>OU342634.1:32626722-37626722 GCA_910589415.1 Malachius bipustulatus | reverse complement strand
CAGTCAGACGTCGAGAAACTAATATGTTAATGCTCTTAATTGTTACGAGTAGTCCCTGTGGAACGGGAGTAATTAAACAAGAAGTTCCCGGAACGCATTAGCCGGTTCTTTATCTTTCTGAGAAATAAAAGAAAAGCTGTAAAATTAAACTACCTGAGTGGAAAATGACTGCCTTTAATTTTAGTATACGTGAATGTTGTTTTATGCACTCAAAGTACATCTTTTAATCAAGAAACAATAAGAAAGTTGAAAGGTCTATTAATTTAATGACTTTCTAAGAGAGTAATAAAAACTACATATAAATGAAGTTTAAATTGTTTCTGAATATGACTTCAGTGAAACCGCAGGTCTCGTCTACAACTGAGGATTTAATTATTGTTACATTCATAATGGGACCCCGTCAAAGAGGAGCACAAATTAAATAATAATGAAATGAAACCTCGGTTTACTGAAAATTACTCTAAGGTTATATGGTAATAAAAATTTAGGTACTTACGTTATTAGAGCTGTAATATAAAAAACAAAAACTCATTTAAAAAAAAATTATCAAAAATTATAAGCGCTTTCGTTTCAATATTAAATAAGATTAAAAAAAAAAAAAATTGTCACGTAAAATAGACCGTGTGGGATAATTTCGCAATAGGAAAATGTATTGATAAGGGTGATGCAGTAATAAAAATTTCGCTAATTTGAACTTGGCAAATTCCATCAATCCCCATATTTATTTCACTGTAAAGCCTACATACCTATTGTTTGAAATCTATTTTAGAGTTGAGTGTGAATAGACGCTGCAGGGGTACATTTATAATTTACAGTTGGTGTCAAGTATTGACAGATCGCGTTGCTGAATTATAAACAACCCTGTCCAGAGAACCTGGCGGCAATTAGCTTACAAAAACATCCCGAACTACCCCTATGGAAGCCGGGCCGAAAGGGTCGAAACCATCAACCAATCTATTAGCTGGACATTGCTAATAAATGCTGGAAATATATTCAAATAAAATATTACAGCAATAAAACTCGTGACATGAAAAACGGATTAAAATCATTGAATTCGATTTTCTGTTTGTTGTCTTTTATCTTCTCGATGTTTTGTTTCAACCCTGGTATCTCTCCCTGGTCTTGTTGATATTTGAAAATGCGCTAAAACTACATTCAAAGTCGTTTCATATCACTCTGATGCTATTGTGCTCTTACACTAACACAGGAATAACAAAAAAATAACAATAATAAATCAATAATATACAGGGTTTTAAATCCATTATAACATTTTTTGAAATCATTGAGAAGGGGCATAACTTCCCGAAAAAAAGTTTTAGACACAAATTATCCAGTTTAAAGGGCCTGGACATCGTTTGGAGCCAAAAACCGCCCCCCATCCTTAGCTCCCTGCCTGTGGGTGGGGATGACTTCGACTTCTTATTGTCTAAAAAATTTTGTACGCGTAGCAACCACCCTCGCCTCCTAAAATGGCATCCAAAAAACGATTCCCCGAAATACGTTTACTTTCTTATTAATAACGGCCTCCAGGTGAAAATTGCAAGAGGCAAAAATTGTTTGGTTTGGAAAGGGTCAACGGTTGGAGGTAAAAATTACCTCCACCCCCAATTCACCCACACCCTCAATTTTTAGGGGTGACTTTCAAATTTGTATTGAGGATGGTCCATTGCAAATCAAATAACTTTTGCCTCTTGCAATTTTCCCCCGGAGGCCGCTGTTCAATCATAAGAAAGCAAATGGATGTCGAGGGGATATTTAGGGAATAAGGAAGAAAAAATGAGGTTCCAATTTAATATGTTGAAGTCACCCCCACACCTAGGCAGGGGGTTAAGGGTGGGGGTGGTTTTTCTCTCCAAACGTTATCCCCCTCCAAACTGGATAACTTGAGTCTAGAACTGCTTTTCTGGAAATGATTCCCCTTCCCGATGACTTCAAAAAAATATTAAAATGGATCGCACTGTATATTAATAAATTTAAAAATTACCTAATAGTTAATTTTAATATAAATCGAATTAATAGATAATCTAATAGTGGCGATAAGGCCGGATAGCCATGTGATAATCTAATCTGGAATGGCATGATTGCATCTGGATCAACAGATTCCTTTCTTGCATTAATTTAACTGGATCTGAAGATTCCCTTGGTCACGATGTAGGTATAGGTTACGGTCTACACACAACTAGCCGCTCTGACATGGCACACTCGCCAGGTGGAGATTTTAGTTTCATCGCAGCCGTCGCGCGGCGTTTCAGTTCTTTCTAGTCTTATAAATTCAAATATTGGTTTTGAAACATCCTGGATTTGACTGTTCGGAGAAGAACATAAAAACGGCAATTCTGCGATATTAATTGAAGTGACAATAAACACGATTTAATCCAGACCTGTTGGTCTTCGACACGGCGATTTTACGTGAATTTTCGTCATCAACAACAAGCATGCGAATATTATCGAAGCTGACATTAGTGATGATGAGTTGCAGATAAAGTATAGTTTTTCACAAATAAATTTGTGGTACTGAAGCCTGAATAGTGTGTTCTTTGTCTCCGGGTATAAGTTTAACCACGAACATGGTCAGAAAGTGCCTGTGCTTGTAAGGAGACAGATCACAAGACAAAATTTAAGAAGAAAATACAAGGGGAAAGTGTCCTTCGATATTTACTTGTCCTAGTAAGGTAAGGTGGTGAAGAAACTACAGCTTCATGATCAAGAACGGTTTTGTCAGATCAATAAACAAGCTGTTAGTACCTATAAGAAAATTAGGGTTTGAATTCTAAAAAAATTCGGGCAGCAATTTTATGTAACATTTTCTAAGGGGACCCTAAGAGGAGCCAGGAGCCACTGTTTCAGCATCCCCATCCTTGAGTATTTTGAGAAGGGGGGGGGGGGGGGTGCAAAACTATTTAGCGGCTAGGCGATTTTGCTGTAGGACGTGAAATTTATCCCCATTAAGGGGGTTGAATGGACCCCGCAGAATCCTTATGGGAATTGACTCCCGCGGTTAAATTTGATGTAAGATGTAACTTTGATGTAACAAAAAGTCCTGTTCTCGAAATATTCACCTCTGAATATGGATCTTCAATAATTTTCTTTCATGACAGTCAGGAATTTATTAATTAAATATTGCCCCCCCCCCTAATTGTTTTAGAGAGAGATCTTAGATAGTTCATTGGTTAAGATTGAAAAGCTACTATTGTTGATAATACTTACATTCTGAATCTGTTGAGCCATCTCCTAGAAAATCGAAATAGTTTTCAATTTGTGATGTTCCTTGGCTGTGACTTTAAAATTGTTTTATTTTTTTTTCGTTTTTTTTTGCTGTAATTTCAATTATTGCTAAAGTCAATGAAATAATTACGAAAATGATAGATTGTAGATTGTAATGGGAGGCCTTCAGTAGGTGTGCACTGCGACCTGTTGAGATCTATTGTGCCCTCCCTATAGTTAGAGCTCCTCTTCCAGCTCTAATTTTGTTTTACCAGCTTCCGGAGTCTGTTGGGAGACCTAATGTGACCTACCTGCGCCTAGGCGCTGACGGACCTACCTCTGGCGTAGGTCTGTCAGCGCCTAGGCACAGGAACCGGAACCTAGATACTTACGAAAATAATAACACAAAATGAAAACTTTTTTCTGTTTTTCTCGAAGATGTCTCAACAGATCCAGAATGTTCTTCAATGTTTTTCAATCTTAACAAATGATCCATCTAATCTCTATGTATAATCTACTACCTCTACACCTTTTTATTTGGAGGTTTTTTGTAGGGTGAACTGTTTAGCCACTAAATCGATTCGCAAAAACAACCCCCTGAAAATTTGGCTGAAAAAGTGGCTCCGGACTCCTTCAAGGTCCCCTAACACAATCTTACATAAAATTGTTACCCGTATTTTTTCTGTATCTTCTATATGTTACACTTTACAACTTGTATTTTATTGGTACGAAAACTTATTAAGTACATAATACAGAAGTGACCAAAAATTCGAATTGCTGTCACTTTGTATTAGAAGTTTTTGAAAAATTAGTACAAACATGTAAACGGTTTTACCATATCTTCAACTATTTTTGGACCTCTCTAGATCTGCAAATTTCTTTACCATCTTATGACCAGTCTTGAGAGTGATGACCCCATACATATAAAATCACTGATGCGTGATAAGAGTAATTCCACCAGTAAACAAATCAAATACAGTTACCCTATGTATAGTCTTAACAAGGTTCATATTATTGATATCGGGCAATAATTGGAATTATACGTATGTTGCTCTAGTTAATAGTATCCGTGGTAAAAATTGACCCACAAAATTGTGATGTTTGGCTATTCCAGGTCATTAAATGAGCTCCATAACTCCGCGTGATATATTATTTCTGTGTGTAGTACTTCAATAAAATAATAGGTTCTGAAAGGTGGCCAGTTTCTTATAGCTCGCCTAGTCTCATTAAAAATAGATCTGGGCAGTAAGACGAGGGGCGAAATTTCAATTTCCCACCGTCGGGCTATCTGGTGATTCTTGGAAGGGCTAAAACTCAATAAAAAGGGGCATTTCCCGCGTCGCAGCTCCCACATGACCCAGAAGAGCTTTAAAAATTTCATTGGCCGGCTATTTCCACTTTTCTAAATAAAAACAACAGGAAGGAGGTCGAGTGGAAATTAAACTGCTTTGTGCTATAAAATTTAATGAAGTGTGTGAACGTAATATTGAGAAGAAAAGGCTAAAACTCTAAAATTCTATAGACAATAAAGAGGGCTTTAATATAAAATGCACGTTTCATTCCTGTGTATACACTGTCCTTTTATTTCCGTTAGCGAAGAACCTTTTAAGCTCCACGAAAAATAAGTTGGTCATCAAAAATTTAATTTGAAGTAGACTCAAAAGAAGCGAACTTCCACACGAGAAGAATTTATGATGATATGTAATGAAATTTAGCTTAGATAGAAGGCTGGTGCTTGTACCAATGAAGAATTTCGTCATAATATGAATTTAATATGGACAGGAGGGCTGTTTGTATTTTGTGGGTGCCCACAGAACGGAATTATTAATTTCTCCAGACCAGCATGTTTGTGCGGAGGCAGATCAAAGGCTCACTCTCTCTTATCTACGCTCGGACATCCCTATTTTAGTAAGGAGGTAAAAGGACTTGACAACCGACCATCAAGTCCATTTGAGGACGAAATTAAAGTTTGTCCACACGCTGTAATGCTTATTTCTTTCTAATCGGAAAACTTACTAAAGTTATAAGTATTCATAATTATTTTATAGTTTTAGCAATTATTGTGAACTCTGTTTTCAATAATACACAGTTATATCTTTAGATGTGTATATTATCCAGAAATAAAATTTAGGACCGTGTAGGCAGACTTCAATATCTAAGAGAGTCACTATTGATTATACGAATGGCCTCACTCACTGTCAGTTGGAACGTTACGCAGCTGGACGGTCAAGGAAATATGAAATGATTTAGCACAAGACGTTGTCAAAATAGTTTCGCAAATATTTGCCAACGAAAATATACGATTACTTTGAGTATTATAACCAAAATATTGTTCTGCTATTTCAAAGTGGATTGGGTTAAAAATGGAAAAGCCCTTGGCGGGTTGGTTGGCCTAACAGCAAACAATACAACCCAATTCTGTCTGTCCCGGTGTGAGCTTGCATCCCTATCCCGGTCCTGAAAGAGGCCCACGGCGGCCAGAAGGAAATCTCTGAAACTCCCCCTCTCCTAGTTATTACCTGCAATGTTTACACTTGCTCTCAGCAAACAAAGGGGACTGCTAGGAACACACAAACTCTGGATCGGATCAGTGGCGTACAAGGTTATTGTTCCAATTGATGAAACTTCAAAATAATTACATTTATCACTAAATAGATACCTATCCGATGAACAAAAATTACTGTAACGTCACAATTTTATTGAAAAATTTTGGAATTTCTATGCATAATAATGAAATGAACTAACACATGGATAATTTCAACAAGACACTGCAACTACAATACTCACACTTCTCCAAATTTTTGGAAATTGACTGTGATCTATAAGAATTAGATCAAATTCCTGTACAGTACCTACCTGTTTGGTCAAAATCAAGATACAGTTTTGTAAAACTTTAGATGAAAACAGGGTCCGCAATGTAAAGGCTGTTCGAAAAAGAAAAAATACATCAATTTCATTGACCTTGAACTAGAGATGGGAGAACCGAATTAGGGAGTACCGAACGATTTAAAATAACCTGTTACTTTGAGATCCTCATGACGAGAAACACTGTTTACGATTATTTGACGCTTATCTACTAAATAATTTAGAGTTACGGATGAAATAACGATGATTTGAGACTACAACTGGCAGTAAAATTTCAGTTATTTGGAAACAACTCAAAATAAATAACAATTACAGTTAGTAACCGTGACAGCATATCACAATCACAGAAATTCGAATAGACTAGTCTACTAATAAGTCTACTATTCCATATTAAACGTTTGACTTCTTGTTCTGGCTTTTTGTGTTTTGATGGACTTTGTTGAAATAGAAGGAAACAAGAGTCCTTTAAGTAACATAAGCATTCAGAAATTTAACTGCTCTTATAATTTATAAAGAATTTTGTAAGCCACTGGAGTTGATAGCACAAGCGAATCGAGATAAATGAATCGAAATCCTTTTGTGTCCAGACCTGGATTAACCGGGATAGTATCGCTGATTGCTGACAGACTCCTATTCAAACTACCTACGCATCTTTGTTGACACTTTGTACGATCGAGTCCCCAATTGGATTCAAAGTTAAGCACAGGTCATAAAACTCCTGAACTTTCAGGATTATGTGGTTAAAGAGATTCCTCCGTAATTAAAGGGACACCGAGTTATCCAAAATATTCAGTAAAATTGAGCCCTTAGAATGAATGAAACACAGATCCTGAAGTTATTGTCTTCTAAAAGCCAGAACTCAGTTATCCTGTATGGTATGATGTCAAATTGAACAAATGACAATTGCCAAGCCTGTCTAAGCCCTTCTAAGTCGACTCCTGATCCGTTGTAGGATTCCGGGAACTGATTCCTGCCCTTCAGGACACATTTCATTAGCTACCAGCTCTGAATGCGTGCCCTTGGAAAGGTTAATTGCTGAGAACAATTAGTTACGCGTGATGCACAGTCTGGTAATGACACACGGACTCTTCCTTGCCTCCGTCTCGCTACAGTTAGCACGAATGGCCCTTGAAAGCAGAATTCACAGCCCTTAGGGCGTCTCAGACAGTGAAAGGTGAAGATTTAAACTCTTAAACATTTCTAAGCATCGAGTAAATCTTAAAATGTTCATCCTTGTAAAACAAATTTTATAGAAGAGAGGATGTGAAAGATCTGAATTATTATTGTAATGACCGGCTGTCGGAAAGCATAGCATCATATACCCCAGTTTGATCGATAGCTCAGCATGTGGGACTGATTTGGAATTCTGTCGATGTGTTGTTGGTAGGTACTGAATAAGTTAATAATTCACTTTGGACTTTGTAGCAGATCATAGAGTATACCAGTTAATCTATCCAGCATGTACGCTGATATCAGCGGCGGTCAATACCAGAATTTTCATTATACAGGAATGCTTAAAACATGCTAGCAAGTCCTTGGAATAATAACTAACTATGGTATTGAGGATATCGCAAAACTAACCCGATCAGGGAATAAACATTCGTTATTATTCAAAATCGGCAAAGAATGGGAAAACAGATTTCCTATAAGCAAAATCTTGTTATAAAATTAATTTCCCAAGAACGTTTGATTGACTTACAAACTGATGCGAGCTGTTTTAGAAAAACTGTTACCGGGGAGAAATTTAGAGTCTCAAACAACAGGGAGCCTTGTATACAGATATGAATTTATGCAGCGAGTTGAAGGTGAAATGCCAATGCTTATAATAGTCCACTGGAAAACTTACAACAAGTGCAGTAGAAAGGTCCTTGAATTTATGTTTTCAGAAATCTCTGAATTTCTCTGAGAATCTCTGCCCAGATACGATGACCCTTGTGAAAAAATCAATCACGAACAGAAAAAGAAGAGCTCAGTCCTGGACTGAGCCTGTTTTTTGCTACTCAACATTGTGGTACTCTACCCAGAAAAATGCACACATGATGAACCTTGTAAAGAAAATTGAACACGAACAGAAAAAGAGAGAGCTCAGTCCAGGACTGAGCCTGTTTTTTACTACTCAATGTTGTACGGTGAACCCTGTGAATAAATTAAAAATTTGAACACGAAGAGAAAAAGATGAGCTCAGTACGGGACTGAGCCTGTTTTTTTCTACTCAACATTGTTCTCTGCCCAGAAAATGACAACTATGATGAACATTGTGAAGAAAATTGAACACAAATAGAAAAAGAGAGAGCTCTGTCCAGAACTGAGGCTATTTTTTGCTATTTAACATTGTACTGTGCCCAGAAAATGACACCTACTATGAACCTTGTGAAAAAAAAATTAGCACGAACAGAAAAAGAGCGAGCTCAGTCCAGGACTTAACATGTTTTTGCTACTCAAGATTGTTCTATACCCAGAAAAATGACACCTATGATGGACCTTGTGAAACAAATTGAAGACTAACAGAAAAAGAGAGAGCTCTATCCAGGACTGAGCCTGTTTTTTGCTACTCAATATTCTACTCTACCCAGAAAAATGACCCATACGATGAACCTTGTGAAGAAAATTTAACACGAACAGAAAAAGAGACAGCTGTTTCCAGGATTGAGCTTATTTTTTGCTATACCCAACATTGTACTCTGCCCAGAAAAATGACACCTGCGATGATCCTTGTAAAAAAAAACTGAGCACGAACAGAAAAAGAGCGAGCTCAGTCCAGGATTTAACATGTTTTTGCTACTCAAAATCTCAAATTGAGCTCAAATCAAGTTTTTTGCTACTCAACATTGTATTCTACCCACAAAAAAAGAAAAATGACTACGATGAACCTTGTGAAAAAATTGAACACGAACAGAAAAAGAGAGAGCTCAGTCCTCAGAGATCACTTAAAATACATGATGCGCGCCTTCGTGACCTATAGTAATTAGTAAAAATGGTAGTCGTTGAGGCTCACTTTGGAGAGCTTCTAAAATTATTTTTTCTAAAAGGAATGCTTCAGCTCTTACTGAAATAGTCTTGGCTTTTCTTACGCACTTTCCTGCATTTCCAATTGCATTGCGTCCAAAGTCATTTTCGCGTAGTTCAGGTATGGCAGCTGCTAGCTGCTTGTCATTCGGTATTAAAAAATTCAGAAAACCAAAAATCTATGAAACAAAAAATCAAATTATATTTTTCTAAAACGAATTTATAAAACCGATATCATAAAAACCATAAGGCGCATGTTCACATCATTCTGTGAAAGAAATTATTTTTTTTTTAGAAAGACGAAAAGTAAAGTTTTGTTTTTTTTAATGTAATAGCTTTATAGTTTTCTTGATATATTTATACTAAAAACAAAAAGTTACTATGAAAACTCTGGGAAAATTCGAAATTTTCTAAAAATGTCAAATTGATAGCTCAAATGGAAAATACCTCTCTTGACGGCTTTGTGAAGTAAAAAATAATTCGTTTTTTTTAATAATAAAATGACAATAATCATTATGCATTAGATATTAGGAAAAATTAATTGTCGTTTTATCAATAATAATTATTATCATAGAGAACTAAGAAAATTTAATGAAGCAAATAAATGTACTCATTTATATAATAATTACATTTGTAAATACGTGAATCCTCTCTGGTTACTTTCAGTAAAAAGAACTTCAAAACTGCACTATAACACATAATATTTAGCTATTCGTTTCCCCTATGCCATGTTTATGGCCACATAAACAACGAGAAATGCAAGTTACGATATCGTTTGAAGAAATTACGTGAACAAAGCAGTTAAATGTTTTTCTCATCACTTTTTCGCTGGACATTAAAGACTTTATGGCATGTAGCTATGAAAACTAGGTGCTTTTATTCAGTTATTTTCCTGCAGTTGCATATTTCAAATTGTCACCTACATGATAGAATCGTCTGTTGCATAATTAACATTCGTTTTATACCATAAAGTCGCCACTCGAATGCAGCACCTATTTTTTGACTTTTTGCTGTATATTAGGTACCGCAGTTCTTTATACAAGCTTCGACATGTTCAAAAGCTGAGTTCTGTATATCTCAAACGGTTCCCGAGATACCTGCAAAAAACTGGGTGTCAAAAAAACACTAAAATTTTTCTCACTTATTTTAGGATCACTGTGTATAAAAAAATTATTAGACAGCTACTTTTTTTGTGAGAAATAATTAGGACAATTTTTTATAAGATAGTGATGGTTTTAATTTTTTTCATTAAATTTTTTAGAATGAGCCAAGGAATCATTCCCTAAAATTTTTCGCACTTAATTTAGGATAATCCTGTATAATTTCGTTTGTTATAGGTACAGGGTGTCTCAACGGTTATTATTTTTAGTAACAACAAAAGCGCACCTATTTGATAAACTCTCATTTTTATTTAAAAAATAATTTTTATTTCACAGTAAATACTTTTTTCACATTTCTGGTTCTAAAATAATAGTAGGAGGTGTTTCTCATTTAATCAATTTTTTTACTTATTGTGGAAAATTTGTATTTAGTCGACACACTTTTAGGATTTTTGGATATAGAAGAGATAATTTCGTTTAAATCCTTATATTTTGACTTCACGGATTTGTGGTTGCTCTATGACCATGGAATATTTGGACACGCTCTTTAAGGTTGGCAGCATATTTTGTCAAAATAAAAATATGGGTAACGGTCAATTCCAGAAGTCATAAAAGTCTTCTAATTACTAAAAACGCTAATGTCTTCATGACCACCCAATTTTAATAAAATAATTAATGCTAATCTTATTAATTATAATAGCACAACAGCCTTTTTATCAATCATATAATTTATTTATTCATTCCAAGCCAAAATTACAAAGTTGGCGGCGCACCTTGCTTGTACATCATTGGATCATTAGAAGAATTATTAGACAAAACAGTAATGACGAATAAGCCTCAGACATTCTAAATTACATTCTTACATCAATGAAGGATGACTTTAAGGGACAAAGGCTTCCTGTCTTGTATAAGAAGGAGCCGACAGGGTTGGTAATTACCTAAAGACGGGCACAATGCTCGGTATAATGAGGGACTCGAGAACAGGGTTAGGAATGACACCCCCTAAGCCTCTTACTAGGCTGCATCGAAAGGAATATCGAACCAGGTACAAGTTATCAGAGCAGATTTCCTTTTAAATAGGGAATTAGCATCCCTACGTCTCTGAAGACTATGCAAGAACTTTCTGGTTTCTACCACGATTGCTCTATTCTTGGTAATTTCAATTAGAGCGGTAGGTTTAAGTTAAGGGTTTCTGTAAGTTATACCGGTAAGAGTTTTTTAACGAACAATTTAATTTAACAAACAAAAACCTAGAATTTGACTTTTTTTTCAGTAACGTTGATATTTATATGCCTTCGAGACACTATACTTACCTAGCTACTGTTCAGACTGTTTAGCAAATGATTCTAAATTTCTTTCTAAATGATTTGGTATTAGCAGCGGGATAAATAAAAATTTATACCTCGTGTTCTGTCCGTACTACTAGTACGAAATCCGACATGATGAATAAAATTACCTATAGTGACAAGAATTATTTTTCCACTTCTCTAGAGGATGTCTTCGTGTCTGGGAGATAGAGATCTGCAGTGTGGTGGCATCGAGCGAGGAATACCGATGAAGGTGAAATCCGGGATCTCTAATGAAGTCCGCATCGTTCGCGGATTACCAACTAGGACTAGGGGGTGATTTACCCTCATCCCTGACTCTCGTCTTCATCGTTGTCTCTATTTGTCTCTTCTCCGATATCGATCAAAGTTTCCAAGAGAAAAGTTGTTATACAGGGAGAATTTATAAAATTTATCTCTCGACAAATCTGAAGTTATTTTTCTATGTAGGTAGGTACCTACATAATCTTTTTTGGTTGATATGGAATAACGATTCCAGTAACAATTTCAAAAATTCCTCTTCAGTTATTTCTGTCATGTCAGTTTTTACTTGAGTAGTTTTAGGTTAAGTACTCAGATGTCGATGGTGTGCGATTAACGGTTCCTGTACATAAGATACAGAACTCAGCTTTTGTACAGATCTTATAAAGATTTTAACTTCTTCTTAGTACTTTTTTTTTCATGTGCCAATTGCGGAGATGGGACTTCATAAAATCCTAATCAAAATGGCTGAAGCTAAACCCTGATCGGTACCGTAGGTACAAAGTAAATAATTTTTTCTACCCAAAATTACATTTTTAAGACTGCAACAAGAGAACATGGTTTCAACAAGACGGTGCTCGTGCCACGCTTTTAACGAATCTTCGAATGCCGTATAAAGAAAATGTTTGCAGGAAAACTTATTTCATGTAAATGAGTTTTCAGGCCTCTCAGGAGTCCTGATTTTACTCCTACTCACTTTTATCTCTGGGGATACTTGAGGATATTCTCCAAGATATGACCGCTGTTGCACGCGAAATGTGCCGGAGCGGTTTCATAAACCTGAAAGAATGTTTGGGGAGCGGTAATGTACCTGGATGATCTTATTTTTCAGAAATTAATTTCCATTTTTTTTGGTATACCTACGAGAAATTTATAAAGAAATACGAAAATTTACATAATATACAGGGTGATTTTTTCTTAGTGGTCTATAAGAAGTAGGTGAACCAGAAAAAAAACTTCATATATTGTTAACCAGAAAAGATAGAGATCTCAATTTTTGGTCACGGTTGTCAATTAAAACAATCTTAATTTGTTATCGTTTTCTCTTTTGTGTGTTCCCAAAGTGTGTTCAGACATCTCGTGAATTATGTTTTCGTTTATCTGTAATCAGTGTTGAGGAATTCCTTTAGCTATTATCAGCAAACATAATCCCAGATTCCAGATCACATTAAGATGAAAAAGTTGCCAAGTGCATACAGATCATAAATGTGACTAAGCCTCGACTATGTCTTGCAAAGTAGAAATAGTCCCTGCCAAGCCAACTAGGGAGGCGCACACATGGCCAACTAGAGGGGTGGACTTCGAATGAATCGGGTCGGAGGTCGCTTATTGGCAATCTCTCTCCAATCTCTGCCTGCTCGGCTATCCAGGTCTCGTTCCCAATCTTCCCGGTGCGCTTCATTGACCCCCGTCTTGGACCTGACCAGACAATTCATCGTTTATTACATCGGACCTGCAGTCCGCATCGCTGCGTCGACCGGGATCAGGAAAGGATGGAAAGTCGGGATGTCTCTTCTTGAAAGTAGCATGCAGGTGTGTCGTAAATCAATGCATTTACTTTGGAGTTGCGGAGATTCTGGACCGATATAGTGGATACTAGAGGTGATAAATTTGTCAAAGGACTTTAAACGAATAGAAGGGTGGCGCTGTGAGGGTTGTTTTAAGAGATTCCCTCACGAAAAAAAAATTTAAAAAAATTAAGAAACTAATAATTTTAATATCTGAAAAATATATAGGAGGATTATCCTGAAATAGGTGCGAGAAACTTATTACGTGGTGATTCCTTGGCTCATTCTAAACAAAAAAATCCCATTAACGTGTGTCTGGAAATGCACTTTTTTTAAGATACATGGTGTCAAGAAAAGATTATTTTTCCAGTTTTTTGAAGATATCTCGAGAACCGTTTGAGATACATGACTCGGCTTTTGTATACATGTCATATTATTATCATTGATTTTAGCTACCTTTTTAATACCAATTCATCCTTTTTTGTTGCCTTTGAAGATGATTTTGGGATTGAGCTAAGTTTTTTTGTCCTTCATTTTCCAACACGTTTGGAAACATCCAAACGTTAGCAATTATGACTAGAAGTACCTTTTTGTGTATACAACATTGGCGGTTTCAAATTTGCTTTGAAAATTTCAATTTTACCAGTGTTTTTACAAGAGTTAGAATTAAGGGACAAAAGCCTAACGCAAAATCAAAATCTACGTCACTGGCATATTAAAAAAAAACGATTAAAAGCTAGCTGATATAGCTAATATCAATGGTAAGATATGTAGGTACAAAAGTTGAGATCTGTACCTCGATAGTTCCTGAGATATCATCAAAAAAACTGAGAAAAAAGTAGTTTTTTGACCCACATTAATAGGAATTTTTTTCCATAAAATGAGGAAAGTAATTGTTTAAAAATTTTTGCACTTTTTTAGGATAAACTTTTATGTCCTCGAGAAAATAAGTTTAAGTTACTTTCAGGCGAATTCCTGTTATTTGTAATTTGTAAGGCGCCACCAACTTTTTTTGCCCGCTACAATTTTTGCACTTTTTTAGGATAACCCTGCATATCCTCAAAAAAATAAGTTCAAAAATATTGTTATTGAAAAAAATCGTTAATGCCCTCTGGAATTGATACCCTGTTAGTGGTGTTCATCACTGATTTGCCTATTAAATTATGTTGGCCTGCTTATAAAAGGGAGAAAATTCCAGTTATTTTATTACTAACGGCCAATATTATAAACGCTTTTTAAGTTAACTGGCAGATTTCTGTGGCCGATTTTGAAGCTAATATTGACCTCGAATAACTTTTATTAATATTTTTGTAATCCCTTTTATGCCAAGAGTAATTAAATTGCAATAATTTCGACCTATAGTCTATATCTTCTCCAGAAACGACCACAGAAATCGGCCAGTTAACTTAACCAGCGTTTATAATATTGGCCGTAAGTGAATTAAGGGTATAGTCCAATAAAGTCTAAAAAGTCATACGTATCGATTAAGAATACACATCCTTTTGATAGTTCGATTTATTTTGTTTCATGTACGTGTTTTTATAGTAACCGTCCAGTTTGTCTAAACACTCCATCCCGCATAAATAAGTATACGTCAACATTGGTTTTGAATGAGAATTAAATGCACAACACAGAGGATAGAATGTCATTACGTGAATAAATTTTATGTAGTTGTCAGTGGCTCTCAAACTGACGTAAGCGGTTCAATTCATTTTTTGAATGATTCCTTCAATAATTACGCTCGTTCACAACTTGACAATTAACTGTTTGACATTTTCTGGTGAAATTAAAAATATTAATTCGGACGGTTAGTAAGACGTCACATCTGACTTTTTAAAGTTAATCCTACTATACCTACAAATATCTCGCAAATTTTAAATAACTAGTAGGTAGCTACTTCCACTATACACTGTACCATTACTTTGGTTAAGCGCCTTTGCTATACGCTCTGCGAAGAGGTCTTCGAGCATTATCTGAACTGAACTATTATCAACTGCACGGTCTTTATATGCAATTTTCGTCTCATGTAATGAAAGATCGTCGTCGTCTCATGGATTAATGCCTAGACGACCGGCGTCTAAAGCTGTCGAACACTTGATGAGCTCCCGAAGGCATACATGATAGACGAAGAGGGAATAATTGGAGTCTTCTCCGTTTGCAGAATACGAATCAGGAACTGACAGGAGACCAGATGGGGCCGGAATTGTTCCGGCGCTTGCCTTTCTAGACCCTTCTTAAACAAGCTACGTGTGTGGAGAAGACTTTCTCATACTTACACTTACACCGAAATTATGTTTAGGTAATATGGATGATGGATGTTATATTATGGATAAATAAAATTACGAACACAAGTATGTCATTTGAAATGAAATAAATGAGAACGGGAGTTCTCATTCTCTAACAATAGTTATTTACGTACAGAGGGCCGAAGGAAGAAGATTACGCCCGCGGACGAAGTTTGAGGCCCGACGCGCCAGCGGAGGGCCTTTATTCGGTTAAGGGCGTAATCTTTCCTTCGGGCAGAGGTACGTACAACGTTTTACGCACAATTGCATCAAAACAATAAAAATAATATTCCTAATATAAAATAATAATTTTTGACGTTCGTTTAAAATTTATTATTTGACAGCAGCGTTTGACGTTGAATAATTAATATAATCGATAAGTCAACTTGTAATTATTTCGCAATGAGACATTCTTCAAAAGCGACTTCTGGTTGATGGAATTACTTAATTGTAATTCCATCCAAGATGGATAAGTCAACTTGTAATTATTTCGCAATGAGACATTCTTCAAAAGCGACTTCTGGTTGATGGAATTACTTTCCAGAATGTTTCCAACTGTGTTTTTAACTGTAGCGACCACTCGTTAATAAATAAAGATAACAGTTCAAACAACAAAGCATACATTATTATAATCGCCGGGCTTTTTCTCTACTTTACGGCCCGCCGGGCTTTTTCTCTACTTTACGGCCCGCTAGTCGTAAAGTCATAGTTTCCGCCATGGTAACTAAGACGTAAACAACCAATTTTGATTCAATTGTGCGTAAAAATTATTTAATTTAGAATGCTTTATCCTGCTTGTAGGTGAGAAGTGTGAGTGTAATTTTTACAAACGGAGTTATAAAATAAACCAGTTGAAATATTTAAAGCACGGAACATAAATAGGTATATAGAAGGCTGGGAAGGTTTCCTTGATGTTGCAGTTCTTTTTAAAATTTTGCAGGAATTTTGCAGGAAAATGCTAATATGGGAGAGAAACTTTGACGTTTTCCAGCCGGCTTAAAACTGTTAACCAGGAAAGTTCTGTACTAAATTATCTGCTTGATATTTTTAATTTTCAACTATGTAGGTAGGTACTTCACAATAATTCAGTATAAATTAATGTAAATTTTTTGAAGGGCGTGTATACCGTGCAAATTATATTTTAGTTACGCAAATTACTGCGTGTACCATTATGTAGAATCCTGATGAACGTTAATAGATATAGCGAAATTATTATAGGTTCCATTTCAATGAGCTACCATAGATAGCTAGATAATTAATTGTTGGTATTGTTACAAACAATTCCATTTAAACAGTTTACCGTAGCAACTATTAATTGCAATTCGGCTATGTATAAAGACTCTGTATTAATACAAAAAATCATCATCTAATTGTTGGCAAGTGATGATTTTGAAAATTAGTCCAAAACAGCCACCCGTGATGAAGTAAAATTTTCACTTTTGTCACATCCCAAATTTTTTTCTGATTTTGATTGGATATAACTTTCGATCATTCCTAAGTCAACTCTGAGTCATTTTCTATGCAATCTTTGTTTTTGGTCCTGAGTTAATTCTCGTCCTTGTTTGCCTGAAGTTTTATCCTCAAAATGAATCAAAAGTTTCAAAACTCGGTCGGATAGGAAAAAGTTACCATTTCAAGAGGGAACAGGTGATTTTTTGAGATCACCTCGTAAATATGTACAGGTGTTGAACGGAAAAAAATAAACCTCCGGGTGATACATGGAATTCAAAATTTTTCTCATCAAAACTTCGAAGAAAATATTTGGAAAATTGGGTTACCTAAATCGCGTAGCGATTGTGCACGCCTTCAAATATCACCCTGTAAAAAATTTGTTTGTGGTTTTTTGAGTTTAGATCCAGGAAATAAGAAAAACTGCTGACATGCGAAAGCAAAGTCGATATTTTCGGGATGTAAAATTTTGAAGTGCGCCACTTTCATTTTTGAGTGCGTTTATTAAAGCTAACA
Source organism: Malachius bipustulatus (assembly GCA_910589415.1). Classification (NCBI taxonomy): domain Eukaryota; kingdom Metazoa; phylum Arthropoda; class Insecta; order Coleoptera; family Melyridae; genus Malachius; species Malachius bipustulatus. The sequence continues at coordinate 37,609,203 of OU342634.1, read as the reverse complement.
AAAAAGTAATTTCCATAAAAACTGATACTTTAAGTAGCATTTGAGCTATCACTTCCAATAAGATCTTTGGGTGATTTAGGTTTATAATGCGGATAGTTTACACTTTTCACCAACCCCTGTCGAGTAAGGGGATGATAGAATAACTCAATCAGTGGGTAAGTGGATCACGCGCCTGTTTCTAACCGCATTATTCATCGTCTAATTGGGCTATATTATTGAATAAAACATAAATAGCACCTAAATCCACTACTCTATCAATGAGGAAGGGGTAACCGCCCCCTAGTTCCGGACACTTCCAATCAGTGTCGATTATGATCGCCGCATCTCTGAATTGAATTCTTCGTCTTGGAGGCGATGAGAGGGTAGTTTGTGAATAGGTTGGTGGCCTATACAATCGCACTGAAAGGGTGAGTTTTGATTAAGCCAGAGACGGAGACGTCAACTGGCGTTATGTCACGGCCCCAATTATAAACTCTATGCATATTCATTAGTCGATTTCACTAGTCCAATTACCTCTTAGCCTTAATCTAAACAAAAATGAAACCTCGGAAAGGAAAAGCAGCCACCTCGAGTCACAAAGCTTTTCTCCCGCATCCCAGAGAGTCATTTCGGGAGGAAAATGCAGTCAGTAACTGAGTCATTAAATTGTTTGAAAAACTTTTCTAGCAGCACTCTCGATTCTCGAATGGATATAAGCAGGTCTCTCCATTGAATAATAAAGAACTACTCTTCTTTCTGAATTAAGTGTATATTTATCAAGTAGGTACTATTTCAGGGATGTTAATTAGGATATACAAGGTCTTTGAGAGAAGTACCATAAAAATGTATACACAAATCATGGATAGGTACCCATTGTTCTAATTACAGAGTGTTTGTAATAATTTTTTGAAAACGTATTGAAAAGAACTCCTTTTTAACAACAAGATATATTTGAACGCCTGTTCAATAATATTTTTCAAATTAATTTCAAACTTTTTTTGTATTCAGTACCACATTGTAAAATTAACAGTAAAATTTTCATCTCTGTTTAAAAAATTATAAATTCATAAAAAAGTAATCGAAAGTAAATATCAATCAATGAAGCTGCGTTGATAACCGCATCAAAAATTCCGCGAATTTTTTCATCGTGCTATTACAATTCTCATGCAAATCAGCGCTTCATATAAACATCGTTTTTAACGGTAAATAGATTTGAAACGGGAAATATGCGAATGAATTAATCACCACCTCGAAAACAACACACTGATTTCCGTTGTGTTGCACTCGAATAACGCAGAGAGAGTCTGGAACCACGAACCCGGAAAATTAAATTTGAATGACAAAAAGACGCAAAACGGCCGTTTATTCATGTCACGAAGTGAAGACTCACTTCTTGCATTAGACACACAAAAACTAGTACAGGTATTTTTCATTTTTAGAGTAGCTTGATTTACCGGCGGGCTTACCAGTGTGGATTTTCAGTTCTCTAAACCCCCGGAGCGGCGTCTTCGTATAGCGGCTTCCAATCTGACTTGCAAATATCCGCCAATGCCAATCCGGCGTTTCAATTTCTGTCTCCCTTGAATGTCTAATGCCGGCAAGGTGAGAATCACGTCGTATACCTCCCAGCTGAGTTGCCACATTCATTCGCCTCCAGCTTTGATCGAGTACAGAAAATTTCTGGACATATTAAGACATAAAGAGAAATGGCAACAAAGTCTCATCGTTCCCTTATACAAGGCGTCTATCCCTGTTTCTACCCGGAGGCGATGTCGCCTACCGCAAATTATCTACGTGATTCCCGGACTTTGAAAGGGATACTGGATGTTGGAAATAAGTTTTCCTAGTATAATGAATCTACTGAAATTAACTTGAAAAGTAAAATGCTGGAAATAATTAAAACGTCCGTGATGATTTTTTAATGATCTAGGAGGAGGAAATGATATTTGAGGCAGAATAGAACATAATTAAAAGAATCCACCTATCATGTGTTATCTGAATAAACAAGTTGATTAGGCTTGTTAATAATAATTATGTCGTATTTTCAGTTCTGTGCCTACGCAAAAATTATGGAAATCTATGGAACGTTATTGGATGCAATTAATGGCGAATAAATTGCTTTAGTACATTTTGATTATGGTTCAATTTTCTTTCAATGCTTACCCGACAATAATAGTTATGTAAAGCCATCTAGTTTTCACAATTTAGAGGTACTCCAGTCACTGCATCTTTCAGGAATTGGATTTTGGATCTCAAATTTTATACAGTCTCAAGAAATATTTTTCACTTAAATTCAGTGGAGTTTCTTTCATAAATTGCGTTGTAAACTTATTTAGAACCATATCTCAATAATGAATGAGGGCGAGTGAGGACGAATCAACATGTAGATATTCCCACCAAGACAAAGCACTAAGCGTATACAACTCGAGATTCTTCAACATAATCAGAACAAGTCATGATTTTTATGTTTCCAATACCGTGCAAACACTGATGAGTCATTGTACATACAAGAAAATTTCTCCCTACGATTATGCTGAATACTGGATATATGGAAATTGTAGGTTAAGTTTTTAATTCGCAATTCGCCTAACATAAAGACTCAGTACTCCTTCGGCATAATGTTTTTAATGACAATTATTACTTGAAATTAATTAAAAAGCTTTATTCAATGAATCAAACAAATTTTATCAAAGACTCTAGTACCTACCTAGTTGAGTTGGACCCTTAATTAATTCAGATGTTCAAGACTAACCTTAAAATTTTCGGGTTGTCCTTACAATCAGGGATGCCAACACACTTTCAATCGTTAATTAGCAACCATCAGGATTAAACAGTCCTTTTAGAAAGCTTTAATAAACTGCTACTCTGTTATCTTTGCGATGGCGGCGGTTAAAGGATGGTTGATCGGTATAATCTACCTTACACGAGCCGCTTAATCAATATTTATGAACAAAGGGCGAGGGTGAAAGTGTTATCAAAGGGTGAATCCTCAAGGGCCAAATACTCCCCACAAACTTGTTACCATAATTAGGAAATTTTAACTTTTTCCAAAGCTCGCTTTCTGAAGCTAATTTATTTTCAACTTTTAACAGCTGTTCTGGGAGATAAACAATTCAAGCAAAATAAACTTCAATTTTTTTTGTAAGTAATTTATTACCAGGTATATTTATTTAGCATACATAATCAAGGATCAAACCGTCTTTATAATATGATCGTAAAAAAGCGCACTGTATCATTCTTGTAGACATTGTGGGGTGTTTGTGGATGGTCTGTGATTGGTCCGTATTAGTACCTCATCATTGCCACGAAGATGACAAGAGGGCTTTGATTGAAAGCGAGATAAGACGGCAATAAAGATAGCCTTGAGGATATTGGCCGAAGCGACAGTTTACCCATGCCAGGACAATGTAGTGATTTCTATGAGTCCTGCGAGACTCTTAAAGACACAAGGAGGGTCAGAGAGTTCTATTCGAGATCTAAAAATATAAGCAATGTGGCAGCAAACTGGAGTTAAAGACCCAAAAAAATGTATCAGTTGTTTAATTTCTGGTCGTTATCTATTATAATCCAAGCTTATAACAAGTTTGGATTTTTTAATTTTAAATTTTACAAGGATAGTAATAAATAATCAATTTTTAGATGATTTTTAGAGTGCCACCGTGTATGATATTGAAGCTCGTGCCTAAGTTTACTGGATATTTAGAGATTTGACGTAGCAGAGGTCTCTAAGCAGATGACTATCTCATGAAAAGGAAGTTGAGCTCTCGTACGGAGCCAAGCTGATTTCTCGGTTTGTTCTCCCTAGCCGGGGTTTATATCAAGCTGGATTTACTCATTCGGTTGATTTTGTTTGCGTTCGAGAAAATCGAACAAAACGAACCTGCATGGAATTGATTTTGTCGTTTCTCCATTTAAAATTCTGCTCAAATATGAATTTATTTATGGAGTTTTGACATACAGAATCAATCAGTGATGATAATAATAATTATTATGATGATTAATTTTCAAAGCAGGATTGATATGTATGTATATCATTGTATATGCAGTGGGCTAAAATTATTGGCTCATTGGAGCTATATCAAATAGCTTATGACAGCTCTTTCATTAAAATTTACGCTTTTGATTATTTTAGGTACATACTATAATAGGTTATGCTCGTCAGAACGTAACCGATATGACTGGAAAAATAATGAGAGTTGTTTTCCATTTTGCTATTTTGCAATCCAGCACTTCCTACATATTTATCTCGATTTTTTTCACTCAACGATATAATGTTTTTGTTCATTCGTTTCATAAAGTTGCCATTTTGATTGTCATTTTAGTTTCAAAATGGCATTATTTTAGGCTCAGCTTCCAACTTTTATACGCAGTTGATATGTGCTTAAAAGTGACATTAATTATTATTTAAAGCAAGTTTTCATGAATCTTCAATCTTCATGAAGCTTTTGCAACTTTGACAATATAAAATACAAATCTCTGGAGCTCATTTTATATTTCTAACGACTTGAAGATTCATAAATTGTTGTTTCTTGGCGATTTAACAAAATAATCGTGTATGAAACACCTTGAAAAAGGGGTAGGTATCTAAGAGTTTGACAATCTTCAAATGCTTAAAACATTCCCATTTTGCAACTTGTATCACAATAAATAGCTCTTTTAATATTATTTGAAAATTTTTCCTTTAGGCTGAAACAAAAGTTTTTTACTTCTGTTCGTAAATAATAATCGATTCAATAATAATTATCTCGCTCTCCTCTGTGCACTTTTTCATTTTTCGGGTTCAAGCCATATCTGCGAAACAGCTTTTTCCAATAAACGTCAGATAACCCTAATCAAAACGAATTAACAGTTTAACCCTGCCAGATCTGTCGGCCAGAAGAGAATATTAATAATCGGGGGCCGTTAATCCCTTAATCTATAAAGCCCTTTAGTCCCTTCCCTGCACCAAAAGGGCATCAACGTCACTTAGTCCGCCAGTCAATCAGCCAACCGCATGCCTCCATATCCATGTCTGCTCGATAGTCTGACCCCAAACCCTACAATAATATATAGATAGATATACGTATTATAGGATATTATCCTATTAGGTACTTTTTTTAGAGATATTTTGTTAAAATCTTTTTTTTAATCTGCACGCGAGTTCATCTTATTTTTCTTAAATACGTTAATGACTTGGATATGATTTGTGTTCATAAGTTACTTATCTTACACGTACAATCTATAATGTATCTTTAACAGAGCCATTTACGTGGTGCACCAACTTCTCTAATCCTAATCAGAATTCATGATTATACTCGGGCAACTCAGGCCATAACTTATAACGTAGTTTAATAAAGGAGAGAGAACCTGACGCTAGCATAAAGAAGCTATAACCTGTTACACAGCGCCAATCTCTCCAAAACTCCCATACAAGTGTTCATTAAGTTTATTAAACATAAAACTCCACTTAACGCAAATCGCTTGCCGTTTTTGAATTAATTTGTTATGAACTTCAACCCCCTTTTTAAAACAGCAAGCGGACGTTCCCGTCGCTTGAAGACTATTTCGATTGTTTCAGCGAATAATTTTGTCAATTATGTGCAAATCCTGTTCTCAATCAAGTCGATCGTGATGTTCAACTTCAAATGAGTTTTGTTGTGCACTTGAATAAAATTAATTCTCTGACTGATGACTAAATTTCATTATACGCAACGCTTTTTTTTTAACCTATTCAATTGTCGGAAATCCATTGCTATAACAAAACAATATTGATTGTTTCCATTCACACTCAATTTAATAGAAAACTGTGAAAATTTTGCCATAAAATGGATTCTTAAATTTAACACTTAAATTTTGAAAAATTTAACTAACATTTTGCTTTTTTTTGTATGCACGCCACTGGCTGACTTTATTTAAAAAATGCTCGTTTTACACTACCTGTAAATTCGAAAAAAGTTGCAGACGAGTTTTGGAAATCGTAAATTTGTAATTCTAGAGAAATAAACATCATGTAAAAAAAGTTAGAATATTGCCGCCATTTTTCTTATTTACTTCTTGAAATTTTTGAATCTTAGTATAGCTACATGTTTACTGTGAAAAAATCAGTTCTATTCATTTAAAAATGCGCTCATAATTGGTTATAGAAATTAAGCCATTTTCACTCTTTTCCTACCAAACTTTTCCAAATTTTTTTCTTTCCTGCTTATTTTCAAAAGATAGCCAAAAATTCTAAAAGCTCAAAAAATAGGCAGAAAATTATGATGGCCGCCATTTTGAAGCGACTCGACAGATAATTCTCAAATACAATCCGAAACCACTTCTTGCGGATATCTTGTGAACAAACGAACATGCGAAGAAGTTCAATAGGTTTCATTTTTTTCCATAGCAATGAAGGCATTTTAATATTTTATATTCTAAGATGAGTTTGAGAGGTTACCAAACTTTAACATTCGGGTTTTTTTTTCCTTTTCTTAGATTAGTTTTTTTCGTCTTGCTTACACAGGGGTTCAAAAAATAGCAATTGTTTCAAGAATTCAAATAGCTGCCATTTTGAAACGACTTGACCGATTTTGCTCAAATGCAATACCTGACACTACTTGTGTACCTAGTACCTATATGTTATTCCCATGAAAATTTTACTCCCCTATATGTAGTAAAGTTTCGGAAGTTTCCGTCAGTAATTAATTCATAGTCCATTTTATTTTAATTTATTTTATTATTTCATTTAATTAGTTCAGAGCTATCCCTATCATAAAGCTTTGGGACTACTGGCATGAAAATTTTATTTCAAACTACACAGTGCCTGTATTTCTCCTCTATATAAAGTTAAACATATTCAAGACGTATCAAACATTATTAAATTAAGCTAAAATTTTGATATTTCAAAATGCCACACAACCAAAGATTAGTAACATTTTCCGGGCACGAAGTTTGGCCTTCATCCGGAATTTACGGTATTCCTACATTAGTAAAACAGACGGGACGTCATGTCTGTGCAAACACGGCCCGTGACAGCTCAAGGCAGTGACGTCACCCGCCCAGACACCTGTCACCCCGATTAGGGAGCTCATCTAGACAGCAGCAACTCCAAAGTGCACGACTTCCGCTTTCTCTCTCACTGCTCTAATCCCGACTTTAAAGCAAGAGAGCGATTAGAATTTTCAATGTTCCCTCCACAACACCCTGAAAATGTAGAGGAAACGCGAGAACGGGAATGGAAGTTAAAAAAAACGAAATGGAAGCTTTTACAGAGCAATAATAAGTATTTCGAGCGCGAGAAAAGAAGGTAAATTTTTATTAGGTATTGCCCTCAATCTGCAAAGATGTCTGCATCAAATAATGTAATTTACCAAGTCCTCACAGTATATTTACCCATATGTGACTCGCATATTACACCTATCGTATAGGCACCTTTATATACTTGAGAGATCTATTTATTCATGAAAGAATCACTTCCACAGAAATTAATATTGTTTAGTTCCATTTTCAATTTAAAAATTGATTGGCTGTAATCTCAAAAAAGTGGGGCACAATTGAAAATCAATAAATTCATAATATCATAGGGGATTTTCATGTGGATCTAACTATAATTTCCCATACCATTGGAACTAATACATAGCAGGGTGTAAATATTTGTACAATTTACAATCATTCAGAAAAAAAATTCTTAACTCAGATAATGCACTTTATCTCTTCGATCAGTCACATATGCATCCCGGTTTCAGTTCCTGAAAGATCGCTTCATTCACCGGTAGGTATAGGATTTTTCAAAACACTTTCAGTTTATCCTAAACATTCCGGTAATAAAATGGGAGTTTGCTGGAGTACCCCCTGGGGTAGTGTGATTTGTGAGGCTGCCTGTGAACCGGCCCCCTATCGGCATGTGGCTACTCCGGGAAGGGCGAACTTTGCACTCAGCATCGATGGCCCGGAGCGTCGCGACGCTATCGCGGCCTGGTAAAGTGCTCGACGCTTCGGGGGGCCAAATAACCGTCCCTCACCCCACTACATACCGGACACCCTCATGCATGTTTGGTTGTATTTTAGATGGTACAGGAATTATATACAAGGTGGGGCATTTAATTATTATACATAGATGCAGTATAGGTATAACTTTATTAAAATTGCTGGAAAAACGAGCCAGTAATCTGTTTAATATTATATCAAGGTAATTATGTGGACCAAGCAACGTATTTCCTCGATGAACTATTATAGTATAGTGCTGATTATTCGATTGGTTTGTTCACATATGGTTTTGTATCTGTTATTTGCGAGTTTTATTTCATACTGGTTTCATTAGTTGATTGCGTACCATTATCGTTGAATACTTTTTAGGTTTTATTGAACTTCTTTTATATTTTATCGACTTCAATAATTAATTATTAATTGATTTACTTTTTAATTAATTGAGGAGCGTATTTATTTTGTACCAAATAGATTGGTGCTGTTTCTTAAATTTATCTTAAATGCGGGGCTGTCAAGTTACTCGTTACACAAGAGGTTGTTTTTGTAATTACAACTTAAATACTTTTTGTAATAAAAACTGCTGTGCGATAAAAGTTTTGATCAAGAAGTATAAACATAATTATCGGTAGTTATTATATACATATAGAATTATTACAGAATTGGAAAATTACTCTAATTGATCATGGAAAATGGGTCAGTGATTTTGTCTCCCTTGTGAATAAAGTTGTTGATTTATATCTGTGATTTCATTCGAGTTTGTACGAGATATAAAAATGAGTTCCGGAAACTTCAAAGTTACGTCTTTCTTTACATCGACCCTTCTATGCTGAGCTTGACGGAATTTTATCTAATTAGGGATTTTATTTAATTACTTCATAAGAATAATAATTTATTCATATACAGACTGGACACTTGTAAGTATGGGTCATAGGGTTTAAGGGTTTTAACATGCAAATTCAGTTTTCTGCAAATAATATCTTCAGATTCAGATTTAGAGAAAAATGATAAAGGAAATTATGAGATAAAGGGAAACTAGAAGTTATTTAAATAAAATTTTATTCTAAGGATAACCCTGTTGAATTCCTATGACCCACTTTCCACAAGTTTGCAGTCTGTATAGCATCCCTTAAAATAGCAAGCCAAAAATTATTATAAGAACCCTGTACATATATTCAAACAGATAAAATTTTATACCTATATATACCAACCGCGATGCCCTTGTCCCACCTGGAGGCAAATGAAACTTACAATGCGTCCCCAGGGACTCTCAATACAAGTAGTTACACCATTTTAAAAGCGATTCCCCCGTTCAAACAAAATGACCAACATAAACTGTACTGTTCATTTCGAAGTTAAAACCGTCCGGATCTGGGTTATAAATTCCCGGAAATTCTGGATAGAAAATAAACGGTAGCCACGGTCGGGTCGGTTGATCGAGTAGGCCTCTAGCGAACCTTACTATGATGCGAATCGATACGGCCCTAACTGGCGCTAATGAATAATAATAAAGACCGGGAGAGAGAAGTTAATTGCGTGGGAATTATTAATATCAACATCCTAGCACTCCTGGAGGGCAGCACATTATTAAATACGGGATGCGGAGCTCTTTATTTAATTACTACTCCATCAGAAAATGGACCTTTGCCGTCTTGCCTCCGCTGGGTGCTATGCGCTATCCTGTGGTTATCCAAAAACAAAGTCATTGTCGTTTATTATACACCGGTGTCCTTATTTTGCAGGCCTATTTAAAAAGAGAGATGAAAAACAGGCAAAGGTGCTTGCTTACTTGGTAACAGTTTTTTTTTACTGCGATGGCATGCATGAACTTCATTTTAAGTGCCCCTTCAACTGGTCATTTTAGCAAAAATCGGTAGATACTTTTGGTACTTTTAATACATAAAAAATACACCATTTTTCATTTTTTCTTATTGAGCTTCATGAAGGTCGACAAAGTCATCTGTTGTCATTTTTTTACAGGCTGCCCCTTGTTTTAGAGCTCGTATACGCTTTTTTATTTTCTCAATAGCTCCTTTATAATTTGCAAGTTGGTGTATTGACAATTTTCGACATTCTGCACTTATTGGTATCACCTGATTGTTTTTACGCCTACTAGTTTCGAAGATATGAAATTCAACTTTCGTTTGCCTTGTGGATGCCATGTTGGATTTTTTTTTTTTTTTTGAAAAGCGCAGAAAATTGCGTCAAGTTCTCCGGTCCAGATATAAAAATGGCGCACCATCTTCTCAAATTCCTCCCCCTTCTCGCTCTGCTTTTACTCGTCCTTTAAAATTTTACAGGTCCTGGTTGCTCTCTAGTTCTTGGTACCCAGTAGATACGAACATTCTTGAATCAGTCAACGTTTCTTTGGCTTCCTGTATTTTTCTACGTGTAAGATTATGTGAATTTCCTTGTGTCGTACCTCATTTCTGTTTCATAGTTTTTATGAATGTAATTCTAGATCAAACAATAAGCTATAGTATATTGTGAAACAGTGCGCAAAAGAGAGTTCCTCGACTTCGTCTCGTGTCACAATTCACACGAGTGTGAAATTTCTTTTCCGCACGTGCTACACACAGTACTTTTCCCACGACCACAATTTAACAGATTAATTATTTAGCAAATTTAACACATAAATTATTTTTTCTGACAATGCTCTGCTTTTATGACCTTTTCTCCAATTTATGAAATCTTTATAAGCAGATTCGTATTTTTCTCTCGAAACTACAGGTAGCAAAATTTAAAGAACACAAACCTGCTTGTTTTTCTGGTGTATTTTCTGCTTCAGATTCAGAGGAATCCCAATCCATTAAAATGATAGGTAACTAAAGTTTATTTTTTCAGACTACCTAGGTATAGGTATTATTTTCAATTCTACCAATGACTTTTATTGGTATTGACCGACAATAGTATTATTATTTATTATTAGACTCCGTATCTAAACTAAAAATTGTGACGTAAAAAAGTGACGTGGAGCGTGGAGACGTGGTAGATATGCAACTTCAACACTGTGCGTCGTCGATTGAAGTTAGAGGTGTGCGAGTTTTCACGTTCGTGAATTTGATTTGAACGCTACCAATGCTGTTATTAGCGATCACCTCGTAAATTTTAATAATTACTGCCACAAGAGAATAGTAAGTATATTATATTTTATAGTCTTATCGGGTTCTATCTTATCCCATTTGTGTTTATTTTATTACCTTGAAGCTTTAAATGAATATTTATTCCATTAACAATAAGTAACAGTGAGTTCTCAGTTACCGCCCATCACTATTGTTTACATTAAAACTGTACGGAAACGATTTTTGGCTATGCGTTATGTCACTTTGTCGCACAGTTTTGGATACGTGAGAAATCTGCTAGTTTGCGCACAAAAAAACGATGCGCAAAGTAGTGTTTTGTATAGTGGTCGTAGGAAAAATATATTGCAGAACCAAAGATTACCTTGAATTATCAAATTTGCGATGGGAAATAATTGAAGCGGAAACGAACTTGCATGTGAAAACATCCACATGTGCAAACATCCACATGCAACTCAATAAAAGTTTGAATCAATAACGTTTGAAATAATATTAGAAGTTGGAGTGCTCTGTTATGATTATGGATATTACTCGTAGTTACAGTAGGGAAGTTGTTAGTGTAGACGTTTGCAGGATTTAAGTAGAGAGTAAGTTTTATTATCTCTTGAGCTTTGAGCCTTATTTGGTATAAGGTGTTCGAAAAAGAATCCGCTTAGAGTAGGCTCAGGTAGCGAAGAGGTTTGTCTTAACTTGATCGCCTTTTTACAAGTGACAGCTCTGTCAACTTCTACAGATAACTGCAATGCTTTCGCAATTGTCAAGTAATCAAACTATTTTTATGAGCTCTTAATGAAGCGATAGGTAGGTAGTGTATATAAATTTAGAAAAAAAGTGAGTCCTGTTTAAAAACAAGCAATTCTTTATTACTTCCGATTAACAGAAAAGCAGTTTTTATCGTTTGCGTCTTTTTGTAGAAATTTTTTATAATTATTATACCTACTAAAAAACGTAAAAATATTGTAATCAATCGAATACGGAGCTATCTGAAGTAGGATGTCGTGTAGGAAAGTACTTTCAGGACAGGCCACTGGAGGCTTTCAAAAGGACCTATAAAGGACCTTGAAGGACTCTCTTGATGCTCGCACACACGCAGTAGCGATATCCAGCTACTTACCTAACAACCTTTGTTGTGTAATAAAGGGACAACTTACGTAAGAACTACGAGTAGGAAAAATCACAGTAATATCTTACGAGGCATATCCCACACGTAATCTAAATCAATCACATCGAAATGCGGACAAGGAGCATTGCAAAATATTGAAACGTTCTTACTCTTTATTGTTCCAAATCAAAAGTCTTACAATTATTGTTTTTGCAGTTTTGTTTTTACAATAATTATTAGTCTTTATGTAAATCAGTCACAACACAACTAAACAACTAAAACAAATTAACAATAACCTTCAAAGTCCGAATAATCAGTTCTTATAATTTACACACACTACTAAACACAAAACTATGCTCTTCACTTCTAAAGACTATTTCCAATATCCACTTGTAATATCGGAATCACTTCGAAACTTTTTTATTCTTTACTCTGTGGTGTTTCAACCTCAACCCACTAATCTAAACAGTCTTGCAATCGAAACTAAACTGTAGCTACTGCTACGTACTCTTATATACATGCTAGAAATGGTTCTAGAAAAGTTCCAGGAGCTTCATTGCTGTTGTAGCGTAGCTCTTTTGAACATGCGCGGAAATATTCTGGCATTCTGTATTATTAGAATATGGCATTCCTGTCATGTCAGCTAAAACTATATCGCGAACCAGCTGACTGACCATTAGAGAATGTAAACAAATATGAACAACAACATAGAATACTTCGCCAATGTTCTTTAATATTAAGCTTTTTAACTTCAATGTGATTAACTTCAAATTCAAGATAAGAATTTTACTTCCATTGTCGGATTATATTGGCACCTTAGAGGTCTAAAGATCGATAGCCCGAAGAATAGGGCGTTAATTCGAAAGGGCAAAGAGCAGAATAACCGGGTCACGTAGGGCCGAGGGTGCAAGGCTTCGTTATGGAGAGCATACGGCGCCGTAGGGGTAGTAAGACTGATCTCAAGGGACTCATTGGTAATTATTATAACAGTGAACTGAGAAAGGGAATATGACCCTCCCTTTAGGTACCTGCACCTTATCTCAGGACAGGGATATGTCTGCTTTTACTTTCAGTGTTTCCGACTTGATGAAAGGAGGTAAAATTTAAAGGGTAAAATATGCCTGATTAACGATAAAGAGATTATTGGAATCTGTTATTCACAACTATTTTGGTCGTTTATTCTTCTACACCAACTTGAGAATTACTAATGTTATCGCTCGCAACAGGTGATTATTTAAATAAATCTTATTAACTGAAATTGTATGCATTGTAAATCCATCCAACTTCCATTACTGCAACTTCTAGTTTTACGTGTTGAGTTATATTTTCCAGACTAGATATATTTCACGAATATTTAAATCTACAAGTCTGAGGGCGGTAGCTGCAATGTTGGGTCACACTATAGGACTAGGAGACAGGGCTGGTATCGGATGGCACTGCGAAGAGCATAAATAATCCCTCAAGAGCTGGGACTGCATTTGCAGGAATGCGCCATACTCTGCAGGATTTATAGCACATGCAATCACTACTACTGTGGCGTTCGATATTAACAGGCGAAATGTCATGTTTTGCTAGCGGTCCTTTCCATGTTCGTTTTTACTTATACAGATGCGATATTTTCGTCTGGTAAGAAAGTTTATACGGTTAGTTTTACAACTACTCGTAGTTGCTTCCTGCTCCATTAAAACGAGATGTTGATTGAAGATTTCTATCACTTGAGAATTTTAAAATTAAAGTTTTTCTTGAGAATGGACGCATGGATGATCGGGAGTATAAGTCGAAGAAATGTTTAAAGGCCGTGTTTAGATATACAGGATGTTTCATAATTGAATGGTGGTTGGTTTTAAATAAGGAAAATAACTTAAATAATAAAAATAAGAAATTATTGAACGCTTTTATAAATCTCGGATCACTCTTCTATATAAGCACTACTAAAATCACTGTTGCGGTGAATATCACTTCCTGGGAATCCCATTACGTTATGATATTATTAACTTTTCAACTAAAATTAATGTTTTAGCCTTTTTTGAAGATAACGCGAGCACTACATAACGTCGCAGACTACAGTCACAATGTTTTTTAAACTTCCAAAGTTTCTCCACGGCATATTCTTGATGAATTTCCTTCCTGCGAAGTTTTTCCTCTGGTGGTATGAGCAATCACTGAAATCAGTATATTGTCCGTCTGTAGGGAGCAAGAAATTTTAAAAGCATTATTTTAGCTTCGTCAACTGAAGTTTTTGATAACAAGAGGAAAATGGAGAATCACTGGAGAATATGATAGCAAGTGATAAAAGTTTTATGAACCATCATAATATATGAGCGTATTTTTTCTTCAGATCCCGTCTTCGTTATTACGAAGGTTGTTGCTATTGACATTATTTTCTTCTCTCTCTGTCTCTCTCAATTTTCTCTAAAAAAAAGTTTCAAATTTGAACGCTCATATCTAAGAACAATCGTTCTCAGTTCGCTTTTCAGAATGGGACGTAATTTTTTTCAGCATAGCCAATTGCAATACGAGTCGGAAAAAGAATCCAATCGAACCGTGAAGAGCTCAGTTTTCTCGCAATTGAAAATTTTCAAAATACCAAAACTTGCAATTTTTCAAACTTTGGACGGCCATATCTCGAGAACACATGCAGAGTCGCAGGAGGCAATCCGTCTCGGTTCACTCTTCAGAATGGAACGTAAATCCAGTCGAACCGTGAAGAGCTTATTGTTCTCGCAAACGAAAATTTTCAAAAGGAAAAAAAACAATTTTTCAACTTTGAACGGCCATATCTCGAGAACACAGAGTCGCAGGAGACAATAGGTCTCAGTTCTCTCTTCAGAATATGGAACGTAAAACCAGTCGAACCGTGAAGAGCTTATATGATTCTCGCAAACTAAAATTTTCAAAAGGCAAAAAAAAGCCATTTTTCAACTTTCATGGCCATAAGCTTGAGAACGCAGAGTCGCATGAAACATTCGCTCTCAGTTCACTCTTCAGAATTGAAAGTAATTTTGTGAGCACAGCCAATTGCAATATCTACGAGTCGTAAAAACAATTCATTGTTTTTGATTGAATTGGAAAACAAACGAATTGTTCTTTTTTAGAGATATCAATACCTACTTGTTCAAAAATAATAGGTTTGTTTTTCATTTCAAGATACCTGCCGTAAGAAATGTCGAAATTAGCCTAATGTGTTACTTTGACTATCAAACTGTAATCTCATTTCTTTTATTTCTTGTCCAAGAAAGTCATCTACATCTTCGGTGAACAGGGAAAAAATAACGTTTTGTAACAGTGAAAGAATTCCATTTCTTAATCTGATTAAAACATCTATATCTCAATAAATCGTTTAACCTAAATCCCATATTGGATATGCGACACTTCTTCTTTACGAATCTTTCCCACGCACCGATGGTTTAGGGAATATTTGCACGCTACTCGGGACTTAGCCCGTCATCTAAATTTTCCCCACTGACACCCAAACACAAAAATAACCATTCAATCTCATATAATTGCCAAATTCCCATATCGATCCTGACGTGACCTATATCGACGCTATAAAGAAGGGAGTAAAAGTATAGTAAATTAAGATTGACGTCCTGTAAAAGCCTAATATAATCAATGTGATGGCAAAACAGGCCTTCATCGCCATCGCCATTGAATTCGCCATTGATTTCTTTTGACCCATAACAATATGGCAGGCGATGCGATGAGTGAGAGTCTATTGTTTCAAGATGCCAATAGAGACTTGAATTGTGGTCAATAAATTTCCGCATGGACTATGATTCCTGATCGTCCTTTGTCCTCCTCCATTGCAGCGGAAAAGTCGATAGATAAATTGCGTGATAACTGACACAATCAACGTCTTATGAAAGATTGTTTGTTTACGTAGCAGAATTAAAACTTCATTCCTAACCATTTTTCATCACACTAGGTAGAATTCTGACAATCATATACCGTGTGTCCCCGGATCGACTTTAAAAGAGGAAAAACTTTTTTGTTTTTGATTTCTCAGAAAATTTCACTCTTGATGATCTGGCCTGCTTGATTTCAAATCCCCAAAACAAAAGTTATTTTTTAGGTAACTCGAACGGTTCTTGAGATAATATAATTTTTCTTCAATAATTGCACTTAAATTTTTTTTCGTAATTTTTAGACGTAAGCTTGGTATGATGATTTCATTGAAAAACAACACTGACAGCAGTTGTCAAATCTAACAAATCAATTGAACTGCAAATTAATCTACTGTATGCTATAATGTTGACTTTACAACAAAGAATTTATCTAATTCAATGTTACGGAACTGGGAAACTCGCATTGAAATCTGTGCAGAAAAAGGAGGAGCATTATTCGAATAGAAAATTAATAGTTGTCCTTTTTGAGAATTTCATTTCATGTTACGATTATTTGAATTTCTTCAGAAAAAATTAAATTACATATGAAAAAAATTCCAATTATTAAAGAAAAATTATATTATCTCAAGAACCGCTCGAGTTACCTAAAAAGTAACTTTTGTTTTGGGGATTTGAAATCAAGCAGGCCAGATCATGAAGAGTGAAATTTTCTGAGAAATCAAAAACAAAAAAGTTTTTCCTCTTTTAAAGTCGATCCGGGAACACACGGTAGGTAACTAATTACATATATAAATGATGTCTTAATTTCATCCAGCACAATTAAAAGTAAATTAAATAGATATCAATATACATAAAGGGGGTCCTTTTTAATATCTATCGGTTCCTGAGCACCGTTCCTGAAATATACTGAAAAAATTGAAAAACTCCAATTTTTTCTTTTCCTAATAGCTCCTTTTTATAATAAGAAGTTTCAATTTGAGAGTTGGTATATTGACATTGTTTGACATTCTGCATTTGTTCTTGTTATTTTATTGTTTGTATATTTATTTTTACTAATTTATACTTTCATTTCAAATAAGTAATTCGTTCCGTACTTTTCGTTGCTTTTTTTTTCTCGAGCATATGTATTATACGATTATCATTTTTTTTTCACTTCCACAATGTTATAGGTACGCTTATTTTAAAATAAAACTAGTGATATTTCCGAGAACTTAAATGCTTCATTGAATTAAATAAATGTAAGATAAACTTTTATTATTACTTTAGGTACTTGTAGATGGTTGAATGGAAATTGAATTCTTAAAGTGGAATTAACTTTTCCGAACAAATTAAAGGGAGTGAACTTGTGCTGTTTCGTTCAATGAATATCTAATCTGGAGAAGGTTAAAACGTTTTCAAGGTAACTTTGAGTGAATTGTGGTCCTACCGGAGGAGCCCTACCGGGCTCAGCGAATAAAGAATACATAAGAGCAGGAGTTAACTCGGAAGTTCTAACCAATAATCGCCAACACTCACATATTTCACATCGTAGCGCGGAGTTTCGAAAAGTTTCTTTTGAAGTTGCGATAAAAAGGAACAACGAACGGCATATCTGGGGAAGTTAGCGAGATCCGAACACGGACATAAATATATAAAAAGCGCCGTCGGAAATTCTGACGTGGGCTCTGCGTCCGCTGGGGCCCCAGGAACAAACAACTCGCAACTACTGCGAGAAGCCCCGTTATATATTTAATAGAAGGAACAAAAAAGCCCAGAAGCAGGAGGAAAATAAAGAGAATGAGGTACTTATTAGATTTATCTTTTCTTGGACAAATTGCCTGCGAATAGCAAGCGACTACATATATTCCTTTGACCTTCTGGAAGAAACTTTTAAAAGCACAAACTACAAAGCGAATCCCTTCTTGTTGGTTGGAAGTGTATCAGAAGTTTTTAATAAATTTTTTATGGAACATTTGATTTGTGACAATTTTTTTTTCAATCTTTGAAAATGAGCTTTAGGTATATCATATATCAATAATGATATCTGTCAACCATCAATCATTAACCAAAATACGTATGACATACTTTGTATTGCTGTATGCAGTCGGTCTATTTTTATTACATTATATAAAATTTTGTTTTAATAAAGCTTATTCAATTACGGTCAATCGTGAGACTAATCAATAATGAGTAGGTATGTTATTATTAATGAATAACAAAGGTTGGTTATATACCAACAACGTTTCATTCCCGGTCTACTGAAATTTCCGAGAGAATGCGAGTAGAAATAACAGGACGTCCTGTGGGATAATAAAACATTCATTTCATTTAACCGCAACAAGTAGTGCTCCAGCTCTCCAACTGGATGACGCCGTCTTAAATCGTTATAGCTCATTCCCTACAATGACCATTATTTCCTCTCAGATTCCGCCATACGAAAGATTTCTATGGATTTATTAATGTCTGGAAAATAACAAGAACAATGGCTGAGCTTACGATGGAAAGCTGTATCATAGTGCTGGTACATTCCATATGTTCTCAGAGGATTCTAAAGATAAATAATAGTCTGTTATGATACAAATAATAATATAAAATATTCAATGATATTAAATTACATAACAAGGGTGGAAAATATTATATTATTTCGCTTGAGTGTGCAATTGTTGCACAAGGCGAAGCCGAGTGCATAATGCACAAGAATCCATGAAAGAAACTTTCGAACGAGTTGTACGTACATATTTTTTTCTACGACCAAACTCATTATAATATTGTTACGATTTTCTTTACCGTGGAATCAATAAATAATTTTTTAAATGCAAAACTCAAAAACTCAGGCAAACTCAGGCAATTAATTCAGCGGAATCCAAACTTTAACCATCGAATTCAATATTTTTTCGCTTATACGGGGGTTAAAAAAAAGCAATTTTTTCGAAAATTCAAATCCCTGTTTTTTTGAAACGACTTGACCTCTGGCAACTACTTGTGGATATCCCCATAAAAATTTCAATCCCCTATATGGATAGTACCACTGTTGAAGGTCTAGGAAGTTTCCGTCAGTAAATTATAGCCCCACCCTCCCTCAGAAGTCAAAGGACTCCCTACTCAGAGGCCCGAGGATAAACGGCTTTGCAACTATTGCAGCTTAGGTACATAGTTTGTAGTTTATCAGAGATAAATTTGGTGATTATAGCATCAATAATTATTATTGATTAGATTGTTTATAATTAGCGGAGATGTTATAACTTAACGTTACACCCTTGGACTTGGACACGATGGTATCAGCACTCCTAAGAAGAAACAACAAAACAAACTCAATGGAATACTGGTTGGGTTGGTTTGGCTGGCTATAATAGCGCTTGGTCTCGGGACATTGCAACACTTACAAGACTAACGCCCGTATTCACAAACGATAATTTCCAAAATAATTTCGTAATCAATTATCCCCATCTCATTCTATTGCAAAAAAACTGCATATCTCCATCTCACTCATTTAAATAATTACGTAATTATTTAGGAAATAATCGTTTGTGAATACGGGCCATAAGTCCGAGAAAAAATTGAAAATCTTCGTACAAGCAAGAGGGAAAAGAAGACATTAAATTTGACGTCTTTATTTAAAAATAATTTATAATAAAGCAGAAATAATAGAGCCAGATTAAAATATTCTGTTTGTCTGAAAGTGACGAAAAAACGACGTTAGACCGACGTCATTATCACGTCTAAATCAAGTCCGAGAAATGATGACAATATTCACGTGATTTTTTGGTAATACAGGGTGCACCATGTATCCTTCTCTATATTGCTATCTCCTGAACGCTAAGAGATACAGGGTCGGTTAAATTAGAGAAAAGATGCGCAGTTTTGTGGCCATCTCGAATTCGTCAAAACATGCAAGATATCTGTGACCGTTCCTGAAATATCCTGAAAAAACTGAAAAATCGAGATTTCTTATTTTCCTCATATCTTTTTTATTATTGAAAATTAATAAATAATTTTTTGTAGGCTTACATAAGCCGTTAAGAGCTATCTATCTGACATTTCAAAAATTTTCAAGGCTTACTAGATCCAAGAGTTTTCACAGTCAACTTTCGTTTTTCTTATGGTCGCCATATTATTTTTTTATGTCGTTCGATATGAAAAAAATAATGGAAACCAAAAATTAATAAACTTCAAAAAAAAATTTTTTTTTAATTTTATTCTTAATTTTTCAAAGAAAAACCTAATAAAAAATCGTCGAAAACGTCAACATTTGTAAAATACGCCGAAATAGTGCTTGCCTTATGGTTTTTTAATTTATCTATGAAATTCGGTCTAAAAATGTGTCTTTTTTGTAAAGAAAAAAGAAGAATAAAATTTTTTTAATTTATTTTTTGAAGTTTAACAATTTTTAGTTTTTATGATTTTTTTTATACCGAACAACATAAAAAAACACTATGGTGGCCATAAGAAAACCGAAAGTTGACTATGAAAATTCTGGGATCTAGTCGTTTTGAAAATTTTTGAAATGTCAGATGGGTAGCTCTTGACGACTTATGTAAGCCCACAAAAAATTATTCATTAATCTCCAATAATGAAAAAGATATGGAAAAAATAAGAAATCTCGATTTTTCAGTTTTTTCAGGATATTTCAGGAACGGTCACAGATATCTTGTATGTCTCGACGGAATCGAGATGGCCACAAAATTGCGCTCCTTTGGACTTGTTTAACCGACCCTGTATCCGTTAGCGTTAGGAGATAGCAATATAGAGAAGGATACATGGTGCACCCTGTATATAGCGTCGGGGACCAAAAATTACTAAAAAATGATGTCTTTATAACATGACTCTGCTGCCTGGGTACCAGACCACCCATTGCAGATGTCTAAATACTTGAAAAAGTGTTCAAATTTCTCGTAGTATGTTGATAACTGGAACATAGTTGTCAGATCAATTTTTGTTACTTTACATCTTTTGGCTTTAGATTTTGAAAATATTTGATCACTGCATTTACAAAATAGGTATCGCGCGGTATCCTTTTTTAATCATCTTCATCGGTCTCTTCTTCTAATATTAAGAATGTCAGAGAGCTATTCAAATATGGAATGAGCCACTGCTGTGCGGGGTTGCATAATGACGCAAACGCTAAGCAATTTTAAACAATTTTGTCTTTGAAAAATCTGAAACTTCAGGTAGAAACATGGTCAAAATTTGGAGGAAGTCTGCAAAACAACAAACGGCCAGAACATTGTGAATCTTATCCAAAATTATTACATACACTGCCAAAAACTAGGAATTTAATATATGGGGATATTTTTTTGTTTTGCAAATTTTCTGAAATTGTTTTTGTCTTAAGTCTTTGCTTTTCAAAACATTACATTTGAGCATACTACTTCCATGGTGTGAATTATAGTAGGATTTTTAGTTCCCGAGAAAAATGAGCAAAAAGTTGAAATTTCAAAAGCTGCTACTTTTTGCCACCTCTATTGAAAAATTAATTTCTTTCTTCCTGACGTTTCATTTGGTGAATATCTAACGCATTTTGCCCAAATTTCACGCAAAACACTTTTAGTTCCCAAAGTATGATGCTTTTTGTAATTTCGAAGTTTTTAAATACAGGGTTCCTTAATTGGATGTACAAATGAAGAGGGGAGATTCCTTTAGTAATTTTAAGAAAAGAAAAACAATAAACATGGGGTCGCAAACGTTTCGTTGTCGAGATACAGGGTGTTAAAGTTATATTAAAAAATATCACCCTGTAGATTTGCTATCGAAATTGGCATGTCACATGGTGTAAACTCTCAATTGTAATATATGTGCCTAATTTCAGCTGAATATCTTGTGAAATATAGATACTATGAGAAAAAAAACTTGAAAAAATTCAAACTTTAACACCCTGTATCTCGAAAACGAAACGTTTGCGACCCCATGTTTATTGGACTTTTCTTTCTTAAAATTACTTAAGGAATCTCCCCTTTTCATTTGTACATACATCCAATTAAGGAATATCCTGTATAATACGCCAATTTCTCATCTTTCAAATTTAATCCTTTGAAACGCACAAACTAATGACAACAAAATCAAAAAAGATGTAAAAAAATTCTCATATGCAACTTTTTGACGGGCACTTTAGATTTTTTAATCTACCTTATAATGAGGTGCGACCTGGATCATTGCCGCTTTCAAAATTATGGAAGTGTTAGAATACGAGCGCTTCAATAACAGCGGTTTTAGTTTCTTTCCATTTCTGAAATAATGTGGCATAAGCCCAAATTCTAAAGTCAAAGTTAATACATAAAAGATGAATACTTACATACTATAAACAAACATATCCACAAATATGATTTCTATAGTTTATAAATTTGCCCCTACCTATTTTGGTGATAGGTTTTCAGGAACGGTATCTAAAAAAAACACTTTTAAAGAAATTTTTTCTAGACTTCGACTGTGCGAAATCAATTTAGTCTTTATTAGCCTAGTATATAAAGATATTTCCAGTATCTTAATTCTAATTAACAACCAATCATCTTAGGCGTAATGATTTTTTTTTCATCTAAGAATTCTTATTAAACTTAGGATTATTTTTATACTAGAAGGAACACCCTCTAGAAGACAGTTCCTAAAATAGCAGTGAATCAATGCATATAAAAAGCAGCAGGGATAGCATATGCACCAACAGGAATGTCCCTGTTTATTGTTACGCGACTCCCCTTTCTTGTAAGCGGCAGAAGAATTGATCATCAATAATTCATTTTATATTTATTGCCTATTTTATTTCGCAAGCGCAGCCCTGTCTTCTATCACGCAGCGACGTTTTTATCCCCCAATAATGGAGAAACAATAAAGTGAAACCAATATGAGAAACTTTCATAAAAAAAAAAGATGAAATAATGTACTTATACATTTCTGCCATGCAGTTATGCTATGATTTTGGCAATCCTACAGCTAAAAGGTAGTAAGTACATATCGTGAAATCTAATAAAGTAGATTCCGAGATTTCGATATCCGACTAAAAAAGGCAGAGTGTGTAATAAAAAATCTAAAATAGTATAAATTGGCACTCGGGCATGGATTTTGGGTCGGATATTCGTCGTGTCCATGCCGATCACGTAGGAAATCCAGATGGAAATCGAGAAATCGGATCCGGTAGGCTATATTAGCGTTCATTTGGCGACCCTAAGCCCTTTGCTTTTTCTACCATCGGCCGCAACATGCCCTGACGACTCATGATTTATTCCTTCAATACGTCTTGGTGCAATTAATAAGCAAACTTACCCCGAGCTAGTGATTTATTAGTCTCTAAATTGAAGTCTGTGAATGCTTATGCGAACTTTGAGTTGACTTTCTGGAGGGTAGTGCGGTCATTAATCAAAACTATTTCGTTTCATTTTCGTTGTAAGTGTAACTACTTAAATCGAGCTCTGCATTTCAAGCTGTTAATAACTTCAACTAGCGTCTATTTAATTAATCTGAAATTGCTCAGTTGATTTTAAATTCGTCTTTACGTCTCTTGTAATTAATTGATTCGGGCATTTTTAGTTTTCTTGTTGCTTTAATATTTCCTAATTTATCATTGCGGGGTTTAAAATATAATGTCACTAAATCAGTTGAGTCACCCTTAGGAACTATTAGAAACAGAAAGTTAAGCCCTTTTTAAACTAAGTACTTGTTAAAAATCGTCTTTTTAGAGATTTAACCATTGCCGATTAAAGATGACGACCCTTAAATAAACGCGATTGATTAAGGCGATTTATTTCAATAAAACATTACTTTCCTCTTTTACCAGGATTTACCTGCTTAACTCTTTTCGAAGATAACTGAATTAGTAATAAGCTTTATTATTTTCGACATATTATGGATAATTATTTTTTTCGAGAGTCTTTTCTCAGAAACCTCTTTTCTCATTGAAAAAATGTTGATAGGAACTTTATTGTCTATTTCCTCGGAAATTGCTTACTGAAAAATATTATCATTGCATGGGCATATCAAAAATATCAACCTCGAATCAGGTTGCTAATTCCCAAAGAAACTCCAACTAAAGATAGGAAAATTATATTCCAAGAAACCGAAATAATCAAAAAAGTCTATACTATCAGAACTGTTTCGCCTCTGTCGTTTTATAACCCCCTCCTTCCTTCCAAAATAATAGAAGAATTTGTTCTTCCCCAGCTGTAATCAAGGATAAATTTAGAAAGAATCGTTACTTATTCAAACTCCACATTTATTGTACGAATCCAGATCTCTCCAACAGTTCTGATGGAGTTTCAACCCCAGATCTAGAGAGGTGATAAGCGATCACTTGTTTCCTCGTTACCTTCCAGAGCCTACCTGATCTCGTATATCATTCCCTTAAACTGCACATGATAAACCCCCCATACCACCTGACGACATCGCCCTAAATCGGCCCCAGATTTATAGCACATGGATTACAGCATCCTAGATGTTAATTAAGACAACATTTTCCACCGTTACAATATTTCACCACTACAGGGTGTTTTTGAAACAAGTGGCGTAATGGTTAAGCTCTCTGGATTAACAGTCGTAATTTTCTGAGTAAGTATATCAGCGATTGCAGATATTTTTATCCTTGTGTTCATGAATGGTCTCATTTCTTGCAGTGATTGATCCTGACAAAAGATTGATGGGATGATAATTTTTTAAGCGATTTAAGCTCGATGTTAAACTTGATTGTCTGTTTCATAGCTTCTATTATACAGGGATTACATGCAGGGACGCCTATAATGTCTTTCTAATGAAACACTTTAGTACCTAATTAAATGTGGACTATAATACAAGAATAGCTAGGGGTACGTTATATTTTTAGGGTGTTTCTATACTCTCAGCTTCTTTGTATTTTTTCTGGAGCTCTTCTTCCAAAAGAAATATAGACAGATACGCACAACCTAACGATTTCTCTAACAGCTATATCTTTTGACGCGCCCCT
Organism: Malachius bipustulatus; assembly: GCA_910589415.1. Lineage (NCBI taxonomy): Eukaryota > Metazoa > Arthropoda > Insecta > Coleoptera > Melyridae > Malachius > Malachius bipustulatus. The sequence continues at coordinate 37,584,357 of OU342634.1, read as the reverse complement.
CACTCTCTTCCTTTGATATGCGCGATTTACTCTCTAAGTATACAGGGTGATTGATTGAAACGCCACATTAGAAAAAATTCGACTTCCAAATGATCTAGGAATCTGAAATTTGGAACTTAGGCAACATACCTAATAACGAGTCAAAATGAAATATTACCAAGATGGCAGCACATTTAAAAATGGCGAAAGCAATGGTCATCTTTGTTTTTTTAAATGGGACACCCTATATTTTATTGCATTTTCAGATTGTCTGAGAAAATGTAATAACAATAATGTTTATAGTTGCATTTTAAATTGAGTAGGCTATGAGTTATAAACAAGTGAAAATCGCAATTTTCCAACTTTAAACCCATTTACCACGAAAACGGCTCAAGATATCAGAAAACGGCTTACATGTCCCTATCTTAAATTTTTATCTGGTATCCTACTGTATAGTTTAAATGTTTATGCAGGGTGATGAAAAATCTGATAATTTTCACCACTTTGTATAAACATTTCAACTGCATAATTGGATGCCTTATAAAAAGTTAAGATAGGAACATGTAAGCCGTTTTTTGATATTATGGGCCGTTTTTGTGGTAAATGGGTTTAAAGTTGGAAAATTGCGATTTTCACTTGTTTATAACTCATAGCCTACTCAATTTAAAATGCAACTATAAACATTATTGTTATTACATTTTCTCAGACAATCTGAAAATGCAATAATATATAGGGTGTCCCATTTAAAAAAACAAAGATGGCCATTGCTTTCACCATTTTTAAATGTGCTGCCATCTTGGTAATATTTCATTTTGACTCGTTATTAGGTATGTTGCCTAAGTTCCAAATTTCAGATTCCTAGATCATTTGGAAGTCGAATTTTTTCTAATGTGGCGTTTCAATCAATCACCCTGTATTTAATTCCGAGGTGTAATAGATCTAGGAATTTAAGGACCTCAACCAGAATCTTGAAAGTTTCCAACTTTCAGCTATAAGTAATGTTACTACCACATGGATCTCTAAAATGAATGGTTACCATCAGTAAAAAGTCAAAAAAAATTGCGACTCTGCTATTCCATTTTGAAATGGTAAAAATGAGGGAATAACAAAGATTGGGCTTCTCAAGTTTACTGCCAGAGTACCTATTCCCCGAATTACGAAACCTCGGTTATACCATCATGAATGTGTCAATGTGTGGGTAGTTTCTTAAAGTAGAGATTTTTGGGAGTAGGTAATTTTTAGCGATAAATAATTCATAATATTTTCACGAATAGGCGATAGGCATAGACAAAGTTAAATATTTCGAGATTTCGGTACAATATTAAGATTTACAAGTGGACTTTCCTCCGTTTTTTAATTCCCCTATTTCGCAACGCCTTTCGTATGCGACCTACTTATTTGCGTGCATCTGCCCTTCTTCTTTCCAGTCTCCACGTCCTAGCCATTTCCCAATCAGCGAAGGATTACGTCACGTTGCCTGGAAGCTATTTGTATGTACGCGTTACCTGCGCGCTACACCTGCACGTCACCTCCGACCTCCACGTATTCTTCCATGCTGATCTTTAAAATATTGTCCCATCGCTTAAACAAATGTCTGTGAATTTACGCAAGATATTTTTTATAATAAGGTCGTCTAGATTTTATCTCGAGAAATACGCTACAAATGGATGGATACTAGGAATGGTGGTAAGGAGTTATGCACCCCCTAGCGACTAGGCAACCAAGAGCTCATTTTGACATTCCAGCACCAATCAGGCCTCAATCTGGTCCATATTTGGGACAAACTGCCCCCCCCCCTCGCCACCATAGTTATAAGTTAATATTCAGACCTTAGGCCGGTAAACACTCATACCTATAGAAGTCTAGGCTTACTCCAATTTAGCTCGCTCCAATCATGTTGATCAAGCCGTTTATGCCATAGGGCCTTACGGTTTTTTTTTATAAATTTTTGAAGAGAACTCCAAGATCAAAGAATTTTCAAAAATTGATATCTCTATTGTTCTTGATTGAAAATTGGGCCACTCTTGCTGCAAATGCCTCAAAAATTTATCTTTCTCTTATTTAACTCACGAGGGCAATATTGCAAACATAGGTGATGAAGTTGTTCTTGTAAATGATTTTATATTACAAAACATCCTGTATAAGACGTTCATGTTGGTAGTAATATGTAATTTCCACCTGAACTGCATGCTGCGGTTGCAATTACACACGCCCTGTGCAGACTGGGCACCACAGAGCGGTGTGGTTGTATAACCGCATTGTAGATATTAGAAACTTCGGTCCAGTATACGTACCTACATGGGATCTAAATTCACTTTCTCATTATACTCATACAACGCTAGTCTCGTTAGGTAGGTATCACAAATTCCTGCTGATAAATTTGCATAAATTTGTTTATGTCTAAGCGTGTTAAGGAGAAGAATTCGCATAAAAAATCGCATCCGTTTGAGCGATAAAACATGAGAGAGCAAGTGCTAAATCATCTAGGGGTGTCGGAGGGCACAGAGATGTGAATAATATGTTTAACCGGGAGGCACCGGCTGTTCTTATCTGCGGCCCGACTGGGATGGGATAAATCATGGCCAACTTGTCATGGAGGACGCTTCTACTTCTACTCCATAGCCGTGATTATGAAGGTCGGGGTGACAGATAGAGGCGATCTCGGGATCGATAGGCAGGACGCTGCAGGAAATTGGGTTTGTAGATTGGAGTGATAAGAGAGAAGGAAAACTGGAGATGCTCTGGATATTATGTATAACATCGTGGTACCTACTTCTCGTTCTCGATGAAATCGGTCCGAGAGTATGATATGAGTCGTCAGAGTAAAAATTGATTAACATTGTCTAGCTGTACGAAAATATTAGTTTCAAAAAATTTAACACCAACAATTAAAAAAATGACTCTCGATCGGATGTCTTACTGTTAGAGAATTAATTCACATTAAATAATTAGAAAATACAAGGATAATGGTTTAGTTTTGGAGCGTTTTCCGCAAGTAAGTTTCAATGATAATTTATAGTTTAAGGTTTAAGGAACCGTTTATGTAATGAACCGTCTTCAGTTTTCGATTAATTGTCGAGTTGATGTTGGAATTCATTCACAGTCTCAATTTACCAGACCTCTCGACTCCCTCAATGTTGTCATAATGACTTCGAACGCCTCGACTCTCGACTCCTCCGACACGACGCTCTCGTTGATGAATTTTATCATTTTAAGTAAATTAATTAACAGCAACTTGCCTCTAATCAATTAAATCAAGTTACCCTCGTGTTTCCGACGTTAGGAATCCTCGACGTTGGTTTCACGAAATTCAACAAATTTATGACATCGAAATCATAATTTCCATTCTTTCATGCAGAGTTAACGAAATCATACATCGGGCTTAAGTTGATAAATGGGGCAATTTGGGCGAAGTATTTTATAAAAAAAATCAGATACGTTTGAGTAGACAAAAGGGTAAATTGACGTGACAAGGACTAGTTTGGAATAATTCAGCAATTAACCTAATATCACACTGGAGGTCTATAAGGGACATTAGTTACCTTATCGCCACTAATTAGAGAAGCGATTCCTCTATAGATTATCCTAGATGACGGTTTGATGAAATATTATCCCCTTGGATCATTACAGAATGGCTTGTACGCTTGTATATGGGTATAAGAGCAACCAGGGGGGGCAGAAAATACATCAGATACACAATCTTTAAAATATGTTCAGACAATAACTATAATTCTTTAGTTAATATTCCTCACGCAGTCCAGAAAAAATTACCTAAAAATAATCTTTTTTTTTGTATTATACAGAGTGCTCATAATCTGAAGACATTAATAAAATATATGTACAAAACCATGTATCGGATTAAAAAAAGTTGTTATGAAAATTGTTCGTTTGGAAGAGAGAATCCATTGATACCAAAAACTCGAACCCCCACCCCACCAGGGTTAAGAGGACTTTGAAATCTTAAATAAGAAGCAATTGCTCCCCCCTTCTCCCACCATGTAGGTGGTGCGGGGGGTGAACTTGAAATTTTAGTTAGGGACCCTTATTTTTTATTGCAGATTCGAATTTTATGGCTAAAAAAACGTATCATTCGTCTGAGTTTTTTATTTCGATCATCGATCTTTCTCGTTCTATTTCAGTAATAAAGGCAAATGGAAAAAAATTCATTTTATTATTTGCGAACTTATTGTTAACTTAAAAGTTAAAATGAGTAAAATTGTTGTTTTATCACTAAAAGTTCGCTATAAAAAATGTGTCAAATTCAAAATAATTGACATTTTATAAAAATATTGATTCCTGAACGTAATCATTTAAAAAGTTATCCTCTAAACACTTTTGTTAATAATAATTAACTACAAGAGAATATGAAGAATAATAAAGGTCTGAGTTATTTGAACATCAATTTTTTACGACGACGACGATAAAAAACCCTGTAAAGAATCACCTCCCATTACGATGTTAACGCAATTTACACCGCTAGCTGCTTTACGATAATTTTTACAGCTCGTCATCAAGAGAGTGCAACGCGAACGTATTAGATATCTCCAGAAACACTTGCCGCCTTTACTACCCCTAAACGAACCTACAGGACTTTCATTCTGATGACTTACCCCCATAACTTTGTTATCTGTCACGGACACTGTCTCCGATGCTCTACAACCTCTAAAACATTCCCATTGCGGACTCTAAAGTCATTTCGTCGTCGAGAAACCCCACTTTGCAGCTTCCTAATAAAATCGGGATTGTCAATATACTCACGCACCTGAGGCGGCCAATCCTTGAAATTAAACTCCACCGAGTTCTTAGCTTCGGGCTCTAAGGGTGAAATCGCTGACTCGTGTGATATGCAAAGAGTTCTAAAGTGCTTCTGCAAATTCTCGCGGAGTTTCGTGTAAACACGGCTTTGAAAAACAAATTCTTGTATCCGAACTACTGGTTATATTGTTAATGTATATAAATTATTCTTTGACGGCTGAAACTTCAAAGCAAACTTGACACGGAGAGAGAATTGTTTTCTCAATAGGTACCTACCTGCTCCTTCATGTATGAATACTTCATGCGTCGTTTACTACCATACAATTATTATTTACTAGACCACAATGTCAGAGAAGTTTTAGGCATTGTCAATTTGTAGGTAGGTACTATTATAATTATGTTTCTGGCATATAAAGGGAGTTTTATACCACTCAAGCTATGTTACAAATCTGGGAGGTTTTTTTATTTCAATCAAAAGTCATTAATGGAGTCTTGTTCCCAGGAACTGAAGCCCGGTTGATTTTTGGTTGTATGTTGTATCATCTGTAGAATTGTAACAGTTCACTGTTACTAAGGGTTTATTTATTTATGTATTTCCTTTTTATTCAGACATTAAATTCAATTTCCCTGTTATTATTTCGTCTCAGGTCAATATTCTAGGCAACCTGCTTCCATGCGCCTATCAGGTTCAACAGATTGTATCCTCTCCAAGTATGAGCTGCTTTCAGGATCAGCGTACCATAATTTCTATTGTTAATAATTGTCATCTCTCTAACGGTAGCAGATTTTTCGACGACGGGAATTGTATTTTACGTGTCTTTATACGTATTCATTTTAATTATTATTAGTTGTACTTTAAAATAACCATACAGAAATCTATTCGCTGCTGTTCCTTAACTATGAACATTCAGTGATTGAGCCCTGCTTTTATAGCCTTTTTCCTGGGAGCTGATTCGTTCTTTCCCTGAAACAAATTTTTTTATGGACGTCATTGTTTTATTTTGTTAATTAAGTGCTCTCAGAATTAACTAGCCTGGGTAATTTTAATTTTTCTCTGTAATTTAAAAATTACAACGTTAAGTTAATTGTAAATATTTCACGCTTCATAAGTACTCCTTCAGAACATCTAGAAAATTGTAAGTCTCAGATGAACATTCAAATATTCATTAATGAACAATAGCGTCCACTATATCAGTATCAGAACAGTCATATCAGTTACCTAGCCAGATAATCACAGAAATAACCATCAATGGCGTTTAAGAACGTAACAGGCACATTCAAAGGAGCAGCGGTTTTAGTATGGATCAGTAACGGTGAAAATAGTTATGCTGTGCAGTTGCGCGTTCACAGTACAATGGGAATAATTGCCCAACAGTTTATCTTATCGTCTGGTCAAAAGTCGCCAATGTTTACCATAATTGCAGACGAAACTTCGGCAGGAAGTTCAACTTGACCAAGCTTAACCGTCCAGAATGCTTGCAACTTCTGTATTAAATTAATCGGCGTTACCAAAAACAATGCTAACATCATGTTGTATTGTTTGTGCATAAGTGTTTACATTTTCGTGCATAAATTTAAGGCTATCCCCGTAAAATCACTGGAACTATGGACAATTTGATGCTTATTAAGAATCTGAACAATAAAGTGAAAAAAATCACCACTATATATATTTTTTTGTTATTGAATCAAAAAGAAAAAATCACAAAAATTTTATTTAATGGGTAAGATTTTTGGCTTTCATGGTATTCTTTTAAACAAAAGTTGATTATGAAAATTATTATCTGAAAAAGAGTTTTTTCACAGAATGACGGCAATATGACGTCCTATTCCTTACCTTAAGTTTTTTTATGACATTCAGTGAAGAATTTTATGAATAATGTATAAAAAAATTATAAACTAAATTTACGCATCTTTTCGAACAAAGCACTTTGAAAAATTATTTTTTGAATTTGATAGAGTTTTGTATTTCTTATTTTTTTATGCCGAAACACACGAAACAAACAATTTAATTTTTGTTATTTAATTCAATAATTTAAGAATAAAAAGTAATGGCGAAAGTAGGTAATTTGGATTTTTTCGGTAACAACTAATAAGCTATCGCGGAATTTGAGGACCAAAAAAAGGGAGTTTTTTTTGTGTCGGAATAAAAAAGCTCCAAAGGAATTCCATTAGCGAAAAATATTTCCATGAACTTTGGAAATGCCTATCAACTCATTAGATTAGAATCCTGCATGAACACAGGACAGAATTGTGCATCGCTAATCGTTTGTTGCGTGAAAGCACTTTGGATAAGAGAAATATGAACTGTAACAGTTTGAAGTGACGATAATTCTTTTTGACGAACTTCAAAGACGAAAAAGTATAGGTATAATACATACCCGCAGCTATTATTACGAACCGCGTAGGTAGTTTATCTTTTGACATTGGTAGTGTACAAATTGTCAACAGCGTCATTACAGAGAGATCGACCGGCATACCTACCTGCCTGCTCGGTAATGTAATTTATAAATTAATTTGCAAGCCATTGTCTCCATGCATGGGGTATTTACCTCCTATAGTTGGATTTATTACATAGTAGCAAAAATTCTATCCACGTAATCACATATTATGGAGCCATTCCGAAGCCAAATTGCACTATAAATCATTGTAATATGAATTCTGTCCCACAACTAGTTGTTACCTATATCTCAATTAAAAAATGGTCCCGCACAGCTTCAAGGATTTAAGCAGACTTTGATAAAATTTATGTATGTGTGCACGAAGTTAGCACTGCCATTTTGAATTTCCAGGTAAAAAATGACGTGCTGCGATGTGCCCGAGATGTGTAATCATACGCTGCACTTGAAAAAAAAATTCTTAATGATTTTTATGGGGTAAAAAAAGTTAACACCGCTTTTTTTCTTTTCTGAAAAATCCAAGTTGTGCCTAAAAACTCCTAAGCTCCCCAATGTAAATTCCAGCAGTAAAAACCAGTCACAATTATGGCAATTGTGACTTTATTTGAAGTTGTAAAAAAAGATCCATCGTTGGATTTTTCATCCCTGTACTACTACAAAAAAAATTTCATAGGACCCTTTTTATGTAAAATTTTCTCATTTTTCTTTTTTACCCAAAGTATTTTTGTCAAAAAAGGAGTCGAGAAAATCTAGACGATTAAGCTTTCGTCTAAGTAATATGAAAATATTATTAAATAGTGACTTTGTATTTAATGAGTATTTTGTGTAATACCAGTGTAACTGAAAGTACTTCAATGTAATGTAAACGCTTCCACGTTACATATATTGCAGATTTTCTAAATTTACCTGGATGAGTTGAACATGTTGTAAAACCCTCCACTAATCGATAAGAAAGCGGTTGGGGTGTTTTGGAGGTATAAAGTTTTACACCCCGAGGACGTAACTCTGTGAAGAGGTAGATTATGATTGTGTGCCGAGCGATATAAGCGCTTTATGCCTCATTATTTAGCTCGGACATAAACCGGGACGTCACACGTGTCGCTGAGGGCGTCTTAACTCCCGTTATCATGCATTCTGGTCCTTTATAGCCAGGCGACAGTTGCCTAGAACTGAAATTCGTCTGATCAAAGAACGGGAAAAAGCAAGCAGACATCCCCTTTTGGGTGTTTATTTTCATATTTGCCTTTAATCATTTTGTAGATACGTCGTGCATTTGATGATAGAAATTGCAATCATTACAAATTAAAAGATGCTTCTTAATTTCCCTTTGAGATAACTGTATCTCAAAGGTACTGTATCAACTTCAACACCTCCAAAAACAGAACATCTTAAGAATCATAATAGTATCAAAGAATTTCAGGAAATTCATCAGAACATTACAAATTCACAATTTATGGTACAAATTTAACTCCTTTCCATATTTTGGTGTTAGGCTTAATTCGGATTCAAGAAATTTTCTCAATTTTTTTTTTTATGCGCTGCCAATTCTAGATTTGTCTTTTTATCTTTTTGTATTCGCTGGATTTCTGCGTAAGTTATGACGTAATCAGAATCTGAAAGATTTAAAAGGCGGCTTTTTTCATCACCTTTATATCACCACTGTCTGTCTGCCCGAATTCTGTAGTCGATAAATTAACTTCCCGACGAGCTAGAGACTTGCAACTTTGAACATAGCTCAGAACTGGATGACAATGTAATACTAACTCGCCTTTCTCTATATGTCTGTCTAAATTTTACCAAAAACTTTCAAGTATCAAAGTGGTGAATCTGGTACTATCTATGATAAATACTCAAAAATAAAAAATAAGATAGATGATAGCGCTCTATTTATAGATATTGCCCAACAAATTACCATAATCACATCGTCCGATTGCAAAATTAATCAAACAGAATATACAGGCTGATCAGAAACTCGCCCACTCCGAATACACAGCATTATAGAACTCATTAAAATTAGGGATAATTTACAAAAAAAATTTAAATGGTAAGTTTTCGAATAACAGAGTTTCTATCATCCAAGTTTGAAGCTAATTACTTTAATTGCCACGATAAAAATAAGTGAATAATTCAGTCTGCTATTGTCTCTGGAACGAATACCATAAAATTCGTCATTTTTTCACAAAACCTCTTTAGAGAAATTGAAAATGTTAAAAATTAACAAAACATACCTAAATGTCAAATAAACTTGAAGTGTGACAACCATGCACGCTCACCTTAGTCTACAAAATGTTGACATGCCTTCAATGCCTTAATTCCCAAGAAAATAATGAAAATGATATCTAACTTGAACTTCTCATGTTCAATGCAGGGTTACCACTTTTAGTTTTACAAAAATGCTCATATCTTTCGAAAAAAAGAACTTGCAACACTGCAGTAAGATAATTTACCGTTTTTAAATAGATACTGAAGTTTATGCTGCTGCGAGTGCGCGAGATGATAAAAGGTGTTTGGTAACTGGACAGCCAAAATTAAACATCATGTATAAAATCGTATTTTCAGGACAAAAGAAAGAATAACTTTTCAAAGATCATGTCAATATTTCCAAAAATGTAAGACTAATTAACTGAACGAGGTCTGATCTTGAAAAACGTTAAATATCCAGTTATGTTCAGCTACCAAACACCCTGTATAATCGCCAGACTTTTTCTTTGCGTCGAATTTCCCCATTTCATCTAAACCTTAAAGAAACACCAAAAACTCCAACATTTACTGCTGACCAAATCTCTCTGTGGTAAATTTAATTATTGCTTTTCAATCTAAATTTTTACTACCCCAATCGTAATCCCGAAATTTAATTGAGCCTCACGATAGAGACGTATATTACTTACGTGTGGGACATTCTTAAGCACCAGTTGTCGAGTTCAGTCTCTCGCCCATTCCAAAAGAAACAATCGCTGCGATTTCTGAAGAGTACTGACCTCAATAATAATAGTACAGGGACGAAAGTGACAGGCCCCCAAGATTATTTCAGACTATTTTCCAAAGCGTGAAAGCGGAAATCGTTTTTTTTTTTTTCATAAAAATGAATAATGCAGCTACTAGTAATATAAAATTTACCACTTACGTACATGATTTGAATAATTTGCTTTGGAGAAATAAAAAAGTTTTATTTCGCTCTAATAGTTGTAAAATAGGATGATGGAAAACTGAGCTGAAAAACTGAACGAACAGTTTAAAAATTCTTTTCACACGTGAAATTATCTGCACGCGGAAAAGCAAAAAAAATGCGAACTTTGTTAATTAAAAAGCAGGAGAGTCGGAGGCACGCGTCGCCATGTATTTTCCAAACAGCATCCAATTATTGAGAACTCTTTCCGTCTGGCAAACAAATGGACCGCATTCATCACCGTCGATACGAACTGGCCAGCCCGTCGAAGGTATTTTCATAAATCCAATAACCCAAAACAAAATTACATTTACATAATCTTGCGATTAGTCCGTTCCGTCCTCCCGGGAAAATGAACGTCAGTTTTTGCCGGATTAATTCGTCAGACGGACATCCCGTTTGCGTGCAATATTTACCACAATATTCCACGTGTGATCAGAAACGAGGCCTAATCTCGTTCAGAAGTGGGATCCAGCTCCTGATTGAATATGCGGATTAAGTCTAAGGACCCTGCTGAATTGGGAGCTACCTGGAAGCCGGGGCTGATTTGAATACGGACGTCCCGCCTCAAGGGACAGGATTCCAACGCCTGATTTACATCTCACTGCGCTTCCGGTGGAATGTTCGAATGTTTGTTGCTTGCTCTCCGCAAATCTAGAAAATCCCAATTCTCTCTACCAGAACCAGATCATAGCGAAACGAATACTTTCTTCTTGCATAGTTTGGATTTTATTGCTAATATCACAGAGTACCTACTTACGGTAGAATTGTTGAAAATTGTATACACGTCTCGAGAGTTGAAACTGTACCAGAACCAGAACCTCAAGGCGCGGCATAAAGATGAAAGATATGAAAGATGCGTCTCGTAGAATAAGAATAGGTATGGAATTTTATGTACCACTTATAATAATATCTCTGTCTCTTGTCGTAAAATGAGATTTTCCTCGCTTTTCCGCCCCTAGGCTCGACGCTGTTTTTTACAGCTCGATGTTCTTGATTTTCATCTTCATCCGGTTTGTGTGGGTATACCTCACTGCTGAAAGAGATATAGGCAATGGAAGAAAAACTTTGTTTGGCACTAGTTAATAACTGAACAAATTATTATTATTGGGTAAATCAATAATTCAGATGAGGAGTTCCTTCAATCCGCGAGACCCATATGTTTTGAATTCAGAGTGAAGTGCTTTTATTTTGTGATTTCCATAGGTAATGTTTTTAATTTATAGCCCTGAAAGAGGGGATGTTCCGGTACGGTTTTATAACATTTTGATGGCGCGTATCTCGTTCCGGATTTTACGAGTGCGTCTTGCAGTTGGAAGATATAATTCCTCCAAAGTGAATTGAAGTAATAGGTGGTAGGAGAATGTCGTAAAGTGAACCACTTGCTATTTATATGGATATGAGACACTTCTAACTTACATCCATTTACTCAGCTGAGATTCTCTCAGAGAGACGTGGAGAAGTTAGACGGAAGATAAATTCTTCAAGAGTTTTATATATTTTTTTTCATATTAATATTATGTAGGTACCTACTTACAGACAATATTATAAATAAAGTCTTAATCATTATTACAGCTATTACGGCTAAAATTACGAAAAAAAAATATTAATTTTCTTTCCATGCTTAGAACTGAGAATAAAAATAAAAATTGTTCTTCACGTATCCCATGGTGGGGGCTTTAGGAGTTCTTCAATAATAAAATTTTAAAATGATTTTTTTGCTTAATTCAAGAGATATACATGTTAAGCTCCTATAAATTGATTTTTAATTAATTAATTAATTGTCTCCTCCTCTCTCGCTTTAGAACGTGATTAAAAAGTCACCATAGATTTTTAAAATTATAAAAAATTATAAATAATTTTCAATTTTCCTAGCGGTGAATAATCAAAAGTCTCACATTTCGAGCATCTTTTTGAGTGAATAATTAACTGGAGACCATTCTGAAATTTCAAGCTTTTAAGAACTCGTTGCTCGATGGATGTAGTTTTGAAATGAGTTGGAGAAGTTTTGATTTACTAGTTCGCGAAGTTGATTAAACATGTTTTTGTCGGTATCTTCTTATGCACTCCGGACCAGATTGCTCTCACATCCTGATTGGTCTTCTCTAGAGATGAACTGGAAACTAAAGTTGTCTCTTACATCTGGAAGGAGTTGTCGGGAGTTTATACTGCAGATATCGTACGTTAGCTTTGGCGCTTTATAGGACGTTGAATTTAAGTTATTGAATTTTAGGGATATTAAACCAGAGTCGACGTGTTACGGTCTCGTTTATAACCCAGAGTTAAAGTTCTGTTCAAATAATTTGGATGTAACCACCTTGCGAAGAATTATTGTCTGTATTTCTCGGCTTTTTTAGTCGTTTCATATTATTGAAAAATTTTAACAAAATTTCAATAATTATTATATAAAAATTTCCCTGTATCTCTTCTACTTCTTAAGATCCCAATGGTGATGAGAGAGATCAAAAAAAAAGATCTGCTTACATCCAACTTGTGATGAGAATGAGAAGTAGGTAGATATAGCCTAGGTACGATATTATCAGGAAATCCTTCCACTACTATTGTCAAAAAGATAGCAAAATTTTTGTTAAGTAGGTACGTAATAATTATTATGTGACTTGATGTAAAATAACAACTGAATAAAAGTTCCATTTTTACGCGAGTTGCAAGAACCATAACGTATCTTGGTTCATTTTTATCCTGTTTTTCTTATAGACTACTCAAAGTACCGCCCTGTATGATAATGGATAGAGCTGATACTGAACCTAAATCTCCTTCGATTCGGATCGTAGGATCCGCCAACTGCGACTTGCATGCCGTTGCACTTCCTCAATGGCTACTAGATCTCATCTCGCGGTGAATAAATTGCTCTTTAAAGGTCCCATTGCGCCCTTACAAGAACAATGCATTTGGATTAAGGGGCGTTCCTCTCTTCTAACGCTCTCCTCGCGGTCATGAATATCAACAAAGAAAACGTTTTATCTTGGAAATCGCGTATGGGTGACTGGAAGTTATTGCTAACTTATACGATTTATATTAATTCAACTTTCTAATTCATGTTAACTTCATCTATACATATATATGTATAGTAAGTTTTTATATTAACAATTACTTTCAAGATTATTTTCTTGTATATTAAATGGTATGTAAATACTTCAGTTTTCATCTTAAGTACAAATATTTGAAAATAATAGGTAACTATACAGGGTAACTAAACAGCCAAAATGGAACGTCATGTATAAAATCGTATTTTAAGAATAAAAGAGAGAATAACTTTTTTCATATTTACAAAAATGTAAAGCTGCTGAAAAAAAGTTCAGTAACTGAACAGTAAAAATTAATTTACTTAATATTTAATATAATACTTAATTTATTAAGCCACGTATAAAATCGTATTTTACGCATAAAAGAGTGAATAACTTTTTTCAAGGTGAGGTCTCGTTTAGGAAATATTACAAAAAATGTAAAACTTGCAGCCAATATTGTAACGGCTCATTAGGCTAACGGGCAGATTTCTGTGACCATTTTTAAAGCCAATATCGACCTCAAATTACTTTTATTAACATTTTTGTAATCCCTTTCATGCCAAGAATGGATAAATTTTTAAAAAATTCCACTTATACTCGATACCTTCTTCAGAAATGGCCACAGAAATCTGCCCGTTAACTTAATGAGTCTTTATAATACCCGCTGTATAAGTCTGTTAAAAAAAAATTTCAGTAACTGGACAGTCAAATTTGAATGCCATGTATAAAATCTTATTTTAAGCATAAAAGGAAAATAACTTTTTCCCAGATAAGGCCCTTATATTAGAAAACTAAGTCCGCAATAAAAAATATATTATTCAGTAACTTAACAACAATAATTTTGGAAATATTTCCTAATCGAGATCCCACCTTGAAAAAAGTTCTCTCTTTTATGCTTATAATACGATTTTATATATGACGTTGGATTTAAGCTGTCCAGTTACCAAACACCAAGAGAATAATGAATAATAAAAGAGACCATAATAATAAATTAATTATAAAATAGATAATTATTAATAATAAATAAATAATAATTAAAAATAAAATTAGGAATAGAACTAGAATAAATGAAGAAGAATATAAAAATAAAAAGAGAATAATAAAAAAAAAAACAGATAACTCTGGCAAAAATCGCAACAAAACAGTAATACAATGTAGCAATAACAGTACGTAGTTTTGTCTAAGATCTATCTAAGAAGAATCATTTTATTTCCAGGTTAAGGTGATGTTAAGGGTATCGAAACCAATCACAAGCGGCGACTCGAGTAACACATTCTTCGCTCTGGATAAACGAAAGAAACAGGTCACTCTGGTTGACCCTCAAGTTGCCTCTTCAGCACCCGAGGATCGCAGAGCTGGAGTTGCAGCCCCCAAGATGTTCGCTTTCGACGCTATATTCTCTCAGGACGATTCTCAGGTATCCAACATTAAAAATTTTACTATTATCTATTATCATAGTAATTGTTTTTTTTTTAATGTTAGTTTTCAATTTTTACAATGTGTGTGTCAGTGCTCCTCCCCCCTCCTTTAAATTATTACCCGAACGAGATAGAACTTTGCTATTAAAACATAAATAAATGGCACGGATTTTACTTCTTTTTAATGTTAAATTGATGTGTCAAATTAAAAATAAAAATGTAAAAGAATTCAAAAAAATAAAAATAAAATACAATTGACGTTGCAGTCTTTGGCAACAAAATTATAAATGACATGGGGAATATGCGGGACCTCATTATATCGATATTTTAATTATCTACACAACAATAATTGTGTTTGTTTTCAATTTTGACAGTCTCTTTGTTAGTGGAGACGTTTATATTCCCCCCTTCTTTAAATTCTCAGCCTAATGAAATTGAGCTTTGGTGCAACACCTAATAATCAAAATGGCAAAAAATTTACTATTTTTTGACATTATACTGATGTGTCAAATGTCAAAAATGATGTTGTCTTGCAAACAACGTCAAAACTGAAAACTAACATATTTTTTGTCTCAGATTTCTATCTCATTCGGATCATAATTAAAAAAAGGGGGAGGGGTAACTATAAACGTCC
Source organism: Malachius bipustulatus (assembly GCA_910589415.1). Taxonomy (NCBI): domain Eukaryota; kingdom Metazoa; phylum Arthropoda; class Insecta; order Coleoptera; family Melyridae; genus Malachius; species Malachius bipustulatus. Next base: position 37,568,983 of record OU342634.1, on the reverse strand, counting down.
TCACTATGTCGATACAATCTTTAAAGACCGCTAGGTGCTGTACTCTCTATGCAGTGTGTGTGACGTTTTTAGTGAAATCGCTTTGACAGGTCAATTTTTTTTTAATAGCATCTTCTGACGTATATCATAATATTATGACGTCATTTGATTTTTAGCTAATAACGTCATCAAGATTTTTTTCAATTGCAACTCGCTACTTGAGATAGATACATCGTTCCAAAGGTCATTTTAAAGAGAATATTTTTCTCTAGAAAAAAAGGTGAAACAATCTATTGTTGAAAGAAAGTCGTGCTATACACCTACGCAATTTTTATGGTCTTTCTAGGAGCTCATTTCTCGAAAGTTTCACATTTATATTCGTAAATTCAAAAAAGTACGTGTTTGGTAAATTTACAACACTTTTTTATTTTTTATGGTGTAAAACAATTATTATTATTATTTAAAGTTTGACATGGGATAACTTTTTTGAATTTGCAACGATGTATCGCAAGTAGGAAGTTGCCATTTAAAAAAATGAGATGTCTAAGATAAATCATAAGAAAATATTAATATGCACCAAGAAACCCTTTCCCTGTTCGGGCGAAGTTGAAAAACTCCCCGTATTTTCTGTATGCGTTACTTGTATTAGAAAGCGTTACCTCTATCAGTGACTAGTGACTGTTACCTACCAATATCGATAACCAGAAGTGACTGTTTATTATTTATACTGCGGTGTCGTATTTCCCCTTGTGAACGTCCCCGTATCAGCAGGAGACACAAATGTGAAAGTCTTGTTCAATCTTACTTCAAGTGGCTCACTTGGGGAGTTTCGAATTCAGATTGTCGATAGTGATTTGTTTCGTCGCGACGGGGAGAGAAAAGAAACTTTGCAGACGACGGTTTTTCTTTGTTAATTATTTGGTGCAAATCGAATCTTCTTAATTATTCGCCTTTAAAAACCGCGGTCTTTCGATTTGTTCTTAATCGAGGCTGATTTTTATTTATTTTTTCAGAGCGAAGTTTGCTCCAGTGCTTTGACGGACGTTATCCATGCGGTAATCAACGGGAACGATGGTTGTTTATTCTGTTTTGGACATGCAGGACTTGGTAAGATTTTTTAATCACTTATAGCGTAGATAATAATAATTATATTTCGAGCTATAAATTTATTAATGATAAGGGTAAATCATTAAGAATATAAAAAGGGAATACTCTCCAAAAGCTTAAAATATCTAAAATTTTATAAATTTATACCTAGATAGTTGTAAATTGACACTTGAAAAGTTTTCGAGTGAAAAGCTGTTCTTAAAATAAAAATTGTCACACGACTGATAGTTTCAGATGCCAGATTTCTCTGTCAATTTTCGGCTCTGTATGAACCAGTTTGCTAGTAGTCGAAACGTAAACTTTTTTATGAAATTACTTCTTCAACGTTCAGGTACATTTTATCGTATGTAAATCACTAAATCATAAGAACTTCGTAAAACTTTAGACATTCAAAAGCGCTTTTTTATTAGAAGAGGGCCTAATTCTGCACCTTTGAAACTTGACGACATATTGACGTGCAAGGATGTAATGTAAAGAATACAAGCAAAAACATAGGATGTTAATAATGTTTTGGTTAGCTTACTTATTATTATCCAAATAACTACGAGTATTTTTCTTGATGCCTATAAATATTTGAAGTTTATTTGGATCCATAGAAGCTGGCTTGCAAGAACAACCCTAAAGGTTCGTTGAAATTAATCCTCGTCATTAAATAAATTAATGAAAAATAATAATTTATTTCAAATAATTGAAACTACAACTTTTATGATAATCGAAAAATTGTGAAAGAGACTTGGAATACTAATTAATATTTTTAAAATCTTCCGGCTTTGAGAGATAAAAGCAAACTAAAGCGATTTTCTAACAGGATTTAAAAAATAAGAAAGAGCTCAATATTGCTGAGTGTACTTTATTTAGATTTTAACGACGTCTTTCCCAAATCTCGAAGTTTATATCTATCGGTAATCTCCCGCTACGGCAGATATCGTTATAGGCTCGCGAACTGGGAGATTATCCCGTTCCACTGCCTCTCCCGAAGGGGGAATCCCCCGAAACCCCCTAACCCCTGCCCGTGATAGAGCCACTGTTTGTATGCATTCCCCGTTCCGGCGATGCCTTTCAAACTGAAAACTTCCATCAAATTGCAAATTTACCACGTTGCCTGGTACATTGTGCATGGATTTACCCCCATTGTAACCGGTAATAGACAAAATAAACTTGAAAAGTCGTTTCCTAAAACTTCATTACATACCGGAATGAAGTAATGCATATTTCAAAGCTTTTTTTTTTGTCTAGCAGTGAATCATTTCAAAGCAAATGTACTTTTAAAATAAAAGTGAAATTTTATCCTACATGATGTCATTTATTCAAATTATAATGGGATTTTGAAATCAAACACTGTTTTCTAAATTTTTGTTGTGTAGAAGCTTTTTACCAGTACCTAGCTCAAGTTTCCAGGTTTTTACCTTTTTTCCGCTTTTCATCGCAGCTTAGAAACCACAATGAAGTTGCCTAATGGCTTTGAAATGCTCAAGTTTCAGAGTTGGTTGTTTGATTCATTTACTCTATTTTTGCTCTAATAAATAATTATTATATCTTGCATAATATGCAAGATATAATAATATAATAATGCTTTATCGTGGATTATTTTTCATTGCATAGGTACAAGCAATGATTCATTAAAATGATGTCTCCATTATTTTATTTTCTATTTTCCCCTCAAAAAATCAGTTCTGGAAGACCTGTAAATAAAATGTTGTTATTTCTTGTAACTACATTATAAAACATATATGTAGTTAGTACCTAGAGGTGTAATAGTCATAAAGAGATGTAAATTTTAGATTTATAGGTTTGATATAAACTACCCTCCCCCTCTATCAGTATAACTACCCTCTGGAGTACGATCACCCCCTGAAACGTCGGGGTCAGTGTAGCGCGGTCACTAATTGATGACCACTCGTCAATTTAACCCTTATTTATCACCCTTATCGATACGATTTTCAATGTCGCTATGCCCACTTTAACACGTGTTTTAATAGTGATTTGAAAATTAATCTTCTCAAAAATCTTGTTAAAGGATATAATAGGCTGTTCTGAAAAAATGTATAATACTAATTCAGAGCAGAGCAAAAATTGAGTCTGAAAAAAATATTTTTGGACTATTTTAGACTAATTTTACTAATTTTAGTCGAGTTTTTCAGTAATCATGCAGATATCAGAGTTCAAATCTTAACAAGTCAAATATGGTCGCCATTCCCTCATCAAGCAGTAACAGGTGATATAACTTGTTGGTGCTTCAGGATTTGTTATCATAAATACAAATTTTGATATTAGTGTTTTCAGAACAAAATAATTATCCAAATATCTGAAATCTGATAGGTTTCGCGTCTAAACTCCATAAATGATATTAATCAACGTCGTATTAATTACACTTAATAATAATTAGTAAGCACATGGTGAAGAGTGTTTAGATCAGGCAGTCGAGCATCCAGCAGACTAATGACTGGGGTAGTATCGATATTTCGTGCCTGATCCCGTCCTTATCTCGTCTTCGCAATCTGCGATCCTTCGAGCCTGTTTACATGGCTAATTAAGCGATTCCGCACTCGGGATCTCGATTATCCTGATTAAAAACCTCCTACCATTAGTGAAATTAAGTGTCGCCGATCAAAACCCGGGATACGCAATCGTGAAGGAAGCTCTGCAGCTTCATATTCCATAAAAAATAGAAATTAAAATAATTACAAACCGTGGGATGGCGGAATATAATTTCAAAATGCTGTTGAGAACTGGTTGTTATAAGTATCCGGGTAGGTATGTGGTGTTGGTGTTTTCATCAAGCTCGAGCGATGCTGGACATTAAAATAATCACTCGTGAAGAATAATAAAGTCCTGCTATGGAGTAAATAAGGTTTAAAAAGAGAGAAAAAGTGACCATCATAAACTAGTGGGCTTGGAATTATGAAATTATGTCGGGGGTAATTACACGAGAGCTTATTTTTTATCCGGATAAAGATGCAGTTTTAACGAAAATTTGTTTTTTATTGGCAATTTAACGAGTCAAATTGTCTGATAAAACGACGAGTCCGAAGGACGAGTCGTTTTATCTGACAATTTGACGAGTTGAATTGCCAAAGAAAAAACAAATTTGAGTTTAAAAGTGCATCTTTATCCGGATAAAAAATATAAGCTCGTGTGTAATTTAGGGAGATAATTTAACGAATAACAAAATTTATTTTATAAATGACGTTTATTAATTTGTCAATTAATATCACCTTGGTAACTACTTACTTGATTTTGCGTCTAAAAAGCTAGCTTACATTTTATCCAGATGCAAAGTTAGGGCTAACTTTATCCGATGTCAAAGTGACAAAAACACTATTCCTTATGTCATTTTTAATACATGAGTTAAATTATCATTAAAAGTAAAGTCGATTATCATAATTCTCGTCGTTATTATTTTTTTATTTCTATTTTTTTGCTATGAACGCTTTGAAGTTGCAAGTTATTGCCCTTTTTATCGCTATTTATAAATCTTGTCATTTTTGTTATTATAAAAAGTCCAATGATTGATGAAATTATTAAGTATCCTTCATATCCTCAAAAACCTTCTTGCGCATCAATCGCAGAAATAGTGTATTTTTATGCGATTCAATTATGAATATTTTCACCGCTTTTTAAATTATTGGCTTTCTGAAATTTTCCACAGTCATGTCATGTTAGCGTAGTGCTTTAATGTGAAAAATTTTCTGTGATAATTTCATTTCATTTCGTTTCAACACGTGCCTTAGATCGGATTTTTAAATTTAAAAATCAAAAAAATTGGCAAAATTTTACAATTTTGTCCCTTTTCCTATGCCCGCCACTGGCTAACTTTACTTGAAAAATACTATTTTTTACACTACCTTTAATAAATTCGGAAAAAACTGAAAGGAGAGTTTTGAAAACCGAAAGTTTGAAATTTTAGAGGAATAAACATCATTTAAAAATATTCGAATATATCTCCGCCATTTTTATATTTGCTTCTTGAAATTTTTGAAGGTTAAATGCTATTAGTATAGTTGTCTACTATCAAAATTTCCGTTCTATTCCTTCAAAAATAAGCTCATGAATGTTTATAGAAATGTAGACATTTTTACCCTTTTCCTACCCACGCCTCTGGCTTATTAATAGAAATGATGCAAATTGTATTGCATTAGCTCAAATTTCAAATAAGTTTATTCCAATCTTGTTAATTTTGTTTAAAAGTTTTTGATCTTGCCTATTTAGGGGTTCAAAATCTAGCCATTTTCCAAAAATTGAAAAGGCCGCCATTTTGGAATGTCTTTACCTATTTTACTCAAATACAGTACCAGACGACTACTTGAGGGTATCTTACTACCAAAAAAATTTCAGCGCTCTAGATTGAAAACTTCGACCAGAAACCGTGCCTCACGGACGGTTTTTTTTCTGAAATTCGGAGGGACATCCTGTAGAAGTAACACAACTCTAGGAAAATGTTTTTTACGAAAATCAAACGTCAGCCCTAAGGTTTATAAGAATAAAAAATTTCGTTCATTAATCTTGAAAGATGAAGCTACAGGAGCGTTTTTAAAAATTTCGAGAAATTAATTTTAAAAAAACATCATGTAAAAAAAATCGAATATCTCCGCCATTTTTCTTATTTACTTTTTGAAATTCTCAAGGGTTGAAGTCTATTAGTATAGTTGTCTACTGTAAAAATTTCAGTTTAATTACTTCAAAAATGTGCTCATAAATTGTTGGAGAAATTTAGCCATTTTTACCCTTTTCCTACCCACGCCACTGGCTTATTAATAGGAAAAATGCAAATTTTGTTGCATGAAATTAAATTTCAAGTCATTTACTTCCAATATTGTGAATTTGATATAAAACTCTTTTTCTATCTAGCTTATACAGGGGTTCAAAAAGTAGTCCTTTTTCCAAAAATTAAAATGGCCGCCATTTTGAAACGGCTCGGCCGATTTTGCTCAAGTGCAATACCAGACCACTCCTTGTGGATATCTTACTCCCACAAAAATTTCAGCCTCCTAGATTCAAAACTGCGACCTGAAATGAGATGACAAAAACCGGATACCTGGAATTTTGAAGGGACACCCTGTAGAAGTGATGGGACTTTTGGAAAGTTTTTCAACGAAAATCCAACGTCATTCCCAAATTTTACAAGGACCCAAAATTTCGTTCACTAATCTTAAAAGATAAAGCCACAGGAGCGTTTTTAAAATCGAAATTTCGCGATTTTGGAGAAATATATATATATATAAATATATATATATATATATAAATATATATATATATATCGTGGGCAGGTGAATTTTGGAAAACCACTTTTTCGTAATCTGGGGGTCATGATCGGTGGACATTTGATGAGTTTGGGTGATTTTTGGAAAGTGATGTCGTCCTCAATAGTGTATTTTTTTGTTAAAAAATACACTAAAAGGACTCTGGTAACTCCTAAAGTTCAAACGACAAACTGTTCGGTTGTGTTATAAAAATCGGCGGGCTAAATATTTTCTCCAAAAGTCTTTGTATCCTTTGTGGAGCTTTGCAGAAAAGTTTTTTATGAACAGTTCTATAATAATTCTGGGAGTTTAGTTGTCTTGTGAAAAACATAACTAAGTTTTTACGTAGAGAAAGATTATATACCTATGAAAAACTGTTAATAAGAATTATCATTCCAAGGCTGCAATTAAGTTCGAAGCAGATAAATTGCAGCTGCCATCAATTATTGCTGGGAGGCCTTCTTCAGAAGAGGTCAAAGAAAAATTATTAAACTAAGAAACTGTTAGCTGGCTCAAGTGTTTTATTCTCTTTCGAAAAATATGTATAAAGGCTCATCGATTTGTTTTTATACCGATACCTACATTTTCAGTACTTATGTTATATAAACACATGTACAGAATTTATATTTAAATCGTATTTTGAAAAAAAAAAGATGTACTCCAGGTGTAGAAGGTCTTTTTTCCTTCCCTATAACAACCTGAATAGTGGGAGTATGTATAATGTTTCTAGAACGCTGTTCTCGAAAAAAGGGTTTTGTCTTTCAAAAGATCAGCCAAGTGGCCCAAGAATGGAGAAATATGGCCCAAAAATTGATTTTTGCCAGATGTCTCGAAAACCGTTGCGTTTTTCGAGATGAGTTGGCAGCATTCTAAAGGAGATCAGAAAACCCAAAATAATATTCCTCTAACCACTGGACTATCTACCATAACTTGTTTAGCTAGAAGTGAGATAAAAATCTCTAATTTTTGAGAAACGGTGAATTTTCAATTTTTTATGAAAATAACCCAAATCCCAAAATCGTTTTTGTGAAGATTCAAGGGTTGATATAAGGGTAAAATCTTAATATTCTCAAAATTCTCTTTTGTTCCTAACTTCAACTTCAAATTAGTATCGGTATCAGAAATTAATTTTTTTAAGTTAAGTTAAGTAAAGTTTTTGCTAGTGTACCTACCTAGCAAAGTAAGACTTTCGGGATTGAAACGACATTTTTTGGTAACATTTAAACATCTTGGAAACAAAAATAAATGCATTTGTAAAATTTATCAGCGAGGCTTGAAGGGGATGATAAAATAAATATGGAAATAAAATTTCTTATACAGGGTGATTCAAAATTGAGTGCAAATATTTTAAGGGCTTATTTACCAGCCAAAAATAAGAAGTTTTTTTCATATAATCGTATGTCCTAACTTGCTTCGTTTTCTAGATACAGGGTGTAAAATTTTGAAAAAAAAATCGATTTTTATCAATTTCTCAAAAACCTCTCAGCGGATTTAAATAAAATTTTATAGGCTTATTTGTTGTCATAAGGACCTTCCTTTGATGGGAATAACATGAATTTATTAATTCCAGTGGCGTCTCAGGGGGCTACCTGAATTAAATTAAATGAATCTCAATAATCGATGTGAATTTATTACCTGTTTAATAAGGTCTGGCACAGATTTTGATTTTTTTCTTGGAAACAAAGCTAGATACGAGTAAAGCTCAGGAGGCAAGAAAGTTACAATATTGACCGCTTAATCTAAAAACAAATATAAATTGTCAAAAGAGCAGTGGCGTACCATAATTTTACCTATACTATAAGTATCAAGTAGGTAGCCCTCTGAGACGCCACTGGAATTAATAAATTTATGTTATTCGCATCAAAGGAAGTTCCTTATAACGACAAATAAGCCTACCAAATTTTATTTAAATCGGCTGAAAGGTTTTTGAGTAATTAATAAAAAAAATCGATTTTTTTTCAAAATTTTACACCCTGTATCTAGAAAATGAAGCAAGTTAGGACATACGATTATATGAAAAAAACTTCTTGTATTTGGCTGGTAAATAAGCCCTTAAAATATTTGCACTCATTTTTGAATCATCCTGTATAAATAAAAAAATGATAAGCCTGAAGATGAAAATGAAGAAAATCTATAATTTTAGAAAAGAGTGGGGTGCATTATTCCTGCTATAAGACATCGAGTTTGCATGCATTCTATACAGGTGTGGGAGGGGTATATGTGAGGAAAAAAGAAATAAAATTCCTATTTCGCGGCAATATGCCTATTTTTGGATCACCTGCATTTGCAAAAGACAAAAACCTGATTTTTTGGAAAGGAAATAAAATTCCTATTTCGCGGTAATATGCCCATTTTTGGATCACCTGCATTTGCAAAAGACAAAAACCTGATTTTTTGGAAAGAGCAATCTCACAAACATTTATGTTCTCAATTTTTGGTCTTTTGGAGAGGTTTTTGGCAGGCCATAGGCAAGGCAGTATAACATCTCGCACCGGCCCCCTGCCCTTGCCCATCATGCGAGATGTCACGAGCCGTCAACAGCCAGTGTTGTATTGAAAATATTCCTGCTAATCCTGTCGATCCCTAATGTCGTCGGTCTGAAATGAACATGTTCGCCCGGCCGCGTGCGCACATTCGTGCAAAGCAGATCTGTCGTGACTGGGCCGTAATAAAAAATAGGAAAATCGAGTTTTCCCAAATAACTTGAAAACAAAAACCGATAGCCAGTTTTAGTTGCTTTAGGCGGCGTTGACGTTTTCTGAAAAAAAATCCCCGTCCAGTTTCCTGTATCTCTTATACAGGTTGTCCCAGCTCATTCGCGTCGGTCTCTGTGGGCCCAAACGATGAATTTTTCAGATTTTTGTTAATTCAAGTGCAGGATCACAATTGCCACAATTTAAAATTATTTTGGACTATACAGGTGTCCCATATAACAGTGGCATCATATCAAAGTTCTAGATAGAGGAAAACGGCTTACAGAGTCTCTATTAAACTTTTTATAATATCTTATGTATAGATTAAATATTTACACAGGGTGATAGAAAGTTTGAAAAAAGCTGAGATATCTCAAAATGTCTCTCAAGAAAAATATTCGTTGTTACATTGCCTTGAATTTCGAACACTGCGATTTTCATTTGTTTATAACTCACAAACTTCTCAATTTAAGCGCAAACTGTAAAAACCAATCTTATTTTTTGCGCGGGCGGTAGCCCAGCGGTTTAAGTCACTGACTGAAGCTGTTGACGCTGTCACCGTCTGAGGTTCAAATCCCAGCTCGGCTTGGTAAACATAAAACTATTTATTTCTTTTGTTTTATTCATGTTTCTGTTGCAAAATGAGCTCGATTTCCAAGCCAAAATTAACAGAAGAGCGACTATTTCTTACCTACACAGTTAAGACCGATGCTCCCTCTTTTTATAAAAACAAAAAAATATAAATATATTTTTTTTCTTCTCAGACAATCTAAAAATGCAATAACATAAAAGCATTAAGATGGTTAGCTAAACTAGATAGAATCATAACCGTTTTACATAAAAATTTCCCATACATCACGTAAATTTTCGAAAAACTGCATATAAGAAACACTCAGTATATAAAGTTATTACAGAAGAATCGACGCAATCGAGGGGATGATCCGACCAATGGGACACGAGCAATGCGACGCACTTTACAGCCCCTTAACCAGATTTAAATGAACGCAGGAATCCCGCCGTTCCCGAGGGATAACAGCGCCGTTATGACCCATTCCTATGCTAACTCAATGTCGGGATAAACGGGACCAAGTAGGTACCCGGTTGTGTCAACAGCTGCTCCACGACAATCTGCCGAACACTTTGAATAAATAATATATTAGACGGAGACGCTGTTTTCGTTTAAAAATGAAATCTCGTTTAATTATAATTCTAATTATTAGGTTGGTACTTACACTTACCACCTTAAAATTTTTCCATACATTTTCAGACTGGCTGGGACTTTTACCATAAATGTTACTTTTGCACTTCATAATAATTAATAAAGATGTAGATATATCTGTATAGGTGATCATCATCATAGGATACGGAATTTTTTTCGTTCAGTTTAGTGTGTACGGAACTATGGTTGTATACAATTGTAGGATATTATATAGGCTCTACTATTGTGTTGCCTAGCTAAAATTACTCTTTCGATTCCAGGAAAATCATACACAATGCTAGGCAGTCCCGAGAGTTCAAACACACTCGGCATAATTCCCTGTGCCATCTCCTGGCTGTTCAAGGGGATCAACGAGCAGAAGCAGAGAACTGGAGCTCGATTTTCGGTACGAGTCTCCGCCGTGGAAGTCTGCGGACCAACAAATACACTCCGAGATCTTCTAGCTCCGTTCTCTAATGGTGAGTGGTTTTCTCTAATGGTATTAAAAAAAAAAACTCTGGCTTAAACTCATAGAGCATTCAAATCTATCATATGCTGATGAGTCCATTAATAGGACGAAACGATCATGTCTGCGTTATATGAGCTTAAACTACCTAATAATAATTCTTCTTCTTTATTTTATTTTCCTATGTATTTTTTACTATTACTTACGTCTTGATATGAAGGAAAAAGAGGGATAGAAATTTTGCACTAATAAGTGGTAGGTACTATTATTATACCTGCAATTTTTTTACACCCTGTTTAAAATGTAGATTTCTGTTGTTTATAGATTTGGATACGTTTGACAGAAAAAAAAGTGGATTTTTTTATTCATAATTTACAATTATTATAAATGAGGTTGGGTTTTTAATTTTTGAAAGACACTTCGTTATAAATAAACTGCTAAGATTGCTCTAGTAAGTTTCAAAAAATTACCAAGTTTTAACTTTCTACATAAAATATTATTTATATAAGTAATAAGATAAGGTAAATTTTAATATCCTCTGAAATTCTTTAAAGTTTATCTGCCTGGAAAAGTTTGTCTTGTTAGCGTAGAAAATTTCCACGGTAGCGGTTATACTGAAATGAATGAAAACACGGAAATATATTAAAGAGCAACAAAATGAAATTGCATTACAGACTAAAAGAAAACAATATGAAATTCCGGAAAGCAGCTGACTGCATCTCGCCTGGTCCTTTTATCACATTCAATTAAACTGTTTCCGCTGCAAGAAAAAGCCAGTCTCGCCTTTTCCATTATTTGACATTTTTTCCTAATTGCGTCCACAATTTCTTCTTTTATATTCGCTAATTCATGCAGATTACCTTACAGCTTCCACGTAAATTAAATTCATCCAGTAAAATAACCAACAAGGTAAATAATGTCCTCAATTATACAGGGTGACATTTTCCAAATTTCATACACCGACAAGGATGTCGACAGAATAACTAAACAAGCGCCAGCTGCTAGATTTATTGGAACATCTATAAAGTTTACAAGTACATAAGGTGGATCAATAATAATTTCTGCTTTTCTTATTTCTTCCTGTAGGTATATTATTATTTTATTAAAATTAACCCAACGTTATTAAAACTTTAAATGGAATCTCTAAAGTGTTACAAAACTTTTCCATTATTATCCATTATCATCTATGTATAGGTACTTTTAAATAAATAACACAAAAAATTTCAAATACTTTGTGGGTGCTTCATGGGAAACGAGTCAATTACTTCGTGTTAAATAAATGACACTGTCAATCGAACGAAAAAAATAAAATTCGTCGAACTGCAGAAAACTTCCCAGTCCGTGAATTTTCCCAGTGAATTTACTGGCAGGTGAAATGGCTGACATGTACATGAGTTTAAGTACACTCGTGAAAAGCAGATTCAATATCCATTTAAAAGCAATCAAGTTACAATGTTTACCAACCATCTCCCACTTCAGGACGCTGGATCCTGGCTACAATGTTACTTTAATGGTCCCAGATTTACTACCAGACGTTCTGGAACCATTCACTTTGGAAATGTCAACCCTTTCAAGAGTAACACTCCTACTAGGTATTCAAGCGTAATGTTGTAATAATGTAATCGTAGGTACTATTACCACTTTGTACATTTCACTTCGTAAGAAATTTTAAATTAGCATTTCCGTTTCTTGTTGCTTAGAATACTTTTAAAATTAGTCTTAATTAGTCTTAACTTTCTTAACTATTTAACTTTTTCGGTTAAGAACATCTTGAGAAAGTTGAGAGAAAACTACCTTTCTAATATCATCTAAGAAAGTTTTTATAAAGACAAAATGTTTAAACTTTTAGTTTTTTATTTGAATTTGGTCTCTTTTGGGCTGAATAATTGTGCAGTGCGGTTAAATCTCAAATCCCCTTTAGGCGATAGTTTTGATTTTCTCCCCCTCTATATTTTTTGGGTCGCTAAATACGAATTTGAAATTTGCTGGCAAAAATTTGGCCCGGAACTTAATTTTTTGCACCTTTTTCCCATATTTTTGCAATTTTTTAAGTTTTTGGCCTAAATCTCAGAAAAGAAGTGCCTTTTCCAAGTCCATTCTATACAGAATTAAAGTAGGTAAAATTTGGTACATTCCTCATAAATTTTTTTTTTGGAAGACTAACCGCTCAGCCGGTAGAGCATGCCAAAAAGGAACATATTTCGGCGATAAAAAACAGCGATACAAAATGGACTTCGAAAAATCGCTCCTTTTCTGAGATTTAGGTCAAAAACTAAATAAAAGTGTAAAAATTTGGGCAAAAAGTGCAAAAAAAAATAAAGTTCCGGGTCAAATTTTCGCCAGCAAACTTCAAATTCGTGTTCCCGCACAAAACATAGAGGGTGAGAAAATCCAAACTATAGCAAAACTTTCCAAAACCCCACGGAATGGGAATGTTTTTTTCTTTTGGCGCGCTCTACCTGCGAAACGTTTAATCTTCCAAAAAACGTTTATTATGAGAAGTGTAAAAAATTTTGTCTACTTCAATTTTGTATACGAACTTCGGACAGAACGTTTTTTTTTTCTGACACTACGACCAATAAAAACTGAAAAGTCAAAACAACGAAGTTCGGGGCCAAATTTTTGCCAGGAAACTTCTAATTCATATTCATTCATATTCAGAGATCTAAAAAAAACAAGGAAGGTGAGAAAATCAAAACTTTCCAAAACCCCACACAATGGGAATATTGTTTGCCGCGCTACCGGCGGAACGGTTAGTCTTCCAAAATAAAAAGTTGTTTATGAGAAATGTTGGGAATTTTGTCTCATTAATTTTTTTTTATTAAATGGACTTCTTGAAAAAAAAACTCTACCTTTCTGAGATTTAGAACAAAAACTAAAAAAAGTGCAACAAGTGTGAAAAAAGTGCAAAAAAAACGAAGTTCTGGGCCTATTTTTTGCCAGAAAACTTCAAATTCGTGTTCATAGACCCCAAAATATGGAGGGTGATAAAATCAAAACTATAGCCAAACTTTCCAAAGCCCCACAGACTGGGAATATGTTTTTTGGACGCACTCTACCGGCGGAACGGTTAGTCTTCCAAAAAACGCTTATTATGAGAAGTGTAGAAAATTTCGTCTTCTTCAATATTGTATAACTTCGGACAGAGCGCTGCTTTTCTGACATTACGATCAAAAACTGAAAAAAGTGCAAACATTTGTGCAAAAAGTGCAAAAAAAAACGTTCCGGACCAAATTTTGGCCAGCAAACTTCTAATTCGTTTTCAGCGATCTAAAAAAAAAAAAACAAGGTGAGACAATCAAAAACTTCCAAAACCCCACGCAATGGGAGTATTGTTTGGCGCGCTCTACCGGCGGAACAATTAATCTTAAAAAAAAAGTTTTTTATAAGAAATGTTGGAAGTTTTGTCTAATTATTTTTTTTTATTACATGGACTTGTCGAAAAAACTCTACCTTTCTGAGATTTAGATCAAAAAATGAAAAAACGTGCAAAAATTTGTTCAAAAAGTACAAAAAAAACGAAGTTCCGGTCCAAATATTTTTCAGCAAACTTGTAATTCGTATTCAGCGATCTAAAAAAACAGGGAAGGTGAGAAAATCAAAACTATAGCCAAATTTTTCTGTGTGAATTTCACTATGCCTACCTAGCCTACTTGCCCGGACTCCATGCACGTTTAGTCTAGTAGTTAACACATTTATCCGCATATTATTATTATTAAAAAAATATATACATTTAAGCTATACCAGCTTATTGATCCCAAGTTCGGAATGCGGATAATGAGAGGGTTGAATTCCTAAATTCCTTCGCCAAATTCTGTATAACATACCGGGGTAATTGCCGAAATTAATTAGGACAAATCTCCTAACTGACACACGTCTCTCTGTTGAGTCGTAAACCAGGCAGGGGTTGTAAACTCTGAATCGTGATAGCGAGGGAAGGAGCCAGATGGTCTTAGACATTGTTCTATTATATTCATGAGAGTTGTTGTTTAACTATTTAACTCTATTCTCCCAATGATGCCTTTGTCCTTATTGGAAATTTTGATAATAAAATTAAAACATAGTTATAGTAGGAAGACAATATAATCATTTTATTACCCACTCCAATTTTAGAGCTACCTACCCATGGAATAATAACTTTTTGCAACTCGCATAAATCTGCTCCCGCGTGTGATATTCCTTCCGAAAAGGAGAAATAAAAGGAAAAAACGAACTTCCATCAAATGGATGCCGATACGCATTTATAGCGTTGATCTCCTAAAACTGTATAGAGTACTTAAAAGGATTATTTCGGCCAACCATGGGCCAAAACAAATATCGTTAATGGCAATTCATTGTAGTTAACTCAACTCACAAGCACTTCTGATTTTTTAAATTACTTGACATTGGCATAGGCTTCTATCGTGGAAAATTTTGTAGTAGGAATTGCCTAATAGCCAGTATTTTTTTTATTTAACGGAGCCCTCCACAGCTTCGTCCCGGCACCGCTGATATTTAGTATATGTAAATATATCACAAACATGGCTGAAACATTAGTTTTTTGATAATTAAGACATGCAGCTTTATCTATAAGTGTAGTGCCATCCACCCTTTACGCCTGATATATCAGCCTGCTTATAATTATTTTCTGTTTTTCTCTAAAAATAGTACCAGTTATTAAAATAAAGTAGAATACAATCGTTTATAAAAAGTTTATAAACCTACTTTTATAGTATGAACTTACCCAACTTATGTTATACTCAGAGAATAACTTTACCAAAGGAAATCTAAAATAATCTACGTTAGATGTTTACTATTCAAGTTGTATCCTTGCAAGAGATGGTGGATGTCCCATTTCACATCTAAACTCGAGGCACGTAAACCTGGAAGACAAAGACAAGGGAGGACTCTACTCTACATCCAACACAAACAGAATTCGTCTTTGCAAATAATACACACTTGGTATTTTCTTTCAGAGTTTACAAGATAAAGGAAATGTAGCAAATATCGCAAGTTTATCGCCTAGAACAAATTTTAAATCTAAGAATACGTAGAGGATTTTTCAAATAGCACAAGATTCAATAATTCCCATTCGGAATGGAGAGGGTGAGTTTCTTATTAACACAGAGACAATCTCGGGGTGCTGAGACATCAGAAACAAGGTGTCCTACACATATTGGCACAACTGCTCCACCGCAGATGCGTTTTATGGCTCGCCCTATATAAGCCCTGAAGGAACATGGTCTGAGTTTCTGGCAACTGATTAAAATTCTTAGTATAACTGGAAAATTAGAGAATGCGGGGAAGGAATTCCAAAGCTGGGGTGTTATTAATTGTTTTTTAATTTTTTTTATATCTTATGTATGGTTTATTGTCTCGGCAGATTGACTAAGAGCTTCTGAAAAAATTTATGAAAAAATCTTAATTCTCAGAATTTTTTGAACTGATACGAAAAAAAATTACGCTTTGAGCTTCGATGAGGCGTTTCTTAGGTACAACTTACACGGTGTCTCTTTTTTTTAATCTAGCACTATTGGGTATTTCGTGAATGATAAGAGATACAAAGTTGATTATAAGTTACGTAGGTAAGTTGATTAAGAAAAAGATGCGCTATTTTGTGGCCATCTCGAATCTGTGACGATATACAAGATATCTGTGACCGTTCCTGAAATATCCTGATAACAACTGAAAAACTTTTTTTTTACTTTCTCAATAACTCTTTTAGTATTTGAAGTTTTAATTTGAAAGTTGATTTATTGACATTTCTTATTTATTGATGTCTTTTGATTGTCTTTACGCCTACCAGTTTAGAAGATATGATCAAGTAAATTTTTGTGAAACATCTTGAAAAAAACGAAAAACTCCAATTTTTTTTTATTTTCAAAATAACTCCTTTGTTATTTGAAGTTTCACTTTGAAATTTGATGTATTTGTCATTGCTTGAAATCCTGCATTTATTAATGTCACGTGATTGTTTCTACGTCTTTTTCGAAGATATAATCAAGTCAATTTTTGTGAAATATCTTTAAAAAACTGAAAAACTTCAATTTTTTATTTTATCAATAGCTCCTTGATTATTTGAAGTTTCAATATGAAAGTTGGCCTATTGACATTGTTTGACATTCTGCATTTATGGATCATTTGATTGTTTTTACGTCTATTATAGTTTCTAAGATATGATCAGGGCAATTTTTGAGAAATATCTTGAAAAACCTGAAAAACTTAAATTTTTTATTTTCTCAATAACTTTTTTGTTATTTGAATTTTCACTTTGAAAGTTGATGTATTGTCATGTAGTGCTTGAAATCCTGCATTTATGGTGTCACTTGATTATGTCACATCAGCTTTCAAATTCATACTTCAAATAATAAAGGAGTTATTGAGAAGATAAAATAAATTTGGTTTTTCAGTTTTTTCAGGATATTTCAGGAACGGTTATAGATATCTCGTATCGGATATCTTTTCACTTATTCAAGATGACCACCGAGATATACCTATGCATAGTGCGAGCTTTGAAAAAAGCGACGAAACTTCATGCAGAACAAACCACCAATTTACATCAACTAAAAGGATGTCCTTCCTAAATCTAAAAATCATGCATAAATTCCCTAGATGGAGAACGACATGTACGAGTGGTTCGGTATTGGAATTCTTGCTGTGTGTATTAAATAAATAAAGTGACGGTTTTCAAGAAAACCGGGGCGTTTATTTCAAAATTTCACGGACAAGCATCTCACGAACTCCATTTCCTGGAGTTGTATTGGACTGGACAACCGGACGAAGGCAACGCCTCTAAGATTAACCTCCAGTACAATACCACGAGTCAACCAGGTCTCGTCACCGTTATCGGTTTACAGGTCAGAATATCTCCAGAAGGGGACTCACGTCAGACCACCTCCATTTCCCTAATCAACGTTAAATTAACTTTAATGTAAATTTTAATAAAAAATAAAAACAAATAAAAATGTTCAAGTTTGTAAAATCTATTGTGAGTTTACTATCTCCAGAAAATGTCAAGAAACAAACGAGCAATAGACTCGTGCTAGTCGGGATGGTGCTGGTGCTGGTAGGAGCTACCACCACTTTCCGGGTTATAGATCGACGGTGGTTGCTGTCACCTGTAACCTGTAACGTGGGGTTGAGGTCCTCCCCTCAGATCGGGCGAGCGGTATGATGGATCGCTCCCCGCGGCCTCGTTGATGGCTCATGCATCATTCCACCTGTGTTTGGGTTTAATCTACCCTCCGATACGCACCTCAGGTGAAACCGACCGTGTATAGAAGCTCGTGGTCGCGATTACGGACATGTTAACCAGTGGGCTGCTTTGCTGCAATTAGGTACTGTTGCACTAGAATAGGATCAAAATGACTACTTGGAGAATAAGTTTGTTGCCTCTTCGAACCTGTCAAGAGAATTCCCGCTGTATATGCTTCAGGGGTTACTTTTTTGTAAAAGTTTCTGATTTTCAGCCGATAGTTCTTCAATCGCAATATTATAAAAATGCGATATAGGTACTGGTACTAATACTAATACCATGCACTGGAGCTCAATAATATAGGTATGTGTATCTAGGTATGTGCTATCTAGGACTCATCAGCATATCGTTTCAGTAATGCTGAATTCAAATCAGAACCCTCTTTAATAAGAGAGATGAGTAACAACCGTATGCACTATGCAGGGCCGTTAGGTGTAAGTGTAATACGTTATTCATATGTGGGAGATACCTGCAATTGCATGCATGTATGTCTAACGAGATGGCGTCGCGTTGATGACCGACTATGCATTTATTGCATACGATATTAGGTTTGGAGAAATGCATAAGTAATAGATAAATTTTGATATTATGAAGTCGTTAAAAGCTAACATTTTGCCGAGTAATGTAAGAAATCTCTATTTTTTCCCTTTCAGACTCAGAGCAAAGTCCCGGCGTGTATCTGCGAGACGACCCTTCAGCCGGAGGACAGCCTTCGCACTGCGAGCTGCGCGTGCCAACGGCAGATAGAGCGGCACATTATCTGGACGCCGCGGTCGAAGCCAGGAACATGCAAGCCGTCTCCAGAGAGGAAGCCAGGGATTCTCATCTACTTTTCACCTTACACGTTTACCAATATAGCGTCGCTGGAAAAGGCGGAGGTGAGATATTAGACAACACTACTGGGCAATGAAACTATCCCTCTTGCGTAATATCTGAAGATATAGGTAAACTTTGAGTGTGTCAATATTTTATCTCGGTGGTAGCATTTTAAATCAATAACGAAATATGAGTTACAAAATATTTCTCGTCTTGCTTCATCGACTTACGACGCAGCTATTAAAAACTGAGTCGAATATTTTTCCTTTATTGTTATAAACCTACATCGTAAGGGACATTAGAAGATCCTGTGTAATGTCTTATTGCTCTCAATATTTCTTATTCCCACAGCTGCTTCTTTATACTCATCTAGGGATCTTGAAATTGCTGAAGCTTTTAAGATTTTATTTACAGATATCTTTGGAGAGGTAAATATGGACGAGAGACATTTTCTTAACTGTGCTCTTATTATCATATGCAAATAGGAAGAAATATAAAATCCTCGCTTTAAAAAGCGCGAGATTTCCTCATCATTTGTAGGAACTTTATGCTAATTGAATCCCTTATCATCTGCTTTTACTTTGTTGATTTTTTCTTACGTCGGACTTTTCCCTGCTTCCCTTCTAAACTCTCAAGTAAGAAAGCGAAAATGTCCACTATGCAGATTATTTACGTTTACAAACGTAAAGAAGTACCTGTGTAGATGTTATACAGAAATTATACCTACTTCATGGGAACATTCATACAGAGCGAGTAATAAAATTTAATAGGGATCAAAATGGGGCTTAAAGACAAAAAAATTCATTACTGCAAGATATACGAGAAAAATAGATAGAAGTCAGCGATATAAGAAGGCGATCCCAGATTTAGTTTTCGTGTAGTTCTTAATCTCGAAGCATTTATTGTATCTGCATCTTTTTCAATCTGTAATAATTGATGGTAGGCCAAAAAAGAAATACCTAAATATGAGGTGTGCATAGTTTTTCGGAACATCGCTACATCGAATGTTGTTATTAGTATAACCCTTCATCTACACTAAGGGAGTATTTTACTGTATAGTATTCTCTATATGCTTTTCAAAAATATCCGCCATCTAATATATCCTCACCTTTCAGTGGCAGGAGGAAGATCCCGTCTGCACTTAATCGACTTGGGCAACTCTGAAAGAGGTAAATCAAGCGGCGGAATTCCTCTTTCTGGTGTGGGGAATATCCTGCTCGCTATCTTCAACGGACAGAAGCATCTGCCGTACAAGGAACACAAGCTCACCCATCTCCTCAAGGACTGTTTAAGCTCACTTACCTGCCATGCTGCCATGATCGCACACGTTTCGCCAAACGCGCAGGCCTACAGTGATACACTCACCACAGTTCAACTAGCTTCACGCATACACAGGATGCGTAGAAGAAAAATCAAGTTCACCAACACCGGTTCAGGTAATAAACTTCAAAACACTCAATAGATAGTAGTTTAGAAACATTCCTGACGCCTCCATTAATCGCAATCTTTCTTTATTGCAATTCTAACACTTCAGTTGAAAACTTGAAAAATGATAAGTTATCTAAGGAGATGACGAGCGTTTAATTATGGCATTATCAATTAATTCCAGGTGGAAGCTCTGGGGACGATGCTCACCGAAACACCTCCAGTGAGCCAGATCCTTCGTCCTCGGACCTTTCAGCTGACACTGTGATCTATGTGGGCCCAGCAGATGACGCGACAGACGGAGAACATCCCCCCGTGTATCTGCCTTCGTTGAACTCGGGAGACAACCGATGCGCCATGAGCAAGGCTCTCAGGGGCAGTGCAGCGGAACAGAAACCCAAGACCCCGCAGAAGACTCCCAGTAAAACCAGATCACCGGCGCACAGCTCGCCCAAAGCATCGCCCAGCAGATTGCCCGTGAAAGGTAAGGTACAGACGAATGGTGGATCAGACGAGCAGTGGATTGATGGACCAAGAATATCAAAGTCCAAGGTAGCAGAGGCGCGATATCTCAGCAAAGAGCAAGGTCACGTAAAGAAGAGAGAAACTTGGATAGATGGTCCTATGCAAGGAGATGCGGCTTTAGGATATGGGTATGTATCCCTTTCTATGTTTTGATTAGTTTTAAGAAACACTGGACTTTTTCTTCTTCTCTTATTTATACGTCTCATGATGTCATCTTAATTATAACCTTCCTTTGGTATAGGTACATGGACAGTCATAAGAAAAATATGATCAGAAAATGGGTCGAGCATCAAACTTCTCAAATACATCAAAGCCAAAGAAAACATAAAGACATTATTCCTCCCAAAGAAGTTAAAGAACTGACGCAATTTAAAATATGTGAGGATGTGGTAAAACCGCCTCTAGATACTAAGAAAGCTGAGCATGTAGAAGAATCTGTAATAAGAACTGGTCTGAAATTATTACCCAAGTCATCGGACTGCATTCCTGAATGTCCTCCTGATAAAAACAATTATGATGAGCAAGATGATGAAGAAGAACACGTCGAGATACCTCCAGCTCTGCCATTGATAGAACCTCTAAGTAGCAGGGAAGTATCACTTGAAAGCTTGGATATGATCCTTAAAGAGAGAAAACTCTCAAATGCGGAATATAATAACTACCAGAATAGTGCTTATGAGGAACATTATAGTGAAGAAGATGAAATACTTGAGATTATAGAAGTTGAAGAGCCATTAGAACCTGTGCCAACACAGGATAGTTGTCTGCAAGTTACCGAAGAAGACATTGCATTTTGTATGGGTTTGTCAATGGAAAATCCTCTACCTGAAGTTGACCAAGAAAATCCTCTAGACCATCCTTTAAGAATTTTAAGCCAAGAAAATCTCACTGTTGTTTCAACATTCACTGATTCTATGTCAGTTTATACAGACCTAGAAAGAATCTTACCAAGGCACAGATATGACACTAGGTATAAATATAACGATGATTATGAAGATCCAGACAATCCTCCAGCTAAAAATGGTAACTTAGATGAGATGACACAGAAGAAGTTCGAACAATTGGCGAGATTACACGAACTCTACTCCAATAGATTAGCTAAAGCCAACGTTACAAATTCTGAGACCTACCAGCAACAAAGTAAAGGTACCAAGATGACTAGATGTGAATCTTTGACTTTAACAGACATGCTTTATGGAGGCGGCGGTGGTGGAGGTGGAGGAGGAGGAGGAGTTCATGATAATAGCAGTATCTACAGTGAGCCTGCTTATGTACAGGAAAAATTTTGCGAAAATTGTAAGATCAACATGTCCAGACCTGCGACAGCCCAAAATTGGTATCTAGATTCGTATATCTCTACTAGTACTCAAGATCTTAAAGCTGAAGTTAAGGCACCTAGCGGAAGATTTCAAAGGTAGGTTCTGCAATTTTCTTTGATGTTTGAAATAAACTTATAAATATATAAATATAAATATAAATAAAAAAAAAAAAATCTGTGACATACCATGCACAAACACCGGACTATCATCATCACAAAGTTTGTTTAAGATATTGCTCTCTTTAACTATTCGATATTAACAATATGTCTCGACTCTCGATAATCATTGTTAAATGGTCCATATACTAAAGAATAATAACTGAAGACTAAAGAAAGGGTACCTGTTCTCATGGACCAGCAAGTCCAATCAGAATGTTGTCGTCGTACAACTGATCTCAGTTAAATTAAACCAAATCTTCAAAATAGTTGTGATCCCCATCATCATAAGAACATATCGAAGAACTAATATAAAAGTCCATCTAACCCTTTTCTTTCCCAGAGTCTATCGATGGTAAGATCGCATCTTTTCCTCAGATACAACTGTCGCAGCACCCGTGACATGAACCTGGCGTACTTGCGCCACCCAGACGGTGCCTCAAACCCGAATCTTCGTGAGGTACCGGAAGCACCTGTCAAAGCTCCCGAGGCTCCTCCGAGGCCTGCTCTCAGCATTGGTTTGACGCAGCAGAAGATTGAAGGATATGACAGTGGCCACGATTCGACTCCAAGAACTTCCAAACACAGTCCGGCTGCTGTTTCCAGACGAGCTGAAAGCGGTTATGACAGTATTGTCAGGGACAGCGAGAGTTCTTCCATTGACTCCGATAGCAGAGTTTCTTCGTCAGTTCATGGGTCTAGGAGAACGAAATGTAAACATAAACATGACAAGTCGTTTTGTTCATGGTTTCTTAATCCTTTTACTTGTAAATATATCGATGAGCCACCCGAAACACATTTCTAAAGCTGCTAGAACATTCGAACATTTGGTACTTGCATAATTTTCGAATTATATTATCTGAAGAGTTGTTCTCGAAATAACTTGATAATAGTTATTATTATTATTACCTACTTACATACTTCCTTGGATAAGTTTTGTATTAATTGTATTTATATTTGAACGAACCCAAAAGTTTTGTACGAGATGTAAGATTTGTTTCTTCAAGCAAAGTATTGAAAGACTGTAAAGAAGGCGAATTTATTAATCATAAATTAAGTAATAAAGTATTGTAATCGTGTGATCTCAGGAATCTAGAGACTGTTTCGTCTTCAGATGTCTCGCTTAGGACATTCTTTGGCATACCTTCCAATAATACCCTGCCTCTAAGTACCTACTTATTAGGAGTTTTAATAATATTGACTCGTATGACTCATATACAACAAATGCAACAAACTTTCTTCAAATAATTAGGCTCAAGTAATTTTGTTTGTATCGTGATTAGCAAGAGTCGAGTTCTTGTTTCTGTTCAATTCTACTGTTATTTGACCTTTGTCAGTAAAATCACAGAGATTGTTGCGTTTGTATTATGTGATTATTACCTAACTTATTTGTAAATGTAAATAATACTCTAATAAATAAATATCATGGTAAAATTATTATAAGATGGCAAAATATGTATCATGTCTTGACTGTAAACGAAAGATATTCTCTTATCATAGAATGAACCTTTTATACTTAATTTTACACACTTCTATACATTAAGGGAAACAATATTTTTTTACCAACTTATACAGTACCTTTCTACGTCAAACACTGTCCAAAATAAACTATTCTATTCCTTATTGTATGTATAGGGAGCTTTAAATGCATCGTCTTGTGAAAGAAACGAATTTCTGTCATTCTATTTGCATACAACGAAAACGAACAGTATCGAATCGTATACGTTAAATTATGTGTCAAATTTAGATTTTTTATATAGAAAACCTGATACATTTATTTCGGGAAGAGCACATTAAATTATTTTAACAGCATATCCAATTCCTGTGGGATCAATTTCTTATGGACTTGCCAACCTTGTAGGTACTCTCATTGTTTTATAAAAGACTGCATAGATCTCGATGTCTTTTATTTTATTTTAACACCGCTTCTTTAGTAATGGATATAAAGGATAATAATAATTATTATTATAAGGATTACCTAATATCATCTACCCGCTGAATGCCATACCTATTTAGTTGTGATAATAGTATCTTATGTACTTTAGTGAAGTGTTTCAATTTTAAACCCCTTTTAATGCAATATATCTAAAATTGAAACTGCTTCATTGGAAATCATTTTTATTCAACTTGTAAATGAATGTAAATTGTGTATTTATTTCAATTTTAATATTGTTACATAATAATTAATTAATACCCACTAATTTTTTTGTAATATAGCTGTTAGAAAAATATTCCAGTTGTTTAATTTATCTTGAATAAAAATCTATTACTACACAAACGAGCTTTTTTTGAACTTGTGTCAATACAAAGAAAAATAATTATTATAACAATAAGCAATAATAGCATTGCAAGTTTGCAGTAAATACAGGGTGTTTCAGAGATATAGGGCCAATTTTAAAGGGGTAGTTCATCTCATAAATATAAATTTAAAAAAATAATAATTTCAGCTCAAAATGACGTTTCGTTTAAAAGATAGAGCAGGGTGCAAAGTTTTGAAAAATATAACGTCCCTTTTCCCTTATTATATTTTACTCCACTGACTTTATTGGAATTACAAAAACATTATTCAATAGCCCATACATTTTAGAACAAAAAAGTATTCATTAGTTTTTTCATACGGCGCATAATTTTTGAGATATTTTAAGATTTCTCAGGTAATGTTGGGCCAATTAAAATTTCATTAAAAGTTATCTGATTGGAATTTGCCCTACTGATTAGTGACATTCCTCGAGGAAACTTCAAATATCTCAAAAACGGTCCGTCGTGTGAAAAAAACTAGGAAATACTTTTTTGTTCTAAAATCCACGGGCTATTGAATAACGTTTCTTTTTATTAGCAATAAAAAAATAAAGTGGCGTAAAAGATAGAGAGAGAAAGGGGGCGACAATCCTGAAAATTAGTGACATTTCCTAAGGAAACTTGAAATTATCTCAAAAACGGTCGGTCGTGTGAAAAAAAATAAGGAATAGTTTTTTGTTCTAAAATTGATGGTCTATCGGATATGGTTTTTGTATTTGCAATGAAGTCAGTGGCGTAAACGATAGGGAGAAAAAAGGGCCGCCAACCCTGAATATCTACGCTATTGGAAGATGTCTAAAAAACCAGAAATAGCCAAAGTAGAGATCTTAGTTTGTTTATTGTTCGTGCCAAGTTTCATCAAAATCGGTTTAAATTTATACGAGTTATAACCAAAAACTGTTACTTTTTTTTACCTTTACAATAACTTTCAAACGAAAAGTTATTTTGTGCTGAATTTTTTTTTTTTTCAACTTATACAGGGTGTTATGTAATGGAATGTCAATATTTGAGGAGGTGATTTTTGGGTCCATTTTAAGAAGAAAACTTCATAAGAACGTATGTCCTATAATAAGAGTCCTAACTTTTGAGATACAGGGTGGTAAAGTTTTATTAAAATAAATCATTTTTTCGTAATATCTGTAATACCGCTCTGGATATTTTAATGAAATTTAATAGACAGGTATTACGCATCAAGTGGCATTTTTTCATGTGCCGCGTTTCATTTTATTTCCATTAGTGACGATGGTGCACGATCGTGCAGAATTTTACCGGCATATTTTAGCAGACATTGATGGTACGCCACTGATTTCTGTTCAAATAGAAATCATTTTTGGAATCCCCATTCATTTCCAAGCAAATTGTATTATGTACTTTTTTTTGTCCGATGCACGGTTTTCGCCTAAAAAAATAAAATCTGTTTCTCTACATGGTCACAAAGATTGTCGTTAAAATGACAATAGAAAAATATAAAAATATGCAGGTAAGATTCTGCACGATGTTACTAGTGGAGATAAAACGAAATGTGGTACATGAAAAAATTCCTCTTGATGAGTAATACCTGTCCATTAAATTTCATTAAAATATCCAGAGCGGTAGGTATTACAGATATTATGAAAAAATTATTTATTTTTAAAAACTTTACGACCCTGTATCTCAAAAGTTAAGACTTTTAGGACATACGTTCTTATGAAGTTTTCTTCTTAAAATGGACCCAAAAATCGCCCCCTTAAATATTGACATTCAATTACATAACACCCTGTATTTATGGGGGAACTACGCACCCATTGAAATTTGGCCTTATAACTCTGAAGAACCCTGTATAGAATTGTAAATCTATTGTATAGGTACTATAAACACTTACAGGTTGTTTTGCTTTTTCTGAATTATACAGAGTGTTTCATTAATCAGTACATAAGTTGATGTAGGTGATGAAACAATAAAATGACAAATGAAACAAAATGATGTTAAAACAAAACTTGTCAGTCATTTTGAAAAAGGCGTTATCTATTTAACAAGGCCTTCGTCATTTTGTTTCATCACCTACATCAACTTATGACTCACTTTCAGTTGTCCTGAGGATAGGTTAACACCCGAAACCAGTCGAAAAGATCATTGTTAAAATTTGACCTAAAACAATTCCGTAGTTTTATTACAAAAATTACACTACAAATTGAAAATTTTTTCCAGAAATATGAAGTTCAATATTTAAAATCATATGCGTGAATGCAAAGGGTAAAATGACTGCCATATGAAACAAAAATCTACCTTCATAGGTGAATCTCTCTAGCAAACGAGTTTTTCTGGACTTATTCCCATGGAAACTTCTGATCATCTACTCATCGAATACTATCGATCCCCAAAATAACAACAAATTTGACTGGGAGCCAATTCCCACACCTAAAAGAGCGATAAGTGACTCTAAAAACCCTAAAATATCAAAATTCCATTAACATAATAATCAGGGAAAATAATCAGATTTTCACCACCCTCTCTGTAAAAAATTAAATAAAATCAAAAACTCTGATATCAAAAATACACTGCTTTGAAGTTGGAAGACTACGATTTTCACTTATTAATAATAATTGTATATCATAAATAAACTATAAAACTTTTAAACTCCGACAGTAAAACCCGCACTCTTACTGGATTTTTTTAGACAATTTGAAAATGCAGCAATATTTGGAGTGTTCCATTTTCAATTACAAAAATGGTATCTACTGCCGACGTAGGCCGTGACGTGTCATCAAAATTTGAGATTCCTAATTTTTTTTGGTTCTCCATTTATTTACATCTACACAACCATTAAAAAAAATCAACCTGTACCTACATATAGTCATTTAAGACTAATTGTGTCTTTCTCTGTAAGGGGGTTACTAGGGTTAAAATTGACTTCTTGTGCCGAAAAATTATTCAAGAAGGTATACCTAGGGTTTTATGTGAAAAAAAAATCAAATTTATGGTGAACATCATATTTTTCAAACATGTTCGAACTGCTGGCTTCAATATTTCTATACCGTGCGATTACTGGATCTCTCTACATAGTAAAATAGTTGCCCTGTATACGATTATGTTGAATACTAAACTTTTATCCAAAATTAGGCTATATTTGAATGAGTTACCACAGATACCTTCAAATAGTTCGTTATTGGTATTGTTACTAACTATCCCATTGAAACAATTACGATAGAAACAGAAACTATCAATTTCAATACGCCTACATCCTACATTATAGTCTCAGTACTCGCACAGTATGTTAATAAAGCACAGGATTCAACAATTATTATTATTATCGTTAGCAGTAAGTTTGACAACACAGTCAACCAAGGTCATTGTCATCAGATAATTTTGTTATCTCAACTAACAATTGCCGAATATTATGTTTCCATAGTACCAAATCAAAATTATTAACGTGAGGGCATTGCATCAGCGATGCCCAAAATTTTATTTCATTTCGAGTTCAAATAAGACAATATACAGAGGGGGTTTCTTTAATATTGCGAAAAAATCTAAAGACAGATTATTTGGTCAAAAATAAACAAAAATCCGAAAATGTACCGTTTTTGAGATACAGGGTGTCAAAAAAAGGATATTTTTCCAGTTTTTGGAAGATTAGAAGATCGGAACCGTTTGAAATACAAAAATCAGCTTTTGTACATGTCTTATTATTATTGATATTAGCTACCTACTCCTTTAATGCTACATAATGTTTTTCAAACGCCATATTTTAGGGTAGCGCTAGATTTATTTTTGACCCTAATATCTACGACACGGGAAAAATTTGCATTTTAAAAAAGTATATCAAACCGTCAATATTTTCTACATAAAAAAGAAACTCTCGGTCATAATAATTCTTAACGTGATCCGTTTTCGCGAAAACGGGCATTTGCGATGAAAAGCTCACTTTAGATGTTTCAAAATGTTTTCAAAAAAACTGCCTTCAATCCTAAAATTTCCGCCAATGGCACAAGAAAAAAATTGAATTGGTATTAAAAAGATGTTAAAAAATACCTAAAAAAATCAGCGAGTGTGTAACGTTTTCCGCAATACCAATGATAAAGCATGCGTACAAAAAAAACTGAGTTCTGTATCTCAAACGGTTCCCGAGATATCTTCAAAAAACTGGAAAAATTAAAAAAATTTTACACCTTGTAAGAAGAGAAATACCATAAAAGTGTATCGGAAAAGTTAATAATTAAATTTATTTTTTAATAATTTAATTAAAAAAAAGCAAATTTCTAAAATAGTAAAAGAAACGAAATTGATTATTTACGTTCTTATTGATTGGATGGATGCCTTATATTTTATCCGAAGACATAAAATCGAATTTATGCTTTCTCCTGATGACAGGATGTAAAACAAAACAAAATATTCACATTAAAGAAAGTAAAGAAAAACTTTATTATTTTAATAATCTCAAAAAAAAAAGTCAGATTGCAATCTAAAAGTCAATTTATCAAATAATTTTTTTTCGAAAAAACTCACCGGCAAAACAGCCTTAGGCCGTGAGTCAGTTGGCTCCGGACGTGGTGAAGTCATTGAAACTAACTCCGGACGTGCTGAAATCGTTGAAGCTGGCTCCGGACGTGCTGAAGTCGTTGAAGCTGGCTCCACACGGGCTGAAGTTGAAGCTGAGGGAAAAAAATATAAATAAGTTCAATTTTAACAGCGTTACCAAACAAGCCAATCTATCAACAGTTAAGAAAATCAAAAAGTATTTTTCTAAAATTAAAATTCAATTTAATTAATTTTTTTAATTAATTAATTTTTTTTTTAAAGCGAACAACAACCTAATCATTAACCGCCATCATAATGTTAAACACCGAATTACTGAAGTTTTAAGAGAGAAAAAATTTGTATGCTATGAAGAAGTACACGCCGTAGACACTGATGGTCTTAATCGCTTCAGTGATATTATTGCATTTGATCCAAAAACAGACTCTGCCTTTATTATCGACCCTACAATTCGTTTTGAAAGTAATGACTGTCATCAAGATGATAAAATTCAATTAGAAAAAAAGAATATTTATGAAAAATGTTTTAATTTTTACCAGAGCAAATATTCACCAAGTTTTGGCATGCGCAAATGGGAAGTCATCGGCCTTTGGTTTGGTAGTCGTGGTACAATCGGTAAAAGTGTAATTGAATTCTTCAATCGCTTTAACCTGAACTCAGAAATAATTAACGAAATTTCTGAACAAATTTTAATAGATTCCATCAGAATCATAAACAAACACATTTATTCCTAAAATTAATGTTCTTTAATAATTATTATTTATGTTACAATTTTTAATATTTATGTCATTTTTTTTGATTGATCGTTATGCTGTGTATTAATGCAACCCAAGTTAAATGGGCAGTCGACTTTATTCAATAAAGTTTTTCTCTCTATTATACCCTTTTGCCCGTATTCACAAACGATAATTTCCTAAATAATTACGTAATTAATTAAATGAGTGAGATGGAGATATGCAGTTTTTTTTGCATATTTAATGAGATGCATATTTAATAGAATGAGATGGGGATAATTGATTACGTAATTATTTAGGAAATTATCGTTTGTGAATACGGGCATTTGTCTTGAAAAAGCGAAAATACAGTAAAGACATTTGTTATCTCATGTAAATGTGAGACAAAATAGCATAATAATTGATTTGTTTTCAGATTTTGTGAAACTTTGTGGATAATAACCTTGATTTTGTCCAACAGAGGGCCCAGCTAGCAACAGTTTCAGGGGAGTCATGATTTGAAGGAGTTTCTTCTGAAAATAAAAATAAAGATAGAGTAATTAGTAAAGAAAAAACTGTTTGTTCTATTTTTATTGCAATTTTTTTATTATGCTTTATAAGCTTTAAACAAAAAATTCATATTAAAAAATTATCTGTCAAGTAATTTTTTTATAAATACCTAAGTATTTTGACAATAAATTACCTCGACTTCGATTGTCCGAAACGCCTGGATCGATTTTCTTATGGCTTAGCGCTTTGTTGCCCACTGCAAATTGGTTTCTCTTTCTTCTAGGCATCGTCGATTTTAAACGATGTATTACCTACAATTTAAATAAATAAATAAATAAAATAAAATAGTTTTTAAAATATGTAGGTAGGTAAGTTAATTTTTTTGTGTCAGTGTAATTCAGTTTTTTCCCATTCATCGGTAGGTACCGCCAATAAAACTCATTAATTTGTACAAAATAATTATTATCATACCTATTATAAGAAAATTGCTACTGTTTTTAATTTTTTATATTTCTTGATCGCATTTTTTAATAATTACGGAAAATCCCACGACCATGAACGATTTAAAGCCAAATAAAAAATACTTTGAAAGTTATATTTATCATTTGAAAATCTATTATTAGGTTATACAAAAAATGTCCCTCTATAGATACCTATCTTCAAATTACAGCAAAAATTCTATTAGCAGGAACGTACCTACGTAGTAAATAATGAGGTTATAGTACCTGTATAGCATCATATTCAGTGAAAACTAAATTTTGAAAATTAAAAACGACAAACATCATACAAAATAGTATATTATGCAACGAGCTTATAATGAAGGCTATTAATACGCGAGTATGATGGTTAAGATACGAGCCGTAGGCGAATGTCTTAACCATCATAAGAGCGTATTAATAGCCATTATCTGCGAGTTCCATACACTATTTTTTCTACGACCCTTTTTTATTTCATAGAAAATATTAAAAAATTATATATTTTAACAATGAATGTACAATTGCGGATCATTGAGGTTAAGATAGGTTGCTATTTGTTTACGCATATTACCAATTTTTTTCTTCGTCGCTAAGATTATTCTGCTGAGACATGTTTTAGTATCAAGTTTAAAGGGCACTACTCACTACTGCGTAATTTTTATTATGCGAAGTTCGAATCCCGAATTTTACGCTTCGATTTTGAGATTAATTAATAATAATTTTAATAACATCGACAGCCATTAATTACGATATTGTTTACCTGCGCAACGCGACGATCGCAGCGTTGCCGCTTTGAATACTATCACGGAGCGTTACGAATAATATAATACTTTATCTTCCTATCTTTTACACGATATACCTACCTACAGTTCATCGGTTATTTATTGGCGGAGAATTCTCTGAATTAATCTGGACAGATAGCAAAAATATTGATTCAGGCAGTGGCGTGCAAAAAATGATGCTTATAACTCTCACTATGGACAAAATCTTGTTAATTTTCACCTGATAATATTCAATCGAGTATTCAATATCAACCACGCCGCCTATGGCAGGTGCAATTGGATGAACGTTTTAAATGATAAACACTCATTATCGAGACAATCACAAAGATAAGAGCGAACAAAAAATCGAATGTTCAGGGAGATCCATGCAAAAGTGTTAAATTATTTCTGTTCTCTATACATTTAGATAGGACTTTTTTGAATCACGAGTATACCGATAAAAAATTTATTGCTTATCAATTTTCAAGAATTCTCCGCCAATAAATAATCGATGAGCTGTATCAAATTAATTAAGGTAACATAAAATCTTGATACATTTTCTTTGAATGTTACTTATGTTCTAAATTAAATAAACGTTCAGAATTTTTTTTCAGAAATACAGAACTTTATATCACAAGGCAATTTATGTCGTGAGTATGACAACTCTGTGACTTCGGTTGGCTTGCCGACCCGATTGTTAGCGAAAAGGAACCGATTCGATTGCAAATGCTCCTCTGCCATTGGATAGCTTGACCAGTGCTTTAATGAAAATTTGTATCTTAATGAGACCCATTAAAGCACTGGTGATTCATATTTAATATGCATATTAAAGGTTGGGAGTAGAAAAACGTATTAAAGAAACCAATAATATCATGAAAAAACTCTTACCTGCTATTTTTTTCATAAAAACCTTCCAAAATTATAGGAACGATGAACACACCATGCGTCTCTTATAACAATTTGACGGAAAGAAAGAATTAAATAATTAATTTATTCTGTTCCGGTTCCGCGTACCTGTCAAATATAAATAGTTACCATAGAATTTAACATTACAGAGTGGGCCATTATCGTAAACTTATTATTCCTTATATCCACCCACTGTTCTTTCTATGTAATATAAATTCACGAAACCATTTTTAAAGTGTAATTTCGTTCAATAATAACCAAATTTTTTCATTTCTTATCATATACAGTGTGTATTCGAAAAAGATGGCTAAATGATAATGTAGGTAATAAAAAAATATTTTTGTAAATTATTACAAAATATTCATGGAATGAAGGCAATAAAAGATGTGATGATATTCAAAAAAAAAATTATACAGGGTGTGTCCAAATATATTATGCTACAAATATGTTCTAAATTTGATAATAATAATTATTATTGTGTGTGGCTAGTTACTCAATTAAAAAATTCAACGCAAGAGAGGAAGAATAAAAAATAATAACCAAAAATTTTTCATTTTTTATTATACAGGGTGAGTCCCCTAAGATGGAAAGCTCGATTACACCTATACCATTAAAAATATCGGAATGAACCAAAAAGTGCTGTAAATGGGAGGGTAAAGTGCAGTTTGTAAAATTATTTTCAGATACACAGGATGGCCCAATATCGCTGTATGCCATACAACTTTGTTATTTTAAATAGGACCCCCTCTATATTATTACAATTACATTTGCATATTGTTTGAGAAAAGTCAAAAAGAATGGTTTGTAAAGTTGAAGTTTGTAATCAGCAATTTATGAGTTATAAACAAATGAAATTCACGATTTTCCATTTTCAAAGCAACTTTTCTTAAAAACACCTCAAGATAGAGGAAAACGGCTTACATGTTCCTATCTTAATTTTTCATTTGGTATCCTATCATGTAGCTGAAATTTTTATACCGGGTGATAAAAATAATCAAATTTTTTGCCACTCTATATAAAAATTTCATCCATCCAATAGGACACCGGATGAAAATTTAAGACAGGGACATGTAAGCCGTTTTCCCATATCTCGTTTCCCATAAGCCGTTTTCAATGTAAGCTGCTTTGAAAATTGAAAATCGCGATTTTCATTTATTTATAACTCATAAATTGCTCATTACAAACTTCAACTTTACAAACCATTCTTTTTGACTTTTCTCAAACAATATGCAAATGTAATAATTTAGAGGGTGTCCTATTTAAAATAACAAAATTGTATGGTGTAAAGCGATATTGGGCCATCCTGTATATCTGAAAATAATTTTACAAAATGTACTTTACTCTCCCATTTTTTGGTTCCTTTCGATATCTTTAATGGTGTAGGTGTTATCGAGCTTTCCATCTTAGGGGACTCACCCTGCACCCTGTATAAGTAATGATAAAAATTAATGAAAAATTCAGGTTACTGTAATATCTGGAACGGATACCATATAATTCATTTTTTTTTCCACAAAACCTCCTTAAAGAGGAATTGAGAATGTTGGAAATTGATACCATACCTAAATCTGAACGAAATTTGAAGTTTGCGGCAACCGCCTAAACTCAACTTAGAATATAAAATATTCAAATGCCTTTGTTGCTATGGAAATGAAAATAATAACAATACCATCTAACCCGAAAACTTATTCACATGTTCAGTGCAGTGTTGCCACCTTTCTTTTACAAAAATGTTCATATCTTTGGAAGAAAAGAACTTATAACACTGCAGTAAGAAAATTTAGCACTCTTTAAAAGTGAAGTTTACCGCAGCATGCTCTGAGTTACTGATCATCCTGTATAGGTGATCCCGAATTGGCGAACATGGGTAGTACCACCAGTACAGCATTCATTGTGGATTTGAGATTCTAAGTTCATGAACTTTTTCTTCAGTATAGTTTCCTTAAGAAGACGTGACCACTTTTGTGCAAAAAAAGTGACAACATTGCACTCCATACACTGCTTTATAAAGAAAAATAGTAATAGAAAAAATCGAGTTTTCTTCCATACATCGATAGAAATCGATTAATAAAATCAAAACCGATGAAAAGAAATGCAAAAAAACTAATTACGAGGCCCTAATTAAATAAAATATAGTTATATAGAAATTACAGGTAGAATTATTGATTTATGGTGTGTAATAAAAGTGATCAATATAATCTGAAAAGGGTAGGTACCATAAATTCTTGAGTAAACTGAATAAATAGTAGTGTAGTGCAAATTCAGAGGGGTATTATACCATTGAACGCTAGGATATAATAACAAACAATAGAGATTTTTACCTACTGCAGTTAACTCATTACTTTCCATTTTCATTATTTTTCATTACTTTGATTACGGCAGCTGTAATAAGATAGGTACAACCTTTTTTAGAATAGGCTATTAACCCATGTAGATAAATAATAAAAATAAAATTTAAAGCACATTATTTATAAATTGTTTAAATATTAAGAAGATAATTGCTAATATTTATAAATATTTAATTATTAATGAAATTAATTTATAAATAATATGTATCAACTCTAAAATTGCTGGCAAGAATTTTTTCCAAGAACAGTTTCCAGACGCAAACACTTCAAATTAATTTATTCGCTATATCATTATTTCCCTGACCATCTGTTGGCCATAAAACCCTTCCAAATTAGTGGATTGCAACAGCACAGTGTTAATTACTTCAATTGCACTAATTGATTCCTAAATGTTAATATAAATACGTGGCAACGCGTCCAGATGCTGAAGAGTTGACCTGTGAACCCCATAAGAGATAGGCGGCCGCCTTTCTTCCGATAAACCCTCAGTTTTCGAGTGACAATGAAACTCGGAGCAAGAATGAAAGTTGGTAGTGTTTTTTGGTGCCTCCAGGCGTTATTCGTGATTTACGCGGAAGCTCTTCCTAAAGGACTTCTTTACGGTGACGATCTTCATGAAGCCGTGCAATTGCCAAATCAGCCTGATGTAGCTAGTCAGAGGATAGAGCTAAAAGTTCCTATTGTTTTCTTTGGACAAACCTTCAAGTCCCTATACGTGAGTACTACTGCACTATTGCATTTTATTGTTTTTCATGTGAATAAGGTTGTTGATCTGAGAGTTGAAGTTATCTGGCTTGCTTTTATTTCGACCTTTTTGATATTTAGTAAGATTTGATAAAAAAAATCGCAAGGCAGATACAGATATGAAGTTATTTTGGAAATTGTTGTAGCTAATTATAGTTAATGGATGAATAATTTAATAAATCATTAAGAAATTATTGCTCTATTGTGAGAAGATAAAATGTTATCGTTTGTTGAATTACTTTGAATCATAAATTACATATGTACTAGTCACTATAGTCGATTAATTCGTAAGAGGTCATCACCTCGACACGAAAAAGAACTTTTTTCGAAATTTTACATTATCAGAATTGGTTATTATTAACATAAACCATAGGATAAAATTATATTATATAAGTTTACTTAGTTAAATATTTATATTTATAAACCCGGATATTGATTGCTTCCCCATTTCAATCCCATTAGCAACAATTTTTCTTCTTGTGATAAATCGTACACTAGCGTGTGCAAGATTGCAAAATCAAGGAAATCTAGATTTTTCACGGCGACAGTCAACTTTCATTTTTCTTATGAAGGCCATGGTAGAATTTTTTATCGTTCAGTAGAGAAAAAAAAATTGCAATCGATTGATTTATCACGCTTCATTATTTACTTGCATCTAAATAAAAAAAATCAACGTTGTAATAAATGCTCAAAGTGACTCCCTCTGTTTTCGAGACATAGTGCGCCGTTCTAATTTCAAATATTTACATTTTTGGGGGGGTTCCCCTAAATGTAAAAGTGTGTCACATCAATAATTAATCGTCAATTTTCTCTACTGAACTATGTAAAATTTCAGTATAGCGTCCATAAACAAAAAAGTGGACTATCGCCATGCAAAATCTACATTGCCTTGATTTTTTTGACATAGTCAGTACAGTATATTATGTCAATTATGTGCAATGGACCAATGGACTGAATGTTGACAGAGTGAGGTATTAAGGAAAGAAAATAATTGCAAAATTTAGCTCTTTCCAATTATCTAGAAAAAGAAAATGTGAAACCCGCAGGGAAAAGCGCAACTTTTTCTCCATTTAACCAATTTGTCTCCGTATAACCGTTTCCGATGTCCCAATAAAATTTGAATAGCCACTCACAAAGCTTATAGTAGGTCAGGAAAAAAATTGTTAAGGAGGTTTTCCATTTCTACCTCAAATAATTTATTTGGTGAGCCATTTCAAGTCTTGAATAAGAGTCTAAAATATATCATCTTCCGCCAGGTCAACTCAAACGGACTTCTTTCGTTCGAAACTGACATACCAAGTTTCTTCAACATCGAATTCCCACTAGACTACGCTGCTATAGCAATTTTCTACTCTCACGTGGACACGTCCGTCTCCGGCAATGTTTCATACTATGAATCCGAAGACTCACGTCTCCTCCAACGGATCAATCAAGACATCAGAGACAGTTTTGGCAGTGAAGAAGATTTCCAAGCCGAGAGTATCTTTATCGCTACTTGGTATGATGTCGGTTTCAGTCGTGGAACTACTAACGAGACTAACACTTACCAGGTAGGTAAACTTTGGTGATTACCTGAAACGAAATTAGTCCTACATGAGTAATAATAACGAGGAAGGTCATCGAAATTAATTAATTCTCTCCAGGTAGCGATAGCAAGTGATGGCGTCGAGACTTTTGTGGAGTTACTGTATCCTGAGGGTGGTTTGCAATGGATTAAAAGTAAGGGAGATGAGTCTGGATGGCCTGATGCAAGAGCTCAAGTTGGGTTTGTATCACCACAAGGAGAATTTTTCAGACTACCTGGGTCTGGGAAAGAGCAAGTTGTTTTTTTGGAAAAGTAAGTTGATTCGTATAATAGAAGCTCGTTTAAATTTATTTTTTTTTATTAATAATAATTGTAGATGGTCGAACATGAACCTCGAAGGTCAATGGATTTATAAAGTTGACGAGCCCAAAATAAAAGAGCCAGACCAAAACAACGACGGTAAGAATGATTTTTCGTGTAGGTCTTCCTCATATTTAATTAAAATATTTCAGCCATATCTTTAAGAAATCCTCCAGCAAAATGCCCTGATTATCCGGTATTCTGCCATGTTCAAGCCAGGTGTATAAATTATGAAGAAGGTTTTTGTTGCGAATGCAAGCAGGCTTATTACGGGAACGGGAAATATTGCATCAAAAAAGGTCTTTATCGTTTACTAATGTCTGCAGCGTATTCTTACGAAAGGTTTTCCAGATGTTCCTATTAGAGTCAACGGTGAACTGAACGGAGAACTCAACGGTGAAAAATTTGACAAACTTGACATACAGTCTTATATCAGCATGTTGGATGCAAGAGCTTACACAGCTGTCTCAAAGATTCCAGAATACATTGGTGCATCTTTCCAATCCCTTCAGGTACTTGGAGGAGTTCTGGGCTACCTCTTCGCTAAGCCTTTGAAATCAGCTTTAAACGGCTATCAACTGACCGGTGGCATCTTCAACCACACAGCAACAATTCACTTTCCACGCTTCAACCAAACTCTTTACATCAAACAAACATACAAAGGCTTGGATGTGTTCGACATGTTAAAATTCGAAGCAGAAATTAATGGCGAAATTCCCCTTATAGATGCCAACAATATAACTCAAGAAAATTACCAAGAGGAGTACACCTTAACTTCCCCTGGAGTAATACAGATGAGTTCAAACAGGAACTATTCTTTCACTAATCCAGACGGTGTCGAAGTGGTACACGAGTATAAAATTGACCAGGTTTTCACTTTTGATTACTGCAAATATCACGAAAAAATCACTCCCGGGCAAACATGGAAACTGAAAGTTGGCAGGAACTTCATTACATATGAAGAGCCTGCTAGAGTAGTTAGATTTGGGCTGAGCAACAAGGTTTCTCCATTTGAAGGTCAGTAATCAAAACTTGCATATTCCCTGATAATATGTAGTCAACTATTTCTATCACAATTCTCATAAACAACTTTAACGTCAGCAGGTCTTTAATAACATACTGCTTTTAGACTTCGACCCATGTGAGGAAGGTCGTTCCCAATGCCCGCCTTCAAGCTCTTGTGTAGTGGACGAGGAGAGCTACCGCTGCGTGTGCAACCAAGGCTACGTGCCGGTGGCTGCTTCCCGAGAGGGTACCGGAATTCAATGCGTGGACATGGACGAGTGCCAGCTCAACTTACATAATTGCGACCAGAATGCCCGCTGCATCAACTTAGATCCCGGATTTCAGTGCGAATGCTTACCTGGGTTCGAGGGGGATGGCCTGGTATGCGAGAACGCAGCTACCTGTCGTGGGGTTCAGTGTGGCAGAGATGCCGCATGTGAGGAATATGATGGAGTGGCGCTGTGTAGGTATGTTATTTCACTTAATTACTTATTCTACTGGCATTATGCTTATTTTATAATTCAGCGGCGAAAAAACTACCAACTTTTAACAAAACCATTGTCTTTTAAACCTTTGTTCATTTCACAATTTTCATTATACAGATGTCTCCCAGGATTCGCTGGCGATGGTCAAACCTGCACTCCTCTGATAAGTGTAAGTTGTCATGTGGAAAATAACTGCTCCCCGTACGGTGCTTGCATCTTCGATAAGCGGACCGGCGAATACAAATGCATCTGCCTTCCTCGTTACGCAGGAGATGGATACGATTGTGTCAGAATCGAAACTACTACCGCTTTTGATATTACTACTCAAGTTACTAGAGGAGACGATATAATTCCTAAACAGTGCTCCGCTGATGTGTGTTGGTGTCCTCCTGGATACAGAACAGTGGATGACATCAACTGCGAACGCAATCCTGACGCAACAACACCATATCCTGGAGTAGAGACCACAACTTTTGGCGATAAAGGTGAGATAGTATCTAGGCTCAGGTAGCAATAGATGAAAATGTAAATGTAATTATTTCATTGTTTTTTGTTTGCAAAAGAGTTATTTAACATCATCAAAAAAGAAAACATTTTTCAAACTTTCAAAAATGATCTTGATTTTGTGTTCCAATTTTACTCGATTGTAGATTTTTGTTCCGACCAAACCCAATGTGGTCCAAACAGTCTCTGTCTCATCGACCATAACTCTGACCCACCTACAACACATTGTGAGTGCGAGACCGGTTACAATCTACCGTTAAACTCAACTACATGCACTGACGTTGATGAATGTATGCAAGGTTATGCAGACTGCCACCTCAATGCCGAATGCGTTAACACCCCCGGCAGCTACGTGTGCAGGTGTCTCCCTGGGTACCACGGAGACGGAACAGAATGCACGTCAGATAGTACGGAATGTGAAAACTGCTCCCATCTAGCTACTTGCAGTAATTATCAAAATGGGTCTTATAGATGTGTGTGCTTGCCTGGATATACAGGAGATGGACATTCTTGCATGGAAATCCCTCTAGAAACTACTACAGTAAAACTTGTTGAAAAGATTTGCATTATAGGGTATTGTTACTGTCCAGATGGCTATGTATCTGCTGATACAGACCATTGCGTTGAAGAAACGACGACGCCTTATCCAGTTGATGTAACAACTTACCCTACGGGAAGTGAGTATTGGTACATCAGTTGTTGCTTTTCGAAAGCTTGCTTGAAGAAAGGGTGGCTT
Organism: Malachius bipustulatus; assembly: GCA_910589415.1. Taxonomy (NCBI): domain Eukaryota; kingdom Metazoa; phylum Arthropoda; class Insecta; order Coleoptera; family Melyridae; genus Malachius; species Malachius bipustulatus. Next base: position 37,528,946 of record OU342634.1, on the reverse strand, counting down.
AGTAGTGAAATATCCTGCTACGATTTAATTTCCAGTCATCTGCTTGATCGATTTTCATGGAGCAAAAATTTTAACATCTTTTAGATCTTACAGCAGAGAGATTTACTGAAACTAACTTGGTGCGTTGCTTGACCTGCTTAGTTCCTCAAAATCAAATTTCGAGGCTATTGGTTACCATATTTGTCTAAAAGTGCTCATTTTCAATACTTGGGGTAAAAAGTATGAACTACATTCATTGCTTTTGGTAGCTTTTAACAATTGGCTTTGCAAGACGATTTCAGTTCCTCGGAGTCCTAACTAATCTCCCTAAATAACTGCAAAATTATGCTGTAAATAAAGAAACCTTCATAACAACTTTTACGAGGATCATGACATTTCCCATGTCCCAGTTAACAATATCTACCGGGTTTTAGGTTCCTGCAATGTAGTCAATGGATGCGACCCCAACGCTGATTGCATTTACTCCCCAGACACAGAGAGCTGGGACTGTGTCTGTGATGTTGGTTATGAGGGAGATGGTACGACCTGTCAATCTATGTCTTGTAGTATCTTGGAAAACTGTGGCCAACATGCCGCCTGTCTCTATAATGACACTACCGGAAGATCTAATTGCGTTTGTGATCATGGATATGTGGGAGATGGGTACAACTGTGTCACTGGTAAGTATAATCGCTATAATCTATTTTAACTCTACAAGTAGTAATATTGCAAGTATATTAGATACGATGGACCTTCAAGAGTACAAAAGAAAACAACTCTTCATCAGATCTTTTTTCTAGCAATTTGTTCCTCCAACTCGGACTGCTCTTCGACCGAAGAATGTCTTTACACTTCCTCCTCCGGCCGCTACGAGTGCCATTGCAAGGAGGGCTCTGAACGAGACTCCCAATATCAGTGTGTCCCGACTCAGGGACTCTGTGGCGGCGGCAGATGCGTGGAACACGCGCGTTGCCTCTTCGATGACACCTTTCTCATCCATTATTGCTCCTGCGATGATGGGTACACCGGAGATGGTATCACTGAATGCAAAGTCGTGGTGCAAGGATGTAACAATGCTAAGGAGTGTGGAGATCATGCCACATGTGAATTTGATGAAAACGCGCTTGTTTATCAATGCAGGTAGGTCTCTATAAGCTATAACTTACTGCACTGTAAGATTGCCTTCAATCTCTGCAGAATAAACTCTAACATCTTATTCTCACTCAATGAGGAAGGTTTTCTGTTTTCTGGAAGTTTTTCCATCAGTAACAAAAAAAAATGAATAGACCTTCTTAAATAATTTTCGTTCAATCCGTCATAATATGCATTTTCCTTCTTTTGTACTCTATCGTCTTTCCTTTTGCCTTAAAATGCTCTGTTACTCGGTGCTTCCCCTGTCCTTGTCCGTAATTTTCTGCCAATTTTGCTAATTTTTCTCTCCTTATGCACTTTGTCCGTTTGTTCTTATCTCTAACTTTGACTATTCTCACAGTTATTGATCCCAATCGATTTACTCCTTTTTCAATAATTAGAACCCTAGCCGTCTTCTTCGTTACTATTTCATACACCTCTTAATCCACCTCAATCTCGGTTGAATCCCTTCCTCTTACTTCTCAAAATTTTCATATCACATAATTGCATATCAATTTTATAGGTAAACATAAGGGATAAAATCGCTCACGAGTGTTGTCAGTAGAAACAGAAATGATCAAAAATTCTCAAAGTATTCTTCTATTTTAGATGCCTAGAAGGATTTCACGGTGATGGTCATCAATGTTTTGTGGAAACGAATTGTCATGTAGATCCCACACTGTGTGATGGCCATGCGTTTTGTCAAACAGATTCAGAAAGAAATTATGTGTGCAGATGTAATGAGGGATATGTGGGTAATGGAACGGTGTGCAGGGAAATCAAGAGACATCAGGGAGGATTCCTCCTTCTCAATCAGGGTGAGTAGTTTTAGATTAACTTGATCCAATTGAATTTTTTACTTGTTTTTTGGATTTTAGGTATGGCTACCTTGAAGGTACCCTTCGAACCGACATCGCGGAATCCTGGAAAACCGGTCCAAATCGGTTTGTATCAGACAGCTGTCGGTATCGATATCGACTGTTCGGAAGGGAAATTCTACTGGGGTGACGTGAACAGTGGAGCTATTAGATCATCCAATTATAATGGCAGTGGAAAGAATGATTTTATAACGACCGGTAAATTGTGTTTTACCGTTTACCTGCCTAACATAATTTATGAATTTTTTATAGAAATTGGTTCGCCGGAAGGTTTGGCAATTGACTGGGTTGCTAGGAATATTTACTGGACTGATAGCAGTCGTGACACGATTACGGTCGCCAATTTAGACACCAAAAGACGCCGTACTCTCATAAAGACTGGTTTAGTCAATCCCAGGGGAATGGCTGTGCATCCACAAAGAGGGTAAAATTTTTTTTATAGATTTTGTTAACAAAAAATTAATTTTTTTATTTGATTATACCAACTACCTATATTTTGTTCAACAGCCGTGATATTTAATTCAATACAAAATAACATGTCTTGAAGAAAATCAGATACAGAAAATTCTGCATACAACTGCAAAACTTTGATGTCTGATTGTTTTTAGGGTCATTTTTGTATGCATTTATGAATAATAATTTCTTTTATAAAAAATTTGATTAAGAAAACTTACCGCATGTTACAAAATTGTAGAAAGATCTTTTGGACAGACTGGAATCGACTAGACCCAAAAATCGAATGGGCAAACGCTGACGGGTCGGAACGAGGAGTATTTCTGAAAGGTGCTGGAGTGTCGTTACCCAATTCCTTGGTGATCGACTTCGAGACCGACCAACTTTATTACACCGATGCAGGAACCAAGAAAATAGAAGCCGTTTCTATTGATACGAAACAAAGACAGACAGTGGCTGAGGATTGCGATTATCCGTTTGGTATCACAGTTACAAATAAACACATTTACTGGACTGATTGGGTCAAGTAAGTTACCAATATTTTTTACCAAAATTACTAAACCCATCAAGATTTTCAAAAAATCAACAGTTGCTTCGAATTTAGCTCATATTATTGAGATCATTAAACATTGAAAAAACTCACCCTGTATAATTCTAATTCACAGGCGAGTGATAGAACGAGTAGAAAAGAACGATTACACCAATCGAACATCGATAGCGGTACCGGTGGGTGGTAGCGGAAACAAACTTTTTGGTCTAGTAGCGGTGCCTGACCAATGCGAGCCGCTGATGAATCTTTGCCAGTATCAGCGGGACCAGTGCCCTTCCGAACACATCTGTCTTCCTGACGGCCGTGGCAGCCGCTCCTGTCTCTGCGCATACAAAGCAGACTCGCCACTAGAGAAGCCCTCATGTCAGTTATGATTATGAACCAATGAAGAAGAACAAGACAAATGATGGTCATTATAATGTTACTTGTAATCATTTTCTCCTTCATCTGCTCTAGTACCTGCTGCCAATTGTAATCTGATGTATAATACTCTACAGTAGACTCTTGAATATTTTAGAGTACCTACAACTTGACCACAAAATGTCCAATTCCTTTGGTACTGAAGTGCCAAAAAATGTGAGAAGAATTTGACATTAAAATTTCAAATTCATTGTCATTTTGTACTCAGAATAATTTTGAAGAAATCCTTAGCAAATTAATAAAAAATATTAGATAAGTAATCTAATTTTACTGCCTGATCTGTTCAAAATTCATTTTTCAAGAGTTTTACTAGAACATCCCCAAATTTTAAAAAGAAACTTCTAGCCATTCTGAGTTAATTTTCCCGTTAATGGGTATTATGATAAGATAGGACTTGTATAATTATAAGTTAACTGTTTATAAATAATTTTTTAATAAAATTGTAATTAAATACCTACTCTGAATGTGATTTCAAAAACTAAGAATTGGATAATTTAATTCATCTTCACTTGACAATGTTGAGAGGCAATGAGAGTCCAAGGACGACAGTAGTAGTGATGAACTGATGGAGAATCTATCCTAATTTTTTTTCAGATTATAAATGGGCACAAAAATTCACAACTTTTGCCCCAATTGACTTCATTCCTTTTTACAGAGATCTACTTTCATTTTCTATAAGAAGGGGAATATACAGTGTGTGTCACAGGCATGGTACACCCCCATTTTTTTCTTTATTTTTGGAGATAATTTTTTGAAATTTGGCACGTCGCATATTCTCGATAGAGCGCACTTTGTAGCAGAAAATTGAATTTTTTCCCACATCCGGTTTTTCCGGAAATGTTACCAACTTTTTATTTTTAAATGGGACACCCTATATATTATTAAATTTTTGGATTCTATACATTTGTACGAATCCAATAATACCACATAAGTACAATTTTAAATGTCAAATTTGTTTTTATTTAATTTTTCATTTCTCAATTATAGTGTGCCATGACTATTTCGTTTTACTCCAATTGGATCATCTAATGCTAGAAAAATCGAATTTTTGTTCAAAGTACTAAATTAAGTGATTTATGGATAAATTATGCGCACCGGAATGATTTTTTGAGCTGGATCCATTTTTTTTCAAATGGTACCATATTGGTACCGAGGTACCATCTCCTAGTACTCTTAATAAGGGACATTTTGGTGTACCCATTTTGCATCTGTGACGAACACAACTGAAGTCATGGCACACTATAATTGAGAAATAAAAAATTTAATAAAAACAAATTTGACATTTAAAATAGTACTTATGTGGTATTGTTGGATTCGTACAAATGTATAGAATCCAAAAATTTAATAATATATAGGGTGTCCCATTTAAAAATAAAAAGTTGGTAACATTTCCGGAAAAACCGGATGTGGGAAAAAATTCAATTTTCTGCTAAAAAGTGCGCTCTATCGAGAATATGCGACGTGCCAAATTTCAAAAAATTATCTCCAAAAATAAAGGGAAAAAATGGGGTGTACCATGCCTGTGACACACACTGTATGTTGCAGAAAGGCAAACAATAGATAATAAAATTGTGAATTTTTCCTTGCTGAGCTGACCTAGAAAATCATGTTACAATACAACTAAAAGAGATCAAAGGTTTCAAACATTAATAAATTTTTATTGAATTAATTAATTATTAACAGCACATAACGACTTTAGTAATCATATAACACATAGGCTATTCATAATCTTTATAGATTCAGGTAGATCTTACTAGAGGAAAAAAACTCATCACCATTCAACTACAACTGATTATAAAAATATAAACTTATACTGTTATTTATAAAAAAGACTGTTCCCATAGATCACAATATTTTATAGTGGCGCTAATGACTGTTGAGGTTTAATATTAGATAGTAGAACATATTTATTTCTACCCTTTTATATTTGTATATAAATTACATATCAACATGTTAAAATCAAGTATTCTGATGTTTTTTTATGTTATCAAATTTTTTTGATAAAAATTAAGGATAAATTTTTACCGCAAGCCTTTTCGATTAAATAGAAAATTGGTTCCAAAGCACAAATTGACAATACAGCAACCCTTACTTACAGGTATGATGGACTTATTCATTTAAAAAAAAAAAAACAATATATTGAACATTTCACCCTAACACTTTTTAGTTTATTCTTTTTTAGTTATTAGTTTTTTATAATTTTTATTTAATTATACATTTTATTTCCTACATAAAAAGTAATCATCAAAATTTTTGTTTTTTTGATTCATTCAATATTTTTTTTATTTAATAAATTATTCAAACAAGAAACTAATACGTAAAATCCGCACTACCAAGGTCCATAAAGATTGTGAATGGCGAAAGGCAAAAATAATAATTTACATTAATCCATAATCTAGAAATTGATAACTAGATGGGTATCTAAATAATTTTTTTTCTTAATATTTTGACTAGATTCAATAATAGTTAAAATACTTATACCACAGTGTAACTCAATAGCTTTCGCATGCAATATCGGAACAGCTGTTCCACCTAAAGCTTCTGCATCTGATGGCTTTGAAAATGGACGACCATCCTGAGAGAAGCAAACTAACTTCTCAAATTTATGTTTCCTTATCATAGGTACTATCTTCATACTCTATTATAATGTAACTACACAATAATTATTATTTGAACTCTAAAACAGGATTTTACTAATGTAACAAGTAGTATTAAAGCATAATAAAGCTATTTTCATGCAATATTATTGGTAAGTTAAGTGTCTAACTAAAGATTATTTATTAGCCTGTTACCTCTCATTGTAATGAAAAACTGAACCAATTAATAACTGAGCTTTAGCTCTTTTTTTAAATGCTCAAGCTATACCGAGTTAAAATGTCTACTTAACTTACGCATAACTACTAGCAGAGACAAAAAATTGTTACCTATAAATTGACCACCATTATGGTTTATATTTGTTATCAAAAAAAAAAGGTGATGTTAAAAGTAACCTTACCACATTAAGGAAATGTTTCTAATTAGAAATGATCACTTCAACTACTACTGTTGTAATAATATTACAATAAAATATATTTTTCAAAGTGCAATCTTACATAATAATAACGTGCAGAACTATATTTATTCCTCCACTTTGGAAATAATACCAAATTTCCATAAGTAAAGTCATCAATTATCGAAATCGGTCACCTCAAAATTGAAAATTTGTAGGAAAAATAAAAAGAGAGCCTTGAATAAAAAAGTAAGAAGAGAAAAGTGACAATTTTTTGTATGCTAGTGTAGACTTTTTAGACTTACTAAAAGAGAGTTTGTGAGTCTTTTCAAACAAGCTTTTGTTGGCATCCAAAAAAACTCATCAAAAAAACTTCCACTAATAATATAGTTTCAAAAAATTCTTAAATTAACTATCAAGAGAAATCAAAACACATTCACTGTAACTTCGAGGAATATGGAAAAATTGTTTTTAAAATTTTCAAAAATGGTATTTCTAGACACCTGTAAAACCCCATTCAAAAAACACGAATGGTACAAATATATTGTACATAAAAATTTTGACACCAAGAAATTTGTACCAGAATGAATAAGATAGAGCATTTTATTGGCACAGGCTGCAGTGACTCAAGAACATGACCGACAGTGAATGTGTGAAGACAGCAGAACACTTCGAACCTTTTATTTTAATAAATGCTTTACCTTTTCTCAATATTTTAAATATTTTCTCAATGTTATAAAAAGATATTTTTAATAAGGGATAATTGAGAATACAAAAAAAAAAAACAGATCATCAAATAAATTTCACGTATCAAAACGAAAAACTGGAATATTATCATCTTGTTCTAAAAAAAAGGTACAATTTTAAGACGGCAAGCAGAGAATGTTGCTTCATTTAGTAAGTAACAATGAAAGATATCGTTTTTTATAACAAAGAATCCCATTTTTAAAATGCATATCCTTTATATTGAGAAATAAACCTTCTCCAAGAAAACAATTTTCTCTATTTGATAACAATCAATAATGCAGATTTAGGCAAAGAACTCGCTCTTACTGGACATGTCATACTCGAGCTCCTCGTTCTTGTACATGTCGATCATTTTCTGGATGTCATGTGAAAGCATCTCCAATTGCTTGTCGTGCTTGATCCGGAGTTTCTCTTTTTCCTTTCCATGTTTCATTGTAGCCGTTTTAATTTCCTCAACAAAACGTTTCGTGTTGTTCTGCTGCTTCTCCTTTAGACGACGTTCCTTATCCCGCTTTGTCTTCAAGTTCTTATCATTAGTCACCTGCAAAAAAATACATTCAAAGCCTGATTTTTTTTAAATAAAAAGATATGGTTACCTCTTTGGCCGTCTCCATGGACGTCTTGGCCTGCTGGCTGCTGAGCTCCTTCATTTCTTTGTCGTGCCTGGCCTCCAACTGCTTCATTTGGGACAACTGCAACAGTTCCATGTGCTTCCTGAGCACGTCCCTTTGGTCGTTCAGCTGATTTCTCAAGAACTCCCACTCCTGTTTCCTGTGTCTTTCCATCAATGCGCTCCATTCTAGAGTCTGCTCTGTGACTAATTTACGTACAGCCGGATCGCTCACCAACGCATTTTTGCTTTAAAAGAAAAATCACCTTTTTATTGTTTGTCACCATTTCATATTTCATCTAAATTGATAAAAGGATAAAGCAAAAAAATCCTTAAAAGGTTAAAAAAATTAAACTAAATTTCTACTGGATCAATGAAAACTTGGAGATTAAAATGGATACCTGTTAAAAGTTAAGGAAAGTAGGAAAGCAAGAAAGATATTGTAACATGATTCATTATTCTGCTCTCAATAATCTTAGAATAGTTTAAAACAATTATTTTCAGTTTCTGTTTAACATTCAAAACTACTCCACTGACTTACTAGGCCTTTCTCTTGCTCCTACAGCTCCACTACTGACTTCTCTCTTATTAATGACACTGTAACTCCACTGTTTACTTATTATCCTTCTTTCTCTAACTCTCCAACTTAACTGTCTTTCATAACATCTCAAATTATACTGATTTAATAATGCGCAGGCAATACCATGACAAGGTGACTTCTAGATTGACATTTCTGAATTCTAGAGACCTGTTACCAAATGTCAAGAGAACTCTCTAGAATAGATGAAGCATACTTCCAAAAAACAGAATGTTCCACATTCTGGATTTCAACAGGTCAGAACCATGCGAACAAAGAAGATAAAAATGTTCATAGCCTAAATTTTTGTAATTCACATAATCTATTTGGTTTTTCCAGTGACTATCACTGCTACCACTTGACAAAATTTTACAGTAAAATTTTCTATTATAAAAAAAATTGGGCAATCATGGATCAAATCTTCAATCCGCTTTAAAATGAACCTTCCAAGTTATTTGGTGTAAATATTACAATCTTTGATGAATATAAAACAGTAAGAAAACGGCAACTTACTTCTTTCCTTTCACTAGTTTGTCAATGGCAGAGCACTGAGCTTTTTGGACTGACAATTTTTCTTTTGTCTGTTTCTTCTTCAAAGTATCGTATTCCTTCTGTTGTTTTTTCGTAGTTTTCTGGAAACCTTTGTCTTGTCTAATAGACTCAATAGTTATGGGTTCGAACACCAAAGGCTCTAAAAAATTACAGCATTAATCAAATAATTTACGAAATCATGCAATCCGATTACCTTCTTTCTTCTCTTCAACTTTGTTACCCTTGTCAATTCCTTTACTATCGGTGACCTGGCGTTTAAACAAGAGAATTAATTCATGAAAATCTCAAAAACGATACTACAAACCTCAATACCCATTGTTGACATCTGTTCGTTCTGCTTTTGTTGAGCCGACCTGAAACCTCTGGGATCACTCAACGCTGCCATGAAGTCCTCGAAACCGTCCGGCACGTAGATCTTCAATTCGATATTACAGAAGAGCATAGGTAAGGACATTGGAAAATTAGCTTCCGTCCGCAAGGATATATGACGATATCCGGCTTGTAACCCGTCCAATGGTAAAATACGTTGGCCAAGAAGCTTTCCTGCAATTACAAAAGATACTCAATTTACCAGAGAAAACAATAATTGAGAAAATTAACTAACCGTTCTCATCATAAACACCGAACCGCAAAACGGCCAAGTCAGGGAGAACGACTTTACGGAAGAGAAACGGTTCTTCGTTATAAACAGGATTCAGGCCATTAGCGGGAACCATCCTGGTACGGAATTCCTTTCTTATTGTATCGGTGGGTAATCCGTACATATCTACTTCAACGTACGTACCAATCTGACAAGAAACAGATCATAAACAATGATGACCTCTATTCTCGAATCTCTTTGTGAACATTTAATTACCTTTTTGTCAGATAAGAACTGTCCTGCGATAACTTGAACAGCACATTGAGCGGCTATGACACCATCGACAGGGCTCTCAGCAAACGGATCAAACACACGGTCGTGGCGACGCATGAAATCCGGTTTCAGCAGGTATCCGCAATTACCGTTGTATTCGAATTTACCCTGATTTAGCTGCATCGGTAAGTCAGACGTTTGAAAATTTAGAGAAACCATCTGACAACCTGCATTCCAGAATACCTGAAAATTTCAATGAAAAAGTGTCATAAAATACATTAACACCTAATTTGCGCCACCGTATGCGAACTGACTGCTTGTTGAGGTTGCAAAACCTCACTTTACAGTTGTTACCCTTGATGGCGGACATAAAATGAATTGGAAATTATTTTGCATTGACAAAAACTGACAAGTCAAGTTTGCACCAGGAACTTCAGTGTGGGAATCTGGGCTCTAGCCAAGTTGACCATATAAACATATTGTTCAAGTTGTTCTCATGAGCTTACATGTTCTGTTATAACTTTTTTGTCATTGTAACAATAAAATTCATAATTTTGTATTTTCAAAAAATGGTTGCATAAAAAAAAATGTTGTGTAAGCCTGGCCAATAAAATTCTTCAAGATCACCTTGTCTCGACCGTACAACACTAAATACCTTTTAAACAACTTACTTGAGGCATGTAATTTGAAGAATTGGCTCGAGCTCCACTGGGATAAATTCTGGACATCTGTCGCTTATTGTAATTAACAAATTCGATGGCCTGAGTTTTCAGATAATTAAGACCGGCCGGTTCGGAAAAGCTCGACATATTATGGTGGATATTCTTCTCTGGAAAAGCAAACGTTAATTTTGGAGCAACAACCGACACCGAGTGCAAACAATCTTACTCTCGGAATGCTCAAAAGTCTGGAACTTGACAGGCTGGGCGTAATTGACCATTGAACTGAGCCAAGGATGAACGTTGGTGGTTGAACCGGTGTAGTTCTGAGTCGGTACCATATCTCCTTCACCGGCACCACCTTCCGGCAATGGAACCTAAAGAAAAATAATAATTTATTAAAAAATTAATACATAAAACTACTAACAGTCACCTCAATGGACATATCTGGTGGTATAGGCCTATCAGCGGAAGCACTGGCATCTTCTTTTTCTTCATCTTCAATGACAAATTGACCTTGACGAAACAATTCCAGTTCTTGCTTTTCTACTTCTGGTTTCAATCTAAAATTTCATTAAATGAAATAATAATTCAATTAAGTATTTTTTATTAAAATCACCTCTTGTTTTTAATCATTATTTTCTTCTTTAAGAAACAAGGAGGAGGAAGAGGGGTGCCCGGCTCCAGTGGAAATTCGTCTAGGGGGTCCCTCAATAATAAATCCCCTAAAAGGCAACCGTTTGTCAACAAGCTAACATGGGAAAGAGGAACGACTTACCAAATATCTCGTCACAATACTTGGCCAATTTATACTGTTGAGTTTTGCAGCAATGATTTTCAAAAGATAAAATAACGGGATAATCGGATGTGACGAATGCTGTATCTCTTATTGCGTAAATAACGTCCTTGAACAAAATGTCGGTACACATGGCACGTCCGTGAGTAATAATCGGTTCTTCATCTTCACCCTTTCCTGCATCAAAATTAATTTTGATCAAAAACAACATTTTGAACAATCTGGCTTCAATTATATATAAACATTGGTCTTATAAAAAAATTTGTGCGAGCCTTTATTCTAGCAATGCAGTACAATCAGTACAATATACATAAAAAGGTCTCACCGTCCCAACAATCTAATTCAACACACCGACATCCTGCTAATAAAACCTGCCGGTACATTTCTACGGACGATTTCCCACCAAACTGTCGTCCCGATAAATACGTATTATGACTGGAATTTATGTAATAAGCACATAACGGTTGGTCCATTTCCATGTAAATATCTAAACGATCTAGAAATACTGGAGCATTTTCATCTGACATTAAATATCTGAAAATTGTTCAATGTAATGTATCACCTCAATCGGTCACATGCAAAATTTAATTCAATACACTTTACCTAATTAGGCCATCTTTAGTAAGCCGGTTTTCTTTCTTAGCAGTATCGTCTTGCTCATAGGTGTTGATGATTTCTATAGCTCTTTTCTCGTCATACAGCGGGTATAAAATTTCGTTCAATCTTGGGTCTCTCTGTTTTTCATTAAGAAAATCAATGAACTGCTCCACGTTCATGTAATCGGCTTTACCTTGAGTACTAGAGAAAAGAAAAAAAACACTCTTGTTATAGTGGCATCACTGCTTTAAACACACTTACATTGTTCGGAATAATTCCTCGATGTCATTTCTAGGACAGATCTTGTGATAGAGAGAGTAAAACTTATCGAAAGTGAAAGCATCCTTCTCGATTACATCATTTTTACCGCTAGGCAGATCCAGCTCGGCCAAAATTTGATAGACCATTTTTTCCGCTTTTCCCGAAGCGAAAGTCCTCGCTACCCATTTAACTGGAACTTTCCCTCGAGGATCAACCGAGAAACCTAACCTCATCCAACTGAAAAACAATCTCAACTGAAGAAGTGCAACAATAATTCCTTCAATAAGGATGTAAAAGTGAAAGTAGTTAATTGAAACAAAAAGCAGAACAACTAGTTTTGTACAGGGTGGGCCAATAAGCGAGGTAAGCGGCTGTATCTCAGAAACTAATAATCGTAGAGAGTTACGGTAAAAAATTTTATAGGTTAAGTGGGCAAGGGAAAATGCTGGAAATTATTTTCAAGTTTCTCAGATGGCTGCCAGAGGGCGTATGCACCATCTTGAATTACATAAAGTTGAGTTTCTTGCGATTTTCCACAATGAATGTAACAAAAAAGTATTTACATTTTAATGTTAACTTAAAGTCGAACTTTTTTTGTGAAAACAATTTTTCTCTATCTTTCGAAATAAAGTGGTGGGGGGTATTTGAATGTTGTTTTAAACAAATGCCTGTAACTTCGAAACAGCTTAAATGGATTTGGATAAATTTGGTATCATTGAAAAGAACATTTCTTGGGCTTTTAGGTTTCTTGTGATAATAACAGTTGTGACCTACACGGCCGCCGATAGACGGCGTTATTCGATATTATAACCAAAATATTGCATTTTCTCAAAAAATTTAAATGCAATGATATGACTTTTTTTAGACTAGAAAATAGACAAATGATCAACCAATAAGCTTGCGCAAACCGCATCTTAACATCTTTTTCCTAACTCAAATTATTAAAAAAATAGAAAACCAAGAAAATTCATATATCCCCATTTAAAAATGCATAGTTTATGACCAAGCAAACATAAAAAAAGCTTATGGGGGTTATAATAAATAGGTGAGGTTTATGCTTCACAAAAAACTCAAGAACCTGAGAGGTGTATAATACAACAATCTGAATATACCTACAGGTGTCCCATCTTAATCAGTCAAGCTGAATAAAATTCTATAAACATAAATTTACGTTTTGAAGAAAATGATTTCGACAAAAGTTTAATGTTTTTTTGTTTATTTAATGTACAATCAATCGATTGCCGAAAGGCCGATTAAAAAAAAAGTTGACTAAACCCTTCACCCAAAACACTTCACTGCATAACATGGAATGTCCCCCGTCGAACTGAGCAACTTTTGCCTCACACTTTTTTCTTGGAAAATTCGAATATTATTATTAAGCTGGATAGCATAAAATGGGACACCCTATATATCTCGCTATATATATACAAAACTTTTAATTATTTTTAATTTAGAGATTCCAATTTTACAGTTCGAACTTTCAAATTTGAAGTTAAAACATTAACAATTCAAGATATTTAAACTTTTATGAATGTATATATTGTAAGCATTATCTAGCGCATTTTCTAAGAACAGCAAAACATCCAAGCGTCTTTACAAAAGACTCACTGTTTCATTAATACAGTTCTAGGGCAAACATTCACGATTTTATTGTTGTGGGTTATTTTCCTCAAGCCATCTTGCCATTCCTTTAATCACAGCCATGAAAATTGAAACAAAATGTAACACATCACAGAGGTACACAAAGACAAAAATTCGTAAATTAGGCACAATTAGAAACAAAACCGAGGTGAATGAAAATTGTTAGCATTGATGGGCACCAAACACAATGAACATGCTTTATTAATCAGGCGTATTGGCATGCAGCCTGCACTTACTGTTTCTTCAGGCATGTCATCGGGCAAATGTTATTCGCCTTCACATTGTGAGTTATTTTCCTCAGTGCGTCCAACCAAACCTTCAATACATTAACGTAATAACCAAAACGATATAAATGCAACAGACTCTCGTTTATACCACTTTCTTTCGTAGAATTCCGGTTTATCCAGAACTTTAACTAAACTGTTATTTTTATGCTTACAATTATTATAATAAAATCACACTACTACAGTTAACAACACACTACTACAGTTATTATAGTTTGAAATACTTGAAAAGAACTAAAAAATTTATGTATTGATGCTAATCTGGGTTAAAATTTTGCTAACACGAACACGAGTCAACACCACAAAAAAGCCTGCGCGATTTTATACTGTCAGAAATTATAAATAATCAGAGCTCTTTTTTCTGGATAATCGGGAATTCATTGCATTTATAAAAATTATTATTTTCATGTTAAAAGTTATCATTCTACAGATTCACGAATGTGTTTATTTTATTTAACTTGTATTCATATTTCCCTATAAAATAGCCCTTGAGGCTACTTGAAAACTTCTAACACTTGGGCTTTACCACAGCCATACGATATTTATTTTTGTTTTTATTAACGAATTGTGGAATAATTTCAATTATCATACCAGTGAATCTGTAGAACTGTTTAGAACAACTATGGAGCAATTATTTATGATAAGTGTTCTTTACCTTTGCTGTCTCAGCATTAGGGCATATAATATGCTGATAATTAATGTTTATGTAATCCTGACCGCTGCAAATTGTCAAACTTTTATCTTCGAGATCGTTTCCATGCTTATTTAGGAGGACATTGAGTAGTTTGGCTTCTTTCGGGAGTCCCCCAGCTCTCACATCGCTCACCTGGCACAGTTCTATCACATCTCCTTCCTTTAAATAAACATTATCAAATTTAAAAACTTGCATATTATTATTACTTCCAGGTAAAGTTCAAGACCCTCGTACTGAAACTTGAGCTCATTATACCCCTATGCTTTTAACTCCATAGTCCCGTCCCAGCATATTATCTTTGCAAACAGTATTATTCTTGATACAAGACAAATAAAATATTTTTAGGGTTTAAATAATTATACCCCAAGATTGAAAGAATTATATTCTGCAACCTTAATATGCAGCCACGGAGCTTTTGAGAGGGAAGTCCTCCAGCACTGGCAAAACTTAACAAGATTGGACCATTCGAGGGCCTTTATAAATGGTAGTTCAAAGAAAAGGACCAAAGAACTATTGGAGCTTAATAGGAAATAACTGAAAGCTCTAATAGGCCTATATACTGGGCACTGCAAGATGAATGGAGAAATGATTGGCGAAATAAAAGTGTTTCTTTATTCAACAACACTTTAATCGAAGATCCTTCATCAGTAGTCAACGGTTTTGAAATAAAAAGGAAAGTCTGGGTACAAGTAAATCGCTTAAGAACAGGACACGGTAGATGTAATTCAATGTTACATAAATGGAATTTAATACCAAGCGCTTCCTGTATTTGCGGACATCCTGAAGAATCCATCAATCACATTGTCAATGAATGTCCTTTAACCAAATTTTCTGGAGTTTTTCAAGCAATTCATAAAATTTCCACCGAAACAATAGACTGGTTACAGAATTTGAAGCTCTTGTAAACAAAATCTACATTAACAGCCAGATAACCTCAGAAGGGCAAAATGATTGGAATACTTCAAACCAATCTCAACAGGATGGTGTGTCTAGGTTTTTTAATGGGGTTTTCCCTAGACTATATCTCTCAAAGCAAATGCTTCACCATGATGTCAACATCGCATCAGAATATCCTACAGATCGTTCTTTTCCCCATGATCGACGAAACCAATCATATGTAATTTAATAAACTAAACAACATGTATCGTAAGACTGCAATTTGTAATTTCAAACGAATATATATATACTGCAAGCTGAATCATCATCTGCACAGGATGCGTTTAGCGATCAGCGCTAGCAAAACACGTCCTATGTGAGTATCCCGCTTTGAGAGACTTTCGAGAGAGACTTTCTCACCCCAGAGGACATGGATACATTAACAACAGTGAAGATGGTCAGCTTCCTCAAAGAGATGTGAGCCACAATAGACCTCCGATCGCAGTGGGGGTGTCACAATGGCCCACTCACAACAAATCTAATCTAATCTAACCTATCGAGTTTTTTTTATTATATCGATGAAATTTAGCTAGATGGATTTTTTCCCAGGGTTCCACTAATGGTTCCTTACAGCATGATATAATGTGAAGTCCACCATTTAAGATTGACGCTGTATAAACTTTAATTCAACTTGTCATGATTTAACATGGATATGGCAGGGTGAGGGTGGGGTTGTAGGTACTGTAGAGTATAAAAAGTACACTGAATTTTGCAGAATATGAATTCATTCATATGACCTACTCAAAATAGAATAATAGCGAGTGGTGACAACACATCATGACACTGCGGTTGCACAAGGTCCTATAATATTCAGCTAATAATCAATAAGGAACAGATATCAATGGGAATAATATAATAAATAATTCAGACCTTTCCTTCGCTCTTCCAGTAAATGAAGAAACCATATTCGTCCACTTTGAAGAGAGCGCTGGCTTCTAGTTCTGTGTTGTCTTTCTCCTCGATCCAGCGATCGAAGACGCAGCCAGTTAACAGCGGCTCAGGTATGGGAATATGCCAGTCGAATTCGAATTTCTTAGTCATTTTGATAAACCTCTGCAATAATTTGGTGAATTAACATTTGGCAAATACTGACATTCTGCACTTCTTCATATTGGAAGACCTAACTGCTGAACAACTTCATGTTAATTCATTGGGTATTTAGAAAAAAGAGCAAACTGAGGCATTCTGGTAAGTTCTGGTTCTATAAGTGATAACATAATGTGGTGATGGAAGAATTACACTTTAACAATAAATTAATTCACTTATTTAGGAGAAATTATAAATATAAACTTATTCAAAAAATACAATACCAAATTCATTTACATTACAATAATAAGATCAAGATCAAGAATCAAGAATCAAGATTTCCCAAGAATTATGACGTGACGTGACATATGACATATGCAGACACAATATTGACGCTAATTTTCATAATATTTGACAATATGACAAACTTAAAAGTCGATCGATCAATCTCGATCCAAATATTAAAGGCCGCATTCAGAAAAGTACAGTTTCATCATAATTTTTGTTAAAGGGAATATTTTTTCGCAGAACGCGATTTTATCGACGATGATCAACCATAACTTTTTAATGGATCAATTTTTAAATACTAATTTGATAATATTAATCTGCTAAGAAATCTTTTCATTTTAGTACCTATATGTGATGTTGATAACCTATAACATTCTACGACATTACACTAACTATATTTGCACCAAAAATTTGTAATACATAATTATGTTAGATTGTTACCGATTTTTTTTTTAATATATTTTTTGAAATCCAACCTGCCTCTATAAACCTGATCCCGGTTTCTAAGAAAATGGCAAATAAAATAGTATGCAACGGTAGGCAATTGGAAATAAAACAATATATGAATTCATATATTATTATTAATATTAATCATTATTGATATTTATTATTATAATTATAATACTTTATACTAAACTATTAATTTATTATTATTTTAATTTTTTTAATTTTTAAAATTTTAAATGTGTTTAAATTATTATACTTATAATTTATTATAAATTATTATAATCATTATCAATATAGGTGTCATTATTATTATTAACCTGACACGTTCAATATGTGTAGGTATATATGTATCTAAAAGTATCGATTTAAAAGCCATACTCACATCTACATATAAAATAACACAAAATTATTTGAATTATTCAAATAAAGAACTATGTAGTAATGAAGCACAAATTACGAAACAGGTACTTAAATCATTATAGAATATTACAAAATAGTGAGCCCAATAAGCAGCTATAGGTACCTTTTATTATCTAAATAAAGGTAAACTGAATAATATGTATATTATTATAATTGAATTAGATGTTAAGTAACCATAAAGCGATCAATATTTGGATTCATTTGGAACAAATTGACATTAGTCCACATAATTAAATTAAATTTTAGCTAGATATGAACATCATGCATCGATATGGTTTATAATTTGAGCCTCATCATAAATACCTATTCTATGTAAATATAAACCTAAAAAAATATGATAATTTTTAAATTAGGGCAAAGTTATCATTAATTTTTCAATGCCAATAAAATGTATCAATTTATTGTATATACATAAAATTTGATTAACAATAATAGGGAGTCGTTATGTAAAAAGAATATACTTACCTGTTCTTAAAAAATTGGTCAACTTTTTGTAGTCGTCTTCTTTTTAAATAAAAAGATTTGGTTAATTTATCATCTTCTCAATTTTTTTGCAAGATTTTTTTAAGTTGATATGCAGTAAAATATATTTCGTCTAGTACTCTGCATGGTAATGATATGCCATACTTATCCACAAATCATTAATTTACAATTTTAAACTGCTCTAGGTATTATAAAAATATATGATTAGGTATGGTGATTTATGTGAATATAATACGTATATGTTTGTATGTAAGTTGGCTAGTTTTCAAAGCAAAAAGTACCAGAGTTGAAAAACTATATAGCTCCTTATCTAAACAGTTTAGATTTTGGTTCCATATGATCAAAAAACATAATGAGTCGCAATTTTTAAATTTACATTGACAATATTAGTATAGACGCCAGTATGTAACTATAATAAAATATTGTTCGCTTAATTACCAAATTTCACAATAAACTACTTATTTATTTTATACATTAAACAACCATGCAGGGAATGATATAAGGTTTTTATTTCCAATGAAAGAGAATAATAATTGTCATTATAGTATAATAATTACAACAAACTATGTTATTTTACTTATTTTTCTAGAGGACTGGATCCTTTCAACTGTGTGAGTCGTTTTTCGCCATACCTCGTTCCAAAGAAAAATTCTTCCCATCATTTTTTTCACTTTATTTCCTCGTAATTAGCTTTACAGGATTTTATAATAATTATTCTACAGTCAAATATAAGTATTAGATAAAGATAAAAATCTTCTGAATAATTATGAAACAAATTGAATAATAATAAATTATTATATATCAATTACAGCAATCCGATTGTTGAAAAACAATAATGCTTTCTGAACGACACACTTACTCCAACGGTATGGTGAAGACAGAGACATCGATGTTTCAATGGTTATTTCCATCTCATCAGTCTGTCACATCACCACCACTAGAGAAGTGTGCCGGTCAGAAAGAAAATCAAAAGCTTTAAGCAAAATGATTTGTCGGAAACATAGTGACTTGCATGGCAAATGCCATCTGATGACTGAAAAGTACAAGTGTACAACTTTCAATGTGTCAATCAGAGATTCTCCCAGAGAAATCTGCAATTTTTCACTACCAACGCTGACAGTTCACTGAAAAACCAATTACCTTGCGAATCTCAGTAAACCAATCAGAGATGGAGCTAGCCACAAAGCTGTGTTCCTAGAAAGGAAGTAGTTTCTATGAAACAAATTGAATAATAATAAATTATTATATCAATTACAGCAATCCGATTGTTGAAAAACAATAATGCTTTCTGAACGACACACTTACTCCAACGGTATGGTGAAGACAGAGACATCGATGTTTCAATGGTTATTTCCATCTCATCAGTCTGTCACATCACCACCACTAGAGAAGTGTGCCGGTCAGAAAGAAAATCAAAAGCTTTAAGCAAAATGATTTGTCGGAAACATAGTGACTTGCATGGCAAATGCCATCTGATGACTGAAAAGTACAACTTTCAATGTGTCAATCAGAGATTCTCCCAGAGAAATCTGCAATTTTTCACTACCAACGCTGACAGTTCACTGAAAAACCAATTACCTTGCGAATCTCAGTAAACCAATCAGAGATGGAGCTAGCCACAAAGCTGTGTTCCTAGAAAGGAAGTAGTTTCTATGAAACAAATTGAATAATAATAAATTATTATATCAATTACAGCAATCCGATTGTTGAAAAACAATAATGCTTTCTGATTGCTGTAATTGATATAATAATTTATTATTATTCAATTTGTTTCATAGAAACTACTTCCTTTCTAGGAACACAGCTTTGTGGCTAGCTCCATCTCTGATTGGTTTACTGAGATTCGCAAGGTAATTGGTTTTTCAGTGAACTGTCAGCGTTGGTAGTGAAAAATTGCAGATTTCTCTGGGAGAATCTCTGATTGACACATTGAAAGTTGTACTTTTCAGTCATCAGATGGCATTTGCCATGCAAGTCACTATGTTTCCGACAAATCATTTTGCTTAAAGCTTTTGATTTTCTTTCTGACCGGCACACTTCTCTAGTGGTGGTGATGTGACAGACTGATGAGATGGAAATAACCATTGAAACATCGATGTCTCTGTCTTCACCATACCGTTGGAGTAAGTGTGTCGTTCAGAAAGCATTATTGTTTTTCAACAATCGGATTGCTGTAATTGATATAATAATTTATTATTATTCAATTTGTTTCATAGAAACTACTTCCTTTCTAGGAACACAGCTTTGTGGCTAGCTCCATCTCTGATTGGTTTACTGAGATTCGCAAGGTAATTGGTTTTTCAGTGAACTGTCAGCGTTGGTAGTGAAAAATTGCAGATTTCTCTGGGAGAATCTCTGATTGACACATTGAAAGTTGTACTTTTCAGTCATCAGATGGCATTTGCCATGCAAGTCACTATGTTTCCGACAAATCATTTTGCTTAAAGCTTTTGATTTTCTTTCTGACCGGCACACTTCTCTAGTGGTGGTGATGTGACAGACTGATGAGATGGAAATAACCATTGAAACATCGATGTCTCTGTCTTCACCATACCGTTGGAGTAAGTGTGTCGTTCAGAAAGCATTATTGTTTCTGAATAATTACCTAACAGTCACTTTTTCATGTCTAATCTCAGTTCCCTTTTTTATAATCGTTTTAGGTTTTGTATTTTTGTTATGTCAAGAGTGCCTAGAATTCCACAGTTACTGTTAATCCTACAAAAAATATCACATTTTAGAAAAACGTCATGTTGTATTTTTTATATTTTAAACAATGCCCGTATTCAAAAAGCGTTCCTGATGCTCTGTAATACCTCGAAAATTGTTAAATAAATGAGATGGAGATATACAATTTATAAGCATTAGAATGAGATGAAGATATAGACAATTTTAGGTTGTGAATAAGGGAAATTATTCTAAAAGAAAATCAAGCAAATGATTTTTAATAATTGTAGGTTAATGAATTCAATATATACAGGGTGTTAGTTAAGTACGGGGCCAAACTCCAAGGGGTGCTTCCTTGAGTGATTTTAAGAAGAAAAGTTCAAATAAACATATGGGTCCGAAAATGCATATTTTTCAAGATACAGGGTGTTAAACTTAAAAAAAAAATTCGAATGATCGTGAATATCTCTAAACTCTTTCAATCAATTTTGTTGAAATTTGGCAGTTCTGTTTGTAATAACAAGAGGGTAATTTAGCCCCAATTAGATTAAAATTATTAATTTCAGTGGCGTCCTGGAAGACAGTCTAACTAATATTTTTGATTAAAAACTGGGCGCCTCTGACTTTTTTTTAATTTTGTATTTTGTTCGAATTAAGCAACTAGAAATACAACTATTTTATCTCTTGAGTTTTTTCATATCTTGCTTTGTTTTCGAGAAAAAATAAATAAAAGTTTGACACCCTGTATCGTAAAAACTATGCATTTTCGGACCCATATGTTTATTTGAACTTTTCTTCTTAAAATCACTCAAGGAAGCACCCCTTGGAGTTTGGCCCCGTACTTAACTAACACCCTGTATATGCGAGGATAGATCTAAACTCCTCCAGTTGTGAGCTTTGTATAATAAAATAACAAAGTGTATTGAGTGGAGAATAATAATTGGCGGTTCAATCAAGTTTAAAGTTAAGTTTATATACGTTCATTTTTAGATTACAGAATTTCTTCCTTGTCTTCTACAAGTACCTTCCTATACTATTTATTAGGAGGAGACTACTTACAAACAGTTAACACTGTTAACAGTCATTCCTCAAATCTTATCGGATTTGAAATAATAAAAGCTTGTCTTTACTCTTTAGAAACCTTGATTGAACCCTCTCCCTTGAATGTAGCATCCTTGAAGTTCTTGAACGCATCTCAACAATTATTCAATTGTCAGTAGTCAATGTCAATATGTTCAATATGACATTCTAAGTTGAATTGTCATTTTATCTGTCAATCAATTTGACAAAACATCGCGAAATATTTCTAACCTTGCTTTTCACGCTGCTTATCGCAACATCTGACTGCTCATTTCATACCATTAACATTAACCATTAAACCCTCAAATATTGAAAATAACTACATAGATATCAAAACTGTTAGTATCCAAACACAATTATGCCAATAATTATAACTAGTCGTCTACCGTTACTACTTAAAAATCATTAATTTTCAAGTCAACTAATGTAAAAACTAAAACCCACTGGAGAAAATGGTTTCAATCATCAAAAACCAACTGTTGAAACACTTATCCAGGTATAAAATTTCGTCATTTCGTATTTAGGCATTTAACAACGTCTATTGACCTCCCTTTTTGTAGATTCACTAAAAACCTATCAGCTGATAAAATAAACATTAGCACTTTCAAAGGCGAAGGTGAACTCTCCAATCTTGAACTAAACGAGATAGTTCTGACTGACTTACTGGAATTGCCCTCCTGGCTGCGATTAACTAGAGCATGGTGCAATCGAGTTATGTTCAGGATACCCTGGACTAAGCTTAAAAGTGTTCCCATTCTCCTGGTAAGAGATACTGGGTATTAGGTGCTGACGCACTCATTATGTTTATCAGTAGAAACGAAGTTTAGGTGTAGGTGTACTTGCTGTATGAGTATGACTCATTCCATATATGAAACTTGAGCTAACTGAAACTTGATTGCTAAGTAAGAATTTCATGAATGTGCATACAGATAAAGAAAACTGGGACTTATTTTTTATAATAGATATGTAGGTATATCCTTACTGCCAATGAGTTTTTTTTTGAGAATATCAAACTTCCATGGAGTATTGTTATTGTGTTTGAATATACATAGGTACTTCTCTTTATATGTATAGGTATATAACTCAGATTCAACATAATGGTCACTAACTGACAAATTGCCATTACTAAAAAAGCAATTTCATAGTAAGGGCAAACAGAAACGTTTATGTTTCGAGTGACATTTTCTGCTTGCCGCTTCTCTGTTATTGTTTTTTTGGTTGGTAATGGCTAAGATTTTTAGGCATCTCTCTAAAGTCATTACTTTATCCACTTACCCCGTTAAATTCTGCATTCTATAGAGATGCAGTTCAAGTATTATTTTTTTTTTCAGCACTTAGATGAAGTAAATATAACGGTAGAAACATGCGAGGAATTGCGGTCCATGTCGGCACAAGGCGGCCTCTCGTCTTATGCCGTACCCGGAAAATACAGTTACATTCATAAAATAATCGATGGGATTACTGTAACAGTCAACACAGTGAATATTTCTTTCAATAGTCCAGCATTCATAGCAAATATACAGGTAAATCGCAAGAGGTTCTTATCCTTAAAAGCGAACAGCTTTCTCACATTTTCAATGTGTAGGTGTCAACAATTGTGGTTGATTCGAAAGCCCCGGATTGGTCGAAAGCAAACCTGCAAGCGACCCGAATCAAGGAGTCAAACAAGGGTCAAATATTAATTTTCAAAGAGCTCGGATGGCAAACGTTGAGGGTAGAAGCAAAATCTACAAAGGATAAGAATTTGACACCTCTGAAATTGCTAACGAATCAAGCAAGGTGTCGAATTGTGATTAAAAAAAGACTGTCAGGTATATTAAATTTTGATTATTTGTCGAATAAGGAAAAAATCCCCAATTTTTCTAGATTGTTTTATAATGGGTTCAAGACTTGTAATTATATTAGACGACTTACTGTGGGCTTTAACCGATTCCCAGTTGAAAGCTGCTCTCCATTTCTTGGACTCTCTGACTGGTCTCGTACAAAAGGCAACTGAAATCAGTCGAAAAGCTAAAGCTGCTAGGAAATTAGAGGAATTACCAGAATATCACGCTCAGCTAGCACAAGAAGCTCGAGTGAACGATAACATATCTTCAAAGCGATTCGGAGCTCATGATGTGATAGAAACTAGTTACCATTTTCTCTCCGATCAGATAAATCTACACATCTGTGAAGATGCAGGCTGTAAGTCTCCAACCAATCGGAATAATTCTTTTAGGTTTAGGGGATAAATGTTTCATATTGACTTCTTTCTAGCTGGTCGATCGACTCATCCAAATTTAAAAGACGGGGGCGCTCTACAAATTAGCGTGAAGAGTTTTCAAGTCGATTATTATCCCTATCACTTAGCCGAGGGTAACAGAAAGCATTGGCCGACTTATAATAAGGCTTCCGTACCCCACACAATGTGGCAGGAGGTAGCTTTGAACTCTTTTAAAGCAAAGTTTATGGATCTCTTTGAGCGAAACCGGCGACAACATAATCCTGTTTCAAGACAAGGCGATGGACAGAGGACTCCTCAAAGACAACCTGTAAGGGATTGCATGATTGACGTGCTGCATGATTACTTAAGTGACAATAAATTACAGGGCAGTGGAAGTGCTAATATGACGGAAGAATCTCCTCGAGTTTCACCTTCGCATGAAGACGAGTCGATCAGGAAACAGATGATGCTTCAATTCAGGAAGTTGATGACTGCTTGCTTTATAATACGAATTAAGGATTTTACTCTTTACAAAGTTACCTCAGGGAAGAAGCAAACTTTGCGGGAATTTGTTAGCGGTGAGTGTTGAATAGTATTGTGGACGTTTCAAAAATAACATTAAATTTTTGATTAATAGCTCAACGTAAGAGGAGAGATAAAAACACAGGTATACTTTGTATGTTTTTGTCATATTTTTGGGAAGGAAGGTTTTTTTTTAATTATTGTGTACATATCACTTTTGCTTGTTGTTTCACTTAACGAGCTTTCAGTTGATGTGAATAAATCTATAATCGAAAATTGAATATTCTTTATACTTTATTTTTTTATTGACACATCTCCAAAGGGTTGGCCTATAGTATACAGGGTGTTGAAAAATCTTTCTTTTATTTTTTTGAGATATTGCAATAATTTATGTTTAAAGTATGGCAACATTGCATGGAATTTTCAGGTAAGAGAATACAGTCTGTTTTTGATATTGCGATTTTATGGTTGCAGTCATATCTATTGTTTGTCAATTTGTCAGGTTAGTACCCTACACCTTTCAAAATATTGTGGATAATTATAACAACTGTTTGGCAAGACCACATGTTCTGATACCAAGGTTTGCTTCTATGGTGTTCATAACTTGTTCTTCGAGCTTCGACATTATAGCAGACTTAGGTAGTCCGAAAGTTCGCAAGCAGGAATGCACTGTCCTCTTTCTGAAAGACACTATGGAGTCAATTGAATAAAATCAATTTTGTTGTAAAAAGGAAGTAAAACGATATCAAGGAAAACACGATAAAAATCGGAAAAAATTTCTATTTTGGTTGGCAACATCTCAGTCAGTTTTTATCCAAAAATCATTTTTAGCCCACCAGTTTGAATAAAATTTAATCTACTTGTTTTTCTGTGAATCAATGCCTAAACCTATCTCTGCTCAGAAAAAAGTTATTCGCAAAAAAAAAGAGAAAAAAGAAAAAAAAGATTTCTTTAGATGGAAAAAATTGCTTTATAAATTTTTGAAATAAACTATTTCGTTCTAAAAATGTAGAAATCTACAAAAAATTTCCTGTTAACCATACCTGAATTTTGCTTCGATTTCGAGATATAATTAAAAAACTGAAAGGGGTGTATTTTCACCCCTATCTCCAATTTCCACCCTCTAATTTAATAGCACTCAGCGATTTTTTTCTAGTGCATAATATCAAACTAATAAAAGTGACAATATTACAATTGTCATTTAAAAATAAAAACCATAACAGAGAGAGTGCAAAAAAAATTGAGGGACTATTGCCAAAATCAACTTTCCCAACTTGTTGGCGCCATTGTTGCCAGTTATATATTTTTTCCTGCTGCTATTGTGTATGCGTGTTGGAAAAAATAATTTAATTGTGTTTAACCACCACTTTAACACATACCTTTGATAACATTTGTCGTAAATGTCGTTTTATGCTTGCATTTCAAAATATTTTTGATTTGTGAACGGGAAATTTTATATGCGGGAAACTAAAGTAGGTAGAACAAAATTGAAAGAAATACAATGCTAAGTAGCGGTGTCGTAAATATTTTCTAGGAGTTTTTCAACACCCTAATTATGTAGCAATTGCTAGAGATATAGCTGTGTAGGTGGGGCTGGAGTTACGCTGGAGATTGGGCTAGAAATACCATGGAGATGGGATTTATTTTAACTATTACTGCAAACGGAGTGTTTTGATTTTTATTTGCATATTTGTTGGGGAAGCTTATAGGTTGTTCTTTCAATGTATAGTAGAATCTCTCTTTTATTTGTTTTATAGTCTTTTATTTATTTATATAATCTGGAATTTCATTTTACAAATTTAAAGACAATTTCATATTTTTAATTCATCTCAAATGTTTGTTTGTAATAAGAGATCACAGCAACACAACATGTTTGTTCTAAACGTATCTGAAATTCCAGATTATCTCTCTATCTCTATTTACCTGCGTATAATTACCTTTAAAAATTATGAGCTCGTAACTACTCGTCTACTTCTCATCATACAGGTGATCGAGACTTCATGGCAATACCAAAGGAGGCCTCCATAGTTCATGCCGAGTTTATTTATTATTATTATCCGAGTGAAATTCCTTTTCCTTGTAAGTTTTATTATCTCTAAATTGCAATTTATTGCTATTTATTAGAAGCTAATAATTTAATTTTTAGTACCTCCTCCAAAGTTCTTAGTTCAAATTCACCCCATTAAAATAGTATTTGATACTGACAGCTGTATATGGTTGAATGCTTTTTGCTTGAATCTCTACCAGTCCCTGATGGCTTCAAAAGGAGAAATCAATAATTCGAATTATACTTACATCGATGTTAAAGTTGAAGCAATATTACCAAGGGTAAAGTCTTGCATTAGACAAATATTTTGTAACTTAACACTGTTGTTGCAATTATTATTATTACATTCGTTAAGTTACAAAATCTTACCTATCATTTTATGTCTCCATATTGGTAAAATTATATTTTTTTTTTTAGATAACTTTTGAGAGTACAGTAGATCATCCCGGTCAAAGGGATCGTCCAAAAATATTAAGTTTTCAAGTAACCCGAGTGACCCTAACCAATATACGAAGTCTCGAGCAATCATCAAGAGCTGATTTAGCGAAATGCGTGGACTCCTTTCAAATGGGCTCGTTGTTTTTCTCTTCGGAGTTTCCTTCTAAATCGAACGATTTTTATGTTGTCACACAGAAATTTTTAGACCACATTTCCGCTAACGATAATATAAGAGCTTCCCCCGAGAAATTAAGTTATCAGCGTTTGGAAGATGCTGTGAGTATACCTAAATTAAATATTTACAGTTAAGTTTTCTTTCCTTTTTTCATCCACTTTAAGTCTTGGTAGTATTTTTAGACTTTTTTTATAATATAAGCATAAACTTGAATGGCTTCTTTCTTTATGTTCAGTATCAACAATTAACACGAGAGCTGCTATGGACCGAAGCCAAAGACGTCTGGTTCATAAGCCTGGACCCCATTTGGGGAGACTTCTATGGTGCCAGAGCTGTCGGGGCCCTCAAACCTGTCCCTTTCTTAGACGCCGTCCCTATCACGATTTGGGTTCACACTCACATGGACCCGAACTCCACTATTAAGACGGGCGGTGTGGAGAACAACGTCTTGAATGCAGACATACACGCTTTAGCCCATGTCTCTAATCTGGTCAGTATTCAGTTGAATCATTATCAATACTTGTTCCTGTTGAGGTTGGCCGAAGAAGCTGCTGAAATGGCAACTTTTCTTTCATTGGATGCTAGCAGGATAATGAAGGTAGCTATTTTTATTTTTCGTTATCTTAACGGAATTGAAATATTATTGTCGTTATGTATAGGTCGAGAACAATGGATCGCTGGTTGTTGGAGCTCTATTACCACAGCTGGAGGTATCGTTTGTGATGCCTTCTCAATGTCCAGGGAAAGACTCTTCTGGAGGGGACGTTGAATCATTTTTACCAGACTCTTCGAGTATTGCCGATGATGTCTTAGCTGGTCTGTTTATTTCAGTAATGGAAATTCGTCATAAAATAAATAAATAATTATTTTAGGTTCAGCAGCGACTGTTTGGCAGAACAGTACCTTATCAATAACCCACGATGGGTCATTTAAGAAGGCCAATAATGCAATAAAACCTATAACGAATCAAGCTGGGTTCTCGACCAGTTTCTCCATGGATTTCGTGCAACAATCACCTGAAAGTAAATCGAAACACGTACCTCAGAATATCGGCAATAACTTGCAGAATAATTTCAATGCAGGTATGTTTTTTAACTACAATTTAAATAGAATCGATTACTCTTTTAACATTACTTCTAATATTATTAAACATTACTTAATGGTAAAATTGTTGCGTTCTTGGAAACCAAAATTAATTGTATAAAGCTTTTATCGATCCAGAAAAAGATCGCATTAAAGAGAAAGTTCTGAATTCTTTTGACAGCTTTTCTTGAATCAATATTGAATTGCAAGGATGTAAGGAATTTTAACTTTTATTTCTCCTTTGATTGTTTAGGTTTCAGTACAATGAAGAGAGGTTTAGGAAGTTTAATGACTTCGATTGACAACGCTTTAAAACCAGTATCAGACGACACGTTTGACACACTGTCGATAAGAAGTGACGATTCCAGCGATACGGAATCATTTGAAGTGGTAGCCGGTAATAAATATATGGGATTAAGGTAAAATGGCATGCATTTTGTATAAGTTTCGAACTGTTATATTGTCTGTTCAGGGCATATGATGTGGATGCTGATTATATGTTCTTCGTGGCTGAATTTAATATAGAAAATAAGGAGCCAGTCGAAATGGCAAGTGAGGTTATAGAAGAAGATAGTACTGTAACTTCGAATAGCGATCATTCGATAACTAGCAGCTGTAAACGAAAAGATTTGGTAATCATTTTACTTTTATTATTTTATAATCATTACCCTACATTGTTAAATAACTTTTCAGGTGTCGGTGGCTACTTTTAAATTGAGTAAAATTGAACTGATTCAACAATCAGTCGGTTATTCGTCAGCTATTAAAATTCAAGTTGGCAGCATTGCGAACGACGAATGTAATTCCATTCCCTGGGACGAATTTCAGGTCAGTCCAATGCGTTTTTTCTTTTTTTATTAATTCTCTTTTGATCTGTGTTTCTGATTTTCTACGATTTTTTCACTTGATGTTGTGTTTCTTACACTTATTTTCTCACACTCAGAGAATTGTACATATCTTATACATTTACTATAAATTTTTTAACTCTTCAATAAACCCGTACTTACCTACCATCATAATTTTATAGCTTTTCTAATCAACTACCTAATTAAATGATTAACTATTATCACTTATTATAGATTTGTTGATAAATTCTTTCTTTCTCTGCAACATAGATAGGTACCCTTTCTGTAATTTTAACAAATTAAGTAAGTTTAGTTCCATAATATGCATTAGAGAATTTGAATCTCTTTTTTCATATCACTGATTGAATAGACGAACAAACCTTTGAAATTTTATACTTGGGTTTGATTGTTTTACATACCCCGTCGTCCCGTATATTATAATTCAAAATAACAGTGTTCACATACAGAGTTCACATGATTTTTATATTTTTTTGCATGCAAAACTGAATGTTTCGTGTAAGCGCAGGTGAAATCAAAGGTATTGGAACATTATACGTATTTAGCGTTGCATCCTACCATACATATACATATATACATGTATATATAGTGCTAGAGCTAGTGCATGAGACACTTTTAATGCACATTGCTACTTCTAGACCAGCCCATTTTCCCTGTAAGTAATCTCTCTGCTTTTTGATGTAATAATTACTACGGTCCTTGTTATTTGTATAATTAAATGATGTTTCATTTTTCAGATGTCACTATTATAGCTTGCATGTTGTTTTTATATGAAGTACTTCTGCTTTAATTATTTACTGTATGTATTATATAGGGTGTATCATAACATAAAACATTTTATCAAGATATTTTTGGACATAAAATATATTGAATTTTTTTATTATAATCTTATTACATAATAATTATGATGCCCTCTATTATTACTCTACCACCAAAAAATTAAAATTAAATCAAAAATGTCACCTATCCTTAAATAAAATATCTATCCTTAATAATGGTCTCAAAATAAATAAGTGTTCCAGTTAAAAACAAAGCGAGTTTCCAAAACTGTTAGAAAAAACAAATAGTTCTAGGTT
Source organism: Malachius bipustulatus (assembly GCA_910589415.1). Taxonomy (NCBI): domain Eukaryota; kingdom Metazoa; phylum Arthropoda; class Insecta; order Coleoptera; family Melyridae; genus Malachius; species Malachius bipustulatus. The sequence continues at coordinate 37,498,524 of OU342634.1, read as the reverse complement.
TGTGTTTAGACAGACGCTGTTACTTCAAGCCATAACCAATAATACGATTAATCGTTGTTTTCAACAGAGCAAGTTCACATCGCGAACCAGAGCCTGGATGAATAACATGGCGTCCGGCGAGATGTCTCCTAAAGTGAAACTGCGACTGGACCACGTCTTCTCTTTACCCAGCTCCAGGTCTCTCATGGACATGGACCTCCAGGACAAAGACACCATCAAGAGATTTTTCCACGATAACATCGTCGTTACTGTCAGTGATCTCTCCATGGATCTTTGTATGAGTACCGTAACGGGGTTGGCCGATTTTGCCGAAGATGAAATTATACCTGTACCCATTCCCATGCAGGTAATAATTAAGGTCTTCATTTGATAGATTGATGTTCTTAAATTCGTTTTTTTTTCTGATTTTGTAACAGATCTCAATAGATAATGTGAAGCTTCATTTAGTCGAAGATAGACCACCTGTAAATATAACCTCGCCCGGTCCGGTACCCATCGATTTGAACATAACACAATTGTTTATAACAAGGACGGAAGATGGGGTCTTCAATTTGCATCCTCATAAGCCCGGCAGTGGATCATCTGTCAGCTCTCTGACTTCAGGTAAAAGTCTTCTGTAAAATACACCGATTTCTAAATAACTCAACCAGAAAATAACATAATAACTTTACCAGTAACCAGACGATTTATGTGATATTTCTGATACAGTGAACTCTTCAGGTATTGTTATTATATTACATAGGGGGGTAAGTGAAAGGATAATATTTACAATTTATTATAATTATTCTTTTACTCAAGAAACCATCTCTATTAGTTTCTTAAGCTCACAAAGAATAGGACATGATTTACTATAAGTCAACTTCTTAGTTTAGGCAAATAAGTTTATTGCATTCACATATTATGGTTCATTTATTCTGAGGGGGGTTATGGCATAAATTAAGGATTTTCGTTTGCATAATGCTCAAACGAAAGGTATCAAATTTGAGCGAGTCAGCACCCTGATTGGACGAGATGTGGTAACACCTAGACCTAGTGAGTCATCTCCTCACTAGGAGTGTTAGTCACCCTAATTAAATAATACTTACACAATTCGTACATTTACTCAGATTAATCCTGAATAAAATAAAAGTAATTATTAACGAATTTCCCGTATTCTTGAATGTTCATTTTTTTAGATAAATCCACTGTTAATAAAATATTAGTCTGTCGAATGTTTTCTCCCAACAAAAATGGTGCCTGTTGCTTAGTATTTTTTCCCCATCAGGACAAGATGCTGAAAAGCAGGTTCGTCAGCTGCTATCTGAAAATGATGAACTCAAACGTCGTGTGGCTGCATTTGAGCGAGTGTCAGAAGAGAACCGGCAGTTACGAAAGGCGTGGGAGGAGCCGGAACGATTGAAGACGTTGCTCTTAGGGGCCCAGGGTGAGACTGCTAGACTGCTTAAGGAGAACGAAAGGCTGCTTAATGAGGTGATACGACTACGGGAACAGGTAATATTTTCGAAATTTTTGTTTCAATGTTTATCTAATGCGTAAATGTGTTAAAGGTGCTGGCGGAGCGTGCAAGCTTCCGGCAACCATCCTCCAAGAGATAGCAGTGCTGCTTCGACTGCACCAACTGCTGCTCTGATGTCAATCGTAGTTAGTGCCCTCGACGGCTAGTCAATGAAGTAGCTTGAAGGTAGCGGTTATTCGTCCTTGGCCTAGGTTAGTTATGTGAGGGGTATTTGAAAATGTGACTCTCCAAAAGATGTCAAGCTGGGCTAATTAGCCATATAGCTACAGAATTATCAATATTGAAGCCATTCGAGTAGGTCATGAAAATTAGGACACAATAATACAATATGATGCACAGATTTCGCAATATTTTTTTTTAAGTTACTTGATTTACTTACTCGAATGAATTTAATTTGCCACAAAGTGCCACTTTTTTGACTTCTGTTTGATATTTTATGCTCTTTGACATACTATTGGACTTGCAAGTTGAATTTTTTGGTGGTGTATGTTACCAGCTTCTGGTTCTAAAGACATAAAACATTCCTTTTATTATCACTGCTCACTAGGAATCAGTTTAGGATGTAAATATTTTTATAAAACCAGACGATATAAATAATACCTTTTTCGAGGACCACCTTTGAAAATGACAAATATCACCCTGGAATTGAAAAGTAAAATATCACACTAGTGCCCGTATTCACAAACGATAATTTCCAAAATAATTACGTAATCAATCTCCCCATCTCATTCTATTGCAAAAAAACTGCATATCTCCATCTCTCTCATTTAAATAATTACGTAATTATTTAGGAAATTATCGTTTGTGAATACGGGCATAGGAGTGATATGTACCTATGTGTATTATATAACTGTTAATTTAGTTAATACTCCTTAAGTTGGGCAGCCCATAATACAGCCGTGTATAGGATTTTAGGATGTATGGGATGAAAACATGGCTCATAAAACAAATAAATCAGCCTATGTACCTATTATAGCTATATGCCCGTATTCACAAACGATAATTTCCTAAATAATTACGTAATCAATTATCCCCATCTCATTCTATTGCAAAAAAACTGCATATCTCCATCTCACTCATTTGAATAATTACGTAATTATTTAGGAAATTATTGTTTGTGAATACGGGCAATAGTCAACTTTCTGCTACTTGGATCTCTTTTATGGAAATTTAAATACTATTACCAACTTTCAATTTCTACAATTCTGGTTATTTAGGTTTTTCTAATTCAATCGTTGCTTTTCTTTGTAAAGTTATCAAATAAACGATAAAAAAATTATATTGTACAAGAATCTGTGGTTGAAGGAAAAATAGTGTAGATATAGATACATTACTTTTGTGGAAAATGTCATTTCTCATTCGTGGGATTGCAACAATCTGCCACTAGTGTGAAATGGGTCATTTCCACACTAGTAATGTAATATTCTATTGCATTACTGGGGAGGTTATTTTTTCATTTTGCCATTTATCAAAGTTATAATCCAGTTGCTTTTATACAAATTATTATAAAATATATAAATTTAAAAAATTATAATAATTTTTGGCAACAAAATTAAATGACAGAAGTGTGAAATTGGTACCATTGATTTAAATAATTCGTCTTACTTTTGGTTTACAATTACTAATTATTATCGAATCCCTGAATCATTTTTGTTTTTTTATTAATTACCTAAACAATTATCTCCATCTTATTCTAATGTAGATAAACTGTATATCTCCATCCCATTTATTACAGGGCAAAGCTTTGGGAATGAGTTTGAATGAGGTATCAAGTTCATTTGGCAAGAATTTACTCAAATAATGGCTCTATTAATATCAAATTTGAACTCCTTTTATTTTAATGTTTCATTATTTTACAAAAATAAAAAATATCAAGGGATAAAGTATGTATGGTTAGTCATGTAAAACTATTTCATTATCTCAAAATGTGGTTTTCAAGGTCCTGTATCTTTCTGAGTAATCTTTTGCAATACCTTAAATTTTCTAGCTAATACACCATTTTGGAATTCCTTTTTTCAGTGATTCTCGAGTAGAGATGTTTATTTTTTAAAAGTTGTGTGTAAATAATGTGACATTTTCAAATACCCCGGAGTTATTGCATTTTGTCTCAAGTGATTGATGCCATTGAAGTGAGATTTTGATGTAATAATTTTAAATTTTTATTTTTTTAAGAAGGAATTAGGAGTGGGAGGTTAGCGTCTGAAAAGTTTGGTCCGTTTAAGATTTATAAGCATGTTAAACATTAATTAATTCAATAACAGGCTGTTCGTGAAATAAATTTAAAAATGTGTTTCTTTGGCCCAAAATAAGAAAGATCTGATAAGCCAAGTTATTTAACTAATTACTGTTTATGTCCCCACACCATTACTTCGATGCTCTCTATTTTCAAAACTCTAGAAGTGAGGTAAGTCTGGGTAAGTGCACCGCCATTTCCACTTCCTTGAATGTCAGTATTAAAAAAAATTAATAATATGTTGAATTAGTTTGACCTGAAGTTTATAGTCATTTACATCACAGACATAATTAGTAGATGTAGTCCCAAGTTAATTTTATGACCCTCCTTAACATAATTTGTTCCCCCTCTTAACCATTGCAGGTCAGGTTTTCAATAATAATTGTACAGGGATTACTGCATATTTTATGGGGGATAATTGGTTTACTGAATTCACAAAGTGAAATGTTTTAAACACTAAAAACATTTCATGGATATTATAAGCAGATGATGTTATTTGCCACTAAACATCATGATGAGAATTACCTCTTTAAATGGTGAAATTATTGACCAGAAATGTATTCACTCAAATCTCCTCGCCTCAAACCCCAACTTACCTTATGTTCTAGTCTAAGTAACAATGAATTGGAAAGCAAAATTTAATTTTTCTTTACATTTAATTTTTTTGGATGTCACTAATGTCAGTAAACTATATTTGCAATAAACGTGTGCTATCGGATAGGTATTCTGTGCTTCCGAGTATTAGTAATTTTGAAATTTTAATGGATTTATGATATTAGCTTATTAAAGATAATCTATTTTAGACCTTCAATAATTGTGATTTTCTTAGCGGAAGGGACACAGTCATCACCTTCCATTGAGGAAAACTTATTATAACTAATAAAGAATTATTATTATTATAAATATTGAAATATTCAGAGTGATATTGCTTTTGATCATAGTCGGTGTGCATTTGAAATGTTGTGAATGATTGTTATAAAATTTATCTGAGTCGAAACTTTTAAATACTTTTCTGAAATGTAATAATTTAACTATATAAGCATATATTGTGAAAGCACTGTTAGTTTGTGATATTTTACCACATTTAAGTTAACTATCTGTTTTACCGAATTTACTAATTTTAGCTGTAAGATTTTTTTCATTAACAGATTCAAGTTTGAGCAAATTTTACCAAAAACTGATACCTATATGTATGTATTTCACTATATTTTTTGTGAATGTGATTTTTTTATTATGCACTTTTACTTGGTAAAATTTATTCAAATAATCGGGACCATAGTGACACCCTATCTAAACAATATTTTATTGTTTTATCCATTCACAAATATATTTTTCTTACTCTTATTACTCTGATAAATCTCCTGACTGACTTGTCACCAATTATTAAAAAAAAAATCATGTTCAAGATCTATTAAAATTCAAAGTTATTTAAAATGAATCTGTTAATTAGGGATAGTCACTATGAGTGTATAGGGTATATTCATGATTTTCGATTGTTATATCAAATACTTAATCTATGTTAAAGTTAATTATTCTTGTATAAAAATTAAAGTTTGTTTATATGGCATTGTTTTCAATGTGTTGAAAAAAAAGATTATATTTCACTTTGTAGTTTTATTTTTTACTAAAATTATCACCCAAAAATAAAATACATCAATAGTATCAGAACAACTCTATATACACATACAATTTTAACACCAACACTTACTTACACTTTATGCACAAATTTTAATAAAATCAGTTTTTCAAATGTTTATTTCATTTTTGTAATATATTCACAGTATAACTCTTTTATTACCTTCCCAAACTTGGTTAATTTCAAACAATAATCATACATCAGGGGCCAGTTGTTTAAAAAAACAAAATTTTTTTATAATGACCACTCTTAATTATTAGTATTATTAAAAAAATCAGCAATAAACGTTTCTTGATATAAATTTACTTTTTATGAAACTGTCCGTCAGCCACACTTCAGTCTGCGATATGGTTTGTATCCTGACAAAATGGAGCATAGTCTTCACTCTCTGGACGCGTTACTGGTTCGCCGAGCAGGTACGGGAGGAGGCGGTGGCGTCCGGAACGCCGGCACATACATGTAACCGCTTCCGTTGGTCTCTACATCCTGATCGCCTTCTTGGTCTGTGGACGATGAGGGAGTGGGAGAAGGAGCTGACAACTGACGCTCCTCCTGATCCTGCAGAAGTTGTCTGAACTCGTGAATTGACTCATTCAGGGACCACAACTGCGACAGCAGACTGAGGTCGAGCTGACGTAGACTGTACTGTAAAAATTCATTTAAAATAGTATCAAAATCGTTTACCACATCTAAAGTGTTTGAAACTAAATAATTTTATAAAAATTGTTTATAAATGTAAAAAAAAAAAAACGATTTAGCAGCAGATACTATACAGGATGAAACAAAAATGTAAAATGCCAGTAGCCTATTTCACCCAATAAAATGGAAAAACAACACACCAAATTAGTGAGACTCAAAACTACTGTAGTATACATTTACCTATCTACAGGTGTTCTTAAATGCCAGGTACATATTATGAAAGGAGGTAATTCTCAGACTTATTTCAGACCTAAAATCTCATATAAACATAGGACCGCAACCGCTTCGTTGCTTCGATCTACATTGAAATTTCAAAAAAATAGTTTTTTCTTTATAGCTCCTGAGGTTTTGAGTTTTTTTTTTTTAGTTTAAATTTTAAATTTGGAATACATATTAGGTTATGCTGTAAGGCGTACATCATTGAGCATGACAAATGGTTGTGAGAAGCTACAGAGATTTTTTTTCCCTTCATTTCTCCCCCTGAACTTTTTTGCGATACACCGCTTTTAGATTCTAAAATTCAATATGAATTTTCTGTTTTATTTGGAAACTTTTTAATTTCCCATAGTTTTTTTTGCATTGCAACCGTTACCAAGAAGAAGAAATTCCTCTAATTAGAACGAAATTCAAATTTTCAAGATGGTAAAACCGTTTTTTGACAGTTTAGTCGGCACTGCCAGTCAAAAATTAAAGCTATGGGCTGACCCTGTGTGACCAAAGTTTGACTAACCTCAAGGAATTATAAAGGAAAAAACAAAAAAAAAAAACAAGAAAAATCTTCAATTTCAACACCCTGTACTTTAAATAAGCTTTTAGGCATAAAATAAGCCGAAGAATTAGCTCCTTTCGTATGGATGTACCATGTACCTACCTGGTATTTAGGAACAGCCTGTATATTAAACCACTTTTAATGAAATCTGCTGATAACGTATGTAAAAAGTTGACACTCCAAAAACATTTTAATTATTTAGTATGCAAAATTACGGCTTATTAAATAATAAAGAAAGAAAATCGAAGAGACAGGGAAAAATTGCCAGAGCCGGCAACGCTGCAGAACGGCACGAAGGCGTCAAGCGAACACAATAATTATTCCGCAACAGGTGTCTTTTCGACATTTACAACAACAGGAGCGGCTTTCTACAATCTACAACACCGACGCACTTCTTGCAAGTGTCAAGGACGTCAGAGAAAGCAAATCAACGGTAAACCCAGAAGCGTAAAGAATAAAAGAACGAAGAATGACCCTTCGATCATGTTGCCCTGTTCTGTTGTCAGGTATTTCAGGTAACACGCACGTATATGCTACAGTAAGTATAATGTGCTATGAATTATTTACCAATAACAACAAAGGTTGCGACTTGAAAGAACCGTTATCTAGAGGCATAGTAGACGGCGATTATCGGTGTTTCTAGCAAATAGAGGCCAATGAAGCCTACAACTTTTATGTTTTTTATCGCAGAACACACAGGTAAAGGCAGAAAATTGCAACAAAGAGATGCCATTCACAATAAATTATGGTAAAAGCTTAGTTTGCAACTTTCAGATACTTTGGTCAATCTACGCCAAAACACTTCAATCAGTAGGTCTATAATTTCAATTGGCTGGACCAAAATATCTTTTTTTTTTTGCATTTTTGCGCAAATTTTTTAATTTTTTTTAAGTTTTTTGTCTAAATCTCAGAAAGGAAACGTTTTTTAAATGACAAAATTTACTACATTTGTCATAAATAAAGTTTTATTTTGGAAGACTTGATACAGACTGTATAGAGCACGCAAAAAAATTCCCATTGCCTGGGGGTTATGGAAGGTTTTTCTACAGCTTTTTTTCACCCTCTATGTTTTTTTGGGTAAACGAATTTGAACTTTACTGGAAAAAATTGGCCCTGAATTTTTTTGCACGTTTTGTTACTTCCAACTAGATAATGGAATATGTTTTTGGCGCGCTCTACCGGCTGTCAGTCTTCCAAAAAAAACGTGTTTTATGAGAAATGTAAGAAATTTCATCTACTTTAGTCTGGACTTCGAAAAAACGCTACCTTTGTTTATAAAAAAAAACTAAAAAAAGAAAAAAGTAGTGCAAAAATATTATTTTCATGTTTAAAAAATTCATGTACATCCTAGGAGAGCACATATTATACAGGCTGTCGCTAAAAGGTACCACTAACGTCATACCACAGCTTCCTGAGTAAAAAATATGACGATTTAACCGAAATTATCAATGTCCAAAAAGACACCCTTTTCGAGATGCAGCCCATATAAGGGGGTCAATCAAAAACACGTTTTTCAGAATAAGTCAAAAATGGATTACCTGAGAAACTTCAAAATTTCAGCGCTTACTACTACTGTTAAGACCAATAAACTCACATAGTTTTACAAACATTGACGTACAGGGTGTTCCTGTTTTTGATGTCACATCTCACTTTTTACTTCGAAACTTTTTTGTCCGCAACCACTGATTGATTCTGTATTTTTTATTCAAAGCCTTAAGTATTACTAAACTTTTTGCTCTTTTCTAAAAAATTTGTATCTTGCAGCGTTTCCACGTAATTAATTTTTTATTATGGACCTACACTACTGAAAATGTATTTCTGATTGTTAATTTAAATAATAATTTCAATAACAACAACGTTCCACCACAGTTTCCAGGGTTCAAATTGTGCCGATTTAACCGAAATTATTTATGTCTAAAATGGCCCTTTTTCAAGATAATAATAAACAAAAATAACAGACAAAAATAAATTTGGAAAATACCCATTTTTCAAAATAAGTAAAAACATTATTAAATGAGAAATTTTAGTTTAACCGCCTACTACGATTATTCTGAAGGTCAATAAATGTGATTAAAGTCATTTCTGTGAAATAAAAATTACTTTTTTTAATTAAAATGAGATTTTCACAAATAGTTTTCGTGGTGTAAGCCCATCATTAAATTTAATTATGGGAAAACCATGTAAGATACAAAACTTTAATAAGAGGGCAAAAAGTTTGGTAATACTTACGCCTTTGGATAAAAAAAATGTAGAATCAACCAGTGGCGTACGAATAAAAAAGTTTTAGGGTAAAAAATGAGACCTGACATCAAAAAGAGGAACACCCTGTATGTCAATGTTTGTAAAACTACGCCAGTCTATTGCTCTTAACAATAGTAGTAGGCGGTGTAATTTTGAAGTTTCTCAGTTAATTAATTTTTGACTTATTCTGGAAAAAGTAAGTATATTTGGTTTACCCATTTTAAGGGCTGTATCTTGAAAAGGGTGCATTTTTGGACATAGATAATTCCAGTTAAATTGGCATATTTTTTACTCGGGAATCTGTGGTAGAACGTTGGTGGTACCTTTTAGCGACACCCTGTATAGTTAAAATAGGGACATGTAAGCCGTTTTTCGATATTTGGAGCCCTTTCGGATGTACACTGCTTTCAAATAATTGAAAAACTGCGAATTTCATTTGTTTATAACTCAAAAGCTACTCAATTTAAACCACAACTGTAAAAATCATTCTATTGGATTTTCTCAGACAAAAAAAAACAATATCATCATTACTGAGCCAAGGAACATTCTGTATAATTTTTTCAACATCAATTTTAAAAATATTAAATAAAAAAACAGACCTGTTTTTGCATTTTTTTCAAAACTTGAAACTGAAAGATGTATTAGAGAGCTGCCATGCAGACTTTCTAGCTACCTGTATAAATTTAAATAGATGAAAACAAACAACCATGGCGAGACTGGGATTCGAACCAAGTTGATTACAGCCTCAACGGCTTAGTAGTCTGCACTTTAGGCGTCGAGCTACCACCTCTCCAATTTTTTTTTCTATAAATTATAAACAACGTTATAAACAAATAATATAAAAATGCAAAACAATAAATCTCACCATGGCATTTAAAAAACAAAATTGATCTCTAGAGTACCGGTGTTACCAGCAGCCACTTTTTTATATTATCAGTTATATCACTTCAATTGAATGAGGTTTAAAAGGTTTTTTGAAAAGTTGATAGTGAAGGCTAAAGAGCAGGGACCATAACCAGAATTTCTAATTCTATGCAGAAATTTTTGAACTTGGTAGGCATCATGTAGACCTCGTCAAGAAGTAGGTAGTACACCTACTAATCTAATCTAATTAATGATTAAACGCTGCCCATTAAAAACAAATTGATATGTTATTTAATTAATCAAGACAGAAGAAAAGTATGTTGCTGAAGAAGGAACCGCGATGGTTTGACATGACGCAAGAAGAAATCGAAACGGTTACGAATTTTTTACAAATTAAAAAGTCGTTCAATTATATAAAAATTTTGCTTGCGTAAGCAGGAGACACTAATAAGAGCGATGAAGCAAATCAAAGGTAAGTGTTACGTTTAGTGGATTACTGCAGGCGGATAGCTTATTCAGCTATGCAGTTTTTGCCCATGGCTATGGGTCGCTTTACGTAATTACGTGTGTACCATAAGATCAAGCATCAGGCATCAGCTCATGACCACGGCTGGCATGCTTGGATGGCTTGGTAACCGGTCCGAGCAGGAAGGAGACACGCTGCCAATCAACGTGTGGAAAAGGGGGACTAAACAGTTTTACAGTAGAATAATGCAGGTACATGCAGGAGGCTCTAATTTCTATTTCTTGCTAACAAGTCATTTTTACATTCATCGAGACATCCATGTTTACAAGTGGAACAAGCGAGAATTATGGGGGAAAATTAACTTAGGAGACGGAAGGCAAGGTCGCGTTAAGGCATTCTGTCACTCCAGGCAAAAAAATCCTCCCCCCCCCCTCCCCAATATTATTAAAAATTGATATTACACATTTTTTGTTATTATAGAATTGACAATCAAATCAGAGTTGAGTTCATATGGTATGAAGTACCATATTTTGCAGGGAGGCAGGATGCTTTGGAGGTAGTAAAACGACAAACTTCGTTTTACAATTAAATGCTGAAAACTAGATAAAAAATCGCGAAAAGGGCCGAGAGCGGGAGAGTAGGGGTAGGGGTAGAACAGCAGTTGAGGGGAAGGCATAATACAAGCGCTGTTGTACCTCTCATCTGCTGTTCTACCCCCACTCTCAGACGCTCGGCCGTTTTCGCTCATGTTTGCGCGTAATTTTTATTTATTCGATAAATTCGAATCGGACGACCTCCAGACTACAGAGCATCCAGCCTCGCTGCAAAATTTGGTATGAAGAACTTCTGATCTGATTGTAATTACGCGGAAACTAATAATCCGACAGCGCCTGGGTTTTGCGCCCAGGAAATACCTATCAGTACCAGAGCCTGCACCACAATAATTAAAAAACAAAAAATAGCCACGTTACGAATTTTTGAAAAAAAAATTTTCTGTTTATTTTATTTATTTATTTCTTCCTTAATAATGAACCGATCGGGTTGTTTTAACTCTTATTTTCTTCGTATTTTAATTATATAAAATTCGTAGATTGTGAACATTTACATTTCTCCATCAGTTTTTCTTTTATTCGCAAAAAAAACAAAAAAAAAATGGTACACTCGAATAGAAAACTGTGCATGTAGGATCTGAGGGTTATTCCGCGTGTTATGGCACCGGCAGTGTTGGTATTCCTAAAACTCTTTTTGCTTGGTCTAAATTCATCGTATAACTATGTGAAGCAGAGAAACCAGTATCTACGTTTTTTGTACATACAATGGGAAGGAAAAAAGTGATGATGAAAGTTTCTGGATGAAGACTGCAAGTGCAAAACTTAATTATTCTTCGTTATATTATGATTCCTAGATCCTTTTTTTGCAAATTCTTAAAAAAGGAATATCATGATAACACCCATGCAATATTATTCAAACTTTCTATGTAATGGAACCTAATGCATCGAGCTTGATCAAAAATATAGCAGAAGCTCAGGAAGACCATGCACACTATTTTGAAACATCCGCGCTCGAAGTGAAACCAAGCGGTTAATTGGCCGAAAATTTAATTACAATGTGTAATTGTGTGCATCAGATGAAATCAGATAGGTCTATTCGAATTTTTAAATTACCATATGAGCAGGCGACTGAAGACTATCATAGCTGCGGTTTTCACAAAGAAATCACAATTATTATTTCATTTCACTGGTTAGGTCTTAAATTCTGGCCTATATACCAAAGAAAAATTAATGTTACCATGACCTTGTTGAATTTGGATATTGAGTGACTAAATAATATTTATTCTGCTATCTGACTGGTTTATCCCATTATAGCCAAAGACAACACTCTTTTTCTTCATCATCTTTCAGAGTTGACTCGAAAGAGTTGCTGGTGACTTTTTAGAACAGATTTAGTGGAACTACTTTTAGTATTAGATTATGAAAGGGCATATCCTTCAATGCTCTTTTTACAACACATTGAATTTAACTGGGAATTTCAGCCAATTCGAACATGAATGTTTATTAGTATTGATGGAGATAAGAATCGGTAAAGTGGACACGTACTGCAACTTTCACGACATTAACATATCGTTAAAGAGAACAATTGAAATTCGATTAATCTAGATTATAGGTATTATTCATGAAAAACCTATGACATCTTCTTCATCTGTACTGTAATGTTACCTACTAACCAAGATATTTTAATTGTTTTGACGTGTTTCCTAACGGTTAATGTTTTATGATTTTTCGAAAAAACCTTCAAGCACGTCTTCTGACCCGACTGCTGTGACAATTATCTTTTTAATCTTTACTCAATACAACCGATTAGAAAAATTTAGAAATATCATAAACTTGACAGTGAGAGCTAGAGAAAAATGGAGTCAAAATCATCACAATTTCTTCCGTACCTACTCAAAAAATAACGAGACTTCGGAGGGGAATCAAAGAACTTCGTACTAAGACAACTGACAAGGTTTGGTCACATTATATTTACCCTCGATCGACACACATCCGTACTGGTACCCCTGTTTTCACCCGAATATCAAGAAAACGTCTACCTGAAACAAAAAGAGCACAACAAAATTTGAAGGGAATCCTAACCACTATGATTACGATCACAACCAAAGCCTGAGAAAATATACGAAAAGAAAGCAAGAGGTGGGGAAGGTTACAAAATTGGCGCCCCTAACACCAGAAAAGGGGCAATGAGCATGAGGGAGGGTTACAAAATTGGCTCTCCTGACACCAGGAAAGGGGAAACGAGTATGAGTCAAGGTAAATATATTTGAAATAATTAACTTTTGTGAATACAATTAGTACAGGTACCTATCTACATCTACCTAATCCCGAGCTGCGAGAAGACGAAAATGGGGAGGACAGTTGCAGGATGGATTTTATGGACAAGCAGAGAATATATGCGGGAGTTTAGCCACAATAGACATTTGATCGCAGTGGAGTGTAAAAAAAAAATACATGCAGGGGAGATAAAGAGGCCGGCTGGCTGCCTGCAGGAGATCTTCAACGCGCAGAAGACAACCATCCGGGAATTTCAGGTGTGGAGGTGTTTCGTCATCGCAATTGATTTAGTAGTTAGAAATTGATATCTCAATCCCGATGAACGGTATATGCTAATTTCATTCAGCAACAATCGTTCGTCAACGTAAATTCGTGGTTCGAAGAACAGAACATCCATTCCTTCGTTCCCTCTACCAGCACATGAAAAAGGAGAAGTGAATGAGAAGAGAACACTCGGTGGAATCGAAGTCGAAGGGTCGTCAGATATCCTCCTAAATCGTGTTAATACAATTCGTAATAATTAATCGTATCGTAAACTTAAATTAACCGCGCCTTACAACCGCGGTTTATATTAAGAGACAGAGGTCAATAACTATTTATCAACTCCTGTCTCCTTTTGGGCTAAGCCCTGGTCCTTCATCCTATAATAAAAAAAAAAACATTAGTAATGCATTGCCCCAAACAGGAGGCCTTGGGAGACTGATTCAGGCAAACTATAGGGAACAACTTCACCAATGTTGTTATTCCCATTGTTCACCCATTTCTAGTTATTGGATCTCATATAAGCTCAGGAAATTCAAAAGTAAATCCGTCCTTAGGCAATGATGTAAGTTCGAGCAGGGGTAGTTTGCGTCCGATAAGTCATAAAATTACTCAAAATGATGTTTCGGCTGCACCTGAAGTAGGTAGGTAATTATTAATCTCATGAACACTTCGGCAATCATTTTTACTTATAATAGACAACCCACTAAAGCATTCAGATCAAGATCGAGGCGAGGCTCGAGGCAGGTCCTGTCCAATACATCAAAGAATTAGATTGCTACTTCCATAAAAGAAGAATTTCCGCAAATGGACAATAATTATTTATAAAATCCGCAAGGTCATGCTAGAAACTAGACATAGCCATTTTAAACTTATACTTGGTTGACTTATGCTGAGTTTACGAGAGTTTTTTCCGTAACTTCTGGTATGTATAGAATAGAGGAGGTTTAAATATTTCATCGCTGTTTGGAATAACCAGTTCTCCATGTGTCACTATTTTGCATATATGTAAGTTTGGCAAAATTACTCGCCGATCTCGCTGTAGTCTTGGACGCTAGTTTAATGAGGCATTTCCCAACACACATACAGGCTCTTTGATCAGTGAAACAAGTCACTCACTGGATTTACACAAATTAGGCAAGACCACTATTTTGACACCTCATAACTCAGGATCCCCACCAGTCACCATAAAATCCGTCTAAATCAAAATCACTTCCATCCAAGCCAAAATAAAACCCACTAAAACAAACAAGGTCGAAATCACCGCAAAGCAAATTTACCCATCCTTCAAACTGAACTTTCCGTCTCTCAACTTCGGTTCTACCAACGCTGTCATGAGACGCGAGGCGCCACGAAAACGGCGGCCTGGATCGAAAAGGGCACAAGTAAACTAGAATAGAATCCTAAGCCTCACCACTATTTAGACGATCACGCACGATCGCAGCCGATGTCAATGAAAAAAATCAGAAAAGATGGTGAGAGAGGAGAATAAAGGCTTCTTAAAATAATTTCTGAAACACGAAGGTAATGCAATAAAATTCGTTTTGCATACAGCATCAGATTAAAACTTGAGAAAACCACAGCTAGTCATTATTATATAAATACATACATCATTAATTAATTATCCCTAATTATGGATTGAGGCATACCTGCTTCGGGAAAGAATGTGTTTACCAGTTCTCATTAGTACATACATAATGTGAACATGTCGTGTATTTTACAAGCACAATGTTCACAATCAACGCGGCAATAGCTACACCATGTAAACCTGATTTCACGATTACATAAACGAGAAAATAATAAGCAGAAGTGCCGTAATGTTCTAAAAGAAATTCAATCGAGTGTTCATTATCAAGTGTTTCTTGAAATAAATAATAATCTCGTTAGAAGAGACACAAGTGAATAGAAAAACGGCATTTTCCAGTACATAATAAAGAACAAAAAAGCTTGAAACTCTTGGTAATGATTACCAATCACAGCGTAATAATAATTATTAGGAAATCACTTTATGGTCCAAAATATTTCCTGTTATTTTAAACTATATAAGTATAAGATTTTTCAAATACCCGTATTATACCTCAAGTCAGAAATAACGTGCAGTGACTGACATTACTAAAAAAAGCGATTCGGAGAAACAGAAGCAGAAACTTACGTTTCTGCTGACAAGCGACAAGAGAAATGTTCCTCCAAAGGCAAGTTTCTGCTCGCTCTTTCTTCGAAATTGCTTTTTTACTAGCTTACTGCATGTTATTTCGGTCTTGAGGTAGCTGATTTTTCTACATTTTTTGAAATAGGAACATCAAATCGCTAGTATATAGGCTGATCCCGAATGGCGGATATGGTATAGATACAGCGTTGTATAGAGAATGTTCAGTAAGACTGTAAATTTAAAACAAACATATCATTGACCTCGTTACCAAGATAAAAGGTTGCTTTTTTCAAAAATTTAAATCAACTTCCCATGACGAAACTATTTTGTTTCAATAACTATTACGATAATGTTTGTTTTTTTATTATTTTTATTATCGGTAACAGAATTCCAGACATCAAATTTTACCTATTCCTTGATGTCAATAAAATTTATCAATGAGGCATCGTTGTTCAAGTTGGGACTTAAGAATGGAACTAAAATAAATGTATTCCCGCAACGATAATAATTGTTTTAAACTTTGTTGACTTATCATTTCAAATATTTCCATGGTAACATTTTATTTTGGATGTGTAAACCTGAACACTATTTTTCTTTCCTAGATAAAAAGAAGTGTACCGAGTGCAGCGTTGTCACCTTTTTCCCAAAAAAAGCAAATTAACTTAGAATCCCTAATCTACAATTTATTAATGTTGTGGTACTATCTCTAACCGCCAATTCAGGATCACCCTGTATAAAATATTGTCAATTTATGACCTTATAGAGTATAAACTCTTTTTGTAGCTTAAAAAAATTACAAACACAATAAAATGACCTTCTTACCATTTCTCTGCGCAAGATCGCCAACTGGGCATCTAAATTGGCAGGGGGATGCTGCCAAGGTGGAGATATCGGTGGGGGATGAGGTGGGTAAACCAGGTGGCCTCTGGTCCTGGGAGATCCTGTCGCTTCAACCAGGGTGAAACCGCTCAAGCTTTTTGGTAAAGGAGGGAGCCCGTGTGCAGACGACATTGCTTCTATGCTGTAACAACGAAAAAAAAAAATAATGAGCAGGCATAAAATGAAGAATTTTGTGTCGATCATAAATAGTTATTTGCACACCGAGGAGGCGAACTATATTTCGAAATATCCTCGGAACGGAAAAAGCATAAGATATAATAATAATATCAAAATGGGGTAAGCTGCGGTAAGCAGACTCTTCTGTTCTAAAACGTTGGTTTTAGTTAATCTTTTACACCAGACAGTTTAGGGCAATGTACTTTAATGGCTCGCAATTATAGTTATTTATTATACTAGGGGAAAAAGTAATAGCTTTTAACCTCGCTTTGAACACATTATTGTAAGACAACGATTTTTTCGATTTTATTATAACACTTTTGTCTTTTATACTTTTTTTAAATCTTTCCGGCGATTTTGCATATTTCTGGTAACATGGTTTGCAATTCGTCACCCATTTATCGGTCTCAAGCTCAAATACCACTCACAGAGCGCTTTATTCCATACCTGGACCAACCTAACGATATACTACAAGAAAACCTCGGTGTTAGAACACCGAAGGACGTCATTAGTCAACTGAAAATAATGTCGGAAAATTGATCTAATAATAATTGTCAATTTGACATTGAGGATAATATGTAACTTTTTTCAGGTTCATGTTAATATTTTGATGATTTCTAATAATAGCATCTACCACCTATGTGTCCATTTCAGAAAAAAAAGTATTATAGGTACAGACCTTTTCCCTACTCTTTTTTTCCCCGCCAAAAAGTAGTTTCATAGAAAGTGACATTTTTTAACCTTTCAAATGGGAGAAAATGCTCAAAACATTTTTCCCGTCGTATAGTAACATTTTTTTATTTATTTAAAAGGATATTTTTTCTGACTGTATATTTTATCTAGAACTTGCACACCTACAATAAACAATAATAAAGCATTAATGCTATCCGCGAAAAATTATGTTGGTACCTATTTTTCATGCAGTAAAAGCAGATTTATTGCCTTGTCTGGCATCTCTGCTTACTTTTCTTCGACATTGTAAAAATGCAAATAACTTTTTATAACGTGAGATCTGAATAGAGCCAGCAATCATGCAATCAACATTTTGCACATAAACAGACCGGCAAAATAATATTAAAAAGCAAGGAATAATAAACCAACGGGTTCGCTGAAGCCGTACTTTCAGTGCTACTTCCGCCTCTTTTCAACTCTCGGAGCTTCCGCTGTGGGTAAGGCACCCCACACCAACTTGTAGATAAAAATAGAAACAAATGATTTTATATTTTTATATAGGTACACACTTATTAGGTCTAGGCGTCGGGACTACTATGTGGGGTGAATCACCACCATCACGAATCCCGCTTATTAATGATCTGATTGGCATATTTAGTACGATTACCTACACGATATTTTTGGTATAATAATTTTTTTTATTAGATATACCTTAAGCCTTTTATTATTTTCATTTCAAAGTTGGCATGTTACTACTAATCAGTGGCGGATTCAGTCAAGTAAAGAAGCCCTAAGCGCTGTCAACTCAAGCTAAAAAATCAACTCTCATTAAAAATAAATACAACAAATTTAGGTGGACAGGACAACTTCCGACCGGGATGTCTGCATGGGTAAGGAGTATTCTCCAATGTAAAAGGGGGTTCGGGGTTCCCCACCGCGGAATTTTCCAATGCAGAAAAGAGCCTAATGAAAATTTATTTTTTTTTTGTCGAAAAAATAACGTATTTGTCACCCAATGACGTCATATTTCTTGTATCATTTTCCTTGAAAACATTCGGTGAAAAAAATATATTTTTTGGAAAAATTATTAAATTTTTCAGTCATTATATACATCCGCGGCTCCTACAGTTTCACTATGGCACCTATACATATAGGGGTGGAGGATATACCTATAGTAACACCAGGAAGGTATTAATTTGCTTTGCAAATGAAAGATAAGCGAACAAAAGGGCATCAAAAGAAGATCTTCCTGAGTGCGGGCCTGTTTAGAACAGCGAAAATCACAATAAACATGCAAGGTCAGAGTGTCGAGTGGACGGCGGAAACTCGTAATATCAACACCAGAGCCGGTCTGGTAACATGCGCAGCATACATGGCATGCAAACGTAGTCGGAATACAGGGTGATTGATTGAAACGCCACATTAGAAAAAATTCGACTTCCAAATGATCTAGGAATCTGAAATTTGGAACTTAGGCAACATACCTAATAACGAGTCAAAATGAAATATTACCAAGATGGCAGCACATTTAAAAATGGCGAAAGCAATGGCCATCTTTGTTTTTTTTAAATGGGACACCCTATATATTATTGCATTTTCAGATTGTCTGAGAAAATGTAATAACAATAATGTTTATAGTTGCATTTTAAATTGAGTAGGCTATGAGTTATAAACAAGTGAAAATCGCAATTTTCCAACTTTAAACCCATTTACCACAAAAACGGCCCATAATATCAAAAAACGGCTTACATGTTCCTATCTTAACTTTTTATAAGGCATCCAATTATGCAGTTGAAATGTTTATACAAGGTGGTGAAAATTATCAGATTTTTCATCACCCTGCATAAACATTTAAACTATACAGTAGGATACCAGATAAAAATTTAAGATAGGGACATGTAAGCCGTTTTCTGATATCTTTAGCCGTTTTCGTGGTAAATGGGTTTAAAGTTGGAAAATTGCGATTTTCACTTGTTTATAACTCATAGCCTACTCAATTTAAAATGCAACTATAAACATTATTGTTATTACATTTTCTCAGACAATCTGAAAATGCAATAAAATATAGGGTGTCCCATTTAAAAAAACAAAGATGGCCATTGCTTTCGCCATTTTTAAATGTGCTGCCATCTTGATAATATTTCATTTTTACTCGTTATTAGGTATGTTGCCTAAGTTCCAAATTTCAGATTCCTAGATCATTTGGAAGTCGAATTTTTTCTAATGTGGCGTTTCAATCAATCACCCTGTATAATAGCGAGCGATGTCGCGTATTTTGGAATATAAATGGAAAATAAATGCAAAATTCTAAATAAAAACTGTGCTTTTGTTAATCTCGAAGATATTCCTTGCCCTGAAAGTGAAAAAAAATAAATAGAAATTCGACCGTAGTGCCAAAGAGGCCTTAGTGGTGACCTTGATATTCGTTTGCAATGGCTGTTTTTAGCTTCTTACCCACCCAGCACCCCTATTTCGCTCCTCGGTCCCGAAAAAATTGATGAAACGTAGGAGCCGCGGATGTATACAATTACCAATTTTTCTTTTTTAATCGTGTAGATTTTTGGTTTATGTTTCAGGAATTTCAGTTTTCTTTTCGTTGATTTTCGTTAATCTCTCGTAAGTGGCCTCTTTCCTATTCCTGGTAGGTACTATGCTCCTGGTTTTCTGAATAGTTATTTATGTATATTCGCGAAATTGAACTTTGGCGATTGACAATGAGAGTTTTTTTTGTCGAGGCGATAACCGAGATAAAAACTCATTCGAAAGCACCATAATTTCCCGCTCGAGATGCATACAATATTTTTTAGACAGCTTTATAAACGAAAAAATCGAAATAAAAATCATAAAAATGACTCGAGGAAATTTTTTATTCAGTTTATTGTTGCTCTATTGATATGGGAAACAAATACAAGATTTCTATACAGTGCAAGATAAAACTGTCGCTCTAGTGCGCGAAATATTTCGCGCACGCTGCCGAGTAGACAACATTAATCTGGCATTTTTAATTCGGATATTGATGAAAAAATGTCAACATTATTTAACGGCTGTCTAAAAATAGTTATTTATGCAACAAACACATAAAGTGGTACTTTTTCCACGACTGGGAAATTTGACAGCACGAGCCACACGCGAGTGCGTCAATCCCAAGAAGTGAAAGACAGGCCCTCATATGTTGCATACAAAATTTTATCTACGAGTTACTTATATTAGAACGAAAAATTATTATAAAAAAAAAAAACTATGACGTTTCTCAGTGTCGGGCTATGCAGTTCAGCGTCTCGTAGAGAACTTAGTACACTTGCGCTCTGGCCGCTCACTAGAACTTGTACTGTACTCCGTTGGCCGGCTTGCAGTGACATGTCAGATTATGCCAAGCGTTAAATAAAGAACCGCTGTGACACTTCATTTATCATTTCACTCGTTTTTACTTTATGCACCTTCATGATGATCATACATTTTATGAACTAAGAAACGTGTAAAAAAGTGTATTTTATGAATCACTCGTAGACAAAAGATGAATATTGTTTGCCGATAGACGCAACATCGTTTTAATTAATAATTTAATTATCTATTATAATAATTGACACCCTTAATTATTATTTATTAGCATAACGGCGAGAAAAATGCCACTTTGCGAATTTGACAGTAATTCTTAAGTAACTGTTAATGTTCTCGAGCTTGTTTTTCAATAAACACAAGACTTCAAGTGCGTTCCTTGCATTTTTCCTTCATTCAACTCATACAAATTTATACCTACAATGCAACTTGCCAACGCTTATAAAACTACCTAGTTAACAAAAAAAGCACACAGTTTCCTTGTTTTTTTAATACCGAATGACATGAAAAACAATATGGCGGCCATAATAAAAACAAAAGTTGCTAGACTATTAAAAACCGTAGGATCTAGTCGGCTTTGATTTTTGAAATATCAAATGGATAATTTTGACTACTTATGTAAATTACAAAAGATAATTAACTCATTTTTTGATAATAAAAAAGATGACTAAAACAACAAATCTCGATTTTTCAGTTTGTTCAGCATATTTCAGCGACGAAGTTATTTTTAATTTTGTTTCTGATTGATTAAATAAAGTGCAATTTATAATATTTGACCCTGTATTTAACCCTTATTTAACTTTATTATTGCACCCAGGGTTAAACTATAAAAGATAGATAGAAGATAGATCACCGTTTATAATAAGCAGTTGTTACCCATAAATGGTAATTGAAGAAGTGGATAACCCGTATAGTATTTTTGTATTTTCAGTGCTTCTAGGGAAACTAGTTCCGGAATTCAGAGCATTATTAATTATCTACGTTAAAACGTAGGTAAAAACCTCAAATTCCGTGTTAAACGGGGTTAAACAATGCATTTGTATATTTTATTAATTTTAATTATTACTTTTGAAATATTTTAAATGTGTTAGTTGATTCTGGTTTTGAAGTTTATATAACAATTCGACAAATCTTTAAATGTTAAGTTTTGAAAAATCCAAAAACATGTAATTTATTTTTACATTTACTCAATTTTTATTTAAATTTTAGAGATTCATCGTATTGTTGCGTTGCTTTTGATCCCCTATTGTATACATTTCAACATAAAATTATGAACAAAGTATTTATTAATTGAAATTGCTTGAAGCATCTGTTGTTTGTTCGTGATTCATCCTAGGTATGCATATGTACATAATAAGCCGAGATATAAGCTTATTTTGGAACATTAATGAAATTAATGAGATTGGATATCTAATCTACACTGATAACAGATACCTATTTATTGACTATTCTTATTACAAGCCTAGTTCAAATCAAATGAGAATTTGTTCAACTGAAAAACAAATCAAAAACGTACCAAATCTGTTGTTGTATTGGTAGAAAATATTGAATTTTCATCTCAGTATCCCGTATTTACAAACGTTCGCCTAAAATAATAATAAGTTTTACCATAATTTGCATTTTTATGACCCCGTCATGATAATATGTATGACCTCAACTATCTATGTTTCAGCCTTGATATCAAATTAAAACTTCATTCAAAATTTATTATTACAAATATTTGCATAAAAGATCATTTACATTCCAGCGAGCATTATTATAGGTATCTCGATAGGTATCTAATATAACAAACAAAATCAAGCTTCATTATTTAAGAGTCATTATTTGAAAATCTCCAAATAATGAAGGAATAAAATCGTCTTTTAATTACACATTATATACCACCAGTACTAGTGAAAGTTGTTTTTATTGCTTTTATTTTACTCCTTACTTAGTGTTCACAATACGCTATTATGCAATACTTCAATTTTTGTCATTTGAATTGCTATGGTAAGAATGTCAGTGACACTAAACAAAAACCAAGAAGCGTTTCATACCGTTATAAAATTACATACTTAGATAGGTACGTAGATTTCGCTTATAAAAACCCATAAAAGTTGACTTGCGACATCAATTTTTTACTAGCTTTGCATTGGAGTACAAACAATCAGGTACAAGTAAAGTTAGTTGTCCGAGCCACGTTTTTTATTTCTTTGTATTTATTCGGTTAGATTATGCATACGACAATTTTTTCCACTCGTAATAAAATAAGCAGGCAGATAATAGTATATTATGCAACGAGCTTATAGGCGAGTGTCTTAACCATCATAAGAGCGTATTAATAGCCATTATCTGCGAGTTCCATACACTATTTTTTCTACGACCCTTTTTTATTTCATAGAAAAGATTAAAAAATTATATATTTTAACAATGACCCGTGTACAATTGCGGATCATTGAGGTTAAGATAGGTTGCTATTTGTTTACGCATATTACCAAATTTTCTCTTCGTCGCTAAGATTATTCTGCTGAGACATGTTTTAGTATCAAGTTTAAAGGGCACTACTCACTACTGCGTAATTTTTATTATGCGAAGTTCGAATTCCAAATTTTACGCTTTGCTTTTGTGATTAATAATAATTTTAATAACATTGACAGCCAATAATTACGATATTATTTACCTGCGCAACGCGACGGTCGCAGCGTTGCCGCTTTGAATACTATCACGGAGCACTACGAATAATATAATACTTTATCTTCTTATCTTTTACACGATATACCTACCTATCAAATTAATTAAGGTAACATAAAATCTTGATCAATTTTCTTTGAATGTTACTTATGTTCTAAATTAAATAAACGTTCAGAATTTTTTTCAGAAATACAGAACTTATATCACAAGGCAATTTTTGTCGTGAGTATGACAACTCTGTGACTTCGGTTGGTTGGACCGACCCGATTGTGAGCGAAAACGAACCGATTCGATTGCAAATGCTCCTCTGCCATTGGATAGCTTGACCAGTGCTTTAATGAAAATTTGTATCTTAATGAGACCCATTAAAGCACTGGTGAATGGTGATTCATATTTAATATGCATATTAAAGATTAGGAGTAGAAAAAATTTATTACAATAACGAAAAATTAAGTATACTGACCAAAGTCATAGAAAAACAAAGTTCCTTCTTTTAATGGAAACACCCTGTATATTACAAAATATTTAAGTTCTATCAATATTAATAATAATATCAAAAGAAATTGTGAAAAAGAAATAAAAATGTCAAAATTTTATTTTCGATATTTTCGATCGGTTTTTTGTTAACGACTTGACAATAAATCAAAAATACGTCAAGTGTGAATAAATCAGCAGTATGAAAAATATTGCAACGTTTTAATGAAACTGGAGGTCTGAAAATCAGCCAAAAAGTGGAATGTTAAGAAAACGTTAAGTAACGTTAAGTAAACGTTAAGTAAACGTTATAAAATTAGGTAAATTATTCGAATATCACTTTAGACGCGATGGAAAATCTAATAAATTCGACACAAGGAAGAGGTTATTGCGAGAACCCGAATCGATTTCATAAAAAAAAATACCGACTGGGAAAAATTTCCCGCACAAACTCAATAAAATAAAATAATTCAATTGTTACAAGAATTGATTGAAGATGATTTTGATCGAAAAATTGAGTTCTGCGAAGATATTATGGATAATATTTATTACAATGCCAACTTTTCTAAATGGGGTGAATACTGGCATTTAGCGAAAACGGGTTCTTATAGGGTATGTTTAGGATTTTTTTGTACCGAAGATAAAATTAAAACAAGAGACTTTTAGCTGAGGATCGAATAAACTGACCGAGTTACAAAAATCAAAGCGAGTAGGTAACACAACAATCAACCGACAATCACGTGAAATTCTAAGCCGTTAAGATTATTACTGCTCAATTTTAAAGACGGTCAGAGGAACAGGTGAAGAAACCTGCATGCTGCATCCATTTCATGATGCACCTGCTCCTCAGGAACTCAGGAGTCGCGTTTACGGATTCATCTTCATGGTTCGTGCGAGTTTTCTTGCCAGCCCAGGTTAGCTCTGAAAATTATCTTTTTTTGCGAGCCCAAGGTTAGGTCCGAATTTTATCTTTTTGCCAGCCTTGGTGAGAACTAAGACTTGCAAGACTTTTTTAATAAATCCACTCCAAGTAAAAGCACACGATATTAATTCCTCAACATTTCATATGGATGTCTGCATTATCAACTGTGATAGGTACCTACAATGTGTGAAACGGAAACTACAATCGGTTTTTTGGTTTTTATAAATTTTTTTGAAATATATAAATATCTATAACCAGACAACACTCGCGAATAATTCTAGATTTGTATTCGTATTGTTTGTTTACATTTTCAGCCATGATATGAAAGGAGTGACACACCGCCAGGCCAGTGCAAGAGAGCCTACTAAATACCTGAATGGTTCCGCATTCTACGTATGTTCGAGAGTGCGCGATTCCATCGTGAGCGTGTTTAGAGATTGGCCAGAGGCTTCGATGGCGCCTAAGGGAACCATATAAGAACCGTCGTGACTGGAGACTGAGTTATTCGTATCTTGAATGTGAATGAGAGAGCTGAAGAGAGCTGAAGCATCACAGAGTGAGGAAGACACAGAGTAGTCAGTTGTAAGCCAGTAGTATTGTTTAATAAATTGTGAAGTGTAAAGTAGGAGACAGAGTGAAGTATATGGGTGAAAGAGAATTAGTTGAGCAATATCTGTGTGGAAATAAGAGGACAGCTGATTATTTAGATTTAGAGGTTATAAGTTTATAAGTTATATTGGTGTTGGAGAATAAAGACTTTTACAGACTTTAATATTAATTTTAATAAGTGTGAGACCAGTAACAGGATATTTTTTCTTTAGCTCTGTACTACTGTATAGTAGTTTAATAAAAATAACGTTAAGTAAAATTTATCTCCCAGAACTGTGCCTGGAGTCTGAGTTCATGTAGGCTTTTTACGGTAAACGTGAAAGTTTTACAGTAAAAAATATACCTAATAAAAGTCTCGTGGAGAACAGGAAAGAGTTGTATCTCGGGGCATAATAAGGTCAAGGTTACCAAGCATCCGCCTGAGCATCCGCCCTATTCAATTATTTGTTATTATTGGTTCACCCTCGGGCTCACCTGATTGCCGGGCTGATGAAACTTGAAAAAACTCTTGCAAGAGGGTTTTATAAATATACAGGGTGTCTATGTAAGTTTGATTCATGTGGAAAACTTTTATATTAGGTATCCATTAGGTTTGTCCAAAAATATGAATTTTACTAGAGAGGAAAGTCTTAATTTTCGACAATATCAATTATTTATAACTTGAAAAAGTCAATCATTGAAAACCACATTCAAATATGCAAATTATCAAATTCAGGTTTCAGCAAAAAAAATCAACTTATCGGTCGAATTTTAGTTTTTATAAGTTTTTTTTTATTATTTGAATGGTCTTTGAATGGTCCAAAATGAATGATTCCCTGAATGGGGAACCAATTCTGTTACAATGACCAAAATGAATGGTTCTCTTAATGGGGAACCAATCGGATGGGGGTTGATGTTAATAAGGAATTTTTGATAGGTCTGCTCGTAAGACCGAAAAGCTTGTTCGAAATGTAGACGAAGGACCAGGGTACATGATGTACCGATGTACCGGGAGATAATAGACAGGTTTAATTATAATTATTATGGTTTTTTAATTATTGTACTCACTGTTTACTTTCGTACCACTATGACCCGTGCGGGAGATGCAGAAGTCTTCAAATAAATGCGGTTTTGCGAATGTAGGCAAGGTACTGCGTGTACCACAGCCACGATTAATGTGATCGGCCTTTTTAATCGGACACGATAATTGCGACAAATGCGGGAGCCTAGGGACAAATAACGGTTTGGTGGGCTAGTTTACAATCTTAACAGTCCGTAAAGTAGACATTTTCGTACTACTTTTATAATTATGAAGCGATTTTTATGAAAATCTCATCGCAAAGTAAATCCATCTTCGGGGTTCTGACAATGAGATAATTTCGTCTCTAGATCTTTCTTTTACAAAGAAAAAAGGTCCAAGTTATGTTTTATTAATTTTTGAAAAATTTTAGAATCAAAAATTGAAATATCAGGTTTAGAAATTTCTAAAAACCAAATTTCAGATAAATCGGATCATAAATGACGATTTGGAGGGCTAGTTCACAATTATGATAGTCCGTAAAGTAGACCTTTTCGTCCTACTTCCGCAATTATGGATCGATTTTTATAAAAATTCATCGTCACAGAAAACTGGGACAGGGAGTCTTGAAAATGAAATAGTTTTCTCTCTACGCCTTTATTTACAAAGAAAGAAGGTCTAACTTTTATTGTAAAAATTTTTGACCAGAATTGATATAAAAAATTGAAATAGCATATCTAGGACTCTTCAAAAATCAAATTTGAACTAAATTGGGCCATCAATAACAATTTGGGGGGCTAGTTTACAATTTTAACAGTCCGCAAAGTATACCTTTTCGTACTACTTCCACAATTATTTTAATGTCCTAAGAGAAAATCGGGACAAGGGATCTTGAAAATGAAACAATTTTCTCTCTACACCTTCCTGTTACAAAGAGAGAGGGCCTAACTTTTTTGCAGTAAATTTAGACCAGGATTGATGTAAAAAAAATTAAATATCAGCATCTGACGAAGGGTATTGGGTTGGCTTGCTCATCCTTGACTCTGCTCACTGCAGTGTCTCTCGATTCGTACTGGTGTTGGTTGTGAATGTTGGAACTGTTGGAAGGTCCATCCTCACCATGCACTCGCGTCACGCGTATGAGCGAGCGTATGAGCACAGAATAAATAGGGATGGGCAGCAAGGGTCGTTCAAGCAAAGGATAAATTGCGTAAGGAAAGATGAACTTAGAAAAAAATGCATCTAAGATTCTAATTGCATATTTAAATGTCGTTTCCAAAGGGGGTAAAACTGGTAGAGGAGAACGATTTCTTGCCACTATAATTTTTTATTTTCACGACATTTACGACAAAAACTACATTTAGTTACGCGACAAAATTTGCGTTTTTTGACAAATTTACGTCAAAAAAGCGACAATGAATGCAATAATTATTATTGGCGAAAGTGTTAAAGCTTACCTCATTAAACAATAAACACAAGCCTCACTGAAAGCTAATCCAGGCTTAAAAATGTTGTGCAACCTTTATACCAAGGTATACATGTCCTGATAATTCTAGACACCCTCCACTAAATGCAAAGGGTGGATCACTTTCTGATGGGAAACAATTAACTAACTCTACATATTAGTGACACAAGAAATGGAGCCTCTTACTCAAATAATTTCGGAAGACAGAAAAGCGATAAAAAATTATTTTAAACATGCACGAAAATTTACAAAAATCATTTCGCGCGAATTTGACTAACAAATCTGACCTATATGTAGGATTTGTACTTCGTCCGGTAAACCGTAAATTTCGTCCCGTAAATTAGTTTATTCCTTTATTTATGAATGAATAATTTGGACGCCACTTAAGTATGGGGAGAGCAAAGTCAGCACAATCACCTAAAGTGACTGTTCTGCTAGCTTATTAAACTAATTAGTGAGCAAAATCGAATGTTGAAAAGGATGAAAATGATTCGCGGAAGAAATGTTTTACCATCATTTACCAACTGCCCAAATTTGATTAAGGCATCTTATCAACCTTTACCGAGTACATTACCGAAACAGTGAAGTTCATTGTTGCAAAAACCGAGGCAAACACTTTTCGGCCATATTTTCCGATTTTTCGCCCGAGTCGCCACTTTTTCCATTTTCTTATTAAAAAGAGGATAGAGCATTGAATTTATTATCGCGGAGTATTATGTTCTTCAACCATTTAATAAACCTCAATTGCCCATGCACCAATTTTTGATGATGGCAACTTTGCTCTTTCCACTTAGGGGCGGATAATGGGTCTTAAGCCAAGTCAGATTTGTTGTTATAAAACACGCTAGCGACGTTAGCGTGACTCCAATACGCGAATTGCCCCGAGTATATTTCGAGGTAAATTTCGTCTGGAAGTATCCACTTAGGTAGACCATCTTGAGAAATAAAAAAGGAACAGCTTAAAGCTCGGCTCAAAGTAAAGAATAGCGAACAGAAACCCAGTTTGTTTCTATACGCTTTCGACTTATCTCTGAATTTTTTCTTTTAATCTAATAATATTTTTTCAAAATTTTCTACCCTCCAAAT
Source organism: Malachius bipustulatus (assembly GCA_910589415.1). Lineage (NCBI taxonomy): Eukaryota > Metazoa > Arthropoda > Insecta > Coleoptera > Melyridae > Malachius > Malachius bipustulatus. The sequence goes on along the minus strand of OU342634.1, from coordinate 37,469,575 downwards.
GGATTTAAAAAAAGTGAGGGGGAGGGCTCATGTAAATTATTTGATGCTGCTTCCTGCACCACAATAATTTCGCTTTTAGCCTCGCTTTTAGCATATCACTTTTCATTTTTATAATTCAAGAATAAATTCAGGACTAACACAATCATCTTCAGAACTTAGAGCGTTAAAAATTTTGAAACGATGGATATTACAACACCGGAATTGAAAAATACTTTAACAAATGATTTACCAGTACCATCGAGTCAAGACCTTAAAATATCAAAGGTATATAATTTTCTTTTTATGGTAACATGAAATAATAAAGATGTATGCTTCACTGACTCCCGAGATTGCGTATATCTTAATCTACCATAATTTCATACTTAGATATTTTGAATTTTTCATCTGAATAGTTTACAAATCACCTTGTTCCAAAAAATGCTTTCCAAGAGTTCAAAAATCTTTTTTTGCAGAAAAATGCTAAAAACAGTACTGACTACAACGATGCCAGCATAGCCATAATTTCAATTTTTTTTCCCTTTTTTTGCGAAAATTGATCTAACACCTACCTGTAATACCATCACCAGTACCAGTACCTATTCAATTAATGGTCCACAGTGACGTGAGAAATCGTGATTAGTTTTATTAACAAACTTTCTCTCCAGGAGATTATTTTTCCCCATTGTTTATGAAGAGATACTCTCCGCCGAGTCTCTCTTAGACGGTGTTGCTTCAACTCATTTAAAAAATTATGTTTCAAGAAAAGTTCCCTTACATCTAATATCCTCAATTTACCTTTCATAATCTACTTCTTTGATGCGTCCCCCTTCGACGACGTTAATCATGCAACCGTTCAATTCCTGTTCATCTTCCACTTGAGATAACTCGCCGGCCTCGAACAGTTTCAGAGAAGGTTTTCGCTGTCTTTTTGAGAATTTCACTTGTTGCTGTCGCATTTCTTGCAGCTCGGAGATAAGCAGCTCGTGGTTCATCCTGTCGTCAAATTTGACACGTTTCCTTTCTCCCGTCGAAGCGTTACTTTGATCCGACGATTCCTCTTTTTCTTCAGAACCGTTCACTACCAAAACCATTGAAGCCGATGACACGCTTACATTTGAGCTCTCACTCTGAATTAGAATTTTGTGGTTGTTAACCGATTCGATTTGGGTGCCATTTGAACCGGACTCACGTTCAATTGATTCGTTTTGAATTTTACAATCAGTCGACTCTAATACTGTTGCAAACATTTCGTCTATCAAAGTATTGACGTAGTTCCGATCAGTCGTTTTGTCTTTCTGCAAGTCTTCTAAATGATTATTTTTGTAGTAATTGTGATTAATTTCATTGTGCTTGACGAAAGAGCTACTAATACTACTACTTGTCTTTCTCTCTAAATCGTTGCTCGGTTTGGTATTTTCTGCGTGGCTTTTTAAAACAACAGACTTCTTCACTTCTTCTTCATGGCAAGTTTCCGTGATCTTTGATGAATCATTATTTATTTTAAAACTATCGCTTTTTTTCTTAATCTTGCCGTATGTATCACAATCGTCGTTTAAATTTTTTGAACTTTTATCAGCGGCAGTACTTTCAGTTCTTTCAACTTTCGCGCCAAGGCCTCCTTTGTTGCGCTCAAAACTATCACACTTTTTAAATACATTTACCTTTTGACAGTCAATACTGCACTTTTTTTGTAACTCACCATTGCACTTTTTAACATCACCGGCACTAGCACTAGCACTACTACTAAACTTTTGGGAGAGATAAGTAACATTCTGGGACACGGCAGTAAATTCTTGCGGATCACTACCGCACTTTTGGGGCTCAACATTAACATTAGAGTCACTGGCATTAGAACTAGCTCTTATCAAGGACTCCTTACTCTTGATATCAGCTGACCGGAAGACCACGGTCCTCCCACCGGCGGGGGTTGGGGGTGGCGGTGCCGCTCTGACAGGCGCCGCTTTTCCTTCTTGGAGACCTTGGAGTCTCTTCTTGGCCAGTGCTTCGGCCACAAGTGTTTTGCTCGGTCGGGGAGGTACAGGCGGTGGTGGTTTCGGCATCTTGGGCCTAAGTATAATCATCGCGGTGGTATTATGTTAGTCACATGGCGGGTGAATCATCCCATTACGGTGCGGTGAGTGATGAGTGTTTTGCGACCACGTAAGAAATATCGTCAGCGCGCGTCCGTAATAATAAAACTGTTGCTTGTTCTCAGGCTTGTGTTCGAACTCGAACTGGAAATGAATTGAATAGACGTAGCGTAACCGACGTCCTTGTTCACCTTACACACCGTTCTCCAGCGAGCCGTGACGACTCGCGACCTCATACGCGGCGTTGTCAAGCCTAATTCACGTTTTTCTGTAGTACTGTACAGAGTGTGCGAGAATAGTTTCAGTTTCTTGGACAAAGTTAACAAAAAATTAGGATGGTTGAAAAAATCTATTAGAATTTCCAATTTTTTTTTTACTGAAAATTTTCCAACAAGTCAATAAAGCAGGAGTAAAAAAGTGACAAAAACACCTCTTTTCCTATAAAATATTGATCATTTCTACGTCTACCTACTTCTTGTTGGACTCAGGGGCGGTTCAAGAGTATATTATGAAGCCTGGGGCGGATATGTAGTTAGGAGCCCCCAGTGGCGTAGCGTGGATTTCTGCCACCTGGTGCTAACACAAAATTTGCTCCCCCCTCCCCCTTAAGACTGTAGCCAGAACGGAGTGTTAGGAACAGCGACTTTTTTTGAAGGGTGAATTTATTTAAAAGTTTCATATTAATATAATTATGTGCCATGGAGTGATTATCATGTTACGTAATTAAAATAGGTCCACTGGCAAGTAGGTAGATGAAGTAGATGAAGAATTGTGAATACTGTGATGTTTTGCTGGCATTGGAAAATTTTTACTGAATAATATTTGAAAGATGTTAGCTCGGATGTCAGCATTTGAGTCTAACTGAGAGGGGAGGTCTCCCCCGGCAGGAAGAGGGGTTCGAGGGGTCCTCCCGCGAGAAAAATTACTCGGAAAATGTTGGTTTAAATCCATACTTATTTTTACAGTACATCTTTCGATTTCCCACTGGAGTAAATCGGGTTTTTTTTGTGCCCGCAGTGAATCGAGTTTTTTGTTGTGCCCGCCTTTTTTTCTTGGAACCCGAAGCACGGCCTTGTATTCCAAATGGTTAGTTCGGTACTAGTACAGTAGAGTCCCGCTAATCCGAATATCTTCATAGCCCTCCAAAATTCTAAAGAATTTACATAATTATTATCCTCATAGTCCGAACTGGCGTCCAAAAATATCCCTTTAATCCGAACAGCTATCAGGCTGAACAAAATTTTAAGAACTTCCAGGAAATAAAAGCGACCGGGAAAAATGCGGGAAACGGGTGCATTCGATCGAGACAATTATTATTGTGTGTTATAGAGCTTGTTTGTGTTCAGTCAGACTTCTTTACTTTTTGGATACTTTTTCTGAATAAATGAATAAAATATAAAAATGATTACATATTTCATTTTCTATAAAATTTCTTCATGATATTCAGTAATCCGCACGCACTCGCGGAGTAATGATATATTCACTAATCCGCACATATTCAGACTAGCGAAATACGGGCTAGTCCGAATATTCGCTACTCCGAACAACTATGTGCCTGATATGATTCGGATTAACGGAACTCTACTGTACCAGGTGTCCCAACACTAGTGTCCACCCCCTAAATAGAGCTTAATTTTAAATATAAAAAATTGAAACTTTGAGGATTTGTGTACTTGATATAGGACCACCTTTTCATAATCACCTTTTTCATGATTCCATAATACGACACTGGCCAGTGCAGGTTCAGTGTGCCGGCTAGCCCAGCAAGAGCCGTCCTTCAATTTATTTGGGCCTTATTTACTTTGTCATAAAACTGTATTGCACCTACCGTTTTCAGATTATATTGATCACCTTATTGCACATCATAAATCAGTTTTCTACTTGTCATTGCTATATAATTATATTTAATTTAATTAAAGCCTTATAATTAGTTTTTTCACATTTCTTTCAAGCAATTTTGATTTTATTAATCGATTTCTACGTATGTATTGAAAAAAAAAAAACGATTTTTTTCGACAATTTACCACCATATTACAGTTTTTTATCGCTGGCGTCCGAACTAATTTTTTTTTAATGAAACTGATTATGCCATTCCGTGGTCCTATATCAAGTACACAAATCCTCAAAGAGTCAATTTGTGATCTTTAAAATTAAGCTCTATTTAGAGGGTGGACATTAGTGTTGGGACATCCGGTACCTTCTTTTTGTAGTAGTCTTTTTGAAGGATGCAAAATCGCACATTGTTCGTAAAAAGGCACTTAATTGGCATGTACCTACTACTTACTTATGGCCGCCATATTGGTTTTCATGCCATTAAGGTAGGTATTAAAAAAATCGTAAAAACTAAAAATCTAAAATCTATAAAAAAATATACATACAGGGGTCATTATTTACATCTGCGGCTCCTACAATTTCACTATGGCACCCATATAGGGGTGGAGAACATACCTAGATATAGTAACACCAGGAAGGTATTTATATGCTTTGCAAATGAAAGGGAAAGCCACAAAACGGCCTAAAAACACGGTATCGAGAGTGCAAAGAAAGTACGGACCTGGCAGATGCGAAGATAATACATCGAGTCTACGGGAAAGAACCACTTCAGAACAAAGCAAGCGCCTCGAAACGAATACAGGCACGTACGCGCAATATATCCGCTTATTCATATCGTGAAAAGACCATATAGGGATTGATGTTACGATTTTTGGAATATAAATGCAAAATAAATGCAAAATTCAAAATAAAAACCTTGCTACTGTTAATCTCGAAGATATTCCTTGCCCTGAAAGTGAAAAAAAAAATAGAAATTCGATCGTAGTGTCAAAGAGGCCTTAGTTGTGACCTTAATATTAGTTTGCAATGGCTGTTTTTAGCTTCTTACCCACCCAGCATCCCTATTTCGCTCCTCGGTCCCGAAAAAATTGATGAAACTTAGGAGCCGCGGATGTAAATAATTACCCATACAGGTGTCCCAGTTTGTATGTTCATTACCCTGGCAAAAGATAGAACAGGAAAAAAAAATTGGACTTTTTTCTATAAAGTTTTGCTCTAAAACGCTTTATTTTCGATATACAGGGTGTCAAGACTTGTACGAAAAAAATCAATTTTTTTGATTAGATAACTTCTAAACCATTGAGGATATTTTTCTTAATTTCGGTATAGGTTAATACTAATAAAAGGTTAATATTTTTAAGAGCAAAAAAACTTCTCAGAAGAAACCAGGTGGCGTAGTTATGGGGTTATTTTTTTCTTTAAAGCCCTGAAAGAAAATGAGACCAGAGACCACTGGAGAAAATGAATTTTTTAAACCTTATTTTGAAAATTTATGTTATTATCTGATAAAAATATACTCTTAACACGGGTCTCTAGAAGGCTTAGTTTTCGAGATATTTTGATTTATTTTATAAAAAATAATAATAAATATTCACAATAAATGCTCAAAATAATTTACACTTTTTTAATAGGTACATCGTTTTCAAAGAAATTGAAAAATATAAAATTTCAAAATAAGTTTACAGTGACTTTTATAATTTAATACTAACACTAACAGACACAAAATAGTGATATTTAAGAACACTTATCTCTTGAAGTTTGCAATGATGTAATCTCGTTTATAAAAAATCAAAATATCTCACAAACACCTCCTACTAGAGAGATTTATTAGGAATATTTTTTTTCAGTTTATAATATAAAATTTCAAAATAAGTTCCAAAAATTTATTTTCTCAAGTGATGTAAAAGCTTTGGGGCAATAAAGACAAAAGAACCCCATAACTACGCCACTGATTTCCTCTGAGAAGTTTTTTTGTTCATCAAAATTGTACCCTATTATCTAATAATAACCTGTACCAAAATTTGGAAAAATACCATCAATAGTTCAAAAGATTTTCAATAAAATTGATTTTTTTTTCTTCCAAGTTTAACACCCTAAAATAAAGCGTTTTAGAGCAAAACTTTAAAGAAAAAAGTACCATTATTTTTAAGTGTTCTACCTTTTGACAGAGTCATGAACATACAAACTGGAACACCCTGTATATTTATTTCTTTTTACCCTCGTTTTTACCGATTGTCACAAAAAAAATGTAAGGTAACCAATGTTATACCATACAAACGTCATTGGTGAAAAAATTTGCTTTTTTTTTGAAAAAAATACTCAACATTTAATCTCAGATACTTAATACATAAAAAACAATTCAACATTTCTCTAATTTAACTGGCTCTGCGTCTTTTATGACTTAAGACATCCCTGGTGAGAACATCAATGGTGAGCAAGTTAAAAGGTAAAATGTTAAAAACCTTGCCTTGTATAATAATACAACCTAATCAGTCATTGTTTCTTATTATCAAATAACTATGCCTCGCTTGGTATAGAATGTATTATTTATGTGAATTTGTGTGAGAAGATAAGAGGAAATTTAGAGTGGTAAATAGATTAAAAATATATCAAAGTATTACTCACAGCCTGATATAAAGTCTGGATTATGCATTAACATTGCCAAATATTGTTGATAAGTTATAAAAAGCATAACAAACTGTTGTTAAAAGACTTAAATAAATTCTGCATAAGTTTCCTTATAAAAATTTTTACATTGCAATTTTACATCGCAGTAGAGTCGTGATTTAGTGAACTACTTATTACACAAACAACTAAATTGGAAAATATAGAGAGGTCCATGAAAAAAGAATATCTTTGTGGGATGTTCATTTGTCTTCTGAATGAATTCTAAAATTCAACTATTAAAATAATTTTTTTGTAACTTGATATTTTCTAATTTTTTATTTCACATGAAGGAAGGATATTTTTACATCATTGCACCTAATCAGGAAAACAAAAAATCCCTAGGCAGACATGTTTTGACTTAAAAAAAAGTAGATACTGCCAGATTGCAGTATTGCACCTACCTATGAACCTTTTGATAAGGTTTTTGTAATTTTTTAATTAGAAAAATTATAAATTGTTTTAATAAGGCTCTTTGTTCAATAAAGTACATATTTACTGCAACTCAAAAAATCATCATTTGAGTTGAATCTTTTGATTCATCAAATTCTATTAAATTTGGTTTCTGGAGGATTCCCGAAGTTACAGATACACCATTACCACTCATTCATGTCCCTCAGAGCAGGGTTTACTCATTTTATTATCCATGTGAGGTTTTTATAATAATTTGTGATCTGATATAAGTAGGTACCTTTGTACATTTTGAAGAATTTTACTCTAATTTGTCAAGAGACAGATTACAGTGGCAGATATAATGAACTTACGCTTACGCATATTATGTATTTATATCATTATATCCCAACTGGTCACGTACAATCCTAGATTCACATGAAGTGGATATAAAAATTAAAACTAAATAATGCAAGCAATGTTAGAATTAACTCTGTTCTGTAACCTGTAATTAAATATTTATAAAGTAACCTCAAAATACCTAACCTGGAGTGACTTGCGTGGCCTAGTGGTTCTCCGCTGGCTCACGAAGCCATAGATCGCGGGTTCGAAACTCACCTTGGCCCGCTTTGCTTTTCAGATTCATTTTCGAATGTCTGTGAAAAGTAAAACAAGCGATCGAACGTTTAAAAGGCAAATATATAATTATTTAACGTGTGTGTGGCTGAAGAGTTCGTGCTCAAAGCCAAATTACCAGAGTGGAGCGACTATGTCTTACCTACACAGTTAAGACCGAGGCTCCCTCTTTAAAAAAAAAAAAAAATAGCTAACCTGTTGGACAGAATTTAAGACGAATCTCTGGCTGGTTGATCGAGGTTATTCTTATTGAACTTCCACTCCTGTCTGCACATGGGACACTGCTGATTGATGGGCTGCGACTGGAGCCACTTGACAATGCAGTGCATATGAAAACAATGGGTGCACTCCCCCCAAACCAACGGACAGTCGTCTCCCGGGAATTTGCAATCGGGACAGCACCCGTCAAAGGCCATCCGGCAAATCCCGCAGTTGTCGTCGTTGGCTTGCCATTTCCACACCGCCACCGCTGTCCACTCTGAAACAATTGCGATGGAAAATTCAATAAGCTGAAGAGGAGACAAAAGCACTTTAAGGCTGGGAGACCATCCGAAGCACAATGTTCAATTAATAGGTTTCCTCTGTGTTCACCTTCACCAGGAGAACCTGGGGATCTGAACCCTGTGAAAGACTCTGGATAAGCATCCCCAGTGCAAATGATAGAATTAAATGAATGCAGCCTACAAACGACGGCATTTAAAAAGAATAAATAAAGATCACCAGGGCAAGCGGTAACTCATGAGACCTCAGTACATCAACATCAACATCGAAATAACACACAATATACACTGACACAGTAGTGAAGTTGAAGAAGCTTATAATTATAAGTCTCCTGCAGCATGGATAGGGATGATTTTAAGGTGGGCAGTACAGAGAAACAGTAGTAATCATGATAGTAGTTTTCAGTTTTCACATCGTGGTGCCAAAAGAGATTTACAAGGACTTGGCCGCTAAATACTAAACAGTACCAAGGTACTCATATATCTTGATTTAGTAAAAAAATCTTAGCCAACATGCTTCAATCATGTGGTAAATGGGGGGCTGTGCTGCTACATAATATGGAAATCTGAGATCTGAGGAAACAGTTCCATTATAGTATAGGGAGGGAAGGTAGGGGATGGGGATGCTCTGCTTGCTTATCATACAAAAAGAACAAGATCCTTGGTAGTCTAGTTCTAGTAGTATTTAGCGGTTTCCTCATACCACTAATAATTCAACTAACAACCCTAGTAATTTATTTGTAGGTAAATAAACAAAATAATATGAAACTTACTTTTAAAAGTGATTCTCATGTCTCATTATTGTCAAGTAACACAAGAAAAAGAAAATAAACGAGAAACGGCTGCCACTGTCAAAACTCAAAAATTCATCACCTTCACTTCATACATTTTAATTTTATTTCATATCTGAAGAATTTTAAATTATAAAAAGATGATAAAATCGGAGAAAGCTAGGTCGAAAAGTCCTCAAAGGAGCAGAAATAAACTAACCAAAACGTCAACATCAACAAATCATCAGCAGCAAGGCGCAAGCGTGAAGGTCGACCCTCACCCTCCCATTTCAGCCGGCGCGAATGGCAACAAAATTGGACGAAATTCAAAAGACCTCGGTGCGATAATGGATTTGCCGCCGGTTCAGAAGAAACCGGGCCAGAAAGAAAAGGCGAGGAACAATCGCATCAATAAAAGGACATCTGAGAGCAGCGGTTCGAGAAAATCGGATTCTGAGGAAAAGCCTAGTAAATCGATGTCTAATCAACAGCATAAAAGTAAACGCGGGAATTCAAAACAGAAAGTCCTCAATGGTAAGGTATTATTGTAACATATGGCATAAGGGTGTGTTCATAACTACTTACACTCTCCACACGACCATACGCTCTGTTTGATGAATAATAATTGGAGTCTGTAATAATGTGAACAACCAATTCAGTTCTATAAATCTAGCATCGTTCATAAAATCACTGCGAGTACATTCGACTCGTAGTGTTAAAAAACGCTAGGGTACCTGTTTTACCGACACAAACGCTTACTAGAGTACCACATTCACTCGTTTTTAACTCGATATCTAATTTCATATACTAATATAAGTGAGAAAAACGATCTTGATAGACACACGGATGACCAAATTGATCTAAGTATCTAGTAAAAGACTCTCCCATACTGATCCTTTAAAAATACGATTACAAGGTGCAATAAAACCTACCTGCCAAAGTTTCAGGTATACGGAAATTCTGAGCGCGGTAAATTTCTGCAATCATAACTGCCTGCTTAGTCCATTTTTGTTCAGAAAATCCCAGTACTTAACAGGTAAAGTATTGATAGACAACTATAATGAGTTTAAAACAATAAGGAAGTTACCTTTAGGCAACGCGAACAAGACTAGAAAGAGAAAGCCATCTTTTTATTGCTGAAAACATCCTCTAATTCTAATGCATCAAAAGTTTTCCATTTTTAGAAAATACTAAATAACAAATTATGTGACTTTTTAGACAGTTGTACCGGGTGGGCATTTAAGAATGAACAGCGGCCATATCTTGGGAAATATTGATCCTACAGTTTCAAAATGAAAATTTTCCTGACATAAGTGACTATGCGAAATGCAATGAAAATATTTTCAAGATGGTCGCACTTCCGGAAATACCGGAAGTTGACACCTACTTCGTTATTTTAACGGGGACACCCAGTAAAATATTATATTTTTTAAATGTCTGAAGAAATCGAATACAGGTGGTTTTCACCACAGGAATTTAGATTGAGCGGTTTATGAGTTATAAACAAGTGAAAATCGCAATTTTCCAACTTCAAAGCAGTGTAGAACTAGAACGGCTCAATATATCGAAAAACGGCTTACATGTCCCTATCTTAACTTTCTACAAGGTATTATATTATGTAGTTTAGATTTTTCTACAGGGTGATGAAAAATCTGGCAATTTTCATCACCCTGTATAAAAATTCAAACCACATGGTATGATACTTTGTAAAAAGTTAAGACAGGGACATGTAAGCCGTTTTTAGATATATTGAGCCGTTCTAGTTCTACACTGCTTTGAAGTTGGAAAATTGCGATTTTCACTTGTTTATAACTCATAAACCGCTCAATCTAAATTCCAATGGTGAAAACCACCTGTATTCGATTTCTTCAGACATTTAAAAATTATAATATTTTACAGGGTGTCCCCGTTAAAATAACGAAGTAGGTGTCAACTTCCGGTATTTCCGGAAGTGCGACCATCTTGAAAATATTTTCTTTGCATTTCGCATAGTCACTTATGTCAGGAAAATTTTCATTTTGAAACTGTAGGATCAATATTTCCCAAGATATTGCCGCTGTTCATTCTTAAATGCCCACCCGGTACGTTCATGGAAAATCTGACGTTTTTGAAGTTCAATTTGACATTCCCAACTTTTTGTGAGAATGAGAGGTTAGTAAGCGTCAGTGTCGGTAATGCAGGTTCCTTAAAAAACGCATGTCTCCATAGACATCGCCACTTATCACCCGACATGCGCATTGTGGTTTCGGTTGTTTCGATTCGAAGTACTCGATGTCGATGTGTCAGAAACGTCATATGATATGTAAAATGTAAACATCAAATTTTAAGGTTAATCAAAAACAAAAATACGAAATCTTGTTGATGTTGATAAGCGAATCAAATAATATAAAAATTCGAATTTAGATTAGTGTCAGGTTCAAAAATTTTGTTATCATTACCTTTGCAGTTTTCTTGTGTTTTATATTTTGTGTGTGTGTTATTTCATAGGAATTTTGACGTAAGTTCCATCTTAGAGGAAATTGGGTAGGGTACCTACCCCTTCAATATTATCTTGATTATTTTGAAATTTTATTCCTATTTGTTTGTTTCCAACCAAGAGACTGCAGGTTTTATAAATTGTCTTGCAGGGTCAACTTTTGATTAGGATGTGTAGTCGTTTTCACCGGTGTTAATTTTTATTATAACATTCCAGGCATTGTTGAAGAGAAGCCCCATTCCACTCAAATACCACCAGAAGTGATAACTGCTGAAGTCTGCAATCTCGTCAAGAACCCAGCTTATTGTAAAATAGTGAAGGTAAATAAAATAACCTCCTCATTACTCAAGATGCAGATACTTGAAACACTTCTCTATTATTTCCTTTGATGCTCTAAATGTAAACATTTCCACAGGTGTCTAGAGGAAAAATACACATTAGCTTTCCTTTACTTGTTTTTTCTATAGAATCTCCAACTGATAATCGTTCATTTCATGTCAATGGAGTGTCTAGAACAGCTGTCATTTCTCTTCCATGCAACTGCATTGTAGATTCTATTTCTAATAGGGCCAAAATTTACTCACACGAACATAATTCAATACACCAGCAGATCTCCATCACCCCAGTAATTATTCCGCAGGAATCCAGTCAATTCTATCTTGTTACAATATCCATTTTCACTCTACTAATACTACCAATAGAGCAGTTTTAGAATTATTTTTGTATGTGTTATCTTCCTATCTTATTTACAGACATTGCTTTAGTAAGTAATAATCGATAATAATTAGTGTTTACTTTGTGACTTCTTCCCCTTATTCCACATAATTAAATCAGTATTTATATTTTTCAGGCAGCCCTAAAGATGGAGCAGCAAGAAGCTCAAGCAGTGAAGAAAACCCGTGTAGACCTAGCTTCGTTACCTACTCGTCAATATTTGGACCAGACAGTGATTCCCATTATTATGTCAGGATTATCCTTCCTGGCCAAGGAGCGCCCCCCTGAGCCTATCGCAGCTCTGGCCGCTTACTTACTGAAGCATCGCAGTCACTACGAGCATGGACCCGAACAACCATTTAATGAACCTATTGAGAAGACCACCACTACCACTGCTAGGAATGTTTAGTTATTGCATTGATGTGTTCATACTTTCAGTAATAAACAAATTATTTATCAAAAATGTTGTGGTTTCCTAAGCCATATTCTAAATTAACTGAAAAATATTAAGCTGTATGTTTAATAAATATTTTAATTTTTTTTTTTAATATAACGGGAAAAATGGCTAGTTTATGGTCAGGGTGCCAACAATTTTGATTCAGTCAATTCCCCATGTCTCAAAAGTGAGATCTATACATAATATACAATAAATTGTGATTCTATTATTCTAATGACCCTATTCCGGAAGCCTTCCTGCGATGTAATATCTCCAAAATAAATAAATGGGATGGAAAATATACAGTTTATGTGCCTTAGATTGAGACAGGATTACATAAATATTTAGGTAAAGTCTATTTCACCGAAACTTGTGCAAAAGCCATAAACCCGTCACAGGTAATCCCACCCTCTGGCCCAGCCTGTCGTAGTCACACAATAGAACAACTGTTTACTTTCAAGTTGTAAAATTCTGTAGAGAAGGTAAATCGCAAGACAGGTGTTTGTGAAGAAAAAGGAGAGGAATATATTTAGGCGTACAGCAAAGCGACCACTAACATGGCATATTTTACAGAATAGAGGTAAACCAGAAGTCTCAAACTTTTAACATTATTTAAAAATTTTAAGCGACACGTTTTTATAGAAAGTGAAACCAAAATTACCGGTGTCGCTCCTTACCCCCCAGGAAGTAATCTCTAGACAATTGAAAACCCTTACCTGTTGTAACCTGCAATAAATTTTCTTAATGACGGTCATAAAATTTTTCAATTAGGTACTTTACTTGCCACCATAGACTGCGAATTTAAAATCAATTTATATTTTAATTTCAAATTGTCTCTGTTTTATTTTCATAATAAGCCCACTTTTGGTATGTTTTACACTAAGTAGGTACGTCAGCATTATAAAAAAAATTATAAAAAAAGCATGCTCTTCGGTTGTCATATTCACCAATTTTTTTGGAATAGAGTAATCAAAATAAGATGGAGTATTATTATTGCGTATTATAAGGGCATTAAATACGAAGTAAACATTTTTTGTTTATTTATTGAATTTTATCATTTCTTATAAAATAGAAAATAAACTTCCAACTTTTAAGATGGCTTTTCTTCCTGTTGAATGCCTACACGTTGCACTGACAACATAGAAAAAGGTTAGAGAAATTTTAACACATATTGTCGAAAATTTCGCTCCTGCATTAGTTTCTATTACTTACGTTGATTTTTCTAATTATTATATAAATAATATTAACATAAACTAATATTGCAGACAAAGTCTCAAGAATTCAGGATTATTTTAGGTATTAGGTACTATAAGAAAAATTTGTAAAAACATGAAACAAAAGTTGCCACTATTAGACCACCTATATATAAAATAATAATTTCTTTCACAACTGGCATTACATTTGGTGAATATCAAACGATTTTTGTCAAAATTTCCCGCAAAACTCTTTTGTGTTATATTTTTGTTATTTTGAAATTTAGCTAAACGCTAATTTCTCGGCAATTAAAATTCACACCATGGATCTAAGAGAATTTTATCTTTTGAAAAATTTTGCTGATTTTCGTGAAGTGGTGCGTTACCTATTTTTTAATAAAAAATAAAATATACATTGAAGTTGAATGTTGAAATTTCAAAATGATATTAAAAAAAAATGGGTTATGTGTGAAAACTTATTACGTGGACATAATAAAATATATACCTAACGAATTATTTATACTCCAAAACAGTTATTTATATTTACTGAATATTATCAGTTTTTGATTATCAATAATAATTTATAGCGGTAGGTGCTATAACTGAATATTTTCTACTTATGTACCTACCCCTACTTTTCTAAAAGTTTTACTTAAATGCAATTTTACTTATATGTATATTTATAAAATAGCAGAAGCACCCTTGCAGATAATATATGTTTGACGACCACTGGTACTACTGCAGGCGGAGCCTCAACACCGATGACATTTATGGCTTTTGCACAAGTTTCGGTGAAATAGACTTTAATTATCCTTTGTGGTATTTTTGTAGGAAGCTCTGAAAGGGACATACTAAATATTTAATTCGCTAATAGCTGAAATTACGAATTATATCTTCAAATTTTAAAATTCTGAGTTATAAATATGAATGAATAAAGTCTTTTGATGATCCGATTTTTATTTTTTTTTATGAAATGAGAAAAAGTATATATTATACAGGGTGATTTAGTTAATGTAATTAGTGAGAATAGTACACTTTTACTTTAGAAATAATGAAACATGTAAATAGGTAAAAAAATAAAAAAGCAGAAAAGCTTCAAGTTATCATAAAATACAATATGACACCAAATACAATATGACACCGTATACCTATATGAACAACGTATCTTCCAGATGAGTAATTTGCCATTATAAAAATGGCGACCACATCAGGAAAGACTATAATGACGATTAGCCATGCAGGTGGACGCGACGGAAAACGCTATTTTGGAACTTCTATATATGACACTAATCTGAAAAGGGGCTAATTCATATTCTTTGAATACACATCTTAATATTATTAACTAATTGTGGAGTTTCTATAGGTGTCTAGTTCGAGTATGAATAACTTTTCATTTCATCGAAAAGTATACTTTATACAGTGTAGTGTGTAGTGTCATATAAAGTGTGCGCATCAATGTTTCTCGGTTTAGAAAAATTATGACTTAATAATTATTATGACCAGCTGTCACGTGTCTTTTATAACTCTAAAATTTAGAATTTTCTTACAAAATATTCAAACTATGTTTTCAAAATTTTGGAAAATATCACAGGAACCAGTGTTGTTTCATATTCAATTTTTCATTAATTTTTCAATTTTTTAATCAAATTATAATGCCCTATCCTTGCATAAAATGTCAAATTTGACAGTTATAAAAGACACGTTGAGAGCTTGTGTGCGTGTCATTTATCATCATTTTTAAAGCGCAAACTATTTTAGGGAGGTTAAAATTTTCCTTGACCAAGAAGGAAAAATTTTTCCCATATGATGCGATGCGTACCACTTTATGTTGACACTTCATTGAGGAAATAACTTCATTAGTACGCCAAATAGCGGATTAGTAGCAACCGCATCCGCCATTTCCAAGCTCCTGCTGACGGTTACGGCGGTTACGCGGGTTACGGGTTAACAGAAGTTTGGACTATAGACTTCCTGATGTTTTTTATTCAAAAGTTACGTGAGTCAAATAAAAAGTTGTCAATTTGTATTTGTCAGATGTCATTTCATATCACATGACCAAATCAAAAAAAATTAAAAATAGTTCAATTTTCAATTCATTTTTAGCATGTTGAATGTTGAATGATGAAAAATTGGATGGTTTCAAAAATACATTTCGATAAATTTGAAGTAACTCATGCTTAATGATTTTGTTAAATTATATTGGTAGAAGGTAAAAAATTTCCCATACCTGTACAAGTTATAAACCGATAAAAAATATCTACACAGTTTTATTGGTTAATCTTATTAAAATGTTTCTTTTTCTCAAGGTCATGAAGATGCCTATTTACTAGGATGAATTTAAATCTGAAACGGTAATATCTGGGAAGTTGCTTTGCTATTATTTGAAGATTTGGACGACATTAATTGAAGGGAGCAATAATATAACATGGACAGTGACGATGACCAGTTCGTCGATCATCTTTCTCCGCAAACTCTCCTTGAAACCCCAGCGGATGACATTCATTACTCCATTCGCTCACCTGAAGGTATGCATGGGCAGGTTTGCAGCAGGAATGAATTTGTGTTGAAATTAGACCCTTTGAGATAACAGTAAAAGTGTAGATTTCAAATTGCGATGGCTTAAGATTATAATATCTTGATTTTTCAAATTATAGATCCACGTCCAATGCAATTTTTTCTCCAAATTAGGAGCAGGGAACAAAATTGGGATGCTAGGAAGCTTCTTGGCTCAAATCGACTAGTCCAGGGTATCAAACTTTCAGAAAAAAATATTGCAGTATTATAATTTATTTATTGTTGTCTTAAAGATTAATTGGACCAATTCCTGTTCAAGCTCTATAATAATATTCTATAATATAATGTACCTACAGTAATATCGACATTATCTACAGTACAGTAGTTTCAGGAGTGGTAACTTACGGTGTGCTGAAAGTGGATGATGAAGTCGAGTCCGTCCCTCAGATTGTCGCCACAGGCAATAACTTCAATAACGCCGGTGTACAAGTGCTGACGAGTAACATTAATGGACAATTTTACGTCATAAGTAATCCTAGTGAAGTTATAACGTCAGAATCACGCACCAGGTACATCTCGCCACGTTCAACCGGGATTGAATCCAATAATACTGCTGTACCTACCACACTTAATGTCAGAAAGGTTTGTATCCTTTTCTTTTTAGAGCAAAAAATCATATTTATATGTTTCGTAGGACTTGATTCTTTGAAACATATTTTCAAGCAAATAAAGCTTGCAGGGTAAAATATACTACTTCATGTTTCTGAAAGCCAAGTAATATTAGTCAATGTATATTTTATTTCAAATGATTTGAATTTAATTCAAGAAATAATAAGATCTGACCAAAACTGTTCTTAGTTCTCTGTTTTGTGTTTGGACTAGGATTAATTATTCAGGTCGAGGACGGTTTTTCAACATGTCAACTTTCTTCTTCATCTAACAAAAATTGTGAGTTAAAGGTTCTTAAAGTATCTACTCATTGTCTTACGATTATCATTGCGATTAACAGAAACTTATGATTCTTGTTGTTCATGCCCTGAAAACCAGTCCCTTGATTCCAGTCCAGTTATGTTGAATAGTTTAATTAAATTTGCTGATATGAGAATCAAAACACAGGAAGTTCAAAATTTCAGTTTGAAGATGTCAAAAAAAGAATTAAGCAACTACTCGTGACCACGATTGGCTGTCCTTTAATAATAATTAGTGATGTGTAGTTTTAAAAATCAGATTAAAGGCTGGCTCTTCTCAATTCTTTTCTGTTGGAATTCAATAAGAATTCAGTCTTATTTGTGATCTAAAACCATCTGCTTTCAACCTTGTGGAATTCTCCCTGTTTTTCTTCACTCACTTTTATTACACTTTTTCCTTAGTGAAAGAGAGAAAATCTGGCAGTCCATGCAACTATGTGTAAAATAAGAGTTCCAAATTGATGTGACCCGGTCAATTTTAATTTCAGCGTGACGAGAGGAGACGAGCAACCCACAATGAAGTGGAACGACGGAGACGGGACAAGATCAACAACTGGATCGCCAAACTATCCAAGATCATCCCGGAAGGCAGTCCCACTGCGGATAGTATGAAAGGTGCAGGCACTCACTACGATGGTCAATCCAAAGGAGGCATTCTCGCCAAGGCTTGCCAGTATATTACCGAATTACGAGAGAACGAGCAGAAGCTGGCCGATTGTCTGAAAGAGAACGGACAGTTGGCGCACACCTTGGCCGCCGTAAAGGAGAAAAACAGGGAGTTGGAAGTGGAGAATGCGGCACTCAAGTCACTGCTCAAGAAGAACGGCATCGAATTATCGACATTAGATTATAATCATTGTGATATTCAGTTAGAGTCTTAGGAGTTGTTTATGAGTCTTCGAATTTGTTATCCTGATCGATGGTTCTGTATGGATGTAAAGTTAGCAGAACAGGTGTGAAGGATTGAAATGGGAACATTGTTGTCAATTCTAACGCTTTTTATACGATTGTGTAGAGAATGAATTGTTGTTGTGTCGTTTTAATATAAAAAAATCTACTCATTAGCTCGGATAATAAAACGTACCTTATCATTATCATTGGTTGTAAATGACAACGATAGTAAAGCATTAAATGTCCATTAGTTGAAAAAAATTAGGTATGCTTAGGATGACTCTTATGTGGTGCAGAATTATTTGATAAATTTCCCAGTCACAAAAATTACCTGGGTTCTGGAAAAATTTCTGTCAGAATTATTAAAAAAAAAATTGCGACAGGTCAACAACAGGTTTGTAAATTAGTGATTTCTTATTAAAATTTTCATCTTTCAAGGTATATAAATAGTTTTTATCATTCCTTTGAATACTTTTTAACATCATTCCGTTAAGCGAAACTTTTCCTATTGATAAAAGCCACCACGTAATAAAAGCGTTTATTCTTGAATTCTTATCAGCTATCTGTTTATGTAAGTTATTTTTAAATCAAGCTAATTTGTATCTTTTATCAGTGCTTTTACACACTGATTGATTGCTGTTAAGCTTCACAATTGCAAAAAGTCTTCTCCCAAGAGCTGAAATGCTCTCAAATTAACTGCCCGAACATGTTATTCCAGATAATTATTGTAAGTTTTCAAGATTTAGAGGGAACAAACGTCTACTCCATTCGGTTCCTCTTATCTGCAATATATTTCTAGACTATTAACCGAATTATTATAGGCCCACCTATGGAGATATTGTGTGAATAAAAGAAGCTCTAATTTATTTTTTTAATCAGAGATAGTTCGGAAATTTTCAGGATTTAGAGGGAGTAAAGATCAACTTTTGCACGGTCCTCCAACTCGGAAGTATTCTATCTAGTTTAGCGCGGGAGGTAGCGCAGTGGGTTTAGGTCGCTGACTGTTAAGTCGTTGACGCTGCCACCATCTGGGTTCAAATCCCAGCACGTCATGGTTGTTCGTGTTCGTTAATTTCGAAGCCAAATTACCAGAATGGAGCGATTATGTCCTTTTACTTAAGACCGATGCTCCCTCTTTTAATTAAAAATTATTTCTAGTTTCACAAGTGTAAATTCGTGAATAAAAGAAGCTCTAATAGTCAATAGTATCAACTTCACACACTCCCTAGCATCTCCATAGATGTTCAAATTAATTTTCCCGTTTTGATTTTCCAATCATTCTGCCAACTTTATAGTGTCCTTTGTTATAATTTACATTTTTAATACTTTCACTGCTGGCACATTTTGAACCTTTAGACAGGTTTATTCGCATTGCAGGAGCCAGTACTCGCTACTTGGCATTCAGATAAACTATTTATTGTAACGTAATGAATGAGGTCATATTAGGACACATCACAATGTTAAAATACTCTTCAGCTTTTAGGGTGGAATTTATAATATGTACAAGCAGTGGACGTGTTGAAGATATAATTTTTAGGTCCTGGTAATGAAGTGGATGGTGGATGACGTGTCATCATCGAGTATGGTGTTAATTATATAAAATAATATTGTAAAATTGTTATGATTTTAAGTTTTTTTTTTTAGTTTGTCACATTATGTTTATTGTCATATTTATTGTACAGTTAACATCATTATGACTAAGATTTTGGGGTGTAATCTTTAATATATTAAATAAAAGATTTATTTATATATACAACAAATAATCATTTATTTTATCAACATTTTTTATAATTTATTAACAATTTTTATATTATAAAAATAATACACTTAATATAATTGGTCCATAGTAAAAATACTTTTTTACACAAGCTGTCCAAAATTTTGCTACTTCTTAAACTTGAAACTTACAAGAAGGACCCAAATGTATACTTGCAATAATTGAGCATTTTTCAGTCAATTAAAAAAAGTACTGTGAAATGATGCATTACTCCACAGGGAAAGTAGCGATTGAAAACAAAAATTTGTTTCAAACTTTCTTACTAAGATAGAATTTTTGTTGGTAGTAAATTTGTTGCAAGAAAACTCATGTGTTAAAATCCCTAGCATATTAGTTGAAAGTTGTAAAAAAACTCTGATTTGGCAACATAGCCTCAGATATTTGAAAATTTAAATAAATGCAAAACAAAGTAAGGTGAAGTCACATTATCTTGTAATAGCGGACAAACCCAGGAGCTTCTTTTAATATTTTTTGTATTATATGGGACAAAAAAGGTGATACATTTTGGACGCTTGAATGACAACATCTTAAATATTTTTTAATTAAATCTTACCATTAGTATTTGAAAAAATATCCAAATATGTAACTGTATCAAAGCACATGTGATATGATTAACAAAAATGTTTCTAATCAAAATGGCTAAGGAAATATTGTACCTTTTTGAATCCCTAAAAGAACCACTTCCTTTTTTTAACTCTACTGAATTAACTGTTTTCTTATATTTGAAATGGCAACTTATTCAACCACATGGAATTCCAAATTTATAAGATGTCATGTCATAACTAAACCTGTTATTTTGAAAAAAAGAAAAAAGATAATTTTTTAAAATAAGATTTAATTTATAATAATTTTACTGCTTTAAAATCACAACTGAAACACTTTTTTATGTCAAATACGACTGAGCTCGAGTAAGTAAAATGTGTCAATTATTTTCATTTCAATAAAATTTACATAACTATGAGAGTTATTGGGAATACATACAATACAACTTGTGACTTTCCTTTCAAGGGTAAGCTCAGTCAGAATGTACAAGAAATACTATTTCTGAGAAAAAAAAGTAACAAAAAATCCTGAAAAATTGGCCTCTGACTCAAAATAATAAAAAAAGTTGGGAAAAGCTGACGCAAAGTCTCAGGTGAATAATTTTGATTTGGTGTACCATTATCGTCTACCATAAAGTTTTTTTACTTACTTTTAGGAAGATGAAGTCCATTTTTGGGGCTCAATAATAACCCCTTGAAGGGAAAGGTTACAAGTTTTGGAACTCCAACCAATAGTTCACCTGGCTGAATGAAGCTAACACAAATTTCTGGAAAATACCTTTAAACAAGTCGATATAACAATTTTGAAAAATATAAAAATACTTTTTCTGTAGCAGTAGAGGGTTAATTAACATTTATGGATTAAATTCAGGACACATTCATCATAACTGATTAAATTATAAAAATATTAACATGCTGATATGATTACATGTTTCCTACAATTAAAAGTTGAGAAGTTATACGTTAATGTTAATAAATTAATAATACATTTTCACTTATAACTACTTGTTAATTTGGCACTTTTATTAATTAGATTGTATTTTTTTGTATATTAATTATTTATGCTCTATAGTACCTTTATTTTCACCTTGTCCTGGGATAACAGGGCCTTGAATAAGAAAATTCCAATAGCGCGAGCATTGATGTTAATTGATTTTACTTCCAGAAAAAACAACACTCTCTGCATTATTGCCATCAATAAAGGTACTGAATTAAACATGTTGACAGAATATTTCCTCTTGGCCATTCAAATCAGAATAATAATTACATAATTACAAACTAAATAAAATTAAATTTCTTGAATTTTGTAACTGGTGAAATAGTTACAATGCATACAAAATAATAATTTGTATATTTTCTTGGTTGAAGTAATATATACTTCATAATTCAACCTCATTTTTCAAAATTATGATAGTATTATAATACTTTCAGTTGATTAGTCCTTCTTCTTTAAATCTATAGCATTCAAATTAATTTCCATAGCACATTTAGTAGCCAGCACGCCGTGCTTTTCTAGTCTATTCCATATGGTCGCCATGAGGGTACCAAAGAAAAACAGACCCGATAAAGCCACTTTCAGTACATGATAAGAAACGTTATACCCTAACGGCGCGTCAGTAGCAAACGCCGATACCAATAATAAAAGTGCGACCATCGCGAGGAACTTATAGTAAAGCCCGTGTGATACTAAATCATGAAGTGCTCGCTTTGTAATAGAGATTCCTTCTTGTAACGCTTTCCGTTTCTCTTCGCAGTTATTTTCGCTTAACGAATTAGATAATTTTTCAAGAGTAAGAGTGACTGCCACTGCTTCATGATCGGAATAACTGAAGTGACGATCCGGAACCTTTGAAGGTAATGGTAAAGAATAGTCAGTCATCCTGGCCGTTTGAGATGATCCGGGATGATATAGAATATAATCGATCCGTTTTCCTTCTTTCTCCTCCTTCACTAAATTTTTGGGTGTATAACTATTTTTGAGGTTTTCATTTGTAGCAAAATTTTCTTGAGCATTGTTGGATTCCTTATATGAATCAATCAATCCAGATACAGATAATAGGATTCTATAAAAAAAATATATTTTTTTAAATTGAGATTTGCAGCTCAATTAAAATTATTTAAAAATACAGGGTGATTCAAAATTCAGTGCAAAGATTTTAAGGGCGTATTTACCAGCCAAAAATAGAAGTTTTTTCATATAATCATATGTCCTACCTAACTTGCTTCGTTTTCTAGATACAGGGGGTAAAATTTTGAAAAAAAAATCGATTTTTATCAATTTCTCAAAAACCTCTCAGCCGATTTAAATAAAATTTTATAGGCTTATTCGTTGTCACAAGGGTCTCCCTTTGAGGGGAATAACATGAATTTATTATTACCAGTGGCGTCTCAGGGGGCTACCTGAAATAAAATTAAATGAATCTCAATTATGTGAATTTATTACTTGTTTTAATTATTACTTGTTTTAATAGAGCCTGGCCGCCTGGCACAGACTTGGATTTTTTTCTTGGAAACAAAGCTAGATACGAGTAAAGCTCAGGAGGCAAGAAAGTTACATTATTGACCGCTTAATCTAAAAAAAAATATAAATTGTCAAAAGAGCAGTGGCGTACCATAATTTTACCTATAAGTTTCAAGTAGGTAGCCCCCTGAGACGCCACTGGAATTAATAAATTTATGTTATTCCCATCAAAGGAAGTTCAATGACAAATAAGCCTACCAAATTTTATTTAAATTGTCTGAAAGGTTTTTGAGTAATTAATAAAAAATCGATTATTTTTTTCAAAATTTTACACCCTGTATCTAGAAAACGAAGCAAGTTAGGACATACGATTATATGAAAAATTTTTCTTATTTTTGACTGGTAAATACGCCCTTAAAATCTTTGCACTGAATTTTGAATCACCCTGTATATTATGCTATTTCAGATGTTTTTAAATTTGAGTTGGCTGTGATATTTTTTCAAACAGTTGTAAACCCTGGACAGTCGATTTAAGTTACCTACCTATTTTCAAGAAAGTTCAAATTACTTCAACTTTGCTCATATTATGCCATTAGGATCAATTTCTCTATAATTAGGTACACAAATTAAATATTTTTGAAGTATGAAAACAATTATTAATTCAATAATCAGTTGCTCTTAATTGTTGCTATGGTTTAGTAGAAAGTATCTAATTATTGAACTTCAATTACATAACTTCAATCAAAAAATTTGTCACATTATCGTTACCTATCAACCATTTTAAAATTCCACATGAAATCATAGTAAACTATGTAAAAGTTCAAAATTCCTACTCCAAATAATATTTTGCTATTCTGGCAACATAGCGTAGTTAAAATATAACCTCAAATTTGATCATACTTACTTAACCTTAAAATATTTACTTGTCAAAGACCGCTTCTTTAGTCAAAAATAAACAAAAAATTTCCCATTATTGTGTCCTTTTTTTAACAGAAATTCACTGTTTTTGAGATACAGGGTGTCAAATAGATTATTTTTCCATTCAGTTTTTTAAAGAAATCTAAGGAACTGTTTGATTCTTTTTAATGCCAACAATTTTTTTTTTCATTATTCTTGTTTCTTGTTTCAATTTTTTTATTGCCATCTTTTAGGATTGAGGTAAGTTTTTTTTTGCTTTTGAAGCATCAAAAGTGAGTTTCTCTTGAAAACGGTTCAGGTTAGCAGGTATGACCAAGAGTACCATTTATTGTTAGAAAATATTGGCGGTTTGAAAAGGGCTTTTTTAAAGTGTCAAAGCGTCCAGTGGCTTAGATATTAGGGGCAAAAAACCTCGCCGAATCCTAAAATGTGTCACCACTGACATATGAAAATTTTTTAGGTAGTATTAAAATAATAAAAAGCATCAAAATAACATCAATGATGAGACATGTAAAAAAGCTGCATCTCAAATGCTTCCAGATATATCTTCAAAAAACTGGGAAAGTTATCTTTTTTTGACACCCTGTAAGTATCTCAAAAAGGGTGCATTTTCGGATACATGTTCATGGGGAAATTTATGAGTTATGACAAAAGAATCGGTATTTAAATTTTTTCACAATATTAAAGGAATAAGGAACACCCTTTAAATAACCCGTTCAATCATGACATCAAGACTTGTCTATACTCAAAAATAAAACTGTAAAAACAATGTTCAATACCTATATGCTATATCTCCAGGTTCAGTATTCAAATCGCCTGCTAAAACAACTAAATCAGCTCCACCGGAAGTAACATTTATAAATTGAGCGGTATCGAAAGCTTGAAGTACTCTATGAGCTTTATATTCATCACAAATTTGATTATATTCCGCATGGAGCTGAAACGATATTCTAAAATAAACATTTATCAGTTAATAAAGTAATAATTAAACCTTACGTGAGCAGAATAGACATTAATTCTAAGGTTTTGAACCCTAAGTTTGCAGAGACCGACACCCTTTCCGCCAAACCAGTCCCCATGATGGATTTTATGGATGTATCCATTAACAGGCCATTGATGATAGAACGCTTCTTCGATTGGATGTTTGGAGAGAATTGCCACGCCCGAGCCTGTGACTCCACTGAAATATCAATTTTAATGATTATCTAATCCTTAGGTACTTAACGCATGAATAAAGAATGCAATATTTTTGTAGTTTAAATAGCTACAACCCTCAAAAAATACCACAACCATGAAGCAATAAGTGTAGTGTGAAACGTTTACATTTTTGGTACTATCATACACTCCCATAAAAAGTTTAGGTAACTCTTTTTAATCCGAATAAGTACCTGTAGAAATAATGAGAATATGGTAAAGACTCGGCGGCTTGTTTTTTTATAAGCTGGAAGTCCTCGTTCATCCAGATCTCTTGTAAGCACACGACATCATGATCGCTTCGAGACAACAAATCAGCTATTGCCTTCATTCGTTCTGCACGATCTTTTGCTACAAAAAACAGACCCCTGGAAAGTACAGTGGGAAATATAAATATAAATGAATGCTTGATATAATTTCAAATCAACGTAAATTTTTCCTTACCAGCAATTCAAAGTGAACACTTTAAATTCCATTTTGGAATACTTTGGGGGGAGTACCTAATCACTAAAAAGCTTCTGAGCAAGTAATAGTAATACTATTATTTTTTGTTATCACCTTGAAGTTTCATGTCTTATCTCTAAAATGAAAGTATTAATCAATTAAAAGGTTACTGTTACTTATTTATTAGTATTTAATTTCTAATCCTAATCTTAACATTTCAAGTAGGTTTCGATTCGTTCTTACTTCTCATATTTTCGTATTTTTTTCATGATTTTTTTAGTAGTTCAAATTTTCATAACCTCACAACTCCCTTTTACTTTTCTTTTCGTTCGCCTATTATTGAACTACGATTCTTCTGCATTTTGTCATAGCCGTTATAAAAGTCACAAAGCCACAATGTTTACGTATTGTTTACATTGCTTACGCCAAACGTAGATAATGAATTGTTTACGCGTAAAGGCACATCCACATCACTGAATTGGTGGTCAAAACCTGCTGGATGCTGTGAATGATGAATGATTATGATAACGAACAGATGAACAGATACCTTTGTAAATCTGATTTGGTAATAGGCAAATTATATGCAAAATGAAACTTTCATAAATATTGGTTCTCCTAGTTGTTTTACACCCAATATTATAAAGGCTCATTAGGCTAACGGGCAGATTTCTGTGCTCGTTTTTGAAGCTAATATCAACGTAAAATGACTTTTATTAACATTTTTGTAATCACTTTCATGTTAAGAATAGATAAACTCAAAAAAATTCCACTTAGACTCGATACCTTCTTCAGAAATGGCCACAGAAATCTGCCCGTTAACTTAATATGGGCCTTTATAATATTGGCTGTAATTAGAGAGTTAATAAGTCTTTTTTGTTAAGATAGAAAAGCTTCTTCTGTTGGCCTGATGAAATTTTAAGTCTGTTTAAGCAACACCTCCTAGAAACAAGGCCTGAAAGCAGATTCAAAATGGCCGCCACATTAGGCTAGCACTGCTAGCAGGTTACGGTTGTCATCTGCTTGTTATTGAATTGATTATAATAATATTTTAATTTAATACTGCTCAAGATGAAATATTCAGAAAAATGTTTTAATGTAATAATTATTAATTATAATTTGTTGGTTTAGTCATATTATTATAAGATTCCTAAAAATAAATCAATAATGGAAATAAGAAATAATAAGAAAGGTAGGTAGGTAACCTATAACACTTACATTATGGATCAGCAGTTTTGGGTCTTGGGACTCTTGGGTATCATTTGGATGGTATCACACAAATTATTATTCTTGGAATATGTCTGTTTGTCTTCTTCCAACCCCCTGGCACTGCTTTCGATTGCAGACTCGAGCAATCTATTTTCCAATTTCTGGCGTTTTCTTACAGGTTACAGGAGAGGATCTTTTCAAGGGAACACTTTGCTTGGAAGTTGACCAGGAAATGGGAGTTACATCTGGAAATGATTGAGGAGTAAGGGAAATCCTAACAATAAAGCAGGGGATGATTTAATTTAGTTTTTCATTTTAAAGAGGTTAGTAAGTGGACAAAATTTGTTGATAAGTGTCAAGGTATTTTAAGAACTTACCATTTTTTAAATAAGGTCGTTCCAAATTAGAGACCATCAACTGTACTGTTTCTTCACTAAAAACTTCCACTGTTCTTTTGATATCATTATCATGAAAGTGTAGTTCACATATACCTAAACAATGAGACCATAATAATCAACACTATACCTAATAATAAATTATTTGAAGCTAGATGTAATAAATACCACGTAGGGGAGAAGGGGGCAGGTTCGGACATGGGGCAGTTCCGGACAGTTCAAATTTAGCGCCAATAAATAATACTAGAATAACCAATCCCACAGCAGTTACACCCGCCTACAGTTTAAATCCGTGGACAATGTGTCCAGTGATGTGAAATTAAAAAAAATTGATTTTACATGAAAAATTGTGAAAAAGGGACTTATGAATATTTGGTTGTTTCGCTAGAAAGAATGCGGATTTCCATGTATATAACGTCACAAAACTGTTAGTATTGCACATGTCTGTAAAACTTATCGCATTTAAATTCAATTATGTGCATATCTGGGGCACGTTCGGACAATTCAGGCGGGGCAGTTCCGGACTGTCCGAATCTGCCCCGATCTGTACAAGCACAATGAATCTTCTTCATATACCATTGCAGGATGGTGCTAATATACAAAAAAAAACAAATTCTACCAAAGCAGAAATCCCTATAGGGATGTCTTAAGGAATGCTGTAAGAAATTTTATCAGCAAAACTACATCTTTAAGAGCTGCTGCTTAACTCTACCTAGAAAAACTCAGATTAATTAATATTAAGTATAAACTGGTCCTAGATGACATGTCATTATCAGATTCTGACATAGATTAAGATTTTTAAGCTGATATTGATAATATTGCTGAACTTTTGGACGATTAACAAATAATAAGGGACGATAACTTGTTAGTGAAGTTTTAAAAAAAAAAACTATCTATATTATATTGGAAAAGTTATGGAGGTATTAGAAAATGGAGAATTTCAGGTCAAATTTCAAAAGAAGTGCAGCCAAGGATTTATTTCCCTCAGATTGAGGATATTTCAGATATCGAAAGAAAGCATATATTATGTCTAAGCTGCCCAAATCGATCCAAACATAAGGAACTTCAATAATAACATCATATTATTCTATTCAATGTAAATTTTTTTGGTTACGATGTTCAGTAATGCTATAAACATTATATTTCTTACCTAATAAATGTTCTCAATAAAAGAAGTCCCTAAAAATTTTTTCATGTCCGAAACTGCCCCAGCCTTGTCCGAAACTGCCCCATAGTGGGGCACTTCCGGACAATTGCAACTTTTAACAAAATCCTAAATTTCTCAAAAAATAACTAACTTATTTGTTTCTAAATCATAGCAAATGTAGAAAAATATCTGTACTTGCTAGTCGATTATCACTTTGCTATTAAATTTTATTTTAGGCTGAAATATAAGACTTTGTAAAAGAGTGTCCGAACCTGCCCCCTTCTCCCCTACTCCATAGTTCTTAAGATCCTTAATCTTCAAGAGATCGTTTCTTCCCAGTCGACGCAACCATAAATTCTTCTTAATTTCGTCTTTTGGAAAAGAAAATACGGTCTTTTTCTTGCCTGGGCAGTTGGTGACACAGCACTTGAAAGGCATTTTAAACACTGTGAGTTTATGTCAGAGCACTAAAACTCAAGTTCACGGACAATTACAACGTCTCAAAGTAATTATTAGCGTAAAATCACAATCTTGAAACATAAATTATATAATTTAAATTCAAATTTTAATTAGCCAGACCGCATACGCATGCCTCTGTAGGTAGGAGCAAAGTAACCTAATGATGCCGCCATCTTGACAGATGTGTCATTTAGCTTTCAGGCCTTGTTTTTAGGAGGTGTTGGTTTAAGCCATTATAAATGAATAATTGTTGTTATGGTAACTGGGCCAATAACTACAATGACGTCGCAAATTGCCAACTTGTTCTCGACTTTCTCGAAAATGGCTTTACAGACCTAAAATGTAATTATACCAACAGAAGCAACTTTTGAATCTTGATAAATGAATAATTAAACGTTGCTCTCTAAAATAATTAGCGGAGCCAATTTTTAGGAAAGTGCCATCCATTTTCTAGGTGATTACCCTAAATGTCTGCAAAATAATAATTAAATTGCAACTTCTTTGTTTGTGCAAATATTTATATTTTTGTGCAAACAAATATTTATTTACATTGACATACCTCTCAATTTCAACGAAATGACAGATTTGATAGGTAGAAAAAAATTGTATGATGAATTTCTAACTCACGATAACAAATTATTTGAATTTTTAGACAGTTGTACGTTCATGGAAAATCTGACGTTTTTGAAGTTAAATTTGATATTCCATATTCCCAACTTTTTGTGAAAATGAGCAGAATGCGCTACCCGAGTATAATAAGCGTCAGTGTCGGTAATACAGGTTCCCTAGGGTTAGGTGTATCGTGCTGCTCTGCTACTACGTTTATTTATTAGTAAACAAATAGAAAAGCTTGACGTTTCTTGACCTAATTTTACCCCTGAAATTTTCGTAAATTCAATCCAATAAGGTAATTATTATCAAACGGCACATTTATATTTTACAATAGTTTATCCCAAGTAAAGGTCTTCCTTTTTTCATTTTTTCATTGCCATGAATAATTTAACTCTTTATAATTGGTTTAACCTTGATCAAACATCGACATCAAACCCGTCCAGATATAAAATCCTTATTAGGGTAGTTGACTCACTTTTCTTTGCCAGTTCAGTGCCGTAAATATCCACTAATTCAAGGTATATTAGAGACCACTTAGTGACGGCGAGAAAAAATTATATTTTTCAGGACACCAATAGAAAGTATCTATTCAACTACCCTCATGAGCAGCAATGACAGCCAACAGAGCAACCAACCAAGTCCATCCAGAGTGATTCGAAACACTAGAACTCAGAGCGAATGTTCAATTACCAGTGACGATGATGAAAACACTGGCAAAAGGTAAAATTATACCCTTCTCCTGAATCTCCTTGGACCGTGATACATAATTATTAGTCACTTGAATTTTAAAGTTGTAGATGGTTGTACTTTCCAGTAGTTTTAGAGATTTCAAGTTTCCCAAACACCTTAAACGAACTGAAATCCTTCTAAATTGACTATGAAAATATTGGATTTTACTAAGTTGGCAATAATTACCGCTGTCATCATGTTTTACTGCAAGGAGCACCCGATATGAGTACTCAAGTACCCAGCATCTATTCAAGGGTTGTTTCAGGTGTGACCGAGCCAATTAGTTCCTGTTTATTAACTTTATTGCAGGAATTAGTCATCGTGAGGAATGCTAAGCTATGCAGGTTGTCTCTGAAAGGTATACCTAATTAGTAATTACCTACCATTCCTACCAATGTTCTACCACAGATTCTTCAGCTAGAAATGTGCTGATTTAAGAGAAACTATCTTATCTAAAATAGCACACTTTTTAAGATCCAACTCTAAAAAGGGGGTCAACCAAAGGCACATTTTCCAGAATAAGTCAACAGTGAATTAAATGGGAAGCTTTAAAATTTCTACCTTGAAAAGTGTGCCATTTTAGATGCGATAGTTTTGCTGCACTTAAATCCGCATTTTTTTAAACTGAAGGATCTGTGGTAGAATGTTAGTGGTACCTTTTGGAGACACCATGTATAAAGGATATGTTTGTCAAAGAAAAATAATCATAATTGTGAAGCACAGATTACAGTTCCCTACCTAAATTTTCCTTTTTTATTATTACACATCTTTCTTGTAAAACGGATTTTCGATATGCTTTAATAATTAATACAACATATTTACTCTGAAGGCAACGCACAACCTCCCAGACATATATGGTGCTGGGAGTTACGGGAGCCTCGCCACCCAAATTTGTCTCCCTGGAGGAGATAATGCAAGCAGCAAACGGCATGCGGGACATGGCACTTGTTCATCAGATTGTAGTTGACAAAGATTTCAGACTGGAGAAGGTCGAGCCAGAGCCTGATACTCTTCAGGGTATGGTCAAACATACAGTGCGTAAGGCCTTTTGGGATCTACTTCGCAGTGAACTAGGAGAAGATCCTCCAGAGTACACTCAGGTAAGACTTCACCTCCAAAATTAATCTGCTCATGCACCGCTCTCAGAGCATCATAAGGATTACTGTACAGTGCATGTGTCTTTTCAATAAAAAAAAACAAGAAAACTATTTTTTATAGATAATAAAAATTCCTGCATGATTATTTCTTTATTTCAATGTTTTTGGGAGACTATGAAAAAAATGTGTTTCAGGAAACTGTGAAATCATTTTTATTTACTTATAAAGTGATGAATAGCTTTGATACTTGGTAACAGTATGAAGTGTAGGTACCTACTTCATGCTTTTGAAGTTTCACTCAGTTTACAAAGTAAGTTGTTTCTGGTTTTAATTTTGGTGTCAATTTTTCAAGATGTTTTTGATAATAAAATTCAGGATTTTCTCAATAATCATTTTCTCCAAGTTTTTTTTATTAATGTTCTATTTTCGAGTTATCAGCTTATTTAGTTGTTGGTGAAGTATCACAAAAGTAAAAACAAAAACTGAAGAATCAAAGGTTGCCTACCAATTTGGATATTATTTGAATTTCTGTTTGCAGGCTCTCGTACTATTGGAAGATATAAAACAAGGTCTCTTTTCGGTTCTTTTGCCACAACACACGAAACTGAAACAAGAAATCTGTGAAGTTTTAGACAGCGATTTGATAAGACAACAGGCAGAACACGGCACTTTGGATTTCCCAGTAAGGAGTTTTAGGTATTAGGTAAAATATTTTTGGCTGTTTCGTGATTTATTATTTTAGCGATACGCCCAATTTGTGATTTCAATAATGGCAAAATTATGCGCTCCGGTTCGAGATGAAGAAATTAAACAGTTGACGGAAACGACTGATGTTGTGGAGACATTTAAAGGAATTTTGGAGGTTGGTACTATGGGATTAGAAATAATTCATTGCTGAATAATAATTATTGAAAATTACAGACGCTTGATTTAATGAAACTTGATATGGCTAATTTTACCTTGCAAATGGCTAGACCAGAAATAATAGCACACAGCGTGGAATTGGAAAGGAAGAAATTCGCTGATTTTCTTGCAATTCAAGCGGGTATTTCCTTTTGTTTACACACTTGTTTACTTCATTGTTTATTTTATTACCTCTTTCAGATGGTTTAGAACAGACCAGAAAATGGTTGTTGAAACATCTGGATTCAGTTGAATTGACACCTTTACAAGAAAGTGGATCTTATGAAGACTACATTAAATCAGCAGTGAAAAAGCTGCTCTGTAGATCTTGCATCGATCTTCTCGAATGGGATGAGAATAATCCTTATCCTGAGGTAAGAAGAATTATTGCTTCATATTCTCTCTTTAATTTAATAATGATTCCAGACTTTTATGTTGGACCATCAACGTCTACTAGACCTTGAGTATAAAACATACAGGATCACAATTATGGGAACAATCTTTTTAGTCGCGATGAGCAGTGTCGGGGCCAATCTTCAATCGATTGCCGAGTTCAAGTCCACATTTAAGAAAAATTTATCTGTTCTTCTTCAAACAGTCAACAGTGACAAGTAAAATAAATGTCAGTTTCAAGATTATTATTTTTTTGTTGACTTTTTATGTTCCAGGGATCTCCCGACAGTCATGCCAAATGTGGCCGAACAGCTCGTCTCTGACATCAAACAAGCACAAGAGAAATATCAGCTGCCACCCGTTATAACTGAGAGCAACGAGAAACAGTTCAAAGATCAAATTTTGGATATTATGAAGCCGGACCATAAAGTCAGGAGCCTTGTTCGTGAGTGTTAATAAAGAAACGATGACTTGTGAAAAAAATTGTCTTCTCGTTGTTTATTACAGATCAGCGGGTCCGAGAGTTTTTCCTGGCAATAATTGAGTCATCAACAGCTGCACCACAACGAGTTCCAACTGGGCTGTCATCACTGCAAAGTGAACTCGCCTCGATTGCTGGACAATTCCTGAGGATCGTTTCTCACAATAGCACTGTTTTTTGCATTTATTACTACGATATTGTAGCACAGGCTCTGCCTGCCAATCCATGATGAGTGTCACTACCTGAATGATCGCTGGCCTTACGGGAGCATCAACTTAGAGGCCACTCCAAGTGGTCTTTCATGCAGTTATTACTTCTTAAAATAAAATTGAATATATTGTAGAAAAGAGATGAAAAGTGTGGAAGTAAAACAATGGAACTTTGTTGGATTGATTCAGATGTAAAATCGAGAAAGTATGTGTCATTTTTTGTTTCTGCTGATAATGTTGATGGTTTTATAAGGTCAACATTATTCATTGACAACCCTGACCTTGATTATCAAAATGAACAAAGTAATAAAAGTTTTTTTTTGTGAATCAGATCTTTTTCAAAGTATTTTTATTGTGGTTTACTTAGTGATTAGTGGTGCTTTTATTTTATTTTTGTTTTTGTTTGCTTTTATTCTTGGGTTTTGAATTATTGTTGTGATTACAATCTTTTTTGTAATTCTTACTAATTTTTTAGCCAATTGAATCATTTGTTAATAATTATGACGTAAATTAAGATATTCAAGTGTTCTATTACACAAATAACAATAATATATGTTTATATAATACATAGCTACTTATTTATTAAAGAAATATTTTAATCCTAGTAAAAGACTTATTACCAGTAGCGCAATTCTACAAAGTGTTCTTGTTTTAAAATCCAAAAATTTGATGTTCCTAGCTCCTACATTCAATGCTTTGTTTTGGATTTATAGCATTGAAAGGAGAAAAAATAGAGCTTCAGTGTCAAAACTTCAGTACAAAAGTACTTTGCTTCTAATGATTAGTATTGAATTACACGGGATAGTTAAAAAATTACAAAAAAAAGAAAACCAGATATTCAAAGGAGAGCCTGCAGTGTACATAAAAATCAATAAAAATTACACATTAAATTCCAATAATTAGTCTAATAGTCTAAATGTACTGAATTTGAGAAATTTCTGTTGGGCATATTATGCTGAACCCATTCATCTCCTTAACTGAGAAAACATTTCAAAACTCTCATGGAATATTGTTAAGAAAATCATAATTTTCATCTTATTATATCTCTACTTTGTAACCAGAAACATCTCAAGAAAGTAAAACTTAAAACAGCAAAAAAAAAAACTAGTCACACTTAGCAGACATGAATTCCTCCTTTTTAGCCACTGATTAAGCTAAAATACCTTAAAATTATGGTTGTTACATAGTAGCTAAATCGAATTAATAACACCTGGTATATTATTCTCAGTTTTATTATTATTCAAAATTTGAAGTGTGAGGAAAATAAATTAACATCAACACCTCTTTACTCTTCTGTTTCAGCTAGTCCTCGGCAGAAAAATATTAAGATGCGGCAAATTTTACTTTTTTTTTGGCAAACTTTTTTATAAATTTTATAAGGTCCCGCAAAATTGCGCGACTTTGAATCAATTGGAGTAAAACTAAATAGTCATGGCACACTATAATTGAGAAATAAAAAATTAAATAAAAACAAATTTGACATTTAAAATGGTACTTTATGTGGTATTGTTGGATTTGTACAAATGTATAGAATCCAAAAATATAATAATATATAGGTGTCCCATTTAAAAATAAAAAGTAGGTAACATTTCCGGAAAAACCGGATGTGGGAAAAAAACTCAATTTTCTGCTAAAAAGTGCGCTCTATCGAGAATATGCGACGTACCAAATTTCAAAAACTTATCTCAAAAAAAAAGAAAAAAAAAGGGGGTGTACCATGCCTGTGACATACACTGTACATGTATAATTTCCAAGGAGCGCAACGCGCTTTCTAAGTTAATTATGATAAGATTCACAAAAAACCTACCCAACGTCGGTGCGCCGCGAAATTTGGTACCGGTTTTCCTGATATCTGTGTGGAATAACGGCGACTTGCACCGTACTTGAGCGTTAAGGGACAGGGTTAAAACATTTCTTTTTATTCCTCTAAATTTTGCGTTAAAACTGTTTTTGTGAAATATTAATATGATATTCATTAAGAAATTCATGAAATATGGATAATAATTCATGATTTTTCCTAAACCTTATTCAAAATTTAATCTTCTTCAAATTAAAAATAATAATAACTGTTTTTTATTGTCTTATGTAAGAATAAATGATAGTATTGTATACAGGTGAGGCGCGAGAACCTTAGGACATTTTTATATGGAGAAGTGTGTTGGGAGTAGAAGTCTAAAAATTTGTACATGTATAATTTGAATTTTGACGAGCTGAACTAAAATATTTACAACTCTCACCATTTCCGGCTATACCGGAAGTTGCCATCAATTTTCTTTTTTTAAATGGGACAGCCGCCTGTATATTACTACATTTTCAGATTCCCTGAAAATATGTCATAAAAATGATGTTTACAGTTCCAATTTGTAACGAGTAATAATTAATGAGTTACAAACAATAATGAAAATAGCAATTTTCCATTTTCAAAGCAGCTTAGCTTGAAAACGGGTCAAGATATCGGAAAACGGCTTACATGTCCCTATCTTAACTTTTCATATGGGTATTACGTTGTGGTATATAGAAATTTTTGTAAAGATTTTCTTATTTTTTTTTTTGAAAATGGCTGATTTTTCATCACTTTGTATACAAATTTCATCAGCACCATAGGATACTACGTGAAAAGTTAAGATAGGGACATGTAAGCCGTTATCCGATATCTTGACCCGTTTTCGACCTAAAAAGCTGCATGCTTTGAAAATGGAAAATTGCCATTTTCATTTATTTATAACTCATAAACCACTCATCGTTCCAATTTTGAACTATAAACACCATTGCTATTACATTTTCTCAGACAATCTGAAAATATAATACTATACAGGCTGGCCACTTTCAACTGGCTCACCATTGGGATCTCCTAAACCATAAGAGATACAGGGTTGCTTAAATTAGAGAAAAGTTGCCCAATTTTATGCTCATTCAGAATCTGAAAAATAATTCGTATAATTTCAGTCGTTGTTGAAATATCCTGAAAAAACTGAAAAATTGAGATTTCTTATTTTAGCCATATCTTCTTTACTATTAAAAATAAGTAAATAATTTTTCGTGGGCTTAAATAAGTCGTCATGAGCTATTTATTTGACATTAAAAAAATTTTCTAAGCCAACTAGATCCCAAAGTTTTCATAGCCAACTTTTGTTTTTCTTATGGCCGCCGTATTGTTTTTCTATGTCATTCGGTATGAAAAAAATAATGGAAACCAAAAACTAATATTCAAATAATAAATTTCAAAAATTTTTATTCTTCTTTTTTCGAAGAATAACAAACAAAATTTCGCTGAAATACGTCAATGTGAAGTCATACTGCTTGCCTCATGGTTTTTTAATTTCTCTATGATATTCTATTTAAAAAGTTGTATTTTTTTAAGAAAAAGAAGAATAAAAAATTTTGAAATTTATTTTTTGAAGTTTATTAGTTTTTGGTTTTCATTATTTTTTTCATACCGAATGACATAGAAAAACAATATGGCGGCCATAAGAAAACCGAAAGTTGGCTATGGGAAAACTTTGGGATCTAGTTTGCTTTGAAAATTTTTTTAATGTCAAATGGGGAGATCCCAATGGTGAGCCAGTTGAAAGTGACCACCCTGTATAGGGATATAACCGGAAGTGGTGAGGTGTTGTAAATATTTTAGTTCAGCTCGTCAAAACTGAAATCATAAATGTACAAAGTTTTTTACTTAATTCATTCCCAACACTTCTCCATATAAAAATGCCCTAAGGTTCTCGCGCCTCACCCTGTAGAACTCAAAAATTTAGAACTTATTTTGAGGACTTTCAAAAAGAAATTTCATTTCTTTATGAATCCTTCATGGCGTTTGAGAACATCACAGGATCCGCTCTCAAAGTTGCCAAAGTTGCGATGTTCTAGTAGATCACTCTATCTATACAGGGTGTCGCTAAAATGTACCACCAACGCTCTACCACAGATTCCCGTGTACAAATATGCCGATTTAACCGAAATGATCTATTTCCAAAAAGGCACCCTTTTACATGCTTAATAATACATCCCTTAAAAGGGGGTCAAACAAAAAAAAAGTTTTCCAGGAAGTCAAAAACGGATTAACTGAGAAACTTCAAAATTGCACCGCCTACTATTATTGTTAAAAGAAGTAAAGTAAACTGACCTATAGTTTTACAAATATTGACATACAGGCAGGGTTGTTTCTGTTTTTGAGGTCACAACTCACTTTTTACTCCAGAAATTTTTTATCTGCACGCCACTGATTGATTCTGTATTTTTTATTCAAAGCCTGATATTACTAAACTTTTTTTCCTTTAATAAAAGTTTAATATCTTGAATCGTTTTCCCGTAATTAATTTTTATGATGGATCTACACTACTAAAAACGTATTTTTGTAAAATCTTGTTTTTAGTTTAAAAATTAATTTTAACAACAACGTTCCCCACAGATTCCTGGCTTACAAACATGCCGATTTAACCGCTATTATTTATGTCTTAAATGGTCCCTTTTTCAAGATACAGCCCTTCAAAGGGGGGCGGGTCGACTGATAATACACATCATTTTCCAAAATAAGTAAAAAATGAATTAAATGAAAAAGATTAGTTCTACCACCTGCTACAATTTTATCTCAACCCCAATAATCATTTCTGTGGAATAAAAATTATTATTTTAATTAAAAAGAGGTTTTCACAAATACGTTTTCGAGGTGTAAGTCCATCAATAAAAATTAATTATAGGAAAACCATGCAAGAAACCAAACTTTTATAAGAGAGCAAAAAGTTTAGTACTTCAGCCTTTGGATAAAAAATACAGAATCAATCAATGGCATGCGGATAAAAAAGTTCCAGAGTAGAAAGTGAAGAGTGGCATCAAAAACATAAACATCCTGTATGTCAATGTTTGTAAAATTATGTCTATATTGCTCTTAACAATATAGTGGTAGGCGGTCGTGCAATTTTGAAGTTTCTCAGTTGATCCATTTTTGACTTATTCTGGAAAACGTGTTTTTGGTTGACCCCCTTTTAAAGGGGGTATCTTGAAAAGGGTGCTTTTTTGGACATAGATAATTTCGCTTAAATCGACCTACTTTGTACTCGGGAATCTGTGGTAGGGTGCCTTTTAGCGACATCCTGTATATATATGTGAAATTTTTAAGACAATTATTATTATTTTTTTTATTATTTTTTTTATTGAAGGCTCTACAAATTTTTAACTAAAAAATACCTGCATAATACCTACGATATGATTGGCCATTTTTTTTTTACTGGAAATAACTATTTTTACATGGTAAATTTCAATTTTTTTAATGTGACAAGTTTACTCTTGTAAGCAAAAGTCCCAGACAATTTTATTAAAAGCAACGTGACAAAAAAATCAACGCGACTTAATTATTAATTTACCAATTAAAATAATTTATACTTGCGCTCATGTTTTACTTGCTATACATGACCCCTAAAGTATGACACACTACCTCATAAATAATATCACTGATTATTTTCGGTCTCAATACCAATAAAATTGACATGTAGCCGTACAATACCTACGTCATATGGTAGACGGACCTGCCTCCTGCCTCTCAAAGTAATATAATATAATAGGTGTTCACGTGCCTCCTTCTAATCACCCATTAAATTAAACACTTAAGAACTAGGATCGTTTACATAAGGTAATTAATCGGAAACCAGATGGTTGACCTTCGACACTTTCGTCTAGAATTGCATTGTAAGAACGTCATGTTCAAATTAAACCGTGAAGGTACCTATGCTACCTACACTACTTAAGTCTCAAACGTAGATTTTCTCTATTATAAAGTTATAAAAATTGATTGGTAGGTAAGCACTTTGGAGTGAAGAAGAACTTTGCAATATCTCTATAAGAGTATCTTTAGATTTAATTGCAAGCGATGATGAAAATTCTTCCTCACTTTTGTCAAAATCTGTTGTTAGTTGTCCGTATCAAATTAAACCCGGATCATTTTGTCCGTGAAAAATTCTAAAATATTAAAAAAAAAGATAGATACAGAACTTTTAAAAACTTTATGAATAAAGAAGTTTGGATAATACCTACTGTTTTAACTCTTATATACATTTGGATCCAAAAGGCAAAGTGTTCCAAATGTAAATGTGCTCTACCAGCATTCTTCTAAATATCCAAATGTCCATTTGTATAACGCCAATTAATTTTTATTCTGAAGAAATAAGGCAACTACTTTTTTTAATCTGCATAGTTTAATCTGCATTACAGTGTGTTTCCAAAAACGTTAGCACCATAATATGAGAAAAAAATTTCCGAATTAAAAAAATTCATATTAGTCACCTTCGGGGCCGGACAAGACTAGTTTTTGTGATTTGGTAATAGGGCAGACCTTTCTTTTTATTAAAAAAATATTTCATAAGTTTATGTTCTTCAAATTATTAAATTTGAGCACATTAGGTCTGTGGTGTGAGTCTTAGCACCAGAGAAAATGAAGTTTACTTTCTCTAAGCTTTAAAAATTGCTTGGTACATACAATGAAAATAATATTTTGAACATTATGTGGTAAGTAACTTTTGAAATTTCAACTTTTTATAATTTTTTTCTGAGTGTTTTATTCTATTTTTAATCCAATGATACCTCCTCCTCCATCCACTGCAACAATAACTTTACCTTAGTTACTGCAGATCTAGGTAAAAGTTCGCCGTATAAACAAACTATCAACGATCGCTATTTGTATGTTTTGGGTAAACAAATTTTTCACAGTAGTATACGTTATTTTCAATATTATGGTTAATATTCATTTTTATTATCCCCGTGTGAACTCTTCTTTAATCTGCATGGATGGCGCACACAGGGATAAAGGGCCAAAAAGTTTAGAGTTAAAACAACGACCTTCCATTTCCATTAGCAACTCCCGGCGGAAGGCTAATCCGGGGACCCGTTCATGCGAGAATTACAATAACAGCTCCCGAACGGGAAAATTTACAGTCGGCTTTAATAAATGGGAGGCTTAAATACAAATAAAAATTCACTGCACCAACATATCTGCAATCATATTCACGAAACGTGCAAAACAAAAGTTCTATTGTTGAAAACGTAGCGACTAATCTTTATTACTCTTGCTTGATTTCCACGTAACATTAGAGTCGGAATTCTTGAGAGACATATCTCCCCTGTTAACAAGAGGAGAACTTCCAACCAACTTTGATGTTTTTTGTGCCATTTTTCTCAGTCTGGGATACTGATTTCTGCAATATTTTCAAATTTAGGAGAAAAACTTTTTTTTTTAAAACGTACCACCAACCCCAACTCCCAGGTATTTTGCGCCCATATAGATGAGTGGTCGAAGGGAACTCCGGCAGCTGCCTCGGTTACTTATGGTGTGTAGCTAGAAGGGAATTAATTTTCCTCAGATATCTCAATCTACGTTGTAGTAATTTTCCTAGGTAAAGTCTCACTATTCCGTTTCATGAGAGTTGCAGAGTTGAAGTATAAAAAGAAGCACCTTGTTCCTTTTGTGTCACAATTTGAAAGACAATTCAGATTTGCTTCCGTGCGCATACTCCATTCTCAAGTTATCTATTTGAGTACCTATAAAGTAAAGAAGGTACTCTGCTAGGCAGGGCCAGGCGTGAATCCGCTTACTCTTCCAATAAGCAAGTAAGTAACACTTTTCTTGATCTCTAAATTCCATGATAAAACTGGTTATTCAAACTCAAAGTCTTATACCATGGAGGAGTCCATATGAGAAGTACCATGGATCCAAAATCGTGGGGATATGGGGCAACATTGTTCCACTTATGAGTACCATGGGTAACAGGACACAAATAAGAACATGGTTGTTGCGACGACTGATGAGATACCGGTCACTTCTGTGAATGGTATCAGGGTAGCATCATCAGTGGGGAGTGTGACGGCTTGACTTAATCGCCGGTCGCATTTATGAGGTACCACCATGTAAGCCTCCCCAAATCCAACTCCCAGGTATTGTGCGCTTAGATGCTCTCCTGTACCCGGAGAGAGTAATACACTTTTACCTCTAATACACTAATCCCTCCATGCTCGTGGGACCTAATGCTATCAAGAAAAATTATAAGAACTGACAAAATAATATGAGTATGAAGATACTCATATTAGATCAAGAAATATACTCGTCTTCACGCCTTTATTAAAGCCCATATAGACCTAGAAATCGCCATTCAGTTGAGATAACTCGGTTCAGCAGAATCTGGTGCTAGAAAAACCTTTGGCAAAATACTGTAAGCCTTGTCTTTGTAATCTGGGTATGTCACAATTTCCTGGATTTTAGCTCAATTAAATTTTGGCTTTACAATTTCAGGAGTTTTCGAAAAACTCTATTACTAAATCTGACTTTCCTAAGCAGCTTTGATAAATAGTAAAGTTAATTTTTTTTAGAACTATGTGCGTGATTGGCCTGAGTGTATCGTTGCTCAATGTTCCTTAGTTTCAAAGACGATTCCTCTCTAGAATTAGTAATGAAACACCACTCAAACCAATTATCTTGGTCCTGGCGTGAGATATAAGTTTAGTTGACATAAGCAACCAATTTACCATATTTTTATACATTAGTGTGGTTTATGGTTTACAAATTACCTACGTGGCGGAATCGAGCTATTGCTGAAATTGAATTGAAATTTACCTGACTTATCATTTATATTCATGAATGGGTGTAAAAGCGATGTGTAAACGAAATACCAATAATATAGTAATGAAGAAGCAGCGAATTCTGGTAATTAAGTGGCAAAGTTACACATGCACTCGTAAATAAATGATTATACTCGTACTCATGAATAATTTCTCTTCCTCCACTTTTCCATGTTTACGTTACTTCCGCTAAATAAATTATTTAAAGACATAATAAAGGGTTGCTTTGCTTATTATCATTCTGAGACATAAAAGCATTTTTCTTTGGTGTGAACGGTGTTAATTATTATGATGACGATCTAATAACTATGTGATAAAGATAGTTTTCTTCTATAATAATAAAATTGATTATTGTTTTGTTCTTAGTTTTACAGAAATACGCGCGACACCAAGTCTCGAGTATCTATATAAAACCAAGAACAAGATCACACGTGAATTTTGAAAGATCAAGATTGAGTGTGCAAGGTCTAGTTTAGATGAAGACCAGTTTAAACCCGTAAGAATTAACTTCGAAACATCTTGACCAATATGGTTTGTGACTTCTTCATTTTTTAGACATCTCAGTTCCTACAGGACGATTTTAATACTTTACACAAGCAAGATAACCACGAATCTTGCAACGAAGATCAAAATTCAGCTATGCAATACCAGGACTAAGACTTACCTTTACAGAAATATGACGCCAAGACTCAAGTAGATCAAGAGATCAAGAC
The DNA here is from genome assembly GCA_910589415.1 of Malachius bipustulatus. Taxonomy (NCBI): domain Eukaryota; kingdom Metazoa; phylum Arthropoda; class Insecta; order Coleoptera; family Melyridae; genus Malachius; species Malachius bipustulatus. The sequence continues at coordinate 37,427,243 of OU342634.1, read as the reverse complement.
TCGAGAGAGAGCAAGAACAAGATCACACGTGAGTTTTGCTAGATCAAGCTTAAGTGTTGTAAGGTCTAGTCTAGATGGAGACAAGATTAAACCCGTAAGAACAAAATTTGAAATATCTTATCTTGACCAAGATAGTTTGTGGTTTCTTCATTTTTAGACATCTCATACTTCCTCAGGATGGTTTATACTTTTACATAAGCAATCTTGCAACCAATTTCAAGATTCAGCTATGCAATACCACGACTGAGATTAGGATTATTAAAGAAAACTGAATATAAGACCTTAATTTTACGCACAGCATTACTCCTACATAGGATATAGGTAGACAATTCCAAAAAGTAGCAAAAATATTTTATTCTGCATGGTGGCAAACTCTCAAAAGAGTCCATTTTTCAAAAGTATTTTTCCAAGATGTTGTGGAAGAAGGTGCTAAAATTTTGGTAGTTATACTGGGGAGCATTATTGCTTCTAACTGCATAGAAGGAAAATGGAATGTTGTGATTTTAAGTATGGCAGAGCATACAGATGAGGTTGATAGGGTGGACTACTAAATAAGGAACTGAACTCAAATAAATTTACAAGACAAGTCAATGTCCTGCCGCTGTTCTAGTTTTCTTATACACTCAAATATAGGAAATATTTTAGTATTACGCAAGCATCGTCCAAGTTTCAAAAAGAAAAGACCACTGATTGGTTTTGCGAGTAAAGCACTACCATACCTTGATAATTCCAGGCCCAATCTGGAATTATTTATGTCACGTGATTGGTACTATTATTTTTTTTTTGCGAATTATTGATTAAGGCAACTAATGACTTAAATATAAATAAGGAGATAGCATTCATTTTTAACCACAGGAATGTGGTCAATCATCAGCTATCATACAAGCATAATATCACTGGAAAATATATTCTCGATTTATCGTGATAATATGAAATTTGTCATTGTGAGGGACTCTGTACTCTCTCATCTCTAATGATGATTTGTGACAAAACTTTAGAACCAATCTATGACCCGCTGCCTACTGCAAGACATGGTACAAATAATCCTGTAATATAGTTTTTGCAAGGTTCCTGACCCGTTTGAGAAATCAGTTTTGTTAGTTCTGATTGTAACTTGAACTACGCGAAGAGAGGGATGTAGCGACCTAGTTGAATCGGGATGATTAATGACCGTAATTCGTTACAGTTGGCCCTTAATAAGTCTTGTAATCTGATTTCACAATAATAAATGTTTCATGCCCACTCACACACAAGGGTACTGACAATACAGTCGGCTAAGTTTCTTATGTTCGCGTGTGTCAATAATTAAGAACATATTATGCACATGTTGTGTAAGTTTAGTTTCATTGTTTTCATCACAAGTCAATGACATTCAGTCTGATCCATCAGCATTGCTAATAAATAAATAGTAAAGCAAATCTTTGCTAATAACAAAAACTACTTGCTTGCATGGTAGATTTTCATGATATTTGTAGCAACAGAATTTTAGTATAGCTGTGATTGGTGGTAAATTACTTGGACTTCTTTGATATGAGAAATTATATTAATCCTGAAGAACCCGATTTAGATGTTCAACTTAAAATAAATTGAATCAATATTTATAAAAAAAAAATATTGAAAACAGCTAACGTGTTCTTAATTTATTATCTCCATCATTAAAGTGATTGGTTGTAATCCAAAAATCCGCTGTGCTACTCCAAGATAAAGCGCCCTTCTGTAAATTCTGCATGTTTGTTTGAATTAGCGGTTGCATTATTTTGCTATTTTGCATAACTTCACACGAACACTGAACGTTTTAATTTTAAACAGAGTGCTCATTTTATCTGAAGACACTGGAATATAAAAAAACTACGCATCTAATCAAATCTCCCATGCATGCATCCCCCCACTAGGGGTGGGTAATTTCAAAGCAACTTGAAAATATTAAATAGGAATCCTTACTATTTTGTAGATTCGGATCTTACGGCTGAAAATACGCAGGAAATTGCTCCCCCTCCTTGTACAGGTGGGGCAGGGAGTAAATTTAAAATTTTTGTTAGAAACCCTTATTTTTATTACAGATTCGGATTTTATATAAAAAATACGCTGGATTTTTTGTATTTTCGACGAAGTTCTATTTTTTGGGATTTGTCTTATTACTGAACTTTAACTCAAAAGATCCATGAGTCGAGAAAAATTGTCAAGACAACTTCTAAGTATTTTTAGCCATCAAATCCTAATCTGCAATAAAAAATAAGGGTTCTTAAACTAAATTTCAAATTTACCCCGCACCCCACCTGCATGGAGGGGAGTGGGGGGAAGCAATTCCTAATATTTTCAGTCGTAAATCCGTATCTGCAATAAAAAATATTAATGTTCCTATTTAAGATTTCAAATTTGCCACTACTCCACCTCTATATGTATGAACGCCTATTCTGATTAAATCGAGTAAGAAATTTAGAGAACAGCATCAGTATACTGACTGAATTTGAAAATGCCTTTCTCGCAAAGTTTGTCAAAATCTTAAGATTTCTACCTACTCCAATAAGATATACTCTCTCTCTAATGACGCCATACTGAAATATTACATAATTTTCAATCCCAATGGAAATTATTCTAAGTCATGCATAAACGGAAGACGGGGTGGTTCTAGTAACCGGGCAGTTTCTAAACCTAGCCCGCGATCGCATGCAAGGTGCATGTTTCTCGAAGCATGCAGAGTGAAAAGATTTATCTGAGTATAAATCCTGGAAAGACAGAAATGGTTCTCTTCACAAGAAAAAAAATAAAAAGGGGTTTCACTCAGGTTATTTGATAAACGCTTATATTTGAGCAGAGAGGTTGACTATCATATGGAGTGATGATTAGGCGAAACTTAAAGGACGCCGATTGACACAATAGTCACAAAAACTCTATCATCTCTATAACAGTTACGAAGGACGCAGTAAAGTCTCTGGACTGAAACCGGAAGTAATCCACTGGTTATATATGTTACGGGTAAAGTTAGATAAGCGAGTAAACCTAGGTTTACCCGAGTAAACTGATGCGTAATACCCAAGACTCTTGGGTAAAGTCCAGAATATGTTCACGTTTCAGGCTTTACCCGGGTAAACCGCGTTTTATCCGCTTTTCGTTTGGATGTACCAGAAATGAAAAGGCCATTGATGTTTCCCTATTGCTTAATATTGCCTGATGATGTACTTGGCTCAGCACATCTGCACATTTGGTCTGATTTTCTGAAGTTTATATATTATTGGCGTTTTCCTTATAATTATTGTCGACGTCTTCCATATTGTCACCTTCAGTAATATCTTATTGCGGATTGTTTATTTCTAGGCCACTGTCTGTAGACTGGTCTTCGTTTTGTTCTTGTTGATGCTGTTCTTCTACACCAAATTCCCTAACGACTTTCTCAAGCTCTTCTTCGGTTCGTAGATTCGCAATAGCTTCTTTTGGAAAAGCTGATGTGGATAGGCCGACTTTAATATAATGCCCAAATATGGCGGTGTAAGGAGCTCGTCGTTTTATTCCATCGTGGTATGCCCTGTTTTTCATTAATTGGATGCATTGGTATGCCCTGCAGTTTTCATCGTCCATCCACGTCATGAACATATTTTGTATATCTTCATTTCCTCTTTCCACGTTGTGACTGACTATGACGTGGTTTGCCATGTACTATTTTAAGGCCATTCCACATGGAACATAACTCTTCAATGAAATGACACGGTTCGCGAACTCCTGCTCGAACAGAACATTATGTCGAACCTATTCAAACGTCGATATTGTAGAGTGGACTTGGTTTTAGCATTTTTTGCTAACTTAACTGACTCCAGCATTTCTTGGTATTGTTCATTTTTAAATAAAAGCTGTTTGCACTTTTAGAAGACACCAACTCATCGAAAACTTCATAGAAACACTGTTTTAAACGAGAGCGTCCATTCTCTTCGGTTGTCATTTTTGAACTGCACGTGGCGGTGGCGTGGTGAAAGATGACGCAATAATAAAATCCTACACCCAACTTTAGCCAAGGGACAACGGATAGAACGCGATTTACCCGGGTAAAGCCCGAAACGTGTACAATTCCAAATATATTTTGGACTTTACCCAAGAGTCTTGGGTATTACGGGGTTACCCGGGTAAACCTAGGTTTACTCGCTTATCCAACTTTACCCATAACATATACATCCATCACAAGACTGAGAATCAGCAATGGTTCGGTGGTGTGGTGGAAAAGCGCTACACAAAAAACAGCGACAAACATGCTGATCAAATTACCAGGGTCAACCAGTCTGTCAATAACCCATAACACGTAACAAGAATTATCTTTCAGCTGCCTTGAATGTGATTCTGGGGCTAGCCCGGTTTCCAATATGGATAAAAAAGAGACAATTGTAAGAATGCGAGTTTCAGGAAGAGATTAATCATGGTAAGCGGAGGATATTAAAGGTACATACTGATTCATCTAAGGTCGCTGAGATATGATATAGATCCATAACGAAAACCTTGAGTAAGAGAAGAAGACTACCCAAATGAAGACTAGGAGGAAAATGAGGAATATAATGGGACAACCAAAAGAAACTCCAGGTGCAACAGCTGCGACCTTTTTAAAGAATCCGCAATTAGTACCTATACAGGGTGATTTCTAAGTTCAGTAATTTTTCAACAAACTCAAACAAAATTCATTTTCTTTTTTCAAATAACTTTTCTTAATTAAGTTAAAAATAGAAGAGACACAGCCTTTAAGAGATAAAAAATGACAGTCCAACCCTGTTATAAATTCGGGTAACTAAACTAATTTGAACAAATAAACAATTAAACAAAACAAAAATGAAACAAGACAAAAAATAACAGAAAATAAGTTCAAATAACTCAATTAATGTAGGTAGGTAAGTTATTAAATGAAAAAACAAAGTAAGTTAAAAAAAAAAAAAAAAAAAAAAAAAAAAAAAACAACCAAATTGCACTTAAGTTAGCTCACCAACTTTTTACCATGGTAAATAGAGTATGTATAAATTTTATTGGAGAGTTATTATAATATTATGTTCACGTAAAATTAGGCCGATATTATCCCCCTTAGTGTGGAAAGCAGCTAAAGAACCTTTCGCCTATAAACCAGTCATTAGTTTTCTCACAATTTTTGATGAAGCAAGCAGCAAGGGTATTCTCGAAGTTCTTCAAGTTCTCACATTACGCAGTGACGGGAGTGAGAAATTGACTTCGCACGAACTTCAATAATTATTGTAGTTTTGAGCTGAATCGATAACCACCAGAAGTTCAATCAATCCAACAGGCATGAATGATTAATTCAAACTCCCTGCAGACTCTCTGGAACAAATGCCGGCCGATATCTTCATTCATTGTGAAGAGACAGTTCCTTAGGCGAATTGCTGCAAAAACTGCCACGAGATGTTCAAAGATGTCTCAAGTTTGAGGCAAATCGATTTTTTAATTACAAAAAAGGTTACTTAAAAGCGAATTTTCCAAAGTCTTTACAACCTCTTCATCTGGTAGGGTATTGTTCTTATCACTGCTTTTTTGCCCAATACTTTCCCTGGCACATTCGGGTTCATAAATCGAGTTTCTGGTAGGCATCCATTATTTGAGCTCTAGCACCCTATTAGATCTCCTGCAAACTCTTTTTACCCCTTCATGGAAGAATGGTTTTCGCTTGCAATGGTTTAAATGACTTATTTACATTGTTGAAAACTTAAAAAACCATTTTCTTCTAACCGAAATGTCAATTTTTAGAGATTTTTACAGCACATTTCAGACCAAAGTAAGTTTGAGAATTATGACTCAATTTTTTGTTTTGCAAGTTAGAACGTAGGTCGACTCTCTTTTCTTAACTCAATACTCAATAAGTTTTACGAATAAAATTAGCAAGATTCACACAGAACGTTCATTCTCAATTAACGGTTCAAAGAGTAATTATACCCTTTTGGTAGGAAGTTTCTCAGGGGTCTAGGGTCACTATTAGCCAAAGTAACAATACGTTCTGTTCATTTTGATCGATTGCACGGTTCATTCTTTCTGGTAAACAAACAGAAACATCACGAAGATAAATAACGAGATGTCTTCTTCTTTGTCGAAGCTCGCGTCTGAGCGTCGTAATCTTCATGGAGGGTCAGAGATGGTCTGCCAGAGCTCACGGTGATGATCTCAGACATTGTGAGTCCTGTTAGTGATTTTATTTGGTCAGTGAATCGATTTAGGGACCTTCCTCACCTTTTATTGCCTTCGATTTGCCTTGAATAATTAACTTCTCCATTCCTTCTCTTTCTTTGTTACATGGCCGAAGAATTTTAGGATATGTCTTGGAGTTGTTAGTAAAAGTCCTTCGCAGGCTTATTTAGTTCTTTAGGATGAATATTTTGGTTTTGGTGCATGGTGTATGGTGTATGTAACATAATATGTGCCTTAATTTGGTAACTGAGGATATGTGCTTCTGACCGAAGACATTTGAGAAACTGCCTCGTAACATTTCAAATAAATGCTTGGACATTTCAAGTAAAGTCTTGAACCTTCAGTTGAGGACGTTTTTTGAGAATTTTGGTAATTTTTCTCAAACTTGAATGGATCTCAAATGTGCTGTGAAAATCTGCAAAAATTGACCATTTGGTTACAAGATCATGGTTTCCTAGATTTTCGATAGTGTAAATATTGTAAATGAATCATTTTAGACCATCGCAAGCGTAAAAAATCCACGCATGAGGACCTAACAAGAAGTTGCAGGAGATCTAATAAGATAGAGCTTAAAAAATGAATTGAGTTGAGTAATTCAATTTCTCTTGGTTAAAGGTAAAGCAAGCTGAAAATTTCAATTGAAAATCTTGCAATAAGCCAACTCGATTTTGGTACATTTGGGTACATGCAATTCCAAAATCACGCCATTCCGTAATGCAGATATACACAAACCTGAGAGTTAGAGAACTGCAAGAAAATCCCTGCTGCTTGCTTCATGTAAAATTTTGAGAAAATCTAGTGACTGGATTGTCGGTAAGGGAACTCCAAGAAAGTGTTTCTCTAATTTTGTGCTGTATAGTATTGATGAGTGAAGAATACGCATAATTGCGGTCCATTGACAGCTGTCAAGAAACTAGTTGAATGTGTGATGGTACTGATGGCAGATTCTAAAGATATAATAATAATAATAATAATATCCTTATCAAATAGCTCAACATACTAAAAGATGCTCCAATATTATTGAATTGCAATTTTTTGTAATATTTACTACAGAAACCAGTTACAAAAAGAATTTTAAAATAGGCAAACAACATCATAATTGATTCAGGGCTATTTTGCGTGGTACATGAAGGTTTTATTCGAACGTTTCGGCGCGGAATCAAATATAATTTCATTCAAAGCCAGCTGTAAAAGGTCTTACACATCAACATAATAATTAATCTCCTAATTTGTGTTAATTTTCCAATAGGTTTTCTAAATTCATTGGATTCTCTCAAATTTCTATTTTAGAAGATTATGTTCTTGGGGTCTTAAATTACCCCTTTCATAGTAGTGTGGCCATATCTCCGCAATGTTTTTACACTAATTAAGTAAAGCTTAAGTAAAGAGAGATAACACGTGCGAGAGAAGAGGTGAAAGGTTGGAAATATCTATGGTTATTTGAAATTTATGAATTAGGTATGAACGATAAACTATGATAAACTGAATTTTCCATATTTTATAAAGCTTTCCAGTACTACATCAGTATAGGTACCGTGAGAAAATATTCACTTTTAATGCTTATGTAAGGCACGCTAAAGGCGGATTTACTGAAATTGTCGATTTGTCCGTATATATGGAGCAGGTGGGGGTGACCAACCGTGACTTCCACAGGGGAAAATTATACCCCATAATAGTAGCAATGCCGTAATAAATATAAGTACATATCTGTTACATGACATTAACTAATTTTTCTGTTTCAGTCGTATAACCATGATGGCATAATTTTGAACCAAAATACAAAAATCGTTTGGATTCAATATTTAAGTCCATAGTTTTGTTGCAAAAGGTACCGAACAGGGGTTGAACTTGAAAAGTTGTAATAATTACCTACAAAAAAAAAAGAATAATAAAAAAAGAGAATAATCGTGTGCTCGATGTAAAAAATTTGAATAGGTACCTGTACCTGTCGTGCAAAAATCCAAATTTTCATATTAATTACATTGCCAAAATATTATTCATAAAATAAAAACGAGGAATTCAGTCTGGCCAGAAGTTAGCACGGCTGAATTTTTTCTCCGGTCATGTTTAATATTCATGAAAATTACATCATTCGGTTCACGCAAGGGTCGCGAGGTTACGACTCGAACGCTCCGCGGATGAGCCCCGTCTTGCGGTTCGATGTGAGTGGGCCTGGGCGGGCTATCCGCGGGACCGCGCGGCGCTTACGCGGCTGAGTCAGGCCACTAAACGCTAAAAATATTAAACTCTCAGACATCCTATAAATATTTTTTTAGCGTAAAATTTATACTCGTCTGCATCCAAGCGATTTGTTATTATTTGATCTCCTAAAATACTTTGTTCTAGCTACACTTTTTGACTTTGAACTTTTAAAGTTAGATAATTTATTATTAGGTAATTTACGCGGAAAAATTAAAGCTGAGAAAACTATTCCACGAATAATACGTTTCATGAATCGAAAAATATTCCGACTTTTTCTCTGTCGATTATTATCGATTCGATTTTGACGATTTTTTCAATGGTGATATTTTTTGGTACCAGGGGGTTGATGGTACCCCCTATCGCCCCAAGCTGCCCGTCTCTGGACTGCGTAGTGAATATAAGCGACGTTGTGGCGTCGAAGCGCGGGCGTCGCGGCGCTTCCTTCCCCTCGACGCGCAGTCCATTAAACCGTGTTGCCAGGCTCACTAAAATTTACCTATAACAATTTATGTCCCAATTTTTTCAATAAAATTAATAAAACCCCTACTAATGTTTTATTTAATTTTATTAATATTAGGTAGATATATCACATTTGGTTGCTCATCTCTTTGGGTTCTTATTAACATTATTAAACAAACATAATCATTCTTTAATTTGATTCGCTTATGGTCAGAATCAGAAACAAATATTTTATGGTTCGCTCGTATAAAAAATTGGACACATTAAAGGCTACCTATTGCTCTATACAATGATGGAGAAACTGGATTATGTAATTAGGAAAAAAATATAATTTTTGTCAAATAGTTAATTCTATAATTTCACATTGTCATTAAATTATCCTTAAAAGTTGAATTAAAACCAGTTTGTTTAGAAACCGAAACCACCACGTCCAAATTGGTGTATAACAGAAAAACTATATAACAGAAAGACAGTCTCTACTGCTCTCCAAATTTCAAAAATTTCTCTTCGACAAACCGAATGGTCAGTATGGTCATCCTACCTGGCAACCACGCGCTGGTTGCCGCTGCCGGCATCTCCGTCTACCGCGGCCGTCAGTCAGTAGCCGTACGCGGTTCGAGCATGCCCGTCTGCTGGCCGCCGCACTCCACAGTGACCCCAGAGGCTGCCGACGGCCGTCTCCAGCGAGTGACCTAGTGCTGCATCCCCCATGGGCCTCCCCGCCCCCCTCTGACCCCTCCACGGGCCATGGCCTGCTGGCCACCGCCGCCAGCACTGACCGCGCTGCTGCTGATGCTCTGCTGCATAGCACCACCAGGTCGGTACCTACCGCTAAGCTCTACTCTTATCTATAAACACTTTTCCAAAATCACCCTGTATGGGTACTGTATGTCGTTACTATTATTATCATTTTTAGAAAATTATAGAGGGTTTTTCTAAAACATGTACATCTATTTTTTTTATAATTAATTAATTTAGAATATATTTACCTACTTGATTTTATAATTTCATCAAAATCAGTTACTTTTTCCAGGGACACCTGTATATACCTAATTGTACGATAATATATTATATTTGGTTATGCTTGAATATGAGTTAAAGTAGTAGGTATCCTGAATCCTTAAATTGATTAGTTTGTAACTAATACATAAGATTTGGGGATACCTACCATGTTTTAATCTGATTTTGAATGGGATAGTTTTTGTAATGTACCTATTTGAATTTGTATCGACTCCTAATTTTCTTTCCAGGGTCATCTGTACCTTTAATATCTTTATAGGTATTAGACATAAATTTATACTTAACCTCCTTATACCTAATAGTCGTTCGACTTTTTGGAGGACGAGCTACTCTATAGATATACTTGAGTTCTTATCAAAATTAACTTGTAATTGTTATCCATTACAATATTGTTATCCAATTTCTTTCTAGAAGAAACGAAATTTGAAATGTAACTTGACAAATTTGAATTATTGTCTAGTGGTCGGTTCCCCCTTTAACTCCTGATTAATTTATAGATCCACTCCAATCTTGATAAAATAGAGGAGGGTTGTAATTTATTGAATGTGAAATTTTTAGATATTTATCCTGAATTTTATGGGGAGCACTTAGTCACTACTGGATTGAATCATACTAATTCATAACCACCTGTTTAATTTTTTTTTATCAGAATTTTCTGATTAATTATTCCTCAATCCAAGTTCTAATAGTCCTTCCCAAGAAGCAGACACTTAGGAAAGAATGAAATGGAAAACACTGATGTAATTGCCCATTTTTAAGAAAAATCGTTTAATTAATACAATTTTTTAATAAAAAAAAAAATACAAAAATTTTGTCATTTTTACATCCCCGAGCTCTTCAATAATGGCCACCTCAAATATGTAGATATTAACACCTCAAAAAGAATCCGGAAATGTAACTGGAACTCCTTTATGTTACCACATTCATAAAGACTTGTCAATTTAAAATTCCTGCTAAATCGGTATTTTGTACCCATCTGTTAAAAGGATCTAACATCAGGTTGTGGCTAGGAGTGGAATGATTTAACGTATTGGTGGCCCCTTATAATTTGACACAAAAAAACCGCTTCGAACTGTCAACCAATTTTACAGGATGACAATATCATTTCTTATTCTTAACATCGTCAATTCAACCATCCTCAAATCATGGAGTGATCCACAAAAAAATTTGTTTGCAAAGGGGGTCGAGACCCCAAGAAAACCTAGCCGAAAGACCGAAATAGGGGGGTATATGTTTTTCCAAAATAAGATTTTTGTCTTTTTCACTTTCAGCTAAGTGACCAAAAAACAGGGAAACATGGCCCAAAAATGGATGTTTGCAAAATATCGTGAATTTCTGTGATTTGCTGCATCCAAAAGACCATCCACAAATCTATGAGATAGTTTTGCGACCACCCGTCGATCTTTCATAGTGTTAGCACAATTTTCATTTTCCTGACCTCTTTTATTTTCCACCCCTATAAAATTTATGCAAAAACTATAATTTCACCAAAAATGGAGCCATTAAAAAATATCCACTTATTCGTTATAACCTCAGCTATATGATAATGTATCAAAAAGTATAATATCAACCCCCCCCCCCCCCCCAAAAAAAAACTACCCCCTTAAGTGAACAATTTTCTTCATTTTCACTTCCCTGATAAGCTATGCATTAAAACAGCGTGACAATTTGTTGAATCCAATTAATCCAATTCATGAATTTAGCACTATAAGTAATTATACTTTTTAAATTTTATTTAAATTTTTAACAAATTTGAGAAAAAATGTTCCTTGGATTCCGCAAAAAATCTCGCCAAAAAACCAAAATAGGCGAACATTGTTTTGAGGTTGCTCTTTTCAAAAATAAGATTTTTGTCCTTCGTAAAGTGACCCAAACAAAAATGGGGAAAAATGGCTCAAAAATTAGTTTTTGCAAAATATCTCGAAAAGTGTTGGTTGGAAATTTCTAACTGTGGTTTGCTGCATCCAAAACAGTATTCAAAAATCTATAAAGTTTTTCAACCACCCGTCTATTTTTCATAGTTTTAGCCTCGGTTTTAGCATAAAACAGAAATTTTCATTTTCCTGTGTCCTCCTAATTTCCACCCCTATAAAATTCATGCAAAAAAATCAATAATTTCGTCAAAAATGGAGACATTAAAAATCTACTTATGCGTTCTAGCCTCGGCTATACGATAATGAAGAAAAAAAAGTATAATTTTACCCCCCATCCCCCAAAGCTACCCCCTTAAGTGAGCAATTTTCTTCATTTTCACTTCCCGGATAAGCTATGCATTGAAACAGCGTGACAATTTTTTTTTATGTATATTCAATAATCCACTTCAGAATCTGAAACATTTCGTCTTATTATTAGCGATTTCCAAAATTCCTGATACTGATTAGAATTTGACGGTAGAATTAGTTACCATTAGATCAGAATTTTTCTTATATAAAATGAAGAATTCGCCCTTATATCAACCCGTAACCCCTCAAGAAAACGATTTTGGTTATTTTTTAAAAAAATGGGATTTCAACTCAAAAATTGTAAATATCTGGCTTTCCATTCTAGCCAAAACTTATTCTTAGAAGTTGAATTTTCATTAATAGTAGTAGAGCTCTAGGTCCATGTTCATTACTGATTTAATGGCTGAAGACAAGAGGAAAACATTGCTGAAGACAGGGATGACCATTTCGCTTTTGTTGGAGATAATCGGCATGCCCTGATTTTATAAAAAAACAGCTAGCTTCCATTAGCTGTCATTTGCTGGCAGGGCTTACCAATAAGAGCGAAATGGCCGTCAATATCTTCAGCAGTGTTAGTGTTTTTCTCCTGTCTTTGGCATTAGATCAGTAATGAACATGAGTCTAGAACCCACGATTGACCATTTGTTAAACTGTTTTTATCTATTAGGGTGGTCATAGGAATCTCTTCTTTTTTAGTTTTTTGATCATCTTCTCAATGCCGCTAACTGCATCCCCAAATCCGCAACGGTTTGCGAGATATTTTTTGCAAAAACCTGAAGAGTATTGCTGGAAACGAAAACCTGGCTCTAAATCCAAGAACCTCAATTCGACTTCGTATACAGAGCAACTGAACATCTCACAACATTCTTGCATGAAGATTAAAGATTTTCAGGAAGGATTTGAATTTGATGACCTCGTATACAATATACAAAAATTTCTCAGGAACTGAAGCTTAGAGACCAAGGAAGGATGCTGGAACATCAAACAATTGACCTAATTTTTTTCGACAAAATTGGTCTGCTTTTTGGGCAGATGGTGCCATCGGACCGTACTTTGCCGAAAATGCTGATAAACTCGTATTAACTGTGAATGGCAACCATTATCGGGACACAACATCTTTTATTGGCGTGAATTGGAAGAAATAAATTTCCAAAACATTTGGTTTCAACAGTAATGTCGTCACTTCCTACATTATACATAAGAAACACGTGTCTTATTGCAGACGTTGTTTTCTGGTAGCTTGATTACCAGGTTTGGAACTCCAATGGAATTCTGGGGTTTTATTAAAAGTGAAGTCTACACTGATGGGCCTGTAACGATTCCTGGCCTTAACGACGAAATTCAGGCAGATTTATTTGTGAGAGTCGAGGATAATATGAAGATAAGAAGGCTTCTTGTAGGAACAGCCAAGGCTATATCAGTGTCATAGCTAAAAAATAATAAAAAAATAATAATCATCACCATAATTTTATTAGCATCTATATCATAATAGGTAGTTCTTATCTAGCACGCTAATTTGAGTATCACCTATATAAAGTGCAAGATCCCCAAAATGGGAAAATATAGCTCAAAGAAGGACTTTTGCGAAATATTCCAAAAAAATTTGTGGCTTACGGCATTCGAAAGGGGATCAGCGAACTCAAAGGTATTTTTTACCACTAGTCTATCTAGCACGGTTTTACTAGAAGTGAGGGTTAAAGAATCGCCCATTTTTGATAAACGTAAAATTTTCGTTTTTTTTTTGAAAACAAAATACAAAAATCGGCTTTTTGAAAATTTATAAAGCTCATGTAAGAGTAAATTTTTAAATTCTCCCATTCTGATTTCTGCAACTAAGTTTACCTTCAAATTAGTACCATAGGTTCAGAAATTTATTTTGAAAATTCATCATGTATATAAGAAAATTACGATTTTCGTGATTAGGTAAACTTTTTTTCTGGTAGAAATTGAAATAAATTTATAGCAAAATTTATACATTGCTAGATGCTTTTTCGGGTGCTGCAATAAAATTCGAATTTTCAGTCGTTACGAAGAAATCACGTGATTCCATAATTTTTCTCAACTTCGTTAGAAATGCATGTTAAATAATATTTGGAAATGAAATTACCTATATCCATTCAGCCTATACACCTACTCTTTGAGTGTACAGACGTTGAGTCATTCATGAATCCTTAAAACGCCCAGATTTGTATCAAATTTTGTGCTAGTCTCTTATTTTTAAAGGAAATTTCTGGTCAATTATTTACTTGTGCCTAATTACTTCCCGCAAAGCACCCAATTTTTTACCTCAAGACATGCTGAAGTTCAGATTTTCGTTTGAATATGTACCTATTAAATTAAATATAAGAAATTATAAGAAATATTTATTTCGAACGTAACTGCTTAAGCGGGTTGGGGTTTCATTTGATTAGGAATCTCAATCAGATGTCATAATTATTGGAGTTTTTGATATTGGAGATCTTGCATTTGAACGTTTTGAATTGAGAGGGGGGGGGCATACATAGTTGAGTTCGAAGTTCTCAATTTTGCGATTGTGTAACGGTAGTTATAAAGTCAGTAAATGCAACGTTTAAAAAAAGAGGAAGCATCACAATGTCGAATCCTGGAAAAGTCGCATGGATGATCCTAATAAGGGCCCCAGATTTTGATCTCAGAAACATTTCATGAATATCATTTTGGCGATTTTCTTAAAAAAAATGGCTTCTTCTCATCTCTCAGCCCATTGCCTGATCGATTTGGCAGCGCGATCATGGGTGTTTTCCCCACTTAAGGGGTTAAACTACTATGAGACAGGGCGATTTACATATAGGGCTAGTTCAACTTATAGTTGGTCTAGAAATTTGAAATTTAGAACGTAGTCATAATCGATAAAACCAATTATTCTACCAAAAGTATTCTATCAAATTCAAAAGAAAACTATAAGAATCATTTCAGTATCAAGTTTTCCATTTTACCTATAATATAGCATGGATAGAGCCTTCCAATTTTGAGTTTAGACAGTTGAGTTTTGTTAACTTACTTCTAACGGGTTATGACAAAAAGGTTTCAGTTCCCAAAATTATGGTATGATAATGACCGTAATCATAAGTTTTTTTTTTGTAATAAATCTGCTTATATTTACGAATATCTGATTGGCTGAAAACTCACGATAGTTCGTAAAATGACACAACCTGGGACGAATCGGTTATTTAAAATCTTGACAATACAGTTTTAGTAGTCATAAAAAAATTATTAGAATTCTATTATACAATAAATCGAAAAACAAAATAAATATTAATTTTACCCGGATCTTAAGAAAATAATTTACTCCAGTTTTTACACCAGCAATTTACAAAAAGCTGTGGCCCTTTAACAAAATACTGAAGTCATAGACAGGGTAGTAAGTATACGAGGCGAGTATTCCCAGAACGAAAGGAAAACGGACCAGTTAAAGTTTCGTAAAATAGGAGGAGCACACGGTTAATGGATTTTCAAGGACCTATTTCTATCGGATAAGTACCCATTACTGTTCAATGTTCATACAGCACAAGCTCCAGCACCATGCAATTTCAGATACGCTGCATTATTTGAACCAAACTGAGAAGGAAAAGTTATAGTACAATAATCGCTTATTTATCAGTGCTACAATCCAATAATCGTTGATTTATGCGTCAGTAAAAATCTAGAAATCAGTAATATGATTGGTGGATTTATTGTGAATTAAATAATCTCAATTGTTGCATAAAATCACGGAATGACTGATTTCTTGAAGAATGGTCCCTAGAGAGCAAAATATTTTTTTAAGATCGATTTACAATTTAATATCGTGTGAGTAATTGAAAATGTAATTGAGGTAATTTTTGGAAAAAAGAAATTTCAAAACAGAAACAAATGAAATTTGAAAAATTTCAAATATACCCCCAATGCTTAGCGACTGCACCCTCAATAGAACCTTACACCTTTCAGCTTCCAAGTATAATCATCCCTTACTTACTTGTTTTTTGTATATTATACAGGGTTATTCACGGTATACGCCACGGAAGATTATGGCCGTGTCTCTGGATTTTAGGATCTTTTTATTTTTGGAGTGGATAAAAACCCGGCAGAGGTACGTTTTAAAATTATATTCATAATGTACAGGGTGTCCCAAAAGCATGAAACATATCAAAGTTATGTTTTTTTTAAATGGAATGCTCCTATGTTATTGTATTTTTAGATTGTCTGAGAAGAGAAAATAGGATTGGCTTTTACAGTTGGTGTTTAAATTCAGAAGTTTTTGAGTTATAAACAAGTGAAAAACGTCATTTTTCAAGTTCAAGGCCCTGTACAATGAAAATGGTTCAAGATAGAGAAAAACTGCTTACATGTCCCTATTTTAACTTTTTATTTACTATCCTATGATATAGAAAAAATTATACTTTCTTTGATTTATTTATTTGTCGACGCGTGGAGAAATCTCAGAATTTTTCAAATTTTTTATCACCCTGTATAAACATTTCATCTACATCATTGGATAGTACATGAAAAGTTAAAATAGGGACATGTAAGCCGTTTTTCTCTATCTTAAGCCGTTTTCCTTGTACAGGGCCTTGAACTTGAAAAATGACGATTTTCACTTGTTTATAACTCACAAACTTCTGAATTTAAACACCAAGTGTAAAAGCCAATCTTCCTTTTTCTTCCCAGGCAATATAAAAATGCAATAACATGGGAGCATTCCATTAAAAAAAAAACATAACTTTGATATGTTTCATGCTTTTGGGACACCCTGTACATTATGAATATAATTTTAAAACGTACCTCTGCCGAGTCTCTATCCACTCCAGAAATAAAAAGATCCTAAAATCCAGAGACACGGCCATAATCTTCCGTGGCGTATACCGTGAATAACCCTGTAGAAAATTTGGGACACCTGTAAACGAGGAGGGGTGTTCGGAAACGTTTCTAAGAAAGATAATAGGCCCTCAACGTTTCAAGGAAAAACTCACAAAAAATGATTAGGAGCCGATAATTAATTTTTTCCAGAGGTTTTTACAGCAATGTTATAAGCACTCAACTTTCATCAATTAGTATGGGTAGTTTTGATGGACGAAGTAAAATTCTCAAGAGATGTAATCAGCAATTTCCACAACGATCAGATGGTCAGGAGAAAATTGTCACACAATTACCTCTCTCTCTCTCTCTCTCTCTCTCTCTCTCTCTCTCTCTCTCTCTCTCTCTCTCTCTCTCTCTCTCTCTCTCTCTTCTTTCATCGTTTGGGAGATTTTTTAATTAGTCCTTTTTTCTACTCCCGATAGTTTCTAATGTGTCAAGCTTAGTTTTTTGTGGAGGATGAATTTTATGGAAGTTGGATGAGGTCCCATTATGATTTCGTCTCATTATACGGAAAATATCATTTGGCTTATGCACGATGGTGCACCTACGTAGCTTAGTCTTCGAGCTCAAGAGCACCTGAATCAGTGTTACCATAACCACTGGATATAACTCGAGGAGCACCCGTCGCTATCGAAACGTTCAATATTTGTGGAAACGCAAATGGAAAGGTTAATATTGGTGGAGGTTAATTTAATACTTGGAGTCACTACTTATTTATACAAGAATCTTATCCCATATACTAATGTTGATTTGATGGATTTTAAAGGGTACACCTCCGACTTAGTAGCTAAGTATACTCAAATAATCTTAACAGTAAACTCATAAGTATCGAAGTTCTAGTTTGTAAAATGTTTCCTAACAATCTCAATTACCCGCCCTGAAAGTCCTGAAACCCGAAATAATCGTTGAATGTAATGTAATGAAGAGTTGCAGGAGAATTTAACGAGTTCTTGGAGGATTCTAGGAAATCCTGGATGTTCCTATCTTTCTAGTATTAAACTTTTTATGCTTCATTCATGAAGTGCAGACATTACTAGAACATGAACCAAGCTTGAGAGACTTTTACTTACAAATTCCAGGAATACTTCGTCGGAATTATACCCTTATGAAGTATTCATTCAGATCCTTGATCCCTGGCATACCATACAATTTAATAAAGAATTCATGTATACATATACTACTAACACTAACACTAACGTACGTAGGTATTATTTCATTGTTTTAATTTTCAATTAAGAAATTTGATAAAAAGTATAATTATTTTGTTATCCAGCTATATGAATAAAGAAGGTGTTTGGTTAAATTAATAATTTAAAACATTATTTTAATCTTTTTAATTTTTTTGCTTCAATTTAAAGTTCTGGTATGTATAAAGTTTCATAAAATAATTCTAAAAATACTTTTTTTCATATAAAGTTATGTGAGATTGTGTTACTTAAACATTTTCCTTGATACCTACCTCATTTAATAAGGAAACTCACTTCAGAGAATACTTTTTATTGTCAACCGTCAGTGAAATTAATACGGTTTCAAATACAACGTCTTGTATATTATGTATAATAATCACGCCATGTAAACTTGACTCTTCAAAGTTTAATCTTACATTGTTTCTGAAATATTTTTACCTATTAATTAGGTAGGTACAGATTTTTTTTAAGTTCCAGAAATATCTTCATACACAGAGGATGTTCCTCATTTCAGAGCTCACTACGGGTGTCTCGTAAACGCTGAGAGATACAGGACCGGTTGAATTAGAGAAAAGATGCGCTATTTTGGCCATCTCGAATCCGTCAAGACATACAAGGTGTCTGTAACCGTTCCTGAAATATCCTGAAAAAACTGAAAAATTATTTCTTACTTTTGCCATCTATACCTTTCTCATTCTTAACGGATTCAAGTGGCCACAAAATAGGGCATCTTTTTTTCTCTATTACCCGATTTTGCATCTCTTAGGTTCACGAGATACCCATAGTGAGCTCTAAAATAAGGGACACCCTGTATAGATATACATAGAGGAAAATATTTTTGAGGGCTACAAAAAAATCTCAAGGTGCCGTTCTTCTGAAAAAATTATTTACAGAAAGTTTCGATACAAGCAAGCCGATTAAGCTACCAAATTAGGCACTTACTAAAGGTCTTTTCCAAAAATTAATTATACAGGCTGGTAACTTTCAGCTGGGTTACAATTGGGATCTCCTAAACTATGGGAGATACACAGTCGGTCAAATTAGAGAAAAGTTCTACAATTAATTCTTATCAAGAATCTGAAAAAGATAGAATTACTTCAGTCGTTACTGAAATATCCTGAAAAACTGTAAAATAGAAATTTATTATTTTTGCAATATCTTTTTTTTTTGTTGAAAATTAATTAATAAATTTTTGTAGGTTGACGTAAGTCATCAAATGCTATCCATTTGATATTACTAAAAATTTCAAAGCCTACTAGATCCTATAGGGATCTATAAATAAATATAAATATAGGGATTTTCAAGTCATTCGATATTAAGAAAATCAACTTAACCAAAAATCTGCAAAATTCAAAACACCGATTTAAAAAAAAAATCATTCTTCTTTTCATTTTCAAAAAAAATAATTAAAACATTTTCCTTCGCTTTCCTTCGGTATGACGTCATATTGCTTTCTTGGTTTTTCTGTGAATGGTTTTTGCTCATGACCTTATTCGATAAAGACATTTTCTTCTTTTTTTCGAATATAACAATTTTAATTTTTTTTTTCTCAATATGGTTAAAACGTCAAATAGATAGCTTTTGATGACTTATGTTAACATACAAAAATAATTCATTCAATTTCAATAATAAAAAAGATATGGTTATAAATAAGAAATCACGATTTTTCATTTTTTTCAGGATATTTCATCAACGACTGAAGTTATCCAATTTTTTTCAGATTCTTAATATGCTGAAATTTTGCAACTTTTCTCTAATTTAATCGACCCTCTATCTTGAATGATTTAAGAGATCGCAATGGTGAGCCAGTTGAAAGTGACCATTCTGTATATAAAGATTTTCCCCTTAAGCGGAGAACGTCTCAATTAAGACGCTACAAATTTTTCAATTATAGCAAGCTTATCTTTTTTTTTTCATTCCAAAATAACCAAAGAAAGCCAACTTAGATGATCGGATTTGTATAGCATCTCTTTTGAGACGTTCGCCGTTTATATACTGCTGAAGATATTATTTTATCATCAATGACATCCTGGTAAATTTTTAGCTCGTCTCCTTATTCGCGAGCTCCCTACAATCCGTATTAAAACCTCCTCCCTTTCAAGTAAGAATCAAAAATCCTTCTGGTGGGTAACCACATTTTCAAATAGTCTGACATAATAGCAATTATCGTTTTGAAAAATTTTCATGGACTTCGCTACCTCTCTCATAAGTCTTTCTATTAATAAAGGACCTTTACGGTTAAAGCCCGAGGTACCATTTAGATTGAATAAGGTTTGCCATCTTTAGAAGTTTTGATGGATTGTTTGGAATGTAGACATTTGTAATATCGTTAATCTTGAAATCTCGTCTAATTGGTTGCAAGATCAAAGAGAGTTACTACACCAAAAATAATAAAAGTAATAGGTTGAACATCAACCGATGAAAGCTTGCAAATTCGATGCTGATGATAGCCTTTACTGCAATCGTAAATCAGATGTCAGTCTTCGGCCAATGAACAGCTTGAATATTCACTGCCAATGCCAGCAATTACTTCACTTTTAAATTCAAATAACACGTTTGTTTATAACGGTTTTTGAATAAAAATAATTTGTCTCTCATTATTCTTTTAAATTTGAAAAATATGTTCCTTCCGTTATGAATTTTCTGATGCCAGAGTAAAGAATTTCTTAGCTGGTGGATTCCAAAATTTGAAGTTTTCAAATGCTTTCTGGATAAATGAATATACGCCTAGTTTCTGAGACGCCATTTACCAAATAAAATGTTATGGTCTTTTCTCTTATGTTTGAGGAAAATTACTGACCTATTATTATTGTCAACTGAGATAAAAAATTTGTGTAACTACCTAATATGACCTATTTAAATAGTTTTTTTTTTATAAGAAAGCACGAAAATTATTAAGTCCTAGCGCCGGAAAGTTGAGTAAATAAATCGATAGTCACCAGCACATTCGAACTCGTCGTCGAGTTCATATTACCTAACATATCCAGTTTCATTTGATTTTTATTTATTTAAGTAATTTAATAACAGTAATTCTAATTCAGTTCATATACCTACCTAAGTTCTAACGACTAGGTATATTTATTTAGCATTGTGTAATTTATTTAAAGGATCCAGATCAGCAATCCTCTATTTATTGCTGATCTGGGAAAAAGGAAATAGAAAATTATGTCTCTTTCGATTGAAAAATACCTTGCTGAAAAATTTGCATAGTCATTATTATAATTTATTTTATACATTTATTGTATATAGGCTGTTTGTTTTATAGAGTGACGTAAGAATTCTTCATATTAGAAAAAAAAACATTTTTTTCAAGAAGGATATCGAGAAACCTTTCTAATAGAAGATACTCCAGTAAATAAGCCGTAAAATCTTGAAAAGTGGACATCGATTTTAACAATTTTTTTTCCTGGATTCCTTAGACCTTCAGGAACATTCATCACCACTAAACCCCTGCATTACATTGAAAAATGAGAAAATTATGGTAATTTCCCCTCTCTAACGGGACAGTAAATAGTAACAGTGACAAAAAGTTAAGAAAATAAAAAATTACACCTCAGAAATCGTTCGCGGGGTTTTTTGGGAGCCCTGATCATGAATCCGAGGTCCAAGTAAAAAAGTTAAACACCCAATGTGTGTGCGATATAATTCCGATGTAATATTAATATTTTTCCGTTTTCGATGGCTGACTGATTTGTAAATTGAAGAATTTCATTCAAGCTGACTATTTTTAGAGCGACATATTAATTTTTTGTAACATTACCACTTCTTGGGAATATTTTGAAGGCTGGAACCACCCTCGCTTGCTTTTGGACTTTTTGTATCAATGACACTTTTTGGGGTGGCTTTGAGGGGGTTATAACAATCCCCATTTGCTTTTGGACCTTGCATTCGTGATCAGCGATCCCAAAAACATCCAAAAAACAATTTCCGATGGTTTTGAGGGGTTGGAACCACTTTCACTTGCTTTTCGCCCTCGTATTCGTAATCAGCGACTCTGAAAGTCGCACAGAGACGATTTTCGAGGTGAAATTTTGAATTTAATAATTTTTTTTTTATCACTGTTACTATTTGGGGTGCTTTGGGAGGGAGGAAATTACCCTAATTTTCTTATTTTCGGGGAAATGCAGGTGTTAGGGGTAATGAATGTTCCTGAAGGTCCAAGGAATCCTTATTCTACTTAGGTCCAAGTGCTGTTTAACCAATTTCCCAAATTGTACCTACAATATTTTCCGGCTTATTTACCGGACTAAGGAAGGAAAATACAGGAATTGATCTGATCGCTTAATTTTTTTTTTATATTACATATATACTTATCTTTTAAATAAACTAAAACTCTTCATGCCAGTGATGATTAGAGGTATGCTCTTGCAGTTTTAATCAACGGCAGAAACCCGAGAGAAATCTAAATCAGTTTATATCCTCATTCGAGATGTGCGAAAATAAAAAAATGTCTCCTAATTTTTTCATAAAAAATTATAACAGCAAGTGGATAACGATTACTTTGACAGAGAACCTTTTGAGATATCGTCCTGATTTATGTACGAAGTTAGGTAGGTATATCTACTGACTCATTCGAGAAATGCGTAAAGATACGAAGTTTAATAAAAAACTACCGAGGTTGATCAAAAACTATCAAGAAAGTTATAAGAACCTTTATATAGGCCGGCCTACCGAAAACATTTCATCCAAGTTGTCTTCGTTATGGTAAAAAAGAAAATAATGTCCACGTCGATTTTACCTTGCAAAATTTAAAATTAGAAATCGTTTCATCGAATGCTAAAAATGTCTAACCTCTGATTTTCCAAAAAAGATGGACTGTGACTGTACTTTTCAGTCCATAACAGCCCAGTCATTATATCCAAAGAATCGACTTTAAATAAGTCGATTTTTCTTGTTCTTCCCGTTAGAGGGGGTCACTGTTAGTCTAAATTCAAAACAATTGTTTTTCTTTACTTCAAACACATTAGATAGGGTGTCTGCGTTAAAATAACTAAGTAGGTGCCGGATTCCCGTATTTCCGGACGCAAGGAGATTTTTAAATTATTTTCATTGAATTTCTCATAGTCATTTATGCCTTAAATTTTTTTATTTTGATGCCCTACGACCAATAGTGCCTAAGATACGGCGGTGGCCACCTTAACGGGACCTCCGGTATCCTTCAAATGACCTTCAAAGATTGTTTCTTTTTTCCCAAAAAATTGAAAATAGCTGAGTTAGTCAAGAAATACAAATTTTCATGAAAAAAATGGCGGATTGATGCGGATCTCAGATTTGGTCGCCATTTTGAATTTAGACTACCAGTGATCTCCTCTAACGAGTAAGTAGAATAAGAAAGATCAACAAGAGAATTTTTCCTAGGTTAAAAAGACATAATGACTGGGCTATAATGCGTAAATTACAGTTTTTGAAAACGTTGGTTTGGTCGTTTGGTAACTCCACTGCCGTTCATTCAGTGATGCCATAATTTTGTGTTGTAACCAAAAATTAACCTCTGCAAGATTTGTGACAAAATTTACGTCGTGCACGAGTATGAACAAATCACCCAAGAAATGTTACATGCCAGTAAGGCGCTCTTACCTCCAACGGGGATAGCTGGGCACCGGTTATAAACCCATCAAGCAAAATTTAACTAATTTCAAAAGTAAGTTTTTTTCAGTTTTCTCTGAATTATCTGGTCTATTATCCGATATTGCTATGGTAAATATAGGAAAAATACCCCCAAAAAAATTAATCCTGTGATGTAGAAGCTATTTAATTTAGTTGACGGATCTAATATTATTTATCGAAATTAACATGTAGACGTTGAAGAATGGTTGGAGCAAACTAAGACAACGTAATCTAACTACATAAATCGCCATCAGAATTACCCCATTTTAACGCATGATCAAATCTATTCGAAACTACATTTTGTGGATTCACAGCCATATTAAAATGGAAGGCTAATAAATCGACTCCAATAGAAAAAAAAACTACCCAGTGTGGTATCGTCGCATTGCGGACCCGTCACGATGTCTAAAAGCCGAATAGATTATTTATATGTATATACACGCTATTTTGTGGATTATTTCCAAACAATACTAGTCCTGCTTCTTATCCAATAGCTCGAACATAGCAGGAGGGAGGAGACATCCACCGAAATTGAGTTCGCTGCCTCTAAAGCCCTACTTGCTCTATTAAAGCTTTCCTCGATCGGAAACATGGCAATTACCTCGAGTTGATCGATCTGAATGCCCTGAATATTTCCTGCTTTATGTAGAGGGTTCGACAACATATTCTGATGATTTCGTAATGATATGTACCTCGATGTTTTTTTAATGCCGAAGTAGCCAACATTTTTGACCCGAAGACGAGTGCCTATCCCCCTTTCACTCCGGTTAAGACTTCTTTGTAAAAACTGATATGATTTGTATAAGTCCACAATTACCTGTACTCGTATATCGTGAGAATACTGAGTCTTTATACGCAGGCGTCAAGGAATTTGACGATCTTCCCCACGAGGTTATGACGTGCCAAATCAGTTGATTTGCGAGCTTTGAGATTTGCCGCCCAGAGGGATGGTATAAAGTTCCATGCCAGACTATCTCTAAATAATTTTATTAGATAAGTTAAAAGTTAATTAACTTAAAAGTTTTTACAGCGCCTACGATTGCCCTGGCTGTAATGATCGACCGGAAGACCTTCCAAACCGATTTCTGAGGTCGTTTAAATAGTCCTCCTGAATTGGGTTGCCACCGATTATAAGGGGCGAGCTACCTGGGAAATGATTTTTCTTTAGAGTTCTAACGTTTTCTTTACTGAGTCCGGCGTAAATAAACGTTTGGTCGTTTTATCACACCAAAGGGTTGCTTCGGATCTCTTGAGAGAATCTTAAGAATTCTGACGAATTCAGAATTTTCTCCAGGACTTTCCTTTAGATCGTCTGCATGATCTCTTTGTAGTACTCGGCTAGACTATCTCCTTAGCTGGATTGAAGAGCCGTTGAACTTATTTGCTTTATTTCTCAAAATTTTTGTTCAACCAGTCGGCTTTTCTGGTTTCTCTTCGTTTTTGATGGATAATTTTCGTGATAGGATGATATTATTGCTTTCCGGCTTGATCCGCCGCTATTTTAATATCATCAGGATTAAATTGTAGGAATTACGGTCTCCAGTCCGGACTGGAGGAATTTCTCGTGGTGCCCACTCCAGTTTAATAACGATCCTTACTGTAGACCTTTTCACTCGGTCCATTTGATAAAGAGGTTTTGTTAAATTTTAATTATAAAATTAATGGATGATATATACCTACGTACTTTTCTGAATCGCATTTTTCTAATATCTTTTAGGGAAGTAATTTATTATATTCCGTAATAAAAGCAGCCAGTTGACTTTTGTTGAGGAAGTAATGAGCTTTAGAATATTTATAACCAACTTCAATTATTGTTTCAATTATTGAAGATTTGGTCATATTTCTTTTGTTCCGTCTAGAGTCAGTTTTCATTAATCTTCCGGACTTTAATTAAAATTTAATCTCCCAGAATTAACTCGTTTGAAATTAAAATCAGACGACATAATTGAAAGGACTCCCCTTCAGCTGAGGCAATGAATATAACAGCATCGGAAAGTTAGTAATGTCACTGTGAAAACTGTTGGAAATGAGATAATAAGGACTTTGTCGGTTATAAACTTTGAGAATCTAATTAATTGTAATAATTTCAGAGATTAAAAATCGCCACTTCCTACAGAATTGATGAATTTATGAAACTGTCTGTGTTTCTATCATTGACCAGAAATTTGATCCAAAAATCATCATTTCCCTAATTTTAGTTTATAAATCTATCAATGTAAATTTTTTATGCCACCTCATTCCGAACTGGTAATATTTTCAGGAATCTCCAATTTACGGAACCCTAAACCAAGATTTTCTTTTATGGACGAACTCTGTCCACTTTTAATATGTGGCACAGATTCGAATTCCCTTAGATGTACTTCATCATAAGAATACGTTCGTCATATTTGAACGTTTTGCCCGATTTGGATGCGTGGGGCATATTCATAATCCCCTAGATGTGTCTCACTAAAATCCTGATAAAAATTGCATGAATGCAAGAGTTCTCAAAAATCACAAATACAGAGACAAAAAAATTTTCTAAAATGTGGAAGATGCGCAAAATCAAAATTGATCTTTCAGGTCTCGTGCTGACAGGAATTTGTTGATTTGTATAGATAAATCTATTGAACAGTGAGGAAGTTTATAGTTTCCCCTTTCTCCCTTTTATTTATTATGAGCAGGGCCGCCTTAACCGTTGAGCTAATAGGGCTATTATATGCTATAGCTCAGGGGCGCAAGCATTTTAGGGGCGTATATTTTAATTCAAAATCTTTCCATTTTCCTATCAAAATTCCTTCACACGTATATTTGCTAGAAAATAAAGAAAATATATCTACAAAATTTAGTTCAGGGACAATAATAATTGACTTGAAAAATTAAGAGCCGTAGAAGCGGTTGAAGTTGAAGCGGCAAAATAAGATCTTTTTCTGCAGTTTTGTATGAATTTATTTTTTTGTTTTTGTATGTATTTTATGTTATGTTTTGTATAGTGTAGTAGTTGGTTATAAATTTTTTTTTCCAATTCTGACACCGTTTCTAGCCTTCTAATTCTAACAATCCGTAGCCCCCATGGCGCAAATATTTTGACTACGGAAATTGTTATTAGTGTATTATATTTTTTTGCTACTATATGTTATTATTTATTTATTATTTTATTATTAGATACAGCTCTTGGATAGGTGTGTTAGGAAAAAAAGGGGTGCAGAGCAAAGTGTTGCTATAGTTTTGATTTTCTCACCCCCAATTTTTTTTGGGAACACGAATTTGAAGTTTGCATGCAAATATTTGGGCCCGGAACTTTGTTTTTGGCTCTTTTCGCCCAAATTTTTGCATTTTGGCATTTTTTAAGTTTTTAGCCTACATCTCAGAAAAGAAGAATACAAAATTGAAGGAGACAAAGTTTCATATATTACTCAATGAAAATGTTTTTTTGAAAGGCTAACCGTTCCGCCGCTTGAGCGAGCCAAAAAAAAATAAAAAAACATTAAAAAATTTACAGTTTTCGTTCTTGGTTGGCACTTGGTTGGAGAAGATATTGGTTGATCAACCTCGCGGGTCTTAGGAACGAGAAAACGTACCTATATTCTTCCTGAAACCGGCAAAAGGGTAACGTTCCTCCAACCTCCTACTCAGACTTGCTCACGCTTTGCAAAAAAAACCATCAAAGAATACAATGAGATCATGTTTCTTGACTCAATGAGTAGGTGTAACGACTTCAGCCCCTTACAACCAAAATAAATTGAAGTGGGTCAAAACTTCTTTGAAAAATCCCCACCAGTTTTGAAAGCACAAAAAATTTACAAAAATCTGGACAAAAAGTGCAAAAAAAACAGACTACTAAATTCATGTTCAGCGACCCAAAAATCATAGAGGGTGAGAAAATCAAAACTATATCAAAATTTTCCTCTGAGAATTCTCACAGGGGGGCGCATTATTTTTAGTTGCCCAAGAGCGCAGAATATCTAAAGATGGCCCTGATTATGAGTGGAAGCCGAATGAGATAGAACTTTGGTACGAAAACAAAATTTTTTAACACGAAACTACTTTTTGACGTAAAACTGATGTGTCATTATTCAAAGATGATTTTGCAGTCTCTGTCAACTTCAAAATCTAAAATATAATGGGGGTCATGAATGTGATGGTGAAAACTCATTTTAAAGATATTTAAATTTAACACAGCAAGACCGGTATTTCGTAAACAGACCGGGGAAATCTTTTTTTTTTCAGTCGATGGAGTCGGACCTTCCCTGTCTTTTGACATGTGTCTTAGGTTGGGTCGGGGTGCGGGGGAGGGGGGCACGCTTTTAAAATTTACTGAAAATGAATTTTATCGGAAAAACGGGTATATCTAAGTCGGATTTGATCTGACAAAAAAATTATGGTATAGAAAATTGAAGAGCTTGACTAAACACGGAAGTTCGTTCCGACCTGAACCCTTTAGCTCAACTGGTTCGCGAAATATTGCGATATTAAGGGTGCAAAAATGAATAAAAATTTAACTGACTTTTGCTCGGCAGGTGGTGGAGTTAGGGCGTCAATTTTTTGCGAGAGGAAGGATGTCACCGAGTACTTTGACGGGCCGTAGGGAGGGGGTGGTGGGCCAATTAGGAGGGGAGATATGGTGGTGAGAAGAAAAATACGGAAACGCTCGTAAAAAGTTTATTTATTGACCTACAGAGACCAGGTACCGCTCATTTTCTTCGTTTTTTTATCTACTACCCGGTAGTCATGGCAAAAAAATTATTTTTTCAAATGCGCGCTTGGCGCGCAATTAAAAAGAAAGTCTTTTTTTCTCGCGTTTTTGGGGGTGAAGGAAGGGGGTGGGGAAAATTTTTTTCACCACTGAACGGCATTTTTTTAATCTTTAATTTGAGCCCCACTTGAACCCGATCCGACCATAAATAAGGGCACAACGAACCGGCAAAGTCTAGGCTTTATTGCGGGCGAACGGAGAAGGGTGGGGGGTTCTTGTTAGGCTCATTGGAAAGAGAAAACATTTATTTATCTATTTATTTATTTGTTTTTTTTTTCGTGCGTATCTTGCCCGCGCGCGCGAGTTATACATGAAGATCTCTCTTTAAACCGGGCGAGAAAGATACCCGAGCAGCCGTGGGCGGAGCTTACGCTCTCTGCTTGTCTATACTCCGGGCAAAGTCACGATCGGCCCGGAACGCGCGCTCGGAATTTATTTTCGAATGCTTGTTCGCTCGTACCTCGCTCAATTATGGATCGATTTTGAAAATTCTTGCTTGCTTTTGATCGCTGAACGATCGGGAATGAAAAAACACATCGAGTTACTGTTTTTCATCTGCTGGCGGGTCGATTTTTTTACATTTGGGCCGTTGTTGGCCTTGTTTTTCATTCTCAGTCGCTCTCTCTTATCTTGCTAGCCTTCTATTATTTTCCCGGGATGACGCGCCGGGTTCACGAAAACAATAGGCAGGTACACAATAGAAAGAGGCGCTACACAAAAGACTGCATCTCGATCTATTCATGGTCAAGCGAGTGCAGCACATGGCTGCTTCAGGTAAGAAAATTATTTCGAGAATGGATGAAAGAGTGTTTTCCAACTTTCTCTAGACTTTGCCGGTTCGTTGTGCTCTTATTTATGGTCGGGTCGGGTTCAAGTGGGGCTCAAATTAAAGATAAAAAATGCCGTTCAGTGATAAAAAAAAATTCCCCACCCCCTTCCTTCACCCCCAAAAACGCGAGAAAAAAAATGACTTTTTTTAAATTGAGCGCCAAGCGCGCATTTGAGAATTTTTTTTAAATTTTTTTTTATATTTTTTTTGTCATGACTACCGGGTAGTAGATAAAAAAAACGAAGAAAATGAGCGGTGCCTGGTCTCTCTAGGTCAATAAATAAACTTTTTACGAGCGTTTCCGTATTTTTCTTCTTACCCCCATATCTCCCCTCCTAATTGGCCCACCACCCCCTCCCTCCGGCCCCTTCAAAGTACTCGGTGGCACCCTTCCTCTCGCAAAAAATTGACGCCCTAACTCCACCACCTGCCGAGCAAAAGTCAGTAACATTTTTATTCATTTTTGCACCCTTAATATCGCAATATTTCACGAACCAGTTGAGCTAAAGGGTTCAGGTCGGAACGAAACTTCCGTGTTTAGTCAAGCTCTTCAATTTTCGATACAATAATTTTTTTGTCAGATCAAATCCGACTCAGATATACCCGTTTTTCCGATAAAATTCATTTTCAGTAAATTTTAAAAGCGTGCCCCCCCCTCCCCCGCATACCGACCCAACCTAAGACACATGTCAAAAGACAGGGAAGGTCCGACTCCATCGACTGAAAAAATAAAAAAAATAGATTTCCCCGGTCTGTTTACGAGCTGTTTATTTTACCGGTCCTGCTGGGTTAATATTCTACTCCAAAATTATGCGGAGTTTTATCTAATCAAATATCGAAATCCAAATATCTTTCATCTGTCTGCAAGAGTATAAGAAGCAACAACTTCTTTACCTATTATAATGTGTTGGTAGAAGTCGAACATCTGACGAAAGCGTTTAGTTATGATTTTAAGAAGATTTTCTGGAAAATTAACAGAGCTCTTTACCTTCCTCAAAACATTAATTTATTGAGCAGTAGGTACCAGAAGAGCTTTCGTCAGAGTCGTCTACAACTGAAGATTAGTGCAACTCGAATAGGGTGTATAAACTGATTGAAATTGGAATCAAGAATCATTTTGGTTCTAGTCAGTCAAGGATTTTAGTTTCTTTTGATATCGTTGTATACGACGAGTATAGGTAGGAAAATGAGGAGCTCGTAGTATTAGGAAATGAACCATGACGCAACTATGGAAGATATTGCCAATGGCGCCAATGCTTTTATTCAGGAAATACCTAGTCATATTATTTTGAAAGAAATAGTAAGTGAGCATCACTAAAATTGTTTTTCAAATTCGAGAACTCGTCATGTATTTAGAGTTCTTAATTCTCTAAACCACTTAGGTACACAGTACACACTGAGATTTTATATTGCTCGTTGCAAGGAAAATTAACAGACTCTGCATGAAAAAAGCATGTAGTTCGCTCATCTTTGATGAAACCGACAGTACAGTGTGAGTAAATAGCGTAGGTGTAGGTAAACACCTGCTCGCTAATTCAAACCGTCTAGACTGCAACTTCACTGCCTACCTATAAACTATCGACCCAAATTAACAATATTAACATAAACAAACAATATCGCGACCAAATTTTAAATCGGTAAATAAAACCCAGACTTCAAATCAAATATCATTATTTCTTCTCGCATTTCAAGGCTACTTTTCTTAATTATTGTGACTTCTACAAGTTCACGCGCCACAGTAATTATTTCCTTTTACAACTTCATTTTTTTTCACAAATATTTTTTTAAATTTGATTTCGACCATCTTTACTTTGATATAAACTTATGTTAAATTTTTTTTTATCCAAGAATATTTTTTAATTGAACGCCAGAGGGATTTTTTTAAATGAATAAAGAACCTATTTTGCTCAAATTTTACTTAACCAGAATTTTTACAATAAACTGAGTCCCTTAAAATCGCCTCAGCTTGACATATTTCGGATTCGACCTTGATGTGTTGATACAAACATATTATGATTAGGTATAGTACCTAAGTGCTTTCAACCTGTTTCTAATCATAAAAGACATCATCACATTAGTGTATTAAAAAAATTTCAATAAATAGTAAAAAAAAAAAATTATGATTGTTCAATTTGATTTCTTTTTTCAAGCTGGGTACCTACTCTTCCTCATTAAGCACAACCTTAAACGAATTTTTTATATGATATTTTTCTGTGAGCAAGAAAAAATTGGGTTCCTAGGTGGTCACTTATACTCACAAGACGGGCAGCGTTCCACTATGACTTTACCTTCCGTGAGTTCCGTATCCTAATGGGAACGGTAAGAAATAGTAATGAAACTCAAAATTCTTATTTTTATCTCGTTTTATTAACTCACGTTCAGTCCTCTGTTTGTTCTGTCTGTCCACAACTCTTGCAATCGATTTTAAACTAACTTTCCGAAGAGCTGGAGACTTGGAACTTAGATATCTAAACATAGTTCATAAATGGATTACAATGCAATACTAACTCGCTTTAGCGTCTGTCCGGATCCAAGCGCCGATAAGGGAGCGCGGGCTGTCATAATCTTATCAAGATGTTTGAAATCGATTGCAACTTTCACACTCATACAAAACTTTTGAAGCAAAAGATTATTATTCAAATATATTTTTTTAATACACTGTTTTAAACACGAACTAGAAAGTAGTATAAAATAATTCTTAAGAGTTCCATAGACGCCACGATTTTCTAATTTTGTTCAAACATTTTCTGGGTGTTGTATCCGGGGCCGCATTATTTTCTTTAAAATTTCACTATACGGTTGTCTTTCTGGTGGAAAACGTCGACCAGATCTAGGAATTGCGGACTAAACTCCATATTTCTGTCTCTTTTATCAAATGGTGTCTCCATGATGTTTATGGAAAACTGCAGCCACAAATAGTTTTTAGCGCGTCGCCTCTGAAAGTTGACTTTTCGATAGGCAACAACCCTGATGGGGAAGACAAATTTTCTCAGTTGTTGTTATCAGTGTAACGATAACGGCAAGTGATAGCTAAAAAATATCGTGTATATCTCGGCCGTACCGAAGTCCATTTCAATCGTATGAAAGCGTCCCTCGCTACGCTCGGGCTGAACTTCATAATTGCTGGAATGAGCTTCGTTCCGCTCTTGATAGACAATGTATTTGCTGGGAATTAAACTATATAGGGTGTTTCATTTTTTAACATTGTTATTTTAGGACGTTATAGACGAAGTCTTCAATTAATTTGTGTTAATTTTCATAATAAAATTTTTTGTATATTTAACAATAATAATAATAATAATTACAGTTTGGACACACACACAAATGTTTAACCAGCAATAGCTCAAAAAACGATATACAATATTAAAATTTTGCAAGAGTAATAGTTTTTTCAAATTAGAACGTATAATCTAAAAAATATCAAAATATTCAGAGTCGTATAAAATAGGGCGGGAAATAGGGGCAACCATCCACTATGAACGCCACTGGACAGTTTTGGAAAAATATATTTATAATAAATAATAAATTTTAGCAACACTCAAGGGGTTCTAAAGTTATGCCCGCGGAATTCGATTTTCATAATATTTCAACTGTGAAGACTTCTACAAGGTATCTCCTTGTTTCAGCGCTCGTTATGGCTCGTAATTCCTGAAATATCCTGAAAAAACTGAAAAATTCAGATTTCTTTTTTTGCCAAATCGTTCTTATTATTAGAAATTATTAGATAATTTTTGGTAGGTTTACATAAGCCGTTAAGAAATATCCATATTCGACATAAATGTTGAAGAAAAAACCTGCTAAGTGAAAAATGTAGCTAATTTTTTATAAAGTTGACGTTTTCTAATCTAAATTAATTTATTCAGGGTGGTTAATTTTGGGTATGCCTTCTGAATAACTCAGTGACGACTTGATTACTATTAAATCAATTTATGCAATTATATCTTTAATTTGCTTAATAATAAGACAATATTATGGAAACTTTTATGCTAATGCTCACATGATGATTACAGGGAAAAGTACAAAAACCCATAAGGAATAATAATTTCACAACGCAATATTACATACATATACAACGTATTCCCTGTAGTACAAACAAGTCAATTACAAACAATTATCCAGTTGTTTTGCCTTGCAGTATTCCGCTTCTGATTTCCCGATTGTGTACTCCCCTGTCGGGCAGGAGGAAGAGGGCCTGCCAATCAACGCGCATTGTGGCCACAACGGGGGTAATTCCCCGTAACGGGAACACATTACAGCAGGTGTCCTGAGGGAACAGCAGGGTTCCAATCATTCACAATGTCGCCCTGATTGTGCTGGTCAGGTCCACCACTAAGTACACAAGAATCGATCGTCTTCACCCCGGGATTACGGGGAACACAGCAAACTTTCAATGTTACCTTAATTTTACGCAATTATCTCTACTGGGTTTGTTACATAATATTATTATCTCATTATTGAACATTATATAGGGTGAAATTAATAATTATCGATAGTGTAACATTGACAGTCAATTTTTTCAATTGAGACATTTGTAATTTTGAAGTAATCGTGTAAATAATAGCCTATTATTATTACTTAAAGAATCAATAGAAAAAATTCTCGGTAAAAGAGTAAATTAATGACAACATTCTTGTATTAAGTGTTATGAATGATGATAATAATAAATGAAAGAATTCTTATGCTCGATGTTATAAAGCAAGATAACACGGTGTTAAAGATAACACGCTGTTAGTATCATATCAGACTGAAAAACTATTAACAGTATGGGAAATGTGTTTATTTTTTTTTAGGCAACATTTTCTTAAATAAATTTTTTTACACGAGTTTTAGGGAAGATTTTAGACAAAAATTTATAGATCCTACTAGAGAACCCGATTTGGTGCCACCTAATCGGTGCCAAAACTAAAACTGACAGAAAAATAATTTTCTTAATATAATTAAAGTCACTTTAAAAGTTTTTTAAAAGTCACTTTAAAATTTCATAATAAACTTGAAGTCCCTTTAAAATTAGAGTTCACCTTGGTTACTACTGTTTCTATTGTTAGTGTAAAGGGACTTTAATTTAAAGTGGCTTAAACATTTATTATGAAACCTACCCCAAGTGAAGGAAAATCTATGTTCGTGTTAATAAGGTTCGATTTCCAGTGTTGCAGTGCTTTAATTTGCGAGAAGCTGAAAGTCCTAAACAAAGTTTAGAAAATGTGTATTTTTTCTATTTTATAACGATTATCAAAGTTTTTTTCTGAAATTGAATTGCATCATTTTCTACTTCAATGTAAGGTACAATTAAATGGTATTTTGACACTATTTATCAAATTGACTATTACCACAAAGGCCAGCTTTCATTATCATGAAGCACCCTCAAAGTACCTACACAGGGTTCGGCGCGAGAGACTTAGGGCAGAGTAAATGGAAAAATGGTTGGAATAGAACACTAAAAATGCGCATCAATCGCATAAAAAGTGTATTTTTATGAGTTAATTCAATAATAATGCATATTTTCCGCGTTTTGGAAATTGGGTTGTTGATAATTTTTGTTTACTGTGAGAATTTCAGTTTAATTCCTTTGAAAACACCCCCTAATAAAAATATTATAAGAAATTAGCAGTTTTGACCGAATTTCTACTACGCCATCGGAAAACTAATGACTAAAACGGAGATTTTTTGCTCCCTATCGTGTGCCGTTCACAGTTTATTGCTTAATGCCACCTACGACTTATTTTAAATTATTTATTAACGAAAAAGAAAATGTTTTGGGCTGGTCGAGGAAAATTCGCACTGTGTATAGGGGGTTGTGACAGGCGGATCGAAAAAGTACATTTTTTACAACCTAAAGGCTCCTACTTTTATCTGGTTTATTATTATGCAGAAATCTCCAGGAGATTTATTGACTTTCAAGGCTATTAAGCAATGGTATTGAAAATTGTAATTTTTGCGATTTATGTTAACTGTTGACATGTTGAAAAACATGTAATCCATTAAACCAAACAGTATCGACGGCAATAGACGAAAAAACAAAACAGAACATAATAGAAAAACACTTACCTACCCCTGTCATCATTCAACAACGGCTGCTGACCGTTCAACAGTTCGACAACCCCTAACCTCCAAACTCTATTTCTGATCTGATAGAATCATCTCGCTGTTGAAATGTTTAGTAAAGTTCACTAGAAAAGTTCGCGTTAAAGTTCACTACCACATATTAGCACAATTTTTCTCTATATGCCAATTTGATAAGCTACGCGAACGCGACAAGATGGTACCCATCCGTAAACACTAGCACCAACACTAACACTACCCTAAAAACTAATAATCAATAAAACAAAAATGGCCTAGTTGATTATTATTATTTTCAAGATCAATTTCGATTTTGACTAGAAATAAAACAAGTTGGAAAACTTGGAGAGGTTATAATTAATTCAAAAAGTACCATCATGTATTATACTGTAAGTCATATAAAGTACCATAAGTATATTGAAATCAGTAAATCAAAAACAAATGTCAAGTCGTTACACCTTACAATAAACTAAACGGATAACAAGTCAATGCGAGATTGGAGGTGACCTGGTGATTCCTCTAGTCTCTCTAATCCCAAGCTCAGGCAACTCAGAAAAAAGCAGAAAAACGGCGGTGGGAAAATCAGTCACGAGATTTAAAAACAACTCGAGCCCTCATCCTCTCGATCTAGGCTGCTTTTTGAAAACGCTTGGTATACAATAACGAGCCTCCTCGAGCGATTAATCCAGGTCTGCTTCCGCTACTTCGGGTAGGTATATTGCCAGAGGAGCGGGTATATTGAAAACGTTGGTGCTTGAGGGTATAGTAGATTGAGGAAAGCTCTTGATAATCGACTAGATTATGGTGAACCAAACTTCGCAGATGACAGCAAATTGGTTGGATTGATAGGTTTAAGTCCCAATAGGACACCGTTATCCGCTGTCAATGGCAAAGAAGGAAAAAAAAGTCTGTTCTTCAACAACCAATTATGATGGTTAGAAGTGACTTTAATTTTTTTTATGAAATTTTCTGGTTTCTTTTTTCTTATAATTAAGGGAAATCCATTACGAAATGTTACAAAACTGGGTTGTAACACCACAATTTTTTAATCCTGTATCTAGGTATAGGTATATAAACTTCGATTTCTATGTTTTTCTCCAGAAATATACAGCTGAAACAAGATGAACATGAGATAGGTACCTACGTTGATTTTTTTCTTAGTCTACATTTAAAGTAAATCCACTCTTTGAAGTTGCTTGTCATGTTTCTATGCGAAACTCAAGCTATAATAATTATTGCGGAATATTGGGTTTCCTGTGCTTGGATTTTACATTATGCGGGTTCCTTCA
This sequence comes from Malachius bipustulatus, assembly GCA_910589415.1. Lineage (NCBI taxonomy): Eukaryota > Metazoa > Arthropoda > Insecta > Coleoptera > Melyridae > Malachius > Malachius bipustulatus. Next base: position 37,390,620 of record OU342634.1, on the reverse strand, counting down.
AAGTCTTAAATTTTCCGTTGTGAAGATCATCAAACGGATTTAATTTTCCATCAACAAAAACATATTTATCGCATGTCTGGTTACTCGACTAGCCAAGACACGGCACAGATGGCAAATATCCAGGTAACTATCATCATTAAAATAAACAACAAAGCATGGCAAAATATCAAATTTTCAAGTACAGTAATAATTGTAAATAATACAATTTATTACCATTTTCGTGTATAAAGTTTCTATTTTCATGATTCTAAGAAACCATTATCTTGGTGTTTCCATCAGGAGACGCCACTGGTGCATTACGCAACCCTCGCCCCCGCATTGCATCACTCGGTCAACAAGTAGTTACCCCGGCGCGCCACTGAGAAAACAATGTTGCCAGTACTAACATAATTATCTTAAAAATTTATGATAAAGGATACAGACAATTTATAAACATCATCTGTAATTTCATAAAAAATATATTAAAGCTTGGTCTTGAGTATTAACGTCACCATGCATGAAAAGTGAAATATAAAATGAGAAAAAGACCTCAAACATAAAAGCCCGGAAAACTAAGACCATTCACAATGTAGCGAATTGGCAACGTTTCAGGAGGATGACTCCGGTCATATCCCGGAATCTGGAGCGAGGGGAGGGCAGGGCGCCTGCTAGGCTGCCTGGAGCGCCGTTCTGACTAGCCGACGCACCCCATGCTTCTGTAACAACCCCTAAAATCCATCCATATAAACCTGCGACACTTCACTTTATAGCCCTCTTACTAAGTAAAACTAGTTTTATTTCCTCTAAATAAAATTAAGATCTTCCCTTTGATCTTTTAACTTTTAATAATAATTGTCTTCGATATAGGTGATTCTATCGTGTCATAAAACTACTATTTTATACAACTTGTACGTAATATTTATTATCTACGCTTTTAATCACTTTTGAAATGATATTAAGCTATAAGCTATACATCTATTATTAATGTTTTTACTGCTATTACATGCTAATTACAGCAGTTTCAATTTTATCGCTTTGACAGGGGTTAGGCCCTAGGGGCAAACCCTAAGGGTACGATTTAAATATCGACGCTCATGCTTATGATGATCTTGCTCCTCCTATTTGATAATTTATTTTTTCTACTCTTATTGAATAATATTCCAATTATTAGAGCTTTTGGATGAATTTTGAAAGTTATTATAGGGGTTGAACTATAGTTCATAATACCCGGCTCTTGTCCAATCAAAAGCTCTGAATTTGATAAACAGAGCAAAGCTGTGAATAGGAACGATAGTTGAACTTCTTATTGTTAATCCGAACTTCTTACTAATCAAATTCTGGGTTAAATCAATATTTTAATTTCAGAAATTTTAACCGAGGCCTGATTTCCATATTATGATCCGTGCGGGGTCCTTTGCTTCAAATTGTAAAATTGAAAATTCCTGTAATTTGTTGTAAGAAATGCTGCGGAAAAAAAAGTCCGCTAAAAAGACGGCGATGATCATTCACAACCTCAGCGAAACTCTCACCAAATCTTCACTGAGAAGTTTAACTATATCCGTCATGTTGCCTTGATTGAAGGCTGCATGAGCTTTATAATATTATAATGGTCAATTAAAATATCTGAGGGATACGAAATTTGGGATCAGAAATGGAATGCAGCGATAATTTTTTGAGCAAGAAATGAAAAAAAGGAGACTAGGTATATGTAGAGAAATTGAACTATTCGTAGTGCAATCGAGCTCGTTTAGTAGTGGTCAGCAGCTGAATATTTGAGTCAGCGAAGAAAGGTCAGCGCTACCGATTGCTTAAACGTCACTGAAACTATGAATTGCTTTTGCTAATAATCTTTTCCAAACTTTAAATTCCTATTCAGAAGCTCCCCTGCCTTAACAGCATCAAAGTTAACGAGTAAAATTTTCACTCTATGAACAGATTTTTTTTTTATCAAAAAACAACTAGGTATTTCGAAAAATCTACATTTAAACATTCTTCAAAAAAGTTTCATTTCAACCAAGAATTTTCATATTATTTCATTTATACAGGTCATATTTTCAAGATGCATGGAAAACAAGAAATTTGCAGATTTTTGCTTACCATTCTGTCCTGGAGAAGTGAAAATGGTACCAATAGAAAGATAAAATAATTTTTTTATCATGTGATTTTTTTTCAGAATTCAATTCGAATGTTTACTGTAAGCAGAGTGAATAATCTCATAATCTCATTTTCTGGCACTCACCTGGGTATAAGTAGAAAACTGTTGAAGATACAGCAAAACCGTTTAATAAGAAAATTACTAATACATCAGACGATCGAAAAATTCGAATTTCTGGCCACTCTCTATTAGTAGTCTTTTATTTCGAAGAAGTTAGTGTAGGGACGTGTAAACCGTTTTGCTGCATCTTCAGCCAATTTCTAATTATATCAATGGGAGTGCCAGAAAACGTGGTGTGATCTCAAGTTAGTCACTGTTTAAAGTAAATATTGAACCTGAATTCTGAAAAAATTAGCCACACGATGAAAAATGATTTTTTCTTTCATTTGGTACCATTTTCATGACTCCAGGACTTCACCATTGCAAGCAGCAAATCTTCATCGAATTTCTTGTTTCCCATGCATTTAATCCTATCTTGAAAGTGGTAAACCTGTATAAAATTATTGATATCAAAAATAATTATTAAATTCTGTTCAAAAAATGACCATCTTACTAATATACCATACACCCAATTTCCTTCTTTCTAAAGAAACATTTTTTCCTTACAGCTTACAGAGATTCAAAGCTATCAAAAATTCTCGCTGAAAGGATATCCCCTGTAATAATTTAAATTTCACCATCATTTAATTTTTCCCCAAGGATCAAGGATAATCGGATGAATTTGAAGACCGATCAAATGCATTTTTCATTCGGGATAAATCGAATCAATTTGGAATTCCCGCAGTTCCCGAGTTCGATATATAGGTCAGAGACGTGCCACGGAAAGGCCTTAGTTGCATATCCCAGTCACGGAGAGGAATATTGAAAGTCACTCCCGCGGGACCGTCTAGGGGTGGATATTGATTTCCAACCCCAAGCCAGCAACCTTAATTACACCCTGGTGTCTTTTTATAATAAATTGCCTGTGGAAATTGCTTCTTATTAGCACATTGATCACACAATCTATAGGTAAATAGGCGGTATTCGTGTAATGACTAATCTTCTATTGATAATAATAACCTCTGCGAGCTTTCTCAAGCGATTTGATTATAATTTTTGTTTTTAATAAATTTATGATAAATGATCCGAGCCACTTTTGTCTTCCCTGTCCCTTCTAACTTCTAAACCCGTGCATAGTTGCTATACAGAGTTAAAAGTTGCATGTGTGTGAAGTTTGCAAACATAACGCATCAAATTTTTTTGATCGAACGTCGAAATTTGGAACATAATCGGCGCGATTGCTTTGCTGTAACATCAACGCACTTGCTTTTGCTTTAACATTAGCAGCACACTGCCTAATTGGAGCACACTGGCTAATTGGCTAGCACACTGGCTAGCACACTTTGTCAAACTTTGAAAAAGTTGTTTAGGAAATTCACGGGAATATAATGCAGTTAATCGCAGGCTTTATATTAAAACAAAGCAATATAAATAGAATAATTGAAAAACTCATTGAGTGTTTGATTACGATTAGCGATAGCAACTGGAATCTAATTCAGCAATGTAGAAATGGATTTGGGAGACGAACGGGAGAAGAGGGTACTTTTAGTCCCAGATTTAGTTATAACGAGGGTTCCATAATGTTGTGCGTATTAATATCCATGGAGGCCTCTACAGAATAAGTCTTCATTGATGGGGGCTCACTAACTGCATAACGGTATATTGAGGAAGTCTTGAAAGATCACGTGGCTCCATTTGCTAAGTACTGTTGACTTGTCGTGATTCAGGATAAACCCAGAGGGGCTATTCTCGACTTCGTGGGAATGGAACGATCACCGGAGATCTTTTCCATTCAAACTAAGAGACGTTTGAACAGCTGGATGTAATATTTTTGACAAATTTGGTCATACGAGTAGGTCGTAAGTGGAAAAAGCAAAGTTTGAAAAAAGAAACAAAATATTAACACGACTAGAGAACAAGTAATTTTATTTCAGTGGGTATTAAAAACATATAACGAGTCTAAAAGAAGCTGTAGATTTTAGTATTTGGTATTATTTTCAACTGGATATCTTAAACAGTTACTGAGAAAATGTATCTGCACAGACACACGGACAACGGAATACACACGCCTGGAAATAATTTTTTTTGGCCACTCTGTATTAGTATAATTAGTCACATAATGTGCAAACTTTTTTCATCTTTTATTTTGGTGCGTTATTTTAGCACACGTGTCTAGGTCAGGATGGGAAGCAGCAATGTGCACATTTCTGCCCTTCTACCCACATACCCACCTATACGTGCATGTTATACGAAGAAGTACACAAAGCTACAATAAACAAAAAATTCAAATCGCTATTTAGTAATTAAAAAAGTGCTGCCTCATTAGATAGGTTAGTTTTTGATTTCACGTGTCGAAAAATGACTAACGCGATAAATTACCTAAACTTTAGTTTTGTCAATCATGCATGCGTAGCTCAAGATAAGTAAAAATTTTCAAAACCTAAAAGAGAAAATTATTCTATTTTTAGTTTTCTTCATAAATCAAGTAAGCAGTTTAAATATAGTCAAGAAATTTAATTTTTAATGAGAAACAGAAGAACTAGACGTGTGAAGCGAACAAGAATTACTGCAGAATCAAATAATGAAAAGCTATAGGCTAAATCGCTGGACAGTAAAAATACAGAATCTAATTGTGTGAATTTTATATAAAAAAACAGAGGCAAACGTCCTATTAATGCAAGTATTTTATAAAAAGCTGGTTGCCAATTTCAATTTCGAGCATAAATCAAGTTTGAAGTCGGCACCATATGTAACAGAAGTTTATTTTTAGAGTTAGTTATAAGAATTATATTTAGATTTATCGTAGATCACTATAAAGCACAAAATATGAATTAAAAACCTTGACCGATTCTAAAAAAAGTGATTCGAATAATCGAAATATTCTACTACAAGCAATTAGCAGAAAATTGAAGTAGCCATTTAGATACTCTTTCATGACCTACATAACTTAACTCTTTCAGTCACCTACCTTCAAGGTACATAGGTACATAACATAGGTATAGGTACATAGTACATAATATACATAAAGCTAGCAGAGTCATAGTGGTCAGGCAAGCAACTATTTTGATTATACACGAGCACCATTAAAATAGAAAGAACTTTCTTATAATTTTTTTTTTATTATATCAGAGCTTGTAATCAATTGAATCAGTAAGCAAGTGTGCTGTAGGAGCGCTCACTGTTTTCATCCACTAGAAATTTGAAAAGCAACCCCTATTTGAATTTCTGCCATGCCCTTATTTGTACACTGATTTGAAACGATTCAGATAGGGATTTGAAACTTAAACTTTATATTTATAAGGGCGTTTTAAACTCATAAATTTACCTTAAACTTACAAAAAAAATTCCTTGTATTTTTATTGATAATTTCACACTATTCATAAATGGACGAGAAATAATAATAAATGGATAAATGAATAGATTGGGTTGTTTCTGAGTTTAATAAGGGCCGTTTTTCTAAGAATGCTGGATATATTTGTTCATTGGAAACTTTCTCAGAAGCTTTCAAGTTTTTCAAATTTTGAGTGCTCTAGAAACCTTTTCTTGTGAGCCACACCATATGTTCGATATATTATCGTTAAAACAGTTCTAAAACAATTTTTTTAACTTTTTCTTTTTTAAAACGTTTTTTGAAACTTTTTTTTTCGATTCGTGACCGATGGCGCTGTAATCGCAAAAAGTCGATTTTTGCACAGTAGAATAAAAAATAATAAAGTAGGAGTTCATTTACTTAAAAAAGCCATTCAATGATGTTAAATTTAATACCCCTACCACCACCATAAGGGGAAAAGTGGTGAGAGAAACAATGTCCTATTATGCATGAAATTTTTTTTTTAACAAAATTTATGCTCATGATAGAGGAGGAGTAGCATTAAATTTAAGTTCTTCTGTAGCATTTCTTGGAAATTAGGAAAACATATTTTTACCATGTCTCGAATCGAAAAAAACGTTCCAGATAAATTTGATGTAATTGTTACCATATAGAATTGGTTCAAGATTTTAAAATTACCACTCTCCCCACGATCGTCACTCCTTGGGGTGAGGATCCAGGATGAGTTTGGTATTATTGGATGGTACTTTCAAACTTATTAAGGATAAAGCTTTAATTTTTTAACCCAACGTGTATTTCTCGAGATATTTGACCGTTTCCAGACTTTTTTGACAACTTGATACACGTATTATGAAAAAGTCAAGTCGTTTGCTTCTAGTTTAGGGTGGGGTTTAAATTCGTAGTGGTTACAATTAGAAACATAAAAAAATTCATTAGTGAAATCACAGGTGATGGAACATTGTAGGGATCATGAAATAAAAGCTCACCTTGACTGAAAAAAGTGTTCAAAGCACGTTCTCATTTTAATATTTATAACATAATTTGTAAAACGTGATCGATCCTGTGAAATGGAATCCATTAAAAGTTATACGCCATGTTATCCTAGGTTAATGCTCGCGTTAATGTGACCTTTGCGGACCAGAAGAGGTTACAAAATTTTGCCAGCAGAAAAACACACGAATTGTTTTCATAACGCGGGGGAAGCACCCATCGTTTGGTGTCAAAAACTATTTAGTGAGATTCGCATTCTCCTTCAGAAATGAAAACTCTGGTCAACTTACTCTATTGATACGATGTAATCATTAATAATGTTAATCGCGGTAATGATGTAACACTTAACGTACCTACACGTACATAACACATAATTATTATAATCAGCTCAGTGAAGTTGACACCCCTAAGTTAACACCGTGGTTAAATATTTAAGGTGGTGAGCATGTTTATTAAATGTTTTTTCAACCAAAATTTTCGTTTCAAAAATTTTTTTTTTTAATTTTGCCGTAACATTTTTTGAACGAACAAACGAAAATTGTGGAGTAACCGTGGACAAAAAAATGTAATTTGAAAATGAATCAAATACGATCATGGGGGTGTCAAGGCCGATGTCAATTTTTTAAATTTTCCCGTAACTTTTTTTAAGGGTGCGCAAACGAAAATATTGGTTGTACAAACGTGGACAAACGAATACCGCTTGCATTTTATAAAAATTCGCACTTAGGGGTGCCAACTTCACTGAGCTATTATAATCTAAATATTTAACAATAAACATTAGTTTCTCTTAACCTACCTTAATAAATAATATCGTGATACTGTCTGCTTGGAAAAAACATTAAAGAAAAATATCTTTTCTCGTAAAATAAGGATCATAAATTTAATATCTGAGAAATAATAATTGTCCATGAAAATTGTTCCGTAATTAGAAAATTTATAACCTCCATAAAATTTTATTAGCTGTCTGAGCTATGTGAAATTATATTCCTGGAATCCTTCCTCGAATATTGTTTTTCTATTGAAGTCAAATATTATTAAATATTCTCATGAAAATTGTACGAAAAAAATTGGTAAATTTAGCTTAAAAAAATATAACAATGTTGCTGCATGTTGTAAAAACTAGGTGGGGATTATTAATTTTTTTATTTCACAAAAGTTTCTAAACTGTCGAATCAATTCAATATAATTCAGCAGCTTCTGGAAAAACTTCGTGAATTGCTTCTCAACCTCCATTTAGGATTGGTCGGTAGTCCAAGCGGAACTGCCACCGATTGGGTTCGAATCTCAGTCTCGCCATAGATCTTTGTGTTAGCCTGTTAAACCTCCCTTCTTGGAATTTCAAATGACATCCCCTAATTCGTGATAGTCATTTTATCCTTCCATGTCCTTTCTCTCATTTTCTTTTCTACTTCTTCGATCTAGTCTGTCAATGATTGTTCTCTTCTTCCACCAACGTCAGGTGTCTATGTCAAGAGTTGCTTTGGAATCCTTCCTCCGAAATCTTTCAGGCATGGCTACCTTGTCAGCCCTCATCACAATTCATTTTGGAACGTTATATTATTCTACAAAAGAAGACTGGTACCCAGTATGACTAAAGAAATTAGTATACATTAGTTACCATCCTCATCTGTTTCACCTAGTCATCCACAGACAGGTCACGCTGGCTCGCAAAGCGTTACCTCCAATCATACTCCCCACCAAGAATCCTCTTGTAAGATATTACTCTCATTAGAGAACACTCAGGCATTACATTTGTACAGAAAACATCTCTTTCAGTCATTACATTTCCACAGAGAACACCCTGCTCCGCTCAGGCATTACATCTCTTTAGAGAACACTCTCCTCTTTAGTGAGACATCACATCTACTTAGAGAACACCCTCCTCTTTTGTCAGGCATTACATCCACTCAAAGAACACCCTCCTCCTCTCAGGCATTACATTTCCTCAGCGAACATCATACTCTATATCTATAGCAATACAGCGAGTACAGAGAACATCGCATTCTTTTAGTCATTACATTTCTACAGAGAACACCCTGTTCCTCTCAGGTATTATATCTCTTCAGAGAACACCCGTCTCTTTTCTCAGGCATTACATCTCCTCAGCTCAGAGACATAAGCTACCACACATGCATATGCATAGGCCATGCATAATATACGTATAGCCCAGGTCTTCGACAAATCAAAAGTCAGGATCTTCCATTGGAGCTTTTTTGAGTTGCAGGACTAATCCGGGTGAAAAAATTCTAAACAAATTGAGATCACTGTAAGTATATGGCCTACTAGGTTAAGATTTCGAGAGTTAGTCTCGCAGTCGCTTCCCTCTTCTTACTCTTCAACCGCCGTAGCACGGTTAAAAGATAGAGGTGGTGGACTCTTTGAAAAGTATTTGAGAAAAAGCATCCTTGTACATCTTGAAAGCTTCTAAGCTTTTCTATCAAGTTACTGCTGGTCAGGATAGAACAGTAAGTACCTACTGACTTTCAAGCCGAAAAAAGTTTAGATCTCTAGTCTTGCGTGATGACACTTTTTATGTCTCTAAAATATCTTTTATTGAGCTCAATAATAGGTTTATTTTCAATGTTAAAATATTTACACCGCCAAAACACTTTGAAATAGAGTACCACAATCCTGCACCTAAGCTTCATATTCTATGTCATTACACAACACAGAGCATTAAAAACTTACCGCCTCTGCCTTCAAAGCAAACCTGTAAATTTCAAAGTAACATCCCCTGTTTAATGCCGCTCATTACATACCCCTAGCAGTATGTTTATACGGATAATACATGTGTTACCAAGGATGCACATAAGCGACGTGTGACCTATTGATTTTCCCATGGCCTAGCCTGTCACCGCGCTCCTATCTGTTTAACATTCCGCTTATAATGCAATTACACAATGAGGAGGCGGCGTAACCGCCCCTGCTAATTAATAATTACCGAATACCGCCGCTGCCGGCCAACAAAGGCCCGTTCCTGAGCCTGGAACTATCAATTACCGCTTCAATTCTGGATGACATCGCGCTCAATGGCTCGAATTCCCGTGATAACGCTTAGCTGAATACTTCTCTATTGTATGAAGGGTGCTCGGAATCGCTTACACAGGGCGCTGTAGGCAATCTTTAATTGGGAATTTATTTCGGTTGGATTCTCGATTCTAGCACTTCAGAAATATGCTCCGGATGAACCATTAGCAATACAGAATCGATTCTGTATTCTCTAAAGGTGAAAGGAAAGTCTTTTTACGAAGGTGATTAGTAAATCCAAAACAAGGAATATCTGATGAGACCCACACTTTTCATGAATAATGAAAGTATACTAATTTATAAACTTAATTTAATAGGAAAACTTTTGTTTGAATTTTTCTGTAGCTCCTATAGTTTTTCCCCTATGTTTTAAATAACCCATCCTATGTACCTACATATGTACTAAAGTGTATTATTAAAATTACGATTGGTAAATAATTACAGCGACGTCTTGGTGGAGAAAGTAACAATTATTGTCCTTATGCTCTTACTATTTACTAATTGGTCATGTCCTCTATTTATTAGACAATTTTGTTTATGTAGATATCTTTATAATATTATCTTGCAGCAGCTACTGGATTCGACCCCATTACCACTCCTTCAAGCACCATTACAACCGCCGTGGAGTCAGTAGACCTGCTAGCCGCCCTGGGCCTCTATAATAGCAGTTGGGCAGGTGTCACCCTCACCGCCGGTCCTCAGCAACTTCGGCCCGCTTACTACCTCCAAGGTAAGATTGAATCTCTTAATTCATCCAGGAATCAGAATCTGTGATGATTCCCATTCCTTCGATGGTAATTTTAAGTCATGTATTGGCATAGAAACATGAAGGTACCTTAGACATCAAGCAACTTTGTAATTTTTAGGCAGTTAAAACGACTAAACCTTAATTAAGCCTCTTAATAAGTGCTTTTGGGAAACCATGCCAAGTTGCTAAATAGCAACAGACGAGTAAATTTTTATAATTTTTGCCAGAAAATAATCGACAATGAATGAAAATTATTTTTTATGAAAGTTGAATAGTGTGTATTGATGATTTTGGCACTCTTCTGAAGGATATTCCAATTCTCTCCAGCTCACTCTACCTCTGCCTTCTTCGGTTTGAGCACCGTTATTTTTCCTTTGGTCCGGAAGTAGAAGGTTCTTTTTCTTCGAACCCAAAAATAACCTCCCCGAACAACCCGGATAGTGGGTAAGTTCAAAGTGGTTCAAAAATAGGGAAATATGGTCCAAAATTGGGTTTGCCCAATATCTTGAAAACCGTTGCAGATTTCGGGATGTGGTTTGCGGTTTTCCTAAGAGATCGAAAAACTAAAAAAAAAGATTATTTGCCCACCCGTCTATCTAGCATACAAATGAGGCCCAAAAATCGCCAATTTTTGAAATACGTGGAATTTCACATTTAAAACAAAGACCAAAATAGTCTTTTTGAGTTGGTTAAGAGAAAATTCCTAATTTTATTTCCTGGTTTCTCTTCAAATAATTTTATCTTATAATTGCTGTCGATATCAGGAATTTATTTCGGAAACTGCTAATGGAATAGGAAAGAGGGGAATTGAAAGGGATGAACAAAGAAAAAATTTTTATGCTCTTTCAATGCATAGTTCAGCCTTGAGGTGAAAATGATCATTTTTAGGGATTGAAATTAGACAATTTCATTCTTTATTAACATTATAACTATAATAAAATAAAAAATATGGTGGCATTTTATGTGCTAAAGAGATCGAGTTTGTATGCGCTCTTTAGGGGTGGAAAATTAGAGGGGACAGGAAAAAGGAAATTCCTATTTTGCGCAAAAACTATGAGTGATAGAGTGGTGGCCGAGAGGACTTTTTAAGGATTTTTGAACTCCTTTTGGATGCCGTCATCCACATTTCGAAATTTACAATGGGGGTCGTATTTCTTTAGTTTTATGCTATACCTACTTTCTCATTTATAAAAGTTGAATAGTATGTATGACATTATTTGCCAGTTTTCTGAGGGAAATTCCAATTCTATCCAGCTCTTTACCTTCTTCAGTTTGACCAATGTTATTTTTCCTTCAGTCCGGAAGGAGAAGGTAGTTTTTCTTCGAACTCAAAAAAAATAACACCGCCGAACTAAGCTAATAGTGCGAGAATATATTTTCCATGGTGCTATTTCCGAAAATTGAGTTTGTGTCCATCGTAAGTGCGGCCAAGTGCACCAAAAATGACGAAATATGACCCAAAGATTTTTTGCGAAATATCTCGAAAACCGTTGCATATTTCGGGATGTGGTTTGCGGTTTTCGAAACGGGATTTAAAAAAATTTAAAAAAAAGATTCCCTTGCCCATCCGTCTATCTAGTTTTTCTTAGTCTATCTGTTTTTCTTAAAACGAGAGTCCAAAAATTGCATATTTTTGAGATATTATGTTGAATTTCACTTTTTTTAGAAAATTACCAAAATTTTTGAGGTCTTTTCTGTCGATATCGGGCATTTATTTGAGAAACTGCGCTAATGGAATAAGAGACTTATTTTCGAGATTCAAGGTGCACTTTTTTGGCAAACCTGATCATTCAAACCTGTTAGAAATTGAAAAAAAAATTAATTGAAGGCAATGAACACAGAAATTTATTTACGCTGTTTCAAATGCACAATTTAGACTTGAGGTGAAAATGAAGAAAATTAAAATTTTAGGGGGCAGTTTTTGGGGGTTGAAATTAGACAATTTTATACTTCGATTAACACGAAGTAGCCAATTTTTTTAGCATCTCCATTTTTTTACGAAATTGCGTCATTTTTTATGTTAGAGATCGAGTTTGCATGCGTTTTTCAGGAGTGTAAAATTAGAGAGGACAGGAAAAAGGAAATTCCTATTTTGCGCAAAAACTATGAGTGATAGACGGGTGGCCGAAAGGACCTTTTTTATGGATTTTTGGGAGCTCTTTTGGATTAAGTCATTCGCAATGGTCATATTTCCATATTTTTTTGCTATATGTGACTCTTTGAGCTACGCACTCTCTTGGGAACTACCGAACTTTGTATGATAACATGCCAACGATTTTGAATATTGTTGTGAATCATGTATAGGTATGTTGGCTGTTACGTATGAAAATGTTACTTTGTATTTTAGTTTATTGGTTTTGAACGCACCAGTGGAATAAAATAAAAAACTTACAGTGACTATTATTCCAACTCTCTGGCTCCAGTGAAGTCAGATAAAGTTTAGTCGGTTCGTAACGTCATGACATAAGTTTCATAAGACGCGGAGAGGCTGATAAGAATCGATAAGACCTCAACAAACTGAACTAAGACTAAGAATTATAAGTAGATAGTTGCAGACAATGCAAACTGAAACTACTTTAGAATGTCTTTCTTATTGAAAGTGACTACCATCGGTAATATAATAAATAAAATTATCTATTAACTATCTATATAAAATCTAAATAAGGAAGGTTAGAATTATTTTCTCACTTCCACCTTGCATGGTAAGTTGACATTCATTGTTAAAAAGTACGCTGTTATAATGGAAGGTAAAACTTCTCAGAACGCGTCATTACACTTTTCATTTTCCGAATCCTGTTTTGAAACACCCTGTACCTAAACCTAATTACTTTAAAAGGGTAAACCTGTGGGTACTCTTGAAGCCTGGCACGAAAGTTGTGCATCACTCGTTCAAGCATTTTATTTGGGATTGCGTTAATTTATGTTTTAGTTGTTCACATTTAGTTGCCACAGGAAGCAGTGGCATGCAACTTGTGGTGTAGTTGTGATGCTAATCTGATCACCGCAAAATTGTTATTCGTTAAATGGAAAAGAAAATTCAAAATTTAACCAATGCTCTATTTTCATAGCTAAGCTGACATTTGTAGCAAAAGCTTTCACACTACTTGTTTTAAATATCGATTTATCGCGAAAGCATGACGACTTTATTTCATTATGAAATTAGTTAACTTTGAAAATGTGTAGGATACTTCATTCTGCCGGACCCTACACAAACCAAGAAGTAAATCTAAAATTAGAATTCATAAAACTATACAATAACGAAGTAGGGTGACCTTTTATGATAAATTATGTCAAGCAATGACGTCTCTATACATTCTTCATTCAAGACAAAAATATCAAAAACCTAATTCTACAATGATTGACCTGCAGGTGACTACCGGGATCTGCGTCTGCCTCCAGCCGCCTTTTCCAGAATTTCTTCTCTCCTGAGAGTCAGTCCGGAATTCACCTTCTCGGCGTGGCTGCGCCAGGAGGAAGGAAATACTGGCAGCATCGTCAGCATAGCTGACGGTAGTACCAGATACCTCGAATTGCAGTCCAGCGGCAGGAGGAACGAGATCAGGCTGCATTACACCTCCAGAGTGGATTCCAAGGTATTCATTTCATTGCTTGAAACTTTATCTACAGTCTACAGGATATGTTTTTCCATTAAAAATATAAAAAAAATATCACAGAAAAGTAATTTTTACATACCATCTCCTTCTCAACATTACTTGGAAACTATGTGATTAGATAGTGGTGGTTTTAATTTTTAATTTTTTCTTAGAATTCACAGAAAACAAAAAAATTAACTAAACAGCTTGAATAATTTTAAAAGTATTTATTATTGATCTAGAAGCAAAAAGAGTGCAATTATTATACTACCTAAATAAAATAACGTTCTTTTATTGGTAAATATTTGTTAGACGTTATCGTTTCAAAATATAGCAAAACGTATCCTGTAACTGATACACAATTTCTGATAACTTACTAGGTATAATACACTTTTCTTGATAAATCAATGTTTCTGACATCCAGATTTATCTCTAGACGTTTTTCTCGTACTGGAAATTAAATTGCTTGTCTTCTCCAGGTTTACGTAGAAACTTTCCACTACATGTTGGCCGATAACCTGTGGCACCACGTCGCAATGTCTGTCAGCGGCTCGCAGGCGGAGCTCCTAATCGATTGTCACTCCATGTACAAGAGAATGCTGAGACCTGGTGCACCTGATAGAAATTTCACAATACCACAACAAATCTGGCTCGGGCAGAGAAATAAACACTACCAATTCAAGGTAAGTTAAAAATAATCTTTAAATGGAAAACTCCTTACATCATACCATGTTTCGATTTTGGTTCTGATCAAAGAAATCTAAACTACTTAACAATAATAATTGAAGTGGATGCATAAAATATGTAATGAAGTTCAAAGTGCTTCCGAAAAATAAGACTTATTCAATTGTTTTCCCCAAATATCTGCGTTCTTGGTCTAAAATCACAGATTAGATACAGAATGTAATTCTTCAGGTCCTCCTTCTTTGCTATACAGGCCATCGCTTAAAACCTTGCAGAAACTAAAATAAAAAAAAAAAACATTTTTTCTGTTTTTTTTTCAACTTGTCCAGTACACCAATATCTCGGAACGGTTATCTTTCTTAGCTACAAACAGCTTTGTAGTTTTTTGCTCATGGCTTTTTACTTGTTTACCGATATTGATAATCTCTCATATTGAATCTAAAACTTTAGGGAACAAGAGCAGGTGTTGGAGTAAATGATCATGTTATTAAGATTTACCTCCTTTGTAAGAGAGAGAAAATGAGAGAAACTTTCTTGGTGAGGGAATTAAATTACAGCTGCATGTGTTAAAAAGAAAATGAGTGTCCGAAGATTATCTGAAAACGAATTAAACCTACGTTACGAATGTCATGACTTGAAGTGCGCTAAATCGTGTTTTCTGGTCGTGCAAAATTAAAATTTATTTTTTCAATTTAAATTCGAAGCGGATATGCCTAACGGACGTCTCAAATTCGAAGAGTTACGGACTGTTGAACGACATTACAATGCTGGACGTCAAACCAAGAAAGCCATAATCTTCGGGGCTTTGAACAGCGTAGTGAACCGGAAATGACGGGATTTGAAGCAACGGGCAGCATAGTTTTTAGACTAGGAGGCAGTCGAAGTCGAAAGTTGACGCCACCGCAAAGTCAAGTAAAGTAAGTACCACTCCAAAACATCGCTGGGCATCGTTTAAGAGCATCTTCTTCTTAAAGTGCTAATTGGGCGTAGTCTACCTCTCGCATATGTTTGTGGTGCGCGAGCTATCAGTTCACAGATCCCGTGGTCCACAGCGCGTTGGTCCGCCGTGTCGATAGACAATTTTGGTTAATTTTTGTTCCAAGCTCACCAGCAGTCAAGAACTGTTTGTTGTGCTTCTGGAGACACCTTGCGGAAGGCAATGATAAACCACCGCACAGAACTCTGCCTAATAAAACCTCTCAATTAGTGCCGCTTAGACTCCGGTGATAAAAAAGAGGACCCATAGGTCTTTAAGATCATTAGATACAACAAAGCTCATTGTGGGGCAGACCTTCTGGCTAGGAGACGAGCGTTACGTCCATTGTAACGACATCTAGCAGCACGCAGATATTAGACGTTGGAGCATCGGGAATGGAAAATGATTCAGTGGGCAAACTACGGTTTCACAAATTAGTCCCGGTTTACTCTTCATCGAAGTGATGCTGGAGAAGCGAATTTTCTGCTGGAGAGGAGTAAACGAATGTTTTTCCGAGGAAGTGATGGAGAAGCGTGTAGCTTCTGAAGGTGGAGGGTGGAGAATATTTTGCTTGAGCACGAATAGCTTTGATTATGAAAACACCATTAATAATTTTTCCAAGAGGTGTCAACCAGTTTTACTACCTCGGACTGAAGAAGTTGGGGAGGAATTTATTTATGCAGGCGATAACGCGCGACCATGCAAGAGATGGCAATCAATTTGTGGAGGCAAATAACGCAGGAAACATGTTTTTGCCAGCCAACTACGCGGACATGAACCCAATAAAGTACGTTTGGGCTTAGTTGAAGAGGAGATTAGGAACCAGAGAAAATCTACCAGAAACGCTCGATCAACTCTACTTAACGCTACTGGATGGTCGGGGAACTGTTTCAATCGATATCATAAATCAATTGATTATTATCTGGGTCTGTTCCGACGAACTCATTTGTCAGCAAGTTGGATCAATTCAAATCTTCCCGCAAATTCGCCAAATTGAGGGAAAGCTCTCACCACTGAAATATGAGCGGCTAAAATTCATGATCAATGCGATAATGTCAAGCTATTAGAAAGTATTTATGTCAAAACATGACAGCATAATAATTACGTATTATTATAACCTTTATCGAAGTCAAAAATCTCGGTCGTCTCTAGCTTAGGAAAAACCTACAAATAAAAGAAGACATGTCTCGTCAAAGGAGACTGAACTGTATAATAAACCAGGAAATGAAGTTGGAATGTTTTTATTTCTTCACATTGTTAATGTGCTTCAATTAATAGACTCCTCAAAAAAGCAATAAAATGGGATTGTTTTAGATTAATGAAATACGAAACAGTGCATTGTCACGAACAGTTAATAATATACAGTAACATTTATTTTTCGGAAGGTAAAGCACGATTGCATTCAAATGAGATCGCATGCACGAAATGTTTGAGAATACAAATTTATCTTCATCGTTACAAAACGTCTGAATAAGACACGAAAATAAAAGATAATTCTCTCCTACAACCTTTAGGTCGGTCCTGCAATCGTTACTAGGAAAATGTACCTACTTTGAATTATTCAAAATTCGCACGTATATTCTCGCTAAAACAACCTCTGTCGAGAATAGTAATCCATTAGTTCCAAAACTAGCTCGGGAATAAATCCTTAGGATGTTCTTGTGCTTTTTATGCATAAAATACGATTTTATACACGACGTTCCATCTTGGCTGTCCAGTTACCAAACCCCCTGTATAATTCTCTATAAAAATAGTTTATACTTATCTAAATTATTATATTTAAAGGTAAGAATTTTGCGTTTTATCCTAGAAATTCTAGTTTACTTTTCCTTATGAATGACGAATTGCTTCGGTTTCTCGTTTGGTTTTCCAGTGCAGAAATTCAGAGAAGCTTGTACTGGATTTGTCAAATCAGAATTAATGGCTGCAACTTCAGACTCGTAAATAATTTGAACTTCAGAAAACTTCAAAACACATAAGCCAAATCACTGGTGAAGACATAACCCCATCGATTATTCTGCGAAAGGTTTCACCGACAATATTTCTCCTTAAACTTCATGAATATTAATTCTCGTTTTATTATTCTGACCTATTTTTATCCCATATATCCTTTTCTGCGAATCGGGATTCTGAGGATTTGAACGCACGTCGATACTGGCACGTTTATTGTGACTTTGAAGTTGATTTACGATTTTTGAAGTAAGCATATAGGTGCCTACATTGGTCTTAAGTTGTAATATTTTTTTATTGATTAATTTTTTTGTTATGATGATTCTTCATTCTTATTTTTATAAACCATGCTCCACAAGTTTCGATTTTAACAAAATTCTCAAAATATAGCCAATTCTCAAACTATCAAATCGCGATCGAGACTTCAAACTTGTCACGTATCTTGAATTCAATGAAATTGACATTCCCAAACCACTCAACTACTTCCCAGCGAATTTTCAAATAGCAAATTTGATATAGGTATTTCACCAAAAGTGTTTTCATGCGTGGAATGTGGTCTTCAGACGATACAGAAACTGTTTTTTATTTATACTGGAATACCAAATAGTTTACTTTTTTGGCTTGGAACTACAATTTTAACCAAAAAAAAAAAATGGGAAGGAATTTGGAGAATTCTACATTCTTAATACTTCAACTGTTGATTATCATAGTAATATAAGTTTTTCTGTATATTTGCATTCGCGGATCGCGGAAAAGAATAAATCCGTGCAAGCAACGAGGGAAAATTTGGATGCTACAAAAAATTTTCTGCGAAACTGGCGTGCCTGTGAGAAATTTCGACGTGAAGCATTCGTGGGTTTGGGGGTTCCTTTTAAAGATGCATTTCTTGAACGCCATTCATTTTTCTAACGGTATGCCGAGACGTGGTCCTGATTGAGATTAATTTATTTAATTTTTCTTTTCTAGTTACCTTTTCCAGTTACAATAGAATCGAAATACTTGATCCAGAGGAATGTAATTGTTGGCTTTCCCAGATTGGGAGATTTTCAGTCAAACTCTGTTTCAAAGTGTTTTGAAACAGTAATTCCTATTGGTTGATGTATGTACCTACATAGCTAGTTCCCTCAAAACCTTTCATCACATACCCTTTTGGTCTACAACAGTTAAAATTAAAAAAAGTATTTAAAATAGGTAGGTAGGTACATATTTTTTAGCAGTATTAGTTTTACATTTTTGGAGATATTTCCTAAAAGAGGCCTCATCTTGAAAGGAGTTATTCTCTCTGCATCTGAATCAACTCTGAATAATCGGCAGTTGGCATTTTCACAAATTTTACTTTTGCAAGTGCAAGCCGGCAAAATAATTGTCTTTTCAGCATTTGTTGCATTTTTTCCTTTCGCAGAGGACATTGACTTAGTCCATGGATTTACATGAATTTTTTTTTTAGATTCATCACTTTTTCTTCCATAACAATATGTTTTGTCAATCTTGCTCAAACTGTCTTGCTCGACCAATAAGATCCAGATAAATTAATCCCTAAATATTTTTAAGGTCGCAGATTATCCACTGCAGGTTTTGAAATGCCAATTTGGGATTATATTTTTAGGACTCCCCAAAACAATAACGTATACAAAATTCCGCCTGTCCCCATTTACTCTTTCATTTACGACAATTTTGATGTGAGCTATTATTAAAGTTACCCTTCAGTATGGTGAACGTTGACAATATCCTTACCGAATCAAAATTTCCCAAAATTGACGATTTTATATTATCTGCAACTTCATGTCGATCTTCTGCAGAGATCGACAGAGAAGGACATCTTCAATAATCACATCCAAGATATCCACTCAATAGCAGAGGTGACAATTTGACTTGTCCCCCATTAAATTGGATCATTTTCACGTATGAATTCTTAACCCCTGTAGGCTTAATAATAGACTTATTTCAGGCCACAAGACTTAAGAACAAGCGTTTATTGAAATGCGAAGAGCACCTCCATATTTTTCTAACCAGCTTTGCTTCGAAATTTGATTAAAACCTCAACATGAAAGTAAATTAAATGTAGCTGTAGGCTGTAGCTTTATTTTTTTATTTATTTAACTTCTAATTTAATTTCGTGAGGTCAGAACCAAAAACTCCAAAGCCATGGTCTTTATTTCCAAATTTCACGATTCTTTTTATTTTTATTTGACTAACTTTTGGAATTCTCTCCTTGTTTTCTAGGGTGCGATGCAGGACGTCCGTCTGTTGGCCGGCCCGCATGGGTATCTTTCGCTGTGTCCGAAGCTGGACTCGACGTGTCCCACCTGCGGCCAGTTCTCGCTGTTGCAGTCTACAGTGCAGGACCTGACCAGGCACCTGGAGGAGCTAACCGAAAGGGTATATGGACTACCATGTAACGTCTCCTACAGGCAGGCACCTGTAGTGATTGTATATAATTCTGTGTTTTGCAGTTGAGGCAAGCCGAACGGCGCATTGCTAGGGTTGAAGACTGCGATTGTGTGCGGACGTGCAGGGTCAACGGGACAGTGTACGGGGACGGTGCTACCTGGCAGGTTGGGTGTGATGTCTGTACTTGCCTGGTTAGTACCCTCCATTCCCATTTGTATTTTTTCCAGCAAAGTTACCAGGATATTAGGAAATCCCTAATTTTTTCCTTGCGCACTTGTCCGTTTTTATAAAATATCTTCTTTGTAACAGAAATAATATTGCCAAAAATTATAGACCCCTTGTCATTTAAAAACTTACCAAATGGGTATATTATATTGACGATCAACTTTGCAGTATTCATTTAATAAAACGAAAGTAATAACAAAATTTTCTTACATAGCATGGCGAAGTTCAATGTCACCCAGTAGAGTGCAAAGAGCCTGACTGCAAGAACCCAGTGAAACACCCAGGAGAGTGCTGTCCCAGATGCCTCTGTAAGTATTCTTTAATTATTTCTCTGCTCAAGTTAATGCTCTTGTTTTTTTTCCTGATGCTCAATTTATATAATTCTGTTACAGTGCGGTGCTACCACGACCTACACCTCTACGATCATGGTGAGGTGGTGTCCCACAAGTGCGTCGAGTGCAAGTGCGAAGATGGGAACATGATTTGTTCCAAGATAGACCCGGAGACCTGCCCTGAGCTTAACTGCCCGCAGGAGGAGCAGCTTTCTGCTGCCAATAGCTGCTGCAAGTTCTGCCCAGGTAATTTTTTTCCAAACAGATTTATTATTTCTGATTGTCACTATTTTCTGATTTGGTTGATGACTTTCATAGATTATTAACAATTAACACCCAAGAAATACTCGTTTAACTTGATACAGAGATGAGCTTTCTGATTGTTTTCTCAGCTCGGAAAATTGGTGACGGAAAAGATTTTAACCGGCGAGAATAGTGCGGATTTGTGAGGTATTTTCAAACTGGATTTTCTCAGTTACCTTGGGAGATAGAAAAAAACTGTAGATTAAAAATAGGATGCTAAATAATAATAATATTAATTAAAGGCCTCTCCTTGACCGCCTGTTTTTGTTATTGATTCAGGGAAAATACCGATTCTTCCCCTCCAGGTGCGCAACTCCGTCCCATAGAAGGAAAATGTCATCCTTCCCTCATAAGCACGGGTCGTGAGCGCTTGAATACCCGGGATAAATTAATCATTGAGAGAGAGAGAGAGAGAGAGAGAGAAGACAAAACTGGTATGGACGCAATGGTGCTGGACTAGATGGCAGGCAGAAAAGTGAGAAGGACAGTTGTTGGAGATTGCTGCGGAACTAGTTGTCGGCGAACTGAAGATCACTTCTACTTCTGTTTTCTTTTTCCACGTTGTTGTCTTCTAGACTATTTTACTCGCCCAGAGTTCTTCTGTCGGTCAATTCTTATAAGTCTTGATGTCCGAAGATGTTTCCTTCACAGAGCATGAGTAAGGATTCCCGGGGCGACCAATGAAAAGTGGATCCCACCGTTCCAATTTCAGTAACAGAAGGGACACTTTACAGGAAACCGTTTTTTGTTTGTTTGTTGTAGCTAAATACGGGAGACGGTTTTGTGATCCCTGATGCTGCATATTATTCTATCCTTCCGTATTTTATCCTGTCCTTGGATGGTCGTCACCGCCAGCTATAACTTGGGCTTCTGCTAGGGGCTGCAAGACAATTGACACGTGGACCCGAACGGAGCTGTAGAGACAAACGGGGATGAGTTGGGAGACGTGAGAGATTCGTACAGAGATCCCTTTTGCTGATTCGAAAGCTCCTAGAATAAGAAAAGTATATTTGCAATGCCTCTTCTGTCTCCATCATACGGCTCCTCCACTCTTGTTCTAACAGGACCCGGAGATGAGATCGATGTGATGGAATAATGAGAGGTGAACGACGAATATGATTCTCAGTGAGAGAGAGGACGAATCAGGTTCGCGCGGTTTCGGTCCTTTAGCGACCTTGAGATCTTGATACCATCACGCCGATTCATTTAGTCTCTCTCTCTGTGTCTCTTTCTAAAGGATTGATCATCTGACCAAATAATGATGGATGGGAGGGAAAGATAGAACCAAATGTTTACTCCCAAAAATGACAGCTTTCTCGCGTCTGACCATTATTTCCCTTTGAAAAAATGGGTTCTCCCATTGATCGGCGGTGAACGCTTTTACGTCCGTTCGTCCGTGCGTTGGTTTCTGCCGCGCGTTGGACTGAAGTCCTGATTGAGAGGGTCCTCTCTTCAAAAGCAATAATTAGGCAGTCTTCTTTTAAGGTGGTGAACGAAATCGCCTCCCAAAGTAAAGTCAGTATCTACATGTTTTACCTAGTTCTATTAACAACTAGAAAATATGGGTTTGAAAAAATTACCATATGCCAAACAAAACAGGCTGGTGTTTTAAGTTATATAATTGCATGCACCTTTTTATGCATTTTAAGTACTTTTATAAAACTTCGGTTACGCCCTGACGGTGATCCATTTTTTTCCTCAAGAGTTCATTAGCATTAGCAGACAGGAATGTAGAACGAAATAATAATTGTACAGGCACGCGGTGTGAAAGAAATAACACAGAATTATAAGAGTAATAAGGTACAGAATGTTACTTTCGTAAAATAAGAGAGACCTGGAAAGACCTGGTCTTTAAAATATCCTTCCCTCTGCTTATATACCCTCCCCCTTGGGTGCAGTCTGATAATATGCCTATAGCTCTAATTAACGTAAAGTAATCACAGGATACCTTCACCAGGTTTCCCCCTGTAACACATTTACGACCTCGGGAACAACACTCCGTCAGGCGGCATTTGCGTAAATACGAGAAAACTAGGAAAACGCATCGTGTTTACTGTACTTTCCTCCGCTTTTGGTTCCTTTACTTCACTCTCCAGGCTCCGATCTCCTTTATTTAGAACAATAGTACTCACTATAAAGAAAAACGAGACCCAATCTGTGAAAGTAAATGACTTTCTGGGGCCGGACGGCTAGCTAGCCCGCTCCTGAAACCGTCAACAAAATTTCTACAGGGTGATATGTGAAGGCGTGCATAATCACTACACTGTTTTGGTTATAGTTGGCGTTTGGTCTCTAGTTGTCCCTAGTTGTTGGTCGCCCATTTTGTTCACATTGTCTTTCACATACTTACCTCACTTGACCTGGGCGGCAAGTGATTCAGTATTAATTGTAAACAGTAAAAATCTCTGGCACTAGGGTCTTTGTTGAAGGTACAGGCTTTCTAATTCCATCAAATAACCGCATTTTTTGAGAAGTTGAGTAAACTGGGTGGTAGATATTGGCTCTGGTATATCATATTTATGATAACTCAGGTCGCAATTTTTAGTTACTTTTGTGGATTGAGTGATCTGGAATTGCATTTTTTCAGGTCCTCATTATATAAGCCTTTATATAAGTCTTCAATCTGAAATATTAAATTAGACACTCAACTTCATTCTGCTGACCTATACTTACATAATCTACTTCGTGATGGAGCCTTTAATTAACCACTCGATAATTCCGTAGGCCTTCGCTGTGGTGTCGGCGTCATTTCAGACTTCTGCTCTTAAATCTTTGATGTTTAACTAATTAGTTCCGGAAGGTCGTTATGTTCCCCCATCTCACCATTCTCACCTATACCTCTTTCAAGTAAATTGAGTAGAGTTTCTATTCGAAACTAGTCCTTCCTGTTACTGATGTAATTTGATTGCATTAGAATAGGAAAAGACTGGTGGAAAGCCTTGGCTAATTTTAGTCTCAGGGGATGTCTAGAGCGGCGTCACGCGACACTATGTCTGGGCTGGTCGTTATTCAAGGGCTGATTCCAGGAAGGGGTCATTGTATTGACGGAGTGAGTGGTTTTAATGACTAAAACCGTAGGAACCGATTTCGATCGGCCGGCGGCATGGGATCGATAAGCAAAGCGGCTTGCTTCTAGCTTATGTAAACACTTCAAATGTTCCCATTCCTGTCCTAATGTCTCTCTTCTATTACCCAACCTGTGTTATTGGTTGGCCTCAATTTGGTTGGAGTTGTTAGATTTACCTAACATTCAGTTTCTGCTAATAGACTGGCGTATTTTTTCCGCCACTGTAACAAATTTCAACACTATGAACTCAAAAGAATTATGTAGATACATCCTGATGCGACTTATTCTTTGAATGGCTACTTTTCAATAATCTTGGTACGACAATTTATATGGTACGACAATAATAGTCAATAATTGACTTAAACATGCAAGGTAAAAAACTAACAACAAAAATAAGGGAACAGCCATTTTCAAATTTCAATACCTACCTAGGTTTGCACCCCATAAATTTTCGAAATTTAAAAAAAAATATAACTAAAATCTGGTGGGCCAGACTTATTATGACATCTCAAACAGGCGATGACGATGGAGATTATTGACAATTTGGTGCTTGTGTTTTTTTTTTCAAAATCTGAGCCACTGGATCGAATGCAAGTTTTCTGGTAACAGTCAAATAATCGTCCTTGTTTTTGTATCAAAGACCCTGTATAATATTATGAGACTATTCCATGCATAATTTCTGGATATTTTTAGTGGACAATTTACTCCCACATATTGATAAAAGTCACTTTTTGTTATAGAAGTAGCAGATATAATAGGTAGATAGTTATTACTGAAAAATATTTTATTATTGTGGTGTTATAGATTACACTGCAGATATTTACCTGACTGAAAAGAACCTCAATCAAGATCACATAACCGTGAATAATTATTCCTCAACCGTCCATATTACATTGCCTGTAATATAAATTATTAAAGTAGCGCACCTGCCGATTGTATCTTTGAGGTTGTAAAGCCCCTCATCGACAAGTGGGGTAGGAACCGTGAAGGGGTTGCATGCTATCATTTCCCTGAATATCGATCCCCACAATGACTACTAAGCTACAACATTCTCACTAAAACATTAATACTTACCTTCACTTTCAAGAACTGAACTTTTCCTTTCAAAAATAATCAACTAACTCTTTCCTGGAAACTAACCTTTGTATTATGTCTAACCCATCTAACCAGGTGTCGACTATTGCGCTAAAGGACACACCTGTCATGCTAACGCCACTTGTATGAATCTGCAAACTACTTATGCTTGCCAATGTGACCAGGGATTCAAAGGAAATGGGCAGTCGTGCAAAGGTATGCTTGGGTTCTAAGCTTTTATTCTGATGATAAAAATGGTAGTCATATCGATATTCTTTAGGAGAAATGTTTTATCTTTCCTTAACTTACTTTGATTTAAATCAAAAATTTATAATAAATCATTAAAGATATCAATATGAGTACCTTCTCCATTGCTTTCGCAATAATGCTATACTAACATTGCTTTCTTCACCCAAACCATGACAAAATCTGACCAAGTCCTGATAATTTTGCAGACATCGATGAATGTAGTCAAAAGGGCGGTCTTGAAGGACACCATTGCAACCAGAATACGACGTGCGTGAATACAATGGGTTCGTACGTGTGTGAGTGCTTTCCAGGGTACAGGAGACTGGACAAGTTTAATTGTGCTGAAATAGACGAGTGTAGTAATAACGAACATAACTGTGATGAGAACGCTAATTGTATTAATACCCAAGGAAGTTACCAGTGCCGATGCAAGGAGGGATACACCGGTGATGGCTACACCTGTCAACGTAAGTATCGTTCCTTTTTTGTGACCAAGGTCATAAATACCGCGTTATTACTTTGGGAGACATGCCAAGTTAATTTTTAGATCGATAGTCCTTTTAGGGTGCAAGTCTGCTCTGTTTTCAGGAGAGAAGCTTTTTGAATAGATATTCGAGCAAAATTTACTTTCTTGCAGTTATTATAAAAACTCAATTTTTTCAAAACTTGTTAATTGACATTGGTCATAGATTTTTAGCTGTAAAAAATTGGTTGCAATTTGCTGTAGGTAAAGTAGGTACACATAAAAAATTACGAAAAGTCTTTCCCAACGATTCCGCACAAATTAAAATCCTTCACAGATTCAAAAACTGCAGATTCTGATGCCATTCCTTCCTTTCTGTTACGGCCCTGAAGCGATCTCTCTGATTTCCCTCTCTCCAGGATATTCAATAATATGGCAATCTCATCATTCTGTCATTATATCTATCTCGCTGGAAGCTTTCTGGAAATATTCCTGTCTTCAATAAGGGAGATAGAAGCGAGACTGCAAACTCACTGGTGTTTAAGGAGGTCATATACAGGGTGTGTGTATCTATACGATCTTTTTTTTTTTATATCACCCCAACATGAATTTATAAAATGTCGTTCAACTGTTACCAATCCATTCACCTTCACTCAACTTGCTTCAGAAAACATGAACTGTTAATATGCAATATTAACGCGATGATATATATTGGGTTGCTCATAGCCTATTACTTGCTAAGCTCTCCTTCACTCTTTTAGATGATTTGATTTATTAAGATTCTTCTTCAATTATTATTTTTTTATTGATTTCTATAGGTTTCTTATTTGGGATGGAAATCGCTAGAATATCCGATTACTTCATGTTTTTCAAAGCTCCAAGCTAATGTCTTTTAGTGTCAAACTCAAAGTCACCAAATTCTTATATCATTGTGGACTGCCCTCCATTAAGAGGGTTTCTGAATAATTCAAGGGATCTTTATCTTCGAATCTTATGAGCCTTTCTTCAGCAGATAAATTGATTTTGCGACCTCCACTGCATTTAAAATGTTTGGCTTCATCATCCGAAATTCAGTTAATTTTTGAATTAATCATTCTACTCTTATAATTTTCTTTCTTTCTCTTATTCTACCAAAGCTTGGATATGCTTGAGTTACATAGACTCTTGGTCTTGGTTACTACAATTGTCATCTTCTCAATCTTGAGCATGTACAAACCCGTTCCCTAAAATCCCTACATCTTCCTATAGTAAACATGTTCATGGTTCATATCGTTATCTAGAGAAGGAACTTCTGAATGAATTTAATTTTAAAAGTTTTTAAGATAGAGGCGTTTGGACATGTCTGTTGAATGGACTCATTCACTCTCCTGGAATCTTCTCCCAAAGTTTCTCGATCAAGTCTCCCTCAGATGTCAGAAGTGTAGTTGTAGTTCGTTTACACTTCTCCAAATACAAGTAGAAGAACATTTACCATTTATTTTGCATTCTTCCCAATTTTAGCGGTATGCGAGCAGAACTGCCTAAACGGCGGTGTGTGCAAGAGTCCGGGTAAATGCGGTTGCCCGCAGGGCTACACGGGCGTGAGCTGCGAGCGGGATTTGGACGAGTGCGCTGCCGACATACATCGCTGCACCAACTCGTCCGTGTGTGTCAACATGATCGGCTGGTACTACTGCAAATGCAAGGACGGCTACCAGAGCCCCCTCACTGACAATAATTTAGGAAATCTATGTCTAGGTAAGTGGAAGATACTTTATTTCTCATTCATAATTATTATTGTCGTGGGGCAACACCTACCTTGAAAAAACTGTCAGCTGAAAGTCAGCTGAAGCTTAAGCCTCTGGTACAATATGTATACAAGTTTCAGCATCTATCATGCAAAATTCATGCTTGATATACCTTTTATGTTAGTTGTGATCTCCTAAACCCTAAAATCTGCATGGATCATATATTTCTGCAGCAAATTTGTCATCTTTTCACAGATGTAGATGAATGTGAGCGTGAGATACATAGCTGCCACCCCACGGCCACTTGTGAGAACTCCGAAGGTGGCTTTTCTTGCACATGCCCACCTGACAGCGCCAGCTGCAGACTGAGCTGTATGTTCGAGGGTCGGGAGGTGGCCGACGGACTATCAGTATCCCCAGAAGGAGATCCCTGTCTGACCTGCACCTGCCATCAAGGGGTCATGCAATGCCAGAAACCAGTTTGCGATTGCGCTTCGGGGAGCAATGACAGAAATCTCTGCTGTCCTCAGTGTGATGTGCGATATGCCTGTCAACATCAGGTAAGCTTTGAAAACAAAGTGATTACTCTTGATTCTTGACCATTCACTAGTTCGGCTGTAGAAGATACCATCGTTTCTCATGGATTTAACCAGAGTAGTCTTCAGGGTTTCAAATTTAAAGGGGGGGGGGGGGTAAATAAATCAAGTTATACCTTATAATAGTTAAGAACGTGGTGTAAGGGGAGGGGGTCCAAGCCCTGGAGAACCAGTTAGGTAAAGTAAAAAAAACAACAAATTTTGTTTTCCCAGGAATTGCCGGGAGTGGTTCTACGCCATGGCGAGCAGTGGTCCTACCAATGTCAAAGTTGTGAATGCCTGTATGGGGAGGTGGACTGCTGGGAGTTGCGTTGCCCCCCACTGCAATGTCGAGATCCGGTGCAGGCACCCGGTGATTGTTGCCCTCACTGCCCGCAGGACCTCTGTGCTGGGAATTACACGCGTGGGGGGGCAGCGCCTTGCTTAGTAGCTGGGCGTAGATACGAGACAGGCGCCCGATTTGCGCCCGGCAATGACAGCTGCGTCACTTGCGATTGTAAGGTAAGAGGGTGTAAGTAAGCAGAGAGTATTAGGTTATAGAGTTCAATTCAATTATTGATAGTATGTGGATTAGCACATCATGATACATTGTAATAACATTATAAGGTGAGGAATCATGCTCATGCAGAGACTTAGTTATTTTTATTTAGAAAGTAGGTAGGTATTTTTAGGAATTGAGATACTTTACTTATTGAGTATATGTGACAGCTTTGATTTTTTTATTACTGACTAGTGAAAATTTGAATCCTCATTGGATAACCGATCTATTCTTTTATTCGAAGTAAGAGCATCATTCTTCAGAACTGTGAAGAAGAATAATTCAATGGAAAACGGTATTTTTTTATTTTTTGGATTACTCAAAGAATGCCATTCAAATTTTTAGCATGTCAATATTCTTAGAAGTTTGGAATTGTGATTGGAACTACAAGAAAAACATCATTTAGAAAGAAACAAATTAAGTGTTACATATTTATCATTAGAAAAACGTTCAAAAGAATATTTTCAATTTTTTCCTTTCTAAATAACTAACAAAAAGATGGTTGGAAGTAAAAAAAAACAGCAACACCTCTTTTTTTATAAATGAAAATTTGGTAGTTTTCTAAGTACACTTGAGACCAGATTTTGACAAATTAAGTGAAAATCCACTTACTCAACAAGAGGTTTTTCTGTGGCCAACGTTAATACATGATTGTCACAGATTGTCACTATTGTCGCTAATTTTCATACAACATTAGGTATAATTAACTAAATCAACTGTAAGATCATTAACAAGTTGAATTTTGGTTTTTCAAATTCACGTTTTACTAAAAAAAAAAACAACCAAAATAACTATATAATAATCGAATAAATGCCAATCCCTTATTTGAAACTCCGATAGATTTGGAAAAAAGGCTTTCAAGAGTCAAAAAATATACGCAAAATTGCGAGTAGCTACTTTCTACAATGCACAAAATAAATAGTCGTCAGATCAGAAATTATTTGAGAGTTAACTGCAGGCCCTGGAACAACTACGCGCCTGCTGACTCTGTTAAGATTCTTCAAGCCCCCTTTCCCAAACTATGAGTTATCTAATTCTGCTGGATCTTCAAAAAACATGCTACATATTGCATAGAATGGATTAATAGACTAATAGATAATAGATTAATGGATGAAAAATATTGGATTAAATAAATTAAAACATGGATTAAAATGATGGAAAATAATGAAGCACCAACCAATAACATTCAACATAGGAATGCGCAAAAAAAACCAGTAAAGATGTCTAAACTAGCACTACATAACATTCCCTAAACTCATATAGATTAAAAGACACAGTGAAAATAAAGGTATGAGAGCAGATCAACTGCCCAGACAAGGATTTGAATTAAGTCCCTGGACAACAAATATGGCACAAACTGCTTCCAGAGCTTTAAGTAAAGACATAACATCTCAACAACATGTCAAAATACAGCAAAACCCTGATCCAAAAAAGCTTAAAAGCTGCAATTGTCAAGAAACAAACAGACTAAAACAAACTTCTTCACACCATTGGTGTAGGTTTAACACAAGATCCGAAATGGAGAGGATGTAAAGAAGAAGATGAAACTGTTGGCTTGTATTTTTCCCACACTTTGTCAATATCAGTGATTCATATTGGATATGCCAAAAATTGAGCAAACTCCACCACGGCTCATTCTTCAGTACATCCAAAAAAACGAGCGGTTGAAGGGTGTGAAGAGAATAGGGGTGTGTCCACTCTAGAGGTGGAAAAAAGGCCAAACGGAGTCCTAGGTACCAGCAAGAAATAAGTTGATGTTTATGATGATGTTGTGACTATCGTCATTATGAGTAGACAGGGTTAGATTTAGTCTCCATACTACTATTTTACGATCTTGGAATTAAAAAAAAAAAAAAAAAATGGAATTAGGAATCTGAAAAATTAATGTGCATATTCTGGGGGGTTAGCAGCAGGCTAGAAGATTTAGACTTATTTAGACTGATTCTCACCATGGATGAAAAAAAATAACAGCACAGAGAAGCAGTTCTGGAAATCTACACTAGAAATACCAAGACCAAAATTTCTATAGTTGTTCCAAATGTATGGATTACATTCCATCATTTTTGAAGTTCGCATTTTCAATACAAGCATGAAGTCTGCGTCCTTCTCTAAGGATGTAAAATGCCACAAAATTAAACAAAGAGTAAGTGTGTCTTTTGCAAAAAGTGTTTAGGGAGGTTTTAACAGGAACCAATCAGTGCAGAAAAGAGAGGCGAAAGTAAGGTGACAGGGTCACTATGTTGTAAGGGATTGGCATGCAGTATTTCTGAAACATCCTACATGTACTCTTAATACAAAAAACTGTAATCTAACGTGAATTGTTTTTCTCAAATAACATTCAGACACTGTCTCTACAATCAATATGCTTCTATAGTAACTATTTATTAGCACAGTTGCGGCGATGGAATTCTGGCGATAACTTTCCTTTCACTTCAAAAGATCGATTTTTGTTTGTTTGTGATATGACCAAAAGTGGAAAAAATTCCTTTGCCTCAACGGTATTAAACCTACTACTTAGTAATTATCATTTTATTTCACTAAGCTTTGCTGTTTTTCAAGTTCATCAGATTTTATTTATGTATGTTTTATTCATATTCCATTAAATAAGTTAAAACAGAATGGCTTGGTTCTGATGTGGCAATTATTACAATTATGATACAAAAAAAGAATTATTCGACATGTTGTCATTCGTTAGAATGTAGGTAGAATGTCCGTGAACTCTTTCAACAAATTATTGCTTTACTGTCTAGTCATAGAATGTATGAGATTTGTAGCGTCTACGCTAGATAAGTGCTTTGTGACTAACACTTTTAAAACAAACCTAATCTTGTGGGTAACAACTAAACAAAATTATGGAGTAACATAATCATGAATTATTATATTATTCTGTAATTAATTAGTATTAATTAATTGTATCGTAAACCAGCATGGCCGCTAGCTGGCTGGGTATCATGCTAGTGTTTTAGCCTATTAACCAGCTAAATGATTGCATTAAAACAAAGTATACCATCCAGTTTAGTTGTCACATTTGACATTCGTTGCAAGTCTAGAGATTCATTGTAAGCACCGCAATGCTAATGAATTTGACATTATGTAGGTACCAAAGTAAACTTCTCTATGTTTATCTTGTTAAGTTACCATCAATTGTATTAAATAAGTGGAGCTATTTTAAAATGGTTTTCAGTAGCGCCTAACGATTTTTAAAAAGTTTATTTCATAATCTGGCCCCAATGTTAAATAAATATTTACATCTTGTTTGACACTTTAAATTCTCTAAATTTTGACACTTTGAAGTTAAATACGATAATATTGTTATCAAACCTGACAAAGAATGTAAGAATCATTGGTTTCAATAAACACTAGTTTCTAAGATCTCAATTCTGTGCGTATCTCTGGACATTGCAACAGGAGTGAAAAAACTGTTTAGAAAAAAACAGCTATACTGGGTGTTAAGGTCGGATCCCATCGCCGACAGGAGCTTCTAGGCTAGAGGGTGACTAACATCTAACACTGCGTTCCCTTACAGGTGCCGTTCTGCGCAGAACTGGTGAGCAATTCCGCGTGTTGTGTGCATCGGTAATCACGTCACTCTACCTACACTCAATCACTCTACTCTTAACTCTACACACCTCTAGTAGTGCTTGTCGGTTATTAACATCACTGAGTATATACATCACATACTTAATAATATGGTAAAGCTGGCCTATTTTGAAGTCCTGTAGATAATTGCTCAATTTTTCTACTCGAATGTTTACCATTTTCTTTTTGTATTAACAATTTAGTGTAAGAAATCGCATTTTTTTGATTAAAAAAAATCTGATGGAGTAAAATAAATGGTTCCAATGAGAGCTCAAACAACCCGATCGGTTCAGTATTGAGGGAAAAAACCTACAAGAAAAGGCGTTTTTTAAAAAATTCGTAACACCAACATTTTTTGAGGTACCTATAGTGCAGAATCTTTGCGAGATAGTTGATATTGGTAGAGGTAATCTAAGTAAATCCGAGCTATCTGGAAGAAATCCGAATGATCTGGAGGAAGTTCTAGGCAATCTGGAAGAAATCGAGGTAATTTCAAGGAAACTTACAAATTCGAGGTAATTTTTGGGGATTTCCTCCTAAAAGGAATTCAGGTGTACAAATTTTTGTCAGCAGTTTACCATGTTCTGGAAGAAGTCCAATTCGAATTTATCAAACGGATTTGGAAAGTAGAAGTGTTCATCTCTAAAACGTCGTCAATCTTCGTTTTTGCATATTTAAATGCTGAAAAATATGTAAATGTAAATGCTATAGTATTGCGCGCAAGCATGAGCGAAAAAGACGAGCGCGCGAGGTTGGTCATGGAGTGGGGGGTAGAACGCAGCAGATGCGAAGAGCGCTCGGCCGTTTTCGCTCATGTTTGCGCGCAATTTTCACCTATTTTTCAGCATTTAAATAGAAAACAAAAGATCCAAAACGGAACCAAAATGGATAGAAATCCGTTTGATAAGTTCGAGTCGGACGACCTCCAGAGCATCCAGCCTCGCTGCAAAATATTGTATGAAGAAGAAGTTGAAGTTCTGATTACAATTTCGCGAAAACTAATTTTCCGACAACGTCTGGTTTTTGCACCCAGGAAGTACCTATCAATATCGACTATCTCGCAAAAAAGCTATTGCTGCACTGCAACTCAGAAACATTTTTTCGTTTTTTGTGGTTTTCTCCCTTAATAATGAACAGACCGGGTTGCTTCAGCTCTAATTTTCTTTGTATTTTCATTATCTACAATTCGTCCGTTGGGATCATTTACATTGTTCCAGAAGTTTTTCTTTTATAAGCAAAAAAAAATAAAAAAAAAATCAATTTTTCGCACTAAAAGGGTGTAAAAAAATTGTAAAAAGGAGTAGATTTGGAAAAATGCATTCAATTTATGATCATGATCTATTTTGACTGTACTATTTCGAGTAGAATATCTTTAAAAATGTGCCACTAATTTTGTTCTGATCTGACCTCTTGTAAAACCTATGAGCGACCTCAGTCGTATGACGTAGGTATGAGTATACCTACAGGGTGTTTACTGTAAGGTTGTCCAAACTTCACAGGCTGATTCTTCACACTAAAATAAACAAAAAATTTCCCATTAACCATTCCCGGTCCGAAAATGCACCGTTTTTGAGATACAGGGTGTCGAAGAAATATTATTTTACCAGTTTTTTGACGATATCTCGGGAACCGTATGAAATACAATGTTCAGCTCTTATACTCGTACATACTATGTGCTCACTGATCCCCTTATTTTCGCCGAAAAATAAAGGTTTTAAAAAAATTCAGTGGCGTAGACTTAAGGTATTCTGAGGGTTTCGATCTCCTAATTTCTACGCCACTGGAATAAATGCAATTTTAAGCAGCGCCTTTGAACCGCTCATGTTTTCTATACCATAAAGGTACTCTTGGTTAACGGCTCTGAAATGAACCGTTTCCGAGAAAAATGTCATTTTATGAGAGAAAAAAATCACTTTTTTTAACGATTTTTCAACAGCATTTTGGAAAAATTAAAATACGTAAAAAACTTATTCGTGCAATTAATGCTTTCTCTCATAAAATGGCATTTTTCTCGGAAACGGTTCACTTCAGAGCCGTTAACCAGGAGTACCTTTTTGGTGTAGAAAACATGGACGGTTCAAAGGCGCTGCTTAAAATCGCATTTATTCCAGTGGTGTAGAAATTAGAGGGTTTTAAAACCTTTATTTTACTGCGAAAATTAGGGAATCAGTGAGCACATAGTGTGTATATTTCCGGACACACGTTAATGGAAAATTTTTTGTTTATTTTAGTCTGAAGAATCAGCCTGTGAAGTTTGGCCAACCTTACAGTAAACACCTTTATGTAAAATATTCATTAAGTGCAACAGGACTAATAAATAGGCCTACTGTATTATATACTTACACTACCTACTTTCCCTCCTACCATTATGCAGCCAAAAAGTATAATAGAAAAAAAAAACAATATAATTCTACCGT
The DNA here is from genome assembly GCA_910589415.1 of Malachius bipustulatus. Taxonomy (NCBI): domain Eukaryota; kingdom Metazoa; phylum Arthropoda; class Insecta; order Coleoptera; family Melyridae; genus Malachius; species Malachius bipustulatus. Next base: position 37,356,187 of record OU342634.1, on the reverse strand, counting down.
AGAAGTTTGTCTCTTTTATTCTGGGGAAATCTGTATAATTCCTGGTTGAGTATAAAAGCTCGACATTTTTATAGAATTGTGTAACGCCATACTTGATAAGATCTTTTGTATCAGGAATTGTTTTCTAAAAATTAAAACCGACGATGAGCGGGCGGTAGCTCGGCGGGTTAGAGTGAAGGCTGCCACCGTCTGGGTTCAAATCCCACCTCGTCATGGTTGTTGTGTTCGTCTATTCAACTATTCATATATACAGGGTTATTCACGGTATACGCCACGGAAGATTATGGCCGTGTCTCTGGATTTTAGGATCTTTTTATTTTTGGAGTGGATAGAGACCCGGCAGAGGTACGTTTTAAAATTATATTCATAATGTACAGTGTGTCCCAAAAGCATGAAACATATCAAAGTTATGTTTTTTTAAATGGAATGCTCCTATATGTTATTGCATTTTTATATTGCCTGGGAAGAAGAAAGAAGATTGGCTTTTACAGTTGGTGTTTAAATTCAGAAGTTTGTGAGTTATAAACAAGTGAAAATCGTCATTTTTCAAGTTCAAGGCCCTGTACAAGGAAAACGGCTTAAGATAGAGAAAAACGGCTTACATGTCCCTATTTTAACTTTTCATGCACTATCCAATGATGTAGATGAAATGTTTATACAGGGTGATAAAAAATTTGAAAAATTCTGAGATTTCTCCACGCGTCGACAAATAAAAAAATCAAAGAAAGTACAAATGTTTTTATACCATAGGATAGTACATGAAAAGTTAAAATAGGGACATGTAAGCCGTTTTTCTCTATCTTGAACCGTTTTCGTTGTACAGGGCCTTGAACTTGAAAAATGACGATTTTCACATGCTTATAACTCAAAAACTTCTGAATTTAAACACCAACTGTAAAAACCAATCTTATTTTTTCTTCTCAGACAATCTAAAAATGCAATAACATAGCAGCATTCCATTTAAAAAAACATAACTTTGATATGTTTTATGCTTTTGGGACACCTGTACATTATGAATATAATTTTAAAACGTACCTCTGCCGGGTCTCTATCCACTCCAAAAATAAAAAGATCCTAAAATCCAGAGACACGGCCATAATCTTGCGTGGCGTATACCGTGAATAACCCTGTATACATATAATAAACTTGTGTCTGGGTAGAATGAGCAAGTTCTCGAATCTCAAAATTATTTTAAATTATGTACCAAAATTACTGGAGACCACACAAAAAGTTACTCAAATATTATAAAAATATTTCAAACAAGTGAAATATTCATTTAGCCTGATGACCCAAATTTCCGCCTGCAGCATTTTTCACATAAAGTTGCCTATTTCCTTTATCCCAAAATTGTCCTCCAAAATTTGAACCCACTTTTTATTACACGCAGTGAATTAATTAACACATATTTTGATTTCTATTGATAGGTACTTGCACTCTATAGATGTGTATTGGTAGTAATAAATAATTATTAGCATTATTGTAGTGCATGCTTGGATTAATAAATAATTTATGGAAGAGGTTGTCCATCGGGTCTTGATATCGTTGGAAATTGAACAATGCATTTTTATGACGAATGATTTGTTCTGTGCATGAGGATTTGTCTTTTGGCATCATAAAATTTAGTCAGTCTTATGAAATGGTAATTTCCCGATTGGTGTGTTACCATATTGAATTTATTTTTTTAATCACAAATAGCACCAAAATATTATTTATTTTTTTTCACTTAAATCACCTATTAGACAGGTTGTTGAATCAGTAAGGTTTTTAGAATTTTCCCTTCTGAACTCTTTTTGAAGTTACATAGCCAGGCCATTAAGGTATGACTTAAAATATGTACCGAAATACCGAAAATCAAACTAGAAACCTAACTTGTATTGACTAAAAAGAGGCCTGCTTGATGAAACAAAGGTCTTTAGATTTCTTTTGGGATATTTTTCAAAAAATATAAGGGTAAGGAGAAACCTAACACTTGCTTTATTCAGAGTTGTTTCAGTTAAGTTAATTAAATATCAAAGACAAAAGCATCGCTTTTATTTAATATTTCGATAGAAATCATTTTTAATATTCTTAAGGTGCTCGAATGGAGTATAGAGAAGAGACCCAAAAGAAACAAGATCTTTCTTTTAAAAATGCATTCATTCCGGAAAGCTACATTGACTGGCAAACACCAAAGCACAAAAAACTAAATAAATCAAAAGTAATCATGAAAATAAACAAACATTTTAAAATTTATGAAAGAAAAGATAGTCAGGAGTTGCTGCCCAAAGATTTATTTAAATAGTGTTCCAGAATTTAATAAAATTGACATAAAACTTCAGATAATTGTGAATCAACTTCCAATAAGAGACTGGAATTCAATTCCTCTTCATCATTTTTGATCTAGGATTTTAAACAGGACCAGTTTTATTTATTTATTTATTTATAACAAACCCTGATTAACTAAAAACCACATAAAATAGCTTTTGGAAAAAGAAGGAAAAATCAATTTATTGCGAAAAGCATTGTAAGTTTTTTAAGCCAGTAGGTACCTACTCTATGATTTGGCATAGAAATAAATAAATAAAATATACAGGGTGTACCAGCTCGATTTAGACAACGGTAAGGGCCGTGTAGGTCTCGTCAAGACGAAACGTTTTTTTATTTGAAGTTTTTGGATTTGGACCTTCGTTGCGGAAATACGGCCGACTTCCGGTTTTTAGTTTTTTGGCTCCAGTTTCGGCATTTGCAGGTTCTCGCCCAAACTGAAACTAGTTTTGGAAACTCCTTAGCTTCAGTTACAACTTTCATATTGAAGTCAAGGTTCTATCTCTGTTGGATTCAAAATGGCGACATGCCCAAGAGTTTAAATTTTAAGTCTTTGAATCAATTCAAATTGTATCAAATTGAAAAATTAAGATTTTGAATCCAACAGACATAGAACCTTGACTTCAATATGAAAGTTGTAACTGAAGCTAAGGAGTTTCCAAAACTAGTTTCAGTTTGGGCGAGAACCTAAAAATGCCGAAACTGGAGCCAAAAAACTAAAAACCGGAAGTCGAGACCTACACGGCCCTTACCGTTGTCTAAATCGAGCTGGTACACCCTGTATACCCTTTTCAACCCCTATTATAAAATATTAACATAATACAGAGGGACCTATTTGTTCTCAAGTCACCGTGTAAAATATTTATTTATTGTGATATTAACCGGATTTTTTTATATCCAAATTAAAATTTCCAGAATCCATGATATTAAAAAAAAGCCACTAGATACGCCATCTCTCAAAACGGTACTATAGTAAATTTTATCAAAAATCTGTTAAGTATTGATGATTTTATAGACAAATGAAAGTTTCAAGAAATTACGATTTTTTTTGAAAAAATCTGTGCACGCCACTGCATTAACCGTTAATTTGAGTTCCTGACATTTTAATTTGCTATAAAATCGTTATTGATGGACAAGTTTGGATAAAATATAGTGCCCTTTTAAGAGAGGGTGAATTCAGGGATTCTTGAAATTTTAATTAACTAGGTATAAAATCCTTAATACTTTACAGGTATCGATAAAATTTAGTATAGTGCCGTTTTGAGAGATGATTAATCCAGTGGCGGAGCCAGATTTTTTCTAAAAAAATTGATAATAAAGAATACTTGAAACTTTATTATTAAACATTGATCCTGAGGCCTGGAAATTTGTAGATATGAGGTGCTTTTTGATACAAAAAAACCTACAGTTCATATTTTTTAACCCATTTCAAATCGTACAATAATTAAAAAAATTACAGATCAAATTTTTGACTCAAAAACAAAATTATCACACTGTTTTTTTTTACATTAATTATATTTAAATCAAACCTTTGATCCAAATTAATCTTAATGAGAGCAACTCATGAAATTTTTTCCTTTCAAAGATTCTGAACTGAAAAATAAAAGCTCCTGAATAGGAAATTTTTCTTGCATTCTGGTGAATTCCCAGGAACCACATACAGTCAGTCAGAGAGTGTATCAGACATGGCAAAAAAAGTAAACACATACTTTTTTATTCCATGGTGTCCTATCTGTTCGATAATTAATCATAACGATTTCTTATTGCCATTAGTTGAACCATGAGGGGGCTCTCGAGTTGAAGGTTATTGTAAAATGAGTTTTTCAAGTTTCATACTTTAATAATAACACCAGATTAAGCTCTGAAAGTTGTGACGTCATCCAAAAATGTCTGTTTTTTGATGACAAATTGATTAAAACCTTCAAGAGCCTTTCTTATCAACAATGAAGATCTACATAACTTTATACAGTATGACACTTTTATCTTGCACTATCGGAAATAGAACGTATTGAAGTAGTCTATAATATGGTTGAAGTTAGGAGAGAAAAAGGCTTCGGTGTCTTGTATCCTCTTCCATTATAGCTACTCCATAAGATGCTATTTCAACATATTAATTTATTCAGGATAAGTATTGCAAGGAAAAAGTTACCTTACTATGTAATTATTACTCAGTCATGTCGTTTACATGAAGCATAATGCAAGTCAATAAAATGTTAATAATAATAATATTATCATGATTATCTATTGATTTAACTCCGAGTTTTATTAGCACATCTCTCCTGATTGAATGCATCATAGTGGGCCCTTACCTTAATACATTCCCAGTTTATCCTGAGACTAACAATCGAATAATTTTCACAGAATGGAGTCCTTTGCTGCAGTTATAATAACGATTGCGGTGACGATCCACAGTCAGTGGCCTCGCGGACACCTGTCGGCACGGGGACGGCCCTGCCGCTCCCGACAGCCGCCCCCACTACAGTCCGCCCTTTCCCCAGCCAGAGAACGGACGGCACTCCGCCTCCAGGGGGCTGAACACCCCTCCAATCGCTGGGCAAGCCCTCCGCAACGGTCACTCTACGCAACGCTGCTGCGACTGGCTTTCGGACTGGCCTTCTTTCAAGTGTCTTCCTAGTATTATTACTAAAATTTTTACAGTCTATTAAAGAATTGCTGTCATCGGGTTTGTTAGGTTCATTGTAATAATGGGCGTGTTGGGTGTAGCAGCGGGCTTGAACGTGTGTATAAAATCGGTTTAGAACACGACGGGTACATTTAATCGAAGCAGAAATATCCGGATGGCTGATTCGCTAGTAAATCAAAGAAGCTCGCTAGTAAATCAAAGAAGCCGATCAAAATACGATAAATTTTATACAAAAAAATTAGAACGGCTCGTTGTTTCATCTGTCAAAAAACAATATCACAATTATAAGCAGAAGCAGTAGCCTGAAATGACGTTCAATTTTTAATGTATTGTAAGGAAAGATTCTATCATATCGTTTTCTCTCCCTGTATAAATATCCAAATGAAATGCAATCAAAAAGCGATTTTAAGAATGAATAGATTCTAATAAAAAAATGTTATAGCAATATAGAGTTTCTAGGGATGAGTCATTTGGTTAATTGTTTTTTTTTTGCAAATAAATAATATTCAAAGTTCAATATTAAACCAACAAGAATTTCCATATTTAAACGACTCGTTCCTATTAGTCTGATTCCATTTCATTAATATTTGTTGTAGTTTGTTCAATTTGATTCATAAAATGCTGTCCATTTCACTATCTAAATTTATTTTTCTTACCAATCAACAATAACAGTAATTATAACAAATATTATTAATTTTCTCTCTTTTACTTATGAAATGGACAATGTAACAACAAATAATAATGTAATTGAATGTATTTTTTAAGCCAATTGATTAAATAGTTTTATCCACAACTGACTTGATTATAAGGTCACAAAAGACTGTGTTCAGATGCAGATATCTTACGGGATTCACAGAACAGTGGTGGTTAGAGGTTACAGAAGAGAAACAAGATTTTTGTTTCCTATTCTTTTGAGAAAAATTTACATATTAGTGAAGAATAAAGACCATTTACGTATTATTATTGTCACAAATTTATTCTGCTATCGAAAGGTGATTAACTTCATTATTAATAAACATTATTCACGATAATAATAGATTATATAACTCACTAGTGGGATAAAAAGATTTTTAGCACACTAGTGAGTTACATTCAAGGACGTTCTCAACCACTATGACACCAAGACTGTCTGTCAACTTCAAAATAAAAATTTTCTGACCGAGAATCCCTTTTACATTGCAAAATGTCTCATGATAATGTTTACAAAAGCCCGTTTATCGGTAAAAATTACCAAGCAGGTGCTTTCAATTGTCATAAAATTATCTCCTGCAGTACCAATGGCCTTGGTACTGCAGTATCTATGCCCTTGGGATATTATAGCTGAAAATTCTCTAGTTCTAGTTGTCAAATTATAAAATAATTTGTCGTTATTAAATGTCAAATCTGAAAAGAAATTAAATATAACATTTGTTGAATAAAATTTAATATGCGACACTTGTGTTAGTTACACTAAGTTCCTTTAGAAATTCATTTGTACCATGAATAACTATATTTTGTTTATCTTTAATATTGGTTGTGGATAAAATTTTGTACTGCATTTGTGTTTAGCAGGCATAAAAGACACTCTAATAATTTTAAATACTCTAGCACAGTACTGCAGTAGTCATGTTTTACCTTTTCATTGGTGTCTTATATGCCTTATAACACTAAAAGTAAATTCTTCTTTAGATAAAATAAATAATGAACATGTCAATTATATTAGATTGGACTGTAATCTTAGTTGTAAAAAGGGAGAGAGTAAATTGCAAACCATACTTTGAAGATCTTGAAACACGAAGGTCTGAAAATTTCAGTTTTCAGGGTAATCGCTATTTAATTATTGATTGACGCAATAATAAAACAATTATTAAAATTATATACATATTGAGACAATAGGCTAGCTTATATTGATGCAACTTGTGCTGTTTTATCATAAAATGTGTGTCTATAATATAGCATCAGTCTTCTAGTACCAAGCTTGAATATAAAATAATTAATGATAATTCGATTTGGAGGCTTTTTCAATACAGAGACTCAAATTGGGTGCAGAAATCTAAACAATAATACTTGATAAGGAGTAATTAATTTGATTTGATGTTGCACTTTTTCGGTAGTTCACAGAAGAATAATTTTATAATTAAATAAAATAGCGAAATAATTGTGAATTTTTATAAGAGAATTGTCGCGCTAATTTTTGGTAGTTTGCCCAGTTATGGTTTTAATATACCTACAAATCTATTAACACATATTTTGTATAAGCTAAAATATTCTACACAATTGTGATAAATTTTATATTTATTTTAATTAGTCTGTAGTCAGATACTGTAAATTATTATGGATAATATTTATCCTCATAGTTCCTCATTATAGAAAAATATAGGTTTAATCAAATTCTTATATAGAGCCAGTCTGTATTGTAACAAATATGCAAAAAATTTGTCTAAGATAACAAAAAAAATAATAGTTGGAATTGGATCGAGTAATTTTACTTTCTTGCATATCGAAATGAAAATTTTGATCTCTGGTTATGAAAATTCCAGTTTATTTCTATTTCAGTATTGATTTATAATAATAATTACAGGACAGGATCTATTATACTAAAAAAAAGCTTTGAAAGGCCAAACGCTTCAATATATGCCATTCGTGCTTCACAATGATAATAATAATAATTAGATCCGTACCTGATTATTATACGATGACTTGAAAAGTTGGACGGACAAAGAAAAAGTGAGTCTTAGCTTTAATTAAAACAAATGTTGTGACAATGACACTGACAATAAGTCAATTAACTAAAACTGAAGACACACTTTTCACAGGCTGTGGACAACTTTTCGGCATTTTTCAAACAATGGTAGCATTTGAGTGTAGATATGTTTGAAATTAAATCAAAGCCAGCCTATCGAGTGATATGAAAAACTGTATTTTATCTAATGTGCCTCAACGAAAGAGCAAAGAGCAATATCTAAAAAGCTTTCTTCGGTTTTACTGTAGCCTTTAGCCTACCAGCTTAACTTCAACTTAGGAAATTCTAGAAAAGTGTTTGTATTATAATAACGTACTTGTGTACATACTACATATAAATATAACTATTAATGTTAATTTGGCCTTAGTAGAGAGAGACTTTCCGTTTTTGTTACATGTCAATGGATGTTATATAAACTTACTAAGTACTACTATGCTAGTCAGAGATGTCTCAGAGTAACACACTTCTAGTCAAATGTAACCTGTAAGGCTTATTAAAGAGGCTTTACTGATATAAAATTAACACCTTCGATGGGGTCTCTCACTCTCTCAACCTCTGCTAGATCAAATCAAATATGTAACAACAATAACAATAATAATAATAATAATAATATAAAAAAAACTCAACTGAAGCAGCTTTGACTACGACTTACTTTGGTAGAGATAGGGAAAGACGCCCAACGAGTAAAGGAAGCATATCTCGTTACTTAATAAAATTATTGCAATATTAAAATTGTGATATAGTTACATGAGACTACGAGTAAATATTACTGCTAAATGTCATTTCCTCTGTATATAAATCACTTGGGAGTATTTCTGGTGTATTTGAACGCTCTGTATTGGGAGCAAATTGTTTCCTTATTAAAACAGAAATTGAAATCTAGCACAAAGTAACTATTAATAAATAATTCGTAAATATAGGCTTTAATGCGATACCAATGTGTCGATTCTTAAATAAGTAATAATACCAGTGAACAACGAAATATGTATCTTCTAGAAGATATCACAGACAAATAATATATTATCAGTTTGTTCTTAATAAAAAGATCACTTTCTTATCCTCATGGATCATAAATACTATCCAATCAAAACTTATAAAATATGATACGGTCCATTCAATTTTCAATTACTGTCTTTGCCTTTCCATAAATAATCGCAAAAGTTATAAAAGAGTGTTAAGTGGTATTGATAAAAAAAAGGGGTTTTTGTGAAAGTGTAATATAAAAGTGCACTGTTTTTTTAAAATTTGCACTTTGTGACAGCTGACGCTATCAAAATGTTTATAAAAAAGAGTTCGTGAACAAAAAAGAATGAAAGAAAAAGTAAACAATTATTATTAGTTAATATTTTTCTACTAATTTTATTCAATCACTATTTAGTAACAATAAAAGATGATTCAAAATGGAATGGACAGTATGGGTACATAATGACTCAATGCAGTAGTAATATTCTTCATAAGTAATAATAAGAATCAAAAATAAGGACAAAGATTAATCAGTCAGCTTTAAAGAGTTCTAATCAAATTGTAACACAAGTTTATAAACTGTCAAAATAATAGACAACTGTGAACATTAAGTAATAAAATATAAATGTCGTCTTTTTTCTGATTTTCACAGTTGTCTTATAGCTGCTCACAGCTTATAACCACCAATTAGTAAAAGGCATTGAGTTATATACGCCCTATATACTTTGCCTACTTTCTGTTAAGAACATGGCGTATTATTTGTTGCTCATGTACCTATTTTTTGTACCAAAGAGGTCGCTGTTGTAAATAATCTATCAATGCTAAAGTAACTCTGTTACTGTAAATTTAGTAAAACTCTTTGAGATGGAAGATTTTTCAGATTAGAGCACATAATCTTTGTCGGTTCAATACCAAAACAACTTTGAGTTTTATTACAATTTTCCAACAGGTTCTCTTTAGTTTATTACTCATTTATTTTTTTTTACAACTATCATACAGAGTGTGTAATATTTGTGTATAGGTGTTAACAGACTTTTTTTAATCGGGTCTTTTGTAAGAATTATTGTACAATAATTGCCATAATCCTGTTAAAAAAGAATGTGTGCCAATCAATTATTATAAATAAATTTTAAGAAATTTAACGCTCTTTTCCTAACCATTACACTAAAAAATAAACTCCCGAGACCATTGAAAAACAACATAATTTTATTCAAAATAATTATTACAGTTTCATACATTTAGCAAAAGTAGTAATGAATAAATACAAACTGATGAAACCATAATTAGTAAGATCAATTAATAACTGAGAAAAATTTCTTGATAATTAATGCCCATATCTGAAAAAAATCATAATTCAGATTTAAAAACGATATATTCCAGAACCTTACAAGTGCATTAGTTTTCCTTCTTGGGAATCCACCAACATATTTTGCTATTTCATATTTGAAGAAGTTTGATCAATATAATCTGTGTTACTTACCGTCACTTCATCATTACTTACACCCTATTAATCAAACTTCTTTAAATAAGTTTTGGAAAGTCCCCATTAGTAGCATGAACAAGTCGATTTGACTGAACCGGTATTGAAAAAATAATGCACCAATTTAACGAGCAAATGGGAAATTTTTGAGATTCTAAAATATCTACAACCTAAACAATACTCACTTCTGAAACTCCCATTCTCTGTTATCGAGAGGGCAAACTTGCCTCGTCTTGAGCCATCTTGAAATACAGTGAAAATGGAAAGCATGCTGAAAATTTTATTCACACATTACAGTAGGTAGGTATATAAAAAATTTTATTTTACAATACTCAGGATCTGGCAGAAAGTTGGAAGTATAATTATGGGAAATTTTTTTTCAAAGATTTCAAATACGAAATTACAACTGCACCTACGACCAAAAGAGTTTCTTCTGCTGTTTCCTGCCCGGAGTTGGACTCTATTGTTTGAAAGTCACAACAATATTTTCCGTTTCACTTAAAAGGCCTCCATTTCTGAATTTACAAGAAAAAAATCTTCATTTGCGATACGTAGAAACTTTTTGCAGAATTAAATTTGCCGAGTATTTTATAATAAAAAATTACCATAATATGCTTCCAACTTTTTGCCTCACCATGTATTATTAATATAAATATTTCATGAATCTTTGAAGAATTACAGGTTGATGACTCATTAAAACCATTTTTATTTAGGTAACCATCAGTCTATGCAGATACTTATGTTAGCATTGGCATTGTTGGCAATGACAACTGGCGATTGGAAGTTGGCACTATTGTTGTGCAGTACTGGGCCTAATTTGGCACTATTGCGCTAAATAGCGCAATAGTATACACCCAGAAAGCACCGACGGAAGCACTAGTTCATACCAAAGCGCACTGTAGCAACCAAAAAAGCATTCAGATCTAGCGCGCAACGCTTTAAATTGGCAACAATGCATAATATTATATTAACCCAAAAAGTGAAATCCTTATCATAGAAGTCAAAATGAAATTAACATTCAGTATGTATATCAATAGGATTGTGATAGTTATTATGATGACAGCTGAATTTTGACAAATTGACAAATAGGAATGACTGCAAACTGCAACCATAGAATAGCCAACATCAAAATGAGATTGCAGACTGATTCTCTTATCTGAAAATTCAATGCTATGTTGCCATGCTTTAAAAGGAAATTATTGCGATAGCTCGGAAACAAATGAAGATAGAACCTTTTTGTTTTTATTTTTGAAATATCACAACATAGTTCCATAGTGTGTTGTTGATTTTTCCACAAATTTTTCCACACCCTGTATAATGGGTGCTTTTTAAATAATATTTTACATCACCTAGCTCAATTAGGAGAGCCTATTCCTTTCATGTTGCTTAACACGTTGACGACGGCAACGATGTTTATGGTGTTTTCATTCGAGCGATACGGGCCTTTAAGGGCATGTACCGATACATTTTAATTTACGGTACGGGCCTTTTAAGGCTCGTATGCAAAGCACGAGTGTAGTGTCATCTATCCGAAAAATACGGAACTAAGGCATGCAAGCCGGTAACGTAGCGCATTGTTAGGTACAAGAGAACGTTCGGTTGCGTCAGGACGGGTCTTGGAAGTCCCGTATCGTTGTTATAGGAGAAAAATTTTAATACGAGCCTTAAAAGGCCCGTATCGTGTATTTTGGGGAAAAATTAAAATAATACCGGCTTTACAATTCTCTTACCTCGGCTTTCCATATAAAAAAAAATGATGTTCAGAGTCATAAACAACTATAATTATGGCCTATGTTCATCTATGGTCAATATCATACTAAAACTCAAATGAAAAAGACCGAGAAACGGGCCAGAAAAGTCCCGTACCGTATATAAGTAATAAATATAACTTGCATACGGAACGGCGCGAAAAAGGCCCGCACGCTGTTTGCAGTACCTACGCCATACTCATGTTATGCTCTACCCATAGCTACATTCAACGGCGCGGTGTGGTAAGAGATAGCGGAATTATGAGTATCGTAAGTTGGTGAAGGATGCACGATTTGTATGCCATATATCAGACATAACCGATACGAGCCGTTTTGGGTTCGTTCTGTCGTCAACGTGTTAATAATCCTACCAATTACTACTTGGAGATTGGTTTTCTTAGTTTGAACTAATTCTTGCTGAGAATGTGCCGCAAGTGATGAATGTAGAACCAAGCGCAATGACCAAACTATTTATTTTTTGAAAATTGGAAATGACATCATTCAAAATTAACTTTCATACTTCATGAGAGCTTTGTGCTGTTACAGAAAGTATGACTTACATTGCAAACTCCCCAGGCGACAGTGCACTCCTCACTGGTAGCAGAAGCTTGATTAGCCTGGCATTCGATGCATAGATCCATTATATGGTTGCGACAAATAGCACAATTATCCACTACAATGTCCCAAGCCCACAATGCAACAGCATTCCACTGAAATTGCAAAAAAAATTACTTTCATTTCCTTTAAAATTTTATGATCCTAAATTTTCAGATATGTGACCTTCTTCCTTTATTTTCTATATTTTATGTTTTACTTTTCATCTTCCATTTTCTTGAAATTCAGGGAAAAAAACAACCTGACCAATGACCTGTCTTAGAGGAGGGGCTAATGGAGGGGAATTATCATTGTGAAGGCCCACTTAACCCAAAAGATTTATAATCACCTTAGGTGAATAACTTCCAAGGGATATGGGGGATATGGATGTGGGGAGTATCACCCAGAGTCAGGGGGGTAGTTGTGAGTTCTTCCCCGAATTTTTTCAGAAGAATGGTGTAAAATTGTGATTTTTTATTTTTTTGAGTTACCCAAAAATACCCCTGCAGAAGTACTCAAATAGTGAAAGCATATATCAATCAAGTTTTAGTGATAATTACACATAGGTGAAGTAGGTTCGGTGAATATGGAAATGAGGGGCATGGGTATAGGGCGATTTGTCTTCTACTTTCGGATAGCTTGTGTCTCTAGGAGTATCAAGGTACCATTGAATTTTTGCGCCGGCATGTAATGGTCGAGAAATAAGGCCTTAAAGTGTCATCCTTGCCCTAATACGTATCTTCGAACATATGCGCTCGAACAGGAAGCTCGCTCTCCATCATCGTGAGTAGCGACGGACTTCCTGTTCGAGCACATATGTTCGAAGATACGTATTAGGGCAAGGATGACACTTTAAGGCCTTATTTCTCGACCATTACATGCCGGCGCAAAAATTCAATGGTACCTTGATGCTCCTAGAGACACAAGCTATCCGAAAGTAGAAGACAAATCGCCCTATACAGATGCCCCTCATTTCAATATTCACTGTAGGTTCTACCTACAGAACTGAAGTCACATTTCAAAATGAAAGCTTTGAAACCGAAGCTTTTTTCCAAGATTTAATAACAATCCATCCTTCATAAATAATGGTTACAGTTTTTTTTAAGGATTTTAAAGCTTACCTTTTTAACTTCGAACCTCTTCTTTTCGCCCTTTGAACTACTAGAGGTAGGCATCTCGACTTCTTCTGAATCGACATCCATCGCTGAAGCCATTTGTTGCTTGCGATATCTTTTTGCTAGAGGAACAATAATAAATATCAAGTTGATATCTAATTAAATAAAAGTTTACGAAGCTTGGTAAGTACCTATATCCACCGACAGACACCAACTTACCTGTACAAGACAGTTTCTTGAAAAAAGATGAGGAAATATTCAAACTTTCAGCAAATCACTAATGAACAGACCTTCAACTCTTCAACACTTTACAAGACAAAGCACAAACCAAACCAAACACTCAATTAAATGGTTGAAGATTTCATCTTCAAACTCAAACAGGCAGCTTGCAATAATTAATTTAGATAGAAATTTAATTTATTAGAAATTAAAAATGAAAAATGAAACTTTTTCTTTTCATTGTTTTTTTTAATTGGTCTTCATGATCCATGACTTGAGGTTTGTTGATGTTTCGTTGCTCGTGTCAATTGTCTATGTCTAATCTACTAATAACTAACCAAAGAGCAGTAACTAGATAGAGGAGTTTTTCTATGGTAAAAATGGCACCTGTATTACCGACACTGACGCCAACTAGGGTAGCGCTAGCGCATTCTCATTCTAACAAAAAGTTGGGAATGTCAAATTTAACTTCAAAAACGTCAGATTTTCCATGAACGTACAACTGTCTAAAAATGCACATTGTTATTAAGTCCGCGTATTAAAAAAAAAATTGCAAACTTTTGCTGAGTATTAGAGGATATTTTGACAATAAAAAGAGGACTTTCTACTTGTTCGCGTTGCCTAAAGGTAACTAACTTAATAATATTTTAAACTCATTATTATAGTCCTCTATCAATACTTACGTGTTACTGGGATTTTCTGGACAAAAAATGCAACCCAGCCGCCCATCAGCCTCATCAGCAGATGTTATGATAGCAGAAATATACGGAGCTCAGAATTTCCGTATACCTCTGGAAGTTTGTCAGGTAGGTTTTATTACATCTTGATGAATCTTATTTTTTAAGGATCAGTATGCGAGGGTCTTATAGGGGTACCCAGATCACACTGGCGTTCGTGTGCCCACCAAGACGCTATTATATAGTAACTACGTTAGATATCGAGTTAAAAATTGTATACAGCGTCGTAGATTCTATAAACCCGTAATATGTTTTCAATACTCACTGAAAGAGGATTCCTCGATTTATATTTTCATGTTATTATTTTGTTAAAATTTTTAAACTTCACTTTTTTCCACTTGATACTTACGCCTGTTACCAAATGTGCCAATAATATGACATCCAGCTGGTCAAACATATCTTTGTTAAGTAAACTTCAACGAGTGAATGCGCTACCCTAGTAAGCGTTAGTGTCGGTAATGCAGATTCCCTAGTCAGTTTATCCATTTATACATATGGCCATTGTCCACCGAAATAAGAACTACCTAGAACTACCAACCTGCACTTGACTTTCGACTATCGAGTCTGTCGTTATTGATCAGAAGTTCTGGCGACACTGACTTCCTGGCAACGCGAAAAACGGACCCGCAGACTTAATGGGATTAGTATAAGTAATTAATTAAGTATAATTAATTAAGAGTGTATGAATGGATATTATTACATTCTTTAAAACACGCTGAATTGACTCGAAACAGAGCAAGTTTCTTAAAAATCAGCACGCTATTTTTTTATTGGTGCACTTTGAAATTTAAAATTTGTTGAATACCTTTGAATTTAATACAAATATTTTTTAATTTTTTAATTTACAAGTATCTGTCAAGTATTTGACATTACAAGGTATTCCGGTTAAATCAATAATTAAAAAGCCGACATAAAAGCGGCTTTGTTGACCCACATGTTGATGCTACGCTTATGCTAGCCTTTAATATTTTAATAACACTTTAATATTGGATTTCTTTGATTTAAGTAAACACGCTCCTCACCTTTTTTAACTAAGCTTAATATATTGTATTGGTTCATTGAAAGGCAGACGTCCTAACATAACCAGAACGTGACTAGTAAGGTGAATGGTTGCCAGATTAGGTATATATCTCCTTTGAAAAAATATAATTAAATAATAAAATAAAATAATATTACATATTAGACCGTCCTGTTACTTCTATAGTGAGCTCAAGTCCATAAAACGTTATAAATGTGCAACCGCTGTTCCGTTTTCGTTGCCAGGCAGCCAGATTAAAAAATTTAAATTTGAACAATGACGATTATTATCACTTTGTTTATATACCTCAGTCGGCCAAAAGATAGAGTAATAAAAGTGAGGGGTAAGTTTACAATCCAGGTACGCAGACCTTATACACAAGAATTATATACACAAACCTTAGAATGCCCTTCTCATTGGTTTACCGGAACCAGGTAACCAATAAATAAGGCACTTTATCTGCCTACAGATGTAACTACTTGGACCTTAAAAGTTTGTGCGCAGTTTTATTACTATATCTGTTAGTCGACTGAGGTATAGTGATTCATATATGCGTCATATTACAAACTAAATTCACTATTAGGTTTTATTTAACTGAAATTACCTACATTATGTCAAATCTGTAAAAATTATAAGCGGTCCACACAACATGATTTTACCGGATAATATAACATTAACAATCCGAATCAAAATGTAACATGATCTCAAGTCTCAACATATATTTCAAAAGCTTAAATTGTTCTAATTATGATATCAATAAATCGTAATGTTTTATAAACAAAATGGGTCAATAAAATGCTAAAAATTCTCAATGCTCTAGAAAGAAACTTGAACACTTTCTTACAATATGGGAAACGTTATTTCAGACTATATTTTCCGCTACAGCTTTGGCAGCCAAAGGCTGAACACTTCATCTGCATTATTTTAACGCAACACAATTCACAAAATAACCAAACATACTTTTAGATACTTACTAATTATAAATAAACATACTATTTTATTCATTTAAATTATTTCATTTAAATATTTATAAACATACTTTTATAAATGCGCAGATTGTAAACGGTGGCCCACGCTGTCTGTCACCAAAAAGCGAGCTGTCGAAATATCCTCAACGCCGAAACTGAAGACGAAAAAGTATCCCTACAGATTACCTAATCTAAGAGTTGAGGTGGCGGTTGACAGTTGATAAGACTGTTGAGAGTTGAGAGTGTTGAGACTCGAGTTGTCGAGTTTTCGGGTTACTATACTTGAGTTTTGAGTTCATCAGTCATTATTATTATTAACTCGTTCTTAAAATAATAATAATAATTAATAAATGAATTAATAATAAATGATTTGATAATAATAATTGAATTATTGATGGATTGATACCACTGAATACTGATACTAGTGGTACTACTGATACTTGAACTGCCGCTGGTGCTGCATTGCTGGCTGCGTGCTGATCTTGGTGTTGGTTTTTGTTGTTGTTTGTTAGTAACTATAACAACTAATAGTTGTAGTTAGTTATTAATTGTTTGTTGCAAATATTATATTGCTGCCCTTTGTTAGTTTATCTCAGATTTGCATTGTGTGAACTCAAAAAAAGTGAGCTGAACTGGCAAATTTCAATTGTTGTTCAAGCAGGTAGGTAGGTAGGTAATAGTGTTTATTCTTCTGTTTTATTGGGAAAGATCTTATACACTTTATGAACTGGGAAATATTTTTAATGTTTAGCGTCTTACTGTTTCTATTCAACCATTATTGGCATTTTGCAACTATTCATATCCTCCTTTCAGCAGAGTAGTGGTGGGTCGTTCATGAATGAATCGTAGGTCAAGAACGACTCTTCTAGAGGAGCTGAGAACGAAAATTCTACCGGACTACACATTCATGCTATAAAAGCAAAATTGCTAATGCTCTTTGCTCACTAGGGCTCAGTATCTCAAGTAGCTTTTTATACTTACATTTACTCACCCCTTACACTTCTCCTTCTGTTATACACCGTTCACTTATTATAAAAGAATTGGGTTATGGTGTAGGGTGATAGAAATCACTGGGTATAACCGCTGTCAATCATTGGCTGGAGTTTGGTTATGTCTCTTTTTTATGAGGTTGAAGTTTTATGGCAAGGAACAGGACATAGTTGCCAGATGGATTTTTGATAATTTTGGTATTCTTCTTATTATATTTATATTTACATCTTTGGGGGCTTTTTATTTTGAATCATTTAGTCACATATTGCAATCTTTAACTAGAACGCAATGTCGCTGGATCTAAGATCTTAAAATCTTAAGCTTTTCATAAGAGTTTGAGAAAAAAGTTATCATGTAATTTTGCCAAGTTAGGAAAATACACAAATGTACTTTTTGAATATAAAATAAAAAACTTGAATCAATTATATTAATTTACTTTTAATAAATACATAGCAGGTAATTAAAATATATCGGAACGTTTATTAAAATATAGGTACGTAAATGAAAAATATTTTTCGTCAATTCGTCGGTTATTTGGTATCGTAGTAGTGTGTCGGAAACCAGCCAAAGATTCTGGACTTCTGGCTTCTGGCCCAAAATTATCCCCCATTATCAATAACCGCTACTGCATCCTGCTTAGAATCAGAATCATCTTCAGCGCTCTGATTTTAATAAGATTTTCACCATGTCCATTTGTTTAGTCCAGTCCTCCGAAATAAGTTTTTCACAATGATTATATTAATTTTGTCACATGTCAGGTGTACTTACATTTTGAAAGCTCTTCGCAAGCCATAACATTCTTTACTTTATCCTTAGAGGGAAGCTGCTAATTTACGTGCTTATGTATAGTGAAGTTTACAATATACCCCCATGTCATTTCGATTGGGTTGTATTGGAAATAGATTATTGCAAATCTTCCGGAAACACAAAAATTTCATAATCAATGCCTGTTTTATGTGGGCTGCCCAAGGGTGTAATATCAAATTTGTCCTGTCTAATAATACTTGCTAATGCCACGGTCTGACTACTATAAGAGACAGTAATTAGCAGCAATTTAGCAGATACAGATACACATACTCAAAACTTACATTCCAAATATATTTCGCACCTTCTGAATGACTTAAATGTTTGCTCAAGTTTGGACTTTCTGGATCTTAATCATTGAAATGCTTTCTTAATGCGGATTTATTCATCTTAGAGATATTATTTTCGTCATTTTGCTCTTTTGAAATTTAAAATGTCAAAAATTTAATAATTTTATTTGTCAGTTTGAGAAAAATTGATCAGAGTAAAAAATCATCCTAGATAGATATCCTTACTACTAAAACTTCAATTTGACAACATGGCTGTTAATCAGCTGAGACACTTTGAGTGATTTGACAAATGTCAGTCTATACTTAACCTCTAATATCTCGATCAGCTGATATTGTCAATCGAGATCTAGGGAGTTTTCATTTTTGCAAACCTAAAAACAAAAGTTCATGGCCACCTAGTTCTTTTTTAATATGTGAACGGTGTATAGGTACACCCATCACTACAGCAGAGGTTTCTTGGCAAGGTTGTCACTTCTAACTATGAGTTCCTATCGTCATTCATTGCAAGAGCAGGTATGTGGCAACATTGCTTGAAGATGAGAATGAACATTATTTTTTTAAGTCGGCTTTTCTGCAAATTTCTTTAAATAATTTCAGGGAATACACCATAAACAGACCCATAAATTCTTGATGCTCCACAATTATTCACTTGTTTCAAGTTTAAGTGCACAAAAAGTTGCTGTTATTTGCTTGAATTTTCTTATCAAATTGAAATCACCCACAAAAGTAGATAACATTTTCTCTACACACTTCCCGCAAGCCCAGTTCAAAATATAACCATTTCTAGGTCACCAAGATGCCGCCAATGAAGCTCTCCACGGCTTCAGAAACAGGCAACAATTCCGAGCCCGACTTGTCTGGCGTCGAATCAGAGCACTCTAGCCGCGATGCCGGCGGCAGGGAATCGAGCGAGGAGGAAGCCGACTCAGATGACAGCTCAGACATGGACGAGGGCGACTGCGAAAGCCGACGTACCCAACTGCTGCAGCACGTCCAAGACCTGGAAGGTCAGTTTGGGCATCTGAGGGAGCAGTTGTATCGCGAGCGCACGGCTCAGGTGGAACATCAACTTGAGGAAGTAAGGGCGGGGAGGTCACAGGATTATCTGGGACCGCTTCAAGACTTGCAGGTAGTGCCGCTTGGTAAATATGCTTTATAGCCCGTTTTGGGCATAATTTTACTCTTGCTGCATTCGCTTCAGAATTTCTGATTCGCTTAAAAAAGTGCTTAATGTAAGGAGAAAAAAATTGTTTTTTCAGGGTTGTTTTGTATTATTGGCATCATATTTCAGATCATGTCTCAATTTTAAATTAGACAGCGTATATTTGGTGTTCATCCTTTGCATTGTTGCCATGTTCAGGTTTAAATTTAATTAACGAGTGGATTTTGCAGGCACTGCGATAATATCTGACTGCTGGAAGGTAAGTTTTGACAATATACGAAACTTTCCCCTTACCATTTTCACAAGCGTGAATTTTTTTAAAAGTTTTTTTTTGAAGTCAACTTATGGCAACAATGCAAGTACGTAAGGCCAAAATGGTGTCCTCTAAAAGCAAAGAAGGCATGCCACCTTGGACTTACGGTTTTATAGTTTTTGAAAGATTTCGAACACTTAATCATTAGAAAAAGTTGAGAAGATAAAAGTAAAGACATTAAATATACACTGAGGACCTTTAAAGTCTCTTGTATAACTATTATAGTACACATGTCATCCTCTATGCTATTTAAATAAAAAAATGAAAATTGACAGGTACTGCAATGTCATCATTGACATTTGACACATCAGTTTTACGCCAAAAAGTGGTAAAAGTGGCTTGTGCTTGTACCCTTGAATAAGGAGGGGGAGAGGACTATAGAGATGTCCTCACTATTATAGAAGGCTGGTTGAAGAAATTAGAGAAAGAGTGGAGAACTTAGGAAATCCCTTAGTATGGCCAAAATTATATATCATGGTGCTGGGAAGAGTATGTTCAAAAGACCAAAACTGTCTAGGATCTGTAACTAGATGTTCCTCTCCCTGTCACTAGGCAATATTTTATGAAAATTGAAAAATAGTTAAACAGAATCTAATCAACAGGATAGTCATGAAAAAAAAAATTAATACTAAGTACCAATATTGTCGATGTAATTTTCCATAACCTCATTTTATGAGTCTCCATTTATAAACAAATAAGGAATCAGAATAATAATTATATTTAGATTTATTAGTACTTGAATCCACATAAATTGTTTTTCTTTTCTCTTTATAGAATAATATGCGAACTCGCACAGAAGTAGCTGGTATCCGTAGACAGTTGCGCTTAGAAAATCTCGCCAACGAATTTGAAGCAGAAGAGCAAGCAGCCTTACAGAATTTTGAGAGTGAGAAGAGTCTCGCCTGGGATTTCTACTACAGTGAGTTAGTTGAGACCATCAGGCGTCTGGAAGAAGACAGGCACAACAGTGAGATTACATGGGGCGATCACGAATGGGGCTCAAGATCAAAGTCGCGATCGAGGAGAAAGGCCGTCACTGTATCTGGGCCTTATATTGTGTATATGTTGAAGCCGCAGGATATTTTGGAGGACTGGACAGTTATTCGTAAGGCTTTGAAGAGAACTGCATAGTTTTAGAATAAAATTATGAGTTGATAAAAGTGAGGAATAAGAGGTGTTTTCGTCTGGAAGCATCCGAATATTAGAGTGAATGTTTGATTTTAGATTAAGAGTGAATTTTTCAGGAATTACATTTTTTTTTTAGTTACAGAATTAATGTAAATAGAGAACTGAATATTTTTGTGTTGTTTTATAAGTGATATTATAATAGAAGTTCTGTTTTTTGAATTTGTATTTCTTTTTATTATCCATGTCCAGGAACTTTCACGTAAAATTAAGTTAATGTAATGGAAAAGATCAAGAAACCTACACGCGAGCAAAAAAATTGACTCATTCAAAATTTTAATTTGTACTCAAAATGTCGTAACTCGTGAAGACTTATTTCAAAAAAATTCAGCCCTAAAAATCTGAATTCTGGAACTATTACCTACCACCCACTTGATGCGGTGTTTGTATAGGTTCCCCATGTTCATTATACAGGTGACTGGAAAGTTCAACACCCTCTTCTGGAAAAAAGTTGAATTTTTCTAATTAGGCCAGGGAGATAATAGCATTTACCACTCGAAACGGTTTTGAGATCACAAGAATTTTTTTGCCTGTCATGACAATTTTTTCCCTATTTCTTGACTTTTTTAAACTTTGTTTTTCAAATTGCAAAGCAATTCACAGCAGAAACGGATCAAGTTAGAGGAAAACAACTTCATGTCCCTATCTGAACTATTCAAGTAGTATCTAATGGTGTGGATTAAGTTTTTACTGATGAAAAATCAGAAATTTCGTAGGTAAAAAATGCAAACTTGAATTTTGGTTTTGTGGAAGTGGAGTTACATGTATCTAGGAGTCATATGGTTCATTTTCTATTGAAAACCTTAATAAAATACCGCATTTTCAATCAGAAATGCTAGAAAAACCTGTACCTACAGGTTATTTGGTAACTGGACAGTTAAAATCGGACGGCATGTATAAAATCGTATTTTAAGTTTTAAGCATAAAAGAAAGAATGACTTTTCAAGATCCCGTCTCGTTTAGGAAATATCTACAAAAATGTAAAACTATAAGGCCGCAATAAAAAAATGTTTTATTCTCAGTAACTGGATAGCAATTTTGGAAATATTTTCTAAACGAGGCCTAATCTTGAAAAGAGTTATTCTCTCTTTTATGCTTAGGATTCGATTTTAAACATAACGTTCGATTTTTTCTGTTCAGTTACTAAAAAGAACATATTTTCACAGCAGCCTTAGTTTTACATTTTTGAAAATATTTCCTAAACGAGGTATTTCCTAAATTTTGTAAAAAAAATTATTTTTTGTTTCATGCTTAGAATACGATTTTACACATGACGTTTCATTTTAGCTGTCAGGTTACTAAACCCCCTGTATTGGAAAAGTTTCATTATTTTCCTAGTCACAACAGTTTTAAATTTAAGTGTTCATTGTTGAGGTTGACTGTTTTTCTGGTTGCATATCACGAACACTGGTTTCCTTGTATATTATTTGCTCCTCGTGTTGAAATACTCTTATTATTTATTATATTTGATTATTGATTACAAAATTGCCATCGACCTTGACTTCCTGATAAGGTGATTAGAAACAAATCGTGACTATCATAGATATTGAAATCGTATTAATACGTAATACAATACAAATGTTTGGATAGTAGCAACAGGGGGCCTATTCGTTTCAAGTGACAACAGATACTATAATTCATATGTAAATTCATGATAACCTTTAATGACTGCTATAATGAACAGCATTACACTTATAAGGAGAGGGGCATTCGTTTAATAAAACCACTTGGGTTACTTGTTTGTTGTTAACTGGTCAACAGCAGTTAAAAAGTTGTTCTAAGACGAATGAATGTACCTTAGAGTGCAGAGTGTATAAGTTATCTATCAACGTACCTATACGCTGCAACAAAATGATTTCTAGCAAATTTAGGGTATGTAAAATTATAGTACCTATAGGTAATATAGGAATAGGTACCTATTCCATAAACATAATAATTATAATTATTATTATTTTAATTAGATTAATAATCATTAATTAATTCGACAGTAGTCCCATTATACTTTCCTCTTATAGGTAGGTAATTTATGTTATACGGGGGGTTATTCACGGTATATGCCACGGAAGTTTATGGCCGTGTCTCTGGATTTTAGGATCTTTTTATTTTTGGAGTGGATAGAGACCCGGCAGAGGTACGTTTTAAAATTATATTCATAATGTACAGGTGTCCCAAAAGCATGAAACATATCAAAGTTATGTTTTTTTAAATGGAATGCTCCTATGTTATTGCATATTTTTAGATTGCCTAGGAAGAAAAAAGAAGATTGGCTTTTACAGTTGGTGTTTAAACTCAGAAGTTTGTGAGTTATAAACAAGTGAAAATCGTCATTTTTCAAGTTCAAGGCCCTGTACAACGAAAACGGTTTAAGATAGAGAAAAACGGCTTACATGTCCCTATTTTAACTGTTCATGTACTATCCAATGATTTAGATGAAATGTTTACACAGGCGGTGATAAAAAAATTGAAAAATTCTGAGATTTCTCCACGCGTCGACAAATAAATAAATCAAAGAATGTACAAATGTTTCTATACCATAGGATAGTACATGAAAAGTTAAAATAGGGACATGTAAGCCGTTTTTCTCTATCTTAAACCGTTTTCGTTGTACAGGGCCTTGAACTTGAAAAATGACGATTTTCACTTGTTTATAACTCAAAAACTTCTGAATTTGAACACCAACTGTAAAAACCAATCTTATTTTTTCTTCTCAGGCAATCTAAAAATGCAATAACATAGGAGCATTCCATTTAAAAAAACATAACTTTGATATGTTTCATGCTTTTGGGACACCCTGTACATTATGAATATAATTTTAAAACGTACCTCTGCCGGGTCTCTATCCACTCCAAAAATAAAAAGATCCTAAAATCCAGAGACACGGCCATATAATCTTCCGTGGCGTATACCGTGAATAACCCTGTATAATAATTATTATACCTATACCCTATACCAATAAAGTAGGTAACTACCTATAGGTACATTATTACATTTGGGGTAGGTATTTAGGTGTAGGAACATATAAAGGTGTAAAAATATGTATGGTTTGTCCAGTGAGTGTTGTCCGCCGGTGAGATGTCCCACTGATCCTGACTATAAATGATTTGATTTAATTCGATTTAATTCTCGTACTAATTACTATTTATTATAATTGTACGAATCGAATCAATTATTGCAGTGATGCAAAAATACGGTATTTTATTTTTTTTGTATTATACAGCGTATAATACGGTTTAAAATACCGTATAATACAAATTTGAAGGTTACCAAAAATTACTGTCACTATTGTCAGCTGTCTCCTGTCATTGATCAATTCATTATCCAGACTACAAATTCTTAACCAAGCTTTTATTTTTGTTATTTAAGAAAGAGGGATCTTCGTCTTTTCCTTCGGTCTTAACTGTGTAGATAAGACAAATTCGTTCCACTCCGATAATTATTGGCTTATCCAGCCTATCCTAAGCAAGCTCATCCAGCCAGCCACACACTTGATAAATAGTTAAAATAGACGAACACACTTACCTTTTAATCATAAATTCAGGCCGAATCAGCAGGAGTCAAATAAATAACAGGGAACTTCGAAAATACAAAAGTTTTTTTTTCATTTTAAATTCATAAACTTATAATTAGATGCCATATCAAAATACCTACCTAGTACCCAAGCTAGTACCAGTAGTACTACCTATGTAATTATAAAGGAATTCCTACCGAGATACCTACCGCGGTTTGTTTTTTGCTGAATTTTTGAAAAATCATGAAAAGTAATTATGATATGAATGGTCTCGGTTCTGTCACTTCTGTCAGTTCTGTCATTTGGGAAGGTCTATTTCAGAGAGTTCTTCTTTTTGTTTTTAATACCGGTATAAAATGTCCTGGTATTAATACAAAAAATACGTATTATACAAGTGTATAATACAAACGTGTATAATACAATTCGCATCACTGAATTATTGTATTATAATAATTATATTAATTAATAATAAACATTATATAATTATTATATAAATCAATTATTATAATAATTGTACGAATTAAATCTCATAAAATCAAATCGTTTAGACTTTAGAGTCAGGATCAGTGTGGCATCTCACCGGACAACACTCACTGGACAAACCATATTAGCGAAATGGCATTCCCCCCTCCCTATATACATGTTAAAGCAAAAAACGGTTAGGTATAATGTATAAAAATTGATTCAGATTTAAAAATGCATTTGTTTTTACTTTTTTGAACCCATAACAAAACTTTTTAATTTTTTTAGGAAGGGATTTAAAAATTTCCTTTGCAAGAGCGTACCTTAATATTAAAAATAAAGTACTTATACTATCTTATAAAATCTATAGGTAACTAAGGCTGCGTTCCGTTCTTGTCGGTCTTCTGACGTCACGCGGTTGAAAGACACAATACATGATATTGCTCATAGTTCATACTCATATTTTTTTAATTGTCAGAAATAAATAAATAATTTTTCATTCTCCCCTTTACGAAATTGTAACTTTCTGTCTTGATAAGGCAACCGAAAGTGAAAGTAAAACATGCTAGGTGATAGGTTGCTAGGTGGTTGCTAGCTTATGAAAAACTTTCGTGGCCTGGACAAAAAAGTAGAAATGTCAGTTTGATTAACGTTTATTTAGATGGAAAATTAAATGTAAAACTACAATAAAAAATTCCAGTAAATCTATCTGGAACATACCATTAATTATTATTGTATGTTCCAGAAAGATTTACTGGAATTTGCAGCTTCTTAAATGAAATTCATTTTGAACTAAACTACGATCAAAGATTCTAAAATTATAGCGGTATAGTTGGACCAGAGATATAACGAAACGACTTCTGTCATTTTATCAATTTTTGGATTATTGAAATATTGTTGAAGTCATAAAATATGACAGTTTAACAATTAGATTTTTTCGTTATATCTCTTGGTCGACTTTACAGAGTTTTAAACTTGACAGTGTCATAAATAACTATTTCGTAGGCTTGCATAAGTCGTCAACAGATATCCATTTGACGTTTTAAAAACTTCCAACTGAATCCCAGAATTTTCATAGTCAAATTTTGCTTTTCTTACCCGCTATATTGCTTTTTATGTCATTTGGCATAAAAAATCACGGAAACCAAAAATTATATAATAACAAAAAAAATTCTAAATTTTTATTATTTTTTGGCAAAAAAATATTCCACCGAATGAAGTCGTTTGATGTCGCAATAATATGACGTCACATTGCTTGCCTTATGGTTATTTATGACTTTCGGTTAACGAAATTTTTTTTTGTTTTCGAAAAAGAAGAATTAAATTTTGAATTTTTTTTTGGATGTGATAGATTTTTGGTGTCCTTGATTTTCTAAATACCGAATGACATGACAAAACAATATAATTTCTTTCATAAAATGAGAAACGACACGATTTTTAATTTTTTTCAGGATATTTCAGCAGCGTCTGAGTTTCCATAAATTTGGTTTCAGATTCCTAATAAGTATGAAATTGTGCAACTTTTCTCTAATTTAACCGGCCCTGTATCTCTTATCGTTTCCGAGATCCCCATATGTACCCACCTCGTTCTTTTTAAATGGGACACTCCCATATTATGTAATAACACTTTTAAACACAAGTTTTCCGAGGAAAAATGTATTTTTCATAGAAACTACTTTTAAACAAAATAATAAAACCGTAATATTTATAACAATCTACCACATAACATAATATACAGCGTGTTCTACATACTATACAGGGTGTCCCACGACATGACTGCCATAGCTTAAGGGTAGGTGTAGTTTTTCAAGGCGATTCAAGATCTGGTTTTGAAATTTTCCTGAGGCCCTTCGTTTCGATTATACAGGGTGATTTGTGCAATTTGCCGAAATCTTTGATGAGCGATATCTTTTGAACGAATTGATCGAATTTAACGAAGTTTGGTAGATATGCTCTACTAATGACACTTAATACCTCGCATTTTTCGCCGATTCGAAGACTGCAGGGCCGTACTTATTTTTTTGATATCTTTCGGTTTTGTCGAAAAGTTCAACCTATATGCATTATTCAAAGTTTGGTGCCATTTTCTAAAACTACGTGAAAAATGCTACAATTGCGGTAAAAAAAATACTTAGTTTTTTATTCGGGATTTTAATTCATGTGTTGTTAATCTAGCCGCGGAGCAGCGAGAGCCGGGGTCGGAGCTTAGCGCTCCATCTCCTTTCTCTCTTCTCTCACAGACACACACGTTAGATTAATTTGTTTACATATCACGTCCGCGTGCAGGCCCTAATTGAGATAGCGACATGGGGTAAAAAAATCTTGAAAGGGGACACTTAGCCCTAAAAAACGCCGGGTAGCGGAACCCGCTAACCCTAATCCTTGCCATTCTACAAGACCAAACGCGTTTGGTGACCCTGTGACCTTAATAATGGTCCTATCGAGGTCTACTGGGGCTCAAATCAAAGATAAAAAAAATTCCCGTCTGCTGACGAAAATTTTTTTACTCCCACCCCCTTCTTTCATGGCAAAAAAACAGTTTTAAGAAAAAAAAGGGGGGAGGGAAATAGGTTTTTCTGCGGGCATCTTGCCAATATTGGCGGAATTGAAAAATAAAAATACCATTTTAAAGTAGGCATTCCAAAGTGTCATCTCCCATTGGTTGGGCCCGAGGCCCCAATATTAGCGAAAGTTATAGCAATTTGAATTTTAATTATGATTTCCCCTCCCCCTCCCCCTCTAATCGAGATAGCGACTTCAAAATTTCAGGCATCATTGAGAACACTGCTGTCTTCATCTTCGAGAGCTCTTCATTTTTCGACAGGATATTTACTATGCTCAGAGTTGAATTAAGCGAGTTATGAGCAAAAAACTTATCACCGATGTCTTCGCATGCACATTTCTCCGCCAGGGCGTCGATTAAATTTTTGAAAATGCCACCAAAATGAAGAGGGGGTCCAACTTTATGAAAAAAAAATCAAAAAAAATCTCGAGTCCAAGGCGGATGGAGCCTTTTTTTTGACAGACCCTCTCCACTATATCCATAAAAAATATTGACAATGTATTTTTTATTGGTAAGTATAGAAAATTGTTTAAAAACTTTTGTTGTAAGCTGTAGGTAAGTACTACCTATACCTATAGGTTAATAGCTACTTAATTTACCTGTATCTAGGTAGTCTAAAAGCACTGAATAATTAAAAGGCAAATAAATGCAAGTGCAACTGGCAATGACCTGAGCTAGTAAGACATGACCCGCAGCTTTAGGAACACAATAATTACACAGTAAGGTACCTAATTTAGCTACGTCCTGTTTTCATCAACCTTAATAGATGCAGTTTTGTGATTTGTATTACAACTGCATTTGGTTACTTCTTTCTACGTTCAAGTACATTGTTGCGTATTATACTTAAGGTAGAATCGCGACGTGATTTTTAGAAAAATTTGGAAAAACTCCAAAAATGTAAAACTCCAAAACAGTCGATTTTTCATAATATAATCGCATGTTTATTGTTAGGTGTGTTAGGTAAAATCATGTAGAAATAGAACGATTTTTTTTTTAAATAACGGTATAATAACGACCATAGATTTCCCGTAGCCATTATCTCATTCATGAAGATGCGACAAATTTAATAAGGGACATGTTTCAGAAGATATTAAAGTTTGGAACCCTAAAAAAAGAAATAATATAAAACGTACTTAGATAGTTTGAAATTAATTTTCCTACTGTTATCTCTTTAGCATTCTCTCGTCACCCTGTCTCGCACTTACTCCTCTTCATCTGCAACAACGAAGCTGTTTATCGATGGCACGTTCACGGAATCCCAGACGTCCAGCTGGGTTGATCTGCATGACCCAGCCACCAACGAATTGGTAACCCGCGTGCCAAACACCACCCAAACCGAAATGAATGCGGCGGTGGACAGCTGCCAGCGCGCTTTTAACTCCTGGAGCCAAACCTCTGTGCTCACCCGACAGCAGCTCATGCTCAAACTACAAGCGCTAATTCGACGGGATCTGAAAAAACTAGCGGAAAGCATCACCAAGGAACAGGGCAAGACTTTAGTAGACGCCGAAGGGGATGTCATAAGAGGACTGCGTGAGTTTAATTAATTTGTTTTCTCATGGTGGGATTTTCATAGGGCTTATTATAACTTCAATTAATCTATTCTTATATCATTACAGAGGTAGTTGAGCATGCTTGTGCAGCTGGAAGTTTACTCCAAGGCGAGTCATTGCAAAACATTTCAAAAGACATGGATATTGTCTCCTACAAACTTCCCTTAGGTGTAACAGCAGGAATATGCCCTTTTAATTTCCCCGCTATGATCCCTCTGTGGATGTTCCCTCTAGCTCTCATAGCCGGTAATACGATGGTCGTAAAACCATCAGAGAGAGATCCTGGCGCTACCATGCTCTTGATGGAGCTACTAAATGAGGCTGGTTGCCCTCCTGGTGTAGTGAATGTACGACTAACTTCTCACTAAAAATAAACAAGTTGTCTAAATTGTTGTTCTGTTCAATAGGTCATCCATGGAACTCATGATTCTGTCAATTTCATCTGTGATAATCCTCATATAAAAGCAATAAGCTTCGTTGGCTCGGACAAGGCTGGAAAGTACATTTACTCACGTGGTGCTGCTAATGGGAAACGCGTACAGTCAAACATGGGTGCCAAAAACCACGCAGTTGTCTTACCAGATGCAGATAAAGACACAACTATTAATCAGCTGATTGGTGCTGCATTTGGCGCTGCTGGTCAGAGATGCATGGCCATTAGTGTGGTAATAATGGTAGGAGAGACTAAAAACTGGATACCGGAGATTGTAGAAAGGGCAAAGAAGTTGAAAGTCAATGCCGGTCACGAACCTGGAACTGATCTTGGTCCTGTAATATCGCCACAAGCAAAAGAGAGGATTCTAAGTTTGGTAGAATCAGGTATCAAACAGGTAGGTAGGAGTTAAAGTCCCCAATGCACAATGTTATGGTTTTTTATTTTATTTTAGGGCGCAAAATGTCCCCTTGATGGTCGAAACATTCAAGTTCCTAAATACCCGAATGGTAATTTCGTAGGTCCGACCCTTTTAACAGACGTAAAACCAGAATATGAATGTTACAAAGAAGAAATTTTCGGCCCAGTTCTTAGCGTGATGTATGCCGATTCTTTGGAAGAAGCAACCGAGATAATCAATAGAAATCCTTATGGCAATGGAACGGCAATCTTTACCACAAACGGCTGTCATGCGAGACAATTTGTGAATGAAGCTAATGTTGGACAGGTGGGAATCAATGTTCCTATTCCTGTACCTCTACCTATGTTTAGTTTCACGGGATCGAGGGGGAGCTTCCATGGAGATCTACACTTTTATGGGAAACAAGGTTTGAATTTCTATACACAAACCAAAACTATCACGTCGATGTGGAAAAAAGGAAAAACTGCAACTAAGGGCCCTTCTGTTTCTATGCCTGTTCATAATTGAATAAACTAATAAATTGTTTTGTTATATGTATAAGGTTTGGGTTTTACTCATGAAGTAGGTGCTGGCAATGGTTGGCAACCTCAAATATGGTCGGTGAAGTCAGATATTGATGTTTCACTGATTATCACCAACTTTTGTTTAGCTTATCAGCCTGACATATTATCAACATAACTATCATGGTTGTATATTGGCATATTATAGATATATGTTTGAAATTCACAAATTTCCTTTGTTTCCTGTTTTGAGATAACGCGGATCGTTAATAAAGAAAATTTGGGACATTCTGTATAAACGCGCTTTGTATCCTAAATGAAAATTCCCGAATTCCTACGATAATATCAAGCGAAGCGATCGGTTGTTGATCTAGTCGGTCGAATCTAAAAATGCTATGCACAGTTTTCTCTCCTTCAATAATAAAAGTTCTCAGAAAATTTCTCTGGCCGTAAAATTTCTATGCAAATTTGACTCGGTAAATTTTATCGCACTCGTAAAAGGTTACTGACGGTTGTCTGGAACAATTTTCCGACTTTACTAATTTATTTCCTCATTAACTTTTTCCTTGCTTCGAGAGACTAATAAATTCATAAAAGATTTCGGTTTTATGCCCCTTTCTCATAGGTTACGGCTCTGTTTGTTGAAATACATAACGAGGTCATAAAAAACACCAGCCCAACCCTTATAAATTTACAAGGTGTGAACTGAAATATTTCAACACTCAATTGGCAATTACTCGCGAGATTTACACCCTCTATATCTCGGACATAAATAACAATATATTAAACGTCCCTGGAGTTAGTTTTTCACTTAGCTTAGGGATAATTATACAAGGGAAAAA
This sequence comes from Malachius bipustulatus, assembly GCA_910589415.1. Taxonomy (NCBI): domain Eukaryota; kingdom Metazoa; phylum Arthropoda; class Insecta; order Coleoptera; family Melyridae; genus Malachius; species Malachius bipustulatus. Next base: position 37,324,649 of record OU342634.1, on the reverse strand, counting down.
AGAAGAGTTATAAATAAAAGATCCAGGTATATGCATTGTGGGGAGTGTGTATACATTTCGAGGAAAAGCAGGAACTGGGAGAGCAGAGATTTAGTATCCGGACACATAAACTTGGGAAGTAAACTATGAGACACTGATATATGGTTAACCGCTAATGGCAAATAAAAATAAGTGCCAAGTGTTGTTTTAAGGTTTTTCCTCTTAAAGCTTTGATAATTAATCTCCTAGCCCTTCGCTACTATTCCACTAGCTCAACTTGACCTACCGAATTCGATAACTAATTCTCTCCGTCCTTATTCATCGATTCCATCGTTTGTCTTTTATAAAGGCTCTGTAAAGATGGAAGACGACAAAAGTGTGGATTCCAATTCCCAAACTACATAAAGATAAGGTAGTCGCAGTAATTTAAGACAAAGCGAGGTTCTAAATAAAATATAAAGCCTACAATAAATCTGTACAAGCCCAACGACTGTGATATGCATTATCACATTGTGTAAGAATGCAAGCATACAAAAGCCGAAGGGCTGAAACAAAGGGTCCCTAAACGGTGGGTCATCATGGTTCTAGGACTATTCATCAACCTGCTACACACCCTCAGTGATATATCAGACCACAATGCCCGTGGAGGACAATAACACAAGAAATTGCCTCATTCAAAAATTTTAAACTACCCACACGAAGTTGAATTTCATTGCTACTCCCTCCTGCTTTCCATATTCCCATTCGTGGTTTCAAGCATTTCAGCAGGCTAGTTCGCACACTGCTATATTGTATTGCATATTGCATGCGATAGAAGGAAAGTGTCAGTAAGTTAAAATTTAAATAGAATAACTCTCATATAAATAAATTCAATAAAGCAATAATGTTTTTGCGTCTTCTTTATGTTACTGTACGTTTTAGCTAAGATAAGGACTGTATTTATAATTCTTAAGAAGGCATACAAAATTTCTTCTTGAACCTTTAATAGGTCATTGTGATTGTTCTTTCTTTAAGATACGTCGTCTATATATATTCCAATGCTCAATATTCTAATTCTATTGCTTAATACGGCTACTACAAATTACTTACCCTTAATAACACTAGGTGTATTTTAAAGAGGTGGTAAAAGTTTGTTTTCTCTAAGTCCCGGATGTTATTTGCGCGAGGAAAGTACATAATTTATCCGTTGTTGGGTAATTCCCCCCTCCCCCAAGAACCCCTTTCTCGAGATATTCACCTCTGAAGATGAATTGTTCCTCTTATGACAGTCACGCATTTATTTTTAAACTTTGGCCCCCCTAATCGTTTCACAGATAAATCTTGCATAGCTCATTTGTTAAGATTGAAAAGCTGCTTCTGCTGAAGTAGTTACATTTTAGGTCTGTTGAGCCTTTTTCGAGAAAACAAAAAAAATTCAATTTGTAATATAATTTTTGTAATAATTGCCTTGGTAGTCAAGTCAACGAATGGCCAAAAAGGAGGTGTAGAGTACGTGAGCGGCGATTTCTTCAGAAACTTGTTCAGGGTGCTTAAGGTGTTAACATACCAAAAATCCCACTTTCGGGGTTTCCGGTTATATCTTGTAGGGAAAATTTTTTCTATTTTAGTACAAGCCTATAAAATGATCTTAACTTCTATTGTATACATGACTTTCTCGAATTCCCAACCGTTTTTGAGTTGAACGATCCATCACAAAAAGTAGTTTTTGTCTAAAAAATAATCATTTTTATTCCCCCTCCCCACCTCTCTCAGCTTCTGGATCAAGCTCAGACTGAATTTAGACCCCATCGCAGCCGACCTCGGGGCACTTCAAAAACCAAGCAGACATAACCGACGCTTTCCCGGCAAAACAAGTTGTAGGTGTAATTTTCCATTTTTTCGAGACTGCTTGGAGATCCGTCATGTATAAGAAACCGTAAAAAATAAACCAATCAGAAAATATTATATCCTTTATAACAAAGTTCCTGATGAACAGAACATCCAAAGTGCTTGCGAATGGGAAGGAGTCCCATTCTTTTATACTTGAGGACGGGGTCCTTTAAAGCTCAGTACCGAACACTATCTTCTTTATATTAGCAATTAATGATATTCGCTCCACTATTAGACCCCCAAAGAAACATTTACATATGCGGGTGACATAACTATTCTTTATTGTTCAGGTAAAAATACTTCGACTGCATGCGTGCGATCTACTCCAACATTGCGTAGACTACCTGACTCATTGGCCACAGACGATACGCTTCAATTTGTCATCCACAATAACTAAGGTCGTCAAATTTAGCGAAAGAAGAATAATAAGCAAAGCCGTCCCTTCTACCACACTGAATGGTACCCATCTGCTGCAAGTGCCGGACAACGTCAAACTATTTGGATTAATCTTTGATAATAGACTAACTTATAGACATCACATACAACATCTCCAGCGCAGCTGCTTAGCTCGTCTGAACATCCTCGAATTTGTCTGAACATCACATCACCAGTGGGGAGCCGAAGAACAGGTCCAGAATATAGTATAGAGCCCTGATTCGCTTAAAATTGGGTTCTGGCAGTCTGGTCTAGCTCCTCTGCTAGCAAGACCAATATGAAGAGTCTAGACATCGCACAACGCTGCTCTCCAAGCTTGCCCTAGGGCCTTTAGATCAAGCCCGATCGAGTCTTTTTATGTCAAAGCACACGAACTGTCTTTCGCTTCGCAGAGAACACCTCTTCTTGCCATATTCAGCCAGAGTATCTGCTAACCCTAATAATCTCGTTCACAGTACACACACCACCGCTGAAATATTGCCCAAAAGCCTCCCCCCCCCCCAAAAGCTATTATTATATCCAAAAACCATAAACCATTATTATCCTCATTCCTATCAAACCACGTTGGAACAAAGTGTCATCAATACCTCCTGTGCCGACTCAAAAAACACGAAACTTCTAACACCATCCTCAAACAATCTTTCTTAGAACTCACCAACTCTGTACACTGACGCCGCTAAAACCGAATGTGGAGTTGGCTGCTCTGTCACCACGTCAGACATCATCATATTATGAAGAAATCCGGTCTCCTCTCACTGCAGCGTACATACAGAGTTTCTTTTGGCACTCAAGAGCATAACAGTCGGTATATGCACAGACTCACTATCATCCCTCCTCGTGCCTAATGAGTGCATGAAGCATGCCACCAACTTGCCACCCAAGGTATTTCTCTAACCATCGCCCGGGTACTGATCGAGCCACTCGTAAAGCTTCAAGTTCTGACCTGCCCATCAACGAGATCCAACTCCATACGGATCTAAGCAACCTCTTGAAGAAAAACTGGCAAGCGCTAAGCTATCTACTATACAATCAAGAATAAATTCAAGTCAATTTACGCCAATGTCGGGACGAGAGAAAACCATAATACGCAGGTTGAGAATTCGACACACCCACGCTAAGAAAGGCTATCTAATGGAATCTGGCAATTCACCATTCTGGAAGCGGTGCAATACCCTACTTACTGTTCACACCCTGACAAAATGTGGTGATCCTGACAGAATGCCCACAATATGCTGAAGCCCGCTGGCGCCACAGGCTGAGGACTCGTCTGAAGGAAAGTCTCAGTTCATCCGGAAATTCCGCCGCAGTTATTAGTTTCCTTCATGTTAGTCATGTATAGGATGATTAAGAATGACGTGTTAATCATTTTGTATGTGTGTCAATGACCTATGCAGACGAGGTACGTTAATTGAATAATAAAACAAACACTTCAACAGAAGCAACCAACATCTAAAAATGCGTGATTGTCTTGAGAGAAAAAATCCTAAAAAAAATCTTCAGAGGTGCATACCTATCTCGAAAACAGGAGTTATTGGGAGGTTACGCCCATGGAGACTTCTGTCATAAAGTCATTACAGTAGGTACAATAGTACGGATACCCAAAATTCCATCTAATTTGACCTGGAGCCAATTCCCATATTCCCATAGCCAATAATTGTAATATCTTCATCAGGATTTCGCTTAATTACATATTAAGTACTTAATTGGGCTGTCTTAATTATTATGAAGATTTACCGTATAGCTTTACGCATTATTTATTTGGAGATACATCCAAAATAATTATAAGCAAAAAATTCCGGTCTACTTTTTCGCGGAAATATTCATGCTACATTAAATAGCGACCCCCTAAACATTACGTTATGAGTCTGCAGCGATTATGTAACCGTGAAAGTAGGTACCATTGCCAGTGCTACGAGTTAAATCTCATGCAGTCAGGAAAAGTAAATTGATTGTAACAAGTTCATCTAAAGTCCTATAACTAGGGTTGAAATGAAAGGGAAACAGCCTCCGGCCCTAAATGGTTGAAAGCATACATTTTGAACTGGAAAGTAACCAAATGATGCGAGATTTGCAACCCTTGAGAGCCGGCTTTCTGATATACGATAACTGATTTTTTTATATACGTATACGACTTGGGTAGTCATATTAGCCTGCAGGCAAAGAAACACTTAATATATCTTTATGACGGTTTCTTTGAGGCCCGCTTGGTAAATTAAAGAGAAATGTTATTCTTTGGCCGGGATGTTTGCTCGTAAGAGCTCCTATATCCTCAAAAAATATTTATAATAAGTAGGGTAATTAAGCACACAACTTAGTAAGAATTGAATCTTATTGAGTTGTTTTCGTATCTAGGATGCAAGAAACTGTTGTTATTAATAGCAAGATTTTCAAAAAATTCCCTTCTAGCCATCATGGATTTTCAAAAATATTCAGATCTTGTATGTATTATGTCGTATTGTATACAGGGTGCTTGCTATAAGCGTAACCAAACTTTAGAGGCTGCTGATACTTCAAAATAAAATAATGAAAAAAAAATATATACAGGGGTGCCCGAAAACAACTTCCTGAGAAAATGCCTTCAAAGTTCCAGGAATTGCATTATAAAAAATTATGAAACAATAAAAATAAACAGTTACAAATAGTGTAATAAATAAAATTATTACAATTATAGACAGGGACTCCTAACAATCAAAAAGTTCAACACGAAAGTCACGATATGAATTTAACACCCAGGATTCGCATATTATAAACAGGCCTCTAAAAATTATTACTGAAATAGAAGAAGCCCTCCTCTCTTACAAAGACACAAGTCCAGGATCAAATGGCATATCCTGTTGCTTTCACAAAACCTACCAGAAACCACGAAAAATTACCTATTGGAGAAAGAAAATTGCAAAACGGAGTGCCTCAAGGATCTATATTGAGTGTGACATTATTCACCATCGCTATCAATGAAATTCCAACTAACCAACCAATTCTTTAAAAGATCGAAGCTTCAGAACAAGAATAATGACACAGTCTCGCCAGAAAGAAAAAGCCTCAAGCTTGCGCATAAGTATCCGCTGATGATGTCTATCATAGTTGTAGACGAAACGTTCGGAGCAAATCTCCATTACCAGTACTTATTACCAGTAAAATTGTTGAGGATTTTGAAATATCTCTATATCACTGTATTGTGTTGAAATGGATCGCACCTAGGTAGGATGATAAGGAAAATATTTCCTCCGCCCTCATTAAATCAGCCCAAATCGAAAAAGCAAACAGTGCAAGCATTAGGTACGTAAATACCTAAAGGTAAAATTGTTAGGAAATTAAATACTGCTACGCGCCGTTACATCAATAGAAACGATTCCTGCCAGCACATTAAATATTCATAAAACAAAAGTTCTCGCTCTAATAAAATTCCAGCCCCTAAAGAACGTCCGAAGGACCGGCAAGCTTGCCAGATGTTAACGCAGGGTATTGTAAAAGACAGTCTCTGCCCGCGTGATGAAAAGAAGAGCTGACCTAGAAACAGACCGTCGGATGGAAGATTTGTGTGGAATCATAACTTAGACAATAATCCTTTTCAAAGACAATAGTAACTCGTTCGATATCACACACACGATAATGAAAGTTTCACCAATCGATAAAGCGAGTTAATAAACGGCAACAGCCAAAAATCCACCATGGTCCCGAGATAGCAAGTAGGTGAAAACGCGAAATGAAAGTTAAGCCGGTGTAATTATAATAGCTAGATACAATGGAAAGGTACAGAACGCGTTGACCGATTTGAAGGAAAATTTAGGTAGTTCAGGTTTAGGACAATTCAGTAAGGTAGCCGAGAGGTCAAAATGCCAAGCCTTACGAGAGGTGAAATATGATTAAGAAACAAATCACGGTATAGGGCAGTGCCAGTAAGGTGCATTGTTGCGTGGTGTTTAGAAAGCGGACCACCGCTTCTATAAAAGCAGACGTCTTAACACAGCGGAGAACAGAGAGAGATCAGACTTCGATCGAGCTCTGTCATATTCCTTAACCCTTGCTTGGAAGATCAACGAGATGGCTTTTATTAGCGCACTCCAGGTCTGCCATTCTTTCAACCAAATTTGTAGATGAGATGGTAGTTTCTATGCACTCGCTACAAATTTCCTAACCAATCAACCCAGAAAAATCGTGAATTTTGCTATCCAAAAGGAGCGTAAACGAGATGGTAGATTCTATGCACTCCATGCGCTCTTTCCTTTACGATTAGGGAAATTTCCACATACAATCAGTTAGAACAAATCATTCTTCAAACGAAATTCAAATCAATAAATAAATTATACTGATTCATAAACCCCCACCAACGCCAGTTGAATTTCCACATACAATCAGTTAGGGACGATCTCTTCAAAACAAAATCCACATAAATAAATAATCAAACAGATTCGCCAAATCCATGAGCGCAGATCCCATTTTAAATCAGGCAAAACAATCAGCTAGGTAGTAGGCGGCACCAGCAGTAAATAATAGGTACCTACTAGATCACGTCAGCGAATATTAGGAAAGAGAAATACTTCGACGAATCATTACGAATTCACGTATAGGAAATCGAGATAGAGCTAGGAGAGAAAATAGACCCAGATCAGGAATTAATAATCTGTGAATAAAACGGCCCAGGATTAGAAATAATTCAATCATTCTATTTTTCGAGGAGTGCAGATGTAGGATCACGAAAATGTTAGGCAGGAAGCTGTCCCTTTAAATTATACGATTTAGAAAGTGAAAACGAGTCATTCTTCCCGTTGTGTGGCGCTATATGACAGGAACTCGCAACAGTAGGTTGCACTCTCAGATAGAACCAAGCAAGCTAAGGCAGGGTTGTCAGATGTAGCATCTGCCACTCGCATACATTATCAGGAAATACCAGTTCCATTACAACACCCAATTAGGATTCATGATAGGTACTCGATTACCAAACGTTGGGGAGGCATTCATCTCGATGTCCAGATGGAGACCTCAGGGGGCCGGAAAAAGAGCAGGACTCTTTAAAGTGGAAATCACAGCACGCCACGGGGCAATAAAACACCCGCAGTGTAGGATAGGTAAATCCGCGAATAGAGAATCAAAATCACCAAAATTAGACCGACCTCGAGAATGGGTAAAGCCAATTTAGATTCAAAAACCAAATTGATCATTATAAGGTCGTTTTTCCGAATCTCTTCTAACCAGATTTATACACACCTGAATCTTATGTGACAAACGCTATTATTATGTTCTCATCATACTATCTACGCTCTTTGGGGTGATAGGCCGACGTACTCGTGTTACTGGCGGACCGGTGGCTGGTACCGATACAAAAAATTAAGTAATTTGTCTGTTAACAAGCCTAAACACGAATGATAAACAAAAGTCCAGCATTTTCAATCATTAACTAGATTAATGGTTAAAGAGTCGTGGTCTGTAGTATGGTCAGCTAATAATCACGTTGAGGAACAAAGATCTTCGAGAGAGAGAACGGAGCCAACATGCTCTGGGTAATAAATCAAGGTGTGTAGAAAAATCTACAATAATACAGTTGATTAAGGTTTCAATCTGAAAAGCACTCGAATGACGAGTAAGGTAAATCACCAGGTATAACAGTGACAAATGCCTAAGGGCAAGGTAATATAATTGTGTGACGCAAAAGTCGCCTTACGGGGCAGCATCGACAGGTGCAATAAAAGGTATAACAGTCACAAATGCCTAAAGGCAAGGTAACATATGTGACATAAAGGTCGCCTGACGAGGCAGCATCGACGGATGCAATAAAAGGTAGAACAAGACAAATAACAACAAGGTATACAAAGTGATAACTAAATACAGTATCACCCAGGTTATGAATTAAATCAAACGGAGGTGAAATAATTCACTCTCCCAGGTAAATCAACTGTGAAAATAAAATCATTAAATAAAAGAGAATCGGAAGGAACGATTTTATAAAAGATATCAAATCAAAATTCAGAAGAAGTGGCAACCCTGTACTCGAATGAACCTCGCAAGGCAGAGAAAAACGTTGAATAGTTAAACAGACAGCCATTTCCGCCAAATCCGGATAGTCTGTAACCAAAGTGGTTGTATTCTTTAATTAATTCAAGCAGTTGCTTGAAATAAAATCAAAGAAACTAGAAAAAGGAAATTAGGCAAGGAAAACCGTTGATAGGTGAATCACACAGACATTTCTGCAATATACCGGATAGTCTGTAACCGAAACAAAAACAAAACGAAATAATAAGACATTTCCGCAACATACCGGATAGTCTGTAAACGAAACAAAAGCAAAACGAAATAATAAGAAAGCACAGGTGTGCAAAAGAGTGGAATCCGAAATGGATTAGAGTTTGAAAAATGCATGAAAGGGATCTCTCTTCGCTTTCCATTTTTTTGTACTCTCTATGCAAAATCACAGCCCATCTCGCCATTCACCATTTTACGCCCTTGCAAACGAATTCTCTCGCTCATCATTCGCTTTTAGACATCTGATAGGAAATCCACAGTTAACAACAAGTCTCCGTTAATTTCCCCGCTTTTCCGAAAGAAATCCCAATCAACCGAGATACAATGAGTCATAGTAGGTTCTTTGCGCATCAGGGGTGACTACGGTCAAAATTACGGTAAACACAACGTAGGAAAACACAGCGGTCCTATTAGGAGAAATTCGGAAAACTAGACGATAACAGTGGCTTTCGCCACAGAGCAACGGACCAGGGGTTTTATCGTTACAGTGTCAAGTAAAATTGTTGTCAACTGTTGGAACTTTAGCGATTACCTAATGATAGACATGCTCAGACTAACGCATAGACCCAGAATAACAGCCTTGTAAGGGACTATTATTGGCCAAATTAGAGGTCATGGTTTGACCGATGGTTTTCGGATGAATTTTTAATTATTAGATATGCTTAAAAACCATTTCTATAATTATTAACTTTAAAGCAAAAACACCTGTTTTTGGTTAATAGGTAGGTACATTTAAAGAGACAAATAGTATTTTTCCGAAACAATAACGCTTAGGTAGAATTTAAAAGATAAGTGAAGTATCAATTTGTTTGTTTTATATTAAATTTGCTTATCAGGTATGTAGTTGAACATATAAATATGCCAAGAGTTTGTAGCTAGCAAGAGTTTTATAGGGGTTTCCACCCTCTTATATATGTCTCTTGCCATTATGGATTGCAGTTGTAAACATGTCCGGTTCTACATTGCACACATACGGTCTAAATATTCATGTGACAGTTACAGGAAAAGAATATTCAAGCAAGAAGGTTCCAGGAAGATATATTAGACACCATGTTATATTCCTGCGTATTTACATCGGTCTCCAGAAACGGGATGTCAATATGTATTTTAGATAAAAAAGCGATCTTTAATCCTAAACAGCAGGCAACGATAGTTTTATTAAATTAAATAATATTATTATAATTAAATAAAATATTTCACAGATTAATTTGTAAAAATTAATATCAAAACTAAGAGGCTGTTTTGACCCTGCACCTCCCGTCAATGATAGACAGCAATAAGGTAAGTCAATTATCTAAACCGAGAAATTTCACCCTTTGCTGAAATTGATGTGTTAGAAGAAAAGCAAGGTGGAGGGTGAGGGCTCTTATGAAGAAAATGAATCGTATTTTTGGTTGCCAACATCAAACATACGAACTGGCGTGATTTGTGTGCCCCAGGAAGTCAGACGTTTTCAAAGGAAACACAATATTGCCGACGGGAACGTTTGTTTGTTCAGCTATTTGTGAGCAAATAAGACAATTGAAGGCGTTCAAAGATTTTATTTATAAGTCATTTGTTTCCCTCAAACTCCTAAATATGTAAAACTTTGAATTTTTATTTTTATATGCTATTGCATGGCCCACTTTGTATGGCCGGTTTGTATCCTTGAAAACTGAATGTATTTCAATAAATATCTTCAATGAATTTTTGTTTAAATTTATATTGAATCAAACCTACCTATTTAAAAGCAAAATGCTAGAAATAGGTCGATAGTGTGCCATTCCAGATATTTTGTGGGGTGATTTATTGTCTCACAATCAAATTGTGACAAATGAAAGGTAAGGTAGTTTAATAAAACATGATATAATGATCGATTTTAATTATTTAAGGAGTTATAGGACTTCAGCGACTCCTTTCTCTTGTCTAACTTCTCCCTGCTATGACAATTCTCTTTTTCAGGGATAAAATCAGCTTTTTATCACGTCTAGATGGGCGTTATTCCAATTTTCCCAGGATCTATATGCTGATCTCATCAGTTTGTAGCAGAAAACAAGCGTCTGCGTTTAATTAACGTGCGAAATTATAAAAAACGCGACATCGGCCATTTTTGGACGCTACCATCGACACACCTGTAAACTTTATAGATTTAACGGTAACAATTACCTTCAAGTGAATCGTTTCCCTAGTTAAAGCGGTATAATTATCTCAAACATAGACAGTAGCTGTGTTTTAAAATAATTATAATAATCATCAGTCGAGATTTAAATACATACCTACCTACGTACCCACGCTTCCTACTTGTGTACCTATATGTCTACGCACCGGGTCTTTCGTTGATTAAATGAACATTCGTAATATTAATAACCGGCCTTTAAATAAAATTCTTTATTTAAATGAAAGTGCCTGTTACATCATCATTACCAGCCTAGACGGAAAAACTTCTGACCATTTGAGAAAAGCAAACTATAAAGTTCAAATGAACGATTCCAGGCTATGAATCGGCTCGAGGTAGAAGATTAGGTAATTAGGTAATAAAAATTAGGTAATAAGGTAATTACAGACGCCGATATACTACCAAAGATCCTGTAAGTACTCCAAATCTTATATATTTTCTGGAAGTTGAGTTTGAAGAAAGCCGGTGAGTTAATGAGCATTATCAAACTTAAATTTCTCCAAACATCAGATTTTGGTACTAGGTATTGAAAGACATTTCATCTAGAAGTGAAATTAGTGAATTATTAATATGTAAATATTACATTTAATATCACAAATTATGTGAAATAACAGCAGAGTTAACTCAGCTACAGTCTGTTAAACTGTCTATTGAAATATTGAAATATTTAGTTAGAGACATTACATACATCTATTTGTTCTTTAATAATTGTCAAGAATAGTCTAAAGAAAATAGAAACAAGTAAAATCATAGGCCAATTTTTTGATACTTTTTTATAGCTTATAGGATTTCATTCAGGAATATCAAAATTCAAAATTAAATAAAAGTATCTGGAATCCCATTATTACCTTTTTCTCTGATTAAAATTACCAATTATTAAGTAGGACAGAGTTTCACATTAGTGTAGGAATTTGGCGCCTAATTTGAACTCTCTACTTTGGTGTGTGTGCGTGAGAAAGATAAGAAAGGTGTCTCTTTAAAATTTAATTACCTATCTCGCAGATATACAGGGTGATTGATTGAAACGCCGCATTAGAAAAAATTCGACTTCCAAATGATCTAGGAATCTGAAATTTGGAACTTAGGCAACATACCTAATAACGAGTCAAAATGAAATATTACCAAGATGGCGGCACATTTAAAAATGGCGAAAGCTTTTTTTGTTTTTTTGCTTCTTTGCTTTTTTAAATGGGACACCCCATATATTATTGCATTTTCAGATTGTCTGAGAAAATTTAATAACAATGGTGCTTATAGTTGTCTTTTAAATTGAGTAGGCTATGAGTTATAAACAAGTGAAAATCGTGATTTTTCAACTTTAAAGACATTTACCACGAAAACGGCTCAAGATATCAGAAAACGGTTTTCATGTCCCTATCTTAAATTTTTATCTGGTATCCTACTGTATAGTTTAAATGCTTATACAGGGTGATGAAAAATCTGATAATTTTCACCACCTTGTATAAACATTTCAACTGCATAATTGGATGTCTTATAAAAAGTTAAGATAGGAACATGTAAGCCGTTTTCTGATATTATGGGCCGTTTTTGTGGTAAACGAGTTTAAAGTTGGAAAATTGCGATTTTCACTTGTTAAACTCATAGCCGACTCAATTTAAACTGTAACTATAAGCACCATTGTTATTACATTTTCTCAGACAATCTGAAAATGCAATAATATATGGGATGTCCCATTTAAAAAAACCAAGATGGCCATTGCTTTCGCCATTTTTAAATGTGCCGCCATCTTGGTAATATTTCATTTTGACTCGTTATTAGGTATGTTGCCTAAGTTCCAAATTTCAGATTCCTAGATCATTTGGAAGTCGAATTTTTTCTAATGTGGCGTTTCAATCAATCACCCTGTATATTATCGTCTCTCTTACCTCAAATAATATCGTACCTTTAATTTCTCGCACTATCATATCTTAATTTGTACGCACCTCCACCCCTACAACAATTTGATGGTGAGCTAATAAAACATCCTATATGGTTTCATTTGGAATTTCGGGACTCACCTGCTGCTCCTTCATCGTTTTAAATATTTTTATAATATATACTTAATGCCCCTTTGTGTTTTTTCAAACACCTGTATTTTAAATCATTTAACAATTTTATTAATTCAACAACAACAATACAATTATTATTATCAAATGCAAATTTTTATAATTATAATTATTTAACTAGTTTCATGAATTAAGAAGGTATATTATTATGTATTAATACATAGTGAGAGAATCAATGCTTCATATGAACGAGTATATAAAAAACCATACAACATCAATTTTCTAAATTAAAACTAATTTGGAGCCGAACAATCCTCATACTCGCGTACAATTTATTAAAAACTTGCACGATTTAAATTTGATTTTTGTATATTTTGAAATTTGAACTCTCGGGATATCCCATACCTATGGGAAATCATACGTATGCAGATGATTGTTGGATTGCAAACGGAAAACTCAGATTTCGTGGCAATACAAAAATAATATAATACTGTTAAAGGGATGTATTTTTAGATAATATTTAACTATATGCCTATACATACATATACACACTATACTAGATTTTAAAATTTCTCTTAATTCTTCTTCACATACTTACTACTTGATACAAATTTATCAGAAATCCGATCTGGTCAAGGTTTTCGATCTCAAGAAGTAAAATAAAGTGATGGACTATTCAATATTGTCCTTATTTCTATAGATTTCAATTATGTATTCTTGCCGTGTTAAAAAGGAACACTATTGTCACTTCATATTGTAAAATAATAATAGCATTGTATTGTTAGTAAAAACACTACATAAAAAAAGAATAGGATGATTTTTCAACGAATCATCCAAATATGTATGGACATAAGTACCTACATGAAAAAATTTATCAATATTCAAGAGATAGAGAAATATTCAAGGTCGTTAAGTGATAGATAAAAATATTCAATAAGAACTGTAAAAAGGTGCTGGAGATAAACGGCTAATAAACCCTAATAGCAGTATGAGAAGTCTGCTTCTTTTTAAGTACGAAGAACTTCAACCAAAGAAATGTTCGAAGAAATACCGTCCACAGATATGTTCAAAACAGTTGAAAGTAAATTTTTGGCATACATTCGATTGAAAGCTTCTCGGATAGATACAGAAAGGGACAGACATTTGATGTACATAATATATTGGAAAATACTTGAAATTTTTGTGCAGAAGCAAGATTAATTCTAGTATTTACACCAAATACGTTTAACTATCAGTGACAACTTGGAGCTCCTGCGTGAAGAAGCAGTGAATTGCTGTTAGTATTGGTTAATAATTGACAATAATTTTTCCATAGTTTTGATAGTTCATTAAGGTTCAATAGTTTTTCCAGAAGAGTTGATATGATATACAGCGGGATCCCAGAAGATTTTGGTCTTTCGTCAATGGACGAAGGATCTGTGGTGGCGTTCCGTGGTGGTACGCCTCGACGATGATGTTGCTACTTCACAGCAGGGTGTTGCCGATGTCTTCGCTACTTGTTTTAGGAGCTACTACAATGCATGTGCTCCTACTACATGCTCCTTTAAATGATGTCTCCGATCTTGTAACCGAGTACATTTTCACTCCCACATTTTATTGACGGCTTTCAGTTTAACAACAGCTGCTGGGATATTGAAACCCCCTCTTTCATATTGTCTGCCTGTTTTTCAAGTTCCACTGCTTCAAATCTATAATGCGCTATTGGCAACATCGCGATTTCCTGAGAATTGGAAACCTTCTAGAGTCGTTCCTGTGTTTAAGTCTGGGACAAAGCAAACGTATTTAACTTATATCGTCCGATATCTACCCAGAGCGCAATTTGTAAACTGTTCGATTTGATTTTTGAAACTGTTTCTGTTTGCATGATTTGGTATCTAGACAGCTGTGCTACCGTATATCCCTTCACCAGCATGGATTTGGGTCGGGCAGATCAACAACTACTATAAATTGTAACGTCGAGGACCCGGGCCTCATGGACTGTAGCGAAAAGCCACTGTGATCGTCTATTTATCTCTGGGTTTCCCCTAATTTGTGAAGGAAATTCCTTCAGAATAGGCGCTTCCGCCAACTACTAGTAATTTGGTTCGAAGAGAATTTGCCAACCACGAGTATTGAGTTGCTTCAAGAAGCGATGCAAATTTATTGGATTTCCCGGGATAGGTAAAGGAAACTCGGCCGGAGTCCGCTATGCCATCTCTGGTCGAGTTTTATTAGAATTGTGATTAGAAATTGACGGGAAACGATTGTTTTGCCCTTTTCGGGTTTTCAACTGGAGTTTTTCCAAGGTAGATAAGGGAAATTCGACCGGAGTCCGCTATAATGCCATCTCTGGTCGAATGTTATTGAGGAAATTTAGAATTGTGATTTGAAATTGGCGTGAAACGATATTTGCCCTTTTCGGGTTTTCAACTGGAATTTTTCCAAGGTAGATAAAGGAAATTCGACCGGAGTCCACTAAATGCCATCTCTGGTCGAATTTTCGGGTATAGATAAGGATTAGGTATCCCGGAGTCCACTATAAGCCATCTCTGGGTACCGTATAAAGGGTTAGGAAGTCAGATTTCGTCTGAGAGCGAACTGCTGTGAGACGTCTGCTTTTATAGAAGCGGTGGTCCGCTTTCTAAACACGACACGCAACAATGCACCTTATTGGCACTGCCCTATACTGTGATTTTATGTGTTTTATTCCTTATCATATTTCCCTTATCTTAAGACTTGCCGAGTTGACCTCGCGGCTATCTTACTGAATTGTCCTAAATCTGAACTACCTAAATTTTCCTTAAAATCGGTCAACGTGTTCTGTACCTTTCCATTGTGTCTAGCTATTACAATTACACCGGTTCCACCTTCATTTTGCATTTTCACCTACTTGTAGTTTCGGGACCGCAGCGAATTTTCGACTGTTGTCATTTATTTATTCGCCCTATGGATTGATTAAAGTTTCATTGCTGTGGGTAGAATACCTAAGGACTTACTATTGTCTTTGCATGGAGTTATTGTTTGATTCATGATTCCACATTCTTTCACCTGGTCTGTATCTAGGTCATCCTTTTCTCCGTCACGCGTTTCGAGAGTGTCTTTTACAATACCCTGCCTTACCATCTGGTCAACTTCTACCCTAGCTTCGCCGTCTCTTCGATGTTGTTAAAAGTGCTGGAATATTTTTAGCTAGAGCGATTTCTCCTTTCTGAATATTTAATGAGCTGACGGGAATCGTTTACTTGATGTAACGGCGGGTGGCTGTGTTTTAATCACCTTACCTAATTCTTGCACTGTTTGCTTTTTCGATTTGGGCTGATTTAATGAGGGCGATGGAAATAATTTCCTTATCATCCTACCTAGGTGCGATCCATTTCAAAATATACCAACTTAGTAGATATTCATCAATACACAACTGAGTATTTTGACATTGGAGCACAGGTTGATCTCATTTACACTGATTTCAGTAAGGCATTTGACCGCATAAATCATATTTCTAAGCTTAGTTCCTTTGGTTTTCCACATTACTTAGTTCGCCTTTTTGCTGATTATCTTCGTGACAGAAGGCAACTCGTTGAGGTATCTGGCTTTCGGCCGGCCCTTTGGGGCTCTGTCTGGGGTCCCTCAGGGATCTGTTTTTTGTCCTCTTCTGTTTGTTGTATTCAATTACTGTTGCTGAGCTGCTTAGAGGAGATATGCATTATATCCGGATGATTATTTAGATTTTTTTTTCGCAATAAATCTCTGGAGGATGTCATCATTTTACAGAAGGATCAGAAGATCATTTTACAGAAGATTTTACAGAAGGAGGATTAGTAGTATGCCGATTCGTTTTGATTATTCCATTCTTGGCAACCCTCTCAGACGTATAGACAGTATTCGAGATTTTGGGGTACTTTTTGACTCTATGTTTACTTTTAAAACACATAAGTATAGATTCTGTCGTTTCTAAAGCTTATAGATCCTTATAGGCTTTATAGGGAGTTTACAGGTCAGAATACCCTTTTATTGCTATACACGACTTTAGTTCGCCCAATACTGGAATATAAGTTGGTGGTGTGGGCTCCTACTCGGGTGGGTGCTGTGGATCTTCTGGAGCCAGTTCAGAAAATATTCCTTAAATCCATGTGCTTTATACTAGACGGCTTTTATCCTGCTTGTGGATATAATCCACAGAAGTTATTACTGAAGCGTTTCAATTTTAGTAGTTTCCAAAACCATCGTCCAATGCTCTCAACTCTGCTCCTACACAAATTTGTGAACGCTTAATTGGTTATCCACGTTTGCTAATTTGGCATCAATTTTCTTTACCACGACAGGCTGCGCGCTACACGGACACTTTTATTTTCGGAACCCCACGCACTCGCATCTTGCACGACTCCCCTATACAATATCTGAGTCTGGTTTATTTCAATTTCAATTAGGTTCCTGATAAACTAATTATACTGCTTGTGCTGTTGTTTTATATCAGTCAAGTGGCGTGGTCATTATCTGACGTCGAAAGCCCGACAAGACATGCCGTGATTTGTGCTTACTGGTGATAGAAATTTTCATTCATCGTGTGCATCAGTCTTGAATTTCAGGAAGTTCAACGGAAGATTGGATTTACCAGAGAGATACCATTGAACTCGAATAATATTTGGGAG
The DNA here is from genome assembly GCA_910589415.1 of Malachius bipustulatus. NCBI lineage: Eukaryota > Metazoa > Arthropoda > Insecta > Coleoptera > Melyridae > Malachius > Malachius bipustulatus. The sequence goes on along the minus strand of OU342634.1, from coordinate 37,307,343 downwards.
TTTTCTCACTGTTTACTTAGTTTGCTTAAGGATTTATGGTATCTACCGTCTTCGAGTCCTCCAGTTTGGAATAATAAACAATTTTTTATTTAAAGTTAGATAAAAGAGAGAAAATCTGATTGAATCTTTATTAAAGCCGGATAAAGTAATATTTTACAGCTAAAATGGTATCTAAGTAAGCTGACTTGTTATTTACTTCAACATCGATTTAATAACGATCCTTAAAAAATAATTCTAAAAAATAGTTAGAAGTGAGCCTGTTATTTTGAACATATTCTCTTCGGGATAACCAATCTATGAGAATATTATTTTATCGCTCATCGACATATTATTTGTATGGCTGCTGATGTGCATACATTGCAAAATGGATGATTAAACCTGCCATTGACTATTCCTATTATACATTGCTTATTCATCATTAAACTCATGAATCCTTAATGGAATATTAAGCTCTTCAGCAGCTTTGATCATGATACCAATAAACATATGGAAATAGACATAATGAATTATTAAAGGAATGTTTTTCTTTATAAATACACTTTCTATTTTCTAGGAAAGCTTAATAGTCCTTTATACCGAAATTTTAATTCTTAAATAAAATATAACAAGCAGTTTCACTCAAAAGTGTGACATATTAATATTAGACCAGTAAATAAGCCGGAAAATACTGCACAATCTGGAAAAGTGGTAGAACTGCACCGATTTAAAAAATTCTTCTTTCCTGGATTCCTTCAGGAACAATTCGTACCACCTATCTTTGTACTACCTCAAAAAATGAGAAAATTAGAGTAATATCCTCCCTCCCAAAGCATCCCAAATAGTAACAGCGATAGAAAAGTTTGAAAAATTCAAAATTTCACCCTTGAAATCGTCTCTAGGGGGCTTTAGAGGTCTAGGGGGAATCCGACGTCCAAATGCAAGTGAAGGTAGTTCAGCACAAAATTTCACCCCGAACATCGTCTCTCAGTTGTTTTCGGATTAGCCTATTACGAATTCGAGGTCCAAAAGCAAGTGAGGGTGGTTTTAACCTCTAAAAACTAAAAACAAGAAGATTCGTAATTATAGCGATCCAGAATACCTCCAAGAGACGATTACCGAGGTGAAATATTGAATTTTTTAAATTTATTTTATCACTGTTACTGTTTGGGATTTTTTTTTTGAATTGGAATCACCACTACTTGCTTTTGGATCTGGAACTCCTAATCAGCGACCCTTAAAGGCCCCAAGAGATGATTTTCGAGGTGGAATTTCGAATTTTCAAAACTTTTTTATCACTTTTAGTTACTATTTGGGGTGCTTTGGGAGGCAGAAAATTGCCCTAATTTTCAAGCTATATAGTCATTGAATCACAAAAGTCGTTTAATTAAAGACATGGGGTTCGTCTAATAACTATAAAAAAATATATAAATATAAATTATTCAAGTTTAGTAGGTAGAAATGAACAAACAGTACGTCGTGACTGTACGTTCTTTATAATATCGACTAGTAGCGAGTCGTTATCCTTTCAACAGCATCACTAGAGTTAGATAGGGAGATGATGTCCGCTCATGGGTTGTACCGGAAGTGCACGATGTGAAATTCATGCCTGCAGGGGCAAAGTGGTAGTCCGTAATGGAACTACATTGAATTGTAAAAGATCCCAGGTCTGAGAGCTCACTTGGGGAGGTCAAACTACCTACTGTCACTTAATCCCTTAGGGATCTATATCCGGAATCTTCACTTTTATTATTTAGTTATCTAGGTGTGAATTTCTATGTCCTGGAGTCCTAGAAGTCGATTTTACGATCAATGGTTAATTAATTTAATCCAGTTTAGTTACCCACATCCTCAAAGCTTGTTCACATTATGCCGATTGTGGCATTATGTATGTGTCCTGATCAGCTTGTACAATAATGTACCTAATATGAATTGAATTGAGTGATTAAAGATTTATATAAGCTGATGGGAACATCTAAGGTGGGAATGTTATTGATATTATCTAGTATCGCGTACCTAATCTATAGAAAGTTTCATGAATAGTAGGTACCAGTCATTACGGAGGCACATTACTGGGATGGGATATCAAAGGGTTGCTTAGATAAGGGTTGAAATTGAGAACTTCGCTTCTCGTATTATATGATTGAAGTGAATGGTACGTTTTGCCTGTCTCATTCCAATCTGCTTAATGAACTTGCTGGAAAATGTGAAATGTTATCAGAAATCCTTGTTTTTATGAGAGGAAAATATTTCTTCCATTTCCTTTAAGAAACTCAGGTACTATAGCTTAAAATCGTTTTATTTACGTTGCTAATTAGAAACATTCGACGATTTTTTATATATTTTATTCAACACAATATATTTGTATGACTCCCGAGAGATCTTCGGTTAAGGTCTTAATAAGTTTTCGTTGCCTGCTACTACACTTCAGTGCTGCCACCTGGTGATCTGAAAATCATTATTATTTTTAATAAAAGAAGATTGTCATGTTAGTTTTTGCAAATTTTTGAAATAAAAATAAAATGTAAAGCTTTCAACCACAAAGCAATGTTGCCACGTTTTCAAAAGTGCTGATTGTCTTCCATTTGATCAAAAATAGGTCCTATAATATTACATCGCCTCATTCGAAAGTAATGTAGTGTAAACCTTTTAAATAAGGATCCTGCGTCATGCGCACCAAATCTGTAATGTGGCCCCTTAGCTAACATGCCTCAGATCGAAGGCCTAACTGAACTATTTAAAAAAAGAACCTCTTTGACATTTCATTCCAGCACTGAAGTCTGAGTTTGAATAATTGGAGTTATCCCGCCTTTTCTTTTGCTTATTGCAACGGCACTGCAACTGTCTTCTTTGGTGGCTGATGTAAAAGTAAACCTATATCAGCTGTTCAAGCCGGTCATCCCTAGAGTTCACTGGATATTGACATGAATGACTGACAAAGTGACAACTAAAATGACAATGACATTAGGCACGCTGCTCTTGCTTGCGTTGTTAGAGTCCCTCTTTAGGTTCACTGACGACAGGTTTCACTTTGACGTTTGTATAGGCAATCTGGATCATTTCAGTAATAATTATTAAAAACCTTCTTGCGCATCAATCGCAGAAATAGTGTATTTTTATGCGATTCAATTATGAATATTTTCACCGCTTTTTAAATTATTGGCTTTCTGAAATTTTCCATAGTCATGTCATGTTAGCGTAGTGCTTTAATGTGAAAAATTTTCTGTGATAATTTCATTTCATTTCGTTTCAACACGTGCCTTAGAATGGATTTTTAAATTTAAAAATCAAAAAAATTGGCAAAATTTTACAATTTTGTCCCTTTTCCTATGCCCGCCACTGGCTAACTTTACTTGAAAAATACTATTTTTTACACTACCTTTAATAAATTCGGAAAAAACTGAAAGGAGAGTTTTGAAAACCGAAAGTTTGAAATTTTAGAGGAATAAACATCATTTAAAAATATTCGAATATATCTCCGCCATTTTTATATTTGCTTCTTGAAATTTTTGAAGGTTAAATATGCTATTAGTATAGTTGTCTACTATCAAAATTTCCGTTCTATTCCTTCAAAAATAAGCTCATGAATGTTTATAGAAATGTAGACATTTTTACCCTTTTCCTACCCACGCCTCTGGCTTATTAATAGAAATGATGCAAATTGTACTCCATTAGCTCAAATTTCAAATAAGTTTATTCCAATCTTGTTAATTTTGTTTAAAAGTTTTTGATCTTGCCTATTTAGGGGTTCAAAATCTAGCCATTTTCCAAAAATTGAAAAGGCCGCCATTTTGGAATGTCTTTACCTATTTTACTCAAATACAGTACCAGACGACTACTTGAGGGTATCTTACTACCAAAAAAATTTCAGCGCTCTAGATTGAAAACTTCGACCAGAAACCGTGCCTCACGGACGGTTTTTTTTCTGAAATTCGGAGGGACATCCTGTAGAAGTAACACAACTCTAGGAAAATGTTTTTTACGAAAATCAAACGTCAGCCCTAAGGTTGATAAGAGTAAAAAATTTCGTTCATTAATCTTGAAAGATGAAGCTACAGGAGCGTTTTTAAAAATTTAGAGAAATTAATTTATAAAAAACATCATGTAAAAAAAAATCGAATATCTCCGCCATTTTTCTTATTTACTTTTTGAAATTCTCAAGGGTTTAAGTCTATTAGTATAGTTGTCTACTGTAAAAATTTCAGTTTAATTACTTCAAAAATGTGCTCATAAATTGTTGGAGAAATTTAGCCATTTTTACCCTTTTCCTACCCACGCCACTGGCTTATTAATAGAAAAAATGCAAATTTTGTTGCATGAAATTAAATTTCAAGTCATTTACTTCCAATATTGTGAATTTGATATAAAACTCTTTTTTTATCTAGCTTATACCGGGGTTCAAAAAATAGTCCTTTTTCCAAAAATTAAAATGGCCGCCATTTTGAAACGGCTCGATCGATTTTGCTCAAGTGCAATACCAGACCACTCCTTGTGGATATCTTACTTCCACAAAAATTTCAGTCTCCTAGATTGAAAACTGCGACCTGAAATGAGGTGACAAAAACCGGATACCTGGAATTTTGAAGGGACACCCTGTAGAAGTGATGGGACTTTTGGAAAGTTTTTCAACGAAAATCCAACGTCATTCCCAAATTTTACAAGGACCCAAAATTTCGTTCACTAATCTTGAAAGATAAAGCCACAGGAGCGTTTTTAAAATCGAAATTTCGCGATTTTGGAGAAATATATATATAAATATATATATATATAAATATATATATATATATCGTGGGCAGGTGAATTTTGGAAAACCACTTTTTCGTGATCTGGGGGTCATGATCGGTGGACATTTGATGAGTTTGGGTGATTTTCGAAAAGTGATGTCGTCCTCAATAGTGTATTTTTTTGTTAAAAAAATACACTAAAAGGCGAATTCAAGATGACATGACACAATATCTAAATTAAAGCCACTTCGTGTCTAGTTCACGTTTTGAGCTTAATGCCATTCAGGAGGTGCTTCCTGGAGCCTTCGCTGTTTCTAGCTAAGTCGCCCACCTTAGTGACAGGTAAGTGTCTTGAACTCAGGAGGTGTCTCCGAGATGGAAAGTCCTCGTGTATATAGGAAGATCTGGGATCACTCCTAATGCTCGAGAGCGACGCTGGTCCAGAGGTTCGATGTCACTTTCACTACAGGTTCGAAAAGGCCATCAGTACATTAGCTTTCACTTTATAGTACTCGAGATGCAAGATAGTGCGCATAGAATCGTTTAGAGACTAATTTGGTATGGCCGCTGTTCAGCAGTATCCCGATACAGAGTAGATGAGACTGACGAGGTGACTGTAATTCTCAGGGTTTCTAAAAATGGGCTTAATGTCGATTCTGTTAGGTTGTGTAAAACAATATTCTTCGTTTACCAATTTTACCAATCAAATTATTGATATGACTTTTTCAGGAGAGACTTCAGTCCAGAGCAACACGAAGACATTTTGGAGCTCTGCTATAGTTTGAACAGCAAGACTCATTTACTCGGCTTTAATCATCATTCCCGAAAATAGACTTCCAGTTTTATCAAGATTGTTTGCTAAGGCGTTTTCAGTTACTGTGAGTTCTTGATCCAACATAGATTCTTCGGGAGACCCAGCTGCTGAGCAGTCTCTTTGTACTGCACGCTAGTCTTTGCTGACAATAAATTGTCTGGTTGTAAGCATTTTGTTTATTAGGTCGGTTGTTTCAGTGCACCGAATCGGTATTTAGTTACTTCAAGAAAGTTCCCTCTCTCCACATTGTATCATAGACTTCAGATACGTCTAATAAGACAAATGAAGGTTTCAGCCTCTCGGAATCCCAGCTTGACGAAGATGGCAAGAGAAAATACTTGGTCAAACCTTCTACATGAGGATGGTTGGCAGAATTGTGTGGCTTTTCAGTTATACAGAAGTCTCTCCAGCATTTTGTACGTCATACTGAGCTGGCCGACATGATAGTAGCTATAAGGAAGATTTAGCTGATTTTAGAAGTGCGATAAGTTTTGACAGAAAATCTTTGTAGCTATTTTCGGATATTGATAAGAAACTCGTTGTGTACTGCACCAAAGTCTGGGGCGTTTCACGATTTCAAAAATTAGCACTTCAAACATTCCAAGGATAAATTTGTGTTGATAGCTTTTCCCTTCTTCTTCTTCTTCTTCTTCATTCTATATGTCCGCTATGGACGCTGGCTATTTTTATGCCAATTCTCATTTTTTTTGCAGCACTTCTGAATAGCTCAACAGATGTGAGCCCGAATCCTGGGGAATTTCACAATTTCAAACATTCCAAGGACTCTAAAAAATATAAGGACGGATTTGTGTTGACAGTTTTTCCCCATCTTCTTCTTCATTCTATACGTTCGCTGCGGACGCTGGATATTTTAATGTCAATTCTATTCTTTTTGCAGCACTTCTGAACAGCTCAACATAATATGTGAGCCCGAAGTCTGAGGAGCTTCACGATTTCAAACATTCCAAGGACGGATTGGTTCTTTAGCTTTTCCCCTTCTTCTTCATTCTATACGTCTGCTGCGGACGCTGGCGATTTTCATGTCAATTCTATTTTTTTTTGCAGCCTTCTGAATAGCTCAACAGATGTGAGCTTGCTTGACCACTGCCGCAGATTTCGGAGCCAAGAGGGTCTTTTTCTACCTGGACACCATTTGCTGCCTATATTCGCTTGGATGATTAACTGTAGGACAGCTTTTCCTCAGTTTTGGGTATCAGTGCTTTATGCGATGGAAATGTTACCAAACTAATTGGCCTTTAGATGTTATGGACTTTAGATGTATATGTTCAATGATATGATAGCGCGAGACTGTATTTTTGATAACAGTTATAACCCAGTTTCCTCGAGAGAGAACAAATTAAATTGAACTAATTATTATAACAAAAAACATAGCTGTGCTTTAATGTGATTCACGAGTTTATTTCAAGATTGTTTAGAAGCTTTTTGTACCCCAAATAGCTACGTACTGACTTTCCCAAATATTGAAATTTGACCAATAAAAAATACATAAATGAAGTGTAGGGTTGAATTTTTTAAAGGAAAAATTTGTGAGACTATACTACCTCCGAATTTGTGAGACGCACAATCAGCGCGGTCCCATCTGGAGGCGGGTTTATCCCACCCCCGACGGCGGCGTGCCAGACCAGTAAGCTGGTAGTCAGTACCGCGACCACCGCTGCCGGGGACACAGCTGCTGTCGCCACCGCCGCCGCCGCCACCGATATCGCGATCGAGTATAAGTCATAATAATTAAGTCGAGCTTTTCCGGCCGCTAAGAATAACTGCAGGTTAGTATTTCCATTTTCTAAGTATTTATTGCTTTCTTTTAATATTTTTGTTATGCTATGAATTTTTATTTTTCAATTTTTTTTTTTAATTTGAATGTTAAATGTTAAAAATCTCTGTTGTTAACTAAAGTCCTGTTAGTGTTGTATATTTTTTTTTGCTTACTTTACAATTTTTAAGTTCATTTTTTGCATTATAATCTGAAATTTGAATATAAATGAAAAAGTTTCACCGTAACTTTAACGTTGACGCTCGTTGGGTTCAATACATTTTATATGTAAAAAAAAATATATTTTAAGTAGTACATTGATTATCATCATCTATTCTTCTATTGTCTTCTATTCTTACCCTACCATGAATGTATTTACCTGCATATTGATTTTTATTTATTTTTATATTCTATTTAGGTGCGTTTTCTTCAAATAAATAATAAATTAGGTACTTATATGATTCGAATTCCTCAGATTTTAAAATCCTGGATAAGTATAATCTGGGGAATAAATTGATAAAGTATAATTTTCCTGGAATTTTAACATTTTTCTTATTTGTTACGCCAAACTTAAAACTCTTTTTGCACGATTAAGAAAATGCTCTTCTGTACTTCCGATATTAACTTTTGACACTTTGACTACTTTTAGATTATTCTTAATTGCGCACCTCTCAGATACACATCAATTGCACAAATTTTGAGCAATGACTCACTAAAGCACTTTAAGAAAAGTTTTTAAAAACGCCTTTAACACCTTATCAGCTCTGACCACCAAAGCACTGATGGCGACAGTGTTATGGAAATATACAATATAACTGTCATCTGTTTCTTGAAGTTTATTTGCGATAAAGTACTGAAAGCTTAAAACACCCTGTAGGTATGAAGAAACCATTTCAAGATATTTATTTAATTATTGAAAATATACCGAGTGATATACGCCACATGATGGGGCGCACGATTGTTTTTCATCTTCATCCCTAAGTTCCAAGCATGCTGGAAAGCTTCCCCAAAATAATTTTTTCGTTTTTGCTTGCATTTTAATAATTGATGGTTGTTCAAATAAGAATCTGTGAATTGAATTTCACCTGAATCGATGAAAAAGGTGGAGATATAAAACTGTGGCTGTGACAAACAGACGGACAAACATGACGACTTTATAAATATTTTGTTATTGCTATGAAACCATAAAAATGTAAATAGAAAACTTAGACACCACAAAAGCCATAATTTATGAACATAATTACTGCAGACCTCTTTTATTTCTAGTAAACTAGCATTAAATCCCTTAACCCAGGAAATGGAGGACCAAAAAAAAAGTAAATTCAAAACAAGGAACAATACAAAATAGACCAGAACGGCAATCCTAAGTCAGCAGCTGCAACCAGTTATGTCACTACTAAACAAATGAGCATTTAGACTTTTATCTGTTTACAATCAAGTGAACCATCCCTAATCTGCTTTCTATTGTTCCAGTCTCTAATTACGCGGATTGTCACTCGTCGTAGCAGGCCATGTAGCGGCAGCGAACATCGCCACGATTGCGGAGGAGAAAGAGAGAGACAAGATATTGCAGGGAGGGACGTTAATGAGAAAGCAGGGAGGCAGGGGGCGATGGGAAACAGAAGAATAGCGGCGTGACACAAATTATTCAGCATGTTGGGCTGCATAGCCGCCGGAGCAATTCTACAAATTCTTCTGCAAACTTCAGGTAAGTGATTACATGAAATTTTCAAAACAAATTCCCAATCGAATAAACGGGAGCAGACGATTTCCCGATGCTGAATACGTAAGCGGACGGGCGCGTTTATCCCACTCCTGATGTTTCTTCAGGTTGCCGGAGGGATTTCGACCGGATTCTGCGGGTTACAGAGATGCAAAACCTCTCTTATGTTTACTCTCCCTAGTGTATTTCGTGGTTTACTTCAAATTTTATTGAAAAATACAAGAACATAGTCAAGTAGAATGTGTGACATGATCATCTAAATGATTTTTCACTTGAATCGAGAAACTAGGTGATCGCATAAAAACACAAAACATACGAAATGGAATCACAAAAGGAAATGTTGACGTCCGAAATATTATTGAAAATGTAAAGCCTTTTAAATATCTAATCGGTCACTTACCACATTATGGTCTCTTATGATTATGATTTGAAAGCAGTGATTGGAAGTGGTGATTGTGTAAATATTAAAATCACTTCACACATTGTTTTCACTAACAGTGTTGGTTTTTTCGATGTAAAAACATGGCAAAAAAAAAGGAATAAAGATTCCTTTCATATTTTAATTGTCGCATATAACTCGTATTTCATTACAATTATTATTATTTGTTTATTGGTTTGTTCTAGAAACGAAAGCGAGTATCAGTATTATCCTTCACACTGGAGCTTAAAAGGATTATAATTATTGTATCCTTTCGTATTTGTTTTATCCCTGACTAATCAAACAGGTTTATCCATTTTACAAAGCTTAATAATGGCCTTTTAACCAGGGTTTTGTCCACCGGGAGATTTATGGCGCCGAGTTGTCCCAGAACTGCATAGCGCGTTTTTCTGATTGCTTAACAATTACATGAGAAATTGTTTTGTCTTCTTTATCCCAGACTCTTTCTTGCAGTTCTCTTCAACATTGAATTGCCGTGTTTGATTTCCAGTTCGCGGTGTCCCGAGGTTGCTGAATTTTGTTTATAATTCCATGGAGCGTTGCCACGATTTCCACGTGCCGTGTTTTTCAGAGTATCTTGGACTAGTTCAAGCCCGATGACCGGAATTAAGACGCCTCTACCTTAAACCATTTTGAAGGGATAAAGAGTAGTACCTGCAAAAAATTTAAAGGCGTTTTTCATGTTGTTTGTTTAGGTATTTAGTTATAGGTCAGGTAATAAATACAAAAGTGAGCCTCTGCGCACGCTGCTTAATTTTAATTACATATACCTAGTGAGTGATAATATATTTTTCCTACGACTACTATACAAAACACTACTTTGCGCATCGTTTTTTGTGCGCAAACTAGCAGATTTCTCACGTATCCAAAACTGTGCGACAAAGTGACATAAGGCATAGCCAAAAATCGTTTCCGTACAGTTTTAATGTAAACAATAGTGATGGGCGGTAACTGAGAACTCAACTGTTACTTATTGTTAATGGAATAACTATTCATTTAAAGCTTCAAGGTAATAAAATAAACACAAATGGGATAACATAGAACCCGACAAGACTATAAAATATACTCATTATTATCTTGTGGCAGTAATTATTAAAATTTACGAGTTGATCGCTAATAACAGCATTGGTAGCGTTCAAATCAAATTCACGAACGTGAAAATAACTCGCACACCTCTACTAACTTCAATTGACGACGCACAGCGCCTGCGTTGTGTGGAAGTTGCATATCTACCACGTCTCCACGCTCACGTCACTTATTTTTAGTTTATACGGAGTCTAATAATAAATTATAATAATATTGTCGGTAGAATTCAATGATTTAATGATAACAAGTCATTGGTAGAATTGAAAATAATACCTACCTAGGTAGTCTGAAAAAATTAACTTTAGTTACCTATCATTATAATGGATTGTGATTCCTCTGAATCTGAAGCAGAAAATACACCACCTGCTGAAGTCAGAAAACAAGCAGGTTTGTGTTCTTTGAATTTGCTACCTGTAGTTTCGGGAGAAAAATACGAATCTGCTTATAAACATTTCATAAATTGGAGAAAAGGTCATAAAAGCAGAGCATTGTCAGAAAAAATAATTTGTGTGTAGCACGTGCGGAAAAGAAATTTCACACTCGTGTGAATTGTGACACTCGACTTCGTGAGAAATTTTCTCTTTTCCGCACTTGTTTCACAATATATCATTGTAAAACTATTTTGAAATTAGTTTTTTATTACTTGACATAATAGGTTCGTTGTAGTGCGTGAAATTTTCCCTTGAGTTTTTAATGTAAATCCCGATACAATTTGTGGCATGATGGCTCAAAGTTGCTTTTCAGCCAAACTGAACGAACCCGTTTCTTGCTCTCTCTGCCTAACCAATAACACCATTTTTGGATTTAATACAGTAAAAAAAAATCTAAAGACATATGATTAGATTAGATTAGTTGTGAGTGAGTCATTGTGACACCACCACTGCGACCATCGTTCTATTGAGGCTCACATCTAGTCCTGCTACATGATCCCCATCAGGTGCACTGCCCAGTATATAGGCCTATTAAGGCTACCAGTTCCTTCTTGTTAAACTCCAATAGTTCTTTAGTCCTTTTTTTCGACGTGCCCTGAATAATAGCCTTTGAATGGTCCAATCTTGTTAAGTTTTTCCAGGGCTGGAGGACTTCCCTCTCAACCCAGTTGCGTATGGTTGTTTTGTCAATATTCGGTTATAATCCAAATGCTGGCTCTGGTCCGATAAATTCGGATTTGCTTTTCCTAGCCAGGCAAGGTCGTTCTCTTCATATCCAGTATGGCTCAGAATACAGATCAGATGAGTTACTTGGTTGGATCTTGCTATAATAGCATTCAGAGTAAATTGACAGTTCCAGACCAACTTGAACTTGCAGTGGCTGGAGCTAAGGGATTTTAGAGCCTCTTGGACTGTTTGAAAATATCTTTATTGATCTGCGTTGGCAGTGCATCTTTCCCTGCATCTGCGGGGTTAATTTCTCCCCGGGAGAAGGTCCTTATAAGCAGAGCGGTTCATGATGATGACTTTCTATACTATCCAGTAACCTAGTTTGCTTCAAGGTCTTTGGCAAGCATCTTGCCATTTCTAGCATTCTATATGTAGTCCTAGACCTAAACGCACCAAAATTGAAAAACTTAGGCATAAACATCAACGGAGAAAAGCTGAGTCCAAGCCGACGACCTAGTACTAATAAGCAAACAACCTTAATGATGCAAAAGAGATGCTAAATGAGATGGAATCAGCATACGAAACAGTTGGTCTAAACATCAACATCAGCAAAACAAAGTTTATGACAAATTTTGTGGTTAGTGGAAACTTAGTGGTAAACATTGAACAAGTATATTCGTACAAATACTTGTGCCACGAAATCCGATTAGGGAGAGACAATCAAACATGCTAAATAGTTTTCCTGACAAAAATTACTGTAACCAGCACATTTTCATTTTGGACAAATGTGAAACTTGTATTTTGTCGGGGCGAAACATACATTTTTAATCTTATTTAAAAATCCCTCTTATAGTAGGATTAACTTTAAAAAGTCAGATGTGACGTCTTACTAACCGTCCGAATTAATATTTTTAATTTCACCAGAAAATGTCAAACAGTTAATTGTCAAGTTGTGAACGAGCGTAATAATTATTGAAGGAATCATTCAAAAAATTAATTGAACCGCTTACGTCAGTTTGAGAGCCACTGACAACTACATAAAATTTATTCACGTAATGACATTCTATCCTCTGTGTTGTGCATTTAATTCTCATTCAAAACCAATGTTGACGTATAGTTATTTATGCGGGATGGAGTGTTTAGACAAACTGGACGGTTACTATAAAAACACGTACATGAAACAAAATAAATCGAACTATCAAAAGGATGTGTATTCTTAATCGATACGTATGACTTTTTAGACTTTATTGGACTATACCGATGTCACCAATGTCCAATGTACATAAATGTATAACAGCAGAATGTAATGGATATCTACGCATCAATAAGCGCAGTTCGAATTTTGTTAATATTTTATGCTGTTCTAAAAGTTCTTGTGACCTACTTATGTCTTAAATTTAATCTGAGAAACGTTATAATTTATTATTTATAATGTTATAATTATTTATAACCCACAAAGTAATGTCATGAACAGATAGTTTCATGGGACTTTGGGTTTTATGGGATCACAGGACCTTTTCATGGTTTGAATTTGAAACGTGTAACTAAAGGCACCCAATTACGAGACAACCATTTAAATTTGCAAGTTCTATTTTTTAAGCGAAGGCGCACAGAAACATCGTTTCATACCAGACCACTGTTTGCTCAACGGCATCAAAGGAGTACCAATTAATCGCAAAGTTCAACCTCTTCACTAGGACAGTAAATGAATTAAGTAATTAGATTTGCTGCTGCACTAGTGATCCTGGTGTTTGTGTCAGTGTCATATCAAGAATACACAAATTTACAGGGTGTTCATTTTATCTGAAAACATTTAAATATGCAGGGTGTCCGATAAGTACCTCTTAATTCTCGGGGGCATACAGGGGAGGTCAAAATACGAAGATACAGAGCCCCAAAAGGGTGGCCAACGATTTACTTTTTTGACTTTAACTTTTGAACTGACCTGTATAATTCGATGAAATTTTAATATTTTATAGAGGCCATAAAGAGTCATTAAGCCATATCAGAGTAGATGTTTGACGTAAGTCAGGAACGGACTTACCGCCACACTTGTTGGATGAAAGTTTTGACAGTTGTGATTTTACAGAGCTGACAACTTCTTTTTTAAGTTCTTTGGCCATTCATCTTCAGCAAAGGTACATTAATACCTACCTTAATTTATTTCGATAAAACTGGCAGTTTTCGAGATATATCATTTTTTAGGTAAATGTAAAATGACACCAAAACTTTAACACAACGAGTCTTAAACTTAAATTTTAATAGCATACAACTTTGCTGGCACACTTCGCACACTTTTGATAGGTCGCTCAATATCAACAACAACGCGTCGAATTCCATTCGGATTGTTGGTAGATGCGTGGGACTCTACAAAACTCCACAGATAAAAATCGCATGGCCTAGGATCGCATGATCGCGGTGGTCACTTTTGATTGCCATTTCGTGATATGATCGGTTCGGTAATCTCTCTTGCAACAAATGAAAGGTTTCCTGCGCTGTGTGGCAGGTTGCCCAATTTACGGGAACAACATACTCTCCAGATCCATACCAACCATTGCATCCCATACAAAAAGTATCTTATTATGTTTCGATAGCATTATCGGCTGCTTCGTTTGAGAAAAAATACGGTTTAATAATTCCGCCAGTTCAAATCGAAACCAAATTTTTTTCCTGTTCAAAGAATTATTGCCCACCTCTTGATTCTGCAATATCCAATAAGCAAAAACACAAGCGCATGATCAGTTGACCTAATTTTTTGACTTAACTGAAATTTATAAGCATTGAGATGAAGATCTTTTTTCAAAATCCCCGCTGTCAAGTGGTTTTTGCAATTGAGAGCTCCTGCGCACGATGGCGAGTCGCCTTTTTTTTTAGGTTTCCAGCAACACTTCCAGTCACGGACAAATCGATGTACTTTTTTTGACACCTGGACCAGTTTCATCAAAGTGGATCAAAATTGATGCGTTTTCTCTTTCCATATAATTACACATAATTTGCAAATTGTTCCCGAAAAACTCTCTCCATTTTCATCAGGACAATCAGGATGTCTCTATTACACTTTCATGGTAATTTGAACGTATAGAATATTTATTTGATTCCTATATTTCCGTCGCTGCCGGCTGCCGCATATGTATAAATAAGCCCAGAACATAAAGATGTATCTTGATATTAAGTCGCAGCTGCTCGTTCGTGACGAATCAAGAATCACGACCAGTCTTTCAGGGTACTACTGGATTTTTACAGCCCGCGAGATAGCTCTAAACAGGAACAGTGAAAGTCAACACCGATTGGTTGTTCGATCTGTAATAAGAAAGAAAGTTATTAGATATTGACAGTGTAATATACTTTTATTAGTAAGAGATTTTAGTTGATTGTTATTTGCCGCTTTATTGACTGTATCTCAGATACCAAATCAGATTGATTGCAGTGACTTCACCAAAGAAACAAACAACAGAACTGGAAAGCTCACCTTTGTTGGGATCGCGAGCTTAGATCGGCTGTCAGAAAGTGGCATTTGTTTCAGTCCAACACATTTTGTTTTAATGAGAGGTGCAAATTTGACTGCATAACTGCACTTGGAAAAACTTCTTTATCGTTCTTTGTCGATATTGAAGACTCTGTTTTTTCTACTGTTCGACTTTGGACTTTCATGTTGCTCCTTCAAGGTGATTTCGTCACGTCGACTGATACTGCACGATACTGGTGATCATGATCTTGTGAAAATTTATCTCTTTCTTTTTTTGCTGATTTTTTTTTGGAGGGTTGTAATTTTCGATGGTTCCCATGACCAGAAATTAGCGTTACTATATACTATGCATTACAATTATTATTCTAGCAATCTCAAGATATTAATTTATCTAAACATATATGAGATTGATTGGTAATAAGATTTTGCATATCATGTAGACGAGCGAAATATTTCTTATTCGTCGGAACGAAAAACCTCTTCTGATATAAATACTAAGCAGAAATAACCGGAATATTCCCGAATAGACGGAGGGAGAAAGAATACATAGTGAAAGTTATCAGCGGGGACATTTCCATTTATCGTGAAATCGGATCGCAACGGAATTCAACATAGCCCCTGAAATTAAGGGTGCTTCTTTCCATCGACCTCTCAGGACATTCAAAACACGGGGGTGAGTATCAGAATGAAATCCGGTCACAGCAGATGTTGCGCTAACCACTGAATACCGGACAGGATAGGGAGTTGAAACAACAGATTTGGACAAGGGTTGTAGGGGGTTATTTATTAGAAAATCTATAAGGTAATTACATAAACGGGAGATTCTAGAACTACCATAATATGCGTAAGATATGTTAAAATAACCGCTGTAGTAATCTCTCAACTTTACACAATTCAGAGCTTTAATGGACCTTTGGAAGTTACTCTTACACGTTATCTTGGAGATCTGTTTAGATTGCGTTAAATCCCTTAGGATGATTTCAACACGAGGTTTTCAGGCTTGGCATAGGTAAAATTAATCTCTAAAGTGAAATAAACGTGAAAGTCATACTATTGTTCCAATGTCCCATGTCGGGAATCTTACTGTGTGTGTACTGAGACCGTTGAACCACTGCGGGCATTATTTCCATTATTTAATATTCTGATATTCATAATTTATATAAAATGAAGCTTGGTTGATTTTTGAAAAACTGAATATTATGGTATACAGGGTGCACCATGTATCCTTCTCTATATTGCTATCTCCTGAACGCTAAGAGATACAGGGTCGGTTAAATTAGAGAAAAGATGCGCAGTTTTGTGGCCATCTCGAATTCGTCAAAACATGCAAGATATCTGTGACCGTTCCTGAAATATCCTGAAAAAACTGAAAAATCGAGATTTCTTATTTTCCTCATATCTTTTTTATTATTGGAAATTAATAAATAATTTTTTGTAGGCTTACATAAGCCGTTAAGAGCTATCCCATCTAATATTTCAAAAATTTTCAAGGCCTACTAGATCCAAGAGTTTTCACAGTCAACTTTCGTTTTTCTTATAGCCGCCATATTATTTTTTTATGTCGTTCGATATGAAAAAATAATGGAAACCAAAAATTAATAGACTTCAAAAAATTTTTTTTTTTAATTTTTATTCTTAATATTTCAACGAAAAACCTAATAAAAAATCGTCGAAAAACGTCAACATTTGTAAAATACGCCGAAATAGTGCTTGCCTTATGGTTTTTTAATTTATCTATGAAATTCGGTCTAAAAATGTATCTTTTTTGTAAAGAAAAAAGAAGAAGAAAATTTTTTTTATTTATTTTTGAAGTTTAACAATTTTTAGTTTTTATGATTTTTTTTTATACCGAACAAAATAAAAAAACACTATGGTGGCCATAAGAAAAACGAAAGTTGACTATGAAAATACTGGGATCTAGTCGGCTTTGAAAATTTTTGAAATGTCAGATGGGTAGCTCTTGCCGACTTATGTAAGCCCACAAAAAAATTATTCATTAATCTCCAATAATAAAAAAGATATGGAAAAAATAAAAAATCTCGATTTTTCAGTTTTTTCAGGATATTTCAGGAAGGGTCACAGATATCTTGTATGTCTCGACGGAATCGAAATGGCCAAAAAATTGTGCTCCTTTGGATTTGTTTAACCGACCCTGTATCTGTTAGCGTTAGGAGATAGCAATATAGAGAAGGATACATGGTGCACCCTGTATTGATATGATGAATAGACTGTCCTAATAAGGGTAGTTATTTTCAAAGCTCAGAAATCTTCGACACGAGACCAAAGTACAAGTCTTTACCATGAAAAACTGTAGAGCAGTCTGAAGAGGACAAGGAGTGTTATATTCAATTTACTTTGAAATGAAATTGCTTAAATAAGAAAGTTTTTAAAAACTGACTCCTGAAAGCTAATAACTTACTTGAAGATCATTCCTCGACAGTAATAAGGAAATCCTATCACAAATACGAAGTATGACAAGAAAATAATGAAACGAATACTTTGATAAACTTGAATACATTTTCTCAGTAATCGATGCTGATTGAAACAATACTTCAGTTTGTATCAGTACTTTTTCTATCTTACTAGATCCTCGGAAAAATGAAAAATGAAGTCCATCACAACACATTATGATCGGAGCTTTGTTCATAGCAAAAAAGCGTCACAGAGACGCCGTATTGATACTGGAGAATAATTAATTGCCCTCATGAAGAAATAATTCTTCTCTTTTTGTTCTTCTATTCTCCATCGTTTGAAACTTATTTTAGTTATAATAATTTTGGTTACCTTTTCGTTATAAACTCTTGATAATGTTGACATGAATTTTCAGGATAAATTTGAAAAATTAATAAAGTTTGATCATTTCAAATTCTTTCCATAATGTGTAATACATTTTAGAGCAAGCAAGAAAAGGTTTTTTATAAATTATTCCTGCACATACATTTTTGCTATACTTTCTCCTATCATTTCTATTTAGCGTTGAAATTTTAAAACTACAGAGAAAAAATAAAATTACGCAAGCTAGATCAAAACAGAGAACACTCAACAATCGAACTCGATAGGGTAGTGTTATTGTTACAGAGGTTGGAGACGGAGAACAAAATGAAACAACGACTTTCATAAAAAATATAAGTTTTTCATGAATATTTAAAGTTATAAATGCAAAAAAAAAGAAACTCAAGCGACCGTGGCTTTACATTTAGAAAGCAAAAAATTTAAAATTGAAGTTTTGTATAACGTGAACGAGAGGAAAAAATCACCGAATTTCACTCGGTACTTAGCTTCGTGATGCTGCTAAACGGTAAATCACCTTAACGAAAAGAACGAATCAGCTACCAGGGAAAAGGCTATAAAAGCACGGATCGATCACTGGATGTTCATAGCAAAGCAGCAGCAGAGAATCAGTTTCTGCACGGGTATTTTAAAGTATAAGTTGACCATTATGGGCCATTATTTAATTTAATAGAAAAATACAGTAATTCAAATGCTCAATATTCAAAACGGTATTAATTGATTGACGTTATATTGACGTCATTCGGTGAAATATTGCTTATTATTAAAAAAAAAGAAAAAAAATTTCTTTTAATGTTAGTTTTTTGGTTTCCTTGATTGTCTCAATGCCGAATGACCCGAGAAAACAATAGGGAAGCCATAAAAAACAGAAGTTGACTATGAAAACTGTAAGTCTAGTCGACTTTAAAATTCTTTGAAATGTTAGATTTATTTTATTTTTAAAAATAAAACAGATAATGGCTAAAATTAGAAATATCTATTTTTTTCAGCATGTTTCAGCAAGTTTCCTAATAATCACAAATTTTCTCATATTTAGCCGATCCTGTATCTCTGCTATACTTCTCAAAGTTCCAATGATGAGAGATAAAAAAAAAATTCCCGCATGTTATTGTAGTCATTGAAAGGAATACATTTTCAAAAGATTTTTCAAAATACCCAACCCAACTCCCGGTCTGTCTATCTGATTTCAGAAATTGAGAATAGCAAATATCTTGAAAATCTGGGAAGTGAGTCTCATCTTAAAATCGATCACCATGACTAATGACCCAAACAATTCTACCAGAGAATCTGCACTTTATAAGTAATCATGATTGTAATATGAAGAAAGAGGCCTGCATTGATAACGACACCTCGTTGACAAAGTCAAGACTCGACTAGAAATTATGTGGGGCTTTCGTCGTTCTCAGGGGATGAATAAGGCAGGTACGTGACCGGGGGTCGTTGCAGTCACCCCCGCGTGGCTCTGTTTCATCATCAACCGCCAGATTGAGAGTTACAGGTCACCAGGTAGCGTTCTTTCACCTATAGAGCATAGATTACTTTTCGGATATCTTTGGCCGTGCTGTTCTTTTACTGAACTCTTGAAAATGGGTCGTAATTTCTTGTCGTATTTTCTTCTTGTACATTTCAATTTTGCTGTTCCTTTATAATAGCGCTTTTACGTAGAATTATTTCTTTAATGAGCTTTTTTTTAAACCTAAGGTCTTATAAGGAGAGTTGGGATATTGATTATTGTAAATAACTCTTGAATAATGAGAGATCAAGAAATAGAGGAACGATTTTCGAATTGTTTGCTAAAAATTTATGCTGTGTGATGAGTTTCAAAGTTCATTATAAATTCAATCAAAGCAGACTTTTGAGCCAAATCAAAAAAAAATCCATAGATTTTTGTTCTTAAATTTTACGTTTTTTAGCACCTCTCTCTCTCCAAATTTGAAGAAATACAGAATGTAACTATCTCTATACAGGGTGTCCCATAATATGTGGACAATCTCCCGGATTTGGGTAAATTTCGTAAAAATAAATGAAAAAATATCTATAAAATTAATGCCTCAGAGACACCCCTACAAAGATATTAGCTGTTGAAGTTGAGGGTTGAAAATCAATTTTTTGAAATAACTTTTTTATTTCTTGACCGATTTTGATAATTTTTGGTTTTATTTTGTATTATTTGGGACTGTTTAGAATAGTGTTTCATAATCTTTGGTAGCACACACATAGACCTCGGGATGGCATAACCCCCTCATTCACTTGAAAGAAAACAATTAAAATAATAATTTTACAGTTTTTTAAGGTTAATTTTCTTTTTATTTGACATTTTTTACATAAAAAATGTATCCTTATTTATTTCGATAGAGCGAACCGTTATGGAGATAAACGTCCTTCTAATAGGTGATGCGTCGCAGGAACTTTCTAAATTTCAAGTAAATTTTAACAAGATGGCTGACCTTTGACAGTAAATTGAGCAGGAAACAAAACAATAACTTAACTAAATACACGTCAAATAGTGTCAAAGATTTCATTTCATGCAGATTCAATTCTAACTGATTTTAAAATGAGTTACAAAAACGCTGAATACGCAAAAAATCAGTTAGAATTGAATCTGCATGAAATGAAATCTTTTGACACTGACGTGTATTTAATTAAGTTATTGTTTTGTTTCCTGCTCAATTTACTGTCAAAGGTCAGCCATCTTGTTAAAATTTACTTGAAATTTAGAAAGTTCCTGCGACGCATCACCTATTAGAAGGACGTTTATCTCCATAACGGTTCGCTCTATCGAAATAAATAAGGATACATTTTTTATGTAAAAAATGTCAAATAAAAAGAAAATTAACCTTAAAAAACTGTAAAATTATTATTTTAATTGTTTTCTTTCAAGTGAATGAGGGGGTTATGCCATCCCGAGGTCTATGTGTGTGCTACCAAAGATTATGAAACACTATTCTAAACAGTCCCAAATAATACAAAATAAAACCAAAAATTATCAAAATCGGGCAAGAAATAAAAAAGTTATTCCAAAAAATTGATTTTCAACCCTCAACTTCAACAGCTAATATCTTTGTAGGGGTGTCTCTGAGGAATTAATTTTATAGCTATTTTTTCATTTATTTTTACGAAATTTACCCAAATCCGAGAGATTGCCCACATATTATGGGACACCCTGTATAATTTTGAAATGTGAAGGGAGTCGTGTGTGACATCATTTGAATGGTAATTCAATGATCTAGTCAGCAAGCATAAAATTTTTGGATTTAGATCGTCATTTTTTTTTCAAATTTTTATTTTATAAAAATTTCATTTACCTATAATTTGAGTTAATGTAACTTTTGTAATAATTGTAATTCCTATTAATATTTGATTATTTCTTGGTATTTAGGTTCCGGCTTGATAGTTTTAAGTTAGGTATGAATTTTGATCAAAAGTTTTAACGTTTCGGGACTGATTAGTGTCTCTTGATCACAAATTATTAGAGGTAAAAATAGGAAATACCTAATCAAATAAAATGAAGAAAATTGTAGTCTATCTTACCTACCTAACCTTAAACTAATGTCTGATCCTGCGTTACGGGACCAAATCTGTAGTGTAACCCAAGGTTAGTAGTGTAACCTACCTTTTAAATGAAGGGCCTGCGTCATGCGCACCAATTTCTGTAATGTGGCCACTGGACTAAAAATGTCCCAAATCAACTCAATTGGCCCAAATGAATGATTTTAAAAAGAAGAACCTCTTTGACGTTTGAAAAAAAGAACCCTATAGTGATGAAAAAAATCTGACTGTCCAAAACATTGAATACAACGAAACGACGACATGATAGAATCAAGCATTTGATTGGGCGCTGAAGAGAACTAAAACTCATATATTATGGTAACATGACATTTTAACGTTAGTCTTTGCAAATCGTTAGTACCTGTAAAGAAGAGACATATCAACACACACATAAATAAGAGAATAGGGTTTTAGAGAAAAGGCCTGATCGACTTTTTACGAGTACTTCTCAGCCTGGTTAAAATAAATAAATACCAAGAAAAAACAACATTGATTAAAGTAGAGCTGATCGCTATTATCCTACAATTATCTTCCAATGATAAATAATAAGATCGATTACAAAGGATAAACGACGCCAAAATGAGACATAACCTATATAACAGATTGGAGCGTCGATTTAGCGCTTCGATTCGTGAGTTTCTAACATACAAAATCATTAGTCGTTTATATCGTTGTTTCATTTGGGATTTGAGAGATTAATTTACATTTTACATAAAAACACATCATGACAAAAACAAATTGATATGTAAATCTGGTAAGTATGAGTTTGATAAAGAGATAAAGATGAGGTAAAGAGATAAAATAAGAAAGTCAGGTAACATAAGTTTCCAAATAAGATAAAGAAGGTTAAACTTCACCAATAAAATGCATTCAGACATAATAAAATTATACAGTGTGATCGTTTAAATAGTTTCACGAATAAAGGATAATTAAAAATCTTAGCGAGCATAAAAAAAGTTCAATAACAAAGAAATGTGATAATCGTTAAAATAAATTGTTTGTAAAGAAATGTGCTTTAATCGTAATTATAATAATAATAATAAAAATAAATATTCACATTAAAAGAGGCATGTGCTGGTTCATTAAAAATAAAATAAACAATAATTATTATCCAAACTTTTCTCAAGATTCACAAATATAAATTTATCAAAAGGTAGTCAGATGTTAGGCCATTTTAAATAAATTTATGTTAAGATTTTACAATTTAAAAAACGTTATTTTTTTGGTTATTTTTTCTTATGAATCGCTAGTCTAATAATAAGCAAGTCGAAATAATTAATTCTTTCGGAATTTTCAGTTGAAGGTATAATTTTATAGTCATTTTAGTGAAATGTTAAATCAGTTGAAGTGAAAAAGAATTTAGCGACTTTTATAATTACTCACTTTTTTACATAAGCGGATTTCTGCTGGTAGGTCAAGCAAAGAATATCACCCAATTATTCTGGATATTTTTGCAAGGTCCCTATTTGTTGGCAGTGGAAATCTTGGATCTCCCCGGATCCAGATGTTCGACCTACACCTCTTTATATAAACTCAGCAAGACTTCGGTTGCCAGGGATTAACGGAGAAAATTCTCTGCAAGTTTAGGATGTCTATATTGAGACCATTAGCAAATCATGCGCATGGGTTTTCAACTGAAATTTACCAGTCACAATTTCTTGCAGCAGTTGCCCAAAGAGCTAATTTATTTTTTTATGTTTTGATGTAAAATTTATTCATTATAGACATTTTATGGAGATTTTTATGGAACACTTCTAGAAATTTTTCAAAGAAAAAGATTAATATTTCAGTGATAAAAATGATCTCCGCCAATTCCATATAATGAATTTTGTGTTACTAGATGCTGTAACCTATAAATACGCTAACGAATTGCTATTACATTTTTTTCCAGGATTTTGGTACGTTTTCCCGGATCTTGGATAGTCACAGAAAGTTCCAGTTAGACTACGCGATGTAGAGTTCTTTGTATTATTTTTGCTGTCAGCACATTAAATATAATTTTTTTGTCCCTCAGTCTGCGAAACTTCGAAAAAGCAGCCATAGAGAATTTCCGTGAAATGCCAGTTATTGACGCCGGATGTGAACAAAATATAAACATAAAAAGTTTCCAACTCACTTAACATCGAGACAAAGCACAGGAAATTTAGCCATCGATCTTTCCAGCTGCAACTGCAGATGGAACAGCGGAATGAAATCCCATTGGAATACTACTGCCTTACAGTCCAGATTTTTCCCTCAATGTGAAATTTAGAACAAAACAGACCGAAACTTTCGCCGATTCTAAAATATAGATTTAGTTATACCCCGATACTGTTACGTCCTGTACCTATAACAACATTTGGCCAGATGAAATCATTGAACGTCTTACTCCAGATAAAATCCGGCTCTCGGTCGCTGTGGAAAGATTAAAAGAACCAATCTTTCCTCTTCCCGACATTGCATGCTGGTCCGCGTTATACAAAGCAAATTTCCGGATTATTTCCCCGAGTAAGTCGAGTAAAGAGCTTTGTAGGTACCGGAATTGGGAATAAGGAATGTACAGACTCCTCCGGTCGTAAAAATCACTGAGGGGCGGCTGAGGGTGGCTGTGCAAATACGGAGTAATCAGCAGGAACTGAAG
Source organism: Malachius bipustulatus (assembly GCA_910589415.1). NCBI lineage: Eukaryota > Metazoa > Arthropoda > Insecta > Coleoptera > Melyridae > Malachius > Malachius bipustulatus. Next base: position 37,283,282 of record OU342634.1, on the reverse strand, counting down.
TGAACCGAGAATAACCGAATCAATCAATACAACGCTCGGTTACTTGCTTTCTGCTCTCGGGAAACAAATCAAGAAGGGGAAATTCACGCTCTACCATTCCCAGACAACATAAATCATGGAAACCGTGACTTGCTAACAGAAGGGGGTGGTAGATCAGGGGGCAAAAAGGAGGGTTTTCTTACAACAGGAAATCAAGAATAAATTTTTCATCTATCATCATATCCGAAAGTGTGTGTATTCATATGAGAAAATAACGGCTTACATTAAGAAAAAAAAGCGAGAAGCATTTTTTTTACCCCATTTCATAATACCTATAAATATGGAGCGGTATCAATTTTCTTATTTATCTGCTGAAAATTAATTTAGATAGAGTTGATTATTTAGACACGGTCACCACTTTCAAAACTGGTCATAGAACAATACAAGAAAAAAAAAGGAACTTGACTGTTTGGTGCTTTATTCGATTCTATCCTCGAGGGGTGAAAATGGCACCAAACGAAAGATAAAGGAAATGTTCAATGTTCTATGGCTAATTTTTTCAGAACTCAGTGTGAATATTTACTGTAATGAGTGTCACTAACTTAAGATCAAACTATGTTTTCTGTCATTTACTTAGGTATAAGTAGAAAACGGTTTAAGATGCAGAAAAACAGTTTATAAGTCCATGTAATAACTTTATAACTTTTCGAATCATGTTTGATGAAAATAAAGAATTGCAAATACATTGTGGCCAAAAATTCTAATTTATATTAGTAACTTAGAAATTATTGCCACTATCAATGAATTGGATATAGGTATGTAGTGCGAAAGCCACCTACGATATATTTTCGCAATAAAGGAATTTCTTCTTCTAGTTTTTTACTTCCATAGATACAATAGAGATCGAAAAGTTAGTATAGTAAGACCTGTAAAGACATGTAAACGGACTTGTTGTATCTTCAACCGTCTTCTAACTACACCCAGATGAGTGCCAAAAAAAGTGGTGAGATCTTAAGTTCGTAACACTAACACTGTTCACGGTAAAGATTCAAAATTAATTATGAAAAAATCGGCCATCACGACCACGAACTGCCTATTAGGCTTTCCCTTTCTCTTTCTATCTATGCCGGTTGCTCCCTCATCCAGAAAAGCCTTACTGACTTTTTTATGTCGTCCTTCTACCTGGTGTTTGGTCTGTCAGTACTTCTACGGCTCTCTCTCGGTCTCCATTCTAGCAGTCGTTTTGTCCAACGGTTATCAGTTCTTCTCGCCACATGTCCTGCCCATTTCCACTTCAGTTCGCCGGTTGCTGGCTTTTCTCATCCAGAAAAGCCCTACCGACTTTTTGTATCGTCCCTCTGTTTTCATGCAGATTATGAACTTGGAATTGCAATACTATACTAGCCTATAGGCTTCTAAAGAAAGCAAAACCTGCAAAATACAGCTCACAAGTCTCTTTTTATCTCAAGTGGTCTTTTTATCTCAAAAACCGAACATGGCATGAAGATGAAGAAATATAAAACTCCCGGTCAATTTCAGGTCTAAAAAATAGTTTTTTAGCTTTAATTCTAATGTAGGTGAGGCATAAAGTCATTTTTCGAACAACGAAATGAGACTTGAAGTACCTGCTTCAAACACCTCTGCTAGGTACTATTCGTTCTCCTGAGAGAATTTTTAAAAACAGTATTGTTAATTTTATTTTAGTGGCGCCCAACGTAGCGCCAATGCATAAATGTTATCTGACTTATTCGTTATGCGAATAGTGACTCATATTCAACTTTATAACCTGCGAAAATGATCAATCTACGTAACGATACTCCCACTATAATAAAGAAAATGAAGTTTTAAAGTAGAGGAAATTCAGTGGTGTCGAATTTCGCTCTCGTATAACTGAAATTCAAGATGCATGTAAAATCAGATTTACAAAACTGTAACAATGCAAGATGGCTGAGGAAGCCAGAACAGTTGACGGATCCCCATAGCTGTAAAAACACCAAAGTGCTGCCCTGGATAATCCGGATTAAAAATGAGTTACTGGTGGAAACAAGCGGTGTCGAATAATCTGTGGGCACAGAACAAGGGAAATATTGCTTACCTAAAACCATTGGGAGGAAGGTGCTAGTGCTAATTCAATCTAACGGGACTTTTTGGTTATTAAAGTTACTTTTAAAAATTTTTCATAAAATCATGCCAGTTCTGGAAACTTATAACTTATAAGTTAAGGAAATATTTCAAATAATCCTAAAACTCACCAGTTTGCTAGCAAGTAGTAACTGTAAAACGAAATAATTTGTTTAGGGACTAGAGTTTAGGTAACTGTTTACATGAAGATTTATTTAGATGGCGGTTCTGGTTATCTATAGATGAGAGTTATCCAGTTGGGCACAATCCTCAGTTCCTTTATAATCCTAAGTTCGGCACGAGAGGATAGACGAAGAAGGTTAAGGATACAGGTTGGGAATGTGTACCTGAATAACCTTTCGCTCTTATAAGGCAAAGTAGATTTATTTTAGAGAAATTAGCTCAGGAAATCGTAATAAGAAATAACATGGACAGTGCATTCCGCTTATCAACCTAAAACCGCTTTTTTAATCAACATGCCAGAAATGCCAGCTATATTTTATTGACTAATTTTTCTTCACAAGAATTGAAAGTCGAGTTATACAGCAGTATGAAGGTAAAAAACCTTCTTGCGCATCAATCGCAGAAATAGTGTATTTTTATGCGATTCAATTCTGATTTTCACCGCTTGTTAAATTGGCTTTCTGAAATTTTACATAGTCAGGTGATATTCGCGTAGTGGCTTACTGACAATTGCATTTCATTTCGTTTTAAACCGTGCATGCCTTAGAATGAATTTTTAAATTTAACAAAACAAAAAAAATCATTGGCAAAATTGAACAATTTTGGCCCATTTCCTATGCCCGCCACTGGCTAACTTTACTTAAAAAATACTATTTTTTAGACTACCTTTTATAGAACGGAAAAAGTGAAAGGGGAGCTTTGAAAACCGAAAATTTTAAATTTTAGAGGAATAAACATAATATGTAAAAATATTCTAATATCTCCGCCATTTTTATTATTTCCTTCTTGAAATCTTTGAATTTTGAAGTTTATTAGTATAGTTGTCTACTGGAAAAATTTTCGTTCAATTCCTTCAAAAATATGTTCATAAACAGTTATAGAAATTTAGCCCTTTTTCCCTTTTCCTACCCACGCCACTGGCTTAATAATAAAAATATTGCAAATTTTATTGCAATATTTTAACTCAATATTTTATAACTCAAATTTCAAATAATTTTCTTCCAGTAATGTTAATTTCGTTTAAAAGTTTTTGTTTCTAGCTGGCTTATTTAGGGGTTCAAAATCTATCAATTTTTCCTAAAATTGAAAAGGCCGCTATTTTGGAACGGCTCTTCTGATTTAACTCAAATGCAGTACCATACGACTACTTGCAGTTATCTTACTACCAAAAAAATTTCAGCCCCCTAGATTGAAAACAGCGACCAGAAACCGTGCCTCATACCCGGTTTTTTTTTTTTTTTGGAAATTTGGAGAGACATGTTGTAAAAGTAGCGCAATTTTAGGTAAATGTTTTTTTGTGAAAATCAAACGTCATCCCTAAGTTTCACAAAAGTAAAATAGTGTAATGAGTGCAAACTAAGTTTTGGAGTGTAAATAATGTTTATTATATAATATATTTTTTAATTTAAAAATGCAATTTTTTTACACTATATCTTGAAATTTGAAACAAATTACAAGCTATGTAAAAATATTCTAATATCTCCGCCATTTTTCTTATTTGCTTCTTGAAATTTTTCATAGTTAAGGGTTATTAGAATATAGTTGTCTAGTGGAAAAATTTTCGTTCAATTCCTTCAAAAATATGTTCATAACCGGTTACAGAAATTTTTTTTCCTACCCACGTCACTGGCTTTAATAATAAAAATATTGCAAATTTTATTGCAATATTTTAACTCAATATTTTATAACTCAAATTTCAAATAATTTTCTTCCAATAATGTTAATTTCGTTTAAAATATTTTTTCTAACTGGCTTATTTATTAGGGGTTCAAAATCCATCAATTTTTCCTAAAATTGAAAAGGCCGCCATTTTGGAACGGCTCTTCTGATTTAACTCAAATGCAGTACCAGACGACTACTTGCAGTTATCTTACTACCAAAAAAATTTCAGCCCCCTAGATTGAAAACAGCGACCAGAAACCGTGCCTCATACCCGTTTTTTTTTTTTGAAATTTGGAGAGACAATTTTAGAAAAATGTTTTTTTTTTTTTAATCAAACGTCATCCTTAAGTTTCACAAAAGTAAAAAATTTCGTTCATTGATCTTGAAAAATTAACCTACAGGAGCATTTTTAAAATTTTAGAGAAATAAACATCATGTAAAAATAATAAATATTTTCTTCCTATTTTTTTTTATAATGAATATAATGGAAAAATAATCCGATTTTTTTTGGGGGAAAATCACCTACCTACCAAAAAAAAAAAGAATGACCCTCTCGTGGTTTCGAACCAGCACCAACAGTTTTCTAGGACCCTTGCCTAACTAACTTCGCCAAGGTGAGTTTCAATTTTGTAGCGATGATCGGGTAGATATAATTATGTAGTACGTCAGGTACCTACACCTCACTTTTAAACTGGTCGTATCTTTGTTATTAAAAAACCAATTTGAATACTTTTTTCACCTGCATGTAGGTGATTTAATTGTTGTTGCGTTTGCTCTTCTAATTTTCAGAACCATTCATAATTGAATGTGGAAAAAAATAAAAAAGAAATTGCGAACCATTTCATCGATTTAATAAGTGCAAGCTAATTTTGCACAAGCGAAAAACTTTTTTGTTTTTCGTTTAAAGTGCTACATTAATCGAGGCGAATTGAAGCTAAGACATCAAATTATATGTTAAAGCAAAAAAAAATTGAAAATTTCGGTTCAACTTCTTCAAAAATGGACTCATAAACGGTTATAGAATTGACACATTTTCACCCTTTTTCCTACCCACGACACTGGCTTATTAATGGAAAATATGCTAATTTTATTGCATTAACTCAAATTTCCAATAATTTTCTTCAAATCCTGTTAATTTTATTTCAAAGTTTTTTTGCCATCTTGCTCATACAGGGATTCAAAAATAGTCAATTTTCCAAAAAATTAAAATAGCCGCCATTTTGAAACGGCTCGGCCGATTTTGCTCAAGTGCAATACCAGACCACTCCTTGTGGATATCTTACTCCCACAAAAATTTCAGCCTCCTAGATTCAAAACTGCGACCTGAAATGAGATGACAAAAACCGGGTTCATGGAATTTTGAAGGGACACCCTGTAGAAGTGATGGGACTTTTGGAAAGTTTTTCAACGAAAATCTAAAGTCATTCCTCAGCTTTACAAGAATCCAAAATTTCGTTCACTAATCTTGAAAGATAAAGCTACAGGAGCGTTTTGAAAATCGAAATTTCGCGATTTTGGAGAAATATATATATATATATATATAAATATATATATAAATATATATATATAAATATATATATATATATCGTGGGCAGGTGAATTTTGGAAAACTACTTTTTCGTGATCTGGGGGTCATGATCGATGGACATTTGATGAGTTTGGGTGATTTTCGCAAAGTGATGTCGTCCTCAATAGTGTATTTTTTGTTAAAAAATACACTAAAAGTTCATTATATAGTTATAAAAACTATATCAAATGCATTTAAACAAGGTCAATAAAACATTCCCACGCTATTTCATTTGCGTAAAAAAATGATATAATTATTCTCCTATAAGGTAATGTGACCTAAAAAAGGTAATGCGACCTAAATACATTATGTTAGTAAATTGAATTGAAATAAAATTTTTATTACAATGAAAAGTGGTTAGGTTAGAGGGAACTTTACCACAATCTTATTAACCCTGATGATAATTTCATAAAAGATTTCGGCGGAGAGAATTTACAGACCCTTCCTAAGCAAAGAGCAATCAATTGCCTCACTAAAAGGTCATCTGAAAAGGTCTTCTCCACTTTGCTTTCATTACCATACGTGAGGTTGGATATTTAGGGATATATTGGACAGTCCCAGCCCTCCCCAGTACTGCGACTTCTCTAACGTAGAACATTATAAATCATTTCCTGCTGCTGTATTTTATTAACGTCCATGTTTGATTTTAAATTTCCTTTTCAAGAATTATGATCCCAGAAGAGATTTTTAACCCCTATTTGTCTTCCCGATTTTCCCTCTCTAGTGCACTTCATTTAAAATTGTACTTTATTTTATATAATCGTATACCTACAGTGAAAGCAGTTAAGCTAAGAGTGATTAATCCCCGCTCAGATTATTCCCAATAAAATTAAGTAGTTGACTTTTTATGAAATCATCTGAATGTTTCAAGTTACGGAATAATTGTTTTACACCCCGTTGTAAACCACATAAGGATCGTTTAAGCATACCTCAACTATGGTCCAGCTCAGTTTGTGAGCATGTAATTTAGATATGAAGGCCTCTTTCTCCATCAGTTTATCTGACCCAAAAAATGACGAGCTTGAGAATGATGAAGACTTCGAATGAACCCATATGTTATATCCACATATCCCACATTTGTGACCACTTTGCTTCTTTTCCCTCCCATAAGTTGCACGCGTCTATTCATGGGGTATTTTAATAATCCAAAGTCAGTTTTCGGTGATCGTCGTACGATTTGGGTGAGTACTTCTTTGTGAGCAACATGTATCTATGACCCACAAAAGAAGTTTCTTCGATAGAAACCCTGAAGGTACGAAAGGTGGAACTAAAAGTGCTGAACGGCTGAAAAAAACCATAAACCAAACAAAATTACTGGTCAATACGAACAACAAAAGACTGACTTTCATGATAGCATGTTACATTCTCAAAGAATGACATGGATACAGCCCACAGAAGTTGCCGACACCGTCATTGTGAACGAAGCCTGTCTCTGGCTGAACGTACTGTGACTGTTGTAGTGGTTGGAGAAAACGTCGACCTGTTGGTCATCTTAAAGGGTCTTTGCCAAGAAGTAAACGTATTCTTCGTGAAACCAGGAAAGGGAAACGTTTCTCCAGACACCTACTCTCCTGTGCACGCTCTGCAAAACCAAACCATTGTAACGTAGACGACCCAGGCCTCATGGTCTGTGGCGAAAAGCCACTGTGATCGTCTATTTACCTCGGGGTTTCCCCTAATAGGACCGTTGTGTTTTCCTCGTTGTGTTTACCGTAGTCACCCCTGCTCTTTGATTGAGGTATGCCAGGATTAGTATGGCCGAAACGGATGCGCAAAAGAAGCACGGGACTTAGCGATTTGACCTCGCGGCTACCTTACTGAATTGTCCTAAACCTGAACTACCTAAATTTTCCTTCAAATCGGTCAACGCGTTCTGTACCTTTCCATTGTACCTAACTATTATAATTACACCGGCTTAACTTTCATTTCGCATTTTCACCTACTTACTGTTTCGGGACCGCAGCGAATTTTCGGCTGTTGCCATTTATTTATTCGTTTTATCGATTGGTGTAATTTTCATTTTCGTGGTTGTGATACCTAACAAGTTACTATTGTCTTTGCATGAAGTTATTGTTTGATTCATGATTTCACAAAAATCTTCCACCCGGCGGTCTGTTTCTAGGTCATGCCATTATTCCGTCACGCGGGTCGAGAGTGTCTTTTATAATACCCTGCCTTACCATCTGGTCAACTTCTACCCTAGCTTCGCCGTCTCTTCGATGTTGTTAAAAGTGCTGGAACTCCAGTAGCTAGAGAGTTTCTATTTTATGAATGTTTACTGAGCTGACGGGGATCGTTTCATTGGATTTTAGGGCGCGTAGCTGTATTTAATTTCCTAACAATTTTACCTTTAGGTATTTACGTACCTAATGCTTGCACTATTTGCTTTTTCGATTTGGGCTGATTTAACGAGGGAGATGGAAATAATTTCCTTATCATCCTACCTAGGTGCGATCCATTTCACCATTAAAGAATACATCATGTTTCTTCACGCAATGAGTTTGTGTGATACGACTCCAGAACCCTAAAACCAAAGGAAATTGAAGTTTGTGAAAACTCTCACCCAAGAACTCCAACCATTATGTAAGTGTGTTCAAAAACCATGAGGCAACTTCAGAAAGAATTGAGCAATAAGGGAGAGATTTCAAGTACGGCCATCTTGAAAATATTTTCATTGATTTTCCGTGGTCACTTTTGTCTAAACAATTATGATTTGGAGGTTCTTAATGAACCACTGCTAGGTTTGAAACCATCATCAAAATGAAGTGGCCACCGTGCAAGGAAGAAGCAGAAGTCTTGGAAACGAGGTCCGATACTGTGTTGCTCATCTGCATTGTGGGAGCTACCATGTTCCTCAACGGAGGACTTGTAATCATTTCGAGGTTTTTCTGAGTGACCCGCTCTGATACTCTTGAATGTCCAGGAGACAACATAAATCAATTTGACTGCCAAAATTGGCCAAGAATAGTGGTGGGAAAAAGAAGCAGTGCAACTTTTGATAGTGAAGTGGTTATTTTCATCTTTTACCGCATTTTTAAAATTAACTTTTTTATTTCTAGAGTCTCATGAAAGTACCTAATACATTATCTTTAGTTCATATAAAGGCCTATTCTTGATTTAATGGATGTTATTGTTGGTAAATGAGAGAAAGCTTCGCTAAAATATTATTACACTGAATCTAAAAATATTCCACCCAAAATTAATTATAACTTGTTTGAACTGAAATTGCGGTTAAGATACATTTAGCTACAAATTGTATTTCCACGCATTGTGGTGGAACAAAGTTATATCTAAAATATCATGGAATGTTATTATAAAGAATCGCTACAAGCTGAGTCGTATTTTGTCTCTTCGCAGAGGCCACGGTTTGCGTGGCGTGTCCCCTTAATGAAATGAGATATTTCCTATCTTCCAGAGAGGAATTCGTAGATACACCACATAAAATGTTTACGGCAGCTTTCAAATTCAACTTCATCTAATTTATCCCATGTCTTGTCATGTGCTGTCTTTTGACCGGGATCAATTTGACGCTGACCTCGCCGGCTGCTATAGACGAGAAGATATGAAAAAAAAAAATATATCGGAATTGAAGGTCGTAGGTATGGATGATATTACAATCCTGTCAGGCTTGTAAATAATCTACTCCATTATTATGAAAATTGACAATTACAAAACAACCTGCATAGCCTGAAAGTTAGGCTTTGCACCTCGCTTTGCACATACCTGTTGTGTAATGAGAATTAAAACAGTGTTGTAATTTTTTTTTTCTATTACAACTTGGTTTTATAAACCACCAAAGTCAAAAGTCGCGGCTATGGTAGAACAACAATTATTATTATTAAGTGGGTATAGGTATACTCGATATGTAAAATAATGCAAAGTTATTCTTATGAGAGAAAAGGTATAAAATTCACAAACCAGTTATTATCGAAATGAGTGGCACACGCAATATTATGTAATTTGTTTATCAATTTCCATTAGATTGCAAAATTCCAAACAGAAATCATAATTAGTAATTCAATTTAGTAGATGTTGATTGACATTCCCAATGTTATAATTTATTTTGATGTTTCTTGTTAACTAAAATATTCGATTATAAAACATCAAGAAGGACTATAATGCCAATTGACAGTTTTATTGAACGCGATATTAATGCCATTTTACATTTCAGACATTCACAGTTTTAGTCTTTATTAGTTCAGTGCGTCATATTATTGCTTTGAATAACGGATGTGTTTTGTCCGCCATATTCAAACAACTTCTGGCAGTCTCAGCTTTTTTGATGGTAGGTATAGTACTTCCTGATGTGTTATATTCTCAAATTGAAAAAGTGTAATCTGTGTACTTAATCTCTTAGGTTATTAGGTTAGGAAAGAGATTATTTTCAGTATCAAATATTAAATGAGTGGGAGTGAAATTGCAATGGAAAATACCTCGAATAATAGCACAAACTAAAATTGCAACTGAAAACACTTTACCCCAGAAATCAAAAGAAAGATTATTAGTAAATTTTCTTATTAAAATATTCACATTATACTCAGTAAATCTGAAATTAAAAGTTAGGTAGTAAGGTGAGTGGGTACGTCTGGCATCATAAAATCATTTGTTCCCATATGCTACCGGGAGTAGAGAAAGTATAGTACAATATCTCGAGTTGAGAGACAATTTCGCACTTGCGGAAAAATGTCACTTTCAACTCTTGTTATGCAGTCTACTATTTAGACACGTATTACTCATTATACCTACTCACTTTAGGCAAACTTATCTCATTGTTTCAAGTACCTAACATTTACAAACCTAAGATTTCCTCAACAAATTTTTGTTATTAGCAGTTGGCGCCATGTTAGATTATTACTTTAATATTTATATTGCAGTAAAGAAGTAACAATGTTGACTTTGATATTTCAATACTAATCATCTTTTGTTAATTAATTCCTTGTTTCTATTGACAACTATTATTCGGTATTAATAATTAGTCAATATAAATTTGTATAAATAAAACCGTTCATTTATAGGTAGTGCTATTCATTATTAGTACTGTGTTGACACCACTGAAACACCAAATCGCAACTAATTAGTTCATTAGCAAATAATAATTACGTAGCAGCACAGCCGCAAAGCCATTTAACCATCTATATTATTGATGAACACGAAGATTACTAACAAAATACAATAATATCGAGCATCCAGGACGTCATCCATCGGTGCCATTCATCGACATCTAATCAGAGTTCCGATTCTGGATCAATATTTAGGACTCAATGGTATCTTCTCCCTAATATTATTAGGGTTGCACATTATCTCCGAAAGTGTTTTTCGGGTGGTGGCGTGAGCGTAACAAATTTTGCAATCCCTTTTTCCTACTGATATTCATATTTTATTCATATTCCATATTTTCCACTTTCCCATAAGCTTTTGGCAAGTAAAGGGGAGCGTGTATGAGTTTTATATTATTTTGGTAACAAAATTTTCTAAATCCCTGACTAACGAATCTTCGCCCGTTATCTGCTCGAATCGACTTTGGAATTCCAAGCCTCGAAAAAGACTAATTTCGACAGAAGTTGTAAATTTGATAAATTTAGTTTTCTGTTAAAAGGGGTCATTAGGTCGACGACCAGACGTTGCCATGGACCTTCAGGATGTTTCTACATAGAAATCTGTGATAGTTTTGTTTGTTGTTCAACCATCAGTCGGTTTGCTCTGTCTTCGTTTCATGACCGATATTTCTTTTTTATTTAATTGATAATGTAAGAATATTATTGAGAGCAGTGCTCTTCAATCTTATCTGCACCGAATACTGATTCATTTCGGAATATCCCAAACAACTATAAAAGGTAAGTACTTCTAATAACTTGAATCACTAGCAAATATCTACTGATATATCTTTTTATTATAAGCGATATATTTTGAGTTTGATTGAATCATGTTGAGAGGAGAATCTATTCCCAACTCGGTTAAAACAAAAATGTTTCCAAAAACGAGCAACCGCTGTAATCGTTACCTAATGGCATAAATATAGAACAAGCTTTCACCAAAACTTTTAGAAAGTTACAAAAAGCGGAGAAAACCTTCCACGCTCACATTATCGCTGTCTCGTCGACACAAACACACAAGTCAACACTTTTAATAAAAGTTAAAGTTTATCTCTGGAGATAATCCGTCACAGGCAGAATACTGTCAGGATTGAGGGGGGAGAGGTGCTGATTCGTTGAGAATTCTTCTCCAGCTGTCTGCCTGTTTGCCATTGTCGTCCCCGTCCCTGCGAGGCGGCGGATTTGACAGCAACAGAACACCGCCGCTTGGAGTTCGTCCCAGACGGGGATTTACTAGTTGAGAAGACATGACGACGGCCCTGTTCAATATCTATGAATATTACTTTCATTCTGTCAATCGTTGGATGTCACCTCGGATGTTTTATAAACGGCAATGTCGACCCATTCCTCTTAAATCTTATAAAGTTAGAGCTGCTTTCAGACTTTGAATTTAAATCCCCGAAAAAATTATTTTAAAATATCATTTTTTAGAAAGCGTTACTAACTTTCGTATAGGACTCATAATGGTATTAAAATTTAAAGATTCATGGACCTACTTAAATATACAGTCTTTTGCTTTTGGTTTTCCTATTTTGTCAATTGCTTTTCCTTATTTGTCAAATGATTTTCTTATTTTTCTATCTATCAACGATTGTAGTCATTGATTTATCAATCAATTTCCTTTTATGTCAAATCAGTGTCACTTTATGCCAATTGCTTTTCCCATTTACGTATAGTGACATTATAATAAACATTGGAAAAGCATTTGATATAAAAGGAATCTCATTTGACAAAAGAGGAATTTCAATTGAAAAATCACGCACTGACGTTTCATAAATGGGAAAAGCATTTGACAAATAAGGAAAAGCAATTGACAAAAGAGGAAAACCAATAGAAAAAGACTGTAAATTATTATTGCCCGTATTTTCCACTCGCATGAAGTTTACTTAAATTTTTTTTTTTATTTGAAAATGTCAGTAATGAACTGATCGAAAGTAGTAGTGACAAGGCAGTGGCTGATTGTTGCGCGTGAAGTTTGTTTGTATTCGTTCATGTTTGTTATTACAGAGTCTTCATTTATTCGTTTGTATTCGATAGTCAGCGCTTATTCAAATTTTTTCGCATCTGTTTATGCTCGTTTCTTAAATGAAGACACGATTTTAGATAAGAAATAAGAACTTTACAGAATACTACTCAAGTACCTAGTAACTTTAGCTTCTGAGAGATATTCGAGAGGGCATCAGAGGATAAGTTCCATTATATACCAGTAAACTAAACTTATAATGGAGAATGATTTGAACTCATCCCTTATAAGTAGAATAATGTATGTGATATCCGCCACGTAATCTGCCACAAATCACCACTATGAATTAGAGTTTGATAGCGCCATCACCCCGATCTGAACAAGGGTTGGAGAGTGAACGTGTTCAAAGCCTTATAACCCCCGTAAGAGGGGGGGTGTAAATATCCAAAGGGTTTGATCTCCAGCTGCCGCCTCTGAGGGTGGAAGAATCGCCGCCCCGTTAATATCGAACAGCACAGGTGCTGCATTAACGGCGGTAATTGCAGGAAAACCGGCTGCATAAATCTGCCTCCCACCAACTTTTAGATCGGCAGGTAAAAGAAAGACTCGATTCTGAAAGGAAAAGTCAAATAGGCGACACACTTGATAAGCGCTCTTGGTCCATTTCTCTTTTCAGCCCCCAATTTCGAACCCTAGCCTCCTCTTCAAGGGCCGTTACTCATCATGCTTGATTTCGCTTCGCTAATTCAATTTCCTCGATCAATTTTCTAATTAATTTTTTGCTCCATTCTCAACTGAAAACTGATGTTATTGAAATTATTATGGGAGAGGAAATCGAATTTTCCTTTTTCTCTCCGGTTTCGCAAACTGTTACCAATATTACGTCTCATAAAACCACTCAAGTTTTAAACGTTAAAAATCCAATATCTAAAAACTTACTGATATAAATAGAAGGGTAAAAGGGGATTGTACAACAGGGTGTTTGCAATTAGCACTCGTATTCTAAGATTTCTGGAACACATTTATTTAATAAATTTAAATGTATTCTAGTACACAAAGTGTTAACGAATAGCTGTTACAAACTTAAGGGGCATGTAGAGTAGTTATGGAGCTTTAGTTTTCGACATAAAGGGTGTTAAAGTTCTTCGAAAAATTGTACATTATTTGAATATCTACAAACTGACTGATCAGAATAACTCGAAATTTTTGACAGTTGTTTTAGTAATTGAAGTGCACGATTTGATACTCCCATTGAAAAATTCTTCAATCCAGTGGCAGAGATCTGAGTGTGAAATTATCTTCTTTATTCAATAATTTCTACGACACTGACTTTGATGCAAATTTATTATTTTTAGTAGATACCCATGTTTTTTAGTGGAAAAAAGTCATCGTAAGTTTTGGTCGTAGGGGGCACTGTTTCCGAGATACTTCGCATTGTAGGAAACCCGTACGAGGTAAAATATCATAACAATCAATGCTATTGAGTTTTTACAGAAATTAATCATTTATGTGATCGATATTGAAGCGTGTTGCATTGCATGAGCTCCTACATTGTGGAGTATCTTGAAAACATTGCGTCCTACAACAAAAACATAAGATGACTTTTCTCCTCTAAACAAAACGAGGTATCTACAAAAATAACAAATTTGCATTGGAATCAGTGGCGTAGAAATTATTTAATAAAAAACGGTAACACACCCAGATCTCTGCTACTAGATTGAAGATTTTTTAATCGGGAGTACTTATTAAATCATTGTACTTCAATTAGTACAACAACTGTCAAAAATTTCTAGTTATTATTTAAAATTTTAAAACCCTGCATATCGAAAACTAAAGCTCCAACGACCCATGTCTGTAGGAAATTTTTCGTCTATTTTGGCATTTCCTACATGCCTTTTAAGTTTATAATACGTATTCATTAACACCCTGTACAGCCGCCTAGAAAGCACCATTGAGACATGAATATAAATTTAAACAATGAGACAAGCGGGAAAAAGACAACAACCTCAATAATTATAGGACAGTGGCCTTCAGCAAGTATCGGAATTACATGACATTACATTACATTCTATCACATTAGTGAGATTGATGATCAGAAAGAGGTGGTCGTTTATAATGAGTTCCAATTATAGTGGAAGATGATAGTGTAACGCAGAGGACCCGGGTCCGTTCGTCTTTCGCGAAAAGCCACTGTGATCGTCTATTTACCTCTGGGTTTCCCCTAATAGGACCGCTGTGATTTCTTTCGTTGTGTTTACCGTAATTACCGTAGTCACCCCTGCTCTTTGATTGAGGTATGCCAGGATTACTATGGCCGAAACGGATGCGCAATAGAACCTACTATGACTCATTGTATCTCTGTTGATTGGGATTTCCCACAGAAAAGCGGGGAAATTTACTAAGACCTGTTGTTAACTGTGGACTTCCTGTCAGATGCCTAAAAGCGAATGATGAGAGAGAGAATTCGTTTGCATGAGCGTGAAATGGTGAAGGGCGAGAGGGGCTGTGATTTTGCATAGAGAGTACAAAACAATGGAAAGCGAATGATGAATCCCTTTCATACATTTTTCAAACTCCAATCCATTTCGGATTCCACTCTTTTGCTCACCTGTGCTTTCTTATTATTTCACTTGTTTTTGTTTTGGTTACAGACTACCCGGTATATTGCGGGAATGTCTGTCTGATTTCATTTCAAGCATCTGCTTGAATTAATTAAAGAATACAACCATGTTGGTTACAGACTACCCGGGCTATGGCGGGAATGTGTGTCTTGTTTGCCTGTTCAACGTTTTTCTTTACCTAATTTCCTTTTTCTAGTTTCCTTGATTTCATTTCAAGCAACTGCTTGAATTAATTAAAGAATATAACCACTTTGGTTACAGACTACCCGGGATGTAATTTATTTGTTGTAGTTGTAGTATTTCTATTTCCTGCCTAACTTGAGCTATTCCTAATCACGGGCCGCTTTAATTTTTCACAGGTTATTTTACTCCTGACCTGGGTTACTAGCTCTATCTCGATTTCCTATACATGAATTTGTAATTATGTGTTGTTGAGGGATTGCTTCCTGCCGCGGACTCTTTACTGGTTAACGTGACTGAGTAGGTACCTACTAGGTATTTGCTGCTGATGCCACCTAACTCCTAGCTGATTATTTTACTGGATTTAAAATGGGATCCGCGCTCGTGGATTTGGTGAATCTGTTTGATTCCTTATGTGGCCGTTAATTTGTTAAAATGAGGTCCACCCTAATCAATTTATCGATGGATTGGTTTTGAGGAAGTAAATTCGGCTGGAGTTCACACAAAGTCATCTCTGGCCGAGTTGTTGGTTAAGAATTGTGATTAGAAGTTTGTTCGGGTGCGATTTGACCCTAACTAAAAATGGCAATGGAAATTCTCAGGTTGAAGAAGGACAATTCGGCTGGAGTTCACATAAGTCGTCTCTGGCCGAACTGCTGGTTAAGAAGGAGTCGTTGCCTGGAGTTCACAATATGCCATCTCTGGACAACGACTAAAAGGTTAAGGAGTCAGATGCGACCTGCTTGGAAGCTGATCTTCATCTGCTGGAGCTGCGGTAGGACGTCTGCTTTTATAGAAGCAGTGGTCCGCTTTCTAAACACCACGCAACAATGCACCTTATTGGCACGGCCTCATATCGTGATTTGTTTCTTATCATATTTCCCTAACCAAGAGACTTAGTGATTTGACCTCGCGGCTACCTTACTGAATTGTCCTGAACTTAAATTACCTAAATTTTCCTTCAAATCGGCCGACGCGTTGTCGTCTTTTCCATTGTGCCTAGCTATTATAATTACACCGGCTTAACTTTCATTTCGCATTTCCACCTGCTTGCTATTTCGGGATCGTGGTGTATTTCCGGCTACCTTCATTTATTAATTCGCTCTATCGATTGGTGTAGTTTTCCATATCGTGGGGTGGAATACCTAGTGACTTACTATTGTCTTTGCAAGGGGTTATTGTTTGATTCACAAATCTTTCCACACGGTCTTGTATGTAGGTCATCCTGTCCTTTCAATCGGTGCAAGGCGTTTTTATAAAGACATCTGGCAATGGTTTGCCCTCGCCGTTGCCGCTTTCTCGAAGGACTGAATGTGACCAGCTAGAGCGATTCTATTTTTCTGAATATTTAATGAGCTGACGGGGATCGTTTACTTGATGTAACGGCGGGTGGCTGCGTTTTAATTTTCTAACAATTTTACCTTTAGGTATTTACGTACCTATTCTTGCGCTATTTGCTTTTTAGATTTGGGCTGATTTAACGAAGGCGATGGAAATAATTTCCTTATCATCCTACCTAGGTGCGATCCATTTCAATAGTTACATCGAATCAGAGATGATAAGGTAACGGAGCATGGGTTTCTGGAAGGCCTTTCTTGTGCGTCCTCAACAATCAACCATTGGGTATCTGATTAGATCGCTTTGTTGCAGCTAGGGTGGAAAAATCATGCCTTTTAACGTTGGGAAGACAACTCAAAGGCTAGATGGAAAACCTGTTTCTTTCAAAACTGTTCGCGTAGTATTTATTAGGACAACGTCAAGGCTACAGCGCAAAAGTATCTAGAAAGACACCAGCGATTATACAGTAACGAGTGATGAACCAGTTCAGAGGGTGATGAATTTACAATAATAATTGTCATCCAGTTTTTCAAGTTGTCTTTTTATCGTGGAATAATTGTCTTGTGTAGATATAATTTCCTCTACAGCATAATAAAACGTTAAGATTGCTGCTTATTTTGGTTTAGGAATGTATTTTACATACTGCCCCGGAATGAGCATTCCACGGAGGGTAGTGACAAATCACAGCGCGGCATATTAATTCCACACTAGCTTTCTCAACTATGATCCAACGCGGCTCTCAATATATTTGTCATCACTAAATTGTTCGTTGTAACTGTTCGTTAAGCTTATATCTTAAATATACTTTTCTATATTTAAATTTGTAGTTTGGTTTTACTGTCCTATTATAGATGATATTAGGAATTAGTTGGGAATGTAGTCGTTTTAAGAATAAATATTTTCTATATTTATATAATTCCCGTTCCAGAATTTGATCAACTAAATCTAAGAATATTCCTCGACAAACTTTTGCGAATTCAATTTATTTCGCAATGTATTGAAAATGAAGGATAAAACTAAAGCACTTATCCTGTCTTTCAGGACATTCCCGAGAAACTATCTTGCTTTTAAATTTGCACGTGAGTGATCACTTGAGTCTTCATGTCGCTCCTCCTTTGCTTGCTGATGATACAAAACTCCTTTGTGCTGACGGGTGAACTGACGACTTAGTTTGGCTCCAACATATTGGATAAGCTAGTTAAGCGATGCCAGAAAAATGGGCTCTCTCTGAATATCACAACACAAGTGTTCACTTCTTTCCATTAATGAAAAAAAAAAACAATATCTTCAAGGTACAGTATTCTTGGGGAGGTTTTCTGCTATGGCCGTGACTTTTCATTACTCATGTTATTTCTCTTAAAACAACGGCTTCCTTATCTGTTATATTATCCCTTATCCAGCAGACAGTTTTCTTGAACATCGTGTCCTACGCTTGTTCAGTGTCATTATTGAGTTTGGTCCCTAATTGCTTACCATCTTATGATATTGATTTCTGGAGATTCAACTTTCAATTATCCAAGAGCTACTAAAATATTTGTTGTTTCATTTTAAAGTAGATGGAACACTAGTACAACAGAGGTTTCGTTTGTCCTCTCCGGAGTAGAGAAAATATCATCATTCTGTAATGTTTTACATGTCCTTACTATCTCGCGACGTCTGGACTTGAATACGTCTCCTCCTGAAATGCGCTTAGAATGCGCGATCCAAGTGGATTCTTCAATGTACATGCACATTCCTTTCGATCAGACACGTAACACGTCTTATAGAGAAGTCGTCGGGGCTGTGCAGCTTTTATAATTAGGTGTGAAACTTTACGAATTGTTCAGCAAGTCATTTTAAACAAAAGTTATTCTTCAAATGTATCGATAAATAAATATTGGGTCAATTTTCTGGTCAGCTACAGCTCAGCATGTAAAATAATAAAAGAAAAATCACCAGTTAGAGCCAATCACAACTGAGAAAATACAGGAACTCACTGCATCGAACACCATATCGGGGAAAAAAGTACTCGGCTAATTTACTTTCTTCCCCGATAAAATGCAGTTCAAATAAAATGGCATTTTTGTACCTGCCAAAGGTGATAAAATGTCATACTGTAATATTCCACAGGGGGGTCTATAGATCAGGTGAGAAAAGACAATCAATTTGACCTATTGAATGTTAAAATAAGTAAAGGAATTTCATATCAAGAAATGCATTGGTAAAATCATATTATAAACGAAAAAGATCGCTCAAGAAACAGATGTTATTGTAAGACGCAGTTAGACAGAAACCCGTAGACGAGTTTAATTGTTAACGGCCAACGGTCGGCACTTACACCAGAAACAAAAGGGATACATGCTAGGAGAGCGTGATAAGCGGGTGCGGCTCCGACGCACCGACACCAGCTTGACGGTTGGACCACGAAGAGTTCAATGTATTTTATATGTAAAACGCAGCGGAATCCCGTATCTGGACCGTCAAAAAGCGGTCTGGCGCTGTTCAAGGTCGCCTGTACGAGCCGATCATATAAATACGCCGCGGAATGTAAATTGAACCACTTTTATCCTGAACCCCGTGTCGAGCACATGAGGAACTTCATTTTTGAGGAGCTCTGTCTCGATTCCTATTTTCCCTAAAGCTATCTTGAGGGTATTCTAGTCTCTAGAAGGGGCTCGGTAGCTTTAGAAAACTACTCCGTATCTCCTTAAAAATAACCTAGAGGGTATCCAACTTTGGTTGGAGGGGCTCGGTTATTTTACCTTAATTTTTAAATATGAATGATTCCAGTAATTATTTGTATTTAATTCTCATATTGTTGACCTAGAGGGTATCCAACGTTGTTTGGAGGGGCTCGGTTAAACAATATGGATTCCTACACCATCCTACCATAAAATACAATAAGAAATCAAAGACTCAGAAATTAAAAGGGAGACCTTCTAAATAGTTTTCTAATAAATTGTTCTGTTAGTTCAAGACTGCCGAAATCCGAATTTCCAACGGCAAATTTCAATTTTATAACAAAAATGCCTAAGGCAAAATGAAAGAATACTTTCAACAAACCCTCCCGGATTTCTAACAAGAAAGGTAGTTCTGAAAGTTCTAAAAAATCCTAAGAAGTTTCCGCTTAATCGTTCCAAACGTAAATTAGCAAGTAACGCAAAAATAGGGCCCTCTACGCCAATTTCCGCATCTGTAAAAAAAACCAAATTAGTTAAAATATCAGGTCCCTGTCAGATCACAATCTAGGTGCCGAAATTGTAGGTCAATAAAATAATGACATATTAAACCCAGTCGCTGAATCCAAATAATGCTTTATGTCAAACTATCCTATAATTTGCAAAGTATTGCCATTTCACAATTTAATCTACAATAGGAAGAATGGAAGTTGCTTCATTAATAAGCGTAAATCAGTATTTGCATTTGATAAGATCCTATTCGCCCTGTTTTGTTTGCCCAGTGCGTTGTAAACTACCCATGTTGAACAAACAATACCATTGTAAATTTATTATAGTCAGGGTGTGGAATCCGGTAGTCGTATTCTTTTGTACGCCCCTATAAAAGATTCTCAAGGAAAGTAAACTGGAGTGCTTCTTGTAATCTGGGACAGATCCACGTTGTCAGCTGTTACAAATAATCATGTAATCGGCGCCTGAAATGACTTCTCGAGCTCGTAAACGATCATCATCATTCGCGCTTATTAGAAGTGCCGAAAGTAGTTTTGTTAAGTCCTGGAATTTTGTGCGCTTTCTAGTCCATCAGTCAATGGTACAGCTAGCCAAGTTTAGGTACACTGATCTAGTCTCCATTAGGGAAAAGGTAGCTGTGGGTAGATGTCATAGTTTCCGTTCTATGATGACATATTGACTCTGACAGTGCCATCTATGTTACCTTGGGTGTTAGGGGTAGCATGAGACCGGGAGGACTGGCGGGACATTCTGTTGGAGGTGATTAAGTTAGTGCCCGTAAACATGCCTACCACCGCGAGTATGCTTAAATTATCCAACACTGGGGAAAATGGCTATTAGCCGGGAAGGTAATATGGTCTGTGGTGGTGTCAGCAGGTTAGTGTGTTTTAAGAACGAAGTTAGTGATAGGAGCTTTAAACTCCAACTGATGTCTCCCACGAGGTTTAGTTGAGACTCCTCATTGGACTCAGAAATGGTTGCGGTAACAAAATAAAACCAAACAAAACGAAACATACATTCTTCATATTTCCTAAGGATAATCATCAAATTGCTTACGAGCAAATTCGTCGTGTCACCTAAGGGTGATTACTAAATTTGCCTAAGGGCAAATCATCATCGTACGTCGTCGTATCACCTAAGGGTGATTACTAAATTTGTCTAAGGGCAAATCATCATCTTACCTAAGGGTAATAATTAATCTACTTACGAGCAACGTCGTCGTGTCACCTAAGGGTGATTACTAAATTTGTCTAAGGGTAAATCAACAAATACTTAAGGGTATTCTACAAACTGCGTTACCTAAGGGTAATGGCAAAACAAATAATAAAAGAGCAGTGACTAAGGTCAAAATCTGCCACCAACATACGGAGCTTCATACCAAAACCGTTAACTGAGTTGGATGAGAGGTTTCCGACCTCTAGCAAAACGAAAATAAAGGTTTCACATACTAACCAGCAAAGTAGAAATTAGGTTAAGCGGATATAATTAAGGTAGTGATAAGCACTGTACTTTATATTGTCAATGAGTGGAGATACTAGGTTAATGTATTTAAAGGGAGCTGTTTTTCGAATCAAAGAAAATGAATAAGAAGGCAACACTGCTCCAGTGAAACAAACTACTTAAACAAGAGTCAAATGACTCGCTCGAGGTGTTAGGTCAGACCGCCGAAACTGCCCTTGATCACAATGAAAGAAAAGGACAATAGTTCCGCCATAAATCAAACAGTTTATGATCTTAAAGAATCGAAGGGGATATGTATAAATAAATTGTCTAAGACATACATTATTAAATAAACCCAAAAATAGGTAATCGCAAATTAACTAAACAATTGAGAGAGGAAAATGAAGGTTGGGGAAAAGTGTTTAGGAGTTTGAAAAATGTATGAAAGCGAACACTTTTCTTCTCTCTTTATTTTTGATCTTTCAAATAAAATGACCGGGCAAACCGAATAGTGGAATAGGGCTCCTAGGTGCATTGTGTTTACTTTTATTTACTTCTGGCATACTTCATAAAAGAACCACATGTGGGTTACTTTAAGTAACAGCGGCACAACCTTGACGGTCCATCATTTTCTAGACGATCACAGATGATTTCTCTTGCGGATAATCAGGCCAGGGGGTTGAAATGTTACAATACTTTTTTCCTGTCGCAGAAAAAAATAGTTTTTTGACTGGTCATTAGTAGTCATAGTTTATTATGTTTTTGTAGCTCTGATAAAAAATCTCACAAGTTTTGAATCAATTATGTTTACAAAAGTGGTATTAACTACCTAACGTTCAATAACTACTATGACTGGAAAATGGATATAATAATAATTAATGTTTAGTCATGTAATAGCCACGCACTAAATGTACGAATTAGCTCTCAAGCTCTTTGAAAAGAACTTTTTTCCTGAATCAGAGCAATAATGAAGGCAATGTCGCAACGTTACATATAGGTGGATATCCCAAATGGCTAATTGCCAAGCTACCTGAGTCCAACAGTTGTCCTACACTTCACACATGGTAAAAAGAGACAGAGAATATACCTGACTTGAATGGAATTAGTTCTGACCACTAATTCTGTCAACTTTAACAAAGAAAACCTAATAATGCTTTGACTGTTCGTGGAGTCCGGAGTTGTGGTTCGGAATCACTACAGTTCCGTTTCCAAACCGGAAACAGCAGTCCGGAAACATCAATTCACATCTAAGGGCTGCAATATGAGATTGCGCCCTATTTTATATTGTCTGCTACCTATAATTTCTCCAGTTATGAAATAACTTTCATATACATTGAAATAGTGGCGAAATAAGGATTATTCTAAAGTAGTTCACTCTGAAAATTATTCGATTGTAGGTTCCCAGCTAAGATGCTCTCAGATTAGAATGGGCCTGTGGAGGTTTTCAGGGCTCGTTTTGTTCCCGTTTCACCCCTCGATAATCCTACCGCTTGCTGCGGTAGCCGACAAACTTAAACTTTGTTCCTGGCAGACCAGATGCTTCGTTTAACTTTTTTTTTTCTAACAGGCAATGTTGCATTCTGATTCAATTTATTAGTTTAACCCTAAAAATGATCAAATATTTGAGAAGTAAAACTGGAATTCCTGAAACTTATACGTACCTGCATGCATTTAAATGGTCTGATGAAAAATTCGAAACTCGTTTGCTTGGAAGTTGCTTTTTTCACGTTCACTGAGTTTGCTCATGGCGTAGATATTTTCATCTATTCACACAGATTATTGCAATAAATTTAAAGTATTGCCTTTGCTGTTGTAGCGTTTTTGGAATATTTATAATTCCCTGAATGGTAATCCTTGTGCATATACTATGATAACAAATGATAAAAGTGCTTTGACTTTAGTGCGCAAGATATTTATGGTAACTATTGAAATGGGTTTATTTAGTTCCGACAGTATAATTTAAATACAGCGTCGTGATAAAGTTCCGCATAATATTTTGTTATTTACCGTTTTTTCATAATATACCTAAATGGATCGAAATTCTCGCGCTCTGAATCTCTAGTTTTGAATGTTTAAAACAACATGGCCGATGTGATTCTAATTTCTAACCCTTTTTAACTTTGAAACCAGTGATTTTACCTGTGATCGTGGTCGTCTAGTTTTAGTGTTGTTGTAACCCTATTTTGTTGGTTTGTAGCAAAATGCTACGAAAATACTTGAGTAAGCCAACTATTGCGGAAAGGAGATATTATTGAAACAACGATTTTTGTTGTTAAAACTTAACGTATGTAACCTGTATATTTAACGAGAGTGGCAGATTCGAAAAGGGAACTGCTAGGAAAGAATATTGCAAGGAAAACCTAGCTGCCTGGGCAAGCAAACAACGACATGTTACAAACAAGCATTTGCTTAGGTGTTGAGTGATGAGAGCTAAATCTCTTTGCAAACCGTTTGGTACCTGTAAAGCAAAGACATATCATCGCACAATAAATAGAGGATATGCATCAGTGGAAGGTCTGATCGACTTGATACTAGCCAGCCTGGATGAAATAAATAAATACCAATAAATATCAACATCGATTAAATCAGAGCTGATCGCTTTTATACTGAATCAATCTCCGAATGATTAAATAAGTTCGATTCCAAAAGACATACAACGCCAAAATGAGAGATAACCTATATAACAGATTGGAGCGTCGATTAAACGCTTCGATTCGTGAGTTTCTAAACATAAAAAATCATTTCATCGTTTCATATGGGGTTTAAACTTTAAAGCTTCATTTATATTTACGAGATATGTAAATTTGGTAAGCATAAGCTTGATAAAAAAATAAAGATAAGTCTAAAGAGATCAAATTCATCCAAAGACATAATAAAATCATTTTGATCGTTTCAATAGTTTCATGAATAAAAGATAATAAAAATTGTAGCGAGCATAAAAAGCGTTCAATATCAATAAACAGAAGAAATTTGATCATCGTTAAAGAGATTACCTTACTTATAAAAATGTGCTTTGATCGTAAATAATAGCTAATGTTAAATATTCATAATTCAAAGAGACATTATACTGGTTCATTATTAAAAGAAAATAAATGATCATCAAAGTTTCTCAAAATTCACAGATATAAATTTATCAAAATGTAGCCATGAAATACGATGACCCCAATTCGGAGAAGTAATTAAATTAACTAGGAAACCGTGCTGGAAATGAGGAAATGAACTGGCTAAATAGCTTAAAAACAAGCTAAAAGTAAAAAGCTTGAAGAAGAAGAAGAACCATCATATGTTTCTTTTCACATAATTACTATTATAAACACCCATCATAAAGTCGATAAAATTCCCTAAGGAGCATTGCGCGGGATCTTTTTTCAGTTCAGACTATTTATAAGTTCGATATAAGTATTTAAAACAAGTTTTTCTCTTCAAGAGCAGATTTAATGAATAGGTAAGTACAAGTTCTCCTTTATTTTTTGATCATCATACTGTAGATCGGCTAAAGTCTAAATTATATCCTTCAACGAAGATTCGTGTATAAAGATAATAATTTATTTGTTTAAAAAACCCAAGCTAGACCGGTATATAACGAACGATCGGGATAAGATGACCTCGTGTCTGCAACATTGCCTTACCCTCCTCGTCTCCCTTATCAAGGGTATCATGAAACACGCACCACCCACGAGGACGGGAGCGAGCTACACCAACAGTCGGGGGTGAATTAGCGAATTAGTGGGTTCACATCAGCACCGACAGGCCTTTACGTGACCCGGCCTGACCAACCTCCAGGGGCGAGTGGTGTCTTCGTCCCCTTTATCCACCTTTAGGGTGTGGTGGCTCGTACATTCTGCAATCTGCTTCCCTCATTTGAATAATTATCACTGTCAGATCAAGTTGAATTTCCCTCCCGCTAACCACCGAATCGATTTCTTTATCTTTTGTTCAAGACTAATTTCAAGAATGTATTTTGTAGACGTTTCAGTTTTAATCATTTAGAATATACTCGTACCTATACTTTATCAAAATATATCTCTCATATTTTATTTTATTAATTAATTAAATTTATTTTAATATACTTTAATATACAATATGTACTTTTCATGCAAGCATTTTACATAACCTGATCTGACGAGACCAACGACCCCGGAATGATTGCTGTGAGAGTATTAGAACGCGAGATATGAGCGGTTGACGGGAAAAGAATCAAAGATGGTGACAATTTGAATCATGCGCAACAAGGATTAAGGTCTCAATTGAAGACTATTCCTAATAAGCAAAAAAAGAATAAGTGTATCTGAAATTTTTTGGTCAATTGCTAAATGCATGAAAATACTTTTTGGGCAAGAGCTTTTGGGCAAGTTGGGCAACTTTCGGGCAAGAGCTAAAAGTGTAAAAAATTACCTTTCAAAAACTCGCCTAAATGTTCAAAAACAGGTGAGTAGGACCATGGAACTAGCCTGCAAGTTAGCTATCCAAATTTGTGGAAGAGAATATTTCAAGATTTTTGGGCTGCCTGTAAATTCTCGAGAGTAGAATTCCCAAAAAGGTCACCTTAAAAGCTAATATTCACAGTTGAGTCCGGTGCTTCAAGGGCGTTTTATTTCATCATTTTGCTGGTAATGGATCCAAAAAATTTAAACTCAATACAACTAAAAATAATAGCCCTTCAATTCGATTACTATAGAAGTTGTAATTTATTCAGGCCCTAATTAGTAGAGAATGACAACACTGAAAAATCTAGTCGTTGTATTTTCATTGCGGACTTATAACGGGCTCAGGGGAGATTTTTCTATGCAATTATTAATTACGTGAACGTACTGTACCGACTGATGTCCATATCTCGGTTTCTGCGCTAATTCCCTGTTATAAATGGTAATTTGCGTGGAAATACCAACCGCCACGCGGCTATCGTTCGTATGTCTTCCTGATATCGGGTAAGGATCATGTGGAACGGAGTTGCGGTCCCGGTCTTTGCTTCTTAATACTCTACGTTGCTTACCGTTATTAACTGACCTGTTATAGTATTATTGGCATACATGAATACTTAAGTGTGTTATTAAATTCAATACATCATGGGGTTATTTTATGCCTAATTATTCATGCAAATTAAGTCTTTCACATAATAATATATTATACAGGGTGTTTACTTTGACAAGAATAATCAAGTCATTATTATCTTTATTCATGACCCATTAGGCATAAACTTTCAGAACAAATATTTGGAAAGATACCATGCTTGCTGGGCAGCCAGCCTATTTGATTATAAAATTGCAACAAGGGGAAAATACACTTCTGCATGGCTTGAAAAACAATTCTAGCTGATAAACTCACTTTTATAAAATTTCGAGACACACCATTGTTGAAGAACTCATATGCGTTCTCTTAGTAGTTCCATGTATCTATTGGTGTTTGTATTGTGATACCCTGCTTACACATTCATACAAAACTAGCAAATATAATCGTGGAACAAGAATAACTTAAGAGTTCTGGTTGGTTAAAGGCGATTCCTTATACCCATTTAACACCATTAACTGAAGAATAGAGTTAAAAAAGTCATAAAATTTTCTAATAATTATTTTTATTGATGCAAGACACCAAAGTCAGTTTAAATTGGAGCGCTATAGAGTAAAGAATAAGAAAGAAGAGAGTAGAATAGAGTGAAGTGATTGTGACAAGCGAAGTGAAATGAAAGTGAAGAGCATCGTTGTTGTGTTAGTACATTAAAATGTAAATAAGGCGAACAACTGATTATTTAGATTTGGAGGTTAATGTTAATTTATTACATTTGCGAATTTGTGTTGATAAAAAAAAATGAATTTCCAATTGTTTGTGTTTTGAAATAACACACCTTACAGCATTGAACTCGCAAGTAAAATTTTGTGAGATTCATATTATAACGAGACTGCTCTGGAAAAATTCTAGTAATTGCTTCTTTAACCTTTAACATTCTAGTCCACGAATTTGCTTGTTTGTTTACATTCTTTTTTTATACTGAGTTAGTCAATGACATGTTCGCGACAGTTCCAGTCACATGTCATGTGACACATCGACAGACAGACGTTAGTTCTATGGATTTCTGGAGTGGGCTCGCCGAACAATCTGACATTTCCAGAATCCATGAATCGACGGCTGGTGCGCCGGTGCGACGTTCGAGAATGTACCTGCTAGAACGGAGTAGAACGTGACTACTGATGCGTCGGGGGACTATATAAGGACAGCCTGCGGTTGCGTGGAGAGTAGTATTATCCTGAACGTGAAACAGTGAAGACTGAAGTATAGACAGAGCAGAAGTGAAGTGTGAAGTAAGGGAGCCAGTAGTGACAGATAGCGGATATAAAGAATAGACAAGTGCAAGTAGTAGTGTAGTCAGCTGTTTGTGTTTTGCTTATTTAGAATAATTATTAGAGGTTATAAGTACTTGTGGTATTAAACAATAAAGGAATTTACAGACTTTGGTGGTGATTTATTTATTGTGAGACCCGTAACAATATGCATGAAAATACCTGAAGTAGTAATATTAATTAGCCAGTCTATTTATAAACTTAGTTATTGATGTAGTAATTTGTTTTTACTCAACTACTAGGGCGTGTTCATAGCAAGGCTTAACATGATTATATTATTATTCAGAGATATGAGATATTAACCTGTTGCTTGTGTGTATATTAATTCTGTTCATATTTTAAAAACACATTCATGAATATTCAGTTACATCATTACACTAAGTTACAAAACTATTAACATTATGTATTTTATATTATTGAGTACAAAATGATTCAAACGTTTATTATTATTAATGTACATTTGGCATGCGGCTAACAATCTATGGAATATCTAGTATTAGACGATTTTTTCTTGAATAGTTACACCATTTGGCAAAGCTTCTTCCGTCTTACCATCATAAGGTCCAGAAATTATTATTAGCCCTTTTTTTCGGAAAACTTCCTCTCAGATTGAAGAGTTACCAACATTGAAGCTGCGTTGCTTCTTTGTAGAGCAATGCTCATTCGCCGAAAAAGAATATATGTCGCTTGGGATTCCTCTGCAAAACTGCAGTACCCCATACTTCTGAAGTTTTCTCTTCGACTAAATGAGAAAAAATTTATTTGACATTTTTTTTGAATCTGCAGTATCTGCCGCGTACCCAAGATTGGAGGGAGTGGAATGAAGATAATGATCCAGCTATAATCCAAAAGCAAGCATTTCCCTCTTTACCATAGAGTCAATGTCATCCCACAGGTCCTCTAATTATCGGAATTTGGGCAGACCTTAGAGCTCGGGAGATAACTTCATTCGCCTCATCAAGTCGCGAAAGACGACCAGAACTAATAGACACGACACCATGCAAACCTTTCGAAGATACTTCTTTTCCGAAGCTCCAATGATGGGGATAAGAGAAATCTCAGCCTAAGCGAAATGCGTTTTAAAATCGAAAGCACTCATCTAAAAGGTGAGTAGAGGGGATCGAGGAGCATTTAGCCAATCACCGGTATGCGGTTGAGAATTAGCAAGAAGTCTAGCTTTGCTTTCTTGAGAGGTTGTTACATGGATCAAGGAATCTGAACTTTATTGAAGGCTTCTAGGATCAATAAATCACTAGTTAACTAGTAAATCATCTTGTATCATTCCAAAAGGAAGAAGAGACGTCATCAATGCGAGACATCTATGGTAAGAAGCGAGAAAAAATGGAATCGATGAGCCCACAGCATCCGATACCGCCCATCTTTATGGGAAGGGTAGATTGAATCCAAGCTTCGTGAGAATGAGTTTAAAATGTTCGGAGTGGACTGACGAGTGGATAGCTTTTGAGGATCCTGCTTCTCTTCTATCTTTAGAAGATACACTAAAGGTTTTTATTATGAACGACGGGGTTCTAGTTCTTGGAAATTTAAGAAAAAAATTCATCGCTGGATGAAAATACATCAGGTGACAGTAACATGTTCATGATGGTATTCGACAAACCCGCAACAATTCCGATTAAACAGGAAGTTGCTGCATTCTTCAAACCTTTTGGACATACTCATGATATACCAAATATGAACCTTATTGCTTTACAATTATTAAAATTAGTTCTTAAACATCCAGTATCTGAAGACATTGACATAATATATCCATAACTACGCATTGGATCAAAAAAGTGGATGATGAAAGTTGTTCGTCTGGAAGGGGAACATCGAATTATATCACACTGGATCCCTAACCCCCACTCTGTATGGAGGGGATAATACTTTGAAATCTTAATCAGAAAATCTATTTCAGATTCTGATCTTATGGCTGAGAATATTCCTGATAGAAACACATGGATGCAACAAAGTCTCGATGGCGAAAGAGATAAAAAACGATTTATAAATAGTGCTCTAAATCGTGACTTTTTAGTAGGAAACACATACTTTTTCACTATAGTGGATAAATAATATTCCTGCTCCTGCTGAACAATGAATATGCGTTCATCGTGAAGAAAACAAAATAAATATTTTGATTTCTCGAACTAGTGTATCTTATAATCTCTTTGCAAGCGATGCTTGGAAGTAATAAAGAGAATGTCCAAATATTTGAGTGTTATTCCAGGCAACCGAAAATCCCACGTTAAGTGGATCTAAAGGTATAAACACACCCAAGTGGCTGTGGCTGTACTTTAACTGTTTCGCAACTGAGGCTTTAGTAAGAGGAGCTGCCAACCCTCACAATGGTGCGGGTAAAAGATGAGGGAGAGAGAATTGGGGATGAATCTCTGCCACAATGGTTAATAATTACGGCTTAACGTGTAAATTACTAAACATTCGCCGGCACGCAGCAATTTTAACCAGATTAGGACAAGCGGATCTCTCCATTATTATAGTCATCCTGAATTTTCTAATCTAATAAGTAATACTTTTCGTTCTTAATTGGTTATAATTATTGCAGCTGGAATAAGACGGGGGAAAGCTCAGTTCCTATATTCAGGAATGACATGACAGTTAACGGATGATTCAGACAAACCTGGATTTGGTCAATTAAAAATTTAATATCTGGAATTGGCTTTTTGTAATTTGCAAATGGATTAAACGACTGGAAGTCCACCAATTAAGCTAGTTTAATGAAATATAACTTATATACAAGGAGTTAAGACTAAATACTATCCTCATATTTTTTTTGAAATTTCACAATTCCTGAAGAGTAATTTAAGATTAGTAATTTAAGCAATCTTTCAGAGATTAAGAGATCTTTGAAAAAGCTTTGAACTATTCTAACTACTAACGAAGATAAAACGTTGCCTTCATGATTGAGAAAGAAGAAAACGTTGAATATGAAAATTTATAATTAACTTATTCACATATGAATCATGTTACTATTAATTTGTGCCAACATTGCATAAAATAGGAGCTAGGAACTGAGGATACTTTATTTGACCAACACATTAATAATTAGTAGAATTATACAGGTAAATTGCTAGTTATGTAAAAGAGGAATACCTAATTCTGTCGACCATTTGCTGTACCAAATGTGAATCTCTATGATGTCCGTTAGATACTAAAATAACCTAAACAGATCACTGGAAATACAAATTGGGATATATAATGTGTTCTTTCTTAAGATGAACGGGCTTAGACTTGAATAAACTTGAAAAACATAAACTTGAAAGGAATTTACATAATACTTTGGATTTCATAAATCCCCAGGGAAAGTAATCTGGAGAGCTCGATAGATATTCAATATATCGTTCTTGAATCGATCACAACTTGGCTTACATCGTTGTCTTCAACAGCGCAATATCAACCGCACCAAACCGAAAATTTTGTGAGTGAATATTTGCTGGAATAATATTTGAAATTCTCTAGCCTGGAAATGCTGATTCTACTAATTACGTTCTCTACTCAACTAAAAATGAGCTTCATCGCTCATAATCAAGTTTTCGATCAAATTAAAATCTTCCTTATTCAAGATCCATCAGTTACAAAAATCAAATCTCTGAGGACCGTCTTGCTAATTATAAGTATACCTATAAACCCAAAATCTTCTTTAAGTCCTAATAAACAGCCTAATAAACCACCTATTGTATTGTATTGGGGAGTATCTACACTACGACCTAGAAGATTTTTTGTGTCACCCTCTCTAGTGACTATTCAATTATAACACCCCATCTCGTCCTAGTTCTTGGAGGACATTGAGTTGTTTCGATGATTCTAAAAATGGTAAGCCTTTATCCGCTGGTTGGTAAAGACCTAGACAGCGGAGTCTTTATGTTGTACTGCATAGAACTCGACCAGGAGATGTATTGGAGTTTCGTCCCCCTCCATGCAAAATCTACAGGTTTGGTCGTTTTGTAGTCTTGTTAAGATGTGCTCCAAGTCTACAATGACCTGTGAGAAAATCTGTTAGCATTCTCAAATAATTTTTGTTCAGTTTGATGCAAGCTTCGAATCTATTTTGGTTGTATTCCCCAGCATTAATTTGGATTTTTTTTGCAGCATTTTTGCTCCTTGCTTAGCTAGGTTGTCAGCTTCTTCATTGCCTTCTACACTTATGTGTCCTGGCACCCAAGGGAGGGCTATTTTGTTTCCTTTGAGCTTTGGGCATTCCCACACTATTTTGACCTGATGACGTATGTTTATGTCTATTTTAAATTGAGCACAACTTTCAATACCGTGGATTTCCGCTTGAAATATGTTGGTTGCTTTCCCACTGGCTCAAAATATTTCGTACCAGGTCTAAAGATTCCTGCACCATTTCTTCAATGTTGTTCCCTTTTCCTGATGGATAATCCAGTTTCTTCTGTTGTCATTCTATAATAAGCCACTTTTGCCCAAATTTGCACAACAGGATGCAGTAGTATGAGGCTTAGAATTATCTCCATTGCCGCTGTAGGGAATATTCTCATGGCTCCGGTTATGCATATGCACGTAATAAGTCTTTGTATTTTTGCAAGATCGCAGTCTTCTGCATGGTTCGGTCTGCGCAAGCCACAACTCCATAAGTGATTATAGTCTCACTGTCATAGTTTACATCCATCGAAATGTACGTGGATTACTTCCCCAGTCTTTCCTGCAAAGTCCCTGAATACCATAAAAAGATCGAGTGGTTCTGCTGACTTTTTCTTCCATATTATGCTTCGTCCATAGGAGCTTGATTTCTTCTTAGATATTTATGATATGGGCTAATTGTTTTCAGTCGAAGATTTAATTTCCTGGTACCTAAATGCTGTGACAGTGATCTTTGCCGGATTTATGTTCAAACCCACTGTCAAGCACCATCTTCTTACGATATTTAGTCCTCTTTGTATTATATCACAGAACTTTCCTCTGGCTATTATGACTATGTAATCGGCATAGCCTTGGCAATCGATGTCTTGGCTCGATAGCTTCTGAAGCCGTTCATCTACCAGTAGGCTCCACATCAGAGGTGATAAGTACACCTCTTTGTGGGCAGCCTTCAATTGTGCTGAACTGGATGGTTTTTTGTCCCATTTTTATTTCAGCTGTTTTTGTTCCTAACATCTCACATATCCATTTGGACACTGTGTTGTTTGCTCCTCTTTGGTTAGGAAGCTTTTGAATACTTATCAAAAGCTCCTCCTATATCCAGTTGTTTCTGTTACCTCCAGTGTACTCCTGATTTTTCTTGTTAGTGGATGCAGGGCGGTCACCGTAGATGTTCCAGCTTGATAAGCTTGTTGTTTTGGATGCACTGGCGCCCTCTCCAGTACGTCTGTTCTTAAGTAGTTATCTACAATATTTTCGACGTTTTAAATCATTCAGGATGTTAGGCTGATTGGTCTTAAGGATTTTGGCTGTCACGTCCTCTCTCCTTACTTTTGGAATGAAAGTAGCTTTAGCCCTTCTCAAATCCTTAGGTATTCATGTAAACGAGCGCTAAGCTGCTTCTTGCTATTTTACACAAGTGTGGCATAATCGCCTCCTGCCCCTTTTGGAGCAAAGCAGGGAATATGTTGTCCACACCTGGTGGCTTATTTGGTTGGAAGGTGCTGATTTCCCACTGGCCTATCTATGATTTCTTCTCTTTCTTCACTTGATCTTGTCATGCTTCCCGAAAGTGTGTTTCGAGCCAGACCTCTCTCTGTCCCTCAGCCTCCGTGAAGCTACCATTGGGTTTCTTTTATGCTATTTGGATCTCCACTCTGCCCCTGGTTGTGCCTTTGTGCAGTCTGGCCGCAAACAGGGGTGGATGTGATGCCTTCACAGAATTTCCTGAAGCTATTTCTTTTATTATAAAGAACTATTGGATGAAATTCTATATAGACGTCGAGTAATGCAAGATGGAAACTTGCCTAATATGTCTCTGCGTATTCCAAAATTGGTGGAGTTTTTCCTGCCGGACTCCCTAATCTTCGTAGAATTTTTGTTCAAACTTCCTTGCCAATGCAGGAATGAAGTTTCTAGAGGGGACCTTAAACTTGGTCAACAGAATAATGAATAAAAAGCTCTACTTGAAAAAAAAGATTTTATTTTACGCACTTTTGTGTAGTAAAATGATTTTGAAGACCTGCTATTGTATTTGCGGGTTTACAGTAGGATTTTATTAATTATTCAGCCAATTATAAATGAGCTAAGAGACGAGGTGACAAGGATTACCATCAGGCACAATTGCCCCTCTGTTTACATACTACATTGAAGCATTTACGCGAAGCAATTTTTTGGAGAGAAAAAGGGAACACTATCCGTGGAAAAGTGTGGTATTTAGTGAATTTGTTCTAGATTATCGAGCAGTGGGTAGGTACTTGTCTAGCTCCTAAATTTGGCATCAAAATTACGGGATTAATAAATATATTAATATATTTATTAATTAAGGTCTTCGAGATGTCTCTGTGTTCGTGCATCTATCCTGTGGTTCATCAGTTCATTACACCATTTCAGCATGGTTTTATGGAAAAGCGTTCTACTGTCACGAATCTGTCGTACTTCACACAATATGTAGCTGCAGCGCTGGACGATCAAATGCAGGTGGATGTCGTTTACGCTGACTTTTCGAAGGCTTTCGACAGAATCGATCATAATATTCTGCTAACCAAGCTTCGCAATTTAGGTTTCAGTTCAGATTTGTTATGCTTTTTCTCCTCGTATTTATCGGATCGTCGACAATACGTAACGTATAATGGCTATAGTTCCGAGTTCTTTTCACCATCGTCTGGTGTTCCGCAGGGATCAAACTTGGGTCCGTTGCTGTTTTTATTATTTATTAATGATGTAGCGGACATTATCCACATACCCAAGCTGCTCTTTGCGGACGACTTAAAGATTTTTTCTATAATCAGAAGTCATTATGACTGTCTTATCATGCAGGAGACAATCAACAGACTGGAAGAATGGTGCGGCTCTAATAATATTAATATGAATGTCAACAAGTGCCAGGTTCTTACATACACAAAAAAAAAAAATCCTCTCCTATTTGATTATGTTTTCAAATCTATAGTCCTTAAACGCACCAGTTCTATTAGAGATCTAGGCGTCATCTTTGACAGTCATCTTTCCTTCTCGGACCACATCTCTAGTGTAACTAAATCGTCCATTAGGATGCTTGGATTTTTTTGTAGAAATTGTAGAGATTTCAGCAACGAACATACTCTAAAGGTTTTGTATTACTCTTATGTAAGATCGAAACTCGAATACTGTAGTCTTGTATGGTCACCTTTATACTTTTGTCAAATCAATGATATCGAACGTGTTCAGAGAAGGTTTCTGAAGTTTCTGAACTACAGATTATTCCGTGAATATCCGCAGAGAGGCTTTGACTATGATGTCTTGTTAAATAAATTTGATTTCGTGTCACTTCAGAAACGTCGGAGACTTGCAGCGGTCAAATTTTTGTACTTGCTTTTTCATGGTCACATAGATTGTTCCTCAATTATGTCACTGTTTGATTTTCATATTCCCTCTGTAAACTTAAGAGGAATTAAGACCTTCTCGCTGCGTATTCCTAGATCCAATGCGCTCATTAAATCGCCTGTTTATTTTATGTCAGCAAACTTTAATCAAATTTCAGCTCATTGTGATCTGAATACGAGTGAGCTGCATAGCATAATAGAGATCGCAGCGCGGTACTTGTGACCATGGGAACAAGTGCGTTTTTGTGATTGATTTTTTTCTTTTTTTTTGCACTGCTGTTCATGAGTATCTTGTTATTTTTGCTTGTATAATTTATATTGCTCTTGATTTTGATTTTGTGTATCTTTGTCATTGTCTTTATCATTTTGCTACTTGATCTGAACTATTGTCCTGTAATTGGATTGTAAATCTGTTGGACAATAAATATTATTATTATTATTATTATTATTAATTAATATCTCATTAATTAATATCTTATTAATTCCTCTTGGAATATATGTAAACCAAATGCAGGATGAATCCAGACCACAGACCACAGACATATCAGGACTCGCATGCATCCTGTTAATAACATTCATACTTGAAAGCGTGATGCTTTGGTGGTTTATGATAACAAGCAAATTAGACGAATTCAATATGATTTGCATCACTGGAGCGACACTTCGCATTGCTCGCCTATTAATTAGGTACTTAAGAAGCCGTTGACGGAAAAGCAATCAAGCACTTTGGCTTGAGAGTTGCGATACAACAAAAACCATGTTATGGAAGCATCGCTTATCGTTTACGTATGATGATGTCTACCGCAGCTGTAGACGAAATGTTTGGAGCAAATCTCCATAGATCACGGTACAACAGTACGGAATCAATTACGATTTCAATAGAAGCCACACATCAATCTCGTGTCTCGTTCAATATTACTCATTAAGCTTTGAAAGAAAAATGTGACTACAGTACAAGTTTTAGGGTAATTGCTTTTAAAAGGTTTGCGGTAATTCTTTTTCAAGTCCACACTGAACAGGTGAAGTGATTACATTGCAAATAACACTTTTTAAGTTTAAAATATGAAAGTAACGAAGTTTATTGTTTGTTTCGTACACATCCGAGTCATAGGTACCAACCTAGGAATCGATATAGCTGAAAAATTCATGGAGAGGATAAATGCGTTGGTTGAAACGTTTAAATCTAGTTTACCAACTACACCATTTTCCAACTGCTGAAACGGAGAAAATATATCTTTTTGTGCTCTCCAAAACTGTGCCGAATATCGATTATATCGGCGGCGGTCTGCTACAGAATATGAAACAAGTTCAAAAGTATTTAATTTGTGCTCTTTTAATTTCAAGACACGAGCAATGCGACTTGATTTTCGTCCAGCTACTTCCATGCGGAAGTTAAAGAAGTTCTTTATATAAGTAAGCAGTAATCGGCTGCAAATATTTGTCTTTATTTATGACTTAGATTCATTACGTTAGTTTCAGGTAATTAAAGTCTCCATTAAAAGTAATTCAGATCACTTTGAATGATGTTTTTTTACTGTTGATGTTACTTCCCTTTTGAGCTTTCAGTAACTTTTGGCTGGATGCACATAATGCTTCATGACTCGGTAATATTAATTAAAAATAGATCTTGAAAAGAGTATCCTTCATCACGATGCGGTATTTCTGTTTCATAAATATTGGTGATCATCTTGTCTATCATAACTTTATTGATCGCTCTTTACAATAATTCACTTATTGATTGTTCAAGTCACGGTATAAGCTTTTCATCCACGAGTCCACGACGTTCTGATTGTTTCTTATTGTCTGTTTCTTGAATTATTCACTGAATCATATCAAGAGTTTTTCTGCCTCCTCGTTACATGGCAAAGGTATAGGTCGTTTCATCATCTGCATTGTGTTGACCACTAACACTAACTGTCCCTTCTTTCAGTTTTTGAGCTCAAAATTAGCGTTTCTGTCAACATAACTTATTCTACACACACATTCAAGTTGTAATAGAGTACAAAATTCTTGTACTCTATTCTTGTAAAATAAAATTTTGTACTCTATTAATAGGGTACCTACAAAATTAATATTTCCCCGTTCTTACTATTTGAGATAAATTGTCTAAAAAAAGGGGAGCCTGAAATTGATGAGGTAGGAATGTTTGCATTTGAAACATAGTCCAGCGTAGTTTCATCCGGCCGAACTCGCTTCCATTCGAGTGCCTGAGAATGTCTAAATATTTCATATCTGAGATTGAGAATACAGGGCGTAGTAAATCTGGCGTTATGCAATCTGCACCGGCAGGAAATAATATATAAGGAACTGAATTGCTTCCCTTTCACCCTTCTGTAGGGCGGGGGTGTTGTCTTCAAAAGGCCCTCTGGTAATAACTTCTGCCCCGTCTGCAGCCACTCGTCCGCTCTAGTCTGTTGCCAAACTTAGCAATTCATACCTTGGTTTGAGAAAATTATATTATAATTATTATTACAAGCATCTGTCGTTAAATTTTTCAAAAAATAAAATGAAAAGCGGAATATTCTACTGGTAGAGTAGAGCAGCAAGGTTAATTATTGTGTATAAAGTAAAATAGTGCAAAAAATTCTTGCCACTTCGGTAACTTCAGGAAACTTTTTGATTAAATTGTAATACTTAAAATTATTATTATTAAAGAAATTCATGAAATTTCCATAGAAATAATAGACTTGTTACAGAATTTGAAACTCTTGTAAACAAAATCTACATTAACAGCCAGATAACCTTAGTCCTGATGCAACAAAGTGATTGGAAAACTTAAACTTCATGGTGTGTCTAGGTTTTTCGTGGGGTTTTCCCTAGACTATATCTTACATAGCAA
This sequence comes from Malachius bipustulatus, assembly GCA_910589415.1. NCBI lineage: Eukaryota > Metazoa > Arthropoda > Insecta > Coleoptera > Melyridae > Malachius > Malachius bipustulatus. Next base: position 37,245,319 of record OU342634.1, on the reverse strand, counting down.
ATGCTTCATCATGATATCCTACAGATCGTTCTTTTCGCCATGATCGACAAACCAATGATATTAAATTTAATAAACTAAACATGTCATCGAAAACCTGCAATTTGTAACTTCAAACTAATGCATATGTACAATATACAGGGTGTACCAGCTCGATTTAGACAACGGTGAGGGCCGTGTAGGTCTCGTCAAGACGAAACGTTTTTTTATTTGAAGTTTTTGGATTTGGACCTTCGTTGCGGAAATATGGCCGACTTCCGGTTTTTAGTTTTTTGGCTCCAGTTTCGGCATTTTTAGGTTCTCGCCCAAACTGAAACTAGTTTTGGAAACTGCTTAGCTTCAGTTACAACTTTCATATTGAAGTCAAGGTTCTATCTCTGTTGGATTCAAAATGGCGACATGCCCAAGACTTTAAATTTTAAGTCTTTGAATCAATTCAAATTGAATCAAATTGAAAAATTAAGATTTTGAATCCAACAGAGATAGAACCTTGACTTCAATATGAAAGTTGTAACTGAAGCTAAGGAGTTTCCAAAACTAGTTTCAGTTTGGGCGAGAATCTAAAAATGCCGAAACTGGAGCCAAAAAACTAAAAACCGGAAGTCGGCCATATTTCCGCAACGAAGGTCCAAATCCAAAAACTTCAAATAAAAAAACGTTTCGTCTTGACGAGACCTACACGGCCCTTACCGTTGTCTAAATCAAGCTGGTACACCCTGTATTTATTAGATCCAAACCTAATTTTAAGAGATTTACATTTTCTCATCTATTAGCCCTGAAAGGAATATAAATGCAGAAAATGTATGTTTTCAATACGAGCAATGAACTTTTAACCATGTCGTTTCCGACGTCCGCCTCCTACTGCAACTCGGTGGGATTGTAATCGTTCAGCAGATCGGAACAGAACGAATCCGCTTACAAGAGGTTACAGGAAACCTCTTGCATCCCACAGTGCATCCACGTCGAACCTCTAAGAGATCTGTCTCTTATTCCGCTGCGTTGATTTATATCCCAAACTGGAAAACATCTGCAAGAAAATGTTTTGGTGCTTTATTTGAGATGCACCGTATGTGGTACTGCTGATTGAGTCCTGTCTCGCCTTTCCTAGCTTTACGTAGATTGAAAACTACGGTACTCACCTTCGACATCAATAATTACTTGAAGAGTCAACGGAGAAAACTGGCTAATAATAATGGAGTAAAATAGGGATACCTGTAGAAAATGTCATTACAGGTTAGCGGTTTTGGAAATATTAAAGTCCCAAGTTTTTCTGGATCAAAATAATTGATTTCACACAAACCAGAGACCTTGCGCTCTCTTTCCTCTTTTGTAAATTTATTTTTAAGGAGAAGAATGGTTAAATCCTCTACTACGCACAATTCTTTTATTCCACAAATCCTAGAGTCTCTATTACCCCAGGTGCGTGCTTCCTTTCCTCTTTTGTACAATCGACTGCTAACAAAATGTTCTGAAATTGTATAGTCATATATTTCACAACGGCGGTAAAATTATTTTCAAGAAGAAAAATGGTTAAATCCTCTACTACGTACAATTCTTTTATTCCACATATCCTAGACTCTATTACCCCAGGTGCGCGCTTTCTTTCCTCTTTTGTACAATCGACTACCAACAAAATGTTCTGAAATTGTGCAGTCGTACACTTTATTTTCAAAATTTCATAAAATTTACCTAGAAAAGCCGTCAATAATATTTTATTTGTGCAGTAGCAAGCAGGGCATGTTAGAGTAAGACCCTCCCCATACTTCACTTCGACTAGAAGATGCAGCTGTTTGTTACACATGTATTAAGCGCCTCCCCAAATTTTAATGTTCATCGCTGCCTATTAACTCCGTGATCCGGAACCTTGAAACAGATTTATTTTCTCGTCAGATAGAACAAACTCAACATGTAACCATATGAACAGACGAGGGTCTTGAATCTTAAGAAAATGATACATTTAATGTTTCTAATTTGTGGAAATCAAATAATTTGCGAACTAATCAAGTAACATTAGATACACCGCGCGTTGCTGTTATTTTAAACTAAATTAGGCGTCTCTGTGATTGACACAAATTTGTCACTTGAGTATGTGATTGAAAACTCGAAAGGGTAGTTCCGGACCAGGTCATTTTCGAACTTCAAGGTAATAGGTACTACCTATGCTAACGTGCTCCTGCTCAGATATCCTATAATTTTTATGTTGTACAGTAAATTATCTGCGTAGCATTTTTTGCTGGTAAATTAAATAGTCGGACCTAACAGAAAATGCGCTCATTACTTTTTTTATGCCTCGTACAGCGTGGTTGGGTTATAGAAATTTACATGAATGTGATGAATGGTCTAAAAGAGACAAGAATAAATTTCATATAACTAGAAAGCATCCAATTATTAGGATTACCAAATCTTACAAAGCGTCTCGACTAATATAAGACCTAAAACTTGTTTAATTATCCTTGAGGAAAATCTCAGTCGCTGCTCTAACGTGAAACTCAATCAAAAAAATTCTTTGAGATTGACATTTAGTAAGATGACATGTTTTTTCGCAGGATGTTGTCTAGACGTGCCTCGTCTTTGAAAGATGCATATTAATAGCTTCCTTCAAAAGACAACCTTTTGGTAAAAAAGTAGGTAATTAGCTTTTTTTACAAATGATGATAAACGTATGATAAATTTCTTATACAGAAAACAAAATTCAGATATTTCCATTTAACTTTCCGTAGCTTTCAAATTTTTGTGCAAACATTCCAGTTTTTTGACGTGAGCTACCTCAAAGCTTAACTCGCAATAAATAAGTTATCTTATACTAATTTATTATGCAGCAACAATATTTTGGGAGTTTTCCCCATTATTTTGTCACCAGTCAATCAGACTGATCTGCTTGACCAATCAGTATTAATTGACGTTGAAAGTCGAGATCTACCTTTCTGAATCGTTTTTCTAAACCGTAAATAAAAATCTCCAATTCCAGTCACAGTATATTAATATCTTAGTGGATTTTTGGCATAATAGAATCTCAAATTATGTAATCCTGTGCCATTACGCCGCTGTGTGTCCCTCCCCACATTTAAATTTGATATAAACCAAGCATGTTCTGTTTCAGGGAGCTTGGCCGTAAGCTGGGAAGAATGGTGGACCTACGACGGGATATCCGGTAAGTGAAAGCGGGACCCATTAATCTCGCCTTAGAGATTATCACAAGAATGCTTAGTCGTCTTAATGTCCCTCCATAAACCCATGCTGTAGATTGATTCTCCCTTCTGTGACCGGTCGACTCTTTGAGCAAGTATTCGGGGTAGAGGATAGAGAGGGGCACATATCACTCTTTCGCTACCAGGATAAGGAGAATGTTAATTAAGGATAATTTTAAGGAGAATGTTAATCTCAGAGCGAACATCAAATTGATGCTTGGAGAAAAGATTGCCATACAGAATTGTACGGACCTGATTTGGGTCTTGAAGAATGTTAAGAATATTTTATCACCTTAATGCTTTCTAATAGTTGCATATAATTATTATTCGATTGTCGTGTTATATGTATACTCGGTTATCTTGAAAATATTATCTTTCCAAATTAAATTTTTCAATGAATAGAAAATATTAGAAACTGAAGCTAGATAGGTACGTAGAAAAGGTAATGATTCAATTATTGAAAGGAAATGGCCCCTCTACGAGGGAGGATCCACAGGCTTTTAGAACAGAAAAGCTACTTACCATGCTTATTTTTCTTTCAGTACCTTTTTGCTTGCCATAAATATTCAGAGAGGGCTGCTTGTTAGCGACTTAGTAATAGTTTTCTGTAAATAAACAAAAGTTGTGGTGAATATTTATTTGTGAGCAGAAATTTTTATTGAAGCTTGAATTTTATATTTAGAAGGAATTGTTATCTTACTCAGTAAGGTAATAGTTTGTTAAGTATCAACAAGTTTAATGGTACGAATTACCTACGTCAAAGTATAGACTATACAAGGTAAGTGGTGATATTTCTCACTATACAAAAAGAGACATTATTTAGCTTGGGGAGGGAAAAAATGGGCTTATACTGCAATGTAGATGATTTTGTAAGGTATCCCGAACATATTGCTATGTTTAAGTTTAAGGTTCCATGCCAGTCTTGGAATAATTTTTACAAGAACTTGCTGCTTTTCAAATTAAGTGAAGAGAAATTAGAGAAGATAGCGGTAATAAATATGACTCTGGCACCCTGTAGGTATGTCGACTTTCGCCCTCCCAAACACAAATCGTTCTCTAATGCCAACAAAACCATTAACAAAATGACATTTAATAAGTGTGCGTATTGTTGGGGAGCCACTCACTGTATAGGCCGGCACGCAACACATTCATTACAATGCCGCCCGGGCCGTCCCCAACACCCCCCTTGTGTATGATACGATGTCGGCGGCGGCGGTGCTTAACCGCTATGAAAACAAATGAACTTGACAAATTAATGTATGTGTATTAGCCAGCGGTTATACGAGATAGATGATTTACTACCGCATAGATACAGATTGGTAGGATAAATAATAGGGTTTTCCATTAGCCATATAGTCCGGGCATTGCTGACAGGGTGTCGGGTGCGGTATAAGAACCTGTAATTATACAAACACAACATACGTAGATATGCACAATGCTCCTCCTGATTTGTGAAAAACAAATTAGGTAACTGTTTTGCTAAAAAATGTTTTTTCACTAAATAGTTAATAATATATTCAGATGATTCACCAGACGATTCACAGATGGATCTAAAACATCCACAGAAACTGGAGCTGGGGTGTGTAGCGCTAGCTCGAAGAAGAGAGTCTTTTCGAGACTTGGCCTTCACGCAACCAAAATCTAAGCCGAAATCTACAGATCAATAAAGATATTTTCAGACAGCCAATTAGAGAGCTATTACAAAGCCAAATCGCTCTGGAGCTGTCAACTGTAACCTTGAAATCTTTAGGAAGGAGCAACGAAGTAACTCTGATTTGGATTCCTAGACATGCTGGATATGGAGAGAACGAACTTGCCGATTCTCTGTCTAGGAAAAGTGCCAAATCCAAATTTATCGAACCAGAACCACCGAATATTGCCAAAACATCAATATGCAACTGGGCTGAGAGGGAAGACCTCCAGCACTGGCAAAACTTACCAAGATTAGCCCATTCGAAGGCCTTTATAAAGGGTACTCCGAAGTAAAGAACCAAAGAACTATTTGACCTTAACAGGAAAGAACTGAAAGCTGGGCACTGTAAGCTGAACAATCATCTGCACAAGATGGGTTTAGTGTTCAGCGCTGTGTGTCGCCTGTGCTCAGAGGATGACGAAACAGCGAAACACATCCTATGTGAAAATTCCGCTTTGCGAAGAACCAGACTACAAACCCCAGGAGAGACTTCCTGACACCGGAGGACATACATTACCAATAGTCAAAATGTCCAGCTTCCTCAATCAGACATCTCTCAGTTTACTGTGCGTAAGTCTGATAGCAGCGAACATGTCTCCACATGATCACGTTGAAACATGTCAAGCTAAACAGTCAAGTTTGGCGAAAAGAGCCTTTCTTAAGCTTGGAACACTACCTATTTCATACTAAGCAGCATCTGTTCTGATAGAAAGATCAAACTAGACAATCCTTGTAGTAAGAGAGATGGCGACAAAAAGGCCTTGTATCTCCCAAATGAAAGAAAAGGTTTTTAAACAGTTCACGTCTTGTAGAGTACCTATAGGTCTAGCGCGTTGCGGTGAGTTGCTACAGCGTTTGGGCAGCGATTTTCCCGAGCAATTTCAAAAAATTTCTACAATTTGGAAGAAAATTAACTGCAGGGCATCTGGGCAACCCTCCCCCATTGAGGAAAATTTATTTTCTTCCAATTTACTCCTTGCAAAGATATCCTTCGGGAGCTCCAGAAATTGAAATTTTTTTTTTGAAAATTTGAAAAAAAAGATTTAGTGTCTAAATGTACTGGAGTTTACGGCAAGGGGCAAAGTCGAAGAAAACATTTTTCCCTCAATTGAGGGCTGCCTAGATGCCCCTAAGTAAGTTTTTTGAAATTGCTCTGGCAAATCTGTGCAAAACGCTGCAGCGAGCTAGACCTCCTACTCGACGAGACGGATTTTGAGAATGGGGCTCGAACTTATGTAAAAACCTGCTTCCTTTCATTTGGCAGATACAGGGCACTAGTATCGCCATCTCTTTAACTATTGCTAAACTACTCTCATATTATAATGGTCTCGATTATTCAGAATAACCATTCGCTCAATCGATGCCTTGGCCCAAGGACTTAATCTCTAACATCGAAAAAAAGTTGGTGAACTGAACATTTTTCACATTTATATGTTTATAAGTGTTCAAATAATGTGGTCTACTTAATTGCGTAGCAGAAATACATGGCGAGTAAAAAAAAATCTGTGATAAATCATATCACCATAAAAGGGTTTATTTATTTTCCAGATGAATACACCCTAGGACGAATCGGAACTAATATGAATCGATCTCCTCTCATGTGCCTCTTTTAAAGACTCATTGGTAGATATTTCCCTGCAGTATAGATACGTATGCAACCATTAAAAATAATAATAAAAGAACTGTTTAAGTTCTTTGAATTTTGATTGCTTCTACTCTTACAATTTTCAACTATTTGCTTTGAAGTAAATTCGAACACCAGAAGATTCAAATCAAACTGCAGGTAAGTACCTTGGAGCTGGAGCATTATAACTTCAGGTAAATACTTACCTTAGAATTTATTCGCCTAATTTTATGGGCGATAGTCGTTCAATCGAACTAACAAAAAACCTGTAGCAGTTAAGTATTGAATACTTTCCCTGAACGAAAAAAAAAGAATTTCATATTTCCCAGCTTTTCTTCAGGACAATAAACAAGATATCAGAACTCATCATCTTAGTGACCATTCCTGTAGAATAATAACATCCCTCGCGAATTCTGTAGGGAGTAACATTCTATTATATAGGAATTTAGAGATGAAAGTAAAGGCTTAGGGTGATAGCTTGTGTAAAAAAGAGGCATCAGGTCACCTCTGGAATGCCTTCTTCCAGGCACACGCGATGGAGCTCAGTTATTGTTGTGAGAGAACGAGTAAAGAACTGCCTTTTGTAGATCACCGAGTCGTAGGGAATTGTCGAAGTCGAAAATACGACCGAGCTGTTGAATTTATATTCAAACTTATGTCGTATTTCCTCCACGCTTCGGCCTTCCAGAGAGTTACAATCGCATTTCGGTCTGTGTTATAAACGACTTCGCTATTTTACTAATGAAATTAGTTCAACTTTTGTGTATGTTTAAAGTCACTGTACTTGTACTTTTGATATGATTTCCTAATGCAAAAAAACTAGACAGAACGTAAAGACTGACGAAGTGCAAGATACTTTATGAACAAAACTCTTTCTTAGAAATTTTCGCTGAAACTTTCTATAAACGAGACTTGAACATTTTCGTTTAATTTGTAAAATTTACGTATATCCGATTGGTCTATATTTTCATACACATTTCTAGGATCTTTCTACACGATGTTTCAACTTAACTTAGACAATGCGTAAAAGGCATTTAAAGTATATTAATTTAGGCTCTCGTTGCGAAAACATCACCTACGTCCGATCTTTCACTTTTTTACCTCTACCTTTTCCCACTGTTCCTTTCCAGGAAACAGTACCTAGAGAATTATTCCATTTTTTCCTGTTTTGTTCTGTCACTGAGGTAACCTTAAGGTTTGAGACATCTCAGTGACCATATTCCTTGTATCCTCCGTCTTTCCATGTTCCCGAGTCTTGCATTCTTACCTAGGTCGCAAAGTCCTCCCTTTTTATCCAAATGGGAAGGCAGTCCCAGAATGACATTCAGGACGGCTGACTCTTCTTATTACCAGACTGGCGAGCTGTTGTGTTTTGGCCAGCCTATTTGTCACTGTTGTATTTGTGGGTCTTTTCGTTACCAGGCGTTACCTCTGGTTTTGCTATTATCCTTCGTAACTGCCACAGGGATGCCATAGTTTTTTTTAGACAGTTTCATCAATCTGTGACCTCTAGGCTAGTTTCCCCTTGATATATTATCAGTACAAGATATGTAATCTCTCTGATCGGTGATCAAGGTTTACCAAATAATTTGGGTGGCTTAAATCCCTTTTTATCAATTTTTCTTATGAATAAAACCCTTTATCACTGCGATGCTAACCCGAACTTTTTCGGCTTGTGACATCACCCTCCTGCATTCCATCGCTGAAGCAATCCATTTAACTTGCAGCTCGGTCTGGACTGCACCGTCTTCAATGTCAAAAAAGAGGGCCCAATTTGTTCCCGAGGTGTAACGCTTTTTCGACTGCATATAAGGCCTATGTCGTCGATCTTTGCTTTCAGTAAGCGTGTCGACCCTCGTGAAAATGAAACTCACGCAGGATGTTTTCTATCAGGTCAGGTCAGGTCAGGTTACATTATCTTCATTGACATAGCATGAAAGATATCGGACTTATAGACCGGAATGGGTTAGTCAACGTGCAATCCTTCTTCTCTTGTGTGGGTATGAAGACTACATTTTCTTCTCTCAGTGCCTTAAGCACATATTCAGTTGCCAAGCTGACCCGGGATATTTCTCTAATGTTAGGGAGATTCGTGTCCAGGCTCATTTGATCATTATTGAAGCAAAGCTGTAAAAATTCCATCAGGTCCTGCCATCCTGCAAGGAAGGAACTGCTTGCTTACTCATCGTAAGGCCTTTTTGTCTACCGAATTCTCGGTTAGCCTACAGTCTATGACTGGTTCAGTCCATTTTTTCGACACCCAGTACTAAGAAAATTACAGACCAATAAGTGTATGAGGAAAAATATGTCTTTTTTACCATCAATATAAGCCAAGGGTGCAATAAATTTCTTCAATGTTTTGGTTATTTTGATATTGCTGGAATGTTTATTGATAGGTTCAACTTTTACGGGAATGGCCAAGCTGAGAACATTCTAGATATGAAATTTTTATTCTTATGATACGTGGTATTAATTATTGAAGTAAAGTGAACAAAGGTGTGAATTTGCCCTGTATTTCCATTATTTGTTGCTGTGCAACACATATACCCACATAATAATAAATAATAATATTCTCTACAAAATGCTTTTCATTACCTACAGAAATCCCAAGTTTTAAGATCATAAACGCAGCTCGGAATTGTTCAGTGTTACTGACCGTTGCCCGGGTAGAGCATGCAAATCTGGGAACCGGTAAAGCAAGAATCAGCGAAGGATAAACAGACTGCAATGTGCTGGCTCCGGTAAATCCCTGAATCGTGAAGGAAGGTAGGCAATTTGTAGAACAGCGAGGGATATAAAAGTAGTTTTACTCTTGCATATCGCGGGAAATATCAGGGAACCTGAGCGGACAACTTGAGATTGACTCCAGACCAGAGTGAGGAGGAAGGAAAACGAAGCGCTTTGGATAAGACTACGAACCAGGCCCAATCTTACTATAGAGTTTGCAGATTATCGACCTTCTCGAATTCATGGCAAATACCTATAGCATCTTTACGGTCACATATTATTTTATGAACTTTTATAATTAAAAAATTAATAAAAAACGTTTTTTTATAAAAAGTTGTTATGTAGGTACTAAATTAAGCAAAGATCTTATTATGGGCGATTATAATTGGTTCGCAGATCAAGGAAGGATAGCGGGACCGGGAGCATAGAGATCCGAATGCGGCACGTAATTATGCAGCTGAAACTTTATAAATAACTCGTCAGTTAGTGTTCATGCATTTCCCACTGTGCAAACAGAATCCGCGTTAGTCTGCGAACACCTTTTTTTATTTGAGCCTATAAAGGTTTCAACATCATAAGTTTCATTAGACCGTAATACTCGATTTAAAAAATACTCAAGACTTCTGTAAATGTTAATTTATGCGAAACCTCAAATAAAAACTAAAAAATTAAAATGCTCCTCGAGAGTAAAAAATGTAAGAAATTCGTCGAGTTCCAAAGCAATTCAGCCACCTATTTGCATAGTTTTGTAAGATCTATTTGGCTTTCTATGTGAACCTTGCCCCAAGTCAAGGGTTGGTGTTTTGCTGGTTGTCAGGATGACTGACTGAGTTCTCTGTCTGTGGCTGGTGGGGCCCGAGCACACGGTATTAACTCCCTTACCCCATCAATCACCCCTTGAAGGGTAGGAAATGAGCAACCCCGCCCCAAGTGCTCTAATGTGGTGCCCTTCTCCTTCTCCCATATCTGCTTACGTGGGATTCTATTCTTCTCCGCACAATGCCAGGTGAACTTTTGATTGACTGGCACGCTAACAATATTATCTGCACTTAGATGCAAGATATTGGTGCATTAATACTTGTCAGACATCGACCTGAAGTCTCGACTTGACTCGGCGAGTAGAGCAGACTAAGAATCACGTGTGAAGTTATTATATGGTATAAAGTTTCTAGAGCCGTTATAACATCATCGTTCTAACTTGCATAATACTTTAAAATGGAAGTTGACAGAAGAGCTCGTGAGGAGAAGTGAGAGCCGGATAGCTTGTTGTATTGATGCAAATACTCGTATGTGATTAAACTAATAATTCATCCTCACCATTTTTATAAAATATTTTACAAAATAGTAAAATTGAACTTATAAATTTTAATTCTGAGAATTTTAGCGAATTTTAGCTTTTCGCCACCAACATATAGAGAAACCAAGGATTCAATATTTAAAACAACATTAATTTAGATTTATTCGCGTTTGCCATTAAGCCATATGAGAATTGCTGCGAAGAAAAGTAAAGAACATTATTGATGTCTGCTGAAAGCTAAAAATGGATTAATTCAATCCACCTTGAGCGAAGAGGAGCAACCGAGTATCACCCGTAAAAGACTGTAGAGTACAAAACTCAATCTTGGTGGATATGCTATTAAATATGTATATTTAAAACAATATTGCACCCGGGACAGAGCCCCGAGGCACTCCAGAAAGTATCTTATCAGTTGCTCTAATTATATCAGCAATAAGTTTACCAATGTTGTAACGGTGCTGTGGTACTTTCTAAGGCCAGTCTTTTTTGAAGAATGATCTCCCAAATATCTGACAACTTGAGATGAAATCACTCTCACCAAAACTTTGGATAAAACGGGAAACAAACTTATTGGTCTAAGATGAGACAATACCCTTGGGCAAGAAACTTTTTACAAGTTATTCAGTAAATAGACACCAGGTAACTTGTGTAGACTAATGGCAGTTAAGTTTGCGTCGTATCAATTATGGAGTACCCCAGGGATCTATTCTGGACCCACGCGATTTCTGTTCGTTGATCGTCAGGATGGCTAACTGAAGTTGAAGATAGAATATTCTAATTTGCTCGAGCATGGCTCACATTTAATGGGCCATTCTGGTGAACGGACAGAGTAGATTTAGTGTGGCGCTTGCGCAACAGACAAAGGAGTTGGTATCTTCCTCTTCTTTTTTTATTTCTTCGTCCTTGTAAGTTTATAAGAATTCTAGTGACTAGTAAAAAACTATTAGATACAATAATTATCGTTATCAAAGCAAATTGTATCTTGAAGTTAAAAACAAATAGGAAATAAAGTTATTCAACTCACGAAAGAAAGCATCAGGATAAAAAATTTGAACAACTTTATCTGTATCTCATATTTTTAAATTCTTTTCGTCTAGAATCAAAACCAGTTCGTATAATAATTTTCACGTATATTCTCTTCCAGAATATACCTAATAACATTTACATGAAAGAGAACTGTGCCATAAAGTGCGCGTCAAGATACAGACGTCAGTTGTTTCCTAGGGTGAAATCGCATCGACCCTAATAGGGCAGTTTTATAATATAAGAAAAAATTTACATGATGACGTCCATAAGGCATCACATGGTACGTGGTAGGCTGCTGCTACCGCCTAGAGGCCTTAGCCTTGATGACTTGGGATTATGTAACAGCTGAACAAGCGAATAACACAATATCCAGGCGTCATATGACTTGCCTTTTACATATAAAATGTTCAGGTTCACTTCGACGATGAGGTTGCTCCAAAGTAAAGGTAAACTATACACATTTCATGTTTTTCTTCTTTACATTTGACTGGCATTCCTTTTTAGGGATATTACTTTGGACTCGGAACATATTTTTGTTTGTTGAAATTTTAATTTCAAATATTTATATTTATTGAAGTGTTACTTCTTTCAGTTCTGAATATACAAAACTTCTCCTAACGATTAATCAGAGCAATGATAATGTTTTGGATTCAAATTATCTGTTATTAAAATAAAACGGTAAAGAGCAACGGCCTGTCATGATTTTAGTATTATATACAGGGTGGCAATAATATTGTACCGGAGTTATTGTCTGGTTAACTTTATTAGGTACTACTTTGAGAGTTAGTAGCTTAAAAATTGATAGCTTTCGTCGTTGCTGACACTTCCTGAAAAAACTGAAAAATCGAGATTTCGTATTTTCTTTTTCATTATTGAAAATAATTTTTTTTCAGATTAACAAAAGTAGTCAAGAGTTATTTATCCATTTGACACGTCAAAAATTGTCAAAGCCTGACTTTTGTTTCTCTTATTGCCGCTGTAGGTATTGGTTTTCATGTCTTGCGGTTAAAAAAAGGGAAATCTATCAGGCACTTGAAAAAAAAGTAAAAATAGTACTTATATAGTTATACTTTTCCGAAAAAAATTCATTGAATTTAGTTTAAATGAATGACGTCAATATGAGCTTATATTTTTATGACATTCGGTGGAAATGTCCTTTTTGTCTAAACGGGGGAGAAAAAAATTTGAATTTTCTTCCCAATGGGATATATTTTTGTTTTCCCTAATTTTTTTATACCGAATAACATGAAAAACATAATTGTAGTCTTAAGAAAAACAGAAGTTGAATAATAAAACTCTAGGATCTAGTGGGCATTGAAAATTTTTGAAATGGCAAATGGCATTTCAAAAATTTTCAATGCCCACTACCTCTTGACAACTTGTGGAAACCTAAAAAAAAGTATATTTTTAATAATGAAAAAGATATGACTGAAATAAGAAATTTCGATTTTTCAATTATTCCAGGATATTTCCGCAACGACTAAGGTCTCGGGTATCATTTCAAATTCTTAATGAGTGTAAAATTCTGCTCAGCTTTGCTAATTTCATCTAATCTGTAATTCTCTCAAAATAACAAAGCTATACAATATGGAGATTACTGTCACCCTATATACTCGATAATATATAAACGTACCTCCCGTCACCCCAAACATTTTTTTTGCGTACTGTGAATGAAAAAAGTTAATTTCATTGGAAAATAGTTTTCAAGGTGATTATTGTGCAAGTGGAAACATCCCCTGAGAACTTTGATCATCAATTCAGAAGATTTTCTTTTGTGTTCATCAGCATGTCCATAGGTTGTTTCTTATTTTTTTTTGTTTTGTTTTTTTATCTTTGTACGTTATTGTTAATTTCTATGTCTATATTTATATCTTTGCGGTGTATTACATATTGTGTATTGTATCAAATTGTGTCTTAGTGAATAGAGGACACCGCCACTTTACTAAAATCATCAAAAATCCACCGATCCTGATTTCCAGATCACAAAAAAGTGGTTTTCCAAAATTATTATTTAGTTTTAATTATTGATTTTTTTATTTTCAAAACATCCATTTAGATTCATCTTTCAAGACAGTAAGTGAGCGAAATTTTGCACCTTTATAGAACTTACGGTTGACTTTGGATTTTCGTTAAAACAGTTTCCCAAAATTTCGTGACTTCTAGTGGGTGTTCCTTCAAAATTCGAAAAAATCCGTTCTTTTAACTCGATTATACCTACGTGGCACTTTCAATCAAGAGGACTAAAAGCTCAGGTGGAGCAAAACATTCGTAAGCAGTGGTCTGGAATTGCATTTGAGCAAAATCCGTATAGTTGTTTCAAAATGGCGGCCATTTGAATTTTCATAAAAATCGAGCTTTTTGAACCCCTGTATTTATATTACACAAGAATTTTTTTTTCTTCTGTAAGACAGTTTAAATTTTTTTTATATTAACAAGCTAGTGACGTGGGTAGGAAAAGGGTAAAAATTGCTAAATTTCTATAACCGTTATGAGCACATTTTTGAAGTAATTGAACTCAAATTTTAGGACAAGACATAAAATAACCTTTAATCTTGGAAAAATTCAGAAAATGATTCCGGAAGAATTCAAAATTTTTATATTATGTTTATTTTTCCAAAATTTTCGATTTTATAAACGGTTTACTTTTACATTTCAAACTTCAGTCACAAAATTTCAAATCGTGGTAAAACCTATGGGGGACTATGGATTTGTGTTAAAAAGTTTTTTGAAGAAACGTTGTTTGTATGTGCGGAATGCACCTTCAAATTTCAAAAAAACTTGTTCTTGTCACTCGATTACCTTTCATAGTTTTCAATCAAGGGATATGCATTCTGCATTCTTGTCAATACGAGTTTATTAGTTAGATGTCTGGAGGGAGTTGTTAAAAATTGCGTTCAAGAAATATCGGTGGAGTCGTTTCAAAATGGCGATCATTTGAACTATTGCAAAAACTGCTATTCTTAATAAGACTTCAAAAAGCCTCCATCAAAAAAGCATTGATTGCTAATTGTTCGTTTAGAGTCTATACATAAATAAGTGACAGGTGTTGATATTATTTTATATATCACAAAAATTATCGCCTGTCCATTTAAAGCTTAATTTCCATAATACTATGATAATAGAAGAGAAAATTAAAGGTCAAGGGTAAGTCTCGAAGGGTGACAAGCATCATAAAAGATTGGTTAATGGAATTGTTATCACGGTTATCACGGTTATCACGGTCGTCGCGACAAAATAATGATTCTATTAGAAAATAATTTCTGGAACAAATAAATTACCATCAACTAGACATTTTATTACCGCTTTCCTACAGTCGCGGACGCAATTTCATCTAATAATCGATAGGTGTACGTATGTAACAATGGATATTTTTCTGGTTTAAAAATATTTAAGTATTACCACTGACTGCTGATGTTGAGAAAAGAAGTTTAATCAAACTATCTTTTTGTTTTTTGAAGGGAAAACTCTTTCCCCTACTGTGATGTTAGCTCTTATTAGCAATATACTCGTACTTGATCGTGTTGTTGACAGTTGTGATACGGCAAATCTTATCCCTAACGAGCTGTCACAGTCAAACGGATATCTCTCAATTTGTATCCGGTGATCTTATTCTGAGAAGTGAGACTCGAATTCAACTACAGGTTGCAAAATCTACAATTTGAATAATACCGATAGATACATACATATGTAGAATTTTCGTCAGAAACAGAAATACTCTGTCATCTATTTTATTAGAAAATGAAATGTATGTATACAGGGTGTTATGTAATTGAATGTCAATATTTAAGGGGGTGATTTTTGGGTCAACTTTAAGGAGAAAACTTCATAAGTTCGTATGTCCTAAGAGTCTTAACTTTTGAGATATAGGGTGGTAAAGTTTTATTAAAATAAATAATTTTTTCGTAATATCTATAATACCGCTCTGGATATTTTAATGAAATTTCGTATACAGGTATTACGCATCAATGTGCATTTTTTGATGTACCACGTTTCATTTTATTTCCATTAGTGACGATGGTGCACGATCGCGGAGAATTTTACAGGCATATTTTAGCAGACATTGATGGTACGCCACTGATTTCTGTTCAAATAGAAATCATTTTTGGAATCCCCATTCATTTCCAAGCAAATTTGATCACCTTTTTTTTCAGTCCGATGCACGGTTTTCGCCTAAAAAAATAAAATCTGTTTCTCTACATGGTCACAAGATTTTCGTTAAATGACAATAAAAAAATATAAAAACATGCAGGTAAAATTCTGCGCGATCGTCACTAGTGGTGATAAAACGAAATGTGGTACATGAAAAAATGCCTCTTAATGCCCATCTATTAAATTTCATTAAAATATCCAGAGCGGTATTACAGATATTATGAAAAAATTATTTATTTTTAAAAACTTTACCACCCTGTATCTCAAAAGTTAAGACTTTTAGGACATACGTTCTTATGAAGTTTTCTTGTTAAAATGGACCCAAAAATCACCCCCTTAAATATTGACATTCAATTACAAAACACCCTGTATAATTTGGTTACAGTAAATACCATCCCTATCATTTGAAAGGCTCTCTTATTTAAGTTGTTTGCTTTTTTATGTCAAATTTATGTTTCGAATTAATATTAAAATAAATGTATGTGTGTGTGTGTGAGAGAGAGAGAGAGAAAGAGAGAGAGAGAGAGAGAGAAAGAGAGAGAGAGAGAGAGAGAGAGAGAGTTGAAAGTTGATATTATTTATATTTTATCTTGAATTTTTCTATCCCACTTATGAACCAACCTACTTACGATATAATCACGCAATTAAAAGTACTGACAATTTCTCAATATTGTTATTTTATCAGGTAATCGTTACAAAATATCTGCTAGCAATAAAACAATCAATCTTATATCTTTAATAGTCATCACGCAAACAACTGGTACGACAGGACACCTTTAATATCAAATTATTTGGAGAACCAGAGACCTGGAAGTGGAAATTTTTGCCGCTATGAGGAGTTATTTAGCTCTAACGGGAATCTATGTTCTATTAGGTGCTTCGCCATTCACCCTCATAATTATACAAAAGTTGGGCTATTATTTCCAGAAGTTTTTGTAGATGGTTATCTAAGGAAATTGACTTTAATTCCACTTAAAATAATTTCTAGTTTTTTTTTTACAAAGAAGTCTATTTCAAGTCGCATTGCAGTAATTATAATTTACATAATCTACGTCTTTGGGGGCGTTATAAAATTTCGTGCACGATTTGGTGCAAGCGACAGTAATATGGAAATTTGTTGAATTTATGAAGTTCTCAGAAATTTTTTTCAGTCGTTATGCATTATTATTTGGAAATTGATTGTTATAATGATTATTTTGTTCATCTACTACTTTGCCCCCATGTTTCTAACTCTTATAGTTTCCGAGATTTCTACATTAAAAAAATTACCCTGTATATGGTATCAAAATAGACAACTTTCTGGTTTATATACTTCCATGCAATTTCTCAACAGAAAACGATAAGTATTAAGCCTCCATTTATTTCTTTCTTGGTCTTTTAAGTACAACTGCCCAGATAGAAATAATTCCAATAACAGGGTAGGAAATTGATAAAAACCAAATGAAAATTAACTAACAAAGATAATCACAAATAATCACTTATGACCACCCTATTACAAAAAAATATATGTAATTACATAACTATGATTTGTAGATATGTGCATAATATTCGAAGAAATTATGCAAAGTACAATGTAATTTGATATATTTTTCGTGCAGATAAGAATGCCAAAGCTGTTCTGAAGCTGCAAGTAGCTCTCGCAAGTTATATAAATGGGTGACAATTTCAGCACATTAGTATGCGGTCTAGGCAAATAAAATAAAGAATTACTTCTAGCATGAGTTGCAGGAAAGTTTTAAGGCCACTTCCAGCCAAAATATGAGGACAGTCAATCGTTACATTCAAAACCTTATTAAGAAACAGCATATAGATTCGCATTTGCATTTTCTTCGTTGCTTCAGATGTTCCGTGTCGATAACAACACCAAATATCCAAAAACGAACAAAAGAATTAGAAAACTATGTTCATGAATTCTTCGAGCTTATACAGGGTTATGCAAATTTCATGGTGTCAGTATTGGGATATCCTAAACCATAAGAGATACACAGGGTTGCTTAAATTAGAGAAAAGTTGCGCTATTTTATGGCCATTTCGAATCCGTCAAAGCATGCAAGATATCTGTGACCGTTCCTGAAATATCCTGAAAAAAATGAAAAATCGAGAAATCTTATTTTTGGAATATCTTTCTTACCATTGGAAATTAATAAATAATTTTTTGTAGCCTTACATAAGCCGTTATAAGCTATTTATCTGACGTTTCAAAAATTTTCACAGCCGACTAGATCTCAGAGTTTTCATAGTCAACTTTCGTTTTTCTTATGGCCGCCATATTTTTTTTTTATGTCGTTCGATAAGAAAAAAAAATGTAAACCAAAAATTAATAAATTTTAGAAAAAAAAATTGGAAAATTTTTATTCTTCTTTTTTCAAAGAAAAACAGATAGTTCTTAACTGAAATAGGCCAATATGAAGTCATACTGCTTGCCTTATAGGTTGTTAATTTCTCTATGATATTCGATCTAAAAAGTTTTTTTTTTTTTAGAAAAAAAAAAGAAAAATTTTTGAAAGTTATTTTTTGAAGTTTATTAGTTTTTGGTTTCCATTATTTTTTTATTATCGAACGACATAAAAAAATAATATGGCGGCCATAAGAGAAACGAAAGTTGACTATTAGTACGAGAGCCCACGACCAAAATTTTTGTCTCATAGCAATACGACCAAAACCGCATCAAATTAATAGATTCGATTATTCTGAACCCGAAAATCGCAATATCAGAAATTTTCCGTGTATCGTCCGACCTAACCAAATTTTCAAAAATGTCAAAAAATTTTACCAAACTGTATCATAGCAATCCGTCTGATTTTCAGAATATAGTTAAATGATACCTCTAAGATATTGAAAATAAGTTTTTCAGACGCCACTAGCGTAGCGTGTACCCGGGAGACCACTTAAAAAAAAATAAAAATGAGACAAAAAAAAAGTATCATAGCAAAACGTCTGAAAATGATTTTCACGAGTGAATTTGGGTCAGTGTATATGAAATAATCATTTTTCAGAAGAAAATGTGAGCACATTAAATTTTGAGACCGTTTTGAAAACGTTAAAAAAAATTTACCAATCGGTAACATAGCAATTCGTCTGAAAATTGTTAGACGTGATAAAATAAGTTGTCTAGATGTAGAAAAAATTTATATCAGACAAATTCAGTGTAGCACCTTACTAATCAGACAACTTTTCGATACTCCGAAATTATTCAAAAATCGTATTGAGGCGATTGAAGTATATGTTATTACGAGCCAATGATAGAATGTCATTACGTTAATAAGTTTTATGTAGTTGTCTGCGGCTGTCAAACTGACAAACCGTAATTCATTGTTTGAATGATTCCTCCATTAATTATTTACGCTCGTTCACACCTTGACATTTAACTGTTTGATATTTTCTGATGAAATGAAAAAACTTAATTCGGACGGTTAGTACCCAGATAGAACCGAGTGTCCTATGGACGTCCGTTGAGTATCCATTATACGTCCATTGGTCCATGGACAATAAATGGACGTCCTACGGATTTCTCCGCACGGACTTCCTATGTACGTCCACAAAAGTACGTCCATTGGATGTCCATATCTTGTCCATCGAGTTATTTTTGACTATTGCGCATGACGTGCTGTCGCAGTCAGGAAGAGAATAGCAGCACAAGTGCACGCACGCGCTAACCACCCCATCTTCCATTCTTCCATTATCATACAATCGACATTCCTACATTATACATTAATTCGTCCCAACGAAAAACTTCCGCCATTCCCATCATCCTGAAGACTGCTAGCGTGAAGATGTAGACATCTGCATTATACAGTGAACAAAAGAAAGAAATTCGATGAATCTTTAATTTTTAGAGTTTGTGAAAAATCCAAAAACGAATATTTTCATTAAGTTTATCAATATTATCATAAACTAATATACTTAACAATTTTTCCATGAAAATTACCAGATTTTACGTAAAACTTAATGATAGAAACACGTAAGTACCTACTCGTTTTCCTGTATTTTTAGCCGTTATCAACGTTGCTTTCAAAACAGTAAATTACCTACCTACCTACCTATTCACTACACATTTATTGGATTTTTTCAAAACTCTAAATTTTTAAAGACTTCATCGAATATTTTCTTTCTTTTGTTCCTCACTAAGATATTTATCAGCAAATGCTTTATGTACATCCGATAACGGACTCTCTATGGACATCCGATAACGGGCTCCCTATTGACGTCCGATAAAGGACTCCCTACGGATGTCCAAAGTTGTGACAAATGGACACTGAATGGACGTCCCATGGACGTCCATAGGACAAAAACGGACTTCCTATGGACGTCCATTGGTACATAGAGGGATGTCCATTGGACTACTTTGTGCTGTTTTGGATGACGTCACATATGACTTTTTAAACTTAATCGTACAATAGCAATCTGAATGAGCGGTGTGAGCGTCGTTACAACTGTCAGAATAGCCTGCTGCCGCATGCGCTGTAATGATGCAAGAGACAGGAGCGTAAGAAATAAATAGCCTTTCTTGCCATAGGATTGTAACAAGCGCCAGGGCGTTTGCCGGGCGACTCAGGAACGTTCTTTCCGTTTTTGGGATTATAGGCGACATCGGAAATGTCTGAAAACAGTATTTTAGCAATCCCGGAAGCCATAAAAAACTTAAAAAAAAAATTGAACCGGGTTGCTATAATACACTTCGGCTAAATTTTTTGACATTTTCAAAAATGCGCTCAGGCCATATGCTACGCGCAAAATGTCTGAAAACAAACATTTTCGTTATAAAATGACAAAATCTATGTACATTTTCAATATCAGACGTAATACGATAATACCGTCTGCCTATTTTTTTTGACATAGCAGAAATGGCCTCCCACACAGTTGCTACACTTTTGACCGTTACCACCTACCTAGTAGGGTTCAGGATCATCTTATCTAACGACTTGATACGGTTTTGGCCGTAAAACGATGATACATAGTTTTGGTCGTGGGCTCTCGTACTATATGAAAACTCTGGGATCTAGTCGGCTGTGAAAATTTTTGAAATGTCAGATGGATAGCTCTTAACGGCTTATGTAAGGCTACAAAAAATTATTTATTAATTTCCAATGGTAAGAAAGATATTCCAAAAATAAGATTTCTCGATTTTTCAGTTTTTTCAGGATATTTCAGGAACGGTCACAGATATCTTGCATGTTTTGACGGATTCGAGATGGCCATAAAATAGCGCAACTTTTCTCTAATTTAAGCAACCCTGTGTATCTCTTATGGTTTAGGATATCCCAATACTGGCACCATGAATTTGCATAACCCTGTATATAGATCGAGGTCCCCTATAAAACTGAAGCTTATTCTAATATTGGCAGTTTAAACAGTAATAAAAATCTTGACGAGTTAGATATCACGAAAAAATACTAGCGCCCGTATTCACAAACGATAATTTCCTAAATAATTACGTAATAAATTATCCCCATCTCATTCTATTGCAAAAAAACTGCATAACTCCATTTCACTCATTTAATTAATTAGGTACGTAATTATTTAGGAAATTATCGTTTGTGGATACGGGCATAGACCTATAATATCAATTCCTATTAATTATTAAATTTTGTCTTATAATAATAATTATTATAGTCACTTATAATACCTAAATCAGAATATTATTGACCTAAGCTAATGGTTTCAATGATGGTCACTACTTACTGGTACTTATACTTACAACATTTCAATACCAATTACCTAGCATGCAAGCTTATATCTATAACCAGGTTAGCCAATATAAGCTGAAAAAGCGACACTAAGAAAAACATTAAGGCGTTTGGAAGATCAAAAATCTCCTTATAACAAGAATATTATTATAGTTTTGCACAAAAACTTACATCAAAGGATCTCGAAATTTATTAATACTTGTACCTTGATGAAGCGATAAACGTTTAATTTCAATTCATATACGAGACAATAATAATTCACGAATGATCGTAAATTACATTACCTGGAAGCAGCCACTGAAATTAAGGGTTGATTACAATGCGAAGGGGTTCAAGGGGGTGTACGGAAAAGGGGATGTAATAACATCATCCTTGGATGACACTAACGAGAAAATATCTTTATTGTGATATTGCCACCTTGGAAAAACCCTGGAAAGTTGGCTGTTAGTCGTAACTAAAGGTTTGTTGCCACCGGGATGAATTTTATAAAAAGTATAAAAGGATTTTTGTTGATCATATTCATAAGTTATTCTTATTAGTCTAAAATTTTGTCATTTTCACTAAAAAACACCTCGATTACATTTGTACAACTAAATAATAAAAAAAAGTTATTGCATTTAAGTAGCGTCCGCCAAAAAGTTTGTTTTCCATCTTTTTTGAAAATGTTTTGTCGTTGGTTTGTGCTTTTTAAAAAATGTTTAAAAAAATATAGTTTGAGCACACTAGATCCATGATGTGAATTTTGGTGTCCGAGAAAGTGGCGTCTATCTACTAAGCTGCAAAATTATAAAAATCATAATATTTAGAAAACTAACTTAAGTCCAGTCAAAAAGGGGGTGTAGAATGTGTGAGCAGGTACCTATAAGGGATTCCTTCAGAAACTTGTTCAAGTGACTAAAACTACCAAAAGTTTTGACGTCTAGTGGGGCGCGGGGGAGTGGCATGGGAGTTAAGGTCCCCACTTTTGGGGTTTCTGGTTATATCTCTAAAAGGGTGCGTCGTAGGGAAAAATTTCCTGATAAAAAATAAAAGCTCGTAAAATTGTCTAAAAAGGTTATTCAACACGTGACTTCCGAATTCCCAACCGTTTTTGAGTTACACGCTTCACAAAAGTAGATTTTTTCGAAAAAAAAAATTTTTCTTCATATTTTACATCAAACAGCCCACTTTGAGGTTTCCAGTTATATCTCAGAAACGGTGCGTCGTAAGGAAAAATGTCCTTATAAAAAATAAAAGCTCATAAAATTGTCTAAAAATTTTATTTTATACGCGACTTCCGATTTGCTACCGTTTTTGAGTTTGACGCTTCACAAAAGTAAATTTTTTTGAAAAAATCATTTTACCTAATATTTTTGATCAAACATCCCATCTTTTCGGGTTCCGGTTTTATATCTGAGAAACGGAGCGTCGTAAGGATTTTTTTTTGTCTACGGCACACTGTTTCTGAGATATAACCGGAAACCACAAAAGCGAAATGTTTGAGGAAAAAAATATGAGGTAAAATTATTTTTTTCGAAAAAATCTACTTTTATTGCGCGTGTAACTCAAAAACAGTTGGGAATTCGAAAGTCGCGTTTACGATAAAAGTTGTAGATAATTTTATGAGCTTTTATTTATAATGGAAATTTTTTTCCTATGTAGCACCGTTCTTGAGATATAACCGAAAACCATAAAAAAGAGACCTCCCCGCCCTATATCCCGCCTAATCACCGGCTTACCATCTCGACGCCAGGACTTTTGGTATGTTAGCACCCTAAATACCCTGAACAAGGTTCTGAAGGAATGGTTTGAGTCACTTACTCTATTACACCTCCTTTTGGGCCATTCGTTGACTGGACTACTTGGGCAACATTCGTTAAGATATTACCTAATATAAACGTCACTATCTCTGAAACTACAATTATGAATATCACGGATCTAGTGTGCTCAAATTTAATCTTTTGAGCACAAACTTATGATAAAAAAATTCTAATAGATGGAAAAAAATTATTGCCGTAGCTCAATAAGCACTCGTCAGTTCTTGCCATTCAATTTTATAATGTTTATAGACAAGAGAGATTCCATGCAGGTCAGAGATGTAGTAACTAACTTTGCCGCTTCACTAACTATTGTAAAATTGTGAAAAAAGTAAACCCAACCCGACCGTGCTTCGAAAGGCAAGTTAAATGGTGGTCCCCTAGAGAAAGTCACGTCTCTACGTAATAACAGGGTTAAGTTGTAGTAAACTTGGGTGCGGAATCGCCCTAGGATCTACCAGCAAAGTAAAACTTATATGATTAATATTAAAAAAAATTAATACTGATGTGAAAATGTGAGCAGTTTGATTCTTTTATTAATTTCAAAGTTATTTAACTGTAAAATAATAACATATTAAAAGTAACATGCATGATTTGAACAATTAAAGAGTATTCATTTCTACCTTGATTATCTTGTAGAGTTTGCGCTAGCTTAACGTTCCGAGACTATTTAAAATGACGCGCGGAAGACTCGAGAGAGAAACTTTAAATAAAAAAACTTCCGACGAGACCATTTATGATAAACTAAATGAAGTTTTATTTGCATAATAAAAGGATATTTCAAATTAACCTTAGCTGCTTTTTGAAAATAACATCGCTGCCGAAAATATTTGAAGTCACCTGAATATTTTAACTCTACTAACGCTTTTTCATAATTGTCAAAGAAGTACCCGGACAGTTGATAGAAAGGGACAAAACTACTTTTGATGAGAGGACCAATCACTATTAAATTAAATGAGTTAATACGTCAGCAATTCTACAGAATTTCCATTTATAATGTCTATGCACCATCGGGAAATGATTGTTTTTAATTGAATCGCGGTGATTTATCGTTTTAAAATAATTAAACCTTTTCAATGATCACAAAACGATAGCTAGAGGGCCAAAGTACGAATCTATACATGGCTGTATTATTATTGGAACTGGCCACTCGTTACAATACTGCAAACATCAATGCTCGGAGTGAGAATTTCAATAGAATTATCAGATTTGGGAATATTAAAACCAGATTGACAGTCAAGTTAGTTTTATTTTATACCTATCAACCGCAATCATTAAACTCTAGTGTTGTAAGCATTCTGCTTCATTATTAGCAATTATGATGCTTATTAAATAATTTCTACAAGCTCTATGACAAAGGTTGGCAGATGATAGGTCATTTAATTTTAAACAATTTTTTAATAAAATATGTCCTATTAACTTTTGTTCAGATGTTACAATCATTTAAAGGTAAAATTTTTATATTTTAAATAAAAAGGCTATAAGAAATTATAGTTGGAATGACAATTATTATGGCATGACAGGTAATATAAAAGCTCTGAATTAAAAATGCATTTATACTGAGTAATGCGTCTACTGATGAGTATTCTTGTGGAATCTTTGCAAACTGTAATTTTTTTTATCATCTACCAAAGTTTTTCATATAGCTTTATAATAAAACACCCTGTAAAATTATGTTTTCCAAATAAAGCGCCTTAGTTTGGGAGATTGGAAGACAAACTAAAAGAAAATGACCAACAATTTTAATCTTAAATCTCAAGCCCATGTTCAAGATCTTCAAGTGGGTAGGCCCTTCGCACACCGAAAAAAATCTATACCTACAAGACAACTGGTCGGCGCGAGTGATTCGACGTGTGTATGTTTTCGCTGGATATATGATGTACTTATTGTTCAGTAAATAAGCCGAAAAATACAGAAAAGTGGTGGAACAGCGCTGATTTAAAAAATTCATTTTTTCCTGCTGGATTCCTTAGACCTTCAGGAACATTGATCACCACTAACCCAGGCATTAAATCAAAAAAATTTGGGAATTTCCCCTTATGAAAGTTCAAAATTTCACCTCCGAAATCGTCTCTCGGGGCTTTTCAGGGACGCTGATTACGAATACAAGGTCAAATAAAAGCAAGTGAGGGTGGTTCCAGCCCCTCAAAACCTCCCGCCCAATTCCCCCAAATAGTAACAATGATTAAAGCAAAAATTCAAAATTTTACCTCTGAAATAATCTTTCCGTGCTTTTCAGGGTCGCTGATTACGAATCCAAGGTCCTAAAGCAAGTGAGGGTAGTTGAAGGTAGTTCCTGGTAATTCCAGCTCAAAACCACCCCAAGAAGTGGCAACGACCCCAAAATCGTTTTTGGGGTCGGTGGTCACCAATCCGAGGTCCGATTTAAACACCCAATGCGATTGCGATAAACATTTTCACTTCTTCCGTTTTCGATAGCTGATTGATTTGTAAGCTGAAGATTCCTGAGGCGACAAATTAATTTCTTGTAAGTACGACTTCTTGAGGCGGTCTTGAGGATTGGCCACCTTCACTTTCTTGTCGACCGCGAATTCGTGTTCAACGACCCTGAAAACCCCAGCGAGACTATTTCCGAGGGCGAAAATTAAATTTTTTGTATCATCGCCACCGCCACTTCTTGGGGGTGATTTTCAGTGGTTGAAACTACCATCACTTGTTTTTAGACTTCTAATTTGTGATCAGCGACCCCAAACCTCCGAGGGATGATTTCCGAGGTGAAATTTTGAATTCTCACTGTTACTATTTGGGGTGCTTTGGGGGGGGGGAAACAATATCCTAATTTTCGCATTTTCGAGAAAATGCAGGAATTAGTGGTGATTAATATTCCTGAAAGCCTAAGAAATTCTGAAAAAATAAGGAATTCTTAACGGTGTACGAAGGGCCTTAAGTTTTTCTTATCATTATTGCAGGTAACCACAAATTTGACACAAGAGGATAACGACTGCACTATTTTCCGTATCCACAAATGGCGGCCAAGACAAAAAAACGACAAAAATGTTAGAAATTTTATCATGAAGGAAAAGGGAAAGAAAACCGAAAGGTTCTTTCAATCTCTTGAAATGAGCCCTTCCTGAGCTCTGACCGTTTGATTAGGAGGGACGGGAGAGTGTTTTAAAAACTGGATTTCTTTTATCGATTAACACGGAAAGGGAAAGGGTTAGGGACTTCTGGCCGGGCTCTTTTTCAAGGGAATTGAACAACCTTTCAGTTATTTTGGCGCGCGAGATACTGCAGAGACATAGAAATGTATGAAAAAACCATACAAAGTGGGCAAGAAAAGTAAGGAATAAATTCGGTAAAACGGAAAGTAACGATTTTTTTGAAAAATTAAAAACCGGTCGTTTTTTCAATTTAATTTATGTTCTCTTGACGTAACATTTTTTATACAGGACACCCTGTATATTATTATAATTTCGTACTCCCCAAGAAAATCCAATAAGAATGACTTTTAAAGTTGCAGTTTAAAATGAGTATGTTATGAGTTATAAACAAGTGAAAACCGCCTTTTTAATTTTGAAAGCTGTGTACTTACATCGTAAATGGCTCAAAATATAGGAAAACGGCTTACAAAGTTATAGTTGAAATTTTTATACAGGGTGATTAAAATCTGATAGTTTCCACCCTGTATTATAATTCAACCACATAGTAGGATGTACATAATAAGAAAAGTTAAGATTTGGTTATTTTTGCAGCTCTGTTGTTTGTACCACAAATTTTCTCCATGCAGCCGTTAAATTTTTGCTTACCACGTATACAGGGTGTCCGGTAAATACCTCCTAATCTCTCGGGAGCATAGAAGGGAGGTCAAAATAAACCTAGTCTGTGATAAAAAAAACATTCCTAAAGTGTCCCTAAACGGAGATACAGAGCCCCAAAATGGTACCCTAAGATTTACTTTTTTAGCTCTAACTTTTGAGCCGACCTGTATAATTTGATGAAATTTTAAATTTTTTATAGAGGCTATAAAGACTCATTCAGCCATATCAGAGTGGATGTTCGAAGTCCTAAAGGAAGTCAAAAACGGACTTACCACCACACTCATTGTGTCAAAGTTTTGACAGGTGTCATTTTACAGAGCTGAAAACTTATTTTTTAAATACGCTGGTCATTCATCTTCACAAAAGGTACTCTTAATTTATTTCGATAAAACTAGCGGTTCTCAATATAAATCGACGTTTAGTAACTTTTGAGTGTTTCGCTTACCTAAGAACCGATTTATCTCGAAAACCGTCAGTTTTACCGAAATAAATTAAGAGCACCTTTTTTAAAGATGAAGTATTAGACTATTCAAAAAAATTGTTTTTAGCTCTGTAAAGTGACACCTGTCAAAATTTTGACTCAACGAGTATGATGGTAAGTCCGTTCCTGACTTCCCTGACGACGTCAAACATCGACTTTAATATGGCCTGATGGCTCTCTGTGGCCTCTATGAAGTGTTTAAATTCCATCCAATTATACAGGTCGGTTCAAAAGTTAGATCCAAAAAAGTAAATTGCGGGGCACCCTTTTAGGGCTCCATATCTCCGTTTGGGGACACTTTAGGAATTTTTTTTTTATAACAGACTAAGTTTTTTTTGACCTCCCCTGTATGCTCCCGAGAGATTAGAAGGTACTTACCGGACATTTTATAGGTTGAACCTAAATAATTTTTTTTCATACCTCTGCATCTCTCAGAGTTATTAAAAAAATTTTTTCTGAACGGTTGAAGTACAGACCAATCTTAAACTTGTTAATATAACCCATATTTTTTTGCATACCTGCGAAATCGATGGGAGTGAGCTTAAAATAATGCTACAATAATTTCTATACCGTTACTGCAGCTTTTTAAAAATGAAAAAATTTAAAACTGAGAAATTAAAACTTTTGAAACTCTCCACGTTTAATTAAAAAACTTCTCGTATTTGAACTAAACACCTCTCGATTTGAAATTTTCAACGTTATTAAAACTAGGCTACAGTTGAACTAAAATTGGATTCTTGAACTTGATTTATATGTTTCAGGTCGAAACAATTTAGTTCCTTGTGTATCTCCTGAACTTTTATTGCGATCACTCAAAACCCACTTAAGAATTTTTTTATTTCATTTTGCTTATGAGTTTTATGCGTCGGCAGGGTGGGGCAATCACATCAGTTCTGAAGTTAATCTTAGCTCCACGGATTCGATCAAGTTAAATAAAATTTAAAGTGAAATAAAATTGTGAAGTTATTTTTAGAACTGCTTGTTTACAAGAAAGGATGTAAAAATAGGTGGTGATCAGAATATTTTTATTATCCCAATGCATCCTTGAATACATACAATATACAAGCTATTGAAATCAAGGAAAAATTCTCATCATGAAAATCTTAAGTTACCAATTTATTGTCATGAAATGGAGACTATAAAATGAAGACATAGGTCTAATAATCTGTAACTTTCAAATTGGACTTTTTAACCTACTGAATAAAGTTAACAGTTAGGTAGTCCTTCTTGGAATAAAAGCTTCAATAACGGATATGCGTGATTAATCCAAAGATATTTTCTGAGAGAATTACAGGAATGACCAAATTCATGTGATCAAAGCTGTAAATTGAGATAAAATTAACAAATTACCGTAATCTTTCAAATCATGGAATTACTTACTTTTCTATTTTCAACATTGAGTAGTCAGCAGTGCTGATAGCAGAGGGTTGACAGACAGCAAAGGGTGAAACAGGGAGCAGCATGGAATGAAAGGGCAGTGCCCGTGTCCAATAATGAGCAGCCCGGGCCCTTTGTTGCGGGATGGGCTCATTTCTCAGCCGGGCGCCGCTCTGAAAGGCGCCGTAATACCTGATCGGAGACTGCTGGGGGGTAGCAGCGAGGATGGATATTAGGGGTTGGAATCCTGAGGATGTTAGAATGAGGATTCCTCCTCATGAAATGTCGGATTTGAGACCTCTCTCTATCTCTCTTATGATTGTTCAATTTTGTATTTTTGCTTGTAGATGGGTTTAGATTTTAGTAAGTACCTAACTGAGACATCATTTTAAAAATCTATTTTGTTATAACGTATTACACAGATATCTGATGAACCTGTCTTAAAAATCATTTCATACCTAATTATTTTGAGACCTTATTTATTAGGGACAAGTTTTATTTTATTTTTTACTACCATTTTTTAGGAAACTGTTTTTTGCTATAACGTCGCTGGAGTATTAGCATTTTTGTATTATCCTTAGCTTATAATTAAAATGTTAATTTTTTATATAGAATCTCATCAGAGCGAAAGATTACCAAAACGTAGAGTTTCTTGAACTCTTACATAGCAGTTATAATGACTTATGATGCTATGGCATGTTGCGAGGCAAGAACAATCAACGTATAGTCTTATTAAGAGTAGGTACCTTTTTTTGTCCTACAGGGTTAAAACTTGTTAACTCTCACTGTTGTTCTATGCATAAATTATTACTTTCTATCCAACTTAGGAGAATAAGTTTAAAGTTTAAAGCATGCACGTGTAGAGAGTACAGATTATTAGACCTGCAAAACGGAAATTCCGTTTAGCAAAAGTGCGATTTATTAGTGTCGAGTTTTTTTTTCAAACAACTTCTAGATAATTTCACGTTGATGGAGTTTGGAAATTTCAGAAGGCAGTGATGTGTGCTTGTAGATAGGTTTTGCTTCTCGATTTGGAGTAGCGGGTTTGGAATTGGCAGTTAGGGTGATGTTAGAGGGTGAGTCAGCCCTGGAGTTTAGGGGGAATTGCTCTAATTAGAGGAACTCTTTTCCAGTTTGTTACACTTACAAATTGACACGTCCTAGGTCGGCTAGAGTAGACGTAACATCTGGTCGAGGTTCTACCGACAGTAATCCCATAATAATCGCATGAATCCGAGTAATAGTTACGGAATTACATGTCGAAATAGTAATCTTTTTTCAATTATTATTACAAGAAAAAAAATACACGCAATAACTACAGTTCCTGTTATTTAATATACAGGTTGATCCCGAAATGACAGACACAGTATGCAGAGTGTTCTATAGCGGATGTTCAGAAAGATTAAAATTTGAAACAAAATTTGTTGAATATTTAAATTGTTAAAGTATAAAATAAAGTAACTAACTGCACAAAATTAGGGGATTCCCTCGCCGACAAACCAGTCACTAGATTTTTTCTTCGGTTCTCCAACTCTCAAGTTTGTGTATGCCCTGCATTATGGAGTGCCGACACTTGGAATGAACCATGTACCAAAGTCGACTTTCTACGATTTTCAATTGAAATTTTGAGCCTGTTCGAGAACCAGCGGAAGTTCAAAATAACCCTTCAATTGGCTTGAGTGATTGATTAAAATTCCCTGCAGACTCTCTGTATCAAATATCTTCCGATATTGACATTCGTTGTGAAGAGATATCATTCCTTAAAATACTGAAAAAGCGTCCACAATATGTTCAAAAATGGCTTAAGTATGAGACAAATCGATTTCTCATCATAACAAATGTGAATTGTTCAAAGCAATCTCTTTTGTAATCTCTTCATGTGGTTATTCTTACCACTTATTTTTTGAACATTACATGTTATTTAAAAACATCTTTACTAGCACATTTGGGCCCATTTGGATTCATTGGAGTCACTGGTATCTGCTGGTATATTAGATCTGCTGCAACCTCTTTTTACCTCCTCATGCAAAAATTGTACAGAAACAGTTGTTTCATGAAAACCGGTTAGCTTATTACACTTGCAATGGTCTAAAATGATTTATTTACACCGTTGAAGACTTAAAAACCAATTGTCTTGTAACCGAAAAGCCAATTTTTGAAAATTTTTCTGAATTTTTACTGTTTTTTTTTTTGTTATCGCAAGTTTGAAGGTAGATCAATTCTTTCACTTACCGATAAAATTCCCAAATCACACAAAACGTCCTCAACTCACGGTCCAAACCTTAAGATGAAATGCTGCGATGTAGTTTCTCATGTATCTCAAGGCGCGAAATCATCTGAGACCGAACGAGCATGCGTATACTCTGTACACTGAGAGTTGTCTGTTGTGATAACTAAGGATACATCATCTCGTTATGTTTCTTACTTCTTCTATTGCATTGCATAGTCAATCGAGTTAAAATGGGACGTATTGCCAGAAATACGTTTGAATCGTCAGCAATTCTAAAAAGATGAGCAAGAGTGAGACGGAAGTATCGACTCGCGTCTTGATACGCTTAGATTGATACGATATTACGATCAGATTGTCGTCGCTACTATCAGTAGTGTCAGTGTCAGCGCTAAATATACTAACTAGGTTTCTGTTGTGATTTGAAAAGTTTTTAATACGAAATTAGCAGAATTACCTGTAATATTGTACGGTGTGATACACTATGAGTAACTTATTAATTGCGCGAATGCCTAAAAATCTATTTCCTTGTTTTGCCTGGGAAACGATTGAACTCCCTAGTACGTGGTCTTGTGGTAAAATTGCTGGAATATTTTACTTGCAAATAAGAAAACGGAGGTGCTATTCTTTCTTTTAAACGGCAACCAGCAGGTAGGTGACATGATATTTCTATCATGATGATAACTTGGGTATATCATTATGATAACTTAAATTTAATTTAAGATTTAAACATAAATGTTGGCGGTAATATTCTGGACTGTTTCTCTGTTTATAGTTTCCTGTTAATGGGTGCAGACCCGTTGGAAACATTAAATAAATAAATAAATAAATAAATAAATAAATAAATAAATAAATAAATAAATAAATAAATAAATAACAATAATTATTATCATTCTTATTTACTTGCATTATATAATATTTGTTATCAAAAAGTTGCAAGGCTCTACTTCGTCAATAACTTGTCGAAATAATATATTTGTAGGATATTCATTATTCCTCAACACACGCCACTGACACGAACTGCGATACCACATCTGGTTCGACTTAGAAATAAGTGTACGATTCAAATCGAATTAAATGAAATTGTTTAGTCAGAATCAGTGTGGCATGACAACGGACAACTCTCAGTGGACAGCGTGTAGGTACGTAGACGTATTAAAATTAGGTCAAAGACACATCCCCGGTTGCTGAGTAAAGGCACCTATGCGACGTTGACATTTGACATCCTACATGTCATTATATTTTGTAATGCTCAATTTATTTACCAGCAGAATAGAATGGACCCAAATAAAGCAGCACATATTGTTGCTTTGGTCAACGATGACCGTAGACACCTGAGAAACTGCCTCGCAACGGTCAAAAAAAGGGTTTGGCGAAATTTTGGTAATACTTTTCGTGAGTAAAGGAGTTGATCCGCCTTCAAACTTACGAAAACAAAAAAATTGTAAAAATTCTGGAAGTTACAGCAGTCTGAAATATGCTGTAAAAATCTTCAAAAATTGATCTTTACAAGATAATGATTCTTTAGGTCTTCAATAGTGTAAATAAATCGTTTAGACCCTCCCAAGTTAACCTGTTTTCATGCAAAACTATTTCTTTACCATTTTTGCAGGAGGAAGTTAGAAGAGGTTGCAGCAGATCTAACAGGGGGCTAGAGCTCAAAGAATGAATCAACTAGTATCAGAGACTCCAATGAACCGGAGTAATTTTTTTTACATAACATCAAATAGCCAAAAAAGAAGTGGTAAGACTGTGGTAAGTGGCAAGTGGTAAAAAGTACCCCTACCACATGAAGAGAAAACCAAAACTTTGGAAATGCTTTGAGAAATTCAAAATTGGGGGGACCTCTTTTTTAGTGAGAAAAATCAAGTTTTCTAAGACTTCAGCCATCTTTAAACATCTTGTGGTCGCTCTTTGCAGGATTTCAAAGAAGGAAGTCTATATCTTCACAAAGAATGTCAATAGAGGGCAAACAATTGGTGGTAAAGAGAGTCTGTAGGGAGTTTGCATCAATCATTCAAGCCTGTTGAAGGCTTATTGAAGTTCCGTGGTTATAGGGCAGGCTCACAATTTCAACTAAAAATCGTGGGAAGTTGATTTTGGTACATGGTTCAATACAAGTATAGTGATGTAACTCCATAACATAGACATACACAAACCTGGGAGTTGGAGAACTTCGAGAATACACTTTGCTTGATTCTTGTAAAATTTTGTGAAAATCTAGTGACTGGTTTGTCGAAGAAAGACCCCAAAAAGTGTTCCCCGAATTTTTTGCAGTAGTATATTACAATTTCTTGAAGATCTATTGAATAATATATAGGATAATAATCATAGACGATAAAAACATATCAACGATAAATTTTTTATTTTGTGTTATGTATTTTGATGTACTTTTTTATGTGTGCTAACTATGATGTTAATTATAAGATATGTATGTACTTACAGTTCTGTTCAAATAAATCTGAGAGAACTCTTATAACGCAACTCTCAATTCCAATTTTTCATATAAATCTGGGACAACTTTTCTGTTGTGTTGTATTGGTGGCTTTCATCATTGATGTGTGAAGGCTTTCATGGCTGGCTTCAATTTAAATCTTAGTTGATACCGGGCTGTTGTTCCATGGTCCATGGAGATTTGTTCCTACGTTTCGTCTACAGTCAAACCAGTCAAACGTTAAGCGATTCTTCCATTCCTCATGTTCACTGATAACTGACAACACTACTGAAAGAGCCTCATAGGTTCCTGAGGCAGACGATGACTCATTTGGGTTTGACGTAACGCAGGCCAAATCCCAAATCCGCCGCAGTTTCATTCCTCCCTCCTGCCTGTGGAAATTACTTAGATGTTTGTAAATTTCAATTATTGCGCTTCACAATGTAATCGTGTGTAATATTGTGAAGTAGTGGACACGACTTTCGTCTTTCAGCAGGCTTTCAGCATGTTGGTTGTTACATGATTTCAGTAAATCTTTTGACGATGCTCATCAGGAGGTAATGTGTTCTATTTGATTGAAGTAACAATAATTATTGAAGTAATAAGTAGTAATTAATTAGATAATAATTATAACTTAAAAGTGAAACATTTTATATTGTTTTGACATTTGTGATAAATGGACTGTTACCACAGAATAGATACAATCAGAAGCTAAACTCGCCGGCGGTGCCTTTGATCTTTTAGAGACAAGCCACACCTCTAGCGGCCATTGCTTCAGAGTAGAAACGCAGGCCCGCCACCAGCCCGCCACAGAATAGGTAGAATTCTATTCTGTGGGCCCGCATTCAAAACTAATGAAAGCTCATCTCAAATCATGGCGGATCTCTATGCGCCGAGTACATGCGCGAACTCGGTATTTTTATTGAAGTTTATATTCTCATTGTACCTATTCTGTGCTGTTACCTTTGCTGACAGCATGAAAAGCATGGAATTACAGTATAGTGGAAGTCATGGAAACATTGTTCAATTTGTAAGGTAGACTTTACAATACAAAGTTAAAATTGTCCCAGATTTATATAAACAGAACTGTACAAACGCTGAGCTCTGTCTTCTAAACTGTTCTCGAGATATCTTCAAGAAACTGGAAAACGGTCTATTCCTTGGACCGTTAATGAATATTTTTTATCCATTTTTTATCAAAGAATCTTTCCTTCAAGTTTTTTTGCAATATTAAAGATATAGCCAGTATATTTGAATGTGAAGGTATTTATTAAAAAAAAGATGTTAGGAATCGAATTTAACTCAGCCTCGTCACGGGGTAAATATGGGAAATAGTCGAATAGGATTTTGATTATGATTCCAACGCTCTACCAGGTTGATTGATTCTATTCATACAACCCCATAAAAATTCAACACAATGCACTATATTACAAGGCATTATGCTGTCGGAGTTTAGTGAACTTCTTGGAATGATTTCCATGACTAATAAGCTTTTCGCATTTTTCTGGTCTAAAATACCGCAGTAACTTTATTCCTTGAACAAATTACAAAACTAATCTAGCGGAGAGAATAATTACTCTAAACTATTTTATGACTATGATTTCACTTGCAGAATCATTTTATATGAGTGAATAAAACTTTCAAAGTACTGACAAGAAGCTAATGTTATGTTGAGTTCTGTAATGAATGAGAGAGCAAAATATGAGCTAGGGATGTTTATTCGTGCAAAATAATTCGAAATTGATCCTTTAAATAATATTAGGTAGGTATCTACCTACTAGAACTTTAATCAGGAAATATTACAACACTTGGATGCACATTCTCATTACATTTAATAAAGTGGAGGATGGAAAAGAGGGTAAATCTGCAGTCCCGCCTCACCTGCATGTTATGCTATTAATTATTCCTCTATGAGAATCCCAATAGAATTATACGAGATAAACAATGGAAAAGTAGATTAAAATACAGCAATCCCATTTATTATTAAGTATGCCTGGATGATTTAATTATTCGAAATAACAGTTAATTTTAATCACAAAGCCTTCAAATATTCGCGTAAGTAGAGCAAAAAGTATTTTTAATTATACAACATTTATATCGCAATGAAGCTACTTATTTCTCGATGATTTCCATTTCTAAATCCTTATAAACCTTGTACTTTAGGAGAGATTATTCTGTTGCAAATTATCCTGATTTATGGGCTTTAGCTGTACAAAATGAAACAACAGAGAAACGTTAGGGTTTCCCTCTACCGGAAAAACTCCTCCTGAAAGACGGAGAACGGAGGACAGCTGAAGATGTGTTGAAGAGGGATAGCGAAATGGAAGTTAGGCAGTCGGCAGAGGTAATGGCGTTTCTTTTATCAGTTTGTTGTTCGGCGGTAATGCGTGGAAAGGTAGTTAGTTATAGTTAGTGACTTCCCTCGAGTTCTTGTTGTACTCGCCGCCCTTCTAGCCTTCTCATGTCATCGTGGATCACCCAACAGTTAGGCAACTAGAGGAAATAACTACACTCCTAACTTGGAAACTGTTGTAAAATACCTAAAGTAAAAAAAGTTGTTTGTAGTAAATAGGATTTAGTGTAGAGTACATGTGCTTTGAGACTCTTAGAATAAGAATTTTACAAAATGATGTTACTTTTTTTTTAAATTACGTCTAAGGCTAGGTAAGTTTTTAAAATCGAAAAGAAAAATTTTATTTGAAAAATTTGCATACCTACCAACCCGGTTTGAAATTTTCATGAAAAATCGACGTCTTCAGAATGCGACGTAATTTTGTGTGAGCACAGCCGACTGCAATAATAATACGAGTCGATTAAACAATGCAGTTTGACAGTAAAGTCCTCAGTTTTCCCACAAACCGAAAACAAAAATTTTGGAAAGCTAAAAAAATTGCTAATTTTCATCTCATATCTCGAGAACGCGAATTCGCAGGTTAAAATGAGTTTAAGTTTCGGAATTGTCGACCCCCGGCACATCCTCTGGCAAATTTGCAAGGCGCCGAAAGATATTTTTGAGCGTGTTAAGAATTTTTTTAGAAAAAATCGACACAATAAACTTTCAACCGGAAAATGGCATTTCTCTTGCTGTATCTCGAAAACTGAGAGAGCTGCAGAAGAACCGCTTACAGTTCTGAACTTCTCGCTTTTCCATCCATTAACGGAGGATTTTTATTAAAATCGAAGGGAGCCCGGTAGTTTGAAATTTTTATGAAAAATCGATGTCTTCAGAATGGGATGTATCTAAGTAATTTTATGTGAACATAGAAAAAAACTTTAATGCTAGATTATTGGCTTACTCGATTTTTTTAACCAGATGACTTTAAAAACTAATTTGCCCTCAAAAAGAACTCTCGATTATTCAGTTTTTTATTTTGCAAGAATTGTGAGCAATCTGGAATCTGAGAGATGTTGTCTGGAATAGCCTGGCCCCGAAGGTACAATCATTGTCTTCGATTATCTATTATTATCAAGATCATAAAATCAAGTTTTTCTCTTAAACTGTGACACTTCTACTTTAAATCAATGATGGTCCTCGGATAGGAAACAGATGAAAAATAATTTAAACTAAGACGGAGGTGCGTACGGGTAGAACTTAAGCATTTAACTAAGACTAGAAATATATGTTAAGATATTCCACCCATTACATGGAATAAAAACTGGAATGAATCATGGAATAAAAACTGACCTGTGGCTTGTTATACTCAACCTTTATTTCCTTGACTATAAGAATTTTGTAAAGGTTTGTGAGAATTTTCGGGCAGTTTCAATAATCAATGAGAGCAACTTTAACTTCCTTTTTAGAAGTTTAGAACTTTACCAACTTGAAGAACTTTGGAAGTAAGTCAATGTTGGAATACATGGATCAGAGTTTGCATTTTTGTTACCAAAGAGAAATAGCTCTCAGATTGTTACAGTCAACCATGAGATTATGCAGAGACAGCACCGCATAAGATGTCTAAAAGCAAGGATTAAAACTCATAGAATACATCAAAAGTTCAAGTAAAAGCATGAAAAACAAGACACTGGAGACTATGCTTGAAAAAAGGAAATTTGATTAGTTTATTTTTCGTTGTGCGATTAGCTTGTTTTTGATGTTTGATGAAAACGATTGTTCATCAGTATCCCTAAAATTGTTTTCTTCTCATTATGAAGTGAACGTGTTTTATAACAGGTGTTTTGATAACTTCCATCAAATAGGTACTTTATCTAGACTAATATTTTATTTAAGGATGTACCCATTTTTCCAAAAATATTCGGTCGTATTGTTTTTTTATGTCACCCGGAATTCAACAACTTAATCAAAAATCTATAAAATTCACTACGACGTCATTTTGACGGAAAACAAAAGGCGACTAATATATTCTAGGAACTAGTCTTCTTTAAAAATTTAAGAAATCAAATCAATAGCTTAAAATGATATAATATGTCAACCTACAAAAAATTCTTCATTTTTTTCAATAATTATTAAAAGATATGACCAAAATAAAAAAAAATTAAAAGAGAATTCGCGGATTTTAGGCTCATGGTCATCATTGATCTCACACCAAAGACAGAGAAAAGCACTGTTGCAGACATGGATGGCCATTTCGCTCTTATTTGAGCTCATCAGCCTGCCATATCAGCAAATGTAATTCCACAACTTTTGCATAAGAAACATCCGCTACTTATTACGAACATTCACACGGAACTCCGGGATCTTTAATTAGTAGCTATATCTATCATGGTGACCGTTACTACCAATACTGTAGAGAAGCTATTACCGTAGAAAAAAAATGCGAAATGGCTATTAATGTCTTAAGAAAAAATTTTTCTTTGTCTTTGGCATGAGATCGGTGATGAACATGAGCCTACTCACAAATTCTCTTTCTATTATTCATTATAATATTTTGGTCCAGAATTACACTTGGGTAAAATAAAATCTTTTCCGATTACAAACGAGCATCCTATTTTACCCAACTTTGCCTATTTACCCTAATCTGTAACTGTCAAAATAACAAAGTTACAGTCACACAACTATGGTAGATTATTGTCACCCTGTATACTTATAGGTACATTTACAGTAAGTTGATAATTAATTATTTATAATACCTACTTGTAGACCATACTCCATAGGTGATACTATAAAAGCTCTCATAAATTTCTTATTCGGAAATCAGTAAATTTACTTCAGCAAAATGTGCAACGAGATTCAAGGAACACCTCTATGTTCGTACAAGAAACAGCACTCAGACGAGTAATACTTTTTCAATTATTATCTGGCATTGGTCCATGTGGAGTTGGAAACTTGAACTTGTGGAATTCATCCATCTGCATTCGTAAATTTCTAGCGTCACATAAAACCAAGATCGAACTGTTATCTGCACTCTAACAACAATCACAAACTCTTTTTGCTTCCGTTTATTTGTATTCCTCACGAATCCACCAAAGTAATCCCTGCGGAGTCATACGTTACCGCATATAAAATAAAATTCACTCTTCTAATAAATAATATTTATTTTGATGAATCATGTTGGTTTTTGGTTACTTTCGTTATACCTACTCGTATCTACTACTGATATTTCTTTTTAAGTGATTAGGGAAGTTACTTCTTCTGTCACAAATTTGAATCAAAACTCTGATTTCACAAGGTTATTCAGTGGTAAGTACTATAAATTGAAGGGCCTTTGCTGTATTGATATTGTATATTAATAATTGGAATATTGGTATATTAATTTATTAGATGAAGCTTAAAAAAATATGAAGAAAATTCAAATACGTTTCCGACAACAAATCTTTAATTTTTCTCGAAAACTCGAAAAAATTTTTATAGTAATTTTGTCTCGCATTCAGAAGAAAGCAATCAAAAATTTATATAAAAAGTAGTTACGGATTTTTTTGGGACAAAAGGTGTTATGTGACCCCGGATTAGAAAGATACAATAAAAAAAATTTCCTTAAATTTGATTTTTCTCCTTAGTTTAGCTTTATTTACAAGTTCTTTAATTTATGGTACTTAATCTAATGGTAAACTTAAACTTAATTTGTGGTAAATATTCAACTAATTTATTGTTATAAATTGAAATAAGCTGAAACTAACTAACTAATGCGAAATTCTCTAACGCATTATTTTTGTTTCATTATTTTAACAATATTTGAATACAGTTTGAGTTGAAGGAGAGAAATCTTCCGTTAGAGAGAGAACTGCATACTGCATGCTATATCCTGTGCTTATCATATCATATCATATCATATCATATCATATCATATCATATCATATCATATCATATCATATCATATCATATCATGTTATATCATATCATATCATATCATATCGTATCATATCGTATCATATCATATCAATATCGTATCATATAATATCAATATCATATTTTTTCTAAAAACTGTTCTTATAAATGAAATTACCATCCAGCGGGGATGGAGTTGAAAGGTATAATAAAAAATAACTGTGAATACATAGGGGCGGCGGACGGAAGAGAAAAAAAAATAATTCGCAACAATAACAAGAAATATCAAAATATCATAATAGAATTCATTACTGAGTAGTATAACAAAGTAGGCAGGGTGGGGGGGGGGGCGCATGCAGATCTTGGGCAAAACTTTCCAGAATATTACATTTCAAGGCCTTTCTAGCTACAGAATTAATATAGGGCTGTGGGCAAGGGGCGCAAGCCGTTTGGGGGCGGAAGTTTTTATTGAAGTAATATTTTTTTGTGGTTATTTATTAGTCATTTAGTTATAATAGTTTTCCCATCTCAGTACATGTTTAACTAGTGGGAAATTGCGCGACTTTGAACATTGAACATAATTTATCTTGCTGGGCATTTTCTTTAGAGCCTGACAAACGTAACTAGTGTTAAACTTAGAATCCATACTGCACTAACTTTGTAATCCATCAGTCGTCACTCACTGGCTTATTCCCGACGTTAGCCATCCTATACGCATTTCTTATGAAAAAGGGCGCATTACTTTCAGTGGCCCACAGACCCCAAATATCTTAGGACGACTCTGGCCTAAGAGCCTAATACATACTACCCGCGGAACGCCGAACCTGATTCAAGTTGTTCTATAAAAGTAGGTACCCAACAGTTCTATAATATTTTGCTTTTCTTGACAAATTCGTAACACATATGCATGTCTTGTTCTTGAATTGATGATATCGAACAACGAAGGCTTTGGCCATATTAAGACCTGATGGTGGGCTCTAACTTCCATTCAACTCTATATATTATCCGGCGGCCCTTCACAATGCGTGAACGTAACGCGAAAATGTACCTAACAGTACCTATATAAAATACAGTTATTTCTTAGTGTGATTAACATTCTTACTTGATTTTCCAAAAAGTTTCTCGGGGGAGAACCCCCAAACCCCCCTCATTCCTGGGGGATACTCCGTACCCCCCACACCCCCCGGTTGGACTCAAATGTTAACATATCTTTGACATAATTCACTTTGAAGCACAACAGAATTTACCTAATCTAATGAATAGGTACGCATTTTTATTAGTGTGTAATTTTTACCTACAAGAAATTGTCATCTCTAAGAGAGACATTTTTCCTTCCAAGAGGGGGAAGGGGGCGGCAATTTTTGTATTGGCACGCAGGCGGCAAATAGGCTAGGCCCGGCCCTGGCCCTGATGCTGTATAAAGTAAAATATGGTGAATTTTTGTTCTTATATGGTAAAATATGGTTTCAGAATATTTTAAGGCGGGCTACTTGCAGTAAATTTTTCGTACCAACTGTCGAAGGAACATATATGAAGGAAAGATGTATAGCTATATTGAGAAACTAAGGGCCAGTTTCATAATAATATGAAAGTCACTTTAAAAATTAAAGTCTTATTTCACCTTGGCTATTTTTTAGTGACTTTGAAAAATTTATTATAAAACCGCCCCCAAGTATAATTTATTAATAATTGAATTGATGCCCAGATTTGTTTGAAGTTGATAAACTTATAAAAAAATAATTGATTAATTTCCAATAATAAAAAAGTATGGCTAAAATAAGAAATTGTTATTTATCAGTTTTACAGGATATTTCAGCAACGATTGCAAATATCCTGAATTTTTCTCAGATTCTTATTAAGCATAAAATAGTGCAACTTTGCCCCAATTTAATCGAGTCCGTATTTCTTCTAGTCTCCGATATCTCAATAATGATTGAATGTTGCTCGAATTTGACTCATCCTGTATAATAGATGTAGATGAATTATTTTTATTTGATCTTTAAAATATGACCGTCATTA
Organism: Malachius bipustulatus; assembly: GCA_910589415.1. Classification (NCBI taxonomy): domain Eukaryota; kingdom Metazoa; phylum Arthropoda; class Insecta; order Coleoptera; family Melyridae; genus Malachius; species Malachius bipustulatus. Next base: position 37,203,595 of record OU342634.1, on the reverse strand, counting down.
TACTTTACATGTAAAATTTGAAGACATCACATTTTTATCGTGTCTTTTAATGTTATTTGTCCTGTGAAGAATTTCAATCTTTTGGAGTTCCATAACTGAAAGTGACAGTTTCTGATGTGGAATTTAGGGTTTGAGTTGAAGCGATCCTGAGAGCTAGAAAGTAAAGCTTTGTCAGCGTGTGTTTAGACGCTTGACACTTGTAGATTCAACAGTGTTGTCGTTTCGATTTATATTCTCATATTATTAAAAGGTCCTTTTTATTCATTAAAATACGTGTAAACAAACCATTGGTATTTTTCACACTAATATTTTTACTGCAAAATGGTAACACCTTCAAGGGATAGAATTTGTTGTAAATGTAAGAAGCCAGATCATGTTAATACCAGTTAATGCTTTTTCTTTATATCTTACTTTATGTTAATCTGGAATTTTGATTATATGAAGAATAATCTCAACATCATCTTCATCCACTTGGCAGCGATTAAAAAATCTTCGTCGATGATAATTATTCTTCGTGTAATTCAAGTCGACAAAGTCTGGTTCACAGATTAATGAAATGATAACAATCAGAGCTCGATTAAGTTAATTTAACGAGTTTTTGAACAGTAATGATTTTGTTCTCAACGATCTTCCACCACTTCTAATTCAAGAGCTTAAAATGTATAATTTAAAATATGAATAAATTTTTTTTTTAATATTTGACATTTTTTTTGTACCTCACGTAACTGGCTGTATGTCTAAAGGTTTTCCAAGTTCCCATTCCAGAACATAAGCATATATTTCTCCACTTTTAAACTAACCTGCGAAATACAATTTATACAACAATGGGGATAAGCACCTAGGTATATCCATTCCGAATACAAGTCAGAGTCTAAAAGCCGTAGGTATAATAATAGGTATTCTAGAAGGAAATTTGAGGGGGTAGTGGGGTAGGGGTAGATTATTTACAAGCTCAGGTTTCTACGGGGTAGTTGACGCGTAACTTTCCATTCCACCCTTCCAACATTACGGGGGATGTTTAAAGGCATTTATCAAAGGTCCGTGTGTTGCAACTCCTGCTACCTTATAATCTCATCCCCCTGTATAATCGACGCCCGAACAAAACCCATTATAGAAAATAAATTAAAGGGTGGAATGCTAGGAAAAACGAGCTAATTGCAAGTTTCCCCATTATCCGCTGTATCGGCGGAAGTACAAAAAGAAAATTGCTTTGAACAACCTCTCAGGCAATGATCACGGGACGGATTACTATGGGGCGGGGGTTTGAGGAGGGATACGTCACGCTTGCAGGGATTTCCGCAGATAAGCGAGACGTCTATCTATTGACGGATTCACGGGTTGTAGAGAACGCATCTTTTGAGCAATAAAATATTATTAAAGATCGTGTTGTAGAAATTTTTGAAAAACCTCAAAAATGTAGTTTATACAGGGTGTCCCATTTTAATGTCCCACCCCGGATAACTTTTGTCAGTGACCTTGAATCAAAAATTGTTTGGTACAAAAGTTGTACAACTTGGAGGGGGACATTCGATGGCACTAATACTTTTGACGTTGGGTACAAGGTTCAAGGTCATTCAAGGTCAACTTTGTTTTTTAAATGGAACTTCCTATTTTTGACATCGGCAATCGATTGCACGTGAAAAAATATGAGACTTTTGTCTGAAACTTTTTTTCTGAAAACGCAAATTTTCTCAATTAATTTAGCCTTCAAAGTTGAAAATTTTAGAATTTTAGAATTTTCAACTCGAGAATGGTGAGGTTTAGAAGAGAACCACAAGTTAGATTTTTCATGAAGAAAAGTTTAATTATTCCTTTGGTACAAAAGCAGCTCAAAATTAACAATTTTTCATCAAGAAAAGTTTAATTTTTCATTCGGTACAAATAGCTCAAAATTAACGAAAACTCTGTTCTCAGCGCCTGTGTTCAAGAAAATTCGTGACGGTTCCTTGCGTAAATCTAAGAACTTTTTGTCTCTTGCGGCTTTTCTTAGAAAGCTACCATTCTTGAGTTAAAAATGCACAAAGCTTAAAAATTTTTAATTTTGGCAGCTGCATAAGTCGATTAAATTTGCGTTTTCAGAAAAAAAAATTCAGACAAAAGTCTCATATTTTTTCACGCGCAATCGATTGCCGATGTCAAAAATAGGAAGTTCCATTTAAAAAAACAAAGTTGACCTTGAATGACCTTGAACCTTGTACCCAAGGTCCAAAGTATTAGTGCCATCGAATGTCTCCCTCCAAGTTATACAACTTTTGTACCAAACAATTTTTGATTCAAGGTCACTGACAAAAGTTATCCGGGGTGGGACATTAAAATGGGACAGCCTGTATAAGTAACAAATTTTAAATAATTATAAAATTCCTACAACCTTGAAAGTTTTTAGTTTGACATAAAAAAAAATTATACAATATACTGTACCCATAGTAAGTACACCTACTATGATGAACAATATTTTTTTATTTTTCAATTTAAAGTTAAAAAAAATTGATAGACCTATTATTTTTGAGGTCCTCATAAAGCTCGTACCTACAACTTCAATAAAGAGAGAAAAAATAAAGCTTCATGGTTTATCATAATAGGAAATGATGCGATGAAGCTGTTTGTCTGCAAGTAAAGTTGAAAATTGGGGTGAAAATAATGTTACGATGAATAGGGTATGTTTTAAAAAATCACGTCTAAAAGTAAAATCTTATATTTTATAAATGCAACTTTGAAAATCAGAAATAAGAACTCATTTATTTGACGTTTGACCTATAATTTGCAGATAATTATCAAATACACTCAACTTACAATAACGCACACTCACTTGTACTCGCTTATTGAGTAAGCGGTGTCGGTAACACAGGTACCCTACTATCTTGAATTTTACAGCGGCTTCATGCGGCAAAGAGTATCACTTATGGTTAACAAAGATTGCTGTTTTAATTCTTATAACATCCATCTTATTATGCTTATGACACGATGTAGTTAGTTTACGGTGTACACATTCGCCGATCTGAAATGGCATACCTACTCACCAGGCGGCGGTTTCATTTTTACCGGTAGCCGCCGCGCGACGCTACTGTTCCTTCTAGGTCTCAAGTCAAGTATTGGTTTTCAAACATCGCGAATTTGAATGTTCGGAGAAGAACATATAAAGGGTGATTCTGCGCTATTAATTAAAGAGACAACCCACACGACTCTGTAAATACGAATAAATTTGTAACCATTAGAACTGACAGCGTCACCGCCCGTGATTTTTCTGTTTTTTTGTTATAATATAAATTATAATTTAATTATAATATATTTTAACGTTTTCATTAAATTATATAACATAATACAGCCACTCAGCTAATCAACCAGTCTTCATTTCACCATTTTTATTTTTCCCGCGGTCGGCCTAGATGTAACAGCAGCGCCCCGACGGCGGCTGCCGATGGAACTAAAACCTGGTGCTAAACACGGTGTTTTGCATTTTTCACCAAATATACCTTTAATTCCACCCTTATACGCGGCGCTGCTGCAATTGTCTTAGATTAACAGAATGCATTAGATAAAGATACAAGTGCCCAGTATTGTTACAGTTAAATGTTTTTGTTATTATTATCGACATTATTATATTTTAAAATTATTTGTAATTTAATATAAACCTACAATTTTAGGAAACATGTATATCTTATAGTTTCTTGTCGGAAATAACAACTAAATAAATAAACCAAACTGTTCATTAAAAAGATCTGACAATAGGCCTGGTTGCACATTTTATTAGCATTGAAAATAGTGAACAATCGTTACTTCAATAACTGATTTCCCCCAAGGCTATTAAGTATCCGTTGATAATCACTTGGGGTTAAATTCCCATTCCTAAACGTTTGTGAGAAATGCTTACGTATATTATAAATGTGATGAGGATTAGTAAATAACCAACAATATTGACAAACAATATTCAACCCCAAAATGCCTTTTATAATAATGCCACAGCAGCCCAATTAGGTATTTAAATCGCGTTAACTGAACTCTGGTCCCACGTTATTCGATGTGTGTTGTATATGCGAAGCGGTTTCTATAGGGTGCGGGAATACTCGTGTGAGGGGAAAGAGCCGGGATGCAGGGATGGCAGGCACACGGCTGTTCCTGCAGGACTCCGGTGATTTATCATCAGTATCGAGGCAAATTGCTGACTTGGTCGGGATTCAGCCGGCACTGGCTTATTTACTCCACTCGTACCGTCCGGACTTTGCCGGCTATACAGGGAGCAGGGACACACCGGGAGGGCACGATTTATATCCCGTGCGGGCATCCTACCATATACAGGGTATTCAGATATTCAGACAGAAATTTATAATGTATTATAATTTACAATTAATAGACTACCTATTGATTTATTCTATAATGGTAACCTTACAACAAAAATTCAATATTGATGCATATTTGAAGAAGTTCGTACTTGATGTAACCTAATAATAGATGAAGAAATACCTGAATTTGCTCAAATTTCTCAGCAAATATAATATTACCGGCGAAGTATTCTGGATCTGGATTTGTTATTATTTTGTTTACCTTATCGATGGTTATTACTAGGCCAATTAATTCGCGATATTTCTAGTGACATGACATATTGCCAGGACAGTGTCACTCACATGCCACTAAATACCAAAATGGTTCCGCATTCTGCACATGTTCGAGAATGCGTTGTGACTAGAGCTACGCCAGTGAAGCTCCTAGATGGCTTCGATGACACCTCAGAGATCTATATAAGCTGGCGCGCCGCCGGTGCACCAGTCAGTTGTAATTTGAAGTGGAAGACAGAAAGAAGACATAAAGTAGAAAACAGAAAATAATGACAAGTGATGTGAAAGAGCATAGTTGTTTATTAATGTTGTCTGTAGTCTGTGTATGTGTAAATAAGAGAACAGCTGGTTATTTAGATTTGGAGATTATTGCTAGAGGTTATAATAATTGTGCTAAAGAATAAAGAGTTTTGTAAGACTTTTAATTTGGAAATAATAAAGTATAAGACGGTAACAATATGTAATCACAATCAAATATGTTCAAATAAGAACACAGGACATTTTCCCATGAATCAAGCGACAAGTTTTACAGCGCCCTCACCGTAAACTTTGTTATTTCTTGTTGTACGAGCTCTCAACACTAATGTCATTCATCTAATTTGTTTTTTCAATGTTGGTTTTTGACACCCCTGAAAAACTTCCCCATTTGGCAGCGCTGCTGGAGTTGTCCCAAATCAACACAATGCATTAAGCTATAAATATGTAGAAGTGTTCATTAGTGTTAGTGAAACGTATTTGATGTAATATTCTCTACCTAATCGACTGTATCAAATCTCATGCAGTCTACCTGTACTAAATTATGCAAGTTGTCCTGGATGAAAAGCATTTTATATGCTTTCCAATAGTTACCTGTCGGAAGTGTCGGGTGTATAATTCCGAGCAGTTTTACCATTAAATATTGCATAGTGAGCTACAATAACCTAACATTAGCATCAACACACCAGTGCTACATTAACCTCATCAGATCAGCCTCTTTGAGGAAGTTGACCATCTTGACTGTTGTCTTCGGCGCGAGAAAGTCTCTTTCAAAAAATTGTAGTCCGGTTCTCCCCAAAGCGGGACACTCGCATATGATGTGTTTGTGTTTCGTCATCTTCCAGGCATATACGGCATTCAGCGCTGTTCGCTAAACCCATCCTGTGAAGATGATGACTCAGCTTGTATCAAGGCTTTCAGTTCTTCCCTGTTAAGCTCCAATAGTTCTTTGTTTCTTTTTTTTTTGACGTGCCCTGTATAAAGGCCTTTGAGTGGTTCAATTTTGATAAGTTTTGCCAGTGCTTGAGGACTTCTCTCTCAGCCCAGGTGTTTTGATAATATGGCTATGCCAAATGCTGGCTCTGGTCCGATAAATTCGGATTCGGCACCTTTCCTCGGTGCCAAAAGAGTCGGCAAGTTAATTCTCTCCAAATCCGGCATGGTCTGTAATCCAGATCAGAGTTATTTCGTTTCTTCTTGCTTGGCAAAGTTAATGAACAGTTCCAGACCAACTTGGACTTGGCAGTGGCTGGAGCTGAGTGCTTCTAGTGACCGCTAGGCTGTCTGCAAATATCTTTATTAATATGCGCTAGCAGAGAATCTTTTCCTGCATCTGCGCAAAAGCTCTGTGGCATAGATTTCGACCTGGAAAGTTATTGCGTGAAGGCCCAGGCTCGAGAAGACTCTCTTCTTCGAGCCTGCGCTACACACCCCAGCTCTGAAGCTGAAGAACATAAATCTGCTGTTAGGAGTTTATTTCTGTTGTCCTTCCACAACAATGAAGACAAAGTGTAACATAGTCACCACCATGAAGAAAAAAAGTTAATGAAACTGATAATGCTATTCTATTTTCCTACATTAATTACATAAATCCTCAAAGTTTCAATTTTTGTCTTTAAAGTTAATCGCTGTTTCGAGGTGGACATATGTGATGGAACACCCTGTACTTATCCATCTTTAAAATATGTACATACCCCATGATCATTGCCTAATGTATAATAAACTTTATTAACTATTGTAGAATGTGAAATAGCTTTATGAAATAAAAATGTGAAAATATTCATGAAAGTTAATTATTGATATTCCCAGTAGTAGTGGTCTTCAAGGATATTCCAATGCAAGGCAGTTATACCTACTAAAATATTTTTAAAACCTTTTTATTACAATAATTGAGTCAAGGCAGCACGAAGGACAAGGAGTAATTACAAGCCAATATAAAGCTTTAAATTCTTCCACGTCTCCACTACTGTCGGATATCTACACTCACCTATAATAAGACATTCAGAAGGAATAAAATTCCCATTGTTATAGTCTGACGTGGTTTATCCAACTTAAGCACGTAAAAGGATAAGGAACAGTGGACCGCTTTTCCAGCCTAGGGCGATGCGCTGCTTCTGCATTGCAGGCCCTGGATCGGGATAACAGATGAGCTGTCGCGTGCCGAGCTCCCCCCACCCCTTTCAACCTTCCACCCTTTGCCAAACCGGGACTGGAAGGGTCAGTACTCACCCTATAACTAACCAGGAGACCTACGTGGGAAATTCGTTAGGTGCACGTCAGAATTTCTTTAAAAATTAATAAACGAACTAACGAAATAGGATTCCTTTCGACAAACAAGAGGAAATTTCCCGATCGTTTAGAAAACAATACCATCACAATAATTAAGCAATAATTTCCCTCGACAGTTGAATAGAGACTTTTAATTAGCTGGGATGATGTAGGTATCGGGCATCCAATCCACCCGTGACAGGTTTCATTAGGAACTTGAATCAGTTCCTTCATCATCATATAACAATTAACCACCCCTCCTCTAGTCTGCGTGGGTAACAATCCCCATTAAACCACCTTCTCGATACTCCACTAGTGGATATCTAATTAGAAAACCACTCCGGAATGTCGAGAGTTCTGACACGATAATGAAACCAACTCCCACCCTCATGATCGGGGTTCAGATAGACTGGAACGTGCACACAACAAAAGAACTCATTCGCCGCGAAACAAAAGATAGATTATCCGTGTCCGACATCCAGATAGCCGAGAGCGTAACTCGAAGGGTTGAAGCAGGCCCAGAAAACAGAGATAGATCAATTCAACCCTTGAAACAAGCTTGATGTAAGAATTTAAAGGTGTAGTTTAGAAGGGGTTGAAAGATGACCTTTGAATCCCCAGGTGAGAGCGATTAGGACATCGAGAGCCGGCTGGGAGTGGATTCGAAGAGAGGGAGTAAGAGCCCCCAAGATGACCCTCGAGGGGCGGATGGATGCCCCTAACGGGAACCATTAGCCTGATATTATTTGAAGGAGGCGCCTTTATAAGAATGTATGGACATTACGGTCGGTCGAACCCGATACGGGGTGGAAATATCAATTTTCGGGCTCTGGGGTGGATTATTTATAAATGGATTGATCGCCCTCTGTGTGTATTTGTCTTTCACCCACGATGAAGTGTGGCCACGATGAAATATTGAAGAAACTATCGCTCATCATCGTGGAAATTATTTATTTTTCTCTCTGGTGTGATGTGTAATATTGTCTTTTCTTGTGGGTGAAAATTTCGGAATGTAATATTTAATCGAGGAATTAATTTATGGGATGATATTACTCTGAATAAATACCGCAAAAGCTGACAGCTTAAGAATTCTAACTATATCCGTTACAAGAAGATTTCATTTCGTTGATGAATTTCACGGTGGCAACCTCTTTACTTTTAATGATTAAGTCCCGCGGGTTTGCGGGCGATTAATGAAAAATCACCCTTATCCTCTTACTAATGATGTTTCTCTCTTATTTAAACTGGCTTATTTTTATAAATAGAACTCTTCCAGCAAAGTCGTTATTCTTGAACAACTTTCAGATTAACTTTTCATCAAATTTCTCCACGGAGTTAAAAAGAACATTAGCGACCCCCTCCAGAGGTAATCGAATTTTTGTATAAATTCATTTCTCTGGATATTTCGTTATTGTCCTCTAAAAGTTCATTATAGTTTGATGCATATCAGATTAACTCTCATAAATGAAGACAACAATTTACCGACAATAATTATTAAAACTTGGTAACACAACCTTAACAGATTTACTTATATTTTGAATTTGCTGTATGTATCACAACTAATTTTGTTATCAAAAATAGCATCTAATATTTAGCTTTTTTTTTTTGATTATATTGCCTTGTTTTCAAAGAATGATGAATAATTTGACACTACAAACAAACAACTGAAACACTAAGCTTAACTTCTCGGATTCGGATTTGCAAAATTTTTGACCTAAAAAATAAAATATCTACTGCTTCACCTTTTTCATTCAGCCTCGTTTCATTATATCGGGTCGGCTCTCCTTGTCTGCCTCCTCCATGCATTCCTATTCTTAGAGGAAGGCGTCTATTTACCTCGCTATCAAATCGTTCGGGATTGTCGTTAACCAGGTCAGTATGTAAGAGCTACTCGCACTAAATGCTCATCGGGGCAGCGGATCACATGTCCATACCATCAAAGGGATCCCCGTTTGATTTCCTTATCAATGGAGACAACTTTACAGCAGCTTTTTCGGATGTGGAATTTGGATACTTTTTCCAGTAGTGTGACACCCGCTGGTGACCAACGTAGCATTCCCATTTTTGGTGTATTCAGCTTCTATTTGCATTGTTTAGTTTTACCCAGTATTTCGTACCATGAAGAATTGCAGATCTGAATTTTATTCTGTACAGCTTGCTATAAAGTTTGATGAGCATCTTCTTGTCGCACATTATGCTCATGAGTTATCTCCACATCATTCATCCCATACAGTTGTCCAAACTACCAATTTTGCCATAATTGTTGAGGACTGACCCCTAGGTATTTAAAATGGTCAACTACTGTCGGTATGGGTGCACCATCGATGAAAACGTCAATCCCATTTACGACAAGACAACACACTTTGTATCGTAATTTTGTCGTACACTTCTATCAGTATTATGTCCTATTCTGGGATTTGTTGTTCGCTAAGTGGATCCCAAATGAGATCTCCAGGTACATGGTCGAAAGCCCCATCTATAGATATCAATGAAGATTTATAAGAATTAATAAAAATTCTAATCTTCCACCAATATTCGTATCGTCTGAACTCGAAGGCACTTCTTAAGAGTATCTACACGTGGATAGTAATTATACTGATTGAGGAAATAAATCTCGCTGCAATTGACAGTCAGAGTACATAGAGATGAGGAAGAAGATATATAAAACGTTGATCAACTGTCATTTGCTGCAGAAACCATGTTTTGACACATGGTGTCTTAAGGGTTCTTTGGTGTTTTGATCTTGAAGACTACCGTTCTGAGGTCTTCTTCTTCATGAAGTCATCTCCATTTAGGAGGTTGGCCATCGTCAATTGCTACTTTACTTTTGGAAGCTGCGGTCTTAAACAGGTCAAATGACTTGACAATAAACCATTTTGGCAGTTTCTTAAGCCAGGATGTTCTTCTCCATCTAATAGATCTTTTTCCCACAATTTTCACCTGGATTATGAGTATTGCAATTTTCTTTTCTTCACCCCTATAGGATCTTCACACATTTCTTCATTCTTCTCAGAGCCTCCACGTTAGTGTTGTGTCCATGATATATCTCTGGCGATCCTGAAAAACCAAGGTTTACCATATGACAATCCTGCCCTGGGCTCCAGTTTATCACAACTTAACATTTGAACATTTGAGTTCTCATGTTCCAAGATCATCACGACTACACAGCAGCTTCAAGATCCTTAGAAAAGATGCCCGAGCTTTCTTAATGCGAATCTTTATTTCTGGACAATACCTAGTCCACGGGGCAGTTGATACCTGTAGCCAGATAGTCATAATAGCTCTCAACTCTCAACTTCAGTTTTGAGGTAATAACCAATTTTTCTTCGTGATCGCCGATCTAGCATTCGAAAGTTTTCGATTAATTTGGAAATGAAGGTATATAAAATAAAAATAAAAATTAAAAACAAATTAAATAATGGGAAAAAATCAGTAAAAAAAATTACCAGATTTAAAAGATTCCTGTTAAAATTTTATCTTCGGTGGCTTAAAAAACGGATTAAATTACCTACTATCTTTAATTCTCCCCACTGACGAGATATAGTTATAATGGGGTATACGAACTTATTAAATTCTCAACACTTTAAACAAATTTTTATTAGTTATAAGATTTCTGGTGATGATGCCTTGTGACATCGTCAATTCCAATCCAGTGTAATATCCTGCAGTATGGGGAAATTATTGGTACGTGGTGGCGTACTAAGTATAACCCAACTGCAATCCATATGGTCATTCACCAGAGTTATGTAAATACATATAACTCATAATAATGGGTTTAATACCTGTCCTGATATTACACGTCACACTATAATATCATCTAACCATCAATTCAACTGTCAGAGTTAATATGTCACTCACGTAGGTACAGGAATTTAATATACCGGTTGAATCGTAACAATACGACAATTCAATATAATATACCTACCTGTTTAATTGATTCGGAAGATACCGGTATAAAAAATCCAATTTCAATCTTCCTAATACAGGCCAGTTTTAATGGATTAATAATTAGATGTATTTGTAAATAGATAGTGGTTTATTACAAGTTGACAAAGGATCGGCAGGTAGGCTGTCAACTCCACATGATAGCATTACATGCCACCCTTACTGAGTTACAACCCTTAGCCGGTCGGTGGCAGCCAATTTACTGACAAAGTCACGTTAATTAAACGGCTCTCCTATCACTTGTTATTATATTAGCTTGGCAATACTGATTCCATGTTTGTTAGCCCATCTATAATAGACATCCATACTGTTCCTGCCTCTGGAAAGGATTCCTGGTTGTGTAACGGCTGTTTGAAAGCGGAAGTTTCATAGGTAGGCATACCAAAGGAAATTGATATATTATTAGAGCGGATATTTACAGTTCATTGGAATTTAATCAAAAAATTAATTATCGGCATATTATGTAGCTTATTTGGAAAGGATCATCATGAAGGATTTTTCTTATATGTGGTTTAGAGAACGATTTAGATATCAAGCTCACGCGGTAAATTAAAAATTATATTAAATATATTTTGGGTCTCACCCTCTCACCCCTAACCACTCCTACTTTGAAATTTAAAATCGCACATCCTACCTCGTGACACAGTAGGACTACCTCGTGAAAAAAAAAAAAAAAGTAAAAGGATTTTAGTAAAAGGATTTTTTTGTATTGTAAAATTATGGGTTTTATTACTTTTCTTTTATTACTGATATTACTTTTCGTGAGGTCTCATTATGTATTTTTTAGATTTTTATACAGGGGTGATGATTTATGTCTGTATGTGGGCTACGGGGCTAGTGATAAAGTTATCTAAACTGTAAACGATAATTTGTTCTCATATAATGTTCCATAAACTTCGAACGACGAAGTACGTTCGTAATCGCGAGCTTTATTTCAAACTTAAAAATATTTGTGATGATTCAATAATTTATATTGTTTCAAACATTTTAATTATGGCGCTGTGGTAGCGATTAATTTTGTCCAGATTTTGTCTATGAATGTCTTTTTGGCAGTTCGATAACTCTGTTATATTTTTGATTACTGTTTTTACTGTTTCCGGACTCAAACTATACAGGGTGTCCCAGCTTATTCGAAGCGGTCTCTGTAAGCCAAACGATGAATTTTTTCCAAAAAAATTTTGCAAATTCAAGTAAGTACAGAATTACAATGGCCATAATTTAAAATTATTTTGGAGTGTACAGAGTGTCCCATATGACAGTGGCATATCAAAGTTATGTTTTTTTAAATGTAATGCTCCTATGTTATTGCATTTTTAGATTGTCTGAGAAGAGAAAATAATATTGGCTTTTACAGTTGGTGTTTAAATTCAGAAGTTTTTGAGTTATAAACAACTGAAAATCGTCATTTTTCAAGTTCAAGGCCCTGTACCACGAAAACGGTTCAAGATAGAGTAAAACGGCTTACATGTCCCTATTTTAACTTTTCATGTACTATCCTATTGTATAGAAACATTTGTACTTTCTTTGATTTTTTTATTTGGCGACGCGTGGAGAAATCTCAGAATTTTTCAAATTTTTTATCACCCTGTATAAACATTTCATCTACATAATAGGATAGTACATGAAAAGTTAAAATAAGGACATGTAAGCCATTTTTCTCAATCTTCAGCCGTTTTCGTTGTACAGGGCCTTGAACTTGAAAAATGACGATTTTCAGTTGTTTATAACTCAAAAACTTCTGAATTTAAACACCAATGTAAAAGCCAATGGAATGCATAGGAGCATTCCATTTAAAAAACATAACTTTGATATGCCACTGTCATATGGGACCCTCTGTATACTCCAAAATAATTTTAAATTATGGCCATTGTGATCCTGTACTTGAATTTGCTAAATTTTTTTGGAAAAAATTCATCGTTTGGCCTACAGAGACCGCTTCGAATAAGCTGGGACACCCTGTATATTTATTTATTTTCTACCAACCTATTTATTTATTTATTTTGCGTCGCTGCATCAACTAAAGAATGCACTTTGTCAGCATCAATGCGTGAATTTTATACATACATATTTTATACACAATATTTGTTTATTTTTCGGGATATATATCAATCTTGTCACTCATCCCACTAGATACTGTTACTGTCTTCTTCTGTCTGATCATGTGACTGTACTGTACTGGGTTCTGTTACTGAAGAGTTTAAACTTATACGTTGGGCGCCAATCTTGTAACGGCTTTGGTCCACGGCGGCCCGCCTGATTGGCGAGAGATACTGGCGTCGGTGCAAGCACCTCTGTTAATTGGTCGACCTGACGGACGATTCACTTCCGGCTCCGCGGCGTCAGTAGCTCCCTTACCACCGCACGCTGCGTATCGCATCTGCTGCTGCTGCGGCCTCCGGAATACGCGACGTGACGGTATTGCCGGATCGACAACTCATAACATTGCGATCCGACGTCTGGTTTACCTGGCCCTCAATACAGGCCAGGCGGCGTCTGAAAGGATCCGCCGGGACTTCACTACAGCCCCGGTTGATTCCCTGTTATGACCGGCAGTCGATAGGAGCTCAGTTCACTCTCATCGATCTCCCGACGTCCAGTTACAGCTAGGCTCGACTCATTTCATCGTCCTGCTGTAGCCGGCGGATTACTGGACGGAGTGCACTCATTACATGCCTCCTGCTGAAGACCTCCTAGCTCAGTTCACCGGGAGGAAGAGTGGTTCTCGAGTCAGTTCCTCGGATCCATCTGACCTGCATCTCCGTTGGGTCTGCTTATATAGCCGGTGCCGGCGAGATAACCTGCTAATCACCGCTGTAAAAACTGTATCCTTCTGATAAACCCCTCGATTAATTAAAATAAATAATAATTAACTACGAATGCCTCGGAATTCGTTACAGAGTCAATAGAAAGATAAAATGTCCTCTTTCTGAATATAACAGATATGTTTACTTATTTCAATTTTACACGAAAAAAGGTGATTGTTTTATGTTTTGTGTCATTTACTCATTTGTATTTAATGCTTGTGAACACAGCCATAGTTTTCTTTGCCTGGGTCCTTTATCTGATTAGTTCGGGCGAACCTGGCACTTGGGAAGGGGTTAGGATGAATAAAAGTTAATTTTATTTCAAAACTCTGAATTCTTATGTTTTAATAATGTCTTCTTTCTCCAAATAATTGGCTAACTTAAGTACTTCCGTAGCACTTTGCTACGCACGAACAAAATGGGGTTACAACACAACGTAGAGTCCTCTAGGTTAAAGTTAGACGCTCACGATCATAACTTAAAATCATGGGTTTCAAAGCTTAAAGAATTTAGAATCATGTCAGTCATTTTGTTTGCAATTTAGGGCGAGATAAGCGCAAATTTAAAGTTAGAGAAATCAGGACGGGAATTTAACAAAGAGTTTCATGACAGATAAATTGACATTTCAAACGTCAAAGGGGTTAATTATTTGAATAGTTTTTATAAGTTAATCAAACCTGACTCACAATAACGCTTTCTGATTATGTGATAAATTCAAATACATCCTAATCCTAATTGTTGATGAGCTCTGGAGGATAATCAGTTTATTTTATTTACCAAAGAGGTTTGATTGATCCGTCTAGAACAGGGTAACATTGCCTGGAAGGACAGAAACACCATTTTTATACAACAAATTATATTTACATTAGTTTTATAATAGGAAATGGAAAAAATGATTCCTGGCTCCAGTATTTGATTTCGTGAGAAGTTAGCGTGCGCCCATTTCTGTATGTAATTACCTACCAACAAACAAACTCTTAGGTATATCTGGGAAATCAAGAAATCAATTTCAGGTTAATTTCTGGAGTTAATTTGTAGTACAATAATATACAACAGAGGATATCAGATAAAGGGAATTAAAATTTAACTCCACTAGAAATAATGGCATTCTGCCATCAAACTAGATGTACATAAAACTTTAAAATCACTTTAATGACAATAAAATCACGATCTAATAAAGTATTCATTCTCACCATGAGAAGTATCTTTATGAAATATTTATTTTACTCCACTTCCGACTGACTAAAATTGTTGGTTGTAACAATGAAGATAATTATGTTCAGGAACCCCTGAATGTATTTTATATACCTTTTACATTAATAACTTTGAGAGATTTATTATTGATTTCGAATTTTCAGAGGAAAAAATAATAGAATTTTTTTACTTTTGTTCTATAACATAAGTAAGACCTATAAGCCATTTACAATAAGTAGATAACATGAAGTTGCATCATAATTGGCTGAGTTGTCTTTATGGACTAAACTTGACTAAATGAAGGTCAAAATAATTTTCAGAAAGTTTGACAAGAACATAATGTGACAAACAGTTGACAAGCGTTTTTGATAGGATGGTCAACAGTGGCTTAAAGCTTTCGGTAAAAGAAGATGCAAATACTCATATTGGCAGTAAACGGTGGTTTTGTAACGCATTAGCGGCGTTAAAGTCTATCTACGCGCATTTTTAAAATCGAAATAAATTTTTTTTATCGAGCAAAATTGTTAATAGCCTTTATCAAACGATAGCGTGTTTAATTTCATGGACCTTTAGGTAAGCCGCAGGTCAGCGTTTGCGATACCACCTAGCGGGCTTCGTACGCACCTAAACGCTTAACTAAAAAGAGAAGAAAAGAGACTCGATTAAGGTAGCCAATAGAAGAGATTATAGGTGACATTCATGATGACGGGGTCATACAGAACGGCGGTGAGAGTGCCAACAAGCAAGAACTGAAAGAGGAAGCTAGACTGCGAAAAGGCTCGGTCGCATCGATGGGACGTTTTCTAAAGAATAAATAATTATAAGTGTTTCCATGCATGACGTCGTCACACCACCAGTCAGCAATTTATAATTAGTGCCGTACCTGCTTCTTTACATCGTAGAAGAGAAGTTTTAATCCCCTGCAAGTATCAGCATCTCATTTGGAAAATGGTAAATTCGTGTACATTGCTACAACTTCATCTGTAAGTAAAGCAATTTATTTATCCATGAATAATCTCTGGGAAAAATGAATTTTCCATTGGATAAGATGGCTTAACTCTTAAACTCTTATGGCATGATTGTTCCCAAGTTGACGGTTTCGTAGACAACGTTAATATATAGATAAAACAGAAACAAAGTCTAAAAAGTAAAGCAACGTAATCGCGCACATTGAATTGTTTCAGGGCGCTTTAAAAATCACTAGGTGTATCAGGTAAGAGCAAAATAATCTTTATAAATCACCAAAACTGCCACTGTACCCTAATAAACACCCCTACAATATTAATCCGGAGTTAAAGCGGCAAGGGTGGGGATGCAGGTGTAACAAATGCTCCTGAAGTCAGACTCTCGGAATCGGGGTCCCGTTAGCGGGCTAAATCTCATCGGTTTACATAAATATCCCCCGTCGCCCGCCGCCGGAGAGACAGCCGCCTTGCATAGCCGCTTCCAAGCGGCGTGTTTTATTAAACAACCACCACTGCTCGCACTTTATTCCGGCTTCTCTAATTACCGGATTAACTCTATACTCTACTCGCCGGTCTCTTCATTGTTGTTAAAACCACCCTCCCACATGCACGTATCTTCATAGCCACTGAAAACCCCTTCTGCATGCACCCCTTACAAGTTACACACTTCTATCTACCTGATTAAGATGTTAAGGGATTATGTTGGTATCTCTGTTATATTATGTACATGTACACGTAAATATTCAGATCGTATGACGTTTAGTTTGATATTATAACACGTGGTAAAGGTGCAGTTACATCTACCCAATAAGTATGAAAGTTTCCAACTTATGATGCTATTAAAAAAAAAAATATAGTCAAATGATGAAAATGACGTCACAACAAAATGAAAATGAGGCCACCAAATAAAACTTTTTTCCGATTTTCTCTAAAATGTCTTATACTCGAAAAGGTCCCGTAGTGTTGGTCTGCGAACACCTTTATATTTAAATTTAGGTGTTTAGTCCAGTCAGCGAATTACCCGAAAGGAGCTGTGGAGGTGTAGAGTGAAGAGTGAAAAATTGTTCAGGGCTCAGGGTGCTTAAGGTGTGAACATTCCAAAAGTTCTGAGATCTAGGAGCGAGCTACGGAGGAGGGGTTGGGGGGAAGGGGGGATGAGGAAGGTGGGGAAGAGGAATGTGGTGAAGAGGGAGGTGGGGAGGAGACAGGAGAAGGAAAGGTCCCAATTTTTAGGTTTGCGCTTATATCTCGAAATCGGTGCATCCCAGCGTTGGAACCTTTCTTTTCTCCTCCTAAGCACTTGGAACCCTGAACAAGTTTCTGAAGCAATCGCTTGGATGCCTGCTGAAGCACTCTACATATTTTTCTGTTAGATAAGATCAGGTTCGGTATGAGCCTGAATCAGGCTTTATCCGAGTAGGGGGAGGGGGTAAATACTCTTAGTACATTTTAATATTATAATGCTCGTATGTTTTTCTCCTAGTATATGAAAACATTTCTCCATTCAAGTAAAATAGGCGGTCCGAACTCGCCGAATGAGGAAGACATTTTAATATCCAAAACTCGGGTCACGAAAATCCATTTAGCAACCCAGTCCCATTTCCTATAATATCATATATCAGTGCCAAGGGTGGACGCAGAGGGTCGAAATGCATTTTATTGAAATGCGGGACCGGTAAGCTATCCCTATATACCTGTTCTTATATAGCCGGTACATAGAGGGACACCGTCCGCAGCATTATGTCACTTGCAACCGACATCATTTGTTATACTCATTCTCCACGACACGCTGAGCTTTTCGAGCTTCCTGTAATCCCATCCTTATCTTTCGCAGTGATGCCGTTTATTCTTGTACTCTCCAACCCGAAGAATTATTAATAATGCAGGAACATTCGATATTAACAACCCTTAACAGAGTACGGGATGATATTTCCTCCGTAGAGAGGATGTAAATAATACATCGAAGCAATGGGAAGGAATGCCGGTCACGCGTTGCAATGCAGTCAAGGAGGAACATTCGAGAAACGTGCGTCACTGAATACGTGGTTTTACGGCCACTAGCTTGAATACGTACCCCTTAAATGGGGATGCATGCATGACGATGCTCAAGATAAGTCCATGTGCATCCAAATAAGAATAAACAACTTAGTGAGTGTAGGACGTGTTACTACCGGAAAATCGTTTCTTACAACGTTGCCATATATTATCTGATTTTTCTTCTTTGGGGTACTTCCGCGGCAATTCATGCAACAGTGTTATTAAGGATGTATAACAAATGTCAAATAAGCAGCAGTTTGAATATTAATGTGGATTTTTTTGAAGAATACAAGTAATATTTCGTCTGTTGGTCGGGTTTTTTTTTCTAAAGAAATGATCAAGCTGTCAGTCCGAGGGAGCATATAACGAATAGTCGTTCGTTTTCTATCAGTCTTTCGGCTTGGCTGCTGAATTTTAATCTGGGGAACATATTAATTTTAGTGTCAGGAACTAGGCTGACACCGCTGAAAGAAATTTGCGATAATATTTATATTTTCAAGTTCGCCAGGCGGCTGCTAAGTCATAAATCATGATTTGATGAAAAAGTTTCTCTTCTCACGACCATTACGGAAGCAACAGAGCAGGAAGCAAGCCGGTGACGGCAGCTGCACCCCCACCGCCTCCACTCTAAGCGACGTTGTCAATGCGTCTAATTCTTCAAATCCCATTCTAATCAGAACTATATTTAAGAATTTATCTATCAGTGAATTAAAAATTTACTGATTCTTAATAAATAAAATAATCGTTCTTGCTCATTAGTTCTTTGTTTTAATTGTTGCCTTTTTTAGCAAGAGATGTGATATAACTTTGGCAACGCGGTGTAGATGCTGCCCCTATTGAATTACCACAGTAAGACGGATAGATGAATGGATCTAAGCGGGCCCTTGTCCCTTGGCCCTTTCTACAAGCCATGCCACTTATTCTTTCATTCCACCCTCTTCCACTTTGACTTAATTTTACGGCTAAGAAAACTTTATCAATCAATTTCCATTGTGACTTTATTAGGCTCTGAATTTTCCACTGATATGTCACCCGATTTCAATAAACCTTTTTCACCTTTTTAAAGGCAATCGATTCATTTTTGTAATTATTATTATTATTAAATTAAAAAGTCATATGATAAAATTGCTCATTTTATTTCCCAGATGGAAAGAATAAAAATAGCCAAGTATTCTTGGTTGATTTGAGCAGCAGCTTTTCCAAACGAGGGATTGAGAGGGTGGATCATCCCTATAGAATAGAATAAGTTAACCTGGTCGTCTCGAATGTGTGTTATTCATAATGTAACAATATAGGAACGGATGCAGCTACCGAAATAATCCTCTAATAACAAATGCAAAAATTCAGGACCGTAGTAGTCCGGCATAAAGCGGTAGGTATACCGGGAATATTGCGGAAATAGGGACGGAAAGAATCTCATTGTACAACAGGGTGGCAGGATACACGAACCTACCCAGGGGTAACATTATGCAAAACAACCACACGCTCTCTATATTCTACCACTTTCAACTATCTTTGCCGGTTAAAGGTCAGGAGGAAGTGGAGGTAGTTTTCATACGTGAACCGTCGGGTTTTACTCCAACTTTCACTAGTAGGATATAAAGCGTATAAACGCGAGGAAAGGGGGAAGGATAAGTCTGAGACAAAACTGTCGTGAAAACCGCCGGAATCGAATTCATATTTGCAGAGAAGCGGGAGAACGACAGCAGGTAAATCGTTTCGTTCTTGGCATTTTATTACAGTAGAAGCGACGCAGAGAAATATGTGTATCTTCTATCTTATGGCTTCTTTCACAGTCGGAGATATAATATAGAGATATACGGGGGTCATGCAGGGGATATAAGCATGAACGGAGCAATGACAAGGTCGAAAGTATCTTGAATAATATAATAAATATTAAAATTTACAATGAGTACCATATCCAAAGCTTTGGTATAATAGCCATCAAAAAAGTTTCTTTAAGCTTTATACGTTTCCCTCAAAGTAGGGATAGCTCTAAAAAATTCGACGAATAATAATTATTTTTATAACTAAGCGTATTCAGTGATCGTAACAGAAACTGGAAATATGGAACTTCAAAGTTATTTTAACCACAAACTGCCAAATGGAACTAAAGTTCGATACCTGCAAGTCGCCAACGGTACTTGAAAGTCGCTGGAATGTAGCAATACCCGTGTCATCCTCTATGACACGAATTACCACTTCATAGCCAGAAAAAAAGTTCAAATAAATGACGGATGTTAATTAGGTTATGTGCTGCTTTGTTGGTTACTGCTTGTTACTATTTCTCTGTTTCTGTTTGTCTTTGTGTTACTTACGTTTACGTCGATAGTATTAAAATATTTCTGTGCATTCAATTTTCTGTAAAATGTTATCGAATGCCTGTAATTTTTATTTTTTTGGTTTTGGCAAACTTGTTGACATAATCCATTTTCAATCTCAACATATAAAAATGATGTTACATGGATAATTGTCACCGGGACTATATGGTGGAAATTACTTCCTGGTTCCTGGTTAAATTGAATGGTTCTTACTACTGCATATAGTAGCAATGCACGGATACTATCACTTCTAGAGATAGCAGAAACATAACTGACACCAGTAGATATTACTAACTAGTCCCATTACTATGAGTACCCAGTTAGAGATGCCCAGAATGTCGCGGCAACTATCAAAACTACTTTGAAGTAAGTGGAACTTTGAAGACGCATTTTAGTAACATTAGTTATTCGTTGCTGTTACCATAATTTGCACCTCTTTGCCACCTTTGAATTCCAAACACTTTGTGGTTATTCCACTAGTAACTACTACGTTTCCAACACTTTGAAAGCTACTTAAGAGTTATTATCAATAATATGAAGTATCAATAAAGGTATAAATTAATTTTTAGCGACTTAATTAGTGTAAAATAAAGTTATTTTCACTAAAAAGTCGTAGATTAGGTGCCGGTTACGTATTGATAACCAAGTTCAAGTTCAGATCTTAGTTGCCGTTACTTTGGTATGCTAGTTGAGTTCCTAGAAAACTATCAGCTTTTAAATCGCAGCGACTGGGATCCTTGTTAGCGGTTTCCCTATCGATGGTTAAGATGTGATACCACGTATCTGCATTTTCAGTGAAAATGAGTTATACACATCAAAATTCGCAGAAAAATTTGCTCTTTATTTCTGGTGATACCTTGTATGTATTTAACCAATGGATTTCAACAGAACCTCAGTTTAGTGATACCCCGCATTTGTGTTGAGAACTAACTTGCATGATTCCTCGTATTTTCCTCAGTCTTACGTGTTTTGTTTTTTTTTGTATATACGAGGTATCACATCTTAACCATCGCTATGTTACCTTTCCTATGCAACACAGTGTATAAACTTTCACCAGGATTATCAAGAATCGATTAACCAAGAAACTGGATTCCTACCAACCAGTAGAACAAGCAGTTTTTCGAAAGGGCATTAGCACCACCGATCATCTGCAAACAATTAAGACAGTCATTGAATTGAAATAATAACGGAATACAAACCCCTACATTTTGCGTTTGTTGGCTACCAGAAAGCCTTCGACAGCATTGAAACATGGGCAATTCTAACAGCAATGTAGGATGCGAGAATCGATTCGCTATAGTCTACTATTATTAAAAGTAGGTATCTCCGATAAGACAACCTTCCACGATAAGGCAACAAATAAAATGACACTTGGCAGAGACGTGCGACAGGACGATACAATCTTCCCCAATGCACCCAAATGTCCCCCCTCCTATCCTAGCACTGGAAAATGCCTTTAAAAACATGAAATGTGAAAAAGGCCTAAACATCGATGGAGTATATCTCAATCATTTTTCATAGACATAGAGTCAAGCTGGGCAAAGGAAATCAAAATGGGGAAATGAAACGTAGGATCCATTTGGCATGGGTGGCATTTGGAAATATGGGATACATTTTTTAAGACAAAAAGTCAAGCTGAAGCAAGAAGCTTACGGTAGCTGTGTCCTGCGCCTGCCTGTACTCACTTATGGCTTAGAAACTATGGCAATAGCCCAGAACGCAGCAGAAGAACCAAGAGTTGCACCAAGAAGTGAGAGTCATTGAAAGAATTATGCTGGGAGTGACAGAACCAAGTTAGTGGATGTTAAAGAAAGGCTTGAAAGCCGGAAATGGAAATGGATCGCACAAGTGGCGAGACAGGATAGAGGATCAAATCAAATGGATCCAGAAAACGGTGATCTGAAGACCAAGAGGAGCAACAATATGTATATGGTGACCGAAAAAGAAATTTTTGACGTTACAGCAGCGAGGCAGGAGGACAATGAATGAGATAAGCCAGAGATGGCATAGCAGAGAAAAACTTGGAAGAGAAAATATTGGACAAGTAATAAATACCATGCTGAAGAATATTTATGCACAAGAATGATATATAAATACGTATCTAATTGTAAAGCTTTTTCAGTGGTTTAAGTCAGGGTATACATTCAAATTTAGTCACGTGAGTTTCGTCGGAGCTGCGGGGCGGATTGGTCAATACCACATCGGGGGCAGGAATTCTAGTCTATTACCTCAAAACCACGGTGTAAGCTATGTAAGATGGCGGAACGAGAACTGTAAGCGCGAGCAGATATCATCACATTACCACAGGTTGACCCAAGTGTGTTGTTGCACTCGGTCACATTGTTTAGTCCTCCAAGCCCTTTACTCGGACAAGCGCTAGAATAAATTATTCTAATTTTATTATTACTTAAATGTTGATATGCCAAATCGGATAAATACCCGTGGTAGTTTCATCGCATCAACTTCTACAATTAGGCACAACACACTTTTTACCCATTTCTGCTTATCATTTATTCAGATAAAAAATAAAAATAGAGTAGCATGACATCCTGACAGCGGCAATTATCACGTGTAAGGGTAAAAAACATAGTAGAACGACGAGGCTAGAGGCACAGAGACGAGGTAAGCGACGCGGCTTTTATTTCATCGTGTATGGTAATGAAGTCAAACATAGTGAAGAGGTTGACGCAGTACTAAGCGCCGAGACAAGCGAGGCGATGCGCGTCGAGATAAAAATTGGATTTACTATCTCGTTGATACTGGACGGTTCTAGCTGCATTCTTTTTAAGTTTTGGCAATGTCTATTCTCAAATATTCAAAAAATCGGTCTGGGTGTTGCTTGAGCTCAGAAAATAATGTATGGTACTGTCCAAACTGTTTGCATACTTTATTAATAGGATGTACAGAATAAGTTTTGTCCAAACTTCCCATTGCAATAATAATAAGCCCGCGAAGCGCGGCATTATTGAATAAAATGTCATCTTCACTGTCGGAGAACATTGTTCATACTGAATTGAGTTTGGGAAGTCAAAGCAGTAAATCGCAACTTCTGTCTCCTCACTATGTGCATGTCTCCTGTCTCGTCGCTTATATCGTCGCTTACCTGGTCTCTGTGCCTCTAGCCTCGTCGTTCTACTATGTTTTTACCCTAAGAGCAATAGGTCAGAGCCCTCTCTCTCTCTGGTGTGACTCTCTCATACACTGACGTTGAGGTTTTCATCCCTTCGCTTACTGTTAATATACATAGTATATCTTACACCGTTCCCGAAACCCACCTCTGAGACCAATCAGTTCAGAACATCCCGCAGTTTTTGCGTCTCTCAACATTACTATCCCCACAACACACAACACAAGCTCAATATCCACATCCCCTTCAAGACACCGCCACGGAGATCGACATGCTCAGAAAATTTCATCACCTCAATTCCCAACACCTTCATCCAGTCTGAAAGCACCACTTCCAAGGAAGGCCTACGAGCATCATAGCCCACACCTTTCCAATTATTCAAGAAACAACCCCTAGAATCAAAAGAGCAATAGTTTGATTACTTGCTCATAAATCACTGACTTTCACAGCAACAGCGGCTTATTTCAAGTGTATCTAGTGCGCGAAATTGAACCTTGACGCTTCAGAATGACAGCATTTTTGTCGAGGAGAAAAAACTCATTCAAAAGCACCGGCGACGTGGTGCATGCAACATTTTTTAGACTACCTTGTAGAAAAAAGCGAAAAAAAAAACAAAAAATCGAAGAAAAAATGATAAAAATGATAAAAATTTATAAATTTTTAATTTTTTTTAATTACATGCTTATCATCATCATCATCATTGTATGTGGGTAGGCTTATATCCGAGCTTGCTATATCCTTGTTAAATAAGCGAGTTAAGGACTGTTGAAGTCAGAATTCTGACGTCAAAACAGCCGCGGTTGCTGATGGCAACGGGAGTTGGCCGTTTTAGACTAAACAATCGCGATTGATATGACGACAGTGACGTTATTCCGCACGATTACCTACATCTCGAGGTAGGAAGCAGATATCGAAGTGCCGTTTTTACCATAGTCATAAAGAAGTTCAGGAAAATTGAGTTAAGAAAAGTATTTTTATAAGTTGCCAGTGCCTTAGATAAGAAATGCTGTAAGTACTTGATGCTTAATTTTGGAAAAAAAAGAATAATTTATTTTTTTAATATGCATTATCGAATTTTTAGATTTAGAGACTTTTTATTAATTTAAATGTCTTGAATTTTACTTTAGTAAATTCTTTTTACATTTAAAGATTTGTAATTATTATGATAGAAGTATAGTGGAAATAATTTCTGTGATTTGTATTTTTTCCTTACTAAGTAAAATAGTAAAAGTAAAAAAGTAAGTATTTTTTTAATAAAAATGTCGACGTCTTTTTCGCTCTTATCATTTTCCTGAAAACTGTATACAGGGATCTAATTACTCCTGTTAACGTTGACTGATCCATAGGAAGGTCTTACGAAAACTTCGTAAAGTAGATCTGAAAAGTTTATTACATTTCAAATTTTTATTATATTTTTTAAATTTTATCATGAAGTTTAAGCTGGAAAATATCTAACAGTGGAAGATTGGACAGATAGATGAGCTTGCTTAAATAAAAATAAATTTTTAATAAAGTTATTCGCTGTAATTACGTCGCCTGTCAACTAGACTAAAATTAAACGCTCCTACAAAGGTAAATACAGGTTGAAATATATTTCGTTCGAGAATCTGGAAGTCTGATATGAAGGTTTTTGTGATTTTATTTTCTCTTTGAACTGAGCTATCGGTTTCTATGAATCCTAATTTATTAATCTACCAAATGCATACTTTACAGCAAAAACAAAAAATACATATTCTAATAATTTCAAAAAAGAACCATAGGCTCTTGCTTCATTTCGACAAATAATGGCATAAGGCTTACTGAAACTGAAATTATTAATTCACGAATGTAAAAAAAAACTACAATCAATTTCAAATGAAGTTATGACGTGATTCCAAACTTACATTATGCAGTTTTTCTTGGACTTTCTATTATGTTTTACAGTAGGTACACCATTTTTCGTGATAAAATGTAGCGTCGGGTCGGAACTAAGGAACTAACAGTCTTCCGGTCTTTCCGCAATTCCCATGCTATTAACTATCCTCGCATGGATGATTCAAAATTGTTTCTCAGCTTTATAAGAGAAGATCTTGAAAGTGTGAGCTAGGTGATGTGAGCAGCAATGTCTACGTCACTGGGGAATTGGGTGAACAGTTTTAACAAACCCCAATATCTTTCGCAGTGGAAATCGGGCATTTTTTATTTTTATGTTATCTTGTGTCGTACAGCCAGATGAGATTTGGCGTGTGGTGTATCGCTACACCCACTTCCCCCCATCGGCTTAGGATTTATATCTGCGATGACAATTGTTTGTTTGCTACCGCCGCAGCCTGCTCAATCTGGTTGAGGATAATTTCATTTTCTTCAATATTCTCGTCTTTTATTTATTTCAGACACAAAACGAGATATATTAAATTTCTACATACCTACATCTTGAAATTCTTCTCAGAAATGTTACATTTTTTGACGAATATGTGTTATTTATATGTACGAGAGACATATTAGATTATTGTTCATTTACGAATTTTTTATTGCATCATTTGGAATGTTAAATTAAATCCTATTAATATAATATTGGTTCAAGGGAATCTAGTGTGGTAATAATTGCATTTAAATTCAGGAGCATGTTTAAAACATGTTCAAAAAAGAGTAATTTGGAGTCCTCCTATTTACTCCCACTCTTCAATAATTTTTATGTCCTGAAATTTCCGCTTAAACTTCGGTAGTTTTTTTTTTTTTTAATAATAATTAAAAAAGTTTGTTTGATTGTCAGCATTATAACAGGTCTGCTTCTTGTTAACATAAAAATAAATAAAAACTCCCGGAGAAAGAATGCGGCAATTATCGTGTGTATTCTATTCAACAGCTGGATATCCACTTCCGGTTCTAGTCGTGCGATTTTTGACGCAAATAAACAAAATATAAGAAAACTTTCCCAATCTAAGACGGTCACTGGAGAGCCGTAACCTTGCTCGTATCCTACGGGATGAGCAGAACTGAGAAACTCTCGATTCTCCTATAAACCTGAAACCTTCGTTATATACAGTATTTCAAAATAAAAGTACACTTAGGGGATACTATTTTGTTTCTTTCCGGGAAGCTTTAATATACAATCCGGGTGAAATTTAAAATACTCTGCGGTTGGTAATCAAAAATACCCAATTTTAAAGTTATCTGTTTTCTTTTTTCTATTAGGAATTTATTTAATTAATTGATTTAAAGCCAAAAAATAACCCGGAATTAATTATATTCGTCCTAGCTTAAAGTAGTGAATCGAAAACTTATTTTTTTTTCCAAAAACATATTTTAAGGGGGTGTCCCTCCTCCAGTTTTTTTCTAAAATCTATACAGGGTGATTCAAAATTCAGTGCAAATATTTTAAGGGCGTATTTACCAGCCAAAAATAAGAAGTTTTTTTTATATAATCGTATGTCCTAACTTGCTTTGTTTTCTAGATACAGGGAGTAAAATTTTGAAAAAAAAAATCGATTTTTGTCAATTTCTCAAAAACCTCTCAGCCGATTTAAATAAAATTTTATAGGCTTATATGTTTTCATAAGGGCCTTCCTTGGATGGGAATAACATGAATTTATTAATTCCAGTGGCGTCTCAGGAGGCTACCTGAATTAAATTAAGTGAATCTCAATTATCGATGTGAATTTATTACTTGTTTTGATAGGGCCTGGCACAGATTTTGATTTTTTTCTTGGAAAAAAAGCTAGAGACGAGTAAAGCTCAGGAGGCAAGAAAGTTACATTATTGATTGCTTAATCTAAAAAAATATATAAATTGTCAAAAGAGCAGTGGCGTACCATAATTTTACCTATAAGTTTCAAGTAGGTAGCCCCTGAGACGCTACTGGAATTAATAAATTTATGTTATTCCTATCAAAGGAAGTTCCTTATAACGACAAATAAGCCTACCAAATTTTATTTAAATCGGCTGAAAGGTTTTT
Organism: Malachius bipustulatus; assembly: GCA_910589415.1. Taxonomy (NCBI): domain Eukaryota; kingdom Metazoa; phylum Arthropoda; class Insecta; order Coleoptera; family Melyridae; genus Malachius; species Malachius bipustulatus. The sequence goes on along the minus strand of OU342634.1, from coordinate 37,176,195 downwards.
GAGTAATTAATAAAAAATCGATTTTTTTTCAAAATTTTACACCCTGTATCTAGAAAACGAAGCAAGTTAGGACATACGATTATATGAAAAATTTTTCTTATTTTTGGCTGGTAAATATGCCCTTAAAATATTTGCACTGAATTTTGAATCACCCTGTATATTAAGCATTATATTGATTCAGCGCCATCAAACATTACTTTCCCAACATTGACTCGAATATCGCTACAGTATGAATTTTAATAATTTTTCCAATTTTGGTCCCAAAAAGCGCATAAGACAAAACGGCAAAACGGTGCTATCATATGTAATCAAAACTGAACTTCGGATGATCAAAACAACTCCAAATCGAGCTCAAGGACCTCAAATTATGGAAAAATTACTCGCCGACCCCCACCCCACCTTCTTAGACACCTTCCTACCTACAAAATATACTCACAGTTTAACTCACATTTATACTTCAAACCGGCGAGACCACTTCTTGCTACGTCATCAGGGAGCTTCTGGTCCTACGTGGCTTAAGCATGGATCAAAGTACGCTCAGTCAAGAAGTCGGAAGGTCTGATTTCCAGGGATGCGATCTCGAAGCGAGATTCCGGATTGAAATTCCGAAATGAGATCCTAAAGCGAGGCCCCAAAGCATAGCCTTTAGACGAATTCAAAGATGGATCCCGGAATAATATAAAAGTAAAATAATAGAAGATGGTCTTGCAAAATCATACCCTGACTTCAGGCTTTGGGATGCGCATTAAGTTAAGGAGAATAACGGAAAGAAGCTGTACTAGCTTGGAAGTCTTTCAAGGAAAATACATAGTTTCTAGAAGCTCTCTAGGTGCTATTGCGCCGACTCTGCATTCGACCCATTTTCAATTCTGGGAACAATGAGCGTTCTGGTGTCGACAAGTGGCTTAATAGCTCGGAAAGGGTGTGTTTAGAAATAAAGGGACTTTTCCTATCGCTATCACTATCTCTCGATTATTACTTGGAGAGAGAGGCCAGATAGACTACATAATATGGAATGCTAGAGATGGCAAGCTTCATTTCATCTGTAAAAGCTTCAAAACTTGGAGCGACATAAAAAGTCACAATCTACTGAAGGGTATACCCTCGGATATAATGCACAAGACCATCGTGAACCCTTATGATTCCTTCATGTCTCAATTTTTACTTTTCAAAAAGTTCTGGCTAATTGGTCTCCGCCAAAGCCATATACGTTAAATAAAAAAATAAAAAAATATAGGGCCCTTCTCTCTGGAAGAGACATGTGGGAGGACAACATGAACTCCTAGCAGCAGATTTCAGGTGGTACACCGATGCATCTAAGATTCACAGAACTAGAGATGGGGTGTGTAGCGCTGGCTAGAAGAAGAGATGAGTCCTCTCGAGCCTGGGCCTTCATGCAACAACTTTCCAGGCCGAAAACTATGCCTTGGAGCTTTGTGCGCAGATGCAGGAAAAGATGCACTGCCGACGCAGATTAATAAAGATATTTTCAGACAGTCCAAGTTGCTCGGGAACTGTCAATTAACCACTTTGAATGCCCTAGCAAGGAGCAGCGAAGTAATGCTGGTAAGGAAAGGTAGCGAATCCGAATTTATCCGATCATATCCAGCATTTCGCGTATCCCCTAATATTACCAAACAACAATACGCAACTGGGCTGAGAGGGAAGTCCTCCAGCACTGGCAAAACTTACCAAAAATTCACGGAGACCCATTGCGAGGAACAATGATAATGATAAAGGAAAAAGTCTTGTTCTCGCTGAGTTTGAGACTTTATTTTTTCTTTTATTTGGTTACATGTTTCGGCTCTTCGGCCATCATCAGACCATAAAATAAACTGTAAGTAAAAAGGTATATTGTGAGTATAAAACTCAGTCATAACTAGCTGGATTGGAAATATAAAAATACAAAAGATATTAATTAGTTAAGGTGTACAACTTACAGTCGTCTCTATGTCATAACAGACAATTTCGGCTCATCAAGCAGGTTGAAGCAAACCATCACACACATCAGCTGCGGGGTTAAAATAACATAAAATCGAAACAAGGGGTGTACCCCCATAGAGTCATCTTGAACTCGTCTAGGAAGTCAAAGACCAGACAAATATATAAAACATTGACTAAAACACCAAGGGAAACGGAAAGGGCACCGAATTCCTTGTTAAATATTTAAAAATACTCGAAGGCACATGTGCTCGAATCTCCTGTAGGAGAACCCACAAAATGGAAGCTGCATACTCATACCTCATATAGAGCTGAAACCTCATACTCTTTCTCCCCTTCTTTTCACCATTTTGTCAGTTGTCACCTGTCAATGGTTGATATAGACATCGTTCAAAAAATTTTTTAAAAACTTTTCGAATTAATTAACCTAAAATAACATGATGGTCTCCTCTCAATTTTCTAGATTTTATAAAAAATATAAAAAGAAATCATATCTGCATTGATATCTATATGCAGCTTCCATTTTGTGGGTTCTCCTACAGGAGATTCGAGCACATGTGCCTTCGAGTATTTTTAAATATTTAACAAGGAATTCGGTGCCCTTTCCGTTTCCCTTGGTGTTTTAGTCAATGTTTTATATATTTGTCTGGTCTTTGACTTCCTAGACGAGTTCAAGATGACTCTATGGGGGTACACCCCTTGTTTCGATTTTATGTTATTTTAACCCCGCAGCTGATGTGTGTGATGGTTTGCTTCAACCTGCTTGATGAGCCGAAATTGTCTGTTATGACATAGAGACGACTGTAAGTTGTACACCTTAACTAATTAATATCTTTTGTATTTTTATATTTCCAATCCAGCTAGTTATGACTGAGTTTTATACTCACAATATACCTTTTTACTTACAGTTTATTTTATGGTCTGATGATGGCCGAAGAGCCGAAACATGTAACCAAATAAAAGAAAAAATAAAGTCTCAAACTCAGCGAGAATAAGACTTTTTCCTTTATCATTAAAACTTACCAACATTGGACCACTTGAAGGCCTTTATACAGGACACGTCAAAAAAAGGACCAAAGGCCTCTGTACTTTGCACTACAAACTATCTGCACTGGATGGCCTTAGCTAACAGAGCTGCATGCCGCCTGTGCTTGGAGGATGACGAAACAGCAACACACATCCTATGTGAGTGTCCCACTTTGGGAAGAACAAGACTACAACTCATTGGGAGTAGCTTTCTCACACCGAAGCACATGTATAAATTTACAATAGTCAAGATGGTCAGCTTCCATATCTGAGTTTGAATTCGAATCATGATCAGTTTTCTGTTTCTAAAGTTTTTCTTCCAGGAACAGGATGATTTAAAACTAGTTCTCACAGTAACCAGCGATTTATAAGTACACCCAATTCACACAACATTTTTCGTAATTTTTTAAATAGCAAATAAGATATGTAGTCGAGAGTTGACACGATTAACTGGTTCACTCTGTATATGTGTCAGATATATAAAAAAATAAGCATTAGTGTCGTGTTTATATACAGGATAAAAGTATAAATAAAATCTGCGATATCTCCACTCGTGCGTAACTCATTGGAGTTGGAGATGTGTCAGCAAACTGAACATGTAACGCTTCGCTGACTCAAACTGGAGATCCACCTCAGAATCGTCGGATAAATCCATATAGCCTGGGGTGGGTATCTATACAGCCTCTAACCCGGGGGCGGCAACAGCAGCAACCAAAAGATTCGAAAGCTTTTAGTGACCCAGGTATGTGTGGCTGCTTGCATTTCCCTCCGGGGATTCCGTCGCCGCTACCGCCCTCTCTAAGTGATGGCGGTTAAGGGCTACAACTCCCGATGAGAACAAGCCAGATGGTAAAAGTAAAAAGCGACCATCAGGGCGGAATCTTCACATGTTATACTTCAGCTTACACCTGAGAACAGCCACAAAAACCCTCTAATGGTTTCTTGAAGGGTGTTAAGTGGTGTAGGGGAGGATAACTAATGGCTAAACACCATCGCAAACACTCTTCACTTACGCTCGTCTTAGATTTTTTTATAATCTGTATTACAACAGGGTCACCTTCCCACATCTCCGCGATCGGTTGATGCTGATTTTTAGGTATAATAATTTTTAAATAAATTATAACTGTTATAATTTGTAATTGATCTAAGTTCCATGAATATCTTATTTATAGAAGTGAGGTAAGGGTGTCTTTGTATAATCGGCTTAATGGAATCGCAAGGAGCTTAGAAACTACCCCCAACCCCTACAAACTCCGTCTATAATGTTACACCTCCCCCAAGTCTCTTCTGTGCCCCATTGTAACTAATGATAATTATTATTCAGCGGTTAACTGTAAATGGGTTATGAACGCCAGATCTAGGGAGTCTAGATACTGTCAGATGTCAGCTCACGCTGGCTTGTCTACACTATGTAAAACACTTTCTTGCCGTCTATCTCTAAAGAAGCCAAACTATCTTATAAAATGAGTATTTTATATGTAAAAAATGTAATTCTTTCCAATCTAATCGTTATAAATTAAAAGTATGATAAATAAAGATAAGTAGTTATTAAAATGTATTAATTTTAATCCAGATTTGATCTCTAAACTAGTCTTGGAGCATAAGATACCTTTAACGCGTAGGAGGTATTGAATTTGATAATGATTATGCTCAGTTATATAGCAAAACAGGCATCAATAAGTTGATGCGGGGTTTACAGAGTGAGACAAACTTCGTAATTACCATAAGTTAATATTCAATTTGATGTTGTCTTAACTCGAGGAGGAGATGTGGTTATAATTTGTCATCATAGATCTAAAGTGAGAGGTAAACTTTGGAGGGATTATACCAAGATTCTAATTTAAATATTGAATTAAACTTTGATTTGTGTCAATATTTGGTTTTTGTTTGGAGTATTGAAGAGCTAGATCGTCAAGAATAACTGAATAAATTGTCACTTTAAAATTTATCCCTCTTCACTTATGAACCTAAATATTAAAAAATGAGTCTTCGGATAAAAAATTATTAATTGAAAATTGTTAAAAATAATTGATTATTAGGGATCAGATAATTTCAAAATGGGTTCTTCACATAATAGGTATATCCTAATAGTCATGTTCGAGAAAGTGACACAGTTAGAGACCCCGATGACGTCATAAAAGGTAACGCGTGGAGGGGGAACCTACGCAATATCATATGATTCATATGTCTTTCAAAGTTTATTGCATCATGCTCATAATAGGTAACACTAATGGACAAAATTCGTAATTGAAACTAAATTAAAGATTCGTGAAATTGGATGTTTTCATTTAAGTACAGAGACTCGTCGAACAATTTTCTAAAATAACAAATTCAAACTGTCATAATGCTTAGTTTGAAATTAATACTGCCCTCCTAAAACAAAAGGTCCTATCTGCAAAATTTCGAAATTCGGCTTATTAGTTCATAGCATTGCTTTATATTTGCTCTACAATCTTGCAAACTTTGAATGTCCTAAGTCCATTTTAAATGGTATATTATGCGTATAAAAGTTTTGTCCCAAGTGACAAAACAAGTAAGGTTACTAACATAAATTGTCCTTTCCAACATTACCTAAATAAAAATGTCCTATCTGCTTCTTAAAATTCAGAAAGGACAAATTCACGTAGCACTCTGTACTGGATCAATTCACATAGGACAATTTAGCATAGCATTTTTTTATGTCATTCCGTATGAAAAAAATAATGGAAACCAAAAACTTTGAAACTAATGAACTTTAAAACATAAATATCAAAATAATTTTTTCTTCTTTTTTTAAACAAAGACAACTTTTTATACCGAATGTAATGGAGAAATTGAAAAAAACTATAGGGCAAGCAGTATGACTTCATATTGACCCATTTCAGCGAAACATTTTCTGTTTTTCTGTGAAAAAAAGAAGAATACAAATTTTGGAATTTTTTTCTGAAGTTTATTAATTTTTAATTTCCATTATTTTTTCGGTGATTATTGAAATGAGCGGCATGGGTATAGGGCGAAATGGCTTATACTATCGGATAGCTTGTGCCTCTAGAGTATCTAGAGTACCATTGAATTTTTGCGCCGGCAATAATAGTCGAGAAATAAGGCCCTAAAGTTTCATCCTTGCCCTAATACGTGTATTCGAACATATGCGCTCGAACAGGAAGCTCGCTCTCCGTGGGACACACGACGATGGAGAGCGTGCTTCCTGTTCTAGCGCATTCGAGCACATAATTATTTAAGGCCTTACATCTCGACTATTACTTGCCGGCGCAAAAATTCAATGGTACCTTGATACTCCTAGAGACACAAGCTATCCGATAGTATAAGCCATTTCGCCGTATACCCATGCCGCTAATGTCTATATTTACCTTTTTTTCTTATCGAACGACATAAAAAAATAATATGGCGGCCATAAGAAAAACGAAAGTTGACTATGAAAACTCTGAGATCTAGCCGGCTTTGAAATTTTTTGGAACGTCAGGTGAGTATGTAGCTCTTGGCGACTTATGTAAGCCTACGGAAAATTATTCAATAATTTCCAATTATAAGAAAGATATGGCAAAAATAAGATTTTTCGAAGTAATTGCAGGCCGTTCCAAGGATGATCTAATATCTACATTTTGTGCCTTTTTTAATGCCAATAGAGATATGAAGCGTATAACAATTTGGCTAGACAATAATTGCTCTAGTCAAAACAAAAACTGGTCCCTATTTAGATTTTTTTATATATCTTGTCAATTGTCCAGATGTCATTATTGTAGAATTAACTATTAAGTTCTTTGAGTCCGGTCATACCTTTATGGCAGCTATCCTATCTTGGATTCTTTTCACCATCAAGTGGAACTTTCTCTAAAAAGACACAAACAAATTTATGACTTTGTTGACTTTTGCAAAGTTGTTCTAAAAGCCAATTTGGAAAAGGTGACCAGTATCTTCATGTTTTTGTCTAGTTCTATCCCATAAATTTGGTTGCCACTACATAATTAAATTGTCCTATCTTGTATTTTTGTCCAAAAACTTGTCTGAAAAAAAGTTTTTCCCAATAATTTTAAAATATCTACATTTGACTTCTTATGTCTGTATCTGTACAAAAAATGAAGTCTGTAAATTTCTTAGTAAAAGTTTTCTGCCAAAAAGAGTTAAAAATTAAATTATCTCAAAACTACAATTTTGCAGATAGGACCTCTTGTTTTAGGAGGGCAGAATAATAAATTCATTTTTTTATGAATTCAGAGTTCATATCACAATGAACGTAATATCCTACTATTGTGATATACCCACAAAGCAACTCTAAGTATGACAATGCAGGGCTTTTAATGGTCTTAAAAAAAGTTAATGTTTGTTATTATTGAAGCTCAGTATTTAATTTTATTAAAAGCTCAGATAGAATCTCGTAATGCTTTGCTGTACAAATATCGATGAAACGGATCAAGTGGCTGCAGTGTCCTTCAGAAACTGAAAACAATTTTGATGAGGTTAAGTAGGGCAGAGATCAAAAAAGAGAGGTCATATTTAAGCAACTCTCCATTTCCAATTATTTGAAGGCTTTAAAAAAAAGAGGTGAAAAACGATTCTCTTGTCTTCACTCAATACAGCAAATGATACTTTTGTAATCTGGGACAAAATTAATTAAATAAATTCTCATGTTAAAGAAAAAACCAAAATACACCGACAGATTAGTTGAACTTCCAACCTAAATACGCCACTTGTATATGTAATAATCATTATTATAATAATCCAACGGCCCTTTTCATTTGAATGCTCACTCATGTTCTGCTTAACTTGTAGCGATATTTAATTTAACCCATTTATTCCATTTAATCCATTGATCCATTCTAAAATCTCTCTCTAATCGGTTAAATAAATGGGGGGCATTCTTTTATAAAATAATGTAGGTACATAAACCATGAATGCAATAATTGAACCCATGAGAGTACAAGAATAATCATTGACTATTCACTATTCAGTCAGCAAAAGCTGGAAAGTCTGCATTTCCGATTAACTTCCAACAAAAATTAATTAGAAAACGCAGGGGGTAATAGCGAGGAACTACACTCGCACAAATGAAAGTGTCGCACCCCAAAATTAGGCCTGAGTGTTTGATTAGGGATAACTTTCTGAATTCCCAAGGGATTTCGCTTTTGTTTTCGCATGTCAGCAGCCCTATCCTTTATTTTTCTACTTTATTTAATATTAACTCAAAACAACTGTCAAATAATTTTATACAGGGTGATATGTGAAGCCGTGCAGAATCATTCCTCGGTTTCGTATCCCCGTTTCCCAAATAATTTTTTTTTGTAAGTTTTGACTAGCAAATTTTGAAACTTGAGGTCTCGGTTTTTCAAATTTTTGATTTAACGCCTGCATTTACATAGTGATCTCAAAAAAATCAACACTTTGCTGTTGAAGTGCATAGCTTTTTTCCTCGTCAACCGATTTTGGTTGTCGAGAAAATTAACTAAGAACAAACATTAAAAACAAAAGGTTGCATACATAAATTAATTAAATTTCAATTTCTTCTGGAAACAGATTTTGAGAAGAAAACTGAATGAAGATTTCAGGTGGACTCCAGCGCTATTTCTAACCTCATCAGCTTGGTTTTTAACATGCCTCTCTTGAATCCCGAACAATTGACCATCGCTGAAAGAATGGCATAAGATGGAGTTTCGATTAGAAACATTGCAGGTGTGTTGAACTGCTCAACAAAGGCCATCCAAGGAGCAGTCAACCGACTGAGAAATGGCGGAATGTATTATCGCCCAAGAGATGGAATTCGGCGAAAAACAACAGCAGCCCAAGACGGGATTATAAAAAGATTCGTGTTGAATCAACTCACTGCCAGTGACAGGGATACGGATACAGCTATCTATCCAAACAGTCAGGAATCGACTACATGAAGTCGGTCTTAGTGACAGTGGACGGGCTTCTTCCCGGAAAGAAAGAGGGCTGCGAGTCCACCTGAAAACGTGCAGATGGAATTTGGCTGCTGTTCTAACATTTTTCATCTCGTGTCAGCAAGAAAATTCTTAAATTCTTCAGAAATGAAGGCTGGTTCCGAGAAAAGTTGATTTTCGTTCAGTTTTACTCCCGAAACTTGTTTGCAGAAGTTTTTTTGAGTAATATTTTATGCAATCTTTTGTTTATAATTTTTGGCCTGGAATTTTAGTCCCTGGATTTTCTTGCGTGAAGTTTTACCTTCATACGAGACTTAAATTTTCAAAATCGGTTGGCGAGGAACAAAGTTAGTAACTTCAAGAGCAAACAATTGAATTTTTGAGATCATCCTGTAAATACAGGTGTTAAATAGGAAATTTGAGAATCGTCTCGAGGTGAGACATGAAAGCTTCGAAATTTGCTCATCAAAACCTACAAGAAATTATTTGGAAAACGGGGGTACGAAAACCGCGTAGTAATATATCGATATAATAATATTATTATAACATTTCGGACCTTTTAAGTAACTTTCATTAATTTTTTTTCCAGTTTATTAAGTCTGTGACCGAAAGCGTGGCTGTCAATTCTTATAAAATGTCGGAGCTTTGTCAAATCAATTTAAGCAAAAAATACTTTTTGCAGTTTATTAAGTCCATTTATAAAAGCGTAGCTGGCCATTATTATAAAATTTCGAACTTTTTCGTAAAAATGATCTTTGTGCGTCGCCTAAAGCGTGGCTGGTCATTATTTTGAAATTTCGGAATTTTTTGAGAAAAATTTCAGCAAAAATGATTTTTCAGCTTCATGAGTTCGTCGTGGCCGAAGGCGTGGCGTTTCAATAATTACGTTTTCTTCCCGTAATTTCATAATATTATTTTCAACAAAAACAAACCAAATATTTTTCGTTTAAACCGTAAAAAAACGAAAAATAAATTGCTGTAAATTATTCATCTTTGGCTGAAAATGTGGCTGGCGCCGAAGCGTGGCTAACTTGACTTAATGAACGATGGTGGCGTTTTTGTTTACAAAGGACTATTTCTAAAGCAATTTAAATCTAGGTGGGTATTTCAATAAACTGATTATTAAAACCTAAATAATTAGCCAATGCTATACCTACATTTGTTGGTATAGGTACTTATTAATTATTTATGCAAATGTATCGGCAGAAATGTTAAATTTAATTAATTACTCATTATAAATGTACTTATGTCGAAAATAAAATAATAAAGCACGTTGTTAACAGCCGTCTATTTTGAAATGTGCTAAAAGTATACTCTATTCCAACTTTATTCGGACCGCGGTTGGTCACGAAAATCGAGGCTTTGGTCTGCGGAATTTTTCATTTTCCATTAAATTTAAATTTTCAGTATGTCACAAATAATTATCATAATGCTTGAAATATTGACCAAAGATACTGAAACTTGTTTAGAAATTGCCTTCGTTGCTTAAATATAGCTACAATGCGATGAATTATCTGCCTGCAGCAATAATTTCACATAGCTTCTGGAGACATTTTTAGGGGTAAGTATAGGTACCCATAAGACAATTATTATTATTGTATGAAAACTCTTTGATTATAAATGAATGTCACATAATGTCACACAATAAATGTATCACATTCATAAATGAATGTGAACCACACGAAATATTATGGCGTGAATAAAAAAAATTACACTGTAACGTACACTTTGTACGTACCGGCTAAATGCCAGCGACACGGAGACAACGGCGGGCGCGCGCAGTGAGTGAGTGATGGTGGCGTTTAGTGCAATGCAAACACGGCCGCTGGAGGCCTCGAGTTCGTCGACTTCGACTGTCGAGTCTCGTCGACCTCGACTGTCGAGTTTCAGTCCGGCGTGCCGGATACCTGAGGTTAACGTTTCTTTCTCTCTTGGAATTCGCTTGAAGAAGGTGCACGCAAAATACCTGTCGCGAATAATGCATCTAATGGCGTCGTGAAGTTATTGGTCATTATTATAAACATCGCCCACGTTTTTGGCTTGCTTTCTCCTACGGATTGCTTTCTCCTACGGATTGCTTTTTCCTACGGATTGCTTTTTCCTACGGATTGATTTTTCCTGGGTGGCAACTTTTTCTCCCGGACTCAACCTTGACCGGAACCAATTCTGCCCGGAATCAATTTCACCCGGAATCAACTCTGTCTTGGAGGCCACTCCTTCGTACGGACGCAAGTTTTCCCTTTAAACAAGAATGCAGCACATTGGGTGTACCTGAGACCAAGTTTACCACCAGCTAAACTTCCACCCTCGCTCCGGAGACCCTACGAAGCTAAGTGCCTTTGTCTACCAAGTTTTAACCGATCAGTTCATTCGGATATACTACACGCTCTTGTTCCTTATTGTTGTTAACCGTGCTCAAGTTAATATTTTGTGATAATAGCTGCGATTTTATTTTAATAAAGAGTACCTGTTGTTCTGCTGACCTGCTTGTTATTGTTTAGCCTCTTGGACTGGCGACTCAACCCACGACCCTTGTTGTCTTTTACTGTCTTATGCTCTCAACGACTATTTTTCCCCTCTAGGGGTCAAATAGTTCGTTTCAACACTTTATAATGTTCACAGAAAAAAATTATAATTGGATCTTATCACGGGAACGTTCAGATGTATTTACAATGATCTAATGGTAGGTACTACAATATCAGAAGTACCATGTTCCAAACAAATACTACAGACGAGAAAGGATGCTTTTGTTGGGAGTGATCAAGGAAGACTTACCTCCAGAAACAATATAATATGATTATTTAAAGATAAAAATTAGTTTCATGATTTTTAAGTACGTTTGGCAATATTGCTTTAATCTGCATTAGAATGACATTATCATAAACATTCCTTTACACTTGTCATTCTGATGTCAAATGTATGATGATACGGGGTTCATCATTCTGATAATCCATAACCAACTTGATCCGAATAGAGTTGGAATACACTATATCTACATTTAGAACAATATTGTTCTTTTCGAGCCGGATTTGAACTCGGTGGTCTGTGAATAAATTAAAAAGCCATTACATATTATAACAGTGTGTGTAGGTATTATAAATATTTTACCTTATTCATATTTATTGTACCCTAAATATGAAAAAATGGTTATAATGTTCATGAAGTTTCGTGCGTGTTTTGATAAAAATAACAGTTTCAGTAAATCTGGGATTTGATGTGGTTTATACAGGGTGTTCTACAAGCTCTATGACAAACTTTGACAGATGGTAGGTTGCTTGATTTTAAACATATTTTTTTTAATAAACATGGGTCCGATTCGTTTTTTTTTAGAAGTTACAAGCATTTAACCTTTATTAACAATCAACAATAAAAATTTAAATTAAATGATAATCACAAAACTTAAAACTATAAAAATTGTTCGAAATGTCCACCCTCAGCTTGAATGCAAGCCTCACATCGACGAACTAAAGATTCGGTCACTCGAAGAATGAGATTTGGATCATTTCTTATTTGGTTAGCTGCATCTTGAATTCTTTCAAGTAACTGCTGATGGGTAGCGATTTCAACATGGTAGACCAGCTGCTTCATGTGTCCCCATAAATAAAAATCCAGAGGATTCAGATCGGGAGAACGAGGTGGCCATGATATTGGACCTCCTTGACCTATCCATTTATTCGGGAAATGTTCATTTAGCCAAGCAGCAACTTGTCTTCCTCTATGTGGTGGTGCACCGTCATGCTGATATCACATATTTTGAATAATATTGAGTTGCACGTCATCAATAAACTCTAAAAGGTCGTGTTCTAAGAAAAAATAACGATTCTTTAAATGCTTGTAACTTCTAAACAAAAACGAATCGGACCCATGTTTATTAAAAAGAATATGTTTTGTCATAGAGCTTGTAGAACACCCTGTATTAGTGGCCTATAAACGAGCCTGTAAATGAATTGTTTGTACATACAGGATGAGTAAAATTGGAGCTACATCATTAGGATCTCGGAAACTAGAAGAGATACGGACTCGGAAATTGGGGCAAAGTTGCGCTATTTTATGCCTAATAAGAATATGAAAAAAAAACCGCATATTTTCAGTCGTTTCTTGAAATATCCTGAAAAACTGAAAAATCTAAATTTCTTACTTCAGCCATATCTTTTTTATTATTGGAAATTAATCAATTCTTTTTTATAGAGGTTTAGGTACATAAGTCGTCAAAAGCTATTCATTCGACATTAGAAAATTTTTCAAAGCCGACGTTTGTTTTTTTTATAAATTTTTTTCATTTTTTTTCGAAAAAAAAACGACTTTTTGTACCGAATATCATAATTATGTAAATGAAGAAATCATAAGGCAAGTAGTATGACTGCACAATGATGTAATTGGATAAAAAAAAGTTTATTTATTTTTTTAAAAGAACAAAATGTTGGCTATGAATACTCCGTCTAGTCGGCTTTGGAAATTTTTGTTATGTCGAATGGAAAGGAATTTTGATGTTTCAGTTTTTTTCAAGATATTTGAGCAACGACTGGAAATATTCTGAATTTTTTCAGATTCTTATGAAGCTTAAAATATTAGCGCAATTTTCTTATTATCCGTTCGAGCAACCGGGCATAGCTTTTATAAAATAACGAAGTCGCACAGTCTTGCTCTATTGTATTTATGTCATTCAATGAAAAACTGTTCATTTTCTTTGAAAGGAGAATTTAAAAAAGTGAAAATATTTATTTTTGAATGTGAAAGATTTTTGGTTTATTTGTTTAGTTTTAGACCGAATAACATGAAAAAACAATACGAAGGTAGTCGGCTTTAAAAATTCTTGAAACGTCAAATGAAGAGCTCTTGACGACTTATGTAATCCTACAGAAATTTTTTGTACCTTTTTTTAAATTCAGTTTTTTAAGCATATTTCAGGAACGACTGAAGTTAACCAAACGTTTTGTATATAGTATGAAATTGTGCAACTTTTCTCTAATTAAACCGACTCTCTGCTACTTCTCGACATCTCAATGATGAGAGAGATAGAAAAAGATCATAGCTGCCGATGTAGATGAAATGAAGAGGATCATTAGAAATTAAGCATTCAATTCTATATTTTTTGATATCTGTTTACTCTAGCAACGTTTGATCGTGGATATGAAAAATCTACCAAAGGAAATAATTATTTCACAAATGAATTTTTCATTAAAGTCGACTTTTGATTAGTTATAATATAACGCAGATGCCCATTATATGGAATGTAGCACTTACGGCAGGTGTTCTTGAAGTATTTTCCTTGCTTTATTGACGGCATGCAACAGTCAGGATTCTGCAAATATTAATTAAAATCCTGAAAGAGATAGAATATCTGGATCATACTGGAGTACTTATTGGTTTTTCATTTTTTACTCGCCCGCAGTTTCGTATGTGCTTTGTGCTGACTTCCTGGATTTGCCAGCATAATACTCAGTTCTTCATCACGCTCAGAGCCAGGATTTGCGATATGAAATGGGAATAAATATCACCAATTATTCCTGGATAAATATACTGAATGAAATCCTGATGATTAAAATTAAATGGCGTAGAAAAATTGAAAGTCTTTGGGATATTCAAAACGATGGTATTGTATATTGATAATAATTGTATGGATTATAAAGCGTATTTTAATTTTCTTTTTTTTTTTGCTTTTGGTCTTTGTATATTCAGTTAATTATTAGAGGCATCTTAAATCCGTGGCGTATCAGTCCAGGACAATTGTTGAAAAAATAATCCTTCTATACAGGATGGAGTACCACTTGAACCGTGCGCGATTTAAAAAAATTCGAAACTGGGTTTTATACAGGGTCGTAGTGCCTATTACTTAAAATCATTTCGGACTATAAAATATACAACAAACCGTAGGTAGGTAGGTCTTAATGAGTATAAAGCAAATCAATAGCCTGTCGTATTGGAGTCGGGTTTTAACCCATCGTCCTGACAGTTGTCAAGTCTGGAGCGCCCGAAAACCCAAATAAAGAGTTTATCGACTCAGGCAGCAACACACATCCAACCAGACTACCAAAAGCACGGACGGCCGTTTCGGTCTCATTAGACCTCGTCAGCGTACTATATTGGAGAGTCCGGAAGGATATGAACCGCTGCATGAATCGAAAACCCTATATGGAATCTCATTCAGCCGGTTACCAGTGGCCTCGAGACAGAGCGACATCTATCAAGAGAAACAACAGGCTCCCAGCCAGACAAAACTCCAGTGTGTATTGTGGGTTGCAGACACTCAAGGGGCTACGAGACTGACATCAGAAATGCATATTAAAAAGCCGAAGTATACTCCTGTTTAGCCCCTGGAGTGTCTGCAACCCATAATACACACTGGAGTTTTGTCTGGCTGGGAGCCTGTTGTTTCTCTTGATAGATGTCGCTCTGTCTCGAGGCCACTGGTAACCGGCTGAATGAGATTCCATATAGGGTTTTCGATTCATGCAGCGGTTCATATCCTTCCGGACTCTCCAATATAGTACGCTGACGAGGTCTAATGAGACCGAAACGGCCGTCCGTGCTTTTGGTAGTCTGGTTGGATGTGTGTTGCTGCCTGAGTCGATAAACTCTTTATTTGGGTTTTCGGGCGCTCCAGACTTGACAACTGTCAGGACGATGGGTTAAAACCCGACTCCAATACGACAGGCTATTGATTTGCTTTATTATACTCATTAAGACCTACCTACCTACGGTTTGTTGTGACTTTTGAGTATACTTCGGCTTTTTAATATATAAAATATACTATAAAAGTTTTTTTTTAATGGAATGCTCTTATGTTGCATTTTTAGATTATCTGGGAAGAAAAAACAAGATGGTTCTTACAGTTGGTGTTTAAATTGGGAAGTTT
Organism: Malachius bipustulatus; assembly: GCA_910589415.1. Classification (NCBI taxonomy): domain Eukaryota; kingdom Metazoa; phylum Arthropoda; class Insecta; order Coleoptera; family Melyridae; genus Malachius; species Malachius bipustulatus. Next base: position 37,160,496 of record OU342634.1, on the reverse strand, counting down.
ATGAGTTAAAAACAGGTTAAAATCCCAATTTTCGAAGTTCATATTATGTCAGTATACAACGGAAACGTGTCGGAATATTGATAAACGGCTTTTTTTACGGTAAAATATTTTTATGTATACTATCCTGTGATGTAGATGAAATATTTATACAGGCAGGGTGATAAAAAATATGAAAAAGTCTGAGATTTCTCAAAGCTTATTCTCGCTAAATAAAAAAAAACAAAGATAGTACAAAATAAATATTTCTTTACCATAGGATATAGTGCATTGAACTACGGAAAATTGCGATTTTCATTTGATAATAACTCACAAACTTCTCATTTTAAATACCATACCTGGGAAAACTAATTTACTTTTTTCTTCTCAGACAATCTGAAAATGATATTGGAAAAACTACTGGAAAATACAATTTTATTGAAAAAACGGATATCGGAAAATGATACTCCCGAAATATTGGAAAAGCCACCGGTCGTCGAGAAAAAAAAGCACATGAGATTTGTGCACAATAAAAATACATACAAATTGAGACTTCCTGAATTTAAATCGCTCAACAAATTTAAAAAAAAACTGTTGCGAAAAATATATTTTATTTTTTTTTCTTAAATAAGTTAAAATATCTTAAATCCAAGTGGATGAATGTAGCTTTATTATTTTTTCTCCTACGTTCGTTTATTGGACGTTTTTGTCCCAAAGGATACGCTTTTTTGTCAAAAAGTGAAGATGGGCTTTTGGGAAAAAATTTCGTTTATTTAGTTTTTCTAATAGTGTTTTGTAGCCTTTTGGTGTGGCTCAAAAGTAACTGCTCAAAAAGATCGACAAGGGTGTCAAATTCTTCCAGATAATTTTCTTGTTTGATTTAAGCGACCGTATTACCGTATCCTCTTTCAATTTTGACACAAAATTAAAATTAATCAAAAAGGCCATGATCCACGTTATTTAAATGTAAAAGCATACATTGTAATGTAAAAGCTTATCAAACAGTTAATTACCTACTATGTTAATTGATTATTCTAATTATACAGGGTGCACCATGTATGCTTCTCTATATTGCTATCTCTTAACGCTAACAGATACAGGGTCGGTTAAACAAGTCCAAAGAAGCGCAATTTTGTGGCCATCTTGAATCAGTCAAGACATACAAAATATCTGTGACCGTTCCTGAAATATCCTGAAAAAACTGAAAAATCGAGATTTCTTATTTTTGCCATATCTTTTTTATTATTGGAGATTTATAAATAATTTTTTGTGGGCTTACATAAGTCGGCAAGAGCTACCCATCTGACATTTTAAAAATTTTCAAAGGCGACTAGATCCCAGGATTTTCATAGTCAACTTTCGTTTTTCTTATGACCACCATATTGTTTTTTTATATTCTTCGGTATAAAAAAATCATAAAAACTAAAAATTGTTAAACTTCAAAAAATAAATTAAAAAATTTTTTATTCTTCTTTTTTCTTTGCAAAAAAGACAACTTTTAAGACCGAATTTCATAGATAAATTAAAAAACCGTAAGGCAAGCACTATTTCGGCGTATTTTACAAATGTTGACGTTTTTCGACAATTTTTTTTTGGGTTTTCTTTGAAAAAAGAAGAATAAAAATTATTTTTTTTTTTTGAAATTTATTAATTTTTGGTTTCCTTTATTTTTTTCATATCGAACGACATAAAAAAATAATATGGCGGCCATAGGAAAAACGAAAGTTGACTGAAAACTTTTGGTTCTAGTCGGCCTTGAAAATTTTTATAATGACAGATGGATAATAGATCTTAACGGCTTATGTACGCCTACAAAAAATTATTTATTAATTTCCAATAATAAGAAAGATATGTCAAAAATAAGAAATCTCGATTTTTCAGTTTTTTCAGGATATTTCAGGAGCATGTCACAGATATCTTGCATGTCTTGACGGATTCGACATGGCCACAATACTGCGCATCTTTTCTCTAATTTAACCGACCCTGTATATCTCTTAGCGTTTAGGAGATAGCAATATAGAGAAGGATACATGGTGCACCCTGAATATTAGATTTAAAAAAATTGTTCGTTGATTCTAGTTATGTGACATACTAATTGAATATACGTTATGTTACTTAATAATCTTATGTGAGTATATTAATCTCATCTGAGTACCTATGTCAGACGCCGCAAATCTTCAGAAATGTATATTTTTTAAAGAATTTAAATAAACATCAATAATTATTCCGCTAGGATGAACCCCAAAACCTGTACGCATCGTTTAGAGGTGTAAACACGGAGTTGTTAAATATTTTTCCTGACCAAATTCACGGTAAATGGTGAAAAATCCAAAAAATGATGAATGAACAAATAATGGGCATGAATGGGAGAGTAAATATAAGATAGGTGGTGCTGAATTTTTTTAATTATCGGATTCTTATTTATTATCAGATTAAAATAGAGCGTGGATCATCGAAAAAGGAACAGGCGTGCTCTGAGGCACGTAGGTACTTAAAAATAAAACTGGAAGCAGAGAAGTTATTGCAGTGATATTTATTTGGGTGAAAAAGCCAGTGAAAAACTGGCTTTGTGACAATAATGCTCAAGAAAGCATTATTTTTTAGGAGTTATTTATGATCGAAATTTACTTATGAGAAGTGTTTTTTTTTTTAACATTATGCAAAATTTTAAACAATAATTCAATCATAGGAAGTCGTGTTGATAGAATCTGATCTAGCAGGATAATTACTTCCTCGAAACATAAATCTACTTTCAAAGGGGCCAACTCTAATTTTCTGGCAATTTCAACGAAAATATGAGTGAGTTCAAAACGTAAACTTCTCCGTTTTCCACTTCCTTAGCTAGAAACAGATCTTGAAGTTTCAAGCACTAATGACTGAAAATCTCGATTTCAACAGTAATAAAAAAATATCGAGTAATTAATTTAGTATTAAATATACGAGAACTTGAAGATAGAGTTTCCAGCGCCTAAGATAATCTAGAGTAAAAGTGGAGAACTTGTGAGAGAGTTTTGATTTTACAGGAATCTGGGGAGTTGACAGGAAACAATTGACGTGAAAAGTGGGTTGGTAGAGAAGCATTGATCGGTTGCCTGGTTACCGAAACAAAAGTCTGTATTAGAGAATACCACTTCACATCAAATCTTGCCTAGGATAAGGAATGAAAGGACTGGGTTATAAAATAACTGTCTTAACAACGATGGGCTAACAAAGCTAAGCATCCCATGTTCAATTAACGAAAATATCTTTTTATCTTCTTTATATTATTTATACACCTACTTACGAGTTGTTAATTTGAATTTGAGACACGAGCACAAATCACGTGCAAAATGGAAGTTTGAAATATTATCTCCCTCAATTGATTTAGAGGAAAATGTGCTACTTATTTATTAAAATTGGAAAGCTGCTTCTGCTGCTGTAGTTAAATTTTATATCTGCCATTTTAGAGAAAATCAGAAAATCAGGAAAATCTTTTAATTCTATGACGTGATTTTCGTTATTGCCTAACAATGAAAAATGACAATTCTCTGAATCCATCAAGCCGAACGAATCAGGACAAAAATTCTGAGCAGTAACTAACATTACTAAAAATTAATGGAAAAACAGTTTCAAGGGAGCGTCGGGCAGACAATTTTAGTCGAAAAGTAAGTTAAGTACAGTCCAATTATTATAGAAAGGCGAATACGTTCTTACTGCCCAAAAAAGTTGGTTCCCAATGGTAGCTGGTAGCTGCTTTCCGAGTGCATAATTATATCAGCGATGTTAGTTGGTGTCCACGTTAAAAAAAACAAGCAACCAAATAAGGCTGATAAGAATATTATGTGCGCCGCGCCAATGATGTACTTTCTACTCTGATAAGGTGGAACAGTTTAAGCTCGTAAGATGCGTAGTTCACGCCTATATTTTCGCCTTCCTTTAATAATTGGACTATACCTACTGTTTGCCTGAAATATCTTTTTTTAGTAATATCAGTTACTGGACATAATTTCCCTAGTAAGGTATACGACTCCATATGAATAATAATCGTTCACCAGCATTCTCAAGAGCCCTTACAGAATATTTCAGCATATTCGTCCTCAAATGAAGCAACAAGTCAATGCTGTAATTTTTGAAGGATGAGATAAATTTAAACTTTCCTATTTCAAAAATTTCTGAAGTCGAATAGCAACAGCAACCACTGAGAGCATGTAGTAAGACGATTTTTCTCGAAATCAGTGGTCCATATCTTTCAATCTAGATGACGGAAGCAGCACTTGTTGCTCAGTCTGGCCTTGTTTGGGTCTTCTTATAAAAAAGCACCCTTGACAAAAAAGGAGTAATCTCAACATGAATAATTTTTTATCGGTACTGATGTAGGTATAGTTAATTAACTATTGGGAATACGGGAAAAAATTAAATTTAAAAATTAAATGAAATTTTTTTCCAGAAAAAGTTAATTTATTAAAGTCGTAGAATGCAAAAAAATCATCCCTTAAAAACCAATATAAATTTTTCAATTTTTCAATTGATACTCTCAATCGACCACCCTACCGCTCCACACAAAATATACATATATCATCTTTTCAGCTTTGATTGCGTAGTTCGTTACATTTTTCGTAAAATTTTTCTTGACTGATAAAATAATGTTTATCGTCTCATTGTCTCATTTCTGATTTGGGTTCCTTGGAAGTAGGTAGGTACATTAAACAGTCAGTTAGTTAATTGAATAATAATTTAATTCGTAAAATAATTTTTCGAAAGCAATCTCATATTTTCATCAGTCGTGAGGGGTCTCGTTCGTTGACGGCAGGTACGTAAGCCGCTTCTCGAATTAACCTCTGCAGTCTACGGGGAGCGGCGGTATTGTTCCTCCAGTCTTCTCGCCAATTAGCACCCACGCCTCCGTCACCCGATACACTTCGCCGCCGCCGTCGCCGGTAATAATGCTTCATTATGTAATGGCGGGTGACGGCTCCAGCCAGCGGCGGCTGTCCCCGGGGTCGGCACCAAACTGACAAGTCGGTAAATGTTTTCCTTACTTGAAATAATATCTCTAATGACTTGTAATCATCGCCGCAATGTGCCGTCACCACTTCAGCAGATGGGAGGGGTTTGTTTGTCATTCTGATTGTAATAATGGATTATACCATTGTTATATTTTGTGTAATAATTGTAACAGCGACAAGGAGAAGAGAATATCTTATATTACTTCAGTACGTCTTAACTAACGGGTGTCTGTAAATTGTTGACATAAATGAAAGCTGTTCGGGGTAAAGAAGAGAGGACTACAATAATTATAGTTACATTGCTTGTCTAAAACACTTTTTATTTACTTTTTTCAATTCATACACGCGGTATAAATCTGTTTTTGGAGACATTAGATAAATAAATAAACATGTAAAATGGAACTTCTGTAAATATTGGCTCCTCTAATATCTTAAGAAAGCAATGGTAAGATTTTGTTAAGATCAAAAGCTGCTTCTCTTTCTATAGTTACACTCATAAGTCTCTAAAGTCATTTTTGGGAAAAAGTAAAAGTTAACGCTTTTGCTCGATTCTGTCTAAAATGATTTAACAGGCTTACAATGTAACTAGAGCAAAAGAATCAGTTTTTCAAAAAAAAAAGTTTTCTGGCCATTTTTTGGTAATACTTTTGTGAGATTTTAAAACATTTTTAAAAGTAAAACCTATTAATATGAAAAATGTCAAAGTTAAAATTATGAATAAGTTCTTATTCTCAACTAGTCATATATGCTTGGTAGGCGTCTTTTGGTTCGTCTGAATTGGTTCAATTTATTTTTTTAGCTCGTCTCTGTAGAACACAGGAGGTCTCGGTTGAGGGAAAAAATTCAAGGCGAGACTTTATTAAATGGGAAATTGAGCGTCGACTACAAAATGCGCAGATTGAGCATCTCTTTTTCACAAAACCAAGTCTGCTTGTCAATAGTACAATAAAAAATCCTCAAAAAACTAGTAATATTCATTAAATTAATAAAGTGGAATCCATGCAAGCTCCTCTCTCACTCTCACATTATTTACTTCGATGCAAGCTGCGAGTGCTGATTCGTGCTGAACAATAGAATTTGTATTTTCATGTGACCGCAGGTGAGAATTTCATTATTTATTTGACCATGCAGCATGAATTACGCTTTATCGGTAGATAAAATTCCACAGATTTATTTAAATTTATGAGAAAAAAATGTTCGAAAGAATAAAAAATATCATCAGAACTATTTATGATATTATTGATTGCATTATTATGATCTATGAAATGTTTATTTTGGGTGCTTCGTTTGCAAAACATATTGTGCTACGGCTACCTAATACCACGTATAAAAAAAATTAAAAAAAGGAAAGTTAAAAACTATCATTTGGCGAATATGTCGAATTAATATTAAATATGTATACAAATAATAAGGAGTCCCATACAAAAAAGCTGAGATCCGTTGTATCCTTAGTCACCAAGTTGGTGTAAGTCTCTAAATTTCTTGCAAAGAAAAAAAGGAAAACAAAAAAAAAAAACAAATTCAAAATTTTTTGGTTTCCCCGGTTTCCCCGGTTTCCTGGCAACGTCTAATTCTTTACTGTTCTACTTAGAATTCTATTAACGTTCTGCTATAGCCAAATTTCGTTATTTAGTCTTGATTTTCATCCATCAAGGCGTGGGTGTGTCGTGGACTTGTGTCATAAGCCTGAGAGACTTCCAAAAAGAAACAAGTCCTATAAGTTTTGGACTTTTTTCCGTGGATTGCATGACCTGGACGGCTAATTCTGATCCCCAAAACAAGCAAAAACGCGCCAAGCAAATGACCCATGCAGTAATAATTGAATTGTTTCTCGGGCTTTATGGCACCTTCTTGTTGAAAGAACACATCGTCCACATCCACATCTTGCAACAGGCAGAGAAAACTGATTTACCATGTCGGGATAGCGATCACCATTCACTGTGTTTTACCTATTTCCTGATCAGTCGCATTTTCGAAGAAGAATGATCCGATGATACCTCTGGCCAAAAAGCCAAAAACCAGCAACAAAAGATCTAGTTCGAAAATTTTTCAATAATTCACTTTTTGTTCCATATTCCAATCAACTGTATTTGCTTGTATCAATAATTGTATTGTGCGTGGTCAGTAGTAGGCTTCTTGACCAGGGTGCCGAATTGATTTTTCTGGACTCTTAGGATGCTCCTGGATCAGATTTTTAAAATTTTTATCCCGAGTTAAAAATTCCGGCTTTAAACTTGGAATTCAAATTTTAAATTTCCGACGAGTACCTACACACTTCTTATCACTTCATGACGTTATAAAGTAAAAGACATATTTCTCGATTGCTTCGAGAAAAAAGTTTCGACTGTAGCCTAAACATAAAACAGTGAAAGTTTTTAGGCGACTGTCACAAAGTAATTGGTCTTGCGGATTTAATGCCGTTCCTTAAATAAAACTTTTTCGGCCATGCACGTTTGCTTCACGGCCATATCTACTTCACGGCCGCTTCTATACGTCATTGGAGGAAACTTCACTTCTGCGTCAAGGTAAAAGCTGCCGTGAAGCAAAAGTGGCCGTGAAGTAAAACACACCCAGAAATAGAAATGTAAAAAAAAAAATCGTTTGCCTGTATCTACTTTACCTACTTGAGAGGGAGTAGTTTAAAAAATATTGCTGCATGCACCCTCGGCCCTCGGCCGTAATATCTTTTTTTAATCCTTACCTGAAATTTGCTCAGCCTCGGGTTCATATTCCCGATTCGGCCAAAAAATATATACCGGGTGGTACTTATAACCTGAAGTATTCAAATATCTCGAAAAGTAAAATTTTGAAAAACAACTCCTTTTTATTGCGAAGTTTATTCAGCGACAAAAAATGCATAAGATTCATCTGAAATATTTTTTTGCGATCAATCATATATGGCGCTGTAATCGAGGAAATTTGATTTTGTTAATTTCTCCCAATATCTCTAAAATCTCCCATTCTGCGGAAAAATAATATTTTTCAAAAGTGGGGGTTTTTGCCGGTGGGAGACAACGTTTGAACACCAAAACTGACCTCCAACCCTCACCCCTTCGTGAGGGAGTGGGAAAAACTTTGAAATTTTAAACGACAACCCCTATTTTTAATTGCGAATTCGCATTTAGCAACAAAAAATGCATAAGATTCATGTGAAATATTTTTTTTTGTAATCAATCATAGATGGCTCTTTAATCGAGGAAATTTGATTTTGCACATTTCTCCTAAAAAAATGGATTCCGATGTTAAAGTCGAAATTCTTAGTTTTAAGACGGAATTCCGAGTTTATAGTCATAATTCCGAGCTTAAAGTCGTAATTTCGAGTTTAGCCGTAATTGTTAGTTTTAAGACAGAAATCCGAGCTTATGGTCATAGTTCCGAATTTAAAGTCGGAATTTCGATTTTAAAGTCGGAATTTTTAGTTTAAACTGGAAGTAAAAAAAAAAAAAAAACTGAAGGATGTTGCGGTTCTATACGCCTTTCTAATATACTCAACATCACTCCCATAATCTGCTTCTATTTTGTATTGAACTACTTATTGAAGGACGACCAGAGTTCAGAGTATTTAAAATTTTTTGTTTCAAACTGGTTCAGTCTCACCAGAATTAAACTCCAAATTCTTAATATTATTGAAGCCTCAAATCTAAGTGAACCTAAATTTTAATCCCTTTTAAAAGATAAATACAGGATCTTCTATAACAAATAGGTATTCTTATACATATAGGTATCCACATAATGAGATACCTGGAGGTTAATTTTCATGCAGCAAAGTCAAACTGAATGAATACTGATAGAATAAAACACTAATGAGTGTTGAGAACAGAAATTGAATGAATACCTTGTATAGATTTTCTTATTTTTATTAGAGACTTGATGCAGTAACAAGTAGCAATTTAACTATCGTACTCATAATTATGAAGCTGCTTTAAATATTTCGTATTCTCTTTATAAAGCAAAGAGAATTTTCATTAACTTTTACCGCAGTACCTTCTAATAATTTATACGAAGTTGAACTAGTCCTCAGTTCAGTTAAACGAAAATTACAAGTTGCGATCTTAGAGCAGCTGATTCAAGCCAGAATTTTATGTCAAATTTTATCATTTAATAATTAAGTGTTTGGCAGAATGAACATCACCTCTGTTGAGTAAGTACGTACCTACCTTTATACAAAATTGGGTCTTCTATGACATAGCCTGATGCAGCAGAAATTTTCTGCCGACTTTATTGTAGCAATATCAAGTTACTTCTCAAATTTAGTGATGTAAATTCTGATGTTCAATTAAGAGTGAAAGGGTGATTTTTATAAATATGCATATTATAGAATCGTAGCTTAATGTGTCAAAATTCAACAAAGTTATTAATTGAAACGTTTTAATTGAAGATTGAAGGACTCCTAATGTGAAAAAATTGGTATTTATAATAAAAACTTCATTGATGAAAGGAATACCATTTAAACGTCCATTTGAATAACTACATTTACCTAAAAGTAGATACTTTTCTTAATTAAAAGCAATGTTTTGTAATATTTCAGTAAATATTACCTTTTCCGCTAATTAAAGAAATATTAATAACCATTTTTAATGAAGACTTGAAGTATTTTAAGTAGGTAGGTATATAAAGGCTCAGATAAATTGTTCTCCTTCAGAATCCATTCATTTCGTTTTAGTACATTTTTAAAGATTATTCAGTGGAAGTTTTTATATTAAAGCTCTGTTGAAAAAAGCAAGTATAACAGCTAAAAATCAGCGCAAGTCTTGAAAGCTGAATTGTCACATCTTGTTTAACATCTCCACTTCAAACGTATACAAAAATCCACAATAATTCTTATAATAATTATATACCCCTGTCATTTTTCATTTACTACATCTAAGCTGCATCAAGCTAAGCCTCAGCTATTAACAAAAATATCGGTGTAAGTAAAACCTAAAGACATATTTATGGTTAAAGTCAGGTAGACCTGACAACAATGTCGGATATGGTAGCTGGCTGTAAAATAATTAACCGGGGTGGGTTTTGTAAGCAACCTCTCGTTGATAGTGGCGTTTTTATGGCCGTTCTGATTAGCAGATAGAGGAAATAAAAAGCTCCCCATGAAGCCCGTTCTGAGATAAAGAGAAGCGATAAGCCCCAAGGCTAGAGGAACGAGAACGGACACCAGGTCATATATCTATCTCTCTCCAGTGAAAAGAGGACATTCTGCTATCTTTTTCGCACCCATCGTTTGAGTAATTGATCCGCTAGGTGGCGTGCGGAGGTAGGCAACCATCCAGACAGTTTCAAGGGCCTATTTAGTATTCGCCTCGAGAAAAATAGACAAAGATTAGACCTGTGATTTACTAACAAGACTTTGCTGGGGGTAATTAAAACATTCTCGGTTGATAATGAGGGTTGAAAATAGCACGTAAAATTTATTATCCAAATAGAAAGAATACTTTTATATATTCACTGGATTTTTGTTCATTTACGATTTTTCTTTTTGTGAAGCTCTGAAAGATTTATGCTGGTAGGTAAAGTAGTTTTTCTTTTCACAATAATAATTAACTAACTATATGAGCCACATTCAAAGGTCATTCTATATTGACAAAAACATTCTATTTTGCTTCCCAGGAAATATTTAAAAACTCATGGGAATATTTTTTCAAGTAGAATCACTCCCTTAATTTCTTGCGCAAAATTTCCGCACACCCTTTACTTCACCACTGGATTGCACACCTAACTGGATAATGAAATACTTACCTATAATACCCCACGATTTTAGTGTTGTGAAATATAATGTTTATGCGATGAATAATCTGTAGTTGAAAAAGATAGGTAGACCCATGTTTCCAAAACCGTTTCGAGGGACAAGTGCAACAATCTCCCTGGACCAGTTGGAAACTGCTTTTTTCCAGAACAACCCAGGAAGCTGTGTCACGTCGCTGCAACTTTATTTTTGGGTTATCCAAAAAATGGATTACGTAGGATGACGTGATTATGTCACAGTACGTCGACGTTGTAGTGTAAACACCCTAAAATCCTGGTCACATGGAACCAAATCTGTAGTGTAAACATCCTAAAAATCTACATCCTGGTTGACGGTAAAGAATCTGTGATGTAACCTACCTAACCTCTTAAAATGGAGGTTCTGCGTCTTGCGCAGTAAATTCAGTAATGTGGCCCCCAGACTGAATGGTTTTGAAAAAGAAGAACCCCTTTGACGTTTGAAATGTCAACTTGTCTGTCATGAATGACTGTTTGGATTCCCGCCCTGAATGTTTGATTTGAATTTAAAGTTCTCCCTCCCTGATTTCAAATAAAATGACCAACATTACTTACCGTTTGTGGTTTTACCTTGGCTCGTGATCTGTCTAGTTTTCACCTTGTTTGGACCTTACGTTGTTGTGTAGTAACCTTATTTTGGTTCGTTCGTAACAAAACGCTACGAAAATACTTTGAGCCAGTCTTTTGTTGAGAGATAGGAGATTTAATTTAAAAGACAGAGTTTCCCCTTTAAAAATGAATTGATTTATTGATTTTTGAATTGATTTGAATATTATTGAGTCTCTCCACCCCACCCCACACGACTGATCCCGCCCGCAAAGAGTTCCGCCTACGCAAATTTATAGTCAGAGTAAAAAAAGAACCCCGTGAAAATAAAAAAACCTCTGACTGTATGAAGTGCCAAAAATAAAATGAAAAACATACAAGGAAAAACACACAACGAAACACATACAATGAAACGACGACATGTTAGACTCAAGCATTTGCTTGGGCGTTGAGGGGTGAGAACTAAATCTCTTGTATTATGGTAACCTGTCATTTTAACGTTAGTCTTTGTGAACCGTTAAGTACCTGTAAAGAAAAGACATAACAAAACACACATAAATTAGACCTTGTTGATGCGAGAAGCCTAATCGACTTATCTCCACACCCCGGACTAATAGAAAAGACGTAACAAAACACACATAAATTAGACCTTTTAATGGGAGAAGCCTAATCGACTTATCTCCACACCTCCGGACTAATATCAAATAAATAAAATCGATTCCAAAGGACATCTAACGTCAAAACGAGACATAACCTGTACAACAGATTGAAGCGTCGTTGTCTAACGCTGCGATTCGTGAGTCAAAATAAAATCATATCGTCGTTTCATTTAGGATTTTACATAAAAATACACCATGACCAAAACATAAAATACAAGAGACACAACACATAACATCGTCACCGTTTTGGTGCAAAATTGACATTGATAAACAAATCTGCTATATTCAGGAAGACTACATTTTATCTTTCTATTTCAAGGACTCATACGTCCTGAAAAGGAAACAAGACACACAAAAAGGCATAAAAACAAATAAATATAACAGGCGAGTAAATCAATGGCAGCAAGTAAATAGATAGTTCGGGCAAGTAAATCAGTAGCAACAAATAAATAAATAGGTCAAAGCAAGAATATCAGTAACATCAAATAAATAAATAGTTTAGAGTCCAGGAAGTATGAAATACAATATGAGGTCAAACATGTTATATAGCAGCGGCGTTATCGAACCATAAAAAGACGGTCCTCGATAACAATTTAGAAACGAAATCAAATTAATCAGTGCATGTTTCGCTGGCATTCCAAAAGAATAAAATTTCAATGTAAATAAAATGATTAATGATCAAAACCTCACAATGGTAATTAAGTGTGACGAAAATGACAAAGAAGTTAAAATTCACCAGTAAAATGCAATCAAAGACATAATAAAATGATACAGTGTGATCGTTTAAATAGTTTCATGAATAAAATGTAAATAAAATTGTTGAGAGCAGAAAATGTTTAAAAAACAAAGAAAATGTGAACACTGTAAAATAAATTGTTTGTAGAGAAATGTGCTTGATCATAATAATAATAATATTCAAAAAGGACATGTGCTGGTTCATTATTACAATAAATAAATTTAAATAATTCAAATAACCATAAACATCGGATGAAACGTGGTGTTAAAATGTATCATGCTTTCTGTAAAACGTGGTGTTAAAATGGGGCCCTCCTTGACTATAAACTACCTGCATCAATTGTATGATTTTAATGAGATAAAATTAAATGTCGGGCAGCACGTGTTAATTTACCAATTAAATTAGATAGCAATTGTAAACCTCTTTACACACAGAAATAATTATTAAAAACACTATGGGCATGGGCCCCCTTCATGAGAGTAATAAAATAACCAAAGGCCACGTGTCTTTTTAAATAAATGATGTTTCAAACAATAAATAAACAGTAAAAGGTAAGAGCTAGTCTCTTGTAATATTGCAATGACAATAAATAAATAAAAATAAACTCACGTGCGTAGGTATAAATAAACAACAACAACAGAATGCGTGGAGAGCTTTGAGAATATAACCAAACAAAAAATAAAAAATGATGGAAAGCAGCTGTGCAGATGTTCACTCTCTCTCAGAAATAAAAGTGCACATGACTACTGACTTGAATTTCTCGCTATACCTGTTACATGTGGTTTTATGACATTGACAGAACTGACGTTTCTAGCTTTGAAAGCTTGACAAATAAAAATAAAAATTGGGTGCGTTTCTTGACTCTAAAGTTTACAATTTTTAACACGCGCAGTTGTTATATGGTTTGGGTCCTTTTAACGTGATTTTAGACGTCGTACCGGTTGGGTTGGTCGTCGACAACCAATCGGTTGGGTTGGTTATCGGTTTGGCAAGCTAGCGCTTGCTGTCGCAACGTTGCAACACTACTTATAAAACTAAGACCCCTAAGAAATTTACAAAAGCCAGGAGCACTTGTAAAAGCCAGAGGGAGAAGAAAACATTAAAATTGAAAATTGAATCCTTCATATAAAAATTATTTATGGTAGGTAAAGTAGAAGCTATAGCGGCAGATTAAAATATTTAGTTTGTCTGAAAATGACTAAAAAACGACGTTAGACCGACGTTATAAACATCACGTGTAAATCGCGTATATCGTATGAGAAATGACGACATAATCACGTGATTTTTTGGTAATTTGACGCCGGGGATCAAAAATGACTAAAAAATTACGTCATTATATAACGTGACTCTGTTACCGTGAGCTACCTAAATCTTAAAATTTTTGCAGTCACCTCACACGACGCACTATAATTTAACAAACATAGGGAACTTGAACAAACATCGCGTCAAGCTGGCAATAGTTCGAGAAGTCAGTTATCTGGGACTGAATTTTTTTTTCGAAATAAGTCTTGGGCCGATTTTTTTGCTAGCAAGGTTAGTTGTTTTTATACTCAGGTATGATCCAATATAAGTTCCTTCGTAGCCGAATTTAGGAACAAAACTATGAACTTTCTAAGAAGAATCAAGGCTGATTAAAGCCACAAATTGCAAGCTAGGAAAAGAAAATTGAGTAGCAGTACGAGCACAAGAAATCAAACAACAATTTTCAATTGACATTTAAAATCCATTTTTCAAATTGAAATGAGTTTCTTTGGGAACATTTTTTCAGGAATGATTTTTAAAGTAAAATGTTGATATCCTCAGATTTGTGGCCGCTAGACCAGCCCTTATTGTTGACACAGTCGAAGAGCTTTCTGTAAGGGCCCCGAAACTGCCTACTGCCAGCCACTGAATTGTGTAAGTGGCATAAATATTATCGAACAAAGGGACGTCCCGGATAATAGAGTCAGTTGACTTCAATCATTCCTGGCTGCTTCCTTCCCTGTTTATTCGGCGTCCGGGACTTGGACAGGAACGCTTCTGTCAGCCCGTCTGTCCCGCACAATGCCGCATTCATTCAATAGATGAATATCTATCTTTCTGTTATTATTTACACTTCAACGAGTCTTCTATCATTGTTGAAAGACTGAATTATGTTCATTGTTTTCTCTCGGATTATAATAGTGTATAGAGTCTAATCTAGTAAATCCAGACGAAGTTTCAATTCGCTTTCAGTTTTCGGATACTTTTGTAATGCAAAACTAATTGGTTATTATATTTATACGTTATCATAAAGTTTCGTAGAGTGGTAGCATGTGGAAATCCCAGACAGGAGTCACGTCGCTGCAACGTGGTTTTTTGGTCATCCCTAACGCGTCATTATGACTTTAAGATGACGGACAAACGACGGTAGGATGACGTGTTGTGTCACAGCCCGTCAACGTGATTTTTAGACGTCGTATACGGACGTACGTAATTTGACGTATAGTGTTACGAGCGTCAAAAGATTCGTAATTAATATTTATTAAATACATTTTATGGCTGGTAACAAGGAGGCCAGTTTGTAGGTCTTTTTTCATGGATGAAATATTTATTACTTAATTGAACTGCTCCATTTTCTGTCCACTTTATAATAAAAATTATAATTACAGATGCTATTTTTTTATAAATATAAATAAACAATTCGCAAATATCTATCCGAAAACATAATACATAATAATTATGAACAAACCTTGTGTATATTGTATGTTAGGTAAGTACCTACGTAGTTTATAGTTTAGCAGAGTTAAGCTTAGTGATTACAGCATAAACAATCATTGATTCGATAATTGTTTAATAATAATAATAATAATAATAATAATAATATGTTTATTGCCCAACAGATTTAAAATCCAATTACAGGACAATTTAGACAACATAAGATTGTGAACCAATTTAACAATTAAATATTTCAACATAATAAGTTTCAGAAGACATAATTACAGCGAAACATATCAAAATGCACAATATATCAGGCACATATACATTTTATAAATTGATATCAAAACCAATGATAATTTCACAGTTCTACAACGACGAAAATAAATCCTATAATTCTCGAGCAGCGATCACCAAGGTATCTGACATGCTATTCATGTTAAGATCGCAAATGGTCGAAATGCGGTTAAAAAGTGTCGACATTACGTACACGGGTGACTTTACAAGTACATTAGACCGCGGTATCCTCAGTGAAAATGTTCTTGTAGTCCTTAAATTCTGACAAGGGACGTGGAAACTAAAAAGCGATAACATCAAAGGACAATCTATGTGATTATGGAAGAGTTGATACAGGAACTTAATTGCAACAATCTTCCGTCGCTTTTGTAGAGTCGTGAAACCGAATCTCTCCAACAAAAAATCACAGTTCATATCTCTCTGTGGATAAACACCATACATTTTATAATTCAGAAATCTCAGAAATCTTCTCTGTACACGTTCCACTTCATTGACCTGACAGAAATAATAGGGGGACCAAACCAGACAACAGTATTCTAATTTAGATCTTATGTAAGAATAGTATAAGACCTTCAGACAGTGAGAGTTGTTGAAATCTCGGCAGTTTCTATGCAAGAACCCAAGCATCCTCATAGATGACTTGGTGATGAGGGTCACATGGTCAGCGAACGTAAGGCCACTATCAAATGTTACACCGAGATCCTTCACAGTACTGCTACGTGCTAATGTCTCGGACCTGAACTTATAGTCGTATGTTATGGGATTCTTTTTCTTAGTAAAAGTAACTACCCGACACTTACCCGTATTCATCTGCAGCCTATTATCCTCACACCACCCTTCAATATTGTCAATATCGTTCTGTATCAAAAGACAATCATCATGACTATTGATTACCGAAAATAATTTCAAGTCATCCGCGAAAAGAAGCTTAGAAGAATCGATAACATCCGTAATATCATTTATGAAAATCAGAAAGAGCAACGGCCCCAGGTTCGAACCTTGAGGTACACCAGATGTAGGGGTAAAAGAACGCGAACTATAGCCGTTATACAAGACGCACTGTTGTCGACTCGATAGGTAAGATGCAAAAAATGATCTCAGACGTGAACTGAAACCAAAATATTCAAGTTTTCCGAGCAGCAAATCATGATCAAGTCTATCGAAGGCCTTCGAGAAATCGGTATAGACCACATCAACCTGCCCCTGCGAATCTAAAGTCTCAGCAGCAAACTGCGTAAAATAAGATAAATTTGTCACCGTAGAACGTCCATTCATGAAACCATGCTGCAACGGTGAAATTGCCTGATGAATAGCAGGATAAATACAAGAATACACCGACGCCTCAAAGACCTTAGCGAAGTTATTAAGGATGGAGATTGGCCTGTAATTGCTGATCAAAGCTGGATCACCATCCTTCAATACCGGACACACCTTAGCTGTCTTCCAAATAGTTGGAAAGATTGATGTTTTGAGAGACAAGTTAAATATAAGGGTTAGAGGTTCAACGAGGACACCTTCGCAATCCCCAATCAAGAAGCTAGGTATCTGATCGGAACCCGCCGTAGTCTTACGTTTGAGCTTCCTTATAGCATTAATGACATCGTCCACAGATAGCTCAGGGACATCAACGAACAGCGAGTCGAACTGGGATCTGGCAGTATAAACATTTCGTTGGGAAGATGATGATGGTAAGTATACACTAGCGAAATATTTAGCGAAATTTTCCACAATATCAGTGGGATTATCACACTTCAAACCTTCACTGTCAATCACAGAAGCCGGTATCCTAGATGTTCCCCTCTTACTCTGAATATACTGCCAAAATCTCTTGGGCTCATCCACCAAGCTACCCTGTAAATTATCAATGTAACTCCGATATGCATCTTTTATTTTGTGCTTAATTACGGCTCTCAGTTCTGTGAATTTTTGAAAATGAAATACTTTCCCCGTACGCTTAAAACAGCCATGATGCCTATGCTTGAGTTTGATGTAATTTATAATCTCTTTATTAAACCAAGGTGGATAAGTACGAGATCCCGGTCTAGTGCTATTATAGTGAGGTACAAACTGGTTGAAAATCGAGTATATTCTCTGGTAAAAATAGGAGCAGGCCTCATTCACATCATCATAAAACCTCAGCTCAGACCAATCTTGAATGAGGAGAGCCTGATACAATCCTGGGAAATCAGCCCTTTTAAAATTATACTTCTTAGTACCTGGATTACATGAAAAAGAGCCTACCCTGGAAACGACAAAATCCAACTCAATGCAAAGGGAGGGATGGTGTGTGTCCTCGGGGACAAACGGTATGTTGTCACGAGATACGTCACAGTCAATGTTCCCCATAATTAAGTCCAACACGTGATCATTACTGTTTTTTACGTGATTAAATTGCCTATAGTCGTTATAATCTAGAAAACGACTTAATGCCCGACCCTTAGGACCCCTGCTCAATCCGTAGTACCAGTCTGGAGCATTAAAATCTCCCAGTAGTAATACATGACTGACATTTGACAAATAGTTACAAAGCATTTCAAAGAAAGTCTCATAGTCGGTGACGGTGACGTCCGGTGGAATATAGATACAAAATATATACAGATAAGCAGTATTTAATCTAACTTTACACCCAACGCAATCAATAGAAGGAATCTCCTTTGATAGGAAACCAAGGTCCAAATAAGATGCAATATATGAGTTTTTCAGTGCCAGGAGGACACCGCCACCGCGGACCACATTGAGCCGGCTGAACTGGCGGTCCTTTCGATATACAAAAAAA
This sequence comes from Malachius bipustulatus, assembly GCA_910589415.1. NCBI lineage: Eukaryota > Metazoa > Arthropoda > Insecta > Coleoptera > Melyridae > Malachius > Malachius bipustulatus. Next base: position 37,142,088 of record OU342634.1, on the reverse strand, counting down.
TTATCAGAGAAGTATTCAGAGCTTGATATATCCTCAGACAGCCAAGTTTCAGCCAGACCAACACAATCGTAGCTCGAAGCAGATGAACTTACATAAAAGTCTGACGTTTTAGTCCTCAGACCACGCACATTCTGGAAATAACACCTAATATTGGATCCTCTAGGTTGGGCGGCTACATGTTTTTTGCTCGGTCCAAAGAAGGGCCCTTAAATTTTGATATATAAGGGCAATTGTCTCTGTACTTCAAGGTGATATTCTGCTCCCCCTCTTCAATCCTCTTTTTAAAGTCGTGTACCACCGCTGCATTGGTAGTGCGCTGAACATGCGTCAGATCAGCGTGGAAGAGGTGCTTGCGATCCTTTAAGCGGAGATGATAACGATACTCTACTCTTAGACAAGAACTATAGGGTATTAGACAGTAGACAGACAGCTTGCTCTCCTCTCCTAAGAAACAAGTGAAACAACAAAGAAATACCGGTTGGGTTGGTGTTTGCCTAGCTATCGCTTGCTCTCGCGACGTTGCAACGTTGGAACTTTTGCAAGACTAAGTCCAATAAGAAATTGACATTAACATTTGTGCAAGCAAGAGGGAAAAGAAGACATTAAAATTGACTTCTTTATATAAAATAATTTATTGTAAGGCAGAACTTATAGCGCCGAAATGACTAAAAAATGGCGTTAGACCGACGTCATAAACATCGCGTCTAAATTGTGTATCGTATGAGAAATGACGACAAAAATCACGTTATTTTTTTAATATGAACCTAAACTGTTGCTGTTCCCTTTTCTGTTACCTAAAGCAATGGTAAAAAAATATTCATTAGTTCATTACATACGTTTCCTAATTTTTGGGACAAATAATTCATATCAGTTCTACTTGATGCTCACTCTGAAGCGAGTATAATCCATAGGTAGCTGTGGGCGTGTTAGGAAAATTTTCATTAAGCTAATGCATATTTAATAGCCGTAACAGGTTATAAATTCCACACGGTTTCGTGAATGTCAGTTCCTCAAGTATCGAGTATGACTTTTCAGGAAACCCTTCCACAATAATCTATCAAGTAGCTAATTTATTTATAATGCATCGACAAGAAAACGTCCACCGTGTCAGGTGTGGTGGTGAAATATAATACACCGACCCACTGTTCGCCTGGGGTGATGGAAAATTGACATGACATTATACGAAATGTCTTAGGGGAGTCTAAATGAAAGCCGTTGTTGCCATAATGTATAATAATTCATGAATGATTACTTGAGCATTTTATATTATCCATCCCCGACGGGGACGGATAATTTGACTGGATCAAGTGAATTTTCTGATTGAACATGATAGGTACTGGCATTCTGTCTACTATATGTTTAGATCGTGACAGTCAATCTAAAATAAATAAAATACGTCTATGATCATTTGAGCTGCACATAATTAGCACATAATTATGTATAATTGGCACATAATTCTTAGCAGATGACAAACCAATTCCTGCGCAATAGAAATGATAGGGGTATGGCTCGACGCTAAGCCGCACCAATCCATTGGCTCAATTTTAAAGAAATCTCATATCTTTTTCAGTTTAAATTAGATCAAAATCATTTTGGATACTCTTGAAGCACATAATTCTTAGCGAATGACTAACTCATTACGGTGTAATTTCGGAGGTATAGCTCGATGGCGAGAAACGCCCGAATTTTTGAGAAATCTGAAATCATTTTCATTTAACGGTAGAGAAAAAACATTTTTGATAATCCTGGAGCACATAATTCTTATACCATTCTTACGTATTATTTACGTCAATCGTTGGGAATGAATTCTTTGCACGTACAGGCACATCACTGATGGATATACCACCCTGTATATAAGACAAAGGAATGATGAGTAAGAAATTAAAAATAAAATGTGAGGAATTCGGTCCCTTAAGACATGTCAAGTGAGATCAAGATAGATCTTCTGCCGATTAATAAGAACAAAAGGTGGATGGGTTGAATAAGTTCCCAGCTCAGCTTCTAGCGCCAAAGTGAACTTTTACACGGGATAAAACATGCAATGACCTGATAGAAATGCAGTATGGCAACCACTCGTCGACCTGAGCGTAACTCAGTAGTCAGCATGTTCTGACAGGGTGGGTTTACCGCCCCCGCCGATGAGGGTTGTGGGGTGTGTTATGAGCAGATCGCGTGTCTGCCGGTTCTAAGTTTCCCTACAGTCCTAAGGGCGTTGGAACGCCACCACGGGGCGATGTAACTCGTCATTCACACCCTTATTTTTAACCCACATCCCCCACCTGCGGCCCCTTGTAGGTTATCTATATCCTAATGTTCAACCTTGTCATGGTCAGTTAATAGGTGCGGGTAGGAATTAAAAATAGGAACAACTTATTTCAATTAGGTACCTATAGCTTTCTGTTTTAATGCTTTCTGGGACCCAAGACGTAAAGTGGAATTTGAAAGCACGATCTGGGAGTTTCTTTTGATGTGGATTTCTAAAAAGTTATAAGTAATAAGTAAGGTATGTCAGTTTTTTCTGGATTCAAGAAGCTACACCTGAGGTGAAAATATAATTTTAGAAAGTTGGTCGTAGAAATTCAAAAAGTCCTGAAGACAATGATAAACTATACTTAACGATGTGGGATTATTATTTTCCACAGAATTTTTCCAAGTATTTCATTATAAGACGATTTGGAATAGTCTATGAGATATTTGTTTATAAAGCTGCCAGAGAAACTAAATGGCAGCAGGAAGACATTTCCCTCATGAGTTTGTTATAAAACTTTTATTTGATGCTTTCTGATGGACTGAAAATATTCTTATAAAACTATAATAGGGTTGCGTACTTGAAATTTTGACGACTATGATCATCATATTGAATGCATCTGGTATTCTAATTTTTTTCAGTCAACAAGAATTTAGATGTTTAAAACTTTATCTTCGATATCCCTATATCTACAGTTTCACGTTTAAATGCAAAACACCCAACTGGATTCTTTCAACAACTTTCAAGAACTTCCTGGAAAGAATCAATAATTTTTCTAAACAAGTCGCCAGATCTGTGCATGTCTCGAATTCTACCCGGAAGATTTTATTAAAATTTCATACCGCCACCTACAAAAACTTTTTCTCTCGATATAGGAGATTCTATACGGGAAAATTTAATCTTTCTGGACTGAGTGATAAAACAACAGCTTTTTATTGTCAAACGTATCGGTTTTTAAAGAGAGTTGTATATAACTTTTGATATTACTTTAAACTTACGAAGTGACAAGAATTTTTTTTGTTCACTAGAATTCCCATTACCTTCAAATTACATTTGAATCTTACCATTATTTGTCTTTCGATTCATTCTTTCATGCCAATTAAATTCTTCTCGACCAGGCTATTAAAATCGAGTGTTAACATTAATTAACACGTCCTAAGTGTGCCCTGGAGCTTGGAACGTATGTCATAACTTATTTCGATTCACCAAAAATACGAGATATTCAATAACTAGAATAGAAGACTAGTCTGCTCGAATTTCTAGGAATAATGATACATAGTCACGGTTACTTAGTGTAACTGTTATTCATTTAGATGTTGTTTCAAAATAACTGTAATTTTACTGCCAGGTCTCAAGTAATCGAGACGATAAGTTCGTCGAGATAAACGATATACGGACGAACTGTTACAATGTGCCCTTAGTGGAGCGAGAAACTGTGTATTAAAATGTGTCCGCAGGAGGGTGGAGGGCACACTTCACCCATCTCTAAATGAATTTAATTGTTGATTTAATTTATGTGTTTTATAAAAGAGTCGATAAAGTGTGTGCTTATTTTATTAACGTTCTTGAATGTTTTGACAACTGTCCTAACCTAACAAAAGCAAGAGCTGTTCCGCTGTAAAAAATGGACTAAGTTAAGACAAACCTTTTTGTGTCAGGGCTTACCCCAAATCGGGTTAGTTTTCGAACACAGTTTATCAACTAAAACAAAAACAAACCGTTTTTCTGAACATGAATAATTACCCCTAATAACTAGACTGTGAATAAGACACTGAATAGTCAGCTTGTCCATAACACCTAATTTAAGTATAGTGGCTTTTCGAAGCAAAATATATTTCTTATTATAATGTATCCAAACCCACCTATCCTTTTGATAAATAATTTATACTATCTGCCTTTCAACCCCTTAATCGATCATCCATCACCACGTCATCTTGAGCGTGTCCTCGATAAAGCCTACTCGAACTTGACGTACGGGTACGAGCCCATGACACAATAATACAGGATGTTCCCATGATATCGACCACTCTTTGTTGCTATTCATAACCTATCATCCCTGTCGATGGATGGACTCGATGCATCACACACTCCTTTATACATCCATATATCTGCCACCCCTAGCTGTGTAACCCGGTGGAAAAATCACGCAAATAAAGGAAAGGAGACCATCAGTGGGAATTTATCTTAGAGATTGCATCATCTTTCTTAGCGGGTGCAAGACGGGTGGTTCGGGGGTGAAGTAACGTACAACACTCGCTCATTCAGTGTCCGATGCTCTCCAAATCCGTGTTTTGATTTGATTGCATCTTCGGCCTTTCCTCTCATGCCTCTTTCCAACCCCTAATGGATGATGGTGTTATTTTGATATGTTGCCAGGTTTTATAAATAACTCACCACATTTTAGCTTAGAAGTAAATAGAAACGGAAACGTACGACAATTTTTTTTTATGTCCATCGTGTATCGGGGAGAAGTCTTCTGAAATTTTTTATGTTTTGTTAACTTATTCTACCATCAAAAAATACATTTTGAGAAAACATTTAAATTGGAAAATCTGACAGTTAATTTTGAGTTTTGAATTTTTTTGAAAATAACTTAAACAGAAGTTAATTGAGTTAACATAAGATTATAGGTATGGGCAGTGACCTTTTGTCATTTTCGAGCCTATTACTTTCCTCAATTGCATTCTTTAAAAAATTATTAGAAGAACTGCAAGGAGAAAATAATTAGAAGAAAATGTTTTCCCTCAATTAAGGGGTTGCCTAGATGCCCTCCAATCATTTTCTTCCAAATGGTAGATACTTTTTGAAATCGCTCCAGTAAATCTGGGCAAAAGGCCGCAGCCGCTCATCGCAACGCGCTACACCTCTGCTTGACAAGACGGATTTTGAAAAGCGCACTCGAACTACGTAATATACAAAAACCTGGTTTCCTTCCATTTGGAAATACAAGGATAATTTTTGTCAGCATCTTTCTAACTATTAGGGTTTCTTTGCTTCAAAGTTGTATCTGATTCATCTAATTTGTTTAGGTTAGAGCTTACACAGTCAGAAATTTACACTCATGGAGTCTTTGCACAATTGGAAGCATGCGTACTGAAGAATTCTTGAGGATCTTGAAGATTAATATGATAAATATGGATGGGTATTTAAAAGAATAAAAGAAGAAATAAGAGATAATAATTATTATTATGTCTACAAATTAATCTGCAAAAGTTTGATGAATATCTGCGTCATATCTTAAGGGATCATTATGGACATTTATGGCTAGTAATGATAATGGATCAAAGGAACATGAAGGTGAAGATTATAATTTCTTTTTTTTATAAGTCCTCCCCCGGCTGTCTCCTAGTATCCAGGTTGAGTTGAATCGTAGAAAAGTTGGGTGGCTGTCAACTGGACAGACTGGGTCTTTAATGCTCAAGCTCAACTGCTCACGAGAACCAACCACCTTGCAGACTGCTCCAGAATGTATTTAGGTAATTTAGATCAGAAATAATTTTGAGGAATTTTTAAGAAGGCAATGATAGTTCCTTCAAGTATATGAGGAGGAATTTAAAAAAATCGACTTTTTCAAGTTATAAATTTGTTTCCACATTTATGAGGTAGTTTGCTAAAGTGACTGAACATCATCAAGTTCTGTTTCATGGAAATTAAAAATCACGAAAACAGACTGGTCAAAAATTCAGATTTTTTGATCACCCTGTTTTAGATTTTTTTATTTCCATTCGACAGAGTCAGAAAATTAGTATGGGACTTTTAAATTTTGCTGCATCTTCAACCCTTTTCTAACCTCGGCGAAGTTGGTCACACTATTTACCACAGTCACATCATGATAATGCAAAATTATTTTTTAATTTGGTACCATTTTCACCCCTCTAGGTCAGAATGAGAACCATCAGTAATCGCAAACTTGTTTCTCATGCATTATCCTATAGCCAGTTTTGGTGGCGATTTTGAACAGAAATGCCATAACTAATATATCTTCATAAAAATCAATTTGCCCGTTGTGTTAGAGGATAATTAATTATTTATTTATTATCCGATAAAGTACCTATCTATAAAACTCTATACAAAACTTTTATGTTTGTCAAATAGAACAAACAATCTTTGTTCAAGTAAATTCTGCCTCGTTTGAGCTGGATAAAGTGGTGCAATAACAAGCTCGAGTGCTGACGAGTTCAAAAGCAAGTAAGAGAATACATTATGGGAATGGTAGCAATTCCACAATGAAATGGCATTCAATTTCCAACTAGTCAGTCACACAGAGTGACTGACGGACCACTCTCCTTGTTTTGCATGGCTAAAGTCAACCGCACACCATGCGATTTTATTCTTTGACGTGCTTACCAATCACGAAATGTTAGCTCGTCATTGGTTGACATAAAATAATATTCTCTTTATCTCTTTCATGCACACTTATTCAAATATTTAAAATTTTCTTGATCAATATACGTTTCAATAGGTATTTGTTCGATAAAGTATACGTAAACTACATATTATTACGGGAATTAAGGAAATAATGGAAAGCCTGCCATGTCCTGTAGTGTATGTTTCACTAAATTGCAGCGATTTCTGGAGAAGCGGTGTGGTGTGAATTGGAAGAGCAATCAGCTCATTGAGTAAATGAGTTTTTCCAAAGTTGGGAGGACATTTAGTACACGTGTGCTACGGTTACATTACGCCTTCCCCATCTCTCTCTCTATCTCTGTTCTCGTTAGATTCTTACTTCATTGTCTCCGTGCCTTGTTCAGATAACTCGTGACGTGAATGTTCTCTAAATCTTCAAACCTACTCCAAATGTGAGTGTTTGAGTTTTAAAACCGTTTCCTATTTCCTTCTGCCTGGATAAAATCATCAGTTTCTCCTTTAAAGTTCTAGTATTCCTCTTTTAAAACTTTTGATCTATCGGGAATCACTTTTCAAGTTGCTGTATTTTTCTCATAAAGTATGATTTGTATTCTTGTGCATAAGTAAAGTGAAATGAATGAAAAATTAATAGAAAAAAGTATTTATGATATTTTATTAGGTCTAAAGGTTATTGACGAAATTGTGTTTCATAACAGACGCCCATTTTCTGGAAAAATTACCATAACGTCATTGATGAGCTCAACTTTTCCTATACAATGTGTCAAAAACGTTGATAAAAACAAAATTTTACATTTTTTTACCTTTTTTATAATCAGAGCAAAGATCGAAAGTGATTTTGTAAATTAGTGCAATTACATAGCTTGATGAATCTAAGAGAGATAAAAGATGGCGAAAAAAGAGCTGACAACACGGCAATATAACACTTTCCTATTTATTTTCATATCCGTCCTCTCCAGAGAATTGGAAAGGGTTTTAAGATACCTGAAGGAAAGAACATCCTCGAGACGAGTGTATAAAAGTCTTCTAATAGGATTATTGAAGCAGGAAGGACTCCTTCTCAATCCCGTTCTACATCTGGATATTCCTTCATTTCTAATCCGGGATATTCCCATCATCCGGCCTTGGAATCGACAATACTATGATTTTCGATCATAGACCCAAGCTTTCTATAGATATATTTTTTGCCAATTGAAAATTGTCCTCGGTAGTAACTTTTGCACACTAGTACGACGTATAACAGCGTTGTGAAACATTTTTGTGGGTTCCTTATATATTTTTTTTTGTAACATAAAAATGATTTTTATTTGCTCAAATTATTTTTTGACAAAGAGTGGAGCTAAGTTAAAATTCAAAATATGAATATCTTTGTAAAAGAATAATAATTAACAGTCGGTATTTACCAGCTTGAAGGTATATTTATTCGGGTAATTATCATTCTAGAGGGTGCAATTAATAACCACTGGTTTAAATTTTTTTAGAACAGCTACAAATTGCATGAAATGTTAAAATTATTATTCCTTTTGAAGTTTTTCTTTGATACAGGGTCTAGTAAACTTGTCAGAATTTTTTTTCCGTTAAATATGCTTATGGAATACGTTTATTGTTGAAGTATCACTTCTTATCCCTGTTTTGGCTATAAAACATCAGAGCTACAAAACTGTTTTTTTGAAAATAAACGCATATCGATTTTTAATGTTAATTTTCATAAAAGCTATAATAGTGGTGTAGGCACATAATATAGGGCACAAAAAAATAATATTTCTTATAAAAGAAAATCTACGCCACTGTTTTTTTTTCACTAAATAAGCTTAGGATTCAACATTCATTTTATTTCATTCAACATTTATTTTTGCAACTGTGTAAAAAATTTCCAGTTTTTCCATAAATTAATTTCAAATACGAGAAAACACTTTCAGCTAATAAGTTTTCAATTTTATCACAACGTAGGGAGGAGAAGCTCATTGAAAACTAGGAACCTCGGGAAATTAAAATGCAGCTGATTTTCGTCACGGTAAGCTATCTTATAAAACAGTTTTGTCACCAATTGACACTAAGCATGCTATGGCGCCTGATGCTAGGTAGAAAAATTTGAGACGATTTTCTACTTTCCTGCAAATAAGACACGCTCCTGCGTCCCTCTGTACTTACGTGGTAGATCTATTTCACCTGGTTCTGGTTCGAGATCGATGGGTTTGGATGGAAAGACATTTCACTACAATAATAAAATACGAATTTTCACACTTAGCTCCATATATTATTCAGTTTTGAGATTCACTTTTCCTTCGAGCTACATGGAGGGAAGATGGGTGTTAGGTGCTAGGGAAACCCGTCGGAAAAACGTAGCCCATCTTTATGAAATTTACAATTTCTTCGTCTAATAGTTAGTTCAATATTTTAAAAATTAATTTATGCGTAAGTACTAAAAACAGACTCGTAGGCGGCCCATGGCTGGTGGAGGTACGACTGCCTCTACAATCTACGTGCTGATAATCTTTTCAATGGTCACACTGTAACAAGGGAAAAAGGCAGCGCACAGAATATCGTTTGGACAAACATGTTCCTATTTTCAACACATAAAGTAACTGCGCGATTAATTACCTGGACTGGGAACTTGAAAGTTTAATTGTAATTTAATTATCTGTATGGTTTGTCACTTCGGGATTGTCACATATGGTTTATCACTTCTGGATTGTCACAGTGGCGTGCGCCCTACGACACTGCGTACCTAGGCACGATATCATTTGTGAATGCTATAGCAACTTAGTAGCAAATGCTTGCAGAAAAATACAACTATAGAAATCCTTATTATAGCAGGTAACTGCACGAGGAGTCTTGTTTCACGAAGGCGATGGCTGCTGTTGCTGGTCGGTGGTTCTTACCACCAACAGTAGGTGTCGTTATGTCTTGCAAGTCACGGATTTAAAATCCACTGATTTGTATAAAACTCGCGGGCTCTATGGCTTTCGGCGGCACTTGTCCTTGCTTTCTTGGTGTGCCACGCTGAGGAGGTCAAATAAGATCGAAACAGCGCTGTCCGTGGCTCCGGATCTGCTTTGATTTGTGTTGCTGGTTGCCATGGAGCTCATTTTACGAGTAAATCCCAATATTCTTTTTCTTTATTTAATAGAAATATTTGTGTGTTGGTATGATTTCTGATTTCTGCCTAGCAGACATAGGAATTGACTCAAATTATTGTCTAAAAACGTGGGCTTCAATTATTGATTCGTTTATTTATACCTAATTGTAATGAGTACTGCGTAATTGTTTCTGTCTAAATAAACACAACTGAGGTGAAGATTTACTACAACGCTGCCCAGGTTGTATGATAAGTAAACTTATCCTTATTTCATTTGCTATCTGCAATCAGAGATTTCATTGCTAAGATGCAATCGGAAAATTTATCCCTCGTCGGTGCCTGGACGAAAGAACGTACATATGTAGTAGGTACGTAATCTGGCGAGTGAGAAACAGAGCTTGGTTCAGATTTCGTCTACGTTCTGAGATAATCTCTCGGAAGTCGCTTCATTCCCCAGCCAACGTATCCTAAAACGCGGACTCAAGAATAAACATACAATCACCGGAACTGGACACGATACAGTCGTATCATATATATCCTCCCCGTGGAAATAGGGGCCGTATATGCAAGAAGGTCCTACATTGTGAACATAGGCGAGAAAAGCATAGTTTTCCGGTGACGACTTCTGCGTGGGAAATAATGCGGAATAATTATTATTTTCCAATTGCCAGGGAGTTGGTTTTGGGCTTTATGGGAAAGTTTAATCTTTAGTTGGGCCGAGGTCGGGTCGCCCTTGGCAGAAAAACTGGATGCTCGCGGGAAAGGCGGACACCGACTTTCTCGATGTCGGAGAGAGTCACCAAACTACGGTAGTGTTGCTGTGAAAGGTTTAGTGAATTAGCGAGTAGGTACTGAAGTCTGTTTGTATGCCCACTCGCGGCGGCTATGGGTTATTGTTGTTTATTATTGCCAAATGCGCGAGTTAGGATCACAAGTACTCCTTGCTGTTGTAGATATATTATAGGTGTTGTAATTTGATGTTTAAAAATTTAATTTATGAGACCAAAAGCAAGGAAATAAAAATAATAGTGCACCCATCTTGGAGAAAGGGTGCCAGTGGCTAAAATTCGCTGACTGCTGTTATTGCTTTCGATGAGGCGTTCGTCACTTTAATTACCGGTTAACGAGTTGGGAGTAGAGAGATTAATTAGAGTAATTTAGGTTGAGTTTTGAGTTATTAGAATTTAGTTAAGTACGGGGCCAAACTCCAAGGGGTGCTTCCTTGAGTGATTTTAAGAAGAAAAGTGCAAATAAACATAGGTCCGAAAATGTTTCAAGATACAGGGTGTCAAACTTTTATATTTTTTTTTCTCGAAAACAAAGCAAGATATGAAAAAAACTCAAGAGATAAAATAGTTGTATTTCTAGTTGCTCAATTCGAAAAAAATACAAAATTAAAAAAGTCAGTGGCGCCCAATTTTTTAATCAAAAATATTAGTTAGACTGTCTTCCGGGACGCCACTGGAATTAATAATTTTAATCTAATTGGGGCTAAATTACCCTCTTGTTATTACAAACAGAACTGCCAAATTTCAACAAAATTGATTGAAAGAGTTTAGAGATATTCACGAACATTCGAATTTTTTTTTTAAGTTTGACACCCTGTATCTTGAAAAATATGCATTTTCGGACCCATGTTTATTTGAACTTTTCTTCTTAAAATCAGTCAAGGAAGCACCCCTTGGAGTTTGGCCCCGTACTTAACTAACACCCTGTATATTCGTTTGAAATTACAAATTGCAGTCTTACGATTAACATGTTGTTTAGTTTATTAAATTACATATGAATGGTTTCGTCGATCATGGGGAAAAGAACGATCTGTAGGATATTCTGATGCGATGTTGACATCATGGTGAAGCATTTGCTTTGAGAGATTAACGCCCGTATTCACAAACGATAATTTCCTAAATAATTACGTAATCAAATATCCCCATCTCATTCTATTGCGAAAAAACTGCATATCTCCATCTCACTCGTTTAAATAATTACGTAATTATTTAAGAAATTATCGTTTGTGAATACGGGCAATAGTCTAGGGAAAACCCCATTAAAAAACCTAGACACACCATCCTGTTGAGATTGATTTGAAGTATTCCAATCACTTTGCAGCATCCGTCTGAGGTTATCTGGCTGTTAATGTAGATTTTGTTTACAAGAGCTTTAAATTCTGTAACCAGTCTATTGTTTCTGTGTAAATTTCATGAATTGCTTGAAAACCTCCAGAAAATTTGGTTAACGGACATTCATTGACAATGTGATTGATGGATTCTTCAGGATGTCCGCAAATACAGGAAGCGCTTGGTATTAAATTCCATTTATGTAACATTGAATTACATCTACCGTGTCCTGTTCTTAAGCGATTTACTTGTACCCAGACTTTCCTTCTTACTTCAAAACCGTTGACTACTGATGAAGGATCTTCGATTAAAGTGTTGTTGAATAAAGAAACACTCTTATTTCGCCAATCATTTCTCCATTCATCTTCAATTTTAAATGGTCGATCCAGGTATGTTTCTAGCCACACAGGTCTTCTTTAAGTTATTAAAGTCTTATTAAGAGTTGATTATTATTCATGAAGGATCGCAACGGAACCAACTTGAATGAGCGATTTCACACTGCCTATCTTTACTTGATCGAAGCTGGTAGGGAAGAGAGTCTCTCTCTGGTGTCGTCCAGACGAATGTACGATTTTCTTCGTGAAAACAAGAATGAGGGTGGTGGAGAAGGAGGGATGGTAAATGCACCTGCTTGCTTGCGTTGGTTTGAGTTTTACGCAAAGATTGTGCTTATTGTATGCAACCAATTTTTCAGGTACGAGTTCCGAACAATAGGTAAGTAGGAAAAATAGCTTTCAAGATCAAATAAATTTATGAACTGTTTCGTAGACGCTTTACGCGATCAGTACTCTGGATTGTCACACGAGGCCAATTATTACTGCAAATTCGTCTTTTTCTTAGCGAAAACATCCTGACGTACTTGGCGTGCAAAAAGTCCTTAACAAGAACTTTCGGTCATTTTAGGTGGTCCTTGAGCTTACGCGGAAAATACTAGAAGCCCGAGAATTATTGTAGGGAAAACCGCTACGTGCATATTATTTGAAGTGTTTAATATTTCATTTGAATAAATATTCCATTAGGCACAACCGCTAAGTATGTAACAAGGTCTCGTTCCTCGACCTTGGCCTGCCGGCGGCGTCGGGCCTTCGGCCCTCCATGACGGGCCTTCGGCCCGGTTTGTCAGTAGATCCCCGTCAAAGTTAGAATTTTTCATGTTTTTTTCGTGTTACCTTTTTTTCTATGTCGCTACACGGCACTGTGATCAGTAGATTCCGCGTCGTAGTTAAAATCTGCCATTCATCTCTTTTTGTGTTATTTTTTTCTATATCGCTCCTGAAGGACCAATATGGGAAGTTCCGAGCCCGCGCGTAGAAGTTAGATTCGCGTCAAAGTTAGTCACGCGTTAGTTTGACAGTTCAAGTTGGTCGCAAAAGAGAGAACAGGTCGCGAGAAGCACGGAATTTTTTTTGACAGCTGTCAAATATGTCAATGCGGTCTGTGGAATCAACAAAATGCCGAAATGAGTTCTGTTGAAAAGAGAAACAATTTTTTTAAATGCTCTTGATTTTGACATTTAAAAAATGACAGTTTTAATTTTAATTTCGCAATTTTCTCAAATGAGAGTCGTAACCTGAAGTCTCTTCTTTACGTCAAAATTAATAAATGGCCGACATTTTGATTTTAAAAATTGAAAAAAAATATTTCGTGTGTTTGAAACACCCATTTTCCCACATATTACTATATAATTTGATATTTGAACGCCATTTTCTCCGAAACTATGCAAGAGAACGAAAAAGGCTCTTCGGTTCTAGATTTGCAATCACTTCATGATGCCCTTTTGTGAATTTCAGCCGTTTTTATTTTTTTTTATTTTTAAAAAAATCGAAGGGTAAATTATTTTAAAAAAAGCCTATCAATTTGCTTGATCGAAAATTCTTTCGTCGTTTCCTCTGAAACGCTGCAACTTTTTGACAGACGGTATTTTCCGGTCGACAGAGTTCATCGATAAGAAGCGTAACGTGAAATTGCAATCGCGAAATTTTTTAAAATGACCACTGCAGACGCTTTTGAAAATTTTCAAAAAAAATTTTTTTAAATCTTCTTTGGCGGTTTACAGCTGACAGACGGTTGTCTCGATTGTAGCAAAACTTTGCATTTTGGAAGAGCAATTTCTTAGCTACATGCCGATACTTTTGCAATGTTCCCCCGACCCAAGCAGCCAACGTTAGGGTAAAAAATGTGCGAGCGGAACAATTTTCCGTTTAAAATCTCGACGATTTCCGAGCAAAATTAATGAAAATCATTTATGGTTGAGCAAAATTAATGAAAATCATCTATGGTTCAGAATTTTTTTTCTCGGCAATTTTCGTACATCGGGATTCGGGGATCTTTTTTGCGGGGTTGTGGAAGAGTTGCTCTGTCGGAATTTTCAATTTTTGTCGTTTATATTTCCAAAATGGCAGCGCTGTGACTTTTAGAAAATGGCCGATTTTTACTCGCGATTTCTCAACTTTGGCGTTTAAAAAGTCCCAGTTTAGATTTTTTTTCGAGTTTCTTTTAAAAACCACGTACTAATTAATGGTAATGCCTTTATTTTGACACTTCAAAAAAAAAATTGGATCGAGACTTTTAACGTCACTACGATTTTTGTTGTTGGAAAAAATTACTCTTATTCGGAGTTTTCAAGTTTGACATTTTTTAAGTGACATTTTAGAATTCGCTGTTATTTTTTCACCATAGCCAGAAGAGAATCGCATGTAATGCCTTTATTTTGACACCGCCAAAAATAGTTCAATCACGATTTATACCGTCACTATAATGACATTTGGTAAAAAGAAAAAGTTTTTTTCTCAATATTCATGAATTTGACGTTTTAAAAAAATGACAGTTGCAGTTATCCGGGATAGCTCTTGCACCAATATGTTATTGCTGCACATTTCACCTTTACGACGATACCAAAATCTGGCCGCCATCTTGATCCTTCGATTTTAATTAAGTTTTTTCGTGTGCAAAAACTCGCGTTTTTTCAACTTTTCGATTTTGACGTTTCAAATGTGACAGTTCGATTTGGTTTTCGGAAATATTTTACCGGATTGTAGTGACCGGGAGTCTTTTCGTTACGTTAAAAATACAAAATGGCCGCCATCTTGATTCTTCGAATCGGAAAAAAATATTTCCTTCGGTGGCGTTTACGAAATTTCCGCATACGTAATATGACATTACGTTCTTTACTCTATTTTTCACGATGAATTTTTCAAATTTTGAAAATAATTATCAATCCAAATTATTAGTGAAAGACTAATTGTACATCGTAATTAATTGTAAAAACAATTATTTACAAAATGCATAAGAAAAAACAGAAATTAATGCATTTTCCGAACAGGAACCGCGCATTCATCATGATTACCTATTTATACCCACCGGACCATTATAATTATTATACTAGCGGGCGAACGAAGCGACCGAGCCAGCGTCCGGCAGGTCAAGACTCGAGCCGTGCCCGGTGAATCGCCGGAACGTATTATCGAAAATTTCAAAAAAAAATTCATATCTTCGTTATTAAATGACTAATGTGGATAATTTTTTCACAATCATTTTCGTTAATTAATTGTCGTTGCGACTGTCTTTTTAATTTTTCCAATCGTGCATAAAGAAGAAGACAAAAAAAATAACAAAGAATTAATTTTTCCTTTTTTTAATGAAAATAAAAGTGTAAGCTAATTTTCGAGCAGCGAGGAAAATTTTTATTTTTCGTTTAAAGTACCAACATAATCGAGATCAAATGAAGCCGAAACTTCAAATTATGTGTTGAAGAAAAAAAAATGAAAAAAGAATTCACGATCAAGAAAATACAGGGAGATACAAATGACCGGGCGGTAAATAGTCGAAATGACCCACCGAAGTTTTTCCTGATTTTGACAATTTTCCAACGGTTTAGGAAAAAAACTATATTCATCTTTTTTGTAGATAAAGGACGTCTCTATCATAGAGCTTTGTTATTTTTTCGATCGGTCGACAATATTTCGAAAAAAATTCAAAAGCATGCGTTAAATAGTAGCATTTGATCAATTGTTGTTTTAAAGAAACGATTCCCGCTCAAAAACCGGGAATTTTTCCGGAAAATGTTTCATATAATAAAATAGCATTTAAAGAACTATTCAAAAAAGGTCTGATTCGATTTTTCTCTAGGATGCACCGTTTTCGAATAAAACATTTTTTTGTGATTTTTTGAAAAAATGACAGACTTTTTTGTTTTTTTTAATAAGTCGGTTTTGGCGACATTTCACGTAAAAATCATAATTATCTTTTTTGTAGGCAACGAACGGCTCTATCTCACTGTTTTGTTGTTTTTTCGATTGGTCGAATAAATTTTGAAAAAAATTCGAAAAAATCGAAAAATCATGCGAAAAAGGTATGTTCCATTTTTTGAGGGCCGATTACCGCTCACCTAATTATTTTTTCGAAAAACGATTTTTACAAAGTTTGTACGTCCATTCTTTCCCTAAGTAACTGCAGTAGCAGAATCTCTCCGCGATGTACCGTTACCGAGAAAAAGTCCTATATGTGGGACGTTGCAAAAAAAAGTACGGCCCTGAAAGGGGGTCTTAAAATTCTCGGATCCGGCCCATTTTCAATAGGTCGTATTTGGGGGTCCCGAGCTTCGTCCCTACCAAGTTTCATCCCGATCGGTGCAACTTTCGGACACTTAGAGTGTTTCCTAGGTCGTTCCCGAAAAAACCCGAAATTCCCGAAAAAAATACACTTCCCGGTAACGGATCCCGCTCATTTTCAATAGGCTTCGTGGGACCGTGCGCCTCTTCCATCGAGCCAAATTTCAACTTTCTACGACGAAAAATGGCGCCTCTAGAGTGTTTCTTAGCAACATACACAGACACACAGACCGACATTTTTCCACTACAAGGGCGCGTATAATAGTTCCTCGAACATCGGCTACGCCGGTCTCGGAACAACAAGCTTTTATAGAAAGTATACTGTACTTAATCATTTTGAAATTAAATATTCTTTATTTTATATCTAGATACTTGATACTGTACCGTCTTAAATTATTCTTTAAATACCAAGCCATCAAAAGTGATTTTTTGTTAATTGACACTAAGAAGTATACAACAAGAAAAAAAAGCCAAAAAGACGATGTGTTCAACTCGGCTGCAAACGCAGACTGCATTTTCATAGCCTGGATCTCGGTTACAAAATTAAGCCGTGACAAACTTTGCTGGCTGGTTAAACAAAAACACCTTTTTCGACATAATGTGTCAGCAGATACCCTGTATTACCAGGTAAACTCAATTCTCTAGCTATATCAGTCAATGAACTCGTGACTTTCAAACTAAACTTTGATTATATAAGACCCCGAAAGGAGTATTTACTCTTCCTCGCCAAGTGGGGTTGTTGCTTGTTTTTCACCCCTTGTGTACCTACAGCCCCCGGCTAAAGTGGTCGTAGGATTGTTATACCAATTACAACAAGTTGTCACACACCTGAGGCTGTTGTAACTTTCTCTCTCTAGCTTACAGACTAAAACCGTGTTTGATGTTTCACCCTCTGGAGATGGTGGTAATCCCTTCTCGACTGTTACCCGCCTAAGTCGTGAATAGTTGATGCACTTGGGGTGTGATATCGCGTCGGGGATGTCCTCCTTCCGTAAGGATGTGCTCTTCTCGCTTACCCTTAGTTTTAGCTCGTTTGTACTTGTGATGGCTTTTATAATTACTTGAATTTTATAGGGGCGGTTTGAGTGTAAATTATTTATCTGGGAAAGTTTTTAATGGTTGGTTTCTTTCACGTATGTCGATATTTTCGGGCTGTAATTATTAGAGTAGCATAAAGTTTTCTTTTAGCTTTTATACTGCAGTATTTCGTAGTTGTTTTAATAATGCAGGATTTTACATGGATAAAACTCTTAGAAGTGTTATAATATTAGAAACCACATACCTAAACGAGTAATGAAAATGTGGAAGTTGTAAAGGGAAAAGAAGATACGACCGAGAAAGCAAAGCACTATCGCAAAAAGTTTCTATAAAAGCATAGCGTACACAATAAGAAAAGCTAATTTTTCTGTTGAAAAATTATCTTGCATATTTCAGCTTTTTTTAACTTAAATATATTTTTTTATAATTTATTAAATAAAGGAGTGCACGGACTTAGTAAAAGTAAAGAAGATTTAATTTAATAAATCTGACTAAGTTAATTTACACATGGATATCTTTGAAAATAAACAGAGGTATTGACATAACAATTTATGTATTTCTAAGCTACCTCGAATCTTATAAACAAGGTATTAATTGATAAACGTAAAGTGACTGTTATGAAACACGGCTAGATGTTATCTTGTTTAGATATAAATAATTAACTATATCCTTTACCAATACCTCGACATGGGAACTAATAGTAATCAGAGTCATGTAAGTGTTTATATTATTTGCAAGTCAACAGCTCTGATTACGCAGGTAAAAAACTAAAAAAACACTATACATTTTTTTTTTATTTAATCACCCTGTAGATCGGTAACGAAGCGGTTGCGGACCTATATTTATATAAACTTTTAGGCATAAAAGAAGCAAAAGAATTGCCTCCTTCCGTGATGTACCTGGTTGATATTTAGGAACACCCTGTATTTTAAGGAAGTATATAGTTCTATTCCTTATACTAATCAATAACAAAGAATCGCCTAAGCAGGCAAAAAAGTACATAAAAGTTATATTGATTCTTATATACATCGAAAACAATTTATGATGACAATTGAGTCTATTTGCAGCTGAATTGAATGGATTCCATTACTATCTCGATTCTTCCCTTTAGTAAATCTGTTGACATAGAAAGCCAGTAAACTTTTTCAGCTCGTTTGATAATGAAGATATATTTCTCAAGGCTTCTGTAGGGACGATTCGGAAGTCCTGAACTGTTGGACTCCCCTCTTCATTTGTGCAATTAATCTGGGAAGTGAAGAGGAGCAGAGAGATAAGCCCGAGTCGATCAGTCAGTAAGGGGTAAGGTGAAGCAGGTACGGGGCCGGGAAAGATCCAATACCATTAAGAGGTGTAGAAGGGGTGCAATCAATACATCCTCTAGTCTTCTAAAACATCCTAAGATCACATCACGGCGAAGGGATGAACATTATAGGTAGTAGGTGCTTTTAATTAATGTTTCTGAAAATTGCTTACGTTACTGTGGGTATCCGAATTTTCCCATTAACAAACGGGATTCCTGCATGAAGGAAATTAATCTAATCATGATATTATAATGTTTATAACTACCTACCTATACCTACTTATAATGAAACTGTGAAAAAATTAATCTAAATAATGGAACGTTTAATTAAATTAACTGATTGACTATAATTAATAATAATTGATTATATCATAATATTCGTAAAAAAATAAATTAAAATATAATAGTACTTATACCTAGTACGTTAAAACTGAATCAGGAAATCCTTGTTTGAAATCGATAAGACCCCATCTCTCATCACCCGAGACTCATCACGACCCGCTATATTAATATCATGTAATACCTATTAAGATACAAGGGTTAAGGGTTGTTTTCACAATAGATTAATCAGCTTAGAGGTAATTACCACCCCAACACCATTACCCAGGTATCAGATGATTACCACGAGCCTGGCATGAATCCTTCTACTGTTACCTGTTACGCTTATATAGTTAGGGATCGTTAGGTACACATAGCAGGGTTGTAAATAATCTGTTATAAATCTGTGAAGAGCTGTAGTAGTAAATTAGAGTAGGCACGTTGATTATGTTAATAATTGATTACGTATTTGTTTCAGGTCCTGCGTTTTGGGGGTTGATCAATCCCGAATGGTCGCTCTGTAACAAGGGAAGGAGGCAGTCGCCTGTTAATCTCGAGCCCAACAAGCTGCTCTTTGACCCCAACCTGAGACCTCTGCACATCGACAAGCATCGGGTAAGTTGCCGGAAGGGTGAATTATTCTTGCCGGACTTGTTGCTTTTCCGCTTGTCAAAGATTTGGGTCCGATTGCTTTTAGATGATTAGCCTTATTAATTGTGTCGATAATAATTGTAGGTTTGATTTATTCAACTAAATATATGTATTGTTTATTTTATACAATGTGATATTTGTCGATAAAAGTCGTCTAAAAATGATTCTCGTTTCCACTAAAAGATTAAAAGGTGGAATCAATTTTAAATGATCTCCCAGAAGGGAGGGGGGGTAGGGGCTGTAGGGGGTAAAATGTAAAAACTACCCCAGATATTCCTTTGTGTTTTTAAACTACAAGAAAAGTCCCACATTTTGGCATATATGTACGAGCTGCTTCAGGCAAAAACTCCTTATTAAAGCGCGTATAGTTAAATGGAAGACTATACGTCAAAAAGCGCGCATCTGAAACGTGACTCGAGCACGCACAGAACGTGGACTCATTCTGGCATTTAGTAAAATGTTAGTTGTCATGTTATTCCTTAGGGAAGGTAGACAAAACAAATTCGAAAAATCGGGAATATGTCGCGGTTTCGCTAGTGTTCCTTATTCATTATAATATTTTAGACATGCGTTAGACATCTAACCTACTGTAACTTTTTTGAATAAGATCTAATAGAAAAATACTTTCGAAAAACGTATAGATCTGAGTGTTCCGATCATGAAGTATATTCCACTTTTTTGATGGGATAATTTGTTGTAAAAGCAGAAATTTTCACAACGAGGACAAGATAATTTTCAAAAAAATGTTACCAAAGAGATGGGGTTGGCACATTCAACATAAAGAAATTTTTGAGTACGAATTGGTACCTTACCCTGATGCATTAGCTCCAGCCCGGAATACTGAACATTCCGACCAATAAAAGTGCTTTGGGGCATATTATTGAGGGTAGCACCAATAGTTATTGGTATAATATTACCAGCGAGTTTGAAAAAAGAAAGAGATTGATGGCATATCTTTGGTAAAAGCTCAACGACTGCATCAACTTTTAGGGACTATGCGGATCTTTTAAGCTTTTAAAAAAATCATTCAATATTGAAAGAATTGACTTAGTCATAAACCACTATCATGAGATGTCTATCAAAGATTGCACTCGAATAAAGAGAGAAACAAGAGCTGCAAAGGAACACCGTAAATTGAATCATTCACAATCGCTCAATTCAAATTCAAAATTTGTCACCAGCGAGGTCTGCTTTTTCCCCTACTCACGAAGAAGCTGATATGAAAATTCTTTTACACTTCCTGGAAGAAAAACTTGCACGATATTCAAGATGTGTCATTAACTGCAAAGATGGGAAGTTATATTACTAGGCCACTTCAAAGACCAATAACCGATGAAATTTGCGTAAAAGTTGGACTAAAAGACAACTGTCAAATTTATCTTCCTGCCTTTCATTCCCTTCCCGTGATGATTATTAAAGGAGAATTTTGACAAGTGGCTATTTCTTCTATATTTTTGCAGAAAACAAATATTTTTAACAAAACAAGCTTTTTGCAATTACAAGTAGCCAATCTGGATGTTCGCTAGACATATCAGATTTTGCACTAAGAACTTGGACTAACGCTGTGCCAACGTTCTTCCAACCATTTTCCAAAAGATCCATTTGAGATGGTTTGAGAGGTTTTTTCCCAAATGAATGTATTGATAGTTTGTGTTGGTAGTGGCTATCTTCTATGGGTTGAAGTTTGTTTATTGGCTTTGAGTAAATCCAAATGCTACGTAAAAGATATAAGAAACTCATGTCCAAGGTGAATGTACACTTTTGAAAATATCATCACGAAAAGTTTCAGATTCCACAGTAGTTATAGCAAATCTTTGTACAACAAAATTTTTTCTTCAACATGTCGTTTTCTCGAGCCTGACGAATTGGCTAGTATCACATTCAGTAAGGGTAAATGTATCAGTAAATTTGAAGCAATCCGTATTTCGTGCACTGCTATTAATCTAATAACGTTGTCTTTTATTCCAACTTTTACACAAGTTTCATCGGTAAGTTGTTCCTTGAAGTGAGTAAGCACTACAAGAATGTCCGTATTTTTGCAGTCAATGACACACCTTGAATATCGGGCAATTGATGATTATGAAAATTATTGTTTCGTTTGTTATGTTGTAAGAGTTAATTATTATGTTAAGAAGAGTGTTTCAAAATAGCACTTATTGTAAGTAAGTGTTAGATATTATTACGAAGATCGTAAATTTAAACTCAACTCAAAGTACTGACCCAATTGCGTATTAGGAAGCTGCCGTATATAAGGATTATAATATTAGGTTTGTCGAATTATTCAGCGTTTATTAACATTGTTACAACTTGGAGTGAAGCAGATGACACTCTACAGTTTACACCAAAACACTTGCGGCTTATAGTGTTCTGAAGCTCGCTTTACTACGAAGTATACCCAAAGTTCTGTACAAGTCACACATTCTGTCTGGTGTGCTCTAACGATCGTAGGTGGTGGATAATGTTCCTCAACTGACGATGTCTTTTATGGCTCCAAGTACTCATACTGGACACTCAGAAGGGATATGCGGGTAGTTTCATTAATTGACTGTCTTAGTATACACTAAACTCACCTTCAAATATTCATTTCTGCTTATTAGCGATGCCTTCATACAAACGTGAACTGTTATTATTCCCACTGCTATGGCAATAATAATCCTTACTTATCTAAACAAAGAACAGTGTGTTAAGAGTTTTTAAGACTTTTGTTTAAGAGTTGCAACAATTAGATCAAAACAAGATAAGACTGCAATTATTTTTAGTACAGTATGAATAAAATTATCTGTTTGCTGCAGTGGATACTCCCTCATAATAGACCTGTGCTCAATGAGCAATATTATTTATCTTTTCTTTAATTTTTTTTCTATAATTTTTCTTTAATTTTTTATTTAATTCGCTCTTTCAGGCTCTTCATTCAGGTGGGACGGAGGGTAAATTCGAAATTTTACTTACCGGAACCATAATTTTCTATTGAAAAATAGATTTTTACGACATTCAAGAAAACGTAAGATTTTTGTGTAACATTTTCTTAGATTCATGATAGATGGCGCTGTAATCGATCAAAATAAATATTTTATTTTCGACCTTATTGAGCCAAAAAGATACATTAGGTGTTAAAAAAAATTATGACAAGTTTCACGTATCTTTAGCCATAAAGTCCAATTATCTAATTAAAATTAGGGTTCCTAATCAAAATTTTCAATTTACCTCCCCACCCCCACCTGAATGATGGGAGAAGGAAGTAGCAATTTCCTACGTGTAATTCCACCCAAAAATTCTGAATCTGCAATGAAAGCGGGCTATTGCTATTATTTAAGTATTCAAAGTGGGTTCAACCCCCCCCCCCCCCCCCCCCCAAGGGGATAGGAGAAGCTGGTCAAGTTTGGTATCATTGGATGTCCTCCTCCACATAAATAAGTTTCGTAATCCACTTCTTTAATTCGATGCCTAGGTAGTTTTGTATATACTTCAATGTCTTCCGATAAAATGGACACCTGTATACTAAAAATATTTGTACAAGTACATAGGTGCTCCTTCTCTAGGTGCACGATAAGCAGAAGATAAATTAATAAAATTCCAAGGTGATTGATATATTTTGAGCTTATGCAATTTTTACAGGTGAGCGGTTCGATAATGAACACGGGCCACAGTGTGATTTTCAATGTCGACAACGAGACTCGTCACCATATCAACGTCACTGGAGGCCCACTCAGCTACAAGTACCAATTCCAGGAGATTCACGTGCATTATGGCCTACACGATCAGTTCGGCTCGGAGCACTCCATCAATGGATACGCCTTCCCTGCTGAGGTTAGTAGATCTAAAAATTCTCATTATATTATGTGGAAGCTTCTGAAACACGTAGCTTGACGAGAGTGTAATTGTTCGATATTTTATGGAGTTTAGTGCTCTTTTGTAGAAAATAATGATATTTCCATGGGATGTATCTTTGGTTGATACGTTCCGATCTCGAGAACTATTATACAAAACAGCTTACACTGAACCAAAAGTTGACATATATACAATGAAAAAGTTCATTGAATTAATGATCGACTGCATTAATTTTGAACCGATGAACTAGTTCATCAATACTAAGAAAAGTGGTTCATTTAAGGCAGGAATCTAATCTCATCATATCGATGAACCCTGTTCATTAACTTTAGGAATAACTTTATGGATACGATGTATTCACTTTATTGCATTGAGGAATACTTTCATTATTTCAAAGATCTTAAAACATCAATTTAATGAACGCTTTCATTGTTATAAGGAACAAATAACATTTATATAATGTTCGTCATTCATTGTTTCAAGGAACAGTTTTCATTTATTCAATGTATACAAAATCATACTAATAATGATCCTTAGTAATCTAATCAATGAGCTTTTGGAGGAAAATTAATTTTTGAGTTTGATAAAAAGGGTAATATAGGTACCTAATAAAACAATGATATTTAAGAGTTATTTTTTTATTCTGTTGAAATTTGTTTTAAATATTCACATAAAATAGAACTTTACGATTTATATTTTTTGATGACTTCAATTTAAAAAAAAGTCTCTATAAAAGAATAAAACATTGTTGATTCGCTGGAAAATTCTAAATCAAATAAATATATAATTTTAAAACAGACAACCAGGGCTCGTAAAACATTTGAAAACTTATATCTGATGTCAAAATTTAGGAATATTTCTTCTATTGAAAAAATATATTTTCCAGCACAGTAAATAGAAGGTTGAATTTGAATTCTTGTGTTTTTTATATGATTGATTCTGCCTTCGATTTCCTGCTGATTTTTCCAAATCAAGATATCTGATTCCTGGGAGTCTTTTATAGTGAATTTTGTAGTGGTTTTCATTCCGGATATAATATATTTTTTTACGACTTTGTTAGTGGACACCAGGTATCCGTGAAGGGCCCAAAATAACGCAGCATCACGACCATCTATAAAAAAATTGACATATTTAGATAGGTACTATGGATATTCTATATATTTATGTGTGTGTGTGTACGTCTTTCAATGTATACATAATAGTTATTAATCAGTGCATTAATAATTCCAGCCAAAAAAATAAATAACCAAAATCAAAATGTTTAAGATGCTTACTCTGGGTCACTGATGTCGCGCTACCAATTAGTTCGTCTACCAATTGTTTAACATTGCGATCTTTGATGTGGTTGTCGTTCTTTAAAAAACAAAGGATTTTCTAGTGCGTCTGCTCCCATTTAGTCAACAAACCGTCCTCTTTTTTGAAAGCAGTCTTAAAATCCATGTCAATCTAGAAAACATAGCTTGAGAAACAGAACAGATTTTTAAGGATATAAGCAAATTTACCAGTCGATATCCAGAAGGCATTTTACAAAATGGCCATTTGTCCATTATTTGGGCTATGTCGTTGAAGTTAATGAACTGCAGTCGGAATTGGCAACATGCTTCCACGTACTGTTGAATCGCGCATATATAGCATTCGACCATGGATAAACTAAAAATCAAATAAACATTTATTTGTAAGGTATACTGATGCAAAATAATCGAAACATAATATTGTATAGTTGTGCACTTACCTATAGATATATATGAAGGTGGTAACTCGACTCACATAAATTTTAATATAGGCAATAATACACTATTATAGTAAACTGAATTCTGATGGGTCTGAAAGAATTTCGACACCAGACACATGCAAGAAACATCAACGTAGCAAATTAATCAAACTCAAACTCAACTAGTACGTCCTATGTACCTAGTGCCTGCTTGTTTCCTGCCATGCTACTGAAATGAAAATGAAAATGCGTTTGCGATTCTGCGACGTAGAACCTAGACCGTTTGTGACAAGACGCGGGAAGACAGGCTCATGCACTTTTCTTTTCATCAATTTGATGAAACTAATACATCAATACAATGTACAATTCGCTCTTGATTTTCTATTCCTTATATTAATGAAGTCATACATTAATATAATGTAACATTGTTCGTTTAGTTAATGATTATTGTACATGTATACAATGTTCACTTCATAAACACATTAGTGGTACATTAATACAATGAATACTGTTCATTAAAATTGAAGAAGTCAAACTTCGTAAATAATTCATGAAATTAATGAAACGGTTCCTCATTTTAATGAAGACTTATTTGTAACAACGAACATTTTACATTAATTTTCGGATATTTCTGATTCATTATATCAATGAATATGAATTCATAATATACATGAACGACGTTATTAATCTATGAACACCATTTCATTGCATCTATGAAGAAATTCATTGTTTTAATGAAATATGAGTTAATACTTGTCGTTCATTGATATAATGAACGAATTTTTTTTCAGTGTACCCCAGTAGCAAAAATTTTCGAATAAATGAACGGGTTGCCATGGCAAAGATAGTAATAATGGAAATTTTCAAGCTTCTATGAAGACATTTCGATTTCCAAGATATTCAACGTTTCATATGTGTTCAGAACCGGCGATTTTGGGGAGAGCCAAAATTAAAGATTATCCGCGACATCTTGCGATCCAACATGGTGAAAACCGTTTGTCGATACGATTAACATTAAAAAAGTTACGAGCACCGAAATAGCCAAAATCTCCAAAAAAAATGCCATACTTTTTTTTTCGACTAAAAGTTTATTAGTATAAAAGTACTTTATTTGGTACTTATTACTAAAAGTACTTTATTGGCTGAATATTGATGGCGTTCAATTTTTACTACAATCTTATCGAACTTTCGTTGTAGGAACCAATAATAGAGCAAACTATTCGGGCTTTTTCTCTATTTTTCTCTAGCACTATTCTGTCGACGTTTTTACTGATACTCGCCACTGTATTCATTTTTTTTTATTAAAATATGCCCTTTAAACATAAAATGAAATCTTATTTTTCTCCCATAGTTACAGTTTCATTGTAGTCCAAAATAATTTTTTTGTTACGAAAAAAAAATCCTAACAACTAATTCAGATCTTTTTATCGCCCTGTACTGGAAACTTATATCGTAAGATAATATTCCCCTGACTTCCATCAATATTCCTTGGATATTTACATAATCTTCAGATTGGATCCATATTTACCATCTGGCATTTCCCTTTACTTTATCAAGATTGAAAGTACTTATAGAGATCGCCTTACAATCGCAATTCCCCTCACTCCTACACCCCGATGCAGGTGCAAAATCGCAGGGATAGCATGGTTAGGGGATAGTTCACCCCTACGGCTGGTCTGAGCGCTGGAAAGGCTTTAAAACCGCGATATTATGTGGGAGATTAATATCCGCCTGGAAAGTTTGTAATAAGCGAATTAGAGAGAGAAGGAGAGAGACGGGACCGGGACTCTGCCTCGGGATACTGTCGTGGGACCTTGTAGTGTTGCCAATGTTACATATAACTCTCCAAGTTAAGGGAATTTCTCTTGGTTTTGCTATTTAATAAATTGTTATTGAGGATTTCAATAAGGATTTCTAGGATTTCAATTTCCCTTGGTAAAATTGTTTTCACTTTATGTCAATTGCTTTTTATAATTACGTGCAAGGACAGTATCATAAACATTGGAAAAGTATTTGGTACTTGTCAAAAAAGAGGAATTTAAATTGATAAATCACTGACGTTTAATAAACGAAAAAAATTTCCCTCATCGAAACAATAACTTTCATTATCGAAATGATAGTCATTTTATTTTGATTTTCGTCTTTTGTCAATTGCTTTTCCAAATTTTTCAAATGATTTTCTCATTTATCAAATGTCAGTGTGATTTTTCAATTTAAATTCCTTTTATGGGAAATTAAATTCCCTTTATATCAAATGATTTTCCAGTGCTTATAACTGTCACTGCACGTAAATAGGAAAAGCAATTGACATAAAATGAAACTACTTTGACATAAAAGAAAATTGATCGATAAATCAATGACTATTAAAATCATTGATAGAAAAATAGGAAAATCGTTTGACATACTAAGAAAAGCAATTGACAAAAGAGGAAAACCAAAAGAAAGACATTGACCACATCAATAATAACGATAATTGAAGGTGCGGTTGAAAATGTTATTAAACATATCTTTACTTTCTTTGTCTGGACTTTGGAGATCTTTGTCTGGAGTCTACCTCCATTTGAAGCTTGGCTAGCACTGTCTTTCTCCATAATTGAGTTTTACAGGAGATATGCAAATGTAAGGTGTATGTGGTTCCAGGAGGTATCTGGTTGGCTGGATTTCAGCATCAATGAGATTTATTAATTAGCTTGCATTACTAGCAAAGACTAACATCGCCACAAAGACGATGAGAAATGTGATAAAGCCAAATCCGAAATCATAATGCATCGAACATACTTTATTAAATTTTTAGTCGTTCTTAGTCATCGTTCTTATAAAAAATTTTGCTATCGGAATGATTGTGAAGTAATATTGTGAAGTGCAACGAATTACCTCATAAGTAGTAATAGTAGGTATACAGGGTGAGTCATTTATATAGGAACTTTACAAACTTCTATCATATGTACAGCATCTTTAAGGGAAATATCATGTGACCCTTAAAAAGTGTCAACTCCTCTTCTTTGCTAATTTCTTAATATACAGGGTGATTTGTGAATTTTTTAAAATATTCATTTAGCTATAATATCTAATTTTAGGTGGTTCTCTAAACTTGGAAATTCCAGGTCCGGTTTAAGAAAAATTGATCGGGAGAGTTCTAACTAAGAAGTTAAGTATTTAATTTGTTTAATGTTTTTAATTTCTTATATGATTGTTTGTTAAGTCACATATATAGTTTTCATTGTGTATTTATTGTCTATTTGGGCACTTTGAAAATCAATAATTACATTTTTACAAATTCTCCTCAGACTTCGAAATCATTTTTTTTAAGCCGGTCCTGGAATTTCTAAGTTTAGAGAACACCGATCGAATGCTAGATAACAGTGTACAGTTGCACCAAAAAAATCGGAAAATTCTAATGATCCGTGTAGGTATTATAGCTAAATGAGTACTTTTCAAAATTCACAAATCACCCTAAATAGGTATTAACAGAGAAAGAAGCGCAGTTGACAATTTTTAAGGGTCACATGATATTCCTCTTAAGGGACTGTAAACATGGTAGAATTTTGTAAAGTTCCTCATGACTCACCCTGTATTATTATTCAACAACCGCATGATATCATCGTGCTATTTCATCATCGTGGCTATTATCCACGAAGATGAAAATGGCAGCACGAGCCAGTGGCGAGTGCTCTATCTGAGTGGATAATAGCCATTCTGCGCGAGTGGTTACTATACTTTATCTACGATTATACACTTTTACATTTTTTTATACATACGATTAAACAGTAACAATTTTCGTTACTGTAGAAATAAATTACTTTTATTAATAAAAAGTATTACAGTTATTTAGATTTTCCTGAAAGTATTTAATTTTATCAATCCTAAATTCCCATCGCTCATGATCATTCCGCATATTTTAATTAATTGCTTTCAAACAAATATGTAGTAACAAATAGAGCAATTTAGTTACTAATAAATGTTTATGTATAAATGTAATAAGCTCAACTATGTGTAAATTCCATGAAAAGCACGGCTATGCAACCTATTTACAATACTTGTGTCATTATGAGTATATTTAGAGAATTTATCTATTGAAGCACGTATATGCCAGCAACACAGCAATTTAATTAAACAACCTTTGTTTAGGTAAATAATTTAAAAGATGCGTGAACAAAATACCTATTCTCAATAATAATTATTAAGCTGGCTATTATCATGCGAGTAATGTGGCCTTTTACCGATTTCATTTTTGCACGTGAAACAAATTATCGCATGAAACTGTTTGCTAGTTTGCTTAACATTAAGTCGATTTTTTTTCTTAAATTTTCTTTTATTAACAGTTACGATTAATACTTCCCATAAATTGAGTAAAAATTATTGGATTTTATCGTCGAGTAGAGCCATTAACTCTGTTTTGAATAGTGTTATCGTTATCGGTCGGCATATTCAAATGCATATTCTATTTCATAAGGCCACTTTTTACATTTACTCACTGGTCGGTACAATATCGATTCGGTAGCAGTACGACATCTGCACAACATTTATTGTTGTATAGATAGATGCTGTAACGCTCTGAACATCTCACGGTAAAGCACACTTTCGGTAATTTCAGATTTTCAGTCTCAATACAGATGAATCCTTCCAGAGGCTACAATACCTAAGTTAAAGAAAAAGATAATTAATAAAAAAGTTAACCCATGGATAACTTTTAATATTGTATATAAGTAACATAATTCATTAATTTGGCAATCATTGATCATAATTAACTGATTGAAGCCAATCACAAAATCAGAAAAAATGGTAAACATAATATAAGTTAGGTAATTGGTGAACATTTTATCTCGTAAAATTAATTAAAACTAGATTATCCCAAAGTAAGCTTCAATTTAAATAGGAGACGTGGCAACACGGTGTGAGAACTGATTGCCACCGTCTCCGCCGCCAGATAGAACCCATCCGCCGCCGCCTCCGATGGGGTAATTGTCGCAAGTTTGAGATTTCCTAAATTCATAACTATATCAATGAAATATAATTATAACTCAACCGCGGCGTGATTTATGGTTTTAATATAGCCGAATCACTCCGCTACCGCTTTCATTCCTTGCCCCTCGCGGTCGGCGATGATTTTTCAAGCATTTCTCCTTCCCTCGATTATTATTAATACGGACTCATTTAGAATTTTGGACAAATTCAGCGATCGTAGTCGGAGCGCCTCCACCCCGGGGGCGGCGACCCCTTTAATTATCGCTCCTTTGGGTGCTATTTCAAGATAATGATCACTTTTTAGTTGGGAGTAATTAAGGAGGAAAAGGCCAACTAGGCGATTATTGAACGAGATAAAGGATTCTCCAAAACTCTTTATTATAACTTTTTAATGTCATCATTTTTATATTATATAATTAACATTTTCAAGTTAAATTTAGGACCGATGAAATTATGGAGGGGGAAATCGTGTGCAAAAGATTCAAAATAACAGGCACCTAAAAGTTTTTTGCAATAATTTGGACTAGTTTACACTTTCTTTACAACCATATGCTGAACTTTCTGTTATTTCTCTCACCACTCTTCTCTCGAGAAGAAGCAAAGATACAGGGAAGGTTACAATTAAAGAAAAGTTGCACAAGTTTATGCTTAATTAAGAATCTGTTACAAACTGTAAAATCAGAAAACTACAAATAAATTTTTTTATAAGTTGACATAAGTCGTCATGACCTTTTCGTATAGAAAATTTCAAAAATTTTTATAGCTGATTAGATCCCAGAGTTTTTACAATCAACTTTTGTTTTCTTATGGCGCCATGTTGCTTCTTATGTCATAAAATAACAACATTTTAGATTAATTGGCCATCGGAGGTTTGTATCGCCCATTATCGTACCATGACAGGAAATATTGCAATAAAGGTCTATCAAAAATTAAGAATTAAAAAAAATAAATTGCAATATATCCCTATCTAAACTTAACATCTTACTTAATGGCATATGGTATGAAAAACTATTTAAATCTGCAGCATAGTCACTATCCGTCTTTTTTTCTCTGATCTTACGAAAATATTGATTGTACTCGTATTATATCCATGTAGGGATCTTATACAAATATTTGAATATACTTTTCTCAAGGGAAACCAAAATCTTGAAGTTTTTTCAGTTCAGAAAGGCTTAGAAAAATAATACGAGAGGCGAAGAGACCGAAAACTAGATAAAATCACGTTAAATGGAGATTTTATTTGTGAAGGATTTATAGGGGCTGTGGAGAATTTAAGATACACGCATCAGGTAAGCCGTACCTAATTTATCGAAGTGGATGTTATGTGGCGGTTTCCTTTGGAGCCTCAGAGGTCAGGGGGAGTCCCCGCTCTCCCTACACAGAACATCATCACTTCTCTACCCGTAAATTGGATTTAACAACCCCGTCAAATCCAATAAACTTATAACTCTTACGAAGTTCGGTTAAGATGGAAGCTTTTAGCCTTTACATCAACATATGTCAACTGGAAAAACGTTTTTATTAAATCCAGCTGCAAGTCTGCGCTTCTTTTCACACCAGCACCCCCGCGGAAACAACCTCTAACAAGGGAACATCGGAAACCCATTTAAATATCGAGAGGGCCAAGGTAGGCATTAAAATAGATGATCTCGCGGGCAACTTTTTACAACTTTCGTCTTTCCAATGAAAACAAAAGCAAGTCAAATAGCGACGCATTAGGTTAAATTCGAAAGTTTCTGCGCAAACTTGAACGAAAATCGTTAACGCGATTCTACAGAGTACGTATTTTGTAAAGAGTAGTGTAATATAGTGTCAATTGTATTAGTATACCTATACATAGTAACCTACTCTACAATACACAGGAGGGTGTAAAAATACTTTTAATCCTTGGGAAATCAGACTCCAAAATATCAAGAAATGATTTAGGTTCTAGATTTATGGTAGCAAACAATTTTAACCTCATTTGACGCGATCCAAGTCCAATATATTGAAGGATATACTACTCTTCCAAATGCCCTTCCTTTTCAGCCTCATAAAAACAATATAGGCTGTAACGAATTCCAAGGCATTCGTTGATTATTATTATTTATTTTAATTAATCGAGGGGTCTATCAGAAGGATACAGTTTTTACAGCGGTGATTAGCAGGTTATCTCGCCGGCACCGGCTATATAAGCAGACCCAACGGAGATGCAGGTCAGATGGATCCGAGGAACTGACTCGAGAACCACTCTCCCTCCCTGTGAACTGAGCTAGGAGGTCTTCAGGAGGCATGTATTGAGTGCATTCCGTCCAGTACCCAGCCGGCTACAGCAGGTCGATGAAATGAGTCGAGCCTAGCTGTAACTGGACGTCGGGAGATCGATGAGAGTGAACTGAGCTCTGATTGACTGCCGGTCATAACAGGGAATCAACCGGGGCTGTAGTGAAGTCCCGGCGGATCCTTTAAGACGACGCCCGGCCTGTATTAAGGGCCAGGCAAACCAGACGTCGGGTCGCAATGTAATGAGTTGTCGATCCGACAATCTCGACACGTCGCGTATTCCGGAGGCCGCAGCAACAGGAGACACGCACACGCAGCGTGCGGTGGTAAGAGAGCAACTGACGCAGCGGAGCCGAAGGTGAATCGTCCGACAGACCGACCAATCAACAGAGGTGCGTGCACCGACGCAGATATCTCTCACCAATCAGACGGCCTGCAGTGGACGAGAGCCGGCCCACATGGTTCAGGGTTCAACAATATTAATTTAATGGATACAGATATGTGTAACCATCGTAATTGTAAATAAAGATTTTTATAATTTTAATTGACTTGTCACGGGTAAAAGGGGGCAATTATCCATCCCTGCGTAATCATCTCTACCATACCGAAAATCCCGTTACAAGGCAAATTAGGGTTTAGAGGAACCCGGAGCCACTTTTAAGCACCCCAATCCTTGAGCATTTTGAGAAACGAGGTTGTTTTTGCGAATCAATTTAGCGGCTAAGCAGTTCACCCTACAAAAAAGTCTAAATAAAAAGGTGTAGAGGTTTATCTTTTTTCCAAATGAAATTGTGGGGTAGGATGTGAAAGTCGTGAAACTTACCCCCATAAATTGGGTTGAAATTTGTGAAAACTGTTAATTCCACTTTTCAGAGGTGATTATGTCACTTTATAGAAAATTCGTAAGCAAACCAGTTATTCTTGTAATAATATCTACAATTTTGGTGTGCATGTTTTTTTTCGGTTGCGGCAACCCTTTGTTGTGGCTGAAGGGCGGAAGGTAGTTTCGTAATTGTTTTTCACCACAAAGAAAAGTGAATAAAGAAATTTTTTGACATTTTTATGATCTATCGCTTTTTACAATGAAATTTTACGCTTAAAATGATGAATTCATCCTGTACAGAGGGTTAATAAAGAGCCTAAAAACCGTCTATTTTTATATTCCAATGCAATAATTGCTTATTACATAAAAACTATGAATTGGAAAATTGTGCCTTGTTATATCAATTTGCTGTTGATGTAACATGACTTTCTTTATTGATTTTCTTTTTTTATTGATTCTATGACTTTCTATTTTCTATTTTTGTCGTCCACAACCATTTTTATAGAGTTTTTTCTTGCGTTTATTACATAATAAACAGTTCCCGGGAGCAAATTGAAAAATGGGGTTAATCTACATTATCACATCGACAAAAAATGCATGCAGGAAGAAGGAATCATTGAGAAAGAATTGAAGAAGGAGAAAATATAATATTTTCACCCATTTGAATTTTTATTCCATTTTTTTCCCATACGACGTTACATTATTTATATTTTTTTTATTTTTAATTCATTTATTTTGCGGTTATTCACTTTAACACTTTCTACAAATTAGTTTATCATTTTAAGGGCAAAATTTCATTTGAAAAAGTGATAAGATCGTAAAAACTTCAAAAAACTTTTTCTTTATTCGTTTTTCTATGAGGTGAAACATAAATTTTTTCACTCATCTCTTCCCCACCCTACAGCCACAAGGGGTGTCGAAACAGAAAAACCATGCACACCAATGTTGTAGACCCTATTATAACTATTTGGGGAATAAATAAAAAAGGAATAACTTTTTAGCTTACGATTTTCCTATGAAGTGACATTATCTCCTCTGAAAAATGAAATTAACAGTTTTCACAAATTTTAACCCCCTTTGCGGCGGTGAATTTCACGTCCTACAGCAAAATTTTATTTGAAAAAAAGATAGATCTTAAAAACCTCTACACCTTTTCATTTGAACTTTTCCTTGTAGGGTGAACCGTTTCGGCAGTAATTCGATTCGCAAAAACAACTTCCTTTCTCAAAATGCCCAAGGGTGAGTGCTGAAAAAGTGGCCCGGCTCCTCCAAGGCTCCCCTAACGAAATCTTACATAAAATTGCTGCACGGATTTTTTCTGGATATAGGCCTTTTTTGCCTAATTTTCCTGTACTAAAACACTGTGTTTCCATTACATGTTCCATGATGCTTTATTCCTTAGCAATTCTGGCTGTAGTGGTCGAAATCTTGAATGTTGTTAATTCTTGAGCTTTGCTTTCATGGATTATTGCTGACATGTTCGCACAGACTGTTCCGTTGAGATAAACGCAAAGAAAAACTCAGAAGCCGTTAATTCAGGCGAACCTGAAGGTCAGTTATAAAGGCCGTTTCTTTAATATTGCGAAAAATGTTTAAGCGAGGCTCTTTTATCAAAAATTAACAAAAAATTTCCCATCAACATGTCTACGGAAATGCACCGCTTTTGAGATAATTATATTGTAATAATAATAATAATACTTCCTTACACATTCGGATTAATTTTTAATAAAATTTAGAGCGATTTTTTTTGTGCTTGGTACAATGGCATCAAGAAATCACTGGCATTATTTGCCTACGAAGTATTATTACACATTTTTTTTACCGATATGAAGAGAAATGCATGAAAATAAAAAGGGCCTTTCTTAAAGTAAATATTCACGTTAAGATTTATTACCTCCGCATCTTTCAAACAAAACGAAAATGAAAATATAGACGAACTTTGTCTTGTGCTGCATCGTGAAGAGGAAACTCACATAGAATCAGAAATACGAAAGAAAAATTAATATCATTAAATTCCTGTTCTATCTTGAACGTAATAATAAATCACATTCTCATCTCAAAGGAGCTTAAAATAAAAATAACTAAAGAATAGTAGAAAAGCAGTATTCAGATTTAATAAAGCTCTACGGACTGAGAAATCTAATAAATAAATTAATAAGATAGGTACTGCATTTGATTGATCAACGTAGTCAATGTTCAAAGAAGGCCAACAAGAGATGAGGGGTGTTTCCTTTTTTTTTGATTATCTGAAATAATTGGAAGAGACTACAATATGTAATGTAAATTTCTGCTTTGTTTTAACTGGTTATTTTCTGTTCAATTATCAAAGAACATGATACCTGGAATAGGTATAAGAAATTAGGAGAAATTTCCACCTTGTAATATTTTTTTATCAGTGATCTTTGTTAAAGTGTTTAAAGAAAAAATATTAGTTTGACAATATTTATCCCCTAAATAAATAATAAACTGTTATCTATGACATTCAACCTTAAACCTTAAGGTTTAAGTTCAAGCAACAAGCTAGAAATCAATGTGAAAGGATGTGAAATGAAAAAATTTAAATAAGTTCGATGCATACGTCACTGCGAGGAGCAGTTTTTGGTAGTTGTGATAGAATAACTGCTGTACGAGATTATCATTCAGCAAATTCTTGTATTCCTACTTCGGAATATTATATCGGGAGTTGTCTTGGTGCAGTTTTCCACTCTCAGGAAGTCAGGAGTTGCTGTCTGAATGAATATCCGTAAAAATGTTAAATATTAAATTAACATAATTTTTTATTTCCCTAACATGAGAAACATAAAATGATTAGGGGAAGATTAAATTTTAAATTCATTGCCAGTTTGACAAATCTTCACAACGCATAATTATTGCAGGAGTTCTTATTGAGTTTTATTTTTAAGTACCTACGTGGGAGAAAAATCGTCTCGAACGCTTTAAATGTATTCTCCCTCTAGCCAAATACTTCCTCTTGAGTGATTTCCTGAGCTTACCTTGTCGAATTCCCTCTTATCGTTTAAATATGTAATGCCATTCCTCATGCTGATTCCTGATTTCTGATTTCCATTTGCAGACTTTACATTGCAAAACTTTCATCTTTATGTTTATGTAAATATGAGGAAAATTCAATTTTAACACTGTCAAAAAATAATCGCTACTAAATTGAAGTGCCACTCGTTGTGATGTTTCACTGCTTGGCATCTAGAATAAGGGATGATATACAGCATCCCCTCGGTGGCAGGGCAATCATTGACGGTCATACGTGCGTGGTTAACAAGCCTATCTGTTCCGGCGTTATATCGTGGGTGGCATCGTTATACACCACCATATGTCTGCGGCAGAGTGCCTTCAAACAGACAGGGAACTGCGGTCCTAAGAGAGAATACGTGATCTTCTGTTATTATAAAGAATTATCCTTTAGAGAGAAATTATTGACCCATTTTTAGAATTATTTAATTCTCATTACATCGTTAAGTGTTTATATATAGGTACAGGGCGTCCCAGGGTTTAGTATAACAAAAAAGTAGTTTTTCCTGCCAGCTATAAGATCAAGTTGGCCTTCGTTAGGGATATACAGAATGTTGAAAGTTGTCAAAAATGTTATTATTTTAACTTTCTACATTTCTGGTAGTAATTTCCAATAATTTTTCGGAAATAGCGGTCATTAACTATAGGCATCTCATAATACGCGCAAGTATAGTTGATGATAGATTTTAAGGGGCAAAATGATCGATCTCTCATTGATTCAACCGTCAATCAAGCTTCGATCTAATTATCCATTAATCATTTTTACAGAAGCATCACATTTGCGTCTCTCGAATCGAATTTCATATAAAATTTTTTTATAGGAAAAACTATATTTACTTTGTGATAGACTATTCGCTGTTGAAACACTAGGACACCC
The DNA here is from genome assembly GCA_910589415.1 of Malachius bipustulatus. Classification (NCBI taxonomy): domain Eukaryota; kingdom Metazoa; phylum Arthropoda; class Insecta; order Coleoptera; family Melyridae; genus Malachius; species Malachius bipustulatus. The sequence goes on along the minus strand of OU342634.1, from coordinate 37,104,869 downwards.
AGTATATTGTGAGTATATATTAATGCTTAATGCTCTTGAAGAGTGATGTGCACCTTCATCATTGTTTTCTTGAAATACAAATTATGGGAAATAGATATATGAACTAAAATTATAACTTCTTCGGAAGAGATATTACTTTCTTACACAATCTGAGGCAGACAACTCAGAGATCAGAAAATCTTCCAAACGTCTCAACTAAACAACTATTTGTGATTTAATTTCTCTTATTGCAATCTCCTTTATTTTAGATAAAAGTAGATATTATACGGGATAACCAGCCACGTCCAGCGGAAGTAAGTACATAAAAGCTGAAACTAACGATTTACTTTCAAGACTGATAGCTAGGAGATGATGATCAATAAAGCGTCTAAATTGGATGTTTTGAAACATCAAAAGCTGCTGCTTCAGAAACGTGTTGCCCCACTGAAATGAATTAATGTAGTAGTCAAAAGCTCCATGAATGATGATGAACATAATATACTTATACTATAAAAGTAAGCTGCACGAGTCATTTATTCATAACACTTCTTCATCGTAGCCATAGCCAAAGGCAGAGCACGACGAAAATTTTCAGTTTATGACCTGTCTTCTTCTCCAAAAAACCTTCTTGCGCATCAATCGCAGAAATAGTGTATTTTTATGCGATTCAATTATGAATATTTTCACCGCTTTTTAAATTGGCTTTCTGAAATTTTCCATAGTCAGGTGATATTAGCGTAGTGGTTTACTGAGAAAATTTCATTTCATTTAGTTTGAAAACGTGTCTTAGAATGGATTTTCAAATTTAACAAAAAAAAAAAAAAATTGACAAATTTTAAAATTTTTTTCCTTTTCCTGTGTCCGCCACTGGCTAACTTTACTTAGAAAATACTATTCTTTACACCACCTTTAATAAATTCGCAAAAAGTGAAAGGGGAGTTTTGAAAACCGAAAATTTGAAATTTTAGAGGAATAAACATCATGTAAAAATATTCGAATATCTCCGCCATTTTTCTTATTTGCTTCTTGAAATTTTTCAGAGTTAGGGGTTATTCGTATAGTTGTCTACTGGAAAAACTTCAGCTCAATTCCTTCAAAAAAGGCTCATAAACGGTTATAGATATTTAGCCATTTTTACCCTTTTCCTACCCACGCCACTGGCTTATTAATGAAAAATATGCAAATTTTACTGCATTAACTCAAATTTAAAATAATTTTCTTCCAATCGTGTTAATTTGGTTCAAATTTGTTTTTCTAACTTGCTTATAGGTAGGTAGGTATAATAGGGGTTCAAAATCTGGCAATTTTTTCTAAAATTGAAAAGGCCGCCATTTTGAAACTGCTCGATTTTACTCAAATACAGTACCAGACGACTCCTTGCGGCTATCTTTCTCATAAAAAAATTTCAGCCCCCTAGATTGAAAACTGCGACCAGAAACCGTGCCTCATAGACGGTTTTTGTTTTTAATTTGGAGGGACACCTGTAGAAGTAACGCAGCTTTAGGGAAATTTTTTTACGAATATCAAATGTCATTTCGAAGTTCACAAGGGTAAAAAATTTCGTTCACTAATAATCCTTATATGAAGCTACAACAGCAGTTTTAAAATTTTAAAGAAATAAACATATGAAAAAAATATTAATATCTCCGCCATTTTTCTTATTTACTTCTTGAAACTTTTAAGGGTGAAAGGATATTAGTGTACTTGCCTACTGTGAAAATTTCAGTTCAATTTCTTTAAAAATGAACTCATAAACGGTTATAGAAATTTAGACATTTTTACCCTTTTCCTACCCACGCCACTGGCTTATTAATATAAATAATGCCAATTTTATTCTTTAATTCAAATTTCAAATAGTTTTCTTCCAATCTTGTTAATTTTATTTGAAAGTTTTATTGCCATCTTGCTCATACAGGGACTCAAAAAATAGCAAATTTTCCAAAAATTCAAATGGCTGCAATTTTGAAACGGCTCGGCCGATTTTGCTCAAGTGCAATACCAGATCAGTCCTTATGGATATCTTACTCCCACAAAAATTTCAGCCTCCTAGATTGAAAATTGCGACCTGAAATGAGGTGACAAAAACCGGATTCCTGGAACTTTGAAGGGACACCCTGTAGAAGTGATGGAACTTTTGGAAATTTTTTCAACGAAAATCTAACGTCATTCCAAAGTTTCACAAGGATCCAAAATTTTGTTCACTTATCTTGAAAGATAAAGCTACAGGAGCGTTTTTAAAATCGAAAAATCGCGATTTTGGAGAAATAAATATATAAATATATAAATATATAAATATATAAATATATATATATATATATATCGTGGGCAGGTGAATTTTGGAAAACCACTTTTTCGTGATCTGGGGGTCATGATCGGTGGACATTTGATGAGATTGGGTGATTTTCGAAAAGTGATGTCGTCCTCAATAGTGTATTTTTTGTTAAAAAATACACTACATAATAGTCCAAAAGCTTTAAGCTTTTTAGTGTACAAGTTTTTGCCGGTTCCTCAGAATAAATGAACTCAGAGCAGTGACGGCTCGTGGCTTGCAAAGTTAGTGAAGTTTATAGATTCTACACTGAACAAGGTCCAGTCAGCTCGAAAATTAGATTTTTCAGCTCGTTTTCTTGCATGGTTGCGGTGAGCTCAAAAGTTTTCATTTGGAAGTCTTGTTCGACAGGCTCAAACAAGGCCCAAACAAGGTTTGCCAAATCAAGGAAAAGAAATAGACTTGGCGATTTATATTGAATCTAATTACTAATGAGGGAAAATTACAATAACATTTTTCCAATAATAAAAATGTATTTTTTTATCTATAGAAATACGTGAAGTGGCACTCCACTCACTTCACATGAAAAGTCGAATTGACTCGGAGCAGAGAAGAAGTTTCAGACAACTCATCACGAGCCATTTCAATCAATTGTCATCATGGTTGCTTGCGACATATTTTAGAATAGGGTAGGAATATATTTTATGAGCACTGTAATGTACAAATTCTACCACACTTAACCTTAATACAAAAATACAAAAAAATTCTGGCATTCTCATTTAAATGGCCAATAATTATTATTGTGTAGTTTGTTTTATCTTTCTGTAGTTACTCATCGAGTGGAAGTACCTATCTATACAATTCAGATGAAAGAAGACGTCTTATTAGGACATCCTCAGCAAATATTAGGCGATAAGAACCTAATCAGTTTGCATTCGTATAAAACTTTAAAATGCAACTTTTTTTGGTATTGATTCAAAAATTTAAGTTGGTAAAGGTACCAATCTAACCTATAAACTAACCTAATTTCTTGAATACTTTTAATAAAAAATTTAAATTATATCAAAAACATTTTAAAATAATTTCGTCGATATAAAGTCGGTAAACATAAAAATCCTCTAACACTTTGGCATTATTAAAGCAACGAAATACAGACGTTCGGTTAAAACGAGGAAGCTTTTAACAAAGACTGTTGTGACGGCGCTAAGCCTCCGACATTACCGATGTAACCGGGTACAAATCCTGACAGGCCGAGTCATTAATTCATCTCACGTCGGGGCGGCGCGTCGGCACCGTCCCCCGGGGCGGCGGCACGTTAAGTAGACCGTGTGATGATGATGATATTAGAGAGAGAGGGTTACCACCGCCGCCCTTAAAAATTCATTTGTCATCCGCTAAATATTCCCGTTACGTAGCCGCCTCCACCACCGCCGCATCCAATATGTCACACATGCCTGCCCCCATTACGATGTGGCGGCTCAGAATAAACCAATTACTTACAAATTGCAAACTGTCGTTCGAAATCTAAATAGTTCGCAGGCTCTGAACGGTGGTAGCGGCGGCGGCGTTTGGGGGTATTTTAAATTGTGAGCGAGTTAGTAGGGCGTGAAAATGGATGATCAGGTTATTGTTAACTGAGGGGGTCGTGAACACAAGCAGGGTAAAATAAACTGGAGTTAATACAAAACCATTCTATCAGGCATACCTACTGTCTGGTTTCTAAAAAATTAAGTTTCCAATTCGGCCCTTTTCAACCTGAAAATAGAGACTAGAATATTATGCTTACATAAATACGAGTACAGTGTAGGCATACAGGTAATGATAATTACAAAAAAAAAATCTTACGAAGGTGTACTTTTTAAATTCAGAGAAGTGAGTCTGAACTTTTTTTGTTTCTACAAACCAAGATTTCTTGTATACTTCTCATGTCTTCTAAATCCAGGAGCAATAATCCTGTCAAAATATTAAAATAATTTTTGTATAATAAGTTTATAATATTAATTGAACACCTATGTAGCAGAAAAAAAAATTTTGCTCCGAGGCTCTAAGTTCAATTCCGAGCTCGGGCTTCATTGTCCTGAGATCCTGTTAAGCGGAGCAAATGTAACGAGGCCCGGAATCGATGTGTGGAGATTTCAATTCATGTCGCGGTCCCCCGAGAACGGGCATGGCACCCTCCGGAGTGGCCCTCTATACTCACTATCGGCCGGAGATCTCATCTATCGCAGTCTTGTCCTGCGAGACGCGTCATTGCTAATTGAGTTTCTCGAAATCAAAACCTCGGATCGAAAGTTTTATTACATTTCATCCATGGGATGGCCTGAAGACTGGTGACCGTTTGTGACTGACGTTTAATTGCGAAGACACAGATCCTGGATACTGGATTTTAAATGATAGATGCATTTATTTATGTTTGAAAGGGTAAAAGAGTATAATGTTGTTAATCTAAGTAAGTAAAACACTGTTTAGGATTACGTTATCTAAAGCTATTGCTGCTTAAGTACTTACCGAAATGGTAGAATTGAATTTTTTCAGAAGACTTTTGAGCTGACGCTAAAATAGCACTTTTGACAAATATTATTAATAAATTTGATAAAAAATTGAGCTTTTCATTAAAATTTTTTTTTTGAAGCCTCCCCTGCATGAGATCATGCAACCCCTTAAATGTGGTGAAAATTAATAACCTTTAAGAGTTATTTTACAAGATTTTTCTTTATTGATTATTTTTCTGAAAAGACTTGAAAAAAAAACTTGGTCAAACAAAAACTATCACCGAAGCTTTCATAATATCATAATTTTATTCATCCTGCTTTCCTGCAAGGGGGTTTGGACATAATACCCCTTAAAAGTTTTTTTTTTATAACCTTTAAGAGTTTCCTTACAAGAACTTTCTTTATTAGGTATTTTCCTGAAATGACTTGAAATAAGACAATAATTGGGAAAACAAAAACTATCACCGAAGCTTTCATAATATCATAGTTTTATTCATCCTGCTTTCCTGCAAGGTGGTTTGGACATAATACCCCTTAAAAGTTTTTTTTTATAACCTTTAAGAGTTTCCTTACAAGAACTTTCTTTATTTAGGTATTTTCCTGAAACGACGTGAAATAAGAAAATTGGGAAAACAAAAACTACCACCAAAGCCTTCATATGATAATTTTATTCATCCTGCTTTCTTGCAAGGGGGTTGAAAAATAATACCCCTTAAGGATTTTCTAACAAGAACTTTCTAATTATTGGGAATAGTTTTCTTCTTAATGATTCAAATTTTTATTAACTCCACTTTGCAGGCCCAAATTGTTATTTATAATTATTTTTGTCTCCTAGAAATGAGGCCTAAACATGGGAGTTTGCCAGTAAAATAATAAAAAAATCAGGACATTTGTAAGAAATATAAAATAAGAGTTTTACATTTTCATCAACAGAGTGATCAAAAAACGAAGTGAAGTTTGTGTTGCTAAACTTCAAGCTATTATTCCTTAGCCGAACGCACTATTTTGGTTTGAAAAAATTAGAGCCATTTTCAGGTTAAACAGAAAAGTGGTTTTTATTGTGTTTATTTGAAAACCGTGCAGTTTCTTGAACAATAATATTGCAACCCAGTTTTTTATCGCGCTATGCAATTTCCAGCGGCCATAAACTTTTTGAAGACATAAAAAAGACAAAAAAAAAATTAAATTTTGTATTATTTGTTACAAACAATGGACGTATGATAAAAATGTAAATAATCTCATTCATAGCGTTATAAGCAAGTATAGTTTCACAACATGTCATGTATCTGTCATATTTTGATATCTTTCGCATGCTGCGATTGTGAAATAACTCATTTTGGCGCTTAAAACTAGGCACACTTTAATGAAAGCAATTTTGAAGTTTTCCCTAACATTGCCGGATTCGAGTTAACACAATTAGTGTTCGGAAATTTCCAAAAACATCAAGGAGTCTTGGACAACGAAATGCATATGATTAAAACTTCTGAAGCACATTCGTGCAGGATAAAGGACTCCAGTAATTATGAACTGAAAAGTCATCACACTCGTAGGTATAACTCGTAAATGAATGAAATTCGAAGTGAAATTATGGAAAAGCGGCTGACAAGACGTGAGTGGAAATTTTCTCGGGGCTGAAATATATTATCATTAATTTAGTTTGAAGTATAACATGACAGGTATGTAAGGAAATTGAAGTTTGTAAGTTTACCGGCTAGATAATGAAACGACTGAAGTTTACTTTGAAGTAAATATTCGCTACTGAGATATAAAGAGCGTTTCTTTTTATCTCTCTGTCATCATTGGCATTTTAACAACTAGCAAAGATACAGGGTCTGTTCAATTAGAGAAAAAACTAGCATTATTAATGCATAACCCCTCCCCATGGTCCTGTAAATGTTGTCAAAAAAAAATTCCTCAAAGATTTTTTTACATTTGACACATCAGTTTTACGTCAATAAATAGTCAATTATTGCAATTTAATTTCAATATAAACATCTTCACTGAAACATAAAAGCTCAAGATAAAATAAAAATAAGAAACTTAATTTTTGTCTTTTTTTGACTTTTGCCTTTTTTTTTGCCCAACTTAAATTTTCTGAAATACGACAGATACAGAATAAAGTTAAATAAAAAAATATTTTGATCAAAGGTTGAACATGGCCACATCCAATTTGACAATGTTTATAGAGTTCCATCACCCCCCCCCCCCTCCCCCCCACTCGGAGAAAACGCTTGTGTGGTTCAAAATGTTTATTTACCTGATTGTCTAATAATAGTCTATTCTTTCTTTATGAAACCAGCACTTAGCGACGTGGGGTCGGTTGGTTTGTTTTTCTAGCTCACCATCGTTGAGCGGGTGATACCCATTCCACTTGGTTGGCGTTTAAAGTCGCATGACTTACACGATGTATCTTGAAAATTTCACAAAACCCAGTCTTGTCACATCAGTTTATTTCACAGGTTTCAATCCAGAGAACTGAAATTTTTGTAGGAGGAGATATCTACAAGGAGTACCTAACTGGTCAAAAATGCCCCTATGTGAATTTTAGTAAAATTGGCTTTTCTGAGACCCTTTATTATGCAAGATGATGGGAAGAACGTTTCTTGAGCTTTATCCGAGTGTAAATAAATATAATTTTTTTTTCATCAGTAAGCCAATGGCATAATATGCCATTGAAAAGGTGGGGAAATTTTGACACCCATTATTTATTCGTACATTTTTCGAGGAATTAAACTGGAATTTTTTCACTACGCAACTTATAAGAATATTCTTCAACTCTGGAGAATTTCTGGAGGTAATTGCTAAAATGGCGAAGGTAATAGAAAAAAAATTTCGATTTTAAAAGCACCCCTGTTGCTCTTACTTTCAATCTTTGGGTACGAAGTTTTCAACCCTTGTATAGCTTATCCTGGAGGACTGTGTTTTTCTTTACAAACTTTAAAAAAACTTCCCTTCAAATTTCTCAAAAACTAGTTCTTGTCACTCGGTTACAGGTAGCAGTTTTCTATGTAAGAACTTAATTTTTTATTAGAACTAGATGTATGGAGAGAGTTTTCTGATGTTACATTCGAGCAATATCGGTAAAGTCATTTCAAAATGGCGGCGATGAATGCAGTAATTAATAATAGTTAATTTTCGCTATACTTAATTTAACGCTCTACAACTATTTTAGCTAATATAGCTTCACCTCTTTGCCTGAAAATCAAGAAAAATGTCCATCCTAATTCTCAAAGCCTGCAATAAAGCCTTGAGAAGAATTTCATCTCCGATGTAGAGAAATTTTCATCCTTTCTGTTCCAGATTCATCCCTTATTTTTTATATTATTTTTATAACAGTATTGTAAAGCATCTAACAAAATATTACGAACAGGAGAGATCTAGGCATGGAGCGAAAATCCTCCGTGGATATTACGGTCGGAGTGGAGAAGTTTTCGTGACAATACAGCTGTGAAATATAAGGGGGCGGCTAGAGAACGTCGGTCTGGGGGCGGCCGAGCGCCTTTGTTAAGAGCACAGACGATATTAGGGGTTTGGGACAGCGAGGACTTCACACGTCGTGCAAATATTATGATTGCTTTATCTTGATTCGATATTCGATTTCATATTTGACGACTTGATTCCTATATATCCGATATATTGCAACCTATGCCTTTCGGTATTGCCAGATTCATTATTTCTCCTCATCAAATTCCACTCCGCTGAATGCCTTTTTATAGTTTTTTTTTTTTTTTTATAGTAGCAATATAGTTCTACTACCGTTAGTCTTAAACATATTTCCCGCTAAATTGTTGGTAAACCAAGATTTGCGAGACTAGATGACCGTTGGAGGTCTCTAAAACGCGACATGGGTGGAGGCGAATGATTCTATAAGAAGAAAACGACCACCAACGAAATTACGAATTTTCTTCCGGAGAAATTAAAAAATAATCGCAAGTACATACTAACCTTGACTTGTAAGATCTCTTGAATTGTGCGGTTCGAATTCCGGTTATAATCAAATCAGATTTTGACAGCGATCGCCAACTTGACACTAGAAGAAGAAATGAGTTGGCTCAAATAAGTCACTACCCTGCGTATCCTCGGTTCCTGATAAATTATAGATTAGATTTGTCGTGGAGTGGCTCATTGTGCACTGACTGTGAGTGAAGCTGAGTATCTTGACCATTTATTGGTAATGTGTATTGATGTCATTAGGTACAAGAAAGTTTTTTCCGAAGGTTTGTAGTCTGGTTGTTCCAAAAGCGCTATGCGGACACTCGCATAGGAAATGTTTTGCTGTTTCGTCATCCTCCAAGCACAGGCGGCTTTCAGCGCTGATCGTTAAACCCATCCTGTGTAGATGATAGTTAAGCTTGCAGTGCCCGGTATATATTAAAGCTCCCACTTCTTTCTCGTTAAGCTCCAATAGTTATATGATCCTTTTTTTCGACGTGCACTGTATGACGGCCTTCGAGTGGCCCAACATTGGCATATTGGGACGTCAACACTCCATAGTGAGAGAACGGCCAGAAGATCATCAACGAAAAGTGACTAGAGTAAAGGGGAGAGAACACCTCCCTGTGGAAACCCTATCATAGGAAAATCCAAAATTTTCTCCCCCATTAAGGTCGATATAGTTTTATTTCCAAGCATGTTGCGGATTCAGCCATTTATGACTGGTGGGATGCCTCTAGAGGTAGCTGCCTCGTACAGGGACAATTCTTGTTTCAGATATATCAGCTGGGAAAATTGATGAGTGCTTTTTATGGGTAAGAGACTTAATCCCATAATTAAGTCCTAAGATATTATAATATTTTGGAGTTGGTACCTTGACCATCCTGAGACGCCCAAGCTTCGCTGGAGCGGCTTTAGTTTTACCAGTAATGCATTACAACTAATAAGGGTAACTTTTTACATACCTACTGGTTTCAAACACAAATCTGATACATAGAAATGTCTAGGAGTTAGTCGAATTATCCAACTGTAAACGTTTATGTCGAACACTGCTGTATTCCATTATTCCAATTATTTTCTCGAAGCAGCGGGGATTAATTCCTCAGGTGTATAGAAGTACAGAGGCTCAATCTGCGTTATCATATGTGGTAAAATAAGTGGTTTTAAATAAGGGTGTTTTCTGTAAATATTGCGGGCGTGGAAATTTTTCGCAAGCTCACTTACTCCAACTACTACACAACAAACTACTTACCCCTTCTTCATACACCCAAGATGAAAAAATGATGCAAAAATATTGATTTTTATACATGGTACAACCCAACTATATGAAATATTAGTAGATAAATGAATATTCATGAGCTTTCCTTTCTTTTCAATCATATCATTATCGTTGACATTTGTGCAAAGGACGCATTTAGATACATTTACTTTAATAGGGACGACTAAAATTGTGGTTTATTTTATTCATGGATGTTATTGTTCAATTCCGTTACTGTTAGAAAGTTTTTTGGTTAATACAATCGTCAAACGTTCCTGAAAAATCTTAGAAAATTCTTGTGAAACCGTAGTGTCTGCTAATGGGAGTTCTTGCATTATATGGAATTTGCGGAGTGGGTACTCATCACTCAGATTGTCAATGAGCACAGATTGAATGGTTTCTTTTATGCATTGTTCAACAAAATCCAATACTTCTGAGTGAGATTAATCTGGATTTCTTCATGCATTACAAATTTCTGTGAGTTCATCAACTAATGGGGTAGAGACCTCCCTTCATTGCTACAGCCACGTACTCTTCTTATATACCTATAAGTTCAATGCACAAAGGTGTATTGAGGTAGGTGCACACAGGGGAGAATTCAAAAAGAGCTCTGACGTATGTGAGACGTATTGAGAAAATATGCCACAGATTATTTATTTTTTACAGGTTGTTTGTACCTATACCTGTTTTACTCCTCTATTTTTTCGAAAGAGGATAAAATTAATGAAATGAAGGAGCATTTAATATTATAAAATAATATCAATCAAATTAGATAGGTAGGTACCTACCTAATTCAAATTTTGCAAATGTGAAACTTCATGAAATCAAATAAAGTGCACAGTGGATTCGCTTGCACAATAGGGTACACCCCAGGCACCCAAAATGCTTGTTACCAATAATCCGCTCACGGATATTATGCGTGATCAAAATGGTGCTGTGTATTGATAGATACGTTGTACTGATGAGTCCCAAACAGCACGAAACACGTGTGTAAAATTTCCACCTTCACTTACAGCACAACATCAATGAACGGCATGCTGCTTTACAACATGTCATTCATCTTTTGTCTAATGTCTAATGTAAAACTTGCCTGCTAGTAGAACCTTTGCTTATATAGCCGATATTGTTTGTAGTCGATGAACCTCCATCATTAGCTATAATGAATATAAGTAAGTCATGGAAACACGAAGATTAAAATTCAATACACACACTTTAAGTCTCATGTAAAGCGCGGGAAGTCCCGGCATGACGATGAGTTCCGGGAAGTACCGCCGAGCAAGCCGGCGAACGGTGGGAATCAGCGAGCGGTTTCTGCTGAGGCATGCAGAGACCAGACCACCCGCAGCCAACGAGAGCGTTGCAGCGAACATAATACTTTGATTGATTGATTGAACTTTAATAGGTATTTTGAATAAATTTTTATTAAGCTCCTATTGTTAAATTATCAAGTAATCATATTTTTTTAAGTGCCGTGAACGTACATTTATATGAAATGTAAACACATGATTCGAAATTCTGTATCTAAAAAGCGTAATACTTAAGGCCAAACGATGTGCATGACCGCCGTCAGAGTTGATGCAAATTTGGGCACGTTTTAGCACATATCCCATCACTTTTCTCATGCAACACTTCGGGCTAAATATTTACTCTTTCTTATTTTTCAATTTCCTTTTATGGCTGCCAAGACTTGTTCAAATAACCCAAAGGAAAAAAATCGAACCGGTCGAGCCTCCGGAACAATGTAAATTACCAAAGCAAGTGAGTTTCACCAAAAAGTGAGTTTGACAGCATCTATCTGTGCATTATTTGAGGATTCTGGTGCCACAGATATAGAAGAATCGCTCATGATGTATTTAGACCAAAAATAGAATTCTTCGTTGTTGATCTTTAATATTGATTCACAGTCTGCAGCAAGCAATAGCTGCTGCACTGTTTACATCAACTTTGTACGGGATAATCTTCATGCATATCTTTTCTAGTATTTATTTCGCATGGCTTTTTTGAAAGGAACGACTGCGCCTTGGTAGTCCATGCTTATGAGTGTCAAGGTTGAGCCAATCTCCAAGAAACGAGAAGATATACGCCCCAAATTTTGTCTTGTTGATTTAGCACGGCTAGGTTATTGACCGAGTAACTTTTTATAAAAAAAAGAATACAAAATTATTTTCCGTTCCTGAGAAGTATTTAACGCTCCATGATTTTCGAAATAGCATACGGGCCCATGGCTTTTATTTTACATCTTCTTTCTTCACAAATGTCCAAAGTTATGATGACATATGGACGCCATTTGTTAAAATAAGAGAATTTCTTGTTAGAAAAAAGTTACTCCAAAGCCTCTTTAAAAAATATACATAAAAATGGATGCCAATTAAACTGCAGGATCACATGGATTACTATGTCATGTTGAATTATCATTTGCAACGCTGTTGCCACGTAGACGTAAAATTTCCCGTGGGAAAAAACCCTTTTCATCTCTAAAAATTTATTTAACGAAAATTCTGACCTGATCTAGATCCCACAAAATGAACGATGAATAGAACCAACGTTTCTGCTTGTAAAAATTCTTTGAACCGAATGAGGAAGAAGGGCAAAGAGCAGTCGACGAAAATTGTTATATGTCAAGTAACTTTCAAGATTTCCTAGACTACTTTCAAGGATAAGGCATGGGAAGCAAGAATTTGGAAGATTGCTGCTTCGCACTCGGACATAGAGGAGTGAAAATGATACCAAATAATTCTGCGTATCGTGCAACTAATTTTTTCAGAATTGTTGAATATTTACTGTAAACAGTGTGACTATACCTTAAGATCAACCACGTTTCTGGAACTCATCTAGGTGTAACTGGAAAACATTGAAAATGCAGCAAAACCGTTTACATGTCCCTAACTTTTCGAGTCCTGGGGCCAGGAAATAAAAAACTTCTAATATCTATTGACCGAAAAAATTGCATTCTTGGCTATGCAAAATTCTTTTATCTTCAATTTCGAACCATTTTCGCACCTCTGGGTCAAAATGGGAAGCAGCACTTTGCAAATTTCTTGTCTTATCCTATGGGCAGTCTTTAATTGTGACCTGTATAATCACAAGGTCTGAAACCTTGGCATGCCGGCACCGTCGCGCCTGCAGATTCCTCGTGAAAGATGAATTTTTTCATGTTTTTCATTTTTCTTTTTTTTTTCGTGTTACCATTTTTCTTTATCGCTTTAGTCTTGTGATCAGTAGATTCCGGGTCTCGTTAAAACCTGTCATCTCTTTCCTGTTATTTTTTCCTATATCCGCTCCTGAAGTACCAAATGGGAACTTCCGAGATCGCCCGAAAAATTTAGTTTCGGAACTGCGAGGCAACGCTCTTACCAACTCCTCCAAGCTCTTGTCTGAAATATTTTTATTAAATCTGAGACATTTTTATTAAAATTTACTTAATTATCGTTGCGATTGTTTTTGCGATCTAATTTTCGACTAGCGAGGAAATTTTTTATTTTAGATAAGTGCCAACAAATGCGAGAAGAATTGAAGCCGACACTTCAAATAATATGTTGAAGAAAAAAAAAAATTGAAAAAAATTTCACGATGTAAAAAATACAGGAAGATATAAATGGGGAACGCGTGAAACAGTCGGAATGACCTCTTTTGTTATGTTTTCGGAACAAATTCGAAATCATGCGAAAAATGTTTGCCGCTCACCTAATTTTTCTTTAAACGGTCCCTACAAAGTTTGTACGTGTATGCTTTTCGTAAGTAACTGTGTCAGCGGAAACTTTCCGCGATGTACCGTTACCGAGAAAAAACCTATAGGTGGGACGTTGCAAAAAAATGTACGGCCCTGTACAGGGGCCTTAAAATACTCCGAATCGGCTCATTTTAAATAGGTCGTGTTTGGAGGTGCCCGCTGCCTCTTATTTATAGAATTAACTGATTACCTGAATCGAGCTGGACCGTTTAATTTGCGACACGTCCACGTATGAAAAACCTGATCCCTGATATGATATAAATGGTAAAAATTTTATAAGCATAGGTATTCCATAAATTACCTAAAAACAATTTCTCGTAACTGGCAACACCGTATCACCCGTAACCTCCCCTTACCGGGGGTGAATCTCAGAATTGCGCCCTATGGAAGACACGACTGATTGGATACTCCGCCACTTTGATCTCGGGATTGCTGCCGATTATTTACAGTACGCTGGAGCCGTCCTGTATACCGACTTACCCCTGCCATCTCTTACCTCTTGTCACTTCGCATTCCAGCCCGGGAGTTTCTTTAATCTCGCGGGGCAATCGCTGTCTGTAAGAAGTCATTATATCGCAAACAGCGAGGTGTAGCGGCATTTGGGGTTAATTTACATGCTAGTCTGATTTTTCCTTGCGGCAAAGTTCTACCCAGGGAAAAAAATTCAAGAATAAATTAGTTCTGTAAAAAAATATAATAAATTCTTTGTATCAAGGGCGGAAAGTTATATTCGTGTGGCAATGCAAGAGCTAAAAATATTTTTAATGGCTGGATTTTCAATTACAGGCAGCTGATTAATTTTCGTTCATTATCTTTGAAAAAAATTTGATGTAACACTTATATTTTCTGATTGTCTACCGCATAAGTACCTAGATAAGTAACATAAGTAAAAGATAAACAGAATTTTTACTTAAAATTAAATTTTTCCTCAATTAAAGTGTACATTTTAGAGGACAGTCCATATAGGTAACAACACACAAGGGGTTTCTAAAGACCAGGTACACATGAATTGAGGTAATTCTTTGGCTTATTTTATGCCTAAAGTTCATACAAACATACGTCTGCAACGTCAGGTAATTAGCTTAAATTTGGAATACAGGTTACGCTATAGAGCTTACATCATTGGGCATGACGAATGGTTATGAGAATCTACAGGGGGTTGTGAGAATCTACAGGGAGGTTGTGAGAATCTACAGGAATATTTTCCCCTGAATTGTGGAATTTCGCTCCAATTGCTCCCCCTGAACTTTTTTACGATGCACCGCTGTTAGATTCTAAAATACCATACTAATTTAAGCTTCATTAAAAAAAAAATATTTCCTATAGTTTTTTTGCATCTGCAACCGTTGAATGAAAATGAATGAAAAAAAAGAAACAATTTCCTCCCATTCGTTAGACAAAATATAAATTTTTTAAATGTTAAAATAGGCTCAGGTTTTTTTTTTGATAATTTACCATTTCCATTAATTTTGACAATTTAGTCGACCTATTAAAAATTAAATCCGGGTTGACCCTGTGTGACTAACTGTTTGACTAAAGTTTGACCAACCTCTAGGACCTATAAATAAATTCAAAATCTTAAAATTTAAACACCTTATAGATCGGTGACGTTATGTTTTTTATGAACTTTAAGGCATAAAATAAGGCAAAGAATTATCTCCTATCGCATATACCTATACCTAGTATTTAGGAACACCCTGTATATTTTCGAGCTTTGTAATTTATTTTGTAATTTTGTGTTTCCGGAACCTACACTTATAATTAATTGAGACATAATTATAATAATAATTACTTACATAATAATGTAATTGTGGCAGCCTGCGGAGCAAAATTTTTCGTGCATTTGAAAATGTACCAAATTGATTTCCTGACTTAAGATTTTCGTACCCAATCTTAGAGTAAGGATGTTTTGTACGGCAACGCTGGATCGAAATGTTTATTCAACATTACCGTTGTCTTTTTTCCTCGTTTATCCGGAGGCCTTTAGGAAGGAAACTCTCATTCAGTCAATCAAGTCAAATTCCCTTATCTGTTTGTGTATACGTTCGTTTTCTTTTGATGAATTTCCGTCTCTTTGAGCTCCTTTTAAATTGTCGACGAAGCAGATGAAATGCAACGTAAATACAGATTTTGATTAAGACGAGGTCAGATTAAAAATTGTCGCTCCAGCTAAATAACGTCTTAGAATTCTGTCTTAATTTTTCCTCTATGTATAATTATTTTAAATGAACTTGCTCATATCATTTGCAGCTCTCATATCAACCAAGTGCCAAAATTATTATTCTAATGCCCGTATTCACAAACGATAATTTCTTAAATAATTACGTAATTATTTAAATGAGTGAGATGAAGATATGCAGTTTTTTGCAATAGAATGAGATGGGGATAATTGATTACGTAATTATTTAGGAAATTATCGTTTGTGAATACGGGCGTAAGAAAACATAATTTTAAAGTTTCACATAAAACTATACGTTGAAAAGCGCGGCTCATCATTTACCTATATTATTATTATATTTAAATTAAATTCACAAAAATGGAGTTGTTCACTCATTTTGACAGTCTGCACATCAGTGAGGACGTTTATTATGGTCCCCCTTCTCCCTCTTTAAATTGTGAGCCGAATAAGATATAAAATGTTGAGCCGAATTTGACATTAAACTAATGTGTCAAATACTGTAAAATGTCAAAGATGACGTTGCAGTCTACTATTACGCCGTGTCCTACCTGCATCCGGGGACTGCGATGCGTGCGTTGCGTGCGTGCGTTGCGGGGAACGATTAAAATAAAACACATGCAAAGCAATGGGAGTGTCCTCAGTAGACGCGTTGCCCGCAAAAGTCGTACGATAAAACGACACCGCAACGCGCGCATTGTTTTAAATTGAAATGTGTTGTATATCCATCTGTCAAAACCTTGCGATTTTTAATTTTTTACTGCGGGCAGGAAGTTTATTATTTGATTTCCATCGGGACAAATCGAAACATTTTGTGCAATAACAGAAATCTATTTTACAAGAACAAGAGTCAAGGTACACTGGGAATGTGAAAATGTCTCGAATTTAGGTTCTTAAAGTAAGTATGAGGTCTATTAACTTCTCTTATTGTAGACCTATTTTCATTTAAGCTACCTTCTATTTATCTATCTATCAAATCTATACCTATTTCTATAGATTACTTGAGTCTTATTGTTTCTTTCTGTGATTTTTAAGTCTTTCAAGCTCCAACAACCTACTGGTTTACAAAACTAAAACGTATTTCATCTGAAGCTGCAGCAGAAATAGTTGGATTGGAAACCATTTTCTCGCACGAACTGCACGCATTCAGTTAGGACACACTCAAAATTTCTCTTCAAATTTCGCTTCAAAAATCAGAAGCTAAACTCGCCGGCGGCGCCTTTGATCTTTTAGAGACAAGCCACACCTCTAGCGGCCATTGCTTCAGAGTAGAAACGTAGGCCCGCCACAGAATAGGTACAATTCTATTCTGTGGGCAAGCATTCAAAACTAATGAAAGCTCATCTCAAATCATGGCGGATCTCTATGCGCCGAGTAGATGCGCGAACTCGGTATTTTTATTGAAGTTTATATTCTGATTGTACCTATTCTGTGCTAGTACTAGTACTATTTACTTTTTGCCGTAAAAGTGATGCGGCAAATGTAAGCAAATGACGTTGCAGTCCTGTCAACTTTACAATGGTAGACGGCATGAGTGGTCATACGTGAGACTCCATTCTAAAGATGATTAAAATAAAATCAAAAACGAGGCGTAGTAGCTCGACGCGAATTCCATGCAGCAGACCACTGAGAAGATTTTGCATAACCCTGTGTAGGGCTGTGGAAATGATAGAGTAATTAAATTAATTGGATTAATATGGATTGTTTTGTTTTATCTGAAATTAATGATGATAAGAGGAGACTATACATTTCTAGCGGTTGTTTCGTATATCTTATTTGTCAATTTTCTGGTTTTAGCTTATAAACTTTGTTGTTATTTTTATATGTAACGAAATTATGAACGTTTTCCTCTAAAATACGATTTCAGAAATTATTGCCGTTGCCATCTTAAGTTTTCAGCTGATTTTATCTGTGACCAGAAATTTCATTTCCTTCGAGAAAGAGCCACTAGACGAAACTCATTTACTTTCAGGAAAAAGTAATTTAACATGTTAATTATATGTAATTAGATTAAAAGATTATTAAGATGTATTTACTTGGCTGCTATATCTAACTGCGCCATGAGCAGCTTCATAATCATTACGGTTTTATTATTTTTTCTTATTCTAAATTGAGTTGACAATTTCCAGTGGGGAATTTTTTTTCTAAATAATTAACCATCTCATTCTCAAATATGCGTTTTCTCACTCAATTGATTTAAGGAAAAAGCAAAAAGGTATTTTTGTTGAGCCGTTTCCATTTTCATTATCATATCGGTTTAGAAATGACATTATTTTACGTACTAGTGCTTAAAACTATGTTCTTTTATACACACTTGTGTGTTTAAAGGTTCAAAATGCCAATTAAAAGCAAGCTTTCTTGAAATTTCGACAATATGAAATACCTTTACCAACTTCTATAATTCATATTCTGTTGCTTTTGCTACTTGACGATTGTCAAACTCGGCCGTCAGCCTTGTTTGACAATATTCTTGGCTTGCTCAAAACACTCTTTTTCAACACTGTATATAACTGGTATTTTAAGGAAAGTCAAGTGCTAGAAGCGTTTTGCAACGCGTGTTACACAAGACTTTTTGTTAAATCGCCAAGAAACGAGCATAATTTATGAATTCTAGAAATTGGTATCTTATAGAGTCAAAGTGACGGGCTTCATGAATTTCTTTCCTTTAAATTAGCATTTTGATCAATTTTAAGCATTAGCCCATAAAAGGAGTAATTTTTAAGCACTAGTGCTTAAAATAACTTATACTTTTAAGCACTAGTGCGTAACAGAACTTACACTTTTTGGCACTAGTGCGTAAAAGACTAATATTTTGAAACTGAAAAATTGACAACCAAAATATGACCTTTATGATGCGATTTAACAAAAAAGTTTTTAAAAAGAAAAAAAAAATTCACGTATTATCAATACTTCCTTATTTTCATTGACTTAATTTCGATGATCATTCGAGATCGATATTTGCTCCTCTTCTACGCATTACTCAACAACTTCCAGCCTCTTCAATTTTTCCTCTAGATATAAGTTTATTTTTCTTGCTTACCTTTTTCCACTAAAATACTTTGGGCCTGTTAATTCTTTTCTAGGTATTTCATTTCTTAATTTCTTCGCTCAACATGTCTTCATGCATGACACCTTATCCCTTATCCTATATTCTCGTATATTTGTGTCGTATAGATTCTAGCTAGTTATGTCTCTCATTATTTTATCATCCGTTATCATCCCATTCGTCCATTTAAAGGTGCTTCTATTTTCCTATTATATGCTCTTTTAAGGTCCTTCCTCTACCGAGCAAACCTATTGAAAGAAACCCAGTTGCTCATGAGAGATGAATAGTATTTATCGAACTATGATTTGCCAATATCTATCGATCGCCTTGACTTGACTTAGAAAATATCGATGACTGAAGACGTAGATCGATAAATACCGCCCATCGCTACATTTGATTGCAATTCACCCTTGCGTGTCTGTGGTGGTGACCACGAATAATCAAAGTGACAGCCAGTTGTAAGCGCCTATACAGTACCTGAATTTTTTTATTGAATTAAGGTAAAGGTTCCTTCGGACGTTGTTTTTTTAGCAGCTTGCAAGGGTGTAAAGGAAAATGCTCTAGGTTTATCTAAATACTTATTATTTTTTCTTGAAGATCAGTTATAGAAAGGTGAACAAGTTTGCTGTATCAGTTTGAGTTGGTAATATGTTCCTGTAGATACCTTGATCTTGTCAGAGAAGAAATGTGTAGAAAAAAATTATAAAATAAAAAAAACAATCGAACATTTGCTTGTAACGTTCATGTAACTTGCCAGTAAAAGCCCAACGACAGACGCCTGTTCCTTGTCAAACCGCTACCGTTAGGAAAGAGAGAAAAGATCAGTCTCCGTACTATTTATATTAATTTCATTCCAAGGTAATATAGGAGTAGCCTGGCTGGCCTGAATGCATTTTTGCTTGTACAATCATCTTTTTAAAAATAAATTTTGATATTTTGAGATTTCATTATTATTTTATGAAATGTCTCATGATATTATACGAAGTAAAATAATGCCGTCTGCGTCATAACTCTTTTAAATAGATATAATACAGGTATGGTATAATACAGGGCAGGTACTCTTTGTGAAAACGGGCATTTATCCTTCATCCATCTCTTACATGGAACCGTTCATCATACCATGACTTTGTACACTTTTCTTCGAATGCATGATTTTTCATACTAAACGGCTTTTCTCAACTCTCTGAATTTTATAATGCCACGCTTCTTGCTTTTCTTTGTACCTGCCAATAATTTCATCAACCGATCAGATAATAGATTGAATGTTGTTCTTCTTCTTGGTATGAGTTCTCTTATAATTTGTCTGTCTAGTGTCTTATCTAACATTTTATGGTGATCTCATAGATCTTCATCGAGTGAGAGATGCAGCTATGTTTTCTCATAGTTTTCAACTTATGTACGTCATCAACATCCTCGTATATGAACATTTCATCTCCTTTTTATACCCACGCTACACAAGTTTGCCTCCATTCTGCTCCTTTAATGCAAGCAAGGGATCTCGCTTCTAATTTTTTGCATCACATCAACGATTTATCTCTTCTTCCCATTTAATTTTGATAACACATACGAATAAAGTTCTTGTTATGAACATGACCGCACTTTTTTTTCGGTACATGTGTCAAAAATATAATTTTTTTTTTTGTTGAAATATTAAAAAATACTCTTTTTAGGGAAGCGTAGATTAGGCCTGGTCTACCTTAGAGATAGATTTAAAAGAGACATAAGTGATTCTGACTTATCTTTTCGGTGATTTTTTCTGCACTAATTATTAGAGCACGGTGAACAAATATTACGATATAAAATCACCCTGTATACAGGCTGACTCTCGAAAGATAAGAAATCAAGAAGATATAAAACAAATAGACACACTTGCACAGGTAATCCACTTGAAAGTTTTGATAACTCCTGAAGGAGATGCGAGAGTATGGATGCCTTTCCCTCTCCCATTAACGGGGCTAGGGGTGGCAATGATCACCAGTTGGCCAAGGCGTCGGCAGCCAACCTGCAAGATCGTCATCGGGTAAAGATAAGATCCCAGCCGGAAATCGGCGGCTTAACTGAGGGAGGCGAACGTGAGCTAAGCTACGTAACTCTTAACAGGGGGAGGAAGCGGCTGGGTTGGTAAAATAATGGGGAAGTCATGCGAATGGCTCCATTTTATTTCAGGATTGCGGTTTAAGGGTATAGATTTTTGTTTCGTCTTCGTTTGAGTAGAAAAGATTTTTGTATCTACTTTAAAATACAAATATTTACAACGAAACATTTATTGTAATCTCATATTGCAAAAAATTATCCCTAATTAATTATAGTGCATAATCTTAATTTTATTAATTAAAAAAAAATTTCTAAAGACAATAATTGAAAGAGTTAATTAACTTTTGATATGCGAGTTATTTATGTAGGTATCTTATTCCAACCAAAATGTAAAGTTCAACAAACTCGACAATAGGAATTAATTTCCTTCCTGGTTTCTCTTTGTAACTGACCGTAGTATTACGAGAACATCCCCTTACCCCTTTGTGATGGTATTAGTGGCTTGAAGGGTGGTATTTACCCCTTGAGACAGACACTGGCACTATGGTGTAAATGTTCGCACTGTAACATCCTAAAACTGGATTGTCTAGGACTAGCTACAGCTGTGTAGGTCAACACTAACCACTACAGAAGGGGTTGCAAATCCTACCCTCATCGCATTCACGCCCCCCTGGGAACTGCATGCTCTACCAATATTGCCACATCTAAATTATTCAGTTGTGGGATCGCTATATGATATAATATTCTGCTAATTAATTTTATATTGGACGTTGAAAGTATTCATACTTTAAAGTAAGATTACTTCGGAGATTCAAAGATCAGCGAAAATTCGAACTTTCCCTCGACTGATTAAGACATTTAATTACTGTCATGTTACAATTTCCCAACACTTATACATGTTGGAGCCTCGGTAAACTGTGGAAATTCTGTTTTTGTTGATTGCAGTAGCAATTCTCTCTTATATAAACATCTGCTTGAGAAAAACATGATATCTTAGTTACATAGAAAATAATCAACTGAGATAATATATTTTATACGGATCATCGAGTTTTCCCCATTAACCAAGTATTGTCCCTGAAAGATGTACAAAATAAGTAAAAGTGAAGAGAAGTTATATAGTTAATATTATCTGACAACACAGTGTATAGTGTACGTACTGATCTAGAAAACATATCCGGGTGTTTGTAAACAGATACAGATGCATGAAGTTGTATTTCAGGGGTTAAGTCATCAAACAAGTCGTGTATATATCCTCACTGGGGCGGATTACACGCTACAGTGTTGTCGAATCCTCTTATAGGCTCAGAGTCCAATCAACCTCAAAAGAGAGAGCTTGTCTGTCAGATTCACCCAACTGATTATCAGTTGTTCTAACTAAAGGGATAAGTACCTATACACCAGCTAGATCCTATAATCGTCTTAGTTCAGTTCTTATAGCACCAGAAAGGTCTCTCTGAGATTTTTAATGAGGAAGAATCTCGATGTTTTGTGACATCAGATATTCAAATCTTTCGATTAAAACTTCGCCCATATCGGGAGGTGGTTGACAAAGAAATCAAGCAACCTGGGCGCGATAACGCAGCAGGCGATAGAGTAGGCTGTGGATTACAGCTGTTCGGCTGTTCGTTATTCCGTTCCCGCCCCGGGGCGTAAGGAAGAGAACAAGGGGCACGGGGCATCAGGGAACAGAAAGCACAGAGCTGAATATAAGAAGTACCTCGGGGAGTTGTTGGACTCGGGATTTATATTCATGTCTCGCGCTCTCTAAACTGCTCTATGAGCAAGAGCGAGAGGGAGAATATGTAGTCATTAAATACTTTGTAGTTGTTCGGACTCGGACTTGCTCCCTGAAGTGTATTAAGTTAGCCCTTTTGTTAAGACTACCGACTGTGTAATGTTATTCTTTGAAAGTCCTCTTTGCTCCTTTTACACCTTGCCGGGCCCACTTCTATATCTAGGATTTTGACCTGAGATTGTGTTTTGAAAGCTCCACTTACCATAAAGATTATGAGACAGTCTACGCGGTTACAACTCAACTATGCAAGATTTCATTGGAATATTTTACAAGCGACAAGCGGGTCCAGAAATTATATTGGGGAAGTTTCAAGTTTCAAGGAAAGTTTATTTTCATCTACGTTAGAGATTGGATGTCGTTTAAAAGCAGTTAAAAGATATATGATGCAGAAATACTGTCAGGCTTTACGTCTTCAGGTTCCCACTGAATAAGTAAAAGTTTTAACTGCATGACGTGAGTAAACAAATTAATAACTCCATGGAGTTTGAAAAATTACGTAGATTATGGAGGAAATTTACCTAAAATGTCAAAATCATTATAATACCTTCACTCTTACCCGTATAATAGTTCACCTTGATAATCCCCAAACGATGGGGGAGCTTCCTGACAACATTGACGCAAAAATTTTAGAACATTCGCCGAATATTTTGTAGCACGAAAAAATGACATGGTCAAAGATCGTTATAAAATTTTAGCCGATATTTATTTTTTATTATTATTAACAACAACTTTATAGTATTGTAGGGTATGAGTTAAGTTAGTGTAACTTATTTTTCCGAAAATCATAATTTCATCATCAAAGAACTCTTCAGTTCTTATGGAAATCATCAATAAAATTGAAAGAAAAATTTAAGCACGAGACGTAGGTCGAGTACACATCTTGTAATTTCATGGATAAGATGTCATTATCATACATCTGACACTTGACACTTGAAGAAAATTTCGCAAGATACATATTTTCGTACCAGACGAACGAAATAGAAAAGCTAGTCGCTGTAATGTTCGACGGAAACCAATTTTAAAGCAACAAAACTCACAAGGAATAATGGATAATAAAATTCCTATTCCTATTTGATTGCTTTAGTTTCTGCAGTTGATAAAGACAAAATCATGGAAACAACTAGCCAAAGTAATCATTATTATACAGTCATTATTATTACATTACTGTTGATGTTTACATGAAAATAACATGCTATCAACACAGTTGTTGGGAACAATTACATGGATTTGTTTTCCAAGTAATTTTTCATTTTAATAATAGAATTCCACGCATAAGAAACACTTCGTTCACTCTAGCTCATTAGACCAATTGTGTTTCAATCTAAAAACGTTTATCCATACCTACGAAGAGAAATTATAATAAATTTCACTTATTAATACAGAAAAACATCACATACAATCGTAAAGAATAGGCTATCGAACCATGACGTAATAAAAAGAACTACTTACTCACCATTTTTATGTTTTGAAAATTAATAATTTTTTTTATAAAAAAAAATAATTATGAATTATTATCAACATTTAAAATGTTGAGAAAAATGTTCATTTCAATATTTTTACTAGTTTATTGCCCGTATTCACAAACGATAATTTCCTAAATAATTACGTAATTATTTAAATGAGTGAGATGGAGATATGCAGTTTTTTTGCAATAGAATGAGATGGGGATAATTGATTACGTAATTATTTAGGAAATTATCGTTTGTGAATACGGGCGTAAAACTACTAAACTATGTGGGCGGTGGCGTCAGAAATAAAACGGTGAGCCCGACTATATGGGCTGTGAGAAAAAGAGATAAATGTAGCAAATTTTTGAATAGGTAATTTTTCACTGACACTTCGAAATAGAGAGATCAAGTCAGTATCTCTCCACTTTAAAAGGAAAAGGAAAGGGAAGTTATGGGATGCCAGTTGACTTTTCAATTTAGAAATTGACTGGATCGGGTGACCGAGCGACCAGGTCCCTTTTTGGTCCTTTCAAGTCTGGAGTTCCACAAGGTAGTGTCCTTGGTCCACGCCTATTCCTTAATTTCATCAACGACTTCCTAATTAGCAAACACAAATTCACTTTGTATTAACTATCCAGACGATAAAACTATTCTCATTAAGAAAAAACAAACGACTTCCTCAAATTATTACAACAGTTCAAGACCCATTGAAGAACGCATCTTTATACTTCAGTCAATAAACTAAAACTGAATTTATCAAAAACTGAGTTGATAGGTTTTCATTCTTCCGGATCACGTCTACTCTCTCTGCCTAATGATGATGTCCTGATTAAACCCAGAGGAGTCATGAACTTTTTGGGCTTACATATCTCAAGCTCACACAGACCTCTTATGCCACCGATTTGATAGCTCTTGCTTCCTTTTGAGACGAATCCAACATTACAACATACTATTACTCATAATATTCTGCTCTCTACGGATAATGGACATTTTTATTGTCATGCAGCCTATGGCATCGAAGTCTAGGGCAGCACCGTCATATCAGGATCCTGGCAAGCCTATCCATTCGCCAGTCTTGCAGGGGACAGTTTAGACGACTTGTATTTTTAACATTTTCCGTTCTTTATGTTTTCTCCCTCCTCAAACTTATTCACAAAAATCAGATTAAGCTTTATCCTTTCCGATTGTATTACAATTATCATACCCGGTTCAATCTATTCAAACTACCAGCCCATCAGCATCTCTCGTCCACTGAAAAAACGTTTAGGTACGCGGCCATAAAATAAAAAAAAATATCAAAAAATATCTTACAAAGCTGGAACCATGTAATACCACGAATATACCGTCTTTCTCACACCCCCCCCCCCCCCCCGCCTTCCTAACTTAACTAAAGAATGACGTTGGACATCCTGCATTTTTTTATGAAGTTTTAATATTTTAGCTTTCCAGGCAAAGTTTGCAGATTTTTTGCAGTCGACCTTATGAGCGTACCTCTTAAATAGGGAGCTTACCTTTAGGTGAATTTTATAATGAATCGTTTGACGTGAACTTCACGTCAAAATTACCTGTAATCTTCCGAAATCTCTTCTATAGTCCTTCCGGTGTAATAATTTGAAGGAATGTTTTTCTTTCCTATTTCATATCATCCCTATTTAGGAAATTCGTACCTTATTCCAGAAAATACTCTAAATTGAAATAATTAGCGATAACAAGGAATAATCTGGTTGAATTATTGACACTCACGAGAAGAACGATCGATGAAACTGAAAATCAGATAATGAAAAGTATCTAGCCCAAAAATGCAATCGTGAAGCTGATATTTTAGCCCTTAAAAATGTTCTGTTCATGTAAATGTGTTAATCCAATATAACTTCTAAGAAAGCGTGTCAGTCTATTTCAGAGATATGCGCGTAAGAGAAATTTTCCAGAAAAAACTTGTGTATTTTCCGTGCGATCACCTTGAATCTTGATGGAATGAAATCACCGTTTCCCTATCAGAGAATAAAGGAGGAAGAGGTACCGTGTAGAAATACGATGAGACTTCGACAAAGCAATAAAGCGATGATTGGAAAAACGCCGACTGAAAGTCGGGAAACTGTCGCGGCTATGAAACCGTTCAGCTGTCGAAAATATTATCTGAAATATCACCTAGTTATGTTGCAGCAAAAAATTATTTAATCTCGCAGTGACGGATCAGTTTTAATTAAAAGATTGAAGCTCACATTAACAACTATCCATTTGAAGGAATCTGAGCAAAAAGATTGCTTAGGGCGAATATATGCGAAAAAGAGAACTTCTGCAAGACCCTCCTTTGATGTCAGTTGTCGTACTTCAGCATAGTTAATTGGAATTTTAACCATCGTTGCCAGGATAAATTTTTCCAAGCATTTCTTTTCTGAAGACTAACTTTTACTCTGGATCCTGACGGTAACTAGGAAATCTATACTACTTACATTATTCTTGTACGTAAATATGTAATAATTGGCAATTAGTAAAGATGAGAATTATGTCAACATTAGAGTTAGTTCAGGATTTATTAATTATGACTTGTTTAAAATTCTAAGCAAGATTCTTTTAATTACTTAATAGTTAGTTTATTATAATTCAAAATGTTATTTTTTGTTTGCTTATAGATGTACCTCCTTAATAAGTTATCGTAATTTTTTGCTTTTATACAGGGTGGAACACAGGAAACTTAGATCACATATACAGATGTCCCAAAACTCAACGCCATCCCTTGTAGGGCTGATAGGCCAAGTCATGACTGACCAGAATATCATAGCATGATCTTAGTAAAAAAAAATTTTTTTCGAGATAAAATGCCGAAGTTAAGTCATGAAAAAAATTTCATCAATTGGGCGAAAAAATTCTAATTTTCCTAAAGTACATGGCACCAGAATTTTATTCGGCACTTGATCAATAACAGGGCTATGCAGCGTTGCGGAACAAAATTTAGAATGCAAGAATATGAAACTTTGTAACTGTGACACTCGAAAAACAGATCTAAGGTATCGATTTTCACAAAATTAATAAAAGTCCCATTATCTCGAAAATAAACAATTTTTTACTGAGATCAGCTTATGATATTCTGGTCAGTGATGAGTTGGCCCTTCGAGGGATGACGTTGAGTTTTGGGACATCCTGTATAATAATACAGCTAAAAGCTGAAAATTTCTACATGTAGGATTTCCATTTCGACGAACTGTACTAAAAAATATTTACAACCCCATACTACTTCCGATTATACCGGTAATAGCCATCACCTTTCTTTTTTTAATGGATCAACCTGTATTATTATTATACAGGGTGCACCATGTATCCTTCTCTATATTGCTATGTCCTGAACGCTAAGAGATACAGGGTCGGTTAAATTAGAGAAAAGATGCGCAGTTTTGTGTCCATCTCGAATTCGTCAAAACATGCAAGATATCTGTGACCGTTCCTGAAATATCCTGAAAAAACTGAAAAATCGAGATTTCTTATTTTCCTCATATCTTTTTTATTATTGGAAATTAATAAATAATTTTTTGTAGGCTTACATAAGCCGTTAAGAGCTATCCATCTGACATTTCAAAAATTTTCAAGGCCTACTAGATCCAAGAGTTTTCACAGTCAACTTTCGTTTTTCTTATGGCCGCCATATTATTTTTTTATGTCGTTCGATATGAAAAAAATAATGGAAACCAAAAATTAATAAATTTAAAAATTTTTTTTTTAATTTTTATTCTTAATTTTTCAAAGAAAAATCTCATAAAAAATCGTCGAAAAACGTCAACATTTTTAAAATACGCCGAAATAGTGCTTGCCTTATGGTTTTTTAATTTATCTATGAAATTCGGTCTAAAAATGTGTCTTTTTTGTAAAGAAAAAAGAAGAATAAAAATTTTTTTAATTTATTTTTTGAAGTTTAACAATTTTTTGTTTTTATGATTTTTTTTTATACCGAACAACATAAAAAAACACTATGGTGGCCATAAGAAAAACGAAAGTTGACTATGAAAATTCTGGGATCTAGTCGGCTTTGAAAATTTTTGAAATGTCAGATGGGTAGCTCCTGACGACTTATGTAAGCCCACAAAAAATTATTCATTAATCTCCAATAATAAAAAAGATATGGCAAAAATAGGAAATATCGATTTTTCAGTTTTTTCAGGATATTTCAGGAACGGTCACAGATATCTTGTATGTCTCGACGGAATCGAAATGGCCACAAAATTGCGCTCCTTTGGACTTGTTTAACCGAACCTGTATTCGTTATCGTTAGGAGATAGCAGAGAAAGATACATGGTGCACCCTGTATTTTAAGATTGTCTGAGGAAATTTAATACAGGATTTTAATAAAGGATTTACTTCAGGTTATAAACAAATGAAAATCGCCATTTTCAATTTTTAAAGCTGCTTACATTGATAACCATTCAAGATATTACTGAAAACAGTTTTTGTGTTTTGTATATGAATCTTGTCTCCCATCTGCCATGTTCCTTTTGATATTTTAATCAAGTAACTGATGGGAATTTAATTTTAATGCTGCGAATATACGAGATATTGAATAGTAGACTTGATAGACTAGTCTATTCAACTTTCTATGAATTTGATTTGAATTCGTAGTCACGGTTACTTACTGTAACAGTTCTGTACTTCAAAATAACTGTAATTTTATTGCAAGTTGTTCGTCTCAAATCATTGATCTTTAATTCTTTAGTCTAAATCTTTCAGTAGATAAGTGACAAATAGGTAAGGGTAATCAAAATTCGGTATGTTACAATAATTTGAAGCCGTTTTCCAAAAACGTTACATTTTAAGAATTCATTCATACGTAGTGTTATCTCACTTCATGCGTTAAAAATAGGTAAATGAGCAGTTATTTAACCAACTTGATTCCTATAATTACTAAGTGGCTGATGTGTTATACAATGCAAATTTAGAGATGAGTATATTCGTTTTCTTCTAGGAAAAATCAGGTCTAGGTAAAATCATTCTGTAGATTTCCGAAAATGTTAATATTTCAAGATATTTTCAACGAACCTTCAGTAGCTTGCAGATATATTACCGATAAAAATGACACAAGTATCTTTTCAATGAATTGATAGCATCTGGTCTCCCATTGCTATGTTCCTTTTGATATTTTAATTAACTAACTGATCGTTTCGTAACTTGATTTGATGCCTCGATACAGTAGACTTGATATAGGCTAGTCTATTCGACTTTCTATGAATAGTGATACGTCACGGCTACTTACTGTAACTGTTTTACATTTATAGGTTATTTGAAAATAACTGTAGTTTTACTGCGATTTGTTTGTCTCAAATCATCAATATTTGATCCATTAGTCTAAACCATTCAGTGTAGATATGCGACAGAAATAGTCCGAAACAGTCAGAAACAGAAACAGACCAACAAGAGTTTCCAGTATTCGTTAAAACTTTTGTAAATGATAGTTTTTAGCATGGCAACATCGTCTCACAATAAACGCATTGGCTAACTGGAGAAGAGATTTGGAATACGACATGACGTTGTTTACCAGCCGTATCACCTCTCATAATTAAGTAAACACCGACATCAGAGGAAATGGAGACTTTCTAATTAAATTAAGTCGAGTTGAACTTGTTTTCCTTTGAAAGAAAACCTTGTTTTACCGCCCTCGGTGTATTTGCTAGCTAATGGTATTGAGAAAATGCCTCTCCCAATTGAATGAATTAGACACCGGTTTTATTTTATTACTTATTACTCCTTAAAATCGGGCCAAGTTGCCATTAGTAATGTGACTCTTGATAAATTATATACAAATAAAGATGGAAGGAAGGGGTTTAAGCTTTTTGGAATATTTCTCTTGATCGGATTTATTTACGAAATATAAAACACGCAATTCTTGTTCAAATCATTGAAGGGATGATATTACTGGTCCTGAAAGGATTTAAAATACCATTAATTAGTTATCTAGGACATATTTATTATTTCAACAATTTTTGATATTTCTCTTGCTGGACTCGTCTTGTTTTTTTTTATATTGTATAGAGTTCTAACTTGAATAGAGATTACACCACCTTTGATTAAAAGAGCCAGTCAGACCTTCAATCAAAGGCACCATTAAAATTTGAATATTACACTTTTCAGAATGCTCTTGCACGGAATTGCAATTTTTTTATATCGTTGAATTTTGAAAATTTTATAAGGCAAATAAAACGGATTTCAAAGACTATGAGGGCCCGAATGTATATTTTATTTAGAGACATAATAACATTGTTAACTGAATTTTTCTGAATTAAATAAAATATTTTAATAAACATAAAATTTACTTTTGGGGACTCTACAACAACGCAAGCGAAACAGTGACAGTATCCACTAGTTTGAATCTGAAATACGTACGACAGCATAGAACGGTAAAAATAAACTTTTTACCTCAAAAGTAATCATGCAGTACGCACATTGCACAACCATCATCTCTCAAGTGTTAAAAATTTCAAATTAATTGTGTCCCAACTGAATTGAGAGTCTTAAGAGTATATTACTTATATTAATAAATAACAGTGTACTTAGTATTAAAACAGTTATGTAAATTTAAGTTCTGTGCTGTTTCCTCAAATTAACTACTTGCTCTCCGATTATCAGAACATTAAGCGCCTTAATCGAATTTGACTAGTCCTGGAGAATTTCCCAACACGCGTTATACCCAAAACCTTAATAGTATTCTTTTAGAGAGTTTAATTTGTTGTTTCCGTTTAATTCCAGATCCAGATATTTGGGTTCAACTCGCAACTATACACCAACTTTTCCGAAGCGCTGCACAAGGCCCAGGGGATCGTAGTGATATCGCTTCTATTGCAGGTGAGCCATCTCCCTCTGTATTCCTGCAGGTTCTTATGTGATTCCTGGGATGATAATCCCGATAATCCTGCAGGAAGCTTGCTGGCAGGATTACCACTCGTTTTATCTTTGAAGATTCCTGAAAATCGTCTTCTCTAGGAGACATAAGGAGAGAGTTTAGATGTACGGAAAAACGAATAAACATGGAGCGTTTATGTGAGAAGCGAATGATTCTTTCAACGGAGTAATTAATTTAAAGTTAATTGACTTTCCAAATCTTGTGTTTGTAATTTAATATGAGGAATTAATATTTCCAGGATAAAAAAATTTGGCATTACATGAACTGGCCGCAAATAATGAAAATTCGTTTTATTAAGCTATCTGTTGGCTGTTAAGTTTCTTGTTAAAAAAAAGCAACCTGGAGTCTTCATTACGAATAATATTTCAAAATTTATTTGTTTTTACTATCTATGATCACAGAATAACGCTTCAAAGCCAAAGTTCTTCGATTTTTTAGAAGTTCTTATTATGCATTTGCATTTTAAAGAATTTATGATCAACTTATTCGTGTACACTGTATACTTATTATTCTTCGCTTCTCTCGTACACAGGAATATTCAAGTTAAAATGTCCCGGGTTTTCAGGCAACATTCTAACTTTGCTGAGAGAAATTTAACGTACGAGATCTCTGGTAAGCTAGCTTTTTTGTAGCTGCCAAAGTTTCATGTACGAGTTTCTTCACGCTGTTTAGAATGTTGAAGTTTAGGACTGGAAAGTTCAGCTAAATTGAGCAAAGGATGCATTGAAGGTAATACGTATAAATGTAGATATACGAGTACATACAATAAAGTTAAAATACTGCCATATGCAGTCTCAATTATCATTTAAGCCCATCAAACTTGACGCCGCTCTGTAAACTAAATTCTATTCCAAATGAGCGTGGAAGTTGCTCTTAATGTTTGTAATACATTTCTGCATGCTCTCATCTGTCTCACTATCGCTAGATACATTTCCCTAGTCAGAAGATTAGTTAAATGTAATTCAACTCCTCCAAACTTTTCATCAAGTTGTCTCTCTGTGATCACATATAAAAAAAATCGACCTGAAACAAGATAAATCGCGTTGTCGATTTTTCTTGTTCTACACATTAGGGGGGGGGGGGTAAGTGGTCGTTTAAATTAAAAATGGCGACCAAATATGAGGTGCATACGCATTAATCTGCTATTTAAAAAAATAATTTAACCATTTTTTTAACCATTTAAAAAAATATTTTAAAAAATCAGAAAAATAATCTTTTTTCTTTAATTTAAACTACACAATAAGCGAGATAAGATACCATGTGAAAAGTTAAGATAGAGAACTTAAGGCGTTTTCAAAAGCTGTTATCATTGTACACCGCTTTGAATTTAAAAAAATTGCGATTTTCAGTTGTTTATGACTCATAAACTACTCAATCTTAAGGTGGATCCACATCAATACAAATTTTCGTTGTGCGTTGTTTTTGACGCAAACTTGCTCGTGTGCGGCGGAATATTCATATATGTGGACTGTGCGCCGCAAATAAATTCACGCAAACATTTTTGCAACGAACGACGCACACGATCCGATGAGCTGTCGGTTTTCAACCAACTTCAAAGGGATTTGCTCCGCACAGTAATATTAATGTGGACGTGAATCTGTGGATTCACACAAATGTGGACTTGTGTAATTTTTTACTAGATATTTGGCTATTTTGTTAATTTTACAGTCTTTTGCTTTTGATTTTCCTCTTTTGTCAATTATTGCTTTTCCTAATTTGTCAAATGCTTTTCCCATTTATCAAACATCAGTGCGTGATTTTTCAATTGAAATTCCTTTTCTGTCAAATAAGATTCCTTTTTTATCAAATATGCTTTTCCAGTATTTATTATACTGTCATTGCAGGTAAATAGGAAAAGCAATTGACATAAAGTAAAACTGATTTGACATAAAAGGAAATTTATTGATGACTCAATGACTATACAATCGTTGATAGATAGAAAAATAAGAAAATCATTAGCGAATGTTATTATTTCAAATATCGACGATCCGCATCCCACAAGTGGATTCGCGCGCACAACGAACAAGATATAAAAATTACGTGGTAAAATATTTCATCAGATTTAAATTTATGGCGCAAATTTTTCGCTGAATTTCAACACACAACGCACAACGAAAATTTGTATTGATGTGGATCCACCTTAAGTCCAAATTATAAAAACCGCCTGTATTAATTCAACTTTCTCGGGCAGTTTGAAAACAATAATATACAGGCTGTCTCCGTTAAAATAACGAAGTGGGTGTCAACAGCACGTATTTCCATAAGCGCGGCCATTTTGAAAATATTTTCATTGAATTTCCCGTGGCCACTTATGTCTTTATTTTTATATTTTGAGGCTCTACGACCAATAGTGCCGGTGATGTGGCCAGTGTCATCTTAACGGGATGCAAAGTCAAAACTCCCTATTTTTTCCGTTTGATAAAAAAATATCGTCGTAGAGAAAAAACTGTAATAAACAAAATTGTAGAAAATTGAATTTCCCACAAGTTTTGATTCTCTGACTTTACCCAAAAAATTGAACATTGCTGAGTTAGTCAAGGAAAACCAATTTTCATAAAATTCAAAATGGCTGACTGATGCGCACCTTGGATCTGATCGCCATTTTGAATTTAGACTACCTGTGACCTCCCTTAACGGGTAGAATAAGAAAGATATGGAATTTTTCCCTGATTAAAAATACATAATGACTGGGCTAAGTCATGAATTAAAGTACCTGCTCTAATGTTACCTAATGTTTAGATAATACCTACCTACTTCCATAACAGGTCACAATTATAAAACTACAACAAAATTTATTGGAGTTGGTGAAAAACTAAAAAAGTAATGGCAAAAAAATTTTTTTTTTTATAACGAAATCTTTCTTAGCAGATCTACTTTTCAAGAATCTATCCTAATCCTTTAAGATTTTTCATCACTTATGGAAAATTTTTGTATAGTCAAATATGTATATTATTCCCCCAAATCAGTTGTCAGCTGACATACTTTTCTGCTAATGCACTTGGAATTAGTGGAGAGGGTCTGTCAAAAAAAAGGCTCCATCCGCCTCGGACTCGAGAATTTTTTTTTTTTTTTTTTCATAAAGTTTGACCCCCTCTTCATTTTGGTGGCATTTTCAAAAATTTAATCGACGCCCTGGTGGAGAAATGTGCATGCGAAGACATCGGCAATGGGTTTTTTGCACATAACTGCTCGCTTAATTCAACTCTGATCATAGTAAATCGGTACCCGGCATTTTTTAGGGCTAAGTGTCCCCTTTCAAGATTTTCTTACCACATGTCGCTATCTCAATTAGGGCCTGCACGCGGACGTGATATGTAAGCCAATTAATCTAGCCGCGGAGCAGCGAGAGCCGGGGGGGAGCCTAGCGCTCCCTCTCCTTTCTCTCTTCTCTCACAGACACACACGCTAGATTAATTGGTTTACATATCACGTCCGCGTGCAGGCCCTAACTGAGATAGCGACATGGGGTAAGAAAATCTTGAAAGTGGACACTTAGCCCTAAAAAATGCCGGGTAGCGGAACCCGCTAACCTTAATCCTTGCCATTCTACAGGACCAAACCCGTTTGGTGACCCTGTGACCTTATTAATGGTCCGATCGAGATCTACTGGGCCTCAAATCAAAGATAAAAAAAATTCGCGTCTGATGACGAAAAAAATGTTACCCCCACTTCCATCTTTCATGGCAAAAAAACAGTTTTAAGAAAAAAAAGGGGGGAGGGAAATCGGTTTTTCTGCGGGCATCTTGCCAATATTGGCGGAATCGAAAAAAAATACCATTTTAAAGTAGGCATTCCAAAGTGTCATCTCCCATTGGTTGGGCCCGAGGCCCGAGGTCCCAATACTGGTATTAGCGAAAGTTATAGCAATTTGAATTTTAATTATGATTTCCCCTCCCCCTCCCCCTCTAATCGAGATAGCGACTTCAAAATTTCAGGCATCATTGAGAACACTGCTGTCTGTCGATGAAAAAAAAATTAAGTCCCTAAGTCGATTTTTTCCATGCAAAACACGCGAACACGGACGGCGGTGTATTCGCACCGCGGCGGAACCCTGAAGGAAGGGCCTTAAAATTGAAAATGCGATATCTCGAGAACCGTTTGACCGATTTGAACCAGTCAAAGTTCAAATTACGCATCTTCGAGAGCTCTTCATTTTTCGACTGGATATTTACTATGCTCAGAGTTGAATTAAGCGAGTTATGTGCAAAAAACCCATTGCCGATGTCTTCGCATGCGCATTTCTCCGCCAGGGCGTCGATTAAATTTTTGAAAATGCCACCAAAATGAAGAGGGGTCCAACTTTATAAAAAAATAAATAAAAAAAAATTCTCGAGTCCAAGGCGGTTCGAAAGTTAGATCCTCTCTACTAAATATTGAAAATTCCAAACTGGTATTACATAATGTTCCAATATCGATTATTTCCACAATTGTTAATTAAATAATGTGATAGACAAATTATTTTCTAATAGGGGTGTTTACATAAATCAATCAGTCAATTAGATATTTAAGTCCATTAATGGCATATAATTGATTCATCTGCCATACGATACATGGGTGCATTAGTGAATCTATAGAGTGGAATAGTGAATTATACAAACTTTTGAAACAGAAAATCAATTTTAGGATTGCAAATTTACATTGTTAGTCTAATAAGAGATGGCTGCAGAAAATATGTCGTCATAAGATGGACGAACTAGAAAAACATGAATGATCGTTGAAACTCTAATTAAGAGGGAACGCGAAAGTTTCCCGAGAAAATCCTGCCAAAACATTGGGTTTTCAAACTGTTTGTTAGATAAATAATTGCACTAACAATCTTTTAGCGGTGGACTGAAAATGAAATCACCACGTCTCAAATCAAAGGTCTCGATATTCTCTAGGCATTGCATCAAAACCTGCAGAAAAACATAAGTTGCATGGGAGAAAGTTTCTCGGTGCGCGATCGCTTTTGGTGATACGTATTTCGCGCAATAGAGCGAAGACTATGACCGTGCACGAGGTCATAGAAATCTTAAATTTGTTTCCCTAGCAACAAAGGAACAAGCAACTTTGTTCTTAATTGAAAATTTGTTGCGTCATTTTTATGATTTTTACTTTTTATATTTTTTTTTTATTTCAATAAAGCTGTCTAAAAAAATTAAATGCAGAGAGGGAAATTATCGGGTTGTTTCGGCTCTTGCCTCAATAAAAAGCTCTCATTCTTAAGTACCAAAGTTCAATTTTGAGCATGATACATGAATAACTATTCTATGAAATAAAAAGGGTCGTGGATAAAATAGGGTACATATGGAACTCGCAGATCAAGGCTAGTGCTTTTTTTAAACAAAACAAATTCTACTGTTAAAATGCTCGAATCTCGCTGTCAAAGTATAATAATAATAATAATAAAATTGTAGAATACGAAGTCATTCCTAAAAACGAATTATTAAACATTTTGTACTTACAAGCCCCCCCTGCCACCGAACCTTTAATTATAATTTTTCTAGCACTAGCAGTTTCTTGGCTTACAATTTTATGAAAACTTTTTAGCAATAAATCAACACTCCTCATTCCCTATAACCCCGCAACCTCTTTGGATGTTAACTCTCCTAGCTGCATTTCATTAAATGTCTTCGTCTTTTTTCCGTCCGTTTAACGCTAGTAGATGAAGATGATGAAGATGAAATTTACTATAAAACTGCCAAAATTTGCGAAAGTGGTTGATTGTTTCCTGCGTTTAATAGGATATTTGTATAACCGACAGTGACGCGTAGGTAGTAGGGTACCGCTACCCTAGTAAGCATCAGTGTCGGTACTACAGGTACCCTAACTGGGTATATGATGTTAGTTTATTAAATTGAAAGTTTTGAAGCAATTCTTTTTTTGTATTTTTAAAGTCAATATAATGAAGAAAGCTGGCCTGATTTCACTCAGATCACTACCGACCAGAAAGAGAGGAATGATTAGCTTCCGTATTCTTCATAATAATTTTATATTACTTAAGGTACTCTGTTTCGCCTGTATTTTTTTTGCATTATCCAAACTACAGGGTGCACCATGTATCCTTCTCTATATTGCTATCTCCTGAACGCTAAGAGATACGCAGGGTCGGTTAAATTAGAGAAAAGATGGGCAGTTTTGTGGCCATCTCGAATCCGTCAAAACATGCAAGATATCTGTGACCGTTCCTAAAATATCCTGAAAAAACAGAAAAATCGAGATTTCTTATTTTCCTCATATCTTTTTTAGTATTGGAAATTAATAAATAATTTTTTGTAGGCTTACATAAGCCGGCAAGAGCTATCCATCTGACGTTTTTTTCAAATTTTTCAAGGCCTACTAGATCCAAGAGTATTCACAGTCAACTTTCGTTTTTCTTATGGCCGCCATATTATTTTTTATGTCTTTCGATATGAAAAAAATAATGGAAACCAAAAATTAATAAACTTCAAAAAAAAATTTTTAAATTTTTATTTTTAATTTTTCAAAGATAAATCTAATAAAAAAATCGTCGAAAAACGTCAACATTTGTAAAATACGCCGAAATAGTGCTTGCCTTATGGTTTTTTAATTTATCTATGAAATTCGGTCTAAAAATGTGTCTTTTTTGTAAAGAAAAAAGAAGAATATAATTTTTTTTATTTTTTTTTTGAAGTTTAACAATTTTTAGTTTTTATGATTTTTTTTTATACCGAACAACATAAAAAAACACGATGGTGGCCAGAAGAAAAACGAAAGTTGACTATGAAAATTCTGGAATCTAGTCGGCTTTGAAAATTTTTGAAATGTCAGATGGATAGCTCTTGACGACTTATGTAAGCCCACAAAAATTATTCATTAATCTCCAATAATAAAAAAGATATGGAAAAAATAAGAAATCTCGATTTTTCAGTTTTTTCAGGATATTTCAGGAACGGTCGCAGATATCTTGTATATCTCGACGGAATCGAGATGGCCACAAAATTGTGTTTCTTTGGACTTGTTTAACCGACCCTGTATCTGTTAGCGTTAGGAGATAGCAATATAGAGAAGGATACATGGTGCACCCTGTATACACCTCGCTCTCCGCGAATAGCTGGCTTGCGCACCGAGAAACTTTTTCTTGACTTGCACAAAAGGTTGCTTGCACAAAACATAGTGCAGGCAACCTTGGTGCAATGCATAGAGGAGATCAAAACCTTTAATTTGATGCGTCATTATGTATCCACCTGATGACCTGTCCACCGATAAAAAGATTGTTCCTGAAAATTTTTAACAAATTAATAATTCGGAAAACCAATGTTTCGATAGGATTTTCGCGATTAACATTGTTCCCTCTTAATTACAGTCTCAACGATGATTCATTTTTCTCGTTCGTACACTTATGCACGACATATTTTCTGCAGCCGTCTCTTGCACGATGTTGAAAGTACTAAAATCGTATATTACGAGTATTATACTATACAGTTCTTGTCTTCAACATCTTCTAAGATGATTTTTTTAGACAAAATTGTTTAGTTAATTGACTCTTTCATGTTATATTTATTATTATCACTTTGTTGTCTCAGCCACTCATACAAAGTAGTGTATAAATTGATTAATTGATGAATTGGCTTCTACTTTCATAATTTTCAACATAACACTCTGAATAATGCGGGACTCAATTTTCTAAGACAGACTGATTACTTGATTAAATTATGTCGTAATTAACATTTTACATGAAACAACTTAGCTTCTTATTGTACAATCGCTTTAATAATCTGATTATTGTTTCATTATTAACGAAAATTTCAACCTATAAGGGTCCTTAGTAAGTTTACGTACCTATAGATAAAAGTATGACAGTAACTTGTAATGTTCGTTTCTCCGTTAATTATTAATTAAAACCTTCTTTAAATTTTATTTCGTAAATCTAGCTTCGAAATAGAAAGGAAAATTATAGAATGATTTGTTTACTTTAAATCCAAGTTTAGAGTAATAAAATGTAGGTCTGTTCGATGTCCTTGAGTGGCCAGAGACTAGTCGAGGAGAGCATCCGGCCTGTACTACCTGTTGCCAGTTGGTATAAGAGCCGTGGTTCGTGCAGATAATGCCAATAAATCCAGATATGCTAGGGAAATGAGTATAGGGTAATAATTGACTAATAATCAAATTGACATCATAGTAGAGAGTGACCGCTGTCAGTGCAGAGAGATAAAGAGTTTTAATTTAGTCGCATAAGGGATTTGAGCATCTTTCGGATTCGTGTTAGGGGAGTGAGAAAAAAGGTTTCTGGAGACTCGGTCGCTTAAGTGGCCAGCGGTTGGTTTAATTCATTTTCTTTTCTTGAATAGTTCCATCTTTAATACTAACAAATACAAGTTATAAGTCAATCGAAGTACCCAGAAAATTAATTTTTTTGTGACCCTCTGCGTCAATAAGAGCAGTTACTAGCTTACACAGAGGTAAAGTTTTTCACTAATTATTTGCTGGATATCATAGCTAGTTTTCTTTTTTTTTATAGGGTTTTAGGGAATGGTCTTAGAAAACGGATCTTAGAAACGAGTTTTAAGAAATTATCTTAAGAAATAAATGGTTCTAGGAACAAATTCTCAGCAAGGGGTTCTAGTTTTATTCTTGTTTTGTCATACTTCACAAGAAAAAAGCCGCTTGATACCCAATTTTTCTGAAGTCAATGTGGTTTACTCAAAAATATTTTATTTGAAATTTATTGAGGATCTCACTCGAGAAGGAGATACTAGTGAAGAGTGACTTTCATTTTATTAATCACAGAATTACCATGCAATAAGGTGAAGTGAATTTTAATGGTGATTTTATTTAAAATCAAATCAAACTATTAATGTTATTTTTGGCAGAGAAAAGACAACGTAGGATCTATTTTTTGATTGCTTATCTACTTGAGAAAAATTAAAACTTATTTGCTAGACTTTTCATTGTTCAATTTTTCGGTAATACCCTTCATTTGGCTTTGTGTAGCTTCATTAGCTCCACATAAGCTGATTCATTATCAGTAGAAACATAATACCAACCTATAGAAATCAAACTTAAAATTTTCCACTAGCTAAGCGCAACTCCAATAATAAATCCCCGAAATCATTAAAAATTTTATGACCCGGAGTGCCTGTGATTATATTTACGCCAGAACAAGGCAGTTATTAGACAATAAAGAGCTAATCTTTATGACCAGGCCCGGTCATGGCCTATAATGGACTTGTAGCGGTAAGTGACGAAACAATCAAGTTATCCTAGTCCTGGTAATGTCGTAATGAATCCTGACAAATGAGGACCGCAGTCATAATCCTCGCGAAAGCTCGTAAAGGACGCGGAAGCTCATAAATATGCACAGCTTTCTACCTTGAACCAGTAGCCAACGTTGATAAATTTCTTCAGAGGAGATAGCTTTATCATTTTAATAAGGAGATCCCTGCCGGGGAAACTTAAAATATTTGTAACAAACTATCGTTTTATCTGTGCATGTAAGCTTAACCTCTTCAGTAGAGGATTTTCCAGGAAGTTTAAAATTTAAGTAGGTACCTTACTTATTTATCTTTTCACTATTTCTGTCTTTTTTGCAACTATGTACCTACCTATGTGCATATAGCTGAGAATGGATTTTGTCATCTTCAACTGCATAAAACAACGATTTGGGTCGAATGAGTGTAAAAATTAATTAAAAAGTAGCTCATCGAATAAGTCAAGCTTATCAAATAAACTTTACTTCGACGAGCTACTTTTTAATAAATTTTTACACTCATTCGACCCAAATCGTTGTTTTATTGACAAGTTGAGCAGGGCCGGCGAAACAGTTTCAGTCCTGGTGGGGAGTAAGTAATGGTCACCCTCCACCCTTCCAGTGGCGGATCCAGTTAAGTTGAGGCTTCAACCTGTACAGATTTTGGGGCTCTAATTATTCATGTAAAAAAATATGATAAATTTAAGGCGACAGTTGAAGGAGGGGGGGGGGGGGGGGGGTTCTCCTCCTAAGACTTTTTCCAGAAGTTGAGTGACTAATTAAACCAATCTTCAGCTGAATTATTGTAACAATGCAGACCTAGCAACATGCAAGAAACTAATATTTTTACTGGTGAACAATAATTAACGTAGAGATACAGGGTGCCCGGTGGTTTTTTTTGAGAAAAACCATGGAGATCTCAGTTTTCTTAAGAGATACGAAGTGGCTTGAATTTGGGACAAGGGTGGGTATTTTTGTGCTGATTAGTAATCTGAAAAAAAAATCTGAGCTGTCATTATTAGTAGTTGTCAAAATATTGGAAAAAATGTGAAATTTGCAATTTTTGTTTTCATTTTTTATTCAATGACCAATAAAGATGGCCGTTTTTGACCGAAACATTATTGGGGCATTTTTCAAAAAGTAATTCAAAAATAATTTTCAAATTGCTCTAGCTCTCTAGATGTTTTTTTTGAGGTTTCCATTTTTCTGATTATCAAGACGTATGACACTTTGAGTTATAATATTTTGAAAAAATCCAAAATGACGACCATAAGAAAAGAAAAATATTTATAGATATTTCGCCGTCTTAAAGTGTTAGAGAGATTTGAAAAGTATTTTTGGATTCCTTGTTGAAAAGTGTACTAATAATTAAGCGAGAAATCGATAGTTTTTCCCAATTTCCATCCTTCTTGGATGTTTAGGAGACTAATTTCTTCTTCGAGACTTCTTTTGGGGTTAATGATCTGATCGTCGGTCATTCGTAAAATGTTTCTAATATGACTATAACCTGTCGAATCTATTGAAACACTTGCAAGAGAACTATTGAAATACACAATTCCAAAAATCGAGATATCTCCCCCAACTTTCACATCCTTGTCTCATCTCTGGCTGATCCAAGTAGATTGTTGCACAAAGAGTGCCCTAAATATGCATGGCCCTAATTTGTAATCTACATCCTCCCAGAAATCGACATAAAATTACGATACAATTTGCCATAATCTCTCCGGACCTCTTACAAGGGTAACTAAGTGGATTGGAGGCGACCGAGTGCACTCCAAGTACTGCTCCTTCCTCACCATATTTATCCAGCGTTGCCTGATCAGATATTTTGAATTAAGCGGCAATAAACATTAAAATACAATATTAAAATGAATATTAAGGAAATTAAAAATAAAAGAGGATTTCCAGTTTCATGAAGCATCAAAAGAAGATATCAAGAAGAAATCATCAAAAATATTTAATGAAATGACGCAAACTTATTTGACGTATAGATAGATAAGAGGTAAGTAATTCAGATTAGATTTCTGCTGTGTATTATATCAATTTGTGCATCGTACCGTGC
The DNA here is from genome assembly GCA_910589415.1 of Malachius bipustulatus. Taxonomy (NCBI): domain Eukaryota; kingdom Metazoa; phylum Arthropoda; class Insecta; order Coleoptera; family Melyridae; genus Malachius; species Malachius bipustulatus. The sequence goes on along the minus strand of OU342634.1, from coordinate 37,062,574 downwards.
AAGAAATTTTTCTAAATAGAAGGCGGTCTGAAGTCGAGAAGCGAGTCTTTATGCCAACTCAATTTATTTAAATTAGAATGGCAAATTATTCACACACTTGCTTAAGGTAGAATTTTCATAGATGCAGAGCAACTTCAAATGGATGATCAGACAACAATGCATGGCCGTTGCTCCCTACAGGACACGCTTTCTGGCCGTTTTGTTATGCAGATTTTATTGTAGTAAAAGTCTGAACTTTTGAACCGTCGAGTCGGACGACATCAGCCTCTACGAGGGGGAAGTAATCATGCAAATTCACCACCCCCGCCTCCTATGTTATAATTGCGTTTTTCATTAGAGCGGCAGACTGGTTGAAAAATCACGGCAAGGGCGGGTACACCAGGTGTGTCATTCTCATTGAAAAACTTAATTTAAGTCGGTGGAATTAGTTTCGTAGAGAAGCGAATCAGAAGAGGTTATACGTATTATGCATACTTTCCCGTTAAAGCAGTACATATTATTTAAACTTTTCTTTTAAACTTTAACAAGAAGAATTATTACTGATCATTAGATCATTTTGACTCTAATTAGTTTCTTAAAAGTTATGAACTATTTCCTAGGAAACTAACCTCAAGAAAAATAATTAGAGACTAATAAAGCAATTTATAAGAAAACTGAGTGAAAATTGTAATAGCAAGACTATAGGTCACCCATTGCCATTTTTGAAGCAATATAGACAAAAGCGGTTTGGTACGAAATGGAACTATAGTCCAATATTATTAAAAATTCAATTTTGTAATTCATCATGGAAAAAATTGCCATCATTATGGTACCATGCCATTAGCTTGAAACTGATTGTCCGACCATCAACCACTTGCAACCCCCTTGCAACTCCCTTGCAACCCCATCCACCATCTATTTCCGGATTAAAATTATTCTCCACCAATGAAATGTAAAAGTCATTAAAGGAGATCCAGTGATCAATGGGGCTGCTCCCACCACAGCATTGCACCCAGATTTGTGATTTTATATCATCAAATATTGTTGAGGTCACGTAAAAAGCAAACTCTTTGGTATTGAGGGTCATTTTTTAATCAGCATGCCGAATTTAAATTTAGGTCATAATGATTAAGAAGCTTGCTGCCTGAGGATTGTTGTTGAATCGAAATTCTTGAAGTAAGAAGAATTGAAGAGATACCCTACAGGCGCATGATGTTATAGCGGGACTAGGCTTCTTGTATTACAACGTATCGACGGCCTTGGAGATATAAAGAAACTGTCTTTGATTCGCCAATCCTCCATTCTCAATCATTTTCTCTCCGTGGATTTTTCTCTCCCACGTAAATTCCCAAAAGCAACTCTTTGATATTGTGGATCTTATTTTGATCAGTATGCCGAATTCAGTTTTGGGCCAATAAAGTGGTCAAGGAGCTTGCTGGAGCTAACTAGACTTAATTTGATAAGTTCAACTATATACCTCTGACCTCTTTGTTAAAACACTTTCAATCAAATGTACGACAATTCTTTTATTCCAAAATCCGAATTTTCTATCATTTACCAAAGCGAGTAACAAACAAACGAGAGTCCTATCGATTTAGCAGACCATTTTCGATATTCTAAGACAAATAAATAACTGAATTAATGCACACCATAGGTATTTATGTCAACCTAGACATAAGAATGTATCTGAATTCGCCTCTGGGACATAAATTTCCCGCCGTTTCTGCCTGACAAATCATTTAAAGACCCCCCGGGGATAAAGAGAGGGCATAAGGGGCACCTCAACCCCCGCCCGGCCATGTCACAGCACCCTCGATGCCCGTTACTCATATCGCTCTTCATTTGGAGAGCGGAGCGGATATTTTTAATTGCGAATTGCCTCTACAGTTAAAATGACAAATGCTGGGTGCGAGTGTGACAGACGCTTAATTTGCACGAACTGAGGAAGGGAATTGCAATTAATGTGAAGCCAGACTTCAAATACTCGCGTCGTGTAATACAACACAGCTTAAAGAAATTTGCGGTCTTAGACTTACGACTTCACATCATTTGTTTTGTATTTATTCATCTTGTGAATTTTCTGGTCCTATTTTTGAGTTTTAGGTCCTGTTGCAATAAAAAATGCTATAGTTTGTACGAGTAGTCGTAATTATTTAGTCTTTAAACTTAATAGAGTTTCGATCTTCTACCATTCTGTTTTCTTGTTACAGCTTGGAGACTTATCAAATCCAGAACTTAGAATTCTGACTGATCAATTAGATAAAATAAAATATGGAGGTAAGATGTAATATAAACGTATTATCTTAGTCTTATGCTTAAGCTGCCATAAATTTTGATTAATAATAATAATGATGTAACTATTTACAGGAGAAGAGGTGGAAGTTAAGAGACTGTCAGTGAGAGGTTTATTACCGGAGACAGAATATTACATGACGTACGACGGGTCCACTACGATGCCTGCATGCCATGAGACCGTCACCTGGCTAATACTCAACAAACCAATTTATATCACCAAGCAGCAGGTCAGTTATTTTTTCTTAATTTCATTTCAAACGGTACTGAATAGGTAAGAGCACCTATCATTCAACTTATGGTCAAATAAACAGGACCGGTATATTTCGTAGTTTATGATAAGCGAGAAGTTTATGATAAGGGGAATAGGAGCATTTAATCGTGATGAGAATTTTAATGTTACAGCATATGTTTCCACATTTATTATGTATTGCACATCATGTAATAGTGTTCCCTTATGAGAAATTCTGCAACTCTTATTATCTTTCTTCATTTATCACATTTCTTGCATCATACTGCTTCATACCTGGAGCAGTATGAAATTTATCCTACAGTTCAATCAGTTTCTTGATACACAAGTGATTTTTGCACCAATATAGATGTAACTTTCAAATCGGTTCTTCGACTCTTCAACATGTCTTATTTAAGTGGGAATATTTCCATCATGCTGGAAATGCACGCGAGTCCAGTGTATTTCAAAGAAAGGGAAAAAGACCATACCAAAACAACCACCGGCCAGTGGCACTACTCTCAGTAATATGTAAGATCATGGAGAAATCAACCAAAACCTTTTAAAGTACTTGAAACGAGTTAATATAATCAGCGACCGCCAGTACGGTTTCCGCAAACAGAGATCAATTGGAGACCTCCTCACATACGCATGCCTGAGAAGTTCTGCTGGTGGCTTGCGAGTTACCTCCGAGGTCGCTCCTTTGCGGGTGGTCATCGATGACGGCGTACCGCAGGGATCCATTTTATCTTCGATACTCTTATGTATTAACGATCTGCTCGAAACAACAAAAAAAAAAACTTTTACCGATGACAAATCCAATTATCAACATGATTTTCTCGCATTGAGATTACTTGACTCCATCCAGAAAAAAGAGGCCGAGCAGAAATACACGTCAGGTCGCAATAGCTTATCCTTTTCTAGGATGAACCGCATCCCTTATTGGAATATCATTCCAAGAGAAGTGTTTCCTGACGGAAAACGATTCAAAGTGAACGTGGATCGATATCATCGTTCATTCACCGCTCCCAGAGCGTCATAGGGATTTACCTGCAGTGCATGTTCCTTTTCAATAGAAAAAGCGGTATATTTTTCAAAAAAGGAAAATTAGTGACGATATCCCAGGACACATCAGGAACATTATCAAATACAGAAAATTTATAACGTGCGATCCACGAAAAATTTCATGGAAGTTAATTGATAAAGACAAAGTGGTGGTTTTCTTAATGATTTTAGAATTCTTTTTGGCTCTTAAAAATTCCGAGTAAACTTATTACTCTTCCACCAAAAAAATAAAACCAGGGCAGTATCAGAAATATCAGTACCCTAGATCAAAAGGTCCAATAACCTCAAGGTAAAAGGCGCTTATTTTGAAAAATACAGGGTGTTGAAATTTAAGAGAAAATTATTTTGTAAAACACCCTGTATTTTCGAACCTAAGCCATTGAGAACCCATTTTCATTTGACCTTTTTATTTTATAATTCACTGAGGAATAATACCATGAAGTTTTATTTTTTTTATGCTGGTGCATGGTAGATTTTCTTGTCAAATTTCTTTTTTCGTCTTTTCAGAAAAAAAATACATAGATAGGTAAGTAAATGTATTTTTTCCTGTTTCAAAGGGCTCTAACTTATAAAAGAAGGCTTAAAAAAATGATAAATGAAAAAAAATAAAAATTAAAAAATGAAAAACATGATAAAAAAATTATTTAAATATTTAATTTGAAAAATTCTACTGTTTCCTCGGAATATAAAATTTTATAACTCCTTTACTATAATTAGTTTGGTTTCCTAAATTTTAAACCGGTTTTAGACGACAATTTCCTCCACGGCTTTAATTTCGCAGGACCAGGAGAAAAATTTAAAATCTTTAGAGGGTATTTATAACCACCTATCAGGCAACAGTGTTCGTTCCCTGGCGTAGAATATTGAATGTCCGATTGCGGAACAGAGATAATGGGATACTGATAGCGGCGGCGGTCGCTACTCCCTCGACTGCCCGCGGGCTATTAATTAAAACTGTAATTTAGTGCAGATGGATGTTGCAGCATTCTTCCCTGCTCTATTGTCCGGGAATTTACAGGAAAATACTCTCCCGGCCAACGTTACGGTGTATTAGTGCTTTTGAGGTACTTCACCTCCTGACAGTTGCTAGATTAGTAGTAGAAGGGTTTAAAGTCCTCGAACAAATGCACCGAACTCTTATTCTTCTGGAAAGAATGTGGAAGTTTAAGAGACGGTTCTCGTTCATTATTTTTACATTTCAAGCAGCAGCTTGAATTCATACAAAAACATCTGCTGCAATTATAGGAATTAACGCGAAATACTCGTAGACAGAAATTGTTTCTTCTTTTCACAGGGGTGATTTCTGAAAACCGTTACTAATTGTAATTTTAATCAAAATTGAGTAAAATTTTGATATAAAAATTATGCGGGAATTTTAATTTGACTCCAATAAAAGAATTATATTGAAATATAGTTTTTTGATCTGTTAGATAAATGCTTTTTTTACCGAACTAAACTCAAATGCCAATTTAATTGTCCCTTTATGTTGTAAATCAGGAGCAAAGTGAAGGAAGATCACATCCAATCGATCCGATGTTTATTACAGCCACGATACATGACAAAGGGTAAATTCAAACATAATAATCACGTATTTGTACTGACATCACTCAGTGGTTGTGTTTACTGAGAGCTCTGAAGCTTTGGGGATGTCCCAGCAGGACATTATTACGCCTCCGAGGGGTCATCATCAGGAAGCAACTCTCAGGAAACTGGAGACCTGTTATTGCACTTTAGCACCCTAGGCTACTTGGGGGACTTATTTAGACAAGTGACGCTGCTGTGCTGTACTTGAATCAAAAGTTTCATACTCCCTTCTTGCTACTTTTTTACATAAATATTATACAGATAATCGGAAAACTTCCCCCATTTTTGGGAACGTTAAAATATTTATAAGAACTGAGAATTCTACTTCATACAATAATTATTATTATAGGTACAATTTGAATATAGAAATAATTCTAGAGCCTTTGAAGTATTTGAAGGGTCTTATACCACCAGTGATTATTTTTTATTTTATTTATTTTATTTTATTTTACACTGTATAAACAGGCGAAGCCCTTTACTATACAGGGACAATAAACAGTGTACATTATACAGTGTACCCCAAAAGACTCGCAGCATATGAAACACTTTTATCTTTTCCATTTTTTTTCGCATTTGTGCTTCGAAATGATAAAAAACATTAAATTTCGAAAACCTTTCGAAAAAAGTTTCGACGAGAAATTTCAGCAACATTTCGATATTAGATATTCACCGAATTCAATGTCAGTAACTAAGTAAAAAAAGTGATAACTTTCAACTTTTTGCTCTTTTTCAAACCTTAGAATTATTTGAACTTGCGTCGATTTTCATGAAAATTTGTGATCAAGCTTATTTTACCCTTAACTTCAAAAGTGACGTACTCCACTTGCGCTTCATGCATTTTAGAGGTGAAATCCACAACTTTTGTGAGATTTTCAGGAGTGATTTAATACATCTTCTTCAGTAACTCTTCTTAGTCTAGTACGTTTTATTTCTCATTTTTTCTTGAAAAATTCGAGAGACATCGTGTTTTCATCATAACTCACTTAGTTTTAATGGAATCTACTCCATCGAGGTCTTATTTGAAAATGCTTCCAAATATTTATAAAAGTCTTATTTGGTTATTTTCTCAAAAATGCACCGGTTTTCCGTTGTTTAACCTCAAATACTTACGTTCGAGTACTCAAAAAAAATTAATAATTAAGCTAGCTATAAGTAGATTTGGATTCTACTGAAAATGTACATAAAAAGAACTAATCTCTTTATTTTTTTATTACTTTAATTTTGGTTGGAACAATTTTTTTCAAAAAACGTATCGTTTTGGAGTTATTTATAAATAACTGACATTAATGTTTTTATGATAAATCAACATTTTCAATCATTAATAACTCAAAAAATGTTGACTTATCAAAAAAAAAAACCTTTATGGAATATATTTTGTTCAGAATTAGTTCCTTTAACGATTTCCGGGATTATATTTGATATAAAAATTTCAGCCCATGAGAAAGGGTGGCTTTTACCCCCAGGGTAAAATTGCAAGTTGGCACTATGTCACTTTTGATACTTGAGACACCTCTAGCTACCTACTTACCAATTTTCACGCCAATCAATGAAGGTTTAAACTTTTTTGAAGGGAAAGCCTTCAGTGACTGTTATAAAAGTTACAGTGCAAAAGATGATCAAAAAGTTGTAGATACTTCCAGAGTTACCACTTATCACCTGTGCAAAAAAATCATTTCTTCCATAACTGACAGTAAATTCGGTGAATCTAATGATTACTGCTCAAGTTTCCCTCAAAACACTTTTAGTTTTCAAAATATGCTTTTTTTTGTAGTAATTTTTTAAGTTTAGATAAACGCGATTTTTTCTGAATTTCAAATTCAAACCATGGTTGTGCTCAAATTTTATCTGTTTAAAACAAAAACTTATAACCAAAAAAAAAATCGAAAAAGATGGAAAACAAAAGAATTACCCATATATATGGTGCGAAATTTTTGGCGGATACTGTATCCACTGATGTATCTTTAATATTATGCGTAAAAAAAATAAAAATGGATTCTTTGATCAAAAATAGTAAAAAAAAAATTTAATAACATGTGTCCGTAAATGCACCGTTTTTGAGTTACAGAGTGTAAAAAAATATTATTTTTACATTTTTTTAAACATCTCCGGAACCGTTTGAGATATACCGGGTGAGTTAGTTTTTTGTAGCGGGACTTCACCAATTTATAGAAGACTTGTTTTCAGGCAGGAATAAAAGTTACCATAGACATATGTCCAGAAAAGCTTAGAAAAACAGATTTGTTGAAATTTTTTTTATCAATGCCCAATAATGACTTGGGTATTTCTCACGATTTTAATTTTATACCAAGAGGTTATTTATTATAGTTAAGAGCACACAAAATTAAGAAAAACACGAGTGAAAAAATTCATCAGTAGCGTAGATACAGGGTATACAGGGTTATGCAAATTTCATGGTGCCAGTATTGGGATATCCTAAACCATAAGAGATACAGGGTTGCTTGAATTAGAGAAAAGTTGCGCTATTTTATGGCCATCTCGAATCCGTCAAAACATGCAAGATATCTGTGACCGTTCCTGAAATATCCTGAAAAAACTGAAAAATCGAGAAATCTTATTTTTGGAATATCTTTCTTACCATAGGAAATTAATAAATAATTTTTTGTAGCCTTACATAAGCCGTTATAAGCTATTTATCTGACGTTTCAAAAATTTTCACAGCCGACTAGATCCCAGAGTTTTCATAGTCAACTTTCGTTTTTCTTATGGCCGCCATATTATTTTTTTATGTCGTTCGATAAAAAAAAATAATGTAAACCAAAAATTAATAAATTTTAGAAAAAAAAAATTGGAAAATTTTTATTCTTCTTTTTTCAAAGAAAAACAGATAGTTCTTAACTGAAATAGGCCAATATGAAGTCATACTGCTTGCCTTATAGGTTGTTAATTTCTCTATGATATTTGATCTAAAAAGTTGTCTTTTTTTAGAAAAAAAAAGAAGAACAAAAATTTTTGAAAGTTATTTTTTGAATTGGGGAAAATAATAATTGGAGCCCTTATTCTTCACATTACATGTATTTTCATCACAGGGTACTATCACATTATGTTGAAACGAACTATTTAACCCTAGAGGGGAAAAATAGTCGCTGAGAGCATGAGACAAGAAAAAACAAGGGTCGTAGGTTGAGTCGCTAGTCTAAGAGAGTCAACAATAACAAGCGGGTCAGCAGAACAACAGGTACTCTTTATTAAAATATAAAATATATCACAGTGATTAATATTACACTCTTGAGCACGGTTAACAGATAGTAAAAAAAACAAGAGCGTGCGGTGCTAGTCGAATGAATAGATCGGGTGCTAATAGGTTACAAGGCACTTATCTTCGGATGGCTTGGCTCCAGGAATTTGCTTGGTTTGAGAGGTGGGCTTGGTATCCAAGAAAATCTTTTGCCTTGATACGTGGAGTTCTTCTCGGTACGAAAAAGATGGCCTTCAGGGAAAAGATTGAACTCCAGGGAAAAATGTGCCTCCAGGGAAAAAAGCTGTAATTTCATGGATATCAGAAACACTCTTGCATTAATGAACGGTCCGATCGAGTCTGCTTGCCGAGGGTACATAAAACGATGTCCCGTCCTCAAGATAGGTTGAGATAAAAAAGGTGACTGACAAAATTTTACATGCGAGCGAAACTCGATCAGATTTAAGCTGTAATTAAAATTAGCATACGGTATTAACAAAATATGATCTGTATAATTCCAACACAATTAATAACATCATTTTACGACACTCACCAAGCCAAAAACGTGGGCGATGTTTATAATAATTTAAGTGAAAGTTCACAACGCCATTTCGCTAAAAATTCCCTGCGTTTGCGGAAATGTACCTTCCTCTAGCGAATCCAGAAGTGAAAGGAAAGTGAACGGGCCGGTATGAAGATGAACGCATCTGATTTCAACTCGACAGTCGATGTTACGAAACTCGAGGCCTCCAGTCGGCCGATGCACTAAAACCCACTATCACTCACTCACTGCGCGCGATCGCCGTTGTCTCCGTTTCGCTGGCATTTAGCCGGTACGTACAAAATGTACGTTACAATGTGGTATCACATTCGTTAAAGTTAATAAAATTTCGACATGTTTCGACCTCTCAAGGTCATCTTCAGGATTCTACAAAACGATTCAAAAACTTGAGCAACTACATCACAATCTTTTTTAGTGAAAATGAAGAAAAACCTTATTTATACTTACAATATTGCATCTAAAAATCTAAAAAATTCCAACCAATCAGCCTCTCCCTCATCGCTAGCTGTCCGCCTCCAGCCTGAACCTTTCATTTAATTATGCGATCGGGTAGTATATTGTTGAAATTATGAGTTAATTTTACAGTGCCTTACATTTTGTTTTTTCGAGATTTAAACTTGATAGTTTTTTTTTTTTTATTTTTTTTTTTTTTAATAGTTTAAATCTCGAAAAAACAAAATGTAAGGCACTGTAAAATTAACTCATAATTTCAACAATATACTACCCGATCGCATAATTAAATGAAAGGTTCAGGCTGGAGGCGGACAGCTAGCGATGAGGGAGAGGCTGATTGGTTGGAATTTTTTAGATTTTTAGATGCAATATTGTAAGTATAAATAAGGTTATTCTTCATTTTCACTAAAAAATATTGTGATGTAGTTGCTCAAGTTTTTGAATCGTTTTGTAGAATCCTGAAGATGACCTTGAGAGGTCGAAACATGTCGAAATTTTATTAACTTTAACGAATGTGATACCACATAATGTGATAGTACTCTGTGATGAAAATACATGTAATGTGAAGAATAAGGGCTCCAATTATTATTTTCCCCAATATGAATTATCTTCACTCCACCAGCATCAGACAGCAACTTATTTTTTGAAGTTTATTAATTTTTGGTTTACATTATTTTTTTCTTATCGAACGACATAAAAAAATAATATGGCGGCCATAAGAAAAACGAAAGTTGACTATGAAAACTCTGGGATCTAGTCGGCTGTGAAAATTTTTGAAACGTTAGATAAATAGCATAAATAGCTTATAACGGCTTATGTAAGGCTACAAAAAATTATTTATTAATTTCCAATGGTAAGAAAGATATTCCAAAAATAAGATTTCTCGATTTTTCTGTTTTTTCAGGATATTTCAGGAACGGTCACAGATATCTTGCATGTTTTGACGGATTCAAGATGGCCATAAAATAGCGCAACTTTTCTCTAATTTAAGCAACCCTGTATCTCTTATGGTTTAGGATATCCCAATACTGACACCATGAAATTTGCATAACCCTGTATACCTTTTTTCGCTGAACAACTTCTACGCCCATGAACTTACAAGATCTTACTTATCAGCATAGTATTCTCTATAGATTTCTTACAAAAAAAGGTATACTTGAATATACGAAATTCCTCATAGTTTTTAAGTAAATTGAGTGAATTATAATATGACACATGACTCTATAAACCGAATGTTACTAAAGCGACCACGGACCCAAATTGTGTCCCTAATTTGCGGAAGCTGACTTTAGGTCGGAAGCTGAAGCTGGGGTCCACTGTTTATTAAATGTTGGTTTGGTTAGTATATTTCTGGTGCCGAGACTAAAGTTCGCCGCCAGGGGAAATATAACAAACCTGGATATACGTATATACTTCACTATTTGTCCTCATCAAACAGCTATTTTATTTTAAACCTCTTCACCTTAGCATTACTTAGGATAATAATTCAAAGTATATCAGCTTTTTAACACGATTTTTAGTAAAATTATTGTTTGTTAAGGTAAAGGTCAAAAAATTAACCCAATCATAATAGTAGACATCTATGTTCTAAGTTACATTTTATTGAAATGTTTATATTACAGTTAATTTTACAATATTTTAACATTTCATAGATACCGGTATATTGGAATAAAATCTCCTGCAAGCAATTTTATCTTAATTTTTTATGAGCATTAATACAATACTTGTTTTCCTGAACTGATATCTCGCAAGAAAATATTCTCAAAGTTCTTTATAATATCAACGAGTTTAACATTTTTGTATTTTTACCCAACATAAATTATTCACACAATAAAAAGAAAACAAGCTTGCGACTTTAAATTACGAGATAAATCTGGCTTTTTCCCCTAAAACATTAGAATTCAGGTGAGCCATCCTCAGGAGGATGATGTTTTTTCATCTACCTCTGAAGTGAGTTGTATTTTATTTAAAATATAGGTTACTTAGAATTTCTTTAGATATTTTCATTCTTTTACATTTGATCAATAAATGGTGAAGAATGGAACATTTTTGAAGAAAATGTCCCTATTTTTTATTCTCATTTAGTCAACAAAAATACTCAAGCAGAAAAAAATAAAACATGAATAATAACAAGGAATCATCGTAGCTTATTATAAAGCAACAGAGACCGTCCAACATAAATAATAATTATCCTGTTCCCCTCATATCAACATTATCATTTCTTGACTTTTCCTTAAAAATGTGGACTCATCTTAATTTGGCACACAATGAGTCAGTGTAAAATAAATTTATAAATAAATAAATAAATAAATTCTTCATGATATTTTTAAATGTATCGTGTGAGCAAATACAAACGTAATTTCGGCAGGCCTAGAATAAAAAATTCATGATGAGATTGAATAAGCTGTAAATAATTCATTTTGTATTTTTTTCCAAAGTCTAACTTACGTTTTCATTTCCTCGCAAGGGAAAATGGGAGTAAGGATTTAAAAGTCCCTAAAAAAATGGTTCCCAATCCAGGGTACTGAGAATCCACGGCTACTGAGAAGGCGAACTTGTTGGCGGGAGTGTTTTCTTCATACTCTTCCGTCGACTTTCATGGAAGAACTCCGCCAATGATCCCTCCGTGGAGACCCAAATTTTCAGACATTGTTTTCCGACAGCGGGTCATAAAGAGCATTATGTTAGCCTTAGACCCAAACAAAGCTTCTGGGCCCGATGACGTACCTGTTATCGTACTAAAAAAATGCGCCACTGAGCTGTCATCTATTTTCTGCCGACTTTTCAACTTGTCGTATAAAAAGGGAATATTTCCTTCTTGTTGGAAATGTGCACGGATCCAACCTATTCCCAAGAAAGGCAAAAAGACTATACCAAGTAACTATCGACCAGTGGCACTGCTTTCAGTAATATCCAAGATTATGGAGAAAGCTATTAACCAACATCTTTTAAAATACTTGGAAGGAGCTAACATAATCAGCGACCGCCAATACGGATTCCGTAAACAGAGGTCAACTGGTGACCTCCTCACTTACGTCACCGAGCTGTGGAACGGCGCAATCGAGCACCATGGGGAGTCTCGAGGGGTTGCGCTTGATATTTCTAGAGCTTTTATATGACCGTGTTTGGCATGGTGGACTGTTGGCAAAATTGCAGGCCTATGGCATGCCCGAGACATTCTGCTTGTGGCTTGCGCGTTATCTCGGAGATCGTTCATTACAGGTGGCAGTCGATGGAGTTCTTTCTGAGACCTTTTCCATCAATGCCGGTGTGCCTCAGGGATCCATTTTATCTCCGACTCTCTTTCTAATATTTATAAACGACTTGCTTGAAACAACAAAAAATCCAATATACAGTTTTGCCGAAGACAGTACCCTCATATCTTCTTATACGTTAGATGCGCGAACATCTGCCATCGACGCACAGACTCGCAGGGAGCAAGAAGTTGCCATACTTAACAATGACTTACAAGACATTCTAGCTTGGGGCGATAGAAACCAAGTCCAATTCAATGCTGGAAAAACCCAAGGAGTCATCTTCTCCAAAAAGACCAACGTTTTGGAGCCAGATATGATGATGGCGGGACACTCTCTTACCCCAGCGTCATCTCTTCGTTTACTTGGAGTGAGCCTCGGAGCGAACATGTCTTGGAATGATCATGTTGCTGGTCTGGCGAAGAGTGCTTCTCAAAAACTTGGAACACTCTTCCGCACGAAGAAATTTTATACACCACAACAGCTTCTCCTCTTATACAAGGCTCAAATCCGACCATCCTTGGAATACTGCTCACATTTTTGGAGCTCAGCTCCCAAACATACGCTGAGACTACTCGACTCTATTCAGAAAAGAGCCATCCGCTTGATTGGGGACCCAGATTTGACAAAACATTTAGACACTCTCGAACATCGAAGAAGAGTAGCTGACCTGAGTCTGTTTTACAGATATTTTAATGGAAGGTGTTCAAAAGACGTGACCCGCTTGATCCCACCAAGAACAAGACCGGGCAGATATACACGTCGAGCCGCAGACGCTCATCCGTATCAGGTTCAGCTCGTTACACCTCGTAACACCCTATTTCAGACTTCTTTTATGTACATAACCGCATCACTTTGGAATAGCATTCCAAAGGGCGTGTTTCCCGAAGTATACAACTTACAGAGATTCAAGGCCAACGTGAATCGATATCTCCGCTCATGCACCGCTCCCAGAGCGTCATAGGGATTTCCCTGCAGTGCATGTGCATTTTCAATAAATAAAAAAAAAGGGTAGTGTTACTATGTATATAAATTGTGTCAACAAAAGGTAAACGTGACCTAAGGGAATAAACATTGTTTAGAATTCCTGATCACCTATTAAACTATAGGAATGAAAATTTATCATTGAGCTAATGTAAAAAATGTCCAATTATTGTAATCAAGAATAATGTTAAAAATATATTCTATAGGTGGATCAGAAAATAATAAATGACTAAAATTGAAAACAATAAGGGAATAATATTACTGTGGCTATTTGACATCAGCCACCTTTGAATATTTAATATTCTTCACATAATTTTGTTTATTATGTAATCATGTTGCATATTCATAGAGTCATCATTGCAGCCGCGCTAATTAAATCGTACCTGGAATAATAAACAAAATCTGGCAAAAGCTAGTCAGGAATTATGGTTCATTGAAAGCGCAGTTAGAGAAATTAAATCATTTTCACGTGACTTATTTACACTTGCCTGCCAGCACATTTTTCAAAGACTAATTATTCAAGAGCAAACAAGTGCAGGAAGAAACAAAATAGAAAAATAGAGTTATTTAATGAGTAAATTAATTTTTTACCACCTTCTGTCATGAGGTCGAAAGCTGCTTTTTATTTCGTAGTAAAAATTGCGGAATAATTATTTCTATAGGGCATGAGTAAAGTTACATGAAACAATAATTAATAAACGCAGGTTAAAATTTTATTCCCGAACCGGTAATCAAGGAAGCGAAGTCATAGGTATGGATTGAAATAGATTTGAACGATGATTAAAAAAGTTATATACAATTAAATTTTTTGTACATTCCTTTAAAAACACAGCAGAATTATAACGGAGAAGCTTATAAAAAATGTAATTTTTTAATCGCTATGGTTTTTGCAAATTATAATGCACATACATCTGTCATGAAATTAAATAATTCAATAAGTCAATTACAGAACCCGAACACAATGATAATATTTGCATATAATTTAAATGTGATAAAGTTACATACATATTATGTCCCGTAATATTATGTGGGAAATCTCCAGGATTTGGGTAAATTTAGTACAAATAAATTAATAAATAGCTTTAAGCTTTATTTCTACGAGACACCCCTGAAAAGAACCCTTGAAGTTTATTTATTTTTTGCAATAACTTTTTCATTAGGTGGCCGATGTTGTCGAAATTTGGCATTGTTATTATTGGTAAAAGGAGCCCCTTAAAAGGAGTACATTAAAATTATTAAGTCCAGTGCTGTCAAGAAGAATATTCTCGCCAATTAATGTTTTTGCCTCTTGAGTTTTTTCGTAATTTGGTTCGTTTACGAAATAAAAAAAAATAGAGTTCACTTAATTGACTATCCCTGGACCACACAAGCAACTATCTACCAAAAATGTCATATTTTCATTTGAAGTCAGTGGCATAGAAATTATTTTATAAAAAACGTGACAACACCCTAAAACCTCCGCACTGGATTGAAGAATTTTCCAAAAGGAGTATCAAATTATGCACTTCAATAAATTATTAGGTAATACAACAATAATTGTCAGAAATTTCTAGATATTCTGATCACCCAGATATTCAAAAAACATTGAATTTTTCGAAAAACTTTTACACCCTGTATCTAGAAAACTAAAGCTCCCTCGCCGACGTCTAAAGGACATTTTGGCCTATTTTTGCATTTAGCATCTATTCATTAACAACCCTTATGTATAAAATTTAGCCATAAAATTTTTGTTAAAAGTACAGTTTTGCAGAAGAATATTTTATAGTCATGACGTACATACTTTTGAAATTCAAAAGTGTATAATGGAAAGTGAAACAAACTCCACTACCTACCTACTGAAAAAGAAAGAGGAATTGAAGAGATTCGGGAGGCATTCTCCAGATTGGAAGCATAAGCTGTCTAATGCAATGAGGATGATATATTCCCAAAATCCTTATCCTTTCCGAGGATCAGCCAGGAGCGTCGACAGGCTAACCCTGCAGTTTACAAGTCAAATACAACGATTACGTCAAGACGACAACAGTAAAGGAGATAAGGAGGGGAAACCACCCCAGAAAGGGAACTGCTTGAAAAACAGTGAAATCAGTATACAGTGTGAAAATAATACCTGCATTTTTACATTTTTTCAGTAAATTCCTGGAGTTTATGTTGGAGGTGTGACATAATAATTGATAAGGCAGCTTTGTTTTGAACAAAATAGACAACTTTCCCACAGGCAGCTTTAATCGATTTCGTGCTCTAAAGTTTTTCTCAGGCCTATACCTATATTATACCAGTCGAAAAATGAGATTATTGAAAAATTAATTATTTCAAGCTAAATTTACTCCCAACTACACGGAAATATTACTTTTAAGGTGTTCCGATAAAACGAAACAAGGAATTGTGAACTCTCGTTATACGTGTACTCATAAGTTTCAAAATAAGAGTGTTAAAAACATGATTTTTAAGCAACAATAAAGACTATTATTTCAAATCCGAAATGGACATCAAAATATGAAATTTATAAAACGATTTAACAAAACATTATTTTTTGTGCATCACTAAATATGGACATTTAAAAATATATTTACAGCAACAAGGTTTCAACCGCCTATGCTAGGCCCTCATTTTTATTTAAAAGTTGGCACTTGTACCCTCGGCTATTTCCTTAAAATGCGTGCCTCTTGTCACCTTTTTACACAACGTGAGTTGGGGTTCCCGAATATTGCTATGGCGGATATCTCAAAAATGACTCAATTGGCGCTTGGTCCTTTTTAATTTTTCTTAAAATGCCATACCCTGCTCATATCGGGCGTAGGCTACGTTCCGCATAATAATGTCTTTGGTGCAGTCCGAAAGGCACTATTTGAGAAGTTTTACTAGGCAAGGGTACTATGCGGTGGTTTGCCGTTGCCTTCCGCACGGTGGATCCCGATCTTGGCTCGAGAACCACAATACATAGTTGTCTGCTGCTGGTATATCGATACCGCGGACCAACGCGCTATCCACTGCGTCACGAGAGCGACTGCATTTTAGCTTTAACTCAACGAGGTGGATATTTTAATATAAATAGCCTGTTTTGGAAACATTCGTGGTAGTTTTCTCAAAAATATAATATTATGAGAAAAACTTATTTTGACAGATCATCCAGTTACAAAAAACTTTCTACCATCTATACCTTTTTTTATACCATCTATACCACCATTTTTGAGTTGTAGAAAAATGTTTTTTTTGGAACTTGTGGCATTAATATATTCGATTAGGTAAATTTTCTGGCACCCTGTATCTAAAGGCCACGCGTTAAAGTAGGGCAACGACACGGCAGTGATCTATGCTTCAGTTGAAGTTAAAGGAATGCCGAAGTTTCTATTAAACAACCTTGCTCTCGTCATCCTCGAGTCTCGAGTTCACGTTAAAATGTGATAAAAAATCTTACGGTGCTCTACATCGGGGGAGTTAAATAAGTAAAATTGATTCTAGCACTAAAACCAAACACACTAAGCTAACCGTTCTATTTCGTAGCAGGGGGACACAATCTGGACTGACTGAAAACTACCCCTCTTTCTTAGCTACTGCTACTGACTTCCTGTTTTAATCAATTCGCTGCTACGTTTCAAAGGAATCTAATAATATTACACTGAGATAAGATGAAATGGCAAAAGCGTAGTCGCCTTCTGATAAAAATAGGGAAAAGAAAATATGTTGACTGAACTTGAAAGATACAAAAGGTCGATTAAATGGGGATAAAGTTGGGCAGCCAGAGGAAAAATTATATGGCCGAAAGAGATTTTTGAAATAATTTTTGATTTTCGAATTATTTTGAAAAAAAAACAAATTTTCAATTTTAGTTTTTCTTATTTTTTGTTGTTTTGAAGATTAGGAAAACTTATCCACGTACGTGTACATTGCAAATATTGACCAGCTTTATTTTTGGGATGTCGTTTTTTTAGCTGACGATTCTTATTTGCAGGACCGAACTGAAATTCGATTTTTTTTAAATACGGTTTGGATTTTGGTTTGGTGTCAAAATTCAAAGGTATTTTAATTCTGAATTTAATTACATACCAGACATAGTTGTTCAAGCATGTTTCGGACTATAGATATTGACATCATCAGTTTAATTTCACCTTAATACGGATCTGTTCAGTCCAGCCATGAAAATATAAATCGTCGGATGAAAAATAAAACTGATATTTCCAAAATAAAGCTGTCGACAACTGCAATGAAAATGTGGTTTCAGTTTTTTCAAAATCTTCAATAAATCAGAAAAACTAAAATTGACTTTTTTTCAAAATAATTCTAAAATAAAATTAATTTTGAAATCTCTTTCTGCCTTTACATTGTTCTACTGGTTGCCCAACTTTTTCCCCATGTAACTGACCCTTATCTCCCACCGTTTCCGAGATCCCCATGCTGTTCATTTTTATCTTGAACACAGTGTATACTTCCTATTAAAAATTTTAAGTCATATACATTTTTTTATACAAATTTTAAGCCCTCTATTGTTGGTCCTTATAGGTTCCTGCTGTCATTACTTTTCATTTCTAATATCTAGAGTAGAGTATAGGTGCAAGAACGTATACCTAAATATTATTAAAAGTCTAAAATTCGTTCCAAATGGAGAGTTCAAGACAAATTTTTGTCACCACGGGAAAAAGAAGCTACTTACCACCATAACATTTTTTTTTGTTATTTAAATCCTTATTAAACCGCTATAATTTAAGTCAAAATTGCTAACGTATTTCCCCTTAGGCGTTCTAACTCCTGTTATTTTCAGGAATCCGTTCTCTAAAAAGTAGTTTTTCTGTTAGCAGTCATTTTATTTGTCATTCTATTATTACTCTAAAAAATCATTATCACTTACTGAAACAGTTTATAAAGACCATGTCTGACGTCTGAGCCAGGGGTTTGCAATCTGCGAAAAACCCTTCTCAAACTATGAAGCTACGAGACTAGATTTAACTACAGAAGAAGAACCACCACAGTTCTTCAGCGAGCACGTCTGACTAAGAACGTACCTTTCTAATAATCCATCCCGTGGACGAAGAAATACGCGGCCGAGGCGGGATACCGCCTATTCCAAGATAAAGGTCTATGGGAGGTAGGTAAACCTACCTCATAACTTCCAGGTAAATCAATAGAAGTAAAACTTCATATAATAATTTTAGCTTGCTCACTTAAGACCTTCTGTCACTTAGAAAAGTTCGGTCATGCAAAATAGTTATTTTGATAATTTGATTATTACTTATTATTATTGTTAACTTTTATCAAAACTACTATCGTAATAATTATGCCTAATAGCATTAACCGATAATGTATTCAGGAAGCTCACCATTAATTAAAAATAAGATATCCTTCAGGAAAACACACACACAAATCAACACAAAACATCACAATATCAACAATAGTAGATGCAATAATAACTGTCCGAATTCACGCTCGATTGGGGGATAAGTGAGTGTTAAATATCAATTTGAGTCCTTCCAATCTCCATCAAGAAGGGCCTGGAGTGAGTACCTATATATGTCAATCGTCAGGTTGCTTTGTGTGGTGTGAAACTTAAAGGTATTATTATGTGGGTTTCTCAAATACCCCTAAGCCTAATAAACATGCTTATCTGATTATATTCCGACCGAGTAAATTAATATACAGTGTGGAACGCAGTGAAATAAATTATTCATAGAATAAAGGTTTTGGAAAAAAAGCTCGCACACCTCAACTTTAAATTTGTATTGGGCATTTTTAAGGCTCAATTTGAATTTTTACCCCCACTATTATACATTCGATTTTATTTAACCCCACTATTATGGTCATATTTTTTTTTTAAATCGAACACCCAGTACATTTTTGTATTTTCATATTTCCTGAGAAAATCAAGTAAGAATGGTGTTTACAGTTGCAGTTTAAATTGAGTAGGTTATGAGTTATAAACAAGTGAACATTGTAGTTTTTGATTTTGAAAGCAGTGTAGGTACATCGGAAGCAACTCAAAATATCGGAGAACGGCTTACACGTCCCTATATTACCTTTTCATGTTATATACTACCATGTAGTTTAAATTTTAATACAGCGTGATAAAAATTATCAGATTTGTAATCACCCTGTATAAAAAATTTATCTACATCAAAGGAAAGTACATAAAATTTGAAAAATTGGGAATTTTATTTTTTATAACTCATAAACTACTCGATTTAAACTGCAACTGTAAAAGCCATTCTTACTGGATTTCTCAGGAAATATAAAAATACAAAAATATACAGGGTGTCCTATTTAAAAAAAGAAATATGACCATAATAGTAGGGTTAAATAAAATCGAATGTATAATAGTGGTGGTTAAAATTCAAATTCAGCTTCAAAAATGCCAAATAAAAGTTTGAAGTTGAGGTTGCGAGCTTTTTTTCCAAAAGCTTTATTCTATGAATAATGAATTTTATTCCACTGCGTTCCACGCAGTGGAAAAAAATATGGCCACAATGGTGAAGGTGAGAACGGTGGGGGAGGGGTTCAAAATTTAAATTGGGACTTAAAAGATGCCGAATAAAAATTTGAAGTTGAGATGTGTGAGCTTTTTGTTCAAAAACGTTTCTTCCAGGAATAATGAATTTTATTTCATAAGTGCGTTCCACACTTGTTCCACACTGTATAAAAAACAATAATAGGCAGAAAGGAACCAGCCCACAAAAGTCTATTTTTAGGTTTCCGTTGTTCATTACTTGAAAAAACTGACACGACACAACTAAATAACTGAAATACCTTTTTAGAGCTGCACAAGTATAATTGTTCAAAACTTTGACTATTAGTTTTCTCAGTTCGACAATCACGCGGGTTGGTCCCTTTCTGTTCTGCAGAAAGCCGTCCATATTATGCGGTCAGTGTTCATCTTGACGGCATAGAAACTAGCTTCGAGAATCACCCCTTACCCTTTTCTCAAAATTTACTCTTACTATTTCCTCATTTAAAATTTCATATAGCCCTATAGCCAGTAAGAGACAAATAAATCTTCCCTAGCGATTCCCAGGGGCTATCAGATTCTATCCGGATACAACTTTCATAGGTACCGCTATTTTGAACTCAATGTAAGTAATTTGCTGAGATTTTTAAGCAATAACTGAATAATTGAAAGAAATTAAAACAATCGTTTTCTAGAGTTTTCATCTATGCTTACTCGACGGCGAGAAGTCTGCATGAAAGAATTTTCGATTTTTGATGTATTGAGCCATCCTGTAGATAAATACAAGAGGGACGTGGGTGTTGCAGGAGGGTGCAATAAAGCGATTACCTGTCAGCATAACCGGAGGCAAGGAACGATGGAACCCGATTATATCCTTCGGGACTTCGGACAAGAGACAGCGTGGGAATCCCACCATCCGGACCTGGAGGCAGCTTTCGAGAAAAGAGAGATCCACTTAATCTGTTACAGCTATATATGTACGATGGTTCAACATTAAATGAACAGGAGTATTTACTAATCTTAGATATCGTTTTTATAACCGAGACGTCTTTACTATTCAAGTTTCGAAAGCATTTAGAGAGATACACTATTGCATTTTATCATGCATAAATAAACCAAATTCCCAATCTTATTGTAATAAGAGTAAAAATGATAGTAATTTTTATCAGTGGCGGCTTTTCATATGAAGTGAGTGAAGTACCTATTACAATTTTGGCAAGTCTCGTCTATGAAACCAGACTTGCAAAAAAAAACTTTCTACCTAATCGGACTTCGCAAAAATATAATTTTTGAGCTGACGGCACCTTTCCAAAATTGAATTCTAGATTTAAAGATTTAACCGAATCTTGTCAAACCAAACTTGAAAATAAGAATCGAGTGATCGGATTTTGCAAAACTCGAAATTTATAGCTGGCCGGACGAATTTTCGAGCTGACCGGACCTTGTCAAATCGGACTTGCAAATAAGTATCGAGCTGACTGGAGTTTGCGAAAATCGAATTATTGAGCTGATCAGACCTTATCCTGTCCAGAACACTACAATCCACTAACTTTTCAGTTCACGAGCCGCCAATGATTTTTACCAGTAAAAGTTTTTACCAGCAAACCAAAACTTCATCGATAATGAAAGAATGTCAAAATGTCACAGGAAATTACTGCATTGCTGTTCTTAGATGAAGGGAGGATAATTTTTATGTTAAAAACCTTCTTTATTATCGAAATCCAAAACAGTATATTACTTCAGAGTCCTTCGCGCGTAAATATCTCACATCTCCATGGTTCTCTCATCTCAAAGAAAATCATCGAGATAGTTTACTCTTGGAAATTGATCATGTACTAGTAAATGTTGGATTATTTGCAAATATCTGGAAAAACTCGAGCATAGTCACCCATCATAACAGTTTCCATTAGCTTTTCTATTATTTTGTCATTTTTAGCTTAGGTACTCAAAAGCTACTCAAAACTATTAGATTAATCCCTTGGAATTCTAAATAAGTAAAAAAGGGATTTAATGGGGAAAGGAACTGAGCATCAGTCTGTGTTCCATTAGTGCATCTTTCGAATTACTTATAACTAACTGGAGACACATCAACTTCTGCCTCCCATCCGACGGACGGCACCCGCTCTTCAAAGCCTCCCCCGCCCGTCAACGGTTAGGCAGCGATCCGTCCCGGTCGGGAGCGGCGCAACAGGTCGTCGCCTCCCTGCCTTGACGGTTCACGAGAGCACTCTCGGCTGTCATGTGCGGTTATTGTCGCCAGCAGCCTCCGGGGGCCGAACACGTGCGTGTCAATATTTACCCCCTCGAGCCGAGGATGTGCGAGTGCGACGCACTCCTCTTTATCGTCTGTGACAGGTGAGAGAAAGTTTCTAACAATCTTATTCAAGCAATGAATTCAGTAGGTTAAGTCGTTAAGATTCTGCAATTATTATTATAGTCTGCACGATAATGAAGTTGACTGCTTCCGAGAGCGTTCTGTCATATGGTGGAAGTATTTATTGGACAGTTAGCACTAATTGACACGCGGGGGTTAATAAATAGGAACGGACATAAATATTATTACATCCAGGCATAACTGCGTGGGTACGTTCTTGTTTTAACATGAGTGTGAAGATGCAAATTATTGCAATGTTGGAGGAACATTTTTTTCTATTCTGAAACCAGCCTATTTTATGTACCTACCTACGAACATGTTTACTGTCTTAAATCAACCTGAATTTACAACTACTCATGTAATATTTAGAAATAATTCTTCTACATGTTGAAGCTGTTGCCCATTAAAACTCAACCCATTTTATTTCAGTAATAAAAGGCGGCGGTTTTAACATGTACCTATTTACAACTTTCCCCCTAACGTCTGTACGAAATAAACTTGGACCTACGGTTTTCTCTTTTGTATTATTCATCGGTCTATAAAAATAATTCAAAAAGCTACCAGAAATCGATTAAGAACAACCTGAGTAAGGTGTGTACCGATACGTATGCGAGGAGAGCGATGATAGCCGAGCGGACACTAGCAGACATTCGCCTTAATCCGGTCACTCATCTGAAGAACTCATTTCCGAACAAATTTTTCAATGTGGAAGCGAAAAGTCGCTACCGTGAGATGTTTGCCTTACAGATGTCGAAATTTTTCCGGCAATGCGATCGAATGCAAACGTTCATCAGATAAGTGACCGGGGTTCAATTAGTATGTGATTTGGAGCTTCGAACAAACTGCCCTGAAAAGTAAATAATTAAAAAAGATTGCATAGATGTGTAATTATGAAATTTCATGTCAATGAGTATTGGTGGTTCTCAGTTGATTCATCCCTTTGTCGGCTCGGCTCTTGTTACTAGGCCGGGTGGCTGACCATACCTACATACACAGGACATTTTTTATAGAATAGGAAAATGAAATTTACCCCCATAAAGGGGGTTGACTTCGTGGAATCCTTATGGGAAATTGGCTCCCGGTTACATTTGATGTAACTTTGGGAATCGGTAGTATTCAATGAGTGGATCAGAAAAAACTCGTGTTCTCGAGATATTTCACCTCTGAAGATGGATTTTTTCTGTCACGACAGTCACGCATTTATTTTTAAATGTTGATGTCCCCCCTAATTATTTTATAGATACATCTTAGATAGATAATTTGTTAAGTTTGAAAAACTGCTTCTACTGATGTACCTACTTACATTCTGAATCTGTTGAGCCATCTTCGAGAAAATCAACCAAGAGAAAATCAATCAAATAGAAATTTAAATTTGTGATGTTATTTTTGTAATAGCCTTGGCTGTGTTTAAAATTGGATACTTTTTAATTTTGTGTAATTTATTGTTAAAGTCAAATTTACGAAAATGATAACACAAAAATGAATTTTTTTTCTCGACCATATCAACAGAATAGCTTTTTTTTTGGGAGGGGGGGAGAGTCTTACATATTGTTTGGACCTATACAGTCATTTTACAGAGTACCTACCTAATGATAATAATTAACAAATATTTACTAAATACGAAAATAAAGTTATGATAACAAGTAAAATGTTAAAAAGTTTGTCCAGCGAGTGTTGTCCGGTGTAAGGCCAATGCCACACTGATCCTGACTCATTTGATTCATACATTTATTACCAAGTCGAACCAGTACATATCACAGTTCGTCAATCTTATTTTGTCACCATAATAATTTCTGAACTTACTAAGGGAAATGAACTATTAAGACGCGAGTTGTACTTCCGTCTCCCTCGCGCTCCTCTTTTAAAAATTGCTCACGCTTTACACGTTTGTCGGACAATTTAACTCCATTGGCTATGCAATGCTATAGAAAGAGTAAGATATATTATAAAGAGATGATGTGTCCTTATCCTTAGTTAACACAAACGACAACACTCGCTAGACGAACTATAGTTACTTGAATTTTTTTTCGAGAAACTTTTAAATTTTCCGATTCAATCTTTTACTTAAAACTAAAATCGACCGAATTTTTACACTTTCACGGAATTAACGTATCACCAAGAAGTAACAATTTTTTTTTTAATAGATCCAGCTTATAATAATAATAATAATAATAATAAATTGCCTTTATTTAATATATTGTACATACTACAATACATGAATATTGAAATGAGGCGAAGTCTAGCAGTATGCTACTCTTACTCAACCTCAACAAATTCAAACATAGCTTAAAGAATAATTTGAGTAGAAAAAAATAATCAACAAAACCTACTAACTATAATACACACTAGGTAACATATTTTTTGCCAGAAAATAGGAGGCTATACATATTCCCAACATTATGAAATTTATTAAACTTCTACCAAGGACCAATCCTAAATATAGTCTAGAACAATATCACTACATTTTAAAAATCAAAGCAAAATATAATCAATATAATTAATTTCATGGGTATAGGGTTATACTGTTATACATAAGGGCTCAGCCATCGATCAGGCGCAGGTGCTCATACCTACTCCGAATCAGATCTGACTTGTAATGCTTCTTGAGATAGTGCAGGGTGTGACTCTTCAATTCATGTGGTATATTATTATACACCACAGCAGCGTTATAAGAAAAGCTTTTCTGAAACACAGCACGGCTATGCCTAGGTATCATCAACGTGTACCCATATCTAATCGGACGATCGTGCATGTCGCCTCTGTATACTAGCTTATCTCTCAGGTAAGGAGGCGTGGATGTCAATAAAATCCTAAAAACTAAAGCACACAAATGATATTTATAAAGATCTGCCACCTCCAGCCATCCAAGTTTATTAATCCTCATCGACACCCTATCATACTTCCTCAGTCCGTAAACAAATCTGCAACAGTATCTCTGAATTTTTTGCAGTCAACTATACTTTGTCGTCTGATACAAGCATGGATAGTATAGTACTAGGCCATAGTTCAGAATAGATAATACTAACGTCTCACAAAGCTTTTTCCTTAGGTGAAAATCAAGAAAGTTCCTGTTGCGATAAAGCTGTCTCAAAACAAGATAAGATTTCTTAACTAGCAGTGATACATGCTCTTCAAATCTGAGCCTACAATCATATATTATACCCAAGTTTCTTTCACTGTGGGAAGTTCTGATAGTTTGGCCCTGAATGGTAAGCTGCAAGTTGATGGGTGGGCCGACGGTATTCGAGCGGGGGATAAAATTAATTACGCTGCATTTTTTTCAAATTTAACTTTAGATTATGGGCATTAGAAAATTTTACCACAGACAAGAGATCGCTGCTCAGAAGATCAGATGCAAGTCCAGCCTGTTCGGGTATATAAGAATGATACAGCTGAATGTCATCAGCAAAGGATTGTATGTTCACAGTCTTCAACGATTCATGAAGATCAGACACATAAATTAAAAATAGCAGCGGACCCAAGACTGACCCCTGCGGTACACCAGACGTAGTCTGACAAAACGATGATGACAAACCATCAACGACAACGCTCTGCTGGCGGTTGTTCAGGTAACTATAAAAGAATTGGCAGACAAGATCATCGAAGCCATAATAATGAAGTTTGGCACAAAGAAGCTCATGGTCCAACGTATCGAAAGCCTTAGAGTAGTCAAGGAGGACCACAGACGTTGCAAGACCCGCATCTAGTCCCCTCAGGATGTCGTCAGTGACGTTTAGAAGCAATGTAGTTGTGCCATACCCCTTCCGAAACCCAGACTGAGATGCAGAAATTATGTTGTTTTGTGTTATGAACTCATACAATTGTGCGGAAACAACCTTTTCCAGAATCTTGGACATAGCGGGAAGAATACTAATGGGACGCAAGTCATTAAAACTCTCTGGCTTGTTTACTTTTGGTAGTGGTGTGACCATTGATTTCTTCCAAATTTCCGGGAAATATCCAGTTTCCAAGCAAGTATTTACAATGTGAGTTACATATGGTCCTATAACCCGAAAACAAAGCTGTAGCATCTTTGCCGAGATACCGTCAACTCCCACAGCACTAGACCCAAGACCCATCACGATGTCTTCGATTTCCGCAACCGAAGGAAACCTAAAGGAGAATGCAAGCGATGGACTGTGCAGCCCAGATCTATAATGCTGAGACGCCTCTGAACAGTTGTTAGCAGCACTGAAGACAGACAAGAAATATTCATTTATTTTATCTGCATCCTTCAGCCTATCAGGAATTTCGACTGATGACTTATTTTTAACATTAAGCAACTCAATAGTTTTCCAGAATTTTTTAGAATTGCGATTTTTGGATTGAAATGAGATGTAAGCAGACTTCTCACTCCTAACTGCTCCCGTCACTGCGTTACGTAGCTTCTTGTAATAGATAAAGTCACTTATTCGTTTAGATTGTTTATATGTACGCAGGGCACTGTCCCGCAGTTTCATCATACTCCGTATATTGCTGGTCAACCAGGGAGCAAAGGGCTTGGTGATCCGAGATGAAATGTAAGGAGCATGAGTATCAAACAAGTTCAGGATATTAAAATTTAAATATTCAATTTTTTCATCAATGGTTTGTATGCATAAAACATCATCCCATTTAATGTTCGAGAGATGGGAGGTAAAATCTGGTACAGAAAATCCCCTAAAATCTCTATAGGTAATAATTTTAGGTTTGGAACGCTTATATAATATGTCAATGGTGCAGTAAACAGCGCAATGGTCAGAGATCCGTGATTCAAAACGCCAGACTCCAATACAAGGTCCTCCCTGTTAGTAATTATGACATCCAGGAGAGTTTGCGTAGAGCCGGTAATACGAGTCGGCTCATTTATGAGCTGATTAAAATCGTAAGAGTTTATACACCGCTCAACTGTATAGTCAACCAGCTGATCCTCGTTTATATCCCCCATCATAATTACATGAGCAAATTGAGGCGTTATGAAGGACAAGATCGTATCAAGGTAATCAATAAATGAGGACAAATTACATGCGGCTGTTCGATAAATTACTCCCACCACCATGCTATGCCTGCCAATTCTTAGAGAAATCCAGAGGTGTTCAACGCCAGGTGGACAGCAAAAGTCATCCAGAATAATCGAACAATTAAATGAACTGCGAACATACATACCCACACCGCCACCCCGGCCTTTACGATCTTTGCGAAATAATTGTAAATCGGGGACACCAAGAGACCGATCAGTTATCCGATCATTTAGCCATGTTTCAGTCAAGCACACAATGTCAAATTCACCCTGTGTAGCCCAATCTACGAACAAGTCAAACTTTGGAAAAAGTGATTGAGCATTAAGATGTGCAATTCTAACGTTTTTAGTCATACTTAATTCTAGATTTTTGGGCTTCAATTTTGCTCAGATAGTAACTACATTGTGAGCTATTCGCCACATGATCGACAGCGTAGCCTGTCCTATATTTACGATTCATTGAGGTGCAGTTAGCACAGCGACGCTCTTCCTGATTACAAGATTTTCCGTCATGAGGGACAGAGCAAAATGAGCAAACAATTGATGCACTATGGCAGTCTTTTTTATGATGACCAATTTGGCAACATTTAAAACATTTCACTAGACTAAAATGTTCCTTAACTCTACACCTAGTCCAATCAACGTATAAAAATTCCTTATTTAACACATCTTTAAATACACTGGTGAAAGTTCTAGGACGATGTTGAACGAATCTCTGTATCTGATCTTAGTTACGAATTTTATTTCATTTACAGTGCAATTCAAGTGATTTGCAAACACAAGATTTTTAATTAATTCGGGATCTTCAGCCGAAGAAGTCTCCACACCATAAACAACAATACGCGGGTTCAATTTTTTAGGTTCCGTAATTTTATATTGCCTTCCGAATTTATTAGATAGCGTTTCCTTCAGCTTTAGGCGAGAATTATCATCATTACAGTTAATTAACAAGCCATCCCTGATTAGCCTAGTACTCACAACGCAGGCATCCACCGAAGAAGGGGTGATACTAGATTTGATGTCATTTGCGACCTCAAGATTTTTTACATCTGGATTTGAAGATTTCACCAATAACACTGATGACTCATTGGCAATCCCGACAGCAGAGGAGTAAGACATTCTCAGGTTATTATCAGTGACCGATACGTTATCTTCCTTAGGCTTTGCAGGCGGTATCGAATTTATGGGTATTTTATTGACGGCTTTTAACAATTTATTTAAATATTCTAACTCACCAACATACTTATTTAAAATAACTTTTTCTCGTGTTAGACACTCAACTTCTTTCTCTAGGATCTCAACAGGCAAATGTGGCTTAAGAGCTATATTATTATCAGGCATGGCCATCTTTCTCTCCTTTTTGAAATCATCATGGCATTTGCGACAACGAAAAGAATTTCTATCCAAAGCAACCACTCGTAAGATGGCTTCGAAGCACTTGACATGAACACTTATGTCCCATCCTTTCGTAGAGCACTTTACATCACTAGAGGACGCGAACTTGCCACAGAATTTGCACTTGTTATCGAAATTCTTTGAAGAATCGTCTGATACCGAACCTTTTCAGTAGGGCACGACTGACAGACATTTTTGGGAGGGAAAGTACGTATACTGCGACAATTTTGCAAATTCAACCCAGGAATGTGGAATTTTCGTAATTTTAAAACCGAATTGAATTTGGTAAACATTTAAAAAAAGTTTTGCTATAAAATTGTGCTTCTCTTGTAGTAGTGATGATAAAACAGTAGATCAAAAAACAAAATGTGACAAAAAGATAGGACTAGAGTATAATTTTAATTTTAAGTTTAATTTTTTATTGTTAAACTCTACAGGGTGATTCTAATTTTAGGTAAGAAAACACATTCATTTTCATTGTATTCATAAAAAATAGGTTTCCATACGAAAACACAAATACACTAAGTTCCAGGAAGAGACAACCTGTCATTATAAAGAAAAATCGTCCAAATTAGAGAAGTAGTTTTGACAAAAACTAAAAAAAAGTTTGGTTGTTTCTTGGTGGTGCTTAAATTTCTTGCAGAAGTTCATTATCTTTAGGTACCTAACAACAGTAATTATAAATAACAGTCTGAACAATAACAATGTGTCCATTTTTTAATGTGACAGCCGGCATCTTGCATGTCGGCCAACGGACATGTGAAAAAAAACTCATACATCAATGTATGAGTTTTAGGATACGTCAATACGTGGTTGCTAGGATACGTCAGTATATAGTTGCTAGGATACGTCATAAAAAATATAAACTTCAATTTTTGCAATAGTAATTTTTAGACAATTTAGACAATAGCTTTTTGCTAAATAAAAGGGTAAGGCTCGAGAACCTTAGGGCATTTTTATATAGAGAATGGTTTAGAGCAGAAGTCTAAAAATTTGTACATAATGTATGATTACAATTTTGAGAAATTGAATATTTTGAGAAGATGAAAATATTTATAACCCCACACCAGTTGCGGTTATACCAGAAGTTGCCATCACTTTCTTATTTTATTAAGGAAACCCTAAATCGAGCCCTAAATGTATATTATTACATTTTCAGATTGCCTGAAAAAATGTAATAAAAATGGTGTTAATAATTTGAATTAATAACCAGTGAGTTAATACCAGTGAGTTATAAACAAATGCCAACGTCAATTTTCTATTTTCAAAGCCGCTTATTTTTTCTGATATCTTGAGCGATTTTCTTTGTAAATGGTTTCAAAGTTGGAAAATTACGACTTTCATTTGTTTATAACTCATAAATTACTCATTACAAATTAATATAAATAAATAAAAAAATATTATAAAAACCATTTTTATTACATTTTTCAGCCAATCTAAGAATGTAATAATATACAGAGTGTCTCATTTAAAATAAGAAAGTTTATTGTAACTTCCGGTTTAACCGAAAGGGGTGAGGGCTTGAAAATATTTTAGTTCAGCTCGTCAAAATTGATATCATACTTATATGTACAAATTTCTAGACTTCTACTCCCAACACTTCTTTCATATAAAAATGCCTTATAAGGTTCTCGCGTCTCACCCTGCACCTACTTTATATAGGTACGTTACATTTATATTATGTAACGTTCAAGTATTGTATGTTTAAGCATTTATAGACTAATGAATTAACCTGCTCGACCACCAACCGTTCTATGTAGTTCAATTATTTATCTGTCACGTATTGATTTATTTAATGGAGATTGTACCTACTAACTGCAATCTACTTGATAATAGAAAACGTACCGGTTATAATTTAATAAGACATTAGGATCAGGCTGGCTCTATACACTATGTTGATTAGAAGACGAGACATGGAGTAATTAATAATAATTTAATAATAAATAGGTACATCAGTGGCGGCGATAAGGACTTTGCCCCCTTCCCCGCGAATTTTTCAATGTGTATTTATGATATTTATGATATATCAATATTATTATAAAATAATATGATAATATTAGCATTAGCACTAGAGTAATATGAAAACGTGAGTCTTCCAAAATAAGAAAATTTTATAGAAAAAATTGTGAAAGTATAACCAATTTTGGCGAACAAATTCCGGGGGGTCCGGGAGTTCTCCCGATTTTTTTTTCAGAAAATTTGTCTAAAATATACAGTACCTCTACTATATCCGTATTTTCAATGTGGATTTCATCTTTCATCACGCCGTCACCCGAATTTTTTTTATAGTATAAAATGCTATAAGATAGTATAAGATATAAAAATGAAACTGTCGTGCTCCAAAATTTTGTTTGCTTTTGATTGTCGATAACTTTCGATATTCCATTTCAATTTTTTCGCATCACCTGTCCTGTCTTTTATATTTCTCATTTATTGAATTCAAAATTAAAAAAAAAATGCAAACAAATTCTACAGGGTGATACGTGAAGAAGTGCAAAATCAAATCACCCAATTGTTTTGATCTCCCATCAGTTTTCCAAATAAATTTCCAATATAATAAAGAAAACTGGTAATATGTTGGTATATAACTGGTATATAACAATTATCTACTTATTATTTGTTACTTATTATTTACAGAAATTAAAAATGAAAACCATTCTCCCAGCAATGCTGGTAACAATTTACCCTAGAAATAATACGCGCAGTTAACACTTTGATTTGGGCTGTTGACTCCTGAAATTTTATAAACTCACCGAGGCGGAGTTCAAAAGAGAAACGAACAACTACCTACTATGACTTCGGTTTATTACCGCCTTATTAGGTAATGGTTGCCATAATGACTTATACAAAAGGCTGGAACTTTTATCGCAATTTTCAATTTACCTCGTATGGATTGAAGATTTGTAAGGTTTTCATTTAAAAATAAAAGGTTTCTTACGTGTTTTAATACAATGGCTTTTCATAGAGGTAAATAACTGAAAGTCATGCAGGTATATTATTTCCTGTCGTTTGTAATTTTATTAAAACACGAGACCCGGAGCTACTTTGTAATGATTCCATGTCACCTATCAAAACATGACATTTTTAAATAAACAAATAAGCAACATGAGCGATTACATATTAATATTATGTAGGTACTATTATGCAGAAAAATACATTTTTTTTATTATTGTCCTTTATTTGAAAACAACACCCTCTTTGAATTTATATACCAATAATGTTATACTAAAATACCAATTCGAAATTGGCCAGAAATTTCTTTCAATTAAATGAAGGTTCTGGATGTAATATACAGTTAGTCCCAGGATAGAGTTGAAATTTGACCATTTTTGGTCCAGGCTTACTTGATTAGATAATAAATTTGATCATATTTTCATGTTCAACAAATCAAGCCTGCCTTATTGACAGGAGCTTTCTTTTTGTGTTCTGAGTAGGTGAGTAATGTACCTCTTCTGCACGACATATCGCAAAATTTTATTGAAAAACGCTGCTACTCAGAATTCAAGATTATTCATACATATCGAATTTCATAACCATCAGCTTGGTAACTTTTTTTTTTTGTATTTATACAGGGTGTCCCACGACATGACTGCCATAGCTTAAGGGTAGGTGTAGTTTTTCAAGGCGATTCAGGATCTGGTTTTGAAATTTTCCTGAGGCCCTTCGTTTCGATTATACAGGGTGATTTGTGCAATTTGCCGAAATCTTTGATGAGCGATATCTTTTGAACGAATTGATTGAATTTAATGAAATTTGTTAGATATGCTCTACTAATGACACTTAATACCTCGCATTTTTCGCCGATTCGAAAACTGCAGGGCCGTACTATTTTTTTTTGGATATCTTTCGGCTTTGTCGAAAAGTTCACCCTGTATGCATTTTATTAAAAGTTTGGTGCCATTTTCTAAAATTATACGTGAAAAATGCTACAATTGTGGTAAAAAAATACTTGGCATCATTAAACTGAATCGAGAAGAAAATTCAGTTTTTTAGTTTTTTATTCGGAATTTCAATTCATGTGTTGTTAATAATTTAAGAAAAATCAAATGTGGTTTTTTAAAACTCGCGTATTTTGTAGTTATTTCAAATAAATTTACTTTATCTACAGATTCAGCCAAGATTGGGGACCCTTTTACAGATTGTTTGGAGTAAAAAAAATTTTAAATGGTTTTTATATTAATTTCAAGGTCAAGGAAATGTGTTGAGTTTGATGGTGGTCTCCTTGATCATTACCTGCACTAAATTGTAGTTTTTCTTCCCAACATTTCTGTTGATATTTTTCTTTCTGTTTCGTTTATGTGGATACTTATTTGTCTATGTGGTAATGTGTTAAATTGTGTTATTTATTTTGCTGTTAAAACTTATTCTTAGCTCGAAACAATCTGTAGAAGGGTCCCCAATCTTGGCTGAATCTGTAGATAAAGTAAATTTATTTGAAATAACTAGAAAATAAGCAAGTTTTAAAAAGCCACATTTGATTTTTCTTAAATTATTAACAACATATGAATTGAAATTCCGAATAAAAAAACTAAAAAACTGAATTTTTTTCTCGATTCAGTTTAATGATGCCAAGTATTTTTTCACCACAATTGTAGCATTTTTCACGTAGTTTTAGAAAATGGCACCAAACTTTGAATAAAATGCATACAGGGTGAACTTTTCGACAAAGCCGAAAGATATAAAAAAAAAATAGTACGGCCCTGCAGTTTTCGAATCGGCGAAAAATGCGAGGTATTAAGTGTCATTAATAGAGCATATCTACCAAATTTAGTTAAATTCGATCAATTCGTTCAAAAGATATCGCTCATTAAAGATTTCGGCAAATTGCACAATTCACGCTGTATACTCGAAACGAAGGGCCTCAGGAAAATTTCAAAACGAAGATCCTGAATCGCCTTGAAAAACTACACCTTCCCTTAAGCTATGGCAGTCATGTCGTGGGACACCCTGTATTACTTGGTTCGGGATTTTTTTCCAAGTTTGTATGCACAGATACTGAAATAATGAATTTATTCGATCTGGCTGTTCGACACTGTATACTAATATACAGGGTGCTCATTTTATCCGAAGAGCTTGAAATATATAAAACATTAAGCAACGGATAAATAAATTGGCAAAGGAACTTATTGTTCATCTGGAAGGGGGACATCAATTGATACCAACTCGACCATCCACCGCCACCCCCAGGTGTGATTTTGATATCTTAAGGAGGAACCATTGTTTTTAAGGTAGATTCGCGTTTTACGGAATAAAATTCGTAGGAAACTGAAGAGGAAAGCCTCCCCTCTTCTAATAGGTGGGACTGGAGACTTTATGTGGATGGTCTGCTGTAACTTTGATTTCATAGTTTTATTATAATTTCCCGTGCCTTTAGATGTAAACCTTTTGTCCTTTATATTTGATTTGACCTTTCATATGAAGCGCTTCATAAGCAAAAATTTTTAATTTGTCGGAAAAAAATTGACAGCACACGAAGCAAGTAAGTCTAGCTATTGCAGCAAAAAGTGGAGGTCAAAATGCTAAATTTTTTAACGATTATATTGCATTGTAACATGTTTAATCCGGCTATTGATAAGCGAGAGACCTTTAAATTATTTTTTGTAAATTATATAGTATAGGTACCTAATACTTATATCAGAAACTCTCTGTATGTCTACGTGTAATATTACATAATGGTATCTATATATTAAAATTCTTTTCTGGGAATAAATCTTTTCCGCTATATGATATCATTGATATCAAATATGAATGGATTTGAGATATTCCAATCAGTATGGTTTCCGTTATTCAACCTCAACAGGAGATTGTTGCAAGGGCTATTCAAACCGAGTTGATTGCCAGGCAAAAGGCAAACCACGAATTAGACACACCGAGATGAACGCAAATATTGCCACCCATGGGCGGTCAAAACTGGGGGGCAAATTCACAATGTCTACGTTCACTGCCAATCAAAAATAACTTAATTGCTACAAGCGCCATCAAAAATTACAATAAAAACGTAAAGCGTGTTAGCGTGGATGAAACACTAAAAAAGCATTATAACTGTTCTTATTACCAAAGTCGTAATATTTCGTGAATTGAATTTTTCACAATTACTGATTTTAAAATGCAAATTTTGAAAATACGGCGAATATATTTAATGATCTTTTAATTTTTATCGGTACTTAACTCTTCTTAAAGGAAGTAAAACATATTTTCAGCAATATCAAATCAATATTTTGATAAAACAGGGCATTTTAAAATCAGTAGATAATGATCTGAAAATTTTTATTTTCGTTTGCGCAACTGGCCCGAATGTTTCAAAATTCTGATACACTAATACTGGATTGTAGGTAATGCTATGTAGGTACTTACCTATACTGTTCTTGTCTGATCTCCTTGATTAATAGTCACGACTCTTTTCTAGAGTGTTCTCGAGTGTTAATTGGATTCAATTTAAATTAGTAATGTTTTAGATTACCGTAAATAGAATACGGAAAACTATAGAAACTTATGTATTATCTTTAGTGAAAATTCTTCTTGAAAATAACCAAATCTAGGCCACCTCAACTAACAGATATCTCCATTACTTAGATATTTATCAATCTGGCGTTCTTGCCGTGACTAGGATGATTTACGCGATGTCTACGGTAGATGTCGGCAGCAATGGCGTGATGCACGCCGCCCCCGGGGTGTCCGGACTTCCTGCCCCCGCGGCGTCGGCGGCCGTCCGGCCATCCATCCTTCATATCTGCA
The DNA here is from genome assembly GCA_910589415.1 of Malachius bipustulatus. Classification (NCBI taxonomy): domain Eukaryota; kingdom Metazoa; phylum Arthropoda; class Insecta; order Coleoptera; family Melyridae; genus Malachius; species Malachius bipustulatus. The sequence goes on along the minus strand of OU342634.1, from coordinate 37,027,043 downwards.
TATCCGGCAGTCGGCCGCCGATAGCGCCCTCAGCGTCGACATGTTAATCACGTCGCCCCCGCCGTCCCATCACCTCTCTCGACCGGGGCGAGCAGGAAGCGGCAATGAAAGCTTCATTTGCACGACAATGGGAGGTTGGAGAGTCAGGAGCGAGGTGTACGCCACCGTCCCGGGGTCGTTGGAGTCAGCAGGAATGCAGCGGCCGCAAGCGTTCTCTTCCTGCGGATGACGAATTGATTGCTGGATTGTTTTAAATAAATCACCCTGAATAAGCTGTGGATAATAATGGCAGAAAAAGCAATGGGATAATTTCCATTCAGTTCAGTTTTTTAATCCTCTTCATCATGAATGCGGTTTAAAGGGTACCTACCTACTATCTATGAGGAATTTTGGCTTCATTATTAGTTTTACACATACTATGTATTGTTATTATTTCTTATTAGGCCAAAAGATAATTTGATATAACAGATGATCCATCGAAAAATGGAAGAAACTCAGTAGTCAGTACGATTTGCTACTGGAGGAGATCAAGAATTTTGGCTCTAACTTAAAATTAAAATAATTTGAAGATCTTGCGAGGGGAATTTGAAGAGCATTGGTTGGCGCTTTTGGCTCAGTTCAGACAATAAAACTAGTTGGGGACCATTGATATAGGAGATGAGTAGTATGCGCATGACTATGGATGGGATTTATAATGTCAATAAATCATTAATACGGAGAAAAAACATGGTCGGTGTCAAATTCAAGCCCTATGGTCGAATCGAGGCCAGAAGAGTGACTGACCGCAACGACAGAAATGAGTAAGTGGGGCTAAGATGGTCAAGAGGCCGTCGTATTTTTCGCAGTCGTATTTTGGAATGATTTTCAACTGGAGGAGATAAACTGAGATAGAATTTGGGCTTACAATAACTTACAATAATCATGTTATTGAAGCTCTTGCGAAAGGGATTTGCAGCGCATTGATTGGCGCTTTTTGTCCAATTCAGACATTAAAATTGATTGGGGACATTTGATATAGGAGGGAAGTAGTAGGTATACCTATGTGCATGACTATGGATGGGATTGGTAGTGGCAATATAATATATGGAGGAAAAACATGGTCTCTGTCAAATTAGAGCTCAATGGGATGCTCAATGATCGAATCGAGGCCAGAAGAATGACCGAGCACCAGGACTGAAATTAGTCATTGGGGCTAAGATGGTCAATAGGCCATCGTATTTTTGGCAGTCGTAGTTTGTCATGATTTTCTACTGGAGGAGATCAACTGAGCGAGAATTTTGGTACTCTAACTTATTATCATTTAATTGAAGATTTTGCGAGAGGAGTTTGCAGTGCATGGATTGGCGCTTTTCGCTCAGTTCGGACAATATCTCTGGTTGGGGACATTTGATATAGGAGGGAAGTAGTATGCGCATGCCCAATTGGATAAAGCAGCAATTATCGAATGGAGGCCAGAAGAATGACCTTCCACCATGACTGAAATGAGTCGGCAGAGCTGAGATACGGCATAGCTAGGAGGCCGTCGTATTTATGAAAGTGGCCGAAAGCTCCCCAAAAGTTCTATTCGCTTACTAAATATTCTTTCAAAAATGTTGAAAGTCATTTAGTTCAGTAAATATGCTGGAAAATACCATACAATTTGTAAAAGTGGTAGAACAACGCCGATTTGAGACAACTCTTCTTTTCTTGGATTCCTTAGACATTCAGAAACAATTGAACCCTATGCTGCAACAACGTTGTAAGTGCCAAAAGTAAATTTTGCGGGAAGTCGAAATAAACATTTTTTTGTGAACCAATATAATATCAGCTTACAAACATTAATATATTAATGTTAATTAATGAATATAGTTAATTAATATATTAATGTTTGTAAGCTGATATATTATATTGCTTCACAAAAAAATGTTTATTTCGACTTCCCGCAAAATTTACTTTTGGCACTTACAACGTTGTTGCAGCATAGAGTTCAATTATCACCAATCACTACTAACCCCTGCATTGCATTGAAAAATGAGAAAATTATGGTAATTTCTTACCTCCCAAAGCACCCTTAATAGTAACAATGATAATAAAAAATTTAAAATTCAAAATTTCACTCCCCGGAGGTTTTTTAGTTCGTCGATTACGAATACTTGATGAATAATTGAAGTCCAAAAGATAGTGAATCTGGTTCCAACCATTCAAAACCACCCCAAATAGTAACAGTGATAAAGAAACTTCAAAATTTCACCTCGGAAATCATCTCTCGAGGGGTTCTCGGGGTCGATAATTACCAATCCGAGGTCCAAAAGCAAAATAGGGTGTTTCTAACCCCTCAAAACCACCCCAAATAGTAACAGTGATAGAAAAAATATAAAATTGAAAAATTCACCTTGGATATCGTCTCTCGATGGTTATTGGGGTCGTTGATTACGAATTCGAGATCCAAACGTAAGTGAGGGGGCCTCTAACCCTGAAAACCTTCCCAAGAAGTGGTACTGTTTCAAAAAATTAATATGCTGCCTCGAAAATCGTCAGGTTAAATGAATTTTTTTAGCTTACAAATCAAACCGCTATCGAAACCGGAAAAAAAGAAAATTTTTATTGGAATTACATATATCGCACATCGCATTGGGTGTTTAAACTTTTTACCTCGAATTCGTGATCAACGAATCAAATATACGGGCCAACTTCACAAGCCCGAAAAAAACGCAGGCCAGATGGTAAAGCATACTATTCGATTTCCTATTATTTTACCATGTTTTGCCACCAACTCATTTTGTTTTACCGCCTCTAGGACAAAAGTTATGGAATAAATACTTTTTACCACAGTCGATACCTATGTGGTAGCTCGAGGGATACGTGGGTGGACTATATGTTGGTTAAAAACGTTTTACCACTTTGTATCAACCCGACAAAATATTTTACCATCCCTTAGTTTTACCACCCAACCAACAACAACAACAACCACTTTGTAGCAACCCACACAAAGACCGGGGGCGGTGATTCTGGGGGTGGTAAATGAAAACTAAGGGGTGGTAAAACTTTTTCTCGCATTGTTTTTTTAAGAGGAGATGTTTTTAATTAAATACTCTTTATTGTATCTACATGCAAGTGAATCAAGTCAAAGTTTATTCAGTAATTTATATCAATTTTACATTAAAAAATTGAAAACAAAGCTTATTTAAATACTTTCTTCGATTTCAGATGCACGCTCTCCGAAGGCTGATGCAGGGAGACGCCAAACATCCAAAAGCTCCGCTAGGAAACAATTTCAGGCCCCCGCAGCCCCTGCACCACAGGCCCGTCCGGACCAATATTGACTTTAACGTCAAACACAGGAACGACGTAAGTGTGACTCTCTGTGCACCTTTATAATTGTGTGAACACCTTTATACGCCCTCAGCAGAGTTAGGCTTTGTTCCTTTATTATTGCCTAAGGTGTAAAACCGCTTAATAATTTGCCACGGCACTCGATAGCAGCAGCAGCAGTTGCTAAACAGTGGCATAGGTACATTGATTGCAATAATATTATATTTTAATAATTATTTGACTGGTTCATAATCGTAATTATAAGAGTATACCGGCTCAAATTATAAATAACTCAAGGAGTATTTATTAGTTGATCAATAAAGAAAACAGGAATTTAAACTTGTATTGTATTAGAAATGAAACCTCACCTATGTATTCAGGGTTTAATAAACAAAGGTACGGCACTGAGTTTGAAGGGTGTCTATACAGTTGTGCTTCTGTTCATAGGGTTCGATTTATAAAATAAACGGGGTTAGTTATTGAAATCTTGAGGTACAGAGCTTAATAATATATGTATGAATGTTTATAAGCCCTTTGTCTTTGAGGAACCGTTAATTTTGTAGTTCAAAACAGGCAACTTTGTTACCAGCAATATACATATAACTTGTTGAAATTATGTTCCGCATTTCTATTCAAATATTAACGTCTTTATTTCGCCAACGAAGACTCTATAATTTGAATTGTTAATTTACATTGCTCTCCAAATCAGGAACCGGGATATCTATAAGAACTATCGTAAATGAAAAATGTAAAATGGTAAATATAGATGATCATAATTATCAAAAAATGGTAACATTTCGTTTTTCTAGGAAACAAAAGTAACTACCTAGCCTAGAGTATTACCATCGAAATGTGGTAAGGTCTGTTTAAATTACCAGATAATACCAGGTATACAATCTCTGTATACCTCGCTGTATACTGATGGATTATAAATAAAACACTTTATACTGTATAATAAATTATGGATATTATCAATGTCACACGTGTTTCGCTAGTTTTAAAGTAGCATCTTCAGACGCATGTAAATAAAATTATTGATATAGTAAGATAGCAACAGTATGGTAACCTGAGTGATCACAAATAACTAGATATAAATGAATTTCAATAGAACTAGCTAGATCATAATATAATTTCTTCTTAGTTGTTGATATACAAGAAGAAAATCTAGTAATGGAGAACGATATGCGTCTAGTTGTTCATTTATGACTGTGTATTGTCGGCTATTTAAATGTCTGTGGATTTCTAGAGATTCAAGGAAATTTAACTTAAAATAATGATGAAGTAATTCAATTTTATTGTTTGCTGTTAGAGTGTGATTGTTGTCTATTAAGTGTTTTGAAAAATTTGATCTTCCTGAATGTTTGAGTTTGTAAGAGTTTAGGTGTTCGTTGTAAGTATCTAATTTCCATGTTTCTACAAGTTGGTTCTAAATAAACGGCATTACAATGAGAATAGTTCAATCGATAAATTCCAGGTTTTTGTAATTTAGATAACTTTTCCTTTGCATTCAGCAATATAGAACCATTGCTCATAAAAGATTTGTCAGATTTGTCAGACAAAAGATAGTCAGGTTGGAAATTAACTTTGATATTTGTGTTGAAATATTCCACAGTAAGGCAATGATTAATATTTTCTGATTTAATTGCTTTGTTTAGGACAAATGAGGTTTATGACCACTTTGTGTTGCTTTTTGTGTAATAAGTTGTCTATTACTGTTTTTTGAAAACAATTCCCTATTGAAGTTTGTTTGATGTTTGATAAGAATAATTTAGTAATTCCATTTTACAAATTTTTCTTGAAGAACAATCTGATATGGTCACAAACCAAAATTTTATTTATAAATGGTTTGAATACATCCAAAGTAAAATGCGTGAGTGAGATTTCCTTTTATTTTTATTAAAGTCAGAGCTAGCAACGATTATCCCTCTCGACAAATACCTCAGAATGATGTGAAGAATGGTGAAAAAAAAATGAAAGAAAGATAGAATGGTGTGAATTCTATAGCAGTCATTATGGAGTGTTCCAAAAAATTAATTACTGGCAGAATTTTTTATGCAATTTTATTTCCCTATTATCAGAGATGCTTAAAGTACAAGATATAAATTACCCCCAGGCGTTGGCCGCCATCCTAAATTTAGGAGGTGAGTTTGCTTTTCTTCATTAGCTCAATAGTTTTTGAGTTTTGCGGAAAAACACTCATTTCCAAACATAAATTTTAACAAAAGGTAAATAAATAAATAAATTTTATTTATTTATTTACCAAAAGGTGACAGAAATATTATAAAATTTCGAAAGCTTCACTTCTGGGTATTAGTTTCTGTTCCATCTGTTAATTTTTCTAATTAATATAAACAAAATTAAGTAATACTTAAAGCTAAAATACTTAAAAATCGAAATTACACTGAAAAAAAGTTATCAAAACGTTGAAATTTCAAAAGCTACCACTTTTAGGTTATGTTATCAAAAAAATTGTTCTCAACCGTCATTGAAAGTTCACTTCTTGTCAGTAACGAATGTTGCCCTTTCTCGAAAAACACTGTTATAAAGGTACTTTTTAGGTACTTTCAAATATTATGTTTTTTGTCATTTCGAAGTTTTGATAAACGCCATTTTCTCTGGAACTTAAAGTCACATCAAGGACCAAGAAGTGTGCTCAAATGTAATCTTTTGTAACGCACAAACTTACGACCAAAAAAATCAAAATAGAAGGAAAAAAAAATTTTACTTAATATTTTTTATAAAATTTTTTGTGTCGCTTTTCTATTAATATAGTCAATAATACAGCAAAAATAACATAAATGTTTAATGTGAACGAGGGACATAGGATATAGTTATGGTCCAACTTTATATACCACAAGTTTTAAGCAAATGAATAAATTTTGGTTTCGATTTTGGTTATACGTTATATAAATTCTCAGCAGTTTTTGAGATATATTCAATTAAGATATTCGAGAGGGGCAAAAATTTTTAAGCGTCTTTCGAAAATTTGTTAAATTTTTTAAAAAAATTGACAATTTGACCTGGGCTTCTTCTTTCCCCCGACGCTCTGACCACGTAAAATCCGGGAAAGGTTTTTTTAGCTCTATTATAAGGTCAACTTTGGGATGATCTCCACGAGATGGCTTCTCCAGCGAGTGTTTTTTATGTGTATATAATAAGTATTACTGAACTTTCACCTATTTAATTGTACATATTTTATATCAAAAATCATTGTTGAGATTTAACGTAACGCAAATCTTCTACACTTTTGGTACCATAATAAATGTATAGTGTTTGGAAAAATATGTGAAAATCAACATTTATCCAGTGTATACCATTACCATTACGGTACATACCTATTACGGTTTCTGTAGAGTTTGCAGAAGCATTTGCATAGGTTTATTAGTTTGAAATTTTGATGATAATAACAAAAAAATTAACAATATAATAAAAAAAATAACAAAAAAAAATTATCACATCATAAATGATTTTAGAGAAAATAAAAAATTAACTAGTTGATGAAAATTGTAGAAAAAAAAATCAACGCACACAATTGAATTTGAAGTTCACCGTTTTAAATCACTGTCAAGTCAAGTTTGTTTGTGGGAATATTCGTTCCCAATTAATATCAATTTATTCCCAACCCACAGAGGGTTGTTTTGCCTGCGGTTTCCTAGCTGACATTTGCTTTTGAAGCCCTCTGAACGCTTAAATTGGGAATTGTTTAATTCCTGATGTTTGTTCAGCATCACTGTAAATAATACATCCTGGGCCATGAGCCTCGCTCGAATTAATATATAATCAAACCTAAAATTAAAAAATCTGACAAATATATTTTCTTAGTCCTAATAATCCTCACAACTAGATATAACTTAAAATAATACATTTCTAGCTATAATTAAGTTTTTTAGGTGTGTTCGACTATTATAATAATAAGTATAGTTATTCGCTTATTATAGAGTCATAAAAGTTAACTTTTACAACAGCACATCCAATAACGAGTCAAAACCTTTTCACAATAATTATACCGAGAGTTCTGGAGCACAATTTTGAAAATTTCTAATTTCTTCCAGCCTAAAACATTTTCAATATTATAAAAAAAAGAACAATTATTCACAATAATTAAAAAATGAAGGTTGTATAGACAATGAAACCAGCTTCAAATAAGTGATGTATTACTCGCCCCCTCTTGAATTGTTTGACAGGGTGGGTGCAGGTGTTAGAGGAATGCAAAACTTACCAATAAACCAAGAAAAGAAAAAATATAATACCTCTTCAAGTGAAAATTATCAATTTATCAGCATATTATGGTCTCCAAAATTTGACAAAATCGCAAATTTTCAGTGTGATAATTTTAATCGAAACACTCTGTAGGTACCTACTTCTCACGAGCAATTTTCCTAGGTATTTCAGCGAAATCACCATCATACTACTTACTGTAAGCTTGGGAAAACTTCAGGGGGTGATTCCTTGAGTGATTATTATAAGACCAAAAATTATTGTCCCGGGTTTTCTTGTCAGAAAGGAATGTGGGAGGGGGTTCGGGTCCCTAATGATTCGTTAAAAAGTTTAAACCATCAGTTTTACTTACAATTGGAAACTGCATATATGTATACCAAATAATTTTTATTAAAAAATAATTTTTTTCGAAAATATTTTGAATACATTTTGCCTACCTAATATTGCTGAAGTTGGTCCTATTATAGCGAGCTAATTAAGTCCTAACTGAAATAAAATTATCAGGTCCAGTGACGTCCCGAAAAGCACCTCAACGAAGATAATTTGGAAAAAAAAATTTTTAAAAGTACGCCTTGCTTTTTCCCAAATACTTATTTATTTTTTATCAGATTAGGCAACTACAACTTTTGTGCCTCTCGATTTTTTATCGTATCTTGATTAATTTTTGAAATAGAAAATAGAATCTACTTAATAGCATATCCCTAGATCAACCAAAAAGAAGGAATAAATATAAAAAATAAATTAGTTAGTTTCGATATTAAAAAATGTTCTAAATTTAGTGTTTATTTGTCGTTGTTGTTGTTTTATACAGGGTGTCCCAGCTTATTCGAAGCGGTCTCTGTACAGAATCACAATGGCCATAATTTAAAATTATTTTGGAGTATACTTACATCATTCCATTTAAAAAAGACATAACTTTGATATGCCACTGTCATATGGGACACTCTGTATAATCCAAAATAAGTTTCAATTATGGGCATTGTGCATTGTGATTCTGTACTTGAATTTGCAAAATTTTTTCCGAAAAAAAACATCGTTTGGCCTACAGAGACCGCTTCGAATAAGCTGGGACACCCTGTATATTATTAATAAAAAAAATTGTACATTATAACACCCTGTATCTTGAAAAATGTGCATTCCCGGACATACGTTTATATGAACTTTTCGTCCTATAATCACTCAAAGAATTACCCCCTGAATTTAATTATTTTAGCCTCAGTTCGTGTGCGGATTAAATGAGACCGAGGTACGAGAAATTTTTCACCTCAGACAGTGTGTGTGGATTACGGGCCTAATGGCTTGTCGTCTCAGTTCAATTACACTGCTAAAAACAACTCGGTCCTGTAATTGCATAATAATAAGCATGAAATAATCGAGATAATATCCGTGTTTTCAATCATATAAAACATGATTATAGGTACTACTTATGGTATTATTGTGTACTTATTATAAAGTCATTAGTCTAATGAATCGAATGGTATTTGCTAATTAACCAGCTTCCAATCTATCAAATTTCTCTTGGAATATTTACCTTCGAACCGGTAATAAGTTTACAATTTACAGTCCAATTAACAAGCTAGTTTGTTGGCATTATTTACACCTTCAGGTGAAATGTCGGCCATGTTGGCAGAAGGGTGCTTCATTTCCAGGTATGGATCATTTGTTGGTATTGAGGTGGTCATTTAGGGGATGGTTATATAAATGTTTACAGGGGATGGTTTGTATATACGACTGTTTATCGTCAATCAAACATGGAAATGTATTAGAGGAACTCGAGTTCACATAGCTATGGAGAAGAAAATAGAGGCAGGTATTTACTATTTGTCACTACAAACTTCCATTTTACATGAATTTATTTTTTAAACTAAAAAATTTGGTCAAAATCAATCTAAAAAAGGCCCTATATAAAAAAACCTTCTTGCGCATCAATCGCAGAAATAGTGTATTTTTATGCGATCCAATTTATGAATATTTTGACCGCTTTTTAAATTGGCTTTCTGAAATTTTCCCTAGTCAGGTCATATTAGCGTAGTGGTTTACTGTGAAAATTGAATTTCACTTCGTTTGAAAACGTGCCGTAGAATGGATTTTTAAATTTAACAAAACCAAAATAAATGGTAAAACTGAACAATTTTGCCCCTTTTCCTTTGCCCGCCACTGGCTGACTTTACCTAAAAAATACTATTTTTTACACTACCTTCAATAGATTTGAAAAAGTGAAAAGGGAGCTTTGAAAACTGAAAATTTGAAATTTTAGAGGAATAAACATAATTTAAAAATTATTCGAATATCTCCGCCATTTTTCTTATTTGCTTCTTGAAAATTTTCAGAGTTAAGAGTTATTGGTATAGTTATAAGGAGGTCAAAAAACAGTTTTTTATGGCTAGAGACGTATAATGTAGTTCCAGCGTATAGTGTGGAGGTGGCGCGCCCGACGTTCGGTGCAGTATATTAATATACTGCTAGAAATCATAACCAATCGATCTTGTGACATCTGCAGTTTTAATGATGTATATTAACTTCTTGCGCTATAGGTCTTGTGACATCTTAAAATTGACAACAGTGTTGGATGAATAATTCCTACAGCATTCTTGTAACATACAAAGAAAGGAACTAAATCATCCATTAACATTTGAATTATTAGGTGTTAGGTATAAAGCGACCATCGCTTCTCTGAAATAGCCTTCTTCCGTCCTTGATACACACTGTAGGCACTAGGTTCCTTTATTCTTTTATGTTTTAAATGTGAATAGAAATTAATTCATGTTTTCTTCTTCGTTGTTATTCGGTAATATTAAGTCAATTTTTTATTAAGTAGGTAATAATTAGGTCACTGTTTTTATCAAACTCTTAGTCATTACATTAAAAAGATAAATAAATAAACTAAGAGGCGGGTGCTTTTGAAATTGAAATAAGTAATGAATTAGTTGAAATACTAATAAAAAAATTTAATTGTTATTTTTGGATATTTTTAATTTTTATTCTAAATATCGATCTAACTAAATTGTTTATACATTTTTTGTAAATAAATGGCTGTATGTATTTAATATTACCTATTATTATCTATTTTAAAAAATAGATTGGTGTTTGTAATGTTTATCATCAAACTATGCCATAAGTCGATAATAGGTACCTAATGCTTTTTTAAAAGATACTTTTCTAGTACTTATAATACTCGTAATACCTAATCGTTGTATTTTTAGACTCTATCCCATAAGAGGTAATGGGTATCCTTTAGGGTCACATGGTAAAATAATGAAAAAATTCCCATAATCTTTTTTCTTGGAGGCAACCACAGAAATATTATTGCCAATCACACGTGTTGAAATAGCCTTTTTCTGTGGTTGATACACAATAATATAGGTACTAGGCGTATTCCTTTATTTTTTATGTTTTAATAATGTGAATAGAAATTCATTCATATTTTCTTTGTTGTGGTTATTAGGTAATAATTAAGTCACTATTTTTATCTAAGTCGTTAGTCATTACATTAAATACAGGGTGTTAAGAAAATGACGGATAAACTCTAGTACATTTTAGGGGACACTCGGTAGAGCACGTTAAAAATAATTTTAAAAACTCTGGTCTTCCATTTGGTGGGATAAAAAATGCCAAAGTTAACATTTTACTATCTTTGTTTTTCGTTATTTGCAAAAACTAGATGATTTTACAGATATAAAAAGGGTACCTTAATCATTATCAATTGAAAAAAATTGCTTAAAATGTATCACTGGCTTGGAATTTTTTTTATTTTTGCGACTTAATGAAAGTACAAACTTTTAGAAAAATGTTCTGACTTTTTATATCTGGAAAATGAATCCGGGTGAACATTTTTCAACGGAATATTTGACATGAGAAATAGTATCTCAAAATAAAGATAATCCCGCTGCAAAATTTTCCCAGGATTTTTTCGCATCAGAAAAATTATTTTCTGTCTTCTCTACCTACACTAATATTGGTTCTGCATAAATTTTGTATAAGATCATTTTTGAGCAGAATTCGTTAATAAATAAATTTGATAACACCTAAACAAATTTGACGTAAAAAAATAGTTTACGAGAAACTTGTTAACATTTCTTTAGCTTTTCGCGACGATTTAAATCTCAAATATTTTTCTTTTTGCTGACACAAATCCGCAATGGAGTTTTGAAATACTATTTCTGATTCAATAATATCTAAAGATAATCCTGGTGAAAAATCTAAATCTTCACCAGCATTTTTTTCACAGATAAGCTTTTATTCGGTGCCAGAATCATAATAACAATAATTATTATTATTTATTGTGCTCGTTTATTCAGAGTTTAGATCTATTTAATTAGCGACTACACAGGGATATCTTAAGCAACTGAAGATACGATACGAGGTCGGTTAAATAAGAGAAAAGGTGTGCTATTTTGAGATGGGTGTTTTGCGAAAAACAATTTAAATATCGATGGATGATTAATAAAACACCAATGTTTTAAAAAATTCTACTATACAGGGTCAGAACTATTTAAAGGGCCACTACAGGCTACAGGGATATCCTAAACCATTGAAGATACGAGGTCGGTTAAATTAGAGAAAAGTTGCGCTATTTTGTGGCCATCTCGAATACTTCAAAACATGCAAGATATTTGTGACCGTTCCTGAAATATCCTTAAAAAAACTGAAAAATCGAGAAATCTTATTTTCATCATATCTTTTTTGTTATTGGAAATTAATGAATAATTTTTTGTAGGCTTACATAAGCCATTATAAGCTATTAATCTGTCGTTTCAAACAAATTTTAAGCCGACTAGATCCCAGAGTTTTCATAGTCAACTTTCGGTTTTCTTATGGCCGCCATATTATTTTTTTATGTCGTTCGATAAGAAAAAAATAATGGAAACCAAAAATTAATAAACTTTGGAAAATAATAGAAAAAAATGTTTGTTCTTTTTTGTTCTAAAAAAAATACAATTTTTTAGACCGAATATCATAGAGAAATTAAAAAACTATAAGGCAAGGCAGTATGACTTTATATTGACCTATTTCAGCGACAAATCTTCTGTTTTTCTTTGAAAAAAGAAGAATAAAATTAATTTTTTTCTGAAGTTTATGAATTTTTGGTTTCTATTATTTTTTTCTTATGACATAAGAATGACATAAAAAAATTATATGGCAGCCATAAGAAAAACGAAAGTTGACTATGAAAACTCTGGGATATAATAGTCGGCTTTGAAAATTTTTTAAACTATGTATATACAGTGTGACCCATTTGTTCTTGAAACACCCTGTAGAATCTTAATTTATGGTGCGATTTAAAAAAAATTCTTTTAAATCATAGAGCTTGATAAACTATATTTTGGGAGCAAAAAGCGTCTCATTCCTACAAAATCCAGGGCCTACTAGATCAGTGTTTACTTGTAAAATCTCAAAAATTCATATTAGCGATTTTTTTAGAAAAAACTGGGCACGCCACGGGATTCACCAGCCCTCAAAACGGTACTGTACTAAATTTTACTGAAAATGTCAGAGTGAAAGGATCTTGTAGTTATTTTAGAAATTCATAATAATACTCCGAATTTTCATAAATTAATTTGAAAAAGGTCAAAAGCTATCATAAGTAAAAATTAAAATTAAAAAAGTAAAACAAAAGTTAAAAAAAATAAAAAAAAAATTAAAAAAATTAAAAAAAATAATAAAAATAAATAAATAAATAAAAAATTATAATTAAAAAATTAAAGTACCTACATTATCACCAACTAGACGTACAATTTCTATTTTGTCTCTCTTGACCTTTTCGAATAAATTAATGAAAAACCGGAGTTCTATTATGAATTTCTAAAATAACTGCAAGATCCTTATTACTCTGACATTGCCAATAAAATTTAGTACAGCACCGTTTTGAGGGCTGGTGAATCCAGTAGCGTGCACAGTTTTTTTCTAAAAAAATGGCTAATATGAATTTTTGAGATTTTACAAGTAATACACTGATCTAGTAGGCCTTGGATTTTGTAGGAATGAGACGCTTTTTGCTCCCAAAATATAGTTTATCAAGCTCTATGATTTAAAAGAAATTTCTTTAAAATCGCACCATAAATTAAGATTCTACAGGGTGTTTCAAGAACAAATGGGTCACACTGTATGTAGTAGAATTTTTTTAAACATTATAGTGTTTTATTAATCATCCATCACTATGCAGAGATTCTACAAAGTAAGGGTTGAAAACAGAAATTTTAATTTAAATATCCCTAATATTTTGATTAATTCCTGAAAAATCTGAAAATAAAAATAAAAAAAAACAGATTTTTTTTTCATCAAATATTTTTTATTATTGAAAATTAAATAATTATTTTTTGTAGGTTAACATAAGTCGTCAAGAGCCATCAATTCGGCACTACAAAAAATTTTAAAGCCGACAAGATCCCAGAGATTTCATAGTCAAGTTTTGCTTTTCTTATGGCCGCCACATTATTTTTTATGTCGTTCGGTATGGAAAAAATAATGGAAACCAAAAATTAATAATTTTCAAAAAATAAATTAAAAAAATTTTTGTTCTTTTTTCTCTAAAAAAATACAACTTTTTGGACCGAATACCATAGAGAAATTTAAAAAACCATGAGGCCAAGCACTATGACTTCATATTGACGTATTTCAGCGAGAATTTTTTTGTTTTTCTTCGAAAAAAGAAGAATAAAAATTTTGGAATTTTTTACCAAAGCTTATTAATTTTTGGTTTCCATTTTTTTTACATCGAACGACATAAAAAATAATATGACGGCCATAAGAAAAACGAAGTTGACTATGAAAACTCTGGGATCTAGTCGGCTTTGAAAATTTTTGAAACGTCGGATGGGTAGCTCTTAGCGACTTACGTAAGCCTACAAAAAAATATTGGTCATTATATACATCCGCGGCTCCTACAGTTTCACTATGGAACTTATAGGGGTGGAGAACATACCTATAGTAACACCAGGAAGGTATTCATTTGCTGGGCAAATGAAAGGGAAAGCCACAAAACGGTGTAAAAAAATGGTTTTGAGAGTGCGGAGGGAGTGCGGTCCTGACAAGAGGCACCGATTAGATGCCGCGATCCCGGATAAAACCACCATAATCACCATAATTGCCAAGTATTCTATTCTGTGTTAGAGGCTCACAGAGGCGGACTGAGCGATATATCCGCTTTCATTACGTGTCCAGTCCGCACAGGGATTGATGCAATGATTTTCGGATTATAAATTCAAAATAAATGCAAAATTCAAAATAAAAATCGTGGTACAGTTATTTTCGAAGATTTTCCTTGCCCTGAAAGTGAAAAAAAAATAGAAATTCGACCGTAGTGCCAAAGAGGCCTTAGTTGTGACCTTAATATTAGTTTGCCATGGCTGTTTTTACTTTCTTACCCACCCAGCACCCCTATTTCGCTCCTCGGTCCCGAAAAAATTGATGAAACTTAGGAGCCGCGGATGTATACAATTACCAAAATATTTATTAATTTCAAATAATAAGAAAGATACGGCAAAAATAAGAATTCTCGATTTTTTTTAGTTTTTCAACACCGACTTTTTTTCAGATTCTTATTAATCATCAAATTGCGCATCTTTTTCTCTAATTTAACCGACCCTGTATTTTAACGTTTACGGCTGTAGAGATACGCGGATGTAAATAATGATTTTTTTTGCAAAATACACGACATCTTTAAATAGCACAACTTTTCTCTAATTTAACCAAAAGTCGCTCGATATACCAGAGTCTGGCCATACGAAAAATTGCATTGATGAGATAGGCGCTTAGCATTAAAACAATTAAAAAATATGCATTATTTTGCATATTATCCATACAGTGATTTTTTTTTATAGTGGCATGAGAATGGTTAAGTACCTATCTAATAAAATCGTTTTCACGTTTTACTTGATTTACCTGGATTTAAAGCGCATTTTTAAACAATATTGAATGTAGTCAAGTTCAAGAACTAATGTTTTTCATTTATTTACAAAGCAAAATGCACAATAAAATATTATTCAATACGAACACTACCATAAAGTATTTTTAAAAGAATGTTGAAGTGGTCTTTCTACTTCAGAGAACGTGATGGGTGTTTAGGTCCATGCATTCAGTATTCAGATGAATAGAAATAGAAGAATTAGTCATGTCAATAAATACCGCTCCGCTTAAGGAATTTCACAAGGGTTAACATTATTATTATAACGGTTTATAGTGTATCCTATACCGTATACTACCAGTTACTGCCACTGGTCTACTGTGAGGGTTTTATTAATTTCTTTGTATGATATAATATTTCTTTAGTCCCTAATATTATAATACTGTTTTACCTAACATTCATTTAATTTCCCATTTCATTATTTAAAAATGATTCAGTAAAATGTTTACCATTCTTTCTAAATTTGCATCCGGAAATGGAAAGCGAATTTATTTCACTTCATACTGAATTTTAAACGTTAATTTGAATTTTTTCCCTATTGGTACAATAACTTACTGCGCAACTACCAGTCATTGTTTATACGTCATGTTAACATGCAACCCGAAGTGGCATATCAATGTTATGGCTTTTTTAAATGGAATGCTCCTATGTTATTGCATTTTTAGATTGTCTGAGAAGAGAAAATAAGATTGTTTACAGTTGGTGGTTAAATTCAGAAGTTCGTGAGTTATAAACAAGTGAAAATCATCATTTTTGAACTTCAAGTCCCTGTACAACGAAAACGGCTCTAGATAGAGAAAAACGGCTTACATGTCCCTAGTTTAACTTGTCATGTACTATCCTAACATGTAGATAAAATGTTTATACAGGGTGATAAAAAATTTGAAAAAAATCTGATCTAAAAAAAAAAATTTCTAAAAAAATTTCCACGCGTCGCCAAAAAAAAACAAAGAAAGTACAAATGTTTCTATACCATAAGATAGTACATAAAAAGTTAAAATAGGGAAATGAAAGCCGTTTTGCTATATCTGGAACCGTTTTCGTTGTACAGGGCCTCGAATTTCAAAAATGGCGTATTGCACTTGTTTATAACTCACAAACTTCTCAATTTAAACATCAAGTGTAAAAGCCAATCTTATTTTTTCTTCTCAGACAATCTAAAAATGTGATAACATATGAGCATTTCATTTGAAAAAACATAACTTTGATATGCCACTCTCATATTATGGGACATTCTGTATAGTCTAAAACAAATTTAAATAATGGCCCATTGTGATCCTGTAGTTGAACTTGCAAAAAAATTTTTGAAAAAATCAATCGTGTTTGGCTCACAGAGACCGCTGCGAATGAGCTGGGATCCCTGTATTGTTTTTTCATGTTATTCAGTTAAAACAATATCTCATAATTTTTGTTTATTAAAATTTTTTGGAAAAAAAATAAAAATTTTCATCGAATGACGTCAGTATAAATTTTTATATTGAATTCATTGATTGCCTTGTGTTTTTTTATAACACATTCTGGGGGAAAAATATTTTTTTAGCAAAAAAAAAAGTATGTAGGTACTTAGCTAGGTACCCCGCTATGTAAATATAATCCTGTTTAAATAACTCTGGCACAATTTTAATTTTCTAATGTAAATGTAAGTTTATAATTTGGAGAATGTTTTCATGGTTTCCATGCTGTCAAACAAAGATGACTGTCTATTTATTTATTATTTATTAACTTTCATTGATGTGTCAGCTTCCGGTATTCCCGAAATGCCGCCGTCTTGAAAATATTTTTACTAAATTTCTCATGGTAACTTAATTATGTCTGGAAATTTTTTAATTTATGCTTTAGGACAAATAGTTCCCGAGATATGGCCGCTTCGTACGCTTATAACTGATGACCCTGTATATTAGGACATATTGCTTTTTTCTTCGACAGTGGTCAAAATTCATCGAAAATCTTCAAGTATGCTCTTTATTAAATAGAAATCCTACCCCTGGTCAATTCATTAGTTTATCGCTTTTGGAGATATTTGCTTTGAAAAGTTTGATGCATTTTGCTTTTTAATTAATAAAAACTAGAAAACTGATAGAGGTAGGTATAAAATTTAAACAAGAGTACCATGCAGTTGTACCTACGTAAAAAGGATGATTTTTAAGCTTTCGGTTCATTTTGACCATTGTCGAACAGAATTATATGGCCTTAATTAACTAAAAGTGTATAAGTGTAAGCTATACAGCGTGTCACTGAAATGACTTTACAGCTCTCAGAATATTCCTCGGATGAAACTAATTCGATTTAAGTCAACATATCTTAGTCCTGAGCTGCTTGGTTTGGCCGCTAGGATATCAAGTGTCTGGTCGCAAATGTCAAATCTGAAATGGTTTTTTTATTATAAAAGCTAAACCACTGAAGTGATTTTGATGAAATTTGCTAAGACGTTATGGTTTTATGGGACAAAAAGTGCAAAAGGAAAGTTACTCATGACCTTAATTCATTGCCATAGATCATGGGTTTTTACAGTTCTTAGTCTTTTTTTCAAAGCTCTTACAGTCTTTGAACTTCTACACCAATGGAATTAATTTTTTTTTAATACTGAGAGTAGATTAGTGGACTCATTTTCTACCAAAAAGGAAATCTTGATAAAAAGTCGCCGAATCTTATCGTTTAGAAGATAAATCGCATTTGAATGTTGATTCTTATAGGAAATTTCGTATTTTTTTTCATGGGATTTTCTTAATAAAATAATAAAACTAATTCACATTTTGACGTTCAAATGCGATATTTTAAATGCCCAAAACCGATTTTGAATGTCCAAATGCGATTTTGAATGTCCAAATAATGAAATGTAAATTAATTTTATTATTTGTTGTAAATCAAAAAAATCCCATGAAAAATAAATTCGAATTTTCCTATAAAAATCAACATTCAAATGCGTTTATCTTCTATACGATAAAGTTAGGCGACTTTTATAAAGAGGAGGTACCTTTTTTGTATAAAATGAGTCGAGTAATCTACGCTCGGTATTTAAATATTTTTAATTCCATTAGCGTAGAAGTTCAAAGTGGTGAAACCTAAAAAACCATTATCTACGCCAATGAATTATAACGTCATGAATAATTTTAGTATTGCACTTTGTGTTCCATAAAACCATAACGTGATACCAAATTTCATCAAAATCACTTCAGCGATTTGGCTTTTATAATTCATAATCTTTTGCTAGAGAGCTGTGGAGTCATTTCAGGGACACCCTGCATAACTAGCCTCACGTATGAGTTACGTCAAATTGGTTTCAAGTACCTGCTGTCCAATTTTTATAAGAAGGCTAGGCGTGAACTGCGCATCTTGTGGGCTTTTTAACTGCTCTACCTTACCAGAATAGAAATTGCATCAGTGGCGCGGCGCACGTAATTCTAAATATTTTAAATGATAAGTGAGTAAGTATTTAAACTAAGTACGATACGAGTTAACCAGCACGCATCACCGAGCTTTTACATACGGCGACGATACTCTTATCATCCTTATTTGATTGGTTGTTTTTTTAACGCGGACACCGTCTAACTTTGTTGATATTGGATAACAAATATTTTTGGATTCGGCAGTAGTGACGACTAACGTATCTGCGCACTAACAAATTCTTGTCAAACTCTCGCCTTCTTATAAAATTTGTACTCTACCTATGTTGTTCTTATGGCAGAAAACGTATATTGTGTGTCAATTTTGGAGTTGATGCCATGAAATTTCGAGAAATTGTTCAAAATTTTTTTAATTACTGAAGTTTCCACTTTTAAACCTTATTATAGCTCTTAAACAAGCGAAATTGGTATAAGGCATGTTGTACTTTATCATCATTATCTTGATGTCCATTATACTTACCTAAAGATTCAAAAATTTTGGATCGTTCATTCTTCATAAATTACCATGCATTGTATGAAAAGAGAAATCCTTACCCACTCATCAAAACACTGCCGGAGCTTCATTTGGTGACGTCGACTAGCAAAAAATGGAATTTTGAAATTTAGCCGTATTAAGGACTTAGTCAATAAGTTTCCATGGGAAAAAGTAAAAAAAAAACATATCTTAGCATTTTCCAAAATATTTTGAGTGCAATATTAAATGATATCGTTTATAATAATTAGAAAAATTATTAGGCAAAATAGAAACTAATACTCGTACCAGGAGCGAAATTTTCGGAATACATAATATGCGATGTGATAATATGTGAACCCACATATTATTATGAATTGCAGAACAACTAGTTGAAAAATGGCATACTCCTTATAGCATTATTATGAATTGGCTCAGAGTAAAAATTGGATGTGCTACAATTATTAGAGCGAGCAGTATGTGCATTAAGAAGAAGTCGTAAACGATGGCGCTCAATTAGGGATTTTTCTGATGGAGCTGGAATACCAATATTTTCGTATTAATTATTATTATTATTATATAGTTGTTATACTTTTATACTGATATAATATTATGTAGATTGACGTCATTATGTATCATCTGTTAAGATGTGAAAATTATTATAGTTAATATTTCAATAAAATTATATTCATAATATGTGAACCCACAATAATACGCAATGACAATATGCCAAATAACCGAGGCAAATAACTGCAATTACATAACTTAAACCAACTAAAATAAAATAGTATCAAAATCAAAATTAATATCAAAATAATTGCTAAACTCAACGGTCACTTCCGACCTGAGATTAATTTAGTTAATTTAATCTAATTCTGACTTGACAATATAATAGAAGAAAATGCGACAATTCAAACGTTCTCTTTATAATCATACGCCACCAGCGGAGATCAAAGGGTAGCAGTCGAGAGGCGCCCGGCGTCTTAAAACAGGTGGTATTTAGAGATACTTGAGTAGGACTGCCACTAGTGTTGTAGATCAATCGCTGCTGGAGATTCCGTAAACAGAAGAATGCCTAGGACTCAGTAGGCTATTACTGTAAAACTTCGCGCGCCGTCTTTATACTCTTAAAAATAACTGGCAACCCTGTGGGGATGTCATAACGTCGATGAAATTTTTATGGATGTCATAACGCTGATTCCATAAAAATGTATATCGAATATACAGAGGATGTCAATGTGATAGCAACAACCAATTTTTTTTTTCGTGTATAGTTCTATTTTTAATGTTGCAATAACTTCCTCACGTCGTGTTTAGAAAGTCATATTTTTCTTTTTCTTTTATTGTCACTCTAGAGGGTGGATGCAGAAACGTCGAAATTTTTACCGGATGTCACAAGATACGATGGTCGACTATATATATATATAAATATATATATATATAAATATATATATATATATATCGTGGGCAGGTGAATTTTGGAAAACCACTTTTTCGTGATCTGGGGGTCATGATCGGTGGACATTTGATGAGTTTGGGTGATTTTCGAAAAGTGATGTCGTCCTCAATAGTGTATTTTTTTATTAAAAAATACACTAAAATAAGCTATTAGCTGGGAACTACCCATTTACTAGGTGTATGACACATCGAATAGAGAACTTCGTTAGAGAATTTTTTAAGATGAGTCAATTTGTTGGCAGAGAAAGTCACCAAAGAGCTGCAAATTACTGATTCAGTACGAGCATTCTCTCTAGAGGCGTATATGCAATTCTTTCTAGGATGAGGCGAAGTAGAATAACGTTTTTCCAGTGATCATAAATTTGAAGGAAATTATCATTATTCCTAGAAAAGCACAGAGGGAATATTTAGAAAATGGTAACTTTGCGGAATAGGCAAATCACTTTATCATACTTATAAATGCCGCTTAAGGGATATGAATAAGGCAAATTTTATAGTTGGATTCTCCACCGGGAACGATTTCTATTGCATCATGTAAAATTGACGATTTTTTGGCCTAAAAAAGCATTGGATATCAGTAGTCATTGATTGTTGTGTTAATTGATAAATTCACCCTGTACATAATCGACGAAATAAACGTTTTAATCATTTGTATATTGCAGATTACACATAGTTGGACGCTTGGCACGCATTCATACATTAATAATCTGTCCACTTTATTGCACTGATTCCTCATTTATTGCGCTTCCACGTCCCGCAATTGTGTAAATTGTGGCGTGATTAGCTACTGTAATTTGATTTACAATTGTATATATGTGTACAGTGAAAGATTTTTGATTTTGTTTATGGTGGCAATAATTTTTCGTTATACTGCACTGATTCAATATTAAATATTATTTGTTAGTGTTTATGTAGGCGACTGGGATGCTGCTAAATTAATTACAGTAAGCTCCATCAGTTCATTTAGGTTTTATAAAATGTTTATGTAAGTAATAATCAATTCATACAAAAGTTAATGTTCGAGTAGGTGGACGTATATCTCTCCTGTTTAGACTAATCAAATTTTGAAGAGAGATTTAAAAAATGTAAATTGTTCACGAGTGATAAATAGAGATCTACTCAATTACTATTTGATACCAATTCTTAAGAAAAAAACAAGACAATCACCGGGTCTTTTTCAACACTGACACATTGAACTATGTGTCATAATGCATCTCCCTCTGCACAAATTGCACTGGAATGGGCGTAACACGCGCTAAGAACTATGTACTAATTAGACGCTAATTATGTGCCAGATTCAATAGTTATGGGCCAGTTTATTTTTAATTTTTGGTGTGTGACTCAACGTCGAACTACACCCCCCCCCCCCCATCACCCAAATTGCACTTATCACTCGCTAAAATTATGTGCTACTAATGCGCTAATTATGTTAGGCTCAACTCGCTAAGAATTATGTGCTAGTTATGCACTAATTATGTGCCAGACTCAATTTATGTGATTAACGAATTTGTCATCCGCTACGAATAATATGCCAATTATGTGTTCCAAGATTATCCAAAATGATTTGGCTCTAACTCAGCGTCGAGATACACCTACCATCCTAAATTGCACCGGAATGAATTTATCTGCCGCTATGAATTATGTGCTAATTATGTTTTTATTACATGCCTGACTGACTCAATAATTATGTGCGCGTTATTTCCTTTTTTCTTTTTTTCGCCCATTCAAGTTTTTTTAGTATCATATTTTTTTTACTTTGAAAGTTAGAGTTACCTAATCACGAGCTTAATCTTGGATAATCTTACCGGATGACAAACTAATTTCGGTGCACTTTGGGTGATGAGGGGTGTAGCTCAATATTGCAATATTAGAAAAAAAAAAAGTACATGTACCAGCACAAAATGATTGAATCTGGCGCATATTAGCACATTATTCTTTGGTGAGTAATGAACCCATTCCAGTTCAATTTAGGTTGGTGGAGGTGTAGTTAGACGTCGAGTCACACCCCTCATTTAATTTTTTTTAACATATAAATAAACGAGCACAAAATTATTGAGTCTGGCAAATAATGAACACATCTTACAGTTCATTTCCCATATTCCCAGAATGGGAGTGGCTCGGGGAGGGGGGTAGCTTGACGCACCTGATGTGCTTAGTGTTAATCTGTAAACACACTAACTCATCAACATAAATGATCAGTCATACAGCAATCGTTTGAACTATGATTTTCCGCCCATTATTCTATAGTTTTGTTCTGTTGGAATAAATTAATGTAAGCAGTAGATAGTATTAGATCCCTAAGGTAAATAATGCTGTCAAGAACAGAAGAGTTGGTTTGGAAAACTTGAAATTGCATTTCAAATATGAAGATCATGTCTGTATGAGCTACTTACTATCATGACACATGAAACAGTTTAAAGTTTATGCATTTGCTATGCAATAATACATGTCATAAAGGTATCCTGAAGTAACTGATTTTCCAAGAAATTTAACATAACAAATAATTCATATACAGGGTTACTGGTAACTGGATACATTCCTTTGGTGATCTGATAAAACAAGAGGTAAGGAGTAAATTAACCCCAACATGCACTATAGGTACAAAACTCAATAGATTTTGAGATATTTCGATTTTCAACTTTTCTTAAAAAAATGGTTTCAAATGTCTTGAAATGTAATTTTCAAAAAATCTACTTTAACTTTTTGATTTTTTTTTTGCTGGAATACTTGTTCAATACTATATGCTTCCTTCTGGAATAAAAAATATCCTGAGGTATTTCGATCGTGTGAAAATTTCAAAGAAAAACTTTCACAAACTATTTTTTTTAAATAAGATTTAAAAGTTTTTACAAGTTATTTTCGCAAAATTGTCAAGGCAACTTGCGTACAAATTGTTTTAAAAACTTCCCTAGTGTAGTAGCTATCTAACAAGGTACGAATCTTGTACAAGAATAACAGAATCTTCTCGCTATGTACCGTTACCGAGGAACAAATCCTTAAGCCGGGACGTTTTAAAAAAAATACGGCCCTGAACGGGGGTCTTAAAATTCTCGGATCCGGTCCATTTTCAATAGCTCGTATTTGGGGGTCACGAGCTTCGTCCCTACCAAGTTTCGTCCCGATCGGTAAAATTTTCAGACACTTAGAGTGGCTATTACTAGGCTATTCCCGAAAAATCCCGAAATTCCCGAAAAAATTACACTTACCGGGAACGGATCCCGCTCATTTTCAATAGGCATCGTGCCACGGTGCGCGCCTCTTCAATCGAGCCAAATTTCAACTTTCCCACATGAAAACTGGCGGCTCTAGAGTGTTTCCTAGCAAAGTCACAGACAGACAGACCGACAGACAGACATTTTTCGGGCACAAGAATACGTATACTTACGAAACTTCTGTGACTTTGCTAGGAAACACTCTAGAGCCGCCAGTTTTCATGTGGGAAAGTTGAAATTTGGCTCGATTGAAGAGGCGCACCGTGGCACGATGCCCATTGAAAATGAGCGGGATCCGTTCCCGGGAAGTGTAATTTTTTCGGGAATTTCGGGATTTTTCGGGAATAGCCTAGGAAACACTCTTAGTGTCTGAAAGTTTTACCGATCGGGACAAAACTTGGTAGGGACGAAGCTCGGGACCCCCAAATACGACCTGTTGAAGATGGGCTGGATCCGAGAATTTTAAGACCCCCGTTCAGGGCCGTATTTTTTTTAAAACGTCCCGACTTAAGGATTTGTTCCTCGGTAACGGTACATAGCGGGGAGATTCTGTTATTCTTGTACAAGATTCGTACCTTGTTAGATAGCTATACTACACTAGGGAAGTTTGTAAAACAATTTGTACGCAAGTTGATGCCTTGACAATTTTGCGAAAATAACTTGTAAAAACTTTTAAATCTTATTTAAAAAAAATAGTTTGTGAAAGTTTTTCTTTGAAATTTTCACACGATCGAAATACCTCAGGATATTTTTTATTCCAGAAGGAAGCATATAGTATTGAACAAGTATTCCAGCAAAAAAAAAATCAAAAAGTTAAAGTAGATTTTTTGAAAATTACATTTCAAGGCATTTGAAACCATTTTTTTAAGAAAAGTTGAAAATCGAAATATCTCAAAATCTATTGAGTTTTGTATAGTGCATGTTGGGGTTAATTTACTTCTTACCTCTTGTTTTATCAGATCACCAAAGGAATGTATCCAGTTACCAGTAACCCTGTATAACAACCAGATCCCAGCATCTCATTATAAAAACAAACAAAAACCAGACTCGGACAGAGAAAACTAACGTGTTTTTCAGAGCCGATTAGGAGTTTTTTTAAGGAACATCGACGGCACATCCACAACGAACCCACTGTAATAGGTAGGCTGTCCGTCCATTCCATTGAGACAGTCGTTTTATTGGAGTTCAACCCCCCCCCCCCCTTTCGCTTTCCTATGAAGTATGTGTGTGAGTAGAGGGTATGTTCGACCTCAGAGAACTAGCTCTATTAGCCACAGACTTTTATTATTGATTTAATTCAAGCATCCTTTCAAGTGGACTTGGATGTTGACCAGGTAACAACTCTCTCTTCAGCTCAGAGTGTTTATTGGAGTTCCACTTACAGCAGCACTGACAAGCGTATAAAGGTGAAAGTAAAATGTAATAAATTTGGTGAAACATGCGTGGGAGTTTTAAATATCAACACAGAAAACAAAATTCATGTCACGAGCTTATCTAATAATTAAGCTCATGAATTATGAGAATGACATACTCTCTGTACACTGAGAGTTGTCCGTTGTCATGCCACACTGATTTTGACTAAACAATTTCATTTAATTCGATTTGAATCGTACACTTATTTCTAAGTCGAACCAGATGTGGTATCGCAGTTCGTGTCAGTGGCGTGTGTTGAGGAATAATGAATATCCTATAAATATATTATTTCGACAAGTTATTGACGAAGTAGAGCCTTGCAACTTTTTGATAACAAATATTATATAATGCAAGTAAATAAGAATCATAATAATTATTGTTATCATCATGATAGAAATATCATGTCACCTACCTGCTGGTTGCCGTTTAAAAGAAAGAATAACACCTCCGTTTTCTTATTTGCAAGTAAAATATTCCAGCAATTTAACCACAAGACCACGTACTAGGGAGTTCAATCGTTTCCCAGGCAAAGCTAGGAAATAGATTTTTAGGCATTCGAGCAATTATAATAAGTTACTCATAGTTTATCACAGGACAATAACACAGGACACAGGTAATTCTGCTAATTTCGTATTAAAAACGTTTCAAATCACAAGACAAACCTTATTAGTATATTTACCGCTGACACTGACACTACTGATAGTAGCGACGACAATCTTATCGTAATATCGTATCAATCTAAGCGTATCAAGACGCGAGTCGATACTTCCGTCTCACTCTCGCTCATCTTTTTAGAATTGCTGACGATTCAAACGTATTTCTGACAATACGTCCCATTTTAACTCGATTGACTATGCAATGCAATAGAAGGAGTAAGAAACATAACGAGATGATGTATCCTTAGTTATCACAACAGACAACTCTCAGTGTACAGACTTTATATGTTTTAAATGCATATTTCAATTCCATCTTTTCTTACGGAATTTATCCTTTACTTGCACGAGCCTTGGCCCATCCCTATAACATTGCGGTTTTACGGCAAGAGGATGTGCGTACGCGAGTGGTAAAAAACTGTATGGTACAAGCAGTACCCTGCCCCCCTTCTCACAAAACCGCAGTATTTGGAGACTTCCGCATCCCCCGCACGGGTTACAGTGGTTCGCCCAGTGGTACGAAAGTAAACAGTTAGTACACAGTAGTTAAAACCATAATAATACCTAATTATTAATCCTGTCTATTATTATCTCCCGGTATATCATGTACCCTGGTCCTTCGTCCAGATTTCGAACAAGCTTTCGGACTTACAAGCCGACCTAATAAAAATTCCTAATTAATATCAAACCGCACTAGATTCGTTTTCCATTAAGGGAATTATTCATTTTCGATCATTCCAGCCAGATTGGTTCCCCATTAAGGGAACCATACAGCATAGTTAATATAGATAATAATAGAAGCTTAATAATAAGCTTAATTAATAGAATCTTAATAATTATGAATTAGTACAATAATACATAACACAGCTTGGAATATGTTTATTGACAATAATAAGTGACGCCAATTGCCGTATTAGGGCGCTTTAAATAAAACTTGTCGTTGGATTCAGGGGACAGTATCAGGTGTTGTTAGTTGAGCTTATTAATTCTCTTTGTTTATAATTTTTTTAATGAATTTTTTTTCAAATGAATTTTTCCTCTTACAACTTTCTTAAAAAAAACTCATCTTAGTATTATACCTAGTAACAGACACACATAAATTTCTAATAAAGTGGGATGCTATCAAAAAAATCCTACAAATAATCGAACAATCAAACTTTAAATTTAACACGAACGAATTTACCTCTAAGAAACTCCTTGCTCTCACTTCCATGTATCAAAACGTATTTCCTCGCCACTTCGAAAGTAAATAATCTCGAAGTTGTTAAGAAAATGTAAAACTCCGCAACGCCAAAACACTTGTCGAACTTCGTAAAAACAATGCCGGAGAATAAATTGAATGTGATTCACTTCGAAGTCTTTAATCATAAATTCAAAACAGTCGAGAAGAACAGAGCACCCAGCCGGTCGTAGGTAATGTGACTGTTTTCTTGAAAATACCACCAACAGGTCATGAATACAACCCAGCCTGTTTAATGCCAGTTTCCCAACTTATTTCTCTTGAAGCATAAACCGAAAAACACGCTTCAGTTAAATTAGAAAATAAACTTACAACTTGGAACATCTTATAGAAGCTATAAAGTTCCTTCATAATAACGGGAAAGTTCTTGCTGGAAATTTCAGACAAAATGATTATAGTCTGTATTCGTATTATTTAATGAAATATAGTAATAATAATAATTATTATTATGAACAATAATAACTCAAAGTTCACCTGATCCCATTTGCATCAATTCAATTATTGGAGAATTGACCTAAGAGAGTGGTGGGACTGAAATGTGTTCATATCCAATATAAGAATGAACAGCATGGGGATCTCGAAAACCGGGGGAGATACAGGGTCAGTTAAATGGGGAAAAATTTGGATAACCAAAAGGACAATGCAATGGCAGAAAGAGATTTCAAAAATTATTTTATATTTTCGAATTATTTTATAAAAATCAATGTTAGTTTTTCCTATTTATCGACGTTATTACTGAAGATTGGGAAAAACTGGAACAACATTTTTATTGCATTTCCTATGCCTAACGGAAGTGTTCCACCATCGATCCCTGGTTTTGGCACCACTGAGACGATTTGCTTCCTTACCTTCAGGATAAGACACGCTCCTGCGTCCTTGTATAACTTACGTGGTAGATTTCTTCACCTGATGCTGAAACTCTCCCAAAAATCCCGAAACCAACTTCCTGCCAACTTTCTGGCTATGGAAAATCCCAATAGGCTAGGTATTGCCGAGGGGTTTTCCTGACACCTAGCACCCATCTTCCCCTCCATGTAGCTCGAAGGAAAAGATACATAAATTCAGTGAATATTCATACAACTTGATTTGTGATAGGTACTTGTTACTCAAAACTGTTACTCACAATTGAATATATCGAGCTATGTGAGAAACCTTGTGTTTTATTGTATAGTTTTTCGTTAGTAAAAAGTCTTCCCAAACAAAACCATCGATCTCGAACCATAACCAGGTGTCAATAAATACTTGAGAAAAACTAAAATTGAAAATTTTGCTTTTTTTTCAAATATTTCAAAAATCAAAAATAATTTTTGAAATCTCTTTTTACCAGTGCATTGTTGTGGTCTTCAACAAGACGATTCTTCAGAACGATCGAAATTGGAGTGATATTTTAATTATATAGGGTGGGCCATCTTGAGGGTAAAAATTTTAACCATCTATCATCGCCCTGGCAGGGGTGGCTACCCCCCTTTCGCATATCATTACAGGGAACAGATATCGAGTGATACATCAATTGAAAGCTACTCGAATTCTCGTTACAACGCAACCATGTCTCAATTTTTGGATTTTGCCTGAATGTTACAGGGCGAATCGATAAAAAGGCCTACTTCATAATTATTTCCTATTATTTAGAAATGATCATAGAATTTCTTTCTCACTTCACTATGAGAATGCAGAATAATTATCACGCTGGTGGTTTTTTCTAGGGGATTCATAATATTTCATAATTTATAAATATACAAGTACCCGCAAGTACCTAAACATAATAATAATTGTATGACATTTACGTACCTATTTCTTTAAAAAAATATTTTTATTGTTCCAGGTTGGCAAGCAGTGCCCGAGCATGTACAGAGATGTCCACTATAAAGCAAACAGTTGGCGTCAACACTAACCAGATTGGCAGTATTGAGGAGTATAAGTTACAGGAACAGGAACGCTTAAATAATGTCACATCGCATCATTATTAAAAATACTTCATATCATTACTATCTTCCTAACTATCTTCATATCATTATGGAATAGGGAGAAAATGCTGTGTAAATATTAATAAATAATTAAATATAAGTCACATAAGTGACGTAAATACACACCTCTAAAACATATCATGTACTTACGAAAGTAACGATCTTTGTGTAACTGTAACCGGCAAATCTTTGTTACTCAGTAACAGTAATTAATTTTTATTAATGTAGATTTGCCGTTGTAACTAAAAGATAAATAATAAAATAATGTACCTACCTACAATTATTATTATTATTATTATTATTACTGTTAAAATAAAAGCACAATGACTGAAGTATGTGTGTATAACTGCTACCGTGATAAGCTTCATTAAAAAAGTATAGGCGCAATAGGAGGCAGAGCTAAGTCGTTGTACTATACAAGGCAACCATGCACGTTCGGACATCTCCAGATTGGATGGGACCGTGTATGTGTACCTTTAATTGTTTTTTCTTGTGTTTCTAGGTCTAATATCTGCCCTTAACTTCCCTGAATCGATGACATGTATATTGTATCATACTATTTAAACTATTTTAGTAAGATGTAAAGGTAGCTTGGAATGTTCAAATATTGTTTATGCTGAAGTTTCAGATTGTACAGCCATATCAAAATGTTTTGTTTAATTTTGTATCACTCATATAATAAATAATGTATATGAGATGGAAACTATTGTTTTATTTCTGTTGTTGATCTCTAATTAGAGTGCTTCCACACTAATTGATTTCCCACATGTGGTTTACCGCACCATAACTCAGAGTTGCGTTTTCTGTACCTATTGCAGCCTAGCTGTTCGAACTCCGACTCGGAATTTTTAATGCACCACAACAGCAGTGTTGAAGCTGATTTAATTTAATGAAATACCTAGGAACATGTGAAATCACCGAGGTTTTCCGCATGAGGTAAATCACACCGTCACCTTATAATGCTCAGGCGTTCTTGAAGTTAATTTGGCCCCTAGTTATTATTGATTAGTATCCTAAAAATGACCGTCCTTCTAATAATTATACAGAGCGTTCATTTTAAAACCCACCACCGAATTTATAAAAGTGTGATTTGATGATGAAAAACCCGAAACAGTTCAATTATATAATTTGATTTACTTTCTATTTGATGTAAAAAAAAATTACTCGTATAGAGGGCCTTGGCTCAGTATGACGGCATTGCTTATTTTTTTAAATAGGACGCCCTGTATATTATTACATTTTGATATTGTCTGGAAAATCCAATAAGAATGGTTTTCACAGTTTCATTTTAAATTGAGTAGGCTATGTTTAAATAGGTTAAATTTAGTAGAGTTATAAACAAATGAAATTTCTTTTTGAAAGCAGTGTAAATCGGAAACGACTCAAGATATCTAAAAACTTACATGTCCCCATCTTAACTTTTCAGGTGTTATAACACATTTATACTTGAAATCTTTTTATACGGGATGATGAAAATTATCAGATTTTTCATCACCTTGTATATAAATTTCATTTATACATAATAGGATACATGAAAAGTTAAAATAGGGACATGTAAGTCATTTTTCGATATTTAGAAACGTTTAATTTGTTTATAACTCCATAACCCACTCAATTGAAACTGCAAAATGTAATTAAATAATATACAGGGTGTCCTATTTAATAAAAAAATGGACATTGTCGTCATTACTAAGCCATGGAACATTCTGTATAATTTTTTTTTTACATCAATAGAGAGTAGGTAAATCAAATTATAAAATGGACCTGTTTCGGGCTTTTCATCTTCAGATCACACTTCTATAAATATATAAAATATTAATATATTTGATTCACTGCTGCTTATTTATTTTCCTTCTTCAGTTACATTGATTTTTATTAAGCCACATGAATAATATACTTTTAAATATCAATTTTTTCTTGCATCAATTACTCTTAATAATCTCTTGGCTCTAGGAAGGAAATAAAAATTAAAAAACAATGGTAGCGAACTTCAAAAGCAGGCAATTATGAACTCCATTATTGAAAATGGAAGTTGGTAGGTAAGTAATACATATTAATAAAATAAGCTCATCTTGATTCTTTTACGCCCTTAGTTCAACTAGAAAATTATAAAAGGCAAACAGTTTCTGGTGGCTAGTGAGAACGGCGAAAAGGCTTTAATGGCTTAATCGCTTGAGGTGCATAACCCCATCCAACCACCCTTCATCCCTAAATTATTGCTTGACGTACGTATTTTTAATTTATATTTTTCCAAGCTTATCTTAGTTGTTCTTAGAAGAAATCAATTTCCGGTGACCGTCATCTTCAAAGGGTTGTTGGTGTACTTTGCGCATTTCTAGTGGGGTAGTGGGGCATCTTATTTAGAATTGTACCTCGAATTATTGTACTAAGCAGGTTGAGGTTGAAAGAATGGTTAGAAAATGGAGCTTCGAACAGCCAGATCAGATTTCAGGAAAAGTTATTGTGAGTATGGCTTGGACCAAACGGTTAGGATTCTGCTCCGAGTGGGTCAGATACCAAGAAGGCTTGCGTTAAAGTTATGCTAGAAGTTTCGGGTTTCCTGTGTTTGCTCAAAGGCCGGGAAGATTTTGAGCCATGGTGGTATAGAAGATACAGATAAGGAGTTGCTTCTGCAAGATTGCTGTCTCTCAGTAAGGGTTTTAGACTTTTAGGGATTGAGTGTGGTGATCTGGAAGAACTGGCGTTATGATCCTAGATAAGGATGCGAAAGAGTGGATTATTTGGATTTTCTGACACTCTGGCTCGAAAAAAGTAGTTTCGTACTCATTGGATCGTTTTACTGACAGAAAAAAAATGAACTGGCGTAGTCTAAATGGGAGCATTTTAAGGCTCTATATACTCTATATACCATACTCGGTATCCCATTGAAGGTTTGCTAGATCTTTTAGAATGTTTAGCCGACTAACTAGGTAGTTTCCTTTGATGTTCTGAATGTGTTTCCTTTATGTTAATCTGCTGTCAAAAGTTACTCCAAGTAGCTTGCATTCTTCCGTTTTGCCGTTGTATGTAATGTTTGGGGTTTGGTTGTTTCTCCTTCTCCTAGAGAAAAATTTGAAGCCTGTTCTGTGCGCCCACTGAGATAGCTCGTTTACAGACTCTTGGAGCAGGTCGCATGTAGTTGCTGATACTTTTCCTGAGCAGAAGAGGATGAGATAGTCAGCATTACTGGTAGCCTTGCAGATGAACCTCGAGATGAACCTACATCATTTATGGCCAATGGAAATGGGGTGCTACTGGGTACAATGGGTGTTCCCATTGGCAGCTACAGTTGGATGATCTGTTGCATAGGAAGTTTCCCAGAAAGGTTAGTGAGAGAGGTTAGGAAAGTCCGCGCCGCGCATGCATATGAATGTGCGAAGAGAATAATAATTTTAAAAAATATCGCATTTCATTGGTTACTACCGTGATTGTTATTGTTGTCGTTATGGTTGCTATGGGTACTACGACTGAATCGATGCAGTGGGTAATATTGGCATGATACAATAATGATACATCATATTATATTATGATACAAGGATCAAGAGCAACCCCCATAAATGCACAAACAGAAAATATATGCTGAACCTGGTCACAAAATTTCAAGACTGTGATTGGTGTTTTTCAATTTTATTTTCAAACGATAAAATCTCATTTCATCATTTTTATTATTATTATTATTATTTTTTTTTTAACGCAATATAGTAGATATTTCTAGAAAGCCGTCTCATTCATTCGTTTTTTTTTTTACCACAAAGATATATAAAGTAGGGATAATAATTCTTTCACGATCGATAATACCATCTATCCTTTTGTGCAATCCTGCTCGCTTACAGGAGTTTAAGGTGAGCTTTATATCCATTCCGTTATTCCCGACATGTCACCCGGGATAACCCCGAGTGTCGCGCTTCCCCTGCCAAATATCCTACCGCCCTGGCCCTAGTCTCCACCCTCCTTTGGAGACGGATATCGCGGTCCTGTCCATTAGAAAGGCATCCCGACCAATATTCCGTCCCATTTAGTCGAGAATAAAAAGGCGGTGAATGGTTGAGGGCACCGACAATGGGGGCGGCGAGGGGGCGGCATTCACGCGATGAGTTATGTGGAGAGTCGTGTCGTCACCCCTTTATATCCGCACCGGTGAAGAGGTTTTATTATTGAAGCCCGGGCGGAGGCGATGTTACGACGTGGCAGCCCCCAAAGCTCGAAGCGTCGCTGACATGGACAGGGTTTATTTAATAGAAATTTTATATAGGAGAGGCCTGTTCAAGAAAATTTTTCAGTAGCACCGTTTTGAGTTTTGAAGAATAATTTTGTATCAACGAATAAATAAAAATGAGACCGTCTGAAATAATGAGACTGAGGGAGCGATCCAAGCCTGGGACTTATGCCTGCTTTCTCGGTACACAAAAACGTCCCGCCATCGGATCCCTCGGGTTCCGCTCCCGCAGTCCCCGCAGTTGTTATGTGAGCCCTTAAGATACACTTTGACGTGGGCACTTTTCGTTAGGTAGTAAAAACTCATTACTTTAAAGTGCAAAGTGTATCACTTTTGACCATCTATTTCATCATAAAAGAGGCGACACTTCTTGAATATACGGACGTATCGCCATCTTGAACACATTTTCATAGAATCGACTACATTATAAATGTCATCATGGTCATGACCGAAATTTCAAGTCATTATGCTCACATCGGTTCGTAATAAATTTTATCTTGTTTTACTACCATCTATTCATTAGCTACGCACCAGAAAAAATATTAACTTAACTAAATCAGTATTGGAAGAATATTTCGTTTTGGTCAATTATGTCGATACTTGCATATGCATGTAATTAGGAAACTTTCTTATATTAAATTTTATACAACAAGCATAAATGAAATACTAAACCGTGTAGATTATAATAATCTAATTTACGAGAACTTGAAGACATTTCACCACATTGTCCTCAAAATAAAGGAAATAAGAAACCGTGAGAATGCAGCCATTTGAAAAAATTATCAGCGTAGCCTGCAAGAGTGTTAACTGAGCAGGAAAATACGAGGCAACAAGACTAATACCGGCAATAATCCGAAACAGACGAACAAGACAAGGAAAATACATTATCACCCCCTCGCCCTTGACCAGGGGTTGGCAATCGTTCACCCCTTGAGCAGCGCATCTCCATCATAATTCAGGATTAGGACCTTCTTTATTCATGGCGGGAAGAATTTAATGTAGCTCAGCTGTCTCTCTCTCATTCTCCCCGAAAAATTCCATTTATTTTCTAATTTATCTAACGAAGGAGATATGATGATCTCTAACATGTATCAAGCGTGCCTGTGACAGTTGAGAAGCGGTCGCGAGGTTCTTGATGCTCTGCGGGCTGAATTTGAATTTTAAACTTGAGATTGGATGGGAAGATTAGGTTGTTTGTCACCGGCTGGTTGCGCCACTGAATTGCAAAATGACACGTCAAAGTGGGGAATTGTTTACAAGAAAACTAAGTATATAAAACACACACCCATACGTGCATAATTTCTCATTTTCCGTGGCACATTTACATGTTGGCGGATCAAAGAGAACTTTATAAGAGATAGCGTTATTATTACAAGATTTGGTTTAAAAAAAAAACTAATCTGTGGGAGGTGATGAAATTTTGGTGGGAGATTTTAACAATTACCCTCGCAATTACCATTTTCTATGCGATAACAAATAATTATACATAGTGTACATAAGTACATGTAATATTTCTGTAAAGTGATCATTTGAAATTTTAGAGAAATAAACATCACAAGAAAAAAAATTAATATCTCCTTCATTTTTCTTAAATGCTTTTTGAAATTTTTTCAGATCAAAGATTACTAGTATAGTTGTCTAATGTAAAAATTTCAGTTCAATTCCTTAAAAAATATGCCTCATACATGGTTATAGAAATTAAGCAATTTTTACCCTTTTCCTACCCACACCACTGTCTTATTAATAGAAATAACGCAAATTTTATTGCATTAGCTCAAATTTCAAATAATTTTCTTCCAATCCTGTTAATTTGGTTTAAATTTTTTTTTCTACCTAGCCTATACAAGGGTTCAAAAATATCCATTATTCCTAAAATTCAAAAGGCCACCATTTTAAAAAGGCTCGATCGATTTTACCCAAATACAGTATACCAGTCAACTCCTTGTGGATATCTTACCACCATAAAAATTTCAGTCTCCTAGATTGAAAACTGCGACCAGAAACCGTGCCTCATGGACCGGATTTTTGGCACTTTGAAAGGACACTCTGTGAAATTAACGCGACTTCAGGGAATTTTTTTAGCGTAAATCAAACGTCATCCCAAAGTTTCACAAGAATAAAAAAATCGTTCACTATTCTTTAAAGATAAAGCAACAGGAGCGTTTTTAAAATCGAGAAACGCGTTTTTGGAGAAATAAATATACAGGGTGTCAATTTGAAAATATGCCACCCACAAATTCTTCCTTGAAAATTTTTTTTCAAAGAAATCCCGGAACAGGTCAATTTTAAATTTAATTTATGTTCTACTGACGTAAAAATATTTTATACAGGGTGTTCCTTGACTCAGTTATGACGACATTGTCTATTTTTTTAAATGGAACAATTTTTCAGATTGTCTGAGAAAATTCAGTAGGAATGGTTTTTACAGTTGCAGCTTACATTGAGTAGGTTTTAAGTTATAAACAAATGAAAATCGCAATTTTCCATTTTGAAAGCAGTGTACATCGGACACGGCTCTACATATCGAAGTAAGAAATCCCCATTTTCAAGTTTTTTTCAGGATATTTCAGCAACGCCTGAAGTTTCCATAAATTTTCTTTCAGATTCTTAATAAGCATAAAATTGTGCAACTTTTCTCTAATGTATCTCTTACCGTTTCCGAGATCCCAATGATGAGCATCGAATTGTTAACCACCCTGTATATCAGTGGTATCCGAGATTAGGACAATAATGCGCATGCACTGAGCAATGTTAGAGATTGGTGATTGTCCTGCTATAATAATAAATTAATAATTATTGTCCTGTGTAGCCTGATTTAATAGCTGCATTTTTACAATATTAGGTATATTTTTCAATACAGATTAGCTGAAACTGACCAGATCTGATCTAAGTCAGTTCATTGGTCAAGTTCGGTTCTCTCTTTCCTCCCTTTTTTTTTTCATTTTCTCTAAATTTCAGTGGAAAAAAATTAACCTGATCATTGACTAATGACCTGATTTATATCAGTTTCTGGTCTTATATCTACATTCAGTATAATAAAATTCAAACATTGCTCCCCTCACTTATCAGCTGATTAATGAGCTTATTGTCTGTTGAGTCTGTTGGTAAATAAATATCACTGAATCTGGCAACATTGCATGACCATCAGCTGTTCACTGAAATCTGGGATACCACTTTTATGTATATCAACCCATAACCCGAGCCCCATCTTTTTAAATTGATAGGTCTCATCTACATAGAGTGATAGAACTTAACTTACCCTGTGACATCTTTTCTATAGATACCTGCGAGGACACCTGGTAATAACTGCTAGGTACGAAGATCAAGCCTAATGAACTACCTTTTGCCATGAAGATTGGACAAGACCCAACTGATCATCTATGCTAGGATTCCTAGGTAAATGGATAATGATCTTCCACTGTAAGCCGATTCAAGGCCCGGTAGTCCACTCCACTTCACACACACACACCCAGTACACAGTGCACACACAACCTCACTTCACCCGACTTTTTCGCCAATCTAACAAGCAAGGACTTGCATATTCAGAAGTCGAATTTTCCACGATGTGAACATCTTTCCCATCACTCCGATATCGCGAACTTTAGTAGTTTGTAGGTAGTTCGTAGTGGGATAATCGATAAAGTTTGAAGTAGTTACCTAAATGGGTGCGAGTAAATGGGAAAGTAGCCATTTCTTGGCTACTCCCATTAATTTGGATCACCCATAACCCAAAACGTATAGGTAGGTACTTACTCGCGCTCGCGTTTTCACTCGATAAGTATAATGTTAGTTAGGCAAATTCTGATCTCAGATTCAGATCCTGATCCCGATCGCACTCCCGAAAACTGTCGTAATATTTCTGCCGAACTAAATAAATACATAAATAAGGATGATAATAGCTTTGTTCGCGGAGCTTGTACCGGACAAGGACAAGTAGTACCATACATACGGATCGGGAACAAGAAGTGTAAGGACAAAAAAAATGAATGCGCATGCGTTGTCATTGACTGGTATCTTGGGCTCCGCGATTCCGCGAACAAAGCTTTTCGCCGGTTTTCTGACAATTTAAAAAATTAAAGTTTCGTTGTTATTGACGTTAGTTTGGAGGTTATGTACTTTGTTTGACTATTTTTTAATTTATAGTAGGAACATTTTCTTATAAAATAATGCATAATGCGCTCCGCGAACAAAGCTATAATAATACAGTCTTTTGCTTTTGGTTTTCCTCTTTTGTCAATTGCTTTTCCTTATTTGTCAAATGAGTTTCTTATTTTTCTATCTATTAATGATTATAGTCATTGATTTATTTTGATTTGTTGATTTTGATTATTTATGCTTGGTTCGATTTATTCTTCTCGAAGGACCAATTGATTTTCGATATATTCGATTGAATGCGATATGTTATTACGATTAGAAACGAGACTTTGATTTTTGATTATATGTATATTGATAAATTAAACTTTTAATTCAATAACAATAATAATTATTGTACCGGTGGCCGGTTCGCGAGTATCGATTTTTGCGGACCAGCCGGTCGTGTTAAGGCCCAGTTACACGGCGCGTGGTTCGGCGAACCACGGAACTGGTGCGTGGTTCGCAGAGACTCGCACTTTAGCGAACCAGGGGTGGTCACACAGTGCGTGGATCGTTTAGTTGTCTTTCGCAAACGGTTCGCCGAGACAACATGAAACCTAGTTTGTTTTATTGAAAGCAAGTTTGATAATGAAATCGTAATTGATTCCGTACTGTTGTGCCGTGGTCCGTGGAGATTTGCTCGGAACGTTCCGTCTACAGATGCGCTAGACATCATCAGCGGTTACGTGTAGACAGCAGCTGGACATGTGTGGACATGACTGGACAGCTGGGAGAGCGCTACTATTTATAGGATGATGGTCTGCTGACGTCATACCCCCTCCACTAGCTATCTGCACTGTAGCAACGGCCGATCTCTCCGATGATGTCATAGATTTCTGAATCAGACGATTACTTTTTTGAGTGTGACTTAACGCCGGATACGAAATCCTCGGAAGTTTCATTCCTTAAGTTAGCTGTCGCGGAGTACGCCGTGCTTCAGGATCACCATGCCATTTGCTTTGAAGAAACGAAAATCATGTCCACTACTTCACACTACTACACCCATTTATATCGTGATGCTATTGAAATTTATAAATAAATATCCAAGAATGGATTAATTATCAGTGTACACGTAATCTTCGATGATGTCTATTCGGAGAAAAGTTCCATGGACCACGGCACAAGTTCCCGGGATCAATTACGATTATAGCAATAAAAAGCACTGTACGACGACTTGCTATCAAATACCAAACTATCGAAGATTACATTTTAATTCCCGCCTGCATGCAATACAAGACTCAATTATTGGATAAAATAAATTGCAAAACTGAGCATTGGTTCGCAACATGGCGAACCAGCACGAACCGACGACATATCTACACGAACCTATCGGTTCGGCCGCTTTGTTCTGTGCACATTTACCGACTCCCGATGGATACGGCGAACCACACACCACGAACCGCGAGCCCATAGCGAGCCATCTATGTCACACGGTGCGTGGTTCGCGGCTCGTCGAGACAAGTTCGCCGAACCACGGACCGTGTAACCGGGCCTTTATGTATGTGTCCGATTCTGACGAGCGTCTCGATGCGTCTCTTCCTTCTTCCTCGGTCCTGGCCCAGCAAGGGCTCGTTGGGTGGCATGGTTGCTACATTGCCAGCTTGTATAATTTTTCTTCATTACTAACATAATTACTAACCGCAACAGATTTATCAATCAATTTCCTTTTATATCAAATCAGTTTCACTTTATGTCAATTGATTTTCCCATTTACTTGCAGTGACAGTATCATAATATTGGAAAAGCATTTGATAAAAAAGGAATCTCATTTGACAAAAGAGGAATTTCAATCGAAAAATCACGAACTGACGTTTAATAAATGGGAAAAGCATTTGACAAATAAGGAAAAGCAATTGACAAAAGACGAAAACCAAAAGAAAAAGACTCTAAATAAATGCTTGTTATTAAAAATAACGATTTAATGTTTATAAAATAATACGAATCCGAGGAAAACCCAGCGGATGCGTCGCCTACCCTTCGATAATTCAGTTCAGACTACTGACTGGGACTGGGATGGGGATGTAGATCTCTTTATGTACTAAACATTGGAAAAAACTCACCCTGTATACAGGGTGCACCATGTATCCTTCTCTATATTGCTATCTCCTGAACGCTAAGAGATACAGGGTCGGTTAAATTAGAGAAAAGATGCGCAGTCTTGTGGCCATCTCGAATCCGTCAAAACATGCAAGATATCTGTGACCGTTCCTGAAATATCCTGAAAAAACTGAAAAATCGAGATTTCTTATTTTCCTCATATCTTTTTTATTATTGGAAATTAATAAATAATTTTTTGTAGGCTTACATAAGCCGTTCAGAGCTATCCATCTGACGTTTCAAAAATTTTCAAGGCCTACTAGATCCAAGAGTTTTCACAGTCAACTTTCGTTTTTCTTATGGCCGCCATATTACTTTTTTATGTCGTTCGATATCAGAAAAAAATAATGGAAACCAAAAATAAATAAACTTCAAAAATTTTTTTTTTAATTTTATTCTTAATTTTTCAAAGATAAACCTAATAAAAAATCGTCGAAAAACGTCAACATTTGTAAAATACGCCGAAATAGTGCTTGCCTTATGGTTTTTTAATTTATCTATGAAATTCGGTCTAAAAATGTGTCTTTTTTGTAAAGAAAAAAGAAGAATAAAAAAATTTTTAATTTATTTTTTGTAGTTTAACAATTTTTAGTTTTTATGAATTTTTTTTATACCGAACAACATAAAAAAACACTATGGTGGCCATAAGAAAAACGAAAGTTGACTATGAAAATTCTGGGATCTAGTCGGCTTTGAAAATTTTTGAAATGTCAAATGGGTAGCTCTTGACGACTTATGTAAGCCCACAAAAAATTATTCATTAATCTCCAATAATAAAAAAGATATTATGGAAAAAATAAGAAATCTCGATTTTTCAGTTTTTTCAGGATATTTCAGGAACGGTCACAGATATCTTGTATGTCTCGACGGAATCGAGATGGCCACAAAATTGCGCTCCTTTGGACTTGTTTAACCGACCCTGTATCTGTTAGCGTTAGGAGACAGCAATATAGAGAAGAATACATGGTGCACCCTGTATTTATATATTTACAACAAAGTGGAGAACTTTCCAAACCAAAGTAGATGTTAAGTAAAAAGAAGAAGTTTGTTTGGATTCTAGGGCTCATAGATAATACTGATCTCAAGCCAAAAGCAGACAAAAACACTGTTGAAGACAAGGATGGCCATTTCACTCTTATTAGAGCTCATCGTCATGCCAAATCAACAAACGATCCCGAATGTTCACAACGAACTCCGGGACTTGTAACAAGTAGTGACATCTCTGTGAGTGACAGAAACTACCAGCAATATCGAGAAGCTGTTGCTCTAATAAGACAAGACCCCCGGCGGTGTTTTATAACCTTTTTGAGTTTGACAAGTCAATCAAAAGCACCATAACCAAAGGTATATTAATTATAACAAAGTGGAGAACTATTCGAGCCAAAGTACGACGTATTTTGTAAAAAGGAGAAGTTTGATTGGGTTTTAGGGCCTATAGGTAATACTGATTTTAAGCCAAAAAGTTGGTAGTTTCCGTCACTCACAGAAATATCACTACCTGTTACAAGTCCCGCGTAGTTCGTTGTGAACATTCGGGATAAGTATGAACTGATCTTTAGCTATAGGTAGACAATCACGATTGTTGATATGACATGACGATGAGCTCTAATAAGAGCGAAATGACCATCCTTGTCTTCAACAGTGTTTTTGTCTGCTTTTGGATTGAGATCAGTATTATCTATAAGCCATATAGAACCCAAACAAACTTCTTCTCTTTACTTTATACAGGGTGCACCATGTATCCTTCTCTATATTGCTATCTCCTGAACGCTAAGAGATACAGGGTCGATTAAATTAGAGAAAAGATGCGCAGTTATGTGGCCATCTCGAATTCGTCAAAACATGCAAGATATCTGTGACCGTTCCTGAAATATCCTGAAAAAACTGAAAATTCGAGATTTCTTATTTTCGTCATATCTTTTTTATTATTGGAAGTTAATAAATAATTTTTTGTAGGCTTACATAAGCCGTTAAGAGCTATCCATCTGACATTTCAAAAATTTTCAAGGCCTACTAGATTCAAGAGTTTTCACAGTCAACTTTAGTTTTTCTTAAGGCCGCCATATTATTTTTTATATCATTCGATTTGAAAAAAATAATGGAAACCAAAAATTAATAAACTTCAAAAAAAAAAATTCAAATTTTTATTTTTATTTTTTCAAAGAAAAACCTAAAAAAATCGTCGAAAGATGTCAACATTTGTAAAATACGCCGAAATAGTGCTTGCCTTATAGTTTTTTAATTTATCTATGAAATTCGGTCTAAAAAAGTGTCTTTATTGTGAAGAAAAAAGAAGAATAAACATTTTTAAAATTTATTTTTTGAAGTTTAACAATTTTTGGTTTTTATGATTTTTTTTATACCGAGGAACATAAAAAAAAAACATAAAAGAAAAACGAAAGTTGACTATGAAAATTCTGCGATCTAGTCGGCTTTGGAAATTTTTTAAATGTCAGATGGGTAGCTCTTGCCGACTTATGTAAGCCCACAAAAAATTATATCTTAATCTCCAATAATAAAAAAGATATGGAAAAAATAACAAATTTCGATTTTTCAGTTTTTTCAGGATTTTTCAGGATATTTCAGGAACGGTCACAGATATCTTGTATGTCTCGACGGAATCGAGATGGCCACAAAATTGCGCTCCTTCGGACTTGTTTAACCGACCCTGTATCTGTTAGCGTTAGGAGATAGCAATATAGAGAAGGATATATGGTGCACCCTGTAGATTTATATATTTATTATAACAGAAGTAATTGCCAAAATTATAATTAATTGAAAATTGTTAAGGGCCATAGCCAAAAAATGTCTTCTTTGGTCGAAACGTTGATTTTATAATAAAGACCACACTTTAAGAAGAAATTTTTTTGCCTATAGCCCTTAACAATTTTAAATTTATATATTTATATATTTCTCCAAATTCAGGAAAATTCGATTTTAAAAACGTAGCGTTATCTTTCAAGATTCGCTCTTGTGAAACATTTGGATGACGTTTGATTTTCGTTGAAAAAAATTTCGTAAAGTCGCGTTATTTCTACAGAGTGTCCCTTAAAATTTCCAAGAAACCGTCCGTAAGGCACGGTGTCTGGTCGCAGTTTTCAATCTAGGGGGCTGAGTAAGATATTCACAAGAAAGTGATCTGGTACTTGTATTTGAGTTTAATTTATAAAATGATGTATTTGTCTCAACTTTTGCAATTTTCGAAACCAATCCTGTAACTTTTTCGACGTTATTAAAGGTCGTAGTGTAAAAAATAGCATTTTTTAAGTAAAGTTAGCCAGTGGCGTAGGAAAAGGGACAATTTTGCCCATTTTTTTGTTTTGTTAAATTAAAAAATCCATTTTATGGCAAGTTTTCAAACGAAATTAAATTAAATTTCCACAGTCACTACGCTAATATGACCTGATTATGGAAAATTACAGAAAGCCAATTTAAAAAACGACGAAAATATTCATTTTTGACGACGAAAATATTTATAATTAAATCGTATAAAAACACTATTTATGCGATTTAGATGCGTTAAAGAAGGTTCTTCTTTATCAAGACATTTTTTTAGCATTACTCACGTCTCATTTATCACATTTATTACTACTCATTCAAAATTTCCATGAAAATTAGCTTTTTACCATTGCAGATTAGCCCCATACCTTTCTTAAGTTAAATTTCTTCGGAGAAAATTCAATTTTTCAAATGAAAATGAAAATTTTTTTTGAAAATTTTTTT
This sequence comes from Malachius bipustulatus, assembly GCA_910589415.1. Classification (NCBI taxonomy): domain Eukaryota; kingdom Metazoa; phylum Arthropoda; class Insecta; order Coleoptera; family Melyridae; genus Malachius; species Malachius bipustulatus. The sequence continues at coordinate 36,983,666 of OU342634.1, read as the reverse complement.
AATCCACATTTTTTCCACAAACCAGCCTAACAATGACATTTTAATAACAATGAAACATTAATATGCAGCGGCAATTTCAAAAGCAATAAATTTGGGTAGAATTTTGGAACAGGTGTTAGTGTAATCAACAAACATAAATACTTACGGTGCTGGTGCTGCATCTTCATTAATGAAACAAGCATGCACTCGCATTCCAAATGGATAGGAAACCTGTTATTTGGTTTAGTTTCTATAATGCACTTTACGTTTCTATTCCTTTTGGATCTAAATTTATATAAACTATCTGGCAGTCTTTTCAAACTTCAATTGCTCGAACAATCCAACTTGCATAATGTAGCTCTTGGTGGTCTCCTCAAGTTAGCTACGTAATCTAGAAACTTCACCGTCCAAAGTTTATATGTAACAGAACTAAGTTTATGTCGATTCGATATCGGTACGCATATCTATCTGAATATACCTACCTACTACTTGTATGTTGGAAATTTCAAGAAGGTATACTATACTTACATGATGCAAAATACCTGCGCATCTAGAACTATTCTACTAATTACAAAAGAGATTACTTATCGCAGTAATAATAATAATAGCATTTAGAAAAAAAAAACATGTTAAAGTAAGAAGAGAGAATGAAGACATCAGAACAATGAGCTGATTCAGCCAAGACTCTGGGTAGACATGCGAAAGTAGGAAGTTCTATAGCGAGTGCAAGGGCTGCTTTACTCAAGCAAATATAGCTAATGTTGTGTGCGAAGTAATTCATACCAGTCAGTGGTATTAGTTTGTCTAACACTTAATGAAATCAACATCTTATTGTTGTGGGAATCGAAGTGAAAGCAACCTGGTGCGCCCCAGTACACCCTTACCTTCAAATCTAGGTCCCAGTAATTATCCTTACTTATCAACGAATCACCGTAATTATTAGCAATAATGTTTAAAATATGGCAAAAATTAGGAGAGCGGCATAATTATTATAGTCTCGAATAATTTCGGTTCGATTTTCTATAAAGTCATTCTCTATTTTATGACTTTGAATCCATATTCTCGGGGTGGAGTGTATAAAGGCTAGAAAGGGCGTACAGTAGAGTGAGATATAGTCTTAAAGGAACTGCTGATATGTCAGTTTGCTTAGCTCGCTTCTGTTTGTTCTAGTTAATAAACTTACGAGTCCTTGATTCAAGCGCTTACAAATTTATACCTGAGTTGTACAGGGAAAGACGACAAATTCCCCGTCCAAAACACCGACGAGTGCTGATTCTGATATAGTATTAAGCTGTAATTCGATGATCAAACTTTAGGAGATCTATGATCAATTTTTTTTGTTTCTGCTAAATATTTTTTGTAAATATTAAGTTACAATTAAATATTTACGGGGCTACTAGGTATAACTACTTATTGTGTAGATCAATAGACTGGATAAATACAGAGTCCCTTATAATGCTGCTGCTTCATTATATTATAGAATCCGCTAATGTGGTTCTTTGATGTAAAAACTTAACTTTTTTATTCAATACAATTTCGTACCTACATCAATGTAGGCACGAAAAATATTTGATAGGTACCTAGGTCTAAAAAAAAAAAAGTTTTTCAAATTTCAAAGATATTTGTGAGCTTTGGGTAGATCGATCTACCTCATCTTTTCCAGAATCTTCAGAGTATTTTATTAACAATTTAATAAAGCATGAAATAAAGAATCATAAGATCACTTTCCATTAATTTGTTTAAATTAGAACGACTCGCGTCTTGGAGATATAATATTGGAGGTGGGCTCTTTTACTTGATGAGATGTTTCAAAAATGTTCGTTTCACCCGTTTTGCCAAGAGCTCTTCGAAAAGCAGAAGGGGGATAAATGTTTACTTATCTACAAACAGTTCAATTCATGGTTTAGGTACCTTGTACCTTCCTGAATTAAGATGACCTACTGGATGAGCCTGCAGTTGAGCAGATTGTTTCTCTATTATTCAGACAGAAGAAATGGTGAAGGTGGGACGTAGTATTGCTAAAAGGAAGATATCCGCTGATAAGCATTAATTTTTAGAGTCTTTTGGAATTTAACTAGCCATGCGACGTTTGATGTTGGAATCGGTCACCGCCGGAAGTTTATAGTATAGAGTAAATATTTACCGGAAAAACACTATTTTTTATTTGAACGATACGTTAACGTGGTTTTAAATATTTTAGGAGTTTTACTAGGAATTAGTTAATTAGTTAATTGTGAAACGCAGTTTCTCGAAACGACCAAACAGCTGGTTTAAAACTCTAGTTCCATGAAGGAAAACTGCTAAAAGCGGTCGAGCTTTGATAAAGTTATTAACTTATTGAAACTTAAACTTATTGAAAATGATAAAACAGGCATGGGTAAAGATAAAAAGATAAACTTAGATAAGGCTGCTTTACAGGTGAGCTTTCCGCGAACCTTACCCGCCCGCTTACCCGGCCTGTCTCCTCTTTTTCTCATGGTCGTCGACCCGCTTCCATTTTTCAAGTCTCGCGTCCTTTCGCCAATCAGAAGACGTTTTTATCAACATCGCCTGCAGACTTCTTCTTTCCTTTTTTATTCAGGTGTCAAATCCCCCTTATTTCATATTAAACCTCTCTTATGTAATTTTTTATAATTTTTATGCGTTGCTTCCTGTACGCCTCTCGTCCCACATTCTCTTTTTTACTTCCAAGATCATCACTTCCACCTGCGCGATGCGCACTTATAAAATTATTCACATTGTCAAGGTCTGTGAATCTATACCCGTTACTTTTAGGGAAAAGGTCGCCAAGAATTATTTTAGCTCGAGAAAACAATTTTATAATAATTGATGTAAGGCATATGTAAATACATTTTAATGTCTTATAAATGGATTATAAGGATGTTATGTTTAATATCAGACCGTTTAAAGAAAGTGAACAAAGAATGTGTAAAATATTTTTTTCTCATTTTATTAGTAAACTAGAAAGAGTGGAAAGATGAAAAATAGTAAAATCATCAATTTTTGTTTTCACTATTGATGTTTTTTCAAAAAAAAAAAAGAGACCGAGGATGTGCGCCTCATTTCCTGTACCTGTCCTTCTCCCCTTTTAAGTACTGCCCTGTCCTATTCAAACACTTTTATCGCAGCGGAGTTACCATTTCGCCAACAGTCCTGGATAGCTTCATTTGAGATGGTATTTAAGCTCTGTAACGAGTTTTCCTTGATGTAATCAACACTCTGAAAATAACTCCTCTCCACCACTAACTTTAATTTCGGAAATAAGCGAATATCGTTTTTTATATCTCTTTCAACATTGGGATCTTGAGAATTAGCAGTAGAGATACAATTAACAGCAAAGAATCGCAAGGCTGCGGGAGGACAGTCATCTAATTTTTGGCATAAAACTGATAAAATGATTTGTCTCGCCACAACCCTGGACTCTTTTTGCTGATTTTTACACTTAAGCATTCCAAAACGCCTTGACACCACTCACAGTTCACTGTTCCGCCATGAAGCAAGAATTAATCAAAATTGACAATCCATGAAAGTCGCAAAGAACAGTGAGCACCAATTTGACATTGGATCGAGATTGAGGAGCTTTCTTGAGGCTTGTGTATCCTTTTCCCATGTCTTTTGTGATGATTGAACTTTTGTCTCAATGTTGTAGCCTCAAACCAAGCTTTCGTCTCCCGTTATGATCCTTTGCATGAACGTTTCATCGTCATTGGCTTGTGCATGACGTTACCGGCAACTCTTCACTCGATACTTTTTTTGTTCGCTCATCAAACCAAACAAGGTACAAATTATGCTGCACTCGATGACTGTTGCATTTTTCCGTCATTTCATGGATGGCCCAATTGAGATGCTAGTCTCTTTTGCAAAGTTCTCTAATTCAGTCAATCGGCCCCTTGTGTAAACACGACGCTGCAATCAAACAACAATATCTCGAAAACAATATGAGACTGAGACGTCAGCAACCCCTAAACATGTGCTAACAAAGGTGCGTGGTTATGCGCAAGGCAGTGTTGTCAACGACATATCACTAGATTTTTCCGTTGTTTTGTAATTCAACTGTTTATTTAAAAATGACAAAAAAACGTTAATTCAATATTCCCTAAAAAGCAATTGTGTCTTCAGAACGCCTGTCAATATGGTTCAGGAGTAAATCTTCCAGATATGGTAATGGACTTACCTACATAGATAATACGAATAAAATGTCGTGACAATTTGTTATTTTGACTGAAACTGATCGAATTCCAATTCTAATGCTTATGGAGATGCAAAGAAAAAACTAGTAGAAGGGTGTGTTCTATTAATAATGCAGAGAGGAGAGAGAGGGAGAGAGCTCTTAACAAAACTTTTAGCCAGCTTAGAAAAACACATGTAGACCTAAAGAACTACTTCTGACGACAAAGCTAGATTTTTAATTGAATGTTGCCGAAAATCCGCATACCTCCTCTCATCAGTTCGCTCTAAACCACATTGTTAGCAAGAGCTACATTCATACCACTTAAAAAAAAACAGGAAAATCTACATCCTTACCAACTCATTCTACTCCAAAGCTGAATTCTGTGATAGTATGATAGAAAATTTATTAATAGCATTATTTTTTCTGATGAGACACTCGTATTCACTGCTTGTAGTTTTTGCAATGTCTTGGGCACGTTTCAACAAGAAAGAGCACTATTCCATTATCATTGTAATGTACATAAGTATTTGAATAAAGTCTTCCCGCAGATGTGGACAGGTATACAGGGTGATTCTTTTAAAGCGCCCATTACAAAAAGTACGACTTCTAGTTGATCTAGGAATATGAAATTTGGAATTTAGGCAACATACATAATAACGAGTCGAAATGAAATATTACCAAGATGGCAGCACATTTAAAAATGGGGGAAGGAAGTGTCATCTTTGTTTTTTTAAATTGGACACCCCATACATTATTGCATTTTCAGATTGTCTGAGAAAATGTGATAACAATGGTACTTATAGTTGCAGTTTAAATTGAGTCGGCTATGAGTTATAAACAAGTGAAAATTACGATTTTCCAACTTTAAAGCCATTTCCAACAAAAACGGCTCAAGATATCTGAAAACGGTTTACATGTCCCTATCTTAACTTTTCTTCTAGTATCCTACTGCATAGTTGAAATGTTTATACAGGGTGAACAAAAATCTGATAATTTTCACCACCCTGTATAAACATTTCAACTCCATAATAGGATACCTCTTTAAAAGTTAAAATAGGGACATGTAATCCGTTTTCTGATATCTTGAGCCGTTTTTGTTGGAAATAGCTTCAAAGTTGAAAAATTGTGATTTTCACTTGTTTATAACTCATAGCCTACTCAATTTAAACTGCAACTATAAGTACCATTGTTATCACATTTTCTCAGACAATCTGAAAATGCAATAATGTATGGGGTGTCCAATTTAAAAAACCAAAGATGACACTTCCTTTCCCCATTTTTAAATGTGCCGCCATCTTGGTAATATTTCATTTCGACTCGTTATTATGTATGTTGCCTAAATTCCAAATTTCAGATTCCTAGATCAACTAGAAGTCGTACTTTTTGTAATGGGCGCTTTAAAAGAATCACCCTGTATAACAGAATGGCATCCACAGACTCCTGATTTTCACCACGGCGATTGTTTTCTTTGGGGAGATAATTAATCTTCAATGTATAAAAACCCACCCAATAACCTGGCAGGATTAGATACGAAACGAAATAGCCGTGAGTACTAAGCACCCCACCAAATAATAAGAAATACTTTCTTGTGCTTTTATCACAGACTGGGCCATCGTCATCTGACGAATTGACAACACTTAGTGTTACTGTTTCTCTGTATTTCCTTCAACTACTTATATAGATTTATGAAAATTGGGAAGTGACTGACAATCAACTGACAATAACTACTGTCATACGTGTAGGGGAACCTCCCCGCTTATACTGTTTGTAGAAGAAGAGTCTAAACTCAAATTTTTAACTTCACACTACAACGAATATATTCAGTAAATCTTCTGAATGCTGTATATATTTATATATAGCATCAACATATATCACGATATGTCTTAGGTATGTATATGTAAAACATAGTGTATTGCTGCACCTATCTATGTTAGATCAAAGTTATCCCCTCGATACTCCAACACCAACAAGTACATCTTCTGCATATTCAGTGCATGTAATGCATCAGCTGGAGTCTAGGAACTACCTACGTTAACCAGTGAAATGAGCAGATATATTCTAAGTTGCTGCAATTATGTTGCCAATAAAGCCAAGGAACTACTGAAAGTATCTAAAAGTTATTAAACATCGCATTAGTTACCTTTAAATATCAATAACAGGAACCTAGATAAATCCTGGATTATCCTAGATAGTTTTATAGTGTTTGTTTGTATGTTCTGATAGGAAATCCAATATTATTATCCCTGATATGGCAGTCGTAAAGGCTTATTGTTACGATTATCCTTACCGCATACGTAACTTGTACTTAAGTAAAGTATTTATTTTTCTTTTTACTATATCGTATTTAACAATCAAACCATTTAACCAGAGAAGTTTGTTTTTTTCTCTGTCGACCCATGCTGATGGACGCGAAGCCAAGACCATCCATTCAAATTTGATAAGAAGATACACGCCTCTGGAATGCGATATTATCCTGCATATTACACATAAGATGGGCACAAAGAATAACAATCAATATCTCAATATGTGCTTCTTCGCATCCAGAAAAATCTTTGAAGACGAAAATAAAGCGGACTTCGACGTAATATTACTTCGCGTTAACTAGGAAATATACTCTGTACACTGAGAGTTGTCTGTTGTGATAACTAAGGATACATCATCTCGTTATGTTTCTTACTCCTTCTATTGCATTGCATAGTCAATCGAGTTAAAATGGGACGTATTGTCAGAAATACGTTTCAATCGTCAGCAATTCTAAAAAGATGAGCGAGAGTGAGACGGAAGTATCGACTCGCGTCTACATACGCTTAGATTGATACGATATTACGATAAGATTGTCGTCGCTACTATCAGTAGTGTCAGTGTCAGCGGTAAATATATTAATAAGGTTTGTCTTGTGATTTGAAACGTTTTTAATACGAAATTAGCAGAATTACCTGTGTCCTGTGTTATTGTCCTGTGATAAACTATGAGTAACTTATTATAATTGCTCGAATGCCTAAAAATCTATTTCCTTGCTTTGCCTGGGAAACGATTGAACTCCCTAATACGTGGTCTTGTGGTTAAATTGCTGGAATATTTTACTTGCAAATAAGAAAACGGAGGTGTTATTCTTTCTTCTAAACGGCAACCAGCAGGTAGGTGACATGATATTTCTATCATGATGATAACAATAATTATTATGATTCTTATTTACTTGCATTATATAATATTTGTTATCAAAAAGTTGCAAGGCACTACTTCGTCAATAACTTGTCGAATAATAATATATTTATAGGATATTCATTATTCCTCAACACACGCCACTGACACGAACTGCGATACCACATCTGGTCGACTTAGAAATAAGTGTACGAATCAAATCGAATTAAATGAAATTGTTTAGTCAGAATCAGTGTGGCATGACAACGGACAACTCTCAGTGTACAGAGAGTACGTATTATTATAATTATTAAGTTACGAGTCCGGTCCTGGAGTAAACTGGACAAGATGCCTCGCATCTACGGTCCTATTCGTTACTAACTCAACTCACTCCTCACTCCCTTAGTCTTCCCTGAATGAAATAAAACAAGGACCTACCACGACGGTATACAGGCGTTCCCTAAAGTCTGACGGTCGAATCTCTCGAGCCAGTTTACTACATGAAAATAAAAACAAAAAAATAATTTCTCTACAATCTCCTTTTTACTTAAAACTTAACAATTTCTGATCATTACATGTTAGAGGACTAAGCCGCCTAAATTGTATCCCGCAAGACGGATAGGAATGCCAGGATCTTGATAGCCCTCTTCTGAAGAGGGAAAAATTTACGGAGAGACTTCTTGGTGCTGCCCCAGACGGCAATAAGACGAAGAAGATCCATATTTTATGAAATATTCTCCGAAGTGGCGATGACATTGCAAGTCTTTTGTCTGTTCCAATCTTGTTCTGTTTAGACGAATTTCTTAATCTGCCTTAAGATTTAAGTCTTGAGATGGTTTTTTCAACAATAATTTGTCATGTTGGTTCTTTTTTTATGATTCAAATACCAGATTCGGTTTTTTGTAACCTACTCTATTCGCGTCCTGTAAAAAAATTTGCAACGCCTCTCCTACGCTCTTTTTTAAATTTTCGAACTTTTTTTTTGTCCGTTGAAAAAACGGTAAAATTAACAATACAGAGCCTCAATTTATGGATTTTCGATTTCGTGAATCCGGAATGCCGCTTTTATAGCTACGGAAACGCTTTCATCGGTCTCCGATCCTCACCAGTACTGATCCTATTCCCATTTTCTATGGAGGAAAAAAGTTCCCTCAAATTTCGTCATTAATACCGGGGACAAGGCAAATTACAATAAAGTAACTGTTAAGTAGACTTCCTCAAGTCATCTCGAAAAAATTACGAGCCTAAATAATTGAAGCCGGTGGTTAGGTTAGGTGGTTTCAATGACGTAAGTATAGCCAAACCATAAATTCAACCAATATAGTGGAGCTATGGCTACGAAACTCGACAATGTCGACTTCCTAAAAAGTAAAAATGGATGCAAAGTGGACGAAAGTAAAAGCTTGACGAATTGTCATTTGTGCTAAAAAAAAGCACCAATGCCCATTGCAAATCAATTGCTTGCAAATTACTGCTTTGAGTTCCATGATCTGTGAGGTGCTACTTCAAGCAGTGCTATAAAATAAATAATTTACTATTCACCCAGTAATGTTCACTAAGAAATGAAATTTCTTGTCCCACACCACACATCAGCAGAGTATGAAAATAATTTTTCCCTTCAGTGATTTTAAAAGTGGTGTTCGGTGTAGGGCAACTCCTTCAGAGCCTCCGGTGAGGACAATAGTCGTCCATCCTGATAACCGGGGCGCCGTTTCCGTCTCCCGCGGCTGTCGGAAGGTGTCGCCGTTAGCGGGCTTCTTCTCCCGGATTAGGTAGCAACCAGCGGGACAATAAACACAGATCCGGGAACGGGGAAGCCGCGCTCTAGACGGAAGCCGTAAGCGTGAGTTATGCCTCCGGAGCAGCTAAGACAACACCGGGGATTTACCGCTCACAAGGACGGTGTGGTTCCAGGGAGATACCTACATGGTGAAAGTATCTTACGACACATATTATTTTAGGGAGAATTTTTTTTTCACTTTCTGTTAAGTGTTGAATTAACAAAACCCATTGACAAGAATATAATATGTCCTGATGGTTAAACTCATTGCATTAACAATTTTGCTGTATTTGTTGACACTGCATTATTCTAAATATGTACAGTTATTTGAGTTTTAAATACTGGGTGTCTTTTTGAAAACGATCCACCCTGACTAACTTTAAGTTTGGTGTAAAAAATGTGTCCAGCGAGAAACAAAAATTGACCAGTCCCATAGAGAATCAGATTACATTTTAAAAGGTTCACTTCCCCCTTTCCATTTAAAATATTTGACACGAAGTCTGCTGTGGTTACGGGTTTGTTTAGCTATCAAAATAATTCTCCCCCAAAGACACCTTGTATATAATCCAAAAACTAATTTCCAATATTTTGAGTTATTCCAAAAGTAGAAGTTTCCAATTTTCGAATTTTAGCAACTTTCTGAATGCTCATGAATTTAAAAAACAAGTGTCAAAAAAGTCATCAATTAGGTAATAAAATTGATAATATTTTTATAATTTAAAGAACTGTGAACATTAGTAGACACTTCTGTAAAGTACCTAGTAAGTTATCCTTTGAAATGTTTGATCTCCCTTGGATCGCGAGACTACAAAGACATTTCCTGGATGTGCAGCTTTCGTTGGAAGGGCCTGGAGACGATCCAGGGCCTTGCAAACAAGCTTATCCCGTCAGAATATCCCACCTAATAGATAAGCGGTCGGTAATTATTATAAATTGCCTGTCGGATTAAGGAATCGGTAGTTCACACACGACCAGGTGACATTACCGGACAGTAATCCATAAACCAGCTTACAGAGTGATATAAAAAAACTTTGCTGTCTTATTTATTTTATTGATTAACTTGGTCACGTTTTTTGATTGCAATATTACCATTAAATTAATTAAAAACCCTTTTTTGTATAAAAAATAGCATTTTTGAAATGAATGAAATGTTTTCCGTATACACAGTGCTCATTTTATTATTAAATTATATTGTTACGGTCTTGCACTTTATTAATTTCCAAATAATCTCTAAAGTGCTTGCAACATCTCCACAGGCTTGCCCCCGAAGAGCAAGAGCCCGCAGGTGCGGCACACTTCAACTCAGAACTTCATCTTCATCTCGACCACAAGCAGTTTTGTTTTCTGTTCCACTCGATTTTCCACCAATTTCACTTCATCGCGAACACCACCGACTTCATCGCGAACAATGTTGACTTCATCAAGAACTTGTTATTTCAGTTTATTTTGTTCGCCCACATAATCGTCCTTTTGTTGTTAGCAACTGTTAGCAACTGCGCTTCACTGTTTTTCTGTTGCTGCAACAGCTTCTCTTCAATGTCTTTTTGTATCTGCAGGCCGTCTTTGAGCTTCTTCAAGTTTTTGTCTAACCTATAACAATAATCTACAAATCTAAATAATCAGCTGTTCTTTTATTTACTTTAACACACACGGACAACACTACCAACCACTATACTCTTTCACTTCACTTTACTACGTTTTATAACTCCTTAATCCCTTTTCCTTAATCCCTTAATCTATGGTACTTTAGCTTACAGCCGTTTCCAAACTACAACTGACTATTAGAGTGTCAGCAGCTCTTGGCAGTTTCACGGATGAATCCAGATGCAGGCAGAATGAGCTATCACCCGTCACGACATTGTCATTCCTGTTGTGTCAGCATTGTCGCTAGTCAGCATCCAGCTGTTCAACTGGATGTAAACAAACCTTCCTCGTTGTAATAAAAAAAAAAACTATACGCGTAGGATCAGAAAAAGTCGTTGGTGAAAGTTGTTCGACTGGAAAGGGAACATCCAACGATACCAAACTCAACCTCATCACCACCACCTTAAAAATTTTTGCGTAGGTGCATTATTACGTTTAAAAACGTAGTATGGTAGAAAAAGCGTAGGATTTGAAGTTAAACATCTTAAACCTTCCACATCCTGTTAGTGTAGGTAGGTAGGTATAAAACGCAGTATAAAATATTCATTCACTTTAATTCTAGAACGAAGCTGCCCTCGTAAATATGTCAACTATCTTCATTTAAATTACTGTCGTTTTCCGGGACGCAGGTAGAAAATAGAAGCGAAAAAACTCCTCGCCATATTTCACTCCAACACTATCCCGTCTTACTTCGAATTTTCTCTAGAAGAAAGGTCGGTTGATGAGAGGGTAGGGGCTAGAAACTCGGCTAATCCATGCCATAAATTGTCTAAGAAACCCTAATTGCTAAAATATAAGATCCTCATTCTGAGATACAGAAATTATCAATTTAGCTTAATTAAAACTTGAAGGCATATTATCAAGAACTTTAGAAACATCAGTAGTCAGTGGTGAACGTAACAATTTGAGAAGTTTTAATAATTAATTAATATCTCGTGGCTGCATCGGCTTGATGAAAAAAAAATCTATCCGTGAATCACTACTGTAAACTACACTGCAACATGAAGTTTTCAATTAACACAAAGCCTTAATTTGCTATTTTAGTAATTATTTAAAACGTTCCTTCAACATAGCAAAACTTGCCACTTTAAACCCTTCATCTCTTCTACTTCTTTTAAATTGCATTATAATCTTCTTATAAATCCCTCTCTTCCTGAATCACTTATTCTCCTCTCAATTATTCACTTCCACTTTACACTTCACCCTTGAAAACTGCTAAAACTGCTCCTGACAACAACTTACTAATTAACTCGCTCTAAAGACATTTACTTATAAAATCTGCATTAATTCACAAAATTTACTTTTCATCTATTTGACTTATCACATCTAATTAAGTTACTCACTGACAATAATTATTGGCTAATTGATTTCCCCTTTTCTGGAATTTATATGATTGATCTGAAATTCTTTCATGGCATTTCCTAGAAGATCCTTTTCGCCTCTTCCATAAATTTTCAGCACAATCAGTTGCTAATAGAAAATTAAAATATTTCAACTTGTGTACTTGTGTGTGTGTGTGTGTGTTCCTGACATTGTGTGGGTTTTTGGCATTGAATGAATCATCAGCCGCAGGTAATTATTACTGTGGGAGTAATTCATCATAAATAATCACAGGTGAGCTATATTTTTCAGCAAAAATCGAACGAGAGTCATGAGAAAATCTGTCAACTATTAAATCACTACTTTAGAGAGTTCCTATGTTACAGGGTAGTTGAAACTTAAGAGTTCATTAATAAGTTTCTAATTTACGAAATTAAAAATAGTAATTAGGTATTATTGTTATTTGGCAGAAACGTAGATAACGATTTAATTGAAATTAATTATTATTAAACCGAGAATACGATGTGAAAAATATCAAAACCCTTCAGAAGAAGTTCATGAGAAGTTATATAAAATTTACAAACCTACTATACAGGATCAAATGCGACTTAAAGCTAAGAATTTCGACTTTAAACTCAGAATTCCGACTTAAAGCTAGGAAATCCGAGTTTAAACAGAAATTCGGACTATAAACTCGGAATTACGACTATGAAATCGGAATTCCGACTCCAAAAAAGCTTTTACTTTCATTTATAAACTGATAGTTTCAACTATAAACTCGGAATTCCGACTATAAACACGGAATTCCGTCTTAATAAAGCTAAGAATTCCGACTTTATACTTGGAATTCCCACTATAAACTCGTAATTACGAGTATAAACTCGGAATTTTAACTTAAGACTAAGAATTTCGACGTTAAACTCGAAATTATGCCTTAAAACTAACAAATCCGAGTTTAAACTAGAAATTTCGACTATAAACTCGCAATTCCGTCTTAAAACTAAGAATTCCGACTTTAAACGGGGAATCCCGAATATAAACTCGGAATTTTGTATTAAAACTAAGAAGCCCGACTTGAGGTTTTGAATTTTAATCATAAACACGGAATTTTGACTTCAAAAAAGCTTCAAGAAAGTTCGGAATTCCAATTAAAGACTCGGAAATCGTAATACCGACTTGAAACTCGAAATTACAACTGAAAACTTATAATTCCGACTTTATACTTAAAATTCCGACTATAAACTCAGAATTCTGACTATATAAACTAGAAATTCCGTATTAAAACTAAAAATTTCGACTTTATTAAAAATTTTCACTATAAACTCGGACTAGGTATAAATTAGGAATTGCGATTCAAAATTTAAAATTTCTTCTTCAAACTCGGAATTGTTATTTAAAAATCCCCACTCCCTCGCAAGGGGAGAGGTTTACAGGACGGTTTTGTATTAAAACAATATCTCCCATAAAAAAAAACTTTTGTAAAAAACATTTTTCTGCAGAGTGGGAATTTTTTGAGATATTTGGAGAAGTTAATAAAATTAAATTTTAACGATTACAGCACCATCTATGATTGATCAAAAACTATTTCAGATAAACCATAAGTTCCACCACGCCCTCGCAAGAGGTGAGGTATGCAGGATGGTTTTTGTGTTCAAACGATATCCCTCACCAAACGAAACACTTTTGTAGAAAACATTTTTTAGCAGATTGCTCACTTTTCGAGATATTTAAATATTTTAGGTTATAATAATCACCTTGTACCTACCTATATATTTTTTGACCGAAGCGGAAATTTAAGCAAATTTCACGTGAGGGTAAAAATGATATTTAGGCTGAGGTGCACACAACATTTCTTAGCAGGCCTCTCAAATAGGTAAGGTATAGGCTCAATTTACATTTCTGAACTTTTTTTTTACATTTCTATTTCTGGGTCGGTTTTACTTCACAGCTGCTCTCGAATTCGTGTGGGATGTAAATTATATGATATCCGAGTGTTAATATAGTAGCTGTACCTAAGCGGCCATATCCAGGAAAAAGTACTCATTTTTATCCCTGCTAATTTACTTTTTTCCTCGATAAAAAGAAGTTCATATAAAGAGGCATTTTTATACCCTTATGCCAAAGGGGATAAAATGTCATACATAGAATCGGCTCCAGAAATCTGCCTGTTAGCTGTATGAGCTTTTATAATACTGGCTGTTAGAGAAATTAATCACACAATCATGTAAGTAACTAATAGAATTTTTGATAAAAAAAATCAATAATAATTGCAATTTTCTCGAAATTTTTAATTTTGGCTTTTACAGTTTTAATTCCAAAAGCCACACAGAATCATAATTACAGTATGGGTTTCCAGTAATATACTTTTGGCGTGGCTGTTAATATGTCTATAGTTGTTAAAATGCTCTGTTAAACATTTAATAAGACTATTTTTCCAGTCCACATTTTTCAAATATCCTGGCTCTGAAAATCTGTGGAAGTCGGTATGTCGTTTGTTTTCGATATTCCCTACATCAAAGAGACCTGTATATCAACTCGGGTGACCTCTAAAAAGAGATGAAAGGGAGGATTTTAATTACCTTTTACCACCGGAAGCGGTCAGTGAAGTAAAATACCATCCCTCATTCAAACAAAGGATGAATTATAAAGACAGGAAATAAACCCCTTTCGCGCCATAATTACCATCTATAACCTTGATTCACCGACTTTGTGCCGCAATTAAAATAGTTTTTGATTCCATTTTTATTACAGAATAATACATACAGGGTGAGTATTTAACATTGCGAAAAATTTTATGGAACGATTCCTTATCGAAAACTAAAGGGGGTTTTCATATTAACTTTTTGAACATGAAACATGAAAGAACATGATTTTTGAACATGAACTAAACATGAAAGAATAAAATTTTCCATTCAGCTTTAGCGTGTAACGAATTCCAAGGCATTCGTTGATTATTATTATTTATTTTAATTAATCGAGGGGTTTATCAGAAGGATACAGTTTTTACAGCGGTGATTAGCAGGTTATCTCGCCGGCACCGGCTATATAAGCAGACAGATCTTCCGAGGTATTGACTCGCGAACCATCTCCCTTCCTGTGAACTGAGCTAGGAGGTCTTCAGGAGGCATGTAATGAGTGCACTCCGTCCAGTACCCAGCCGGCCACAGCAGGTCGATGAAATGAGTCGAGCCTAGCTGTAACTGGACGTCGGGAGATCGATGAGAGTGAACTGAGCTCTGATCGACTGCCGGTCATAACAGGGAATCAACCGGGGCTGTAGTGAAGTCCCGGCGGGTCCTTTCAGACGACGCCTGGCCTGTATTAAGGGCCAGCCAAACCAGACGTCGGGTCGCGATGTAATGAGTTGTCGATCCGGCAATCCCGTCACGTCGCGTATTCCGGAGGCCGCAGCAGCAGGAGACACGCACACGCAGCGTGCGGTGGTAAGAGAGCGACTGACGAAGCGGAGCCGCAGGTGAATCGTCCGACAGACCGACCAATCAACAGAGGTGCGTGTCCCGACGCAGGTATCTCTTACCAATCAGACGGCCAGCAGTGGACGAGCGCTGGCCCAGATGGTTCAGTGGTTAATAATATTAATCTAACAGATACAGATATGTGTAACTACCGTACTTGTAAATAAAGGTTTTTTTATAATTTTAATTGACTTGTCACGGGTAAAAGGGGACAATTATCCATCCCTGGGTAATCATCTCTACCATACCGAAAATCCCGTTACAAGCGTATCAAAAACTTTCCAACACCAATATTCTTATTCGTCTCTCACAAGGGGTTGAAAATGACAGCCTCAATGGAGTTATCATTGCAATTTTTTGTGGAGTTTGATTATCGAAATTTGAAAAATACCTTTTATAGCCTGCTGAGTCACTCCGAACCATTTAAGTGTGTTGCAGTTTATTCGAAAAATGTACCTACCGTTTTTGAGCAAGCAAGTAAAAGATGAATTTTTTTATTATTTTGTTTATTACATGACTTAATTTATTTATTTGCTCAAAAACAGTACATTTTACGAATAAACTGTAAGGACTAAAATGGTTCTGAGTGACGAAAATGTACGTACCATGCTCACAAAATACTCGTTAAGGAGTTTTCAATTTTTTGTCTTTGCAATTTTCAACACCTTACGAGAGTATAAAGGTAGAGTCGAATAAGAATGTTAACGTCGAGAAATTAATTAAAAAAAAACTCATTTTATCCTATACCTTGGAAATGATGTAACTCCAATAATTGGAGACGTGTATACGGAAATTAGGTTATATCAAAAAACTGTTTTGGTTTTTGACAAGGAATCGCTCCTTGAAATTTGATGTTTTTCTCATATCAGACGATTCGGTAATTTTTTTGCTACCTATTTCGATAATCCGGTTAACGTAAACTATAGTTTTGAATATTTTTGACTTTTCAATATCCTCCTTCATCTGGACAACTCGTCATGCTTACCGTAAAAAAATTAATATGACAACATTGTACTGAAAACAATAATACACAGAATCGGTGGCTATATCCGATGCATTGTACGGAACAAACCGGAAATGACTGGTGGAGGAAATCAATCGTTGTTCCCCGATTTACAGCACCTCCACCCCTGAATTTATCCCCGAAGGGGTATTCGGCCCTCCAGTTGCAATCGAACACGAACCAGTTTAATAGGATCACAAAACAGGAAATTAAAATATCAATGTACAGCTACATGTTCAGGGTGACCGCATCAGAATTATTTTAGCTCTCTCCTGAATGCTTTTATTCTTTTAAGGGATGAACAATAAAAATTTGAAATTATTTGAAACTGAAGCGTAGATGAGAGAAACAGAGTTCGGCCTTGATTTAAAAAAGTTTACTTATATTGATTGCTTCTATACAGTAGGGGTCGGGGTGGTCTAGGTTTGAAATGTTATGTTCTCGTAGTGCCATCATGTAATATAAACGATCAGTAGGACAATAATTATTATGTTTCATTGACTGGCAAGCGATTTTCTCACCCTCTTTGTTTTTGGAACGCTGAACACGAATTTGACTGGCATAAATTTGGCCCGGAACTTTCTTTTTTGGCACTTTTTGCCCAAATTTTACACTTTTTTCAGTTTTTGGGTTATATTCCAGGAATTGCTCATTAAATTAAAGTACACACAACAATCAAGTAGACAAAATTACGTGAGGTTTTTGAAAGTTTGGCTACAGTTTTGATTTTTTTACCCTCTACGTTGTTTGGATTTCTGAAGACGATTTTGAAGTTTTGTGACAAAATTTGGCCCGGAACTTTGTTTTTTTGGCACTTTTTGCCAAAATTTTACATTTTTTGGTTTAAATCCCAGAAAGCGTTTATCAAATTAAAGTAGGTACATACAAAATTAAAGTAAACAAAATTGCGTGAGGGTTTGGAAAGTTTTGCTATAGTTTTGATTTTCACATGCACCCTCTATGTTTTTTGGATCTCTGAACGAATTTGAATTTTGCTGACCAAAATTTGGCCTGAAACTTTCTTTCTTGTCAGTTTTTTCCCGAATTTTTACATTATATTCATTTTTTGAGCTAAATCTCAGAAAGTGTTTATTAAATTAAAGTACCTACATACAAAATTAAAGTAGGCCAAATTGCGTGAGGTTTTGAAAAGTTTTGCTATAGTTTTGGTTTTCTCACCCTCTATGTTTTATAGGTTTTTAAACATGAATTTGAAGTTTGCTGGCCAAAAATTTTACCAGGAACTATGTTTTTTTTGCAGTTTTTACCGAGATTTTGCCCTTTCTTGCTTTGTAAATCTCAGAAAGCGTTTTTTCGAGAAGTCTATTCGATAGAAAATTAAAGTAGTCACAGTTTCCAAAATTATTATTTTTTTTAAAGAGGGAGCATCGGTCTTCATTATGTAGTTAAGACAAAGTCGCTCCACACCGGTAATATGGGTTTGGAGCCTCTTGCTCATACACCCAGCCTCAAGTATGCCAAATAAATAGTAGAAAGGACAATACAGACACCCAGAGCCTTCACCGAGAATCGAACTCAGTCCGCCGGGTCCAGTGATTTAGAAGACCGCCCACTGAACCACTCGGCCACCGGTGTGCTAAGTTTACAAAATTTCTCAGAAATAACGTATTGTTTATTATTATAGTATTAAGGCCGGCGGGACGGTTAGTCTTTTCAAAATTGTTGTTTATGAGATAAGCAGGAAATTTGGTCTATTTTAATTTTGATGAACTCGTCGAAAAAACGCTTCCTTCTAAGATTCAGACCATCAACTAAAAAAAAGTGCTAAAATTGTGACAACAAAGCAAAAAAAATAGTTCCGGGCTGAATTTTTGTCAGCAAACTTCAAATTGTAGCAAAGCTCAGCGTTACAAAAAATCATATCTTAGGAATAATTAATGTGCAGCTTTGGCAAAGAATATTCAGTTAAGTTCAAAGC
The DNA here is from genome assembly GCA_910589415.1 of Malachius bipustulatus. Classification (NCBI taxonomy): domain Eukaryota; kingdom Metazoa; phylum Arthropoda; class Insecta; order Coleoptera; family Melyridae; genus Malachius; species Malachius bipustulatus. The sequence goes on along the minus strand of OU342634.1, from coordinate 36,965,213 downwards.
TCCTTATTTGCATTCAATTTAAATTGTATTTTCATGAGATATCTTCTATATATGTCCACCAGTAAGCTTTCTCTAACTACATGTCGATAGTGGAGGAAGCTTCCGCCGGTTTGTGTAAAAATACAGGAAAACAAGTAAATCGTATGGGTATATGTTTCTCATGTCAACTTTTGTACAATCTATAGCAATTGAACGTCGATTTTGGTTCAATAGGATGGCCTCTTATCTGCAACAGGATGCAGTCGATTCAGAATTTCAGAATTTAGAAGTTTGGCACGACATCCTACGGCAGCTCCTGCCGAAATACATGCTGGAGCAGACATTTTTGAACTAACGATGAAACACTGCTGTTTGCTATCATTCATATCGCGGTGATTGAAATCGACAAGGAAAATCGTAATCTAACGGGATCTTTCGATAAAGCTTTTTCCTATTCAAGTGATTTCTAAAAATGTTTTGTTTTCAATCAAATGAAAACGGAAAGAATATCGCATTTCAAATACCAGCAAAAGTTTAAAAAGCCATAATTTCATGGCTTGATATATGGAATCTCCATTAATTTGAAACAAAAAATGGCTGAATGTTCCTCATTAGTTACATCTATAAATCTAAACCACTGATCAAATCGTAGATAAGCCAACTTTTGCTAGGCATTATTGTGTTTTTGTTCCATTATCAATCATAGATGGTGCTTTGAATGTCAACTGTTAAGACCATAAATAATCCACAGGCGATTAGTTTGTATGCATTAAATTTCGATTTCAACACAGACAGACTATACTACTATCCCTCTGTCATAACTCATAAATACACAATTCAGGCAGACTGGATTTATCCGATATATTATTCATTTTTATTGCTTATTTATCAATAAAAGCAGGGATATCTCCTTTAAACTGCTAATATGAAATTGCAGATTTTGAAGTATTTGAAAATTTATTAATTAATAATTTAATAAATCGCATGGTTTGAGCGCTTAAGTCGTAAATATATTTTTGATTACCAAACTAGATTGAAAAATATTTTATACTTATACTACTACAGGCTGTCCCAATTTTTTTTATCAAGAGATATCCGCGTTATTTCAAAACAGAAACAAATAATTTTGGGAAATTTCAATCTCTAGGGAAATCTTCTAATCTAACATAGTCGGTAGAAGAATTTAGCACTTTGCTGCGCAGTTTCATTTAAATTGACCGAAAATAATTTTCGTATTGATGAACGCATCAACGGATCGCTTTAATAAGTGTGAATTTTGTTACGGTGATGTAACACGTGTAGCTCAGTTTCAACGATTAATTACGTACATTTGAACAATTATTATCTCCTTGATTAAAGCTCCAAGCGGGCATTTTGGAGGGAGACGTTTGCAATAAATAGCTGTTCGATTCAATGTATTGTGCTCAGATATTATTGTAGGTATAATTGCTGCAAAATCAGAGTCAATCGAGATTCTCTGTGTCCCGATTTGATCCAGGTTCGAAGCCGAGTGTCCAGTAATTGACCTTTTTGTCGACATCTGCTTCCTGCTGTTGCAATGATGCGGCACTGATTGTACGTAGAGCTGGGTTGCCAAATTCTGTCACTATTTTTTTCAACATTAAAAAGTAATATAGACCAAGTGTAAATCTGAGAGACCTGCTATTTCGCTATGTTTTAATGGCTGTCCCAGTTCAAGATTAGTCTCGGTCCTGAACATACCAACCCATATTTCTCACCGCCATTTTGATTTATTCCGGAACATAAAAAACTTTATTACGGTCAGAGAGGTGCCTTTTTTAGTCACAAAATTAGCTCTAGGGAAGATGAGGTAAAATTACGGCCGTTTTCGCAACTTTGTATATGAAAGTTCACACATTTCAAAGAACTTCAAAGAAAATCCGACGATCTAATTTATTATTCATATTCTCCTGATGCTATAATTTCAATGTTATATGTATAATAGTTGCCCCAGCATTAGCCGTTCCCATTTACAAGCCAAAACGTTCTTTAATATATAAGATGAGATATGTGAAAAGATGGATAAGTTTTAAAGAATGCTATTCTTGTCTCGTGCATGAATGCTCCCACCTGTTCAGGAAGATATTAAACCTGAAGGGTCCGAATCCCTTTCCTATATTTACTCACTAGTGATGCCTGAAAAATGAAGGTAACAGTTCCAGAAACTAACGTTGTAACTTTGGCACACTATTACTTGGAACTTTGGTGTATGTACCAGTTTGGTGTATGTACCTAACTACCAATATTTTTACCTTTTTTGTTGGTACCTTTATGTAAAACATGTAAGTAGACAGAATGTAAAGCAAACAGATAAAGCTTGAGATGGAATTAATTTCTAACTCCATCAGTCACATGGAAAAAATGAGATCAGAGTTAAATGGCTCACCAATGGAAGATACTCCAAGTACGATAATTTTCCGGCAAGTTTCGTCTCCCTGTATTCTTATGGATCTCTCTCCCATAATCTTATGGATCAAGTCCAGGATGTCAAGAACCTTTAAAACAAGCACATATTTTATTTCACATTTTTTTTTTAAATTTTAATTTTTTTTTAAACTTTAAATCACATGTTTTTAGCACCAACAGAAAAGATGGAATTATTCTAGTTTTTTTGCGAGCAGCGTTCTTTGCTTCAATAATGGGCGCTGCATCGGCCATGCTGAAGCATTCAATCGAACAAATAAAAACATTACTACATTTTCAAATCCAAAACAAACTTCTTTCATGTGTGTCGGCAGTCTCTATTTGCTTTGACTAAATCCGTTCTTTAGAAGGGGCCTAAACTTTTTTAGAACACTGTGATACACGAAATCCAAAAAAAAGTTTTGAATTATAGTGAGAAGTTCTTTGAAAAATGCATTTCTTGAGATATTTAGTCAACAAGTTGTTTGAAGAGACTGGTGAGAAATTGGAGAGAGTGAAACTGCCAAGCAGCGCAAAGAAATACTCCTATGTTATCAAATAATGGGAACAATTTCCCCTAATGGCTAGGGATATTAGAAATATATTGGGGTTTCAAAAGAAAGTTTTGCAAAATTTTTGAATTTCTCACCCCCTATGTTTTTGGAGTCGCTGAGCACTATGTTTTTTTGCACTTTTTGGAAAGAAAAAACAGCAAGTAGCAATTACGCTATTTAAGCTCATAAGATAAGAGCTCTTACATGTGTGGGGAGAAAACAGTTTCTTTTTCACAGCAGTCGAAGACAAGGGAGACGGATCCACGGGTGCGGAATATGCGATTCCAACCGTGTTGCAGACATCATTTTTTTACAGTTACGATAGTTATACATCAAAAAGCATTAAGAATAACATTTTGACACAATAAAGTGAAAACTATCTTGTATTGTACGGGCACATGCATGAAAGTTTTAATTTAAATTCAATAAATTTGACAGTTCGTTATTCATTAAAGCTAAGTGTCTGTGGTCAATTGATTGCGAATAATTATTGGTATCCAATCAAGGTCTTACATTCTCATTCTGTCTAATTTTACCTCTCTTTGAGGCACGTAAAGTAATTTCTAATACAGTTTAACATAATGACATTATTCCGTAAGAAAAAACTGTGTAAGAATGTGACTATTCTGAAACAATCGTAGAGAAAACTACTTCTAGTTTTGATTTAAATTGTTTCTAATGCTGCTGTTCAAAGTATACCAGTTGTCCAAAATCACTTGTAACGTACATTTTGTACGTACCGGCTAAATGCCAGTGACACGGAGACAACGGCGGGCGCGCGGTAAGTGAGTGATGGTGGTTTTTAGTGCGACGCAAACATGGCCGGCTGGAGGCCTCGAGTTCGTCGACTTCGACTGTCGAGTCTCGTCGACCTCGACTGTCGAGTTCCGATCCGGTACGCAGATACCTGCGTTCTCACCTTTCTTTTCTCTCCTGGAATTCGCTAGAGGAAGATCGTTCCCGCAAACACCTGGAAGTTTTAGCGAAATGGCGTCGTGAACTTTCACGTAAATTATTATAAACATCACCCACGTTTTTGGCTTGCTTTTTCCTGGAGGCAATTCTTTTTCCTGGGTGGCAACTTTTTCTCCCGGACTCAATTTTTCCCCCGGAATCAACTCTTTGACGGAATCCACTTCTTTGTACGGACGCAAGTTTTCCTGGAAGCAAGTTTTCTCTTCAAACAAGAAGGCAGCACATTGGTTGTACCTGAGACCAAGTTTACCACCAGCTAAACTTCCACCCTCGCTCCGGAGACCCTACGAAGCTAAGTGCCTTTGCCTACCAAGTTTAACCGATCAGTTCATTCGGATATACTACACGCTCTTCTTCCTTATTGTTGTTAACCGTGCTCAAGTCAAGATTCTGTGATAATAGCTGTGATTTTATTGAATAAAGAGTACCTGTTGTTCTGCTGACCTGCTGGTTATTGCTGACCCTCTTAGACTAGCGACTCAACCCACGACCCTTGTTGTCTTTTACTGTCTCATGCTCTCAACGACTATCTTTCCCCTCTAGGGGTCAAATAGTTCGTTTCAAGTGGCGCCCAACGTGTCTATCTGCCAATAGTTCGTTTCACACTAGCAGCAAATGACGCGTTTCTTTTTTCTCGCTGCAAAAAGCAAGACTAATTTTACATACCTGGAAAGGAAACTATGATTTTTTTAAGATATCGGGGCAGGTACAACGGCTAATTATTGTCTGAGAGTAATTCTCAATGTGTACGGTCACTGGCTGCAAATAGTGAATGATGTATTTTTTTTTAATGTACAATTGCTTACCTACCATAAGTGGAAAATGTAATACCTCTGAAAATTTTATTGGAATGGACTTTTCTGACTTTCTGCTACAATAGTACCTACCTACTTACTTACCTATATGAAAATAAAGATCTGGAAACTAGCAACTCCTCGTGAAAGGTAGCGAAGTCTACTTTTACTCTTATTGTAGTAAAAGTTAATGAAGTTTCCAGTAACTAATTATGTAGTTTTCGATTCTAATTAAGTTTCGTCTCTTGCAAGTTTCCATCAAAATAATTACGTTAGTATGACTATGAACTATCATAAAAGTAGTTAGCATGCTATCACTCGTGTATTAGTTCTCTGTAAGGAGTAATGAAAGTTTTATTTTTCATTTTTTTTCATAGAAACATCTCCAGTAGGTACACTTATGTCCTGCTTTCTCAAACTTGTGAGAACATACCTACAACAAATTCCAGAATAAGTAACCTAAAACGTTATCGGTATCGATTGTTACAAGTTTTTAATCGCATCCTTCCCACCTTTATTCTTATAGAAGATATTCGTACCCCTTTTCTTTTCTCATTCTATAAAGAATCCTTTAAAAACATTACACTCGCACACGCACACAGACACAATTTCTATATAAAATTCCAAGTGTGTTCAGACTAGAAAAGAAGTAGCCGTCTCCAGCAAACGAGTTTTTGATTTCCAGCAGCTAAGGGAATAAACGCTCAATGCCCTATAGGATGATCCATCAGCGGGGGTAATTACAGACCTGCATCCCTTAATACAAAGATTCCCCACTGCGATAATAAAACCCAGTCTCACTTCTAGCCTTCTTACTTCTGTCTCCGGCGCTGGGAGTCTAGAGTTGAGAAATCAAATCTTTGTACAAAGAGGGAAATGATGGCTGTGGGTTAATTAGATAAGAGAGGTTCTGTTCAGTTCTATCCCATTGGAATATACAACCCCTATAGGTGTTTGGAAGTTAATTAGTAATAAAGATTAGAAGTTACCTTTCATTTCATGAAATTAGGGGTTGCTTCTTCGGTTTTGTTTAATTTAAGTTTTCTTACCTGCCCTCTTTATCGTTCCCTTCTTCTCTCTTTAACGTGCAGAATTACACCTAATTAAACCAAAATAATTTATGGCAGCAATATTCGTTTGTTTATAAATTAGAATTTCATTTCGGTGTTTTTTCGAAGAAAATCCAAAATATGTAATATAAAAAGGTGATTATCGTGCCCATATACCTAAGATCTACTACTGATAATCTCAAATTAAAACTCAAGAATTAATGGACAAACTGCAATTAGTTTGTCACCCAGGGACAAGCTGTTTGTTTGTCTGTACCTACGAAGTTATCTTGACTGAAATGGCATTGGCGGTGTAAAAAAACATAAACTAGAGAGAAGGGTGTTTTATTTATGAAAAAATGCAATTGTAAGTATTAACATTACATGTCAAGAATTTCGTGGACGTCATTGCAATCGCACATTTCTTCGCCATCATCTGGGTTTTCATCGATACCTTGTACGCCAACATTATCTTGCTTGTTGTTTTGGTCATTTTGAACGATCTCCAACTATGGGCTATAACCACGTGAGGTCAGGATCTGTGTCCGAACTTGACCCTGAGAGTTCAACTAACAGGATGACGTTTTCTTTTCCTTTAGCTTTCTTTAGCAAAATACCAGTTTTATTTTTGACCTTTTAATAATAATTTTTTGTGATATTCGATAATAATAATACTCTCCTTCAGGAGTATTCGTTTTTGTTCAATTAAAACACTTATTAGATAAATCAACTGCCACAAAGATTTATTTTCTACACAGTCACGGTTTAGACAAACAAAATGCAATTTGTCCGCACTGAAAGTACAAAATGCGATTAGTTTGTTTCTCAGTGGTGTACAAAGTACACATAGAATGTCCAGGAGAAGTTTACTGATCTATTTGCACGGAGCAAAATGCATTTAGAACGTCCAGTTCGACGTGAGACTGAAGCTAGCATCTTAAGGAACGTGGCGCCATCTCCAGCTCAATAAATTAAATAATGGATAAAATGCATATAGAAAGTCTGCTTCACATTTATTGCTCCACATATTGACAGTCTCGATAGGTTTCGCGTCAACTAGAAAAAGTAGCACCGATTACCCCCCTCCTTACCCCCCCCCCTAGTTGTATGATTTTTATGAAAAGATATCAAATTTATTCAGAAAAATATAGGTACTGATGTGATTAATCATATCCCAAGCAGCAACAAAGTGGCAACAACTGGGCTTGGACGTAATCGGAACTTTAACAAAGTCGTTATAACGTTCTGGCTACCAATGAAGAATACTTCAAAGTGATTTCCACTACTTGTTTTATACTCGTATGACTTTCTGGGTGCTGTCGCTGTACAGCAGACACGCCGTTTAACTTGCCTTAAACTTTATATTTTAAATTATTTTTAATCATCAGTTTGTAACGAATCTTCAATTCTTTTACGTCCCCTTTTCGTTTTAAAAAGACTTTGATTTTTAAATATTCGTCAGACTTGGCTGTAGTGACTCGAGGACTTTTTTTAAAAACTTTTATCAAACCTCATGTATCTCTCATCTCCGTCTTCATATTCTTAATTCTGATGTTGTACCATTTTATTAATAATAGTTACGGTTATTGAATAACATAACAACTGTCCTGATGATGATGGGGTACAAATCGAAATCGGTCGACAAGCTAGCAATTTGTAAATTATACTATCATGACCCCTGAAGTTTTGGTCTTTTTGTTTACATATTGTAGAGTATACCATGGCCAATCACACTAACTTAATAAAATATTACCAAATTACCAATCGTTTTGTACGAATCAGTAAAAGTAGACAGCATTTGATGATGTTGAATATGATGTAAAATTATTTTCATAATTGCAAGACAAGGAGAGTGAGTACTCATGAGATAAACAGAAGATTCCATTCAAGTGGCGGATACCACGTTATTACGTACCGCCTACGTCAGCGGAACTTAAATACAGGTGTCCCGTAATTAGCGTGCAATACTGAAACAGCAGATTCTATTTTCAAAAATATGAAAAAAAGTTCCTTTAAAAATAGGTCGAGAAATGCTTCCTAAGGGGGCTACAGCCCCCGAAAGGAGAGCCCATGAAGATGGTTTTTATTTAATACCTCCGAACCCGTTCAAGATAGAAAAGTGAAATTTTGGGAATTTATCAAACTTTTTATGGCCAATAAGATCCAATTACAAAAATTAAAAAAAAACCTTCTTGCGCATCAATCGCAGAAATAGTGTATTTTTATGCGATTCAATTACGAATATTTTAACCGCATTTTAAATTGGCTTTCTGTAATTTTCCATAGTCGCATAATATTATAGTGTACCATGTACCTACCGTGCGAGTACTAATTTTTTGTAGGCTTGCATAAGTCGTCAACAGCTATCCATCTGATGATGATGATATAAAAATTTTCACGGTCAACTAAACCCTAGAGCTTTCATAGTCAAATTTTGTTTTTCTTACGGACGTAATGTTGTTTTTTTCGTGTTATTCGGTATTGTATTAAACACATTATATCGTGTGATCCACAAAATTTTTCATCAACTAGCGCCTTGGAAGAGAGAGATGGCTATTGTAGTCATTTCTGAGCTCATGTTACTAAAATAATAAGTTTAAAATAACTTTAGTAGTTCCAATTCTCATTGTGTCATATTTAATTTCAATTCATGTCAGTATCATTAAAATATTAAAGATATTGCGAAAAGCAATAATTCATAACTACAACTTAATAACCTGATGAATATACTGGTATATTACTAAACACCTACCTTATTGCCACTTTTTTATGATTCATATGCCATTTTTGACCACTATTCTTAATAAATTCTGTTATTGTTTGTGCGTTGGTTCGAATTGGAAGTGAAATTATTATAAAATGGTAAATTATAAAACTTAAACTCGAACTGAAACGTCAAATTGAATTGTTATTTTATCCTCCTTCAGAGAGACATAATATTTTGTGTTTCTGAGATAACGACTTAGGGTACCTGTATTACCGACACTAGGGCTCGTAAGCGTCAGTGTCGGTAATACAGGTACCCTACAACGACTCACGTTTTTCATCCTCCTTGAAATACAACCAATGCCAAATGAAATTAGTAGTAAGCTCAGCACCACACATACTCAGCAGATGTCGTTACTGTTCCAGGTTAGTTTCTTTACTCAACAAAGTACAAAGTTCATTATGCAGTGCAAGTCCAGTCATGTTTTTATTTATTGTTCTATGATTTGTAGATCTTTGATTGGAGTAGTTCACTTATTCACATTTTACTTGATTCATTTTGTCTGATTCGACATGTCGTTCAATTAGTCGTTGCGTCTGGACCGGCCTTTACACACCTACCGATTGTTTGTGTTTTATCTGACAGACATGCTTAATTTTATTCAAGGCAATAGTTGATGAAAAATTTTGTGGATCACAAGATATAAGGGCTACCAAAAAGCTATCACATTAAAAAAAAAATTCAAAATTATCGTCTTCTTTTTTTCGAATAAAAAAGTTTTATCACGGAATGACGTCGTATGTAGTCGCAAAATGACGTCACATTGCTTGCTTTAATGGTTATTTATCACTTTCGGTTAAACAGAGCTTATTTTGTTCGAAAATTCGAAAAAGACGATTAAAATTTTTGGTTTTCCTGATTTTTTAAATATCGAATGACATTAAAAAATATAACTTCTTTCATAAAATAGGATATCTTAATTTTTAATTTTCCATTTTTGCAGGATATTTCAGCAGCGTCCTGAGGTTTCCAAATATTTTGTTTCAGATTCTTAATAATAATGAAAATATGCAATTTTCTCTAATTTATCTGACCCTGTATCTCTTATCGTTTCAGAGATTCCCATGTACCTACCCAGTTCTTTTTAAATGGGACATCCATGTAGTAATAAACACTTTTAATATAATAAATAAAGCCGTAATACTACTTATAACAATCTATCACATAACATAATATATGTATAGATCTAGCACAAAGAAAAAAACCTTCTTGCGCATCAATCGCAGAAATAGTGTATTTTTATGCGATTCAATTATGAATATTTTCACCGCTTTTTAAATTATTGGCTTTCTGAAATTTTCCACAGTCATGTCATGTTAGCGTAGTGCTTTAATGTGAAAAATTTTCTGTGATAATTTCATTTCATTTCGTTTCAACACGTGCCTTAGATCGGATTTTTAAATTTAAAAATCAAAAAAATTGGCAAAATTTTACAATTTTGTCCCTTTTCCTATGCCCGCCACTGGCTAACTTTACTTGAAAAATACTATTTTTTACACTACCTTTAATAAATTCGGAAAAAACTGAAAGGAGAGTTTTGAAAACCGAAAGTTTGAAATTTTAGAGGAATAAACATCATTTAAAAATATTCGAATATATCTCCGCCATTTTTATATTTGCTTCTTGAAATTTTTGAAGGTTAAATGCTATTAGTATAGTTGTCTACTATCAAAATTTCCGTTCTATTCCTTCAAAAATAAGCTCATGAATGTTTATAGAAATGTAGACATTTTTACCCTTTTCCTACCCACGCCTCTGGCTTATTAATAGAAATGATGCAAATTGTATTGCATTAGCTCAAATTTCAAATAAGTTTATTCCAATCTTGTTAATTTTGTTTAAAAGTTTTTGATCTTGCCTATTTAGGGGTTCAAAATCTAGCCATTTTCCAAAAATTGAAAAGGCCGCCATTTTGGAATGTCTTCACCTATTTTACTCAAATACAGTACCAGACGACTACTTGAGGGTATCTTACTACCAAAAAAATTTCAGCGCTCTAGATTGAAAACTTCGACCAGAAACCGTGCCTCACGGACGGTTTTTTTTCTGAAATTCGGAGGGACATCCTGTAGAAGTAACACAACTCTAGGAAAATGTTTTTTACGAAAATCAAACGTCAGCCCTAAGGTTTATAAGAGTAAAAAATTTCGTTCATTAATCTTGAAAGATGAAGCTACAGGAGCGTTTTTAAAAATTTAGAGAAATTAATTTAAAAAAAACATCATGTAAAAAAAAATCGAATATCTCCGCCATTTTTCTTATTTACTTTTTGAAATTCTCAAGGGTTGAAGTCTATTAGTATAGTTGTCTACTGTAAAAATTTCAGTTTAATTACTTCAAAAATGTGCTCATAAATTCTTGGAGAAATTTAGCCATTTTTACCCTTTTCCTACCCACGCCACTGGCTTATTAATAGGAAAAATGCAAATTTTGTTGCATGAAATTAAATTTCAAGTCATTTACTTCCAATATTGTGAATTTGATATAAAACTCTTTTTCTATCTAGCTTATACAGGGGTTCAAAAAATAGTCCTTTTTCCAAAAATTAAAATGGCCGCCATTTTGAAACGGCTCGGCCGATTTTGCTCAAGTGCAATACCAGACCACTCCTTGTGGATATCTTACTCCCACAAAAATTTCAGCCTCCTAGATTCAAAACTGCGACCTGAAATGAGATGACAAAAACCGGATACCTGGAATTTTGAAGGGACACCCTGTAGAAGTGATGGGACTTTTGGAAAGTTTTTCAACGAAAATCCAACGTCATTCCCAAATTGCACAAGGACCCAAAATTTCGTTCACTAATCTTAAAAGATAAAGCCACAGGAGCGTTTTTAAAATCGAAATTTCGCGATTTTGGAGAAATATATATATATATATATACAGGGTGTCTCTGAAAGGTGCGGAAAAAAAGCTACCACAAATTCCTGAGGCCTAAATAAGCCGATCTAACCCAATTTATCTCCGTCCAAAAGTGGATGATTTCGGAGATACAGGGTGCCAAAAGTTCAATTTGGTTTCCGTTTTTCTTGAATAACTTTTTTAATAATTGGTATATTTTCACAATATTCGGCTGAAGGGGCTTTTGTGGGGTGTAAAATTAAAAACTGCAATCATTTTTATTGTAAAATTTAGAGGGCGCCACCTGCGGTGCCTTGAACACATTCAAAACGAACTATCTTTTTTGGGCCACTCTGTATTTAACTTTTAAATAAAAATTCTTATTCTCCAACGTCTTTTATCAAAAAAAGGCATACGTGGTAAGAGTTGATTTGAGCAGCCGTTTCTGAGATATCTGGAGTTAAGTAAATCACTACGTGCATGGCCAGGCCTAAGTAAGTAATTGTATTAATTGAACACAATTTGAAGCAAAGGCGTTGAATTAAAATAACTGTCACTGAAAGCTACAAAAAAACGACTAGGTACATAAATGTGGATTTAACTTTATAGGTACTTTAGTTGAAACAGTCAATAAGAGATTTATCAACAACAAAAATTTAGTTTAATTTAATAAAAAAAAAATGCTTTTATCAAATGTTCAAAATGATTTCCATTTTCGTGTATACAAAGATTTATACGTTTTAATAAATTAAATTGAACTCTTTGGAGCATTTCGTGACCATTTTTCAAAACGTCCATTCCGGTTTCAATACGTCTCCTTAATTAACCTTCTGTATTTACTATGGCCTAGAATACACAAGGGTTTTCAAAGTTCCCCATAAAAAGTAATCCATCGGTGTCATAGCAGGCGATCGAGCTGGCCAACTTGTGGGTGCATCATTGGCTCTACCTATCCATCTATTTGGATACTGTTCGCTCAAATAATTACGTACATTTATCGAAAACTGTGGAGGAGTACCGTCATGCATAAACCACATTCATCTTTGAAGTTCCAAGGGCAGGGGATCAAACAAGTGTGGTAATTCGTTTTGCAGATGTTCCAAATAATTTTCGCCTTTAAGTCGAGGTGCTAAAATGACAGGACCAATTATGAAAGTGTCTATGATTCCTGCCCACACATTGATCTTAAACTCATGCTGATAATTGGTTACTTTTGATAAGTAATGGCTTACTTTAATCGCATGAGGATTTTCTCCAGCATATAGACATGTACATTGTGCAAATTAGCTATGCCACTCCGCGTGAAACAGGCTTCGTCTGTGAATAAAATTCCTTGCGTAAAGTTCCTATCCTGATTCTTTTTGGAAATGAACCGGCAGAAAGCTAGACGTGGTTCATAATCATGAGGTAAAAGGTCTTATACCCGTTCAACATGAAATGGGTGCAGTAATTGTTCTCTGGTCACCCTGTTAACAGTAATATCTTTGCATACACCTAGCTCTAAGCGCAATCGTCTGGTGCTGAGTTTAGGATTTTCTTCAATCCTATTTAAAATATCTTCCTCAACCTCTGGAGTTCTTATCGTACGTGCACGACCTTAATTAATAGAAACAGGCGTAAACCTACCTGTTTCACGAAGACGTCTTTCATTAAAGGTTTTATGATTTGGTAAACGACGATTCGGAAATCGTTCACTGATACTCTGCAAGATTCTAAACCATTTCCTTGGAAATGTCCAAAAACCCATAACATATCGGTAATTTCTTCATTAGTATACTGTACGGACATGACTAAAGTAAATTTGAAAATTGTTTGACAAAATTATTCCAGTGTATGCTTGAATTGTTTTCTTAGATTCGATTTGACACCAATTACTTACTTAGTTTATAGTGACAGTGATCTCGTTGATGTAAATTCGTTAAGTGGGTCCCGTGGTGTAGTGGATAGAGCGTTCGTCCACCAGCCGGTAAACCTTGGTTCGAAACTCACCAGCAGCCGAAAAGTATTTGCTGTGTTACTCGAGCCAAAATCGGGATGCACATTGTGGAAGGCAATGGAAAAGCACCGCATAGTACTCTGCCTCGTAATACTTCTCAAATAGTGCTTTTCGGACTCTTCCGATAAAAAGGGTGGCCCCAAAAGAGTGAACTTCAACAGTACGCGCACCACAGGCATATGTGAGAGTTAATTCACACCTGAAACCTGGTATGGCACTATAAGTAAAATAATTTTAATTCAATGCCTTCGCTTCAAATTGTGTTCAATTATTACAATTACTAATAACTACTTACTTAGGCCTGGCCATGCACGTAGTGATTTACTTAAATCCAGATATCTCAGAAACGGCTGCTCAAATCAACTCTTACCACGTATGCCTTTTTTTGGTAAAAGACGTTTGAGAATAAGAATTTTTATTTAAAAGTTAAATACAGAGTGGCCCAAAAAAGATAGTTCGTTTTGAATGTGTTCAAGGTACCGCAGGTGGCGCCCTCTAAATTTTACAATAAAAATGATTGCAGTTTTTAATTTTACACCCCACAAAAGCCCCTTCAGCCGAATATTATGAAAATATACCAATCATTAAAAAAGTTATTTAAGAAAAACGGAAATCAAATTGAACTTTTGACACCCTGTATCTCCGAAATCATCCACTTTTGGACAGAGATAAGTTGGGTTAGATCGGTTTATTTAGGCCTCAGGAATTTGTGGTAGCTTTTTTTCCGCACCTTTCAGAGACACCCTGTATATAAATATATATATATATATATAAATATATATCGCTCTAACCTAGGGCTTCCTGAGGCAGACCTGACACACAGAGCCATCCAGTCATCTCGAAGCTGCAGACAACGTTGTTTCGGTCTCTTAGACCTCATCAGTACAGCACATCGAGAAATAACTAGAGGATGCATGCCAGGCCAGCACAGGAAGCCAACTATATGAATAAAGAGGTGACACGGAACTCCGTGACCTCAATAGTTGGTTGCCATCTACCGACGGAGACAAGAACTAAACGGCAGCACGCTACCAGCTTTGTGTCCATCAGGAATAGGCAGCCCACAATTCGGGGCATTACCATCCGTCGGGCGGTGCTGGTTAGCTACCGATAGATGTCTCTCGCCAAAGCCCATGGTTATTACAATAATAATGATGATGTTAATGAGCGCAAAGAATTAAAATTAAATTTTATTTTGAATTTTTAATTCTTTGCGCTCATTAACATCATCATTATTATAAATATATATATATATATCGTGGGCAGGTGAATTTTGGAAAACCACTTTTTCGTAATCTGGGGGTCATGATCGGTGGACATTTGATGAGTTTGGGTGATTTTTGGAAAGTGATGTCGTCCTCAATAGTGTATTTTTTTGTTAAAAAATACACTAAAAATTTCAGCAGGGGGGGGGGGGGCAGATAGGTGAAGAGTGAGGTTAAAATCACCCTTTTTTTTGTATGTACCTCGTGCCAGGATTTGAGATCAGATTATGAAATGTTGAAGTTTTTTACACAAAAAAGGTCATCTTGCTGAATTTCGATAACATGCACCGTTTTCGCTTAAAATCGATTTGAAAATTACCTTACACGGCATAAAAATTCATATTGAAACACAACTAGAGAAAAATATTCAACGTATGCCATGGATCACGGGATGTAATAAGTAACAGTTTGTTTGAAAATTGTGTTTCACGCTAATTAAGTAGAAGAAAAAGAAAATTTATTGAGCAAAAAAATGTCAAAAATTTTCAACAGCATGATTCCTATGATGGGGTCTCCCCTGACCGCGAGCACGTCAAAAATTGCCATTTTCCGCTAAACGTTGACGTATGCGGGTGAACATTTGACGTCTAGGAGCTCTTCGGTTTGAAAATCGTCGTCGGTATTCATACTCAACCGCCAGATCACAACCATTGCAGAATCCATATACGAAGTGCATTTCAGCCAGCTCTTGGTTAGTGAAATTTTCCATTTTTACAAAACAGTACTCAATAAATTTTCTTTTTCTTCTACTAATTTTCAAATCGATTTTAAGCGAAAACGGTGCATGTTATCGAAATTCAGCAAGACGACCTTTGCTGTGTAAAAAACTTCAACATTTCATAATCTGATCTCAAATCCTGGCACGAGGTACATACAAAAAAAGTTAGGGCGATTTTAACCTCACTCTTTACCTATCTGACCCCCCCTGATGGAAATTTTATAATTTTTGTAATTGCTTATAATTTTTGTAATTGCATCTTATTGGCCATAAAAAGTTTGATAAATTCCAAAAATTTTACTTTTCTATCTTGAACGGGTTCGGAGGTATTAAATAAAAACCATCTTCATGGGTTCCCCTTTCGGGGGCTGTAGCCCCCTTAGGAAGCATTTCTTGACCTATTTTTATAGGAACTTTTTTTCATATTTTTGAAAATAGAATCTGCTGTTTCAGTATTGCACGCTAATTACGAGACACCCTGTATATTAGTTCAAGAATCGTCGCTATAACGTGTCTCTTACTTTGAAGTTGGTCCCCATTTCCATCCCAGGCAAGTTTATAGAACCTATAATTGCATTCATATAAATAGTCGTTAATACGTAGTTAAGACTAGAAATTCTACTTGCGATTGAAATATAAAGCTTATAACTGAAATCTGTGTCATTATTGTTTATAAATAGAATCAAAAACCCTTCACAAAAAATTGTTACGGGACAACAGCGATAGCACTTGGCTATTTTCTGGTTGTTCCTAATGTGATCACAGGGTGGGATTTTTTTCTCCTGGGAGAAGGCTTTCGCTTGAGACTAATTCAGCTTGGGCAAAGTGAGTATAAGATTACATTTTACCAAACTTTCTGATATATTTAAAGCAATAATAATAAAATAATGGTAAATTTTATGAAATTCAAAAAAAAATTGTTAACTCCACAACCCTAAAACCATAAAACCAGAAGCATTTTTCATTATTATAATCTCTCTGAGACTCTCGAAATTTTTTCACTCGTGTGTTAGGCAGATTCCATTGGTTAATTATTAGTCGTCTTCCTGAAACAAATAAACAAAATTGTCCTTTATTTTTTATTAAACAAGCTAAGCTAATTGACTAAAAAATTGGTAAAATACAAATAATTTTCCATAAGAATATAAAATTTCATTATTTTAAAAACCGGGATACCGTGCGAGTATCTAGTCTTTATGCATGAGCGAATTGCAATAATTATACTCATAGTTACAAATGTCCTAACAGAACTCAAAAAAATATTTTTAGTAAATCTCTGTAAAATACTTTCAATAAAACAATAATTTCAATAAAGTAGGTATACTTATACAGGGGTGAGTCATGAGGAACCTAAAAAACTTCTACCATATATACACGGTACCTTAAGTGGAATATCATGTGACACTAAAAAAGTTCCAATTCACCTTCTTATCTAACATTCGATAAGCGTTCTCTTAACTTAGAAATTCCAGGAGCGGTTCAAGAAAAATTGATTGGGAGGGTTCTTACTAAGAAGTTCACCATGTATATGCGATTTTTTTAAATGTGATTATTGATTTTAAAAGTACACAAATAGACAAAAAAAAATGTGTTTGTGAAATTTTTGTCACACTTTCGTGGCATTTTTTATAAACGATCGAATCTGACCAAAACTGAAAAGCCACCACGTCGTATCACATAACATTGTCACAATTTAAAATAAAAACTAAAATAAGTATACAGCCTAATAAGTTAACGTTGATTTAATTAAATCGTTGCTGTCACTTTGTTTTATTTCTAGGACCGGGCTAAATTATTTTTCAATTTTTAATTTTTAAACAAAAGTTTGCTTTGCCCATTTTTGTATAGTGAATGATAAATCAAACTACTCAATTAAATTAAACAGAAGTTCATCAGAAATTGTTAGAAATGTTTTTTTCACTTTGAAAATCAATTAATACATTTTTTTAAACCGCATACAGCGTGAACTTATTAGTACGAACCCAATCAATTTTTCTTAAGCCGGTCCTGGAATTTCTAAGTTTAGAGAACGTGGTCGAATGCAATGTACTACAGTTGCACCAAAAAATTAGAAAATCCTAGTGATCCGCGTAGATATTAGAGCCAAATGAATATTTTTCAAAATTCACAAATCACTTGTATATTTACAGAGAAGGGGAGTTGACACATTTTAAGAGTCACATAATATTCCTCTTAAGGGACTCTTCATATGGTGAAGGTTTGTAAAGTTCCTCATGACTCACCCCACTTCAATATCGGTTGAAATAAAGTTCCAAAATCAAAGAGAACAATTAAAAAAAATATTTTATTTGCATTTTTGTAAAATGTTCAAATACCACTGGGGATGGCTTTTGAAAACATATTTTACAGTTTTGTCTAATTTAGTAATAATTTAATAGGATGTGTTTTCCTATTGCCAATCTACTCCTGGAAATTATTTAAACCTTATCTTGAAAAATGAACCAAAAATTAGGAAAAAAAATTGAAAGAGAACAATTAAAAAAAATATTTTATTTGTATTTTTGTAAAATGTTCAAATACCACTGGGGATGGCTTTTGAAAACATATTTTACAGTTTTGTCTAATTTAGTAATAATTTAATAGGATGTGTTTTCCTATTGCCAATCTACTCCTGGAAATTATTTAAACCTTATCTTGAAAAATGAACCAAAAATTAGGAAAAAAAAATTGAAAGAGGTAAGAGTACACCTACTTTTTCATGAAATTTTTTCAAAGTTTAAAATGATTATTTTTTGCCGAGAAAAGATTTTGGTTACATCTTCTTGGCAGAAAAAACTCACATCTTCTTGTTTCTCAGAAGGAGTTTCAGAAACTAGAATAGAGTTCATTTTCAATAGAGACCTTCAATAATTGAGTAAATTCTGTTACCGGGTGGTAATGAAGGGTAATACCATAATTACCATAATTTTAAAGTCATGTTTATTATTTAAATTTAAATGCTTAAATTATGTGAAAGAAAAAATTTAAAATTAAAAAAATCTCACCTCATTATCATAATCGTCATAAAACTTCATTACTTTTCTACAAACCCCTATATGAATCATTATCTCTCCAGGTGGACAGGGGTTATTTTGAGGAACATACATCACTTTGCTTTCGATTTCTTTTAATAACAGAAAAACCAGCGAAAGGAAAAAAACTAACAAGATTGACGCTTTCATTTTGTGCCGTTTAAACAGTTATTCATAAAATCAACAACTGAACTGAAAATTTATCAATAAATCCGCAGTTTATAACTATTTAGTTCAACAGGAAGAAGAAAAAAAATTGCCTTATTACGTAGCAAATTTTTTAAAGCTGCGGTCTAATTAAGATAAAATAGTTACGAGAACGCTTACTAATTAAATTACAATTAAACTATTATAATATGTATCTATATTTTTATTGGAATAACTAACCTCAGATTCAGAAGAGTTTAATTGTTTTCGACATATATGGTAGCGATCGTATGAGTAGCCTTCAAGACAAGGAGCAACAAAAATAACTTTTTTTCTTTTTTTGGATATTGTTCTTCTCCCAGCCTCTTGATGATAAGCCATGGTAGTGTTCTGATGAGTGTGTTCTATTTTAAATTCCGCCTGATAATAATTATCGGTTCCTGATAAATTTTTCATTTCCTATGAAAAACATTACAATGACTACTTCAAAATTAATTATTATTTCACAGATCTATAATTATACATAATATAGTAATATTATCAATGCATTTATTGATTATGTTAGTAAATTCTCTCGGCTATCTATTTTGAACGAGATATAGAAACAACTAAAAACTAAAAACGGCTAATAAGCCGTTTAAAGATTTTTTAATAGTAAAGGACGGTTACAATTCTAGACAAGTGAATAAATTCCACTCTGTTAATTTTAACTTCGAGATCTAGCCCATTTAGCCATAGATACTTTTTTAATAGCAAAAAACTTAATAGCCAAAAAAAAAATATCGTGACAAGAGTGGGAATTGAACTATTACGGTGCTAGTTCCAAAGAATTGATAGACCGAAGAATTCGAATTTTTTATCACTCTCTATAATAATACCACCTACACAGAAACTCTGCGTAGATTCTCGCCTAAGTTACATCATTATACCGGGTTAATTAAAAATCTACCACCCGAGTAAACAGCCGAACAAACCCGTAAATACTCATTATTTTCCCTAACACAAGCCTTCAATAAAAAGTTGCTTGTAAAAAAAATCTAAAAATTAACATTTTGTCTCTTAATTACAGTAGCAAATAGATTGAAAAAAACTTTGGAGTCGAATAAAAAAAAATGAAGAGACGGAAAGTGAATTACCATACCATAAGTCATTATGTTATCCTGAATATTAAGGAGGTATAAGTAGTTGTTATTGAAGTACTAACCTCAGATTCAGAAGAAGTGACTATTTTTCTGCATATACCGTTGTGATCGTAGCCGTACCCTGTCCTACAAATGGCAAATAAAAGAGACTCCTCAAACGCCAGATTCCGATCTAGAAGTTCATCTTCAGAGTTATTTAATTTGAACTTGTTGTTATTTTGAAATGCAGATTCAGTTTGAGACTCCGTGTTAAGACTAATGGTCGCTGACAAATTTTGAGTCATCTATGAAAAGCATTACAAATAAATTTTTGTAATAATTTTTTATTTCACACTCACACATTTATAAATTATTCAAAGAACTATTTAACAGGACCATTTCACTACATTTTACCTTGCATATCTAATGAATTGCTTAACTAAAAAATAAATTAATATCCAAACTATTAAAATAAAGAATGTGGTACGGTTGAGAAATCCTCTCTGGAAATATGGCACAAATATTGGGCCGAATTCATAAAAAGAAGCATTTGCTTATACTTGTCAAATTTGAAGGAAATGCTTCTGTTTATATTCATAAAAATTCTAAGCTAAACCTTATACGTTTAGAGTATAAGCATTTCCTTCATCTACTCGCACTCAAGTAAATGAGTAATCATAAAGTTTATCTTTTCCTTCAAATAAGAAGCATATCCTTTAGAAAATGTAAGTGTGCTCAGTAGCAGATTCATCTTTGAAGTGAAAGGTATTTTTCTGATCCAATTAACGTGGAGATGGCAGACTTTTTAAACTTGAGAGAAGTTAATAATTATAAACCCCGCTCAAGTACGCTTGCCCGAGATTTCAAAGGACTATTTCGTTTTGAAGAACAAAATTTACAGTGGCTAGCGCACAGATTTTTGGGTGAAAATGAAGAAACTCGAGGAGGTGCCTTGTCCTCTGTGCATAAAATGAAAATATGTTTGCGTTACCTTGCTGATCCAGGGTATCAAAAAGGTATTGATGAAGAGCTTGGAGTAAGTCAAGCTACGGTATCTCGAACTGTGAAAGAAGTAGTTGACAAAATTATTGCTCAGTCAAATGAATGGATAAAGTTTCCAAATACTAACGCTGAAATAATGGATGCAAAACAGTTGTGGCAAAGCAAGTATATGTTTCCCACAGCAATAGGCGTGATTGATTGTACTCATATAGGAATACTTAAACCAAATCATCATGGAGATGAGTACATTAACCGAAAAGGTAAACCGACCTTGAATGTGCAAGCCACTTGTAGTGCTAGAGAAATTTTTACTAGTGTCGATGTAAGCTGGCCTGGATCAGTCCACGACTCTAGGATATGGAAGAATTCAGAAATTACATCGTAATTAAAAAAAACCTTCTTGCGCATCAATCGCAGAAATAGTGTATTTTTATGCGATTCAATTCTGAATATTTTCACCGCTTTTTAAATTGGCTTTCTGAAATTTTACATAGTCAGGTGACATTCGCGTAGTGGCTTACTGACAATTGCATTTCATTTCGTTTTACCGTGCATGCCTTAAAATGATTTTTTTTAATTTAACAAAACACAACAAACATTGGCAAAATTTATCAATTTTGGCCCATTTTCTATGCCCGCCACTGGCTAACTTTACTTAAAAAACACTATTTTTTAGACTACCTTTTATAGAACGGAAAAAGTGAAAGGAGAGCTTTGAAAACCTAAAATTTTAAATTTTAGAGGAATAAACATAATATGTAAAAATATTCTAATATCTCCGCCATTTTTATTATTTCTTTCTTGAAATCTTTGAATTTTAAAGTTTATTAGTATAGTTGTCTACTGGAAAAATTTTCGTTCAATTCCTTCAAAAATATGTTCATAAACAGTTATAGAAATTCAGCCCTTTTTCCCTTCTCCTACCCACGCCACTGGCTTAATAATAAAAATATTGCAAATTTTATTGCAATATTTTAACTCAATATTTTATAACTCAAATTTCAAATAATTTTCTTCCAGTAATGTTAATTTCGTTTAAACGTTTTTGTTTCTAACTGGCTTATTTAGGGATTCATAATCTATCAATTTTTCCTAAAATTGAAAAGGCCGCCATTTTGGAACGGCTCTTCTGATTTAACTCAAATACAGTACCATACGACTACTTGCAGTTATCTTACTATCAAAAAAATTTCAGCCCCCTAGATTGAAAACAGCGACCAGAAACCGTGCCTCGATACCCGTTTTTTTTTTTGAAATTTGGAGAGACACGTTGTAAAAGTAGCGCAATTTTAGGTAAATGTTTTTTGTGAAAATCGAACGTCATCCCTAAGTTTCACAAAAGTAAAAAATTATACGTTCATTAATCTTGAAAAATGAAGCTACTGGAACGTTCTTAAAATTTTAGAGAAATAAACATCATGTAAAAAAAAATCGAATATCTCGGCCATTTTTCTTACTCACTTCTTGAAATTTTTAAGTGTTAAAGGCTATTAGTATAATTATCTACTGTAAAAATTTCAGTTCAATTGCTTCAAAAATGTGCTCATAAATTGTTAGGGAAATTTAGCCATTTTTACCACTTTCCTATCCACGCCACTGGCTTAATAATAAAAGTAATGTAAATTTTGTTACATTAAATTAAATTTGAAATAATTTTCTTCAAACCCTGTTGATTTGGTTTCAAAGTTTTTTTTCCATCTTGCTCATACAGGGGTTCAAATATTAGCAAATTTTTCAAAAATTAAAATGACCGCCATTTTGAAACCGCTCGACCGATTTTGCTCAAGTACAATACCAGACCAGTTTTTATAGATATCTTACTCCCACAAAAATTTCAGCCTCCTAGATTCAAAACTGCGACCTGAAATGAGATGACAAAAACCGGATACCTGGAATTTTGAAGGGACACCCTGTAGAAGTGATGGGACTTTTGGAAAGTTTTTCAACGAAAATCCAACGTCATTCCCAAATTTTACAAGGACCCAAAATTTCGTTCACTAATCTTGAAAGATAAAGCCACAGGAGCGTTTTTAAAATCGAAATTTCGCGATTTTGGAGAAATATATATATATATATAAATATATAAATATATATATATAAATATATATATATAAATATATATATATATATCGTGGGCAGGTGAATTTTGGAAAACTACTTTTTCGTGATCTGGGGGTCATGATCGATGGACATTTGATGAGTTTGGGTGATTTTCGAAAAGTGATGTCGTCCTCAATAGTGTATTTTTTGTTAAAAAATACACTAAAAGGAGGATGTTGTACTTCTTGGTGATGATGGTTATGGTATAGAGCCATGGCTCATGACTCCATTTAGAAATCCTACTCCTGGTGTTGAGCAAAATTATAACATATTATTGAAAAGAGAACGAGTAATAATCGAACGATGTTTTGGTCAACTTAAGCGCCGATTCCCCATCCTACAATACGTTTGCCGAGTGAAATCGGAAAATGTTCCGAAAATAATTGTTACCTGTATTGTGCTCCATAACATTGGAAAAATTATAGGCGATCCTGACTTCGAAGCAAATGAAGGAGAAACAGTAGGGGTAGTAGAAATAAAAGATGAACAGGAAGGAAACGAAGAGATTCATATTCGTCTTCAAGGACAAGAAGTAAGAAGAAATTTGAGTGTTGTCATTAACAATTTAAATATATAAAAAGTTTATTTTATGCTAAACATTTTATTTAACTAAAGTGATACAGAACGCTTTTGTAACTATTTAATTTATTTTTACAAACTGAAATAAGTTTTGTTCCCAAGTTGAACAGGTTCCGGCCCCTCCTTATGTTGCATCATTTCCAATTTTTTTTCATAGTACTGCTGTTGTACTAGACCTGTCCGATATTGTTGTAACAAAACTAAGCGCTGAAGTTCTTTTGTAGTGAGTCCTTTTGTCTCATCTGTTTCATATTTTTCAGAGACAATTTTTCGTTTAGGAGGCAACTCCTTACCGGCCAGACTTGCAGATGAAGTTGACGTGAATGCTTCAGCAGATGACGGATTGATTGACGCGGATGCTTGGGCAGATGAAGATGGCTCAAAAGACGTGGATGCTTGATTTTCTTGTTTGTCAGAAGTACCAATTTGAATTCAACCTGCAATTCTCCCAATTGTAGGATTTGAATCACCTGTCATTGACTTCAGTAGTTTTCTTTCCCAATCGCGTAATCTTATCACTTTATTCCCAGTTTTCTTCATATCCGTTTTCTTTTTTAGCTTTGTTTTCATATTGTTGATTTTTTTAATAAGCCTTTCGGATTCAAAGTTCTGCCAAATGTACTCTCGTATCTATTTGTTACTACTTCAATCGCTTCGTCCATGCGCCTTTTGATTTTAGGCACTTGGGATTTTTGTAATGTTACGGGGGCATTGGCAATTTCATCAGCGATGAATAATAAATCGCTAACACCTTCCATTTCTCCATTTTCTTCATCGCTACTAGCTGAAGACATGATGCAGCACACAGAAAAACGCTGTTATAATAATATGTGTATTGCAGGACTACTGGACTTGGACTAATAATGTGCAGAAAAGGGTGTGTGGCTTATCTCTGGTTTATACTTGTCGAAACACGAAAAAATTTATAGCTTCTCACAAGACCTTTCACTTCTATAAGAGAAGTAAATCCTCGCAAGCATAAGGTAATCATTATGAATACGAAAAGAAGGAAATCCTTATACTTCTACCTTATACTTGAAACGATATCCTTCTGTTTTATGAATTCGGCCCATTGTTACGAGAACAAAAAGCTTGGTTAACTGCTGTCTATAAAAGTCTGAGGTTTTGATGGAACATGCAAACATTCTCGAGAACGACTGTTCAGGAAGTTCTCTTGACGTTTCGAGAAAATTAAAATTAAAAACGTTACTATTTCGTATGATCCTTTATCCCTAATAACTTACAGATATTGTTAATTCAATATACAATAATTAAGTAAATAATAATTATTGTAGGCTAGACAATCATTGATCGTTAGGAAGCTGTTGGTTCTTACCGTCGAGAGCAAATAAATATTTACACAGAACATAAACGGATTTGCGTTAAAAAGTTAATTCACAAAGTAATCCCAGACTCAATTAGTCAATTATTTATTAAAGAACATTGTTTAAAGTTATTTATTTTCCCTCACTACACACTAATTATTTACTTACGCTTAACTTATGTACCACTATTATTTACTTATTTACCTTAAAGTGGTAGTAATTATTTATAATCACGTAAAGTAGTAAATAAAATAAATATAAATAGATATAAATATAAATGTAGAGCAGTAGCACATTTCCAGTATTTATTTTGTACACCGCTTCTTTTATATTGTAACGTACACCTTGTACGTACCGGCTAAATGCCAGCAACAGGGAGACAACGGCGGGCGCGCGCAGTGAGTGAGTGATGGTGGCGTTTAGTGCACGGCCGACTGGAGGCCTCGAGTTCGTCGACTTCGGCCGTCGAGTCTCGTCGACCTCGACTGTCGAGTTGGAATCAGGTACACAAATACCTGCGTTTTCACCTTCTTTTCACTTCTGGAATTCTCTCAGGAAGGTCCACGCAAATACCTGTCGCGAAAATAGACATAATGGCGTCTTGAACTTACCGTTCATTATTATAAACATCACACACGTTTTTGGCTTGGTGAGTGTCGTAAAATGATTTTCTTAATTGTATTGGAATTATACAGCTCATATTTTGTTGATACAATATGCTATTTTTAATTACAGCTTTTATATCCGATCGAGTTTCGCTCCGCTTGTAAAATTTCGCCGATCATATTTTGATCTCATCTTGAGCACGGGACATAATTTATGTACCCTTGGCAAGCAGACTCGATCGGACCGTTCATTAATGCAAGAGTGTCTCTGATACATAATGAAATTGCAGCTTTTTCCCTGGAGGCAATTTTTCCCTGGAGGCAATTTTTTCCTGGAGGCAATTTTTTTTCCTGGAGGCAACTGCTTTTTCCGTACCGAGAAGAATTCTACGTACCTAGGCAGATTGAGGCAGATTTTTCCATACCAACCTTGCTTTTTTGTACCGACGCCACTTTTTCCTGCGAAGTCCACCTTTCGAACCAAAGCAAGTTCCTGGAGCCAAGCCTGAAGATCCAGTCCACTACCAACTGGACTTGTACCTCGCACTGAAGGGCACCTGACCCGAAAATCGTCATCCTCGTACTGGAGAGCCATACGAAGATAAGTGCCCTTGTGAACCATCAGTATCCGATCCATTCATTCGACTAGCACCGCACGCTCTTGTTTTTTTATTATCTGTTAACCGTGCTCAACAGTCTGTGATAACATCTGTGATTTTATTTTAATAAAGAGTACTTGTTGTTCTGCTGACCTGCTTGTTATTGTGGACCCTCTTAGACTAGCGACTCAACCTACGACCCTTGTTTTTTTTCTGTCTCATGCTCTCAGCGACTATTTTTCCCCTCTAAGGGTTAAATAGTTCGTTTCAAGTGGCGCCCAACGTGTCTATCTGCCAATAATTCGTTTCAATATTTATGTTTCAAGACTACACTACTCTATAGGGTAGAATTATCTGGAAACATATTCTCGGATTGTGTGTCATTATTTCTACAAAATCTGCGGTTATTCAGTATTGCGAGTGAATCAGCAAGTCTGCAAGTCTGCAACTGTGTTGTATCAAGTTTACAGAGTATTCCGCGTAAGAACCGACACAGAGCAGGGGCGTGAAGGGGCAGCCCAAAATATGGTGTTTTAACGCAACTTATGAGGATTTCAAATTTCGAAAAAAATCTATTTTGGGAAAATTGATTCAAAAAAATCAAACCAAATTTGGGACACATTGCGAGTATTCACCTGAGCAATAATCGACAGTAAGTATAGTCAAATTGTAGCATTTTAAAAGGTTTATGAGGGATGAACGACTGAAGTAAAAAATTCTCTGTCTCAATGACTTTGATAAATGGTTTCCAATAATAGGTAGATAATACCAACAACTCTCACAATGCCTAACAGTTCACGCGAATACCTATATGCAGAAATGCATTTTCCTTATGGTTCCTGAAATGGGAATGCTCGATGTGTTGCAAGAGAATATCGTTATCGGTATTTCAATTTAGACGCCCTTCACCACCCACTATAATAGGAAATCTAGCCTCGGCCTCCCAGCAACAGCTCGGTTTTTTAGGTATCCCCCCGGGCCTGCCAGGCAAAAGCCCATCAGAAACCATTCCCTCAGATAAGTAAAACGATCGCATTCCACCTGGCAACAAACAAGTAGCGAAAAACTCATATTAACAATTTAACAATGTCTGTAAGTTATAGAAGATATTCAGGATCGGATAAACAAAATTATTAAATTTTACTCACCATTATTCAGATCTAAAATGGTGAATATAACATTGACATACCTACTCACCTCCGATGTATCAATTTTTCTACAAATGCCTAACGGATCTCTTGCAAATCCTTGAATACAACGAGGATGTAACAATTCTTTCTCAGGCTCAACTTTCGTTATTGTGTTATGAGTCCCATTATAATACAAATTGGTTGAATTTTCTGTTGAATGTACTGCACAAAATGTTATTATTATTATCAGCAACGTTACATTAGTTTTGGATTTGGGCATTTTGAAGCACATATTGTTAGGATAACTATTATTTTAATTACGATTTATTTGATTCACACTTTATTGATGATTACCCAAAAATTCGAGAAGACTTCTTGGAAGATAGCACCATCAAGTTTTATAACTGATTTTTCTCTGAAAACATGCTAAAATGCGTGCATGATAGGTACGTATAATTTACTGAACATGGGACCACAATACCAGTTTGTTGCTCCTTATATTTTTAATTCCAATAAGTATTCTTTTCAAATCTTTCACAGAACTAACTTATTGACAAACATATTCAAATAAATAGCAGCAATTAACCAGTCATGTTACTTGAAACATAACATTTTATTGATACCATTATGTTGGAGAATTTCTCACAAGTAATTAAAAACGAAAGCTGTTAATAATTCAGAGATTCTCTTATCTTTAAATTAGAAATAATCAAGCTTACGTCATAGAGACTATCTATGTTTTTCTTCAATTTTACTTCACGAGGACATGAAATATTGACCTAGTGGAAAATTGATTCTGTTTTTGTATGCGTAAAAATAATTCATAAATAAGACGTTCTAAAGTTATGAAAAATTATTATAAATCAAGGAAAACCTATTGACTGCTCTTTTCTTTTGGTTTAGATGAAAAATTCGCTTCAAGTGCAACTGAATAGGTTGAATCCTAGTTTTGCAGGGACATTTTGTTTCAAAATTTCTATTAGGCCAGTCATAGCTAAACACTAGAACTAGATAGAAATCGCTAAAATCGCAAACTAACGACGGCTAGTTCTGATTTTTAAATATCTTATTAGGACCACTACCAGTAGCGTAGTGTGGTCCTAGTAGTGGTCAAGTTTGCAGCTTCGAAAGACCTGTTCTAACTTTTCAGCACTCGAAAAACAGCTAAATTTCAACACTTTTCTTGGTATTTTCAATATACTTTCCAAGCTATACGTTTTTAAAAAATATATATTTTCTACACGTTTTAAAGTTCCCCAGGATTCGAGTTGTCTCTCAACGCCTCCACTGGGTACGACACCACCTCTGCCCGTTTCTGGCATGGGAAGAACACACAGTTAATCGCAATTCAGAAAAAACCGTTGAACTTATCACCTCAGCTGAAGTGTTCCTCCAGCATACTTCAGCCTACCAAGCCATCGCGTAGATGCTGCAGCAAAGTGCCTAGTAGCTCTGTATGGAGGAGACTGCACACAAGATCCTCTCCACAGTCTGCTTTACAAGAAATTCTAAAAACAGCAGCCTTTGCTAAGGATGCTCTCGCCCGTTTGCCTCCAAAGGAAGATGATGAAACATTGCACGCTTACCGAACTTACCACCAAGTTCAGAAGTGGTTGGTGGTGGAAATAGTATCTAGATGCCACTCAATGAGGATGGAAAAAGACCGCACAGGGGCTCATCCCAACAACAAAGATGAGCGAAATGGTACCCCTACCTTCTAAAATTTGTATCATGCGGGTGCAAGAAGGGCTATAGCGGAGGCGGCTGTACCTGCGTAAAAAGAGGTCTCAAATGGTCGGCGTTCTGCAAATTTTGCTCCGGTGTGTGTTGCCACAACGTCGCCGAGCTTCAAATCGACGAAGAAAGAGAAGACGACGTCGACAAGCTTGTGCCAATTTTTTAGGCTGAGTTAGACAATTTTTGTGAAGCACCCACGAAGCGTTCAAAATGAACAATTCTAACCAAAAATATGCTCAATAAATATTTACGATACTAATAGTTTAAATATATAATTCTTGTGGATGTACATGGTTTTTCCTTTCAAATTATCCTCATCAAACAATTGTGAGAGCTAAATAGAGCAAATTTGTGAAAAATTAAGTTTTCGAATTTTTTGGATTTTTAAGATTTGTGAGTAAACTATATGGCCTACAGACGTCGTTTATTGCTTAAATAAAAGTTAATTACATTTGCTACATCTTTTTTCATAATTTTACCCCTAAAATTATTATTTTCCCCGATATTATAGGTTCGAAAATTAGGCAAATCTTAAATTTAACTTTTTTGTAAAAAAAAAATTGTTAATTTTTGGAGAGCTGTCTGTACGACTTCTAGAAAGCTTTATAGAAATTGTCATAAATAATCATTTATTTCCCATATTATTACAAAGTTAGTACCTACTGGAAGTAAAAAACGAAGCGTGCTAAAAGAAAAAATATATCAAGTAAAATTGAACAAGTATGGAAGGCTTTTTATTAGTGATAAATATTATAAGTAACCATCAACATAATCACTATTATTTATATGCGAAGATTTATGCCTTTAAAACATTCAAACATCTTCAAATCCCCATCAAAACGGATAAAGACTACATCGTAAGTTATAGGAAATCACTCTTTAATTAATACTCGTCTTCCTCCTGAAACAAGGAAAATAAATTGAGTTACTTAATAAGAAATACAGCCCTAGTGATCATAAATGAATAGATTAGAAAAACTTCCTATAAAATGATAATATTATTATGATCGGTTACGATTTACAGTGTGTGTCACAGGCATGGTACACCCCCTTTTTTGTCTTTATTTTTTGAGATAAATTTTTGAAATTTGGTACGTCGCATATTCTCAATAGAGCGCACTTTTTAGCAGAAAATTGATTTTTTTCCCACATCCGGTTTTTCCGGAAATGTTACCAACTTTTTATTTTTAAATAGGACACCCCATATATTATTATATTTTTGGATTCTATACATTTATACAAATCCAACAACACCACATAAGTACCATTTTAAATGTCAAATTTGTTTTTATTTATTTTTTTATTCCTCAATTATAGTGTGCCATGACTATTTCGTTTTACTCCAGTTGGATCATCTAATGCTAGAAAAATAGAATTGTTGTTCAAAGCACTAAATTAAGTGATTTATGGATAAATAATGCGCACCGGAATGATTTTTGAGCTGGATTTACTACTAGTACTCTTAATAAGGGACATTTTGGTGTACCCCTTTTGCATCTGTGACGAACACAATTGAAATGGTACTTTACCAAAGATTCTTAGTTACTTTCTTGGTAATTTTCTAATGGAACAATTTCTAAACATAAAAATAACTAGCTGGATTCCAATCCAGCTTAGTTTTGACTGAGTTTTATACCATACAGGGTGCACCATGTATCCTTCTCTATATTGCTATCTCCTGAACGCTAAGAGATACAGGGTCGCTTAAATTAGAGAACAGATGCGCTATTTTGTGGCCTTCTCGAATCCGTCAAAACATGCGAGATATCTGTGACCGTTCCTGAAATATTCTGAAAAAACTGAAAAATCGAGATTTCTATTTAATTATTAATAAATAATTTTTTGTAGGCTTACATAAGCCGTTAAGAGCTATCCATCTGACATTTCAAAAAATTTCAAGGCCTACTAGATCCAAGAGTTTTCACAGTCAACTTTCGTTTTTCTTATGGCCGCCATATTATTTTTTTATGTCGTTCGATATGAAAGAAATAATGGAAACCAAAAATTAATAAACTTAAAAAAAATGTTTTTCAATTTTTATTCTTCTTTTTTCAAAGAAAAATCTAAAAAAAATCGTAGAAAACCGTCAACATTTGTAAAATACGCCGAAATAGTGCTTGCCTTATGGTTTTTTAATTTATCTATGAAATTCGGTCCAAAAATGTGTCTTTTTTGTAAAGAAAAAAGAAGAATAAAAAATTTTCAAATTTAATTTTTGAAGTAACAATTTTTAGATTTTATGATTTTTTTTATATCGAACAATATAAAAAAACAATATGGTGGCCATAAGAAAAACGAAAGTTGACTATGAAAATTCTGGGATCTAGTCGGCTTTGAAAATTTTTGAAATGTCAGATGGGTAGCTCTTGACGACTTACGTAAGCCAACAAAAAAATTATTTATTAATTTCCAATAATAAAAAAGATATGAGGAAAATAAGAAATCTCGATTTTTCAGTTTTTTCAGGATATTTCAGGAACGGTCACAGATATCTTGTATGTCTCGACGGAATCGAGATGGCCACAAAATTGCGCTCCTTTGGACTTGTTTAACCGACCCTGTATCTGTTAGCGTTAGGAGATAGCAATATAGAGAAGGATACATGGTGCACCCTGTATACTATTTTACTTACAGTTTTATTTTGATGGTCTGATGAGGGCCTATGTGCCGAAACATGTAACCAAGTAGAAAGAAAATAAAGTCTCAAATCAGCGAGAATAAGAACCTTTCTTTATTATTAACTTATAAGGTACCTATAATCATGTGTGTAATCAAAATATTTTTTTAATATTTATTTTAAAAATTGTTCACCAAAAAGTCTGTTTCGAGCGATCGCGTTGTTACTTTTCGACCTCTGACTATCGCAGTTATCAATTCACAATAAAGTTATCATGTTTTCAATTTTTAATAGCTCACTGCTATAACTATTTAATAAAATGTTGCCACAGACATATATTGCGCTGTTGACTTTGGAATATTAACTTATACCGTGTATTAACCTGCGCCATTTTGTACGAATAAGTGAAAGCATCAGTAAACGGCATGGTGATGTAGAGAATGATGATTTTCTATTTGTTTTCATAGTTTCAAGACAAAAAGAGTATATAACCAACGACAGCGCCGAAGATAGGTATACAGGAGATTCCATTCAAGTAGCGGATACCACGTTATTACGTACCTACACCCGTTACATCAGCGGAATTAGTTATATTAGTCCCAGGGTCGTTACTATAAAGTATCCCTCACCTGGAAATTGTTCCAAATTTCCAAGCCATGCCCGTTATAGAACCGTTCTAATTTCGTTCCTGTAACTAGTGGCAAAAACTTTTAAGTTCCGTTGATGATCATTGATACGCAATATAAGACTAAAAATCCTGCTTGATATAGTCTTGTAGCTAACGAACATAAAGTTTAACTTTTTTGAAAATATTGGTATATCTGACAATAATTGAAGATGGTATCAAATAATAAATCGAATTTATTATATTCCAGACTAAAATTAGAGATATAAAGTACCTAAGTACAAAAAAAAAGAACAAAATGTTAGCCGAATTCTACCAGTTAGTGATTTTTTAGAAGATTTTTTAAAACAACTGTAATAATTAAGTAAGACTTATTATTGGTTTTTGTATTTTTTGGGCTATTTTCTTGACAACAAATAATTTATCTACGAACCTCATTGTAGCAGGAACACAATTTAATCCAACTTGTCTGTAACCCGGATCACATGGATACTCAGAATAGATCAAATCAATAACTTCAAGCACCTGATTTTTCATTTCTTCTGAATCTGTAATCTCTTGTTTTACCGTATCGGTATGGTGCCGACACGTTGTATTTGTTAATTCAATACTTTCACTTTCACTGTCTTGAATCATGAGTTCATTGGATTCTGTGGTGTTACTTTTTCGTATGACGGAAAACTGCATTAGATCTAATTGAAAAATTAGAATTAATAACATCAAAAATATGCTGGATGAAATCTTCATTTTGTTAAATTTGAAGTAAAAAATATTTCACAGTGCCAGAAATAAGAATAATATTTCTAGTTTTATTCGCGAACCTTTGACTTTTAGCAAGATAACGAATATTGTCAGTGTACTAATTTTCTGGCTCACGCTCATGGGCGACTCGTGTTTTTTCTTTCAATTTTTTAATTTAAATTATTAAAAAATGGTTCGAATCGTATACTGGTATACAATGGATATCTGTATTCGTCCAAGTAAACAGTTTATACAGTGAACTCCTATCTCATGTCAATAAAAAAGCGGGTAATTCCTTGGCTCATTCTATGCCTAAAATTGCGTGCATGTAAACATGCGCCCTTAATTAATTATTTTGAAATATACAGGGTGTTAAAGTTGTTAAAAGTGCTAACAATAATCATATCCTCAACGCTCTTCCACCAAACTGCTGTATGAAATTTAGCAGGTATATTATGCAATAGTTCATGGAGATCTTACTCCATTGATATTTTCGAAAATAATGCATGCCCCTAGAATATTCCTAAAACTGAAGGTTGAGCGAAACTAGTTTCAATTCATGCACAAAGTTGTTTGGTGGATCCTCCGGCACATTAGAGAAAAATCGTTAAAAACAAAAAAAACTCATTCAACACTACCAACAACCAAGTTAATCGTTGAAAACCAAAAATTTACGACATATGTATTTAATTTCTAGGACTGTCTTAGGTCATTACAACTTAATCGAATTACCAAAAAGTCCTATTAAAATTACCAAGCAATAAAACTGAAAAAAATCAACTACAAACCTCATCGTAAACAGGAACACAATCTAATCCAAATTGTCTGTAACCCTGGTTACACTCAGCATGGATCATATTAATAACTGCAACCACCTGATGTTCTCCTTCTGGATCTGGAATCTCTTGTTTTACCGTATCAGTCGGGTTGACAGGGAAATTAAGCCAACCCGTTGTGTTTGTTAATATTGGCCAAATTTTTTCAATACTTTCATTCGAGCTTTCATTGTTTGAACTCTGAATTCTCAATTCTGTCGTGCTACTTTTTCGTATGACAGAAAATTGCATTAGATCTAATTGGAAAATTAGAACTAATAACACCAAAAATATGCTGGATGAAATGTTGTTCTTCATTTTGTTAAATTTGAAGTAAACAATATTTTACAGTGTTAAAAATAAGAATAATATTTCTAGTTTTATTGGCCAACCTTTGACTTCTATCAAGATAACGAATATTGTCTGTGTACTGATTTTATGGTTCACGCTCATGGGCGACTCGTGTTACATGGTACATTAAAGAAAAAATCGTTAAAACCCTCTCATTCAACACTACCAACAACCAAGTCCAAGCCACGCTCGTAAAAGCTTATAATGATAATGCCTACTGATTATAATCGTTTTTTTTTCAAGAAAGAGCATCGGTCTTAGCTGTGTAGGTAAGACATACTTGCTCCACTCTGGTAATTCCTGGCATCGAGAACTAGCTCATACAGCCACACACAAATTTTTAAATGGCCTTTAAACTATCGATCGCTGGTTTTATTGTTCACAGACATTCGAAAATGGACCTAAAAAGTAATGCGGGCCGAGCTGAGTTTCGAACCCGCGATCTATGGCTCCGTAGCCAGCAGAGTTAACAACCAGGCCCCGCCAGTCACATTATAATCGTTGAGAACCAAAAATTTACATCATATTAAATTTCTAGACTGTTGCCTTAGGGCATCACAAATTAATCGAATGACCAAAAACTCACAAAGCAATAAAACTGAAAAAAATCAGCTACAAACCTCATCGTAAACAGGAACACAATCTAATCCAAATCGCTGGTAACCCTGAGTGCACTCTGCGTAAATCAAACTGGTTTTAACAGCAGTCAAGTTGGAATGGATGCGAGTTACGTTATAATTTGATGACGATGGAAAATATTCGTCTATATTACTTTGATTGTTTTGAATACCGAATTCTGTTTTGTTATTTTTTTGTATGACAGAAAACTGCACTAAATCTAATTTAAAAATTAGAATTAATAACATCAAAAATATACCAGATAGAGTTTTATTCTTCATTTTGGTAAACTTGGAATAAACATTATTTTATTAGTTTTTAACCTATCACTTTGTCCCACCACTCCCACCTTTGACTTCTAGCAAGATAAGGAATATTTTCAATACATGCTGTCTGGTTCTCGCCCATGGGTGACTCGTGGTTTTTCTTTTAATTTAACTTTACTCAACTTTAAAGAGCTCTACTGTCAAACATAATGTGTATAGGTGCTGCTATTTGCCATTTTTAACGCAGCTTCCACCAAAAGATTTTCAACTTATTTCAGTATTGTTTCATGTTGTAACGTCTTTTTTTACAAGATCTTGTAAGAATACTTCAAACAGGGTTAGAGGTGGACTCACACCAAATTATACACAACATTAAAATATCAGTCATAAACTTATTAAATCTCTAAATTATTGTATTTAATTCATTCGTGAACGAATTATATAGTCCAGGAGCACACCGAGCACCGACTTCGATTGCTAGTAACCGGGTTTTTTTG
This sequence comes from Malachius bipustulatus, assembly GCA_910589415.1. Taxonomy (NCBI): domain Eukaryota; kingdom Metazoa; phylum Arthropoda; class Insecta; order Coleoptera; family Melyridae; genus Malachius; species Malachius bipustulatus. Next base: position 36,929,944 of record OU342634.1, on the reverse strand, counting down.
CGACTGGCTGCTTTGTCTCTAGGCCAAGTCCACCAGCATTCTTGGAGCAGATTTCATATCGCCTTATTATCGATTACCTGTGACAGATAGTTTTTTATACGGACTGTAAAAATGTCGATATTGTTTATGTGTAAATACTGAATCTCCTGGTTAAGATTTAGCTACTAATAATTTGGTGGAGTAGATTTTCCGATTTAGCGGTCAATCAGGATAAAATATGACAGGAATTAATAATTATTGTGCTGATACGGAAGCGATATCAATTGAGATAGCTAAGAATTTTCTGGTATTTCGGTTATTCAAAAAAATCATTATTTTTTGCAAACGCTAAAAATTTAGGATCGCCTATTTGAAAGTATAAATGATACCTATTTAGTTTATTTACATGCTAGGAGCGGTTCGCTCCCACGAAATCTATTAGAGGAGAAAATTTAATTTACGAGGGGCTACGTGAGATTCCCCATCAGGGATCAGTTTAACAATCCCCGGGTTCGGGCTGGAGGAAAATCAACACCGCATTACGGGTGATCAATACTCGTCCTGAAAACTGGTTGTAGATTTTGTTTTGCAAATATGATCCACTGGGCTAGACGGAGGGTTACGGAGATACTTGTTCAAGTCCGGCTAGCATAATATATCAAACGATATCGACCAAAAGAAGTCAATTCCAGCCCGTTCGCTCTTCCAAAATCTTCCCATATTCGTAAATAATATTGACAGATTTACTTCTTAAACCGTTATGTCACTTATCTTATTGTCTGGGAAACCATGATTTTTTTATATTTTTAATGATTAAAAAAAACACACAAATTAAACGAAAACAAAGGCTCGAAGGACCAAACTATGTTTGCGGTTAATTAGGAAGAAATGCGGTATTTTGAAAATATGCCAAAGATGACCAAACGAATAATTAAGATAAAATTAGGAAGGCAGTGGCGTAGCTTCAGATTTGGGGCCACCCCGCGAAATGTTTTTGGCGGGCCCCCACTTAAAGTTTTCTTCATTGGTGGTTCGTGGATTGGGTAGAAAACAAGTCGAAAAGAAATTAATTTTTTTTAATATATTATACAGGGTGGGCCATCGAAAAGGTAACAAGCCTAATAGCTTGGAAAGTGAAGATGTACGCGAAAAACGCCGAAACAAGTCGATTTTGTTATCGAGGGGGACATATGCTCGTGACAAATTTAACTACCCAAGTTCACCCCTTGGCAGGGGTAGCTACCCCTTTGCTTATCATCATAGGTAACAGCTATCAAATGATACATCATTTTAAAGCTACTTGAATTCTCTTTACAACGATATCCAACATTTTGGGTTTCGCTCACATACAGGGTGGCCCAACGGAAACTAACTCGCCCTAATAACTTAGAAACTGAAGATGTACGCGAAAAACGCCGAAACAGGTCGATTTTGTTATCAACGTAGGCATATTTTCGTGACAAATTTAACTACCCAAGTTCACCCCCTTGGCAGGGGTAGCTACCCCTTTGTCATCATCATAGGGGACAGCCATCGAGTGATACATCATTTGAAAGCTACTTGAATTCTCTTTACAACGATATCCAACATTTTGGGTTTCGCCCACATACAGGGTGGCCCAACGAAAACGTAACTCGCCTTAATCACTTGTATGTAGGGCACCTTGTATGTAAGCAAAACCCAAAATGTTGGATATGGTTGTAAAGATAATTCAAGTATCTTTCAAATAATGTATCACTTTCGCTTACATACATACGACGCTTATAGACTGCATCCTTCTACTACCGAGGAAGACGTGATCGCGGAACTCAAACCTCATCTAACAATCCATGGATGTGAAAGAATAAAGACAAGGAATTCAGATTTGTATGCTTCTTTTAAGATCTCTGTCAGTAGTGAAGATGTCGATAAGGTTTGGTCACCTGAGATATGGCCTTCGGGGGTACACGTTCGTAAGTTTTTTCAAATCAAGACGACGAAACAGTGACTTCTGATGATAGGTTCGAGTACAAGAACATTTACGTAACTCACATTAATGTTCAATCAGCGAGAAATAAGATTTCCCAGCTTGGAGTCTATGCAAATGTTACGGATCGCGACAACAGGATTGATATCCTATGTTTGACAGAACATTTTATGGTGAAGGATGAGTTGCATGGCTTTGCTGTTGACAATTTTGTAACTGTATCAAACTATTGCCGTGACCATCGACGAGGGGGATCCCTGATTCTTAGTAGAGTTGGTATCGCATGTGTGGAGGTTCCGGCGTTGGTGGGTTTCTCTTCGAGTGGTATATGTGAGATATCAGCAATAGAAGTAACTGACGAGAATCTTATTGTTGTAACTGTTTATCGTCCACCCAGTGGTGATTTTCAGTGTTTTCTAGACATATGTAATAGTCTTTTGATCTATGTAGCTGATACTAGAAGGCACGTTGTCATAAACGGTGACTTTAATGTATTATTTCATAGTAATGAGGACTCGTTCTTGCGGTTCAATGATCTTTTGATGTCGTTCGGCCTTGAACCTACTATTTTTGAGCCAACTCGTGGCACGAATTGCATAGATAACGTAATTGTGAATTTTAGAGATTGCAGAAAGTACCATAGCAGTGCCAGGCATCCGGGGCTGTCGGATCATAGAGCGGTGAGTATCAGATTGCATTCCTATAAAGCCAGCGACGATATATTATATAGGGTGTCCCGTCCGATCACGTCCCTGGGCAAGCAGAGGTTTTTTAGCTCATTATATAATACCGATTGGGATTTCGTTCACAGGGGGGATTTGGATGTTGGAGCTAAATTTGACCGTCTGGTGGAGATATTCGAGGGGGCCGTTGTTGAATCCTTTCCACTGAAGAGGTATACCACCAGAACGCGCACGAGTGGGTTACATTTAAATTGGTTTAATGACGATTTGCGAAAAAAAAGGGAACATTTAAGATTCTTGTATGAATTAAGGTCTAACTTCCCTAAAAGTGAATGGGTTGGGAAGCAACTTTCCTCGTTTAGACTTTCCTATAACTCTCAACTAAGAAACGCGAAGTCTTCTGCTTATAAAAACTATGTCGCTGAAAATAATAATAAAAATAAAGCTTATTGGGATTTAATAAAATTAAATAGAAGTCCTAAAAACAATAATAGGTCAATTCAGTTGAATCCAAATGATTTGAATAATTTTTTTCGAGACATTCCAACAAAAATAAAAGAGAAAATTCCCAAAGTTAGCGGTTCTTATGAACATTTTTTAGAATTTATGAAGAATGTGAACATTCCGGCATTTGCTTTCGGCGACGTAACAGCTGCTCAAGTTGAAGACACCATCCGTAACTTGGCAAGCAAGAAATGTAGGGATCATTACGGCTTGAATGTTGAGTTGATTAAGGGTGTCTTAGATATTATTATCCACCCTTTGACGAAGCTGTTCAATCTATGCATCAAGGAGGGTATATTTCCGAAAGCCCTTAAGATATCTAAAGTAATACCTATTCACAAAGGTGGTCCATTAGAGGACCCTAATAATTTTAGACCTATAACAATTGTACCTGTTTTCTCCAAGATATTTGAATTGTTATTAAAAAGTCAGATAACTCATTATTTTGAGAGCTTTGGCCTCTTTTTTGTTAACCAATTTGGTTTCCGTAAGAACAGGTCTACTGAACAAGCTGTTAATAAGTTAGTACAGTATATCGTGGATGGCTGGGAACAGGGATTTATAGCGGGTACATGTTTCTATGACCTGAGTAAGGCCTTCGATTGTGTCTCATCAGAAATTTTAATAGCTAAACTGAAATTGTATAATTTTGATACGATAAGTTGCAGTCTGATAGACTCGTTTCTCTGTGACAGAACCCAATATACAGTGATCGACGGTGTTGCTTCCGGGCGCATAGGGGTCGTCAGCGGAGTGCCCCAGGGATCGGTGCTCGGTCCGACGCTCTTTCTTATATTTGTAAACGACCTTGTTCGAGCAGTTGATGACACTGAACTGATTCTGTTTGCTGATGATACCAGTGTGCTGGGAAGCAACTCTAAGGAGTCAGACTTAATGGAATCTTTGGACAAGTCTCAGGACGCTTTGTTTGAGTGGTTTTCTGTAAATCACCTCAGCCTTAACTTAAGCAAAACAGCAAAAATGCTGTTCACTCACCGAGAGCTAACTTTTGTCAATCAACCCGCTGTGAAATTTCTCGGGGTTCTATTGGATCCTACCCTTAAATGGGAGGGCCATATCTGTCACCTTGCATCGGTTATCTCTAAGAATTTGTTTCTCATTAGAAATCTTGTCCCTCTCATGCCTGGGGACGCTCTTCGTATGGCTTATTTCGCGTTGATTCAGTCGCACCTGTCTTATGCTTTGACGGCCTGGGGTCACTCATCTCACACACACAGATTGTTTGGCTTGCAAAGAAAGGCAATCAGACTTATTTCTAAGAAAAAATATCGTGAGGATGTGAGGCCCACATTTGTTGAGCTTCAAATCCTTACGCTGCCATCGCTTTATATACTGAAGTGTTTGGTTGAATGTAAAAAAAATAATCAAAGCACTTTTATTAGTGATGTTCATAATTACTTCACAAGGCAGCAGAATAATATTCACATTGAATTTCTTAGGTTGGAGTCCGCCAGATTTGGTTCAAATTATTATGGTAAGGTATTTTTTAACAAATTGCCTGAAGGAATTAAGCTTCTCCCAATGAGGGAGTTTAAGACTACCATTAAGGATTTCTTGTTGAGCAAGGCATTTTACCGCATGGACGAGTTTTTGAAATGTGAGTTTGCTTGAACTAATCGTATCCTTGAATTTAATTGTATTTGATGTAGTATATGTATTCCTTTTGGTTTACTATAGTTTTTACTCTTTGGATTGCATCATACCAAGGGAATCTTTTTTCCGTAAGATGATATATTTGTGTATTTTAACTTATATTGTATTACTTGTATTATTTTAGACAATTGTGAACATTTTGTAATAGCAAGCAAATATAAACTAAAACTAAAAACTAAAACTAAAACTACATACAGGCTGCCCCAACGAACACGTAACTTGCCTTAATCATTTGTATGTAAGCCACCCTGTATGTGAGTGAAAATCAAAATGTTGGATATCGTTGTAAAGAGAATTCAACTAGCTTTCAAATGATGTATCACTCGATAGCTGTTCTCTATGATGATAAGCAAAGGGGTAGCTACCCCTGCCAAAGGGGTGAACTTGGGTATTTAAATTTGTCCCGAAAATATGCCTACTTTGATAAAAAAAATCGACCTGTTTCGGCGTTTTTCGCGTACATGGTCAGTTTCCAAGTTATTAGGGCTGGTTACGTTTTCGTTGGGCCACCTGTATGTAAGCGAAACCGAAAATGTTGGATATCGTTGTAAAGAGAATTCAAGTAGCTTTCACATGATGTATCACTCGATAGCTGTTCCCTATGATGATAAGCAAAGGGGTAGCTACCCCTGCCAAGGGGGTGAACTTGATGGGTAGTTGAATTTGTCACGAAAATATGTCCCCCTCGATAACAAAATCGACCTGTTTCGGCGTTTTTCGCATAACTCTTCACTTTCCAAATTATTAGGCTTGTTACCTTTTCGATGGCCCACCCTTGTATATAATCAACAAGGTGGACTTTCGGGGGGTTTGGGGGATATGGAATATACCCCAAAAGTAAAGGGGGGTTCGGGGAAGATTTTTTTTTCAGAAAAGTTGTGTAAAATACTTAATAGTAGTCGCAATTTTTATGTTAAATTCCGTCTGGTTTTTCTTCACTGAACGTCATGCCATATTGCACCTGTAGACCTGTAAGTAAGTGCACCCAACAGCACCCTGCTGTCGCTGTCCTTGCGTTACAGCAATAACACTCAACTATAACACCGATAATGACTATCAATACCGAACATCGGACATTCATCCTTAAATCGAACAAGTTTTACAACACACAGTCGCATAGTGACAGTGCCCTCACGTGGGATTGGATTGGCTGTCACTTACTGTTAATAAACATATAATAATTTCAAGCTTTATTTATTATTTATTGTTGTTCCTCAATTTGTTGTATTAATTATTAATGTCATCAGTTTAAATAAGCTTACGAGTAATACTTATTTTATTTTTTGATTTGGGGCTCTTTTGTGGGCCCCATTTATGTCGCCCCCCCCCCCCCCCCCCGCGCGGTAGCGGGGTTTGGCGGTATGGTAGCTAAGCCACTGTAGGAAGGTGGATTCTCTTTTCCTTTCTTTCTTTCTTCTTATTTCGTTTGTATAAAAAAGAGATTTTAATCAAAATATTTTTATTATTTATTTTACTGCTTGGAACAACTTCCAGTACCGAGTATCCAGTGCGCACGCGTGGATTCTGAGAAATGTCAGTTATCGTTCCTATTCACAGCTTTGCTCTGTTTATCAAATTTACAACCTTTGATGGGTTTACGAGCGGGTATTATGAAGACTAGTAGCTGTGATTGGACAATAGCCGGGTATTATGAGCTATAATGCAATACCTACCAATAATAACCTTCATAATTCATCCAAAAAGTTCTAATCACTTGAATATTATTCAATAAGAGTGGAAAAAAGCAAATAAAAATATAGCACAGTAATGTAAGTACCCAGTATAATGTAGACCGAACGCAAAATGAAAACAACATGTAAGTAAGTCGTAGATTCGCAGAAACGATAATCGGTAGTATAGTCAGCTCTGAAGCAATTAAAAGGTGAACAGGCTGTTTATATCTTAGACGTCAGTTATAGTAATTAAATATGTATATTTATTTATTTATTATAGAACTAGTTGATCACGTATGAGTACATGTTGTTTTCATTCCACATTCGGTCTACCTTCCTACTTATTTGATAAAAATTTTAAATCAACATACCTCATCGTTATCATAATCATTATAAAACCGAATCACTTTTCTACAAATTCCTTTAAAAATCATAATTTCACCAGGTGGGCATGATTTAGGGTAATTTCGAGGAATATACATCACTCTGCTTTCGATTTCTTTCGTAAGAAATAACAAAGAAATAATCAAAAATAGAAGAAGGGAAAAAAGAATTAAATTGGACTGTGCCATTTCAGAGACAATAATTAGGACGTATAGGTACCTATCCAGATATCTAAAAAGCAGGAAATAAACTAAAAGGTAAAATATAAAATCAGTTTTCAGTGGATTTATGCAGGAAAAAGGAAGTGTTTAAAAAAATATGCGGTTTACTTAGATAATAAGCTCTAGGACACGAATTACAGAATAAGCAATCACAAAATATGTCAGAGACTGAAACTAGCTGAAACCACAATTGTTTCTATTTATGTATTATTGATAAAGTAGGTAAGAAATAAAATTCAAATTACCATGATTGTTCAGAATGTTAATCTAACATAAATATTTAAGATAAATTTTACAAATGTCCGGGTAGCGAACCGCAGTTCTAGGGAGAAACGATTTTGGCTGAATGTGGTTCTTCACTTTGTAGAGATCAACTTTTCATTGTTCAAAAAAAAAATTAGACCAAAAACAGTTGTAGGCGCTAATAGGGTTTGAAGCATCCCGGAGTAGTGCCCATGAAAGTAGGTACCTTTAGAAAAGGGAAAATTCACCCACCAGTCGTTTCTGTTCTAAGGATATTACTGAGTCAGTTAGAGATTTATCGCCTATTGCTCTTCTCTTAGAATTGAGGAATTCAGGTTGTATTTAGAAGTAGAAACACAGAAATTGTATCTTATTCTGTGGTAGAACCCCAGACATGATAATAGTATTCGATAATTGGTCCAATTTGTGCCGTGTAGATTGTCATCAGCAGCTGTCTAGGTATATGAAATATTTCTTGATCTATTAAGAAATCACTGTTTTTTGCAGCTGCCAGTAACATACTATGAGTCTCAAGACAAACCTCTACTAACAGTTAGTCCAAGGATGGATAAAGAGTGACTTTGCGTCTTTTTTTTTATTCTTTAAGATTAACAATTTTAAAGAATTTGTTCCCTTAAAGTAGAGATTACTACGGCTCTTGTTTCAAAATAAATATCTTTTTTTTTCAAAAAAACTTTTATAAATTTTTATGTGAATGAAATTAACTTTTTTTTCATTGGTAGAATACAATAAAACTGCAGTTAATTTCGTTTTATATAAATTTAAACTGTGTTATTTTTTTAAATCTATGATATTTGAAAGGAAAGGTAGTAGTCTCCATTTTAAGAAAACAAATCTTCAAAATTGTAAATTTTAAAGAAATTGACTCCTTAACTTTATTCTTCATATCTTAGTCAATTTTCAGGAAATATTCTTCTTACTATTTTTCACTAGTTGCACGAATTGCTCCCTACAATTTTACATTAAGGGAATACTCCCCTAAAGACTTAAGCCTTTTAAAGACTAAAGACTTTAATTATTTCACAATAATAATGTATAAATATTGTACAATAATTTATAACACATTAATTAAGGCACTAATCTAATTTTATTGATACAACAAATCAACTTGATATTTAAATACTTACAGCAGTTTTTATATATGTACATAGAATCAATATGATCTATTGCTAAATTTTAAGCATTATAATAACTTAATTATCGAATACATTGATCGGAACATCGGTACCTACTAAGTACCTACATAAAGTGTTAATATTTAGGGCAGCTATGAACGTCGCGAAAAGACATTATGACGTCTCTTTTTTGACATTCACAGCTGCCCTTTACGTTGACAGTATAGAAATACTAATTACACAACTTTTATACTTATAAAAATGGTCTTCAACGAGTTGACGTAAGTCCTGTTCTTTATTACAGTGGACATCCTGTTCCTCAATAGTCATCTTCTTCCTGAAACAAATAAAATAATATTAAGCCAAAAATTTTGATTTTTTTATGAAAATTTCTCCAGAACATATTTACATATTGCATTTCTCAATGTTGGATATTTTTGAAAAATTCTATGGTGTCAATACCTATTGCAGAGCGCTTGAAGAAGCCTCTGAGCCTAATTTAACAGTGAGTGAGTAATGAAAACTAACAGTTCGACATGTTTTAAAAAAATTAATTTCTCATTGCTCGACGATTCTTTGGACGTCTCTTGGTCGTGAGTTACATTTAATGGTGCATGGTCAAAAAACTTGTGGAAACTTTGCAGTGATTTACGTCAAAATACAGTTTTGAAATTTCTTAAAAAATTCAATCTACAATGTTGGGCGATTCTTCAAACTTATCTAGTCGTAATATCAATTTCTGCGCAGAGTATAATGAAAACTCGCAATTCTATGTATTTTGAAATAATGCATTTCTCAATGTTGGACGATTCTTTGGACATCTCTGGTCGTTCCAGAACGCTTGGAGGAGATCTGCGCTGCCACTAATTTTGCACTGAGCTATGAAAATCTACTTTTATACATTTTTTTAATACATTGATATTTCAATGGTTATTTCCATCTCATCAGTCTGTCATATCACCACCACTAGGGAAATGTACCAGTCAGAAAGAAAACCAAAGCTTGTAAGCAAATGATTTGTCGGAAACATAGTGACTTGCAAGGCAAATGCCATCTGACGACTGAAAAGTATACAATAACTCTCAATATGTCAATCAGTCTCCCAGAGAAATCTGTAATTTTTTCACTACCATCACTGACAGTTGACCGAAAAAGCAATTACCTTGCGAATCTCAGCAAACCAATCAGAGATGGAGCTAGTCACAAAGCTGTGTTCCTAGAAAGGACGTAGTTTCTATGAAACAAATTGAATAATAATGAATTATTATATCAATTACAGCAATCCGATTGTTGAAAAACAATAATGCTTTCTGAACGATACACTTGCTCTAACGGTATGGTGAAGACAGAGACATCGATGTTTCAATGGTTCTCTTTTGTTTCAATTGTTTCATACCTTGATATTTTATATTATTACAAATATCATAATTATGACGACCATATTATGAGGTAAAGAAATATTACCTGAAGATGAGGCAAACGGCCGAAATCGGGTTTCACGAATTAGTAGACCTAGCTGTTAGCCAAAGACTCCCGTGCGGTTGAGTACCCATCGGGCGCGTCCCCAGGTGGCGGATAGGGGGAAGGCCTTACAATGAGCGTAAGTGAGTAAGGTTAGCAGTGGTGATAAAGCTTGTCGGAGGTAAAATTCCAGACTGGTAGCTCAAAGCCCTGCCGCGGACCACCTCCCCCAACCTAGTTGTCGTGTCGTGACTAAAGGTCTGCACAGGGGTTATAACGATGCCGGAGAACGTCCGAACGTGGACTCTCCGAAAGACCGTAAAACTCTGTTGTCGAGGTTATATTTCGCTATTTCACGAACAGAGGAATACGGGGGTCTAGGCTTTAACGCCTGGACCAAAAGGAGACAACCTTTAAAAACCTAAATCCTACGGCGGGAACCCAGGCTAAAAGGATGCGTGGCTGAATAGTAGATCAGTCCCTTCTGGATTCAACCTCGAAGAAGTGGCGCACCTTCGAAAATAAATGCCTACCATACGTATGGAGCTCTGCGTATGGTATTTCTTTAATAGCTCCATTACTCGTGGGCCATATGGACCAAGACACACTTAATTCAATGCAGACCTTACCTAAACCTAACTGGGGTGCTGTTCAAGCGACTAGGTGGGTAAAGGGCAGAGGGAGCAGAGAAGATGTAACTTAAAAAGCTTGGTAAACACCGGCTGAGATGGGCAGTTGGACTTCTAACAGAACACTGCCCTCTAATAAAACGTGGATTCTTTTGGACAGAAAACCTGACACAAAAGGCCAATAACTAATTTTCCTCATGGGAAAAAACCTAAGGGAGAAAATAGTGCAACTTCAATGCAGACCTTACCTAGGCCTAACTGGGGTGCTGTTCAAGCGACTAGGTGGGTAAAGGGCAGAGGGAGCAGAGAAGATGTAACTGAAAAAGCTTAGTAAACACCGGCTGAGATGGGCAGTTGGACTTCTAACAGAACACTGCCCAATAATAAAACGTGGATCCTTTTGGACAGAAAACCTGACACAAAAGGCCAACAACTAATTTTCCTCATGGGAAAAATCCTAAGGAAGAAAATAGAGCAACTTCAATGCAGACCTTACCTAGGCCTAACTGGGGTGCTGTTCAAGCGACTAGGTGGGTAAAGGGCAGAGGGAGCAGAGAAGATGTAACTGAAAAAGCTTAGTAAACACCGGCTGAGATGGGCAGTTGGACTTCTAACAGAACACTGCCCAATAATAAAACGTGGATCCTTTTGGACAGAAAACCTGACACAAAAGGCCAACAACTAATTTTCCTCATAGGAAAAATCCTAAGGAAGAAAATAGAGCAACTTCAATGCAGACCTTACCTAGGCCTAACTGGGGTGCTGTTCAAGCGACTAGGTGGGTAAAGGGCAGAGGGAGCAGAGAAGATGCAACTGAGCAACTTCAATGCAGACCTTGCCTGGGCCTAACTGGGGTGCTGTTCAAGCGACTAGGTGGGAAAAGGGCAGAGGGAGCAGAGAAGATGTAACTGAAAAAGCTGAGTAAACACCGGCTGAGATGGGCAGTTGGACTTCTAACAGGACACTGCCCACTAATAAAACGTGGATCCTTTTGGACAGAAAACCTGACACAAAAGGCCAATAACTAATTTTCCTCATGGGAAAAAAACCTAAGGGAGAAAATAGTGCAGCTTTAATGCAGACCTTACCTAGGCCTAACTGGGGTGCTGTTCAAGCGACTAGGTGGGTAAAGGGCAGAGGGAGCAGAGAAGATGTAAATGAGCAACTTCAATGCAGACCTTGCCTAGGTCTAACTGGGGAGCTGTTCAAGCGACTAGGTGGGGAAAGGGAAGAGGGAAGCAGAGAAGATGTAACTGAAAAAGCTGAGTAAGCACCAGCTGAGATGGGCAATTGGACTTCTAACAGGACACTGCCCACTAATTACACCTCTCAATAATAGGAGTGAAAAATATCCCAGATTACAGGAGATGCGGGGAGGGGGAGGAAACCCCATACCACCTAACAAGCACCCATTGGACTCATACTGAAATACTTTCGGGAGAAGGGACCGATGAGATAATTATCCAAAGGGGTACAATAAGCGCAAGCTTCAGTACAAGGGCTTTGAACCTACCCTAGAAGTAATAATAATAGCCAAAGACTATTTCAAGATACAGAATGTCAAAATGTAATAAAAAAAAGTTTTCATTAATATCTCCGTTGCTTTTCAAGATATTCATGAAATTTTGCACAAGTTTCTTCCTCATGACGGCGCCCTTTTTGCTCAATTTTGTTCGCTGAGAATCGAAGCGGGAACGAAGGAAACGGTGCAAAGATACTTATTCAAATTAACTCTCCAATTCAATCACGCAATTTCGAAATAATTTACGAACGCCCTTGGCATGACATTTTTTGTTCCGAAATATAATGTTTCTGTTTATTGACTTAATTTTCCGAGGAGCACACTCTAATGGTAATAAGTATCAAATCGTATGAAATTACTTTGAGGTAAAAAATTCAATTTCGCATAGCTTCATCCAAAGCTTTCCATTAAGTTTATTTGCTCAAGATAAATTAAATATAAGAGTAGATAATGAAAATATGCAAATCAATACTAAAATTATGATCTTAGAGGTTACTAGATCAATTCACAATCACAAATATGATAACGTTTGCTTGGTCTAGCTTTCGGCTAATAATATAATGAAAAAAACGTGACAATTTTTTTTATCAGCGTAGAATTAGAAACAACAATTATTACGATGATTAAAATGAAAAATCTTATGAAAAAATTTCAATTATACCTTCCCACATACGTAAAGAAAAAATACTTGCAATATTAATAATAATCATACGATGATTCGTCAGATGACTCTACAAATCTACAAATGCCGAGAGCATCTCTTTCGTAGCCGTTTTGACAATGAACTGTAATCATACTGAATCCTCTTGATGGGTATTGATTTGTGTTGTTACTGTTGTTTGATGTTGATTGATTTCTGTAGTTAATTTGTGTCGTATTTTCTAAACTATTGACCTCCGTTTTTGTTAAAACTAAACCGAAGAGTATTGCAAAATAAAATAATAAGTTCCACATCATATTCACTTTACTTTCCCAATTCTCACTGCACTGATGAATGGTGATTGAATGTTCAAGTGACTTGTGATTGACTTACTCGAAATAACAACGTGTAGATGATAAACAACAAACAAGGGAGTAAGCATATTTCGATAATAGTTATACACTCCTAGACACAATTGTCGCATATTTTAGAATATTACTGATGTTACTTTTTATTAGGTATCTAGTAAGTAGCCTGGAAACATGACTTAAATAAAAAAATTTACAAAATAAACTTAATCCAGAAATGGCCGCCCTTGAATACAATATAAGAGCTGGGTAAATTTTTCAATATCGGGTATTTCCTCCTTGAGCTCTAGTTGTTGCCTGCATTCTTCTGGGCATATTCCCAATTAATGAGCCCTCAAATATTTTCTTGAGGAATTAAATTCCATTTCTCTTGAACGGTAATTCGTCGCGCTATCGTGTTCAGAGCGGGATTTTTTCCTCGAAGGCAACTTTTCAACACGTTCCACATGTTCTCGATCGGATCTAAATTCGGGATATACACATCGAGAAATTCGTTTACTACCATAGCTAATGGTGGTCGCGAATTATGATGCATAAGCATGAAATTATGGTAACCAATCAAGCCAACATGTGGTAAAATGGTCTTGTAAGATGTTTTCAATGTACCGTTCAGCCATCATTCTCTCAGTAATTTCCACAAATGCCATGCGTTCTTCCCAACTAATCCCACTCCATTGCGTAATATCGCCACCTCCAAAACTCACGTTATTTTAATGGTTTCTTTGGCGTAACGTTCCCAACTTCTTCTGTATAGGTGGTTCCTGGTTTCTTCCATCAGGTTTCCTCAATTGAATGGTTACGCCAAATGCAACCATTAAAATAACGTGAGTTTTGGAGGTGGCGGTTTTATGCTATGGGGAGGAGGCTCAGTACTTGTGTAAATTACTGAGAGGATGACGGCTAAACGGTACATTGAAAACATCTTACAAGACATGTTTTACGACACGTTGGCTTGATTAGTTATAATAATTCCATGCTTATAATGCATGATAATGCGCGGTCACATTTTAAGTTCACATAGAGCCGTCGCAGTGATTACATCGCGGCGACGAAGTGAGAGAGCACTTAACACAGACACGCCCACACTGTGGACACAGAACACATCGCCAACATGTCTCTTACCCTGGCGGAGATCGAAGATCCTGACACGTTGAGAACCATCCTTATACACGTCAGGGAAAAACTGAAAGAACTTAAATAAACAGATCTAGAGACACAAAGAAACCGAGGACCTGACCAGACAGAGTTCAAGAGCCTCAAAAAAATGACCAGAAAGCACACCTCACAGCACACTAGATCACATGAAAATGAGCAATTCCCGCACAACACATTCACCCCTCTAACTGACTCGAATGGACAGACATGACACAGAAATGACAGACATAACCACACCCAAACAAAACTCAACAGCAAGCCGGACGAGATAGTATTCAGAGAACCTCTAAATGGGCACAACTACACCTCATTACCGAAATGACGTGCAGTAACTGACATACCTAAAAAAGCAATTTCGGAGAAACGGCAAGCAGAAACTTACGTTTGGAGGAAAATTTCTGTTTGTCGCTTCTCCGTCAGTTACAATGTTCCTGCAAACGTAAGTTTCTGCTTGTCGTTTCTCCGAAATTGCTTTTTTAGGTATGTCAGTTACTGCACGTTATTTCGGCCTTGAGATTTAACCAACGAAATGGACAAACGAAGCTTCAAATTTACGAAGGCCAAGACCACTAAACGATTAAATAAACGTATAGGTACACTGAGACTATAAACGAGTTCCGGAATCTTAACAAGTTCTTGTAGGAACCAAATACACAATTTCATACCTACCGACTCAGAAGCGAACCTCTCCTGAAAATAGTAAGAGAATTCCGAATCACTAGACGAGATCAAGGAAGATTTGACAGACGAAGACTACCCACCTAAGGTTGTCTCTCGAATTAAGGGAAGAGACGGCAACGAATTACCAATGGTACTCGTGGAGATTGGCCAAGAGTACAAATGACTCTACATACTGACTGAACTATGCAGACTGACGATAAAAGCTGAATCATACAAATCTAGATAAAAATACGAGCAATGCCCCAGATGCCAACGACATGAACTTTCACAAATAAATTGCAAAGCAGGCTACAAGTGCCTTAAGTGCGAAGGCGACCACTCCACGCACTTGTTCACAAAGCCAAGGACGACCAACGCCAAATGCGCCAACTGCGCAGGCAAACTGGAGAGGGTGCCCAAAACACCTCAATAACCTAACTGATAACCCCACAAAAACAACCCATAACCACGTAGCACCCCAGCTGCACAGGCAGACAGCAACAGAACCACTAACCTCAAACAAACAATAAACAAAAGACAAGTTAAGCAAAACATAGCCAATCAACTTAGCAGCCTCTAACCACCATACATCGAATTATCACCAACGTATGACCAAAGCAAAAATTTACAGACACTATCATCGACATACTTACACAAAACAAGACTCTAATAAAAAAAAAACGCAATGACCGAACAAACCAAACCAACCATTAACTTAACACACGCTGTAATAAAAAAAAAGGCAAAACACACACTTACACGATGAAGGAGCAAAGAACCCTCGTAGCTCGGTCTCATCTCCCAATCTACCACGACGACCACATTTACTTGTGGTAATGAACTAATTTCTCGAAGAAGTTCAGATTCGACGATTAGAGTGGCCTCCATAGAGCCCGGACCTAAATCCGATAGAGTACAATGTGTGACATATTGAAAAGTCGTCTCCCAGGAGGAATCCCCACTGCGTTCACGATAGAAGAGCTGTGAATTGCCACTCAAGAGAAATGGAATTCAATCCCTCAAGAAAATATTCGGGGACTTATTGCTCATTGGGAGTATGCCAAAGAAGAAGGCAGACATCAACTAGAGCTCGGGGAGGAAATACCCCATATTGAAAGTTTCCAGGCTACTAGATACCTAATAAAAATTATCAGTAACTTATATCATTATGATTTTTTTTTCCATAAATTCTAAAATAATAGTGGCGTGTGTGAGTCGGACGAACATGTAAATATTTTGAGCCGGAACAAGATTACTTCCTCCCCCCGTTTTCGAGGATGCTGAACACGATGCCGTTGTCAGAATTTCTCTTTGGGGTTGCGCAACCCCTCAAAGCGGCCAAAAACCACCCCTAGAGAGATAAACCGCGCTTCAATCCATTTCCCTGCAAAAAAAACCTTCCCCCCGTTTTCGAGGATGCTGAGCACAATGGAGGTGCTGGACATCGCGTGCGACCCCGACCAACCCCTTGTAACGTGAATACGTCACCTGTTGTCCTCTTTGCAAAGCTTCCCTCGTTTTAAAGAGAATTGTAAAATTACAGTTCCCTACAACTCCCTATAATATAAATCGCATCTTTGAACTGACTACCCACACCATATTCTGGCGCTGGTACTGTCTGGATAATTCACTACTAGATGGCATTGCACGTTTCGTTTCACTAGGATTTTGAGTTCCTTTCAGGAACCAAATAAGTTGTCGTTTCAGTCCGATCCTGAGTTCCTTTCAGGAACCAAATAAGTTGTCAACTGTCAATCAGATTTCAGTATCTGCCCATGACATTTCTCCTCTCACCAACCGAAGGCGAACTTCCTCTCCAGTTCACGGAACTGAATTCACTCAGCGTTACCAGGTCTAGGGATTTCTCCCGAATCTAGGGATTTTGGTTGTATTGAAGGGATAACAGGATTTTGTTCATTTTTCCTACTAATCTAGGGATTTTTGAAAAGTACATAAAAAATACGTAAATACAACGAATTTTCTAGTGCATTCTAATAAATTGTTCAATTAATTTGCATAAGTCTACTATTTGCAAGCAAAATATATAAATATCTGCTATTTTTTCATAAAAACTTTAAGTGGCATACTTACATACCAAAAGCTTACTTAAGAATTAAAACTGTTCTGATTATAGTATTAGTCCAGATTTGTTGGTAAAATTAAATAAAAAAATATATGAGTAATACCTATATTTGTTATATGTAGTATTTTTTAAAGAATTTATCAAATTTTATATTATATTGGAATGAAATATTTTTATTAATTAGGTACTTGCTCATATATTTTATACCTATTCTCATACATATTACATGTTTTGTATTATTTTTTTGTTATAATTAGGTAGGTACAATGAAAATAAACCTACCACAATAATTTGAAATTTATTTCAATAAACTTGCTTGTAAACTAACTTATGCAACCAAAAATAATAAAAATAACACCAGAGAAAATGAAATTGCATTGTATTTCAGTAAACTTGCTACAACATTCACAAGAATATGCAACAAAAAATACACCCGATTTTCCTAGGGATTTCTAGGGATTTTTAGAAGTCACACTAGGGTATTTTGAATATTTCATCTGGCAACGCTGAATTCACTTCCTTTTTATCTGTCCATCAAGAAAGTTGATTCTCTTGATCGTTCCCATCGAAGCCTGTTGTTCAGGGTAAGTCGCCATTACAGATATTTTTGAAGAGAAGCTCTAATTTGATTATTACTTATTTTTAGCTTCGGGGATTTTATCTCAACTTTACCTTATACCTTTATCTTTACCTTTCCCTTTGGTAAATACCTTACTTTCTCCGGTATTTACTAATATCCGGATTTATTGTCTATCGTGACCGAGGGGCCATCTTGGACTAGGAAACAAAGGGAGCGTGGCCCATTTTTGTTCTTCAACTATCTGAAGGATCTTTCCATCGTTTTCAATTATCCATGGTGAAATAATTCAACGTTTCGAAGATCTTCAAAAACAACATAACATTTTCCTGGTGCTAGTGCTATCTTAGGACTTTTCAACCCCAGGAGCCTCGTCAGGGCGCGGTCCCTACACCTGCTGGTTTTCTTCTGGAGATTTCAATGCCTGATTAAGCACCACACCTAGTAAAGTCCAGGAGTTATTAATATCCTTTTTACTGTCAAAATAAAGACAGTTTTTACCTCAATCAGCTTCATCCCGGAAACTGTAAGTGTTGTCTTTTATTTTATTTCACCGATCATGACGAAGAAGGACTAGAAGATCAGTGCTAACTTAGTAAATTAATTAATTACCACTCACGAACTTTATCTTTCCCGATATAAATGATATCGGAAGTATCTTATTCTTTTGTACACAGCTGTACAAGATAAAGGATCCTTTATTTTTAAACAAACTGATTGTTTAAACATATTTATATCAGATTTAAAGCTTTTAAAATAAGACAGGATAATTATTAGATTTAAATTAAACAGGAAATGTAAACCATAATTTGCTCATTAAACATCTGTCCATTTTAACTTATTCTTTGAAAATCACATTAACATCTTTATAACCCTAAATCTACTTTTTATTAGTTCTTCATAGAGTTTAGGTAGCACAATAAAAATAAGAACTCGAGCAAATCGAGTTAATAAGAACTGAAGAACTCTTTGGCATCCCTAACCTTCCTTAGATACCTATATATAGGGTGTACCTTTTAAATAATTAAAGCAGCAGAATAACTAGCACTCTGATAGTATTTGATTCAGTTTTCATGTTATTCAACATCATTATCTTCAGAGAAATTTGTCGTGAAAGTTTCTTTTGCAGTATTATCGTTTTGCCGAAACAACATTTTGCCCTTCGCTTGCACTGCAAGCTCTCGTTACTGCTACTTTCGACATTCCCTGAATAATAACTGATTATTTTGCTCGCGCTGCAATTGGCATTTCCCCGGCGGAGATCGAATTCACCCTCAAACTTTGGATTAGAAACTACCTTAATTAAATAAAAGCACTTGATCTATTCCTAGTTCCCATTATAAATGGAAAATTGATATTAACGTCATAAATTATTTTGTTCAGATGTATCGTACAGTTGTCTTATCCTTTTATTTTATTTGCATGAAAACTCGCATGTTAGTCTAAGAATGTCTTAGTTAGTTATTGTGTTTTTTTACTGCTGGTGAATAATAGTGTCGTGACGCGAAAATACCTTATCTTCTTACCGCTACACTGCCGCTAAAGGGTAACCTTGCAAAAGGAGCTTTACGGAGTGGTTGTTAATACTGTCGCGAAGGTCTCGAGTAAGCTTTGGGAGAAGTTTGACTCCGTGCAAAGAGGATACTCTTAAGAGAGCTCTGCGATCAAACTGTCTTTGAAAGTTACATCCAAACATTTCCTTCATTAACATTATCCCATACCTTCGCTCATGAATTTTAAGTTAAATTCGAAATATCTGAATTATCGATCAGCTGTTCCAACTGGTGTCCCTCTGTCATTGTCATACGCTGACAGACTGCTAAAGCAACGACAATTCTTTACGTCTAACGTAGAAAGTGAATTCTTTACGTGTAAAGATACGTCATGGTGACATGTACTTCTTCCGATCCCTACCTTACCGACTCTAGAGAATATCTGTTCTTACCGACATACCTATGCATATTTAAATATTGCCTTATCTTATCTTAGTATCTCTCTAGATTACCTTTATCTCTCTCTCTACTAAGAAATTATATCTTATATCGGTATTTTAGTTTTTTTGAAATACCGTGACCTATTTTTTCGTTTTAAAACGAAGGGAATTCTTTTGAATTTAAATCTCTCTCTCTCTCACTTGTACTGGTGACGCGACGTCACAGCCAAGTCAAGTAGGCCAGGTTTATTCTTTCCTTATATAGGCCAGGTTCATTCTTTCCTTATTTAGGCCAGGTACACTAGGTGCTACGTTGCCTACCTGTGCTGATAATACTACTGTCTTCTCTCTAGAATAAAATAAAAAATTTTATTCTCATCTATCTATACTATATTATAGTACCTACATTTTTCTAAAATGAATCCCGCTTCAGCCCTGCTCAGCGATGAGCTTACCTATGAGATTGCGTTGAGGAACCAAACACCTCAAGGTACGCAAGACAAGCGAAGGAAACAATTCCGAGCGCTTATTAATAGGGAAGATTCTACGGTAGCGTTAGAGTCACCCTACGATTTTGATAAGGATCTTTCTGAAATCAAAGCAACTTTGCTAGATTTAAAGAAAAAGATTCCTGAAGCTTCTGGATTGTTCACTGATCTTGCAAGCAGACGTATCCCTTTTCGAGTGGATCATGTTATCGCTCGAATAAACAGATTAAATGTTGAAGCTGATGCTTCTAAGAAATTTCATAGAGATGAGGCTTATGGAGAAGCACTCCAGTTGGAGGGAGAATGGCTTCTGAAGTTGGATGAGAATGAACCGGTCGTTCCTCCTGTTTCTGATACCTCGCAATCATCTACCTCAACAGCTAGTACCAAGTACAGTGTCCCTGTACATAAGTGGAACCTAAGGTTTTCAGGCTCTAGTAAAGACAACCTGATTTATTTCCTAGAAAGGGTTCGAGAATTGCAAATCTCGCGGAATGTTTCCGATGAAAATCTTTTTACTTCAGCAGTTGACTTATTTGAGGATAAGGCCCTCACCTGGTATCGCAGTGTTGCCGGTTCGTTAAAATCTTGGCAGGAAATTAAGTTAAAGTTGAAGGAAACTTTCTTACCCCTATCTTACGATGATGATCTTCTCAATGAGATAAATCATCGCACTCAAGGAGAAGAGGAGCTAGTAGCCCTGTATGTAGCCTCCATGAAAGAACTTTTCAAAAGACTTTCAATTATTCCCTCAGAGGAGGAACAGTTTAAGATCATAAAGCGGAATCTACACCCCTACTTCTTGAACCATTTGGCTCTGGTTGAAGTGTCAACTGCCAATGAGATTATCTCTATATGCAAGAAGCTAGAAGACAATAGGGCCATGATTTCTAAATATCGACCCCCTCCCTCAAAGAAGGTGCATAGCCTCCTTAGCTCAGACCTGGCATGTCCAGATGAGGCCATTCTAACATCGGCAAAACATTCCTTTGTCACTTCAAGGCCAACTTCTCGTCTTTCAGGAAAACGTGATGCAGGTCACGACCAAGTTTCTTTACCTTTCTGTTGGAATTGTTCTAACCAGGGTCATCTCTACCCTAAATGTCGAAAACCCAAAACTATTTTCTGCTACGGTTGTGGAAAGAAAGATGTTTTTAAACCAAAATGTCCCTCTTGCTCACCGAACTATTCTCGCCCAAAAAACGAGAAGACTGCGCGTCAGGGTGCAACGCAGCAGGAGCCAAGACACCCAAAAGTATCTCTCCCTTCGAAGAGGCCCGTGGATACAAACCACGCAAGCCCCTCCGAAAACCAAAAGTAAATATCTTTACGACTGCGGACCTCCACCATCAAAGGAATATGTGGAAGGTCTGGTTAAATAGAGTCTCTGATTTCTATCGGACTCCAATTGTCATCCCTAAAAATAAACCTAGTAGGTCTACGACCCCTGAAATGATACCCCCAATCGTGTCTCAAATTCTACAACCCGATCCAGTAGATAACCGTCCCTATATCTCGGTGGATATGCAAGGAAAGCGTTTCACTGCTCTTTTTGACACCGGAGCGAATATTTCGGTTTGTGATGTTGAAGTCATAAAAGAAATTTTCGGCAGAACCCATGATTCCTCTGGAAATTCAGATCTCTTATGTTCCCTTCGAAATGCAGATGGTTCACCATTACCTGTCACTTCAATCTTGGACCTTACCTTAACTATTGATGACGTCACTAAAGTTGTTCGTTTTCATGTTGTACCTTCTATCTTGCCCGAGATTATCTTAGGTATGAACGTGGCCATAGCTTTCAATATCTCTATTGATTTTTCCAGAGATTCATTTGAGGTTAGAGACCGGGTGGATCCTCCCTCTTGTTTTGAAGAACCCCAGGTTAGCACCATAAGTAGAATCCATGATTTTTCTACTCTTCCTCCTGAAGATGTCGTGAAATTGAACCCGATTATCGAAAAATTTCAAATTTTATCTCCTATCGATGTGCTGCCCGAAACTTCCGTTCTCTGTCATTCTATAGAGACCCCGAATGCCAAACCTTTTAGACAAAGGCAGTATCCCTTGTCTCCGGCAGTTCAAAAATTTCTAAATGAGGAAATTGATAAGCTTCTGAAACTTAACATCATAGAGAAAAGTAATTCCCCCTGGTGTTCGCCAGTCCTTTTAGTGAAGAAAAAGGATAATACCTATCGCATGTGCTTTGATGGGAGAAAACTAAACGAAGTTACCACCCATGATGCATACCCTCTACCTAGGATTGATTCCATTCTCTGTAAACTGCGAGACGCAAATTTTCTTTCCTCTATAGACTTAAAGCAAGCCTTTTTCCAAGTACCTCTAGACGCTGATTCACGTCCAAAGACAGCTTTTATAGTACCCGGAAGGGGTTTATACCAGTTCCGGCGTATGCCTTTTGGTTTGCGGAACAGCGCGCAAACGCAACAACGTCTCATGGACAGGATCATTGGTCCTGACCTCGAGCCGTTTGTTTTTGTTTATCTGGATGACATAATTGTTGTCACTCATACCTTTGAGAAACATCTTGAAGTTTTGAACGAAGTCTATGAAAGGTTACGTAAGGCCAACCTCACTGTGAATTTTAAGAAGTGTCAATTTTGTCGTGACTCTCTTTCTTTCCTTGGATTTATTGTAGACAAACAAGGTCTCCGTGTATGTGAAGACAAAGTAAAGTCAATCACAGAAGCTCCCATTCCTCGCAACACCACAGGTGTCAGGCACATTCTAGGCATTTTGCAATATTATCGTAGATTCGTCAAAGACTTTTCCACTATTAGTGCCCCTATCTCTGCACTTTTGCACAATAGAAAGAAGGGACAGTCTATTACTTGGACTTCAGAAGCTGACCAAGCCTTTAAACTCCTTAAAGAACGCCTAACATCGGCCCCTGTCTTGGCTAGCCCTGATTTTTCCAAGCCTTTCTGCATACAAACTGATGCGAGTGACTATGGAATCGGCGCAGTTCTGTATCAAGAAGACGAAGGTTTCGAACACCCAATAGCCTACGCTAGTCGCACTCTCTCTAAGGCAGAGAGGAAATACTATGCTACCGAAAAAGAATGCCTCGGAGTCCTTTTCGGCATAGAGCATTTTCGTCCCTATGTTGAAGGCACCAAATTCACGGTCTATACCGACCATGCCTCTCTTCTCTGGCTTAAAAATTTTAAGGAGCCCACAGGTCGTTTAGCTAGGTGGTGTGTACGACTTAGCCAGTTCAATTACGAGATGAAACATCGCAAGGGATCTTGTAATGTTCCAGCAGATTTCCTTTCTCGAAATATCTCTCTCTTAACCGCGAATGATCTTACACCAGATGAGTGGTATAGGAAAATGGTGGAAAACATCACGGAGAATCCAGATAGTTACCCCAACTTCACGGTTGAGAACGGTCTTCTCCTCAAACATCTGAAGCCGAACCATTCCTTATCGTCAAATCTTTCCAATTGGAAAATAGTCATACCTACTCCAAATAGGGATGATGTTGTTGCGTCTTTTCATAATCCCCCTACTTCGGCCCATTTCGGCGTAAGAAAAACCAAGGCACGAATATCGGAATTCTACTATTGGCCCAAAATGGACCTAACGGTAAAGAAATTCATACGAAATTGTCAGGTTTGCGGTGCTCACAAATCGACTAATGTCGCTCGTGCTGGTTTAATGGGTGGTTACAAAAGCATAAGCTTTCCTTTCCAATTTATCTCCATAGATTTTATGGGTCCCTTTCCTAGGTCGAAAGCCAGGAATACACAACTTCTCGTAGTCACAGATTGGTTCTCCAAATTCGTGCTGGTAAAGCCCATGCCGAACGCAACCGCAGCTGCAGTTGTAAAATATCTCGAAAATCAAGTTTTCTTGATCTTTGGTGTCCCTCAAATTGTTCTCTGCGATAACGCTCAGATTTTTAAGAGTACTCAGTTCACCAAGTTATTGGAAGAGTACCAAGTTAATTTGTGGTATAGTGCTAGACACTTGTCACAAGTCAACCCTACCGAGAGGACCAATCGAACTTTGCTTACCGCTATCTCGTCTTATGTGAAAGATAATCACAAAGACTGGGATAAAAATGTCTACAAGGTGGCCCAGGCAATTAATTTGTCTGAGAACGAAGTCACCAAACATTTTCCTGCTTTTCTTATTTTCGCTCGAAACATACCTATTGACGGAACCTTTTATGGTCCTGTCGAAAATAACTACCTTGCCCTACCAGAAGATCTTTCTTATGTGCATAGGGAAAATGATATCTCTAGATTGCCTCCTATCTTTGAAGACGTCAGAGTCAAATTAAAAAAGGCTTATGACGTAAATAAAAAGTATTATGATCTGCGTAAGCGCCCAGATGTTTTCCAGGAAGGAGAGTTAGTATGGAAACATACTTACCCCCTTTCGAATGCTGCAAAGAACTTTGCTGCCAAACTGGCCCCCAAATTCGTACTTTGCCGAATTTCCAAGGCAATATCTAAATTAGTGTACGAACTACAGGATCAGGAAGGCAACCCGCTAGGTCGCTGGCATGTGAAGGACTTAAAGGCGTATGGAGGCGTTGATCCGCCTCAAACTGATGAATAGTTCACTTCCTTCTCTCTCCAGAAATCTTATTTCTACCTAATTTCTATCTTCTCTACAGCATATACAAACTCCTGTTTGGAATGAGGTTAGACAATACGCGAATTGAGAATGCTATGTCTTTGTCGTATCTAGAATGAATGAAGAATGTATGCAGAATGAACACCGTACCTTTCAAGGCATTCTCAAGGATCTCGAAACTAGTTGTGTGAATGTGTCGACAAAGTATAAATGTTGCTAATTTTGGGATCGGTATCTGTTATCCTCAGTCTCTTATCTTGTTCTATCGCTCAAATTTTGAGAACCCATAATTTTTCTGGTTATCTAAACTATTACCTCAGGAAGAATCTATTCATCTATCTTATCTGGCTAACGTTTGCGAGTCTAATGTTATCTCTTAAGTTTTCTTGTGTTCATTGAACAAAAAGGAAAACACTATCTTACCGTTGTATCTACCTTATCTTGTCTTTTACCGTTATCTTATCTACTATCTATGTAGGGTGCTTTCCCGACAGTTTCCGCCCTGCTACGTGCTAAAGTGAAAACTGCTCTGCTTGTCCAATCAGACGACAGCAGATACCTTTTATCTTATCTTCCCTTACCTTATTTATTAGCACCACAGTAAAATGGTGGCTAATGCTTATCTTAGATATTCTTTTCAAAGAAAGAAAAGAAGTTATCTTATCTTACCTTAATACCTTTACCTATTAGCTTCATAATGAAATGATAGCTAATCATTATCTTATCTGCGAATATTTCCTCAACGGAAAATAGAAATCTAAGTAAATTAGAGTTCTGAATTTGCAAAGGTGGCTCTAGATATTCAGTGCTGCTGTAAAGGAATCTGAACACTGATATCGAATACCCCTTTATCTCTATGATGAAAATGGCTTTCCCGTTTTCTTATCTCTCCAAGTGATGGAATTATCTTGATGTGTCTTTGATATCCAAGTCTATCCCTTTGTAACTGGTAGTAGTTAGAATGACAATTGTCTAGTATCTCTATTGTCTCATGAGAGAATAGAATTATCTTCATTTAGTTTTTCTTCTATTACAGTGGAAAAATGCCCCCCCAGGAGGCAAGGCGTTCATCAATCTGATCCCAGGAAGAAGAGGTTCAATATGAAACTCTGGGCTGAAATGAAAAATATGCGTGATTTCGAAGTAAATCCGGGTCTTCAGCCATGGCATGTCCAATTGGACAAAGATGTTTTTCTAGTGGAAAAGGAGCGTTATTTTAAATTCCTAACCGCGCATGCCGTATTAACTCACGACCATCCGAGAGTTCCTATTGATGAGGAACAATTTGAAATTTCGAGGGAAATATGTCGAGAGAACGGTATAGACGTTCGTTGGTCGTTGAGCAGCTTCAATGCCAGACACCTTTCAACTGAGATAATAGCGGCGGAAAATCCTAGTGCAGATAGTGTCTCAGTAGGAAATTTGGCGTTCGTGGGAATTTATAACAAACCAAAACCATCAGAATTAGGCCGTTACAGGCCAAATAAATTCAAAAGAGGACCAAACCCTTCCTGCCTGCCCTCAGTACGGACAGATCCTGACGGAGTTCTAATCAGAGAACTCATCACACCATATCTAACATGTCAAGAAAAGGTTCTACTCGCTATAGCTTTCCCTTTTGATGATATTGCCCTTAAGAGGTGTAACAAGAAGACTTGTGGGATCGACCTAAGAAGAACGTATTACCCAGCTCTTATAGACCGGTACTCGCCATCGGGTAGAGATTTTACCCCTTTGCGTGATTTTAAGATGGCTTACGCTATAGACCGTTCCTATGCCTCACAGGTGCGTTTTGAGATACCTTGTCATTGTAGTCTGCTGTTGTCCCACATCATATGCAGAGGACTGCACATTTCTTATCTTCTTTATTGGCATTTTCACCACAATACCAACACGTCCCCAAGTGAAGGAGAACTTTTACTCCCTCTGACAACTCCCCCATTAGACCGACTTGCTCCCACTACAGATATCCCTGCATATCAGATAGTTACCTTGGAGAAACCGAAACAACCTGTGCTTAAAGACTCAGAATTCTGGATAATTCTGGGCAAACGATTGGTCAAATTTTATTACAAATCGGGTTTTATCCTACGAAAATCTGAATCTCCATTTAACTTCGTAAATCGCAGAATCCAGGATGCCTGTGGAGTATGGTCGCCTAGTATGAAAGTTGCTACTAGAACGTCTTGGGAATGCTGATTCTATTTCTGGTCACCATTTATATCCTTTTCTATCTACTTCCTATGTATCTTATCTCTTTTCTAAGCATATGCTTGTGAATACCTTTTTGAGTTGGCTGGTTATCGAACAAAGTTATTTCCTCGTTTGCCTTAACCAAGATAGTTAAGTTCAAGTTTTTCCTTGACATCGAGTTTGAATGTCCACACTACCTAAAACAATTAGCCCTGTTTTGGAGGCTGTGTTTGTTCGATGGGAGATTCCCATGGCATTTCTTAGTCCTTCAGTGTTGGCGGTTTTTGAAACCCCAGGCTGAAGTAGTGTTCAAAACTATGGGCAGTCGAACGTCAAATAGAACGGCACAGATCTATTAACAGCACTACTGCTATATCGAGAAATCGATTTACCTCAATCTCTGTATATATATGTCTAATTGTATCTATTCCGTTACCTTGACTTTTTATGATGAAGTCAGAATTTCTGGATTTGTTTAGTTGTCCATTCTATCGGGTAGCAGCCCTGTTTCCGAGAGTTTTGGTTTGTGTGAAAACTCCCATAGCAATTTTCTTAGTCCTTCAGTGTGGGCGGTTTTTGAAACCCCAGGCTGAAGTAGTGTTCAAAACTATGGGTGGTTGAACATCAAACAAAACAGCGTAGCTCTATTAACAGCGAGCCTGTTATACCGAAATGTTATAACTTAATTTTAATTCTTGTATATACAATATCTAATTATAAGTGTTTATAATAATAATCAACTTAGTAGCATGTTATCTAGAAAGAATGCATGTACATTTTCTTTTATCTACTTAGCATTAAGGTTTTGTAACTAAAAAATTTAATCTGCACGAGCGAATTAAATATTTCTTTTTATATTGTATAGCTAGTTAAAATGACTGACTGTGCGATATTATCTGAACGAATAGTAAACAAGGTAGAAAACTTTTACAAAGTTTGTTTTTGTAGAACACTATTCTCTCTCTTTTTAGATTTGTGTTGTCCTTGTTGGTCGTCCACAATCATACCTTCATGTATACCCTTCTACGGGTATAGAAAGAACTAGAATTTTCTTCTAGTTTTTTTGAATTTTCTCTTGCACCGGTAAGGGGAGGTGTGTAACGTGAATACGTCACCTGTTGTCCTCTTTGCAAAGCTTCCCTCGTTTTAAAGAGAATTGTAAAATTACAGTTCCCTACAACTCCCTATAATATAAATCGCATCTTTGAACTGACTACCCACACCATATTCTGGCGCTGGTACTGTCTGGATAATTCACTACTAGATGGCATTGCACGTTTCGTTTCACTAGGATTTTGAGTTCCTTTCAGGAACCAAATAAGTTGTCGTTTCAGTCCGATCCTGAGTTCCTTTCAGGAACCAAATAAGTTGTCAACTGTCAATCAGATTTCAGTATCTGCCCATGACATTTCTCCTCTCACCAACCGAAGGCGAACTTCCTCTCCAGTTCACGGAACTGAATTCACTTCCTTTTTATCTGTCCATCAAGAAAGTTGATTCTCTTGATCGTTCCCATCGAAGCCTGTTGTTCAGGGTAAGTCGCCATTACAGATATTTTTGAAGAGAAGCTCTAATTTGATTATTACTTATTTTTAGCTTCGGGGATTTTATCTCAACTTTACCTTATACCTTTATCTTTACCTTTCCCTTTGGTAAATACCTTACTTTCTCCGGTATTTACTAATATCCGGATTTATTGTCTATCGTGACCGAGGGGCCATCTTGGACTAGGAAACAAAGGGAGCGTGGCCCATTTTTGTTCTTCAACTATCTGAAGGATCTTTCCATCGTTTTCAATTATCCATGGTGAAATAATTCAACGTTTCGAAGATCTTCAAAAACAACATAACATTTTCCTGGTGCTAGTGCTATCTTAGGACTTTTCAACCCCAGGAGCCTCGTCAGGGCGCGGTCCCTACACCTGCTGGTTTTCTTCTGGAGATTTCAATGCCTGATTAAGCACCACACCTAGTAAAGTCCAGGAGTTATTAATATCCTTTTTACTGTCAAAATAAAGACAGTTTTTACCTCAATCAGCTTCATCCCGGAAACTGTAAGTGTTGTCTTTTATTTTATTTCACCGATCATGACGAAGAAGGACTAGAAGATCAGTGCTAACTTAGTAAATTAATTAATTACCACTCACGAACTTTATCTTTCCCGATATAAATGATATCGGAAGTATCTTATTCTTTTGTACACAGCTGTACAAGATAAAGGATCCTTTATTTTTAAACAAACTGATTGTTTAAACATATTTATATCAGATTTAAAGCTTTTAAAATAAGACAGGATAATTATTAGATTTAAATTAAACAGGAAATGTAAACCATAATTTGCTCATTAAACATCTGTCCATTTTAACTTATTCTTTGAAAATCACATTAACATCTTTATAACCCTAAATCTACTTTTTATTAGTTCTTCATAGAGTTTAGGTAGCACAATAAAAATAAGAACTCGAGCAAATCGAGTTAATAAGAACTGAAGAACTCTTTGGCATCCCTAACCTTCCTTAGATACCTATATATAGGGTGTACCTTTTAAATAATTAAAGCAGCAGAATAACTAGCACTCTGATAGTATTTGATTCAGTTTTCATGTTATTCAACATCATTATCTTCAGAGAAATTTGTCGTGAAAGTTTCTTTTGCAGTATTATCGTTTTGCCGAAACAACATTTTGCCCTTCGCTTGCACTGCAAGCTCTCGTTACTGCTACTTTCGACATTCCCTGAATAATAACTGATTATTTTGCTCGCGCTGCACCCTCCACCGGCCAATACTCACCCCCGAAATGGGTGATTTTTTTTTATGTATATGTAGGGCAAACGATGGACTTTTTCTAAAAACTTTTTGAAAATTCAAGTACAGGATCACAATGGCCATAATTTAAAATTATTTTGGAGTATAAAGAGTGTCCCATATGACAGTTACATATCAAAGCTATGTTTTTTTAAATGGAAAGCTCCTATATTATTGAATTTTTAGATTGTCTGAGAAGAGGAAATAAGATGGGCTTTTACAGTTGGTGTTTAAATTTAGAAGTTTTTGAGTTATAAACAAAAACTTAGTTAGCCCTGTACAACGAAAACGGCTAAAGATAGAGAAAAACGGCTTACATGTCCATAATTTTAACTTTTCATGTACTATCCTATGATGTAGATGAAATGTTTATACAGGGTGATAAAAATTTTTTAAAAATCTGAGAATTCTCCACGCGTCGCCAAATAAAAAAATCAAAGAAAGTACAAACTATACCATAGGATAGTACATAAAAAGTACAACGAAAACGGCTAAAGATAGAGAAAAACGGCTTACATGTCCATAATTTTAACTTTTCATGTACTATCCTATGATGTAGATGAAATGTTTATACAGGGTGATAAAATTTTTTTAAAAATCTGAGAATTCTCCACGCGTCGCCAAATAAAAAAATCAAAGAAAGTACAAACTATACCATAGGATAGTACATAAAAAGTTAAAATAGGGACATGTAAGCCGTTTTTCTCTATCTTGAACCGATTTCGTTTACAGGGCCTTGAACTCGAAAAATGACGATTTTCACTTGTTTATAACTCAAAAACTTCTGAATTTAAACACCAACTGTAAAAGCCCATCTTATTTCCTCTTCTCAGACAATCTAAAAATGCAATAACATAGGAGCATTCCATTTAAAAAAACATAACTTTGATATGTCACTGTCATATGGGACACTCTTTATACTCCAAAATAATTTTAAATTATGGCCATTGTGATTCTGTACTTGAATTTTCAAAAAGTTTTTCGAAAAAGTCCATCGTTTGGCCTACATATCCATAAAAAAAATCACCCATTTCGGGGGTGAGTATTGGCCGGTGGAGGGGTTGGTCGGGGTCGCACGCGATGTCCAGCACCTCCATTGTGCTCAGCATCCTCGAAAACGGGGGGAAGGTTTTTTTTGCAGGGAAATGGATTGAAGCGCGGTTTATCTCTCTAGGGGGTGGTTTTTGGCCGTTTTGAGGGGTTGCGCAACCCCAAAGAGAAATTCTGACAACGTCATCGTGTTCAGCATCCTCGAAAACGGAGGGGGGAAGTAATCTTGTTCCGGCTCAAAATATTTACAATTTTCGGGGTTTTTTCCGACTCACACACGCTACTATAATATATGCGACAATTTTGTCCAGGAGTGTACTTATTTATTCTAATAATTATTATAGGACTATCAGACTTGATATGATTTTCCAAGAAAATTTATAATAACGTTCTTATCGAATAATGTTAGAGTAGAATGCATCTACAGTCCATATTATGTAACTTATTTGTTGAAAATTTAATTTTATTGCATTTTTTAATCAAATTGTATAAAGTCGTGTAGTAACCGTCGACAGCGTGTTGTTTTCCTTTTGTTTTTCTCATTTATTTGAACCATGCAAACATCAACCAAAGAGGGCAGTTTCACCTGAGGGAGTGGTCGTAACTTTTAAATTTTCAATAACAACCCATATTTTATAAAAAAATGTTTCACGTAAGTCTAACGCTTTTTTGTCTCTTAATACGAATTTGAAATTGAAAATGAGGGTTGTCATTTAAAATGTCAAAGTTATATTTTATAAAAAAATGTTTCACGTAAGTCTAACGCTTTTTTGTCTCTTAATACGAATTCGAAATTGAAAATGAGGGTTGTCATTTAAAATGTCAAAGTTACTCCCACTCCTTAGCAAGGGATGAGGGATATAGGGCGATTTTCGTGTTTATTAAACGATGTGCTCACTGAACTAAACCACTATTATAGAAAACATTTTTTCGCAGAGTGCTTACTATTTGAGATATTAGGGGAAATAAACAAAATCAAAATTCCTCGATTACAGCGTCATCTAAGTATGATGAATCGCAAAAGATGTAGTAAAATCGTTCGTATTTTTTGTCGCTGCACTAATTTGCAATAAAAAATAGGGACTGGAATTTTACAATTTCAGAGTTTTGTTTCAAAATTTTAAGCACCCTACTCTCTCGCAAAGGTGAGGGTGCAGGCGATTTGAGAGAATGTTCCCCACCGACTTTTACAGGAAACATTTTTTCGCAGAGTGCTGACTTTTTGAGATATTACTTGAGGCCTCACAGGGCCTCTCAATGTCATTTGAAATTTTGAAGTTGAAATATTACCTTTGACATTTCACATATCAGTTTTACGTACGTCAAAAAGTATTGAAATTTTTCTCATTCAGCTCAAAACTTGAAGAGAAACATTTTACTTCTCAAAAATCGCAAGTTTTCGATTTTCAAAAGTCCTCTCTAGCTTCATCGTTTAAAATTATTGAGCGAAATTTTGTACTCTTGTTTAACTTATGGAGAACTTTGGATTTTTGTTGAAAAAGCTTTCTAAAGTCACGACTTCTATACGATGTATTTTCAAATTTTACGCAGTCTTGTCCAGTCCACTCTTGTCGTCCATTTCATGTGGGAATTTTTTGATCAAAAAGAATGTACCTAAAGAATGTCAGTGGATAAATGTATTCTGTAGCATTTTTGCAAGTATTGTGCTTTAAAGCGGATCAAGGTGCTATATAAGCCTCTTCTGTCATATCCCAATCTATTAAAAAAAAATCCACACTTCCTCGGGCAGGAGCGAAGGGCGATTTCTGTGCTCAAACGATTCGAACAAAACCACTTTTGTGAAAATACATTTTTCCGCAGAGTGTTTACTTATCGAGATATTTCAGGTTATAAGAATGGCCCCTATACTCGTAGAGGAAGATTCTTTGAGAGTTAAAAAATTTATGGCTTATAGCCATAAAATTTCGTTACTTTTCCTTAACATTATCTAATATATTAGGACAAATACTTACCGCTGTAACTTCTTCACTTGGTATAACTTTTTCACATTTGCCTGTGATACCAATTTGATACCCTTCTCTACAAGCTACCCTCGATAATACTGACTTATGGTTGCTTCCTCTTCGACCACCACCACCACCACTTCCGAATCGAATAAAACTTTCAGTTGAACGGTCTCTAATTATTAAACTAATAGTGAAACACAATATTTCATCAGATAAAAATAATATTAGACAAGTCACCAGAGCGACCTTGGAATATTTCATGACTATTTGTATGATACTATAAGTGAGTGAATTATTATTAATGACATTTTTGATCAGCTGTGATATATTATATACCGCGTTCATTATAAGGAGGTTAAAGGTACATCCATCTTAATATATGCGTTGCGGAATTCTAATAAGAATGATGTATTTTGTTTTTATTTTCTCTTCCACGAACGATAATGATTAATAATAATAATAATAATTCATGATACAAGTTCTTGAAAATTTCATAATAAGATTCGAAAATTCGCTGTAAATATTTATTGTTTAGTGATTTATTTTTTGCGAATCGCGACGATAGTCGAGATTTATCGTTGTGAATGAAATTTCATTTTTCTATCGCAGTGACTTAATTGAAAACTAAATTAATAAGAAAAATTCATTTTACGTTTAACGTTTATCAAATTCTCTGATTATGCAGCATGCGTACCACCATTGGTCGAGTTTTCAGTGAACTAAAATTTCATTCCCAGTACCGGTCATAAAATGATAAGATGTCATATAATAACGTCTGCCTAAGAAGATTCTGTATTTTAGTGTATTTTTTAATAAAAAAATACACTATTGAGGACGACATCACTTTTCGAAAATCACCCAAACTCATCAAATGTCCACCGATCATGACCCCCAGATCACGAAAAAGTGGTTTTCCAAAATTCACCTGCCCACGATATATATATATATATTTATATAAAAACACAAGAAGTAACGCCGTTACTCGTTGAAACACGAAATTTGGTGAAATTTAAGGGCAGTTACGGCTCATTAAAATTTATTAAATTATTTTAATATTATTATTCACAATGTTAAAAAACTTCAAAACTTTTATGTCATAAAATATATCAAAAATTTTTTTTTTTTTCTAAATTCTCATAAAAATTATTCTTAAATGTTGATATTTATAAATATTAAATGGTTTTTTGGCATAAATTTACAAAACGAACTTTATTAACATTACCTTATGAAGATTTTTAGAATTTTAAAGATGCTAATTTTATTTTGATCATTTGTTGTAAGTATTTATCTTAAGATTTTTTGAAAAAATATTGATTTCTTATAATTACAGTTCTCCTGATGAAGATCTAAATTAAGATCGAAATATATTGAGTTTAACAAAAAAGGATCATACCTTTTATTTGCGACACACCGCTTGCCTTTACCTAATTTTCAAATAATTAAAAATAACGGTGTTTTACTACATTCATAATTTATATATATTTATATATTTCTCCAAAATCGCGAAATTTCGATTTTAAAAACGCTCCTGTAGCTTTATCTTTCAAGATTAGTGGATGAAATTTTGGATCCTTGTAAAATCTTGGAACGACGTTAGATTTTCGTTGAAAAAAATTCCTAAAGTCGCGTTACTTCTACAGGGTGTCCTTTCAAAATTCCCCATATCCCGTTTTTGTCATCTCATTTCAGGTCGCAGTTTTCAATCTAGGGGACTGAAATTTTTGTGGGAGTAAGATATATATAAGAACTGCTCTGGTATTGTACTTGAGCAAAATCGGCCGAGCCGTTTCAAAATGGCGGCCATTTGAATTTTTGGAAAAATTGCTTTTTTTTGAACCCCTGTATGAGTAAGATGGAAAAATAACTTTGAAACTAAATCAACATGATTGGAGGAAAATTAATTGAAATTTGATTTAATGTTATAAAATTTGCATTACTTTTATTAATAAGCCAGTGGCGTGGGTAGGAAAAGGGTAAAAATCGCTAAATTTCTCTAACAATTTATGAGCACATTTTTGAAGGAATTAAATTGAAATTTTCACAGTACGCAACTATACTAATAGCCTCCAGCCCTTAAAAATTTCAAGAAGTAAATAACAAAAATGGCGGAGTTATTTGAATTTTTTTTACATGATGTTTATTTCTCTAAAGTTTTAAAAACGCTCCTGTAGCTTCACCTTTCAAGATTAATGAACGAAATTTTTTACTCTTGTGAAACTTAGAGATGACGTTTGATTTTCGTAAAAATAATTTTCCTAAAGTTTTGTTACTTTTACAGGGCGTCCCTCCAAATTTCCAAAAAAAACCGGTCATGAGGCACGGTTTCTGGTCGCAGTTTTCAATTTAGGGGGCTGAAATTTTTTTTGTAGTAATATAACTGCAAGTAGTCGGTCTTGAGTAAAATCGGAATAGCCGTTCCAAAATGGCTGCCTTTTAAATTTTAGGAAAAATTGATAGATTTTGAACCTCTAAATAAGCAAGTTAGAAACAAAAACTTTTAGGCCAAATTAGCATTATTGGAAGAATAGTTATTGAAATTTGAGTTATTGCAATAAAATTTGCATTTTTTTATTATTAAGCCAGTGGCATGGGTAGGAAAAGGGTAAAAAAGGCTAAATTTCTATAGCCGTTTATTCTATTTTTCTATTTTTGTACGAATCGAACTGAAATTTTTCCAATAGATAACTATACTAATAACCCTTAATTCTGAAAATTTTCAAGAAGCAAATAAGAAAAATGGCGGAGATATTCGAATATTTTTAAATTATGTTTATTCCTCTAAAATTTCAAATTTTCAGTTTTCAAAGCTCCCTTTTCACTTTTTCAGTTCTATTGAAGGTAGTGTAAAAAATAATATTTTTTAGGTAAAGTCAGCCAGTGGCGGGCAAAGGAAAAGGGGCAAAATTGTTCAATTTTACCATTTATTTTGGTTTTGTTAAATTTAAAAATCCATTCTAAGGCACGTTTTCAAACGAAGTGAAATGCAATTTTCACAGTTAACCACTACACTAATATGACCTGACTAGGGAAATTTTCAGAAAGCCAATTTAAAAAGCGGTGAAAATATTTATAAATTGGATCGCTTAAAAATACACTATTTATGCGATTGATGCGCAAGAAGGTTTTTATTGTAACTTGTAAGAATAGCAAGTAATCTGTAGAGAAGCAAATTATCAAACAAACGGTTAAAAGTTTATTTTTTTAATATTAAAATATTATAACGAGATCGCTCTGGAAAAATTCTAGTAATTGCTTCTTTAACCTTTAACATTCTAGTCCACGATTTGCTTGTTTGTTTACATTCTCTTTTTTTATACTGAGTTAGTCAATGACATGTTCGCGACAGTTCCAGTCACATGTCATGTGACACATCGACAGACAGACGTTAGTTCTATGGATTTCTGGAGTGGGCACGCCGAACAATCTGACATTTCCAGAATCCACGAATCGACGGGTGCAACGTTCGAGAAAGTACCTACTGTTTCGCTGCCCGTCGGGGGAGCTATATAAGAGTAGCCTCGCGGTTGCGTAAAACAGTTTAGTTTGGACATTGAGTGAAGTGAAGACAGAGAGCAGAGCAGTAATTAGTGGAAGCTGAACAGAGCAGTAGTGAAGTGAAGTGTGAAGTAAGGGAGCCAGTAGTGACAGTATAGCGAATTATAAAGAGAACAGCTGTGTTTAGTGTGTTGATTATTTAGAATTAGAATTAGAGGTTATAATTTGGATTAGTGAATAAAGTAATTTGTAAGACTTTTTTGGTGGTGATTTATTTATTGTGAGACCCGTAACAACTGGTGTCAGAAGCGGGATACGGATTCCAGCAAGAAGATTAATTAGTTAATGGGTAAATTAAGAAGTGGAAAGGAAACTGGAAGCGACAAAATGTCTGAGCAAATGTTGGAGGATATGATGTTACTGCTCAAAAACGGCCAGGAGGAGCAGAAAAATATCATGAAGAAGCTTGAAGACGGCCAGGAGGAGCAGAAAAATATTGTGAAGAAGCTCGAAGACTCTGAAGAAAAGCTTCTGCAGCAACAAAAAGACTCTGAAGAAAAGCTTCTGCAACAACAAAAAGATAGCGAAGAAAAGCTGATGCAACAGCAGAAGGATAGTGAAGAGCAGCTGCTAAAAGTTATCCTGCAGCAAAGAGACGATTATGTTTGTGAACTAAACAAAGTGAAACAAGACATTGACAGTGTTCGCGATGAAGTCGGTGGTGTTCGCGATGAAGTGAAATTGGTAGAAAATCGAGTAGAACGGAAAACGAAACTGCTGGTAGAGGAGATCGAGAATAAACTCAGAACTCTCGAAAGTTCTGAGGTGAAGCATCCTCCGTGTGCCGTACCGACTAGCAGTTTTGGCGCGAAAGTGAAACCACCAGCGTACGACGGAACAACTCCTTGGACTGCGTACAAGATGCAGTTTCAGGCCGCATGCAAGGCCAACGGATGGAACGACGCAGAGAAGGCAACGGCACTGGTTCTTGCTCTTCGGGGGCAGGCTGTGGATATGCTGCAAACACTGCCGGTAGAACTGCACTCGAATTACAACCAATTGAGTGCAGCATTAGAACTTCGGTTCGGCAATCGCCATATGGAGCAGGTTTTCCAAAATCAGTTAATGAGCAGAGTGCAGAAGCCGAACGAGTCGCTACAGGAGTTCGAAGCTGATGTCAACAGGATTGTCCATCAAGCCTACCCAGACTCGCCGCAAAATTTCAAGGAACAACTAGCCTCGCAAACTTTTGTCAACGGGATACGAGACACTGAAATACAGAAGGTAATGACGAGACTCATTGCGAATTCAACGACCACCATCCGAGGGTTCAGCGAGCAGATAGTCCCGGCCAGACTGGAAGCAGATCTTGGAAGCTGCGTTGGGTTAGTCGAGCCATCCCCAGATAGTAACAAGAATCTGATAATAAAAAAAAATCCAAGACGTTAGTCAACACTAGCCGAGAGATTCCTGTACGTATTGCAAATGTGTTTTCTGGTAGCTCAAGGATCAAGGAAGGTGACGTACTTGGAATTTGCGTACCAGTCAAGAAGATCAGCTGTTGCGAGAAGATGGAGGGCAAGGAGAAGGCAGATACAAGGAAGATGAAGATTGTCCTGCCGGAAGTTGACTTCGAAGAACTGTCAAAAGACGAGACAAAGTTGCCGAAAGAATTTTTGAAGAGGAACCAAGACGTTTTCGCAACAGGGAACATGAAATTAGGCAGAACGGACATTGTGCAACACCAAATAAATACAGGCGACACCCAACCAATAAGACAAGCCCCAAGAAGACTGCCGATTGCGAAACAAGAAGAGGTATCAACCATGCTGGACCAGATGCTGAAAGACGGAGTGATTGAGGAATCAAACAGCCCGTGGTCATCGCCAGTCGTGTTAGTAACCAAGAAGGATGGAACAACAAGGTTTTGCGTCGACTATAGGAAGTTGAACGATGTTACGAAGAAGGACAGCTACCCGCTACCAAGAATCGACGACATTTTATGTACCTTGTCTGGCTCAGCCTGGTTCTCAACCTTGGACCTGAAGAGCGGTTACTGGCAGGTTGGCATGCACCCAAATGACAAAGAGAAAACTGCGTTTTCTACTGGCACGGGTCTGTACAATTTTAAGGTTATGCCATTTGGTCTCTGCAACGCGCCAGCCACCTTTGAAAGACTGATGGAGATGGTACTCCGAGGGCTGACCTGGAAAACATGCCTAGTATACCTGGACGATGTCATGGTTATGGGTTCCACTTTCCAAAATCACATCGACAACCTTCAGGAAATTTTCGATCGATTCAGAACTGCCAACCTGAAGCTGAATCCAGAAAAATGTTCGCTATTTAAGAAGAAGGTTGAGTTTTTGGGACATACCGTAACTTCTGAAGGAATCCAGACCAGCGACAGCAAAGTAGCATCGATTCGTGATTGGCCGACTCCTAAAGACAGACACGAAGTCCAAAGTTTCCTCGGTCTTTGTACATACTACCGAAGATTTGTCAAGAAATTTGCAGATGTAGCAGCTCCGCTCCATAAGCTCACCGAGTTGAAGACACCTTTCATCTGGGATGCCAAGTGTGAAGACGCTTTCCGAAGACTGAAAAAGGCTTTGATTTCTAGTCCGATCCTGTCATATCCTCAAAGAGAAGGAAAGTACGTACTTGATACTGACGCAAGTAATATCGGGATAGGTGCTGTTCTATCGCAAGTCCAAGAGGGAGAAGAGCGAGTCATCGAGTACTACAGCAAGACCTTGACAAAGCCTGAGAGGAACTACTGTACCACCAGGAAAGAATTACTGGCAATCATCAAATCGGTGGAGCATTTTAAAAATTATCTGCATGGGAAGGAATTCCTGATCAGAACAGATCACGGCGCGCTCACCTGGCTGATGAAGATGAAGAACGTAGAGGGTCAGACTGCTAGGTGGATAGAACGACTACAGCAGTTCAACTTCAAAATAAAACATCGTGCAGGCAGATTACACCAGAACGCTGATGCACTATCAAGGAGGCCATGCGTGAAATGCTCACATTGTGAGCGGATTGAGGATAGCCAGAAGGAAGAGTGCGTTCGAAGGATCGTGATCAATGCAGATACAGGATGGACGATAGAAGCATGCAGGAAAGAGCAAGAAAAAGACGAGGACATCGGAGACATTTTAAAACGTAAAGAAGAGAATGGACCGAGACCAACGTGGGCAGAGGTTTCTCCACGTAGCCCAGAATATAAAGCTCTATGGTCACAATGGGAGTCGCTGCAAATCGAAAATGGTCTGCTAAAGAGAGCCTGGGAGAGTGCCGACGGAAAGAAGATCGTCATGCAGTTTGTGGTTCCAAGGAGTAAAGTTCCGAAGATTCTCGAAGTAATCCATGGAGGTACATCAGGAGCTCACTTCGGAGTAAACAAAACACTAGCGAAAGTTCGAGAGAGGTTCTACTGGGTGAACTGCAAGGACGATGTCGAAGCCTGGTGCCGTAAGTGCGAGAAATGTGCTGCAAGCAAGGGCCCAAGCAGAAGACTGACAGGCGCTATGAAGCAGTACAACGTCGGAGCCCCATTTGAGAGAATAGCCATAGACGTAGCAGGTCCTTTTCCAATCAGCGACAGCGGTAATCGCTTTATCCTGGTTGCCATGGATTATTTCAGCAAGTGGCCTGAAGCATACGCCATACCGAACCAAGAAGCTGCTACAGTTGCGAGAGTCTTGGTGGATAATTTAATCAGCAGATTTGGCGTACCTTTAGAGTTGCATTCCGATCAAGGACGAAACTTTGAATCCCAAGTTTTCGCAGAAATGTGTAAACTGCTCGGGATAAACAAGACAAGGACTACACCTCTCCATCCACAATCTGACGGTATGGTAGAACGGTTTAATCGAACAATGGAGGAACATCTGTCGAAGGTGGTGAGCAACAATCAGAAAGACTGGGACCAGTACCTGCCTTTGTTGCTGATGTCGTACAGGGCAGCCATCCATGAGACTACAGGGCAGACACCGGCCAAGGTTGTATTCGGCAAAGAGATTCGGCTACCCTG
This sequence comes from Malachius bipustulatus, assembly GCA_910589415.1. NCBI lineage: Eukaryota > Metazoa > Arthropoda > Insecta > Coleoptera > Melyridae > Malachius > Malachius bipustulatus. Next base: position 36,889,806 of record OU342634.1, on the reverse strand, counting down.
TGATTTGGTGTACGGTTCACCAGGCAGTCCACCATCGGAGATCAGAAACTATGTCGACGAATTAAGAAACTCCATGGCAGAAGTGCATTCCCTTGTCAGGAGGAAGATCAAATTGGCCAGCGACCGAATGAAGGCGAGGTACGACCTGAAGGCAAACTCCGGCGGCTTCACAGAAGGAGACAAAGTGTGGTTTTATAATCCAACTAGGAAGAAGGGTTTGTCGCCTAAGTTTATGCCATCCTGGGAAGGGCCTTACACAATTATTAAAAGGATAAACGACGTGGTGTATAGGATACAGCGGAGCGGAGCCCCCAAGTGCAAGATGAAGGTAGTCCACCTGAATCGTCTGGCACCCTACTGTGGAGACAGCGAATAAGTCCGTTCGAGCGGGACGCTCGAAAATAGAAAGGGGGCAGTATAACGAGACCGCTCTGGAAAAATTCTAGTAATTGCTTCTTTAACCTTTAACATTCTAGTCCACGATTTGCTTGTTTGTTTACATTCTCTTTTTTTATACTGAGTTAGTCAATGACATGTTCGCGACAGTTCCAGTCACATGTCATGTGACACATCGACAGACAGACGTTAGTTCTATGGATTTTTGGAGTGGGCACGCCGAACAATCTGACATTTCCAGAATCCACGAATCGACGGGTGCAACGTTCGAGAAAGTACCTACTGTTTCGCTGCCCGTCGGGGGAGCTATATAAGAGTAGCCTCGCGGTTGCGTAAAACAGTTTAGTTTGGACATTGAGTGAAGTGAAGACAGAGAGCAGAGCAGTAACTAGTGGAAGCTGAACAGAGCAGTAGTGAAGTGAAGTGTGAAGTAAGGGAGCCAGTAGTGACAGTAGAGCGAATTATAAACAGCTGTGTTTAGTGTGTTTGATTATTTAGAATTAGAATTAGAGGTTATAATTTGGATTAGTGAATAAAGTAATTTGTAAGACTTTTTTGGTGGTGATTTATTTATTGTGAGACCCGTAACAATATTATATTGGAGAGATAGAAAAATATGAGGTATCTTAGGGTAATATTTGTAGCAATTTTGGTTTTGTGCTTAGTGTCAATCGCTTATTCTGATTATGATAACCAAGATGAACACGAAATCATTTACGAAAAACACGAAGAGGAGAATGATGCAACGGACTGCGAAATACAGGTGCCTTGCCGGCCAGGCTATGTCAGAATCAATGGAAGTTGCAGAAGGGAGATTTAGCTAATCTTTATCTTCGTCTTTTAGCTAGTCTTGCTTCATCTTTGCATTTTGAGGTAAGATCACACGTTACTGGCTTTTTAATTTTTTGAGTAGAAAATTTTAGTACCTAACCTTGTTACTTAGACTACCTTTTATCTACGAGTGATTTATAAAATTCCCATTTTTACATGTTACTTAGTTAATAAAATTTATGATTATCATGAAGAGTCGATATAGCAAAAACAATCACGAAATCGCATTCAAAAACAATAATTGAACATGACGGCGTAAGAAACGCAATGAGAAACGTCATGGTTTATTCGCAGATCGGCAGACACATCCCTGCAGGGTTGCCCAGAGCCGAGAGCATGACCCGCTACGCCCACCACAGACATTACGCGTGTCGCCATTCTTGCTTCAACCTGACGTTCCTGGATTATCCTAGCCAAACAATCTGTACAATTATTAGGTATTTTTGTTTTGTGGCGTTACGCTACCTTAAATGGATATTTACTATTGAAGATGATATTTGTTGAATGAATTGATGAATTTGATGAAGATATTTTTGTTCATGTCGAATTCTGTACGTCTTTGATGATAAAATGTCTTTTTTCGAGAACGGTGGCTTCTGCAGCTTTTGACCAGGGATCTTTTTTATGTAAAAAACATTGGCGCTTTGAAATTTGCTCTCAAAATGACAAATTTTAGAGTGCGGTAAAAGTTAGGTGGGTGAAATCCCTACGCAACCCTAAAATCTCCACCACTGGCATATCTTAGAACATTAGTTTGGAGCCTTAAAAGTTGATATTATTATTGTAAAAATCTGTACAAAACCTGGAGCCTGTAACTCAAACGGTTCTTGAGATATCGCAAAAAAAGTAAGAAAAAACAATTTTTTTGAACACCCTGTATCTCGAAAACGGTGAAAATAGAAACCTTTTTTCTTAGAATAAGTCGTAGAACACGTCCTTTATTTTATGCTAGTTGGTAGTTAACTCCCTGTAGTATACGTTGATAGGGGACTTAATAATAATAAAAAAATTATTGTAAAAACATTTTGCAATTTATTTGCTTAATCTTTAGAATTAAATAGCTTGACTGGTGTGTACTTAATACCTAAAATTCCTATGATGTCACTTTCTTGTATTGTAAATATTTGCTCACTTCCGTCATTGATTTTACTAGCACTGGCTAACAGTATTGCATGCATTTTATTTTTCTTAATAACGTTTTATTTACATTAGCTATGATGGTATAAATATAACAAGCCATAAAATGATAGTTTCACTATAATATTATTATCAACTTGCAATAATCAAACTTTATAAGAGAATACCATCCTAGATTAATTGATTAGATAGGTAAATTTTTTAAGTATACCCACCTACTTACTCAATAAATAGTGATAATTCCTCAAAGGTATTGTCAGATGCTTCTGATGTGTACAGTTGTGTTATAATATTAAATACGTATAACCATATTAGAGAGATAAAAAATATGTGGTGTCATAGGGTAATGCTTCTCGCCATTTTGGTTTTCTGCCTAGTATCCATTGTTTATACCCATCATGGTAATCACGATGAACATGAAAAAGAAGAGAAGGATGTTGTGGGCTCCATAATAAAGGTGCCTTGCCAGGAAGGCTATGTCAGGATCAATGGAATTTGCAGAAGAACCATTTAGCTTATCTTATAGTATGATAAAAATACTATTTTATTCATTACACTTGAGGTAAGAGTTACATATTGATACATTATTTGAATTTTTGAGTCAAAAATTTTAGTAAATAGGTGGGTACCTACTTAGAATTATCCAGAAGATATAATCGTCATATGATTATGACAGGTAGAGTGTCATCATACATAAATAAGGTTGAGTGGCAGCTGGAGTATAGTAGGTAGCATCATATAATAGACTATTTTTAGAAATGACTATAAGACTGGATAAAAAGTAAATATTTTTTCTGGAAAATCACAAAATAGAATAAGCTACCGTTTAGCATTTAAGAAATATGATCAATTTTGAAACAAGTCTGAGCAAGGAATAAACAACACCTTTCTTATATTTTAAGTTTAAAATTGTTGAGGTATCAAGGTCAACATTAAAATTTGATGGTGATGATGATTTTTGATATTTTGCGCCCTCTATTTTGTTATTAGGAACAAACTATAAATAGTTTCGTCTGTGACAAAAAACAGTTGCAAATTTCGAGCTCTACTTGTTTTGTTCTTTTACTTTATTTCAGCCGACTCAATAAAATACCAAAAAATTTACATGGTTGCGGATTTTCGAGTGCAGGTTTTGAATTTTAACTTTTCTAAGTCAAAGAAACAAGTAATGAAAAATTCAACTTGTACAGATTTTTTGATCTACCCCTTTATTTTACGACGAAATGTAGTACTCATGTAGAAAATTCGAAATACTTTTTGAGTAACTGCATCCTGACATTCCTAACCTCTATAGTTATCTGTATATAATAGGTACTTATTTTATTAGAATAAGACACCACCCAAAATAAGAATATGATGCAGGTTTTTTTTTACTTTATTTATTCACGAAAAATAATTGTTTTTGTAATCTTTGCTTTTGTTTCAGAATTTTCCCTGGACTTGGCAAGAGATAATCCTATAGAAAAATGTAAAAAAACGTCAAAAATATTATTCAAATTGTGTAAACTGTAAATCATCCTAATGGTTAATAAAATAAAGTAAAATCACTGTTTTTATGTTTTTTACCCTATTATTTTTTTTTTGCAAAATTTTTACAAAGTGCTATTTTCCAGATTTTTTAACCACATGGTTGAACAGTAAGAGGATTGACAACTTATTAACGAGTTTAGAAGTCTTTGCCTCTATTCCCAAACGCGTATTTTTTGTCTCAGTTACATAAACTTTTTTTCTCCATCCCATTTATTTAATTATTTTGTAAATAATAGTCAAGCCATAAAGCTCCGGAAATGTGGACAAAAATCCTGCAAAATATTAATGTAAGAAGTAACTTTTATTTTTATTTCATTATACAGGGTGATTCAAAATTCAGTGCAAAGATTTTAAGGGCGTATTTACCAGCCAAAAATAAGAAAATATTTTCATATAATCGTATGTCCTAACTTGCTTCGTTTTCTATATACAGGGTGTAAAATTTTGAAAAAAAAAAACGATTTTTTAATAATTACTCAAAAACCTTTCAGCTGATGTAAATAAATTTTGGTAGGCTTATTTGTCATTATAAAGAACTTCCTTTGATGGGAATAACATAAATTTATTATTTCCAGTGGCGTCTCAGGGGGCTACCTACTTGAAACTTATAGATAAAATTATGGAACGCCACTGCTCTTTTGAGAATTTATATTTTTTTTAGATTGAGCGGTCAATAATGTAACTTTCTTGCCTCCTGAGCTTTACTCGTATCTAGCTTTGTTACCAAGAAAAAAATCAAAATCTGCGCAAGGCCCTATTAAAACAAATAATAAATTCACATCGATTATTGAGATTCATTTAATTTAATTCATCAGGTAGCCCCCTGAGACGCCACTGGAATTAATAAATTCATGTTATTCCCATCAAAGGAAGTCCCTTATGACAACAAATAAGCCTATAAAATTTTATTTAAATCGGCTGAGAGGTTTTTGAGAAATTGATAAAAATCGATTTTTTTTTCAAAATTTTACCCCCTGTATCTAGAAAACAAAGCAAGTTAGGATATACGATTATATGAAAAAAACTTGTTATTTTCGGCTGGTAAATACGCCCTTAAAATCTTTGCACTGAATTTTGAATCACCCTGTATAATTCCACAGTCATATTTGCTTGCATTTATCAAAAACGTCAATCCACCTTTGTGTTTTATACTGTTACTGTACTTAGAATAATAAAACTTTCATACATTGCTTTGAAGGTTTATTCAAAGTTTTATAATATGTCCTTATACCTATACTTTACAATGAATTAATAATTTAATTCCTCATAGAGACTCATTGTTTTATGTAGAAGGATATACAGAAGTGTGAGCTTATCTTATTATTAATTTAGGTACTTAAAATTAGAGATCCATAGAGAGAGCCATAAGCTTATTTATCATTATACTTCCTCCGTCAATGTAGCTTCGCGTCATCCTAAAAAATATATTAATAATTAATGTTGACATACTTTTAATTTAAAAACAATTTTAACAAACTTTATTGTACCTACAGAATAATCATACATACATAATAGTAATTATTATAGTCGCTTGAACCACTCGAAGCTTATCAAATTAATTTTGCAATAAGGCACCTATAATTTTTGGAGTTGGTATCTTATCGTAATTTTTATTTTCTTTTTTTATAATAGTTTCAAAATAAAATTAATACGCTATACAGGGTGCCCCAACGTATAGAATTCTAGCGCGAAAAGTAGAGTTAATAATTACATCAGAGTATTTTATTCATGATCAAGTTAACGCTCTATAATCTGGTCTAATCAGCATGTTTAAAATTAGTATATTATGCAACGAGCTTATAATGAAGGGTATTAATACGCGAGTATGATGGTTAAGATACGAGCCGTAGGCGAGTGTCTTAACCATCATAAGAGCGTATTAATAGCCATTATCTGCGAGTTCCATACACTATTTTTTCTACGACCCTTTTTTATTTCATAGAAAAGATTAAAAAATTATATATTTTAACAATGACCCATGTACAATTGCGGATCATTGACGTTAAGATAGGTTGCTATTTGCTTACGCATATTAGGTACCAAATTCTCTCTTCGTTGCTAAGATTATTCTGCTGAGACATGTTTTAGTAGTACTAGCTCACTACTCACTACTGCGTAATTTTTATTATGCGAAGTTCGAATTCCGAATTTTACGCTTCGATTTTGAGATTAATTAATAATTTTAATAACTGACAGCCATTAATTACGATATTGTATGACTGCGCAACGCGGGTCGCAGCGTTGCCGCTTTGAATACTATATCACGGAGCGCTACGAATGATATAATACTTTATCTTCCCATCTTTTACACGATATACCTACTTATCAAATTAATTAAGGTAACATAAAATCTTGATAAATTTTCTTTGAATGTTACTTATGTTCTAAATTAAATAAACGTTCAGAATTTTTTTTCAGAAATACAGAACTGATATCACAAGGCAATTTTTGTCGTGAGTATGACAACTCTGTGACTTCGGTTGGCTTGCCGACCCGATCATGAGCGAAAAGGAACCGATTCGATTGCAAACGCTCCTCTGCCATTGGATAGCTTGAACAGTGCTTTAATGAAAATTTGTATCTTAATGAGACCCATTAAAGCACTGGTGAGTCATATTTAATATGCATATTAAAAGTTGGGAGTAGAAAAAAGCTTTTATAGTCCAGTCATTATACCTTATAGTAAGTTCACCTCGGAATTCGAGATACCCAGCTGTAAGTCTGTAAATACGTGTATTCTGACACCCTAAAAGTTGTCTCAAAACCTACATATGGTAGGGTGTACGCAACTATTAAATTTCAAGGTCAAAGGTCACAAAAATCGGTTTTTTGCGCTTTTTTTTGTAAATATCTCATTTCCTATGGGCTTTTTGCTATTTGTATTTATTATCAATTTTGTAGAATACAAAATTATCTACAAATCTTGTTTAAAAAAAATTTTCATAGTGTTAACCGTTTTTGAGATAGAGGGCGGAGAGCGCGCGGTCACAGCATCATTTCAGGTCAACCGGTGCCTCCGGTTGAAAACGCGCCAAAATCAATGATTTTAAATATTTGTCAATTTTTATTAACTATTTTATATTAGGATATTTTATCATTTTTTCCCTAACCTATCCACTTTTCATTCAGTATTAATTTATTTAACAACACTTACCTGCCCATGTAATTGCAGAATTGTTAATGAACATATCGGAATTATATTTGAATTTTAACCTAATTAATATTAATAACTTCTTACATGATGAAAAAAAAAACAAATAAATTATGAATTAATCTTTTTATTAAAAAATATCATTCAATACATTTATTTTTATTAAAAGTAAAAAAATGGAATAAAGGGTACAAAAACTACCATTTATAATTTTAATCATCTTCTTCCTCTTCATCGTCGTCTTCCGGCTGCTGGTAAATTTTAAACTGGTCTTCATTATCGTCTTCAACGACATCTGTCTCAAGTTCTTCCATGATTTCGGGGTCAAAGGTTCCATCTTCGTTAATGTCGCTCTGATAATGGTAGAGCATTGAGGTAAGTTTGCCCATTACATTGGCCACAAGCTAAAGAGCATTGCAAGCCCGATTTCCTGCATCCGCATCGCGAACCACAACCACTCTTGCAGTTGCAGAAAATTGTATTTAGCAAATCTTCTGGAGTAGGTGGTAAAATTGTAATGAATGATAGGCTCCAGAAAATCGTTTCGCATTGCCCAACCTCATACCTGGGGTTCCAAATCATGCCCTAACCAAGTTTGAACTTGATAATATACATGCACGTTTGAAATGTTGATGAGCAGCTGCACTTGTTGGTGGAATATTTGAAAGCTGCACAGGTTTATTAAGTTTTGTAGACTTGACGTAATGCATATAACGAAGATGATCAAGACTTTTCACAGATTTCGAAGCATTATAGACTGCCAATAAGGTTTGAGTTCCACTCTCTAATAATCTCTTACTCTGGGCCGAACAATTTTCTTCCTCAAATGCTGCAGCTAGTTCATCCAAATTTGTCAGTTTCTCAAAAACTTTTAATAATGATTTTTTTTTTCCTTTTTAAAAAGCGCAGAAGTTGTGTCACAGACACTTAATGCGTGCAGAAATAAAATATGTGTTTTGGAATGAGGATAATTATCAAAACTTTTAGTCGAGTATATCTCCGCTTTTACATTTTCTTTCCCAACTTTTTTAAAGAAAACTTCTTGTTCGTAAGACAGTGTACGCTCAATTAAAATGACAAGTAAATCAATATCTTGTCCTATTATAACTGCAGTTTTTTCAGACTTTGATTCTTCAGTTGCAGTTTCAACAATAAGAACATCCTCATCATCTATGGTTTGTTTAGTAGTAATATTTGCAGCTTGTAATTTTCCAATTAACATATTAATGAGCATATCTTTGTTATTTCGGTTTGATAAGAATTTTTCTTGAGTAACTGGTACAACCATTGTTGGCGCGTTTTCGACCGGAGGCACCGGTTGACCTGAAGTGATGCTGTGACCGCGCGCTCTCCGCCCTCTATCTCGAAAACGGTTCACAGTATGAAAAATTTTTTTAAACAAATTTTGTAGAGAATTTTGTATTCTACAATATTGATAATAAATACAAATAGCAAAAAGCCCATAGGAAATGAGATATTTACAAAAAAAAGCGCAAAAAACCGATTTTTGTGACCTTTGACCTTGAAATTTAATAGTTGCGTACACCCTACCATATGTAGGTTTTGAGACAACTTTTAGGGTGTCAATATACAAGTATTTACAGACTTACAGCTGGGTATCTCGAATTCCGAGATTTTTTTCGCGAAAATTTTACACAATGAGACACCCTGTGTAGTATCTTTTAATAATAATATTTCCCTAGTAATTTACGAGGTGTTTTTAATCATGATCTGAAGAAAATAGACATTCGTCAAATAATTTCTTAGAAAATTTAACCGTTATCTCAGAAATGAGACGATTTACTTTACTAACATTAATAACAATCTTATCAAATAATAAGCTATTTATTACAATTTTTAATAGCTTTTCTGCCCTACATCTGATAATCAAACCCGTATGTTGTCAATAAATGATAAATAAAAAATCAAAGTACCTATATTATGCTTAATACAAAAAAAATATATACCTTCGTCGGGTTAGTAATACTGGCCTACAAGTTTTTCTAATTTTTCTATAGCCTTGCGTACAGGGTATATTGGAACTATCGAAAACTGCTAGCTGTCTTGGATCCTCTGTCACCCCATCAGTTGAGCCATTTAATGAACCTTGACTGCGTATACTTAAAACAAACAACGCGAGAAATAAAACTGTAATAATTCTTAAGCGCATCTTTGAAACTTTGCTTATTTTTGCTCATTTGCTTCATTCAGTATAACAAGAAACTAAATTCAACGAAAATAATCACGGCGAGATAACCTTCGCTCGTGTATGAACATTATACAGTGCGAAGAACTGCGATCATGTCAATAAATTAAATCATATCTTTACTTTTATGGCAACATCAGCGCATATACATTTACGTTAATCGCAAGAAAACAAAAATGTTGTCTTAATTATTATCATTAATCTAACATTGTTAAGGATTGGCTGTTATTTCTAGCTGTTGAAATGTCTCAGTAAAAAACTTTTTTGCCTAATAAGACGCCTAAAAGTTCTAAACAGTGCATAGTTTTTTTTTATTTCTAAAACTTTCCAGCCAATGGCGATTACATTTTTTTTCGAAATTCAATCTTCTATGAGGCAGTTATTAGCACCGCTTTGTTTGCGCTTAAAAAATTAAAGTGGAGATGACCGATCATAGAAATTACGATATTACCTATCTATCAGTCCACCAATATAGAAATAGGTTGATACCCCTGATTGTGTTATCAATCTCCCCTTCCTCCCTGGAGCGATTCGACATTATTCATCAAGTTCAAGATACTATATCTAACCTCTCTTGATCTGATCCATTTGCCGCTTCCGATTTAGGTTTCTGTCGAAGAAAACATCAAGATCCTCATTTTTATGGGGTCGAAATTTTAAGTTTCCACCAGCCGTTACTCTATCAGACTTTCTTTGATGAAATATAAACACGCTGTAGAACAGTAAATTTTTCATAATTTTATGTTTTTTCGTTTAAATGAGATTGGTCTTACAAAAAGTTATCTGTTAATTTATACTTTCCTAAGAATAGAAGAACCTGCATGACCTGATCCCCCTCCCCGCGGACAGAAGTTTGGAAGAGGGGGGTCTTATTTACTCTTAATTTTGTCCAAACAAATATTCCAAATTCAACATGAAAAACATTATAGAAATAAATATTTCAAAATTTTTATGATTTTCCATGATAGGAGTAGTGATGTGTTGGTACAAAGCAGGTTAATTAAATAGCTGCATACTTACAGAATACAGGTCGACAGACTCCGTGATATCTACGAAACCCCGGTCTACAAGGTGAAGTAATTAGATTGCCTGTCACAACTGTTCCTTTCTTTGTATTAATTGATGTTGATGTACGCAAATCGCTAAATGCGAAAGCATTACCTCTTTTGCCATTCTTAACACTTAATTGTTGAGTTGATGTGGATAATAATAGTGTTATTATTAATACAGTTAAAAAATAACTACGTATTCCGAACATCTTGATTCTTAGAAATTACAGACATTTCTGTGTTTATTTTCAATATATGAAACAAATACATATTTCTGATGAAGTGAGTTCGTTATCTGCAATAACGTTGCTTACAGTTACACATAATAATTAAGATAATTAACACATAGTGAGATCTGCAGAAGCATAAAAATAACTAGGCAAACAAGAAAACACATCCATCTGTACAACAAGACAACTCATATACAAGTACATACCTACCAGCTAGAGTCGTGAACTTATTACAAGCAACTTATTTTTCGCTTTGCGGTTTATTTTAACACTTTTCACACTCTTCATAATGTGCGAAAAGTTTGATTTTTAAACTCCTGGTAAATACAATTATTGATTGAGCTTAGAGTACCTAAAAAAAATAGTCCAAAATTAAGAATATAATTAGATTTTTTCATCATAAGGCATCATAACTAATGCGGCGTAGTTAAAGGCCAGGTAGGGGTCATCGAGGCAAGTCAAAATTTTTATATAAAATCTTTTTTTTTTTTTTGCCAACAGGTACGAAGATACAGAGTGTTTTCTATGTTTTCTAAGTTTGAAGCAACGGTTTGATGAAATCCAACAAAACTTAGCAGTAGCACATCTTCGGCAAAGTGCCTCTTCTATCGAGGCACTTCAAGATGATCTATCGACAAATTGAAAATCCAGGACCATACTTGAATGGTCCTGGATGGTCCTGGCACTTTTTTGACATAAACATACATTTTCCGGTGGACTTTCACGAAAAACGGCTTTCGACGAAATAACGAATCCAAATCGGATTCGGAAAGTACAAAAAAAAATGCTACGAAATGAGTTTCTAAAAACGGCACACTTAGACTAGCTTCACAAAAACAATCAAACCAACAACTTGTACCTGCCACAACTCCAATTTTCAGTCAGTTTTACCTTACAAATTGTTTTTAATGTTCCTCGTATTTTTGTATTTTGTATTTTTTTTTTAGGGTGATTAAGTTACCTGACCTGACCTAAAAGATCTATTGTATCCCCTCTACTGTGCTTCGCCTGGTGTGGAATCCCTTTAGTGAAGCACCCTCTCCAAGTCCGTTTCTAATGTTCCTCAAAATTCATTTGAAATCATTTCAAAAGCTTCAGTGCTGCGAATTTACGCGATAGCCTATATATTGCCGGAATTTTGTATCTAGTAACCAGGGCCGTACTTGATATTCTCACGTGTATTTTCATCATGCTTACTTTTTGATTCTAAAATCACCTAATCAAATCAACAAGCAAAAAATGGTGAGCGCCATGCCCTATTAATTCTTGTGGTATATCACCAGGGTCTTTGGAATACACTCACCTTCATCCAAGACTTGAATTCGGATATCAAAATGTATCCTTTTTCCTTTTTTTATTTTTCCTTCCTTGTAGGGCAACCTAAAAAAAATACTTTTTTCTATCATCACTATCATCACCATTATACCCCCACCAATATTCTGAGATGGGAAATATTTGGGTGGAAAATATTGTATTCCTTCTAAGCGATACCTACCGAATTAGTCGAGAACTACAACAAACTCAATAAAAAAAATCAATTAAAGACCGCTCCAGTTTTTTTTTAAAGAAATTTTTGATGAGTTATTTCTGTACAGCGCTATCGACTTTCCGAAAATTGATTTTATAATATTATTAGATTATATATTTTCATCATTTTTTAGAATTTCGCCTAAAATCCGAAACATTTTTACGGTGCTAAATATCCAAAATTGAACTTACTTCGGATGATCAAAGTAATTGCACATTCGTACTACACAACCTCAATTAATCCCTAATTGTCAAAATCGGTTAAGATTTATATTTTTAACAACTTAAAGGGTAAGTAGTTCACCTCCACTACATACTGTTAAGGCCGCATCATCCCTACGGGTTAAACCATCTATAAGGAGTCTTAATTACCACTACGCCAAGCGGCTTGCTTTAGAGCCAAATGGCTATTAATTTAACCGTTCCAAATCAGACATATTTTCTGGAGAAAAATTTTTGAACTCTGATTTTGAATTTATAATAATCGGTCCAAAAAATGCTTTGTTAAAATAATTTATGGTCATCTTATTGGATCTTTATTGTTTTCGGTCTTATAAGAAGAGTTTTCGAACTGGTGTAACATGCGCTTTATTATTTTCTGATCTTCATGAAAACTGAAAAATTATCATGAAAACAACAAAAAAAAAAGGTCATACTCGTATATCATATACGAGTTACATTTTTACAGATTCAATCTCAGACATAAATTTTTTTGAAAGGCTACTTTTGTATTACTTTTACGTATTCATGTGTTTACGTTTATTTTTTTTTTTAATATTCTGATGATGACATTGAGTTACTTTTCCCGATTGATACTAAGCAAAAAATGTACACTATGCCTCAATTTAACAGATATCGTATATTTTAAGACAACTGAGATCACAGTTTCCTCAAAAAAATGCATGAGCCAAAAAGTTGATTTTGAAATTTTTGAAAAAAATTTTTGTCATAAGTTTGTGCTTTTAAAAAAATTAAATTTGAACACATCCATGGTGTGAATTTTAGTTCCATAGAGATTTCCGGTAAATTTTGGCAAAATTCGTTAGATATTCACCGAAAGTAATGTTAATTATGAAAGAAATTAATTATTTTATACAGGTGGCTAAAAAGTGGCAACTTTTCAAATTTCAACTTTTTGCTCATTTTTCTCCGTGTAATTTTGAATTCGAATATTTTGCCTACGATAGTAGTTAGATTAGATTAGATTTATCGTGAGTGCATGGGCCATTGTGACACCTCCACTGCGACCGAAGGTCAATAATTGTGGCATCAACGATGTTAGTTAATATTGTTTATATTAATTAGAAAAATCAACAGGGACAATGGAAACTAATACCAGGAGCGAAATTTTCCAATAAAAAAAATCTGTCATATTTTTCTGTTTTTGGTTCATCGCAATTTTACAGAAAGGAAGGATCTTACAAGTTCGAGTTTATTTGCAAGTTCATAAAAAAATTAATGTAAATCAAGTTTTTAATTCAATTGAACTTCAGAGATGTTAATTTGTGAATTGTGATGAGTATGTTTTCAGGTTGTCACACCACACACACACATGTTTTTGACCTACTATTTTTTCAAATTGAAGTGAGCCTATTACAAACGAAATATAAATAAAAAGTGAACATTTTTATGACCTAATCTAATTCAAATGTTGGGTTATATTCATTTCTTATATTAAATAGAAAATATACTCGAACTTCTCAGATGGTTTCTTCGTGTCGAATACGCTTTGCACCAAAAATATTGAAAAATGTGACAAAAATTTTTAAATTTGAAAATTTCGCTCCTAGTACTATGTAGGTAGTTTCTATTACTCATGTTGATTTTATTCATTGTTGTAAACAATATTAACTAATACTGTAGTCAAAATATTTCAAATTCAAAATTACACTGAGAAAAATGAGCAAAAAGTTGAAATTTAAAAAAGTGACCACTTTTGGCAACCTGTATAACAAAAAAAAATTATTTCATAACCAACATTACATTTGGTGAATATAAAACCAATTCTGCTGAAATTTCCCCCAAAACACTTCAAGTTTTCAAAATATTATGTGTTTTGTTATTTTGAAGTTCATATTATAGATAAACGCCATTTTCTTTGGAACTAAAATTCACACCATGAGTCTAGTGTGCTCAAATTTAATGTTTTAAGAAGCGCAAACTTATGACAAAAAAATTCAAAAAAGATGGAAAATAAAACAATTTCCCATATAATGCGAACTTTTTGGCAGACACTGTAATTACACGGTAATTAGTTTCTTTTACATTAAAAAAGAATACGAAGGATACATTCAACTTTGAAATTAAAATTAATTGTTATAAAAGTTTCCTGTTTTATTCACTTATTAGTAAAAAATAACAATAAATTTATTACATAATTTAATAATTCGACAATATTAGGGTAAAAATTAATGCTTCAGCAAACAATTAAAGCAAAAAGAAAGTGTGCAACAGGAAGCATTATGTCTCAAAAGGTGCATTTTTCAGGTCTCTTGAATATAAAATATAAAAAATATGAAAACTTTTTAAATTATTATTCACTTAGAAAATGTTCCCAAAAAATGCAAAATGTTGCTTGGGTACAGAAATTATACATTAACAATAAATAACAATTATTACATAATTCTTCATAATACATAGTTAAATACATTACATATCTTTCCATTATCACCATGGATTATAATATAAAAGTGTAGAAAAAAAAATTATTTTAATAAAATAATAAGTTTCTGTTTTTCAATTAATACATTATTGTAGATAAGGCACTAATTTAGTGGGGATTGCGATGAGGGAAGCTAGGTTCAATTTAAGAATACTCTTTCTTCATTACAGTTTATGCTTTCTGCCATTTATTTTGGCCATCATCTGAAACTAGAATATTCTGTGCTTCAACAGCCGCGTCTATTTGAAGGCGGTGTCTCAAGACCAAGGAACAGATGTGACTGCACCGAATCTTCATGGTTTTCAATATCTTGGGTATCTCCGGCCGATGCGTTTTGTGCCGTCAGTTTGGAGATTTGCTGTATTATCCTGTTCCGCTGTATTTTCTCGATTGAATGGAGCTTATGGGCAGCTAATCCGACTTTTATTGTCGGTGCCTGTTAATTCTTGCGTTTGGAACATTGGTGTTACTTTCCTGGAGAATTCTGGCGCTTGCACTGAATGGCGCAGTCAACTTGGGTAACATGGATGTTGATGTCACAGGTGTCAAAAGCCATGTAGGCGTACTAGGCGACCGCCTTGGGTGGACTTTTCGTTCTTTATGTAAAATATAAATATGTTCTTGAATGGTCCTACCAAAAGTTTTGAAAGGGAAGCCTTTCTTTATGATATTGTTCCAAAATTGGAATTTTCTTCAGTGCATTTCTTTGCTTCCTTCTTGGATCAATTTTCCTCCTCGGTTCTTATATCGATAAGGACTTGCAACTTCCAAATCGAGCAGCTTCTTTTGCCACAGCTCCTGATGCTTCTACAGCAAAGTAAAAATTTTTCGATGTTCATTATAGTAGAGTTTCCATTTCTAGATTTCGTTTTCATAGCGTGCTAGAAGCTCATCGGAATAACATTCCGAGTATAAATACTTCAAACTATTTTTTGTTCCCCGTCGCAATGGCACATTTCCCATAGAGCTAGCAGCTCTTTTCGTCTCTTTTTTATACAAACCTCATTGAGAAGATTCTTGAAAGTATTGGGAACTTTATTTTCAAATACTGCGGTCCACTGAGTGATGTCAACGTCTTCCTCGCCCAACTGTTGGTCATTAAGGCTCGCGCCCAGGGTCTTGCTAAAATTTTATACAAACCTCATTGATGAAATTATTTATTTTTACACATTAAAACTACTTAAAAACTACTAAAAATTGTTAAAAAATATTAAAAATTGCCCTGGTTACCACTTCACATCTTTGGTTTCAATTATTATTACGAAAGGGGATGATTTATGCAAGTTACATTTTTGGTGAAATTAATATCTATCATGCGGAGAAATTTAAACAAGGTTCTTGATTATTTGTAAATCCGCCTCTGAGTACGACTTCAATTGTATTTTTTTATTAAAAAAAAAATTTGACAAGAGCAAGATGACAAGTTTTAATTACAATTTTAGTGACGAAAATATGCAAAAGATTTTAGCAAGACCCTGGGCGCGAGCCTTACTTAATGACCAACGTTGAGCATATGGTGAACAGTTACGTGCCTCAATTGGTGCCACAATGTTATCCAGTTGGGCGAGGAAGACATTGACATCACTCAGTGGATCACAGTATTTGAAAATTAAGTTCCCAATACTTTCAAGAATCTCCTCAATGAGGTTTGTATAAAAAAGATACGAAAAGAGCTGCTAGCTATCTATGGGAAATGTGCCATTGCGACGAGGAACAAAAAAATAATTTCCAGTATTTATACTCGGAATGTTATTCCGATGAGTTTCCAGCACGCTATGAAAACGAAACCCAGAAATGGAAACTCTACTATAATGAACATCGAAAAATTTTACTTTACTGGAGAAGCATGAGGAGCTGTGGCAACTCGATTTGGCATTTGCAAGTCCTCAACGATATAATAACCGAGGAGGAAAATTGATCCAAGAAGAGAAGCAAAGAAATGCACTGAAGAAAATTCCAATTTTGGAACAAGAATTAATATATTTGGCCCAGGAGCTTATCATAAAGAAAGGCTTCCCTTCAAAACTTCTGGTAGGACCATTCAAGAACATATTTATATTTTACATAAGGAACGAAAAGTCCCCCCAAAGGCGGTTGCCTAGTTCGCCTACATGGACGGGCCGGCTCTTGACACCTGTGACATCAACACCCATGTTACCCAAGTTGACTATTCAGTGAAAGCGCCAAAAAGCAAATAATTCTCCAGGGAGGTAACACCAATGTTCCAAACGCAAGAATTAACAGAAAACGCGCACCGACAATAAAAGTATCCGCTACCCATAAGCGCCGTTCAATCGAGGAAATACAGCGGAACAGGAGAATACAGAAAATCTTCAAACTGACGGCACAAATGACAACGGCCGGAGATACCCAAGATACTGAAAACCGTGAAGATTCGGTGCAGTCACATCTGTTTGAGAGACGGCCTCCAAATAGACGCGGCTGTTGAAGCACAGAATATTTCGAAGCGAGTGGAGCTCAGAAATCGGCCAAGAAATTGGTAAAAACTCCGTCCAAGATACCAGCTAAGTCACCGGGGAAGAACGCTGTGACCCCATCACAGTCTCCAAGAACTCCAAGTGGTACAAGAACGCTCAGCACTGCACCAACTTAAATTGATATTTTAAATGAAACTCTTGTCCGTGTATTATTTTTTGTAAGTGTTTATTATTTTATGTTTTTAAGTTTTGTTGATTTTATCTTCTTTTATTAATATCACTTTTATATATAAAGTTATAGAATAATATTATAAACAATTTTTAATTAATTAGACATGAATGAAAAAAAAAATAATAAATTAAATAAAAGAACCTTATTTATATTAATTTCACCAAAAATGTAATCTGCATAAATCATCCCCTTTCGTAATAATAATTGAAACCAAAGATGTAAAGTGATAACCAGGCAATTCCAGTTATTAGTAGTTTTTACATAGTTTTAATGTGTAAAAATAAATAATTTTAATTCGTCAAGGATTGCTAACATGTGCTCCAGTCAATGTAATTATTAAAGAATTTAACATCCTAGTAAACTAATCTCAACTTCTAGTTTCTAATGATGGCCAAAATAAATGGCAGAAAGCTTAAACAGTAATGAAGAAGGAGTATTCTTAAATTGAACCTAGCTCCCCTCATCGCAATCCCCACTAAATTAGTGCCTTGCAAACTAGTCGATGACTAAAAAGGAATTTTATTATTGTAGATGCATAATAAGGTATAGGTATTTCTAATTTACCAATTTCTAAAATAAATAAAACATTTCAAATATAATAATTAGACTTAATACTATTAGAAAATACTATTAAACCATTATTACATCTTATGAGATACATTTTTTATAACTATCTAAAATAAAAATATATTCACTATTCTCTCCTTGTTCAAGCATCTTGGAGTTTAAGATCTAGTTGTTACTACTGGAACAAAAAATAAATACATTAATAATTTACCAAGAAAAAGTCGTAAATAATCTAAAAGCCACTCCGACAAAATAAATAATAAGTCAGTTGTATAAAATTTATTAAAACTTAAATAAAGAATGTAAAACAATATAAAACCATCTAATATTAAAACGTCCGTCAACTCGGAAATGTTTACGAAAAATTAACTCCTCGTAGTTTAATAATCTATTAATAAAAAATAAGCACCTCTAGGTATGGCTTTCCGACAAACACCGTGAACTTTCACGTACCCCGGTTGACAATTAAACGTAATAATATTGAAGAGACCGACAGGGTAGGCCGCTTCATGATCGAAATGCTGATCAGTCATGTCAACCGGTAATGGATAGGCAATACCCAATATCGAAAAACAAAGTAACCCCACTAAGACCACTTTCAACGACATAATTGCACAATTCGTGTTCTTCAACGAATAATTTTATACTGAACAATAGAACTGTAATCCGTTTATCCACTCAGAACTAAGATAAATCAGGTATTTGTTATGATAAAATCTAAATAGCTTTGAAATGAAGTCATTAGCACTTGAGAAAATATTCACAATATCAGATCTCTGGAGACATTTAAGTATAAGTAGATAACCCTAAAACCGAAATACCACTTACTAACTTACATCAGAAATATACACCGTCAAATTTAATTCATGTATAGCAGAAAACATTGGTCCCCAATAATACTAGATATCTGAAACTTGATAGTTATCGATTTTCAAAAATTTCGAAGCACAATAAAAAAATTGACAGTTTTCACAATGAAATTAGAGGGAGCTAGGCCGCCCCACCAGCTACCGTCTCTCCTACCTGCCTGTTTTGAAGACCTAGATGGTTGGTTACTCCCTGTATCTCCATGAGACTAGGAATCTTCCTATCATTAAGTTGTTCCCTTGGATCTAGGAGAATATCTTCGTCTTAAGCAATTAACTAGACAAGAAAATATTTTCTTATCGCTGCTCTATGTAGCACCCGAAACTCTATCTATAATTAAAAACATACACATCCTTGTCCAATTGCGGTAATGTCTAAATTTCATCAATTTTTTGGCATCAACCTCTTCATTTTTGTTCAGCTTAAGCAAGTTAAGTGCTGTTAGAAGGTCGCTTACTATTAATACTATTCCTTGTACCAGGAGGGCCTTTCAATGTTCAGCAACAGACCTTACGTCTATTGCATCAGTTTCACCGATCTACAACTTCTGATCAGAATCTCTTGTGAGATTCGGCAAGTAACTTTCCTAAATCAAAGGATGTGTTCACCCGAATTTTTCTTCCAAGTGAACATCATCTGAGCTAAAATAACTGACCCTGAAATCCTTTTCACGCGTCGTTAGAGTGGCGTTGTTAGTTAGCGTGATACCATTCTGTTGCTTATCCTTACCATGTCAACTCCTATCATCTCCTGCGGTCTTCACATAAAGAGAATGTAGCTCGTTTTCATTTAAAAAGCGACCTTTCACTCGCTTCATAATATAGTCGTTACGCTAACCTAAGCTTGGTAACTCATTAACCTCGGTATAATGAGAAGAAAGCAGAAAAGCCTTAGACCGCTTTCTGCACAGGTAACCTACCCATGGTTTCTTCTAGAGTTCATGAATCAGGCATTAACAGTCACTAACTTGATAGTTACAGCTAGTATTATAAAGGCTCATTAAATTAGGGCAGATTTCTGGGACCGTTTCTAGAAAAGGTATCGACCGTCGGTGGAAAATATTACAATTTAGTGATTCTCGGCATGAAAGGGATTACAAAAATGTTAATAAAAAGAGTTACAAAACGTGTACTGTTTACAAAATCTAATCGAGATAAAGTCGTGAATCCGAACTTTCTGGAGAAAGAATTAAGAAAATTTTCTGAAGATCTCGTTTTAAAACTGGCTCGAAAATAGTATGTTCGGGCCAGTATACAGGGTGGTTAACAGTTTTATGCTCACCATTATGGGATCTGGGAAACGGTAACCGATACAGGGTCGGTTAAATTAGAGAAAAGCTGTTTTTTTGAAAAACTTTAGTCGTTTCTGAAATATCCTGAAGAAGCTGAAAAATCGAGATTTCTTCCTTCAGTCATATCTTTTCTATTATTGAAAATAAATAATTTTTTTTTAGGCTTACATAAATCGTCAACACTTTTCCATTCAACATTTCAAACATTTTGAAAACCCAGTAGATCCCAGAGTTTTCATAGCCGACTTTTGTTTTTCTTACGACCCCTATATTGTTTTTAGTGTCATTCGGTGTTAAAAGAATCAAGAAAACCATAAATCTATCACATAAAAAAAAAAAAAAATCTGCACCATATTCTTCTTTTTTTTGTTGAAAAAAAAGTAAATTATTTCACCGAATGACGTCGCCACATGACATTGCTTGCCTTATGGTTTTTTTTTTATGACATCGGTTAAAGAAAGGTTATTTTTTCAAAAAAAGGAGAATAAAATTTTGAAGAATTTTTTAATGTGATAGAATTTTGGCTTCCCTGATTTTTTTAATACCGAATGACAGGAAAAAACAATATGACAACCATAAGAGAAACAAAAGTCGGCTATGAAAACCCTGGGATCTAGTAGGCCTTGAAAAATTTTTGAAATGTCAGATTGATGGCTGTTAACGACTTATGTAAACCTATAAATAATAATTCATTTGTTTTCAATAATAAGAAAAGTTGCCTAAAATGTTGTTTCAAATTCTTAATAAGCAAAAAAATGCGCAACTTTTCTCTTAATCAACCTACCCTGTATCTTCTACCGTTACCGAGATCCCAATGGTCAGCATCGAATTGTTAACCACCCATCTTGGTGTGTTGTTCACCATTCTTCTTCAAGCCTCACATTGAGATGACTGTTTTGAAGGGATATGGGACTCTTGGTTTTTTGATGAGAAACTCAGGAGACTTCACTAATATAGAGAGAAAATTATGTTGCTTGTCAGTATGTAGGTCCGGTGATTATTAGAATATGCGTAATTAATTTGGTGCTCAACTAAGATGGGCACTGTGTGCTAGAGAGGGTGCAGCGTATAGACTCTGGGAATTTCTATATCTTGCAGAGTCGACGGTATATATATGAAGATTGGTTTTTCGCAACAGTTTATTTGTTGGATTAGTATTTTCAACAAACGTTGAGGTATGTCTGCTGTACTGTTTTTATACAAACTGATTACCTATATCGCATTAACTGCCAGTAACTTTTGAGTTTATTAAACTTCGCAGTGACTTAATCGACTTAATCTCGTTGTGAGGCTGCTACTTTGAGACTCCGTACACACGTATTAGTGGTCTTATTTACGGTTTTTTTTTACAAATATTTGTTTGTCCATATGCCGTTGTTGGGTGAATTTGAATTAATAAATTTTTTAAAATAAATAAATATGCCGTTTTTAAAAGAAGCAAACATCACTTATTCGCTGTTAGAATTCGCAGAAAATCTATTATAACATTTTTTGTATACATTGTTTGGAACAGTGAGCTTAAAGAACTTTTGCTTGTCCTTTAAGCTCACTTGATTTTGACTGAAGTTGAGATCAGCATAATTAATAAGTATCTTTTTAATTTGCAGGTGTGATGTATAGTATCTTGTGGCCTTGAATCATCATGAATCAAAATATAGCCGTAGTGAATGATTGGTTGCATAAATTTTGAATTTTTTCGCTCCTAGATTAATGTAATGATACCTGTTTAATTTTTCACGAAAATTGTTAATTCTTAAGTAATTAGATCATTTCTAATCTGATACTTTTCTTACCCGCTTGATAACAGGTCTACACCTTCCAGCTATTCTTAGATAACCTTTCATGCAAGGTGCTCGGATTATATTGGCCTGCACAGGATTGTTAGTGGTTTCTTGTTTGAAAAATTCTTCAAACGACATCACAGCTCTTTTTTTCACATCTTTATCTGCACTAATACTTGAACAGGTATTTACGTTTATAAATATAAGGATGAATAATACTGTTGAAATGAAGCAAGTATGGAATAGCTTCATGCTGGAAATTGGAATGCTTACGCCGATTTACTGATTAGCTTTGGCTGTAAATAAACAAATGGAGAGCGATAAGTCACGATTATTGTTTCTACGCTACTTTGATATCTGATTCGTTGTGTAGAATCAAAACCAGGTTCCGGAATTTGGTTGTCGTGTGTCGAGGTGAATTTGTAAAGGTGAAACTTCGAATGCGACTATCTCGTTCATGGATGGTTTACGAAAGGAGATTTTTTTTCATCGTTATGAAATTATGAATTTTACTTGCTATGAAATTGCATAAAAAATCGATTCGAGATATTGATTTTAATATCACTATTAAACTAATAATAAGAAATAGGTCAAATGGCTTTTTCATAAGGATCTATCGAATAAAAAATTTAAGAAACTGATTAAAGTCTATAAAATCTACGATGCTATTAGTCAAAAAATACTTTGGAAATGTTAATGTTAACATTAAAGTGCAAAAACACTACATGCCGTTTCTGACAAATATTAAATGCCCATCAGTTAGATGATTTCCAAGATATCAGACCAACGCAGGACTACAAAACGCAAATTGTTAATTATTAAGTAATTAGATCATTTCTGCTCTAATATTTTTCTCACCCGCTTGATAACAAGTCTACACCTTCCAGCTATTCTTCGATAACCTTTCATACAAGGTGCTCGGATTAGATTGACCGGCACAGGATTGGTAGTGGTGTCTTGTTTGAAAAAGTTTTCAAACGACATCACTGATCTTTTTTTCACATCTTTATCTGCACTAATACTTGAACAGGTATTTACGTTTATAAATATGAGGATGCATAATACTGTTGAAATGAAGCAAGTATGGAAAAGCTTCATGCTGGAAATTGGAATGCTTACGCCGATTTACTGATTAGCTTGTCGTGTGTCAAGGTGAATTTGTAAAGGTGAAACTTCGAATGCGACTATCTAGTTCATGGATGGTTTACGAAATGAGATTTTTTTCATCGCTATGAAATTACGAATTTTACTTGCTATGAAAATGCATAAAAAAACCGATTTGAGATATTGATTTTAATATCACTATTAACTGATAAGAAATAGGCCAAATGGCTTTTTTATAGAGATTTATCTAATAAAAACTTTAAGAAACTGATTAAAATGTACGAGGCAATTAATCAAAAAATACTTTGGAAATGTTAACATTAAAGTGCAAAAACACTACATGCCGTTTCTGACAAAGATTAAATGCCCAATTAGATGATTTCCAAGATATTTACAGACCAACGCAGGACTACAAAACGCAAATTGTTAATTATTAAGTAATTAGATCATTTCTACTCTAGGTAATATTTTTCTCACCCGCTTGATAACAAGTCTACACCTTCCAGCTATTTTTCGATAACCTTTCATACAAGGTGCTCGGATTATATTGCCCTGCGCAGGATTGGTAGTGGTTTCTTGTTTGGAAAATTCTTCAAACGACATCACTTCTCTTTTTTTCACATCTTTATCTGCACTAATACTTGAACAGGTATTTACGTTTATAGATATGAGGATGAATAATACTGTTGAAATGAAGAAAGTATGGAATAGCTTCATTATGGAAATTGGAATGCTTGCGCCGATTTACTGATTAGCTTTTGCTGTAAATAAATAAATGGAGAGCGACAAGTCACGATCAAAACCAGGTTCCGGAATTTGGTTGTCGTGTGTCGAGGCGAATTTATAAAGGTGAAACTTCGAATGCGACTATCTAGTTCATGGATAATTTACAAAATGAGATTTTTTAATCGTTTATGAAATTACGAATTTTATTTGCTATGAAATTGCATAAAAAATCGATTTGAGATATTGATTGTAATATCACTATTGGCTAATAAGAAATAGGCCAAATGGCTTTTTTATAGAGATTTATCTAATAAAAACTTTAAGAAACTGATTAAAATGTACGAGGCAATTAATCAAAAAATACTTTGGAAATGTTAACATTAAAGTTCAAAAAACCTACATGCCGTTTCTGATAGATATTAAATGCCCAGTTAGATGATTTCCAAGATGTTTACAGACCAACGAGGAACTATATGAACTTAGACGTACCTATGGTGTAGTGGGAAATGTATGAACACAAACTCACGCGTTTAAATTCATCCATTTTCGTGCTCAGATTGCTCCCACTGACCTGCGTGGGTCTATAAAACACTTTAAAGGAGATTCAAAAGATTATCAAGAAACTGAAAGCATAATTTCCCTTATTATGACAAACAAAACCTTCATACCATCTCCAGAAACAAATACATTCTTGAAGAGTCACGTTGTAGAGTGATTGAGTCCTACTTCTTGTGACATATAAACTATGTATTTATAACCTGAAATTGAAGGGGTTGATCTTGAAGACGTCCACTTTTCAACAAACTTACCACGCATTCAACAAAAAACTAGCATTTTTGGCGAGCAGGTTTCTTGAGCTCATTATCTGTGCCAGAGAAGACACTCTTTGACGTCCAAGGTCGTATGCGATTTGACACCAAACGGATTTGCTATCAACGTCTGACACCGGTATCGGGCATATCCCTAAACGCATCCGTTTGACGCAATCTTAAAAGAAAAGGGCCATCAAAAATATGTTCTGCGCCGATAGATGCGTGGTCGAGGTTGAACCCGGCAGCAGCGAATAATTGCCTCAAATCCCATATTTCCTGTTGTACATACATTTTAAGCAATCTGTGTCAAAAGGCAATGAAATTCCTATGATACTCGTGAAACTGAATGGGCAACAGAAAAATTAAAAAAAATCGAATAAACCTGGGGTCTAAGCAGATAAATTAGTACCATTGTAATATTGCTATCGTGTATCTGTGCAGACGCTGGAGATGTATCTGTGTAACTACCAAGCGGAGACCTTGCCTGATATTACTTTTCAGCAGAGAAGGAACCCGTATGCAGGTTGTCCTGTAACAACTCGGCTACAGAGTCCTGCTGGAGAAAAACAATTGCCTAAAAAAACCGTTAAATTCTCTCAAAGGCATGAAACTTTCTCGTTAGCCAAGGACTACATAAATTCAAAAGAATACAAATCTCGAATGACTAGCAAATATACGTTTACTTATAACTGTGAAGAAGAACTCCCTTTAGAACTCTCTAGAGCTTTCTAGAACTCTCTATCTCTAAGAATAATTCTCACATTAATTCGAGAAAAAAATCAGATATAAATAAAGATCCCAACTCTAGAATGCTGTAAAGGATAGAATGCTCCCAACACTCCAAATTTCCTGAAATCACTTTCACCTTCTTTGAGTGTACTCGGTCGACTCATATCCAAGAATTTTCTTTTTAGATATGATCGTTGTTGCATCCACTTCTTTCAAGATTATAAGAAACTCTCATGTTAGACGGTAATCTTGCTCGAAGCAACATGTATAAAACAGTTCTACAAGAGACATCCCTATATCGTTTTGCTCACCGAGACGCGCTCACATATAATACGATCTCATAATTTCGCAATTATCTTCTCAATAGCTTGTCTTCCTTCTTAAACGACCAAAATTAAAAATGGTTTAATTTCTGGAATCCTCTTTGTCTACTTACTCTAATTACAAATTTTTATTATACCCTCCAATAAGAATTGTACATCCTTGATCCAGGCTTATAATATTCCTATACTACGTTCTCGTGCAAGCAATTTCAATAATAAACACAGAGATCGGACGTCATGTTCAGTTATCACAGTTATCGCAAAATGCAAACCTCAGATAAGCGGTTGACTTTAACACAAAAGGACATGCGGGGCAGCATACGCGGATTTTCATCATATTACTATCAGCATTATAACGAGCCAAAGCCGCCGTTTTCCGTTCTGTTTCTGCCTCTAAACCCCGCGCGATAAATAGTAATTATAATTGTTCCAATCCCACAGCTATATCTGTTTGAATTCACTCTTTATTGTTTATTTAAGCGAATGTTTTCAATTATTAAACCGTGCAGATATTCCTACAATAGATAAAAACTCTTTTAGCGGTTAATCTGGATGACTACAAAGGATGAATGCAAATTTTCCTATGCAACAAGTTCCACAATACTATACCTGTTTATTTAGGGGTGTTGTGGGTGAGTATTTATAAAAAGAACATAATAACGGTGCTAACTATAAAAAGCTAGCTCTTTTAGAGTCGACAGGTCTGAATAAAGGTAGCTCCCCCTTTGTACATTTGAAATATTCCAAATTACCTTTATAGCATGAGTTTTCCAAAGCTTGAAACGTGTGCGAAAGGTGGGTGCTATAGGTACAACAGGTTTCTCAAAATCCTATTTTTTATACCACAAAGAGCAAAAATCGATAACTTTGACAGCTTCTACAGTTGCCAATAAAAAAACTCTTTTCCAGTTGAGCTGTCCTTTCACCCCTGAAAATGATCCAGTAGACCGAAACCGCTAGGCCTATTAAAGTGAATGTGTAATAAAAGTCATTTGACACTGTAACGCATTTGTGGCGTTAAAGTTTATTTACGTTCAAAATAGAATTGTTTTCTCGAGTTAAAATTCCTAGCGACTTTTTCTTAAAAGTATCGCGTATAAATTCACGGATCCTTTGATCAGTGTAGAAAACATCATCTGACAGGTGTTCGCGCCCACGAAAATCGCTTACGTGGAACCTATAGGCTGATGGGGAACTCCTTATTGGGCAATGTCGACGACAAGCCCTCAGGATTAGTCCAGGAGGACGCGTGACCTACGACGAGAAACCAGGAAGAAAGTGTCGAAGGAAGGGGAAACAGGCCCGGGTACGAGACGAGGGCGGACGTGTGACCTATTACACGGAAGGCCTACCTGTAATATCTATCTAACCTAAATCTATCTAGTTTATCTTTTCCGGTGCCTGTTTCTTTTTAAACAAAACCACAACAGCTTCTGGCTTTCTATCTTAACTAAATTTGAGTCGGAAATTAAAATTCAGAGAGCGATTAAGATCATTTTTAATTGAGATGTTTTAGTGGAGGGAGCTGAAGCAATATTGTGATTTTGGTCTCTTCCTGCATTGTTTTCATCCACGATATCGTGATTGTTTATTTTTTGTCTGTTTTTTACATTTATTGTTCCTGTTTTTTTTTGCCTTGTAATTTTCACTTGTCCAATCTGTAAATCAGCAGCCGTGGGACCAATAAACTTATTATCAATAAACAACGAGTGTTTGGGCTAGTTCCGAGAAACTACGTTTCAAGACAACGACGTAAAATTTAACGGCAATTTTGTTCCTTTACGAAGAGTCAAGAAAATCCAGGCATATTGCCCGGTTGAACGAGATTGTTCCCGGCACATAATTAATCTTTAATTACCTCACTAGACTTTCCGGCAGTGACCTATGTCAACTCAAACGTCGCATGCCGATTTAAACTTCACTCGAAATATTTTCATTTCGAAAATTTTTCTACAAGTAAAATAGAAACAACCGAGTGCTGTTCAATCAACTACAGGCAACTTTAGCATAATAATGGAAATAAAAAGTATTTTCGTAATTCGTGTTTTGTAAATAAAATGTTTTAAATTATTTTTATTAAACTCTGGGAAACAGACGTTTACGCGACTTAAACTAAAGCTCATTAAAATATCTGTCAATTGAATATTAATTTAGGTCTAAGTACCTATCAGAATATTTTGAGGGATATTATATTTCATTTTTTGTAAATAAAAGGAATTTGTTAAATTTGGATTCAAGGTTTCTAAAGATAGGGACAACTACTGCTATTAGAAATTTTAATAGGTTGAAAGAGAAATAAGTTAAAAAGGCCTATGGTAATTTTTCTTTCCCTTTCCTTTTCCAAAAAAAATTCCCTTTCCTTCTTTTTAAAGTGGGGAGAAAGAAATTACCTCCTTATTTAAAATTTGCTACATTTATCTCCTTTTTCTCTTGACCCATACATTTGGGTATTCAGTAAATTTTTCTCCCCCCCCCCCCCTACAACTCCAATAATTTTCTTTTAGCCTACCGTACAACAACTATACAGAGTGATCAGTAACTCTCGCACTCCGAATACAAGGCGATAGAGCCCATTAAAATTAAGGATATTCTGCTCGGCTACAAGAAAGACAAATATTTTTCATTTTTTCAGATCGAGATGTTATCAGATTAGTAGAGTGGTGAACGAGTATTTTGCAAAATTTTTCGAAAATTTCTCAAAAAATATGCAAAAGTAGATAAGTAAGTTAAACACTCCTAGTTTTCGAACTCGGATATTGAAATTAGTTACATTGGGGAAATTCTGCTATTCTTAGAAGAAGACTTCTCCTTAAAATTACTCCTTAGAAGGGGTAATTTGAATCCAGGAGATTACGTCTTGGTCCGAATGACAATATAAGTGTCTACTAAGTAGGTACCTACCTACTTTGTCGGAAAATTCTACCCATTAAATATAATGATGAATAATTATCTGTATAGGTATAATTTAAGTGAGTTTACCTGGAAAACTTTTGAAATAAGAGGTTGCGTCCTGATAGATGTCTCATGCAAAATTCCCTACATGACCACCTCAGGAACCTCGAGAGTTAAATCGTATCTCTATTATTTGAGTAAATCTTAGCCGCTGCAACTTTTTCTCAATAATTTTTTTAATTAGACAAAGTTTATGGAAGAAAATTTGAATAGCTCTCCCGGGGGTGTTATTTATAATTTTGTTTTAATTCTTAAATATTCAAAAATTGGAATTTAAACAAGACTTAGAATGACTCCGCGACAATTTTTAAGATATAGCTTTTCTTACAATAATACAAATTAATTATGATATACATAAAGAGCCGTCTGAAGATGTCATATTAACTCATATTTTTTAATTTGTGTAAGATAATGCATTTCTTATCTTTCATTCAAACTTTGTTAATAGATTGAATCTTGTATTAGACACAAAAAATGTAGGTCAAAGAACTTTAGAATCTTTTTTTGTATAATTTCAAAATTTGGTCAAAGTTATCGATAAAAACAAACTTATAACAATTTTGATTACAATTTAGCTTTGAATTCGTATAACCCAACTTTGAATATAACTTAACACCTAACTCTGGCATCAATAAGATATTTAGTATCAAGATATCCCAACCCAACCGTTCCAATTAATAGAAAAAAATAACTAAGATGAAAATATAACCCTCATACCTCGTCATCAAAATCCGGATATGTCTCCCGACACGAACCCATATAAAATGTCTCTCCGGGCTCACAATTAGGTACACCGTGTATAATATTAGCGCTAAAGGTCCCGAGAGAGGAAAAGAATTCTTCGAACGTCATCCATTTGGCTTCAAACGGACTGGGCAAGAGTACCAAAATGACCAAAAACACTTTCAATGCACTCATAATCACGTCCAAGGGTTCTTCTGCACTACGAACTAAACGTTAAACAATATTCGAGATTTAATCGACAAACGATATTCAGATCTTCGTTTACTAACCCATTTTGAATACACTTATCACCTATTTCTGACAGATGGTACTGTTGGTTTAGGTAAGGTCAAACCCATCATTACATAAATGATGAGAAGTTTATAATGCCGTAGATTTACTATTACTTAACTATATTGACGCACCAGAAAACTGATAATATTGATAACAATGATGATATCTCAGAAACATATCTAAATCAGGAAGAATATCTATGATATTCTACATATCATTCAATCTACATATTCCGAAAAAATAATTATGCTTTGACTTCGTTATTGATACAACAATTTTATGCTTTTAACACTGGCACTTTTGACACTATTTTTATAAAATAAATATATTTACGAATTTGAAAAACAAATCGGGCGCAAAAGATTTATAACCGGAAGTGGTCTGGAGTTATTTCCTCCATTCATGAATGCGCCAAGTTTTTAGCGCCGTATCCTGCATATTATCAAACATAATGATTATAACTCCCTCTTTTCCGTATTAACTCTATTGGATAGTATTAGCAGGACGGATATAGTTTGTGTATTTTCATGAATTGTGGGACATTGTGTACCTAATAATTCATAGTAGACGTCTCTGTGACTTGATTATGTTTGAAATACGATAATGACTATAAAAGGTGAAAGGTAAATATACCTATTTTACTATGTTCGTCGGTATTTTGTTTAAATGTTAAGATCAAGTTCCATGTTATGACTTAGGTTCAAATCCGTTTCCTGCATCCTAATAATGTTGATGATTAATCTGAGATTATCATAGAAAACGCCAAGCCTGAGAGTGTTCCGTTTACGTCATAGTTTGATTACGTCATATTACGGCGCCTTCTCCTTGATTATACCTTTGAAAGTAATTACTTCAGTGACAAAATATGGTCTTATACAGGGTTATTTGTAATTGAATGTCAATATTTAAGGGGGTGATTTTTGGGTCCATTTTAAGAAGAAAACTTCATAAAAACGTAATTATGTCCTAAAAATTTATACTTTTGAGATACAGGGTGGTAAAGTTTTGAAAAATAACTAATTTTTACATAATATCTGTAATACCGCTCTGGATATTTTAATGAAATTTAATAGACAGGTAGTACTCATCAAGAGGCATTTTTTCATGTACCACATTTCGTTTTATCTCCACTAGTGACGATCGTGCAGAATTTTACCTATGCATATTTTTATATTTTTTTATTGTCATTTAACGACAATCTTGTGACCATGTAGAGAAACAGATTTTATTTTTTTAGGCGAAAACCGTGCATCGGACTGAAAAAAAATAAGTGATCAACTTTGCTTGGACATGAACGGGGACTCCAAAAATGATTTCTATTTGAACAGAAATCAGTGGAATACCATCAATGTCTGCTAAAATATGCCGATAAAATTCTGCACGATCATGCACCATCGTCACTAATGGAAATAAAATGAAACGTGGTACATGAAAAAGTGCCCCTTGATGCGTAATACCTGTATACGAATTTTCATTAAAATATCCAGAGCGGATTAATACAGATATTACGAAAAAATTATTTATTTTAATAAAACTTTACCACCCTGTATCTCAAAAGTTAAAACTCGTAGGACATACGCTCTTATGAAGTTTTCTTCTTAAAATGGACCCAAAAATCACCCCCTTAAATATTGACATTCAGTTACATATCACCCTGTATTACTCATTATGAGCGGAGAGACTAATGCAATCTTCAAATTTCCGAAGGTTTTACAGGTACCACATTCGCATCCCCAAAAGGTCCAAATACATAGATCATACTAAGACATAAATGGCTTAGTTTTGAAAATACTGCATCGATATCGAAATTTGAGAATTTTTTTTATTAAACATCCCGCATTTTTAAAACTAACCCTAACTAATTCTGACATTAGTCCAGTCGTTAAAGTAAAAGTTCTACTATATTTAGCTACTAAACTGTCATTCACCCTACAATAGGAAGTCCAAATAAAGAGGTAACAGTTTTTTAAGATCTTTTTTTTTTCCAAATGAAATTTTTTAGTAGAATGTGAAATTTACCCCCATATAGGGAGTTTAAAGGACACATCAGAATCCCTATGGGAAATTGGCTCCCGGGTAAATTGGAGATCGGTAGTATTCGATGAGTAGATCAGAAGTCTTAATGGGAATAACCCCCAAAAGTCTTATTCTCGAGTTATTCACCTCTTAACCCGGGAGTGGTCGCTAGGTGAGCATTTAGCTCACCATTGTCTTTAAACTGTAATTATTATGTTATTTGGAACTCGTACAATCTTGTCGATTTTTCTAGTTTAGTTTATAGCTTTAAGAAGAAATATTGAAAGAATTTTGTAATGAAAATCAGGTAAATTGATTTTTTATGGACACTTCATTCACCGCAGTTGCAGCCGCGCGAGCTAAACGCTCATTAGCGACCACCCATGTCACTCAACTGCTCTTATGTTTATGTCTGCTAACCATAGCGAGGGTTGCTGTAAATTCTTTATCTGAAGTTATTTGTTGTTTTTATGGTATACCGAGCATTTGGCTGTTAGTTTAGTTCAGAATCAAATCAGTTTGTGTTACCTAATGTAAAAAATTCTATAGTAATCTACCAAAAAAATGTATATTGGCAAGTTAACATTATTCCCCTTTATTTTAAAATACCTACCTACAACAAATATTGCTAATACAGGGTGTTCGGTGATCGGACAGCCAAAATAAAATTTCATATACAAAACCGCATCATAAACATAAAAAAAATAACTTACGAACTTTTTACAAACATGAAACATCAAACATCAAACAATATAAATATTAAAAAAAAAAATATAGTAAAAAAATAGAATCACAAATAAAAAATTTCTGAAAACTCCCTCCCAGGTGGAAGTGTTCCCAACATTGACGCTGCATTGCTTCTTTGTAGAGCAATGCTCAATCGTTGGAACAGAAACTACTTACTTCGTTTCCGCAGCGGCAATGATGGGGATAACAGAAATCACAGCCTAAGCGAAATGCGATGGAAATTCGAAAGCACTCATCTGAAAGGTGGGTTCCAAGCTGAGGAGATGGAAGAGCATATAGCCAGTCACCGGTATGTGGTTGAGAATTAGAAAGAAGGCTAGCTTTGTCTTGTAGAGATGTTGTTTCATGGATCAAGGAATCTAAACTTTTTTGAAAAGCAATTGTCTCCCATGAAGATTGAGACAACATATTTTCCGGTGTAATTAGATTGCGATCATGCCAAATACTCAAAGCTTCTGCGCTCAATGAATCAGATTGTATCATTCCAAAGAAGAGAAGTCACCAATTCGAGACTGCTGTGGTAAGAAGCGAGAAAACATGGAATCGCTGAGTCCACAACATGTCTGATTCCGATACCGCCCATCTTTATGGGAAGGGAAGATTGTATCCAAGCTTCGTGAGAAAGAGTGCAGTTCAAGATGATTTCAAGGGTTGATTTTAAAATAGTGTCGTAAACTTGCAGAGCTTGCGGTTTTCGCCACGAAGGAGAACAGCGTAGGAAATATATAAGACGCGGTATTGAAAGGGAAATTTTCATTAGAAAATAAGCCGAATGAGAAGAAATCCAGTCCAAGTTGATTGGGAGTAAAAAACTCGACCAGAGTTGGTAAAATTCTTAAATTTAGCACTTTAGCAGTAACACGGCGCCAAACATTTCCAACTGCAATTGGACGTATGCCACCGCATTTTTTCTTAAGAGCCGTCAAAGAGCCTCCGAAAAAAATAGGACGGATCGATTCAGGAATCTTCCCTTCTGCAATATGAGTGATGAACGAGATGATTTCCTTTAAAAGCTGGATCCCCGAATCTCCGGTATTTTTGGCAACGAGATCTTTGAGAATTTGCGGTCTCAAAGCATCTAAACCGCCAGCAGATCCTGGTGGAAATGAATTAATAGCTCTCGTAATCTCTTGATCTGTTATCGATGGGAAGGAAATAAATTCAGGTGTTTCGGGGAAAAAAGTCGGTTGTGGATGAGGGGGATGTTTCTTAAGAAGATCGGCCAATGTGGAGGGATCATTTTGAAGCTAGAGAGTCCTCAGAAGTTAGAAGTTTCAATGCTCCACGAGTGTCTCCATCGGACAATTTTGATTCTATTTTCTTGCCAACATGCAAATGTGTCCTTTCATCAGTCCGTTGATTGACCGAAAACTTCATTGAAGCATAAGTGGAAGTTAAATTCTCTATATTCTCTGCACTCTCTAATTGAGCTTGACTGCAAACTGTGATTTTCTGTTTAGTCCAAGTGGAAAGATTCTTTATGTTATCTGATTTCTTAGGAATAGTTTAAGCTTGAAATGGAAGCAAAAAAAGGTTTCTCCAAGCACATTCTGAACCTGTAATAGTTATTGCTTTGAGTTTTGCAGTGAGTAAATTTGCTAACATCATCCGGGCACCCTTAGGACACCGCCGTAATGTGGGAACAGTCATTTTGAGTGACGATAAATGCTTACCGAGATCGGAAAAATCATTTTGAGATGGAGTATCATAATTACGAGATAATTTTGGATGTAATTTACCATTGTGGATCTTTAAGCCATTGACATTTTTGAAATGTTTTTGACATATGTTACAAACAGCTTCGTCTTGTTGGGAGTGGACTGAATGCTGGGCTGATTTTGAAGAGCCTGCATCTCTTCTATCTTTCGAAGATACACTGAATGTTTTTATAAATGACGGGGTTCTTGTTCTTGGAAATTTAAAAAAACTGGATTCATCATCGGATGAAAATACATTAGGTGACAGTGACATAAATACATAATTATAATATAAATACTTTTTTTTAATATACAGGGTGTTGATTTTCAAAGCGGGCCATAGGGGATTAGCATTGCGAAAGTGGTTTTTGAGGATTCCTGCTCGCCGTTTAAACTGCCAGAAATGGTTTTGGTATCAAAATGAAGCTAAAATTATTGCGCATGACGCTTGACATCAGAAATTAATTTAATTTCACGTTGTTTTCTAAAATTCTTCAGTAAAAATTCAAGTAATTGTTAATTTTTAATCACATAATAGCATGCCTTGCCTAAACAACAATGACGTTTCTACGTTTCGACAATCCAATAATAAAACTTTATAAGTCAGTAGATAATAATAAAGTCTGGTTCTATTTAAAAATGGGTTATACAAACCAAGAAAGAGTCTTTATGGTGAAAACCTACTACAGTGTAGCCAGTTACAGGAGGGTTAAATAGAAGCAGACTTTATTATTACCTACTGACTTATAAAGTTTTATTATGGGATTGTCAAAACGTAGAAACGTCATTATTGTTTAGGCAAGGCATGCTATTTTGTGATTAAACATTAACAATTACTTGAATTTTTACTGAAGAATTTTAGAAAACAACGTGAAATTAAATTAATTTCTGATTTCAAGCGTTATTCGCAATAATTTTAGCTTCATTTTGATACCAAAACCATTTCTGTCAGTTTAAACGGCGAGCAGGAATCCTCAAAAACCACTTTCGCAATGCTAATCCCCTATGGCCCGCTTTGAAAATCAACACCCTGTATAAAAAACTTAAATATATTAGGTTGCATATTCTTAAAATAAAGCAAAACCAACAGACAATAATTATTATTAAACTATCTTGTGACATTTATAGAAAAAAATGTCCCCTTCAAAACCCATTTAGATTTTTCTTAATTTATTGTTTGGTTTTCGAGTTATTTCATTTTTTCTAGAGGCTGGGTGCCAAAAATTTTAAATAAACGAAAATTCGCGCTCAAAATATAAAATTTGCAGTTTCTTAAATATTGAATAAATCGAAAACTATGACATATACGAAACAATATCACCAGATACTTTTTTTAGGAAATCACTCAAGCTATCTTTTGTTCTAATAATTAATTTTTTAATATATTCATCGGATAACCAGTTATTAGCAAAAAAGGCTTTTTACCAAATGGGTGGTTTTTCGAGGAGGGGGAGGGGACGCCCAGCACCCCCCAGAACTGATTTTTATCAATTTATGTTCTATAACCTCTTCGCTTAGAATTATTGAAAGAAAGTCTTAGATAAGATTTATTTAGAGAACTTTTGGTACAATTTTTACTTTACCGACTGGACTATAAGGTAGGTAGGTTCCTATCGATTTTGATAAAAAATTGAAATTTCTACTTGATAATTTATGCAAGTCTTATTTAGCAAATAAATTTTCAAAGTATAAATTTAAGAAATCCATCTCTTGCAAAAAAGTTATGATATTATGCAGGATTTTTGATTGTAGTTTTAGACTGTCAAAGTTTTTTTTTATATAGAGTCATTCCAGAAACAAATAAATGAATATAAATTTTTTACTCCGTTTTAAGGAGTGTATAACTTCTCAGGAGATGCTTGAAAAAATATTTTTCCTGAACACCCGCTTCAAATTCAAAAACAAATTAGCACACAACACCTTGTATTTATGTTCACAAACTTTTTGAAGAATTTATTTATCTTTTTACCTGGTTATTAAAAATCAATCAACTATTTCCACCATTCAAAGAAAGAAGTGACTTAAAACAAGATTTATATTATGTTCCCGAATATCATTACTTCTTGTAAGTACATAATATTCTTAGATGCCTTCATTAGTTAATTTCAAATAATAATTTTTATTGTTTAGGTAGGTACTTACCCTAACGTTTTACGACATCTAAGTCCCACTCTAATGTAGCCTGACCTACATCTAGCTCTTATCATACGTCTGGGAAGTATCAAGGGCTTGTCGGTTTGCTCAGAAATTTCTTCCTGGGCGTCATCTTTCCCAAAAACTCTCTTCTTCCATTCCTGATACGACGAGCCTCTATAAGCTGATTTGTATGCTGCTTCAGAAAACGGTATCACTGCCACAAGAAAAACAAGAAATATCAACAACGTAGCACTTTTCATGTTTCAATAGACCTAAAATAATTATTCTTATTAATGTTGAAAGTACTCTAATTCGAAGTAGCACCTGTTTTAGTTTGTCTACAACTTGTTACTCTAATAATTGTCGCCATAAATGTTAATAAATGTTTGTTTTCATCTGACGTTATTTCATTCCCTTATCAGTATTATTTATAACGTGTTTTCTGTTACAAAATATGTCACTAGATCGAAATCTTAGTTTTGTTCTCATTCTTAAATATTATGAAAATAAATCACTGTACATGAAACAAAAGAATGTCTTCGTCAATAAAATAAATTAAAGTAATCTCACAATAATTATCATTGAATGTAGAGGTTATAATAAAAAAAATTTACTCCAGTGTTGCCATTTTCAATATAAATTTCTTGTAAATGCAATAAAATTCAAACCTGTAAGTTTGATAAAACTTTTTTAAAATGATAAATTTTTCCTTAATATCATTTTGAATGAGATAATTTTGAAAATCGTATCAGAAACGAACACTTTTAGTAACTATACTATAAAGACATTTTTGGGTGCATGCATATAACTTTCCACGAGTAATCATTAATATAAAAATTGTTTTTATCTGTAATTACAAGAACCATTAGTTAAATATTTTAGACACGAGTCTATAATCACACATTCCTATACTCCAGGTATATGTTATTACATGAACATAACTCGGAAATACTTTTCAAAGACATGTACCTAAAGAGTGATCACAAAGGAAACCATGACTGTATAGGAAAGGTCGAAACATAAAAGCGTATCACCTCTAGAGGTCGTATTTTTTTTGTATAGTAGAAAATTGCATTTTACGCTTTTTCAACCAATAAATTCTGTACTTATCTCAGATAATTGAGGTTGTTAGATTTTAATTTGAGACATAAAAGAAACAATATAACATACAAATAGGAATTTTGGTAAAAATTATTTTTCCTGAATGTTTTTAGTTAGATTTTAGGCCTCAGCCCTTTCCGGGAAAATCGGGAAGAAGTTTTCAATTTGTGACGTCATTATTATTATTGCTGCGACTTTAACAATATTAAAAATACCATCAAATGACGAAAATGAAATTACAAATTAAAAATCTAACGTATTAAACAAATTTTATTTTTGTCAAAGTTAGAGCTATGATGAAAATTACTTCACAAATCGAAAAGTTTCCTCGATTTTCTCAATGGTGGATTCAAGAGTCAATCAACAAATCATAACAAATAATAATAAACTTAACATTTCTATCGAAAACAATAATTACGGGTGATAATATTGACCAGTTCCATCGTGCATGTATGATTTCCCTATGCTCTCAAAAACAAATAACCTGGCAATCGGGGCGAGGATCTCAAGACGCAAAAGTACTCTGCTCTTCCTAATTAATTGATTCCATTCGGTTTGTAGATAGATGGATCACTTGGCAACGAAGTATTATCTCCTATGGCACTGATACGTGCCATAAAAAGAGGACCCCCCCACCCACACTTATCTTAAAATCTACAATTTAAGGTGACACTCCTATTTATGTGAAAATCCAGATGTTTTTACAAGCGAGTAAGAGCAAGCAGCAAATCTTCCTCGATATTTACTCAAAAGAATAACGTCCCACAAGATTCCATCCTGAGCCCCATACTTTTCAACTTAGCCATAAACAATATTTATGCTACGATTCAATTCATTAGTACATAATTATGCACTCTACGTTGATGACCTTATGGCACAAACACACTTGTCACAACCAACCTACTCCAAGTAGCCGTAAACCAACTTAGGTCCTCAAGGTAATAAAGTTTAGTAAAACCTTCAATACGTCGACTCCAAAAATAGTTATCAACGAAAAACTCTGCCCACGGTAAATCAACACTAAATTTTCGAAAAAAATTAATTGTAATAATCACGTCATGGATATCAAAACTAGATATTTGAAGAAACTCAGCATAGTCAAAAACTTCTCGCGCTGCCAATGGGGAGGGGGGGGGGGGGATGAAAATGTTTTGTTGGGGTATATCATATATTTACCTTTACTGGATAGATTAAGAATACGGGATAAAAAAATGTCTGGCCAGGAATCCAACTTACTAAGTTTGAACTCGACTCACAACTCCGGAGCTTTTAGATCCAGCACATAGTGAAAGGGTATACTGTGGCTCTAACGAACCCCTTTTATGTTTACGCGGATATAACCACCAGAAAACAGCACCCTAGCACACTAGCACCACACATTCTTCATCCACACTTTATGAATCTCATTCTCCTATAAACAAACCCTCTTCCTACACTCACCTCCCCACCTTGGAAAGATCTCTCCCAAACTTTAACACATCGCTCAGCAACTATCTCAAACATGAGGGAATGCTTTCCGAGAAAGCATTCCTCGTTCTTTCCAATACCTGCAACGTCAACAGTGAATTCTATAAACTGGTACGTTGAAGAGCAAAACTCGTATCGACTGCTCAGTGGTTACCTCCGACATAGTCTCCACCAAGTCTTTACCATCTTTCAGAGGAACTCTTTTAAATCCTCCAAGTAAAAAATTTTCATATCAGGAATTTAGACCACAGTTGTTGATGTGGTAAACAACATCCACTAGTGCAAGAAATGCACGATTAACACTGATATGGATCATGTCTCAAGCAGGAATGCATAGCTGAAAACGAGAAGGCCGACTAAGAAGATAAATTCGTCTTCCATGATCACTGCAAACATCCAAACCTCGAAAGACTTGGAAGTTTTAAAACGGCACTAGATCAATCCTCTATCCAACGACTCGAACTTGCGTCAACAATGACCAGAAGAAGTAAAGTGGTAATTCGGCGACTTTGAATTGGATATACTTCTTATCACTAAGTATAACATATTCATATCCTTACCACCAAACACATCCTCATTGACTGTTTAAAATTATCAAAGAGCCGAAAGATATGAAAGAACTTATCAGTACCTCCGATCAACCTATGTACTTCCAAGGGTAAGCTAATTCCAAACATCGATCTTTATCAAAAATTACAGTTTTTCCTCGAATTTCTTGGCACCTTCATATAAATATCTCCCTATTTTCTTTTTTCACCAATCTTACATGTTTCCTTATTGTTATTGCGCGAGCCTACCTACAACCGAAAAAAACCGAAGGTTTTTCTTCTTCTTGAGGTTTTTGGCTTTTAGGTTGTTTTTAGCATTTTTTTACATTTTTAACATTTAGCAATCTCAGTACTTTTATTCTTATGCTGTAGCCATCAGGGTACTTTGAAATCAGAGTTTATTACTGTTACAAA
This sequence comes from Malachius bipustulatus, assembly GCA_910589415.1. Lineage (NCBI taxonomy): Eukaryota > Metazoa > Arthropoda > Insecta > Coleoptera > Melyridae > Malachius > Malachius bipustulatus. Next base: position 36,850,122 of record OU342634.1, on the reverse strand, counting down.
TGTTTCAATCAAATTTCCTTATAAATTTATTCATTCACAATATATTATAACAGTGTCAATGACCATCAATTGTCGAGAACGCTAAACTTTTATAAACAACGAAAATTAGTCCTCACCAGTTTTATAAATTTTTTACACCAGTATTGCTTATATTTATGTATCTTCCTTCGTGTCGTGCTATTGCTTTCCAACAGTACATAGTTGATGAAACTTGGATAAAACTTGTTTTTACTCAAGTTAATACACAACGGTGATCAGATAATGTAAATTTTGTTTCTTCTGCTTTTACTATTTCGGGTAAAATTGAACTTTGTTACAAGCTTTTGCTTAATTTAGGATCATGTTTAGGATACATAGAGTCAAGGTAAGGCATTCATCTTATTTCTTTGCTCTTTTCTTGCGATTATGAAATTAAATAAAATTTAAGATTATTTCAAATTTAAGTAAATTTTCTAAACATTATCAAGAATTCAATGACCCGGGCATAGATCATCTTAAAAAGTAAGAATAGAACGAAAATTAGTGAATGACGCCGGAATTATTAAAAATTTTATCTTGACTTTCAATTTCAAGCAACAACAGGTCAATCTTGATAACCTTCATAAACAACTTAATAATAATTTTATAAATCATTACGATTCATTTGTAAGTTACTTGCTCGCATTTACTCGCAATGGTGAAACTAGTGTATTGTGCCTTCTTGATTTTCACCGTTTCAGCCATCAGGGCTGAAGAAAATAAAACCGAGACTGAAAATCAAGACGATGTAAAATTCAAATCAAATTTTTGTGGAACCTGTGGAGGTTCCCATGGTGGATATTACCCTTATCCTCAACTTCAACCTCAACCTCAACCACAAAGGTATAACTATCCTTCTTATGTTAACCCGTATCCTTCAAACAATATTCAATACCCGTACTATTATCCTCAGCAGTATCCCCAATCAGGCTATCCTCAACAACAGAACTATCCAGTTTCTTACTACCCCCAACCTATTCAATTCCCTCAGGTGTATCCTCAAGCGTATCCGCAAACGAATCCGCAAACGTATTCCCCAGCGACTCAGCCTCATAGTTCCGGCGGACAGTATTATGTAATTCCTGCTCAATCTCCTGGACAGAGTAATGGATATCCTTATCAGTTTCAGTCCTTATCGGGACAAAGTGTTGGTTTACCCTCGAACAGTTGGAGTCAATTTCTTGGTAAGGGAGTAGGTAGTACTGGAAATAACGCTTATGCAGATATTCCCTTCGAATACATCGACATAGATCCTAATTCAGTGGTCGACACTTCTTTGACACATCAAGAAGTGACACCTGAAACGAAACCTGTGTCACAGAAGAATTCTACATCAGTGACTACAGTTCCTAACGGGTGAGTTGAAGACTTTGTTCATTTATATTGAAAAATGATAGTTCAATGTTATCAACTTGTGTTTTTTGTAGAGTGCAATCATGGCAACAATATCTCCCACAGAACTACGATATCCAGAGTTTGCCTATGTATGGGGTTGGTTCGAATGATCCTTATGCTAAGATCCCCACTCAAGTGATAGATGTTGATGCAAATCAATTATTCAGGAACGGAATTTTTAAACCAGTGGTTAAAGTTGATAGTAAGAGCGAACATGTAACCATTAAACCTATTACTATGGTGAAATCAAGTATCGTGACTCTGAAACCGATTCATGCAACCATTACAAGAGTATTATGTAAGTATTTTGTATTATAAAACTTTGCAGCTAAAACCCATTTTCGATCCGTAAAAATTACTCTGGTCAGCAATAAAACTTGTTTTTATCATTTATGGATAAGAATTTTTTAGCTTACCTAGCAGGATTATCGGAAAAGAGAGTAAAATAATTACGATGAGTCATATTTTATATGAATAAGGTCATTTTTATTTATTGCATACCTAACTAGACCACAAAATTCAATCAATTTCCAAATTTAAACTACAAATAATAAGGGAGATATTGAGAAAATGAAAAATTGGAGTTTTTCAGTTTTTTTTAGGATATTTCAGGAACTGTCATAGATATCTTGAACGTCTTCACTGAGGCGAGATGGCCACAAAATAGCGCAACTTTTCTGTAATTCAATTAACTCTTTATCTCTTATCGTTTACGAGTACCTACCTATAGTGAGCTCTAAAAAAGGGTCGCTCTCTACCTACCCTTTATAATGAACAAATATTTTGTAATGATAATATAAAACAATCAATTTTGAATGGGCTTTAGTTTTAATTTCATACAATAATTTTAGGTAATGTTGCTCCTTCGCGTCAATTAATCCCCTCAACTAGCCCCCCTCCACTAAGTCAGGTCATTCGTCATTGATTAAGTTTTTTCCCCCCTGAAATTTAAAGATAATGAAAGAAGAAAAGGGAAAAAACTTAACCTGATCAATGACTTGACTTAGTAGAGTTTACTGGTCGCGACGGAACAACCTATTAATTTTACATATTTATTAGCTGGAACTCAGACCGGGGAAGATCAAGAAATCACCTTGGATTTCTACAACGGTGAACAAATCAAGAAGACCGAAGATGAAAATAGCAACAAGGTTGACGAAACCGTGGGAGAAAAAGAAGAAAATGAAGTACAGACAGAAAGCAATATTGATAACGCTAAGGATCAACAAAACACGGAAGTCAATGCGGTCGCAGAAGAAGAAAGTAACGAAGAGCCGGATAATGTCAATTCCTGGTTTTTCTAAATCGCTTGGATTGTAGGCGGTTCCCAAGTATTTAAAGATTAAAAAATTAGATATTATTATTATTGTATATTTTTATTTTATGTTATTATAACTTTTCGAAAAGTTCTTTTATTTAATAGCCTGACCTATATTCAATGTTCCCAGGCAACATGTCTTCAAAGCCCAATGGCGCCGTATTTTTAAATCCCAATAAATAAAATAATAAAGATTTTAGATGTTAATTGATTACAAATGTTACTATGGAGATAAAGCCTTACTTAACGTCAAACTTAACGCTTTAGAAAATGGAGCAAACAGGCCTTAGAGCAATATTTTTGCAGGTTAGATTGATGAGATCTTCACTTGATGGCAATCAATTCCATTCAGTATTATAAGTGCCTAATAATAATAATAATAATAATAATAAACATTAATTTTTTCACTTTATTATTTTGATTGAGAAAAATTATTTTGACATTATGATCATTCTTTCATGTTTTGAATTTTTCGTTACCTAATAAAAAAAACCTTCTTGCGCATCAATCGCAGAAATAGTGTATTTTTATGCGATTCAATTATGAATATTTTCACCGCTTTTTAAATTATTGGCTTTTTGAAATTTTCCATAGTCATGTCATGTTAGCGTAGTGCTTTAATGTGAAAAATTTTCTGTGATAATTTCATTTCATTTCGTTTCAACACGTGCCTTAGAATGGATTTTTAAATTTAAAAATCAAAAAAATTGGCAAAATTTTACAATTTTGTCCCTTTTCCTATGCCCGCCACTGGCTAACTTTACTTGAAAAATACTATTTTTTACACTACCTTTAATAAATTCGGAAAAAACTGAAAGGAGAGTTTTTAAAACCGAAAGTTTGAAATTTTAGAGGAATAAACATCATTTAAAAATATTCGAATATATCTCCGCCATTTTTATATTTGCTTCTTGAAATTTTTGAAGGTTAAATATGCTATTAGTATAGTTGTCTACTATCAAAATTTCCGTTCTATTCCTTCAAAAATAAGCTCATGAATGTTTATAGAAATGTAGACATTTTTACCCTTTTCCTACCCACGCCTCTGGCTTATTAATAGAAATGATGCAAATTGTACTGCATTAGCTCAAATTTCAAATAAGTTTATTCCAATCTTGTTAATTTTGTTTAAAAGTTTTTGATCTTGCCTATTTAGGGGTTCAAAATCTAGCCATTTTCCAAAAATTGAAAAGGCCGCCATTTTGGAATGTCTTTACCTATTTTACTCAAATACAGTACCAGACGACTACTTGAGGGTATCTTACTACCAAAAAAATTTCAGCGCTCTAGATTGAAAACTTCGACCAGAAACCGTGCCTCACGGACGGTTTTTTTTCTGAAATTCGGAGGGACATCCTGTAGAAGTAACACAACTCTAGGAAAATGTTTTTTACGAAAATCAAACGTCAGCCCTAAGGTTGATAAGAGTAAAAAATTTCGTTCATTAATCTTGAAAGATGAAGCTACAGGAGCGTTTTTAAAAATTTAGAGAAATTAATTTATAAAAAACATCATGTAAAAAAAAATCGAATATCTCCGCCATTTTTCTTATTTACTTTTTGAAATTCTCAAGGGTTTAAGTCTATTAGTATAGTTGTCTACTGTAAAAATTTCAGTTTAATTACTTCAAAAATGTGCTCATAAATTGTTGGAGAAATTTAGCCATTTTTACCCTTTTCCTACCCACGCCACTGGCTTATTAATAGAAAAAATGCAAATTTTATTGCATGAAATTAAATTTCAAGTCATTTACTTCCAATATTGTGAATTTGATATAAAACTCTTTTTTTATCTAGCTTATACAGGGGTTCAAAAAATAGTCCTTTTTCCAAAAATTAAAATGGCCGCCATTTTGAAACGGCTCGATCGATTTTGCTCAAGTGCAATACCAGACCACTCCTTGTGGATATCTTACTTCCACAAAAATTTCAGTCTCCTAGATTGAAAACTGCGACCTGAAATGAGGTGACAAAAACCGGATACCTGGAATTTTGAAGGGACACCCTGTAGAAGTGATGGGACTTTTGGAAAGTTTTTCAACGAAAATCCAACGTCATTCCCAAGCTTTACAAGGACCCAAAATTTCGTTCACTAATCTTAAAAGATAAAGCCACAGGAGCGTTTTTAAAATCGAAATTTCGCGATTTTGGAGAAATATATAAATATATAAATATATAAATATATATATAAATATATAAATATATATATATATATCGTGGGCAGGTGAATTTTGGAAAACTACTTTTTCGTGATCTGGGGGTCACGATCGGTGGACATTTGATGAGTTTGGGTGATTTTTGGAAAGTGATGTCGTCCTCAATAGTGTATTTTTTTGTTAAAAAATACACTAAAAACAAAAAGTGCGAATAGGATATTTTTGTACCACGATCCTTTTACCTTAAGTACAGAGTTTTTTTTATTCAAATACAAAATTACAATACAAAATTCAAGATTCAATTTTTCTAATTCACAGAAAATCACAAACTAGAAAGATCGGTATAATTTTTCGTTAATCTTTAAACGACTCTTCACAATTTTGAATATTTTTGGTTGGCATACTTGCACATTTGAAAACGCAAGTGAACGGAGGAAGCTGATTTTTGGATATTGTGTGAAGGGAGTGAGTTTAGAAACGCCTAACTTCAAATTATCGAATTCGTCATCTTGAAAAAAAAAAAAGAGTTAAATTGTGTTTATTTGCACTAACTCGTCTTTCCGTCGAGATACGAAAATTGCGATGGGATATTTTTGTTGCTTTTTTCACGCTCTAAAATAATTTAAGTCATATATATTTTCCACCTACTGCTCATCATTTGCGTAGTAAAGGAGACCCCACAAAATCCTTATGTAAATTGACTCCCAGTCAAATTTGATGTAGTTTTGGGTATCTGTATAGTATTCGATAAGTAGATCAGAAATCGCCATGATGGTCATAACCTCCCAAAAACTCCTATTCTCGAGATTTTCACCTCAAAGAAGATTTTTTTCTATCATGACTGTCACGCATATAGTTTTAAATATTGACCACGCTACTTGTTTGAGAGATAAATGTTAGATAGTCCATTTTTTAAGATTGAAAAGCTACTTCTGTTGCTGTAGTTACATTCTAGGTATGTTGGACCATTTTTGAGGAAAACAGGAAAAAGTTTTCATTTTGTAGTGTAATTTTTGTAAAAGATTTAGACAGGCCAAAAATGTAACTGCTGCAACAGAAACAGCTTTTCAATCTTAACAAATAATCTATCTAACATTTATCTCTAACACAATTACTGGAGACAACATTTAAAATAGATGCATGACTGTCATGAGGAAAAAAAATCAATCATATTTTTCCATATCTCAACAATGGAGAATGCTAGGTCATAAATACAAATGACCTCAATTGTATAGAGTAAAAAGGCAACAAAAAAGTATCCCGTCGTAATTTTCGTATATCGACGGAGAGCCGAGTTATTACAAGAAAGCCAAACTTAACACTTTTTTCAAGATGGCGAAGAATGCACATAGGAAATCTTGATCGTCAATTTGAATTTAAGCTTTTCTAAGCTCTCCTCACACAATATCCAAAAATCAGCTTTCGCCGACGAAGTGGGCGACTGACGAGATGACTGAGCAACAACTAACAGCAAACGACAGGCAAAGCGAGTCTGGACACGCCTGTTCTAATTACGCGGCTAATAAATAAAATTGTATTTTTAAAGCTGGTGATTATCGCATAAAATCGTAGAGAAAATAGTGTCTTCATCTCTCTAAGAATGGCCATTATTCACTTTTTTCCAACTTTTCAACACTCGCTTAATAGTTTTGAAAGTTTCGTTCTCGTGAATAATACCCATTATAGTCCATCGTTGAACAATATTATGCTTTTAAAACTTGGCAACATGTCTTACTTATTAATGGTGAAATATTATCGAAAATCAATCAACAAATAAATTGTTCATTAAGGAAAAATAACCATGAATATGATCAATATTATTAAATATGCATTTCAATAATAATTCATACATTCAAATTGATAAATTAGGTAGCTTGTCTTATTTATAAAGCATTAATATAATTTTGTGCTGACGTTGTTTTGAAAACATATTACTTATAAGATTAGATCAGTATCCTTGTAGTTCGGTATAATATATTTTGTTAATTTGAAAGTTGTGAAAATTCATAATGTATAGCAATAATATGAAGTTTTTAATAAATTTTATAACATTTATCACAGTATTGAAATCCAGCTGTTCCAAAGCAATTGATTCGCAAAAAATTATTTTCCCAGACGAATTTGACCAATTACAAGGTACCACAGAACAATCAGAGACGCAAGGTAAGCTAATAAAAACTGATTAGACGCCATAATCAATGACGCCATGAAGCTTTTGATTATAATTAATATCAATTACTGAGAAGCTTAAACTTATATGTAGATACTATATAGGGTGATTCGCATAAGAACCGACACAGAGCAAGGACCTCAAAATATGGTGATTTAACGCATCTTATCTCTATACGCTGTAAGTTGCACCCCTGAGATTTTTAGCCCTTGAAATAAGGGTTTCAAATTTTGAAAAAAATTAATATCTCAGTTTTACTTGAACTTAAAAGAACCAAATTTGGTACACGTTGTAAGAGTACTAGGAGCATTTATTGAGAGTAAGTAAAGTTAAATTGTAGCATTTCAAAGGGATGATGCACTCTTAAAATAATACATAATTTTTTAGCCTGTTTGCCGATTTGAGAAATTATTACTTTATTTTATGGAAAATTTAATTCTAAAACTTTCATTCCTTTTATAATTTTTCAAGTAACTTTGTCGTTTTCAACAAAAATCCGAACCATCAAATCAAAAGTATTGCAATTCTGTTATTTAAAATCATTCAAAATTCAAAAATTGTTTTTAAATTAAATGTCAATTGGACAATCAGGAAGAAAGTTGAAAATGTGGAATATTTTTGAAAAATAACAATATGAATTTTCGATGATTAGATTAGGTAGGTATATGAATGCAATATTTTTTTAGTTTTTCGGTTTTTGGGGAAAACTATAAGGTTTTTTTTTTAATAATAAGAGAAATAAAAGTTTCAGAAATGAATTTCCCATAAAATAAAGTAATAATTTCTTAAATCGGCCAACGGATTGAAAATTTTACTTTTTCAATTACTGCAATTTACTACAAAACAACTATACTTACTGTCAATCTTTTTGGTGTTTCTAAGTACAAACATCAGTAAGATATTGATTTTTTTCAAAATTTAAAATCCCAATTCCAATGCCTATATCAGGGGTGCGTCTTAGTATACATAGAGATAAGTTGCATTAAATCACCATATTTTGAGATCCCATACACGCCCCTGCTTTGTGTCGGTTATTGTGCAAATCACACTGTATAATTTCATAAGTGACATGGGACAAATGAGGATATCACAGGATACTTGTTAGCCAAAATTTGGCTTCTTAGGGAAAAAAATTATATTATTGATTTGTCGAGAAAACTTTGAAGGCATAAAATTCTGCTTGCTTGAAACTTATTTTCCCTAATCGTCAGATATGCAGAGTGATTAGTATTTACCGAGAAAATAGCTTTCTCCGAGAAAATAACAAATTGTGAAAGAATTTTAATAACATTCAGCGCTGATGATGGCGATACGTTCAGTAACCGATTTAGAATTCTATTCTTCGTTAAAATTTTATTTCCAGAACTTCTCACAGAAATTTCCCAAAAAGCCAATGAAGATTTGGATCCTTGGGTGCTGAATATTTTCAACAACAAGCAAACGCCCAAAGATGATTCAAGAGTATCCAATTCCGCCGAGGAAGGCAACAAAAGTAAAGGAAGTAAAGAAGAAAGAGTACCAACTACTATGAGAACTACTACTCCCACAACAACTACTAGCGAAGCTACTACAAAAACTACCACCAAAACGACTACTCCAAATATTGTGAAACTTTCACAAGAGAGCATTCACCAACAAAATAATGGCAGACACCAGGGTGGGTTGGAAGTTGAAATCGACGCTGACATTGAACATTTAGTAGTCGATATTGAGAATGATATCGATGATATTGTCTCCATTGTTCTTGGAAATAATTTAATTTAGTTCTAGCTACTATTGACTTGGTCTAGAAGTATCTACGTAACTGATCTGCTGAACTGACAGATAATTAGTGATTTCTAAATTCTCGGAAAAAATGGACTAATTTGAAATTATTCGATTGGTTGAAAAGTCATACGAAACCAATCACCAAATTGTTAATTTATAAGGTAAAAATAACCGTGGATATGATTATATTATTAAACATACACTACAATAATAGTTTATAAATTCAAATTTTTAAATGTTAAGTGGCTTTTCTTATTTATAAAACAATAATTGAACTTCCTGCTGACTTTGAAATTTATACTTTATACAGGGTGATTCAAAATTCAGTGCAAATATTTTAAGGGCGTATTTAAATTACCAGCCAAAAATAAGAAGTTTTTTTCATATAATCGTATGTCCTAACTTGCTTTGTTTTCTAGATACAGGGGGTAAAATTTTGAAAAAAAAATCTATTTTTATCAATTTCTCAAAAACCTCTCAGCCGATTTAAATAAAATTTTATAGGCTTATATGTTTTCATAAGAGCCTTCCTTTGATGGGAATAACATGAATTTATTAATTCCAGTGGCGTCTCAGGAGGCTACCTGAATTAAACTAAGTGAATCTCAATAATCGATGTGAATTTACTACTTGTTTTGATAGGGCCTGGCACAGATTTTGATTTTTTTCTTGGAAACAAAGCTAAAGACGAGTAAAGCCAGGAGGCAAGAAAGTTACATTATTGATTGCTTAATCTAAAAAAAATTATAAATTGTCAAAAGAGCAGTGGCGTACCATAATTTTACCTATAAGTTTCAAGTAGGTAGCCCCCTGAGACGCTACTGGAATTAATAAATTTATGTTATTCCCATTAAAGGAAGTTCCTTATAACGACAAATAAGCCTACCAAATTTTATTTAAATCGGCTGAAAGGTTTTTGAGTAATTAATAAAAAATCAATTTTTTTTTCAAAATTTTACACCCTGTATCTAGAAAACGAAGCAAGTTAGGACATACGATTATATGAAAAATTTTTCTTATTTTTGGCTGGTAAATATGCCCTTAAAATATTTGCACTGAATTTTGAATCACCCGTATATTTCAGTAGAATTTATTGGTAAATTTTGTAATAATTGTAAATTTGTAAGTAAGCAGCTAGTAAGCATAATGTATAATATTAAGTTACGGCCCTGGTTATTAGATTTAAAATTCTGCCTATCCCGTAAATGTGTAGTATGGCAGCTTTTGTAATGATTTGCAATGAATTTTGAGGAACATTAGAAACAATTTATGCGGAAAAATTGAAAATTCAAGTTTAGGCAGGTGCAACTTCTTATTTTGATTTTACTTTGTGAAACTGATCGAAGCGTGCCGTTTGATTTAAAAACCTCATTTAAGGGCATTTTTCCTCTGCTTTCCGAATCCGAAGCCATCTTTCCAAAAATTCAATCTGAAAATGTACTTTCTTATTAAAAAATGCAAACCATTTCTTTTCAAGACTGTCCTTGATTTTCAATTTGCCAATGGGTCATCTTGAGACGTGCCTTTTTATTACCTTTTGGCTTTTTGACGTTATCTTCGTACCTGTTGGCAGAAAAAAAATTGTCATATATTTAGAATTGCCTCGACGTACCCTACCAGGCATGTAACTATGTCGCATTAGTGATGAATCACCCTGTATATAAAGTTCTCGTGTCAGAGTGCTTGCTTGTACCCAAACTCCTCCGAAACGGCTTGACCGATTTTAATGAAAGTGCTAAGGATGGCCAAAAATTTCTTTTATTTTACATAATTTTTATTTAATTATGATTTAGCATTAAAAAATACACATAACCCTTAATTTTCACCCTTCTACCACCGACCCCCTTTTTTAATAGTATTATTAGAATTTTAAAACTCTTCAACTCTCAGTGGTAATAATCTATAAATTATGTGGGTAGGTAGGGGACTAGGTGGGGTAGAAAGGTAGGTGGATAGGTGGACTAAGTGGGTAAGAGGGTAGGTGGATCCTTGGGTCCTGAGAATTTTCGTCAACAAGCAAACTCCGAAAGATGATTAAAGATTATCCAATTCCGCCCAGGAAGGTAATAAAAGTACTGGAAGCTTTATATCCAGTACTTTTATTATCTTCATCAAGAAAGAGTGTCAACTACTATGAAAATGATTACACCTGCAATGACTACAAGATCAACAGAAGCTACCACAAAAACTACCACCAAAATAACTACTTAGTTAGGGCCGCGGTGACAAAAGTGCCTTGCAACTCCCAAACGGATGAAAAGCACGGTTTTGTATAGTTCGAGTGTCGTTCTCGAAATCCGTGTTGTCGAGTAGGGGTCTGGCGTTCGGCGTTGGGCGGCTATAGTATTTTTTCTGAATTTTGCCCAGCGGTTCCAAAAATTATTTCCCAAACGGATGAAAATTACTCGAGGACATCTACGCAAACCCCCAATTACCGGAAAAATATTTTCATCCGATTTGATATTTGCAAAGAGCTCTTCCAGAAGCTCTAAAAAAAGGGAAAAAAAAGGGGGGGGGGGGAAATTTCCTCATTTGAACTTGAAATTTGGCAGGGAGATATAGTTCGTGTCTGAGAATATGTAAACAAAAATTTTTTGCTCTATGTATCGCGATCGCTTGGTAACAATTTTCCAAAATTTAAATGGGCCAAATTTTATAAAGTAATTCCAAAACGGATGAAAATTTGCCCACAGGTTCTTTGATACCTACAGAACATCGAAAAATTATTTTCATCCAAATTTGTTGCGGTCAAGTCCAGATCATCCATAATAATGCTCCGATATATTCTGTGAAATTGGCAGCCGGAAAACGTGCTGCTGAGCGCACAACTGATTGATCATAAATCGACGAAAAAAAAATCCTAAATGAAAACTGATTGCTCCAAATAAAACCGAATCACGGAAACACGAGGTGTTGGCGTTGGTTAGGCGCGATCAAAAACAAAATCTAGACTGTTTAAAAAACATTTTTTTTTAAACACTGCGGGGTTTTTTGTTATTTCGCATAATTTTGCCAGGCGCATTTTGGATGAAAACTTTTTTTTCTAATAACATAAATAATAACCATTCATATCAGTCCGGTTGCATGCATGCGGCTGATGATTTTTTTCATTTCGGAGTCTGGGTCAATTTAATTGTACTGCAGGCTACGGCAAGGATCAAATCGGATGAAAATATTTTTCCGGTAATTGGGGGTTTGCGTAGATGCCCTCCAGTAATTTTCATCCGTTTGGGAAATAATTTTTGGAACCGCTGGGCAAAATTCGGAAAAAATACTATAGCCGCCCAACGCCGAACGCCAGACCCCTACTCGACAACACGGATTTCGAGAACGACACTCGAACTATACAAAACCGTGCTTTTCATCCGTTTGGGAGTTGCAAGGCATTTTTGTCACCGCGGCCCTAACTAACTCCAAATAAACATATTGAACAATTTATACTCTTTTGACGATTTTTGATATAAGTTTTAAAGCAATCAACATTCACAAAAATAATGAAAGACACCAAGCTGCGAATGTTTAATAAATCACCTTATTAAATCATCATAATATTTGCTGGGTTCCGGAGCGGAAAATTCGCGGTGAGCACAGAAGCTGTAGCATAGGAGGCAAAGCTTAATAATTATTCTTGCCTGTATCAAACTCTAGATACGGTCCTATCATATCAAGCAATATAGAAACAGAATTTTTACCAAAATCAAACCTTTCTCGGAATACTACGTCTGCATATATCTGAAACGAATCTCTTCTATCTCCAACAGTTCGTACTATTGGTTCAGGAGAATCTTCCTCATTAACATAACCTTCATCCAGGTAGGTAGTAGTCTAAATAGTCTATGATAATGTGTTACAATATCTCTAATTCAAAAGTTTAACCTACTGTGAATAATGTTACTTTAAATCAACAGAATCAGATCAACCTTACCGAAGCCTCAACACAAAAATAGAAAATAATATTGTTATTCAAAATACGCACTGCTTTACATACCTTCTCCCATTAGTGAGCGAGTAGGAGTATTAGGTGTATTATAGCTTTTTTTCTCTCAAAATTGCTGGTTTAGTACAGTACTCCAGAGTAGTGCACACCACATAACATTTACTCTAGCAGGAGGAGTTCGGATTACTCGTTTATTAGTTAAGTACTAGTGCTACGGAAGTATTAAGTATGCTATACCTATTACATTACAGTAAAACTTGTGATTGAGCTCGCTAATTTTGCACTCTTTTAGTATAAAACTGCTTTAGTTAATATTTTTCCTGGTTGGTGCTCGCTAGCCGAAGGGTTGTAATAAAATATCCCTTACTGCAACCTGGTTTATGTTTACTGATACCGATACCTTTTATCTTGGGCAGGATTTTCATCATAACATACCTACTGCGGACTAAAATACGTTACCGACTTAAATCTCTCTTTCTGATTTTAGAAGCGAGATTATGCATTTTTCCTTTTTTTTGTAACGTCAACAAAAAATCACATCAGCTGCATAAACGACTCGTTCTCTCTGAATAAAAGTATTAGGGTGATATTGTACTAGGTGCCTGATATAACATGCCCTTGTACCTTGAGGAACCTGATAGTGGGAAATAATTATTTTAATTTTTTTTATAAATATTGTTCCTGACAATGAAATCGTTTTTATAGGATAACTAATTTCAAAATGGCCGAATATGTTTATGTACAAACGGGTATGACGTCAGTTCCTTTATTTAATACAATGGCCTACATATTTTCAGTTTCCTAAACCTACTACAAAAAACTAATACTTGAGAATTTGTCATATTATGGGATTTCATGTTTCAAATTTATTGATCCTCTTACTCCTCCAGAGTAAAATAGCTCAACTTTGAAACACCATGTATAGACAACTATTTGACTATTTGACATTTTTAAACGTCGTTATCACCTAAAGGTTTTCAAATCACCCTTTTTTCAGTTTCTGAGATTAACAATGTAAAATGTTCAACCACTTGTCACGTTTTACAGCAAAGTCCTGATTTTAATAATTTTTCAAATGGCAAGTTCCATATTACATCGGCTCATTTGAAGGTGCTTTAAAATGCTAATTCAATGACATGCAGCATTTTACGCATTAACCTTCAGGTTCTTTAATAAGGTACAGGGACCTTACAGGATTCACCAGTCATATCAGAAATATTCCTTGAAAGACCGCAAACCATTTTATTATTATCAGGTATAATATTATTTTCTAGATTTATTTATTTCCTCTTCAGCGTTAGTAATTCAATTATTAGGTATGAAAATCTGGATGGAATGGAATATTTGCTTCCTCTTATTCAATTTTGAAAAAAAAAATTAAAAAAATAATAATTTATAAAAATGATGAATAATAAACCATTATGAAAAATTGTTAAATTTCTATCAACCTCATCCTAAGATTCTCAGAAATGGTCTTGTTAGAAACATGGATGAGCTTCATCTTAATTACTAAAATTTTTATGTTTGTCTGTCTGGAAAATTCGATAAAACATCGATGATGAAATTCTTAGAAACATTATAAAAATTACTAATAACCTGCATACTTAGATAGTTTTTAAGGCGAGAAAAATCTAAGATTAGATAAAAATGTGACAAAGAAGTTAAAGTACCTACTTATACTTAATAGCAGTCCTTAAGACTTCAACTAAGAACATGCGCCATGAATGTGTGCCAGGTACTGTAAAAGTGCGGATGCTTGCAAAAATAATTAATTCACAGTAGTAATGAAACTATGTGACACCATGACCAAGAGACCTAATATGATGAAGTTGATTTCAATGCAATCAATAATTGAAGCTTATGACTTTCAAACAAGGTAAACTAATTATTATCAGTTCTCTTTTTTCATTAACCTTTATGACGAGTTTTTAGCTATAAATGATTGGGTAGCTTATTAATGAATCATTTTTCAAGAAATCAATGATGACTAATATTAAGTATATAATAAATCTCCCGCTTGGTGACAGGTGAAAAGGTGATTATTAGGATGAATATTTTTTTAAAGTGTTGAAACATTAAGATGAAAATACAGTCATATAAGCAATGGTTCAACTCCATTATTAATTCCAGTTTCTCGTTTTGTTTGATTTCAAAGTACGGTTAACACATCAGTAGTAGCTGTTTGCCTCGACCGAGTCATTAATGCGTTGCAGAAGAGTTGTTATAAACCTTTTCTTATCAAATGTTCCAATATATGAAAATGAAACTTGAACTTTTTGTCGTGACGATTATGTTAAGTTCCATTTTGTGCAAAAACTTAGATCCAGATCGAATTATCTATCCGGATGAGTTGGAAAAAATGTATAAAATAACCAAGAAAGCTTCACAAGGTAAGTCTTTTCCTTCTAATTTAATTTATTAACCTATTTATCAAAATAAATCATAATAATGAAATAATTCATTTATATTTTATTACAAAAATCAATGACATATAAATTGAATGTAATTTTAATGAAAAAACAGAATTAGGTGTTTTTGAATGATGTTTTTTGATCTAAACAAAATTTTTACCGAAATTCCTGGGTAATTCTCGTAATGTTCTGAAAGCAAATTTTTTACCCTACTGACCTAAAATAGTTATTTGAAGACACTAGTTTGATACTAACATCTTATGAGACCTTATTAAAGTACAATAATAATGTAATATTGATACCAAACCTGTATTTTTCAAAATTTTTATTTACGACTGTTCACTTTTCATTAATAATTAATAATATTATCTTGATGTTATTAAAATCAGTTAGTTTAAATATATTCTCTTCTATTTGGAAGTACCCATTAATAGAGTTCAATATTTGCAAAGTTTAGAATAAGTAGATTTAATGCTGAATTAATTAATGAACAATTAACTTTTGCATAACTAGTTTTACCAGAAATATTTGTGTAATAAATTAAATCACTAGTGCTATATTGAAGTCCATAATAGAACTAAAAATAATGTGCTAATTACATATTAACAAATCGTCGTAGATATATTAGTAGAAATATTTAATAGACTTGTATGATATCAAATACAAACGATGTAAAAAAAAATATTTTTATGTTTTCAGGAAAATCACAAAACAAGGAAGATTTTTTAATAAATCAGAGACATATTCTGACGGCAGGAGGATGTGTCGATGGTTTTCTATTTGTTGGTAACAGATGCAGGAGAGTCCTGAAAATCCTTGCAGACTAGAAGTCCCTTATGTGACACTGGAGTCCAATTTGAAGTTATAAAACCAAGTCACTTTCCTTGTCCACTCTTAGCACCGAGAAAAGGAAATATGGAAAATTGGTGACGTTTCCTAAACGCTTACTTAAGGACAATTCCTATTTTATGTATTCCAATATTTAGATGAAATTTTTGAAAATTTATTTAATGTATTTCTGTTTAAAAACTATGCGATTTAGTATGGTTAATGTTCTTAGAATTAGAATTTGAGCTGAATGCGGAATGGAAACAACATATACGTCACAGATTCGCACAGAAACGCTAGTCGGTAGTAGCCACTCATGAAGCAATAAAAAGACGAATAGGTTGAAGTTAGTTATTTCATGGGCATATTTATTTATTTTTATTTATTTATTTATTATAGATTTATTATAGAACTAGGTGATGACGTAGATGTTGTTTCCATTCCGCATTCAATCTACCTAATACGTACAATCATAATAGAGGGTTTGCGGTTCAGAATATACAATATGAATGTACAATTGAGTTTATTATTCGATATTAAAAAAAAAGAATTCGTATAACTACGCAAGTCTAGATTATAATTTATATCCTACAATTAATCTTTCAAAATTTATTTTTAGAATATATCGAAGCCAAACTTAACGTATAGAAACGAAAAGACTTTCATTTTTTATCCTTGAATATAAACTAAATATAATACTAAAAATATAAAAGGTTAGAATGAAATGGTGTTCTTCTTTGATATGTAACCTTCGAAAGCCCTTCTTTTTAAATTTTAACGAGCAGCAAAATGATATTGGTTTGAATTTTATAACAACATTAAATAGTTGTTGCAATGAATAATTGACAAAAATAATAACGATATCTAAGTGTGTTGTATCAATCATAAAAATCACTCATAAAGATCATGCAAATAAAAATTTTCATAGGCACATAGAAAAAATTGCTTTTAAGATTTACTGTCTTTTTTGATGAACCGTATCTCATTTAAGTGATGTTTATATGACGTAAGAAATGATTTCATAACTTTTGAAACTCTAATTAATAGTTATTAGAAAAGGTTCACTTTTTGACAATATTTTCAAATTTTAAATTTAACAATAACAGCAAGGTCTTTTCACAGACCTGGCGGCATTGGATCTTTGGTCCTCCATCCTCCGGGCCTTTGGCTTTTGTTTTTTTTTTTTTTTTGTTACTCACATTTTTTCTATGTCACTTCGGCCCTTTAAGCAATAGGTACCTACACCTACACCACATTTTTATTGAAAATTATTTTTTAATCTTGTCATATTTTCGTTATTAAAAGACCCATGTGGATAATTTTTTCACATTTTTTCGTTGTCATTGAGATTGTTCTTATAATTTTTTCAATCAAAAATAAATGAGTGTGAAAATTATAAAAAAAATTATTTTAGCGATTATTTTATTTAAGTGTAAGCCAGTTTTAGACCAGCGAGGATTTATTTTTTTATTTTGCGATAAAGTGCCAACATATGCGAGACGAATTATATCTAACACTTTAAATTATATGCCGAAGAAAAAAAATTTAAAAAAATTTCACGATATAGTAAATACAGGAAGATACAAATACAGGACGGGTAAAAGGTCGGAATGACCTATCGAAGTTTTTTCCGATTAACCCAGTTTTACCAGCTTTGGAGAAAAAAAAAACAAAAAGAAGAAACTATTTGTAGCTTTTTGTGGGTAACGTCTCTATCACATTGTTTTGTTATTTTTTTTTTGATAGACCAAAAAAATTTGAAAAAACAAATCGAAATATGTGAAAAATGATTGATGAGCGGCAATATTTCAATAATTTTTACCGCTCACCAATTTTTTTTTTTCAAAAAAATATTTATACAAAATTTGTACGTCTATGCTTGTCTAGGTAACTATACAAACAGATTCTCTTCGCGACGTACCTACCGTTACCGAGGAAAAATCCTTTTATTTTGTCTGGTTGCAAAAAAAAAGTACGGTCCTGAACGGGGGGGGGGGTTAAGATTCTCAGATCCTGCCTATTATTAATAGTATTGGGAGGTGCCGTCCAGGTTCGTCCCTGTCAAATTTCAACTCGATCGGTGCCACTTTCAGATTCTTAGAGTGTTTCCTAGGTCGTTCCGTAAAAAAGACCCGGTAACCAATTCCGCTCATTTTCAATAGACATCGTGGGACGTTTGGCTGCTTCAATCAAGCCAAATTTCAACTTTGTACGACGAAAAATGCGGCTCTAGAGTGTTTCCTATAGCAATGGCATAGACTGACCGGCATTTTTGGGGCACAAGTGTACGTATAACTACCGAGAAATCGGCTTCCCCGGTCTCTGAAGTTAATAGGTAACAATAACAAAAAATTTTGTATTGCTTCAAAAGAAATTTAATAATATTTTCGGCAATAATAACTAGATACCTACCTATTTGTTACAACATTTTCAAGTGTCGATTCAAACGTGTTTTTTTTAGACTTCTGGAGAAGTATTGTTTGACTTTACTGCAAAACGCAGAAGACTTCTCAGTAAATCAAAGCTATTTTTTACTTCATAAAATGAAGTCGTATAGTCTACAAACACATTCCCCCTTGCCCTTGCATAGAGTAACAAAAGGATGGATTGATTGTTGCGGAGGGGACTTATCTTCCTTCTATTTTTTGGCAGCCTGCAGAGAATTGGGGAAGTGTAGTGTAAGAAAATTTTTATTTCTTAGCCATGTAACCATGTTCATACAAAAGACTCCATAATTAATGTCATGACTATTAATTTTTGTGTATGATTTTTGCACAAACAAAAATTGTGATTAAAAAATCTTGCATAACTTAATTGCTTATATAACAAATAAATTTCGCAAGAACTAATACCAATATGATATAAAAATTTGTATTCAGTTCCAGATACATAAAAAATTAGGTACCTTATTTATTACTTTTGAAGGATTACCTACTTTACACTTAATTTTATAGATATAGGTAGTTATATACTTACACAAATTCATATTATTATTATTATTTGCAAATATCATCAGTCACGAGAAGTGCATCCAAAATGAAATTCAAAATTTGTTGTTTTCTTTTTATAAGTGCGTTTATCCTTGAAAGTGTGCTTGGCCGTACCTTTTTTGAAGATGTAATGGCCATGGTTGAGAAAATTGATGTATTGGAGGCAGATATTGATGAATTGAGAGAACAAAGAACTGAAGTTTTTGGTAAAGCTTTACGCATACCCTTCGACAGCCTCGCCCCGTCAAAACCTGTCTTGTCAGCCAGGGTTGAAGACAATGATCGAAAGAGTGAGTACATAAAATATATCAAATTAGTCCTGAACTTTCTTATGAGAATATTATTTTCGTGTTGAATTGCAAGACTCCTCAAAGAAGTGGCAACAAAGAATTTCTGCAAATTGATTCAGCAGATATAGTGTTACCACTGGTTTTACCGCAATCAAAAATTCAGGTCTGCCATTTTTTATGCAGAACTGGATGAAATTATTATAAGCATATCCTGTTGCTAGGAAAAGTAACCCTTTCAAGCAATAATTACCCGAGTCCGAAGCACGAATTGAATCGTTCAGAAGGAAGGCCTTTATCAATAAAAATCAAAAGCGTAACCTGAAAGCCAAAATTTAAAACAATGTACTCAATTAGCAAAAAATCCTATACGTGACCTGTTTTTTGCATCTGAGAGTAATATAAACTAGTGGGTTTGAAACTTCCGGAAATTTTCGATTTATAGACATAGTTACTGAGTGCTTCTTGGGTTCTACACTCGCACTTAAGCGCTCGTAGTCGTTGCATTTAGCAAGACAATTCAACAATATATGAATTATTGAGTCAATTCAAATGGCATTTAATTTTCTGACATAACAATCACGCGATCCAACAATCCAGTAACTACAACAATTCAGTTGTAATTTTTTGGAAATTTTCTACTCCACAAATTTCCACCTAAATCATGATTCGATTGTTCGTAAATTTTGAGGTGAGTTGAAATAATTGTCTATTAGCGTTGGATATAATTTTTACAATAAGTAAATTCAATGGTGAATTAATGAATAAACAAATCTTTTTTTGGGGTGGCAAGCAAGTAGCTCACTGGATTAGAAGAGCAGTCTACTAATCTGTTAATTTTGTAACCGCGTGGGTTCGAATCCCACTCGTGCTTGGGTGTTGTGTTCGTCTGTAAAACTATTTATATAATTAAAAATTTGTGTATGGCTTAAGGAGATAGTACTCGAAGCCAAATTACCAGAGTTGAGCCACTGTGGCTTACCTACATAGTTAAGACCGATGTTCCCTTTTTTTTATAAAAATTTAAAAAAAATCGTTTTTTCATATATTTTCATTAGTAGTTTTTCCAGAAATACGTCCAGAAAAACGCATAAATTTTCATCAAATCTCGGAGATAAAATATTTAATAAAATTGTTTTGATATCATATATTATGTCGGAGACATAATATGTCTCCGAACTCTTTTCTTTTTTATCTTCCTGTCGATATAATATTATTATATCGACAGGAAGAAAATGTGTCAAAGGTTTTATATGTATATGTTGGTCACCAATGCAGAAGAATCCTGGAGATACGTGAAGACTAAAAAAACCTTCTTGCGCATCAATCGCAGAAATAGTGTATTTTTATGCGATTCAATTCTGAATATTTTCACCGCTTTTTAAATTGGCTTTCTGAAATTTTACATAGTCAGGTGATATTCGCGTAGTGGCTTACTGACAATTGCATTTCATTTCGTTTTAAACCGTGCATGCCTTAAAATGAATTTTTAAATTTAACAAAACAAAAAAAATCATTGGCAAAATTGAACAATTTTGGCCCATTTCCTATGCCCGCCACTGGCTAACTTTACTTAAAAAATACTATTTTTTAGACTACCTTTTATAGAACGGAAAAAGTGAAACGGGAGCTTTGAAAACCGAAAATTTTAAATTTTAGAGGAATAAACATAATATGTAAAAATATTCTAATATCTCCGCCATTTTTATTATTTCCTTCTTGAAATCTTTGAATTTTGAAGTTTATTAGTATAGTTGTCTACTGGAAAAATTTTCGTTCAATTCCTTCAAAAATATGTTCATAAACAGTTATAGGAATTTAGCCCTTTTTCCCTTTTCCTACCCACGCCACTGGCTTAATAATAAAAATATTGCAAATTTTATTGCAATATTTTAACTCAATATTTTATAACTCAAATTTCAAATAATTTTCTTCCAGTAATGTTAATTTCGTTTAAAAGTTTTTGTTTCTAACTGGCTTATTTAGGGGTTCAAAATCTATCAATTTTTCCTAAAATTGAAAAGGCCGCCATTTTGGAACGGCTCTTCTGATTTAACTCAAATGCAGTACCATACGACTACTTGCAGTTATCTTACTACCAAAAAAATTTCAGCCCCCTAGATTAAAAACAGCGACCAGAAACCGTGCCTCATACCCGTTTTTTTTTTTTTTTTAATTTGGAGAGACACGTTGTAAAAGTAGCGCAATTTTAGGTAAATGTTTTTTTTGTGAAAATCAAACGTCATCCCTAAGTTTCACAAAAGTAAAAAATTTCGTTCATTAATCTTGAAAAATTAAGCTACTGGAGCGTTCTTAAAATTTTAGAGAAATAAACATCACGTAAAAAAAATTAGAATATCTCGGCTATTTTTCTTACTCACTTCTTGAAATTTTTAAGTGTTAAAGGTTATTAGTATAGTTATCTACTGTAAAAATTTTAGTTCAATTGCTTCAAAAATGTGCTCATAAATTGTTAGGGAAATTTAGCCATTTTTACCACTTTCCTATCCACGCCACTGGCTTAATAATAAAAGTAATGTAAATTTTGATACATTAAATTAAATTTGAAATAATTTTCTTCAAACCCTGTTGATTTGGTTTCAAAGTTTTTTTTCCATCTTGCTCATACAGGGGTTCAAATATTAGCAAATTTTTCAAAAATTAAAATGACCGCCATTTTGAAACCGCTCGACCGATTTTGCTCAAGTACAATACCAGACCAGTTTTTATAGATATCTTACTCCCACAAAAATTTCAGCCCCCTAGATTCAAAACTGCGACCTGAAATGAGATGACAAAAACCGGGTTCATGGAATTTTGAAGGGACACCCTGTAGAAGTGATGGGACTTTTTGAAAGTTTTTCAACGAAAATCCAACGTCATTCCAAAGCTTTACAAGGACCCAAAATTTCGTTCACTAATCTTGAAAGATAAAGCCACAGGAGCGTTTTTAAAATCAAAATTTCGCGATTTTGGAGAAATATATATATAAATATATATATTGTTATAAAAAGCTCATTACGCTTATTTACGTAGAAATAGTTTTTTTTTCTTTCATGAAGAATAGTCTTTAGCTTTAGAAAAAGTTTCTATTGGAACAGAATATTTAGATTTGTTTGGGAGAGTAGAATAGTAAATATTGTAATAATAAGGTGAAATGTCATAGAATAATTTTTGTAAAATAATTAGAATAATTAGAATAAGTTAGCTAGAGTGTATGGGGAAATGTCAAGCATAAAATTATAAAAAGTCACAATTTTGAAGAAAAGAACAGCAACTCTAGTAGCAGGGAAATTGGCTGTTAGAATGGGGAAAACATAACATGTCCAAAGAGGATTTTGTGTGTTATACTCCAGAAGAGAAATGAATTTCATAGATGTTGATTGGAAGGAAAATACAAAAATTATCCGCTGTCATAGTGAGAAATAATATGTTGTCAAGCAGATAACAATCGAATTTACATAGTTACAAGAAAAACTATAAATAGAAAAACAACGATTATTTGAGGAGATTCCTAAAACACAAGTTAATCAGTGTAGATCACGAAATCATAACCAAACATCGTAAACATCGTGAACATCGTGAACATCTAGAAAATTTTCGAACATCAAGAATTTGGTAAAGAACAGAGGCCGTAGCTAACTACTAGAAGAAACATATAGGTTAGAAGGAGAGATTTGGTTAGCTGGTAGCTGACAACTGCATTTGATTTGGATACAGCCGTGCAGAGATTTGGCTAGGAAGTAGCTGACAATTGCAGTTTGATTTGGGTACAGCCGTGCAGCGATTTGGATTCTGCGATTTTGACATTGAAGATAGAAAAACGTAGCAGCGAATTGGATATATCTGTGCAGAGATCTACATTGAAATTGCTGACACACTAACAGCAAGGCTACTAGAGTTGACTTCAAGCTTTGTTCAACAGCTGATTCCGTGGGTTATTCCTTTCGTTAACCTACGAAGGACTTCTGTCAAGAAATAAGACAGAAAGTCGGTGACGAAGAAGATTCATCAAGGGAATAGAATAAGGGAACAAACTGTGAGTAATTTTAAGTTATTTTTAAGTTAGTTGTTGTAAGTGTTATTGTTGGGAAAATTTCTAATTGTAATAAAACCCAAACAAATTTAAAAATGAGTTTCAATAGGAATTTATAGGTTATGAAATTTTTTTTAAATTTATAAAAAAAAATACTTGAACTCACTCTGAGTTATAGAGGTCTCATATAGACTAAACTTTTATTAGTTTTTAAATAAAGAAAGGCCCCCTAAATAAATAAATTGTTTATGGTAAGAGGGAATCAAAGAGGAAAATAAAATTTCAAAAAAAAGAGTAGAGAAAGCACAGTCCCTGCGAACCATAACAAAATATATATATATATATAAATATATAGAAATATTAGATTTGTTTTGGCTGTAGGTAATTATATATATATATAAATATATATATATATCGTGGGCAGGTGAATTTTGGAAAACCACTTTTTCGTGATCTGGGGGTCAGGATCGGTGGACATTTGATGAGTTTGGGTGATTTTCGAAAAGTGATGTCGTCCTCAATAGTGTATTTTTTTATTAAAAAATACACTAAAAGTTCCTTATGTGACACTGCAGTGCAATTTAAAGTTATAAAACCAAGTCACCTCCGTTGGCCACTCTATTCTGACGTTTTCTAAACGTTTACTGGAAAAAATCCCCATTTTATGTTTTCGAATTTTTAAATAGAATTTTATTTAATTTATTTTTTGAATTTCTCTTTATAAACGTTAAGTATTAGTATGGTTATTATTCATAGAATTACAACATACCTACCTACATACAAGTCATAATAGAGGGTTTGCTGTTCAAAATATACAGAATGTTAAAAACTAAATATTGAAAATTTTGAAAGGATACAGTATGGACCAAAATAGGAAAAAAACTTTAATAGACATGAGTCCGCAAATTGACGGTTTCGGGGATAGGGATTTTTTTTACATTTTAGTGTTTAGGTACAAACAAACGATAGAAACTTATAAACAAAACCAAAAGATTTAATAAGGTGATAAAAAAGGTGATGTGGTAATAAAAGAATAATTTTTCACAAAATTTTTTTTAAGTTTTTTTTTAATTTTGCAAAAAAAGTGATTTTTCTTATAACTTAATTTGTGTTTGACTGATTAACAGCAGACACGATAATGAAATGCAAATTTTTTGGAAAATAATTGTCTCATTACCATATTATACCTAATCTTTTTTTATCACCTTATTCAAACTTTTAGTTTTGTTTCTACCTTTTGTTTGTTTGTACCTTTTATTTGTTCATACTAAAAAAAAAAGTGTAAGTATAGGTACCAACTCAAAATGGAAAGAAAAATCCTCCGTATCTCTGAAACCGTCAATTTTTTCCGCAAAAGATTGCGGAACTATGTTTATCAAGATTTTTTGACTAATTTTGGTCCATACTTATTTTACTCCATCAAAATATTCGATCTTTATTTTTTAACAGCCTGTAATACAATATGAATGTGCATGGAATAGGTTTAATTTTGCGCTATAAAAAAGAATTAGCCTATGCAGTTCTAGTTTATAATGTACGACCTACAATCTTTCAGAATTTCAGAAAAATATTTAAGAACATTTATCTAAGCCAATCGAAACGTAGAAAAGAGATAAATTTCATTTTTTGTCATCGAATATGAATACATAGAGGGGTAAAAGTCTCTTTTTCTTTGAAATTTAACCACCCTTCGTTTTAAGTTTCAATTAGCATAATATTATTGACATTTAAGTGCAACAGATTTATAACTTTCAACTTACGAGGGTCGTTTGAAAAGTTTCAGTCAAAAAAACACAGATTTTTGGTCAAGCCAAAATTTATTTCTGGACATAGTCTCCTCGTAACTCAATACATTTTGGTCCAATAATTTTCCCCAGCCTTCAAACCGTCAGAAAAAAATCTTTAGACAAACCCAAAAAATACCGCTCTATAGCGCTTGCCACCTCACCATTCGACCCATTATTTTACCCCGAGAGATTTTTCCAAATTTGGAAATAAATATAACTCAATGTGATCTAGATCGGGTGAATAGGGTTGGTGCTGAAGCAATTCGAATTTATGCATTTTTCCATTGCGGAGTTGCGGAGTATGCAACCGAGAATTGTCCTGGTGAAACATCATAACCTTCTTCTTGGCCAAGTGTGGTAGTTTTTCTTGATTTTGGTTTTCAATAGATTCAGTAACGCGGCGTAATAGGGTCCCATTCACCTTTTTGAAGGTACCCAATCATAAGAATCCCAATCTACAATCTACTACTTTATCACAGGGCGATATTCGATTTCATCCATTGTTGCAAAAAAATCGTTACCTTTCAACTTTGGAATAATGGCATTAGCTAAATACTGACCGGAATGACTTGAACAATCTACTTCTGACGGTACTTTTGAACTTCTGCAAAAGTGTATTGTTTTGCTTTACTACAAAAACGCAGAAGACTTCTCTGTAAATCATGTTGGAAAATTATATGTTTCACTTCAAGAAGTCAAAGTGTTCAAAGTCCTTTCCCCCTGTCCGCAAAAGAGGCAGTTAGGCAGCATTGTCTTCGTTTAGTGTACCAGGTAGGACAAGTAGTTTGAAATCTAGCGTGTGCTCAGTGATGGACAACATTACAGTGATAGAAGGATGGGATATGGTTGTTGTAGAGGGGACAGCCGCTCTGGTCTTTCTTCCTTCTATCATGGTAGCCTGCAGATAATGGGTTAAAGTTGTTGCACGAAAAGTTTTGTGTTTGTATCCACGTACTTACCCATGTTCATTTTCATGCAATATGATTTTTTTAATAACAATAAAAATCGTGATTAAAAGTTCTTGCATAACTGAGTGGGTTATTTAATGGTAAAATTTCGCAAGAACTAAACAAAATACCAATAAGATATAAATACGTAAATATACAATTCCAGATAAATGCATAATTATCCTATTTATTACTTTTAAAGGATTATTTTACTGTGAAATTTAAGTAAGTTTTATATTCAAATTTTTAATTAAATTTTACATTATATAAATAGATTTCATACTCAGGCAAGAAGCAGTTATTATTATTATTTATAAATATTATCAGCCACGATTACCAAGAGCAGTGCACTCAAAATGAATTCCAAATTTGGTTGTCTTCTTTTTATAAGCGCGTTTATGCTTGAAAGTGTGCTGGGCAGGACCTTTTTTGAACATTTTCTTAAAATGAGTGACAAAATTGATGATTTGCAAGAAGAAATTGATGAATTGGCAGAACTGAGATGGAATGTTCTTAATAAAGTTTTAGAGATACCCATCGACAGCCTCACACCTCCTACACCTGTCTTATCAGTCAAGGTTGAAGACAATGATCGAAACAGTGAGTATATCTAATCTCTCCACCAGTGGCGTCCCCGCAAACATATCCTCTGACATGTTTTTCAAAAAAATTGGTACGCCACTGACATTTGGCCATGCGGATATATTTTCTGATTAGTTTGATCAATTCTGCGTAAAAACGGTCTTTTGCGTTTTTCTCGTTGGGCTTTTCTTGATTAAAACAAATGATTAAATCAAAATTATATTAATTCAACAAAATTATCGAATATTATTAAGAAATAAATAAAATAAAATATTAAAATTAAATATTAAAAAAAAAATTAAAAATTAAAAAAAAAATTATATATACGTCTGAAGATGCAATTTTAAAAATAGAGAAATACGTGTAACGTTTATATTATCCTTCAGTATACAGTAGAATTTTTTTAAACATTAGTGTTTTATTTATCATCCATCAGTATGCAGAGATTCTACATACAAAGTAAGGGTTAAGTAAAACATAAATTTGGAAAGTTATGTAAAAATAAAATTATTAGATTAATTGTGGATACTCTTACACGACTGTTATACATCTAGAATTCTAGAACATAACATTTTCAAAGTCATCATAAGTAATCACCTTTTTTTCATTATGTTCCACATGTGAAACATTGGTCATTGTTATAACAGCTTCATCTGTTCCATATGTGGAACACTGGTCATATAAATGGTGTCTAGCGAGTCACTGCAGCTGTTTTGTTGTAGAAAATCGGACACTAATTTCAGATTTTCTCAGCGACAGCGAAGATGAAAATCTGAGTGATTCGAACGAGGACCCAGACTACCATCAGGACAACCTCTCATATGAATGATCATCTGAGAGTGACCTAGAAGTTTCGGATGATGAAATTCCCTTAGATCGTAGGTATTTCACCTCCAAGAAACAAAAAATAAAACAAACCAAAACCTACATGGACCAAATTAGGTGACGATGAGGTTTCCTCATATCTTCCAACTTTTTCTGTACCAGCGGAAGAAGGAAAACTTGAAATAGGTAGACCGATCCACTATTTTCAAATTTATTTTTCTGATGACTTGCTGGATCACATTGTTGAGCAAAGCAACTTGTATTCGGTACAAATAGACCCCAATAAACCACTCCAACTGAGTCGTTTAGAATTGGAAATATTTATCGGCACTGTGGTCTGTGGCTTACGTGTCAATTTTCGGATTGCCGAGGTACAGAATGTACTGGACGTCCTCATGTAGAGTGTCCAAAGTTGCTAATGTTATGACAAGAAATAGATGAGAAGATATAAGAAATATATAACATTTTAACGACAGTCTTCTAACGCCAGATATTTAAATATGATCCTGATCGTGACAAATTGTTTAAAATTCTGTCAATAATTACAGATATGAAAGAAAAATTTGTTGACAAAAAATCAAACAAGTGGGCCTACAAGATATTTGTTTTTTGTGATACTAATAGCCTCACTAACGATTTTGAAATATACACCGGGAAAATTCTTCCAGTGTCCGAAAAAAAGGATATAGGCACTAATGGTAATATTTTCCTTCGCTTAGACTATTCAATACCTAAGCATCAAAACCATTTACCCTTTTTGGTAATTGGTTTACCTCCCTAAACTTGATGATAATCGTTTTTAAAAAAGGTATAGACGGTTATAGCTTAGGAACTGTTAGGAAAGACCTACTTGCTGGATTACAGCTCAAAGGTGATAAGGTGATAAAAAAAGACGGTAGAGGCACTTAGCAGGGATACAAGATTCATAGAAAACATCGAAATTCGTGCACTGAAGTGGTTTGACAATAAAAGGGTGTGTGCTACTAGTACATTTTGTGGCTCTAAGGCTCTAAACCTGATGAAAGAGTAGAACGATTTGATCATAAAACCAAGACTGTATAATAGAAGTTCCTCGCTCCTATATAATAATGCAGAATAACAAGTTCATGGGGGAGTGGCTTTGTTATAGATGGCTTGATCGATACTTACTACAGAATATTCCTTAAAATGGTACCTAGCGATATTTTTCCAGTTCATAGACTTAGTAATGATCAATTCATGGTTGAGATATAGGCCAGATATGATCAAAGAAAGATTTGATAAAAAAGATATCTTGGATTTGCTGGGTTTCGGAGCGGAGGTAGCTGAGGCACTTTCCTTGATGGGAAAAGCAAAAGAAATCACAAAAAAGAGAGGAATCATTGAACACTAAGAAAAGAAAAAGAAAAATGTGACTAAGCCAATTCTACAGATTTATGTGAGGAAAGATAAAATTGGTCCGTTTCCCGTCGAAAAGAAAAACGCCAAAGGTGTAAGAAACCTTGCTGTGGATTAAAAACTTCTACTTTCTGTGTAAAATGTCAGGTCCACTCATGTTACAACAAAGCTAGTAATTGTTTTGGTCATTTTCATTTATAGTTTACTTTGTATTTGGTCATTGTTCCATTTTTGGTACATTAAAATAAATTTATTATTTTTGTAATAACTTATAATATAATTAATCAAATTTGAACCTATAAAACACGTAGTAAAATATAATGTTTACCCTTGAAGTAACTTCGGACCTTAAAAGGTTAAATTGGTTATAATTTTCCCGTTGAACCACGTATTAACTTTTTTAAGCGGTACACTAATATCAAATAAAGTATTATACATTATCAAGCATTTTTGATCTAGGTACGCTATTACTCAATTCAAGAAAAAGAAATCAATATTTAAAATTAGAAGAAATTTCGATATGACGACTTTTGATCATTACCACTAAATAATTGAGCAAATTAAAATATTTATATAATGTCCGTATTCATCAAACTTCAAAATATAACTCTGGGGTTATGTTTTGGATTTTCTGACAGCTGATTGGTCTAATGCTCAAACCCTATGAACGCTACGAATTATAAACCAATCACAATACATGTTCAAAAATATAACCCCAAGGGTTATAGTTATTGATGAATACGGGCCTAAGTAGTGTTCCTTAATATAACTCTTCATTTTTTTGCAGAGAACACAGGCCGAAAGACACCCAGAGTAATCCCAGAAAAAAGATTAGGGTCCGACATACCAATATAGCAGAGCTGGACTGGGACCCCATATTAAAAGGATTTGTCAAATGTCAGATTCTATTCCATGTACAATGTATCATTAAAGTGCAAAATTAAAAATATTAAAGTGCATTAAACGGATTACCTTATTTTTATTCACCATTCGATTGAAGTTGTTATTCTTATACATTAAAAAATTACCTGCTTTGACATGTACCCATAACATCTGTCTATCAACTTCACGCACCAAAAAGTGATTCTTTTTTACAACATTTTTGACTGCGATTTTTTCATACTTACTTAACGATATGTACCTGTATCCCATTCCAGGTGTTTTTAAAAAATAACCTGCTTTGACATGTATACTCATAACATCTGTCTATCAACTTCACACACCAAAAAGTGATTCTTTTTTACAACATTTTTGACTGCGATTTTTTCATACTTACTTAACGATATGTACCTGTATCCCATTCCAGGTGTTTTTAAAAAATAACCTGCTTTGACATGTATACTCATAACATCTGTCTATCAACTTCACACACCAAAAAGTGATTCTTTTTTACAACATTTTTGACTGCGATTTTTTCATACTTACTTAACGATATGTACCTGTATCCCATTCCAGGTGTTTTTAAAAAATAACCTGCTTTGACATGTATACTCATAACATCTGTCTATCAACTTCACACACCAAAAAGTGATTCTTTTTTACAACATTTTTGACTGCGATTTTTTCATACTTACTTAACGATATGTACCTGTATTCCATTCCAGGTGTTTTTAAAAAATAACCTGCTTTGACATGTATACTCATAACATCTGTCTATCAACTTCACACACCAAAAAGTGATTCTTTTTTACAACAGTTTTGACTGCGATTTTTTCATACTTACTTAACGATATGTACCTGTATCCCATTCCAGGTGTTTTTAAAAAATAACCTGCTTTGACATGTATACTCATAACATCTGTCTATCAACTTCACACACCAAAAAGTGATTCTTTTTTACAACATTTTTGACTGCGATTTTTTCATACTTACTTAACGATATGTACCTGTATTCCATTCCAGGTGTTTTTAAAAAATAACCTGCTTTGACATGTATACTCATAACATCTGTCTATCAACTTCACACACTAAAAAGTGATTCTTTTTTACAACATTTTTGACTGCGATTTTTTCATACTTACTTAACGATATGTACCTGTATCCCATTCCAGGTGTTTTTAAAAAATAACCTGCTTTGACATGTATACTCATAACATCTGTCTATCAACTTCACACACCAAAAAGTGATTCTTTTTTACAACATTTTTGACTGCGATTTTTTCATACTTACTTAACGATATGTACCTGTATCCCATTCCAGGTGTTTTTAAAAAATAACCTGCTTTGACATGTATACTCATAACATCTGTCTATCAACTTCACACACCAAAAAGTGATTCTTTTTTACAACATTTTTGACTGCGATTTTTTCATACTTACTTAACGATATGTACCTGTATTCCATTCCAGGTGTTTTTAAAAAATAACCTGCTTTGACATGTATACTCATAACATCTGTCTATCAACTTCACACACCAAAAAGTGATTCTTTTTTACAACATTTTTGACTGCGATTTTTTCATACTTACTTAACGATATGTACCTGTATTCCATTCCAGGTGTTTTTAAAAAATAACCTGCTTTGACATGTATACTCATAACATCTGTCTATCAACTTCACACACTAAAAAGTGATTCTTTTTTACAACATTTTTGACTGCGATTTTTTCATACTTACTTAACGATATGTACCTGTATCCCATTCCAGGTGTTTTTAAAAAATAACCTGCTTTGACATGTATACTCATAACATCTGTCTATCAACTTCACACACCAAAAAGTGATTCTTTTTTACAACATTTTTGACTGCGATTTTTTCATACTTACTTAACGATATGTACCTGTATCCCATTCCAGGTGTTTTTAAAAAATAACCTGCTTTGACATGTATACTCATAACATCTGTCTATCAACTTCACACACCAAAAAGTGATTCTTTTTTACAACATTTTTGACTGCGATTTTTTCATACTTACTTAACGATATGTACCTGTATTCCATTCCAGGTGTTTTTAAAAAATAACCTGCTTTGACATGTATACTCATAACATCTGTCTATCAACTTCACACACCAAAAAGTGATTTTTTTTTACAACATTTTTGACTGCGATTTTTTCATACTTACTTAACGATATGTACCTGTATCCCATTCCAGGTGTTTTTAAAAAATAACCTGCTTTGACATGTATACTCATAACATCTGTCTATCAACTTCACACACTAAAAAGTGATTCTTTTTTACAACATTTTTGACTGCGATTTTTTCATACTTACTTAACGATATGTACCTGTATCCCATTCCAGGTGTTTTTAAAAAATAACCTGCTTTGACATGTATACTCATAACATCTGTCTATCAACTTCACACACCAAAAAGTGATTCTTTTTTACAACATTTTTGACTGCGATTTTTTCATACTTACTTAACGATATGTACCTGTATCCCATTCCAGGTGTTTTTAAAAAATAACCTGCTTTGACATGTATACTCATAACATCTGTCTATCAACTTCACACACCAAAAAGTGATTCTTTTTTACAACATTTTTGACTGCGATTTTTTCATACTTACTTAACGATATGTACCTGTATCCCATTCCAGGTGTTTTTAAAAAATAACCTGCTTTGACATGTATACTCATAACATCTGTCTATCAACTTCACACACTAAAAAGTGATTCTTTTTTACAACATTTTTGACTGCGATTTTTTCATACTTACTTAACGATATGTACCTGTATCCCATTCCAGGTGTTTTTAAAAAATAACCTGCTTTGACATGTATACTCATAACATCTGTCTATCAACTTCACACACCAAAAAGTGATTCTTTTTTACAACATTTTTGACTGCGATTTTTTCATACTTACTTAACGATATGTACCTGTATCCCATTTCAGGTGTTTTTAAAAAATAACCTGCTTTGACATGTATACTCATAACATCTGTCTATCAACTTCACACACCAAAAAGTGATTCTTTTTTACAACATTTTTGACTGCGATTTTTTCATACTTACTTAACGATATGTACCTGTATCCCATTCCAGGTGTTTTTAAATTCAAATAAGTTGGCTAAGATATTTTTTCTTAAGTTGTAAGCCCTGGAGGGCCGATTTGAGATTAAAAAAAATTCAAATGACTTCCGCTGTTCTCATACGCCATTAGAAATTATTTTTCTATATTATAAAAAATAAAATATTTCGAAATATGAAAACAATAAATTCAATAATATGTGGCTTTGGTTGCTATGATGGCTTAGTAAAATAATATCTAAATAATAGGCTTATGCCCGTATTCACAAACGATAATTTCCTAAATAATTACGTAATCAATTATCCCCATCTCATTCTATTGCAAAAAAACTGCATATCTCCATCTCACTCATTTAATTAATTACGTAATTATTTAGGAAATTATCGTTTGTGAATACGGGCATTAGTAAGTTTTCAGCATTTGTCAATTATTTAAGTAGGTAGTTAAATATCGCTTAAGAATACCAGGCAGGACAAGTTTGAAATCCCGCATGTGCCCAGTGATGGACAACATACAGTGATAAAAGCATATGATGGTCGTTGTGAAGACCACCTGCTGGTTTTATCTTCCTTCTATTTGCTGGCGGCCTGCAGAAAATTGGCATAGTGTAGTGTAAGAAAATTATGATTTCTTAGCAATGTAACCATGTTCATACAAAAGACTCCATAATTAATGTCATGACTTTAATAATTTTTGTGTATGATTTTTTGCACAAACAAAAATTGTGTTTGAAAAGTCTTGCATAACTAAATTGTTATATAACAATTAAATTTCGCAAGAACTAACACCACTATGAAATAAAAATATGTATGTCATTCCAGATACATAAAATTACCATATTTATTACTTTTGAAGGACTACCTACTTTACAATTAAATTTATAGATATAGGCAGTTATAATACACAAATTTATATTATTATTATTTTTAAATATCATCAGTCGCGAGCAGTGCTTTCATAATGAAATTCAAAGTTTGTTGTCTTCTTTTTATAAGTGCGTTTATCCTTGAAAGTGTGCTTGGCCGTACCTTTTTTGAAGATGTAATGGCCATGATTGAAAAAATTGATGTATAGTCCAATAAAGTCTAAAAAGTCATACGTATCGATTAAGAATACACATCCTTTTGATAGTTCGATTTATTTTGTTTCATGTACGTGCTTTTATAGTAACCGTCCAGTTTGTCTAAACACTCCATCCCGCATAAATAAGTATACGTCAACATTGGTTTTGAATGAGAATTAAATGCACAACACAGAGGATAGAATGTCATTACGTGAATAAATTTTATGTAGTTGTCAGTGGCTCTCAAACTGACGCTAAGCGGTTCAATTCATTTTTTGAATGATTCCTTCAATAATTACGCTCGTTCACAACTTGACAATTAACTGTTTGACATTTTCTGGTGAAATTAAAAATATTAATTCGGACGGTTAGTAAGACGTCACATCTGACTTTTTAAAGTTAATCCTACTATATTGTAGGCAGATATTGATGAATTGAGAGAACAAAGATCTCAAGTTCTTGTTGGTAAAGCTTTACAGATACCCTTCGACAGCCTCTCCCCGTCAACACCTGTCTTGTCAGTCAAGGTTGATGATAATGATCGAAAGAGTGAGTATATCAAATCAGTCCTGCACTTTCTTATGAGAATTTTATTTTCGTGTTGGATTGCAAGACTCCTCAAAGAAATGGTAACAAAGAATTTCCGCAAACTAATTCAGCAGATATAAAATAGTGTTACCACTGGTTTTACCGCAATCAAAAATTCCTCCATTTTTTATGCAAAATTGGATGAGACTATTAGAAGCATATCCTGTTGCTAGGAAAAGAAACCTTTTCAAGCAAGAACAACCCGAGTACGAAGAACGAGGGAAATTGTTTGACAGCATGTCGAGTGCAAACCTATGTGATTTTCAATTAATCATGATTTCACGTGTTGTCGTGCTTGTTTTCATTAGATTATTATAGCGTATAATAAAATTATGAAAATCTTCGTCAAAACATGACATTTTGTAATGTTTGGTTGACATTTGATGAAAAGGTATGATTGGTGATTTTTATAGCGTCCCTAGCAACAACCGAACAGTTGTATTCCAGCATGCCTCATCGACATGAAACATGAGGCATGATTATCGCTATAGTGTCGCGCCTTAAAGGGGGGTTAGGGGTTAAAAAAAGGTATTTTAAAAAACACCTAATTTATTACATAAAAGTATGAAATGCTACAATGTTTACATACACCTACAATGACTCAAACCTGTGGAGCCCTAGTACATAACAAACACTGTTTATGAAAAACTCGCCAATCAAATATTGTTAAAATGCTAGTATTCACAAATTTATTTAATTCAAATTGTTTATATTATTTCTATGACAAAATGTAACCATAGCAACAGTGATACTTTTTGATTTGTCAGAATCGACGAGTCTGTCACATAATTAATTAAGCATTGCATTGTAAAACGCGAGCAGCATTAAGAAATAAATATCTTCTAACAATCATATAATTTTATTCCAATATCAATCAATCAATCAATCATTTAAATAATGCATATCTAGAAATCCTACCATCATCAAACAAATATTTATCACCTATTACTATCATTTGGTAATCAACCCAGCAGCAAGAAATTTTCGAAAAAATACACAGGTTCTACTTAGTTGGCTGAATATTATGATTTTCAGGTATGAAATTTTCAGTACCCTCAGATGCAAAAAAAACTGGACCACCTTATGTTATTGTTTATTAAAACGAGAATTTTGCCATACCCAAGTCTTCTGTGAAATCTTGTGTACCCGTTCGCCTGATGTCCCACAAGACTCAGTAATCCCTTAACTATCAATAAGTAATTTTCCATCACAGTTGCATTCAGTAAGTCGACGTCTTCAGTACTTGAAACAGTTTTTGAACGTTCATTATCAAAAACAGTCGTACCACCATTTTTTGTTCGTTTGTTTTCGGCCACCCAATGTTTCACGGTTGTATAATATGAAGTAAACCGTTCACCGACATTGAGTCTAACTCACCTTTCACCTTTTGAGATTTTTTTCGTTGCAAATGAGGAAACTTCACAACCAGGCGAAATTCGATTTCATTCATTGTTGACAAAAAACGTTACCTGTCAACTTTGGAAGAATGGCATTACCTAAATGCTAACAGGAATGACTTCAAATTTTTATGGGATACACATTATTGCCCGGTTGCACGAACGCAATTAAAAATCTGTGAGATAATCATCGATTTTAAAACGCCCTGTATTATCAAAATATTGCTCTGATAGTGCTGGAAACAAACTCTACTCCCTTGTAGAAGAGTTAATTACCAACAAAAATTGAAATACATTGAAAATATTCATCATATTTTCAAAATTTGAAATGTAAAATCGGTATTTATCTTAAATATTTTTAATTACTTTCGCGCAACCAGCCCTATATCAGCTGCATCTATCAGGCAGTGAAAAAAAGTAAGTTTATCAGTACTTTTTGTTAATACGGCATGATACTATTCAAACAACCCTCGTGAGTTTTATAACTAATAGCAAACTCTATTACTCTGTAACGTTATAATAGCCCTGCTATTATAAGTTCCCTTCTGGAGCGTAATTTGAATTTAAACTAGTCAATCTTCGCGGGCGAACAAAGGTGATGGGGTCGAGTCGGTCATTCATACTTCAGACAAGCAAGCGAAACAACTTAATGGCTGGCTAATTTTTATTTGTTCTCCTGTCCAAGCGGCGGGATGAAACCCCCGTGATGAGACTCCTGATGGGACCTGTAATGGGAATCCTGATGGGACCTGTAATGGGACCTGTAATGGGACAATGAGCGGACAGTCCCCGCCGTCCCTCCTACACCACCGACCTGTCACCTGGAACTGCAGGAAAGGCTGAAACTTCGGGAGACGTCCTGACACCAGGGCCCCCCTTTCTTGTTTGACCCAACCACCACTGACTGTTTTCAGTCAGAAAATCATGACGTACCGATCGCCTCCATCTGCGAAATCTACCTCCAAGCTAAGTACAAGGCCTCATATCATGATTTTGTGTAAATTGACCCTCCATCCAGGTCTGGGCGGAGTAGATTTTCTCAGTTCAAATTTATTCATTATTATTTAATTGTCCTTATCAATTGCTTAAGGCATTTGGGAACTTCATTCCACAAAATTTCACTTTGCTGATAATTTAATTTCAACTTAAAATTTGATACTGTTTTCATAATTATTAATTTAGGGAACTTCATTCCACAAGATTTTACTTTAATAATTTAATTTTGCTTTGAAAATTCGATACTCAGCCTCACTGTTTCACAATTTTGATTTTTGCTTGTAACAAATAAATATTCTCTCCTGATCTGGCCATCGTCACCTTTTACATCTTAAGAAAGAATTTATGTCCATCGACTGTGATTTATTGTTTTTTATTTATTACCTACCTATTTGTACCTATTTATTGATTGCTATCTATTTGTACCTATTTGTTTTTGTTATCCATTTACTACTATTTATTGAGAATTTACCAACTGTTGTTTATTAATAAAACATTGTTAAGCTTATGGCGAATTTTCCTTGCCCTGTGACGTCGCTCATATGTGTACTGTCTTTGCCAAGGTGGGTTAATTTTATCTGAGCTGCTGGCTGCTAAGTGTCTCCTACTGTCCTTTTGCTCTGCAGAAGGGTGGAAAGGGGGTTACAACTCTCGTTGCAATGATTAATTGACAAATATGATCATGAAATCAAATCACAAAAATTATTTATTCGTAAAGATTAGGCAAATAAAAATAGGCTCCTATGAAAGATTGCTTTTAAGATATATCTACTCTCTTTTTTAACTAACCAGAGCTCATTTAAGTGACGTGTAGGTACCTATATGTATGATGGAAGATTGGAGTTCATATCCTTTAGAATATTTTTTTGAAAATTTGGTTACATTAACAAAACGCTTAGTATGGCTTCACAGTCGATTTATTAATATTTTCGATAATAATAGCTACATATTTGTTACAACATTTTCAAATGTCGGTCCTAGCGTCTACAATATTGGAAAGTGTGAAACTAATTTTATACTAATTTCCTGAGGCTGATGGAGGCCTATTATAACAATCTACTTCTGACGGTACTTTTAAACTTTGGGAGAAGTATATTGTTTTGCTTTACTGCAAAGACGCAGAAGACTTCGCAGTAAGTCATGTTGGAAAATTATGTTTCACTTCAAGAAGTCGAAGTTTTCAAAGTCCTTTCCCCCTGTCCACAAAAGAGGCACTTAGGCAGCATTGTCTTCATTTAGTGTACCAGGTAGGACAAGTAGTTTGAAATCTAGCGTGTGCTCAGTGATGGACAACATTACAGAGATAGAAGGATGGGATATTATTGTTATGGAGGAGACAGCCGCTCTGGTCTTTCTTCCTTCTATCATGGTAGCCTGCAGATAATGTGTTAAAGTTGTTGCACGAAAATTTTTCTTTTTGTATCCACGTACTTACTCATGTTCATGTAATATGATTTTTTCAATAACAATAAAAATCGAGATTAAAAATTCTCTGAGTGGGTTGTTTAATGGTAAAATTTCGAAACAACTAAATAAAATAACCAATAAGGTATAAATACGTAAATATACAATTCCATATAAATGCATAATTACCCTATTTATTACTTTTAAAGGATTATTTTACTGTGAAATTTTAGTATAGTTTTATATTCAAATTTTTAATTAAATTTTACATTATATAAATAGATTTCATACTCAGGCAAGAATCAGTTATTATTATTATTGATAAATATTATCAGCCACGATTACCACAAGCAGTGCACTCAAAATGAATTCCAAATTGTGTTGTCTTCTTTTTATAAGCGCGTTTATGCTTGAAAGTGTGCTGGGCAGGACCTTTTTTGAACATTTTCTTAAAATGAGTGACAAATATGATGATTTGCAAGAAGAAATTGATGAATTGGCACAACTGAAATGGAATGTTCTTAATAAAGTTTTAGAGATACCCATCGATAGCCTCACCCCGTCTACACCTGTCTTGCAGGCCAAGGTTGAAGATAATGATCGAAAGAGTGAGTATGGCAAATCTCTCCACCAGTCCCTGCAAACATGTCCTCTGACATTTTTTACCAATAAATTGGGGCGCCACTTATATTTGGCAATTCGAATATATTTTCTGAGTAGTTTGATTAATTCTACATAAAAACGGTATCCTGCGCTTTTCTCGTTGGGCATTTCTTGTTTAAAACGAATTATTAAATTGAAATTATAATAATTTAACAAAATTAGCGAATGATATTTATTTTAGCAATTTTGAAAACAGAAATTATCAGGGTGAATCAATAGTATAATTTTTATAGTTAAAATATGTGGTTTTATAACCTATTAAACACGCCAAAATGGACAAAAATATGTAAACTACTATCGTAGATAATAGAAAATAACTCTTGAAAAAACAAAAATTCAGAACCCTATACAGGGTGATTGATTGAAACGCCACATTAGAAAAAATTCGACTTCCAAATGATCTAGGAATCTGAAATTTGGAACTTAGGCAACATACCTAATAACGAGTCAAAATGAAATATTACCAAGATGGCAGCACATTTAAAAATGGCGAAAGCAATGGCCATCTTTGTTTTTTTAAATGAGACACCCTATATATTATTGCATTTTCAGATTGTCTGAGAGAATGTAAT
Organism: Malachius bipustulatus; assembly: GCA_910589415.1. NCBI lineage: Eukaryota > Metazoa > Arthropoda > Insecta > Coleoptera > Melyridae > Malachius > Malachius bipustulatus. The sequence goes on along the minus strand of OU342634.1, from coordinate 36,810,635 downwards.
AACAATAATGTTTATAGTTGCATTTTAAATTGAGTAGGCTATGAGTTATAAACAAGTGAAAATCGCAATTTTCCAACTTTAAACCCATTTACCACAAAAACGGCCCATAATATCAAAAAAACGGCTTACATGTTCCTATCTTAACTTTTTATAAGGCATCCAATTATGCAGTTGAAATGTTTATACAAAGTGGTGAAAATTATCAGATTTTTCATCACCCTGCATAAACATTTAAACTATACAGTAGGATACCAGATAAAAATTTAAGATAGGGACATGTAAGCCGTTTTCTGATATCTTGAGCCGTTTTCGTGGTAAATGGGTTTAAAGTTGGAAAATTGCGATTTTCACTTGTTTATAACTCATAGCCTACTCAATTTAAAATGCAACTATAAACATTATTGTTATTACATTTTCTCAGACAATCTGAAAATGCAATAAAATATAGGGTATCCCATTTAAAAAAACAAAGATGGCCATTGCTTTCGCCATTTTTAAATGTGCTGCCATCTTGGTAATATTTCATTTTGACTCGTTATTAGGTATGTTGCCTAAGTTCCAAATTTCAGATTCCTAGATCATTTGGAAGTCGAATTTATTCTAATGTGGCGTTTCAATCAATCACCCTGTATAGAAAAAGAATTTAAGTCGTTGCGGACATACTCGTATTATGCTTCATATTAACTTTTCTTCATAAAATGGCCCGAGGAATCACACTTTGTATATTTTTTGTGTTGTTGTCCTTTATATTAAACTATTACTTTAAACTAACACATGCCATTGGTTTTGTTAAAACTTGGGGAAGTTGTGCAATTAAAATAAATTTGGTTGAATTTTGACTAAATTTTGATAAAAAGCACGTGAGTTATTGAAAAAAAAATTTCCATATACAAAAAAACGATACTGTTTTTTCTTAAATTGATTATAATTTTCCCGTTGAACCAGAGTAATAGACGGTTATCTACTATTATTAACTTTTTTAAGCGGTACCTTACACAAATATCAAATGAAGTAGGTATACCTAATGTATTATCAAGCATTCTTCATCTAGTTACGTCATTACACAATTCAAGAAAGACCAATCAATATTTACAATTAAAATAAATTTCGATATGACGACCTTTGATCATTACCACTAAATAGTTAAGCAAATTAAAATATTTAAGTAGTGTTCCTTGATAACTCTTCATTTTTCTTGCAGAGAACACAGACCGAGAGACACCCAGCGTAACCACAGAAAATCCTCCTCCATACCTATATAAATGGGTTGAGGCCTCAGATTAAAAGGATTTTTCAGATTCTATTCCATAATATAAAATGTAATAACATATAAAATGTATATGTTATAAAAAGTGTATAATATAAATATAAGTGTACATATAAAGTGTATAAACGCATAAAGTGCAACATTAAAAATATTAGTGCATTAAACGGATTACCTTATTGTTATTCACCATTCGATTGAAGTTGTTATTCTTATACATTAAAAAATTACCTGCTTAGACATGTACCCAAAACATCTGTCTATCAACTTCAAACACCAAAAAAAGATTCTGTGAAACATTTTTGACTGCTATTTTTTTTGTGACTACTTAAATATCTGAAATAATGTTAGCTACATGATAAATAGGGGTATTACTATTACTTAACTATATGTACCTATATCTAATTCCAGATGTTTTTAAATTCAAGTAAGTTGGCTGTGATATTTTTTCTAAAAGCTGCAAGCCCTGGGGAGCCTGGAGAGAGAAAAAAAGTTTAATGACTCTCAGTATGTTTATATTATGTCATTATTAGGTATAAGTTTTTACGTTACAAAAAAAATGTCTTGAAATATGAAAACAATAATAAATACAATAATATGTGGCTTTGGTTGAAATTTTGATTAGAAACTTCCATAACCTTTAAAAATTTAGCCGGTTAAAGGTAGTAAAAGCTCAGTATTCGAAGAGGTACGCAACATAATTCAAATTTTCCATAGCCAACTCTGAATTTAGAAGCATCTGGAATGGGATATAACTGCATTACTATTGCCATTTTGAGAATACTTTATTTATGATAAAAAATATATAAAATAATATTTATTTACATAATAATTATTATTAAGGTACAAAATTATTGATGCTTTATTAGTCAGTTTGAAGCACTCTTCTGCAAATGTTCCCAACAAGAGCATATTGTGGCTGACAAGGGACGTCTATGAAAAATTTATCTTCCAATGGTGGGACTGTTGCGTCTGTCTCAGAACTCTCAGAGCTTTCTTCTGCGAAAATATAAATAGTTTAGTAATACGTGAATTATTTTAAAAATTAATAAAATAATTGAAATTTATATCTATATTTTAATAACAATTTGATAATTGATAATTTTGGTAATTTAATTAAAAATATCGATTTTCGACTTAAATTTTATATCGAGATACTCATCGCGTCTCTATGATTTTTCATACACTTCTTGTAGAAAAAATTTTCTTCTATAACAAACAGTAATTTGTTAATCGATATCTTCAACCATAACAACCATAATTGATTAATTTGACCTCAAATTTGGACATAAAAACGGAATAGAGTTTATTGTTATCATTATTAATCCATCACTATAGGCAATAATCTACAGCTTTAAGCTACACAACCACATGCTGTGGTATAACCTAGCAAGCACGTAAGGTTTATTGTACTTTCTTTACTTATGTATTTTACCTGAAGAAGGTTTCTACCTAGCTCCTATTTCATAGAATTTGGACTGCCTCTGTAGAGGATAATATAAATGTTTAATCTCAACTCAGTGAAAAATAACAAAGTGCTCTTGACTACCTTCAATTTAATACCACATTTACTAACAAAAATCATCATAAATTATATCTGATTTTCGCTAATTTGACATTATCTGAAATCAATGGCATTTTCTTTATAAATTTTAAATTTTTTATATTACAGGCTGGTTTTTAATGATGTTTATTGGAATATAAGAAATGTTGAATTTGATTTTGCTTAATTAGTTTTTCGTGACTGCATGCTTAAAAGCTCAGTTCAAACATACTGATTAGACCAGATTATGGAGCGTTAAATTATTCATGAATGTGCCTTGAATAAAATACTCTAATTTAATAATAAAGTGTACTTTTCACTGGATTCTTTACTGGACCCTGTACATAAATTAGTAAATAGCACTATTTTAGTCCGCAAGGCCATGCGAATTGGACTGTTATTTGAAGGTATGCAGAAAATCTGAATCAGTATTATATTTATTATTATTATCCAAAAACATTTTTTTCAAACTAAGTCGCCTATAAAAAAAAATTGTGAGTTTCAAACAACAGCCAGTGGATCAGTGACACGACATAATCCAATAAGTTACAGCATCCCGTAGACCAAGCCCAAAATTAAAATCTTACGAAAGTGAAAAAATAGAGCTCCAATAGAATTGTTCCTCCAAAAGAGTTGTACGCAGAAAAGACTTGGAGAGATCTAGTTGGGGAGGTATACTACGCCCCCCCCCCTTCCATCATTCTCGCTTCGATTGAACAAAGTTCTGCAAAGAAGCATTCATTTTAATTTTTTAACTCTTGTAAAATTTTGATTGTGGGCTTTGTTTACGAGATGCTGCAACTACAACTTATTGGATTATGTTGTGTCACTAATCCGCTTGCTGAGGTTTAAATCTCACAATTTCTGATTAATTTCATAAGACGCCTTATTTCAATTAATGTTAAATGTTATCGCGTGAATTGGTCATATATCAATAAAAGTAAAATAATGATACTCTTTACTATTTTATTAAAAAAAAATTATAAAGCGAGTGTTATAAGATTTTCCCATGAGCTCGTTAGCGCTCACCTAATTCCGGATAATCTGATCTGTCATCAAATATCAAAGGAGACGAAGCGACGCGACACAGTTCTCCGCCGAGTTAACTCAAGAGCAAACTAAAATGAGGTAATCATGCTAAAACTACTTGCCATTTGAACTTGGATTTTCCTCGCAGTAAGAATTTCTCCACAACACGCTCACAATTAATATGAAAAGCAAATATTTGTTCTTCATCATGAATCACCGTGCGAGATCAGCTTACGACGAGATTTGTATGACAACTGGAATCAACGTTGATCCTGAACGACCCATTTTAATAAACTATTGCGGAGAATGATCGCCAGAAATTATGGAGGATAATTTCTTCTTAAATGCTTCGAAAACTTAATTAAAAATATATTTAAATAACAAAGGAAACATTAGTTAATAATAATTTATTTAATCATTAAAATATTAAAAACATCATATTATTATTATTTGTTATTGAAGATTCTAGTCTAGGCAGCAGCGACCTAAAAATTAGTAAACAAATTACAAATCAGTAGCGCAGATTGTTTTGGCGTATCATTAGTTAACTTTTTGTTTATTATTAAGTAAACTAATTTTTCATTATTTTTTATCAGAGAACACTAGCACTCTTCTGCAAATACCACCAATTTTCAGGAAGCCATCCTGACATGGCGCGTCAATGAGAAATTTGTCTTCTAATGGAGGGACTGTACTTAATTTAGGGTCTTCTCTTTTATAAGTAGATTTCTTTTCTTTGTTATTACTTTCTAAAAATATAAAATACATTATTTTAGAATGAAGTCATGAATTTTATAAATTTCACTTACCATGATTTCCTTTCTCTGACGAATCCATAAAAATTATTTTATCATCCTGTGCACATGTGCAAGAAACATATAGAAAATACACAATACATAACACTAATAAACACTTCATTTTGCATAAATTTCTGTTGTATAGGGACATACAACGAAACAGCTATAGCAGAAGAGTACATGAAATCCTCATTCTTACTTCAAGAGAATTTTCAAGAAGAAAATTTCTTGAATCTGAATAAATAAAAGGAGTTACACTGTTGAATGCTATAAATCAAATACCATTAATAATGTTATTCATGCTACGAAAACATATGCAACAGTGGCGTACCTGGAAGCAAAACCTATGATGGTTAGTTGTCCAGGTCTCAGGGATTTTATTAAACATAGTGAACTCCGCTGTCTTTTCGAACTCTAACTTCGATTTGAATAAACTAAATTTGATGTTGTGTATTTTACTTTGTAAGAGAATATAATCTCTTCCTATTATAAACAGTTCAGAAGAGCAAGTTAGAAGATCAACATGTTTTGATACTTCATTAATCGTTGGGACGTTGAAAAACAAATACTACCGAATTTTAAAAACAGAAAATGTTTAGGGGAACACGATTAAACAAAGTAGCATAAAATCCACAATAGTTTACGTTGAGAGGTGTACTCAAACAAATCGGTTTAATTTTAGAAAATTCTGAGTAAGCTAGAAACGTCAAAAGTTAGTTATTGGAGTCTTCTGAACTGCAATAACTGCGCTAAAAAAATCTTCCCGACTGTGTTGAATACTAAGGAACTCTAGTGTCCAACTTTGAATTTAAATCAAGATACCTTTTTCATTATAAACCCATAAACCCAATCGAAAAGGCAATTAATTGCAGAAAAATTAAAAAAAAGTATGAAGGAGACTAATTTGAGATACATACAGGATGTCCCAAAAATTCTTTATCAAGGTATATCCGCCTTATTTCAAAACAGAAAAAAGTTAAAATTGGGAAATTTTAAATACACCCCTATACCTAAGGGCGTATCCTCAATACAACTTTACGCCTTTCCACCCCAAGTAATCATTCCCTACTTGTTTTTTTTTTTCTTTTTTAATTACATTCCTATACTTTATATTTTTCTGTTTTCTAAAATTGCTAATAAACAGGTTCTTTGGGACGACCTATGAAAAACCAACAAATGGAAAGCTTTCCAATTACCAGATCTGATGGCGAATCAAGTTAAGGTAATGGCCAGAAAATGTTAAATGAACAAAGAATAAATTCAATCAAAATATGTAAAAATATCATCAACCATAACGTACGTTTTTTTTTTCTTTTAGTTCCTTCAACACCTACGACACTGAAATGTGAAGGTCAGTCAAAGGCGATGTACTTTACCTCTTCCACCTCTTGTATACCTGATGAAACCTGATTTGCAAGGTATGTAAATTATATCTGTTCTTCACATCTTTCATGCAAATCCATTTCATTTCCCCGAAATTAAGTGCAAAAAAAACATAAGTAGAGCGAATCTAACCGATACCCACTATTCCGACTATTCCGACTGGACACTTCTTCACTTTGATTATTTCCCAAAAAATGACTAAGTAATTGATTTGAATGGTAACGGTTGAACTGATGACGTAGGTACTGGTTCACTTGAAAGCAAGCTATTAAATAACAGAATGCAATCCAGTTTGCTCATAATGTACTGATAGTTCCCATATAATACTAAAGAATAAGTTTCGGTTGTTGTGTTTTTCCACAAGTTTTTTATGGCTACGGCTATATGATATACAGGGTGTCGCAGAGGCATGGTTCACCCCTATTTTTTTGACAAATAATTCAATGTTTTCTTATACTTACTTCCTTTTTACTTTTTATTTTTAAATAGGATACCCTATACAGGGTGTCCCTGAATTGGTGTTACAAACTTAAAAGGGGCATAGTACGTCCAAAAAAATTCAAAATTTTTTTTTAAACATACCCTTTAAAATGCACCGTTTTTGAGATACAGGGTGTTTAAGTTGAAAAAATTAATTCGTTTTTTGCGGATAACTTGGGAACCGCTTGTCGCACGGATACCAGCTTTTGTACAAACAGGAACCTTAAAAAAATAATAATTTCTAATGCGAAATGATTGACTTTGCATAAAGCAGTGGCGGAGATTTTGGGGTTGACAAAGTTTTTTCGCCCCTATTTTCTACGCCACTGGGAAGATAGATGCTTTGGAAACATTTTATAAAATTTTGGAGTTTTTTACGCAAAAAATTATTCTTTCTAATTTTCTGTGAAACTAACCATTTTGGAAAAAAAGGGCATTTTATGATCAAAAAATTAAACTCAAAGACACAAAATTTTAATGCATTGGAAAACCATTGACACCATAACGAAAGATAAATTGAATTTTAATGATTGTTATTAACAAGATTCAATTTAACAAAACTCTAAGTATTAACAATTTCAAAATTTTTAACTTTTTTTTTAACAAAGGTTTTTTTGTCACTATTTTCTAGGCCACTGGGAAGATAGCTGCTTTGGAAACATTTTATAAAATTTTGGAGTTTTTTACGCAAAAAATTATTCTTTGTTAAAAAAAAAGTTAAAAATTTTGAAATTGTTAATACTTAGAGTTTTGTTAAATTGAATCTTGGTAATAACAATCATTAAAATTCAATTTATCTTTCGTTATGGTGTCAAATGGTTTTCCAATTCATTAAAATTTTGTGTCTTTGAGTTTAATTTTTCGATCATAAAATGCCATTTTTTTCAAATATGGTTAGTTTCACAAAAAATTACAAAGAATATTTTTTTGCTTAAAAAACTCCAAAATTTTATAAAATGTTTCCAAAGCAGCTATCTTCCCAGTGGCGTAGAAAATAGGGGCGAAAAAACCTTGTCAACCCCAAAATCTCCGCCACTGCTTTATGCAAAGCCAATCATTTCGCATTAGAAATTATTACTTTTTTAAGGTTCCTATTTGTACAAAAGCTGGTATCCGTGCGACAAGCGGTTCCCAAGTTATCCGCAAAAAACGAATTAATTTTTTCAACTTAAACACCCTGTATCTCAAAAACGGTGCATTTTAAAGGGTATGTTTAAAATAAAAATTTGAATTTTTTTGGACGTACTATCCCCCCTTTAAGTTTGTAACACCAATTCAGGGACACCCTGTATATTATTTTCGGGTTCGGTATAATGTTACTCATTCAGTGATACCACATAAGTGACACTTCAATAATGGCCAGAGTTGAGTTTTTTTTTCTCAATAATTATAGTGTGCCATGACTTCAGTTATGTTCGTTATAACTGCAGAATAGGCACACCAAAATGTTCCTTATTAGGTGGATTAGTAGATGGTATCTCGGTACCAATATGGTACCATTTGAAAAAATAAATTCTGCTCAAAAAATCATTCTGGAGTGCGTACTTTGTCCATAAATCACTTGATTTAGTGCTTTCAACAAAAATTGTTTTTTTGTACCATCATCACATGGCCCAATTGAAGTAAATTTAAATAGTGATGGCACACTATAATTGAGAAATAAAAAGTATTAGATTCAAAACCTGACAATTAAAATGTCACTTATGTGGTATCGCTGAATGCGTAACATTATACCGAATCCAAAAGTGTAATAATATACAGGGCCTCCTATTTAAAAGTAAAAAGTTGGTGTCATCAAAACCGGAAGTAGGAAAAAATTCAATTGTTTGTCAAAAAGTGCTTACTATCGAGCATATGCGGCACACCGATTTTCAAAACGATATCCCAAAAAATAAAGGAAAAAAGTAGGGGTGTACCTCTGTGAAACCCTGTATTCAATGGAACTACTCACCACAAATTCATCCAGGGCTGAAGAGGACACATTAGTCCTATAGCAGCCCGCGACAGAGACATAGGTAGTTAAGTAAAAATTATAAAAATCAAAAGAAACAATAAACGTTGTTGAATTGAATTGAACCACAAATTCTTTGGCATATTGCATTCTCTCAACTGTCACATAATAATTAGGTAACCGTTCATCGGTCTTCAGTGTGGGTTAACATAGAGAGAAAGTTTTTATTTCAATAAAAGCTAAGCTACTGTGAGTGATCCATCACCGTTCAAACTAGTTTTTTTTCTGGAAGCTTCTGTAAAAATTCATCAGGAAACGGAAAACTTAATGCTGGGATGTAACTGCTGATCGCAGGAAAATGCCACTTTAGCTGCTTACAAAGGAAGAATATCCGTAGGCTAACAATAAAGCCATCATGAAGACATGTCCACATGTATTCTCACACATAGAAGTAAGCAATTTGAAACACTTTTTCGTTACCTAAATAGCAAAAAAAAAATAGACAACATTTAGACAACCACATTCGTCGATGACGGTCTTCATTGTTTGAATGCCTCAATTTTCTTGGATTTATTACAATTTTTTCCATACAGGGCTTGATATACAGGGTGTCCCAATATTCCATGGACATGGAGCAACCACAGATTACTGAGGTAAAAAAAAGTCGCTCGGACCAAAGTTATCTCTATACCAAAATGCTTCGTTTGTCCGTTAGAGGGCTTCAAAGTCTTTTGAAAATTTTAGTTTTTTTGAAATAGCTCAAAGTCGGCGGATTCAAATTCGATGAAATTTAGTAGGTAAATTTCTTATTAAAACTACTAATTTCTGATGTAAATGATAATTTGACGAAAACCCGGGAAGGGGTGAAACTACCCCTACCCTCCATTAAAATCGATCGTATTTGTTGATAGCGTACCAGGAACGCTGCTCATGTTTTTTTGTTTGAAAGATACATCGTTTCAGCCCATTTTTGGTCTCTTACAAAAATCTGTATCTTTCCGAGGTGCTATGTGATAAAATAAATTAGTCGATGGTACCTAAACCAAAATTTTATTTCATCCTTTTAATTTTAAATCAAATTTTCAATTGTCAGATGTTTATTTGATCTAATCTCATAGAAGACGTTTAATATGGTTCGGTTTTTTTTCAGGTGTTTGCAAACGGTTTTTTTCAAACGCAGTAAACAGTTTGCAAAACGACGAGGTTCCAAGAAAAGTTCAAATCATTTTTTTGCGCAGGATGGAACTTTCTAGGGTCCAAACCGGCGCCCACATCGAGCATCTTTTATGAGATTAGATCAAATAATCACCTGACAATTGAAAATTTGATTTCAAATTAAAAGAATGAAATAAAATTTTGGTTTAGGTACCATCGACTAATTTATTTTATCACATAGCACCTCGGAAAGATACAGATTTTTGTAGAAGACCAAAAATGGGCTAAAACAATGTATCTTTCAAACAAAAAAACATGAACAGCGTTCCTGCTATCCTATCAACAATTACGATCGATTTTAATGGAGGGTAGGGGTAGTTTCACCCCTTCCCGGGTTTTCGTCAAATTATCATGTACATCAGAAGTTAGTACTTTTAATAAGAAATTTACCTACCAAATTTCATCGAATTGGAATGAGCCGACTTTGAGCTATTTCAAAAAAACTAAAATTTTCAAAAGACTTTGAAGCCCTCTAACGGACAAACGAAGCACTTTGGTATAGAGATAAGTTTGGTCCGAGCGACTTTTTTTTACCTCAGTAATCTCTGGTTGCTCCATGTCCATGGAATATTGGGACACCCTGTATTAAGATAAGCTGTAAAAGTTTAGTACAGTGAATAATATTTAATAAAAATAATATTTGGATCATTTATTTTCATACTCACCCCTGCGATCCCAAAATCGGAGAAAAAATGTTTTGTAGGCGGCATTAAGTTCGAAGACTACAAATATTTTACAGTGCTGGGAAACTGCGTGACCTTGAATATTGAGAAAATTTGACTGCAGTGCTTTATCGGGGAAAAACCCCTTCCGAATCTCCCTTTGTCTTTGAAATCATGCTCTTTTTGAAGTTGGCAAGATGGGGTACGCAAGTTGTCGGGCAATAGGCAATATAATGGGGGGGGGGAGGACCACCTTATCTTCTTATATCATTGTAGCCTGCAGATAATGGGTTAAAGTTGTTGCACGAAAATTTTTGTTTTTGTATCTACGTACTTACCCATGTTCATTTTCATGCAATATGAATTTTTTAATAACAATAAAAATCGTGATAAAAAATTCTTGCATAACAGTGGGTTATTTAATGGTGAAATTTCGCAAAACTAAACAAAATACTAATAAAATATAAATACCTATTTAGGTATTTATATATATATAACAATTTAAAGGATTATTTTTCAATGAAATTTTAGCAGTACATTCAAAATGAATTCCCAATTTTATTTTCTTCTTTTTATAAGTGCATTTATCCTTGAAGGTGTGCTTGTCAGAGCCTTGATGAAAATTTTACTCAGAAGGAGTGACATGATTGATGGACATGAAATTGATGAATTGGAAGGACTGAGATGGGATAGAGGTTTATTGATGAGGATACCCATTGACAGCCTCGCCACGTCAAAACCTGTCTTGTCAGTCAAGGTTGAAGTCAATGATCAAAAGAGTGAGTATATCAAGTCAGTCCTGAAATTTCTTATGAGAATATTATTTCCCTGCTGGATTTCATAATTTCTCAAACAAATTGTAACAAAGATTTTCCGCAAAGTAATTCAACAGATAGTATTACCACTGATTTTACCATAATAACAAAAAAAAAACGAAATTTGATTGAACTACAGAAGTTAGGTGGGACGCTTCCTAGCATCCTAGTTAGAAAAAGTAACCCCATCACATTCATGTGTGGTCTTTCAGAAAATACATTTAGAAGTAAATTTATAATAAATTTATACACCGTGTTGCATAGAAAAGGTAACATAAGGAATTTGTGTAAAGAATATTTCAACAATACTTTGAAATTAAATGACATCCTTCAAAAAATAGATTTTCCTTGGAAACTACCAAGTTTCCTAGGATACTATAGAGTTTCCTAGGAAACCATCAGCTTTTAAACCAGAGTAGCTTGGATCCTTAATAATATCCACTGTAGTGTTTTCCTTATGTTACCTTTCCTATGCAACACAGTGTAGATCCGTCTCACCGTTTTTTTCTTGAGAATGGCGTGTAATATTTTTTTAAGTATAGGTAATTTACAATACTTTTTAGGGAAAAAAATAGTAAAAATTGAAACTCGTCAATTACAACAGTGAAATTATGCATCCAAAGAATATTATAGTAGTGTTTTTAATAACTACAAAATTTTAGTTTTATGTTTCAAAGTTATGTTTTTTCACAATAACGAGGTTATAACGAAACATGCTATCGTCATCCTTATCACATCAATGGTATTGCACTTGAATTATAATTGTAACATACTACTTTTGTTATTGTATTAGTAAGTTCCTAGAGGTATGTGGTCAGAAATCTGATCTTGAGGCCAAAATTTTCAGCTTCATTGAATAAGATTCAATCATGAATTACGTATTTCCTGCTCTTCAGAATTGATTTAAAAGAATGACTTAAGACTGCGTTCAAAAGACTTTTGACTATTGTATATAATCATTTATCTTATAAGGTGAAGAATGTATAGTTATTATGATCCAATAATTATTAATCTTTTTACTAATAATTTTTGTGATTTCTGAAACACTGTTTCTCATTAGCCATCTCTACCTTTTCACAAATTTTTCATATTGTCTACTTATTTAGTTCCCGAAAACGTTTTAGGCAAAATGTTTCATCCTAATTAGTGATCTAATTTCTCGCCATAAAACCGATTCTCTCATTAGCGGCAGCATTTCCTGCGAACGGGAATTTCTTTAGAATTCCTTACGCTATAATTCAATTAATTCGGAATATTTTTGCACGGGCCAAGATCCCAGGAATCCAGAAGCTATTTTCTTCTGAATTTTTTGTTAGTCGGTGATGATTTTTAAAAGAAGGTTGTCATGCCAATTAAAATTGTAGGTAAGGAAAAGAAAAAATATATTTTAAGCAGAATCTTTAATATAGGATTTTTTTGTAAAAATAACAACTTATGTTAATATTCCATATAATGGAGATGGCTTAAAACTTTGAATTTATTTGAATGTATGAATTCACCGAATACAATCATGGTACGAGTATTTACTTAATACGTGATCCAATAACCTAAAAGATTGCATACAATTTCGACGTACCTTCATTAAAATTGTAAAGTACTTTTTTAGACACTAGACACTGCAATCTTTTTTATACTCCTCTTATGAATAAACGAAAGCTCAACTTTAACATTAACTTTTTAATCAAAGAGTCCCGCTCATCAGTTCCAACTGATACTTCAACCATAATGCTGTCGAAAGAAAGGGAGACCCGTTACGAGGGAGACCTGTGGACCGTGAGTTGCATGGATAGGGCAGGAAAAGCTGTTCACTGGATAGGACCTGATGGAACAGTTCTGACTGCAGAAACGAAACCGTACGTGGGTGACGGCCCGGAAGGTCAGACACTGTACTTTCATAACGTAAAGCAGGATTTAGAAGGCGTCTATTCCTGTTCTAATGGTTTGGGAGTGCAGAAATATTACCTGAAGATTAATGGTTAGTAAAGATTCATCTTTTTCATTTGAGCATCGTATAAATCGATTTTAATTTTTCAACTGAAATCGAATAAAATCAATATATCTATATTTTTCTTGCAGCTTTCATAGTGGAAACACCACCACCTGACATAAGTAGGCTGTGGAAAAGAATCATAGTGGCTGGTTCAAACTGTGAGGAGGGTTGGAGAGCTGATACTAGAGGAATTTGTCGAGAACTAGTCTATTAATCATTTTAAAATCTGAAAATTTTATAAATTAACTAAAAATATGTTTTACTGATACAATATTTGAGATTTCTTGGGACTTAGGTTCTAATTTTAATTTTTAAGGTTTTTTGTAGAACAAATTAGAGACTTTCGTGTTATGCTGATAAGTCCATAATAGAGGCGAAACGGTACCGTCCGTATATTCAATCTTCACCTCGCATACTGTGCGAAAGTTTCTAATTTGTTCTGCAAAGAATCTATAGGCCTATAGTGGCAAATGAAAATTAGAACCTAAATTCCAAGAAAGCGCATTGTATAGGTATTCAAAATAAGTGGTTCAAGAAAAAAAAAATTATTAATATCTCATACTATAGGCCTGATTTTGTTTAATCGTATTTATTTTTCTTGGGTTGAAAGTTTTTCATGATATCCTTAACAGATGAAGCTTGAACGATAAAAAAAATTGCTTTTCCCGTTTGTCATTTAACTTTGATAGTTTCCAATAGGTCAATTCATAATTTCCATACGCAACAATAATTACTAATTACATTAAGTAGATATTTAATGTTAATTGTTAATTAAACTAATTTTGAAATGCTACTGCGTTTTAATTAATTAACGTTGGAAATATATTTAAAAAAACATTTCCGTATTTCCGAAACTGTCAATTAGCCATGTTTATTGAAATTTTTTGACTTTTTTGGTCCGAGTGGTAAAGCGCTGGGGAATTGAGGTGTAAAAATTGGAGGTAATAATCTGAGGAAATCTGGAGGTAATCTGCAGAAATTTTAGTACTCCAGAGGTAATCTCACAAAATTTACAAAAAATCTGGGGAAATCTGAGAAATCTGAGAAATTTGCAGGTAACTCGAGTAAATCCGGAGGAAATCTGATGGTACCTAATCTCGAGGTAATCTGCATTTAGTGCGATCTAGGCGCATGCGCGGGATACGTCATTATTATATTATGGGATCAAAATTGTCGAAGTAAATCACCGAAACATGCACTACCGATTCTGAATGTGAAAAAAAAATTTTTTTCAACAAGCCAAATTTTTTCAATGTTTAAGATCACGCAGTTTTCCAAAAGTTGAAAATGACCTGGCCTGGCATTTGAATTTTCGTAAAAAATGGTCTTTTAGAACCCCTGCATTATATGAAAGATGAGAAAAATCATTAAAAGTAAATTAACATCATGATAAAGACATTTTCCAAACTTTTCTTGATGTAAAATTTTTTTTAGTAGGTGGTTAGATATACTACCAGAAGTAGGAACGGAGGCACGATTTGTGAATTTCTATATTCATTTATGGGCACATTTTTAAAGCAAATCAACTTCACATAATGAGAAAAAGGTATCTCAAACTATACTCTTGTGCCAAAAAAGACCGCTTTTTCTTATTAGTTTACCAGTGCATGGCGTTTTAGAAAATAGATCAAAATTTCTCACTTTTAATATCTATTTTGGGGCCCATTTTCAAATAAATTGAACTGAAATTTTCACAGTAGACAACTATATTAATAACCTTTATCCCCACGAAATTTGAGGAAGGACAAAACTAGGCCAAATAATTTATAAAAAATACACTCATTTAGGGATTGCTGCGTGAGATAAGTTTATTATTGAAATGGATCGCACCTAGGTAGGATGATAAGGAAATTAAATACAGCTACCCGCCGTTACATCAAGTAAACGATCCCGTCAGCTCATTAAATATTCATAAAATAGAATCGCTCTAGCTGGTCGCATTTCAGTCCTTCGAGAAAGCGGCAACGGCGAGGGCAAACCATTGCCAGATGTTAGGGCAGACACTGTCGGTCCGCGTGACGAAATAATAGGTGACCTACATACAAGAACGGGTGGAAAGAAACAGACCGGGTGAAGGAATGTGAAATCAGAACAAAACAATGGCTTCAAGCAGATACAATGGTAACTCATTAGTTATTACACCTACGAGAATGAAAACTTCGCCAAACGATAGAGCGAATTAATAAAGGAAGGCAGCCGGAAATGCAGCGCAATCCCTAGACGACAAGCAGGGGTAAACGCAAAGTGAAAGTTAAGCCGGTGTAATTATAATAGCTAGGTACAATAGAAGTACCTAAACGCGTTGACCTATTAGAAGGAAAATTTAGGTAGTTCAAGTTCAGAACAAATTACTAAGGTAGCCGCGAGGTCAAAGCGCTAAGTCTCGTAATTAGGGAAATATGATTCAAGAAATAAACCACGACGTGAGGCAGTGTCAATAAGGTACATTGTTGCGTGTTTTAGAAAGCGGCCCGCTGCATCTATAAAAGCAGACGTCCTACCGGAGCTCCAAAGAGAGTGAGATCAGCTTTCGATCGAGCTCTGTCATATTCCTTAACCCTTGCTTGGAAGATCAACGAATTGCCTTTATTAGCGCACTCCAGGTCTGACATTCTTTCAACCAAATTTGTAGATGAGATGGTAGTTTCTATGCACTCGCTACAAACTTCCTAACCAATCAACCCAGAAAAACCGTGAATTTTCCTATCCAAAAGGAGCGTAAACGAGATGGTAGATTCTATGCACTCCATACGCTCTTTCCTTTACGATTAGGGAAATTTCCACATACAATCAGTTAGAACCAATCATTCTTCAAACGAAATTCAAATCAATAAATAAATTATACTGATTCACAAATCCCCACCAACGCCAGTTGAATTTCCACCTACCACCAGTTAGGGAAGATCTCTTCAAAACAAAATCCAAATAAATAGATAATCAAACAGATTCGGCAAATCCACGAGCGCAGATCCCATTTTAAATCAGGCAAAATAATCAGTTAGGAATTAGGCGGCATCAGCAGTAAATACCTAGTAGGTACCTACTCAAACACGAGTCCGCGGCAGGAAGCAATTCCTCAACAACAAATTCGCTGTATAGGAAATCGAAATAGGGCTAGAAGGAAACCCAGGTCGGAAATAAATAACCTGTGAAAACCAAAACGGCACATCATTATAAATAATTCAAGTTAAGGAATTGACAACGAAATAAATAAAACAATCATCCGATTTCTCCAAGAGTTCGAGTTTATTTAGTGCATTGTAGGCCGGCACCTGCTGTCCCTTTAAATTATATGACTTAGAGAGTGAAAGTGAGAAATACTTCCCATTGTATGGCGCTATATGACAGGAACTCGCAACAGTAGATTGCACTCTCAGATAGAACCAAGCAAGCTAAGGCAGGGTTGTCAGATGTAGCACCAGCCACTTATTTACATTATTAGGAAATACCAGTACATTACAATATTCGATTAGGATTCATGATAGGTTCTCGATTACCACACGGGGGAGGCATTCACCTCGATGTCCAGGTGGAGACCTCCGTTGTACCAGTACAAGAGCATGACTCTTAAAGTGGAAATCGTAGAGCGCAACAGGGCAAAAGCACCCTCAGAGTAGGATAGAGAAACGAAGTAAACCAAAGCAAGGTTGTCAGGTGTAATAACCGCCCTCACATATCAGGCAATCCAATAACCAAAATAAAGCTAGGATAGGCAAATCAGCAAATAGAGAATCAAAATCACCAAAATTAGAACGGCCTCGAGAATGGGTAAAGCCAATTTAGATTCAAAAACCAAATTGATCATTATAAGGTCGTTTTTCCGAATCTCTTCTAACCAGATTTTATACACACCTTAATCTTATGTGACAAACGCTATTATTATGTTTCTCATCATACTATCTACGCTCTTTGGGGTGATAGGCCGACGTACTCGTGTTACTGGCAGACCGGTGGCTGGTACCGATACAAAAGATCAAGTAATTTGTCTGTAAACAATCCTAAACACGAATGATAAACAAAAGTCCAGCATTTTCAATCATTAACTAGATTAATGGTTAAAGAGTCGTGGTCTGTAGTGTGGTCAGCTAATAATCACGTTGAAGAACAAAGATTTTCGAACGGAGCCAACATGCTCTGGGTAATAAATCAAGGTGTGTAGAAAAATCTACAATAATACAGTTGATTAAGGTTTCAATCCGAAAAGCACTCGAATGACGAGTAAGGTAAATCCCAAGGTAAAACAGTGAAAAATGCCTAAGGGCAAGGTTACATAAATGTGACATAAATGTCGCCTTACGGGGCAGCATCGACAGGTGCAATAAAAGGTATAACAGTGACAAATGCCTAAGGGCAAGGTAACATAATGTGACATAAAGGTCGCCTGACGAGGCAGCATCGACGGGTGCAATAAAAGGTAGAACAAGACAAATAACAACAAGGTATACAAAGTGATAACTAAATACAGTATCACCCAGGTCATGAATTCAATAAAACGGAGGTGAAATAATTCACTCTCCCAGGTAAATCAACTGTGAAAATAAAATCATTAGATAAAAGAGAATCGGAAGGAACGATTTTATAAAAGATAAGAAATCAAACAAACATGGCAACACCGCTCTCGACATCCAAGACAAGACAGACATTTCCGCATATACCGGATAGTCTGTAACCGAAATAAAGCGAAACGAAATAAGAGACATTCCCGCAATATACCGGGTCGTCTGTAAATCAAAACGAAAGCAAAACGAAATAATAAGAAAGCACAGGTGTGCAAAAGAGTGGTATCTGAAATAGATAGAAGTGTGAAAGATATATGAAATATATCTATCTTCGTTTTCCACTTTTTTGTACTCTCTATGCAAAAACATTAGCACCTCTCGCTCTTCACCATTTTACGCCCTTGCAAACGAATTTTCTCGCTCATCACTCGCTTTTAAACTCCCTGACAGGAAGTCCACAGTTAACAACAAGTCTCAGTTAAATTCCCCGCTTTTCCGACAAAAGAAAAATCCCAGTAGGTTCTTCTGCGCATCCGTTTCGGCCATAGTAATCCTGGCATACCTCAATCAAAGAGCAGGAGTGACAACGGTAAACACAACGTAGGAAAACACAGCGGTCCTATTAGGAGAAATTAGGAAAACTAGACGAACACACGGTGGCTTTTTGCCACAGACGAACGGGCCGGGGTCATCTTCGTTACATTATATACTTATAACGTATTGAGTTGGTGATTGCGAATTGTTTCTGTTTTTTTTTTTTCAAATTCGAGGTAATTAGGAAGAAATCTTTATTATATTATCCTCTAATTCGTTCTTTTTTTAACACCCTGTATATCGGCCTCTTCTTCTGTGCACCAACATAAAATAGTACTAGAATGGAAACCATTATACAAATAAGAGTGTACAGAACAAAATAAGGGGAAATATGAGAGAGTAAAGAAAGATGGTAAAGGGGAAAATGCGTAGAAATTGAAGACTTACGGACAATATCTGGCGACTTTAACTTACATAAAAAAAATTAAAGAAATGTCAGATATAAGAAAGTCAAGCACAGGAAGCATTTTGCTGGTCAATAATGGTGGGATAATCGCGGACACCAAAGGAAAACTGGGAAGATGAAAGGAGTTCATCCAGGAGTACTCCTAATGAGGATGATGAGAGATGTCAGGAACCCTTTTCACTGCCTTGTCGATCTCCTTTCTTGAAAAGTCCCTTCTCCATCTCCAGTCAAGAAAAAAAATTTTCTCGCTAAAAATCTATTTCCTATCCTTTACAGGGGTGGGATCAAGAAGTGATGTTTTTTGGGTAATACTACTCGAGTCACTTGATATTCTACTCGAGGAAGTGATCAAGCTAGAGAACTTGAATGCAAAAAGAGAGTGAAGGGGGAGGTTGGTGACTATCAAATTTCAGGGCATTGCCAAGGGGAAAAAATTCATTTATTTCCAGATTCGGTTTGAGTGCTCTCGAAAACGGAGGATGAATTGCTGCTGGAACTTTTGCTGATCATTTCTATGCGAACTCGTCAAACACCAACTTTGATAGAGGTTTCCTGACACAAAAAACAAACGAAGAGCTAGCAAGAACGCACGTCGAGACTGGTGACCTTGATCACCCTGTTAATATACCCACGACCTTCGAGAAACTCGAGGAGGCTCTCGCTTTCACTAAATACAAATGTGCTGGACCCCATTAGATTTCCTATAGCTTCCTTAAACATTTTTTGCTTAATGTCAAGAAAACACTGTGAGTTCCCCCCTGCTTGGTCTCAATCGCTAATTGTTCCGATTCCAAAGCCCAATAAACCAACCAATCAAATAAACTCTTATCGTCCCATTTCTTTAACATGTATGTATCTACAATGTGTAATCTCCTTTAAAAATCACCAACAGCAGACTTTTCCTGGTACCTGGAGGAGTTCAACCTGTTGCATCCTGTCCAAAACGGCTTTAGACGAAACCGATCTACCAATTATTGCATTGTGCAGCTAGAGTGTGAGGTCCATGAGGCATTCGCCTACAAACAACATCTTATTTGTTATATAGAAAAGACATACGATATGACCTGGACTCACTCCATTTTTGAACAGTTCTTGAACGTAGTGCTCTTCAAACCATTAACCTTATCTTCCCCAAAAAAACCTCTTTTTTAAGTAGATTAGATTTAAACTTAGTGAATGCCCAAATAGAATCGTATTTTTATACTCTTTCCCATGTTGACATCGAAGGTAATTTCATTCCTCCAGCGACCTCAAAGCTCGCAACAGAACCAAAATTTTCTAAATCATACAAGAGAATTGGTACCTCAACCAATTTTTCTCTACTAATAGAAGTGAACAAGTTAAGCTGAATAGAATCGTACTAGACCACACCAAACTTTTAAACATTATTTTCTTCTCTCCAGAGGAATACCTCCCCTCTGCCCATCATGCGATACTAGACTCATTATTCACCACATCTTCAGCTCATGTCCAAAACTACAACAGCCATCAAAATCCAAACACAGAGTCGAACTCACCAGTGACATCCTTGCCGAACCGAATCAATTTGATCGTATATTTCTTTTCCTGAAAGAGACTGGTTTCTATGATGCGATCTAGCCAATGGAAGAAAAAGAAAAATTTTACTTTCTAAACACGACATGGGGAAGTTATTGCAACATTAAAACTAGAACTATACACGAAGAAAAATGGCGTTTGCTATCACTTTCACATCCGTTGTATATTCAATATACATTTTTATAAAATCAATAACGTTGTGTCGCCCGGCATTGTGACATCCTAGCAGGGTTGCCAGTTTTTAAAGAGTAGGGGAAAGTATTCGGTACAGTAACAACCTACTGAGTCCCAGGCATTCTTTTGCTTACGGCCCAGCTCCAATAGCGGTTCATTGACCTATACTCGTGACACAATTAAAAAAAAATAGACATACAGTAAAATATATTTTTAGCTAATTTACAAAATTTCAGATTTTACATTGATTATTCGACGAGTTCTCGACAAATTCCTCTAGTATCAGCTCTCCAACCCTCCTCACAGTTTGAACCAGCGACTATGATTCTTCTCGTGGTTGTCTCATTAGACGCTGGTGTTACCACTGTGACAGCTGCAAGAAAAATATAAATTGATTAAAATAGTACTCCTTCAAAAAAAAATCTTTACTAACCAATAATCTTCAGGTAATATTTCTTCACCCCCAAACCATTAGAACAAGAATAGACGCCTTCAAAATCCTTCTTCACGTTCTCAAAGTACAGTACCTGACCTCCCTGACCATCACCCACGTACGGTTTCGTTTCTGCTGTCAGAACTGTTCCATCAGGTCCAACCCAGTGAACAGCTTCTCCTGCCGTGTCCTTGCAACTCACAACCCACCCTTCACCCTCGTCGCGGGTCTCCCTCTCTTTCGACAGCTCTATGGTTGAAGTGTTATTTGACGCTGATGAGCGGGACTCTATAATTAAACAGTTCTAGGTTAATGTTAAAGTTAAGCATTGATTTCTGACTGGTTTTTTGTTCATAAAAAGAATTCAAAAAATAACTTGCACAATATAAAAAGTAAATTACAACCCTAATTAAGGTGCTTCAAAATTGTACAGAATCTTAAAGGTTATTGGATCGTATAGATGATTATCACGTCTTTAGTGAATACCATGGTTGTATTCCAAAAATGTATGAGTGAGGGTCAATTTTCCATTCGCCGGAATCGATTTGCTGGAAAAATTTAATAAAAAGTCTTTTGAACGCATCAGAAATTAATTCTTGAGTCTTGAGGGTAGGAAATTTAGTGACAGTAGATTTCTAAAATTTTACTATTTTGAATCTGATCTGAAATTTCCAGTGGTAAAATCGCACCCCTTGCATAAACTCAATTCACATGACATGTATAATAAAGTCGTTTTACTAAACTATAGTTCGCTCAATATACCTCAAGACATATAAATTTTAAGCACAAAAACCAGTCTCTAATCGAAAAAAGCCACTATTCTTTTATCTTACCTATGGTAGTGCTGATAACTTCTTCTGTGGGCTTAAATTCCACTTTAGAACCTTCAGTCGTCTGAACACCATTATATCCTTCACTGCTATGTCCTAAGTTACTATTTTGACTGCCTCCGTGGCCTTGGTCCTCGTGAACATTTCCATGTCCTCGATCAACGTTGTTACCTTCAAAACCGTCGTTGTTGCGTACTACTTGACCAAATTGTCCGCCACCTTGTTCATTATTTCCCTGCTCTTCACATTCGTTGCTATGTATATTCATGTTAATTATTCTGTTACCCACATTATGGAAATCGCAATGAACCTTATGGAGATCTTTTTGAACCTTATTAACACCTCTATTGAAGAGATCTAACACTTGAGGGTTCACCTCGGCTAAACATGACAGGTACAGAATTAGAACGAAAGACACGCAGAATGGCTTCCACATGTTGCTTGATCTTCAATTATTATTATTGAACTTATACCTAATGATATTGCTTGCGCTTATGAATATACTTACAACCAGAAATAGTGGATTTCTGGTAAACGTTTTTGATTTAATATGCGATTTATTAATAATTATTACCTTTATTTTGGAATTGTTTGTTGTAAGTGCTATTTTTTAAGTTTGTCTGTGAAAGCGCTAAGAAAAAACTGCAATTATTTACTCAAGTTTCTTGTTACTGTAAGAATTAATAATTATAGTTTAATAAGAATATTATTGCCATGATTATATTGTTCCCAATCAAAGTGATAACCTGTAGGTGAAGTTATATTTTTATAGCATTAGAATTATTATTAACTAGAAATTGATAATAGTTTTAATAATCAAAAGTATCAAATTCAATTACAAATAATCACCTAGAGGGTCAAAATGACCAACTTCCCTGCAGTTATTCACATGAGTTGAACTAGATTAGCATCTATTTTTGTATTAAGTATTGATAAAACGGTATGCCTTATTTCTTCTGGCGAGGTTACTTATCCTGTGAAAATGGGTGATTTCAATTTACCAAAGTATCAATAACTGACTATCTCTAGGGTTTCCAGCCGCAATTACTTTCCCTCCTATCTCGGAGCGATGATGGTGATAATAACCGAGTCACCATTGTTTCAAATAAACACCTAGCCCACCCGTTGCAGAATTAATTAGAACTCCATCTACACCCGTAGTTTCAAGAGGATTTCGTTTATTAGCTCTCCCTGGCGACATGAAGAGCATAGCACTAACAGTTGCGGATACTTTCAGATCTATTTATAAAAATTCACCAGGAGGCCCTTGCCATCAAAGTCTTCCGAGACCATGAAACAAATTTCCCGTAGAAGTCAAGGACTTATGTCTAAAATCAGACTTCGTCTACTCTCCACGTTTGCGAAACACTACACTCTGCTCTACTATCAGCGTCGAAATCAACAAAATTCTTAAGACTGAAAGAGATTTAAAATTCCTGGACTTAAGCAACTGTTACTTCCTTAGCAACTCTGGCAACAATACATCTCCTGATACTACCGCCAATAAGTCTGATTTCCATTAGTGCTAAATTAGTGGAAAAATTAATCTTAAGCCATCTCTTGTCCTTCTTACACCAACATAGTCTCTGTTATATCCAACATATTGAGTTTGAGTTTAGTTTAGATGTTTACAGCAATGACAGAAGATATCTTTGTATTCAAAATGACGTTGACATGTCATGTTGACTTTTAAACTTCATACTAAAAAGGGAATAGAAAAATAACTACTGTATTATTAGATTATTGTATCCTGATCAATAAAAGTATGAAGACATGAACATTTTCCTTTATTCAAACATAATAATTGGCGACGAGGTGAAGCATAAATCATTACAACACAACACAGAATATCAAGTGTCCGCAAAGCTAGAACAGAGCTGCTGTAATCTAAATTAAAGAAAAAACAAAGAACAAAATGGACCCCAATCAGTTCCAACAATTTTTGAAGCTGCAACAGGAGAGTTTTGCAGCAATGCTGGAGCATTTAACTACCAGACAACAGCAACAGCGTCAGGAGGTTACTGAACCTACCCCTAATACTACAATTATGTACAATAATTTTGAATCCTTCGAAAAATCCAAAGAAAGTTTTCAACAATATGTGGAACGTTTCGAAAACTACTTGGAGTTAAAAAGTATCACAAAAGGAAGTACTACTTCAAGATCAATTCTCCTAAACAGCATCGGAGCTGAACATTATGATCTACTAAAAACTGCAAGTGCTCCCAAAGAGATAGCTACATTAACTTATGAAGAAATTGTTAAAACCCTCCAACAACAGTTGGTGACGAAAACTAATACTGCAGTCGAGCGTCATAAATTTCTCAGTCACAAACAAGGTCCTGAACAAAGTATCAACGACTATGTTATACAACTCCGAAAATTTTCTCAAAATTGTAATTTCAAATGTGAATGTGGTAAATCCGTGACCGATATTTTTCTAAAATCCCAGTTTATCAGAGGTCTATATGATAAAGATATAAGAGAACAGTTATTAATTGACAGTGAATTGAATTTTGAAGAAACGTTATTAAAAGCTCAGACTATAGAGGCATCAAAATTAGGTAATGAAGAGATTACAGGTCAATCACACGTAAGCACATCATCAGCAATGGCTATGGATGTCAATTACATATCCCGACCTAGACAGAGATACGAAGTTAAAAATCAAGAAGACACAAGGTATGATAGTCGTCGTTCTTTACCACGACCCCGGGTCGACTATGTAAAACTAGGAATTCACAACTTATGTTTACGTTGCGGTCGGAACAATCATCGAGTGAATGAATGTAGAACAGATCGCAATTCCCTTCAGTGTACCGGCTGTAAGAAAATCGGTCATGTGAAGAAAGTTTGTATTAAAACATTACTAACAAGTCAATCAAATGTCAATAGTGTCAAAGAACAAGTCAGTCACAGTAACGCCGTCGATTCGAATGAAGACGAGGAAGAAATATTCAAATATTATGGTGTGAATAAGATTGTAGATATTTTTCAAAATGGGAAACCAGATGCTGGTGATTGTGACAAATATTTTACACGAGTTAAAATCAATGGCCATGAACAAGAATTTGAGGTTGATTCCGGAGCAGGGTTCACATTTATTCCACGTCAAAAATTTAATGATCTCAACATTTTGTCTCCGGTTCAACACTCGGATGTAGCGTTTCGTTCGTACACAGGTGATGTGTTCTTACCAGATGGTAAAGTCATGGTGGATGTCGAGTATAGAGGGAAGTTATCCCAAGAAGAGCTATACGTTGTCTCAGATAAATATGACGCACTACTAGGAAGGGTATGGATTCGGCACTTAAAAATCAATCTTCAAGAAATTGATAAAGAACGATCAATAATCATTACAAAAGAGCCCAACAATAAGATCCAACCAGTTGAAGAAATATTTTCAAAATACCAAGGTGTTTTTTCAGAAAAAATAGGGACCATCCCAAAGTTTAAAGTCAGCTTGCAACTTCGAAAAAACGTGAAACCCATTTTTCATAGAGAGCGAGAGGTGCCATATGCTCTTCGCGAGAAAGTAGAAAAAGAATTGGAGTCCCTTGAGTCTCAAGGTATAATCAGCAAGGTCAATGCAAGTGACTGGGGCTCACCGCTAGTAGTAATCCCCAAGCCAGATGGGAATGTGAGGTTATGCGTGGATTACAAAGTTGGTGTTAACGAAAGGCTTGTTAGTGCTAATTATCCAATTAGAAAAATTGATGAAATATTGAATACTCTCAGAGATTCGAGATATTTCTGTACGCTAGACCTGTATAAGGCGTACCTGCATGTAAAAGTGGATGACGAGAGCAGCCAGATACAAACCATATCCACACATCGTGGAACTTATCGCATGAACAGACTATCTTTTGGCATAAAAACGGCCCCGAGTGAATTCAACAGAATAATTGATCAAATTTTAAGAGACTTGCCAAAAACTGTATCGTATTTCGATGATATAATTGTGCATGGAAGAACACAAGAGGAATGCCACAAAAATTTAGATATGTGCTTGCAGAAAATGAAAGAGTATGATATACATCTGAATGCGAAAAAGTGCAAGTTTTTCAGTACAAAAATTGAGTACTTAGGCTACATCATCGAACATAACAAAATATCAAAAAGTCCAAATAAAATAAAAGCCATAACAGAGATGCCGAGGCCTGCAAATATTGAAGACGTCCGTCGTTTTCTCGGAATGGTGACGTATTATTCCCGATTTCTTCCAAGCAATTCTACGACCACATATCCACTTCGACAGCTTTTGAAGAAAAATGCGAGATTCAATTGGTCCAATGCATGTGAAGCTGCATTCACCAAACTTAAGAATGAAATTGCGGGTGACCGTACCGTTACACCATACGATCCAACGCTTCCAATTGTACTCACCTGTGACGCCAGCCCAGTGGGCGTTGCTGGAGTCCTGTCTCATATTGTCAACGATGTTGAACAACCTATTGCATTCGCATCTAGGGCCTTAACTGCAGCAGAACTGAATTATTCTCAGCTGGACCGCGAGGCTCTGGCTATAGTTTTTGCGGTCGCCCATTTCTTTAACTATCTATTTGGACGACATTTCAAGCTGGCTACGGATAATCGACCCTTAACAAGAATATTCCACCAAAATTCAAAATTGCCACCAATGACATCGGCACGCTTACTCAGGTACGCTGCTTACCTCTCATCGTTTGATTACGAGGTGATATTCAAAAAAGGTAGCGAAAATGTCGATGCTGATTGTCTTTCGAGGGCTCCGATTAAGCAACATAAATTGTCCGGAGACCAGGCTATCAACAAAGAAATCAACTCTGTGTGCATGAGAAGCGTCAATGAAATCTCTACGAATTTGATAAATGCAGAAGTTATTCATAAGGAAACCATTTCCGACTATGAATTGTCCAGAATTATACAAGAGATGGAAATCAATCCTGAACTTTCATACGATTTCACCCTCGAGGCAGGCATCCTATTTAGGGGTCAACGTGTTGTAATCCCAAAAGTACTACAACCAACTGTCCTAAATGAGCTTCATCGAACCCATATAGGTATCACTAAGATGAAGCAGCTAGCTCGTCGTTATGTATATTGGAAAGGGATTGACAGAGACATAGAAACATTATCCAGAACATGCCAGATGTGTGCAGAGATAAAAAGAAATCCCACAAAAGTGCCGCTTCATCCATGGGACGATCCAGAAGAAAATTGGGACAGAATACATGTCGATTATGCAGGCCCCTTTCAAGACCATTTTTTTCTAATTGTTGTTGATGCGAAATCAAGATGGTGTGAAATCAAGATTTGCCGAAGTGCACCTACGTCTTCTCATACTATTGAAATGTTATCAGATATTTTTGCCAGCCATGGCTATCCACATGTTTTAGTCTCAGATAATGCAACCATTTTTGTAAGTCGTGAATTTAACTTGTACTGTGCTAGAAATGGTATAATGCAGAAACTCATCGCTCCAGGACACCCAGCAACCAATGGGTTGGCTGAGAGGAATGTGCAAACATTGAAGAATAGACTGAAGACAATGAGCAAGGACCGCATACCTATGCAAACAAAAATTAACGAAATCCTGTTCAGATATCGTGCTACCCCTTTAGCTGACAATGAAAGTCCTGCAGAAAAGTACTTACGGCGTGCTTTCCGTATTCAACTTGATGCTTTGTTTCCAATTCAACCACACAAAACTCAGTCAATACCAAAGAGGAACGAGCAAACAGGAAAAGGAGATAGACATCTGGAAGTGTCTGATCGGGTGCAAGTGCGATGTTATATTCAAAACCAGGAAGTATGGAGAATGGGAGAAATAATTCAGAAATTGGGGCAATTACACTATCAAGTTAGATTGGACAATGGATATACATTAAAACGACATATAAATCAATTAAGGAAAACAGGAGTAAAAAAGAATCCTGTTTTATTTGCCCCTATCTACAGACCCCTGAGTGAACAAAAAACTGATACAGACAAATCCAATCATGATAACCATCCAGTGAAAACAGCGGAGGGAAGTTTTGAAAATTCAACAGAGGAATACAAGGTTGAGCAAGGGGAAGGTCAGGAAGATACTCAACAGCCTTTGCCCGAAGCTAGAAACATTCCTGTACCTCGAAGGTCCAGCCGACTTAGGAGACCTCCTAATCACTTTGATGATTATATTAGATTTTAAGTCTGAGTCAATTATCAACCCGTTCTGAAGTGTTTCGTATTTTGTGTTTTGGTTTTTCATATTTTGGTGAAAAGCAACTGAGTTCTTTTATTCTTGGAATTGTTGTTGTTAGTCTTAATGACTTTTGTTTTGCTTTTTTCCAATCTTTTAAATAAGTGTGGGAGAACTGTTATATCCAACATATTGAGTTTGAGTTTAGTTTAGATGTTTACAGCAATGACAGAAGATATCTTTGTATTCAAAATGACGTTGACATGTCATGTTGACTTTTAAACTTCATACTAAAAAGGGAATAGAAAAATAACTACTGTATTATTAGATTATTGTATCCTGATCAATAAAAGTATGAAGACATGAACATTTTCCTTTATTCAAACATAATAGTCTCGTACCATCAAATCATCATGACTTGCTTCTAAATTTCTCAGTGCTCTTTCCCATTTCCCATCTTCTTCAATCGCCTTTCTCGTTCCTCACTAACGACGTGAAAACATATGGATGCATTACGTCATACAACTCTAAGTGACCTGAATATTAATATTGCTGCTAGCTGGTTTAGTCAGTTACTCTTACATTTTAGCACCTACAACTGCTTGTGTGTTCTTGTTATGTGGAGCTAATCAACCAAAAATTATCGAGTACGCAGTTCCTGTTCCCTCCCCTGTGATCATCCAGGATACGATTCTGCTTGAGTCCGTCGAATGTAAAATCGCCAGAATTTCTTTCATTGTGCTCCATCCTTGCTACGAGTATAGACTGGTGCGTGAATCTCCGACTTTTTCTTCACATCGCAAGAAAGGAGACCTGATAACGGAAATTGATATTAAGGGTGGCCTTGGAGTCAGCCACCTTCAACTCTTCCCCTACAACCAATTTGGCTTATGGCATAATAATATTAAGATCTGAAAGGAGGAATTTAAATGAACCCCTACTAGACGACACTTTTTAGTGTATTTTTTAACAAAAAAATACACTATTGAGGACGACATCACTTTCCAAAAATCACCCAAACTCATCAAATGTCCACCGATCATGACCCCCAGATTACGAAAAAGTGGTTTTCCAAAATTCACCTGCCCACGATATATATATATATATTTATATATATACATTTATTATAACCAACTTAAAATACATAGAGAGCACATGTGTTACCTAGTCAAAAATGTAAAATTTATAGGATAATAAATTGTAATAGCTGTGATTAACTGGACCAATAGATAAGAAGAAGTGCAATAATGTAGTAAACAGGGAAATTAATTTTATGATATTTTAACTTAAGTTTTAATGTGTTTTTGTTTAAATTTAAAATAGTAGAATGCACCCAGTAGTGAATTACTCTAGTCCCCAAAGAAAAAATGTTAGCTATTAGTAAAATCCTCAACTATTTGATGTCCTGATGAAGATTCTAAACGGAATCGAAACGTTGACCTTGAATAAATAGAGTACTCAGAAACTTAGCCCGTTTTATTGGTGCCGTTCCAGCCCTTAACCAGTTTTGGTGTATCACGTTATAACGGAGTTATTTCTTGGTGTGTTTATATTTATATATATATATATTTATATATATATTTATATATATATATATTTCTCCAAAATCGCGAAATTTCGATTTTAAAAACGCTCCTGTGGCTTTATCTTTTAAGATTAGTGAACGAAATTTTGGGTCCTTGTAAAATTTGGGAATGACGTTGGATTTTCGTTGAAAAACTTTCCAAAAGTCCCATCACTTCTACAGGGTGTCCCTTCAAAATTCCAGGTATCCGGTTTTTGTCATCTCATTTCAGGTCGCAGTTTTGAATCTAGGAGGCTGAAATTTTTGTGGGAGTAAGATATCCACAAGGAGTGGTCTGGTATTGCACTTGAGCAAAATCGGCCGAGCCGTTTCAAAATGGCGGCCATTTTAATTTTTGGAAAAAGGACTATTTTTTGAACCCCTGTATAAGCTAGATAGAAAAAGAGTTTTATATCAAATTCACAATTTTGGAAGTAAATGACTTGAAATTTAATTTCATGCAACAAAATTTGCATTTTTCCTATTAATAAGCCAGTGGCGTGGGTAGGAAAAGGGTAAAAATGGCTAAATTTCTCCAACAATTTATGAGCACATTTTTGAAGTAATTAAACTGAAATTTTTACAGTAGACAACTATACTAATAGACTTCAACCCTTGAGAATTTCAAAAAGTAAATAAGAAAAATGGCGGAGATATTCGATTTTTTTTACATGATGTTTTTTTAAAATTAATTTCTCTAAATTTTTAAAAACGCTCCTGTAGCTTCATCTTTCAAGATTAATGAACGAAA
Source organism: Malachius bipustulatus (assembly GCA_910589415.1). Taxonomy (NCBI): domain Eukaryota; kingdom Metazoa; phylum Arthropoda; class Insecta; order Coleoptera; family Melyridae; genus Malachius; species Malachius bipustulatus. The sequence continues at coordinate 36,780,535 of OU342634.1, read as the reverse complement.
TTTTTTACTCTTATAAACCTTAGGGCTGACGTTTGATTTTCGTAAAAAACATTTTCCTAGAGTTGTGTTACTTCTACAGGATGTCCCTCCGAATTTCAGAAAAAAAACCGTCCGTGAGGCACGGTTTCTGGTCGAAGTTTTCAATCTAGAGCGCTGAAATTTTTTTGGTAGTAAGATACCCTCAAGTAGTCGTCTGGTACTGTATTTGAGTAAAATAGGTAAAGACATTCCAAAATGGCGGCCTTTTCAATTTTTGGAAAATGGCTAGATTTTGAACCCCTAAATAGGCAAGATCAAAAACTTTTAAACAAAATTAACAAGATTGGAATAAACTTATTTGAAATTTGAGCTAATGCAATACAATTTGCATCATTTCTATTAATAAGCCAGAGGCGTGGGTAGGAAAAGGGTAAAAATGTCTACATTTCTATAAACATTCATGAGCTTATTTTTGAAGGAATAGAACGGAAATTTTGATAGTAGACAACTATACTAATAGCATTTAACCTTCAAAAATTTCAAGAAGCAAATACAAAAATGGCGGAGATATATTCGAATATTTTTAAATGATGTTTATTCCTCTAAAATTTCAAACTTTCGGTTTTCAAAACTCTCCTTTCAGTTTTTTCCGAATTTATTAAAGGTAGTGTAAAAAATAGTATTTTTCAAGTAAAGTTAGCCAGTGGCGGGCATAGGAAAAGGGACAAAATTGTAAAATTTTGCCAATTTTTTTGATTTTTAAATTTAAAAATCCGATCTAAGGCACGTGTTGAAACGAAATGAAATGAAATTATCACAGAAAATTTTTCACATTAAAGCACTACGCTAACATGACATGACTGTGGAAAATTTCAGAAAGCCAATAATTTAAAAAGCGGTGAAAATATTCATAATTGAATCGCATAAAAATACACTATTTCTGCGATTGATGCGCAAGAAGGTTTTTTAAGTTTTTTTTTTGATGCCTAGGATGCGCTCCCCCAGAAGGTGGTTTCTGCTCTTATCATTTATTTTCACTTTTTCATTTCTTTCATTTATGTGATAGAGTGCTGGGTGTTCTAAAGAGTCTAATTTATACAATCATTTTCATGGGATAATAGTTATAAATTTTTCAATTAAGGTTATTTCATGATCACTGTGTACTTTCGTTGTTGTTATTGTATTTATCTTTTCACTTGATATTAAATCGTTATTCCGAGAATGCATTGAATGACTTTGATAACATGTTTTAAAAATATACATAAATGATACAAGTAGGATTAAAACGAAACTTATTATTACAAAGTATTTAAATTAACAAATAATATATTTCAATTTTTACATCGGCGGAGTTCTAACAAACCAAGGTAAAATCTCAATGGGTGCGGAGTAATTCTTCACCACAATTGGTCCTTGATAGAGTTTTCCGTAATTCTGGTCAGTCCAGTTGCCAGTAGGTAACACTACGTCTCTAGAAAAAGTGTTCGGGTCTAAAATTGGCGCTACTAAAATATTCTCTCCAAGCAGGAATTCTAAAACATTTTTTTAAATAGTTTTCAGTAGAAATCTACAACCAGATAATTCTTACCATCATTAATGGGTAAAAGGTCCTCATTAGTGGGATCCACCCACCAAACGGGCGCATTGACTGGTGAACCATCTTTCAAGTGCTTGTCCATGGCATTCAAAATTTCACCAGAATAATTACTATGAATTTCAACGTATTTACGAATTATTTCGGGCACATTAAACTGCAATAATAACAATTTATCTTTCTGTAGATATTAATATTATTTATATTATTATATTATTATACCTCTGTACTGTTGATATCCCATGGAAGGTAACTAAATTGCATGGCTGGCATGAAAGTGTTAGCTTGAGTCCATCTGACCATCAATTCCGGAGTGGGTGGTACTCCTCCGTAACCATTTCCACCAATCATATCAGGTAAAACCCTGTAAAATAACAATAGTTAAAGCTAATTACCTCACCAATTAGAAATGTTTCTAGAATTTACATTGAGTATCCAGCCATATTCATTTGAAGTAAAGTAGTTACTAATGATTTTAGGCCGTTATCGTAACCCCATCTTGAATCCTTGTCTACCATTCTGACGAATACTCCTAAATCCTGTGTACTAAAAGAAAATATATTTAGATCGATTTATAGCAATGATTTTTTGATTGGTGGGTATGAGTATATCGTATAAAGGGCATACTTCCGGCCTGATCTGACTTCCAATAAATCTCCGAATGTAGCGCAAGTTCGAACATAGTCTTCAGTAATTACATTCGGCCATGTTTCTACACTGGCGTTGTAGACTGAGTCCTATAAAAGAAATAAATATGTACCTACTCATAAGTATTCTAAAACCGAAGGATCAATTAATAGGGCTTACATTTGGAGACCAAGTGGCTTCACCAGCATCGAATTTAAAATTGTCAATTCCATGAAGTTGTTGAATTTTCTTCAATCTTTCAACGAACCATTGACGAGGAGCGTCTCTTGTGAAATCAATGTAGTGAGAATTACTGTTATCCCACCAAGAAACATTGGTTTTACCATCTATATTCTTCACGAAATAATCTACAGTAAAAATAAAAAAACAAGTATAATTTCTTTAATAGTTAAACAAAATGAGAGATTCGTTTAAGCTCGTAATAAGGATGATGAAGCCTTCTATAAATTTTCACCCAAAAACGAATCCTGTAGGAGTTTTCCATTCAATAAAAATTATTACCGTGCTGTTCTCCAATCCTAGCAGCTTCACAGTCGTCGTCAACAAATGGATGTACCCACAAAGTGACTCTGAATCCCAAATCTTTCAAATATTTGACCGTATTGTTAATGTCTTTAAAAGTATCACTTGTGTCAAATTCTAAGGAACCATAGCAAGTCTGAAAGTAATTTATTATTATGACCTAAATTTAAAAGCTGAAGGAATTGGAAAATTAACTCTTAATATAAAAATGTATTTCTGGGGGGAGGATGCAAAGGACCAAAATATTTATTTAATAGTTCTTCACCACATGCGTTAATACAAAATTAAGTAAACGATATTATCTTAAATATATCTTAAAATGTTTAATTTGTAGAAAAATTAAACAGTAAATGGAATATTCTGGGTTTAGTAATAGAAAAAATTGTAATCCTCTTATTTAGTTTTTTCCTTTGACCTGGAGAGAAAGCGGTCACTTAAATTAATACTGCATGAATGAACGTGCTTGAAAATCATATAAAAATACCTAAGGAAAGTTTTCAATCAAATTTTTTGGATCGTGCTTTAGCATTTTAAATGGGAGTATATTACCTCCCATTTGTCGTCGATTTCAATCTGACCATTGTATCCGTGATCAGCAATATCTTTAGCAAAATCACGCACTATTTCATCGTTAATTTCTGCCTTATATTTGGCCCAAGGGGTCCAGATTGGCTCTTGTATCATTTTATCGTTCGGATGCACTGAAATTTAAAAAATCCCGGAAAAATTCTTATATTAAAACATAATAATCTAATCAAACCTTTAGCTTTTCCCAAATAATGCTCCACTGCATGAAGATGTGCTGCTGTGGCATTGTGTCGTAACGCTATTGTGTAGTTGAATGTTATCTCCTTGATAAAAAAAAAATAAAAGTAGATTTCTATAAATTTTGTCTAAAGTAAGAATGAAGGTGTAATAATAATTTTTAATAAAAAGTTACCATATATAAATGTAGGACTATTATTACCTATGCTGTATCATTAATAGTTTATAAGGTAATTGGTAACTACATGAAAAAAAACTATAAATCAAAATATATAAAATATTCGGGGTGATTAACTATTAGGTATGAAACAAATTTATACAGCTGTTTAACATGATAATATTTGAAACAAAAAACTATTATTTATTTATTTTTTGGTAAAATTTTTTTAGAAGGTAGGTAATCAAAAGAATTACACAAAAATAAAAATTCTCTTGAAAAAAAATGTATAACATTCTTTTGTTTCCAATATCAAGCTGAACAACTGTGTTAATTTTTTACACTTAATTTTATTCAACACTGTATTTTTTAAATAATACTTCTATAATATGAAAAAATTAACTATCCCGATGCTTAAGTGAGATCGATTTTTTTACTTACTTCTCTCTCGATATAAGGACTGTCTAATCTCGCTTCCAAACAAATATGATCGTCCACTTGATTTATGTCGATAAATAAAGGTGCAGATCTCTCAACATATATATAAGCCCCTTTAGAGTTCAACCAATAAGCTTCCTTGACGGCTCCTTGAGTGTGACCATTTGTAATATAAGGTGATTTTGTTAAATTCATTTTCTCCACGGGCCACTCTTGATTGAAGTTCTCTTCACCTCCATACCAATGAGTACTACTCGCATTTAGTAAGTAACAGTCTCTAAATGTTAAATTTTTATTTGTCGTTCTCCATGAAATCGTATAAGCATCAAAGCTCGGCACATCACTGCACAAGGTGTAGTTATCTGAAGGACTGTAAAAGCACTCGGCTATTGTACCGTTGACAATCAGTAAATCACTTGTATTTACGGTAATCCCTACTTGGCCCTGAAGTTTCGTGTCTCCTGTAAATTGGAAAAAAAAATTGAAATATTTAACTTACAGCTTTCTTTTGAGGTGTGTAGGCTTTCACGGCTGGCTTTAATTGAAATCAGAGTTGATTTCGGGCTGATTTTCCGTGATCCATGTAGACTTTCTCCGATGACTTTTTTTCTTTTCTGCATTGCATTTTGCTTATTAGTGTATTTTTTAACAAAAAAATACACTATTGAGGACGACATCACTTTTCGAAAATCACCCAAACTCATCAAATGTCCACCGATCATGACCCCCAGATCACGAAAAAGTGGTTTTCCAAAATTCACCTGCCCACGATATATATATATATATTTATATATATATATATATATATATATATATAGTTATATATATATATATATATTTCTCCAAAATCGCGAAATTTCGATTTTCAAAACGCTCCTGTAGCTTTATCTTTCAAGATTAGTGAATGAAATTTTGGATCCTTGTAAAGCTTTGGAACGACGTTAGATTTTCGTTGAAAAAAATTCCTAAAGTCGCGTTACTTCTACAGGGTGTCCTTTCAAAATTCCCCATATCCCGTTTTTGTCATCTCATTTCAGGTCGCAGTTTTCAATCTAGGGGACTGAAATTTTTGTGGGAGTAAGATATATATAAGAACTGGTCTGGTATTGTACTTGAGCAAAATCGGCCGAGCCGTTTCAAAATGGCGGCCATTTGAATTTTTGGAAAAATTGCTTTTTTTTGAACCCCTGTATGAGTAAGATGGAAAAATAACTTTGAAACTAAATCAACATGATTGGAGGAAAATTAATTGAAATTTGATTTAATGTTATAAAATTTGCATTACTTTTATTAATAAGCCAGTGGCGTGGGTAGGAAAAGGGTAAAAATCGCTAAATTTCTCTAACAATTTATGAGCACATTTTTGAAGGAATTAAATTTAAATTTTCACAGTAGGCAACTATACTAATAGCCTCTAGCCCTTAAAAATTTCAAGAAGTAAATAACAAAAATGGCGGAGTTATTTGAATTTTTTTTTACATGATGTTTATTTCTCTAAAATTTTAAAAACGCTCCTGTAGCTTCACCTTTCAAGATTAATGAACGAAATTTTTTACTCTTGTGAAACTTAGAGATGACGTTTGATTTTCGTAAAAATAATTTTCCTAAAGTTTTGTTATTTTTACAGGGTGTCCCTCCAAATTTCCAAAAAAAACCGGTCATGAGGCACGGTTTCTGGTCGCAGTTTTCAATTTAGGGGGCTGAAATTTTTTTTGTAGTAATATAACTGCAAGTAGTCGGTCTTGAGTAAAATCGGAATAGCCGTTCCAAAATGGCTGCCTTTTAAATTTTAGGAAAAATTGATAGATTTTGAACCTCTAAATAAGCAAGTTAGAAACAAAAACTTTTAAGCAAAATTAGCATTATTGGAAGAATAGTTATTGAAATTTGAGTTATTGCAATAAAATTTGCATTTTTTTATTATTAAGCCAGTGCCATGGGTAGGAAAAGGGTAAAAAAGGCTAAATTTCTATAGCCGTTTATTCTATTTTTCTATTTTTGTACGAATCGAACTGAAATTTTTCCAATAGATAACTATACTAATAACCCTTAACTCTGAAAATTTTCAAGAAGCAAATAAGAAAAATGGCGGAGATATTCGAATAATTTTTAAATTATGTTTATTCCTCTAAAATTTCAAATTTTCAGTTTTCACTTTTCAAAGCTCCCTTTTCACTTTTTCAGTTCTATTGAAGGTAGTGTAAAAAATAGTATTTTTTAGGTAAAGTCAGCCAGTGGCGGGCAAAGGAAAAGGGGCAAAATTGTTCAGTTTTACCATTTATTTTGGTTTTGTTAAATTTAAAAATCCATTCTAAGGCACGTTTTCAAACGAAGTGAAATGCAATTTTCACAGTAAACCACTACGCTAATATGACCTGACTAGGGAAAATTTCAGAAAGCCAATTTAAAAAGCGGTCAAAATATTCATAAATTGGATCGCATAAAAATACACTATTTCTGCGATTGATGCGCAAGAAGGTTTTATTATTTACAGAGCTTTCTGCCTGTACGGCATGTTTTCCAAATTTATACCAAATGCTTTTGTAGTATTCAACAATTTCACGTTTGACATATATTATTTTTTAGTTACAGTTATCTAAGTTATAATATAAGTTACCTTGTCCGGCTTCAATCGTAGCATAATTTTTTACCGATGAATAATTGAAAACCAACCAAGAATATCCCAACCCATTTCCAATTTGAATTTTCCTTGAATCACTGACACTTGATATACTAGCAACAACCAGTAAAACTAAAATAAATAAAGACCAATAAATAATAATCCTAAGACAAAAAGTGTAAATATTATAATGTACTTACCAGTTATTATTAAAAAGATTTTCATTTTTTTAGAGCTTCACGTCGTACACTTCACTTCTTGCGGTGCTCTAAAGGTATGTATGTAGCCCATCGTAAACGGTTGATTATATACCATATTGTTTTAAATTTTTATAAGATATAAAACATGATCACGACAAAAATAGGCAATTCAATTCAATCTATTATTGAAAGTATATTTACGTTTACTGATTTGATTTAAATTGATAAGTGACTTGAAAAAGTATCTTCCAATAGCTTGCGGAAGAATTAAGAATAAGGAATACGCAGTACGGCAGAAAGAAGCTTGCTTAATTATTGTTTATTAGCTGGTAAAAAACTTTGAAAAGTAAGTCTACTCACATATAAGTCCTTTTACATAGGTAATATTAAAATTTTGTTAGGAAGTTAACCAATTTACACCAGATCAATCCTCTACATTTGAGTGATTTATTAATGATCTATTGATGATATTGGAGTGATAATAAATAAATAAGACCTAAAAAAATTCACTCCTGATTCCAGTGTACATTTATTAGAAGAACCACGATCGCAAAACATGTTATTTTGATTAGCTAAAAATTGAAAGTCAATTTCTTATATAAATTATTTTTTGAAAAGGATCAGGTGAGCCAATTAACAAACTAACGCCTTTTTAATACCTAATAACATTTAACATAATAATAGTTTGATGACTTTGTCACTATAAGAAGAATAGTCTCATTGCAACATTGCAACATTACAAATTCTTCTTTGAAAAGGAAAATTAAAGAGCAATTTATTGTAACGATACGACCCCTGGTCCGTTCGTCTTTCGCGAAAAGCCACTGTGATCGTCTATTTACCTCTGGGTTTCCCCAAATAGGACCGCTGTGTTTCTCTCGTTGTGTTTACGTAGTTACCCTTGCTCGTTGATTGAGGTATGCCAGGATTACTATGGCCGAAACGGATGCGCAAAAGAACCTACTATGACTCATTGTATCTCGGTTGATTGGGATTTCTTTCGGAAAAGCGGGGAATTTAACGGAGGCTTGTTGTTAACGGTGGAGTTCCTATCAGATGTCTAAAAGCGAATGATGAGCGAGAGAATTCGTTTGCAGAGCGTAAAATGGTGAAGGACGAGACTGGCTGTGATTTTGCATAGAGAGTACAAAACAATGGAAAGCGAATGATGAATCCCTTTCATGCATTTTTAAAACTCCAATCCATTTCGGATTCCACTCTTTTGCACACCTGTGCTTTCTTATTATTTCGTTTTGCTTTTGTTTCGTTTACAGACTACCCGGTATATTGCGGGCCGGGCATGTCTGTCTGATTACCTACTCAACGATTTTCTTTGCCTAATTTCCTTTTCCTAGTTTCTTTGATTTCATTTCAAGCATCAGCTTAAATTAATTAAAGAAGACAACCATTGTGGTTACAGACTACTCGCAATATGGCGGGAATGTCTGTGTGATTCACCTATTCAATTTCTCGTACGAATTTATCTTGTATTATTTCACCGACTACAATTATTTATGTGTTGACCTCGTACCTATGGCACAGCCGGGAGGATCGCCCTGTATGGCTAGCGGAGTTATTATAATTACACCGGCTTAACTTTCATCTCGCGTTTTCACCTGCTTGCTATTTTGGGATCGAGATAAACTTTTGGCTATGGTCGTTTATTTTTTCGCTTTATCGATTGGTGAAATTTTCATTATCGTGGGTGGAATTCCTAGCGACTTACTATTGTCTTTGCAAGGGGTTATGGTTTAATTTACGATTTCACAAATCTTTCCACCCGGTCTTGTATGTAGGTCAGCTCATCCTTTCAATCGGCGCGAGGCGCATTTATAAAGACATCTGGCAATGGTTTGCCCTCGCCGTTGCCGCTTTCTCGTAGGACTGAAATGTGACCAGCTAGAGCGATTCTATTTTTCTGAATATTTAATGTGCTGGCAGGGATCGTTTACTTGATGTAACGGCGGGTGGCTGCGTTTTAATTTCCTAACAATTTTACCTTTAGGTATTTACGTACCTATTCTTGCACTCTTTGCTTTTTCGGTTTGGGCTGATTTAACGAGGGAGATGGAAATAATTTCCATATCATCCTATCTAGGTGCGATCCATTTCATTATTATCATTACATCATCCATGTCTGATATAGCTGCAAGAAAAAAAATCAACGCAACCAAGAAAGTTAAAGTTTCTATCAAGTCCACACCCCCTACTATTAAAAGGTTACATCCCATATAAAGAAAACCTTTATAGGCCCTCGAATTTACGTAAACAAGATACGCAGACGATCTAGTTTGGAAATATTACCCTGCCGATAAGGCCGAAGGCCGAGAGTGATTTAAGATATTATTATGATGTCCCGTAATCCTTGTCTCCGGACGTTTGTCTTCGTACACCTCATGAGAGCCTTTGTAAATTTCGTGAGATAAAAGTTACAGATTTTCCAATAGATGTTATTTCATGATCACCGTGTACAAGTAGGTTACCTACAGTTATTGTTATTGTATTTATCTTTTCACTTGAAATGAAATCTTTATCTGAGAATGCATTGAATGACTTTGATAGCATGTCTTAAAAATATACATAAATGATACAAGTAGGATTAAAACAAAACTTATTAGAAAGTATTTAAATTAAAAACTAATATATTTCAATTTCTACATCGGCGGAGTTCTAACAAACCAAGGTAATATCTCAATGGGTGCGGAGTAATTCTTCACCAAAGTTGGTCCTTGATAGAGTTTTCCGTAATTCTGGTCAGTCCAGTTGCCAGTAGGTAACACTACGTCTCTAGAAAAAGTGTTCGGGTCCAAAATTGGCGCTACTAAAATATTCTCTCCAAGCAGGAATTCTAAATTAATTTTTTTATTAATTTCCACTAGAAATCTACAACCAGATAATTCTTACCATCATTAATAGGTAAAAGGTCCTCATTAGTGGGATCCACCCACCAAACGGGCGCATTGACTGGTGAACCATCTTTCAAGTGCTTGTCCATGGCATTCAAAATTTCACCAGAATAATTACTATGAATTTCAACGTATTTACGAATTATTTCGGGCACATTAAACTGCAATAATAACAATTTATCTTGCTGTAGATATTAATATTATTTATATTATTATATTATTATACCTCTGTACTGTTGATATCCCATGGAAGGTAACTAAATTGCATGGCTGGCATGAAAGTGTTAGCTTGAGTCCATCTGACCATCAATTCCGGAGTGGGTGGTACTCCTCCGTAACCATTTCCACCAATCATATCAGGTAAAACCCTGGAAAATGGGAATAATAAAGCAAATTACGTCACTAATTAGATATGTTTCTAGAATTTACATTGAGTATCCAGCTATATTCATTTGAAGCAAAGTAGTTACTAATGATTTTAGGCCGTTATCGTAACCCCATCTTGAATCCTTGTCTACCATTCTGACGAATACTCCTAAATCCTGTGTACTAAAAGAAAATATATTTAGATCGATTCTTAGCAATGATTTTCATATAAATATCATACAGATATCATATAAAGGGCTTACTTCCAGCCAGATCTGACTTCCAATAAGTCTCCGAATGTGGCGCAAGTTCGAACATAGTCTTCGGTAATTACATTCGGCCATGTTTCTACACTGGCGTTGTAGACTGAGTCCTATAAAAGAAATAAATATGTACCTACTCATAAGTATTCTAAAACCGAAGGATCAATTAATAGGGCTTACATTTGGAGACCAAGTGGCTTCACCAGCATCGAATTTAAAATTGTCAATTCCATGAAGTTGTTGAATTTTCTTCAATCTTTCAACAAACCATTGACGAGGAGCGTCTCTTGTGAAATCAATGTAGTGAGAATTACTGTTATCCCACCAAGAAACATTGGTTTTACCATCTATATTCTTCACGAAATAATCTACAGTAAAAATAAAAATAAAACATTATAATTTCTTTAATATTTAATCAAAATGAGAGATTCGTTTAAGCTCGTAATAAGGATGATGAAGTCTTCAATGAATATTGGCCCAAAACGAATCCTGTAGGAGTTTTCCATTCAATAAAAATTATTACCGTGCTGTTCTCCAATCCTAGCAGCTTCACAGTCGTCGTCAACAAATGGATGTACCCACAAAGTGACTCTGAATCCCAAATCTTTCAAATATTTGACCGTATTGTTAATGTCTTTAAAAGTATCACTTGTGTCAAATTCTAAGGAACCATAGCAAGTCTGAAAGTAATTTATTATTATGACCTAAATTTAAAAGCTGAAGGAATTGGAAAATTAACTCTTAATATAAAAATGTATTTCTGGGGGGAGGATGCAAAGGACCAAAATATTTATTTAATAGTTCTTCACCACATGCGTTAATACAAAATTAAGTAAACGATATTATCTTAAATATATCTTAAAATGTTTAATTTGTAGAAAAATTAAACAGTAAATGGAATATTCTGGGTTTAGTAATAGAAAAAATTGTAATCCTCTTATTTAGTTTTTTCCTTTGACCTGGAGAGAAAGCGGTCACTTAAGAGGTGCCCACAGACTAGCATACATGTGTGTCCTACATGTTTGTCGTAAACGCTTGCGCATTCATGTTTGCCAGTGTGTGGGCAAAAACCCTCAAACATGTATGTCATACAAGTTTTCTGGTTTAACCGGAATTCATGCACGTGCAAGCATGAAAATTAATACTGCATGAATGAACGTGCTTGAAAATCATATAAAAATACCTAAGGAAAGTTTTCAATCAAATTTTTTGGATCGGGCTCTAGCATTTTAAATGGGAGTATATTACCTCCCATTTGTCGTCGATTTCAATCTGACCATTGTATCCGTGATCAGCAATATCTTTAGCAAAATCACGCACTATTTCATCGTTAATTTCTGCCTTATATTTGGCCCAAGTCGTCCAGATTGGCTCTTGTATCATTTTATCGTTCGGATGCACTGAAATTTAAAAAATCCTGGAAAAATTCTTATATTAAAACATAATAATCTAATCAAACCTTTAGCTTTTCCCAAATAATGCTCCACTGCATGAAGATGCGCTTCTCTGGCATCAGGACGTACTGTTAATGTGTAGTTTAATGTTATCTCCTTAAAAAAAAAAACAGATAAATTGAATTACGTTTATTTGAATTTGGGTGAGATTTATGAAGTTTGCCTAAAGTAAGAATGAAGGTGTAATAATAATTTTTAATAAAAAGTTACCATATATAAATGTAGGTCTATTATTACCTATGCTGTATCATTAATAGTTTATAAGGTTATAATAATACATTCTAACCTGTGCAATATTGGTAGGCACATGAATAAAACTATAAATAAAAATATATTAAATATGCAGGGTGATTTACTATTATATGAATTCATACAAAAAATTATTCTTTATTTATTTTTTGTTTAAGATTTTTATTTGTTTTTTTTCAATTTCTTTAATAATTAAAATAATAATTACCTACACAAAGATAAAAATTCTCTTGAAAAAAATATTATCAGGCTTCTATAATATGAAAAAAAAAACTATTCTGATACCTACTTAGGTTAAATCGATTTTTTCACTTACTTCTCTCCCGATGTACGGACTGTCTAATTTCGCTTCTAAACAAAGATTATTGCCCACTTGATTTATGTCCATGAATAAAGGTGCAGATCTCTCAACATGTATATAAGCCCCTTTAGAGTTCAACCAATAAGCTTCCTTGACAGCTCCTTGAGTGTGGCCATTCGTAATATAAGGTGATTTTGTCAAATTCAACTTCTCTACGGGCCACTCTTGATTGAAGTTCTCTTCCCCTCCATACCAATGAGTACTATTCGCATTCAATAAGTAACAGTCTCTGAATGTTAAATTTTTATTTGTCGTTCTCCATGAAATCGTGAAAGCATCACCGCCGAGATCAAAGGGCACACCGGTGCACAAGGTGTAGTTTTCCGAAGGACTGTAGTAGCAATTTTCTATTGTACCGTTGACATCTACTAAATCACTTGTATTTACAGTAATCCCTACTTGGGCCTGAAGTTTCGTTTCTTCTGTAAATTTAACAAAAAAATAATAATTCAGATGTATTATTTTCTCTAACTGTTTTTTTTTATTTTTTATGTTGCATTTTGTTTATTATTTTTTACAGAGGTTTCTGCCTATACTACATGCTTTACAAATTATTAGCAATTGCTTTTGCAGTGTTCAACAATTGAGTTTTTACATGCCATATTCTTTTTGAATTACAGTAAGTTACTATTTACCATTTTGTTCGACTTCTATCGTAGCATAATTTTCCAAGTATGAATAAGTAAAAATCATCCAAGAATCACCCAACCCATTTCCAATTTGAATTTTCCTTGAATCACTGGCACTTGATACACTAGCAACAACCAGAAAAACTAAAAGGAACAAAGACCAATAAATAATAATTCTAAGACAAAAAGTGTAAATATTATGATGTACTTACCAGTTATTATTAAAAAGGTTTTCATTTTTTCCTTTTTTCTAGAACTTCACTTTGTACACCTTACTTGTTGCCGTTCTCTAAACGTTCTGTATGTAGTTCATCGTGAACGGTTGATTATATACCACGCTGATTTAAATTTTCATAAGATATAAAACATGATCACGACAAAAATAGGTAATCTAGTTAAATCTATTGAAAGTATGTTTACGTTTACTGATTTGATTTAAATAGATAACGGACTTGAAAATGTATCTTCTAAATAGCTTGAGGATGAATGAAGAAACAGGAATACACAGTACAGCGGAAATAGGCTTCCTTATTAATCGTTAATTAACTGGAAAAAACTTTGAAAAGTAAGTCTGCTAATAAGTCCTTTTGCATAATATTAAAATTATGTAAGAAGCTAACCAATTTACACCAGATTGCTCTTCAACATTTGAGTGATTTATTAATGATCTATTGATGATATCGTAGTGATAATAAAGAAATCTAGCTTGAAAAATCCACTCTTGATTCTAGTGTACATTTACTAGAAGAACCACGATCGCAAAACATGTGATTTTAATTAGTCAAAAAATAGGAGCCAATTTCTTATATCAATTATTTCTTCGAAAAGGATCAGGTGAGTCGATAAACAAACTAAAGCCTTTTTAATACTTAATAACATTTAACATAATAGTTTGATGACTTTACCACTATAAGAAGAGTCTCCAATATACTCTGCTTAATAGAATTACGACAGCTTGTGTGACAAAAAATGCAACCCATCGATATTAGCATCACTTCCTGCCTGTTACTTCTGTCTATTTACTGTATTTTCAGCGCAACTGTCAGGCTTCTCTACCCTGCTCTCTTCATAGTCTCATTATTGTTCAAAAAATCGATTTCAATGTCATTCCAGTATTATTTTTGCCTTTCCTCGAAAAAGTTACTCCATGTAGACGTAACATTTATCTTGATCTAAGTATGCTGGTCTGGTGTATGACTGCATGAAGATTACATCCAATGCATCGCATCCACTAAGGTTTCGATAGCCAAAAAAATCGCTAAAAATTAACCTTTTTATCAGGCTAGAATCGTTATTTAAATGTAATTGCAATTGGTCCAGATTTTTTTAAAGTCATTCTTAAAAAAACTCGTTAACCAGAAACACGCATCATAGAAGAATAGATGGTAGTTAGCTTTCTTCACACTTTATGTGGATCATCCCATGTTTCAGGAAACGCGATTGGAACGTCAAATGTGGACTGGAACTTCTCTTGGATTTTCTATGCCTTTAGTCGATCTTCGTGTCAAAACGGTTTCTCAATTGCACATATGGTTTGGTATTGGTATTTTTGGTATTTTAACTAAATGTGAGAGATGGTTTATGTGGTCCCAAACACTGAAGCCAGCGGGCTTATTGTATTTCTCACATTTAGATTTTCCTTGATTAGAAGAGCTCCGTTCCTTTGACAAGGCTCAGCAGTCCGCTAACCAAGGTTTTTTCCGCCAGATGGCTCCCGAAACTGATTGGTCCCAGGACCGCATAGCGCGTTCTTGCTAGTACTGGACACTCGAATATCACATGAGAAGCTGTCTCGTCTTCTTCATTGCAGAGTCTACAAACTGGTTCTTCTCTGTATATCCCCAGTTTATGTAGGTGTACTCTTAGGTGGCAGTGTCCTGTGAGAAGACCCACCACCGTTCTGATCTGCATTCTATTTAGTTGCAGTATCTGTCTGGTAAGGTTTTGAGAGGGCTCCTTGATCATCACCTTACCATGTTTGTTTCCTGTTATACGGTTCCAGTGTGCTCCATGTTGGGTTCTTACCCACTGAGCCACCGTCCCGCGTACAGTGTTCCTTGGGATGCCAAACACTGGTTCGGGCCCAATGTAGTTCATCCCAGCGCCTTTCTTGGCTAGTTGATCTGCAGGTCTGCAGCCTCATTACCAGGCGTCCCACGGTGACCCGGAACCCAAACTAGTGTCACCACGTTGCACCTAGCTAAGACAATGAGGTCTTGCAGGCATTCCCAGACCAGTTTTGATCTGATTTCATAAGCTGCAAGGGCTTTCAGGCTAGCCTGACTGTCGGAGAGGATGTAGATTTCCCTACCTCGATAGTTCCTTCTGGTATTCTCTCCAACGCATAGCCTAATTGCATTTATTTCAGCCTGGAAGATGCTGGCATGAGTCCCCAGTGGCACGTAAATATTGCATCCGGGGACCACCCCATGCACTCCAGCTCCGGTACCTGTCTTTGTCTTTGAGCCGTCTGTGTACCAGACCAGCCCTTTTTTCAGGCACAGGTGCTCCATTTGTTGCCATTCTTTCCAGTCCATTAGAACCTTGAATGGTTTTACAAATGATATCGTAGTACTCATACCATCGGATTGCATTTCCAGGATAGGATCTGCGATGATATCAGTTATTCTGGAATGCCCGGTTTTCCCAGGTTTATCCCAGTTTTGGTTTTGTTTCAGCCTGTAGGCGCCCAAACGTGTCTCGCTCTTAATATGAATGTCAAGAGGAGGTAGGTCAAGTATGGCCTCCAGTGCTGTCGTTGATGTAGTGTTCATGGCTCCCGTAATGCCTAAGCATGCAAGCCTTTGAACACTTTGAATTTTCATAATGGCTTGTTTCTGGTCGATCTTTGGCCACCAGACTAGACAGCCATATGTTAGTATGGGTCTGACCACGGCAATATACAGCCAATGTACCATGCGTGGTTTTAGTCCCCATGTTTTACTGAATGATTGACATATGGTTTAGTTAATCACAAATACCGTGATCTACACTTACAGTAAAACCTCTGTTGAGTTTCTCAGATTGCTATATTATCGCAACTTGCAATTCTTGACCAGTCATTACAAAGAAGGGCCTAAACTGGACAAAATCTGGAACCGCATGTTAGCTAATAAGTGTTTTTGATAGAAATAAGTTGTCTCATCGTAAATATTGCAATTTCGTCTTTGAGAAGAAAAAAATAAAGAGCAATTATCATCACATCATCCATGTCTGAAATAGTTGCAAGAAAAAAACAATAAAAGCAACCAAGAAAGGTCTCAACCAAAGAATTAAGAACTCTTCACTAGCCTCAATTTTTACTTATTAGCAAAATTTTCTTGATAGCATTAAAATAGTTAGCTGGATGTCTTGCTCATTATCAAGATGTCTTGCGTGCATACTTTGAACAAGTTATTTAGAAAATGTTACGTTTCTTACTTCAAATAAACTTTCTGTGTTTACAGCGAGACCGTTTTCTTGAAGTTCTATATTGTAACCTCGAGGAATTTTTCAAAGACATAGTCTCAGTTCTTACTGGTTTTATGCAATACTTTAAGAAAGCACTAATACCTTATTCATAATTTATAGTTTCGCGTCTTTTCATTATGTGATTGAAATATGTATTTAAGTCTTTCATTGTATGTATTTGTGCTAATTTAATTTAGCCACAAAGTACCTACTTTCAAATTTTTGTTACAAACTTTCCAAGTTTCTTTCAAGTCCACACCCACTACTATTAAAAGGTTATATCCCATATAAAGAAAACCTTTATAGGCCTGCGAATTTACGTAAACAAGACACGCAGACGATCTAGTTTGGAAATATTACCCTGGCGATAAGGCCGAAGGCCGAGAGTGATTTAAGATATGATGTCCCATAATCATTGTCTCCGGACGTGTGTCTTCGCACGCCTCCCCAGTCGCCTGCCCTCGCGGGCGCCGACCCCCGTTGGAGTTAGTATGCAGGTGAGGTGTTTACACCATACATCATGAACTCTGTGCCGGCTTTCGGGAAGGATATGTGGCCGGCGGCGGCACCGCAGCCGCCTCCGATATCATCCGCGCGTATAAATTTGTAATATTACAAAACGTTTTATCCTCGCTCTTGGGCTGGCGTTTTTTATTGTTTTGTCTGCGACATAAGTCGGAGGCGGTTTACCTCCAGTGAGGGCGACTGATGCGATGCTGCATTATAAAGAGCAGTAGCGTACAAGAAGCAGGATTATCTGGAATGTATTGGCAATTACATAGAAATTTTTATAGTATATCAAAGCTTAAATAATTAAAGAATGACCACAATTCTTGAAGACAGTGTTACTAAATTAATAAGTGCTTTCAAGCAAAGTGTTGGAAACATACCTAAATTCTAGACTTAGTGTGAACATTTAAATGTTCTAACGTCTCTATAGACTTTTCATATTCCTGAAAACTTAAAATTCTCACGCGTTCCCAATACGAGTTTCTGAGCAATATATCAATCATAGAGATGGCTCTAGTCCTGTTTTGAATTATTATAAGCGAGAAGTTGAGCTACCTCATTAGTTAGCACCTAGTTCTCTTGGGTGGGCCCTCTGCACCACCTATAAAGTGCTCAAAACTTTGTTCCATGTAACGAAAACCAAGTGCCACGAAGAAATTTGATCAGTCCAAGCCAATAAAGCGAGTTTTCCCCCAATATGCATTAAGGATGTTGGCAAAGCGCTGGACCCTGCCAAAGCAAGCACATATCCTGAAGTTTCTTCTTCTTTGCACCATCTGCACTTAGAATTTTGTGCCACACCAGATCACCAGAAGAAGTGTAACGACGCTTACCTGGGTCTGTGCAGATTGTGTCAAATATCCCTGTGGTTTCCCTGATTTCTGTGCAGGCCTCATAGTCCGGAACGATGGAGAAATTTTGTATGGGAGGAGATACGATACCAATGAGACACAATAGTTTTACTTAGCCCTTCTTTATTTTAATATTTACATTGTCTAGCAAGGTGTTGGCCATATTATCAGTTTTGTACAATGTATGCCAAGTTGATATTTCTTACAATGCGTCTTAATGCTAGAAGATTCAAAAGAAAACGAGCCTCCACCTTGTAGAATCATTTCTGGGCTTAATTATCTTTACATGTCATTATAACTAGAGAATTCGTTCATATACGAATCTTTCTTTGGAGTTGGTCTATTCCCTGTCAATACCTGTGATACCTAGAGAACTCATTTAGCTTTGGTTCTGCCTTATGGTGGCGATACTTTGGTTTTATTAATCGTGAATTATTTGTGTTTATTTTACTGATTGAGTCATCCATTTAGGGTGAGATGATTTACTTTCTCAAGTTATTTTAGTCATTTGTCTGAAATACATGCATGGCTACTTACGGTATGCCTTGTAGACGGATTGAATCGTCTAAAATCTTTAACATGAAAGCCAGATTGTTTGATTTTTCAACAGAATCTGTTTATTATGCCGAGTTCGGCTGAGAAGTGCCATTGTCTGTGCACTAGAATTCTTTAGTGACTGAATTAGACGGAACTCAGTTTGAGTTCGATGTTGTTTAATGAGTGTTTAATGTTTAATGAATATTTAATGTGGATAAAATTGATTAGACTGAAACTTTTATTATTCGCCCTTTTTATTGCGTGTATAAATAATATTGGAAACGATCACTTGAGTGGTTATAATTTCCTTTGACTGAATCATTGGGCTAGCTCTGGTTCGTTTGGCGTATCTGAATTGGTAAGACTAAATATTTTATTGTTGAATAGTATTTCTTGATTAGACTGAATTATTAATTTCTACTCCTACTGACAGAGTTATGGTTTTATAAGGTTGTCAGTTTTGACTTTGATTATTTATGAGAGGTTGTCAGGTTACCATTGTTTCAAGATTATACTAATTTTCCTGTCAACCGTGATATGTTAGATCTTATATGGACTTTTCATGTCCTTAATGAGTTCTCGCGGTACCTTAGGCTTTGCTTATTGATATAAATTATCAGACTATTCTAGATGGTTCGATTTCTCCATTGATGCTGATGGGGTTCTCGTGGTGTTAGGTTCTCAACCATTACTTTCCTGGTTTTCTAGAGAAATAAGAAATCAGACAGTACCCAAATCGTAACATGAAAGTGTTTGCTAATCTACACAAAAAAACTTTGTCGACGCTATGTAAAATCTTTACCTCAGAGACTTAAGAAAATTACAGTAGGTATTCTTTTCTGTTTGCTTAAAAGTTTCGTTCTTGTTACACACATTCTGAAGTAGATAAGCTTGCCTAGCGCATGGATAATAATATGTCGGTGAACATATGTTTATGGCTACATATACACTGAGAAAAGTCGAGCTAAAGAAAATTCTGCTACGTTATTTTTAGCTGTCGTGGTGTAATTCCCTTCAATAACTAAACATTTATTTTTCTGCAACAAAATAAATCACTTTACTAAAACTCTCTGTTGAGACAGCTTAGTACATTGCTGTAATAGAAATATTACTTTACTATGACGGTAAAGTGTATTTCTTATTAATTAAATTCACAACAGCTATTATGTGTGTATGCTACGGTAACAAAAACTATGGGTATAACTTTGTCTTAATAAATATAAATGCTGCAGGAGCGGAGATCGCGATCTGCTGAAAGTAAACACCTTTGCTTGCGTTGCGCATTGCGGTGGCATGCGCATAGTGCGCCAGCACCAGTGCATTGCATTGCGTCTTGCGTCTCGTTTCTTGTCCTTGCCTTGTCGGCTTCTTCATCTTCCTTCAGCTGGTTCGCGGGGGTTCCGATTCTGGCTGATCTTCCTCTTATTATAGACTATATAAACTATAAACAGTTGGGTTATTCTGTGCCATTAGTGCCCTACCGCCGATACGAAGTGGCGTGTAAAATGCATGGTCAAGGTGATGAACTGTGCGATACAATAAATATCGATGTTGGGGTTTGGGGAACAACTTCCACGCCGGCTGCGTCCCGATCGCCATTTTCCTCACCATGCTGTTCGTAGTGTTCGTACTCGCTAATAAATACTTAGCGGTTCGTGTACAACAGTGATGGTTCAGTTTTGAAGAAAAAACTTGCAGAATGGGAACTACAGGACTACTTTGAAAACTTCGAACGTAAGTATTATGAATATTATTTACCTAACCATCCAGTAATAATTAAGGAAATAAACTACCACGTGTTAATATTTAAAATATGACAGACTTCTGGAGCTGCGGTGTCTGATGTATTATTATTATAATTATTATTATTATTATTATTATTGTACACAATAAAGTGAGTATTTTTCGTTACAGTGGAAGGAGTCAATGATGAGAGTTTCAGTCTTCTGGACGATATTATGGATCAATATGAATCTGGATTATGATGTATCAATATGAGTAGTTTTATTGTATTATTTGGAGAAAATTTTTATTTTTTTAAGCCTAGAATACTTCAAGTTTTAATGTAATTTACTGATAATTATTATTACTCATTTTGCATTTATTACGCAATACCTTTAAGAAAAATGTGCTTTGCTTTAAGTTTGTTAGAACAATGCTGTAAGTTAATGTTAAGTTTTTTAAGACTGAATTTTTTATTGTTTTTTGTCAGTAAATATTAATAATATTAGTTTTATTTGAATTCACATTTTATTTTGTA
The DNA here is from genome assembly GCA_910589415.1 of Malachius bipustulatus. Taxonomy (NCBI): domain Eukaryota; kingdom Metazoa; phylum Arthropoda; class Insecta; order Coleoptera; family Melyridae; genus Malachius; species Malachius bipustulatus. The sequence goes on along the minus strand of OU342634.1, from coordinate 36,759,776 downwards.
TTTTGATTTTGTTTTGAATTGACTTGTATTTTATTGTCCATAATATATTGTTGAATTAAAAAAAATTGTTCATTATTATGCTGAATGTAATAATAATGTGCTGTGAGCAGAATGAAAACGACACTTGGTCATGAGGCTTCGAAAATAAATTTCATGTCTGAGATTGAATGTGTAAAATGAAAAGTTTTCTGATTCTGATTGTTCACAGATTCAATCTCAGATAAGAAATTTATTTTTGAAGTCTGCTTCAAGTTTCATTTCATTTTCTCGCAGGATATAATCATTAATAGTTCAGCAAAGTTCTTTTTTAATACAGTAAAATGACTTCACTGAGACAATAAAGCTACTTCATAGGGCTGGCTAAGTTACTTTGTAATGGCAACAAAGCTCTTCACAAGTACAGTGAAAAAACTTTACTGATTCTTCAGTGGCAGAAAAGTTTTCTACAATGGTAGCAAATTTAGCTTTTAGTAAGAGCAGAAATTATTTTTAGTAATGAGAAATTTGCTTTACGAGGAGTAAAAAACTACTTTATAAAGTAACTTTGCTGTTATAGTAAAGTATTCGCAGTAAATCACACTTTATTGTCGCAGAAGAGTACCACACTGGCGCCTATGCTATTAGAGTTTTCTGCTGCCGTAGCAAATTTTTTGGCTGCAGTGATAAAGAAAATTTCTCAGTGTAAACTACTGATTGTTACGGATTTTATATACTCTAAAGCTCATTTCTTAATAAATGGCTCTCTGATTAATTTAGTATTTAGTCATATTCATTTTCATAATTTTAGGATAATCTCACTTGTTTTTTGTTGGCTTCATTAATTTGTTTAATTTGATTGTTTATAGATTGCAAGATCTTCTGACGTAATAAGTGTTGCCAGTTTGGACAAACTAAATTAATGTTTTATTAAATTATATATTATAGAATTGTTTGTCAATTTTGACTTAGCTTTATTTGCTCATAAGATGTTGCCAGTTTCGGCTAGTGTTGGCTTGTTTGACTTTTGTCACTTTTGGACTTGTTTCGTTTTTGTTTATGCCATTTTTGGTTTGTGTCACCTTTGGACATGTTTAATTATTGTACATAATATGTTGCCATTTTATGGCTTGTGTCACCTTTGGACAAGTTTTATTTATAATATGTTGCCATTTTAGGCTTGTGTTACCTTTGGACAAGTTTTATATTTGTTTATAATATGTTGCCATTTTATGGCTTGTGTCACCTTTGGACAAGTTTTATTTATAATATGTTGCCATTTTAGGCTTGTGTTACCTTTGGACAAGTTTTATATTTGTTTATAATATGTTGCCATTTTATGGCTTGTGTCACCTTTGGACAAGTTTTATTATTATTTATAATGTGTTGCCATTTTTAGGCTGGTGTCACCTTTGGACAAGTTTTATATTTGTTTATAATGTGTTGCCATTTTAGGCTTAGGTCACCTTTGGGCAAGTTTTATTATTATTTATAATATGTTGCCATTTTAGGCTTGGTCACCTTTGGACAAGTTTTATTATTATTTATTATGTGTTGCCATTTTAGGCTTGTGTCACCTTTGGACAAGTTTGATTATTATTTATAATATGTTGCCATTTTTGGCTTGTGTCACCTTTGGACAAGTTTAATTATTGTTTGTGGTTTTGATTCTTTTGACTCGTTAAATTTGGCAACGCCGAGTTTTCCCTTCCCTCCTTTAATATATTAATGGGTTACTGTTTTATTTACCAAGAGTTTTAGATACGCACGCCGGCGTGATTCGACCAATGTTAGACCAATATTCGACCAATTCACAACCAATTCGACCAACACATCGCTCGTCAGCGGCATCGCTTTGCGGCATCGCTCGTCAGCGGAATTTTATTTATTACTGCTTGTTTTTTTTTATAGTTGCCTTTTGTTTATTACTATTTAGTCACTCCCCCTGGAGGCGCAGTGACGTATATCTTCGCTCGCCGGCGGTATATTATTTATTTGTTTGCTTTTTTTTTGATATGGGCCATTTTGGGCCAGGTTATTTTATAAATATTTTGTTTTTGTATTTACTTCTTGTGACAAACACGAACAACTAAATTATGTTGGAGCTTGATGACGACTTAATCTAGGGAAACACTAGGATTTCGGTTACTTGGAAGAAAGACTCGGTTTCCCCACGCTGGGTGGCTATAGAATCAACACCAACGGGAAGCCGAGAGCATGCTATGAAGGTTCTACGCTCTCCATAGCAGGTTCCTTTCTTACTAGAAGATTTCATGATTCTGAACTGATTGATTTTAAGACGTTATCTCTCTGAGACCTGCCAACTCCACGGCGCACACCCGTTCTTCAGCATGTTTGCTTCCGGAGACAGCCACCCCAATTCAACGCTTCGAGAGTCGTAGAACTAGTCTCAGCGGAACGGGGCTACCCAAAATAGAGTGTCTATAGCAAACTACTTCAGTTCAGCCCTACAATCCAAAACAAACTCTGTTTTAAGAACAGGGCCCCGGAAATTGCCAGTTAAAAGAGTGACATGGTCTTTTATGGAAATACTTTTCCTAAATTTTCTGAGAGCAGTTTAAAGAAGAAAGTAAATTATTTGAAGTAGTAAGTCAGGCGTGACTCGCATCCTATTGTTGAAATAACAGTTCAGAATATTTTGGAAGCATTAGAAGTTCAAAGAAGCTTTTTGTTCCATCGCAATTCTTTTGAGCTTTTAGAAGTGTATTTGGACAGTTTCTATTGATGAAGTTTTGTTTCCTTGTCAAAAGAAGAATAATTTGTAGCTCTTGGCTAGGAATCATAATAGAAGTTGTTTGATGCTGATTAAAGCTCAAAGTGAGTCTAAACAATTAGACATGAGTACTGTAATGATGTCATTGTGCCTTGAGGCGAAATGTGTCTAAGGTTACGCTACAGGTTGGTAGCTATACATGATAAATATTTTCAACGGAATTGTACGTCGTAATTGAGATTATTGATTTTCCTATTTTCTTCGAAGTCTATGATTAAACACATTCAGCTGGTAAAAAAAAACATTATGTCAAATTGTCGTTTCGATGGTTTGTTTTTCTTATTTCAGGAAAAGAGACCTTTCACCGTATCACTGTGTACCCTGCATCATGCTTATTGCATTTGCGGCAAACTATTCTAGTCAATCAGAGGCTCATTGGTTTCAAACTTCCCTAAGTGCGAGTGTCGAGTTACTCCTACCTTCGGAATAACAAACGACAAAGATAACCCATTAATATCCTTATCAACATTTCGAGAACGTATAGTTTCATATATGGACAGGTGTTTTACATTCATTGCCCCACTCTCACACTCTTAACTACATCTACCTATCTACGTTTATTTCCATTCGCTGGCTTTATACACACGCTCTTCACAAATGGTTTTGCGAAAAGCCCCTGGCGGCATATATAAAGACACATACGTTCATTGGAGTATTGCCTTAAGTACTGATTAATATTTTGGTTTAAATTAAGCCAAACTCCTTGTCGCGGTTTTTTTATGAGAGAAATTCCACAAATTTAACTTTTATCTTGGGAAAACTAGGTCGTTATAATTTTCTTTATACATACTTTGTCAAGAATAATTACGTTTATTCATGTCATTGTCATTTGAGAGATACATAGACTACAGGCCCCATCCTGTACCTATGTGCTTTCTAGTTTCAATAAAGAACGTTGAATTTTCCTTAATTTTCACCACTTAGGTATGCTGTCATTTAACTCAAATTAATTTTGGTCCACTTGGACTAACTTTAATAGTTTTATTCAAATAGCATAATTAGCCGTATCTGGTGTCAAATAAATCATAATTATCATGGAACCTTGTTTGGTTACTATTATGTTATTCCTTGAATTAACCACTTTTGGGTTTATTAAATTATTTTGCTTGATAGTAAATTTTTAATGGTTAAATGTCATGTCGACAAATTTTAAATAGGCACTTTATTCGTAATTTCCTTATTGTTTGACAATCAAAAAAAAATATCACTGTGGGTTTGTTTCATATAAATTTAAATTATTTCAGGCTCCATATAAAAAGTTTATTAAATCTTCCCTTCAGTTGTTGTCATTTTACTGCTTTATTAAAATTCAGGGCAGTTAGCTTTTACCCTTTTTTAATTTTGATCACTTTAAAATAAAATGTTATAAGTATAACAATTTATGCAACGCCAAGAAAATTCGATTTCACTGAATCATGTATAAGTTGCTTTTAAAATAAGTTTAATTAATTTACTATTTTATTAGCAAGCTTTCCCTTCAGAATATGAATCTTATTGTAGCGATATCTACTTATTGCATTTAATATAGTCATCTGGTCATAAAAGTAGGTCAATCCACACAACACCAAAACCAACATATACCATAGGAATTTATTAATTCCTCATTAATTATTTGTCACCCTCTCGGGATGGTAAGTTTAAAATAATAAATAACATAAAAGAAAATAAATTACACGCTTTAGCGTGTAACATTAAATCAACAGATTAGATTCACAGTGAAAAATAATGAGATGCATTTCACTCTACGTTCCAACTTGACCTTTTACTTCTTGCACAGAAAAACTTTCAAGAGAAAATTTATTTAATTTGATTAAAATTTTAAAACATTTGCCAACAACAAACATTTTCTTCGTTTTGGCGCTTTTCCTTTGCTTATTTCATGATTAGATAATTTCGAGATGATTCTATTTATTTGTAATTTGTTGAGTATTTATTTTTAAGGTTTGGATAAAACTACCTCTTCAACAAATTAAATAAGTTGATTTGCTAATCAATTTGGTTTATTGAGGTCATAGTTGAAAGATTGAGCTTTTGCATTAATTAAAACAATCTGACCTGGTATAAATCCCATGACGTTGATCCGTCGGTTCTTATTTCCGCAATTGGGGTTGTCCTGCCTCTCCTCCGTGTTATCAGTCTAGATCCCCCTGGAATTTCCATCTAATTCGCATTCTCTGGTTTCTAACGGGGCGCCGTCTTGAAGCAGCACAGGCTTTGTGGACTGGACTCCGGGAACGCCCGCGGCGGCAACAGGTGTCGTCGGTTTTCCCTTCCTTTGCTGACATACTCATTGGAAAACTTCACTGAATTTCACAAAGTCGCGGAAACTCACTGACTCTACGAAATTGTCTTTTTATAGTAAGTCATTGTTTATTATTCACTCGAGGGACAATTATTGACTTAATCTCCGTTTTCAATACCGTTAGGTTATTGCGATTAATTAATATTTCGTAATCTCTCGAAACACTCACTTTAAACTTTTTCAACTTATACTTTATTTAAATTTTAATCCCTCTTATTTCATTACTTCTAGAATTCCCAACTCCACGTCTTTCCATTTCAAACCCCTTGGCCGAAGTCCTCTTTCTTCTCCCTTTCCTGTTTCTTCAAATTTTTCTATCCCTTCCGCAAAACTCCTTTAATTTTAATTCGTCCTTTTCTTCCACCCCCTTCTCTGAATCCGCCAATCACCGAGCCTCCGAACTTCTCTTCTCTTTCTAACGGCCTCTTGAATTTTTCAGCACCCGTAAGCTGGCGCCCTCTGCCGTCAAGTCCTGAATATAACTCAACCGCATTTCTCACGTTCTCCAAACCGTTTCTCTTGCGCCGTATTCAAAGGCATCAAGGACATTTTCTTCCCTTAGTCATGCTTGTAAACTTAATTGGCCACTTCCGCCCTTTGGCCGCTGCGTCAGAGGAGGTTGATTTATTTATTTATTTAGTTCGGTTGTTTATTAAAGCTCTTTTCATAGCTGGGCATTTTTTTATTTATTTATGCCGGTTGGCACTTTCCATCATCGAGTATAAATGTATTATGTAGAATTTTAAGATGTGGGCCAAGTTTATTTTATTCGAGAGAAAAATAAATCTAATCGATGGTCTTTTTCGGGACCAATGTGCATTTTATTTCTTTATTACCCTTTTCTTTCTGGCACTTCCTGTGTATTTTCAGTTTCCCACGTTCTCTATTTTACAAATGTATTTCTTAGAAATGCTGCCCGTTAGTTTCTAATTATTTACTTAATTAGTGGTATTTAATTCGGAACTCGATTCGAAGTTTTCGGGGAATGTTATTAAATGAAAAATAACGAAAAAAAATTTCTGCATAGGCTAGGGGTCGGTATATTTCAGAAGTTTGTTTAACCTGCAATTAATAATGTGTATTTCTATTATGGTTTGATCTTGTTAGCTGCAAGAAGTATTTACTTATAAGACTTTTTCTTGTCAGGGCTAATATTCTGTTTTGGAGGCATGACTCCAGGTGATCTTATTAGTTTTTTTTTTAATTTGTTATGAATTAATTTTAAAATATAATTTTGACATAATTATGTTCAATAAAACTGATCTGTGATTAGATTTCTGTGATTACCAAGGTGCCTATTACCAGTCTATAGAAAACATCAAGAACGAGTTATTTTTATAGTGCTAATTTTAATATAAAATTATAGTTGTAGGTATTTGAAGTGTGAGTTTTATTTTCCCGTACGGCGTTAATCCCTGACGAGCCGCTAATGGGGTCACCAAACATCTTAAGCCCCCTAACGGTGGTAACACGAGGGAAAGTCCCCGTAAAGAATATTGCGTTGTTCCGCATAGTTTAAGTGGCTCCTGTCGTATTTAACAATAGATCATCCTATAGATTATTCAAGAAGTGCTTAGTCTGTGGATAAGGATAACTGGAAGGACTCTTGAAAATTGCAAACTTCGACTCGGCGCACAATCGTCCCCTTACTCCCTCTTCCTCTCTTTCTTCGCCATTGTTTCTGCCGTTAACGACGTATTAATTAACATTTACAAGGTGATTGTCGAAACAAATATTCAGGTAAGTGTTTTACATTGGCGTAGGATTGTTTGTTTAGTAAAGAAAATAATCAAATAATCATTTTCGATTCAATATAATTTTTTTTTTCACTGAATAATTGAGGAAATTAGAACTAATTATTTTTAGTTTCTTCTGTATGAATGAACTTAGGAAAACCATTGAAATAAACTGCCATTTATGTAAAATCGTTTTATCATTTTGCAATGAAAATGGATCAATTAAGAAATCTTCTAGTTCAAACGTCACAAAGATACAAAAGTGACTTTTTTTATATTTATGTGATAATTTATATTATGCCTGGACATGAGTACGGTCGGTGCACATTACTTTAAAAAAAAAATTATTCCATAGGCGTAGAAGTTCAAAAGCTGTGAAACCTTAAAAACCTACGCCAATTAATTAACGTCATGAATAATTTTAGTCTTGCACTTTTTGTACCATAAAACCATAACGCCATACCAAATTTCAACAAAATCGCTTTATCAGTTTATCTCCTGGCAGCCAAACCAAACAACTTAGGACAGAGATAAGTTGACTTTAATCGACTTAGTTTGCCCCGAGGAATATTTGGTAGAGCGCTGTAAAGTCATTTTAGGTACACCCTGTAGGTAATAATAACAGGTTAGATTTTCCTGTTTAATGATACAAAATAAGAAAATACAGACTGCTTCACGTCGTGATAAGTTGTAGTAAGTAACGGACCAGCCTGATTACTTGAAGAATTCACGGAGGAACAATATCGTGCATCAAGAACAACTGCTGTTCACGGAATATCCTCGTTATGCCGATATTTATTCCAGCAATACGATCTTACGATCATCCCGCTTCTAATGAGTCGAGACTGTAATCTGTAACCGTCTCCAGGGAAAATTACTCTAATATTAATAATTGTAGAGTTGGTGGCTCGTGGAAGCGTTCCTTTTGTCTTCCAGCTCATTTTCTGTAGATATTAGATTTGATTAGTAATAATAATCAAGGTAGAGCATCGAATATTTGATAATATCATATCCCAGAAATAAAATTAATAAATATCAATTATTAGTTTTCTCTTCGACTATTAAATAAAACGATTGTTATCCTGCTATAATTTCGTTTGAAAATAACGTAAATTTCTTATTCCGTAAAATAATAAACGTACATGCAACCATTGAAGTCAATCAGAGCTCAACGTGTGAAATAATGAAAGAAAAATCACCAGTTAGAGCCAATCGCAACTGAACAGATATAGAAAATCACTGCAACGAACGGATTATGCGTACAGCTTGGGACAACCAACGGGAGGTACAAGTAATGGCGTGACAAGTAAATCTGAATTGCACGCCGCGTCGTCATATACACTACGCGGCACTACAAGTACATATTCACAAGTACTCGGCAAGTAGCGCGTAGTGACTAGTGAGTAGCCGGCTTAAGACACATGTTGAAAGTTACGTCCTCGTGATTGATACCTACCAGTCATTATTCTCCCCTGTTGAAGAATTTCTATTCTAAAGTAGAAATTTTCTACTTTCGTCTCTAAAAGGTTACATTAAATACACACAAAACTGGTATTCACGCGGTGCTTCGTACTTTAGTACTTTTACTAAATCATGACATTTCGTAGCTTTATACGAAATTTAACAATAATGAGTATAGGTCATGAGTAGAGTAGAAAAAATTATTAATAATGTGTAATACGCTCAAGATGTGACGCAACTCTCAAATTATTACTGATTGCTCCACATTTAGAGAGTCCTTATATAATATTAACGCCCAATTGACCATCAGTCAACATAGTGAAATTGGTAATTTCTCATGGGAAATATTAATATTTGTCAACGGTAATGATATTGATACATAATTAGAGTAAATAGATCAATCAACTCATGTCTTTGAGGATAACAACTTCATGTAGGTACTCATTCAAGGATACATACATATAGTTTCATCAAAAAATATTATTCTTTGTATACAAGAAAATTAATCTCTCTAATAATTAAAACTTTACGACTAATAATAATTATTGTTATTGACATCAAAAGTTGCACACGTCGAAGAGCTTGTCAATGAATTTTGTCAGTGGATGTCAGTTAGGATGGTAATCGCCCTTTCAATAAGTCCACAACAAAATTGTTGTCAATAACACTGACGTTACTAAAATCTGAAAAGCGGCAAGCAGAAATTTTTCCTCCAAACGTTATTTTTTGCTTGAAGTCCAGTCATTTTGTACTTTTAACCGGATAAAAATTCCGTTGTCCATCTTGTTAGGGGAGGTCACGAATAGTCTAAATTCAAAATGGCGACTAGATACGAGGTGCGCATCCATATATCTAATAGCGGTCTGGAGATGGACGGATGAACATACATGGATCTATATCTTTCTCTAAAAAGTACTTCGAGTCCTACGCGCATGTCCAAGAATTGAAGAATCTCCAGACTCATGACGCTTGCGCACAACGGGTCGAGTACTCTTAAAACAGATTGAAGTAGTCGTTTGCTGTCCCACTCAGTCCGTTACACTTCCACTTACGGGCGCTAGCAATATAGAAGAATACGTAGAGGTATACGTATACGTGCGGATCAGTCCGTCATTTTAAATTTTATGAAAATTATTTTTTGTTGAATAACTTGGGCCATTTTAATTTTTTTAGAATTGTCACAACAAAACTTGTAGTAAATTCAATTTTCTACAACTTTTATCATAACAGTTTTTTTCTCTACGATCGATATTTTTTTTTAATTAAACCTGAAAAAACGATGAAGTCATTTGAACAATTTGTGCCTGTTAAGGTTGACCACGGGCCATATCTTATAGGAACAATTGGTCATAGAACCTCAAAATTATGAAACAGAAGTAGCGGAAGTTGACACCTATTTCGTTATTTCAATAGGGACACCCCTGTATACTATAAAACATCCCAACACTGGTGTCCACCCCAAAAATGAAATTATTTGGTCTGAAAGTGTAATTAATTAGCGTCACGACGCCGTTTTAATCATTTACTTGTTCGTTAATTTATTGAAATTTTTGTTTTTTTCGCGATCAAGACACGTGTCATGGAAAATAAAAAAGATTTCAAAAAAAAATCAAATTATCTCTTTAATTGGCTAATTGAAAATCAAGAAAAAGGCTGAACTTACAACATAATTTATGGACTCCAGTTCGGAGATCATAAATTACAGCCATCATAAATAACAACAATAATTGTTTACATAGGACACATGACTTTTGCAAATAAGAAATGCACAACAATGAAGTCCAAGGTTGAATTAAGAGTTGAACTTAATTACCCTACAAGTTTATTATTATTGCCTCTTATTGACTGCAGGTGCTTAGGTACCTGTCATAAATCATTCTATGCCGAGAAACTAGCTAATTTTATATCTTCATTTGCGGTGCCAATAATTAAAAAAAATTATTGATTTTAGAAGATTCGCATTGTAAACAGTTGAATCAATTATTTCCCAATAAAAACACTCTGTAAGCTAGGTAAATTTATAAGCGAATGCGTCGCGACGCCAAACCTTCCCAGGATTTTTTTGTTTTCATTAATATGTAGGTTACCCTGCACCAGATACATAATATTTTCTAAGAATACAATTTCAAGTTGATATCTTGGTAATTATCCTTCATTTTTGAAGTGGACACTAGTGTTGGGACACCTGTGTATACAACGATAAATGCCCAAGATATAGAAAAACGGCTTACATGTCCCGATTCCAACTTTTTATGTACTATCCTATTATGTAGTTTAAATTTCTATACAGGGTTAAGAAAATTAAGTATCAAGTTTTTTCAGGTATAATTGGAAAAGGATCGATTGTAGAGAAAAAAACTGTAATTTGCAAAGTTGTAGAAAATTGAATTTCCTACAAGTGTTGTTTCAACAATTTTTACCAGAAAAAATTATAATGGCCGAGTTATTCAAGAAAAACAACTATTCTTCATAAAATTCAAAATGGCGGACTGATGCGCATTTCGGATCTGGTTGCCATTTCGAATTTAGACTACTTGAAGAAAGATCGACTTCTGAATTTTTTTTCTTCTTTCAGGTCGATTTTTTTGATGTAATGACCGGATTAATGCCACTTCTCCGAAATGGCTTTTTTAGTAACGTCATCATCATCAGTTATTGCCAAAATTTTGATCTGGAGCTATAGTTTCAGATTAAATTATAAAAAAAATCCAAACAGTTTAATTTTTAATGCTTTATTATTCTAATTAATTTGCTTAGTATAAAATACATTTCTGTTAAATAAATAGTCAACAAGTGTCTAAGATTTGTGGATGGTGTTAAGGTAATCAGATGAAGTTTCGGTACGAAGAGTTCCAGTGCGGAGCGAGTCTCTAGATCTACCGACGTTCATGACGAGACGACCTCTTCCAGAGTTGTCAACATCGGAGTCCTTAAATTAAACATTTTTAGCATACAAAAATCTCAACACCTCAATTATTAAATTCTAAGGATCAAAAAATAAAATGATTCGAATGTAAAATGATAGGTAACTTCATCTTTATGAAATAATTCCAGAATTTTGAGTTAAGAGTTTTATTAAACTTACGTGATCAATTCTTGAGACATGTGTCATAGATAATTTGGGAGCTTGCTTATGAGTCCTTTCTGAGCTCTCATATCCAATTACAGTATCGTCGGAAATTTCTGATGAATCTTCATGTGGCAGCATTCCTAATCGGATGGTCTAAAAAAAATGCTCATTTTACTACGTTAAAAAATATAATTGAAATATCTTAAAGAAGAAGTCTCAAAGTGTTTTGCAACTTTTCGAATCTCTCTTTATTCAATACTGATGTTACTGATATCTATTTCGCTGACTCAGCCGATTTTCAAAAGCTCATACATCATTTTCCAGCTCCCCCCCCCCCTCGTATTCGGTGCTCTGGCACATTCGGTAAAATACAAAGTTGATCTATGAGACCATCGCGCTCGACCATGAATGAACTAGGAATGGATGCCTCAAAATTGGTTATTTATTTTATTTTTTTCGAAATTGCGATATTGACATTTATCGACTGAGTTTTTATTACCCGCTATTCTCTCATTTTCCTCTGGAGTCCTAACTAAGGGTGTTTGCACGAAAAAATTTGCTATCTCAAACAAACAATTTGCTAATCTCAAACGATTTATACCTAACAATTTTAAATTGGAAAAAAAAACTTACTTTTGGTTTTGTAGCCTTAAGAAGCTCCTCTACTGCTTTAATGTCATCGTAGGTAATTTCAATATCTTCCCAATTTTTTCTCGACTGAAAGAAAATAAAATTTAACACTTTTGTGAATTTGTATACTTACAGTTCCCATACCGATCGTTCTGGCACGTAAACTTTTTTACCAGAAATGGTCTTGACTTTCCCGGGTTTGTGGAATTCGCCGTCAGCTAAGATTACATCGAGAGCTTTCTTTTCACTCGACGTCATCTCATCGGATTCTTCCAAGTTCATCCTTTCTTCGTTTACAAAATCTATGAGATCATGTCCCATAACTCTTTGTCTTATCAGTTCCATTGATTGATCGTTCCTCGGTTTTTCACCAGAGTGATCAACGTCCACTAAAACGAATTCGTTTCTGCCAGTAACTATATTAGATCTACGAGATGGCAGCTCCTCATTTTTGAAACGGTTTTCGTGAACTTCCTGGTTGCTGCGACGTAGGGAGGAAAGAGGGAACTTATTGCGAGATATCCAGTCGTCTTCCATATCTTCACGGGATTGCAGTCTGGAGGATGTAGGTGTTCTGACACCAGATGTAATGGTAGGCAGAGCTGATGCTCCAATCCACTGAAAAGTTATTTTTTAATAGCAATTTTTTATTAAAACAATTTCAAACTTACCAAGCCTAAGAAGGCTACTAATATGATAGTTTTAAAACCCATTTTGTTGTTTCTGTTGTAGGTTTCGTTGCTACTGAATGCTATGAGCATGTTCTGTCTTTATATAGTCGTTATCAGGTAGTTTTGAAGTCAGCACATTTCAGATTTAACGGGGAAAAGAGAGAAAGAGAAGTAATTCTTGATATTCTGCACGTTTTCGGCATAAGCATCAGCACGTGATACCGAGTTTTTCCATTTTATTAAGGCTCTTAGATTCAAATTCCTGATAAAAGCGCATCGATGAATATCCCATTCATGATGTCAAGTTTGCTATTTCTTATCTATGAGATTTTTCACTACTACTATTTCTTTCTTTGTTTTATTAAGTAGGTATAGGTACATAGTTTCAATTTAATCAATGATTTTTTGATTATATATTTAGCGCATATCCTGTTTATAGATTTTTTGTTAAGCTTGCTAAATATTTATCAATGAACTTTGTGATTCTTAGTTGCTAATGAATGGTATATCTGAATTTTATACGTCGCTGCTTGCAACTTTTAGTTATCTAAACAAAATGTGCTTATTTAGATTTTTCCATCGCATCTACATAATTATCATCGTTTTTTGTTGTATCTATTATAGCCGCCAAAAAGTGCCTCTTTATACTTATGCCCATATTTTTAGGTTTTTTTCTCGGTTATTTTTAATTCAATTTTTCTTTATAACATTTTAAAATCGTATTTTAAGCATAAAAGATCGAATAACTTTTTGAAAGATCAGGCCTCGTTTAGGAAATATTTTCAAAAATATAAAACCAAAGCTGCTGTGAAAATGTATGTTTTTAGTAACTGGACAGCCAAAATCGAACTTCAGGTATAAAATAATTTTCTAAGCATAAAACACAGAATAACTTTTTCAAAATTAGGCCTCGTTTAAGAAATATTTCCAAAATTGTTTTTCGGTTACTGGATAAATGTTCTTTATGCGGCCTTAAAGTTTTACATTTTCTGAGGTATTTCCTAAGCGAGGCCTCATCTTGAAAACCTTCCCTTTCATTCTGCCTGCCGCTTTTCCCATCCCCGCTACGGTGAAGGGGGTTATCCCTCCTTCAGTCACGTTTTTTCGTCTTGTCTTGCGGTCTTATTGTTGCCTCCCTTGAAGAGGTCTCAACGGTATTCCCCTTTTTTGACCGCTGGTATATTGCACCTACGTCGTCTCTTTTTTGCCAATACTCTTCATAACAATCCGATAAGCTTCACCTCAAATGTCGTACTCCAGTTTCTCGATCAGCTGTGTTCATTTTTCGGTCATGGAGAAATTGATTTTCTTTCTAAAGTCAGTCTTGCAATAACAGTCTCCTCTAACAGGTCTCTCACTGCGTTAATCCAAGTCATCTCTCTGTGCTCCTATTCAAATCTTCCCTGGCCTATTTGATCTCCGCGTTACATCAGTAGGGAATTTCGTCTTTTCGTTTTTGGCAAAACTTGGAAATCGTTACGAGGGAGTAATTAAAGTTCGGTTAGAGAGTGAGATCGAGAAGATCAGAGGCCAATCAGGGAACCAATACGGTTTCAGGAAAGGCCTATCAACGGTAAAAAGAGAATCGTTGAAGCCTCAAGAAAAAAATTGGGTGGGCAATCATCACATCACGGTAGACGTGAAAACGCGTTTAATACGGCCTCGTAGACGCACATCATGAAAGAACTCGTAAACAGCTATTTAGAAAATAATAGGACAAAATAACTGAGATCCAAATGATGACAGGGGTACCACAGGGATCGGTATTAGGACCGACACTGTGTAACTTGCTCTATGATTATCTCTTGAGAATTGAGCTGATTTTAAGCGCCACCATGGTTGCCTTTGCCGATGATCTGGCTCTCGTGGTGGAGGCAGACAATATCCCAGAACTCCGACACGGGGTAAACGAGAGCCTGAGGCAAATTAACGGCTGGATAGAGAGGCACGAATTAGAATTAGATGTCGCGCCTCAAAAGACAGAAACTGCGTAATCATGAAGGGACGCAGAAAAAGAAAGTAGGGCTTTACTTTTGAACTCGGAGAACAGTAAAATACCTGGGGATTATACTGAATGACCTGCAAGCACGTCGAGCACGTGGCCTGAAGAAAGGGTCTTCAAACTAAGCAGAATAATGACAGACTAAGCAGAACGTCGGTGGGCCTGGTTACGCGAAGAGGAACCTCTAAGGGGTAACGGAATCAATCATCTTGTATGCGGCGCTAGTGTGGGCCGAAGCCCTGTGAAAAAACGTCACACAGCGACTGACGGGCGTTCAGAGGAGGGAGTTGCTTCAAGTCATACGGTGTCGGCTATAACAGCACAGGTCATAGCGGGAGTTCCGAAGAAAAAATATAGTTACCTAGGAGAAAGGATGGCCACTTGCGAATGGTAAGCAGAGATGGAGAAAGCGGAGTGAAACTTTTCGTTAAGCTCAATACAATTTGTCTATTTATCACCATTGTTAAAATTGTCAATTGTTGTTATCAATTGCTCATATTTTCTAAAGTAGTGGAGAGGGTCTGTCAAAAAAAAGGCTCCATCCGCCTTGGACTCGAGAATTTTTTTTGATTTTTTTTTTCATAAAGTTGGACCCCCTCTTCATTTTGGTGGCATTTTCAAAAATTTAATCGATGCCCTGGCGGAGAAATGTGCATGCGAAGACATCGGCAATGGGTTTTTTGCACATAACTCGCATAATTCAACTCTGAGCATAGTAAATATCAAAAAATGAAGAGCTTTCGAAGACGCGTAATTTGAACTTTGATTGGTCCAAATCGGTCAAACGGTTCTGGAGATATCGCATTTTCAATTTTAAGGCCCTTTCTTCAGGGTTCCGCCGCGGTGCGAATACACCGCCGTCCGTGTTCGCGTGTTTTGCATGGAAAAAATCGACTTAGGGACTTAATTTTTTTTTCATCGACAGACAACAGTGTCCTCAATGATGCCTGAAATTTTGAAGTCGCTATCTCGATTAGAGGGGGAGGGGGAGGGGAAATCATAATTAAAATTCAAATTGCTATAACTTTCGCTAATATTGGGGCCTCGGGCCCAACCAATGGGAGATGACACTTTGGAATGCCTACTTTAAAATGGTATTTTTTTTTTTTGATTCGGCCAATATTGGCAAGATTCCCGCAGAAAAACCGATTTCCCTCCCCCCCTTTTTTTCTTAAAACTGTTTTTTTGCCATGAAAGAAGAGATAGTCGAGATAGCGACTTCAAAATTTCAGGCATCATTGAGGACACTGCTGTCTGTCGATGAAAAAAAAATTAAGTCCCTAAGTCGATTTTTTCCATGCAAAACACGCGAACACGGACGGCGGTGTATTCGCACCGCGGCGGAACCCTGAAGAAAGGGCCTTAAAATTGAAAATGCGATATCTCCAGAACCGTTTGACCGATTTGGACCAATCAAAGTTCAAATTACGCGTCTTCGAGAGCTCTTCATTTTTTGACAGGATATTTACTATGCTCAGAGTTGAATTAAGCGAGTTATGTGCAAAAAACCCATTGCCGATGTCTTCGCATGCACATTTCTCCGCCAGGGCGTCGATTAAATTTTTGAAAATGCCACCAAAATGAAGAGGGGGTCCAACTTTATGAAAAAAAAAATCTAAAAAAATTCTCGAGTCCAAGGCGGTTGACCAAAGTTGACCCTCTCTACTAAAAGGGTGTCATTCTGGAGAAAGAAGTAAATTAAGATATAATTCCTGATTCAGAATGAATGCTTTGTGGTAGTAGCATGCGTGTCTGCCATTTCAGGATCACTCTGTATATTATTGTTGGTATAGTATACAAACTGCTTTCACTTTACAAAATAGACATCATTCTGAACTATGGTTTCAATAACTTTCAGTAGAAATCTAAATCTTGAGTGAATGCAGTTTATCGCTACCAAAGCATCCTGCCCATATTAAATTCATATCGTGTTGACATTGCCATAAACGCGTTTGTCGCATTTGCGGACGATGCGTATGATACTAGCACCGCACATCACGTGTTTACAGACTGATTCGGCCATAACTAATTAGGAACGCTCAAGTAATTTTTGTACGTACGATTATAGTCAACATTAAGAGCAAGCTCAGACAGTGGAATTAAAAATATTAGGCCACACATTATCAGGGGAAAGGCAATGATAATTATTTATATCACCTCCTTATTGAAAATATATTTCATACGTCACGTGATTCCATTTGTAGTAATTTATTTGGATTATTAACCTAATAGGTAAGAGACTATTTCATCGACAATAATAATTAACCAATGAATTCGTTACTATGATGGTCATGGTCAGAGACGATTCGTCAGAGCGATAGAAATTTCCAAGTGCCTTAGCATTTTAACGGTGACATAATATAATAACACATTGTATACCCACCAACCTACTTTTCAACATAGAAAAATTTACTGAAGCCGGTGATATTTTCATTCTCGTTATTAAAAAAAAGTCCTCATAAAAGGAAACATAAATATATCCCTGACGCCATCAAAAACAATAGACTTCTATACCTAGATAATAATACGTAACACCCAAATGTTCATAGGTTTTCTCATTGTTTTCTTTAGCGCATTACGATGTCAGAATTTCATGGGAATTTAAGCCGCAGTTTCCTCTGAAAAATCTTTCAGTTCAGTTGTGACGTGGCTAATGCTGGAGTGATAAAAACACCACAATATCATTCCGAAATAAAATCCACGGAAATAAAAGCATGCATTACAGCCAACATTCTGTAATAAAGTTCCGGTTATTATTAGCCAAGTAGCAAGTTCTAGTGTGTAGTAACTGTATAATATTATTTTGTAAGTTGTAAAACGTCTTACTTATGATTTCAGTCCTTCCATGGTAAGTAAAAATAAGTTTTTTAAAATAATATTATAATTGCTTCAACATACTGATAAGTAGAGCGGCTGAAATACAGGTGCATGGCCCATTGGAAACGAAATAGGCGTGTTTTGAGTCAGTTAATGCAAATAAAAAAAAACTCGAAAAATTCAACTTGTTTCGGAGGTCCGACTTTTATTTTGGAATCTGATTTATTATTAAATTTTAAATAAACATTATCTGCCACTTCAAAACACGCACCTGTTCCATTTTCAATGCCCCTGGGACACTACCTATGTATATTTTTTGTTTGTTTTGTTTGTTTTGTTTTTTTTGTTTGTTCTGTCCCCTAGGCTTTTTAATAATTTGATAACCGTTGTTCTGCTGAAACTGTTATTTGCACTGCTATTTTTTATAACATTTGTGTACTGTTTTTGTGGTATGAAAAAGTCAATCAATGGCAATTTGTCGCTCTTTCAATCATTTTCCTCAATTTTTTCCTCTTCTTTCAGTCTATATTTTTCAAAATGATTTAACATTGCTGAAATATTGGATTATTATTGTCTTCTCTTCCCCAAGGGAGTTCTATTAATCCTAAGATAGAAGAATTTTGGGAGTGATAGTTATTTACACAAAGATACCTTAATTTTTCTTCGTGGTGATTTGGATATCCTAGGCTGTGAAGAATAAAAAATTTGGAATTGAGGTAGGCCATTTAATAAAGTACTTACATAATTATTTTAGTTTTATAGAGGGTGTTTTTTAAGTTGATACCTTTTTTAACTGTGCGTATAGATTGCATTAAAATAAAGATTTTTTCCAAATAACTTTTCTCAATATTTATCTCTTTATTTATATAATTTAATATTTCTATATGTATAATAATAGTAAAATAATAACTATGATAAAACCTATATCCACATGATTTTATTATAATTTAGGGTACATAAAACGAAGAAAAACACGGGGAAAAAAGAATCATCAGTGGCGTAGATACAGAGTATATGACCCCTTTTCCACTCAACAACTTCTACGCCCATGGACTTACAAGATTTACTTCGTCAAAAATCAATTCTATGGAGTTTTATTACAAAAAAAGTCTACTTATGAATATTCGAAATAGTTACCCCATAGTTTTTGAGTAAATCGAGTCTAAACTTCATCATACCGCAAAAATAAGCTCATTTTTTCAAAATTAATTCCCAGAATTGAGTTAACTTAGACTCCATTCACTTAAAAATTATCGGGAATTTCGAATATTCATAAGTACCTACACCTTTTCTGTAAGAAAACTTCGGGGAATTCATTTTTGATAAAGCAAGTCTTGTAAGTCCATGCTGGGTGTAGAATTTTTTAAGCAAATAGGGTCACACACCCTATATCTACGCCACTGGCGATTATTTTGACACGTGTTTTTCTTCGTTTTGGTGCTCTTAATAATTATAATCAATAACCTCCTGGTATGAAATTAAAATATTAAGAAATAGGAAAGTTATGGGGCAAAAACTGAAAAAAAAAAATTCAACAACCTGTATCTCATTTATTTTTGCATGAGTTATTTAGAAAAAGTTATTAAAGAAATTACTTTAATCCAATTTACACAGGAAAAAATAAAGTATCAACTTTAAAAACACGCTATATACAGGGTGTTCCTAAATACTAGGTACATACGGAAGGAGTTACATGACAGCCTTTCCGAAATGTCATGAGCCAGAATTCCTGGAAGTGTGCTCCTCACTCTCTCGTAAATACTCACTTTAGTGGAGAGGGTCTGTCAAAAAAAAAGGCTCCATCCGCCTTGGACTCGAGAATTTTTTTTATTTTTATTTCCATAAAGTTGGACCCCCTCTTCATTTTGGTGGCATTTTCAAAAATTTAATCGACGCCCTGGCGGAGAAATGTGCATGCGAAGACATCGGCAATGGGTTTTTTGCACATAACTCGCTTAATTCAACTCTGAGCATAGTAAATTCGAAAAATGAAGAGCTCTCGAAGACACGTTAATTTGAACTTTGACTGGTCCAAATCGGTCGAACGGTTCTTGAGATATCGCATTTTCAATTTTAAGGCCCTTTCTTCAGGGTTCCGCCGCGGTGCGAATACACCGCCGTCCGTGTTCGCGTGTTTTGCATGGAAAAAATCGACTTAGGAATTTTTTTTTTCATCGACAGACAGCAGTGTCCTCGATGATTCCTGAAATTTTGAAGTCGCTATCTCGATTAGAGGAGGAGGGGGAGGGGAAATCATAATTAAAATTCAAATTGCTATAACTTTCGCTAATATTGGGGCCTTGGGCCCAACCAATGGGAGATGACACTTTGGAATGCCTACTTTAAAATGGTATTTTTTTTTTTCGATTCCGCCAATATTGGCAAGATGCCCGCAGAAAAACCGATTTCCCTCCCCCCTTTTTTTTCTTAAAACTGTTTTTTTGCCATGAAAGAAGGGGGTGGTAGTAAAAATTTTTTCGTCATCAGACGGGAATTTTTTTATCTTTGATTTGAGCCCCAGTAGACCTCGATCGAACCATTATTAAGGTCACAGGGTCACCAAACGCGTTTGGTCCTGTAGAATGGCAAGGATTAGGGTTAGCGGGTTCCGCTACCCGGCATTTTTTAGGCCTAAGTGTCCCCTTTCAAGATTTTCTTACCCCATGTCGCTATATCAATTAGGGCCTGCACGCGGACGTGATATGTAAACCAATTAATCTAGCCGCGGAGCAGTGAGAGCCGGGGGCGGAGCCTAGCGCTCCCTCTCCTTTCTCTCTTCTCTCACAGACACACACGCTAGATTAATTGGTTTACATATCACGTCCGCGTGCAGGCCCTAATTGAGATAGCGACATGGGGTAAGAAAATCTTGAAAGGGGACACTTAGCCCTAAAAAATGCCGGGTAGCGGAACCCGCTAACCCTAACCCTTGCCATTCTACAGGACCAAACGCGTTTGGTGACCCTGTGACCTTAATAATGGTCCGATCGAGGTCTACTGGGGCTCAAATTAAAGATAAAAAAATTCCCGTCTGATGAAGACAAAAATTTTACCCCCACCCCCTTCTTTCATGACAAAAAAAAACAGTTTTAAGAAAAAAAAGGGGGGAGGGAAATCGGTTTTTCTGCGGGCATCTTGCCAATATTGGCGGAATCGAAAAAAAAAAAAACATTTTAAAGTAGGCATTCCAAAGTGCCATCTCCCATTGGTTGGGCCCAAGGCCCCAATATTAGCGAAAGTTATAGCAATTTGAATTTTAATTATGATTTCCCCTCCCCCTCCTCCTCTAATCGAGATAGCGACTTCAAAATTTCAGGCATCATTGAGGACACTGCTGTCAGTCGATTAAAAAAAAAATTAAGTCCCTAAGTCGATTTTTTCCATGCAAAACACGCGAACACGGACGGCGGTGTATTCGCACCGCGGCGGAACCCTGAAGAAAGGGCCTTAAAATTGAAAATGCGATATCTCGAGAACCGTTTGACCGATTTGGACCAGTCAAAGTTCAAATTACACGTCTTCGAGAGCTCTTCATTTTTCGACAAGATATTTACTATGCTCAGAGTTGAATTAAGCGAGTTATGTGCAAAAAACCCATTGCCGATGTCTTCGCATGCACATTTCTCCGCCAGGGCGTCGATTAAATTTTTGAAAATGCCACCAAAATGAAGAGGGGGTTCAACTTTATGAAAAAAATAATCAAAAAAATTCTCGAGTCCAAGGCGGTTCCAAAGTTAGACCCTCTCTACTATTGCTGCAGGTGAATCTACTTGCTGAATCTACGTTCCAAGGTCCGCCCGCCACTGTTTACAAATATCAAGTCATGGCAGACTCTTGCGTCTCTAGGAGAGAACGTTATCGACTCACTCCTCAAAACTGTCAAAATTATCAAAAAATATAAGAAATCAAAAAAAAAACCGCCAGAGCCTGTTTTACCATTTCAAAAATTTTATTTCGTCTACTTAACGAATTAGAAGAACTTAATAAAACATAAAATTCACATTGTATTTTAGAATATACCAGCGGCGCATCACAATAAAGTTCAGGGGTAGAAATGGGGGCGAAATAGGGAAAATTCAGTGGAAAAATCTGCTTGTCACAACCATTTGTCATTGCCAGTGATGTAAGCCCTAAAGCGTAACCTGTATCTATTCCAAATTTGAGTTAAATATCTGAAAAACTATGGGAATAAAGAAAAAACTATTTTTTTTATTTCAACACACTGTAGATTGGTAACGAAGCGCGGTTGTGGGCTAATATTCATATGAACTTTTAGCCATAAATTAATACAAATAATTGCCTTATTTCGTATATGCTTGCATTTAGGAACATCCTGTATAATTTATTCTTTTAATAAATTTTTATTGCAGATGATCTTATAGAAGCCCAAATCTGACTTGAATATTCAACAATACCAATAAGAAATTTTGAAAAAATGCAAAGAAAGTTTTTAAAGCTGCTTTTTTTGATATTCATGCTTCTAATTCTGCAAATTCGATGTTACGTTATCGTCGATAGAAATGGAGATGAAATAAGCTATGGAATCCCTGGAGAAGCTATAGTAAATATGCTAACTGAAGAACCCGAATGTCCTGACGGTTTAATGAAAGTCTACGGAATATGTAGACCTGTGTTTGACTGATTTTTTCTATTATTATTGCCTTATGATTATTAACTTTCTCGCACTCTATAGGTAATTTTAAGAATTAATAATAACTTAAATAGGTAATAAACAATAATAGTAAATGTAGTTTTTTTTTTTAATAGTATAAGAAGTAGAAGACTACAAAATAAGTATGTAGTGTGATGTGTCATGATGTACTCTACAATATGTCAATAAAAAGGCAAAATTTTGGTCATAGGAGTACAATTTACAAATTCATAATTGTGTGCCAGTTTCTGCTCTTACCCCATCATCAGGACAATTGTCATTTTATCTAGTAACCGTAATATTCAATAATAACAAAACAACCATTAAGTTTGGTAAAAGTTAAAAACATCGTTTAGGTTACCACATCCAAGTATGACGAATATTTAAAAATTAAACCTTTTTTAAAACGAAAAGGGGGGTTTGGAAGACTTTTCGGGTGCTAACGCTTCACGTCACGTCAGACACACCATTTAACATGCTTTAATTTTTTACTTTCAATTATTTTTAACATCCTTAATGAATCTTAGTAGGTAATAACTATAATAGTAATGAATCCTCAATTGATTTAAAAGGCCCCCTTTTCATTTTAAAAAAGGTTTAATTTTTTAATATTATTCAGACTCGGCTGTGGTGGAAGGACTTTTTCAACTTTTACCAAACCTCATGAAACTTCCATCTACGTTTCCTCCCCATCATCTTTTTAATCTGATGGTTGTACCATATTTTATTGAAACTTACGGTTGCTGGATAAAATGACAATTATTATCCTGATGATGGGGTAAGACCCGAAACCGGTCGATAAGCTAGCAATTTGTAAATTATAATTTTATGACCAAATTTTTTGCCTTTTTATTGATAAAATAAGTGTATTTTTTGCCCTATTATTTAATAACTTTATGCAGAATAATTATTAAATTAATGAACATCAAATACTTAACTTTACTGCATGTAAGTAATAAGCAGCTTTGTTTATTCGCAAAAAAATTTTTTTCATTGAATTTAATTAGAGAAAAGATAAATCAGTAACTTTATTTATGAAGCCGGTAAGTAATAATTATAATCGCGTTTGCTTACCGTTGTAAATGATAACGTCACTGAAAACAACAACGTGTTTGGATATTGTTTTGATATACTTAACAATCTATGTGTACATAATAATATGTATCCAGGTACTTGTTTATAGAATAGTTTATAACAATTTCATTATTATCTGGAATGTTCTGCTAGAGGAATAACAAAAATAATTAATTTTTAGTTTTTTAAATTTTTCTTACGATTTTTGAATTTAATTTCTATAATAATTGTTATGGCAGTTACTTCCAGAGATGATGCTCAAATCCGGTTCCCTTGCAAATAACATGAATCTATCACCTCTAGTCATACACGGATCCAATATTATAGCAGCTTCCGTTTCCTCATCCTTAATGTTCCATCCCACTTTACCCAGGGAAATTATGAGAGTAGTTTCTAGGTTTCGAAGTAAAAATTCTTCGAACACAGTAAAATCTGTCTACTGTGTGGTTTTATTCCGTAGACAAGACAAAGCAACCCTAGTAGAACCAAGTTGCTAAAAAGGCGACGTCAAAACCCCAAAAATTACAGACCATTTAATTACCCTGCTATCAGTTTTCGATTAAATTCTTGAAGAATCTCGTTCGTTCAAAAAATAAATTCTAATTACAGGGTTCTGCAACAGGTAGGTATCACCTATTTTGAGTAGGCCATGGTTGATACAATATTTTGATGGTAACAGTTCTGTTGTCAGTTTTAATGTGCGTCAATAATTGCAATTTAATTAGGTAGTCATAGAACTCATAGAAAAGTTTCCTATTGAAATATACCAGCCCTAGGTACGTAAAATAATTTCAATTTTTTTCGTCTCTCATTCATATCCACGGGATAGTCGGCATGAGTAGGTATATAATGGATCATAGAATCTAGGTCACTCGCCTTCTTTAACAACGGGCGGCACGACAGGCAGCAAGACACCAGCACCAACGGAAAGTTCCACTGCATGTATCACTAAAGAATCACGCGAGTCAGCCGTGATAGAAAGCAGCTGCTAGAATGTTCCCGCTCTGTAGAACAATAGGGCCTGCTCGAAATCTGGCTATAAAAACACACACGTCGAATGATAGGGATAGGGGTAGCTTAGTTCTGCCTCGACTCTGCTCATGGCAAGACTGGCTCTTTCCTCCGCTACCCGTGGTAACCCCTCGAGGGTATCGCATAGGTAGTCTTCAGTCTTCCTTCCTTGTTGTTTTTTGGAAACCCCTCTGAGGGTATCGCATAAACAAATCCCTATCTACCCGTGGAAACTTCTCGAGAGTATCGCACAGGTAGCATTTCTTCCTTCTTGTTTTTTGGAAACCCCTCTGAGGGTATCGCATAAACAAATTCCTCTCTATCAGTAAACTCCCCGAGAGTATCGCAACATTTCTTTCCTGCAACTTATCAGTGGAAACCCCTAGAGAGTTTCACACCGTTCCTATTATTTTTACATCACTAAATAAAAATTGATTAGGCATCTTTCTATTTCCATCTACTTTGCT
Source organism: Malachius bipustulatus (assembly GCA_910589415.1). Lineage (NCBI taxonomy): Eukaryota > Metazoa > Arthropoda > Insecta > Coleoptera > Melyridae > Malachius > Malachius bipustulatus. The sequence goes on along the minus strand of OU342634.1, from coordinate 36,735,114 downwards.
AAAATATAAAATTCTCCCTTAAAAGAGCAAAATTAGGATTATTCGAAGTAGCGAGAAATTCTCGCTGACACAACAAGCATTTTCTAATTCACTCCATTCATGAGATTCGAATTTAGCTTCATTATGAATCAAGGAGAGATCCGCAATTCATAGAGACAATTTCTGTCTCTAGAAAATAAACATGTCCGACCGCAAAAGAGAGAGCCCCGATTCGAAACACCGGTCTCAATCGCCGGCACCGTAATAAGGAAGACGCCCCCGCCAAATAAACGCCCGACAAATAAAACAACGTTAAAATAAGGTAAAGAAATAATATCACTGCATAGAAAATCGAGATAAAGCTAGGAGGAAAATAACACGACACACTATCAGAGATAATTCAGTTAGGGAATTGACCGCGAACACAACAACCAAATTCTTCTATTTCTCAGGGAGTCCGAGGTTATTTATCGCAGATGTAGGATCAACCGGATGTTATAAAAGAACCTGCCGCCACTTTAAATTATACGACCTTTAGAAATTGAGAGTGATGCCTCCGCCATTGTATAACAACATGAATGAAAAAAAATTATAAAACGACGAAATAAATACTTGCACTCTTTCAAATTCATGATCGATCGCTCATAAGAGGTTCCCCATTGCCCCCAGTAAATCAAGTAGAGGTAAAAAGTAGCAGTAGTGCTTGAATTGAGTAGTCTTGTTACGTAGTGTAAACAAACCATTAAAGGAGCTTTGTATTCTGAAGAGCGACGAAGACTCGAGTCAACAATATCTATAGAAGGCCAATAACAGAAGTAGTAAAAAAAGTAGTAAAATGTCCTAGAAGGTAGATGGGCGAAACCATGTTGCCAAGTCGTCAAAGCAAACCACGAGTTCACAAATTTGCGAAAAGCCCCACAAACGTAAATAAAACGATAGAGTAGCCATAGCAGCGCAGGTTTTTAATAAAGTGCAAATCAAAAGCAACGACGCATTAACGAGAAACGTAATCACTAAACTAGTTGGGTTATCCCGACTTCTTTTTGTTAGGTCATTCTCTATAATACAGCTGGGGGGGGGGGCGCTGTTGGTCGCCTTGCTTCAGAAGCTACGCCCGAATATGCTTATTATATGAGTAGGTTAGCCCAATTTTCCAACACTCTAATTATTGCGTCTGAGCAGTAATAAAGAAGTGGGGTCTGTAATTCGACCAGAGGTGATAATGATTCTGTTAATAATGTCGAAATCACTCGAGAGATGTGTTCGATATCGCAGGAAGAAAAATATCCCATAAAAAGGGAATTTTTCATAAACAAACCAAAGCTTCTAGTCCAAGGACTATCACATACCTGAATCTTGCCGGGAGGTAATAAAACATTACTTGCTTCAGAAGCTACGCCCGAGAATACAAGTTCAGAGTAAAATCCAATAAACCAAAACTTCTAGTCCACGTACTATCACCGACCTGAATATTGCCGGGAGGTAATAAAACATTACTACACCCGAACATTGCAAATTCAGAGTATATCTGCGAACAAACCTGTAAGGTAAATCAGGTCTGGCAAATCTGGTTTACCCATAAATGACACATATCTTGAGCAAAACCAAAAGCACTAAAAGAGTCAAGCAAGCTATGACTTTTCTAACGTTTAGTACAAGCGGCAACGCCGCACATTGCTTCAAAGAAACCGACGAAAGGAAGAGTGGTCATCCCGGCTACCCGAAGGGACCCTTTATATTCGAACTCGAGTGTTGTTGACTCACGGTGTTCAAAGAAACACGTAATTCACAATCAGAGAAATCAAACAACAATGTATAAAGTAATGAGTAAAGGATTGTAACGATGGGGAGGATTTGAGTGTGAAATATGTTATGAAAATGATCCTTCCCATCCTACAATTTATTTGTTTATTATTTTATGAGAACCAAAATCCAGAAATTCAGTCAAACGTCAGAACGCAAAATCCTTAACTCCTCCCTTGCTTCCGGCATACCTCAATTACGAATCTCGATATTGCGAAACACAACGTGCGGTTCTACATCAAAAGCTAGACGATCTAAAGGCCAACTTTCAGCGGAAATAAACGGGTAGGGGTTCGGGTTGTTACACTATCAATCAACGCATTTTTACCGTTAAAAAGTTTATAGCAAGTCAGTCAGTTGTGTACTTTGATAATACAGGTAATAATGGACTTTGACAATACAGGTAATGCCACATCAAAATTTAAAGGTATGTATACGGACAGTAAGAGCCTCCGAGGCAATCGAGGCTGTCGGACAAGCTATTCAAAAAAGTCCACATGCAGCGATCAGCACTGAGATTCTGCAATCAGATTTGCACTTCCACCCATAAATTTCACTAAAGTTGTTTGTTAACCTAAATTTCTTCCAATTGAATACTTTTTGGCCTTTAGAGAGACCTTTGAAAACAAGTAAAACCTGTTGCAGAACCTTGCATTAACGTGTGCCACGGATACCTCCTTCTGAAGCTGAAAAGTATAAAAATACGGGGACGTCATTTTGGTGGTTCGCCATCAACCTGCCAGAAAGAACCTAGACGGTGAAGCAACGTGATTTTTGGGCGGGTGTTGAGATAACTCTCTGCTGCGGTCTCCTCTGAAGTACCACAGGGCAGTGTGGTTTAATTTTCAAACAACATTTTCAAAAACAGTTTCACGTCTTCATAAAATTCTTGGTATTTCATATTAACCAAAATCTGAGCTGGATAGCTCACACTGACCACTTGTGCCACCGGCTTGAAAGTCCTTGCTTCCTTCCAAGCACCTCCAACCCACTGAATCTCAAGATATTCTTCTTTCTGTTTATTGTTTACATTTTTATAGTCATCTTCTATGGCATCACCGTCTGGGAGAGGATCTGAGAAGGCACTCCGCATCTGACCTTACCAGCCCTGTATGTTTTCTCCCTTCTCAAAATGATTCACAGAAATCAGGCTCACCTTGATTCCTTCCGATTCTCTACAAGTATCATATTAGGTTCGATCTATTCAGACTTCCAGCCCACCATCTTTCCTCCACGAAAAAGTCATCACGTGGTCCAATACCCAGTACAATAAAGAGAGTAATTCTTAATACCGATCGGTCAATGTTTAATTTTTTTTAAACTGTACGTTTTGAAAATAATTGCCATTTTTTAAACACTAGAAGCAACAGGTGTTGAGGTTATCGGAGCGAAATATCAGCATATAAAGGGAATATTTGTAAGGATGCCAGATTTTAAAATTATTTTTGTTTTGGCTATTTTGAATGTTTTCTCATAGACTGTAAGATGAAATTATTGCTGTAATTACATTTATGTATATTAGAATATGAATATAAGTATTATTATACCCAATTTATAATAATATACCCCTTTTTAATGTGTACATACATACCAACATTTTAATTTACTTAAGCTAACGTAATAAGTAATTAGGCTTATTACTGGGTATATTTTTTTTTGCTTTTGAAATATCCAAACGTCTGTGGATTTAATTTTAATCACTTACCTACCTAAAAGTAATTACATCTGACTTTTTTTACACAACTAGGGAAGTATTCAGAGAGCTCCCTCTGATTCATTTCCCTATTGATTTCTATGAAGAGTCGTTTGTTTTTCTGGATGATTAGGTACCTATTCCTATTTCTTGAGTCAGCTCTCTTTGCTCGTTGCTCCGAACGGGAAACTGATTAGAATGCACCGGAAATACCCTCCCAGACAATAGGGATCTAAGATATCCGGTTTCTTCAGTCACAGAGAAGCGATCTCTGAAATAACTTAATAAGTCGTGACGTGACTTGATTCTAGATATAGCCGGCAACATGGCAAGTAGTTTAAAAGTCAGAGTAATAAAATGTTTCTATTTGATTAGTGTGGTGTGTGGTGGGGCACTTTTAAAAACCTTAATTAAATTTTTAACCCCATAATAATGTCAGCCCATAAATTGTTAACGTGATCGTAGTCCAGTAAAAAAGCCGGAAAATTCTGTACAATCTGGAAAAGTTCTGGTGGAACAGCATTGATTTTTAATCTTCGTTTTTTTTTTCGGGATTACTTAGACCTTCAGGAACATTCATCGCCACTAATCCCTGCATTAGTGGTGATGAATATTCTTGAACCTGCGTCATTAGCTCAAAAAATGTGAAAACTGGGGAATTTCCTCCCTCCTAAAGCACTCCAAATTGTAAAAGTGATAAAAAAAGTTATTAGAATTCAAAATTTCACCTCGGTAATCGTCTCTCGTGGACTTTCAGGGTCGCTGTTTACGAATCCGAGGTCAAAAAGCAAGTGAGGGTAGTTCGAACCCCTGAAACGAATAGTAACATTGATTAAAATGTTTGAAAATTCAAAATTTCACCTCGGATATCGTCTATTGGGGGTTTTCGGAGTAGCTGTTTACAAATTCTGGGTCCAAAAGTTAATAAGCGTGGTTCCAACTCCCTCAAAACCACCCCAAGAAGTGGCAGAGGGAGCAGAAAATTAATGTTCCGTCTCGGAAATCGTCCCTCAGGGGCTTTCGGGGTAGCTGATCATGATTCGGAGATGCAAAAAAGATAGTAGGATGTTTCCAACCGCTGAAAACCACCCCAAGAAGTAGCGTGATACAAAAATTAATATTTCGGGGTCGTTGATCACAAATCCGAGGTGCAAAATATAGTGAGGCTGGTTCCAACCCCTCAAAACCACCCCAAAAAGTAAGTGCAGTGTTAAAAAAAAATTAAAAATAAATAATTTCACATAGAAAATCGTTTGTCGGGGGGTTTCGGGGTAGCTGATGACGAATCCGAGGTCCAAAATCAAGTGAGCGTGGTTTCAACCCCTCAAAACGATCCCAAAAAGTGGCAGTGACACAAAATATTAATATTTCGTCTCGAAAATCGTCCCGCAGGGATTTTCGGGGAGCTGATCAGGAATCCGAGGTACAAAAGATATTCAGGGTGATTTTAACCCCTGAAAACCACCCCAATAAGTGGCAGTGATACAAAAATAAATGTTTTGGTATCGCTTATCACGAATCTGAGGTGCGAGAAGTGTCGGGTTGATACAATAAAATTAACATTTCGCCTCGGAAATAGTCTGAAATAGAATGAATCCGACGTTCAACGGCAAGTGAGGGTGGTTCCAGCCTCAAAACCTTCCCAAGAAGTGGTAGGGTGACGAAAAAGTAATATGTCGCCTGGAAAATCGTCAGTTTAAATGAAATTTTTCAGCTTACAAATCAAGCCGCTATCGAAAACGAACAAAAGTGACAATCTTTATCGGAAGTATATCGCACATCGCAGAGACGATTTGCGAGGCGAAATTTTGAATTTTGATTTTTTTATCTATCCTTACTATCTTTAGGTACTTGCTTTTGGACTGTTACTATTTGGGGTGATTACTGCTTATACCTTAATTTTTCATTTTTCGAGGTAATGCAGAGGCTAGAGGTGATGAATGTTCCTGAAGGTTTGAGAAATCCATCAGAAAAAAGAAAGAATTTTTAAAATCGGTGCAATTACACCACTTTTTAAGATTTTTCGGCTTATTTACTGAACTATCGGCTTAGTCTTAAAATGGCTTTTGATTTCTTGACATGAGATTCAAAAATCATCATAATTGCTATATAAGTAATATTTTCAACCATTTCGTAGGAAATGCCTAAATATTAATATTATACCTGGACAATTCAGGTACATGCAAACATAGCGTTGCCAATGTTGGTGATTTTTCGCCAGATCTGGTGAATTCAAGCCTTATTTGGTGATTTGGTGAAACTTTTCATAAACGCCTAAAATCTGGTGATATTTGAATATTTGTGATTTTTTAACACGAATACGGTTCTATTACTTTCACCCTTCGTTCAATTTTCCCATTTTAAACATCCCCAAAGACAGTAAGGTTGTCTTATTGAGTTCTAAAAATAGATTTAATGGGTAACTTAATTACCTAATTTGTTTATTGTTGTTATTATTTTGTTATAAATTCAATATGAATAGTTTTTTTTTTGTTGGCCAGTGATAAAGAGGCGACTTATGGTTTGACTCGGGTTAAACTTGTCATGTGATTAATTTTTATGCAATTCGGGGAAGGGATAATGTAGATACCTACGTCTGGTGATTTAAAATGAAATCTGGTGAAATTTTGAGGTTTTGGAAAAAATCTGGTCAAATCTGGCGATTTTACTGCTAAAACACAATGGGGCCTGTTTCATAAAAATTTACTACAGTATTTACTACTGTATAATTAGTAAGTTTTCGTAGTAATTACTATGACTTGTTTCATAAATTTACCAGAGTAAAGAAATTTTTACTGTAGTATTTATATATTTACCACTACTTTTTACTAAAGTAAATAAGATTATGTTTCATATAAAGAAAGGATATAAAATTACTTTAGTAAAAGCCAGAATTATTTTACTCTAGTTGATGGGATCGTAAATAGTTGACACATGTATGTTTTATAACCGAAGTCTGTTTACTATTTTCTTATTTAACAAGATACCGTTACTAAATCAATTAAATTATGTCCTCAAGTGAATCAGAAAACAAAGTGGTTGAATACAGAAGGCACAGGACATTTCGGGAAAGAATAAGTTACCATAGGATGGAATTAACATACGAGTACCTACAATGAGCGGTTTAGGGTACGTTCGCAAGTCCTCAACATAATAATACTAAAAAATATTCAACCACAACACCCAACTCGAAGAAATAAATCACTTGCACCAAGACAACAGCTAGAAGTAGCTCTACATTAGTTGGGGACGGGTGTATACAATTTCCCGAAGAATTTTTCATCGGAAGTATCAAATCATGTACTTTAATTATTAGCACAACTACTGTTCAAAATTTCAAATTATTTCAATCAACCAATATTTTATATTTAAAAAATACTAATTTTTTCTTAAATCTTTAACACCTTGTATTTTCTTAACAAAGCATTTCCCGAATATAGTTCATGAAGCAAACTCATATTATTTTTCCTGGAGTTAACAAGATAAAAGCTGAATCACCCTGTATATAAAATAATACCATTTTTCGTCAATACGTTAAGTAGCCGTAAAATGTGGATGAAATGGCCGGAATTCCACTAGTTTGTGGAGCCGTGGATGGCACTTTAATTAAGTTGGATGCTCCATTCTCACGTTAGAATACGTCTTTGGTCAAAAGTCAAAAAACAAAAATACTGTAGTAGAAAAGCAGATTGATTCTACTACAATAAAAATTTATTTATGAAACATGATTATTTACTATGGTAAAAATTTCGAGCTACTATGGTACTTAACTGTAGTAAAAACTACGAGTTTTATGAAACAGGGCCCAGGTGAATTCTGGTGATTTTTTTTTACTATAATTTGATGAAATGTTGAAATTTTGAGCAAACAGGGCGTTTTCTAAAATAAATAATCCTAAAAATATATGGTATATAAAAATATGTATAATATTCTTCCTCTTAATTTTTGCAAAAAAAAGCTCCCTTTCCAGAGAAGAGGGTGTCAAAGTTTACTTTTATTTTGTTTTTTCAATTATTAGGTACTCATCTTGAAATAATAATCTTCACGGTGCCCCATTTCTGAATTTCGGGAATTGATCACTTTCTATAATTATTATTATTATTATCGTAGGTAATTTCATCCAAAATGAAAAGGAATGATGTGATTCGGAATTCGAGAGAATAATTGCACATTCAATATGTGCTGCAATGCCTATATAGGTACATATTAAGTAAGTACATAAATTACGGTTTACAGGCTAGGCCTATAACGTTCTCATTCATGCAAAGCATTTACATACTGCCTTGGCACTTGTTGCTTGATTATTACTATTAGGCATTCTATTAGCTAGGTATAGTTCCAATATTGAAACGTCCCGGACAATTAATCGACAATTCCTTGATAATTATTATAGTTTAGAAATTCAGTAAGTTTACTCAACTCAAATGCCGGCTCTAACTTTTAAATAGATCATTTTTCCTGGATTGTTTTTTTACCTAACGACGTAAAAAACAATAATACTGCCATAAGGCAAGCAAAAGTTAACTAGGATCTAGTGGGCTTTTCAGAAATATCAAGTGAATGGCTCATGACCATTATGCAAACCTACAAAAATGATTTATTCATTTTCAATAATAAAAATATATGGTTAAAATAAGAAATCTCGATTTTTATGTCTTTTCAGCATTTTTCAGCGATGACTGAAGCTATCCAATTTTGTTTTCAGATTACCAATCATCACAAAAATGCACAGCGTAGCCTCAATTTAACCTACTTCGTATCTCTTCAGATAATCAACCGAGATCCTGATGGTTAATTTAACTAAATATACGCTCTAGTAGTAGGTACTTAGTATATGTATAGTAGTTCGTGATTGAGATATCACGCTGACTGCCCTTTGGAGATATAATACCGGGAAAGAGCCAGCAAGTATATTTCAGACCAGGTACTTCCTACACACTCACGTATATTATAAATCTACCCATACTTTCAGTCAGCAGTCGTTGAAGGAAAAGTTTCCTGAAGTACTGTAACTAGAGTTATTAGCAGCAGTTTTCGGTAACTAAGAACTTTAATTGGACTGCCTAAATGGAAACTCTGCGTGGAAGTTATCATCACACCGAAATGAAAAAATATATTTTGGAATAAATGATAAGCGTTGACTGGAGAGAGTTTCTCAAGACTTCTCTTATGTAGCTATTAGTTTTATGTTAATTTCTATACAATTCGTCTTTGTTGAGTTCAAAGACGTAGACGTATTCTATTTCTTTCTCTTCTTTTTCTATACGTCAGCTTGGGTTTCATATTTGTGACAAGTCAGAAAGCGGAGAAATTGAAGATACCTATGCCTCCAAAAGATGGAGACCAAAATTAGGTAATTGTCACTTGTTCTATTTGACAAACTGTACTCATATCGCAATTATTTCAAAATATCAACGTAAAAATGTTAAAGTGAAGTCAATACCTACTAAGAAGAAAAATGTTCCTGCACAAAACAAATTTTCATAAAAAAAATCATTTCTTCCACATCTGATTTCCTTCTAGAATTTCTGCGATACTTGAGAGTATGTCGCGGCTACAGCCACAGGCAGAGAGGTGAAGGCGGCGTGTGATCGTCCTCGGGGACGGCTGACGGATAGACCAAGCCCTTAAACCTCTATTTAAATGCATTCCTCAACTCCATTGCCCTCACTTTATTAGCCTCTTCTCCTCTACGCCGCAAATTAAGATATCAACTAGATTCAGTCACTGCGTACCTCCCCCTACCTTCTCACCGCCGCCTCCGGCTTTATGGGACAGCACGTTATGTCTGCTCCGCGGCCCGTTTAGACAGAGATATGCATCGGTGATCTTAAATGCTACTTGTTGGTTATGTATAAGATATATGATATGATAGGTAAATATATGACATAAAATAATCTGTTCCACTTTAATTAAATTAAATTAGAAGTATTAATTTAAATTGAAAATTTAATATAAAACATCCATAAGTTCGAGCAACATAAAAACTTACAAGCTATTCTGCCTTTTTTCGTTTTCCCCCACCACAACTCATAATAGTCTTTCCAGGCTCTAAATCTTCATCCCTCAACCACTTTCCCTCTTATCAATCGCCACCTCTCATCTTCGCTCCTCTCCTCCGCTCTCTTTTCCTTAGCACTGCCACCGCCACTTATCCACATCCTCTTCCAGTAACAATTGGAAATGCTCCCATTTTATCCCTTCCTCAACTGGCCCATCTACACAGGCTATACCTTCCACGTTCTGTACGAGGAATCTGCCTTTGGGGGAAGGTGCATATACGTCAATTTTACGCTCCCTTAGATACCTCACCGCTCCCTGCAAGTAGTGACAGGAGAAATGGTTGTCCTGGAAGCGAACGCTGCGCAGTGAGGGTGAGGAGGCGAGTAAGTCATGGGTGTCCACGTAAGAAAGAGAGCAGGAAGAAATATCAAGGTCTTGGAGACGGGGAAGAGGGAGAAGGTCAGAAGGTGAGAATATGAGAAGTGTGTTGTTGGAAAGGTTGAGGTAGGCCAGGTTCCGGAGACCTGTAAGAAACAGAGAAACATTATTTACATTTTGTTTTCTATAAAAAGTGGTAGTTTCAACAAATTAACTTATTAAATTATTTTATTATAATTAAAATTAAGTATGATGAATTGATGAGTATTTAAAATAATAATCAATTAATTATTAATTAAGTTTGAAGTAGCTGCGGCTGAGATCTTATTAAAATGGGGACGATGTTCTGACGACAAAAAAAAAAAAAACTCGTCGAAAGATCAAAATATGAAAATGTGTTTTTTTGAGGTTGCCTTTACCAAAAATGAGGTTTGTCCTTCGCCAGTAAGACCACATGGCTCAAAAATTGTGATCCGATACATGGGAAAAATATGGCCCAAAATGGAAAAATAGTTTTCGGAAAATATCTCTAAACCGTTACTAATTCCGGAAATTGATTTGCGGTATCCGAAGCAGCATCAAAAGATCTATAGAAAAAGATATTTTAGACCACCCGTCTATCTCTTAATAGTCTTGGCCTTGGCGCAAAACAGGAATTTTAATTTCCCTGTCCTCTCTGCTCATTTTTCGCCGTTATGGAAGGCATGCAAACATTGATCTCAAGCACATAAAGTTCCACCATTTAATCAAAAATGGAGACATTAAATAAAAATCATTAAGAAGTGATTAATCGCCCAATTTCAAAAACAAATTTTTATTTCCGACAGGTCTGAAAGTTTCCAAACAGTGTACTTTGAATTCCGAAAATCTTAATTCTGTTATTACATTAGCAATTCCCAAAATAAATTCCTGATACCGATACTAATTTTGAGGTAAAATTTCTTGCAAGAAATTTTGGTAACAAATACCAAATCCTTTTATTGAAAAAATAAACCACTTCTCAATCCCCATTTCTATAAAAACTACGTTAGATAGACAGGTGGTCAAGAGAAGGACAAAAACATGATTTCCAGGAAGCTAGAAAACATATACTCCCACTATTCAGGTTGTTCGGTGGTGTTATTTTTTTGTTCGATAGAAAAAAGACCTTCTACACCTGGACTATTATAATAAACATAAAAAATTTCAAATTGCGAAAATATTGAAATTGATTTCTAGCAACAGTCTTTGATATACATTTTTTCTGCCAAAACTATTTTAAGAATATTTCACGGTAGCTTTTACTTAGTAACATCTACCACCTCTTAAAATTAGTATGCTTTCTAAATGCTTTCATCCTGTATGAGACAATAGGTAAGCGCTTACAGTAAATCTACAAAAATAATTGTAAATAAATTATATCTCACCGGAAAACACTCCCACCGGGAATCTACTCAGCTTATTTCCTCTGAGATTCAAATAACGTAGGGAATTCAGGTTTCTAAAGATGCCCAAAGGAATATAACATATCTCGTTTTTCTGCAAATCCAATGCTTCCAACGTATCTAAAGAATAAAGAGAGTCCGGATGTAATTTTTTTATTTTATTTTCGGCTAGATCTAAAGTTAACAATTGCCGGACTCCTTCGAAGACTTTACTCGGAATCTCTTGAATTAAATTCTTGCTCATATCCACAGTGCTGGCATCTAAGTCGCCTAAGAATCGATCCGTTAAATGTTCCAATCGATTATTTTCTAAATGAATTTCCAAAACTTGCCTCAGTCCTGAGAACGCTTCTGAAGAAATATTTCTTATTCTGTTGTCTTGCAAGTAGATAAATTCGATATTGTTGAAAGTGTTGAACGATTTGGGTTTTAAAATTTCAATGCCACTGCTGGAAACGTTGAACGATTTTAAATTGTTTATGTAGGGAAATGTTTGATTAGAGAATATCCTTATTGAACATAAATCACATCTGAGATGGTGGTCTCCATAAAACCCATCTGGAAAACTATCGATGATATTTGAACAGACGTAAATTTGAGGACGTTGATCGAAGTTGCATCTTCCATTTACGGAATATGAATGCTTCAATAAAGATATCAATAAAAAGCTGATAATCCAAAATTTCATTGCCTACAATCATAAATAGTAAAAATATTATTCGGTTCTTGCATTTTCTAAAGCAATGCAATAACGTTTTAACCAAAAACTGTACCTCTGTTTTGTAATTTTATGTCACCACAGAATCGAGTGTCACTTGTTTGAAAGACAGAAACAACTGAACTCATACAGGACGTGTTGATTAACGCGAGGTAATTATACAGCAGGAATTTTATTAGGTCATTCTATGACAAAAGGTGAGAATTTTAATTAATATGAATCATTTATCAAGGAATGAATCTTGATTATATGGTTATTTCTTTTCAAAAAAATATTAACTAGGTCTTTAAGAATACCTTTTTGTTATTGTTTGGCTGCATTAAAAATACCTAACTATACCAACACACATACATTTTTTGAATTATTAATTTAGATATTTTTACGATAGTAGAACGTAATTCGATTACCTATATCAAATTATTGATGTTTTGTCAATAACAAAAACATACAATAAAGGAAAATCTTGATCCAAAATTTCTCAGGTCAAGATTTGTCAGTAGATTTTGCTTCAAAGTCTGCAAGGATAAAGTTATCCTTCACTTTATTCATACATCCCAATATACCTATACAAATGTCTGGCTCAAGAGTATTTCATATTTTTTTGTTCCAGTAAACTCAATCAAAATTATTACATAAACTGGATATAATTCTTTTGGTTATTGCTTATATAATATAACTCCTGGAAGTTGTTGGTTTTTAGAAGACTTTAAAGGTTAACTTCAAAAGTCTTCCCCGAGCGGTAACTACGAGATTGGAAACTAAGTGCGTTTTAAAGTTGCTACAAACAATAAAAATTGGTATCTGCATGAAAATCGGCAATATGCCATCACTGGTTATAGAGCCAAATTATTGAATAACCAAGTCACCCACGTGATCATCTGATGTTGCGATGTTGTTAATTGGGTATCAGTGTCAAACAGATTAGTCCATGAACTTGGAATTTATCATTAATTTGATGGCTTTTGATGGAAATGAAAATATGTACCGGGTGGGCAACTAAGAATGGACACCGACCATATCTCAGGAACAGCTTGTCGCACCGCTTTAGGGTGAAAAAATTTTGAAGGAAAGTGGCCCGAAAAAATCACTGGAAAATATTTTTAATCTTCTAAAGTTACCCCGTAATGGGCATAATAGTCATGCCAGAATGTAAAATTGGTAGTTTCTCCGTTTTTGGATTTGGATTTTTTTTATTTGAAACATTTTATCGTAACTTAGAAAATAAAGTTGTGAGGGTACGTCAAAACTTTGTTTATTCAATCGATTATTCCGGTTTACCTGGACGGAACTTTAAGAAGACTAGTCTCGTTACAAAGAGTTTTCCTTCCTCTGTCGATTGAACTTTTCGAAGTTTTCATGAGATATTCTCAAAAACTCAATTTTTTGATATAAAAATTGGAATAGGTCCAAACTCTGAAAATTCATTATTATCAATTCTACTGGCAGATATCTACAGTTAGGCGAAAGTTAAAAGTTATAGAGCTGCGGTTTTCAATGACACCCTAAGAATTCAATTCTCTTTCATTAAGTAAAAATAAATATACCGTTCTGTTTATTTATTTTTTTTTTTTTTTTTAGAAAAATCGCGATATTTCCTTAAGTGTCTGATAACGCCCTCTAGCGGTTGCAGTGGTATTAAAATGAAAAATTGCTAAGATGCAATCGACAGAAGAAGGAACATTCTTTGTAACGAGACTAGTCTTCTTAAATTCCGTCAAGGTAAACCGCACTAATCAACATTTGAATAAACAAAGTTTTGACGTACCCCACCACTTTATTTTTGAAGTTACAATAAAAAGTTTCAAATAAAAAAGAATCCAAATTATTTGAGGATCAGACTACTCATGTATTCTGAGTACACCTTTAATTGGGAAAATACGGAGAAACATTTTCCATTCTGGTATGACTATTACGCCCCCTAGCGGTATATATTACAAACTCAAAAATACTTTCCTTCCAGCGATAAAGCTGTGCGACGAGCCGTTCCTGAGGTGTGGCCGGCGTCCATTCTTAGTTGCCCACCCGGTACAAAAGATTAATATTATATATAGGGTGTACCTATCATAAATAAAAGAAAGAAAATAAAAGACAAACTTTTATAGATAGTAGGGAGCGTCAAAACAAACTCTTTTTTTCGTAAATGTTTGTCCAAAAACGCTTCATTTTCGAGATACAGAGGATTTTAAAGTTTTTTTTTTGTGATCCTCACCAATATTATTGCAAAGAAAAACGCCACTGACTTTTTTAAATTTAATTTTTTTTATTGCGCCGCTAAAAGTACTACTTTTTTGATTAAATTGATTTCCTATCTTACATCTTTTTCGAGAAAAAAAATTAAAGCCGCTTTAAACGAGGCTTGTCTAGATCATTAAATTTAAATTAATTTTTTTTTAAATGCCCTATTGTAGGGGCTTCTATTTTTTTCTCGAAACCGAAGAAAGATGCGCAAAAACATCAATAGTAGGTGTGTACAAGAAGAGTTGTGTTCTTGGTTGCTTTATCAACAAAAAAAATTAAAAATGCAAAAAAATACTGAGTGTTATTGTTTTAGGCAAAGAACTCAAAAGATGAATTATAACGTTAGCAACAAACTCTCAAAATTCATTAAAATTGAAGGTTGTTGGGCTGAGGTGGTGGAAGAAAAATTGAAGAAAGAAAAAAAAATAAGAAAATCGTAATTAAGTCGTGTTAATGGTGTTACACAAATTTGATGTAACATGTAAACGTCCATTAGGTATTTGTTTTTCTTATGTTGCAGTAGATACCTATCGCTTAAAAGTGATGAACTTTTACTGGCAAGTCAACACTCATCGTTAGCCGCCCTAATCTTAATGATAGAAATTCTTCAGATTAGAGATAATTGCAAAATTTACAGTTGTTTTTATTCAAAATATTTCTCAAAGTAAAGCATTTTGCTCTTACTGGTAAATATTTTAACATTTATATGAAAAATCGATTACTAAAAGCCGTTCTCTGCGTTATTTACGTGACAGCAGCGCTTCAGATTTTGCATAAAGAGAATTTCATTTTTTTGAACTACGACCAACAGTTTTCAGTGAGATAGGAATTTGGTTACTTTAGGTTGTATAAAATTAAACAAGGTTATGACTATTTCGTTTCTCACTACTATAGGAATATCGGCAACCGTTTAACACAGTATAGGTTCGTTATATTATTGACAAAAAGTTGCTGATTGTGATTGTGTAAACAGATCTGAAATATCGCTGCTAGTTCATGAAATAACTGAAAAAACAACTAAAAATATCCACTTTTTGTTTCCGTTCATCATACTCTTTTGTTTATGGAACGATTTTCTGAGATTTGGTTTGCCAGAATGTGCAAAAAAATCACCAAATGTCCTATTTTAACATGGGTCCGCAAACCCACCGTTTTCAAAGTTTCAAAAAAAAATCAGTTTTCTGACGATTTCTCAGGACCCGTTTGAGATATAAATTTTGCGAAATTTTGTACACACCTTATCATTATAATATTACTTACTTTTTGAGTGCTATACCTAAATTTCTTTCCAAATAGCAGTGGCGGAGATTTCAGGATTGCTTCAAATTTTTTTGCCCATACATTCTACGACACTGGGAAAATTGGCATTGCGGTAGCACATTTTCAATTGCTAATGTTTTCGATATAAAAAATGGTTCTTGATCAAAAGCTTAATGTGAAGGACAGATACTTTACTTGTTTTTGACATTTTTCTCAAACGGCCCCTGAGATACTGTCAATAACTGAAAACCAATTTTTTACACCCATTTGCGTACCTACCCATGTTAATATAGGAACTCCTTTCTCAGAACAAGGCAGGGAATCACACCTTTCATTTTCATACACATGTTTTGTAACACCCTGTATGTATAGGTAGGTAGTTTATTATAGGTAGTCAGAAACGACAATTTAATTTTCAATGTATAATAATTATTATAATAGAAACATGCAATTTGGGACAAGTTTATAATACACTGTCCATAAGAAAGGTAGGTACCTAACATAGGGAAAACGCTACAGTGAATATTAACAAAGATCCAAGCCACTCTGGTTTAAAAGCTGATAGTTTCCTAGAAAACTTGGTAATTTCCAAGGCGGAACTGTACTTTTGAAAGGATGATGTCAATTCTTGTCAAAATATTGTTCAAATTTTCTTTTCACGTATTCCCTATATGTTACCTTTACTATGAAACACGGTGCAGAACAAAACAGACATTTTCTTCACAGATACTTTTTTTTAATTTTCGTAGATACAAAAGAATATACATATCAAAAAAATACACCAACATTTTGATTAGGTGTTGGTACTTATGTATTGTGAGAAAAAATCTATTTCGAAATATTTGATAATACATAATGAATACTAAGCATATAATTTTTAATTACTTAGTTTGTTGTTGTAGACACTCGTTGCCTTCCTGCAAAATTGCGCAATAAGATATGACTTAGTAATATCAAAAATAACTACCAACGTAATTAAAACAAATAATTATCTGATGTAAATATTTTTATTCGAGTAATCTGCTGCATTACAAAGTTCTTTATTTTCAAAGAAATTGAAAATTATTATAATATTTTCGTTTAGAAAACGCAGACAAAATGAAAGTGGCTCTAGTTTCATTGCTTGTTTTGCTGGCGATTTCAGGTGTTTTCAGCAATGGTCAATTTGACACTGGGGACTTCAAGGTGCAGAAATTTATAGACACCCCAGAAGTTTGCCCTGAAGATCAAATCAGAACTCATGATGGAGAATGCACTGATTTTGTCTTCGATAGTAAACTTACTCCAGATAGGTAAGTACGTTTTAATATTTGTAATCATGCTAGTTTTATAACCATCAGTCATATTCATTAAATAGGTATTCATTATATCCCATTCTTAATTAATGTGTTTGAGCTAATTAAAATCATAAATAGTAGAGGCATATATTTTCATAATCAAAAATGAACACCATGCAGTAACAAGAAAATTGCTGGTGCAGTATATGTATTTATTATACCTATTGTCTAAATTTGCCTTCACTTTTATTGTAGGGACAACAGCTAGTATAAAATGTTTTTTAACCAATAAAAGTGGCACCAACTTTTTTGTCATTACTGCCAAGGCAGCAAAAGTAATTTTTTGGAATGATGTAATTTGCGAGTAAACTATTGGCGAAAAAATTATAAGTGTGTTCAACTATAGGCAACAAACGCAGACCGAGTGCACTAGTTGGCTTTTAATAACCTTGACTGCGTCTTGGCTATGAAATTCATTCATTCAGTCTGCAAAATGTTGCTGCCTTAGAAAAATAACCTAACTATAAATAAGTGAAGAGTTGGTTATGTCATATATGATTACAGAGAAAGGGTCTTGCAAAGGGAAGCGACTGTATAGGTACCATTAACCATGGTTGGACTCGTTACTGGAAACTCCCCGACCGTTTTATGAAGTCCGGATGATCTTTTCATGAGAAGAGTTCCATTTCTTCCTCAAGTATAGTGACTCTGGCAGAATGTTATTGAGTCTGACGCTACTGAATACCTCCGCAACAATAAACAATTATTTTGGACTGTTATGCTGTAATTATACACCTATATTGTTATATGAGGCCAGGGAAACCCCCGGGTGTAAGCCTTTTCCTGGGACGCAATCCTTTGCGCCGGAGAGACCAATTTTCATTGGTGCTATATTTTTTCCGTGTATTTGCTTGCGAAGAGGGCCGCATTATTCTAAGTATCCCAGTTACCCCGAATATCTGGACCGTACTGCCCAATGATACTTTGTTATGTATCCAAAAAACCTGTGCTGATATGTTGCCTGGGTCTCAATTATTGTGTTCCCGGGCTTAACGTTTTGTCAATAATAAAGTTTTTGTTTTGACCAAACTTTAGTGTTTTTAGATTTCGCGAAAAGCGTAAAATCTTATTTGCTTTGCCAAGAACTCATCGGTAGGCCGAATCCATCATCATGATTGGGAGATCCCATGCAAGAGAATTAAATTCACAAATAAAATGTTTGTTTATAGAACGTGCCTACAGCGGCTAGCGAAATTTTTATATCTTGAAATGTTTACTCTGAAAATATTGTCAAGAGCTCAAAACCAGAAATCTTTTGAAAATTCTGCTTCAACACTTTCCGTTGTGGAGGGTCGAATATCGAATAACGGATATTTTTGAAATATTTTGGGAAATATCTTGAAAACTTTAAGAGGAAATTTATCAACAGGTAATTTTAAATTTCCGAAAACTGAAATGGAAAAGTCGATTTTGGCATCATATTACACGGACTCTCAAATAAATATTGAGCCATGAAAATACTGTCCTGAGCACTCAAAATGGCGTTTTTTGAATTGTTGGATGAATTTAGATGAAGTTCATCAAAGTAACACACAGAATAGATACAATCAGAAGCTAAACTCGCCGGCGGTGCTTTTGATCTTTTAGAGACAAGCCACAGAATAGAACACCTCTAGCGGCCATTGCTTCAGAGTAGAAACGCAGGCCCGCCACCAGCCCGTCACAGAAATCATTTTTTCGGGATATCTGTAATAACCGCTCTGGATATTTTAATGAAATTTCGTATACAGGTGTATTACGCATCAAGAGGCTTATTTTCATGTACGACGTTTTATATTCTTTTTCCATTAGTGACGATGGTACACGATCGTGCAGAATTTTACCGGCATATTTTAGCAGACATTGATGGTACGCCACTGATTTCTGTTCAAATAGAAATCATTTTTGGATTCCCCATCCGTTTCCAAGCAAATTTGATTACTTATTTTTTTTCAGTCCGATGCACGGTTTTCGCCTAAAAAAATAAAATCTGTTTCTCTACATAGTCACAAGATTGTCGTTAAATGACAATTATTAAAAAATATAAAAATATTCAGGTGTAAAATTCTGCAAGATTATCACTAGTGGAGATAAAACGAAATGTGGTACATGAAAAAAATGCCTCTTGGTAATATCCAGGGCGGTTACTACAGATATTATGAAAAAATTATTTATTTTTATAGTTATTTATGTATCAAGGGAAGGGAGTTATGAGGATGTTAATTACAGAGGGCAACATATTGCAATCCCGAGGGATGTTAGTCCCGAGGGATTGTTAAGTTGCCCGAGGTTATTAACATCCAATAACTCACGTGATACATAATTTATTTTATTTCATACAAAATGAAATATAAAAACCAAATCGGTAGGTTTTTAAAATTAAACGAATGTTTTTAATAATTGAGTAAGCATGATTACTTACTACAGTCTATTGTACTACAGTCTTAATACAGTTCAATCAACTGAAAAGTTTATAGAAAATGACATGAAATCCAAATATTCAACCAACAATGCAATAACAAAACCAACATCCAATGGTTACCAGCATTAAACAAATAGTAACAATAGAGTTATGGAGTAATAACAGCCCAGTATAACTCCCAAGGGAGTTAGGAATATGTATGTTTATAGTTATTATAGTTACGGTAACCAAGCGTTTATCTAGTTATAATGTATTACTTAGTATGAAATAACCAAAAATCACCCCCTTAAATATTGACATTCAATTACAAAACACCCTGTAGGTATATATTCCATGTTAAAAAAAAAATTTTTTTGTTTTTTTTCAAAATAAACTGAATACCTAGAGCTATTTGCAAACGGAAACAAAAGCAAAAGCATCAAATTCTGCTCAACTTTGTCCATTTGACCGACTATGGATTCAGGAAAATAAAAAATTGCCCATACCGGTAGATTTTGGGTCCTTCAATACTTTTCTTGTTCCACTAAATTTTGATTCCTACCTACATCTGCAAAAAAAAAAATTCTTGTTGAGCATGTTAAGAATGTAAGTATATTTTTTGTTGCAGCACCCCGAGCCCCCAGACTAACAAGAAGAAGAACTGAAGACTTCTTAAAGCCATAATTAGAAATTAGTGACTCCAGATTAATATGTTTAAATTTTTTTCATTTACTTAAGTCTGCAAAATGCAAATTACTTTTTTTATTTTTTTGATCAATATAGGTCAGTACAATTTTCAATGTAATGGTTGTTAATGTATTGTAATAAAATGTTTATATAATTTATGTCCTTTTATTAAGTTACTTATAAGCACCATAATATTCAGTTAATTCTTACAGCTAGCGCTGGTCACCAAATAAACACATATTAGGTTAATTGCATTCATATAAAGTGAGAATTGGAAGGGTGTTCTAAAAAATTAGGTCAAACTTATAGTCACTGATTGTTTACTTTTGCAATGATTGCAATTTTTGCTTGTGCTAACTTCAAATTTCATTGCTGTGAGACTCCAAATCAACTTTTGTCAAAGTTAATGTCATTAGTTAATGTTGTCAAAGTTAATGTCAAAAACAACCGTTTAAACTATTCAATTTAAAGACGAGATTCACTTACTTAAAGATGAGGCACTTCCCTGTCATCTTGATGGTGCTAGTGTTTTTAAGCCAGGGTGCCATTTACTGAACAGTAACATTCACTTATAGGTCGTTGAAATTATAAGCATCAACTTTACTCTTCCTAGGTCTATAGCCTTGACCTTGACATATATTTTTTGCAACACCCAGTATAAAAGGATCACTTCATGATAAATTATATTAACCTGCAAGTTATCAATGATTTAATTAGTGGATTTCAGTTGTTAATATGAACTTATTATAACTTGTGAACTCTTTAATTTGTCTAATTTTTTTGGTCTTGATCACTTGAATTATTCAACCACAGAAGTGGTACAAGTCCATATAATAAGACAAATAAACCAATAAAAAACAATGATAAATGATCCATATCAGTAAAAAAATATAAAGCTAGGGATTAGGGTTATTGCTAAATATCACATAACAGCCTCTTGGTTTTCCTCTTTTATCAATAATAATAATTATTGTTTCCAAATTTAATGATTTTCCCATTTATCAAATGTCAGTATGATTTTTCATTTACACCCTTTATACTAAATGCTTTTCCCATTTTATAATACTGTCACTGCATGTAAGTAAAAAAATCAATTATTGATATAAAGTGAAATTAATTTGATATTAAGGCAAATTGATTAATAGATGAATGAAAACCCCCAAATGAAATCAATTTTAGGAATTATTTTTATTTAAATTTCGTAACTTTACATTTGGAAAAAAAATTAAATTTAGGAGAAACCAATTCAATTTCTGCCTCCCGTCCGTAGCTCTCGTCGTCTACTTGATCTTCTTCTTGGGGCGGAGATTGTTGGTGTGTCCACACTTCTTCTTTCTGCAATTAGTCGCTCTGGGATGGAGCCTTGCATAGCACTTGCGGCAGATCATCTTGTCGCAGTTGTACTTCTGTGCCAAAATTCTCAAAGATGGTTCGATAATACCACCTCTGAGACGCAACACTAGATGGAGAGTGGACTCCTTTTGGATATTGTAGTCTGACAAAGTCCTACCTGTGAAATATAAAAATTAGGTTAGTGAGAAATGAGAACTGAGTGTCAGAAATAAAGCGTACAGAAATAAAACTATATTGGTAAGACAAGGAAGGAACTGAGGAATTGACCATCGAGTTGAATATCTGCCACTGCGAGACATCTACAAAACCTTCAATAGCCAAATTGAAGATCTTTGTTTGTTAATTGTTCATGCAGAGTTCCATCAAAATCGGTTTAAATTTACACAAGTTATAACCAAAAAACGTTATATTTTTTAAACTTTGACTGTCATTTAAGTAAACGAAACGTCATTTTGAGCTGAAATTTATTTTTTCAACTTATATAATTTATGAGAGAAACTAGCTCTTCAAATTTGGCCGAATATCTGTGATACGCCCTGTCGAACTCACTGAAGGAATTAAAACCCATCAAGGACATGCTTAATTAATTATCAACAATTTTAGATAATCCTCCTGTTCACACCTCCAGCTTTAGTAATGTGTCTGATAAGCATAAAATTGCATGGTTTTTCAGAGGAAAGATGCCTAACGATGACCGAAGACTTGGGAAATCCTATACAAGTGGCCCCGTAAATTAAAGCCATAAGGGCAAGGGAAAAAATACCTAACCTGACTATCCTAATATGATGTACCTACCACTTCTATACGATTACCAAGACTTGACTAGTCAAATCATTGCCAGGTTAGGCATGTCTTTTTTGAAAAGACCATTTCGAAAACCTTTCAGTCCACGTTACTGAAACTTGATGTGCCAATATCAGAAGTTCTCCGATTTACTCACCATCTTCCAATTGTTTTCCGGCGAAGATCAAACGCTGCTGATCAGGAGGGATGCCCTCTTTATCCTGAATCTTGGCTTTCACATTCTCGATGGTATCAGACGGTTCCACCTCGAGGGTGATCGTCTTCCCCGTGAGGGTTTTCACAAAAATTTGCATCGTGAACTCTGAAAATTAATAAAATGACGTTTATCTATAATAATTAATATTGTTTATCAAAGTAGGTTCTTTTTCAATAATTAATATTTCGGTTGCGAAGGAGAATTAAAATGAACAAGGGCAATCAACATAACCTATACCGATATTAAGAGTGTTTCGCTCGTATAAACTGTAGGTTTGATTTTAATTAATAAAATACCTAATAAGTTGTGGAATTTAGCACTTATTTTCTGATAATTTTGATATTTTAGGGCTTAAAGGCAATGAAAATACTTACATTTTCCAAAACGTGGTCGTTTCTGCAAATTTAATCGGAAAAGACAATTGGTTTTGACGTTTCAGAGTACAATCTCGTTTCTCGATTTTCGACTTGGACTGGGTGTGTTCGCGTGAAGGTTGCAATTCAATTCAAGTTAGGGACTCTACTGGTAATGGAGCTACAGCTACTGAACGCCGAAAGTAGAGAACCTTTAACAGTTTTTTTGCGACGCAGCGGTTTGATTTTTGAATAGTGTTCGCTTCGGTTCGAAACAGTGCATTTTAGCGACGTAATGGAGACGTCAGAAACAAACCACAGGTTTGAACTAGGGAACATGCATTACCGACACTAACGAAAGCGAAAGTGTCGGTAATACAGGTTCCCTAGTTTGAATCACAAATTTATTATTCTCAATGTCGTTGTAGAATTTATAACTGTTATTTAAATCTTTTCTTCATTAACCAGGTGGTAAATAATTAAAAAACAGAAAATGTGTAAGAATCAATCAATAATAATAATTATAATCAAATGAAAGAAATAATATAATAATATCAAAAAGAATCGGTTGAGAATTAATATTTTGGTTAATAGATACTTAAATCACAGACTATCATACCTTAACTTAAATGTAAAATTTTTGTTTACGTCAAGAGTCAAGATAAATATAAATCATAAACTCAGATATGGGCAGTGATGTGCTGATGTACCGTATTGTTTAGGGAACCTGCATTACCGACACTAACGCCTACTAAGGGTATAGCGCATTTACTCGTTGACGTTTACTTAACACGGTTATGTTTGAACAGCTGGGGAGATCATATTTTTGGTACATTTGGTCACAGGCGTAGATATCAAGTGGAAAAAAGCGAAGTTTTAAAAATTAAGCAAAATGATAACACGAATAGAATTTGAGGTACCCTCTTTAATAAGTGGGTATTACAAACATATTACGGATTTATAGGATTTACGAAGCTGTGGACTTTTGTTTTGGGTATAATTTTTAACTTGATATCTAACGTACCTAGTTACTGAGAAAAATGTCTTGGTAGACACACAAATGGCAGTGTGATCTTAGTACCAGTACCCCTATAAGATCCTCCCATAATGATCCTTAAAAATAAGATTCATCAAAATGTATAATAAATCCTACCTGACAAAGTTCCAGGTATACGGAAATTCTGAGCTCCGTATATTTTTTGCAATCATAACTGTCTGCTGACGGGGCTGGGTGCATTTTTTGACCAGAAAATCCCAGTAACAGGTATAAGTATTGATAGAGGACGCTATAACGAGTTTAAAATATCAAGAAAGTTACTTTTAGGCAACGCGAACAAGTAGAAAGCCCTCTTTTTATTGTTAGAACATCCTCTAACTCAGCAAAAGTTTACCATTTTTTAAGAATAATAATTAGTTATAAATAAGACTGAATAACAAATAATGTGAATTTTTAGACAGTTGTACGTTCATGGAAAATCTGACGTTTTTGAAGTTAAATTTGACATTACCAATTTTTTTCCCAACTTTTTGTGAGAATGAGAATGCGCTACCCTAGTAAGCGTCTGTATCGGTAATACAGGTTCCCTAGTATTGTTTACCTCTAGTCTTCATGCGATTGTTTACGGGTAAACAATTAATTCTTTACATGGACTTTTTTGAAGGTAAAGAATGTAAACAACGTAAACAATGAAAATTTATGCTTATTATTGCTTATGCAGTTAATAATAGCTTACGTATCTAATTATTAACACGAGTAGTGTAACCCCATAATGAAGTATTAAGAATTAGTACAACAATACATAAGAATGTCTGCTGTGCACTATGTTTTTTAACAATCAGTGACACCAAGCCGCATGAGGGCGCTGTAAAATAGTCGTTCGATTTATGGGTAAGTGTCCCGTATTATATATAGGGACCATAGAACACAGCTCATTAAAGGACACCGGCACAGCAACGTGAATACTATCAAACAAATTGAATAATAATAAATTATTATATCAATTACAGCAATCCGATTGTTGAAAAACAATATTGTGGCTAGCTCCATCTCTGATTGGTTTAATGAGATTCGCAAGGTAATTGGTTTTTCAGTGAACTGTCAGCGTTGGTAGTGAAAAATTGCAGATTTCTCTGGGAGAATCTCTGATTGACACATTGAAAGTTGTACTTTTCAGTCATCAGATGGCATTTGCCATGCAAGTCACTATGTTTCCGACAAATCATTTTGCTTAAAGCTTTTGATTTTCTTTCTGATCGGCACACTTCTCTAGTGGTGGTGATGTGACAGACTGATGAGATGGAAATAACCATTGAAACATCGATGTCTCTGTCTTCACCATACCGTTGGAGTAAGTGTAACGTGAATACTTTTTTCACCATATATTCTAAAAGTTATGTGGGATTTTCTGTCGGAAAGTGAAATGTCATTACTGTCAATTAATAGTTAATATTTACCAATTTTTAACACGGACATCTGCACACGGTTAACTTTTGTGAGTTCTGTGTAGATGTGTAAATCACCGTCACCATCTCTTAATTTGACGGCGGTAAATTTTTACAATTTTGTCATTTATGACAATTTCGGAACTTATTCCGATAGATTTTGTAAAATTTACCTCAAATAAGAACAAGTTATAAGGAAAATGAAGAAATATGAAGAAATTTCCCCGTAAAACCAAGACAAATATAGCTGGCCAAATGCACAAGCACAAGGGTGCATAGGTGATTAAAATATAGAAGAAGAAGAAAGTAGTAGGTAAATTTTTGAATAGCGAGGCCAGCAGTCTCTTGAGTTGACGCTGAAAAAGAAAATTGAAGTTTGAAGTTTGAATTAGGAATAGGAAGAGTTTGACTTTTGACTGGAATGAATGAATGAAATTGAAAATTAATAATGAGAAATATATAAATTTTTTACATTTTACTTAACAATAATAATAATTAATTGCTTACGACAAATTACAATAGATATGACGTATGGTGGTTGTGATTTCGTTGAAAAAATTGTGGAATATTAATTGAAAAGCTTCCTAATAAATAAAAAAACAACAAAGGTGCTGCAAAATCATCAGTGAAGTACAAAGAAAATTCGGAAATACAACCAAAAATAGAACGGTTTTCCTTGTGTCTAAAAAAAATAACGTGGTCGTTTGGTTGGTCATTTCCATTGGCAAATACCCAGACCAGATCAGATCAGAGAGCAGAGAGATCATCAGATCAGAGAACACGTCTTTCCTAGTGAAGTGCTTTTTAAAGGAAATGCGTTTTAAATTTTAGAGGCACAATAATAATAAAAAATTTGTTGCTCTAGTGTTATAGAAACAATTTTAGTAAATTTTATAAGAGATAAGGAGTGAAAACCTTCGCGACAAATAGTGCTATTTATTTGTCAACCTTCGCTTTTCTGAGTACCTGTTACTCAGTTTTCATTTCGACATCGACATCAGTTTTAAACAAACAAAAGGTAAAATCGAATCCAAGTTTAGTTCTTTGTGCAAGTGCAACTGGAACAGCTCTTTTGTAAGTGATCAGTAACGGTTAATATCGCAGCATTTCCGCGTTTTACAGCAACTAATTACTAATTACAATTTCGCTTTTCTAGTGAAAGTTACAACTGAATCTTTGAATCCTCACTTTCTGCTGTAGGTAACCATTTTTCTTTCCACGGCTGTTCTTTCATGTGATCATCATTCTAATGTAAGTACCTATTATTGGAGTAATAACTTCAAAATATTTATTTAGCTGAGTTATTATTATTTGTATCACAGTAATAATAGGGCTGCCTGAAACCAGAGTCACTTCATCAGCTGACAATAATAATTTAGTGGGATTTATAATTATAACCACATACTACATTGTGGGAGTTGATCTCGATCTCGATAAATTGGTATTGTGATGTGGATACAGACAATAGATGTTCCGGTCTCTTCCCTGATATGTATCAGTAATCATTATTGAGCTTGCTGGAAGCATCTGTAGTTAGGTACTTCACAAGATACTGGAACTGGATGTAAACTAGCACCAAAACTAGTACTGAACAACTGTAGTAACAACCCCCTCCCTCATCGATTCAAAATGATAATCTAAAATGTGGTTAGAACCCCTGAATTTAATTTGTGTTGTTGTGTTAATCACCGTTGGTTTTTGGATAGGGTATGCAAAAGTTCATGAGTCAATAAATAAGATCCCTAATAAAATTTAAGGTAATTGTATACATCCGCGGCTCCTACGTTTCATTAATTTTTTCGGGACCGAGGAGCGAAATAGGGGTGCTGGGTGGATAAGAAGCTAAAAACAGCCATTGCAAACTAATATCAAGGTCACCACTATGGCCTCTTTGGCACTACGGTCGAATTTCTATTTTTTTTTCACTTTCAGGGCAAGGAATATCTTCGAGATTAACAATAGCACAGTTATTATTTTGAATGTTGCATTTATTTTGCATTTATATTCCAAAATACGCGCCACGCTCGCTATTATGTTCCGACTACGTTGCATGCCATGTATGTTGCGTATGTTACCAGACCGGCTCTGGTGTTGATATTACGAGTTTCCGCCGTCCACTCGACACTCTGACCTTGCATGTTTATTGTGATTTTCGCTGTTCTAAAAAGGCCCGCACTCAGGAAGATCTTCTTTTGATGCCCTTTTGTTCGCTTATCTTTCATTTGCAAAGCAAATTAATACCTTCCTGGTGTTACTATCGGTATGTCCTCCACCCCTATATAGGTGCCATAGTGAAACTGTAGGAGCCGCGGATGTATATAATGACCAAATTTAATACTAATACTAAAAATTAATAAATGAATTCATTACTATGGGTCTTTCATTTTCTTAGAGGTTATGAAATTAAATGGTATCACTATTTCATCTATTTTCAAACTTGATACCATTTCATTCCGGTATAACTGCTTTTTAGCTTTCCAATGATTCCCCTCACCAGCCCATTCCCACTTTTTCCACTCGCGTCGCTCTCAGCGTTGCCGTATGCAACTAGTTACAAATAATGTTTTAAAACACTTATTTGCTGCATTAAGTCAGGTCTTTGATCAGGGTAGGGTTTTTTTCCTTTAAATGTCCATAAAATGAAAAAAAAACCTACCCTGACCAAAGACCTAACTTACTGAGCGTTATCGTCTCAATAATAATTAATTGTAACGAGAATGCCGGCCGGGCCTAGTAGTAATATTTTTATTTACAATTAATACGTATATGTAAACAGACGAGTTGCATTTTCCTTGACCAGAGCAGCAGCTGTTTGTCTGAGATTGTCAATAGCATGCGGCAACGCTGAGAGGAGTCAGCCGGTCGCAAGCAGACAACATGTAGTGGGGGTAATAGAGAGGTGTTTTGGAATGCTAAAAAGCAGTATTACCTTCATTCCTTACAAATGAAATGTCTTGATCTATTTCACTTTACAATACTTCATATTTTATTTTTAGACTTTCCGACACTGCCATTGCTGCTGTAATCAAGAAGTTTTAGATATCTCGACCCTTTGGTTTAGTTGCCAACATCCTTTACCTTTTTTGTGACAACGTTGCTTTGTTATGGTTACTGTTACATATTATACCACGTCTCCCTATTAACTTAGCTCACACAAACAAAAAGCTACACGATTATTTTCTATTATTTATTAACAAAACAACTAGTAAATAAACACGTGGGGCAGGAAAGAGAAAGTGAGAGTACGTAACGGCTGTAGAGACGAAGTTACCCGTTCCACAGTCTCGAGCAGAAGATATGCAGCTCGGTATTTGGTAGGCTACCTTTTCCCAGGATGTTACTGAAGCTGACCGGCCTTTGTTCCCTAAAGGGTACATAGTTGCCATATTATCTCTTTGTGTGAAAGTATTCCCGCTCCATTGTTAGTGGAGGGTCCTTGTCTAGTTTCCATGACTTTTGACGGTAAGCAAGTTGAGTCCGCTGAGCAGATAGCGGAATGTTTTGCTGAGTATTTCTCTTCGTCATATTTGCGACATAATTTGGTAGAATATGCTGATTTAAAATTTAGGTACCAGAAAACTATAAATGGTGGCCGATGTAAGATAAGAACAAACTATTGATGTTATTTGTTATTGTAGACTTGGATAACAATCTAGGGTGTGTCCTGGTGGGATACCAGTGCAATTTCTGAAAAGCACTGAATGGGTATTATCCGATGTTCTTTGCAACATTTTCAATAAATCTCTGCCTGGGCATTTTCCCAGAAGAATAGAAAAAAAGCTATATTATAGTGGAAACAGATATATAACGAAACGGAATACTAATCGAACAACCGCACTTTATGACTTTAACAATAGGACAGTAGTCATAAAAGTGACCCCCAAAAGCGGAACTAATCTGCTACTTCTACCTTTCCGCTTGCATTTATTTGCTTGGGTTGACAGCAAGTCTGTAAAATCCTCTATAAAATCATCATAATAAACAAAAAATCGTTTCGTTATACCTCTGGTTCCACTATACACCTATTTTTAAGTCTGGCGACAGGATAATTATTAAAAATTATAGGCCCATAACTAGGATCTCTGTAATCTCTAAAACTTCAGTAGTCAGTAGTGGTGAAATGTTTATCTTTATCTCCACATTTTAATCATAATTATAATAGTACCAGAACTACCAGAACAGCATGGCTTCGTCAAGGGAAGCTCAACTTCTTCAAATCTTCTGGAGTTTCAGGATTTTGTACTGAAGGAATTTGAGGGTTTTGGTCAGGGGATGCAGTCCACTGATTTCTCCAAGGCCTTTTGATAGGGTATGCCATGTTGTTCTCATTAAAAAGATGGAGGCTCTGGGGATTCATAGTTCTTTGTTGTCTTATTACATCTTATTACATCATTTAACGATAATTGATGTGATTGTTTAACTCTTATACAAATTATTATCAAACATTTTTGTAGCCCTGGCTCACGTTTTTGTTACCAAAATGTAGGCGGTCCTATTGTTATTAACACTTGAAAAAGACGAGTTGATTTTAAGCAGGATGCTTCGATTTCAGTTCAGCGTATTGCAACAAAATGGACGAAGACCACGACATAGAAATGGACCAAGAAGAACAAGCGTTCGATTCAAAAGAGGTGGTTCTCAAATGGAAAGAGAAATTCGGTAACAATCAACTATCTATGTTTGATTTGGAATCCCACTGGAATCACTGGGTCCCGAAGCTGTTTTCCCCTCCAGCGGAACAAAGTTGTCTCAACACCACCTACAATGAACAGCTTGTTCAGAAAGCATTATTCGACACTCTTGAAGAGTTTATCTGTGATGGAAATCCAGCTACGGTATGTAAAATTTAAGAAACCTATGGTAGTACTTCTCTATCTTGGGGTATGATTACCCTGTATGTAGTTTTTTTCTTTTTACTCACACATTCACTGTTTACATTGATAAATATATTACGAAGGTTGATTCTGTTACAAAAATAACATCATGTCCCATCAAGAATGCGTTTTTGTAAGTTCAGATTGCTGAAGTTTTATATTTTTATAGGTGTTGCCACAGCTGGAGCATATGGATCGCCCGGCCGTCGTATGTGGACGAGTCTTCAAGATGGGCGAGCCAACATACAGCTGCCGGGAGTGTGGTATGGATTCGACTTGTGTGCTCTGCGTAGACTGTTTCAAGCAATCCGAGCATCGTCACCACAAGTACCGCATGGGCACCTCCGGCGGAGGCGGCTGTTGTGACTGCGGGGATGTCGAGGCTTGGAAAAAGGCGCCTTTCTGTAACATTCATATTGCAGGTACATGCTATTTCATTAAATGGATGTAAGTACTTGTGGGAACCATAGAAAGGAGCAAAGTTATCAAAAAATATCTTTGTTCAGTACACAAGATTACTAATTCCAAATAATTTTTCAAGCAACTGTAGAAATTAGTAATTTTTCATTTCCATGTGGTAGAACTCAAAAAGGAATAAATAAATTACAATTAATAACATTTATGTGTTGGAATTGTCTTTTTTTGGGGGGGAATACAAAGTAACTATAGAACTAATAAAAAGGAAAGTAAGATATACAAGTATAGAAAGCACAGTGGAGCAGAGGGTATGGTTGACTATAAAACAAGTGCTGTGGTGTTTCTGTATAAGATGCTGGATGACCTTGCACCAAGTCATTTAATATTTAGTTGCTGAATGTACGGTGGTGACTGGCGAGTAATGTACATGAGTATGAACAAGAATTGCAATAAGACAAGAACAACATTTGGACTGAATAGTTTGTATCACAATGGAATGGACTAGAGCTGTATAATAATTCACTGCTAGAGTAGGTTACAAATAGTACACAGAATATACAGGGTGGTCCAACTTAAAACGTCAGGACTTTACCAAACGATAGATATCGTTAAAATAATGCCAGTTTCTCTAATACGTTTATAGCCGGGAAAGCTTCCTTTTCAAGATACAGGGTGTTGAAGTTTTGGGAAAAAAAATAATGTTTTGTGAATATTGTCAAAACGGCTGCTTTAAAAAATTGAAATTTGGCACGCAGCATGAGCTATAAGTATCTTTCATGATTTACGGCTTATGGTGATAAATTGCGAAAACCAGCGGCGGAGATATGGGTGTGTCATCGCCCCTTTAAAAAAAAAAATTGACCTCACTGACTCTATGGTTACTGACAATTGTTACATTAGTTAGGTGTTGTTTATTTCTGTTGTTTAATTATTTAAGTAAAAGTTATTTGATTAGAATTTGTCTGTTATTCTTAAAATAGCTACGGATATTACCTAAGATAACCTGAATTATCTCGAAAACGGTGCGCCTTGTGAAAAAAATTCGAGAGTACTTTTTTGTTTTAAAAAGCATGGGGCATTGAATAGTTTTATTAAATTTGCCATAGAGTCAGTGGCGTCAATTTTTTTTTTGAAAAGAGGCGATGGCACACCCATATCTCCGCCGCTGGTTTTCGCAATTTATCACCATAAGCCGTAAATCATAAAAGATACTTAGCTCATGCTGCGTGCCAAATTTCAATTTTTTTAAAGCAGCCGTTTTGACAATATTCGCAAAACATTATTTTTTTCCCAAAATTTCAAAAAGAAAGCTTTCCCGGCTATAAGTGTATTAGAGAAACTGGCATTATTTTAACGTTATCTATCGTTTGGTAAAGTCCTGACGTTTTAAGTTGGACCATCCTGTAGATAGGCGTAATATGTTGTAAAATGCAAAAGGGTTGTCCCTTGGTAAGAGGAGGGGATAGAAATTGTGTAATAATTGTTATTGTAAATAGCGTTGTTAATAAAGTTTATTAGTGAGGTGTAAACCATTTTGTGTGTCAGAAAAGGTTGTGTGATCATAAGTAGATCACTTTGAATATTCAAAATGGATTCTGAAAAATATTTGTCATAATGATAATGTGCAGAAATCGTTGATTTTTTATTTGGTACCACTTTCCTAACTCTGGGTCATAATGGGAAGCGGCAATCATTAAAAATTGACCCTTATTTATTACAGGAACAATGGATGATGATGGAGCTCGTTCTGTGCCACAAGACCTCCTAGACCGCACCCGTATAGTGTTTTCGTCTGTTCTTTGGTACGCGTATAACAAATTAAATACAGAAGAATGCTATCCAAGAGGCTTTGAGGAAGATTTTGATGATATGTTTGACCATTTTTGCACCATTTTATATAACGATGAAGTTCATACATTCGAGCAAGTAATTACCACCTTACGCAAGATCCTTAATTGCAATCAAAGATCTGCGATAGAGTATGTTACCAATGTCGACCGTGAGGGACGAGCCGTTGTTAAGTGCTCCAGCTTTAAGGCCTGTAATGATCTCCGGGAGGAGATTAAGAAATACACTTCCAGGCACGGTAGTAACGCATTAAAAGTCGTTGTCACTCACGCTTCGGTGATAGCTCATCAGATTTATTCCATGAGGTTGTTGACTTGGTTGCAAAACTTCTTAACTCACGGTGTCGCTTTTCGGTCGGTCTTTGCGGAAGTGGCGTTAGAGCCGACCGGTAAAGAGCCGTGTATTATTAAATACATTCTGTTACAAGATTCGACATTGTGGAAGAACGCGAGAACTCTCTGGCATCGTTTATTAATATCAGGAATGCTTCTAGAATATGATAATAAGAAAGAGTTGGGTAAAATGTTCACAAAGTTTTACGGACAAGTTATGAAAGATTTCATCAAAGACGATCACGACCATTCATACTCGGTGTCCTCCTTATCGGTACAACTATTTACCGTGCCTACTTTAGCTCATTATTTGATCGCTAATGAAGATATTTTATATATTCTTCTGAACGCTTTCATTTCCGAGTGTCTACCGAAATGTAACAAAGCAGGAAAATTGGAGTTTGAACGTCAGTCTTCGAGTCCTATTTTCAAACGAGCTCAGTATATGCTATTCGATCTTCGTTATCTTCTTAATTCCGTCCCGGAAGTCTGGACTGACGATTTAAGACGAAGTTTTCTCCATGGAATGTCAGTTTTGTTGAATATATTGACGATGATGCAAGGAATGGACGCGGTGACTCGCCAGGTAGGGCAACACTTGGAATATGAACCTGAATGGGAGTCCGCTTTTAATCTACACATTAAACTAGCGTACTGTATCTCTCTTGCTGTTAAATGGTGTGGCACTGATAAAGTGGTCCTGGTGAAAATGTACCGGGCGACGTTGAAAAAATTAGAAGAAAATCCATGTTACGATCCCAACGAGGCTGGCGAAGTGAGGGAATTAGCCGATCATAGTACCGCGTGTTTATATTACGATGTGTCTTCGAAACCCGTCTCGATCCATTTACCGTTATCAAGATTCCTGGCGGGACTACACCTGCATTTGGAGAAGTTTGGTTTACATTTCGATGGAGCGGAATTTCAAGTCGCCAAACCGACCCCAGTGCAAATAATCGAACCAGTCCTGAGATCGCAAGTTATGATAGCTCAAGTAAATTCAGGAATGTGGAGACGTAACGGATACGCATTGTTGAATCAACTTTATTTCTACCATAATGTCAAGTGCAGGTCAGAGATGTTGGATCGTGATGTCACTTTACTGCAGATCGGTGCTTCTTTGATAGAAAGTAACGAATTTTTGATCCATTTGTTGAATAAATTTGGCTTGATAAATTGGGCGACACCAGATTTCGAAATAACCAGTCTTAGGAGTTCGGAAGAAGAGACGAAAAACTCACAATCACAAGACAGCATGCGACAGACTATAAGTTTAGTTGAAGAATTCCTTCAATTACTGATTGTCATTATTGGCGAGAGATATATGCCGGGAGTAAGTGACGTTTCTACACGAGATAGAATTAAAAAGGAAATTATACAGCATCTTTGCGTTAAACCTTTACCTCATTCAGAATTGGGTAAGACAATTCCCGATGACCTTTCCCACGACACAGCCTTAGATGAGGTAATCGAGGAATTGGCAGATTTTATTAAGCCAACACAGTCATCAGGAAAAGGGGTTTATAAGTTGAAATCACCATACTATGATGATTATAACGTTTTCTTTTATCACTACACCAAAGAAGACCTCTCAAAGTCTGAAGAGGAACAGAGAAAGCGACATAAAGAATCTGGTGAACTTGAATGTTGTCCGCCTCCAAAATTACTAAAATTAAGCGAATCATTCTCTCTTGTCGTTAACGTCTTACACTGTGATGTCATGCTTCATATTATACAAACTGTTCTTACACGCTGTTTGAATTTGAGGGCTCGTAGTTTCTCTGAAACGCAACTGCATAAAATTCTGCACTTAATCGGGTATGCTTTACAAGAAGAAGAATCTGGAAATTACCCATTTTTCAAATTCGTTGAAAATTCAGCAAAGTTCAACCTACTACCCTTAATGGAAGAGCTTATATTTTGCGGACGTGTAGATGCCCATAAAGATCTCCTAAAGTGGACTCTTCAGAAATTCAGACAACTTTCAAACAGAAAAGAAAAAGGTACGTTGATAGATAAGTGTAAGGAAGAATTCAATGATATGATGTCCGCAGACCCCAACACAGCGGCAGCTTCGACATCACCATCACCGTCAACATCTAACACTGACCCATCAGCCGCCGAAACACAAGATACTGACAAAGCCCGTCGGGCTCGACTTGCAGCCGAGAGACGTGCCAAGATTATGGCCCAGATGGCTGCCCAACAGCGTTCATTCATGAAAGAAAATGCCAAGCTCTTTGAAGATAACCTTCCGGAACGAAGGGACTCACAGGGAGATGCCATGGGTGCTGCCTGTGCAGACTTTGAAAGCCAAACGGTGGCTCTCGGTAAAGGCCAAACAAGCAGATGTGAAACCGATCGTACTTACACTTGCATCCTCTGTCAGGAAGAAGGTAAACTATATCCGTAAATCGTTTTAAGTTGAATGTGATGAAAATGTTCTTTTGTAGGTAAAGTGAGCATCGATGGTCCAACGCTGGTGTTTGCAGCTTTCGTTCAGCAAGCAACTGTTTTGTGTCATTACAGGAATAACGACTCGTTAATGGAGGTGTCCTCTCATGATCCTTTATATTTACACGCTAATCTGGGTCCTGCACCCCACACGAGTACCTGTGGACATGTCATGCACGGGGACTGCTGGAGGAAGTATTTTGATAATGTTCTTTTGAAAGAGCATAGGAGACCTTTCAGGCCAAGACATCTTGCCAGTTTCGATGTCGATAAGCAGGTACTCTTTTGCAATATGAGATAAGTATACACAGGAATCTGCGCACTGATTTACTCTCAAATCTTTTCTGGATTACTCACAATTATTACTAAAAAAAATATTTGAACAATTCCCAGTACCTAATTTTTTTTAATAATGAAGGGTAAAAAGGAATATTTCTTCCATCCCTTATTCCTGGGTATATTTAATTTACATTCCTGTGATGATGTAAAAATTTAAATACAATTTATTTATATGATTTATTGCATGATGTCGTAGTATAAAGTTACTTTATTCTATTTTTATTTCAGGAATTCTTGTGTCCATTATGCGAATGCCTCTCTAACACCATCCTTCCCTTGGTACCTTCACTGGCCACAGTGCAGCCGACTGGGGAAATCGCTGGTATCTCTTTTGAGGAGTGGTTGACTAGTGTGAGTGCGGTTGTGCAAAATAAGATCAAAATGTGTCACGGGATAATATTCAAGTGCAATGAGGGCTGCCAGAATCATCACTGCCAGTCGTGCATTAGTGCGCTGAACATTGACCCTCTGGAGACCAGTATTGATTGCGAGGCGAATTGTGCCTTGCAGCCACATCAGGTTAGTAGGGGTACAGCAGTTAAAGGGCCGAGAACCTATTTATAAGAAATAAACAATTTTTTCCCTAAATTTAGAATAGAATAAAACTTTGTTATCTGACCGAGATGTTGAAAATGACATCTCTTTTTACAGGTGTTCCTAGCTTGTCCTGATGGCTCAGTTCCTAAGATACAAGACGTGAATGTCACCGAGCCGTTTAAACAGCTATTTTCACAGCTTCTGACCCGTGGTACCCCAAAATTGAGTCCCAGCTTACACGAAATGATCCAGTTATTCAGTCAAGTCACTTATACTAAGGGGTTGAATGTGAGTCCCCACCCATCGGACAAGCGGATAGCTCCGCTGCTGTGGAAGTCTCTCTCTTATACTATCCATGCGGTCGAGGTGCTGCTGAGAGATGCCGATAAGCCTCTTTTAGGACACTTAAGCAGTCGCCAGCGAGATTGCATAGAGAGTTTGGTCAGAGTTGCCGGTAAGCTAAATTGGTAGTTCTGTTTCGGACAGATTTTGACCTCATTTTTTTGAACAGGTATATTTGGTTCTACAGCCACGAAGAGTGTGGTGTTGAACAGCCATTGCTTAAACCTCCTTGCGATGTTGTTAGAGAACTTTGACGATGCACCGTCGATCTTGCACTGGGACTCCTTGGGACTCTTGGTTCCGTTAACTTTCTGCCTGCCCAGTCTGGCAGACAAAGACCAGCCTACTCCCGTGCCCACAGGTGGAGAACTGGAATGTCACACACTAAGACTGGTGTTTGTGTGCCATATCGTCAAGTTGTTGCTGATGATGAACGTCGATGAGGTGAGATTTTTTATTTTTACAAATGTTCTCTAGACCAACCAAATCTGTAAAGTCAACCAAAGAGTAGTAATTCTGAGTTAACAAATTTTGTCAACTTGATACTTAACAATCTCCTTATCTCATATAAACTTTACATCCCCGTCCCATTTCATTAATTATGTTTGAGCTATAACTCGAATATGTAAATGAGTTCATCAATAAATTCTTCAATTATTACTCTTTTATGGTGGCAGCAGAATGAAAGGTTTGTACTGGTAATAATAATGATATCGTTTAAAACTATGATCAGGTGACTGTTAGTTATTGATTGCATACCGATGGTCTAATTCTAATACCCCGTATCTGCAAAAATCCAAATTTTACTTTTTGGCGCCATTCGGTTGTACGTTTACTCTGTCATGAGTTGAAATACACCGTATTGGCTTGGGAAATTGGCTACAAAAAAAGTTTTGTAACCTCCTGAATCATATTTAGCCCTTTAAAACTAAAAAAGCTCTCTCCTGTAAAATTTTGATTCATACAGTTACGGGGTATTAGAATTAGACCATCGATACCCTGTCATAAGTAAGGTTGAACAATTAAATTTTTACATTTAATCAACACATCATATCACTGTACTAGTTTGTCACCTCTAACTTATATTGATATTTAATTGACAATAGAACTCTTACACTATTTGG
This sequence comes from Malachius bipustulatus, assembly GCA_910589415.1. Classification (NCBI taxonomy): domain Eukaryota; kingdom Metazoa; phylum Arthropoda; class Insecta; order Coleoptera; family Melyridae; genus Malachius; species Malachius bipustulatus. The sequence goes on along the minus strand of OU342634.1, from coordinate 36,697,799 downwards.
CATAAACAGCACTTGTTCTTGAACATTTGATTTTTTCTTGACACAACATGACAATCACACACAAGCTGTCCACAATTTTGCTGACTGTACCTACCATCAGCAAACAATTAAAAAATTTCAACCATTAACAGTCACCCGGTACCTATAAGGATTATACCTGCACTTTAAATTCTGCAACTGACTCGTCTCTTTTATTAAGGTGAATGTGAAGCTGGATAATTCAATGGAAACTGACACTAACATAGAAGGTGGTGAAGAATTACTGTTTGTGTTGAAACAAATGAACAAATCTGATCATGTAAACTTGAACCTCGTATGGAATCACGTTCAAACCGCTTCAATGCCTTTCCTACGCTGCTGTACTCTATTTTATCATTACTTAACCGACGTCCCAGCTCCATCAAACTTGGTGGAACCAGGTGGTGACACCTTCAACAACATCTGTACATACTTGGGCCTGCCCGTCACTCCAAAAGAACTCTTCGCTTCACAGCCAATCCAAGATTTGATTGTAAAATGGTGCCGTCATACAGAAATATTATTATATATCAACGGAACGTCTCTACCTGTAGTTCCTGAACCGCTACCAATCAATCAACTGATTGATCTACCGACAGATTACAGCGAGTTGATCAATACAGTTTCCCGATTTGTGTGCCCGAATTCCGACCACGAAGACTCCCGTAATCCGACCATGTGTCTCGTTTGTGGTGAGATGCTCTGTTCACAAAGTTACTGTTGTCAGATAGAACTGAACAAAACTTCGATGGGTGCCTGCAATTACCACGCTCATCATTGTGGAGCAGGTGTCGGTATCTTCCTGCGAGTGAGGGAATGCGAGATACTGCTACTAGCGTCTCCCCATAGAGGTTGCTACATTTCACCCCCGTATTTGGACGATTACGGAGAAACAGATCAGGGCTTACGTAGGGGAAATCCATTGCGACTGTCCAAGGAGAAATACAAGCAGTTACATACCCTCTGGTTGAGCCACGGAATACATGAGAGCATTGCCAGGCACTTCGAGAGTGGCATACACAGTGTTGTGGCGACACAGTGGCATCATTTCTAGATTATCGGTGACAAAGTACGGACGGATTGAACGAATTAGTTTTAGAAAGTTGGCAGCATGGACGATTGAAGAATTTGTTGGGTTAAACTCGACGAGGCGTTGGGTTTAAGACGTCACTCCTGTGATTAACGAATATTGACTAGTTCTTGATTAAATTAGTTGATTAATTAATTAAATAAATGAATGAATAAATAAATATACAGTTGTTTGTTGTACTTGATGTAGAATCTCTGTTTTATTTTTTCTTGCTCATTACTTTCGTGTCCGTAATAGTAAATAAGTGTAATGAAAACGCTATTTATTCTAGAAATTTCACTAATAAGTTGTATTATATGTAACAATAAATTTTAAAATATGTTGAAGAGGAGTTTTAATTGCAAAAATATGAAGACAAATGAAATAATGAGGAAATAAAAGTAAAAGGTGTTTTTGTTTATGAATTAACACACTAAAAAGAAGCAAGATTTCATAGAAAATTGCAAAATAGGGTTGGTATTTTATTTCGTTTGGACTTGCCTTGGAAAAATTTTTCATAATGATCCAACAGGAAAATGCTTTTCTGTCAGAGATTAAAAGATTGTTTATTCGCTCTACTTTGGTGGTTCAAGATTTCAGTTTGTCTTTTAGTCATGAAGATTAAACACAAAATACTCAAAGGCTCCGAGAGGGGTGTTTCTGCCGCCTGTTTCCAAGTAGATAAAAAATACACCTTTTTTTCTATTTACTTCTGGTTCATATCAGTCCTGAAAATACTGACCCCCTCAATTATTTTTCCAAACAATCTGGGAAAAGTCGATTTGTTCATTTTAATAATTGTGACATCATTTTTAATTGCTAAAGTCGAGGCTATTATGAAAATGATGTCACAAATTCCTGATTTTCTTGAAAACCACTTGACATAAAAAATGTATAACTATATACCAACAAGCAATATTTCAATATTAACAAATTATTGGGAAAATTATTTAGAACTGGAGGTTGAGAACATCGAACATCTGTTTTACTTGTTTTGTTTGTAGATTCTGGTCTAATGGAATTTGGAATGTGTTCGTATAAAGCTGATCGAGACAGTTTATTGATCTGTACAAAAATACTTTCGCACGTGTCTGCACTATACTGTCTAGACATGTCAACTGACAACATGTAACATTCAGGAACGTCTGTTTAAAAAAAATCACTTATCACCTGTCGGGAAAATTAGAAATGTGTCGTCGCAGAGAGAGTAGAGTGGTAATTCGGCAGCTATTAGAGGAAGATAAGTGAATGTTAATGTAATCAGAGACAGTTTAGGTAAAGAAGTGACAAGTGATTGTGCAAGAGAAAAAGAGAAGACTTGTAGAATTTGTAGACAGATTGAAGGACTTCTGACAGTAATGGTTTAAAAAAACAAGTGGAATTTTATGTATGTGTAAAGGAAATAATAATAAAGACTGAAGTAAATTATTATTGTAAGTAATTTGTTATAGAGTGAGTTTCATATAGAGGGAATTCCCTACCTTCCGAAAATCAAAAGACACTTGTAAGTATTCATACAACTTTATACCTTTCTATAATAACTGACCCAACAACAATTGCTTAAACTATTTTATTGATTAATAATATTTGTTTACAGGAAGTACAAGAAGAAGTATATGTATAAATGTTTACAAAATAAATTAAACATAACTTCAAGCTCTTATATACTGAAGATAAAAATTGCTTTATAATAAAAACACAACTTTTCCACTACAACATCTACACTATAGAGATATACATTCCGTACAAAAATTATCGAAATGATTAAGTTATGTAAAAGATGTTTAAATACTCATACCAGAAGGATTATGCCATTAAAAGCTGGAAACTTGCAATAAAAGAAAGTTACTGAATGATTCAGTGCAATAAGTAGCTTATGAAAAAAATTGATTTCATCATTATGTAGTGACGTGTCCATCCATGCTTTCAAGCTTCAAATAAAAAAAATATTACCAAGTTTTTATGGTGTGATAATTTTTGTACGAAGTGTTATCCTGATGGTGTGCTTTACAAAAGATACATTTTCATTCTATAATGACGAAATAATCACCAGTTCAAGTTTGAAAAGTAATATCACAAATCCGTAGGTACATACACTCCAATTAAAAGCTATCACCATTTTTGATCACACAGTTTTCATACAGTTAACTACACTACAGAACTTTTACGCCAGTCAAATTTAGGCTTCAAAACCCTGTCTGGAAATTGGAAGCAAAAAAGTTTAGCTAAAACGCATAATTAAAATGGAAAAAATTGAATTACCTCAAAAAAATTTGTCGATATTCTTCATAAAATACTTATTTATTATTATTACATAATATTGCTGTACAATGTAATTTAAATATTTAAAAAGGTATTCCTTATTTACCTAATAAGAGTATAAAAATGATTTTTTTTGTACTGTAAAAATATGTTTTTATAAGTATTTCTAATTATATTAATCCCTACAACTGTGGTTAAAGCTAACTTTCCTTTATCACGTTCTTTTTGATTCACAGAAAATTATTTTTTCAGGAAAAATTTAATAAATGACTAGAAATCGGTGGCAAAAAAATATTTGATACAAACGTGACTAAATGTATTTTTCATAAATTTGTATGCAGCTTGCAAAAATCTAACATCTCTGTTAATTTTTTGATAAGTCTTTAAATTTTCCTGATTAAAAAATTGAATATTGAATGAAAAGTGTACAGTTAAAAATCTCCAAGTCTTAGGACCTGGATTTGTAATCAGTGTTATGATTACTCACAAATTAGCTGCTAGCTGCACAACTAATTGATGAAATTAAAAAAATCTCCATTTCTCCCTACAATAAATAATTGTGCTTAAACCGTTTGTTTAACAACTATTCGTTTATATAAATATTATGCTTACCTATTCGAATGTGCATCATAATGAATAAGTTTAATACATGTGAATATCTCTACTTAAAAATTATATACTCTACTTATTGATTGCCATCATGGACATTGGACATGAACTGGTAGTGTTCGCTTTTATAATTTATAGAACACTTTTCGTAAAAGTTGAACGTTAATCAGACAAATAATAATTGTAATGTTTCCTAAAATTGAAATGAAAGGCAAACGATATGCAGGTATTGAAGAAAATAAACATTCACTAAAAATAATAATAACAGAGCAGTTAGAAATAAATAGAACCACAATCAAACTAAAATTAATTAATTAATATTAAATAAATAGGTGGTTAAGATACTTGAATTAGAAATACCAGAGGTAAATTAAAAAAAACTAAAATCAAATCTAACCATAAGATGAAAATTGGTTTAAAAAAGATTTCACATTTAATTATTTTTTTGATTTATGTGGTGAACATTTTCAGAGACCTGAAGCTTCATCTCTAGAGCGTAGTAAATGAGTATAAATATTATGAACTATCAAAAATTAGCGGACTTAAAAATTATTTAAATCCACTGAAGTCTATGATCAAGCAATTTAACAAAGCAAGGGTTGAAGTAAAGTAAGTGTAATAAATAAATTTGAAATGCACAATAAAATTAATAAATAATTAATATTATCATCATTAATAAGTAAGTCACATGATGAATGAAACCCTGATGATTGATTAAAACAGATATCGCAATTATCTCTATTTTTCATCATAAAATCAAGATCAAAAAAATCCCAGAGGAACCTGTGAGTCTATTATGTTTACACATTGAGTGTGTAAAGTGTTTATGATCTCTAGGAAAAAATGGGAATTTGTTATTTAATTAGTCCTTCAATTAAATCTTGTGCTTTTACGCAGTTCACGCCTAGCATTCGCCTTATTATAAAAATTGGACAGTACCTACTTATTGTAAATTTTGATCTTTTCATAGTGAAGGAAAAAAGCTCAAAATGCCCACCACATTTTTATAATCACAGCCAATATTTTATGCCTTGAATCACTCCGGTTAAATTTATTGCAACCTTGAGAAATCATCCCATTATTTACAGAACCCTGAAACTTTTTCCCAATTTAAATCTACAAGGTTCTCCTTGAACCACAAAAATCCTCGTTGCATTATTATTGACTAAAATTTACTAATGATCATTATTTCAAAATAAATAGTGGCAATGCTACCATTTGGCACCCTGTTATAATAATAATTATTGTAAGTATTATCTTTAAAAGTTGCAGAGATTAATTCTGAATAAATACAGTTCAATTGAAATATTATTTTTAACAATTAGTTGTAAAAGTATAAGTAATGATAACTGCTCTGTCTGCTCATTAAATCCCATATTCTAAAATAAATTATTGTCGTATTTTATTACAAAATTTCTGAATTTTTGATATCGAAAATTAAAACTGCAAAAAATTGCTATCACTGGTTGAAAGTGAAGTTCTGCTACTGCTCGATGATTCTTCTTCCACGTTTGCATCTTCACTAGCTGAAATATAAAGATTTATCTGAGCTTGTTCAATATTGAATCAAAAAGTACATACTGTGAATGACTAATTATGAAATTGGCAAAATTTTGGTTATTTTTTAGTATTATTCAAGTTTTTCCTCACTCTGAGTCACCTTAACTGTGATTTGAGACATAACATTTGCACAGAAAGCAGATATTTTAAATTTAAAATGTCAATTGCTTAATTATTAAATTGACAAGGCAGAATGAATGCTGCCAACATTACAGCTCATTCGTATAATAATTTCAAGGCTGGAACCTTGTTGGATTGATATTAAAAAAGTAAGTCGATTATGATTAGTGATTTAAAATACCCAGGTATTTATTTTGTGGGTAAGTATCGGGTAAATACTGTTGTATAACATGTTTCTATCTATTAGGTACCAAATAAGATTGTGGCTTTTGGCTGCTGTTTTCAGGTCTATAAAATGTTCCTGTAAATTTTCAAAAACAAAAGAAAAACAATACATGACTTCAGAAGTAGACAATGTAAAAATTATATCGCTATACAGGGTGTTCTACAAGCTCTATGACAAACTTTGACAGATGGTAGGTTGCTTGATTTTAAACATATTTTTTTTAATAAACATGGGTCCGATTCGTTTTTGTTTAGAAGTTACAAGCATTTAAAGAATCGTAATTTTTTCAGTCAACCAGGAAGTGACACTAAGTCGCTATGTCACTAAGACACTATGTCAACCAATGTACACTTATAAAATGTACACTTACTTCTTACTTCAATGAAAAACGTAGGCTGATAAATAGAAATATCGGTTGTTATGACAATAATAATAATTGTTAGTGTCATTTTAATTATTTATTAGATATTTCGTGTGAAAGTTATAAATAAAAAATGCATTTATTCTCGACTGAGGAATATGCAGATATTGTGTTTGTATATGGGTATTCCAATGGTAACGCCAGACAAGCTTCTCAAGAATACCGACGCAGGTATTCTTGATGTGAGGCTTGCATTCAAGTTGAGGGTGGACATTTCGAACAATTTTTATAGTCTTAAGTTTTGTGATTCATCATTTAATTTAAATTTTTATTGTTGATTGTTAATAAAGGTTAAATGCTTGTAACTTCTAAACAAAAATGAATCGGACCCATGTTTATTAAAAAAAATATGTTTAAAATCAAGCAACCTACCATCTGTCAAAGTTTGTCATAGAGCTTGTAGAACACCCTGTATTTCAAGTAAAATCGCTATTTTGTTCTTTTTTTTTTGCCATCTGCTAGTGGCACTAAGACTTGTTAGTGCGCATTTAGCCAACCATACTCCATACTTAGGGTAGATAAATACCCAATTTATATTTACCTTACCTAAGGGATAAAAAACCCAATCCACATCCCTAAAGCCGGGCAATTAGAGAAATAGAGATGGGGTAATTTGGAGGACTGCTGCCTATTGGAGAAGATTAACCTTTCTTGGTAAAAATTTTTCTAAAAAACCTTTTAATGTTCGTTAATAAAATTAAATAAATGTTTAAATTACATTTTAGGGACGCATAATTACAATTTACGCGTATACATTTTTAAATATGCAAGGACTGACAATAAAAGACACTTAGTAATCTCCCATTATAAATGCTGAATCTCTTAAATTTTATTAATTTTTTGCTATCAGCAGAGTCACACCTCACAAATGTCATGAATCTCTACTACAGTTCCAGGGGGAAATAAAACACATTCATAAAGTGAGATCCTTTTTATTTACATGGTATTTTTGCGTTCAACTTAAAAACAATAAATTACATCTACAACTACTTTAAATGAATACTTTCATATAATTATGTACACGTTTTGTAGAAACAAACACATTAACTATGCGATTCATATATGAATTGAATACAAATCACAAAAAAAGTAAAAACTTGCTAGAAAAATATTGCAAGGTTACGTTATTCAGAAAAAATATTTTGATTTAATACTAGGTTTGTGTCAAAACATGAAAAAAAATTGTGGTAGAGTGAGTCACACAAATAATTAAAACTTCAAAATTTTGTTTTTTTTTTTCATCAATTACATACTCATTTTGTATTTTTTTTTTAAATCTTACCTCATGTTATTATGATGAAGATTAAACTTATCGAAATATACCTACTATTATATTTTTTTTTGTACAATATTAATTATTATTTTGTCAGTCCAATTAACATATTGTCAATTTTTCTTATTAAAAGAATTTGGGACAGTTAAAAATTTACTAGAAACCATTCAAGCATATATCTATATATAAGAATATTACAATTTTAGTTCATTTTGGTTAGTTGAGAATAAAGTTGATTTCAATGATTTCAAAATTGATAGTTCTAGGGCACCATTTCTAAACTCCAGCTACCAATTCTTCAATAGTAATGTTGTGTAAATTATTACGTTATGTACGATTAATGGAAAAAAATACAAAAGTATTCGGAAATTGCTTTTTTGATATTGCTAGTTACTGTACACAATTTCAATACTATCAGACTACACCTAAGGAAAAATTACTTTTCCTATCTCGATCCTCTATCTATAATATGATTTCAATAGAGCAAAAAAAAGGTAAAATAATTTTCTCAAAGTCATAAATGTTAAAAATAGTTATAAATGTAAACACTTTGCTCGGAAACAACCTTGCATTTGATCTATTTCAAGTTAAGTCTCAAACTCTCTTAATAAGACAAACAGAGATTGAAGGGCTCGGTGCAAAAACCAGTCAACTCCATTTTTTACTAATTTTTTAATCCAAGACTTTCAAATTTTTTTTTTTTGATGTGTCTTGAGAAAAATTTATCTTTCAGTTTATTATTAAATCACTGCCAAGTCCCAATATTTAATGGTCAATTTTGTTCGAATCAAAACTTTGTCAAATAACATTTTTAGAAAGTTTTTTTTGATTTCCCACAAATTATGAAAAATGGAGTTGACTGGTTTTTGCACCGAGCCCTTCGACTACATAAGAATAATATGTAGGTAATATTACTATATTATTATGCTGAAAAAATGCTCATTAATTATTATTTCAAGAACGAAAATAGGCAGAATTATCCAAGACATTCAGATTCCTATGATGTGGTTACAAGATTCCAGTTAGAAAAACATAAATTATTTAAAAGGCGAAAGAAAAATCTATTCAAGTTGAATTTTCAAAAGTGAAAAAACAGGCATATTATAGTAGGATTAACTTTAAAAAGTCAGATGTGACGTCTTACTAACCGTCCGAATTAATATTTTTAATTTCACCAGAAAATGTCAAACAGTTAATTGTCAAGTTGTGAACGAGCGTACTAATTATTGGAGGAATCATTCAAAAAATTAATTGAACCGCTTACGTCAGTTTGAGAGCCACTGACAACTACATAAAATTTATTCACGTAATGACATTCTATCCTCTGTGTTGTGCATTTAATTCTCATTCAAAACCAATGTTGACGTATACTTATTTATGCGGGATGGAATGTTTAGACAAACTGGACGGTTACTATAAAAACACGTACATGAAACAAAATAAATCGAACTATCAAAAGGATGTGTATTCTTAATCGATACGTATGACTTTTTAGACTTTATTGGACTATATAACAAGCCTAGTGATTTAGAATATGACTAGTCAAATCGTAAAATAATTACATAATAAACTTAACATTTTATAATATGACAAAACATTTCAGGCACATTATGACTGGCTGGTTGTCAGTCATTTTGTGTAGTGAAATGAAGTTTCAATTACAATTTTAACATAAAAAATATATTATTGTTGATGATATTGGTTCCCCGATTCTTCAATTTCCCACAGGGAAGCTTCAACAAAAAATTAAATTTGGAGGGCCTAGTAGATAAGTGTCGTACCTACCCAAAAAAATGTTTTTTCTTTAAGACACTTGCAAAATTAAGCAGCAAGTGTCACAGTACTAGAACCTGTTACAATCAATAATTTTTTATATGGATTATCTATTTTCTTAAAATTCTTATTAATGCTGGCATATCTCATTTTGAAATAACAGACGGTTTTTGTTTCTCCTTATTACATGTAATGCTGTCATTTAAATATGAATTTAACGCCACTTATTTCGAAAACTAAAGTTCAGAGCATATTCAAAGATAAAATCTGGACCACCTGTAAATTTTTATTTTTACCTCCATTTTCGTTCTTGAGATAACCGAGCACATGCATATAATAATTAGCCTTTCTACTTAATAATACAAATTAGTATCATATTAGTATGAAAATACCTGAAATCTCAAACTATTATTAGGTATAAATACATCTTAACCAACAGGTTTTTTTTACGGGATAATTGAAATAAATATTCACAGAAATCTCCAAAACAGAATAATCGGAATTATCAGTCATGTTTTTGCTTCAGAGATACAGAATGTAAAATAAAACTGGTCTTAAATGTATTTCTATACTAAAGAACTCTAAAATTTTTATTCACCCTGCATCTCGCTCGATAATTAAGAAGCTTGAAAAATCTGACTAAATTCCTGAGCGATTTAAAATGGTCGGAAAAATTCACGTCGGTTTTTGATAAATTCTTTAGCTAAGAAACCCGAAAGACCACTGAACTTGAAATACCTTTCCCTAATACATTCATTTAAATTCAAAATTTTTGAAAGTATATACATAATAACCTTTTTTGAGATTCTCGCTTTGCTAGTGCTAGTGCTAGTAATGCTTATAATATGTATGTTTTTTTTCTTTTTATTACAACAATCTAAAAGTACTTCGATCGATCACTTAATTATCTATCAAGATAAGAGAAAAAATACTTTTTAATAAAATAAGACATATTAAATCGGTTTAAACTATACTGCCCTTGAATCATGCGAAATTGGCTGCCATTTGAAGACACTTTAATAATTTTTACATAAAATATGATGACGTACCTAAGGTATGAGCTGTAGGTACATAATTAAATAATTGAATTATCACTAATAAGATAATAACAATTACCTAAAAATTATTATTATTATCAATGACACACTTATAGTGTACCAAAAAATAATAATAAGCTAAGAAGATATTTTCTTATAGAAAATTCAAAGTACACCTTCTTAGTTTATCAATTTTAGATCTAGAGACCCTTCGCCATCAATCGGTTATCCTCCTTTTCAATATCACATTTCTTAAAAATCGATGAAGATTTGAAATAACATTATGCAGCATTTCGGTTATGTAAGGCATACATTAGTGCTAAACAAAAATAATGTCTTTTATGTTTTTTCAGGATATTAAAAAATTATTTAGTTTTTTTTTTGTCATTTCTGATTTTAAAAATTTCAAACTTATTTATTATTATTAATCATCCTAAACAGTAACCTAAAATAAAATACACATAAGACTAATGAATTGTGTAACCCACTCTTTCTCTCTTCGTTTTCCTCTATTTTGTTTCACATTCTTTTTAATTCCACCCTTTTATTTATGTTTCTTCCTCGACTTCTTCCTTCCCGCTTTCTTGACTTCCACCTCTTTGACTTCTTCATCTTGACTAAGATCTACCAAAGTGAGGTTTACTTTCCCCGAATCATCACTTTCTGTCGTTTCCAGACCTGAATTCTTCTCATCATCTGATGATTTATCCGAAACTTTTACATCAGAATCAAATACCAGTTCATCTTCAGTAGCCGCTTCGATCAACTGATCTGTATTTTTAACGCACGATGAATACGACTTTTTCGGCACATTTTCCGGAGAAGAATAAGGGATTATGGTGTCTATATCATCCCCCAGAAGATCCCCATCGTTGGATTTGTTATTTTCAGAATCGTCTTCTATGACCCAGACATCATCTTCGTGCTTTATGACTTGATATTCAGTTTTTTGGTTTAATCGAACACCAAGCTTAGGTTTCGGTTTTGTTTTTGGAATTCTCGGCTGCAACCTCTTGCGTGTACTCGACTGGTCTATTTCCGAAAGGTTCAAGCCTTGGTATTTAAAATTGAGGGATTTTTCACTCTCGTGAGTTGACTCGGAAGATCTTACAGAATCATCGATGCTCGGTATGAAATCTTCTGGATATTTTGTGGCAGGTTCTTCTGGGATCTTTTCGTCATTATTTAAAATAGCCGAACTTCGAGAATCGTACAAGTCTCCTAATAAATCTTTCAACGGATCACTTTTCTCTCTACTTTCATCGGAAAATGAACTGATCACTGGTTTCGGTTTGATGTACTTTGATTCTTTCTCGTTGCTAGTATTTTTAATTTTAGGAGTAACTTTACTGAACGCACTCTGCTTTTTACCATTACGAACACTTTTCTCCTCTACTTTTACCTCTTTGTCTGCACTCGAGGAGGACTTCCTCTCACCAATCGGTGACTTCTCCAGCAACTTAACGGCGACCTCGGCAGTCGAGTGTAGAGGACGAACGATTATTTCATTGCCTGGATGATATTTATGACGATTGTCCGCCGGGGTTGGTTTCACCGAGACGATGGGCCGAAAGAGAGCCTCGTCACAGTTCTCATGCATGACGATGACTTCGTCGGGTTGATCTGAAGGTTGCTCGTCGTCCGATTGCACCGTCACTACCCCGCCGAGCGGGTTCACCACCTTGGCGACGGGCGGCGGTTGTTTCACCGATACGATCACACAACGGCCACCTGGAGGACAGAATAAGCCAATGGCAGGTCACACTGAGATTAAGATTTGACTTGATTAACGGTTTGATCGCATGCATACATGCTTAAGGAGGTTAGTAGGAGAGGTGTGATGGTGCGAGAGGTATATCCAAGCATCTACCAAGGTACAATTTGTTATGGAGCATTATTTTGAAACATTTATAAAAAGATCAATCCATCAACAAAGCAACAAAAATCAAAAGGTTCCTGATTATGAGTTAAAAAAATGTAATCATTTTGATAGGTACGAGTATGTCTTCTGGATTCAATAATTTTAAAATAAATAACGTTAGATAACAATATTAATCAAGACTACTTCTAAATAATAAAATTATTTATATGATTAGTATTTATTAATGTTGTCCAGAAAAAATAACCTTTTTTATATTTTAAAGCACTAGAAGGAAAATAAATTTGTATGGACTGAAGATGGATGCTTTTATTTTCAAAAATTGATTACTAATCCTCAAAAAAATTGAAAACACCCAACAATTTTTTAAAAACGAATAACACCAGCAAGTACATTTTGTGATTCATGCGCAAAATGCCTACAGGGTGGAAACTTGGGGATTTAACATTTAATTTAAACATTTAATTAAAATTTAATTCAGTTTTGTGCAAATAATATCTCCAGGCTTATCTTTAGAATGTTATGTTATTGAAATAACTTCGAGCAATGGCCAAAAAGGTACTGTGTTAGAAAATGTGTTCAGATAAATAATCAGAGAGCTCAGAAGAAGTAAGTTTTCTTATTTTTATTTTTTGTTAAAAATAAATTTTGTAAAACGATTCAACACGTTTTGTTTTAGAGTCAAATTTGGGAATTATAAATTTTAAAACCCAACTGAGCAAGAGAGAGCCCTCTTCATGTTACCTACTGTTACCTACTAACATCCATTTTTATAAAATACAGGCTAAATAAAAGGGATGAAGGATACCGGAAAAGCAATTCATACAGAGATTCAGGAAAATAAAATCGGTCAGTTGCAATCCTGCCGTTGGCTAAATCTGCCGAACCCAAATCCCGAGTGAAAAAGGTGGCAAGTAAAAAGTATAAAGCGGTGCATTATTAAATGTTACATCTTGGGAGCTCAAGTACAACAAAAGCCAAAACGTGAACACTCTTTTGCGTTGTTATCACATTTACTAAGGGACATAATAAATAAAGATCGACCACATTCAACATAATTTGTTTCTTTACACTAGGACCGCAATATCTGGCCCGATTTTAATAATCGACTCAAATAAAATCAACCGTTTTGCACAGCTCATTTTTTCTTTACAGAAAAGTGAACGCTCATGATTTAAGAAATATTCCTCAATAACCAACAGCAAAATTCCAGAGAAAACACCAAGGTACATAGATGAAGAAGAAGAGAAAAGTTACTTAGCTACTACTGCCAAACCACCATAATTAATCACTCTACTTTATTTATTATGTCCGTGCATTTATCTCATAATAATGATAACAATAATAATACAAGAAAAAACATACCAGCACGATCCACTCTACAACCGGGTTCCTGCATAGCATCGGCTAGGTCCTCCCGAAGCTTATAGTCTCCGCCGGATCCTCCGAACTGCTCACGGTTGTCGCCCCTGTGAGGCGATTGGCCGCAGCTGCCGATCGAGCAGGATTCGATCATCGTTAGTTTCTGGGTTTTACTGACGGGCATGTTAACGGGCTTGGATCGGCCGACATCTATTGGGTACGATTCGGTTGTCCTGCAATAATCAAATATCTGTTTGCTCACCATGAACCTAAACCCGCCCCCAATAACAGAATACTAACAAGATTGACTAAAATCATGATACACTTTCTTGAACAACAGCTGAATATCTCAACTCACCCATTAGCAACTTCGTAAGTCTTGAACTCGAATTGTGGTCCCATCCAGAGTCTCCTATGAGGCCCAGCATGAGTCACAATCTCCACCTGAGACAACCACTGTTCTTCGTTGGTATCTGGCGTAGACCTCTTTTCAACTACTCCTGAACAAGCGAGAGACGGTGCGAGGAGAGCAAGACTTCGAGCTGGCATGGGTAGAGGGACTTCTACGCTGTCGGGCTTTCTCTGCAGTAACCATTGTGCCTTCTTAGTGACATGGAGCTCTATGGAAGTATCGTCACAAACTCGTTCCTATAAATTGATAAATGATAAATCTTTTTACCTGTAACTCATTCTAATAATCGATATGAGAGGGTTAACAACAGAGTCCCCGGTGCTTTTGTCACCAAGTGGTTGCTGGTATTTATATTTTCACCCAAAAATATTCTGAGGAATTTGGTTTTTACTATATGGGGTGCTACTTAAAGGGATGTACTAAATTTAAGGCCGTATTCCTGGACCCATTTAAAGTAGAAAAGTTCATATAAAATAAACATGTATGCTAGAATATACATTTGGTGAGGGTGCCCCTTGGACACCAGTGGACTTAATAATTTTAATCTACTTGGGGCTAAAAAGATCTTTCAAGAAAATAAATTTAGAAAATTTAGCAAAAAGTGGTTGCTGGTTGCAAAAACTCTATAGTTCACCATCTTACAAGCAAGCGGAGGGCATACAATAATGATATTATAAAGACTTTTCATGGTAGTTTTTGATTATTAAAGTTTTTATATTTTTTCATTTTCAGGATCCACTTGAATTTTTTGTACTGTTTAATGAAACACGCTGTCTAATAAATCTGATTGTGGCTCCACTTATTTTTTATTTTATTACATTTGATTGGACAAAAATCCGAAACATGACCCGTCTCCCAGAAAGCAAAACTTATTATTACTAAAACGAACCTTAGGGACGGAAGAGATATGCCTCGGATCCAGCTCATACTCCATCAGGTGTCCGTGTACGGTTATCACGAACACCGCCTCGCAGGGTCGCAAGGCCTGCTTGCCAACAGCTTGGGGGGCGTCGCGGGGGCCAAGCTTTCGCTCGAGCCAGGCCCGGGGCGGAGCAAAAGTAGCTGCAAGACGCAGAGACAGGTGGTTATCCTCCGTCGAGCTGCCGCTGCCGCTCAGCTTATGCAGGCCTGAATGACAATGAAAATGTGACCACCCGTCACGATACGATAAGGGTTCGAAGAGAGGATCGGAGAAGAAATAAATGTGTTGATTGTTTGATTGAATGATTGATCTGGGTCATAGATTGTATGGTGACTCGTTTGTTGGTTGAGACATTTTCAACAATGGGAAGTACAAGAAATCATAAAAAAAAACAGAACTAATACTTTTTTAATAATAATTGTAGAAAATGAAAATGTTTTGGAAAAATAATGAATGAAAAAAAATCATGAAAGTAGATGACGATTTATGACTCACTGGCAAAAAAAAAACTTTTTAGGGTTCATGATTTATTTACAAGTAGTGACAGCTCAAATTTTATCTTCAATCAGGAAATATTGTTTAAGGAAATTTTTGTTATGAATTTTCAGAAGATTGCAAGGCGACCTAGCAAAAAGAATTTCAAGGAAGGAGTAGCACCAATAATGTCTTCTTAAAATTAGATTTTTTAAACAGCAATTTGCAAGACAGACATTGGTTGACGTTCTAAAATATAAAATTAAAACATGCCAAAATGAAAAAGCTGGAAAACTTCATGGACAAAATAAAAAAAAAATTATAGAAAATAATCACAATCATAAAGCGCATCCAAAAACCAGTAAAAGCAATTATTCCAATGTCGGTAAAAAAAAAGCCTTAAGCAGAAGTCAAAGAGAGCAGCGGCTAGAAATTAAAGCATGAAAGCACATTAAAAAAATCATGAAAAGCAATGAAAGTTAATTTAGTCACTAAATGGAGCTAAATAATTGTTAAAATATTAAACATGGCCAAAATTTGTAAAATTCTGGGTTTACTACTACTTCTACAGTTGAGAAAGCTAAATGAACATGCAGATAAGTATTATGTAAGTAGGTATCATTCAGACCAATACATGAAAATATCTACAAGGAAGAAACTACACCATAATTAATATGTACTAAATTACAAACCATTGTTGAAATTCTCTCCAATTTTATGGCAATACCTTAATTGAACAAATTTGTTCAAAAACTAAATTTATGAGTCACAGAGAACTGGGTTTCAAAGTGAATCATTATGTGGTAATATCTCCAAACAACACATTACTTCTAGTGATAACAATACCTCTACTAAAAAACTAACAAGTAAAAAAGGGTGAGATGTATAATAAAAATATCAGAGGAAGAAAATGGGTTTAAGCTGCAAAGTCTTTTGCATGTAAGGGATCTGAATCTGAATAATTGACTCCCTCAACCTTTACAATGATAGATATAGATATTAAATACAAGTCAAGACAAGGCATAAACCACATTTTCTTCAGGATCGAGGGTGCATACAGCTAATAAAATATTTTTGCATTACTTGCAGTACGATTAGACATAATTAATATTAAGGACTATGATTATTGTAGATGTGAGAAAGGTTCTTCAAATTTAATTTTTTTACTCAAAAACTACTTACTCCATTTTAAAAAATTAACAGACAAAAGAGTATAAAAAAATGTTTTCAACTTGCGTGATATTTCTGCAAAAGTTAAGATAACATCTCATTCTAGAGAAGTTTAAGTTTTAAAGGAGTTTATTAGGCAAAAACTTATCTTAACATAATAATAATAATAATAATAATAATAATAATATAATAATAATATCTCTCTTTATTGTACGTAAAGTTACAACAATCATTGCATCAGTACAATAGTGTTAAATAGAGTAAAATGTCGTGAAAACAAACAACGAACTAATCCAAACAAATCGCATGCGTATTCAAAAGGTCGTACGCATGCGATTGAACAAAGAAAGCTTGAACATAGCAAAAAGTGTACATTAAAACATTAATCTATCTATACATAGTACCTAATACTATATCGTCATATTAAGTCGAATTGACCAGATACTAGCAAACGAAAGTATCTATATTTTCAAGTGTTTAAGTCGGGAAGGAAGGGGGGGGGGTGGAAGACAGTATGTCCATGGTAGTATATGGTTCAAGCTCTGTGAGATGTTTCCGCAGATATAACTTGAACTGAGAGAATCTGACGGTTGAAGGGTCAAGTCGGAAATGGTTTAGGTATTTTATAGACGCGTATGTAAACGTCTTTTCAGAGGACGAGAGGTGGTGGGTTGGTAGTTTAAATAGATTGAATCGAGTATGATAGTTGTGTGAGAATCGGAAAGGATCAAGCTTAGCCTGGTTTTTGTAAATAAGTTTGAGGAGGGAGAAGACATACAGGGCGGGCAATGTTAGTAGACCAAGTCGTCTGAATTGTCCCCTGCAAGACTCGCGGATGGATAAGTCTGCCAGGATCCTGAGAGCCCTCTTCTGAAGAAGGAAGACTTTACTGAGGGACTTCTCAGTGCTGCCCCAGACGGCGATGCCATAGGCTACGTGACTATAAAAATGTCCATAATATGCAGAGAGCAGAATATTATGGGAGACAGTGTGTTGGAGTCGTCTCAAAAGGAAACAGGAGCTAGCTAGTCGGTGGCATAGGAGGTCTGTGTGAGCTGCCCAGTTTAGATTTTGATCGATGTGAAAACCTAAAAATTTCACGACCTCTCTGGGCTTAATCAGGGAATTTTCATTCGGGATGTCAGGTAGGGGTGGTAGACGTGATCCGGAAGAATGAAAGTCTATCAATTCAGTTTTTGTCAAGTTCAGTTTTAGTCTATTGACTCTAAGCCATGTAGAGGCTTTTTCCAGTGGGTCTTGAACGGTTGATATAATTTCCGAAATGTCGCTTGTCTTTATCTTAATGAGAATGGTTGTATCGTCTGCATAGTTGACGCAGATGGAATTTGAAGATGTTATTTTGGGACCTAATTCGTTGATGAAAATGAGGAACAGGAGTGGACCAAGGACACTGCCCTGTGGAACTCCAGACGAGACAGGAGCAAAGAGGGACCTGGTCACTCGGCCATCTGACCCAATCAATTCCACCGCTTGAGTTCGACCCTGCAAGTAACTGGAGAACCAGGAGAGGGCCAGTCCACGTATACCCACAGCCTGCAGTCTTAGAAGGAGGCACTCATGACACACACTGTCGAATGCCTTGGAGAGGTCCAGAAGCCATCCCACCGTGCGGATACCGTCCTCCATTCCCCCAGAGATATACTCCGTCAGTTGGACAAGAGCAGTCTCAGTGGATCTGTTCCTTAAGAAACCATGTTGGGAGTCAGACAGAGTTCTAGTCTTTTCAAGAAAGTCCAAGAGACGGTGCGAAACCAGTGACTCAATAATTTTGTCAAAGACCGAAAGCAGGCTAATCGGTCTGTAATTCTCGGGATTTTTACCGTCGCCTTTTTTGAAAATGGGTTTAACGAGTGCGGCTTTGAGTTGCTCGGGGAATACACCAGTCAGAAAGGAGCTATTTATAATATCTGCGAGTGGATGAGCCAGCACGGATATGCAGTGTTTGGCAATGAAGGAGGGAATCTCATCTAGGCCCGATGACATTTTGCCCTTAAACCTGAGGACGACGCGATTGATTTCATCGGGTGAAGTGGGGTAGAACATGAATGACGAAGAAACAGAAGTTGCCATGTTAGAACCATGAGTATGATTGTAGACGAGGGAATCATTTGAGAGAAAAACGCTATTAAGCATTTCGGACATTTCCTCAGGATCCTCCGAAATTGTACCCTGAAAGTTCAGCTCTACGATTTTTTGAGAATGGGTCGCCGATTGGCGGTGTTTGTTTATGAGGGTCCACCCAGATTTAATTGGATTTTCAGATTCGCTAATGAAGATATCATTGCGTCGTTTTGTTTCCTGCCTTATCAAGTACTTAAACTTTCGTTGCAGACTAATGAGTTGTGATTTGAACAGGGCGTTGGAAGTATTTTTCAGAGGGCTGAGGAGATTAATTTTGTCGTAGAGTTGGCGTATTTCGGGGGTGAGCCATCTGGGCCCGGCGAGTCGAGTGCTGTGATTTTTAGATTTTTCGAGTGGGAAATATTTGTCAAAGTAAAAAGATACAGTATCCGCGAAGTAAGAGAACTTGGAATTTGTATCTGGTGCGTCCAGCACATTCTGCCAACTCTCATGCAGAAGCTCGTTCCTAAATTGGAGAAGTAGGAGAGGATTTTTTATATCTCGTTTCCATCTAAAGAGCTCAATGATGGATTTGCAGCACTGTTTCATGGTAGAATCCCGAAGGGTAACATGCAATGCTTCATGGTCCGATAAAAAGGTAGGTAGTGTGTTGCTGTCGAATAGTTTCAGCATACCGGAGATTGCTATGTTGTCTATGCAAGTTGCCGAAGTAGCGGTGATCCTTGTGGGGGTGCTAAAGCAAAGACGGAAGCCATGGGAAGAGAGGATCCCGGTCAGACTGGAGGTGTTCGAGTTGTCACAAAGTACGTCAATGTTGAAATCGGCAGCCAGGACTACATTAGCTGTCATCCGAGAAACCGCGTCAAGTAATCCGTCTAGGTGATAAATAAAGTCTCTTACACGTGAGCTAGGTGTACGGTATACAGACAGTATGATTACTTTTTGTGAAAGAAATTTGGTTTCGGATGCCGAGATTTCACATATAAGGGGTTGCGAAAGGGAGCAAAGACTTTGTACATTTCTGCTCTGAATGTCACTTCTGCTATAGACCGACGAGCCCCCGCGCGCCGACTGTCTGCAGTAGGAAGAGGAGAGATTGTAATTGTTAATATTGATGTTCTGGATGTTCTCTGCAATTAAGAAGTGTTCATTTAGGCAGAGAAACTCAGGAAATCCGACATCAGAGATCAACACTTCCAGACCATCTACTGAATTATTGAGGGAGCTGATGTTGATGTGTAGCACGCGGATATCATGCTTATTGCAAGGGAGAGGAGGTTGGGGCAAAAGGAGAGGGGTTGATGTCGAAGTCGAAGATTTTCCGTCTTGTCATCTCCTATGAATGGGGGAGTTGTAAAGTCTGGAGTTGTCACGTGCTTTCAGTAGGTAGTTGGTATTTTCTGTAGCCAGGTGAGATCTGAAAGCCTTCAAGTCCGAGTCCGCCTCAGCTCCTGTCAAACCATAGTTTTCGTAAAACTGTTTGTAGAACTTAAGGAGAGCATCTTTGTCTGTAGGAAAACCTTCAGAAGCAAGTCGTAATCTGATGCTGCTTCTCGTCTCACCATGCACGCATGTTGAATCACTCCTTTCATGAAGATAGGCCAAGTACAGTCGAACGCTTTGCAGCAGTTCAGGTTGTCGCAGTCGTGATAACAAATAAAGCCCTTCGTTCTCAGCTGATGTTTTAGTCATTCTGGCTTGTGGTGGCCAGAGTGCCCTAAGCCAGGTGGGAGCTTCATTGATAACTCTATCGTTTTCGATTACAGCTTCCGAAGTATCGTTAGATGACGCTGGAACGAAGTTTTCATATTTGCGCTTTGGTGATGGTATATCAGGGGTTGGTGCTAACTTATCTGGAGCAGATGACAGGGTTATTGTGGGTGTTGCAGGTTGATCAATTCCTTGCAATTTCTTCCTTTCCCGGGATGTGGAGAGAGAGGACGTTGTAGGAACAGCTTCTAGAGATTTTCTACTGTCTTCAGAAAACCGTTCGAACCGGCGAACACTGATGTTATATGGCCAAAAGGACGGATCAAGAATCCTCTCTATCTCATCGCCCCGAACTCCGACCATATAGTTAGTAAAACTAAGTTTGTCCATTCTACCTTGGTCAGGCTGATTTACTAAGGACTTGATTTTTATAAATCCCGTAATATTCAATTTGTTCTTAATATTTGTACATGAGTAACAGCCAGTATTATAAAGGCTCATTAAGTTTACAGGCAGTTTTCTGTGGCCGTTTTTAGAAATTGTATCGACCGTAGGTGGAAAATATAGCAATTCAGTGATTCTTGGCATGAAATGGATTACAAAAATATTAATAAAACTTATTTGACGTGGATATTAGCTGTAAAAATGGTACTTGAAATCTGCCCATTAGCTTAATGGGTCTTTATAATATTGGCTGTTAATGAAATAACTAATTGATTTTATTAGCTGCATGCAATTTCACCAACCACTGATCTAATCTTGGAAAACTAAAAATAGTAAAAATGGATAAACAACAACAAAAAACAGGTAAAATATAACGTCTGGTCCATTCAACTTGAGACAGCCTGATATTTGATAAATCGTGAAGAAAAGGAAATGCTGACACCTATTTTTGAATTTATTTCAATGCCATAAAAATGTATTTTTTTTCTGCAGACTCTTATTCTATGAAAAAAGAAGAGTAATTATTCCTAATTTTGTTTTATTACAATTGTAATTTAACACGTAAAAAATTAAACAAATAATTTTTTTATTTATTTTATTGCTGCAAATATTTTCATTCATAATAAAAACAAAACAAAAAACTGGCTTCCTTCATTTTGTAAGTGCTAATTTACAATCGGATCAAAAAGCTTTTTAACAATCACCTTTTTCCATAGAATAAGAATCAGTAAAAAAAAAAACAATCATTTCTATTAAAAAAAACAAGCTGGCTTTGAAAAATCCTTCAGGAGATTGTCACAACAACAACAAAAAATCTCCCCCTCCCCTCTAACACCAAATAAATTTTAAACTTCTTTATTAAAAAATGGAATATCCGGCTTTCTCAAGTTAAATTAATGGAGCAACCGTTATAAAATAAAAAGAGTACTGTTAAAAAAACCGTGAGAGAAACCATTCGTTCCACTTACCACCCAAGGTCATGGCAGGCAGGTTGGCGGCAGGAACGTGTCCCTGCACAGACTGACGGATCTGATTGAGAGGATGCACTACGGTGGGAGTGGGATAGGGCGGATGGCGGGGGTTGCAGTAGGCTGGATGTCCTCCATTGGTCGACGCTTCTCCAACCGTTACAGGACTAGAACGGCCCTCGGCTGTTAGACCGGCAGAACGGTGAAAACGGGACATCTTGTTGACTACAAACGGAGTTGTGTGCGTTCTGGAAGAGGAGGAAAGCGTGTTAATATTTATATAAATTTCCTCATGGATTCAATTTAAATATTTCCAAGAAATTATGCGCCGAGTCAGAATCAATTGAATCGCTTATTATTTCAGAAATAACCCAAAGTCAAATTTTGAGCAAAACTGAAGCTGAAAGTCAAAAGTTAACCTTTTAGGTAAGAATTGTAAATATTTGTGAAACATGTTGTTGCAATAAACGACTCAAAAAGGCCATAATGTGACTAAAGTTGACTGAGATATTATGCAATTCAGTTAAATTCAATGTTGCTGAGAACTGAGAAGGGAACAGGCGGGCCCAGATGTTGCACTAAAATAATTACAATCAAGTGAATCAAGTAAATGATAAGAGGGAATTTTTCAAACCCTTTCTGTTCACTTAATTTTATATTTATCTGGACGAAATGTTACTTTTAATTAGGTTTGTATTTCCCCTATTACACTAGTAATTGTTTATTCTGTACAGTAAATTCCAAGAAGCGACAAGCGATAGTTTATTTTCCTTCAAAAAGGAAGCTATTTGCATCAAAAAGACAATAAGCAAATTTCATTGAGTGCATTGCTAACGTGAAAACTTTGCATGATTAAATCCGAAATACTTCTGAAGCCTCGCATCTTTTCACATTTACAAATCTTGTTAGCAACCAAATGTGACTAGTTGCCTACAGCTGGGTCAGTTCATTGTGGTGACTAGACTATGAGTTGTTTTACTTATATGTTCTAATTTCTTTCACAGTATCTTACTAGACAAATCTGGTGAACATGAACATTTGCATATCCAGAAATCTAGCTATAGCAAGATTAATAACGGTCAGAAAAAAGTAACAAACTCAAACTCAAAACACTCACCTTACTCCTATCCCGCCACCGTACGCTGTAACAGCGAAAACGTGAGTCGTTCCCCTAATAGTACTAGCTCCCACCCATCGTCCGTCTCCCGAGAAGCACATATCTTGCACTCTGGCAGATGTATCTCCCCTGTAAAGCACGTAAAGATGATGCACGGCGGCAAGCGATGGACCCCCAGGATGGGGTTGCAGACGGAAGAGGTGAAAGTAGTGTCCTTTAACATCGGCAGTCAACAGCAGACAACCAGAAGGGTCCCAAGCCATGTGTGCTAGGGGATTGCGGTGGGCTGGGAAGTGAGCTACTGTACATGGCGTCACTTGATTAGAGACAGAACAATCTGCTGAAGGCAGGTGTTGCTGGAAGAGTTACTGAGCATTAGGAGATTCTTTACTGACAGGATTTTTGCAACACTTACCGCTAAATCCAGAACCGTAACGACACCCTTATTAGAGACGTCGGCTTGACCGCCAGCTTGGGGACTGGACGTTCCAGACTTACTCGCGTTCATATTCAAGGTACTTGCGACTGAATCTTTCAAATCTCTCAAGCCACGACCAAGGGTTTTTGCTGCATGTAGAACTGTTGCAGTATAGCTCTGGAAATTTCCATGTAATCAATAAAAATGAACGGTAAAATGTCAAATAAACAAACCTGTACTCCTTCACCCTCAAATCCCCCATTACTTTTAAGTGAAGAATCGAGTTTCAATGGCGCGTAAGCCATCCACCTGGAACCTAAGGCGATAGGATTCTGTTGTAGTCCCGAAGGAATAAAACAATCTTGCAGTGAATAGATGGGTTGTAAAATAAAAGCGTCGAAAATCACTAATCGGCCTTCAAATGTCACAACTACGGAACGCTTATTTGCGAGAACTTCTAATGGGAGATTCCTAAATTTTGTAATTTCCACCTGTAAGTGTAATGAAACATAATTTATGGAATTCGACTTTCATATCAAAGTGCTTACCTGTTCAGCTGTTTTCAGAGATAGAAACCTTACAGGATAGTAAGCAGATCCAGGAAGTATCACAGAATCGCATAAAGCAATCAAAGGTCTTGCGTAGGCAAATTTATCTTCAATTTCTTTGCCAACGACAGCGGGAGTCGGCAATATTTTCACCGATCGTATACTTCCATGTCGCCAGGATAGAATTTCCGTCGCTTCACCATTTGCTTGAACCGCCCATAACTATCATGAAAATAAAAAAGCATATTAATAGATTATGATAAGTTGAAATGAAGATCTCACAACTTACCTGGAGTCCGGAAGAGTATCCAAGAACAATAATTAACGGAGCCGGGATAGATGAATCGGTATCAGTGTTGCGGTAATATGATTCGTCATCAATCTGTTCGAATTTCACCCACTGGATTTTGTCTTTAGGGTCAACCAGATCGGTATGATTAGTAGACGGTACCACCTCTGTTATAAATCCGGCTACACTTTCCAAAATTGATGGATCGGGGACCTGTTGAGGGTGGACCACGGTTGGTTTCTTTGGAGTTGGATGGAACCTTGTTCCAGTGGGGGAGTCGGCTGACATTCTCCCAATTAGTCACCTTTATGAGGGAGGATCAGAATTTTGAATATTAATAATAAAAATATGACACCTAAATACGTATTTATTATATTATCTGTCTGTATTGTATCCAAAAGTATCAATTAAAAGTCGCGGGTTTAGATAGAGGAGTGGAATTTAAGAAAACATACCTTCTATTTTATTAAAGACAATTGAAGTTATTTTATTAAATTCTACTTTAAACCAACAAATTAAAACCACATTAACAAACAATTTATAACTTTAGGTATATCAGACAGACAAAACTAAACAGGCTTTCAATCTTAAAAAGAACAAACACCAACCAAATCTACAACTTTATCAGGGAAAGTAAAAGTAATCAGCCAGATAAAAAGAAAAAAAATTGTGGGTTTACAATAAATATTAAGTAAATGTGCCCCATTATTGCCAGACACTTCTTCAAGAATAATTATTATCAAATATTAAATTTGTTTTGTTATCAAAAAACCTTTCATGGGTTTTTATGATTAATAAAAAAATATATTGTCTTTGTATAATAAAAACTAAAACTACCAAAATCTACCAAACTTCAATAAATAAACCTGAGAAGAGCTTATTACAGACTAGACTAGATTTTACAAATTGTTTCTTGTTGATTTTTCATATTTTTCAAGGAGGAGGCAACACTTTTGCTGTTTCTTTTTTTTTTTCTTAAATTATCAAAAAACCAGCCATCATAATAATGAAATTAACCTACTTGATCACTGCTTGAATTGTTAATCAGCAGATTTCAATCTCTCTTAGATATCATTCAATAACATCTCCCATAGACGCGTTAAGTTGGCCCAAAAAGGATGGTAAAATGCCTTAACCGATTGTCAAATCTAGCACCAGGTTCAACATCTTTATTTTTCTGATAAGATTTTTAGGGTCATTGTGCAAGAATAAAAAAACGGGCCGGTGGTAAAATGGACCATTCGATTGCCCATCGCTACAAATGTGGTTAAGAAGTAAAAACCAAATTAATATCATGACTGTAATTTCCTAAAAAAATATTCGAAAATAGCTGTACCACTCTGTTGCTTGACTTACCACTCCCAGAAACTATGAACGAGTCAAGGGTCACAAGAAAATCTGTGACTAAAGGCTTTATTTTTTTAAGATTAAAGACTAAAGATTTATAATAAGAAAAGGTGAACTTTTATACCACCACTAGTTTTAATCTCTGTACTTTATAATTTATAATAATATTCAATTAAATTCGGACCAAGGGTGTCTTCACAAAGGTGTAAACATCAGAAAGGTAGCTTCCAGGTAGTTAAAAATGTTTGAATATTACTTTTAACCACCCCCAGGGAAGATTTGACCACTATTCAGTTATAAGTAATCATCCGAGGGGTAAGACACTGGCAATGAATGTGTACAACACTGCCAAACACTGCCAAATATTTCCAAAACATTGCCAAATATTTCCAAACATTGCCAAACATTTCCAAATATTGCCAAATATTTCCAGATATTTCCAAACATTGCCAAACATTTCCAAATATCAAATATCTGAACATTTCCAAACATTTCCAAACATTGCCAAATATTTACAATTAATATTTCCAATTCCAAACACTGCCAAATATTGCCAAACATTTCCAAATATTGCCAAACATTTCCAAATATTTCCAAATATTTCCAAACATTTCCAAACATTGCCAAATATTTCAAAATATTTCCAATTCCAAACATTGCCAAACATTTCCAAACATTGCCAAATATTGCCAAACATTTTAAAATATTTCCAAACATTTCCAAATATTTACAAACATTTCCAAACATTGCCAAATATTTCAAAATATTCCCAAATATTTCCAAGCATTTCCAAACATTTCCAAAGCTGTGTACAGACATCTCCACAGAGTGTCCTACCCCTCGTAATCATCCCTTGCATCTACCATGAGTACCATGACCTCTACTCAGGTCCTGTATTAAGTTCGGGCCAATTTATCAAGTTAATGGGTGGCTGAAAGTGTTACTTCAAGTTTTACCAACTTAATATTTTATCACCCTAAAAAGTGATTTTACTATTTTTTTTTTATTGTTCAATCAACCCTCAATTTTCAAACAATTTTTCAACAGCTGGAACACAGATTGCGTGTTTCTTCTGCTTCACAGTAAACGATTTAATCTCGGATGTAGTAAAACTTCACCCCCGCCATTATAAAACCGACCGTTTTATTATGACAGGAGGCAGAACATAATAATCACCTCAACTTGTGCAGATTTATAGTTTTTAGCTGAAAAGCCTACCTATGCAACCAAAAATTTAGCCAAGTTTCTGAGGGTGATTAATCAAAATCAACAGGTGGTAAAATATTTTTGCACTTCTCAAAAGTGTTTAAAATGATTTAACCAGCTGAAGTTACCTCTTCCGGCGGTTACTTTACTTAAATCCTTGCGAACTTGGCCTGAATTAAACAAAGCATAAAAAATACTAGGGCTGCAATCGCAGAGGGATGGTTAGACAAAACTGAAGGGTAGTAAAATCTGACGGTGAGAAAATCTTTTCTCAGGGTGCTAAAAGTGTTAATTAAAACGTTTCGAACAACCTGGAAATAACTTTCGGTGTGAAACTCTTGTGAAGTTGACAGACATTTAACAAGGGCACATATAGCGCAGGGGCCGCCATCTTGGGGGTGAGTACTCAAAATTAACCCCTTAAACGGGGAATGTCTCAATTGAAATGCAAAATTTTTTTTTAAATAAATTTAACTGGATTTTTGTACCATTATCTTACCCGATCTTACCAATGGATGGCACCGGCACCACTAGGGCTATAAGCTTATTTTTATTTTAATACCAATATAAGCAAAGAAAACCGACTTAAATGATAGCATTTGTCGTATTTCTGTGGAGACCTTTCCCGCTTGAAGGGTTTTAGGGAGTGGTAGAAAGTCGTAAAATAGTTACAGTTTTGGTTTTACAACACAAGTGAACTTGGCATTAATTAGGTTGGCACAACTTTTTTTCAAGTAAGGCTTTTCCTTTTTCTAACCACATAAACGTACCTCCTTCTGTTTTTTTGGGCCAACTTCACGTACCTTTTCCGTTTTCTAATCACATAAAGGTACCTCCTTCTGTTTTTTTTTGGGCCAACTTCACGTACCTATTCCTCTTGGATTTTTTTTATTAAATTATTAAGTTGAGTAAAATTATAAAGTCATGGCTGCAGCTTCCAAACCATTCATTCAAGGAAAAATATTGGAGAGTAAAAAATGGGATAAGATGAGTATTTTGAGCCTATAAGGTCCTTTGGAATTCAAAGGCTCTACTCAGGCTTCATATAAATGGCTTTCCTCAAATGGGAAATTTCACAAGGAATACAAATTAAGAACACAAGCTCTCTACTCACTCACCAGTGTCAAGTAAGCTTTGGATGTGGTGCATAGAGACTATAGAAATATACCGACACTAATTTTACATTCTAGGGAAGTTGTTTTCCTCTGACCTCAGAGTAGAACCTTTGAATTTATCTGAATTACAGTCAACCATGATTGTTTTGCAATATTTGATAACCCTGATGTTTACAGCTCCTTTAGTAATGACGGATGATGGAATGGGTCTTTAATGGGTATAAAATTATATCGGTTGTTGAAAAAGAAAATCGAGTACCGTTCAATAAGTATTTTGAGTTTTAAAAAAGTGCAAAAACTGGTGAATTTTTCAATTTAATTTATTTTTTTATTGATTTAATTTTTTTGCAGGGTATTCCTTGTGCCTCAGTAATAACGACATTGTCTATTTTTTTTTAATAGGACCCTGTATGTTATTATATTGTAATTTTTCCTGGGAAAATACAGTAATAAAAATGGTTGCGAAATTGTTGAAATGGTTAAGCAGCATAGTTTGTTATTCATCAAACAAATGTTCCAATAAAGCCTTTCTATTTTCCTGATTTAAGAACAACAAAATGCGAATTATTCCCATTTTTCTGAGAACTCAAAATGGCTTCTGGTTTTTTTCTGTTAATGTCACTCTGATCTGCTAAAAACTGAGAGGGGTAGCTAAACTACTGTAATTTTTGACCAGTCAGATATCATAAATACAATTCTTAAGAGCAAAAGTTATTATGAATTATGATCCCAATTTGATTTATGAATAAGTAAAATACATGCAGCATGCAGTAACCGGTAACCCTCAAGGTTATACTAGTGCAAAAAAAATGCCCCTGAAAGCAACTTTCAGATTTTCATGGCCAAGGCTATATTTGTTTAGATGATGCACTTTTTGCTTTCACTGAACTTTAACTGTCATTTTTATTATTATAATTCCGCCTGCTTGACTCAACTCATGTATAGCTGATATCCAATAATAATAATATGCAATAATAATTATTATGCATGCATTACAACACTAACAATGAAGTTTTTATAACAGCTACTTTTATTTATACATACAATACATACCAAATCAGAATAATATACCTACCTCTAAAAATAATTAATTAAATGATCTCCCTTTTTGACGAGATCAATCTTAGTAAAGGTCTGGAAAGAAACTACCTGTGCGATGGCGAGGACCTTTCGACCTTCAAAAACAAGGGAATTATTTGTTTGTTTTTGTTTGACAGTAGGAGGGTGTGGGAATAATAATGATTGGCTTTACAGCGTCGCAATTCAATCGGGCATTTTATTGTTCAAACACAAATTTCACTCGCGATCGCTCGCAGAAAATTACATGAATTCCGAGATGATAGCCGTTTTAAGTATGATGGGCCATTCCCTCACTCAAAGCAAAGAGC
The DNA here is from genome assembly GCA_910589415.1 of Malachius bipustulatus. Classification (NCBI taxonomy): domain Eukaryota; kingdom Metazoa; phylum Arthropoda; class Insecta; order Coleoptera; family Melyridae; genus Malachius; species Malachius bipustulatus. Next base: position 36,668,559 of record OU342634.1, on the reverse strand, counting down.
AGCTGTACGGGTGCTGGTGCTTGTGTTGGTACTGCGTCATTTCATTTTGGTTTCCCTCAAATAGCACAATAAAACTACTGACGTCACTTCGACTCTAAACAAGTGAGAATTACTGTGAGGAGGCTGATTTACGCGAGACGAGTCTTTAATGATTATTAATTGTCACTAATTGCCCGTTTCTTTCGGATAAATCAATAAATAAACATGGTACAAAGTGTTTTCTTTCGATTGGCAAGTGCAACTTTTAGGTACACAAAGGAATCGGTCGTACTGTCAAGTTCACAACAACACAAATCAGCTGATTGGTCATAACAAGCAGCGCTGCCAAGTCTCTTCATAGCTGCTCGAATTACGGGCGGTAAATTTAAATACAAGAGAATTTTCCATAGGTAAAAATTATGGAAAATTCTCAATTTTGCTGATAATGTATACAAATGCACTCCAAATACAATAACTTTAATATTAAACTACTGAAAATAATGAATTAATCTACAGATATTATATTATGGAAGTGAAATTTGGAATTTCAGAGGTTTTAATAAATAATCTGGCAACACTAAAATAACCGACACAGATTGACAACCGCGCGCTGCGCATCGCCATCGCCAATTTTTTTTCTCTACTCATTATCCCTACCCTACTATCAGGTATTATTATTGTTATTATTATGAAATTGGTAATCGTAAATAAAATACTAAATACATTCCATTTGCAATTAGTATCAGTAATAATTATCAGCTGTTTGTTCAATAATATAAATAAGGAAGTTGAGAGAAAACTTCATGTTTATAACGATGATAACATGGCCTGAAAATATCAATATCAATCATGTCGCAACTATTCATGGTCGTAGTATTTTTTGCGCTTTCACTGTTTGCAGGGATAGAATGTAAACACCCCAACGTGTTGTTTATTGTTCTTGATGATTTAAGAACATCACTTGGTTGTTATGGGGATAAAACTTCTTATACTCCAAATATTGATCAACTAGCGTCTAAAAGTTTCATTTTTCAAAATACTTTTGCACAGGTAAGTGGACTTCTGAAAGTATTCTTCCCCAAAAATTACAATACAATACCTACAATAATGGGAGTATTATTTAAGGGCTGCAGAAAGAAATTTTTGATAATGACACATCAGTTTCAAATTTTCAAGACAGCTATGTGACAAATATGTAGGACTGCAACCATAGAATAGCTAACATCGAAAAGAGATTGAAGGGTCTATCTTCTTACCCTTAAATTCAAAGCAATGTTGCCATATTTGAAAAAGAAATTATTGTGATATCTCAGAAACAATTATTATTGAAGATAATTTTTTTTGTTTTGATTTTTGGAATCGCTCACCACCGTACCGTAGTGTTTTCTCCACAAGTTTTTCAACATCCTGTATAAATAAATGGGTGGGCAAGGAGTGGTAGCCAGTTGATTTAGGTGAGGGGGGGGGGGGAGTGGGATCAAAATAAAGAGTGAAAAAATTAAAATATTAATATAATTTAAGGTAATTGTATACATCCGCGGCTCCTAAGTTTCATCAATTTTTTCGGATCCGAGGAGCGAAATAGGGGTGCTGGGTGGGTAAGAAGCTAAAATCAGCCATTGCAAACTAATATTAAGGTCACAAAACTAAGGCCTCTTTGACACTACGATCGAATTTCTATTTTTTTTTTCACTTTCAGGGCAAGGAATATCTTCGAGATAAACAGTAGCATAGTTTTTATTTTGAATTTTGCATTTGCATTCCAAAAACTGTGACATCGTTCGCTATACTCTGGATATGATATGAGAAATCTTATATCCGGTCGAATCCCTCTCTGTGTCATGCTCGTGGCATCCGCCGTTTACGATCCGGTTGGCTTGGACGCGTATTCATCATTTCGAGTGCGTGCTTCCTATGTATTTATACGCCGCCTACCCAGGACCGGACTCATTAGAGCGGCTCTTAATGACTTTTTTTGGCTAACCATAAATTTGCAAAGCAAATGAATACCTTCCTGGTGTTACTATAGGTATGTTCTCCACCCCTATATAGGTGCCATAGTGAAACTGTATTAGGAGCCGCGGATGTATATAATGACCTAATTTAATTATAACGTAAACATATACCTACTTTTCTGTCTTTAATAACAACAGTGAAATTTCCAATATATTATTTTTTTCCAGTCAGAAACAGTAAAAGAAATCAATTGAAAAAGCATCCTAAAGCTTCCATATCTTCATTTGTTTTGGAGATATCTCAATCATTTTTGAAAGTATGGCAACATTGCATTGAATTTTTAGGTAAGAGAATACAGCAATTGCTATTCTATGGTTGTAGTCACACCTATTTGTCAAAATTCAGCTGTCTTATCATAATAGCTATCATAATCATATTGACACATTCACTAAAAATGTTAATTCCATTCTGACTTCTATATTTCACTTTTTAGATATAGTTATTTTTTATTTATGTATCAAGGGAGTTATGAGGATGTTAATTACAGAGGGCAACATATTGCATTCCCGAGGGACGTTAGTCCCGAGGGATAATAATAATAATAATAATAAGACTTTATTCTCTCACTTCAAATACAAATAGTACCTATATAAAACAATAGTTATCCTAAACTAGATTGTGAGTGAGAAAAAAAGGCGAAGGACAGTTTGCACTTGTATAAGTACACCCTGATTATCTTAACCAGTAAATAAATAATTTGCATACTATAATCCTACCCGAGAAATAACCTAAAAAAACTTCAACACACCAATAGGTAATAAATATATTGCCCATAGGCAATGCACAGTGCACAGCACAAGTCAAAGCACCCAACTCACCCATGGCTACTAACTGCCCTGGTCACCATAGAATACACTTTATGCCACAAGCAGCATAGAGTTGTACAAAAACAAGTCAATAGAGAAAGATGAGAACATATCACAAACGCAAAGTCTGCTCGCCGAATAAAATCTGCCAATAAGATTTCCTGAAAGCCCTAACATTAAAAGATTTAAAATGATCAGGGATAAAGTTGTATACACGAGCGATTTGGTATCGGAACGAGCGCTTAAATGACTCCGTTCTGTGTCTAGGTATATTTAATTTTCCACTGAATCTTACATGGACATTATGTACATCTGTACGATAGGTTATTAAGTCTGACAGATAAGGTGGAGTTTTATACAATATTATTTTGTGATACAGACAGGCTGCATGCAAAAGTCGTCTTGCGCCCATATCAAGCCACAGCACACCTCACTAAGCTTATGCGATTGTTAAGTTGCCCGAGGTTATTAACATCTAATAACTCCCGTGATACATAATCTATTTTATTTTATACTAAATGAAATATAAAAACGAAATCTGTTGGTTTTTAAAATTAAACGAATGTTTTTAATAATTGAGTAACCATGATTATTGATTACCATGGATATGTCAGCTGAAAAGTTTGTAGAAAATGACATATGAAATCCAAATATGCAACCAACAATGCAATAACAAAAGCAACATCCAATGGTTACCAGAATTAAACCAATAGTAATATTAGAATTAGAGGGAGTTATGGATTCATAACAGTCCCAAGGGAGTTATGAGTATGTTTATAGTTACGGTAACCAAGCGTTTATCTAGTTATAATGTATTAGTATGAAATAAAATATTCCTCAATCAAGTTTTCAAGTTTTAAAAGAGCAGTGGCAAAAACTTTGATTTTTTCTATTAATATTTTGTTGTAGCAGATTAATAAGAGTTTTTTTTTATCTCTCATATCAACCGGATCTTGGGAACTAGCAGAGATACAGGGTCGGTTAAACTAGAGAAAAGTTGCAAAATTTTATGCTTAATAAGAATCTGAAAAGTGACTTGCTTGGCCAAGTGGTCTCTGCTGGCCCACGAAGCCATAGATCGCGGGTTCGAAACTCACCTCGGCCCGCTTTACTTTTCAGATTCATTTTCGAATGTCTGTGAAAAGTAAAACAAGCGATCGAACGTTTAAAAGGCAAATATAATTTAAAGTGTGTGTGGCTAAAGAGTTCGTGCTCACAGCCAATTTACCAGAGTGGAGCGACTATGTCTTACCTACACAGTTAAGACCGATGCTCCCTCTTTAAAAAAAAAAAAAGAATCTGAAACAAAATTTGGGATAACTTCAGTTGTTGCTGAAATATCCGGTAAAAACTGAAGAATCAGGATCTTTTTTTATATCTTATTTAGTATTGAAAATAAATTTTTTTTGTAGGCTTGCACAAAGTAATCAAGAGCTCTCCATTTAACATTTGAACAATTTTCAAAGCCTACTAGATCACATGGTGTTCATAGTCAACTTTAGTTTTTCTTATAACAGTTCAGTTTTCTTGCAACCATTTTTTTTACATGCAGGAAAAATAATTATTAATTACTACAGAAAATTGAATAATTTTTTAAGCAAGCCCTCTGTGCACCAAGTCGAACATCATTCCTCACCAGTCGTCGTCCAGACAGTCTTCACCTCTATGACCTTTACTCTCACTACTGGAGAACCGCCGTGGGAAATTATGTCACAATCCCACAGCACTTCAAGGATAACGGTTATTACACAAAATCAATCGGTAAAATTTTCCATCCCGGAATAACTTCCAACTACACAGACGACTACCCTTACAGCTGGAGTACACAGCCGTTTCATCCTTCCACTGAACAATACAAAGAATCTCGTGTCTGTCTCAATGGTGATGGTAGTCTCGGTAGGAATCTGGTGTGTCCCGTCATAGTGGGAGCACAGCCCGGACGAACTCTTCCAGATTTGGAGTCGACAGATGAGGCTGTAAGGTTTATTTCTAATTGGAAGACTGAAAGTGGAGGACGACCGTATTTTCTGGCTGTTGGATTTCATAAACCGCATATACCTTTGAAATTTCCAATGGAATATTTGAGTAAGTACATGGAAAAAGTAATTAATTAATAATTTATATGTGAAGTATCAACTTATCTGACATGTCAAAGGAGGTTTCTTAATTTTTGTATTATAGATGATCACAGGTTACACTACCATGATAGGCTTTAACAGTCATGGTGGTAATTCAGGCAGTATTAGTTCAAATTGAAACTTTTGGGCGGAATAAGCTTGACAGAGAAGTTGACGTTTCAATCGTCAAGGGTTCTTCTTTTTTCAACACAGAATTTTGGTGTCGTGATCAGACCATCCAGATTGTTGATGCCTTGTTCTTTTTCCTTGTTTTAGTATCATAATATGAGTGAATAAAATTTATTGCTGATCGTTTTTCAGGATTTCATCCTTTAGAAAATGTCACCCTCCCAGAAAACCGCTGGAGAACCTCGGACTTACCGCTTGTAGCCTGGAATCCTTGGAACGATATCAGAAAGCGTGATGATATTCACCGAGTAAATGCTTCATTCCCTTTTGGACCGTTACCTGATGGGGCCATTAAAAAGATAATTCAAAGTTATAAGGCTGCCGTTACTTATATTGATGATCTGATAGGAAAAATATCGAGACTTATAGACAATAAAACGATAATAATATTTACTTCCGATCATGGTAAACTAACAATAGATTATACAATTTCAGTAATACATTTGAAAAAGTAATACATTTCAATATTTTTGTGTATATTTTTAGGTTGGTCACTGGGAGAACATGGAGAGTTTTGTAAATACAGCAATTACGAAGTAGCAACTAAAGTGCCATTAATAATTCACGTACCTGGTCTTAATAGTAATGATAAACCAATTATTATAGACGATATTACCGAGTTGGTGGATTTGTTCCCAACATTAGTAGACCTCACACAAGTATCTACAGCTTTAAAAACGTGCAAAGTAAACTCAAGACAGAAACTTTGTACTGAAGGGAAAAGTTTGGTTCCACTTATGTACACTAAAACAGCAATTAAAAATAAAAAGGTATGTCATTCAGTCAATAAATATCTTCAAAAAGATCATAAGTTTACTTGTTAACAGATTACAACGAAAAAAAGATCTGTTGGTTTTACTCAGTACCCAAGGCCTAGTATTTATCCTAGGAAGAAACCGGACAGTGACAAACCAAAGTTAAATGAAATTAACATAATGGGCTATTCAATGTCTACTAAAAGGTACAGGTACACTCAATGGGTGCAATTTAATCATGAAACGTTCAAACCCAACTGGAACAAAACCTATGGCATCGAATTTTACGATCATCTAATTGACAAGGATGAAAACATGAATTTAGCGTATCGTGAAGATCTGAAAAATGTAACAAATTACCTGAGAAAGAAATTAATGCTAGGCTGGAGATTTACATAGACAAATTTATTATTTCTAAAAGACAAATATCAATATTTACTCCAAATAAATAGTAAAAAACATCAACATTCACTCTCTCCCAACTTAACTTAAAAAATCAAAGAGCACGGTAGTATCTCATTTTTTCTTCTTTTTCTTCTCGGAGCTTCCACCACCGGTGCTGTCGTTCTTCCTTTTCTGAGACGATTTAGAAGTCACTTGCGCTGAAGTACCGGCCGAGTTACCAGATTTTTGAGGCTTCTTCTTCTTTTCGTTCCTCTCTCGCTCCTCCAGTTCTGCATTTTCTCGTTCGATTAAGGTGATTAAAGTGTTGCAACGTCGCTGTAGCTCCATGGCGGTCCGGGACTTCAGAAACCAATCAAATCTAGGGATAAAATTACGGAACATAGAGATTTGAATTTTCAAAGTGACATTAAAAAAAATTCAACATGAACAGATTTTCTTCAACTTTATTACATTAGTGAGGAACTGAAGGAAATATTTTGTTTGCATTTTTTTGAAACTGTAATCCTAGTGGGCAGATTTTGTTTTTTACATTTGACAATTCACATTAATTAAAACAGTGACAGCTGACAGTTACAAAGAGAGAGATAGAACCAGAACATTTTTGAATAGTCAGCAGAATTGAATATAAACATGTCAATATTATCAACGAGAATTACTTACATTTGAAGTGTGAAATGTTCAAAGATCAGGTATTAATGCAACCCGAGCTAGACAAGCTTAGTTCACTTTATTTAATAAAGTTTTTCCCCTTATCGTTGAAAAGTAATAGCCTGTTTTTAATATTTTGTTTTATATTCGAGTGATGACATAATCATAATGTATAAGGTGATCCTGAAATGGCAGACACAGCTAGCACCTCACATTAATTGTGGATTATGGATTCTAAGTTAATATACTCTTTTCTGCAGCATGGCTTCCTTTTAAGAAGATATGACCAATTTTGTGGAAAAAAAAGTGACAACCCTGCGCCCAATAAAAAGAAAAACAGTGTAAAACTACCGACACCCACGAAAACGGTTCAAGTGCTCACTCATCTCACTTCATTAGCAGCATATAAAACATTTCCAAGGTCTCACCTGAACTGAGGTGCATCTCTCACGGCGGCCCTTAATTCCTCGTAGACATTCTCTCTATCAAAGCCGAGCTTATGCAACATGCAGACCAGGAACCTGTCCTCGTCTTCCATGTAGTTCTTGCCCTTGTTGGTCCCGTACGCGATCTTGAGCTGATGAAAAGGAGCCCTGTACCGGGCCATTTTAGCATCCAGTGCCCGTTTGATAGAAGCCCTGCGCTGAATCTTGGTCTCACCGCGCTCGATTTGAGCCATGATGCGATCGATGTCCTGCAGCTCATTGCAGCGTTCCCAGAATACGGCCGAGTACTGCATCACTTCCTCCGGTGTTTTGCCTTCCACTTCTTTAGCTAGATTAGGAACGATCGATTAAATTACAACCAACTTACTAAGTTAATTCGAGGATATAAGAAAGCTACCCACCGATATTCTCAATATCATCACGTCCATACTTCTCGTTTGCTTTAATAAACTGATTGAAGTCCCTCTTGCTCCAATTGGTGAATCCCTGAGTCAGCAGGCTCTCTTTCTCTTGCTGTTCGTCTTCGGTGAGCGGTTCGGATTCATCGATTTTTCTCTGTTCTTCTTTTTGTTGTTTACTGGCTTCGGGACCTAATTCCGGATTCTTAGGGACTTTGTAGCCCAGTGTCTTTCGGTAATAATAGATCTCTTGATCGAGAAGCTCAAACAGTCTGGGAGGAAAGAACTGGAAATCTTGCACAATGGGCTGTTTTGGTGGACGAGGAGCCTGGAAAGAAGTGAGACATTTAAAAAATATGAGTCAATTTTAATTATTTGTTCTTATTACAAACAATTTAGAATAAACCGAGAAAACTCATCGTTTGACTAAGTTTCAGGAGATTTTTACCTCTCTCTTACAACAAGACATTTTGTATTGCTTGGATCTGTGTTTGGCTGTTACTACTCGTAAATCAGAAGTTATGCTTCCTTCTCAAAACCAGGTAGGGAAATTTTGTCATATCGATGTCTTAGAAGCGATTCTTCGTAGGTACACTTTTTTTGAATAAACTGCAAGGTTATTCTGTCATAAACTGGCAAGGTAAGGCTTCAAGCAATCAAAAAATTCCATTCCAAGTTCTGGAATATTTTTGCATAGGTATTTTGGCGTAATTATTTGCAAAATGTAAATGTTTCCTCCTCGAGCTCCCATTGTTGCCTGAATTCTTCTGAGCGTCCTTTCCAATGCACCTCCAAATGTTTTCTTGAGGAATTGAATTCCATTCCTCTTGAGCGGCAATTCGTAGCTACTATATCGTGCTAGGAGCGGGATTTCTTTCTCGAATGTGACCTTTCAACATGTACCACATGTGCTCTATCGGATTTAGGCTGCCATAGGACAAATTATTTTTGAGCTTAGATTACTTGTCTTATATTTGTAACAGTTCATTTCGTCAGGACAAAATACTGTAATAAAGGGTTCGTCGATTTGTGTTGTGTTCCTTTTACATCCTTGGCTGAGTCTTCTCTTGTAACTTTCAGTTTCACAGCACCTTCTCAGTATTCTTGAAACTGTAGCTTCGTTTATTCCAAGGCACGTTGGCAATTCTGTTCTCCATCAAAAAGTTACAATTTGCACAGATCCTGTTCTTGCGATGCTGAATCTTTCTGGTGGCATTATTGTGGCTTAAAGTGGAGTAAAACGTGCTAAGAATTTACAAATTCTATTTCAGAAAAGAAAAATTTAGGTAACTTATGACTTAAATATTGTTCAACTGATATTAAGTGACACTTAAACCTACAAAATATCAAAAAATTTAATCATGTTTCCACGAGGCTAGTAAACACCCAATAAAGAGTCAATGACTGTAACTTTGGGACTTTTTTTTTAAACATCCATAACATATCCTCTTTCTCCAGTTTAACTCTCTACTTTCCATTCTATGCTGCATCAACATTAATATTCATTCCATCCTCGTTACTTATTCAAAAGCCTTTTTTTCGAAGACCACTCTTTCATGATGTCTTCCTCTTGCTCTCCTACCATCTTACACTTCTACCTCTCATGGTAAAGATTGAGATCAGATTTGAGCAGTCTCCCTCCAACCCTTTAAAATTTTTTAAAAGTCGTGCATACTTTTCTGATAGCCCCTTCTATCTTATGACATTATGTCAATGGAAACGATATGCAAATTTGTTTGCATTTTTCACAATAGTTCCATACTGTGAAAAAGTAAAAAAAGCATCTGCTGTTCCCCTTCCAATTTGATGATCATTCATGTCAAATAACTAATTTTAAAAGCAGCTTTAAATGACTTTCTAAGTATCCAAATTGTTCAATTGAATAATTTAACACAGTTACATAAAAATAAATTACAGACTAAATTAAAATGGTCTGATACTGATACCTTTTGGAAAAGACTTACTTTGGGAGCCTTCGGTTCGGAAACTCTGAGAGCCTCCCGGAAGTAAGCGTCGACCGCGTAGTTTGCCTTCCGTTCTCGTTTCGGCGGCTCGATCCAGTTACTCAGGCCGATGTTCTTCTGCTTCTCACGATAATCCTCTCCTTCAAACTGATAAACGGACTCTGTCGGAGTGTCGACTGTGAAATTCCTCAACGACGATTCACCCATACTTTCGAACTTTTGTTGCAGCTGGGCCGTCTAAAAAACAAACACACTGTTGTAGGACTTCTTGCATTAAACAGCAAAAAATTCAATGATCAATACTTTCACATTTAAATAAAATCAAAAAGATGACAGAATTATTATTGAATTAGTTTGCCATATTAAAATATGAGCCGCCTTTTTAATTTTTACTGTTTTCCAAGAAGAAAAGAAACATACCTTCGCTTCTCCTTTCTGCAATATGGTGTCAATATCGTCGTCTGTAATTTCAGAGTCCTTGGATGCGAAAACATGATTGGCACCGTGACGGATCATATTCAACATGTCATCTTTATTCAAGCTCTGAGCTTTGGCATCCACCAATCTTCCTTGCTGAATGACCAGCTTGTCAAGACGAAGTTTTATTTCGGCACGTTCTACTATCTTTTCTTCCACAGTGTTTTCAGTAATGAATCTGTAAAATATTATACCAATCGTCATCTTTCACATTTCATCCCATCTTCACACAAATGTTTCAAAGTAAGATCGCTGTTTTAGAATTCCCCTTATTTAGAAACTTACCGAAATACCCTAACTTGCTTAAGTTGCCCAATCCTGTGAGCCCTGTCCATTGCTTGTAAATCCATCTGTGGATTCCAGTCAGAATCGTAAATTATCACCACGTCTGCTGTCGCCAAATTGATACCCAACCCGCCGGCTCTCGTAGACAACATGAATATAAATTTGAGACTCCCAGGTTCGTTGTATTCGTTAATCTGTCTCTGTCGGTCTTCGTGAGGTGTTTGCCCATCCAAACGGCAGTACTGAAAAATAGACCAGAATTAACCTTACACTTTTTCTAAACTTATATTTATTATACAGTGAAAACCGGATATAACGACATTGAGGGGACCATCAATATGAGGTCGTTATAGCCGATAGTCGTTATAGGCAATTAAATGCATTTTTTACTAAGTGACACCACATACCACATACCATATGATATTATGTATCTAAATTCAAAGGATTAAGAGGTTTAAATAAATAATACGTATACATATAAAGGCATCACAATTTTCAAATACATATTTATCTACCAAAAATTTATTAATTTTTGAGGATACAGGTAGGTATGTACAATTTTAATTTTTTATCATGTTCTGCTAAAGGGCAAACAGCCTCAGTTTGCTCCTGAGCCATCCTATTCAGAGAAATACCTAAATCACCTCCATTGTCTGATCACGCAATAAAAAACCAAATAAAAACAGGCCCTCGCCCGACGACGGGAAGCGTAAAATTCAGAATTTACAGCATAAACATCCGTCGGTCGTTATAACCGACACGATTCCGTGAAAAATCCAAGATCACTACGTCGCTATTACCGATACGTCGCAATAAACGATGTCGTACTAAACGGTTTCTATGTAAGGTGATTTTTATGAGACTAAACTGGGACTTCAACATTTGGTCGTTATATCCAGAACGTCGTACTAAACGATGTCGTTATAATCGGTTTTCACTGTACTTATATTTTTTTAAATAAAAATCACAACTTACATTGTACTGCCGCCAGTGACAGTAATCCTCTAGAATATCCAACATACGAGTCATCTGAGAGAAAATCAGTACCCTCGAGTCTTGTTCTTTGAGCTTCGGCAGGAGTTTATCGAGGATGGCCATCTTGCCGCAATTGTAAACGAGATGTTCGTCGGTGGTGTAGGGCGGTCCGGGTTCGGCGCCGTCAAACAAATACGGGTGATTGGTGCACTTTCGCAGCTGCATCAGTATGTTCTGTAGCCGCATTTTCTCCACTTTGCCTGCTCCGTTCACCACGTCAATATCTTTCATCAAGACTTTCGTGTACCACTCACGTTGCATCTTTGACAAGCCCACATATACCTGGAAAACAATCAACAAATTACTATTACAATACAATAGCCAAACAGGATAATAAACTTTCTCTTACCTTAACTTCCTTTTTGGGTTTGAGTTTCTTTTCCACTTCAGATTTCAAACGTCTTAAAAGGAAAGGTTTCAAGACGGCATGAAGTCTCTCCACCAGCTGATTATCGCCCAAGCATTGATTCGTATTGAACCAGGCGTCGAAATCATCGGCCGAGTTGAAAACGTCCGGCAAAAGGAAATTCAGTAAAGACCACAATTCGTGGAGATTATTTTGAAGCGGCGTGCCTGTAAATCATTGAAATATTGAAATAACTGCGACCGTGCGAATATCAACAAAAAAGTTGTACGACTTACCTGTCAGGAGAAGTCGATTTGTGGTTTTAAATTCACGCAAGATCTCGGACAATTTAGATTTCTCGTTCTTAATCCTGTGGGCCTCGTCTATGACCATGTATCGCCAGTTGAACTTCTTAAAAACTGATTTTTCTCTAATCACCATTTCATAAGATGTGACACAAACATCCCAATCACCGGGCATCATCACATCTCTTATGAAAGTATTCTAAAAATGAAACATTCACTTGTTAAAATTCTCCCTTTGAACCGTTTTCAAAGATTTTGTGTGTAGTAATAAAATTTACGTACCCTGGTTTCCTGATCACCAATCAGACAAACTGCGCGAATGCTAGGGCACCATTTCTTGAATTCATTCATCCAATTAGCTAGAGTCGATTTGGGAACAATCACTATATGGGGCCCGGGCACATTTTTATGATGTTTCATAAAGCCAAGCAACGATATAGTCTGCAGTGTTTTCCCTAAACCCATTTCGTCAGCCAGAATACCTATTAAAATAAAATAAATAAAGTCAAATATTTAAGCAGCACAAAAAATTAAGAGACAGGGAAGCAAGACAGATTAACTTACCGTTGATGCCATTTTCATACAGTGACACCATCCAATTGAGACCTCTTATTTGATAGTCTCGCATCTCTCCATTTTTTATATAAGATGGAGACGTATCGAACCGAACCGTAGGTTTTTGCTTAGTATTACTCTCGGCTAGCAATTCTTCATCTTCCTCTTGCTCGCTTTTTCTATGACGGTGACTGAAAAAATAAATACAAAATTAAAAAGATGATCATTGTAAGAGCAAACAGTATTTATCTCATAAAAAATTAGACCAATAGGATCATATACTCTAACAACATCATGTTATATGATGTTTCAATTAGTCATAATGTAGCATAACTTTCCGCAACTGGCTGTTGCAACATGAATTCAGGTACGCAAATGTTTACAGGGCTGTTTACATCTTGCTGTTTGGGATGACTAATGTGATGTTAGCAAACAAAAATTCTCTGAGTTTTAATTTTCCTGAATGTATTCTTAAGAAAGAATTACACAGAAAATTATAAAGAAAAAAGTTCTTTATTTGATTCCTGTAATTGTGTGATGTGTGGCAATGGCAAATCTTATCCTGAAGGAAAATTAAAGCCCATTCACTGATCCAGGGTTTATTAGCAACAAAACGTATTTAGCTTCCTTGTTTATAGGTTTATGTATTTATTGTAACATAAAATATGTAGAGTCTATTTTTTTATTTAGAGAGACTACCTCAAGTCAAGATTCTAGGAGACAGTTTTTTATTTTTCCAATTCCAACAATTGATTGGTAAAGAAGTTCAGAGATCTAATACAGGTGGTTTTCACCATTGGAATTTAGATTGAGCGGTTTATGAGTTATAAACAAGTGAAAATCGAAAATTTTCAACTTCAAAGCAGCCTAGAACTAGAACGGCTCAAGATATCTAAAAACGGTTTACATGTCCCTATCCTAACTTTTCATGTTTTATCCCACTATGTGGAGTAAATTTCAATACAGGGTGATGAAAATTATCCGATTTTTCATCACCCTGAATTAGAATTTAAATCACATATGTCCGTATTCATCAAACTTCAAAATATAACTCTGGGGTTATATTTTGAATTTTCTGACAGCTGATTGGTCTAATGCTCAAACCCTACGAACGCTACGAATTTTAAACCAATGACATGTTCCAAAATATAACCCCAGGGGTTATATTTATTGATGAATACGGGCCATAGTGGGATAAAACATGAAAAGTTAGGATAGGGACATGTAAACCGTTTTTAGATATCTTGAGCCGTTCTAGTTCTAGACTGCTTTGAAGTTGAAAATATTCGATTTTCACTTGTTTATAACTCATAAACCGCTCAATCTAAATTCCAATGGTGAAAACCACCTGTATTAGATTTCTTCAGACATTTAAAAAATATAAAGTTTTACAGGGTGTTTCCGTTAAAATAACGAAGTAGGTGTCAACTTCCGGTATTTCCGGAAGTGCTGCCATCTTGAAAATATTTTCATTGAATTTCTCGTGATCACTTATGTCTGGAAATTTTCTATTTTGAGGTTATAGGCCCATTAGTTTCCGAGATGTAGCCGCTTACCTACCTTAATGAAACACCCTGTATAGCACAGTAGACGAAATTTTTTCTCAATTATTAGTATTCTTTATCAACTGTTATGCCAAGGTTATTAGATTTGGCGAGTTTGCTTTCTAGTTAAAAAATTGAAAGCCTATAACGCCGTGTCCTAGCTGCATCCGGGTAATGCGTTGCGTGCGATGCGGGGAACGCACGCAACGCAAACTCGCACGAGAAATTTTGAGTGTGTCCTAACTGAATGCGTGCGGTGCGGGCGAGAAAATGGTTTCCAGTCCAACTATTTCTGGTGCAGCTTCAGATGAAATACGTTTTAATTTGGAAACCAGTAGGTTGTTGGAGCTTGAAAGACTTAAAAATCACAGAAAGAAACATGTTACTTAAGAGAAAGAAACAATAAGACGCAAGTAATCTATAGAAATAGGTATAGATTTGATAGATAGATAAATAGCAGGTAGGTTAAATATAAAAAGGTCTACAATAGAAGTTAATAGACCTCATACTTACTTTAAAAGCCTAAATTCGAGACATTTTCACATTCCCAGTGTACCTTGACTCTTGTTCTTGTAAAATAGATTTCTCTTATTGCACAAAATGTTTCGCTTTGGCACGAAGGCAATCGAAATTAAAAAAAATTCCTGCCCGCCGCAAAAATCGCAAGATTTTGACAGATGAAAAAACTAAATATTTCAATTTAAAACAATGCGTGCGTTGCGGTGTCGTTTTATCGTACGACTTTGCGGGCAAACGCGTCTACTGAGGACACTCCCATTGCTTTGCATGTGTTTTATTTTAATCGTTCCCCGCAACGCACGCACGCAACGCAGTCCCCGGATGCAGCTAGGACGCGGCGTTAAGGTGTAAATATAATAAGAATAGCAAAAATATAAAAAATCCATCTGGCAACTATGTCGTGTTCCTTGTCATAAAACTTTAACCTCATAAAAAAAGTGACATAACCCAACTCCAGCAAACATTGACAGCTGTTATACCCAGTGATTTCCACATTGAATAAAGAAGAAAAAGGAAGGAGCATATGATCGATTTCACGTGTTATCCTAGGGAACCAACTCAGCCACATTGCTCAACCAGAGATGACTCATATTCATTCATGGTTCTGACCTCTGACGTGTCCTGTGTTTCACTCTTGGGTTTTTTTTGTGTTTAATTGTAGTATATTTTGTTGTAAAACGTTAAAGTGTGATGCAATATTTCATAGTTATATAATATAATATAGGTTAGTGAAGTTATTGGCGTTTAATCAGCTTTAAAAACTGAAGCAGCCGCCATATTGGTAAACCATCCCGTTCAACGTCGAATCCACACATGCTCCTTCCTTTTTCTTCTTATTTCAATGGATTTCCATCACCCTGCACGATAACCTTAAAATTCACAATAAAATGCACCATAAAATTCACAAATAATAAGTTAACTGTGTACCAACTTAGTTATTTGCAAAAACAATTTGACATACTGTGACAAGCAATTCACAGAAGAGGAAAAACAAGAGAAAGACTGTATACACCGTGTTTTATATTAAGTCGGCACTATTGCTAACTTCGTTATTATTTAACCTAGAAAGTCGGTTAAATTAGCAAACTAGTAGTATTTTTTCTCCTGAATAAAATGGCGAAAGCAGAAAAACAATTGAACATCGCGTTTTCGAGATATTTAAAAAAATGTAATTTTTTTAATGGAACACCCTATATATTTTTAGATGGATCGATTGCAAATTTTTTTTTAAAGGGAAAAGTCTTTATACACTATGATCCTAAAATAATAAATTCATTAATTATTCATTATTTTATTACTCCCAAAGTAGGCTGCGACAATTATTGTAATTTAGTGTACCTACGTAATGTGAGGTAAAAAAATTATGTCGTCCTCAATAGTGTATTTTTCAATAAAAAAATACACTAAAAATAAGAGTTGTTACCTTGAAAAGGATTTAATTTTACATAAACAAATAACAGAACTTGTTTGTGTGTAAAATTTTATTATTTTAAGATCATAGTGCATAGAGACTTTTTCCTTTAAAAAAAATTTTGCAACCGATCTATCTAAAAATATACAGGGTGTTCCATAAAAAATATCAATTTTTTTAAATATATCGAAAACGCGATGTTCAATTGTTTTCCTGTTTTCATCGTTTTATTCAGGAGAAAAAATACTACTAGTTTGCTAATTTAACCGACTTTCTAGGTTAAATAATAACGAAGTTAGCAATAGTGCCGACTTAATATAAAACACGGTGTATAATACACACAAGAGGCCACCATGGCCGCTGTAGTTTCCGAGTGAGCGGGTAGGGGTGGGGAAGCAAATTCAGGAGAAAGCAGCAAACAGCACACACACACACTGCAGCTGTGAACACAGGAAAACAGAGGCACAGACTGCATGTGGCAATGCTGAGAGGATTTCAGAGCGGCACTAGCAGAGACAGTGGAGGAGAATTCAGAAGGTAAAATCGCACCATTGCCATACAAAAACATAATAATCGCCTGAAGTATTCCCCCCATCCCTTTGGCACCCTTATTTGCTCCCTAGTCCTGTTTAAAATCTACACAGCATTTGCATAAAAAATGAAAATGCAATGACAATAATATTTATAATAAAAAAAACATTTTTGTAGACTTGTCCAAAACTGGTGTTTTACCCGGTCTACCTGGTTTAAAGCGGGCGCGTTTTTATGATAATATCGAAGCACTTACTCTGCGATATCTTTTTCCTCTTTGCTCTCTTCTTTTTCTTTAAATTTTTTCGGACGTCCAGTTTTCGGTTTGTTAGGTGTCTTCTGTTGATTCATAAAATGAGAGAAAATCTCGGTTTGTTTCAGTAGATAATCGAAACGTTTGCCTCTGTCATTTTCAAGCTTGGTTTCAAAGTCTTCTCCCTTTTCTCTGGATGAAACAGTGTCCAAAGAAGAGGCATTCTACAAAAAATTGCGATGAGTACATCTTATAGAAGTAACAAGTTTGGAAAGTAGACTTACAGAATTTTCCCCTGTATCAGGTACCTCGGCAGGCTCTTCCGGTTTGGACATCATGTCGAATAACGAAGAATGAAACTCTCAATTCAAACACTTCACCACAGTGCAAGGATTTTTAATGAGATTTGTTATTCATGGGTTCTCAGTAAAATTTTGGAGATCTTAACACACTGACAATGCAATATTCACTATCACCGACATTTCGGAATGTGAACAATTCAGTAAGAGTAAGAATGGCTGAGCCGCACCGACAATTCAAAATATCAGACACTCGCAAGGCTCAAACCCACTGTCCAAAAGAAAAACCGAAAACCAAAACCGCGGGGAAGCCTCATTAGCGGCAAGGATCAGTGGCAGTGGAACAATGGCGCGCAATTGCGGATTGCGGCGGATGGCAGATTGGCGGATGATATTTAGGACTAGTGACGTAAAACCTCGATAATTGCTGGTTGTCAATCACTTTATCCTAATATACACTCAGCCTCTCAGAAGGCGCGATTGCCATGCCAGTCAGAGACTTTCGAGCAGGTAAAGAATCTGTCGACCTAATAGGGGTACATATTTACCTATTTCAAGAATCAAGAGGTCTTTAGTCTTTGTACTTTAATATTTTTACGAAATCATCATAATCCCTATTATCATTCCGTAAAAAATACGGAAGGACTAATAAGAATGCCAATAATTAATCGTTGAGGTGAACGCGACGGAAACCGCCATTTCGAAACAACTACAAAGTACAAGTACAAATGCTTGTTTACACATTGACAGTTGACAATGTGGACATTTGAAAGTGTATTTATTTATAGTCATTTATGTTCATTTATTGTTACTTGCGGTAAATTAAAATTTCGATATTATTACTTGAAAAGTAATTAGTTAAATATAAAGTATACCTATTTTATATAACTCTATCAGGTAGTATACGCAGTAGGTACCTATATTGGTCTGAATATCGATTATGGTGTGCGCTACTCCGCTACATTCAAACCCCTTCTCTCTGGCAGTCGCATCTGTTTGAACTAGGGAACCTGTATTACCGACACTGACGTTTACAAGGGTAGCGCATTCTCATTCTCCCAAAAAGTTGGGAATGTCAAATTTAACTTCAAAAATGTCAGCTTTTCCATGAACGTACAACTGTCTAAAAATTCACATAATTTGTTATTAAATCTGCGTGTTATTAAAAAATGGTACGCTTTTGCTGCGTTAGAGATGTTTTAACAATAAAAAGAGGACTTTATACTTGTTCGCGTTAACTTAAAGGTAACTTTCTTAATATTTTAAACTCATTATAGTCCTCTATCAATACTTACCTTTAATTACTAAGGATTTTCTGGACAAAAAATCCACCCAGCCCCATCAGCAGACAGTTATGATTGCAGAAAATATACGGAGCTCAGAATTTCCGTGTACCTGGAAGTTTGTCAGGTATCTAGGTTTTATTACATCTTGTCATCTTGATGAATCTTATTTTTAAGGGAATCAGTATGGGAGGGTCTTATAGGGATATTGAGATCACACTGCCATTCGTGTGTCTACCAAGACGTTTTTTCTCAGTAACTTCGTTAGATATCGAATTAAACATTATACCCAATACTGAAGTCTACAGCTTCGTAGATTCTATAAACCCGCAATATGTTTTTAATACCCACTGAAAGAGGATTCCTTGATTTCCAATCGTGTTATTAGTTTCATTTTTCAAACTTTGCTTTTTTACACTTGATACCTACGCCTGTGACCAAATGTGCCATAAATGTGACATCCAGCTGTTCAAACATTAACCGTGTTAAAGTAAACGTCAACGAGTGAATGCGCTACCCTAATAAGCGTTAGTGTCGGTAATACAGGTTCCCTAGTTTGAACGGTATATAGTCTTCCGGTTGTTCTTTTTTAAAACTTCGCCTGGTTTTCCTACTTTTATGGTAGTTCGTAGCTTCACACAAAAATCAACTGTTCTGATTGACTTCCTAAAATACGAAGGTTTTTTATTTCTATCCTAATAGTCTAAGGCTCTAAGGTAAAGGTGCTCTTCGCGACGGTTTACCCCTACGCTGGCCCCCCTCCACTGTCTCTGCTTGCAACGCTCCGACACGTTCTCAGCGTTGCCATATGCAAGCCCTTCTCCTACGTTCAGCAGACAATCACACCAATATACTACTAAGCCCGGCCGGCATTCTCGTTACAATTAATAATAATTATTATTAAGACGATAACGCTCGGTAAGTCAGGTCTTTGGTCAGGGTAAGTTTTTTTTTCATTTTAGGGACATTAGGAAAAAAAACCTACCCTGACCAAAGACCTGACTTGATGCAGCAAATAAGGGTTTGAAAATATTATTTCAACAGGAACCGGTAGCTACTATTTCGGTCTCTTCGGGTAGCAGGAGCATGGAGTGCAGAATGAACTGCCGCAGGTCGCTATGCGAGCGTAGGAGAACGGAGACACGGATTTCATGTGGCAACGTTGAGAGCCTGCTCGGCTCGGAGCGAGCAGAGAGAGTGGAGGGGGGCCAGTGTAGGGGTAAAACCGTTACGATACAGCATCTTTATAACCTCTAAATATAAATAATCAACAAACATCCTCTTGCTGTCCTCTTGTATTCACTCACAGATATTACACCACTTGTATGTACGTCACAATGCGCTATATATCACCACTGGCTGCCTTACTCTGTAGTCTGTATACTTCAGACTTCACTTCCAACATCCAAGTTACTATTGACTGCTAGAGCGCCGACAGCTCCACCTTTATATCCCTGGCCGTGGAATCTAGAAACATAAGAACTGGAACTGTCGCGAAGTGTCATTTATTTTCAAAGTCATCAGAAAAAATTGAGAAAGTAAACAAACAAATGTGTAGGTAACTAGAATTTTTCAAGAAACAAACATACAATCATAGAATTTTTGGAGAGTGATCTCGTTATAATATTATGGCGGCTGAAAGTATACAGGTAGAGTATACAGGGTGTTGAAAAACTCGTGGAAAAAACTATGAATGGAAAAAACACACACGCCTCTCTGCAATGTCTTGTCCTTATTGAGTAAGCGTTAGTGCCGGTAATGCAGGTTCCCTATTCAATTTTCTATACTTGAGTCCTCTAGCGGTGGGTAGTGATATAAAAATATCGTGAACACTCTGCTTTTTGTCGCCTTGCAGTTCCCTTTAATATTGTAATGGCGGGTGTTCTTCGCAATAAATATCAACTTACCATTTTTGTGTTTAGATAGAGCCACTTATTCTGTGGAGCTCCTTCCCTAAAAAATTTATAAACAGAAAACATGAACTATAGTCCAATAAAGTCTAAAAAGTCATACGTATCGATTAAGAATACACATCCTTTTGATGGTTCGATTTATTTTGTTTCATATACTGGTTCTCATAGATACCGTCAAGTTTGTCTAAACTCTCCATCCCGCATAAATAAGTATACGTCAACATTGGTTTTGAATGAGAATTAAATGCACAACACAGAGGATAGAATGTCATTACGTGAATAAATTTTATGTAGTTGTCAGTGGCTCTCAAACTGACGTAAGCGCTTCAATTCATTGTTTGAATGATTCCTTCAATAATTTACGCTCGTTCACAACTTGACAATTAACTGTTTGACATTTTCTGGTGAAATTAAAAATATTAATTCGGACGGTTAGTGTGACGTCACATCTGACTTTTTAAAGTTAATCCTACTATATAAGTTACTTATGAACTATAAGTTACTGTAGTAAGTAGCTAATATCAATAAGGTAAATAATTTTATTATTGAGCTTTATAATACCTCAAACGGTTCCTGAGATATCAAAAAAATGGAAAAAGTATTATCCCTTTGGCAATGTGTCGCCCTTATTCACGGACGATAATTTCCTTATTAATTAGGTACCTACAATGTATATGTATAATCATATGTCTGCATTTCATTTTATTGTACAGGGTGGGCCAATAAGCGAGGTAAGCGGCTGTATCTCAGAAACTAATGGTCGTAGAGAGTTACGGTAAAAAAAATTATAGGTTAAGTGGGCAAGGGAAAATGCTGGAAATTATTTTCAAGTTTCCAAGATGGCTGCCAGAGGGCGTTTGCACCATCTTGAATTACATAAAGTTACATTTCTTGTGATTTTCCCCAATGAATGTAACAAAAAAATATTTGCGTTTTAATGTTAACTTAAAGTCGAACATTTTTTATAAAAACTATTTTCCTCTATCTTTTGAAATAAAGTGGTGGGGGGTATTTGAATGTTGTTTTAAACAAATGCCTGTAACTTCGAAACGGCTTTAATGATTTTGGATAAATTTGGTATAATTCGAAAGAGCATTTCTTGGGTTTTTAGGTTTCTTGTGATAATGACAGTTGTGACCTATACGGCCGCCGATAAAGGGCGTTATTCGATATTATAACCAAAATATTGGATTTTCTCAAAAAATTTAAATGCGATGATATGACTTTTTTTAGACTAGAAAATAGACAAATGATCAACCAATAAGCCTGCGCAAACCGCATCTTAATATCTTTTTCCTAACTCAAATTATTAAAAAAATACCAAACCAAGAAAATTCATATATCCTCATTTAAAAATGCATCGGTCGCTTTCGATAAGAAGGCAAGTAGTAGGCCATGGAAATAAAAGACAAACTCCTAACTTAAATAGTGGCAAGTAACGTCAAACTTCTGTCACACACGCAGCCCACTATTATTGTTGATTGCATATAATTTGAGTATTTTTTAATCAAAATGCTTCTCACAAAATTAAATAATGAAGCCGTTGACATGATTGCGATTTATTTCGAGTGTTTTCAAAATGTAGCTATAGCTGCAAGACAGTACGCGGCATGGTATCCAGATCGCCTTCATTACGGGAGAAGAATGTTTCCGCGCTTGGTACAGCGATTACGCGATACTGGAAGTTTTCGTTGTGCTAAACATCGCAGGCGTCGCAATGGAAGGACCGAAGAAAATATTATCAATGTCTTGGCTTACATAGAATTTTATAGACATGTAGAAACTAGAACATTGTCTCTAGACTTGGGAATTTGTTGCACGGACAACTGTTAGAAATATTTTGAAAGATTATAGGTGAATAATTTTATCTTATTCCAAGTATCTATCAAGCACATACCCTCAAATACAAATTCAGTGTTATTCTGGTTTTATTATTTTTTACTACTGATTATGTTGTTTTCTACTTTTATATTACATCCTTACCACATAGTCTTGCACCAGGTGCTAAATAAACAAGATTTCGATAATAGATTAAATTATTGTCATAATGGATGCTAGGCATACTTGAGGAAAACGGAAATTTCTTAAAGGAAATTCTCTGGACCGACGAGGCTACCTTTAATAGTGATGGTAGAGCAAACCTTCATAATATGCATTATTGGTCCGCTGAAAATCAACGTTGGTTAAGAGAGAGAAGTGCAGCAGCAGGGAAGCTGGAGCCTAAATGTGTGGTGCGGTGTCATTGGGGACAGAATTATTGAACTTTACTTTTTTGATCAAGCTTTAACTGGTAACCGCTTCTTAGAGTTTTTGATCAACGACTTGCCAATTTTGTTGGAAGATGTGCCACTCGAAACTAGGAGAACTATGCTTCTGCAATTAGATGGTTGTCCGGCACATTATTCAATTAATGTCCGAAACCATATTTACTGGATCTTTCGAGAACGCTGGATAGGAAGGGAAGCCGATTTCCTTGTCCGGCAAGATCTCCCGACTTGACATCTCTTGATTTTTACTTCTGGGGACGCTTAAAAGACATTGTTTTTCAAACTCCACCAACAACACGAATGGATATGGAAAACAGAATTCTAAACTCAATTCCTCAACTATCAGCGGCAGAAATCGAGGCTGCGGTTCTGCTGACTCAAGAAAGACTGGAACAATGTGTGGAATATGACGGAAGGCAATTTGAACACAGAAGGCATTAATCTTTTTTCAAAATGGGTCCTTTTCAGGACCACAACTTTATTTAAAAGGAAAATCGTTACGAAAACGCGTGAGGAGTTTGGCTTTTGTTTCCATGGCCTACTAATTGCCTTCTTATCGAAAGCGACCGATGCATTTTTAAATGGGGATATATGAATTTTGTTGGTTTGGTATTTTTTAAATAATTTGAGTTAAGAAAAAGATATTAAGATGCGCTTTGAGCAAGCTTATTGGTTAATCATTTGTCTATTTTCTAGTCTAAAAAAAGTCATATCATTGCATTTAAATTTTTTGAGAAAATTCAATATTTTGGTTATAATGTCGAATAACGCCCTCTATTGGCGGCCGTGTAGGTCACAACTGTCATTGTCACAAGAAACCTAAAAGCCCAAGAAATGCACTTTCCAATTATACCAAATTTATCCAAATCATTGAAGCCGTTTCGAAGTTACAGGCATTTGTTTAAAACAACATTCAAATACCCCCCACCACTTTATTTCGAAAGATAGAGAAAAATTGTTCTTATAAAAAATGTTAAACTTTAAGATAACATTAAAACGCAAATACTTTTTTGTTACATTCATTGGGGAAAATCACAAGAAACGTAACTTTATGTAATTCAAGATGGTGCAAACGCCCTCTGGCAGCCATCTTGGAAACTTGAAAATAATTTCCAGCATTTTCCCTTGCCCACTTAACCTATAAAATTTTTTACCGTAACTCTCTACGATCATCAGTTTCTGAGATACAGCCGCTTACCTCGCTTATTGGCCCACCCTGTATATAAACTGCATATTTCCATCTCATTTATTTAATAATTATTTTCGAGATAGGAGATAGGACAGGAACGCTTTGTGAATACGGGCATGTATGGGTTGTCCAGTATGAGTGTTGTCCGGTGAGATGCCACATTGATCATGACTATAAATAACGATTTGATTTTTTATGTTTTAATTCGTACTAATAATTCTAATTATTATAATTGTAGGAATCAAATCAATTATTGTATTATAATATTTATATTATATTATAATAGAAAATTGTTAAGGGCTATAGGCAAAAGTCTTTTCTTAAAGTGTGGTCTTTATTATAATATCAACGTTTCGACCGAACAATTTGGGTCATCTTCGGGATTCTAAAATGACAAAAAGGAAACAGTTAACGATATAGCAGCTACTTATTTACTAAACATAACTTACAATAATTTGACCAATTCAATAGGTCTGGAAACATTTGGTAATTGAAAGAATTAAAAAATTTGTAATTTCTCGTCAACTATTTTCTTTGACAGATGTTTTGTCATTGAAAATTTATAATAATTATTACATAATATAGTAGGATTAACTTTAAAAAGTCAGATGTGACGTCACACTAACCGTCCGAATTAATATTTTTAATTTCACCAGAAAATGTCAAACAGTTAATTGTCAAGTTGTGAACGAGCGTAAATTTTTGAAGGAATCATTCAAACAATGAATTGAAGCGCTTACGTCAGTTTGAGAGCCACTGACAACTACAGAAAATTTATCCACGTAATGACACTCTATCCTCTGTGTTGTGCATTTAATTCTCATTCAAAACCAATGTTGACGTATACTTATTTATGCGGGATGGAGTGTTTAGACAAACTGGACGGTTACTATAAAAACCACGTATATATGATACAAAATAAATCGAACTATCAAAAGGATGTGTATTCTTAATCGATACGTATGACTTTTTAGACTTTATTGGACTATAGTAGGTATTAATTAATCTATTATATTATAATATATATTATTATTATAATATAAATCAATTATTATAATTGTACGAATATAACATAAAAAATCAAATCGTTTATAGTCAGGATCAGTGATCCAGTGTTAAGCTTTGTCCACACCAAAGAAACACAGAGGAACATTTTGTTGATGGTTGCCGCAACCTGTTTATGGAAACAGAAACAACAAAAGTTCAAAAAATTTTTTTTTCAAAACAACAAAAGCAAAAGTTCCGTAAACATTCTGTCCACACCAAGGTTATTCAGTTTTGTGAATGTTTCGTTGTGTTGCCGCAACAGGAAACGTTGTGTCTACACCAGTGCAGTGTATGTTTCTAAACAATGTGGTACGACGAAGAAGATTTACAGGCAGCAGCAGCTGCAATTGTAATTATTTTACAAAAAAACAAAAAACGAGTCCGTAAATGTTGGACTAGACCAAGTCTTTTAGACAGAAAGACACATGGTGTCATACGTCACATTATATTTTCTGTCGTCCATTTAAATGGCATTATTTTTATTATTAATTAATGTTTTTTTATTATTATAATATACTGAACGAAGTCAAGGTATTAGCTGATGTTTTCGGCAACTACCCGACGGCTTCACGACGCAAGTTTCGAGCTTTGGGAACAAGCAACAACGTGTCCACACTGATAAAAAGACCGTTAAGAAACAAAAAATGTTTACCAATGTTTCTATATTTTCTTTGATCTTTGCCGCTAAATATGGAAACAAGCAACTTATAGGAACTTTTGTTGCTGCAACCATAAACAATGAGGAACTTAAATAAACTTTTGGCAACATTTAGAAACAAGTTCCAGGAACAAGCAACATAAACAGAATGTTCCTATGTGTTGCTTTCGGTGTGGACAAGGCTTAAAATCTCATCGGACAACACTCAATGGACAAGCCATAGGTATCATAATGTATCTCAAAAACGGTGCATTTGCGGACCACGTTATAATAGGAGCTTTTTTCCTTGGAATGAACCAAGGAAGTTTATATCAAGGAATTACTCAATAACAGAAATATTTGATCTCCGACTAGGTAATCGAAGATGTCCTTAACTCTTTTGAATGTTAATGTGTAAAAATATGTATATTTGATAAGCTTGTTGTTGTTATCATACTTACAATAATGCGATTAGTTCTCAGCCTTAATGGTTAACTGCTGTAGGCTGTAGTTAAGATGTGAAGCATCGTCTAGAACGAATTAGGTAAGTACTTACCTACCTAATAGGTACACCTACCTACCTTAATCTCTTAACTGCGTTGTCTTCATCAGACTTGAAACGTGAGCTTCCCAATTTAATTTGAAACTTGAGCTTCCCAATCCCAAGATAAGTGACTGGTTATGATAAGTCTTAAGATAGACAATAATAATTAGTCGTTGTATTCGATGGTGGTGCTCGACACAGCAGCAGCAGGGCTCTTAGATCCACGATTTTGTCGTCTATAGGTCTAGACTAGGAAATACTCACGAAATGTTGTTGTATGTGGGAAAATCAATGTGTTGTTGAAAGTCATATGTATTATGACAGGTACTAATGCATAATAATTTGAAACCATTGTTCCTACACCATTATAATGTTCTATTATTATACGGAATTTCAGCCAATTGGAGTTGTGCAGACTGGTATCGTCGGAATAATAATTACAAACTATCAAGTCGGATGATCCATGCAATTCGATTGACGTATTGCTTGTTTGTTTGTGGTTATATGTAAAGCCGAGTTCTCATCTAACGAACGCGCAGGAATGAACAGAGCGAACACGCAAGTAGTCAAAAAGAACACAAACGAACTTTAGTGAATAAAAACAACCGGAACAGTTACTCGTAAAATATGATACGAATTAAGGTACATGATCGAATTTCCTTTAAAGTGTCGGCGACAACTGGCGAATCGTTATGCGTGGTACTTGTTTGTGTTCGTTCGTGTTTGTTATAGCGAAATGAATTTTAATATGTATAAATTCGTGATCCGAGTTTAAAACCAAGAAACTCAAAAATCAAATGGTGTAAAAATATGGAACTGCTTATTACATCCTACACTGAACATAAATTCCTCTACTGTTACGATTTTATAGCCATAAAGAAAATTATTAGAATTCGATGAATGAGGAGAAATTATGTAAGTTTCTATGGGAAGCGATCAGGATAATTCCAAACAGAATCCAGAAATTTTTCGGCGATATGTAAAGTTTATTCTATCACAAGTTTTCTCGACTATTTTGGTAGCTTCAGTAGTTGCGTACGTGTTTGTTTTGCTTGTTTAGTGTTTCTTTTTTTCTACAGGTAAATATATATCCACAGGATCTATAAATTGAGACATAATAGGTAATATCTTATGCGAATCAACTAATCCTGTTCCATTCCCTATTAAATTTCTAAGCAAAGAACTACAAGTAGGTAGGTATAGATATTTACGTGTAAATCCAGATTAGAATGTCGGTAATGTTTGTGGAGTTTCCAGTTTTATCCCCCCGTTTCCTGATGCAGGATTTGGAGAACAAACAGTTGGCAGCTTGGCAGCGATGCTACTTTGTTGCGCTCTCACATCGGCCGCCTTGGTTTGCTTTCCAGAGAATAAATAAAACAAATAATAAGATCGGTGCGCTCATTGCGCCTTTGTTTTATTGATGCTTCTTACTTGAATATCACTAGGAGCAGTCGTTTGCAAGCATCTTCTTCGTCTATAAAATAAACATTGTTAGCTTTAATCAATAAACGTGATCTCCCTTAGCCTATTTTTTCTGTTCCTAAGTGTCGTTCAGTGCGCTTTTTATTTCCTTCAATCCAATTCCGTTACTTACGTTACGATGGGATAAGTTTTGATGATCTTTTTTTACAAAAGCAAGCAGCAGAGTTGAGTTCTCTCGTGTAGGCAGGTAAAATACCAACAAGTGATTTACCGATTCTCAGAAATCGAAAGCAACCCAAGCTGGAACCAGGGTGGATTTATCTAAGTTAGGAACCTTTAGGAAGGATAATTAACTCCCCCTTTCTGGACCCAAAGCGTCATATCGTCACTCTTTTATCCACCCCTCTATGTTTCCTTCTTGCATCCAAACGGCGGAACTGTGCCAGGATTATCGTCTTATGTTCCTATATTGTAGTTTTTTTTTTATTAGTGTGACACACTATCCGCTTATAATATCAAAAATCAATTTATAACAATAATAAAATTAATTTTATGTAATAATAATAATAACAATAAAGACAGAAGAGTCATAACTAATAATGGAATTGATATTCTTATGCTCAATTATTGACAGACTTCTTGCGTAAGTTGGGATTTGCTAGTGGTTGAGGGAGGACCCTTTGGAGATTTGTAACAAAACCCATCAAAAGGCAAATTTAAAAATATTCTTAATTTAGACAAATCGCTATGGACTTGTTTAACAATCGCTGTTTTTGAATTCGTTCATATACGAGTACTATAGTATAAATTTTTAGCAAATCATAGAAAGTGTGAGTTCCAAGGAAATTCTGTTGTTTTGGCAACAGCGCGAAAGCTGTTGGTATTCGTAGAAGTAAATGAATGCTATCTAGAATTAGAATGAAGAAGAATCTCGATTTTTCTGTACATAGTAATCTTGTAGCTCTGATATACATACAGGCTGTCCTAGAAAAAAGGGAACAAGTTTCAATGAAAGAATAGCCACTAATTTAAAGACAAAAAGACTAAATGGGCCCATTCTCTAAATTGAGTACCTATTAACGAAGTTAGAGGGTGTTGAATGTAAAAAATTATTTTTCTGTATTACTCCAAAACTGATAAATTGTTATGATTATTTCGTCGTTTTTATATCAATTATTAGTCTAATATTACAGCAATAATGTGTTCAACTTGAACCAGGGACGTACGGTAGATAGGGGTTCAGCTTGTGCACCCCCTCAATTTTTACGCCACTGTAATAATTTTGGTTTTGACATAGTTTTCCAGAAATCAAGAGGTTTCTGGTACAAAAGGTGCACGAGAAAACTGCAAAAAGTGCAAATTTGTTGTGTGAGTTCTCAACAGTTTTTGAGGTATTTTGAGATGTAAGTACCTAACAATCAAATCTCGTGGAAGGCATTCCAAAGTTGATCTCATATAGCACTAGGAAACGTGACCGGATTTATCGTAGTCGAAGAGTCTCGGGAAGAAGAAGCCCTACATCAAATTTGTAAATTTTTCTAAAAGTTGAAAGACATTGACTAAAGACACCTGTAGCCTTTTGTGCCTCTCGACTAGCTTAATTACATGCACATATCTCAAAATAATTATGAGAATTTGAATAATTAACCTTTATTCACTTTTGGTAGCAGAAAGGTCTAGGTTTTCGAAAATATAAAAAAAAAATCTTCCTGAGGTATTTAAAACCGTTGATGATGTCTACCGCAGCTGTAGATGAAACGTTCGGAGCAAATCTCCATGGACCACGGCAAAACAGCCCGGAATCAACATTGATTTTAATAATAATTGAAGCCAGTCGTGAAAGCTTACACATACCAAAGAGTTTAGGACCTTATCCACTCGGCCATGGTAACCATCAGTCAATAAAGTATGCCAAAGTATTTATATATGTATACCGTGTGCCGTTATGCTTTTTATTAGAAATATCATAAAATACAAAAATTGTATTTTTAACAATATTTGCCCTTTTAAAAGGCATTTTGGATATTGTTCATTGTTAAATGAAGTTCAATACCTTCTTATTCGAGGAATTGTTTCACCAAATTCCATTCTAGCTCAGATTTTTAGGGGGCTATTTTTTATGCAGTTGTTTTCCCATACTTCTTTCATGACATTGTAGGCAATTTAACTCGATCTGCAGCAAAAATATACGGTTATACCCTCGATTAATCTCACATTATAAAAATTAGAATCAATAATAATTATTATAATTAAGAAATTATTATAAAAATTAATTACTTCGTGCATTTGAAAAGTACGTAAATTTGAAAGAGTTATGATTGCTATCATTAGAAAATACTTACTACAAAGTTACTGCCAATAAATTAGACAACACTTTCAGCTACCTACTTTAATATATTCCAAAGAGGGCGTAATTTTTTAGTCTAAACTAAACTTTAGTTTTTTTTCTTCATTTCATAAGAGAACAATGAATTATCTAATATACGAGAAGATTTTCCAACTGAGGAATATAACTTTATTTTTCTTGGCATAGTTTCGAAGTTATCCTAGCAGCTAGGGCATTGTATATTACGACAACGAGCTCTGGAAAACAATTACTAATCTTCTCGAAATTTAATGAGATACCAGAGATGTGAGTTATTTCAGGTCTCCGTTTGCAGGAGAACTTTTGCAGATTGCATGGAAATTACATTTTCTGACAAGAAGGCAAAAAGGAAATTGAAAATTTTAGTTTTTTTCCAGAATTGTTCATACGTGAAGGGAATAATATCGATTCCTCTTCGATAAACGACATCACGATTTCAAATCTAGTTTGTATCGCTTTAGGTAGGTACCTATTATTGTCGATGCAAGAATAGCTTTTTGTGCAGGTGAAATTCAATACAAGAACAATGCATTGTAAGAATACCAAAAAAAAAATTGGTATTACATACCTATAAAAGGGACCGGTTAAATTTGATTGATATACGAATTAGGAAACTGAGGTTTGGATATTCTCGTGGTTATTTAATTTTTCTTTTACTCGTCCGTTAATAAATTTCATGTTTCGCTTCTTCTCTAGTTTGCGGGGGCGGCTCAGTCAAGTCAGGTTTCTAACGGGTCCATTCAGGGAGTCACCAACTGGATCGGATCTGGAACAAAGGACCTGAAGCGTTCCGCTGACCACTGATCACCTCGAGTATATCCAGAAATAGCCTAAAATTGCCTCGTAGTCTGTTTAAGACGATTATCGTAATCCGCAACCAAATACAGAGGAATTGCATTTCTGTTGCTTTTTTGTACACCTACTAGGTAAATATTTATAGAGGCTGCACACGTATTGCATCAATGAGTGAAAACCGGGAGCGGTATACATAAGCGGAGATATCGATTTTCGTTGGCTTTGAATGGCTTGTAATTAAATGTCCGGTATTTTAATAAGGGTGTTCATTTGAAAACGAGTCACTAGTCACCGTCAATAACTCATTAACAAAGTGAAATTTTAAAAATCGGGAGGAATCGGCAATTTTTTTTATGGGGGGGGGGGGGGGATTTTTACAGTAATTAAAAATCGTCACCGTGTAAACCTCCTGAGACATCTTACTATAAAAATTTTGAATGACACTATTGCAATAAATTTTCTCTTCTTCTTTTTTAAAATGACGGAAGAAGGGTTCAAAATTTACCAGAAATATCCTACTTATAAAATATCTTTGCAAAAAATAACATATATCTTGCAAAAAATGATGTATTGTATCTCATTTATGGCCTTCTCTTCTCATTTTAAATTTTAGACGTTGCGGTTGATGGAGGTTGAGGGTGACAAATAAAAAGACAATTTTTGACAAAATAATAATAATATTATATTGCAGAGTTACTTGTATCATATTTAAAAAGTCACCCTATATTATAATATTGGGACTATCTACTCTAAGCATTCAAACCGTATATATGTTTGAAAATTTCTTCAAAACTGACATTATTTGATTCTGACCAATGAAAGTAAATTTAAAGGTAATTAGCTGGCTTAAAAAGGGTGGTGCAACAATATTATAATGATTCGGTGTGAGAAAATAAATGACTTGTTTATTATTAGGTACTATATCTCATTTAATAACTAGGAGGAGTAAACTGCAAAGTATCATTTACACCACTAAAAGTCACCAGATTAAATCACCAGATTTTTTTTGGCGGCAAATTTGAATTGAAACAATAATTATTAATAAGGAAGATAGGACTTGTTTTCGGTGTAGGAAGTCTACTTTTCAGGAGAGACTCTACAGCAGTATCACAAATCATTGTGATTTGCATAATATATCAGTATTATAGTGCTGAATAATTTTCTGGATATAAATAGAATGAAATTGAATAATTTCTAGTGTATAGTAGAATATTAAGGGTAATAATTATTAACATTCATATTAAATTGATTGAAAGTGCTTTATTTTAGGCAATACTTATGTGACAAATTTAATGTAACATATAAATATATTTTATGTATGTATTATATAACACATAACATCGTAGATAAAGTTTTTATTTTACATTTAATAATATATAATTTGTGGATAAGTCAATTTTTTCAAACAGTATTATAAACAGCATTTTTCAGTTTTTGTAGGACCAGATTCAAAGTGTGTTGTTGAAATTAACTTTATCACATACAGCAGTCCCTGTTTGGTCTAAATCCGCACCTTGTTCGATTGGAATATCTTCTTCAATTATTGGTGAAGTACGCATATAAAGTAGTTTTTCCAAAATCTTGTAGGTGACACTCTTTTCTTCCCGTTTCTTTGGAGGAGACATCCTCTCACTTGTACTTGATGTAGGATTATCCATAATGGCACTTGAAACCGTTTGCAGGATGAAAATGGAAAGCCAAAAATAATTTCAAAATTCTGCAAAGGATGTCTGTTCTCTAAAAAGAACTGAATGGGCTTCGAAAAGAACTTATTTGGTTTTGAAATAACTTTTAAAGAACTTATTTAGAACAACTTATAGGGTTTTGGAAATAACTGATTATAAAACTGATGTGTCACATTCAACCCTGACATTGTAAACAATAATGACACAACAATAAAAAAACAAGCGTATATGTAGTGTTGAGCGTTGCATAGATTCAATTTCCTGTACAAGTTTTGCTGGGTGTAATTTTGCCTATGAATTGACCAATGAGAAGCATCTTTTTTTGGCGGTTTATTTAAATTTACTCCTCCTAGTTATTAAATGAAGTATAGTAGAGTTTATTATTACAACTTCTACCTTTGAAAATCACTCGTAGGTATATGAAAGAAAATACAATGTTTGAAATTCTTTCCACACTTTTCGTTTGAGAGCTTTCAAGCTTTTTGTTCGTAACTTTAAGAGGTTGTTACTTTTTAGAGTTTTACAAAGGGTGGATTCGTGTAATAATTTCAAAGTTGCTGGTTGAATGAATATTCATTGTCATGTTTGCCGATTCTTTATCATGTAAATGCAAACATTATAACGCGTGTGCGACAACTAACGAAGATGGGGATGGCTCTGGAATATTGACACACTTATTTTCTAGTTCCACTAGGTCATGAAACGCAATACCTAAAGCCTACAGCGTAGAAGTCTCACATCTACAATCTACAAAGTTTATGCGCCATCTACCAAAAGATTTTTCGCATATCCGCGGTTCGATAATAAAAAAATTCAAAAGTTGTATGGAAATTATCGGCCCTACACGGAAAAGAGACACAGAGAGAGAGAGAGAGAGAGAGAGAGAGAGAGAGAGAGAGAGAGAGAGAGAGCGAGAGCGCATCCATCTATTATCAGTTATCACCACTATAATACAGGGTGAGGCGCGAGAACCTTAGGGCATTTTTATATGGAGAAGTGTTGGGAGTAGATGTCTAAAAAATTGTAAATGTATAGTTTCGATTTTGATGAGCTGAACTAAAATATTTACAACCCAACACCACTTCCGGTTATACCAGAAGTTGCATATTTTTCTTTTTTTAAATGGGACACCCTGTATATTATTACATTTTCAGATTTCCTGAAAAACAGTAATAAAAATAATGTTTACAGTTCAAATTTGTAACGACCAATTAATGAGTTATAAACAAATGAAAATTGCAATTTTCCATTTTCAAAGCAGCTTAGCTTGAAAACGGGTCAAGATATCGGAAAACGGCTTACATGTCCCTATCCTAACTTTTTGTATACTACGCTGGAGTACCTACAAAAAGAAAATATTTTTTATTAATTTTTTTTTTGAAACTCGCTGATTTTTCATCACTTTGTATACAAATTTCATCAGCACCATAAAATACTACGTGAAAAGTTAAGATAGGGACATGTAAGCCGTTTTCATCTATCTTGACCCGTTTTCGACCTAAGCTGCTTTGAAAATGGAAAATTGCGATTTTCATTTGTTTATAACTCATAAACCACTCGTTCGAATTTTGAACTATAAACACCATTTTTATTACATTTTTTCAGGCAATCTGAAAATGTAATAATATACAGGGTGTCCCATTTAAAATAAGAAAGTTGATGTCAACTTCCGGTATAACCGGAAATGGTGAGGGGTTGTAAATATTTTAGTTCAGCTCGTCAAAATCGAAATTTTACACGTACAAATTTTTAGACTTCTACTCCCAACACTTCTCCATATAAAAATGCCCTAAGGTTCTCGCGCCTCACCCTGTATTGTTTAGAGTCACTGTATACAATCTAGCATCCAAGCGGGGAGTCTATTTCTGCGAGGCTCAATACACCTTGCAGGAGTGGAATGCTTGATGGTCAGTACCCAAACAAGCACTGTCCGTTCTTCGGAATTCGGATGTCCTCCACTTATATAGCCGGCTGCGAGGTGATAAGGTCGCTATCATCGCCGCAAAAGCTCTGCCTTCCTGCTCTAAATTGATAAACTGAAATTAATCTCTCTTCAATCAACGAATAATAATAATAATATTAAACGGAAGCCTTGGATTTCGTTACAACCATTTATAGTACAGTCAAAAATGGAGTTTGTCGACTGTCAACTTCAAAATTTCAAATGACATGGGAAATCACATGAGACCTTATCTTAAAGGCATTTCAATTGTTTACATAAACGTTACGTTATATCCCATTTCAGACGTTTTTGGATTCAAGTTGGCTGTGATATTTTTTCTTCAAGTTGGATATCCTGGACAGTCGATTTGAGCTAAAAAAGTTCAAATGACTTCCCACTTCACTCATATGCCATTAGGATTAATTTCTTACCTAATAAAAATATGTTTGACGTATGAAAACAATAATTCAATAATATACGATTGTTGTTATTTTTTAGTAAAAAATATTTAATTATTAGACGTTCAGTAACTTCATTCAAAAAGTTCTGTCAGATTTTCAGCATCTTATTTCAATCCTTTTAAAATTGAAAAGAACTTAAATCTCCTTTGAATACTACATTATTATATTATAATGCCAAAAGTAATTGAAAAAAAAACTTGTGTGGCACAGTGTCTACCGAAACCCAACACAAAGAGATCGTTATTTACACAAGAACTCCAAATTCCAATCAACACCCAGCCCAAAAACGAGCTCTGTAATACAAACCCCGGTGAATCGTGCTTCCCGAATTTGTGAGACTCAGTCCTACCTCGAAGAAGATGAGCTCTACACCATGCATGAATGCTTTGCTTCAGGATGACCACGCCGTGTGCTACGAAAAGACGAAAATTTTGTCTACTACGTCACACTATTGCATCCATGCATATACTGTTTTATAACAAATTGAAATCCAGAAAATATAAAGGTGGAGTAACCAATAACCATACCTAAATTAAACCGATTGGATTCAGAAAATTTATAGTTCTACCCAAATATAATTATTTTTGTTCATATATTTTAGGCAGCCTCATTATCAAACGACAATAACGAGATAAGAATTTGTCATAACTCATCCCTCAACCGAGTTAGCAAGACTTTCCTCAACTAGCAAAAAAATCCTCCAACTCCCTACTATAAATTGAAAATGAAGAAAAACTTATTGGCAACCTATACAAAGATCATGAGGCTCATTCCATCTGCTTTTTTCAAAATTTGAATTAAATTAGTTGATAAAGGAATAAAGACTACCCCCACTTATTCTTCAAATGTTCTCGTGAAAATTAGGCATTTCAAGAGTCGGCGACATGACATATGATATATGTTCTTGAATTTCACCACATGACGCGAGAGAGAGAAGTCCAGCACTTTAAGTTACTTAAGACAATAGAGAACAAATCAAAGATCATAAATGTAAATGTGATTGAGTTTTTTATTATATTATTATTAAATAACTTTTATTTTGAGCGCGGCGGTTTTAGGTCACTGACTATAATTATTATTATTGAGCCGTTGACGCCGCCACCGTCTGGGTTCAAATCCCAGCTCGGCATGGTTATTTCTCGGTAATTTAACTATGTATTTATAAATTTAAAATTTGTGTCTGGCCAAATTAGCTAGTTCTGAGAGCCAAATTACTAGATTGGAATGACTAGGTCTTATCTACACGGTTAAGACCAATGCTCCCTCTTAAAAAAACTTTGATATTGGAAAATTGAAGTCAGTTGAAAAAATTTGTTGAAATGGCCTTTTATAAATTTCCAGGGAATAATCTTTATCTTCGAATCTAAACCGACTCAATAAAATGTGAGAGTAAAATCAAGAAGTATCGCGAGCAAAAAAATCCGAAATAATATTATGTAGATTTTTATAAATAATGTTGTAACCGCTAGCCTTTAAATTACTTCTCTGGATAACATTTCTTAATTTTCTAGTTGAATATTTCTTGTTCAATAACTATAAAAGCATTGTAGAAGTGTAGAAGTGTAGAACTGTAGAAGTGTAGAAATATAGCTTACCTTATAATATATGAATCTTATTTTAACCGTTAAACAAGAAATTTTAATGACAATGAACATAACTTGTATTTTTATCTTTTATTACTAAACTTAAAATAAACAATAAATTATGATAATTTTTATATTTCGTATTTTTTTGGATAAAAATTAAAGTTTTGAAATACAGAAAACATATTTTAAGGAATCGTTAATAATTTCACATATAGTTGAAAAAAATCGATCAAGAAATAAATCCTCCTTGTCTAATTTTACACAAAAATAAATATTTCCCCGAATATTAGTATAAGTACCTACTTTAGATAATATATTCCTGTTTTGGCAACGCAGCGTAGGTGAAATTTAAAACAAAGTCAAATTTGATTAGAAACATCCATAACCTTAAAAAATTTAGCTTGTCAAAGGTAGTTCAAAACTCAGCTTTTGGAAAGGTACCAACATAATTCGAATTTTCCATAGCCAACTCTGAATTCAAAAACGTCTGAAATGGGATATAGTTTCAATTTTGGCAGTCTTTGTATCAGTGAGGACGCCTTATATCCCTTACAAAAATAAATTCGATAGTATGAAATGTCACACTTTCTGACATAAAAACGATGGCGTCAAGTGTCAAAGATGACGTTGCAGACGTTCCTATAAACTGTAAACGTCCTCACTGACACATGAACTGTCAAAATTGAAAACTATCATAATTTTTGTGTAGATAAATTAAATGCCTTAAAAACGAAATCTCATAATATGACTTCCCGTGCGATTTAAAATTTTGAAGTTCACAGGACTGCAACGTCATTTTTGATATTTGACGTTTCAGTTTTTCATCAAAAAGTCAAAAACTCATGCTATTGAATTTAGTTTTCCTACCAAAGCAGCTATATTCCCTTGGGACCAGAATTTACAGCTATGGGAGATAGGAGGAGAGGGGAGGGAGGATGTAGGAGGAGGTATGTGGAGGAGGAGGGGGACATAGAAGGAGGGGGAAGTAGGAGAAGGGGCTACTATAAACGTCCTGACTGTATATACCTAAATAAAGTAAATAATTTATGTACTGAGCTTGATTTAGAAAATTGAGTTTTAAATAGACAAACAAAAGTACTTAGTTCGGTGATCCAGTCAAAATGTAATGCTTTGGAGCTAAGCGTCCAAACTAATTAGCGATTTTCAAAACATTCTTTTAAATAAATTAAGGTCGCTCGAGGAACGTCGTGCTGGAGTAACAATAATAATGAAGCTCATCTACGCGAAGTTGATTACTTCATAGCTTCAGACTATTTTGCATGTAATTTCAAGCAATCTGCTTTCCATTAAAAAAGTTAGCTCAATTAATTTTTACCATAATGGGGAAAGCCTGATTTTAGTAAAAGTGCAGTGTTTCCCACGTTATTACATCATTAAGAAAAATCGAGTTGATATTACCTACCTATCTAACGAATTTGGAAGTTTTGGAAGAATACCCTGCTCTTTGAAAATAATCTTCCTTAGGTATACAGGGTTGTCCCAGAATAACTGTTCATAAGTTTCAGGCGTGATAGGCGACAACAAAATAATTTTTTGTCTATAAATATGTGCCCGAAAAACTTATTATTTTTTTAAATTTATATCTGTAATATCTAAAAGATCCTTTGGCCGATTTGGGTGAAATTTGACAGTATTGTTCGTTGGGATACGACGCAAAGTTCGCATAATGATAATTATGAGTTGCAGTGGCATTCAAGCGGTCGGGAGCAGTCTCAGGAATAATATTGACGACAAAAAAGTACGCCACTGACTTATTTATAAGTTTTATATACATTTTTCGGCAGGCATTGAGGCAGCTTTAATTTTTTTCTCGAAAACGAAGTACAAAAAAATAAAAATATCAGAAGACCAAAAAGTTGTATTTTTAAAAGTTTATAATCGGAAAAAAGTAAATAAGCCAGCGGCGTATATTTTTTTTGTCAGTATTATTCGAGAGAC
Organism: Malachius bipustulatus; assembly: GCA_910589415.1. Classification (NCBI taxonomy): domain Eukaryota; kingdom Metazoa; phylum Arthropoda; class Insecta; order Coleoptera; family Melyridae; genus Malachius; species Malachius bipustulatus. Next base: position 36,630,178 of record OU342634.1, on the reverse strand, counting down.
TGCTCTCCGGGACGCCTCTCGAACTCGTAATTAGCATCTAGTGAGTGCTAACTTTTCGTCTTCTCACCACCAACATCACTGCCAAATTTATTCATCAAAATCGGCGAAAGGATCTTTGAGGTATTCGTAAAAAATGTTTTTTTTTTAACTTCCACCTCCTATTTCTAGAAATATGAGCTTTGTCGGACATATTTTTTGTTTATAGAAAAAAAAAATGTTTTGATGTCGCCTATCATGCAAACATTGCAAAATAATCTAAAATATTGCAGAACAAAGTAGTATAAAAATTGGCTACTTTCGATAACGCAAAAATAACATTTAGCTTTTTCTATCATAAAACATTTCGCAGACAAATAAATACACTGTTTATAAAGTTATAATAATAATATTAGAAAGCTGCCGGCCAGGAATATAAGAGTTTTTCTCCCCTTTATGGACATAAAGGGGAGCAAGGGGGAGCTTTAGAGTACTTTAAAGCCCGAATTGAAATGATGTTATTCCAACTTATGTATTGCTTACATTGCTACTACTGACAATATTATTGATTTATTTTTCTGCTATTTCTCTTCACGTTATTCAAACGATCAAGATAAACACTTTATCTTGTAGCACAATGTACGTACCCTCACTTGCGGTGGTTGATCATTGCTTTCTGGTTGATGGTCGCAATAGTGATTCAGCGATCCTGACAATTCGTGATAAACAAATTCAGGAATATTTCTAAAAATACTATACATAGGTACAACCACCTGACCAGAACAAATTTTAATAGCAAAAGTAGTTCCCTTGACCTCGACCTGCAGACCTGGCTGGAGTCTTACCGTCACCTATGAAGCCGCCCTAGGCAGACTGCACGCATCCGATCCGGCCGCCCCGACGCCGACGCAACAAATGCCGATCGTGGGACGGCCGTCGGTGCCTCAGTATCGCTCGGAATACCAGAAGTTACGTGTCTGTCCAGTTCCAGTAGTTCTTCATAGGCTTCCGCGTACACGCTATTTATAAACCGCACTCTGTATATATATACCGGAGTTGACGACCTCCAGTTACATCATGGAAACCCCTTCACACACATTTTCCAGGCCCGGCCATGTAAGCCGGAGTTCCAGGCGCCGCGAGACCTGGACATCGTCATCAAAGTGTTACCGTGCGTTAAAACAAATCGAAGTTACTTGTGAGATGATAAATTATTAATGTTTAACGGTATAAACTTTATTTTGAAGTGAAAAAAGTTAAGTACCTACCTATCTAAGAACCCTTGACGTCATCTTCATAGTTTTTACCTCAGTCATAATAAACTGGTTACAATAATAATCAAATTTGTGTAACTTTCCGGGTATCCACTGGAATTATACATCTTAATCGGGAAGAAGTGATAACTGCTGGACGTCATATTTAAGGTGTGAGTGAATTATGGCAAAATGAACTTAAACTGTTATGGCTTTATTTTATGGAGTAATAATCTTAATAGCAATGGTTCTGGCTGCACCAGACTGGACGGACATTTGCCCGAGTACCTGTCGTTGCAAATGGGCTTCGGGGAAGAAAACTGCTGTCTGCAAGCAAGGTGGTTTCATAGCAATCCCTGACAGCTTAGACTCGGATATGCAGGTGCTAGACTTGAGTTCAAATTCAATCATGCAGTTACCTAAAGACGCTTTCAAAGCGACCGGTTTGGTGAATCTGCAAAGGATATTCCTGCAAAACTCTGGAATAATGGATATTCACAGTGACGCTTTTCGTGATCTTACAATTCTAGTTGACGTGGATCTCTCCCATAATTCAATCACCAAGTTGAATCCGGACACTTTTAGAGGTAACGAAAGGTTACGCGTAGTTTATCTCAGTCATAATCCCTTGAAGAAGCTAATCAAAGAACAATTCCCTTTTCTACCACATCTAAGAATATTAGAACTTGAAGATTGCCAATTAGAAGACATACATCATGAAGCTTTCATGCATTTAATCGGTTTAGAATCCCTTAACCTAAAACACAACTTCCTGCGAAATTTGTCCGAATCAGCTTTTATGAATTTCGCTCAACTAAAAACACTCCTCCTTGAAGGAAATCCGTGGAATTGCGACTGCAACCTCCGCGGATTTCGCAACTGGTTACTTTCGAGCAATCTTTACTCAGTTTCGCAGACTTGCAGTGAACCAGAAAACCTTCAAGATCACTCCTGGGAAGAAATTGATAGCCAGGAATTCGCGTGTGCACCTAGAGTATCAATCTGGCCTCAGAATCAAGTTCAAGTCGAAGCTGGCGGCAATGTCACGTTTGGCTGTCGCGTAACCGGTGATCCTGAACCGCAAATCTCGTGGCTATACGAAGGATATCCCATAAATCACACCTGGTTAATCCTCGAAGTCGAGGAAGGTCTGCTGGATAAATGGGCAAATGTGAGTGTGTATAACGTGAGTGAAATCGATGTTGGTGTCTACACTTGCGAAGCGAAAAACCTCCTCGCTGTGGCTGCCATGAACTTGACTGTAGTTTTACCAGAAGTTGTGACAGCGACCACTCTAAGTAAAGCTGATGCTGGGTTAATTCTCTGGTGGGGGTTGTTAATAATTTCCGTGACTCTGATCAGTGGCGTGGTGTTTGCGGTAGGAATTGTGTGTTGTGTACGTCACAGAATGTCATCCAGGTCGAGAAGGAGGAATATGAAAGCCAGCGTGAGCTTCACGGATCAGGAGAAGAAGCTGCTGGATGTTTCTATCGCTACGACCACGGATCGAGGGGTGGGAAGTTCTTGTGAGGCTATCCCGGAGGAGAGTATAGATCCCCCGGTGCATATTACAATAGAGAGTGAGCCGTTGCCCATGGCCGTGTATCCACCGCCACCTGAGTTTTCCGGGGGTGGAAGTAGAGTCGGGGTGGTCGGACCGCCACCTATGGGGCCCTATGGGAATATCTTCATATCGGTGTCGTTAGGTAAGAGATTGTAGTCAATTCTTTTGTTTAATTGATTTTATAAATTTAGAATACAAAAAAATTGGTGGGTAGGTATATGACCACAAATATGATTAAACTTATTCACCTTTGCGATATCTATCTACGATCATAATTTATTATACAATACATGATGGCTTGAATAAATAAACTTTTCTGCTTTAAAGTTTCCCTGAAAATACAAACAGAAGTTTATATCAACACGAGAATAAATACTGTAACATGAAATTTGAATCTAAAGTTGACTGTGTTGATATTATTGTGAGCGTGTGTCTAAAAAATTGTCTATTACAAATATTTATGAAATAAATGGCATATTTTTTAATCGTTTGAATAATTGCTGATTAGAGTTTGCTTGGAAGATACAGGGTGATTCAGAGCATCCGTACGCTAATTTTTGGTCGGAAACGATGCATGGGATTTTTCTGAAAACTTATGGTAACTTCAATAATTGGCTCTGCTCTGCATTATACCGGAAATGGCTACCTTTTCAAAAAATTTTCAAAATTTCAAAAATGGTTTCATAATTAAAACAACATATATTATTGCATTTTTAAATTGTCTAAAAAAATCCAACGAGAGTGGTTTTTACAGTTGGAAATTAAAGTGAGTAGTTTATAACAAGTGAAGATCGAAATTTTCCAACTTCAAAGCAGTGTACATACATCGAGAACGGCTTTACTTATAGGAAAACGTCTCACATGTACCTATCTTAACTTTCTATGTACATACCTACTATCCTACGACACAGTTGAAATTTTTATACAGGGTGATAAAAAATCTGATAATTTTCATCGCCCTGTATAAAAATTTACACCATATAATAGGATACCACATGTAAAATGATAAGTTTGGGACATGTGAGCCGTTTTCCTATACAAGGTGTTTCTAAATGGAGTAGTTTTGTGTGTAACAACAAGTTATAAAGAGCAATAATCAGACAAATTTTCGGTTTATTTCAATAAGCCAGTGGCGTAGAAACAGGGGTCGTTTGACACTTTTCACTCTTTAAAAAAGTAAGGGCTAGGTTTTTTGATGTCTTATTACTTTTTTCTGAATCAACGGTCTTTTTACAATAAAAAAGCCATACTTGTTTAATTTGCCCAGAGGCGTCCGTTTTTGAGATATTTGAAATTTTGTGTCAGGACGTCAGTCGCTTTATGTAAAATACACTTAAAAATTTCATTTATTAAAATTGTGAAGGTAGCTTTGAAATTTAAATAAACTAATTTTTGGACTTACTTGTCAGTTTGACATTTCATATCCGAAGTAAAAATTAAATAATTTTATTGTCAAGAAAACTATTCAACACATAACAAAACATAAGTAATTGAACAAAACATACCTAACATAAAATTACCTAATGATTATCTAATATTGCTCGAAGTGTCCTCCGTTTGCACGTACACATGCATTTAAACGCTTCTCCAACGAAAACATTATTTTTGGTTGATTTGATAATCGTTCAAATGCATTTTTTTTTTTTTTTTTTTGACACAAAATTGCAAATATCTCAAAAACGGACGCCTCTGGGCAAATTAAACAAGTATGGCTTTTATATTGTAAAAAGACCGTTGATTCAGAAAAAAGTAATAAGACATCAAAAAACCTAGCCCTTACGTTTTTAAAGAGTGAAAAGTGTCAAACGACCCCTGTTTCTACGCCACTGGCTTATTGAAATAAACCGAAAATTTGTCTGATTATTGCTCTTTATAACTTGTTGTTACACACAAAAAATTGTCTCAGTTGGGTTATTGTTTCAACAAATATTAACAAAAAGAGTGGTCTGTCGGTCGACTCTTTAACACCCTGTATCTCATCAATAAAGCCTTTTCGAAAAAAAATTTTCCTAAATTTTCGTATTTTTTTAACTTTATCTACAAGTCCTCCAATTTATGGTACTCCATTTAGAAACACCTTGTATGTATATTACAGCCGCTTTAATTGTACACTGCTTTGAAATTGGGAAATTCCGATTTTCGCGTATCATAAATTACTGATTTTAAATTCCAACTGTAAAAACCACTCTCAATGGATTTTTTAAACAATTTGAAAATGTAATGATATATGGGGGTTTTAATTGTGAAAAACAAAGTTGGTAGCCATTTCCAGTGTACCTAATCGTAAATACCATCAGAAATATGAAAATATTTAAGAAAAGTGGGGCAGAGCCAATTATTCACGTTACCATTGTTACCAAGTGTTCAGAAAAATCCTATGCACCGTTTCCGAGAAAAAGGGGGTGTAAGGATGTTCTGGATTACCCTCTATATACGTTATAGTTATACTATGCATACTATGCAACAAAAATTGGTGAACTTTTATGAAAATTATTCGAATACTTATTTTAGGAATTTTCTTGCATTGAAAATTTGAAGAGGGATGTCAAAGACTATTAACTCGGGCGAGCCACATTTCAGTTTCCCAAAATTAATTAACTTCGGAAATTACATTTTTCCATAAATTTTGTTTCTTTGATTTGTTCCAGCACCTTCTATACTCGTATTATGTTACAAAAAGCTGTCTTTTTGCATGTTTAGCTTAAACTTTTTTAATTAAAAACCAGTATAGAGCGTCCTCTCGGAGACATTTGGTTGTATAATAATTAGATATAACAATATAAACTACGGAAGGGGGTGTATACTGTTTAATTAAAAGGCACCTTCTTGTATTTATAACGATATCTTAGACTTCAAAGCAAAGTAAATGAAACTATATCAATCTTTTTGGTTTAGGTTGAAATTTTATAAAAGTTGTACCTATTCATATTATTATGGGTGTTACAGCAGGTGGACGCAAACCTTTTCACTCAAAGACGCCATATTATATTTTAGAAAATCTTTTGCGACCCGGAATATTCTATGAGTAGGGAAATAAAAAAAATAAATATCGTAAGTTGTCCTACCCTCCTCTAATGGTTTTAGAGAGAAAAGTTAAATGGATCTTTTTGTTAAAATTGAAAAGCTGCAATAATTTCTTGAGCCATTTTCGAGAAAATTGGGTAAAAGCTTTCATTTTCTGGTGGAATTTTCGTACAACAATTAAAAATTATTACAAACAAAAACGTAACAAAAATATCTGACCATATAAAGTCAAGGTTTTTACGACAAAAAAAAAACACCTCAAAGTCAAAACTTTAACAGATATCTCGAAAATGGCTCAACAGTCTTAAAATGTAACTATTTATGTGTTTTGCATAAGAACCGACATAGAGCAGAGGCGTGTAAGGGACCCCAAAATATTGTGATTTGACGCAACTTATCTATTTACTAAGTTGCACCCCTGAGAAGTTATATATAGGCCTTGAAAGTGTGGTTAATGAGTGTGTATCAAGAGCGTTTGAACTGAATTGTGGCATTTTAAATAGTTGATAAGGGATGATACACCCTTAAAACGCTACATAATTTTTTAACCCGTTCGCCAATTAAAGAAATTGTTATTTTTCTTTTCGTTATATGAAATTTAATTCTGAAACTTTTATTATTTTTCAAAATTTTTGATCGATTTCAACAAAACAGAAAAAAAAACGAAAATGTAAAAGTTGGCTTTTAAATTAAATGTCAAACGTCACGATCAGGAGGAAAGTTGAAAACGACAAATATTTTTGAAAAATAATAAGAGAAAAATAGTTTGAGCATTAAATTCCACATAGAAGAAAGTAATAATTTCTTACTTTTCTAACTTTATTCTCTTGTCATTTGTCAAAAAAGCTTGTCGTTTTTAACTTTCCTTCCTGATCGTCAAGTTTGAGATTTAATTTATTTAATAATTTGTTTTAGTTTTTCGGGTTAAAGTTTTTTGAAAAATAACGGGAGAAATAAAAGTTTGAGAATTATTATTATTATTATCCCTATAAAATAAAGAAATGCTTTCTTAAATCGGCCAACGGGTTAAAAAATTATGTAACATTTTAAGGGTGAATCATCCCTTATCAACCCTTTAAAATGCATTTTACTCCTGTCACTGAATGATCTTTGGTACACAACCACAACATATACCAAATTTGGTTTTTCTAGGCTCAAGTATAACTGAAATACTGATTTTATTCGAAATTTGGAATCCCTGTTCCAAGGCCTATAACTTCTCAGGGGTGCAACTTAGTACAGAGATAAGTTGCATTAAATCACCATATTTTTAGTTCTCCTACACGCCCCTGCTTTGATTTTTATTATGCGAAACACCTGTATACAGCAACATAAACAACTTTTCAATCTTAAAAAAAAACAAAATTTCTCTCTAAAACAAAATCTTTTTTCTTTCTAAAAAGGAAACATTCTCTTCATGGTTTTGTTGAATACTGGACGCTTATACGTAGGGAAATTGTTACATTCAACTTTAATGATTCAATTCCAAAAACTTTCTTATTGTCGGTATTGGTACAAACAATCCCACTGAAACAAGGTATCAATGGAAACTATACTAACAGCAATTCGCTGGTGTATAAAGACTCAGTACTCGCACGGCATACATGAATGCACAGGGCAGGCATGAAGGAAAAATTTATCTTCAGAGGTAAATATCTCGAGAATGAGAGTTTTTGTGGACTTATGCCCATACAGATCTAAACCTGATCTGCTCATCTAATACGTTTTCTTCTTCAAGAGCCATCTCCGAGTCGAAAGTTGGCAATAATCATCGCTATTTTCACTTTAGACGGAGCGGTTTTGAAAAGTTGGCTATAGACGTGCATCCGAGCCACTCTCTCAGGTTTAGCTAACATGAGATTTTTCTTCAGCCCATGCTATGCTAAGCTAGCGAATACTACCCATGTCCAAAGTTACAAGAAATTTGACCTGTAGCCAAATTCCATATACAGATTCTCCTCGATCCTTTGGTGTCTTGTGATTATTCAGCATATTAAGGGGATTTGTTCATTATTATATTTTCATACCGGCTCTTCTATTTCAAATAATTTTCAATTTATTTTATTATACGTGTAGGTAAAGCTGAATATTATATTAAAATTCAGTGCCCATTAGAGTTGCATTGAAGTGCGTAGAGTTTTTTATATAATATTCTCTACGCACTTCAGCTGGTAGCAATCCAAACCGAGACTTCAAAATTGGGCAACTAGAGAAGATGTGATAAGACCTTGTATGAAAACAGTCTGAGAAACCTGTACGGAGCTCTCTCGATTGCACCCATCATGTGAACGTCTTAATAAGGACACCACACATTTGTATAAAATTCGACCAAGGACCTAAATAAGGATCTTCAGAGAGAATGTGTCCAAGTTAATTTGTATATTCGTGCTCTATTATATTCAACTAGATCAACCAATATTTTTTACGTTCCTCACTCACGAGTGAATAATAGTTACCACTCACCTTTAAATAGAATTACGTCTATGGCGAATGGTTACTGGTAATTGTCACTTACTTGTAATTAATGTCACTTCGTTAAATGCACCGTAATCCAGGTTTTTGCCATGCTTCCCAGTGGAGCTTCAATCGGTTAAATATCCTGTGTAACCGCACTGTAATTAATTCTGTTTTTATATGTGGCACTAATTTACTGTTATTCTATTGTTATAAATGTAAAATGGTGTTATTATGTTGTATAATAATAATTGTTTTGTTTGTTGAAAGTTATATTTAGCTGAGACGGATAAATCCCTAATTATCTTCCATGTTAGAATTTTTTGAAATTTTTATATCGCGATATCGCGTTTGATAGTTTGGTAGGTACTGGGTTTGATATATTATTTTGTGAATTTTGTTTTGATGACGAATTGATGACGAATCTTATTTTATTTTATGATATACAGTGTTTCCTCGGATAGATTGCATTCAAAGAGAATGTAAATAATATTTTACAAATCTATAATTTCAATTATGGGGAGTTAAACGACTTGCAGAATACAAGGATAAGTTGTGACATCCTGGAGAAGAATGAACTTTTCAGTCAGTCTAGGAAAAATCCCATACAAAAAATAGAGACGCCATTCTGTTAATATTGATTTAAGACTGTAACCAATCTATTGTACTTATTTGGAGTAAGGCGGTGGATGTTATGGAAACCGTCAATAAATTTTGTTGCTGGACACTCTTCTACAATGTGAGTAATTGTTTCCTCAACTTTGCCACAAATAAGACAGTTTGGACTTGGAACTGCCAAAAAAACATTTTTACAGTGTTATAGCGTCCATGGCCAGTTCTTAAACGGTTTAACTTACTCCAGAGCTTTCTTTGTAGATCGAATCCTGGAATTCCTTTTATTTTAGGTCTTGGATAAGATGATGATTGAAAACATTCAGACTACAATCCAGTGGGAAAAAAGGTCTAATGATTTTGTTGCCAAAATGGATTTCGAGATTTCAGTCTTTCTGAAGATCTTGTCAGATTGGAAATTCGGGTGTGTATTTCTCGAATTCTCGCTCAGTCGCTGTTTGTCTTCTAATTCTTGATGGTATAATGTTTAAAATTATCGGTAGCCAAGATGATGGAGTTGACTTAATACTCTCATGGTGGTGTTCAATTATTCAATTTTTTGGACATGGACTGGATTGGATTGAAGTTGTGTTTCAAAGCTACATTGTTCATCGAGACCTAGGTAGTTTTCGAGTTTTCGATGTTTCTCGTGATTGTTCAGATGGAAACAAGATACCTCGGTTGTGTTGGAATTGTGGCAAGACATGTCCATGAAGTTAGCACCTCCATTTTGAATTTTCAAAGGATATGCTGTGATGTGACATGTGGCGCACTTGAAAAAAATATTTCTAAGGGTCTGGTTTTTTCTTTTCGACTTTTTCAACCTTTTCAACTTTCTACTTTTTTCAACTTTTTTCCACGAAGTTGGCACCACTATTTCTTCTTTTCTTAAAAACTCAAGTTTTGCCGGAATGTGCTCCTGTTGTGTTGCCATGTGACGTAAAAAGAATTTCAGAAAATTCGAATTTGCGATTATGCGAAAATGCGATTTTTCTACGAAGTTAGCACTTTACGTTTCTGACTTCCTCAAATTTAGCTAAGTAGGGTAAGGTATACCTCAGGTATACAGGGTGTCCCAGCTTATTCGAAGCGGTCTCTGTAGGTCAAACGATGGACTTTTTCAAAAAACTTTTTGAAAATTCAAGTACAGAATCACAATCGCCATAATTTAAAATTATTTTGGACTATACAGAGTGTCCCATATGACAGTGGCATATCAAAGTTATGTTTTTTTTAAATGGAATGCTCCTATGTTATTGCATTTTTGGATTGTCTGAGAAGAGAAAATAAGATTGACCTTTACAGTTGGTGTTTAAATTCAGAAGTTTTTGAGTTATAAACAAGTGAAAATAGACATTTTTCAAGTTCAAAGCCCTGTACAACGAAAACGGTTCAAGATAGAGAAAAACGGCTTCCATGTCCCTATTTTTACTTTTTATGTACTATCCTATGGTGTGGAAACATTTGTACTTTCTTTGATTTTTTTATTTGGCGACGCGTGGAGAATCTCAGAATTTTTAAATTTTTTCATCACCCTGTATAAACATTTCATCTACATCATAGGATAGTACATGAAAAGTTAAAATAGGGACATGTAAGCCGTTTTTCGCTATCTTGAACCGTTTTCGTTGTACAGGGCCTTGAACTTGAAAAATGTCGATTTTCACTTGTTTATAACTCAAACACTTGTCAATTTAAACAGAAACTGTTTGTGTAAAAACCAATCTTATTATCTCTTCTCAGACAATCCAAAAATGCAATAACATAGGAGTATTTCATTTAAAAAAAATATAACTTTGATATGCCATTGTCATAAGGGACACTTTGTATACTCCAAAATAATTTTAAATTATGGCCATTATGATCCTGTACTTGAATTTGCAAAATTTTTTTGGAAAAAATCCATCGTCTGGCCTACAGAGACCGTTTCGAATAAGCTGGGACACCTGTATATAGGTAATACCTGTTGATATTAAGCATACCCAAATATCAATTTTGAGTAGTCTTATGTAGGTATTACAGTGTTTAATTTTCATTTACCTATTTCTCATTCATTATTAAACTGCAAGGGTGACGACGACGAGCATACCTCGATGGTGGTCTCTGGATGTAACAAGAATCAATAAGGGTGACCTCGATGTTAAAAGCGATTTTTCCGTAATCTTGGCAGGCAAACAAGCTATTTATAATACCAACTATTATCGCCTTTCAGTTTTCCTCCCTAGTCAATAAATCTTATATTTTTCTTCCACTCCAAAAATGAGTGTATGTCTTCAGTGCAGACTGCACTTGACTGCAATGTATTTTCATCTCTTGCTTTGAGTAGATGAGAATTTACTGTCCTGTTATAAAGATTGTTAGTCCAGACTTTCAACTTTTTTCAACAGGTTTAAACTTTTTACTGTTTATACTCGGCAGTTAACTTCTCCGAATGTAATATACCATTGAAGAAGGACAGTAACCCATTTATTTGCAAAATTTTCAAGTGTTTTAGAAATTTTGGGTAAATTCCATCAAAATCAGCAGATTTTCCGAATTTGGTTGATTTTATGGCTGCTTTCAATTCGTCGAAAGTGAAAGATTGACCTATTTCATCGGAAATATCCGAGGAAGTCTCTGCTTATTTCTTTTGTTTTTGTAGAGTTCTTTTCATTTTATTGGCTTGATGTTTGTCGATATTTATTATGTTCGACACTTTAACGAATCGATAAACTATTCATTTAATTATATTTTCGATGGTAGCTTCTCTCGTTGAATTGCTGTTTCTAGTTTTCGCACTAAACCCCACTACTGCGACTGGAATGAGTAATTCATACTCTTCATTAACGTATTTCACTTATTTTTTTTGCTTTGTTTGAATATTGTTGATAGAAATTTTTGGTTTCTTAAGATCAGCCGGAGATGTATTTTTTGCGAAAACCTCTTGGAATTGTTTTCTTGACTGATCCATTCAAAACACCAACAAACTTGCTGTAAATTGATCAAACTGGTGGTATCCAACGCAGAGTACTGTCCACTAATTTACTGAATTTCGTCCAGTTTGCTTTTTGAAAATTCCACCTTGGTTTTGGTATTGATGATAAAGTAGAATTTGAACACCATCAATATAGTCAATCAAGATACTCGTACGATGCTGACTATGTGAAAAACTTTTTAGCACTTTTCTTTAAGTCTGTAATTGTTTATAGTATAGTCATCATCCCCCTGAGAATTCACCCAAAAAGCACTGCAGAGTCTGTTCGCCACTTTTGAAACAGTCTGTATACTAGGACTAGGCAAGTATGCATAATATCTAAATCTGTATGCAGGCTATAATAACTCACGGAGCATAAAGCAATAAGAATAATTACTGTAGATCCGATCGCTTGAAAAAGAACTGCATGAAAACTCCCTCAAAGTTTTCTTGGTAACATGATATCTACCGTTTATTTCCTCGAATAATAAATTCCAACAGACTTCCCAATTTTCATAATATTTCACTTTCCGCGGAATTTTATTTGTCGTAAGATGAAGGCGTATATCTAATTAAAGAAATAAGTTAGGAAGTAACTAAAGTCGACTTCGTAATTGATTTAGTTATGATATCCAGGATTATATTCTCAGTTCCTCAGCGTTGCGTCAAAAACGGCAATGCTATTAGCGAAAGTGCCAGAGTGCGTCCATCCGTTTGCAGAATCTCTCCAGAACTATTAAACCGATTAAGCTGAAATTTAGATACACTCAGATGACGGGCATATAACTTCAAACGAAATACGAGCGCTTCATTATTATACTAAAACTGATAAAGTTGAATAAGTGTTATAAATGGGATATAAGGAAAAGTTTAGAGTTGGTGCTGGTAAAATTACTCCGTGGAACGAAATAAAATATTAATTTGTTACCGACATGACTCGCTTTATTTTATTAATTTAGTTTAATGTCATCCTATTATAGGTATTACGATGATGATAGTCTGAATTGGTAAATTCATAAAAATTATTTTCAAATCACAATCTTAAATTTTTCATGTATGATTTGAACTGAACAACGTAATAAGCATCCTTTAAATCGACATATGTCATGAAAATCAACCATAATTTTGATGTCTTCATTCCATCTTACAATGCGGTGTGATTTATTTAAATTTATTTAAATGCGGTGACTTTACTTGGAGCTTTCAAGTCCAATGTTTCCGTCTGGCTCGTGAGGCAGAAACAAGACCGAAAAAAAATTGTTTCGAGCTTGCTGGATTGACTTTTATTCCTGCTGGTTGGGCTGTCATTTTTTAAATTTTTTCCACATCGCTTGTTTCCTTCCCGAAAAATTCTGAATTAGGCAGCTCACTTGTTATTACGAGTACCTACATGAGAATCGATTGTTGTACTCCTCAATTCAACTCAAAGTAAAAAAATTTGTATCTGTTATGTTAGAGAGAAATTTTAATTTACCAGCAAATTTTCCACTTACGTTCTCAACGTTTCCGACCGAGTCTGGTCGTGAGAGGAGATGTGCTCGTTTGCCTATAAAAAGGTTTCGTCTCCCTCATATTATTGCGCATTGGCCGATTAACAGGGCGGAGCTGTCTAAGTCGTTAGCAATTGCACTCGGTTCTGTCCTATCCCTTATTTTTTTTTATTGTAAAAAATTGTTAAGACTCTGCTTTTATTAGAATTAGAGTTAGGTTATATCTGTAGGTGCCTAAATAAAGGTTTCCCAGCTTATTATTATCAATGCCGGGCCAAAACCTTTATGACGCTGACAAAAGGGATATGTTAGGTACACCCTCTTCCGATATCTTGAGCCCTTTTCAATATAATAAGCTCCTTTGAAAATTAACAATTACAATTTTCATTTGTTCATAACGTAGTAACTAATAAATCACTCGTTACAAATTTCAACTCTAAAAACCGCTCTTTTTGAATTTTGATTTTTTTCATACTTACCAACAATCCCAAAATGAAATAATATACCGGGTGTTCCATTTTAAACAAGGAAGTTAATGACGACTTTCGGTAGGTTGATGTGTGACATTTTTTAAGATACTCAACCGAAACCTGAACTTAACACTAAGCCTATGAATTTTGCCCTGTGCTAGAAATGCTAGAGAGAAAAAAAGTATTGGAAAAAATTATTCAAAATATTATTCCAACCCCATAAAAACAGATTGATAACAAAATTTGCATTTTTTTGGTATTTGGGCCTTACACAAAATTGTTACAAGTTTCTTTGTTTACTTTGATAATTAGAGTGTCGTAGAAAGTACTTGGTAATTTGACACATTTAACACTGGTGTCAAATTTATATTTTCCATGGCACTCTAATTATTATCAAATTACACAGAGTGTCCCATAATATGTGGTTAATCTTCCGGCTTTTGGTAAATTTAGTAAAACTAAATGAAAAAAAATATATAAAATTTATTCATACGAGACACCCCTGCAAACATATTACACCTTAAAGTTAAGGGTTGAAAATCTATTTTTTGCAATTACTTTTTCATTAGTTGTCCGTTTTTGATTAATTTTTGGTATAATTTTGAAATATTTTAAATTATTTAGAATAATGTTTTCTAATCTCTTGTAGCACACATACATAGACCTCGGGGTGGCACAATCCTCTCATTCACTTCAAGGAAAAAAAAATTACAAATATTTTAGGTTAATTTTCTTTTAGTTTCATATTTCTTACATAAAAAATTTATCATGGTTTATTTCGATAGAGCGAACCATTATCGAAATAAACGTCCTTTTAATAGGCGATGCAGCGAATTAACTTTCTCAATTATAACTAAATTTGAACAAGGTGGCCAATTTTTGACTATAAATTAAGTAGGAAAGAAAAGAATGAGTCTTAAAAATATTTTTTTATAATAAATGCTCAACATTAGCCCCCTTTTCTCTAATGCTCGTTGAAGACTGGATTGTTGGGCACGCTGCAACATTTCTTCATTTATCCTGATACCATTTGAATGATACAAAACCCTCTGTCGTAGGTCTTCGATTGTCTCCACTGGTGTTGCATAAACAATAAGATCCTTTAGATGTCCCCACAAAAAGAGACCTAGTGGATTAATTAAAATCTAGTGATCGTTAGGCTACGGAATAGGTCCACCAAGGCCTATTCAGTCAACGAATAGCCCAAAAGGAGGTGTAATAGAGTGCGTGAGCAGGTACCTAAGCCATTCCTTCAGATACTTGTTCACGGTGTTAAGGGTGTAACATAACAAGAGTCCTGAAGTCTAGGTGATGAGCCGAAGGTGGAAAGGAGGGTTGGTGAAAAGTCCCACTTTTGGGGTTTTCGCTTACATCTCAAAAACGGTGCGTCGTAGGGACAAATTTTCCTATTATAAATAAAAGCCCATAAAATTATCTACAACTTTTATTCCATACGTAACTTTTGAATTTCCAAGCCTTTCTGAGTTACACGCCCCACAAAAGTAATTTTTTTTGAAAAAAAAATAATTTTGTCTCATATTTTTCATCAAACATACCACTCTTGGGATTTCCGGCTATATGTCAGAAACGCGGCGTCATATGGGAAAATGTTCTTATAATAAATAGAAGCTCATAAAATTGTCTAAAACAACAACTCATTTTTTTTAATTCTCAACCGTTTTCGAGCTACACGCTCGGAGAAAAGTTTAAATTTTCGAAAAAACCATTTTACCTCATATTTTTCATCAAACATTCCTTTATATCGTCCAAAATATTAATGAGAGAAATAAATTCGTTAAGAAGAAGTTGTATAGAATTGAATTCCCTTTTAGAGTATCTGAAAATTAATCTTCAACCAGTCAACATTTACAGCAATTTTAAGTTTCTTCGTAAAATGTTTGTCATTTTCAGAAAAGTTGTTATTTTCTTTAACCACGTCTTCAAGACATACAGGACATTTACTAGTACTCATTCTAGTAACCTATATCTGTCACAAAAAAGAATTATGTGTCAGAAATATGATAAAAACAACTTTCCCCGAGGCTTTTTTTAAAGCTTTTTTTTTGAAAAGATGACAACATTTTACGAAAAATTTAAAATTGCTGTAAATGTTGACATGTTGGACAATAATTTCCTTCTGTAATATATTCTAAACGGAAATTGAATTCTTATAGATGAATTTTTTTCTCTGATGAATATTTTAGGCGATATAAAGGAACGTTTGATGAAAAATATGAGGTCGTTAAATGATTTGTTTCGAAAATTTCAACTGTTTTCGAGGAAGTAGTTAAAAGTCTCAGACAATTTTATAAGCTCTCATTTATTATCAGAAAATTTTTCCCTACGACGTACTGTTTCTGAGATATAACCGAAAACCCCAAATATGGGATGTTTGAGGAAAAATATGAGGTAGGTAAAATGATTTATTTTTCTGAAAAATTACTATTGTGGGGCATGTAACTCGAAAACGGTTGGGAATTCGAACCTCAATTATTATAAAATAAAAGTTATAGATAATTTTATGGGCTTTTAATAATAATAGGAAACTATTTTCTCACGACGCATCGTTTTTGAGATATAACCGAAAACTGAAAAGTTAACACTCTAAGCACCTTGAACAAGTTTCTGAAGGAATCGCTCAGGCGTGAACACCTCCCTCCTTGACTGGACCAATTTGGGAAAACGTTATTTATCGTCAATTTTAACGTCATGCATAAACAACATACTTTGATTATCAATGTCTTCTAAAGGTAAAGGTAATTGTCCCATATTCATGGTATAGTTGCCTATTAAGACGAGGCATTAACACTAGGCAGACATTAACATTAAATTTTCTTTGATGATGCGTTTTAATAGTGGCGTGTGGATTCTCATCAGACAAAACGTAAAATTATTATTGTTATTTTTTTCTTTAAAGTGAATGAGGGGGTGTTACCACTTCGAGGTCTATGTATGTGCTACAAGAGATTAGAAAACATTATTTTAAATAATTTAAAATGTTTCAAAATTATACCAAAAATTATAAAAATCGGTTAACTAATGAAAAATTATTGCAAAATATACATTTTTTAACCCTTAAATTTAAGTGGTAATATATTTGCAGGGGTGTCTCGTAGGAATAAACTTGAAGCTATTTTTTATTTACTTTTATTAAATTTACCCAAATCCGGCATCAGAGTGCCCACATATATTATGGATATAAATAAACTAGTAACAGTTTTGTGATAAGACATAAATAATTAAAAAATTGAATAACGCAGAAAACAATTTTTTTCATAGTTTTCCATTGATCAATTTTCTGATTTCTATTCGGTATACTTGTCTAAAATTAGGTAATTTAATAATAACAATAATAATTTTTCTATTATAAATACTATGAAAGAGAGATTTCATAGAGATTTTGAACAAAAATTTCTCCATTTCTTCTCTTTACAAGTGGAATACTCGTCGTATGAGAGCTGTTTGGAATATGTGCAAGAGCAACCCTTAGAAAAATTATGAAACGAGTGTAAAATTGCTACTCGACCTGAAGTCGAGAGCCGCAATTACCGCAAGTACACCTACGTAGTTTACTTATACGGGTGTAAGTACAGGATGCTCTCCATCATTGATTAAAACGATTGAAGTCATAGCGGCGGAAATCGAAGTTTATTTAATCGATAAACTTTCAAGTTAAGTCAAGGGAAGTCATGAGACATCGCTGCTTTTTGAGAAGTCTGGGTTCGAAATGGGATTTATCGCATGGCCATACTTAAATAAGTCGTGACTTGATTACGGGAACTTATTCAAAACTCAGTCTTTCACGATAACGTACCCTTATAGTAAGCAATATAATTAGGTACAGAAAATTACGAAACTCTCAGAAAGGACTTTGAAAATAGCTTGAATACTCGTTAATTTACTTGCAATTTAGTCTGCTTGTTCAAAATTCTCAGTCAAAGTATTCGAAAGTTGAATGCTAATTATTGAGGTTTTTGGAGTTTGTCGATCGAGACTACTTATTGGAAACGAGAATGCATGTTCTTGATATGTTATATAAATTACGAGCCTACATCAAAGTTTGCCATGATGAAAACGTTTTTTAATCAGAGCGAATTGAGATTTTTTTTCGATATCTCCTCAAATATGACAGATAAATTTAATATGCTTCCGCTTTAAATATGCAGGAGCTTACAACACCGCACATATAAAATAAAAACTACAGTTCAAAAAATAGTAAAAAACTTAATGCGGTGAAAGAGATTATGGGATCTAATAATGAAATAGTTTGATGTTTGTCGAAAGCCTCATGTTGGAATACATAATATATTATGTTTTTATATTCTTAGCATGCACGCGCTGTAATATAACTGAACTTTTAATTAAAACAAAGTTGTACGTTTTATTTTGGAGAACGTTCATCGAGAACAAAAAACAAAAAACAAATTGTTCACTCCAAATCCTACAAATCAAGCAAAACTTTTCATCCATTTGCTTTTTTTCGTGAAATCAGTTGAAAATAAATATGTTTTCTCCTCGTAAATTCAGTTCGGGTAGGTACATATTTTATGGATTGAAAGTTAAATCAGAAATTTCAACTAGAAATTATGTATGCATTCCTGAAGTTCCAAACCCTATCTAGAATCATAGTGGAATTAAACACTTAAGACTTGAATCTGGTTGCTTCATACTTTATCATCAGCTAACTTAACTTTACATGATTAAATGAGCATTTATTTATGTACCTAGTTAAGTACTATAAAGTTGTTTCAGAAATTATCTATGGATTAATCATGCACTCTGCCGGTGAAATTTTGCTTAATTAAAATGAAGTTCCATCAGTTGGGTAGTAAATATTTAGAAACAGCATGACAAGAAATGAAGTATACAGCAGGGAAACTTGAAACATTTTCCCGAGCATTTTCTCATACAAATAGCTAGTTAATTTTTTTTGCAATAATAATTCAAGTCAACGGACCACCGTCTCTTTAAATGCAAATTTCTAGACGTTCCTGAAGATTATTTACTATACTCCTAAGGATAGTTTGCTTTTAGTTTTTAAACAGCTCGGAAATTGCCGTCTTTAAATCAGGTATTGTTTCTGGGGGATTTCCCTATAAAATCGAGTTTTTCATCGTTCCCAAGGTCTAAGCGCCAGGGCGATTTTAATTATGGCTGTGCAAAGGATGATCTAAATCTGGTTTACTCAATATACCACTCCCCGAAATGTCATTTTGAAAATAATTTAAAGCTGGAATCGGTTCATTTTACGCCTCTTTTGAATATACAGTTTTTTCCCTCCTACGACCCCCAAACAGCCACCATTTTGGCTAAATGGCATCAAAAAATGTTGTTTTTTTAAAATATCTATGTTCCGAGTGGTTTTACGGCAAAAAAGGTTCAAAACAAAATTAAAGATGGTCAAATTTCCTATTGAAAACGTTGTTTTTGTAGGAAGAATAACAAAAGGTGTACATTTTTTGTAGGAATGGTATTTTCAGAGGCTTACTTACTGACGCTATCACGCAATCAACAAAAAACCTTCTTGCGCATCAATCGCAGAAATAGTGTATTTTTATGCGATTCAATAATAAATATTTTCTTCCTATTTTTTTTTATAATGAATATAATGAAAAAATAATCCGATTTTTTTTTTGGGAAAACTCTCCACCTACCTACCAAAAAAAAAAGAATTATATCTTCTCGTGGTTTCGAACCCACATCAACAGTTTATAAAACATGCGTGTAATGAACTGAACCACGGTGGGTTTCGAGTTTGTAGTGCTGATAGATAGGTATATGTAGTACGCCAGGTTATTATACACCTATACACATTTTATTTTTTAAACTGGTCGTATCTTTGTTATTAAAAAACCAATTTGAATACTTTTTTCACCTGCATGTAGGTGATTTAATTGTTGTTGCGTTTGCTCTTCTAATTTTCAGAACCATTCATAATTGAATGTGAAAAAAAAATAAAAAAGAAATTGCGAACCATTTCATCGATTTAATAAGTGCAAGCTAATTTTGCACAAGCGAAAAACTTTTTTAGTTTTCGTTTAAAGTGCTACATTAATCGAGGCGAATTGAAGCTAAGACATCAAATTATATGTTAAAGCAAAAAAAAATGGAAAATTTCTGTTCAACTTCTTCAAAAATGGACTCATAAACGGTTATAGAATTTACACATTTTCACCCTTTTTCCTACCCCCGACACTGGCTTATTAATGGAAAATATGCTAATTTTATTGCATTAACTCAAATTTCCAATAATTTTCTTCAAATCCTGTTGATTTGATTTCAAAGTTTTTTTGCCATCTTGCTCATACGGGGGCTCAAAAAATTGTAAATTTTCCGAAAATTCAAATGGCTGCCATTTTGAAACGGCTCGACCGATTTTGCTCAAGTGCAATACCAGTCCACTACTTGTGGACATCTTACTCTTACAAAAATTTCAACCCCCTAGATTGAAAACTGCGGCCAGAAACCGTGCCTCAAAGTCCCGATTTGTGGAACTTTGAAAGGACACCCTGTAGAAGTAACGTGACTTTTGGAAATTTTTTCAACGAAAATTTAAAGTCATTCTAAAGCTTTACAAGAATCCAAAATTTCGTTCACTAATCTTGAAAGATAAAGCTACAGGAGCGTTTTTAAAATCGAAAAATCGTGATTTTGGAGAAATATATATATAAATATATATGTTGGGATAGCAGCCAATTAAACACGCAGGTTTTCTCTTTTTTTTTTCTTTTTAATTTATCCTCTACACTTGTCCATGAAAATGATTAACAAACATCTTCAATTTTTACTCAATTTCTTACCCCTGACGAAGAGCTAAAGAAAAGCTCGAAAGCTTGGGTTGATTAAAAAGAAAAAAGAGAAAACCTGCGTGTTTAATTGGCTGCTATCCCAACATAATTATCAATATTTTATAATTACCTACAGCCAAAACAAATCTAATATTTTTATAAATATATATATATATAAATATATATATATATCGTGGGCAGGTGAATTTTGGAAAACCACTTTTTCGTGATCTGGAGGTCAGGATCGGTGGACATTTGGTGAGTTTGGGTGATTTTCGAAAAGTGATGTCGTCCTCAATAGTGTATTTTTTTGTTAAAAAATACACTAAAAGTCGAGTCTTTTTGATCTATTTTCTCTAATTACCGATCCAAGTTGCTTCGGAATCGAATACAGGTGGTAGATGGTGTGTTTTTGCTTCATCGAGTTGTGTAGCACCAACAAGAAACATTTGGTTTCTTGTTTGGTTTCTTGTTGAATACAAAATCTGCTGAATGCCAAAGAAGAAGTCAACTGATCACGATTCCGTAATAATAGTATAGGCGAAGACGTTGATCTTTTGATGATGTCAGGGATAATCTGCACCTAACTCGCGCATCTACTTCATGAAACCAAGCAAGGCGAAAACAGATAAAAAAATATATTCTCTTATAAGTTTCAGGTATTCAAAAGATTCAAAAAGAGTTGAGGGTAATACATTATTCCTGCATGCAGTGGTTGCAATACAACTTCAGCGTTCTTTCGGCAAGGAAAAACAAAATTCGTCAAACTGCTTCAAGAATCCGAAAGGTTCGCAGAACTTTCAAAAAACCAAATGTTCATCCAGATTCTATCGGTTTAGGTGGGGCCAACAATGTATCATGACCCTTTACGAAGGGGGATTTGACTATACATCTCTGAATGAATGAAGGTACTTTAACTTTTGCGAAATCAGCCAAAAGTAAGTTTATCTCGCCTTGTTGCCTCCAAGGGAGTTTGCTTTCAGTCAGCACTCTCTTAGAACGTATCATCAAGTTCAACAATGGTATGGCAAAATCAAATGCCTTCAAGTTTGAGGTTGAACAAAATCAAAATTGGCTCCACTTTCCATACCCACCCATCAAAAATGAACCTGCTCGCTGTAAATGTAAGAAAGGCTGCAAGACGGCATGATGTGGATGTAGAAAAGCGGGATTAAGTTCCGTAATTTGTTCCCAGTGACGAGGACAATCTTGTGGGAACGTTATTGTCACCTTCGTAGATGACTCGTCAAGTTAAACGAAAGAAGTCGATAATGATTTATTACAAGCGCTACCCCAACAACTCAACAGTTGACGTCGGGTGAACGTACCCAATGATTTAGCCACCCGGATGATAAAGGTTCAGAAATATGGGACAGCTTTGAACCCCCGATATCGAAGAAAATAAAGGTTGTCAATAGTAAGAGTAAGGTATAAGCTACTGTTCGCGAATGAGAAAATCAAGCGTTGTGGTATAAGCGAAGACATTTAAGTGACAAACCATTTTTTTTTTGTTGTCACTTTGCAAAAATGGCGCCCATCCGGAGGACGTGGGAAGGGGAAAACTCAGTATATTCAAAAGAGGCGTAAAATGAACCGATCCCACCTGTAAACTTTTCCCGATTTAAAACGAGATCAAAACCCCGACCGTCTTGTGCAAAATTACGCGAAAATCAGGTTTTAGTGTATAAACATCTAAATTGTGACAAAATGAAGCCACTTGCAGAAAATCTATACAAACCTTTTTTGAAGACAATCAAATTCTCTATAAAAATGTTTAAGAGCCAATACATGAAAAGTTTATGGGTTGTTCATAACTTCTCATCAAAGTTTTCACTATTGTGATCTGCAATGTTAATTAATTACACAATTAGACGGCATGCTACTTATAAGTTTTTATTTTACTTAAATAGAATTTTTTCTTCAACATATAAAATTACACATTGAATTTCCTTACAGGCCGTGATCCAAGAGCGGCCTTGTTGGACGCCTCGACCCGTTGTCCAGACTTGCTGGATTTGCCACCTCGGAAGCAGCCCTTCCACGGCATGGCGACATTACCACGTCGCCCCCCACAGACAGCTCCTAAGTACGATAACATGGGGCCGCGGGTGACGGCGGGGGGTAGTTCCACGCTCTCCCTGCCCGGCGAGGCAGCCCCTGCTCCTACTGCGCGTCCCCAGCTGCCACCTCCACCGCCACCTCCTACCGGCTTTCACCCCCAACTGACCCCGGAGTTCGTGTCTCTCTAGTAAATCCCTTCGAAAATGCATCCTAGCAGCCTCGAGGCAAGGTAGGCTTGTTGATACAGTGTGTTTTTTATTGTGAATAAAATTACCCTTTTTTGACTTTAAATTAATATGAAATTAATGATTAAAATAATCAAATATTTAGTTTATGTATGTACCTAATAGGTAGTTATTTATTTAAGAATTTTGTTAATCTGTATTGACAAGACTGACTAACCTTTAGGTCTAACCCTAATGTAGAAATTTCCTCAAAAAATTAATAAAAGTTAATTTATTTTTGTAAAGCAGCAGATAGTATTTTCTAAGCATGATAGGTTATGGTAAACAATTTCCAATAATAAAAAGATTATCATCCAAAATTATGAAAAATTGCTTAAAAAGTTTCATTTAGGTAATTATAAAGATTTTTAGTATAATTGTCAATTAAGTTTATAAGAGATTCCGGTTTTTTTTAGGTACCTAGTAAAAGTTTTCTTGAACTTTCGTTCAAGTTAAGAACGACCACTAAAGCTTGCGGGACACTTTTAAAAATTATAATGAGGCGTACAGAGTGGGCGAACATTTTTGCTTTGATAGAAGTAAATAACAAGCTGTTTTCAAATGGTCACTTCTCATTTAAAGATTGTTCATTTGAAAATAACTTGCTCATTTGCAAGTTCAAAGCAGAACTCTCCCCACTCTGTACGCCTTATTCCCATTTTTTTGTTCCAATTTCCAATATCCCTACATCTGAAGAATTCGATCGCTGCAGTAGAAGAAGTTCCTCTTAACGTCTATACTTACTTAACATTATTACCTAACAGATTTATCAAAGATAGGTTAGTACCTACACAATTCGAAATTTGTCTATTTCTGGAAAAGACAACATAATGATAAAGTTGGTTATTCCTATTATAAGCAATATAGACCAGAAGATGAGCAACTTAAAGAAAATACGACCAGAATTAGCAATTTTTTAGTAGCCTAGAGCTTCAAAATGAGGAAATTTCTTCATTGACTCCCTCTGTGGTTCAACTTCAATTAGTGCCTTTGCTCACATCAGTAAGTTTATATTCTCTTACTACTTCCTGTTGTCGTGTCTCATTTTTTTAATACTCCTCACTTCTTGCAATCAAAATGTTAAATTTATATGAAAATTGTACTTTTTTGATTTATTCTATCTTAGTTAGGTACAATGAAAATTATTTTGAAACTCCAACCATTCATAAAACTTGTGCCAAAACGCTTTCATAAGGTATTTGCATCTCTTCACAAAAATTTATCTACATTGCATCATCGGTAAGAATTAAATGACAGCTATGTAAAGAATCATAATCAACGGAACGAACAGGAGTTAATTGACGTGGTCAATTAATAAAAGAAATCCTCGAGAGAGAACATAACGAAACTTAACGGATGAAATAAAATTTTGTATCCTGAGAGAGATTTTGTTTAATTTA
Source organism: Malachius bipustulatus (assembly GCA_910589415.1). Taxonomy (NCBI): domain Eukaryota; kingdom Metazoa; phylum Arthropoda; class Insecta; order Coleoptera; family Melyridae; genus Malachius; species Malachius bipustulatus. The sequence goes on along the minus strand of OU342634.1, from coordinate 36,605,909 downwards.
TTCAGCAGATAATGCTGCTTCATATTTTTATATACTTACTTAATATAAACTCCTAAATTAGAATTATAATAAAAAGTAAATATTTCAAATTGGATAAGAGATTTCATGGACCATGACTATCCAGAAATAAAAACGCTTCTCGGATATTAAACGAGTAGAAAATGCCAGCCCATTGGCTGGTGAAATAAGAGGGTGCATTATTTCATAATAATTTCCATTTAGGGAAATTCACGCTTGGAAACCCTTAAGCTTCTGATTCCGGCGTTGACCTCTCCGTTTATCTGTCAGAGATCCGGATTGTAATAATTTATCAGCTAGAATTTCTCGCAGTTAGGTAACTCGATAGCGAAGAAAGATATATAAAATAAAAAATAAAAATAAAATAAGATGTGAAAAGGTTCTCAGTTTAAAGTAGGTATATGAAACGTAAGGTAACTGCAGTTCACTTTCACAATTAATCTTCATTTCAACTGGGAAGTGGTAAGTATTACTTACCTACCAATTCCATTCTAGAGACTATATAAATTTGTAATCATCCTAAAAGGTATTTTTAAAGCTATTTAAAATTTAAAAAGAATATCAATTTAGTTGTGGCAACTTAAGAATTGGGTCAAGATTAAGCAGCAAATTTGTATAATTCAAAGCTATTTGAAGGGAATTATTGTTCTTGAAAAATGTACCATCTGAAGTTGTAGCGAAAAAGATAAGAAAATATGAGTAGGTATTATTAATACAATAGTAAATTATGTACCTACCTAACAAGTTTGGAATGTGCCATTCCAAACGTGTTGTAGATATTATTTTCTATACGATTGCGATAATTATACACCAAAATTTATTTTTCTTAATTTATTTGACACATCATAATAATGGCATATTATGCTAGGCATATTAGGAATAAAATGAGAGTTCAGAGGAAAGTTTTGCTATGGTTTTGATTTTCGCACCCTCTATGTTTCTTGGGTCGTAGAACACAAATTTTAAGTTTGCTGGCCAAAATTGGGCCATTTTTTGCCACAATTTTTACTCTTTTTTCAATTTATGGTCTAAATCTTAGTAAAGAGAGCTAGAGAAAGTCTATTCTACACAAAATTAAAGCAGGCAGACCAAATTTTTTACATTTTCTACAAAATTTTCTAAAAAAAAAACATTATCCCAGTGCGTGGGGTTTTGGAAAGTTTGACTATAGTTATGATTTTCTTACCCTCTACGTTTATTGGCGCGTTGAACACGAATTTTACCTTTGCTTAGCAAAATTTGGCCCGGAACTTTGTTTTATTTACACTTTTTGCCCAAATTATTCCATTTTTCCAGCTTTAGCTCTAAATCTTAGAAATAAAGCATTTTTAGATAGGTAGTCCAATCTATAAAAAATTGAAGTAGACAAAATTTTCTACATTTTCTACACAATTTTGAAGTAACTGGCAAAAATTTGGCCCGGAACTTTTTATTTGGCACTTTTTTCTAAAATTTCTGCGCTTTTTCCAGTATTTGATCTAAATTTTATAAAGCAAGTGTTTTTCGAAAAGTACATTTTATACAACATTGAAGTAGACAAATTTTTTTTCATTTTCTAAAAAAATTCTAGAAAAAAACATATTCCCATTGCGTGGGGTTCTGGAAAGTTTTGCTGTAGTTTTGATTTTCTCACCCTCTACGTTTTTTGGAGCGCTGAACAGGAATTTGAAGTTTTCTGGCAAAAATTTGCCCGGAAACTTTGCTTTATTTGTTCTTTTGCTAGAATTTTTGCGCTTTTTTCAGTTTTTGTTTTAAATGTAAGAAATGGAGCATTTTTCTTGAAGTCCATTCTATACAAAATTAAAGTAGAAAAACTGTTCTACATTATCTACAAAATTTTCTACAAAAAAACATATTCTCAATGAATGGGTTTTTTGTAAAATTTTGTTGTAGTTTGAATTTTTTCACTTCAATGTTTTTTAGAGCGCTGAACACCAATTTTAAATTTGCTGGCAAAAACTTGGCCTGAAACTTTTTTTTGGCACATTTTGTGCAAATTTGTTCACTGTCACAAATGTTTTTGGTGTAAATCTTAGAAAGAGAGCGTGTTTTGACAAGTCTATTCTATGCAAAATTAAAGTAGACAAAATTTTCAACATTTTCCACAAAATTTTCTAGAAAAATTTTTTTCCCATTGCGTGGGGCTTTGGAAGGTTTGACTCTAGTTTTGATTTTGTCACCTTGTAAGAATTTTAAGTTTCTGGCAAAAATTTGCCCTGAAACTTTTTTTTTTGCAGTTTATGTCAAAATTTTTGAATTTTTTTCAGTTTTTATTCTAAATCTCCTTCTTTTCCTGTGTTGCACCAATTGCCCTTACAATGTGCCATTGAGAAAATGTCCCATTTTAAAGACTCACCCAGTATAATAGCTAGTTGTTACCAACATTGGAAACATTTACCTGAAAATAAAACCAATATTTTGTTTATAAATACTTACGTTATACTATAATGAATATAAATTAAAAAAAATATAATATACAAGTATTACATGTAAAATTTCACATTTCCAAAGTAAACTAAAATGTCAGAGTTAAAAATCATTCGGTTTGAAAAAAATTATCTTCGTATAATTCGTATTTACTGTGCGTCAATAAAATAACAATTTCAGATACACATGTTCCAATTTTCCAATATTATTTGCTTCCATCTCAAAATTATTATATTTTTTTTTATCATCATATAAAGACATCCGTTCAAGTAGGTTGTACTTTGATGAAAAACACCTAGTTATATGGATACTTCCAGAATATCGAAGGTAGCTGTTATCCCTTTTCGTTTCCCTGGAAATGTCTGAGGAAAGCGTCTCGACGATCATTTTCATCATCCACTGTTTTCTTTTATTCCAACGAAAATTGCAAGGAGTAAGTGGTGGATTCCCATTTCCATATCGAACATCCCAATTATCGTTGACGTTTGATTTCCCGATGGTAGGGTATTCAAATGGAATTCCACTTTTATCCAAGTAAATTTCTTTTCTTTGTAAACATTTTTTGATTGCTTGAAGTGAAAATTAGATTAACTTCTTTGTAAGTGTCCAAATCAACCACCGATGTAATTATACCTAATGTTACTAAAACCCCTGTACTTATTAGCGAATAATAATAATAACATAAATATATCTGTATATGTCTTATCTTCAATCCGAAAGTCGTATTTGAATATTTTAAGTCAAAAATTCTACAAGACTTTAAATCAAAACATTTATCATTATAGTTTATATTTATTTGTTTTCATTTTGTTATATTATGTATTGTTGATCTGTTAGAAATAAATAAATTGATCTTTGTATATAATTGATATTTTTTTTATCACCTAACAAATTTTATATTAAGTCTTTATAACCGAGAAAAAATAAGTTCAATAAAACAAGAATGGAGGAGTGGAAAACAAACTTACACAATAATAATAATAATTATTGGATTATCTTAGATTGGTAAGATGTCCTTTACCGTCCTTACTCGTAATATTCTATTAATCGTAAAAGTAAGGGTAAAGTCAAAGTCTTTTAAGAGGTGCCAATTGTAAATTTATTATTTTGTAAAATAAATATGGCACAGGCACTAAGATGATATTATGACTTCAAAAGTTCCCCCTTGTTCATGAATAATATGAAGCGACTGAAAAAAAAAATTAATGAAAGAAGCTATTCGGTTAAAACTCTGAAACGTTCCCTTAAAATTTCCGAAGTAAGTTAGCATCAACTTTCTCGGTAAAGTGAAACTCAAAAGTTTATAAGGAAAGTTTGCTAATAAACTCTGAAATATGCACTACCACTTATTTAACTTGTATTAACATATCGGGAATATGATGTTTTTATTTTTACACCAATAATAATTTTTTATGTGCGCTATTAGATATTTTTACTAAGAAAGAAGTGTCCCCGATTTTACAATAATAGATCAGACCAAATTTTAAAATCGATAACATGACAGTATGAAACCAATCCTCATATAAAGAACTCCTAAGTAACCTTGTAAAATTCAATTGTGTTTATATTTTCATAGATCAAATCAAATATGTATTTGATTCTCCATGGAGATGTTTTTCAGGTCCAAAATTAGTTCACAGTTGATAACCAGTAAATTTGTTTTTATTTTCATCAAGATGGTCGTGATTTTTCCTCGACAATGATCAATAATTATTAACTTAATATACTGTTTTTTATCATTTCCTTTATCATTTTTTTTTCCATTTACCATTTTTTACCATAGTAGACTAAGAATCTGCCTGACCTAAAACACAGGTAGGAACAAAGCAGCGACTATGAAGTTTGGATCATTGTGGCTTTGGCAGATAACAGCTAAGAAGGTCTATAAAATCACTCCTCAAAATCTTATTGCCATCATATCCTTTGTCTCCCTCGAAGGGATACATAGTAATATCGTCTAGGTACAAGTTTAATTGTTACGATTTTCAAAAATAAAATAAAAACTTTTTATTATTTCTTAAACATCTCCGAATCTACGAATTCTTCAGGAGTAAAAAATAAGGCATAGTTAAGAATGCAAATAAAACTAATTGAACTCCTTATAATTATTGTGCATTGACATTAAACTTACTTCTTGTGAACAAGAAAACGCCTGTTAGCTCCAGTTCACATAAAGTGCAGGTAAGTTATGGAGTAACCAAAGTTATTCTTTGACTAAGTAACTAATCTTACAACGAATTTAGAAAATGTTTACCGGGAATATGTTCAACATTCTCGTCATAGTGGATATGAGTTACTTGAGATGCAAAACATCGAACTTCAAAGTTCGTTAAGGTATTTACTAAGTTTGAAGTTATTTGGACAAGCTACATAAACACTCTACCAAGTTTATAGTTTGGCTTTAGTAAGCTAGTCAGTCAATTATTATTATAGTGATGCATTATTTACAATGTACACTCTAGCAAGGCAAGAGCGACTTAACTTTTCATTTAAACATCTGTCCCGTAAACAAGGTCCCGTAATTGCTCCCCACCAATCCAGTTGAGGCATATTGAGCAAATCACATAATATGATTGAGCCAGTTTCGAACAGTCCTATTAGGTGTTGACTTCCATCTTGACTGAGCTGTTATCAACTTCCACAATTTTTTTTAATTGTCACTAATACGAGATCGGTTTTCCTAATTCATAACATTGAATTTGTTCTTCGACAGCCCTTGATAATTGAAAAGTTCAGTTCCTATAACAAGGATTACGGATCATCAACCAAAATTCTCCCAGCCGATATTTCCCTGGGAGCGAATGGTTCGAGAATGTCATTGCGAGTTCGTGTGAGTGATGGATGTTCAAGTATTACATAAGAAGCTGTCCCGTCTCCTTCATTGGAAAAAACTGATAATTACCTGGCGATTATGGACCTGGCAGTGATTTCCGAGTAGTTCCTGTATTATAAGGGGTACGTATAAAGTGTTCACAGTATGCTGTTGTTTCTTGTTGGTTCCATTTTTTGTACATTGTCGCTAGCTGTCGAGCCATCTCCTCGATGCACAAATCGGCGTGCATAGTATCTTGGGTTAACAAAAGGTTAAAAAGGGTTAAAACAACAAAAGGATGCCCACAAGGAGGGGTGTTATCCCCCCTCCTATGGAGCCTGGTAGTAGACGAGCTCCTCGGGTTACTCACCGAGAACGGCATTACCTGCATCGGGTATGCCGATGACATCGTCATCATGGCCAGAGGAAAATTTGAAGGAACACTCTGCGACATAGTACAGAGGGGGTTAAAGATAACCTTGAAATGGTGCCAGGAAATAGGACTCAACATCAATCCTACAAAAACTACACTGATACCATTCACAAGAAAAAACAAGCTTCCAAACCTCAAAACCATCGACTTGAATGGAGTTGAGTTAGAATGGAAGGAAGAAGTAAAATATCTGGGAATAACACTGGATAAGAAGCTAATGTGGAACAAGCACTTAAGTGCAACAGTAAGTAAGGCCACATCCGTACTCATGGTGTGCAGGAGAATGGCGGGGAATGCATGGGGTTGTAACCCATCCATTTTACGCTGGATGTACACCATGCTAGTGAGACCCATCATCACATACGGAGCGGTCGTCTGGTACAAGAGGACCAAGCTAATAACAGCGAGGAAAACACTCGAGAAGATCCAGAGACTTGCATGCCTCTGCATCACAGGAGCAATGAGAACATGCCCAACAGCAGCGTTGGAAGTAATTCTAGATCTCACACCACTGCACTTAGTGATTGAGAGAAGTGCCGCAGAGGCTCAACTCAGAATGTCAAGAATGGGGATCAGGGGGGGACTACGGACCGAGGGGAATCAACCCCTGAACATCTGTAAAAACCTCCTGATAATGCCAAAAGACAAAACTGTCAAGAAATTCAGCTTCAAGAGAAACTTCATCATGGAACTGTCTACGAAAGAAGAATGGAGCAACACATCCATTCACACTTTCAAAGAAGGTACAATAAGATGGTACACAGACGGCTCAAAGGCCACCGAGGGAACTGGGGCAGGAGTATATGGGCCAGGCACCAACTACTCCGAGCCGATGGGAACATCCCCAAGCATACTTCAAGCGGAACTGTACGCAATAGAAGTATGCGCCCAAATAAACCTCGACAGAAACTATAAAAATAGGGAAATAGCAATACTGACAGACAGTCAAGCAGCCATAAAGACGCTGAGCTCTCCTATCATCAGCTCAAAAATGGCATGGAACTGCCTACAAAAACTCAATAAACTAGGCAGAGAGAACAAAATTCACCTCAAATGGATACCAGGACACACTGGGATTGAGGGAAACGAACGTGCCCACTCATTGGCAAGAAAAGGAGCATCGACACCCTTTATAGGACTAGAACCATTCTGTAGCCTTGAAGACACGTTCTTCAAGGCAGAACTTCGTAAGGAAGAAGAAAAACTGAGAGAAATCCATTGGAATAACCTCTCAGGATTGAGACAATCCAAGGAGCTCCTCGGGAACTTTAACCGAGAAAGGTCAAGGAAACTCCTGACCCTCAACAAGGAAGTCTCAGAATGCTAACAGGATTCCTAACAGGTCATTGCAAGCTCAATGAACACCTGAGGAAACTTGGTATAGAAAAAGATGGCGTTTGCAGACTCTGCAGGGAAGAAAACGAGACTCCTCGTCACCTATTGATGAACTGCGAAGCCCTAGAACGTGAAAGAAACGATGTTCTGGGCCAACACCAGCTCAACGGGGGGGCTTTGCCCGGCCTTGATCCTCTTCAAATCCTGAAACTCCTAAGGGAAACGGAGTTGGAGAGGCTGCTTCAATGAAGGGAATATACTCCAAGAAGCAGAGAAGAGGGGGCACAATAGATCTTAATAGGTCGCAGCGCATCTGACACCCTCAATATCAATATCAATATCAAATAGTATCTTGGGTTGGGGAGGTTTTTATAGTAGTACCTCCATCCTATGCGGTCAGGCCCAGACCTCATGCCATTGGCGTCGTTTTTCACCTAGCGGTTTAAAGTTTGTGTCATCTTTTGCCGTGGCCTTGTTAGCCATTTTACTCACAAGTGGTAACATGTTGGGCAGTCTCAACGATCTTAGCCATAAGGTTGACTTGTCCACCGCATGATTGGAATCGCCTTGACTTTGAACCAGTTGCTGGTGTACCTTGTGGACTTTCTTGTGATTCGATTGATTTTTATTCAGTTCTTAGAAAGTTCCTGAGATCTATTTAATGAAAAAAGCGATTGCCAAAATAATGTGGTTCCTGAATCCGAAAAGTTGAGGAAAAGTATAGGAATACGTAAACCGTTGCGATAGGTACATAATATTCAGACGTTTTCTAGTTATACCGCGGAAAGTCTTAGATAGTCTGTGGTCTTAAGTGGGCTACACTGCTTATAGTAAAATTTCAAAATTAATTCCGAAGAAACCGTATGATAAGCTGGAATTTTGTAATTTTATTTTGAATTAATAAAAATTCTAATTTACATACATTTTGATTGTGTTTATCACAAATTGGATAATATTGTCTGAGGTAAGAAATATCACACACTTTATTTAAGTAAGGTGATCCTTCCTTCATGTGCCATGTTGATTATTTATGAAGTTCTAAAAGTGTATCCGATCACGTGCGGCGTCGACCTCAACGCCCCTTACATAATTATTGTAAGCTTCTCTAACGTGATGCTTGATTAAGAGCAGATGGCTAGGTTCAGTCAGTGTAACCATCTACACTTTGATGCAACTTATATTTCCCTTGAGAATCCATCTTAATACCGACTTTTTTTAGTTTTACTTGCTTACCAGCTCGAATACTAAATTATTAGTAGGTAAGAAACTTTTAAGCATAGATTTTACTTACGCTGTGTCCAAGATGATAATTAACAGCATAGGGATAATGTTTACTATAGACTTGATAAGTTTTATTGAACATTCCTAACAGAAAAACAAGTTTCAGTGGGGAGCTTATAAAGAAGCAGAGCTCATTGGAAAGGAGAGAGCATAAGCCCGAATAAATTTGGTTTTCAGCAAGGCCTACCCATAGTCGCTGCTGTAGCAGTAGTGATAAAGAAGAAATACAATTAGTGCGCTAGCGGCATGAAAAGAAAAAGCGGGTTTGTGTTCTCTCATTGCTTTAGATATTAGGAACACCTTCAACGCTGGATGAAGATCGAGAAAGCAATCGAAAATAGTCCCTAAAGTAACAATAATTTGGGCAGATACTCTACCCTGCGTGTCCAGCTGTGGATACCCACAGACATTCCCAGTTGAGTGCGTTTGGGCTATAGTTGTTGGAGCAATAGTATGCACAAAATAACATTTCTTCCTGATTGAATGACCCGAATAGTGAGGGTATATGTTTTCGAGAAGGCAATTTGGAACAATAAGCTGTTTTTCCTTCGCAAGAACGACCAAGTGGCCTAACTGTGAGGTAATGTGGACCAAAGATGGAGGAATAGGGCTCAAAAATGGAAAAACATGGCCTAAAAAAGTTTCTTTTTAAAAAATATCTCGGAAAGTGTTACGGATTTCGATATGGGGGGTAAAGAATACTAAAAGAGATCATAGAGCTCGGGAAAAAGTTTCTTCCACCACCCGTCTACCTGGCATAGGTAGTTTTGATAGAAAGAGAAACAAAAAACCGCCCATTTTAGAGATTCGTTGAGTTTTCAATTTTTTCATGAAATGTGGGGCTAAGAGTTGACATAAAAGGTAGCTGGGATTATTACGTTTTAGTTCCATTTTATATATAAAACGGATAGATAAATCTGGCTACAGTATTGATACACTGTCTGGTAGACCAAACAACAATAACTTGATTTTTGCGGGATTAAGGCGAAGACAATGTTTCTCGTAGTATACAACAAGAGATTATCAATATCTTCGTTTATTCAAGCAATAGCTTCACTTACATCTTGGGGCGCGAAAGAAATATAATATTTGTGTATCATATGCATTGAGATGACTCGAACAGTGCTTAAAACACTTTGCTATGTCAAGGAAAAGGTATACAGGGAGTACAGAAGAGGATCCATAATCGACACCCCTTGCAGTCGACTCCAAAGTGATCCATACGGACAAGCTGCCTCCTATTGGCAAGATAGTTATACCCAGCTATTCACAGGCTGCCAGACCCATTCCAAATGAGATGCATCGCTCTGAGAGTGCTTTTGTTGAGTGCATTTAGGTAGGTATATCCTAAACTTGTGTTTTTTTTGACAATGCCTCATGAAAGTGCGAAAGTGTGACTCAAAAATAATTAGACGAAGCGTATAATTTTATTTTTATCAACAAAGTGTTTTGAAAAATTCACGCTTCAGAGAGCGCAGACAATGTTATCAGGCGAGTTACACAAAATTTTCTCTCAGTTCAAAGAATTTACTCGTATAAAATGTGTATTGAAAGAGAATGGTCAAATTCAACTGTCTTTCTGTAGCTTACAATTTTCTTCTAAAAGAGAACTTCTAGAAATATCAAAGCGAACGATATTAAAATATGAATTTTTAAGGCAGAAATGTGTAGAAATGGCCAATTACACTAGTCTTGAAATATAAAAATGCTAGCGCTCTTAGTTGGAAGTTCATTTTGTTGTGTGGATTTATTCTAGCTTAATAATTGCCTTATTTCAAAACATTCTAAAGCCCGAAGCTCTAAATTATTCGCAGCTGTATAAAAGTTGGAGAAACTGAAACATAAGGACTAATTTTTGAAGTGAATGATTAATTAAGCAATATCCTTTGTTCGCTTTTATATATTCTTACTTCGCTGTTTGTAATAGGTACTATATTTTTCATAAGTACCCACATATTTAAAGAAATAATATAAGAAAATGTGTTTTTGTTTTTGCATTTTTTTGCAGGACCGTCAGTTTTAATTGTACCCAAAGCGATAGATATTTAACAGTTGTTTAATATGCCCCAACTTCAAGAAGTCCAGAACAAGAAATAGAAATCTTCTACGAACACATGAAGACAGTCCCAAAACACACTAAAAAACAGGAAGTCCTGATGGGATACTTCAACGCTGATGTGAGCAAAGAAGCTGTCACAAGACAATTTGAACTGGGAAAGAGAAACTGGGAAAGGAAAGAGATTGAATGTGCAATAATGAACACCTTCTTTCAATTATCTCCCAGAAGACTCTACACTTGGAGATCCCTAACTAACTGTCATCAGATGGTTGTTAAAAATCAAATTCCCCAGGGAAAGGATGATCCTTCCTCATAATCTTCAGCTGAGCGGTTTAGATTACACATGAAAAAAGTTCGTAAAGGAAAACCCCAAAAACGACCAGATAACCACAAACGAACTCAAAGATAAGTTAGAGAAGAACTAAAAACAACATAACGAACAACATGACCCTGGACACCAATGGAGAAAATATAAATGTGGAAGATATGTGGGATAAGATAAAAAAATGTATGTCATTCAATAATAGATAATGAGCTAAGAAAAAGAAGAAAGAAAAAGAGGAAGCCATGGATAGCAGAGGAGATATTGGAGCTCATGGAAGAAAGAATAAGGCACAGAGGCGGAAATAAGGGTAACTACAGGAAAGTAAACAAGGACATTGTTGGAAAGATCAAGGAAGCAAAGGAGTTGTGACTGAAAGATCAATGAACTGAAATCGAATCTCTAGAGAAAAAGCATGACACTGGCAATCTCCATAGGAAAATCTCCATAGGGAGATTTCATGTAATATGCACCGAGCATTGATATAAGAAAAATAGTATTAAGATGCTACGTGTCTTTCACCCTGTTGTATGTCGACGAGGACCTTGACGGGAGTAACAGAAAAACGTCTGGAGGACTTCCAGATGTGGTGCTATAGTGCTACCGTCGCATGCTCAGGATATCATGTCACAAATGACTGTATCGTATTTGGGCCATGTGATGCTCGATGGGAAATACCAGTTGATTTAGCTGATTCTGCAAAGCAAGATAAAGACAGAAGATCACAAGGAGGGGGGGGGGCGAAGAACTGATTCTTCAGCCAGTTCTAAACAAATGGACAGAGGATAGGCACCGACAGAAGAAAAAGTGCTAATGTTTTTTCCAAATCTACGACCTTTTTTGTAAAAATAAAAGTGGCAACACTGCACTGAAAACTTGAATGAATTAAGACTAGTTATTATGATAATTATTTTATCGAATAAATACATTAGAAGAAGTTTTGATTATTAGAAACTGAAAGTATATTGAAATTCTTTGAAAAACATAAATTGAAAAATGAAAACTGGAGGCCTGGATGTTGGTAAAAATCACCCTCTTAGCAGCAACACACAGATCCAGAATCGTTTTTGGACAACTTAAAAAAGTTTCCGAAGCGAATTTTCCTATGAATTATAAAAAAAAATATGACAAATAGAATAATATAAGTTGCACTCTTTTACTATTTGCATTTTGATCTCTCTAAACTCTCTCTAAACTAGTGATAATAGTTCTGGATGATGCAAAAGCAACTATTACGTGTAATTGCTGAAATTCGATTGCTTATGGCATGTTCCATCCAGAGTGAAGATGAAGATTAATTTTCCATCACAATAAACTTGCACCAAGTTTGCCTGCACATACGAGTTCATTATCAATGAAAGGATGAAATTTAATTGGAGAAGCTAAAGCTATTGCAACCAAATCAGCCAGCGGCTTCCTCTTATTACAAATAAATTTAACTTGTATGCGGTATAAAATAATTGAACGTGGTTTATAATGAAAACGCATAATAGAGTTCTGTTCCCACAACGTCCAGGATTCCTGTGGGAAATGTTTACATTTCTATTGCCTCTAACTTTACAGTAAAGTTAACTGATTACAGTCGAGAAACTGGGGCGATAGAATCAAAGTCAACCAACACAACAACATCAGTCTGATAAACGTAGGTCCGGCCCGTTTTCTGCATTATTTATAACTTTGGGAGTCAGTACGACTCTGGAGTGGTGTTTATTTGGAAAGTTTCATCATTACTGTCTTTGAAGGTTTTACTCCCGGCTAATGTCGGGGATTCAGACTTCACCGGAATTTGGATCAATTCATACCTTAGTGGATTCTAATTATTGTGAAAATAAAATCAGCCACTCTCATGTTTAGTCTAATTGGAATCTAACCTCATTCTCATAAGTTGATATATTAATTTGATTTCAGAGATAATTTTTATACAGGGTGTCCGGAAATTGGTAACACTTTAGATGACAGACAGAATAATTGGGCACACGTTTTCGCGTATTGTGACTGGAAATTTACAAATAAATACAAAAAATACAATATAATATACAATACAATACAATATAATACAAAACAATAAATTAAATACTAAAATTGAGGGTTCAATTTCTATCTCCATTATTTCTATTTCCTTTAAAAATAAAATTAGGAAGAATAAGGAAGAATAGGAAAAAAACCGCAATTTTATGATTTTAATTTGTAGCAGTTAGCGCAATATTATATATGTCTAAGTACGTTTAATATTTTATATTTAAAGGTTTTATATACTTAAAGCAAATGTTAGAAGAGCTTATTTTTTATTATTAATAAAACTGTGGATGTTCCGTTCTATTTTTATATGTAAAATTAGTTTTTATAAAATTTAAAGAAGACTATAAAATTAACTGCCACCTAAACAAATTAATGGATAGTGGTATCTTTTTATAGATCGTAACAAAATTTAATTACGCAACCGAGGTAGGGACTTGTGTATGTATACAAGGTAGCTGGTTTTTCCGGTATTATTAATTCATGATTGGCCAGAGAACGTTTTTAAATCTTCCCGTGAAATTTGTTTCGAAAGGACGAGCAAGTGTAGCGTTCTTTTACCTTTTAACGGAACTAAATTATTAATTACCGCGAGAGCACCCTGTATATATGCGTTGCTCTAAAGGCTTAATGCGGAGAGATTTGAAAATAAAAACACTCCCGAACTGTGGGCTAAATAAATAAAAACTCACGTCTAATGGAACGAGTTGGAAAATGCAGTCCAAAAGGCTTTCAGTTTTCAATTTAGAGGGTAATATTTTAAATTATTTCCATATTGCTGTATTTCCCTGGTGAGCGTTAGGATTATAAGATGTAGGTAGGCACACTTTTCCAATAAAATATTTAATAACATTTATATAGGTACAACTGAGTCAATGTAGTATTATAGTCACCAAATTATCCATGTATAAAATATTTTTAACTACTATTAGCAATGAAATGTTGCGTTGTAAAAACTAAATAAGAACCTACGTAGAACATTTTTTTTGAACCCTTTCAAAACAATATTTTCTTTTATGTTTGAAGAATATTAGAAAACCCCAATTTGGTCCTAAAATTACCGCTTCCGAAATGCCAACGAAACAATTTTTCATCTCCGTTGGATACCACCAGTGTAATCAAATTACAAAAAATTTTAGTGATGTTTTAAATGGATCAGCCAAGAAAACAATTCCAAGAGGCTTTCGCAAAAAAATCAAAAAACCGAGGATTTCTATCAACAATATTCAAACAATCCATCTCATGAAAATGCAAGTTTGATATTAAAATCTTTAAACAGGTCCAAGGAAAAATAAGCGGAATACGTTATAATGGAGAGTATGAATTTTACTCATTCCATCAGTCGCAGTAGTTGGGCTTTATTGCGAAAACTAGAAACGTAAATTCAACGAGAGAAGCTCCCATGGAAAATAGAATCAAATGAATAGTTTATAAATTAGTTAAAGTGTTGAACATAATAAATATCGACTAACATCACGCCAATAAAATGAAAAGGACTCTTACAAAAACAAGAGAAACAAACAGAGATTTCCTCTGAGATTTCCATTGAAATATGTCAACCTTTCACCTTCGACGAATTTAAGATAGCCGTAAAATTAACCAAAATCGGAAAATCTGCTGGTTTTGATGGAATTTACCCAGAATTTCTGAAACACTTGGAAATTTTGCAATTAAATGCGTTACTGTGCTTCTTCAATGGTATATTTGATATTACAAGTTTACAATGTAAACATACGGAGCAATTTGTTACGTGTTTTTAGGTGTAAAATCCGAATCTGAAATAAAAAACAAGGGTTCCTATTTAAGATTCCAAAGTTACTCCCTCCCACCCCTAGGCAATGGAGGTGGAGGGGCCAAGTTTAATATCATTGGATGTGTCCCTTACCAGACGATAGATAAACTGAGCACCCTGTATATATCTAGAAAATTACCATGAATCTGTCCTATGATTTATTCGTATTTACAAAAAGCACAAATTAATGGCAAAGAAGAAAACAAAACAAACACCTAATTGGTGCGATTTTTTTGGCGTATGCTATATCTTTTATTATCCACCTCTTTGAAAGCGTATTAGCGTTAATTAAATTTTTTTAAGGTGTTCCATTATCCATAAAAAATAAAATCATGAGACCGTAAATGACCCTAATTAACAAATTAGGTATAATTGGTATCATTTTCAACATTTTCTGCTAAAATATTCTAGTGTGAATTAAATTAATAAGTTTGTTAAATGTATTAATTTCATTACTTATTAAAATTTAATTACAAACACTGGAACGACAGAGTTTTTCAGTTGATATTTCATTTCACTTCAAGTAATGGCTCCTAAAAGCGCCGGAACTGAGACGAAAGTTTCCATCTCGCCTTTCGTTTTATCGCATTCTGAAATATTTACATCATACTCGAAAAAAGCTTCTGTAAGTAGATTCATTTTGTTTTTCCACGGTGTCTCTCATCTCCCATCGATTATCTCGCCACACTGCCTTGGATCGAGTGTCAAGGTCTAATCTAGGTTACCCACTGCTATTTTCAACCCGCCGCGGGTAGCTGGAGAGCCTTTAGGGGTTGGAGGGTGGCACGCAAGCACTCTCATGTTTAATGAACGCATTAATGCGCGCTTGGAGAGGTATTTACGGTGCGTTAATTAGTTATTTGGTGAAGGGAAACGCAATACTAACTACCCCCTCCTTGCATCCTTAACAAGGGTGTTCAACCTTTCCACCCGACATGTTTGTTTTTCGCAGAAACAAACAAAGCACGTGTTGACATACAACCGGTTGTAGACTCTATTCTATTACCGTATCGGTTTTAGGGGTGGTTTCAATTTGGGAGGGGAATTTACTAGTGTTGACTTATGTGTTTTATCAATTGGGGTGTTTGTTTTTGTTCCGTGTTTATAATTCTGATAACATCGGTTCGGATATAGCACTTTGAAAAATTAATTTGCTGTGCATTATAGAAATGTTTACAAAATAGGAGAATTTGGGGGCGGTTTTATAATAAATGTTGGCCGCTTTAAAGTAATAATACAAACAATTATTGTAACCAAGGTGAGACTGGATTTTACATTTTTTAGTGTCTTTCATTTTTTTATGAAACGAACTCAAAGAAAAAAATATTTACGAGCACAATACAGTAATATTATCTAAAATGGTCGAAGTGTAAGATGAATTGTTAACAGAAAATACAAAATTTTGTTCCCGTACCAATGTGGACTTTCTAAAAAAACAATTCATAAATTTGAATGGTTGCTTCTCTAATAGATTTTATTTATTCAGGAATTTTTCTCGTCCGGTTACAATACTTATTATTCTGGATGCGGTATAAAAAAGCTTTCAAATCTTGAGAGACCTAGAATTTTCCCATTTTTTTTTTGTAATTACATTATCCATCCGGACGAATATTTTATAATCATTTTATCTCTACAAGACAAAAACTGTAACTTCGCGTGTCCTGATGTCACTGCATTGCTGATGACCTAATTAACTAATTCGTCAGAGCTAATAGAAAATGACTGGATGAGCACAAATTACATTCCAACGGGCATCCTGTGTGAACCATAATTCAAGGTAATTCTTCAATTAGGACGCGCCTGCCGTTCCAATTAACCGGTGAAAATGTTGCTACGCCTAGTCCCCTTCCTTGTCGCGCGGAACCCAGAAAACTCACGACGAAATTGGACATTTCTATAACACAAGCCTTTGATTCGCTTTATAACCAGCCTTTGAAGAAAACTGGAAGTATTTCAAGACAATTTAGTGAACCGGCGCTTCAGGCACTGGGATGTTTTCAGTATTCATATCTCGAAGCGCCGTGACGCGTTCTCGCTACCCTAGATACGTTAAACGTCATGTAGGAAGAGGGCAAAAGTGCCCGCTGCTTAACAAAACATCACTCACGATAGATAAGCTAACAGCAAGAGACAACGTTGCGATATTACTGGAATAAATCACACAGATTTTCCCCGGTTTAGATATTTCACAGGTGGTTTTCGGCTGCTGTTTATTTATTTATTTTATTTGCCAGGATTTCGTGCAAGCAACATCTTAGGTACACCTATTATCGTGCAATTTCGAGGAACCAATAACTTTTGCATTATCATCAGGACGTAATATTTCTTCAATTTTTATTTAGGAATGGTTTCAACAGTTGAAGTTTGTAATGAGCAACTTCCGAGTTACAAACAAATGAAAATTACAATTTTCAGTTATCAAAACTATTCACATTGGAAACTATTTTTGCATCAACTTTTCTTGTACTACCCTATGGTGTGGAAATATTGAAAAAAAAAAATCCGCAAGCGTTTTTAAATACAACAATTAAGACCAGTTGAGTTGACCAGAACATCAGTTTCACCAGGCCTGTTTTTTTTATATCCAAGACGTCTTTTATATATCCTCTAAATGTTTTGTTGCAATTCTTTTGTTGGCAAGGAGACTGGGTCTTATTTTTTTTAAGATGCTGCAGGGAAGACTGAAGAGAAAATCCTAATAAAAGTAAACCAAATAAACTGCGGCCTAGTGTAGAGTAAAATGACAGTATGTGATGGTATCGATAACTGTTGCACCTCAAGATTCCGGAATGTCAGCAACGTCAATATTTAGAAGGTAAGTTTTGGAGTGGCCAATTTCTTGGAGGTAGGACTTAACAGCGCTGATATAGGTAAGTACATCTGTTGGGCCTAGGTTCGTAACAAGAGTGAGGTCGGCAACTGCTTGATCTTGTACGAGTATCAAATATTGGAGAGGTAAGTTTGGTCTGTGTATCTGTGGCTCATATCTCGTCCTTTGAACCCGGGACCTGGGGCTATTTCAGTTAATTAGCTGTAATTATCGCGATTTGTATGCTCTTGTGCTTATTTGAATCAATATTGGAAACAAATATTACAAGCATTGAAACCATTTCGATGTGTAGAGGCGAGGCACTTTGTTTAGCTAATGTAAAAGACAACCTTATTTTTACTCAACTGAAATCAGCCAGCATATTATTATAACAAAATTTAATCATTTCAATATAGAAATGAAATCTATATTAATGAGTTTAAATAATATAAGTGTAGTTCAGGGACCAATTTAGGTCTAAAACATTCAAGCTTCTTCAAAAATCTAAAAAAGTAGACAGAAAGACCGAACACAGTTTTTCAGGAGGCAGTTTTTATTCCAATATCGACGAGTTATCAGCGAAAAACCCTCTATAAATGACCGACTGCAGGGAAGAGTACTGGCAGTCGGAATTCAGAAGGTGATCGGGGCACGACTCAATCTCTCCTCCGAGACCTGATCGGAGCCCCTTGCTCCCTCCTATTAATAAGGCGAGCTGAGCCTATAGGATAGTCCTCGCCCAGTCCGGTCTCCTTTCGGGTGCGATAAACCCGCAGGAGGAACCATAATCTTGCCTCGAATTAGAACTCAAAATCATCCATAGCCGCATATACTGTGGCAGAGCCAGGATAGTCACGGTAATTTTTTGGCATAGTTACTAAGTTTTGAAAAGGAAGTAAATGATAATTAAAATTACATATTTTACTTGATCAGAAGTCAATGAAATTGCACAATTTCGAAATACTGCATATTTAATTTTAAGCAATATTAAGCGTTTTGAACGACAAGCAAACAATTTAACTAGGCCATGAAACAACCACCGCGGCAAAATTTTAATGACGCTAGCTGAATTTTTTAATGTAACGCTGACTGCAGAACGATTGGTAAACTGGAAAAACTCGCATGGTTGTCATTTCCCTGTCAGAATGCACCTTGCTTTTGTTTACCTACGTCAGTAACTGGAGGACCGGTAAATAAAAGTCAGAGTGGCAATACTCCAGGGAAAATCACATTTCGAAACCTGAGAAAGAGTAAAGAGTAAGAGATTTGGAAAGAGGTTTAGAAACCAAAAAGTTAGTGGTGTTTCGGGGACCGAAGAGGACGGTCAGGGCGTTCGCGCGAGAATTTAAAGTACACGCGAGTGAGTGATTTGTTTCTTTGAGGGGGAGATACCCAGCAGAGCTGCAGTCAGAGCTACAGAAAGGGCAATCCAAGGGCTACGTCTAAGTAGTAAGTCGATGAGACTAACACTAGAAATTTACTGTTTTTCCGTTCGAAAGATTTTTATTAGTTTTTATTTTTTGATTTAAAGAAATTTTATTTTTGATTTTTTTTTTATTAACGTCACCTGTGAAACTAAATTAAATTAATCCGATCAGGTACCGCCACAGCACTATTCCCACAAATAAAATGGTAGTTGATTAGAGTCAGATTGTACGTAAGATAGTTTTTTTTTTCCTAAAGTTTGTTTTTTTTTCTCTTTTTTTTTTAAATTATTTTTTTCTGTTAAACTTTGCATATAAGTTTTATAATGGAAATTTAGTAATAGATAATGAAATAATTAAGTTGATATCTCAGTAGTGTATTTTTATTTTATTTTTATTTTAGTGAATAATTTTTAATTATAACTTGGTGTTCCTATTTATCACCCTTGACCACCCTAACACTGAATTTCAAATAAAGAGGGCTCTACTCTTAGCAGCCCCCGAATCTACGTGCCTCACACCTCTCTGACCACTATCATTGGCAAACCGCTCGGACCACTTGATAGCGGTCCAACCCCTTGACAGCCAGAAAGAAGGTGAGTCTACAAAAACTGGTTTCAAGAGGGTAGGCACCCGCCTCAATACAAGAAACTTGACTTGGATATATGGAAACCAGCGAGGCCCTATTCGCATTTGCCGTGCTGGTCTAAAGATGCCTCGATGTTAATAAAAAAAGTTCATGCGTTTCTCGTCGATTACAATAAAACCTTTGACAAGGTCTACCACGAGTCGTGAGTGGGCCATTATGACACCTTCACTGTTACCGAAGGTCTATTGTGGTTCCGCAAAGGGGGGTAATGTAAGGATTCATTTTTATTGTCGATACTATCCAATGCATACGCTGAAGAAATTCTCAGGGAAACTATGGAAAACGAAGAAAGCGGAATAACGGTTGGTGGAATGCGGGTAAACAACCTGAGATTATGCGGACGATACTTAACACCAAGAAGACGAGATTTATGGTGATTTCAAAGAACAACCCAGTAAACGTTTGCTGAACCATATAGAAGGCAGAAAAATAGAAAGAGTAGAACACTAAAATTAGCTTGGAGTAATGGTAAACTGCACAAACGAATACACCAAGGAAATAAGAATGAGAATAGGTAAGGCGCGAGCCAACCTCATAAAGATGAACAAAGTGTTTCGTAGCAGGGATTTTTAAGTATTACCTACATTCAGACATTGCTTAACGAAATGGTACATCTTCTCCGCTCTCCTGTATGAAGCGGAAACGTAAACTTTGAATACCTTAGTTATTAGAAAGATTAGAGATTGGAGGAAAGAATGGACGGATAGAATAACGAATACAGAGGTTCTGAGACGCATGGGAAGGGAAAGAGAGATTATGAACACAATCAAGAGACGTAAACTTGAGTACCTGGGCCATATTATCAGAGGGGAGATATATGAACTTCTACAATAACTGATACTCCCGGATAAAATCAAGGGAAAATGCGTCATAGACAGAAGAAAAATATTTTTGGAGAAGAAGTGCTATCAGTATTTGTTCAACATAATACAAAATTGATCGGAATAAATTGCTTTAGTTCCTTACTACTAAAGAAAATATGGATCGTAGCAATTTACTTCATGAAGATCTTTTTAAACAAATAACCAGAACGAAAAATGAAATGACATCTTTAGCGTATCTTAGGCACCTATATATTATAGTAAAAAATATGGAAAATGTTGGATGAATTGAATGATCAAAAGAGAGAACGAGAATATGCCTAAATGCATCTAGAAATATAGTGGCGAGTTTCCTAAACTCATTTGTTCTCAGAAATATTTCAATATAGCTCGAGGAGGAATGTATAGAGGATCTAGTAAGAAAATAGAAAGTAAAATCGAGATTATTGTCTAGAGTTAGGTTCGTCAAACTCAGTCTTTATTCTCATAGTGTTCATGAGTGAGTTCATTTCATTCTATTTATTATATCTGATTGGCAACAAATCACCATTGTATAAAGGTACCGTGTTTATTCAGTTTCCGAATTTACTGACAACATCCACGTCGATTTATTTAGATAAGTGACGCCCTCCGTCTTTGTTATGTTACATCTCAACACTTCACTTTCCGCAAAAAGTAAGATTGACGGATCGATTTGAGGTTTTCCCACCTCGACGCTACACGAAGCCACGGAAGCGTGGAAATTCGTAGAGAGGGAGCTCGCTTATTTCTCGTGCGAGTAATAAATCAGATGCTAGTAGTAGCTTCTGATTATTTTTATGTTCGATTTATGATTAGACATCTCCAACGAAATTTGTATGAGTTTTAATATTGTAGGTACCTACATCCTTTGAAACTGGTCTCAATCTCCAGATATATCTTTCTGCTGTGGTGACGACCTTGAGTTAATCTTAAATCTCAAACCAAGTGAAAATTTTCATATAAATATTATAACGAAGGAACAGTTGCGAAGTTTTCTGGATTTCTTTTTATTCATCATATTTGCTTACATTCTCAGCCCAGCTGGTTCGAGACAGTTCTCGTTGACATGATAGGAATGACAGATTAACTCACATTATAATTATTTACATTACAGTTGTAGTTTGGAAGCTGATGAAAGCTAAAGTACCACAGAGTAAGGAAGGTGAAGTGATTGTGACAATTTGAGTGAAATCAAAGTGGAGAGTATAGTTGGTTGTATTACAACCAATATTATAAAGACTCATTAAGTTAACGGGCGGATTTCTGTGACCATTTCTGAAAAAGGTATCGAGTCTAAGTGGAAATTTATTAAATTTATCTATTCTTGACATGAACGTAATTACAAAAATGTTAATAAAAGTCATTTGACGTCGATATTAGCTTCAAAAACGAGCACAGAAATCTGCCCGTTAGCCTAATGAGTCTTTATAATATTGGCTGTTAGTGTGCTAGAGTTTGTATAAATAGGATTTTTCTGTGGGTTGAGGTGAGTTCCCAGCAGTGGATGATTGCCTCTTTGTACCCGTGACAAATCGATTAAAATTGTTATGGTTTATTTACAAAAGATGTATATTCACAATAAATCGATCTAGTACTATTATTCATACGACTGATCTTAGGGTTGCTCCGTCCTCTGAGTGATAGAAAGGGGGCGGCCCTCGTTCTGGGGAGTGACCGGATTGGCTTCAGATAACCGCGTCAAAGGCGGCTTCGTTTACCATTGGCCTTTCCGGTACTGCTGCTGCTGGTGTCCTCGCTGCTCGCCGCTCACCATCAGTAATGCCGCCGCTGTCGCACGGTCTGTGCTGTCCCCGACCGTATGCAAGATACGCGTCTTGGGGCTGTCCGGGCGATGACCTTCGTCGGCAGGCGCTCTCTGAAACAAAAGCCGCTCCCGATGCCTCAATACGACCTCGGGATGGCTGTTACTGGATCCGGTCCTCAATACAGGCCCGGTAGGGACTGAAGGGATCAGCCGGTACCTCAATACAGCGCCGGTTGATTCCCTATTCTGATCGGTCGCCGGCCAGAGTTCACTTCACTCTGGTCGCGCTTCCGACGCCGGGTTACGGTTTGGTCAACTCAGTTCATCGACCCACCGTGTCCGGCTACGTATACTGTATGGAGCACTCACTACATGCCCCAGCTGATCTCCGAGCTCAATTCACCCAGGAGAGAGAGTTGTTCGCAAGTCAATTCCTCACGATGTGCTCCACCGAGTCTTCAGCTGGTGCTCTTTATATAGCCGGTGCTGGTGGAGATAACCTGCTAATCACTGTTGTAAAAACTGTATCATTCCAGATAAACCCCTCTAATAGAATGAAATAAATAATAATTATCAACGAAAACCTCGGATTTTGTTACAAGGAGAGCAGCTGTTAAAGAATAAACAATTTTGTAGGACTTTTATTATGGAAAATCGAATTTTCGCAAATAACTCAAAAACGAAAGATGGTAGTAAATTTTTGTTTTCATCATTGACGTTTTCTTAGAAAAAGAGATCGAGGTCCATTTTTATGTCTCTCTCATAGATTGTGGTGATTTTCCATTAAAACATCAAAATTTAGCCACCCTGTTGTACTTCTGTTGTAATTATTTTCCTTATAATTTCAAATGATAAAATTTTTTTTCGCTGAATTCAATTAACTAATGATAAATTGTAATTATTATTTTTTAATGAACGTTGAAATGAAATATTGAATACTCAAACACAACAACAGATCTTTTTATTAGAAATTGAACCAGGATTTTATATAAAGGAACTAATTAGGAATATGTCGAGCACTGAGAAATTGTTCCCTTCTTGTATTTGACAAACCTAATTGACTGCAATGCTCGTATCCGATTTCAATGGATCTAAACGACCCTAGTTGGCCTGGCACTCAAATAAGAAGACAAGGCACACTGAGATTTGACTTCTAATCTACTACTCCATCCAACTTCCTGACATATCGACGAAATCTTACCCTCAGCGCAAAAACAAAGAGAAACGCTAACGCTGAAATATCTGCTTAGTGAATCTAAATTCGAAACGGATCCCTCTGCCGAGGATCAACAACGGACGTCTAATTCTTCCGGAATTGTCAGCACTTTTGATGAGTCATTAACCCGAGGTACTGTAATTGCGTTATTGTTTGCATTATTTTAGAAATTAGCAGGTTCAATGGTGGAAGCAAAGCAGTGTTGACGCATTCATTTCTACTTTTATAATAATATGATGGTTTGTTTTAGGAGTTCAAGAGTAAATGTGGCAACATGGGCGTGAAAATATTTGTTCTCCTGGGCCTGTTTTTAGACAGAGGAATTATTCTCATGATGCCAGAGCTGCCACTGGAAATACTAATTAACTTTCATCCATCTGATCCATAATACTTCCCATTACCAGTGAGCAAATTGATATAATTTCATTAGCCAATGTCTCTGTCTCTTCTCCCTGTTCGCCGCTTCCTATTTACCCCCGCTACAATAATTATATTTTATTATTGTTATTAAGGTACTTCAGAAGGAACAATTGGCCTTGCTACTCGACTTTGGAGTTCACCCAGAGAGTCAGAGGAGACGGAGGTAATTAAAGTGCTTTTTCGCAGAGGGTGCAATAAATATACATAGTAGCAAAGGGCATTATAAAAATCCAAATATTGGATAAATGACTGCAAGACCATTACCTAGCTATGGGATAATAAAAGAACAGAATTATATAACATGCTTAACGTCAAATCGTATTTTGTTAATGCGATCTCCATTAGTCGCGTTGCATTATAGATAGATAGCAATGGCTTGATTTGCTTTTTCCTGATTAGAAACATAAAATATTGTAACGGTACATCAAGATAGGGATTATAGAGTCATTCGTGTAACACATGACCGCCACAGATGCTACACATATTAGGGGAAAATTATACAATATACATTAAATAGTACATTAAATAGACGATTATCTAAGACCCATTTCCTAAAACCTTGTTAAAAAACATAAAACTAACTATGCTATCTAGCAAATAATTAATGCAAAACTTTACCCCTGTGTAAGCCAGTACCTGCTATCATTGACGCAGAGGGTCACAAACAACTAATTTTCTGGTTACTTAGATTCACTTATAAATTGCATTTGTTAGTATTAAAGTAGTAAACATTATTAATGAACACATATTATTGTTATCATCAACATAATTATCCATACAACAGAAGATCTTCACCTAATCCAATCCTCAGACGAGTCACCGATGAAAATAGGGGATTGATATCTATCCAACCTATCTCATTTCTGCGCTCGTTATTTCGATGTGTTCTGTTAGACCATTTAGGTGGTCATAATCACAGTTTAGTCATCATATAAATCATTACTAAGGTAGAAACGGCATAAAAGAAGCTTTCAGTTGATTAAATATGACACAATGTATGATCAATAGGGTCTGCAGTTCCAGATATGACCAGTGATAGTGGCTAATAACAAAATTACCTGGGAGTGGACAATGACGGATTTTATGGCTTCCAATCTAGTTTTAATTCGGTTACATTATTAATGACGTTCAAAAGACCAATAATTCGAGCCTTTCGACCATTATTATTCTTAATATCTTGACGAGAACTAATCCTTTCGGAAGATAAATTTATTATTAAAAAATGTTCATTAAGATGTCTGAAAATTGACACATTTATTCAGCGGGCCACGCTGTAAAAGTAAAATTTGTGACAAACCGTGTAATAACTCGCTCTTCAAGTATCATTTGAAGATGCAAACAGACTATCTTTCATCGGTCTTTTAATTATTTGAAATTCACTAAAGGGCATCTAATAAACTTAGCTTGGTAAAAGTGTGTCAAGTCCCATTGTTGCAGTCGTAACCTTATTTGAAATGGAAATTCCGTAATTTCATCAAATCTTGGCTTTTGTCAACAAAGGAAATGAAAGTTATCAGCTAAAACTTACAGAGTGAGAGACATTTAGGGCCATCGACGTTCATTTATTTCCTAGTTCGTGAGACAAGATTTTGTAATTAAAATTGCAAAGGACAGCAAAGTTGACTGAAGCACTTGACCTAAAAGTCCCCTGATTGCGTCCTGTCTACATCTTATTGTTAATTCCCTTTTAATGGATTCTCAGACCATTCTTTCCCTCCTAACTGTCGACGTTTCAACCCCGATTGGACTTCCGTTCCTCTATAGAGACAGGAAAATAAACAGCCTGGTCTTTACAGGACTTAATCTGTTGGTAAATACCGGACATTGGCATTTTGAATCAAGCTGAGTAAAGATTTAGTCACACTCTTTAAATCGTTGTACCTAAGTTTGTACATTTTGTTTGGTTAGTTTGCTTTCAAACAGTATTTGAGTTGTAATACATACCTAGGTATACGTCAGTTTTACTGATGAATGTACAAATTATTCAAGTGCTTTGTTCAATTTATTTGCCCTGAAAAATCATGCTGGGAGTTCAAGATGAAGGATTACTCAGAAGTTGATCGATTATAGGAAGAAAGAAAAGCAATTACTTGTGTTGGCTTCGCGAAGATAAAATATCTAAAAGTTTCAATAGCGTCTAGCGTCTTAAACCATAGTAAGACGAATGCTTCTATTGGACGTTATACAAATAGAGCAATTAACTTATTTAGGAGACAACAGTGCTTATGTAGCGGAAAATATTAAAGTTTAATTTAATGTTGAGATCTTAAAAGTACAGAGAACAAATAAAATTATCCAGGCTAGTTAATACAGAGAGCACTTAACAATGAAACTCGAGGGTAGTGCCCTTGTTACAGGTTGGAGACGCAGAATAAAATGAAACAATGACATTCATAAAAAAATATAAATTTTTCATGAATATTTGACAATAAAAATGCGAAAATAAAACTTACTTGAGCGAACGTGGCTTTACATTTACAAATAGAACAATAATAAAAATGGCAAATTTGAACGAATAAGTAAGCAAAAAAAAAATTGTAAACTGCAGCTTTGTAACGTGAGCGGAGGAAAAGAATCACTGAATGTTCTTAACACTGAAAGTACTTAGCTTCGTGCTGCTGATTGATCCTGATCCTTTGGTCTGAGATACTGGTACCGGTGCTAGGTGATTTCCTTGAAGTAAGGCTTAAACAAGGCTGATTGTTCGCGGTGGCTGATTGAGCTCAGGAAAAGTAAAAGTGATAGCGTGAAAAAGTGAAAAAGAAAAGAAAAAAACCCTGAATATCTACGCCATTGGAAGATATCACCAAAACCTTGGATCTCAAAATTAAAGGTCTTTGTTTGATTATTCTTCTTAGTAAGTTTCGTCAAAATCGGTTCAAATTTACACGAACACTTCACTACGCTAGTACAAAAAGCAGCATATTGTTCCACACCTCAAAACCCCTATCAAATAACTAGTGACATTAGCCAAATACATTATCTAGTGTATTTGCATTAGCGTACCACTTCACATACGATCCTTAATTTCCGAAAAACGTCGAGCTCGGAGAAGTTGGCAAAGATCTAGAAACGTAGCTGACCAACATTGCTATAACAGACTGCTCAGACAGTTAGCAGCAGCCTTAAATTACTTCTAAAATTCCACATTTGAGCACTACATTACCACTCTATCACCTGACGATAATACTATATGGAAAGCAACAAAAAGTTCAAAAGACCTCAAGCACATGTACCACCAATTCGCAAAACAAACGGCGAGTGGGCACGAACCGACAAAGAAAAGGCTGACACCTTTGCTGAACACCTAAGCAACGTTTTCAAAACTGCTTCAGGAAACATAGACAATGACATCCAGGAATTTATCTACTCACCTTGTCAAATGTCCCCACCCATAAAACCTTTCACACCAGCAGAAGTCAGTGCAGAAATTAGAAATCTGAATGAGCGCAAAGCCCCTGGATATGATCTAATAACTGGACTAATACTAAAGCAATTACCTCATAAAGCCATTGTCCTCTTAACGGTGATATATAACCGCATGGTATCTCTATCCTACTTTCCCACCACATGGAAGTACGCCGAAATCTTGATGATCCAGAAACCAAACAAGCCTCCCAATGAGCCAACATCCTATCGACCAATTAGTCTTCTTCCCATACCAAGCAAACTATTCGAGAGATTGATACTCAAAAGGATCAAAGAAGACTACGACCTTCCAACATTACTGCCCAATCATCAGTTTGGATTCCGTGAACACCACTCCACGATTCAGCAAAACCATAGGATAGTAAATGAAATTGCTAACAGCCTTGAAAAAAAGGCATACTGTACCGCAGCGTTTCTTGACATCTCTCAGGCGTTTGACAAGGTATGGCATACGGGCCTCCTCTTCAAGTTAAAAAGTACGCTAAGTTCGAACTACTACCTTCTGCTAAAGTCATACCTGTCCAAAAGAAACTTCTCCATCAAATACAATAACTAAAAATCCGATTACTAACCAATTCAATCAGGCGTTCCTCAAGGAAGTGTACTAGGTCCGCTACTATTTTTAATCTACACAATGGATATACCTGAGACAAATGACACCACTATAGCAACCTTCGCAGACGATGTAGCAATCTTGTCTGTGAATGAAAACCCCCAAATTGCCTCTGAAAAACTACAAATGAAATGGAGAACAGAAATCAACACAGCTAAATCAGCTCAAGTTACATTCACCAACCGACATACCACTTGCCCACCCGTAACCATGGACAACTCTCCGATCCCAATCAAAACTGAAATCAAATATCTTGGACTCCATCTTGACCAGCAGCTTACTGGCAGAAACATATCGACACCAAACAGAGACAGCTAGATCTCAAGTTCCGACAAATGTATTGGCTCATCGGAAGAAAATCCAAACTCTCGCTAGCCAACAAACTTTTGCTGTATAAAAGCATGCTGAAACCTATTTGGACTTACGGACTTCAACTTTGGGGATGTGCTAAACCCACAAGACTAAATATCATACAAAGATTTCAATCAAAAACACTCAGAGCAATAGCAGACGCACCTTGGTATGTCAGCAACCACACACTCCACAATGACCTCCGAATACCACTCATCAGAGATGAAATTCAAAAAGTTGCAACCACATACCGCCAACAAACAGTAAATCATAAGAACATACTAGTTAAGCAAGTCTATGACAATGGTCCCGAAGTAAGAAGACTCCGCAGAACATGGCCACAAGACCTCCTATACAGCACTAAGCACAGTGGGTGTATTCCATAAGGCGATATTCAATTTAATAGAAAGATACAGTAATTCACATGCTCAATATTCAAAAAGGTAATAATAATCATACTTAAAAACGGATTAAACGAGGAGCTGAACGATATAATATAAGGAAATTGGATGTTGTGCTCAGTAACAGATTCCAAGTGGTAGCGTAGAAAACGACGGATGGACTACAAAAACGGTGAATCGGCTTCCAAGGAACGACGAATCAGCTCCCAGGATTATAAAAGCTATATAAAAGGCTATATAAAAGCACGGCTCAATCACTGAATGTTCATAGTAACGCAACAGCAGCGAACCGGCTTCTGCACGGATATTTTAAAGTTCAATTTGAAGTAATAATTAAATCGAATATGCAAAGACACGTGCAGGTACGAGTAAAATAATTTAAGCCGCAATTATTTAATATAATAGAAAAATATAGTAGGTAATTCACATGATGAATATTAAAAAAGGTATTAATAATGATACTTACCAACGGATTACCAGGGATATGGAAGATATAATGTAAGAAAATTATTAAAATAGTTTCAGCAATCTACTGTGATGCAGTCTGATAATAGGCAGGAAGAGGAAAGAACAATTTACGACTCGTCGAAAAATACACAAAATCAATGACGTTGACGGTCTCTAAGTTGACAGTTGACATAGTAGTAGAATTTACATTGGGTGCGTTCACCAGACGTCAACTGTTGAGTTGTTGGGGTAGCGTTTGCGTTCAGACATACCGCTCACTTACAACCGTTGCTAAATTGTTGAGTATTTTTGTGAGCGTACATATTTCACGCTCAGCGCAGTCAACGTGTATGTTGCGGGCATACGCAAGGTGGGAAGTAAAAGTTGCAAGTAACAATGCTCCTGATACAATCAGCGACAAAGAAATGATAATAATAATTTCTATGAACTTGAATCGTATCCAGAAACATATTGTCACATATCTCTCGATCTCAACAATGCGTTCAGACTATTTCCAACATGTTGCAACAACTAACTCTCAACCGTTTTGCGTTGCTATTCAACAGTTGACGTCAGGTGAACGTACCCATTGGTCCTAAAAAACAACTCACTTTTAAGAAATAGACGAACGGAAAAACTGCAAAGAAAACCCGATTATTTGAATGGTGGGCTATCAAGGCACTTGGAAATATAATCTCTGACAAGCAAAGTTATTATCGTTTGCTGATAGAAAGACTATCACCACTATAACAAAAATTGTAAATATAAAAATAAAAAAATAATTAGTTATACCCACAAGAGTTTCCCTGATTCCATCTTTAAAGTAACCTCAAGTTAAACATGATGGACTGAAATAACATAAAATAGAATTCAAAGTTTCATGGAGGGAAGTAATGGAAAAGGAAATAAATGAGCAAAGTTTCAAATTAATTCAGTACCGACAAATGTTTTAATTAGTTAAGCTGTTAAAGTATTATGAAGTTTACAAAGTACAATTTAATCATCAAACGTAACATGGGAACTTGAAGATCTTCTGTAATAGATAATGCTTAATTGAAATTATAAAGAACAACACAATACAAATAATAAGGACTGAAGAAGAGGGATGACAGAGATTTAACAAGGAGTCATAGTTTGTTCTGATATCCGGGTCAAGGGTCCTCAATAAATACCAACTTGCTTTTCAAGATCTCTTGACTAAATTCTCTCTCTAATTTAATTTCTGATATTATTAATTTATCCTGTAAAGCTTTGTGTTTAGAACAAGATCAGATATTTCATAAGTACCTCGAGGGTTTATAAGAAATTCACCCTCTGATTCAAGTTAAGTGGATTGAGCCGGTCTAACAGAGTTAGATCAAAATAATCGAGGGAAATTATTCGGTGGTGTCATGAAAGCGTGAACCTTGAAGTATTTATATAAATTCTGTTAAATAATAACATAAACAGAGAAATATGAACCTTTTGAAATAAATTTTCAAAGTACCTACCTACTTAAAAGATTTATTTCATTACACAAGAAGTATACAAAATTATTAAGTAGTCGCCCGCGCGTTTACAGAATTTCACATTAATAATATTCTGCTCTAATAAATTTTAGCAAAAATGAAGCGAAAAAGATATTTTTTATGTCTCAAAAATTGAATGTGTGAATATACTTCACTTCATCCTTTTCTGTAACCAATTCTTAGCTCATTGTGATCTATTTATAAATTTTGGTTCCACTTACAACGGAACAACTGACGCAATAAGTAATGACTCATTATCAAGTTGTTCTAGAAGTCGGCAAGAGTAGAGACGCACGCGACAAATATACTTTTCATCCGATTTAGCTTGTCAAGCCAAGTCGGCCGACTTGACCGAGCGTGTGTAGCGGCCTTTATGTTCCTTATAAAAATACCTTTTTTGTCAATTATTATGTGACATTTTATTACAGATTTTTTTTCTTGTGATGAATAAAAGGGTTTTTGTTAAAGTGTTTCTCAAAATTATTATCAAGTAATATAGTATGAAGATATCACAAGTGCAACAAAGTTAAAGAAGCCTATTTTGGATCAAATAATTAAAATATATACAATTTTATAATTTATATGAAATGTCATCAGAAGACTCTAATTTTGAAGATAATTTCTGTCAACGCCTTGAACCATTAGGAGCTGCAAGTAGTGATGATCATCAAAATACCAGTGGTAGCCAAAATATCGATTCGAACCCAGAAGATGAGCAAGAATTTCTCAACATGTCTTTCCTGGCACTGACATCGCATTTCGGGCAAGTACAATTTAAATTAAGGCAGGTTTTAGATGCACCTGTAGAAGAAAGAGACAAGCTCTTAAAATCGCTTGAACATTTAGCTTTTAAAGATATACGAGAAATAGATTGTCTTAAAGACTCCTTAGACA
The DNA here is from genome assembly GCA_910589415.1 of Malachius bipustulatus. Lineage (NCBI taxonomy): Eukaryota > Metazoa > Arthropoda > Insecta > Coleoptera > Melyridae > Malachius > Malachius bipustulatus. The sequence goes on along the minus strand of OU342634.1, from coordinate 36,574,646 downwards.
AAGAGAAGTTGATCGAGACATTTAAACGTTGCAGACTGACACAGAAAAAACTGCTTAGAAAGCTTGAGTCTCAGATATGTGAAATGAAAAAGAATATACGCAAAGATGAAGAAATTGAAGAAATGCAAGAAATGGAAAAGCAAAAAGCATTGTTAGAAATTTTCAACACGAGTAATGGAAGAATGCTTGATCTGGATACGTATAAAATGATGAAACCGGCAGCTGTTCGACAGAAAGTAGCCGTTACTTTAGCAAAAATGCTAGAACCTTTAAAAAGTGAACAAGATTTCGTTGAAAATTTAAAAATGCAAATTGAAGATCTGGAGCAATTTATTAAACTTCTTAAAGAAACAAGACTCAAACTATCAGAGTGTAATAATTGCAAATTAGAAACGTTTGATGTAAGACCAACTAGAAACGAAGAACCAAGTACGACCAACAGATTTTTATCCATTATTAATATGTTTTTTACACTCTACATGAACTGTCACGGATTTTCATTTAGTAGAGAGCCTGTTAAAAACGACAGAATACCAAAACAATGGGATGGAATGAAAGCGCGACTTGAATTTGCAATACAACGAGTCAGATCAATAGTTATGTCATCTAAAAAACGGAAAAGTAAATCTAAAAAAATTACGAGCACAATTCTGACGTATTTATCGCCAAGTTTAAGTGATTTGATTGAGCACGGTTTGGTGGAGAAAACTTTAATTTTTCCCGTTATTTGCTCGGCTACTTTCGCTTCCAGTATCAAAGCTTGGAGCTTGCTTCTTAGTTATTATCGAATGAGAAACGGGGAAGACTTCAACGCTTACTCCATGAGAAAATTAGCTAAAAGTTTCGACTTGAAAATAGAAGATGCTCTGCCTGCTAATGACAAGGAACATCTTTTAATAACTCTTGGTTAGAAAGTTGTATCGACTCCGCTAGGAGACCATCTTATAAAATTTTCTTTAATTTCAGATAATATTATACGTCTTTACAAGGATTACAAATGCACCCTGGATGAGCATTTCAATGCTTTTGTTTGTTCTGCTTTAAACAGCCACAAGCTGGCCGCTTATTTGAAGGTGATCTATCAATCAGAAAGTCTAATAAAAAAGCATTATTTGCCTTGGAGTTACGCAGCAAATACTGGCTTCACAGATAGTTTGATGAAACTGGACTCTTTGACGGAGCTCGTGTTTGATCTACCTGTTGACTATGCCGTTAGAGACTACCTTAATATCCAACACATGATCACTTGAAAAAATTGAGCTCCACAACACGATGAGCTAATGAAGATATAACAATTTTAAACTGGAACGAATTTTCTCAGTTAACATAAAAAATTGCATGTAAACATGCTTACTAACGACGATTAGCAGAGAAATTCGCGTTTTCGTAATGCCTAATTCATTATTTTTTTTTTTTGAATAAAAGCGTTTACTACCAAGCCCTTGTTTTAATGATAAGGGCAACATTTCTTTATTTTGATATTTCCATAACACAAAATCATAATAATGAGCAGCTTCATGAGATTTACTAACATTTTGTCCAGGGAAATGATTTTAAAAGATTCTTGATGTTAAAATTTGGTAGGTAAGCTAAAACTTCAGGTTTCTTTTAAACTTCAAATGAAGTGTTAATAAAATTAACTTCCTTTTACATGGATACAGCTGTTCCATTGAATGTAGCCTCCATTGAAAGTAACCTGTTCCAATATTATTTCCTTCGTAAGCTAATCACACGAAATCGCCACTCTAAATGATGGAAGATGAAGTTTGATTCATCTACAAAAAGACGTCTCCATCATTCTCCCTAATGGAATTTGATCTTTCACCCAGGAGTCTTTATACCATCTCACCTAATAGTATACTCTATAGGGCGAAGTATTTGTGCTTTTGGAAAATTCTTGGAAAGAAGAATAATAAAAAACTCGTAATTCATATTGCATATTGAGGGATATATCGAGATAGGCCAAGCCACAGAGCTTTAAAATCACCAGATTCTGACAGAAATAGTAACAGCAATAACGACGATACCATCACACGCCCCCAGATCTCCCAGATCCGCCAGATGCTAACTATTTTTTACTCGAATCTACCATTTTCCTTTTTTTTTATTAACAATTTAGTGCAGAAAATGTTTTTTTTTGCTTTTAAAAGAGAAACTGTTCCGAGCAATTTAAATGGTTCAAATGGACGAATTGTAGAGAATTAAAATATGAAGAAAATGAGAGTTGAAACAACCCGCTCAGTTTATTACTGAGGAGGAAAACAAAAAAAAACTTTTTTTTTAATTTGTAGCGTCGCCATTTTTTGAATTGGAGTCGATATTGATAGGCACTTTATGTGTGCAAAACTCAGGCGCTGTGAGATAATAATTAGCTTTTGCTTAATTATTGCAATCAGAAGTTCTTCATACCATTTTTAGCAGCGAGGCTGGATGCTCTGGAGGTCGTCCGATTCAAATTTATTAAACGGATTTGGAAAGGGTTCAGCTATAAAACGTCAATCTTATTGGTGTTTCATGTAAATGCTGCGAAATAGGTAAAAATAGCACGCAAACATGAGAGATAACGGTGTGGGGCTAGAACAGAAGATGAAGGGTATAATAGCGCTTGCTTTCCCTTCATCTGCTTTTTACCCCCCACCTCTCGCGTGCTCGGCCGTTTTCGCTCATGTTTGCGCATCATTTATCCCTATTTGTCATTATTTAAATTTGATTGCAATTATTACAACTATTTATCGGACAGCGTCTGGATTTTGCACACAGGAAGTATCCATCAATATCGATTATCTCGTAAAGAGCTGCACTACAACTCAAAAAATTGCCACGATACAAATTTTTGAAAATCTTTATTTTAAGTTTTTTTTTGTGATGACTCTCAAGAAATTCATCTCGGTTTTAACATGCATCCTGAAAAATTAGACAACGTCAAAAAATGTGTTCTAAAAATAACTTTCAAACAATTTTTTTAGAAAGCAATAATTTATGACTATAATTTAAGAACCTGATGAAATTACTGGTACATTACTAATATTACTGGTACCTTTATATAATATTTGATGAGGTTTTTATTTAGATTTAGGTTCTAATTTAAATTTGCCACTAAAGATTCTTTACAGAAGAAATTAGAACTTTCGTATGGCATGTGTGGTTTGGATCTGACTGATATGATATGCTGATGAGTCCATAATAAGGACGACACGGTACCGTTCATGTCTTCAGTCTTCTCCTCACATGCTGTACGAAAGTTTTCTAATTTGTTCTGTAAAGAATCTTAAGTGACAAATTTAAATTAGAACCTAAATCCCAATAACAAACTCATCAAATATTATATAATCAAATAGGTGGTTCAATAATAGTATATTATGCAACGAGCTTATAATGAAGGCTATTACCTAATACGCGAGTATACACGCGCATTAATACACTCGCCTACGGCTCGTATCTTAACCATCATAAGAGCGTATTAATAGCCATTATCTGCGAGTTCCATATACTGTTTTTTCTACGACCCTTTTTTATTTCATAGAAAAGATTAAAAAATTTTATATTTTAACAATGACCCGTGTACAATTACGGATCATTGCGGTTAAGATAGGTTGCTATTTGTTTACGCATATTACCAAATTTTCTCTTCGTCGCTAAGATTATTCTGCTGAGACATGTTTTATTATCAAGTTTAAAGGGCACTACTCACTACTGCGTAATTTTTATTATGCGAAGTTCGAATTCCGAATTTTACGCTTCGATTTTGAGATTAATTAATAATTTTAATAACATCGACAGCCATTAATTACGATATTGTTTACCTGCGCAAGGGGACGATCGCAGCGTTGCCGCTTTGAATACTATCACGGAGCGCCACGAATAATATAATATTTTATCTTCCTATCTTTTACACGATATACCTACTTATCAAATTAATTAAGGTAACATAAAATCTTGATAAATTTTCTTTGAATGTTAGGTACTTATGTTCTAAATTAAATAAACGTTCAGAATTTTTTTTTCAGAAATACAGAACTTATATCACAAGGCAATTTTTGTCGTGAGTATGACAACTCTGTGACTTCGGTTGGCTTGCCGACCCGATTATTAGCGAAAAGGAACCGATTCGATTGCAAATGCTCCTCTGCCATTGGATAGCTTGGCCAGTGCTTTAATGAAAATTTGTATCTTAATGAGACCCATTAAAGCACTGGTGATTCATATTTAATATGCATATTAAAGGTTGGGAGTAGAAAAAAATAATTATAAATTAGTTTCTGAGATGACTTGTTTTTTAGTGGAAATTGACTGTTTTGACAACAACTACTCTCGGGAACGGGCCTCCCCTCGCCGGTGGCAGAACTAGCTTTTTGTTACCTTATTGTTCATCCTCCATTGAAACACAACTAATGCCAAATCAGTAATAAATTTAGTAGCACTAGTACCACACATACTCAGCAGATGTCGTTACTGTTTCAGGTTAGTTTCTTTACTCGAATAACAAAGTTCATTATGTAAGTAAAATTTTTATTTATTGTTCTATGATTTTAAGATCACTGATTGGAGTAGTTCAATCAGTTCAAAGTACCTACACACCTTCCAATTGTTTGTATTTTATCTGACAGTCATGCTTCATTTAATTCAAGGCAATAATAGTCGATGAAAAATTTTATAGATCACACGATACAATAAATCAAATTGAGCCAAAATACTTGTTTTTTGTAAATGTATACATACTTATTTGGATAAATCCTTATAGCCAAACAAAAGCTTGATAGTCTCAGTACAGAATATTCTTCGTTATTTTCTGTTGAATTACTCAAAAATAATGATACTTACTTGGTAATGCTTCATTTGAATTGCATTGGATTGTTTATAGCTGTATACGTCCTCATTCGTGGTGGATAGAAGTTCGGGGCAAACTTAGTGATTTGTCTTATGAAATTCAACAAGACTGAGCAAAGGGAGCTTTAAATGCAGTCGTCTAGAGTCTAGACGACGGCATCGTATTAACCCATCAAGAGTTTCTCGACGTCTAACTCCCAAGAAAAGTGGGAAATGAGGTTTCGTGTACACCTTCTCAGATAGCAAATATAATAGAAACTATTCAGCATATAGAACTCCGAACAGGTATACTAAATTTAACGTAGAAGCGTCGTAGGAGAAGCAACTTCACTATTAATGGCAAATACTATGATTAGTAACTGTAGAAACTACTAGCGAATGAAAATTAGTTTAAAAGTTATATTGTGTTTCGAGACTCGATTCTTGTACAATGCGAGTTCATTTTAATGCAATTTAAACGCTGAAGAGTAAAGTGGTTGAAAACGTTTTGAAATTTATTATTGAATTTTCGAAATAGGTTTAATGCCTAATAAATGACCATTATAGAAAACCATCAGGCTGAAAAATTTGTAAAATCTAGTAGACTATGATACGTATGGTTCAATATTTGTTTTTCAATGTTACACACAGGTGCAAAAAATGTGTCACATAATATTTTTTGAAAATCGAGTATATTTTTTAGATATTTTGGCTTTAAGGTTACACTTTTGATTTTTTTTTATCCTAAATGTTTTCCTCTTGAACGATCCAAGAAACAATGTGATACTTTTTCTCGTTTTAATAAACAATAACTTGTCACTTACCTGTACTGTCACTTGTGTCTGACATCGAGGGTCTAAAACTATACTTAAAAACATCTCGTAAATTATGCAAATTATATAAAAAAAAAGATAATTAGGTTTATGGTTGTACGCAGAATAATATTATGAACTTTTTCAAATAAAAAATCTAATGTGACGTCCATATTATGGGAAACAACAGTTGAATATCATAATTTCGAATCTAACAGGCGTAAAAACAATCAAGTAAAACCAATAAATGCAGACGTTCAAATAATAAAGAAGTTATTGATAAAATAAAAAGTTTTTCAGTTTTTTCAGGATATTCCAGGAAGATATCTTCCGATATCTTGTATGTCTTCACTGATTCGAGATGGCCACAAAATAGCCCATATTTTCTGTAAGTTAATCAACTCTGTATCTCTTAGCGGTTACGATATCCATATAGATACCCATAGTGAGCTCTGAAATAAGGGACACACTGTATATAATCTAAAATAATTATTAAATATACAGAAAAAGTGTAGGTAATTAAGATGATGCGTGTAGTTAAATAAAAATGATTATGGAAATTAAAACGTAAATAAAAATACATTCTTGGACGTTGTAAAAAGTTCTTAGTACTTATACTTTCCACCCTCGTTATCTACTTTCAGAATGAGAGAAAGAGCACCATAAACTAAGCTATTAACCTGTACCTACTAAAGTTAACTCCGTTAATATTTAATTTACAAACTCTGTTTGATTAGCAAAACTTCGCATAAACATAATTAATAAATAGCTTTCCGTAATGGGTGAACATTCTAACCAATTATACTTTCAAAGTGCACTGTACAGGGTCTTTCATTATAAAGGTAGGAAGCAGCCATATCTCGGTAAGTAACTATTGGCCCTAGAAACTGAAAAACAAATTTTTTTGACCTAACATAAGTGACCAAGAGAAAATCAATCAAAATATTTTCCGGAAGATGGCCACACTTCCGGAAATAGAGGAAGTTGACATCTACTTCGTTATTTTAACAGGAACACCCTGAATATTATTATATTTTTAGATCGTCTGAGGAAGTCCAAGGAAGTAATATACAGTGCCCGCCAAAAAGTTACAAGTATTTTGAATTATTTTTTGTAGTTTCCTTATTTGATTTTCAAAAGATTCAATTTGAGTACATTGATCTATTTTGTTAATTTTAGTTCCAGAGAAAATGGCGTTTTTCTAAACTTCAAAATACTGAAAAACATGATATTTCGAAAAGTGTTTTGGGGGAAATTTCTGCAAAATTTCTTAAGAGATTCATCAAAAGTAATGTAAGTTATGAAAGAATTTTTTTTTATATAAAAATGGACAAAAATTGGTAATTTTTGAAATATAAACTTTTTGCTCATTTTTCTCTTTGTATTTTGAATTTTAAATATTTTGACTGCGATATTAGTTAGTTTTGTTTATGATAATTATGATAATAAAAGTAATAAAAACTAATGCCAGGATATAAATTTTCGAGTTTAAAATAATGTCTGACACAAAAACGTAATTTTCTCTGCAACTAAAACTCACAAACTGGATCAAGTGGGCTCAAATTTAATCTTTTAAAAAGCACAAACTTTTGACAAAAAAATTCCAAAAAAGATTGAAAACTAGAAATTTTCCCATATGGTGCGAATTATTTGGCGGCACTGTAAATGGTTCTCACCATTGGAATTTATATTGAGTGTATTATGATATGAGTTATTAAAAATCGCAATCTTACATAACTTCAAAGCAGCTAATATTGCAAACAGCTCAAGATAAAGTCCCTATCTAAACTTTTCATGTTTCTCCTACGATGTGGCTTAAATTTTAATACGTGATGATGGAAAATATCACCTTTTTTGTCATGTAAGCCCTGTTTTGAGACATTTTTGACGTACCTAAACGGTTTGAAATTAGAAAAAGGTTAAATTCCAACAAAACCAGCTTCCGGAAAAACTGCAAGTAGGATCCATGTCACTTATCTGATAAAAGGTGCACGCGTCTTATCGAGTACAATTATGTGACATACCAAATTTTAAAGCGATATCTAAAAAAAATAGCAAAAAGAGTGTGACATCCTATATATAAGAGGATTTCATTTGAAACAGGTAGCTATCTACTTTCTTTCACACTCTCTCTTCTCAGTTTGTTTTGTATTAAAGTTTTGTAGGTCAAATGTTCAGCATCTTAATTTAAGAGTATTCATTCTGGGGAGATTCCGAAGGATTCTAATTTTCTTTGCAGTTTGTAGGGCCATCTGGTTTTCTTGACATAAGTAATTTTTTCATAATCGGTGGAACACAAATTCAAAAAGCTATACAATCTCATCAAAAAACTGATACTAAACCGTTCGTGTTTTTTGTTAGCCCATGACAAGAAAATTAGCTTTTTGGTGAGATTGTAGAATTTACAGATTCAGTTACAAGAGAATCTCTCGTTGAATAAGCTCATAAAAGAAGCGTATAGGAAACTAGCTCTTAAATGTTTTATTCTTCAGAAGTATTTTTTCTTAGTTTGAAATTTTCTGATAGGTTTGACATATTAAATGGCATGTGATGTTGTTCATAGTTAGTAGGTTCTGATTAAATATTTATCTTTTCACCTTTTTTTGGCACTTAACATGTTTTTTTTGGTGCCTGGCAAAGCTATGACAAAGCATTAAAATTTCGTTTTTCTAAAAAAGAATCTGAAAAAAGACATATCTAAAATTTATATTCGAGAATTATCTACAAATTTGAACCTTTCGTTAATCTCTTGCACACCCTCTATTCTATTTTATAAATTATTGTAAAATTCTTGAAGATAAAAATACAGCAAGTAAAAGAGATAATACACATCCTGTCATTACCATTAGCCTTTTTAGATAACAAAAGTATATTAATTAAATACGGAGATTAAAAAACGAGCAAAAATAATAAGAATATATTTAAATTAGGTCAACAATATTGTTATTACACACTTTTAACACGGTTATTTTCACAATTACACAATACAATAAGCAACAACAAATACAAGTTTATTTATTATAAATATTTATTTGGAACAGTCTACTTATTATAAAAACTAGATTACTACTTATACACACCAATCGGTGTTAAAATCAATTGGCACAGTTGCAATAAAAAAATTATATTCCTAAACTACCTACCTAATGTTAAAAAGTCATTTTCTGGATTACACCAAAATTCGTCACATTACCTTTGAAAATACTAACTAATAAATAGTTCGTCTCAGTTAAAGCCAGGAATGCGTTCTAGGATTTGTTGACTATTCCAAAATTGCATTCTATCTTCAAGGAAACCTCTTTGAGTTTTGAGATAAATGAGATCATTATTGTCATAACTGCCAGTTATGTTAAGAAAATTGATGTTTGAACTTGAAAATTTTCCATTTAGATCCAGAGGTTCCCAGACTTCGTTGGCTCGTCGTGAATTGGGAGTCAATGGAGTTCTGTTAAATTTTAAATAATATTATTTGATTAATGAAAAATCATCTAGCAGCTTACCTATATTTTGCGAAATTTGTCCAGAGATCTATCATGTATGTACTCATTTTTAAGTCCTTTTTATTTTCCAATTTAGGAAACAACGCCGATGATGAAAACAAGTACAGTAAATCATCACAATGACTAACTCCTAAAAAAAACAAAATAATAATTAGTTTGCAAATTATCTAATCGATGGGAACGTCAAAACGTAGAAGTACCTATATTTTTCATTACACTTTTATCTTCAGTTTATGTAAGAAAATTTAATTCCACACAATAAGTCGTAGGTAGCAATTACGAAAAAATATGATCGATAAGAATCATCATAAACTATCTCCTCATTTTTATTTTTAGGTCAAACCATTCGTGTTACTGATTAAACATTCATGTATCAGAAAACGAAAATATTGCGTGTCTTATAAATTTAATTAAAAGCAAGTTTAGTTTTTAATAAATAAATACTGACAACTCCGGTGTCCCGTAAGTTGCGGGTAAACTCTTCCGTACGTTTTTGCAAGAAGAGGGAGGGGAAGTCTCCTAAAAACTTAGCTTCAAGAATAAAAATTAAAATTAATGCAGTGTGGAGACTGTGAAGAGACAATTATGTTAAGATCGCAATTGAAATACGTATACAACTACTAACAATAATCCTGAAAATTTGAATTTCGTCCAAAAACAAAAATTCAAAAAAAGAAAAAAAAAAACAATTGAGTCCTTTTTATTTCAGTTTGCCGCAATTTTATCATCAATAAATTAATTTGAAATTTTCAGCACTATAGTCCAGTCGAATAGTACTTATAAGTTGAGTTAATTAGAAGTTTAACGAAATTTTAATGGTAGGTAGAGGGCGTCACTATAGAACACTCCAGCCAAGTTTCCCTCCTCGGATTCCGTAAGGGCTGCCGTTTTAAATTAAGGAGAATATATCCAGCAATTTCTGTTTGGAACTTTTTTTGAAATTTCTTATTGCTCAAAAGATTTAAATTCTCGTAAATGAAATTTTGGGGGGTGACACTTATTTTTTTTTATTATTATTTTTTAATTGTTATGCCTACGAATACAGAGGCGCCAAAACTATTACTCTGGTCGAATTTTGGCGCCCTCTATATCCGTACTAAGCATGCAAAAAATTGAAGATATGTTTGTTGTAGGAAAACTCAAAAACTACTTTTGTCATAACCTAATTTCACCTCCCGATTGACTGTTTTGTTGTAAAATCTATTCATTCCTTAAATTCAAGATGGCGGCCACCCCTTACCAATAAAATTTCTTTAAACTTCTAAATTAAGGAAATTTAAAAATATTATTTGACTGAACAAATCCTGAAAAATTGAATTTCGACCAGACAAAAAGGCGCCACAATGAATAAACACCGTTTGGAGCCTTTTCAATTCAGTAGACCGTAATTTCAACATTTTTTTTTTTTTTTTTTTTAAAAAAGAGGGAGCATCGGTCTTAACTGTGTAGGTAAGACATAGTCGCTCCACTCTGGTAATTTGGCTTTGAGACGAACTCTTTAGCCACACACACTTTTAAATTTATATTTGCCTTTAAAACCTTCGATCGCTTGTTTTACTTTTCACAGACATTCGAAAATGAATCTGAAAAGTAAAGCGGGCCGAGGTGAGTTTCGAACCCGCGATCTATGGCTTCGTGAGCCAGCGAAGTACCACTAGGCCACGCAAGTCACTAATTTCAACATTAATAAATCAATTTGACACTTTCAGCACTTCTAATCGTTAATTCTTCCGACAACAGTCAGTTTTCTAGAATTTATAATGCATGTCTTCATTTTTTATGCTTTAACGAAAATGACACGATTGTTAATTGAGGGGTAGGTAATTCGTTATATTTTGCATGGAAATTATGAGAATTAAATTTATGATCCATTATTCTCAGCTTTATTGTCATTTTTCAACTCGCCCCTATAATAAGGTGACATTTTTAAAAGTTGCCATATGCCATAAGCAATATTTTTAAAACAAAAAAATATATGAAAAATAACAAAAAAATTATTTGGGTAAATAGGGAGGGAGTAGTAAATGACTCACTCCCATCAACCCTTAAAGCTCCGTCTACCCCAATTATGAAATTTTAAATGGGACTTTGTGATACGTCATTTTAAAAGGAATTCCAGTAGAAATACAAATTTGGTTGTGTTGAAATCAAAATTGAAATTCATTTAAACGGTTTTTAAGATGCTACTTTAGCGTATTGAGTTCAATATTATCTTTCACTTCCACAAACCTGGAGCGATTTTTTTTATATTTCTCAAAACAGTGTAAATTCTTGCAGCGTTTCAAGAAATAAATTTTAAGTACAATTATTGTAAGGTCATAATCGCTCAAAATTCAGTACTTGCTTTGAAAAAATCAAACGACCATTTTTGGTCTAAATGAACCGGGTTACCTACTACTAAAATGATAAAAAAATGTATTTCAGTCAGATGATGTAACAATATTTGAAAAATTATGACCATATCCCCGACATTGGATTAAATATAAAATGTTAGTCATTAATTTTAAATTATTTTATTGATTAAACCCCTAAATAATTATAACAAGTCAATATTGCGTTATTTATATTAATAAATGCGCTCGATTTCCTTGAGAAATTGAGATAGTTAATTAAGTCAATAAATAATTATTATGATTTTTATTATGTCAATACCTAAGCATGAAATTATCTATATGTATCGCGGAATTATACATGTTATTAACCTCTGACAAGGTAGGTACCTACTATAATATGTTTGTGACAAATGCTGTGACATTTCGTAATATATTTGTCCCATATCTTTTGTTGGTTTTTCATCGTGTTAAATTTAGAATCGCTTTCAAATAGCATTAATAGATGTAATTAATTGAAACACTCACCCCATTTAAAGTTAATGTTATCATCAGTGGCAGCGAATAAGTCTCCATAGCTGTACTGTCCTCTGTAATTAAAATTCATCACCCAGATCGGGTTATGTCCCATCATGGAGTGCATCAGCAGCGATTGGTAAGCGCCATAATTAAAAGATCTGTCTGTATATAACTATAAAATAAAAATAAAATAATTTCTGTACAGTAAAAAGTCTAAGTAAAACCCGTTGCTCTTATATTAAATTTAAGTATGACTGAATTTCGAGTTATGATTAAAAAAAGTCAAAGACAATAGCAACAGGTGTTGTATATTGTTGTGAGTTTTTCAGACATATGGAAATTACAAGCAAAATTGAACTTTCGTAAATATCATCCTTTCTAATTGTGTTGGAGATAAATGTTGAACGTATCATTTGTTACGATTGAAAAGATTCTTCTGTTGCTGTAGTTACATTCAAAGTCTGTTTAGAAATTTTCTAGGAAATCTGGAGGAAGTTTACAATACCTATGTGACGTCATATTAATAATTGTTTTCGTATTTTTGTGACGTCATTTTGTTATAATGACGTCATTTTTGTTATAATGACGTCATTTTTGTTATAATGACGTCATTTTTGTTATAATGACGTCACAAGGACGCGCAAAAACTGAAAACTTTTTGCCGATTTTGTCGAAAATTACTCGAAACAGACCTAAAATGTGACTATTGCAACAGAAGCAGCTTTTCACTCTTAACAGATGACCAATTTCTCTCTAAAACATTATAGGGTAGCCAATAATTAAATCGTAATTTTTTCCAGAATCCCTATGCGGTGCTGAGCAAGTTACCACCAGATATTGAAGATACAATTTGCATCTTCATTTACTTGCCAGTTTGTCAGTCAGTTGAAAGACATTAAAAAAGTGCTGTTTACCTTGCCTGTTGTAAACAGAACTACTTATTTTGATATTCGAAGAAACACAAACAATTACAGTTTAAAATAAGTCACAAAAGTTGCTTACGTCTATTAAGCCCTGCACGCTTTTTGTATTATTAGGATCAATTTGTTCTTCACCAAGCAAATAAAAATCAGTAATGTTCTTCAACAAAGAATCATCCAAGTCCCCGGCACTTATGGTCAGATAGAGGATTGTTTTAAAAATAGACGTGAAGTTCGCATTTAAAGTTTTCAAAGTGTCCGGTTGTCGTGTAAGAGCTAGAAAAAGCGATTCATTAATACTCTATGTAAATTTCGAATGATAATAATACACTTACGTGCCGCTCTTAGTATTCCTTCATTTTGTACTCCGCTTACTATCCATGGCACCTTACTGAAATTATTTTCTTGTATATACTGAGCCGGGTCCTTCGTAAGGAAAGGATTAGGATTTCCAGCTGTTTGACTCTCAGCCACCACAGCATAAACAGCTAGAGGTTCTACATTGAAAAACTGAAAAATTAAATTTTTCTCTGATCTTACAACAGGAAAAGAACAGGGGTATAATTTCCGATTACCTTAAAATAATCCCCGGAATTTACCAAAGTATTGGCATCAACTTTTCTTAAACAATTGATTAATTCTTTGTTTTTTCCGATAAATTCCTGACAGCCAACAAATAAAGCTTGCGCTGCTGTGATGTTTGGCACAAGTGCGTTTGTAGGACGAGCCCATAGAGCTAAAGCGGTACCACTTTGACTTATTGCACCAGAAAATAGTCCTGAAATTTAGTCTTTTATAATATTTTAAAGCTTACTGCTATTAGGTTAAATTTAAGGAATAGTTTGAGAAAAAAAAAGAATTGAACTCATTTGAATTTGTGATATAATAATATAGAAACATATTACTCATATGTAACATACCTTGAGATAGAGGACTTAACATATGTAGATGAACCGATCCGCCACCGGCACTTTGTCCAAACAATGTTATCATATTGGGATCACCACCGAAACTCTGTATGTTTTCTTTCACCCATCGCATGGCAAGGTTTTGGTCTTTCAAACCTAAATTACCTGGAGCATTGTCATCTAAAGTGCTGAAAAAACCTGAAGGACATGGAAAATTAAATTAGTTGAAGTATTATAATAAAGATATGAATTGAATGAGAATTTCTAGCTCCAGAACAGTTTCCTCGTATGATAATGAGTGGAAAATATTAAATATGAGACATTTTTTTATTACCCATAACTCCAAGTCGATAATTTAAAGTAACCAAAATGACGTCCTTATCCATGAAGTAATCTGGACCAATGTAATCACTAGTACCCCTTCCAGCGAAAAAAGCACCCCAATGAAGGAAAATCATCACTGGCAATCCAGATACTGAGTTGTGATTATCCTGTGGAATTTCAATAAAATAAAAAACGGCTGGGAAAAAAAAACCAATGAATATTTTGAAGTTTTTTTATTCCAGGACTTCACTTTTAATGAATTTTATTTAATTAATTGATTTAACGATCTCGATTCGGCTTTGTTCTCATTAGGGGTAAATAAGTGTATAATACCTATCCTTGCGGATAAATCATTGAAGCTGTAGCCCCTGAAGGCTAAGCAGCAATAATTTTAGATTTTAGATTTTTTATTAACCTACCTAAGCTACAGTTTCCTGAGTGAAAGGGCAACGTTCATTTATCACGCCTATTTACACCTTGCTGTACATAATTTGTAAATTATTGAACAAATTAAACAAAAATTATCCAATCATTTTTTTTTTCAAGTTATCGTCTAAAGTATACAGGGTCATATTACTTAAAGGTATGTCTAAATTTGAGAGAGTTTTTTGAACCAATTTTAAGTAAAAAAGTTCATATAAACATGTGTCCAAAAATGTCTGAGTGTCAAGATACTCGAAGTAATTTTTTTTATTGTTTTTTTAGTGATATCTCAAAAATTCTTTTGCCGATATTATTTAAATTTAACAACGTTCTTTGTAGTAATAAGGATCCTTTAGTTCCAAGTAGATTCAAATTAAAGTCCAGTGGCGTCCAGGGAATGCACCATCACCAATATTATTGAAAAGAAAAATGCACGCCACTGACTATTTATATTTTGATATTTTTCAGATTAAGCAGCTACAAATACACATTTTTGATCTCTAAATATTTTATCATACTTTGTTGTCACTTGGTTTATAAGAAAAAAATAAAATAAAAGCCGCTTCAATGTATGCATGAGGAAAAATTTATGAAATATAGCCATTAAACAATTTTTCCACATGCATTGTAGCGGGTTTTTTTTTCTCTAAAACAAAGCAAGATACGAAAAAATACCAATAAACAAAAAAGTTTTATTTTCAGTTGCTTAATTTGAAAAAAAAATCAAAATTAAAAAAAAAGTCAGTGTTTGAGTAGCTTAAAGACAATAAATAAATAAATAAAGTTAAATTTCATTCAACTCTAGTGATTTTTCTGGCAAATATGCATGTACTGGATGAGCCATAACTATACAGGGTCTACCTTAAAATTGCGAAAAAAAATTAAAGATAGATTCTTTGGTCAAAAATTACCAAAAAATTATCTATTAACGTGTGCCCAAAAATGCACAGTTTTTGAGATGCAGGATACAGGGTGTCAAAAAAGACTATTTTTACAGTTTTTTAAAGATATCTGGGGAACCGTTTGAGATATGGAACTCAGCTTTTCTACATGTTAGCTACTTTTTAATACTAATTCAGTATCTTTCATGCGTCATTTGCGGTGATCTTTATAAGGGATGTGGAATTTTTTCGCCCTTCATTTTCCGATACTTGTCTTGAAACATACAAAGCGAGTTTTTTCTCGTAAATGCTTGTTGTTATCGAAAACGGATCACATTAGCAGTTATGACCAAAGGTATCTTTTTTATGTAGAAAATATTGGCAGGTAAAAGTGAGCTTTTAAGATATCAATTTGGCCAGTGTCGTAGATATTAGGGGTAAAAATGTTAAAAAAACAAGCAACCGTAAAATCTCCGCCACTGGCATTGAAAAAAAATTAGCTAGCATTAGATAGCAAAAGTTGCTAATGATATATCAACGAGAAGACATGACCAAAAGCTGAGTTCTGTATCTTATTATCCCGCCATTCCCGAGATATCTTCAAATAACTTGAAAAATAATCTTCTTTTGACACCACGTATCTCAAACACGGTGCATTTCCGGACACACGTTCATAGAACATTTTTTGTTTATTTTTAATCAAAGAATCTGCTTCTAAGTTTTCACGCAATATTAAAGATACACCCTGTAAAATGACATATTGATCAAATTCTGTAATAAATTTCGAACATGTAAACTATGATGGAAGTAGGTTAGGTAACTTCAGGAGGAATTCAGGATGAATTATCGACTTTTGTGGTTGTCAACGATATGGAATCTGTTTTGGATGTTTTTCTAACATGCTCTTCAATAATAATTATGATAGCGACTGATCTGAAATGATCAGGCTGGCTCCTCGAAAGCTTCTTTGAGGAGCTTTTATTTCAATAGCCTTCAGTAACTTTTCCAGTGATCCTTTTGTAATTATTTATCGAATTGCCTGTTCAATTTTGTATGAGATACAAAATACCTATCGCTTGCGAAGATACCTAATTAGTTTTTTTTTCAAGAAACGTGAAGTTTGCAATATTTTTCAGTTGGTTTTTTTATTTTTTATTTTTTGTTATTTTTTATCTACTTATCAGCGAAATAATTTATCAATTACTTTCAATTTTACCGAATTTATTTTTAAGACTCCTATAAACAATCTCAATATTGAATATTTAAATATTAATAATTGCAGTAAGATTCACATATTCTCTAGTGTAACATTTGCACAGCTCTTTTTGTAAGCAGACTTATGAAGATTGAGCTTTTACTGCATACTTACATATCTTTATCTTATTTCAAAAAATGTATTCTCCTGCTTACTTAATTTATTTGAAGTAAAAGCAAAAACTAATTTCTATTTATATGAGCCCATGATTTGATAGGGACCTATTCAACGATTCCGCGAGTTTGTATTGAGCTCAACATCTCGATTGAAACGACGAGTATATACAAGAATTTTAAGTGCTTTTGATGCCAGCAGGAACTTGGAACAGGGGCCAGCGACCGTGAAAGGGTCCTCAACGTCTCAGAGTTTTTCCCGATAGAGAAAAGACTATTAGGTACAAATCATTGAACCTCAAGCCTGCAATTTCTTCAATCAAATCTATTAATGCCAACCTGCATTTACAGACAGACAGACATTTCAAAAATAATTCAATAATTGGATCCTAAAAGCTTGCTTGCCTGGTGAAAATATGCCAATTTTCCGGACAACCTTAATACTATTTAATTTATTTTTCGCGGAAAAGTATAGGTACCTAATAATTTTTCCTACAATTTTTCTTTTCTTTTACTTACTTATAATATACTTCATACTTTGTTGAAAGTATTTTTTTTAGATAATTATCATAGTTTGATCTTTTATCACAGGTTGTTTTTGTAACTAGTAAACATGTTTGAAAATCTCAGTGGGTTTTTTCTACCTCTGGGATTTAATGGGTTTTAATGAATATCATGGACCACTGCTTTTAGATCGAATACTGATTCAGTATTTCTTGAAAAGGTATTGAAAAAATTTATTTAGGGAATGAATTTACAGGGGCGTAACTCAAAATAGTTTTCTAATAATTGTTTCGACAGTTTCGATTCCATTTTGATATAATATGAATGATAATGACATGCGTGTACCTACGCGTGTTTTACCAAGCAACGATATAGATGTTACATAATGAATGATCAATTATTATGCTCAAGGACGACCGTGTGAATGCTGAGCCTCGTGTTAGCCATAATGCTAAGATTAAGTATACCTACTGTTGATTGGTTATAAATATCGAATTATGTATACGGATAGTTTTTTCTTTATCTCTCTCACCTTTGGGACCTGGAGAAGTGTAGCAGAGATACAGGGTCTGTTAAATAATTAGAGAATAGTTGCAAAATTTTATACTTATCAAGAATCTGAAATAATTTTTTGATAACTCTCAGTTGCTGCTGAAATATGCTGAAAAAACTGAAAAAACGGCATTTCTTATTTTTGGATTTTTTTATGAATGAAAATAAATTAATTATTATTGTTTATATGACTATACAGGGTGTACCAGCTCGATTTAGACAACGGTAAGGGCCGTGTAGTAGGTCTCGTCAAGACAAAACGTTTTTTTATTTGAAGTTTTTGAATTTGGACCTTCGTTGCGGAAATATGGCCGACTTCCGGTTTTTAGTTTTTTGGCTCCAGTCTCGGCATTTTTAGGTTCTCGGCCAAACTGAAACTAGTTTTGGAAACTCCTTAGCTTCAGTTACAACTTTCATATTGAAGTCATGGTTCTATCTCTGTTGGATTCAAAATCTTAATTTTTCAATTTGATTCAATTTGAATTGATTCAAAGACTTAAAATTTAAAGTCTTGGGCATGTCGCCATTTTGAATCCAACAGAGATAGAACCTTGACTTCAATATGAAAGTTGTAACTGAAGCTAAGGAGTTTCCAAACTAGTTTCAGTTTGGGCGAGAACCTAAAAATGCCGAAACTGGAGCCAAAAAACAAAAAACCGGAAGTCGGCCATATTTCCGCAACGAAGGTCCAAATCCAAAAACTTCAAATAAAAAAACGTTTCGTCTTGACGAGACCTACACGGCCCTTACCGTTGTCTAAATCGAGCTGGTACACCCTGTATAAAAAAGGAATATCCATCTAACGTTTAGAAAATCTTCAAAGCCGACTAGATTCTGTAGGGTTTCCATAGTCAAGTTTAATTTTTCATACGGCCGTAAAAAAAAATTACCGCATGACGTCAATGTGAGTTGATATTGCTTTTTCTATGGTTTTTTAACTTTTCTATGACATTCGATAAACAATTTTTCAATTCTTTTTAATACAATTTTTGGTTTCTTTGATTTTCTTTGACCTTAAGACACGAAAAAACAATATGGCGGCCATAAAAGAACATAAATTGGCTATAAAATACTGGGATCCAGTCGGCCTTGAAAATTTTCGTAATGTCAGATTTAATAATTAATTTATTCAGTCAGATAATTAATTTATTTGCAACAATAGTACCTATACGTCTAATTGCTAAAATAAGAAAACTCAATTTTTCAACTTCCTAACATTTTTCTTATTTATTTATTTTTTTTTTAATTTTCAAATTTCTAGCTGTAATTCATTTCGTTTTTTTTTTTTGTATGTGTGCTCTGCTTTATTTTTTCCTCTCCCACCGTTAATTGGGCTATACTTGCTGTAGAGTGAATGTGTTAAATAAATAAATAAATAAATAGATATTATAGATATTTCAGGTTCCCATATGAGGACCAAGTATCTCTGCTACTTCTCAAAAAGAAAAAAAAACGATCTGTAAAGGTGGTCCATCACTTATGTCCACTTATTGCTTAAGTTGAGAAAGTTACTTTAGTTCAGTGAATTTAGATTTAAATACTTGCAATTCATTGGGGAAGAAAAAAAAAACTATTGTTGTAGCCATATTATAAAGAAGGGTATAAAGAAGTTAAAGAAGCTTAAATCTAGTTTTCAACCACTAACCTCTTGCAGGTTTTTCGCCATGTTTTATAGACCGTTAAAAAAATAAAAAATAAAAAACCGTTTGTAGCTCGAGAAACACAATGTTACCACTTATTAATAACGTTTAAATATTCTATTAGTGTCTTATTTTATCATCAAAATGCAGAGATCCTATACGAGCTTAGGGATGATTTTATAAATGTTATAAACCCCCTAAATTTTTCAAAAGTTTAGGTTCGAACAGGATAATAATTTTAATTTTAATTAATTATAATATACGCATATTCACCGTTTGTGGTTTGTAGACATTAAGATACAAGCAATCTTCTTGTCCCTCTACTATCGGATTTTTGAAAAAATAATTCTTCTGTATACAATAGGGTCCATTTTTAGTCGCATTCAGTGTCCCATTCCATGAGTTTGGAGGTTGAGGATTCTAAAGTCATTGAAAGAATTAAATTATACCTAAGTATTATTATGAGTATTAAAATTCTTACTGCAAATCTCAGTTCATCTAATGGTGGTTTAGCGTATGGAATTCCAGTAAAAGATAAATAATTGTTCCCACATCGAGATTTGAGGATTTGACCACGAACTTTTCCATATTTCGTGGTGACGATAAGATTTTCACAAGCGACGTCGGAAAGAAACAGATAGATTATTGAAAGGAATAATATTTTAAATGATTTCATCTTGATTCTAGTAACTGCAATAAAACATTCGTTAAAAATATAACATTTAAATAGATGCACTTATCAGGTCAAAATGTAACTTCAATATTCTTATCTAAATTATGCAATTATTGTATTCAAAGCAATTATAAATAAAAACAATAAAAAAGATCAGCCTTTTTATTACAGATTAATACTCTCATTTATCTTATCGATCAGGTACTATGTCTGGCTTACCTGATTAAAATTGATTTCACAAAAACAAAAATTCACTTTATTATTATCGAATTACAATAGCACGTGTAAATTTAATTATTACGTATCTGTGAACATTTCTTAGTTCAACGGCACTTTGGTATTGTTCGTGATGGAAAGAAAATTTAAAGACTGTCTCTTGCTTATATTAAATTTCGATCCATATTTTAAAAATTTTGGCGATGTACCTACTCGTTGGTCTTGACACAATTATTTTTACTCTACATGCGCCGGGATGCGATGTTGTCATGTACACCAAGTACCTACAAAATCTTATTTGAATTTCAAATAGTATTAAACGGAATGTATTGCACTTAAATCCCTACTTATCCATACATTATAAATGTTATGACATCTTCATACTCTTCTATACTTTATGCTAAAAAGTGGGAAAAATCGAATTGCTAAAAAAAAAAGAAAAAACTAATCTCTACTTGTCTACTTGCTTGAAAACTTACTTTGCCTTAATTAATAATTCAGAGCGAATTTTACTGATCAATAAGGAAATAGCTTTTATCCGGATTTTGCAAAAAAATAGTAAATGCGGGTAATTTTTTGAAAACTAAGCAAAATTTCAACTTAATTTTTATAAAGCTTGCCCATTTCAGATAACTTGATAGTCTCAAGGTATAAAGTCATAGCATAGGTACCATTTCCAAATAACTTTTTTATATAAATAAAATTTTTATTATTTTAAATTTTTAACTTACTTAGGTAATTACTTAAAAAAAAACTTACAGGAACTTAACTTGGGAGCTGTAAAATCCAAATCTGCAATAAAAAAATGGGTCAAGAATTCAAAGTTAGGAGATAGAGGTGATGGGGGGAAGTTGGGTTTGATATCATTGGATGTCCCCCTTCAGATGAACAACTTTCATTGATCCGAGGCGTAGTTTTTTATATATTTTATTGTCTTTAGATAGAAAGAACACTCTGTATACGAACTTGTTAATTCCTAGGGAGGAAATTATTACTCTTTTTCTTTACTTCATCCTGTATGTTATTAATATAATAAAAGTATTTGAAGTTAATAGTCTCTACTTATAAAAAAAGGTCATATTTAAATCATGGCATAGGTAGTAGATACATATACATATTATTATTTAATTGGGTAAATTTGTGGGTGCAAATTTATACCCATGCCACTGGTTTATTTTTAGAAATATTGTAAATTTTATTGTATTAACCCAAATTTCAAATAATTTTCTTCCAACTCTGTTTAAAAAGTTTTTTTCCTATCTTGCTTATACAGGGGTTCAAAAATAGCAATTTTTCCTAAAATTCAAAAGGTCGCCATTCTAGAACGGCTCGACCGATTTTTCTCAAATTCAATACTAGACCACTCCTTGTAGATATCTTACTCCCACAAAAATTTCAGCCCTCTTTGTGACGAGTTATTAGGATATCAACGAGTGATATTGGTGTAACGTCACAGAAATATCACATTTGCGTAACATTTCGATTACGTTCATGCTACAGCTATTTCACGTTGTAATATTAATTTTGGATCTCATTCATGCAATTATTATTCGTATATTCACATCACAGGAATATCACAGTGTGATATATCTGCGATATAATTGAGGGTGAAAGAAGACTACTTCTTTTACCGCATTTGAGTTATTTTTTAACAAATTTTTAAGTCACAGGGATGTTTATTAACATTGATAATGAAAAGATTTACAGCAACTTTGTGAGTCGTTAATACATTACTGTGATTTAAAAAAATACAAGTTCTCACGTAATTTTTTTATATTGACATAAATAATGTTAAATCTGACAACACCTCGTCAGGTTTTCGATTGCGATAATTATTAAATTAAAACACAGAGCTTAATGTTGTTTTTAATAATTAATTTAGTTAACCGGTTCCACACGTACCTACCTAAAGCAAAGGTTATGTTATTATAAACACGAGTGCTCTTGATATATTTATTTTTAATATTAATAACAACAGTAATAGCATCAATATTTATATTTTTAAATAAAACGGCATTACATATTACTTGATTTATAAAAAAATCAGTTATTTAATAACAAGGTCGTTATATACATAAACAAAATCTAAAAAGTAAGTCGTAGCAACAACAACCGATATATTAGCTTATAGATAAATATTACATTATTTATTAATAAATACATGCCCTTATTTTTTTTTGACGAGACAGCAAGGCCAAAAAATTATAGAATTTAAAATCTTAGACCTTAAAATTAGAAAAAAACAACCTTTATAGGAGAACTCACCTGTCTGTCTCTCTGTTACACTGAAAAAAAATAGGAAAAAAATCATAAAAAAAGGCAAAAAAGGCAGACAAATTTCCCAATAATTGAATAAAAACTTGAATCATTATTTTTAGGGAACCTTCGGGGCCCATATTTTGGTAGGATGCGATTTTTTATGGTGCCCAAAAAGGCATCTTTTTTTCTGACGTATGATTTTTTTCTTTATGACGTCAATGGAATTTGCTTTTCTTAGATACAGATGATTTTGGACCACAAAAAATGAAAAATGACTAAATATCGGAAGGAGTGGACGATCTGGTAATGCACTAGATCAATATGGTCTATATCTCATTTAATAACTAGGAGGAGTAAACTGCAAAGTATCATTTACACCACTAAAAGTCACCAGATTAAATCACCAGATTTTTTTTTGGCGGCAAATTTGAATTGAAACAATAATTATTAATAAGGAAGATAGGACTTGTTTTCGGTGTAGGAAGTCTACTTTTCAGGAGAGACTCTACAGCAGTATCACAAATCATTGTGATTTGCATAATATATCAGTATTATAGTGCTGAATGATTTTCTGAATATAAATAGAATGAAATTGAATAATTTATAGATATTTCGAAGAATATTAAGGATAATAATTATTAACATTCATATTAAATTGATTGAAAGTACTTTATTTTAGGCAATACTTATGTGACAAATTTAATGTAACATATAAATAATATATTTTATGTATGTATTATATGACACATAACATCGTAGATAAAGTTTTTATTTTACATTTAATAATATATAATTTGTGGATAAGTCAATTTTTTCAAACGGTATTATAAACAGCATTTTTCAGTTTTTGTAGGACCAGATTCAAAGTGTGTTGTTGAAACTAACTTTATCACATACAGCAGTCCCTGTTTGGTCTAAATCCGCACCTTGTTCGATTGGAATATGTTCTTCAATTATTGGTGAAGTACGCATATAGAGTAGTTTTTCCAAAATCTTGTAGGTGACACTCTTTTCTTCCCGTTTCTTTGGAGGAGACATCCTCTCACTTGTACTTGATGTAGGATTATCCATAATGGCACTTGAAACCGTTTGCAGGATGAAAATGGAAAGCCAAAAATAATTTCAAAATTCTGAAAAGGATGATGTCTGTTCTCTAAAAAGAACTGAATGGGCTTCAAAAAGAACTTATTTGGTTTTGAAATAACTTTTAAAGAACTTATTTAGAACAACTTATAGGGTTTTGGAAATAACTGATTATAAAACTGATGTGTCACATTCGACGCTGACATTGTAAACAATAATGACACAACAATAAAAAAACAATACACCACTGACGCAAAATCCGTTATCTCAGTAATACACACCGTTTATCCCCACATCACAGAACGTTCCCTAAAAAACAGACTCACAAGACTATCGAAGCGCCTGAAGACCCAATACGAGATAGAAAGAACTGAAACAGAAAGCCTAATGAGCTTTCCCTCCACCTCATCCTTGATAAGTGAAGATACCCCAGGCAACAATCAAGAACTTGAACCCGAATCAGAATTATCCGAATACTGAACACAACGACTATTTCTTCAAATCTTTTCTCTCTTTCTCTCTATTAAAAAAAAAATTCAGCGTCTTACAGTGGAATTGTAATAGCTACTTCACTCACCTACCCCAAATCCAACAACTTATCATGGAAACCCAAGCTGACATACTCTGTCTCCAGGAAACCAACTTCAAGCCCAACAAGACCGGTACCCTGAAAAATTATTATTCTTACCACCATATCCGCCTTCCACAGACGATTGCCAGCGGTGGCGCATCTATTTTTGTATCCTCAAGCATATACTCGAAAGAACACTTACTAAATACCACCCTAGAAGCCGTAGCTGTCACAATCTGGTCCCCCGCAAAAATTACAATCTGTAACATATACATTCCCCCCGATCACAAACTAACTATTGACGAAGTCAATACACTCACCAATCAACTGCCACACCCATACATTATTCTCGGAGATTTTAACGCCCACAATAAAATCTGGGGCTCAAACAAAACCTACGGAAACGGAAAAATTGTAGAAAAACTCCTAAACGGCAAGAAAACGGTGTACCTCAAGGCTCCATACTTAGCGCTACCTTATTCAATATTGCCATAAATAACATCAGTAATCATATCTTACCACCAGCACAGCACTTATTATATGCTGATGACCTCCTGATCTACTGTCGCGGGAAAAACGTCCTAGCAACCAGCAAAATATTACAGAAATCCATAGAAAGGCTAGAAATATGGTCAAACAATACAGCTCTTAAATTTTCAACCACCAAAACAAAACTGATACGGTTCTCAAGAAGAAGACTATCACCCCCACCCCCGAAACTCATGCTGTACGGTAGACAACTCGAAGAAGTCAAAGAACACAAGTTTCTAGGGCTAACATTCGACTCTAAGTTAAACTGGAGATCCCATCTAAAAGAACTAAAAGCAGACTGTTTGAAAAGAATCGACCTACTAAAAGTCCTAAACAGTATCAAATGGGGTGCACAGGAAGAGATACTATTGCGCATCTACAGAACAATGATCAGGTCAAAAATTGACTATGGCTGCATAGCATACGCCTCGGCATCCAAAACCGATCTTCGACATCTAAACGTCATCGCAAACGCGTCACTAAGACTAGCGCTAGGCGCTTTTAAGTCAAGCCCAAACGAAAGCCTGAACCGAGAGGCAGCCGAACCTCCTCTTTGGATCCGCAGAAGACAGCTTGCTGCATCATATGCTGCGAGACTATCCTCAAGCCATCACCATCCCAACAAATCGCTACTCCTACCGTCAATATTTCAACTAACCTACAGCAATCGCACACACACCCCACCATCTTTCCAATATCAGCTACAACAACTCAAAGGAACCGTAGACCTTTCCAAGACCACCACAAGATCCCCATCAGCAACTCCGTCCTGGCAAATAAAGACCCCTAAAATAGACGTTACGCTTACAAGATTCCCGAAACACGACACAGCACCACAGATAATACGGCACTCCTGGCTCAACCTTCTGTCTAGATACGAACCTCACTGTGTCATGTACACGGATGCATCGAGGACCGTGAACGGAGTAGCGTGCGCTGTTACAGACATGGCAAATACCTTCACCTATCGACTTCCCAATTACTCTAGCACTCATACTGCGGAACTTTATGGGATTCAGAGAGCATTCCAACTCATTAAACAAGACTCAACAGGAAGAAACAAGTACGTCATTTGCACGGACTCCCTGTCGGCAATCCAAGCCATAACCTCTGACGACAACACGAACCCCCTGAGCAGAATAATACGAGAACTTAATAATGACCTAACAAATACTAATAACAAAACTATCATCATTGCCTGGGTACCATCCCACACAGGCATACAGGGAAACGAACATGCAGACAAGAAAGCTAAAGAAGCCGCCGCTAACAGCACCCACCCTATAGACATAAGCCTCCAACTTGACTACGACTTAAAAGCCCACTTCGCAAACGAGTGTCAAACTATATGGCAAGAGTACTGGTCAAGACAAGGTAATAAATTAAACAGAATAGAACCTACGATTCAGCCCACCCCCCTACCCCCCATGACGAGAACCGAACAAGCCAAATTCAGGCGACTCAGAATAGGCCACACTCGCTTGACACACGCCCATTTAATGGTCAGACAACCACCACCTACATGCGATATTTGCGAAGTACAAATAACGATAGAACACATACTAATCCACTGCCCGAAATTCCAACATCAACGGAGCTTACACCAACTCGACAACAATCTAGAGAACATATTGACCATAAGCCCCAACAAAACTGAAAAACTGATCAACTTTTTGAAGCAGGCGAATCTCTATGAAGAAATATAAAGTTAGTGTAAGCTAAAGTACGAGTATGTATTATAGAGTGCAAGCACGGAGCACAATATCAATGTCATTTATATAAACACTTAACGTAGCAAATACCTACCAAAATGTTAACACACTACTGTACATAAGTGCCAATGGACTTGATGTCGGAGGCACTTTTCTAGCAAATAAAAAAAAAATAAAAAAACAAGCGTAGGTATATGTAGTGTTGAGCGTTGCATAGATTCAATTTCCTGTACAAGTTTTTCTGGGTGTAATTTTGCCTATGAATTGACCAATGAGAAGCATCTTTTTTTGGCGGTTTATTTAAATTTACTCCTCCTAGTTATTAAATAAGGTATAGTCGTTTCAAACAGGTGATTTTAATTTTACTAATAACTTAAATATTGTTTTATGAACACATGTATATGCAAGATAAAAGAAGACTATCAAGCAAAATTTACAGGACATGAAGAAAGTTTTCCCAACTTGATTTTTGTCAGGTATTTTTTACAACTTATTGACCAAATAAAAAAAAACTAATCTGAAAAAAAATGTCATCTCTGATAATGTTTGTCGGATGTTAGAATTAATGTAACATTAGCTTACAAGATGATTTGATTTTGAGATTTTGTTAAAGGACATTTTGTTATTTTTCGTCTATTTTTTCCAATAAATTAAAACAAATCAAGATTTCCCATTTTCAGATTTATTACAGTCATAGTCGTCAGGCTGTCACAAAAGCGCTGGGCTCACACAAGATGAACTCCCGCTGATCCAGGAATGTGCCGAACATGTTCATCGACAAGAAATCGGTGCAAATTGCAAAAGTTCCCGCACAATCAGGAATACCAGGCAACGAGCTGGCAAATCACCATGCGAAGCTCGCTACTAGGAAAAACTTTTGTAGACCGCAGCCTCTACTTTGTCTAACCAAAGATATTCTAAAAAAGGCCATTAAGAAATGGACTCGAAAAGGTCTCGAGAATAATTGAGAAACAATACCTGACTGTAGACAGGTTTGACTGTTCCTGGCCGCTTCGAAGAAAAACATGGTCAAACTGAGCCGGAAGGAGCTCAAACTAATTGTCGGGGTGCATCTGTTACAACAGTCTGACCAGGAACTTACAAATTATGGAGGTCAAATGTGGAACAGACGACGACGACACCTGTCATTACATAGCCGTATGCGAGGTAAACAGTGAACTCAGGCTCAACATTTTTGGGTCAAAGGCACTAGAAGAAAAAGAAGTGGGACTCCCCTCATGTAGAGACCTATGTGTTTTATAAAAAGGTCGGAAAGGTTTGAAGAGGACTCCCACCATGGTTTGGGAATGGTGAAAAGGGCCCTTGGTGGACTAATCACTTGGAATGCATACCCCCTTTTCTCCATACCTTTACTCGTTTTAGGATTCTTGCTTTTATTCAGGTATTTTGAATCTTTGAAAGGTTTTTAAAATGAGACGTGATTTTTTGAGCTGTTCAACCAAAGATGGTTTGGAGATCTGGAGGCAATAAAATTTAGAGGCAATTAAGCTGGGATTCTAGAAATTGTTTTTCTAAATCACGTTGGATATACTGTTTGTTGAGATATCAAGGATTTTTTGAAACAGCATACAGAAAGATTTTGCAATCACGATTTTCGACATATGGCCGCTTCGTATTCTTAAATAGTTATAGTCTATCGTATCCTGTAGTCTGGAGCCTCATTGATAGAACTTACATGCAAGTTAACTAGTGATTTATACTACTGTGATAACTACATTGTTTTAAAATACATCAGTGCAGGTACCTATTGAAAGTATTTCATTTCCCGTTTGGGCAAATTTAGTTGAGTTGAAGTTGATTGTTTTAACTGAAATTGTCTACGTTGCAGTCATATCTGAAATCTCACTCTTCCTCTAGGTATCTCAATTCGTGTAAATACGAGTTCATATAGTCATATAGTTTCAAACCTAGGTATGAAATAGGGAAAATGCTCACTTCTAACTGCCTGTGGTTTAATAATATAATCAACATTTTCACAGTCGTTTCGCTGCGGGCATTTCAGCAGAATGCGAACAATGTTATTTAAAATCTAGAGTTGACCAACAGGATGCAGGATAACGCTGGTAAATGTCCCGTATCGCATCCAGGACTCCATTTACGACCCGGGGAAGGGAAAAATCTCTCAGGTGCAGGCTATGCTAAACACCGGCCCATTTAGTCCGGTATGTAGCGGATAAGGTCTTTTATCTCGCCCTTTACAGGCAGAAGGGGAATATATGCTGTGGGCAGTAGCTATAATAACATACGGTATGTGGGCTTAAATTACCGTGTTTCCTCCCGCAAAATCACACTTCAAAATTGCTGCCTCTTTATGTACTGGAATCATTTCTAATACGCCGGGCTTTCAGAAATATCAAGCCTAACGATCAGTTCCCTCTTGCTGTAATAATTATTATTGTCATATCTTGTTTTTAAATTGTTAAAGCGAGTTCTAATGACGAGTGACATAATGACTTAAACCAAATTAATATTATGAAAAATTCGTCAAAATGGCTTTATTTTAGGTGTAGGTAGTTACTTCGAATACAGTGAGGGTCAAAAGAAATGCAGAAACTAGATAAATTTTGTGTCTTGAAAAAATCCAAAAAAGGTCACTTTAAAGTTTTGTTACCGTAAAAATTTCTGTACAAGCTGTTTCTTTGACTCAGTACTGACGACATCGTCTGGTTTTGTATAAATAGGACACTTTTGTCACCCTGAGAATATTTAATGACAATGGTTTTTACACATTGAGTTTTAATTTAGTAGTTTGGCAGATGAAAAATCTCATAATTTTCATCCCCCTGTATGATTAATTTCAAACCGGCAATTGAAAAACCGCATAAAAGATAGGATGTACGCCGTTTCCTTGTATCTTTAATTTTTTTTTAATTTGATTGAGGTAAGGTAACTGCATTTTTGGAGATTTAAAAAAAATCATACGATCATTTCAATTATATCGATTCAATGACTCGATTCAATAATTTAATTTAAATATTTCACTGCAATTTTTTACAAATAAGGTAATATGCGATATATCAGCTTTACAATCAGAGGTTCCATAAAATAGCTGCAATTGATATTTTTCTGAATAGTTTAATTTTTTTCATTGTCGTTAAGTATTACAAAAAAAATCGTCTTCATAGGTATGTTTTAAATATGATGAATTATTGACTGGCAGCATAACCAGATTATTAACGTGGCGTAGATCTAGGGGAGTTGAAGCCCTCTGACGGCCCTCCACGTTGCCGAGTCAGCGGGGTAGAAAATCACCTCTCGAGATTCTTTAAGAATGGGAATCAAGAGTGCCTAGATTTCATGGCACACTTGACGTGCTGCTCGCCGTTTTAATTACCATAACTAATTTATGAATAATAAGTTTGGAGGTATTATGGTGTCTCATAAATATGCAGTAGGGATAAAAGATCCACCTCCTGTATAAAAGGAAACATCTACCATACTTTATAACACCTCAGCCAGTGGCGTAACTTCGAAATTCCAGGCCGAGGAATTTTATGAAAAATTGCTGACAAAGTGCTATTAAAACGAATTATTACTGCTTAGATGTACATACCTACAACCATACAGAGCCTAAATGCAGCCATGGACAGGAGCTGCGTTGTCGGCCCCTAGATCGAGGGCCGGTAGAAGGCATTACCAACTCCCATCCCATATGAAGCACGTTAAAACGAACATTTTGAAAGAGGTTTGCAAACACGATCATGGGCATCGATCGTACATGGGGACATAGGGTTAAGCAAAATTTCATTGAACTTTTTGAATCGAGAAATTTTTTTCCAAAACTTAAAAAAAATTGCACTTTTTATACTTATTAAGAATCTGAAACAAAGTTCAAGATAACTTCAGTGGTTGCTGAAGTATGCTCGCAAAAATTGAGATTTTATCGATGTTTTTGCTATTATTGAAAATAAATTAAGTGTTTTTTGTATAGATTCACATACGAGTAAGTTGGCTATTATTGGTTACGTCATTGGCTATTTTTTGCAATTGAAAAAAATTCAATTTACTACGATCGTAGTTTTTATTTTTATTTGTCTGATAAAACATAATCAAGCCTTTAAAAAAAAAGAAAAAAAAAATTATATAGATTAAGGGAGTAAAGTAACAGCATTATTAATACCTACATGACGTCTACAATTGCCCGTTTGATCCCACCTAAACGAGGCAGGGCAGAAATACACGTCGAGCCGCAATAGCTCATCCATAGGTTCAGCTCGTTACTTCTCGTACCACCCTATTTCAGACTTCTTTCATATACCGAGTGACAAGTTTCAAAGCAGAACATAGGCGAATAGCACGAGAAATCACATATTTGCAGTTTATTTCTCACCACTTTTTTCTACAAGAATGGTAATGATGTCTATCGAAAGAGAATTATTTTCTGAACATGCTGATACCAAAATACCTACAAATTAACAGTTTTATATCATGACAGAATATTTTAAACATTTTCAAAATTAAAAGATGAGCAGCCATGACATGCTAAATTCGGACAACTTTTTCACTGTCAAAGCAAATATTTTCAATTATTTAATTTATTTTTTTTGAAATTAATATTCCCACCCTTTTATAAATTGCGCTTCGAACTTGTCCAAGTTGTTGGTTATTAACGAGTGCACATTCGGTCACCACGAGCTCTGTAAATTTTATTTTTAAGGTAACCCCAAGATCTCAAGAAAAGTCACAACAAGGATAAGGTGCTAAATCGGGAGATCTGGCCGGCCAGTTAATAGTACCACGGCAATAAACACGCATTAGAATAGCTATTATTATTATTATTATTCATTGTCAATCTTTGCAGGGAAACCTGTATCAGTAATTAAAAATGTTTTTTTTTTTGACAGTAACAAAATTATTCGAATTAGGCATGTCATAGCCGCTCACACTTTTAATTTTGAAAATGTTTAAGTTATTCTGTCACCATAAAGAAACTGTTAATTGTTAAGTATTTGGTATCAGCATGCTCAGAAAACAATTCTCTTTCGATAGACACCATTACCATTCTTGTAGATAAAAGTGGTGAGAAATAAACCACAAATATGTGATTTCCAATGCTATTCGCCTATGTTCTGCTTTGAAACTTGTCATACGGTATAGAACCGCATCACTTTGGAGTAGCAATCCAAAAGGTGTGTTTTCTGAGGAATACAACCTGCAGATATTTAAAATCAACGTGAATCGCTACCTTCGCTCGTGCACCATCCCCCCTGCAGTGCATGTGCACTTTCAATGTTAAAAAGTCTTAAGGGCCCCCTCAAGACTATACTAGGCTCGAGCGCTCTGCCCTCGTCGATAGTTACGCCACTGCTCCAACACTTCCTTTTTAATTCCCAGGAATCAGTTTCAATGAAATAATGGATACAAAAACTTTCTATTGCGTGATAATGATAATAAAAGGTCTGGATTTGTAAAAAGTAAGTACTTAAATATTAAATATTTACTGCAGCTTCAAAAAGTGCTAAAATAAATAAAGCATCGGATCGAATTTATGGTAACATTTTTGATTATTTAATAAAGTTGGCTTAAAAAACCGCTTCGAAAATACCTACCTACCCTTAATGTACTCATAGGTATAGGTAATTAAAAGCAAAAAGACTTCATCATAAAAATATTTAATTCCAAGTATTGTTTTTCATAAATGGTAATGTTTTTTTTGCAAATTTGTAACTCATTTACGGCGTTAAAGATTATTTACGCATACTTTCACGCATCAAGAATTATAATAATTGTTCCCTATAGCTAAAATTTTTTGCAATTTAACTTAAAAGTATCGCGTGTAAATTTACAGACCCTTGATCGGTGTAAAATGGGTGCCACCTGAAAGGTGCGTCGTACGTACGAAAAGCGTCTACGTGGAAGTACAATGGAAGTACAATGGGGTTACGGACGCGCATCTGGAAGAGAAAAACGTCGGCAGAGGACTAGCAGGCTCGGGCGTCAAGGGGACCAAAAAACCTCACCTGTAAAATTTGCCTTACCTAAATACTATTATACCTTTTCATTTTTTCCCGTGCCTGTATCTTTTAAAAGAGAGAAGTACAACAGCTTCTAACAACTTACCTTAACGAAATCTGGTTTTTGAATCGAAAACCATCGAGTGTTTCGGTCCGTTTCAAGAAACTACTTTTCAAACGGACGACATTTAACTGACGACTTTTCACGGACAGTGAAGAATTTTCCTCAACACCAAGCTAAAATCCAAGCGTGTTTACCCAATTAGATAAGAGTGTTTCCGGCAAATAGTTATCTTTAATTACCTTATTAGACTTTCCCGGCCGTGACCGACCTCAACATGATTCGCGGAACACAAAAATTTATTATAAGCATGGGAGTGACAGTCTTCAATGCGTTACAAAATAAGTTGAAGGTTGAAAATCAAATCATTTTCAAAGGACTGCTCAAGTTTTGCTTAATTGGGAAAGCCTGTTTTAGGTTGGAAGCGTTTCTTGTGTTGTTTTGCGTCTTTGTTTGTTTCTCACTTTCATGACACTTACTCCTTGTTAGCAATATTTTATGTCCATTGTAATCTTATTTTGATCTCATTTATACCTTTTGGTGCGTTTTTCTCAAAAATATTATGACTATGTTTGCATGTATAGTTTATGAAAATAATTATTGACAATCCATGTAAATTTTGACGATTATATACAGTATACTACTGCATAATATGTTTTTTGTTAACAAAAATTAACTTCAGGTTTCTTCACATAGCCGTAGGGGATGATATTGAGATTATAGATTGATTTCACAATATTTTGATCTCTCCTTTTGGGAACTGGCCATTTCGTAAAGGAAATATAAAATTCAATGGAAAAATATTGGAGGCAGTCTTCTGAGTAAATCATAGCATCGTTTGTTTTTGGTTCATGCTCGGAGATATTTATGTAACATATTGCGAAGTTTCTCATTGATATCCGTGATGAATACGGTTCATATTTCGAGAAAAGGAATACAAGCAAATCACGATTTGTTGTTGTTGGAGAGCAATAACCTCAACATGCGTGCACTTCGT
Source organism: Malachius bipustulatus (assembly GCA_910589415.1). NCBI lineage: Eukaryota > Metazoa > Arthropoda > Insecta > Coleoptera > Melyridae > Malachius > Malachius bipustulatus. Next base: position 36,541,081 of record OU342634.1, on the reverse strand, counting down.
GGAACACCTGATGGCTTCCATGCAGGGATTTCAGGATACGTCAGGGATATACCAGGAACGGTGTATTACACTTCTTGCATATTGAATTTTATTCGATATACATTTCACACGAAATTTTTGATCTCTGCTCGTAGATCTTGTTTTTGACATACAATCTAAAATTTCTCGTGGGTATTAAATTGTATTATTTACCAATTTTAGATGCAAGAGAGATATGTCATAGTTGATACTTTTCCTTATAGTTAATACATATTTAATACTTATACATATGAAGCGATATTTTTTCCATTATATTATCATATAATATTAACATTTAAATCCGAAGTGGAATTGTCAGATGGAACTTTACAGCTCTCTTCTTTCCTTGATCTCTTTGCATGATGAGGATTTCTAAGTTTCTGGAATAACTGGAACTGTTCTATGATTCATTGGAATAAGAATAAGGATCATGTAACATTCAGAACTCTTACATAATATAATTGTAGCTGTAGTAGTCTTAAGATGTTTGAAATCTTGAAAGTCGCCATTAGACTTGGAGATTATGAAGGAGCTTACTGAATTTAAATTTTTGTCTTCGGTTTCTACTTTAATTCGGTACAGTTGCGACTATCCAAATATGAATAGCAGCAACTTAAAGTAAAAGACACCGTGAAAGTTAGAGATAGACGCCAAAAGAAAAGATAGATTCCGAATATATTAATATATTTATGCCATTGAACAAAGTCCAACTTAACATGACAGAATTCAGCTGAAATGGACGGAAATTTAACGAATTGATGTATTCCTCCACCCATTTCCAGTTTACCTAGCTTTCCAGCATAACTTCAACCTGGTTTGTTTACCTTCCCACGTTTGAGTTACTAGTTATCTCTGTCTCCCCCAATGTAAAAACTTAAAGAGAGTGTGTTCAGCATCGTCTTCGTCTTGTAGGCAGTCAGTAGTTGGAGGTAGCAGTTACCGACTACCCAATTCCTTTCAGGAGGTAGCTCTTGAAGGTATACCGTGTCCTGTAAAACACGAATAAGTTTACCTCTTCGTGTTTACGTTTCATCCTAGGTTTTATTTTGTCGATGAGGCGTCTGGTCTATAATCCTTTGTTGTAGAGTTCCCATTCTCTTTACCATATTACTATCGCGTCCTCCGGCTCTATATAATTACCTTTTGTGTCAAAGAACGTTTTACCCCTGGTCTTCGCCAGTATTTGAAAATGAACCGTTCCTACAATAGCTGCAAAAGCCTCGTTCGCCATCGTCATATAAATAGGTTCTACATACCCTTAGGGTTGTTATTAGTCTTTGCACCGTCAATGTCTCTGTTTTCTAGTAGGTATCTATTTTCTTGCTCTAAACCATAAATGGGAGCACCGTATAGCATTATTGATTGGACTACATAGCGATATACCTTTTTTTTTGCTTGACCACGTTCCGTTTAAGCTGCGGGCGCATAATGACGTCAAGAGCTCTAGCTACCCTGCTTGCTTTCTAAGTAACTTTCCTGATGTGTCCTCTAAAAGTCATTCTTTGGTCGATTAATATTCCCAAGTAGTCGCGATCTCGGGGCTAGGAACAATCCTGCTCATGTCTAGTTCAAACTTTTATCTCTAACTTTGCCGAACCTGTTTAGAGTCACTGCCTTTGTGATTTCGTGCACTATTTGAATATCATTTTCGTTCATCCACAGGTTTATCGAGTACAAAGGTCTCGTCAGTTTTTACCATCACCTCTTCCTTATCAGCTGCTTTCCCCGCTCCGGTGCTAATAGTGTTTCCTTTGGTAACTTGGATTTTCTTCTCGATGGAGTAATCTCGTGCGATGTTGATACGCTTGTTGAGATGTTCCCACATTTAGCTTCTCAATAATAACCTTCCATGATGCCGTATTAAAAACATTTTTTACAATTTTCAACCAAGATGAATGAGCACCATTTGGGTCTCTAGGATACTGGAAGCTGTTGGACTGGATGCAGCATCTCTGCTATTGCGTGAATCGTGGATTGCTTGAATCCTGGGAATCGTGGTTCTGCTCCTCATGAACTCGAACTGCCTCTCTCCAAAATCACCATTCTTGTATATTTCCGTTAGGAGTCTATTGTTTATAAATTTTCGTACGCTTTTTCGAGTATAGTTCCTAGTAATCAGACAAATTGGCCTATATTTCTTCAGGTGTTCAGGTGTCGTCTTTTGTTTGTCTAATAACTCTAATAGAATGAGCTTTAATTGCTTGCTTCCAAAGTGTGGGAGTTTGCTCTCTATAGAGAGTTTCAAAATTTCATGAGTAAGTCCGTCGTGGCCAGGGGCCTTGTCACTTTTAATTTTTTTGCACTCCTCCATCACTTTTAAGGGTTTTATGGACTTGGGAAGTTGGGAGGGGCTCCCCTTGGTGTTCACCACCCTTCCCTATGGCTGTTCCCATCCCAGTATTTGCTGATTAGGATTTGACTGATTCTGGTTTGATATTTTGATTATTGAAAAATGGCTCATGATGGGCTCATTTTATGATATTCAGTTTATAACTTCTGTATTAAATATTATGAAAGCGAAGTTGTAGGTATTAATTAAGTTATAGCAGATTTTTATGATATCATTATTTATAATGAGAGAGTTATGTTAAAAATAATATATTGAAGAAGAATAAATGGTATTACCTATATGTATAAAAGACTGCTCATTATTTGGCGAGCTTTGTACAACAGATTTATTATAAATTTTCTGATGAACCACGAAAGAGACTGAACTTTGTCATGCTTTGGAGTGCAAATAAATGAATGAACGAGGCGCGCAACTGTTAAGCTTTTAGGGAGTTTGAGAAATATCAAGAGGATTTATTTAATATAGGAATCTTTTTCATGGTTTAGGGTTAAATTTCAGAGGTCATAATGTACAGTTCAAACCGGAAACATTTTACTCCAAAATCCCCAGAGGCTGCATGAATATTTACTAAAAGCGTCCGCACTGAAGTTTAACCCATGTCAATGTATTGTGTATTAACCTTAAATTGTTTGATGAATATTTAATAAACTCTATTAATTTATAGGTCACAAAACCATCAAACTACCGGCCCCAGTCTTGCCAATTCGATTGAGAAAGTTATTCCATACCTAGCTGGATGTCTAGGATTTTATTCGTTTTTAAAATAATTATTGTTCCCGCTTTTTATAATTCCATTTTTCAGGTTTAATATACGATATCCTTGAAAGGATATTTAAATCCCATGATAAAAAAACCATTTCCTGTAATCTCAAATTGTTTCCGAAAGTTTGAAGAGATAAAAGGATTTATAGCTGAGCCGCTCCTTCTTATCTTTATTTTGTTGACATGAAAAGAACCATCCAGATAAAACTCAACTCGCATCTAGTTTATAGGAAGTGTTGGAATAAAAGTGGTACAATTGAAACAATAAAAAATATTCGCTATGTTCATTTTTTATAATTTTTTCTACAAAATCTATTCAGTTATCAATTTTGTGACAGTTTCTCTTTGCTTAATTTAAGTATGTCTAATTTTTATATGAAGGCGAGAGGGTAGGCGTAAGCTGCGCGCGCATCTTGCGAGCTTTGTTCACCACCATTCATATACGTCACCAGTGATGTGACGTATATTTTACCTCCATTCTTTACGGGACAAGAATTCTTTCCTTTTTTCAAGGTAAATAACGTAAAGAACGTAAACAAGAAAAATTTATACATTATGCAGTTAAATAGTTTATGTCTCTAATTTTTACTAACTAATGTATGCTCTACCACATTTTTTATTGATTCAACCAGTATTATTATTGTTAATCCCACATTAGAGGTTATTTGTTTTGAATTTTATTGTAATTTATCTGGATTGAAATTGATATTGAAGGCTTAAGTAAGGAAAGAAAAAAACAGTTTTTTTTTTGGTTTATTTATTTAACTCAGTTACACTTCGTATTCATCAATATTATTAGAATCTAGAATTTTTAAAGAATCAATACATACAGGTAACAGTTTTTAGATCGGTCATATGTTAACCGATTTCTAATTTGGAAAGACAAATTCTTTGTACGAATTTGAAAAAAAAAACTTACTCGATTTGAGCGGAAAGTTTCAATTATTACGTTTCAGAACTATTTCAACTACTACGTCATTGACTTTATGATCACAGAAATGAACTATTTCAAAATGTTGAAACTGGCATTGATGCCGTTAATAAATTGGGTTAATCTATAACTGACGTTTAGTATCTCTATAGTCCAATAAAGTCTAAAAAGTCATACGTATCGATTAAGAATACACATCCTTTTGATAGTTCGATTTATTTTGTTTCATATACGTGGTTTTTATAGTAACCGTCCAGTTTGTCTAAACACTCCATCCCGCATAAATAAGTATACGTCAACATTGGTTTTGAATGAGAATTAAATGCACAACACAGAGGATAGAATGTCATTACGTGAATAAATTTTATGTAGTTGTCAGTGGCTCTCAAACTGACGTAAGCGCTTCAATTCATTGTTTGAATGATTCCTTCAATAATTTACGCTCGTTCACAACTTGACAATTAACTGTTTGACATTTTCTGGTGAAATTAAAAATATTAATTCGGACGGTTAGTGTGACGTCACATCTGACTTTTTAAAGTTAATCCTACTATAACACAAAACATACAACATTTTTCTACCTTGTCTTTTTCCGCTTCAAAAGTAGAGATTTGTTTGGAACAGACGTCATTAGTTTAACACGAAAATGATATGTTTCGAAATCATGGAAGTGTTTTGAAACTGCTGCAACAACAAAACGGATGATTCACTTTGGCCATGTTCCAGAATACAATAGGCTCTTACACACGATGTGATAGACTCATTATTTGAGTACATCTTTGGAAAATTTCATCAAGCTGAACCGAGCTGTTAAGCAGCGTGATACCTGTCTTTGGAAAATCAGGTTCTTCAGGAAATAGACTTAAATGATGATAGCTCCCAAACCATCAATTTTTAATATGGGAGTTAGATCGATGCGCATTGAGGTCCTCTATCACCCTGCTTCGTGTGATCCATCATGACTGAATCACCCTGTATAGTATAAATGTGATGTGTCTGTCGTGCGTCGTAAAAATCAACACCCTGTAGATCGGTAACGAAACCGTTACGGACCTATGTTCATATGACCTTTTAGGCATAAAATAATCAAAATAATATCCTCTTTTCGTATGTACTTGGTACTTAGGAACCCCTTGTATAAGAGAGTTATTCTATTTTATTGTTTGTATTTTATTGTTAACAAAATTTCAATGGCGAAGTACCTACTGCTCAACAATAATACTTGAGAAGGTTTTCAAACAGACCGTAATCAGGTAATCGACTATTTCAGAATCTACAGGAATTTATAGGTGAATATGGTTCATTTCGAGCTAAACGTGATAACTTAGATCTTCCTTAGCGGCGAAGACGAAATATTGACACACCATTCCATTTTACACCTACGCCAAATTTATCACCTACAGATCTTCCGTTAAGATAATGACTACTCGTTCGTCGACAGAATACTCTTTACGGACGAAGATATATAAATTAACTCACCATGGTATCTTCAATTCAAGAAACAATCATTTTTGAGAGTTTGAAAATCCTCACAAAACAAGAGAATTAATTGTATTATACAACTTGACCAAATACACTGATGGATAACGTCGGCCCTATGACAAGGGACCGTCATGATTAACAATTCAACGTGAACTATAAGTAACAGGCGTTATTTAGATGACCGGAATGCATCCGTTACGGATACCTTCCAGTCACACTAAAAAAGACTAAAACCGTTGATTGAAGGAGTCAGTTCTGTTCTAGATCCCCGATTTTGACTCTTGGGCCACCTTAAAATTTTGCCAGTTGAATATTGAAGGAATCAGTAAAGATACATTCGATTAACTGTCTGCAGATCTGTCTGAAGATCTGCATTGATTATGAAATAGACATCATTGCCCTTCAAGAGACGCATGCTGCTACCTAAGAACAGTGACGCACAAGAGGTTCATTTGATGGACATCATTTAGTAGACTTCCTGTGCAGTGGTGTTCACGAGTAACGACATATCTGATGGATTCAGTAACGAATTTCTAAAAAGTCTATAAGCACAAATTATTTCAGACATCTATCTAATCACAAGTTTCAAACGTGCGTATAGTTAATGTATACAGTGTGTGTCTATAATGTCATCCAAAAAGCACGCACCATATATGGGAATTTTTTATTAGTATGTATTATTAAAAAAAAATTGCGCAGAAAGTTTGTTCATGCTCTAAAACTCATTTGACACATACTTATTTTCAATTACCATGCGTAGCATACAGGGTCGTATAGAAAATGTATTTTTTTTTTACTTTTAATTTTCATTGGATCTTGTTTGTCACGAGTTTTTTGAGGTTCGAATAAGATTTTCGACTTATATTTACCAATTTTATTTTAATACACTGAGGGCCGGTTGTTCAAACGTTAATTAAAAATTTTCAGATAATTACTGATTTTAAAATGCCCTGTATTATCAAACCATTGGTCTGATATTGCTGAAAATGAATTCTGCTCCCTTTAAGAAGAGTTAATTATTGATTAAAAACAAAAGAGCGTTAAATATATTCGCCGTATTTTCAAAATTTGCAATTTAAAATCAGTAATTATCTCAAAATTTTTAATTGACGTTTAATAAGATAACAAATAACTATAAAAGAATCGAAAACTAAAAAAATCCACAAATTTATATCTGACTTCAAATTTTAATTCTAAACCTCTTTTTCCCATAATTATTTTAAATATCTTCACAAACAATGGTATGTACTTTACTTAAAAATTTTTACATTTTTCATCCCACCCTGTATGATTCGAATCGAATTTTTTTTTCTTGCAATGTTTTAAATATTCCAACATTTTCGATATTAAACCCATAGATCCAAATTATTAGCGGTCTGACAAGACTGGCGAAGGCGAACTGTAGTGAAATGAAAATTCAAATGACTTGTTCAATGTCGATGGTACTGGTGACAGTAAACGCTTTAAAGCAAGACCATCATCATAATCCTGGAATGAATAAATAATCACAACATTTTTTTATAATTGAAACTTTCAGACATACTTTCTCAACGTCTGTCTCGACCTCCACATCAGCTGTACCAGTGTTTTCGTGAAAAAGTTCTTCCCATAATACTTCTCTGGGTGGTTCAGATATTACTGAATAATTTCATTCGTAACTTATTGTCCTAATTTCCTTTTCCAAGTTTGACTCTTTAATTTAGAAGTGGTAAGTAGTGATTATTCATTATTAGAATTTTTATTTTCGCTCTCCGGAGATACGTTCGAATATTTACGTTTTTGAACTTTTCCTTCTGACAAATAATTAGGTACCACTTGAAATAGTGGAACTAAATCTCCAGGGAACGTCATGTATTCCTAAAATGTCGAAAGAATATACAGGGTGGGAAATTTTTGTACTACCCATCATTAGGATCTCGTAAACCGTAAGAGATACAAGGTCGGTTAAATTAGAGAAAAGTTGCGCTATTTTATGGCCATCTCGAATCCGTCAAAACATGCAAGATATCTGTGACCGTTCCTGAAATATCCTGAAAAATCGAAATTTCTTATTTTTGGAATATATTTCTTACCATTGGAAATTAATAAATAATTTTTTTTAGCCTTACATAAGCCGTTATAAGCTATTTATCTGACGTTTCAAAAATTTTCACAGCCGACTAGATCCCAGAGTTTTCATAGTCAACTTTCGTTTTTCTTATGGCCGCCATATTATTTATTTATGTCGTTCAATAAGAAAAAAATAATGTGAACCAAAAATTAATAAATTTTAGAAAAAAAAAATTGGAAAATTTTTATTCTTCTTTTTTCAAAGAAAAACAGATAGTTCTTAACTGAAATAGGCCAATATGAAGTCATACTGCTTGCCTTATAGGTTGTTAATTTCTCTATGATATTCGATCTAAAAAGTTGTCTTTTTTTAGAAAAAAAAAGAAGAACAAAAATTTTTGAAAGTTATTTTTTGAAGTTTATTAGTTTTTGGTTTCCATTATTTTTTTCTTATCGAACGATATAAAAAAATAATATGGCGGCCATAAGAAAAACGAAAGTTGACTATGAAAACTCTGGGATCTAGTCGGCTGTGAACATTTTTGAAACGTCAGATAAATAGCTTATAACGGCTTATGTAAGGCTACAAAAAATTATTTATTAATTTCCAATGGTAAGGAAGATATTCCAAAAATAAGATTTCTCGATTTTTCAGTTTTTTCAGGATATTTCAGGAACGGTCACAGATATCTTGCATGTTTTGACGGATTCGAGATGGCCATAAAATAGCGCAACTTTTCTCTAATTTAACCGACCCTGTATCTCTTACGGTTTACGAGATCCTAATGATGGGTAGTACAAAAATCAAAAATTTCCCACCCTGTATACCTGAGTTTTGACTTCTGCCAACCATCATAATTTATTGTGTAGGGTGGTGGGATTCCATAAACATGAATAATAATTAATAACATGAACAATTATTATTATCAAAACAAAAAACAAACATAAAACATAACCCTGTTTCTATTATTTACATTCTTCACGCATTCTATACATTCTTTATATCGGTAAAGATTCTTTACGTCAAACGTAGAGAATGAATGTTTATGCGTAAAGGCACCTGACCTGACCACCAGTGAGCCATCCTAAAACAAGTGGACTGTGCCTACTTTTGTCAATAATAATTCTTATGACAACGTGATGGAAAGATCGAAGCACAGTCTGACATTTAAATTGCAGCTTATACCTATCTTCAAGATATGTAGGCGACGGTCTACTCGACGCCAAATACCGCCTGAACTTCAAAAGAAAATTTTTTACTAACTTTATAATTTATCATGTTTTCATGAACATTACGTTCCTCTGAGCGACCCCAGGATAGGCATTTTTCAAGGCATTTTCGGACAAACAAGGGGCTCTTTCGGACGTTGTAAACAATGTTATTCATTCCGAGTCAACCATTCCGGTCATTCCGAGATAATTAAATTTTAGAAACAATTTTGTTACATTGTTATTGAAAAATCTATTAAAAATGATGAAAGTTGAGTTTTTGAGAATTTATAAGCCTTTGTAGTATCCTTGATGTATACAGATTCGCTGTGCAATCTTCTGGTTCTTTGATAAATTCTTGTATAAATTTATTATTTTCTTTTATTTAATAATAACAATTTTTGATATTGTAAAAGTACCTATTATAGTCTCTGAAAAAATCCATATTTCGATAAACCTCATATGTATAACTTCTTTAAAAATAACTCCAATTCTATTCTTTCAGTTCAGAAGCCAAGCTTTCATGGCTGGTGCTACGTAGGTAGAAAGAGAGTCACGAAAGCTTCGCTTCCCTCCCGAATACTATAGAAAGGCCGCAAAAAATGCAAAGTTGTATGCTACAGACATGTTTATAAAAACTCAAAAAAAAACTGTAAAGGCTGCTTGGAAAATCATGAACACAAAGCGAGCACGTCGAATCTTGGTTCTGCGGAGTGTGACATACCACCGAACCGCTTCAACCAATTATTTGCAGATATTGCTGGTGAAATTGTGGGCAATCTTCCCTCATCGGAACGTGACCCTATTCTCTTGATATGCAACACCAAGTGCGCCAGCCTTCAGGAGACTTCATGCAGGCCGTTGACGTCTATGGCTTGAGGGTCAGGGATGTCAAGATCTGATTGCAACACTCATTAATTTGTGTCTCAGCAAAGGCATTTTTCCTGTAGTTCTTAAACGAGCATGCTCAAGAAGGGAGCAACCATGCACGATCAAAGGGATATCCTGGGGAGAGTTGAGAGAGGTTAGCACACGTTGGTTCGATTTTTGGATTTGAGTAAGGCTTTCGATTTCCTTTCCTTATGAGACCTTGATTCGCAAGTTGTACTTTTGTGATTTGTACCCCTCCAGCGTGAAATTAATTTAGTCAAGCAATAGGGGTTCGGACTTTTTGCCAGTAACAATGGGGGTTCCTCAAAGCTCGGTTTTGGGACCCCGTCTATTTTTAATTTACTTGAACGACCTTCCGTATGTTTCTAGCACATCGAATGATTCAATTTGCGGATGATACAACCATCATTACATCCGGTGGGATGTTGGAGGATGTTGCCTGTTTTGAGGTCGTGTCGCTGTCACGTGTTAGCAGTTAGTTTGTCTCTAACATATTGCAGCTTAATCTACAAAAGTCCTCCTCTTTGCTGTTTACTTTGACTAACTTGAATTTTCCGGAATATACTCGCTCTGTCAAATTCTTGGGACTACATATATATAGCGGCTTAAATTTCAAAGCCCATTCTGTATATCGTAGTGGTAGGCTGTGTTCTCCAATATTTGCAATATCTCCATATATCTGGTACAGTCTCACCTGTTCTTCTTACTGCCTATCATATGCGTTATTCCAGACTCTATGCACTAATTATTTGGGGTAATAGCCCCATAAGATCCTATTTCAGTCTGCCAAGATGGGCAGTCAGGGTTGTCGCCCATGCAATCGTACAATAATTAATTTCAATTAATCCAAAGTAACAGTACCGTGATCAATGTGTCGACTTAATAATATACGCTACCGACCTCTCAAATGCTGGAAAAATATTTAATACTCTATAAAAATTATTCCAAAGGAATCGTGTTCTCTTCTCGATCGGATAAAGATAGCGAAGACTTCATCAAAAGAGCCTAAATAATAACTTATTCTGTTGGCTTGTAGCATCTAAAGAAAATAAATGTATCGAGCAAGATGAGAATAAAAGGACAAACCACTTGAGAAATAAAAATACAACGGCCCAAATGATAGTTCCAGCTATAAATTTGATTTACAAAAAGGACATTTCACGTAATCTCGAAATAAACTGACAAATTTTATTATTAATATGTTCGATTTAGAAGAACATTTTCGAAACACTCGTTTGGCGTTTTCCATATAATCTAATCCGGTAACCTGTCAAAACTATTGACATAAATTCAATGGAATCGGGACCCCAAACAACCCTAGAGCTAAGATGTCTGGATATAGCAGCGACATCATATCTGTCCCTCAGGATTTACACACCCCCTAACCCATATATCGGACACGACAGCCCTTAGGGCAACCCGCATTTTAGTATTCAGGGTGCGCCACTCCACAAGTTTTGTTTTATTCTTACTGAATCTCTTTTTGCTACAGTAACTCACACAATATAAGTATACCAGAAGGGATAGCAGATAGAAGCGTGTCGTTTTGTCTTAAGTAGGTGGACATTGTATTATCTAAAGGATCAAATATTATGTTTTCTATTATCTATACACTTAATAAACATAATTTACACTTTACATATAAAGGGACCGGAAGGAAATTTAAAAGTATCGTCCCTTAATTTATAACAGAATCACTTATAGAGGGTCTGCATGTATAAATATAGAATATTATTCTCACCAGGGATTAGACACTTGAGTCCTTGATTTATTGGTTCTTTATCCCATCTTCCTGTTCGAACCCGGCGACCTGTTTGTTTGTGGAGTGTACGGTGAAATTATCAGGGAATGTTTTAAATCCATATTCAGATTTATTTGTTCTCTGGTGGTCCTGAGCGAACAAGTGTTTGGAATCCATTTTAATTTTACGGTGTGCTTTGCCCCAACAGTAAACAATTTGCTGAGTAAATTCACCAAGCGCCTCTCAATTGATTTTTTTTGACTAGAATCCAAACACCTTATTATGTTTCATTGGTTACATTTTTATATGAATTAAAAAAAAAATTATCTCCTGAAGGACCGTTGATTTTGGGTAGGATTAAACGGCCAACTATCAGACCAATACCTCCAACAAACTGGTGTCCTCCAAGGATCAGTACTAAGCTCCAATCTGTTTCTGATAGCAAAAAATAACATCCCCAGTATCAACAATAACCCATTCTTAGTGATTTTTTGGTGTATTGAACAGGCAACAGCCCAGCTACACTAAGAGAACAAATTCTTTTTAGTAGGAAAGAACACCCAGCTACTGGAAATGAATGGAATTGATCTTCTTTTATTCAGACTCGATGTTATGTAGACTCGATTACTTAACTCATGAAGCAAATTAGACCTTAAAAAGTTGAACTAACTCCACAACACTGGGCTTTCAACAGCAGAAATTTATCAAGCGTTTCTCCAAGAAATAAATAAAGTGGACGATCCATTGGTCATCATACACAAACGCATTGAAGAGCGAAGACGGAGTTGGCTGGACGCAGTGCCAAATTATATGCCATATGGAAAGTCCTCAAAACCTCGATGCACCATTCAAGTAAGAATTTAGTCATCAATACAGACTCACTCTTCGCAATAGTATACCAATTGCCAAAAAAGACACAGCAACATATGGCCCCTTAATCGACCAAACACAATGCAGCATCCACGAACCATACCAGAAACAAGCAAGCAACACTGCTGTGGACAGCAGCAGCAGTTCATTCTATATTGACCATACTATTTTCGAATAGCATAGATGCTTGAATTTGGATGGTGTCTAGGATCAACGTCAAGATAGAAATTTTGAAATCGTCAATAACAAAGTTCTATTTACATTGTAAATATTGTTTGAGAAACAATTAAAACTCATTAATTTCTTTTGTAATCGTGTAGGAGTCTAGACTAGCTATTATTAACTTATCGTCCTTGAAAATGTGTTAAAAGTGATGAGTGAATAATGCGTTCTATTCTACATCTACACTATTAGCAATATTGTGAATATTCAAATGAAATGCATTCAGTTGATATACAGTGTGAGTTGGGAGGATCCCAATAAACTTCGTCAATGTATTAAATCAGTGAAAATTATTTGAAAAATATCAAGGGATCTTCCTTTAGTATAGCATAGGCACGTGAAAAAATTAAGATGTATTATAAAAAGGCTCAGTATGAAGCAGAATTTTTACTAAAAAAAAAAAAAAACACCTCCCCCACCCCGCTGGGAATAAAATTTTATCATTTAAAATAGGCATTGAGAACAAAAATTCGGATGGTTGGATATTTTTCTCTAGTTTCTGCAAAATTAGACTTTCTGCAGACCTGTGGGGGGAAATGGAGGGTGTTTCCGCCCCAAACAATTTCCTCCTGGAAATCAAAAACCTTCTTGCGCATCAATCGCAGAAATAGTGTATTTTTATGCGATTCAATTCTGAATATTTTCACCGCTTTTTAAATTGGCTTTCTGAAATTTTCCATAGTCAGGTCATATTAGCGTAGTGGTTTACTGAGAAAATTTCATTTCATTTAGTTTGAAAACGTGTCTTAGAATGGATTTTTAAATTATTTAAGAAAATAAAAAAAAATTGACAAATTTTAAATTTTTTTTCCTTTTCCTGTGTCCGCTACTGGCTAACTTTACTTAAAAAATACTATTCTTTACACTACCTTTAATAAATTCGCAAAAAGTGAAAGGGGAATTTTGAAAACCGAAAATTTGAAATTTTAGAGGAATAAACATCATGTAAAAATATTCGAATATCTCCGCCATTTTTCTTATTTCCTTCTTGAAATTTTTCAGAGTTAGGGGTTATTCGTGTAGTTGTCTACTGGAAAAACTTCAGCTCAATTCCTTCGAAAAAGGCTCATAAACGGTTATAGAAATTTAGCCATTTTTACCCTTTTCTACCCACGCCACTGGCTGATTAATGAAAAATATGCAAATTTTACTGCATTAACTCAAATTTAAAATAATTTTCTTCCAATCGTGTTAATTTGGTTTAAATTTGTTTTTCTAACTCGCTTATAGGTAGGTAGGTATAGGGGTTCAAAATCTGGCAATTTTTTCTAAAATTGAAAAGGCCGCCATTTGAAACGGCTCGATTTTACTCAAATACAGTACCAGACGACTCCTTGCGGCTATCTTATTCATAAAAAATTTCAGCCCCCTAGATTGAAAACTGCGACCAGAAACCGTGCCTCATAGACGGTTTTTGTTTTTAATTTGGAGGGACACCCTGTAGAAGTAACGCAGCTTTAGGGACTTTTTTTACGAAAATCAAATGTCATTTCAAAGTTTCACAAGGGTAAAAAATTTCGTTCACTAATCCTTAAATATGAAGCTACAGCAGCGGTTTTAAAATTTTAAAGAAATAAACATCATAATGAAAATTTTTTGGGAAAACTCCCCACCTACCTACCAAAAAAAAAAGAATTATATCTTCCCGTGGTTTCGAACCCACATCAACAGTTTATAAAACATGCGTGTAATCAACTGAACCACGGTGGGTCTCGAGTTTGTAGTGCTGATAGATAGGTATATGTAGTACGTCAGGTTATTATACACCTACACATTTTATTTTTTAAACTGGTCGTATCTTTGTTATTAAAAAACCAATTTGAATACTTTTTTCACCTGCATGTAGGTGATTTAATTGTTGTTGCGTTTGCTCTTCTAATTTTCAGAACCATTCATAATTGAATGTGAAAAAAAAATAAAAAAGAAATTGCGAACCATTTCATCGATTTAATAAGTGCAAGCTAATTTTGCACAAGCGAAAAACTTTTTTGTTTTTCGTTTAAAGTGCTACATTAATCGAGGCGAATTGAAGCTAAGACATCAAATTATATGTTAAAGCAAAAAAAAAATGTAAAATTTCTGTTCAACTTCTTCAAAAATGGACTCATAAACGGTTATAGAATTGACACATTTTCACCCTTTTTCCTACCCCCGACACTGGCTTATTAATGGAAAATATGCTAATTTTATTGCATTAACTCAAATTTCCAATAATTTTCTTCAAATCCTGTTGATTTGATTTCAAAGTTTTTTTGCCATCTTGATCATACGGGGGCTCAAAAAATTGGAAATTTTCCGAAAATTAAAATGGCTGCCATTTTGAAACGGCTCGGCCGATTTTGCTCAAGTGCAATACCAGACCACTCTTTGTGGATATCTTACTCCCACAAAAATTTCAGCCTCCTAGATTCAAAACTGCGACCTGAAATGAGATGACAAAAACCGGATACCTGGAATTTTGAAGGAACACCCTGTAGAAGTGATGGGACTTTTGGACAGTTTTTCAACGAAAATCAAACGTCATTCCCAAATTTTACAAGGACTCAAAATTTCGTTCACTAATCTTAAAAGATAAAGCCACAGGAGCGTTTTTAAAATCGAAATTTCGCGATTTTGGAGAAATATATATATATATATATATATATAGCGCTATAGTACCATCCTGAACCAAATGTATGCTTCCGTACGGTTAATCCTGAACCAGTCGAACAAACCTGAACCATATATGTGGTTCAGGATTGCAGACCCTTGTTAAACGACTTAGAGTGACCTCTAGATAGCGTGGTATGAATATGAAAATGGTTCAGGATGGTATGAAACTCCAAACTTTAGTTCAGCCTATTTCCGCATTTTGTGATGATGGCGCTGCAATCGCGTCGTTCATATATACATGTATATGTTTGCGTATGGGGGACAATCCTGAACCATGCGAGAGTGCCAGGGCGACAGCTCGGCTCGAGTCTTCGCCGCATGGCTCAGGATGGCCAAACCCGTTCCCTCTTATACTATTAATATTTATTTAATAGTCTAAGCTAAGCGTTCCCTGTATAAAACTCTTTTGTTCACGAATTGAATGGAATGGTGTCAGATTTCAGCGAGATGCCATGATACTTAAGATTATGGTTTCATTTGTTGTCCTGTTCATCTAAGATTGTTGTTCGTTTTTTAATCAAAATAATGTACTTATACCTACCTACCTATTGTTATCTCCTTAGGTATTAGCAAGACGATTTGAGGTATTTTTCGGAATTATTTCACTTTTTCTCACTTTTTAACCACATAAAAAAAATTGCAAAAATTTTAGCATAATATAATGACAACATAAAAACAAAATATGACGTGTGCTATATATTTTTTTTATCAAATTGAAACATTACCGAGATGAAATTTCTTGGTAAAACGTTAATGTTTTTGATTACAATTATTACAGTAGAACATTCCCACCAATGAATCAGTCTAATAATTATTTTTATAATTTTAAACATTTTGAGAAACAGGAAACTTTCCGTTATACGGATAATAAAAATAAAACACGAAAAATGAAGACTTAGAAAGATTTATGATATTAGTCATTTCCAAATTTCGCAAAAAGTCACAAATTGTTTAGGACTTTGAATACAACTTTTTTAAAGCGATGATTTAAAAGGATACAAAACAACTTTTGTAAAGTAGTGTTGTTGTAAGGCTGAGTCTTTTTATTGTATTTCGTTTCGTTGATCTTTTGCAGACATCAACTTGCGCTTATTTTTAAATGGCATGGTAAAATATTATTTGCGTTTTTTGAGATTTTTGCTACATACAGCCCAAAGGACCCCGCATAATCCTAAGGATAATCCCGCATAAGGATTCTGCGGAGTTCTTTTGTAAGAGCCTTTCTTTTCATCTATTTTACTTCTTTTTTACTTTTTTTTTACTTTTTACTTGGCTACAAAAATTACGATATTATCTCCTTTATGGTTCATAATTTAGAGACAATATTTGACTAACCAGAAGTTTTATTACATCAAAAAAGTTAAATATGCAGGGTGTCCCTTGAGTCCCTTGACTCGACAGCCATAGTCTTAATAAGGTCCTTTTTTTAAGATCCTCCAAATCCTTGAACTATTTTGAAAATACCTTATACATATTTGTCCAAAACTCGTTTGCTTTCGAAAGCGAAAATAGGTTTTGAAGGGGAACATAAAATACAACTTTTTTGCCAAACTGGTGTTCACATATACATAAATGTTATAGATTATCTTTTAGGTCAAGGCATGACCGCAATGTGGAAAAAAAAATTACTTGAGCTGGCGGTGGCCTCGGGGTTTAGCGTGCAAACGGCTAAACCGTTGGACTCCCTCGGACTCAGTTCGATTCTCAGTCGCGCTCTGGTTGTCTGTGTCGTCTATTGTTAATTGGCAAACTTGTGTCTGAGTGGAATGAGCTTGTTCTCGAATCCCATAAATACTGGAGTGGAGCGACTTTGTTTTACCTACATAGTTAAGACCGAAGCTCCCTCCTTTAAAAAAAAAATACTTTTTGACTAGTAATATTATAAAATTTAGCAAAATTTTGGCAATTTTTTTTTCATATTTCCTATAAAATACAGCTAATATTTTTTTACGTAGGTACATCTTATCGTATAGCAATATTTTGTAATATTAAAATAAAATTTGGCTACTTATTATTTATTTATTTTTTTTATTTTTAGGAAATAATAAAAAATTACCAAATTTTTATAACTTTAATATGGTGGTAAAATTGCTATTTCTTATTTTTTTATTTTTAACTTTTTCAGCATTGAGGTAAATTATTTTTATCAGGCCTGCAAGTACTTAAAATAGAAACCAACAGACAATAATTATTATTGTATGTCCGGCTCCAAAGAAAATGCGCATCAGCAAGCGAAATTATTTTCAATGTTAAAATAAGTTACGCAATTTCCCACTACTTAGTTAAACATGTAGGTACTGAGATGTGAAAACTATAATAACTAGAGAACGGATTATAGGCAAAGAAAAAATGCAAAATAGGCGCCTTTATAGGCACATTTTTTGGGGTAAAAAGGCTTAAACTTAATAGACTTAAACCAAATAGGCAATAAAATAGGCAAATTTCACTACCAAATTCTCACTACATAGAAAAAATGAGTAACACAAATTCACGTTTATATGTGTCTTAAAAATTCCTGCCGATTTCCAAAAATTTACAGCAATCCGACTGAGTCCTTTAAAGTGGAAACTATATTTGGTAATAATTGTATACATCCGCAGCTCCTACGTTTCATCAATTTTTTCGGAACCGAGAAGCGAAATAGGGGTGCTGGGTGGGTAAGAAGCTAAAAACAGCCATTGCAAACTAATATCAAGGTCACTACGGTCGAATTTCTATTATTTTTTTCACTTTCAGGGCAAGGAATATCTTCGAGATTAACAATAGCACAGTTTTTATTTTGAATTTTGCATTTATATTCCAAAATACGCGACATCGCTTGCTATTATGGTCCGATTACGTTTGAATGCGGTTCGTATGTTGCGTATGTTACCAGACCGGCTCTGGTGTTGATATTACGAGTTTCCGCCGTCCACTCGACACTCTGACCTTGCATGTTTATTGTGATTTTCGCTGTTCTAAACAGGCCCGCACTCAGGAAAACCTTCTTTTGATGCCCTTTTGTTCGCTTATCTTTCATTTTCAAAGCAAATGAATACCTTCCTGGTGTTACTATAGGTATGTCCTCCACCCCTATATAGGTGCCATAGTGAAACTGTAGGAGTCGCGGATGTAAATAATGATCCTATATTTAAAAGATAATCGTAGTAGTAGTTAAAACGAATAACATTTAACAAAAATAAAAGATAAGCATTCTACAGGTAGAGAGAATTTGTGTAAGGAGAATTTCTAGAAGCAAGATCATTTTCATGCAGATCTCAGAGCATGAAGGGATCATTATGAATGCCTTCATTATGAATCCGCCAACAAATTCTGATCTACCAGTACCTTCATGTTCATTCATGAGAAGTAAGAAAGTAATAGATACATCTGGAAATCATTAAAACCAGATAGGTATGTGTAGTAAATGGAAACAATATTAATTTGAGAACTTGAAAAGATATGCCTCAGCCTTCACCACAGGTGTCCGGGTCAGTTATTATTTCTATAAGGGATTACTATAATAAATTATCTCAAGTGGGGTAGAAAAATTTTCTAATATTCTTTCAAAGTTAATAATTATTAGCATGAAATATATTTTGAGGAGGATAAATTTAAATTTATTTGAATAGGCAAGAATAGGCATTTTTTGTGAAAATAAGCACCAGATACTCACATAGGCAAAAAAGGCACAGATAGGCACTTTGCCTATAATCCGTTCTCTAATAATAACTAAATGACTAATAAATAATCACAAAAAATATTATACTTCAATAAAAACATCCGCCACCAAAAGGCTTGCGCCCCTTGCCTACAGCCCTATTAACTCTGTGGTTAGAAAGGCCCTGATTATGTAATATTGTGAAAAGTTGCCCAGGATCCTGCACGCGCCCCCCGCCTCCTTGGCTATACTACCCTCCCAGTAATTAATTTTATCATGATATTTTGATAATTTTTGTTATTGTTATATGAATTAAGATGTTTTTTTCTCTCGCCCGCCGCCCCTATGAACTTGTCGCCTGCGTGCGGGCAGTAGGTAGGTATTATATTATCCTAACTCGGAAATGTATATTTCATTATTTTTAGTACCTAAGTATTTATGCATTTACACATGCATTTACAAGTTTTAAGGGCGCCTCCGGCGCCCCACCAAGCTTTGCGCCCCTAGGCTACAGCCTAGGTAGCCTTGTGGGTAATCCGGCGCTGATTATTGTACTATATTTATACTAATATTGTAATATCTATATAAATAAATACTTACTATAAATTATTCATAATCAGTGAGTTTGGCAAAAAAATGTTGCACAATTCAAAACCTATTTTGATTTTTCTTCGTAGGTTGTTTGGTTTTCGAGTAATTTAATTTTTTCTATAGAGGCTGGGCGCTAACAATTAATTCGAAAGCTTGACAGAGAAAAAAGAGTTTTCTTTAATTTAATTGACTGCAATCCCAAATAATTCCTAATATCATCATACATAACTGGACAGTCGAAATTAAACTACTAATCCATTTATGATAATATGATATTATATTTTATGATATACCTACGGATAACTCGAGGGACTCTACGGATAACCAGTTATTAGAAAAAAAATATTTTTTTACTAAAGCTTTTTTTGAGGGGGGGGAGGGACGGGCTGCACTCTCAGAACTGATTTTTGTGGACTTATGTTCTATAACCTCTTCACTAACAGTTACTGAAGGAAAATCTTAGATAATATTTTTTATGAAATTTTGGTACATTTTTTACTTTACCGACTGGGCTAATAATACTATAATAGAAAAGTAACTCGTCGGCTCATCCATCAGCTCTAAACGAACTGGGGTTGGGGTTGAAAAACCAATACACTATTGAATCTTGTTTTTCTTATTCCTATTTTCCCGCGTTTATTGCTCATTGCCACAGAAGTGTCTGATAAATCAAATGAATATTCCATAACAATTTAAATAAAAAAAAACAATCCCTGCCGCAGTGGCGGCTATGAAGTGATATGAAGTAACTACCTACCTCTTTACCTATTTTTAATTATAAATAATGTATTTTTAAATCGGAAAAATGTTTTTTAAAATTATAATTTTTTCTTATTAGTAAAGGTATTAGGTAGGTATTTATTATTATTCTTTATAATTTGAAATTTTATTACATTTATATATAGCATTTTATACGGTACCTAAATAAAGGTAATAAAGTATGGAGCGCCAGTCTATTTATGTATCGTAAATTATTACATATTGGGATCCAGGGTGTGATTTGATGTCGAATACTGGCGCACTGGCGGTCGGATTTTTTCTGAAAGACACAAACATTGTAAACATTATAATAATAATAATTAAACTAGAGAAGTGTTGCAGCCACGGCGGACGAACCGGTCTAGCACTTCAGAATAACCCAGCACTTCTGTTTACAACATAATTCCATATTTTAAGGGTTCCACATTTGAAAGAGCATCATTATTATATTGTAATAGTTCTCCAACGCAACCTCAAGTCCTTCTTCCCGCTCGTTCTTCCTAAATAACCAATTTTTTTTAAGACTGTATTTTTTACTTTTTGTTTATTTTATACTTACCTACCTACTGACTTTTGCGTTTATCTTCATGACAGTTTAAATTTTGTATTTTATTTAGTTCGGATTTTGATTTCAATCAGGACAGGTCTAGGTGTTATACATCAGGGTGATTTATAATCAAGAAAAAAATTACACAAGTACCTATTCAGTATCAGTATTCAGTATGACACTTGAAACAAAAAACTGGTATACCTACATTTTTTTATTTAATTAGCTTCCTTACAAAGTTATTTACAAAAACATTTTTTCTTCTTATGTAGTATTTTAATTGCATACAGAAAACCAAAAACTAAATTCTTTATCTCAAATGGTATTCTGAACACTTGTATAAATTTATTACATACCTACCTAATTTTAATTATTATAAATCATCCTACATGTTTTTGCTTAAAAATATGCAATCCAGTTAGTGATATTGGTATAATACATCAGGGTTAGAACTATTTAAAGGGCCTCTACAGGGATATCATAAACCATTAAAGATACGAGTTCGGTTAAATTACAGAAAAGTTGCGCTATTTTTAGATGAGTATTTTACGAAAAAAATTTTGAAATACTATCGCCAGTATTTTCGGAAATATCCTGAAAAAACTGAAAACTCTAGAAATCTAGTTTTTGACATATCATAATTTCTTATATTCACCCATAATATGGGTGATATGGATAATATTATTTTTTTATGTCGTTCGATATGAAAAAAATAATTGAAACCAAAAATTAATAAACTTCAGAAAAAAAAATTCCAAAATTTTTACTCTAATTTTTTTCAAAGAAAAACAGAAAATTTTTCGCAGAAATAGGTCAATATGAAGTCATACTGCTTGCCTTATAGTTTTTTTAATTTCTCTATGATATTCGGTCCAAAAAGTTGTCTTTGCTTTTAAAAGAAGAACAAAAAAAATTTAAATTTATTTTTTGAAGTTTATTAGTTTTTGTTTTCCATTATTTTTTCATACCGAACGACATAAAAAACAAGGTAGGTAATTATTACATCCGCGTGTCCTAAGTTCCATCAATTTTTTCGGGACCGAGGAGCGAAATAGGGGTGCTGGGCAGTGACGGCTCGTCAGGGACGGCAAGGTCGGCCCGGCCGACCCAAACCACTGCACCAGTAAAATAACATTATTTTTTAGAAAATAATAAAATAAACTTGATTTTAATTTCTGAGAGCTTTCAATAATACCCTTTAATGTTTTTTCTTGCCTAAAAATCTAAGCAAAAAGCAAAAGTGTAGTGTAGAGCTATTATAGTGAATAGCGCGAGTGATCCATAAGGTGAAAATAAATGGTAAGGTCGGCTGGCCGATGCTGGGCGCGAGAGTGCTGGTTAATCGAAGACATACGGCACACAAACTGTGTCGCTTCCAAACCGCAGAGTTACAGTGCACGGCCGGCGTAGCGTATTCCACACAGGGTCGGCCGAGAGCCTCCTGGCCGTACTTGGGTCTCTATCTATCAGGCGCTCTTCTCTTGGGTGATCCTCGCTGCATTATTGGGATGGTGTCGAACGCATTTTTATTAATATTTTTTTAAGAAAATGCAACTTGAAGTAACAGAAACAAAAAATGTGTTTCTTGCTTGCCAAATTGCTTTTTAGAGATTTAATTAATTTAGTAGATTAATTATTTATTAATTAATTATTTAAGATTAATTTATTAATTTATTTATTTAATCTCAGTGTGCGAGTTTGTTTACCTATTTTATGCAATTAAAAAAAAATAACTAGGTATTAGAATTCGCAAACTACCGATATTGTCAAGTCAACTGCGCACCTACTACACTTTCATTAATATTTTTTGAATAAAAAATAAACTAAAAATACCGTTTTACGGAAGGGATTCAATAGATATAAATTCCTAGAACGGAAAATAATAATGAAATCTTCAATGCCTGTACTTCTTTATCCTTATACCTACCAGCCAGCGCCAGTTAGTAGCCATGCAGGGCCAGGGTCGGCTAGCCGTACCGCGCGTGTTATCCATCCATATGGTGTCAATGCATGCATAGCATAATATTGCATTCATTCAGTGATGACTCAAGCAAAAGCACATTTTTATTTTATTACTTTCTTCATCTATTTTTCCTATTCGACGATTTTTCCTATTTTTACATATAAGTAAATTTTGAACTTAAGGGAATTCGCGTGACCTTGAACCGTAAAAAAATCGCCTGCATTGCATTTTCCGCGGGAGCCTTGTCCCCGGACCCCCCCCTCCCACATATAACGTCGTACATTTTATTTCCACCATTGGCTGGCCGACCCAATTTTTTGAAGCACGAGCCGTCACTGGTGCTGGGTGGGTAAGAATCTAAAATAATAGCCATTGCAAACTAATATTAAGGTCAGAACTAAGGCCTCTTTGACACTACGGTCGAATTGCAATTTTTTTCTTCACATTCAGGGCAAGGGAAATCTTCGAGATCAACAGTAGCACGATTATTATTTTTCATTTGCATTTATTTTGCATTTGCATTCCAAAAAGCGTGACATTTGATCACTATTATTATAGTCTGGATACGTTATGAGTGAGCTTGGGAACTTATGCCGGTACTGGAGCGTTCAGATGATGAATCTGCCGCCGCCTTGCATGTTTATATATGTATTGTTATGGTATTCCTTTTTCCTCCCTTATCTTATTTATTATTATTAATTCTATTTTTTTTAAATGTAATACCATCAACAAAAAATTTGAATTATTCTATGAGGGAACTCTCTTTCGCAGGTGGGTTCAGATAGATATTTCAGTACTATTTTCCAAGTTTGATCAAAATAAAATATAGAAGAATTAGTTTGAAATTATTATTATTTTTTTTATAACTTGTAACTTACAAACTGTTTTTCAAAATGAAGGAAAATCTAACCTACCTAGAGCTCTGAATCTGACTATTTTCTATCTAATAATTTAAATCAATAACTATAAATAATTTGAATTAAATAACATTCAATTTTGTGTTATCTACCCTACCACCATCAAACTTCCTTGCACCTTTCTCCAGGAAATTTACTCCAATTCTCCTTCTATTCTCTAACCAGCTCTTGTTGTATAGCTTTAATTTTCTATATAATTTCTTTCTACTTATTATGTCTTCTTTTCAACGCTCGTAGTATCTATATCTTTTTTATTATTTATCAAAAACCTTACTCCTTCTCTTCTTCTATAACAGCAACAGCTACCATCTCCTTTTCCAATTTCTAGTTTTCTGAAGAATTCCTTTTCCCAATATGATTTTACGTGTTCTTCTATTTTTTACTCGTCAAGATTCTTTCACCTGCTCCTTTAATTTAAAAATTTTCTTTTCGTTGCTTATATTATTCCTTGGCTTAAAACATCTCTTTTCTCCTCTATTTTCCTGCTTCCTTTTGTTCTTGCAAAATAATTTCTTTCGTCCTTTTACTTTTTTCTCGACAGATACCTACTCTTCAAAATTTCTTATTCATTAATTATTATCCCCGTGCTATCAACATCCTTCCCCTTCACTTTTTTTTATGCACTCATTTTTTAAACAATTCAAATATATTTATTTTTTACATTTATAATTATTAATTACTAATAATTTTTATTTGTTACAAGTCCATAAATTTAATTGTCATAATATTCAAATTAGATCCAAAAACTTGAAATCACCGGTTCTTACAGCTGAACCCAATTTTTCATTACAGTATACAGGGTGTTATGTAATTGAATGTCAATATTTAAGGGGGTGATTTTTGGGTCCATTTTAAGAAGAAAACTTCATAATAACGTATGTCCTAAGAGTCTTAACTTTTGAGATGCAGGGCGGTAAAGTTTTATTAAAATAAATAATTTTTTCATAATATCTGTAATACAATTTTAAACGATTTCACCAAGATTTAAATAATGACAGTGATATTTAATTGACAGTTGGTGGAGTGTCTTTATAAGATACCATTTCTCACCCTGGCAGGGATTATTTCTTTTTAAATTTTACTGACTAGTATTTATTTAATTCCTCTGGCACTTCTTGTCAGTCCCGATAATAAACTGGTATGGCAATAATACATTGGCGGTTAGTAATCAGGACAAAGTGCGGGAAGAATTATTATGACATCGGGAAAATAGGACTTATAGGATAATAAACAAGTTGAGGTTGTGTATATTATTGCTTTCAAGGATGAGAAGAATATGTTTGTATTATTTATATTGAATTAACAAAACAAAAATAATATTATTTTTTCAACATTTACCATTTTTGTGTCTTTTCCAAAGCGAATTTTTGAATCTACAAAAATGTGTTTCTAAAATTAGTAACATAAACTGGAGGACGTGTAGATAAAGCTAAAATATTTAGAAAGTTTAAATAATTTTTTTTCCGAAAATGCTTTTTAACCGAGATACAGGGTGTTTAATATAAGTATCGTTATTACGAAACTGGTTTTTATTTTATCTTTTTACAGAGTGGACCAATAAAGGGAAAAATTCTATAGGTATAACCGAAGCACCCAGTGGAGTAGAATCCGAGGTCACAGCACAGGGCAGCTTTTTTCTGGTTGAAAATTTCTGAACCGGTTTTTAAATTTTTTTTTTTCGTTTTTCAGAATGCCAGATTTAATTGCTATAAAAAAGCAATACTTTCAAAATTTTTAATAACCGTTTTCAATAAAAAACCAATTGTAGCGTTTTAAACATTTTTTTTTTTTTTATTAGTTTAAGATAAGTCCCATGAATTTTGAGGCTTGTAGATAAAGCTGGAATACGAAGAAAGTTTAATTTTTTTTTATTTCCTATCCACTGATTTCGATAAAAATTCAAGTGAAGCTTTTTTAATAACATTTTTTTATTAATCATATTATAATTTAATCGTCTAAGATAAGTACCCTAAATTGAAGGGCTTTTAGATAAAGCTAAAAGATGAAGAAAGCTCAAATAAATTTCGTTTCGAAAATGTTTTTTAACCGAGATACAGCGTGTTTCAAGTGTCATTTACAAAACAAGTTTTTCAGCACCCCGTATCTCGGATAAAAACAACATTTTGGGGAAAAAATATTTGATGATGATGCGGTGCGCGTCCTATCAAAATTTTGAAAGTATGGGTACTTTATAGCAATTTAATCTGGCATATACCCACAATTTTTCCACGTACGAGTTATCAAATAGAAAACCTGTAAGTATACAAAAATTCAGAATTATTGATCCACTCTGTAGAAAGATAGGTACAGTACAGGGTGTCCCGTATCGTTATGTTCAAAATTTTTGAGCATATAGTACTTAGGCTTAATTTTCAGCCCAAAAAACCCAAAAGTGACAGGTCTATCTCGTTACGAAGTTACAGGTCTAAGAAAATGATGACTAGTAAATAACAAGATTCAACTTTGTAAGCCACACAAAGACATGTGTTGTGGTTTAGGCTAATAATTTATTGTAATGGTAACGACATGAGTAAACGTCACCGAAATAAACATTAGTAGAGGTTTCCCTGCTCATACGAAATTGCATTAGGATTCAAAAGGATGCGGCACCAGCATATTTCGGAATTGGTGTTGGTGTTTGTAACTAAATACCAGAGAGAAATTATTATTTGATCGTATTCAGCAAGCTGGTCAAGAGATAGGTACGCGAAAAAAGACGAGAAAACTGTTACTTTTGCAATAGGCCTTCGAGCATAAGCTTGTATTCAGCAAGGAATAGGACATTTTAAACACATGATAAACTAAAGATTTGGTCAATAAAATAAGTTTTATGTGGTTTTAAAAGTTAAATCTGGTATTTACTAGACAGTATTTTCTTAGGCCTGTAACTTCGTAACGAATGTAGATAGACCTGCCACTTTTGCATCAAAAATAGAAAATTTACAATTGCTTAAATATTAAATAACTCTAAAACTAAGTATACGAAAAAATTACAAAATACCTTTTTTTGGAATCACTCTATAATAGCTTTCTGCTTCTTTTCTCTAATTCGTATTTTTTTTTAATTTTCCAACGATTAGGTAACGAGTTACTAGCAAAAAAAAATACTTTTTTAACCAAAGGGATGGGTTTTTTTGGTGAAGGGGGGGACGCCCCACACCCCCAGAACTAATTTTTGTCTATTTATATTCTATAACCGGTTCATTACCAATTATTGAAAGAAAATCTTAGGTAAGATTTTTTATGAACTTTTGCTATATTTTTTACTTTACCGACTGGACAATGTGTTCCGTTATTAAGACTTTCCCCCAATTTTTTTTTCGCAAAAATTACTTTGTACATACAGGTATCTGTGAGAATTCCTGTAAGAAATTATAAGCTAATCCGAATAATGTTTTTATTTCAATCAAAATTAGGTAGGTCGGTACTATTACTACTATTTAACTATAAGTTGTTTTTTTATGCTAGTTTATTTGCCTAGGTAAATATTCCTGAAATGAATGGAATTTTAGAGCGCGACAATAATGTGATATAGGGAGTATAATATTAGAAGACACAATGAGCGTGTATAGGTATTCCACTAGATTTTTTTTTCTTTGTTCATTGGCTAGAACAGCAATAAATAAATATCCGAATATCCGGAACATTCCCCTGGAGCTGACAGATATTGGTCTTGCTTGGTCATAATCATAAACTACAACCGGTTCATTCTGCATAGTACAAAATTACAAAAATACAATAATTCTCTATCTACATTATATAATTTAAGGAATTCAGTCCTAAATGTTAATTAAAATATGGAAATTGTGATTATTAGATTTATGCGATTTGATGATTTGATTCTGGTTTATTTTAATTATACACGTCAATTTAAATGAGATAAACTATGTTGCAAAGGTTTGTATCAAATGACCCTAGAATTGGAAAAATGATTCTGAAGTTTTCTGTGATAATACTTGATGATGACAACTACATTAAAAATACAAACCTCGAAAATACAAACATACCTGCTAGAGTCATAATTCGAAAATCCACAAAAAAAATCCACAATGTTTGTGGAAGTTTTGTGGACAAATGGTTATTTAATAACCACTTTTAAACACTTAAGAATATAAATAGCATTATATGTGCGCAAAAATTTTAATTTTATCTTTACCCTTTTGCGAGATACAGCCCTTTAAAAGTAAGTATCCAGTATCCTAATACATAATTTGAATCGGCGGAACGCTCTGCTATTGGCTTGACGTCACTACCTCTGTCTGAATCTGGTGGACCCGCGCCCCACAGTTCTCATGCATAACGCCGTAAACCAGGCATTCCGCTTCGGTGTCGTGTGAGGTGGTTTACGTTAAATGCGCACATTATTGCTAAGAAATTTAAAAGTTTAATACAAAATATAAAATTACACGAATATGGAAGAAGATTTTCAAAAGGCCGACTCACATAACTTACCAACTGTCGATGTTACAACAATGGTACTTAACACAGTGGTTCTAAAGCAGACCCGAAAATACAGGGTGTCCAATATTCCATGGACATGGAGCAACCACAGATTACTGAGGTAAAAAAAAGTCGCTCGGACCAAACTTATCTCTATACCAAAATGCTCCGTTTGTCCGTTAGAGGGCTTCAAAGTCTTTTGAAAATTTTAGTTTTTTGAAATAGCTCAAAGTCGGCTGATTCCAATTCGATGAAATTTGGTAGGTAAATTTCTTATTAAAAGTACTAATTTCTGATGTACATGATAATTTGATGGAAACCCTGGAGGGGTGAAACTACCCCTACCCTCCATTAAAATCGATCGGAATTGTTGATAGGGTAGCAGGAACGCTGTTCATGTTTTTTTGTTTGAAAGATACATCGTTTTAGCCCATTTTTGGTCTCTTACAAAAATCTGTATCTTTCCGAGGTGCTATGTGATAAAATAAATTAGTCGATGATAACTAAATTTTTATTTCATTCTTTTAATTTGAAATCAACTTTTCAATAATTGTCAGGTGATTATTTGATCTAATCTCATAAAAGATGCTCGATGTGGGCGCCGGTTTGGACCCTAGAAAGTTCCATCCTGCGCAAAAAAATGATTTTAACTTTTCTTGGAACCTCGTCGTTTTGCAAACTGTTTACTGCGTTTGAAAAAAATCGTTTGCAAACACCTGAAAAAAAAAACCGAACCATACTAAACATCTTTTATGAGATTAGATCAAATAATCACCTGACAATAATTGAAAATTTTATTTCAAATTAAAAGAATGAAATAAAATTTTGGTTAGGTACCATCGACTAATTTATTTTATCACATAGCACCTCGGAAAGATACAGATTTTTGCAGGAGACCAAAAATGGGCTAACACGATGTATCTTTCAAACAAAAAAACATGAACAGCGTTCCTGCCACCCTATCAACAATTACGATCGATTTTAATGGAGGGTAGGGGTAGTTTAACCCCTTCCCGGGTTTCCGTAAAATTATCATGTACATCAGAAATTAGTACTTTTAATAAGAAATTTACCTAAAAACTTTCATCGAATTGGAATCAGCTTTTGAGCTTTGACTTTGAGCTATTTCAAAAAAACTAAAATTTTCAAAACACTTTGAAGCCCTCTAACGGACAAACGAAGCATTTTGGTATAGAGATAAGCTTGGTCCGAGCGACTTTTTTTTTACTCAGTAATCTGTAGTTGCTCATGTCCGTGGAATTCTGGGACACCCTGTATAATAAATTTTACTATTTAATATTAAAATTTTTTTATTAAATAGAGAATACTAATATTGCGGCACCGTGCATTGGATGAATTTTAAAGTCTCGTATCTTTTTTAGTTTTTACGTTAGAGCAAAATAATTTTGAAAAAATCTTGGAGCACATTATTATGCTAAAACTCGTTTCGGTGAAATTTGGTTGGTGGGGGGGTGTAGCTCGACGTCAAGCCACACCTCACATGCAAAAAATTAAAAAACATATAAGTGTTAGGGTAAGTGTTTTCAATGTCTAGTACTACAAGTGATCTTGTAAACTACTTCTGTTAGAGGAACAACGGTGGTATTTTATGATCAATAGCTGTCAGCTCCCGGGATTAATTTATTGCTTTCCTTTTAGTTGGCTAGTGGCAATAGTGGCATCCTCATACCTACCCTCTGCCTCTTGATGCTATTAGGTACATATTACATATTGGTATTTCTGAAGATTTAAAACTATGAATCTGTTTGTTATTTACTTTGCTCTATTTAGTCACACTATCAGATTGTTGAATTATATTTTAAAAATGCGCCCTAAATTTCCATTAAATTTATTAAACAAAACATCAAAATAAGAATTCTCATTGTATTCATAACATATTTTATTTAGTTGAACAATGGTCACCAAATTTTATTAGAAGCCATTTAAAAACCCAGTGACCAGAATATCTTAAATTTCCTCTTACTTCTAATGTCAGTTACAAACGTCTCAGAGCAATAAAATTATTTAAATCAAAAAACCGCCGCATTAATTTTGGCGTATTATTTTATACGAGTATGGAACTGCATATATGGTCTACTAAGGGCCGGTTGTTCGTACGTCAGTTAAAAATTTTGAGATAACTACTGATTTTAAAATGCCCTGTATTATCAAACCATTGGTCTGATATTTCTGAAAATGAATTCTGCTCGCTTTAAGAAGAGTTAATCACTGATTAAAAATACAAGATCATTAATTATATTCGCCGTATTTTCAAAATTTGCAATTTAAAATCAGTAATTATCTCAAAATGTTTAACTGACGTACGAAAAACCGGCCCTTAGATAATATTTTTTCAAAGGAAAGATATTTAACCCGTCAATGATCTGACCGGTCAGGTTCTGGTCAGGTTAGAACACTTTCTTTGAAAAAACAATTTCAAATGAGCCGTGTTGGGAAACACTTTTTGAGTTCAGATAGTTCAGTTTGTTAGCTGCGTTGAGCTGCACTCCCGCCCCCCCCCCCTCCCACTCCGGGAATATTAAAAATGAACTGCATCAGAATTATCTGCTTATTATGTGCTAATTAAGTTCCAAACTCGATGGTTTGTGCTCCTTTATTTATATCTATTTTAGGGGTGGAGAATATATCTATAGTAACACCAGGAAGGTATTCATTTGCTTTGCAAATGCATGGTTAGCCAAAAAAAAAACGGCACTAAAAATAGGTTTTCAGAGTACGGTCATGGCGAGAATTGCGAATAACTATACGCCGAGTCTCGGAAGTAACAACTTGACGACAATGCGAACTGCTTCGAAGCCTACGGAGCAGGACCTGCATTATATCCGCTTTCTCATATCGCATCCAGAATACAGGGATTAATGTCACGCTTTTTGGAATTCAAATGAAAAATAAATGCAAAATTCAAAATATTAATCGTGCTACTGTTAATCTCGAAGATATTCCTTGCCCTGAAAATGAAGAAAAAAATAGAAATATAGTCAAAGAGGCCTTAGTTGTGACCTTAATATATTAGTTTGCAATAGTAGTTTTTAGCTTCTTACCCACCCAGCATCCCTATTTCGCTCCTCGATCCCGAAAAAATTGATGAAGCTTAGGATACGTGGATGTAAATATTTACCTTTTTTAATTTTTAAAATGGGGTAAGTAGTTTTTCGAGCGACATGAACCTGCGTTTTACAAAAAAAGTGAATAGGCAGTTGTGAGAAAAGACGTGGTTCAGAATTGTATGAACCATCTAAAATATATACAGTGGTTCAGCTCAGCACAAGTATGATGGTTCAGGATGGTACGGTTTTTTTTGTATAAAATAATAAAAAATAAATTTCTTTTTTCGTGATGTATATGTTCAAAAATATGATATTCGAATAATGACAAATAAATATACGCCGAGAGACGGGCTCCAACTGCTTATTTAAGCCATGGTTCAGGATGGTATGAAATTTCGACTGGCTCAGGAAGGATATAAAGATCTATATATATATATATATATATATATATATATATATATAAATATATATAACTTCTGACAATATAACTCCCTTCTTAATTCTTATACAGCTCTTGACTAGTTCTTGGGTATAAGGGCACTTTCGGTTGATTAACTACGGCTACTTTTAAGTTTAATCATTTATTCTTAGTCAACGTTTCGACATTAATTTTTATGTCTTCTTCAGGACAGCTACAAAAACAGGCACATCAAGAAACATTACATCATAAAATACTTATTCAGATCTAAAATTAACAAAAAACTTACAGAATGTTGATTTTTTTGTCTTAGCTGGACTAATACATGAGGGTACAGAAACATTTCACCTCGACATGCATGGCTTCTCTATTTTTACAGGTTGAATTCAATCAAAAACACACTAAAAAACACATTACAAAACAGGGGAACAGTCTTTACGTCAATAGTGGATATTCGCCATAATAAAACAGCATGTCCAAAGGTACCTACTATAAGTAATTAATAAACTGCTCGATTTTATTTCAGTTCTCATGGAATGGCGACCTGATATATCGCTTATCTATAGAAACAGCTGACCATTATCTCCTGACTGACTACATTCTACTTACTCTTCATTTTAACAAACTTTATTTATCTAGTTCTCTCAATATTTTCAGCCACCTATTTATTTGCTATTTCACATTATTTAATTACAATTAACTGCACCTATGTCTATGTACCTACTATGTTACATTATTGTGAATACTTATATTATTTTTAGTTTCTATTATTTTTCACTCACAGGAAAAAACAAGGGATGTTACTAACGTTTTAATATCTAGATTAGAACTCATTACAACATCACTATCCTCCCCTGTGACTATTTATATTTAATTAAATAGGAATAGATGTTACTAATGTTTTTAATATCTAAATTAGAATTCATTACAACATCATTATTTTTCTTTATGTGGAACATCTCTAAAAACAGTCTCTTCTTGTCCACCGGTTCAATTTCTAATATTTTTGTTTCAGAGTAACTCATCTCATGTCCTGTCACTCTACAGTGTTCTGCCAATGCACATTTTTTATTGATTTTTTTGATGTCACTCTTGTGTTGTATAATTCTCTTTTTTAATTGTTGTGACGTTTGACCTATATATATCTGTTGACATTCAGAACATGGTATACTATACACTACATCTCTCTTTCTTTCATTTTTTGTTTTGTCTTTAGTTTGGGAAAATAACCTATTTATAGTAAAGCTTGACTTTTTTGCGAAGGATAAATTGTCTGTTTTTAATGCACCTATCAGCCTAGACGTGAGGTCTCCTATCAATGGCAAGGATACATATCTTTTGGTTATTGTCTCTGTCTGACTGTCTATTGCATCATTTCTATCATTTCTTTCTATTCGTGTCTCTGTCGGCTGCTGAATACCATTAAGTAATTTTCTTGTTAATATCACTGGATACCCGTTTTCGGTTAGGATCGTCTCCAGTATCTTGAGATTCTTTTGTCTCAAACTTGGGTGGGATATCTTTTCAACTCTATTTTTTAACGCTAAAACTAAATTAATTTTTTGTTTTTTTGGATGGTTGGAATTGAAATGGATATACCTATTACTGCTACATGGCTTAGTGTACCAGTCAAGAATGATTTTATTATTTTCCGTTCTAATTAGTTTAGTGTCTAAAAATGGTACACTATTTTCTGTTTCCTGTTCTATTGTATACTGGATGTTCTTATTGAAATTGTTAAATATTCTTAAGGTTAATTCTGTCTTGTCTTTTGGTATGGCACATATTATATCATCCACGTATTTTTTAATAAATGGTAGCTCAAATCCTAACTTATCTACTGTGTTATCCAATGCATAATCCATTACTATTTTGGCAATTATCGGACTTAAGTTCGATCCCATCGGGCATCCAAAGGAACATCTATATATTTCATCATTAAAAGTGAAATGACTATTACTAAAGACGAACTCTATTAGTTCTAAAAATTCTTTCTCAGGTATATCAGTATGAGGAGCAATTTTTTCCCAATTCTCTGACATAATTTGTACTACTAATTCTATAGGTATATTGTTAAAAAGAGACACCACATCCAAGCTCACAAGTACATAATTATTCGGTAACTGGAAATTATTAATAAATTCTGAAAACCTGAATGAATCATTTACTTCATACCTATCTTCCCCTTCTTGAGATACCTTTAGTATTCTTGCTAAATAAATTGAGAGTTTTGATGTAGGTGTATTAATAGATGACACAATCGGTCTTAAACTCAGGGTTGGCTTGTGAATTTTAGGTAAGCCATAAAATTTTGCGGGAACTGAATCATAGTTATACAGGGATTTCGCTGTTTCTTGGGTAATAAAACCCTTTGAAACCAGATGTTTAATTTTTTTCATTACATTTATTTTGTATAGTCAGTGTAGGGTCTCTATTCAATTTTGTATAGTATTTTTTATCACTCAAAATCCCTTCAGCTAGTCTGTTGTATTCCACCCTATCCATTGTTACAGTCACATTTCCCTTATCTGACCTCATCACTAATAAATTTGGATTATTTTTCAAAAACCTTTGGCAGTCATAAAAGTTTTTTTGTAAAAAATTATTTATATTGGGTGTTTTCTTTAAATAATTTGTTATCTCGTTAGTAGTGACAGCTCTTAAAACATTTTTGTCTTTTTCATTGTGAAACCTTTCAATAACGTATTCTACATCCGCCAATAGTCTCTGAACCGAAATTTCCCTTTTTGGGATTGTTATACCAAATTTGTGACCCAGGGACAAGAAGGACCTAATTCTATTTGGTATGTTGACATTACTTACATTTTTGAACCATTTAGCTTGAGTGACAACTGTTGAATAAACCTCATCCTTAAGTCTATTTAGTTTTAAAATATTTCTATCCTTTACTGAATCAAATTGGTATAACAATCCCAAAAAGGGAAATTTCGGTTCAGAGACTATTGGCGGATGTAGAATACGTTATTGAAAGGTTTCACAATGAAAAAGACAAAAATGTTTTAAGAGCTGTCACTACTAACGAGATAACAAATTATTTAAAGAAAACACCCAATATAAATAATTTTTTACAAAAAAACTTTTATGACTGCCAAAGGTTTTTGAAAAATAATCCAAATTTATTAGTGATGAGGTCAGATAAGGGAAATGTGACTGTAACAATGGATAGGGTGGAATACAACAGACTAGCTGAAGGGATTTTGAGTGATAAAAAATACTATACAAAATTGAATAGAGACCCTACACTGACTATACAAAATAAATGTAATGAAAAAAATTAAACATCTGGTTTCAAAGGGTTTTATTACCCAAGAAACAGCGAAATCCCTGTATAACTATGATTCAGTTCCCGCAAAATTTTATGGCTTACCTAAAATTCACAAGCCAACCCTGAGTTTAAGACCGATTGTGTCATCTATTAATACACCTACATCAAAACTCTCAATTTATTTAGCAAGAATACTAAAGGTATCTCAAGAAGGGGAAGATAGGTATGAAGTAAATGATTCATTCAGGTTTTCAGAATTTATTAATAATTTCCAGTTACCGAATAATTATGTACTTGTGAGCTTGGATGTGGTGTCTCTTTTTAACAATATACCTATAGAATTAGTAGTACAAATTATGTCAGAGAATTGGGAAAAAATTGCTCCTCATACTGATATACCTGAGAAAGAATTTTTAGAACTAATAGAGTTCGTCTTTAGTAATAGTCATTTCACTTTTAATGATGAAATATATAGATGTTCCTTTGGATGCCCGATGGGATCGAACTTAAGTCCGATAATTGCCAAAATAGTAATGGATTATGCATTGGATAACACAGTAGATAAGTTAGGATTTGAGCTACCATTTATTAAAAAATACGTGGATGATATAATATGTGCCATACCAAAAGACAAGACAGAATTAACCTTAAGAATATTTAACAATTTCAATAAGAACATCCAGTATACAATAGAACAGGAAACAGAAAATAGTGTACCATTTTTAGACACTAAACTAATTAGAACGGAAAATAATAAAATCATTCTTGACTGGTACACTAAGCCATGTAGCAGTAATAGGTATATCCATTTCAATTCCAACCATCCAAAAAAACAAAAAATTAATTTAGTTTTAGCGTTAAAAAATAGAGTTGAAAAGATATCCCACCCAAGTTTGAGACAAAAGAATCTCAAGATACTGGAGACGATCCTAACCGAAAACGGGTATCCAGTGATATTAACAAGAAAATTACTTAATGGTATTCAGCAGCCGACAGAGACACGAATAGAAAGAAATGATAGAAATGATGCAATAGACAGTCAGACAGAGACAATAACCAAAAGATATGTATCCTTGCCATTGATAGGAGACCTCACGTCTAGGCTGATAGGTGCATTAAAAACAGACAATTTATCCTTCGCAAAAAAGTCAAGCTTTACTATAAATAGGTTATTTTCCCAAACTAAAGACAAAACAAAAAATGAAAGAAAGAGAGATGTAGTGTATAGTATACCATGTTCTGAATGTCAACAGATATATATAGGTCAAACGTCACAACAATTAAAAAAGAGAATTATACAACACAAGAGTGACATCAAAAAAATCAATAAAAAATGTGCATTGGCAGAACACTGTAGAGTGACAGGACATGAGATGAGTTACTCTGAAACAAAAATATTAGAAATTGAACCGGTGGACAAGAAGAGACTGTTTTTAGAGATGTTCCACATAAAGAAAAATAATGATGTTGTAATGAATTCTAATTTAGATATTAAAAACATTAGTAACATCTATTCCTATTTAATTAAATATAAATAGTCACAGGGGAGGATAGTGATGTTGTAATGAGTTCTAATCTAGATATTAAAACGTTAGTAACATCCCTTGTTTTTTCCTGTGAGTGAAAAATAATAGAAACTAAAAATAATATAAGTATTCACAATAATGTAACATAGTAGGTACATAGACATAGGTGCAGTTAATTGTAATTAAATAATGTGAAATAGCAAATAAATAGGTGGCTGAAAATATTGAGAGAACTAGATAAATAAAGTTTGTTAAAATGAAGAGTAAGTAGAATGTAGTCAGTCAGGAGATAATGGTCAGCTGTTTCTATAGATAAGCGATATATCAGGTCGCCATTCCATGAGAACTGAAATAAAATCGAGCAGTTTATTAATTACTTATAGTAGGTACCTTTGGACATGCTGTTTTATTATGGCGAATATCCACTATTGACGTAAAGACTGTTCCCCTGTTTTGTAATGTGTTTTTTAGTGTGTTTTTGATTGAATTCAACCTGTAAAAATAGAGAAGCCATGCATGTCGAGGTGAAATGTTTCTGTACCCTCATGTATTAGTCCAGCTAAGACAAAAAAATCAACATTCTGTAAGTTTTTTGTTAATTTTAGATCTGAATAAGTATTTTATGATGTAATGTTTCTTGATGTGCCTGTTTTTGTAGCTGTCCTGAAGAAGACATAAAAATTAATGTCGAAACGTTGACTAAGAATAAATGATTAAACTTAAAAGTAGCCGTAGTTAATCAACCGAAAGTGCCCTTATACCCAAGAACTAGTCAAGAGCTGTATAAATATATATATATACATCGTGGGCAGGTGAATTTTGGAAAACCACTTTTTCGTGATCTGGGGGTCATGATCGGTGGACATTTGATGAGTTTGGGTGATTTTCGAAAAGTGATGTCGTCCTCAATAGTGTATTTTTTGTTAAAAAATACACTAAAAGCGTTTGTCTGATATTTTTTCTCTTGACCGTGCTCAGTGAGGGCGATAAAAATTTCACTTCCACTTAATTAACGAAGATGAGCCTGGAGGAAAACATTTTTCAAACACATGTAGGATACTTTCTGAGACTTACTGACACTTACCCCCGATTCCAGAAGAGGGAAGGATGGTTTTGCCCCCAAATGATGTCACAAGGAACCTAGACAACTTATTTAGGATTTTTTATTCCAAAAACGCTACTAGTGTGAGATAATTGACTGTAGAGACTAAAATGTCTCACTTTGAATATGGCAGTCACTGGTGAAATCATAACGTAAGCACTTTTCGGCCATTTGATGAAACCATTTAAAATTATATCACATTGGCTGAGTTATCGAGCATTTTCACAGAAGATGCAACTACTTCCTATTAACTAGAATGTGCACTATATCATCTAAAATATTGTCCAAACTATGGATTTGACGTCTTGATCCAAATTAAAACCTTCTTGCACATCAATCGCAGAAATAGTGTATTTTTATGCGATTCAATTATGAATATTTTCACCGCTTTTTAAATTGGATTTCTGAAATTTTCCATAGTCAGGTCATATTAGCGTAGTGGTTTACTGAGAAAATTTCATTTCATTTAGTTTGAAAACGTGTCTTAGAATGGATTTTTAAATTTAACAAAATAAAAAAAAATTGGCAAATTAAAAAAAAATTCCTTTTCCTGTGTCCGCCACTGGCTAACTTTACTTAACAAATACTATTCTTTACAGTTTACACTACCTTTAATAAAATCGCAAAAAGTGAAAGGGGAACTTTGAAAACCGAAAATTTGAAATTTTAGAGGAATAATAAACATCATGTAAAAATATTCGAATATCTCCGCCATTTTTCTTATTTGCTTCTTGAAATTTTTCAGAGTTAGGGGTTATTCGTATAGTTGTCTACTGGAAAAACTTCAGCTCAATTCCTTCAAAAAAGGCTCATAAACGGTTATAGAAATTTAGCCATTTTTACCCTTTTCCTACCCACGCCACTGGCTTATTAATGAAAAATATGCAAATTTTACTTCATTAACTCAAATTTAAAATAATTTTGTTCCAATCGTGTTAATTTAGTTTAAATTTGTTTTTCTAACTTGCTTATAGGTCGGTAGGTATAAGGGTTCAAAATCTGGCAATTTTATCTAAAATTGAAAAGGCCTCCATTTTGAAACGGCTCGATTTTACTCAAATACAGTACCAGACGACTCCTTGCGGCTATCTTACTCATAAAAAAATTTCAGCCCCCTAGATTGAAAACTGCGACCAGAAACCAGAAACCAGAGCCTCATAGACGGTTTTTGTTTTTAATTTGGAGGAACACCCTGTAGAAGTATCGCAGCTTTAGGAAATTTTTTTTACGAAAATCAAATATAATTTCGAAGTTTCACAAGGGTAAAAAATTTCGTTCACTAATCCTTAAATATGAAGCTACAGCAGCGGTTTTAAAATTTTAGAGAAATAAACATCATATGAAAAAAATATTAATATCTCCGCCATTTTTCTTATTTACTTCTTGAAACTTTTAAGGGTTAAAGGATATTAGTGTACTTGCCTACTGTGAAAATTTCAGTTCAATTTCTTTAAAAATGAACTCATAAACGGTTATAGAATATTAGACATTTTTACCCTTTTCCTATCCACGCCACTGGCTTATTATTATCAATAATGCCAATTTTATTGCTTTAATTCAAATATCAAATAGTTTTCTTCCAATTTTGTTAATTTTATTTTTAAGTTTTATTGCCATCTTGCTCATACAGGGACTCAAAAAATAGCAAATTTTTCAAAAATTAAAATGGCTGCCATTTTGAAACGGCTTGACCGATTTTGTTCAAGTGCAATACCAGACCACTCCTTGTGGATATCTTACTCCCACAAAAATTTCAGCCTCCTAGATTAAAAACTGCGACGTGAAATGATACCACAAGAACCGGATTTCTGGAATTTTGAAGGGACACCCTGTAGAAGTGACTCGACTTTTGGAAATTTTTTCAACGAAAATCTAACATCATTCCAAAGTTTTATAAGGATCCAAAATTTCGTTCACTAATCTTCAAAGATAAAGCTACAGGAGCGTTTTGAAAATCGAAATTTCGCGTTTTTGGAGAAATATATAAATATATACAGGGTGTACCAGCTCGATTTAGACAACGGCAAGGGCCGTGTAGGTCTCGTCAAGACAAAACGTTTTTTTATTTGAAGTTTTTGGATTTGGACCTTCGTTGCGGAAATATGGCCGACTTCCGGTTTTTAGTTTTTTGGCTCCAGTTTCGGCATTTTTAGGTTCTCGCCCAAACTGAAACTAGTTTTGGAAACTCCTTAGCTTCAGTTACAACTTTCATATTGAAGTCAAGGTTCTATCTCTGTTGGATTCAAAATGGCGACATGCCCAAGACTTTAAATTTTAAATCTTTGAATCAATTCAAATTGAATTAAATTGAAAAATTGAGATTTTGACTCCAACAGAGATCCTTCATCATTCGATATTCTTGAATTTTATTGTTTTGACAATTTCTTGAAAATCTCTTGTCTGCGAAAGGCTGCTCGTAAGCAGAAAAAAGCAGCTCAACTTCGACAAAAAAAAATTGTCATAGGAGTTTTATTGAGATTATTTGGCAAAACGATGCTTTAGATTATTTGGGAAATCAATAGTTTCCAGCAGGTTGATGACTGAAAAGACCCTGATTATTATCAGAAATGAAACAAAAACAATGAGTCAAAAAAGTACTTGAGTTTGGAGTTTTCGGTTTCACTTATTTTCACGGTAAAATATCTCCATTGGGTTTCTTTTCAAAAAACTGTCAAACTTACCTTTGTAATCAGAGAACTTTAGGCTACGAACACTGAAACTTACGGGTCACTTTTTTCCCAATCTTTCCTTTAGGTATTATATCTTATATCTTACGGTATTACTTATTTACTTTGGAGAAAAGGGTTCGGAAGGAAAAGCAGAAATTTAATTGAAATTTATAATATACTAACCGTTGCGTCAAGTTTTCTAGTTACCTGCATGTACTTGAACCAGAACAAGATGAAATTTATAAACCATTATAACTCAGTGGGAAAGCCAATTTTGTTCTTACTTGTAAAAGCATTAAAGAGCACAGCATGGTGTATACTAATAAGGATACCTACTTGAAGTTATATTACAATAAGCTTCTACCCATTATCAAGTGAATATTAGACTGTAAATGATTATGCGGCGAAGTCAAGATACACCCTTGCTGCAAAGTGAAATCTATAGCGAAGAACATTTTAATTTCCATTATTTTTTAAAGAAGTTTTTATACAGAGAGTTGCGAAAAAGTAGGTAAGTCTCTAAGCTTTAAATTGTTTGACCAAAAATAATGGCACTTTCCATTTTCCACATAGCCTTTTTCAAGATAGAGTGCATTTAAGTATTTTTTTAGTATTTTGTTCATAACTCTTTTATTTTTCAAAGCATTTAGTTGAAATTTGGCGCACACTTTGTTTATGCCGGCGCAATTTTTGCGGAATTCTATTCAAAAAAGAATCGAAGAGCGAACGGAGGAAACTGAGATTATCTAACACATCATTGATCCCTGAACTTTTTCCCACGCACGCCTATAGCTCAAGGCATTGTTTTGTCCACGTTTTTCTTACCAAAAAACGGCGACATTAAAAAATTTGTAACTTTTTTTTTAGGGTGGACAAACGAAACTTTCCGTTTGGGCTAGCGTTCATTTCTTTTATATTTGTCTCTCTGATCGCTCCACTCCCGCAGTTCCACGTTGGTCTGTGAACACCTTTATGATATTATAATAGTCCAGTCAAATTAGACCAAAAAAGGTGGTTTTAATCAAGGATCTCCTGATTATGCTAGTGATGAACTGACGAATCTTAGCCACCGGTGTAAATAGTTTTCTGGAAATTTATTATTATTCAAGCTGACATGTACATTATTATAATATTTTTTTTTACATCGTTACAGTCGATACTATTACAATTTTCGTCGATCGTTTCGAGAATACAAATAGTCTGATTCCTAATTAAGTGGATCTGCAATAATAGATTTAATAATAGATGTATATTTAATTTAATAACTCTTGTCAGCTAACCAAGGTATTCCCATAAAAATGCTTTGAAATGGTCTGATCCTGATTCCCAAATCCTTAATGCCTTAGTGAAGAATTAAAAATATATCTATTAGATTCCCCTTAGCTTCAATTGAACTGCAAAGAGGAGACATTTCAATTACCTGTTTTCAATTAGCAAAGCTGGGTACCTAGTTTCTGCTTGAGCTCAAGTTGCAATCTGAACATTCGACAGATCTACGGGCGTACCGATGGCAGAACCATTGCTCGAGTTAATTTATACTGGCAAAAGTCATGCTCTCAATTACCCTCCATCGGGAATTATTTTCTAGCCGTGGGCACTAATCTAATTACCCGATTCACTGAGTTGACTTCTTCCAATGGAATAGGTAAGTCTCATCTTGGACATCAAAGAGTCGGTTCATTGCTCATTTAGTTATTTGAAATTTTCAAACTTAGTTTGTACTAGTTATTTAGTTCTGACCAAACTTTATCATGAAATGTTAAATGTTAATAATTTTTTTACTCTTAGACAACAAAACTTATTAGATAACAAAACGATTATCAGTCTAATCTTATAGCTAACTACTAATAGGCCAGTCAAATAGAAATTGCGTTTATTAGAAGTTTAACGAAATTTTTATGGTAGGTGGGAGCGCCACTAGAACATTCCAGCTGAGTTTCCCCGCTTTGATTCCGTAAGGGGTGGCCGCTGTCTTGGATTTAATGAATGAAATTATGTATATCGGTTGTACGTAAAAAGTACTATTATAAAAATTGTTAAGGAGGATATTTCCAAAAGTTTTGTTTAATTTTTTTAAATATCTTATTGTTTAAAAGTTACAAATTTTTAAAAATAACACTTTTTTTGAAATGTGTTTTTTAGTTTCTACAACAAAAAGGTAAATCGCGAGGTAATAGTAGGTTATGTATGAGTATGACAAAAGTAGGTTAGATAAAGAGGGAACCAAAACTCGACCAGCGCCAATATTTTGGAAAAATTTTGAATCTATGCACATAACTAATTAATTCAAGTCAAAGCGTTTTCACCAAATTTTTGATGTTGGAATTTTCAGGGTCGCTGATAAGAACCGATATCCGATTTTCAAAAAACAAAATTACGGCTCCAATATGGCGTACATCTTTCATTAATTCATTGAATTTTCACCAAATTCATCATTAAGGTATTTTCGAATTCTTCTTAATCAGCGACCACGAAAATCCTAATTATTTGGTGAGAACGATATGACTTAGGTAAATTAATTAGTGATGTGTAAATATCGAAATAATTCAAAAATATTAGCGGCAGTCGACTTTTGGCGTCCTCTGTATTCGTACAAAGCATGCCAAAATTTGTTTTTAAGCAAACTGTAGAGAAACTCTAAAGCTACAACTTTTATTCAGTCCATTTTCACCCTCGACTGTTTTCTTGTAAAACCGAAAAAAAAAAACGTTTCCACCCCCTCAAGTGTTATTTGCGAGAATTTATATTTTTTGAACAATGGTTGCTGGATATATTTTCCTTAACAATTTTTACAAAAGTACTTTTTACGTAGAACCGATATTTACAGAGATACATATGATTTCAACCCTTAAATTCAAGATGACTGAGACCCCTTACGAAATCCAAGAGGGGGGATCTTAGCTGGACTGTTTCAGTGGTGCCCCCTACATACCATTAAAATTTCGTTAAACATCTAATTAACATAATTTTAGTTTTGTTTTTTTAAGATTTATATATTACGACTTTTCTGTCTCGACCCCGTTTGTAAGCATTTGTACCGAAGAGTCCTTACAGTTCCTTGGACCGACAGGATCACCAATATTGAGGTCCTTGAAAAAATTAACATCTAAAAAGAACTACTAGTTACCGTGAAGAGAAGAAATCTCCAGTATAATGGTAATGTTATAAGAGGAGCATGATATGGCCTCCTAAATTCATCATTGAAGGCAAAATCAGAGGTAAGGGATCAGTTGGTTGACGAGAAGCTCATGGCTGAAAGACCTACCACGCTGCTTTTGGATCCCAGATGACCGGACAAGAAGAAGAAGTGTCTGGACAACAAACGGACATCCAAATTATAGATTTTTCTTTGATCTGCTTTTGATGAATATCCTAAAATAATTGTAACTTGTTACATAAATTTAATTTTGGCTGGAGATTTATATTTTAACTTTAATGTTATTTTTCTCTTTCAGATTTAGGTCCCTGCATTAACACATGAACCACATACAATACAAAACTAAAAGAAAACTTTGTAGCGTGCCGATTTCTATTCGTTTTGCTTCTCCGTGAATCCTTTGAAGAAGACCGAAGCTTCAGAATCTGAAATGAAAAAAAAGTGCTTTTTTATACATTTCAGTGTATCACGTAAAATATAGAAATAGTATTATCTATTTTACCTCATTCGGGGATGTTTTTAATACCTTTACATTTACATGCTTGTTATGATTAATATGAAAAATACACATTACAAAAATGTTAATCAAAATTCAGCATTCTTTGCTTTTTTAATCGCTAATAAGTATGTTAAAATTATTGCTCTGATTCTAATTTAAATTTATACGTGGCATCATTTTATATGAATTTTTCATACGA
The DNA here is from genome assembly GCA_910589415.1 of Malachius bipustulatus. Taxonomy (NCBI): domain Eukaryota; kingdom Metazoa; phylum Arthropoda; class Insecta; order Coleoptera; family Melyridae; genus Malachius; species Malachius bipustulatus. Next base: position 36,497,123 of record OU342634.1, on the reverse strand, counting down.
TCAACGGGTATGGGGGTCTATCAAGGGGTCCATAAAAAGTACCCGCAATTTTTATGTTTAAAACCAAAATGAATTTTCTACAGCGCGGAGGGAAATTGCTGATTGCCAAACAAGTTCCAGTTGTGAAATTTAAAGAAATTCAGTAAATTTAGGAATTCCGGCGTATGTGCAGGAAATTCATAGTGTCCGACCTACTTCTAATATCGAGAGGGCGGCAGAATTGGGCTTATCCCGCTCCCGACCTGCTTGCACGTAGCCAATGTTTACTGGCATTGGCAGGATTTATGACCAGTCTCATCGATGTGGCAACATAGGGAGCTTTATTTGTATATTCAGCCGTATCCTATATCCAGCTCGATTTTGACAAAGTATTATGGTCGAGGCCGATCTGATACAATATAAACTTTAAATATTCTATTGTTTCCGGCATCATTCTTTCGGCTGTGTTAGAATTATTACTAATAGAGATATTGATTTTGGACTGGATATAACGCTGAAAGTTTCATTAGCTCTTTGCTTATCTGATGGAAACTTCAACAGGCTGTCATGTTATTGTATTTCTCTATACTCATATGACGTAATAAAACTATATTTTGGTAATTTATGAACACATTGTAATTGTATTGAACTATTTTCATTTATTCACTTCATTTTTTTAAGTGATCCCCAAGTTCTTCTGTCATTTTGTTACTTATGAATTAAATTTAGCTTTTGTTTTATTATATTTTATATATTTTTTGTATTTATTTTATATTTTATATTTGTTTTTTGTGTCAAGTTATAATATTGTTGATTTATTGAAATTTCAAGAGAAAAAGACAACTATATTGTCGTTTTTCTATCCTTCAAATTTAATAATATTGGCTGTAACTTGTTTAGCAGGAACAAATCGCTTTAATTTCGATAATGCTAGCGGATGTCATTAAACGGCTTGCCAATCTTGTCATAAGAATCATTGTAACCTTACACCTCCCTACTTTATCACCCTTTCTCCAAGATACAAGCCTACTGTCATCAGGAGTATTTTCACAATATTCAAAGATGACACAATGCAAAGCTAAGTTGCTTTGACAAATAATAATAAAAAATTCTTCTCTATCTATACAGGGTGGTCCAACTTAAAACGTCAGGACTTTACCAAACGATAGATAACGTTAAAATGATGCCAGTTTCTCTAATACACTTATAGCCGGGAAAGCTTCCTTTTCAAGATACAGGGTGTTGAAGTTTTGGGAAAAAAAAATAATGTTTTGCGAATATTGTCAAAACGGCTGCTGTAAAAAAATTGAAATTTGGCACGCAGCATGAACTATAAGTATCTTTCATGATTTACGGCTTATGGTGATAAATTGCGAAAACCAGCGGCGGAGATATGGGTGTGTCATCGCCCCTTTAAAAAAAAAAATTGACGCCACTGACTCTATGGTTACTGACAATTGTTACATTAGTTAGGTGTTGTTTATTTCTGTTATTTAATTATTTAAGTAAAAGTTATTTGATTAGAATTTGTCTGTTATTCTTAAAATGGCTACGGATATTATCTAAGAAAACCTGAATTATCTCGAAAACGGTGCGCGCCTTGTGAAAAAATCAGAGAGTACTTTTTTGTTCTAAAAAGCATGGGGCATTGAATAGTATTATTAAATTTGTCATAGAGTCAGTGGCGTCAATTTTTTTTTTTTTAAAGGGGCGATGGCACACCCATATCTCCGCCGCTGGTTTTCGCAATTTATCACCATAAGCCGTAAATCATGAAAGATACTTAGCTCATGCTGCGTGCCAAATTTCAATTTTTTTAAAGCAGCCGTTTTGACAATATTCGCAAAACATTATTTTTTTCCCAAAACTTCAACGCCCTGTATCTTGAAAAGAAAGCTTTCCCGGCTATAAGTGTATTAGAGAAACTGGCATTATTTTAACGTTATCTATCGTTTGGTAAAGTCCTGACGTTTTAAGTTGGACCACCCTGTATAATTTAAGTGAATATCTTTTAAACATTTGAAGATATTTTTCTCAACTTCGGCAGAAAATTCGGAATAGGAACTAGACTGCTGTTATCAATAATTGCGGACTTGTTGGAGATATTCAATAAATAAACATTAAGAGAGAGGTAAAATTTTGGAATACAATAAACTATTCAGACGGAACCAGTGGCTTAGTTATAAGAGCTTCTAAGTTTAACACTCTGCACTCTTGAAAATGAAATTTTCCTCAGGAAAAACCGTTTGGAAAAAAAAAACAAATATTTTCAAGTGTTCTGCCGTTTGCAGGAGTTATGAACTTACACAAACTGAAGCACCCGGTATATTAAAAATATAAGAGACCATTTACACTTTCCTAGTGTAAATGGTTTACATGAATGCCCCTAATATCGCTGCCTAGATTATGTCAATCGGAAACAGCTCGTTTCAGTTGGAAACAGCATGGAAACATCAAGTCCAGATGTTTTCATATAACCCTGCTACTTCCTTGATTCAGTAAGTTTTAGTGGTTTATGAGGCCTTTCCTCCTGCCAACTTCGCATTTTTTATTTAATGGGGGATATTTTTCTATCAGTTAAAATTTAAAAAGATTTATTCGGCTAAATTCATGGAAAAATCACATCAGCTACTCTCCATTGGATGTAACTGGCGTTATATCCATTTTCCTTCAATAATAATTATCAGCTTACACATCTCGCATTTACCTTCCTCTGATAAATATCTGGGACAGGAAATTTTCCTCCCCCTTACAGTAACTAAGGCGCTCTTATCCTTGTTAATTCTCCGTTGAACTGTTTCGCTTGATATGCGATATCTGCGTAGGAGGTTCTTAACAGGTGTTTCGATACACTAGAGGTCAAATAATCCTACGCTTTTGGAGGAGCTATAGCAACAAAGTAGAATAATTTGAGTAGCCAAGTATGCTCAAGCTAATGGATAGACTAAACTTGGTAGGTATATTAATATAGGTAGGTACATATTACAGCGGTCATCACTTTGATCTGACATTACTTGTAGGTAGGATCTAGTATAGTGGCAAGTTATTAGAGTTAAGATATGATTGGGGTCAGGTTGGGGTGAAATTGGTAAAAATTTGTGAAACAATGGCACAATTAAGAGAATTAGGTACCTATACTTCGTGAAAAAAGTTTCCTGATTTTGATCGCTGTGTATCGTACATATTCACCTTTATATGAATTGAACATTTTTCATATATAATGCTATGCCAAAAACTCATGACACCGTTTAACGACCGTTTGTTCGGGACAGTTGAAAATTGAGTTGTGTCAAAATCGTTCGAGTAGATTTAGCGTTCTCGATCATATTGTACTGAAAAAAATATGCAGGAAACAAATATCAATAACAAAAATGTTGGAAAATTATTGAAAAAAACAGTAAACCTTATAGCAGCAGCCAAATATAACTAACCATTAGACAAAGAGAAAAGAGTCAAAAATTTAATTGATGTATCCCCAATAGAAGGCTTAAATACTTGTGTATTATAGGGAACGCCATTATTGCAGTATTGAAAACTCGTTCATTCAGTGAAATAGCAGGGGATTGTTTTTTTTTTAATAAATACGCACAAAAATAGTACAAAAGGAACACAGTAACCAATATATTTACCTACACTAAAATTTCAAAATAGGCTAGAGGGAAAACATGCGTTATTAGATATTTTTTATATGCACTAGATTTTACGTCAAAAATTCGTTTTCATATTTCCAGTTTTCCTTTTCATGGATATAGAGTAACGCTATTATAAGTGAAATATCCGGCTATTAAATCAAGCATAATAATTACTAATAAAGGCTATTATGTATTATACCTGGCCTGTAGGACATCAAAGGATCATTAGTGTCCTTTCACGTTATTATAGCCTAACACATATTCACGGGGTGAGAGAACAGTAACCCACTTTTTCACGCTGCTATCTTGCTCCCTTTATCTCATCATACCTACTACATGTATATGCAAATCTGTTATAATGGAAATAGTGTAGTAGTTAATTACTCTCATATTAGATATTCCAGGGGATAAGGGTAGAATATTAGCTCCACTAGATCCACACGCTTCTTTAATAACGTTTTTAACCATATAATGTTTTTGCATGGATAATTTCTATATTAGGTGTATCATATTTTTAAAAGTTACACTAGTTTTAGCAGTCTGCAGTGATATTATTGAAGTATATTGTGTAGATATTGAAATGGAATCATAGATACATAGAAATAAATGTAGAAACGAATTTACATCAGTTGCTTGTAAAAAAATTATTTAGAATCGGATATTATACTTCATAAACGTAATAGAAGTCTTTTATTCAGTCTCTTTCATTAAATTCCAAGATGTCAAATTTGGTTTGATAGCCTCATAAAAAGCTATTAAGGATAAAAATATAGAATAGTATCAGTCCTTATATTGTGCGCTTCAATCCAATTATTAAAATGGACCATTAAAAATCTATATCTTTTATATTATTTAAATTTAATGATGATTTAGATTTAATGAATAAAAAAGAGGCTATAGGAAAAACAAAAGTTGACTATGAATACTCTGGGATCTTGTCGGCTTTGAAAAAAGCAACGACTGAAAATAATCCGTATTTTCGTTCAGATTCTTATTAAGCATAAAATAGCGCATTTTTTCTATATTTTCTATAATTTAATCAACCACGTATCTTCAATGGTTTTATTCCTGTAGTCCCCCATAAAATAGTTCTAACCCTGAAGACCATTAAACATTCAGGGTGCAAAAGAAATAAGTGCAAAAAATCTAATGGGTTATTTATTGATTATGAATAAAACACTAATGTTTTATAAAATTCTACTGTATATTGATGGATGGTAGAAACGTTACACGTGTTTCGCTACTTTTCATGTAGCATCTTCAGACGTAAATAAAATTATTGATACAGTAACATAGCAACAGTATTACCTAAGTGATCATAAAACAAGTAACTAGATTTAAATGAATTTTTAAGAGAACTAACTAGATCATAATGTAATTTCTTCAGAATCTTCTTAGTTGTTGATATCAAGAAGAAAATCAAGTAGTGGAGAACGATATGTGTCTAGCTGTTCATTTATTACTGTGTATTGTTGATTATGTAAATGTCTGTGGATCTCTAGAGATTCAAGAAAATTTAATTTAAAATAATGATCACAATGATGTAGTAATTCAATTTTGTTGTTTGCTGTTAGAGTGTGATTGTTTTCTATTAAGTGTTTTGCAAAATTTGATTTTTCTGGATGCTTGAGTCTGTAAGAGTTTAGGTGTTCGTTGTATCTAATTTCTAGATTTCTACAAGTCTGCCCTATATAAACTGAATTACAATGAGAACAGTTTAATCGATAAATTCCAGGTTTCTGTAATTTAGATAACTTTTCCTTTGCATTCAGCAATATAGAACCGTTACTCATAAAAGATTTGAATGAAATATTAAATGTAGTGGTGTTAGAAATTATCCTAGATATTTGTGTTGAAACGTTTCCAAAGTACGTTAGTGATGAATATTTGTATCTAATTTCTAGATTTCTACAAGTCTGCCCTATATAAACTGAATTACAATGAGAACAGTTTAATCGATAAATTCCAGGTTTCTGTAATTTAGATAACTTTTCCTTTGCATTCAGCAATATAGAACCGTTACTCATAAAAGATTTGAATGAAATATTAAATGTAGTGGTGTTAGAAATTATCCTAGATATTTGTGTTGAAACGTTTCCAAAGTACGTTAGTGATGAATATTTGGAAACGTTTCAACACAAATATCTAGGATAATTTCTAACACCACTACATTTAATATTTCATTCAAATCTTTTATGAGTAACGGTTCTATATTGCTGAATGCAAAGGAAAAGTTATCTAAATTACAGAAACCTGGAATTTATCGATTAAACTGTTCTCATTGTAATTCAGTTTATATAGGGCAGACTTGTAGAAATCTAGAAATTAGATACAACGAACACCTAAACTCTTACAGACTCAAGCATCCAAAAAAATCAAATTTTGCAAAACACTTAATAGAAAACAATCACACTCTAACAGCAAACAACAAAATTGAATTACTACATCATTGTGATCATTATTTTAAATTAAATTTTCTTGAATCTCTAGAGATCCACAGACATTTACATAATCAACAATACACAGTAATAAATGAACAGCTAGACACATATCGTTCTCCACTACTTGATTTTCTTCTCGATATCAACAACTAAGAAGATTCTGAAGAAATTACATTATGATCTAGTTAGTTCTCTTAAAAATTCATTTAAATCTAGTTACTTGTTTTATGATCACTTAGGTAATACTGTTGCTATGTTACTGTATCAATAATTTTATTTACGTCTGAAGATGCTACATGAAAAGTAGCGAAACACGTGTAACGTTTCTACCATCCATCAATATACAGTAGAATTTTATAAAACATTAGTGTTTTATTCATAATCAATAAGTATGCAGAGATTCTACGAAGTAAGGGTTGAAAACCTACATTCTAATGGGTTATTCCTTGTTTAAAATCAAGAATGTTTTTCAAATGAAAATAAAGTATACATGCTCCTGTCCTCTTGAGATACGACCTCTTAATAAAGGGGGAATCATAAAATTAAAATTAAACTTTTTTTCTTATAGCATTCTTCGGCTAGTCTGATTTATTCTAAAAAATTAATAACTACTTTTTTGACACCCCCGTCGTAGGGTCGTAACGCAATAGGCTAGCGAAGAATGATTTATTTTCATTTGAAAAATCTGCTTAATTTTTAACCAGGAACCATCCGTTAAATTTTTTGTGGTCAATAAAATAGGTTCAATAGGATGGCTTTTTGATTGCACCGAAAGTAGAAATAAACTTTTATTTTTGAATGCGGCGCGTGGTGTGAATTTTGTTGAATTTTTAGTTTTTCGACTTTCAAATTTTTTGTTTTATGAATAATTTTTCCATTAGAAGAATACCTGCAGAATTTTGTCTTGATTACTAAAAATTAAAAATTAAAGATTAAACAAAATATTAAACATTATTTTGAACCACGTAAGTCAAATATTGTCGTTTAAAAATAGTAGCACCAAAAGGATATGGTAATTTTTCTGGGTAAATGAAAAATGTAATATTACCCAAACCGTGCGATTTACAGAAAATTTTGCTGGACGTATTTCAAAGAAAATAGAAGTTGCTGTAATTTAAGGCTAAATTTATCATTATACCTTCAGTCGTTTCTGAAATATTTGTAAGATTTACTTATACTGTTTTTAATTTTTTTTTTAAATAGGTAACGTAGTCTATTCAGACTATCACTGTGTTTTTAGATCACCGTCGTACCTGTAGACTATATAGAACAAAAAATAACTTCTTTTATGCTTTGGCAAGGCAAGGGTTTTATTACATGCAGGAACTTTCTTGCATAAAAATACTGTCCCATGTTCGAAAAGCTAACGATTTTTCTGGAGTATACTGCAGAGTTATGTCTTTCCTTGCCAGAAAGGGACAGAGGTGGTATCACATCCACTGAATGCATGCCCTAAAAGTACAATACCTGGTAAATATTTTGTCGCCTCTTGTTTGTAAGTAGCATAGCCATCAACACTCTACTACTTAAAAAAAACAACGTTCTTGACCTGCTGAAAGCTCAAACCTGAAAGTAAGATAAGCACCAGCATGCAGGTGCACACCTTCACCAATTATGATCACCTGTTCATAATCTGTACTTTTGGAAAGAGCTGTTGTAATAACATTTTATTGTTTTTTTTATTGGGTGCGACATTAGGCGCAAAATGGGCAAAAATCTAATAATTTGTGCAAAAGTTTCGGTGTTTTGGGCATTGCATATATCCAAAAATATCCATAATAAAATGATATAAAATGATATCCAAAAATCCAATAAATCCAAACATATCCAATGTATCCAACATATCCAAAAATCAGAAATAAGTACATGATCTTTTTCAAGGAATCAGGAATAATTTGACTTGACTTGAGGCCGAAATTTATTATAAAAAAAATTAGGCGACGCAAGTGAAAAAATCTAAAATGCAAGTGCAAGCACTTTTTTCCCCATTTTCCAGGTCCGCTAGTTCCTCATATTAGTAATGGTCTGCTTTCACGGATCACCTTTTATAGAATCATAAAAAAAATAGAACAAAAAGTACAAGCAGGGACTTGATTCTTCTACTTATAAAAGCTAAATGGAATAACCGAGTGGAGTTCTTGTGAATGTGATATCTTCAAACAGAAGTTCAAAAGTATTACTTCACTACATCACATCATGTTATTATTTTCCAAAACATCGTTTACGTCCAGTATGAACACAATGTAAGGACATGAAATAATGGAATACGAGGATAACTTTATTGGACTTTTGAGTAAACTTTTAGAAAAGAACACGACAATTCCAGTCCAACATCGCTTACATAACCCCGGCTAACAAAACGCCATGTAACCTATCCGGGCTTTCAGAGGGTGAACAAATTGCCTCTGAAATGTCCGCCACCCCTAATCTCACCCCGTAAGCCATCCTTCTGGACGAATGCCTCACGTCATTAAGCTCGACTTAATACTGATTTAATTTAGATTTTACTAGAAATTAACTTTATATCTTTTCACTAGCGTGTCAAAAGATTAAGAAAACATTTCACAAATGTGTCTAAGTGTACGTTTAATTAAAAAAGTCGGGTTGAATATGAGATTTGCTTGTGTTTAATAGCAGATTTCTGAATATCACTTGCTATGAACTTGCTATAAAAATGAAATTGCTAATACTGACTTTTTTGTAAAATTTTTGTTTAAAATTAATAAATCAAATTTTTGATCAAATACTTTAAATTTTCGAGTGGAATACTGAAGAAGAGGACAAGCAGATCATATTCGAGAGTCACATCCAAGAAGTAAATAAATCAATTAAACAACGCCTACGAGTTGCCGGAATCAAATATCCCAGACTTTTTACAAAATAATTGTTTTATTCAAAGCTTTGATGCTCCTTGAGTTTTTGTGATTGGTATGAAATCTTGACTTGGTATAGATATGAGATTTTATTGTGAAATGAAGAATAAAGAAAAACATATACTTTGCTACAAGGTTAAATGACAGCAGACGAATTTCTAGCTGTTGCTGATGGTATATTAACTATTCCCAAAAAAATATTTTTATGTGCAACTATTCTTAAAAAAAAAAGAAATTGATATATTCGGGAACTGACATTAACAGCCAATATTATAAAGGCTCATTAGACTAACGGGCAGATTTCTCTGCTGGTTTTTGAAGCTAATATCGACGTCAAATGACTTTTATTAACTTTTCTGTAATAACTTACATGTCAAGAAAATTTAAAAAATGTCCACTTAGACTCGATACCTTCTTCAGAAATAGCCACATAAATCTGCCCGTTAACTTAATGAGCCTTTATAATACCCGCTGCAACTCTAGTAAAGCAGTAATACGACCAATTGCTTCTGAAAGCAATAAAATGAAATATGATAGGCAACTCAAGATATTCGATGTTGTACCTATATGCGATGAAGATCATAAGACATAAGACATCTACTATGTTTTACGTTATGCACCCGTTTAATATTATAAGGAAATCTAACGTGAGCGCCGTTGGGTGTATCCACCCCTGATCTGGGGGTGGGATACTTTAGCTCAATTATATGTTGATCGATGGAAGTTCAAGCGAGATAAATGCACATAAATAGAGAAGCATTCTACTTAGATTTGGATGTCATAGCATTAAATAAGGATATAATAATAATATTAGATAGAGTTGGTAAAATAAACCGAATAATAATATTAAAGAGCTATATAAGAATAGCAATGGATATTACATTGAAATTTATAGTTATGTGAGACGATTAGAAATCTAATCATTTATTATATAATTATTGAAATCGGTAGTCAAAAAGCTTATTCATTGGTTAATTACATGGAATAATTACCTAAAACTCTTGCTCTCAAAATTAAATCAGAGGAACGTTTTACAATTTCTAAATAATTATATTTCAGGGTAATTAACGTAAAAGAGCCCAATGACGGAGACGAACGACTACGGCAAGGAAATTTGCAAAATTGTCTGTTTGTTTATTTTATAATACGAAATGCGCTGCTTTCAAGTTAGAACTGGAGATTTTACTGGCTACTGTACTGGAGCAAGAGGAGATCAATATAGATTTTTCCTTAGTTTGAACTATTTATTCAATTAATTGTAAATGTATTAGAAAAAAACTAATTAGTGATCCATATTTATCTGGTAGCTTTGAAATGGGAAGTACAAAAAGTAGTGTGTTTTCATCTTATTACTATAATATGATCTTTTTGGAGAGCTAAGCGGACATAATACCTATGGCTTGTCCACTGAGTGTTGTCCGGTGAGATGCCACACTGATCCTGACTATAAACGATTTGATTTTTTATATTTTAATTCGTACAAATTCTAATTATTAGAACTGTACGAATCAAATCAATTATTGTATTATAATATTTATATTATAATAATAATAATAAATATTATAATTATAATATATATCAATTATTATAATTTTACGAATTAAAACATAAAAAATCAAATCGTTTATAGTCAGGATCAGTGTGGCAACTCACCGGACAACACTCAGTGGACAAGCCATACCTGTCAATTTACTGCCTTTTACAAAACAATACTAGTTTTGTAAAATCGTTTGATAAAGTTGCCGTTTTGATTATCATTTTAGTTTAAAAATGACATTCTTCATTCTTTGACACAAGTGCCTAAAAGTGACATACTTTTGCGCACTTGTCATAAAAATAAGCAACTTTTCACGAATCTTCATGAAGCCTGTCACTTTGACAATATAAAATACCAACTCTAGAGTTCATAAATTTATATTTCTTGATGACTTATCAGAATTATGAAGTTTTTTGTTTCTTGGCGACTTAACAAAAAATCTTGTGTGATACACAAAAGGAGAGCACTTTGACGATTGTCAAACTCGGTCTCGGTCTTCGGCCTCGATTGTCATACAATTGAGTTGCAAAATGGGAGTGTTTTAAGCACTTTTTTACAATTTGTTATATTGGAAGAAAATAAAAATATAATATTAAAAAAAAAGAAAATATAATAATAAAATGATCTAATAAATGAAAAAAAAACTTGCGAATAAACACATGCACAAACCGAAAAAAGGAAAGAACTATTAACTAACCAGACTAGCTATACAGTTTCCATGAGTTTGATAGCTGAGTCCCTGCGTGAGTGCTGGGGAGTATGGCTTGCTAATTTTCTGTTATTCCTTTATGTCTCAATTTTCACTTTTCAAAAAGTTCTGACTAATTGGTCTCCGCCAAAGCCATATACGTTAAATAAAAAAATAAAAAAATACAATTTGTTTCACAAACTACTATTGTGATACCAGTTACCAAATGAAAGTGTTTTATGAATGGACGAAAATTGCCAAATGAGGCCGAAGGCCGAGATTTACAATCGTCGAAGTGCTTAAGCACTCCTTTCACAACTTGTAGCACAATAATAGTTTGTGTAATAAGTTGCAAAAAAGTACTTAAAACACTCCCATTTTGAAACTTTTATCACAAACTACAGTTGTGATACAAACTACAAAATGGGAGTGTTTTAAGCACACGCCAACTCTCGTTCGTGTTTAAAACACTCCCATTTTGAAACTCTTATCACAAACTACTATCACGATGTCAGTTGCAAAATGAGAGTGTTTTAAACACGCGACAAATATTTGCAAACGAGGCCGAAGGCGGAGTTTGACAATGGTCAAAATGCTTAAACACCCCTTTTGCAATACATTTTTTGTTAAAAGAATATTTTTTGTTAAACCGGTAGGAAATAACAATTTATGAACTCCAAGCCGCCAATCCAATAAATTTGTGAACTCCAGAGATTGATATTTTATATTGTCAAAGTGAAAAAATTTATATTTCTTCATTCTATATTTCTATATTTCTTCATGAAAACTTGCTTTTAATTGTCATTTATGTTACTTTTCCGCACTCAGTGCTCAAAAGACGCACAGTACGTTTTCTACGCACTCAGTACCTCTAAAAGAGGCAACAATGTGTCGTTTAGACACTTGTGCCTAAAAAATGCCATTTAAAAACTAAAATGTCAATAAAAATGGCAACTTTATGAAACGATTTAACAAAAAAGTTTATAAAGCGACATTACTCAAGAATGTTTTGCATAAAAGTCAGATTACTTGTAAAAATAAAAGTAGTAGTATTAATAATAAATTCCTATAGCTAATGGAATTAATTTTACGAAGCAAACTCTCTCCACAGACATATACACACACCCACGCACAAACAGCAAACTCTACGCCGACTAAGGCCTTACAAGCTGCTTTCAAGCTAACTCTACACATACCATTTCGTAATTAATGCGGAAACAAATGGTTAATTTCACTTACAATCTAATATTTTCGAAAGATCTACAACCCTAAGGCCCCAGAAATAATCAATAATGAAATATGTGTCTCTCCTCGCTATACACACATATACCACTTGAATATGGACAGATGGACATAATTCATATCAGTTTTCTCAACGTATTTCTGGAGATTTATCTCTGACTTGTTTGTATGCAGCCAGGCTTCGAAAGTGCTCAAAACCAAGGTACCTACGGGTATTTTTTACAAGTGAAAACTTTAATATACAAAAAGTGATAAATAAGGTATTCAGGACCGGTTTGAGGATAAATTTTAGACTGACTTCAACGTAAAGGCACTTTAAATTGTTGTTACGAACCAAAGTGAAATAAGACTTTAAATTTCAAAGTTACTTTTCTGTTATTATAACACTGGGGTCTTAGGGACGGTTGCACAAACATAAATTATACATTTCCAAATAATTACTGATTTTAAAATGCCCTGTATTATCAAAAAAAGAAATGCTAATTACTTTAATTAATTAATTAATTAATTAATTAATTAATTAATTAATTAAATAAAATCAGTAATGATCTCAAAATTGTAAATCTACGTTTGTGCAGCCGGCCCTTACATTTTCAAATTTAATAGGTAATTATAGCTATGTTATTTTTTTCAGTTTGGCAGTTATGATGTCACATGATTATGACATGACAGATCGACAGGAGACAGACGAGAGCTAGGCCCGACCCTTGAAAATTCCAGGATCGTTGATTCGTCATCGTACATAAGAATTATTGCACATTAAGAAAAACCACTCTTCAGCGTATTCTCACGAAAGACTTGCATCTTCATGTCTATAAAGTTCAATTGACTCAACAACTTCTGCCAACAGACCATGCACAGCGAAGAGAGTTCACCAATTGAATACTTGTGTCATAAGAAGTGAATAATGCACACAAAATCATTTTACGATGAGGTGCATTTTCGCCTAAATCGCTTCATTAGAGAGAGAAACCCAGGCAGTCACCTTCTCCAAAAAGGGCAACGGGAGATAGATATGGTAATTGCAGGACACTCTCTTCCTCCATCATTATCTCTTCGTTTATACTTCGTGTGGGCATCGGAGAGAACATGTCTTGGACAATCTCCGCACGAAGATACTGTTCAGATGTTTGCAGCTCAGCTGCTGAACATATACTTAAATGGTTGACTCCATCCAGAAAAGAGCCATCCACTTGATCGGTGACCCGGTTCTTTTACCTGGTTGGTTCTTTTTATAAGGAAAAAACGAAGCAAAAACGTTTCGTCTTCAAATAAAATTTGTGCTGTACATTTTATTAGTATTATTGCTGCTCCCGTATTAAGTTAAAAAAAATAAAGCAGGCGTGTAATAAAGAAATATAAAATTGACGTTTCATGACTCTAAAATAATGCAAGCTGAGCATCGAAAGTTGAGAACAGTTTATAAAATTGACACAATGAATAATGAGGCCGTTACACCATGGAGTTGGGGATTAACGTAATGGAACTTCAATGTTCGTCCTTTACAATATTTAAAACGAGGAATTATTTCATAAACAATTAAACGGCAATTGAAAGTAATATTCGGTAGGTAGTAAAATAATCCTCAATTTACAATAATATTGAATCAAAACCTGGATGAAAATGTGAAACATTCCCGAACTTCGAGTTGCTGGCTTCAGCTGGGCTTCCAACGGCAATAATTCACCCGGTGTCCGGGAATGTTACACGTTCCTACCTCATATTATTTTACACACACGGAAAAAACTCGAGCGATTATTTTCCTGGATCATATAATATTCTAAGAATATTATTTTTGTTCTCTGAGAATTTTTTAAAGCCAAAAAATGTTGTTATTGTGTAAATAGCTTAACGCCCCGTATCTTCGAAACAAAGCGACTTGGAAAAAAAACATCAAAGGAAAAAATATTCTTAGAATGATCCAGAAAATACTTATTTCTTTCAATTTTTTTTCAGGAATGTTTCAGTGCTAAAGCAATTTGTTGAAAATATTTACCTTGTAAGTGGAAATATCACGTGTTTAACAACTAACATGTCCTGAGAGTTGGTCCTGGAGATCGAAACGTTTGTCATAACTTGATTTTATATTCGTCGAAAATATGAAATATGAAATAACAGACTTACTAGACTAGTTTTTTCGACTTTCTACGATTGTAATCCGCTGTCACGGTAAAGTCCTGTAATAGTGATTTATCTATCCGTTACTTCAAAATAACTGTAGTTTTACGGATAGTTATAAGTATTCAATTCAATCGTCAGTATTTCGTTCCTGAGTCTAAATTTCATCTCGAAAAAGTTGCAACCACATACAGCCAACAAACAGTAAATCATCAGAACATACTAGTTGAGCAAGTCTATGACAATGGTCCAGAAGTAAGAAGACTCCGCAGAACATGGCCACAAGACCTAAGCCTAAACCACACAGCACTAAGCACAGTGGGTGTATTCCATAAGGCGAGGCATCAATGGATGCTCCCTTACAAGTCTCCTCATATTTCATATTTACTTAATGCTCCAAATGGAAGTAGATTGTAAATCTTAGTACCAAATAAAAAAAAATGCGAAAAATGCTCCGAAGTAGTATTGTAATGACGTTTCTCTTTACGTTTCTTGCGCAGTCATGTTCAAATGTCTTTGAATGCGATTTCGTGATTAGACTATTCAAATAAATCACTTTACTTCACTCGTTTTTATTTTATGCACTCTTCATGACTAAGAATACATTTAATGAACTCAGAAACATGTAAACAAATGAATTCTATAAATTACTCGTATACAGGGTGTTAAGAAAATGACGGATAAACTCTTCAGTACATTGTAGCAGGGGACACTCAGTAAAGTACGGGAAAAATAATTTAAAAAAATCCAGAGCTACATTTTAAAAGATATAAGCAAAATATTGAACAATAAATTTGGCAACGTTTAACACGATAACAGTTGGTATTTGGTAATTTCGTCTAATTTCTAACAATGTAGGTAGTCAAGGTATCAAAACCGTTGTTGCCAAGTGCTTTTTTTTTCAGCATCTTAGAAAAGAAAAAAAATCTTATTCAATTTTCCAAGCCATCAGTAATACATCTTAAGCTATTTTTTTAATTGATAACGATTAAAGTACCCTTTTTATATCTTTAAAGTTATTATTTTTTTGCAAATACTGAAAAACAAAGATAGTAAAATATTAACTTTGGCATTTTTTATCTCACCAAATTAAAGACCAGAATTTTTAAAATTATTTTTCCCGTACTCTACTGAGTGTCCCCTACAATGTACTGAAGAGTTTATCCGTCATTTTCTTAACACCCTGTATAAAAATGATATTACCGAACCTAAAGTAATAATAATTAGAAAATGTGCACCAAACATTTTCAGATTACGAAGCAAAATCCCTGAAACAAGAAGTGCCGGTGGTATACAAGTACACCTAGGTATATGGAGGATCAGACAGAGTTTTAAAGACGAATTTCACCAATCAAAATACTAAGCAACTTTTGAATCTCTTGTATAGATTTTTATTTTACATTCATCGTTCGCATGAAACACTCCAGGGTTGCTTGATGGAGAAATAATTGCGTCCTTGTCATATCTAAATATCGAAAATGATTACTTTCTTATGAGAAGTTTTGCATCCCACAGCCTCTTGAGGAGAACAGGCTTTCGAATAATAAACGCATAACGAAGGTAACTCAATTTTTTTCATTATTTAGTCTATTTCTCTCGTATGATAACGAGAGAGAGAATTGTTGTGATACAATTCACAATGTATTTATTCTCTATGAATTCGACTAAAAATAATAAGCGAAATAATCCGTGACTATATTCAAAAAACTGATGAGTATTTAATTAGTTTTTGTAGTTGATTCTAGCCCGTGGCAACCAATCACAATTTTTCAAGAAGCCTTTTAATAGTTTGTTGGCACTGTTGTTTTGGGAGGGCTGCAATGTAAGTTAAGAATTTTATTCATAATAATTTGTAGGAATGTTTCGATTTGGTGCATGAATTTTCAATAAGTCATTTCAATAAAAATCATTTATGATGAATAGTATAATGATCTAATCGTTGTGCGAGTTATAACGATAATCCATGAGTTGACACTCACCGTGTTGTCAAATTCTTTCACTCTTCCTGAGGACTCGTGATTTTATATTTTTGTTGGTATTGAAAGCTGCATCGACCGCTGAGGGTTATAAGCAGCTTATTTATGTTCAAGATCGTATCGTAGAAACCAGTTGCTTTTGGGAAACAGAAAATGTGGTCAAATTGGTTAGGGTTGGTAGGAATGACACTAAAGAGGTATATTCTGTGTTTGGATCTTGATGACTGTTGTAGTTTTGGGCATGAGCTGAAGATGTGGTGAATAATTAGTCTAGCATGATGGGTAGGTAGGAGGTTTTTCTCTTCACACGGAGGGTATAGAGATTTGAGAGAAGATTACATAAGGTCGCTGTAGGAATGAAACGTTTGAGTTGCCGAGACTCAGAGAAACCCAGATGGGACCGCTTCTCTTGCCAACGCGTCTGCTCGCTCATCCACCTTCGATGCCAACATGGCAGGGGGTGTACAAAAAGACGATTCTATTTGGGAATTCACTAAGTTTACATCTAATATGTTTAAAGAAAAGTTTTTTGGAGGAGATAAGGTTGGTGGTTTGAAAAGGTCTAAGTAAATCGGAGCAAATACTGAAGTGATGCTTGGGAGTGAAGATAACATGTTCAATAGCAAGAAGGATGGGCGTAGGACTTCGCTGAGAAAATGCTGAATAAATTAGGGAGGCGAAGAGCAATAGAAGGGGTAATTACGAAGCAGGAGATTTTATCATCGGGCTTAGATCCGTCTGTATTGATAACTTGGTTACCTAACGTGAATACATGATTGCTGGTTGTGGACTTATCGAACCTTGAGAGTGATAGATTAAGCGGGAGTCGTGGTGAGGTCCCGGAAGCTGGGAGGGTTGGAGAGATGGATTGTGACCCAGGGATGTAAGAATTTGTCTCATATTCAATTCTACGTATATGTTGGTAGAAAGGGGGGACGATGTGTAAATATGAATCAAAAAGGGTTTTAGAACTTTTGGAAGATAAGAGGGGGTAGTTGCAACAATTGGATTTTGCGGATGTGTTGGAGGAATAGTTAAGCGACAGGAGTTTGACTATTGATTTTATGACTTCGATAGTCTTAAAATGGGAGATCCTGGATGCAGAGTAAGCAGTGATTCCGTAATCGATTCTGGATCTGATGAAAGATTTGTAAATTAAAAGAAGCGTGTTGGTATCAGCCCCTCAGAAGTGGCACGACAAAGCTTTAATAAAGTTGAGACCGCTAATGCACCTTTTCTTGATTTGATCGATACGCTACTTCCAATTGAGCTTCCTGTTAAAGACAACGGCCAAGTATGTGATGTATATAGTTGGTAAATTAAATGCTTTTGTGGCAATTCAATGAAAAATGGCACATTATTTGTGGCTATTGGGCAGCGTGCACGAAGCATTTCGCGACCTAGAGTGACAACTATTTCGTGCACTATCTAGAAATTTTGTATTTGTTTCCCTAGTAACAAAGCAACAAATAACTTTTTTTCCCTTGCTCATTAATGAAGCTGTCAAAAAATGTTGTATGCATCGTGAGTGCGAAATTATGTTGCATTCGAATATGTTTTTGTCTCGGCTTTCTCGTCGACATAGAATCTCTCATTTGCAAAGGCCCAAGTTCAATTTTGGGCACTAGATGCATAAATAACTATATTATACTTTATTGTTTTATTAAAATTTATTTAGTAAGTACTAATAAATTGTTGTTGCCAGCTTAGAGATTATATCAATTAATAGTATTCACGTAATATAATTATTATCAAACCATCAGTTCATCCCTTCATAGTCGGTATACTTAACAATAAGTTTAATGAGTCTGGAGATAAATGCGTACAATGCTAAATTTTGTGATTAGAAATGGCACTAAATAAGGGTAAAAGGGTGGTTGTCAGGTGTATATACATATAACTAGTATATACACCGTAGAGACTGAACTACATATTAACTAAATAAGGATAAATTGCCGAAGGTAATTCCAGTGGTATTATAATTTACCTTGACTGTCTAATGGGTACCATTTAAAGCACGTGCATTTGCGGGATCTTATGTTAACTAACGAGGCTTATAAATACTTATAGATGGGACATATTGGATGAAAACATTATTTATTAAATCTGACTTAAATCAGAATCTCACCATTGACCCAATTTCTTGTTGAATTATTGCCTTCAATTGATATTTTCTGAATTAATTCTCGAAACTTTTACAATATTGCTGCAATAAATGTCTACGTTTTTACAAAGAACAACAAAGAGAAACCTCAATAACGGTGGTTATTAAAGTAATCATTGAAATAGAATTCATAATTTATTCCGCTAAAAATTCAACAAGCAAACTTGATGTGATGTAATAAGTTGGAAAACATTACAACGCTCTCTAACAAATGGAGCGAAATTCATTTTCTAAATTTACCGAGCTTCTTGCTTTTAATCTTAAATCTTTGTCTACTGAAATTTGAAATAGAAACCCGTAAGTCCTGAAAATTACACATGTCAGGCATTTAGCGTCTAAACCAAGCACGTCATAACATGAATAAGCAGCAGCTTAGTTACCCCTTCTAGCCTCACACCCCTCTTTCCCTCTAGCTGACATTTGATAAAGGATTTAGATTCTGTCTACACAACATTATAGTTACGTCACTATCAGCTATACCTAATTCCTTTTGCTTTGTTTAATCCAGTAGTAGCAAATTGTAAGGATTTGTAATGTGGACACCATCTTATACTATAACCCCAAAAGGATTAGGTAAAGCAGCGTCTGTATTACGCAGTATAATTCCACTATATACTAAAATTGGTATTTTAAAAACACTTTGTCTAATGTCGGATGTTGATGTATCAACAAGATTCATGCAGAACTGGAGGAGTCAGTTTTTGAAACTTGAGCTTATGTAGGTATATCAACGGATATCTTGTCTTCCAGTCACTATAATAGTGCTTAGATAGTAAGTAGTAAGTGGTAATCAGGTACTGAGAGTGAAAGCGTGAAGTTTATTGTTGCCTGGGAGGATGCTTGAAGCTGAGATAGCTGCTAGTGCTGAGAAAGGGATGTTTTTCTCCCGTAGGCAAAGGAAAAGAGATTGAGTTACAAGGCAGCTCGTTAGGATGACAGTTGAGGCCTTATTTGCCGTGTCTGGTAATTTCAACTACATTAGTTCAAGGCAGAGAAGGAAAGGATTCTGTAGGGAATTTGAGATAAACGATTTGTTTTAGAGATAGCTCTCTAGGATCCTGATATAATGTTTCTGTGTATTAAAGATACGATCAAAGCTCAAGTTTTGATATAAAATTAATGGAATTCTGCCGGAGCAGTTATCTGCAATTATTGCAATAATTAAAGTGCATTTCTGTAAGATGTACAAAGTTACAGTGCTGTAACTATTTTAACTACCTACACCTTTATATCATTGAAAATTATCAATTAGGCCGAAAATAAAAACTCATGAACTATTTAATTTCCGATATAATGCGGAAAAAAATTGCAGACTGTTAAAAATAAGTATTGTCAGCAGACCCCCTTTTCCAAATAGCATGTTCGGGGAACTACTAAACGGTGATAGAAACCCAGTCAGTTAAAATAAAGAAATCTAAATTTAGGTTAACTTTAGTTGTTGCTGAAATATGCTGAAAACAGAAAAACCGAAAAAACGCCTTTTAAGTCATGGGCACTTTTTGTTTTAAATTGATATGAACGAGTATTTACAATCAGTTCTGCCATCGGAGGTGTTTGGAATTTTTACAAGTGAAACATACTGACGTGAATATTTTAAATCACCTGTTAATTATCGATTAGCTCAGGCAAATTAATTATAACAGCTCGAATTCCTTTGGCTAAAAAACATCTTTTTTAGGTATGAACTGGTGTTTTATAGACAGCCGTCGATGCCAGGCAAAGTCATCTTCAAAACAATAACGTTATCGATTATGTACTCCCACACATAATTTAATTAACACGGCACTGCTTACCTCGCGGATATACAAAGTGTTGCGTCTCATTTTTTCATTTTACAGTTTTCACTTTCATTTAATCCTGCCTTCCGTAATCTTCCTTCATGTTGCGTTTAGACCAATGTCAAAGCACTTCGGATGTCCATTGAGTTGTATAACCACAACATCTATATCTGGAGCGACAGTGAGAAAAAGGCATAAAGGAGAGAGGAAAGTATATCCTGCAGACCAGCAGGAAGCAGTGCTTTTTTCTCAATTGAGACCACTGGAATGAACAGAAGAACTGGTATGCGCTCTCTCCTGCGCTGGCAACTGTAAAAGCCTCCTTAGAAAGAATGCGATACTCGGTGGGGGCAGTCTAACGCAAAGAGCACTAAACCCATATAATTTCTCTTTTTTATGTATTTACTCTGATCCTGCATAAAGCAACATGTGTTAAACTGAAACGGCATGCCACTTTCTGACAGGCGATCTAAGCTCGCGTTCTCAATTGAGAACTAAGTTTGCAATATGTGATGTTATTTTCATTGTTTTTATTTCCTTGTGACGTCACTTTCGCCATTTATGTGGTTTTCGAATGTTGAAGTTAGGGCAGTAATGATCATGACGTCGATAATTGAAATTGTTTTCCCGATTTTCTCGAAAATGGCTCAACAGATTTGAATTTAGCTACAACAGAAACGGCTACTCAATCGTAGCTTTATCCTATGACCAGTCTTTAAAGTGGTGACTTGGTCTGTGAACACTTTATGGAAACAAAAACCCAATGAAAATTATTGATCCAAAGCATTTGGCACATAATTGTATCCCGAATAAATCGAAAGAAGCTTTCGACGGCAGCCAAAAAGTGTTCACAGGCAGAGTATGCATTAATGACAACGTTTCTGCCATTATAGTAGACTTTCATGTAAAGAGTCATTAGAGCGTATTAAAGATTATGTCGCACTGCGGGATGCAATACAGTCAAACTGCGGGTGTCAGCAATATCTGACACCAGCTATTATATCGACTTGGGAAGTGTCGGATATTAATTGAACATGAGCTTTTTGATTTGGAAGTGAGACTGGGATGGTTAGCCATCCAAGCCCTGGTACTAGGTTTGATGAATCCTAATAGGGTTCATCAGATTTAAGGAGACGTGTTGACTCCCATGAACATGAGAACATGTATCACTCTATTTTGAAGCAGAAGACTCAACGACGGGAAACATAGATACAGACAGATTCCGTACCTATTATTATTTCTTCATCAAATAAAAATCCGTGCCATAAAAGATGTTGTTGAAGTAAATGCTTCGCAGCATTGGACAGTTCTTCCACCACACAAGATTATTATTATGATTTATCAGCAACTCGATTCAGAAATTCTCTATCTCTTGGTTACTGTCATCAATGATCAGGATTTCCATCAACTTGCAATGAATGTGCACGTAAAAACTGTGCTTTTTTGGCTAATATATTTGGAATGGTTGTAATAGGTATATGAAACCTGGTCTAATGATAATCGAACCAACATGCATTAGTTGCTGATATAAAAACTGTAGGAGTATGGGAATCAGGAAGAGCTGTATTTTTACCACCTAATTAATCAAGTTTCTTCTTCCTACCTTGATTAGTACCGGCACACTATCGCTCATAATCATGCCCGTGAGATAATCCGCAAATAATGATAGGTCTGCTATACTTATTTTTACTGAAGTTTGGACTGGCCGTTTGACTCATTGTATTTTTTTTTTGTATTGTGATCAAGTTACTGCGACCTAAAAGATCTATTGTATCCCCTCTACTGTGCTTGCTTCGCCTGGTGTGGAATCCCTTTAGTGAAGCACCCTCTCCAAGCCCGTTTTCTTGAAAAACTTCAGGATTTTGAGAGGATCAAGGTCAGATAAGTTCCCTGCCTCTAGCTGGTGGTGGCCCAAAACATTACTTCTTTTGAGTTCTAATGCATCGCAGTTGAGCAGTAGGTGACGTGATGTCTCGTCTCCTTTACCGCAGAATCTGCAGACGCCATTCTCTTCTCTGCCTAACTTCCTCATGTGTTCCTTGAGCTTACAATGTCCCATTAGGGATCCAGTCAGTGTTCTGAGACGTTCCTTGTTGAGGTAGTTTTTGATGATTCGAATAGTGACGTTATAAGGCGTAGAGGCACTAGGAGGAAGATAACGATTTTTAGATTAAACAGTAAATTTTATGTAGGTACTTGTGGCGAAGTTACAAAATGGACGGCACACGACTGTTGGTTTTAGATTGCTGTTAAGTTTAATCACGATTATAGAATAGACTAAAAACAAAATTAAAAAGATAAACAACTGGGAAAATAGCACTAACTTTGATTTATTAGAGACTATTCTACGCTTGCTAAAGTACACAATGCGGACTTTATTTTAGTGAATCACGGAACGGAATTTCAAAATATACCCGCCGGCTTACATAGAACCGGACAGGTAGTCTGCAATATTGCAACACTGTATCGTCCAAAATTTCTAACTACTGGTAGGACTATTCGACAAGAGATGGAGTTGCTTGTAGAATTCTTTGATTTGAAAACAGAGATATGCCTATCTTGGATATTTCTGGGTAGAAAATAGGAAATTAGCAGGGAACCTTATTTTATTTTACCTCTAACGTATAAATACACGTTGCAGTTTTATTGCTCTTAGTATTAGACCGGTGTAATACTCTTCTTATTCTTTATCCAAAACAGATCCAATGGATCAGATAGGATTAAAAAAGAAAACAAATGTTATAATTAAAATGAAGAATTTAATTTAGAATCACTGTGATTTTAAATTACATTCCAGGGGGTATATACGAAAAAACAGTGTTTCCATCATCAACAATCAAAATACTCAATTATTTTGCTTTCAAATGCAAGCCCGGGATGTACCTACATATTATTTGCGTGTACGGAATACTTTTGCTTCAAACAATCAAACAACAAAAATAAAGATTGCACAACTTCATTAATAAAACTATTAATTAGGTTTATTTTGTATGTCATTAGTGAGTAAAACAATATAATCTACATGTTGCATAAAATATGTGCAAATATAAATCGAAAATAAATAGTTAAGTAATGGAATTTCCGCATATTACAGAAAATTCAATTAAAATCGGGTATACTTATTAGTCTATTTATTCATCAGTTCTATAAAAGTATAATTTTTACGTCTCTTGCATGGTGAATGTTTATTGGAAAACATGGCATAGGGAAATAAAATGCGTAAAAATTAGTATTAGCGAATATTCGCTTTCATGTACCGGGTGAGTTATCAAAAACGGTCAGCGGGAATATCTCAGAAACTTGGCGTCGTACAACCTCAGGAAATTTTTTTTTAAGGAATGTGGCCCTAAAAAATCGTTGGAAAATAGATTTTTTATCTTTATCTCTATAATAGAGTGAGTCAGTTTTTTGTAGCAGCAGGACTTCACCAATTTATAGAAAACCTGTATTAAAGGAATAAAAGCTCCCATAAGCATACGTATGGGAACTTTATTAAAACAGGTCTTCTATAAACTGGTGAAGTCCTGCTACAAAAACCTGACTCATCCTGTATAATTGTTTTTTTACTTGCAATAATAACTCGATAAATAAATTTATGGGGGAACGTCAAACCTTTGTTTATTCAAATGTCGATTATTCCGGTTAACCTCAACGGAATTTAACAAGATTACTCTCATTACAAAGAGCTTTCCTTCTTCTGTCGATTGCATCATACGAATTTTTCAGTTTGTCACCACAGCAACCGCTAGCGTGCGTTATTTGACATGTAAACAAATATCGCGAATTTTCTAAAAAAAAAAAAAAATAGAATGGTGGTATATTCATTTTTACATAGGAAAAAAGTGAAATAAAGTCTTATGGTGTCATTGATAAACACAGCTGAATAACTTTCGTCTAACTGCCTAACTGCAGATATATGCCAGCCAACTTGATTCTATGAATTTTCAAAGTTTAGGCCCCGCACGGATGAAAATCATCCCTCGGTAAATTTCAGAAATTCAAAAATGTTCATGGCGATAAATTGATGAATCCACGGGCGTGAAAATTGATGAAACTTTTGGTATTTTCAATTTATTTTCTGTTTACCACATTATTGCAGTGGTGAAAACAGAAAAACAATTAAAAGTTCATGAGATATTTTCATTTTTATATCCAAAAATTGCGTTTTTGGGAATATCTCATGACGTGAATGACTTTCAATCGTTTTTATATTTTCACAACTGTTACAAGCGACAAAAGTTCTTATTATATAACATACCGAAATACCTAACAACCACCTAATAACCTAACAGCTAACAACAAACGGTACGAGTATAACAGAAAGGTATAACAGTTCGACATATTATTATATGGAAATTATTGATGATTTATTAACATGGTTAAGGAAAACTTCGTACATTTGTTTTTGTTATTGTTTTCCAGAGTTAAAAAAATTTCTAAAATTTCTGCAACATATTATACACGTTGCAGGATCCTCTAATCGTACGTTGAATTTTCCTCCATAACGATATGTATGTACAACTGGTTGTGACTGCTTGGCACTTTTCTCTGCTAATTTGACGTATGTTTTTCGATATAGCGAGTTCCCAAATGAAAACCATTCAGAACGTCACCTTTGAGGTAGGGTCCATGTATTCATAAGTTGCTGATTGCGCCTTTCCGGTCCTATATTTCTCTCCGTGTTCCGCTGCAAGGCCTGCATGTTCTCTGCAATAACGGTGATCGTAACTCACCGCTCTCAATTCGACTCGGTCACTAAATATATGTACTAATAAAGCCCTGCTGTTCTCCTTGGTACCGGTAATGGAGGCTGGATAGGCGGCATTCCTATTACTGGACGATTTCATAGACCTGATGCTTAATTTCAAACATTCCAGTTGATGTCGTAAAAAGATATTACCTACCGGGTAATCATTTTCGTAATAATATTCCTATAAGCATGACGAATGACGATACAAACGGCAATATTAACTATGATGGACTCTCAACAAGCTCTTTTAATGCAGTTGAAATTCAATAACGCTTTCTGAATGACACATTTGCCCTAATGGCATGATGAAGACAGAGACATCGATGTTTCAATGGTTATTTCCATCTCATCAGTTTGTCACATCACCACCATCAGAGTAGTGTGCCCATCAGAAATCTCTTGACACACTCGAAAGCACTCTTGTCCTTTTCCCCTTCCATAGTGCATAATTCACGAACGGAGGGAAATTATGGACAAAGGACGGGGAAGTACACTGGGACGGAACAACATTTCTGCATCGTATTCGAGCTGAGTAGTTTGTTCCTAAGCCCTTTTCATTCTAACTATAGAGATACCCTACAAAGTCGCTCAAACCTGTTCGCCTAACATCATTCATACTGAAAAATCTAGAAAGGTGGCTGGATGTGCACATCAGGAGGAGTGATTTAAAATTCCACTCCTGAGTGTGCACCGATATGCCTATCAGGCTGGCAAATCAACTGATTTGGCCCCTATAATAACCTTGTGAGGGAGATCGCCAAATCCCTTGATGATCAGAAGATCTTGGCGGGAGTCTTCCTCGACATAGAAGGAACATTCAACAATACATTGCCAGTCTCAGTGCACGAAGCAGCAGTTTCGAGAGGAATAATAGATCCCGTCATAAGGAGGTATTAATCCTCGCAAAACTGTTATTGAACCATTCACCAGAAGAAGAAAGTTGGAAGGCCTGACATCTCCTACTCTACTAGGAGAAAATATACTATTTGCGGAAGAAGCTAAATATTTGGATGTCAGTTGGATTGAAATCAGTTGGATAGAAAGCTATTGTGGAATTCCCATTTGGAAAAGATCATCTGGAGAGCTTTGCGCTGTAGATGATCTTATCACTTTAGATAGATATAGATGTAGATTATGAAGTTACAAAAAGATCTGTGGGAGGATTTGGGTCAGTGGTCCCAAGAAAATATTCTGGCTATAAGTAATGAATGATCGCATATGGTTGTGTAGCTTGGTGATCTAAAAGCTTACAAACTAATGAAGGGCTTGAACCTAATATATCTCAGGAAGATGAACGTTTGGCCTTGGTTTATTGAAAATCGAGCCGGTCCTAATTTTTTCGGCGGATTCTTAAAATAAATGCAGAAAGATACCAAAGATTTTTTATGATTTTTTTTTCAGTACCAGCACTGAAAATCGATCGGCCTATTGTTTCAGCAAAATGGAGTACCATCGCATTTTGAAAATAATGTGAAGACTTAACGTTGTTTCCTGGCAGATTGATTCAAGGTAGAAGTTTCAGGGCGTATGATGTGGCAAGAAGTTGAACGAACAAATCTTCAGGTTATCAGCAGTTTTCTTGGCGAATTTACAAATTGTCTTTATCTTCCTAACTAGGCAACG
The DNA here is from genome assembly GCA_910589415.1 of Malachius bipustulatus. NCBI lineage: Eukaryota > Metazoa > Arthropoda > Insecta > Coleoptera > Melyridae > Malachius > Malachius bipustulatus. The sequence continues at coordinate 36,470,322 of OU342634.1, read as the reverse complement.
GAATCAAAAATAATTGAGATTGCAAATGAAAACTTTTCCCGTTTTCGAGGGTGAAAAATCTGAACACGATGGCGTAGAGCAAATTTCTTTTTCTGGTTGCGTTCACCCCCTATTGGCCAAAAACCACCCCCTTTTTTAAAATCTCCGTTATAATGCCCCCGGGTCGGAAAAAACCGCGTGCAACTCGCTTTTGGGGATGCATTGTATCTAATGACAACTGCCCGTCACCCTACGCCCACTCCCTTGGCCAAGAACCACCCTACAATGGGGTTGAAAATGTTTTTCTCTTATAATCCTGAATATTTCTGCATTCCCAGTTTTCGAGGATGCTAAACACGATAGTAACCACCTTACACTTCTACCACCCATTTCATCCCCCCAAATTGAAGAAAAACACTATCCAAGGGGGTTGAAAATGTGTTTTTTTTATGAATCGGGCAGCCTGCCGCATACCCCCGTTTTCAAGGATGCTGAACACGATGGTCACTATCTTAGACCTCTACCACCCCCCCCAAATTGACAAAATGACCCTCCAAGGGGGTTGAATTTTTTCTATCGGGAATGTTGTAAATGTTATTTTGTATCATAATTTACCGTGCTTTCTATTGGGAAAAATATGGAGGCAACGTTTCTGTTACTTTAGTAACAGTCTAAAGTCTAAAGAAAGTCTAAAGTCTGAAGAAACGTTACTAAAGTAACAGAAACGTTGCCTCCATATTTTTCCCAATAGAAAGCACGGTAAATTATGGTACAAAATAACATTTCCAACATTCCCGATTAAAAAAAAATTCAACCCCCTTGAAGGGTGATTTTGTCAATTTAAGGGGGTGGTAGAGGTCTAGGTAGTGACCATCGTGTTCAGCACCCTTGAAAACGGGGGTATGCGGCTGGCTGCCCGATTAATATAAAAAACACATTTTTAACCCCCTTGGAGGGTGTTTTCCTCCATTTGGGGGGATGAAAACGGTTGATAGAGGTGTACTCGTAAGTTGTGGTTACCATCGTGTTTAGCATCCTCAAAAACAGGGAAAAGCAGAAAGATTAAGGATTATAAGAAAAAACATTTTCAATCCCATTGGAGGGTGGTTCTTGGCCAAGGTAGTGGTCGTAGGGTGACGGGCAGTTATCATTAGATACAAGGCATTCCCAGAAGCGAGTTGTACGCGTTTTTTTTCCGACCCAGGTGCATTAGAACGGAGATAAGGGGGTGATTTTTGGCCAAGGGGGGTGTACGCAACCCGAAAAAGAAATTTGCCCTACGCCATCGTGTTCAGCACCCTCAAAAACGGGGGAGGAAAGTGGTTTCGTTGCGTCTGAAAAAATTCGTATGTTTTCCGACTCATATAGACGCCACTATTTAGGAAAGGGCTGTTAGAATTTACATTAAATATTTTATCTGTTAGGATGTGTGTATAATTTATTTTTATTCCTTTTCCTATCTCGTTCTCTTTCTAAATTGTATTGTTTTTGCCAAATTTGTAAAGTAAATCAAGTGCTGCCGGATAAATCTGCAGTGCACCGCTGGAAGAAGAAAAGTAAGTGTCATTATTTTTCTTGCCCCGATTTTCGTTTAAAAAGGGTGAATTTCTGGGCAAGGGGTTAATAAAAGGGAGGGGTGCACGTTTACTCTATCAATTATAATTTAATAATCAAAAATTGACTTGATTGGTTTTGTTTTTATTATACAAATATATTAACTGGGAAGTTGTTGAATTTCCCAGTATAAAATTATAAATTTTGCATTGTATAGGTAGGCAGGTGTACATTATTTTAAAACATGATGATACTTTCAAATACTTTACATTGCTTAACAAAAAAATAAAGTTGACACTTCCTTCCTATATACGAGAATCTGAATAAACTTTAAAAATCTCCATAAGAGCAAATAAATGATCAATTATTCAGGATCGTTATTTAACTGGAAGAATAATAATTAATTTCATAAAGTCACTTGGCTTGGCTAGGTTCCAGTGTGATCTGTAGGAAAAAGTTAAAATTCTCAGTTTTATTACTTTATTACTCATTAAAGAACACTGCTGAGGGAGATATACAAGAATAATCAATCATGGCCAAAAAAGTAGGGAAATAAAAATGAAACTTTATAAAAGTTTCAATGCGATAAAAATTAATAAATGAAAACTCGTGGAGCGATTAAATTAAACAGTGACACTGAGAGAAAGATTTAAAAATAAAATTCAAAAAGGGGCTGAGCATCGAGACGGTGGTGAATAATTATAATAATATAATCAATATACGGTGTTTCCCAACTACAAATGGTGTGTGTTCTAATTAAATTTATTGTCCATCATCTGTATCTCATCAGAATATTGAAAACCCTGCTCTAATCATATCTGAAGAATTAATTAAAATGTCATAATATTATTTCCTAATCGATCTTCTTCTAGAATGGACGGTTTTCGACTGCAATATTTGAAAGATCTGATGTCTGCCAGAGCTGGAGGAGCAGGAAAAATAGCATTTTCATCCAGTCATTGTCCTATATGTAATTTTCTTGTATCTGCAAAACTAAACCATCAAAGATGTCCTCTTCTCTGTTGAGACTCTCCTTGGGCTTTTGGAAAAAAGAAAAAAAAAACAAACACCAAAAACTAGTAGGAATAAGAATATTACGTCAGCTAAATCCTCAAAGCTCAGCTGTAATCTGTAATGCTAATGCTAAGCGAAATAGGATAACGTTGAGAAGGGCACATTAGAGAAAGTAGCTTAAAGAATGTCGACGTTCCAAATATTTGTTGAAAAATATTCTAACTTTGAAGTAGAATTTTTATAACACTAAGATAGTGTTTGTGAAATATTTTATTTTAGGCGAAGGTTTCCATATTAATTTAAATATTATTATAATTATTACAAAATTAGAACAATTATTGCAAAATTACAAAATTATTAACAATTAACAAAATATAAGCCAAAATTCTGAATTTTGATGAATTAACTAATCTGGTTTACGTGTTTTCTTCCACATAGGCAAATACCTTGTGGTATAACGTTTAAACTACAAGATAAAAAAATTCAAATAACAAAAAAACAAACAGAAAAGTAAATTTTTTGAATTAAAAAAAAAAGCAATCGCTTCTCTTATCACCAATACACCAATCCATATCCACTGAATAATGGATGCACCCTTAATTTTTTTATAATTATGTGTAAAATAATTCTACTTATCTGGATATAACATAGTATTATAAATAATACTATGTTATATCCTTGTGTAAATATTGACACTGATTGGAGATTATAGTACCCAGCCATAATAACACCGCGAGGTTTGGCATCACTGCTGTCTGGTAATTAAATCACGCAACTTGCTTAGCATTAGCAATTAGCCAAATTACGATGAGGAAATTTACACCAAAGAAAACTAAGCCAGATTCACACGAAATCAATTTACAGCGAGTGAAGTGAAGCAGCTGCCGAAGAGTGGGGGGCTCTTTGTTGAGTTTATAGGGGGTGCTGGGGGAAGGGCTTCAAAGACTAGTAACCCCTCCGGGAATCCCGGAGTGGGCTCGATTTCACATTAGCGGGTACCAGATTGTTCTTCTGTTATTCTGGTTATTGTGTCTCGCACAGATGTAATTATGCTTGAGCGTCCAATAAAAGTAAACTGCTAAAGTGTCGCCGTTTCATGTTCGTTATGGTTTTACTTCAGGTAGGTATTATTCCATTAATTGTTTTAATACAGGCAAACCTTTATGACGGTGTTAATTCGAATAATGCTAACACGTTCATAGACCTACCTATAGTAGAAATCTGGATTGTCTGGAATAATTATTGTTGTTCTCCTCCTCCCCCCATTTATCTCGTCCGTCCCTCCCTTACAGAAATTACAGAAATACCCACTGACAATGACTCATATTCAAACATTTTCAGCCGCTTGTGATTCTCTAACCAAAACTCACCTAAATGCAGTCCTGCGTTCCATTGCAACTCGACAGTGAGTACGTATCCGCCTTCCCCCTTTTTTTATTCTGAGTCGAAGGAGATAGAACGTTGGTATAGAAAATAAATAAAAAATGACATGAATTTTACTACTTCTTGACGTTAAACTGATCTGTCAAATGTCACAGAGAATCATTGAAGGTTATGTGAGACTTCATAAGACTGTAAAATAATTTTATGTTTCCTTCTAAGGTCCGAAACCTTAAAAATTAATGGAAGATGTTTGAACAGTAGATCCTTGTAATAAATCAAGTCACCTAAATAACATAAACCGAAAACTTAATAAATCTATTTGCAAATGGATGACTATTATAAATAGAAGACCCGTAGAAGATAACGACGAGCATCTGTAGGCGCTATTCATCATCACCGCCGCCTCGGAGGTGCTCTAACAACGCCGCCTCCGGTTAATTTACACTAAACAAGCGTGATAGTAGAGAGACTGCTGTGTGGATTCATTGAATTTCAAATCAAAAACCCGACCCATCGCCATTCATTAGGACGGTTGTTTGTCCGAGTAAACAGGATGGGGGTAGAGGGTTGGAGGTGCGGCTATACCTCGGGGAGGGCGACGAGCAGTCCATCCCGGCTACGGCGATATAATCAGGGAAATTGGCCCGCATTGATTACCATAATTACAAGGCAAGCAACAGTGTCTCAGCACGATACACCGCCGCCTACGACCCCATATTACCATAGCGTCCCCTATTTCCGGAGGGTGGTCTCTCGGGGTGGTGTTGCTATTACGCTATGTGGCCGTAGCCGAATTTCAAGAATTAGCCCCTAAAGTGGTTTCTAAACAATCTGTTTGCGTATATGATAAAGAAACATGGCAAATATCGTGCATGGATGTTTGTTTACCCTCAAAGTTCCATTTTCCTTCTTCAAAATAATGATAAGTTGTGGTAGGTATTTTCAAAAGTAATTAATGAATTTTACATTTCACAACGTTGGAATAATAATTATTAAAACAATTTTCACTAATGAAGCTAATTATTGTAAAATTAAATGTTGCCTGTATTATTATACAGGAAGGGATATTTTTGTGCATGCTATCCATCCTTGCGATGTATCGGAAAGAGATACAGAATCGGTTAAGTTTCACAATTTTATGCGGAAAAATCGAAATTAAGGCCATATTTTTTAGTATGGAAATCGAGTAAATTATTTTCTGTAGGACATCAGTCGTCAAGAGCTATCCATTTGACACTACAAAAATTTCCAAAGCCGACTACATCCGAGAGTTTTCATAGTCAACTTTGCCTGTTCTTATGGCCGTCATATTGTTTTTTTTATGTCGCTCGGTATAAAAAAGATCAAGTACAAATACAATACAAATACAAATACAAAGTAAACTAAAATCAATTTTTTCTCGTGTTTTTTTTTTCTTGCCAATAATGATGTGCGTTTTTTTTTACGAAATGTCATAAAAAAACCATAAGGCAGACAATAAACAATATAACAATATAACTATAATATTGACGTCATTCGGTTGAAAAATGTTCTTTTTTTATAGAAAAGAGAAGAATGTCAAAACTTTTGAAATTTTCGCTTTTTTAAGGTGACAGATTTCTGGTTTCCTTGACTTTTTTCAAAGCCGAATAACATGAAACACACTATGGCGACCATAAGAAAAAAGTTGACTATGAAAACCTTGTGATTTAGTAGGTTTAGAAAAACAGGTTTTAAGTGTGGCAACAATTTGGCAACATGAGACTTTGGACCATGAGACAAGTGGACCATAACTTAACTTTCCAAGATTAGACTATACCCAGTGAAGTGAGATACTAAATATTATGGTTCACTTCATTATTAAAATGAAATCAGTAGGATAATGTACGTTTTATTCATCGTCATAGATAAATTATCATATAAAGTAATAACTCGTAATAAAGTTAATTTCAACATGTTGATGCGTGGCTCAACACGTCTAATTTCCTTTTGCGAATATTTGATCTAAGTGACATCCGACAAACGGTTGTAGCACGGTGTTTAAATGTGTCTCAGCCTTTATAAGGAAACCTTGACTCATCAGAATCGCAATATTGTCCTGGCCATTCAAATTTTTTCAATAATTAATGTACCTAATAGTTTTGAGAAAATTAATTTGAACACATTGAAGTTCATCCCTTATTTTCTCAGAAAATTTAATCATTTCTGAGAGACTAGTATTAGTATAGTTTCTAACGGTTTGTTTTAGTAGTCTAATTTTGACCTCATTGAAGAATTAATTATGCAGCAAATTATAGAATGATTTTATCATTTTCTTGAACAGCATCTATAATTCTGAGCTATCATACTATTTTTTTACTATATCAAATAAAGAAGACTTCGATTAAATCCTTATCTGGATTTAGTGGTTTCCGGAAATTTAACACTCGACACTTCACAAGCGAAATCCAATATTTCATCTATTCTAACTCACAGTTCAGATGAATAGTTACTTTTTCTCTACTCCAGTCTGAACCTTGTAAGTAGTAATCCACAGCACAAAACCCTTTTCAAATTTCTAATCATAAAATTACCTCTGTAATAGTCAACTCTTTCCGGACACATAAAGCTGACAACCCCGGCACTCTCGATATTAATTCATCACATCATCTCTAGGCTGAATTCATTTCTAAAGAAAGTTGAGTCGTAATAATTTCTTAGTAATATTTGAGAACATTCATGTCTTTGTTCATATCTTTATAAGTACTTCAATCAGATGAACTTTTTCTTGATGTACTTTTGGCTGTTCAGTAGTTCTCTGAACTAACGCATTTTTCGCACTAGTGCAATAAATTCTAAATTTTCATTCGCAATAATTGAGAACGAAAGTTTGAATTTTCATTTATGAGTTGTAATAGCTATTTGTGACACAAGTTGCAAAATAGTTGGGCTTTAAGCACGCGACGAAAATTAACAAAGTACTTCTTGAAACAAGCACGGGACTAAAATTGTCAAGTACTGCTTGAAACCCTTCTTAACGCATATTACATAAAATTTTTTGTTAAAACGTCAAGAAAAAATAATTTGTGAATTCTTGAAATTGGTATTTTATGTTTTCAAAGTGACGGGCTTCATAATAACTTGCTTCAAATTGGCATTTTGTTCAGTTTTAAACATCGGTGCGTTTAAAGCAGTAGCTTTAAAGCACTACTGCCCAAAAGAAAATACTTTTAAGAACTAGTGCGTAAAAGACTAAGTCGAGTGTCACAATTCACACGAGTGTGAAATTTCTTTTCCACACGTGCTTCACACAGTACTTTTCCTACGACCACAATTTAACAGATTAATTATTTAACAAATTTAACACATAAATTATTTTTTCTGACAATGCTTCAATTCTGCTTTTATGACCTTTTCTCCAATTTATGAAATGTTTATAAGCAGATTCGTATTTTTCTCTCGAAACTACAGCTAGCAAATTCAAAGAACACAAACCTGCTTGTTTTCTGACTTCAGGTGGTGTATTTTCTGCTTCAGATTCAGAGGAATTACAATCCATTATAATGATAGGTACCTAACTAAAGTTTATTTTTTCAGACTACCTACCTAGGTAGGTATTATTTTCAATTATACCAATGACTTCTTATTATTACTATTATATACTGTAAAATCATTGAATTCTACCGACAATATTATTATTATTTAGTATTAGACTCCGTATAAACTAAAAATAAGTGACGTGAGCGTGGAGACGTGGTAGATAATAACAATGATTTAAGAGAGGTTAGTATATCATTGATATGCAACTTCTACACAACGCAGGCGCTGTGCGTCGTCGATGGAAGTTAGTAGAGGTGTGCGAGTTATTTTCACGATCACGTTCGTGAATTTGATTTGAACGCTACGAATGCTGTTATTAGCGATCAACTCGTAAATTTTAATAATTACTGCCACAAGAGAATAATGAGTATATTTTATAGTCTTGTCGGGTTCTATGTTATCCCATTTGTATTTATTTTATTACCTTGAAGCTTTAACCCTTTAAGTGGCAGACAATAAATTGAAAAAAAATAAAAAATTAGATATTTCTAGTTACTGATTTTACATAACTACTAAAAAATAAAAAAAATAAAATTGCATGTGCCTGAGTGGCTCCAGGGGGTGGTTAATTTGGTGACTGTTTGTGACTTTAGGTAAAAATAAACGTAACAAGTTCTGAGGTCAGTTTATTACCAACTTACAAAATAAGTAACATAATTAAGTGGTTAATTAAGTGACTCTGTTACTTAAAGGGTTAAATGAATAGTTATTCCATTAACAATAAGTAACAGTTGAGTTCTCAGTTACCGCCCATCACTATTGTTTACATTAAAACTGTACGGAAACGATTTTTGGCTATGTGTTATGTCACTTTGTCGCACAGTTTTGGATACGTGAGAAATCTGCTAGTTTGCTCACAAAAAACGATGCGCAAAGTAGTGTTTTGTATAGTGGTCGTAGGAAAAATAATAAAACTGTTATCAATTATAATCAGTTATCAGTGAACACGATGAGTTGGATCATCGCGTAACCGCTGATGATGTCTACCACATCTGTAAAGGGAAAACCCGGAATCAATTAGGTACCATTTACTCTTGAAATCGTGAGCAGACCGTGAAAAACTACGCACATCAAAAAATAAATTGTTATTTGATAAGAAAACCGAGTAAAATGCTGTCAACGTTTTAAGCCTGAATCATAAATCTTTAAAATTGTGAAGTATTAGTGTTAAAAGTATCCTAACGTGTATGATGCTATGCGGCTTCAAACAAGCCAGCTTCATGAAAAATAGAGTAGAAACAAGTACACACAGCGCAGACGGTATGTATTAGAAAGAGAACACTTAAAATAAAACATTGATTTCCACACAGGCATTTTAATTTCGAATGAGCATATCCGAAGTTAATAAGCGGGAATAAATGAGCTCGACTTTTCCAGGAAAATATTTTTTCGCTGGAATTTGTTATGGCCACGACAGTAAATAGAAAGTGCGAAAATCCTATGACAGTTTAGAATGGAGTTGCTTTTTATTATGTTCGTTCATCTGAGAGCTGTTACCATTTGCTGTCAAAGCTGAATTTGGTTTTTTTTATCTACAGGTAGAAAATAGCAACCTCGAATTTTTTTATGAACATTATTACCTGATATATAAAAAACCTTCTTGGGCGTCAATCGCATTAGGAGTGTATTTTTGTGAGTTGATTCAATTATGAATAATTTCACTAATTTAGAAAGTGGGCTGTTGAAATTATCATGATACAATATTACTAACCAAAATTTAAAATTTACCCCCAATTTACCTACAAGAATAGGAAAGAGGGTAGCAATTTCCTACGTATTTTCAGCCGTAAAATCAGAATCTGCAATAAAAAAAATGGTGCCTAACCAAAATTTAGAATTTTTTTCACCACCTACAAGAATAGTTAAGGAGTAGCGATTTGCTACGTAATTTCAGCCGTAAAAGCGACCTTAGAATAAAAATGGTTCCTAACCAAAATTTCACATTTGTACCCGCCTTACCTACAAGAATAGGGGAGGGGTAGCAATGTTCAGCCGTACAATCTGATTCTGCAATAAAAATGAGTATTCCTGTTTGAGAGTTCACAGTTGTCACCTGTACCCAAGGGGTGCGGGGGGGGGGGGGGCGAGTTTGGTATCATTGGATGCCCCCTTTCCAAACGATCCCACTTTTTACCTTTTTTTTCCACTTTTTTTTATTCGCTGCTTAATATAATATTTCAATGTCTTCAGATAAAATGAACAACCTGTATATTTGATGAGATATGGGCATTTGACATATTTGCTTTTCTTTATTATAATTTTGAAAATACACGATATTAAAGCTGTATTATGTCAAAATGTATTAGAAAGAAAGCAAATACCTACTTTTGTGTGTTTTGATTTTAGCGGTCGATCAATAAATAAACGACTATAGGTACCTATAATTTGTTACAATCAAAGTTCTAGAGGAAACTTCAGAGAAGTTTTTATCCAATTTACTTCAAAGCGACTAAAAAGGAAACCTTGCGAGATTAAATTGCAACGGAAAGTAAAACGCATTTCTGAAACAGGAAAAATTAACATCGCGTCTTAATTTTCTCTGAAACGAAGAATCCCTAAATGAAAATAATAATTACCATTTTGCTAATCTGATTATAACCAGAAACCAACTTTAACTCCATAATCTGGTAAGTTTTCTAATTTACCCCTTCCGTGGCTTATGCTGTAATTCCCCGTACCAAATCTGGACGAAATCATGTAGAAAGAACGTTTCAGCAAGGTTGCCATATCTTGCTTGGAATCATAAGCTGATATAATTTTGTTAATCAAGAAACTGAAATTATGAAAATAATTTCTAATTAATATATTATGAGAAGCAACCTTATTAATATTCTGAATTAAACTAGATCAGGAATATTATTGTGTATATTATGAATAGTGTATTAGGTTCTCGTAGTGTTATAATATGTGAGAAGTGACAGCAGTGGCATGATAAGAAGCCGCTGAAGCAGACTAACTGATCCTATCAGAGATAGGAATTCATAGGGGTTGGGGGTTGTTATTAATACCTGACTCCCGAATCTAATACTATCATATAGCGAGGAGGCAGATTTACCCTCGTCTTCGATAGAATCACCTGAAATTATCCCCTGTCGGCAAGAGTAGAGGATCGAAGCAGCCTCGGATATAAAATGTCACAGTTCATGTGTCTTATTTTATTGACTATACTTTCTACATAGACGATTTTTTATATAACATTTAGGTATAATTATTCTTTATAACTCTTTATAATTTTAGTGAATTCACTTACATTTACTGTTTCAATACAACTTAAAAAATTATCATACCAACTCTTTTGCTTTGTTTTTTTGGTTTTAGATTTGCCAGAATGATTTGAGTTTTATATTGAACGATCAATGAAACAAGTTCTTGAGGGATACCTATCGCAAAATTTCCTTCAACTCCATTGTTTGTAGAATCTTTATCGAAACTCAAAATGTTTTTTAACCGTCCAGGAATATAAAGAAGCAAAAAATTATAATTACTTTTAAATAAAATAAGTAACGGTGACAATTTATTGGGATTCTTTGATCCAATATTCAGCCCAAATTGTCATCATCGTAAAAAGTTTCCAATTAATTACAAAATAGACTTTTTTGTGCTAGTGCTATTTCATTACTTTATAATTGATCGGCAGCGTTTCATTCAACTTTTTTTTAGGGAGTGTTTTTGAGAACGGTGATTATTATTATATAAAAAAAAATTATCTCATCATCTCCAGAAGTCTAGACTTTTTATAAATATATTTTTGTTTGTTAGAAGCTAAATGAATATGGTAATAAAAAAAAAATTAAGCCATATTTTCTTGATAAAAATGTTATTTTAATGTAACCTTAAAATTAGTATTCGAGGAGAAATTGAAGAATTTGAAGGCAGCCCTCAAGTTTCACTAATAAAAAAGTTTCTTATCGAGATAGAAGATGTTCAAAAAAAAAAAATATACATCCACTCTATTAGATACGAGTAGGTATATGTACTCTTAATTATTATTAGTAAGCACTTTTAGATATTGCTTTCTAAGAAAGTGTCTCTTCATATAAACGTAAAGTGCTCACTTCAAACACCTATTTCTCGAAAATTACCAAATGTACCGGTTTACACGTCAGATAAGCAAAGCGTGTTCGGTAAGGAATCAGTTTGTAATTCGACCTGACATTGAATAGTCCAGTCAGTATGTAGAAAAAAATGAGTTAGAAATGCAAGTGAACCGAGAAAGCTGATTTTTTGATATTGCATGAGAGGGGCTTAGAAAAGCCTAATTTCAAATTGTCAACATTTCCTATGTGCATTCTTCGCCATCTTAAGAAAAGTGTCAATTTTTTTTTGCAATAACTCGTCTCTCCGTTAAGATACGAAAATTGCAATGGGATACTTTTTTGTTGATTTTTTATGCTCTACAATCCATTTCATATACATTTTTCACTCGAAAAATATAATGATGGTTTTTCTTTCAGGACAGTCACGCATTTACTTTTAAATGTTGTCTCCCCCCCTAATTGTTTTATAGAGAAATCTTAAACAGTTCGTTTGTTAAGATTGAAAAGCTGCTTCTGCTACATTAAATACATTTAAGGTCTGTTGAGCAATTTTCGAGAAAAACAGGAAAAAGTTCTATTTTGTGTTATAATTTTCGTAGCGGTATTGACTTTAACAATAAAAATTACAACAAACAAAAACATCAAAAATTGAAAAAATATCCAATTTTAAAGTCATAGCCAAGGCTATTACAAATTAAAAACTTTCCCAGATTTTCTCGAAAATGGCTCAAAAGATTTAAAATGTAACTGCGTAAACAAAAGCAGCTTTTTAATCTTAACAAATGATCTATCTAACATTTATCTCTAAAACAAGTAGGACCCATATTTAAAAATACATTCGTAACTGTCATGATATAAAAAATCCATCTTCAGGGGTGAATATCTTGAGAAAAGGAGTCTTTGGGGGGGGGGGTTTATGCCCATGGAGACTTCTGATCTACTTATCGAATACTACCGATCCTCAAAATTACACCAAATTTGACAAGGATAAAATTCCCATTAGGATCCTGCACAATACTTTACTACGGAAACGATGAGCAGTAGGTGAAAAATGTATATAATTAAATTGTAGAACGTAAAAAATCAACAAAAAAGTATCCCATCCCAAGTTTTGTATCTCGGCGGAGAGCCCAGTTATTGCAAGCAAAAACACAAAAATTTAACACTTTTTTTCAGATGGCGGAGAATGCACATATGAAATTGTGACGACATCCGCTGGGTTTCGTTCATTAGATTTTAATTTAATCAAATCAACGCATGAAGACAGAATTTGCAGCAGTGATAACGGTCTTATCATCTTGACGCCGGCTATATAAGAATAACCCATCAGAAGCACTGGAAGTGTTAGCTAGGCAGACCAGTAAACATTCAGTCTCTCTGCTAGGTGTCCTAAGCCTTGCAGGAAGCAGGATCTCCGTCGTGAATGTATTGAATTCACCGGAGGAACAGCTGACAGCGGAGCTGGGGACTGATTAGAGAAGATTCTATTTCTCGGCTAGGTGTATTGAACCTTGCGGGAAGCAGGACTTTCGAAGTGAACGTATTGAGTTCACGCAGATAGGCCACAGCTCAGCCGGGACCGTTTACCCCATCTTCACCATTCGACTGCCATTAAAAGTGTATTGAGCTCTTATAGGCTGGAGCCGTCATCAACACCCGGACCGACGCCGGATTGAGGCGATCTCCTTATCAGCTATCGCTGCCAGTCCGAGGCGCGATCACCCCACCATCAGACAAGTACACCGGATAGGGAGGTGCCAAAGGAAGTGAAGGTTTTCCCGAAAAGTTTTCCTGAAGATAGAGTTATTTTTCTATTGGTCGGAAATTTTAAGTTGAGCTTTTCCAAGCCCCCCGCACATAATATCAAAAAATCAGTTTTCTCGTTTCACTTGTATTTCCAAATGTAAATAAACCGGACTGGACTAGAAGAGCTGTGTGTTATGTCATCCACTTTTTTCTACTGACAGCTGTAGATTTTTTGTTAGGTTATATCTAAATTTACCTTTATCAAAAAAAAACCATCAGGTTGATAAAAGGGGGACTCATTTTATTTATATTTTTATAAAACAAATAAAAAAATAATGTCAAGTAATTAATTTAAGAGCTGTGTAAGCCCCATTCTTCTGAGCGTATTTTACTATGCGATTTCTCACTCCACTAAGAGCAATCTATAACAACAGTTCAGGTGTATTGTTTACCTCTGAATTTCTCTTCGAACTTTTTTTTTTAATCTGAGATAAACGAAAAACAGGAAGGAGCCACACATTTACTTCCACCAACTCGGTCCACTACAATCAAGCAAATGCTCCTTACAAATTTAAAAGTGTTTGATGTAAGGGGATCATAAAAAGATGTCACTTGGTATGAGGTAGCAGGATCTGGCTGTCCATAACTGTACTACCTACGACATATAATTCGTTCATAAAAATACTCCCTCAGTAAATCAAACGTTTTTGTAGGCAGTGCTATGGAGTCGTGTTGAAAATATCCTTCAGTTGGTTGGTCGCCATACTGCCGATTCATGAAAGGTTACAGATTTCTTCTCTTACCTTTGGAAAATTAAATGGACCCAATTAATCGCCTAATACCGAGTGCCAGCCGACACCAACTTTTTCGGAATGAAGTTGCCTTTCAACAAATACATGTGGTTTTTCAGCAAACCTTGATCTGTATACAGCTTTAAGACCATGCTACATTTATGAAAAAAATTTGCTGAAAACCTCTTTGTTATTCGTCAAATGATTTTGAGAATACAAGTGATTAAAATTAAACCTCTAAAGAATGTCTCGAGGTAACAATTCTCGCACCACTCGTAAGGATATAAAAGTGAGCATAATTCCTATGTGGGTTATGTCATGAAAGATTCCAACATATTTCAATAGAAAGAAATAATTCCTCGAGCTAGATAGAGAACATATCACACATCAGGTGTGAGGATTATTTTGCATAAAAGTAGATCGATTTTCACTTTTTTCAATAGGTACGTTACTTTAGCTTGTCACTTACTGTTTTCAGAACATTTTCCATCTCTGGAAAACTCGCAAAATTTTGCTCAAAGGCTTCTCTAAAATTCTGGAATGGCATCGCAACACCAGGATATTGCTTTTGGATCACAATTAGTCAGGATCATATATTTCCATTGCGAATATAAGGTGTGAGTTTAGCTTTATAGTAGATCAGTCTCATAGCTCATAGTTCTGTTTTTTCCAAACCATCCAATAGGTCATCTAACTTGAAGCATTCTATGTTTTCCTGGAACCCAAACTACCAGACACAAATAATTTTAATTGAACTCAAATCAATGCTTTTTGCTGGTCTATTGAGAACTTGAAGTAAGTTTTCCCAACCAGTTTCCAACAATTTGAGTTGTATGAATAAGCGAGCTCTCCTGAAAGCAAATACGGTGGTTAAATTGTTTATTAATGCGTCAGAAGATAATCCTTGCGTGTTGAAAAACAAAGTTATTATAGATACGATATTGCTGAGATATGACTATCACTTAATAATCGCCGATTTGGCATGAAAATTGACGCTTGCGGCAAAAACACTTTCAGCTCGAAACGTTCCATAATTTCTTATGCGGATATTAGGTTATTGCTTACTAAGTCTGTTTCCAAGGCAGTAAGTTGTGCTTGTATCAGTTGCTAACGAAAAAAAGTTCAGCTATAGGTAAGATATTTACTTACGGTTCTTAAACAGTAAGTAAATTTATTCACTGCTATGGCAGAACGTTTACGCCATTTACTTTTTATTGACTCGAACGTGTATCGAACGATAGGACATGAACGTGTGTTTTAAGGTTTCTTTAAAATGAAAATCTTCGGATTTTATTTCACTTTAATGGACAAAAATCAGCTTTAATTTAATTTTTCATGTCAATGAGTAGTGACAGTGCTAATTTTCAATGTGATTTCAGCGTTTGCAGTTTTTTCCTTGAACGATTTTAATTGAAATTGAGCTATAAAAATAATACATGTCGATTTTAATCCCTTTCACCATTGGTATTGAGAGTAGCACAGCTATAGGTTGGGTTGAAGTTGAGAAAAGCTGTACAATTTTACGGTTATTAGAATCTGAAACAAAAATTAGAGCAACGTCAGTCGTTACTGAAATATGGTGACAAACTAACAAATGGAGATCTCTTATTTTTGGCATATTTTTTTTCTTTCTTGAAAATTAATAAATTATTTTTTGTAGGCTTACAGATTTTTAGTACATAGGTACATAAAAAAATTCTACCCCGACTAGATCCTTTTTTTTCATTTTCTTATGACCGCCCTATTGTTTTTTATGTCATTTGGTATTAAAAAATTAAGGAAAACAAAAATGTGTTACCAAAAATTTTTTTGGAAAATGTAGTTTTCTAAAAAAAAACAGCTTTTTTCCAAATGACATAGAAAAATTAAACAACCATAAGGTGTAATTTGACTTCCTATGGACGTCTTTTGAGAAAATTTTTGTTTTTTTTTCGAAAAAGAAGAATAATATTTGAAAATTGTAAGATTTTTAGTTTCCTTGATTTTTTTAATAAGTGCCGAATGACAAAAAAAAGAAATATGACGGCCATATTGCTCTCAAGACTTGCCCGTCGAAGATCTGCGCACTTGCTATAATCCAAAAAATTGCGCTCCAGCCACATCTCTTAAACTTGTGTTTTATTAGATTGATCCAAGCCGTGGTTCGAATAATAAGTAAAAAACCGGCTTGGTGATACAGATCGATATCCTCCAACTCTACTTGAATCGCCAGGAACCCCCGGGAAAAGTTCGAATCCCCAATAATATTGGAATTATTGTGTTATAATTTGGCGAATGCGCTTCCTGTCTAATCCAATATGAGATAATAGAGGGTATAGAAGTTCTGTGATTAAATAACGGGATTCGCGTAAAGAGTTGCCCAACTCACGTCTCGGGATCAAGCGGGAAGGTAAGTAGCAACAGCCAGTCTCCACGTGACTAGACAGCGTTGTCATGTCGGTTATGACTATAATAATATGTTTTAATGCTCGAGATACTTTCCTGTTGGAATTTGAGAGAATTTTCCTGTCAGTTTTGTAGCTTCGCTTGTCTCGTGTATCGAGCAGAAAAAAAGGAATAACCATTAAACGTTTTAAAAAATAAATTTACATTATTTTAAATTTAGCACTTGCTGAAGCTATGCGTTAGGTTTGTGCCAATAATCAATTGTCGTCAGTTTGAAGTCTGTGTTTTTCTGGAAAAACCGAACTAACTTGGTTTAAAAGATATGAGCGAATCTTTGTAGTTGTCAGTGAAAATCTGACTTTCATAGTTCGAAAATACATATCGATTAAAAGTTTCCAAGTTAATCGATAGGACGGGGACGTCCAGGGGGCTGCGTTTGTTCCACAAATTTTGTAGCGTTGCCGTTCCAAAAGAGGTAATGGCCAAAATTATCTTTCAGAAATATTGATAAAATTGTCAAAAAAGTTACATTGGAGTACCAAGCAGGGCCATGTTTGATGCTTGCTAAAAAATATTAGAATAAATTCAGGACACTTGCCTCCTTTATAGAAACACGACCATACCTACAAGTTAGTGATACGTGTACAAGTACTGTTATGGTATACCGTCTTCCCCCTTTCTCTAAATTTATTATTATTACTTTTATAAAAAAAATTTAATACCATAAACAATAAAATTTTAATTATTCTATGAGGGCACTCTCTTCCCAGGTGGGTTCAGATCAGAAATTTAGGTTTTAATTCAATTTGAATCTAAATTTGAAATTTTATAAAACAAATATTTATGACTTTTGGAATTTTACAAAATTTTACATAAAAAAAAAATACTACAAAAACCTACCTCGAGCTCTCTGAATTGGCTATTCTCTACTTAATAATTTAAAACAACAATTATTACAAATAATTTTAACCAAATCACATACAATTCCGTGTCCTTCCTTGCACCTCAAATTTCCTTGCACCTTACTCCAATATGAACGTGTTTTTCAATTTTTACTCGTCAAAATTCTTTCACCTGCTCTTCTATTTTTAATCTTTCCTTTTCCCTGCTTATATTACTCCTTGGTTTAAAATCTCTTCTCTCCTCTACTCTCCCATCTCCTTTTTTCTTCCAAATAATTATTTTACTTTTCTTACTTTTTTCTCTGACAGTCCGCTTCCAAATTTCTCTTAATTATTATTTCTTCCGTTCTTTTACTTATCTCTTGACCGCTACTCTTCCAAAAATTTTTAATTCTAATTTCTTATTATTTTCGACAGTTCCTTTTTAAATTTTTCTTCTTCTAATTCTTTACTCCTTATTCCTCTTTCACTTCGATATCATTTATGCTTCTCTTTAATTGTTCTAAATACTTCTTTTACCTTTTTACTTTCTTTTCTGACAGTTCCTTTTTCAAATTTTCTATAATAATTAATTCCTCCCTTCAAATTCTTCTCGTTGCTATCAACATTCTCCTCTATTCACTTTTTTTTTCTCTCCTGATTTTTCAAACAATCCAAAAATTTCTTTTTGACATTTTTCAATTATCAATTATTACTAACAATTTTTATTTGTTTAAAGTCATAAATTTAATTGTCATAACATTCAAACTAGATCCAACTTAAAATCACTGCCTTCCTACAGCTGAACCCAATTTTTCATAACAGTACAGATACGTGTTTTTCAAATTTTAGAACTTACCCCCTTTGTAATGTTCCTAGGATCAATGCCTTGGCAAGATCCAGAGATATACACAAAACCAGGTGATTCCTGTTCACTTCTCCGTATTTATTCCCTTCGAGGGCCGTCGGATCAAAACAGCCGGAATAGTATACTCTCGAAGTGGGCATAAATATCGCATCTATGCCCCCAATTTATAAATTCCTATTGCATTTTTTTAGTGGAAACTCGCAGAAGCAACCTTTTCAAAAATTATCGAAAGATTCTTATCGCTGAGATTGGCCTATGTTGGTCACATCATATTTTTGTTCTCCATAATGAATAACGGTACCAGAATGACCGTCTTAAATTCTGGAGGATATTTTCCAGACTTCATTATCATGTTATGTAAATGACATAAATGGAGAGAAATGATACCTGTCTCAACGTCTCTGGCCAAATGCCATCGACATCAATACCCGGCGCTTTACTTTTCAATGACAGTATTATGCCCTCTATTTCTGAGACAGTTGTTGTCGGCCTGATGAATATGGATCAAGATGTTGAAGAAGAGGTAGGAGAAGGGAGGGCATCCTTGGGGCGTCCTATACCTTTATAGATAGAGTAGAACCTATTTCAATAAATTACCTTGTTACCTTGTCAAATGTATCACCTACAGCCCACCTATCCTTTAACAACTCATTATTATGCAATATGGCCCCCACTGAGCTTGCACTTTTCTTTTTTTTCAGAAAAGTCATTTAGAACCCTCTAGATACCCTTATTATCTTTTAGATAGGTTCTTTATCAGAGATTTTGAAACATAAATTTGGTCGCTCAAAATATTTTTTAGAAATTTTTAAATCTCTGGAAGTTGTAATAGAGAATCATACAGATTAGGAAACACATTTTGGACAGAAACTCATTTTTAAAAGTAGAAGAAAATTTAGGTAATTTTTTTTATGAATGTAATTTTGTTACAAAAAGGCAGGGTTCTGGAGAAAATTTTATTAAAGTAAGCTAGAGTATTGGGATTTCAGACACTTTTTGATTTTGGATAAAATTTGATGTTTAATAATAATTTTTCATTCATTTAATTAATAAAATTGGTAGTGTAAGATCAATAGAACATCAAAACCAATCTTCGATTTGTGTTTCCTTGTTTTGTGTGATCTTTTAACAGATCCCTGTTATTCTTCTTCTTCTAGTGCCTATTCGTTTCGAATATTGGCGACCATCTTGGCTATGATGACCTTGCTGACTACTGCTTTAAACAGTTCTGTGGTTGTTTTTGAATACCATGTCCTCAGGTTCTTGAGCCATGATATCCTTCTTCTTCCGGGCCCTCTCCTTCCACACACTTTTCCTTGGAGGATGGATTTCAAGAGTTTGTATTTGTTGTCATTTCTCATTATGTGTCCGAGATATTCCAGCTTCCTTCTCTTAACCGTCTTCATCACCTCCCTCTCCTTTCCCATTCTTTCCAGTACTGCTTCGTTGGTCACTCTATCTGTCCATGATATCTTAAGGATCCTCCTGTATAGCCACATCTCGAAGGCTTCGAGCTTCTTTTGTGTTGCTTCGGTCAATGTCCAAGATTCCATGCCATAGTACAATATGGAGAACACATAGCAGCGCAGGAGTTTTACTTTAATATCTAGTTTGAGGTTATGGCTTTTGAAGAGCTTGGACATCTTGGTGAAGGCATCCCTTGCTTTTTCTATCCTACATCTGATCTCTTGTGAATGGTCCCACTGTTCGTTTATTAAGGTTCCCAGGTAGACAAGTTTGGATACCCGTTCTATTGGTATATTTTTAATAAACAGTTGACAGTTTTCTCCCTTCTCTTTACTTATGACCATAAATTTCGTTTTGTTGATGTTCATTTTTAGCCCGTATCTTTCACTCACTTCATTCACTTTGTTCATTAGCTGTTGTAGACCTTCTATACTATCTGCAAATATGACAGTATCATCTGCATATCGGATATTATTCAGCCGTTCACCGTTTACAAGAATTCCATTATCATCGCCTTCTAGAGCCTCCAGAGCTTCTCTAAATATCTCTTCTGAATACAGATTGAATATCAGAGGGGAGATGATACACCCTTGTCGTACTCCCCGCAAAATGTTAATTGCCTCTGTTGTTTCATCTCCAGCGTTGATTTTTGTGGTGGCTGTCTGGTTCCAGTACAGGTTTTGTATAATTCTGAGGTCCTTATCATCCATTCCGGTGCCTTTCAGCACTTGTATCATCTTCTGGTGTTAGACATTGTCAAACGCCTTTTGGTAGTCCACGAAGCAGGTATAAATGTCGCAATTCACGTCCCTACATCGTTGGAACAATACTTGTATACTGAACAGTGCTTCTCTTGTTCCCACTCCCTTCATAAATCCAAATTGTGTGTCTTCTACTCTCTCTTCGCATATCTTGTATATTCTGCGATGGATAATCTTAAGGAACAGCTTTAGTAAATGGCTCATTAAGCTTATGGTTCTATATTCTCCGCATTTCTTTGCCCCTTGTTTTTTGGGCATCAATATAAATTCAGAGATGAGCCATTGTTTCGGGATGTTGCCTGTGTCATAGATATTGTTAAATATCTTGCAGATCATTTTTATTGATTCCTCATCCAAAAGCTTAAGTAACTCTGTCTGTATTCCGTCCAGTCCTGGAGCTTTGCCTTCTCTCAGCGATCTTATGGCTGTTTCTATCTCGCTTGTTAGTATTGGTGGTCCAGTTTCTGTTGATAAGGAGGGGGGATCTCCTCTCTCATCGAAGAACAAATTCTCTATGTATTCCTTCCAAGTGTCTTTGATGCTTCCTTGGTCCACAATAAGCTCTTCATTGTCATTGACGAGTTTTCCCACTGTTCTCTTTCTGTACTTGCCAGTTATTTCCCTCACTTTTTTATGTACATTGAAATCATCAAACCTCCGTTGCAGTTCTTCTATTTCACGGCATTTTTCTTCCATTTCTTTCTGCTTGGCTTCTCTGATCTTTCTTTGTATTTTACGGTGTATCTCCCTGTATGTGGTTATGTCATTCTTGTGTTTTCTCCTCTCTTCCATCATCTGTAATATTTCTTCTGTCATCCACGTCTTGTTTTGTCTTCCTTCATTCTTCAGAAATTTGTCCTTGATCTCTTCTACCACTGTGTTAAGTGAATGTATTCTCTCTTCCGTGTTTCCGGCTTTTCCTTCGATCTCTCTACAGTTTTCATTCAGGGCTTTACTTATTTTGTCCCTCACTATTCTGTACTTCAGTTTTTTAATGTCGTGTTTCTTAGGAATTTTTCGTTGTATTTTCTTATACCTGGTCTTGTATTCTCCCACTAGAGGGTTGTGATCGGACTGGATGTCGGCGCCTGGGTAGGTTTTTACACTTGTGAAACTGTTTCTATACCTTGCGTTTACCAGGATATAATCTATTTGATTTCTTATGATAACGTCTTCATCACTATCTCTAGGCGACCTCCACGTATACAGGCGTCTAGGTGGGAGTTTGAAAAAGGTGTTCAGAACAATTAAGTTGTGTTCCGTCGCAAACATACTCAGAGTTTCTCCTCTGTCGTTTCTCTCTCCGAGCCCATGTGGTCCAATATGATGTTCTTCCCTTCCTTTACCTATTTTTGCGTTAAAATCTCCCATCAATATAAGAAGTTCATTTTTCGGTAGGTTATTTATGGTACTGTGAACTTGGTCGTAGAATTCTTGTATTTCTTCGTCACTATGACTGGTTGTAGGTGCATAGACTTGAATGATATTAGTGTTCACTGGTGCAGCGTTGATTTGTATGAGCAGGATTCTGTCGTTTACTGGAACAAAATTACGTACGTGCTTTACTACGCTTTTGTGAACAAGCATTCCCACTCCATGTTCGTATTTGCCATCCATGGATCCTGAATAGTATACTCTGTGTCCATCCACGTCACAGTAGCTTGAGTCGGGCCATCTCATTTCACTTACACCCATTATGCTGATTTTCATACGCTCCATCTCCCTTAGTGCACATTGGATTTTTCCAGCTTGAGCCATTGTTCTTACATTCCATGTGCATATTCTCTTGATTTGTTTTGTGCTGGTCTTGTTGTTGTGATTCATGTTTCTGTTCATAACCGCTCCCCCCGGAGATCCGATCGGGGAGCTTATTACTCCGGACTTGTGATTTGATCTGAACATATCCATGATGATCTGTACTAGGGAAAATCAATATGATCTTTAATGCAGTGGTTTCCCTTTGCCTTCTGCATTCCCCTGCCGTTGACCGTATAGGTTCATCCGCCTTTTGGACCGATTTCTCAGTCCAAGGACCAGAGATGGCCCTGCCTCTTAACTGCTCCTCCACCCGAAGCTGTTGGCTATTAAGAGGGAGATTACCTATCCCGGTAATCACTCGGTCGACAGAGCCTCGTCAGTTCTAACAGGATGCACCACGTGTAGGTGAGGTTGTCATTTGGGCCAGCTTACATGCGCCGTCACCCCTTACACCCCTCCCTGTTATTGAAAGCCCATAATTCAAACAACAAAACACTGAAGTGAAATAATGTAAATGTAAGTAAAAATAACAATACAATATAAGTAAATATAACAATAAAATAACAATAAATATAATAATGAAGTAAAGTCACTTTTTCAATTTCTGATCTTTATTTTTAATTAAAAGAATTAATGAATATTCGAGGTTAGGTTGCCTTTTTTGTCCTAGTTTCTTGAAAGACAGAGAAATCACTACCCTCTTTACAGCTTGCTGACGTCATAGGATAGATACCTTTCCAAGTTAAGATGATGCAATAGGTGAACTTGTATGGTAATTTGTTGCTTCTCTTAACTCGGGAGTCAGATAAAAAAAAACTCTGGAGCTGGTCATTAGAGAATGTAGTAGCAGTCACAAACTATTTAGTGTTGATATTAATTTGGTGATTATTAACGGGAAAACACTTTCGTATTAATTGAATGAGTTAATTGGTTATTCGTTGCATGTATTACAGATATTTAGGTAATCGCGTTGAAAAATAACTGTGGCATAGCTACTTCATTTCAAAACGTAATTCTTGCGAGAACGACAAGATATGAAGTCTAATTCACGAATAAAAACGCAACAAAGACAATAGACACAGGCATAGGATACGAAAATAATAACAGGTGACGTTACTACATTCTTCCGGGAGTCAAAAGCGCGACGCCCACGTGAAGATATTCCTGCACTCAACGCCTGTGTCCTTCTTCCTGTTTGTCCCCCGGAATCTCAGTTTCGCGAATGGAATCGCGTCCTCGCCATACAGCGAATCAGAGGGGGCTTACGACATCTTCCATAGATTCTATTGTTTACTCTTTCACGCGATCTGCGTGCGTCACTTCCACGTTACTTTTGTGTAACTAATTCTACCTTGTCGTGAACTTAAGTCTGAATTTATACACGATATTTTTTGTAAGTAAGAAGGTCGTCAGATCAACTATAACCCATTTTTAGTTGCATTTTTTCAGGTTCTCTTGCTTCAAGTATCCATGTCATACTAACAAAGCAGATTGATGTGTATGTAGTGTAGAAATAATTTAAGAAGGGACCCCCTAAGCATCACTAATGGAATAAAATTGCCCCCCATTAAAATTGAACCCATACGCTATCTCTGCTCTCTTACCTCATCATAATCTATCCTTGACATGCTGGTTAACTTAATGTTGCTTCTTTTCTTGTTCCCAGAAATATGAATGAGTCAGTGATGCCTAAATGTAGAGTATAGGAATGACAATTCACTCTAACACTCTTCCTGTTCTTCTCACAAATACACGATCCAGGCATGAGTTGGTAGACCTTGTTACCTGTTTTTTGACAGATTAAAAGTTATATACTTACTAAATTAACGCTCCTAAATGTGACCAAGAAATAAATGAATTACTCTAATAACAATTTGAATGAAATTGCTCAAAAACTATGTACTTATTTTTAAAACTAACAGTTTCAAGGTAATCTCAAGGGGCGTTAATATATCTTCTCAACTCTCTAGATATTTAAAAATCAGAAGTTGATTTCATTAACCCTCAGCCCTTAGCAGTGGGGCGTTCAAACTTCAAAGTAAGATTCCCTTGATAAATATTTTGGACGTCGGTGATAGCTTTAGCCCTGGAGACATTCTCGTCAAAAATAAAATATAAAATTAATTTAAATGTGATGTTATGTAGAGTGTGAATAATTTGATTAAAAATTGGACTTTAATCAATATAATGTAGCTTTAAAGTTTTATTTTATTCAAATCAGAGGTTCCCTCAAAGTAATTATTAATTGTAATTCTATTAGGCAATCATTTTGTTTAATAACGTTTAATACGTTTGATTAAACGTATACACGTTCAAAAACAAGATTATTAGGATATTATTTATAATCCGGCATCATAGCAAACTATACCTCAAACTTTGACGAACCCACCTGCATACTAACTTGATTGGCGTGACTGTTGTGACCGGTGGAAATCCCCCATCCCGTTTTTCACCGTTCCCAATTCCCCCGGTCTGTCGCGCATAGCCCAGTAGAAATTAATATTAATAATTACATCACGCACAGACAACTCCGAACTTTAACACCTTGGGCACAACCAACTCTGTTATAACTGACAACTTCTTTTATATTCATGCCTGGGAGTTCGGGAACTGGATTTAATTTTAAATCACCAAAGCGAACCAACTTTGTTTACCGTGCTTAAGTGGTTAACTGCGAAATTGATAAGTTCTCTTGAAAAAATATCCTCCCATTGCGATTTGTAATCGTTGTAATCTATCTAAGACAGCAGCCGCAGAAAACAAACCATTCATTCCAGTCCAGCACCATCAATTACATACTTAGGTAGAGTTATTTATAAGAATAGACAAAGACGCAAGCTAGTCAGTCGTAGCATGGCTGGAAAAACATGAGAAGATATTTACATGGATGTTAAAAATAAAAATTCCCGAGTAACACAATAAACAGGGATTTTACATCCTAATTAATGGGGCAACTATGGCCCGGGCATAAGATTTAGATGTTTTAAAGTTGACTGCTCTGGCGCGTAGAGTTCTAAATGTAGGGCTGTCAGATACGAGCTCAAAATGCTGATATATTTCATGATCTCTGGTACGGGATTTGTAAAAGTTTTGTTAAAAATAGAAGAAAATCTATAGAACTATGTATACCACTACAATAATTTATGTTTCTGTGCTACCTTTTTTAATATTACCTACTACTTATGTTGTTTATCTGAATTTAACAGATATGAGATCAAAAGGGACTATATTTTACAATTCTTATCTGAGTTATTACTCAGTAAAAGTTTTCAAAAAGTTTCCCAGATTCCCTGCTTCCATCCGCATCCGCTTATGATTACACTATTTATAAACATCATGACGAAGTCTGCGGGAGCATTTGTCGCTGTCAAGGAGAAAGGAAGCCCGGACCGATTGTTTGACATGGCCCGCCGCGAATAAAGGAAGAGCAGAAAATCGCCAAAACATCAGATCCGGACATGGAAATAAATTAAAATAAATCTGAACCATTTATAACGATTTACTGGATGCAAATGCCGTCTCGGAAACTCAGGCGCTGTCCGGTAATCAATCATTGCTAACAGGTCGTGGTTGGGAAGTCCTTCACTTCCAGGGGGCGCGATAGGGATGGAGAATGAAAAACAGCGTCCTCTGCTTGCACGCTGACCACTGGTCTGGCTTTTTATTGCTTTGTTAGAGTCACCTCATATCACAGATCAAATTCAGGCCGGGTGAAAAAGGAGAAGGTATTCAAGAAATTATATTCAGTGAATAGGTCTGAAATTAGAAAAGCAATTCTAGGATTAAATTAGTGGAGGATGGCAGTTTTTCATATTTTAAATAATAAATTTACCTTCAAACTTTCAACCACAATTTTTTTTTTGATTATCAAACTTACGTGGGTCTAAAATTTCTGCAAAAATCTCCTAAAAGTTGACAGTTTTCATGCAATTACAAGAAAATGGTTTCTTAGGTTTTCAACAGCGTAAATGAATCATCATAGAACAGCGCAAGCTTAAGCTACCCCTGATTTCATTCAGCAACTCTTTCTTTGCCATCCTTATTTATTGCATGAGAAGGTATAAAGAGGTTTCAGAGCATCTAATAGAGGTGCTGTTGAGACGAAATTCTTCCTGAGCTGCAGGAGCGAGACACATTTCGCGTCTCGCTGTACTTACGTGGTCATATCATTCACCTGGTTCTGGTTGATTTACCTGGTTCTAGTCTGGTTCTGGTTCTGGTCTGGTTCTCGTTCGAGATCGATGGAATTTGGTTGGGAAGACTTTTTCAACTAACTTCAATAAAACACAGAATTTCTCACGTAGCTCGATATATTCATTTGTTATAGTCTGTGACTACAAATCATAATGATCTAATCAATATTGTATATAATTCAAAACCTACTTAAGAATGGAACTTCTAAGATTTGACTTGAACTGTTTGAACAATTTCTTATCAGTTTATCTTTTCTTCGAGCTACATGGAGGGGTGGTGGATGTGTGCTGTACTAGGGAAAACCCCTCGAAAACATAGTCCATCGTAAAATGTTACAATGCTAATGTCAATGCTAATTTACAGAGTGCTTCACGTAGCACGGAAGATGACTCATCGGCTGCTCATGGCTGATAGGTACTGCCCGACAATATCCGAGCCATCAGGAATGGTCTTACTAAAATGCCAGCGAACATAATCGAGACACACACATATACGAGCTTGGCCTTAAATATAAAGCAAATAATTGTAATAAGCCGAATTGATTACCTAAGGTATGCCACATAAATAACAGTACATAATGATTGTAAATACACTTGACGCATAAATAAAATAATAATAAGACGGGATGCTTAACTAGACTTACCGGGGGTACCGGTGCGCGGCTTCAGCAGTCTCTGGCGTCTTCGTGGAACTCGCCCCCTTTTCCCTGGGCATGGTGCTGGTGTTGTTGTCAATCACGCGAGTCGCCCGCTCTCATGTTCTCGTACGCACCCAGACGCGATCTCCCCGTACCGAGAACCAACTTCTACTACTTCTCCTCCGATCACCGCTCCGCGAGACTCGAGTGTCCGGGGTTCCCGCTTTTTCCGTACGCGCAGAGTCGGTCATCCTTATTTTATAAACAACTATAAAAGTCGTTTTTCTGCGTTTCAGCAGGTTGAAGTTTCCACATCCGTTCGCGTCGCATTCCGATCAGTATCATTACGACATTCCCCCCTAACTACGCACTTCCATCGGATAAGACTCTCAGAGAGCATATTTATTCCAGAGGGACCTATTTGGTCCGTCACACTGTAGAGCTCATACAACGGACTCATTGGGTACCAGAGACTCCAATGAACCCTAAGAAACATCTTATGGGCAAAAAATCACTGCTAAGAACAGCCCGTTACCAGATGAAGGGGTTGCAAAAACTTTGGAAGGGCTTTTAATAATTATTCACAAGTGTTTGAAATTTTTTGCAATGAAAGAAATCTAGTCGCTTCAAACTTGAGTACCTTTAAACATCTTTGTGGCAAACAAGGAAGGGTCTCTTCACAACGAATGATGATATCGGCATAAATTTGATGAAGAAAGACACTCTTGAAACAATAATTCAAACCTGTTAAAGAACGAGTGAACTTCTGGGGGTTAAAGGGCAAGCTTGAAATATCTGGGAGCTCCAAAAAATTGATCCTATAATTTTGTTCAGTAGTACTGGATGCGCTGAACATACAACAATAATTGTGACAGCTAAGAAGAACGAGGCCTGGTAATAATAGCAAACGGTGCTTAAAGGTGAACCAAGCAAAAAAGAAGCATCAGTTCTGTCTGAAGGCAACAAGCTTACGAAGTTGTAAACCGATCTGACGGTACCAAAATTGAAACGAAGGATTGCTTGAGGTGTCCAGGAGTGCACTTCAACACAAACTGTATCTTTGTTGTTCATACATATTATACGTCGAAAAAGACTGAATGGGCAGTGACGGACCTCAGTAGAATAATGTCCAACAGAACGAAAGTAAATTTCAGTCGTGCGTAAACTTAATGTGGTCTACGACTCCCTCGTCTGGGGCGAAGTGTTAAAATACAAAAAACCTGGAAAACTCCTTAACTGGACCAGAAAAAAGAATATTTGGGGGTGGCGAGTGGTATGGTTCTTATTGAAAGTTCTGGAAGGAATCATTGCAGCAACAATATCCTAGAAGTTAGTTCATCAAGAAATATTGACAGCTGCTGAAGAGAACGGAATAGGGAGGAAACATATCAGAGTTGAAGCGCTTAACAATGTCAAGACATATGGGACGACTCCACTGGGGAAACTATTGGTTGGCGCGTCAACGTGCAATATATGGATTACCACTTTCAATTGGACATGGATGTTTCAACAATTACTTCAAGAAAGGTACAAGACTAAAAATTCAAACAAAATTGCTATTCCTACGATTTACAAGACAAACTTTCTCGACTGTAAAAAATTAGGGGACGAAAGATCTCAACTAAAAGGAGATCAACTAGGGGAGAAAAAATTGACTGCTCGTAAAACTTGAAAACGAAGGCAAATGTGATCTGATTCACAAATTCGTAGGAAACATACCTACTTACTGACGAAAAAAATTACCATGAGAATATGGTCAAGCTAGGGGAACGCGAAGAAGGAGAAGAGAGGGAAAAAGGAAGAGAGAAATAAAACAAGTCCTTTTGAAGAAATGCTTTCAGCGAAATTGGGGTATGACTGGTATGAGGGATAAACGGTGGGGGGGGGGGTTTGCTTGTGCGAGTCCTGCATGCACCCCCCTCCTCTCTCCAGGGAGTCCTTAAAGGAATTACCTACCACAGAAAAAAGGTAAACTATTGCTAATAAACGGAAAAAAGCAATATGGAAGTCATCTTGAATGTAACATCTTCAATTAAACACATAATATGATTTGAATTTATTGCCTTTCACAAAACTTAATAAGTACCCATTTAGTTGTGCAAAAGAGTTAACACATTCAGTTTAAGGCTGAACTTCACAGTTATCTTAGATAGGGACACATAATTATTATTTTACGTGTATAATATGCATAAAGATGAATCATGCCAGCTAAACTGGTCATGTCGTCATGAACGACAAAGCGCTTACAATTATTATTATGAACGTGTGATGATGTGACTTCAGGTGGTAAGCCCGAGCGATATAGGCGGATTAATTCGAATGAAAACAATTGTCAAATTATCATTTTCAACATAATTTATCAGTGTCATTCACGGATAAATTTCTCACCTTATTCCCAATATTCTCATGTGACAGAGGGTTAGCGATAATTATTATTTGTGTTATGACATCTTTCACTCGGTATCAGTAGAATTTGTATTAATTTAATTACATGATCTAACCTTAAAACTGAGTAATTAAATTAAAAAGAAATAGTTTTGACAACCTTGCAGTTTTATTATCAATGACGCCATGACCGCTTTAGCTGGAGCGGTTTAGCTTGAAAGGATATGTCATATTAACGTGATTTTAATGAAGAAATAAGAAACAATCGTCAAGTAATGAAATACTAGTTAATTATAACTATTTACTAGCGCGCCAGTTAAGCTTAAAAAAACTTGATTGCATATTAAATATTTTTCTGAAACTGTCATGAACTTTTCATGTTTCGCGGAAAAAATTAATTGATACCGTTTGCCAGGTTTAAAAATCGCTCATTCGTCTACACGTTTGTTCATCTACATACTCATTTCACACGTGCCTAATCAACTACGATTTCTATTTTTTCGATTACACGTCGATCGCAATTTCAATTCCCGTTCAATTGAAATCATGTCTATTCAGATTTTTCACTTACTCGTTGGATTTTCCCGTTTCAGTATAAAAACTGAGGTAAATTTATTCACAGCGCTATTTACTGCATGAATAGTAGTTGATAGTAGCTTTTTGCACTCTAATAAATACGTAAATGATTTACTTTTTTCAACTCTTTTCATTCATGTCAATTAAAGTAACACTTACGTGAACTGTTCTCAAATCGAATTCACTTATACCGCTTTTAAACAGACATCTGAAAAAAGTGTTAAATATTCAGGGGAAAAAATTTTTCGCATAACTTTTCTTAATCGAATCAAAAATAAAAGAGATAGATACAACCTTCCCAAGCATCACAACTGGTCGTTGGAATGTAGTGGCGACTACCCAAGGAACTTTTAAATGTCTTGCCACTAGTCACTGGCACGTTCTAGGAACGTTGCTAATACCACCAAAATGGGGAATGATTTTGTGATGCCTAGAACGTGCCTGGGTCGTGCCCGCAACTCGTACGGTTACGTTCCACATCCGTCGCCATTACGGAGAAGCGACTCGCAGAATGGTTTCAGCGACTTTGGTTACTGTCTGATAGTGCTTGTTTTGTCTCACGGCTTATTTTCTAATAGTCCCACTCCACCGGAACTCTATGGTGGAAGTTACTTGATGGTTAATTTGAATTAGTCCGGCTACTACATAGTAATAATGCCAAGGATACTTGGTAATAATACCAAGGAAACACTTCTAGAGGTAGCAGAAACGTAACTGCCACCACTAAATATTATTAACTAGTCCCATATAAATGTGAATATCCAGTTAGAGGATCCCAGAATGTCGCGGCGACTATCAAAACTACTTTGAAGTAAGTGGAACTTTGAAGACGCATTTTAGTAACAGTTAGTTAATGTTACTGTAATTTGCCACTTGTTTGCTACCTTTGAGTTCCAAACACTTTGAGGTTATTCTACTAGTAGCTACTACGTCTTCGGAACCTTGAAAGCTACTTAGGTATCATCACTATAGAAGTATGGGATGAGTATCATTAAGGTATAAATTAAGTTTTAGTGACTTTATTAGCGTAAAATAAAGATACTTTTACTAAAAAGTCGTAGATTAGGTAGCGGTTACTTTATGATAACTAAAGTTCAAGTTCCGATCTCGGTTGCTGTCACTTTGGTGTTAGTTGGGTTTGATATTGTAACGAAGGAACACTGGCGAAATATTCTGGATTCATATTTGTTTCTGTTGTTGTTCATATTTGTTTACATTCTCTAATGGTCAGGTCAGCTGGTTCGCGATAGTATTACAGATATGTCATATTCTAATCCAGAATAGCAGAATATTGATGTGTCCAGAGAGACGTTACAATACCAGTGATGCTCCTAGAACTTTTCAAGAACCACGTCTGGCGTGTATATAAGAGCGACGTGACAGTAGCTATAGTTAGTTTAGATTGAAATTTGGTTAAATTTTCAAGGTTTTTTTTTTCATTTAAACTTACCTAAAGTAATTTAGTTAATTCCGTTTACTTATATTTATTACTAAATTAATATTACTATAACTTATAAATATTTATAAATAAAAAGTAGGTAATTTATAAAATAAAGTAATATTTATAAACTCACCTTGTATAAAAACATTGTTGAAGCCAATGATTCAACCCGCTGAGAAACTCTACTATTCAGGTAAATTTTTGTGGATAAAAAGGAGTCTATTTATTTGCGATCCAAAGTCCTCTCTATTATATTTTAAAAGCTTCAGGTTAATCGGGTTGCATCCCGTAATTAATTATAACCGGTACGCGCAAACTGGCAGTGTGAAAAAAGAGCTATGCTAGATATCAATAAGATTGCATTAACTCATTTCTTGGAGGTGTGAAGGTTGCGCTATCATAAGAAACAAGAGGCGACATTGACAAATGATAAGGCTTAAAAATTCACGCAGGATAGAAAAACTTCAAACAAAAACCTTTTTACCCACCTTGGTTTTCTAGATACCCCCGACTAATCCTAAAATCTCCCACATTGTACATTTACCACCCAATTATAACCCTCCGTCCCATTAATCTTTCCGGCACCTTCTCCAGAGAGAAAAACAAACCAACTAATAGAGATACACGGTGGGCAACCGTCTATAGAGGGCGCGGTAGTGCCCCCATAAATCATTCCCCCGGGAGGCAGCCTTGCCCCCGCGTCGGTGTTCGCATGCAAGAATCCATATCCAGCCGCCATAAATATACATGGAGAGGCCAATATAATCTCCCATTGTAATATCGGACGGTTTATGGCCTCCGGCAGCCTTCGTGGCTTGCTGAGGAGGCAGCCAATCTCAGCACCTGGATGCACTGTTTGTCATCTCGGAATCGATCAGGGGACATTCAGCTAGGGATGGACAGCTTCCTTGGATATATGAGGATAGAAGTGTGTTAGTACTTGAGGTCCTTTGGAAGGATAAAAAACGACCAGTGATAGTTTTCTTCTCTTACACTTTTCCAGGGAATTTCCGAAATTTCTATTAAACTTCTATTTCTATTCAATCTTCTATTTATTTCCATTCAAAAAAAAAAACTTGAAACTGAGATGCTACGCGTATTTATTGTGCGCTTTCTAAAACGATAATCAATGCTGTCAGAGCAACAAAGAATAATACTCTTAAAGCTTGCTAAGTGGGGTGTATACGTAAAACATGAAGAACGCAATCGGGCGTTAGTGATATGAGGTATCTTCACGATGTAATCTCAAAGTAAAGAGCTATTTTAAAAGAAACGTTAAAAGTAGCATCTCGTATCAAAGATTAGGGGATGTACTATAAAGGGCGTTCTATAGGTAAGTTTAAATTTAAAAGATTTAAAGGAGATTTAATGAGCTCTACAAATATTATCTAATTTTACAAATTCTCTTGTTGTTGTAAGAAAGATAGAATAATTTTCTTGTTGATATACCAACGACATTTTCTCTCTGCATAAGAGTTTCATAAAATATATATATAAGACAGCTTTATCACAGCTTGTTTTATTTTGTTTCAAAGCTCTTAGTATAGTGTATCCTCCAACATCTTGCACATATAAATAGAAATTAGACAACTTCATATTACAATCCGCTTTCTGAGAGTAACTTTTAAGATTAGGATTCAAGGAATATCATTGCTTAGAATGAGATCAAAATGTTACATCTGTATGTCTATAAATCTGGTCATCTTGGTTGCTTTTCTTTGGTTATATTAAAATTTAGGAAAAATAAGTGAAATTTATAAATTTATTGAAAAAATCCGGTGAAACTGACAGAAACAGTAAATAATTAAAAATTTTGTAACGTCTTTATAGTGCCATTCCCCGCTTAACGGGTTAGTCGGAACTTTTTTTCAATAGTAGAGCTTGATGAACTGTATTTTTGAACCAAAAAGTAGAATTTCAAGAAGTCATACAAAAATCTGGTCATGCCACTGGATTCACCATCTTTTAGAACGATACTATGCGAAATTTTATCGAAGCCTGTCAAATATTAACGATTTTATGGCCAAATTAAACTTTCAAGAATAATAATTGGTAATGGCAATTTTGTTAACAAAAATCAGGGCACGCCACTGGATAAACCAGTCTCAAAACGGTATAATATTAAATTTTATCAAAAACCTGTTAAGTATTAACGATTTTATAGCCAAAATTAAATTACAAAATTCGTATCAGAGATTTTGTTAGAATAAATCCGGGCACGGCATTGAAAAAAATATCGCAAAAAATTAATACTTGAATTTTCTGAATTTCTGTTGGGCTATAAAATTGTTAATACTTGACAGGTTTTGCTAAAACTTTTGAGAAATTATTTATCACGTGGTATGCCACCCAAATTGCAAATATGATTTCTTGAAATTTTCCCACCAAACACCGATCTAGAAGGCTTTGGATTTTGTAGAACTACGGCGCTTGCTCCAAAAGTACTGTTCATCTAGCTCTACCACTTAAAAAGATATAGCACAAAAAAAAAAAAAATTAAAGTGGCTCAAGAACAAAATAAGACCCCTTTAACAATATTTCATTTATGTTTATTCTCATATTTTTAGAAAGATAATAAGTACATCAGTATACGCATATTAAATTTTCCGATGACCACTTGCGAAAATGACAAACGTCAACCTAGAATTGAAAAGTAAAATATCACACTAGTGTGATATGATTAGTCAATCGTTTAGTTTTTACTCCTTAATTTAGGCAGTCTTCAATACAGCTATGCATAAGTATTGCCAACTTTCTGAAACTTCTATCTCTTATGGGGTTTTAATAGTATATTGTGAAACAAGGGCACAAAGTAGCATATTTTCACGAGTCTGAAAATGTTGTCGAAGTCGAGTACCGCATTTCAAATGAGCTAGAAATTGCTTTTGGGCACGTGTTTCACACTAAAACTTTTCCTATGACCATAACAAGACAATTTTTTATTCAATTAAACCGTGCTGCATTTTCTACATCAGAATCGGTACTGCTCTCAATCTCAATAGTGCTCCAAATTCACTTCACTCCAACTCCGTCACTAATATTTTAATTCGCTTACGAATTGTACATTTAAAATTAATATACAGGGTGTCTGCTTAAGGCTGGCCACCGGCTATATCTCGGAAACTAATGGGCCTAGAACCTCAAAATGAAAAATTTCCAGACATAAATGATCACGAAAAATTCAATGAAAATATTTTCAAGATGGCCGCACTTCCGGAAATACCGGAAGTTGACACCTACTTCATTATTTTAACGGGAACACCCTGTAAAATATTATATTTTTTAAATGCCTGAAGAAATTGAATACAGGTGGTTTTCACCATTGGAATTTAGATTGAGCGGCTTATGAGTTATAAACAAGTGAAAATCGAAAATTTTCAACTTCAAAGCAGTCTAGAACTAGAACGGATCAAGATATCTATAAAAACGGTTTACATGTCCCTATCTTAACTTTTTACATAGTATCCTACTATGTGGTTTAAATTTTAATACAGGGTGATGAAAAACCGTATAATTTTGATCACCCTGTATTAAAATTTACTCCACATAGTAGGATAAAACATAAAAAGCTAGGATAGGAACATGTAAACCGTTTTTAGATATCTTGAGCCGTTCTAGTTCTACACTGCTTTGAAGTTGTAAATTTTCGATGTTCACTTGTTTATAACTCATAAACCGCTCAATCTAAATTCCAATGGTGAAAACCACCTGTATTCGATTTCTTCAGACATTTAAAAAATATAATATTTTACAGGGCGTTCCCGTTAAAATAACGAAGTAGGTGTCAACTTCCGGTATTTCCGGAAGTGCGGCCATCTTGAAAATATTTTCATTGAATTTCTCGTGATCACTTATGTCTGGAAATTTTTTATTTTGAGGTTCTAGGCCCATTAGTTTCCGAGATATAGCCGGTGGCCAGCCTTAAGCAGATACCCTGTATATTATTATGTAATAATTATATGATTATTACCTTTTGATTGACAGATCAAATATTACAGTATGTAATCGACTGGCCAGTGGTCCAGCTGATTGCGAGTGCATGAAAATTGACCGATATGTGTTATACCTCTATAATATAACAGAATATTATAATACCTGCTCTCCCAATTCGGTTAAACTATGTATCTTGAGTGTACTTGTAAATAATATTTATACATAAAACAGCATAATAATGTCTATTATGTGATTTCATAGTAAAACTAAAAACTTTCAAAACGACTGTTTTACCCATCACTATTATTGTTGTCATCGAATGTTGTCTATTTTATAAATCTTACATAGTGCTCACTCTGTGGTTTGGACTATCGATCGCTACTTTTTATACGTCAAAGTCATTGTCATAGCTGCAAAACTGTACGGTAATGAGCTTTGCGTATGCCTTATGTCACTTTTCTGCACATTTTTATAAAAGTGAGAGAAATCTTATAGTTTGCGTACAACTAAGGATGCGCAAAATGGCACTATGTACCTATAAATAACAGAGATAAATCTCTAACTCTTTGTTGCAAACTCCAGTATTGCAATTTACAAATTATTGAAATTGTTCAGTAATGAACTTTTGAATTAATTTTTTATGTTTATTTTTGACTTATAGAAGTTATTATTAGCAATGTGGTCGAATCGGTATAAAGCCTGGTTAAATTAATTTTGTGTAACCTGGTCTATTATGTTACTATTTCTGTGATTCTGTTGTTATTTTTTGTTGCTTGATTTGACCGCGCTGTTCACCATTTTTCTTGTGGTGACTTATCGAGGTGACTTATCGGCTGCGTCGTCATGGCCAGAGTATTGGCAGTAGATAACGAACGTCGTCGTGATCGCGATCGATTCGGAATCTCATTATTGTTCTTTGTTGTTATTGTTATCATCGAATGCCAAAGGGGTGTATCATCTAATGAAGTTGGTGTATGTAATGTGTGAGGACCCTCGGAGCATCTGGATCTCCTAGAATGGGGGTAAGTCGATGCCGTCAATTCGTTTGTTTAAATGGTGAATTCGATTAAAATCATTTACATTAGTGTTAGTATTATTTTTTTTTATATTTTGTTAAAACTACTAATCGGGTAGTTTAAATTGGTACTTCGAGCCAAGAATAGTTTGTTGAATCTCAGAAATAGTAATTTTCTACTTAATTTATTTGAAATTTAGTAGACAAAAACATTGTTAAAATATTTCATTAATAACCATTGGAATTCGATTTAGCCAGATAGCCGGCCTTTATTATACCGATAACGCGAATCTTATCGCTTGCTGTATAGGTGTAGCTTATTAAAGTAGGTATTTATGTATTTTATAAAATTATCGGAATTTCATTATTATTTTCAGACAATAATAGTTATTTTGTTTATTAGTCTATTAAGCAATTGATTGAACAGTTCGAGCTATAGAGTCAAATTTGTATTTAAAGAAAAAAGTTATTTTTGTTAGATTTCTTCGTTTAATAACGAAACTTTCTGTTTTTTTTTTAATTTAATCCAATGGCTAATTTGCAAAAGTTAACGCAAAATGGGGCCACCAGGGCCTATCATATTGGTAGAATAAATAAAATGCTTGTGGTCGCTGAAACTGCGCTCAATGATCAAGCACTGCATACAGAGTTCAAAATGCGATACGATAGAAACTACCTTTAAATCGGTTGAGGTTTTTAATGCAAAAATTATTAGTATGGTTACAATCTATCTGAGATTTATTTTGTCGGTTATCAGGCGCATTAATGCAAAAAATCTTGCTTTTGCAATCAAAAACAGCCTTACCGCATTCGATTCGAATAGTAGCTCCCTTAAGCCCGTTGAACTTGAAACTAGTCTATTGGTTATTTGTCGTTTGGTCCAACATGATATATTCTCGCAAGAAATTTTGTGTTTGAAAGGGGGGAAGTTACTCTCAAAATCGCTCAGACAACTCAGTCCTTTTCTAGATGATCTAAGTATAATCCGGGTAGGCGGTAGCCGGGCATGCGAAATTAATTTATGATCAGAAATTTCCCATATTGTTACCCCGTCAACATCGATTGACGTATCTCATAATGGACAATTTTCATAAGAAATACTGAAATGAATTTAGACAGATACACACGTTGGGTGCCACTTGAAACGAATTATTTTACCCTAGAGGGGAAAAATAACCGTTGAGAGCATGAGACCAATAAAAGGCAACAAGGGTCGTGGATTGAGCTGTCAGTCTAAGAGGGTCAACAAATAACAAGCGGGTCAGCAGAACAACAGGTACTCTTTATTTAAAAAAAAATCACAGTATAAGGCCCATTCTACACGAGCCACAAAAACGCGACCGATTAGTCGCGCAGACGCTTGAAAATTTTGCCTATTCTATACGAGCGTGTAGACGCCGAGCCTTTGTAGCGCGTAAAACCGGCCAGTGAAACACGACCCATTCTAGACTAGCGACAAAACGCCTCATATTTGCTATGGATATCACAGACTCTTGAGCACGGTTAACAATAATAAAAACGTTGAGATCAGCCGAATGAAAGGGGTGGTAAAATTGGACCAGTGAAGGCACTTATCTCCGTAGGCTCTCCTGTGCGAGGATGAAGGTTTTCAGCCGGGCCTCTGGGTGGCCAAGGTTCGGCTGCTATTTATTGATTCAGCTGCTGCGGGAGTCAGATCAGCAACTCCAGTACTACCAATGTGGGCCCCTGGATCAGGTGGACTTCGGTACGAAGACAAAGGTTATCCAATCGGCAAAGTGGTCTCAGGTATGAAGAGTGTGCTCCGGTATGAACCGTCGGTCTAGTAGGAAAAACTTGCTCCTGTAGAAAACTTGCTCCCGTAGGAAAACTTGCTCCAGTAAGAAAACTTGCTCCAAGGGAAAACTTGCTCCCGTAGGAAAACTTGCTCCAGTAAGAAAACTTGCTCCAAGGGAAAACTTGCTCCAAGGGAAAAGCTGAAATTTCAGTATGTATCAGAGACACTCTTGGTGGTGTTAACGGTCCGATCGAGTTCTGGCCTACCAGGGTTACATAAAATTATGACATGCGGGCGAAACTCGATCGGATTAATTGCTGTTTCCCTCTTTGTATTAAAAGGAAATATGATTTATACAATTAAAACAATAATAAAAGATCCACTTTAGGTCACTCACCAAGCCAAAAACACAGACGATGTTTATAATATTTTAGGTGAAAGTTTACGACGCCATTTTGGTGAAAATTGCAGGTGTTTGCCAAAACGACCTTCTTCCAGCGAATTCCAGGAGAGAAAAGAAAGGTGAGATCTCGGTATCCGCGTACCGGATCGAAACTCGACAGTCGAGGTCGACGAAACTCGAGGCCTCCAGCCGGCCGTGTTTGCACTGAACTTAAAGCCACCATCGTCACTCACCCATGCGACGCGCGCAACGCGTTTGTCTCCGGGTCGCTGGCATTAAGCCAGTACGTACAAAATGTACGTTACAATACTCACACTCTGGACTAAGGACATTGCAGTTTCTTATCGCGCAACAGTTTTCGATTATATCACCTAGACGAGCCATTCGTCATGTTTTATCAAAATGTTATAGATGTTTTAGGGTTAATCCCGTTCCTTGTTAGCCGACTATGGGAAGCTTGCCAGTTTCACGGGTTTCGCAAATAAAACTCTTCTCGTGTGTAGGATGCGATTTTGGTGGACCGCTTTCGGTTACCCTTGGTAAGACTAGCGGGTCGAGGTCTCAAAAGGCACACCTCTGCTTATTTGTTTGCTTCGCCACGAAAGCTGTCCCACCTCGAACAAGCTTCGGACCTTTCTGCCGAATGTTTTCACGCAGCTTTTCGATGTTTCATTTCGCAGCGAGGCAGATGTTCAATGGTGTACAGTGATTGTGACACAAATTTCGTAGGGGCTTATAAATATTTAAAGAACCTGATGAAAAGTGCTGTGGAATCTGAAAAAAATGAGTGGCACTTCAATTTCTGCGACTCATTTCGGAGGACTCTGGGAAGGCGGTATAAAATTCGTTAAATCGCAACTCTCGAAGGTTATCGGGAAACAAATTCTCACGTTCGAAGAGTTGTACACAGTACTGCTCAGTATTGAATCAATTTTGATTCACGCCCCCTGGTTGAAATGAGTCAGGATCCTCATGACTTATCTGTCTTGACACTAGGTCATTTTCTAACTTTGGAGCCGCTCACCGCGATTCCCTATCACGACCTCATTCATTTAAATATGTCTCGTTTGAGTCGTTGGCAGCTGCTCCAAAGTCTCCAGCAAGATTTTTGGAAGCGATGGCATTCGGAATACCTGCACATTCGTTAATGCAACGTTCAAAATGCACGAAGCCTGGAAAAGGCCTTATTAAGGGAGATTTGGTCGTTATTAAGGACGAACAATCACCACCTTTACGTTAGCGCTTAGGACGGGTAACCTATCTACAGGTGGGCCCAGATGAAGTACCTCGCGTCGCTAGCGTTAAGACTGCCACCGGAGTTCTTTTGCGTCCGTGGGTCAAATTATGCCCTTTACCGGGCACTGCCGAATAATTACGATTTTTCAATAACCGTTTTAAATTGAGAGTTTTGTTTTTGTTAGTGTATAGCTTGATTAACTAGGTAACAAATATTAATTTTTTACGGTGTATTTTCGGTGGAAAGTTGTGGGAAAAATTGTGTACATTATTTGTGTGGAAAGTGAAATTTCACACTCGTGAGATTGTCGCATGAGGCGTAAGCCGAGTACTCCCACTAGTGTGTAATGGATCACTTTCCACACTAGTAATGGATACTATTTCTTCCCTAAGTATCAGTTTTATTATAATTTAAGTGATCCTCTAATAAATTTCCTACATACATTTACTTACTGGATAGAACGCTATGTATGCCAAGTTTGTAGTTCGTCTATTAAACCTGACACCGGCATATGACGTGAGAAATATTTCAGTGCAGTATCCTGTGACGTTATAAATAAATTAATGACTCAAGTGAACACAAATAAAAACCGTAAAAAGCCCCCAGGGGCAGTAAAACCCCTCCAAAACCTCTATAGACCAATCCTGCACTAGTGATGAACTGCTCCTAAAAATCACTTACACTACTGTTATAATAATATTATCATCTACCTACAATGGTTTGTTGCTGTCATAAAAATATTAGTATTGAAAAATACATAAAAAGGGCTGCTTTTTACAAAATAATTATTCCAGAAGTCAAGAAGACAGAAAACTTTATTATGCGACAGCAAATGCCCAATTTACATTACAAGTAACGATCTGTAACGAATAATAACAATAACGTACCCATTCATGTCACCGTGTTAGATGAATCTACTTTCCATGCATCTCCAATACAGGCTTTTCAAAAAGGCATTTCCAAGGGTGCCTGTATAAGCTGCGGGGCCGGGCCCGATATAGAGATATAAAAAATTTAATACCGCACTCCCTGGACGACCATTTATCATACGTGGCGGTGCTGGCGGCGGACTTTAAACCATCGCCGCTCCACGTAATGACAAAACCAATCGATCCCGTGAGCGATGGGCCCATGGTCAATGAATAACGACGAAAACTGCAGATTGGAAACCGCACTATAACTTCAAATCTAATATACGAGCTGTTCCAGCGAAAATTAATTTTTCTTAGTGATTAAAAAAGAGCGATAAATGGTTTATAGAGTTGGGGCTATAATTTCATCTAAAAATACTAGGTACATTGTATAATAAAGGGAGGAATAAAGGCTGTTTCAAAGAGTGCGAATGATTTTTTGCAATTAAGTATGCAATTTTGCGTGAATTGCATTTTGGTGGGCCTGAAAAAGATTTGTCAAAAATGATCTTCAGTTATAAGTCAACTTTCACAAGAAGTAGAATATCCCAATTTGTTTGTCATTTTTTGTACTTATCGGTAAGTAATATGGTTTCTTATTCTTGGAGGATTGATTTCTCAATTCTCTGTGTTTTATTAGCGTTCAATTCCACCACTAGCAAATTTAGGGGAGGTAAAGAACGCTATTTAGCAGCCAGCTAGCTCACACTTGAAATTAACTTATTATTTTGGCAATTCACACACATGAACAACATTACACGTTGAAGAAAATTGTAATAGACAATAGAAATATTTAAATATCGCAAAACTTACACGATACAAAAAACAAAGTACCTAATAATTATTGTACATAGATCTGCCGTTCTGCGAATAAACTATGACGTTTCTCTGGTAGGTGCATAGATAGTGTGAAACAGATCACTGTGAACAAGTTTTAGGGAGCGGTCGACGTCGGGCTATATGTAGTTCAGCGTCTCATGGAGAACTTAGTATACTTGCGCTCGGGCCACTCACTAGTACTTGTACTGTACTTCGTTAATTGGCCGGCTTGCAATGACATGTCAGAATATGGCAAGCGTTAAATAAAGAACCGCTACGACACTTTATTTCACTCGTTTTTACTTTATCACAAGAAACGTGTAAAAAGTCCATTTTACGAATCACTCGTATAGGTAGATAAAGAAATATAAAAAAGTGAATAACCGGAGGATTCTTGTACCGGAGGAGCCAGTGTCTATGGTTATTGAATTATCACGATCAATTATAATACTTTTTCTTCTCTCAATTTTCTGAATGAGTTTGTATAGTTTCAAGGGTTATTACATTTATCATTCCAGACTATATAGAACAAAGATGCCCCTAATGGACATCTATGAATTATTGGAACAGAACGTTATTGATGACTTTCATTATTCTGCTTTCGATAGTAAAAGGGTCATTCACGGAACCGATTTTCATTAGAAATGAATGAGCTCTGAACTAATGATAAAAACATCTATAGAACTGAGAACACTGATTATGTTTTAACTCCATTTTTAATGGATAGTAGATCTTGAATCGAGTACACTGGATGGGAAATGATCACACTCTTGATGAACCCAATCACGTTGTATGCTGTATTACGTGAGCCCAGTCAGTTAATTTATTTTTTGATCGCCGGGAAAAAATATTTATTCCTCATCATAGAACGAAAAATATTACGGCTAAATGAATCATTCTTTAATGGACGGTTATAATTATCTATAGGTAACAACTCTGGTTTATAATGTTAAAAAATATAATTCATATATATTTAATAATTATTCTATTATTATAGTTTAGTTTAGTTTAAGTTTATTGTGCTTTTAAAAACTACAGTTTTTTTACACTCGTCATTAGCAAATATGTCAAACTACATTAGTGGACTGCACATTATAAAACACAAAAATATCACAGTATATACGAAAATACAAGCAAAAATACAAGAGCACATACATGTGAAAATCAACAAATACAAATCGATACACTACAATAAACAAAGTAATGAATTTAATTCATAAAATCACCAATATTTGCACGAGAAATAGCTCTCGAGTTACAAGGAGAAACTAATAACCAGACAGGGCAAAGCTATCGCGGTCAACATTGCTACTCAAAAACTCATCGATAGAGTAAAATGCGTTCCCCAGTAGAAATTCCCTAATTATTCTCTTAAATCGAGTAATATTGGTTTCATAGACATATGATGGCAATTTGTTGAAAAGTTTTAGCGCAACATACGACGGACCCCTCTGGGACAGGGACAAGCGACAGGCGTCACCGCGGAACGCATACCTGTCTCTCGTATCATGGTCGTGAATGTCTGCATTTCTGACAAAACTCCCTCTATTTTTATAAGCATAAATTAAAGCTCTGTACACGAATAAGGAGGGAAACGTAAGAATACGTAATCTCACAAAATTCGACCTACAGTCATCACGAGGGTGCAAGCCTTCCATCAGTCTTATCACCCTTCTCTGCAGACGAAAAACGGTCAAATTTCTGGCGCAGTTTCCCCAGGCCAGTATTCCATAATTAAGCTGTGATTCAAAGAGAGAAGAATAGGCACATTTTAATGCCCTGCCGTTCAGACTCGACGCCAAACTCCGGAACAAATATAGTATTCTAGAGAGCTTGGCCGACAGATAATCAATGTGGTCATGCCACCGAAGAGCCCTGTCAACATAAACACCCAGAAACTTCACGCTGGGTGTTGTGTAGTCATCCGTGTGCGTGCGGAGAGTAAATAGAGCTCTAACAGTCTTCTCAGTGTTCAGCTTTAATTTGTTGTTTCGAAACCATTTTTCGGCAAGTGTGCTAGCCCTTTCACTGAGCTCAAGAGCATCACTGAGTT
Source organism: Malachius bipustulatus (assembly GCA_910589415.1). NCBI lineage: Eukaryota > Metazoa > Arthropoda > Insecta > Coleoptera > Melyridae > Malachius > Malachius bipustulatus. Next base: position 36,426,780 of record OU342634.1, on the reverse strand, counting down.
TATCTTGAGCAACCGAAATACTTGTATCGTCAGCAAACAATAAGGTGAAGTATTTTTGAAGCAGTAAGGGGAGGTCATTAATGTAGACAAGAAACAACAGTGGCCCCATGACTGAACCCTGTGGAACTCCCACCGTGCAAAGTCTCCTCCGTGAGCATTCCCCATTGACACAAACGTATTGATATCTATTTTGCAGGTAGGATCGGAGCAGTGCCAGGCTGTTCACATCACAACCATATTTGTCAAGCTTTTCAAGAAGCTTATCATGGGGTACACAGTCGAAAGCCTTTGAAATATCCAAAAATAAGGAAAAGGCATATTTTCCCGATTCAAAACACTCCAGAGCAAAATTCACAAAACTCACCAATGCATCAGCCGTAGATCGATCCCTTCTAAAGCCGAACTGACTGGGGCTGTAGACAACAGCTTCGAAATATGAGGTTAATTGATTACATAAAATTTTCTCTATAATCTTGCCAATGACGGGGATAAGAGAGATGGGTCTGTAGTTTGTGACATCATGTCTGTTTCCTTTTTTATACAGTGGGATAACCTTAGAAATCTTACAACTGTCCGGAAAATAATTACCACTGATACAGGTATTGATAAGCTCGGTTAAAGGAGCAAGAAGAACATCAATGTTATTTTTAATAATAAATGACGATAAACCGTAGGCGTCTGATGATCTACTACTCTTAAGCAAACGAACCACCTCACCAACTTCACCCTGTGTTACATTTCTAAAAGAAAAAACACCTGGACACTCAGTCCCCATATCGGCAGTAGGGTCACAATCATCATGCAAGGATCGTGTCAGCTGCCTAGGAATAGAAATAAAGTAATCATTGAATACATCGGCAGGTAAGGTAGATGGTATACTATTCTTTACAGTACTGCGCGCAGAGTTTAAAAACTTCCACATTGTCACTGAGACATTTTTAGAGTTTAACATTACATTACTGAAAGCGTTGATTTTAGCTGACTTTAACATAAGACGATAGTCACTCCTAGCTTTATTTCTCAAAACCTTAAGTTGTTCATTTCTAGTTGTGTTGTACAAGGAATTATACAGAATTAATTTGTCGCGGAATTTCTTTAGTTCGTCATTGAACCAAACCACTCCTGCATCCCTCGTTGACGACCTGCATAATCTCTCAGGAAAAGCCGCCTTGAACGAGTCAGTCAGAGACCCAATAAACGAGTTAAAATTATTTTCAATACTCACATCGTCCTGTCCCAGAAAAGCCCACGACGTACGCGCCAACATTTCACGAAAGGAATGCAGGCCTCTGTCGGTAATTGGTCTGCATCTAAACTCGCAATCATTACGCGCGGAATCTCTACCAGTATCAACGTCTACGTCAGTAGACAAGATAACTGCTTGATCATGATCGGAGAACTCAATAGGACTCACCCTGCAAAACAAATTTTCATAACTGAAATTCACGAAAATATTGTCGAGACAGCTCCGCCCCCTGGTAGGTTGTTTATTTGTAATAGTTAGTCCATACGTAGCTAAAAAATTGCACAACACATTAGAACTAAGATCATTAGATATGAAATTTACATTAAAATCACCAGCCAGAACAATGTTAGCAGACGGGCCGAGGCTACTCAACATAGTCTCCAAAATATCCATAAACTTATCCAGACTTCCAGAAGGTGAGCGATAACATGACAGAATATAAACATTACATTTAGTGAGTTTTATGGCTGCCACCTCACAAGTCAATTCTTCGCAGAAACCCTCCAACTCTGGCACAGGAATAAAGTCCAGATCACGCACAAATAGCGCAATACCACCGTGTATGCGGTCAATTCTACTGTAATAAGAAGCAAGCTTCCATCCATCGAGGTTATATCCCTCAACTTCTTCTCTACTCAACCAAGTTTCACAAATGCTCAAAATATTCGACTCGCTATTGACACTTAAAAATGCTTCAAGCTCCAGGAATTTATACCTCATACACTGAGCATTCAATTGAATTAAGTCGATTTTTAGCTTGTTGGCGTGCCACTCTTTCTCTGCTGAAAAAAACGTTTAATATGAGCACCTTCAGGCCATATAGTTGAATCTAGGGCTCTCTGTAAGTTGTGCGAGTAAACTGTCACTTTAAAAGAGGAATAAAATTCCGAATTTCTGGACTGTAGTCTATCGCATCTGACCTCGGGGAATGAACCTTTCAGATATTCAATAACGTCTGCTTCCTCAGTTTGTGGGTGCAGCCTGTATACGTGTAGAAATGCTAGTTTTTGAGCAATTTTTAGTTTATCTGTGTGAGCAGCATTTCCAACTATATAAAGGGTGTTGTAAAACTAACATGTTTTGGAGGAGGCCCTGACACAATAAAGAGGTTTGTCTCAACATAATCCACTCTCTAAAACTGATAGCTTTTGATTTTGTTAGGTTAGGACAGCTGTCAAAACATTCAAGAACGTTTATATAATAGGCACTCACTTTATCGACATTTTTATGAAAGAACTTCTCCTCTTGATTACTTGACATGAACTCGTTAACAGTCTCACACAAAATCGAGTCCTCAATCCAAATGGATAGAAAGAAATCATATTTATGCTTGCAAAATCTGTCTGACTAGGGTATCGGTATATTACGACAGATAAGTCGATCTTATTCACATACCCCTTTCACTAAATAGGGTGCTTCAGAAGTGTTCAAACCAATCCTTATCCTGTAACTCTGTGAACTGACCTACATGATATTCTAAACCACGCTTAACCTGCGAAAAAGTCTTACTGAAAACTGTAAGTTTCGGGAAAACTATTGACAAAAATTTTACCTGCCAGGAATGTCTTGGAGTAGGGATACTCTCCCTACTATCACATCACTCTATTATAAGGACAAAAGTGATCCCGTTTTATAAGAAGCCTATATGCAGGTTTCTACAGAAACATTCCATTTATGTTGTTTCCATCTATGACTTAATTTGATGAGAAACTAGAAGTAATTCTTATAGGTTCCACCACATGATAATTATTTCAGACAGATCTAAAGAGAACAACATCCAAATCCCATGACGCTTACTTCCATTGCGAAAATAACTTTCAACTAGGTATGGTAGTTTTTCGCTCTTACGTGAGCGCTTTTAATTAATTTGAATAATATAAATAAATAACCAAACTTCAGTAATTATTTTCTTCGTCTAATGAAAATTAATCTTCTTGATAATTTATTTTATTAATCTTTCCTTTGAAAAAGAAAGATCTTGAAAAAAAAACGTGAAATTACATCCATTTCATTGAGCTTGAACTAGAGATGGGAGAACCGAATTAAGAAGTAGCGACCGATCTAAAATAACCTGTTACTTTCAGATACACATGACAAGAAACACCGTTTACGACTATTCGACGCATATCTACTGAATAAATTATCAATCAAAAGTGTCATAACTATATGGTAGTAGATTTATAATAATTATTACCATATCGAACCTATTTTTGTTCTGGCAATAGCAAACAAATTTGACATGCATAAATCGACCAAAACGATACGTTGTTAAAGAAATTTGAATACGGATATAGATATAAATATCACACACAAATACACACCTATACGTCACTACTCCGTATGAACAGGAGGTAGGAATTAAAGAAGATCCTGTTGGATAAATACGATGCGATCCAATTTAAAGCCCACCAAGTTAAAAGCGGACAGGACCTTTGAAATGGGATGAAAGGCCAAATAAACAGCAGTATCCGGAATATTTGATGTCCGTGAAAATGTTTGGATGTATCGGCTGGTCATTTTTTAAATTAAATGTCCATTTTTCCTTGTTTACACCGAACCTGTTTGCCATTACTATACAAATGCTATAATGTGATGGAAAATCGTTTTGTGCAATTTTAAAGACACCTTGAGTATGAAAAAAACCGTGTGAATTCAGCTTAGTAACCCGTCCTATTATTAAAGATATAAACAGCATTAGGGGTAGTTTTATAAAATACCCTATTAACCCAGTAGAAATTAACATTATTAAAATCGCAAAGCTTGATGTAATTCTGTTTTTTTTTTAGTTTGTTGTATGGCCAGTTAGGGTGGTATGAATCCAAATTTGCAACTTCAAAAACTTAACGCACCACGCGAAAAGCTGAGAAATTTTGGGACTTTTTCCACTGTTTGCTCTAAAAGTCTTAAACTATGGATTTTTGGAAAAAAAGCACAATTTACTGTTTATTATGTAAATTAATTATTATAACTAATTAATAATATATATTTTATTAACTTTTTTAAAGTTATTTAAATTTATGATAATTTAAGCTCATTCGCAGCTCTATAAACCCTACAAGGACCTAGTTATTAGTGTCCTTCAAAGATGGTCCATTTTTCTTGAAAATTTACAATTTTAAGTTTACTCACTACTTACTCATGAAGTAAAATATCGGCAAAATCGCTCGTCCTATGATAAAAGTAATTAATTAACAAAGGTGTGGTATTCGGAAAAAAATTAGCTCTGAACTTTAAAACTTACACACACTATTGTTTCCTTGTTCTCGGGAAGTAGAAACTTAGTGCAACGAATGAAACAATGTCGGTTCCGACGGAAGTCTGTTGTGTGTGTCGGTTGAAACTCGAGAAAGATGACGTAGCAGAGTGAAAGTCGTAAAAAAAAGTTGTATCCAAACGCTAATTACCGCTAGTTTGGAACGTGGTCTCAAGGAGAACGAATATTTTTCGAAAAGTTGGATGAAGTCAGTGTTCACGATGCTTGCAGAAAGAGATACAGCGCTCGACATAATGTGTTCGTCGTGGAGGCGATGAACTTTCATAACTGATAAGTGTCTCCAGCTCCAAAAGAGACTTTCCAAGTCACGCAGAAACGACGTGCACAAAATTGAATTATTGATAGCAAGGGCATTATAATGCTCAATGCAGCCAGATCAAGTACAAGGCAGATCATCGATCGCCTTGTACACTTTAGACCTCGTTGCCACAAGAAGTTGTATACAGTCTACCATCCAGTGTAAGACATAAGAAATACTCATAACCCAAAAATGTCCCAGAGTGCATGGGGTGAATGCAGGGTGTTTCAAAACATGTATCGGAAAATGAAGGGTGTGATTCCTTGGCGCGTTTTGAGAAAAAAAGTTCCCATTAACATGGGTTAGTCTCATAAATTTGAAAATATGTATAAATATATCATGAAAATAACCTGCAAAAAGTCTTGGTAAAAACTGTGAGTTTCGGGAAAACTATTGACAAAAATATTTCCTGCCAACAATGTCTCGAAGTAAGAAAACTTTCATTTCTATATTACTCAACAGGTCAAAAATGAGCACCTTTTCTAAGAAGCTTGTGAGCAGGTTCATAAAGAAACATTTCATCCAAGCACCGAGTTTGATCGAGGAACTAGAAGCAATTCTTGGATTCCACCACATGATAATTAACCTAGACGGATCTATCGAGAACAACCAAATTCCATGAAGCTTACTACTACCATTGCAAAAATAAATTTCAACTATAGCAGTGTTTTGCTCTTACGTGAGCACCTTTAATTAATTTCAACAATATAAATAAATAACCAAACTTCAGTAATTATTTATTTTATTAACACTTCCTTTGAAAAAGAACGGCCTTTATAAATCAATAATGCTAAAATATAAAAAAACGTCACCGTACATCCATTTCATTGAGCTTGAAATAGAGATGAGATAACCGAATTAGGAAGTAGCGACCGTTCTAAAATAACTGTTACTTACTTACTTTAAGATACCAATGTGCGATAAACACTGTTTATGACTATTTGACGTATATCTACTGAATAATTTAGAGGTACAGATCAAATATCGATTATTTGAGACTAACAACTGGCAGTAAAATCACAGTTATTTTGAAATAACCTTTAAATGAATTATAGTTACAGTTAGTAACCGTGACAGCGGATTACAATCATAGAAAGTCGATTAGACTGGTCTACTAATAAGCCTACTTACTACTCCATATTAATAGAAAATCAAGTTATGATATAAGTTTCGATCTCCATGGCCAACTGAGGACGTGTTAATTATTAATGAACACCCTATATTGTCAGTAACATCAGTCATTTGTACTTTGAAGATTAATATTATAGTTGTGTTGTGACTGATTTAAATAAAGACTAATAATAATTATTAACAATTCTAGACTTGTTTGTGGTTTTTGGTTAAAAACAAAGAGTATATAAGAACGTTACAATATTATTACGTCTGAGATTGAAATCTCTCAAACTCATCTAAACAACTTATGTCGGATGACATTATTCACGAGTTTGTGAAAGTTTGGACTTTCAAGCAGTAACTTCAAAGTTTTGGATGTATTTTAGGAATACTAAGGTTATTCTTTAGAGAGTCAAATACCGGACGTAAGTAATTTATTTAGAATGTGTCAGAAACATTTTCTAATCTGGTGAACAATTTCAGATATAGCCAGTCGCCCTTGGTAATTCAATTCGCGATTTATTTTCGATTACCTAAGGATTATTGACTTAAAACTTGGATCTCTAAGAAAAGCTCAATGAAATTTTTCAAGCCACGAAAACCGCCGGTATCGCGACTCAAGTTAAATTAGGTACTCTCAGTGAAAAGATATGTTTTGAGCAATATTATTGAGAATCTACGTTACCGACTCATTGCAAACAAAGTAGGTACGATGATATATATTTTATTAGAAATCCAGCATTGTCGATTTTTAATAATTATATAATAATAATTAATAAAGGTGCTAATTGTTATTGGTAGAGTATCAAATTGGCTGAATTTAAATTCAGGATCTATTACTATACATGCTATAATACAGGAAAGCTTTTAAAGGATTATATAACAAAATTGTTTATCTCACAATGTGTGTGTTTTAGACTAAACATGTCATACTTGAATTTACTAAACAAACAACAAATTTATTAGAGCTCAGAAAGTTTAGTTGAGATAGAAACTATGGAGTTTGAAATATCTAGTACCATTAATAATATTATCCCAAATTTAGTAACAAACAGAATTACCCGAAGAGGACATGTGTATATAATCTATATGTATTAATATTATGACTACACTTCACAAGCCAACACTATAATATTCACTTCAATTAAACTATCAAATTAATATCGAAAATTAAAAAATAAATAAAAAACTATTTAAATTTAAAACTAGAAATTCCATGAGAAAACCACTAGAAAACAGCTTCAAACTAATCTGATCACGTAACAATTAGGACCGATTTTTTGACGGATTATCCGTCTACATGTTATAAAAAAATGTATCCTTCAATTTTTTCATCCATTAGGCCCATTCTACATGAGCCACAAAAACGCGACCGTTTGCCTGCGAGCGACACGCGTGTGTCACTGAGCCACAGAGTTTTAATTGGGCATACTATACGGGCAACTTTGCGGTCGCGTGTGGACGCGTTCGTTGGCGTGCCGGTATTTTGAACGCAAGAGGTTCATTCTACTTGTAGCAACTTGCAAGCGTCTGGCTGGCCGAGCCGATTTGCCATTTATTACCAGTCCACGACTAGTAATAGTGCAGATCATTGTTGTGCTCGGTGTCTTTGCAAATAAGATTATTTTTATTAACCCTAAAAATTCTTCAAATATCTTTACAGACATCAGGTAGTACTGAAAAAACTTCTCAGGATATCTCCGATGTTCTGCGAAGCTAAGATGGTACATCTCTAAGGTCAGGAGATTTTTTACGTTTTTTGGCCAACAAACTTAACGTTAATTGGTGAACAGCGAAACAGCGATACACCCAAACGGGATCGATAACAAAATATGAGGCGTTTTGTCGCTAGTCTAGAATGGGTCGCGTTTCACTGGCCGGTCTTACGCGCTACAAAGGCTCGGCGTCTACACGCTCGTATAGAATAGGCAACATTTTCAAGCGTCTGCGCGACTAATCGGTCGCGTTTTTGTGGCTCGTGTAGAATGGGCCTTAGATGTATTTTTTACATGTAATTACGCTTAAATTTTTTTGGGCATGTGATGCTTTTTTTCCTTTTCCAACTACTGGTTAACTATTCTGCTCTTCTAATAAATGAACTATTACAATTCCTGATTGAAACATTGAGTAAAACTTGTTAAAAAAGTGCAAAAGTTTTCAGGGGGGGGGGGGGGGGGATTCATGAGAGAATGCAGAAATAGCTTTCGGTTAAAACCTAGTTGAAACTTGAAATGATCCGATACACTCGTTGGTTTTGGATTCAAAAATCTAATTTCGTTAAGATAAAATGCTAGAAGCAGTTGTACTTCTTTCTCTAAAAATATACAGGCTCGCGTTAACGCCTCGAACCTGTCTGTCTTCCTTGACGCTTTCTTCCAGGTCCGCGTCTTAGGTCACGCGTCCTCCTGGACCAATCCTGAGGGCTTGTCGATATATTGCCAACTAAGGAGTTCCACGTCAGCCTCTCGGTTCCACGTAGACATTTTTCGTGCGCGAGGTGCACCTATCAGGTGATGTTTTCTACATTTATGAAAGGGTTAGCGAATTTACACGCGATACTCTTAAGAAACACGTCACTAAGAATTTTAGCTCGAGAAAACAATTATATTTTCGACGTAAGGTACGCGTAGATAAACTTTAACGACATAAATTCGTTAAAAGTTGTGTAAAAGTTGTGGTAGAATTGACACTTTCAAGACTTACCATTGGATCTTCTTCTTAGATCTCTGAAACGCACCTTTGAATATTCCTATAGAGGTCCATACGATCCATCAACTCAGATCTCTGAGCAAAGAGTTCTGTCTTCTTCTGACAGATCGATTTTCCCCTCGATGATATATATATTTTTTTTCATTGGTGATTTTGTATACCCAGTGTATAAGTACGCAGAATACGAAGATACAAAACGCATGCGACTAGTGAATTGTTGAATGTCCAGCTATCACAGCCATAGATGAGGACCAGCAAGATGTACAACGCAGCGTGCGTACACGGAGCTGTAGGCTCAAGCCCCGATTCGTGACAAGGTTCTTCATAGAAGTAAATAAAACTCCTCTTGCCTGTTTGATTCATGACAAGATTTTATCCAGACGACACCTGATCCACCACCTCGTTGTTGATGTCAGGACTAGACTTAGGTATTGAGATTGTCGCGTCGAGGTGGTATAGATGGTCAAGGCATGCGTCGTTGAAAAGAACCTCAGCATACTGCTCCCATCGTTTCAGGTTTTCGTCATCGCCCACCAGAATTTTGTAATCATCGGCCTCAAGAATATCATGGTACTACTTACGTGAACTCCTTGATCTTATAGATATTAAACAAGCTGTGCTTATCTTCCAGCGCCTCTATATTACTGCATCTTGTCGCCAGCCAATTATCCTTTGCTCTTCGGCATTCTGTTCTTACCACTCCTCATATCGCCGATTGTCTCTGGTCCTCTGTGCCTTTCTTACATCCATGAGCTTATGGATTACATCCGTCATCCACTGTTGTTTCTTATGGGCGTGTACAAATCCTATGTAAATCTCATGAGTGGTTGATGAGAGCCTTTTGTAAGACACTCCACCGAGGTTTTCACGTCTATGTCATCATTCTAGCTTGTGGTAGTGTTTATAAATTCTCGGTTGCTTTGCTGCGTACCTTGGGTCAAGGATACCATAGGATAATGCATGAGAAACATAAAATTTGAAGATTGCTGTTTGTCATTTTGACCTAGAGGTTACTACGATTTCTACCACAACATTACGAGCTCTTTTGCTCGGAAATAAGAAATTTCTAATACAGGGGCCCCGGAAAATTCAAATTTTTGGCCTTATTAGTAAGTTCCAGTTTCAGTGAAATTTATTCGGAAGGACGATAAAGAAGATGTAAACGTTTTTGCTACATCTGCAACCATTTTCTAGTTATACTCAGGTGAGTGCTAGAAAGCAATCTTAAGTTATTCACATCGTTGACGTGAATGTACAAATTCTTTTATCATTAATTTGGTATCATTTTCACCCCTCTAGGTCAGATGGGAAAGCGACAAGCTCCAAATATCTTGTTTCCCATGCATGCTTTATCTTATGGCCAGTCTTGAAAGTGGTGCGCTGTTTTGATTCTGTTGCATTTGACACGATCGATCATAAAAATAACATAATGACTCAATAAAATAATGACCCTAATCGAATATACTTCGTTATTTTAGGTGGTTGCCTGTTACTTAGTTAGTTGATAGTTATCTGCGAGGCCGTACGCAACGTTAATGACCCGTCATCTTAATAGTGGAGTTCAACAAGGCTCAATTTCAGGTTCTATTTTATTCAAGGTCATGTACACCTCTGCAATATTGTCGAATACAGAAAGTTACATATGTACGCAGATGATATGCAGTTGTACATTTCTTCATTTAAGACTCAGAACTGACGGTTATATGGTAAATTTACTGCCAGCATAATATGAGTGTATGTTCAAAGGAGCAACAGAAATGTTATTTTGCACAAGCCTGGAAAAATAAGAAAGAATAGAACTCAAGAACTACTTACGACTGTTTCGATTCCGTTATGTAACTATTAAAATGTTATAGAAATGCTTTTTACATAAAGTTCTTTCCTTTATGCAAGAAAAAACAAAGCATAGAGTCAAGTTCTATAATCTGTTTAGCATAAAAATATGAGCAAGAAAAATATGCACACAAATAACTGTCACCATTGTAATAAAATTAAGATACTACTAGAGATAGAAACAATAACTGTGACGGAGAAGAAAGACAATAGGCAGCGAATATAGCGGTACAGAAGAGAACAGAGGAGTATTTGTTAAGCAAGAAGCTTTCATAGAAGCGGTGAAGCGGAATAATAAAGAATTCATATGCGGTAAAATACATCCTTTGGTGGAGCTGGGTTACGGCCGCGTTGCCGAATTCTTACAATCAAATATGCTCATGTCGTCTGTAAAAAATCCCACGTAATATGTTGAATGCCAATTTTTCTCCTGGTAGTTTTATCTAATTTATGTCAATTTTGTTCAACAGAAATTTCTCCAGATTTTGTACACAAATTTTACAAATAATTGTATAATTGTATACGATTGTATAGCCTCAAATTAATTTTATTAGTTTCAGTTGCGCAGGTTATATTATCTATTACGCAATACGCAATAACAAAAGTTCCCCTCCCCGAGTACCGTATCCATGCATTCTTCCCCCATTTGCGCAAGGTCTGGAGTATCCTGTGCACATGAACGCAAGTTTCAAAGATACGAATGAGGAGACTCACCTTTGTTGGACGACAAACGCTCTTTTTTGGACGACAAACGCTGATTTCTTCCACAGCAAAATTCCGTATTTCAAGTGGGAATAATTCACCAAAGAAAAATAGGGCTCCTCAGTACATCGAGCGTGATAAACCTGCTCAGGTTCCTGAGTGCGTATGCACCACTAGAAGCTCTAGAGTACACCTGATCCACCTGTCCAGCCTTTCTTAGACGCTGATCCAGTCTTATCCCCAGCAGAGTGACTGGCTTATGGGTCGGAACATGTTTTTTTGTCGCAAAAATAATTTTTTTTTTTTTCAATTCAGTGCCTGCTCTATTCCCCTCTCTAGTATGTTCCTTGTCATGTGGATATCGGCATCACTGCTACATATTGTGATATCATCGGCAAATAATAACGCCAAAACTTATTCAATGACCGACCCCGGGGAACTCAAAAGCTTAAGCACTTGTTATTAGATAAAAAAATAGTGATAATAAACTTCGTTCAAAGGAGAAATATAAAGAAAAGATACTCGCTGCATTCCCACGTTGCCCACGTTGCATTGCAAGGGAAATTCTTTAAATTTAGGGAAAATCAATGGATATTAAGGACTTTTTTCATACTTTTTTTTTCATCATTTTCATACCATTCAAAATTTTGATTTCAGCATTGCTGACCCGGTATTATGACGATGACAAAATAATATTCATTACTATCATTAATATGATTCCTTTCATGACCCTTACAAGCAACCAACTTAATCCACAAAATTACTCTATTCTGAGTGAAAATCTATCCCGTCGGCAACGGTGTGTGTTGAATTCTCTATATCTGGTAGTAGACAAATAGCCCCTGGAATCGATGGCTGAAATATGCAAGCTGGAATCGCTTTGTATTCGCCTGTGGGATTAAGGGCGGGGGAACTAGGCCTTCCTGACGTATGCTTCCCTCCCTGCTGAAATAATGTCTGGACCGGAATTTCGCAGCAGATTCCCTGTCCCTGTAGATCCTGAAACACAGGTACCGGGAAAGTATGGTTGTTTGATCCAATCCAATAATCAAAACCTGGTGGATATTGCATCTCAGGGAAGATGATATTTGAGAAAACAAGTCCGTGTCTCCAGGGAGCTTCAAAGCCAATTAATAGTCATGTGAATCTGCCAGTGCTGTTAAAAAAGATTGGACATAATATAATGATCAAAAACCTCATCAGGGAGTCCTCAGTAAAAAAACGTTCCGATAATTAGATTAATGGTCTCGAGAATTTATGCTATGATATTAAAATAAATCATATTTGTAAAGGCTGTTGAAGGGTTTAAGTTTTTTGTAAAAACTAAAAACAAAATAATTTTTTCTAATAATCGTGGCGAGTCGTCAGCGACAGTTTCTGTTACGATTGACAACACAAACTTCCTTTCCCTTTTATTTTTGTGATGTTCATTTGGTGGAAATGTGACTTTATAGAAATATTAAAACTAATTACTATCAAAGTGAAACGCAACGGCTTCTTCATATACATGTTGGAGTTGATCGACATCGAATTTGATTGGATATTTGATTAGAAAAACCGAGCTTTATGTTTCTAAATTTCAGGTGTCAGGTTCAGCTTAAAAAAATAAGTCCGGTAAATCTGGCAGCCTTCAAACAGCACAGAATATTCCAGCAGATCTGTCTGTAACAGATATTCACGTTAAGCATGCTGGGGAAATTCGAATATTGAGCGCTATAAGGTCTGTCCGATAATTTATTTTTTCATGCTGCACGATACATGTCTTGCAATAGTCTGATATATAAACTCTTTCCTATTACATTATTAATCAATTAAACGTAAAATTAACTACGACCAGTTACCACTTTTCATTCTCTTCTTATATCTGTAACTTAAAGCACAAACGTCACTTCATCACGATAAAAAAAATAAAACTGGTAATATCGTTTTTCCTACGACCACTATACAAAACACTACTTTGCGCATCGTTTTTTGTACGCAAACTAGCAGATTTCTCACGTATCCAAAACTGTGCGACAAAGTGACATAACGCATAGCCAAAAATCGTTTCCGTACAGTTTTAATGTAAACAATAGTGATGGGCGGTAACTGAAAACTCAACTGTTACTTATTGTTAATGGAATAACTATTCATTTAAAGCTTCAAGGTAATAAAATAAACACAAATGGGATAACATAGAACCCGACAAGACTATAAAATATACTCATTATTCTCTTGTGGCAGTAATTATTAAAATTTACGAGTTGATCGCTAATAACAGCATTGGTAGCGTTCAAATTCACGAACGTGATCGTGAAAATAACTCGCACACCTCTACCACCTACTACCTTCAATCGACGACGCACAGCGCCTGCGTTGTGTAGAAGTTGCATATCAATGATATACTAACCTCTCTTAAATCATTGTTATTATCTACCACGTCTCCACGCTCACGTCACTTATTTTTAGTTTATACGGAGTCTAATAATAAATAATAATAATATTGTCTTGTCGGTAGAATTCAATGATTTAACAGTATATAATAATAATATTAAAAAGTCATTGGTAGAATTGAAAATAATATCTACCTAGGTAGTCTGAAAAAATAATCTTTAGTTAGGTACCTATCATTATAATGGATTGTAATTCCTCTGAATCTGAAGCAGAAAATACACCACCTGAAGTCAGAAAACAAGCAGGTTTGTGTTCTTTGAATTTGCTACCTGTAGTTTCGAGAGAAAAATACGAATCTGCTTATAAACATTTCATAAATTGGAGAAAAGGTCATAAAAGCAGAGCATTGTCAGAAAAAATAATTTATGTGTTAAATTTGTTAAATAATTAATCTATTAAATTGTGGTCGTAGGAAAAGTACTGTGTCTATCACGTGCGGAAAAGAAATTTCACACTCGTGTGAATTGTGACACGAGACGAAGAAAACTTCTTGAACATTTTTACCTCAACATCCAAATCTTTTCCTCCACGGAGACATCGCATAAATTTTAGATACACAATGTGTGATGGAATAACAAGTAAAAGCCCGAAGGAATAAGCTTACTCAAATTTCCCAGTGAAAGCAATGAAGTGAACCGACATTACTTAGTCATAAATGGAAAGTTGATTAGACAAACAACGTTGTTGGTACTGTTACGAGCACACAGAGTAAGAAATTAATTATTCTCATGCAAGGTAGATGCATGAGGTTTATTTTTATTAAGTTTATAAATTGGATGTTTTATTAAGGACGATGTATACGGCAACAGCAAAACTCGTATTCTACTCGTTAACTTTTTAGAAGGTAATTTCTGGAGACGCGTTTAACAGGTTCCTACTCTGTAAGTTATTCACGACGTGCAGATTGCTAATTCAGTATCTGCACGTGAGGAAGAGGAGTTGTAGACTAATTATTACTAACCACCCGTTGCCCTGAAAACCTCTCCCTTTTAATGAACTCTCTCAAAATAATATTTACCTACCTAGCTTAAAAAAGTTTAACTAGGTATACCTACTCCTCGCTGTACGTTTGCAGTTTGGAAATAATTTGAGAAAACTTCTATCTACCCAGCTACTTTCAGTTTACCTTAAAAGCAGAGAATTATGTGTTGTACTGCAGATTCTTCTATGTTAAATTTGACTATTTCAAATTTGACAGTGGTGATAAATAAAGAAATTTCATACATCGAGTACATATGTGAATTTTCTTATTAGGCCCCACGGAGGGCATGAAAGGAAAATAAATATCTATCTGTCTATCTATCTAAAGTTACTTTCTAGATATCATTATTTTCTATTATGGCTTATTCCTTCTCAGGCTTCATCTTTGGGAATTCTTACTCTTTATGGTATTTTAAAATCCGTCCGTAGAGCTACGTCTCAAATATTACAGCCACAATTCAAAAACTTGGACTTTTATTACAATTCAAGTTTCAGGTGTCCAGCTTTATAACCATTGGAGTGTTATTTATTTGATGTATGTAGGTACGTAGAGATAGAATTCCAACAATCCCACTTATCGGTTTAGTTAGGAAATCTGATTGTAGAGTTTTGATACAAATAGCTAGATACCTGTAACTTTTCCTAACGATTCCATCTCCATCCGTCTTAAATATGAAAGTTGGAAATAAGTCAAGTCCGAAATATAACCAGAGAATGGTGGAAAGTACGGAATGAATTTATTCAAAACTGTCTGTCTTGATATAACTTTAGTGCTCTTGGAAAGCTTTCTTTTAAAATTATTATTCCTCAAGCCTGAAAACAGTATCAGGCAGTGTAAATTTTTGTTATTTTTAGAACGAATGCTGTACCTACACTATACCAGCACCAGCAACTAAGTGGTTAGAAGTATTATGCGCTTGTGTTTTCTTTCCTTTAATTCCTGTCTTAGCTTAGACCCACAGGTTAAAGAAAAATTGTTGTTTTTACCTGTGGCTAGTGAGGAAAATTTTGAATACCGTCATATTATGACACTGATTTAAGATATCTTCCACACTCAAGAAAAATTAAATCAAGTTGGTCTTTGATACTCTGTTGGCTACTTCCACACTGACGTCTCTTAAACCGATACCGAATCTCCCATGTTGCGCGAAATTCACCCTGAATCATCGATGGAGGTAGGAAGTTTCCCTCCTTCCGAGACACCTTCCTGAATAGCGAACGCAAATCAGTGGTAGCAGGTTACTCTGCTCTGGTTTAATTGTTCTGGAGCGGTGTTTCTCTACTAGTAAACGATGGAGACCTCCCACGTATGCTGTACGTGAAAGATCTAGTCGGCTAGACTAAAATAGAATCCTCCGTAGGCCGTAGAATCGAAAGCTGCTCGATCGCACGGTGACAGATATTTTATTCTCCTATTCGTTTTTAAATAAAATTCTTGAGCTAAGTAATTAAAGCACCATAGAGCCATAACTATCTCAACCAACAGATATATAAATTTATTTTTTATGACAAATAAATAAAAAAATAATCAAGTAACATAAAAAAGACGTTACAGGGGAGCAAACGCTTCACAGGATATTGTTTCACAGAAGTGACAATTTATTTTTCTTTTGAAGTTTTTATTATAAAGAAGTTTTTCATTAGAAATGATCTTCTAAACAGTCACTTTGTAGTCTCGGTACGTCAAAAGAAATTACTGCTATGCTTTCCTGCTTTATTGCAAAATAAATATCTCATATCTCTCTTCCTCGTTTAGTTATTAACCACACAAAGAATATTTGAGGAATTTCTCAGTAATAGAACATTCCAGTTCCTTTAATATAACTAAATTACCTTTAATAAAACAGTTTATATTTGGCGAGTTAGAGTTTAGGAATGCTTTTCATGTATATTCGTCGTAATTAGCGCAAATAAATTTCCTCCACGTAGCGTTTCAGGCCATACTATTATGTATAATTCCAAATTTCATAATATTTATTAAAAAAAAGTTCACTCTTCAGGCCTTTTTCGCGTAGACCGGTTTTTGAAAGCGAACAGTGACTATCCGGCGTCTATTAAAAAGCTTGTGGTATTGACTGCTTAAACCTCTCTACTCCCAGAAAAACTATCTCTCATGGTTTGGAATAATTAGAGAGGATATCGCGCGAACATTCCATTACTACCTATTGTATATAGATACATAGGTAATCAGCGTCCTCTGGAATTTTCAATCAAATCAAATTAAAATTGTTTTGTAACGTTGTTGCTAAGATGACAAACAGGTAAGTTGTTTTTAGTTTTATTTTTTATTGAAATTGTACATGCAGCGCTATGATGCACTGAGAGCGGTGCATGAGCGAAGAAAACGATTAAAGGCCGGCCGGGACTCACCCATCAATCACTCTTCAGATCCGACTACGATCATCCATTCGGACGAGTGTCTGAGTAGGAAATTGTCCTTGACTCTGAACAGCGTAGTTCACACCTTTCCGGCACCTGTTCATCCCCACAGCCACTATCTCCGTTCCTGCATCCGATCATGGTCCGATCTTGCATTGTATTCGTTTTCCAGCTCTCGCTTGGTACTTTTCTATCTGAGTTTGTGCGATGTTATTTTTGTTTTGCTTTCTTACTAAAATTAGAAAAAAGTCGGCTATAAAACCGGAAGAGCATGTTAAAGGAGCAAGAAAATATCCAGGACTGTATGAGCAGACCAAACAGCAGTTCCGAAACTCCTATCAGAAAGCAAAAAAAGTTCAGTAACGTTACAGACGAAGAAACGATTGAAACCGACTATAAATCATAACAGCATGAATAACAACAGCCGAACTTCATCCAGGAAACACACGCAACCACCAGATGTTAGCAATGCTGATGAACCTGAGGAGACCATAGAACCCTCACTATTACGACCGGCCACAACTCCAACCAATCGAGTTTCTGCGGAACAGAGGGTTTCATCTGCAGGCCGCAAACGGAAGATCCTAAATACTAAAGTGAAATATCAAGACTCTGCGTAATCTCGCAGCTAATGACATACATTTTGGCTGAGGAAAAAAGCTGAATCGACAAATATGCACAATGCCAAAAATCTGAACAACATCCTTTTGAGACTTTTTTGGTCGGACCCGCACCATCTCTTAAATCACTCGATTCGTCTAAATGCTGCCGAAGGGAAGATTTTCAATATGCGAATTGCAGTAGTTTCGTGCGAATAGCCAACAAAGAACTACCATGGCCTAAATGTCTCCGTCAATCTCGTCAACCCAAACGTCCTCTGTCTCAACGTCTGCGCACATCATACCATCAGAAGAAGATTAACCGTATGCAGATGTATATTATGGAACTCCACATTTACCAAATCATGTTGCAGCAACAACAAAGCGTCTACCATCACAGAAGAAGACGCCGACCTTTAATTTTTTAATTTCTAATAAGTCTTTCTGTTTAAAAAACAAATTCTAGCTTCATGGCAAGAAATACATCGTTCGATTTTGTGTTTTCCTTTTTTTAATAGTCTATCTCAAATTCTTGAAATTTCATGACATCGACATCCTAAAATGTTGA
The DNA here is from genome assembly GCA_910589415.1 of Malachius bipustulatus. NCBI lineage: Eukaryota > Metazoa > Arthropoda > Insecta > Coleoptera > Melyridae > Malachius > Malachius bipustulatus. The sequence continues at coordinate 36,408,645 of OU342634.1, read as the reverse complement.
TTAAATTTTGTCTCGTAGTCCAATAGCTGAGTAAGAATACTGTCCTTCTGCAGACCTTCTTTTCCAAGCAGCATGTACCCGAAATATGCATTTCGGCTGTTCTCCATAAAAGCTCTACGATCTTCTTCTAAACAAAGTGACATCATGGCTAAATCGCATTTACTAAAATTTTTGAACATTTTGCGTACAGGACCTTCCGCGATACTGCTTGAATCGAGACTGGCGAGAGTACTAGCGAGTGGCGGGTCTGTCGAACCGGAAATCGGAAAGGAGTCGAAACCATGTATGACATGTCGTGTACTCACCCCTGCCGATCATGCCGCACCGATTCGCTGTCTTGGGGCACCCCTGCACCGGAGGGATGTATAACAAGTATGACTCGGCCTTGACATTGAATATGATTCTTTTCACTCTGCTTGGAATGATATTCTAAAGGGATGCGGCTCTGTACATAAAAGAAGTCTGAAATAAGGTGGTGCGAGGTGTAACGAGCTGAACATGATGTATATGAATTATTGCGGCTCGACGAGTACCTATTTCTGCTCTGCCTTGTTATAGGTGGGATCAAAAGGGGCACGTCTTTTGAACACTTCCCATAAAAATATTTATAAAACATGCTCAGGTGGGATATTTTGCTTTTGATGTTTATCTACATTTTTTGTTAGAACTTTGAAAAATATTATTTTTCCTAAATATTATAAAGATAAACATTAAATATGTAATTTTTTAATAAAATCACAAATTATGAATCTGGCGTACTGAATAAATGTCATTTGTCAAAGTTAAGTTAAATGACTATCATGAAAAGACATCACAAATCGAATACTTTTTCTCCATTTTCTCGAAAATTCACCTATAGACTTAATGTAACTGGCATCAACAGAATCAGCTTTGCAATCTCAACAAAGGATACACCTAAAACATTATTTCTCTCTAAAACATTTAGGTGAGCTGATATTTACCAAAGTTTCATTTGAAATGTGATTTCTCTATGTCTCAAAAAAAGACTAACAGTCAGTATTATAAAGGCTCATTAAGTTAACGGGCCGATTTCTGGGGTCATTTCTAGAAAAGATATCAACCATAGGTGGAAAATAGAACATTTTAGTGATTCTTGGCAAGAAAATGATTCCAAAATTGTTAATAAAAGTTATTTCTCATCGATATTAGCTTTAAAAATGGTATCAGAAATCTGCCCGTTAGCTTAATGGGCCTTTATCTACGAGTGATTCATAAAATGCACTTTTTTAGACGTTTCTTATTTCATAAAATGTATGATTATATTGAAGAGTTAAATAAAGTAGTTTGGGTGTGATAAAGTGCCGTAGCGGTTCATTATTTAACGCTAAATCTGACACGTTACGTTGCTGCACGCTCGCCGAGTACAAGTTCTAGTGACCGGAGCGGAGCGGAGCGGAGCGATCCAACACGAGACACTGAACCACCAGTTTATTAGCAGAACGCCAGCGCCAGATCTATGTACAATTAATATTTTGTGTTTTGCGTCGTTTAGTTACCTGAAATGGATACCATTGTAGATGATTCAATGAATGAAATATCTTCTACCCCAGAAGAAATTATTTTTCAATCAAATGTGGCTATATAATTTATATATTTTAATATTTTATGTTTACATTGAATCATAAATGAAATATCTTCCGCACTAGAAGAAATTATTATTCAATCAAATATGGCTGCACAAAATCTGTTAGGTACCTAGGTACCTACCTCAAAAATCTAAAGAAGTGTATATTAAGCAATATACAGTGTGACCCATTTGTTCTTGAAACACCCTGTAGAATCTTAATTTATGTTGCGGTTTTAAAAAAAAAATTCTTTTAAATCATAGAGCTTGATAAACTATATTTTGGGAGCAAAAAGCGTCTCATTCCTACGAAATCCAGGGCCTACTAGATCAGTGTTTACTTGTAAAATCTCAAAAATTCATATTAGCGATTTTTTTAGAAAAAAACTGGGCACATGAATTTTTGAGATTTTACAAGTAAACACTGATCTAGAAGGCCTTGGATTTTGTAGGAATGAGACGCTTTTTGGTCCCAAAATATAGTTTGTCAAGCTCTACGATTTAAAAGAAATTTCTTTAAAATCGCACCATAAATTAAGATTCTACAGGGTGTTTCAAGAACAAATGGGTCACACTGTATGTCACCTTTATGAACTGATGTGAAGAAAAAAGCGTTAATAGCTTCAAAGAAACACTTACATAAGATATGAATGCATTGGAAAGTTTTTTTTTAAATTTTATATTCGTTCTAGTTCAAGTCACTCGTAGATAAAATTTTGTATGCAACATATGCATAAAGTGCTTTTTTTTCACTTCTGGGATTGCCGCATTCGCCTGCGGCTCATGCGGTTAAACTTCCCAGTCGTGAAAAAAAGTACCACTTTATGCACTTGTTGCATAAATAACTATTATAATATTGGCTGTTAAAGTAAAAACAGTGTATAACAAGTTTATCAAACCAACTAATTGGCATCATGGTTAGGATATGTTGCCTTAGAGCAAACTATACTTCATTTAATAACTAGGAGGAGTAAATTTAAATAAACCGCCAAAAAAAGATGCTTCTCATTGGTCAATTCATAGGCAAAATTACACCCAGCAAAACTTGTACAGGAAATTGAATCTATGCAACGCTCAACACTACATATACGCTTGTTTTTTTATTGTTATGTCATTATTGTTTACAATGTCAGCGTCGAATGTGACACATCAGTTTTATAATCAGTTATTTCCAAAACCCTATAAGTTGTTCTAAATAAGTTCTTTGAAAGCTATTTCAAAACCAAATAAGTTCTTTTTGAAGCCCATTCAGTTCTTTTTAGAGAACAGACAGACATCCTTTTCAGAATTTTGAAATTATTTTTGGCTTTCCATTTTCATCCTGCAAACGGTTTCAAGTGCCATTATGGATAATCCTACATCAAGTACAAGTGAGAGGATGTCTCCTCCAAAGAAACGGGAAGAAAAGAGTGAAATGAGAAAACCTATACAAGATTTTGGAAAAACTACTCTATATGCGTACTTCACCAATAATTGAAGAACATATTCCAATCGAACAAGGTGCGGATTTAGACCAAACAGGGACTGTTGTATGTGATAAAGTTAGTTTCAACAACACACTTTGAATCTGGTCCTACAAAAACTGAAAAATGCTGTTTATAATACTGTTTGAAAAAATTGACTTATCCACAAATTATATATTATTAAAATTAATGCAAAATAAAAACTTTATCTACGATGTTATGTGTTATAATATAATACATACATAAAATATATTTATATGTTACATTAAATTTGTCACATAAGTATTGCCTAAATAAATAAAGTACTTTCAATCAATTTAATATGAATGTTAATAATTATTATCCTTAATATTCTTCGAAATATCTATAAATTATTCAATTTCATTCTATTTACATATATTCAGAAAATCATTCAGCACTATAATACTGATATATTATGCAAATCACAATGATTTGTGATACTACTGTAGGAGTCTCTCCTGAAAAGTAGATTTCCTACACCGAAAACAAGTCCTATCTTCCTTAGTAATAATTATTGTTTCAATTCAAATTTGCCGCCAAAAAAAATCTGGTGATTTAATCTGGTGACTTTTAGTGGTGTAAATGATACTTTGCAGTTTACTCCTCCTAGTTATTAAATGAGATATAGTATAAAGTGAACAGAGAGATAAATTATAAATTAAATTAAATTTACCTATTATAGGTAAATGAAAATTTAGGATTTTAGTACAGAAACTCGTGAACTCAACTAAAATCGTTTCATCAAACATGACTAGAACTCTATTATTACAGATTCGCTCTGTGCTATAATAGACCTTATTATTATTGTGGAATTGTTTGGCCAAAATGTGGTTGTTAGTTGTTAGAAGCTTTACTATAATATCGAACGGATTTAGTTGCAGAATATCATCTGGTTGCAAGTTTCAAACTTTTGATGTATTTAGGTAGGTATATTAGCTAGAATTGTAGTGAGGAATAAGAACAGAACGTTACCAGTTGAAGGCAGTAGCGTGCAGCGTTGTTACCACGGGTACAATAATTATTTGTACAAACTTTTTTTTAAGGGCTCCTCAGAATTTTTCTGCGCCTCCTCACCTGCCATAATTTAAAATAGACCGTAATTACCATCAATAACCGTAACTAAAACATACAAAAGAAACGTAAAGAGCTTTTCCAATAATTTTTTTTTCTTATGGCCGCTATGTTGTTTTTTCTATGTCACTCGGTTAAAAAAATATTTTCCGTGATATAATTTTTATTCTTACGGGAATAATCACCATTTTTCCATCGACTGATGTCAATATGACGTCATATATGGTTTCCTTTATTATTATTTTTTACATTCAGTCATAAAAAATTTGGTTTTTCAAAAAACAAGAATGAAATTTTGCAAAATATTTTTTTGACTGTGATATATTTCTGGGTATTATTGCGGCCATAAAAAAGAAGTCTCTTGTTCAAAAGCTCTAATGTAAACTGTTCTCAAGAAAAACAGCATTTTATGGTGAAACACATAAACGTAGCAACATGTTTTGTTTTGGACAAAAACATTATTTGTTTTGATTAATTTTTTTATTTGTTTCACTCTGCAATAAAAAAATTATCCCGCAAAAAGTAGAGAATATTAGTGACAGGATGTGTACAAAAACTGGGTCCTGTAACTCAGACGGTTCCTGAGATATCGTCAAATAAGTGCATTAAACGAAGAAGTTGTTTAAGTTGAACAAGTGTAAAGAAGCCACTCCATTAAATTCGTTTTCGCATTTCTGTGTGCTACTTAGTAAAGATGTCAAACAAGGGTTCCTGAAAGAAGATGTTCCAAGAAAAGTTATACAAAATATGTTACTTACAGAAGAATACACTGAAGATTCAACTGATGGAGAAATTGAAAAATATAAAGTTATTAATTTGAAAACGGAGTTGTAAAAGTTAAATTTATCTAGGAACGGAAAGAGTTGCAACTAATCGAACGCCTGAAAACAGCGTTGATCTTTGTGGTAAAAGAAGGGTCAGGAGCAGGGAATAAGGGAAAAAGCATCAATAAGAAAGATGAAGATGTAACTAAAGTGAAGGAAGTTAATCCCAGACAAATTGAATTAGCGAATGATGATGAAAGAGAAGATAATTCAAGCTCAGAAAAGAGGCAGGATTCCGAAAAGTCTCAAATATCTTTGTTATTTTCTTGAATAAAAGTTCACAATTAATTTAAATCAATATGTTGATAGTTAACACTCTGTTAATAACAGAATTAAATGAGGAATTCTTGTTTTTTCATCTAGTGAACCATGTGGGATTTTTTGAATTTTCGAATTTAACATACCTCTTCCCGCTCCCGAGGTAGTAACAGTGGTATCACCAATAACAAACAGCCTGTAGATGTGATATTTAAAAATGAGATGGAGATAAAAGGCTATGATATGCAATTAAATTCAAAGAAAAATTGTTTGGGCTTCATTAAAAGTTCACTAAAGCTACAAAACCGTTCCTATTTCAATTACCTGTCAGTAGTAATAAAAGAATTTAAAAGTCCATAATTTTAGTCATAATTTGAATTGACGTGCTACTTAAGTGAATGAAATATAAAAGAAAAAATCCGTGGGAAGATTCGGAGTTACCAGTGGAAATTGCGCATTGCGGTTTTGTGATGTTTCTCTCCCTATTTTAATATAAAAACTCGGTAAAGCGAGTTGGTGAACTTCTCGCAGACTATAAACTTCATCTACGAGATGCTCCATTCCCTATACCCCGGCCTCTTCTCGGTCCTAGTATTTAAACTTGGATGTGAATTTCGGAAACAGTCAGATAACAGGAGAGCAGGGTTTCTACGATTGCCCCAGAATTCTCTCTGCGAGTATTTATTTCTCCGTTGCCGTCGCCTTCGCGAAATTAAGAATCAATTGAAAACAACAACTCGGTTTTAAAATGCAATAGATGTAAGATGAGATTTTTTACACCTACATGTTTTAATAGAATTTATTCAGGCAACGAAGGTAATAAATATCATATACGTTTCGATTAGAAATTCTATTGGTAGGTCTCCTTCTAGTAGCTGTTTTTCTGTAGAACTCTTTTATTTCAGAAACTAACAAATGGAGCAAAGAGACTTTAATAAATTGTATCATTCCAGTCTTCTAGAGAGATAAATTAAAATACGTTGCAGGAGTACTTACTGAGAATGGTAAGGGCAAATGAAACATACATAGGTACTTTATTTATAGGAGAAGTGTATCTTTTGCTTTGACTTTTTGAAGTTTAGACGAGACATGCCCATGGTTAAAATTTATTCGAACAATGGATCTAAGCCGATACAGTTTTCGGCCAATAATTTTTTACAACTTTCGAAAACAATAATTATTATGACAACAAGAATATCTCGCCGAGCTGGTTTCTGTTTTTGGTAATGAAACAACACATCAGTCGACAATTTCTCATTGGTGTGGAGCTTCATCAAATATGGCAGTCATCCAGGAAAATTTCGATGCTGTGACCAAGCTCATCATTAAAAATCGACATGTGACATATCGGGAAATTGTCGTATGATTGAGATTTTAAAGCCTTCAATTCAAAAAATTTGGGATAAAATTTTTTTTTTATCCGTTCAGTTGGATACCGCAGCTGTTGACCCAAGAACAGAAAGAAGATTGGTGTCAAGAAACTTAACGCACACTCTAAAAATGTGTACAGAATCGTCAGTGGTGATGAATCGTAGATTTATTATATGAATGGAACAATAAACATCAGTCTGTTTAGATGTTCCAAGGTGCAGAGAAACGAACAAATATCAACCGTGCTCGAAGTGTGTCCAAAATGTGTCGTTTGTGTCAAATGCGGGTCATGTGGCAACAATTCCTCTACAAGATCGTTTTATAGAGCAACATGCTTGGATTTTAACTTAATGTTGAGGAAAATTCTTCACTGTCTGTGAAAAGAATCACAATCAAGAATTCGTTTGAAACTTAGTTTCTTGAAACGAACCGAAAAACTCGTTGATTTTGAATACAAACTGAAATTTTGTTAGGATAAAATGCTAGGAGCACTTATTTTTTAAAAGATACAGGCACGGGAAAAGATAAAAAGATAAAGTTTAGGTAGGGTGAGCTTTTCGCGTCGGCGGTACCCCTCGTCCGGCCACTTTTACACCCAAGCCTGCTGTCCAGGTGGTCCGCTGGTCCACGATGCCTTCATTTTTCTTTTCTCCTACCCCCCTCCCCGTGAATCTTCGTCACGCACTTTTCAGATGATGCTTTCTGTCCTGGTCAAGAAAGTACCTACGTGAATTTACACGCGCACTTTTGAGAAAAAGGTCGCTAGTAATTTTTGCTCGAGAAAACAATTTTTAATTGATGTAGGGTACGCGTAAATAAAACTTCTGCTTGTCATTTTTGAATTTTGAATTTAAGAAAAATTAGAATGAAAATATGTTTAAGTGCCCCAAAAAACCACTGTTGCATAATGGGTGAAATTTTTCTTCATAATATGAGGGTACCTTTAGCAAGTGCCGATTAAGTCTCCTCTCGAGATCCTGGAGAATACTCTTTTTTATAATGGTCAAAAAGTCAACTTCTTTTAAGTATTTACACTTTTTTATGTTATTAAGAAGAAAGGTAAAGTAATGAGACCATAGAATTGAGTATAGATGATCTCAAATGAATTTATTTTGTTACCAAGGTGTCTGCGTCTAACTCTACTAGGTATATCGATTCCCGGGGAAAACTCCCACTCGATGATGCAGCATGTGGAAGCTTTTATGAGAGAATTAATTATCAGGAAGCAAATACTCAGGTGAATACTTAGTCCTTTTAGTGCCCCTACAAACAAGGTGTCAGGATCAGGAAATATATCCGCAATCATCGTGAAAAAATTCACCGGACTCGTATATTAACGCCTACCCTATGCCATTTATTTGGATTATTATCACATCCCACTGATACTAATCTGCACTTAGCAGTTGAATTTGTTTACTCAAAAGCTATTCCTGAACGAGGGAGAATTCTCTTAATAATAATAGGCATAATTCGACTTATAAAAATGGCTCATTCTTCATCTAACCAAACAATGGAAATTAATTTATTTGATAATAGAGTAATAAGGCTTCAATAAGGATAATCAAATAACCAGAATATCGAGTACTGGGTGAAATAAAATAACCGATCGAGTCTGAATATAAGTACTTGAACGAACCTTTCAACGGTAAATCCTTTTTAATCCATTTTTTAAAGTACATAAGTATACATATTGTAAAAGTTATTCAACTGCAAAAAATAACTATCAAAATACAAATACCTATTAGTAGAATGAGAAAAATCACAATGAATTTAATGACAACTCAAAACTAAGTGCGAATTGCTACGAAGGAGAAAAAGATAAAATACCCGCTACTGATCTTTCTTATGCAAGCACTTCTTCCTAAATGAAAAGTCGCCATAAAGAGTGGGCTAGGAGGTTATTAAGATTCCGCATACGCGCAAAATCAAGACTAGGGAGTGAATTGAAAATTAGAATTAGGAACGATAGCTAATTTAATTTTAATATTGTTCAGGATTCCTTCCGCTTCAGAATGGGATTGGACGCATAAAGAGCTCGCCGACGACTTCTCCAGCCACGTAAGCTCGAATAAATTCCTTAATTTGAATTGTCGGGGACTCTTACTGGAAAGAAGCTGAATTAATTAGCCACTCCTATAGAGTAAGAACCGATGTAGAGGGATGATATTCAGATGTTTTAATCCAACTTTTTTTATAGCTTCGCTAATTTTGCATTAAATTATTATACTCAAGCCACAGCAAATGTCATTTGGCAAAAACTTTGCTCGGCGTTTGTTATATCAAACTAGCTACAAACAGTAGTCAGGGTATATCCAAATTTCAAAACGACACTCGTTTTTTTTTTTTTTTTTTGTTTCACGCTTAGTGGACCACTCTTGTTATGTGGTCCTTGTTATGTGTGTTATTTAGCGCAAGTTTAAGAGGGGGGAGTATAAAAACGGGTTTTTTTGTCCCTAGGCTAGCTGAGTCGTCGGACAAAAAAAAATCCGAAGAAAAACCGAGATCTCGCGAGTGCGCATAACCTAGTGTAGAGCAATAACGAATCTGTCTATTACTCACCGATATCGCCGTTTTGGTTGTTAGTTTTTTTTTTTTTTGCCAAAACATGAGTCACCGGCAGTAACTGACTGAGTTGGGAGCATAATTCTGTTAGGGGGAGGAAATGAGTTTACAGGGGCGAAAAATTCTTCCTGTTAAGTTCATGTTTCCTGAAGGTTTCGGTCAGTGTAATTTTTTGTTTGAAATAAAAAAAAATCAGGTTTTTTCTTAACAGTTTTAAAATCCCATGGTTTTCTCCCATATTTTTCCTCATACGAAGGTCTATTTTTCATAAATAACTACTTAGTTGTCAGTTAAATTAATCTGACAACGCTGTAAATTTGCGGTTCCAATAAATTAAGATGATTATGCAGAAAAATTGATACATGGTTCCCGATGATGCAACATTTGCTCTAAGGGCGTATTATAAGATTTCGGTATAGAGAGATTCAGAACAAATCTCAGGAATTTACTTTATTACAAGAAAAATTGTCATTTGGTCCCGATTCTCATAAAAAATTCACTTTGTTTTGGTACGACTCCCTTTTCCAATTTTTTACGTCTTCGGTTCGACAGGCAGCTACACTGTTATAGGAAAACATTTAAATATCTTGAATATGAGCTGAAATAAAGAATGTAGAACAGGCTACCGTCATTGCTCCTGCTTCTATTTTATACTTTATTGTAAATCCATTGCACGTTAGTTCATCATGACACATTTATTTATTTTTATATCTCTTTTTACAGTACTCCTTGAGGTCAGTAGTGGAAATAGGTAAAGCAGGTAAATTTCAAGTCTTAGGAAAAGGTACCTAAAGAGTGAGCAATAAAAAAAAAGACTGACGGTAAACCCTGAATTTTTATTTAAACGTATGTCGATATGCAACTCTAAACACTGGAACTATTCACTTTACAAATTGAAGAACCATCTGCACTCATATATAAAGCATCTGTGAGCAAGCTTCTTGTGTTCACTTCTTCGCTTCTTGTGTTCACTGACTCTTGTCATCGTATTCCCATACGTAATCGCTGATGATGTCTACCGCAGTTGTAGATGAAACGTTCAGAATCAATTAAAAACTCACTTGAAGCCAGACGTGAAAGTCTACACACATCATTATACAGGGTGATTCATGAGTGACCGTACATAGACCAATGGTGATAAGCGGACTTCAAGGCGGGTCGAAAACCACAAAAGAAATTTTTTTTATGTGATTGGTTAAGAAGTTACAGGGTGTTTTATGTCTCAGGTACAAAACTTTGATAGGCGATATTTCTGAAACGGCTGGAGATATTTTGTAGAAATTTACTAGGAACGGTGCATTCCGGAAACTCATCAACGGGATCTTCCATTGTTCGCCATGAAGCAATTAAGATCTATTGCCATGGGTGGTAACACCGTCGTCGCATCAATACATCTAAATATCACCGTCAAGGGTCCCAACGCCATCGCGGCTACCAATCATGAACCAGCATGAAAAAACTTACTTAATAATGAAAAAAACTCAATTAAGCCAGGAAATCAAGTTGACGCAAAGCAGTTGGTAAATTAAACGTACAAAATACACGAAAACTTTGATAAGCAGCACTCAGTTCCAGACGACGAGAGAGTTAACAACGTTAATAATACTCCATGAGTTACGCAAATGACATAAACATATCCCAATTTACTCGAGCATAATTATTCAGTCTTACACTGAACGCAAGGAATTACAAGGAATTAGACTTAATATATAAAATATTATTTGGTTTGTACCTTGGGGTGTTTATGCGTAACAGGATCGGGGAACACAGAATAATCATAAGGCTTATTATAATTCCTAAATACCGGGAATTCGGGATATTAATGCGGATTTCATTAATTATTGGGTCTTGTTACAATATGAGGGATTTTGTAGTCGATGTCGATATTTCGAACGCTCAAATTACAAAATACAATAATACCTTCAGGACTTACATTGGATTATAGATCAACAATAATTCATCCTTTAGGGATATATTATGTGTTCCTATATTGCAAGGAAGCAGGAATATACCTATCTGTTCGATGATACAACATTCGGTGCTTTCATTAGAAAAATATAAATTATTGAGATTTAAACGGTGGCAAAAAAAATTCCTCATATTGTTACCATTAGAAAATAGACAAGAAAACAAGCAGACTTATTTGACTTCTTAATAATGATTCCAGTTGTTCTCTCCGAGCTGGCTCATACCTGAAATGTTACTGAAGCCTGAGGCTGCCACACTGAGATTTCTGAACTTCGAGCTTCAGAGCTCTACCCCCTGTAGCTCAGCCCACGCGCTCTCTTATTGGGCCTAGGGATTTCGCAAAAAAAATATCAGAGAGAGAGAGAAAGAGAGAAAGAAAACATGAACGATTCAGATTGTCCAGAGACTGCGTTTTGGTTCAAGACTTTCTAATACCTGTTCGCATCATTTTCTGAAACCAGATTTGACTGTAAATAGGACTTTATCGCCATAGTACGTTATAACAAACATCGTCATCATTATAAAGCCCTACCTAATTAAATCAAAAGTAATCGGGGATAAATGAAAGATACAATTTTCAAAATATTGTATTAAAATTAATCGTGTTTCCATATCGTCTCTCTTATTACGTATATGCGTATCTGAATTATTCTAATTTTATGTTTCACGCCCATACGTGATGATCATGTAAGAGACGTTAGTAGATACGCCGCCAAGTTAATATAGTGTTTGTAAAGATCCTTTATATGAAACAAAAGCTAAAGAAACTGAGTGAGAAAATATACTATATCAATCCTGATGAAACAAAAGAGCAAAGAGAGAAAGGAAGACAAATTAGAAAAAGGACGAATGGAACAAGGTATAGAGAAGGATATAAAGAAACTGTAAGAGATACAGTGACGCTCATTCGTATGAGCTGAGAACTTCACCCTTTACACAATAGAAGCTTAATATTGGCTTAACTCAATTACGTATTTTTCTCTTAGATACGTCCATACGTGATAAGAGGGATAGCTACAGTTTCAATGCAGATTAAAACTAACACGTAATATATTTTTTATCCCGAGTATTCAGTTGGATGATCTGAACAAAATTGAATTCCTTGGCACGATGTAGAGTAGGAAGATCCTGATTTCAGTTTAACTCGCTGATGAATAAACCAATTTGGGTTTAATATGTGAAAGATATTTTATTTGATGCTTTTGCAAAAGATGAGCCCCAAGATGAGAAACTCAAGTTAAGCTTCAATTGAAACCAGAATTATACGAAAGGAAACTGTCGACTCGTAAAGATTAGCGGTGAGTTGGGACTAACTAGAAGGAGTCGGTGAACTATTGCGTAATTCTGTGAATAAACCAAAAGCATAAGGTATAAGCCCGCTTCTTTGCTAAACTAATAAACGGCAAACCAAATACATCAAGTAATTATTATATCCCAGCGGTCTTCACCCTATATAAATAATATAATATTTATACGTGTAATGTGTAATATTCCAGAAACGATTCAGTCCTGGTTTACGCAAGCGAATCTCCTGAAACCACATTAATTACCTCCAAATTCTGGTTATATGATATGTCGGATATTTCGGATAGCAAGCCCAAAGTTATAACTAAACTAACGCCTGAAAACGAATACATAAGTTTTCCTTAGCCCTATCTATTCTCTATTTAAAAATTATTTTGCCTAATTTTATTTATTCAACCATAACTAATCCATATTTTCATGAAGAAGAAACAGGCCAAAAAAAGAAATCGTATCGATAACGCGGCGTTGTTTACGAGAAAAACGGCTTATAAGCAACGTACGAAGGACTAATCGATGCAGAGGTTCTTGGGAAGTTGACTTTTGACACTCTGTTGGTAGCTCCCCGAATCCTCCCAAAGCAACGCAGTGGTGGGATGTTGCTTCCCCACTGACGTCTCTTAAACCGATCCCGAATCTTCCATGTTGCGCGAAATTCAAGCTGAATCAACGCTGGAGCTAGGAAGTTGCCCTCCCTCCAGCTGATTCACTCCAAGTGCGCCCTCCGGAATATCGAACGCAAATCAGTGGTAGCACGTTGCCCTGCCCTGGTTTAATTGTCCTGGCGGGGTGTTTCTCTGTTTCCCCTGACGCTGAGATGCTTCCCTAGCGCCTAGTCACCAATCGAGATCTCCCACGTATGCTACACGTCGAAGATCTAGTGGCTAGACTAAAATAGAATCCCCCTTCGGCCGTAGAATCGAAAGCTGCTCGATAGGACGTACGGAAATTTTATTCCCCTATTAGGTTTTTGTTTGTAAATAGATCATTTTTAAATATTATTTTCTAGTTAAGTAATTAAAGCGCCATAGCGCCATCACTGTCTCAATCAACAATAATTATTAATGTATAGCAAAATAGAATCAAATCCCCATTCTATTTCGTTTCTTACTTTAAAAGTTATTATCGCATAAATAAAGTCGAATTAATTTTTTTTTACCTTGAATGGAAATGTGTAAACCCATTTGGGTTACTCCATCTTCACCATTCACTCATCGCATCAGATCCACTACCACCAGGGAAAGAACGTAGAAATGAAAAGAACGTTCAAACGCAACTCCTTTAATACACCCCCTGAAGCTCGTGAAAAAAGAAGGGATGTGGGAACCTGTGAATCAGCAGGCTGCTAGCGATGAAACACGATTGACCAATGTTGTTGTGGTGATAAAGATGTGATATTTTGACAGTCATCCGTGTGTATTGTGAGAATACGATTGATGTAGGTATAATTATTGTTGTGTTAAACAAATAGAGGAATAAATAGATTATTATTGGGTTCTGGGATTCCAGGGTTTCATTTACCAAGCTGGATTACCACCGTTATCATTGATAGAAGTGAATTGCTATAAATTTATTATTATAGGTGTTGTTTTTCATTTACCATAATTACATGAAATATTGACGTATAATTTTCAATAATGTGCTTCAACATTTCTGCAAACTCCACTGAAGTGGACTATTTGGCGTAAAATACGTCTGGATATAACTAGGGAGTGTTTATGCCTATTAATTGATTATCGCCACTAAAACACGAGTTGAATGGGCTATTCTAAGCCATTTGATTTCGATCATGGCATCCGTATGTTCCATTACTAGCGTATAACATAACGAATTAGAACACGCATGAAGCGATATCTCATTAGCTGGCACGCCAATGCTCTTGTACCTATCTCTATTTTACCTAATCAACGATTTATACTGCAAGTCATTAGCAGTAGCGAAAGCGCATTTCTAAATCAACGGTGTAACCATTTGAAAACGTTGGATGATAAATAAAACACTAATGTTTTAAAAAATTCGTAAAAAAAAACATAAATTTGTAAACGTATAATTTATGTGCAAATTTGATAAGTTTTCAACTAGTTGGACTTTTTTTTGTGGTTTTAAGTATACTGTGAGTCAATCTTTCCGTAAATTCCATTAAACTGTTTTCAGCAATATCCCACATTTTTTAAAATTTGCTGTTAGTATACACCGTGTTTAAGGTGACATAGGGAATACGTTAATGGAATATTTCAACATCACTTTGACAATAAAAAATGGATTCCTTTCAAAAATACAGTTCCCCTGAAAATCACCAAGATTCCTAGGATACTATTCAGTTTCCTAAAAAACTATGCAGTTTCCTAGGGAACAGTCAACTTTTAAACCAGAGCGGCTTGGATCCTTAATAATATTCACTGTAACGTTTTCTCAACGTTACCTTTCCTATTCTTGCAGTGGCGGCTTTTTATATGAAAGTGAGTGAAGTGCCACTTCACGTATCCCTAAAAAAATCTTGTTAAAAGTTTCTCTTATTAGTAATAATAAATAATAAATTTATAAATAGATACGGTTAACTCGAAATTAATTTTTTTTTTTTGCAAAATCCGATCAGTTTGAAAATTCGCGCTTTTTGAGCCTGTCGAAACAGACTTGCAAGAAAAATAAATTAATCCGAACTGAGCAGACTTTGTAAAAATTAATTTTTTCGATATGACCGCACCTTCTAGAAATTGTATTTTGGATTCCACCGGACCTTGTCAAACCGAGCTTGCAAAAAACCGGAGCTGAATGGATTTTGTAAAAATCGAAATTACGAGCTGACCAGACTTTGTAAACATCGAATTTTCGATCGGGCACCTTCTTAAATTGAATTTTGAATCTAACCGGACCTCGGTAAGCCGGACTTGTAAAAAACTCGAGCTGACCGGATTGTGAAAAAATTTAATTTTTGAGTTAACCATACCTTGCCCGTGTAAAATCTTACTGCATTAACTTTGCAATTCACGAGCCGCCACTGTATTTTTGGGCATTATAAATATATTATATTTTATCCTAAATACCTCTCTAAAATTCACTCACCATCAATAATAATTATTAGTTTCTACTCTTCTAGTTACGTGTCAATATATTAACTTTTATTCTTTCAAACAATGATGAACCTGTCCTTGAAGATGTTCGCAATATCAAAGAATTTCAGTGTAGCTATAGAAACTGAAGAAAATATATAGGAATTATATTTTTAAAGAGGAAAGAAGTCAATCGTCATAAATATCACAAGAGCACTTACTAAGGAACGAATTATACGAGTATTATACCTTAGACTTGTAATGAAATCGTGATTTTCCGCCTTCATCTATTTCTTTTATTTCATTTTTCGGATGTGTGTGTGTGTATGTCGAATGTTTTGGCTACGGAAACTACGTCCATCCGCCCATTTCCCAATAATTTATGATACTTTTAATTTGAGACAGTATTCTACACCACTTTACTTGTATACTAATTTCTTTCTATGGTTTACTTTCTACTTATATGCTTAAATGTCCAGATTGCTGTTTTTTATATGTCTGACCAGTCTTTTTAATTCATCTGCGTTGGGGGTTCTTAGAATTTGTGTGAGGTTGAAAGGTAGGGTAATAGTGTTATTGTCATTGTAATATATGTCTTTCGTGTATCTATCTGTTTGGTTAGAGTTCAGACTGCAGTTAAGAATCATATGTTCCGCGTCCCCCATTTCTCCACAACGGCAATTTGGGGAGTCTGACAATCCTATTTTGTTCGGATAAATATTAAGAAATGAATCAATCTAATTCTGGAGGTAGTGTAGTATAGTCCCACTAGACACTAATAAAAAAATTTCCAATATTCTAAATGCCAGTCTATAGTACCTAGATTTTATTATATTATAAATATTAGTATAATAAACGGTTTCTCACTCCACTAAAGGCACTCTGTAACTGTTTCCCGGGTGTATCATTTATCTCGACGAACTTCTCGTCTCGATTACTTGAGTCGACTTCGTTAACAGTCTCACACAAAATAACGAGTCCTCAATGTAAATGCATAGAAATAAAAAATTACATTTGAGCTTGCAAAATTTTGCCAGGCTAGGGTATATTACGACAGATAAGTCGATCTTCACAGATGATATTCTGACTTACTGCCCTACGTGATATTCTAAATCACGCTAAACTACCAAAAAAGTCTTGGTGAAAACTGTAAGTATCGGGAGAACTATTGACAAAAATTTTACCTCCCAGGAATGTCTCGTAGAAGGTATACTTTCACTGCTATATCACTATTTGGAGCACATTTTCTTAGAAGCCTGTAAGCAGGTTTCTACAGAAACATTCCATCCAAGCACTGAGTTTGATAAGGAACAAGAAGTAATTCTTATTCGTATCACCACATAATAATTATTCCAGACAGATCTAAAGAGAACAGAATCCAAATTCCATGAAGTTTTCTCCCATTGCGGAAATAACTCATCTGAACTACTATAACAGTTTTTTGTTTTTATGTGAGCTCTTCTAATTAATTTGAACAATATAAATAAATAATAATGTAATGAAATAATTAATCCTCTTCAGTATTTCTTTTATTAACCTCTCGTTTGGAAAAGAACGGCCTTCAGTAAATCAATAAAGCTAAAGATCAAAAACGTCATATTACATCAATTTCATTGGCTTGGACTAGAAATGGAAGAACTGAATTAGGGAGTAGCGACCGATCTAAAATAACCTGTTACTTTCAGATACGCTGGCGAGAAACACTGTTGACGGTTATTTGACGCATTTCTACTGAATACATTTACGGATGCAATACCGACGATTTGAGACTAACAACTGGCAGTAAAATTACTCAAAACGAATAACAGTTACAGTTAGTAACCGTGACAGTAGATCACTATCATAGAAAGTCGATTGGACTGGTCTACAAATGAAAGTCGATTAGTCTGCTATTCCATAATATTATTAGAAAATCACGTTATGCAACATACGCTTTGATCTCCATGGTCAACTCAGGACTGAGGCTCAAAAATTTAAAATTGGCAATTTTTTATGTACAGGGTGCATCATATTATCTCCTTCTCTATATTGCTATTTCGTAAACGCTAAGATATAGGTTAAATTCGAGAAAAATATGCGCAATTTGATGATTAAAAGAATCTGAAAAAATTTTTACGATACTTTCAGTCGGTGAAACACTGAAAAAACTGAAATCTCGAGATTTCTTATTTTTGCCATATCTTTCTTATAATTGGAAATCAATAAATAATGTTTTTGTATGTCAAATGGAAATGGATGGCTCCTTGACGACTTAGGTAAACTTACTAAAAAAGTAATTTTTTTTATTTTCAGTTATAAAAAAGATATGCCTTCACTAAAAAATCTCGAATTTCTGTTTTTTTCTTTTCAGGATATTTCAGATACCAGATAAGTAAAATCTGATCTTCGAGTGTTGTGCAGCATTAAATTTGGTAATTTTTTTCTTGTTTTTCTCTAATTAACCGAAACTGAAACTGTGACACGTACCGTTTGAGAGATCCGTTTAAAGTATGAAAAACTCTACTTTCTTAATTTTAACAATGCGGACTTCAGCACTGTAGTCTCCAAATTAATGAATTCAAATAAGACAGCGGAAAGTCGAACGTCTGATATTGCGAAGCAGCCATCAACTGTTAGTAAAGTTGAATGAAAAAGAACAAGCAATTCAACAAAGGAACTTAGTTTAAACTTCATTACGTAAAATCTTCCCTGGATCCAATAAAACGAATGCTGCTAAATTTAATACACCCAAGCGGTGTTTACAAAAATGATTTGATGGCAGCAAACACTGACAGTAATTACTTTGATCCATTAAGTTCTTTCTCTGGCCGAGTTCTATAAATTTTTTTTTATTCATCAACACTCGTCTCTGCACTGGAAAAATAAAGTGGATTTCTTCCTGCAGGAAGTTTGAAAGCAAAGTTTACATTAAATTGAAGCTGGAGAGCTTAACGAAGGTTAGAACGGAGACGTGTATAACGGAGTTAAGTCGTCACAAAAGAAAACAGACATCCTAATGATAGCGACGAGGAACAACAAGTTGTTGTCCTGAAATCAAGTTGCTTTCAAACAAAGCAGTAACGCTGGATATTACTCGGAGATGAAAGGGAAGGCAGAGGCGCACCACGAAAGCTTAAATTTTTCATAAAGATTGTTTCTCAATAATGTGTCTTACAAAGAAAATACTACTCTTATCAGATTTGAGCTATGTTTTCCTTATATTGATTATCATTGAGCAGTGATATCGACAAAACTTAATTACAGTTGCATCAATTTGGTCTGAAGAAAATTTTATCCAACAGTCAATCGCTCTGATAGGGGTGATTCAGTACTTTTTGATTTTCCTTTCAATAAAAAAAGACAATGAACTATTTGAAGACGGATTTAAAAAAATGGGGACTACTAGTGCAATACATCACATGAATAATTTTTATTTGGTACTTCCATGGAAACAACATTCAGTAACCATTTGAAGGAAAAATCATTAGTTGCGAATCACGTACTTGATGTGTTTTCAACCGTACAAAACTAATCTATCTATACCTACGTAAGTAATTGAGACCTTTCCACGTGAGAACATTACAAATTTTTATTCTTAACACGAGTCAACGTTAAAATTTCATATTTTTGTTTTCATATCTTGAAAGATCGAACGATGAGAAATGTCCGCAATTATACGAAAATGTCTATCCAGAAGCTTGTGCTCTATGGATATGACAACTAAGTAGGCTGTCATGTGAGTTGGCTGCGATGTTCCGGAGTTTTATCAAACGTGAGCGCTATTAAGTTGTCAAGGCGGCCCTAATCTGTCGCCCAACGCCTGGTAGATCGCAAACCTACTGCAGAGCAGAATGTACGAGTACGACAGTCAGTCGCTTGAATTAACGCGACAAGGCCCTTCTACCCTGATATTAATACCAGGGACACAAATCATCGCTGAGAGATACGGTAGAAAATTGAAGAATTTAATAAATTCTGGTTTGTCAAGGATGACTTGAGATTTACCATTGTAAAAACACAGTTATATAAAAGACTCTACAAGAAAGCGAAGAGACATATCCCTGCGACTGCGAGTAATTAAATCGATATCCTCTACTTCAGAGCTCGATAATTATACTTATTTAATATGTACTTATTTCACTTTCATGCGTTGTTTACATGGTAAAATGCGATATTAAATTAAATAGAGACAAAACATTCATGGGGAATCATTGCTATAAGAATTTGTTTTTGTGAATTTGTTAGATGATTGATCATCGAACCATGTAATTCGTATTTACTACAATTATTGGTGGATATTGTTAATATTGTAGTGTAAACTACCTTTAAAAATTGAGATGCTGCGTCATGCGCAGTAAATTCAGTAATGTGGCCCCCTTGAATTGAATGACTGAAAAAGAAGAACCTCTTTGACGTTTGAAAAGTCAACTGGTCTGTCATGAATGACTGTTTGGATCCCCGCTCTAATGTTTGATTTGAATTTGAGGTTTTCCCGCCCTGAATTCTAGAATATTTGAATTTAAAGATTAACCCGCCCTGATTTCAAATAAATGGCCGACATTACTAACTTACGTTTGTGGTCGTTGTTTACCTTGGCTCGTGTCTTACCTTTTGGCTCGTGATCATTACCTTGGCTCGTGTTCGTCTAGTTTTTCACCTTGTTTGGACCATCCGTTGTGTTCGTAGCAACCTCTTACCTTGTTATTGGTTCTTTTATACACAGACATGAAGCAAAAGGTGGGAGATTTGAGATTAGTGAAACAAATGCATTTTAAAAACACCTACTTTATTCTAAGAGAAACCTAACAGTGCCTTTTACGCTCGCTGGGACTCCCGAGTAAAAGAGTGTGGCCAAGAAAAACCTCGATCAGCATCCCGGAATGAAAAGAATCAACGGTGGCCTGAAAAGTGTAGATCAATCGTCTCGACAACTGTCACCAAACTAATTGAACCCCCATTCATGACTCATTTGCGCGAATCCTATTAAACCAGAAGACATTATCACAGAAAGCTGGGATTGCCAGACTTCAGCGAAAAATGGGTTTAAGCATTATCGCTGAAAGCTGGGTGCCAGATTTTAGCGAAAACGGGTTTTGTTAGTATAAGACGGTGTAACAGGGTCCTGCGAGGAAACTACCTGCCTATTTATATAGGGGTCCGGCTAGGAGACTTCCCTTTCGTCGTGTTGATGGCCCCCCTGGCAAGGACGAAAATGTTAATTAGATTCACATAAGGCCGATACATTCTAGTCCAACAGTTCGGTAAACAATTAGCAATCAGAATGATCCACCCTTTTGAATTGAGTTTGACGAAGAACGAGAAATGACCATGACGTTGATTGGTTTCACAGAAAAATAAGAGAACCTGACTTTACAATTACATAGATCAATTTGAAATCAAGATAAACAATAATCAAAATAGTATAAGTCAATTATCAACAATTAAATCAAAAATGTTCAGTAGACAATTTAAATAAGACATCAATTAAATAAGCGATCAAATAAATGGTTAAATAAACGGCATGCAAAATAAGAATGAAGAACGAACATGTGACCAGAGACAAATAGCATGACAAAACATAATAAATAAGTACGTGGTTATAAAATGTGGACGGTAGCAATTGATGATCAGAAAATGGTTAAAACATATACAATAAAAATGAGGCGGGTCGACTAAATATTATTCTGGAGACACAAAATGGTTGTTTCGATAAATGGTTCAGTTTTGATACGTTCTCAGAAAATTATCATTAAGTAAAATGTGGAAGAATTAAATAAACATTTTGACACACACAGATTAATAAATGCAGGCATGAATTGTAAAAACAAATAAATAGAGCAGTCATGTGGATCGCAAAATCACAATAAAATTAGTCATACATAAAATATAAAATATGAGAAAGAAATCCTTTATAGTTTGTTAATCCATTTCTAATAAGAACCATGCACACGTGTATGAGAGATGTGATTAAAATAAGATCGTTTAAATAGTTTTATGAATAAAATGCAAATAAAATTGTTGAGAGCAGAAAAGAGTTTAAAATACAAAGAAAATGTGATCACTGCAAAATAAATTGTTAGAGAAATGTGCTTGATCATAATAATAATGATAATAATAATAATAATCAAAAAGGCATGTGCTGGTTCAAGATTTCGATAAATAATAATTACCTAAAATTCAAGTATAAGTTTCTCAAAAGTAACAAACGGTTAGGTTAATTTGAATAAAGCAAATGACAATGGAAATTTAAATCAAGCATGTCTCTACGTTAGAAATTAATTGATTCACTGAAAATATCTAATTCATAAAATAGTGATATGGAGGTCACATGTTTAAACAATTTGAAATTAGACAATAAAATATTGAAACTAGCGTGTCTCCAAAGCATTGAAATTTAAACTAAACAATTTGCACGTGCGTATATGAGTACCTACATGGGGGCCCTTCTTTAAAATCCTTTAATTTAAAACGTATCAAATTTAAATAATAATAATGTGGTCAATGCATCAGGATTAAATAAATTAAATTTTGAAAGCTTGAAAGAAACGTGTCCCTGATCTTCATACAGAAATTAGTACATGTGGTGCTGTATTAGAGAGGCCCCCTCTCTATTGTGTTATTTTGAACATGTAAATGAACAAATTGCAACAAAGTGAAAATTCAACAAATAATTAAAACAAGATGATCTGATCACTAGCGATATCATAAGGCCTAACAAATATTAAATAAATTAGAAATATTAGAATAAACGAACAGTTACTTACATAGTTGGGTTATGTTATCAGATTTCATTGTTTAAAAATATAATAAAGAACAGCTGATCGGACTGTCCGACTCGGACCACTGATGCTTCAAAAGTAAACGTGACTTGACTGCCTGACTTCTCGCTAACTGATACATGTGGTTTAATGACATAGACAGAACTGACGTTTCTAGGTTTGAAAACTTGACAACTGACATATCGAATACACAGAATATCCGTGAATGGTAGAAACTCTACGTTTTCGATTTTAACATGCGCATTGATATTTGGAAAGGAAATCTGGGTCACTTCAATATGGACAGGCCGAGACACACCAGTTCTTCAGCAGACTACCTGAGAGACCATCAAGAAGAGATGGAGACAAAAGCTAATCTTTGAAAGGAGAGTTTGCAATTCCTCGCTAGAAGCTTGGACACTACAAAGACTTCGAAAGCACCAGTGAACACGTCTGAAACGATCAGAGAATCCTTGCAAGGACTACCACCACTATCGCGTAAGGTGGGGACAGAAACTTTCGAGCACTGTCATTATTTTTTCCTTGGAGGAACGTCTGATCAAGATCACCGAAAACACCTACGCTTCATGAGCTTATTGTGATTGCCCCCTTTACTCTGTCAGCCTGGTCCCTGTATTGTTCAGCCCCATCACTGGATGAGTGTCATATATTCTTCCAGACTCATTTTTGGGTGTCCGTAGATATATTTCCTGCCTCTGCGGTTCAGAGCTTCTCATTCGCACAGAACATGTTTAGCTGTCTCTTGGGGTCTTGCTGTATTCTCGGCAGCTTAGGTCTCCATTGAACAGTCCTATTTCGTTTAAGAAGTGTACTTTTGGGACAATATGAATATATCCATGATTCCTGCTCAGTGATAGTAGATCTTCAGTTGTCTTCTTTTTCAGTCCCTTGATTGAGGCTTTCACACATGTTGATGTTGGTCCTTTGATCCCAATATTCTTTGTGTTTTTTTTTAATTTTTTGAATCCCATGCTGTACTTTTTGGGATCCTTGCGCCGGTTTCGGGTCAAAATATCCAGCCGAGGATCTTACCATAGGTAAGAAGTGGGTGGAGAGAGAAATTTTTGAACACTGACTGAAAAATTATTTCGCGATACAAATTTGGGATATCAACGATGAGCATGAAAGTTAGGTGAATTTTGAGCTCTTCGTGACTTTTGTGATAAATACTTTTTGTTTAACTGATACTAAATGAACTCTTTCTCAAACAGAACTTGATGAAGATGTTTGCGGAATACATTTCAGTGGGTCTACAAATAACTCCCCAAGGAAAATTTTCCAAAGTTCGTGAAAGGAGAACGATATCGAAATATATTTCCCAGTTTTTTTGTTCATTTGTTTGCTTCCATTTCCACATTGCACTGGTTTCATTTACGAATATCTGATTGATTGAACGATGATCTGTAGAAGGATAATTGTAGGTAATTGGTACATGTGGTGGCTGGAACTAAGTAGTTCTATGGAACTGAAAGTTTAATCAGTTGATTATATTTTTCAAATCGTATGAATATACGGCTAATAAAAAATGAAAGTCTAATTAAAGTCTACTTCTGTTAGTTATGTTAAGGACTATTATAGAAGAGTGAGTGATATTTTTTGTTTCTTTTTTCCTTTTTAAGCATTGAAGAGAATTGAATTTACCATCCCCATATACTTAAAGGTAACAAATCTTTATAAGCGAAAATAATTTTTCTTTCAAATTTTTGTATCTAAACCAATACGTTCGCTAGAACTGGAAAGTCAAAGATCAGTTTTGTATATTCTGAATACGGGAAATTCGTATCGCGCCTCGATTGCAATAGATATGAGCTACTTGTGAAATATGAAATCCAGCAAAAATGAAATCAAAAATACATTTTCATTACGGCGATGAAAAGAACGTATTGGATTTAGGATTCTGTCCTTTTACATGGCCAAGATATTAATCCTAAAGACATCCTGACTGATTTAGAAGTCCCAAGAGCTAGAATCGGATATGAGGGAGTGTATAACAGTTATTTTTTCATTTAATATTTTTTCAAAAGCAGAAACAATAAAAGTTTCTTAAAAGGAATAAATATATAAAAGTAGTTAGAGTTATAGAAGTTACAAACTTATGCTTTAGAGAGAAACACTCCCTAATTCTTTTGCTTGCTTCGAAGAGAAACCAATGGGCGAAATCCCTCCTCGCTTAAAGTTTGAATCCAAGATCGTATTTCCCGTAAGCCGGTCAGGTCGAGCTACTACGAAAGACTTGGATCCCGGAGACGTTGAGAAGTCGTCTATATTTCCCCAAGCTAAAAATTATATTGTATCGCTAGAGCAGTGATTGTCAAGGAAAATTGTATAATAATAATAACAAAAAGCTATATAAGTATAATATTATCAAAAGTAATAATAAGCACTCTGTTGGGGAGAAAAAAAAAAGAAACACAAAAGAAAATAAGTCGATTTATATTGACATATTGTTGGAAGGGATAGAGATAAACCATGCAGGATATTTTTCTAAGTAATTAAGGTAAGTAGGTATTTTATGGGTTGACTGTGAAGGTTTCTTTTTGCACGAAAGACTGAAAAAAGGAAAAATATTTTTTTATTCTTGTGGAATACTGGCGAGGAGCGTTACTGAGCACTATTAGCTTCTATATGAGTTTAATGAGACGATATACAGGGAGGCATCACTGTTAAATGAGCGAATAATGGAAATTCCCCCTACCAGACCAAAATAAATGTTGGATACGTAGAGATAATAAAAAAACTATTTTTTATTACAGTCTATTTTTTATAAATTTATTATTCAACACTTCAATTTTTTAACAAATACTTGTACCTACTTGAAATCTGACATTCCCAAATTTAGTGTGTAGATAGGGTGCAGGATTTCAAGTCAGATTGCTAACATCAATGTTTGTAGACATCCTTTGAAGATGAGCTAACATTGATCTGAAAGCAAACGAACTGACTTAAGGTTTTATTACTTAAAGAACTAAAGAACTAGCTGTGACAAAAAACATTAAATTGGGACTCTTTGTCGTTCTTTTTATCCTTACATGGTCACGTTTCGGTTCAGTTCTGTCATTATAGGTAGAGGTAATAAGAGAGTATTGCGAAACAAACTCAATGCGAGACAGAAAATTTATTTCCATTGGAACCAAAAATAAAAAAATCATCAAATTATTTACTTCACCTTAGGCTATGTTATCATATTTTTTTTAATCTCATGCATAAAATGGAGTTTTATAGATGCACAGATCGTCACCATAATCTAAAAATATCAATTTCAATATTTACATTTTTGTTCGTGATCGTGATGAAAATTCATCTTGCCTACTGCATACATAATATGTAGACGTAGAACTGAATCAAAAAATCTGGCAACAGATTTATGAGAACTCGTTGAAATTCGCTCTATGAGGGAGCTGGTGAGCTGTCTATGAGATCAGAGATCAATCAATGTCTCAGGAAGTGAAACTTCAAAAAGCACTCGCCTTTCATTTTATAACAATAACGAATTCAAACAGACAGTCCCCAAACCGAAGCCTGCATCCACCCCCAATCTGGTATAGAGACAGAAGGGGTGGACTCGGCTCGGCGCCTTTCCACGACGTACTCGATTCCCGATTTAATTCAGTTATTTGTTCTGATTTCTTTTCAGATTAAAGGAGATTTTTAAGTCCAAGAGCTTTCTATTTTAAGTTGTTTATGGAAGAATTAACTCATTTTCTCGCTTGTTTTATACCGTCAATCCAACTGTGAAACTGCCAACAACTTTAGCTATTCAATTATAAATATTTAGAAAATTCATTAAAAAGTTACCTACTTTCTAATTTCTCTTTTATAAATGAAACAAGACTTTTAATTATATAAAGTATTAAACTCTAGGCTAGTATGCTTCTTTCTGAAGCAGCTTTGTTTTGAAGATTTTAAACAAATTCAAACGATCTTCTTACAAAGGACAAAAAGGTTCCTAGAAATTATTCAACCCGGGGCTAAATTATTCTGGTTGAGACCGATATTATAAAAAAATTAAGCTTCTTTGAATATTTACCCTTGAAATTACCATATTGTAATATAATAGGACAAAAGTACCTAGTAAGGATATCATACATGAAATAGTGACTGCTCTATGCTGAAAGGTCTCTTCTTCAACTATATTATATTGACATGAAAATACTCTACATGAATCATTTGCAGGACTCTAGGTCCTAGGAAAATCCATAAGGATATTAGTGTTTTGTCTGTGTTAACTACATAACGCATATAAACATTAGAGATCCATTTTTTGTACATTAATAAATGCTGAACTTCCCACAGCTATTATGCGTTAGTATTATGCGATATAATCAAAATTAATAATTTATTGCTTAATATAATGAATCATGCAACATCTAGTTTTAGAACCCCGCTCGGTGACTACTTACACAGTATTTTTCTTTAAATAATTATTATACATTAATCTAAATAATTAGATAAGAATAAAATATAGTTATTCATAGGGTGAGTATTTATTTTGACATTTCCTCAATGGTGCGTCGAGTGCAGGAAAAATGCCTCAAAAATTCTTCCTCATAAAAAATTTACCAAAATATAAAGGGGTTAAATTGAGAAATTAATATATTTCAAAACGCTGTCTCGCTTGTATCACTGAATATTGAAAATTTAATCATAATATACAGGGTGAGGCGCGAGAACCTTAGGGCATTTTTATATGGAGAAGTCCTGGGAGTAGAAGTCTAAGAATTTGAAACTGTAAAATTCCGATTTTGACGAGCTGAACTAAAATATTTATAACCCCTCATCATTTCCGGTTATACCGGAAGTTGCTATCAACTTTCTTATTTTAAATGCATGGGACATTTTATTTTAAATACATTTTCAGATTGCCTGAAAAAATGTAATAATAATCGTGTTTATAGTTCAAAAATCGAACGAGTGGTTTATGGGTTATAAACAAATGAAAAGCGCAATTTTCCATTTTCAAAGCAGCTTAGGTCGAAAACGGGTCAAGATAGATGAAAACGGCTTACATGTCCCTATCTTAACTTTTCACGTAGTATCCTGTGGTGCTGATGAAATTTGTATAGAAAGTAATGAAAAATCAGCGATTTTCAAAAAAAAAAATAATTAAAAATATTTTTTTTGTAGGGACTCCAGCGTAGTATACAAAAAGTTAGGATAGGGACATGTAAGCCGTTTTCCGATATCTTGACCCGTTTTCAATCTAAGCAGCTTTGAAAATGGAAAATTGCGATTTTCATTTGTTTATAACTCATAAACCACTCGTTCAAATTTTGAACTACAAACACCATTTTTATTACATTTTTTTTAATATACAGGGTGTCCCATTTAAAATAAGAAAGTTGATGGCAACTTCCGGTATAACCGAAAATGGTGAGGGGTTGTAAATATTTTAGTTCAGCTCGTCAAAATGGAAGTTATACATGTGCAAATTTTTAGACTTCCACTCCCAACACTTCTCCATATAAAAATGCCCTAAGGTTCTCGCGCCTCACCCTGTACAGGGTGAGTCATGAGGAACTTTACAAAGTTCTACCATAACATGTAGAATCACTTAAGGGGAATATCATGTGACCCTTGTAAAATCTCAACTCCCATTTTTTGTTAATATACATTAATACAAGATGATTTGTGAATTTTAGAAAATATTTATTTAGCTATAATATATTATTTGCGGATCATGAGAGTTTAGCATTAATTCGGCGTTCCCTAAACTTTGAAATTCCAGGACCGACTTAAGAAAAATTGATTGGGAGAGTTCTTACTAAGAAGTTCATCCTGTATGCGATTTTTGAGAATGTAATTATTGATTTTCAAAGCGAACAAATAGACAATGAAAACTGTGGCTTTTTTTTACACTTTCATGGTTTTTTTATTAACGATCGAATCTGACCTAAACTGAAAAGGTACCGTGAGAAAAAAAGAAAACATATCTTCACAAAAAATATTTTTTTCTGCGACGGGCTAAAAGTTTGACCTTTTTTCCCCGTTGACAGGTAGAAAAATGCCTCATTATATGAGCTGCATCTTATCGGGGAAAAAAATGAGTACTTTTTCCCCCGAAATGGCGGCTTAGGTGTAGGTAGCTACTATTAACACTCAGATATCATTAAATTTATATCAAATATACGTAAAGGAAAGTTACCTTATTATCCAAATGGCAATTATTTTTTTTTTTTTTTATTATTTAGGGAACCTGCTCAACCATGGCGGTTATTGCAGGAGTTACATTTTTGTTAGTTACAATGCAGGAGTTACAATGTGTATATACATTTCTTACTTCAGGCTAAGAGAATTATAAAAAATTACATATAGCAAAGTAGTACGTACTTATGGTGAATAAACAGAAATAATATAAGAAAAAAGAAGATGGATTATATTGTTGTTGAGTGACCAATATCTAGCAGGTACTGTAGGGTTCTGGTAATCGTTTCCTCGTTTGAGGAGATCGCATGGTGTAGGTTGTCCGGGATGTTGTGTCTTTGGCGAGCAGCGGTATACAGTGAGCAGTTTACTAATAGGTGCTTGATGTCAAGTGGAGTGTTACAGTGGCTACAGATGGGGGGTGGTTCACGTTTGAAAATATGGGAGTGGGTCAGATTGCTGTGGCCTAAACGAAGTCTGGATAGAATCACTTGGTGTCTTCTATTAGATGGTAGGGGCAGTTTTATTGTGACTGATGGTTTGATGGAGCTTTCGGAAGCTGTTTTGGTCCCATTGCTGCTGCCAGATATCTTGTGCTGATTTTTTGATCTCGCTGATGATGTCTTCGGGAATTTTTATTGTCACTACGGCGGATGTTCTGGATTTTGCGGCTTCTTTCGCTAACGAGTCAACTTCTTCATTCCCTTTTATATTGCAATGTGATGGGACGTAAATGAATTCGATTTCATATCCTTTGTTGTCCAGGAGGCAGAGCGAGTCTTTGATATCCGTTACTAAAGGATGTTTAGGATACATATTCTTTATGGATGTGAGAGAGCTGAGGGAATCGGTACACAGGACGAACTTGCGTGAGGGCTGATTGGCTATGTGGAGAAGTGCCTTGCTGATGGCATAGAGCTCTGCACTGTATATTGAGCTGGTAGGACAGAGACGAGCTTGGAATTTTGAGTTTGGGGTAAGAAAGGCAGCCCCTGTGAAGGAGTGGTTTGATTTGGAGCCGTCTGTATACAGGGTGTCCCGTAAGTAATGGTCCGTGGTGAAATGGGAGATTCTTGGTTTAAAAATATTACGATCTGACACTACTTGCTCTAACAAAATCTTGTTAATAAAAAAGATACAGGGTGGCAAAGTTGAGATTTAAAAATTTTCTTTTCAAAATATCTCGAAAAATTGTACAGGTACGAACGTGAAAGCTTGGGGATAGATGTTTTACGGTATGAGGAATCATAGTTTGATATTCGTGTCCATGTATTTTATAGAGGGCGCCACTTAGGTCATGTTGACGACGTAAATGAACACATAACTTTTTTATCCTCCAGGCTATCGCGCATTTTATTGTGAAATATTAAAACTACATCATTGATGAGAAAAAAAGGTATACCGGTTGTCAGTCTCAAAAGTTAGTGGTTTTCGAGATAATTGACAGTTAATGATTTTCTCTACTGATACTGTTCAGAATTTTTTGCTTACTACTAGTAGTTGGAAAATTAAAAAATGCCGAGACATAATAATTTTTCAAACTCAGATAAGAGAGATATGATTTCACTTTATTGCAGACAAAACTTCAATGGGCAAGCTGCGAAACGAGAAGACCTGCCACGATATCCAAACAGACTGAAAGCTGATAATCGACTATTCAAAATCTGTATAGGAATTTAGGTGAATATGCTTCATTTGTTTGCATTTTTAATATGTCAAAGTGAAAAATGTTTAATTGCCAAAATGCTGGTTATTATCTCAACCTACTGCATTAAGATTTCTGATAATAAAAAAAATAGAAATAATGCAGGAGATTATTAAAACGTGATTATCTCAAAAACCACTAAGTTTTGAGACTGACAACCGGTATACCTTTTTTTCTCATCAATGATTTAGTTTTAACATTTCACAATAAAATGCTCGATATCCTGGAGGATAAAAAAGTTATGTGTTCATTTACGTCGTCAACATGACCTAAGTGGCGCCCTCTATAAAATACATCGACACGGATATCAGATTATGATTTCTCATACCGTAAAACATCTATCCCCAAGTTTTCACGTTCGTACCTGTACAATTTTTCGAGATATTTTGAAAAGAAAATTTTTAAATCTCAACTTTGCCACCCTGTATCTTTTTTATTATCAAGATTTTGTTAGAGCAAGTAGTGTCAGATCGTAATATTTTTAAACCAAGAATCTAACATTTCACCACGGACCATTACTTACGGGACACCCTGTATATAAAGGTATGTCTTTGGTAAAGTGAAGCAATGCTCTGGAAAGTGTTGCGGATAATGTCGGGGTGAATGGAGGATTTGGGGAGCGCGGAAAGTTCTGTATTTATTTTGGGTAAATGGCAATTATTAAGGGAATTTTCATAACAATCACTATCCATATTAATAAATTCACTCATTGAGACCTTACAAGAGTCTTTGCAAAACTATCTAAAATTTTAATTAAATTATGACGTTTATCGAATTAAATCGTTTCGTTACCAGGCAACGTCGATTACGATAAAAAACAGTTTGAAAATCCAAGTTTAACATAAATCATTTTTCCGACATAATTTTCAGTTATCTAACTACGTTTTTCGACATTCTAACACTGATATTTCTTCTCGCAGAAAAAAAATTGTATATTACACACAAGAAAAAAGTGCGATGTTAGCTCTCGATGTGTTTGTCCCCTCCGCTAAACGCGTCGGGGACGAAATCACCTCTCGAGCTAAAATCTATCACTTTTTTCTCTTGTATAATAAATAACTATTATCTCATTTCCAACATCGATATAGTTAATTAAAATTACATAAACTCAATAACGCATCATTGAGCTTATGTGGGCTTCTTTCTTATTAACATCCACGCAAGTCATTTTATTCAAGACCGTGAAGTGGAATGCGAAGAGGTGAGCTTAAATGGTCTGACTGTAATAAATTGCGAATTAAATTAACTTATTTTTCTTCTGGGGGAAATGCTTTATGTATGCCAACTGATGACATTGTGTGCACTTTAAATAGATGCCTTTATCAAAAATTCTTGGGACATATTTAGAACATTAGGAGAAAAGAATGGCGTCTGCTGATTCTGCGGGAAAGGAGACGAGACACCACGTCACCTACTGCTCAACTGCGATGCGTTAGAACTCAAAAGAAGTAATGTTCTGGGCCACCACCAGTTAGAGGCCGGGAACTTACCCGACCTTGATCCTCTCAAAATCCTGAAGTTTCTCAAGGAAACGGACCTGGAGAGGGTGCTTCACTAAAGGGATTCCACACCAGGCGAAGCACAGTAGAGGGGATACAATAGATCTTTTTAGGTCGCAGTAACTAGGTCACCCTCAATGTCAAATTCAAATTCAAATTCAAATTAGAACATTAGGAGGCTATATACCTCAATTTGATCTGTTCGTGCTAACTCTATAAGCAAGTTAATGAACAACGAATACGTCATATACAGGGTGAGTCAAATTCGAGCTACATCATTGGGGTCTCGGAAACTAGAAGAGATACAGACTCGGTTGAATTGGGGCAAAGCTGCTAAATTTAAAGCTCAAAAATAATCTGAGAAAAAAATTCGGTGTCTCCGATAGTTTTTGAAAAAAAAACTGAAAAAAAACTGAAAAGCTTTTAATTTAAAATTCCTATCTAATATGGTTGGCTTATTTGAAAAGATATCAAAAAATTGAAAGTACATCTCACGGCCACTTTTTATTTGATATTTGGTACCCAATAAGAATGAGATTGGAATTATTATAATCATCAACTTTATTTTTTTTAACTACGGACCTGGATTTTTTTTCTTGATTTTGGAAGAAACTGGTGCCCTTAATTTATTCTACTCATTTTTTATTGTGCCCTAAATGCTTCGCTATTTTGTTCTCTATACATTTTTTGTAATTATTGTATTTTCAATGTATAAAAAGCAAATAGCCAAGCATTTGGGGCAAAAACACTGAATAGAATAATTTATGGCACAACTACAAAATCAAAAAAAAAAAAAAAAGTCTTGGTCCGTATTTAAAAAAATAAAATTGATGATGGCAACGGAAATTCGAAACGTGTAACCGTCAATCTTAGTACATATTATGATGTCAAATAAAAAGTGGCCGTGAGAATTTGCTTTCAGTTTTTTGATATATTTTCAACTAAGCCAACTTAAGATAGGAATTTTAAATTTCAATAATTTCAGTTTTTTTTCAGTTTTTTTTTTCAAAAACTATCAGAGATAAGGAAAAAAATTCAAATTATTATAAATATGCAGATATATTTAGCAAAGAAACCAAGTGAATTACCAAGACAGCCATAATATAGAGAACCATGACAATCTCTCTCATATTTTTCTTTGCGTTCAATTACAATTATTTTTAATGGGAACATAATTTAGTCGGAAAAACTTTCTAGACAATTCTAGAAGAAAAATGTGATATCTCATGCCGTAAGAGGAGCTAGACCATATAACGACAATATTATGAACAACGCCGTTTCAAATTATTGTTGTTTAAAAGCTGTTAATTTAGCCATATGAGCAGATTTTACTGCACGACAGCAATAAATACCGCATAAAGTAATAACTGGAAAGGCTTGAATTAAAAGCTATATTTAAGTCCCAAGCTTTGAACGGAAGCTCATAGTTACGAAAACGAAAAAAACGAAAACTCATGTCGTTAGTTCTCGCACTTCACAATCTTCACATACGATGAAATGAATTTTTTAGTCTTTATAATGACGTAGTTTTTGCTCCTAAAATTATTTTTGTACAGTCGACCGCATAATAATAAACACACACATTTATAGGAATCGTTTGAGGGTTCTTTACGTAAAAAATTGGTTTCATTATCGGACTTTTTTCATATTGGCGGTCTATTAATCTTGTTAATTTTCACCTGATAATATTCAATATCAACCACGCCGCCTATGGCAGGTGCAATTGGATGAACGTTTTAAATGATAAATTCGATAACACTCATTATCGAGACAATCACAATGATAAGAGCGAACAAAAAATCGAATGTTCAGGGAGATCCATGCAAAAGTGTTAAATTATTTCTGTTCTCTATACATTTAGATAGGACTTTTTTGAATCACGAGTATACCGATAAAAATTTTATTGCTTATCAATTTTCATTAATTCTCCGCCAATAAATAATCGATGAGCTGTATATTTTACCACAAATTATTATTCAGCATCTGGTTCAATTTTCTAACAACATTAAGTGCCGTTTCAGATGAACGCGTATGGTACGCGCGCTAATTAACGACTCGCGTATGGCTACGCGTCGTTTTCATTTCACATGAAGGGCAGACTTAACGCAGATAGCTCAGTAGAAAAATGAATACACAAGGAGAAACATCTAACATAGTTGCCATTGCTGCATATTGTGTTTAAAAAAAACGCACAAAAAGAAAAGAATGTGGGTACATCCCACATTACCTGGAGCCGACGAAACTAATAACATGCCATACGTCATAGTTGGTGACGAAGCTTTTCCCTTAACCCTTAAACAGTTGTAATTTCTTCCCAGGCTTTTGTCTTTTGTCTCAGTTTTTATATTCCTTATGGGAGACATCCCATAAATTGGGCCTCTGTTCAACTTCTCCAATAAGCAGCTCAGTGTCAATATTGATGTTTCTATTGGCAATTTCAAAAGATTTTTTTATTACAAAACTTACAAAACTGCACTAATAATAATAATATCTATTTTGATAATTATTATTATTGTCAATTAATTTTGATAACTATCAAAATTAATAACACAGGCAACACTGAAGGCTACAGAAACACTGACTGATACGCCTACGCGTCGCGCCATGTGAAAACAACGTGCTCAAACAAGCTAAAACGAAGCCCGTGCGCCGCGCGTTGGTACGTCGGGCGCACGGGCTGAGCGGATGCCCGCGCGTTTAAATTAACGCGCGCTGACGGCGATACGCGCTACGCGTCTATCTGAAAACCTATATTTGGATTATCGTACTCGGCGTCAAGCGTATGATACGCGCGCGTACCATACGCGTCCATCTGAAACGGCACTAAAGGAAACAAAATTATGTTCAGAAGGAAAACATCAATGTTTATTGAACTCATGAATAAAAAGTCAAACTTTTCGCTTGTTTTGGGTGTGATTTTGGATGTTATGGTTATTTGTTATATTTTGAATAAAACTACGAACTGTCATGATTTCGTCAAAAAAAGCGAAGCACTTCCTGTATATGCCTAATTTTAATTTAACGCATTAGCTGTGCGAAAAAATCAGTTTTAGTTGGTTCCATGTCTGACATTTCATAAAATATTCAGCGTGCATGGAACAGCCAGATGGAATAAATTCATTATTTCAGTAATAATTGTGCATGCTTGAAAAAAAAAACGAAACACGTCAATTTTCGATTATAAAATGACATCCTGCAGTCTACAAATTTCATTCCTAAAATGAGCCCCCTTTCGATTGACAGTTGCGATCTCTACTTTAATTTTTTGAATGGAAAATAGGGGCTTGGTGATGGCATCATTTGGAAGGTCTTCATTATCTATAGTCCAGTCATTATACAGGGTGTCCCGTATCGTTATGTTCAAATTTTATGAGCATATAGTAGGCTTATTTCTAAGCCTAAAAAACCCAAAAGTGGCAGGTCTATCTGCATTCGTTACGAAGTTACAGGCCTAAGAAAATAATGTCTAGTAAATACCAGATTTAACTTTGAAAACCACATAAAGCTTATTTTATTGACCACATCTTTAGTTTATCATGTGTAAAAAATGTCCTATTCTTTACTGAATACAAGCTTGTGCTCGGAGGCCTATTGCAAAAGTAACAGTTTTCTTGTCTTTTTTCGCGTACCTATCTCTTGACCAGCTTGCTGAATACGATCAAATAATAATTTCTCTCTGGTGTATTTAGTTACAGACACCAATTCCGAAATATGCTGGTGCCGCATCTATTTGAATCCTAATGCCATTTCGTATGAGCAGGGGAACCTCTACTCTCTACTAATGTTTATTTCGGTGACGTTTACTCATGTGTGGCAGTTTTTGCGGCTTACAAAGTTGAATCTTGTTATTTACTAGTCATAATTTTCTTAGGCCTGTAACTTCGTAACGAATAAAGATAGACCTGTCACTTTTGGGTTTTTTGGGCTCAAAATTAAGCCTACTATATGCTCAAGAATTTTGAACATAACGATACGGGACACCCTGGATACATTTGGAAATGCAAATGAACCGAGAAAGCCAAATTTTGGATATTACGTAGGGGGGGCCTAGAAAAGCTTAACTTCAAATTGTCGACCAAAATTACCTTGTGCATTTTCCGCCATCTTAAAAAAAGTGTTAAATTCAGTTTTTTCATCATAACTCGGTTCTCCGTTGAGATACGAAAACTTATATGCAATACTTTTTTGTTGCTTTTCTTACAATCTACAACTAAGGCCCTTTACATTTTTTACGTATCGTTCGTCGTTATCGAGATATCGATCGAAAATCCATAAATTTGGGGAGTGAATTTTATTTTTCGCAATTTTCTTTTTTCTCGTGAAAGATATCGAAAAAATGTGTAATATCAAACTTGTAGAGCTTATTCAGGCCTACAATTTCGTTTTTTTATTTTTTATTTTCGACAAAAATTACGACCTCTAGCGCGCCGCGAAGTCGGTAAGACTGTGCAGTTTTGATTTTTTGCCGCTCGCACAGTTGTATCCACACGTCAAAATGAATGAAAGGTTGTTCAGGGAATTATTGCAATACAAAATAAATTAATAATCCAGCTAAATTATAAATCAAACACATGAGATTTATTGATCAAATAATTTTTGTGTAGTAAAAAATAATAATTAAAGGTGGTAATTTTTTTCAAACATTTTTTTGTCGTTTTGATGGTCCTGGCTGTAGAAGTTCCTCCTCGGCAGACTCTTCGAGTCGTGAAGTCTCTTGAATCGCAGGAAATGATGCTGTGACGGTTGACATCAAAATCATCATCATCATCATCGTGATCGTCGTTGAATAAAATGTCGACTCTGGCGACGTTGTTGCATATTTGTCCACTACAGTGCTGGCAAATAACGGAGCAACTAATCCCTGCTTTCCTGAACCCACAAGCCCGAGCCACGTTTGTACTTGTAGATATGTCCGGAAAATGTGTTGGCAGACTGCGCTTTCCGTTGGTGGGAGTAGTGAAAGATTATTGCGTCATTGATTTTGCGAAGCGGTGGAACCGCAAAATATTAATCGATGTCTCCTCTTTATCACCGCCATACAGAGCGATAAGGAATAGCTCTCCAGCGCAAACTAGCATCTTCGGATCGACGTTTTCTTGCTTAAATAATTCTACCGATGACCGTAAGGTCGAATTTTTCTCAGGGTGTTGATGAATTTCGACTTTTCAATATTATAAAAAGACGATGTGGTGTCGCAACCGCTGAAAGCATGAATGAAAAGAATATTCTCAAGAACAGACTTATCATGCTTGAAACTATTCGGAGAGTACAGTTTTGCCGGTGTTTTTCCTTTCGCTGGTTTGCGAAAAAATATTTTCTGTTTTTGTCCTGTGCAAGTCCGGTAATTAAAACCAAAAGATCGATATCTTCGCCGACGATTTCCACAGAGTCATAAATCGATGCTTCTTTAATTGCTGTGGTTACAATGAGAGAATCAGCGTCCTCAAAAGCTCTTCTTTTATTCCGGTTTTTGTAAAATAACGGCGAAGCATTTGTATTAAGTTGTTTTTATTTTGGTCCCTTGCAAGAAACTTCTCCTGGCTAACTTTCGGAGCAGTAGTTTCATCGAACGTATGGAACTCTGGTGATTGGTTCTTCCTAGAACGTCTAACCCTTTCCGAAGTTTTAGTTCCTGCAAGTCTCATGTCAGTCGGAAAGAAATGAAAGAAACTCATGAAAGAAAAATTAAAATCTTGTTGTTTTGTTAGAACTGTTATTAGGTTACTATTATTTATTAATATTAATTAACCTAAAGTACTGAATGCACATGCACCTTACAGGTTTAGATAAGAATGGCGAATTTCAAAAAAGTACTAGATTCTCATCAGTACGTACTACTTAGATCACTAGATTTAGTGAAAAAGTGATAGATCTAGTACAATTATTGTATTGCGAGACGCACATTGCAGCGTCGGGCGCGCTCCGGTCAACTTCGCAGCGCGCTAGAGGTCGTAATTTTTGTCCAAAATTAAAAATGAAAAAATGAGATTGTAGGCCTGAATACGCTCTACAAGTTTGTTATTAGACATTTTTTCGATATCTTTCATGAGAAAAAAGAAAATAGCAAAAAACAAAATTCACTACCCAAATTTATGGTTTTATAGATCGATATCTCGATAACAATGAATGATACGTGAAAAAATGTAAAGGGCCTTAGTTGTAGATTGTAAGAAAAGCAACAAAAAAGTATTGCATAAAAATTTTCGTATCTCAACGGAGAACCGAGTTATGATGAAAAAACTGAATTGAACTCTTTTTTCAAGATGGCGGAAAATGCACAAAGTAATTTTGGTCGACAATTTGAAGTTAAGCTTTTCTAGGCCCCCCCTACGTAATATCCAAAATTTGGCTTTCTCGGTTCATTTGCATTTCTAACCCGTTATTTCCGACGTAATGACTGGACTACTATACAAAAATGATATTGCTTTCAAATTTATGACATCGGGATACTGAAAAAGTTTTAACAATGTTGCCAATTTTAATGAAAATAATAATTATTAGTTATAACTAAAATAAAGCAGAAAGCCATAAAACTATGTATAAATTCGTGGAAAGCTTCTTAGCCTCATCGTATTTTCATTACCCTCGCTGGCAAACTCGCTCATTTTTATAAATCCACTTGGCTATAAAGTCCTTGATTTCCGAATTTACACCCATTTTTGAGTTAAGTACACGTACCTACAAGGTCGTACAATTGTCTAAAACTTCAAACCCATCGGTTTAAAAAATTCTCTACCGTTTTAGAGTTACAAGCTCGGAAACAATTGAAATTTTCGAAACAAACCATTTTACCTCGTATATTTTGCATCCAACATTTCTTCATCTCGTCTAAAATATTCATCAGGGAAATAAATTCATTAAAAAGAAGTTGTAAAAAATTGAATTTTATTCTACAATAAATACAAATTATTTAAACCAGTCAATTTGTAAGTCAACACTTACAGTTTTACAGCAATTTTAAGTTTTTCCTAAAATGTTGTCATTTTCAGAAGCCTCTAAAAAAACAACAAGCTGTTTTTATCATATTTCTGACACATATAACTTTTGTTTGTGACAAATATAACTAGAATGAGTACTACTAAAGTGTACTGTATGTATTGAGGACGTGGGTAAAGGAAATAACAAGTGTTTTGAAAATGACAATGTTGACTGATTCAAGATTCATTTGCGTATGTTCGTAAAAAACAATTCGATTCTATACAACTTCTTATTAATGAACTTATTTCTCTTATGAGGGTTTTTGCACCGTTTTTTGCATATAACGGGATATAACCGGATATTACCACGAATACAGCCACTATAACCAAAAGTGGGACCTTCACCCCCCTCTCCATCCACAGCTAGAACAGCCTAAGCACAGCCTAAGCATCCCGCACAAGTTTCTGAAGGGTTCGCGTAGGTACCTGCTCACGCACTCCACACCTCCTTTTCGGCCATTCGTTGACTGGACTAATATAAAATGATCGGCTTGATGAAAAACTTCAAAAAGCTCTCCAGTAAATTTAGCTCAAGAGTTACGTTATTTCGTGATATACGACGAAAAATAGTCACGAGTTGTTTTAGAAACGAGAGGAGTACTTAAGAAAAAGACGATCTGAAATGTTTATAAAACGAACTGCATTCGCATTTTTTTCGACGGCCACATAAGAACTTAAAGCAAAATATATAATTTCAGTAAACATTCTTATTGGTATAAACAATAAATAAGTAGCAGCACAACCCTAATAGGATCACAGCTCTCTAAAGATGTAAAATAAAGTAGCATTTCATAAATTAGGTTCATTTGCGGTAAAATAATCCTATCTTCTACGTTGCTATGTTGTGTAATAAGACTATATGACCGAGATAATGGACCTTTTCTTATACTTTATGAAACATTGTATCGATTTCCAGAGAAGGGAGCAATCGGTGTTATGACACAGCTATTGGCACAATCGTGTCTTATAAATGTTTTCGACGTGAACACTATTTCAACGAGCATTCTCATCTCCAATCTGTTGACAGGGAGTGAGTGAGTGGTTACTAGAGAGCACCCGAGAGAGGTGACTGACAGTTGTAATGTTGACAAGGATAATAGGAGTCCTATTGTCTATTATTCTATTGAATTTAACCCTTAGACAATCTCATCTCAATGCAAATAGACTTCTCTCAGAGGATGATGCCTGTCAGTTCTCTTGCCAAAGACGCTGTCGTAACGTAACACAGTTTGCAACCTTTGCTTTGTATGGCTTTAACTGCATTTGTCTTAATTTAGATTTGCATGAATGCATGAGCTGCAATTTACACTTTAAACGCGTGTTAGATAGATCATTTAATTGTAATTTGAACAATATTTTCGATCACTCAGTTCCTATAAAAATGAAACGATTTTGCAGATATTTGCAGTGGCTCACGAGCTTTAATTGCTGAGATTAGATGCTGCGTATTAGTAAATTTTTTATTGATCAAGCTGAGGCGAATATTAAGATTAAACCCAAAAAAGTCTGGTACTGACATGTCAGATTTAATCTTCCTCCCCTTAAATTTTGAAGGTTGCTCGTGAATGTATAATGTTTAGATCTGGTGATCGATGTAACGTCCACATCTTCAAGATCAAGAGGCATATCAACCATATTATATCCTTACTTTGTAGTTTTGCTAAACTTTTGTGACGATTGTTCGCGTTCTGAGGATCCGGTTTCGTGGTTTGACGGTACTCACCTTCGGATGTCTCGGGCGCCAGATTTTTGGAAGGGTTTACTCCCCCGGGGAATCTCTCGCTGAATTCCCTGTCGAACTTGTTCACACAATTGACACCGTTGTGGTGCCCTTGTCCCTAAGGTAGCTCACTGGAGACGGAATTAGCCCAGGGGTCGGTTGGTTGGACGCAAAAATCAATAAAATAAAATCGTGCGTGGCCACGTGGTCTTTAGGCACGGAGCCACGAGCGCTGGGCAATTCACGGAGCGAAGATGTGGGCGAGAAGGCGGTTGTAATTGGTAACAATACACACACAAAATAAAACTCACAGATAAATGAAAACAAGCTTTATTTGTACCCCTTATTAAACTAATTTTATTGCAAGTTCGGCGGTCGATCTGAGCGAGTCGACTGGTCGGTAAAATAATATAATACGGGTTAAATAAAATAAAATGTACGGGCAACGGTTCTTGTTCGCAAAAAAAAATTAACAATACGACGGACGGCGGAGTATTTCGGCCGTGCGCGGGGATAAAAATGTAACGAGAGGTATGGTGCGGTGTAACCCTGCTAATAGTTGCTGAAGACGATAATTTTGTAGAGATACACAGTTTCGCACGGAGACACTCCTGAGGTGCGGCATCCGGCCGGGCTTAACACCGCATGGAAAGACACCTACGCCTCGGGGTGAATCCCTATATGGCCGCGTAACTACTTCGGCGTTAACCCCTGACTCGCCGGGCCATACACCGCATGGAAAGTCAGGTATCACGCGTCCGTAGGTACACACACCGCCTAGTGCACTCCTAGTAAGGGCCAAATAATTCTCTACGCTACGACAGGGTTGCTGGCACCTAATGAGCCTAATCTATCGGGTACGTCGCTAATCTCGGTGAGGGACGGGAATAAATGGAATCACGACAACCGGGCACGATTAAATTCGACTCAATATTTGATGGTACCTACCTTATTATTTTGCGGGAAAACTCTGTTGACGGTCGCGGCTTTGCTAAAACGGTTGCGTAGGTACTCACAATTACTAACACCGGTCACTATTCCCGGAACGGGTCGGAATCAACAATTTTCAAAACACTTCGGGGACAGTACTAAGTTGAACGGAATTCAGAAGAGCAGAGAGAGAGATTATTTTCCGTCACGGCCTTATATGCCCGTATCCCTACCGCGGTCGTAATCTAAAAATTTTTATTAAATTTCTAAAAGAATCGAAGCCACGCTAGCGATAAACATTGTTTTTCTCTTGGATTAATCAATTTACCTGCGATTGCGGCCGTTATCGCGTAGCGTTATCTCCTCGGCGATTGGAGTCTTCAGCTTCGGTGTATGAATTCGACGATTTAAAAATGTTATTTTTACGGCTTATGTATAAAAAACCAAGTAGGTAGGTATATTAATAATAAATTTAAATATTGGGAAACTAACCGGGACTCGACTTTGCTTCATGATTTGATTGATTTAATTAATTTAAAAATAACAAAAGACAATGAAAAACGTAAATAACTGGGAATCTCTGGCACAACCCCTGATACTAAGACAAAAACGGAGGCCGGATTTCCGGACTTCGTTACATCCCCCCCTCGTCGGATAAAAAAAAAACAAAAAGTTTTTTTTTTTTAACTTAACTGAACTACCGGGTCGGACGGCTCGCTCAAACCTTACAAAAATAAACAGAATATCAATCAAAAAGAACATAAAAGAAACCCTACCTTAAAATCTAATCCAATGAATTGAATATGTACACGAAATAATCCCCCTAATAAATTTATATACACACAAAAAATTAGTTCGCCCTATCACTTCAAAAAGAACATTAAATAATCTCATATAATACAAACTCGGATAAAAAGAAAAATGAACTCACCCTGTAAAAAAAAAAGAAATTAACTTCTGTGGACCTCACTCGCGTGTACTTCCTTCAACATGACGTCGTTTTGGGTTCGACGTCGCACGGACGCGCTGTCTCCTCATCCGCGATCGAATCGCTTTACCACCACTTCCGGCGACGCTCGGCAGGATCGTGCATTGTATAGCCTTGTCCGCCGTAAAGGGTCTGCGCGGGGCGGACGGGGGTGCTGGTTCATTCCTGGTGCGCCTTCGCGGCTCGTCGGCGTGCCTCTTCGTGACGCCGACGGTGCCCCTACAACGGCAATCACGGGACAGGGTACCCATTAGTCCGCACCGCGAACAAAATAACCTCCGCGGCCCATGGCACCCCGCCCGGAGATGTCCGGATTCCCCGCATCGCCAACAGAGAGCGCTGCCGCTAACCGGTAGAAACTGGGGAAATCCCGTCGAGACGGCGGTATCGGTGCTGGTTGGACCCGCATCCTCCAACGGTGACGCGGAGCAGGACTGGTCCTTGGCGACCTCGGCTACCCGGAAGCACGGCAGGCCCGGCTCTGGGGACGGAGTGTCGGTCCACCTGTAGCTGTAGGCCTGCGAAGAGCCGTCGCTCCACTCGTAATCGAGTTCCATTTCGTCGTCCGACATCTGCAACGACATAAAAGCAATATTAATCACGGGAGTGCCGGCGCCCGTCTGGCAAAACTGCGGACCTTTACGGACGGTGGGTACGGCGCGGAGTGGAGTCGGCCGGTATCCTGACCCGGATAAGGCGACCCGAGTCGGTCTGGACCTGCACTTTCAGCCGCCGGTCCGTGCGGGCCCCCTGGGGACGAAGCAATCGGAGCCTGGCTGTCAGCTCGGGTGAGCGTACATCGGCGTCCCACAAGGCTTGGACGCTGCGGCTTATCGTTGGTATCGGCGCCCGGCGGTTCTTCTCACTGGCAGGAGGGCATTGGGAGGCGTCGTCCTGGCAACCCGATTGCATTGGCGAGGGGACGGGCGCCGCTAACGCCATTAATGTTGCGGCTGCGGCCTGCGCGGACGGTCGGACGTCGAGGTCTGCGGATAACCAGCGCGCCACGTGAGCGGCCAGTGCCGCTTCGCCGCCATGTTCGTCGGCGTCGGCGGGCCAACCGGTCCAATATGGGGGAGAGGAGTCACCGGCGATGATCTCACCGGCGGAAGCGACGTACAGAACCGTGGCGCCGCACGACCACACGTCTACCCGGTGGTCGTATTCCCTATCCTGGTCCAACTCCGGCGCCATGAACCCTTCGGTGCCCGCCCGACCCATCCGGCCCTTGGAGCCCAAGGTGCATTCTACGGCCAGCCCAAAATCCCCCAACTTCACGGTCATCTGCGGACCCCACCCCCACAGCAGGACGTTCGG
Organism: Malachius bipustulatus; assembly: GCA_910589415.1. Lineage (NCBI taxonomy): Eukaryota > Metazoa > Arthropoda > Insecta > Coleoptera > Melyridae > Malachius > Malachius bipustulatus. The sequence continues at coordinate 36,365,135 of OU342634.1, read as the reverse complement.
CGGCTTCACATCTCTATGGATGAACCCCAAGTTGTGGCAGTACTCCAGGGCCCGCATCAGTTGGAGCCCCAGAGTCGTGAGGGTGGCGTTATCCGTCGCGCCGTGGACCTCCACTCGATGTTGCAGGTCCCCTTCAGCCAGCTCGAATGCGAGGTAGTAAATGTCCCCGACCTTTCGGGCACACAGCAGCTCGACGATGTTGGGGCTGTGTAATCGCAGCCCGCAGAGGGCCTCCACATAGGCCATCTCCTGGGCCTCCGGCTCCAACCGCATCATCTTGACCGCGCAGTCGCGGGTCTGCGCGATCAAGCGGCACTGACGCACGCAGCCGAAGCCCCCTTCACCGAGGAAACGACCCACCACGAACTCCTCCAGGAGCTGGTCGGTTGTCCACTCCTGGCCCTCCGGCACCGGTCCCTGGCCTGACATCTCGCAGCGGTCCTAAGAGTATACGGGTTAATATGGCGGTGCTGAACGCCGGTCGGCTGGACGGACACGGGAAGGTATCAAGGTCGGACGGTGGGGAAAGGCGGATTAGCGACATACGGTTTCAGATCTTTTACGTGGATCCGTCGGAGACGTCGACCCGTCTCCCCTTTCAAGTCGTACATGACGGGGGAAATTACTTTTGTCACGGTGTACGGGCCTGAATACTTTGGCGCCAACTTCGCGGCAAATCCTTTCGACCCCGAGGACAGATGGTGTTCCGCCCTCATTACTTGGTCTCCTACCCGGCACCTCCAGTCACGACGCCGTAGGTCGTAGTAATGTTTCTGCTGATTGCTCGCTTGGTTGACCCGGGCCCGCACCAGCTCGTACAGCTCGCGTAATTCGCGTAAACGGCGGGTGCGTGGTTCGATTTCGGTGTCGGAAGGGTCTTCGGTCGCGTCTCCCGTGACCGGGAAGGCTGAACTGGGAACGTGGAGTTCCCTCCCCATGTTCAAGAACGCCGGCGTAAATCCGGTTGTCTCGTTGCGTGACGTGTTATAAGCCATCGACAACTCGGCGATTCGCTGGTCCCACTTCTTATGGTCCGCGCCGCAGAACTGTGCGAGCATGGTCTTCAGGGTACGGTTTTGACGCTCCACCGGGTTACATTGGGGGGAATACACGGGTGTCAGACGGTGACCGATTCCCCAGCTTTCCAGGAACTCCTCGAAACTCTTGCTCGTGAACTGGCGGCCGTTGTCGGAGATGAGGGTTTTCGGGCACCCGAACTTCGTGATTACGGACTCCAGGATCATGCGCGTTATCGGGGCGGAAGTCGCTGAGCGGATGGGACGGCATTCCATCCATCTCGTGAACTTATCCTGGAGAACTACGGCGTAATTATTGCCCTTAGCGGTGCGGGGCAACGGGCCTACCAGATCTATGGAGACGGTTTCCCAGGGTTCGTTCGCGACGGTTGGTCGCATCAGACCCGGCGGTTTACGTTGAAACGGCTTGAACTGTTGGCAGTGCTGACACCCTCTGACATACCTCGCGGCTTCCCTGAACATTGCCGGCCAAAAATACTTGGCGGACAGGCGCGCGCACGTTTTCGCCACCCCGAGGTGTCCGGCCGTAGGCGCATCGTGGTTTTCCTCGAAGATGCGGTGTCTCATATCCGGCGGCACGCATATCTTCCACTCCGCGTCTGTTCCCGCTTCGAAGGGCCGGCTGAAATCAGTAATCCGTCGGTGAAGTCGGCCGTCTACGATGCGATAGTCGGGGAAAGCCTCCGGGGTATTCTGTACCCCTTCGAACTTTCTGCGGTACCATGTGTCGGCGCCCCGGTCTTGTCGGGCGGTGCGGGCCGCGCAGATTTCGTCATCGGCCGACGGCGCTTCGGTGGCCGAGCGGGAAAGGAAATCTGCCACCTTGTTGGACGACCCCTTGCGGTAGACCACTTCGAAGTCAAAGGACTGCAAGTGCAAGGTCCATCTGGCGATACGGCCGGCAGGTGATTTCGCCGAGCGTAGGTATTCCAACGCCTGGTGGTCTGTGATAACGGTGAAACGGTAGCCCTCCAGGTACGGTCGCATTTTCTGGATGCCCCACACAATTGCCAGACACTCCTTTTCGGCTACGGTATAATTCTTCTCGGCGTTGCTCAAAGTGCGACTGGCGTACGCAATCACCCGCTCACCATCGTCGCCTTGCTGCGTCAACGCGGCACCGACCCCGACGTCAGACGCGTCGGTCTGCAACGTGAACGGTCGGTTGAAATCGGGACACGTCAGGACGGGGGTCTCGGTAAGACTATTCCTCAGTGTCTCGAAAGCGGATTGTTGTTCGGCTCCCCAATGCCAGCGCCGGGATTTTTTAAGTAAGCTCGTGAGCGGACACGTCAACCGGGCGTAGTTAGGAATAAAACGACGGTACCACCCCGCCATTCCCAAAAATCTGCGCAGCTGTCGGACGGTCTGAGGGGGCGGCACCTCTCGGATACACTTGATTTTATCCGGGTCGGTCGCGATGCCGTCGGGTGTGACAACGTGGCCCAAATATTTCAGCGAACTCGCGCAAAATTCGCACTTATCTGGATTTAGCACGAGATTGGCCTTCTTGAGCCGGCGGAAAACTTCCTCCAGGTTGGCCAAGTGTTCCTCGAACGTGCGGCCCAACACAATTATATCGTCCAGGTACGCGAACGCAAAGGGTTCGGTCTCAGGGCCCAAAATCTGGTCCAGGCATCTTTGAAAAGTGGCCCCCGCCGAGTGCAAGCCGAAAGCCATGACGCGGAACTGGAACAGCCCACGCCCCGGAACGGCGAAAGCGGTGACCGGCCTACTGTCAGGTGCCAAGGGAATTTGCCAGTACCCCTGCCGAAGGTCCAGACTGGAGATGTATCGGGCTTCGCGCAGCTTGTCGAGAATGGCGGAAATAAACGGCAAGGGGTACGCGTCCTTTTCAGAAACCTCATTGACCTTCCGAAAATCAATGCAGAACCTTGGGGTCCCGTCTTTCTTCCGCACTATGACCACCGGTGAACTCCACGGACTGCTCGATGGTTCAATCACGCCTTCCTCCAGCATGCGATCTACCTCCGAATTTACCACTTCCAACAACTTCGGATTCATTGGGCGGTGTCGTTGTTTGATCGGGCCCCCTGGTTTCAACTTAATTCGGTGGCATGCGACGTCGGTAGTCCCTTTAACAGCGGCGAACGCTGATAGCTCGCGCTTCAAGAATGCGTCCAACCGCCCGCGCTGTTCCGGTGTCAAGTGGTCGTGAGGCGCGGGGGCGGTGGCCTCATCAGTCGGTAAGCTGGCGCTCGTTTCGTTCTCGGGTGAGGAAGGGACGGTACTCGGCCCCGTGACTGTTGCGCATTCACATTCTCGTCCCGACCCCCGTTCATTTTTCGGACGGCAGCTGCGGTCGGGGTTCGGGAGGCGCTTCCTCCCCTCTGGCTCGATCATCACTCTTTCCTCGACCTTGTGTTCGGACGGGACACTCAGGTGGTACGTTTTACCTCGAATCCGGATGCTTTGCGTTCCCGTGTCGATCGCAAAATCGTCGGTACCCAAAAAGTCCATCCCCAACACTATGTCCACCGGTAAGGACGGTAAAACTAAGCAGGCGGCCCTCAGCTGGTCTTGTTCAACGTCGATGTTGACCAAATATGTTTCTAGGACCGGGACGTACTCTCCGCTCGCTACACGAGCCGTCGTCCCTTGCAGCCGAATTACTGGAACGCCTTCTCGACGGCAGAGAGTTGCTGCTTTGGGTCCGATGAATGTGCGTGTCGCGCCTGTGTCCACCAGTGCGTGGAACGTTTCCCCTGCGATGTTCACACGTAGGAAGGGACGAGTATCGAGATCGAGGGTTGATGCGGACGGTGAATGTTCGGTGGGGGCGGGTACGGCCGGCGTGTCTACCCGCCCCTCATCTCGTTTCCCGAATGGCCGCAGTCACAGTCTCGCGACATAACGCCGGCTTTATTACACCGGGAACAGAAGATTTTGGGTCGACCTGTACATTGGTTACGGAAGTGTCCGGTCTCCCCACACCTCCAGCACATGATTCGGGGGCTCTCCGGCGGCGAAAACCGAACCGATTTTCGGGGTGCTGTATCGCCGTCAGGCTTCGGTATGGGCGGCTGGGGGTTCGGTCGGACTGGGGCGCGCGGTTGCCATCTGTCTCGGCGCGTGTCACTGCCTTTGGCGTAGGCGGGGGCGTGAAATGCGTGTGTTCCGGTTTCTGCTTGAGGAAGTCTGTGAGCGCCCCTCAACTCGTTCAGCACGTCCTGCGCCGATTTCGCATCTTCCATCAGCGTTTCTACGTCTTCGTATCGCCGGCCCCACAACATTTGCTTGATTTCGGGGTGCAGGTTGCGATTTATCCAGTCCAGCTGGCGGTGCGGAGCTATCTGACCATGACGCCTGAACAAGGTCTGCATGGCCGTGATGTACTGTAACACATTCTCATTCGGACCCTGCACACGACGGCTAATCTCGGCTTCTAGCTCGAAGGAGTAGTCATTCTTGAAGAAGTAGTTACGAAACGATAGTACGAAACTCGGCCACGTTGTCATACTACAGGAGTTGTTCCGGTACCACGCCAAGCATTCCCCCTCCAACAGTAATGGCATCGTGCGGAGCATTCGTTCTTCGCTCACCCCGTATATTTCCCGGAGCTCTTCCAGACGCTCTAAGAAGTCGGTGGCGTCGGTTCGGCCGTCGTATCGCAGGTTCCATGCGGCCACGTTGGGCGGGCCTATCGGTTCGGTCGGTCGGTAAGTCGGCAGGCCCGTCGTGAGGACATATTGAGGGGGCGCATAATATGTCGGGCCGGGTGTCGAGAACGCCGGTGGGTTCGCGAAGGAGGGTGCGGTCAGGCGGGGCTGCGTCGGGTTTGCCGCAGCTCCGCTCGATGTGTGCGTCGCTGGGGGCATCGCGTTCGTCGTGTTATCGACCAAGTTATCAAAGAAGGTGTTGAGTTTGTCCGTCGACTGCACGGAGGGTCCGCACGCCCCTGATCCTTCTTCGGAAACGGTTCCTTCCACCTTCGACATGTTGGCTGAACAACGGACGGAGGGTGGACGACTACGCTCGGTTATGAATGAGGCGGCAAAAAAAAAATTCGGTTCGGTGACGAAGCGTCTATGAGGTCCCTGCTCGGGCGCCAAAAATTATGTGACGATTGTTCGCGTTCTGAGGATCCGGTTTCGTGGTTTGACGGTACTCACCTTCGGATGTCTCGGGCGCCAGATTTTTGGAAGGGTTTACTCCCCCGGGGAATCTCTCGCTGAATTCCCTGTCGAACTTGTTCACACAATTGACACCGTTGTGGTGCCCTTGTCCCTAAGGTAGCTCACTGGAGACGGAATTAGCCCAGGGGTCGGTTGGTTGGACGCAAAAATCAATAAAATAAAATCGTGCGTGGCCACGTGGTCTTTAGGCACGGAGCCACGAGCGCTGGGCAATTCACGGAGCGAAGATGTGGGCGAGAAGGCGGTTGTAATTGGTAACAATACACACACAAAATAAAACTCACAGATAAATGAAAACAAGCTTTATTTGTACCCCTTATTAAACTAATTTTATTGCAAGTTCGGCGGTCGATCTGAGCGAGTCGACTGGTCGGTAAAATAATATAATACGGGTTAAATAAAATAAAATGTACGGGCAACGGTTCTTGTTCGCAAAAAAAAATTAACAATACGACGGACGGCGGAGTATTTCGGCCGTGCGCGGGGATAAAAATGTAACGAGAGGTATGGTGCGGTGTAACCCTGCTAATAGTTGCTGAAGACGATAATTTTGTAGAGATACACAGTTTCGCACGGAGACACTCCTGAGGTGCGGCATCCGGCCGGGCTTAACACCGCATGGAAAGACACCTACGCCTCGGGGTGAATCCCTATATGGCCGCGTAACTACTTCGGCGTTAACCCCTGACTCGCCGGGCCATACACCGCATGGAAAGTCAGGTATCACGCGTCCGTAGGTACACACACCGCCTAGTGCACTCCTAGTAAGGGCCAAATAATTCTCTACGCTACGACAGGGTTGCTGGCACCTAATGAGCCTAATCTATCGGGTACGTCGCTAATCTCGGTGAGGGACGGGAATAAATGGAATCACGACAACCGGGCACGATTAAATTCGACTCAATATTTGATGGTACCTACCTTATTATTTTGCGGGAAAACTCTGTTGACGGTCGCGGCTTTGCTAAAACGGTTGCGTAGGTACTCACAATTACTAACACCGGTCACTATTCCCGGAACGGGTCGGAATCAACAATTTTCAAAACACTTCGGGGACAGTACTAAGTTGAACGGAATTCAGAAGAGCAGAGAGAGAGATTATTTTCCGTCACGGCCTTATATGCCCGTATCCCTACCGCGGTCGTAATCTAAAAATTTTTATTAAATTTCTAAAAGAATCGAAGCCACGCTAGCGATAAACATTGTTTTTCTCTTGGATTAATCAATTTACCTGCGATTGCGGCCGTTATCGCGTAGCGTTATCTCCTCGGCGATTGGAGTCTTCAGCTTCGGTGTATGAATTCGACGATTTAAAAATGTTATTTTTACGGCTTATGTATAAAAAACCAAGTAGGTAGGTATATTAATAATAAATTTAAATATTGGGAAACTAACCGGGACTCGACTTTGCTTCATGATTTGATTGATTTAATTAATTTAAAAATAACAAAAGACAATGAAAAACGTAAATAACTGGGAATCTCTGGCACAACCCCTGATACTAAGACAAAAACGGAGGCCGGATTTCCGGACTTCGTTACACTTTTATTGATGAAAATTTGATGAAACAAAATTTAGTGTTCTCTGGTGTCCTACAGGGTTCAAACCTTGAACGATCATTGTTTTTAATTTATCTTATGATCTGCCTTCATCTCTTTGCTGACGATATTTGAAGCTGTTTTATAGTGTTGACTGTTGCAGATTGTAGTTAAATGTAGATTCTGTTGCTGATTGGTGCTTTAGGAATAAACTTATTGTTAACGTTGCTAAGTGTAACTTAATGAGTTTGTAGAGGTTTAAGCTTTGACAGATACAATAATTAATTGAGCACAATGAATATCATCTTTGTTGAAAAAAATTTCTTTTAATTTGCCAATTGACAGCGTATTTTCAGAATCCTTAAAGAGGTTGGATCTATTAATTGGAAATCTAATTATCTCCTCGTCAACATTTTCAGGATCATAAAAGGTACAATAATTTATACCTTAGGGTGGGGTTGATATGGTTGAGTGTGTTCAGCGTAGATTTTTAAAGTAAATGTCATACCGCTTCGGTGGAGTTTATCCAAAGAGAGGAATGGGCGAATCATTTCTGCTTCAACGATTTGATATGCAGCTTCATTGGAGAGCTGGAATCATTCTGCTATTATTAAATTTTTATACAATTTAGTTCATTCCAAAATAGATTACAGTTTTTTACTCCGGAATATTAGATGGTAGTCACTAGGTGTTTTGCCTCAGGTTAAATTATTCTTGTTGTCTTATATCGAAAGGACGTAAGGTGATGGATACCTTTCTCGTTGGAAATAAATGAAATAAATTAAGTGAATTAATGTGAAGTCAACGCCAAGTCCTATAATCTTCAAAGTTTTATTTCGTTCGGTTTCAGGGAAATAAGGCGTGTGGGATGGGAAGATTTAAATTATTAATTAATTCCACAAATATGTACTTACTTAGTAAATCTCCGCCGGAGATTAGTTATTAGGTACTTAGTTAACCTCTGCCTGAGGATAATCTCCAATGTGGACAAACAAGGGACCTGAAGATGATACTATACGACATACACTTATTATTTAAAGATAAGTAGGTATGTACCTAAATCGAAAACCTGCTGCAGTTGTGATAAAGATTAGTCAAAAACCGCCCGTTCCCAATGTGGCTTTTATGAGTGGAATAATAAAAAATTAATAATTTATAGCGAATATACAGGGTGCACCATGTATCCTTCTCTATATTGCTATCTCCTAACGCTAACGGATACAGGGTCGGTTAAACAAGTCAAAGGAGCGCAATTTTGTGGCCATCTCGATTCCGTCGAGACATACAAGATATCTGTGACCGTTCCTGAAATATCCTGAAAAAACTGAAAAATCGAGATTTCTTATAATATTTTCAATATCTTTTTTATTATTGGAGATTAATGAATAATTTTTTGTGGGCTTACATAAGTCGTCAAGAGCTACCCATCTGACATTTCAAAAATTTTCAAAGCCGACTAGATCCCAGAATTTTCATAGTCAACTTTCGTTTTTCTTATGGCCACCATAGTGTTTTTTTATGTTGTTCGGTATAAAAAAAATCATAAAAACAAAAAATTTTTAAACTTCAAAAAATAAATTAAAAAAAATTTTATTCTTCTTTTTTCTTTACAAAAAAGACACATTTTTAGACCGAATTTCATAGATAAATTAAAAAACCATAAGGCAAGCACTATTTCGGCGTATTTTACAAATGTTGACGTTTTTCGACGATTTTTTATTAGTTTTTCCTTTGAAAAATTAAGAATAAAATTTTAAAAATTTTTTTTTAAGTTTATTAAGTTTTGGTTTCCATTCTTTTTTTCATATCGAACGACATAAAAAAATAATATGGCGGCCATAAGAAAAACGAAAGTTGACTGTGAAAACTCTTGGATCTAGTAGGCCTTGAAAATTTTTGAAATGTCAGATGGATAGCTCTTAACGGCTTATGTAAGCCTACAAAAAATTATTTATTAATTTTCAATAATAAAAAAGATATGAGGAAAATAAGAAATCTAGATTTTTCAGTTTTTTCAGGATATTTCAGGAACGGTCACAGACAGATATCTTGCATGTTTTGACGAATTCGAGATGGCCACAAAACTGCGCATCTTTTCTCTAATTTAACCGACCCTGTATCTCTTAGCGTTCAGGAGATAGCAATATAGAGAAGGATACATGGTGCACCCTGTATACAACCAAAATACGCCAAAAAGTTGACTATGAATACTCTGCATGCTCGTCTGCATGAAATCTAGTTGACTGTGAGAATAATAATTATTGTTGTAATGACGAATGGATAGCTTTCGACGATTTATGTCAACCTACAAAAAAATTATTTATTAATTTTCAATAATAAAAAGACAGGCCCAAAATAAGAAATTTTGTTTTTTCAGTTTATTCAGGATATTTCAGCAACGACTGAAAATATCCTGATTTTTTTCAGATTCTTATCAAGCATAAAATACCCCAACTTTTTCCCAATGTAACCGAGTCCATATCTCTTTTAGTTTCGGAGATTTTTTTTATTTATTTTTTTTTTATTGAAAATGCACATGCACTGCAGGGAAATCCCTATGACGCTCTGGGAGCGGTGCATGAGCGGAGATATCGATTCACGTTGGCCTTGAATCTCTGTAGGTTGTATTCTTCGCGAAACACGCCCTTTGGAATGCTATTCCAAAGTGATGCGGTTCTATACATAAAAGAAGTCTGAAATAGGGTGGTATGAGGTGTAACAAGCTGAACCTGATACGGATGAGCGTCTGCGGCTCGACGTGTATTTCTGCCCGGTCTTGTTCTTGGTGGAATTAAACGGGCCACATCTTTTGAACACTTTCCAATAAAATATTTGTAAAACAGACTCAGGTCAGCTACTCTTCTTCGATGTTCTAGAGTGTCTAAATTTTTTGTCAAATCTGGGTCCCCAATCAAGCGGATGGCTCTTTTCTGAATAGAGTCGAGTAGTCTCAGCGTATGTTTGGGAGCTGAGTCCCAAACATGTGAGCAGTACTCCAAGGATGGTCGGATTTGAGCCTTGTATAAGAGGAGAAGCTGTTGTGGTGTATAAAATTTCTTCGTGCGGAAGAGTGTTCCATGTTTTTGAGAAGCACTCTTCGCCAGACCTTGCAACATGATCATGCCAAGACATGTTCGCTCCGAGACTCACTCCAAGTAAACGAAGAGATGACGCTTAGGTAAGAGAGTGTCCCGCCATCATCATATCTGGCTCCAAAACGTTGGTCTTTTTGGAGAAGATGACTGCTTGGGTTTTTCCAGCATTAAATTGGACTTGGTTTCTATCGCCCCAATGATCTCAATGATATAGCTCGAATTTTACTCCTCCTGTAGGTGGTGTCGTCAGACTTGCCTATTTGGTTAGGTTGCTGTTCAAATCTGAATCAGAGGACTGTTTTACTTACCAGAAAAACCGTTCAAGATAATTTTTGGGAATCACTTTCAATCAATTTTTCTTCACTCTCTTCTGTCGTCGTTATTTTAAAAGTAACTGACAAAACACATATAACAATTAAAACTGTGAGACTGGTATTAAAAGTATACCATATCGAGTCCAAAAATACTGTACACACAGAAAAGCTTACAATGGTAATGATGAGAGTAATAAATATTTCAAGATATTGCAGGTGAAAATCCAATTGGTCCCCGTTCACCCTATAACCTATTATGAAAAATTTATGTGGGTACATTTATTTATATTTACAACAGGTCCAATACCTACTGGTTAATAACAAAAGATTGTCTTTATTGCAAATGCAACTGGTGGCCTGGCCGTTCTCTATTATTTTCAATTTGGTGGCTTTCCTCCCCGAGTTCGACCACTTTACGCGCAATCATGGCATTTCCCAGGAGAGCGTCACGTCCCGCGGATATCCCAGGCTGTAAACCCTGAAGGACAATCGTTGGACATCGTCCTCGCGATCAGGACAAGAGCTTATAGCCCCTATCAAATTCCGAGCGAGCTCCTACAATGGGAAACGGGAGATTCCCTTTACTGCACTAAGAGGGAAATACGGTGTATCGGACATTAAACCACTGTACATGCTTCAAGCTTGGAGAGATATACGGAATGATTAAACTTTTGAAGTCATTTATAAGATTTGTATGTTCTCAACCTTTACTTTGTCGAATCTTTACATGTCGATGATAAATTAAAACACTAATGTTTAAGAATTCTATTGTATAAAATTTTTGTATTATCAATGTTACACATCGTTGTTTTGCGACTTTCAAAAATAAATACGTATACTTTCTTCGATGGATCTTTACGTGCTGTCATAAGTGTCAATTGTGTGAACCAATCAACTCAGAATTTCCGCTTTGATCAGACAGGGACGGCTCGATGGTGTTGTAGTTAGATGTATCGTGTTTCTTTAACTGAACAGGTAATAAAAATATGTAAACGTTTGTGTATTGTTGGTCGCGTATAATAGGTAAATAGCATGGATTGATATGCAAAAGATACTTTTTTCACTGTAGTGCCTTCTTGTCTATCAAAATTTTGAACTAGAAATTTAATCTCAAATTGAAAAATTCTTCAACGCCTATGGTTTCAAACCAACGTACCTGGTAGCAAAAGCCACGCTGACGTTTTCATGTCCTGTTTTTATTTCTCTCATTATCTTATCATAATGAATTCGTACACATACAAAGATCTATCGAACAAAGTACCTTCTTCAATAATACTTCTTTATGCTTATATTTAACTTGATTCAAATTTCATGTAGCTTAACATTACAAAATTTAATTAAATCGTATTACTAGCAGCTTCAGTCAACATCTCTCTGGGCAGCTCACTCATTAACAGTAGCATATTCCTGGATTGACCCATAATTATATAGATTTAGACTAACGCCCTAACCGATAATACTCAAGGGTCTTGCTGTGTAATTATGTTTTGATTATAGTTGTTATTGGTAGCCTCATGATATGGATAAATGGATAAAGCGGCGTTAGTAGGGCTTGTTAAGGTATTGAACTGTCCTGATAATAACGATTGGAATATATTTTTTGCTATAATAAAAACCTCAGGGTAGTATAATATCAGAAACAGTAACAATGCTGCATTTTATGATTGAAACATTCCACTATCTGGTCATAGTTGGCAGCAAAAATTAACTTCTTAGATAAGGAGCAATGCACTCGAAAATCCACTTAGAACACCAAAACGGAAAAGAGATCAATGCAACAATATGCAGGTTGATAGACTGCATGATGAAAATCAGATTGATATGTAGGTACATTCCTATTGAGAGAGACCATGGTGGCTAAGCTAGCGAGGGGATGCTCACGCAGAGAGGTACACTGTCTCTCTTGATATGATATGAAAACTTGTCATGGATGATCTACTGAAGCGTCTGGACCAAGAGAGAATCAAGACCTAAGAATATTTCGATGACCTGGTGATACTAATCCAAAGTAAATTCAATAACACGATAAGACCTTGCATGCAAAGCGTCCTAAATATCGTAATGAACTGGAAAGATGAAGCGGTATTAAATATGAGTCCCTCCAAATCCACTACCATTAATCTTGGACTCAAAACTCACCTGAAACCAATAGATAAACACAATTAAAAAGAGAGCGGAGACCACATTTTTGATGGTCAGACGAACTTATGGGAAAACTTGGGGATTAAAACCACATTTGGTGCGCTGGGTGTATACCAATGTTATTATATGGATTTTTGATACGATGGACAAAGATGATGCAACAAATTACCCTCATAACAGGTTTAGCAAGGTGCAAAAGACTTGCATGACTTTGAATAACGGGGGCAATGAAAACAATAACTCCAAGTGCAGCAATGAAAGTCCTGCTAGTCCTCCTTCCACTTGATCCAAAGATAATAGGAGAGGCAAGAATGGCACGGCTAGGGCTGCAAGAAGAGTCAAGCTGCAGGTACATAAAACTTGGACATAACAAAATAAAAGCCCATGTGATAGTGCACCTGCTCATATAAAATCACTAGGTACCTACAGTTTAAGGGTTGTTACAGCTTAAATAAAAGAAATAGTTTTCTAATTTTCAGGAGTTTCTTGTCTAGTTTTCTTTTATTTTTTTTTAAAGATTGACAAAGTTTCCTGATAGCTACAGTGTTGTCAATTCTGTCTTCTGAGGAATCATCTGTGTCAAAATCGAGCCAAACCACCTCTTTTCAAATTTTGAATTTGGATCTCAGAATTTGGACCTTGGATCAATTATTACCACAGAAAGTATCACAATTCAGATCCAAAATTGCTATTTTCTTTGTGTTGAAAATATGACATAAAATAATCAAGCCAACGCGTTTTACACACATATTTATATATAAGTTTGTGTTTGAAGTTATCAATGTAATTTAGAAACTGTAATTATGTATTTATTTTCTTGTAAACGCCTACACTTAGTGGAATGAGCAAGTTGTGCTACAAGAAAATTGAACATCAAATAATAATAAGAAAATTGGAAACTTGAAACTTCGAAACAAGGAACTAATAAATCGATAGAACTGTAATATAGCTTCGTTAATTATAGAAGTTCTAGCGTTATCATTTTTTATTTCTTTCGCTTTATTGCATTTTTTTTCCAAAGGAGACGTTAAAACTAAAGTAATTTATGAAGTATGTACTTTTACTGAAAGCCAATTATAAAACACAAGAACAGCTGAACCTTATTAAGCAAACTGACGACGAGACAGTACCTATAACTAACAAAAAATATTTTATTATACAGGCTGTTCCTAAATTCCAGGTAAGTACATACAAAACGGGTAGTTCTTTTGCTCATTTCATGACTAAAAATTTATGTTTTCAACCCTTATTTTGTAGAATCTCTGCATACTTATTGATGATGAATAAAACACTAATGTTTTATAAAATGTTTTATACGGTAGAATTTTATAAAACAGTAGTGTTTTATTCATCGTCAATAAGACTAAACATTTATATAAACGTAGGTTCGCAACCGCCTCGTTACCGATCTACAGGGTGTTGAATTTTAAATTTTTTTCAGTTTCTTTCCTTTATCGTTCCTTAAGATAGTCAAACTATAGCCGAACAGTTATTGTTTCTTTTTTTTATTGATAACGGTTTTAGATATAAAAAAATATAATACATCAAAAAGTTTCTAAATAAAACAAAAAATTTTAATTGTATTTTAGAATCTACCAGCGGTGCATCGCAAACAAGTTCATGGGGAGAAAGGAGGGTGAAATGGAAGAGAAAGTCAAGTAAAAAAATATCCCTGTAGATTCTGGAATTAATTTGGCATATGCCAAATGACGTAAGCCCTACAGCGTAACCCATATTCCAAATTTGAGCTCAATATCTCGAAAATTATGGGAGCTATAAAGACAAACTAAAAAAATCTCTAAATTTCAATACCACGTATACAGGGTTACTGGTAACTGGATACATTCCTTTGGTGATCTGATAAAACAAGAGGTAAGGAGTAAATTAACCCCAACATGCACTATACAAAACTCAATAGATTTTGAGATATTTCGATTTTCAACTTTTCTTAAAAAAAAAGGTTTCAAATGTCTTGAAATGTAATTTTCAAAAAATCTACTTTAACTTTTTGATTTTTTTTTTGCTGGAATACTTGTCCAATACTATGCTTCCTTCTGGATTAAAAAATATCCTGAGGTATTTCGATCGTGTGAAAATTTCAAAGAAAAACTTTCACAAACTATTTTTTTTTTAATAAGATTTAAAAGTTTTTACAAGTTATTTTCGCAAAATCGTCAAGGCAACTTGCGTACAAATTGTTTTAAAAACTTCCCTAGTGTAGTAGCTATCTAACAAGGTACGAATCTTGTACAAGAATAACAGAATCTCCCCGCTATGTACCGTTACCGAGGAACAAATCCTTAAGTCGGGACGTTTTAAAAAAAATACGGCCCTGAACGGGGGTCTTAAAATTCTCGGATCCGGCCCATCTTCAACAGGTCGTATTTGGGGGTCCCGAGCTTCGTCCCTACCAAGTTTCGTCCTGATCGGTAAAACTTTCAGACACTAATGTCCGTATTCATCAAACTTCAAAATATAACTCTGGGGTTATATTTTGAATTTTCTGACAGCTGATTGGTCTAATGGTCAAACCCTACGAACGCTACGAATTTTGAACCAATCACATGTTCCAAAATATAACCCCAGGGGTTATATTTATTGATGAATACGGGCCTAAGAGTGTTTCCTAGGCTATTCCCGAAAAATCCCGAAATTCCCGAAAAAATGACACTTCCCGGGAACGGATCCCGCTCATTTTCAATGGGCATCGTGCCACGGTGCGCCTCTTCAATCGAGCCAAATTTCAACTTTCCCACATGAAAACTGGCGGCTCTAGAGTGTTTCCTAGCAAAGTCACAGAAGTTTCGTAAGTATACGTATTCTTGTGCCCGAAAAATGTCTGTCTGTCGGTCTGTCTGTCTGTGACTTTGCTAGGAAACACTCTAAAGCCGCCAGTTTTCATGTGGGAAAGTTGAAATTTGGCTCGATTGAAGAGGCGCACCGTGGCACGATGCCCATTGAAAATGAGCGGGATCCGTTCCCGGGAAGTGTCATTTTTTCGGGAATTTCGGGATTTTTCGGGAATAGCCTAGGAAACACTCTTAGGCCCGTATTCATCAATAAATATAACCCCTGGGGTTATATTTTGGAACATGTGATTGGTTCAAAATTCGTAGCGTTCGTAGGGTTTGACCATTAGACCAATCAGCTGTCAGAAAATTCAAAATATAACCCCAGAGTTATATTTTGAAGTTTGATGAATACGGACATTAGTGTCTGAAAGTTTTACCGATCAGGACGAAACTTGGTAGGGACGAAGCTCGGGACCCCCAAATACGACCTGTTGAAGATGGGCCGGATCCGAGAATTTTAAGACCCCCGTTCAGGGCCGTATTTTTTTTAAAACGTCCCGACTTAAGGATTTTTTCCTCGGTAACGGTACATAGCGGGGAGATTCTGTTATTCTTGTACAAGATTCGTACCTTGTTAGATAGCTACTACACTAGGGAAGTTTTTAAAACAATTTGTACGCAAGGTGCCTTGACAATTTTGCGAAAATAACTTGTAAAAACTTTTAAATCTTATTTAAAAAAAAAAATTGTGAAAGTTTTTCTTTGAAATTTTCACACGATCGAAATACATCAGTATATTTTTTATTCCAGAAGGAAGCATAGTATTGGACAAGTATTCCAGCAAAAAAAAAATCAAAAAGTTAAAGTAGATTTTTTGAAAATTACATTTCAAGACATTTGAAACCATTTTTTTAAGAAAAGTTAAAAATCGAAATATCTCAAATCTATTGAGTTTTGTATAGTGCATGTTGGGGTTAATTTACTCCTTACCTCTTGTTTTATCAGATCACCAAAGGAATGTATCCAGTTACCAGTAACCCTGTATAGATCGCTAACGAAGCGGTTGAAAAATTTTTATTAGTCATGAAATAAGCAAAAGAATTACCTCCCTGGTACTTAGGAATATTTATTAAATACCATCAGAATAAAAATATTGACAATTCTTTGTTAATATTAGCTCATATCAATACTTTTCAGACACACGGTATATTAAAGCCGGTGAAACGAGAAAACTAGAACGCTTTTACTGTTCTCTGTTCAAATAAATATCCTGAATATAAAATTCAATATATCTCCTAAGCACATAATTATTAAATAATTTCTAATAAAAATATTAAATAACAATAAAGGTTGAACTAATTCCCCTCGGATATTCCAGAGGCGGGCTTGGAATTTGCAGTCAGTTCAGAATAGAATTTGCATTTAAAGCGACTCCCTTCGGGTTCACTTTCCTGTATAATGGAAAATGTAAACTCAGCGCACAGTTTTCAATAAAAATATTTTATCTTCTTCCCACGGTTCAAATATTCTCTATTTTTCATTTATCACAAACAATAGCTAACTGTAGAGATGTTGCTGATGTGATACAACGTCTTATGAGAGGTTTTTCCAAGAAAGAAACGGGACGATAACGAGTTCCCGGAGGAACAGACAGAAGTAAGGGATGTCGGCGGAATTAGCAAGGGTAGGGTAACTGCTTAAATACTAACTGTTGATGGAAGCAGCTCGGGAGAAGAAAATTAAAAATCTTCCTGTCATCTGATATTACATTACGAGTTGAAATGAAACGCTTTATTTCTATTAAATTCTTCACAGAACGCAGCCAAGGATGGTACACTCCTATTTTATGTTCTATAGCTGTCTTTTTGCCATGAAATAATTACAAAGACTGAAAAACTGTTGCCTTAAATTACAATTCATGTTCGCCATGCTACTTGTTGAAACTTTATTAAAAAGTAGGAGCAATTATACCGGGTGATGTACCGAAATACTCGTACCGTAAATTTAGCGACATAGGTACATAATAATTCACGGTGAGTTTTCAATAGACTTATCTCTGAATAGGTGGTGTGACGTTTTTAAATGGAACACCCTCCAACTTAATACATTACTTTCATATTGTATGATGAGGAAATTAAATAAGAGTTTTTTTTAAAGCTTGAGTTTGAAAAGAATAATTTTTGAGTAAATAACAAGTTAAAATCGCTTTTTTCGTCTTCAAAGCATTAACAACATATGAGTTCTTTTATCTAGATCATTTTCACGTCTCCAAAAATACACTTTTAGTGTTAACGTATTTCTTCCGAATCATTCGTGATCCTTTCGATACAAAATCTATATTGCCCTTTGAAAGCTTGACGAGTTTTGCATAAAATCGTAGAGAAAATAGCGTCTTCATCTCGCTGAGAATTTCCATTATTCAATTGGATGTTCCAACGTTCACCTACGATTCGTGTTGGAAGTTTCGTCCTCTTGATTAATACCCATCATTCTCAGCTCGTTGGAGAATAGGTATACTATTATTCATATTTGTTAAACAATTCTTACAATCTGAATGTTTGCATTCAAATATTTGAAATGTTACTTGAAAACTACATATCAAAATGTCAAATAAATCAATTATGGATTTATCAATGTTCGAAATATTTCATAAAACTGAGTATTAAACTTTATTAAGAAGAAGCCGCAGAATGAAAAGAAAAAAGAAATGTTAAATAGTAATAATTCTTCCATGAAATTCCCAATTATATCCATAGAGTTGTCTGGAGACTGTTCTCAGAGTTATTGTGACAGGAATTAGGCGCCGTTCACTGAAACAATGGGCCTCTTCTCATCCTTTTTCAAAACGCTCCAGCGTCGATAATGAGATAACAGCTCGTTGCATTCACATCCCTCAATTTATCAGGTCGGGAACGACGAAAAATTAGCACTATTGTCTGAATAATTTTCGTATTATGCCTGTTGACATCGTAAATTAATAATTCCTCTATTCTAGCTTGTCAGCTTAATCACTTGAAAATTGGAAAAGCCTTTCAACGAACTACTAAAAACTCCTACAAAGAAACCTGGCATAAATTTATAAATTTGTTGAACATCTCAGTTATTTTACTCACTTTTATATTTTCTGTACATATTTATTTTAAACCTAATAGCCAGGACATTTTCAAAAAATTTTAATAATTGTATGTATGTACCTGTTGAATAATTGTCTACACGTCATGTTATATGTGCAACAAAGATCAATCTTCATTCTTTTCTAGATGCTAAAAAATTCAATTCAGAAATATTAACATCATATCTCATTTTCCTGATATTATGAATTTTCTTGTCCATAATTCTACTCAATTATATTACAAAGTCGACCTCTACTATATCTTGTCAGTGTTACTATAAGCACCTAAATGGAACATACGAGTAACAGAACAAAGTTTACCAAGCTCAGAGAAATTTTCAATGTTTATTTAGGCGTCGTTTATTAAAGAGCGGACTACCAATAAACGGGCGTACATGGGTCCTGCCTGAAACCTATACCTAAGTATAATTCCTGAAGTGAATAGACTCCGAGTCGCCTGTTTGGGAGGATTTAGATTTGAGGTTAATGTTAGTACTTTCCTACTATCAGAGTAAACAAGTCGCTAAGTACGTGCAGCTGAGGTTGCCAGAATTCGCCTCAGCAACTGTTATTATATTCCCATATTGCTGCTGAAAACATTTTACATTAACATGTAAATGCATACTGTATGAAAGACAGGGATACTTAATAATAATTCCCAAAAAATCCGGCACTTTAATAAGAAACCTTTCACGAGATAATACTTTATGTGCATTGGCTTAGAACACCAAAGAAAATATGAATAATTTTGTTATTTTGGATTTGGGTCATCTTATGTGGAAGTCTTAAGTGGAATCCAGATTTAGTTTATTTTACTCTTTTCCAGGATAAAATAAATGTATTTTTAATGTGAAAATGTGCCCTATTTACATGTCCTATTGCAATTTCTCATTTCTTTGTGAGAATAAAAATCCATTTAAAAAATAGTTCAGTTTACTTTCAGTCAAATAATTAACCATTACTTAGGTACATGTTTCCTTGGAGGTTTTTGTTTGTAGTTTATAATATTATGACTGTTAAAGTTTGCCTTTTTTATGCAAAAGACGTTTCAGAAAACAATAGGTTATCAATTTTTTACCTCATTTTACGAGACTCTTAAGGGGAGGTTTGGAACAATAATTGTTTTATGATTCCCCCTCCACCATTGATCAAGTAAACTTCACTTTGGTTTTTGTAC
Source organism: Malachius bipustulatus (assembly GCA_910589415.1). Lineage (NCBI taxonomy): Eukaryota > Metazoa > Arthropoda > Insecta > Coleoptera > Melyridae > Malachius > Malachius bipustulatus. The sequence goes on along the minus strand of OU342634.1, from coordinate 36,345,771 downwards.
TTACTAATGAAACACCCCTTATCGTGAATTAATATTACACAAGATATAAAAAAAAATAAAAAAAGTCACTTTAATCACGAACAAAGAGGATTTTATAAAATGAACAGTATCTAGAGAAGGTTTTCAGACCGAGAGGCACACTATGATTTTTTCAGAAGCTCAAAATTTTGCCTTTTTGAAGTAAAAATGTTTCAGAAAAAATTTCAATTTTTTACCTCATTAAAGATGGTTCTAACTTTTAAGGGGAAGCTTGAAACAATTGTTTTATGACCCCCCTACCTCCCTTGATCAAGTAAACTTCACTAGTAAAATTTTCACAAGTAAAATTTCTGTACCAAATAATGTCATAGAGTTTCTGTTACGCAAGAAATTTGAAAAAGTTAAAAAAAGTGACTCGAAAAGTGTGTAGACCGAGTCAAATACTTTGATTCTTTCAGGAGCTCAGAATTAATAATAAGACTAGACAACGCTAGACTGAAATGAAAGATATAAAAATAAATGAAGAAAATAATACAGAAAAAGGTTTATAAAACTTATTTATATTCACTTAATCTTCTAAAACTCAAAACCCCAAATCGAGACAACAATCAATGATTGCTGTATAGTAAGATGCTATTAAATTATGCTCTGCCTTATGATGCGACGACGTTACCTTCAGCGCTTGACTGAAGTTTTGCTTAAGTCTGCGTCAAAGTTTCTACCCTCTACTAAAGGGATTCGAAGTCATCGGCTACGGAAACGTGTTTGAAACGACTTAGTGCCATTCATAATACTTTTGTTCAGTGACTAAAAAAGTCTATTAAAGGTCCGAATTTGTAATAGGAAATATGTAACATGGCAATTGAAATCACAGAGGGTGAAATGAACATAAAGCCCCACCATTTTGTATATACCTTACTTTAGAAAAGCAGCTGAATTAAAACAAAAATGGAAAAAACCTATAAATATGATTATGTTACGTAAGGTAATGCATCATTAAATTATGTCATTATAGTTATTACCATCCGGAGCACACGGTGAAAAAATATACAGACTGTCCCAGAATAAAGGAGACAAACTTCGACGGTGTAATTTTTCTCATGCGTGTAATTTGAACAAGAGACGTATGGTAGATAGGGGTCCAACTTTTTTACCGTTCAACTTGTTCGCCACTCGCCACTGTTTCAACATTTTTCAAGATATGTAGGTACAATTAAGATATTCGAGAGGGGCAAAAAGTTATAGGCGTCTTTCGTCAATTATCTCAACTTTTGGAATAATTTACAGATTTGGTTTTGATTTTGATTTACAAGGCTATGAAAAATCTGGACGACGTTTTCCAGCGTTATGAGCTCAAACTGTGGGGGGATTTCCATGAGATGGCTTTGTTAGCGAGTTTTTATACTAATATTACTGAACTTATCACATATTTGATCGTACATTATCTCAAAAACTGTTGAGAATTTATACAACAAGCCTTATGCACTTTTTATACTTGAAATTTCTAGCTGTTTGAAAAATATGTCAAAATCACAATTTATGTAGTGACATAAAAATGATCTAATTGCGGGGGGGGGGGGGGATGGGTAAACAAGGTAAATTGGGGGGTAAGCAAGTTGGACTTCTGTCTGCCGTAATACATCTCTGGTTCAAGCTATACATAGGTAAATAATGCTTTACGTTATACTAATTAATAGAAAAACCACACAAAAATTTTCATAATAAAATATTAATAAGTCGTTTAGGAGTTAAACTTTAGATAAGTTAAGGCTTTGCTTAAACTTTTTGCAGAAAAAATCTTATTTTTTGCAATATTGAACACAATTTCGTTGATACCCATTTTAAAAAATCAGTTCATTAAGACTTTTTCTTAAGACTTAGTTTTTCCCCTTTATTCTGGGACAGCCTGTATTGTATAAATTATAAGTTACTCAAATCAAATGATTTGCACAGTGTATGGTAATGTTTGGAAAATTCCGTTATGTGATATTTCTATGGCACAAATCACTTTGACAGTAGACTTTGTGCCATCACATCAAAATATCATTTTCTGACTTACGTGAGATATTATTATCACGTTATTAGTTTTTGGTTATTGACGTCATCATAATCTTTTTTAAATCGCAACCCCTGTTTTAGATTTATCTTTGCAAAGGTCTTTTAAATTATCTTCGCAAAAAATGAAAAAATTAAATTAAAAAATAGGTCATGCTGTAGGAAAAAAGGTATGACAAAATTTTAATATTGTTGCACCTACACCAAAAAAATTAAAAAATCGCCAATTTGAACAAATTTGGTAATATTTTTGAGTTTACGATATAAAAGTGATACTTTCCAGGAATGTGCTCCTTAAGAAGACCTTCAAAATGATCTACAGCATGACTTCACTTTCAAAAATAATTTTTTCCTCTTCCATTTTTTACTTAAAAAAAAAACAATTTAGCAGAAAATATTCTCCTTAATTAAAAGGACATTTTGCAACGATGTATAACAAATAGGGGGTTGCTATTAAAAAAAGATGATGACGTCATTGGAAAAACTAATGACGTCTCACTAATATGCTAAACGTCAGAAGACGGCTTTTTCAAAACCAAAATCAAACTGTCAAAGCGGTTTCCATAGAAACGTCGGAACGGAATTCTTAATCATGTTTCAAACTTTATCATGACACTGTAAGGGTCGTATGCTAGCAAATCTCATTTGGCGTTGTTAACGTAACACCGATGTCAATCTGACGCTGTTGTTAAAATCAATTCGGTATGCTAGAAAGAAATATTCATGATTTGACACTGTTGTTAGGTAACATCACCATGTTAAAAATGTAACATGAACAATAGCGGCAACGTTGTATATTCGCTGATTACAGGCTAAGAACAATTCACGAGGTAGATCGAAGCCGAACCGAAGTTCAATTTCGTAATTAATCGGCGATCCGAGATGGTCGTGGTCGATTTTGGTTTCGCGTTGTTAGATGTTGGCTAGTGCCTACTGATACTGAACGCATGCGTATAAGCTAGATACACACGAAACTCGTCGACTCGTCGACCGTCGACGAACGTCATTGTGAGTGAATTACTTTGGTTTACTGTAAAAGTATAAATGGAAGTTGTCGTGAAATCAAGAAAGAACTTCTCTGAAGTTGAGCGGCAGATTTTGCTAGAAATAATCAACAGATGAGTTATCAATTACCTAATTATTATGTATCTTATTGCAGAATATAGAATAACCAAACCTATAACCCAATAGTCGGTTGAGTCGGATTGCCAGAGGTGTTGCAGACAACAATAATTTCCTTAATTAAATTTTTTTTTAAATTTGTTCTGGTTTGGCTCTGCCAATGGTTATACAATTATTATTTTATTGAGTGTAATATTATCAAATAAATTATTTATTTTACACAAATATGTCTTATGTTGTTTAACTTATTTTATTTTATTGTCACCTACCCTATTTATGCCGCCCATGTTTATATAAATATGTTATTAAATTTAATATAAATCAATATTTTGTTTTATTTATTCTGAATCTAAATGAAGAAAATCTAGGTATAAGTAGTAAGTAGAACATCAAGCAGAAGACCTACATTAAAACAAATATCAACTCCACTCCACTTACCCTTATGTCTCTGACCATGATGACCTGTTATATTTTTTTGCTTAATTTCATTTCTTATATCCAAATGAAAAATACACATCAAGCAGGAAAAATAATTAAATTTTCTCATTTACTCCGCCCATGATATAGTTAACTATTATATAATTTTTTGAATCTAAATGCGTCCCTGCTGTGTTTCTGCAGTAAGGACTACTTTCTCGAAGAAAAATTATGGAAATAAATTATAGTATAAAAATACTTAGTAGGTACCTACTTTTGGTTAATTTTTAATTTATGAAACAAGATTGTTGATATTTAGTTGTAATTGCACTGTAAATAAACATAGAAAAACACTTCACCCTGGAATAATACGGGATTTATTAAAAATCTTCCTAAAATTTGACAGCTAGCTAATAATAATTAATCGATCCATACCCTGTGATTATTGTAACATGACCATTTAACATTGACATTCAACTGTTCCTACTCGATTTTCCTTTCTAGCATACCAAATTGGGTGATTTCAGCTTTAACGCCGTTGTCAACATGAAATTTGACATGGCGATGTTAAAGCATTTTAACATGGTCACGTGACCATGTCAAAGTGATTTTTAACAACAGTGCCGTTGTTAACAGCGCTGTCAAATGCGAAATTTAGTTTCTAGCATACCACCCTAATTATGTTAAACTTTTAATTATTATTCTAAAAACACTTTTTCCAGTAGCACAAAGTAGTGTTTCCCATAAACTAAAGCCAGATTGAGAAAAACAAAAACAGGCAAGTCAACAGGTTCAAGGTCAAGAATACAAAGTTATCAATACACAAGTCTCTTTGTGATTGATGTGAAATAAATCCTGTTTATAACAGCTACACAAATTAAGTATGTATGTGTAAGCATGTTGGAGGAAACTGATCTGTTGAACCTGTTTGAAAACAAGTTAATTTATCCGCATTCTTAAGGAATAAATCGATGTTTAAACGACGTTGATTTTCCTTTTGACGCAATTTCTCAGAAGGCATAAAAAATAAGTCTCCCCAGGTAAATTTATGGCCGCCATTTCTCTATCTGTTGAACTTTCTTTTCCAACTTCACAGACTGATCCTTTCACTGTTGGCTCTACAAAAAGTCACGAGAATTCATCTTACTTATTCCACTTCTAGAATAATATCACAGACCCATTCTCCGACAATTTTACTTTTGTATGTCGTAAAAAATAAATTCACGCCACTTATCCCTGGCATCATTCCTCGTTACGGAACGTTTTAGGTACTCCCATTTGTTGTTTTCATTAGTAATTTAGTGGATAAAGTGCGAATAATGCAAGTCCTTTTGTAAAAATCCTGTTTGGCTGCAAGTATCTCCCTACACTGTTTATTCTCGGTCTCCCGTTGAGAGTTAATCCCAGGCGAGTTCTGATTTATGCAAACAGAAGCTGGACAGATGGGAATATATCATCTATACTCACACTCATGAAACTCTGATTACACTTGTTTGAAATTAACTTACGATATTCTACTAGATAAGAAATAACAGTAATTATTACTGAAGCATATCAATTTTTTAACATGGTTGATTGAAACTTCATAACTTCACACCATACATTGTTATTTTTTATACTTACTAGTTCTAATAGTCTAAGAGCTGGTGTCAAAAAGTACAGGAGTTTTTGAAAGGCTGATCGGCCAGTATTTTGGTCATAAAAAGCCTCTGTATAAGTCAGTACGCCAGTTGTTGGGACACCTGGTAGTGGCGCGTACGTAAAGGTGTAAAATAATATTATGATTGTGATTTGGAAAGGCTGAAAATTTACGCAATCTTTAATCAAACAGTCATACAGCTGAATAATCGAACGGGCTGCGTCAGCACAGGTGCATACGCATATGACGAAAACCAACGCTTTTCCAATTGTTTTGGAAAAGATGTAATTTTAAAATATGTTAGTTGACTTAATTATATCAACAGAAGCAGTCAATAGAAGTATGGAATACTCGCGCGCTCCTTGTGATGATTTAGCGGCAGATGCGTCATAGTTGACGAGGAATGCCACAGAGTGCGAAAGAATCGTTCGCATATAGAAGTTCGTGCCACGAGGATAATTTACCATGGATAAATCATGTGCTATCATATACATATAGAATGAGTTTTTTTTTCAATGTTTAGTTTGGTTTCATTTTGTTTCGGTACGTTTTTACTCTCCATACCTTCATCTTGGTATGCTTTCTTCGTATCCTTCGTCTTGCTGTCTTCTTGGCCCTGGTAGTAACTTCCATCGCATGGCTTCTCATCCTGAGGTCTTTGTCAAAATTAACATCGACGTACCTTATCGAGTTGCTAGTTTTCTCTACCAGCTGTTGTGACGCCTTAATCGTGAGATGTGGGATCTTTCTTCGTCCCGCCAAGAGTACAGCCTCTGTTTTGTTTTCGTTGATACTAAGTTCAAATTCTGCAACTCCACTGCTTATTATTTCAACGGCTCGACATGCTCTATGTTTCAGCTCCTCTTCATTTCTTCCGGTGATTATAGCGGCCAAATCATCCGCAAATGTCACCTGTCTGGTCCCTTCTGGCATTCTCTTACGTAGCAATCCGTCATACAACAGGTTTCAGAGCGTAGGGACCAGCACGGAACCTTGCGGTACGCCCCCCATAACTCGGTAGGCTGTGCCATTTCTTGATATTATGGATCTCCCCGACAAGTAGCCCTGAATCGTTTGCACAAGTCTTGGACAAAAGCCTCTTCTTTTTGCCTCGTTTATGATGAGAGTCCAGCTTGCTGTATTGAAGGCATTCTTTATATCGAATGTGATCATCAGGTAGAAGCCCTTTGTCCTTTACGAGGCCTGTTAATGCGCTCTGTGGTTTGGATCACATCTCTGATTGCATCCATCGTTGACATTTGGCTTCTGAAACCGTACTGGTTTGGTGCCAGTCCTCCTGTCCTGTTGATTTCGCCATGCAGTGTAATATCATTCAGGAGGCATATCGGTCTATACTCTGTCTCCTCTGTTCTCCCTTTATCGGCTTTTCTATCAGAATGAGTGAGGCCACTCCCCAGTCTGCTGGTATTTCCGCAGTTTCCCATATACAATTGTAAAGGTTCAGCATCATTCTGCAATTACTCTCCGATGCCGCTTTAATGAGCTCGCCTGTCGGTCCATCAGGTCCGGGTGCCTTCCGGTTTTAGTGTATTTTTTCATAAAAAAATACACTATTGAGGACGACATCACTTTTCGAAAATCACCCAAACTCATCAAATGTCCACCGATCATGACCCCCAGATCACGAAAAAGTGGTTTTCCAAAATTCACCTGCCCACGATATATATATATATATTTATATATTTTCAATGTCACGAAAAAAGCCCATGTTTGTTAAATTATTATAATAGAAGTAATTGCCAAATAAATATATTAATGGAAAATTGTTAAGGGCTATAGGCAAAAGTCTTTTTTTTAAAGTGTGGTCTTTATTATAATATCAACGTTTCGACCGAACAATTTGGGTCATCTTCGGGATTCTAAAATGACAAAAAGGAAACAGTTAACGATATAGCAGCTACTTAATTTATATATATATATTTATATATATATTTATATATTTATATATATATTTATATATTTCTCCAAAATCGCGAAATTTCGATTTTAAAAACGCTCCTGTAGCTTTATCTTTCAAGATTAGTGAATGAAATTTTGGATCCTTGTAAAGCCTTGGAACGACGTTAGATTTTCGTTGAAAAAAATTCCTAAAGTCGCGTTACTTCTACAGGGTGTCCTTTCAAAATTCCCCATATCCCGTTTTTGTCATCTCATTTCAGGTCGCAGTTTTCAATCTAGGGGACTGAAATTTTTGTGGGAGTAAGATATATATAAGAACTGGTCTGGTATTGTACTTGAGCAAAATCGGCCGAGCTGTTTCAAAATGGCGGCCATTTGAATTTTTGGAAAAATTGCTTTTTTTTGAACCCCGGTATGAGTAAGATGGAAAAATAACTTTGAAACTAAATCAACATGATTAGAGGAAAATTAATTGAAATTTGATTTAATGTTATAAAATTTGCATTACTTTTATTAATAAGCCAGTGGCGTGGGTAGGAAAAGGGTAAAAATCGCTAAATTTCTCTAACAATTTATGAGCACATTTTTGAAGGAATTAAATTGAAATTTTCACAGTACGCAACTATACTAATAGCCTCCAGCTCTTAAAAATTTCAAGAAGTAAATAACAAAAATGGCGGAGTTATTTGAATTTTTTTTACATGATGTTTATTTCTCTAAAATTTTAAAAACGCTCCTGTAGCTTCACCTTTCAAGATTAATGAACGAAATTTTTTACTCTTGTGAAACTTAGAGATGACGTTTGATTTTCGTAAAAATAATTTTCCTAAAGTTTTGTTACTTTTACAGGGTGTCCCTCCAAATTTCCAAAAAAAAACCGGTCATGAGGCACGGTTTCTGGTCGCAGTTTTCAATTTAGGGGGCTGAAATTTTTTTTGTAGTAATATAACTGCAAGTAGTCGGTCTTGAGTAAAATCGGAATAGCCGTTCCAAAATGGCTGCCTTTTAAATTTTAGGAAAACTTGATAGATTTTGAACCTCTAAATAAGCAAGTTAGAAACAAAAACTTTTAAGCAAAATTAGCATTATTGGAAGAATAGTTATTGAAATTTGAGTTATTGCAATAAAATTTGCATTTTTTTATTATTAAGCCAGTGGCATGGGTAGGAAAAGGGTAAAAAAGGCTAAATTTCTATAGCCGTTTATTCTATTTTTCTATTTTTGTACGAATCGAACTGAAATTTTTCCAATAGATAACTATACTAATAACCCTTAATTCTGAAAATTTTCAAGAAGCAAATAAGAAAAATGGCGGAGATATTCGAATATTTTTAAATTATGTTTATTCCTCAAAAATTTCAAATTTTCAGTTTTCAAACTCCCTTTTCACTTTTTCAGTTCTATTGAAGGTAGTGTAAAAAATAGTATTTTTTAGGTAAAGTCAGCCAGTGGCGGGCAAAGGATATGGGGCAAAATTTTTCAGTTTTACTATTTATTTTGGTTTTGTTAAATTTAAAAATCCATTCTAAGGCACGTTTTCAAACGAAGTGAAATGCAATTTTCACAGTTAACCACTACACTAATATGACCTGACTAGGGAAATTTTCAGAAAGCCAATTTAAAAAGCGGTGAAAATATTTATAAATTGGATCGCTTAAAAATACACTATTTATGCGATTGATGCGCAAGAAGGTTTTTTTGTCTTCCGAATTGCGCTGTTCAGGTCTTCTTAAGTAAATGGTTTGAATTTTTCGGGTAGTATGAGGTCTGTCAATTTCTCTCTCTTTCTCGTAGGGAAGAGTTTTTCTATCTGCGCGGCGATCTAATGTTTCCTCAATGGGTAGGGCCTTTCGTTTGAGCTTTTGCGCCACGATCCTGTATCCCATTCCCCAGATATCTTTACTGACTTCTCCTAGCAATTTTTTCCATGCCTCCATTTTTGCTTCATTTATAATTTTCTTGAGTTGGTTTTTGGCCTCTTTATATTCTAGTTTTGCAATGAGGAATGCGTCTGAGTTCGGCGAAAGCCGAGCCCTTGCTTTCGTCCACTGCTTTATTTTTTGAATGCATGTCTTCCTGGTCTGGGTTATGTCAGTTGACCACCAGTAGACCGGTGGTTTGCCTATTTTTCTTTAATTTTTTCCACTGTATCCCTGCAGGTTTCTAAGATGACCGTTTTTATCCAGTTTGCGACTGTGACGCATGTGCCGCTAAATAATTACAAGGAGCGCGCGCGAGTTTTCCAGACTTCTATTGGCTGCTGACCACGGTGTGAGATATATCTTGAAGTGTGTTTATACAGGGTGATTGATTGAAACGCCACATTAGAAAAAGTTCGACTTCCAAAAAAATGATCTAGGAATCTGAAATTTGGAACTTAGGCAACATACCTAATAACGAGTCAAAATGAAATATTACCAAGAAGGTAGAACATTTAAAATGGCGAAAGCAATGGCCATCTTTGTTTTTTTTAAATGGGACACCCCATATATTATTGCATTTTCAGATCGTCTGAGAAAATGTAATAACAATGGTGCTTATAGTTGTATTTTAAGTTGAGTAGGCCATGAGTTATAAACAAGTGAAAATCGTGATTTTCCAACCTTAAAGACATTTACCACGAAAACGGCTCAGAAAACGGCTTACATGTCCCTATCTTAACTTTTCATCTGGTATCCTACTGTAGAGTTGAAATGTTTATACAGGGTGATGAAAAATCTGACAATTTTCATCACCTTGTATAAAGGTTTCAACTGCATATTTGAATGCCTTATAAAAAGTTAAGATAGGGACATGTAGGCCGTTTTCTGATATCTTGAGCCGTTTTTGTGATAAATGTCTTTAAAGTTGGAAAATCACGATTTTCACTTGTTTATAACTCATGGCCTACTCAATTTAAAATACAACTATAAGCACCATTGTTATCTATTATATTTTCTCAGACGATCTGAAAATGCAATAATATATGGGGTGTCCCATTTAAAAAAACAAAGATGGCCATTGCTTTCGCCATTTTAAATGTTCTACCATCTTGGTAATATTTCATTTTGACTCGTTATTAGGTATGTTGCCTAAGTTCCAAATTTCAGATTCCTAGATCATTTGGAAGTCGAACTTTTTCTAATGTGGCGTTTCAATCAATCACCCTGTATATTGATATAAATATTCAAGTGAACTAACATATTCTAAAATGTTAGCTTTTCCAAAACAATTAGAAAAACTTTTGGTTTTTGGTTTTTCGACATATTTTCATTGCTCTCATTTCGTTCTGACATCATTTTCGTCATTCGACTAAATTTTTTTATTTTGTTAATTTATTAAAAACGACTACACAAATTAAAAACTATTTATAATGTTCTTCTATCTTAACAAGTGATCAATCAAACATTGAATAAAACCGTTAGGAGAGCCCAGTATTTAGGTAGGTACATATACAGGATGTCCCGTATCGTTATGTTCAAATTTTTTGAGCATATAGTAGGCCTAATTTTAAGCCCAAAAAACCCAAAAGTGCCAGGTCTATCTTTATTCGTTACGAAGTTACAGGCCTAAGAAAATTATGACTAGTAAATAACAAAGATTCAACTTTGAAAACCACACAACCATATTAATTTATTGTTATGGTAACGACATGAGTAAATGTCACGGAAATAAACATTAGAAGAGGTTCTCCTGCTCATACAAAATGACATTTGGATTCAAATATGTGGGGCACCAGCATATTTCGGAATTGGCGTTTGTAACTAAATTCCAAAAAGCAATTATTATTGGATCCTATTCAGCATGCTGGTCAAGAGATTGGTCGCGACAAAAGACGAGAAATTAGAACTGTTACTTCTGCAATAGGCCTCCGAGCACCAGTTTGTATTCAGCAAGGAATAGGACATTTTTAACACATGATAAACTAAAGATTTGGTCAATAAAATAAGCTTTATGTGGTTTTCAAAGTTAAATCTGGTATTTACTAGACATTATTTTCTTAGGCCTCTAACTTCGTAACGAATGCAGATAGACCTGCCACTTTTGGGTTTTTTAGGCTTAGAAATAAGCCTACTATATGCTCACAAGATTTGAACATAACGATACGGGACACCCTGTAGATGTGAAAATTCAAAGGATATCGTGTAGACGATTATACACGATTATTAAAGAATGGTTGACAGCTAGGAAATAAGGTGATGAAAGGTTTAATATTAATTAAGATATTAAAAGCAATTTGATGATTTTCGTTACTTAAATAAGCGAAATATTATATGACGGTATTTCCGTTCCAAAAATATCTCAGCTAATATTAATTAAACGAAACGTGGAAGAATTTTTATATTGAAGTCAGGAATTCGTAAATAAGAGTCATTATCTTTACAGTTGCAAATAAGGATAGTCGAGAGCTCATTGCCGGAGGATAATTTTCACTAATTAAAGTAGCGGGAGTCATCGCTCTTTTCAAGGCGTATATTCACAAGTTCCAGAGCGTTTCCCCGAAAATGTAAATTTTTTCTTATTTCACATCTCAAACGACCCATGTCTTTTACTTTATATTTTACGTATCTGATCATAATAAGGGAGGTATCTGATATCAAATTGAACATTAAATAATTTCATGGCTCTATTAAAAAAAAAAATTGTTAAATAAAAAAAAATAACTGCTATAGTTTTTACTCGTATTCCCAAGGATTTAACACTTTATACAGGATGTTTCAAAACATGTACCGAAAAATAAAAGGTGTGATTTCTTGGCTCATGCTAAGAAAAAAATTCCTAGTAACATGGGTTCGCACCCCCACCGTTTTTGAGATATTATAGTGGGGTGTCAAAAAATTTCTTTTTCAGTTTTTTGACGATATCTCAGGAACTGTTTGAGATATAAAACTAAGGGCCGGTTGTTCGTACGTCAGTTAAAAATTTTGAGATAACTACTGATTTTAAATTGCAAATTTTGAAAATACGGCGAATATAATTAATGATCTTGTATTTTTAATCAGTAATTAACTCTTCTCAAAGCGAGCAGAATTCATTTTCAGAAATATCAGACCAATGGTTTGATAATACAGGGCATTTTAAAATCAGTAGTTATCTCAAAATTTTTAACTGGCGTACGAACAACCGGCCCTTAGTTTTTGTAAATATCCTACTATTGATATTAGCTACTTTTTTTTATTGCTAGTAAATATTTTTCAAATGCCTGTGGCGGAGACTCTAGGGTTTCTTGAGACTTTTTTGCTACTAATCTCTAAGACACTGTGAAGGTTGAAGGTTGGCATTGTCAAAGCACATTTTAAACTGTCAATGCATATATAATTATAATGAAACTGTATCTCAAACGGGTCCCTTGATATCTTCAAAAAAATTAAAAAATATATTTTTTTACACTCTGTATTTCAAAAACGGTGGATCTCCTTTCATTTTCCGACACATGTTTTGAAACATCTCGTATAGTTATCAAATGATTAAATATGATATGCTGATGATGAGTCCATAATAAGGACGAAACGGTATCATCCATGTCTTCAGTCTTCATTAGAACTTAAATCCCAAGAAAGCCGAAAAAGCTCAATAATATTGTATCATTAAAATAAGTGGCTCAAGAATAACATAATTATAAAACACAATGTTATGGTTACTATTGCCGTGCATGTATTTATGCAATAATTACAACAAATAATAAGTTTCTTAACACTGATGAAATTTTATTTCAAGTATGAAGTATCACAGCGAGGGAATGAGTGACGCCCGTGTCAGTTGTTCGTCAAAAACTGTCCCCTCCAAACAAAAATTTCGGCAATGTTTGTTTCCTGGCTTTATTGAGAACATTGCAACACGTCCTTCTTATCAATTGAAAATAAAAAATGGTGGTGCTACCTTAATGCACGTTCAGGTCTTTCAATACAATTTTAAATTGAAGATTTTCCAAGCTGAACGATGATGAGTGCACGAAGACGCTTCCATGGATTTTGATGGATTTTGTTCCCAGAGGGATCATATACAGGTGTCTCACGACCTGACTGCCATAGCTTAAGGGTAGGTGTAGTTTTTCAAGGCGATTCAGGATCTGGTTTTGAAATTTTCCTGAGGCCCTTCGTTTCGATTATACAGGGTTATTTGTGCAATTTGCCGAAAGCTTTGATGAGCGATATCTTTTGAACGAATTGATCAAATTTAACGAAATTTGGTAGATATGCTCTACTAATGACACTTAATACCTCGCATTTTTCGCCGATTTGAAAACTGCAGGGCCGTACTTATTTTATTGATATCTTACGGTTTTGTCGAAAAGTTCACCCTGTATGCATTTTATTCAAAGTTTGGTGCCATTTTCTAAAGCTACGTGAAAAATGCTACAATTATGGTAGAAAAATACTTGGCATCATTAAACTGAATCGAGAAGAAAATTCAGTTTTTTAGTTTTTTATTCGGAATTTCAATTCATGTGTTGTTCATAATTGAAGAAAAATCAAATGTGGTTTTTTAAAACTTGCGTATTTTGTAGTTATTTCAAATAAATTTACTTTATCTACAGATTTAGCCAAGATTGGGGACCCTGCTTCTACAGATTGTTTCGAGCTAAAAAAAATTTTAAATGGTTTTTAGATTAATTTCAAGGTCAAGGAAATGTGTTGAGTTTGATGGTGGTCTCCTTGACCATTACCTGCACTGAATTGTAGTTTTTCTTCCCAACATTTGTGTTGATATTTTTCTTCCTGTTTCGTTTATGTGGATACTTATTTGTCTATGTGGTAATGTGTTAAATGTGTTATTTATTTTGCTGTTAAAACTTATTCTTAGCTCGAAACAATCTGTAGGAGGGTCCCCAATCTTGGCTAAATCTGTAGATAAAGTAAATTTATTTAAAATAACTACAAAATACGCAAGTTTTAAGAAACCACATTTGATTTTTCTTGAATTATTAACAACACATGAATTGAAATTCCGAATAAAAAACTAAAAAACTGAATTTTCTTCTCGATTTAGTTTAATGATGCCAAGCATTTTTTTACCACAATTGTAGAATTTTTCACGTAGTTTTAGAAAATGGCACCAAACTTTGAATAAAATGCATACAGGGTGAACTTTTCGACAAAACCGAAAGATATCCAAAAAAATAAGTACGGCCCTGCAGTTTTCAAATCGGCGAAAAACGAGAGGTGTTAAGTGTCATTAGTAGAGCATATCTACCAAATTTCGTTAAATTCGATCAATTCGTTCAAAAGATATCGCTCATCAAAGATTTCGGCAAATTGCACAAATCACCCTGTATACTCGAAACGAAGGGCCTCAGAAAAATTTCAAAACCAGATCCTGAATCGCCTTGAAAAACTACACCTACCCTTAAGTTATGGCAGTAAGGTCGTGGGACACCCTGTATAATATAAATCCAACTTTCTATAATACATGAATGATAAAGTATATTATTATTATTATAACATTGAGCTCCTTGACAAACATTTATTGTATCCGACATACGTTTATCATTGATCTCCAATAACAAAACAAGCGTTGATATTCAAAAAGGTAGTAGAGGTGTTTATCATTCTTCTCATCCTCTAAACCCCTACTTTATTCCCCAAAGCCGTGGCCGAGTATATAATAATTAAGAAGCACGACATCTTTGATGCTGAAAACCAGCAGGAGAATCTGGCTTCTTCGCACGAAGGTATCGAGACGTGTTCTCTCGTAATTCCAATAAATGTGAGCATCTATTGTTTATTGGCAGGTACTATACGTGCTGGAGGGCATGCGGAAACACAGGTTTTTTTGTTCAAACAATGAAAGAACCTCAAATAAAACTAGAGGACTTACAAAGCCGCGCATTGTGGCATTTGATGTTTGACTTGAAGGATCTATTATAGAGGTATAAATATTCCTCTGGAACAAACTGCTACAGCGGTTTTCCCGTATAGTCCCGACATGACAACCGCGAGTTCCTTTATTGTGAAATAAAGTTCATGACTGCAAGAAAAATATACTCAGGAGAAACAAAAACATAAATATATAAAAATTCTGAAGATATTTTTATTATTGCTTATAAATGTGTTTCTTTTTGCCATATTTTATCAGCTTTTCTACTTCATACCATGATCGTTATAATTTATTATCAGCGGATATTATAAAGGCTCATTAAGTAACGGGCAGATTTCTGTGGCCATTTCTTAAGAAGGTATTGAGTCCAAGTGGAAATTTTTTAAATTAATCTATTCTTGATATGAAAGTAATTACAAAAATGATAATAAAAGTCATTTGACGTCGATATTAGTTTCAAAAACGAGCACCGAAATCTGCCAGTTAGCCTAATGAGCCTTTATAATATTAGCTGTATATAGCCTAAGATCATAAAATAAGAAACTAATATTTAAAATCGTAATTAATATAAGTCTTATTTATATTATTTAAAAGCCTTGTTTTTCATCAGCATAGTTAACACAGAGTGAATTTGGGGAGGTAATTTTGGGGCCCAGATCGTTAATGAAGATAAGAAAAAGAAGTGGACCGAGAACACTACCCTGTGGCACCCCAGAGGAGATTGGAGCAAAAGGTGATCGCACAGGTCGGCCATCAGACCCAGTAATCTGAACCGCCTGTGTTCTTCCCTGTAGGCAGCTGGTAAACCAAGAAAGGGGCAATCCACGAACTCCGACATTCTCCAGTTTCCGAAGGAGGCACTCGTGGCACACACTGTCGAAGGCCTTGGAGAGATCCAAAATAAGCCAGCCCACAGTGCGCATCCCCTCCTCCAAACCCTGAGATATGAAGTCTGTAAGCTCCACAAGAGCCGTCTGGGTAGATCTGTTTTTAAGAAAACCATGCTGGGAGCGGGAAAGGATCTTTGTTTTGTCTAGAAAGTCAAAAGGCATTTATATGTATAAACTGAAGTATTCCTATTGAAGCGCTGTCATACCTATATCTTGAGAGAATCACGTTCGTAATAAATTCACACAGCTTGGATTATGAAAAAAAGAGTTGCCTAATTATCCCTTGCCAGTTTTTCCAGAAGAGTTGAATAGCAAGATCCTGGAAAGTTTTGATCTTTTGTCCATGGACGGAGGACTGTGGTGATAGTCCATTTGAAGTGTACTTACTTTGGCGATGAGGTTGCTAGTTCACACTTGATTTGATACCATCCATCTGCTTCTTTGATGAATGTTTCGGATTCTGGTAGTGCTTCAACTTTCCAACCAAGTACATTTTCATTTTCACATTTCATTGATCAGTCTACTATAATAGCAAATGCTGCAAATAGATTAAAATACCACCCTTACAGTACGCCTTGATCACATTCTCCAAGTTCCGCTGCTTCATATTTACAAATATTGGAGTATTGGCAACATCACGTTTTCTTAAGAATAGGAAAATTTCTCGTGGCGTTCCTGTGTTTAAGTCTGGAGATAAAGCAAACGTATCCAATTATCGTCCGATATCAATTCAGGGTGCAATTTCTAAATTGTTTGCTTTGTTCGTACGACTTGGTTTACTAGAAAAAATACGACTTTTGGACGTATTTCTCCTAAATCATCATCATATATATTTGTCAGGCAGATTTAACACTATCAAGCACATCTCTGAGGCACTAGATTGATCTGGATTGCATAAATCTCAGACTGATTATTTTATAAGCTTGATTATTTTGTTTTTTCTGAACAATTCTTTTCCACTTTTTCTGCTTATCTTTGTAATATAGAGGGAATTCATTGAAGTTTCGTTCAGAGCATTCTGAAGCTTTGTCTGGAGTCCCTCAGGAATCTATGTTGGGGCCTCTTCTATTTCATATTATAAAACTATGTTAATGAGTTGTTTCGAGTGAGATAAGTATTCATTACATGCGGATGATATGATGGTTATTTTGCCTATTAAGTCTCTTGATGAGCCTGCACTTGAGAGAATGATCTCAATAGATTTGGTTGTTGGTGTAATTCTATTCCAAATGATACATTACCTCTTTCTCGTTGTAAATTCCATAATCGTTTTGATTTTTTTGTTCTTGGCATCTCTCTCACGAATGGTGGTAGTATTTTCGATCTTGTGGTAGTTTAGGATTCCATACTTAGGTATACATTTAAAGCATCTTAAGATTCTGTTAATCTAAAGCAGATCCTTTCAACAGATATACTGATCCTTTTTCCAATTAGAAATTCTAGGATGTTTACAGATCAAAATACACTCATATGGTTCGCCCAATACCAGAATATGCGTCGGTAATAAAGAAAAATATCAATCACATAGTTGCTATAGACTTTCTCAAGCGCGTATAGAGAAGATTTCTCAAGTTCTTGTGCTTTAATTTGACGACGACTATCCTGATCGTGACAATTCACCTAATTTGTCACTGGAACGTTTCCATTTGAATAGTTTCGATGAGTGTCGTCAAATCTTTTCCACTCGGTTCTTACGCAAACTCGTTAATATAACGCGACAACTAATTGTCAGAGTTTAATAAATGTTTTCTACTCTGTCCTTACACAAACTCGTTAACGCGACAATTAATTGTCTGAGTTTGTAAGTTCTTGTCTATCTAAGGGCGTCTATCCTGCTCTTAGAAATCCACAGAACTGGTTACTGGAACGTTTCCATTTGAGTATTTTTGGAAAGTGTAGTCAAATGTTTTTCAATCTGTTCTTACGTAAACTCGTTAACGCGACAATTAATTGTCTGAGTTTGTAAGATCTTATTCTGGTATTTGAGGGTGTCTATCCTGCTCTTAGAAATCCACAGAACGGGTTACTGGAACGTTTCCATTTCAGTAGTTTTGGAGAGTGTAGTCAAATGTTTTTCAATCTGTTCTTACGTAAACTCGGTAACGCGACATTTAATTGTCTGAGTTTGTAAGTTCTTGTGCTGTTATTTGAGGGCGTCTATCCTGCTCTTAGAAATTCACAGAACTGGTTACTGGAACGTTTCTATTTGAGTAGTTTTGGAGAGTGTCATCAAATGTTTTGCACTGCGTTCTCACACAAACCCGTTAACGCAACCATTAATTGTCTGATTTTATTCCTTAGGTTGCAGTTTTCCGTACCTCGACACTTTACAGACACTGTCATTAATTGCAGACTGTAATGCAGGTATAGTTTACACATCTTCTACTAGAAGCCGTTTATTTATTCATTTCGTTGGTTCTAAATTTGGGTATAATCTCCTCAAATTTTTCCCATACTTACCTGAAATTTATTTTAAGGCTAGTATTACCTTATATTTTGCAAACGACGAAGTAGTAATGTTGATATAGTGGTTTGTAATGCAGGGTAAACTAAATATAATTTATCCGAGGAGCCTATAAATGTACAGAGTCGCGTAATTGAGTCCGAAATAACCGTTGGAAGGCTTATAAGGGGACATCTATAGTCGTTAGAGCTGGATTTGGCGGCAGGATCAAGCAAACTGCCAGCTGGAACCTCCAATACTGGATATAAATCCCTTCTAATAAGACCCCCTCCGAGTGAAACGGTACAAACCTGGACTCCCTGATCTACCCTATACCTTGTTAGAAGCGGTCACTGTTACTCACTGTTACTATCAACTCTATACCGTTACTGTTACAACACTGTTACCGTTATTCCTCTGTAAGAATTTGCAGTAAGATTGAAAATAGCTTTCCAAAAGCTATTTCATTTTATTTTTTATTTTTTTTTATATTAGGTATTTTATTCTAAAGACGTCATTGATGTCTTCTTAATTGAACCAGCATGCACAACTTTAACGACTAGGGGTCACCTTTTCTATTTGCTGCTTTAAATTTATCGCTCTTGTTTTTAGTTGGGTGTTAACTTTATTAGAAAGTTATGTTATAAAAAGATACCCCTTATATAGGTACTTGTATGACGGATTAAGGTCGCAACACGTCAATTAAGTTTTCAATGGCGACATACTAAAGGGTAAATTAAGACATATAATTTTACCTTCCTGACCTGGTTAAGCACCCTTCCATTAATCATTACAGTGAACAAGGGTCACATAATACATCGTTTTCAAGGCGATTCAGGTTTATTCATAATTATATTTTGTGTATTGGGTGTAGGTATGTAATAATGTAGGTACAATAGCTATTTTCGTTTAAAAGAACGTTATCTTTCCATCATATCAGGTGTATGACATATTTGAGATATGATCTTTATTGCATTAAAATGTAGAATAACTACAACTGTACCTAATTGGTGAAAATCCATCATATTCTCAACATAATCCATGACCATCAGTCTTATATCGTGATTCATCCATTTGATTCAGCGAGTGCATTTTAGAATTATTGCAGTATGGCTTCCTTGCAGTAAGAATTGCGATATCTGGAATTTACCGAGGTCTATTGCAATAATTATAGAAATCGATATTACCGCAATCAAGCTGGCAGCCTGGACACTATAATCTACGTCCTTCCCTTCTTAGAGTTTCTTGATATAAAATTATTATAATGAAAACGGAAGCTAAACTTTTCAGTCTCTCCTAACGGTAGTGGATTGACAAAGAACAATAACAACAAGTTAATTTAAACATTTATATTCACGAAAGTAAACAGAGGTATTGACAAACGAGGATCGTTTGAAAATTTTCAGTCCTTTACCAGAAAAACGCAGATTTTGAGCCAAGACGAAATTTATTTCTGGACATACTCGCCTCGTTACTCAATACATTTGGTCAAAAGCTTTTTCCAACTCTTCAAACTGCCGGAAAAAAAATGATTGGATAAACCCAAAAAATACCGTTTTACAGAGCTTTTCATTTCAGCAATCCACCCATATTTTTCCCCCCGAATAGTTTTTTTTTCAAATTTGGAAATAAAAAATATCAATCGAAACTGGATCGAGTAAATAGGCTGGGTTCGGAAGCAACTCGCATTTCTGTTTATGCAAGCACGTATGCACACGAGCGTTATTTGGTGAAACAGCCAGGACTTTCTTTCTGCTTGTCCAAGTGTGGTCGTTTTTCTTAAGTGCCTTCAATCGATCCAGCAACATCGTAATAGTCGGTTGATGGTTTTACCTTTCTGAAGGTACTTAATCATAATAGTCCCACAGCAGTCCAAAAAAACTGTTGCAATCACTTTTTCCGCATAAAGAACGACCTTCGCCTTCTTCGGAGTTGGTTCTCACATCTCGATCCACGGCATCGACTGTTGTTTGGTCTGGGGATTAATTAAGTATCGAACTTAAATTAATTAGAGTCATGTAAGTGTTTATATTATTTGCAAGTCAAACTCTAATTATTATGCAATGTTCATGTTCAAGTATAGTGTCGTATTACCAATAATGTGTGTTATGGTTGTGATTGTTTAAATAAACGTTATCTTTGAACTGAGTTGTTACGAGGTTTAATATCTCTGGCGATTCTGAAGGACCAAAGTTTACCACATATGGCAAATCCTGCGCTTCCTAATCAGTTTAGCAGCTTATCACTTGGAATTAACTTAGTCGGATTTTTTGAATGAAATCTTCTTTTACTTTTTACTAAGCGACTTACTAGTCTATATCTCTTCAATGTATTGACTTTTTAGTTACCTACACTTATCATTCATGATAGCTGTGGTGGGGCTGTTACTCGCAAGTTACATGGGCGTTACAAGAAATGTTTAATTGTTTGTTATTTTAAACAAATCATTTATTTTCTTCTCACAAGACTGCGGAATAGACAGATAGATTAAATTTATGGTTTTCGTATAAAAAAACAATGTAGAAGACATGCTTTTATGCACTTGTGTCCTCTTAGAAAATAATGATATATTTACGGTAACTTAGTAATTTTCCAAACGATCTTGTTACATTAATTTATTTAGATTCATTAATAATTAATTTAGAGTCATGAATAGAAAATTATTATCAATAATTTTCTTCATTTAAGTACCCCGACAGCCTACAGTTTAGCATATTCTTATCTGAGTTAAAACCATATCCAGGCTCATGTGATTTTTTAAGATAAATTTCAGTTCATTATGGTTTTCTTGTATGTGGGTGAGTTTTGGCTTCATAATTCTTACCTTGCTCCTTCTGTCGTTGCATTCTGGCGGATGACATCAAGGGTTTGCTGCTTGCAGCTTAACTAATGACGTGAATGCTTTGACTGGTGAGTGGTGATGTACGCTGGAACTTTATAGTTAATCTGAAAGGTATTAGATTTCTTAGATTAACGATGTAGCTTATAGCGCATGAAAATGGATTTTCCTCTGCATGCGGTAGAATATTAGAGCTAAAATGATCATAAAATTGTTTTTAGGTCATTTTATGAACCATTTATGCCGGCCAGTGTTATTTGCGAATTTTGTTAAAGCAGATAACACAACCCATATAACTTATATCAGTAACTCTAAAAAAAGTGAATTGATCCAAAAAATCATAAAGTTGCTTATCTGGACACATAAAAATATCCATAAAATGTATCACTACTTCTTAATACGCAGCCTATATGATAATATAACAATAGTACTGAATTACTGTAATAGTAATAATTATAACAGTTACCATAATTTTATGCAGAAACAAATACCGCAGGACCGTCCGCACTATAGGCATGGCCTCATTGACAGAGGTTCTTTGTTCCTATTGGAACATGTTAGCATGACATTTCATATTCATGGTAGGTATTCACATGCTGCACTGCTGTATAGATAGGAAACCAACGGCGAGGGCTGCATTCAAGACTGGAGCCCTTCCTCGTAATAACGATATTGATGATGAGTGACAATGACAATACTATCAGAAATTATATTAGGTTGGTTTCTTCCAGCATCAGGACTGCATCGATTTTCACAATTTGTTAAGTCAGTGAAACGTGCTGGCATGCCTTAGGTATAAAGTATTGGATGTTTAATTTTTTTAAACGAACCTCAGATTCGTGATCAGCTGCTCCAAAAACCCCATCTAGACGATTTCCGAGGAGTAATATTAATTTTTCGAATCACTGCCACTTCCTGGGGTGGTTTTGAAGGGTTGAAACCACCCTCACTTGCTTTTGGACCTCAGATTCGTAATTTACCCCTAAAACTACCCCCCCCCCCAGAGACGTGAAATGTTGAATTTTCCAAATTTACCACTGTTACTATTTGGGGGGCTTTGGGAGGGGAGTTATTACCCTAATTTTCTCATTGTTTGACGTAATGCAGGGGTTAGTGCTGATGAATGTTTCTGCAGGTCTAAGGAATCCAAGAAAAGTAGAATTTTTAATTTTTAATAAAAAAAAAGTTAATTTTCTGTCATATTTACTGAACTAGAAGGTAATTCTCTGTATTTGATTTCCTGGAACCAAGTAAAAGATCAACAAACGATAACACGTCATCGATTATGCCGGTTCTTATATTGACAACAAGTCCCTGTTGAAACTTACATGAGCATATTGCTTTAGGATTTTTTGATTCTCATATAGATGGATGCAATTTTATGGATTTATGACACCAGCTTTTTCTGTCCGGGCCATTGATCTCCAGAAATTAAATATGGTAAAATTTTGTCCCGACTGCTTACGATAAGATTATAACCCGAGCGATAAGTAGTCTGACTCAATCAAAGTAGTAAAAAAAGTTATTATTATATTGGACCCTCAAGTTTTACTATTTTGTCAAAACACTAGAAGTTATCCCTTAAAACGGCGTCTATGCGTGTCCGTTTTTGTCTGCTGTATTCCAGAAATCGTCTATCGGGTAATTCCAATCATACTCGTATGTTCCCTCAAAGGTATAACAACGTGCTACGTTGTTAATAAATAAAACACAAATATTCACCTAATATGTACGTACACACTCAATTTACACTCAATAGCACCTTTAAACAAAATTTGAACATAACAATAAGGCACCCAAAGTGTATTTTATTGAGTTTTTCGAACTGCATAATAACGATGGTTAGGTCAGGTCATTTGAGAGGAGTTTGAAATTTCAAATCGTGTTTTTGAAAGTTTTGAAAACCTCACATGCATCTCGATGGTAGTTCTAGAGGTAATTTCAAAGCTGCAGCTCAATATTATAGTCCATTTGCAAGTACCAGTGATTTACAATAATTGTTGTAAGCTGTCAGTTCGTAAAGGATTGATATTGAAGTCACGAATATGCTTCACTACCTGAGGGAGAACTAGTTTCCCAGTCTCCTTATACATAAACTTAATATCCTATGATGCATGGATCCCTGAGGCAGCAACGATAACCGATATTTATCAATGGGGGATGAAATAATAATAATAATAATATTGTTCCTATGAAGCCTAGTTTTGCATGGAATATGTTACTCCATATCGATCTTTATTAGTAACGAGTACCTAGCTATACCTCAGTTCCCATCACGATATGAAAATAGACGAACCTATGTCAACTGTTGTCATATTGGAAGGACTCTTCTTTACACAATAGAGCTCTGCTGTAATTATTAGCGTAATAGTCCTGAGGGAATAGCTTCATTTGCTTTCGCTGTACATATTTGAATACAGACGCAACTGTCTGTTTGCTGCATTCGTTGTAAATGAACGGAGGGAGTGATTTAATAAATTAAATATTAAACCAAATATTCAATGATAGCAATATTTTGTCACATTTGGAATATAAAAAATACCTACTAACTGCATAATACTTGATCATAGAGCAAAAAAGTAGAGAAGAAATTGTGGAAAATTACATCTATTTCTGAGAATTTATAGTAGCTTTTTTTAAAAACAAAAATTATGAGCACTTTCAAAATAAAATAAACCGTGTAACGGGCGATGGCGCGACCGTTTTGGTCGCTAACTGTTAAGCCGTTCACGCTGTCGACGGCTGAGTTCGAATCCCAGCTCCGTCATGGTCATTGTCATGGAAAAAAAGTAATGAAAACGCTATCTAACTTGAACTTATTCACAATAAACACACTGAACTTACTCAGTGCAGTGTTGCCATTCTTATTGTTACAAAAATGGTCATATCTTTGTAAAAAAATAACTTACGCAATGAGATAGAAAAATGTACTATATGTGCTCTTAAGAAGTGAATTTTATCAAACAAGAAATTTTGTTGACAATTTTTACTAGAATGCAACTATATAGAAACATTTTTAAATGCTCCTAAAGGTCTATCTTTTAATTTTCTTAATACGAAATTTTGAATTGCTCTTTGACTTTCGAAGGACTTTGAATTTTCATTTAAATATCGCCGAAAGTGGCGTGCTTTGTAACAGAGTGCTCTCTCAAAGTTCGCAAAAACCCATTCTTCTCACCACGATTCAATAATTAGAAACTTTCAGTCTAGAGAGCTGAGTTCTTTTTATTCATAATCAATGAGAATGGAAAAAAATTTGTTGTACTTCAAAACCTTCTAAACCCATTTTGATTTTCCTCCATAGGTGATTTAGTTTTCGAGTAATTTCATTTTTTCTAGAGGCTGCGCGCCAACAATTTTAAATAAACGAAAATTCGCGCGCATCAAAAATACAAATTTTTGCAATTTCTTATTAAATATTGAATAACTGCTAAAACTATGACATATACGAAAAAATTACAAGCTACCTTTTTTTAGGAAATCACTCAAGCTTTCTTTCTTCTAATAAGTATTTTTTTTTTATATATACACCAATTAACAAGTAATTAGCCAAATAATAATAATAATAAATATCTTTATTGTCCCATTAAATTCAACAATCATTGACTAGTACAATAGCGTTGTAAGCGATGATAATAATACACAAACAAAGAACAAACCGCAGTAGTACACATAAATTCGCCTGCGTAATCAAAAGGTCATACGCAAGCGATTGGCATTATAACACATTGATAAAAATCACAAAACATTAGAGAAATTGAGAAAAACAATAAAGGAAAAAAAAAACAAAAATGGCTCTTTTCACTGAAGAGGAAGTTTTTTTTTGCGTGGGGGAGGCGCTGCAACCCCAGAACTGATTTTTGTGTCTTTATTTTCTATAACCTCTTCGTTAAAAATTATTGCAGGAAAATCTTATTATGTATAAGATTTTTTATGAACTTTGGATAAGTAGGTACATTTTTTACTTTACCGACTGGACTAATTAGGCATGTTTTTTAAATCGTAAGTTGTGCTTCTTTGTGTGAATGGATATAAAAATCTGGATCTCTTATTTTTTGTATTTTCTAAATAAGAAAATATAGGTACAATAAACAGTGAACGTTATATGTAAGAGATTCTAAATATATGCGCCCTGCGTTGAATTATGTTCCCAAACATCAAATATTTCTTTTCTGTTATAGCACCAATCTCTTTTGTGTTAAAAATTGAAAAGTAGTCCACAGATATGCCGAGCTAGATGGAACACGTACGGGAACAACGGGAGAATCTGGTAATGCATACAGAATTATTTTGAAATATTTGTTAGCATATTATTTTCAATTATTAATTGATCTATCTAATCGAGTAATTTCCTTTTTATAACAATAATGATTTAACTCGTCATTTAATTTGCCTATTTAATTTAATTCCTATTCCTAGTAATTCAGAATATAGTCAGGTTTTTGTAGCAGACTTTACCAGTTGATGGACGATGTTTTTTAAGGAATAAGAGGCTTGAAACGCTTAGAAAAAGATATAAGGTGTTGCAAGATTTTTCTTTTGTCCATTTGTGCATTTCTCATAATTTTTTTAATATCAAGAGGGTTTTTGTAATTTAGAGCAGACAAATAATTGAACGTAGTTAAACATGAGAAAAACAAAACATCAGAGGCGTAGGCGCAGGGTATTTTTCTTCCCAACAAATTCTACACCCATGTACCTACAATACCTTACTTATCAGTGTTATTGAGTTCCATTGAGCTTTCTTACAACAAAGTGTAATAAATGTTCGAAATTTTCCATATTTTTAAGTAAACTGAATCTAAATAACTTCCTTACACCGTACAGGGTTACTGGTAACTGGATACATTCCTTTGGTGAACTGATAAAACAAGAGGTAAGGAGTAAATTAACCCCAACATGCACTATACAAAACTCAATAGATTTTGAGATATTTCGATTTTCAACATTTCTTAAAAAAATGGTTTCAAATGTCTTGAAATGTAATTTTCAAAAAATCTCCTTTAACTTTTTGATTTCTTTTTTTTGCTGGAATACTTGTCCAATACTATGCTTCCTTCTGGAATAAAAAATATCCTGAGGTATTTTGATCGTGTGAAAATTTCAAAGAAAAACTTTCACAAACTATTTTTTTTAAATAAGATTTAAAAGTTTTTACAAGTTATTTTCGCAAAATTGTCAAGGCAACTTGCGTACAAATTGTTTTAAAAACTTTCCTAGTGTAGTAGCTATCTAACAAGGTACGAATCTTGTACAAGAATAACAGAATCTCCCCGCTATGTACCGTTACCGAGGAACAAATCCTTAAGTCGGGACGTTTAAAAAAAAATACGGCCCTGAACGGGGGTCTAAAAATTCTCGGATCCGGCCCATCTTCAACAGGTCGTATTTGGGGGTCCCGAGCTTCGTCCCTACCAAGTTTCGTCCCGATCGGTAAAACTTTCAGACACTAAGAGTGTTTCCTAGGCTATTCCCGAAAAATCCCGAAATTCCCGAAAAAATGACACTTCCCGGGAACGGATCCCGCTCATTTTCAATGGGCATCGTGCCACGGTGCGCCTCTTCAATCGAGCCAAATTTCAACTTTCCCACATGAAAACTGGCGGCTCTAGAGTGTTTCCTAGCAAAGTCACAGAAGTTTCGTAAGTATACGTATTCTTGTGCCCGAAAAATGTCTGTCTGTCGGTCTGTCTGTCTGTGACTTTGCTAGGAAACACTCTAGAGCCGCCAGTTTTCATGTGAGAAAGTTGAAATTTGGCTTGATTGAAGAGGCGCACCGTGGCACGATGCTTATTGAAAATGAGCGGGATCCGTTCCCGGGAAGTGTCATTTTTTCGGGAATTTCGGGATTTTTTCGGGAATAGCCTAGTAATAGCCACTCTAAGTGTCTGAAAGTTTTACCGATCGGGACGAAACTTGGTAGGGACGAAGCTCGTGACCCCCAAATACGACCTATTGAAAATGGACCGGATCCGAGAATTTTAAGACCCCGTTCAGGGCCGTATTTTTTTTAAAACGTCCCGACTTAAGGATTTGTTCCTCGGTAACGGTACATAGCGGGGAGATTCTGTTATTCTTGTACAAGATTCGTACCTTGTTAGATAGCTACTACACTAGGGAAGTTTTTAAAACAATTTGTACGCAAGGTGCCTTGACAATTTTGCGAAAATAACTTGTAAAAAAATAGTTTGTGAAAGTTTTTCTTTGAAATTTTCACACGATCGAAATACCTCAGGATATTTTTTATTCCAGAAGGAAGCATAGTATTGGACAAGTATTGCAGCAAAAAAAAAAAATCAAAAAGTTAAAGTAGATTTTTTGAAAATTACATTTCAATACATCTGAAACCATTTTTTTAAGAAAAGTTGAAAATCGAAATATCTCAAAATCTATTGAGTTTTGTATAGTGCATGTTGGGGTTAATTTACTCCTTACCTCTTGTTTTATCAGATCACCAAAGGAATGTATCCAGTTACCAGTAACCCTGTATATTATGTGATTTCCTTTTTTTAGATATTCTTAGTTGTTACAAAATAATAACAAATCTATGATTTTGTAACCAAATCATATAATTGTGGTTTGAGGAAATTTAGAATGAATTTTAGGCTGTAATTGGCGCAAAAATTGGCAGAAACCCTTGGGAAGCTTTATAAGTGTGAATTTTTTCGACTCTGCATGTAAGCTCTGGGGGGAATCATGCCTTCAACTCCGTTCGTTAGTCCCGGTGATTCTCGTTTTGGGGAAAAAAACTAAGAACCAAAACGGCGGTATCTCGGTGAGTGATGTACGGATTGTGCGCTCTCGCGAGATCTCATATTTTTACCCGAAATTTTTTTCCGACGATTCACCGCAAACCTGGGGGCAAAACATCGTTTACCCCCCGTTTTTATACCTGATTCCCCCCGCCTTCTCCATCTCCGATACTGGCGCCAAATTGGCCACATAGCAAGAGTGGTCTTTTTTAAATTTAGATCTACCCCGCTATAATGAGTTTTCCAGAATTTAATAATTTCTGTGATCGTTATTGAAGCGTGTTGCATTACAGAAAAATTTCATGGGTTCCTCTATCGTGAAATATCTTGAAAATAGTGCGTTCTACAACAAAAACGTAGCTAGGCTTTCCTACTTTAAACGAAATGGGGTGGGTATCTACCGAAAATATCAAATTTGCATTGAAGTCAGTGGCGTAGAAATTATTCATAGAAACAACACACCCCAGATCTCCACCACTAGATTGAATAATGTTTCTTTGGGAGCCTCAAATCATCTGTACTTCAAAAAAGCAGATATTGTGAAAAGTTTTGAGTAATTTCATTGAACCAATTTGAAGATATTCAAAAAACCGAATTTTCTTTTAGAAAACATCACGGCCCTTAACAATAATAGTAATTTTGTCTCTCGAGAACTAAGAACTTCTTGAAGAAGAACTAAGAAAATAACGATAATAATACATAATAATGATAATATTGATAATAATCGTTGAGTTGATTAGTATTGGAGGAATGGTGGGAGGAGTTTTGAAAATTTACTGTAAGTTGCGATGTATTTATCGTTATGAATTGTAAATAAACTCTAATTAAAGTTTATATGATGCTTGTTGGCATTCGTATTACAATCACTAACAATGCGTTACGTTTTATTTGTTTATTTGTTACTGTCACATGGACGCCAACATGAGTTAAAGTTCTTTTGTAACCGTTTCAAAAGAAATGGAACGCGAATTGTTGCAACAGTTTCCATATTATGATCTATACGACAATAGAAACAATGCCGTAGTCGATGCTATGTAGTCATGTAAGTGGAATTCTCTATTTACCCTCCCCACAGATTGTAAAATTTTGCAGATATAGATAATGCTAATATTCATAAAATGGAGCATATTATGATCTACGCTGTATCGAGTCCTAAGCTATCTCTCGCGGCAGTTTTACCCAGTAGGACTATTAAATAGAACAAGTTTCCGTATTGAACTGAATATTTAATCATTTTATCAAACCGGTGGGAGAACGAAATGAATGGTCCTGTGGGATAAACCATCAATTATAACCGCTTTGTTCCCGCATGCCCCTGTGCCAGATATTTCAATCCTGCACCGAGCAAAAATACATCGATTTAACGCTTAGGTATACGAAACGGAATTTTAAACTGATTTAATTTATCAGCGTAATCGTTTCATGGATCAATTTATTTAGGTAAGTTCGAATTTTTACACAGGTAATCCTGCAGATTTTACGCGACAAAATCTCTAAAATTATTCTTACGAACACAACACCTGATAAAGTTTTATTTCTTTATTTATAATAATAAAGATCCTTTTTATCGCCTGTTAAGGGCAAAGATGAGTAACTCGCTTTTGGTAATTCTTAGTAACCCAAATTTACAAACATATTAAAGTAAATGTTTATATTAAATATTTATTTATAGAAATTATATTTATTATACAAGCGAAATACAGGGTGCACCATGTATCCTTCTCTATATTGCTATCTCTTAACGCTAACAGATACAGGGTCGGTTAAACAAGTCCAAAGAAGCGCAATTTTGTGGCCATCTCGAATCAGTCAAGACATACAAAATATCTGTGACCGTTCCTGAAATATCCTGAAAAAACTGAAAAATCGAGATTCCTTATTTTTGCCATATCTTTTTTATTATTGGAGATTGATAAATTATTTTTTGTGAGCTTACATAAGTCGGCAAGAGCTACCCATCTGACATTTCAAAAATTTTCAAAGCCGATGTACTGATACGGGATACCGCCATGCAAGTCCCCATCAGGTACATAAAAATTTATAGGGCGGGGTGGATTCTTTTGGAATGTGAATTTGAGAATTCGGCTCCGGCAATATTAATTTTAATACTGATACTGATATATCTGAAATAAGAATGACTTACGAATAACTAGCTCGTACAGGCAAACGCAATATTTATAATAATCAAATTTAATACACTCTCAAAATACAAAAACGAGCTCATTAAGGTGGTCGACCTCCCCTAAGACTCTGAAAAAGAAACAATTTTCATCTTAAATCTAAACAAAAGTAAACATATTCATAAAATAGGGAACTCCTCGCAAGAACTTCAATAATAGTACATAAGCACTTCAGTTTACTTAGTAGGTAGGTATACCCAAGACGACTTATTAATTAACAACTCACTGTTGCAGGCTTCCTGGTTAAAGATGGGAGAAGTCTGCTTCTCCTTTGGAAATGAGCAAACACGTTCAGATCAGGAATGTGTTTGCTGGATGAATCTGTAGGCGAATGCCACTTTTATTCTTGATGGTAACTTAGTACACCGTTAATAATTAGTATAAGGAGGCTTCACGTCACCGTTGGCTTTCCGAAGAAAAATCACTTTTGCTTTTAAACACTGAGCTTAACTCAACACTGTTAAATTACTCTATGAACTACTCACACCAGTTTTGGATGACGAGAGCTAGCTATTAGTAACTAGGTATAAGTAACCTGACTCAATCAAACTATTTTAACACTGTATTAGAACAAACACATTGTATTAATGTGTTCCAACATTAAATTCAAACAAAAGGATGGGAAATTCGTGTACCGAGCTCTCTCCCGTGTACCGAAATCCCTCCACCTCCTTTCCGGAGTAGGTACCTTGACTGACTGTCTCGACTCTCACCCGTCGACCCTCTACTACCATTCGTGCAAATCAGATGTTCAACAGCATCCCCGGTGGTCTCACCCAGTCCTAGTCGAGCATGAATTGAAAATCGATGGCTTGATAGCTCCGGATCATTACATTACCCCCCTTAAGGATCGGTAGTCCTTGCGAAGTATAACAGAGCAAGGAGTGCAGGTCCTTACCAAAACAAAATGAGGAGGGACTTGATCACCTGACAGTAAACCTTACCTCACCTACAGAAATAACTTTGACTTAAACTGGCCGAAATAAAATTGAATGTATCTACCTATAAAGCATATTGAAATGATATGAAACATAATTACTTACTCTTAAAAATTAATATGTGATACAACCATCACAGGGTGGTAACGCTTTAAAGCGGGTATTATGAGTACCCGTTAGTTCGAAGCCCTCACTAGATACATGATGACTCGCGTGATGAGTCTTCACCCAGACTAAAGCTCCGGGGTCAAAGGTTGTCACTTGACTATTCAGGCCCTTCTCTTCCCTCAACTGAGACGCCTTGAAGAAATTATTTTCGGCTCTCTTTTTCTTTTTCTTTCTTGATTTCCTTCTCATTGACAAATTTCTTATCCTCTGACGAACTAGATGTGACATATTTCTTAACTTCAGAAGACTTTGATAATTTCTTCTCATTGTCGTCCATTTCCATTTAATTTCCAAGTTAGGCTCTGGTTCCTTCTTTTTCTCTTCCTTTTTGTCATTATCTTTATCTTCCTTTACATCTTTATCTTTGCTTTCTTGTTCTTTTTCTCTCTCGGAGAAATTTACTGATAGCTTCCCTGTTTTGCCATTTACCATGAATTGGTTCTTTTTAGTATCAATGATACCTTGATATTCGGTAAGCCAGTCAATGCCCAGTATAATATCTCTCGATAAGCCGTTAATGATTTGTTACGTCCTTGGTGAATAATCGATTCGTATTCTCAAGACACCACCGTTTCCTACCCCTTCCTATCCCTTTTACACATCGGGAAGAAGGAAAAAGGACACCTGACCGGAGAGACAACACACATAGAGAGAAGAGTCGAGGTTTAACATCGAGAGAGGAGAGAGCTCGACCAAGAGTGCCGTTCGTACCAGACTCGTCGATGCTGGTGTTACGAGAACGGGATACCTAGTTCTTTAATGAAATAAGGAAGCGGTATAAAGTAGTGGAACAATCGTGGGTACCTACATAGTGAAGCAGAGTGAACAATAATAATAGTTACAACATCTCGCAAATTAAAACAAGTGCCCCTTTAGTCGGACAAGACACAAGGTCAGTAATTTCGATAATTATTATTAATAATTGTGTTCCTGTCAATCATTGGCAATTACAGCCTGGTCCTTCCCTAAATTTTGATCCTGTCATCCGTGGCGATTCGTTATTACCATCGCGGCATCGAGCCGCATTAATTTAGCCCCCTTTCAGGATCGAATCGCGTCGTTAATATTTCGTGTTGCTCTTTGACGCGGAGTTAACATTTTTTTGGTCCTTCGAGCCGGATAGGAAAGCTCGTGGAAATATAGTTCATTAATTGGTTGCATCATTTGTTTGAAATTAGTTTCTCACTCACTGTGTTAAGGTAGCCTGTTTGTAGGTCAAACGGATTCGAAATAGTCGATCCAAAGGACGCCAGACAGTTTCACCCATTCCACTATTAGGTACTCGGTTTCTACCCCACTCCACTTCTTCGTTCGTTTGCAGGTGTTCGTTTTTAAAAAACCTCTGTAAAATAGTTGGAATATTTTCTCTCTGAATTCGCAGGGCAGAATATTGATTTTGTATTCACGGTATACTGGGTACACTCGGTATCTTAAGTATTGTTTTTGGTGAATTCGAATTCAATAATTTATTTTCAACTCGATATTAAATAAGTAACTTTCACTTGGTTAGGTACTTATTTTTGGTATTGCTCATCGTTCGTTGTTGTTGTATTTTTACAGGTTTTTAACGAATAACCCTTTTTCGTTGTTACAGGGAAAATATTGATTTTTGTATTCACGGTATACCTACTGGGTACACTCGGTATCTCAAGTATTGTTTTTTGGTGAATTTCAAAGTCAATTTATTTTCAACTCGTTTTTAAATAAGTAACCTTCACTTGGTTAGGTACTTATTTTTAGTTATTGTTCGTATTTCGTTGTCGTTGTATTTTTTACAGGTGTAAAAAATAACCCTTATTCGTTTATTGCTTTAGTGTTTTGTTGATACTCTTTAGCAAAATGTCCAACACTTTGGTCGGAGCAAACGCTTCTGTTTCGAAGTTTTTGACTCGTTTGAACTCGATTCTGACAGTAGTTACAGCACCCATTGATGAAAAGTCGCGTTTTATTGTCCTGGCTGCATGCGACAGCGCTTCGGATTTGTACAATCAGGTGCAGGAGGTTGATAAAAATATCCTGATTACGGTTGAGTCGGCAGATAAGAGTGCTTTGGTCGTAGATGTGTCATCGGAGATTTGGAAATCATACTCGGGACTACTTATCGAAGTTGATTCGGTTTATTTTCAGATTAGAGCGGTTCAATTGTCGTTGGAATCGACTCAGGATACGGTGGTGAAATCACGTCATGGTTCGAGTGAATCGTTGAATAGTCGACAGTCTGGTGCTCCCGCACTACCCTCCTCTGCAAGTTCACATGTGAAATTGCCTCGTATCGGTATACCTACTTTTGATGGTTCGTTGAGGATGTGGTCGGTTTATTATGATTTGTTTAGGACTTTGATTCA
This sequence comes from Malachius bipustulatus, assembly GCA_910589415.1. Taxonomy (NCBI): domain Eukaryota; kingdom Metazoa; phylum Arthropoda; class Insecta; order Coleoptera; family Melyridae; genus Malachius; species Malachius bipustulatus. The sequence continues at coordinate 36,312,287 of OU342634.1, read as the reverse complement.
TTCGAATGATTCGTTAGCTCCAATTGAGAAGTTCCAGTATTTAGTTTCGACTTTGTCGAAGGAACCTCTTACCCTTGTCAAACATTTACCACTGACAGATGACAATTATTCGATAGCTTTCGATACTCTTGTCCAAAGGTATCAGAATGAGCGAGTACTTGCGACGTGTTATTGGCAGGCGATTTGTAATGCTCCCAAAATAACGGATTCTGATTCCTCACAATCGCTTCGTGAATTGTTGAATACCTTTTCAGAAAATATTACAGCTTTGGGTCAGGTCTCAGGCGTCTCTCTCTGGGATTTCACTTTGTTCAACTGGTTGCTACAGAAATTGGATAACGCTACTCGAAAGCGTTTCGAACTCCAATTTGCATCTGAAGAGTTTCCATCATATCAGGATTTGCACAAGTTTTTGTCGTCACAGTGTCGTGCATTAGAATCATCTTTGGGGAATGACCTATCTCCGTCTGCAGTCGTTGGTAAGCGGAGTAGCGTCAAGTCTGGTGGAAAAGTGGAATCGAGGAATTCACATGCATTTTTGTCAACGTCGAGTGCGTCTTCATCGAAGCAGTCGTGCTTCCATTGTAATGGAGAACACCCGATCTCGAATTGTCGTTCTTTTTTGAAGTTGGACCCGCGCAAGCGTTTTGAGGCTGTGAAGGCAGCGCGCTTGTGCCTAAATTGTTTTGGCCCTTCACACTTGGTGAAGCAGTGCCCCTCTTCTCATTCGTGTAAGGAGTGTGCAGGTCGGCACCACTCTTTATTACATTTCGTTAAACTTAGTAATTCGGATGGAGCAGCTTCTCATCGAGTTGAGCCGCCTCCAGTCGCATCCACGGTTGCCATGTCTTCTCTCCCATCCTTTCAGGATGTTCGTTCTCGTTCTCGTAGCAATACTACGGTTCTTTTAGCAACCGCATGTATTGAAGTTCAAGACAAGTGGGGCAACTATCAAGTGGTTCGTTCTTTAATTGACTCTGGCAGTCAGTCGTCTTTTATTACTGATCGGTGCCGCAAGCGTTTGGGCTTGCACTTGAATCGATCATCAACACCTATTTCTTGTTTGGGTCACGTGACCTTGGGATCGGCCCAGGGATCATCTGATTGCATTATTCGTCCCGTTGGGGTACCATCACCTACTTTTAAAGTAAGTACTTTGGTCTTGCCCAATATTTGTGGAAAACTTCCCAGTGTTGACATTTCGCCATCGAAGGCGCTTGATAATTTGAAGTTAGCGGATCCTAATTGGTACACGCCTGGTTCTGTCGATGTTTTGCTAGGAGCTGACATCTTTCCCAATATTGTTCATGGTGGTTATTTGTCGGGCAGTGATAACTGTCCAGCCGCAATGAACACGACGTTTGGTTGGGTTCTTTTGGGAACCATTTCGTCGAAGGTTGCGGGCGAGGTTCAAGCTTGTTTTGCGTCGGTAGATTCGACCCTTGAAGAGACTCTTAAGGCATTTTGGAGAGTTGAGGAGGTGCCTTCAGTTGAGGTTTGCTCTAATGAGGAACAAGAGGCTGAGTCGTTGTTCGTTGAGTCTCATTATCGAGAAGAATCAGGTCGTTTTGGGGTATTGTTGCCATTTAAGGATAGCAAAGAGTTGCCTATCTTTAATGATTCGTTGAATGTCGCAGATCGTCGTTTGCTCGCTTTGGAGAGACGATTGTCGAGGTTGCCTCACATTAGAGACATGTATGTAGAGTTTATGAAAGATTATTTGGAGGCTGGGCACATGTCGTTGGTGCCATTGGAGTCGGAATCTGCAAACTCTTATTACATTCCGCATCATTGCGTTTTTAAAGACCCTGGAGTTTCGATGTCTTCTGATGTGTCTTCACTCGCCCCAGTATCGTCGAAAATTCGTGTCGTTAGGTTCTTGTTACAACTAGGTCAAGAAAATTCAAAGAAGTTTCCTCTCACTTCGAAAGCCATTCGTCTCGGGCTTTATGTCGATGATTTTGCCATTGGGGCAAATCAAATCGAGGAAACCTTGGAGTTGAGAAATCAGCTCATTTCGCTATTGCAATTGGGACAATTTGAGTTGCGGAAATGGTCTGCTAACAATCCACAATTGCTTCAGGATCTGCCGGTTGAACATTGTCAACAGCAGTCATCCAACTTTGATTCGGAATCGGACTTTTCGGTGAAAATTCTTGGCCTTCAGTGGCAATCGGCTACTGATTCGTTTTCGTTCATGGTTAAGTCCATAGATTCACCTTGTACTAAGAGAAGCATTCTCTCAGAAGTCGCTAAGATCTATGACCCGTTGGGTTTCTTGTGCCCATTGACCTTTATGGCAAAACGAGTCATTCAACATTTGTGGTATCTCGGGCTGGATTGGGATGAAGATCCACCAGCTGATGTTGTCGAAAAGTGGAATCGATATAAGTCCACTCTTCATGTTTTATCCAAGTTGACAATCCCTAGGTGCTTGGTTCCCGAAGGATCTTTCGTGTCGTGTCAACTGCACGCATTTTGTGATGCGTCGACTGCAGGTTATGCGGGTGTGGTGTATTATCGTTTCGAGGACGCCGATGGCAATGTGCAGGTTCGTTTCGTTACTGCCAAGTCTCGTGTTGCTCCGCTCAAACCACTCTCCGTTCCACGGCTGGAATTGTGTGCCGCAGTCTTACTATCAGATCTCGTTTCGTTCGTCCTTGAACAAGGTCCTCAATCCATTGTTGTTGATAAGGTTTTCGCTTGGAGTGACTCTTCGGTCGCTCTATCCTGGATCAAGTCGTCTTCACATCGGTGGAAGACTTTTGTTTCGAATCGTGTCGTCCACATTCAGGATCGAATTCCTCCGGATTGTTGGAATCATGTACGTTCAGGTGACAACCCAGCGGACGTCGCGTCTCGGGGCTTGTTACCAGAGGAGTTAGTCGGGGCTTCCGCATGGTGGGCGGGGCCTGAATTCCTCAGAGTGCCGCTGGAATCTTGGCCAGCACTCGTTCCTATTGCTCCCACTTCTGATGTTGAACTGGAGAAAAGGAATATTGTTTTGTTCGCTACGATAGAGATTTCGGATGTCGATGTTTTGTTGAAAAGATTTTCTTCTTTGAGGAAAATTCAGGGTATTATCGCTCGTTGTTTTCGTTTCACTAACAATTGTCGTGTTGTCAATAGGACCACTGTTGCATTGAGTGTCTCTGAGTTGCATGCTACTCTCATGCACATTGTTAGAATTGTTCAATCTTCGGTCTTCTCTTCGGAATTGGAGAAAATTCGCTCTGGTAAACCATGTGCCAAGTACTTGCAGTCATTGTCGCCCTTTATTGATGATTTCGGTATTTTGCGAGTCGGGGGTCGACTGTTGCATTCGGGTTTAGCATTCGACGCTAAATATCCCGCATTGTTGCCAGGAAGGCATAGGTTGGTTGAACTTTTGATTGATCAGATACATCGAGGTAATTTGCACCCAGGAGTGAACACTACTCATTATCTCCTTCAACAAAATTTTTGGATCCTGTCTGCTCGTAGGGTCATTCGTAGTTATTTGTCGAAATGCAATCGTTGCTTTCGCACTCGTCCCCTCTCGTTGGAGCCTCCCATGGGGAATTTACCTGTCGCTCGTGTCTCCCAATTGAAGCCTTTTAGTTGTGTCGGGGTCGATTATGGGGGACCCTTTCCTATTGTCTTGTCGAGGTATAGGGGTGTCAAAACTTCTAAAGCCTATTTATGTTTGTTCGTATGTTTCGCGACTCGCGCGATTCATCTCGAGATCGCTTCTGATTTGTCGTCAGAGACTTTCCTAGCAGCTCTAGGAAGAATTGTTTCTTTGCACCCTGATGCGGATGGTGTCGCCAGGGTTGCCTCGGTTCTACGACCAAAGGTCTTCGTAAACGACCTCTGGTCAAACTTTGCCCGTTACCTAACCAGTAACGGACTCAGGGAATTTCGTCCCTGACTTGTCGTTTCGTTTCGTTTCGTTTTTGTTATTGTCGTTAGTTTCGTTTTCGTTAGTTTCGCTTTTGGTTCAATTTTCTGATAGCGGAAAATTCCTCCGGTAATTTTGGTGGGCGGTATGTTACGTCCTTGGTGAATAATCGATTCGTATTCTCAAGACACCACCGTTTCCTACCCCTTCCTATCCCTTTTACACATCGGGAAGAAGGAAAAAGGACACCTGACCGGAGAGACAACACACATAGAGAGAAGAGTCGAGGTTTAACATCGAGAGAGGAGAGAGCTCGACCAAGAGTGCCGTTCGTACCAGACTCGTCGATGCTGGTGTTACGAGAACGGGATACCTAGTTCTTTAATGAAATAAGGAAGCGGTATAAAGTAGTGGAACAATCGTGGGTACCTACATAGTGAAGCAGAGTGAACAATAATAATAGTTACAACATCTCGCAAATTAAAACAAGTGCCCCTTTAGTCGGACAAGACACAAGGTCAGTAATTTCGATAATTATTATTAATAATTGTGTTCCTGTCAATCATTGGCAATTACAGCCTGGTCCTTCCCTAAATTTTGATCCTGTCATCCGTGGCGATTCGTTATTACCATCGCGGCATCGAGCCGCATTAATTTAGCCCCCTTTCAGGATCGAATCGCGTCGTTAATATTTCGTGTTGCTCTTTGACGCGGAGTTAACATGATTAAAAAGTAACTTTCGAACTTTTCTCCTTGTATCTGATATTCGAGAAAAGCCTTTTGACTAACAACCTGTTTATTTTTCGGACCTTTTAGAGCCGCTTCCACAACCACACATGATACTGGGAGTACTGGGACATCTTTGGTCATTGTTCTCAATTTACTGAAAAACGTTAAACTAATGCAGGATGACTGACATCCTGTGTCGATTAAAGCCGGCACCAGCTTATTTCCAATGAATAAGTCAACGGTGGGACATTTAATGGGAGATCGCTGCTCCATCGACAAATCTTTCAGCAGGTCATCATCCGTGAACAGCGAATCCATTGGATACGTTTGACATAATGAACCTACCCTGTTATCTGCCCTTCTTTCGCTCAATAATTCTGGTGAGTCATCTGACCTAATCAGATTTTCCTCACGTTTTCTAGAACAACCATTGTTGGTTGGATCGGGAGTCCCTTTAACCGTAGGGTTAACTTGGTACCTAGTCTCATTTAGGTCGTATTTCTCCCCTTCAGAGCCTTGTCTGGCTGTAATTGAATTAATTGAATTGATTGAATTAATTTGATTGTTTGGTCTTTCGCGATAATTTTCATCATTTCGATACTCTGGTCGCTCATTTCTGGCTAGATTTTCCCTCGTGTTTTGCTTATCGTTTGTTAAAGCGTACCGGTTCGGATTTCCCAATGCCGGGCGCTCGCGACCCATAGGTCCTCTGTTTCCAAATGATCGATCTTGATCCCTCTGAACTGACGATTGTGATTCTCGACCTACCCCCCTAGATTGAGGTCCATTTTCTACCCCCCTTGACCTGTTCCAATTGTCTCGATTAACCGAATAATCATTGTTCATCCCTCCTGATCGGTAGCCTCGGGAATAATTTTCCCTCGGTTGAGAGTCGGATTCTGAATAATTTTGGTTTGAAGTAGTTCTCTGATACGTACTATTTCCTGTGAGCCTATCTAAGCGTTGGAGCTCCTCCTCAAAAACCTCTAAATTTCTAGCTGTCAGAAGGCAAGACCTCTCATTTCTAGGAAAATGTCGAAATAATTCCTCTACAATTTCCTTTTCTGATAAATCTAAGTCAACTTGTGAAAGTTCGCGGATTATTTCATTTAAATAATCCACCCTAGTACCTTTCCTAGAGTCATAAGAACCACTATAAAGCCTTAATGAAACTGTTCTTTTGTCTAAGATAGCTCCGTATTTCTTACGAAAAAGTCTCTCAAAATCTCCAAAACTATCAATTTTGTGGTGTACGTCTTGTACCCACAAAGCACTGTCTCCTTTAAGACAGGTGCGAGCATATAAATACCTTTGCGAATACGGAATTTCCGCTTCCTCCAGCAGCCAATTGAGCTGAGAAAGGAAAAATATCGGATTATCCTGTTGGGGACGTCGCGGGTCGAATTTTAATTCTTTCAGAGAATTCAGGAAAAATTCTGAATTTTTATTGACTTTTTCGCGGTTATTGTTGGAAATTTCCTCCCTGTCCGACCATTTTGGCTTAAAAGAGCCATTGTAATTAATTTTTTCATCGACACATTTTTCCTGGACTTGGCCCTCCAAAGACCTTAATCTATCACTATTTACCTTGATCGAGTCTGAAAGAGATGAAACGACATTATTTAATGATTCTAATATACGATTTTGATTTTTAAACAATTCTGCAAAATCTTTGTTTGTTTCATTTGCGATGCGACTGTGCTTAATTTCGGTACGCGGACCCTGCAGCGGGTCCTGTTCATCGTCGCTTCCCCCTCGATCGACGGTCGGAGTCACTGGATCGCCGCGCTGTGACTGTTCGTAGTTCGTTAGCTGCGATTCTCGGTCCACAGCCCGAGCAATATTTCCCCCGCTCGAACCCATAGCACCATCTATTACACAATTTCTCGGGGTCCTATTTCTCAAAATCATCGAGTGTCCCTTACCTGGGGTAATTTCATTTATTTCATGCATTTTTTTTTAAATCTATACCTAACTATTTTTTTTTTAAAGGTTAGATACTGTCAACTGTCAAGTGGTTAATTATTTATATCTTTTTTTCAATTCCAAAGCCCCGCTGTGGGCGCCATTATGTACTGATACGGGATACCGCCATGCAAGTCCCCATCAGGTACATAAAAATTTATAGGGCGGGGTGGATTCTTTTGGAATGTGAATTTGAGAATTCGGCTCCGGCAATATTAATTTTAATACTGATACTGATATATCTGAAATAAGAATGACTTACGAATAACTAGCTCGTACAGGCAAACGCAATATTTATAATAATCAAATTTAATACACTCTCAAAATACAAAAACGAGCTCATTAAGGTGGTCGACCTCCCCTAAGACTCTGAAAAAGAAACAATTTTCATCTTAAATCTAAACAAAAGTAAACATATTCATAAAATAGGGAACTCCTCGCAAGAACTTCAATAATAGTACATAAGCACTTCAGTTTACTTAGTAGGTAGGTATACCCAAGACGACTTATTAATTAACAACTCACTGTTGCAGGCTTCCTGGTTAAAGATGGGAGAAGTCTGCTTCTCCTTTGGAAATGAGCAAACACGTTCAGATCAGGAATGTGTTTGCTGGATGAATCTGTAGGCGAATGCCACTTTTATTCTTGATGGTAACTTAGTACACCGTTAATAATTAGTATAAGGAGGCTTCACGTCACCGTTGGCTTTCCGAAGAAAAATCACTTTTGCTTTTAAACACTGAGCTTAACTCAACACTGTTAAATTACTCTATGAACTACTCACACCAGTTTTGGATGACGAGAGCTAGCTATTAGTAACTAGGTATAAGTAACCTGACTCAATCAAACTATTTTAACACTGTATTAGAACAAACACATTGTATTAATGTGTTCCAACATTAAATTCAAACAAAAGGATGGGAAATTCGTGTACCGAGCTCTCTCCCGTGTACCGAAATCCCTCCACCTCCGTACCTTGACTGACTGTCTCGACTCTCACCCGTCGACCCTCTACTACCATTCGTGCAAATCAGATGTTCAACAGCATCCCCGGTGGTCTCACCCAGTCCTAGTCGAGCATGAATTGAAAATCGATGGCTTGATAGCTCCGGATCATTACACCGACTAGATCCCAGGATTTTCATAGTCAACATTCGTTTTTCTTATGGCCACCATATTGTTTTTTATGTTTTTCGGTATAAAAAAAATCATAAAAACTAAAAATTGTTAAACTTAAAAAAATAAATTAAAAAAATTTTTGTTCTTCTTTTTTCTTTACAAAAAGACATCTTTTTAGACCGAATTTCATAGATAAATTAAAAAACCATAAGGCAAGCACTATTTCGGCGTATTTTACAAATGTTGACGTTTTTCGACGATTTTTTTTTGGTTTTTCTTTGAAAAAAGAAGAATAAAAATAAAAATAAAAATTTTCTTGAAGTTTATTAATTTTTGGTTTCCATTATTTTTTTCATATCGAACAACATAAAAAAATAATATGGCGGCCATAAGAAAAACGAAAGTTGACTGTGAAAACTCTTAGATCTAGTCGCCATGAAAATTTTTTAAATGTCAGATGGACAGCTCTTAACGGGTTATGTAAGCCTACAAGAAATTATTTATTAATTTCCAATAATAAGAAAGATATGGCAAAAATAAGAAATCTCGATTTTTCAGTTTTTTCAGGATATTTCAGGAGCAGTCACAGATATCTTGCATGGCTTGACGGATTCGACATGGCCACAAAACTGTGCATCTTTTCTCTAATTTAACCGATCCTGTATCACTTCGCATTCAGGAGATAGCAATATAGAGAAGGATACATGGTGCACCCTGTATATGACCATTCATCCATTAATCATATTAATCTTAAATTGATATTATAATTTGTTATGTCTTTGTTATGTATGATGGAACACCCTGTAGCGCAAAGACTTACGTTGTATGTTACCAACTCTAATCCTTCATCACATCATAAACACGCACTGTCTCCAGTTCCCTTTAATACGCTCACATTCGCCTAAGATTAGACATAATAAGACGTTTCATGTCTAAAATTCCAGCGAGGGCTTAATTCAGTCTCCTGGATGAGAAATTTCACACCATCCTAACAAAATCGTCGAGAGTATGTATAAATTTAAATAACGTTTGCGTTGTTTACGTATATGGTAAGTTTTAATAATATTTTTTTCTGAGGTCTAACAGGTTTGTGAATAAGAGGTTTGTGAGAAACATCCCTGTTTCTCTCATGTCTCATGAGATTAACTTTTTTATTATTCTACATATTATCGAGTATACCTATCTAATTATTGTTCTACTCCAGCGACTACTTGATTCTTGACTCTGTCATTTATAAGACCGTCGTGTTGTAATAAAAAAAAATACAACACTGTTTTGATTACCTATCATTACAGAATAGTATTATTGTATGAGCGATTATGAAGCCATTATTCACAAGATGATGATAATGACACGAGCTTTAGCGAGTGGCAGTGTCATAATAATGGCCATAATCGCGAATGTAATACTATGCTTTTTATCGTTCCTATTTACAGCTTTGCTCTGTTTATCAAATTTACAGCTTTTGATTGATGCACGATCGAGCGGGTATTATGTATTGCTAGTGGCTGTGATTATACGTACAAAGAGCCGTGTATTATGAATTATAATTCAATTCAATACCTACGGACTACAACCTTCATAATTCTTCCAAAAAGGTCTAATAATTGGAATATTATTGAATAAGAGTAGAAAAAATTATTTTTAAAACAGGAGTGGAGTAACATGTTCCCTCCAATAAAATTAACTCATTTTCTGAAAAAAGCTGTATATAAAAACAAATTATGACTTGATGAAGTAATAATAAGGAAATCTATACACAAACCATTGCAGTAGAAAAAACTTACTCCTGCATGAATAAAAAAATATTTCATTTATGCTATTTCATACTTCCATCAATAATTCAATTTTAAACTATCCTATCGCGTCGTGTGAAAACGAATATCCCAATGAAATGTTAATATCACTGTGTATCCTATCAAATTTATCGATTTGATTTTCATGGGAGACAAACCAGGAAATGCAAAAAACGATTTGATTGTATTGCGTTTTGATTTAGTATCTGTGTCAACATTTTAGATTTGTTTGTTTTTTGCTTCGGTCGTGTTTCCACTTTTTCCATGTGTTACCTACTTGTAGGTGATGGGGCAGATTCATGATATGAAAAATAAAAAGGTTTCATCATCGCTTGCGGTTAAAATTATGTACAGGTTGAAAATCATAACAATATGCAATTCAAATGATGGTTCCTTGTTGAAAAATTAGATGTCTTTAATGTAATTAAAAATTAATTTGAGCAGCCCTGTTCAGACACAGCCCCTTAATAAGAAGCCCCTTTTTTTATTATTTTATTACGTTAAAAGATTCGTGCTGAAAGTAATCCCAAACTCAAGCAGTTAATTATTTATTTAATAATTACTTATAATTATTTTTCATACTCCACACAGGAATTATTAATTTTTGCCTATTAATTTATTTACACTTAAAATAACTAAATGATTTGACTTATAAATTCAGAAATTACTGTTCTATTTTTATAAACAAAAAAACTGCACTAAGGTTCGGGAGTAAAAAAAGGTAATAAGCCTTATATCAGAAAACTACCTTCCTAAATGGTGAATATTTTTTTATCTGTTACAATTTTCCCCAAATCATTTTACGAGTGACATATTACCCATAAAGCGAATGATAGCTTGAATAACAATATCTAATGCGAGATCGGTTTCTGTATAGGTAATAAAGCCTAAATCGCTGCTACACTACTGGCAGGTGCCTACCGCGGTCCTTGCAGGACGATTTCAGGATATTACACGAATTTATGACCTGATGGAGAGGCCGTAAAGTTATACCAGCCAAGGACAGGCACGATTTAGGGATATTATAGAACTCATTGCACGTTCGCGTAAATCGCGTATAGCGACGCCAATGGAAAACCCACGTAGTAGGTATTGGAAATTATTTTTCAAGATCCCTTAGAAATACCTATACAGGGTAAAATACAGAATTAAACAAAAAATGTCGTTTAATTAGTTTCTCTAATACATATAATATTGTGATTAACGTATTACTTTTTTTTGCTTCTGATCTTATTTATTGATCAGAAACTTAAAAGTGGAGAATACCTTACATTATGAAGTTATATTGAATATACGAGTAGCCCTTAAGAAATTTATTCAATGAGCGCAGAAGAGATGATGATTTAAAAACTTTTTTTGTCTAAAATAGATAATTAAACTGGAAACTTCTACAGAACTTGTTTGACGAATATTTTTCAGGGTGCTTCGAAAGCTGCCCCTCGAAAGCACATTTACTCAAAAATCCAGAATAAAAAAATATATTTTTTGCAATTCTTTGACGATATTTCACAAACCGTTCAAGATGTAAAACTGAGTTTTTGCACACATGTTACTATTGATTTTTTAATGCTAGCTAATTTTTTTCATATGCCAGTGGCTTAGATTTTAGAGTTGCTTGAAATTTTTTGGTCCAAACTTATACGACACTGGGAAAATTGGCATTGTGAAAGCACATTTTTTAAATTATTGTCTGTTTTCTACATCAAGAAGGTGCACTTGGTCAAAAGCTTCAATGTGACCGGTTTGCGAGAAAAACATCATTTGATGATGAAAAACATAAAAGTATCACCATGTCTTATTGTGGACAAAAGACAAAGAGAACTAGGTACTTACCTATAATCTGCAGGCATAGTTTACAGGATTGTGCAGGTATTCAGAAATGTAAACTTCAAGTTGTATATTCCCTAGAGACTGCAATTGAAACCTTTTGAAACGTAAGTGTAGGAGCAATTGGCTGACTAACGCTAATGGGAATAATTATTATCACCCTAACTTGAAGCAGTGGTTGTTTTGGTCTTCTATTATGAGGCTGAAGTTTGGGCGGGTAACATGCATGAATTTCAACAGAGATCAGAATTTGAATTTTCGATGCTATGACACATTGTTTCAGTTTCAATTCAAACGTGCATTAGAACAAGATGGAGATTGTTCACCGTCAAACTTTCATGCGCTAAATTACATTGGAATTCTAGATCATCGATATACATCTTCCAATCTAGCGCAAATGTTCACTTAAAAACTTTTATATTTTTCTTAAGACTATTTTTCCCTTCATTTTTATGTCCATGGCCTGGAAGCCTATTCTCGAGTTCGTGAGAATAAAATTAAAAAAAACTCAGTTTTTTCACGAGTGTACAACCGTCTAAAAATTCCCACAATTTATGATTAAGTCAGATTATTTGAAACTTATTATAGTGCTTTGTCAATATTGTTCTCTCTAGTCTTTTTTTGCTTTTTTCACTTGGTACCAACGCCTGTGACCAAATGTGCCTAAAATATGACATCAAGGTGCTCAAACATCTCCGTATCAAGTTTGGACTTTGAATGGGAATGATCTCCGGTGATCGTTCCATTCCCTGGAACTCGAGAATAGCCCCCCTGCTGAGATGTGAATAGGAAGTCTCGTTTAGCGAATATTTTGTGTTCACGTACCTACTCTAGATTTTGTTGTTTAGAATAGTAATAATAAATAAACATAGTTAACTGTAAACATATTAATAACAATGAACCAATTTACTATACTAGATGTTTAAATATCTATTGTGTTAGTATCAGCACAACCTCAAGCTGAGAATGGAACCTGAGTGTAAGCTTTTGCTACAAAATTTTGATTTAGAAAAAATAATTTTAAGGAAGTTTAATTTTTACAGAGCGAGACAATTTATTTGAAAAATTTCATTATAAATTTTCAAGTAATTTTAGCTCAGTCACTTTAAACTATTGTTAAAATAATAGTAACGAAGGTGAAATGAGACTTGAAATTTTAAAGTGACTTTAATTTTATCAAAATTCAATATCAATCAGTTGAAGGTGAAAGCCTTTGACAGGACTTTCACAGTGAATTTTAGATAATATTTAGAAGGGTAAAATCAAGGAACAACGATGGCTGACTGCTCTAAAAGTCAACGGCCCACGTCGGAGAGCATTAAAGGCTTCCAGTTAAGACACTTCTTGATATCTGCTTTCCATTCCCAGTGAGCCGTGGAAGCCTTCCCTCTATGCCCCCGCCTTTCCGATGGTTCTTCGAGTAGCATGAAGCAAATGGCCCATTTTTATCACTTATTCTCCATTATGTCAATGTAAAATGAAGACCTTTGTCAGATAAATCAGGTATGATTACGTTAAAAATATCATAGCTTAATAATGAAATTTTCTTCAATCCTATTCCAGTTTTTCGTTGTATTGCTATTAAAGCATTTTCGATATCACCGCTATAAAATAGATAGACCTCATGATGGATCAATTTGCCTGTAGGTTTTATACCGATAAAATGAACACCGACAACTTATTAAAAGACCCAGAGAAGTTTTGGTTTTTAGAAAACATTGTTTGAATGGAAAATATTCATGTTTTGCTCTTCTTAACAAGGTGTAGTATAATAAGCTCTAAATAATCGTATTAACAACTGGTGAGCTTGAAATCGAGATAAACAAAAATCGAAACACCCCATTTTTCAAAAAAAGGTTATTGAAAGTCGTAGAAATAACAAAAAGTTAAAATTATTTCAATTGACAATAAGGTAATACCTATATCATGAACGATCATTCTAATGAAATAAATGAACGCTCAAAGTACTCATACAATCAACATACAGTTTTCCAAGAAATAAACAATTATTATCTAAGCAATAAAAAAAGTTTTTTTTTTTAAGTAGGTGGGTGCTTGTCCGATTTGGTCGAATTTTTTTGAATGACAGGTTGTCTCTTGAAGAAAGTTCTCATCATATTCAAGTACTTTCAAATGGAAACTTATTTTTTATTAATACAGGGTGAAGCAATAACAGTACTTATGTGATTTTCCTAAAATTTGAAATACCCTTTAGAGTGCAACAATAAGATCATTTCGTTATATCTCTTGGTCGACTATAGCAGTGTATGAAGAATCAGAGATGAAGTGAATTGTCATCAGCTAAAAACAGCTGTCAAAAAGCTTTGATAGAAATATATTTCCATTATTAGTTCTTATGTTTTCTTTTCCAAAGTCTGTATTTTCATTAGTATGCAATTAAATAAACTTAGAAAAGTCGTGTTAAAACAAAAATATGGTCCTGAACGAGGGCTTTAAAATTCTCGGATCTGGCTCATTTTCACTAGGCATGACTGATAGACATTTTTGGGAGGGGTGGAGTACGTATACTTCCGATAATTTTACAAATTCTTGGTTTTCCTCTTGGTACCCGGGATTGTGTAATTTTTGTAGCGAATTAAATTTGGTTAATAATTTTCAATAAAAAAATGTTATACTATAAAATTGTGTTTCTCTTATTATATTTGCCAAGATAACAGAGTAAGTTAAAGAAAAACAATATGTTACATAAAGATAGGGCTAGAGTTTTATTTTGATTATAGGTTGAAATTGTTATTTTTGAACTCTACAGGGTGTTTCAAATTTTTGGAAAAAAACACATACATATGTGTATTTAAAAAACATAAGGTTGCAATACGAAAACACTAATACACTAACTTTCTGGAAGAGCTGTCATTCAACAAAAAATTCGTTCCAATTGGACAAACAGTTTTGACGAAAACTAAAAAAAAAGCTTTTGGTTATTTCATAGTGGTGCGTTAATTTCGTCATTTGTTGTATCAATATAAGTTACCTGTGCATCAATGACTTATTTTTCAATTTTTTGGCATTGCTAAGAGATATAACGCAATGATCTAATTGTTAAACTGTCATATTTTATGACTTCAACAATATTTCAATAATCCAAAAATTGATAAAATGACAGAAATCGTTTCGTTATAATATAACGAAACGATTCCTTAAAAGATATTATCTCTGGTCCAACTATATCTGTTTCAAGTTAGCAAGTTTTACCTTTTCAAATTTTATTTTAAATTTTGATTTTTCCTTTCATTTTCAGCAAAACACTTTATGCAAAATTGTCTAGTTTCATGTTGAAAATAAAATAATTTTTACATTTTAGTGGAAAATCAGAGTCCAAAATAAAATCAAAATGCGACAGTAGTTATACCGGGTGGCTGACCATACCTCTCTACGAGTATACATTGTAACAACTACCCCCCTACCCCCGATGATCGTCTAGAAAAAGCGGCCAGGACCCACCTCGTTGTGTCGTTTCTTCTTGTAGCCACCCTCGGTTCTCGGATAGGGTATGCAAAAGCTCAGGAGTCAAGAAATACCTTTGTGATCAAAATTACTTCCTTTAAAAATTAAAAAATGAAATGATATCACCTTTCATCCATTTTCAAACTGGATACCAGTTCATTCCTTACAATGAATCTTTAGCTACCTTAATTATTAATTTACTGCAGCTGATTTGATAAGGACCTGCTTGAGTCATCTCAATCATCTTACTCTCTGTTTGCCTTGGCTTTTGTGTGTGAGGGTTGTCGTAAAAATTCCTGACCTGACAATGAATTGAATGGTTTGGTGATTTCACTTTCGTCGGGTGTTTGGTTGGGTGTCTTTGAGACTTTCGGTGTTGCGAGATTGGGCAAGTTTTACTTCAATTTCAAGCTTGTGGTTTTACTGTTTTCTCTGTTTCCTGATTTGACTAAGTCATCAATTTGCAGGTAAGCTTTACCAAGAGAAATTACCAGAACCTACAAGAGACGAAGGCAGCATCCCACTGACCTTCTCCCTCAGGCCACTCTGTTCAAGTGAACATCGGTTTTACGCGACTTACACAATATTAAAAACACTGAAGGCACTCTCGCATTCGCGCAACTGCTGAAAGAAAATACCTTGATCTCTTTGGATCTGAGTTTACCGCAAAAGGTTATTATTATTAGGCATATTAGGCTATTGCCTAATAATACAAAATAGTTTCCATGAAATTTGAAAGTTGCCTATAATAATTGTCAAATTATTTGGACGAATTATTATTAATATTAATTGTGTTATTAGGCAATGCTTTATGTACAGGTCAGCCATCCGGTATAATAAAAATTATTTGTTAGTATTTAAATTATTCTCAATAAGTACATACCTACATCAATAATAGAACGCGCTGAAATTAAATTGTAATGTACAATTAAAATTTATCAAGAGAATAATTCATATAGACTGGTGTAATTACCTTCGCTTCAAATTTCTATTAAAAACTGTCGTTGCCGTAGGTATAATACTTCACTTCAGTTTCTAGTTTCTATAATGAATTTATTTTTAGTCTAGACCACTTATTGAGCAAGACTTATAAAGCACTTCCTTCCATTAACTTCAACTAATTAATTAAGGTACTTTTAATTAATAGGCACTATGTTTGTATTAAACTACCTAGATAATAACAAATTGATGTCAAAACTTTTGCTTAATATACTGTTACTTGATGAACGAAAAAGAAAAAAATCTAAATGTCCCTCAGATATTTATTAGAAATTACATTTTACTAATGAAAGAGAACTAGACAAATGACATATAAAAATAACAAATAAAAATAAAATACTCAGCCTGCTATTGGGGGAAAATCGTAACAATGTTGAGTGTATTATTATTGATGAAGAATATAAAGGGTACCTACTCTTAAGTGTCGTCCCATTATTGAATTGTCATTTTCTGTTGAATTTTAAATGTTTTTAATAACCAATCTTTTTACTCTGCCTCCAACTCTAATGAACCCTAGTATCCATAATATTAATATTATGCTACTATGCTATTATGATTTCATTAGATAACAGTAGGAATTTATAAAGAATCGGAACTTCATTTTATGTTGGGTAGTTTCGGAGGACCTGCACTCTAAAACAGTGGTAACAGTGGTAGGCCAAGATGCGTGTTCTCCCATAATACTCTCCTATTCGTAATGAACTGAACAGTATCAATATGCGCACGAATCAACAATCAGTAAAGCGAGTAGATACAGTACAAATTGCCATCAAAGGGCATAATTACTGGAGCGTTACATTTAATCGAACGCACTTTTGTGCTGTCGAGTGGACTAATCGACAGGTTGAAAGTTGTTGGAATTTTATTAAAAACGTGTAAAATTAAGTGACGACGACATTGATTCGTCTTTATTCATAAGAGCGAGAAGACTGTCATACAAGAGCAGTTTTTCATGCATATTTGAATTAACCTTTATTATAGTGGGGTAGATCTAGATCTCAAAACGACACTCTTTTTTTTATTTTTCATTTCATCCAACTTAGTGCACCGCTACAGTTATGTAGCCCATTTAGCGCAAGTTTCGGAGGTATGGAGGGTGGTGAAAACTATAGGTGTAAAAACGGGGGGAAATGCTTTTTTGTCTCTTATAGTATCTCTCGATGATAGGAATATGCAGACCGGTTTCCAATATTTTCAGCCCTTTCCAATGCATCTATACATATTGCCTTCAAAATGAAAAATGGCGATTTTCGCCATTTTGCAACTGTAAAACCCATTCTTACCGGATTTTCTCAGACGAACTTATTAATCTATAAAAAAAATAGACAATATCGTCATGGTCAATGAAGTCAAGGAACACCCTGTATAAAAAATGTTACGTCGCTGGAACATACAATAAATTAAAAAATCTGTTTTCTTATTTTTACAAAAAATCTGCAGATACTTACCGTTTTATCGAATTTATTCCTTACTTTTCTCGCGCATTGTATATTGTTTTTTATACTTTTCTTTAATGTGCAATATCTCACGCGCGTTGAATCCCGGTACGTTCAACACATTTTAGGATCAAAGAAACTGAAAGGTTGTTTAATTTCCTTTAAAATGAGCCCATCTAGGAATCTCTAGCCCTTTCCCTTCCCGTGTTATCGATAAAATAACTGCAGAATAAATCACTCGAGCTACGCTCTCGTGATTTTTTCAACAACTGTCGTTAAATTTCCAATGCAAATAAGTATTTGAGACCAACTGCTAAAAAATAGCCGTCTAAATCTTAGCTCTAATAGTATTACCGCCGATAATTTGAAATAAACAAAAACATAACAAAGAAAACTTATTTTTAATTAATTTTTAATCCGTTAATAATACATAATATTATGTAAAAGCGAAAAATTGTCAAAATGGTGGTCAAAAAACCTGCCACGTTAATATTTCTGATAATACCTAACTAAAATGTAAATTATGCAGGTGATTATTAAAATGTGATTATCTCGTATTTTGAGGGTGAAACAGTTAAGTGCTCATTTTCAAGAAATCAACCTGACCTACGTACCTATACAGGGTGCACCATGTATCCTTCTCTATATTGCTATCTCCTGAACGCTAAGAGATACAGGGTCGGTTAAATTAGAGAAAAGATGCGCAGTTTTGTGGCCATCTCGAATCCGTCAAAACATGCAAGATATCTGTGACAGTTCTTGAAATATCCTGAAAAAACTGAAAAATCGAGATTTTTTATTTACCTCATATCTTTTTTATTATTGGAAATTAATAAATAATTTTTTGTAGGCTTACATAAGCCGGCAAGAGCTATCCATCTGACGTTTCAAAAATTTTCAAGGCCTACTAGATCCAAGAGTTTTCACAGTCAACTTTCGTTTTTCTTATGGCCGCCATATTATTTTTTTATGTCGTTCGATATGAAAAAAATAAGGAAACCAAAAATTAATAAACTTCAAAAAAAAATTATTTAAATTTTTATTCTTAATTTTTCAAAGATAAACCTAATAAAAAATCGTCGAAAAACGTCAACATTTGTAAAATACGCCGAAATAGTGCTTGCCATAAGGTTTTTTAATTTATCTATGAAATTCGGTCTAATTATGTGTCTTTATTGTAAAGAAAAAAGAAGAATAAAAAATTTTTTAATTTATTTTTTGAAAAAATCTAACGATGTTTTGTTTTTGTGATTTTTTTTATACCGAACAACATAAAAAAACACTATGGTGGCCATAAGAAAAACGAAAGTTGACTATGAAAATTCTGGGATCTAGTCGGCTTTGAAAATTTTTGAATTGTCAGATGGGTAGCTCTTGACGACTTATGTAAGCCCACAAAAAATTATTCATTAATCTCCAATAATAAAAAAGATATGGAAAAAATAAGAAATCTCTATTTTTCAGTTTTTTCAGGATATTTCAGGAACGGTCACAGATATCTTGTATGTCTCGACGGAATCGAGATGGCCACAAAATTGCGCTCCTTTGGACTTGTTTAACCGACCCGGTATCCGTTAGCGTTAGGAGATAGCAATATAGAGAAGGATACATGGTGCACCCTGTATAATGTAATATTGATGCTCTCTATTGTCCGTATTCATCAAACTTCAAAATATAACTCTGGGGTTATATTTTGAATTTACTGACAGCTGATTGGTCTAATGATCAAACCCTACGAGTTTTGAACCAATGACATGTTCCAAAATTTAACCCCAGGGGTTATATTTATTGATGAATACGGGCCTATAAGATACATCGAAATTAACGGTTATTAAATTTTGTTTCCATTTATAAAGTTTTTATATTTGTAACGAAAAATAATTTTTTTAATTTCAGCTTTTTCATCCCTTATATATTTTTCATTGTCCATATTTTCTTATAGCAAGTTGCGCCGTGCCATATCGTGATACTTCTAAATCAAGAATCTTCTATTTCACCACGTACCACTACTTCGGAACACGCTGAATAATATACAAATTCCTAGAACTTCACTGCCATTTTTAAAGAAAGAGTTTTATGTTCCATCAGTCCCACACTTTTTATGGAGACCAACAAAATTTCCACGGTTTATTGAGGGTACAAATTTTGTAGTTCTGCAGATACTGGAAATTTTCTGAATGGATATTTGATGACAGGCATATTTGCTGAAATTACAGGAGAATATGAAATAAAAATTTTGGCAATTAAGAAAAGAAACTTTATACTTATACAATATAATGTCAAAGTATAATAATAATAATAGGTAATAACAAAAAGAGAAAACTAGCTACGTGAGCGTATCGTGCTAGTCTGGCGGAAAAGTCTGTTCGTTTATGGCAGTAAAATACTATCACGCCGTGCCAGAGGCGTCTATGGTGCCTGTTCAGACTCACCCGGTGCTGGATGCATCTCTTGGCATGGTAGTAGAGCGGAAAGAGCCCGCTATCTCGCTTATTTAAGGTAGAAAAATTTTTCGGAGTAGAAAGATATGGGACCGGTACCATCATATTAAGGGATCTTTGGGGCACTAGAATCTCGTTTTACGACTCCTTTGGTGCTGACAAAAGTTACAGCCCTTTGAATCTCAGATTTGTGATTTTTTTTTCACGAGTAAAAGCTTCGCAAAGTATTTTTTTCTCCGTCACCGGTTGACATTGGGGACTCTAGTTTTGTTTTTCCTTTATAGTTATGATTAGTGAACGAAATGACGTATTTGAAATGCAAGAAGTTTGTTCAATTTTCAAAATATTCAGTGTTTTTGACCGATTAAACACACAATTTCTGCAAAGTTCCGACTTTGAACACCTTTAAATTTTTTTATGCGAAGTATTAATAAATAAACGTCCCTAAATTATTATTGAGTAGGTACATAACAGTAACACTCGCAGTAACAATCTTATCCTTGTTCAACAGCCGTCGCCGCGCTATAACTCGCACTCCGTCCGTTCTATTATAAACATATCTGTTCAACTTCAGGGTTTCATATAAACGGCTCTAGAAAGTTTATTTTTGAAACGCGACTACATTTGTTATGTTCACAAAGCTTCATTTTATCAGATGGTAACAAAAAAACTAAAATCGATATCGTGAAAAAAAAATTTAAAGGTGTTCAAAGTCGGAACTTTGCAGAAATTGTGTGTTTAATCGGTCAAAAACACTGAATATTTTGAAAATTGAACAAACTTCTTGCATTTCAAATACGTCACTTCGTTCACTGATCATAACTATAAAGGAAAAACAAAACTAGAGTCCTCATTGTCAACCGGTGACGGAGAAAAAAAATACTTTGCGAAGCTTTTACTCGTGAAAAAAAATCAGAAATCTGAGATTCAAAGGGCTGTAACTTTTGTCAGCACCAAGGGAGCTTGTCGTAAAGATTCTAGTGCCCCAAAGATCCCTTAACATGATGGTACCGGTCCCATATTTTTCTACTCCGAAAAATTTTTTGTGCATATTTTCAGCCTCTTTCCGCTCCACTATGGCGCGCTGAGTTACCACAAACGAAGAGATATCCGCCGAATTTGCTCGTTGCGACCAAACCGACCAGCAAATCTGTCCGTCTATGGCCAGAAAAACTATTCGGTTGATCTACTATTTGGTTTTTACGTAGGTGAAAGTACCAAAACACTCCCAAATGTAGGAAAATGTAAAAGTAAATTACAAAACTGCGTAGTAACGCTAGTAGTTTATTTAAAAATGTGCAGATTTGACCTAACCGTGTCCTGCGTCTTATAAGATAGACAACTCATTATTGAGGTTTAAATTTCAGATAAGTAGGAACCTCATGATAACTGTTAATAATCCCGGTACAATTTTGTTCCCTTATAGGTATTAGAGACTCGCTTTATTCATAATTTGTTCTAAATAAGATCATTGATAATAATTTTTTTTCTGAATCTGCGAGAAAGTATTTCAACATATTGGAAAAAAGGTGCACCATGTATGTGATACCATAAAACTTGAAGTATGTAGGTACCTACCTATTTATAAAATTTTATTGCAGATTGAATAATATGCTTGAATAATAAACAACCATTACAACACATTTTCAATACAATCATTTCGTTTTATGAATTATTTAAAACATTGTAACAATCATTGAAATATAGCATAGATAGTTGGCTTTCTAGACGAAATGGTTTAAGTCTTAGACCAAACACCTGGAAAACAATTGTTTGAGATATTTAATTTTAAACAATAATGTTGTTTTTAAGAATTGCATCAATTATGTTAGTTCTAGGTGTTTTTATTCCGTTGGGAAAATTATTCGTTGATGGTATGCATTTTTTCTTAATCATCAATGGCTTAATTTCAACTATTCAGGTTCTAATACTTTATTGAATATTTTTTCATCATTTATCAATTATTCATAATATTTTTGCAGGAAACGAACTATGGCAATTTCAAGATCTAATGCTTGTATGTACAGTATGTTTTTCATGTTTTCCGCTTATTTTATTGAAAGTACAATAAAATAGAAATTGTTAAAATAATGGTTTAAATTATGGTTTTGGATAATTTTTTAAATCAATGAACGACACGGGGAAGTAAAAGAATTGAAAAGGCATACGACATTGATAAACTAAAGTATCTACTATCCTGAAAAAGCTATTTATTTGTAACTTATTATAGTGATATAATATTATTAATAATAATTATTGTATCTGTGTTTCTCATAAATCTTGTTGATACCTTAATAATATGACATAAATATTTTTTTATTTATTTGAAAAAAGAGGGTAGCTGCTTTTGAACTGTGATTTCATCATTTTATTATTTTTTTTTAATAGCAACCTTAATTTTTATGTCAGGGATGGATTCTCCTCTTCTTCGTGAATATAACGATACTACAGGGTGTTTTGTTAGAAAAAAAACCAGAATATAAGTAAGGCAGAATTCTTCCCAATTAAAATAATTTCAAGTTGAAAGAAATAATAATAAGGGCGAATTAAACTAAAAAATTAATTGTTTAAATTGTTTAATCTTAAAATCCCTTGTCTAACAAAAAACTTATCCGAATCGAAATGATTATATCTTAAAATTTATCGTTACCATGATGTTTAAAGATTTATGAGGGGGAAACACACTGAAATGTCAGTTCTGCTTGAACGTGAATCGTGAATAGTGTTCCAATAGTATTTTTTTATTACTTTAGAAATTTAAGCGTGGAAGACTTACCTCGGTAAGGTCGGCCTAAAATCCGTCCATGATAAAAAAATTAAATGCACTACTTGAAATTGAAGGTAATCCCTACATTTCTACAAGGCAGATAGCTTTAAAACACGATATTGATTATTCAACTATCGTTAATAAACTACTGAGAAAAGAAAAATTTCATCCCTACAAGCCTGAATTGATCCATAAATTAAATGAAGATGATCTCGATCGTCGACTGCAGTTCTCTGAAGAGTTCCAGTTGAGATATGACTAAAATCCTAACTTTTTAAATAAAATAATTTTTTCGGACGAGGCGACTTTTTGTTTGAATGAGACAGCGAACCCCCATAACTCCAGATACTGGTACAGAAAAATCTTCACTGTACCCATTAGTATTCCACACGCAGAGACAAGGAAAAATAAACGTGTGGGCTGCAATAATTGGAGACCGTCTTCTAGGGCCCTATTTTTTAATGAAAATTTGACTGATGAGCGGTATATTTACATTTTTTGCGGGAAGAACTTGCTTTTTCTAATGGTGCGAAATTGCAATAACAATTTAACAATTGAAATAACAATATGCCTCACGGAAGAATCTGATTTCAACAAGATTCTATGCCTCTTCCTCATTTTGGTGTTAATTTTAGGCTATTTCTGTGAAGCCTGCGCGCTCACCTGACTAGACACCTATAGATTTTTTTCTCTGGGAGTATTTGAAATCAAGGGTTTACTTCAATAGACCCAAAAATTTAGAAGATCTAGACCCTCTCCAATTGTGTTTCCCTTTGGAATTTCAGGATTTGAAGGGGGTCAAGACTGGGTAGAGACCCTCCGATGAGCTGGTGTTGTCCCAGAACATTTCTTCTCTCGCATTCTAGTGCCCCGCAGTTCGTCAATAGGTGACGAGGTGTCTCGTTTCCTTCCCTGCAGAATCTGCAAAACGCCATCTTATTTATGCCAAGTTGTCTCAGGTGTTCATTATGAGCTTGCAATTACCTGAGTTAGGAATCCCGTTAGCATTCTGAGATTTGCTTTGTTGAGGGTCAAGAGTTGACCTTTCTAGGATAAAGTTCCGAAGGAGCGCCTTGGATTGCTTCATTTGAAGAACGTGTCTTCAAGGCGACTAAATAGCTCTGCTCCTATGAAGGTAACTGCTCCTCCTTTTCTTGCCAATGAGTGGGCACGTTCATTTCCCTCAATCCCAGTGTGACCTGGTATCCTTTTGAGCTAAATTTGGTTCTCTTTGCCTAGTTTGTTGAGTTTTTGTAGGCAATTCCATGCCATTTTAGAGCTGATGATACGAGAGCTCAACGTTTTTATGGCTGCTCGACTGTCTGTCAGTATTGTTATTTTCCTATTTTTATAGTTTCTGTCGAGGTTTATTTGAACGCATACTTCTATTGAGTGTGGTTCAGCTTGAAGTATGCTTGGGGGTGTTCCCATCGGCTCGGAGTAGTTGAAGCCTGGCCCATATTATACTCCTGCCCCAGTTCCCTCGGTGGCCTTTGAGCCGTCTGTATACACAATTTTATTGTACCTTCTTTGAGAGTGTGTATGCGGATGTGTTACTCCACTCCTCTTTCGTCGACAGGTCTACGATGAAGTTTTTCTTGAAGATGTCATTTTATTCGTTTCTAAATTTATTTTTCTTATTAAACTTAAGTTTTTCTAACAAATAACACTGTGTCTTGTCAGTGAATAGAAATAAACCCCTAGTATGTGGTAAGTTGTATTCACGAAGAAGAGGAGAATCCATTCTTGACAAAAAATGGGGTTGTTATTAAAAAAAAAATATGATGACGTCACAGCTCAAAAATGTGATTTGATTAAAAATTAACTTTTAGGTGGATAAATGTCTTTTTTACAAAAAAAAAATCGAACTGTTTCGGGATTTTGGAAAAAAATTATAAATAACAAAGTTATGAATATTATGGGGAACTTCACCGGATTTAAGTTATTTTACACTCACCGTCTAAAGAGAATGCAGGAATTTCCTGAACCGGGTGTATTTTTCCTTCCCTACCTCATATATCCTTATTTATCTCCCTAATGCTAGTGTTTCTTCGACTACACCTTTAGCAATAAACTACATTAATGATGCCTCGGGAGCTAGCTCTGTATTAGCCAAAGAAGCCGGTGAAGGAAGCTAGTCATTAATACGTGCCTATTTCGGGCTTCAGCAGGATCTCAGACATTCTTATCTTCCACCTAAGAGAAATTGATGAAGCTTGGCCGTACGGAACGTGTACGCACTGTCCTCCCTAACGGATGATTACAGAGATGTGTTGTTTTGCTGAAATCTCTCGCAAAATAAAACGGATATTACAAGAGAACTCCTTTTTTAAGACTTAAGAAAGACGCATGCTTCATTTTTTAGGTGACCAATATTTTTATTGATCTAAGAATTATATTTTTGAAGCAATATTCTTTTGGGTTTTACTTTTTTTTATAAATATGAAAAATTAAAAAAGATAAAAAATTTACAAACATTCGACTCAGGTATACGAGTTTTGTTCAAAAATTAAATTATTTTTTAATCAATCAAACTGAATTTATTTAGAAAGAGATCGCGGAAGTTTTTCAAGTACTCAATCCTACAGCAGATATTTTAAACCATATTTTCATATAGGTAATCTAATTCTATTTCACTTACATAAAATTGAACTTTGATAGAATCAACTTTTTGAACACCTTCTAAACTTTTCAATTATTTTTTATAATTATTATGTACCTAATGCGTTTTTTCAATTCTCCACCAAGGTAATGGAAAGGAAAATATCTACGTCCTGTGAAGACCTAGTTAGTAAGTAATTTTCCGCTGTAAGAGCTAATCAACTATCCGTTGAAGGGCTCAGATACGCGTCCCTTGGAGATATTCCACTTCCTACCAAGACAATTAAGGGCTCTGACTTCCTCTTCAGTGCAATTCCGGAAATAATACAAGTCAGATTGGATCCTTCTTGAAGCACTCGATTGCATGTTTGTAATGGAATAAGACGGTCAACTTGACTGTCAAGCCCAGTACCTACCAGAGATTTAACAACTATCGAGCTGTATTATTGTTCTGCTGCCTTTCACGTTACGCTCATTTTCGCAATTAAATGGCTCATTTACAAAGCTAGCTATGTAGATCATTAATACCAAAACCGAAACTTCGCAAAGCGTAATTTGAACAGATATCCATTTTTGATAGAAACATCAATAATAATGAGTAGATGTGGGTAACTAGTTATTTAGAGAAGGAACAATAGTTAAAATGGTCAGACAGCTACGGTCTATATTATAATTTATCTATCGTCTATTTGAAGAGGACTGCTTTGTTGGCAAGTTAACATAAATTGCAAATAATCCACGAATCCTTTGTCCTGATGGAATGTTGAATTGCGAATATACAGAAGGACCTATTTAAATCTGAATCAGCACGCTTTTATCTACTTTATCTGACTTTTCATTTCCCAGGGTATTATTGTAACGTGTTTTTTACGTGTAATAATTAATTAAAATTAATTTACCCATCAAATATCCTTTGAAATATAAACGAAAAGGGAATTCAAAAAAATTAAAAAAAAACAACTTCCACCACCTGTATTTTGAAAACAGTATGCCTAAGCTTACGTTTATAGGAAAAAAGTCTATTTTTTTTTAATCACCACCTTTTCTAAGTAGGTACATAATAGTTTCGGTCGCCCTGTATAAATAAATTACCTAGACCTTAGAGAATAAATCAAGCCAAATAATAGTGAAATAATAATTAAGTCCCCATACATATAAACTCCAGTAAGGCAATCCCTACTTTTTCTTTGACATCGGAATAAAGCATGCAAGAAAAGAGTGTAAATGCCCTGTTAAAATGGAAGGGGAAGGAAAGGGTTGGTCCGGATCTAGTAATTATCCCTTTATCAGGAAAGGCCGGGCGGTTAATGAGTTACAGGGGAATAATCCGGTTATGGGGTGGGAGATTTATAACCGCCACTGTCTTATACCTAATTCAAATCGCTAGCAGAGAAAAATTATCACACTCTTTCCTTTCTGAATCATCCTTGGAACGTTTCGTTAAAAAACCGTTCAACCCTATCATTTTCTTAAGTGTCCTTCAGATGAAGAATCTTTAAAACAGTAATTGAGAGAAATCTTCTCTGAGTTTTACCGGGTGTTTTTAATCATAGGTTTGTCACGATTGTAGAACATGATACTATTCGTAGATTTCTTTCCTATTCGTAGATTATAAAGAGCAGCTGTGAACATTAAGAAATAGAAAACACTTTTACCATATATCTAGGATATTATGTAATGTAATTTTTGTGTATTTTTTGACACTCAAAACTATTTTTTAGCGTTGACAGGCTCTAGCCGCTGCCGCTAGTAAAAGTAGATATAAACGTGAAAATTTCTCGTTTTAAAGGAAAATATCTAATACCAAGATGACTTCGCTTATCAAGAAAATTATTAAATTTCTCCTTGTTTTCTCATAACTAATCATGTTTTTTAATGTAACAAAACTTTACCCACTTGAATCGTATCAATTTTTTCTTCAAGAATGTCGATTTCTGGACAAACTGAAGTTGAAAGACAAATGCAGGAGTGGATAAAAGAGGGTATAATTATTCCAAGTACCTACATCTGATTATGCAAGTCCAATTGTAGTAGTAAAAAAGAAGACAGTAGAAGAAGATTTGTATTGACTATGTTTCCCATTTAATGTCCCCATTGAGCCAGACAGTGGAAAGTATACTTCATTGGTGACAACTGGAAGCCAGTTTGAATTTCTCAAAGCTCCTTTCCCAAGGATTTGATCCAGAAGGAATTTGTTTTGACTTACGTGGACGACACAGTAATCCCAGCCGTAGAAAAAATTAAGCATTTAAAATATTGCAAACTGTCTTGATAAGAACTGAAGAGTATGGACTACAAATAAATTGGAGAAAATGTATGGAGTTGAATATTTAGGCCAGGAAACAGTAAACGAATCCGGAAATCCATCAATAAGAAAAATAGCTGTAATGAAGTTTCCCAAACCCATGACGACGAAGCCAATTCAGAGTTATTTTGAACTTACTGTATACTTTAGGAAGTTTGTGCCAAGTTATTTGACCATCGCCTGACCTCTGAGTGATCTGTTGAAAAAGGACAGAAAGTTGAAAGTTCGAATTTGAAAAGGAAGAAGAATTATCATTTGAACTGTTGAGGAAAAAATTATCTGAAAAACCAGTGTTGAAGATATTTAACTATAAGAGGGAGACAGAAGTTCACGCTGATGCCAGCAAAAAAACATTATGGAGCTGTATTAATACAAATAGATGATGTTGGTGGAAAAATGCACCCTGTTTATTATATGAATAAGAAGACTACGAATGCTGATAAGAAGTATGACAGCTACACATTGGAAGTTTGACAATGATCAAGGCGTTGAAAAAATTTAAACTATTTTAACTAAATATTTTAAATATTTTTAACTATTATCTTCTTGGACTGAAGTTCAAAATTGACACTAATTGCTGTGCTTTCACGCAGACCATGGCGAATAAAGATCTAAACACGAGAGTTGCAAAATGAGCACTTCTTCTTCAGGAATTTGATTATTGAATGGAACATTGACCTGATGCTTGAATGAAGCATTATTGTGATGTTCTAAGTAGGAACCCGATTGTAATGAAGATCAAAAGTGAGTTTCTGGAAATATCGCAGCGCACAATAAACTAATGAACATTTGAAGATTATCTGCGACGTTCGCAAGACTCAACCTTACGAAGATTATGTTATGAACATGAATTTATTGTACCTATAAAGAATTACAAGATGGCAGACTCTTGGTGGTTCTTTTTCCGAGAAGTATAACACACGTGATACTATATCAATTAATGAGAATTATATCGGAGGACGAGTGAAGACAAATTAGTATTGATCCTCCGTGTAATTGGTATAAGTCGATCAATCTATCAGTTAAATTGCTAATTACCTAACTCTCCAATTAATTTTCAAGGTTAATTGAGAAACTAACACCACCGTGTTAAAATTTTCACACAACCGGTCTAGATGATAACCTGTTGACCTTCTAATAGACCAGCACTAAATAGACGAAGGTAATTAGGGAATAGTAAGGTGCCGTCGGATTATCACAGTCGCAAAGAAAGCTTGAAATTGAGAAGCACTCATCCAACCAACTCTTTAGTTATTTCATGACCCGTGAAAATATAGTATGTACCTAAATTGATCGCTTAAAAGTTCCATGTCATTATATAATCTCCATTATTGAACAAATAAACCAGGGCTATAACGAAAACCACGGCCTGAACTTTCCACGGATCATTTAGGATAGTGATGGAATTCGCGGTAGCCGCAATTCCCATGCCAGTAACAGCGTGGCCATGGTTAGAGGTTGGAAGAAAGTAAGAATAAAGTAACTTACTTCGCACACCGCTAGTCTGCTCCAATCTTCTCCTGACTTATTTCAATTATAATTTTAATAAATTTTCCCTCCCCTGGTCGAGATAAAGACTATTTTATACGGTGCTTGCCTAGACACGGGTAATCCAGTTTCTGGAACGAGTGGTATTCACGATCCAATGCAAATTAGATACGGAGTGTTGATTTTCCTCTTACGGAAAATATATTATCCCACATTTTTACTGAATATGAAATTTAATATGTGCCGAAATAAAATTTCACAATAACACACGTGTAAGTAGGTATTGAATTTTACAACAATTGCGAAATTCGATGAGTTGAATTGCTTATTGGAGTAGGTATTACCTTCAAATCAATTTTAATTCCTTTCGAGACTTATTTTTATGTAACGTTGTATATCCATGTAATATCTTCTCCGAGGGAAAATATAAAATTTTTATAACGCGCGGTTCCAGGCAAAGCTGATACCTTCTTCCTTCTTTTATTTGCAGTCGGATCACTCGTCGTCTAGAGCTCTAAATCGACTTTAGTATCGTTCATAAAACATCCAAGTATTTGAAAGGGATAATGAAAATTTACATCATTAATGAAATTTTAAGTAGGAATTACTCTAGGAAATATCTAAACCCTATTTCATATAATAACTTGACTTCTCATGTATTCTTTTTAACGATCTAGATAGGTAATTTTTCCTTCTCTCTTTCTTATTTTTAAAATACTCGGTATAACTTTTCCTATTTGTATTTACTTGATAACGATATACCGGCATCTAAAACTTAATTTATTCATAGCTTAATAAAGAATCTATCTATAATTGTTTAAAAAATAACACTACATAGGAATTGAGCTACGTTAAAGTTGAAGATAAATAGTATTGGGGAAAAAAATACCTACCCAAAAGAAATTTTATACACCTGACCGGCTTCTCCTCTTGTACAAGGCTCCAAATATGACAATCCTTGGAGTATGTTCACATGTTTGGAGCTCAGCTGCTCGAAAGATTACGTGACTCCCTCCAGAAAAGAGCTTGATCGGGAACCCAACTAGTCCAGTCAAAGTAGGATTTAATGACACTTTTTTCGGTAAAATGCGAATTAACGTCGTAAAGTGCAAAAAACCCATCATTCATTCTTTAAAACCAATATGGTGGCTTATTCACAAGGGGTATGAGGTCGCATTTCTGGATTTAGACGCTCCATTAAAATATATTTTTTCCGCATGAATTGCATAATTCGATGCCTTTTTCGTCTAATTTTACTGGACTAAACTTCGACTAAAAATTTAGATAGTTTTGACGCTGAAGGAAGGTAGTGTTAAAAGGAAGTGTTCAAAAGACGTGGTTTCTTTGATCCCACCTTGAACGATTGAACGAGGCCGGGCAGAAGTACACAAGTCAAACTGCGATAGCTCATCCCTATCAGGTTCAGCTCATTACACCTCGCATTTAGACTTCTTTCATTTGTCCAATAATACTCAGTTTTTTTCTTAGGCAAGAACACCTTTGTGTTAGAACATCGAAGAACGTAAAGGTAACTGAAAGTAATGCGAAAAATGTTAAATTGAATTTTTGGAGTGGTATAAGCTTTTGTAGTAATCGACATTGCCCTCGTAACGAAACATTAAAATTGAAGGGGTAAGTGGGTAATGGTGTTATGTAGCATTTTATCAAAAAATATTGAGCTCTCAAGTGGAAGAAGGTCTCTTCCGTCATACTCCAATGTTTCATCGTTCAGTTAGCTAGTAGTAAGTGGGGGAGGTGGTATGTACCTACTTACCAATGAAATTACCAAAATTCAGTAGATTCACACAGAACGTCCTCAACTCACAGCTCAAACTTTTATTTGAACCTCTACGAGGCAGGTTCTCATGTGTCTTCGGTCAGAGGCACATCCCCGTCACAAAGTAGAAGCACCTATGCAATGTTGACACTTCACATCTCAGATGTCATTATCTTTGTAACGCTCAGTTTGTTTACCATCAAAAATTAACCGTGCAATAATTGACCAAAGTAGGTAGCCCGTTTTCTTGCTCTGGTTAACGTGAGTGATGACCGTAACACTTGAGAAACTATCTCGAAACGGTAAAAAGAGATTATAGGTGGCATAACAGAGGGCTAGAGCTCAAGTAGTGGAGTCAAATGGTACCAGGGACTCCATTGAACTAAATTGTTACAATAAAAATGTTTTTAAATAACATAAAATGGTCAAAACAGAAGTGGTAAGAGCATTCCTCTACCAGATGCAGAGGTTGCAAAGACTTTGGAAATGCTTTGAACAATTCTCAATTATTGGGTGGTCTCTTTTGTGATGAGAAATATCGATTTTCCACAAGCTTGAGCCATCTTTGAAGTTTCTGTCGCATTTTTGCAAAATTTCTAAGAAGGAACTGTCTCCTAAACTGTCATTGAACTTCTGGTGGTTCTAAACAGGCTCACAATTTCAATTGATAACCATCATGCAAAGTCGATTTTTTTACATGGCTGCATACCAAGTGACGTCGCATACCATTGCCGCTTGTTTCATGGTTAGTTTTGAGAAAATCTAGTGAGTGATGATTTGTCGGCAGGGGATGGTCGAAATGTGTTCCCCTAATTTTGTGCAGTATTTCATTTCACAATTTTTCTCAAAATTGGTAATTTATACTTCAAATTACAAATTTAGAGATAATCTGTTTGGTGTCTAAATAAAATAGTCTGAAACCTTCACATTTCTTTAAGTTATCATCTATGTTTTTGACACTGCTGACATGCATGAACCTGGGAGTTGGAGAACTTCGGGAAAACCCTTGCTGTTTGCTTCATGTAAAATTTTGAGAACATCTAGTGACTAGTTTGCCAGTGGGAAGGGGCATAAAGTGTTCCGCTAATTTTGTGCATAGTAGCACTTTCCGCAATTTTCTTAACATTGGAAATTTATACTTCAAATTTCAAATTGAGAGACAATTTGTTTAGTGTCAAAATGAAATCGTTTCAAACCTTCACATCTCTTCAAGCTGCCTTCTTCGTATACTTATTATGTGACTTGGAATCAGCAAACTTTTTAAGTCAACTTCCAGGAGGTACTTCAGTTTGTCAGCGGGGATATAGTGAAAACTTATTACGTATCTCTTACGTCTGTAGGCTTAACAGTGGGCAACTACTTATTTCAAAATTTCTTCTAGAATAGTCTCTGCTATAATTATTTTGACCTGAGAGTATTCGACTCAAGAACAACACCTTTCCAATTGCATGTAAAATACTATATGAATGAGCACTGGACATATAGGTCGCATTAAAATCAGTATGCGCTATTAATTTCGCTCAATCGATATTGTTTGCAGTAATATCTAATCCACAAAAGATGTAAAATTCGAATTTATGACTTGTATCATTTTTTGCGCCACCTTATATGCCAGCATGGGCAAGGGATGCCGACTTTTTTAATTTAAAGAAAACACTTCTTTCCCAAAGAAGTTTTCCTCCTGCACACGAAAATGATATTTTCCACATAACTGGAAAGAGGTTCATGGTACCTTCAAAACAGACAAGGCCAATTTTCTCGGTGTGTGAAAAGAAAGTGTGAAATGATATCAGAGCCTGAGGTAAGGAATTTGTATGCAAACTTACCAATCATAAATGCAAAGCTCGTCGTTTGTTTCTAGCAGCAAATGTATGCAAATTAGGCGAATATCCTAGGAGGCCGTGGTATGTGTGGGGAGAAGCCATGTGCCGCATGAGACGCCAGGGGCACTCACAATCAACTACGCCACTCTGGATTCGGATTGCATCTCTTGTCTCTCGTGTTGATAAATCCACTTTATATTGTACTTTACTTATATTAAGTGAAGTTATGTTTTAATCATAATAAAGAAGAATTATACTTATATAAATGGAAATTACTAGAACAACGAATTTCCTTGTGATGTACCTACTTCATTTTCGGAAGTTAATGAAAAATAGCTTTGGGTACTATTATTACTATAATATGTTTACAAATAATCCCTTTTTAAATTTATGTGTAGTTCATGGCTGCGAGAAACTCCTTTTCAAAATAAGGAGTCGTTTTGAAAATATCTCAAAAAATGTGAATCTAAGGCTCCTTAAATCTTTTTTTAGTTACTGGACAGTCAAAATTATACGCTATGTGCAAAATCGTATTTTAAACATAAAAAAGAGAATAACTCTTTTCAAGATGGGGCCTCGTTTAGTAAATATTTCCAAAAATGTAAAACTAAGGCTACTAAAAAATATATTTTTTTAGTAACAGGACAGTAAAAATTAAAGGCCATATATAAAATCTCGTTCCAAGCATAAAAGAAAGAATAACTCTTTTCAAGATGAAGTCTCGTTTAAGAAATACCTCCAAAAATGTAAAACTAAGGCTGCTAAAAAAAATTAGTACCTGGACAGTCACAATTAATTGTCATGTTTAAAATCGTATTTTAAGCATAAAAGAGAGAATAGCTTTCTTCAAGATCAGGCCTTTTTTAGGAAATATTTCCAAAATTGTTGCTCAGTTACTGAATAAATAATTATTGTTATTGCGACCTTAGTTTTACATTTTTAGAGATATTTTCTAAACGAGACCTGATCTGGAAAAACTTTATTCTCTCTTATATGCTCAAAATACGATTTTATACATGGAGTTCGATTTTGACTGTCCAGTTACTGAAAAACAAATTTTTTAGTATCCTTAGTTTTACATTTTCCTACAAAGTCCTACCCAGTGATCAAATATAAACTCGACTAAAACTTAAGTGGCACTCCACATTTTTAACTTCAGTACATATTTAAATTCGATATTCTGGTGAGTTTCTATCAGTGAAGTGACCCGAAGATACAATGCCTTATTTCGAGGTTGACAATTGCCATTATATTCACTCCTCTCTTCAACATCGACATAATTCCATTATAAAACAAACTCTTTTTTATAAAAAAAAAATAGTGAGTAAAAGTTAATGTATGATATGATTTCAAAATAATGCACCATTTCTTTGTCAATTCTTTATTGCTCATCTCGTATAATAAGTATATAATAATTTTATTGGAAATCGAATATCGATTTGGCAACAGCGCAATTAAAAGGATGCCCTTATTTGAACCTCTATAACTCTAAATGGGCTCTTGGAATGTCTCCGGCTTCCGGATTATGGCCTACAACTATTGGCAGCCTTTACACCTCACTACACTTTAATTACAAACCCGGTGAACCTGCAACACAGTTGCCACAGGCTCACGAAACTCCTTACATCAGTGAAATTGTAATTTAACTTCAGAGCAGAATGCTAATTTACTCTCGATTTCCAATTAAATATCCTTTAAATTTAATCCATATATTGGATGTATCCCGCCGAAAGGGTCGGCTGTATTAAAACGAGGGCTTTTGTTCGGTATTAATAGGGTTGGCTTTCCAATAGACCACAACTGCCTAACGCAGCTGATATTTGCATTTATTTACAGGGTTTTGAAATCACTAATTACAGTTACTGCCTAACAAACACGGCACGATAAAATTTCGCTCTTTCCAGCAGCCTGTTACAGTAATAATTAAAATTAAAATCACCCTCTGGTTTACATAGCTCGCGCTAAGGCGGTGCTTTCTTGCTTTAAGAATTTCGACAATTCCTGAAAGCAATTGTTTGTCTTCTTTGTAATCCGCGTCATGTCCGAGAGCGCAAACAACTCCAACCTCTGGCAGTGAAAGCGCTCGCCGTTCCGTTTAAGGGTTGCTACCCTCCTAAGGTGCGAATATAATTTCCTTTTTATATGGAACGGCGAGGCTTTCAAGTTGGCTTTTCAGGACCGGGCTTTTATCAAATCAATCTTCAAATAGCGGCGGCAAATGTGCTGACTCTGCGAAGCACCATCGAGTATCAGTAGTAGATGTTGCCGTCTTCACGTTATTTCATTATTTATTGTGAGAAATTTAATCACATTTTGTAAAGGTGACTCGTATTGAAATTAAAACTTCAAGTAAGAAAATACAGGATTAAAAATTAACTCGAGACAAACAATAAAAACAAAAAATTGCAAAAAAGGTGACTCAGATTTGAAATTTCTTCTGCGGAACGCGATTTTTGTACGAAAATTGAAGCAATCAACTTGTCTCCGAAACAAACTCTTAATTTGTGAACAGTCAATAATTTTCTTGCTGTCAAGTCAAGTAGTGATTGTTAGAATTTTCGTAACGATTATTACGAACCATTTTCATGTAAGAAAGAGGACTGATGTAAGAAAGAAGAACGCGTAAGTAGATGTAAATTAGCTACTGTTATTAACATTTTTCAACTCATGTTAGGAAGAGAGTTCTTAAAGTGTTCACAAAAATAAAGGTTTGTTCGGGAACAACTGTCGTGCGTCAATTTTCGTCCCTGTATTTTCTTGCCTGCAGTTTTAGCTTTAACACGAGGCATAGATTTCAAAAATCGTTCGGCGAGGAAGAAAGTTATGCAAACAAGTGGATTTTCATGCAATTTTCCTCTGAAAACCTGTTTCCAAAAGAAAAATTTTAATAACGTTCTACTCAATCGATTGTTTTTTCAAATTTACAAAATTGGTTGGCGAGGTAAAAATTTATGCTTTCTAGAGGGGGGGGGGGGGGGGGGGGTTGAAAAACCGCAAGGGATTCTGCAACCTTCACATATCACCCTGTAGAAAACTTGTTGACAGCAAAACAGAATCGAAATCCCTTGGGAATATCGAAAGTTAACCCCAATCAAGGCAAATCAAAAATTTTGAGTGTGACACTTTCATTTTTACGTACTGTGAAGATTTCCGTCTAATCCTTTTGAAAACATTCCCAATAATGGATATCAAAATTTTGGCAATTTTGGCCTAATATTCAACTACGTCACTGGTAAACTAATAACAAAAACCCCAATTTTTTGTCACAAGACCATAGTTTGGGATTTTTGCATATATTATAATATGGGCTTAATAAATACCTTTTTTTTTCAAAATTCAATGGCCACCATTTTGAAACGCTTGCGACCGATTTCGTTCAGATGTAATACCAGACTTCTTTCTACAGATTAAGCAACTATGTCAGCAACAAAATATCAGTTCCCCAGGCTCAGAACGGTGACCTGAATCGCATGGTGAAATGAATGGGTTTTAATGAATTTTTTAATTCTGGAAATTCTGAAAAGTCTGGAAATTTTTTAACGAAAATTTAAAGTCATTTGTATGTTCTACAGAAATAAAACATTTCATATAAAAAAGTTTACAGAGGTAAACCTACAAGAGCATCTACAAAACCGAAAAGTTAAAATTCGTTAAAGGTAAACACATAATTAATATTTTCGCCATTTTGGAAACTGATGGCTCTCTATTATTTTCCATGATCATATCGTATTCGAGTAGTTGTTTACTGACAAAATTTCAGTTCAATTCTTTCAGAAGCATGACATAAAGTGGATATAGAAATTCAGCATAAATGAAATTTTCCCATTTTCCTTTACACGCCACTGGCTAACTAATTTTAGAAATTAATTTTTTATAAAATACATTTTTTATACTACCCTGAAATTAAAAAAAAAGTTCATTTCAAGTAACTGTGAACTTTGGTAATTCTAAAACTGTAAGATTAAAATTTTATTTAAAAAAATCAAGAAGAGCTATTATCTGAAGAACGTTTAGACAATAAATTCTTCCATTTGCATGCAATTCGTGTATAGCAATGCTGCTTCACAGATTCGCTGTCATCGTCAGCATCGGTTAAAGTTCCATATAAAGTACCGAACTATGAAAACTTTGACATAAATTCGCGTAGATAGTTTCATTTAAGTATAATAGAAAATCTCTGTTTTATAGGTATATTTTGGCAAATTATTATGTCACATAAAAGTAGCTGTACTGCTGTGCATCAGATACATATGTATACCTTGTGATCGTATAAATGAACACGCATATATGAGGTAATTCGTTTGATTGGTCATGGTATTTGTAAATATTTGTCGTTGACAATTTGTCAATAAAAAGGCAAAAATTCAAGTAATAAGAGTATAATTTTATAAATTTGCTAGCTTGCTCTACCGGTTTTGGGTCTTACCCCATCATCAGGATTATTGTCTTACACCAACCGTAATTAAAATATCACAGTACAGCATTGATTCAAAAATGGAGACGGAGGTGGAAGAAATTCAATATTAAACAATAAATTAAGTTCTATTACGAGTATTAAAGTTACATTTTAATGTCCAATTATAATGCAAACTGGCAACATTGCGAAGCGATTCTAGAATGGAGACGGCAGCACATTGTCACACACAACACTCTTGGAGGGTCTGGAGAGTCCTTGAAGAGGTGTCGCCGCCCCTAGATATGCAGGCTATTACGCCGTCCCCTCTTTGGGCAGCAGGCAGCTTCGTCCATAGTTCGTGGCTTATCGTGCTCGAATACTGCATGTCGCCATTAATAAAACACCTTCGCAAGACTTTTAAAAATGAGGAAAGATTTTATCATAGTCAAGCTGTAATTGTTCTTCCCTGCCTTTTCACGACCTGAGCACAGCACGTTATTTTCTAACGTTTACCTAACGGAAAACTGAATGTGCTAAAAAATTTACAAATCTCTTGAAAATTTCGAACGTAGTAATTGCAATTTTCATGTTTAATTTTAGTTGATCAGTTTTGAAAATTAAACCAGGAACCATCGAAAAAATTCTTTGCACCGTGGCGCCACCTACATCTTGCATTATTCAAACACATTTTTTACACAGTTGTGAAGCCAATCAAAGAAGCTAAAAACTGGCGTTTACTTACAGGCATTTCTTCATACTTCAAAGTACATACAACAACATAATACATAATATCTAATAATTAATAGGTACCACATGCAATGTTTGGTTAAAGAAAAAAGCAATTTGTTGTACATAATTTATTTATATCACAAAAATCCTTAAAAATAAATTTTTTAGAGCGCATTCTACACACCCTATTTGCCCTGAACGGAGAAACCTGGGAAACTAGCCAATGGCGAAGCAGCAACGCTGGTTTCGTGATTATTATTAACTGCCTTACCTAAAGGGCCTTCCCTGGCTATCATAAAGTGGAGAAATGCATTCTAATTAGATATTTTAAGCCAGCCTAAACTCCCGTTACTCATCTCTACTCACCTCCGCCACTAATTTTCCTGAATTATTACCCATCTCTTGAGATACAACTGTACTCGGCAAGTTTTTAAATGAAATTTTGATTCTTATCAAGTTGTTCATAAATTACTTGAAATAGGGGACATTTATCACGAGAAATTGATATTATTAAGCTAACCGCTTCCTAAACAGCCGTGGCATATTTTAGCCAGAAGCAATGTAGCCACACAAATTCTTTAAATAATTTATTTATAATATTAAAAAGGTGCTCGGAATAAAATTCATTGTGCAGTTCAATAGTAGCTGTTCAATATCTATGCAAAAAAATCATAACTTTTCTAAAAAATTTTTCAAGGAAAACGAAAAATGGAACGTAAATGTTTGTGATAAACAAAAGACAAAAATATAAAGGAAAGATTGGGTCAACAGAGATGGATTTTTGGAGAAGAAGCTGTGGGTTAAGTAGAATTGACCGAATAAGAAACGATGAAATCGAAGAAGAATTAATGTAGAAAAGTAGTGGGGAGTGGGGGAACACATCGAAGAGAAGCTTCTGCGGTATGGATAAATTAGACGAGCCAATCACAATCGCTGGATAACGACATAAAATAATGACCAAGTGGAGCCCACCAGGGAGAATAAATAGAGAGCGACGATCGTGGAAAGATGAAGTGGATGAAGTAATTGAGATGATACACTTACAGGACGAGGATTGTCGAGGACCATTGACTAGGACGATTGATTGCAAAATATTAATGAATTTCTAAAAATTATTTTTGAGGAAAACGGAAAATAGAGGGGAAATGTGAGGGGTCAAAAAAAAATTATCAATAAGGGAAATATTCGATCAACAGAGATGGATTTTTGAAGGAGAAGCTGTAGGTTAAGTAGAATCGACCGAATAAGAAACCATGAAATCGGGAGAAGAATGAATGTAGAAAATGAGGTGGAGGAACACATCGAGGTGGAGAAGCTTCTGCGGTATGGACCTTGGATCGTGGAAAGATAAAGTGGGTGAAGTAATGGTAATTGTATATGTCTATTCATATAAAATGGCTAAGATAATCAATATTATTGCATTTTTTTCCAAAATATAAATTCCTAAGCACCTCAACCCCTATTTTTCCAGTGGCACCCTATATTGAGTGACGGCTCGTTGAAAGCTTATCAAAAACTGGTGCCAGTGATCTTGTTTGAACCCTTCACATTTAGGTTTTATAGGAATAAAAAATATTGATATGGTGTTTTTTGATAACCATAAAAATTGACAATAAAAAAAAAATGTTTCCACTGCTACTGGAAAACTTTTGTTGTTCTATCTCTGGTTGTACCTCGAGAAACCAGAGCCGCAGGATAAAACGGTGTTCAGTTTCGGAATGATCATTTCGGAAACGTCCCCGAGCGAATTTTCTAGGCCCCGGCTAAAGAAAAAAATTCATAAACATTAAACGATGCATGAAAATTCTACATCAACTAAAAGATTTAATTGAATAACTGTATTGTCTTTGCAATAAAGTCAGTGGCGTAAACGATCTTTTTGAAAAGGGGATAAACACCCATAACTCCTCCAAGCAACTCTTTTGACTATTTTCATAATAATATCCTTTTTCCTCAAATTTCAACACCCTGTATCTATAAAGGAATGCTTTCTCTCCCAATTTTCCAATTGACAAAGAACCTGTGGAAAGACAAGGGATTAGAATAATATAGAACTTTAAGATGTAAACTTAAGAAGGACAAATAAGTACTAAGTACAAAAATTTATTGACCCAGTTTTATTACTTTTAAGATGTTCACAGACCAACAGGAGCGGGAACGGGGTGGAAAATGCATGAACATCGACTCACGCCTTTTTATTTTTGAATTTCCTGCTGCACAATTACGTCCGCGCTCGGATTGCTCCACTCCCGCTGTCCCGGGTTGGTCTGAAAACCTTCAAGAGGAAGCAGAAACCGGTGAACATTATTCAATTGAAAATAGTCAGTTGAAGTCCCATTAAAAAAAACGATCGAGAATTTTAAGCATTGCTTACAGTGAGTAATCTTGACTCTTGCACCACGGTGCGCAATTGGCTGGTAGCTCTGAAAGCCTTGACGAAATTGCTTTACGTGGAGCCTGATAAATGAGGTCATGTAACTTAGGTTTCATTTATAAATCCGTTATTGATTTTCTTAATTCAATTGTTTCATTTTAAGCTCATCTCGTCCAGTCTAACGACCATTTTTTATGAAGAGATCCTAATGAAAGCGGACACATGTGTGGAAATCATTGATTTGGTAGGGTTGCCTTTGTTCGGGTGAGTTTAGTTTTAATTCTGTTTTTGATTCCACTCATTTTATGGTTTTGTTTTTTTTTTTTATTTTTATCTCGCTCAGGCTACAACAAACTAATCTTGTGGTAGAGAGTGTAATAAGAGAAATTTTGTGTGATCTTGAGTGGAACATACGAAGGCGTAGAAGGGCCAGACCAGTTTAATTTCAATTTTAATAAATTTTCGACGCGGAACACACACACACTTCATGACGTCATAAAATGGAACACCATATTTCTCGATTGTTTCAAGAAAATAGTTTCGACTGTCGGCTAAAAAAATATTGAATGCTTTTAGGCGGCCGTCACAAAATAATTGATCTTATGGATTTAATTCCGTTAGCTACTAATATAAATCTTTTTCGGCCACTTTTCTTCATGGCCGCTCCTATACGTCCACTAGAGAATACTTAAGATTTATCGGAAACATTTTTTGCATAAATCATAGATGACGCTAGTAATCTAGGATGTTTTATTTAGTCAATTTCTCCCAATATCTGGAAAAGTAAGTACTCTGCGGAAAAATGTTTCTTACAAAAGTGGTTGTGTTCGGTGGAGGGCATTTTTTGAACACAAGCCTTGCACCGCTCTCCCCTTGCGAAGGAGTGGGGAATCAACAAAAAATGCTTATAAGATTTATCTGGAACGTTTTTTGGTTTTTAGAGTATCTGTTTATTTTATATTTAGATATTTATGGAGGGACGCAACTTGGAAGCCTTCCCTTAGCGCCATTTTTGATTGCTTCTAGACAAATGAGAGAAATTAACCAAATCCAATTATCTCGATTATAGCGCCATCTACGATTAATGCAAAAAATATTTCATATAAATGTGAAGTATTCTCAGTGACTTAAAAGCGGCCGTGAAGTAAATGCGGTCGTGAAGTAAAAGTGACCGAAAAAGTATTATATTAGGAAGGAACGGAATTGAATTCCTAAGATTAGTGTTTCACTTTATGACGTCATGAAGTTCATGTGTTCTTCGTCGGAAATTTGTTAAAATTTGAAATCGGAGTTTAAAGTCGTAATTCTTGGTTTAAAGTCAGAATTTAAAAAAATAAAACTGATCTTGCGCTTTTACGCCTTCGTAGGAACACACTGCTTTCGGTAAATATTCAAAATAGATTCTCAAAAAATTCCTCATAATGATATTTAAAATACATTTATCTTTCATTTGGCAATTTTTTCATTCCTCTAGATCAAAATGAGAAGCAATCTGTAAATTTTCTGTTTCCAAAGAATTCAGTTATTTCAAGTTGTAACGGGATTTTCGGTATGGTAGAGATGATTACCCAGGGATGGATAATTGCCCCCTTTTACCCGTGACAATTCAATTAGAATAATAAAAATCTTTATTTACAATTACGATAGTTACACATATCTGTACCTATTAAATTAATATTGTTGAATCCTGAACAATGTGGGCCGGCTCTCGTCCCCTGCAGGCCGCCTGATTGGCGGGAGATACCTGCGTCGGTACACGCACCTCTGTTAATTGGTCGGTCGGACGGACGATTCACCTCCGGCTCCGCTGCGTCAGTAGCTCTCTTACCACCGCACGCTGCGTGTCGTATCTGTGCTGCTGCGGCCTCCGGAATACGCGACGTGACGGGATTTCCCGGATCGACAACTCATTACATTGCGATCCGACGTCTGGTTTACCTGGCCCTCAATACAGGCCAGGCGTCGTCTGAAAGGATCCGCCGGGACTTCACTACAGCCCCGGTTGATTCCCTGTTATGACCGGCAGTCGATAAGAGCTCAGTTCACTCTCATCGATCTCCCGACGTCCAGTTACAGCTAGGCTCGACTCATTTCATCGTCCTGCTGTAGCCGGCTGGACACTGGATGGAGTGCACTCATGACATGCCTCCTGCTGAAGACCTCCTAGCTCAGTTCACAGGGAGGGAGATGTTTCGCGAGTCAATGCCTCGGAAGATCTATCTGCTTCTCCGTTGGGTCTGCTTATATAGCCGGTACCGGCGAGATAACCTGCTAATCACCGCTGTAAAAACGGTATCCTTCTGATAAACCCCTCGATTAATTAAAATAAATAATAATAATCAACGAATACCTTGGAATTCGTTACAAAGTTATTAAAGAACAAATCGCTCAAAAGGTGATCACTATAAATTGCTTAATCCTTCCAGCCTACATAGATACTCTCAAATTGGCAATCAATTATTTCAAATGACCAGCATTTTGTTACAACCCGGACCTGCAATATAAATTCCATCAAAATTGTCTCTTGTCTCTTTGGTTTATAATATTCAGACTAGATTTCGACATCATGCACGTAATGCTTTAGATGACTTACTAGTTAAGCATAATGAAAAACAATTAAAAAATAATTTTTTTGGGAAGCTTAGCATGCTATTAAAAGAAAATAGGAATTACCCCCGTATTTGAAAGTAGACGATTCCCGCAACCATGCTGCCAGTAGTAATCGTTACTTCAGTATTCAGTTTAAAGTACTCACTAGAATTAGGTAGGTAGCTACTTAAACAGCACCAACCTATTTTCTTGAAACAGCTGAATATCCCAGCTGAAAACGATCTTAAACTGTGAATCATTGAAGTTTGGATCTATTAATCACCCTGTGTGGTGTAACCGCTCAAACTTACCCCATTTCGGTTGAAAAGGACCGCGGTGGATTCCCGTTCCATTCACTGTTCCAGCGGGTACAATAAAACGGGAATTTGCTAAGTAAGTTGCCTTCGCTTTCAGTTATGATCCATTGTCGGCGGTTACAAGATCGGCCACCGCCGCCACCGCTCCTGCCATTAGCGATTGTTCCCGCCGCACGCTAACCTTGATGGGCTATTTTATAAAGGAAATAAATTATCACACCCTGTATCTATTATGCAACTTGACAGGGCCGCTATGGACCCCGTCTGATATTTAGTCCGGGAAACTGAGCATTATACCTACATGTCAAATATTTACCTGTATAAAAGTTTCCAAGAAACAATTCGAAAATATATAGTTTACCTAACGTTATGTTCGTCTTCAGGGGCAGATGGAACGTTTTTAATACAACTTTTAATAAACGTTTTATTTAATGAACAATCGATCAACAAAATATGTATGATATGGTTATGATTTCTTCGGTTATTCGTCCTTGTAATAATAATTGTTCTAGATCGTTTGGCCTAGTTCATCAATCAATCACTTTCACAAATTTTGTCAGACTTAGAGTAAATTTCATTCATTCAAGTCAACAACTAAAATCAAAAAATGAAAAGAAAAAAGAACGTCATTAAAAGCAGTTTGCTAGCTAGGGGAGTTTAGGTCTAAGGTGAGGAGGGGAAGGGGGTTGTTGTGGTTTGCAGTTGACGGGTTGCTGTAAAATGGGGCATAAAATTCTGAAGTGAAAACCATCAGTGCTATAGTAATAATTAGTGTCGATGGTTCTGCACTTATTCCTCATACAACATATGAGCACAGTTGAAGAAGATGAAAAAAGTGATATATTCGAAATTATAAGACTTTCTTTTTAGCCCAGCGAGAATGAAGATATTTTTTTAATTATAGTCATCACAGAAAGTGTTTATGAGCAAATTTTGAAAAAAGACAATGGTTTCGATTCCAGTCTTATTCCGCCTTGGTTTAAGTCAATGCAACAAAAAATATTGCCAACACCCATTGCCTACCCCCCCCCCTCCCCACACACACACACTTTGGACCTCCACTTTCCTCGCTATTGAAGTATTTTTCATAACAATTAATAATAATAATAATAATAATAATAATAATAATATGTTTATTGCCCAACAGATTTAAAATCCAATTACAGGACAATTTAGACAACATAAGATTGTGAACCAAATTAACAATTAAATATT
The DNA here is from genome assembly GCA_910589415.1 of Malachius bipustulatus. NCBI lineage: Eukaryota > Metazoa > Arthropoda > Insecta > Coleoptera > Melyridae > Malachius > Malachius bipustulatus. Next base: position 36,268,249 of record OU342634.1, on the reverse strand, counting down.
TCAACATAATAAGTTTCAGAAGACATAATTACAGCGAAACATATCAAAATGCATGATATATCAGGCACATACATTTTATAAATTGATATCAAAACCAATGATAATTTCACAGTTCTACAACGACGAAAATAAATCCTATAATTCTCGAGCAGCGATCACCAAGGTATCTGACATGCTATTCATGTTAAGATCGCAAATGGTCGAAATGCGGTTAAAAAGTGTCGACATTACGTACACGGGTGACTTTACAAGTACATTAGACCGCGGTATCCTCAGTGAAAATGTTCTTGCAGTCCTTAAATTCTGACAAGGGACGTGGAAACTAAAAAGCGATAACATCAAAGGACAATCTATGTGATTATGGAAGAGTTGATACAGGAACTTAATTGCAACAATTAATAAATTACTTAATTCTTGTCTTTTCTCTCGTCTATCAACGCGTGTAGATAAAATTTACTATGAAAGTGCCAAAATTTTAGAAAATGGAAATAAATCTCGAAATAACTATACCCTTAGGAAAACACACCAATATTTTCCACTCGGAACTGATGGGATTAATCCAAGCTGCTAACGAAGTACTAACACTAACTAAGAACATCGAAAATAGAAATTGTCAAATTCTAACAGATATAGTAAAGATGTGTTGTCACGTCAAGAATACGTAAAAATATGGCGAAACCTAAAGACAGGCCGCCAAGGCAGGTTAGCAATTACTAGCCCTGTCCCGAAAGAGGCTAAATATATTCTGCAGCTGTCGAGAGCAAACTCAAGACTCCTAATAGGCGTTTACTCTGGCAACTGCAGATAAACAAACACATTCATACAATTATTGTGATTAATAATAATAATAATAATAAATCTCTTTATTGTACCATTAAATTCAACAATCATTGATTAGTACAATAGCGTTGTAAGCGATGATAATAATTCACAAACAAAGAACAAACCGCAGTAGTACACATAAACTCGCCTGCGTAATCAAAAGGTCATACGCAAGCGATTGGCATTATAACACATTGATCACAATCACAAATGCATCAGAGAAAATTGAGAAGAACAAATAAAGGAAAATTTCCAGAATCTAATGCTAGTCATTGTATACACTACATTGTCGTTTACAATTATACATATCCTAGTGACAAGGTGCTAGGTTAATGAATCAATAAGGGTGTGGAGGGGGGGGGGGGAGGAAGACAGAATATCCATGGTAGAATAGGGTTCCAGGTCTGTGAGATAACTTCGGAGATGTACCTTGAACTGAGAGAATCCAAAGGTTGCGGGGTCTATCCTGAAGTGATTAAGGAATTTTATGGCCGTGTACGTGAATGTCCTTTCGGTGGAAGTGAGATGGTGAGTTGGTAGTTTGAAAAGATTAAGCCTGGTCTGATAATGGTGTGTGAATCGGAAACGATCAAGTTTGGCTTGATGTTTGTAAATCAGTTTGAGAAGAGAGAAGACATAAACAGCAGGCAACGTGAGGAGACCGAGACGCCTGAAGTGACCCCTACAGGACTGATCTATGGACAAGCCTGCCAGTATCCTGATAGCTCTCTTCTGCAGAAGAAAAACTCTGCGTAAAGAACTCTGTGATCCGCCCCATACGGCCAGGCCATAGGAGATGTGACTGTAAAAATGTCCGTAGTATGCGGAGAAAAGAACGTCATGAGACACAGTGTGTTGGAGTTGTTTCAGAAGGAAGCAGGAGCTAGCAAGGCGTCGGCACAAGTGGTCAGTGTGAGTCAGCCAGTTCAAGTTTTGATCGATGTAAAAGCCCAAGAATTTCACAACCCGCGTAGGAGAGATCTCAGTACTAACGGTTGGGATGGGCGGTAAAGGAGGAAGGCGAGAACGGCAAGAATGGAAGTCAATCAACTCGGTTTTTGTTAAATTCAGTCTTAGTTTATTTTCTCTAAGCCATAAAGATGCTGCTTCTAATGGAAGTTTAGTTGATTTTATTATTTCAGTGAGGTCGTTTGTTTTCAACCTGATGAGGATGGTTGTATCGTCTGCCTAATTAACACATAGAGAGGTGGGGGAAGAAATTGAGGAGCCCAAATCGTTAATGAAAATAAGGAAAAGAAGCGGGCCGAGTACGCTACCCTGGGGTACTCCTGAGAAGATTGGAGCAAAGTGGGATCTCACAAATCGACCATCAGACGCAGGGAGCTGTACCGCCTGGGTTCTTTCCCGTAAGTAGCTGGTAAACCACTTTAGGGGCAATCCGCGAACACCAATGCTCTCCAGCTTCCGAAGCAGGCATTCGTGGCACACACTATCGAAAGCCTTGGAAAGGTCCAGAAGCCATCCAGCCGTTCGCATGCCCTCCTCCATGCCTTCAGAGATTACTGGGACCCAAAGTGCAGAAGATGTGGAGAAGACTATGAAGCTACAGAAAGTGTGCTATGCCACTGCCCAGCGCTTCTTCAATATTAGCAATTCATATTAGGGGAAGTATGGCCTGATATTACGGAAATATGGTCAGAATTATACAGACCCCGGAGGGGCTCCTCCGTCTGTACCTCCAAGTAATCGGATGGTTGGTGGATGAGAATAGGTAGTGGGGCTGTCCATACGAGAGAAGGGATCCAAAGAGGCCAATGGAGGCCTATGTGTCAGTGAAAGAAAAATTACTCTGCAACAATCCAGATCTAATCCAGCTACATGGAGTATTACTAAAAACCCGTTTTGGAGCATTTTAGACGTATTTTTTGCATATTTTGAGAAGGCCACTTATCCTTTTCGGCGCAGGTTTTGTGCAGGCAACCTTGAAGCAATGCGTAGAGGAGATCGAACTTTTAATTTGATACGACGTTTATACGCCCACCTGAGGAAAATAATTATCAATGAAAAAGAACCCCCTTACGCCTGGCTGCTAGGGTGTGCGGCAGGGTGGGGTTGGGCAACCTTATACGGTTCCTCTCTCCCCTATAACATAGGACGACTCTCCCGTATAACATGATAATTTAATTTTCTGATCACCACTAAAAGATTACTGCAAATATTCAACTTATGAAAAAGTCGAAAAAATATTGTTTGGGCAGGATTTTCGCGGCCAAGTCTCGCGTTTTTCTTAGAGTCCCAACGATCATTTGTATTCTTCTCGTTCGTCCATCTTATGATGAAATATTTTCTGCAGCCACCTTATGACGATATATTTTCTGCAGCCGTCTCTTGGACTAATACCTACTGGTAGATAGGTACATAATATGTAGGTTGATGGATCTTGATTTCTACTAATTTTTTGACCTGCCATCTTATCAATAAAGATAAACATGTTGAAGTTGCTGAAGTTGATTTTGTTCTTCTTCTTTGTCGGTTTTAGTGTAGTTCCTTAGGGACAGTTCACCAGCTCGTTCATAACATCTATAGTTTGCCTGACTCAGAATTATCTGCAGGTGTCTTTTTTGTGGATTTTTTTTCGGTCTTGTATTCTTGTATCTTATCTTGTATCTTTTTTCAGTCTTTGTTTTCTTCTTGTATTGCAGCACTTTTGTGTGATCGGTTTTTTATTCTTGTACAATTTTAATGAAGGTATTATTAGTATATATGCAAATAGCACAAACAAATGATTTAGACTCTTCGCGCTCCATGCAGGGCAACCAGGAGCGATGAGCATTACAAAAACATAGAAAACAGGGTGTCCCATTAAAATTATATAAATTTGTTTCATTTATGGCCATTGATCCTTTAAAAAAAAAATCGTAAATAATCAAATTATTATTGGGCCGTTATGGAACTTTTTTGTATTTTAGTTTTATAAGTAGATCTACAAAAATACGCTACGTAATTTATAAAAGTCAAGACTAGAATTTTTCTTTAAAAGATAACAAGCGAATAGGTAGCGTGTGGCTATGGAAAAAGCGCCGCCTGGGGAATTCTGTTGTCAAAACTCTGGTATCCGAATTCAAATTTGTCAGATAGGGGCGCTGCTTCTCTCTGTGTACGCACCCTATTGAATCTCGAAGTCAATAAAAACAAATATTTTTTTCTTGTTTCAATTCGAACTACCTAACTAAAAAACTTTAATGTTTCAGTTGGTTAATCGGAAAGTAAAATTCATAGGCCTCGCGTTTTAGGAAGTTCTTTGTAATCTGTTATAATGTGGTAGCTTTTATTACGCCAGTTCCTCATTTAATTATGAATTGCCAGGTAACACGCAAGATCTACTTTCTGAAGTTTTATCAAGTTAACAAATTATTTCTAAAAAAAATAAGACTCTCACATAATTCATGAACAGGAAAATCACCCAATAGCCCAATCGCTTACATTTTTTGAATTCCAGAAGTAACGCTATTATTGATCATCATTAAAAAAATCATAATATTCTCCGTGACATAATATAACAAAATCAAATAACTCACTCTTTTGAATGCTTTGTAACATGACCAACCTACAAGAATAAGAAGTACAATAAACTTATTTTGAGGATAAACAAGAATTCTGTTTTTTTTCCTATTTTCTCTGTAGAAATCTCACGAAAGCTTCCCATTGAACCCTTATAGTGTAAACCGGGATCCTATAATTCACAAGGATTGAATCTTCATTTGAATCCGCATGATCGAGTGTCTCTCCTCAGATATAAAGGAAGACCCCTCGGGGGCACCCAAAGGCGACTCCAGGCTAGTGTCCGGTACATTTTTTATATCGCCCCGGCCTATATCTGATAAAAGTTTAACACCAAAATGTTTTATTGCAGTCACGTAGGAACCGGGGGATAAAAACTAGTGTCATTATTGCTGAAATTCCGGACCTGATATTAAAACTTATAAAACTCCGCCCGGAATTATATGACAAAACTAATGATTGATGATTGGAAGTCGTAAGAGGGGCTGCGTTGCCATGTCTCGGTCATAAATATGAAGGAATGGGCCGAGTATTGATTCCATTGATTCCTTACACAGATGGCTTTTTGGAATATCATTGTTTTTATTGCTATTCAAAACAGTTTTTTTATAAGTATTGTTCTTCAGAATATAAATTTTTGTTGGTATTGAGGGCCATATAAATATAAAAAACCGAAAAGAGTTGCTTTCTCAAATAAGTTATGGCTATACTAAAATACAGAGTGTTGTAGAATACAAATTTTTACTGCAATTTAAGGGAGGTGGAGAACGCTATTTGTATTTAGCAGCCAGCTAGCTCAAAAATGAAATTAACTCAATATTTTGCAGATGCATACAAAATGGACACTGTACAGAGTGTTCTGCTGTAAAATTATTATACAGTGAGATCAAAACAATCGTTACAAAAATAATTAATTGATAAAACGGTAACGACCTGGAACGGTTACTGAAAGTGTTAAAGGAACCGTTACACATTTAATATACGATTTTCACAGAGTTGATGATATCATTTCTAATTTATTGAATTTCGAATATACCTACCTACAATGTTTCAAAGACTTTTAAATTAATAAATGCTAACCGATGTGTTAGTACCTCCCTAATGAAAATTCAAATTTTCCGTGTGGGTATAAGTTCTGCCGAAATGATTAATAACCTTTCCAGTATTTGGGTAAACGTAATTCGGATACTTGGTTACTTTTTAAATGAAAAATTTCGAATATAAAATCACACTGGCATTAATTTTCAAAGTAAATAGGGTATAAAGAAAAATGTTAATAAATTTCCTCGAAGATAAGGACAAAAGAAAAGCGAGAATGGATTTAGTGCTGCAGTTTTTCGGAAGCGTCCCTAATTATATCTAACATTAACAAAGGGATGTGCGTCTCCTAAAGGGGACCCGCAAGGGGGCTTCTAGGCGTTGGCTTATCAATTAACAGTGATAAATGGCTCCACTTTCTACCTGCACTGGAATTACCTTGGTGCTCGAAACTTTATAAATTCACCTTGGAGAAGACTTTAAGCTCCCAACTTGGTCTTATAATATGCTTATTAAACGTCTCGCTCGCCGTTCAATGCACCCCCCGAAAATCTTCGCGACGTTGCCAGCTTAAAAAAATGTTACCTGGGTTTTCAACAGCAGTATCGGGAAGGAGTCTTCGTTTAACTAAAGTTAATTTCTTGACAAGAAAAAAATGGTTGTAATTTTTTCTCTCTCAGAGATCCGATTCCTTTGCAAGATATGATTCGGAATGAGACGTTTTCTGTGTCTGCATACAAATAATTTAAATGCAAATGAGAAAAACCAGCCAGTTGGGCCGTAAAGTCATTCGTTCAAAAAAAAAAATTATGAAAATCTCTAAAATCTACAACCTCTTCAGTGACAATTATTATTGAAGGAAAATCTTGGATAAGATTTTTCAGGAACTTTGGGTACATTTTTTACTTTACTGGACTATTAACTATTAACGTTGCGAATCAAATAAATAAGAAATAAGGAATTTTGCCTTTGTCCCTAAAACTCCTTCTCTATATTGCCATATGTCCATTTTGAATAAACAGTAATAAAGACTTAAAGAGCAAAAAAAAAGGATTCGAAAATGGAGAAATTTAAATTTATTTCAAATATGCCTGCCCCGTGTCGTTTCATAATGCGTTCTATCATTGGTCGAAATCTGAACAGAAGCCTGGAGAAATTGTATAGGTGAGGTTTTCGCTGGAAGTAGTCGATGATTCGAGTTCGCGCGTGAACGTTCCATCCCACGGACTCGAGAATAGCCCCCCTGATGATAACAACCTATAGTGACATACGGTGATGATCAATAAATCGTGGTGATCATCAAAAACAAGAAACATTTACTTACCAGCCTCGAACATATCAAATTAGTTAAAAGGAGTGCCTTGAGGAAAAGTACGTACCTCCCTCTGGAAGAAAAGACCGAACTGGTTGGGGAGAAATGCCACATTCAGACATCAAATAACATTGATCTGCCGGCAATAATACAACAAATACAAGCGGATGCAACAGATTCATTCTTAACCATAACCTGCATAGACCATTGACGGGAAAGAGAAAAGTTCTGAAGTCCAGAAAAGTCTTAAAACATTTAAAGTGGAGACCCATTTACTTGAGTAAAATGCTTCTCAAAATCTGCTATTCATATCAAACGTCGTCCATCGAGGTCCTCCATGTTAACGCTGGTGCTCTTCCGGTTGAACTGTTTTTTGAGTGTACGAAGGTACAACGGCAGATCCGCAAAAGAAGTACTGAAGAAGGTCCTGCGTAGTTGGCAACGCTAGTGGGAGACTTACACTTGGGTCTGTACGAAAAAGACGGTCCAGACTAGATCTTTTTTTTCAAATCGAAACGAAAATGGAGGATTTTGGAGTGCTGTTACATAATGGTCTTCCCTCTGGAGATTCTCTAAGCTAAATCTTACAAATCAAGAGAACTCTGAAACAAAGTACCTAGTACTATATTTTTTTCTTTTAATTAACAAAAGAGCTTGTAAATGATATTAAATAAAAAAACCTTCGTTTTTAGTTTTATCTAATATTGTCTACCTTGAAAACAATTATTTAGGTACTATATTATGTTAAATTCTTATTACTTAGCATCAGAACTTTAAAGGGAACACTTTCGTTAACCCGATAGTGTAGGGGAGCTTTCAGAACTTAAGTGGAGCATCACGACGTCCTGCGGCATCGCTGAGTGTGTTTTACTGCCACACCATCTGCTCTCCAGGTGTCCTACAGGAGCGTCTCTCATACATACCTCCAGCCTCAAGAAGAACTAAGGCCAGGATCATCGGTCAATAAATTTAAATACTTGAAAAGTTCAAGCCCTAAATTCTGCTGATTTAAACTTCTAGGCCTGACGTTTAAGAGCAGAAAAAGTCTCTAAAGAATTTCTTAAATTTTTTGTTTGCAAGTTTTAACAGAAATTCAAGAAACTTTCTAATGTTCGATGCTAGGATTTATTCTCCACAAGTGCTAATTGAGTGACAACGTTTTGTTATTTTTTATAATTTAGATAATTAATTATTACGACTAGCTGGAATTTTTTCTTACTTAATAAATCTTAAAGACTTTAATAATAGTTTAAAATATACAACATCTTAACATAACTAAAACCTCTCATTTTGCAGTGGAGAAATTAATCTATCTCAGAATTTCCACTCAAAAGTCAAAAGGTGTTAGAGAATAATTCTCTGAAAGAGAAAGCTTATAATAACCTGGCCTTGAAGTGTAGGTGTAAGTGTTCCAGTGGCTGGTTTACCCCCAAGTGGGCCACTTACACTCCCACCACCACTCTAATGGCGTTATTCTTCAAGGGCTCCCTTAAAGTCGTGCGTTGTTCTATGCGGTAATCACTGAGCTCTAGGGGCTATTTTCTACCTTTCCTTCACCTGCTCCTGGACTAAAACTGACATCTTATTCAAAAAAGAAATACATGGCTGTTTCCTCTTAGCCATTAAAAGAATCTGATTTGCCAGATTATTGGATTGGATGAAAAATAAAACAGTTTTGGACCATTGCGATTAATCGTAAAAATAAAAGACGCATTAGAGATATAAATAACTAGAAATTAATACAGGGTGGCCAAAAAGTGGCGGAAGAAATGTACAAATGTTTAAAAAATACATCCCTTGACTTGTAGGTTATCCTCCAATATCATTTAATTTCTGTAAATCTCCCTTTGTATGATTAAGGTGTAATGGAGAGTACCATTTTACTAATATTAAAGAGATATTTTTTATTTAATAATGGAACCATGGGAGGCAACCCGATATTCAATTGCAGACGTTAATCATCAATACTGTATTTTAACGATCGCAAAAATATTTCTTTTTTGCAAGAACTAGTAGTTGGTGGGGAATTTCCTTTTCTGTTTAAGACGTTAACCGTGTGACATCGTTTGTATTAATTAATCAATTTTCCAATTGTTTGTGATGTGGTAAAAAGGTAGCAGGTATGTCGATCTAGTTCTTTAATATTCAATAGCAACTATATGTTATCCTTTCCCTTAGCAGAAGCCCTGTTAAGTCGCAGAGGTGACATCGAAAAGACAGAAAGAAGTGTCCCCTTTTTGTGAATACAGACGACCGGAGTTTTTACCTTGTTCTTGAGTCTTGTCGCTCTTCTTCTCAGTTGTTATTATGATAGATGATCGGACCTGATGATCCTTTTTGGCCAAGATTTAAGAGGAGACATTCACGGTGCAGACAGCGTCCTAACCTCTGTTGCAGTGTTGGGCTCGTCCAATTTGTCCAATCCTTTGGAGTAAACGTTCCGGTGCTACAATATAAGGCACATTGATCAGCCATTTTAACCAGCGAAATCGTTTTCAAGTTTCAAAGCAGACAATTTTTTTCATTGTTTACCAAATAATGTTGATTCAAATGAATTATGATGTAAATGTAAATATGGATTCATAAAGCTTACAATAATTATTATTAATTATTATTAAAGTGCTCATTTGAATCATCAAAATTTGATATAGTAATGAGTGTACATTTTTAATCAGAGAATTATTGATTTAGAACTTGTTTAATCATTGTTGCAAATTGAGTGAATTTAGTTGTGTTTATTGAGGATTTATGGATTAGAGATATTCAGAATTCTTTTAATAGTTAATGATTTCACTTAGACAAATTATTATTAATAATGCAAATTTTGTTGTGGAATAAATACTTAAATGAGACTGAATTATTGAGTATGGCCTTTTTAAAATGATTTCATAATAGCTATTTATGATATTAGTGTTAAAAGTGAAGTTTTATTTTATGAGTGAAAAGGTTTGTGAAATGAGCGGAGCGTAGCGGAGCGAATTGAACAAATTTCACAAATAAATAAAATCACTTTTAAGACGAATATCATACAATGGTTTTTGTAAAACTGCTCTATTTTGATAATAAAATTGATGAATTTAGAATGACACTCAACTTCAAATTGCATTTTAAAATATTACAGATAAGTACAAAAAATGTACTATGCATAGCAACCGTTGCCGACGTTATGGTTACTAACAAATGCGTGCATACAAATAAAAGAGACGTCAAAATAATTATTATTAATTTCAATTTCTGTTCCATGTAAACAATCACTTTTAACACTGTCAGCTGTCGTTAAAAGTGTGACTTTTAATGGCAGTTGCACAAAAATATTTTTATGTACGAACGTGCTATGTTTATAATCGATTAGTATCAATTGCGAATATTTACTCACTTACACGTTTTCTTCTAATCCTGTGAGATTTATTGTATCAAAGATCAAAGATTGATACCTTTAAATAAACTTAAAACTCACAACGTAGGGCAGGCTATGAGTTTTTATCTCCCTTCTCCGTTCTGTTTCTGATCTAAATTAATTTGAAAAGAATCAAACACAACGTAAGAAAGCTAATCCCTACCATTTGCCCCCAAAAAAACACGGAATTTGTAATTTTTGAATATTTATTATTCAATACTTATTATTTATAGACCCTATTAGGATCAAGTGTTGATTGGCTGCAAAGTAATTCTCACAAATCAGAAATCGCATTGTAAGGTGTGTTCATAAAATTTTTATTGATCAAATCTTATCAATAATCACAAATAATATAATTTCTCGAGTTATTTCTCTTATTGCTGAAGTCTTATAGGTATCGCAGATGGTCATGTTCATGAATTAACAAGCACACATGGATATTTTCAATCCACATTGGCTTCCTAATAACATGCGAAGATCATAATATGTGTTCACATACACCGATAGCCCTCCCGAATACATTATTTATGTTGAGATTTTATCATTTTAGAAAGCAGCTTGCATTATATATCTAATGTACCTTGAGTTGCATTAATGCTCTTGTACGAGCGCTATGTGTCGTTAATTCGTTTTACATTATTATTAATGTATCTCTCATCACAATCGATTGACGATAGTATATCACTATTGGTGTAGACAAACATGCTCCATCAGTAATTGCTCTTTCAACTAAATTACATGTAACCATGTCAATAATAGTAGATAATTGACCTCAAGAGCTAAATTATGCGTTTCAATTATGAATCAATCATAGACTCCACTTGTATTCTAACGATTCACACTTTATTCTCGTAATTTAATTTACAGGATTTAGCAACGGCGGTGTACATTTTATTGGCACACAAAACAGTAATCTTTCTTTATCATTCTTCTGATTCTTCTAAAATCAACTTCTGATTTCCACTGTATTGGCCGCACTTGAATATGTTTCTCACCATAGATCCTACAGACTCACTATAGATCCACTCCTCCACTCCTTTAATCGTCAGTAGTTGTCGAATTTCTTTTGATACTGAGGCTCAAAAATGTAGATACTGACTTGCACCGACTGGCCTGTCGATTATTTATACAGAGAGGAACAGAAATTCTTGGAACGTCAAGAGAGGTGTCTCTCATAACAATATTAAAGTAGCCTACGTAAGTAACGGTACAAAGTAACAGTACTAATCCCTTTACATTAGATAAATCATTTATTGATAGAAAACTATAGGTATTCTAAAAAAGAAAATATTATGAGATTAAAATCCGCCATATTGCATCTTGATTAAATTATGACAAATTCGATTCAAGTTTATATTTTACTTGCCCTCTAGGAACCTCTACTGAAGTCACCTAGCAGCCATCATTCAAACATATCCCTTCATATCTTTGGCCGAGATGCAATGATATGACGGCTATTGAATCAAAATCCAAGGCAGCAGACTCACGTTGCAGTGACGTCATTTTTAGACAGCTTTGGTCCCGGACGTCATACTACCAAAAAATCAAGTAATTATTGTCGTCATTTCTCAGACGTGATTTAGACGTGATGTTTATGACGTCGGTCTAACGTAGTTTGTTCATCATTTTTCAGACAAATTGAATATTTGAATCTGGCTCTATAAGTTCTCCATTATTATAAATTATTATAAATTATTTTTATTTAGAGAAGTTTTAACAGAGAATTACAAGTAAGTAGTACTTCTTTTGAATATCTTATCGGGTACTAGTCTTACAAGTACTACTTAGATGTCTCGTTAGTACCCTGCTAGTTCTAGTCCAAGGTCCAAGGGTTTGGACCAAGGTCCAACAATAAACATCTTCGCTAATGCTTCAAAATACATACCTAAGATTGGTTCATAGTTACTATGTGTAAAGATATTCGCGAACTGTTTGTAATTATTAATATTTAATAGCGGTGTTTAATTAATTAATAAAATTAACAAATTAATAAATTTTAACTACATTCAACTCGTCAAACTACGTACCTAAAAGTCACGTCGACGGGCTGTGACATAATCACGTCATCCTACCGTCATTTGTTCGTCATTTTAAAGTCATATAATGACGTTTGGATAACCAAAAAACACGTTGCAATGACGTGACTTTGCTGCCTGATAGGAGGACATTCTACTGTCCTGCTGTATAAAACCAGTCACTGTACTTCATGCTATATTATACATGCTGGTTCAAAACTTCTGATAACTTCACGCTGCTTCAAAGACCGACAAATTCCAACTTTGAAACCACGAATACAACGTCTGGTTTTATAAGAGGCTTCGCCAGTCTTTCATAATACGTCTTCATAGCTATCTGAACGAAAACGGTGACCATTTAAAACATTTTTTTGTAAGGTAATAGCTTCTTCTTAATTCAATTGATTTTCGACGTTGAAGAGAATCAAATGGTTATGAATCAAACAAATTTTTGAGGATAAAATTTATGCTTTGCTGAAATTGAAATTAAACGTCTGTTACTGATGTTTATTTTTTTAACTTAAATCATTTTCGAGAAAATTGGGTGAAATTTCTAATATGCGACGTCATTTCAATAGTTTTTTTTTCGTTGTGGCGTTATTTTCGTCATTTTTAATTGTTAAAGTCGAGACAATAATGAACATGACGTCACAAATTGAAACTGTTTCCAGATTTTCTCGGAAATGACTTTAAAAAATTGAAAGGTAAACGCAGCAACAGAAGCAGCTTTTCAATTTTAACAAATTAATAATTTAACATTTCTTTCTGGAACATACAAGGGAAGCTATAATAATTCAATTCAAGTTTTTTTACATTGAAATCCCAAAGGGAGTCGACCAACAGAACACATGTATAAAATAAATACCATCCATTAAAAAACAATGTCGCAGGAATAATAGATCGATAAGTTTTTAAATTGAGCATTTGAATGAACAGGTTTTTTTTACGATACAGTTCATATTACATGTATCACAAAAAATGTATGCGTATATATGTTAACTCAATCAATACTGAACAAAGATGAAGAAAAAGCTTACAAGGGAACTGTTGTTCGGTACAGCAGAACAATATATTGTTTTTATTTCTTTGTGTTTTAGGCAGGAAAAAAATTGTAAGGCAATTAAACAAAAAAATTTAATAGAATGCTTCTTACATAATAAATGTTTGGATATATTAGAGCGAACTCCCTTTTTTATGCTTACAATTTTGTTAGCCTGGAAAATTTATAAACACTTTGATGATTCAAAATTTAGAGGGCTCCAAGAGATATGATTACATGAAAGATCATAAGAATTATATTTCTTTTAAGAAAACTTCAAAGATAACTCCATTATATTAAACCGGTGTCTAAATATTATTAAAGAGATTATAATTTTGACGGTAGATATACCCAATAAGATAGACGATACTTCCACCCCAATACCCTGTTACAAATCATTCAAGGCTGGATGTTCTATGGCATATTCTGAGGCCTTTGTGGTCTCGTGTGTGTTCGGTCATGCGTGAGCCGAGCCCCGATGCGGAAATGGCAAAATAAATTAAGTCGGCATGAATTATATCACAGACGGTTTCATTCATGTCATATCCAGAGACGAATAGCAGAATTGCCTATCCTCTTAAAGATACACTCGGATTGCAAAAAAATAATAAGAAATATTTATTTATCATGACATAATATATTATTATACCTGCAGTGCGAGAGGCAGGAGAAACGCAACAATTCTTAAATCTAATTAACTAAAAAATTCTCATTCAGCTTTTCGCTAGGCTCTAGGACTTTTCGTTAAAAAAATTGTGATTTGGAGAAAAATAACACGTTCTTTCATCAAGTTAACTTTGTCAAGAGACTTTTTTTTTAACTTTTTTTTAAGAGAAAAAAAATCAATTTTCTACGGAAAATTGAAATTTCCAAAATGTTTTTGTACCTACAACTCTTCTGCTATAGATAATTGTGCCAATAGAATATCTCTGGGTTGCACCTTTATAGGGAAAAATACAGATAAGTGGTAGGTAGGTATGATGAAATAAAAGGTCCTGAATGGAGGATTAAAGTTCCCGCATCTGCCAATTTTTTATATAAAGTTCGTATATTTGTGCCGCGGTACGCCCTGTTAATTTTAAAGCCTATCGAAGCAATTTTCATATACTTAGGACTTTTCTAGGCTCTTCCCAAAAAATCCCGAAATTCAAGAAAAAAATTAATTTCCCGGGAACGGTTGCCGCTGATTTTCAATAGGATTCATAGGATCGCGCGCGTTTTGACAGGCGGGCGCCTCAATTCAAGCTTCCAGAAAAATAACGGCCTAGAGTGTTTCTTAGAAAAGCGAACACATACACATACATGAATTTTTTTAAACAGGTCAAGGTACTTGCAATTTTCAATTTTCTTTTCATTCTTTAAAAGTTGAATATTCGTAAGTAGGTAATAATAATAATGACCATGAAAACTTTCTGAAAACCCATTTCCAAAATGGTCAACATATTTATTGTGGGGACTTTTGAATTTCTGTACAACTTGTATTAAGGAACATAAAATTTCAGAAATTCACGTGGCTCATACAGGGTAGGGTAATCTTTCAAATTATGTAAAAATCTGTTTTTTCACCACGATTTAGGTAACAGTTTTGAGTCTAAGGTGCTGAAATTATGATGGCAGTTAGATATCTCCATGGAAGTGATTTGGTAGTTTCCTTTGAGAGAAATCGGCCTAGTCGTTTAAAAATGGTGGTCATCTGAATTTTACTAAAAATTTTTACGTTGTCAACCCCTTTATGCAAACCTAATTTTCAACTTTTCAACCAAATTAGCAAAGTGAGAAGATAAAATACCAAACTATTCTCTTGCGCGAGAAAATTTACGTATTCTTTATTAGTTGCCAGTTACGTCGGTAGGAAACTGGTCTAATTGGTGAATTCTCGGTTCCATTTTTTGACGCGTTTTCACGATAAAAAATAATTGAAGTAAAATTTTCACAGTAGACAATTCTAAAATGATACGACCATGAACAATTTAAGAAAGCCAATTTCTTAAGAGAGATGAAATTTTCTTCTTCTAGTGCCATGACAATTGTCGATCGTTGGTTATCATTTTTTATGTTTTTCATTTCATGATCATGTTACCTATCATAATCTTATTTACTGCCTCACAATACACTCAGTTCTATTTGTTGTACTATTTTCTGAAGTTTTTCAGCCATCGAGTTCTTCTTCCTCTCGGGCTCCTCTTATTGGTTATCTCTTCCATAACCAAATTAATGTAGGATCTCATATTTTTTTGCTCGCCTCAAGAAAATGACTGACTTTTTCGAGAATTTTTCATTTTATAGGTCTACAGAAGTTCAAATTATATTTAATAGAATTGAGTTGTTACGTAGGCTAAATCTCTAAATATCCTAGAAAATTCGAGAAAAACGAGGATAAGTATACTGAAAAATCTAATTAATTTTAATAATTTATTATTTATATTACTCGTTACAAGCAAATTAATAATAATAATAATAATAATAATAATAATACTTTATTTCACGTCAATAAAAATCAATATATCAACACTCTGTAAACTATGAACAGTATGCTATTTTGATAGAAATAAATAAACAATAACATCCTTGCGTTAAACCTTAAATCTATAAAATTCCAAAACAAACAAGAAATAGGTCCCTACAAGATTGAATCGCGCCAAAAGACAGAATCGCGCATCAGAAGCGAAGCTTGTTTAGATGCGCAAGTCTATCCCTACCACCACGTAGGCGACATTGCTCACATTTTAACAAACCACATATCGGGTGATCCACAAAATTTTTCATCAACTAGTGCCTTGGAAAAAATGAAGCATGTCTGTCAGATAAAAATGATAAAATGCAAACTATATTGGTAGGTGTGCTCAGGTGCAATGAGCTCAGACATGACTGCAATAGCTATCTCTCTCTTCCAAGGCACTATACCTCAGTCGACCAACAGATATAGTAATAAAACTGCGCACAAAACTTTTAAGGTCCAAGTAGTCACATCTGTAGGCAGATAGTGCCTTATTTATTGGTTACCTGGTTCCGGTAAACCAATGAGAAGGGCATTCTAAGGTTTGTGTATATAATTCTTGTGTATAAGGTCTGCCTACCTGGATTGTAAACTTACCGCGCACTTTTATTACTATATCTTTTGGCCGACTGAGGTATAGTTGATGAAAAATTTTGTGGATCACACGATACATAAATCATACCAATTTACAATTCAACATCATGATGTTCACACATTTAATCCCGTTTTCCTATTCTTTCTTCTTTTTTTTTATTTTTATTTTTATTTTTTTTATTTTATTTATTTATTTTTTTATTTTTTCTGAGATCAACGCCCATCATGAACAACCCGTGAGCGGCATGCAGACCTATTCCAAATTCAATACATTAGAAATATATTCATTACTAAGGGTTCGTATCCAAGATTTCTTATTTTTAGTGTATTTTTTAACAAAAAACCTTCTTGCACATCAATCGCATAAATAGTGTATTTTTATGCGATTCAATTATGAATATCACTTTTTAAATTAACTTTCTGAATTTTTCCATAGGCAGGTCATAATAGTCTGATAAAGTTTAAAAAGTCATACGTCTCGATTAAGAATACACATCCTTCTGATAGTTCGATTTATTTTGTTTCATATACGTGGTTTTGATAGTAAACGTCCAGTTAGTTTGTCTAAACCCTCCATCCCGCTGAAATAAATATACGTCAACATTGGTTTTGAATGAGTCGTAAAAGTTAGTTTTGCATAGATACTATGACGTCCCCCAAATATACTTCACAAAAAATAATCCGATTTTTTTTTAGAAAATTCCACCTACCTACCTAAAAAAAAGTTATTCTTTTATGGATTCGAACACCGTACCATCAGACTGCCAGGCAAGAGCGTAAATCAAACCGCTACGGTGCAATTTTAATTCCGTAGTGCTGAGCGGATATATGTATTACGTCAGACACCGACACATTTTATTTTTTAAACTGGTCATAACTTCATAACTGGTCATAACTTCGTGTAAGCTAATTTTTCACCAGCTAATTTTTTTTTTATTATTCGTTTAAAGTGCTACATTAATCGAGGGGAATTGAAGCTAAGACTTCAAATTAAATGTTGAAGAAAAAAAAATGGGAAATTTCGGTTCAATTTCTTCAAAAATGGACTAATAAACGGTTATAGAAATTTAGACATTTTTACCCTTTTCCTACCCACGACACTGGCTTATTAATGGAAAATATGCTAATTTTATTGCATTAACTCAAATTTCCAATAATTTTCTTCAAATCCTGTTAATTTGATTTCAAAGTTTTTTTGCCATCTTGCTCATATAGGGTTCAAAACATAGTAAATTTTCCGTCAATTTTCAAAAAATTCAAATGGCCGCCATTTTGAAACGGCTCGGCTGATTTTGCTCAAGTGCAATACCAGACCACTCCTTGTAGATTTCTTACTCCCACAAAAATTTTAGCTCCCTAGATTCAAAACTGCGACCTGAAATGAGATGACAAAAAACCGGATTTTTGGAACTTTGAAGGGACACCCTGTAGAAGTGATGGGACTTTTTGAAATTTTTTCATCGAAAATCTAACGTCATTCCAAAGCTTTACAAGAATCCAAAATTTCGTTCACTAATCTTGAAAGATAGCGTTACTTCTACAGGGTGTTCCTTCAAAATCCCGAAAATCCGGTTTTTGTCACCTAATTTCAGGTCGCAGATTGCAATCTAGGAGGCTGAAATTTTTGTGGGAGTAAGATATCCATAAGGAGTGGTCTGGTATTGCACTTGAGAAAAACCGGCCAAACCGTTTCAAAATGGCAGCCATTTGAATTTTCGGAAAATTTGCTATTTTTATGCCCCTTTTCTAACAGAATTATAGAAGAAATTTATTTGAGATTTGAGCTAAAGCAATAAAATTTGCATTATTTCTATTAATAAGCCAGTGGCGTGGGTAGGAAAAGAGTAAAAATGTCTAAATTTCGATAACCGTTTTTGAGCACATTTTTGAAGGAATTTAACTGAAATTTTTACAGTAGACAACTATACTAATACTCTTTAATCATAATAATAATCTTATTAATAAAATTAATAAGAAAAATGACGGAGATATTCGATGTTTAACTTTCGAGACCGGCGAAGCCGATTTCTCCGTAGTCCCTAAAAATGTCTATCACCCGGTGTGTCCGTCTGTGCGATTGCTAGGAAAAACACTCTAGAGCCGCATTTTTCGTCGTAGAAAGTTGAAATTTGGCTCGATTCAAGAGTCCCACGATGCCTATTGAAAATGAGCGCGATCCGTTACCAGGAAGTGTCTTTTTTTCTGGAATTTCGTTTTTTTTCTGGAACGACCTAAACACTCTAGGTATCTGAAAGTTCCACCGACCGAGTTTAAATTTGGCATGGACGAACTTTGGGACCCCCGAATGCGACCTATTGAAAATGGGCCGGATCCGAGAATTTTAAGGCACCCGTTCAGGGCCATACTTTTTTTTACAACGTCCCAACTATAGGTATTGTTTCTCGGTAACGTTACCTGGTGAAAAGATTCTGTTTGCACAGTTACTTAGAGAAAGTATAGAGGTACAAACTTTATGGAGATAGTTTTTTGAAAAAAAATTATGTGATCGAAAAAATAACAAAATAGTGCGATATAGCCATTCATTACCTACAAAAAAAAGTAAATATAGTTTTTTTTTTAACTGAAACGTTGGAAAAACTGTCAAAATCTGTAAAAACTTCGGCAGGTCATTCCGACTGTTTCCCGCGTCGGCCATTTTATCTTCCTGTATTTTCTCCATCGTGATCTTGTTTTATTATTTTTTTTCTTCAACATACAATTTGAAGTCTTATCTTCATTTTGTTTCGCATATATAGACACTTTTAAAGCAAAATAAAAAATTTCCTCGCTGGTCAAAAATTATATTACACTTTTTTTTTAATTATTAAATCAATGCAATTTCTTTTTCATTTTATTTTTCACATTCAATTATGAATGATTCTGAAAATTCGAAGAGCAATCGCAATGATAATTAAGTCACCTACAGGCTGGTGAAAAAAGTTTTCAAATTAGTCTTTTAATAACGGAGATATGACAAGTTTAAAAAATGATTTTTATTAAAAGCCTGGTAGCCTGGTTTATCGGTAAAGTCGTTCTAACTTTTAGTGAATGTTGACTTATCGTCATAAATTATAGGGGTGCAAAGCACTCACCAAAAAGTAAACAAGGTATTGTACTTGCATTTGCCACGCTTCTATACTGAAAACCCCAGCTACTTCTTGGGACAGTGAAGCAGGTACAGCAACAGGACAGTATTATTTAAATTCTATTCCCAGTTACATATATTTCTTTTAAACGGATTTATTAAACGGAATTTTGTAATGTTTCAAGGTTTAAGTCTGATAAACATTTTTTTTTATTAAAAATGCACTAAAACTAAATAAATATTGACCAGCTTCATTTTCAAAAAAGCTCTGAAAAACTAAGGACTTACCTACCGAAAAAAATTAAAAACAATTTGCCAAATTTTTATCAGGAATATAATAATTAATAATAATAATAATAATACCTCTGTCAATGAGATTGTTATACAGGGTGGAAAAAATAAAAATCTGAAAAAAGTAGGATATTTTTAGCCATTGCTTTTTATACCTATCTGAAAAAATTTAAAAATCGAGATTTCTTATTTCGGCCATCTTATCTTTTCATTATTGATAATTATTATTACATATTAATTATTGTATTTTTTCTACGTTTACATACGTCTTTAAGGGCTGTTGCATTGACATTTTAAAAACTTCCAAAGCCGACCAGAACCAATTACAGTCATCTTTTGTTGTTTCTTATGGCTATTATATTTTTTCATGCCATTCGGTATTGAAAATTTCAATTTAATAAAAAATCCAAGAAATTTAAAAAAACATTGAAAATTTTTTTCTAATTTTTTCGAGTACCCGAAGAAAATGTTTTAAGAGAATGACGTCATAAGCAAAAACCATTCACAAAAAGAAAACATAAGGTAAGCAATATGACGTCATATTGATGTCATTCTAAGAACACAATTTCCTTGTTTTCAAAAAAATAAGAATAAAATTTACAACTTTTTTATAGAAACCCGTCATGTAGTAGGAATACAACAATTAAAAGAGACAATAAGCGAGGCCGCAGCCCCCATGAATCGATACAAAACACGTCTTTTTCATTTGAAATAGTTTTTTAAAGTTTGTTACTTGATCCTTCTGAATATTGGCGACAAATAAAATAAAATTAAAAATTATTAAAACTAATACCTACTCACAAAATGTAATATTTTAAGAAGTCCGGACCTGTTTCCATAATTCTACATGGATTGAATCTTACCCTAGACAGGTTGTAAACTTGTCCTTTGTAAATAGAGCCCTTTTATGTAGAATGTATACCCAGCCTGACCCAGCGATATGTCGCTGGGTGGTTAAACACCTATAATTTACCATTAAAAGTCAACATTCACTAAAAGTTAGAACGACACCTGCCAAGCAATCTGACGTAATACATATATGGTTTGTCCAGTGAGTGTTGTCCGGTGAGATGCCACACTGATCCTAACTATAGACGATTTGATTTTATACGTTTTAATTTGTACTAATTACTAATTAATATAATTTGTACGAATCGAATAAATTATTGTATAAAAATAATTATATTATTTAATAATAAATAATATAATTGAATCGGTTAGAATTAAAAAGCACTACTCCACTTTTCAACATTTTTCACTTTATGGTGGATTCCTGTGTAAAAACCTGCATAGAATCGTTTGGCAATGAAAGGAAATAAGTCCCGTATGCACTGAAGGCAATAAACTGATAAATTTATCAATTTCCCTGCTTATGACATCGGGAGGGTTCCCATAAATCACCACAAAGTAGATGCAATCCGACAATAATTATTGCTGAAGTAAAAAGGGGAAAAAATCCCCAAAGTTCTACAAAGCTTACCTATCATGGCCGACGGCTAATACTGCAGAACATGTATGAAGTGCCCTATTGAACTTATATTGCTCATCAAATATAAACTATAAAAACTACAAATATCTTTGTAACTTTATAAATATAAATAAAATGACAGCATTAATAATGTTTTTCTTCATTATTTGCAAATTGGAATTAAAAGGAACTAACTCCACAAGAGTTTTTTGGGAAAATTTTGAAAAACTGTTTATTGAGTAAGTATTATAAATTAGCTATAGCATCGCTGAATTTGGATACAATTTGACAGCATTTTAATAAACAAAACGTTTATTCATTTCCTGAACAATTACCCCTGGTGGAGTTAGTGCCTTTTATTTTTAACCGATTCAAGTATTAGATAAATCAATTATTATAATAATTGTACGAATTAAATCTAATAAAATCAAATCGCTTATAGTCAGTATCAGTGTAGAATCTTACCGGACAACACTCACTGGACAAACCATACCTGCTCAGTGCTATGAAATTCAAATGGCAGCGTGGCGGAGTGTGTTAGGGTCTTGCCATGCATTCAGATGGTATGCTGTTCAAATCCAAGAAAGGATTATTGCTTTTTTTCTAAGTAGGTGGAGTTTTCTCAAAAGAAAATGCGGATTATTTTTACATTATATTCATTATAAGAAGAAATATGAAGAAAATATGCATTA
Organism: Malachius bipustulatus; assembly: GCA_910589415.1. Lineage (NCBI taxonomy): Eukaryota > Metazoa > Arthropoda > Insecta > Coleoptera > Melyridae > Malachius > Malachius bipustulatus. Next base: position 36,246,477 of record OU342634.1, on the reverse strand, counting down.
TTGAATCGCATAAAAATACACTATTTCTGCGATTGATGCGCAAGAAGGTTTTTTTCTATTTTAATTCCCAATAGGGCCCAATATTGTACCTTGGAGAATCCCACATTGTAAATATCTCACATCACTCAGGCAATTTTTCTCTATTTTAACCCAATATGGTCTATTACTCAGGTAACTTTCAATCAAAATTTAAATTCAAAATTCAAAATCAAAACTCAATCATAATTTAATAATACTTATCATTACATTACGATATTAACTACTATTTAAATCTAATTACTTTCAATAATTTATTTTTTCTACTCCCAACTTTTAATATGCATATTAAATATGAATCACCAGTGCTTTAATGGGTCTCATTAAGATACAAATTTTCATTAAAGCACTGGTCAAGCCATCCAATGGCAGAGGAGCATTTGCAATCGAATCGGTTCCTTTTCGCTCACGATCGGGTCGGCAAGCCAACCGAAGTCACAGAGTTGTCATACTGACGACAAAAATTGCCTTGTGATATAAGTTCTGTATTTCTGAAAAAAAATTCTGAACGTTTATTTAATTTAGAACATAAGTAACATTCAAAGGAAATTTATCAAGATTTTATGTTACCTTAATTAATTTGATAAGTAGGTATATCGTGTAAAAGATGGGAAGATAAAGTATTATATCATTCGTAGCGCTCCGTGATATAGTATTCAAAGCGGCAACGCTGCGACCCGCGTTGCGCAGTCATACAATATCGTAATTAATGGCTGTCAGTTATTAAAATTATTAATTAATCTCAAAATCGAAGCGTAAAATTCGGAATTCGAACTTCGCATAATAAAAATTACGCAGTAGTGAGTAGTGCCCTTTAAACTTGATACTAAAACATGTCTCAGCAGAATAATCTTAGCAACGAAGAGAGAATTTGGTACCTAATATGCGTAAGCAAATAGCAACCTATCTTACCCTCAATGATCCGCAATTGTACATGGGTCATTGTTAAAATATATAATTTTTTAATCTTTTCTATGAAATAAAAAAGGGTCGTAGAAAAAATAGTGTATGGAACTCGCAGATAATGGCTATTAATACGCTCTTATGATGGTTAAGACACTCGCCTACGGCTCGTATCTTAACCATCATACTCGCGTATTAATAGCCTTCATTATAAGCTCGTTGCATAATATACTAATTTTGCATTACTCGTTACAAGCAATTTAATAATACTTATCATTACGAGATTAACTACTATTTAAATCTAATTACTTTCAATAATTTATTATTTATATTACTCGTTACAAGCAATTTAATAATACTTATCATTACGAGATTAACTACTATTTCCGAAAGTAATACTAATAATTAAGAAGCAGTTCCTATCCTCTTCCTTAGTGTAAATAAAATAGGTTATCCATTCTGGTCTTTTGGTTATAATCATATTAGTTGCTAAATGCAAACTGTCATGAGAGAAAACAATCAACTTCAAAAGCTGAATATTGCGAGAAAACGAGTTTTTGCAGAGATTGGCACAATGTCCATGGAGACTTTTGATCTACTTATCGATCGCCAAAGTTACAACAAATTTGATTAGAAACCAATTTTTATAATGATTCTGAGGGGTCCTTTAAAAATCTTTTTTTAAATTTTGTACCCCACACCTGACACCACTGTTAAGTTTTATAACTGTTAAGTAAGTACGTTTTAATTTAAAACTTAATTGAATAAAGTTACAATAACTGCTCAAAATGTTATCCATTCATTTATTGACAATATCCAAGCCTATTAGTAAAAGCACTCAATGCATTATGCAGATAATCCTGAGTAGGTAACGATTGTGATCGCAATTTTAATTCGAGCCTATAATTAATTCACTAATTTTGTTGGTGTATTACGATGTATAGCATTTTTCAAATATCCCCAAAAGTCCATGGTAGCTATGTCTGGAGACTCTGACACCGAAATATGGTGGAGCACCATCTTGTTGATACCAAATTATACGCTCAGTTAACACCGGACCTTATATCAAAGGACAATTTTTTTCCACCCTGCTGTATAACACTTATTTATTTACACTCTGTGCAGGGATTTATTTCGAAGCTATGCTTACATGTGATTTCCAGGTTGGTTACTTGTGATTACATTACTGATAATCTACCCTTCACTGCTTAATTCGTATTAAATGTATTAAAAATGAAACATTGTGGGAAAAGTCCAAATTACAGTGTATTTACTAGTAGATTGAGGTAAGAATACGTCGTTTTCACCAACTGAAAAATAAAATGGAATATACAATTAGCATTTTTTTTTAACATAGAGTCAGTCTGATTAAGCTAGGAGATTGTCATCAATATAGAATGAAAGTTCTGGACTAATAAATATAACGAAAACGCCAGATCAAATTATAAATCGGAAATAAAATTGGCCTTAACACTGGCCCCTGAGGCACCCAGCTCTAAACACAACTTGAGCTATACAAAACGGATAACGCTCATTTATATCAGCCGCGCTCAATGAGACATTTGAAGGAATCAAGAAGGTTAAACATTTCCAGTTATTTCTGCTTCAAGCTTGATATACCTTGTGAGAACTTTCACAGCGGAACATAGTTTATAGTTAGTGTCTTGAAATTTGATTTGACAGTAACAAAATTCTTCGAATTTGGCATGTCATGGCTACTGGATAAGTTTTCTTTTGAAAATATTTAAATTATTTTTTCAAAAATCAAAAAACAGTAGATTATGAAGTTTTTTATAGCAGCACGTTCAGAAACGAACGCCCTTGCGATAGACACCATTACCGTTCTTGTAGATGAAAGTGGTGAGCGGCAAACTGCAATTATGTGATTAACCATGTTATTCCCAGCTTTGAAAGTTGTCACACGGTATGTGAAGCTTGCGAACTAGACTACATGATAACTTAAACAAACAAGTCAGTGATCAAATGAGGTATAATAATACAAACTTACTGCCAAAAATGATGCTAGTGACATTTCTTGAAATGGCCCAGCGTGAATTCCCAAAGGCCGTTGCCCTGCAATCAGCATAACGTACACTAATTTTTGATTTCTTAAGCTCATCTCATACCATCTAATTTCGTAGAAAGCAACTGCGACATTTTCGCCCTAAAAATTGACTTTGTCAATACCCTTAATAATTATTACTTAAAAGCTAGACAAGTCGTCGCTCTTTACATTAGCACGCGGTGGCGGCAAGAACATTAGGTATAGGTTCATCTTATGTTATCAGCCCTAACATGGTAGAATCTTTCAATAATTAATGATACTTAGGTAAAGGTGTGGAAGGAAGGGATTATGCACCCTAGGCGACTATCCCTTTGAGATCCCTTTCGGCAAACCCAATGGCCATCATCACCTCAATCGATCGTCTAAGTATATTTTTCAACAATATCAACAACATCCCCCCCCCCTCCCCGTCTAATTGTTGTAGAGAGAAATGGTAAATGAATCACTTGTTAAGATTACAAAACTACTGCTTTTCCCGGGTTTTTCGAAACAGACCTAAAATGTAGCTACAGAAACAGAAACAGCTTTTCCATATTAATGAATAGATAATAATTGTTGACAATGTTCTCTATACAAAACAAATCGGAAGGACCATATTTCAAAATTTTTACCACGAGATTAATCATCCTTTACAGGTGAATATCTCTAGAAATTTTCTTGGCTTCTGGCCATGGAGACTTCTGATCTATAGTCCAGTCAAAGTAGGATTTAAATGTGCATTTCATGCGGAAAAGAAAATATTTTGTGTGGGGGTTGGGTAGTCCATGGAGAGTCTAAATTCAAAAATGCGACCTCCTACCCCTTGTGAATTAGCCGCCATATTGGTTTTAGGGGTGGATGGAGTTTTTGCACTTTACGACGTTAATTCGCATTTTACCGAAAAAAGTGTCATTACTTACTTTATTCAGAAAAACATTCTCCACAAATTTGCATATGTGACATTTTTTCGTATTTGCAATATTTAATGACCTACAGGTGATTCATTAAGAACAAGGGGGATGAAAAATTGGTATTTTCGGAATAACTCTTTTTTTCCAATCGCAATCCAAAAATTGTTCCCACAAAACTTGTAGCGCTTACAATTACAAATATTTACATAACGATGTCTCATTAATTGGACCAATTATTGTTGCGCAGTAGTGCGCCGAAGTCTGCGAACTTAACCTTTCACTCGTCCAATCCAATTGATGTAGTCAAAATATCATGAATCTTAGGTTTTGAATTTGTCAAAATTCAGAAAAATTAATGTATCGTTATTATGCGAGATGCATGAAAAGTACTTTGATCCATTTGTAGAATCAATTCTAGACTCTCGAAAGTATAAGCGACTGTCATACAAGTTGTGTTAAATTATTCATAATAATAGTATTTTATGTACCTACCACAAGACGAAATTTTCTTTATACGAATATGAATTAATATTTCGAGGCGAAGCCGAGGAATATTATCGCATTAGAAAAAAATTCAATGGTAAATCGTATTCAAAAAAATGTTTATTTATTTCCTTTGGGTTTCACATAATATAGTCCGGTATTTATTGGGAAGCTATCGTTCTCATTTTTTCTTTTTTTCCGTGAATAAGAACCAGGTGAATTGATTCTTATGTCGATGTGATCCAGAGAATGTACTGCGGTTTTTTGCCAAGAATCGGGTTCTTCGTCGTCGTCATCATTTTCAAACTCATCCATCGCTGAGAGTTTTTCTGGTACGTTGTCGCATATTTCCCCGGAACAGTTTTGGCAGATCGCCGTACAGTGAAGACCCGCTTTTCGGCAGCCACAAGCTGCTCCACAATTTTTCGTACATTTGCAGGATATCAACTTCATCAACGATTGTGGTGCAGGATCCCCAGTGGTAGTCAATGGCATCCAACCCCTCGAATCTTTTTTCCATCCCCAGTGCTCAGGATTTTTTTCATTGTTGAGCCATTTTTGTATTTGGTAGTAGGTCCGATGAGTGTGGCATTTTGCTGCTTCGGCAGTTGGTGGTAAAGCTGCTAGGTTGCATTTACTTTTTGCTGATGATTTAGCGAAACGTTTATATCTGCATCCATTCAAACCGTCACTTGTAGCTGTGTCCCCGTATAAAGATATTATAAACTGCTCGCCAGCATTTTCAAGAGTCTTAGAATCAGCATATTCGTCCTTGAATGACGCAATCAAAGATTCAAGGCTGGGATTTTTTCCAAGGTTGAGATAAATTTAGACTTTCCTATCCCGAAGAATGCAGACGTCGTATCGCAACCACTGAAGGCATGTAAAAACAGAATATTTTCCGAAATCAGTGGACCATGCTTCAAGCTGCGTGGCGAAAATACTTGTTGCCGAGTCCGGCCTTGTTGAGGTTTCCTGAGAAAGACGTTCTTCACATTATCTGGACACAATCCCGTCAGTAAGGCCAAAAGGTCCACATCGGAGCCGATGATGAAAACAGTGTCGTAGAATGGAGCTTCACCAAGAGCTGATTCTACGATGAGCAGATCTGCATCCTCTTCTGCAACGGCTGCGCCGATGGCGGAATTTTTCATACGTGTCACGAGGAGATTGATGCACGATTTTTTATTTTTATCGTTAGAAAGAAACTTTTCCTGAGTCATGGACGGGATCGAATTCTCATCAAATATCATGAGAGTTGCTCGTTGTTTCAGAGAACGTCGGAGTCGTTCCGCTGTTTTTGTGCCCCACTTCTGAGGATCATCCGGATATCCGTCGAATACAATGAGAACATTTATGGAGAAATTGTTTCGAACTTAGCTGACGTATTGTTGACAAATTTGACCGATTGTAGCTTTATCGTTCCAAACAACTTTGTGCAGAAGCCATCCCCCATCGATTATTTCTGAACGATTCTCTGTGTTGACGTCAATTTCTTCCAAAGGTGAAAAAGAACCATAGAGCGAAGACTTGGTCCCTTTCCGCATTCCCTCTTCCGTGAATAATGAAACAGGAAAAGTTGTCAATTCATAGGAGAAATATGTTTTTAGGTCCTCTTCCGAATGTTTGGTGACGAGCATGCGCTGAAATAACTTGAGTGGATCGATGAGGATTGGTTTTGAGTTGACTTTGATGCAGTTTGAAACCGCTGCTAGAGGCAATACTTTTTCGCTTCGTTTAATGCTGACTGCATTATAAAATTGTCCATTCAACGATGACATCGACTTGGAACCCACTGCAAACGAGTCGTAACAGTTTATCTCGTCTCCTCCAACCACTCCCGAACTGATCGAGATCAGAGAGTTCAATTCTGGAAAAGGATGATGATCCGCGAACCAGGCGTCTAATTTTCCTACATCAGCGTTATCCCTTGAAATTCTTGTAGTCTCAAATCGACGTGCTGCTCTGAAGTACCTGAGAAGACGTTGCAGTAGCTCTCCAACTGGGAACAAACGTTCAACAAATGTGTCCTCCCCAAGGTCCATTTTTTAATCGTATTCTCCGTAATACCCCGTCCGTGAGTCATTCCTCCAATCGACTTGAAATATTTCATGAGAAAGCATTCAATCGTCATGTCTGAATAAAAGCTTGGCCAATATATGTCACTAAACCTCATCGTGAAAAATCCTTCTGTCGTGAAAAGTTCAAATTCATCTGATGGCATCGTTTCCACTAGATTTCGCATGTCTTGTAAATACAATCGAGCATTTTTTGCATACAAAAAATGACCACTAGCATGGAAAATGGGCAGCATTAGTTCAACGGTACGTAAATGAAGGTTCCAATCCCCAGTTCGTTCGGCTTCTATGAAATGTTTGAGGAGAGATATCATCCTAAAGTACTGAATCCAGAGGCGTGCTGTGCGACCTTTTTTTTCAATTTCGTTGAGTTTTGTTTCGAATGCTAGATGGATCTTCGAAACTGACGCATTATCTTTAGCTGAGAAAATCACTGTACGATCGATGTCCTGAAGATACACGTCCATTACATCCCGATCTTCATCTGAGAAATGGATATCCTCCATAATCAGCTTTCCCAAGCTGACATATGCTAAGAAATGAGCCCTAACAGCTCTAGCATATGCATGTCCGTACAGAATTTTTTCGACACAATTTGGAGCGTAGATCAGCTTCAAAACATCTTCAAGACCACTACCAGACATGATGTACCCAACGCTCCCAAGGAAAGACATCAGCATGTGGAAACCCCCAAGTCGAACGACTACGTTTTTCAAGTCTGACGATGGATCTGCCGCTGCTACAATATCTCTTGCTTTGACGAATAATGGCAAATCAAAAGTGACGATGACCTTTTTTTGACCGGTGATCTTGCACTTCTTGACTGCTTGGAATAGAGCTGTGTTGATAATGTTCAAATCAGAAGGTGCTTCGTTGATGAACGGAAGATACAACACCTTCGTCTTCTCAAACTTCCGGCCAGTTGTTGCTTGCTCCATGAATCCATTTCAACTTGAAATTCCTGGAAGGCAGGCCCGTTTTCCATACAACCACATAAAATCAGAGAGTGTCGGTAAAATTTTATTGTAATTTTCGGCATCAGAAAGAAGATCCACAACTTTCAAGGTTTGGAGACCGGTATTTTTTGGTTTGTTGTAGGGGATGAGGTTGACTTTTCCAAAATCTCCGTGGATGATACCCGATGGAGTCTGCGGAACACGATTCACAGGAACGTCCGGAGCGAGAGCGCTCAAAGGAGTCACGCATTGAATCCCCCCCATTGAATGATAGGTTTTATGACCATCAAGAGTATTAACATTGAAGTCGGCGTTGTCGAAAACGTACTGGGTAAATGCAGGAGGAATTATTTCACGTTCTGGTTGTTGGATTGACGAAACCTCATATTTTTGGACTTCGTTGTATGAAGATGACATACCCAATGACGAAAGAACATCGATTAAAAGTCGAGATCCAAAGGATTTGTACATAAAAGTTCCTACTGCCAACTTCAGTGATGAAAGAAACGATCGTGGTCGAACAGCATTAATGATTTGATGCGCAATTGATGTACAAACCCGTTGCCAAGACTCCAGTGAACCATTTTTATCCGACAGAATTAATTCATGTAAGAAGATGAGAAGAGGGGCAGGAACAGCTTCATTGATGTTTTCGAGGAAATTATCTGACTGATTATCTGGGGGATAAGATGTGATGTCGTACATTTTCGATCGAATAACGCGTTTCAAAACTCTTGCTGATTCTCGTAAAAAACGTTCCACTTCTTCCTCCTCATTAGAATTTCGTGATTCGTACCACTCTCGCAATAAGACCTTATGCCCTGTACTTCGTAGAAGAATGACGGTCCCTTTCCGCGGAGACGAACAAACGAGTATTTCCCCCTCCCCATACTTTTCTTCCAAGCGCCTGATAACGGTTCTAGGGTCAGGTTTATAATCACCATCAATGAGGTCCATCAGGAATGTTAGTGAAAATTGGCATTCTTGATAATTTTGATCAATGTATGCGAAAATTACTTCCATGGCTGCCTCGATGTTCAATGATGTAATTGATTTACGTTTTTCCGTCGTTGGTGGAGGTGTGTACATGCGTTTTATGCAGTCTACGTGATAGCGCGCATTGACAGAAACAAGATCGGCAACATTTTCGATACGCCGGATCACACTGGTTGCAAAATCATCGCTGCGGTCTCTAAGGTATTCGAAAATTGAATCTCGTACCTCATTACTGGTGATTTTACAAAAACCTCTGCGATAACGAATTGCGCGTCGACTATTTCCCCACAAAAGAGACACAGGCGTTGAAAATCAAAAGACGGGGATGGTCGCAGCACCTTTGGTGAGTCGGATGTCGATGAGGAAGTTGGATTGCAGCTCCTCCGGCTGAAAATCACAAATTGATAAGAATTTATGGAAATTGATAGCACTGTATGAGAATGAAAAGAAATCGATAATTAGTAAATATCTTGCAAAATGATATAAATGTTTTTTTTTTAATATAACATTTAACAATAATTTTTACAGCATAAAAGATTCATCAATGTACCTTGCAGCTAGTGCCAGTTTCGGATTGGTGTAGTTTTTGTAACAAGCTACGTGCAATGTCATTGTCGAAACGTTGTTTAACATGACCTAATTTTCTTTGTCTTCCCTCGTATTCGCGGATTTCCGAAGAGTTTGTACCCATTTTTCTTTAATGACGCGATTTTCGTCGAGGTCCAAGGCCTCTTTACAGACGAAGCAGTCACTCATTTTGGAACACTGCTCGTTTTTTCGTTTCACGAACAGGCTAATGTTTTTTTTTTTAAGTGCATATATTTTCTAGGCTTGTCTAGACACGTTTTTATTGGTTTAACCACACCACAGACAAATCTTATCTATATACAGCAGCCCTATTTGGAGCGAGTCGGCCTGGGTTATCGCTTACCTGCTGAGAAACTTAATTGGCCCGATCTTAATGACTTTGACGTACTACTGCGCAACAATAATTGGTCCGATTTTTGAATTGCGATTGAAAAAAAGGAGTTATTCCGAAAATACCAATTTTTCATCCCCCTTGTTCTTAATGAATCACCTGTAGGTCATTAAATATTGCAAATACGAAAAAATGTCACATAATATGCAAATTTGTGGAGAATGTTTTTCTGAATAAAGTAAGTAATGACACTTTTTTCGGTAAAATGCGAATTAACGTCGTAAAGTGCAAAAACTCCATCCACCCCTAAAACCAATATGGCGGCTAATTCACAAGGGGTAGGAGGTCGCATTTTTGAATTTAGACTCTCCATGGACTACCCAACCCCCACACAAAATATTTTCTTTTCCGCATGAAATGCATAATTCGATGCCTTTTTCGTGTAATTTGACTGGACTACTACTCATCGAATACTATCCATGCCCAAAGTTACAACAAATTTGACCTGGGGGCAATTTCCATAAAGATTTTACGATGTCGTTTATAGTTTTTGACTGAAGAGGTCGTAATATTACTTTACTTCTTATTAACTTACTTCATCTATAATTGTTTGAAAATATCTGCTGCATATATAAATAGTGCCTAGCCAAAAGATGCTTTGCATAGAATTTTCGAGTTTGTTCATCTGAAATCAATTTAATCTGATAAGAAAATGAAATGCTTACAATAAGTTGTTCTCATTTTTACCTTGGCTACGAAGACACAAAGCAACATCAAGGCTACTATCATACTTCCCATTACAAAAAACACCAGATTGATGTATCGGCATATAGAATTCAAGTTCTTCACTTTGCTAAAAGCATTACAAAATCGTTACATACCTATTACGTACTCGTATCTATCTAAAATGGGTTAATTTTTTTTTATTCTCTAGACCATGGAATATCGTGAATAAGAACTAAACAAGTAAAAAGGAACTTCTAATCTTGATACAGGCCGAATTATTGGGAAATTATTAGTTAAGCCTTGATAAAATAGCAAAAAAAACATTTACTTGTAAGCTGAGCCAAGCTTCAGACTAAAGTAATGAAAAACAATAAACAGTGTATCCCAGGGTAAGCTAATTTATAAGTATAAATGACAAAAAAATTTCGAGTTTACGAAATTTGAGCATTTGGGGTCCAGGTCTGCTGGCTGGACCCCATGTCTTGACAGGAGACAAATTTTACAGAATTCCAAATTATGTATGCATGCCGAATTTCATAGTATTCGGCCTACATTTTTTAAATTTTTGTGTCAGAAAAACCACGAAAGAACTTTTTTCTACGTGGTTTTAAATACATTTATGGGAAACCTCCTTTCGAAAATAACATCAAGGATGATCTTCAGGAATCAAGGTGTTTCCGCATACTTTAGAAAAGGGATATGAAGAAATTGAATCAATAAATACAAAGTTACAAAAATATTTCTGACAAATATCGCAAAAAATGTAATTTTATGGTTGAGAAATTCGGAATAATTTTGGATTCCGGGCAACTATGTTGATTAAATGATTGATCCTGTCGAGAGAGACGCTTGTATTATGAAACATGAAAGGGGAATGTCAGGAAACATTTCCTAAGAAAGAGATCCGCCTTAAAATTTTCCCGAATTGCTTTATATAATTTCTTTTTCATTATTTTGGTTGAACAAACGTAAACAAATATTTGATTTTTATAAAAATTCGCATTGGGTGCTGCTCAATTTGTTTAATTTGTTCGTAACTTTTTTTGGAGGATGAAGAAACGAAAATTTTTGTTGTATAAACCTGGAAAAATCGCGGGCAAACCAATGCCGTGTCTAAATGTCAAATAAATTCGCACTTAGTACTGCCAACTTCACCAAGCTTAACTGATCGTCCTCTGAGGATAACAAAGTTCCACCTGGAGTCTGTACACCGATCCATTTTGATCTCATTTAATTTTGAAAAAAAAAACAGTTCTACTTTGTATATTACTTAAAATAGACAATCTGCTTCTCTACTTGATTATACTTGTTTTCAGTGTGAAAATTCAAATAAAACTTTGTGAAGTACACTTTAGAACAAAATAGAATATTTTAAGCTAGTTGCACAACAGTATACTATTTTACTTATTACTAATATTTTACCTGATAACATCCTTATGATCTCTCGCCAATTCTCTAAGTACCCTTTCTAAGACAAAGTGTTCACTCGTGTTATATTCGCTTAAATTTTTTGTATTAGATTGAATATTTCGCAAATTTGCACCAACTTTGTCAACAAAAAATATCATCAACATTATACAAGGACAGAGTGCACGGCAAATGAGTATTACGACTGCTACTTGGTACAAGAGGATCATTTCCGCAAAAGGAGTACGATCAAAATTAAATGGATATTGAACTGGGACAAAATATCCGCAAGTTCCTATTGCAGCATTTCCATAATTTCCACTCAAACAAAGTGATTTAGTAAGATATCTGTAACAAGCCGCCAAAAAAGTTGCACCAGCCAATACCAACTGAATTTTTCTCAGTGCTGTGTCGTAATTGTAAGTGACGTATTTGTCTAAAGTGGAATAGAGATTTGTGTAACCAACCACCTTTTTTAATGTAGAGAGATAAACAACAAACATTCCCCATATACATAGAGCTTCCATAATGACCAAAAAATATAGAGAGATACTCATATCATACCCTGTAAAAGCAGTTCGATTATTATTTTTGATTTGTAGTAAAAATGATAAAAATAATAATTACCTTTCGTATGAATTATTAGATGATAGAGCAGACCAGTATAACCGGGCGTAAGCAATAAACCATAAAATGTGATAGCCTTTAAATAAAACGTTTCATCAACGTCTTCAGGTCGGTTACTTTTCGGCCATATGAAACAAAATCTCAAGCGACCAACAATCGCTTCTAGATCTTTGTTATTATAAACTATTGGCTCACTCGAATGCATTCTTAATGTTGCGTAGGGGCTAGTGTCTCAAGAAAGTGTGTCACATTTTAGAGAATGTCCCATTTTATAGTCTAAGTAGGACTAGACTAGAACATATTACATTTAATGGCATTTTTTGTTGTTTCGTGGTCTAAGTTTCTTTTGTACATTCAAAATTGCTCTAGTAGCATAGGAAGGTCGTGAACAACAAGCATTACAATACTAAAAAATCTAAATGTTCCTTAATCTATGGATCTGTTGCTAATCACTTTCAATTTATTATTTACATTGCTCGTTATTTTAAGTAATTTAATAATAGTTGTCTATCATCGCTAGATACATTACCTACTCCTTCAGGGAATAATAATAATTGAGAACAGTTCCTGTCCTTGACTTTTGTGTAAATAAAACAGTTGATTAATCCTACCTATTGATTTATAATAGCGGATTTGTTCGACAGTGCCACTCTAGGCTTATAAGCACATGGTGGGGGCAACAGTGTACCGCCACTTTGTTTAAATTAAAAAATGTCATTACAATGAATTTAGAGACACTTGCACATATTTTTTACCAAGCATCGATTTAAGAATTACCTGAAAGCGTTTTCAGATGGTCCGGTTTTCGATGCGAATTACTGGATGCGGTAATTTGTCTCGAGGCAATTCGACAGGTGATTGTGGATGAACTAAAGTAAATTCTGGGCTGACCCACTTTTGAGAGTCTGGAAAAAAGGGAGTTTTTTTTTAGGGAACCTGCTCAACCATGGCGGTTATTGCAGGAGTTACATTTCTATATACATAGGTACACATTTCTTACTTCAGATCATGTGAATTATCAAAAATTACATAATATAGCAAAGTAGTACGTACTTATGGTGGATAAACACAAATAATATAAGAGAAAAATGAGGGATTATATTGTTGTTGAGTGACCAATAATTTGCAGGTACTGTAGGGTTCTGGTAATTGTTTGTTCGTTTGAGGAGATCGCATGGTGTAGGTTGTCCGGGCCGGGATGTTGTGTCTTTGGCGAGCAGCGGTATACAGTGGGCACTTTACTAATAGGTGCTTGATATTAAGTGAAGTGTTACAGTGGCTACAGATAGGGGGTGGTTCAAGTTTAAAAATATGGGAGTGGGTCAGATTGCTGTGGCCTAAACGAAGTCTGGTTAATATCACTTGGTGTCTTCTGTTAGATGGTAGGGGCAGTTTTATTGTGACTGATGGTTTAATAGAGTAGAGCTTTCGGAAGCTGTTTTGGTCCCATAGCTGCTGCCAGATATCTTGAGCTGATTTTTTGATCTCGCTGATGATGTCTTAAAAGGAGATTATTAAAGGAATCGATTTGAAATTTTGGTTATGACCATAATGATCTAAGATTCGTGGCATCCCACTAAAAAAGGCATCTTAAATTATTTGAAAAAAATTTTTGTATACCATAGAATACATAGTACGTGGAAAGTTCAGCAATCAATCACCCTGTATATGTTATAAAGGGTGTATTGTAACGTCCGCATAATATTAGCACCACGTGATTCTACATCAAAAACAGAACATAAAGTTTTAATACCGTTTAGCTCTTAGACCTCAAATAACGAAGTTATCGACCATTGTAGTTTAAATTTGAAGTTTTTTAATACTCAAAAATATTGCTTAATATTATTAAAAAATTCTTAAGTAAGAAGTAAAATAGCCAAATTATCCAAAATTTTAGATTTTTTTTTGGTAAAAATGGTTTTAATTAACATTCCAAAACTAGGAATTATTTGATTTCCTGAGTTCCAATACTTCCAATCAATATTGCAATTGCGCGTTTTAATTGTTGAATAAAAAATTGAAAAAATAAAAAATCTTAAAAAAAATGCAACATTGACACGTCGCAGCATGACATTTGTCTTGTTGCACCTTTTTTCGATTACATAGCAACGGCACACTATACCAGTGAGGTGACTTCACGTCTAATAAGTTATCTTAATTTTTATACCAGCGCCATGCAGTGTTGCAAAATTTAAGAACGTTAAATTGTCCATATCTTAAAATCTGTGTACATCAAGAAAAAACTGTTGAGGACTTTTTTGTTCTGTTTTTGATGTAGAATCACGTGGTGCTAATATTATGCGGACGTTACAATACACCCTGTATGTTTTAGAGAAAAGTTATAAATGAATAATTTGTTAAGATTCAAAACCTTCTTCTGTTGTTGCAATTAGATATTAATTCTGTTGACCCATTTTTAAGAAAATCAGGTGAAAGTTTGCAATATGTGACGTCATTTCCATTTTTTTTATTCCGTTGTGACAACATTTGCGTTATTTTTGATTGTTAAAAGTTAAGGCTCGCCCATTTCAGACAAATTTCGAATCTTCGATTTTCAGAATTTCAGAATGCCCTTGCCGGTCGGTGTTTATCTTTCAAGCTTTTTAACTTTTTTTTCCAATTTACGAAAGTCCTGTGGCCTATACAGGGTGTTATTCCAAAGTTCATTTGAAGTTAGTGAAAACTGTTATTTTTTACACCTGTAGTTTGTAGGTATATTCAGAACTAAACCTAATATTTAAATTAAATTAAGAGATACGAAGAATTGATTATGAATAAAACACTAATGTTTTATAAAATTCTACGATATATTGATGGATGGTAGAAACGTTACACGTGTTTCGCTACTTTTCATGTAGCATCTTCAGACGTAAATAAAATTATTGATACAGTAACATAGCAACAGTATTACCTAAGTGATCACAAAACAAGTAACTAGATTTAAATAAATTATTAAGAGAACTAACTAGATCATAATGTAATTTCTTCAGAATCTTCTTAGTTGTTGAAATCAAGAAGAAAATCAAGTAGTGGAGAACGATATGTGTCTAGCTGTTCATTTATTACTGTGTATTGTTGATTATGTAAATGTTTGTGGATCTCTAGAGATTCGAGAAAATTTAATTTAAAATAATGATCACAATGATGAAGTAATTCAATTTTGTTG
Source organism: Malachius bipustulatus (assembly GCA_910589415.1). Taxonomy (NCBI): domain Eukaryota; kingdom Metazoa; phylum Arthropoda; class Insecta; order Coleoptera; family Melyridae; genus Malachius; species Malachius bipustulatus. The sequence continues at coordinate 36,231,225 of OU342634.1, read as the reverse complement.
TTTGCTGTTGGAGTGTGATTGTTTTCTATTAAGTGTTTTGCAAAATTTGATCTTACTGGATGTTTGAGTCTGTAAGAGTTTAGGTGTAAATACAAAGAATTAGAATTAATTAATTTAGATACGAAGAACTTACATATATCTCACTTGTGCCAACAAAAATTTAGTTTGTTTATTAGTTTACCAGCGGCGACGACAGAAAATAAGCTAAAACTGACAAATTTATATTACAGGTATATCCATGTCCATGTAAGGACACGTTTTCGTATGAATTAAATTTAAATTTTCCCAGTAAAAAACTGACTCAAATCATTAAAATACACTCCTTATGCTATTGACGCGCAAGAAGGTTTTTTTGATGGCAGAAAAAAGGTAACTACATACTTGAACTTGATTCCGGTGGAGATGCACGTGCTGAAATTCAGGAACGAGATAATCCAATTTATCAATCCGCTTGCTTCAATTATTTAACATACCATTAAGCATTGCAGTCTTTTCAATCGGGTGAAAGCAAAAGGAACATAGGTAACGAGAAGTTCTAACATAACACAGAAGTTTTCACCAAAACACCGTATATACGTCAGTAATATGTACAAACATAATATAAGCGTTTGTTAAGGACTAATAAAAACAGGGAGGGACCGCCGTCCATTAATTCTTCCGCTGATCGTCCTCGATATTCCATTTCCGTGTGCGCTATGTGATGTGACATATTGCAGGATGGGAAATACGAGCTCCAGAAACGCAACATGAATTTATATCGGCACTGGCACCATCGTATGAGCGACAGATGTTCCCTGTATATCCCTTATATGCACACAGCGAGCTGAGGGAAATGGGAAAATATTACACCCAAATACAGCTCTACCGCTGTTAGTTGAATAACAAACTACAGAGTGTTTTCGATATATCCTCATATGGTTTTTCAATATTCAAGAACAGCTGCTACAGGTAAATTTATAAAAGAACGTTCATTACTGTACAAAAATAAATTATGATAAGAACTTTCATAAAATCGTTTCCATAAAATACAAACAAAACTCTAACTCTATTGAAAATTAGCTTGTATTGGGCCTTAAGTCGAAGTCGAGGTTTGTTTGCGGGACAGTTTATTTGCATGCATGTTCTCCTGTTTACATAGGGAGTAGAGACCACTGCAGTATACATAATGTATTTGCTTATGTGTTTGTTACCTTCGCAAGGCCGGAAATCACTTCCAGGCTTTCCAATGTCCCTGGGAAATTCACGGGATGATTTCCAGTTAAAAGTTTCTCAACTTGTGTGCCTCCTGTTTGGCTTACTGCTGATCTTTACGACTCGGCTGTTCCCTTTGATATAACTCCGATTTCAATTGTATTTCAACCCTGGTATCCCGGCTTGGAGATCAAATCACAAGAAATACCAAGACGAAACAAACTTCTGTTTACTGATCTAAGATATAAGTGACATCCTCCTATTCATGAATTTGATACGTGGTAGGTATACTGTATTTTACAGTCAAAAATAGACATTCCTGTAATAAGCTTTGCGATGAACTATAAATAAATGCCCTACTTATAGGCCAGTTATATAAAGCACTATAAGTTTTTTTTTATAAAATATTTTCTAAAAGTTTTGAAAGTAGGCTAAAGTTGCTACAATTTGAGATTGGAACCAGCGCTCTACGTTCAATACCTACTTACCGAGATACAGCCCTCCAAAAACTGACAATGTTTTCCAAAAAAGTTAAATTTTAAGATTTGGTCAATTTTCTACCCCTGATATCGGGGAAAATACTCATTTTACGGGTAAAATCATGGGAAAAGATGTTGTAGCATTTAATTTTCTTTTATTTAGGCAAAAAACGACTTTTGTAGGCGATATTGTGTACTCACAAATCAAAAAAATCCAAAAAATTGGAAAACTGCATTTTTCGCAAATTTGCCCTATTTAGTTCTCACGACGGTTTGATGAGAGTAGTTTGAAAGGCATATTTACAAGGCATTATTTTTGCTTATAGTTAATTTTTGAATGCTTCTTGGGCTTGAGCGTGGTTTACACGCTCAATATTTGCGAGTGTTTGATGACATTTTGGAACATTTCGTATACTGTGAGCAACACTTTTATATGAAGGCAACACAGATTGAAAGAGACACTAGTGATGTGGAGAGATGAAGCACTACTTTGATATCCACCCCCTATTTCCACTGACAAAAAACTGAGTCGAAGGAACATTTCAAGTTTCAAGTACGAGTGGGCCCCATACCCCGCGACATTGTTCACAGAAGAGGGTATGCACAAGGGAATGAAATCAACCTTCTAGGTTGTAGGAGTAGGTGCCAACACGTTTCTTGTGGTCGATGGGGGTTACTTACACTGCACAAGGTAATAATAATATGGCATCGTTACGACTCCGTGAGGGTTATCGTCGAAGGGTAAAGCAGCTACACCTCCAATCATTCCGAACAGAACGTGGCAGTGGTCTATTGACGGATATCCTGAGTATGGGACAGAGAAAAACACAAAAACTGCCAAACTATGTAGTAAGGTGCTATGGTTCTCTGCAATGTAACGAAGTTATCTTTGAAGAGTCAACTATAATAAAAAAAAACAGTCCAGGAGAAGCTATCGGTCAACCACAGCTACAAATATGACAGCAACAAACTTTCAATTAGTGTAATGATCGGACAAGTTGTGGACCTCCTTGTCCTTCTCAATGGTTTGAGATCAGCTGTGAAGAATGTTTATTGTCAGAAAACTGGCAGAGGTGACCGTGGCTCCTTACACTTTGCCTCAACCTCATTCAAAAGCTGGAGGGATGCGAGTTTCTCAACGCCTTCACTGGGTGCGACACCACATCTGTCCTTTTCTGCAAATTTTGCTCCGGTGCTTCTTGCTATAACGTCGCCGAGTCTCAAATTGCCGAAGCAAGAAATTAACAATTATGGGTTTTCAGGCTGATTCAGATAATTTTTGTAGAGCACCCACGAAGCGTTCAAATTGAACAACAATTTTATTCAAAAATATATATTTCTTGTGCATGCGTACAAGAAAGTGTCCCAATTTGCTTGATTTTGGCTGTTTCGGCCATTTTAAGGCCAGATAGAGAAAAAGTAACTTAAGTGTCTAGAGCTCGATTTTTGTGAAACACGAAAATGTGAAAACAGCATCGAAATATCTCTAACCGTTTCCGACATATCGGCCAATTTTGACATTTGACAGATTTTGAAAAAGTGCCATAACTTTTTTATTCGTGATTATATTTTTTCATGCAATAAAAACTTTCTACAGGCACTTTTAAAATCAGAATGCAATGCATTAATCAAAAAAAATTTATCCCCCCTGGATTTTGAGATACTAGTAAGTGTATTCATTATAGTAATAGTAAAGATAATAATTCAGTAAGGTTGAACCTATACAGAGCTGGTTCTACTCTCATATTGTAGCAGCTTTAGGCTACTTCAAAAACGTATAGAAAATATTTTATAAAAGAGCGTCTAGTTTAGGACTTACATTGAGAATACCAAAAAAAGTGCGAAAATTTCATGGTCTATCGAAGCTGCGAACTTGAAAATACGCTACTGGTAGTGGTCCTAGCAACATATTAAAAAAAATCAGAACTAGCCGTTAGTTTTCGGTTTTAATGTTCGATACGACTGGCCTAAATATTATATTTACATGTAGACACTCCGTTGTTTCATAGGTTGATGTTGATGCAAAATTGGTATACATACAACATCAGCTGTTTGTTTTCTACGTCTTCAGATAGATACTCGAGGGAGTGTTTCGCGGGAAACAATAGAGCAGATAGTTTCATAAATGAGACATTTATTCTAACTCAGGAATGCCTCCCCTCTGTTTATCCTTTGCCGCGGAGAGAATTCTCTACTGCTTGAAACGATATTCCTCAACGCAGTTTTACTCGTTTATGATCCAAATGCCAAACATTCCAGCACATTTTACAATGTTATTTTTATTTGTTTATAAATTCTTCATCATGAAGAGTCCAAAAAGTGAACAAAAAGCTGCAGACACGACGTGGTTCTATATTTTGCAATATTAAATAAATCTCTCGTACTTTTCCATAATTTTAGTAATGGAAATTAAAATTCTCGTTTTTAGTTTTTTTTTGTAATTACTGAAGAAAAACTTCGGGAAATATTATGAGTAGAGCTCGGATTATATGCAAAATGCATATTTTTGCATATTTTGTTATTTTTGCCACATAAAATACCTATTTTGACAATTATTATTGGCGGATATACTAAAAAAAAATTAAAACCAAAAATAAAGCTTAAAGTGAATCTTGTTGTGATGGAATTTTCTCGAGGCTGCTTTATTTTATTTCAACCACTTAAATGAAATTCAGGAATTAATGTCGAAATTTGATGAAGATAGTTCCTCAGCAATTAGGGAAGCGAAAAAGATTTTAAGCAATAAGAAACTAGGTCAGCACCTTAGTTTCATTAACAACTATAAAATAATTGCAAACACAATTTCTAAGCTTGAAAAACAGGCTACTTCGCTAAACGTATCTGTAAAACTAATAGAGAATTTAAAATTGGTAGTAGATAGTGTACCGGGTGTCCAACACTAGTGTCCACCCCCTAAATAGAGCTTAATTTTAAAGATAAAAAATTGAAACTTTGAGGATTTGTGTACTTGTTATAGGACAGGGTGGGCAAATAAGCGAGGTAAGCGGCTGTGCCTCAGCAACTAATGATCGTAGAGAGTTACGGTAAAAAAATTTATAGGTTAAGTGGGCAAGGGAAAATGCTGGAAATTATTTTCAAGTTTCCAAGACGGCTGCCAGAGGGCGTTTGCACCATCTTGAATTACATAAAGTTACGTTTCTTGTGATTTTCCCCAATGAATGTAGCAAAAAAGTATTTACGTTTTAATGTTAACTTAAAATCGAACATTTTTTGTGGAAACAATTTTTCTATATCTTTCGAAATAAAGTGGTGGGGGGTATTTGAATGTTGTTTTAACCCTTAGTTGGTAACATACTTTTTTTCACTTTATAAGTAACATCCGTCTCTCAGTCGGTGATCATATTACAGTTCCAGCATTATAGGTAACATCCGTCGCTCAGTCGGAATAGGTATTATAATACTATGTATAATTACATATTTATTCGAATGTATTCTAGTAAACACAAATATATTTTATTAAAACAAGACTTATTTCATTTTTATACATTTTTTTATATATTATACCTTTTCATTCACCATACTTTCGACCAACAGCCGACTGAGAGATGGACTGAAATATATCGTTCTGAGTAACACCCGTCTCACAGACGTATTTTCGCGAAGGCGGCTATGGACTTTTTGGCAACCAACTAGAACATACCTAATACGAAATTTTTGTACATTCGTTCGTTTGGATTCAGCGCAGCATCAAAACTTGGCATCCGCCTCAGAGTCGGATGTTACCAATTAAGGGTTAAACAAATGCCTGTAACTTCGAAACGACTGTAATGGATTTGGATAAATTTGGTATCATTGAAAAGAGCCTTTCTTGAGCTTTTAGGTTTCTTGTGATAATGACAGTTGTGACCTACACGGTCGCCGATAGAGGGCGTTATTCGATGTTATAACCAAAATATTGCATTTTCTCAAAAAAATTAAATGCGATAATTTAAAAATGCATCGGTTGCTTTCGATAAGAAGGCAAGTAGTAGGCCATGGAAATAAAAGACAAACTCCTCACACGTTTTCGTATTTATAAACGATTTTCCTTTTAAATAAAGCTGTTGTCCTGAAAATTACCCATTTTGAAAAAAGATGAGTGCCTTCTGTTTTCAAATTGCCTTCCGTCATATTCCACGCATTGTTCCAGTCTTTTTTGAGTCGACAGAACCGCAGCCTCGATTTCTGCCGCTGATAGTTGACGAATTGAGTTTCGAATTCTGTTTTCCATATCCCTTCATGTTGTTGGTGGAGTTTGAAAAACAATGTCTTTTAAGCGTCCCCAGAAGTAAAAATCAAGACATGTCAAGTCGGGAGATCTTGCCGGCCAAGGAAATATAGGCTTCCCCTTCCTATCCAGCGTTCTCGAAAGGTCCCGTAAATATGGTTTCGGACATTAATTGAATAATGTGCCGGACAACCATCTAATTCTCTAAGAAGCGGTTACCAGTTAAAGCTTGATCAAAAAAATAAGGTCCAATAATTCTGTCCCCATGCAATGATACCGCACCACACATTTAGGCTCCAGCGTCCCTGGTGCTGCACTTCTCTTAACCAATGCGGATTTTCAGCGGCCCAATAATGCATATTGTGAAGGCTTACTCTACCATCACTATTAAAGGTAGCCTCGTCGGTCCAGAGAATTTCCTTTAAGAAATTTCTGTTTTCCTCAAGCATGCCTAGCATCCATTGAAAATAATTTAATCTATTATCTAAATCTTGTTCATTTAGCGCCTCCTGCAAGACTATGTGGTAAGGATGTAATCTAAAAGTAAAAAATAACATAATCAGTAATAAAAAATAATATAATCCTATAGGTAATCGGAATAACACTGAATTGTGTATTTGAGGGTATGTGCCAAGATACTTGGAATAAGATAAAATTATTTACCTATAATCTTTCAAAATTCTTCTTCTATGTTGACTTTATTTTAATGTTGACTTTACAACATTATAACATTATTATTATTATCAACATTATAGCATAGAGTAGATTAATTTGCAGTTCAAGTGATTTGTTAGATTTGACAACTGCTGTCAGTGTTGTTTTTCAATGAAATCATCTTACCAAGCTTATTACGTCTAAAAATTACGAAAAAAAATTTAAGTCCAATTATTGAAGAAAAATTATATTATCTCAAGAACCGTTCGAGTTACCTAAAAAGTAACTTTTGTTTTGGGGATTTGAAATCAAGCAGGCCAGATCATCAAGAGTGAAATTTTCTGAGAAATCAAAAACAAGAAAGTTTTTCCTCTTTTAAAGTCGATCCGGGGACATACTGCGTATATGCGCATATTTTTGTAATTTTTCTTGCATATAATCCGAGCTCTAATTATGAGATATGTTAGTCGAATAACAAAAATAGAGTAGATGACCTAACATAATATGTTAGGTCATCTACTGATATATTACATATCACATTCGTCATATTATGACGAATGTGCACTAAAAAGCTACGTGCGTCGTAATGTTGAATAATTTAGTTGAATTCAAGTTCTTTCTGATACCTCCGCGATGTATTCGTTGAGTAAACTCGACTATAAAAAAAGCAACTTCGGTTTTTACTTATCATACTTATGATTGGAAGACGCCTTTCAGGTGTCCAGAAGATTACTTCTGGGACTTCGAAGTTACTGCTTCGAATGTTCCTAGAACGGAAAGCGAAAAGTGAAGAACACACTTTTTCGCAAAGTTCATTCCAGAATGCTCCAAAGTTCTATACTTACAACAGGCTCGAAAAATCTATCTCCCAATTATTCAGGCAACTTTTTTATTTTGTGAGATTGAGAATCAATGGAGGAGAATATTGAGGAGAATTTGATGATGATGCCAAGAATATAACAAATCTAGGACAGTTGCTGCGGTACAAAATTTATGACAATAATTATTTTTAATTGAAAATAAGTATCATTTCTAGAGGATGATTTCCCTTTTCTAAAAAGCAACATCGTACAATTATTTATTCGCACAAAGACACCTGCTGTAGTAACTCTCTCGTTTATTATAGTTTTCCAGTGAGACTTTACAAGAGTAAAAACTAAGGCGGTATTTCTTTTTTGGTACACTTTTTATGAAAGAACGAAATGACAAAGAACAAAATGCATTTTGCTCAATACACACACAGTATTTATAATATGTATATGACTCCTACAAAGTAATAATTTGTGAAGGAAAGCAGGATTGTTTTGATTACATGTGAGCTTTGAAGCTATTCGCGTATGTCACATAATAATATGAAAGCTGAAACGTATATCGAGATACATTTCGAAGATGTAGAAAATACTTTTCATTTATTTCTGCATTTTTATTTTTTTTTATTTCAAGTCCACTGCGGAAAATTTTAAATATTTTTCCTTTACATCGTAATACCCATCATTTCATAGCAACGCTATTCACGTGAACATCTTCATATATCAAAACCCCGCAGCAGACTTTCTAGAAGATGAAATTAAAGCTCTTTTCATCCCTCGCACACAAACAAATCATGAAGCAGGCCGAGACTCGTCGCTCATTTGTCACATTTAATACAAACACACCGCCGACTTGATGCCGTCATATATTTAAATTACGAAAAAAAGAAAGTTCTGGCAGGGTCTTTCATAGCCTCCCTTATTACATCCCCGTCTCTCCGGCCCCAAAGGAAGCATGAGCTAATAACTTACCCGTAATAAACGACCTGTTTTTCTGCGCCCTGGAACATGTTTCACCTGTTCCGGCCGGCAACGGGGTATAGAAATGCAACTCTAATTAATATTTCGCCCAACGGACGGCGATTTGGTGACTATTTGTTGCAGTGTTTGTCTTGATTTATGTTCTCGCAACAGATGGCGCTTTTGAATTTCATCCGGGGGTTTTACATAAAAGTTTTATTAATGTGTTTGTTTCTGGGTAAATGATTCACATTATCGAGACCATTAAAGAAAATAATAGTTATCTATACCAAAGCTTTATTTTATTTTATCCATGATTTACGTAATTTATTTTATGTATCACTTATTATTTATTTATTGGAAATACTTTGGTATTTTTAACATTTCTTCTTCTTTCTTTGTCTTCTTTAGGTTTTTGGCTTAGCTTGTTTTTATTGTATTGTCCTGAATACGAGGTGCCTTATTCCCTTATTGGACTGACTTTCTTCTATTTTTGTTCTTGATGGTGTGAAATGTTTAACTATGGTGTGGGTAGTTAGTTGGGACATATAAGTAGCACATTGCGCTCTTCCCTAAAGAGTTTTTGAAAACTTGCTGGTTAGAAAATAATTTGTATTTAAGGCAGTATGATTGCATCACTGTGAATCATGAGAAAGATACAAGAAGAGAGATATTATATTATACGCCACCGCCACTGCTTTTTCCCTAATTTTTGAAATCCTAAATTTTTCGATTCAATCACTGATTGTCACTGAAAACGTCCTTAAAACTTAGTTGAACTATAACGTGTAATACATTGTTAAATTTAGAATGAAGCAGGCTTTCCAAATCCATTATTACTAAATCAGGGCCGTATTTAAAAAAAAAATAGTTGTTGCGCGGATACAAAAAGTCGGATCGAATTATTGCCTGTCATATTTGTACCAGTTAAAAGTAGCAATGCAAAAGTGATCTTTTTTATTGCAACCAAAGAAATGAAAAAACAATTAAACCTATCAATAAAAAAATTTCTTTTTCCAAATTATCTTGAAAACAAAGGAATTGTCCCTAAACTCCCTAAAGTAGGCACCTTTTTTGTTATTTGAACATCTTCGTATCTTTCACCATTTTTGAGACTCCCATTCATACTGGCTCACCTTATTTTGAACACACTTTACACTGTGTCCTAGATAAGAAATGAACAGCATGAGGATCTCGGAAACTGAGAGATACAGGGTCTTTTAAATGAGAAAAAAGGTAGCCAACCAGAAGGACAATGCAGTGGCAGGAAGAGATTTCAAAAATTATTTTTGATTAAAAATATTTTGAAAAAAACAAAACTTTCAATTCTCATTATTCTTATTTATTGACGCTATTATTGAAGATAGAGGAAAATTGAAACCACATTTTCATTGCAGCTTTTAAGCAGTTTAATTTTTGCAATGTCAGTTTTTCGAATCCGACAATTCATATTTGCAGGGCCGGACTGAACTTCGATTTTGAAATACGGACCTGGATTTTTTTATACAAAAATTGAAAGATATTTTCATTCTGAATTTAATGATATTGTGATTCAAACGTGTTTCGGACAATAATCTGTGCTCTTTTTTAAACTTTTTGAACTTGTAGTAACAATTCGACAAGTTCAAGAAGTTTGATTAGACCCGTATTATTAAGGGGAACCACTGCGTGTGTGGCATATAGTTAAATTCAGAAATATAATGTCTTTCAATTTTTGCATAAAATCCAGGGCCCTATTATAAAAATCGAAGTTTAGTCTGGTCCTGCAAATTAGAATTGTCAGAAGAAACAGCTGACATTGCCAAAATAAAGCTGGTTAAAGACTGCAATGAAAATGTGGTTTCAGTTTTTCTCCATCTTCAATAATAACTTCAATGAATTCAAAACGAAAATTGAAAATGTTTAAAATATCTTTCTGACATTGCATTGTCCTTCTGGTTGTGCAACTTTTTCCATAACCGACCCTGTATCTCTCACGGTTTGCGATATCCCCATGCTGTTCATTCTTATCTTTGTCACAGTGTATAAAGCGCTCCTTGAAAGTCAGGTCAAGTCTTTCAATCAACGGTATAGGCATTAGGTTGATATATCAAAGTTCAAATCGGTTTTCATGTCGGTTGTATTTAAATTACATTTTTAATGAACTCTTAATGCCATTTTCTTGATTGTTTACATTTACTTTGGTCCTTTTGGCTTCAAGCTATAGAATTATTAAATTAACATTATTAACAAGATTTTTAGTTAATTACAAGTAAGTGAATACAAGAGTTAAAAAGACAGTAGATTTTCCATAATATTTTTTAACCTCTTTTTAACGTTAATAATGTTGTATTGCACTACAAAGAGTAGGTAATAGTAAAAAGTAATTAAAATTATGAGAGGAATCTAATAATAAACTTTTTTAATACGCGCTGTTTATTAAGAGTCCTCATTAATTAGTATGCTCTGTATATTTATAGTACTTTTTCACTTGCTTTGTAGATAAAATGATAATTATATTTATTTCACAGCCTCTTTACCTGCATTTTTTACTGCTTAATAAATATCATGAGTCATGACAAAAGTCACTAACGAGATTCATCATTTTTTAGTGAGTAATTCTTTACACTTTACGAGCACCTTTCAAAAATGGGTTTCATCATTTTTTACATAAGTATATAAAGTATGTAAAAACTATGTAAACTTTTTAAAATATGTAAACAATATTTCTAAATTTTCTGTATTTTCAATAGACATAATATGATGTAAGAACATATAAGAGAAAATAATATAATAAATTCCTTCTGAATGAGATATACCTGTAACAAAAATGCTCCCACCAAACAAACCAAGTCCATTGTTCTCACAACTTTGTCGAAGAATAGGTTTTGAAATTTTCAATCTGAAATTTATTTGAAACGAGAACAAAGTCTTTTCTCCTCAGCATTAAATTTTCATGACACCGTCAGTAAAAACTTCCACTGTGCATAATAACCTTCAAGATAACGCTTTCCTCCCACATCACCAAGAAACTTCCCTAGAAGTTTAGTTGTCGAATTGTAAATGTGCTGCCGAGTAGGTCGAGGGGAAATCCAAATATGTTTTTCGCTTTAAATTTTCACGCATAATTTCTTTCAGCCATCATAGGCGAGTTGAGCTATCACTTCTTTTATACGTGCGACCACTATATCATATTGTTTCTTATTAGTTTCATCATAGAGCTATAGATATATTTTTGAAAGCATAGGAGTATTTTGTAGTCAGTTGTGATCAGTTAATATAATTCACAATACATGTTGTTCTCTTAGATAAAAAAAGTGTAAAAATGATGTAGATAGTCGCGGCGGGCAGTGTATCGAAATAAAAAGTTAAAACAAGACTAGAATTACATAGATGCGATCATGCTGTTTGGTTTCCTGTACGTGTAAGTGTTTGTGTCATTATAACATCTTGTAGGTCTTTACAATACAAATACAAATTAAACTACAATACAAATGAGGTGATTTCTTGTGTATGCGATGTTATGATTGCCTCTAACCAGTGATTTATTAAATTATTTCACTGGTTTAGCTGTATTGACTTGACTTACGGCTGTATACTTTTCCTACGAGCATATAACAAGACAATTTTTCATTCAATTGCTTAAACGGTGGTGTATTTTCTACATCAGAATCGATTATTCCCTATAATCCTGTAAATAGTTAACATGACATAATCGACATATCGAGTATTCCAGTATATTCAACTGGTAAGAGGTTCAGTTGATTGCGAGTGCGTGAAAATTGACAAATATTATGTGTTAATACCAATATAATAGAGTTGCGCGGTAGGTACTCCACTATTTCCTTGATTGAGCTAATCTTTCTGCCCTCCTAATTCGGTTAAACTATATATCTTGAGTGTACTGATAAATAATAATAACACATAAATCTTTTACTGATAAATCTTACATAGCGCTTACTCTGTGGTTTGGACTATTGATCGCTACTTTTTATACTTCAACGTCACAGTCATAACTTCAAAACTGTACGGTAACGAATTTTTGCGTATGCCTTATGTCACTTTCCCGCACACTTTTATAGACATGAGAAATCTTATAGTTTTCGTACAAATAATGATGCGCAAAGTGGTACTTTGTATAGTGTTCGTAGGAAAAATATTTCCTTTTACATACGTACCTACAAATTATTATCAACCTAACATAAGCTCAGTATAAAATAAGCAGTCAACTCTGCAAATTTTTTTGTAATCTGGCTCCACAGCGGGAGTGGAAGGATGAGAATTTATGTCTTCGATTTTTTCGAAGCCGACTTGACGCCCTGACAAACCGCCAGTCAAGCACTGCTTTTGTTCGGCATTCGCCAGCTTGAGTCCTTCTTTGAGAGGGCAAAGTGATGAATACCTATACCCGGGAAGACGCTGTGACAGGTATTCAGACTGGCATTACGGCTAAAAGAGCTCTCTATGCTTTAAAAATTATTACGAAAGACGGACTTATTAAGAAATGTCTGTGTATGCATGAAATCATGTAAAGTGTCGCAAAATAAATATCAGTCTGCTCGTGCTGAATGTTCTGCGTCCATCTGAAGACAAACAAAATATGCCGAATTTAAAAAAAAACAATGTTGCCTGTATTCTTAGACGAGTTTTCTGTTCAAATTATTTACGTCTCTCGTCCAATTTATTTAATAAATTTTGAACTATACCTAAGGCTTGAAGTTTCGAGAATGTGATCAGTTACACCGTTACTGTAACAGTTTTCGTAATAGTTAAACTTACATTAAACATTTTTTCTTTGATCATGTACAAAAATACGATTAATTTATTAATTAATATAAGAGAAAATTAACAAAAATTATTCTAATGAGACTATTATTTATGTTATTGTAGAAGTAAGTACCTAGATATAACAACCGGGTAGATATTACAGAGCCCTTTATCCATCATCAAGGGTGATAATTAAATTTTGTGAAACTGAATACTGTTATTGTTTCATTAACATTATTACACGGAATTAACACTGTCCCAAAGTTTTCTCCCATGGCAACTAAGTAAGCAAGCTATTCCGCTCGCCTGAGAGGTTATTTGAAGCCATCCACAAGACACTATTATGTATCAAAGCAGAGAAAATATTACATACCGGAATGTTTGTCAATACCCTAATGTCATGGTAGTAGTCACATCAAAAGAGAAACTGCAAGAGAAATTCTATTTGTAGTAATATTATTCGGAAGTTTTGAGGACACTGACTGTCAAACAAATAGAAAAACCATTAACAGAGCATCGAAATATCGCGAAAAAACCTACAAATTTATATTCCTTATTTTTGCCATATCTTTTCTCATCAAGTCATCAAAATCTATCCATCTGTCATTACGAAAATTTCCAAAAACAGATCCTGGAGTTTTCATGGTCAATTTTTGTTTTTCTTATGGTCGTTATATTATTTTGTGTAAAATCAAGGAAACCAAAAATCAATATTTTTTTTAAATTAAGTATTTTCCATTTAGAGCTTTTGACCAAGAGCTTTTATTGTTATGTAGTAAATATTGACAGTTTAAAAATAAATGTACTACCACAATGCCAATTATTACAGTGTCGTAGAAATTAGGGGCAAAAAAATATCAAGCAGCTCTAAAATCTCCGCCGCTGCCATATGGAATAAGTTTGATTAGAGCTCAAAAAGTAAATAATACTTAATAATGATCAGATGTGTACAATATTCAGTATTTGAATTCATATCTGAGAGGGTTCCTGAGAGATCGTCAAAAAACTGAAAAAAAAAAAAATTGACACCCTGTATCTCGAAAATGGTGAGTTTGCGGCCACATGTTAATAGGAACTTTTTTTACGAAACACGCCAAAGAATCACACCTTTCATTTTCCGACACATGTTTTGAAACATCCTGTATTTACATAAAGCTCTATAGAAGATCTTTTGCATGTAAAAAAAGTTTATTTTTTCTCGATTTTCCCGAAAATGGCTTACGAGATTCAGAATGTAACTACATCAACAGAAGCCAGCTTTCCAGTTTAACAAATGAACTATGTAAGATTACTCTCTAAAATAATTAAGTAGGTCAACAAAAAATCCATCTTCAGAGGTGATCTCGAGAACATGGCTTTTTGGGGGATTATGCTCATGGAGACTTCTGATCTACACATTGAATCCCCAAAGTTACTTGAAACTTAACTGGGAGCCAATTCCCGTAAGGATTCTGTGGAGTCCTTGTAACCCCCTTTATTGGGATAAATTTCAGGTGCACAAAATGTGACCCATTTTTCCTCCGCTTACCCAACCAATGATCTTATAACTCTTCGCATTAGAGTTTTTTGTTACCTTTTATACAGTGTGTACCTACCTATACCACTTGAGTATTACCTTATTACTTGAACTTATTAAACATTCATAATTCAGAGAGAAAAAATATTTTTGAGAAAAAAGCTCGGATACGTCAACTTTATTTTTCTGCTTGGTATCTTTTCAACCTCAATTTGAATTTTGACCCTTACCGACACCCCCCCCCCCCCTTTTCAGGCATATTTTATTTAAATGGAACCCACCGTTTCTGTGCTGCATTGAAATTAATAGCCCAAATTTTTCTGAGTGGATTTTCACCCCACTTCTGAGGACCCCTCGGAAGTGGGGTAAAAGTTGATAGACTTTGATATACAGGTTGGTTAATATGACTCTACTCTCTTAAGCAATAAAATTCATAATTCGAAAGCAAACTCAATTCAAACCTGGGTTTTAATTTTCTAAACTAATAAACTAATTTTCTAATAAACATTTAAAATCAAATTTTAAACTTAGTTTCATATCAAGTTCCAGTCCCAAAATGGTACCTTGCCATTTTACAGTCTTTTGCTTTTGGTTTTCCTCTTTTGTCAATTGCTTTTCCTTATTTGTCAAATGAGTTTCTTATTTTTCTATCTATTAATGATTATAGTCATTGATTTATCAATCAATTTCCTTTTATGTCAAATCAGTTTCACTTTATGTCAATTGCTTTTCCATTTAAGTATTTGCAGTGACAGTATCATAATATTGGAAAAGCATTTGATAAAAAAGGAATCTCATTTGACAAAAGAGGAATTTCAATTGAAAAATCACGCACTGACGTTTAATAAATGGGAAAAGCATTTGACAAATAAGGAAAAGCAATTGACAAAAGACGAAAACCAAAAGAAAAAGACTGTAACAGAAATATGCTCAAAATAGAAGCGGGGGGAGGGGGAATCGGTAAGGCTAAAAATTCAAATTGAAGCTGAAAAGGTGCCAAATAAAAAATTAAAGTTAACGTGTCCGAGCTTTTTTCTCAAAAATATTTTTTGTTTCTCTGAAGTATGAATTTTATTCCATCAATTGTAGGTATACTATACATACTGTACCTATACAGGGTTATTCACGGTATACGCCACGGAAGATTATGGCCGTGTCTCTTGATTTTAGGATCTTTTTATTTTTGGAGTGGATAGAGACCCGGCAGAGGTACGTTCTAAAATTATATTCATGATGTACAGGCTGTCCCAAAAGCATGACACATATCAAAGTTATGTTTGTTTAAATGGAATGCTCCTATGTTATTGCATTTTTAGATTGTCTGAGAAGAAAAAATAAGATTGGTTTTCACAGTTGGTGTTTAAATTCAGAAGTTTTTGAGTTATAAGCAAGTGAAAATCGTAATTTTTCAAGTTCAAGGCCCTGTACAAGGAAAACGGCTTACATGTCCCTATTTTAACTTTTCATGTACTATCCTATGGTATAGAAACATTTGTACTTTCTTTGATTTTTTTATTTGTCGACGCGTGGAGAAATCTCAGAATTTTTCAAATTTTTTATCACCCTGTATAAACATTTCATCTACATCATTGGATAGTGCATGAAAAGTTAAAATAGGGACATGTAAGCCGTTTTTCTCTATCTTAAGCCGTTTTCCTTGTACAGGGCCTTGTACTTGAAAAATGACGATTTTCACTTGCTTATAACTCAAAAACTTCTGAATTTAAACACCAACTGTAAAAACCAATCTTATTTTTTCTTCCCAGGCAATCTAAAAATGCAATAACATAGGAGCATTCCATTTAAAAAAACCTAACTTTGATATGTTTCATGCTTTTGGGACATACTGTACATTATGAATATAATTTTAAAACGTACCTCTGCCGGGTCTCTATCCACTCCAAAAATAAAAAGATCCTAAAATCCAGAGACACGGACATAATCTTCCGTGGCGTATACCGTGACCTGTATAGAACCGTTTATTCGCTTGAATTTATATTTACGAGTATTAGTTTTTAACATGAGTTTATAGGTTTCTTTCCCACAAATGGTCAATTTAGAATAATGGTAAAAATAATTGAGCTATGACTTGGTCCATGTAGGTAAGTAAAACGTGGAACATGTTTCTTTAGAATGTTTTATTTTAATTCGCTCTCGCTAGGACAAGAAAATACGTAGTAGAAACCTAGTAACGTTTTGGACATTTTGGCTTACCGATTTTTAACACTTTTTCATTATTATCATTTTGTATAACATTACCAAAAACATGCAATTTTTTTTTAATTGCACTGAAAATTTGAAGATATAGGTACTCAATAACTCAAATTATTTTAAATTACGTTTAGCTATCCTACATCCTTCTTTTTAGTCAAAGTACACGAAAAGCATTTCCCAGTTAAATGCAAGCCTCACCAATTGCTTAGCGGCAATTTATATCGCAAGGGGCTTTTTAAATTCGCAAACAACTTTGAAAGCAGCTTCGTAAATGTTTGTATCTCTGGCCCAAACTCTAGTAAGAGCATCGCATTTATACACATGAAGACCATTTAATGCTTTAGTAACTAGTTTTCGACAACTTCTATCTAAAAATAAGTACAAATAGTTACTTTGTTGAACATGAAGTTACTTATATTATCGATTTCTTTTCGATGCTTTTAAAGTAAGTAAAAAAGCAACAGGTTATATTACTTATATTTGAGTGCCTATTAATTATTGGAGGTATGCGTGTGTGAGCATTATTTCTTCGGCGTAATTTTAATATAGGCTTTCGTCGGAAAATGTTTTCCGCCCTTCTATGGCCCTGGAAATTCATGTGAGTTGTTGATTTTCATAATAATGGTTATTATAATAAACGTCCCAACGAAAACGAGCCTCTTTGAATCTCGTTAAGCAAATTGCTGTTTTTAAAAGAGCTAAAATCCTGTAGGTAAAATATTTATACAGGGAACCGTAATTTAATTTCCAATCTTAATCACATTTTAAATTTAAGTTTATATTCAAGTCTTAATCAAATAATATGAAGCACTAATCGTTTTTATAATTTAATTAAAATTAGATTTATGTTTACTTGTCTCGGCTGGTCTTGATAACATTCTATTTGACGGGGCCCTGGATTTATTGTTTAACCAGTTCTCTCATCCAATTTTTCTTTTAGTCAAAAGACTCAAAAGAGTTCACACTTATTATTATTGACGAGAGACGTGAGAGAATCAAACGTATCGGATTTTTTATCTACGTCGAGAGCATGATCTTTATTGCATGGATTCATTGCAGAATTGCAGCTTGGATAATAATAAAGACCTTGTATAAATGCACCAGATGGATAGATGCCTTGAACTTTTTTTGTCTTTTTAATGCGTCCACATAATATAACCCAGCAGGACCGGTAAAATAAACAGCTCGTAAACAGACCGGGAAAATCTATTTTTATTTTTTTTTCAGTCGATGGAGTCCGACCTTCCCTGTCTTTTGACATGGTGTCTTAGGTTGGGTCGGGGTGAGGGGGAGTGGGGCCACGCTTTTAAAATTTACTGAAAATGAATTTTATCGGAAAAACGGGTATATCTGAGCCGGATTTGATCTGACAAAAAAATTATGGTATCGAAAATTGAAGAGCTTGACTAAACACGGAAGTTCGTTCCGACTTGAACCCTTTAGCTCAACTGGTTCGCGAAATATTGCGATATTAAGGGTGCAAAAATGAATAAAAATTACAGACTTTTGCTCGGCAGGTGGTGGAGTTAGGGCGTCAATTTTTTGCGAGAGGAAGGGTGCCACCGAGTACTTTGACGGGCCGGAGGGAGGGGGTGGTGGGCCAATTAGGAGGGGAGATATGGGGGTGAGAAGAAAAATACGGAAACGCTCGTAAAAAGTTTATTTATTGACCTACAGAGACCAGGCACCGCTCATTTTCTTCGTTTTTTTATCGACTACCCGGTAGTCATGGCAAAAAAATTTAACTTTCGGATTTCGAAAAAAAAAAATTATTTTCGCAAATGCGCGCTTGGCGCGCAATTAAAAAAAAAGTCATTTTTTTTCTCGCGTTTTTGGGGGTGAAGGAAGGGGGTGGGGAAAAATTTTTTCACCACAGAACGGCTTTATTTTAATCTTTAATTTGAGCCCCATTTGAACCCGATCCGACCATAAATAAGAGCACAACGAACCGGCAAAGTCTAGAGAAAGTTGGAAAACACTCTTTCATCCATTCTCGAAATAATTTTCTTACCTGAAGCAGCCATGTGCTGCACTCGCTTGACCATGAATAGATCGAGATGCAGTCTTTTGTGTAGCACCTCTTTTTATTGTGTACCTGCCTATTGTTTTCGTGAACCCGGCGCGTCATCCCTGGAAAACAATAGAAGGCTATCAAGATAAGAGAGCGCGACTGAGAATGAAAAACAAGGCCAACAACGGCCCAAATGTAAGAAAAATCGACCCGCCAGCAGATGAAAAAACAGTAACTCGATGTGTTTTTTCATTCCCGCTCATTCAGCGATCAAAAGCAAGCAAGAATTTTCAAAATCGATCCATAATTGAGCGAAGTACGAGCGAACAAGCATTCGAAAATAAATTCCGAGCGCGCGTTCCCGGCCGATCGTGACTGCCCGGAGTATAGACAAGCGGAGAGCGTAAGCTCCGCCCACGGCTGCTCGGGTATCTTTCTCGCCCGGTTTAAAGAGAGATCTTCATGTATGTAACTCGCGCGCGCGGGCAAGATACGCAGAAAAAAAAAACAAATAGATAAATAAATGTTTTCTCTTTCCAATGAGCCTAACAAGAACCCCCCACCCCTCTCCGTTTGCCCTCAATAAAGCCTAGACTTTGCCGGTTCGTTGTGCCCTTATTTATGGTCGGATCGGGTTCAAATGGGGCTCAAATTAAAGATTAAAATAAAGCCGTTCAGTGGTGAAAAAAATTTTCCCCACCCCCTTCCTTCACCCCCAAAAACGCGAGAAAAAAAATGACTTTTTTTTTAATTGCGCGCCAAGCGCGCATTTGCGAAAATAATTTTTTTTTTTCGAAATTCGAAAGTTAATTTTTTTTGCCATGACTACCGGGTAGTCGATAAAAAAACGAAGAAAATGAGCGGTGCCTGGTCTCTGTAGGTCAATAAATAAACTTTTTAAGAGCGTTTCCGTATTTTTCTTCTCACCCCCATATCTCCCCTCCTAATTGGCCCACCACCCCCTCCCTCCTCCGGCCCGTCAAAGTACTCGATGGCACCCTTCCTCTCGCAAAAAATTGACGCCCTAACTCCACCACCTGCCGAGCAAAAGTCTGTAACTTTTATTCATTTTTGCACCCTTAATATCGCAATATTTCGCGAACCAGTTGAGCTAAAGGGTTCAAGTCGGAACGAACTTCCGTGTTTAGTCAAGCTCTTCAATTTTCAATACCATAATTTTTTTGTCAGATCAAATCCGGCTCAGATATACCCGTTTTTTCGATAAAATTCATTTTCAGTAAATTTTAAAAGCGTGCCCCCCCTCCCCCTCACCCCGACCCAACCTAGACACATGTCAAAAGACAGGGAAGGTCTGACTCCATCGACTGAAAAAAAAATAAAAATAGATTTCCCCGGTCTGTTTACGAAATACCGGTCCTGCTGTGTTAATAAGGAATACCGATCTCGGATTTTTTATAGCTTTCTATATGCCAAAAACTGTTCAAATTGACAAATGCTGTAATGTCTAATAATTTGAAGATGACACCCCAGGTGAGTAATGTAAAACACACGAAGTCTCACACTGATGTCAAATCAGTCTGCCTCAAATCGGATTCTGGGGGAGGCAAAAATTCGACTCATCAGAACAAACAACACAAGAACCAACACAAGAATCCACATAGCGATCAGAGCTGGGCAAAGCCCTCGACAAAAAAGCTTGAAGCCACACGTTCCAAGCCCTGTTCAGAAGGAGTTGTAAGCCCAAAGCCACAATTCCTTTTTAAACATAAATGGATTTGCAATTCCCAATTCACTTGAAAAGGAATAATTGCAGCCAGCCCTTTTTTAAAGAATTTTAAGCTCTATATAGGCTGGAAGTTCTTCAGAAGGGCTTCTAGCCTTTGAAAAGAGCTTCAAGCTCTTTTAAAGGGCTTCAAGTCTTTGAAAAGAGCTTCAAATCCTTGGAAGTAGCTTGACAGCCTTTTTTATTATTTTTTCTCCAAATATCCTCCGCTGAAAATCAATTCAACGAAAAATCGCGTGGCAAAAAATCGATTCAAAAAATTGAGAATCGACGCTCAAAAGATCGATTCTTTTCAGAATCGATTTAAATCGCCCATCCCTATCCAAGACCTCCCACCGTCTTCCGTCTTCCCAGCTGCGAATATTCACACATTTATATTTCAAAAAGTTTTTTTCGTCTTCCTTTATTAAAGAGCTTTGGAAATGTGAATGGAAAAGGGCTTCAATACCTTTTGAGGGCTTTATAAGCCCTCAATAGCTTTGAAAGCCCTCAAAAGGAATTGAATCTCTGCTTGAATCCACAATTCAAAATTCTTTTATAAAGGAATTCAAACCCAAAGCCACAAGCCTTTGTTTTAAAAAGGGCTTCAAGCCATAGAATTGAAATTCATAAAGGGGCTTGAAGCCCCTTTTTAAAGTCGCAAACCTCAAGCTTTAAACATATCAAATGGAACGTACTTAGGGTCTCTGCGAAACCAGACTACCAGGTGAGATGAGAAAACCAGGCTCTGAAATCAGGCCACATACTCTATACCAGAACAACTCTATCGAACCAAATAGGCAAGGAGGAGTGACACTACTGAATAATAGAAGACTAAAACATTATGATAACCGAAGTGGAATAGATCTCTGACAGGGTTATTTACATGATACTTAAATTAATCAAGAAATACAGTATCCAGTTCATACACGGCTATTCGCCGACAAATCAGGCAGAGGATGAAGAAAAAAAACTTTCTTAGAAGATTTATCTAAAGCCATGGAGTCACGCAAGACACACTACAAAATAATATCTAAGTGGTGATTTTAATGTTAAAATTGGATTAAAAACGTATCTAACCGACTCTGGTAACATAGGAAATTTTGGTCTGGCTACGAGAAACCAAAGAGAGGAGATGCCAATAAATCTCCTGAATAAAGAAAACTTATTCTGTATTAACACCTTTTTCCTAAAACGGAAAAGCCCCGACGGTAAAATTAAAAATGAGAACGACTATTTACTGTCAAACAACAAAAAAATATGCACAAACTTCTCAGTACTGACTGAATAAATTCGACACAAACAGCGACCATGGCCTGGTAAGAGCGTCTCTCAGCTTTAAGCTGAAAACCGTGTAGAAGAACTCAAAAAAAAAATCGACAGAGTATCGAAGAGAGTGTGAAAAGACACTCGTACCAATCGATAATTTGGGAACTAATATCAACGAACCTAACCATAGTGTACCGTGTTCAAGAAGATTTGAGCAAGATCAAAAACCAAATATAGTAATATACCGAAACCGGTAAAGGCTATAAAAGCATGGAGCAATCATTGAATCTTCCATTTTTATTACAATACGCTAAAGTCTACACGGGCTTCGCCAATTATAAATTTACATGGTGATCATTACTGAATATACAAAGCCATGTGAACCATCACGTGATGTAACCAATCTCCGAATAACTTAAAAGGAAATTAATTAGGTGACATGAAAAATACAGAGATTGCGGTGCTCAGCGTTGAAGGAGATATTACCAATCGTACTTACCAACGGATTTTAATGGTTAAACGTAACTATAAATTTAAATAAAAATATCATTATTCAAATACCCCTTTAGAGAGTTCCAACAAATGTCCTTCCGAAAGACAATCATAGAAGTAACTGGTGACAAGAATAACAGAAAGTGCGTCACTCCTAAAAACAACAACGCTCTTTGGCATGCGACTATGCGAATAGTGAAAGGAAGGTTTGCAATTAAATAATAAGATGATCACATGGAAACCGTACTAACTGTAAATAAAATCTAAATGTTAACAAATAAATAAAGCTTTGTAACAGTGAACTGTTAAAAGCACCGATAAAGTATTCGAAACTATCAATGTTAAAGTAAAAGCAAGTAAAACAGAATTATCTACCTATTACAAGGTTCTTGGCTTACAAAAGATGACTAAGACTAAAAAGGTAAAAGTATTTTCAAAGGTTTCAATGAATAATGATATATTTCTTCAAGCAAGCGAACAAACAAAAAGCTCCAAGCCCCTGTACAGTAATTTTCTATGCAAAATAAAACATTTACTTTACGAAAAACGCTAGCAATTCAGTAAAGCTTTTTGATCGTTATTTTTTATTTTATTTTGTAAGGACAATTATTCCTCTCTGCAGCAAGTTGACAAAGGCAAACAAATGCTCTTTGAAACACTCGCAAATAGAACCATGGAGTAGTGAAAGCCAATGTAGTTGTTACTCGACGTACAACTACACGGTTACAGAGGGGCGGCTTTTTGCCGCCCCAGACGACGTAGGTATTAAGTCGGTTTGCCACCGGCGTCGCCAACTTCCGTAATTAGTGTCAGATTGGCCTGGAAATGCTCTCCCTTTATGCAACAGTCAACTTTTGTTGCATCGCTGAAATGTAATCCGACTTGGGAAAAAACTTTTGCTTTGATCTTTCGGTCCTCTAATGATCTTTATAACGTAAATCGCATTAAGTGATGCTTATTGCTTCTTATGCATATCAAATACATATAGAAAGCTCGCCTTTTAACAAAAAACGTTTTTCAGAATCGAAGTATAGAGTTTGGTAAGTATAATAAATCTGATCAGTTTCCCTCCCCTTTAAGCCACTTTTACTTATGACTATTTTTATTATTACAGGCTCTCGAAAGATGGGCGGGCGGTAACTGATTAATGATTTAATGAGTCATGTTAAAAAAAATTTGCCATCACCAATCAACCGTTTCAAAGATATCGAAGGAAATCTAATTTTTTGTTGTTTCAACACTACATAATATTTGTTTGTTATTGGTGAGACCAACAGTCAACTTTTATTATTTTTAAGCCACATATTCATTAAAATAAATATAGTGGCTCATTAGAGAAACGGTTAAATGTAATTGAGAATAGTCAAATGTAATTCAGAATACGTTAAATGTAATTGAGAATAGTCAAATGTAATTCACAATGCGTTAATTGTAATTGAAAATAATCAAATATGTAATTCAGAATGCGTTAAATGTAATAAATGTAATTTAAAATAGTCAACTGTAATTCAAAATTCGTTTGAATGTAATTGAGAATAGTCAAATGGAACTCAAAATGGGTTAAATGTAGTTGAGAATAATCAAATGTAATTGAGAATGGTCAAATGTAATGCAGAATACGTTAGACTAGTCTCAATTACATTTAACACATTTTTAATTACATTAGACTATTCTCAATTATAGTCAAGATGATCAGCTTTCTTAAACAGTCTGACCTGATGGAGTTAATGTAGCACGACTAGATATGAGACACAATAGACCTTCGGTCGCAGTGGAAGTGTCACAAAATGGCCCACTTACAGTAAATTTAAATGTAAATCTAAATCTAATTCTCAATTATACAGGGTGTCTGCTTAAAGCTGGCCACCGGCTATATCTCGGAAACTAATGAGCCTATAACCTCAAAATAAAAAATTTCCAGACATAAGTGATCAAGAGAAATTCAATGAAAATATTTTCAAGATGGCCGCACTTCCGGAAATACCGGAAGTTGATACCTACTTCGTTATTTTAACGGAAACACCCTGTAAAACTTTATATTTTTTAAATGTCTGAAGAAATCGAATACAGGTGGTTTTCACCATTGGAATTTAGATTCAGCGGTTTATGAGTTATAAACAAGTGAAAATCGAACATTTTCAACTTCAAAGCAGTCTAGAACTAGAACGGCTCAAGATATCTAAAAACGGTTTACATGTCCCTATCTTAACTTTTTACATAGTATCCTACTATGTGGTTCAAATTTTAATACAGGGTGATGAAAAATCGGATAATTTTCATCACCCTGTATTAAAATTTACTCCACATACTGGGATAAAACGTGAAAAGTTAGGATAGGGACATGTAAACCGTTTTTGGATATCTTGAGCCGTTCTAGTTCTACACTGCTCTGAAGTTGAAAATTTTCGATTTTCACTTGTTTATAACTCATAAACCGCTGAATCTAAATTCCAATGGTGAAAACCACCTGTATTCGATTTTTTCAGACATTTAAAAAATATAATAATATACAGGGTGTTCCTGTTAAAATAACGAAGTAGGTGTCAACTTCCGGTATTTCCGGAAGTGCGGCCATCTTGAAAAATTTTCATTGAATTTCTCGTGATCACTTATATCTAGAAATTTTTTATTTTGAGGTTCTAGGCCCATTAGTTTCCGAGATATAGCCGGTGGCCAGCCTTAAGCAGACACCCTGTATATAAAGCATTCTGAAATACATCTAACTGTTTCTTAATTACAACTGGAAAAAGAGTAGCGAACTAGAGAATTGGTTTAAAATCTGAAAGCTCAATTTTTGTGCCCTCGAAGATACTCAATTTTTCAATGTAACCAACCCTATTGTAACTCTTACCGATTCCGATACAGCAATAGTGGGATCACCAACAATAGAACCCCCTATAAAAAAGTTGTGTTATTTTCACAAAAAAAAATTGCCTTAAATTATAAGCTAAGTTATTAAAGACACCCTGTATAATCATGCCTCATTTATCATCCTGTTAAATCTTTTTAGAGACATAGGGGAATCACATGCAAAATGGAACGTTCGTGAATATCAGGAAAATTTTAAATGTTTTGGAAAGAAATGTTGAGAAATACTATTGCGTTATTTTGAGAGTAGGTATATGTTTTTATCCATAATAGCTCGCTTGGAATGACGCTTCGAAACAATGAAGATGTAGAATGAGGGCGCGTTCTATTTGGATTTAGAATTTTAGTGTTATGGCTGTTTTACGTTTGTGTAGGGCGTTTATAAACCACCAGAGGGCGTAATGAAGATTTACAACTGTCTTTTATCTCCCAGTAAATTAGATGCCCTTACTCGCTGTTATTATTCAAATTATCACAAAATTTGATGATATTTTCGTAGGTTTTACGAAGTTTGCGACCTTTATTATACAGTGCGAGTAGAGTTTAATTATTACAGAGTTGTTTCTGGTTTATACGGGTCTTTTTATCTTTACTTGGGTATATTTTATGGAGGGTGTTATAGTTCTTTAATATTTAATTTACCTGCAAGATTATTATTCTGTTTATATGAAGGTAACCACGTATGCGATACTTTTTTGTAACAAAAAAATTTACCGTTTCGTCGTCAAAACCTAACGACGAATGGATGGATGAATTTAAAAGAAGGAGGATGGCTATGAAAGTCGATGCTCATTATTCTGTGCGTGTTTCTATCAGTATCCATTCACTATAATTAAAGGTTTCTCATCAACTCTTCTATGTAAATGCTCTAAAAATAACGAAACTATATTAAATACAGGTGACCCATCGAAAATGAAACTGGCCTAATAACATGAAAACTGAAGATATTCATCAAAAACGCCGAAACAGGTTAACGTTTGTTTGAGGGAGACATATTTGAGCTCAGAATTTAACTATCGAAGTTAATTGCCTTGGCACGTACAGGTAGCTTGACAAAGTAGGTTTTCTTTATCTATACATTGATCACAATAACGTAGATGACCAAATGTGATAGACTGTATAGGTGAATGCATACCAAAATGGTAAACCGTAATATGAATTGGAAGTGGAATGTTGGTGACTGTAACTAACAACAATAGACAGACTGTAATTATTATTCCTCGTGAAGTTGAAATTCTATGAGGATTTGACCAGTTAACTAGGAAGTGCTAGCTCATATTGGCGCAACGCGTCTATATGTCAACGCGTCTAACCATGATCCATAATAATAATATTATTACAAGTTGAATTCTTGAGCAAAAATGAATAACAAATAGGAAATCGTGGGTTCTAGGTTCATGCTCATTACTGATCTAGTCAGCACTTTCCAGTTAACTTGTCAAATCCTCATAGAATTTTAGCTTCAAGAGGAATGACTTGTCTCTCTAGAGTTATAATTACTTATTATCGATCCCGGAGTTTCATGTGAATTCAAGGTTTAAGTAGCTGGCGTATCTTTTTATACAGACGAGGAATTGCATTTGCTGGTAGAGCACGCCCATGAGTTCCAATGAGGCCGAAATGGCCATCCATATCCTCAGTCTTTTGCATTAGATCAGTACCTAATGAACATAAACCTAGACCCACGATTTTCCTATTTGTTAAATATTTTGGCTCTAGACTTCCATTTCTAATTTTTTAGTGATATAACACTCGACTCCTATCCCTAATATGATGATAAATTAAGGGGTTGCTACCCGCCTGACAAAAAAATTAACGTGTATACATAGTTAAATAAGCTCACCAATTATGTATTAAAATAATTGTATAATGTATACACACAATATACACAATATACAATATTGTGTACACAATAATTCTTGTCATTAAATTAATTTGTTTCTTTTAATAATATTTGGAGCACTCCATAATAATAATTATTATTGTTTACGATATTTTGCTAGTTAATTTTAAGTAAGCAAGTTCTTATGAGCGTAGATCTGGAGACGCTTTGTTCACGAAACGGGATGCTAAAGTTTAATTATCTCTTTTCTTAACTTATTCATTTCGAGGTAATTAGCTTAAATTTGCTACAAGGCGAAGTAGTAACAATGCCTTCAAAAGCGCCAAGGCAACCTTTCAAATAATTATATACAGGCTTTTTACGCTTACAATTCCTTTTGCCTCCAAACTTTGTTTGCGACAACGTTTTTTGCTTGAATATTTTATTTATTATTCTCGCTCTTAAAAAATTCCAAGCTAAAGCGAAATATTTTATATTTAGTACTATTTTTTAAAGCAAATTATCTCGTTTATTTACTGTCACAAATATTTAAGAATTTAAGAATACCATTCTTCAGCTTCAGCGCTTCAGCCGTTGTGAAGTAATTGATTTATATTTTTATTATCTCTGTGTAAATTTTTGTTTATTGCCTATTTATTTATTTATTTATTGTCTATAATTTAGACAATTCTATACAGGGTGTCCCAGCTTATTCGAAGCGGTCTCTGTAGGCCAAACGATGGACTTTTTGAAAGTCGGTTGGTGTTTAAATTCAGAAGTTTTTGAGTTATAAACAAGTGAAAATCGTCATTTTTCAAGTTCAAGGCCCTGTACAACGTAAACGGCTGAAAATAGAGAAAAACGGCTTACATGTCCCTATTTTAACTTTGCATGTACTATCCTATGATGTAGATAAAATGTTTATACAGGGTGATAAAAAAATTTGAAAAATTCTGAGATTTCTCCCCGCGTCGCCAAATAAAAAAATCAAAGAAAGTACAAATGTTTCCACACCATAGGATAGTACATAAAAAGTTAAAATAGGGACATGTAAGCCGTTTTTCTCTATCTTCAGCCGTTTTCGTTGTACAGGGCCTTGAACTTGAAAAATGACGATTTTCACTTGCTTATAACTCAAAAACTTCTGAATTTAAACACCAACTGTAAAAGCCAATCTTATTTTCTCTTCTCAGACAATCTAAAAATGCAATAACATAGGAGCATTCCATTTAAAAAAACATAACTATGATATGCCACTGTCATATGGGACACTATGTATACTCCAAAATAATTTTAAATTATGGCCATTGTGATTCTGTACTTGAATTTTCAAAAAGTTTTTTGAAAAAGTCTATCGTTTGGCCTACAGAGACCGCTTCGAATAAGCTGGGACACCCTGTATAATTATATAATATGAAATATATTGATAATTATTATCGATTATTATTATTATTATTTTTTTTTTATAAGAAACACATACCTTTGTATCTGTTTCCTGATTCTTTTTCTCAGCTAAACATAGTCTATGGCTATCAAAAGTCTGCATGGGCATGAAGTGAACATGAATTAAACAGGTTGGTGGAATTCAACGTTTGTAACTGCTTTGTTATTGGAGCTATGGAGTCGGTTCAATTAGCAAACATAAAGAATTTTTGTCGCTTATTACAGTGACAGTGGTGAAAACAGAAAAACACTTCATGGTCCACGTCATAGATATAAAAACGCAATTTTTAGATATAAAATAGGAAAAAAGGAGAATAGGAACATGATGTGAACTTTCAATTGTTTTTCTGTTTTCACCACGCAGTTACTACAATAAGCGACAAAAATTCTTTATGTTTTCTAATTGAACCGACTTCATAGCTCCAATCATAACGAAGTTACCAACTAAGGTGAACACAAAAAATTAGAAAATAGCAGATTTTTCATCAGCCTGTATATATATTCACCTCACGCCCATGGAGACTTGTGATCACCATAAACATATTTGAATTGCAGCAATTTTAACCGAGGGATGATTTCCATTTGATCCGTGCGGGATCCAAACTGAAAACTCGTAAAATCAACTTTGCTGGCAGATATCTATACAGTTGGGCGAAAGATATCCAGTATTTTACCCGAACATCCTTTCCCCCGATGGACCATAACCATCCTAATCGTTAACGTAGAGAACTTACCAGTTTCAACAAATATGTCACTCCTTGTACGATAATTCTAAATAGTTTTATCACATTTTGTACAATATTTGCAAAGGTTTCGATTATTTCCACTGATTCCACGAAAACTTTTGTTTTGGCATTTCGGCATTCCCTCCAGGCCTTGGTGATGCGATTGTCTCAAAAGTAGCCACCCATTCCTTCAGATTTTATGCACACTTTATGCAAATATATTTGCAATTCAACAAAGGGATCTTATCACATTAATTATACCAGATGAGCATTCTAGCGTTGTTACTGACTTACTGGGAGTAGTTTACAACCCAAACAACCCATCATCAAACCCCCAACTGAAACTCGTAAAAAAAGATCTTCACCAATGATCTACTTAAAAAAAAAAGGTTAACAATATTTGGCGTACCAATCACATTGGCATTCAAGAAAACGAGAGTGCAGATCCAGCAATCAAAAGGATCATTCTCACTGACCTAGGTATAGACTTTGGAAAATCCAAGATGATGTCAGAGGTAATACTGGCAGAGGGAATGGAGTCGAAGAACTGACAACTGGTGAAAATAAATCACACAGTTAAACCGAGGAAATCGCTCTTCAAAGAACCCCAAAGGCACATAATTACTACACGTCTTGGTAACGGTCTCATTGTCGTAATACATTTTCCCTTATCAGTCGTTCTGATGATGTAATTCTTACTTGACAATCAAACATAATATGTTATTCGAGTATCCAACACATCAACCAATCCGAGATAGACTTGACTGATTTAACAACTTGAGAGATATTCTTGGTTGGTAACAAATGTAATTACACCATTAGTAAGGAATATCTCAACATCTGTTGCAAGAATTATAGGTGATTTGTTGTGCCACTGTTTCATCAAAGAATTGTCAATTATCAGCGGCTTTTTGGTTTTTTTGCTGAGATTTTTCTGATTAAGGTTGATATTGACATTCCATATAGACAATACTGGAATTCAGTGACCTGGCAAATTCATCTAAATGAGGCCAAAAATTATATTGATTTTTTTTTTCACTTAATCCGAGGATATGAGTGATACGTTAAATCTTTTAGAATCTTACAGACGACACACGTTGAATATTTTTTATTGTATAAAATTATTAAGTTTGTGGAGTTTTTAAATAAGTTTGTGTTACTAATTTTATTAGAGGCAGATGAGGCTGATACGGCGTAATTCCTACAGTCTCTTAAATACGGTCCTGATACCTGGAGAGATGTTTACTTAATCCTTAACGCTACCCTGAAGATCTATTGTGAAAGGAAGGCGATGAAGATTACCTCTGATTTACGACTTTAAAATTCCATGAAATAGACACTAAAATAGTTTGTTTTCAAGTGTTTTTTACTCGTTTTACTTAATAGTAAACCCAACTCTTTTACAAGATAATTTCAAAAGTAAAAGCGATAGATTTTTATAAAGCTTTCCCAATGCTATCCACATGTATTAGAATACCGGAAAGCTTTTAAAATTCTACCCACCATTATGCACTTTGCAGTTGTCGTTTTATATTTTTTTTGTATACGAGTTTGTTCTAAGCACTTTTAAAGTGCGAAATGTATTTTTTGTTGAATAAAGTTGGCCAGGATGTAAATTGTATCCTAAAAGAATAGTTTGTAACAAGAGTAACATATACAGGGTGTATTGTAACGTCCGCATAATATTAGCACCACGCGATTAAATTTGAAGTTTTTTAATACTCAAAAATATTGCTTAATATTATTAAAAAATTCTTAAGTAAGAAGTAAAATAGCCAAATTATCCAAAATTTTAGATTTTTTTTTGTGAAAATGGTTTTAATTAACATTTCAAAACTAGGAATTATTTGATTTCCTGAGTTCCAATACTTCCAATCAATATTGCAGCTGCGCGTTTTAATTGTTGAATAAAAAATTGAAAAAATAAAAAATCTTAAAAAAAATTGCAACATTGACACGTCGCAGCATGACATTTGTCTTGTTGCACCTTTTTTCGATTACATAGCAACGGCACACTATACCAGCGAGGTGACTTCACGTCTAATAAGTTATCTTAATTTTTATACCAGCGCCAGTGTTGCAAAATATAAGAACGTTAAATTGTCCAAATCTTAAAATCTGTGTACATCAAGAAAAAACTGTTGAGGACTTTTTTGTTCTGTTTTTGATGTAGAATCGCGTGGTGCTAATATTATGCGGACGTTACAATACACCCTGTATTATGGGATTATGGGACAAACAATATAAAGGATTGAAAATACCTTTATTAATTCTTTAGGAATTCAAGGCAAATATTTTTAAATCCAAATAAAACCATGTATAGATAGCTCAAGTTTTGAGACAACTATCTGTCAAGGCACATGTTGTATTACAAAAAAAAAAATACGACGGGAAACATTAATATAATTTAATGTCATTGTTAACAGTACAGAAAGCAAAAGGAAACACCAACTTGGAGCAACAGGCTGGCTGAAGGGATGAATCTAGGATTCAAGGGATTGAATCCTCCATCCCTTGCTACACTGCAGTGCCATCCGGTGTTAGGGTTTATGTCCTGCAGCTTATTTCAGAAGAGCTACTTTATGTCCGGCAATGTCGATAAGTATAAACTCCTAACTACCCTGTCATTTACTTGTTGCCAGTTCCGCCTATCTATCATAGTTTGTTAGCACTAAGAAGAGTAAATGCTGCAGTTTCATTGTTAATGGTTACGTGGATTTTTTGTCCACCATGTAATTAAATTATTTTGTTTGTTGCTGCTCTTGGAAACTTTTTACGTAGGTACTGTAATTTTGAAATTCTTGAGTAAGACAAAAAATTTTGGCTGAAAAATAAATATAGCAGCGATAATGGAGCAATTTATACTTTTCAACATGTTTTTAGAAGAACAACTTATTGAGGTTTCATTATCTCGAAACACTCCAGTGTTAATTAATTTATAATTTATTACACACCCCCACGGATGTTTGCTTTATTTTCAAGGCACGCGCCAGCCTCGATTTTCCTCGATCAAACTAATTATATCCCGGGTAAGTCCCTGGAAAGAGATCGTCATGTAAAAAATTAACTAAGTACTTAATCAACTTCTTGAAATAATTATATTACCCTCCAAATTGGCCGTTGAGAAACGAGATGTAAGAAGTGTAAGTTGAGCAGTTTTAGTAGTTCTTGTTTTTCAGATTTTCACAAACTAGTTTTTATTTTTTGCGTGGTAGCTCATAGATCCAGCTTAGCTTTATTTGAAAAAAGTGAAGCTTTTACCCAACATACGTTTAAAAATCATTCCTTTTCTTAATTGCATTGCAATTTTTTGCATCCTGAAACATCCACCATTTCCAGGAACAATTTCTAGAAGCTTGCAAGGATAAATTCCGTTCTTGCTTACATAGCAGTTTTTTCTCGGTAATCTCGCCCCTGAGTTATAATAATATCTCTCATGTTCTGTCCGGTGCCGGTGCATCGTTATATGGATTTTTGAATTGTTTGCTTCGCGTCAATGCACTATTCCTGTATGTTGCTGTAGGCTATTTTTCCTCGCAAGCAATTAATACTGTCCTGCTATGCTTTGTTGATATTTGTCAAAACATACGTCACAAAGCGAGCTTTGATATACTATACATCACTACTAGTATCTACCAGTTTGTAAATATACATAATATTTAGATATAAAACCTAGCGCATACGTAGGTGTAGATATAATCCAAAATCACTGAAAAAATAATTATGATTTTATTATTAGTTTGTTATCACATCATAGGTTTTAATTCTATATGTACGAGTATATTGACTTTATTCATGGAAATTTCAGTTGACTTGGCATGATGGTTAACATGACATCGGTAAGATTACTTTCATCGCCGTCTTCTAATCGTTTCCATAACGAATTGACTGAGATTAAATGAACGAAGTGTCACGTTCAAAGTTTTATGTTTTTCGCCGTCTCTAGAGCTCACATGGAGGCTTTCAAAGATGAATGTCGGAAACTCAAACTCGAGTAAATAAATTCCCCGTGTCGTGTTCACGGGAACAATTTCAGAAAGTGTGAAAAAGTTCCAAAATTATATTAGATCAACAATTGCCGAGTGCTTATTTACACTAAAAGTTTTCTTAAAGAATTTCTCAAGAGGTTCTCTTCATTTCTTATAATCAATTTTAACAAACTAGGTACCTAATTCCAAAAATCACTTCAATCGCCTAGACAGCAAAATATTCAGCAGTTGTTCGAATCCCACTCGGGCCTTTGATGTTTTGTTCGTCTATAAAACTAGGTATATTTATACAGGGTGTTTTGTAATTGAATGTCAATATTTAAGGGGGTGATTTTTGGGTCCATTTTAACAAGAAAACTTCATAAGAACGATGTCCTCAAAGTCTTAATTTTTGAGATACAGGGTGCTAAAGTTTTTAAAAATAAATAATTTTTTAATATCTGTAATACCGTTCTGGATATTTTAATGAAATTTAATAGACAGGTATTACTCATCAAGAGGCATTTTTTCATGTACATTTCGTTTTATCTCCACTAGTGATATCTTGCAGAATTTTACCTGTGCATATTTTTATATTTTTTTTATTGTCATTTAACGACAATTTTGTGACCATGTAGAGGAACAGATTTTATTTTTTTAGGCGAAAACCGTGCATCGGACTAAAAAAAAATAGGTAATCAAACTTGCTTGGAAATTAATGGGGATTCCAAAAATGATTTCTGTTTTAACAGAAATCAGTGGAGTACCATCAATGTCTGCTAAAATATGCCGGTAAAATTTTGCACGATCGTGCACCATCGTCACTAAGGGAAATTAAATGAAACGTGGTACCTACATGAAAAAATGCCCCTTATTGCGTAATACTTGTATACGAAATTTAATTAAAATATCCAGAGCGGTATTACAGATATTATGAAAAAATGATTTATCTTAATAAAATTTTACCACCCTGTATCTCAAAAGTTAAGACTCTTTGGACATAGTAGGTACGTTCTTATGAAGTTTTCTTCTTAAAATGGACCCAAAAATGACCCCCTTAAATATTGACATTCAATTACATAACACCCTGTGTATTTGAAAATTTGTCTGTGGCTGAATGAGAGTTCTCGAAGTCAAATTACCAGAGTGGGGCGATTGTGTCTTAATCGGTCTTACCTACATGGTAAAGACCATGTCGTTGTTACTAAATTGATGTTACTAAATTAGTGAAAAACTAATATTGCTGTCATAGAAAAATAAAATGATGACGATTCCGATTACCCGAAAAGCGTACAATGAGATCGAACTAGAGAAGATGCAATATTTTTTTTTTTAATAACAGGAAATCAAAAAGTTATGAGGGCATTTAGAGAATGCAGCATCCCAGTTTCTTCAAAATATTTCCAAATCTAAGATAGATAAATCTAAGACTTAGGTGTAGTGGTTTTTTCTTGAGAAAAATAGTATAAAGGAATACCGCCGGTGCCATCATATGCGGAATAACCCCCAAGATCCTAACTGCACAGTTTGCTGTTCGAGTTTACCATTTTCTTTTTTTATTATTGACGATTTGGTGCAAAAATCGCATTTTTTTGCTTATAAAAGAAAAACTGATGGGGTAATCTAAATGGGTCAATAGACGAATTGTGGAGAATGCTAATACGAAGAAAATAAAAGCTGAGGCAACTAGATCAGTTTTTCATTAATGCAAAAAAAACTAAAAAAATTACGGTTTTTCAAAAATTCGTAACGTCATTATTTTTTGAGTTGCAGTGCAGGCTCATTGCGAGATAGACGATATTGATAAGTACTCCCTGTGTGTAAAACCCAGGCGCAGGTTTCGTGTAATTGCAACCAGAATTTCTTCATATTTTACAGCCAGGCTGGATGCTCTGGAGGTCGTCCAATACGAATTTAATAATACACGAATTTAGAAAGTCATATATTCAAATGCTAAGAAATTGGTAAAAATTGCGCGCAAACATGGGCGAAAACGGCTAAGAGTGCAAGAGTAGTCGTTGACAAGGTGTAGAACATAAAATGCGAGGAGCGCTCAGCCGTTTTCGCTCATGTTAGCTCGCAATTTTTACTTATTTTTCAGCATTTAAATGGAAAACGAAGATTGACGTTTTATATCCGGCAGCGTCTGGGTTTTGCAGGAAGTACCTATCGATTATCTCGCAAAGAGCCTGTACTGCAACTCAAACAATTACGACTTTACGAATTTTTGGAAAAACGATTTTTTTTCCCCCGCTTAATAATAAACCGATCGCGTTCTCTCATTTTCTTTGTGTTTTCATTATCTACAATTCGCTAATTGAGACATTAACACTGCTCTATCAGTTCTTCTTTTACAAACAAAAATTGGAATATTTTGAACTAAATGGTCAATAAAAAAAGAAAATGGTAAACTGGAGTAGAAAATTGTGTACTTAGGATCTGGGGGATATTCTGCGTGTAATGGCACCGGCGGTGCTAGGATTCCGTTACTATATCTTATCAGAATCTGCTGATTTTAGAGGTCTATTGCTTGGGGGGTGGACCGTTTGGCGAGTGATTGCAGATAACTTTCTCAAAAACTTTCCCCGTTTGAACCTTCTCGCATCTCTTACAACAGCCGAGATCTCAATATATTATTAGTAGGTATCATTTCTTATTAGCTGTTGAGAACAATTAAGTACTACAAATTAATTTTTTTGTGATACAACCCAATGTAAGTAATCGATGGTGATGCTTCTGGGTGCACGCGGGTGGTCAGTGGAGTGCCCCAGGAATCGATGCTTGGTCCGACGCTCTTTATAATATTTGTAAACGACCTTTTTCGAGCAGTTGGTGATACTGAAATGAATGTGTACGCTGATGATATACCCAGTGTGCTGGGAAGCAATACTAAGCAATCATACTTAATGTATCGTTGGACAAAACTCAAGACGCGTAGGTTGAGTGGTTTTGTTGTAAATAACTAAGCCTTAATAACCAAAACAACAAAAATGCTGTTCACTCAGAATACTCACATGCAGAGAGCCACCTTTTGTTAATCAGCCCACTGGTGATATTTTTCTGGGTTCCATTGGATCCTACCCTTAAATTTAGGGACCATGTCTGTCATGGACCTTGCATCAGTTATATCTAAAAATTTATTTCTCATTAGAAATCTTGTTCCTCTCTTATCCAGACAAGATGAGCGTCCCCAGGGACGCTGTGGAAATGGCTTATTTCGCTTTGATTCGATCACACCTGCCCTATGCTTTGTCAGCCTTGGGCCACTCAATTTTACTTACTGCAAACAACAAACCTATGAGACTTATATCGGGAAAAAATATCATGAAAATAAACCCACATTTGTTGAGCTTCCAATACCTACACTGCAATTATCGCTTTATACATTGAAGTGTTTGGTTGAATGTAAAAAAGATCACACTCCCAATAGTGATGTTTATAATTTATTACTTTACACGACAGTATAACAATATTCATATAGAATTTTTTAAGCTTGAGTTCGCCAGACTTGGTTCAAATTATTATGGTAAGGTATTTTTTAACAAATTGCCTGAAGGAGTTAGGCTTCTCCCAATGAAGGAGTCTAAGGCTACCATTACGGGTTTGTTGTTGAGCAAGGCATTTACCATATGGACTGGTTTTTGAAATGTGAGTTAACTTGTACTAAATCAATTCGTTGAGTTTTGTTGTAACTAATGTAAATACTGTGGTCTTTTCATGTTTACGTATGAAAGTGTATTTAATTAGTTTTTTTGTGTTAGTTGCTGTATTATAATATGTTTGTGTATTTTGACTTTATGTATTGTATCAGGATGGACTCTAAACCATTATAATATTTGTTGACAATAATTGTAAATAGTTTGTGATGGCAAGCATAATAAAACGTAAATACAAATGATCCAAGTTCTCTTGTCAACTGCTGTGAAGATTATT
This sequence comes from Malachius bipustulatus, assembly GCA_910589415.1. Lineage (NCBI taxonomy): Eukaryota > Metazoa > Arthropoda > Insecta > Coleoptera > Melyridae > Malachius > Malachius bipustulatus. The sequence continues at coordinate 36,194,174 of OU342634.1, read as the reverse complement.
AATCACCCAGTAGGTACTCTATCAACAGTAGCTGCGTGTTGTAGAAGTCAGTTTCCTATGCTGTTAAAACAATTTATATATTTCGTTGTAACAAGACTAAGTGACACTAATGTATCATTCTTTAATTCTTAACTTAAGAGTAAAGTTGGAAAAACCTCTTCTTTCAGCAGAGAGCAAGATATAACCATGAAATGAATTTATATCCGAGTTAGATGTTGTATCTTTTGCTAAACGGCTACTTCTTGGTCGACGCTTGCTGATTTATGGTCTACTTGATAGTTTCCTTAATTTCTAAACTTTCCCGTCGTTGGTTTCGCCATCCTAGATGGTAATCCGAGGCGGAAAACAATATGGAAACTTTAATAGGTCGGTATTTCAGTAGCTCTTTCGAAATTCTATCTATCCCCTTCCAGTCATTAAGTCGTTCCACTTGAAACAAAGGAATATTTTTGAATATAACTATAGATACTTGTCCTGAAAAGGTAGCCTTTTATTACTATACATTACAAATGGATATATTAGTATTTAAGTAAAATGTTAATAACTGTTTCTTCAGATAACAAAAGTAGTGCTATGAGGCTATTCCCAATGAATTATTGAGCACTACAATGGGAATCACCAAGATTCCTCCATTAAACATCAGTTCTTGGAATAAATTTTTAATGATAGCTGTATACATACAATGAGGACGTTTAGAGTCCCTCCTGACCTTAAATTTTTAACCGACTAAAATAAAACTTTTATGAATTTTACTACATTTTTACATGCTACTGATCTGTCAAATGTCAAAGATGACTGTCAACTTCAGTTTTTTTTTTTTAATGGAATGGAGGGGTCATGTGATACCTCATTTTAAAGTTATTTCAAAATTATCCACTCAAAAATTATGTTAGTTGTCAATTTTGACAGTGTTCGTGTCAGTGAGGACGTTTATAGTGCCCCTTCCCCTTAATTTTAGGTCAATGAGATCCGACAGCCACTGCAATGTCATCCTTGACGTTTGACAGATCAGTTTTATGTCAAGAAGTAATAAAATTCATGACACTTGACATTGTGTTGATTTTGTTTCAGGTTTTATCTCATTCGGATCAAAAAATATAGGGAAGGGGCACTGGGTAAACGTCCTCACTGATACAAAAACTGTCTAAATTTGAAACTAACATAATTTTTTTGCGTATAATCGAAATAAATACCTTTAAAATGAGGTCTCACATGACACACACATGTTTCCCCCCAAATGTCATCTTTGACATATTACATATCAATTGTCGGTCAAAAATCTCTTCGAATTTCTATCTATAAGTTCTATATCATTCTAATAAAAATTTAAGGCCGGATAAACGTCCTCACTGTAACACTGTATAAATTGTTTACATACACCACCTTGACTGGCCATTAGTAGGTGGGTATAAGTCAAAACTAATTTTTATTTTTATCAAAAACTGACAAAAAATATTCTTTTGACATATTAAATCGCGAGAAGGATGCTAGTTGGCGGATTAATAATGTTAATAGGAACTTCTTTCTTAGAATATGCTAGGAAATCACCAGTTATATTCTTCGAACATGTTTTTAAAGACTCTATTTTAAAAACACACTCGTCAAAAAGGGGACGATGACACCTGTGCTGGTGACTCCGAGTCGATAAAATTCATTTGTTATGTGATTAAAATTTTCTATAGTAAAGAAAAGAAAAAAGACAAGGAAAAACAGAGAAAGGAGAAAAAGAAACAAAAAAAAATCCAAATATCCAACATGCTTCTCGAGCTAATCTAGGTTAGAATACTGATTTTTGTGTGATGTGATTGCGAGAGGCCCCAAAACAGAAAAATGCGCGAATAGCCGAACGCCGTAGACGAAAAGACGATAAGACGAAACAACAAAAACAAGACCCTGTTTAAATTTATTTTAGAGTTTTCTTTAATTTTCCAGTAGTCTTGAACCGCCTCTTTATAGCACTAAATATTCTCAAATTTTAAACTTCGCATGTTCTGAGTTAATAGAGGGAGGACGTTTTTTAAGTCTTTAATAAAGTAGCAGCTGTAAATATTACAACAATGGGAAATACTCTAATTGTCAGGAAAATTATAATAAATTTTGATAAATTTAGAAGAGTACTATTAACTAAGAAGAGTATTTTAGAGGAGTAACAATTAATATCCCCATGACATTTTTGTTACTTCCGTTGAAAAGAATTGAGGAAAAATAAAAGTTTTATAACTTCCGCAATATTAGCTTGATGGCTACTTTATTATTTAAAAAGTAAGTAAGTAGGTACTTTTACGGAAGCTCCTTATGTGTTTTTGAAGTCAATCAACACTTACGAATTTTGCAGCTTTTGCAACTAATTTTCAAACTACCACCTAGGAAACGACATTTTTCATGTGTCGCTTTTTATAACCGGTGTGTGATAAATATAGATCATTTCGATAATAATATGACTGGAAAAGCCGTGTGCATTATTAAACTCTCCCCTTCGCTACCGTGAATATCAAACACGACAGGTAATAGCGTTAAATTTCAGATGCATTAGCGAGAGATGTGTGGGAATAACTCATTTATAAATCGCTACACGATTAAATCCCCCTAGTTAGAGCTGGGAGATTTGCCTCCCCTGAGTCCACAAGGGGTCCGGGTCCACAAAATATCCCTACAATATGTTACCGTCAGCTATCCGATATTACTAAACACAAATTTTTCACCGATCTCTATAAGTCGTTACTGTATCAACTTTAGTTGGGACAAAAATAGGTCATCATTTTAATTAACAAAAAAATATTTTTTGGATATTTGTGATGTTTTGACGTGGTCCTTGGAGACTTGCACCGAACTTTTAGTCCATTACTTGAATACACATCATCGTGGTTACGTGTTCACTTCACTGACTTCACTTCTTCTTTAGCGTGATAAGTCCATCTTTGGACGTACGCCTCTCCTAATTCCGATTTCCATTTTTGGCGATCCATGGCTTGGCGCATCCAGGCTGTTAATTTTATATCATCAAACACATGGGAGGTCCCCCCCGTGGTCTCCTGAAGTCGTAGGGTCTCCACGTTAGTAGCCTTCTGTGGCACCCTTTTGTGATTCTCCTCTCGCGATAGTTCATTTTAGCCTGGATACCCTTTTTATCACATCATCACTTTCCATGGCGCGTTTCGTTACTCGTCATAACCTGTTATGTTATTTTCTGTCATCGTCCAATTTTCAGCTCCATAGCACATTACTGGGAGGACGCACGAGTCGAATACTTTCATTTTGTGGCGAAAGGGTATGTTCTTATTTTTCAGAATATTGCTGAGCCTTCCGAATGCTGACCATGATTGATTTATTCATCGCTCAGTCTAGCTCTTCCTAGCACAATTCTCTGAACCAAATATTTATATTATTCAACTTTCTCTATTTGGGGGTTCTCATCTCTCACAGCATCATTTCCGGTGTACGGCCTCTCTGCAAGGATAAGATCGTTAGAAATTTATTCTAGTTCGTTCGTCTCTGTCGATATTATCACAATTTCGTTTACATAATCGTATGAGTATAAAACACATATGCCCGTATTCACAAACGATAATTTCCTAAATAATTACGTAATTATTTAAATGAGTGAGATGGAGATATGCAGTTTTTTTGCAATAGAATGAGATGGGTATAATTGATTACGTAATTATTTAGGAAATTATCGTTTGTGAATACGGGCAATAAAGTGCAATTACTATCCTGTTAGATGGGGTCGGAGTATTCCTCCATCGCCCATAACAGTTGTCATTCAGGCAGTGCCCGAAACTCCAATCGAGAGAGCTTCCACACATCCAAAAACAGAGCCAACCAGAGTACCAGAACAAGCGCAGGCACGTGTTTCGCCCTACTACCTACGATGTCTTATTGTTATTCGTCATTGCTACGTCATCTTCATCTGCGAGCTACGTTATCCATTATACGTTTTTATTATTCCTGTACGTTTAAAAATGGGATATTATTATTAATTCATCAAATACTGTTGTGTTTGTTTTCTAAATAAATTGAGCAGTTTGTTTTGTTGAACTTTCGTAATAATTAATTGGTCCTTCGAGCTTCGAACGTTTTTACGATTTCCGAAACCGGAACACGAGTTTCCGGTACAGTGTTCGTGGGTTGGACCAAGCTACCACAAGACAAAAATTTGGCAGGGCACATAATTTACGAACATTATCAACCAGGACAGACTGTGTGAGCTCGAATACAAACTGGACATTTCGCGAGACTAAGAGAGAAGAAGAGAATTATGTATCGTGACGTCGGGAAAACATTTCATGTATAGAGGGGGTCAGTTCGGGGGAGTGGCTTTTCTAGTGAAACCATATGTAGCGCAATAATATATTGAAGAATTTAAGGCAGTTTCAGACCCAGTGGCATGTCTTACTATGAAAATCAACAAAAGAAGTAAATTGAAAACTATTCAGGTGTATGTCCCGATATCCCCTCATCCAGACAAGTAAGTAGAGCAATTTTATGACGACGTTAGATTAGCACTTCTAGCTAATTCTGAATACGAAGTTGTGATAAACGATTTTAACGCCAAAATTAGCAAGAAACGAGAACCCTCAGAAAGATTGATATACTTTGTTCTACTTACCTTGACGTGCCGTCACTACTGTTAATCGTATGAACCCAATCAATTTAGGATTTACGATTTGATGAGACAGTAGCTTTAGTGTTCCGATGTTGTTATATCTTCTCAAAAAACTAGTCCGGTGCCGTTATATAGTCGAATGAATGGAATTGGGCTCTTGAAGTTGAGCGATTGTCAGATGACGTCGGACCCCCTCCGCTAGCTACCTCGGTATACTCGCAACGGTTGGTCCTCTCCCATGACATCATCGATTGCCGAGCCATTAAGGCTTGACGTAGAGCTCCAAAGAAACTTGCTGGAGATACTAGGTGATTTCAGGAAAATAGATTGACAATTTAAAAGGTCGGTTTTATAGAATGAACCGAAAAATACCAGAAAAGTCATTAATTAATTCAAAGAAGTACATACGACAGAAAGACTGGACATACAGCGTCGCTATTGGCTTACGTTCAGTACCTACTCAGTAGGTAGGTGTTTAAACCAAAGAATTCTCATCTTTGTTTAATTATTAAGAAATATTAAAATAGTTAAAATCAGTTAGTGAAAATGTAGGCTCTCCAACAGACGGATAACCCTCTTAGAAGAGTGATTGCGAAAACATAAAGAAGAGTTTTAGAAACTATCTCAAGTTCTTCTCGGTATCGTTTATTAAACTAAAATCAATAGTGATTAATGAGGATTTTCTGCAGAAATAGAGACCAGAAGCTAGACTTGGAGATTAAACTGAAGAGGTTCATTCTAAATTCGTATTACTATAGAGGATACATATTATTTCTGTTCACTGAATCTTAACTCATCTTCCTCCAGCTATAATTACATTTCTGCTGAATATCTTATACCTACCATGCGAAACCGTTCATACAAACATTATCATTGAGCCATTATTGAAACCAGAGCTATATGCTGAATCTATTTTCAATTATTGATGTTAATCGTCCTCAAATCAAGACTTGATTAAAACATATGAGAAATACCCTAGGGGATAGTAACTTAAGATTTCTTTTATATAGAGGATTTTCATTTTTAAAATTAATCATCATTAATAAATCTGGAAAATCTGGCCAACCTGGTACATGTGAACATAATTTCAGATAAATATACCCTTAATAATATAAAGAGAAGGGCAGAGATAACATACTTCAAAACGGAAAATTAAAGGATTTATTAGACCATAACCGGACTTTTCCCCCACTCGTATATAAAAAAAATGCTAATGCGTATAAAAAAATATCTATGCAGTTTTTCTGTAATGGTGTTCAATTTAATGCAATTTAATTTAATGCAATAAGTATGTACTTTGTGTTATGACTGCCGCCTCCAACATGAAAGAATTTGAGAGCGTTTCGCGTTGACATCACATTTCAAGATAGGCGGCTGGACGGTCGTACGGTTTTTCTTTTTATTTATGACACATTTATTTATTATGTCAGTTCAGGAAGGTCTTCCGACCATTGCAGGGTACTTATATCCTGACAGCCTCTGCACAAAATTGTTAGTCATTTTAATATTGTTTGCTATTTTTTCATAAATTAAAATAATTATTATAATAATTTTCTTCTGAATTATTGAATTCTCGAAAAACGTCAGAAGTGCGATATTTATCTTCTGGTATAAAAAATGTTACGTCAATCTAAAATAAATTAAATTAAAAAAATGACCTGTTTTAGCATTTTTTTCAAAACGGAAAATTAAAGGATTTATTAGACCATAACCGGACTTTTCCCCCACCTCGTATATAAAAAAAATGCTAATGCGTATAAAAAAATATCTATGCAGTTTTTCTGTAATGGTGTTCAATTTAAAACAATAAATCCACCCGGAGCCTTCTGTGAAAAATAAATATCCCGGAGAGTGCACGGCCTGTTTCCCTTAATTCTTTGTGAATGTGTGGGAAAAGTTTCCTTGTCGTTGGAAGTTGAGACCACTGTGATCGTCAGGCCGTGACATCGCGTTATCGCTCCATGAACACCCAGTATTTAGAATAGCACCCCTCAATAAGGGAGCAAAGGTTCTGAATTGTAATTTCCACTTCGACTGTTCCTTTCTTTCTCCTTTTATTTCTCTGGAATTCCTGCTTTTTTATGTCACATATATGTCGAAGAAAAACGACAACTTAAAACAGAGATATAATCTTACTGAACGGAATGATAATATGAAAGATATAGAGACTGGAAACTTGTAAGTGGGTCATAGGGATTTACATGCAAATTCAGTTTTGTGCAAATAATATTTCCAGGCTTAGATTTAGAGAACAAAATTTGACAATAATGAAGAATTCCTCAACTCAGCTGGATATTAAACGGGAAAATCTATGAAGATTCCTAAGAGCTGCATCCATTGAAAATCGAAAATACAATAATAATTGAAGTAAATAAAGTAGGTAATAATTTTTTAATTCGTGGATGGTGATTCAACATTCAGCATTACACTTTTCCCGGTATTGATAATTGGTTCTTGTCATTTGGAGGAAACAAGTAATAAACCACTCACAATGGAAATAGGTTTACTCACCCAAATGATCACAAATTTTTAATGCAATGAAATTTCCTTTTAAAACGTTGCCTCTAATAACTTCGAATTATTGAGCTTTGAAAAAATGTAGTACAGTGGAGTCCCGCTAATTCGACCCCTCCTGATATTATTCGGATTATCTGGACTCTATTGAATTATGCAAAAAAAAAAAGTCATTGAGAATCATGAAAAAGAAAAAAAAAATAATCTTAAAAAACTAAACTTTCACAAACAAAAACATAACAAATAAGACAAAATTCAGGTAATCAAATCTTGATGAATATTACTCCATTCTTCTTGGAGTTGCAGAGGCAATGCCTCAAGATTTTCTGCTGGTCCTCGAGCTAGCAATCTTTATATCAGAATACTTACTCCAAAGATGTTCAATGAGGTTAAGATCAGGACTATTGCATAGACCTAGGAAATATATTATTTCCTAGGTGTATGGACTATTGGTGAGTCACTTCATTGCTTCAAAATTTGGCCTTCGAAAAAATTGCGAACGATTTCAGCAGAATGAGGTCTTACATTATCTTGCTGCAAAATGAACCCGATTCACAAATGGTTCAAGGATCTTGTCAATATATCGTCTGGCCGTTACTGATCCATTTTCAAATACGCGCAAGGCTGTGCGTCCGTTCAAAGTTTTGCCTCCCCAGTTCATGATAGACCCACCACCATAAGGTATCACTTCTTTCACCGTTGCATCCAAATATCTTTCCTTTGACGTCTACAAACTCGTGCACGAGCATCATTGTTTCGTTGCGGAGACAAAAATCTGGATTCATCGGTAAAGAGCACTCTACTTCATTCTTCCATCTTCAAGTTGCTATGTTGGTGTCTAAAATTTCTCCCAGCTCTTCGATATATACGCTTGAGAAAAATGTGAAACAGCAGCTGCACTTCTTGACTTTCATGGAGCCTACTCCTCACTGTCTGTGTCGATATATGTCTGCCAGTAGTAACAAAATGGTGATGTCTCAGGCTTCCACGAACCTAATACACTTCACAATCTGTAAATTACCGGTTGACTGTTTTCAAGCATCTGGGGTACGTGCCTCTGTGAACGGCTTTCTTCCAATTAGACAGCCCTAGTAACTTGAATCACATCAAGATGTCTTCTTGCTACGATAGATCTTAGTTTACTTACTTATTACTTTAGCTGACATTCAATACTGTCATTTTTGACATATCTAAAAGCCTACAAATACATTTTTTGTGTTACACAGTAGAGTCCAACTAATAATTCGAATCATATCAGGAGGGGTGGGATTAGCGGGACTCTACTGTACTACATTTTTAGCTCAATATTTCGTATAAATAAGTTTCGTATGTTCGAAAGGAAATTCCATTGCATTGAAAAGTTGTGATCATTTAAGTAGGTGACTATTTCATTGTGACTAGTTTAAATGAATAAATAGGAGATGGAAGTATAAATCACCTGCTCCATATCTTTTCGTTATAAACTATCGATCGTTATCTTATGGTGATGTCTAGTTATGAAATAACTACGTTTGTCTTGGAGTTGATGTACGAAAGAAAGCGAGCAAGAGAGCGGTTATTCCCTAAGGCGGCTGAATCAGTCTAGGTTTGCAGAACCATAGCGAACGGTTATCGTTAGTTTCCAGGATTGCAGCGAGAGCTCCGTCTATTTGTCCAAGAATCCACTAATCTATATGCATTACCGCTTTTTCGTGGAATTGAATCCATTTACAAAAGAATTACCTTCATTCTCTGATGGAATCTTGCAGATATTAAAAGTCTGAGTGCAGATTCAATGAGATATTTTTCATAAAAAGCGGCGTTTCAAAAGGTAATATCTCTGCATTCAGTTACTCGACACAACTTGGGTGGATTAACTATTTTTCCAGCAATTTAATAATTGAATGCGCTTTTTAGCGTTAAATTTGAATTTAGAATACAAAATTGAGCAAATTTAAATATTTGCCATTTACTTCAATTTAGAAGAGGCGAAACCTCCTCTTTATCCACGAAACACTCTCTACAGACAGACCATACAACAAGAAAGCAGTTCTCCAGGCAGGCTCAGAACTGACGATTCAGGCTTATAAAATTTCAACAGAAAATTCTGCAGGTATTTTAAAAATCAAATATGGAGCTCGTCCCAGGAAAAAAATAAAGTCGTTTTATTAGTCGCATTCTTTAGAGGTTATTTGGAGCAAAATAAGATGGCCGAAATAGATATTCAGGTCTATGGTTTATAATTTACCTATGTAAATAATTAAACTTATGTATTTTGAGAATGTATAAGAAAATTTGTAATTATTGTTATTAAGTTTCAATCGCCAAGTTTAAAGTTAGGATTAACATTATAAATTGCAGTGATACTTGGATAGTTATGACTGAAAAATAAAACTATCCCCTTAACGAATTGAGTTTACTCCAACTTTAATAACTTAATCGACTAATGCACTCGAACTAGATGTTCCAGAGACTATGATGAAGTACCATTGCTAAATAAATGTTATTAACGTCTTATTCTTAATGGCTTACCAGTTTCAAAGTATTTTATCAATTTGATCAACAAGGTTTGCACAAATATGCAGCAAATGATTTTACACAAGATTTTTGTAAATTTAAATATGAGAACTGAATATTCTGAAACTTTTTATGGTTATTTCTTCTTATTACTTTACCGCTTTACGAAGCAGTAGTTGTCCTCCTGCATCTGAGACTGCACCAGATCACCAGAAATAAAGTGGCTGCCACTCGTCCAAACTAATCCAATTTCTTTCAATAAAGTTAAAAATAAAACATGATGACATTTTTACCGGTAGTGCACTATTCCAGTGGTGTATGTTCTGGGGATGATTTCTGATACAGTTATGAATGACTGTTGGCATATTACACACCGAGGGTGGCTCGAAGCCAGCACAGGGGTTGTTGAACCCTGAATGGGGAGATTTAACTTCCCGTACTGCGGCACTTCAGTGTCTCTTGGTCCGGAGCCAAGGACTCCCCTCTCAGCTAATTGCGCCTGTATTACACACCCGCTAACATACATACACCCCTCTACAACCCCTCAATTACACACGAGGTAGTTCCGGGACAGAGTAATTCCGGGATCAGTCTCAGGAAGTTAATACATGGTATACTAGAAATACCTGTCGACTAATCTCTAAATAGCTGGATAAATGTCGCAAGGTGGATCAAATTGACACCATTAGCCATTTCAATGTAGGTATAAAAGAGGTGCTGTGAAATTTTCCTTAGCATAACTAGAAGAGCTGCTGCATTAATAGTACAAAGCATCTTACAAATAGGGCTGGAATCGCTATCGGAAGGAAAATCTTTGTCTGGCGTCTTGAGTAATCAACCAAATGAAAAGGATGCCTTTATTTGCTATTCGTTCCTTAATTAATTAGTTCTGGCTACTTGATTCTGTTACTTATTATTATTGTCGTTAACTCGTTTTAGTAAATCTTCCATTTGATGTACTCTGTGTCCAAGATAAGAATGAATAGCGTGGGGATCTCGGAAACCGTGGGAGATACAGAGACGGTTAAAAGGGAAAACGTTATTTTTGATTTTCGAATTATTTTGGGAAAAAACAAAATTTTTAATTTTAATTTTTCTTATTTATATTATTGAAGATTTGGAAAAACTGAAACATTTTAATTGCAGCTATTGACCAGTTTAATTTTTGCGATGTCGGTTTCTTTATCTCACGATTCATATTTGGGGGTGCCAAGCTATGGAAAATTCCGATTTTCATTTGTTTATAATGAAACGAACTATTTAACCCCTAGAGGGGAAAAATAGTCGCTGAGAGCATGAGACAAGAAAAACAAGGGTCGTAGGTTGAATCGCTAGTCTAAGAGGGTCAACAATAACAAGCAGGTCAGCAAAACAACAGGTACTCTTTATTGAAAAATATAAAATATATCACAGTTATTAATCTTAAAGAAAAAATCGCAGATGTTAATATCACCGACTCTTGAGCACGGTTAACAAATAATAAAAGCAAGAGCGTGTAGTATATCCGAATGAACTGATCGATTAAACTGGGTAGGCAAAGGCACTTATCTTCGCAGGGTCTCCGGTGTGAGGGTGGAAGTTTAGTTGGTGGTAAACTTCTCAGGTGTCTCAGGTAACACCAATGGGCTGCCTTCTTGTTTGAGAGAACTTGCTTCCAGGGAAAGAGTCGATTCCAGGTGAAGTTGATTACGGGGGAGAAGTTGCCTCCAGAAAAAATCAATCCATAGGAGAAAATCCGCAGGTGAAAGAATTGCCTCCCAGAAAAAGCTGCAATTTCATAGGTATCAGAGACACTCTTGTATTAATAAACGGCCCGATCGAGTCTGCTTGCCAAGGGTACATAGAATTATGTCCCGTCCTCAAGATAGGTTGAGATCAAAAAATGTGACTGACAAAATTTCACATGCGAAGCGAAACTCGATCAGATTTAAAAGTTGTAGTTAAAAACAGCACACCGCACTAACAAAATATGATCTGTATAATTCCAACACAATTAATAACATCATTTTACGACACTCACCAAGCCAAAAACGTGGGCGATGTTTATAATAATTTAAGTGAAAGTTCACAACGCCATTTCGCTAAAAATTCCCTGTGTTTGCGGAAACGATCTTCCTCTAGCGAATTCCAGGAGAGAAAAGAAAGGTGAGAACGCAGGCACCTGCGTTCCAGGTTGGAACTCGACAGTCGATGTCGACGAAACTCGAGGCCGCCAGCCGGCCGTGTTTGCGTCGCACTAAAAACTCATCACTCACTTACTGCGCGCGCCCGCCGTTGTCTCCGTGTCGCTGGCATTTAGCCGGTACGTACAAAATGTACGTTACAATAACTCATAAATCCTCGTTACAAATTTGAACTATAAAAACCTATTTTATTAATTTTTTTCAGACAATTTTCAGACAACAACTTCCGGTATAATGAGAAGTGTTGTGGAGTTGTAAATATTTTGATTGAGGTCGTCAAAATTTAAAACATATATGTGCAAATTTTTAGACTTCTATTCCAAACACTTATTCACATAATAATGCCCTAAGGTTCTCGCGCCTCACCCTGTACAGTTTGTTAACAGCTACACTGTCACAACTGTATTTCTGAGACAAAATCAATGGTTATGTCTCGAGAAACATCCCTTCATGAAATATTAAGAAAATCAATCTATCTGTAATCATTTCCCAGAAGTAGCAATTTTCGATTTTCATCAATCTGTGATATATTTACTTGGGGATGGAAGGAATATGAAAAATCGTCGAGACATAATCTACGGGGAACCCTGAATATTGAACTTGAGCGATATCGTCCCAATAGTTTAAAGTTGAGCCTTAAGCGACACTTCTTACCTCACTCAGGGAATAAGGATCGGATAAAACTTGATCAGTTTTGTGCCTTCTCCGTGGATGCTGTTCAAAACTGGACAATGGACCTTTTCAGATCTTTCAATAGATAGTTGTTGCAGGCATTGAGCTACGACCTAACTTTGAACATTCGTGTTCTTTGTAGGACATGTCGAAATAAATCGCCATCTTTAGAAAATACTTATTTTAAATTCTAAATTTGACTCTTTGAAATATACTTTAGGGGATGTTTTACAAGAGAGCATTTTACGAAAATACAAATTGCTGTTTTGAACCCCCAGGATAATTGTAGTTGTAAACTTTAGAAAACAATCAATATCTTTCATCGGAAAAATTGGTATATAGTCTCTTATTTGATGAAAAATATCATATTGGATTTTTAAATTGATTGATTTTTAAACAGATCATCTCAATAAATGAAACACCTCTCTCCTGGTAAGATAATGACTGACTTAGGGAGTGAAAAAAGGGTAGTTTCCTTCAATTCCTACAAAACAAACTTACAACAGAAATTAAATCAAGTACACCTTACTGTTGAGAAGATATTCCATGAATAGTTTGTTAATTTCCTCCATTCTGATTTCAACAAATATTTGTTACACTAATTCTGTATACGTATTTAGTTACTGATACATTAACACGTACTGTATAAGCAAAAAATTGTATGAAACATCTTCGTATTCAGTTAAGGCGACCTATTCAATTTTGCTAGAAAAATTAATAACGCTCTGTTATTATGATCGTTGAAGCCAAAATTTGAAAGGCTGATATAAATGACCTGAAATGACCTTTTTATGAATAGACAGCCCACTTCTCGTCTTTTGATAGATAGAGGGTGAATCCAATGAGAATGACGGCTGGTTCTGGGAGGCGGTTTAGCAGTGTGACAAACGATCCGGACGTCATATGTTGACAATATGAGAAATAATCCAGTAGGCTAGATGGACAACTGAGAAATCCACCAACGCCGCCCGGAATGGAGTGTCCGTCACTCTGCCTTAGAGATAAGAGCACATTCATGCCCGTCCACTTCCCAATCTTTAAGGTGCATCTAGACGCCCAGATGTCCATGAACTCTGCGGACATACAAGGAGACGCCAATCTTAAATTGCGGAAGCTCCGATAATGCGGAAATTGAAATTCTGGTTCACCAAATAATTGTCTATTACCACAGGCAATAATTATTTCGTGGCAATTGCAACATCAATCAGAATCAATAATTGTTATAATTATTACGCGGTTTGCTGGCCTAATTTAGTAAACGTATAGTTGATTATTATTCACATAAATCCAATTAGCCTTTGACCAAGCTACAGTACAGTCACTACAGTCCGTACAAAGGAAATGCTACGATGTGCGTGGATCATCTCACACAAATAAAGTTTTTTATTTGTGCTGCCTTGAGAACCGCTCTACTTACTTTTGTCATGGTCGATGCAATGTACCTGTGTCTTTGTTACAGCGTCTGCTATACTGATATCCCAGGAGCATGACTGAAATAACCGTTGTATCTTGTGGTCGATGCTCATCATATTCTCTTGACAGTTTTTTGCAATCTAAACCACGATAGCCTTTCCTATCCACTCTCTCCCTTCGATGTTGTTCGTCGGTTAGCACTAAACCTAGTGAAAGATTATAGGGATGCGGAATCAGCCAAGAGCCAGATTCGCGAACTGTTGTCGTCAACAAACGTGCTTTGCACAATTCTCCTCTGTCAAAATGGTTTGCACTTCCATCGGTGGAAAGAAATTAGGTATCTCACATATATTTTCTTTGCTCTGGGGAGACACGGTGCAAAAATGGTAAATATTATGTCGATTCTTCGAAACAATAACAAACGGACACCAGATGCAGAACTTTCTTATTTTTACTGTTAGCGCTACTGCAAAGATTAGTTATGTTTGCATACTTTTTTTATCCCTCCATTTGTGCTTCAGATTTTCAATTTCTCACAGCAACCAATTCCCTGTCATCAACCTCGTAGCAACTGGTTGTTCTTGATAAATTCCAGATTCAGTTTTCGCTTCCTGAGCGATCCCTCAACCAACAATCTGTCTAAACATACCATTAGCATTCGGATAGCATTTATATCCATTTAGAAAAAATCGCTAAGAGACGATTCTCTTGGTTCGGTTAGATCTAAAACAAAAACTCAAGTGAAGTTCAACAGGACTCATTAAAGCTGTTCTTCGATTTATTTTAAACTGTACATCAGTAAACTAGATAAAAATCATCTGAACTGAAGTACTATCTGAGCAGAATGGTGACTTACTCATGAAGTCTTCCACACGCCCTTGTGTGCCGGTTGTTAAAATAGATAAGGTATATGTATTTTGCTACAGGTTTCCTACTGCACTCTTCACGGAAGATAAGTAAATTCAATTCTTAAAGATTGCACGAGGGCGATAGTGCGGTGGCTTAGATCGCTGACTATTAGGTCGTTGACGCTGTTACCGTCTGGGTTCGAATCTCAGCTAGTCATGGTTGTTTGTGTGCAGTAATTCAACTGTTTGTATAATAAAAATGTGTCTATATCAGCTCGATCTCGAAGCCAATTTCCCAGAGTGTAGCGACTATGTCTTAGCTACACAGTTAAGACCGATGCTCTCTCTTTTATAAAAAAAAATAAATAAAGATGGTAGTAAGTTATCTGCCAATGTATAAGGAGACCTTAACAAGTCTGGTAACACTACTATACACATAGTTTTTACCATGATTACAGGAGAGTTGGTGTTGCATAAACTGCTGAATTTTATGATGAGCCTTGGAATAATAATCATTCCTGATAATCAACTCGTTCATTTATCAGGGCGTTCACTCTTGACTAATTTGATGGTTGCATTTGAGAGCTGGATACGTTAAGGTGTGTCATCACAGCTGCGCTGCTCCGTACCGCGCCTGGATGAACATTCGGGTTTTGTTGGCGCGGACGGAAAACCCGCGCGGGAATGAACATGAAAAAACACGATCCCTGCAAAAAACTTCGCGTTCGCGCGCAGTTTCCTGTCCACACTAACAGAAATTCAATGTTCAGTCAGGCTCGGCACGGGGCAGCGCATCAGTGAGGACGTGCCTTGACAATGATGGTGAGGAAGTTTCAAGGATTCTCACCAAAATTTTTCTAAACCCCATGACAAGGTTTCTACGAATAGGTTACTGTATAAGTTTGATCTCTTTTAGTCGTTCAACCTTTATTCAACTGGCGTCAGGCTTTGACTGGCGTACCCCATAGCTCAGTTCTAGGAACTATTTTGTTTCTTATTTCAGGCAGCAGGCCTGTAGCCCAAAACAGTGAGAGGATCAATCACACATAGTCAAATTAATATGATGCAATATATCGTAAACCAAGCCTTAAATTCAAACACCTGTTATCCAGAGGTGTTCGCAGGAAAAAGTTTAAGGAATCAGAGTGATACACTTTTTCTATTGCCTTTGTACAAATTTTATCAGAAGCTGTGTCGGAAAACTAAGAAGTCTCTGCTTGTCCAATATGTTTTTATTTTAGCATCGACATCCTGTGCCTTGAAAGAGGGAAGCCTGAATAAAAAATGGAACCGGGGAAGTCTCATTCATTATATTTGATCAAACAATCTCGGCAAACAGGATTTATTTTTTGTAACACCCTCTATTTCCATATATGCTGCTACAGAATCTTCATCATTTTCAAGACGAAACATTAATCACAGAGTGCATTTCCTGATGTATTGGGGATGTTTTTCCATTTCCATGAATTCCACTCGTCGCGCATTAATGCCTTTCACCGAAACGCGACTGTTTTTGCTTGAGAGAAATGAGGTTTTGATTTCCCTGAACCGCCGGCAATTACGGTGCGTATATAATTTTTCAGTGTCGCTCCGGACTGATGTTTTTGCAGGTTTTCTGCTTGCAGTGGGACCGACTAGTGAACGGATCTCCCCACAGGGAGTTTTGACTAATTCGATCCGAAACGAAACCGGAAAAGTGATTTCACTGACGGGTGGTTTCCGGAACCTAGGAAAGATTGTGATAAATACGCTTCCACAAAATACGTGTATCAATTTTAAGTCGATGTTTTTACTTCAACGCGAAACTAAGATTCTAGAGAACAACGGCAAAACAAATTGATTTTCTGTAGAGATTAATGTCGATATGATCACAGTCACTATGATCCTCGTAGTTTTAGAGTTAGACTATCTATATCCCATTCCAGATGTTTTTCAATTCAAGTTGGCTATTGTTGGAAAATTGTTGGAAAGTCAAGTTGGAAAATTTAAATTATGTTGGTACCTCTTCGAAATTTGAGCTTTGAATTACCTTTGAATAGCTAAATTTTTTATGTTTATGGTTGTTTTCAATCAAATTTGTCTTTGATTGTATATTTTAACTACGCGAAGCTGCCAAAGTAGCAAAATAATATTTGGTTTAGATTAAACTTACATTAAAAATAGGTTTCTTTTGGAATTTTGAATTCATCTTCTTTATTGTTTTGAATGTTTTTATAACAAATATGTTCTTTTATGTTTTTACAACTACCTTTGGCATTTTAAATAATCTAATCTAGTGGAAGTCATTTCAACTTTTTTAGCTCAAATTGGCTCTGCAGGGCTTGCAACTTTTATAAAAAATAACACAGCGAACTTGAATTTAAAAACATCTGGAATGGAATATACTACCTATTGTTACTACCTAGAAGGATACCAAATATTTTTTGTTGCTGTGAAATAATTCAACATTACTTTTATTGAGAGAACCAAATATTGTTTTTATAAATAGTCTCACTGTCTTTGTTTCAAAACAATATATACCTACTCAAACGAAAAAAATCACACGTTCCTTTGTTGGATTACTTAAAAAGCAACACACGGGCTTTGTTTTCATTTCTAATTAACAAGCGAATGAAAAAATCCTTGGTACGAACTGGATCGATAAAGGCAGACTAGGATCGTTAGATCGTGTAAAATATGAAATAAAATTAATCAGAATGTTCATAGGATGAACGATACGTTGTTTTTTGTTCAGTTATTGTCATGGCAAGAAAATGTAAAAGTGTATCGCACAAAAAGAAAAAATAATTAATGTTTCTAGAAATTAGGTTAAATTGTATTAATGGTACAGTTTTGGCCATCCCAATTGGAACGGCAGAATTTTATTGTGTAATTGAAACTTCAAGTCATAGGCGCCGTCAAGAATTCATCGAGTTTCAAAGAATAATTTAAGTATTCGATTAATGAAAATAGATGTCAAGAAAATACAGTGTCACACATAATAAAGTAACATGGGAAAAATTGTACTTTTCGATTTATTAGGTGAATTTTGATTTCGCTGATAGTTTGTGCTTTAAAAATGATGGCAAAAGCAACAACTGCCAAATTTGACATTTTTTAGCAAATAATTACAAAATAAGGCATTAATTTTCCACATTTTTGAAAATCCATCAGAAAAAAGTTGTTTGATATTTAATTTTTTACCCATGTACCTACCAATTTTGAACCCTCTGACAAAAACAATTTTTTTTTCAAGAATTTGTCGAATTGAGCATTTCTGAGTTTCACAGATGATGACAAATTTTATTGAATACTTTGAAGACGAATCAATGAATGGGGGCCCCTTATTACCGCTAACTTCAGTGAGCGAGATATAAATCATTTTATAGGTCAAATTTTACTGACATGAAGTAATAATTATGATTTAGAGGGTGGCTGAAGCTCTGAAATTGTCGCTTTTGGTACAATAAAAAAATTCGAGCCGTAATTAATAAAGATCAACTTTATTACTGAAACTAGCCCTCCCTCCCGTTTTCGAGGATGCTGAATACGATGGTGGAAATTTAAACTCTTCTCGAGTTGACCGCACCCCCTAAAACAGTCAAAAACTACCCCTATGAAGGGTAAATCACGGAATTTCTTTCTCTTTTTGACCGACCTCGACGTCAGCATTCCGTTCAGCATCCTCTAAAATGGGCGGGGACGGATTTTCGTCGATTTCCCGCGGCGAGTTCCCGTTTCACCCCTTCCGGGGATTGTTCTTGGCCGCGTAGAGGGGTTAACGGGCGTCGAGGACCGACCTCGACGTCAGCATCACATTCAGCGACCTCGAAAACGGGGGCTGACACAAGTTTGGCCTCCAAGAGAAAGAAGTTCCGTGATTTACCCTTGATAGGGGTGGTTTTTAGCCGTTTAGGGGGTGCGGTCAACTCGAGAAGAGTCATATTCAGTTTCCTCGAAAACGGGGGGAGGGCTAGTCTCGTTAGACTCTGAAATCCGAGCACATTCGTCCGACTCACAGACTCCACTATGAAGCGGCAATACGTGATTATCTCTACGAAATGTATCAGCAGAGTGAGTAAGGGTCGTATGCTAGAAACTAAATTTCGCATTTGACAGCGCTGTTAACAACGGCACTGTTGTTAAAAATCACTTTGACATGGTCACGTGACCATGTTAAATGCTTTAACATCGTCATGTCAAATTTCATGTTGACAACGGCGTTAAAGCTAAAATCACCCAATTTGATATGCTAGAAAGGAAAATCGAGTAGAAACAGTTGAATGTCAATGTTAAATGGCCATGTTACAATAATCACAGGGTATGGATCGATTAATTATTTTTACCTAGCTGTCAAATTTTAGGAATATTTTTAATAAATCCCGTATTATACCAGAGTGAAGTGTTTTTCTATGTTTATTTACAGTGTCATTACAACTAAATATCAACAATCTTGTTCCATAAATTAAAAATTAACCAAGTAGGTACCTACCTACTTGTTATTTTTATACTATAATTTCAGTTTAAAGTATTTTTATAACCCCTTCTATCATAAAAGATTCCAATTTCAAAATTGAATACCTGACAACGGTGGGCATCAGATCTTGAATTTCCAAAATTTTTCTTCGAGAAAGGAGTACCTAACTGTAGAAACACAGCAGGGACGCATTTTAAGGTTCAAAAAAATAATATAATATTATGTAAACATACTTTACCATGGGCGGAGTAAATTGGGAAATATTTATTGTTTTTATTGCTTGATATGTATGTATTTTTCATTTAATTTTTGATTCAGAATAAAATTAAATAAATTAAAAAAAACATTTAACCATGGGCAGATCAAACTGGGTTGGTGGAAATGTTATTTAATTAAATTGCTTTCCCTGCTTGATGTTTACTACTTTGAAACGTTTACGTTTGTTATTATTTATGTTACAACACAACAATGACGTTGAGTTTCGTGTGTATCTAGCTCATGCGCATGCGTTCAGTAGACACTAGCCAACATTCTAACAACGCGAAACCAAAATTGGCCACGACCATCTCGGATCGCCGATTAATTACGAAATTAAGCTTCGGTTCGGCTTCGATCTAGCTCGTGAATTGTTCTTAGCCTGTAATCAGCGAATATACAACGTTGCCGCTATTGTTCATGTTACATTTTTAACATGATGATGTTACCTAACAACAGTGTCAAATCATGAATATTTCTTTCTAGCATACCGAATTGATTTTAACAACAACGTCAGAATTACATCGGTGTTACGTTAACAACGCCAAATGAGATTTTCTAGCATACGACCCTAAGCAGTTAATTTCAACATTTGGGTGGCCACGACTGTACATTAAGATATTTCAGATTTTTCATCACCATCCGTTTTCCTGCGTCTTCAGCCGTTTCATAGTAACCCGCTTTAAAAATGATCAAAGTCAATGTTCACTTGTTTACAATTCACAAAAATACTATAATTTAAGATCCTGGAAAATATAAAGATCCAGAAACGATTTTAATTGGAATTTTCCAAACAAAATGAAAATTAAATACAAGGTAATATCTACAGGGTGTAAGTACTATTTAAAACAGAAAATTTGATGTCCTTTTTCGGTATATACAACCGGAGGGGACATTGTTTTGAAAATGCTACCTATTTAAGTAAGTAGATCAAAAATGATCAAATAAAATGCAATTATTATTATTGTTATCACTGTCAGAAAATATGCTTCCTAACGAACAGGCTACAAGAAACAACCGTAATCTCTACTAATATTCACCTACTTCCTACTTCTCTAGTATTATTCCAACTATTCGCATGGCTGAAGTAAAGCAAGGGCATCCAGTAACGGTTACCATTTCATACTCATGGGGGTTTTCTCTGCTGCTCTCCGTGTGTATGAGTGATTATTCAGGCGTTGATTAACCCCCATATTTCCAGTGGCTCAGGTCCCCATGAGATATGCGGCTCTGTTGGCTCTAATCAGTCAACTTAATGAATGTTCGCGCTCAGTCGGATTAAATTAGTCCTGGCGTTGTCTTCCACCCCATCAGGTGGAGGCGACCGGCTGCCCCCCGTCCCCATCGCTCATATGTTTCCTGTCTGCACGTCCTCATTATCATGTTCTCAAAACATATCTTCTTATATTAATTAACTAATTTAATTTATATTACTTTTTTTTAATGAAAATTGTTTTTCTTTGTTAATTGTTAACCAATTTCAAGAATAATTTGACTCCATTAAAGCCCACTTAAACTGATGATAAGTAACTGAAAATTTTCAAGGTTGATATACAGAGTTACCCATGATTATGTACCCAAAAGTATGCAAAAAGAGTAATAAATAATTAATCAAATTAGTAAAATTACAATGAAAATGTACTTCTACCTACAAAAAAAGAGCTTTGGTCATAAACTGCAAATAATAAAGCTAGAACTTGGTTGAGTGGTTACTAGTATCTGTTTAATTTATTACTTAATGTTTAATAAATTAATTCAGGTAGATAATGGAATTGTCATTAAATCTGGAGTCAATTTTCCATTGAAATTAATGATGTTGACACAATACGTGACATTAAGTGTAATTATGAGAGACTAGCTGTAATAGGATATTATAGTGATACAGTAATATTGAATTATTATGCTTAATTAAAAATAAACTAATTTGAATATTAATTTAACCGCACAAATGCCATTTAGTGTCGAAAGCCAGGCAGTGTTAACATGATTACTGCGTCGGTTTTAATTATTTCACTAAGTATTATTCAAGACGTTGCAGCTCAAGATGTAAAATAAAATAAAGGGTTGGTATTATTGTATATTAATAAATAAAATTATCATTTTACAGAAAAACTTCCACGTCAGTGCTGATTTTATGAAAATCAAATATTATGAAGCTTCAATGGTTGAAAATCCTTATTTTTATTTCGGAAAAACCAATCGCACGCATCTTGTCCTGAACGCCTCGTTTGATCTTAAGGAAGATATTGACGGAAATAACTTACTGGTAAGAGTGGTCTTCAAATAAAATATTTGCTCCAATAAATCCAACAAAGCAAAATATTCGATTCTTAAAATATTGGAATGTGACTTAGATCTAAAAATTTATAATTCATGAACAAATATTTCAATAAGCTTCAGCCAAATCGACTAAACCGTTTCTGATAGTTCGAAACTTGCAAAAAGAAAACTGGTGGTAGATCCTTACTCGAACTTACTCGAACTGTCTCGTCAGATGTAAACTTCACCCCTTTTATTGGAAGAGTTCTTTGAAGATAAAAGATACCTACCTCTACTTACAGGTGAAGTTAGTGGAGTTCAAATTAACTTAACCAATTGAATGACACTTGTAGTTGTTTGGAAGAGCAAACAAGTCGTTTCTCTTCTACGATAAAAAGTAAATTCCATAGTGGTTATAGATGGTGTTGCTTGATGGTACGATGACGTCACGGGAACATTTGTATTAATTAATTAAGTCTCTCAGTATCAAAATTTTCACAGGAATATTTTTGTTTATTCGCGTGTTATAATTCGATATTCGGAAATTTAGTTACAGCGTTTCAACAACAGCAATATGGCTGCTAATTTCGAATATTTTGCTAGAGAAGCAAATTCTCGAAACGGAGATAAACACTCGTTGGCCCTTCGGTCTCGGACGCGAATTTAGTTAAGATAATTTAGTAGAAACGACTTAAATGTGGTAAGTCCAGTAGGATTTCCATAGCCGCAGACGGTGTGGTGTTGGTGTTAATAGAACCACAATACTTGATGTCTCTGTAGGCTAGAGACCTTTTGACTACCTTACCAAGCTACTAGAGACCTTCGGTTGCAGTGAAGGCGTCACAATGGCCCACTCACGATAAATTTTAAAATCTAATCTACCAATCTCCAGGTTACTGGATGACATAGACAGACACGGTTTACTGGGTATGCGCTCAGATATAATTCCTAAGACCATCATGAACCCCTCTGCTCCATAGAGTTCTTCTTCCGGGAAGTCACGTGTGGAAGGACAATAGAAACGAACTCCTAACAGCAGATTTCACATGGTTCACCGATGGACGGATCTAAGACATCCACGGGAACTACAGCTGAGTTGTGTAGCGCTGACTCGAAAGAACATATAGTCTTCTGGAACTTGGATCTTCAAAAAAGTTTGGGGAAACTACCACAACTCGTCTCCCAAAACTATCGTATAAAAAATAATTTCTTTTTCTGTGCTACACTACAGAGTGTGACTTGGTTAGATAAACAAATCTGAAAAGTTTGAAAGACCATATTTTGCTCGTTTTGAAATTATATGTAGAGGAAAGACCATCTTCAGACCACATCATTTATGGGCTTTATGAATTTCTAAAATTGAGGAAACCCTAAATATTTCAAAAATATTTTCGAGGTAGGTACAAGAAAATTGAGATTCTGTAGATATCGAGGTCATTAATGAAACATGCAACAGTTTGCAACTGATATCCGTAAAATGATAGCTGACATTTGAGATAATAATGCCTCCCGAACTTATCTAAGTACGTGTCTGGGGATCATTACTTCGACGCAGGGAAACGAGCACAGCCCCTGTATTGGATTATTACTCAATCCGAAAACTGTCAGTCAGAAATGCTATGAGAGCTGATCTAGATAATGCTCTCGCTTCATTCAGTAATTAAATATTTTAATTAATAATCCACTGAAGTTATTTGCACAATATTTTGGTTTTTGTTTATTTTACAAACTCGAATGTCTGATATTGACAAGGAATAAATAAAATCATCAGGATAGGTAGGTACAATTAATTAAACTGTAAATTTTAATATGAAAAGCATGACCACCAAAAAAACGAAATAAAAGAGTTCATTTTGGAGGTTGTTGGTTTAGGGAATACGTTAAATCGCAAAAAACTCTTTGTTTCATCTCTTTATGCGCAACAACCCTGAACTGTAGAATTTAAAATAATTAATCCACGATTTAATTACATATTGGAAACATACGATCGCTTGATAAATTCATTTTTCGATTTCGCTGCTTTTTATTAAAACCAAAAAGGGGCTATTTTTTGCTCCAACTTTTTCTGTTTTAAAAATAATTCACTTTATGAGCTTAATGAGTTAAAGCACTTTTTGAGAAAAAAACAATAATAAAACTTATGCTATAGAAAATCTGAACAAGCAGTTAAACATTGAAGGGAAGAATTAACTGCGAAACACTAGAACACGCTTTTTGTGTTGTACAATTTAGAAATTAAACTGTACTCACTGCGTTACGGTTCTTTGAATAGCGGGTAGCTGGCTGGAGGTGAGACGATGATAAAGGTAATTTGATAATTTTGAATAAAATACCTACTTCGGGTGAGTACTTGCTATTAATGAATTCTCGTGATGATATTTAGTAATGCGGAATAATCGTAAAATACTTCGCGTTAATTAGGACAACTATTATTAAAATACAGGAGATTACGACGAGTCTGGTCCCGGAGTAAACTGGACAAGATGCCATGCATCGAAGGTCCTATTCGTTACTGAAGGAGTGGAACTTTTTGATTAGCCAAGGATTGCCTAAATAGGACAGGATACAATAAGCCTCACCTGTGTCAATGTTCGGAATTAGAAATACCGACTTTCTTATTTAGTAACCACTGAAAAACTTTACCTGGAATTCATCTCAGGAGTGATTATGACTCCTAACAAATGAGTGTTTTGAATTTGATATCCTTAAATATGAATGAAGGATCTTCTGTTGTTTTTCATCCAAGACCTAAGAGCCAGGTTGTCTGATTTAAACAAAAAAAACTTGACCTTGAAATCATCTTCAGATTTAAGCAATTATTAAAAGTAAAGTGGCAAAGTAAAAGTGACAGTGGCCCATCATTTGGGGAACAAACATTTTCGTGCTTTTTTTATAGTATACTGTTGTTTTTTTCAGTCTCAGTGTTTTTGAACAGGTTTTAAGTTCAAAAATTTTTTTAAATAGTACGATAAAATAAAAAGTGACGAATCTGTATTTAAATCGATCGTTCCTATTTTGAGCAAAAAAATTGTACACTGTACATCAAATCCGGCATGAAACCCATTCCTGAGTATGAAGTTCGGCCCAAGTGTAGCGAGGGATATTTTTATACGAGTTGATAATGGGCTTCGGTACGGTCGAGATATAAACGGTATTTTTCAGCGCGATCGCGTTCAAACACAGAAAACGTGAATGTAAAAGTGTGTTAAGTAAAATAGGTAGATATATAATATTTTTAAGCTTGTCATATCGTTATTATGAAAAGACAAAAAAAGTATATTTTTTCACAAATACCTACATAAATGAATATGAAAATAGTTGAAAAAGTAATGAGTTTATCAATCTATTAATTTTTTCAACGTATTAGCTAATCTCCGACCAGCGAGAACTTTTTTTATTTGTGTATAAAAGTGGCAACATATGCGATATGAATTGCAGCCAACACTTCAAATTATATGTTAAAAAAAAAAAAATTTATAACAAATTTCACGATGTAGAAAACACAGGAAGTTATCAATACCTAGACGACGTCAACAAAAAAACGTGAAAAAATCACAATGACCTGTCTAAGTTTTTCCCGATCAAGTCAGTTTGGCCAATGTTGGAGGTAAAATACTATACCAACCTTTTTTGAACGTAATGAACGTATCTATCTTTTTCTTTTTTATTTGTTTTGTTATAAAAAAAAAAAATCGAAAAATTCAAAACCGTGTGAGAAATTAAAGCTATTTTTAATTTTTTTAGGGGCGATTGCTGTTCACTTTTTTTTTTGAAAAATATTCTTCAAAAAGTTTGTACATCAATACTTCACCATTACAGAGAAAACTCCGAAAAGGCTGTATATTGTGGTATCAAACAAATATTTCCAAAAGGTCCTATTTGGTCAGCGCAACTTTCAGACACAGAGTGTGTCCTAGGCTCTACGAGAAATATTCCCGATATTCCCGAAAAAATTACACCTCCCGACAATTGATCCCGTTCATTTTCAATAGGGATCGTGGGACTGTGCGCCGCTTCAATCGAGCTAAATTTCAATCTCTCGGATGAAAAATGGCGCCTAGAAATAAAAAAGTGTTTCCTAGCAAACGCACAGACCCACAAACCGGGCGACAGACATTAATAATAACTACTGTAAAAATTTGTCGGCCCTGCGGCTAGAAAATAGTCGTTAGCGGGGTGGAAAAAATTTGTGTACTTGAAAGCGAGCCGCTGTAGTACAGTGAGTTGAAATAGGCGTCATTCGGCTGGCTGTTTCTTATCAAAAAGTCAACTTTCAGAGGCGACGCGTTAAAAATATACAAATATATTACTTACTAAGGTACCTATGCAGGGTGACATAACTAAAAAAAAAACGAATTATTTTAGGTATTTTTTTCTCATAATTTACTTACATTACATAAAATTTTACATCTAGGTAGATGAATATCCTGTTTTTTTTATGAAATTAGGGTAAATTTTTTTTTTCTATTTAATTTTTCTTTCAAGTGCATTGCTACTGCTTACCAACTATTGAGCAACCGATGGCGGTATATCGGGATTAACAATTCATTCAATGTTTGCGAGTTATGGAAATTGAATTTTTACGGAATGAAAACACAAATGGAAAACTACAGCAACGTTGAAGGATGCGATATCAGAAAAGTAATAAAATTGTCTCTTTATTATTACATGAATTTTGACAAAAGAAAAATTGACACGTTTTACTTTTTAGGGTCATTACTACGTGAGGAATTACATGATAAGTGATAAATACTTTCCTGATAAAATTTTATATGGAAGTTTTAAAGGCGTTTATCAGATATACCACATGATCGCAAAGAAATTTATTTTGATTTATGAATGGATTATTACTAGTGAGAAAAAGGTTCGAAATCAGTTCAAAAGTTTAAATTGAAAAGGTCTAGTTTTGTATTTAAGATGTTTATCAATACCTCATCATAAGTCGAACACTGTTTCGGTGAAGGGATAATTGGTTTTCTTTAATAAACATTTCTAACAAAAGATGTTTGTTTATTTACAGCCTTATTATTGGATCAATACACTATACAGGGTGTCCGGAAATTATGAGCAAAAAATTAAGGGGGTGATTCCTCTTGATGAAATATTACCAAAAGTATCAATAATTTTTTTCGAAAACTCAAAAAGAAGAAAGTTATAAGCCTCCAAAGTTGATTTTTTAAAATCAATATTTTTTTATAACTTTTTTTCTAGTGTACGGATTTTCTTAAAATTTGACACACTTGCCACTAATGTTGCTTTACATCCTTGGTCCAAATTAGACTTGAATCCCTCGAAATCAAAAGCCCTTAACTGCCCTTGACCTTCAAAAAAGGCCTATAACTTTTTTCGTAAGATTTTTTTCTGAGGTTTGAAGACGCACAATTGAAGAACATGAAGAAATATTCGGAAAAGGTCCTCTTTGTCTGTCACGATAAAATGACCTGTTTCCAAGTAAAACTGTTTTAAAAATTTGCTTGCACTAAAATTGATCACCTTAAATTATGATCATTTTGCAAAAATACCAAAGCATGCTTTGGAAACTAAAATAAAAAATATTGATTTAAAAAAATCAAATTTGGAGGCTTATAACTTTCTTCTTTTTGATTTTTCGAAAAAAAATTATAGATACTTTTGGCAATATTTCATCAAGAAGAATCACCCCCTTAATTTTTTGCTCACAATTTCCGGACACCTTGTAGAATAGCTCATAATTTTTGTATAATAAATAATGTTCAAATTAGCATAATATTTTGAAATAATATCTGACGAAATAATATTTATATTCAATATTGCAGCTTTCAGAATTTATTGCATAAAACTTATATTATCATTGTATGGATGAGAACTATCAATATACAATTATTAACTCATAAAGCTGCATAAATGTTGTAAACATGTACTAATTTTGATGTTTTAATGGAGAATCTCCATAACCATAAGAGAAACAGAAAAATGGACCTCGCATCTTGGATACCTTTTTTTCAGAAAACGTCGCTGATCAAAGCTAAAATTGGCTATCGTCATATGTGGAAAAGTTCGGTGCCTGAAGAGTGAAGTAAAGGAACGAAAGGTGGCGGAAAGCAGGGTAAACACGACAGTCTGTTCCCTACGTCGTAAATGTGTGACAGGGGAAAACCTGGTGAAGGTATCCCGTGATTACTTTGCATTACATAAAATCTCTAGGCGTTATATCAGGCTGCACCCAAAGATGGGGGGGGGGATTATTTTATTATTAATAATGAAGCTTGCTTAATAATGTTTATTCCGTCGTTGATGGTCTTGGCTTTAATGAAATTGTTGTTTCGTTTGTCCATTTCGCTGGCTAGTTATGTCAATTTTTGAGGCTCTCTGAATATTATCGGGGGGTTTTCCTCATCGGGCTTGCTGTGGGAGGTTTTCCGGGCAATTTGTGTTGACTTTTGTTTAAGTGCGGTTTCGTCTGTCATTTCTGTATCCGTTAAGTCAAATAGAGCTGTGAATGAGTTTTGCAGGAATTGTTAGTTTCCGTCTGATCTAGTGTGTGTTCATCTATTTCTGTCAGTTTTTCCCTGACGTGTGCAGTATGGTTCTCAACGTGTCTAGATCCTCGATCTCATCCAAGCTGAGACTCATTTTGGCTGTGAATCTTGTGTGTGGAGTGTGGGTGTGTCTGTGGCAAGTGGATGATGAAGGAGCCTATCTTGCGAGCTGAATTGGCCTTTTGCCTCGGTTCGTCCTCACTGGCCTGTAGACCTGTGTCGTTCACTTTATCACACTCTTTATCACTTCGTCGCTTCGATGCGCTCATTTTGACGGCTCATTTGAAGTCCACTAGACGGTTGGGAGAGCGATCCTATTTATAGGTTGATGACCTGGTGACGTGTCATACCCCTTCCATTAGTTATTCTTACTGTAACAACCGCCGGTCTCTCCCAGGATGTCATAGCAGATTCCTGAGTGAAATAAATATTTATTCGGGTCTGACATAACGCCGGATACCAAATCATCCGCAGTTTTATTCCTTCCTCCTGCTTGTTGAAATTGGTTTGGTTTATAAATTTGAATTGTTTCACGAAGTAAACGGGTTTAATATTAGGTATGAAGTAGTGTAGAGTATTTTCGTCTTTTCATAGCACATAGCGTGGTCATCCACATTTAACATTTAGCATCTGCCCCTGAAGAAGAGATTTAACGATTCCTGAGTTATTTTTTATATAAAGTTATTTAATAACAATGCTGATGCGTATTTGTGAGAAATGTAAATAAAAGTTGAATATCCGGATATTTGTGAATTTGAATACAATCATATACATCTAATTATGTAGACTTTTATTTTTCATGAAACAGCCTCAACTCATTCCCCAAGCTTTCTCTACAATTAACGTCAGAAAATACATAATTACATGACTGAAGACTCTGGGATTTTTCATCCGTATCACATGAATTGTGCATAGTGGTTTTTTATCCTCTTTCTTTTACAAATCATGTAATATCTGTCAACATGGTACCAAATATTATCTTCATTAAAATTGTACAGATAGCTGTATGAGAGTTAATAAAACTGAACATGTTTCATTATATTTTGTACCAAATCCATTGTTCTTCTAAGATAATTTCTGCGCCGAATTATTTTAAATATTTTGTACCTTCTCGGACTAAAAAAAACTAAAGACTAAAAATTAAAATGAGGGGAGGGGATCTCATTTGATACCTCGTCATATAATAACACCGTTTCAAGTTGTATGTTTCTGTAATACCACAAAGGTAAAGTCTTGATAACGGTTTATTTATTCTACTAGTAGAGAAGTTTTAATTTTCTCATTGTAGAGTTCTCAACACGTAACAGAGTTTTAATTAAGTATCGATGATAGGGTGGAAGAGAGATATTTGTGCTGCAATCTGGAAATATTCAATCCATTAATACATTAAGAGCCGCCCTTTGAGAAACTAATTAAACTTTGTCTGAAGTCTTCATCTGGAAAGCATTTATAATGTCTCAATTCCATCAACTGACGAATACAGAACGGCTGTTAAGGTTTTTATCGTCTATTTCAGTCTTTTATTCGCATTGAAAATCGCTCGGTGAATGTAAATACATACAGTCAACAGCGATAAAAGAAGGTACAGAATAATGACTTGCCATTTTATATTCAGGTGTATACCTTTTCAGTTCTTTTCAAAGAAGTAAGTTGCGCTCATGCCAAGCCTCTGTTTTGAGATTTTCAGGCTTTTCCTTTTTTAAATAGCAGGTATCTGGAAGAACTTGATTTCTGAGAAATTTCTTAATTTTAGGAATCAGTGAAACTGGAAAACTAGAGCAACTATTATGAACTCAAATTACAAGCTGCAAATCACTGCAAACGTCGTAAGTAGGTACTTATGAAATATGATGGGAAGAAAATTTTGATAACAGTCCTATTACGTTTCCGGTTATTGACTAGAATAATTCAAATTCTCACAAAGATCTTAATCTAATAAAAGGATGGAATGTTTTCCATCGAGAATCACTTATTGCTTAGCCCAGTAGTCTGCCGAAATTCTGCTCACATTAATCGAAGAAATTTTTGTCACGTATCCTGTATACATTTTTCAAGAGCTTCAATCCATAAATTTCTAGCTCTATCCTTAGAGGATTGTGCATTAAAAAAACGTAAACTATGATTGTTTCGTAACATGTCGTTATACGTCAACTCGTTCAGTTTCTTTTCTCGAGTAATCTCCTTTTGTGTTTCGTGTGTTCACGCATTTGTCAACGATGCGACAGGAATACTTTTTCTATTGATTTACACCAATTGAAAAATGTCAATAAAAAGTGACCTGCAGCAGTAAATGTTATAATATAGGGTGTTCATTAATTATGATTTCGATTCATCGAAAATACGAGATATTCAATAGCTAGAATAGCAGACTAGTCTACTCGACTTTCTATGAATAGCGATCCGTTGTCATGGTTACTAACTGTCACTGTTATTCATTTGGAGATTATTTCAAAATACTGCCAATTATATTACTGCCAATAAATATTACTGCCAGTTGTTGGTGTTTTTCTCGACATGAGTATCTCAAAGTAACGGTTATTTTAGATCGGTCGCTACTCCCTAATTCGGTTCTCCCATCTCTAGTCTCAGCTAAATGAAATGGACGAAAATGTAAGCAATACAACATTTAGCATTGTTGCTTTTTGAACGTCGATCTTATTTCAAAGGAAAGGTTAACAAATAACCAAGAAGAATAACTTTTAGACAAAAAAAGAATTAGATACCTACTGAAGTTTGGTTATTTATTTATATTGTTTCAATTAATTTAAAGCGTTAACGTAAGAGCGAAAAAAATAGTTATTTTCGCAATGGGTGTAAACTTAATGGAATTTGGATGTTGTTCTCTTTAGATCTGTCTGGAAGAATTATAATGTGATGGAACCCATAAGAATTACTTCTAGTTCCTCATCAAACTCAGTGCATGGATGGAACATTTCTGTAGAAACCTGTTTACAAGCTTCTTAGAAAAGGTGCTCACTTTTGTCCTTATCCAGTGATATAGCAGTGAAAGTATACCTACTCCGAGATATACCTGGCAGGTAAAATTTTTGTCAATACTTTTCCGGAAACATACAGTTTTCACTAAGACTTTTTGCAGGTTTAGCGTGGTTTCGAATATCATGTGGGCCAGTTCCCAGAGTTGCAGAACAGGGATTTTTTGGTTTTGAGCACATTTCTGAAGCACCCCTGTTTTAGTGAAAGAGATCTGCCATGATCGACTTTACTGTGATTTATTTCTATGCATTCAGAAGTCAAATAATCGAGAGTAGAAGTTCGCCGAATAAAACGATAGACCCAGCGAACTGTTACAGAGTGCCCTTAGTGAAGTGAGAAACCTCGTATTAAAATGTGTCAATGAGAGTTTTTAAATGAATTAATTGTTCATTTAATTATGTGTTTGATAAAAATGTCGATAAAGTGAGTGCCTGTTTTATTACCGTTATTTAATAACGTTTATTAACGTTATTTACTGAATCTTTGAAATTCGAACATTTTATTCACAAATAAAAAAATGACGTGTAATAGTAAAATGTAACTTTGTGACTTAAACTATCTGAAAGAAAGTAGAAAAATTTTATGAGCAACGAAGCGTAATGCTCTCATACACTTATATGATTGAATAGCTGCGGACTAGCCCTTGGCGTTTTAAGAATTCCAGGTTTATGTAGGTACTTTTCCCGCTTGTGCTGGTTGGGGATATTTTCTGGATGAAAATACTAAAATGGTTATCTCTTTTATCTCAAAACTTTTTCGCAAAGCTACTAATGATTGCTTTAAGGGATTAAATCAAATAAAAATCTGTGAAGAATTTTCAAACTTTATCCGTCAACAGAATTGTGTAACTTACACAAACTCTATGAATGTGTTTTGGTAGCGGGGAATGAATTCCTTTCCTTGAAACGAAATTTATTATAGTGGCTGTAACAAGCATATTAAGGCTTAGCCTAAGAGGCTCCATAAATGAGATTTCACTTCTAAAAAGGCAATTTAAAAATTCATAATAGCTTTGTTAAGGGTACAAGAATTTATACATAAAGTATGCAAATCCGTTGATATAGCCTAGCTTTATCATCATAAGAGTAAAGTTATTATACTATACCTATTTTAGAAAATAACAAGCAATAACATTACTGTACATAGATCTATCTATAGGTATAACTTTTGGAAATGGAGCACGGCAATAATAGAGTATTTCAATTCTAATCCTTTAGTAGCATTTAACAAAGTTGGAACTGTTAAAATGGCTTACCACAAACCGGTACACATTACTGCATATGACCCTCATTACAATTTACATTTACATTGCAGCGTTTAAGCAAAATTTAGTTAAAGACTGTTACTTTTGATTATCGTTTCATTTCAAGCTCCATTGCTGTAGGATCATTTGATATTCTTCTTCTCAAAATATTTTATTTTAAAAAAAGAGAACGAAATTGCTAGTAGATGCATTGTTCCCTTCGTAACTTCAGAGTTTTTTTCATGCTGCTACAGCTTCCTAGATCACTTCTTCTCCTCCGACACTTTATCCTTGTTTCGCTATTTTTCTTTTAAATCGCCATGTTTGGTAAATTTGAGTCATTTTCTGGTATAAATATTGCCAACACCGTCTTTTTTCACCTCTTTTTACAACGTGTTAATTACATAGTCACTTGCTTGTCTGTCTCTCTGTCTATTTGTTGTTAAAATCTGAAATGGATTTTAAACTAACTTCCTGAATATCTAGACTTTCCGCGAGGGGTAGTGCGATGGTTTATGTCGCTGACTGAAACTGTTGACGCTGTCACCGTATCTGGTACCGGATCACTCACGTGCAAGCAGGGGCTTCCCCGCAAGACCAGCCGTCCACGGTGTAGCAGTGTTTGCCTGCTAGAAAAGAACCGGCAGTACCGGGAACTCTGACCTAGCTCGCACATCGGAACGGATCATTTTGCGTTCTTTTATTTTGAATTTTTGAAACGTTCTTATTTGTTTGTTCAGAAACCGACCACCGACATAGCCGAGATCATTTCACCGAGGGCCTGCTGACGGGGATGCGAGGACGACCGCCTGAAATGACAACGGATCTCGTTACGGACTTTTTGCACGGCAGTACGTTTGGGTGTTTTCGCTAAGATAAAAAGGAGAACACGAATGATTTTGTAGGCAACGAAATGATTGTTGAGTCATAGAGGGGAGAGGTTTGCAGTGATAATTGGCCGCGTTTATTTACATGTGCAGCATTGTGGTAAATATGCACCTCGCAGCTATGTCTCTTTAGACAGAAATGATTACTCTTGCACAGTTCCCACCTATCTCCATAGCACCCATCTCCCCTCCATGTAGCACGAAGGAAAAGATTCTGTGTATTTTCACACAGTTTAGTTTAGTTTAGTTATATAATGAGTGGGTCGATTAGTGACACCTCCACTGCGACCAAGCGGTCTATTGTGGCTCATACCTAAGTAATTTACATCCACTCTAGCAGGCCACTGCTTTTTAAAAAGCTAATGACCTTAGATGGTGTGAATGTATCCAGGTCTCTCGGAGAGAGAAGTACTTTTCCGAACGTTGAGTGCCTGGTTCTTCCCAAGGCGGGGCAGTTGCATAGAACATGCTCTGCTGTTTCTACATCCTCCAAACACAGGCGACATTCTGCGTTATCGGCTAGATTCATCCTGTGTAAGTGGTGGTTCACTTTGCAGTGTCCTGTGTATAGGCCTATTAGGGCCCTTAGGTCAGTCCTTTTGAGTTCCAGTAGCTTTTTAGCTCTGTTTCTCGAGGGTCCCTCAATGAAGGTCTTAGAGTGAGTTAATCCTGGTAGAGTTTGCCAGTACCGAAGTACCTTGTTTTCCGCCCAGGTGTCTATTGTTGTTTTGGCAGTATTTGAGGATATGCCAAGAGCAGGTTCCGGTCCTGTAAATTTGGATTCAGTTGCTCTTCTAGCCAGAGAGTCGGCTATTTCGTTCTCTCCAAGGCCGGAGTGACCTGGAATCCAGACCAGAGTCAAGTTATTGTTTTTAGCTACTTCATTGAGTGCTGCTTGACAGTTCCATACTAGTTTGGAATTGCAACGAATGGAGCAAAGGGCTTTTAGGGCCGCTTGGCTATCTGAGAAGATTTTAATTGTTTTCTGCGTGCAGTGCGTTTCAACCAGCATCTGCGCGCTGAGTACAATGGCATAAATTTCTGCCTGAAATATTGTTGCGTACTGACCCAGGTTTGCAAAGAATTCTCGTCTTGACCCAGCGTCGTACGCTCCGGATCCAACTCCCGTTGGAGTCTTTGAACCGTCGGTAAACCACGTGAGGTCTGCTTTGAGGAGGTCGTTTGAGTTACGCTCCCATTCGTCTCTGCTTGGAAAGAGGACGTTGTATGCAGTGCAGTGGTTTGTTGTGTATGGCATCATGTCTGAGGGCATACCCAGAAGACTGTGACTTTGAGTGTCGTCCAGTAGACTGGTCCGTTCCATGACACAAGCCATTTGTGTGCTTCGTGCTACCTGTAGTAGTCTGTAAGTTGTCCATCTGGCCTCTCTTTCCAAGTATATATGGAGTGGAGGAAGGTCCAGAAGTATTTCCATAGCCACCGACGGTGTGGTGCTCATTGCTCCACTGATTGCCAGGCATGCTTGTCTTTGCAGACTTGACAGCTTCATTTTGGCCAAGGCTTGTAAGCCTTTGGACCACCAAGCTACACAGCCATATGCGATCATTGGCCTAATGATCGTTACATATATCCAGTGTATTTGCTTGGGACCAGTGCCCCAAGTTCTTCCACAGATCTTTTTGCAACTCCATAGGGAGAGCTTTGCTCTGTGGATAATCTTTTCCAGATGGGAGTTCCATAGTAGCTTCCTATCAAGTGTGATACCTAGATATTTAGCCTCCTCCGCAAATGGTATAACTACTCCTTGAAGAGTAGGTGGTATAAGGTCTTCCAGCCTTTTTCGTCTAGTGAATGGTACTATAACAGTTTTGCGAGGATTTACAGACATCTGCTCCCTCTCGCACCACTGATACGTGACTTGAAGAACTTCCTGAAGGACATTGGATATTGTCCTCTCGGAGTTTCCTTTGATCATTATTACAAGGTCATCCGCATATGCTTGAACTTCAACTCTCCATAGGGAGAGGATCGCCAGCAGGTCGTCTACAAGAAGGGTCCATAGTAGGGGGGAGAGTACTCCTCCCTGTGGGCACCCTCTCCCCGGCCTGAAACTGACTTCAACTCCTCCCATCGAGGTCGTTATCATCCTACTATCTAGCATATTACGGATCCAGCCGTTTATGACCGGTTCTATTCCTCTGGAAACTGCTGCTTCATACAGTGAGTTTGGTAATGCATTGTTAAATGCTCCTTCTATGTCGAGGAAGACTCCCACCATGATCTCTTTGTTGTCAAGAGACTTGGTGATCTTCCCCACGAGGTTATTAAGTGCCAAATCGGTTGATTTGCCAGCTTGATAGGCATACTGGTGCACATTCAGAGGGTGTGAAACTAAGACACTCCTCCTGATGTGTACATCCAGTATTCTCTCTAGACTTTTCAGTATAAAGGATGTAAGGCTAATGGGTCTGAATGACTTAGGGTGTGGCTCTGTACGGCCCACTTTGGGAACGTACACCACCCTTGTTGCCGCCCAGCTGGATGGGATGTAGTTCCATGCCAGACTAGCCCTAAATAATTTTATAAGAGAGGACGTCAGTATCTTTATGCCCCTTTGTAATAGGGCAGGAAAGATGCCGTCCTCTCCAGGTGTCTTGAAAGGCTGAAAAGTTTTTACAGCGTTTTCAATTGCCTTGGCTGTAATGATCGAGCGGCAGACTTTCCATTCCGATTTTTGAGGTCGATTTATACGTCCTCCGGAATTCAGCTGCCACTGATTGTACAGAGGCGAGCTACCTGGGAAGTGATTTTCCTTTAGGAGTTCTAACGTTTCCTTTTCTGAGTCCGTAAATGAACCGTCTGGTCGTTTTATCGAGCCAAATGGCTGTGTCGGATCTCTTGAGAGAATCTTGTGAATTCTGGCGCTGCGAGGCAGATCATGGATGCTCTCGCAGAAACTTTTCCCGCTTGTGCTGGTTGGGGATATTTTCTGGATGAAAATACTAAAATGGTTATCTCTTTTATCTCAAAACTTTTTCGCAAAGCTACTAATGATTGCTTTAAGGGATTAAATCAAATAAAAATCTGTGAAGAATTTTCAAACTTTATCCGTCAACAGAATTGTGTAACTTACACAAACTCTATGAATGTGTTTTGGTAGCGGGGAATGAATTCCTTTCCTTGAAACGAAATTTATTATAGTGGCTGTAACAAGCATATTAAGGCTTAGCCTAAGAGGCTCCATAAATGAGATTTCACTTCTAAAAAGGCAATTTAAAAATTCATAATAGCTTTGTTAAGGGTACAAGAATTTATACATAAAGTATGCAAATCCGTTGATATAGCCTAGCTTTATCATCATAAGAGTAAAGTTATTATACTATACCTATTTTAGAAAATAACAAGCAATAACATTACTGTACATAGATCTATCTATAGGTATAACTTTTGGAAATGGAGCACGGCAATAATAGAGTATTTCAATTCTAATCCTTTAGTAGCATTTAACAAAGTTGGAACTGTTAAAATGGCTTACCACAAACCGGTACACATTACTGCATATGACCCTCATTACAATTTACATTTACATTGCAGCGTTTAAGCAAAATTTAGTTAAAGACTGTTACTTTTGATTATCGTTTCATTTCAAGCTCCATTGCTGTAGGATCATTTGATATTCTTCTTCTCAAAATATTTTATTTTAAAAAAAGAGAACGAAATTGCTAGTAGATGCATTGTTCCCTTCGTAACTTCAGAGTTTTTTTCATGCTGCTACAGCTTCCTAGATCACTTCTTCTCCTCCGACACTTTATCCTTGTTTCGCTATTTTTCTTTTAAATCGCCATGTTTGGTAAATTTGAGTCATTTTCTGGTATAAATATTGCCAACACCGTCTTTTTTCACCTCTTTTTACAACGTGTTAATTACATAGTCACTTGCTTGTCTGTCTCTCTGTCTATTTGTTGTTAAAATCTGAAATGGATTTTAAACTAACTTCCTGAATATCTAGACTTTCCGCGAGGGGTAGTGCGATGGTTTATGTCGCTGACTGAAACTGTTGACGCTGTCACCGTATCTGGTACCGGATCACTCACGTGCAAGCAGGGGCTTCCCCGCAAGACCAGCCGTCCACGGTGTAGCAGTGTTTGCCTGCTAGAAAAGAACCGGCAGTACCGGGAACTCTGACCTAGCTCGCACATCGGAACGGATCATTTTGCGTTCTTTTATTTTGAATTTTTGAAACGTTCTTATTTGTTTGTTCAGAAACCGACCACCGACATAGCCGAGATCATTTCACCGAGGGCCTGCTGACGGGGATGCGAGGACGACCGCCTGAAATGACAACGGATCTCGTTACGGACTTTTTGCACGGCAGTACGTTTGGGTGTTTTCGCTAAGATAAAAAGGAGAACACGAATGATTTTGTAGGCAACGAAATGATTGTTGAGTCATAGAGGGGAGAGGTTTGCAGTGATAATTGGCCGCGTTTATTTACATGTGCAGCATTGTGGTAAATATGCACCTCGCAGCTATGTCTCTTTAGACAGAAATGATTACTCTTGCACAGTTCCCACCTATCTCCATAGCACCCATCTCCCCTCCATGTAGCACGAAGGAAAAGATTCTGTGTATTTTCACACAACTGATTTGTGATAGCAACTTGTAAGCAAAACAGAATATATCGATCTATGTGAGAAACCACCATGTTTCATTGTAGTTTGGTCTCCATCGATTCCGAACCAGAACCAGAAGAAATAAATCTACCACGCAAGTACTGGGAAACGCAGGAGCGGAACCTATCCGCAAGTAAGGTAGAAAATCGTCTCAACACAATTCATAAAAGTACCATTATCTCTAAAATAAATAATTTTTTATTGAGATGATGTTATGATGTTCTGGTCATGAGTTTGCCTATCTGCATATATTTTTTTTTTATT
The DNA here is from genome assembly GCA_910589415.1 of Malachius bipustulatus. Taxonomy (NCBI): domain Eukaryota; kingdom Metazoa; phylum Arthropoda; class Insecta; order Coleoptera; family Melyridae; genus Malachius; species Malachius bipustulatus. The sequence continues at coordinate 36,155,932 of OU342634.1, read as the reverse complement.
TCTCGAGTATTTTGGTATATCGTTTTAAGGTCCCTTTATCGTCGATCAACGAAAATATTTCGTTTTAATCAAAAGAGAAATTCAAGTAGCAATTATTGTAGTTGAAGAGCACAAGAAATAATTTAAAATTTTAATAAAGCAATAAAGAACCTTAATCTGCGAGGAATAATAACTACTCCAGAAAGAGGTCGAGAATCATAATTCATATTAATAAGGCTTACATCACAGGCAACTCAATTTCAAGAAGCTGTTGACCTAAAATATTATAACCGAAAGTAAAACTCACAGGTAAGTAATTATTTCTACAAAAGAGGTTTGAATGAACTTTTGATGGAATCTCTTTGCAACAATAAATTTTCGAGATTAAATAATTAATAACATAACATGGTTGCTATTTTATGGATATTTAGAATTTAATACAGCTTTCTTGAGGGGCAAGATGAAATAAATTTAAATTTCACTGAAGCTTTCGCACCGGACAAGGATGCTTGGAGTGAATTGAAGTACATAATAATTTCCTGATTTTTTCTTAACGCGGGATCATATTTATGAGATGTAAATGAAGCTTCATAAAAAATAAAGAAGTCTGCTTTAATCTCAGGTCTTTGATATTTTTGATTTTTATTTGAGTTATTCCTGTATGTTGACAAACTTCAGTTCCCTTGAAATTTGAAAAGAAATGTTTCATTTTAATTTAGTGCAAAGCGTAATAATATACCCTTACTTAGAATTTTCCAGAACTCAAGAGTGCCAATTCTGGCCAGTTCTAGCAGGTGAAATGCCTAATCGAGAATTTCATATTTGATGACACTTCTTACAGTTTTGATCTCATAGCCGAATTTGGGTAACTTTTAATAGGTCACGGCTGATGCAACTTTATGTTGAATAAATAAATTAACCACTTCAGCAACTGCAGATTAGATTTAGATTAGATTTTTCATGAATGGGTCATCGTGACATACTTTTTTCATCATTCTCCTAGCATTTAAATTCTTGTTAGCTAAACTCATCCCGTTTAAATGATGATTCAGCTTGCAGTGTCCACTATACAGGCCTATTAAGGCTTTCAGTTCTTTCCTGTTATGCTCCAATAGTAATATGGTATTTTTTTCGACGTGGCTAATACCTTCGAAGGTCCAATCTTGGTAAGTTGTGCCAGTGCTGGAGGACTTCCCTCTCAGGCCAGTTCCGTATTGTTCTTTTGGCAATATTCGGTTCTGGTCCGATAAATTCGTATTCGGCACTTTTCCTGACAAGAGAGTCGGCAAGTTCGTTCTTTCCATATCCAGCATAGCCCTGAATCCAGATCAGAGTTACTTCGTTGCTCTTTGCTAAGGCATTCAAAGAGCTCTATTGCAAAGATTTCGGCCTGGTAAGTTGTTGCGTGAAGACCTAGGCTCGACAAGACTCTCTTCTCCAAGACAGCGCTACACACCCCAGCTCCAATTCCCGTGGAAGTTTTCGATATGAACCATCTGAAATCTGCTGTTAGCGGTTCATATCTGTTGTATTCTTGTCCTCCGACACGTCTCTTCCCGGGAGAAAGACCTTATAAGCAGAGCGGTTGATGATATTCGGCATTATGTTCAAGGGCATACCCAGTAGACTGTAACTTTCTATGTCATCCGATAACTTGATTCGCTCCAAGTTACCTGCTGAATGATCTGCGGTTCTTTTGATCGCCAAGCGGTACTTCCATACGCAATCCGTCCGTTACGTAGAGCCAATATATTTGTTTGGATCCGATTCCCAATGTTTTGCCACAAATCCTTTTACACGTCCACAATGAAAGTTTGGCTCTGTGTATAACTTTTTCCAAATAGGGATTACAAGTAAGCTTTTTATATCCAGGATGAATCCTAGGTACTTGGCTTCCTCTGAAAATTGACTAGTTCCTCCCAGAAGAGTTGGGGGATTAAATCGTCCAACCTTCTCTTTCTAGAAAATGGTACTATAACAGTTTTGCGAGAGTTGATTGACATGATTGTATACGTGTTCCCTCTCGCATTACTGATAAGTCACCTGAATACTTTCTGAAGGACCCTAGAAATGGTCGCTTCAGATCGTCCTTTGATCAGAATGACCAAATCATCAGCAAATGTCAGGTCGTCGACACTCCATACTTAATGAGAGAACAGCAAGAAGGTCATCGACGAGAAGACACCAAAGTAAAGGGGAGAGGACTCCTCCCAGCGGACACTCACGCGCGGGCCTAGAGTCGACCTCCCCCGCCCTCCATTGGGTCGTTGCACCTGTAAAAGAAGTATCAGGTATAGTTGAAGAGATAATATGAATGTTAATTTATGTCTTTATAAATAAACTGTACCTATATTAGGACGATTAACCTGATAGTAGATGGGCAAGGAGTGAAATCAAGTCGCGTTTTGTAGTTATGGGAAGCAGACTGTCAAGATTGAAGCTTTTTTATCTGCAGTCCTCGCAAGTAGATGATATGGCAACTCATGAAGGTTCCGGAATTCGGATAGTCATTTTCAGAGCAACTATTATCCGCGTTGAGAAACATAGCGACTTCTTATTTTAGATCTGAGTTTTTTCCTAACGTGGACAACATTTTCTTCTTCCCTTATCAGAAGAAGGTGGATGTCGACTGTCGAATCACACGCAAGACAGGACTACGGAATTATAGGGGTGTCAACGGGCGGATATTGCACAGAGGAACCTTTTATCACCTAATTATTATACACTTCTCCTTTCCTTTTTTCCCCTTTGCCTCCTTTCTTCACCTCCTCAGGCTTTCGGTTTCTTTATCAAGAATTTCGAGAATCATGATACACGTAAAATTCGATGATGCAGACACATTTCAAATGTTTCTTTTTTTGAAGTTGCTTCTGTTGTCATAGGACCTGCGATTTGAAAAAATGAAGAAAATCGGCACTTTGCAATACATCCGTCAACACTGCTTTGTGATTGGAATTTTTTCTTCATAGTTTCGTCTTAGTCAATTAGTCATTCAGATATGACTAATTTTGTGGAAAAAATGTGACGACACTGCACTCAATAGAGTTCTTCAGGAAGAAAACTATAATGTATTGTGTGGATTTATACATTAAGATATGTTACCAAGGAAACGTTCCATTAAGTCCTGCAACTTCACCAACGATGCCACATTGACAAATTTTCTTGAACTCAAGAAATAGGTAAAATTTGAATACCTGTAATTCCGTTACCGATAATAGAGAATAAATAAAAATCAAACCCTGTCATAATAGTTGGGTGTTTTTTGAAAAAGGACTCCTTATATCTCGGTAACGAAGCCGAGGAAACAAATTAAAGTGTTTTGAATTTACATTCTTTCTGAACATCCCCTTCCCCACCCAATTCCGGATCAACATGTATCTTTTTTTCTACTACTGCATCTTCGTTGGTCTTGGCTCTCACTGTTCAAGCAGTCGCTGCTGAAGTTTAGCTGCCCATTCCAGTTGAGTTCATATTTAGTGATGGCGCTAAATGCCACGTCACAACAAAGTCTTAGAGCTTGCAGCTTTCATTTTTATATTTCTTTCTCAAGGAGTTGTTGCTCGCTATGTCAAACTCGCTACGTTTGACTGTTGTTGTTGCCTCTGTGCTATCGGCGGCTGCTAATCCAACATCAAGATTACTTTTTGCTTATATCGCAGCTGCTAACAATCATATCTGCTCGTGATCCCCCATAATTATTTACACTATTTTTTTTTAATAAATATTAAAGCTTTGGGTTTAACGCTATGAGGGAAAACATTAACAGATTCCCACGCAGAGCTCCTAATCGAGTTTACTTAGGTAAATGAAATAATATCTGAACCAGTCTACGATCTCGTAATTTAAACGCTACCATATCGAAAACGTCAGCTTCTATAGAAAACGTCAGCAGTAATATTCCTTTGATTTATAACGTAGCGTCATAAAGCGGAAAATATTTAGAAACGGATTTAACACTCTAGATATTGCAAAGTTATACAGCATGCACTTTAAAGCACTCACTTTGACGATTATTTTGTATGAAAATCATCCAAGTGGAACTAGACATTGAGAGCGCTACTATTTCTGCAAAGAAGAACTTTCATAAAATCATAGTATTTCCATTTATCAAAGATAATTATTATGACGTTTCGTGCAACGTAACGAATCGTATTATTATTATTATTATCACTCGTTATAATGGTAACTTGCACCATAATACATCATCGCTTAAACCGAATCTGGACTAATAATTGTTACAGAAGTTGTGCAGTCGCTCCTTAGCGAACCTCGACAGAACGTCTATAGATGTAGAGAAATCTAATATTTACACTCTGATCTACGAATGCACCAGTGCAACCAATAATTTGAATGTGACGTTTGCTTTACGAAATGAGAGATGGGAGAGGAATCAACTTCAGTGAATAAGTCAGTTCGCTAGTTCCACTCGAGTTGGCACACAGTTCAGGTCGAGCTTAAAACGCCCGCTTTACTCATGTGGCAACTTCCACCTGCTCCGGCGGTTCCTCCCTGCTATCCGCCCCCGACACCCCTAAGATGAGATCATTTGGTAGTGAAATTCATTCCACCTTTCAAGACAGAGAGTCTGTAAGGGTATTAACAACGTGGTGCTGTAAAAACAATAAGTTAACTGCATAAAAGGTTACGGAATTCACTTATTTTCACGAGATAACCTTTTGAATGAAAATTATCCTATCTCTCATATTCAGAACTATCTATCGTGTGATCCACAAAATTTTTCATCAACTAGTGCCTTGGAAGAGAGAGATGGCTATTGCAGTCATGTCTGAGCTCATTGCACCTGAGCACACCTACCAATAGTTTGCATTTTATCTGACAGACTGGCAGACATGCTTCGTTTTTTCCAAGGCACTAGTTGATGAAAAATTTTGTGGATCACCCGATACATTTTTCATGACCGAAGTGCGCGCAGTATACTGTTGCAACCCGTCAATCTGCATCCAGCTCCCTTTTGTGTCAGGACATAACGACCACAAACGCATTCGTCAATGATGCCCAAACAAATATTCTCTCTAAATTCTCGTTTGAATGATCAAGTACAATTCACATCAATGACAAATCACATGTAAATTTTATAGGGCCAACCATGTGTATTGCGGTATTTCTCTGTTCAAGATGCAGAATTCTTGATGTTTTAGTGCCTGCTTTGGATGTAAATGTAAAGTCGACTTTCCACAATGCTAGACTTAACAAGCCTGGCTTGTGACTTGCCAAATGGCGCGTCTTGGGACTAGGAAGGCTCGGGGACTCGACTCATTCAATATATGAGTTTCACAGTTTAACACACTTCCTCACAAATAAATATTTAAACTTAATGGTTCAAAAAAACTACTAAAAGTAGCCAGTCAATGAAGTTTTCATGTGATGACGGTTCCGATAAACCATGTTTAAGTGCGCAACAATTTTATTTATTCCCACTAGTGGAGCTCCTGAAAAATTTTCAATGGGCATTTTATTACATGCACGACAGTGCTTTTTCTTCATGCAAGATTTTGTTTAATCCTCATCCAATTCTCAGCAAGACCGTATTTCTTGTATTTTGCCGAAACAAATTAAGAATTTTTCGACATGGCCAAATTTCTCATATTTCTGGTAGAGAGTTATTATTGGCGCATAAAAGTCATTATTTTTCATATCTTCTATCCAAAGAATCTGTTGACAAAGAATTCGATACTCTCTCGATCAAAGATCAATCTTCGACTTCGTGTCTTGTGACATTGTGACATGGCACATGCCACTTTATCTAAATTTACAATGAGTCCAAGACGCAAATAAGGTAAGATTATTCCGCGTTGAAAATTCCAGCATTTGATGCAGGGTCTGTGGGGGTTGAAAGGGTCGACTAGGGGTGGAAGAGCAGAGGATGAGATAATGTACCATCACGACCTATCGTCTTTCGCTTCTCGACGACGGTTCGTCAATATCGCGATTAGCAAATACGAATGCGAATACATTTAGAAAAAGGAGTTGCGTCCATTTATTTCGTACAAACGACTTCACACCACTCTCTAATAATCTGAAATGGCTTTTTAGTCTAAATCGAGGAGTTCTTAAAAAGCGTTTAAAGATCCACGGATAAAGCGTGATGCCATGAAAAATCTATCGACGAGGGACTAAATCGGTGTTGAAATAATTAACAGTTCTACCTGGAGAATAAATCATACGCAATAAACGACCAAAAATCACACGTTAATATATTGAAATCTTGTTTTGAACTTGTTTATTTACTTAAACTCAAGCAAGGACCGCCAAGAGGACAAATCCTGCAAGATATTCTAATAATATGCAAAGGCGACCAGACTGTTGGCTGTGATTTCCTGAACCAAAACAGGATTGAGTTCTGTCTGTGATGTGTAAATTCAGCACATTTCTGTGATGTGTAAATTCAGCACACTTCTGTATTATCTTACCATAATTTGATGACATTATTATTCTTGCTTGCATCTCGGATGCACGTGGCCACAATTACCATGGAAGTCTGGCTGCATTCAGTCTGGCCGGCACAGCTTCATGGGATGAATGCTGAAAAGGTGACTCTTAAGACCTTGTACATATTTTTGAAAGCTATATCACTTTACCGATTTTAACATAAAATACCGACGATAGGTAGGTATAGTCATTTAAAAAGTTGTAGATTCGAAAACTGAACCTTATCTTAAAACTGCCAGGGGAGAAATCAGCTTGGCAAGTAACGAAAATTAATTAAACCTTGCAAAGGCGAATTCCACGCTGGCTACCTATTCAATCTCTATGAACCCTTCTCTCTTCCTCAAACTCGTACATAACTCTAAATTCCTGTGTTTTATTTACTATGAAATTGTGCAATTAATTAAGAACACCTGGTCTCGGCTATTCAGAATCTGTACGTAGTTGTTAATAGCACACACATCACGAAGGTATGAATTCTGCTCCATCTAGCTTTGTCATGAAATTATATAATTTTACTTATCATAATCGTGAAAGATTATCAATTCATTCCTAATAATTAAAATTTTAATTATTGGGCAGTTGGTAGCATATGTCGAAGTAACAGAAAGATTAGGAATCATTTGGTATATAGAAAGTAACGTTCTTGAATTATGCAGTGGTGTTTCAAAATAAGAATCGTGTGAGGGTGGCGTGAGAGAAAAATATTATTTAGCGGACCCAACTGTATGGGCTGTGAGAAAAAGGAGATAAGAAACGGAACAAAAGGGGGGATTTGATTCTATTTTGCTATAAATTGATAATATAATTCTTGATTGAGATAGCGATGGCTCTGTGGCACTTTAATTACTTAACTCGACAATTTTATTTAAAAAATGATTTACAAACGGATACCTAATAGGGGAATAAAATCTCCGGACCGTTCGATCGAGTAGCTTTCGATTCTACGGCCGACGGAGGATTCTATTTTCGTCTAGCCAACTAGTAGACATCATATTTTGGGAATCAAAGAAAAACTGCCAAATAACCCTGCAGTCTCAAAATATTTAATCAAGCAATACACACACATGGTCTCCAATAATACCCAAACTGAAATCCATGAAGTAGCGCAACCACCTCCAATTCTTAAGATATGCTATTTCTTTGAACGGCATAGTGACTGCAGCAGAGCCAATAGGCACGGGGACTGAAACATAGATCGCTTGGATGAGGTTCGACCATCAAAATCAACCCAAAAACAAGAATTGTGCACCGATCGATGGATCATGGCGGTGATAGATAACCTCGGGTAACCCTGCTGTACATCGATGTATAGAGCATCCTGTGTCTAAAGGGGAAAATTGACACAGTCACCTCTAATCCTCCCGTACTCGGGCGGGCCTGAATGTAAACAATAGTTCAATTCGTAATGGGATGATACATTATCAGATTTGCCGACTAGAGAACCGCGAGGAATAAAAGTAAGGGGAAAGTGAAGTCAGTGGCGCACGATTTATTAGTATTAAAGGAATTTTTCTTCTGAATATGATTCCGGAATGTCACTGTCACTATTACTGCCCATAGCATGGTTAATTTCAATTATAAATGGCTGTACCAGGCACTAAACGCATATCCAAACCCCACATTTTAATTTCTTCCTTTTCAACATGTGCTATGGAGTGGGCGGTAGCTCAGCGGGCTAGAAGTGCTAATCCGTTGGCGCTACCACCGCCTGGGTTCAAATCCCAGTCTTGCCTTGGTTGTTATGTTCGTCTATACAACTATTTAAATAAATGAAATTATTTTGTGGCTTGATATATGAGCTAAATCTCGAAGCCAATATTACCAGAGTGGAGCGATTGTGTCTTACCTAATAGATAGTTAAGACAGGTGTTCCCTCTTCTAAAAAAAATGTGTTGCGCAACTACGCTATATTTTTGCGTTTTTTCGCTAGTAACGCACTATAATTTTGAGGGCAGTTTACGTGTTTTGAAATTTTAAAATCAAAAGACACAAGCCTGTCTCCGCCTCTGGCAGTGTAATCGCACACTTCCCACCTCTGGCTGACAATGTTTAATCAAACATTAAATTTGTATCCATAGATGCATAAAGATAAGCGCGAAGTAGATAAGATGACGGATTTTACTCGATAATATTCTTAAGGCCTTGTAGTGCACGCCCATGGAAATTCAGAATAAAATCAGTAATTCAGGAACATAAATACGGGTCTTCCGATCAGACCTGATAAATTTCCAATTAAATCTTCCCAGGAACGGAGACGAGGTAAAAAGTCGGAGGCCTTTGACATGGCCGTTCGTTATTTATTAAACGCGGGTTACAAGATTACGGCTTGTCACGACCAGCAAAAACCATTTAGAGATTACAGGCAGTCTTTTTTGCGCCGATAACCACCTACATTAGCGCAGGGAATTGGAACGCCCCAGACGAGGGATCGCACTAACATCATCAAATAATTAATACCAGGCATTTTTCTTTTGCCTCTCAGCGTACTTCATATGCGTCATATATTTATCAAATTTCATGATAATGTCAATTGCTAGACAAACTTTGTTTAAGCAAGATTTTTTAATAAATTTCAGAACTAGTATAAGTCAGCAATGGAAATTCCCTTGACACGTCGATTTTGGTTTAAAGGACACTTTTTAATGCACGATAATAATTGACAAGTGCATAATTATGTGCTTCATAGAGATGTGTTTCAAGTATATCTGCTTAGACTCTATAAATTATGATAAGAGTGGAAATAATCGGTTCTTCTGTAGCTGTCCCAATCTCGAGAGATAGGAGAAAAGGCATTTTTGGGAAGGTTTTTAACGTCGATTTTTCCAAAAAGATTTCATGACAGGCTCATCAACTTGAGAACTCTTTTGCGCTGTTTCTGCATGTCCTGACGTCGAAAGCAATCCTGGCATTCGAAAGAAAATGATAGCTTCTTCTGTAGCTATCCCAATCTCGAGAGATAGGAGAAAAGGCATTTTTTGGGAAGGTTTTTAACGTCGATTTTTCCAAAAAGGTTTCATGACAGGCTCATCAACTTGACAACTCTTTTGCGCTATTTCTTCATGTCCTGACGTTGAAAGTTGGTCCTGGCGTTCGAAAGAAAAAAATAAGTTCTAAAAAAAAAGCTGTCCCAATCTCGAGAGATAGCAGAAAAGGCATTTTTTTGGAAGGTTTTTAACGTCGATTTCTACAAAACGATTTCTTGACACGCTCATCAGCTTGAAGACCCTTATGCGTTATTTCTTCATGTCGTGGCATCGAAAGTCGGTCTTGACATTCGAAAGAAAAAAATTGGTTCTTCTGTAGCTGTCCCAATCTCGAGAGATAGGAGAAGAAGCATTTTTTGGGAAGGTTTTAACGTTGATTTTTCCAAAAAGATTTCATGACAGGCTCATCAACTTGAGAACTCTTTTGCGCTGTTCCTGCATGTCCTGACGTCGAAAGCAATCCTGGCATTCGAAAGAAAATGATAGCTTCTTCTGTAGCTATCCCAATCTCGAGAGATAGGAGAAAAGGCATTTTTTGGGAAGGTTTTTAACGTCGATTTTTCCAAAAAGGTTTCATGACAGGCTCATCAACTTGACAACTCTTTTGCGCTATTTCTTCATGTCCTGACGTTGAAAGTTGGTCCTGGCGTTCTAAAGAAAAAAATAAGTTCTTCTGTAGCTGTCCCAATCTCGAGAGATAGCAGAAAAGGCATTTTTTTTGGAAGGTTTTTAACGTCGATTTCTACAAAACGATTTCTTGACACGCTCATCAGCTTGAAGACCCTTATGCGTTATTTCTTCATGTCGTGGCATCGAAAGTCGGTCCTGGCGTTCGAAAGAAAAAAATTGGTTCTTGCTGTAGCTGTCTCAATCTCGAGAGATAGGAGAAAAGGCATTTTTTTGGGAAGGTTTTTAACGTCGATTTTTCCAAAAAGATTTCATGACAGGCTCATCAACTTGACAACTCTTTTGCGCTATTTCTTCACGTCCTGACGTTGAAAGTTGGTCCTGGCGTTCGAAAGGAAAAATAGGTTCTTCTGTAGCTGTCTCAATCTCGCGAATAGGAGGAAAGATTGTTGAAAGATTTCTTGCGATGGCCTTTTAAAAGCTCCTGGGCCCGGATTTTGAAGTTATGCCAGTGCATAAAATACACATGAACTGATGAACTTTCCAAAAATTCAATGTTTTCTAATTATTCTACAGTTCATTTGAAAACAAACAGGAGGGATGAATGAAATTGAGTAAGAAGATGAATAGTTTAGAAGAAATTATAGGGTTTCAAGTTGAAAAATTAACAATCGATGCTGCAACAACCATTTACTGCTCAACACATCAATGTATTTGCTTTAAAATTGGTTCACAGTAGGTTACATCTATATTATTACTTAAAATAAACTTTCTTGGCTGAAAGTTACATAACAGTCTACATCGTGTCCTATTCTTATTGCAGCATTCAATCTCCAGCAAACTTTGTCGTGTTTGAAAGGATCTAATCCAAGATGGTTTATTATCTTATTCTTATCCTAAATTACCTGCACTTCGTGAGCGTTGCATTTCATTGTACTCGTGGTTCAAGCAGTCTCGGAATTGAGAAGACTATTATTCTATTAGTAATGATATATTATTCCCATATGTAGAATAAAACTTGCTCCTCATTTAACTTAAATTAAATCAGATTTATGCTCTAATTATTTGAATTTGATAGCGTAGCGATGTATCTGAGATTCATAGATTATGAAAAAGCATCTAACCCGGTTCTATGCACATGCACTGAAAACTTAACTCTCGGATTCCAGAGGAAGTCCTACTGGACTATGCTGACATCCCGATAATTGGTAATTTCCAGTAACCACTTATGTAAGTAACGGTTAATTATTTAATCCCTGGGAGAGTGGAGTATATCCCGACAAATGTAAGGAAGCCATCGTAGTTCATGATACTGAATCCTGGTAAAGATCCCCTGACGCCTTCAATCTATTACACTATTAGTCTAAAGTGGCATGGGAAAACTACTTAAAAGCGCAGTTAATAGCCGCCTTCACTTTAAGATTATTAATGTGAGCAGTAGCATAATTAGACACGATCTTTTTTCGAAAGATCATTTAATATTTCTTGAGAATTCAGAATGGCCTGCAAAATCGTCAACCTCATTCTGGAAAACGGAGTGCCAACAGAATCAACCTGAGTTCACTGTTAAACTCAAGGAATGATATTGCGGAAGGTAGATAGAAAAGAGTATTCGTGAAAACGCACATACTTGTACCTTGCTCAATTTGGGATGAAATAATTTATCCCTTGGCATTGCTCTGAAGTTAACAAAAGCCTCGAGGTATTGTTAAAAAAAAGACGACCAGTTTTGTTTTGGCAACGTTCCTATACACAGATCGCACTGCGCTCTGTGCTCCACAACAGAGTTCATCCTACTTTTTGAATTGTTGGCTATCATCACTGAGTCATTATCGAATCGAATACAGGCTGTCATTGACCATGAACTCCCAGTCGGTGACTGTCCAAGGTTCAACCCTGTCTGACTCCTCTCCACTTCTTCGAAAGTGACACCTTCCATCCGAATTTCTGTTTTTTGATTCCAGTACAACTGATTGACCTGCATCTACAATAGTCGACTTGAGGGTTTCAGGTCCATACGACGGTGAACATCTGCCATCGCAAGAGATGGTAGATATAATAACGTTTGGGGAAGGCAGAGGGATACCAGTAGTGATAGGTTGTGATGCCAGCTCGCATCATTCGCTATGGGTCAGCACTGACGTCAACACACGCGGAGAGGCCCTACTGGAATATCTGGCAACGACAGACCTTGAAATAAGTAATAGAGGCAGGGAACCAACCTTTGTCAATCGCAACCTTAAGGAGGTGATTGATATAACCCTAGCCTCCAAAACCATATCCTGTGATGCTCGAGAATGGCAAGTGACGGGCGATGTCCGGCTGTCTGACCACCGCATGATCCGATTCAAAATTAAAGCGAGGATGGCGGCAGACACCCCCAAACGAAACCCATAAACAACTAATTGGGAGATCTTTACCAAAGATCTCCAATCAAGGTTCAAGGGTCCTCCATCTCGAATCACACAGAAAAACATAGACCAAGAGGTGGAGAAATTAAGCAAAAAGATCATTGAGGCGTACGAAAAGGCGTGTCCCCTGAGAAGGTCCACAGAAAAGAAAATCAGGTGGTGGAGCAAAGAACTACACCACCTCAGGTCAGCGAGGAGATCATTTCGACAGGCTGTGGCCTCAAGAGAGGACACTCAATGGGACCGCTTTCGTGAAGCCAGAAGAAAATTTAAGAGAGAGATAAGGTACAGCAAAAGAGCAAGCTGGCGAGAATTCTGCGGAGAGATAACTTCCCTCCCGGAAGCAGCCAGGCTCGCATAATTGCTTTGTGCCTCAAAAAGTACCGAAATAGGCTCCATCAAGAAAGAGGACGGAACCTTGACAGAAACGGAAGAGGAGACAATAGAGTACCTCCTCAGAATCCACTTCCCGGGAACAGACCGAGTCGACCCAGAAGGGCGGGCGGAGCCAGCCTCGGACTGGCGGCTAGCCGAGAGTCTGGTAAATACCGAGGTCATACGAAGGGTAAGTAAAGAGTTCCGCCCATACAAGATAGCAGGACCTAATGGCTTTTTTCCAGCATTGCTGCAGGCGGGCCTGGAAACGATTCTCCCCAGCGTGAGAAACATATTCCGGGCTAGCCTAGCAACTGGATACGTGCCTCAGTCACTACTAGTCGGGGTTCTCACCGGTCACAGCAGTCTGAACATCTACAAGTTATGGGGATTACTCAGGACCCGGTCTGCCCTAAATGCGAAATGGATGACGAGGACTCCTACCATTACATAGACGTATGCGAAGAATACAGCAGCCTCAGGCTCAACATTTTTGGGTCTGAGGAGCTACAAGAGGAAGAAATGAAACTCCTCTCATACAACAACCTTCTGGCCTGTATCAAAAGGTCGGGGAGGTTCGAGTAGGAGTTTCACCATGGTTCGGGTACGGCGAAAGGGGCCCTCGGTGGCCTAGTCGCTTGGGGTGCACCACCCCGACCCACCATACTACTACTGAGGGTTTCAGGTAACTTTTTATGTTCCTGCATTGCCATGTGAGAACTTTCAGCTAAGGAGAATACAGCCTCGCCAGCAACTGCACCATTTTTGAACCTTATCTGAGTTAGTAGAGCTGAAGCTCGCGCATCTAGTGAAGATACAATGGTGGAAAATGGACAAGGGTGATACATCTTGAGGATAGGGGATATTTTCTCGGTTTATAAGAGCATTTTTGAAAAGTGTTGTTTGTAGGTACAAAAGCCTTTCAAAGTCGGCTGTCAGATTCAAGTTTTTTGCATGTATAGGTATTGTGTCAGGTCTCACAGCTCTCCCGTTTTTCTGAAGTTTAATAATATATTTTACTTCATCACTAGTAATTATAGGGCTTCCTCGGAATTCAAAGAATGCTATTTAAAAGGGATAATAAAGGTAAAAGTAGTTCATTTAATTTTAATAATAAAACCGAAATTTACAGACCTACAAGCAACACTTTGAGAAATAAAAACAAATAAAGCTATTTAATTGAAGTTAACAGGTGGTATGTTTCTGCTGGGAGCTCCTTTACGTGTCTGAGGATCCAGAGAATCATTTCCGTTGTGAACATACATGTTTAAAATTTTCATCAGAGCTGCCAACTGAACAACTGCCCGAGTATACATTATGTAAGAGAGATAGAGAGATAACGCCTCGCCTATTGCGACTTGTGTTTGAACAAACCAAACGGTCCGTGCATTTTATTACCGGACAAGTGAGACTGCGGTTTTGATCACAGCGATCCGGAACGTCGTTACCTTGGTACGGTTACGATTATGGTGGTGCTGAATTGCGGTGTTGCCAATTGCAGAGCGAGAATAAATGCTTAAATCGATTACCACCAATGTATATACCGTCATGAGAATGGATACGGCTTATTCATCTAAAGCACAATTTTTTGTTATAATGGCATTAAATTTTGTTGCCTCTTTTGGGATAAAATGTTAGTTTATTGTTACGAAACAGCGGGTCAATTTTCCGTTGCTTTTCGTTCCAGAACACTGAAGAATGCATTCGGCTTGCAAAGTTACTTACCTATACTATTTCCATTACCAATTCAACACTCAGGACTTATCTGTATCATTTTAGAGCTAAACATTTTTCTTTACCCTTCTTAATCGAAAAAATAGACAAAGTCTCGTCCGCTCGGGAACCTGCTGAATGTAGGAAAGAAGTTTTTGACGGTTTTGAAGATGACTTAAAGAGTCTTTGTGACCAATCATCAGCAGTCTTAGAACCGGAATCTGATGCTGAGGAGATTGATGACACGATCGTCAACTTATCTAGAACATTCTGTTCCAGTTTCTGTTTTCGGGCACCTGAATGCAATAAATCAGGGATGACATGGAATCAGCAGGAAAAAAGGCTTTATTTAAGATGACTTGAAGAGGAAGGTACAAACCTGGAGACAATCTTCAGTTGCAATAAAACAGGATCCAAATAAAACTCAGGACTCAAACGTCTTTTTGATCAATCATCAGCTGCCGCAGACCGGAACCTGATGTGGAGGAGATTGATGACGCGATCCTCAATTGTCTCAAACTTATCTGAAACATTTTTTTGAGACCAGCGTTACCGCCAAAACAACAAAATTTTCGCCTATCCAGATGAATGGTTTCTGTCTAAAGCAATAATAGAATGATATCAGAACTTCTTGAATTTGTCATGCAGGACATTATGATCTCCATGAATTTCTAATATATTTGAAGCAGATCTGGTCTTTTCATTGCCTCCAACAGGAATTAACAAAAGTTGTTCAAACGAGTAGTAATAGTTTGTTCTACTTAGCATTGCTAGAAAGAAGATAGACAGGAAAAACTACTTATCGATGATGAATAATCCATTAAATCCATTAACCTTTACTTTGTATAAGTACAGGAAAGTTCCCTCGGCTATTTCGACGATTGCCGGTAAGCGGGAGAGTGGACGCTTATCCGATGCAATGGTGATTCTGGACCAGATAAAAAAAAGACAGCAAGGAGTACAAAGCTGCTGCTCGATAAAATCAAAAGCTCTTTCAACGATCGACCCGGGAAAAACATGTTAGGAACTGGACAAGATTAAATACGAAGCAGAAAGGTTGCATTGTATGGCTACTTTCAAGCGGGCTTTAGATATATTTAATAACTATTATTCATAGACAACTGATGGACTGGTTTTTAGGTGAGACACGAACGTTTTACAAAATTTTGTGTGTAAGTGTCACTTCAGAAATTTTATTGCAGTTAAAATGATATACTAAGGATTTTGGTGACATTCATAAAAAAAGATGTATATACCAATCGAAAGACAAGACTGAAATTACCATAAATTTTGTTTCAGATTCTTAATAAGTATGAAATTGTGCAGCTTTGCTCGAATTTAACCGACTCTGTACCTTGTATAGTTTAAAAGAACCCATTGGTGAGCAAGTTAAAAGTGAACATCGATTGACTCACGTATCAAACAAACACTACCCAAAACCGTTTCACAGATAAAGCTAAATTTTGACATACAGATTCATTTTATGGTATAAATGGTCGATATAGAAGATTTTTTTAAATATAAATTCCAAAGGGTAGAAATAGCCCCTAAAAAATATACCTAATTTTTTTGTATCGAACTCTGTGCTATTTTTTATTCACTAGAGATGTCAACTAGAAAAGAAAAAAAGAGGTAAAAAAAATTATACAGCTTTGCAGCGTTATGATTGAACGTTGTACTTTGACTCAGAAGGTCGTGGTTCGAATCCTGCTCATGACTCCCTTTTTTTCTAATAGAATTAATTTTGTTTATTGAACGTGCAATTAAGAATCAGCAAAAATTTTCAAAATCGAAATCAGGCAGCACCAAAAAAAAAAAAGCTACAAGCAATCTGGCAACTCGCAAGGTAGAGGAAAAGGAGATAGAGAGAGCCATAAACCGTTACCTTAATAGCTCTCTTTACTATTATTGTACTTGTAAAATCTTAAGTAAAAAAGTAACATAAACCATACATGATCGTATATTACTTTTAAGATGCTCGGCTCGTACGTACGAGTGGGTAAGAAGAGATCTACCATCTACATAATAAACGTAAACCGTCTTTATATCTAGCAGGGAGACTTTCAAATTAATATAAAATTTCCTCTCTTGTTCGAGAGTTTCTATATCGAATCGAAATGGAATTATTAAAGAGCATTTCGGCAAATAAGAAAACCTGGAGTTTTACAGAGAAAGAATGAGCAATGAGAAGAAACGATTTCAAATGAAAGTCAGAAAAAATTCAACTCGGTCACTTGATTATACTTTATTACCTATAAAATCGTCAGACATGCATTTACCACCCTCTAATTTAACTCTCTCGCCTCAAAAAGGGGTCGAAGGGTTTTCTTTCTTTTTTACTTCTCTTCCGGTGCTAATCGATATTTGTCCATTAGCCTGAACATGAACGCCTCTTCAGACTGGGGCGATGTTGCTATTAGGGCTTAAAGTGAGCTAGAGAAAAAAAATTATGAACAACTTATTCATCGTGAGGGGTCGTTATGGTTTTCCATTAAGTTTCACACCTTTCTGCATACTGACCCAAAGTTTTCTTTTCATAGAAATATTGAAATTTTTAACATTACGTCCAAGGATAATCACATCGTCCTCAAAGTACTTATCCTTCGGCCTCGGGATTATTTCTTTGTTTTTATTATTCAATTTGCTTTTTATTAAATTGTTTCATAAAATCGCACTCTTGATTGTCATTTTAGTTTCGAAATTACATTCCTTTAGGCACAAGTAGTGCCTGTGGTGACATGCTTTTACGCATTGTGCTTAAAAGTGACATAAATGACAATAATTAAAAGCAACTTTTCATTAATCTTCATGAAGTCTGTCACTTTAACAATATACAATACCAATCTCTAGAGCTCACAAATTTATATTTCTTGACGACTTAGAATTCTTTTTGTCTTAGAAAAGAACGGGAGCTTCGGTCTTCCCTATGTAGGTAAGACAAAGTCGCTCCATTCCGGTAATTATGGGTTTGAGTCATTTGCCAACCATTACACAGCCTCAAGTATACCATTAAATAGTAGAAAGGACAACACAGACAACCAGAGCTTCACCGAGAATCGAACTCAGTCCGCCGGGTCCAGTGATTCAGCAGATCGCCCACTGAACCACTCGGCCACCGGTGTGCTCCGACTTAGAATTCGTTAATTTTTGTTTCATGACGATTTATCAAAAAATCTTGCCCAACACACGTTCCAAAAGGAGTTTTTAAGCACTTTGACGATTGTCAAACTCGGCCTTCGGCCTCGTTTGACACTTTTCGTCTATGTTTAAAACACTTCCATTTACAGCTTGTATCGCAAGCTATTCGTCTGATTAATAACATTCGACACCGAGACAAAAGAGGCCGCAAAAGAGGTCTCAAATTTTACTTAAAAAACCATCCCTTCCAAAAATTTCATTTATGCTTCATCTCAAAGACAGCTACAGGAGAAACCGCTAACAGTTTTAAACGTATCAAAATGCATACTGTCTGACAGAAGAATTTTATTAAAATAGCGGAGAGAAGCTCTTGCGAATTATTTTCTTCAGATGTCTTCAGAATGGGATCAACTTTGTTTGTAATACGAGTCGGAAAAACAACCTTATTATATATCCCGAGAACGCAGAGTCGCAGGAAAACATGCTTTCAAAAATGCCAAAAGATAAATGAAAAGGGCTTACATATCCGTATCTTAGTTTTTCAAGTAGTCTAGGTATTCAACAGTATGAACTAGAATTTTTACACACGATAATGAAAAAATGAGATTTCTGAAAACAAAAATTTTACTAATGTTGCAGTATCATAAAAAGTACATGGAAAGTTAATAGGTACACGTCAGCTCTCCTCTTGCGTCGTTTTCGACGCAAATTGCTTTGAAATTGGAAAAAGCCAATTTTGACTTTTGTTTCTAACATAAATCGTTAAGAGCTATCCATTTAACATTACAAAAACTTTCAAAGCCCACTAGATTTTGGAGTTTTCATAGCCGACTTTTATTATTCTTATATAGACGCCACATTGTTTTCCATGTCATTCAGACTGAATACAATCAAGGAAAGCAAAAAGTAACCCTATTGGAAAAAAATTTGAAAAATTTTATTCTTGAAAGAAATTTTTTCCGTCAATTTGGTGAAAAAAAACTATTTCTTCGATGAAAGATGAATAAATTTTGTTGGAATTAGGAAGACAAATAAAAGTTGACTATGAAAACTATAAGATCTAGTCGGCTTTAAAAAAAATTTAAATATAAATGTATAGCTCTGACGAGTTGGGTTTTTTGGCACCAAATGGGATTTTTTTTTGTTAGTAAGATTTAATAGTTATTTATTATACAAGAGAAAAAAGTGATAGATTTTAGCTCGAGATGTGATTTCGTCCCCGACGCGTTTAGCGGAGGGGACAAACACATCGAGAGCTAACATCGCACTTTTTTCTCGTGTGTAATATACAATTTTTTTCTGCGAGAAGAAATATCAGTGTTAGAATGTCGAAAAACGTAGTTAGATAACTGAAAATTATGTCGGAAAAATGATTAATGTTAAACTTGGATTTTCAAACTGTCTTTTATCGTAATTGACGTTGCCTGGGTAACGAAACGATTTGATTATTACATAAACGTCATATCAATGTAATTAAAATTGAAGACAGTTTTGCAAAGATTCTTGTTAGTTTTCGATGAGTGAATTTAATAATATGGATAGTGATTATTATGAAAATTCCCTTAATAATTGCCATTTGGATAATAAGGTAACTTTCCTTTACGTATATTTGATATAAATTTAATGATATCTGAGTGTTAATAGTAGCTATAATACCTAAGCCGCCATTTCGGGGAAATAAGTACTCATTTATTTCCCTGCTAATTCATTTATTTCCCCGATAAGATGCAGCTCATATAATGAGGCATTTTTCTACCTGTCAACGGGGAAAAAAGGTCAAACTTATAATAGCCCGTCGCAGAAAAAAAAAATTAATGGCGCAGAAAGTTTGTGCGTGTTCTAAAATTTATTTGACATAGACGTATTTTAAGTTACGATGTGTAGTTATAGTAAGGAAAAAAAAGTTTATAACAATTTATAAGAGTAAAGTAAAATCTTAATCCCACTTTCAATAATAAAAAAGTGACAGCCAAAGTGAGAATATCTTTAAAGGTGAGTCAGGCTTTTGTAGCAGGAATTTTTATGCTTTGAAAAGTTTAGAAAAAAAAGAGTGTTAATTTTTTAGTGTATTTTTTAATAAAAAAATACACTATTGAGGACGACATCACTTTTCGAAAATCACCCAAACTCATCAAATGTCCACCGATCCTGACCCCCAGATCACGAAAAAGTGGTTTTCCAAAATTCACCTGCCCACGATATATATATATATTTAATAATGATGATGTTAATGAGCGCAAAGAATTAAAAATTCAAAATAAAATTTAACGGGCATATCGCTCTAACCTAGGGCTTCCTGAGGCAGACCTGACACACAGAGCCATCCAGTCATCTCGAAGCTGCAGACAACGTTGTTTCGGTCTCTTAGACCTCATCAGTACAGCACATCGAGAAATAACTAGAGGATGCATGCCAGGCCAGCACAGGAAGCCAACTATATGAATAAAGAGGTGACACGGAACTCCGTGACCTCAATAGTTGGTTGCCATCTACCGACGGAGACAAGAACTAAACGGCAGCACGCTACCAGCTTTGTGTCCATCAGGAATAGGCAGCCCACAATTCGGGGCATTACCATCCGTCGGGCGGTGCTGGTTAGCTACCGATAGATGTCTCTCGCCAAAGCCCATGGTTATTACAATAATAATGATGATGTTAATGAGCGCAAAGAATTAAAAATTCAAAATAAAATTTAACGGGCATATCGCTCTAACCTAGGGCTTCCTGAGGCAGACCTGACACACAGAGCCATCCAGTCATCTCGAAGCTGCAGACAACGTTGTTTCGGTCTCTTAGACCTCATCAGTACAGCACATCGAGAAATAACTAGAGGATGCATGCCAGGCCAGCACAGGAAGCCAACTATATGAATAAAGAGGTGACACGGAACTCCGTGACCTCAATAGTTGGTTGCCATCTACCGACGGAGACAAGAACTAAACGGCAGCACGCTACCAGCTTTGTGTCCATCAGGAATAGGCAGCCCACAATTCGGGGCATTACCATCCGTCGGGCGGTGCTGGTTAGCTACCGATAGATGTCTCTCGCCAAAGCCCATGGTTATTACAATAATAATGATGATGTTAATGAGCGCAAAGAATTAAAAATTCAAAATAAAATTTAACGGGCATATCGCTCTAACCTAGGGCTTCCTGAGGCAGACCTGACACACAGAGCCATCCAGTCATCTCGAAGCTGCAGACAACGTTGTTTCGGTCTCTTAGACCTCATCAGTACAGCACATCGAGAAATAACTAGAGGATGCATGCCAGGCCAGCACAGGAAGCCAACTATATGAATAAAGAGGTGACACGGAACTCCGTGACCTCAATAGTTGGTTGCCATCTACCGACGGAGACAAGAACTAAACGGCAGCACGCTACCAGCTTTGTGTCCATCAGGAATAGGCTGCTGCGGTCGGGCTAATTAGATTAGGCTCTGGGCCAATTAAAATGATTCTTGGCCAATTAAAATTCGATCGTTGTTGAAAAACAAAGCCGACTTACCTTCGTTGGGCCGAAGTATTAATTGATGCACCAAAACCTCATTCAGATTTCATGCGACTGTAGTGGCATCAGCAGCATAAAGCGGTACGGTTTAATTTCCTCTAAGATAAAAGATAATGGGATGCCAGTGCCTTATGGTTTTTGAATAATTGATCTAAAGTAACCTGAACTATAAAGGCATCAAAATTCACTCAGGTTATGAGATGTTAACTATTTCTAACTACTGTAGTATCTACCTACTGAATAATAAAGTTGATCTTTTAATGAAAAGTATATTTATGAATTCTGTTTACAAAATAAATGATTGAAATTTTATGGTTATGAAATTACTAATTAATTGATCATGAAGTTAATTGCAAAATATCTCATTTAACAGTTTAACTGGTAGAGAAAATAGATCTATCTTTTCTTCACATAAAAAGTGACAAATTCATTTCAAGTATTACTTGAATAATAATGGTGATTATAAGTATTAATTAATAAAACATCATCATCAATTTCTTGACGAGATAAGGCAATAAAAATACACAAAACTCCTAATAGATTTCTCTGATATCACTCTGAGCAATAGAAGGTTATGTCACACTTTGCTTACTGATACGACATTTTGCCATCCTTGGAATGTCGTGCCGAGACTGGAGAGCGGGGCCCTGGACGAAATCTCAGGATAAGAGACCGTGGTCTCCCTCTGGGGTGGCAGAAAGACTGGTGGACAGTGTCGTGTCCCGTGGGAACACGTGCCTAACACTGGTAGCGTGGTCGTCCTTCGAGGTTAGATGAAACTCGAAAATATGAGGCTCCGAATGATGAGATCCAGTATTTAGGGGCAGGTAGCAGCAAAACTTTCAGATAATGTAAGAGATTCCTTCCATAAAAGCGGATATTCAGATGTACCAGAAATGGAAACCAATATGGCGTCCGGGAAGACAGGTGGGGTTCTACTTCGTAGATAGGTTTTCCGATGGGATAAGATAGTACCCCAATTGATAGGGTAGGTAGAAAGAACTATAACAATATATAAACTCTATTAGAGAAAGTTTCAGATAGTTTGAACAATTTACTTACCCGATTTACTAATAATCGGTCCTTAGATAAAGTGAAAAGGTAGGGGTGCGACTGGTCGCTTCAAGCACCAAGAATGAAAGATGGCCGAGCCTGTTCCAGACTCGCGAAAAGGACCAATCCTTTTGCGCAACTCAAAAGGGTGTTAGTTCATCTTCCGAAACTACATCACAGCGACATCTGTGTTTCTAGTTAATCGAAAAGGAAGATTGTAAGAGAAGGAAGTTACAGATTGTACTACAAGGTAGGGATCTTGAACTTGCCTAGTTTAGTTAGTTTTACCACTCGGCAACAGGTGGCGATGTTGGATCGAAATTCATGTTTCAATCAAATAAAGTGGCTAGGCGGACACCTTTATAGTAGGGATTTAGACAATGATATCTTACTTAATAATATTAAATGGAGCTAATTAAAGAATAAAACCTTTAACGACGTTACACACCTCTCTTTACCGGGGTAAGGAAAGGATTAAAGATAAACCAACTGGAAAAAGCACAGGCGTGTTTCAAGTTGTTACTATACCCGAAGAAGGGTATGTTTGCGGGACAACTAGGTGACGATAAGTTTAGAGAATATGATTCAGAAATCACGTTCATAAATAACATGAACCTTTCGAAGAAATAAGATAACAATTCTGAACGAACAAATTGTCAACGACATCATTGATCTGTTTCATTGAATGAATAAAATTTCTCTTATATATGCTTACTAAGGTAACATGCAACTTTCAAAGGGAATAGCGTTAGGTTTACTAAAATTACATGCAACTTAAATATTAAGCACCAGGTAATAATTATTCATAAGGTATAAAAATAAAATATTCATGCTTCATTGCAAAGGCAATAAAATAAAAGATATGCTAGTAACGGTAGTAATAAGATAATTAAGATAACTTTCTTAAATGGTAATTGTTCTCGCCGAACAATGTCGATAAACAAAGGAATAATTTCTAGATAACTAGATATGAAGATACGATAAGATATGGTTAGATAATATAAGATAAGATAGATAATATAAGATAAGATACATACTAAGATAAAATTAGATCTCCTGAGGTGGGCACGGTTTCCTCCTTTACCGTTAGATGGTGTTTCCTTGACCAATGACAACCCTGCATTCTGATTTGGAGCATGCACCGCCACTGAAACAGTGGGGGCGCGGAAAAATCTAGAATGAGACTGTCGCGGTCAAGTAGCAAGTCTAACAAAGGAAAAGTGAAACACGATCCTCAAGGGGGTTGATGCTGTCCAAACTTGGGCATCAAAACATCTTTGTACAGGGAAAGATAAGTTTTAGAGTCCACAAGGGTAATCCATGAGTAAGATTTTTCATCTTTGAATCAGTCAAAATTTGACTATGTCGTCGTCTATGCGACTCCATAATAAATGGTTAAGAGAAAGGAAGTTTGCAGACAGTCATTGCGTAGCTTATCAAATAGCGTAATCGCAATAGTCATATCGATAAAACATCCAATAATCGCACAGATAAACATTCGATAATCGCACAGAGAAAACATCAATAATCGCCTGGATTATTAGATAAACATTGAGGTAGCAGTAAGATAATTTATCTCACTCGGTAAGATAAGAAAAATGGAACAACCATTTTCATCGCTAAGGTAGGGGACATTCAATATCCGTGTTCAAATTCATTTATGTTAACACCGAATATCTAAAGTCATCTTTGCAAATTCAACACTAGAATTCACATAGATTTTTATTTTCCATTTTGGAAAATATTCGCAGAGAAGATAATTATTAGCTACCATTCTATTATGGTACTAATAGCTATAGATAAGGTAAGATAGGATAATTCCTTTTCTTTGAAAAGAAATTAAAGATAAGAAAGGCACGAAGCTTTGACTAAAGCTTACGCCTGTCATTTTTCAAGAAGAAAATTGCAAATTCAATTTTCGTTTCCTTGAACGGTAGATAAGATAAGGTAGAGATATTCTGTTGTCTTTCGTTGAGGCAACAGAGGGATTTTTCACTTTAGCCATGCAGGGCGGAAAATCTTAAAGCACCCAAACTTGGTAAGACGATAGATAAGATAAAAGTAAAAGATAAGATAAGGTAGATACAACGGCAAGATAGCATTTTCTTTAGTTCATTGAACATAAGAAATTTAAAAGATAACATTAGACCTGTAAACATAGTCAGACAAGATAGGCGAATAGTTACTTTTCAGGGTAATGATTTCAGATAACCAGAAAGATATGGGTTCTCAAAATATGAGCGATAAAATAGAGTGTGAGCCTGAGGATAGCAGATACCGATCCCAAAATTAGCAACATTTACACTTTGACGTCACATTCACACAACCAGTTTCGAGATCTTTGAGAAATGCTTTGAAAGATACGGTTTTCATTCTGCATACATTCTTCATTCATTCTAAGATACAACTAGAAACGGAGCTTTCTCAATTTTCGTATTGCTAGGCCTCATTTTCTAAAGGGATTTTTGTCAAATACAAAAAGAGAGATAAAGATAGGTATGGAAATAAAGTTAAAGAGAAGATATTATAAGGAACTATTCATCGCTTTTCGGCGGGTCTTCGCCTCGATAAGCCTTCAAATCTTTAGAATGCCAGCGACCTAGGGGATTGCCTTCTTGGTCCTGTAATTCGTACACTAATTTAGACACTACTTTAGATATCCGGCATAGTACGAATTTTGGGGCCAATTTAGCAGCAAAATTCTTTGCGGCATTCGAAAGTGGGTAGGTATGTTTCCAGACGAGGTCACCCTCGGTGAAAACATCGGGGCGCTTGCGTAAGTCGTAATGTTTCTTACTTACTTCGTAAGCTTTCTTAAGTCTATCACGTATATCGCTGAAGATAGGAGGTAATTTAGATATGTCTTGTTCTCGATGAACATAAGACAGATCATCAGGTAATTCTAGATAATTATCTGAGACTGGACCGTAAAAGGTTCCGTCTACAGGGACATTTCTAGCGAAAAGTAGGAAAGCTGGAGCGTGTTTAGTAACTTCGCTCACCGATAAGTTAATTGCTTGTGCAACTTTATAAACATTTTTATCCCAATCTTTATGATTGTCACGGATGTAAGATGAGATGGCTGTAAGGATGGTACGATTCGTTCTCTCGGTCGGATTCACCTGAGATAAATGCCTGGCGCTATACCACAAATTAACTTCGTAGTTTTTCAGCAAATTAGTGAATAGACTGCTTTTAAAAATTTGAGCGTTGTCGCAAAGCAGAATTTGGGGCACACCGAAAATTAAGAACACTTGGTTCTCAAGAAATTTTGTAACGGCAGCTGCTGTAGCATTAGGCATTGGCTTAACCAAAACGAACTTTGAAAACCAATCGGTGACGACTAAAAGTTGGGTGTTTCTAGCCTTAGATCGAGGGAAAGGTCCCATGAAGTCAATAGAGAGAAATTGAAAGGGAAAATTGATTTTCTTATAATTACCCATGAGTCCTACACGAGCAGTGTTTGGGGCTTTGTGTGCACCACAAACCTGGCAGTTTCTCACGTACTTTTTGACTGAGATAATCATTTTGGGCCAATAATAAACTTCAGATATTCTTGCCAAAGTTTTGCTTACTCCAAAATGTGCAGAAGTTGGAGGGTCATGGAATTGAGCAATTATTTCCTCCCGGTTAGGAGTAGGGACAACAATTTTCCAATCAGATAGGTTAGACACGACTTCCACTCGAGGCTTAACATGTTTATAAAGAATATTGTCTTTGATGGTAAAGTCAGGGTATTTCTCAGGAAACTCGGTAACTTTGGAGACCATGTCTTTATACCAATCATCAGGTACAAAGTTTTGGAGAGAGATAGAAGAAATAGAACGGGAAAGATAGTCTGCAGGGACATTGCAAGTGCCTTTTCGATGTTTAATGTCGAAATCAAACTGGCTGAGGCGTAAACACCATCTAGCTACGCGACCCATAGGATCTTTTAACGTGCGAAGCCAGAGAAGAGAGGCATGATCGGTGTAAACTGTAAAATTTGCACCTTCGACATAAGGGCGAAAATATTCTATACCAAAGAGGACACCTAAACATTCTCTTTCGGTAACGGTGTATTTCTTCTCGGCTTTCGAGAGCATTCGACTAGCAAAAGCAATGGGGTGTTCAAAATCTCCCTCAAGTTGAAAAAGCACTGCACCTAACCCGAAATCACTTGCATCCGTCTGTATGCAAAAAGGCTTCGAGAAATCTGGGCTAGCTAGAACGGGAGCTGTAGTTAGTCGTTCTTTGAGAAGTTTAAAAGCTTGATCAGCTTCTGAGTTCCAAGTTATTGACTGTCCCTTTTTTCGGTTATGCAGCAGAGCTGAGATAGGAGCACTGATTGTAGAAAAATCCTTTATGAAACGCCTATAATATTGTAAGATACCTAGGACGTGTCTTACTCCAGTGGTGTTATGAGGAACAGGGGACTCAATAATTGATTTAACTTTCTCTTCACTAACTCGCAATCCGTTTCTATCGATAATAAAACCCAAAAAGGAGAGAGAATCTCGACAGAAGTGACATTTGTCGAAGTTGACAGTAAGATTAGCGTCTTTTAAACGCTCGTATACTTCCCTTAAAATTTCTAGATGTTTCTCGAAACTATTCGTGGCGATAATTATATCGTCAAGATAAACAAAAACAAATGGCTCCAAAGCTGGACCCAAAATTGTGTCCATAAGTCGTTGCTGGGTTTGGGCACTGTTTCTCAGTCCGAAAGGCATTCGTCGGAATTGGAATAAACCTCTCCCGGGAACTACAAAAGCGGTCTTTGGGCGGGATTCTTCGTCCAAAGGAACTTGAAAGAAAGCCTGCTTTAAATCAATGGAGGTAAGATAATTAGCGTCTTTGAGCTTGCTCAAGATAGTATCGATTCTAGGCAGGGGATATGAGTCATGTGTGGTGATCTCGTTTAGCTTTCGACCATCAAAACACATACGGTATGTTTTGTCTTTCTTGCGGACCAAAAGAACAGGGGACACCCAAGGAGAATTACTTTTTTCGACAATTTCCAACTTAAGTAATTTATCTACCTCTTCATTCAGATATTGTTGAAGGGTTGGAGATAAGGGATATTGTCTCTGTCTAAAAGGCTTAGCGTCTTTTGTTTCTATGGAATGGCATAGCACATTGGTTTCAGGGAGTATATCAACACGGGCCAAACTTTTGAATTTGTCTATCGTCGATTCAAGTCTAGACAGGTCAGTAGGAGGTAAACAAGAGATATCCTGAATCTTATTGATAGCGCAAACCGTAAGTTCATTAGGTAAGATAGGAGATAATGAAGACGAAGGATCACCGGGATGAACTTCGAAAGATTCATTTACGAAATTAATCATCATGTTGAAAATACGAGCTACGTCTATTCCCAAGATAATTTGTGGTGAAATGGAAGATACCACATGGAATTGGACTTTCTTTGTGACGTCATCTATGGTCAGGTCAAGTTCAATTATGTCGATAACAGATAGAGGGGAACCATCGGCATTTTTTAGAGAACACAATAAATCTGAGTTTTTGGAAGGGATGGGTAGTTCGCCCAAAACTTCCTGCATGGTTTCCAAATCACAAACAGAGATATTGGCGCCGGTGTCAAAGAGGGCTGTATAAGGTACGTCACACATTTTGACAGCTATAAATGGTCTATTGTCAACAGGGTTAGATAATAAGATTGGAGCTATAACAGGTATTAAAGAGTCAGCACTTGGTTTAGGTATGTCCTTTTTAGGAGGTATTCGAAAAGATTCGAAAAAGTTTGCAACTTTTTGCAACCATGATTTCCACTGTTCCTTTTGGATAGTGAAATCAACAAGATAACTGGAAGATACTAGTGCTGGTCTTTTGGAGAGGGAGGAGACTGATCGTCCTTTGACTTCAAGCTCTTTTCTACAAGGGCTTGCTTTGGGCGGCTTGTCTCTTGTTGTCGCACTGCACCCTGTTGTGCAACTTCGTCGTTTTTTGAACGAGAAGTGACTTTGAGAGAGTTCAGGAAATCTGCCGAACATGAGGGACATTTAGACTTGTAGACATTTTTATGGCCACAGCCATAACAAAAAACTTTTCTAGGGAGATTACACCTTACATAGGTATGACCTTTGTTGGAACAATTCCAACAGGTGACTGCAGAAAGGTTAGTAACTGGGATCTTGGAGTTACTAGGTGTAGGTGCACCTTTAGTTGGTGTGCCTCTGGCTTTACGAGAAGAGAAAGAAGCTGGTTCTCCAGAACATGCCAAGTCTGAATTTAAGAGACTTTGAACCTTCTTAGAGGGAGGGGGACGATATTGTTGGACTATAGTCCTATTATCTTCTAACTTCTTTCCAATTGAAATTATGTCCTGAATGTTGTTTACCTCAACAAGGGCAAGATGGTTTTGGAAGTAGGGATGAAGATTTTTCTTGATTATTTTAAATTGCTCCACTTCTGATGGGGGAGTAGACAATCTCTTAAATAAGCCTTGCATCGAGGCAACATAGATAGCAACTAACTCAAATTCACCATGAGTTCTTTGTTTGATTTCCTCTAATAGGTCATCATCGTAAGAGAGGGGGAGAAAAGTAATTTTCAATTTATTCTTGAGATCTTCCCAAGAAATAATTGAGCTTGCAACACTGCGAAACCAAATCAGGGCCTTGTCTTCAAAAAGATCCATTGCCGAATCAAAAAGATCGCGGTCTGAGACATTTCTCGACCTTTGAAGTTCTTTGACCTTTTCTAGAAATTGGATCAAATTATCCTTAGAAGAGCCAGAAAATTTAATATTCCATTTATAAACTGGAACACTAGGTCTAGAATGAGTGGAGACAGTAGAGCTTGATGCACTCTGGGAATTGGGTGAGTTATCAGTTTGGTCTAGGGACTGGTCGTTTTTCAGAAGCCATTGACCTTCTAATTCTAAAGCCTCAGAAAATAAATCATCAGCTAAAGCTTTTGCTTCAGGATCTTGATCAAGTTTGAATCTATTGATTCTAGAGATCACATGATTCAGACGACATTGAATTCTTTGACAGATAGGGTCATTAAGAGACAAGGGAGCGTCCTTTATTTTGATTTTCAAATCTGCAAGAGTCTTTTTCACCTCTGCAGAATCTTTGTCAAAGGGGTAGACAGATTCAGAAATAGAGAGAGGATTTTCTTCCCTATTTAACAGGGCACGAAACTGAATTCGTCTTTTCTCCTGTGTATTAAATGGGACTTGTTTTCTAATCGCTATTTCGTAAGCGAGTTCTTCACTTAATAAAGCTAGAACGGGATTCATGATTGAAATCTACTAAAGTCGGTAAGGTAGGGATCGAAAAAGCTATGTGACGCTATGGTGTATCTTTACACGTAAAGAATT
Source organism: Malachius bipustulatus (assembly GCA_910589415.1). Taxonomy (NCBI): domain Eukaryota; kingdom Metazoa; phylum Arthropoda; class Insecta; order Coleoptera; family Melyridae; genus Malachius; species Malachius bipustulatus. The sequence continues at coordinate 36,126,366 of OU342634.1, read as the reverse complement.
CGTTTTCTACGTTTGACGTAAAGAATGCAAGGGATACGTCGCAACACTGCTCGTAGCTTTAGCGCTCGTCGGCACTAATACCAACAGCTGACTGGAGAGTCAAAGATTAATGGAAACCTAACCTAACTTAATGAGAAAATGGTAAGGTAATTTTCAGGGAAAGATTTTTGGATACAGTTTTCAAAGACAGCTTAACTACAGAGCTCTCGTATCGAGTATCCTCTCCGTACGGAATTAAGCTTCTCTAAAACTTGCTCGAGACATCGCGACGGTATAATCAACCACTCCGTAAAGCTCCCTGACGGGTTACCCTTTAGCGGCAGTGTAGCGGTAAGAAAAAGTAGGTATTTTCGCGACACGGCACTTTGCACAAAGATAATTAGGTAGGTACACATATATTAAGGAACAATAATGCTTAAAACTAAGTCATGCAAAAGCTTTCAATAAATAATACATGCAGTAAGCAACAAGAGAAATTTATATAAATATCAAGTGATATCGCAGACAAATCGTAAAGTTCAAGTAATTATGAGATTTATTTTATGAAAATCCTAGATACATAAAAGCCAAGTAAGATAAAGATAAATTTGGTTTCTAATCCAAAGAAGTAATCGTTCCACACCGGGGAGTGCCAATTGCTGCGGTCGGGCTAATTAGATTAGGCTCTGGGCCAATTAAAATGATTCTTGGCCAATTAAAATTCGATCGTTGTTGAAAAACAAAGCCGACTTACCTTCGTTGGGCCGAAGTATTAATTGATGCACCAAAACCTCATTCAGATTTCATGCGACTGTAGTGGCATCAGCAGCATAAAGCGGTACGGTTTAATTTCCTCTAAGATAAAAGATAATGGGATGCCAGTGCCTTATGGTTTTTGAATAATTGATCTAAAGTAACCTGAACTATAAAGGCATCAAAATTCACTCAGGTTATGAGATGTTAACTATTTCTAACTACTGTAGTATCTACCTACTGAATAATAAAGTTGATCTTTTAATGAAAAGTATATTTATGAATTCTGTTTACAAAATAAATGATTGAAATTTTATGGTTATGAAATTACTAATTAATTGATCATGAAGTTAATTGCAAAATATCTCATTTAACAGTTTAACTGGTAGAGAAAATAGATCTATCTTTTCTTCACATAAAAAGTGACAAATTCATTTCAAGTATTACTTGAATAATAATGGTGATTATAAGTATTAATTAATAAAACATCATCATCAATTTCTTGACGAGATAAGGCAATAAAAATACACAAAACTCCTAATAGATTTCTCTGATATCACTCTGAGCAATAGAAGGTTATGTCACACTTTGCTTACTGATACGACATTTTGCCATCCTTGGAATGTCGTGCCGAGACTGGAGAGCGGGGCCCTGGACGAAATCTCAGGATAAGAGACCGTGGTCTCCCTCTGGGGTGGCAGAAAGACTGGTGGACAGTGTCGTGTCCCGTGGGAACACGTGCCTAACACTGGTAGCGTGGTCGTCCTTCGAGGTTAGATGAAACTCGAAAATATGAGGCTCCGAATGATGAGATCCAGTATTTAGGGGCAGGTAGCAGCAAAACTTTCAGATAATGTAAGAGATTCCTTCCATAAAAGCGGATATTCAGATGTACCAGAAATGGAAACCAATATGGCGTCCGGGAAGACAGGTGGGGTTCTACTTCGTAGATAGGTTTTCCGATGGGATAAGATAGTACCCCAATTGATAGGGTAGGTAGAAAGAACTATAACAATATATAAACTCTATTAGAGAAAGTTTCAGATAGTTTGAACAATTTACTTACCCGATTTACTAATAATCGGTCCTTAGATAAAGAGAAAAGGTAGGGGTGCGACTGGTCGCTTCAAGCACCAAGAATGAAAGATGGCCGAGCCTGTTCCAGACTCGCGAAAAGGACCAATCCTTTTGCGCAACTCAAAAGGGTGTTAGTTCATCTTCCGAAACTACATCACAGCGACATCTGTGTTTCTAGTTAATCGAAAAGGAAGATTGTAAGAGAAGGAAGTTACAGATTGTACTACAAGGTAGGGATCTTGAACTTGCCTAGTTTAGTTAGTTTTACCACTCGGCAACAGGTGGCGATGTTGGATCGAAATTCATGTTTCAATCAAATAAAGTGGCTAGGCGGACACCTTTATAGTAGGGATTTAGACAATGATATCTTACTTAATAATATTAAATGGAGCTAATTAAAGAATAAAACCTTTAACGACGTTACAAGGCAGCCCACAATTCGGGGCATTACCATCCGTCGGGCGGTGCTGGTTAGCTACCGATAGATGTCTCTCGCCAAAGCCCATGGTTATTACAATAATAATGATGATGTTAATGAGCGCAAAGAATTAAAAATTCAAAATAAAATTTAACGGGCATATCGCTCTAACCTAGGGCTTCCTGAGGCAGACCTGACACACAGAGCCATCCAGTCATCTCGAAGCTGCAGACAACGTTGTTTCGGTCTCTTAGACCTCATCAGTACAGCACATCGAGAAATAACTAGAGGATGCATGCCAGGCCAGCACAGGAAGCCAACTATATGAATAAAGAGGTGACACGGAACTCCGTGACCTCAATAGTTGGTTGCCATCTACCGACGGAGACAAGAACTAAACGGCAGCACGCTACCAGCTTTGTGTCCATCAGGAATAGGCAGCCCACAATTCGGGGCATTACCATCCGTCGGGCGGTGCTGGTTAGCTACCGATAGATGTCTCTCGCCAAAGCCCATGGTTATTACAATAATAATGATGATGTTAATGAGCGCAAAGAATTAAAAATTCAAAATAAAATTTAACGGGCATATCGCTCTAACCTAGGGCTTCCTGAGGCAGACCTGACACACAGAGCCATCCAGTCATCTCGAAGCTGCAGACAACGTTGTTTCGGTCTCTTAGACCTCATCAGTACAGCACATCGAGAAATAACTAGAGGATGCATGCCAGGCCAGCACAGGAAGCCAACTATATGAATAAAGAGGTGACACGGAACTCCGTGACCTCAATAGTTGGTTGCCATCTACCGACGGAGACAAGAACTAAACGGCAGCACGCTACCAGCTTTGTGTCCATCAGGAATAGGCAGCCCACAATTCGGGGCATTACCATCCGTCGGGCGGTGCTGGTTAGCTACCGATAGATGTCTCTCGCCAAAGCCCATGGTTATTACAATAATAATGATGATGTTAATGAGCGCAAAGAATTAAAAATTCAAAATAAAATTTAACGGGCATATCGCTCTAACCTAGGGCTTCCTGAGGCAGACCTGACACACAGAGCCATCCAGTCATCTCGAAGCTGCAGACAACGTTGTTTCGGTCTCTTAGACCTCATCAGTACAGCACATCGAGAAATAACTAGAGGATGCATGCCAGGCCAGCACAGGAAGCCAACTATATGAATAAAGAGGTGACACGGAACTCCGTGACCTCAATAGTTGGTTGCCATCTACCGACGGAGACAAGAACTAAACGGCAGCACGCTACCAGCTTTGTGTCCATCAGGAATAGGCAGCCCACAATTCGGGGCATTACCATCCGTCGGGCGGTGCTGGTTAGCTACCGATAGATGTCTCTCGCCAAAGCCCATGGTTATTACAATAATAATGATGATGTTAATGAGCGCAAAGAATTAAAAATTCAAAATAAAATTTAACGGGCATATCGCTCTAACCTAGGGCTTCCTGAGGCAGACCTGACACACAGAGCCATCCAGTCATCTCGAAGCTGCAGACAACGTTGTTTCGGTCTCTTAGACCTCATCAGTACAGCACATCGAGAAATAACTAGAGGATGCATGCCAGGCCAGCACAGGAAGCCAACTATATGAATAAAGAGGTGACACGGAACTCCGTGACCTCAATAGTTGGTTGCCATCTACCGACGGAGACAAGAACTAAACGGCAGCACGCTACCAGCTTTGTGTCCATCAGGAATAGGCAGCCCACAATTCGGGGCATTACCATCCGTCGGGCGGTGCTGGTTAGCTACCGATAGATGTCTCTCGCCAAAGCCCATGGTTATTACAATAATAATGATGATGTTAATGAGCGCAAAGAATTAAAAATTCAAAATAAAATTTAACGGGCATATCGCTCTAACCTAGGGCTTCCTGAGGCAGACCTGACACACAGAGCCATCCAGTCATCTCGAAGCTGCAGACAACGTTGTTTCGGTCTCTTAGACCTCATCAGTACAGCACATCGAGAAATAACTAGAGGATGCATGCCAGGCCAGCACAGGAAGCCAACTATATGAATAAAGAGGTGACACGGAACTCCGTGACCTCAATAGTTGGTTGCCATCTACCGACGGAGACAAGAACTAAACGGCAGCACGCTACCAGCTTTGTGTCCATCAGGAATAGGCAGCCCACAATTCGGGGCATTACCATCCGTCGGGCGGTGCTGGTTAGCTACCGATAGATGTCTCTCGCCAAAGCCCATGGTTATTACAATAATATTATCATCATCATTAACATCATCATTATTATTGTAATAACCATGGGCTTTGGCGAGAGACATCTATCGGTAGCTAACCAGCACCGCCCGACGGATGGTAATGCCCCGAATTGTGGGCTGCCTATTCCTGATGGACACAAAGCTGGTAGCGTGCTGCCGTTTAGTTCTTGTCTCCGTCGGTAGATGGCAACCAACTATTGAGGTCACGGAGTTCCGTGTCACCTCTTTATTCATATAGTTGGCTTCCTGTGCTGGCCTGGCATGCATCCTCTAGTTATTTCTCGATGTGCTGTACTGATGAGGTCTAAGAGACCGAAACAACGTTGTCTGCAGCTTCGAGATGACTGGATGGCTCTGTGTGTCAGGTCTGCCTCAGGAAGCCCTAGGTTAGAGCGATATGCCCGTTAAATTTTATTTTGAATTTTTAATTCTTTGCGCTCATTAACATCATCATTATTATTGTAATAACCATGGGCTTTGGCGAGAGACATCTATCGGTAGCTAACCAGCACCGCCCGACGGATGGTAATGCCCCGAATTGTGGGCTGCCTATTCCTGATGGACACAAAGCTGGTAGCGTGCTGCCGTTTAGTTCTTGTCTCCGTCGGTAGATGGCAACCAACTATTGAGGTCACGGAGTTCCGTGTCACCTCTTTATTCATATAGTTGGCTTCCTGTGCTGGCCTGGCATGCATCCTCTAGTTATTTCTCGATGTGCTGTACTGATGAGGTCTAAGAGACCGAAACAACGTTGTCTGCAGCTTCGAGATGACTGGATGGCTCTGTGTGTCAGGTCTGCCTCAGGAAGCCCTAGGTTAGAGCGATATGCCCGTTAAATTTTATTTTGAATTTTTAATTCTTTGCGCTCATTAACATCATCATTATTATTGTAATAACCATGGGCTTTGGCGAGAGACATCTATCGGTAGCTAACCAGCACCGCCCGACGGATGGTAATGCCCCGAATTGTGGGCTGCCTATTCCTGATGGACACAAAGCTGGTAGCGTGCTGCCGTTTAGTTCTTGTCTCCGTCGGTAGATGGCAACCAACTATTGAGGTCACGGAGTTCCGTGTCACCTCTTTATTCATATAGTTGGCTTCCTGTGCTGGCCTGGCATGCATCCTCTAGTTATTTCTCGATGTGCTGTACTGATGAGGTCTAAGAGACCGAAACAACGTTGTCTGCAGCTTCGAGATGACTGGATGGCTCTGTGTGTCAGGTCTGCCTCAGGAAGCCCTAGGTTAGAGCGATATGCCCGTTAAATTTTATTTTGAATTTTTAATTCTTTGCGCTCATTAACATCATCATTATTATTGTAATAACCATGGGCTTTGGCGAGAGACATCTATCGGTAGCTAACCAGCACCGCCCGACGGATGGTAATGCCCCGAATTGTGGGCTGCCTATTCCTGATGGACACAAAGCTGGTAGCGTGCTGCCGTTTAGTTCTTGTCTCCGTCGGTAGATGGCAACCAACTATTGAGGTCACGGAGTTCCGTGTCACCTCTTTATTCATATAGTTGGCTTCCTGTGCTGGCCTGGCATGCATCCTCTAGTTATTTCTCGATGTGCTGTACTGATGAGGTCTAAGAGACCGAAACAACGTTGTCTGCAGCTTCGAGATGACTGGATGGCTCTGTGTGTCAGGTCTGCCTCAGGAAGCCCTAGGTTAGAGCGATATGCCCGTTAAATTTTATTTTGAATTTTTAATTCTTTGCGCTCATTAACATCATCATTATTATTGTAATAACCATGGGCTTTGGCGAGAGACATCTATCGGTAGCTAACCAGCACCGCCCGACGGATGGTAATGCCCCGAATTGTGGGCTGCCTATTCCTGATGGACACAAAGCTGGTAGCGTGCTGCCGTTTAGTTCTTGTCTCCGTCGGTAGATGGCAACCAACTATTGAGGTCACGGAGTTCCGTGTCACCTCTTTATTCATATAGTTGGCTTCCTGTGCTGGCCTGGCATGCATCCTCTAGTTATTTCTCGATGTGCTGTACTGATGAGGTCTAAGAGACCGAAACAACGTTGTCTGCAGCTTCGAGATGACTGGATGGCTCTGTGTGTCAGGTCTGCCTCAGGAAGCCCTAGGTTAGAGCGATATGCCCGTTAAATTTTATTTTGAATTTTTAATTCTTTGCGCTCATTAACATCATCATTATTATTGTAATAACCATGGGCTTTGGCGAGAGACATCTATCGGTAGCTAACCAGCACCGCCCGACGGATGGTAATGCCCCGAATTGTGGGCTGCCTATTCCTGATGGACACAAAGCTGGTAGCGTGCTGCCGTTTAGTTCTTGTCTCCGTCGGTAGATGGCAACCAACTATTGAGGTCACGGAGTTCCGTGTCACCTCTTTATTCATATAGTTGGCTTCCTGTGCTGGCCTGGCATGCATCCTCTAGTTATTTCTCGATGTGCTGTACTGATGAGGTCTAAGAGACCGAAACAACGTTGTCTGCAGCTTCGAGATGACTGGATGGCTCTGTGTGTCAGGTCTGCCTCAGGAAGCCCTAGGTTAGAGCGATATGCCCGTTAAATTTTATTTTGAATTTTTAATTCTTTGCGCTCATTAACATCATCATTATTATTGTAATAACCATGGGCTTTGGCGAGAGACATCTATCGGTAGCTAACCAGCACCGCCCGACGGATGGTAATGCCCCGAATTGTGGGCTGCCTATTCCTGATGGACACAAAGCTGGTAGCGTGCTGCCGTTTAGTTCTTGTCTCCGTCGGTAGATGGCAACCAACTATTGAGGTCACGGAGTTCCGTGTCACCTCTTTATTCATATAGTTGGCTTCCTGTGCTGGCCTGGCATGCATCCTCTAGTTATTTCTCGATGTGCTGTACTGATGAGGTCTAAGAGACCGAAACAACGTTGTCTGCAGCTTCGAGATGACTGGATGGCTCTGTGTGTCAGGTCTGCCTCAGGAAGCCCTAGGTTAGAGCGATATGCCCGTTAAATTTTATTTTGAATTTTTAATTCTTTGCGCTCATTAACATCATCATTATTATTGTAATAACCATGGGCTTTGGCGAGAGACATCTATCGGTAGCTAACCAGCACCGCCCGACGGATGGTAATGCCCCGAATTGTGGGCTGCCTATTCCTGATGGACACAAAGCTGGTAGCGTGCTGCCGTTTAGTTCTTGTCTCCGTCGGTAGATGGCAACCAACTATTGAGGTCACGGAGTTCCGTGTCACCTCTTTATTCATATAGTTGGCTTCCTGTGCTGGCCTGGCATGCATCCTCTAGTTATTTCTCGATGTGCTGTACTGATGAGGTCTAAGAGACCGAAACAACGTTGTCTGCAGCTTCGAGATGACTGGATGGCTCTGTGTGTCAGGTCTGCCTCAGGAAGCCCTAGGTTAGAGCGATATGCCCGTTAAATTTTATTTTGAATTTTTAATTCTTTGCGCTCATTAACATCATCATTATTATTGTAATAACCATGGGCTTTGGCGAGAGACATCTATCGGTAGCTAACCAGCACCGCCCGACGGATGGTAATGCCCCGAATTGTGGGCTGCCTATTCCTGATGGACACAAAGCTGGTAGCGTGCTGCCGTTTAGTTCTTGTCTCCGTCGGTAGATGGCAACCAACTATTGAGGTCACGGAGTTCCGTGTCACCTCTTTATTCATATAGTTGGCTTCCTGTGCTGGCCTGGCATGCATCCTCTAGTTATTTCTCGATGTGCTGTACTGATGAGGTCTAAGAGACCGAAACAACGTTGTCTGCAGCTTCGAGATGACTGGATGGCTCTGTGTGTCAGGTCTGCCTCAGGAAGCCCTAGGTTAGAGCGATATGCCCGTTAAATTTTATTTTGTATATATATTTATATATATATATATATATATATATATATTTATATATATATATATTTCTCCAAAATCGCGAAATTTCGATTTTCAAAACGCTCCTGTAGCTTTATCTTTCAAGATTAGTGAATGAAATTTTGGATCCTTGTAAAGCTTTGGAACGACGTTAGATTTTCGTTGAAAAAAATTCCTAAAGTCGGGTTACTTCTACAGGGTGTCCTTTCAAAGTTCCCCATATCCCGTTTTTGTCATCTCATTTCAGGTCGCAGTTTTCAATCTAGTGGACTGAAATTTTTGTGGGAGTAAGATATCTATAAGAACTGGTCTGGTATTGTACTTGAGCAAAATCGGCCGAGCCGTTTCAAAATGGCGGCCATTTGATTTTTTTGAAAAATTGCTTTTTTTTGAACCCCTGTATGAGTAAGATGGAAAAATAACTTTGAAACTAAATCAACATGATTGGAGGAAAATTAATTGAAATTTGATTTAATGTTATAAAATTTACATTACTTTTATTAATAAGCCAGTGGAGTGGGTAGGAAAAGGGTAAAAATCGCTAAATTTCTCTAACAATTTATGAGCACATTTTTGAGGGAATTAAATTGAAATTTTCACAGCAGGCAACTATACTAATAGCCTCTAGCCCTTAAAAATTTCAAGAAGTAAATAAGAAAAATGGCGGAGTTATTCGAATTTTTTTTACATGATGTTTATTTCTCTAAAATTTTAAAAACGGTCCTGTAGCTTCACCTTTCGAGATTAATGAACGAAATTTTATACTCTTGTGAAACTTAGAGATGACGTTTGATTTTCGTAAAAAATATTTTCCTAAAGTTTTGTTACTTTTACAGGGTGTCCCTCCAAATTTCCAAAAAAAAACGGTCATGAGGCACGGTTTCTGGTCGCAGTTTTCAATTTAGGGGGCTGAAATTTCTTTTGTAGTAATATATATAACTGCAAGTAGTCGTCTGGTTCTGTGTTTGAGTAAAATCGGAAGAGCCGTTCCAAAATGGCTGCCTTTTAAATTTTAGGAAAAATTGATAGATTTTGAACCTATAAGTTAGAAACAAAAACTTTTAAACAAAATTAGCATTATTGGAAGAATAGTTATTGAAATTTTAGTTATTGCAATAAAATTTGCATTTTTTTTATTATTAAGCCAGTGGCGTGGGTAGGAAAAGGGTAAAAAAGTCTAAATTTCTATATAGCCGTTTATTCTATTTTTCTATTTTTGTACTAATCGAACTGAAATTTTTCCAGTAGATAACTATACTAATAACCCTTAACTCTGAAAATTTTCAAGAAGCAAATAAGAAAAATGGCGGAGATATTCGAATAATTTTTAAATTATGTTTATTCCTCTAAAATTTCAAATTTTCAGTTTTCAAAGCTCCCTTTTCACTTTTTCAATTCTATTGAAGGTAGTGTAAAAAATAGTATTTTTTAGGTAAAGTCAGCCAGTGGCGGGCAAAGGAAAAGGGGCAAAATTGTTTAATTTTACCATTTATTTTGGTTTTGTTAAATTTAAACATCCATTCTAAGGCACGTTTTCAAACGAAGTGAAATGCAATTTTCACAGTAAACCACTACGCTAATATGACCTGACTAGGGAAAATTTCAGAAAGCCAATTTAAAAAGCGGTGAAAATATTCATAAATTGGATCGCATAAAAATACACTATTTCTGCGATTGATGCGCAAGAAGGTTTTTTTAGTTTTGGTCCCTGTTCATACCATTTATTTTGCTATACGAAATCATATATTTTTTAAATTTTCTTTTAAATACAAAGATAACGATTAATATCGAAAAAATTAACTTGATGAAAAAATAAAAAAATGAGGTACCTATGTAGTTTTTTATACTCAGTTTACTTAAAAACTATGGTGAATTTCGAATATCATAAGTACATCTACCTTTTTTTGTGAGAAATCTCCAGGGAATCCAACGTTGATATGTAATGTCTTATTTATTTTTATTTATTATTTATCTTATTTAGTAAAGTCCATAGGCGTAGAAGTTGTTGGGCTAAAAAAGGAACATTGTATCTAGTGAGTGGACAAGTGTATACTCTGTATCCACGCCACTGTAGATTTTTTTCTACATATTCAGTTCGGTTTATCTGCTCTAAATTATAATAAATAACCTCTTGATTTTAAATTGAAATATGTACTGAATCAAAATCCAAATTATGCGTCGGAATCAAAAAAAAAAAAAAATTGACATAGAGGATTTTTCTAAGCACTTCAGGACATATTATTTATGGGTAAGTTCTTTTATTCCCCAAAAAGGTCTTCGCATCAACTAATAAAATCTTGCTTCACAAACCTGACTCACCCCCCCGTATATTCAAGTTTTTTCGATACAGAGTCGGTTAAATTAAAGAAAAGATGCTCGATTTTATGCTTATCAAGAATCTGAAAAAAATTTGGTTATCTTCAGCCGTTGCTGAAATATTCTAAAAAAACGAAAAATAGATATTTCTTATTTTTGACATAATCTTGATTATTATTGAAAATTAATGAACTATTTTCTGTAGGTTAACACAAAGATTTTAGAATCAATGAAAATCAAATCAATGACATGAAAAACATTATGGGGGTCATAATAAAACCAAGTTTTGATGACTTATGTAAACTTACAAAAAAATGTATGCATTATAAATAATAAAAAAAATATTATGGCTAAAATAATAAATGAAATTTTAATCTTGGGTTTGCAGTCAAAAATGACTTTCATATAATATTCAGTCAAGACTAACAACTTTTCATAAAATAATAACTTGAATTTTCAGTTTTTTTCATAATATTTCAGTAATGACTGAAGATAACCTAAATTTTTATTTATATTCTTATTAAGCATAAAATAATTGTTAAACTTTTTTCCAATTTAACCGACTATGTATCTCATATGGTCTGGAAGATCCCAACAGTGAGTCAGTTGAAAGTGACCACCAGTATATGTAGGTTAATGTCTTCCCCGCCCCAAAAGGTTTCTGATTTCAAATAATATAAAAGGACAAATTTTCAAAACCAGAATCATTCAAAATCGGTGCTGTTTCTGATGAATTCCGAACAGTGGCGGATTTATAAATAGGCTCAAAATATTTTAGAGTGTTGGAAAGTTGCATACGACCTTGAATATTGATAAAAAAATTCCCTGCGGCGCTTTATTGGGAAAGAAAACCCTCCCGAATCACCCTTCGTCTTTGAATTCATATTCTTTTTGAACTTCGCAAGATGGAGTCCGCAAAATTTTCGTAAGTCGGCGAATTGATTCCGCCTATAGGCGGCACAATTATTGTAACTCTGCTTCCGAGTAAACAGATATTAGTTTGATGGTTTACATATTACCTAATATCAACAAGCCTTTATTGCTTTTGAGTTTTAGAAAGTGCGCATCAAATTCATGCCTTTTCCACTTCCATTCCCGCAATTATTTTAATATTGTAACAAAACTTCTAATTAAAATAAATACCTGCCTGCTAGCTATAAACAGTTATTTTACTCCTGTATCTAACTAACGAGTTTCTCGAAGCAATTTGATACATTTTTTTTTTCTAAAATGTGAAGTTTCTACTTGGTTTATTATTTTAATGGAACTATGGGCCTCAGGTAGTCTATGGTCTATTATTACAATATTACAAAGCACTTACTCGTTCAAAGAATGCTTTTTTACATTTATGAATAGTGTAGTTTTCCCAATATTAATTACAGTTCCATTAAAACCAAGTAATAATTCCTTATTTTAGAAAAAACATAATATACAGTATGTCCCCGGATCGACTTTAAAAGATGAAAAACTTTTTTGTTTTTGATTTCTCAGAAAATTTCACTCTTGATGATCTGGCCTGCTTGATTTCAAATCCCCAAAACAACAGTTACTTTTTAGGTAACTCGAACGGTTCTTAAGATAATATAATTTTTCTTCAATAATAATTATTGGACTTAAATTTTTTTTCGTAATTTTTAGACGTAAGCTTGGTAAGATGATTTCATTGAAAAACAGCACTGACAGCAGTTGTCAAATCTAACAAATCACTTGAACTGCAAATTAATCTACTGTATGCTATAATGTTGACTTTACAACAAAGAATTTGTCTAATTCATTGTTACGGAACTGGGAAAGAGTGTTACAGAGTTGTTATTAGAAAATTCAACGAAAAATACCCGGCAGTTGCCATTTCACATATCGGAGCATGTATTAATTACGAATTAAAGCATATACAGTAGATTAATTTGCAGTTCAAGTGATTTGTTAGATTGGACAACTGCTGTCAGTGTTGTTTTTCAATGAAATCATTTTACCAAGCTTACGTCTAAAAATTACGAAAAAAAATTTAAGTCCACTTATTGAAGAAAAATTATATTATCTCAAGAACCGTTCGAGTTACCTAAAAAGTAACTTTTGTTTTGGGGATTTGAAATCAAGCAGGCCAGATCATCAAGAGTGAAATTTCCTGAGAAATCAAAAACAAAAAAGTTTTTCCTCTTTTAAAGTCGATCCGGGGACATACTGTATAAAATAGAAAAACTAATATTAAAAAAACATTATGAATGGCATTATCTGGCACAAATGTTCAATAATAACAGTAACCAATTACAACAATAACCGAAAAGTTCAGTATAGGTATGTACTTATTATAATTAAGTTAAAAATATCAGCCCAAAAGTGCTACCCATCAGAACTCGAACAAAAAAAAATTCAGAATAGACCAACTGGATATTATTATTTTCCCACATCTATTTTTTTTTATTTTATCTTGTTTTGGGAGAGCCAGACAGAGAACAGAACTGGCAGCATTGAGCAAAGTGAACCCTTTAAAGCATGGTGAATTACACTTCGGGGCTGTGCCATAAAGGTTAACATTCATCCCTCCGGTGGTGATATTGTGACCCACAAGCCCTAATTATACGTAACTCTTGTGACAGTGATATGCCGAACTTACCGAAAGCTACCCTTAGCCTCTGTCGGAATGTGCATTAATCATCTCGGGCATAGGGTTGGACGAGGGTCCGGAGACTTCGGAGGGCTGATTTCGGAGTTTATAGCTGTCCAAAGAGTTAAAATAGTGGTAATTTGATTGATGTGGCTTAGGACGATTTTATAAGCGAGTTTATATTTATTTAGAAAAAGAATTAAAAAAAAAAGTGAGTGCGATGGCCGGGAATCGAACCCGGATCAACTGCTTGGAAGGCAACTATGCTGACCATTACACCACCATCGCACGTTGAATTCGTTCGTCGCGCTGCAGGTATATAAGTAATAGGAAAGTTTCAGTGAAACATGACTTGGTGATTTTAAAACGCGTTTAGTTATTTAAAAAACGCGTGTGTTTATTATTTTATTTATTTTTAAGGTCATTATATACATCCGCGGCTCCTACAGTTTCAGTTTCACTATGGCACCTATAATATAGGGGTGGAGAACATACCTATAGAACACCAGGAAGGTATTCATTTGCTTTGCAAATGAAAGGGAAAGCAAGAAAACGACATTAAAAACCGATCTTGAGAGTGCAATGAAATACGGACCTTGCAGAATCGATGATTAAATACGTCTAGTTTTGGAAGTAACCACTTGAGGACAATGCCAAGCGCTTCGAAACGTACACAGTCACGTACTCGCTTATTTATATCCGCTTTTTCATGTCGTGAAAAGACTACAGGAATTGATGTTACGATTTTTGGAATATAAATGCAAAATAAATGCAAAATTCAAAATAAAAACCGTGCTACTGTTAATATCGAAGATATTCCTTGCCTTGAAAGTGAAGAAAAAAATTGAAATTAGAACGTAGTGTCAAAGAGGCCTTAGTTGTGACCTTAATATTAGTTTGCAATGGCTGTTTTTAGCTCCTTACCCACCCAGCACACCTGTTTCGCTCCTCGGTCCCGAAAAAATTGATGAAACTTGGGAGCCGCGGATGTATACATATAATTACCATTTTTAAATTTATTGCAACCCTATTGTTACTTAAAATATTTAATTTTGTTGGTAAAGAAAGTCTTCGTACTTTCATATTTTTACGAAATCATTGAATATAAAACATACGGAAGGACTAAAACTTAGTCGTTCAGGTGAACGCGACAAAAACCGCCATTTTAAAAACACCTGTAGTACTTGTTTACACATTTTTGACAGTTGACAATGTCGACATTTGAAAGTGCATTTATTTATTTGTAACAACTTCATTTTATTGTTACTTGCCTTGGCCAGCCGGAGATAAATATTAAAATTCCGATATTATTTTCATTTCATCAGTAAAGTCATCAATCCTCCATAATCAAACCCCTTATTCTGGCGGTCGCAGCTCCCAGCTGTTTGACGGTATAGTCTTCCGGATATTCTCTATATTTAAAAGTTCGTCTGAATTTCGTAAGACTTTTATGACAGTTCGCAGTTTCACACAAAAATTAACAACTCTGATTGGCTGCTTGAAATACGAAGGTTTTTTATTACCACGCAGTGAAAGTCGGTGCGTAGAAACCATAGAGATAGAATAGAGAGGAGACGACATGACGTGACACAAATGGGATCAGGTCCGCCATATTGATACCACTTTTATGTCAAACTTATGTTATGACATAAGTGAACGCTTTTTATTGAATTTCATTTGATTTAAGGACTGTCTTTAAGATCTTTGGTGTTAAATTGAAAAGCCAAAGATGGTTTCTTGTGCAGTTCGTACCTGCTGTAGTAGAGACTGCACTGATAAAAAAAAAACGTCCGGAATAACATTCCATAGGTAAGTATCAACAATATACAGGACCGTACCTACTTGCATAGTACACTAAAAATCTAAAATTGAAAATGACCATGAGATTATTTGCCGGATATTTTATATTCTTTTATTGACTTGAAAAACACAAAAGGTCTGCAATAT
Source organism: Malachius bipustulatus (assembly GCA_910589415.1). Taxonomy (NCBI): domain Eukaryota; kingdom Metazoa; phylum Arthropoda; class Insecta; order Coleoptera; family Melyridae; genus Malachius; species Malachius bipustulatus. The sequence goes on along the minus strand of OU342634.1, from coordinate 36,111,178 downwards.
CCATCTGAAGACGTGTTAAAAATATGTATGAAATGTGAGAAACATTTTTATTTATGAACATTTTGCAAATAAAAATTAAGTCTGACCCTGTCGAGTCGCCATATTGTTACTCCTATAAGCTCCACCCACTGATGCCGTTTTTTAATGTACTATTAGGTGATCATAGCGGCTCCTCTCTATTCTATCTCTATGGTAGAAACAAAACCTTCGTATTTCAGGCAGTCAACTTCAGTTCCTGAAATATCCTGAAAAATCGATATTTCTTATTTTTGCGATATCTTTTTTGCTATTGAAGATTAATAAATAATTTTTTGTGGGCTTACATAAGTCGGCAAGAGCTACCCATCTGACATTTCAAAAACTTTCAAAGCCGACTCCAATTTGACGTCGGACTCTATCTCCTGAGTGCGAAGTATTTGTCGAAGTAGAATGAAAGACTGTCTGTGAAACAGGAGTATATTATCGAATTAGTATCAGGGGCATCCAGACCCTCCTGCCAGCCCAAACGCCGAAGTTCCTTTTGAAGCTGAGCGAGAAGAAGGGTCTTTTGTATCTCTCTGGCGAAATTGCGGGTATGGGTCGCTTCAAGAGCTCTAAAGGGTAACGTTACCGAGGTGTTAGTAACTTGTTGGTAACGTGTATAATGTTAGGAACGAGTCTCGACTTTCACAATTTACTCCCAACTATTTTCTGTGTACTCCTCTGGTTCGAAGGTATTGTTTTTTAGATCAAGCATTCGTTTATTGACAGAAGTAGGTACAACAGATTTAATGTAAATGTTATTTCACAAGGTCGTGGCTCCGTGGAGCCGGCTGTAGCGTCCAGAGATGGCGTTCAAAAATTACTTCGCCACAGATTTCTTGGTAGCCAAAAATAATGTAAATTAGTTCATGTCATTTTTCCCATTGACGTCCCTCTTGCAAGATACAAGCTGTTTAAGTTCAAATTTAAAGGTTTTTTTTTATAATTTCTTTATTTCTTGACATAGGTATTCAGTTGAAATTTTGCACATAGGTACTTCTTTCCGATACTTCTTGCTGATTGAATCGCGGAGGGAGGAAATGTAACGACGAAACCCCGGGTCGCAGGATCTGTCGCGAAAAGCCACCTTGTGATCGTCTAGTTTCCCTAATTTCTCCTAATAGGACCGCTGTGTTTTCCTACGTTGTGTTTACCGTTGTCATTACCGTAGTCACCCCTGCTCTTTGATTGAGGTATGCCAGGATTACTATGACCGAAACGGATGCGCAAAGAACCTACTGGGATTTTTCTTTTGTCGGAAAAGCGGGGAATTTTACTGGGACTCGTTGTTAACTGTTGGCTTTCTATCAGAGGTTTTAAAAGCGAGTGATGAGCGAGAGAATTCGTTTGTAAGGGCGTAAAGTGATGAAGGGCGAGATGGGCTGTGATTTTGCATAGAGAGTACAAAAAAAATGGAAAGCGAAGAGGGATCCCTTTCATCCATCTTTCAAACTATAATCCATTTCGGATTCCACTCTTTTACACACCTGTGCTTTCTTTTTATTGTTGTTTCGTTTACAGACTACCCGGTATATTGCGGGAATGTCTTATTATTTCGTTTTCGCTTTTGTTTCGGTTACAGACTATCCGGTATATGCGGAAAGGTCCGTGTGTTTAACTATTCAACGATTTTCCTTGCCTAATTTTCTTTTTCTAGTTTCTTTGATCTCACTTCAAGCAACGGCTTGAATTAATTAAAGAATACAACCACTTTGTTTTTCAGACGATCCGGGATATTGCGGAAATGTCTGAATGATTTGCTATTCAATTTCTCGTACGAAATTAGCATGTATTTTCAACCGGGAGAATCATCCTGTATGTCTAGCTGAGTCGCCTGTGGATTTGACTCGGGTTAAGGTTAAATATCGCGCCAAGACGGTTGGCGGCAGTTCGGCTACCGAGCTACAGCGGTTCGTGTTCTGTTACGGGAATTCGGACAGTTTGAGATGCGAGGCTCAGTCGAGTACGGGGTTGCCACTTCTCCTGAATGCTGACTTGCATCTTTTATAAAATCGTTCATTCCGATTCTCTTTTATTTAATGATTTTATTTACACAGTTGATTTACCTAGGAGTGTGAATTATTTCACCTCCGTTTATTTAATTCATAACCTGGGTGATACTGTATTTAGTTATCACTTTGTATACCTTGTTGTTATTTGTCTTGTTCTACCTTTTATTGCACCCGTCGATGCTGCCTCGTCAGGCGACCTTTATTTCATATATGTTATCTTGCCCTTAGGCATTTGTCACTGTTATACCTTTTATTGCACCTGTCGATGCTGCCCCGTGAGGCGACCTTTATGTCACATAAGTTACCTTGCCCTTAGGCATTTGTCACTGTTATACCTGGTGATTTACCTTACTCGTCATTCGAGTGCTTTTCGGATTGAAACCTTAATCAACTGTATTATTGTAGATTTTTCTACACACCTTGATTTGTTACCCAGAGCATGTTGGCTCCGTTCGAAGATCTTTGTTCCTCAACGTGATTATTAGCTGACCACACTACAGACCACGACTCTTTAACCATTAATCTAGTTAATGATTGAAAATGCTGGACTTTTGTTTCTCATTCGTGTTTAGGCTTGTTTACAGACAAATTACTTAATCTTTTGTATCGGCACCAACACACCGGTCCGCCAGTAACACGAGTACGTCGGCCTATCACCCCAAAGAGCGTAGATAGTATGATGAGAACATAATAATAACATTTGTCACATAAGATTCAGGTATGTATAAAATCTGGCTAGAAGAGATTCGGAAAAACGACCTTATAATGATCAATTTGGCTTTTGAATCTAAATTGGCTTTCCCATACTCGAGATTAATTTTGATTTGCTTTGGATTTTTGAGTTGCCTTGGGTCCCTATTTGTGGTATTGCCTATACTACAACTGCGGGTGCTTTTTACCCCGTTGCGTTCTACGATTTTCTTTTTCCGGTACAACGGAGGTCTTCACCTGGACATCGAGGTGAATGCCTCCCCCGGGTATTAATTAATTACCTAACTCCTAATTGGGTGTTGTAATGGAATTAGTATTTCCTGATAATGTAAATAAATAGCGGGTGCTACATCTGACAACGCTGCCTTAGCTTGCTCGGTTCTGTTTGGGGCTCAACCTACTGTTGCGAGTTCCTGTCATATAGCGCCATACAATGGGAAGTATTTCTCACTTTCACTCTCCAATATCGTATTTAAAGGGACAGCCGGTGCTTGCCTACATCTGCGCTAAATAAAAACTCGGACTCTTCGAAGGATAGGATGATTGAATCATGGGCCGTTTTGTTTACATATTGTTAATTCCTGACCTGGGTCTATTTTCGCTCCTAGCTCTATCTCGATTTCCTATTTATAAATTATTTGTTGTTAAGGGATTGCTTCCTGTCTCGGGATCTTTATTGGTTAACGTGATTGAGTAGGTACCTACTAGGTATTTGTCGCTGATGCCGCCTATTTCCTAGCTGATTATTTTACTTGGTTTAAAATGGGATCTGCGCTCGTGGATTTGCCGAATCTGTTTGATTATTTCACGTTGTTGAAAATGTGGTTGCAATGATATCTGCCCTAATTATTTTCTCAAGGGGTTTTTCCTGGGTTTAGGAAGGACAATTCGGCTGGAGTTCACCTAAGTCGTCTCTGGCCGAACTGCTGGGTCAGAATTGTGATTAGAAGTTTGTTTGGGTGCTATTTGACCCTAACTAATTAGGAAATTGAATATCTCAGGTTGAAGAGGGACAATTCGGCTGGAGTTCACATAAGTCATCTCTGGCCGAGTTGTTGGTTAAGAATTGTGATTAGAAGTTTGTTCGGGTGCGATTTGACCCTAACTAAATTTTCAATGGAAATTCTCAGGTTGAAGAAGGACAATTCGGCTGGAGTTCACATAAGTCATCTCTGGCCGAACTGCTGGTTAAGAAGGAGTCGTTATCTGGAGTTCACATATGTCATCTCTGGACAACGACTAAAGGGTTAAGGAGTCAGATGCGACCTGCTCGGAAGCTGATCTTCATCTGTCTCGAGCAGCGGCAAGGCGTTTGCTTTTATAGATGCCGCGGCCCGCCTTCTAAACATCACGCAACAATGCATCGTGATTTAGTCCTTAATCGTATTTTCCTAATTACTGGACTTAGCGATTTGGCCTCGCGGCTATCTCACTGAATTTTCCTAAACCTGCACTATCTAAATTTTCCTTCAAATCGGCCGACGCGTTTAGGTACTTCTCATTGTGTCTAGTTATTATAATTACACCGACTTAACTTTCACTTCGCGTTTTCCTTTACTGGCCGTTTAGGTACCGCAGCGAATTTTCGGCTATTGGGGTTTATTAATTCGCCCTCTCGATTGGTGTAATTTTAATTATCGTAGGTATGATATCCCACGAGATACCATTGTCTCTGCGAAGGCTTATTGTTTAAATTCTGATTTCACATTCCTTCACACGGTCTGTTTCTTTCCATCCGTTCTTGTATGTAGGTCACCTATTATTTCGTCACGCGGACCGACAGTGTCTGCCCTAACATCTGGCAATGGTTGATTTACCCTTGCGGTGGTCGCTTTCTCGAAGGACTGAATTGTGGCTAGCTGGAGCGATTTTATTTTATGAATATTTAATGTGCAGGCAGGGATCGTTTCTATTGATGCAACGGCGCGTGGCTGTATTTTATTTTCTAACAATTTTACCTTCTTGTATTCACGTACCTATATTCTCGCACTGTTTGCTTTTACGATTTGTGCTGCTTTAACGAGGGCACTGGAAATATTTCCCTTATCATCCTACCTAGGTGCGATCCATTTCAGAAACGAAGTCTATAGTAAGCACAATTTACTCCCAACTGTTTCCTGTGCACTCCTCTGGTTCGAAGGTATTGTTTTTTAGATCAAGCATTCGTTTATTTCATTTTTCAGTGTTGTAAGATTTTGATTTGATAAATCATTCGCATATTATAATCAGTTGTAATTATTGATCAACTCGCTGTTTTAAGCTGGTAGTCTAGTCAAAATAGACCAAAACAGTTGGCTTGGAGGCATTAAATCATTTATTTCTAAGAGCTCAGGGATAATATTTAGACGGAGCATTTCCTGAAACACGTCTAGTAAAGTTTCATCGATTACAATCGACTGATGATGGAGGAAGGGGGCTTCAAAGTTCTTTTTTTTGTAAGTTTTTACCTTAAGTTTTCTGCTCACAGGAAGGAAAGTTTTTTTTTGCAAATTTTGCTCTTGTGCATGGTAACGGAATTATCGCTTATTGTTAGTTGAATTTATATAAAATAAATAGATTGGGATTTATCTATCCAATCGGTAGTAATTAACAGCAACAGTGATTTACAATATGTTTTATCAAAAATACTCACCACAGAACTATGTGTCTGACATTGTTTGTTCTTGTACGGCTTGACACTGATACTGTCCGAACAATAGGTATCAATGTAGACATATTGTTAACGATTCAATGGAAAATTACCCAACAGATATCAAATCCCTTAGAGATGTCCAACAGATCATATCTATATCTCGCACAGCATCATGTTCATGCAGTATCTAATCACATCACTTTGTTAAACAAAGCATTGTGCAACTGTAATAATAACCTGTTCCCGTCTCTGATCTATTATCGGGAAGGATGTTACACCTACGTTCACTGTTCAGTGATATTTGATGAGTCAAAAACACCTCTGATACTTCAGTTGTCGGGATTAAATATTACTTTTCAGAAAAACCAGAAGAACCGCTGAAACGTTAAACTTATATTTTCCTAATTAGTTGAAATATTTTATATCCTCCAGTATTTAGCTAAATTAAGTGAAATTCTGGCTATACAACCGCATTTCTGCCACAAGTCCCGTGCTTTATGCTCTCAGGGTTGCCAAGCGCGATAACTCACGATTACACTGGCTAACCTGGGTCCAGAGGGCTGCGACTATCAACTACCCAGTCCTAATTAATTCGCCTTTATCTCATAATATTCATACGGAATTGGGTGGCTTTATCTCATTCGGTATCACGGTCATGCCCTCCTTGATATCTTCTACTTACCATCGTTATAGGAACACAACCATGTTGCCATCATGTGCAAGTCAAGTTATTACTTATATCTGGCACAGTTGCATTTGGCTGGATTAGCCAAAAAATTTATCAGAATTTCATCTTCATCTTCAAGCATTCTTATTGATCTACATTATTTAGGTATACGCAAATATATGTTAGATATTTTAGATATTTAATTATTTGCGTAAATAGTTTAGTATGTATGATTCACAGAGCAGTGTAGTAAATATCTATACCTAAAGTTGCGCGGTTGCTAGAAAATTATGGGTTTGCACACCTGAGACAAGTTTAAGTCATATAAATTCACAAGCGGAGCGGAAGCCAGCTATTGCAGGTAGGTATGTGTGGAAGTTACCACATTCAAACAATAATAATTGTATTGTCAGGCTAAGTACCTAAGTATTTCGAAGGATGTCTACTGTAGCTCCTAAAGAGCCCTATCTAATTATTAAACAGTCATCGTTGACCATTATTTGTAACTAATTATATCATAGATTTCTCCAACTTTGTCGGCCTTGCTCTTCACTAAATCATTTCAGCTGCAAGGAATTATTTTTTTGTCTTTGAAATAGACGGCTCCGCATTATTGCCAGACAAGAATTTGGTTTCTCTAAAGCTATTCTACTAAATAATCACTGAACTAATAATCTACTGAAGCTCAAAACAAATTTCGTAGATTGTTTTCTCATTGATTGGTACATCTAAGAGACCATATTATGATATCTTAATTGTCATGTTCAATGTCATTGTCAATTGTCAATTGTCATTGTCAACCTTCAACAGTAATCTGGATGGAAAGAATTACATTAAAAGTTTATGCTTCTTTGATTAATCAATAGGTCCTTATATGTATGTGTTTAACAAGATCTCCTCACTCATCATGCTCATGCACGAATCAGGTTAGCGACACTCGACGTTTCTATATTCAATATCTGTTATTGTATACATCATTGTGTCCAAAGATTAGGCGGGCCAGATCTGGTGGTGCTCCAAGACAGCGGCAGGGGTGAGAACACAAGGTCTCTTCCGAGCGTCGAGCCTTTGGCTTTCCATCATCCGGGCCTTCGGCCCTGAGTTTCAGTAGATTCCCCTGTAAATGTACCTAATTGCTTAGAACACCTGTATATTATACGATATTTCTATATTCCTATCATTCAATAATCCTAAGATGAGGAAAACATCATTATGTCGTATATGTCCCCCCCCCCCCCTTCCTTCCCGACTTAAACACTTGAAAATATAGATACTTTCGTTTGCTAGTATCTGGCCCATTCGACTTAATATGACGATATAGTATTAGGTACTATGTTTAGATAGATTAATGTTTTAATGTACACTTTTTGCTATGTTCAAGCTTTCTTTGTTCAATCGCGTGCGTACGACCTTTTGAATACGCATGCGATTTGTTTGGATTAGTTCGTTGTTTGTTTTCACGACATTTTACTCTATTTAACACTATTGTACTGATGCAATGATTGTAGTAATTTTACGTACAATAAAGAGAGATATTATTATTATTATTATTATTATTATTATTTTTATTATTATTATTATTACGTCGTACTATACTTAGCAACTTATTTGGTTAGAGAAGATATAGAGCAACCTTCGACAACGCTAACGTGTGTTTGCTCATGTAGTTTTTTTATCAGCTGCTTTCAAACTCCAGGGTTCATTCCAACACACTAATTAGATTGGACTTCAGAGTCCAAGTCATTATCAGAACCCGGCCTCATAAATTGGTAATAACACTAAAGAGAATACGAATAAATTTCGCGAAGACGACGCTCTCGGTAACTAACTATCATAATTTCTATTTCCATTCCAATTTCAATTTCTATTTTATATTCTATTTCAATTTCCTATTCAATTCCAATTTCATTCCTAAGTCAACCATTAAATCTAAAGTCTAACAACGAGCTCCAAATTAATACAAGTGATTATTGAATTTTATAAATAATTATAAAAATCATAATTTGTCCTGTTCGCATTTTAGTGTATTTTGCGTTTCTTAATAAATTGTTTTCATATTATTAAATCCGTTGTTTCGTTGCGTTCCTGAAGATCCATTACACTCCGTTAAAGTTAAAATATTTTATGTTTTTTGTGTTACCATTTTTTTATATGTCGCTATACGTTTATATGTCAAAGTTAAAGCCTGTCATCTCACTTTGTGTTATTTTTTTTCTACGTCGCTCCTTAAGGACCAATATATCGATGGTCTAATTCTAATACCCTGTATCTGCAAAAAATACAAATTTGACTTTTTCCCGCCATTCTGTTGTACGTTTACTCTGTCATGAGTTGAAATACACGGTAATGGAAACTTTCGAGATCGCGCGTAAAAGTTACTTTCGCTTCAATACTACGGTGTCCGAAATTAGACCCGACAGCGTAGTTTTTTTTAGGATTTAAGAAAGGTGATTATGCTCAAAAATATTCAGCTTTTTTATATAAAAAAAAATCACAAAAAAGATCCTTTCGCGGATTTGAACTCCCTACTCTCAAATGGTCAGGCCTCCCCTTTGCCAAGCCCACCAAGTTACTAATTGAATTTTATAGCGTTCCGCGGTTATATCTGTTACATGTGATTGCTCAGTAGGTACCTACAACACCACATTTTCAATAAAAATTATTTTTTTAAACTTGTCATGTCTTCGTTATTTGTTGACCACTGTGGATCATTTTTTCACACGTATTTAGGTGAATCAATTGTTCTTCTAATTTTCTCAATCAAACATAAGTGTGTTTGAAAAAAATTATAAGAAACAAATTACGAACGATTTCACGATTTATTAATTTTTAAGTAAGTGTAAGCTAATTATTGACTGGCGAGGAATTTTTTTATTTTTCGATAAAAGAGTCAACATATGCGAGATGAATTGAAGCCAACACTTCAAATTAAATTTTGAAGAAAAAAAATTGAAAAAATTTTACGTTATAAGAAATACATAGGCAAGGGAAAAATGTCGGAATGACCTACCAAATCTTTCCCGACTAAGTCAGTTTTGCAAACCTTGACGGTGAAAAAAACTATATCTATACCTTAGAATTCCTCTATAATTCGAAATTAGGCGGAAAATGATTAATGAGCGACAATTTTTTTTAACGCTCACATAATTTTTTTTCTAAAAACGATCTCTATAAAGTTTGTAACGTCTATGCTTTCCCTAAGTAACTGTGCAAACAGAATCTTTCCGTGGTGTACTATTACCGAGAAAAAATCCTTGAGGTGGGACGCTGCAAAAAAAGTACAGCCTTGAACAAGGACCTTAAAATTCTCGTACCCGATTTTCAATAGGTAGTATTGGGGAGGCCAAGGTTCGTCCCTGACAAATTTCAATATTCCCGGTAACGGATCCCGATCATTTTCAATAGACATCGTAGGACCGTGAGCCTCTTAAATCGAACCTAATTTCAACTTTCCCAGATGAAAAATGGTGGCTGTAGAGCGTTTCCTAGGAGACGCACAGACAGACAGGCCTTCTGACGGACAAAATTGGGAAGGTAGTTTCGGTTTAATTACTGAGAAATCGGCTTCGCCGGTCTCGGAAGTTAACAATATGTCATAAACGCTTTCGACTCCTTCGGATTTCCGGCTCGACACACTCGCCGCTCTCGCCAGACATTTAAACTTTCAGAAGGAGGGTATTCCAAATCTCACCTCGTCTGTTGGACGACGAGACAAGTCAATATTTTAGAATTTCGATGACATGACATTTCAAGAGTTTGTGGTACAGTAATAATAAAATAGGAAACCAAAAAATGAAACGATGTATTTCTTGCCGTGAAAGTTAGAAATTGTTTTTCAAAGAGTAAACTAAATTAAAGAATGAAAGGTCAGCGTCTTATGCTGTAATGGTGGGCGCTTTTGTTGTTGGTACAACATGGTTTGGAAAATGTGGAGTTCCATATACAACTGCAAGTGGTTGTTCATCTTCTTCTGATGGTATGATGTGCGTAGGAATTGAGGCAGAAGACGTGTGGGCTGGTGATGTTGACGGATACATTTAGGCCATGGTACTTCTTTCTTTGCTATTCGTACGAAGCTGTTGTAATTCATGCTCTTGCACTAGTTATACTGAAAATCTTCCCTTTGGCAGCATGTACACGAACGGGATCGAGTGCTTTAAGAGATGGTGTTAGTCCGGACAAAAAAGCTTCAACTTTGTTCAGAATTTTGACGTCGTGCATTGACGTATTTGTGGATTCAGCTTTTTTTCTCAGCCAAAATGTATACCATTACTGAGATTATGCAGACTGTCTAGATTTCACTTTAATAGTTAGGAGCTTCCGTTTACGTCCTGCAGATGAAGGCCTCTTTTCGGCAGAAACTTGATTGGTTGCAGTAAAGGTCTCATCAGGTTCATTAGCATTGCTAACATCTAGTAGTTCCGTGTGTTTCCTGGATAGAGTTCTGCTGTTGCGATTCAATGTTGTTGTGCCAAAAATTGTGCCTCTGAAAAAAGAAGCTTTTTTGTAATTGGACTATCTTTCACCGTTTCTGAGATTATCATTATAGAATGTAGGTATAATGTACTGGGGATGTCAGCGCTACTCCAATAGTTACAGAAGACTAATTTAACAGAGATTAATTATCATATACCTACTTGGGTCGTCTAGTAAGCAATATAACTTATGTTTTCACGTGAATATGGAAAAATTCCATTTTGGTTATATTATTTTCTTAGTTATGATTTAACGAGTTACTTTCTTCGAGAGATCTGTATTTTCGCTGCCTTTGAAGTCCAAATCTATGACATATTTCACATTTTAGGAGGATAATATCTAGTGACCAGAACACTCAGTAATGAAACCCGAGAAGATAATATCTAACATCCTATATGAAGTGATAAATGACGACACCTAAATCTATCGGCGCTGCAATGTTTAATCGCAAACTACCCCTGATATATTGCAAATAGCAACCCCCTTGCCTCTATTATCGTCTGCTAATTGTCTGTCGCGATAAAACAACAGTAGCAGCCGTAGGTTACGGCTGTCAGTTCCCCTTATTACTACCCTCCACTATCTAATCCCGTGTCGAGATGTTGCCATGTGATTCAGTAGGTATATTCAACAACCGGCTTCACATCGCAATCATTCTGCATTATTATTTAGTGTTCAAAATAAATCCTCGAATACAACAATTTTCTTTGCAATAAATAGGTAAAATTAGAAAAAATAAATAATGGAATAAATATGTAAATATGTAAAATATCAATATAATTTCATTGGTTTTTGGGCAATGGCGTCGTAATTTTTTTTTTAAATAGCAACCACCAACCGTCCATTTCTCCTTTATTTACTATAAGCTTAGATATAACTGAAATAAAACACCAAAAAGGCTTCTTGGAGTTTTCTGCTTACACAGCTTACGAACTCGTCTTTTCGATTTTTCAACTCGATGTAGGTATAGCCATCAGTCCTCTTGATTTTCGGACTGGTTCCCTTGCCAATTGATCAGTTTTACACACACCCTTCTGAACGTTCAACAACGTTTACTGTAAGTTACTTTAATTTTGTTGATGTCATTGTGTTCATTTTTTCCAATTTTATTCTTTCACAGTGAAGCCGTCCTTTTTCCCTGAAGATGGTCTAGTAGACCGAAATCGGTAGGGTGCTTGAAGTAGTACGCTAATAAAGTCATCCAAAAATTTGGCTCCATTTTTTTTTCTTTATCCTCTCGTGAAAATAAACAATGTATGAAAAGTCAATAAAAAAATGTTTAAAAATTTTTTTATCTAAATTTTTCCTTCAATAATTGTTAGTGAAGAGGTTGTTGAAAATAAGTCCACAAAAATCGGTTCTGTGGGTACAGCCCCCCCCCCCCCCCCCCAAAAAAAAACCCTTTTGTTAAAAAAGTATTTGGCAAATAACTGATTCCGTAGAATTTATCCAAATATGCTCATTGGAAAAAATAAAACTTGAGTGATTTCCTAACAAAAAGGTTTCTTTTAATTTTTCCGTATTTTTAAGATTAAGTACGTATTCAATATTTAAGAAATTGAAAATTTTGTATTTTTATGTGCGCGAATTTTCGGTTATTTGAATTTTTAGCGCTCAGCCTCTGCTACATATTGACTATTTGTAATTGAAAAAAAGTTTGTTTGTCAAAATATTCATTTTCCATAATAAAATAGTGTCTTTCGAGATCCCGATTCAAACATGCTTGCTCAAAAAAGAAGCGCGCTTGTATTTTTGAACCTGAAATTGTGTGGGATAAATAGGCACTTGCCTTATACAAGAAAGAAATGAGCGATTATCCACCAAAGTGGGATGCAATCTGAGCCTTGCTCCTTTAATCACCCTGGAGCAATATCTTTGATTTGAGGCAATCCGTATTTCGGGCACTGCTATAAATCCACCGTTGTCTTTTATTCCAAGTTTCACACAAATTCCATCGGTAAGTTGGTCTTTGAAGTGAGCAAATAAGTGAGCAAGTGATCAAGTAATACAAGAACGTCCGTATCTTTGCAATCAATGACATACCTTGATAATCGTGCAAGTTTTGCTTCCAGGATGTGTAAAAAAAATCAGCTTCTTCCTCATTAGAAAAAAAAAAGACTGCAACTTGTACAAGAGACTAGAGATCAGTTATATGTATATGAGTTTACTCAAACTCACTGATAATATTTTTTTTAAATGGGTGTTAACAAACTCAATAATATGTCCCAAAGCATTTTTTATTGGTGGGAGTGTTCAGTATCCCGGTCGGAGAAAATTCCATTAAGGTAAGGTCCTCAATTCGTACTCAAAAATTTCTATATATTGAATGTGTCTACTCATCTCTTTGGTAACCTTTTTTGAAGAAGCTTTTTGAGTGGCAGTGCCTTTTAGTCCAGTAGGTAAATTAAAAAATGTACCACAAATTAATAAAAAATCTTATCTAACATTTTCCTTCAATAATTGTTAGTGAAGAGGTTACAGAATATGTATATGTCCGCAAACATATTTTATGTCTCCTTCAAAACCCAATTTGAGTTTTCTTCCTAGCTTGTTTGGTTTTCGAGAAATTTCATTTTTTCTAGAGGCTGCGCGCCAAAAATTTAAAATAAACGAAAATTCGCGCCCATAAAAATTTTCATAAAAAAATATTAAATAACTCTAAAACTAAAGACATGTACGAGAAAATTACAAGATACCTTTCTTTTTGGAAATCACTCAAGCTTTCTTTCTTCTAATAAGATTTTTTCCAACGAGTAACGAGTTATTCGCAAAAAAAAACGTATTTAACGAAAATGTGGAAACAGATTTCCGTGGACTTATGATCTATAACGTCTTCACTAACAATAATTATTGAAGAAAAATCTTAAAAAATATTTTTATTAACTTTTAGTACATTTTTTACTTCACCGACTGGACTATTTAATCATCAATCGACGTCGAGGACCGTCTTGCGGAAAAATCCATAAACAAATAACAAATTATCCTATTAGTAGTGTAATAAAAATGGAATAACCCCCTGATCGGAACACTCAGATCTATAAGATTTTCAGAAAGTATTTTTTGATTAGATCTTAAAGAGAAAAGTTACAGTAGGTTAGAGTGTCTAAAATATGTCTAAAATATTAAGCTTGCTTTTCAGAAGAGCACTTTTTAGCGTATGTTTTCTCATTTAACTACGCGCTTTAAGGAATACATATGCCAAAATGTGAGGTTTTTCTTGTAGTTTAAAATGTTAAAAAATCATTTTTGGGGTAATTTTTACATTTCACCACCTACAGCCGCCCCCCTTCCCTCCCGCGCAGAAATACTTTTGACGCCTTCAGGATCTTGACAGTTTTTTTCGGTAGGGGATCATTTAAAATTGCTTTCAGCTTTCAATATTTTAGTGAAAACGATAATCATTTCTAGACAACTTATTTTCGAAAAGAGAACTCACTAGTAAAGCTTTGAGTAGGGATGAGTGATGGGATGCTATTACTCTTCGATTTGACAATAAGACAAATTGAAATAGAGCACTCCCAAAGTTCCCAAGTAAAAAAGTTTGATTCATAAAAGCCTCGTTCTTTTCTAAAAGTCGAAAAAGGTGTTATTTAGTTTTCAGTCAGCATTAAACTGTACGCTACTTCAGGCTTAAGAAGGCGTTGTAAATAATGAAAACATAACAACATATTACTATAAATATGTAATACTAGGTGTACACAAGTACCTACTTATACCTACTATAGGGATCAAAACTATCAAGGAATGAAAGTAAAAATTTATCTGCTTGTATATTTAATCTTTCCAAATTCTTTAGCGATCATCCTGTATAAGAATAATAAGAATAGTTGACGGGTTACACCCTGTTGACTTGCGGCTTACAATATTCCATTTAGAGCCCTATTTAATCTTCATTAGCCCGGACATAAGGATTCAGGATGCTCCGGCGATTTAATACAGGTAATATCAGGGAGGTTATTGTTGGGTTTGGATATAAAAACCTCCCCTGGCCCTACCTTTGTTCTCAAAGCGCCGTGGCAGGAAGGGGATAGTAATGCTTTATCGTCCTCTTTATTCCATTTACTGGGTGAAAAAGATGCACAAAGCGCCCCCCGGCGTGTGTAAAGCACACCCCATGACATGTCGTTATTTAGCTTTTGTTTATCGGAAATTGAAATATCTGCGGATGTTAACAAAGACATTAGGAAAATTATTACGCCAGTTTTAACATTTCTATGTTACGTTAGTGCTTTTGTGTAATTTGTTATTATGCTGCATAAGTAATTAAAACGGCGGAATAAGAACACATTGAAAATTATGTAGATAATTTATACAAATAATGTACCTATAATTTGCTTGCTATTAATAATTTACACGCAATGGTGAATATGGCGTTATTATTGTAATTATTATGCATTGCATATTTCGTTTTAATCTCGAGCTTATTGCATTTCGAATCAATTAGAACTTTAGTTACATAATATTATTACGGACTGATGCATTCGGTATACTTTGGTATACAATGCTTTATTCATTTTAAGGGTGAAATGCTGAGTAAATCAAATTAATCAACTAATCAAAAGGAAAATATAGATAGAGACAAGAAAAAATACAGAATATACTACAAACATACAGGGTGTATTGTAACGTCCGCATAATATTAGCACCACGCGATTCTACATCAAAAACAGAACAAAAAAGTCCTCAACAGTTTTTTCTTGATGTACACAGATTTTAAGATATGGACAATTTAACGTTCTTAAACTTTGCAACACTGGCGCTGGTATAAAAATTAAGATAACTTATTAGACGTGAAGTCACCTCACTGGTATAGTGTGCCATTGCTATGTAATCGAAAAAAGGTGCAACAAGACAAATGTCATGCTGCGACGTGTCAATGTTGCAATTTTTTTTAAGATTTTTTATTTTTTCAATTTTTTATTCAACAATTAAAACGCGCAGTTGCAATATTGATTGGAAGTATTGGAACTCAGGAAATCAAATAATTCCTAGTTTTGAAATGTTAATTAAAACCATTTTTACCAAAAAAAAATCTAAAATTTTTGATAATTTGACTATTTTACTTCTTACTTAAGAATTTTTTAATAATATTAAGCAATATTTTTGAGTATTAAAAAACTTCAAATTTAAACTACAATGGTCGATAGCTTCGTTATTTAAGGTCTAAGAGCTAAACGGTATTAAAACTTTATGCTCTGTTTTTGATGTAGAATCACGTGGTGCTAATATTATGCGGACGTTACAATACACCCTGTATAATAGGAGTAGAGCAGCGAAAAAAACTTGGATGTTCGAAAGGTGTAAATAAAATAATTTGAGTGAAATTAATGTCAACAAAAAAGATAAGAGAGCTCACATATGCCAAAGTCAAACGAGAGACAGCTTTGATAAGAGATGAGTGAGCAGGTTATAATGATGGTAAACAAAGGAGCTTATCTAATCCTCAGAGGCAACAATATGTGTACCTACTTACATATAAACTTTTCAAATGCCAAACAACCGATCAATATGTGGATTATTAAATGTTTCAGACATGTTG
Organism: Malachius bipustulatus; assembly: GCA_910589415.1. NCBI lineage: Eukaryota > Metazoa > Arthropoda > Insecta > Coleoptera > Melyridae > Malachius > Malachius bipustulatus. The sequence continues at coordinate 36,095,120 of OU342634.1, read as the reverse complement.
CCAAAAATAACAAGTCGTGAGGTATTATTATTCTGTAAAGATCACAAAAACTGTCAAAGTAAAACGTAGGTTTGCAAAATTTTATCTCAAAATAAAGGCAAAGGATCTGTTTGAGTATCTTCAACTCCTTTGACGTGTCTCGCTGAAATATATATTTTCATCTGTTAGGCCTAATTATCCTACAGAATTTTTTTAAGTAAAAATTTACTTGTTTTATGAAAAAAAACAGCTTTGATTATCAATTATAACGGATCATGAAGACAATCTAATAATTTCGAAAACGCATCAATGAAGATAATCAAAATTTCACGGGCCCTAGAGTGTTGTCTATTATCCATTAGTATGAGGAGAGAGAAACCCAAGTTAATTGAATAGAGATTATAATGTAATGGAAACAGCGATGAAATCGATACTTTCAATATAAAATTTAAATACGTGTTTGTTGTGCTGGGAAAACTACTCAATAAACATTGAGTACTATTTTCCAATCGTGAGTGCTATTTATTTTTTTACCTATAATAATTGGAACGAACCAAAAGCTGTGAATGCCATAATGTATATGCGTTTCTGTAATTACTGAACTCATGTATCAATGTTTGAGTGACCAAATAACCAAAGCAATAAAAATGCTTCTCATTTAAATTTTACACAAATATCATATAACTCATAAACCATTCAATCTAAATTCCAATGGTGAAAACCAATCTGTATTCGCTTTCCTCCAGCAATTCAAAAATATAATAATATACAGACTGTTGCAGGTTAAATAACGAAGTAAGTGTCAATTGCCCATATTTGCGGAAGTGCGGCTATCTGGAAAACGTTTCCATTGATTTTCTCGTGATCACTAATATGTCCAAGCCATTTTGCTTTTGAGGTTCTAGGACCAACTGTTCCCAAGATATAGCCGCTTACCTACCAAAAAATTTACTTTTTTTCACCTTGATCGCGACATGACTTTGTGGACTTGTATCTTACTCATAGTTGCGCGGGAACCCTTTATAAAACATTAATATATTATCGTGGGTTCTCGCGAATTTAATTTCTGGAAACTTTGATGTCAACCTGAAGATTACTCTTTTTAACTGTTTTTTAATTGGTTTACTCCATATCCATGCTCCTGTTTGGAAAATACGGATTACGAAGCTTTATGCACCTTGGCTGACAAACAACTTTATTCACTTGCGGAATAAAGCACACCAGAAATAGAAAAAACACGCTCTTAGACAAATTTCAACTATTATGAGTTCTTGCGTAATCATGAACCACTGGTATCTGTATTAACACGTCTCGAGTTGAAAAAATATTTCTTCTCTATGGCGTGTAACATTTTTTTCAATAGTTTTCCCAAAGTTTTTATCAGGACTTTTTTGCAGCTTTAGTGTGGTTTAGCTTTCACCTCGTGTAGGTCAGTTCCCAGAGTTACAGAACAAGGATTTGTGGGTTTGGAAACTTCCGAAGGAAGCAACCGATTTCGTGAAAGAGATCTGTGAATATCGACTTATCTGTCGTAATACACCGATACCATAGCCAGCTAGATTCTGCAAGCTTAATTTCATTCTGTGCATTTACATTGAGGACTCGATATTTTGTGTGAGACTGAAGTCAAGTCAAGTAATCGAGAGGATAAGTTTGTCGAGAAAAACAATACACCCGGCAAACTGTTACAGAGTGCTTTTAGTGGAGTGAGAAACCGTGTACCTATTAAAACATATTGCAGATGGCATCGATAAAGTGTTTAAATTCAGGTTTGTCTCAGTGGGAAAGGTCACAAAAAGCATAAATTCTAATAAATGTCATTTCGTGGGCTTTGGTGGAACCAGTATCAGTGTACTTAGGGTTTGTGGAGACTATATTGTTTCATTTTTACCGCATATGATTGTAAAAGTTGTTTAGAAAAAAACTTATTTGTGGAAATTTGGAAGATTACAGTTGTCAAACCTATTCCAAAAGTTAATACTCACAACAATTTTAAAGACCTTAGACCTACAAGTATCTTGCCTGTTCTTTCAAAGACATTAGAGAAGATCATAATGTGATCTTCTCGATCGAGCTGATCTTCACAACTCGAAGATTTTGATATACTGCCTGTGGTTCAGTCTGGATTTCAATCCCTGCATGGATGTGGTACAACCCTAGCCTGTAACAAGGACAACATTCTGAGGGCGAGAGATGCTGACATGGTTAGTACTGCTTTGGTCCTTTTTGACTTTAGCAGAGCTTTTGATACAATTAATCGCCAAATGTTGCTTGCCATCTATCGACATGTGACAGCTGGTGAAGACGCCTGTACTTGTTGTCCAGCTACCTCGCTAATCGGAAGAAAGTTGTTGATGGAGCTGATAAAGTGTTTTCTTTCAATTTTTCAAAGCAGTTTCGTTTGGAGTACCTCAGGGCTCTATCCTAGGTCCTTTATTATACATTTTTATGCCTTTATCATTCGTTTTTTGCTCACGAGATGTAACTTTCAATCTGAATCATTAACTGCGATATTTAAATTTGCTATCTTTTGCCAATCGTCACTATCTGAATTTGAATCATGCTAAAAAGAAAGTGTTGCTGGTTGGACCACAGCATTAGGCAGATTTCACATCTGTTCACCCTAAGTGTTGCAAACATAGATGTAAGACTTAGATGTTGAGATTTAAATCTCACATCACAGATTTATTAAGAAAAGATTACTACCAATCGCTACTCGGTACTCGTACGGGAGAAACGCGCGTTTGAAACTCCTGTCGAACTGGCCCCAGTCCTGCCAGTCGTCCTTGTTGACCCTGTACCAGAGCAGCGTTTCCCCTTTTAGGAGCACTGGTAGCGCCTTCAGCATGCCGCTTTTCGGGAAGCTTTACGTGTTTCGTAACTCTTCCAGGCGTTTGATGAAGAGGGCTGCGTCGTCTCGCTTGTGGTCGAATTGCAGTCCCCACTCGAGGGCTTGGTCGATTATTTCCACTTGCGGCGGCTGGTGGTACCCGGTCGGTGCTCCTGCCGGTCCCCTTGCTGATTGGAGAGCCAGTTTTATGCGCGCTACCTCGGCTTCCAATTCAGCGATTCTGTTTTGTCCGTTTCTGTTGGCCATCTTGTGTCCTGGTTCTGTTCCTGTTTGCTTCTGTTACAGTTCTGTCGTGTGCTGTATTCTGTTACTGACGTCTTGAATATTCGGCGTCAATCTTGTCACTCATCCCGCTAGATACTGTTACTGTCTTCTTCTGATCCTGTGACTGTACTGTACTATGTGGTGCTGTGGCTGAAGAGTTTAAATTTATACGTTGGGCGCCAATCTTGTAACGGGATTTTCTGCTAGGTAGAGGTGGATGTCCCAGGGATGGGTAATTGCCCCCTTGTACCCGTGACAAGTCAATTAAATCTACAATATTTATTTACACAATACTCTATTTACATATATTCGTATTTTCCAAATTAATATCGATAACCACTGTATCCCGTGAGCCGGCTATCGTTCTTCGCAGGCCGTCTGACTGGTCGCAGATAACCGCGCCGGGGCGCATACTAATGCCGATTGGTCGTGTACCTACGGCCACTCTTGAACGGTTCGTTATCGGCTCGCTAGTGCCAGTCGTCCACTCGCCGTTGCACGGTGCGTGTCGGTTGCTGCAATATCCGGAACACGTACCGGATAGGAAGTGGGGAGAAATATTCTCTGGCGACGAATTACCTGAAACAGAATCCGCTCCCGGTATCTCAATGCAATTCCGGGGCGGCTATTACTGAATCCGGCCCTCAATACAGGCCGAGTCGTGACTGAAGGGACTAGCCGTCGTCTCGACGTAATGCCGACGGATCCCCTATACTGGATCGGTTGCCGGCCAGAACTCATTCCATCCTGGTCGGTCCACCGACGTCCGGTTACGGTTAGGCTCGACTCATTCCATCGACCTACTGTAGCCGGCTAGATAAACTGGACGGAGTGCACTCACTACATGCCTCCTGAAGACCTCCTAGCTCAATTCACAGGGAGGGAGATGGTTCTCGAGTCCTGAGGAATTCCTCGGAACATCTGACTGGCTTCTCCGTTGGCTCTGCTTATATAGCCGGTGCCGGCGGAGATAACCTGCTAATCACTGTCGCACTAAAACTGCACTAAAAACTGTATCCTTCTGATAAACCCCTCGAATAATTAAAATAAATAATAATTAACAACGAATGCCTTGGAATTCGTTACAAACTTAAGTTAATATAACTACAACAAGCGACACCTGATGGATGTGAAGGTAAAAGCGATACTTTGTGATGCACTAGTACTGTCCAGTTTACATTTTTGTGACATTGCATACGGGCTTAGCTTGATTTCCGCTTGATAAGTGTAAGACACAAGTCCTGCAGAATTCTTGCTTGAGATTCATTTATTGTGTATGACAGATTGGCGGAAAATGCTTCGCTCAACATGAAAAATGGGAGAAAAAAAAAGTTCAAAACACCAGGATACCTAACCGAGAAAATTACATATACCGATCAGACATGCAACAATCTTAATGGAAGATTCAAGGGTACTATGTCATTCCTACGTCACAGTACTGAAGCTTTTAAAACCAGTTTTTCTTATCAGATTGTTAAGGTGTATGGCTCCGTGCCTAATGATGATGATTTGAGGTGCATGTCTGGTCGGTTGTTCAAAAAACGTTTAGCTGAAAGAATCTTTAACAATAACTAAAGAGTTTTGAGATAGAGGATTAGTGTCACTGTCACCTGTAAATTGATTGCCAGGATAAATGCTGATACCGCTCTCATTTAAGTATTTATTTATATAAATTACAACTTTCTTTTGACCCAATAAGTTTTCTAAGAATGTTTATAATTTGGAAGTATTGCCTTAGAGAACACGTGCATATACCTTAACTTGGGGCACGTATTGTAACGTACATTTTGTACGTACCGGCTAAATGCCAGCGACACACGAGACAACTACGGTGCGCGCGCAATAAGTGAGTGATGGTGGTTTTTAGTGCGACGCAAACACGGCCGGCTGGAGGCCTCGAGTTCGTCGACTTCGACTGTCGAGTCTCGTCGACCTCGACTGTCGAGTTCCGATCCGGTACGCAGATGCCTGCGTTCTGACCCTTCTTTCTCTCCTGGAAATTCGCGGAAGAAGGTTCTTGCAAACACCTGTCGCGAATAATATACATAATGGCGTCTTGAACTTACCGTTCAAATATTGGGAACATCACCCACGTTTTTGGTTTGCTTTTCCGTACCGAGACGAATTTTCCCTACCGAGACGAATTTTCCGTACCGAGGCAAGTTTTCCGTACCAAGGCACATTCTTTTTCATACCAAGGCCACTTCTTCATACTGACGAAAGTTCCTGCGAAGTCCACCTTTCGCACCGAAGCAAGTTCCTGGAGCCAAGCCTGAAGATCCAGTCTACTACCAGCTAGACTTGTACCTCGTACCGAAGGGCCCTGACCTAAAGATCGTCACCCTCGTACTGGAGAGCCATACGAAGATAAGTGCCTTGTGAACCAGTAGTACCTGACCAACTCATTCAGCTCAATCGCACGCTCTTGTTTTTTTATTATTTGTTAACCGTGCTCAAGAGTCTGTGATAGTAACATCTGTGATTTTTTTGTTTTAAATATTCATAACTGTGATTTATTTTAATAAAGAGTACCTGTTGTTCTGCTGACCTGCTTGTTATTGTTGACCCTCTTAGACTAGCGATTCAACCTACGACCCTTGTTGTCTTTTACTGTCTCATGCTCTCAACGACTATTTTCCCCCTCTAAGGGTCTAATAGTTCGTTTCAAGTGGCGCCCAACGTGTCTATCTGCCAATAGTTCGTTTCAAGCGGCGCCCAACGTGTCTATCTGCCAATAATTCGTTTCAGTATCATTCATCAACACGAACTGGAATTCAGTCATCTCTCAATTCGTTTAAAAGAACTTACCGACATATCTCTTTTACATCTCCTGACAAAAAATTATAACCAATCAGACCCAACTTATACACTGAATTTAATTTTCATCTCTTTGCGCTCTAGCGAAGTAGACCTGCATTAAAAATAAATGTTCTAACTCAAACGAGTATAGGTACAAATCGAAACTATCTGCTCGTTCGCATTCCCTGAAAGCTCCCTCGGGTATATTTGCCTGGCGTGCTAGGATACAGAAGTGAAAGTGATGCAAATAGCTAGATGATCATTATGCGCCTCCTTTGTGTATCTGCGTTCTTCGAATCGCCGCAGATAGATCACTTTCCTCCATCGACTCCGCTCCCAGAGATCCTGAAATTTATTTTCCACTTCATCAATCCCGCCGTCTACTATATGACGAGATAGGGCGCCCTCTAGCGTGAGCGCCCACTACGCCGTGTTGTTATTCAAATGTTGCCGCAATGCTCGGCGGCGGTGATATATTATGGAGACAGCCTTCAATCAAATCATCACGGAACTGAACTCGATATTCGATATATTCAATGTCGCGAACTTTCATAGGTAGATGTCTTTTGAACGTTTTTGAATTATTATTCTAAGCCTGGGGAGTTTTATCTTCACGTAAATAGATCGTTGAGGTGCTGAGTTAAACAGTACAAGAATATTTTTTACAATTACCATGTTTACACTGTTTCAAGTACAGTAAAAGAAAAATTTCAGCTACTTTTTCTTCGCATTATGTCTGTGTATACTCTTTCCATAACTAAACAGATGATAATCAATCTCGTGTCATGCTTGAGATGTGAGATCTCTTGGAAAATCTACTTATCTTTATCAAACATTATATGGAATGTAGACAGAATTAGAGATGAAACATCCAGCCAAAGTATGGAAATACCACAAGTAGGAATAATTAGTCATATTGATTTCACTCTGGTGTTGGTGTTACAGCAAAAAGCAGAGGGTGCAAGCGAACTGTGGATGCGGAAGGAATTCTAAAGTAGATATTTTACCCTTCTGTCATGAAACGAATCCCTAAATTGAATATTTGATAAATAATTGTATTAGGTTCTCTTTATTATTAACGTGTAAAATTACCATGTATAACAAAATGTATGATGTTAACCGACAAATAATGTTTATTGAAATATAAAAACGGTATAGGGACTGTGAAACACCACCTATAGACTGTGCAGGGTGCCAAGTAGCGCCAAAACAGCAGCGGCTAGTAGATACATTTCGACCAGCTAGCAAAAGCTGAAGCTTTTGCTATCAGCTGTGGCTTTACCCAACTCGTTGACGAACCAACCCGCATTCCCGATCACGAGACAGACTTCGCTAGCCTTCTGGATCTCTTCTTTCTGGATACGAATTCTCAAATTAATAGCATAACAGTGAAGGCTCCATTGGGTTTAGTGTCAAAGAAGCAAGTAAACCACAGGTAGTCTGGCACTATAGATCGGCCAAATGGGAAGAACTCAGGGAACACTATCGAGCTTTTCCATTGAGGAGCGTCTGTTTCGGCTCTGATGATTCATCTGTTTGTGCTAGGGAAGCTTCTCAAGTCATCTTAATTGGCATGGAAACTTACATTCCTTTTTCCACAAAACAGCCCTCAAACCTTGGTTCAATAAAAGATGCAAGGAAGAGCTGTCGTATCCAAACAACTAGCTTTTCAACAGTGACGAAAGAACCCCGACGACAGAAATCACCACAATTTCATCCTCGCACGAAAACGATGCAAAGAAATAATAGACCAAACTAAGAAAGCTCATAACCAGAGAATCAGAGATAAACTTCTCTCCTGCCCCAACGGTTCGAAATATTTTTGGTCGGTCACTAAGGCAGTTAGCCAGAATTTCACCAAATCCACCATTCCACCACTTAACCGGAATATAATAGAAATGCTGAGTTTATGTGTGCCAAAATAGAATCTTCAATAAATAGAGGGAACATCGATCTTGACTATGTAGATAAGACAAAGTTGATCCACTTAATTTTGGGCTTCCAGAACTAGTTCATTCTACCCAGATGCAAATTTACTAAACAAATTGTTGAATGGACAAACACCAACATCCACGTCGAGACTGAGATTCGAACCCAATGGATGGTAGCAGCAGCAACTTAGTAGCGTGAAACTGGCGACATGAAATATACTAAAATAATATCCACGGTTGGAGGTTGGATGATAAATAAAACACTAATGTTTTAAAATTGTACTGTATTTTGAAACATTAGTGTTTTATTTATCATCCATCAGTATGCAGAGATTCTACAAAGTAAGGGCTGAAAACATAAAAAATATCCACGGTCATAATTTCCTTGTTCACATAAATCAAAGAACATCGTTTCTCAAATTCTCAACCCCCTACCGGGAAATTTTCGTGAGCATCCTTTCAAAATTGAATAGTCTTGCAAGCAAATGATCCTCTTTTCATTAAATTAAGTCCCCTTGACGTGGAAGTAATTAGAATACCCCTTAATTATCTATAAAAACCTCGCCTAATGAGGGGCTTGTTATTCCGCCACGTGAATAGAGAAATAACGATTCGGTGTGATTCGACCACTCGAATTAACTGAGTGATATTTATCTGCCTGGTAGATAATTACCAAATAACCAAATTAGCCGATTAGCTGTTATTTACTCAGTCTGTAAGAGTTATCAGGGCGGCCTAGGCCGCCCTTGCCTTGGACCGCCCTTCATTCCGACCGGGCGGAAGTATTTGTCAAGAGGGAAGTTACTGATGTCGTGAAATTAATTAATTAAAACAGTGGAGAAACGACGGAAGAACTCTAGCGGTAAATTAGAAATAAACTTTTAATGCCTGTAATTTCGGGCGGCTAAATGAAGAGTAATTGTGAGGACTAGATGTTTGGGGGGCGTCGCAACACGCCAACGAGAGAAATGTCCCACTGCATAGCAGCTCCTGTACAGGGCGAGCTAGTAAATAATCCGTTTTTGTTATTATTCTAAGAATGCGTTTGTGAAAAAATAATTCGGAGTCAATCAGAAATACGATTTTTACTGTAAGTAAAAGGTACCCTATGCCCGCATTTTGTTCAAACGGTACCATATGGCAAATGTTCTGTATTGTAACACCCTCTATTTAATCTAACAAACTTAGTATGATCCTGCGTCAAGGATCAATTTCTTTAATGTAATCTACCTTTTAAATGAAAGATCCTGCGTCGTGCGCACCAAATCTGTAGTGTCCTGCCTGACTAAAATGTCCCCAATCGAAGGCCTAATTTAATGATTTAAAAAGAAAAACCACTTTTGCCGTTTGAAGTGACAACAAGTCTGTCCATTTTCAAATTTACGTGTTTCTGAAATGTGGTGGGGAAATCTCCAAAAATTTACCTTTTGGTTGCAAGAAAACTGTTTCTTAAGTTGTATTGTAAATGAATCGTTTTACCATCATCAGCGTATGCAAACCTGCTTTGTTGCAAGAACTATGTCTACCATTCTTGCATAACAATTCACAATTTGGGGGCCTTTTTTATAAGAAAAATGAAAAATACTTCCTCACCAGAAAAACATAATATTACAAATCCTGATTCAAAAAGAGCACTCGTTTTCTCTCTATTATTTGTTTTCTGTAGATATAAATTTTTTAACTTGTATTGTAGCAGTATTGGCTACCTTTGGCAACCCTGCAGTGCCGCCATAGGCACACAGCGAAAATTAAGGCACGATGCACGATGTGAAAGATTTTAAGACTGAAAATAAAAATTCATGGGATTTGGATGTCATATATGTAGTCGCCAGGCAAAAGCCACTACATGCGGCATGCATGCATATAACATAAGAGGCACGGGCATTATGAACAGGAGCCCTACACTTTAGGATTTAACTGTATATAAAGGATTTAACAGTTAATCCACTAAATGAGGTTCTGCTCAGGGTCTACTCAACCATGGGCTCTGTTCACATTACCTTGAAAATGATTCTGATTCCTATGCATATTTTTTTCTGCACTAGTAAAATTCAACGAATTAGCTCACTCAAAACAGCGTGCTGGTATCGAGGCATATGAACACATCCTCCAGCTTGCTTGGGTAAAGGGATACACTGTCCACCGTCAGGACATGTGATGTTGCGGTTTGTTTGCTAAAAGCTCCTTTTATCTGTGCATTCGTAAAAAATGCACGTAAAAAGCTTCACGGGCACAGCAAAACACGGGATGAGTGATTTTAATTAGCCGTATAAAAACAAAAAGCCAAATAAAACTGTATCACGCGGTAAAGTATAAATACCTTTGTATTTATGTTGAGTGCGTTATTTAAATTATTGGTTTCTTAATCAATTTGTAATAAAGTAGTGTAGATTTGTAGATCTAATTTTGGGATAAAAAAATTATATCCAATTATTCATTTATTTTTTGCTCAAATATTGATTAAAAATATTCCATGGAAAAATTATGGGTTATGATTATTGATAAAAAATTGTTAGAATGCTAGAAAACTTCTTAATGAATTTTGAATAATGAGATTATAAGTAGAATAATGATATTTTCACTTAAATTTTGTTGTTTTTTTAGGGCTTTAGGTCCTATATTGATGTCAGCTAGGGTCATGATAGGATACTTCTGGATAGAAATTGACATGCAGTAAAAGAATTTACAGGACAACCGATTGCATCATAATGAGAAGTCTTCATGGTGATCTTCTTCCCACTTAAAAGTATAAGAGAGCACATAAATTGAAATTTTGTCGCTTATGACGCGAAACTGGAGCTTTAGAAATAATGCATTAGCATTCACCTCTAGAGAGCCTGAGATTGTGTTTGCAGTGCTAAATAAGAGTTGGGCAGGAGGACTTGGAGGCTTCGCCTCGGTAAATAACTGAGGGGTAAGAGGGTAATAAAGGGATGCCCACCACCTCCTTATCGAATAACTCGCCCCAGGGAGGAATACCTAATTCCGCTTCTGCCGAGACACGTTCCACTCGTTATACCAGGATTTTCTTTATATTCCGGACACAATTTAGATAAACGCCGGCTTTCCTATACACTTACTCTTTCTCTGATACAATCAAATACAATTCAGGGCGCTTCGTATTATTACTGCGGAAAAAAGTTTTCCTGGATCATAATAATATACATACAACTTATTACAGAATATTCAGGGTATAGTATCGTTGAATTGTGAATAATTCAAGGAGTAGACGAATGGTTTTTCTAGAAAATGAACCTTCGCAGACATGCAACAATAATTCTGGATGGGTCCCCGGAAAAACACTTATCTTTCGGGGAAATTCCCATCATACAAGAAAAATCGTTAACGTATGTTATCTAAAGGTAAGAGTACGGCCGCGGAAATTTGTTGAGTTGACGAATAATCAACCCTGTAGAAGAAAGGTCAGACATACTACTCGGATATGGGTGCTCCGCATTATTCGTTTTTCTAGAAAATGAACCTTCGCAGACATGCCAAAATAATTCTGGATGGGTCCCCGGAAAAACTCATCTTTCTGGGAAATTCTCATTTTCCAAGAAAAATCGTTAACTTTTTTTATATGAAGGTGAGGGTGCGGCCACAGCAATAATTTTTATTCAGTTATAAGTGTAGCTTTAGCAGATAATTATTTTTTTATTGAGCTCCCGGTCCTTTGCAATCCGATGTTCTGCATTCCGCGATTCTCCTCATTCACAAATAGGTGTTGCTAAAGACACCTGTTTTGAGTTTTTTGTATACATATGATGTCATAATAAGTTTTCTCTTGTATTACAAATTATTGAAAAAAAAATATATTCCAAAACAACTTTGAACAAATAATTATATTATTACAGGAAAAAATAAATTTAAGGATATCTTCCGGCCAGACTCTGCAACATAATTGAACGCTCAAATGAACTAACTGTAGGTGAAGTTCGATCGTAATTTACACCCCAGGGAACGATTCCCCTGGTTAAGATTATTCGAAATGCTATAATGAGTTTAAACTAATGACCTATAGTAAGGAGATGGTAGAGAGGAACAAGGAGCAATCAGCTTTAAAAATTTTGTCTAGTAGTTCAACAGTGGCGGACCGCACAGAAACGATGTTGTACTAAATAAACGATATATTTGAACAAGACGTTTAAACATAAATAGGTACTTTAAACAGCCTATATTGATTATATTTTATGGTTCTTCATCTTAAGCTTAATGATGTCTTCAAATTTCGACATTTTTTTTTAAGAACCGTGCATAAAAAATTAACTTCACCCGCCCGCGAGATATGCCTATCAGTCTAGAATGGTCCAATTTAACGGTGCGTATAACGGTGATAAAATATCAAAAACTGTGAATTTGTGGACACTGGGAAACTTTCTGTCCATTTTTGATCAAAGAATATGCTTTTAATTTTTTTCGCTATATTGAAGATACTGAATAGTTAAAAAAAATGGCCTTTTGATATTAATTTGACGGTAGCGTAGGTAGGAAAGATGGAAAATTTGTTTAATTTTTATAACCATTTATGGCACGTTTTTAAACTATGTATTTGAACTGAAATAATTGTTACTGGTACTAATAAATTTTCCTTTGAAAAATTTTAAGAAGCACCTTCTAGAAATAACGGAAATAATTATTTTGCGTCAATTTATTTGTCAACCCAAACTTCTTACAGAACCGCAGGAAGTTTTTCTCTATCGATAACAAAAATACACAAATTTCGCGGTTGTTTTTTGATTTCTTTTTCTGAAATTTCCAATCCCATGTTTTCAAACGCACCACAATTTTCAATTCTTATACTTAGGTCTTATGGAGGGTTTGTTTTTTTTTTCAAAAAACCCAACATATATTTTCAAACTATAGAAAATTATTTACCTTTTTCTCAAGAAATGTTACTTTTAGATGTACCTATATATCCATTGATGGAGACAACTTACGTAGCCAAAAAAATTGAATTAAAAGTGATTAAAATATACAGGGTGTTGAAAAATGAGTATTAAATATTTGAGGAGATAAACAATACAAACATACAAAAGGATCTTCAAGAAAAAGCAAAATACATAGTTGCATAATGATGTTCGAATTGCCCCCCTTCCATTTCCAAGCAGTCATGACATCTTTGTCTGAAGGATATTCGAACTATTTCTAAACCCCCCGCATTGGTTTAAATTTTGGCATTTTTGATGTTTTCAAGTAATAAATAAATAAATGTTTTCAAGTATCCCTAAAGGAAAAAATCAAAAGGGTTTAAATCAGGTGATCTTGCAGGCCATAAAATATGTGCGCCTCTTCCTACCGCGTTCACCTTGAAACGATCGGTGAAAATGCTGTCTAACGCCGCAATCGAAAAATGAGCTGATGCACCATCATGCTGAAACCACACTTGTTGCCTTTGGTGTAAGAGAATATCGTCCAAAAAATGTCCAAGTCATTGTGCTCTGCAGAAAGTTTAGGTAATCTGTTAATTAAGTTTTTCAATTTAATTTTTGAGTTTAAAAAATTGAGTTTAGATGCCTGTTAATCAGTTTGCTAGAACATCAGGTCCTAGAAACCTGTCGCCTACAATGTCCGTATAAATGTTTAATGAAAAACGTATCTGATGTCTAGATTCCATTAGAGCATGGGGATTTTAGATTAGCGCATGTTTTGAAAAAGAATAATCTCCTCATCTCCCACCCCGTTGCTTTGCGGATCCATGTTTATAAAAAAAATTATTTTGGTTTACACTATTATTAACTCCTCAAATATTTTACACTCTTTTTCAACACCCTATATAGAGAAGATAATTTAAATAAAATATTTATGGGGTTTTTAATTTGCATAGGTAGGTATATAAATTTAAGGGCAACTTAAAAAAATTGCCTGTCCATAAAAAAATCGGTCTCCCAGTATCCAGGAGATATTTCATGAACTTGACAAAATATTATCCCTGTCGATGTTACAGTGAAGGGGTGCAAATTAATTTTTTTTTCGAAAAAGTTTGAATAAATTGACAAGTCAGAAAAAATATTTAATCAACTTCTAAATCAATTATTGAATTGCAAGCATTAATGCTGGGAAAATGTTCATACATAAATTTTAATCAGAATATAAATAAACCTCCAAGATAACAACTCTCTCGTAAAGCTTTGATCTTCATATACTAGGTATAGAGCGTTTAAAAGCTCACACTCGCCTACCCAAGCGTTAGCTGTCAGCTCTTTAAGAGATATTTAAAATTCATGAAGCTCAAAGCTGCAGTAGTATCGCATTTACTTTTACATCACTGAAAATAAATTAGATCTCTCATTTTCGTGCTTAACAACCACAAGTCTTGTAGAGAATTTTTCAATTATTCTATGATGAAAATATTTTCCATGCTAGTGCTTAATCTTGGTTTCCACATTTTTCAATGGGCTCTTAAAAAGTATAATAACCTAAACCGATCGAGCCAAGTCGTTATTTTTCTTCTTTATTTTTCAACATATACAACGTGATTTTTTTTTCATTTATATTGGGAAATCGGCAAATATGGTCTATCATCTGTCGGACTGTGCTAGCACTTCTAGATGGAATGCGGAACTTCATAGCATATGAGACCGAAACAGCTGTCTGTGGCTTCGTGAATGTTCTGTGGATGTCTCTGTTGTGTTGTCTGCCATAGAGGTGGATCGAGCCAAGCCCGTTATTTTTTTTCGTTATTCTTTTTCAGTATACTGGTCGGTTAGTTATTTTTCATTATTATAGGTAAGCCATACCTGAACTAAGATGACCGAAAATTTTTATAAATATTTGGGTTTTGCTTAGATCACTTTTTCAAAGATCAATTATTAAATTTTTTATCACTTTGCAAACTACCTTTCCTCTTCTTCTCCGCCATTATCAATTTGATTATTTTGTTTTTTATGTACTTACATATATCTAGGATTTCATTCTTTTGTGTCAATGTTTTCCTCAATTACGTCCACACCAGCTTTTAGATCCGTTACCTGAAGTCTTAATCCTAAGCATCGACTGTTATTTTATTAAGGCATCCTTAGAAGAACATTCGCCAGGATAGCGTGAGGACTGCCAGAAACAGAAGTTGGACAGATTTTCTCCTTCGGACAGTGAGAGGGGGATATTTCAATTACTGTGGCGTGTGTTACTGGTTGCGTGTTGATGCTTGGTGCGTGCTATCTCCCCAGGTTTTATAGCTTAGTCGGTGTAGACAAATTTCTCTACACCCTTAACTTTATTTATATACCGGGGGAGAGGAGATATACCGACAGGGTTATCTAGAATTTGGTTGCACTGAGGCATTACACCCGTTTATATCATGTTGATGGTTGTCGCGATGTCTGATGCTAAAAAACGCTATAAATGGAGGAATTTAGTGTAAATGACGGATCGATAGGTTCTCGCTGTTGAGAATAATCTGGAGAATTTTTATTTAGACGCGGGTTAAGGGATTTTCTTAAGCGACTGTTACATTGTTTGTCATTAGGGTTCGTTACAATGCTTTCTAGAGTTCAGTTCCAATTCGGAAGATGCCTTATCAGTTTTGTCGGCTAGAGCGACCTATGGAAGTGTAATCACACTACTCATTTTTTGTAATTAAAAGTTCAATTTCGAGCCAGAAATGGATAAAGATAAGCGCGAAGCAGAGAGGATAAGAATCAGATAAGGTATCTGATTCTATCTAATTGGAACTGCAGTATAGGTACTGTAGATTGCAGAATAATCACAATCATCATACACAAGAAACCAGAAACTAAGCTGTACACAAATCTCGTAAAGGGGTCTTTTATACAGCAGTGCGTAAGAGCTACGAAACCTGGTGCTAATTTAATTAAAATAACCAATTGCTGATGAAGTGTATGGCGTAAAAGAGCTGTCAGAGCTTTCCCTGATCTCTTGTTAACCGTTACTTTACATATAAAAGACGCAGATTACTACAAGAATCACGCCTTGGCAATGAACAATGCCTGCCTCAAATCTAATTAAATATTTCCCTGAATGCTGACAGGGTTATTGTAATGAAATTACAAGATGAGGCGAGATACCGACGAGAAATCTGCAAATTCCTTCTCCATACACCCGCAAAACTAAACTATTAAAGTGCTCTCCTCGGAGCTAGTGATGAACTTACATTTATTTAACGACTTGGTCACTGTTACTGTGACTATAATACGTCTCTGTCTCCATCTAATTAAATTTTTTTCAATCTGAATTATTTAATGTTATCCCTTGCTAGTACTTAGCACTACAAGAATAATTTAAAGAATTGAAATAAAACCATAAATAAATGGAATTGGAAGTAGTAAAATTGTGTTCGGAAATGAGCCGTTTTGGAGTAGGCCCAGACACAAAGAGGTTTGTCTTAACTTAATCCACTCTTTACAACTGACAGCTCATGATTTTGTTAGGTTAGGACAATAATTGTCAAAACATTCAAGAACGTTAATTAAATAGGCACTCACTTTAAATGAAATCAATAATTAATTCAATTAAGAGATTGGTGAAATCCCCTCTGCCCTCCTGCAGTTACATATTAATACACGGTTTCTCACTCCACTAAGCGCACTCTGTAACAGTTCGTCGGGTGTATCGTTTATCTCAACGAACTTTTACTCTCGATCACTTGACTTCAGTTCCTTAACAGTCGCCCACATATACAGGGTGGCCCAGCGAAAACGTACCGGGCCTAATAACTTGAAAACTGAAGATGTACGCGAAAAACGCCGAAACAGGTCGATTTTGTTATCGAGGGGGACATATTTTCGTGACAAATTTAACTACCCAAGTTCAACCCCTTGGCAGGGGTAGCTACCCCTTTGCTTATCATCATAGGGAACCGATATCGGGTGATACATCATTTGAAAGCCACTTGAATTCTCTTTAAACGATATCCAAAATTTTGGGTTTCGCTCACATACAGGGTGGCCCAACGAAAATGCAACTCGCCTCAATAACTTGGAAACTGAAGATGTACGCGAAAAACGCCGAAATAGGTCGATTTTGTTATCAAAGTAGGCATATTTTCGTGACAAATTCAACCACCCAAATTCACCCCCTTGGCAGGGGTAGCTACCCCTTTGCTTATCATCATAGGGAACAGCTATCGAGTGATACATCATTTGAAAGCTACTTGAATTCTCTTTACAACGATATCCAACATTTTGGGTTTCGCTTACATACAGGCTGGCCCAACGAAAACATTTTTTTTTGGGCCATCCTGTATGTAAGTGAAACCCAAAATGTTGGATATCGTTAAGAGAATTCAAATAGCTTTCAAATGATGTATGTGAGTGGTTTCGCTTACATACAGGCTGGCCCAACGAAAACTTTTTTTTTGGGGCCACTCTGTATGTAAGTGAAACCCAAAATGTTAGATATCGTTGTAAAGAGAATTCAAGTAGCTTTCAAATGATGTATCACTCAATAGCTGTTCCCTATGATGATAAGCAAAGGGGTAGCTAGAATTTGGGTTGTTAAATTTGTCACGAAAATATGTCCCCCTCGCTAACAAAAGCGACCTGTTTCGGCGTTTTTCGCGTACATCTTCAGTTTCCAAGTTATTAAGGCCAGTTGCGTTTTCGTGGGGCCACCCTGTATGTGAGCGAAACCCAAAATTTTGGATATCGTTGCAAAGAGAATTCGAGTGGCTTTCAAATGATGTATCACCCGATATCTGTTCCCTATGATGATAAGCAAAGGGGTAGCTACCCCTGCCAAGGGGATGAACTTGGGTGGTTAAATTTGTCACGAAAATATGTCCCCCTCGCTAACAAAAGCGACCTGTTTCGGCGTTTTTCGCGTACATCTTCAGTTTTCAAGTTATTAGGCCCGGTACGTTTTCGCTGGGCCAGCCTGTAGAAAGAAATCACATTCAAGCTTAGGTGCAAACAAATCGGGTGCTTCAGAAGTGTTCAAACCAACAAATCCTTATTCTGTAACTCTGGGAACTGACATGACATGATATTCTAAACCTCGCTAAACCTGCAAAAAGGTCTTAGTGAACACTGTAAGTTTCGGGAAAACTATAGACAAAAATTTTACCTGTCGGAATGTCTCGGAGTAGGGATACTTCTATCGATAAAGACAAAAGTGAGCGCCTATTGACAAACTTGTAAGCAGGTTCCTAAAAGAAACATTCCATCCATGCATTGAGTTTGATGAGGAACTAGAAGTAGTTCTTATGAATTCCATCACATGATGATAATTATTCCAGACAGATCTAAAAAGAACGACATCCAAATTCCATTAAGTTTACTCCCATTGCGGAAATAACTCTCGAGATATAAGAATATATAACAGTTTTTTGCGCTTACGTGAGCTTTTTTAATCAATTTGAACAATATAAATAACCAAACTTCAGGAATTATTTTTTTGTCTAATGAATTGATCTTAATTCTTTATTAACCTTTCTTTGGAAAAAAAAAACGTCCTTCGAAAATCAGTAATGCTAAATGTCATATTGTTTACATTTAATCCATTTCATTTAGCTGAGACTAGAGATGGGAGAACCGAATAAGGGAGTAGCGGCAGATCTAAAATAACTGCTATTTTGATATACCAATGACGAGAAACACTGTTTACGACTATTTGATGTATATCCACTGAATAATTTAAAGTTCCGAATTAAATATCGAGTATTTGAGACTAACAACTGACAATAAAATTATAGTTATTTTCAAATAACCTCTAAATGAATAACAGTTACAGTTAGTAACCGTGACAACGGATCGCTTTTCATAGAAAGTCAAATAGACTAGTCTACTATTCTAGTTATTGAATATCTCGTATTTTTGGCGAATCGTAATCAAGTTATGACATACAATCCGAGCTCTGCGGATTGTATCACACTTGGGACGTGTTAATTAATAAACACATGAATATTGTGTCACAAGAGAATAAAATGAGCTTTAAAAGCCCGAGGCGTTTAGACACACGAGCGAGCGAGGTGAGGGCAGCTAATATCTAAGGACTTCTGTCTGAAGCATTTTCTTGTGGAGTAGAGGGACTTAGCTATTTTAAATTATTGTTATTGTTATTTTAAAGCAAGTGATTCCTAAATTTTCTGCCCAATGTATATACGCTCTATACATGACAAAGAAATTACTTTACTTGCTCGAATCGCATGATATTTCATTAATTTGACAATATAAAAGCAGTTCTTTTGAATTAAAATGCGCTTTTTCTATAAATTTATGAATAGAAAATGTTTTATGGAATTTTTTTATGAATAAATATGAATAATTTGATCATGTAATATTTCTAAGAGCTTTCTGTAGCATTGTTCAAATTCACATTTAGATAACGCACAACTTGATTCATATCAGAGAGATGAATATGGAGCAATTTTTTGCTTCCATTAAATATGATGGAGTTGTCTGATATTCTAATATAGTGTGTCTCTGAAAGGTACACCATCACCGCTCTACCGCAGATCCTTGGATTAGAAAAATTTCTGAGAAAAAGAACTTTTATAAGAACCAAAAAATTTTGCAATATTCTAGTATTTTGACAAAAAAAAATTTATAATCAATCAGTGGGGCGCAGATAAAAAGCCTTAAGGTAAAGAATTATTTGTTACACTACAAATAGAAACATCCTATATGCCAACGTTTTAAGACCATGCGATTTTATGTGACTTTATATATTTATTTTAATCTTATATAATCGTCATTGTTTCTACTTCGTCATCTACCTCATTGTTTAATTCATTAAATAATAATCTTTAAATGGCAATAAGTAATTTTGAATAAATTCCTTATTTATTTAATTTGTACCAATGATACTACTCGTATTTGTATACGCATACCTATGTTTTACCAATCCTTCATTCCCTCTACAGATGTTTAATTAATTCCAAAGCGCCCAAATATGATTGATGCTTGATAGCCCAGTGTTTTGTATAATTTTTCTCTTCCATTCGACAATCAGGACTGGATTGTTTTATTCACTGTCTCTACCCGAGGGATTATCAACTGCCGGATAATCCAGCGCACAGTCACTGTTGCTCTACGGGAGTTATTTCGGCATAATTCCGGATTTATGCCGTTAGTCACTTCCCATTATACCCTCGTTGAAATTTTTTTATGAGTGAAAATTTAGGCGGCATTGCTGAAAATGTTAAATTTACTTATTATAGGTTTACGCGATTTTTCTCGCTGGTAGTTTTTGCTTTCGTAACGTCTTTGAAAATACTTACTCGTAGGTACTTATTTAATTGAAAAAGTATTTTTTTTAATGCTCCACTCTTAAATTATTTTTCCTCTACCTAAGCGACGTTACTGAAAATGGTAATCCATTGGAACGTATTTGGATAGGAGAAATGTATAATTAATTACTGACTTCTTTTACAATTATTATTATCATTTTAATGCCTACACCTACGGGTAGAAAGGCTTAGATTATATATATATATATTATCATTTTAAACCTGTTGCGGAATATTTATTTTTCCAAAAGCCAGATGTTTCTGGTCCAAAAAGTGGTTTGTTATGTAAATTCTCAACGGTTTCTGAAATAATATGTACGACTTAGGCATTCGAGAAGGATAGAAAGTTGTAGGTTTTTCGGGAATGTTTTTCAACTTGTTACAGTTCACTGGTACAAAGCTTTTTTTGTCACCATTTCGATTTTACTTTCATTAAATACAGTTTCCATGTTATTATTTCATTTAATTCATCACTATAGGTACCTTCCTTCCACTCTTCGCGCAGTCGCATACCAAAGAGCTTTGTTGCTTTTAGTAGAGACGCACTTTCGGGTCTCTTTCAGCGGTCACTTCCATGACAGCTTTCGCAATGACATTTGTTGGGATTATCCCCCAACGTATTTTGGATACATTCATTCTCTTTCCACTCGGCGGATATAAAACCACGCCATAACTGGTTACAATTAATTATTATTTTTAATTTTAAATTTATAGATAAATGTTCCGATCGAACATTTAAATCCGTTAGTGTCTATTAATATCTATTTAAACGCTTAGCATACTAATTTTTGTATTTTTCATGTCACCTAATTAATTTCCTTTTAAATTGTTCTCGTTTTATTGCAAGAGGCGACGGTCCACGTGGATTTGTATATTCAGTCTTAATCAGGATGTAAATTTATAATTTGTAAAGCCCATGTAGACTTCAGCGTGCTGTAATTAAAAAAAGGAAAGACATTCATTGATTGTGCCATGTTTCTATAGCCTTCGCCGGGTGCCTGCGCCCGTATTCAACTGGTACCCGATACTTTTCCTGAAGACAAGTCCCGGTAACAACAGCACCAACACCACATTGCACGTTAATTTTAGACCATCATCACCCGTCGGTTTTATACCATCAACAATCGAAGATAAGTAACCAGCAGAAGTCAGATTCACATTACCAGTTTTTCAATTTAATTAACTTCCCATCCATTTAGACCTGTCAGTTTTTTATATTACTTTATTTGTACATGGAAAGTCAGGTTTTTTTGTGGCGTGTAAAATTTATTTACAGCGGGTATTATAAAGGCTCATTAAGTTAACGGATAGATTTCTGTGGCCATTTCTGAAGAAGGTATCGAGTCTAAGTGGAATTTTTTTATATTTATCTATTATTGACATGAAAGTAATTACAAAAATGTTTATCAAAGTCAGTTGACTTCGATATTAGCTTCAAAAAACAGCACAGAAATCTGCCCGTTAGCCTAATGAGCCTTTATAATATTGGCTGTTAATCTTTAATTTTCAAAATCTATTAAACCATATATTTTTTTATGTCATTGTTTAATTTGTCTGTGTTTGTAACCAGTAGCAACGCCACTATCCTTGAGATTTGTTGTAATTGCTCTCCGAATTAACTAGCCTGAGTCCACGAAGAAGTCACGTTTCCTAGCACTATGAGTCAATTTTATTTTTTTTTTTTATCTTTATATGTAAATTTTACTGAACTTTCGCCTATCTATGCAAGTGTGAATATTTCAAAAACGGTTGGCAATTTATCTCCCAATCCTTATTCCTTTTTTGTACCAGAAATGACTAGCTTTTGTAAAATATTGTCGAAACCAAAATTTATCCAGTGGCGTAAAAATAGAGGGGTAAAAAAGTTGTAACAATTTACCGTACGTCCATGGTTTTTCGCTGTTATACTAGACTTATAATTTTTTTTTTTTTACTCAATTAATAAATAATTATGGTGCCTCAGTTTCTCTCGCAATCGGCCTTCAGGAGAGAGCTTTGCTGAGCTCAAAGCACACTGAGAGGCCAGTGAATCAAGATTTCTCTCAATTGGAAAGTAAGACCTGGAATTTTTACTCGATACTAAAGTC
The DNA here is from genome assembly GCA_910589415.1 of Malachius bipustulatus. Classification (NCBI taxonomy): domain Eukaryota; kingdom Metazoa; phylum Arthropoda; class Insecta; order Coleoptera; family Melyridae; genus Malachius; species Malachius bipustulatus. Next base: position 36,073,025 of record OU342634.1, on the reverse strand, counting down.
ACCTGGCTCCCATAGCTACTGTCGGAAAAGCCTGGTGCACATTATTTTCGGCACTCTAGTTACCCCACCTCAATATCACGCACTCCCTCAATTGCTAATTAAAAGCCTGGAATTGTCATTCTGGAGCCGAATGAACTCACTGGGTCACCAATTATACCAAAAATTATTTGTTGCTTCCTTGAAGTTTGCGGGAAAGCTTCCAATTTTCACGTTTATATCATGTTTCCGATAATAATAATTATTGTAAAACGATGTAGATAAAATCATTAATTCCAATTAAATTATAATTAATGAAATTGGTTATAGGATAACTAAATGATATTTTCATGGAAGATTCTGTTTTCTGTTACACCTTCTGCGTGAAAACCATCATCCCATAATTTCATCCTCGCTTCCACTTACTATCAACATATCGATTTGAGCTCCGAGAATTGAGGAATCATTTTGTAATCTCCTTACACGCGAACGGTTTGTTTATGTAATTAAAAGTCAATTCTACTAACTGTAAATAAATAACATAAATATTTTCGTACAGCCTCACTTATGGGGCAGGTATACTAATTGATGCATTGGTGTAAATTAAACTAATAATTCTGACTAGGGTGCTACGTCCTTGATAGCGATAATGCACTGGGTATAAGACATTAACATTCATGTATTTTCACCACGTACAAGCATTTGTCTGCTGAAAGATGCTTATATTGTATGTTTGTTCTCGCGCTCTACGTCTAAAGAACGACTCAAACTGGTTGAATAAATCTTGAGCAAACATATTATGATTTTCCAACAAGGGTTTATGCGTTAACTGGGAATAATATTTCGACATAAAAAACAGATAGACGTATTTCAAGGCAAATATGTATACATTTATAAGTCAACATTATTAATAGCCAATTTGTGCGACCGTAATACGATACTTTATCTACGATCGTGTCTACTTAAATAGGGTAAGTAAAGTTATCTACACCCAATTAAGCTAAAACATATTGTGTTACACATTGTAATGTATCTAACCGACCTATATTCTGGTCGAGGTACCAAATTCTAACCTACCTTTAAAATAAGAATCCTGCGTCATGCGCATCAAATCTTAACGCCCCCGGACTAAATTGTCCCAAGTCAAAGACCAAACTGAATGATCTAAAAAAAAAGCACCACTGCTGTGATGTTTTAAATGCCAACTTTTTTGTCATGAATGTCGTTGTTGAAATCCCGCCCTGAGTTCTAACTTTGAATTTGAGGTGATTCCGCCCTGGTGTCTTTGGGATTATTTGAACTGCTTGAAATCTCCCGCCCTGAATCTCTACTCTAGCTTCGAATGTGGCCGGTGTTTCAACCCCTTTTGAACTGTGAAACCCCTGATTTTACCTGTGATCGTGAACGTCTATTTTTACCCCGTGAATCTTCTGCGTTATGTTGTAGTAAACTCATTTTTTTGTTCGTTTGTAGCAAAGGCTACGAAAATACTTAAACTAGACAGTTTTTGAGGGAAAAGGAAATATTATTAAAACACATAATTTCCCGCCATGAAATGAAAACAAATCAATCTTTTTATTCATTCTAATCCCCTCCCCAGCAAGGTTCGGTCAAACTAATCAGAGAAAGAACCCATGCGAAGAAAATGATGGAAAACAAATGACACAAATACATGAAATTTTCACCGTTTGGGTGTAAATTTGAAATTTACAAACAAATCTGTTATATTCAGAAAGAAGACATTTTAACCTTCTATTTCAAGGACTCATACATCCTGAAAAGAAACAAAACACACAAAAATACATATAAAACACAAAAACAATGCATGTAAAATTCACGCCTTATGCCAACACAAAGTTCTTTCTTTGTGCAGCGACGCAAGATCAAATAAAAAGGTTGTTTGCAAGTAAATAAATTCTTTAATTTTTTAGAGTACACAGAAACAGTAAACACAAAATGAGATCTTATAACATATCATATAACAAAGGCGTTATCGAACTGCAAAAAGGACAGTATCACAGTACGTAAATAATTGTCAAATCAATTATGAATAATAATAATTATTAAAGAAATCAAATACGTTTATAGGTTTGAAATAACGCTCGGGCTTACGAACGTACTTCATCGTTCAAAGATAATGACATTACATGAAAACAAAATATCGTTTACAGTTCAGATAATTTTATCATTGGCCCTGTACTCCACACACATACACACACACACAATAAAATATATATGCACGCTTTGTTGCTGTCCAAGTTCTTTCTTGTGCAGCGACGTTTAATTGGGAAGGGTACCTAAAATTGGCTACGGACACTATTAATGAAGGTAACTACTGTTACAAACAAATTACCCCAGCGTTATAAATCGTTTTATTGCAAGCACACCGATATGCTTGGTGCTGACATGGATCACGAAACAAGCAGTTGTGTATTGACGGATCACAAAGCTTGACAAATGAACAAATGAAGGGTGCTTTTGTCAGATAGTTTCAACTGTAAGGTTTCGATTTCACCATGCACAGTTGCTCTATGATCGGTTATTTTCAACGTCTATGTTTTTCAAGTTACGAATAAAAAACAATAAACATACGATCCCCTAACCGTTGAAAAAATTGTAAAAATAAATATGTAAAATCCAGAACACAATAATTATAAAACAAAATATATACAAATAACGAAAGCTAGACGTAACCATTCCTCTCAGAATAAAATCATCATGACCACTCAGTAACTCGTCAATGCTGTAAAACGCGTGTTTAAAGAAAAATTTTTTACCCAGCTTATTGAATAACTTCATATGGACTTTTTTCTATGCTTTCTAGTGACAATTTTTAATTGATATACACAAAAAATCCGTGGTATTGAGGAATCTCTAAATCGTTTAATATCATTTCGCAGTTCAGTTTTAACAAGCTGACATAAATAAAAGGATAAATGAGAATGGAATATCCTCGCTATTCTAACAGGAACATTGGGTTGTGTATAGCTGTAGGGATTTTTTTGCCGTCGGAACAACGCTATAAAAGCGAACCAATAACTTCAAATTGCCGAATTGCAGAACTGACGCCGCGAACAGCAATTGTAAAGTTTTATAGGTATTTATGGAATTCGATTTGCCCGGTGTTGCGGGTTATTCAAAACCTCCCTTATAAGGCATAAAGTGCCCGCTTTATAGCCTAGAAATCTACCACGGGACATTCCGCTCTGTTGCTGCCCCCATTTCAACTCAGCGATAAATATTTTTATCATCGTTTCAGAGGACACTAATGAAAATATCGTGGAGGTACCTATACTACCGCCCACGCTTGAGATACTTCCATTCCGCATACCACACGAAACGTCGCCATAATACACCCACACTATTGCCATGTGGATTAATATTTCTCTTAGATTCAAAGTTCATTGCACCTATATCTAACAATTGGCAATTCACATATACATTTGAAGTTGATGAGAATAAAATCCAATGTTACGATTCAGCACTGTTATGCTGCTCTCCAAAAGGCAATAATGTAGGCACTTTCATTTTACCTTCATTTTAATTATGTTATTCGAATACAATATAGAGTACAACAAGGATGCATTCTTGAACCCGTACTTTTCAATTGGTATCTGTCTACTAACACCAAGCGGCCACCCAGATCTTGGTTTCCATTTGGACAAGAAACAAAGTTCACGCAGAAAGACAAGAATTTTTAAGAGCTGGTCACAGGGTCGTACCATTTCTGCCTATCCATCTATTTGATCCATTCATTCCTTGACAAAATATCACAGCAAAAGATCACCCAAATGAGCTCCAATGAACTTTGGACAGAATGAAACACTCCGTTGAACTTGCCGCCAAATCTATACATCCTAATAAAGCCAACCAATGAAGCTATGTATAACGCAAAGCACTTGGCAACTGATCTCCGAGCGAAACAATCCAATACAACAAGAAAATGAAGCCCAGAAGACAAATATAGAATTGAGCAAGAGCATTACCAGAAAGAGATGGGTATATTGCTTCAATATGTGAGGATATTAAAAAACATGCAAACATGGGATATGTTTAAAAAAATGTAGATCAAAAACCTTCCAATCTCAGTATACCTCCGAATTAAATATTCCACCGGAGTCAGACGGACCACGACACCTGAAATAGTATAAAGATGGCGTCAATACTGCGAGAATCTTATGGTCTCTTATGATCTACATGAGAATCTTTCGTTCAAAGATTGGGAGTGTGAGCCGTCAATTTTGAGAGAAAGGTAAACAGCTCTTAAAAAACTTAGTGACAGGAAATTGCCAGGCTCAAATAATTATATGGCGGAGATGTTGAAATGCACTGGAGACAAAGATATTACCTTACTGCACCAAAAATCAGCCAAAAAGTATGGGAAACTGGAAACTCACCAGTAGAATTGACGAAATCTATATCATACCATTATACAAAATAGGCCCACAAGACGAATGCAGTCTCTAATAAATCATATCAGCAAAGTACTACTGTACACCACTCAAGAAAGAATAGAAAGTTACCTCATTTCCAACATACCCCCAAAACAAGCAGAGGTTTTGTGCCAGGTCGAGGAACAAGAGATCAAATTTTAAATGTGAGACAGATCAATATAACGTCTTAGTTATGTTGTATTTCCTAGATAAATGCAAATCTTTTGATGCGATGCATTGAAATAAACTGTGGTACATTTTAAAAGAAAAGGGGGTTCCCGACCGTCTAACCTACCTCGATAAACAGCTATATGGCAAATGACAATAACCTAGCCCAAATAAAATAGCTAACAAATACTCAGGAATCTTTAAAGTGGGTAAAGGCGTAAGGCAGGGGTGGATTCTCTCTCCCGTGCTCTTCAACATTTATGAGGGAAATGCTTGATGAGGTAGGCGAAGAGTCTCTATGCAATCTTGGCAGACTCCATGAACGTGTAATGAACGAAGAGCATGTGCATGCAACCCCGTGTAATCGGGAGGGGGGGCAGCTGAAATATTCCTATCAAGTGATCTGTGTTCAAATTTTCTTCGATGACCTTCGTATGGATTTTGTCAGATCAGGAATGAATAAACCTTCTTCTCGTAAACTTATCTGCGCACGAAGATAACGAATAGGAGTGTCTCAGAGCAAAAAATTTAAGAAAGAATTCGAATACCAAATGAGGCGTCAATTGACTGGTAAAAATTTGGTGAGTTCGTTTGGACACGGTGAGCTCGATTGAACTCGCTGAAGACTAAGTTATGTTGATATGTTTCTATTTTGGTCACCGGCGTTGTCAGTAAAAATCATCTGCAAAATGGAACCCTTGAGGATCTATCATTTTTCGGGTAGTAATTTTGATATTTTGTAGAGTTACAGCAATCATTGAAGTTACAGCAGTAAAACATTGAAAAATACTCATGAAAGGCGTAATCACCGTTTGACTTGGCAGAATATTTTTGCACCAAATATTTCTTTTTCCTATAAGGGTTATAGAATATTTCTAAAGAAATGATATTTCTAAAGAAATATCATCCATTCAGGCGCCACTGTAAAAGACTTACATCTCAGCCCGTGCTTGATAATTTTCTCCCTTTGCACTATTTTCATATTGCCGTCATTTTGTAGGGTTTTATTAACATTTCTGGCTAATAATATTTCCTCTACGCGATATCTAGGACAATGAACCGCTATTATCAGATTTCCTTTCACGAAAACACATAAAACGTTTTGCGTTAAGAATTATTGCCACGGATTATTACAGATTTAATGTTTCGTCAACTTGTTGACAACCGCTTTACCCGGAAAATGTGAAAATAAAACATTTAAACGTGAAAACATTAATTTCACAAAAGTGAGATTAATTTTTCTGGATTCTGGATGAAATAAAGTAAAACTTTCTTTGTAGTAGAGGACCTGAAGATTTGTTATCGATTAATGGAACAGTCTGATAAGTGAAGTTACTTTTCCTGATTAAAACTTTTTACAAGTAGGTATACATATTTTCATGTGAATCGTCTTTGTAGAGTTGCTAAGGGCAATTTTCGCTGATATGAGTTAGTCGCTGTCGAAAATATGAGTCTAATTGGATGATGAACTTTTAATAGGTACCTAATCGTGTAATCATTTGACATTATAATTGTATGTATTGGAAACCTTCAGTATTTTTTAAAGTTCTATACACGCAAAGGAAATAATATGATTTACGGTGCATCGATTCTAAATTAATGAGCCCTATATCTTCCACGTTGCACCTTTTAGTTTAAAGATACTAAGTAGTATGAAGAATCTTCTGGATTGGTGATAAACGACGAACTGCTCAATTGGAGTGTGACCTACCAACTCTGAACCAATAAGAAGCACTCCCGTCTCTCCTTGCGGAGATACTACCTGAATTTATATTTACCAATAATTTGCAACGCATTAGTGAGTCAAAATTTCTTGATGAATACCTCAAATTACTAAAAGGCGAAAGAGGATTTATTGTCTCGGGGTAAAAAAACCTTTCTATCAAAAATATCCTATATAACTATATAATCGTCAATTATAGGCCAATTTCTATTCTGAATAATTTTGCAAAGGTCTTCGAGATGTCTCTGTATTCGTGCATCTATCCTGTGGTTCATCAGTTCATTACACCATTTCAGCATGGTTTTATGGAAAAGCGTTCTACTGTCACGAATCTGTCGTACTTCACACAATATGTAGCTGCAGCGCTGGACGATCAAATGCAGGTGGATGTCGTTTACACTGACTTTTCGAAGGCTTTCGACAGAATCGATCATAATATTCTGCTAACCAAGCTTCGCAATTTAGGTTTCAGTTCAGATTTGTTATGCTTTTTCTCCTCGTATTTATCGGATCGTCGACAATACGTAACGTATAATGGCTATAGTTCCGAGTTCTTTTCACCATCGTCTGGTGTTCCGCAGGGATCAAACTTGGGTCCGTTGCTGTTTTTATTATTTATTAATGATGTAGCGGACATTATCCACATACCCAAGCTGCTCTTTGCGGACGACTTAAAGATTTTTTCTATAATCAGAAGTCATTATGACTGTCTTATCATGCAGGAGACAATCAACAGATTGGAAGAATGGTGCGGCTCTAATAATATTAATATGAATGTCAACAAGTGCCAGGTTCTTACATACACAAAAAAGAAAAATCCTCTCCTATTTGATTATGTTTTCAAATCTGTAGTCCTTAAACGCACCAGTTCTATTAGAGATCTAGGCGTCATCTTTGACAGTCATCTTTCCTTCTCGGACCACATCTCTAGTATAACTAAATCGTCCATTAGGATGCTTGGATTTTTTTGTAGAAATTGTAAAGATTTCAGCAACGAACATACTCTAAAGGTTTTGTATTACTCTTATGTAAGATCGAAACTCGAATACTGTAGTCTTGTATGGTCACCTTTATACTTTTGTCAAATCAATGATATCGAACGTGTTCAGAGAAGGTTTCTGAAGTTTCTGAACTACAGATTATTCCGTGAATATACGCAGAGAGGCTTTGACTATGATGTCCTGTTAAATAAATTTGATTTCGTGTCACTTCAGAAACGTCGGAGACTTGCAGCGGTCAAATTTTTGTACTTGCTTTTTCATGGTCACATAGATTGTTCCTCAATTATGTCACTGTTTGATTTTCATATTCCCTCTGTAAACTTAAGAGGAATTAAGACCTTCTCGCTGCGTATTCCTAGATCCAATGCGCTCATTAAATCGCCTGTTTATTTTATGTCAGCTAACTTTAATCAAATTTCAGCTCATTGTGATCTGAATACGAGCGAGCTGCATAGCATAATAGAGATCGCAGCGCGGTACTTGTGACCTTGGGAACAAGTGCGTTTTTGTGATTGATTTTTTTTTTTTTTTGCACTGCTGTTCATGAGTATCTTGTTATTTTTGCTTGTATAGTTTATATTGCTCTTGATTTTGATTTTGTGTATCTTTGTCATTGTCTTTATTATTTTGCTACTTGATCTGAACTATTGTCCTGTAATTGGATTGTAAATCTGTTGGACAATAAATATTATTATTATTATTATTATTATTATTATTATTATTATTATAACTTCAACGTCCTTGATTAGCGTGAAGGAACAGTTCCTGGAGCGCAACTCGGAGAAATGATGTGGAAGAAACTCGCGCAGGGGACGCGCGAAAACTATGCTGGGGATAAGCCGAATATAACAAATTCGACAAAGCGTTTGCTGTGAGTGTTAAGGAATATTATTATATTGTAACAAACTCAGGATTCCTGAAAATCCGTTTGTACCAGCAACAGTGTGACCGCTTCTGCGATCGTCTTTGATAAGTCGATCGAAGGTCAGAATTTGAGTTCGAGAATTCCGATATGGAAATAAATGAATAAATGAATGGTAAAAAACTTACTGGTAAGGAGGGAAGGTGTTGAGCTGTGAAGTCACAAGCGACTTCCAGTGACATCAGCACTAACAAACTTTCAATAACTTTGTCAAATTTCATTGACCTTTTATGCAGTCCATAGAAAATCGTTGCAGCAGGCAGACAAAGTAAGATTTTTGTTATTTTTCTAGGAAAATTAGGCACAAGTGCTCAATTAATATCAAAATTCTTCAAAAATAAAAAAATTATTATTAAATATCAACCTTTTTCAACACACTCAAAATTTCGTTACTTACTTAATCTGTTTCATTTGCCTTAAAGATTCACTGGATAATTTTTGAAAAAAAAACGCGAAGACTCTTTTTAATTTATCAAATATCTAATTTTTAATTTTCATGGTTCAGGAAGAGTTTGTCCTGACGTTTATATATAAGAGATAGATATCTTACGTTGCTGGTAGTTGCAGGAAAGAGTTTTTTCAAAATAATAAAATGGAATTTAAATTTATATGCGCATAATAATTTCCTTGTATTATAGGAAGGGGAAAAATTCACTTTATCTTAGGTATACCTGCGTACCTGCAATGCGGTGCTATTTGGCTCTAGATAACTCGGATTTCATCAAACCTGGTAATTCAGTAAATTGCGACATAAACTGTTCTCAAGTGACAACTTAGCTAAGTTATATCAACGATCCTATAAAATAGTTGTTTCCTCCTGATGATTTTACAGTGTTGTCGTATCATCGTTATATCCTAAATACATCCATATGTACATTGTAAACATGATGATAATAACATTGCTGATAAAATGTTGTCTGTAGTTATTATTACTACCGAAATGAATCAAAGTGAATAATGCCAATAATAATTATCATCTTGTACCTACCTACCTACTTACTTCATAAATCATAAATATATCTTGAACCAATTTCAAATATTCCAACTATCATATGATGAAAATAGTTGAGAACACTCACCCCGATCGATTGCTCTACCTGATTCTTCGTGAGGTATGCAGCCACCCCTTAAGTTAAGGATTGCCACCCTCGGCATTTAGGGTCAGGGGTGGGTCGGCTCCTAGCTATCTGCTACTTCACACTCGCTTGAGCTTGATTTAGAGATTGCTATGAAATTGCTAGAAATTCCGGGTTGATGATTTGGCACCAGCGTTGATCAAGGAGAAATTCAAGGTTGGTTTGACAACGTAGCGTCTGCTAGGGAAACCCGCTGGGAAATTGAAAGAGATGTTCTGCGGCAAGAAATATCCTCCTCTATTTATCTGGTAATTTTGACAAATTTAGCGGAGCTGTAAAATATGATTAAAGAAATCTTTCTCGTTTCAGATAGATAGACCAATTTTAGAACAGATATGGTAACTTACGTGAAGGGAAATTGGTTAATTAAGAATATATCTATCTTATTTTTCAAATAAATGGGTGAGCACTTGACATTTCGGAGATCAAATACTAGCAAACCTAATCGTATTTCTTGCTTAAAACGAGAAAGAAAGATATTTTTTCTTATTATTATTTTATACCGTGAGGAGGACCTTTTTTTCTCTCTCATCATTGCATGGCATTTTGAGAACTAGCAGAGATACAGAGTCGGTTAAATTAGAGAAAAGATGAACAATTTTTTGCTTATTTTAAGGATTTGAAACAAAATTACTCTAATTTCAGTCTTTGCTGAAATATGCTGAAGAAACTTTCTTGTTCACAGAAACGTGACATCACTCTAATAATGGAAGGAAATTATTTTTTGTTATTCTGCTCCCAGAAAAATTATATAGATTCGCTTTTCCTTTATTCAATAACCTAAACTAAAACCAATCCACACATAAGCTGAGGGAAAAAATCGTTTCGAATAGATTGAAATAACACCCCATCCTGAATACTCGGTGATAATTTAGCAGGATCGCATATAACTTGCTAATAATTGAAGACTAATAAATATAAAACTTTGCTCTAACATAGCAGAGTTTATAAAACTCTTGCCGTTTCTGAGATAGCTTAAGTGGTATTACCAATAACAAACGAATATTACAAGACCTACTATCTATATTCATTTTGAAATTAGAGAATTTATGTCTGCGCCTATCTCTGGTAGAGTTTAGCAGCTCAATAACATACTTTCATAATAATTAAATAACTTCTCTCTATAGAGTAATCTATATACGTGCTTACAAAAAAGGGTAAATCAAAAAGGAAATGATTGTACCTACGGAGGATATTCAGCTTAATGAAGCACTCCGGCAGCACGGGGGTTGAGAGACGGTTTTCCATGCATCATGGAGAGCCTTGTACGTTCACCGCATCGCAGTAGGCTTAGAGGGCCTGAAAAACAAAGCCAGGCTAAGTGTTTGGGGATCCAGGATAAAGCCACCAATGAAATGCCGGCATTAGAATCACAGATGAATCAAACTAATGGGACAATTAAAATCGCCAATTTAGCTTCTTGAAAATTTCATTCGCAGGAAAAATGGAACAGTCGTTCTCGCTTTCCGTCTCCGTTTCTCTATACGTCCAACTCTCTCGGAGATCATGCCTTGGCTGAGGGCTATCAAATTAAACCTGCTATGGTTGATAATTTAGACCTACAATTCATTCCGAATAACTGGCCTGCACCTATCTCCCTTTATCTCATATCATTGGCGTAACATGAACGCTAATAACTAGGGGGGGTCTCTAAAATAAATTAAGTTTGTAGGAAGAATTGGTATTCTTGTGATGAAATTTGAAATTTTTGAAATTCCTATACATATATCTAAGCAAATATTTGCCAAATTTTCTATTTCACTTATCCATGGTGGCTAGTTGGTCGTATGTTTTTTATCACGAGTTAAATCTAGATTTATATTTTTTTATAATTCAGAGATTGTTATTATCAATACGATGATATCCATTATAAGGATTATCTCATATTTGCTCGGAGCCATTAATCTCTGTCTGTTCCATCGTTCTGTATAGTTCAAACGAGCGCTCTTCTTATATCCAATCGTTCAAGGCTATGTTAAATGGTAACATATGTGCCCTTATTACATGTTTTACTTCCACTGCGTGAAGTATTCTTTACATCTGTATAGTACCCGATGAAGCTCTAAAGTTGTATTGAAAAATATTTAACTTGAACATTTTCAATTCACTTGTTTATCTCAGGTGGGCATAATCATCACACCTGCACAAAACTGTCTTGTGCATCAATATCATATTGTCAATTATTATGAATATTGTCGAAATTGGGTTGATGAAATTTGGCAAGGTAATACCAAATAATTAGTATAGTTGCTTACTGTGAAAATTTCAGTTTAATTCCTTTGAAACCGCGCCCTAAAAACAATACAAATAATTTGCATTGTTCACCAATTTTCTACTCATAGGTAGTCCAGTAAATAAGCCGGAAAATTCTGTAGAATCTGGAAAAGTTGTGCAACAGCACCGATTTAAAAAATTATCATTTCCTATGCTCCTTAGACCTTCACGAACATTCATCACCACATCACCTGCATTTCGTAGAAAAGTGAGAAAATTGGGGTAATTTCCTACCTCCCAAAGTACCCCAAATGGTAACATGATCAAAAAAATTATGAAAATTCATAATTTTAGCTCGGAAATTCGAGATCCAAAAGTAAGTTAGAGTGGTTTCAACCCTTCAAAACCACAAAACACACAAAGAAGTGGTAGTGTTACAAAATATTAATACGTCGCCTCGGAAATCGTCAGGTTAAATAAAAATTTTCACCTGATAAATTAATCGGACATCGGAAATGGAAAAAGTGCAAAATGTTGTCGGAATATATCGCACTTCGCATTGGGTGCTTAAATCGGACCTCGCATTCGTGATCAGCGACCCCAAGAACCCCAGCGAGAATATTTCCGTGAAGAAATATTAATTTTTTGTATGACTACTAGTTCTCGGAGTGGTTTGGAAGGGTTTTGAGTGGTTGGAACCACACTCACTTGCTTTTGGACCTCGGATTCGTAATCGGCGGCTCCAAAATTCCCCCCAAAAAAGTTATAGTGGTGATGAATGTTTCTGAAGGGCTAAGGAATCCAGGAAAGCATAATAAAGCGACAATAAGCTGAGAAGCTTTCGGCGATCGCGAATCAGAAAGCTCTGGAATAAAAAAAAGAAATCCAGGAAAAAAATAATTTTAAAAATCTGGCTGTTCCATCACTTTTCCAAAATTTCCGGCTTATTTACTGGACTACTGCACCACTGGTAAATTAATAACTAAAACACTTTTTAGCACAGTTGTATTTATAGTTTGAGATACGTTCTTCTTGTTTTGTCAATTTGACTGATAAATTATGTTTATTTTTAATATACACGTGTTCAAAAGAAAAGGTGTTCAATAACTTCAAATGGCCGCCATTTTGTAAACGATTAGATTTTTCTCCAATGCAAAAAAAACAACTCCGTCCAGATTTCTAACAGATATTACAGAAATTTTAGTTCCCTATATTGACAACTGCAGCCTGTAATGGAGTGACAAGAACGAAATTTGAAGATACGACCTGTACAAACGCCGTTTTTTAGAAAGATTTTCCCATAAAATCCACAGTCCTTGATATGTTTTACAAGAATCAAAAATTTTGGCTCTATAGTTTGAAAGGTAAAGCTGCAGAGGCGTTTTAAAAATCGAAAATTGAATTTTTGAAAAAATAAACATGAAGTACAAATTTTTAGTATCTTCGTCATTTGAATTATTTGCTTCCTGAAATTTTTGAAGTTTAAAGGTCTGTCTACTGTGAAAATTTCACTTTAATTCTTTTAAAAATGTTCGCTATAAATTGTTTTGAAAAGTAAAGAATTTTTACCCTTTCCCTACCCCCACGCAACTGGCTTGTTAATTGAAAAAATGATTTTTTTTGTACATTTACTCAGAGTTCGGAAAACGTTCTTCCCTTCCTGTTTTAATTTATTTTTTAGTTTTTTTCTCTGTTGCAGATACAGAGGTTGAAAAAATAATAATTTTTACGGAAAATCGAATGACTGCCATTTTGAAACGACTCGGCCGATTTTTCTCGAATCCATTCCTTACTTCAAAAAAATATTACTTCCACAAAAAATTTTCCATTCAGTTCCCTAGATGGACAAAAAAATGTTTTTTCGAACTTTGTAGTGTAAGCTGGATGTCAGGGGACTGTAGGAAACTTTTATCGCCGTTTTTGGATCTACCGGAAGTCGCCATTAAACGCCAGTTACCAAACGCCCTGTATAAAGAAATAAAAATGGTCTTTCATTTTCTGAAATTGATACAAATCTTTACTATTCTCGAGATTCGATTTGTAGATATTGATGTTTATAAATAACCCAGAAATTTTTAAAGAAATTGATATTTGTTAAATAGATATGAAAATGGAAATAAAAATAATAACCCAAAAAGTAATGATTTTTTAGATATTTTCTTTCTGTAAATGAAATCAAGAAAGGGACACGAAATCCAAAAAAATGAAAAATATTCATTGCATTTATTTGAGTTGAGAGCAACTTCCGTTATATCCAAAAATAGCAAGCTACTAAAAATATTTTAGGCGTGTAGACCAATTTTCAGAGATATTTCTACCTACAGTAAACTCATCGTGAATCACCCCTGAACACTTTTTTATGCCAACAACAAAAACAAAATACAGCCATAGATTTCTAATGTGAATCTTTTCCAAAAGGTCCCATACAATTTATTTCGAAAATAAGCAGGGACGAAAACATTAAGATATTTAATCGTTGAAACATGAAAACAGTCGAGTTGAAATTGACTCCAGTATAATTCTCGGCTACGCCAATGTCTTGCCGTGTCTCGCTATATAAATTGGTCTATTCGCGTTTAATATTTTCACTTCCTGTGCCCGAGCGAAATTGAAACGGTGCCGCAGTCTTATTTGCATGAGAATACGAGGCTCGAAACAATGGTCCAATAAAAACACCAGTCCGGCCCTGGATTCTCGAAATATGCCAGCCGTATCGCTCAGATGGACGTGATAGGAAACCTAAAGCTTCATAAATTCATAGGATGTACTTTTTAATCACAAATCCTTCCACTATTATCGACCGAGCGGGAAAAATACACAAAAGTGACAACAGAGCCTAGCAATTACAAGCTTTCCACGACAATCGGCGGTCCAATTTCCACGTTTTCGGGTTCAGGGTTGACAGAAAAGCTCCCTTTTCTGTTATAAGTGGAAAGACATGTGTTGTAATTCGTTTTCGGCTAAACTCGAGTTGAATAAAACAAAGAAAGATATTGTTCACTTTGATAGAGTGGATGCTGCGTTTCGTTATAAGATTGTCTGCTGGAAATGCTGAAATGGACTCTACAGCCTATCCTATTTATTTTGTGTAAAGCTGCGTGGTTTTAGTGATTTATAGGACAAAATCGAATTTTCTGCTATACCGAAAAAGACAGCTAAACCTCTTCCGCCAGGCTGAATTTCTTTTATGTAGTTAACTAATAGTTTACGACAAAATACTAGAAGATCTTTAAACGACAAGCCTTTATATAATGTAAGGGAAACGTAAAAGAAAATGTCTTTCAACGTTTACAATTCAACCTTTAATAATATTAAACTGTGTATTATTATTTACCGTTTGTGAAGTTTTTTCGTATAAATTTTTTATTGTATATTTTTTGAAGGCTGTATATTGGAGTTTTATTAAAAATAAAACTATACATGAACATAAGCTCAGTAATTTATAATATAAAAATGCCATCTTTGATGCCCATGAAGAAAGAAAACTCTTACAATGACAAAAAAATGTGTAATATAAAAAAAATAAGCACAAAAATCTACCTAAAAGCTATTTCGAGCTGAAAGTATTTTCCCCCAAGATATCAGGAATTCATCAGGAATCATCAGATATCAGGAATCATTCCCCGCGTTATATCATCATCATATCATATTCATTATCACTTCTTGTTTTGCAAGTTTCTACTTAATGCAAATCATGCCACGTAATTGAATTTATATACTCCCTTATGCCTGAAAGTGAACCTTTGCACATACCTGTTAGTTGTGTAATGAGAATCAAAACAGTAATGTAATTGTTTATTACAACACGGTCTTATAAACCACCAGAGTCAAAAGTAGCGGCTATAGTAGAACAATTAATTATTAGTTAGGTATACTCGATATGCCAAATAATGCAAAGTTACTCTCATGAGAGAAAAGGTATAAAATTCAGAAAACGGTTTTTTTCGAAATGAGTGGCACACGCAATATTATGTATTTGCGTGTGAAAATATGCCATATTTTCTACAAGCGATATGAGTGGTGACTTATATGAAAGGTGCTTAAGATTCCCTATGAAATTCCCAGCGAGCAAGTAGCAGCTAAAACATTAGATAGAAGAGTAAGCGATGATCTACCTTGAAAATACCAAACAAGCAAGCCTAATTATTAATTAATAAAAATTACCCCACTTGGGGCTAGCTTGATAATATGCCTAGAGATTTTAATTAATGCAAAAGAATCATGGGATACCTTCACCAACTTTTCCCTGTCACACATTTACGACCTCGGGAACAACGCTCCGCCAGGTGGCATTTGCATAACGACGGGAAAACTAGGTGAATGCGGTCGTGTTTACTGTATTTTTCGCCGCCTTTGGTTCCTTTGCGTGGGAGTGAACCTGAAATGGAAAACACCTCAAATAATGACACAAATTAAAATTGCAATGGGAAATACAACAAAAGTCAAAAGAAAGATAATTAGTCAATTTCTTTATTCAAATTAGTTAGTAAATCTGAAATGAAAAGTTAGGTACTAAAGTTTGGTATAGTAAGGTAAAGCTAGGTAAAGTTAGGTATAGTCCCATTTAAATAGAAATACGAACAAGTCCTTACTGCGCAAACATGCATACTCATTTAACGTCCAATATCAACAATGTTAGTCGATGTCCACGTTACAAAAACAACCAACCAGATAAGGCTGGTAAGAGTATCTATCTCCGCCGTTCATCGAGTATGTAAATGCTCAGTCGTGGTGAGCAAAGCAAAAAAAAAATCGGACAGTAGTAAGTAAGGTAAGTGGTAATGTGCGTCTGGCATCATAAAATCATTCGTTCATATATGCTATCGGCAGTAAATAAAGTATAGATAATATCTCGAGCTTAAAGACAATTTCCCTTAAAATCATTAAGCAGGTTTACGAAAAAAAAATACAAGAAAACTATATTGTTCTGAATAAATCGAGCTGTCCGAAACATCTATTAAAGTGGCTTTATTGCTGTAAGAGAAAAAGTTGCGTGTCAAAACAAGTTCCAAAGGAGGTTTTCTTTACACTTTAACTCTCTATTATAGGAGAGAATGAACAAATTGTTATAAATTTGTTGTTTTATTGTTTTTTTATTGTTTTATAACTGAATGCCTTCTCAATAACAGAATGACTACTTAATTAGTCGCAATATTTTAGTTACTCCGTCTTTTAGCTAAAATCTAACTTATACATTATTTTAAGTTCCTACAGGTGTAAATTTGACTTTATGCTACACTTTGCTATTATCAATTATTTCACAGCCCTCTACGAAATGAAAACGTTTACATAACGCGAGTTCTAATTGGTCTGTTAATTTAAACAGTGTAATTTAACCACGTTTTACTCAGTACTCGTACTTACAATAAGTTTAAACAGAACCTTTGAACTGTGAATTTGCACTTCAAACGCAAATGCTGGGATCCTTTTTGCAATCGATGCGTAAATTCCTGAATTAATTGAAACGCTACATCGATTGGAAGCCCTTTATTCATAAAAAACATGGTTTCACGATCACTCTTCACTCTTTGGTGCGAGAAATAAAATGTACGTTTTAAATGAGAAAATTTCCCTAAAATGGATGTGTGTAACATTATTTTCTATCATTTTTTCGCAGTGCATACCACCGGCTTACCAAATGAAAAGTTTTGCCTCTCGATATGATGTATAAGTCCCGTAATAGTATAAGAAAGCCGATCTTAAAATAAAGTTTCAGTATTATTTTCAAAAGCAGAGTGCTCTTTTTTTAGTTGACAAACCGTCAAGCAAGAATTTCCCTGTCGGAACGACCCTGAGACAGATGATGCGTCCTGGAATTTTACGGTGAGTTTGTGTAAGCGCTGGGCACTCAATTACATGAATGTCCAGTTACATGAAAATTACATGAGAAGTTGTCTCGTCGTCTTTATTAAAAACAGATTATATCCCGGAGGTTCTAAGCTCACAGTACTTTTCCAGTCAAAAGTCAAAAGTCTGTACAGAAATGCAGTGGCAAGCTAATCTGAAGCATTATCAAAATCGTTAGTCTGTTGTTTTTTGTTGATCCCAAAAGAATGGGGGAAAATAAAGTTACTGTCTCATAACCCCCTATGAGACTGGTGGCTACATATAAACGGGGTGCATCAGATTCTCACCTTGTCCAGTTCTCACGATCTTGGCCGCAAAGCTAAATGGTTCATCACATGACTGGCATCGCCTAAGCGGTACTTTGTCACAAGACTTTTTTAAGACGGAGCCAGACTAAAAAATGGTGGAAGAAAAAGGTTTGGGAAATTTTTTATGTGATAGGGCTTTGAATATTCGTTTAGTTTAATTTTTGTGGGCAATTCTTTGTGAAAGGAATTTCTGAAGTAATCAGGTAACTTCCAGATTCCGTGATTTTAAATTGTTCGGTCTTAACAAATAATAAAAATTACTTCAAGATAAATTTTACTCGTTAAGCTATTTTTTAACCGGTCGTTAATAAAAACCTCACACTAATCTAGCCCTAGATACAGCAGAAAGCATTTCCCAACTTTAACGATAAATAATCTCCGTAATCCCGTATGCTAGTTTGCATAATAATTACAGAATCTGTGCAAGATGTCGTCAGGAAATCTCTCGTTGTCTAGTCGCTGGAAAGTCGAACAGTCGAGACATAAAGCAAGTCCGTATTTCTATGGCCGTATAAAGTTGAGAATAAAAGTTTTATCTCAAAAGGGTGATAAAGTCTAAACTTTATAATATCTTTAAGGATGCTAGTTATTCTTACAGTGTAACTTTGTTGTACCAACTTTTACCCCTATTTAATATGACATTCATAAGATCGTAGTAATTTCTAGCTGGTAACAGGTATTTTCGAAGCCAAGCAAGAACAGAGTGCTTCTTTTTTTGGAGGTGACAACATTGGATCACTCATAAAACGAAAAACAGCACATTATCGATGTTACATATTATCATCAGTGGTACAGCACATTTCAACAGTTAAACTAATTAAAACACCATACTTCCTAAATTGGATTCTATTCATATACTGACCGAGTGTGAAAGTGACAGTTAGAGAACCTGTGTCGCTATAAAACGTAACGGGAGAATCTGCGCAATATCATATGTTTTAAAGATTTTATCAAGCAATAGACGAGTGCGAGAGCCTGGTTTCATTCTAGTGTTATTCTCGAATATAATATGACAGATCAACTTACACGTTATTTCAGCTATCTCGATCGACTATTATATCGATAGGCCAGAATCTAGACAAACAAGATAATCGATGAACGAAATTTCTTATGGTTTATTCTTTATTATTAGGGGGAAACGAAAGATCATCGGAATGCTACACTTGGTGTTTGAGCTGAAATGGCTACTTTGTAAATCTTTTCACTTTTTCTTAGTAAGTGAACTTAACTCTTCACCGACTAGTTCAAAAATTCGTCAGGATTTTTTTTGTCAGGTGCGCCTCTATCTAACCTTGCGTCTGACCAATCAAAAGTCTGTGGCTGATGCAGCGATCGTTCCAATGCCCAAATAATACATACATACAACTGGCCAGCAAGATGTTATAAATTTTAAAAAGGGCTTTTTGGCTTAAAAATTAGGGCCAATATTTAGATATTCTATACGCTTTGATTATTCTTTTATTCTTGTAAAATTAATTTCTAGAATCATTGCCATAATATTTGTCGTTAAAACTGGTAATTGAGACAGTTTATTGTAATGTAATAATTTTGAAGAGGAAAATTACTATCCTCGTAAAGAAATATGATTCAAATTTTTTCATTTCCAGCAGTAATACGCAGATTTTATGCCCCAGTAATTCAATTTAACGAAGTAATTCACAATTCTTGGTTATTCCTGGAAGAAATTTCTGGACTAATTGTTTCGAGTTAGCTGCGTTTGCCAGGGGGCGAGAATTCCTGACTTTCACTTTTATTATGTTAGCACTCCTGTAATAATTAACGATGACTTTGCCATTCATCGGCAGTAATGGAATTTACAATTCACTTACTCCAGAAAACGGAGTCATCTTTCTCCGGTGATTTCAAGAAATTGCTTCTACATTTGGACGCAACGAACCTGTACGATCAGACTATATATAGTCGATCCCACGTTGCCATATTTTATGGTATATCCCCGGCGAATGTGAGTTATCGTAGTGTGCGCTGAAAGCAAACAATCGCGGACTTTTCCAATTTAAAAAAGTGCGCCCGCTATCCGAAATGAGAAATAAAGCTATCATAAAATTTCATACAGTTCTTGCAAGTTCAGATAATAAAAGTTTTTAAACGACTTCGTAACTATCTGGAAAGGCCGATATTTCGCGGAAAAATAAAGCAATAAAGCGTCGACAGTACGAAAGAGTCGATAATGACGGAAACGGGCTTCCAAAGGCTTCAATTAGAACTCGAATCTCGCCTTCCAGTGAATAAGGAAATCTATATAGAAGAACTTGATGTGAGATTGTGGCTTATTGGTGGAAATATTCTATGAAACAGTTGAATTTAGTTGCCTTTGTGACTGTCTATTGTATACCGTCTTGAAAACCGGTTCCCGTAATCTTTAAATCTTTAAAGATGCCAAGGGTATTACAAAACAGCCAGCTAAGAACTTCTTGAAAACTTCTTTAATACTCTTTCGGCTTTAAATCTTATATTTTCATGAAGAAAGCAAACAATTTCACAAGCAAAAATTATTTTTTATCTTACGTTTTTATATAGATTAAAAAGAATTACTTTTAACACGAGTTTTCGAATTGTTATACGTGAAAATAACATGGGAAATATGGAAAGTGCAACGATAAATCATTCTCGATTCGACAGGCATTTCCTTTCCAAACAGGAAACACCCATCAGATACGCAAATCTGATGGAGAGGGGAATTAGAATCGACGTTGCTAGATCGTACAAAAGTTTAATACGACTAAATTATCTCCCGTGTGCGATCACTGAATCCTTAAACTTGATGAAATTTTTATGTTTCCATTGCAATAATTGGATCTTTAGCGTTTCTAAACTGTCATCAAGTTGTTTGATTTACTCCATTACCATGTTTTAAGTTAGGAGAAAAATTGTAGGTATGGCAACATACAGAACGGGAATTTAACAACAGATCAGACGAGGATTCTCGACTGATATCAGATTATTATTCAGTTAAAAATTGCTGCTCTGAAGGACTACTGGCTTCGGATTCCATTATCTTGTATTTCCTAATAAGGACATCGTTCAGTAGGGTGAATTCAAGACAGGGAGTTCCATACCCCAGGAAATTATTAGGAATTCTCGACGTATCAGATTGAAAACTGGAACAGAGAAAAATGTATTTTAAATTTTTTATAATTTATACACTTCAATAATTTCTTTTAATAAATGTTCATAAAATCGCTATAATATATGTAGAAATTACCATTATTGGATATAATTTGTTAGTTTCTTTCAAAAATCCTTCACACACATAAAAATTCATTCTAACTAAAAAGAAAGGAACTTATATGAAATTTTACGGCAGATAAATGATCTCTATTATTCATTGTAAAGTACACTCCTGTCAATCTTAAAACGTTGAAGCCCCCACCTACAGCCTAGTTTCAATTTTATTATAGATATTTATTTTCAATTCTTTTGTTTTATACGTTCACCCTCCTCTTCGTCCTCTCCTAAACGAAAAAGTCTAGAGTCGTTATGTCAAGCGGTCTTGCAGGTCAGGATGAAGTTTGTGTTCGGAGAAATCAAACGCCTTAAAAAGGCCGTTCCAAGAGCGTTATGCAAATGTTGTTGCGCCATCTGCTTGTTGAAACTAATATGGTTGTCATCGTTTTTCTCAAGTTAAATCAGGAAAGTTTTCAATAATTCCTGGAAATAAATGTGATCTTTCTAAGGATCTTTCGCAGCCTTGAGGAATGTTCGCTTGAGATAAATTATGAAAATTAAATTATATAAATTTCGATTATCCCGACACAACTATGATTGAAACAGCCGAACTTGGGAAGGTTGTGTTTATCTTATTTCCAGGGACAATTTTCGGTCCTCAAGCCTCAAGCAAGAAAACTTTCAAACATTTGAATCAAGGATACTCCGATCACTTGCTGCCCTGGAGCCACACAGCATCTTACTGCGCCTCCATAAATTTCTGCAAGGTAATAACTTTAAATGGATGAAATTTCATTTTACATGACTTATTTTTGTACCTACTTACTGCTGAAATTCAATATTTCTGTGCCAAAAAATAGGAGGGAAAAACTACCATCATCATTTCCTTTGTTTTTGTTTTTATCGTTGCTCCATTTCTTACGTTCAGGGTTTTGCTCTTTGGTTCAATTAAATAAAAAATTATTTTGCACCTGGCAATATTGATTAGGATTTATCATTATACCAAAAAAGCGGTTAAAGTACTTTACCGATGGGTTCGAATCCCATTCTCGCCATAGACATTTGTGTTCCTCTATTTTAACTTTTTATATGAAATATTTTTCAAAAATGACAATTTTTTTATAGGAAAAACAGATAAGAGTAACTAACACTTCTCGTGTCTGTGTTGCAGTCGAAATAAAATATTTTCATCAGCTGGAGATGTTATTTTAAAAGCAGTGAAACACGTGTAACGTTTATGTTATCCATCAGTATACAGTAGAATTTGTTAAAAGATTAGTGTTTTATTTATGATCCCTCAGTATTAACAATTGTTCACATCAGTACAAACAACGGTGAAATGTTTACTCTATGCCGACGACCTGGTCCTCATCTGTTAGAGAAAAAACACAAGAACCTGCATAATACGGCGATACGAATCTGTCTTGTGGCCCTCAGATCTATCCAACAGAAAGCTTCTACTGTGAGTCCGATGAACTTCCCCTGTATCTGCGACACCAACAACCACTCCTTTCTTACTCTGCTAGAATATCTGCTTGCCCCAAAAATCCAGTCTACAAACTCCTGACGACCCTGATCCAAACCTCCTGATAACATCCAGCCAACTCCAGAAGTCTTTAAATCGCTACTAGGTCTTCACTCCCTACCTCCAGTATTCCCCCTTGGACTATAATATTACCCACCTTCAATACTACTGTTAGAAAATATCGTGTGATCCACAAAATTTTTCATCAACTAGTGCCTTGGAAGAGAGAGATAGTCATGTTTGAGTTCATTACACCTGAGCACACCTACCAATAGTTTGCATTTTATCTGACAGACTGGCAGACATGCTTCATTTTTTCTAAGGCACTAGTTGATGAAACATTTTGTGGATCATTCGATATAATGAACAAGAAACGCCAAACTCTATAAATACTAAGGCAAGTCTTTTTGGAAGTTTTTGTCAATACCAATTTTGAAATCATCCTGTTAAGCGATGCCTCCAAAAGCGAAGGCGGTTGCACCGTTGCAATTTCTGAAATACTGAGGAAAAAATTCCGTCTATCCAGTAACAACTGTAGCGTACATATAGGAGAATTACATTACTCTCCAAACGGAAATTCAAGACAATCTGCACTGATTCTTTATCCTCAATATATTCCATACAAAATATCTACACAATAGTGCAAAACATCCAGGAGACATGCAATATACTCTCCAACAAAGGAACTACAGTCACGATAGTGTGGGAACAGGCAGCTAAGGAAGCTTCAAAGTCTGACCTACCCATACAACATCTACAGCCCTCTAAAGATCTCAAAACTACCATGAAATACATTATTCTTTTCTGAGTCTCTAGAGCTGTAATTGGCTCTAACTCGTTTATTATTTCGCATGCTGAACTGCAGCTCACTCTTATCCACTTGTTTGAGTGTGCGTCTATCATGGCATGAGAAATGTGCGTCAATATTAAACTGAAATCAGCAGATTAATGAACTTTTTATTCAATAGTTGTAGAAAAAATAGATAAAATGTAGTATGGTATTAAAAAGTGTCAGGAAATAAAAGTGGCTCCAATAAAAGCTAGGTTAGAGGTTCTTACACAGAGATGTCGAGATATATTAGTAGACTTTTATGCTCCTTTAATCGTCTTCGGGAAGGCATTCGATTACGTGCGGCACGAAAGTCTCTTAAACATTCCCAATCACATTGAATTAGATGGAAAAGCTGTTCGCATTGTCACAAATTTATATTGGAACAAATGGGCTTCGATGATTTGGAAAAACACTGATGCAATCAAAAACACAGGCGGGGTGAGATGAGGCTGAGTTTTATCGCCAATTGTATTTAGGTGCTTTAAAATAATCGTATCGAAAGAATAATGGGAGAGGGAGTATATACCTATATTAATCAATTATTTAAAATTAATAAAATGGATGAGCCTGTGACAGCAAGATTGGTCTCCATAAATGATGATGTTCATGTTGGAGGCCGTACTGATGAAATTTTTAAAGTGTCAAGTTCAGAGTAAATGGTACCTCTATAGATAGAGGTTATCCACAAGAATGTTATTGCCCAGATTTGGTAGAGTATCCCTTGAAGGACGCGGTAGTTACTACTCTGTCATGTTTTTTTTTATATTGTGAATAATTCGATCAAGTTATCGGAGGACATCTGATTTTTCAATCACTTGGTGTTTTATGTTTCCAGGACTGGATAGCATCATCAAACTTACTTTGATCTGTCTCTTGCGCACACTCAGCGGCAGCAACTCGTATTACGTGTAGGATTGTATTAATGTTCGAAATACATCTGCAAATCAGATTCACAGCCAATATTATAAAGGCTCATTAGGCTAACGGGCAGATTTCTGTGTTCATTTTTGAAGCTAATATCGACGTCAAATGACTTTTATTAACATTTTTGTAATTACTTTCATGTCAAGAGTAGATAAATTTAAAAAAAAATCCACTTAGTCTCGATACCTTATTCAGAAATGGCCACAGAAATCTGCCCGTTAACTTAATGAGCCTTTATAATACCCGCTGTAAGTCTGTCTTACTCTCCTTTTACGTCATAATTGAGATGTTTTTGAATTAATTTTTTATATTCATATATTTATCCGGTATTTTTAATCTTATTTGACCCTGTATTGACTCTCTTGTTATAAGTAAATTATGTTATACAGCCAGTTATTATTTTTCTTTTCATGCAAACGATATTTTTAGATGTTGCCGAAAAATACACCGTGATGAGACAGAATCGGAACTCGCAACTTTCCCTCAAATCTAATTTAAGAAGAATTCTTATTAGACCCGTAACAGCATTCAGGTAGGGATTTAAATCCACGTTAAAAGTGCGCTCTTTTGTTTCATAAAAGCTGCAAAACAGGGCTGCTTACAACAAACAGCTGTGATTAAAATTCCAACCCATTGTTTCAGTGAAATAAACCGCCGACTCTCCATCTCTTTCCTACGCTTTTTCACCCCGGCATTAGTGTAAAGTAATTAACCAGCACTTGATAAAAAAAAAACGAAATAGGACTCTAACTCCAGGTGTTGAACGTAACAGTTTTCTTCAGTGCTTAATGAAATGCTGTTAAAGCTTTATTTCCCCTAATATCTCTTTTCGGATAGTAATGTTTTCTTTACACAGGTGTCCCATTTATGCTTTAAAATAATCTTTGTGCGGGTATACCTATAAATTATAAATTCAGCTATAAGTACCTATTAACTTTGAATTGAAGAAATATTTTTCAGAACTTCATCCTTTAATTCCAAAAGGGTTTAGTTCGGAAAAAAATGTTACACCACTGGTCAGCTTTTTCTCTTGGAGTTACTGTCAGAATAGGAGGCCAGGAAAAAATAGTTATGTTGGATAAAATTCGCAAAAGGTTAGTTTTTTGGTAGAATTTCAACACTCTGGATTTCAATCAACAAGCGTCTAAGAGAAAAATGTTACCTATATGACAAATTCACGTTGTTTTAGCCCGGGGTACCCGCACTAGGGTTCCTTTGAAGCATAAATGGGACAGTCTGTGTAATAATTACTGTGAAAATAGGTACAATGAATGAGAAAAATTAAACAAAATGAGAAAAGCTTCTAAGTGATTTCGCTTTATTAAACCTATGTCTTACAAATATAGCACACTAATCTCAAAGAACAAACAAAAGCACCAAAAAGCACCAATTTGTGGTAGGTGGTATGCTTTTGTAGCATGTCTCTGTTTAGTTCTTAAATGGAATTGGACGAATTTTTCGTAATATAAAAACACGAGGTGAAAAAAATTTTGAAGGCAATTCAATTCTAATTTCTCGCACGTAAATAGTCGTACAAAGGTGATTACAGAAGCGATTTCAGCACTGAAATCTGTTCCCTGTTGAGCCGCAACCAATGCAATTAGATGGTAATAGGGAACGGAGAAGGCCTGGCTGGATCGTCTGATGTTTCACAGAACCGGTCACTTAATGAAAATGCTCCTTTCAGCATTCGCTGGAACGGAAAACCCCAACATGAAAACGCCTATACTCGCTTTCGGTATTCGTTTAATAATCAACTGCAGATTTTCGGCAACCTTCGATAAAGAATACAATTTCGTACACTCTAGGTGTTTACGCCACGATTTATTTACATTACTTTTAACAAAGGGCAAGGTAAATGAGTTTTCTAAATAATGAAACGAGGACTAAGATAAACTTAATTTAATTTTGAGACTAATTTTAAATATGGAAATTGTTGATGATGTTCTTTTAAGGACACTAATTTGGTTTAAATGTGAGAGAGAGCTATTTGTTTTCATAATTGAAACGGACTCCCTTCCGCGTTTCAAATTAAACTCTGTGAAGAATTGCCCACGTCCAAATAAGGTATGTCACTATATTATAATGTAGCTTCTAGTTTCAGTATATAAATAACGTAAGAATTTACTAAAGTGTCATTGTTGTCAAATTTAACGCTATTAGATCGATTATGTGGAAGACAAATTATTATCATCTGGTTCTTATTTCAGTTTCATAAATTTTCAAAGCTTCCATAAGTAAGAAGTGTCAAAAAGTAGGTATATAAAAAATGTGAGGAACTCAGTTTCTTAAAAACATTATACAGTTTTCCCCATTTTATTATCTATAACCATTCATGATCACATTTTTAATGGAATCGAACTGAAATTTTTTAAGTATAGACAACTAGGTATATTAATCTTTAATCATGAAAAATTTTAGGAAACAAATTATTAAATAAAATGGCAGAGATAGTCCAAATTTCTATATTATGCTTATTTCTCTAAAATTCTAATTTTTTTATTTTATAAACGCCCCGGTAGCTTTTTTTTCTAAACTTTAAGCACAAAATTTTAAACCCTTTGAAACCCATCACTGTGGATTTTTGTTAACAAAAAGCTTTTCTGAAAAACAGTTGTTTGCACAGGTGTCCCTTCAAATTTCCCAAAAATCCGTCCGTGTCCTCGATTACGTGTCCTAAATTTAAAAAATTAGAAGAACGTTATAAACGGATGAATAGCGCTCATGTCCATAAACTTGATCCTGAATTGAACACCACCATGAGAGTATTAAGTCAACTCCATAACCTTAGCTACCGGTAATTTGAAACATTATACCACCAAGAATAAACAATCTTGAAAATCCTCCTACTACAAGACTGAAATCTCGAAATCCATTTTGGCATCAAAATCATGAGATCTTTTTCTCACTGGAAGCTTGGAAGTATGAATGGAGAGTTCATAGTGTTTTCAATCATCATCTTATCCGAGATCTAACAAAGGAAATTCCCGGTTAATCGACCTACCAAAATTCAAATTGTCTTATTTGTGACGAAGTTGAGGAAACAATTATGTTGCATCGCCTTACTCCAGATGCAATTTTCGGATTACAATTGATTGGTTACAAAGTCTTAAACCAATAATTATGGGGTAAAGCGAATTCATCTCCAAGACGTCAACAACTCATCCGTATATTCTGCACCGTTCTACTCACCGTAAATGAAGTTATAGATTTATAAAATATTATATCACTGCTTTAATAATCTTAGAATGTATATAAATTCATACGAAATATACAAGGTGTCCAGGTATGAGTGTAAGAGCTACACGTGGCGACCTTCCTTGGACTATTTTGAGTAAAAAATCTTAATACAGTAATGCTCTAAACGTCTTCACGGTGCCACAGGAGGTCATCAAAGTTAGAAATTCTGGGTCACAAATATGCATATTATTGAACTTCTATTTCCTTTTGCAGTTACGGTTAACATTTTCAAAGACTTTTGCAAAGTCTTATTTCATTTAATTTTCGTAACAATGCAATTATTAACTTTTTTAACATTTCCAAAAAAAAAAATTTAGGAAATGTTAAAAAAGTTGATAATTGCACTGTTACGAAAATTAAATGAAATAAGACTTTGCAAAAGTCTTTGAAAATGTTAACCGTAACTGCAAAAGGAAATAGAAGTTCAATAATATGCATATTTGTGACCCAGAATTTCTAACTTTGATGACCTCCTGTGGCACCGTGAAGACGTTTAGAGCATTATTGTATTAAGATTTTTTACTCAAAATAGTCCAAGGAAGGTCGCCACGTATAGCTCTTACACTCATACCTGGACACCTTGTATATTAATATGACCTTGTAAATTTACGAAAAGACAATTTCCAAAACGGCTAAAATATTCATAATTTGAATCAACGCATAAAAATTCACTATTTTTGCAATTGATGCGCAGGAAGGTTTTTTTTGGCACTTAAACTTCCTTATAAAAGAGTTTTTAGTCGAAAAGCATGCAAGTCTTAGCTCCCGTTGCCGTCCCGAGTCCGTGCCGTCATGTGTAAATTGACCTTTAAACAGCAGTTAAATGTGCAGGGTGCATCTAAATAACACCGAAAAAATTTAAGAGCTGATTCTTTGGTCAAAAATAAACAAAAAATTTCGTATAAACGTGTGTCTTGAAATGCACCTTTTTTGAGATACAGGGTGTCAAAAAAAGAATATTTTACCAGTTTTTTGAAGATATTTGGGGAACCGTTTGAGATATGAAACTCACCTTTTGTAAATGTCATATCATTGATATTTATAGCTACTTTTTAATACTGAGTTTTCTTCATGTGTCATTATAGCGGAGATCTCAGAAATGAGCGAAGTTTTTTTGCCCTTAATTTTTCGACACTTGTCTTGAAACATTCAAAGCGAGTTTTTCATCGTAAATGCCCGTTTTTCTCGAAAATGGCTCACGTTAGCAGTTATAACCAAGAGTATCTTTTTGTGTAGAAAACATTGACGGTTAAAAGTGTGCTTTTCAAATATCAATTTGCCCAGTGTCGTAGATATTAGGGGCAAAAAAAATCCCCCCAACCCTAAAAATCTCCGGCACTGGCATACTTAAAAAATGTAGTTAGCATTAAAATAGTTGCAAATATCAATGATAAGATCTGTACAAAAGCTGAATTCTGTGTCTTATACGGTTCCCGAGACATCTTCAAAAAACTCGAAAAACAATCTTTTTTTGACACCCTGTATCTCAAAAAGGGTGCATATCCAGACACACGTTAATAGGAAATTTTTTGTTTATTTTTTATCAAAGAATCCTCCCCTAAATTTTTTCGGTGTTATTTAGATACACCTGTATACTGGCAGGTAGTGCTTGGTGGTTTTATTTATCACAATCCACTGTGATATTAAAATATAAATAATCCAGGCCGACTAAAAACCCTTTCAGCTTAAAAGGTAGGTTTTTTTTTGGACAGACCAGGTTTTTATTTATGAGGAATGTGGAATTAAAATGGAAACTTATTAGAATTAAAAACATCAGTACCTGTGAAATATTTGAGTATTTTTACAAACAGCCTATAGAAGCAAGTTTGAAAACTTTGTTCAGAAGTTGAAGATCCATTAAACTTTCGCCAAGTTGTCCAACTTCTATATTTGGGAGAAATTTATTTATTGGACTCATCATTTTTACGATTAATTCTGATTACCAATTCAAAATTTATGATAACTTTGAAACAAAAATTTAGAATTATTATGTTTTCTAATTAGTACCTTTTTTATTTACGTTTAGAAATGTTTCTGTACTTTTTTGTATCAGTTTATTTTTTAATATCTTTCTATTATTCTTCTGCCTGATTCAAGTAACCATGAACAACAGCTGAAACAATAAACTCTTAGGCATGTAATGTGACCTTAAGATACTTAGGATGGATCTCTAAAAGTCCTGCAAACTGTAAATACACCGTCTGCTTCTCGAGCAAGATGGCCTCTTTATGTCTACACGGTATATGTTCTTACTCATAGTTTCAAGTATCATAGTCGAAGCTTGAACGGGAGTGCATATCAGATTTTACCACAAGACCACTAGGTCGCTTTCAATAGATCGAAGTCTGCTTGTAGCAAGAAAAGCACCATAAATTCAAATTTCACCAACTGCATAGAGTCTTATAGCTGCATAAAGTCTTAACTCTATATATCTCATATAATGAGTCGATAACATCAACTCATTAACTCGCTTACATTGAGTCGACCTATTAACTTGAATCAGTACAATATAAACACCCACTTCTATGCTCCATCGCTCCATAAGCGCGCTTTAAGCAGTCATGTATGGCAAAATACAATCAATAAAAGTAAAGGACATTAAAATTAATATATCATATGATGTATTACTTCTCTATACTCGTTTATAATATCGATGATAGGCGGTGATGTTAATGTGGAAATGTAATCTTTGAAATGTATATCGTAATTCTGCAAATGGAATAAGAGATGAAACGTTTAAACATTGAGCTTTCTCGCTCCAGTAATCCCCAAGGAGAACCGCCCTTAGGCCGCCCCAACTGCAATCCGTCCTCCCTTTGGAGACAAATACTCTGAGAGGTTTTGCATTGTCTGCCTTTTTCCTCACCGGTCTGTATTGACTTAAAAAGTTTCCTTAATCACTACCGGGAACTTCGTAATAAAACAAAATAATTACTCAGTTAGAGCCGTCCAAATACTGCAAATAACTCCCAAAGTTTGTCGTAAGGAGCTTGAGGGGATCCCGGTACTCATCCACTCATTTCTTAGACAAACACAGGCATTTGCGGCTGTTTAGACAAAGCATTAACGTTCTCGGTTGTTCTTTTTAATTCTCATATTATATTTAATCTTGACGCCAAACATATAATTCCATTTCATAATAATCACGGAAAAACCGAGCGATTGGTAAATTTGATGATATAAAATCTTTATCTTTTCATGCCTTCGGATTTAAAACCTCAGAAGATGAAGGTGACTTCTAAATTGTATTAACCTTCATTAGTTTTTATTAATTTGATAACGTAGAATTCTGGAGGAAATAGTTCTCAACATCAGCTTACAAAACTGGTAACTAGAACTTATTATGTATTAAATTTAAAAGTTGCTTTAGGGGTTGTTCTGATTTAGTTTTGGGTGCTCAAGTCAACGTTGATGATTTATTTGTAGTGCCAAGTACAAACCTTGTAACGTACATTTTGTACGTACCGGCTAAATGCCAGCGACATGGAGACAACTGCGGTGCGCGCGCAATAAGTGGGTGATGGTGGCTTTTAGTGCGATGCAAACACGGCCGGCTGGAGGCCTCGAGCTTCGTCGACTTCGACTGTCGAGTTTCGTCGACCTCGACTGTCGAGTTTCAATCCGGTGTGCCGATACCTGAGACTAGTATCGCTTTCTTTTCGCTTCTGGAATTCGCTGAAGAAGGTTCACGCAAACACCTGTCGCGAATAATTTACATAATGGCGTCTTGAACTTACCGTTCAAATATTGGGAACATCACCCACGTTTTTGGCTTGGTGAGTGTCGTAAAATGATTTTATTAATTGTGCTGGAATTATACAGATCATATTTTCCTGATACAGTATGCTATTTTTAATTACAGCTTTTAAATCTGATCGAGTTTCGCGTCGCATGTAAAACTTTGTCAATCACATTTTGACCTCACTTTATCTTGAGGACGGGACATAATTTATGTACCCGTGGCAAGCAGACTCGATCGGACCCTTCATTAATCCAAGAGTGTATCTGATACCTAATGAAATTGCAGCTTTTCCGTACCGATGCAGATTTTTTCGTACCGAGGCCACTTTTTCATACCGACGCAAGTTTTCCTGCGAAGTCCACTTATTCGTACCGAAGCAAGTTTTCCTGGAGCCAGTCTGGAAGGTCAAGTCTCCAACCAGTTAACGTTTTCCTTGCACCGAAGGCACCGGATCCATTGACCCATAACTGGATTACTGCCGGAGCGGCCTAATTTAACCCGTTAGCAGCTCACCTGCTGGCCGCCGAACCTGTGCCATCCGTACTCCTGGCTGAAAACCGTCATCCTCATACCTGGAAGCCATACGAAGCTAAGTGCCTTTGTGGATCAATTCTTGACCGATCAGTTCATTCGGCTAAACGGCACGCTCTTGTTTTTCTATTATTTGTTAACCGTGCTCAAGAGTCTGTGATAATTAACATCTGTGATTTTTTTTAAATATTCATAACTGTGATTTATTTTTAAATAAAGAGTACCTGTTGTTCTGCTGACCCGCTTGTTATTGTTGACCCTCTTAGATTTGCAACTCAATCCACGACCCTTGTTATCTTTTACCTTCTCATGCTCTCAACGACTATTTTTCCCCTCTAAGGGTAAAATAGTTCGTTTTAATTGACGCCAACGTCAATAATTCATTTTAACCTAAAATTCAAATGCACCCTCCCGCACCACCTGCATGGAGGGGAAAGGGGGAACAATTTCCTTCGTGTTTTCAGCCGTCAAATCCAAATCTGCAATAAAAGAGTTGGTTCTTATTTATGATTTCAAAGTTGCTGCACCCACCCCTAGGAAGTGGGGGTATGTTGGTCGAGTTTGGTATCATTGGAAGTCCCCCTTCCAGACGAACAATTTTATTAACCGAATTTTAGGTGTAGTTTTGAATATATTTGCATGTGCTCAAATAAACTGAGCACCTAAACTAAAAAAAAAATCTGATACACTTGGCGCATTTTCTATTAGCAAGCTTAGTAAAGACGAATTTCGGTAAAAAGTCGAAAAACTCAATTTTTCATGACTTTTTAGAGTAACTGTCCCATAGCTTATATCTTAATTATTTTAAACTCCAGTGGCACCTTTTCCGCTTGGCGTGTTGTATGTACAGGATGATAATACTGAGTGATTACTGTTACTCATCATATTTTCTATGGGATTGTCATAAGTTATCAATTCCAAAACAAATTTCGAATTTCACTAAACTCTATACTGTGTTCTTGTAGATTCAGACAGCGTATTGTTTCGTTACGTGGCTGAGAACTTCAAGTATCCCAATAATTTTGTACTGGGCGGAATAATGGCTTCTGAAGTTCCTGAGATTGCGAATGCACACAGGAAGTCGCAAACCTCCAGGCGGTGCCAAGCTATCTCTGTGCGAATTGCGATAACGATTGTATTTCTAGGTTATTTGGTCATATTGCAGTGTTGTCGAATCCACTATGAAAACTCTAGAAAAACAGAAGACACGGATTTTGCATAACTTACCCACCTGTTTTTACAGTTTTTTAATTTTTTTTAAGTACAGTCAGTAGACGTTTGTTTCCAAACCGAAAGCTTTGAAATTTAGAAAATGCTTAACTACATTAATGTTTCAGGAGCATTTCTTCATTTTTAGAACCTTTAGTTAGTTTTATCAGAAAGATCAGAAAGAAGACATAAGATAACATTTAGAAATAAGGTTGGTATGAATGTATGATCATGATTTTCCATTTATTCAAAGCTTTGACTTTTAATGTATAATAATAGACACAGCGAAATATGTGGGTACGCATAGAAAAAAGCGAGAATCAAATAGAGGGCATACTGAAAAACGAAATAAGGAATTAGATGAAAAAGAATAATACTAGATGGAGAATATACATTGGTAATACAAGGCAAGAAAACTACGAAATATACAAAGAAGAAAGGAAAAAAGTGAAAAATATGAAGAAGCAAAGAGAAATAATTGGAGAGAATTTGGAGAGAGAATGGAAAACGATAGTAAAACAAACAAAAAACTATTCCACAGAGTACTGAAATAACTAAGAAATCAGAAAACATACAATGAGACAAAAATTAAAAACAAAAACGGACACCTGCTAACAGAAGAGAAGGAGATAATTAACAGATTGAGAGAATACTTCGTAGAACTACTAGAAGCCACAAAACTAATAAAAAAAAGATACATCTTGAAGAGGAGAAACATGAATAATAAACATAAGACAATATAGGGCTTGAAGGTAATAAGGGAAATAAGAACTGGACTGAGATGATTAAAAATAGGATAGAGAAAGAGACAGCGATGTTATTGGATATTATATGATAGAGTTTGGGAGGAAGAACAAGTACCGAGAGAGTGAGAAAACTATACATAAGAAGGGCGACAATATGATTGTAATAACTGTAGAGGTATAAATTTGTTAAGCACAACGATGAAGATTTATGAAAAATAATATAAAAACGAGTGAAAGAAATAGTTGAGAGTTCAATAGAGGAATCACAAAGCGGCTTCAGGAAGGATAGAAATATAGAAGACCACATATTCACCATAAAACAAATAACTGAAAAATTCATGGCGAAGGGAAAGAAAGTGTACCTATGTGGGATTCATAGTTATGGAAAAGGCGTTCGATCAAGTAAACCGTGCTAAATTATGGACAATACTGAAAGAAAGAGTGTGCAAAGACAAATTGGTGAGAATTATAAGAAATTGTTCACATTGTTCATAATTTTCATGGATGAAATAATAAAATGAAAGTCCCAGGACAGATCAGCAAGTCTCTGCGAGCGCTTGACACAGATGGTTTGGCACACATTCAAAAATCAATGATAAGCTAGAATTTCTAGATCTCTAGATCAGAAGGTTAATCATATAGACCACTTGTCCCTCGCGTTACTACCCTGAAGGCAATCATAGGAGTAATGTACCTCAAGCCGCGGGGGTTTTGTTTCCGCCTAGCAGCTTACAGTTTGTGGCATGTTTTGTCAAAGTTTTGTTAGCCGTGGTTCTCACAAGTGAGACGTTGCTTAGTCCCCACGATCTTGGACGTAAGCTTCACCTTGGAAAAAGCTTCACCTGAAAAAAATACAAGGCAGAAACAGGTATTTTGGAAACATTTCCACGATATCTAGGACACCTACGAAAAAAACATTAACTTTAATCAAATTAAGGTATTTTGGGGTCCTAAAAAAGTCGTTTTCAATCGAAGAAAAGTTTTTTAAACGCGCATTTCTAACAAAAATAGAATTTTATTACCTTTTAACTTCGTCAGAAAAAAAGGGTATTTTTGAAACATTTTTATAATATCTCGAGAACTACACCACTTGACCGTTAATAAAATATTTTTTAATCAACCCTTTCAAACGATATTAAATATAAAAATCAATTATTATGAAATTAATCATTTCGGATACCAAATTTTTGATCCAGAAGATATACTAAAAGTTTTTTTTCCAATTCTGCACTCAGCAAGTACTGTTGGAGCACGTTCAGCAAATAAATTAATCGTGACCACGTCACATTATAGCTTGAACCTTTATCCAGTTCTGAAAAAATTGACTGTGACAGCCAGACAGACAAATGAGGGATCCCATAAAGGTCCGCTTTTTTATTTCATGGTCTAGAACTAGATAAATAAAATGATTACGGTCAGACAGAAACAATTAGCTTCAAGATTTGTCTTTTGAAATATTAGAAAGGAATGGGATTCCGAGAAAATGTTAGCCTTGTGGCTTCGGCACCTAATTTATATTATTTCTTGGTATTATTATTATTTCTTAGTTTTTCCATACCCAAGTTTATTTAGCGCCAGACATTGCCCGTGTACCTAATTGGTTTATTTAAATCATGTAATTTATTTAAATCAACAGCAATTGGTTTGAAACTTTCATTATTAAAATTTTTTCAATTTCGGCAAAATATCCAAGGTGTCGTTAAAAGGTACCGCCAACGGTCTACCACAGAATCCCGAGTAAAAAAGCCGATTTAACGGAATTATCATGTCCAAAAAGGCACCTTTTCAAGACACAGCCCTTAAAAGTGGGTCGATCAAATACACGTTTTCTGGAATAAGTCAAAAATGTATTAACTGAGAAACTTCAAAATTGCACCGCCTACTATTATTGTTCAGAGCAATAAGCTGACAGTGTTACAAACATTGAATAGATTACACATTTTCATTCTGCGAATATAAGACATCAGGAAGTACTAGTACTATACCCACCGTCCAAATAGCTGAGACTGTCGGAAGTTGTTTGGATATGGCGGACACAACACATCCGTTATTCAAACCAATAATATGACGCACTGAACTAATAAAGAGTAAAACTGTGAATGTCTGAACAAAAAGAAGTATCTACTAGATGTTTCAAAATGGCATTTTACATCGCGTTCATAAAACTGTTACTTGGCATTACAGTCATTCCCGATGTTTTACAATCGAATACTTTACTTACCAAAAAATGTCAAATATATTATAATGTAAATTGTCAATTAATATCAATCAATGACTACTAAATCAAAAACATTACTGAATCAATAATTATGATTTCTGCCAATCAGGAACTATGATGCAATTTAATGGAAATTATTAAACAAATACATAATATTGCGTGTGCCACTCATTTCGATAATAACAGGTTTGTGAATTTTATACACTAATTCTCATGCTTGTATTATTTTACATATCGAGTATACCTATAGCTTCTTAATAATTATTATTGTTCTACCATATAGCCGCTACTTTTGACTGGTGGTTTATAAAACAGTGTTGTAATGAAAAAAACAACACTGTTTTGACTTTTGATTTTCATTACACAACAGGTATGTGCAAAGGCTTACTTTCAGGCTTTGCAAGTTGCTTTGTAATTGTCAACTTTCATATAAGGAAGTAAATAATAAATGTCATTTTTAACTCTTGTTATGTAATACACTATTATAATATAAGTACTTATTATTATCATTAACATTTAATTTGTTTTACCGCGAATCCTTGAATATTTAGATGAATAATTATTTTAATTTGAGAATTTTGATTGTTATTCTTCTTTGATCTAATTTTTCAAATGATGGGGACTGTTTACTTTATGATCTAACTCAACGGTGTTTGCATTTTTAATTTTTGAATAATCTGCATGCTAATCCCTTGAATTTATAAGTTACGTACTGGGAGTATTTGTGTGGATATTATTGGCACAACAGCTCTGCATAAAGGCAACATTAAAATTCTTAATGAGCGGGAGCAATTACGTGCTCGAATGCTGCTGGAGTTATCAGGGAGAGGAAAATATCGGCGGGAAATGGATGTCCGTAAATTTCTCGGCATTTCCACTGCAACGTTCAATGAAAAACACCAAGCGCGAGATATTTTGCAGCACGTAAACAGGCCAACACTTTATTTCGTTAATGATTCCATTTCTGTTGTATAAATTCTGGTGGAATCACGTTTTCTCTGAAACTGTTTTCATCTAAATACACCGCATTACTACAATGATAGAGCTTTCACAATAGGGAAATTCATTTTTATAATTTATTTCATACCTACATGAGTATATTGCCGAAAACAATAATTCAATCATAATCACTGTTTTAATTTACAATTGAATTTATTGCTGTTAATTTATTGCGATATTTATTCAGCCATTAAGCTGTGACGCTAGTTCATTGATTGCAATTTAATCTCTCAAAAGCGTCCTTTAGTTACCATGTAATTTATACGACAAGCTTTAAATGCTATGTGATTAAATACTTAAATAAAATTACTTCCAAATTGTTATTGTTTGCATACTATTGCATCGATAATTATTATTATTATTGTCACCACTAAAATTAAATTAATCCAGTTTTCCAATTTGAAATTATTATTATTTAGCGATATATATGAAATAAGCATTTATCAAATATTTTCCAAAAACAAATTTGAAAGTTCGCGACAGTACCTAATTGAAATCATAGTTTATTCCGTGATGTTTTTCCTTGGTCGATGGAGTTGTGATCCGAACGTTTTTACTACAGCTGCGGTAGACATCATCAGCGGTTACGTGTGCGCAAGCGATGCTTCCTCCGAAAGATCAACCAGTTGGTGAAAACTTCCACTATCCCTGACCATGACAAACGGCATATCTCGAAACCAGGGCACCTAGACTTTAGAATGACCTCTGAAACTCGTTGGAGTCATTGGGTAACTTGGGTAATCACTTTCTAATCCGAACGACTAATAATGGATCAATCTATTAACGGCCATATATTTTAAGGTTTGGTTGTAAGATCTCTTGTGGGATATTAAATTTACGTATTTCTCTTTGATTGAAACCACCCTAAACTTGCTATGCAACAAACGTCTATATTTAAACCGAGCTTAAAATTGAAGTGAGGTCGGTGCAAACAGACATTAAGTCACAAATAAGCAGGAGTTTGTCAATAATGGTGTAATTACGATTCCCTTGTTATTGAGATGGCTGGGCCGCCTTGATAGATAGTAGCAGTTGTGTGCAAAGGATCGTCAACTTAGATCAGAACTACTAACTACAACTTTCCCACTGATATTGAAGACGATCTCAATGTCTAGTCTAGTGGTGTTCTCTGCCTTGCTGAGACGACCGAGTCGGTCGCGATTGCGGCCCTAATTTGTCCCTCGGGCGACTTGGAGCAGCTGCCATAAACACCTATTAACGGAGAATTCCTCATTCTATTCACAATTTGCTGGATTTACTGGAAACTGGAATCCTGTAGATGGGTTCTATTCTATATATAGGAGCATCTATTAACACAAACACTGCCAACTGACAAAGTTGTTGACAAAAAAATATTTTATTAAAAATAAGATCAATAATCTCAGAGCTGTTTTGTTTTTTTCAAGATTCAATAGTTTGCCATTTCATTTTGTTGGCATGAGGCTTCGTACTTCATATAATATCCATCACAGTTTTTCTGCATCTATAATGGTTGTTCATTGATTGTAGTTTCAATAGTCGTTTGTAGATTGCTTAGAGATGCAGTAGGCGTGATTCCAAAACGACTTCATCAAAGTTCAAAAGGCGTAAATGTCAAAAATAGCATATTGAACTTTTTATTTAAAAGATCAGTGATTCAATCGATTTAAGACAAGCCAGTTTCCCTATTTTCCCTACAACATCCCTAAACTATCTATTAATTGCATAAGCATAACTTTGAATTGTTTATTTAAATTTGAATTGTTTGTTTAAATATTTACATTCTTTACCTTGGAAAAAGTTCATGTATGAAATGAATTCTTTACCCGTAAAAATCTCGTAAAGAATAGAGGTAAAATATACGGCACATTACATGACTGCTTATGACTACGTAGGCGATATCAAACCAATGATCGATGGTAACAAGCTAAACTAACTTTACATGTTCTGTCTTTGTTTCTCTCACTATCTTATAATCATCGAATGTCTGAGTCTCAGTTGACATGCGGTCACGTTTTGCAAAATTTTGGTTGGTAGATTAGAAGATGTACACTAATAAATGTTTGAATTATTGGACGAAGTACCAAAACAAAAAATTGATATTTAATTTAATTTTTGAGTTTGTTATTAAAACCTGAAGTGTAGTAAATATTCTAAGCTCCATACAAACAATAACTTTTTTATTATTATCGAATATAAAGTTTTCGTAACTTGCTGGAGAATTTCAACCCTGACTAACTTGGATGGACCTTTACTTTGGGGCCCTACTCCTTGGAACTCCTTCCGCAATTCTAATTAATTTGAACCGGCCCTCTGGACCTTCTTGCAGATGACTTTACTAACATTATTAACCCAACTGATGGGCGCTTCGAGGCTTCTCTTACGCTTGAACTAATTTCTCTTTTGGTTTTTTTGTTGTTAAGTTTGGTATTTGAAACGATCACTAATAAGAACTTGTGTCACAACTACTAGCTGATTATTTAAGGGAATAATTTTTTAAATCATATCTATTAATATCGTTAGAAAGGAAGTGTAAAATTTTGATGGAGCTGAAGGATTTTATGGTATAAGTTCTCACTTAATCAACTCCTTGCAGCAGTACACTGTAGAATGTATCGCTTACACGTTCTTTTTTTTTCTTTCGATTTACCATTTATTTGTGTTTTACGATTGGGAATGTACAAGAGCACTACCTTTCTTTTTAGGCTTAGATCGCCTTTGAATCAGTCTGACCTTCTAAAGATCAACAGGTTACTCTTAACAACTTCCTTTATTAATTATTATTGTGATATAACTCAGTGTACGATCCGGTAAGATGTTGTTATTTGACATATTATCAATTGATTACCATAGGTAACGTTCTATTAATTATTCTTATTTCTATTGAGGTCTATTTGTGATCAAAAAGTTCACGCATTTTGGAAACCTCAAAATGCCGTAGTTCATAGCATGCAATTTTTTCCGCTCATCCAAATCCAGATAGGTTAGATTTATCTACGTTACTCTCCTGTGACTTTCATAGACATCTGTTCAGTTCAGAGATAAGTAAAGCCCAGTAGGTCGAGTAATCTGGAAACTCTTTTTAACAAAATCACAAAACTAGATTCCTAAATTAAGCTCAACTACATGAGACTTTCGACAAGAATATATTAGAAAAATTTGGAACGCCTTTTCTAGACTTGTTTACCATGTACGTGATATATGTTCATAATAAATACTTTAAGTCTAGTCCAGACGAAATCTAACTGAGAACCTTTTTTATAGAAGCATAGTGCCGTGAATAGAACTAGAAACAAAGAGGTTGAAAGCATGGGCGTAGTAAAATTTACACCGGCAAATTTTTCTATCCATGCTAAATTTATAATTATTATAAAAACAATAACAAAAAAAAAACACAACCCTCATTCCATTGCCTTGCTGGCATGATGATATTGCTTTGTGCTAGCCTCCCTCAGGCAGGAAGGATTATGTCCTGGGACGAAGTCCAGCTTCAACTTTGTAGCTTTGAACATATTCCTCAACTATCAAACCGGTAGAACCCACGACGTTCCTTATACTTCTGTCAAATTTTCCGGAATCTCGGTGACCTTCATTTGTATGGGTTCGCCTTTTAGTTCACAGAGAACAGGAACGAATGATGACGTAATACGGTTTTCTCCTCGCCCAAACAGGTAATAAAATTTTCTCATCTGTGACTACGGTAAAATTCATAGGTAGACGTGCAGAAGGATTACCGAAATCCATAAGTTAAAAAAATTTATCTTGAATATCGATGGATGGACGGTATATTAATGGCCGCCGCTGGTCTTTGGTGCTTGTCTGGTTAACCAGAAGACAAACACGGCAATCATTCACCGCGAGTTCACACTTAGCGGGGCATTTAATCCTCCCCTTAGAGAAAGGGGTGAGATGGCGGGAATTATGGCCGCGAGGAATCGAAACTTAAATCATGTTGATTAATGAGGTATAGATGGTGCACAATGCTCTTATTTTCTAATTTATTAGGGAATTATCAAAACCGCTTCGCCGGTTATGGGACGACGCCGTGGAAGAGAGACGTGTATTTATCACAGAGAATGATTTATTAATCGGGACCCGTTTGTCACTTACAACAGGCCGGTAATTGATTGTTACTGAGATGGGAAAAAACTGCACCATCTACCGGAGACATTACGAGCTTTTAATTAAACTAGTCGTACTTGAACCGCTGGTGCAGTTCATCTTGGAACTGTAGGGAAGTAAGAAGTCCGACAGCGCCGCAGTCTTAGGGATCTTACAAGAAATTCGCTTTCATAATATTAAATTTTTGCAGTGGAGGAATCAATAAAATGAAGAACTCAAAAGTAGATTTAGTTTTCTTGCATAAGGTCCAAAATTGATACGCAAAATCTACCCACCTTTAAAATTTCAACTTTATAATAGAACATAAAATCACATCTGCCGTGTAAAATTACCCCATTCAGAAGTGCGATTAGGTACCCGTAGATATCATGAGTGATAGATGATAGAAGGGCGTCATATTCAATCAGCGTAACAAATGCCAGCCTCAACGGCATCGCGACGCGCATATGAATCACCTGATATTATAACAGCCCGCGGACACCGTTCCCGATATTAGCAAGGCAACCATCAAATCAACCAGGCGAAAGCCGTTCATCATTATGATTCGAAAATGGAAGGTGGAGGATCATCCCAACCTAACCCGCAGAGTAAAAGGAAAATAATTGATTGTTGAGTGAAAGAAGCAACATAACATGACCTAATTAAAAAAAAAGCCCTCCGAATGCTTTTTGTGCTTTGAATGCATCAAGTTAAACAATGCTTTTTATCCGTACCTACCTCTGTTTAATTGTGAATAAGCTGCATTGATTTCGAAACTTTTACTCTCTCTACATAAATGAATAATAATTTTATTTACTATATAGGTATAATGGTTAATATCTGTTAGCTAGTAACTCGGAACTATATTTATTAGTTCTAGAACCGTTACGCTTTTTGCTCTACCCCTCCTACGAGTCCTAATATTTAGCCCAAACTGTTTTACCACTTCTTCTTTTCATGATTTCATTGAAGCATGCTAATGCTCTTTATTCAAAACATCCAACTAAATTGGGAAAGTTAGCTGTGGAATATTCGAATAAATGGAGAAATATAGATCAGGCATCAGTCTGTAGTGTAACCTACCTTTAAATAAAGAATCCTGCATCATGCGCACTAAATCTGTAATGTAGTCCCCGAACCAAAACGTCCCAAATGGAAGGTCTAACTGTATCATTTAAAAGAAAGAACCAGTTTGACGTTTGAAATGTCAACTGGTCAGTCATGAATGTCTCTTCTGAATTCTCGTCCTGACTTCTAACTTATAATTTGAGGTTATCCCGCCCAGAAGTCTTATACAGAGATTATTTGAACTGGAGATGGACAAAAATACCACGGTGCAGATTTCTATCGTCATCTCGTGGAAGGTACGAAGGATTATGACATTACATGAAAACGAAATATTTACAGTTCAGATATAACTTTATCGTTAGTCCTGTACCCCATAAACACACATAAAAATATAATAAACAATGGGGAAAATAACACGCCTACACAGAGAAAACAGTTTATTTGAAATTAGTATTTTCATTTATTTGAATACAATTTATTTGATTAATACATTTTTCTTTTGATTGAAAATTAATTTATTTGCCATAAATAATAGGTACCATTTATTTCAGTTTTTTCAATCATTTGTTTGAATTGGTTCAGGTACACTTTTTTCAAATCAAACAAATAAATTTGCGAATTATTAAGTATTTATTTAATTTGAATAAATTATAGCTAGAAAGAAACACATCAGATTTATTTGATTTTATGCATCGTTTATTTCGTTCAAACAAATCTTATTTTGTTCTAAATAATTTCACTATTGCAATAAGAACTTATGCTTTTCATTGAAATAAAAATAATTTTGATTGAAATAAGAATATTTTACCGTAAATTTGTTTGAAAGAAATAAATATTTTATCGATCTAAATAAACTAACAGTCAAAATAAAAATAAGGAACTGTTTGCTTTTAATTAACGCTACCCATTGACAGAGAAATAAATAAATCTTTGAATCAAGCATTAACTTTTTTGATTTGTCATAGATTTGTTGTTGTACCTACATCACGTGATGTAGCGTCTGTTTCCTCTGGTGGCGACTGGAAGGACTACACTATCCCAGCAGCAGGGTTGGTGACTGATGATGGTGTTGGTGTAAAATCATGGCGTGGTATGGAGTTAGTTCATCAATCCCGCATTGTTTTCAGTAATAATAATTAGTGAATAATAATTTATTGGAATAGGCGAATAGGTATAAATATTAGCTGCTGTTTTGTGTGTTCAGTGTGTTGTATTGTAACAATGGAACAGTAATACCTATAATAGATGGATATACCTACCTAATGGATATTGGAGAATCTCTGTCCAAATACAATCTGATGCACACGGCACTTGTTATTAAAGCTTGAAGGTAAGTACCTACCTACCTCGTAGCTTATTTGTATGATATCTCTTCCATTATAAGGTATATTGCAAACTTGCTACCAAGAATTAAGGAATTTAAAATATCGTTCTGTTTTAGATGAAAATACGAGATTTCTCCTCTATGAATTATTATTAGAAGCCAAATAATTTGCAGAGATGTCTGATGGTCCTGACCAGCTGAAACTTGAAATCCGTCACCAATGAAAATGAAAATTATTGTTCTCGTGAGAAGAAAAAGTAGGTATATTACTTAAGGTACAAATGTTGCAATATTAATATTTTATGATTACAAATGATTAGGTTGGCTCTGTTTTTTTGTAGTTAGCTTATTACTGTTTTTTTACAATAAAAAGTATAATGCCCTATTATCATAATCTATTTTTATATACCTAACCTAACCTTTTACCCACGGGGATATTGACAAAACCAAACAAATATTTCTTTAAATTTTTTAATGTAAAATTATTTGGTTCAATAAATTATAGTTTAAAATCAAATAATAATTTATTTCAAACAAACAAGCGAAAAATTAAATCAAAGAATTCTTCCTGTTATTGAAAGCAATATATGTTTGATTGAATAACGGAATTTGTTTGATTCAAATAAATTTTATTAAATATTGCAAGATTAATATTGTTTGATTCGACAAAGTCTATCCTCTGAAATTTCAAACAAATAATTGAAAAAATTCAAATAAACTTTTATTTCTCTCTATTGAAACAACAAATTTGTTTAAGTTGAATAATTTTTCTTTCAGCCAAACAATTTCTTTTCTCTGTGTAGATGCTGTTCTGCTACCACGACTTGGCACAGCGACGTTCGATTGGGAAGGGTAAAATTGGCTACAGACATTATTATTAAGGCAAGTGAACCGAATCACAGTTCATTTGTTTACATTTACAAACAAATTACCCCAGCGTAAGCTCATCGTTATAAATCGTTAATTGTAAGCACGCCCATGTGCCTGGTATGAATTAGTTACAGTTGCAACTGTAGGTAGACGAATGATTTGAATAAAATATCAAATCACGTGTTATTTGCATTTAAAACAATAATTTAATTAAATAATGATTAATGATTAGAATTCACAAATGAATTAATTTTCCCACAATCAAAAAATACATGTATAGTTTTATGTACGTAACTTAGCTCATTTAAATAATCAA
The DNA here is from genome assembly GCA_910589415.1 of Malachius bipustulatus. Taxonomy (NCBI): domain Eukaryota; kingdom Metazoa; phylum Arthropoda; class Insecta; order Coleoptera; family Melyridae; genus Malachius; species Malachius bipustulatus. The sequence continues at coordinate 36,028,487 of OU342634.1, read as the reverse complement.
ATCATTGAAAATAATTATGGTCATGATTAAAGTTTTCCCAAATAAAGAATAATAAGATAGTCCCATGGTTGGTCAGGTTATTGATTGGATGGAACGTGTCTCAGAAGTCCCCCTTCCTCTCCAAAATGCATTAACAATAATTGATTCAAAACCACGTGTGGTGTTGGTAACGGGACCCCCTTGTATTATTTTAGAATGTGGAAAGTTTCAATTAATGCATGTCGATTAAAATAAAATACAAGCCATAGTAATCCTCTTTTGGTCATGCCCAAAACAATAATTGGAGCATTGGCCGGAGTAACGTTGTAACTTACATTTTTACATTAGACTCAAAAAATATACTTTGCAACATTATTGAATGGAATGTTTTCATTTGGCGATTCTTAAAACATTGTTTAAATATTATTTAAGGTAAATTAGGCAATATTTATAGCTTTGGTGGAAATATTCTGCTCATTTAAACCTACTGAATCGAAAAACTTCCAAATGATATTTGTCTGTGACTATGCTGCGTTTTAGGTGGTTTTCATCCAAGGTTTCGATTTTATCATGCGTAGCTGGTGAAATATATGTTGGGAACTGTTATTATTATTAGTTGATTTTATAACAGTAATAGGTAATTTTAATATTATTCAACATTAGATAGGTATGAGGGGGTTCTAGACCGGTAGCTCCGGTGGTGTTTTTGAGTCGCAATTGAGTCGCAACATTGAAAGGTGACACACCAAAACAAGTAGGAGTGGTGTCAGTTACATCACCAAAGGAATGCCAAACTAGGTTACGAGAGGTCAAGCACCAAGTAGGATTGCCAAATACACCAGGAAGACCAAACAGGTACACACCTACTTGGTGCTTCGTAGCGTAGTAATGTAATTGTGATCATTCCTACTGGTTTTGGTGTTTGAACCTTTCAGTATGGCGACACAGTTTCTATTTTTGTGGTTGAACTTTACTTTGTGCACTGGATGTGCTTTTTAATTATGTTCGTGGCTTGCTTCCTCCTCGTGACCTTTCCAATCTGACCTAACCTGACCTAACCTACTTTCACCAATGACCTCTAGCAAAACACCACCCAGAGTGGTCTAGAACCCTCCCTAACTATCTACTTTCAATATGAATATGAAAATAAATTACTTCCAACACTCTTTACGTAACTAGTTCCATTATTTTGACTGATGCTAATTTAAAAAAAAAAAACTTCCCACCTGGTGTCATTATTTTTGCTTCAAGAATCTTTAATCATCTCTTGTATATATTATTTATTATTTGCGGGAAGTTTGTTAATAACAATATTTAGGTACCTAATATGTTTTTGTTATACCTACTAATGCACATAATATAATGCATCATAATGTATATTTTAAGAAATATCTTGCAAGATAACGTATAAACTTGAACAAGAAGATTTCCATACCAAACTTGATGACTTTCTCACATTCATGTCCCTGATAAGAGGAAACTATCCCACATAAATTTGGAGACATGGGAGATAACAAAAAGCTGCAGTAGTCTGACCCCTCTTTCTCCTCCGCTCCCCACGCAGTGAATAGGAAGTCGAGAACTTCCCTCCGCTCGTAAGGGTCTCTATATCCCTTTAAACCCTTCAACGAGTCAATATGTCTTAGCCGAGTTATGATACCAAAGTTAATCCCCCTACAACATATCCCATTCAAGTCGCCTATACGCCCTTCTTTGGAGGATTCATAGCAATAACCACAACTGCTGGGGTGCTGTGCATGTTTTTTCTTCATATTACTCTGGAAATACTTCCGTTTATTACATGCAGGGAGTGTTACTTTGTTATATTGTTTATTAATGCTTTGGCTATGTGGGCTTTATAGAGAAACAGGTTAACCACTGTGGTTATACTTTCTCTTATTTGGCACATAAACAATGATTTCCGCAACATATTAAATATTTACACCAGTTGAGATGTATTTAAATGCAATAATAATGCCTTGGTGGAGCTTTGTTTCAATTTATCCAACTCTCCAGTCCATCTAGGGTGTTGTTGTGATAAAATAAATTCAGTATCCAAGTTGGCTTTTATCGGTGCGGAACTGCCACATTTTCGCAGACTATGAAGCTTTTAAGCCCTAAAATCGAGTAGTCGATGATTCGCTTCGCTGTGGCATGCAAACGGCAACGCCGCAACCAGGCTGGTTCACCTCTACTGGTGAATTATTGATGCTCGGTGAAGGAAAAGACACGGTGTAAATCAATTCTGGAGTAAATAGGCCATGGGTTATTTTACTAACCGTAAATTAATCCAGCTAAAAGAGCTTCTGAATAAACAATGATGCCTGCAGAAAGGAGATGCATTAATAATCGTGAAATGAGCGGGGATAATTACCCATTATGAAAGGAAATAGATTTATGGTCTGCACGTACAACAAGGAGGATTTAAAGAACTACCTCATCGATAATATCTTATTGTGATTAATGTAAAAGTTGTGTAAGAGAAATTTTGATCCCGGGGTATTTTAATATGCTGATCTAAATAGCGACATAGTCACAAAGGAGCGGTAAAGGTAAAGTTGGGCTAGGTTGGTGACACTTGTAACTTGGAACCTCTTACGACCAAGATATCAAACTTTGTAATTAGTATTCGGGTTCCTTAGACTTATATGTTATTATTTTGGCCCATCTCAGACTCTCTAAACTCTCGCATTACAGTTCAGCTATATTGCCAGATCTTGTGAAAATTCCCACTCAGTTGCAAAACATCGTTTAAGATTAAGGTAAACTATATTTACTACGTGACAATGTCGCAGATTACAAAATACTCTTCTTCTCTGCCATCCCAGGACATATTTCTCAAAATTCCTAATTATGTGCCGGTCCTGCCGTCGCGAAACTTTGCCATCTCGGAGTCCCTGCGAGAGTCCCTCAGACGCCAGCCGCCAGCCAGCACTTGATTATTTATTTAATGAAATTAAGTCGAATAACTTCCACAGTACAGTAATCAAACTTCTGAATGGAGACCGACGCGCCCTGTTCTGTCATTTGTTACGGCAAGGACAATTCAATTGTTTTGGGCCGCCTATGATGGAATAACCCTCACCCGATCTTCTCCTCTCGGCGATTTCCAGCTTATCGTTAATCAAGACGGCAGGAACATTAATGCTGAGTTCGTAAAGCTTTAATGAATGGAATTTTTACTTCGCATGTTTTATCAACTCAATACGTTGTAATACTTATAGTACTCTATAAAATGCATTGTCGTTTGAATTGTCTTCTTACATATTATAGATCTAATGTGAATATTTCAATTATCTCATTTCAATGCCAATAGTTTCTATGGTAATATTATGAGTTAAAACTCAGAAGAGCAATGATCTGCATTTACCTTAACAACACTAAAGAGAAACAAACAGTAAGAGTTTAAAATAGGAGCTCATTTTATAATCCAGATTTTTCTTTGTGTGATAAAAACTGCCACCATAAAATAATATTACAGTATCTATTCCATAGAACGGCCTACCGACAATCATTTGTTACTATACAGTTCCACAACCTTCCCGATCTATACAAATGAGCGCCTAAGGGGCTGAAAGGGTCTAAGGGGCGTACGATAAAGAGGAAGAAGGAGGTACGCTCATATAGAGTCTTGGCAGACCGCCAAAATGGGGTAAATTATGTCATTTTTCATCGGTTAGGGCTAAAGGGCTCGTATCCTGTGTAAGGGCCGAGAGAAGATAAGAGAGGAAGAAGGAAAGGCGCCGAGTATACAACTTGAGGAATGCACACTGATAAAGGAGAACAATTTATGGCCGCGAGATACTTGAGATGCACTACGTACAAGTGTCGGATCGATCTTTCAATAACCACACGGCTCTATCTACTTATTCTGGTTTCCCTGGACAATATTACATTATGTTTCCAAGTGCCTTCGGTAGGTATATACGTATTCAATCTTGCATAACATATCGGAGTAAAAATATTCTCCCGAACGTGGAAAACACATTACCTACATGCCATTTTATCATTGAAAGTAAATAGTATACTATGTAATAAGAGTTGTAAGAATCACGTAGAATAGAAATAATACAATCTAATAAATTACACACGAGCCGCATAAGGGAAGGGAGGAATAGGTAATTTTTTTAACGTGTCTACAAAAATTCTTACGGCTGGTATCGTGTAATGTACTTTTTCTACAACTCAAGTTGCTCATTTTTTAATAACAAAGAGATTCGTGCCTAATATGATGTCTTCATATTGTCTTTATCTCGTTATTGTAATTTTTAAAACTCCTTTTCCAGGTTTTAGTCCATACATAACACTAATGACAATCGTGAGATGAATAATTTGACACAAATCGAACTAAGGTGACTTCGATTAGCTTTTAGGTAGGTAATTCAGTCGTGTGTTTTCTGCTATTATGGAAAAACAACTTCTGACTTTGTAGGAACAAATCTTCTTCGATGATTAGGTCAAATTAGCCACGAAGGAATCTAGTGACAGGATTTTTCTCTTCAGAGATGATTTTCCTCTCCAAAGATGATTTTTCTTTCCAGAAATGATATAAAGTCAAAATCCTGAACCAATATCTGCACAGGCACTTTATTTTGGCTACTCAGGGTTCCTGCATCGAGAGGCATCCCAGAATCCACATCGTCTAAATGATCTGAGACTATGCGCGTTTGTCATATTTTTTTAGTTTATGTCCGAAACTAGCCTATCCATATCTCATTATACTAAAAAAAAAATAAATATCTTATGGCTGTGGTAAAGCCCAAGTGTCAGAAGTTTTCAAGTAGCCTCAATTAAGAGATTAAGTTGGGTGACAAATTTCTTCTCTAACTTGAGACTTTCTCTCAATAGAAAAGAAAAGGGAAAGGGAAAGTTTTGGGATGACAGCTGTTTTTTTTTTTATTATAAGTTTCACAGCTTTCAATGTTTTATTCAATCGCGGCCAGGAAGATGGATTAAATTGAAAATAATTAATTTCCGGTAACACTTATGTTTATTCGCGTGTTACGATTCGATATTTGAAAATTTAGTTACTGCGTTTCAACAATAGCAATATGGCAGCCGGTCGCGAATATCTTGCTAGAGACGCAAATTCTCTAAACGGAGATAAACACTCGTTGACTCTTCGGTCTCGGACTCGAATGTGGTTAGGACAATTTAGTAGAAACAGATAATATGCAGGTGTGGCTTGCCGCCCTTCGTCCACGCGACCCGCTTTCGTTCACGACTCAGTCTCCTCTGTCAGCAACCTGACGCTTCCTGTTCTCCTTCGTCGCGCGTCCTCTAAGCTGCTCTCTTGACCAATCATGAACCCTTTTATCATTTCTGGCCTATGATATTTGCAACTCTAACGCATTTTTGCAACTTCTCTTTACCTTCTCGATTATGGTTTTTGGTATCTGAGTTGTACGCATCAAGGGATGTCGTACTTACCTAAGTTTATAAAACAATTTTTATTTTGGAGTTAAAATACGCGAGATAGACTTTAACGCCACTAATGCGTTACAATACATTAACTCATCAAATTTGTTGCTATTCTCTAAAAGTTTTTAGCTAATGTTAGGTGATTAATAGTATTAACGTCCTTGTATCATGTTGTTGGATGCGAGATGCATTTGTAGGAGAAAGAGACCGCATGAGATAATAGAGTCCTTAGGCATGTTGTGTAGTCGTATGTTTATGACATTCCATCTAGCAGTGTTCTCTAATTCAATTAAGTTCTTGGAAAATGAGATCCGGCTTATTCAGTTGAAAATAGTGAAGTTGCCAGTTTGCATAATTAGTGAAGTTCATAAAACAGTGTTTCATTTGGTAAATAACATAAAACAAGTCCAATGTAATTTGGGGTAAAATCCGGGTGTTAATTTTGTTTTGTAAGCCAGTTTTAAGTTTGCTGAAAAAATCAGATAATTAACTAATATTAACAGAGCGAGCGCTTTCAGGTTGGTGATATAAAACTTCAGATATTCACTCTTCCAAAATCCCTTAAAAATGGAATAACAAAATTACGTTTGAACCATGGAACCATAAGAAAATTTACATCCTTGAGAGTTTGTTTTTTACAAGAACTTCTTTCTTAATCTTTTTTTTAATGCAAATCTAAGCTTTGGTTATTCGGAGCGTTGAAAATTTAAGAAAAAAGATTTTTATGCATCGTTTTTCATATAAAAAAATAGACCAGGCAGAAACGTGAATTTTTGCGTAAACCGTGCCTCGACCAAAGCTTTTAAGCCTTCTAGTGAAATTAAAATAGAGAGCGCACGATGAGTTTGACTTGCGCTATAGGATACACCCCAAGCAGCCAAAATACATGCCAAAAACTGAGTGCAAAGTCCTCCCGATGTAATTTAAGCTTTCATATGAAAATCACTAGATCTAATTTTACTGCTCTTGAACATGATAACCATTTTTTAACTTCTAATTCTTACCTCGATGTTTATTGCCGAAATAAATTAAAAATATATGATGTAGGTAGTTAGATAGTATAAACTAGTTTACTATTTTTCATATAAAACAAGTTTATTATTTCAGATAAAATGCTTGGTCCAGCTTAATTTTCAACATAAAGTTGCTCCCTATGATATCTGTCGTACCTGCGTTCCCAACTTCCTCAAAACTCACCATGCTAGAACGTCGCCCTGACTCTTGACTAGGGTGGAAGGGGAATGTTGGGATGGCAGGCAATCGAGTGAGTTGTCTGCCAACGATTTGCATCCCCTAGGAGAGCATCAACATCGAGCCCAAGTGTTATACCCTCGGGGGGATAGCCGGTGCGGATCAGGCCTCATCCCTTGGGAACTACAAGTCTCGCCCGCAACGGGAACCAATTACAGGATGGTTCAACCCCATTCCGGACCTGGTGAGCATCTCCGTCGGCGGGCTTCGCTATAAATATGCCTTCTACACAAGGCGACACGCGCTGTTGTCAAAAGTATAACACTATGACTATGGGTTGTTTTTAATTATATTAAAATTAAGAGTTCATCTTACTCTTAGTGCCTTCTCATAGAAGGTCTAATTTTTCATTAAGTTAAGTTATACGTTTTAAACAGAATCGTGAGCATAAATTTTTTTAAGGGTAATCATTACCCGTTCAAGCAAGCTTGAGCCCTTCTTATAACAATTTCTTCGATTTTTGTTACAAATTTTACAGTTGGACAGAAACATAATTTTTTCAACTTTTAACCGTTGCTTTGTAGTCTTCTCATTCAATAAGAGCAAAAAAAGTGGTATCCACTGACCTAATCATCAGTCGAATTTTATTAATGATCACTAACGCTTACTAAGCTTGGATCATTTAATCAGCTTAGAAGGTTGATGTTCCAGAAAATCCATGAAGTTTTTTGGTTCTACATTGTGGTGGGTAATTTAAATAGGTTGACAAGTTATGAAATTATATCTTTCATGCACTCAAAGGATACTTGCCACTGACATAAATCTGATTTGATCCTTTAGAGGAACTTAGGATGCAGGAGAGCAAAGCGACGGAAATTGGTCATCACCAATGCAGAATTTAATCCTTCTTCCAATAATTACTGTCAATATTCTAATAACTTTCAGCTTCCCTAATGAATTACATCAATATTGACCAAATTTTGCCTGTAAGCTATTCATTCCTATGCATTTAATCTTCTAGGATGGAATATTCATGTTTAATAAAACATCACGCCATCAGTTAGGTATAAAAGTACTCCTTCCACCTATTATAGGGTTTCTATATCAAATTCTCATAATTTAGAAGTTCTCAACAATAAACAAAGACGTCAAAATACTATCAACCTAATACCTTACGTATTATATTACTACCTAATACCTACCCCTAATAATACTACCTAATACCAGAAACAGTAGTTGTTTCTATTTTACATGCTAGGAGGTGAAGTGATGCTGAGAAATGCTACTGTTGAAAATGGTGATTTTCACTGTGATATTGACGGTAATTATTAAGAGCGTCCTTTGAAATATTTAATAGTGAGGTTGGTCGCTACCGGAAGGCCGAAGGTAATTAAAGATATAATTTTTCCGGAAATACAGCTCGAGATTTACGAAAATTCTTCACTGTCGCTGGGAAGAAACATGATGAACTTCTATTTAGAAAGATAACAGGCCTCGGACCAATGCTGAGAACTTCTCGTCGATATTTCCAAAAAAAAGGACTTTCACGTCAACCTCTGGGTTCCACGTAGACGTTTTTAGTATACGTGATGCACCTCTTAGGTGATGTTTTCTACACTAATCAAAGAGTCCGTGAATTTACACGCGATACTTTTCAGAAAAAGGTCGCTAGGAATTTGAGCTTGATAAAACAGTTCTATTTTTGGTATATGGTACGCGTAAATAGGAATGACAAACACACTGGCATTGTCTTTTAAGATAAACGAAGGTACGCCATCGGGACCAGATTCCCGATGCTTCCCCTGTTTCCTAACATACGCAGTGAACGAGGCACGTCTGTCTCTAACAGAGAGAATATTTCGATAGAATCTGACAAAGCAGTGGCATCAGTGATACTTTCAGTGGTAACAGAAACATAAATATCTCCTGAGTAAATATTAGAAAAGTATCTGGCAAAGCCATTTACTATCGGTTAAGGTGTATCATGTCAAAGGCCAGCACTGTCCTGCAGAATACAGCCAATACGTGGGTTCTTTTTCATGCATGTGATTAAGGTATCTCCAGAATGACTTGGGATCATCAATTATTACAGAATCTTCAACTGACCGTAAGTAAGCATTATATGCGTCCCTTTATCTGTCGCTTCAAGCGAGATCTCAGTTCCCTAAACTCATCATAATCACACTCACTCACACTATACCATACCATCTAAATTTCCTATGTAACACCGCTTTCCGACGCACACCTCTCCTAATTTCAGGCGTAAACCAGGAAGGATACCTCGATCTCAGAACCCCAATGACAGGCCTTGTCTATGTTCTCGATTTTATGCAAGAAGTTCCAATCTATCAATTCCAAAATATTATACAACCCATGAAAATCAGTTCGTCGAAAATAAGAGCATGACTAGCGTCCGAGATCGAAACCTGTCTTCCCACCACCTAATGATCCTTCCACACTCACAGACAGAGCCGGATGATGGGAATCTTCCTTGATCATAGGGCAGCTATCACGTACCACGCTGACATCAAAATTAGCTAAGACAAGGTCAAATAAGCGTCCTATTTCATTAATGACCGTATTACTCTGTGATAAGCTATTGGTTAGTATGAATTTATTAAGAAGTTATGAAGAAGAGTTATGAAAATGAGGTAGGTTATATTGAAATCAGCCAACAATATCAGCCTAGAGTCCCTAAGATCGAACCGCTCCAAGAGATCAATAGGTTATTAATTTGTTAATAGAAAAATAAATTAGACAGAACTGAAGAATTGATTCATAACTTTCAGTTCATCTTAACATCTTACAAAGATATTGCAATAAAACTGACAACAATGCTGTTTCGATTATTTTTTCAATTACATTCCCCCTATAAAGTTAGAACCAGTCAGAGATTTATATGGAAGTGTGTCCTAATCTCTAGAGACTTTCGCTGTGGGTACTTTTCCAATAAACCTCTATAACCCTATAACCTACTTATTCAACAAGACTTAGCAATCTGTGTAATTGAATAATTCGAAACAGGTAGAAATTTTCAAGCTATCTGCTTGAAAGTTTTCCTAAACGGTAGGAAATAAGACTTCACATGCTCGATGAAAATTGTGATGGCTCGCAAATGACAACTAACAGTTCATACATAGTTTACTTTATAATGGATTTCTGATAGATGGAGAAGGGTACGTACGAAATGGCAGATAGAATTGAATGGAGCTGCCATATTCACAAAGATGGACACGATTGTTGGAATTCTATTCATATCACTAGCTTACTGTCACACGTTTCCAGTTCTCTGGCATAAATATTCGTGATATTCAAGCCTGGATGATTGATTGTTTCAGGCTGTGCAGATTTTAAAAGAGCACTGCAGTAGGCATTTTTATTTTTGGTAATTTTTATTGAAGGGTTGATATAGCGCTCTGTCTGAAAATATGTTGGCACTCATACAATAAATTGAATAAGTGTGAAAAGAATTCTAAAATATTATACAGACAACATTTTCTGAATATTACTGTTCGAGCATTTGACTGATTAACGACCAAAAAGTTTTGATCAATATAAAAAAAACCTTTTAATCATTTAAGTGATTCTTGAAAAATTGTAACGGTCACCCAGCGGCTCGGGCTTTAAATGCCAACCCCCAAAAACTGGCTCCTCAAACCTAACAACAAGAGACCTGTTTGGGCGACGAATTAATGACTTCAATTTTTGTTTTCCAGTGTTCCTGTTCAAATTCCAGTGACGTATTATTTGGCGATATACAGGGTGTTCTATTACTAGTAAAAACCCTCGGTCGCCAACCTTATTTTTCCAGTTACTACAGGTGACGAGGGCAGATATCCGCTGAATCTCCATTTATGCTTCTGCCCGCGATAGCTCAGTGAAGGTTCCGATTCAGGAATTCAAAGGTGTTTGTTAATTCGTAATTTTAGTTGGGAAGTAGGATTTAACATTAACCAGGTTTTCCTTTGCCACACATTTACTATCTCGGGAACAGACTCGTGGTCGTGTTTACTGTACTTTTAGCTATCTTTGGTTCCTTTAATTCACTCTGCATGCAACTATCTTTTTTATTTAGAACAATAGCACTTACTATAAAGGAAAACGAGACCCAATCTGTGAAGGGCCGGGATGGGGGCGAAATGTAAATGACTAGGAGAACTCTAGGAGAACATTCTTCCTGAACTTCCCTTGCTGTTTGAAGCTAGCTCCAGCAGGCTATAATGATCGTTGGAACTCCCTGTGAATGATTATATGAGCTCTCGCGTACGCGCTGCGCGGCCGCGTTGGTTCATCTTGACTGTCCTATTTACTACTATCTACTGATGGCGTTTTTATATTCTTATCTTTATCCATAATCTCGATGACGCTAGAAACAACACAAATAGCATGCCTACCTAGATGCAGTGTTATTTCCGTGAATCTTATTTACAATTAAAATTATAGTTTACATCCGTTCATTATGCTGTTTAGATCGAGTATGAATAATAAGAAGTCATACTTTCTCTTACTTAATCAATCATCAAAGGTGTAATACGGAAACAAATTAATCGTAATTGTTTGATATAGGTACCTAGGAATAGCCTAACTTTATCTTACCAGTGTACTTCTTACTTCCTTCGTCCTCTCACAGATAACCGTGTGCCCTTTTTTTGTTTTTCCAATACATTCGGAATAGTTTCATTTAACAAAAAAAAATACAAATCGCTTTCTCTACAAATTTATTTACAAGATATTCATGAGATGAAAGCATCATCATCCCAACCAAGGCGACAACATCAAAAGAAACGAGAATGTCTCTTAATTAAATAAATTGTGCTGAAAAAGCCTCTAAATGGCGGGGATGGACGCAAATTCGTGTGTTAGGTCGGTTATGAGTGTAACAACGGCATTTCTGTTTACTTTGTCTCCTAGATAAGCGCAGGCTACGACCACGCTTCCTCGCTTCCCATGAGATATTTTACTTCCCGCGTCAGTGACCCATCCCTCAATGTTCGGGAAAAACGAGTGTACCGAGGCGCTATATGCGCAGTCAAAGTTCATGTTGTCCTATCGAAGGGGAGATCATGTAAGACATTTTTATGCATTCACCGGAGCAAAGCTCGCTGTCACTGTTCCCCGAAATTTGAACGAGTTTTCCGTACGGACACCTCACGGAAATTTAACCAGAATAATTTCGACCCTTCTGTTGTGCGAATCTAAAGTGAATTTTTTCACATCTCTATAATATGTTACTGAGTCCCAGGAATTACACAACCCATTTTTTTTTATGTGAATACTCCAATTTATAATATTTCGTACAGCTTATAGGTGTCTTATAGGTGATTCGTCGTTCGTCTTGATAGCTAATCAATCGTCTTCATCTTAAACAGCAACTCTGTATTCTCTTCTCGCTGCTCGCTAAGTTGTTAACCCACAAAAATGGATTCATCATCCAAAAATTACACTTGGGTTATTCAAGGACACTTTAAATAAGGAACTATAAAATAAATTCATTTTATCCCACAAGATCGTATCCTTCTTGATCGTGCTCCAACACTTGGAGGGATTTAATTAACAAGTTCATGCCGCGCTTTGGAGTTCCACAAATTCAGGAACACCTTTACCACTCCCGTAATTTATTCAATTACCCGACTGCATCTTGCATATATAAACACACGTGCCCTGGAAGATGAGCCCCTTCCAGACTTCGTGTTTCTAGTTTAGTTTTCCCTCAAACAAGCATTTGTTGCCAACGAATAAGAACAATAGATACGAAAAAAAAAGTATAGCAAGGTTTTAAAGATTTGCTGGACCTAGAGTGAGAACATTTCGTGTAAATATAGAAGTGTGTCTATCGCTCAGTTTTGCCGATAGCAGTATAACATGACAATAGAAGGAAATATTGATTCACCGGCATCTCAGTGTGCTTTGAAATAAGCAAAGCTCTCTCGCGAAGTGCTATTACGAGGGAAACTAAGGCATCAATAATAAGGCAGATCGGCAAATGAGAGCTGAATCAAATGGAGTCAAATTTTAGGCTACATCCGAATAGTGCCGCCGATGTCTTGGTTGTTCAATTGGCTAAAGCCGATTGGTTGTTCCCTGCTGCCACCGTCGATCAGTTCACGGCCGAACCTTCAGCGCCAGTAGTCCGCTCGCAGTCGCACCGTGCGTGTCGATTGCTGTAGTCTCCGGAACACGCGCCGGGGAGATATCTGGTAAAATATTCTCCGACGGCGAGGCTATCTGAAACAAAGTCCGCTCCCGATGCCTCAATATGACCTCGGGACGGCTGTTACTGGATCCGGCCCTCAATACAGGCTGGGTAGGGGCTGAAGGGATCAGCCGGTACCTCAATACAGCGCCGGTTGATTCCCTATACTGATCGGTTGTGGGCCAGAGTTCACTCCACTCTGGTCGAGCTTCCGATGCCGGGTTACAGTTAGGGTCAACTCAGTTCATCGACCTACTGTAGCCGGCTATGTAAATTGGATGGGTGCACTCACTACATGCCCCAGCTGATCTCCGAGCTCATTTCACCCAGGAGAGAGAGTTGTTCGCGAGTCAATACCTCGGATCCTCTGGTCAGTTCTTCAGTTGGCTCTCTTTATATAGCCGGTGCTGGTGGAGATAACCTGCTAATCGCTGTCGTAAAAACTGTATCACTCCTGATAAACCCCTCTAATAATGAAATAAATAATAATTACCAACGAAAGCCCTGGATTTCGTTACAAATTTATAAAAAAAGGTAATGACCTGTAACGGTTACTGGAAGTGTTACAGGAACCGTTATAACCATTTTTTACAACTTTTAGTTCTTTGAGTAAGTGTCCTCGGGCTGTCAATAAAGCGTTTGGCCATTTTACAAGTCTGGTTTGCTGTTTGATTGCTTTGTTTGTTGTTATCTACTGATTTTGGATTAGAGATTTCAATCTTGTCTGCTTGGTTTTGTTAGTCTTTTACAGACATGCCTTTTTTGTAATAATTTTCTAGTCGAGAATTTTGAATTCACAAGGATTTTTGGCCAACTTCTATCAATCACCTTTTATGAGAAACTTTTAAAAAAAATTATATTTAATTTTTTTAAATCTTCCAAAATTATACTGTTACTGTTACTAGATCTGTTATTTAAATTTGTATTATTTTTATAATACTCATGGTAAAGCTTGAATTTAATCTGTCAACACAGTGTTGACTGTATTTAACTATTTTAAAGACCTTGAGACATCATGTACGTAGGTACCAAGTTAAAGGAAGTAAGATGTATGGAGGAGATTTAGCGATGGAATTAGGAGATCAAATAAATACAAAGTGTATTTTCCTCATTTCACAATTAAGTAGTCAAGTTGTGACATTCCAGAGACGAAATCCAAGATAATTTCCCTCGAAATAACCTACTCAAATATACACAACGAATGTTCAATCTCACTGACATTCAACTTAATTGAAACTCCAAGTTATTTTATTCCCAGTCTTATCAAACAGAAAACGTATTTGATCTTGCAAATGTGCATGCATAACGACCAATAAAGTAACTTTTCAGTAAAATAGTTTAAATAAAAGTCACCTTATCTAAAGGTGACTTAAGGTGGTAACACTTGATGATGTAAGTGTACATGACATAACTTTACCAATGGAGGTTTTTTTAGAAAAATGTTTCAGTGACCTTTCATCCAATCATATATCTTGTAAAACATTCTGTGTGCGTGCAATCTGTATTGACAACTAGCAAGATTACCAAACGAGTTTACCTAAAAAATCTCCCTAAAAAATAATTTTCTGCAACCCTTTTCGAAAATTAACTAGGTACTTATATTACTTAATGGTTTCTGGGAACAATATCTAATAAAAAAAAAACTACTTTTACCTTGAGTAGCTTAAAAGTAATGTATTTGGATCTCCCCCTTTTAGTGAAGCAACTAAGAACCGATTGGACAGCTACATTATCGATTTCTTTGTCATGTCACTCAATCTGTCATCTCCAGTTTTAAACATCTAAGGATTTAAAGGAGCTTCTATGAAGTTTTTAATCATACATATCGATTCAGTACTCTTACCATAATTCGCGGATGTTGAAGATGTCAGGTTTAATAAGCATCTGCGCATAGAAATTTCAATTCTTTCAGAATGGTTTCTATTTAGCCAAAGACTTACTAAGACGATGTCTTAAATATTTTGTAAGTTTATTAATAATCTCTTACACGTATATAATTAACACATCTACAGACGGCAGTCTCTTTGTTTGCTGTATGTAGACTACCACGACTGGCTTCAACTGATGAAAATTTTTTTTAGCAATTTAGCAATTTAGTAGGTAGTAGTCCTGGGAGATTTGCTCCGAAAGTTTCTTTTTTTACAAGGGTAGCAAATAGGTACATTCATATTTGCTATGAATTTCATATATGAATGTACCTATTTGCTACCCTTGACCACCGTATGGATTGATTTACTAATTAAGAGGACTCAACACCACTCCCCGAATCCACATGCCAGACACACCTCCTAACCATCTCCGACAATTTTCTTTGGCATATTCCGGAATTTCTGTTAAATCTGGCATCGTAGTCATGGTCACAAGAGACCATGAAAACGACTCGGAAAATAATCAACCAAGTCTCCATTGGCTTCAACGGTTGTTAGAAATTCCTTGGCCCAACTGAACCGTGGGATAAAAAGACCCCCTTTGAATTCGGAGGGTTTTTTCAATAATAATAAAAAAAACAGTTGTCTTGTTATTTTTTAGATCTAGACAAGTACCAATAAATACGACAAATAGTAGAGAAAACCAGAAAACAGGATTACTCTCTGAAATGATAAAATAATTAAAACCGGAACTAAGTTCAAACAAGCAAAGCATTGAGCGAAACAACGATGATAGATCTCATTCAAATTCAATGACCCTAAATTTATGATAATAACATATGCTTTGCAATTCTATTACTCGGATAAGATATCAACAGTTCCGAAACGAATCTCTATCTGTGCACCTTCAATCATGTTCTGACATTCAAACCAAGCTATTCATAAGCCCTCGTATCTACAGGGTGTCTACATCCTGTCCGATATAGAACAACACCATGTAGGTCCCGGTCATAGCCAACTGCCTTATTATTTATGACTCATTCACGTGATCCTGCCGTTTGTAAACAAAACCACCACAGCCGTCTACGATTCGTATATAGAAACCCCTATTCAATACCGGCTATAAATCACAACTCCCCCTCCTAACTGCCGCCATGGTTAAATTAAAAAACCACATTCGGAAAAATGCCGTCACTACCGACGAAACAGAAAACCGGTACGCAAGAGATCATCCGTTACCCAGGTATGGTGAAAATTTATATTAGGTATTTTCGCATAACTTGTTATTTAATTAAATAAAATTAAGTATCAGGTATAACATCATTAAAAACTGAGAGATGCGCATCAGAGTTTATAATAAATGAGAATTTGTTTGTTGGTATTATGGGAGAGTTCAAGCAGAAAGAAATCTCTTAAGAAACATTCGATCTGTTGAATAACTTTTCTGAGCATAGTGATGTACCTACACTGTGCCATAATATGAATTAATAGGTGTCAGGAGAGGGCTCGTAGTTACAAGTAAACTCGTCAGACAAGTTGGTCAGAGAAGTCCCACGTTGATCGGCAACCATCTTAAAGCCAACTCCATGACTTCATCTCTTCGCCATGCTACCCCTCCTTTTCCATTGTCAACCTGTTTTTCCATCGTAACTTGGTCGTTCCTCTTTTCTTGCTTCCTATAAACTCCACTTCCGCAACCTAAAGTTCATTGCTTCATTTCAGATGTTCCAAATCCTCTATAAGTCTATTCTTCCATACAGGTCACAAATTGACCGTAATGATATTTGTTGCTCACCCTGTCTTGCATGTCTTGTCTTGTTACCATAATCATGCATATTAGTTTCCCATCTACTGTAATTGGGGATGTATCTACACTACGACCAAGAAGATCTTTTGCGTCTCCCCCTCTAGTGACTATTCGATTATAGCACCCCATCCTGCTCCAGTTGTCGGAGGAGCTTTAGGAGTTCGATGGTTATATGACTTTTTCCGCTGTTTGGTAAATACCTAGCCAAATCTTATTTTTTGTACTGCATGGTACTCGACCAAGAAATGTATGGGGGTTTCATCGCCCTCCATGCAGAATCTAAAGGTTTTGTCGTTTTGTACACTAATCTTGCTAAGGTGTGTCCAAGTTTACAATGCCCCGTGAGAAAACCTGTTAGCATTTTCAAACCATTTTTGTTCAGTTTGATGCAGGCTTCTTTGTTGGTTGCATTTCCCAAGCATTACTTAATCCCAGGAGGTCTTTCAAGATGTTTTCTCTTCTTTCTTTATTTTGTCTTAATGAACATTTTCTCCTATTCTATAGCTAAGCATCCTCTCTAATCTAATCGAAAAGAAAATGCAGCAGTTACCTACTCCTTTTTCGTTTCGCTCACCTGGACTCTTACACAGTATACTTTTACCTTCTCCTTGTTACCACATACTTACTTACACTCAATTCTTTCTGTAGGTATCTACTTCTAGTGTACCATTTGAAAAATCCGTTTTCTCTCTGCTGGTTCGCCTGTATTACTCGTTCAACACTTTTAAGAACTCCATCACCATGTTTCTATCCTCTGCCATAATTTTTGCAAATAATCATGTGGACTGGAAATGTCATATTTCTGTTGCCCAAGCAACTTAGGTACAATCTAAACCATAATAAAGTCAAAAGGTTATTTGGATTTTCTAATCCTTTCTTCATCCTTTCTTCCAATCCAGGACTTATTTAATCCGGTTCTTCTATTATGCATCTTCTTCACATTTTTTGGATGCAGATTCATATACGATGTGGGACAAAATTATCTTCATCTGATTACTTTGCATTATTTTAATACGGCAATAATTATCGTCGTTTAAGTGATGGCAATCATTTTTGTTGTCACTCCAAAATTGTAGATCAGCAAAGGAAAACTTGCATGTGGAAAAATCTATACGTGACCAAAAGAAAAGAATTTAGTTTCACAGCTATTTATATGTGGTCTGGGATTTCCATAGAAGTTTTTGCAAGCAAGTCTACAAAAAATAATAGTAATTGCCATAATGCATCCCTCATCCTTTTTTCAGTAAACCTCATCCAAATCTTCGTGGTGAGGTATTCATTTAATTTCCTTCTAATTTTTCTGCAATCTTGCATATAATCATTCTGCTAAGAATTAGTACGAGAAGTAATTGCTAATTATAGGAAAATCCCATTTATACAAAAAATTTTCCAGGTACGAGAGAATCCAATCTATCAAAAAGTTGGAATGGATGATAAAGTTGTTTCATCAGTTGAGGCAGTAAAAAATGCAATTAGGGAACATTTTTGTCGTATTTTCTTATTCGTGAAAACTTTTACGTTATTATAGAAATATTGATTATGCTTAAATACCGGTTTGTTTATATTGTGCTAGATAGACATCATAGTTAAACGTTTTAGGATAATATGCAAATTTCCCGGGGTGATGACAAGCAGTAACTGTTACAGCGCATCCCTTTGTTTAAAATTGAATTTTCCAGTTATAAATAAACTGGAAAAACGCCTCCGGGTTTTCCCTGTACAGGAAGAGGGAACACAGCGATGTCGACAGGGCGTAAGGCATTGTGCCTGATAAAGCCGTTTTATAAATTTAATAGCTTCATTAATAACATGCGAAATTCGCCCCCTCTCCCAGCACTACACCAGAGATGTTTGCATAATCATCCCCTTTATACCTGATACTGAGTCCTTTTCATACCTGCCTCCTGTTATATTGAATTTCAAAATTTCGTATCTCGGATCTTCCCAATTACTTAACGGCAATAATTATTATTTTAATTAGTAGGGGTTGTGTTGTGGTGAATTTATAAAAAGCAAGGTTAGGATAAATATAAGACATTGTATTGTTGGAAAGAAATATTTTGTACGTATACGTTCAAAACGTTTTAATTTCTCATTATTACACTCAAGAGTAGTTAATCTGTCTAATAAAACTCACAAATTTTGATTTTAGTGTTGATTTTGAAATTCCCGCCATGTTTCACTAAATATATCTTTTAGTGTCACCCATACACGCTTAGCGGAGTTACCGTAGTTCAATAACGATGTAGTTAGGCTACGGTGTACTTACTGTCCGCGCCCTTGCCGCTGCCGAAAACGGGACAGAAAACGGCACAAGATTTAGTTCTACCGGCAGCCGCCGCTGAGGCGCTACTGTTACATCTAGGCTGAGTGGCGGTCCGTCAAGCCGCGGTTAAAATGGTAAAACGAGGACTTGATTATCAGCTGAGTGGCTGTGTTGTGATATATATTTTAATTAATACATTAATATATTATAATTGAACCATAATTTATATTATATAATAAATTTTATACTTTGCAGCCACTCTTTTATTATTAGGTTGATCATGTTATTTGTAATAATTAAGGAATCTTTTGTAAAAATGGAGTTTCTATGGGGTTGAGAATTTTATATTTGAATGTAATAAGTCTAGAAGTAACAGTTATTTACAGATAAAGGGATGTTTTTTTTTGTTTGTAAACAAACTTTACAAAAATATACATCAGAAAATTGTACCAAATTCAAATATATAAAGAAGACTCGATTCGCGTTTTTTTGTCACGTGAAAGTTAGCTAGAACGAAAAAATATAAGTATAATACATACTTATAAGAAAATGTTGCAAGAAATACAATTAGTTTGAACTTTCGTCCCCGGCGCCTGACATGATTCCCCCGTAGCCAGGTTTTTAGCTGTTTATGTGTCGACTGTTCCCGCCTCACACAGTTTCCTTATAAAGAGAGTCATAATTTATTTTTCACAGGGGAAGAACAAGTTTCACGCGCGAGAAAAACATTTTTAAGGTAAATTATTGTTCTCAAATCTTCTTGTCTTCACTTTTTAGTATTGACTAAACACAGATAATATTATAGCTTCAAATTTCACACAGTCTCAAATAAGCAGAATATTATCTTTGATATAAGAACGTTTAAAACGACATGCCGTGACGAACTATTCAATAAAGGATGTCCGCAAGGAGAGGTGTTATCCCCCCTCCTATAACATATCCGAGAACGGCATCACTTGCATCGGGTATTTTTTATACTCGTACAAATTTTCTGTACTAATTAATGAAACACCCTCTAACTCTAGATATGTATAGTGAAAGTATTTTTTGTGTTCTCTTTAATTATGTATTAAAGGTATCTCCCAATGTTGAAAATCCATGAAGCGTGCGAGCACGCAACGACCAAATGTACCAGAGGAATCCTATTATTCAAATCATCAAATTTGCCCCATCAGAGAAAGTTCAGCTGGTTGGAACTCGAACTCGGCAAGCGAGTGTCGCTGAAATTTTTATTTGGCTTTGTCGGCGTGTCGGAATAAATTCAACTTCTGGCCCCTTACATCCCGTGCAACCCGCTGCCTCCATAAGGGCTGAATAGCAGCTACGAGGAGCGACGGAATCCTTCTCTTGTCTACAACGAGCTTTCGGTAGCAGTCCCTGGAAAACTGAATATGTAAATTTGACAACCCTGTGAATTTTTTGCAGTATTCATTGAAATCAAAAGACTTTGAATACGTTTCGCTTCCTATAAATGTGACATATGGTCGTGAGAAAAGAGAGAAAAATGTACTGAGCTAGACGTAAGAAAATAACTCCGGAATTCGTGTAAAATATTTAGTTGTCAATTTTATCAATGCTTTATAATTGACTGAGAGCTACGGCGATGGTTTTCATTTGATATCAATTTTGTAACATTTTTAAAAAAGTCATTCGGGACCACTTCCATGAGCTATCTATCAAATTGTGCACTCGAATAAAAAGGACCTTGCAAAGGGACACCGTAAATCGAATCATTGACAATCGCTTTGCAATTTTACCGTAGCAGTGGCATCTTTTTATCCACATTTCTATGACTCTACGAGTATTCCAATGATTCAAATTTAAAATTTGTCGCCAGCGGTGAATTCAAAAATATTAGAGTGTATCAACCTAATGATCCACTTTAAATCGATTTACTTTCCTTTACTCACGAAGAAGCTGATACGAGGTCCTTTCCTCCCCCCATCCTCGAACCGAGACGTGCACGATGTTCAAGGTGTCTCATTGACTGCAAAAATACAAACGATCTTGTAGCTTTTGCTCACTTCAAAGACCAACTTACCGATGGACTTTGTGTAAACGTTGGAATAAAACAAACGTTCGATTTAAAGCAGTGCACGAAGTACGGATTCCTCCAAATCTGCTGATACATTTATCGGTGAGTTGATTCAAGCCCTTACTGGATAAAACCTAATTTTGCAGTCTTGAAGAAATTTGGATAACCTTGGGTTTCCGTCAAGTCCAGCTACCACATGATTTCAATCTAGGGGACTGAACTTTTTGTGGATAAGTACTTAAGATATCTATAAGGAGCGGTCTACTATTGAATTTGAGCAAAATTGGTCGAACCGTTCCAAAATTGCCGCCATTTGAATTTTCTGAAAAATTGCTATTTTTTGAACATCAGGAATGAAAAAACTTTGAAACCAAATTAACAGGGTTAAAGGGACATTGTTCGAACTTGACTTACGTCACTTTTTAGGAGCGCACTTTTTAGCTTATGCTCTCCCATTTAACTACGTGCTTTAAGGAATTTTGAATAATAAAAAAACATTTTTATTAACCTGAAGCAGCTCGTACATTATGTCAAAATGTGTGGCTTTTCTTGTAGTTTAAAACGTTACAACATTATTTTTGGGGTAGTTTGTACATTTTACCTCCCACCGCCCCTAAATTTGACGACTTCGAGATTTTGTCAGTTTTACGGTGGGGGATCATTCAATATTGATTCCAATTTTTACTTTTAGTGAAAAATAACATCATTTTTAGACGAAAGTGGACTCGACAACAATAAAAAGTAGAAATTCTCCTGAGTACGAGAAAAAGCCTCACCTATAAACGGAAGGATTGCAGTAAATTTTTGAATATTGTAAAAATTCAAGGTCAGTTTGCAGAGTCGCGAATTTATGAATTCTATAATATTCAAAAATTTACTTCAACCATTCCGTGTGGATAATCAGCTAAGGCTTTTTTTATTCGTATTCAGGACAACTTCTACTATGAAGGTGAAGTAAGCTGAAATCCGTAAGTTAACTGAATTAAAAAAAAAAAAAAAACTTTAAAAGCTTCACCCCTTAAACCCATCACGTATCGAGGAGATTTAGGTATCTAAAAACTGAATCTGAAATCTAAAACCGCAAAAAATAAGTAGGACTATGTAAGTATACTATGCTACAAGGAAAAGAAATATTCAAAGAAATTTATGGTAAATAACAACTTAATGTACCTATGCAATTACTTTTTTGAAAATTAAATCTTTCAAATGAATTATTTGTTCCTTGGTGCTCTATACATTTTTAAATTAGATTTGAATTAAATAACTCGTTGCAAAAATTTTTCTCCATCTTCGGAAATCTCCTGATCTTAAAAATACGTTTTTATTCATTTAATGATCGATGAATTTTTGTTAAAACCCCCTACTTTTATCATTTATTGACCATCATCATCTCATTTTTAATACTATTTTATTCGAAGGGTTAAATTTTACTACCGCTTAACACTACTGATTAGGCTATACATAATCGGGACTTTAAAATTTCATTGTTATTCAAGGCGTCAGTATAAGGTCTCTTTTAATAACTTTGAAACCTTAGAGGTGCTAACCAGATTTAGTCGTCAACTCTCGAATTGTTGAGGTATCAAAGTATCGATTACACCCGGTTAGATTTACACTGCACCGAGAATACCCTCAAGGATCTAATCAAGTCGATGTGATTTGAGTGAAAATAATATTCATGACCTTTCTTCAAGGGTTAATTTCTATAACCTGACCATTATCATAATATATTTAAGCTTTACCTGTATGAGAAAATTGAAAAAACTACTTTCTTTGCTGTTTTTTTGACAATTTATTTTTCCAGAAATGTTTAATTTCAGTGCTTCCATATCAATCATGAAGGTGAACTGGATCATCAAATCGTAATCAAGGTCAAATAAAATTTGTCACTGTATAGAAATTGTGAATGATGTATACATTTAATTAACATAAAAAATCTTATTGTTTGAAATATCTGGGACCAGTTGCAAGGATTCAAGGTAGAGTGAACCAACAGGAAATTAAGTAAACTATACCGTTGTTAAAGTTTTTTGTTTTAATTTTCTTGTTTTAAGTTACCTACCAATTGTTTGCAGTTCTTAACCGAGAGATCGTTTTCAGACAATTATATTCAATCAGCAAAGTTACTGTAACTCGAGAATTACACGGCACAACTTTTATTTTATTCAAGCATAAAATAAATCCATCTTGTAGATACAGTATGTCCATAGATGGGGTTATGAAAAGGGAAAACTTTTCTAATTTTCATTTTTACTTGTCGAGAAACCTCAGAAACTTCACAAATTTTCGCTTCTCTTGCTAATTAAATTAATTTGGGTACATTTTCATTCTTCTTCCAGCCTCCAGAAGGTGACATTCTTATATCTCCATACGTTGAAGTTCTATCCGAATTTTTCAGGCCCATATTGTCCAATCAAAATCTTGTTTCACACGCTTGATGTTTTGTGGTTAAAATTTCAACAATAAATAATTCATTCATAATTCAACAATATGTAATAAATTTATAATTATGTGTTGGTTACATGTAAGCTTATATTGGGTATTCTATTGGAATAGGTAATGACCAAGTCATATATGCATGAGTATGGTAATATGATTCCCCATGTGTTTTTAAAATAATTATAAACCCTGATTGAAACTCTCTGGGGATCAAAAGTTCATGTTTGAACTATTTTAATACTATCTACCTATACTGGGTGGTTTTATTCTTTGCAGAATCTGCAAACGCCATCTTTTTTTATGCCAAGTTTCCTCAAGTGTTCATTGAGCTTGCAATGATCCGTTAGCATTCTGAGACTTCCTTTTTGAGTGTCAAGAGTTTTATTGACCCTTCTCGGTTAAAGTCTGAGAGGTTTTTCCAATGGACTTCTCTCAGTTTACCTTCTTCCTTTTGGAGTTCTAACTTTGAAGAACGTAAATTCAAAGCAACTAAATGGCTCTGGTCCTATGAAGGCAGCTGCTGCTCCTTTTCTAGTAACCCGAGGAGCTCGTCTACGACAAGGCTCCATAGGAGGGGGGATAACACCCCTTTTTGTGGACATCCTTTTGTTGTCTTCACCTGGATGGTGTCATCGCCCACCTTGGTTTCAATTATTCTTGTGGATATCATTTATTGAATCCAATGAGTTGTGCTATTTATGCCTTTTTTAATTAGGGCTTTCTTGATAGCATCGCAAGAGGTGTTGTCGAATGTTCCGTCTCTGTCTAGAAAGGCGCAAATTTCTTCATACTCCAGAGTGCCCTGAATCTTTTCTGTCAACTCATTTAGGGCGGTCTCTGTTGATCTGCCCACTCTGTGCGCGTGCTGACTTGGGTGTAACGCTCCCCTGTTCAGTGTTTCCATCCTGATGTGGTTGTCGATGATTTTCTCCATCGTCTTTATTAAGAAAGACGGGTCTAAATGTCTTTGGGAGGGTGGTGTCCTTTCTTCCTGCCTTAGAAATAAAGATGACTTGTGGTCTCCTCCAGGCTTCTGGTATATATTCCATATCCAGGCTGCTTCTGAATATTCTTACCAGATGTGGTATGAGATCCTCTAGTCCTCTTTACAGAAGAGCCGGGAATATGCCATCCACCCCGGGTGACTTGAATGGTTGAAAGTTTCCTCGGTTTGCCAAATTCAAACGAAATTTCATTCCCTGCTTTCAGTGCACTGCCTGGAAAGTAAGTTTCTAGCAGAAGTAGAGCTCTTTGCTCTTTGCTCTTCGTCTTCTGTATACTTCTCTCCAGGTTTTCTGAGCGACATTGTTCCTCGGGAAATGCCTATCGCCAAAGGTTTGTGAAGTCTGGATGCTTCAGGTGTCGAGGTTATATCCATACAAAAGTCCCCTTCTCCTTTTAGCTTTCCTGATTTTCTTATTATAGGTTGTCAATACCGCCGTGTAGCCTTGGCAGTCTCCGTCGCGCTTAGCTTTATTGAAAAACCTTCAAACTTCTGCTCGGAGCTTGGATATGTGTTCGTTCCACCATGGAGTTTTCTGCAATTTCTTTTCTCTCTAATGGGGCAGCTGGACCCATGTTAATATAAACTTTTTTCCATATTGTTGTACGAGCTATCACATCCTGAAGTCCCCTGCGCACATATTAAGAATCATCCTGTATACTTGCTCCGCGTGATTATAGAAATGCAGGGTGTACCAGCTCGATTTAGACAACTGTAAGGGCCGTGTAGGTCTCGTCAAGACGAAACGTTTTTTTATTTGAAGTTTTTGGATTTGGACCTTCGTTGCGGAAATATGGCCGACTTCCGGTTTTTAGTTTTTTGGCTCCAGTTTCGGCATTTTTAGGTTCTCGCCCAAACTGGAACTAGTTTTGGAAACTACTTAGCTTCAGTTGCAACTTTCATAATTATTGAAGTCAAGGTTCTATCTCTGTTGGATTCAAAATGGCGACATGCCCAAGACTTTAAATTTTAGGTCTTTGAATCAATTCAAATTGAATCAAATTGAAAAATTAAGATTTTGAATCCAACAGAGATAGAACCTTGACTTCAATATGAAAGTTGTAACTGAAGCTAAGGAGTTTCCAAAACTAGTTTCAGTTTGGGCGAGAACCTAAAAATGCCGAAACTGGAGCCAAAATACTAAAAACCGGAAGTCAGCCATATTTCCGCAACGAAGGTCCAAATCCAAAAACTTCAAATAAAAAAACGTTTCGTCTTGACGAGACCTACACGGCCCTTACCGTTGTCTAAATCGAGCTGGTACACCCTTCTTTATTGTAGTGTCAAATTTTGGAGTTTGAGTCATAATTTGATATTAGCTCATTTGTCAGTGTCCAATTAAAATTGTATTTTGTTAATATAAATTTCATCTTATCATTTTTGCTACTTCAGAGTCCTTCGCTCCATTAGAACCGTGCTAATTACATTTCCTAAACTTTAATTACTCCTGAATTTGATTAAAATTCACAATAGTTCTGTCTTGCTTAAGTTGATTTAATGTAAAGGGGTTTAGGCCCGTTAAGGAGCCTACCGCTCCAAAACCTGCCCTTGCTTCATGTAATATCTCTAACTTTGTCTCGTCTATTCTACAGATCATTGCACTGGATATCCCGACACGTAACTTGCATTAACAACCCCGATCCCGAAATATAATGAGACAGCCGCGTTGTCATATTTCAGACCGACATGAAACCAAATTTGCAGTCATCAAAGCATGTAATTTTCACATCGTATATCATAAAAATATTAATAACCAAACTTACCGGTACAAAACAATTTCGAAAAAATGTTCACTAAAATCGGCGGCTGGTAGATCCGCTTCTGTTGTTTGTTCCGGAATCAAAGACGTGACAACCTGGCTGGTTGTGAAATTACTGCAACTGTCGCGAGGAACTAGGATAAGAAGAAACGGTTTTTATTAACAACAGACTTGTCGCATAATTTAAGTCTGAATTTGCATATTTTTAATTACTTAATCAATAATATCCGCCCGAAAGTTTTAATCTGGCAATTTCTACTATCTCACTACAAGTGAAAAACGCAAGACCTCCCTAACAAGAAGTTAGTTGGACTGTTCCGGACTGCTTTGAAACTTGAACAGTTATTAATAATTCATTAGAACATGAATTATTATTATTGCAATCATGCTACATAGAGACAACTTTAAACTATGAACTGTCTACAACTTGAACCGAATTCGGTTAAACGGTGATTTCAATGCGTCACCTCATCTCGACTCCTTTTCATTTTTATTATGGCATGCCCACATAATAAAATAAATTAAGTAAATTTTAAGGAGGAACTTGGGCTTTAACGAATTCTGATTAAACATGCAGTCGCTTCACTTGTACGTGAGTGGATGTTAGGAAGGTTGCTAGAAGTTGCAAGGATTCTTGCCATAAAACTTCCTGAACAAGCGGATGCATAACACAAATCTGTTCATCTCAACTCCAGGTGGGTAATGTTACATCTGCATTACACTGACATAAAAAGCAAGAGATGAGGTAGCATTTTCGGTGTAAGGAGCAGAAAAATCGATCAATGCCTCTCAAGTTGTAGAGCTGATACAAGAGAACCTACGATTTATGCAAGTCGCGTAAACTTTTTACACCGCTATTGAACACGACATTTTTTTTACAATCTTTTTGTGAAATTTGATATGCTCTGATTTACGATTAGGTATTATCTTATTCTATACAGAATGTTTAGTAACTGGACAACCAGAATGAAATGTCATGTATAAAATCGTATTTTAAGCATAAAAGAAAGAATAACTTTTTTCCAGATAAGGCAGCGTTTAGGAAATATTTCCATATACCTATTTTCCAGCAGCCTTAGTTTCACATTTTTTGAGATTTTTCCGAAACGAGGCCTCATCTGAAAAAAATGTATTCTCACTTTTATGCTCAAAATACGATTTTATACGTGACATTTGATTTCAGCTGTCCAGTTACTAAAAAAAATATTTTTTAGCAGCCTTAGTTTAACATTTTTGGAAATATTTCCTGCACGAGACCAGATCCTGAAAAAAGTTATTCTCTCTTTTATGCTTAAAATATGATTTTATACATGGTGTTTGATTTTTATTGTTCAGTTACTTAAAAATATAAATTTTTTAACAGCCTCAGTTTCACATTTTTTTAAGATATTTCCTGAACGAGGCCTTATCCTGAAAAAAGTTATTCTTTCTTTTATGCTTAAAAAATGATGTTATACATGGTGTTTGATTTTTATTGTTCAGTTACTTAAAAATATAAATTTTTTAACAGCCTCAGTTTCACATTTTTTTAAGATATTTCCTGAACGAGGCCTTATCCTGAAAAAAGTTATTCTTTCTTTTATGCTTAAAAAATGATGTTATACATGGTGTTCGATTTTGACTGTACAGTTACTGAAAAAAATTATCTTTCAGCAGCCTCTCAGTTTTACATTTTTGGCAATATTTCTGAAACGACGCATGATCTTGAAAAAGTTATTCCTTCTTTTATACTTAAAATGCAATTTTATACATGGTGTTTAATTTTGACTGTCCAATTACTAAAAATATATATTTTTAGCAGCCTTAGTTTTAGATTTTTGGAGATATTTCCTGAACGAGGCTTAATCTTGAAAAAAGTTATTCTTTCTTTTATGCTTAAAAAATTATTTTTTTATACATACATGGTGTTCGATTTTGACTGTACAGTTACTGAAAAAAATTATCTTTCAGCAGCCATAGTTTTACATTTTTGGCAATATTTCTGAAACGATGCATGATCTTGAAAAAAGTTATTCCTTCTTTTATGCTTGAAATGCGATTTCATACATGGTGTTTAATTTTGACTGTCCAGTCACTAAAAAGTATATATTTTTAGCACTCTTAGTTTTAGATTTTTGGAGATATTTCCTGAACGAGGCTTAATCTTGAAAAAAGTTATTCTTTCTTTTATGCCTAAAAAATTATTTTTTTATACATGGCGTTCGATTTTGACTGTACAGTTACTGAAAAAAATTATCTTTCAGCAGCCTCAGTTTTACATTTTTGGCAATATTTCTGAAACGAACGCATGATCTTGAAAAAGTTATTCTTTCTTTTATGCTTAAAATGCGATTTTATACATGGTGTTTGATTTGGACTGTCCAATTACTAAAAATATATATTTTTAGCAGCCTTAGTTTTAGATTTTTGGAGATATTTCCTGAACGAGGCTTAATCTTGAAAAAAGTGATTCTTTCTGTTATTCTTAAAATATGAATTTATATATGACATTCAATTTTTGATGTACCGGGTGTCCCAACACTAGTGTCCACCCCCTAAATAGAGCTTAATTTTAAAGATAAAAAATTGAAACTTTGATGATTTGTGTACTTGATATAGGCCCACGGAATGTCATAATCAGTTTCATTAAAAAAAATTTAGTTCGGGCGCCAGCGATAAAAAACTGTAAGATGGTGGTAAATTGTCGAAAAAAAAATTGATTTTTTTTCAATACATACGTAGAAATCGATTAATAAAATCAAAATAGCTTGAAAGACATGTGAAAAAACTAATTATAAGGCTTTAATTAAATAAAATATAATTATATAGCAATGACAGGTAGACAATATAATTGAACAATATAATCAATATAATCTGGAAACGGTAGGTGCAATAAGTTTTATGACAAAGTAAATAAGGCCCAAATAAATAGAAGGACGGCTCTTGCTGGGCTAGCCGGCACACTGAACCTGCACTGGACAGTGCCGTAGTATGGACTCATGAAAAAGGTGATTATTAAAAAGATATTAAAAATGTTTTTTAATGAAACTAATTGAAGGGCTCGGTGCAAAAACCAGTCAACTCCATTTTTTACTAATTTTTTAATCCGACTTTCAAAATTTTTTTTTGATGTGTCTGAGAAACATTTATCTTTCAGTTTATTATTAAATCACTGCCAAGTCCCAATATTTAATGGTCAATTTTGTTCGAATCAAAACTTATTTGTCAAATAACATTTTTAGAAAGTTTTTTTTTGATTTCTCACAAATTATGAAAAATGGAGTGACTGGTTTTTGCACCGAGCCCTTCAATTATGCCATTCCGTGGTCCTATATCAAGTACACAAATCCTCAAAGTTTCAATTTTTTATCTTTAAAATTAAGCTCGATTTAGGGGGTGGACACTAGTGTTGGGACACCCGGTACAGGCGGCGAAAAGGGCCCTCGGTGGTCAAGTCGCTTGGGGTGCACCACCCCAACCCACCATACTCTATCTCTGTATAGGTACCAAACTAAACACCCTGCATATTATTGATACTCTCAAAATTATCTTTATATTGCTAGAAGTAAATAGCTGAGATGGTAACTAGACGAACTCTGACGGCACTTGGTTTGATTAAGTATTTAGAACAACAAATTCCAATGAGGTTTTATCTATAAATAGGTTCAATATACCTTAATCTAGCTATAGGTAAAATTAATTAGTAACTCAACAACGCCATAGAGACAAGCTCTTCTCAAGTCTATTAAATTCGCTACATATTTTGAACGATATCTGTTTACATGCGGTTTTCTTACAATGTTGTCTAAATCGGCACTACAAAACAACGCATTAGCAAATCCCTGCGGATGCTGATGTTCTTGCAGTAAGTAATGTCGCATAAATAAGTCAGCAGTAGCAAAACACGATCTCCCTCAAACCAACCTTATCATCCATTGTTAAGAAACTGAGGTTCTATTCACCGTATAAAATTGCTATACCTGTTTGTATCGTAAATATCCAAAAAATTCCAATAAATTGGAGGAAGGTAAGTTTGATATCCAACTTCACGCCACATCTACTTAGGTCTTAGAAGTATTCTTGAATCTTCCCAAGTCGAATTCGGCATCGCTGATGATATCTATCGGAATTGTGAATGAAACGTCTTGAACAAAATACACTGAACCACAGTTTACGATTTATAGTATATGAATCTAGTCAGTATGCGTGGTTTCAGTTAAATGGGACAACCTGTCACACACCAAATTATTAGAAAAAAAAAATGCAAAAATGCACATAAACTCACTGTTTGGCTTTGGTGTGAATTTTGAACTTTTTGATAGTTAGTTTATTCTCAAATTTTTTCTAAATTAATTTTTTATAATTAATCATTACTATTACCTATCACTTGTTAAATCACTTAAGTTACAAATATTCAGCTTTGTTAATTAATTCATTACTGTGCCTACCTATTGCCCATTTTTATTGTTATTATTATTAGCATTTTGAATAATTATTGTGCAATTGAATAATGCAATCTTGTTAAATAAATTGTTCTAATCTGTGTCGTTCTTATTGTCTCACCCCATCTGGTTACTCTTAATGTGCATTGCCATTCAGTAAAATATTGCTTAAATGTTGCTTAATATGCTATTGATAAAATTTTATTGAAAATTTATTTGGAGCTAGCTGGCTGCTAAGTAGCGTTCTTTCCCTCCCCGAAATTTGCTCGGGGTGGAATTGAATGTTATAAATTTTTTTTTGAAACCGTCGCAGATAATGCTCATACAGTCAAGGACAACCGTTATGCTAACTGCACTGGTTGGTATGGATTTGCTGAGTTTGCGTGATTTCAGCAAGACGTGCATAACCTGTCATACCTTAAAATTATTATAAAAAAATTTTAAAATGTACTTAAAGTCACTGTTTGGTCTGAATTTTGGACTGGATAATTTTGGGATACTACGCAGATAATGCTCTTACAGTCAATGACAACTAGTCAACTATTATGTGGATTGGGCAGGTTGGTACGGATCTGCTGCTGAGGAATATGCGTGGTGGTTCCAGGAAGATGGGACAACCTGCCACACCTTGCAGGAAACCAGCCAGTTGCAAGAGAGATTTCCACACCGAGTCATCATGCGATCGTATACGTCATGCGGATTTTAGCTGCGGAGCTTTGTAAAGTTCGCGCATATTGCAACATTCCACTAACTGATGACCATAAAGATTGAATTCGTCGCGTCGTTGGTGGTAGGTATTGACTAAATAATGTGCGACAGTGTTATCAAAAATTTCATTAAAAAATCGAGAGTGTGGCAGCGTTGTCATTCTGTCATTGTACGAATGTTGTTTGTCTGACGCTTAATCGGAATGTGTTCTCTTTAGATTGCATTTAAAATTATTAATTTATTTCTAAAAACGTGTACTTTAATTGGAAAATTGAGCTCTTTATCTTTTACTTTTCTCCTTATGGTTTCCTTAGGTCTTAAATAATTTTCATTTGATAAATGGGAAGATATTTTGACAATCTGTCAGAACATCGGAAATATATGAGTATTTAGGTTTTCACTTATCTATGAGGTTGTATATCAGAATTAAAAATAGAAAATGTTTGACGATCTTGTCCTACCTAATAGTTTCAGAATTGTAAAACATGATTAAAGAAAACGACTTATTCAATAATGCACCTGGAACTAAAAGCATCAAATCCGATGCAGGTGAGGTAACAGAATTATATTTCATCCATTCACTGATTTTCTCTAATCTCTCAACTCATTCAACAATGATAATTCCCGTTCTATGCCCATTTACTGCCAATCTTCCACCTAGACGAGCGTAATACCTACATGTAGGTACATGTACCTACATACTAGAATTATGTTCGTTGTTGTCGCTTCAAATAGTCCATTGTTGATATATAATAGCATTTTACTGTAAATATGAAATCGCAATACGTGTATGTAAATATTCGTTTTTAAAATAAACAACGTGTGTGCATATTTATTGATCAAAACAGAATTTTATTACAAATAGTTGCTGTTCATTGGAATCTATAAATAAATATAATTTTTTGACATCAAAAAATTATATAATTTCAAACTAATCTATTCGTCTTTCTATGAATGTGATACGTAGTCACGGTTACTTATTGTAACTGTTATTCGTTTATAGGTTATTTCAAAAGAACGGTAATTTTACTGCGTTTTTAGTCTCAAATCATCTATCTATATTTCAGTCATAACTGTAAATCCTTCAGTTACGATCGACTTCAGTTACGACTTCAGTCCTTCAATACGACAAATAGTTCGAAATAATACTTCTCGCACCGGGTTGTCGCTTCTCCGTTACTCGGTTAATATCTCTAACTCCTGAAGGTTGGCGACGCGTCCGGTTACACAAAGTAATGTTAATTACATAATATTGCCAATGTCATTTTAATAGTCAAGAACTTTCAACTGTATAATAGGATTTATTTGGTTTTTTATAGGAGTGGGTTTAAATATAGGAGTAAACTTGATGGAATTGGGTAACTATTTTTGTGTTGCGTCTCCTCGCCTCCTGGAATTAAGCAAATAAAAGGATATGTTGTAATTTTTCCAACAACAGAGGAAATATCGAGGAGTCAGTTAACTGCGGCAGGTCAAAGAGTGTCCCGACGAGAAAGTTTATTAAATCGCTCGAAATGTTATGGAAATTTTCAGTTTATTTTGTTCGTCATAAACCTGAGTGAGTTGATGTTTATTGTTGAACCTGCTTACAAGCTGCTTAGAAAAGGTGTTCGCGTTTGTCCTTATAGTGTGATATAATAGTGATAGGGATACTTTCACGGGCCCCATCTAGAAATAGAATTTCTTGATGGGACTTCAGAGTGTACTCGAAAATGAAATACATAATGAAAAAGTTTCTGAGTTTTTTACAATGAACCGGGTCAGGATAAATTATTTTAGAGAATGAACTCGTTGATTATCCGGAACATTCGCCATTGTACGCGAGCTCGTAGCAATAAAGCATATCCCAGCAAAGATATACATGTAAAAAAACTAGGCGAGCTTCTCGTCAGAACTGTATATTTGTTATCAGAAAAAAATATATGAAATGTAAAAATTATTCATTGCACAAAAAAGTTCATCGCCTACACGTTATTCAGTGTATTGATACGCACAGTAAAACATTGTTTGAATTAAAATAATAAATTTATACAGATCAAACTTGGCATATTTTCATTACCTAATAAAGACCTGAACAATATTGATCCACCTTGTTAAAACCAAAATACAAACATCCATGTTAACAGTCCCTATATATCTGTGTAATAAATTAGGTGTTTTTAAGTATTTTTTCGCATACGCCTCTATAGTCTAACGAAAGAGGTAAAGCAACCCCCCTCCCCAGAACAACAGCAACAAGAAAAAAATTCGTAAAATAATCCTAACCCATTTTGGGTGTCCTAATACGCTCAAATCTATGCCTAAAGCCGTTCCGTCAAAGGTTTTTTTGGGTATAATTCTTTCATTAACATGGGAGAATTAATTGGAAAAATGAGGAGTGAGATGAATTGAACCAAACATGCTAACCCTGCTTATCATCACCACTGTAGAAAGAAATTTTATGGGATTTGGAGGTATATTATTCATCTCCAACTAATCCTAGGCTATTAGGTGAATTAGAATGCTGTATGCTGGCGATCGTAGAGACGAATCAATTAGGTAAATATAGATTCACACACTCTAGAGAATCTCTCAATGCGTGATTGAATTTAATTAACTGTTGTTGGATTTGCGATCGTAATTATGTACCTACCTATGTTTTGTACGCTCTACGTGTATGTAGAGTGATTATCGATATTTCACGATAATGTCCATTTTTTTTTAATTTCTCAAATGCATTTTGGATCCTTTGGAGGAGTTGGGAGGGTCATGTATTTATTCTGACATTGCAACACAAATTGTTTTATGTGTTCCTATACAAAAAAATCTAAATGATTTACCTCAGAACTCCTTGGAGGCCAAGATACTAGACCAATACATTCAGTCCACTCTCACAATTAAAGTGGAACATCATCCAAAAATTCATGGATTCCTTTCGCTCAAAAAAATTTACAGATCCAATAGGCTACCTCTTAATATGACTGCCCAATCATTTAGGCTATTTTCATTTCCGGACATCTATGTATGCTTTTATACTAGGTGTAAAAATGTATACGTCTTCAACATGACATAATACAACCGTTTTTTGTTTCAAATACTTGTATACATTTTTTACAATTAATTATAAATCACCCTGTTATAGGTAAAGTTCGATACTTTATACTAAATGTAAATGTAGATCGTTTTACACTTATATTTCCTTTCACAACACACCCTACTAACAAAGGCAATTTATCAATGAGTTGTACTTAATATTGTTGTATTAATTCAGAGTTTGTATTGCGTAAATGGTTCTCTTGTATTAGCAGGTTAGGCCCATTATTCTAGCTAGTTACACACATATGGATTAATTAACAGTCGCTGAATAAACATGAGCCCTGGAAACATACACAGAGGGCACACTGTATACATGATTATTATAACTACCGTGTTTGCCATAACCATAACCCAGGTGAGTTACTACAACATCCTACAAGCGTCAAGATCTGACGTGGTATTATCAGTCTTCTTCCTCAAACATTATCTCAACACCTCTTGGGGTTAATAAACTTGTACCTACCCATGTGATGCAGAAAGACTTGCCAACAAATCACTCATAAATATAAAATTACGATGTGGGGCAAATTCAGACTAATTTTTTCCTGGTTAGCAATTACCAAAATATTTTTTAATATTCTTCAGAACTGGAATGGAAATAATAATTATGAGGAGAATAATTAAATTATAAAATTTGAAATTTACTAAAATTATTTTATAAAATTTAAGCGACATTTTATAAGTACCTTTACCTATGTGGTAAAGGTACACAGTCTAGCCAGACTTTAACATTTTAGTTTCTATTGTAGATAGACAATGAAAAATAAAAGTAAGAATTATTATTCAAGACAGCAAGTATCATTAAATTTGGGTTTTCAAATGCCCGTTTCACTAATAAATTATTGCACTATACTTCTCCAAAAGAAGTAACAGTCTTTTTCTCTTGGTTTCCCTCTTTTGTCAATTGAGTTTTCCAATTTGTCAAATTATTTTCCCATTTATAAAACGTGCTGTTTTTATAATCAAATTCCCCCTTTGTAAAATAAAATTTCCTTCATTCCAAATGCTTTTCCAATGTTTAGGATAAGTACTATGCCACTGCATTTAGGTGGGAAAATCAATTGATATAAAGTGAAACCAATTTGACATAAAGGAAATTGATGAAAGATCAGTAATGACTATTATAGTGCGCGCTGCTCTGAGATCTTGGAGTTCGCGAGTGCTAACAGGTAATGAGTATCCTCCTCCTCCAGCTTGCTTCGCTGCTGTGCGAGCTGTTCTGGATGAAGGATAGTCATCGCTGTACTTTAGTTGGGAACTTGGAGAATAAGAAAATCATTTGATATACTGTGAAAAGCAATTGACACAAGAAGAAACTCAAGAGAAAAAAACTGTAAAAAAGTAGAATTAACAAATAATGATAATTTCATTTTAATTAAACTTAATTGAGGTATATGAATAAAGTTAGTAAGGTGAAGGTAAAGTCATATATCTAATACTTCTATATTGCTAGCGCCCGTAAGTGGAAGTGTCATACACAGAGTGAGACAGCATTATTGACAGCAAACGGAAACGACTACTTCTATCTGTTTTTATTTGTGTACTCGATCCGTTGTGCGCAAGCGTCACGAGTCTGGGGATCGAATCCGTCAAATCTGATGCGTGATTGTAGGCGTGTTCAATTCTCGGACATGCGCGTAGAACTCGAAGTACATTCGACGACATAAAAATGTCTGCACCGTGGTATTTCCCTCCATCTCCAGATCCCTATACTAACAATATTAAAGATATGGGTAAAATAAAGTACAAAATTAAACGCGCATTCCAATTTGAAACGATGCTTGATTGGAAATTCGTTTTTCTAAGAGCGTTCATTTTCTGTTGTTATATTTTTTGTTAAAAAAAATCTATCAATGCAATTGATGCCATCACTTGCGTTTATTTATGATGTACTTGATGCAAATAGGGTAACATTAGCGTCCTACAATCCATTCATGCAGGAAGTCATAGATGAGCTAAGATAACAGCACACTATTTCCCATTGCTCGATGCACCATTTCCCCAGTTCAGAATTGCCAATAATATGTACAATCTAGTATGCTACGCTATAATGCAGCAGCGTAGGTCGTAGGTGTCCGACAAACAGGGTCAATGATTAAACGACAATAATTTATTTAGATTAAATTATACAACGATGATTTATGAAAACAGACCTCGACCGTTTTTAATTAATTACATATTGATCTCTACGTTTTAGAGGGGATAATTACAGCTACTTCTTTCGTTTAGTCTCCTCAACTGCACTTAAATAATTTTTACGTTCCTTAAACTAGACTTGGAGTAAATCTCTCCAATAGCGAACACAGTTTCATATCGGTTTCAAAGTATACTTTAAGTGCGTTATGACGATGCACAAAAATTGACGTCGTGTAGCGCAGCAGAGCAGTAATGGGTAGTGAGAAAGAGAGAGAGAGAGAGAGAGAGAGAGAGAGAAATGAAGAAATTCAATTTAAATCCGATTCCAGCTTTCGTTCTTAGGTAATTTTGCATAACTGAATAACGGAAGTGAATCATCACAACCCGCGTGATTTGTACGTTCAGCATTTACCCATCCTGTTACGTCATTTGCGAAGTAAACGCTCATCTTATCTGCGTTATAATCTCATACACTTGAAAATTCTTCATCTTGACATTATCCTCTTATAGAAGAGGGGAGGTCTTTAAGGTCTTTAGTTTTATAGATCATTAGTGTTTCACAGAGATAAAGACATTTCTTGTATTGATTTTTCTATTTGATTTCTTCAAACTGATGTTCATTTCAGTATGTTCCTTCCTACATAATTATTAAGCGATTAGCTAGAAAGAGAATAGGGCTTAGATTAGAATAACCATCCACCAAACCAATAGCTCCGCTCACTTTTATTAAAAAAGGCAATGTCCACCATGCATCTTCCTACACTAACATAACCAATCTCGAAATAACGTAATTCCGAACAAACGACACCTTGAAGCAGGCATCCAAACACTTTTTCCCACAAGCGAACATATCTTGTTGATTGGAGATTTGAATAGTTACAATATGGGGTTGTCGCAAAAATAACCCAGCCGGGGTGAAACTGAACGAACTTGCTTCAACGTACGCCCTACAAGTTGCAGCACCCGAAGACTACACCTACTATTGACACAGATCAGATCATAATCCTGATATATTCGAAACTAGCAACCCTCTGAAGCCAGATTAATCAACGGGATTGTTGACTGGAAACGCTTTCAGGAGGCCCTAAATTACGAGCTCACTTTTTCCAATCGGCTAGAATCTAAGAGCGACATCGAAGAATACTTTGAAAACTTTACAACTTGCACAACTAGATGCAATTTATAAAAACCTAAGCGGCATCTTCGGCGGTGTCGGGATGAAGCGATCGGGTAACGGCAGTGGCTCGAACCTGGTGCTCATTTTCGTAGACTGGCTATAGTGGCTAGCGCTGGATTCCTCTGGACTTTGAGTAAGCGGACTTGTTTCGCACTCACTGTTAGATAGAAACGGAGTCAAGTGTCCTTAAGCTGGCCAGCGCTGGTGTTTTTATATTCATAGAACCCTTTGTTGCTCCATCCATCTCTCTTTAATTCGACTGACCATTGCACAGTGCGTGGTACAGATTCCCTCGTAGCTTTAACGGTCGTGTAGGTGAAATTCCGGTTCATTGTTGCAGCGGCGTAAATAAAGGATTCTAGAATTCTCACTTGCAAATGGGTTTTCCTAATTAATGCCTGGCTTCTCCTTAAGTTTCACTGATGAGGATTACTTTTTAGGAAAACTGCTTACCCTAGGGGTGGTATATTACATTACTCCATCATCAACAGAAAATCTAAATAAAAAACCAACTGCACGATTCTGCTTTATAAATCACTCATCCGTCCACTGGTTATGTATGGATATGTGGAGGGGGGAAACGGCTCAAAAACAAGCTTAAACCACCTCCAGGTCCTTCAAAATAAAGTCCTCAGAATAGCTGTGAACGCTCCATGGTATCTTAGAAATAACTTCATCACAAACTTGGCGTATCAACCATAGAAGAACATGTAAAGAAAATGACGAAGAAGTTTCATTCCAACATTAAGAACTATGGCCAAGCGTAGCCCACTACCATTTAGAAAATGCACATCAGACTGAAACGAAAACTGCCACAAGATGTTTATTTAAAATAACAGAAACAGACGAAAGCGACTAGCAGCGCCAGCCTATAACAATATTACCCATAACAGTGAAAAGACCACGTTATTTATTCTTTTTAATTCTCTTCAACAAACTCTGTGTTGTATTCTATTATGGTCGTATTACCATTCATACCATTCATGTAAGTTTTCTTGACTTTATTGTACTTATCTAAGATACAACTGCTATGTATAACAATTAACTTGTTGATCTGGCATAAGCTCTAATAAAAAAAAGATACTGCTGAGAGTATTGGAATTCTGACAGATAATACTACAACCCTAAAAAGGTTTGTTTCAAATCATGCATCAGCATTGCTATTTGAGAGAAAATATTTGATGCATTAGGATAACGCAAATATCATCCATATTATTCATAGATCATTTCCCAAAATTTCATATTCAGTTGGTATTTTATGAGCGACGAAACGCATTTAATGTGGAAGTGGAAGAATCAGTTAATATGCAAAATGTTCAATATTTGCCTATTTAGATAATCTTTGGCATTATTGAAAACTCGCATAATTCCGCAATAATCACTGAAATTTAATGCGCAATTCCAACAACTAATTTGTCGGTAACATTTTAGAGGATTATGAAGATGTACCTATATATAAATCTTTTCGATTAGTTCAGTTAGTGGAAGCAAAAAAAGCTTTATTCGTCCTAAAAAAGCGAGGTAGAAATATGTTGTTTAGGTTTGAAGCAGCGGTTGATTCAACAACAAAAATGTCTGTAAGAAAGTTAAAGAAGACGAAATTCCTCATTTTTGTATAGACTTTTTTTAGGAACCGAGACTAGAAAACTAAGGAATTTTTTTTAAAATAAAGCACGATTGAAGTGCTCTCTTGTGTGATGATGATGGTAAATTAACTGCAGACTTCAACATGTACGGACCTGAATCGGCCAAGAAGGGGAAAACGCTAATACAATTTATAATCGCGTAATTCAAGCGTCTTGTCCATCTCTAAGCTCTCCAAGCCGTGGACCATAGAAAAATGCGTCATTAACTCTACCTTATGGTGTTGTGGAAATTAATTTACTTTGAATGTACAAAATTATATGAACTGTTCAATGGATAGCGAAAAACAACGAGAAAAATGTAGGAGAAAATGCGAGGAATTTCGGCTTTTTTGACTTTATAACAATTTGAACAATTTTTTGTAGGTACCTACCTATACTCTTAATTCAAGACGGAAGCTCAAGCGGTAGGTACTTCCCCTCCAAAGATCGAAACTTGAATTTTTTGTTTATTAACAGGCAAAATATTAACAAACTCCTCCTTTTGTAAAGCGAAAGTAGTCTTACGATTTTTGGGGGAAATATAGAAAAAATGTGAGGAACTTCGTCTTTTTTGACTTTATAAAGACATTTTTGTCATTGTATCAACCTTTAAGAAACAATTTATGTGAGTACCTACACCTTTATTTCACGATGAAGGCTCGAGCGGTATGTACTTCCCCTACAAAGACCGAAAACTTGATTTTTTTTGTTTATTGGCAGACAAAATATCAACAAACTCATCCTTTTGCAAAGCAAAAGTAGTCTTGCGATTTTGTGGGAAAAATTTTGAGAAAAATGCGAGGAGTTTCGTCTTTTTTAACTTTATAAACATATTTTTGTCGTTGGATCAACCTTTAAAAAACAATTTTTAATGGGTATATACTGTAACGGGATTTTTCTGTGGGTAGAGGTGAGTTCCCAGAAATGGATAATTGCCCCTTTGTACCCGTGACAAGTCGATTAAATAGTTAGGGTTTATTTTACAAAAGAAGTATATTTACAATAAATAGTACTATTATCCATACAACTGATCTTAGGGTTGCTCCGTCCTCTGAGTGAGAGGAAGGGGGTGGCCCTCGTTCTGGATAGTGACCGGATTGGCTATAGATAACCGCGTCGAAGGCGGCCTCGTTTATCATTGGCCTTTCCGGTACTGCTGCTGCTGGTGTCCTCGCTGCTTGCTGTTCATCGTCAGTAATTCCACCGCCGCCGCACGATCTGCGCTGTCCCCGACCGTATGCAAGATACGCGTCTCGGGGCCCTCCGGGCGCGATTACCTTCGTTGGCAGGCACTCTCTGAAACAAAAAGCCGCTCCGGATGCCTCACTACGACCTCGGGACCGCTGTTACTGGATTCGGCCCTCAATACAGACCGGGTAGGGAATGAAGGGATCTGCCGGAACCTCAATGCAGTTCCGGTTGATTACCTATTCTGATCGGTCGCCGGCCAGAGCTCACTTCACTCTGGTCGCGCTTCCGATGCCGGGTTACGGTTCGGTCAACTCAGTTCATCGACCTACTGTATCCGGCTATGTATACTGTATGGGGCACTCACTACATGCCCCAGCTGATCTCCGGGCTCAATTCACCTAGGAGAGAAAGTTGTTCGCAAGTCAATTCCTCACGATGCACTCTGTCCAGTCTTCAGCTGGTGCTCTTTATATAGCCGGTGCTGGTGGAGATATGTAACCTGCTAATCACTGTCGTAAAAACTGTATCATTCCCGATAAACCCCTCTAAGAATGAAATAAATAATAATTATCAACGAAAGCCTCGGATTTCGTTACAATACCTTTAATTCATGATGAAAGCTCGAGCGGTAGGTCCCCCCCCCCACCCCGCTCCACAGACCGAAACTTGAATTTTTCGTTTTATTTTTTATTTATATATTAATTATAACTTATTTGCAGCAGAAAAGAGGAAACTTGAAGAGTTTTGAAATTCGACTGTCCTTATTTTTTCAGTAGGTATAGTAAAGTTCGTAAATAACCCTCGCACTTTCCACAACCTGTACTGACTAATGTAAATTTTCTATTAGCCTTCAAAAGATTAAAATTTCTAATTCAGCTGTTTTGCATGAAATAGGTACCTACATAGAGTTTGAAGTTATCTGCTCCTTGGAGGGAGTACTGCACACAATATATTCTCATTACATTCGCCATGCTGGGTTCACGAGGAGAGTTTTCGCTATTTTGAATACAGGCTCGTAGATTTACGTCCAATTTCCGCAACTGATGATAAGGTAGAGTATCAGATCTTCACGTGACATTAAACATGTATACATATAACACTTCATACATATATGTAAATAGCTTTATAAAGGGTTATAGATTGATCTCCATAATTGATTACTTTTGGATTGGCTGTATATCATCAGTGATATAATCTATAATAATAGGAGATGAAATTTCGGGTGATGTTAAAAGTTTATCCCGTAACTGCCATTAAAATTTACATTTTCAAGTCGCAATTCTCATAAATGTAGCTCGGCAGTCTTGTCGGGATTTTAAACTACTTTAAAAATAGTAATAAGGAAGTTAATGGTACTTTCGCGAGTCTCCTAACTAAGAAGTTGAAATATGCGAGAGTACAAAATGTAACCAAAAATAGACCTCCTGTTGCTCTCATTCGATCCGGGTAACATCATTAAGCCATCCACTCTAACTTTGCCAGCAAGAAATTACAAATTATCCCTCCCGAGCTTTATAAACACCAACACTGCCGTGTTAACCCTAAACGCCGTATCTACATTTTAGTAGTTTTGAGATATTTACGTTTTTGTCTTTTGCGATCTGCCGTTCACAATTGTTATCTTTGAGAATCCTGATTTTCCATAAGTTATTATTGACATGCCTAATTTTATTTAGTCGTATTCTTTTTTCTAAAAAACTGCAGTTTTTTTCAAAAAATCACTTACGGCAATATATTCAAAGAAAAAATAGATAGAGTAGCCGTAAATGAACTTACGGTTTTTTCAGTTAAAAATATCTTATACATACTAGGAGATTTTGCCGTATACAGGATGGTTAAGAATTCGATGCTCACCATTGGGATCTAGGAAACGGTAAAAGATACAGGGTGGGTTAAATTAGAAAAAAGTTGCACAATTTTATGCTTACTAAGAATCTGAAAGAAAATGTATGGGAACTTAAGGCGTTGCTGAAATATCCTGCAAAAACTTAAAAATGGGGATTTATTATTTCAATCATATCTTTTTTTATCGAAAAGAAATTAAAATATTTTTGTAGGTTCACATAAGTCATCAAAAGCTATCATCTGTCATTTTGAAAATTTTCAAGGACTGCTAGATCGCAGAGTTTTCATAGTCAACTTTTGTTTTTCTTATGGCCGCCATATTGTTTTTTCGTGTTATTCGCTATTAAAAAAATCAAGGAAAAAATCTATCAAATTAAAAAATTCTTAAAAATTTTATTCTTTATTCGAAAAAAAAAGAAAATCATTTCATCGAATAACGTCAATATGACGTCGCGACTTGACATTGCTTACCTTATGGGTTTTTTTAGGTTTCGGTTAAACCATTCGGTTAAACAAAGGTTATTTTTCCGACAAAAGAAGAACAAAAATTTGGAAGAAAATTTTTTTTTTAATGTGATAGATTATTTATTTTGTTTCTTAGATTTTTTTAATAGCGAATGACATGAAATAACAATATGGCGGCCATAAGAAAAACAAAAGTTGACAATGAAAATTCTGGGATCTAGTAGTCCTTGAAAATTTTGGAAATGACAGATGATGCCTTTTGATGTCTTATGCAAACCTACAAAAATATTTCAATTTATTTTCAATAATAAAAAAGATATGATTGAAATAAGAAATCTCATTTTCATTTTTTCAGGATATTTCAGCAACGTCTGAAGTTCCCATACATTTTCTTTCAGATTCTTAGTAAGCATAAAATTGTGCAACTTTTTTCTAATTTAACCCACCCTGTATCTTCTACCGTTTCCGAGCACTTATGGTAAATTCACACACAATTTTATTATTATGTATTTTTTTTAACGTTATTAAAGTACTTTCGGTAAAACAATTATTATTGTATTATTATTACTTTTATTATTATTCTTTGAAATAAATAAAACAAACTACGAATCTTACTTGGTTATTTTCTAGATACGGCATTTTCGATAAGGATTACTCATATACGTATTAAATTTATTTAACATTTGTGCCGTATCTGCATATTATGCTTACAGATACGGCAAACTTCCCTAATAAAATGAACATACGGTAAAATGCTCTAGAGAACTGATGAAACCTGCAAATACGGCGAACTAAATTAGCGATTTATAGCTGTTAGGATGGAGATACGGCGTTTTCGCTTATGGTAATAGATAGAGAACATAAAGTCCCATCAGAACATCCAATAAGCCGAAAATGAGAAAATTGTCACTTACGGCGTTTACGGTTAACACGGCAGAACAAGGAAATACTGAATCCGTAACAAGAACGTCAAAGCGTAAATCGGTAGCTAAAAAACCTGCAGAAATACGATTATATGCAACGTCCCCGCGTCCCCCTTTGTTCTGTAATCGGACGCAAAGAGAGTTTCTTAATATAAAATGATAATAGGAGTTCTGTAAAATGTCCTACTTTGGATGTCTCCGAAGGCAAATCCTTCTTGCAATGTGTTTTGAAGCCCTGAAGGAGTGTTTCGTGTTCTCTATCCCAGTCACATTCCTGAAAGCAAAATCCCTTCCATTCTAAGGCATGTCCGTATAATGACGGGGCTGCGATAATGCCCCAGCCTGGCATCTCCTAGCATCCTTTGTGTGCTCGTCTAACACCTCTACTACCTCCGTTTCTACTCAGAACACTCCAGTTATGTCCAAGACGGGGCTTCTC
Organism: Malachius bipustulatus; assembly: GCA_910589415.1. Classification (NCBI taxonomy): domain Eukaryota; kingdom Metazoa; phylum Arthropoda; class Insecta; order Coleoptera; family Melyridae; genus Malachius; species Malachius bipustulatus. Next base: position 35,984,521 of record OU342634.1, on the reverse strand, counting down.
TTGTATTATAATAGTCCTGTTTACTGTGAAGGTATACAGGTGGAACTTATGGGTTTAGCGCCTCATATTCGGTATAAAAACTTAAATGTTCGTCTTAAATTGCAAGCTTTGAAGTTTATAAAATGTTAACTTTGGTTTTCTGGAAAAGGTTTAATGGTTCTCTTTAAAGTCCAAACTCAACTACTAGGTATATGAGTTCAAGAAAAATTGACTGAGGAATAATATCCAGAAATTAAATGTATCCTAACTAAGCAAGTAATACCTACCCTGTATTTTATTATAACTTAACGTTGATTATAAATGGGAGATGTGTTCAAGTCTAATTTGAATTATTTTACAACCTTGCAGTAACATTTCCTTTTTGTATAATCCTTGCAGTAAACTTACCCGGTGCTAACAATTAATCATTGTTGAAGTGGCATTGTGGCGAGGCTGCAACCCTTAGACTCTTTCATGTCGCCGAGAATTAATTATTCTCCGCCTTGGAGGCTGATAAAACCTCCAACCCTTCTTGGCGGGAGGTAAAAGAGCCCAGTCAGCAAATATCAAGGGTCCGGGATTGGGATGACATGCTAAATACCTACCCCCTTTATAATACGCGGTGAGAGATCTCCTGATTAATCTCGGACAATCTGCTGATATAAGCAATTTTTCCTTTGGTAGGTACTTCAGCCATTCACAGAAAAATACGCAGTTTTAGCGTCTGCCTTAATTAATCCAGCTTAAAATAGGTATTCAAAGAATTTTTAATGAAGGTCTGTAATGTTTAGAAATGTTTCTCGGAAAAGAACATTAATGAGCCCATAATTTTGGAGTTTGCTACTGAAAACTTTTGACTCTAATTAAAAATACCTAGTAAAGAAGATCTGAAGGTAGCAGTGAGTCTTTATAATTATTAAGAAACTTCTAAATACAACCGCGGTATTTTGAATAAGTAACACTTACATGTTTTTCTTCATTTTCAGGAAAGCAGGCGTAACTTGACAACGTTCAACGTTTGTATGGTCTTATACGGACCACAAGGAATGATTAGCAGGCCAGTGGCAAGGTGCAATCCATCACGAATAGCCTATTAGCTATCAGCGCTAATCCCGTCCTTGATAGATTGAGAGATCGCCTCTTCAACCCTTCCGCCAGTAATTACCATTCAAGAGGACAGATGACGCACGAAAATTTCTCCATTTAAAGTTTAATTCAAACTATGCCATAGGTACTTACTCAAGTTATTCGATTATGACTTACAGATGAATGTCTAAGCTACCTACAACTTGGATTACGTGTCACTAAATTCGTATAACAAAAAAATATTTTCATCTAATTGGAGAGTGTTACCGGATTTCGACTAATTTGTTCGTCGATCTAATAGTGTAAACAATTGTAAATGTGATTAAGTGATCGTGTGTACATAATTTCTATTACAATTAGCAATCTGTTCACTTTACGATTGACATAACTGGTTGGTTTCAATTGGTTTCAATTACACTGAAATGTTGGTATTATTAGGTTGAGACAACCGAAATTCCTGATCATGTGATGTAGGTACCTCCTACTAGGCCAGCGTTAGTGTTAGTGTTTGAAGTAAAATTAACACACCTGAATAATCAAAGCTGTTGAATTCGATTTTGATGGGTTTAGTGTTAACTAATCATTTTGAGCTGCCTCCAATATTTGAAAAAGGCAAAAGCACTTTTAGTTTTTTTACTTAACTTTTTACCGTCATAAGGAGATTAGAATCACAATACAAAAACGTTATCAATCCCTAGTTTCGAAATATATTTTTCCTACGACCACTATACAAAACACTACTTTGCGCATCGTTTTTTGTGCGCAAACTAGCAGATTTCTCACGTATCCAAAACTGTGCGACAAAGTGACATAACGCATAGCCAAAAATCGTTTCCGTACAGTTTTAATGTAAACAATAGTGATGGGCGGTAACTGAGAACTCAACTGTTACTTATTGTTAATGGAATAACTATTCATTTAAAGCTTCAAGGTAATAAAATAAACACAAATGGGATAACATAGAACCCGACAAGACTATAAAATATACTCATTATTCTCTTGTGGCAGTAATTATTAAAATTTACGAGTTGATCGCTAATAACAGCATTGGTAGCGGTAGCGTTCCTCGCACACCTCTACTAACTTCAATCGACGACGCACAGCGCCTGCGTTGTGTGGAAGTTGCATATCAATGATATAGTATATACTAACCTCTCTTAAATCATTGTTATTATTTACCACGTCTCCACGCTCACGTCACTTATTTTTAGTTTATACGGAGTCTAATAATAAATAATAATAATATTGTCGGTAGAATTCAATGATTTAACAGTATATAATAGTAATATTAAAAAGTCATTGGTAGAATTGAAAATAATACCTACCTAGGTAGTCTGAAAAAATAATCTTTAGTTAGGTACCTATCATTATAATGGATTGTGATTCCTTTGAATCTGAAGCAGAAAATACACCACCTGAAGTCAGAAAACAAGCCGGTTTGTGTTCTTTGAATTTGCTACCTGTAGTTTCGAGAGAAAAATACGAATGTGCTTATAAACATTTCATAAATTGGAGAAAAGGTCATAAAAGCAGAGCATTGTCAGAAAAAATAATTTATGTGTTAAATAATTAATCTGTTAAATTGTGATCGTAGGAAAAGTACTGTGTGTATCACGTGCGGAAAAGAAATTTCACACTCGTGAGAAATTTTCTCTTTTCCGCACTTGTTTCACAATATACTATTGTTCCAAATATCAAGTACCATTTTTCATTAACACGAGATGTATCTTCAATTTAATCGCCATTTTCTTTTTTTTTTGACCTAGCTGGTGATCAACCATCCTCTATGACCACCTTTGTTCATGCACATCATCTTCGACGAGTGGAACACCACCTCGGTTATTCTCTCAGAGATAACGCCCCGATCTATGTTCCGCATAAAGCATATTTGCAAGAAAAGGGTTGCCAGGGACTTTTTCTCTACCTCCTTGAATACCATTAAATTAGCTTCCTTGTACTTTCATAGAGAAACTATAAATTATTTTACTGACAATAACTATTAAAAGTAGTCAATGTGCATGTGGCCAAAGAGAAAAAGAAAGAAATATGGAAGGAATGTCTGGAGAAACTATTCCATGACTCTAAAAGACAAAACAACGCAGTAAGGGAAGACGATGGTCCAAAAATCCTTTAGAAAAGAAGTGGAAGTTGCCATACGATAGATAAAAGAAGAAAAGGCACCTGGCCCGGATGCAATTCACGGCGAATTTTTTAAACTTCTCCTCACATAATTTGGATTTCTTAAATCCATCAGTACACGGGATGCATTGTTCAGTGTACAGGTTTTATTCCAGAGATACAAAGATGTTAAATGTAACGTATTTACATGCCTCGAGGCTAAGGCTACCAAAAAGCCTTTGACCGGGTAAACCACGAAAAAATGGTGGAAATTCTGAGAAGAGCTGAGAAGCATTATCTAATGGAAGAGATCTGAGAATCATAAGCAACCGATACTGGAATCAAACAGCGGCCCTAAGAGGGTACGGGGAAACTACGACTGAGGTGAGGATCATGCGCGTGGTCAGCCAAGGCTGCATTCTTTCGCCCGTGCTTTTTCAACCTCTACTCCAAACACATAGTCAGGGAAGCGTTGCAAGATTTAAATGAAGGAATTCCCCAGATGACACGATTGTGTTTGCAGGCTCAATAGAAGGACTTCAGAAGCTGATTGATAAGATCACAGAAACCAGTAATAAATATGGACAAGACATCCATAGTAATAAAACCAGCAGAGACAAGACAAATGGAGTAAACCTGTATAAACACAAGAGAAAAATCGAACGACTCTAACAATACAACTACTTGAGAACCATCATTAACGAGAGATGGAATAGCTCTCACGAGTCACGACCTCACTCTGGACACCAATATGCGGCTCCTGAGATGCTATATGTTTTCACTTTTTTTGTATGAAGTTGAGACTTGGACCCTGACCAAAGAAACCACGGATAAACTTGCCGCCTTTCGAACTCTGGCTATACAGAAGAATCCCAAAGATACCATGGGTGCGGGAATCACCAATGAGGCGATATTAAGACGAATGCGAAAGACACCGAAGCTGGGGAACACGGTCAAATGTCGAAAGCTGCAGTACTTTGGCCATATTATCAGGAATGAGCAGAGGTATCAACTGCTTTGGTGTACATTGCAGGGAAAAATGGAAGAACGACGACCTCCTGGTAGAAGAAGTCTTGACTAGCAAACCTTAGAACCTGGTTTGGCAAAAGTTCCAGTTCCGCAGAATTATTTCGCATAGCAGACAACAAGATCAAGGCAGCCTAAATGATCGCTCACATCCGGAACGGATAGGCGTGCAAAAAATAAGAAATCAATGTTGTAACTGTGCGAAATTAGAACAGTTAATATTTTGCATTTCATTACATGTTTAAAGGGTATAGTATACCACGTTAAGCCCCCCTGTTGGGTTGGAACCAAAGCTCGTCCAAGTTAAAATTATCTAATAGCGTCACAAGAAAACAGTTGGTATGTCTCTGTAGCACACTCGGTTTGCCGTAGAGCTATTATAATCTTCATTTTGAAAAAAGTAGGGACGCAATGATGCCACCCCTCCAAAACCTACACAAAACGGTCACTATTTCAGGACCCATTGACTTTTCCACCACTATAATAGATTTTTGGAACCCCAAATCTCATAGCTCTGTTTCATCTTGGCGGTTGTGTAAAACATGAAAGATGAAAATGACGTCTTCGTCCAAAAAAAATATTTTTCGACAATTACCAACTCATTTAAAGCCCACACTGAGAAACGGTACGAATCGAAAAATTTTATTGACGTCTTCTAGCTTTATAATGAAATCGTTTGAATTTGAAATATTTCTAAATAAACGCCGTGACAAACATGCAAAGATAAGGTCATTTTAAGAAGAGGACTTAATTTGCATATCCCAAGCTACGAACTACGGAAGCCCTCCCTTACAGACGATATAACCTCCTTGTCAGCCTGTTGGAGCTTAGATGGTGGCACATGTGCTCCACCACTCTGCTCCCGGATCACGTGCGACTGGTAAATAGGCAATCTGTGACTAGGCTGCAAGCTCTACTCTGTACCCCTTCGACCCTTCCTGCGCCGGGGTCTTCGGGGATTCACCGCTCGGTGCTACTCTGTGCCTCCCTCAGCTCTCAATTCTTCATCTAGTTACCTCTGTATTATGTACTGCGTGACCGGTATATAATGGGGGTATGCACGAGAAATGCGGTCTCTGGTGGATCAAATAGAAATCGCTTCGGGAGAATGTTTTTAAAGATTCAGAACAGAACGTTCTGTACCTTAATACCTACCTATCAGGGTGTTTTTTTTTCAATAAGGAACGAACGTAATACAAAATTATCTAATAAAATGCTCAAATTCCTTACATATTTTGTTTCATTAAAAATTTAAACACAGATTCCACTGTTTTTTTATAATTATGTGCTCACAAGCGAGAGGCTACAAGTGTGACAGGTCCAAAAGGGAATATAAAGTGAGGAAACACGCATCTTCCCTTGTTCAACCCTAACTATTATTGGTCATGTCATGATCATAATTATTGAGCCTGTTTTTTCGTGGTCTATACCGTTATTACCACGTTAGAATCATCGATTCTAGTATTTATATTTATATTCACTGACGCCTGGAAGAGTCCTTCTATTTATAGGCTGATGGTCTTGTGACTTCATATCCCCTCCACTAGCTATCTGCATCCTCTTAACAGCCGGTCTCTCTGATGATGTCATAGATTGCTGAGTCAGAGGTGATGATTTATTCGGGTGTGACATAACACCGGATGCCAAATCCTGTGCAGTTTCATTCCTTCCTTCCACATGTTGAAATTATTACGATGAGTATAATTATTTGGATGCGCTGTGAGGCACGTGTTCTGTTATCATTGATTGAATAATTGGAGTTGTATTGCTGGAATATTAAATGCAATCACTATTAATGTCATACTCTGAGCTTGAGCAGTGCTTAAGCAGAACGATTGTTGTTGGGAAAATTTAATCACACGAATTCATAAATTTTCGCTTTTAACACAAAAAGCTCATCAGAACCACGTCATAAAGAATATATACCATGCAGCGGAAATGTTCAAATCTGAGTTCTTAGAAAATCTATTTAACATTTTGAATAATTCAAGATGCAGACAACAGTTAAGAGAATTTACACAGAGAGTTGAGCGAGTTTACAGACTGGCAGTAACAACTAAAGTAATTTATGATCAACAAGATGGTATGTTTATAGTTTCCAAAAGTCTAGTTAATGGTAAGCTGTGACAGTAGTTGCATTACAATAAGTATATTATTTAATGAGCACATAATGTGCCATATTATTCACGCGGCTGAAATTTAGAACACAAGCCGCAAGCGAGTGTTATAATCATCCAAGTGTACAAAGGCTATTAAGTGCGAGTCAAATACAACACGTTTTATCTGCCGCGGTTTTCACATTACCTGTGACTTTAAAAACGCGTTGGAGATTTTTTTATGTTTTTGGTACCTACCTAACAAAGTTACATTTTCATGTGCTTGCGGGATTAAAAAAGAATTCGATACGCATATAATAGATACGTACTGAAGAGTAGCTTAATTTAGATGCTTTAATAGGGAATCACTATAACTATAATAAGAGATACAGAAAAATGGACCATGCATCCTCGATCTCTTTTTTTAGGAAAACGTCAATGGTGAAAACTAAAATTGGCTATCGTCTTTTGTTTTCGAGTTTGTTTGCAAAACTAGAAGTCCCGAGTCTTTCCCTCTCTCTCTCTCTCTCTCTCCCTCTCATTTACTGATGAAAATAGAAGGAAATAATTTATCAATTCTTCCGACATTTTTTTATTTGGAATACAGTGGTGTAGCAATTAAAAAAACAAAATTGGAGTTATGACATAAAGTTACATGTTTTTTTAATAGAAGTCATGGGTAAATTATAGTCATGGGAAGAATGGGTAAATTATTTACCTGCTAATTTTATCAGTAAATGAAAGAAAGCGAAAAGTCGACAAATCTAAAAGTCGAGTTTTCGCAAATAACTCTAAAATAAAAGACAATAGCCAATTTAAGTTTTCTCCATTGAGGTTTTCTCGAAATAACGAGATTGGAGATACGCGCCCCTTTTTCTGCACATCTCATAGTTGTGGAGATTTCCTATTAAAACATCGGAATTAAGCCATCCGATACACTTGGCTGACTTGGCTGAATACATACAGTGTCACACATAAAGTACGCATCGTACGGGGAAAATGTTTCCTTCGATCAAGCAAAATGGTCACAGGTAAAAGTTGTTTGATATTTAATTTTTCACCCAAACGCACCGGGTGAGGCATTATGAATGATCACCGGGATTACCTCGAAAACTTAGCGTCATACACAGCTTCACGCAAAAAAAAATTCAAGGAAAGTGGCTCTAAAGAATCGTTTTTGAGCGTTTGGCCTCATTTAAAAAATAGTTTTGAGCGTCCAGCATGACTACTAGGGGCCGTAACAACCATGACCAAATAAAAAATTGGCATTTTCACATCATTTTTGATAATTAGGGTATACCTATTAAATTTTTTGTCAATTTTGTCAATTTAGGGGGCGTTACAGGTCTAAGGTAGTGACCACCGTGTTCAGCACCCTTGAAAACGGGGGTATGCGGCAGGTTTCCCAGTTAATAAAAAAACATATTTTCAACCCCCTTGGAGGGTGTTTTCCTCGATTTGGGGGGATGAAAACGAGTGGTAGAGGTGTAAAATGATTACCATCGTGTTTAGCATCCTCGAAAACGGGAGAATCCAGAAAAATTCATTCAGGATTATAAGAAAAAAAAAGTTTTCAACCCCTTGGAGGGTGGTTCTTGGCTAAGAGGGTGGGCGTAGGGTGACGAGCAGTTGTCATTAGATACAAGGTATCCCCAGAAGCTAGTTGCACGCGTTTTTTCCGACCCGGGGGCATTAGAACGGATTTTTTTAAAAAGGGAGTGGTTTTTGGCCAATAGGGGTAAACGCAACCCGAAAAAGAAATTTGCCCTACGCCATCGTCTTCAGCTCCCTCGAAAACGGGGGAGGTGCTTTCATTGTGTCTGAAAAAATTCGGAAATTTCGGTTTTTTTCCGACTCATAGACGCCACTATAGAGTTTCAGGACTTCGCTCGTTTATAAATTGCTTTTTTGAGAATATCTCATGACATAAACTGACATAAAATGACATAAAGTGCACAAGTCCAAAATGTAGTTTTGACAATAAATGACAAAAACTGTTTATAATAGGAATTCACATTGTAACGACTCATCCTCATTAAAGAAATTAGCGCGAGAAAATTTTGCTTTCATTATTAATAAAATCTGTTTTAAACGGCTAGCGACTCCTAATTTCCAATGACCGTACCTAGAATACCGCGCTCTGCTTACAACTTCAAGGATTCGTAGATTGCACTTAACCAGTAAATAGAGACCTGATAGCGTAACCGACGGTATAGAAGGGCAAGCGCAGTCAAAATATCCTATGGTAAGGAAAGCACAGAACTAGGACGCGATTAGTTAATTGGTTGAGAAAATCGCCTGACAGTAAAAGAATATGCGGACTCGCCAAAATTGACGTCATGGTGGAAAGACGCAGTAAGAACAGCCGGAACGGAGATGAGCACTGGACTTCTACGAGAATCGCGAAACCGAAAAGAAGCGCTGACCGCGTCCCTATTAGATAGGGATATCTTATCTTTACCTTTTTAAATATCTAAAATAGCTAATCTTATCTAATCGAGTCTTAATTAATAAGCCCGAGTTTATCTCTATAAATTGACGTGCGATTAATTACCTCAAACAAGGACAGTAGCTGTGTTTAATAATAATTATAATAATCAGCGGTCGAGATTTGAATACGTATCTACGTACCCACCTTTGTACTTGTATACCTATGCCCGCTGTCAGATTTGACAGCTGTCAAATATGTCAAATCCGACAGCGTGTATATTACAAGTTATCATGTTGAAAATATACTTAAATTTTTGAATTTCAAAGTCACTAACCATTTAATCCAAGAAGTAATATTTCAAGTTTTCCTGCATAATTACGGAAAAAATTTTTATGAGGTCTCACGCATGGCCACTGCTTGAGAATAATAATAAACCAATGATAGAATAGAAATAAATATTCACAATGCTGTACAACACTTAATTGTTGGATAATTCTATTCGGGAGGAAATGTCATAAAAAGAAACACACGCTATATTATGACCCATTGATCTATTTAAACGTTATCTAAGACAAGTTATAGGAGAAAATTTATAATTTCTGATGGTGTAAAAAGTTAATAATGAATAATAACACCTACTGAACAATAATATTTTATGAATTCCTACTTCGGTTCAAAAAGTCAACAATTTTATGCAATACTCCCTTTTAACTTGAAAAGAAGTTTACGTAAATAATCGTAAATCACCTAAAGCGACACATTCGGACAATTATTATTCTGATACACCGGCGGTAAGCCGTGAGATGTAGGGGCGGCTAAAGTGGGATGCAGCCGCCCCCACTGACGGCCGCGGCGGCGACTGTATGACCCGCTCCGCTAGCCGCCGCCGCCGAGCCAGATCGCGCCGCATTGCGGTACGGAGACCCGTATTATGTACAATACATTCCCTTCCCAATTCATACCCGCCCGCATATACAGGGTGCAGGAACAGGAACACCCCATTTATTACTAGTGGAAATTTATACTATTGTGCAGAATTACAATAAGTTTGGAATAATCAAAGCGTTCATGGTACAAGTAAGTGAGTTCCTACATTATTATTGCTATTGCTAAACTTTGATATTATTTTGAAACTGTCTAGGTATAATCATAGGTGCAAAATTATCGCTAACTTTTATAATAGTAGTAATACTTACGGAGAAGTCAGCAATTTAGAAAATGATTGAAATGAGATCTATTAAACGATATTAGCCGTTGAGCCGTAGGTACCTAATAGTTTTAGGTATTTCTAAACGTTTAAAATTTAGATTGCCTTTAATATCGAAGAAAAGTATCTGAAGTGGCACCCACCTAGAACAAGGCCGGTTACAAATACACTTCGAGCCGCAATAGCTAATCCATATCAGGTTAAGCTCATTACTTCTCATACCACCTTACTCCAGACGTCAAAAGCTGTGTTTCCTGAGGAATTGCAACGATTCCTCAAGCGTACGTAAACGTAATCGATATCTCCGGTCCGCTCATGCACCGCTCTCGGAGCGTCATAGGGATTCTCCTGTAGTGCATGTGCCTTTTCAATTGAAAAAAATTCTTTCTATTTGTTGAGCCTTTCCCAAGAGGAAGGTAGTGGTAGTTTGTCAACAGTCAACATGTTAATCCTTTCCACTTTGAAACACGATTCCTCCGGATGCGAAGGGAGCTATCCTAATAACTGGCTAGAATTTTTCAGTGTGAAGTCTATATACGAACATGTGGAACTTCACTTAAGTGAGAAGAGAAGAGTCAGCAGAATCGCAAATTTATACATATATGGTCAATTAAAGATTCGTTAAAGGCTAATTAAGTGCTTCAATCTGAAATTTTAGGGTCCATACATTTTTTCAAAAATTACAGTTCTTCTAAAGCTTAAACTTGAGTGATCAGAACATGCGTTGAAATCGCAACTTCATTCGCATAGTAATTAAAAAATGTCCTAATTTAAAACGGTCAGTGGCGCAAATCTTTTCAAGTGTGACCGTTCCGGTAGCGCTTAAACTTAAGTGATCAGAACATGCGCTCAAATCGCAATTGCATTCGCATAATGATTTTAAGATGCCCTAATTTAAATTGTCAGCTGCACAATTTTACATTTATTTTCAAAAATGACTGTTCTGCTAGCTTAGCACTTTGATCAGAATATGCTATACCGGGTGGGGCGTTGGCAAACGCAGCATAGTGATTTCAATGGGTAATTCTAAAATTGTTATTATTGGCTTCCCTATATGTTTTAGAGAGAAATTTTAAATTAATACTTTGTTAAGATTGTAAAGCTGCTTCTGTTGCTATAACTGCATTTAAGCCTCTTAAGCCGTGACTTGAACAATAATTAAAAATGACGTAATAAATGACGAAAATTACTTCACAGGGAAATGATGCAATTCACAAAGCAAAGGACGTCACATAATGCAAACTTTTTCCTGTTTTTCTGTAAAGTAAAATTACTCAACAGACCTAAAATGTAACTACAAGGACAGAAGCAACTTTACAATCTTAACAAAGTATTAATTTAACATTTCTCTCTAAAACATATAGGAAGCCAATAATTGCAATTTTAGAATTTCCCATTGAAATCCCTATGCTGCGTTTATGAACGCACCACCCGGTATGCTCTAAAAAGTTATTTAAACAACTAAAATTGAAATTCTATTTTCACGGTAATTTGAAAGCTAAAGTTTATGACTGTTATTTTCGTATATGTCTCTGTATTTCTGTAATATCACCAACACCATTTATTAGCATTAGAGAAGTCTGTAAAACTAATTAATGTAATATCACATCAGTTGGGAAAAAGGGGGTTAAACTAAATGAAAAGGGGCTAAAACGAATGATTTTAGTTTAATTTGATACCAATCTCGAAATTGAGGGCCGAAATTCTAATAAATAACGTGCTTTACAATAATTTCCCTGTATGGTCACCTTTGAAAGTTGACCCCCATCCATATCAGTTTGTGTTTTGCAAATTCCTTTGTATTTTTCGTCGGAATCCCTCTGATGTGCGTCACAGAATTTTATGTTCACGGAATTTGATGTTTGTTAGAGAGAGGAATCGTAAAAACATAAAAATAGGAACAAACTGGATTTCCTGGATTGCCCACAGTCTCCGAGGACAGGCTCTTCAAGTCTGTTCTCTATTTTAATTTTATCGAAGTTTTAATCATTTGGTCGGTTTTTGAGTCATAATTAAATTTTCACAACGCCCCATTTTACCCAAATTTGCTGCAACTTTAGCCATTCTTCTCTGTTAATTATTATTCAAGGGATAATTAAATTTGAGGAAATATAATTTTCAGTTTATAAAAAATTTAGATATATTTGTAAATTACAGTTGCAGTACTAGTGGACTTTTACTACTTTAAGCCTTTCACTTCTTATTGGCGCTCGTGATAATGGATTCGGATTCGTTCAAGAAGAACTTGAAGGGGTGACGGTCATGTAGCAAGTTGGAGAGAGATAAGGAGGTTTTTGGACCGATTTGCAACGAACTTTATTTATAGAGGAAAACACTGAAATAGTAGAATAAAAGTATATTAGAACTTGGTTATGCTTTAGAAAGATAGAGCAGAAATTTGGGCATTACAAAGTACATAGTCGGTTTACTCTAATTTACCCAATTTTCTACTTTCTCCCGTGCCCGATATACTGATACCTACTCGATACCGAGATAATAGTCAGCATCTAAATTATCATCACTCTTTATTTATAGTAAGACACTTCTATTCAACGTATCTATTTGAACAGTTTTATATTCAACTAAAATAGGCTGGCTGTATGAGCGATTACATCATCGATACTGCAGTATGGACTTCCATATTTTGCTTCCAATAACAATCCATATTAATTTAATTTAGACGGCTTGCAGCCGTCAAACCTTCGTCATCACAAAAATGATCTGGGACTAACTTGAACTGTACTTGTCGACAAAATCCCTGATGAAACGACAGTCTATTCAATTTCATATTTCAGTCTAGTCTAAGGCTATCAAAATTATTCGGAGCTCGTTAAAATCCAACAAGGAATATTCTGAAATCTGGCACTTGATGACCATCCAACGCATTTTTCAATACGGGAATATAAATAATCCAGTAGGAACTGCTTCGAGATCGAGACTATCAAATATATTCTGTATACATTATATGTATACAGAATTATATATAAGCGATGATTCTTAAATCCCGTTTCTGTGGTGCTAAGATAAGCTCTGACCACAGATAATAATATGGTGACAAAAAAAGTTACAAAGTATTAAGACTAGCACGTTTGCAGGTACTTTGGAACTCTTGATAGGTCGACATTATTCCTCTCAGTTTCACACGCAAAGAAGCCTGTCAATCTCCCCTCTTCTTGAGGGGACGTGGAAGAACTGAGATTAAATGTTGAATTGTATGTGTTTGTCTAAAGGATTATTAAGCATTAATTCAGGGTAAGTTATCTCACAATCAATAATAAAATCATAATAGCTATTTCGCATGACCGAAACTATGGGATAGGCTTATCTTCCATATACCATCCCCTTAGAAGTGAACGGTATCATGTATTGGCCGCATGTTTCTACGTCCATGGGATAGATTATTAGAAAGGAACGCTCTACAAGTCAGACGTCCTCACTAGAAAACTATGGTGATTTTCTTCTAGGTAATCTAGCCTCGGAGCCGGATAGTTTGAGAAGGGCTGCTATCCCACAAATTAAGACCCCTTAATTATTATTTTCGTTTTATTACTGAATTATTAAAGAACCAGAGATATTGAGCTCAGGCGTCAGGCGTTTATGTAATCATATTTTATTTAAGTGCCATGGGCCCAATTTTGGCAACTCTGGCGATCCCCGTGTCACAGGCTCTTTGATAGTGGTCAATTTATAATTGTACGTCTAATAATTAATTAGCAAGCAACTTGACAAGCGGCTGCCAACCTCCATATAGATCAGCTGTTACCATCCTCAGGAACCGTCTCTGTCGCCATCCTCAGGACCTGTTGTTGCTTGTTGCCACACTTCTAGCTATAGCAACTCAATTGGCTGCTGTCAACCATAGATCATGAAGGGAGTTCATAAAATAATTACACAACAATAAAAACACCACAATGAGACGGCATTATGTTTTTAAACCAGCATACTGACAGACCTTCATCATTTTGTAAAAGCTGAAAGTTTCTGTGCGCATGTCTCCAACACATGTAGGAACAATGCAGCGACTATGAAGTTTGGATCATCGTGGCTTTGGTAGGTAACATCTGAAGAAGATTTATGATCCTCCTCAAGATCTTTGAAGTACAAAGTGTTTTTTTTAACTTAAAAGGGCATGTAGAAAATCTCGAAAACTACAGCTCCAACGACCCTTGTCTACAGGAAATTTTTCGCCTATTTTTGAGTTTCATACATGCCCTTTAAGTTTTTTTTTAATTAAACTTTGTAGTTCAAAGATCTTGAGATGTGATTTTATACACCTTCTTCAGCTGATATCTACCAAAGCCACGATGGTCCAAACTTCATTGTTCCTACCTGTGTTGGAGACATGCGCACAGAAACTTTCAGCTTTTATGAAATGAGGAAGGTCTGGCAATCGCGGGCTCTTACTTTATCACATATTGCGGTAGATTAGATTGATATCTAAACAATTAGCCACATTGGCCGATCAATAAATTGATCTTGAAAGCCTTAATTACCTGACATCAAATAATCCGCAGAAGAGGAGCTATTTAACAAACAAAGATCGTACAAAATAACAGAGCAAGTATTGCTAGTATAGTATATAGTTAGTTGTCTTATAGCTAATCTTCACGTTTATCGTGATTCTAAATTAATGGTAACAGTGTAACTATTTAGCTGTTCCATATTATTCAAAGTGGCTTATTCACAGCTAAAACCAACAATAGAGCGACGAACAACTGGATCCGTGTTAGATTTGTCGTAACGAGAACAAACAGGATATCTATCTTGCTATAACCAATTGCATCCCAGTATGCAGTTGCAGACGAGGGAGGCGAGCAATAAGAGTTTATGGTATTAGTTTTCCTCCACAAATCCGTGCTAAAACACCAGAACGTGCCTTATTTGAGATTTAATACCCACTCCTGAGGCACCCGACGCTAAGTTACAGAGGAGGCTGGAGTTTAGCACCGATGCGGAGTAAGTACAATGGCAGCGCCATCTAAAGCAACTCCGCGGCGGTTATCTCTGTTCTGCATCCGGCGTAATGGCTCTTTGCTCTGCTCTGCGTCCGTGAATCCATAATTCAGGAGAGTAATCAACAGAAGTTGGTTCTTGGCGGCTGCTACACGGTTAGAAACTTAATAAAAGCGGGGAAAACAAATTAGAAACGCTAGTGGTGAAATGGGCGTAGGCGGTCGAAGTGGGATAGGTGAGCGGTAAACCATAGGGTAAAGCACAAGTTATTAAGGCGACAAAGTTACTTCGTAAGGCATTACTTCGTTACCTTAGTTCTAGTGTTTGTTTTATGCGCATACCTCTTACCTATACCTAAATGTGCTACCTTATCTTGCATCTGGCAACGTAGCCGGATATGAATCTTATTGAAATGTCTCCGATACCAAACTAGGGGAAGTACATGAACAGAATGATTGAATTCCGATCAATATTTCGAAAAGCACTTAGATCGTTTTAAAATAGATATTTTGCTAAAAGGTAACAGAATGATTGGTGAGTGTAAGCAACACTATTGATGGAGTTCTACATACATAGAACGAGTTTCGTTTAAATTTAATAAAAATCCAGTTCTTAACAAAATGCTCATGAGGGAAAATCTGTCAAACATGTTTAAATGAAAAACGCGGTATATGTAGGGTAATTTTTAACGTATGACCAAAATTTTCGATTTTTACAGAATAATTGTCGAAAAAAAAGACTTTTCGCCGAATAACGTCGAGATATGACGTTATATTATAATTTGACGCTTAATTGCTTCATGATTTTTTACGATGTTCAGTAAAAAGACGGTTATTTTTTCTAAAACAACATGACTGCCATTGGAAAAACAGAAGTTGACTATGGAAACCCTGCGGGCTCTAGTCGGCTTTGAATTTTTTTCTAATGTCAAATGATGAACCTACAAAAAAAATTATTTATTTTCAATTAAAAAATGACTAAAATAAGAAATCACGAGTTTTAATTTAGTTTTTCAGGATCTTTCTCAGCAACATCTGAAGTTAAATTTTATTTCAGATTCGTAATAAGCATAAAATTGTGCAACTTTTCTATGACTTAACCGACCTCGCAAAAGCTAAAGTTAAGGGACTCAACTTCTTTAATATTTACAATTTTTAGGAACTTTTTTTTTCTTTAATTTTATGAGTTTTATTGTAAGTATCCCAATTTAAAAAAAAAAAGTTTGTGGGTTTTGGAATTTCCGGTTCAACACGTTTAATAACGGGCGGTGACCTCAAAGAATCAATTGTTTGCTCTACAAGTGATTTTCCTCGCTGACCGATTTTTGAAATTTAAGGCAAGCAAAAAATGCAAGGCTAAAAATCCGGGGATGAGGATTGACTCAGGATCAAGACAAACGTTAAAAACAAAGGCTGCGTAAAGAAATACCAAATTCACTCTCTGCTGGAAACCGTTCTTGATGATGGGAGGAAAATTAAATGAAAATCGAACACTTTAGGAATTTGCTTGCTGACATAAGATATTGATTTCATTTCAACAGCCAAATTACAAAACATTGCACGCTTTCGGGGGAATCACTGCCCTTGCTTGCCTGAGAATGGTTTGAGGTTTGAAACCATCGTTACGAAAATGGCAACAATCACTGGCTTGTCCCGCTGCGTGTCTAAACGTTTAAATTCGTTCAATTACGTCAAGCGTCAAGTTTGGCTTTCAAATACCTTTCTTAACTCCCGCCTTCGTTCAAAAAAATGACAGAAGGTTTTGCTTCGGCACTTCGGCTAGAAACATTGCTGAGTTGTGTTGCACCTGAACTGCTCAATAAGGACCATCCAAAGATCACTGACTAAACACTGACTTAAGTGTACTTGTACTGTGACTCAACCGACTGAGAAATGGCGAAATCCACTATCGCTGGAGAAATGGAATTCGGCGAAAGACGAAACACAAGAGCCCATCAACAGTCCAAGACAGTATGACAACAAAATTGTGCGAATGCGATGAAGTCATTCCCCATGAGTTAATCACCAATTTGAGTGAAGGGATGCCCTCGACCTTCGCTTCGCTACTCGTATACAGGGTGTCCCGTATCGTTATGTTCAAAATTTTTGAGCATATAGGTAGTAGGCTTAATTTTGAGCCCAAAAAGCCCAAAAGTGGCAGGTCTATCTTCATTCGTTACGAAGTTACAGGCCTAAGAAAATTATGACTAGTAAAGAACAAGATCCAACTTTGAAAACCACACAATGACATGTGTTGTGGTTCAGGCTAATGATTTATTGCTGTGGTAACGACATGAGTAAACGTCACCGAAATAAACATTAGTAGAGGTTCACCTGCTCATACTAAATGGCATTTGGATTCAAATGGATGGGGCACCATCACATTTCGGAATTGGCGTTCGTAACGAAATAGCAGAGAGCAATAATTATTGGAGTGTATTCGGCAAGCTGGTCAAGAGATATGCGAAAAAAGACGAGAAATTTAAACTGTCACCTCTGCAATAGGCCTCTGAGCACAAACTTGTATTCAGCAAGGAATAGGAGGAGATTTTGAACACATGATAAACTAAAGATTTGGCCAATAAAACAAGTTTTATGTGATTTTCAAAGTTAAAACTGGTACTTACCAGACATTATTTTCTTAGGCCTATAACTTCTTAACGAATGCAGATAAACCTGTCACTTTTGGGGTTTTTAGGCTTAGAAATAAGCCTCCTACACGCTCACAAGATTTGAACATAACAATACGGGACACCCTGTATAAAAAAGACAACTTTTTATACAGAAATCTCATCACAGAAATATTTAAAAACGATAACTGCAGAAGTACATAAGGCAAGTAGGTACCTAATATGACTTTGTTTTGGCGTAAATGGATATGAATTTTTTTTATCTACCTATAGGTACTCGTATTTACATAATTTTTGCTCTGTGATTTTTTTATACCGAACGACAAAAAAAAACAATATGACGATCATGAAAAAAAAACACAAGTTGTCTATGAGAAACTTGGTACTTAGGTACCTTTTATGGGATCTAGTCGGCTTTGAAAATTTTTGTATGACGTCATACAGATGGATGACTTTTGCCTACAAAAAATAATTTAATAATTTTCAAGGATAATAAATATGGCTAAAATAAAAATGAGGAAATTTCGCGAGCCAGAACTAATATTAAAAATAATTATCTGCTTCTAGGGCCTAGGGCTCACCATGATGGGCCCTGAAACCCTAATACAGGGTGTTTTGTAATTGAATATCAATATTTAAGGGGGTGATTTATGGGTCCATTTTAAGAAGAAAACTTCATGAGAACGTATGTCCTAAAACTCTTAACTTTTGAGATACAGGGTGGTAAAGTTTGTAAAAATAAGTAATTTTTTCATAATATCTGTAATACCGCTAAAAGACAGGTATTACTCATCAAGAGGCATTTTTTCATGTACCACATTTCGTTTTATCTCTACTAGTGATGATCGTGCAGAATTTTACCATCGTATTTTTATATTTTTTTATTGTAATTTAACGACAATCTTGTGACCATGTAGAGAAACAGATTTTATTTTTTTAGGCGAAAACCGTGCATCGGACTGAAAAAAAAATAAGTAAGTAATCAAATTTGCTTGGAAATGAATGGGGATTCCAAAAATGATTTCTATTTGAACAGAAATCAGCGGAGTACCATCAATGTCTGCTAAAATATGCCGGTAAAATTCTGCACGATCGTGCATACCATCGTCACTGATGGAAATAAAATGAAACGTGGTACATGAAAAAATGCTCCTTGATGAGTAATACCTGTTTACGAAATTTCATTAAAATATCCAAAGCGGTATTACAGATATTACAAAAAAATTATTTATTTTAATAAAACTTTACCACCCTGTATCTCAAAAGTTAAGACTCTTAGGACATACGTTCTTATGAAGTTTTCTTCTTAAAATGGACTCAAAAATCACCCCCTTAAATATTGACATTAAATTACATAACACCCCTGTATATGTATATTTTATAACCCCTACCAGAGAATTCTTCTTTTTAATAAAATGAGAAATCTCGATACCTATTTCAGTTTTTTCAGGATATGTCAGCAACGACTGAAGTTATCCTATTTTTTATTTCAGATTATTAATAAGCATAAAATTGTGAAGTTTTATCTCTAATTTAATCGATTTAGTATCTCTTACCGTTTCCAAGATCCACATGTACTGCACTGCTTCTGCCATCTGCCACTGCCACTAGTACTAGACTTGAACTAAACCTACCTAATCTGTTTTATTTGGTTTTTAGTGTATGTGGCGTCATCTTTGAAAGGTACCTTGTACCACCACCGTTACTAAATTGTAGGTTAATGTTAAAGTAAAGGTAACTTTTTTAGTGATTTCATTTATTATAAATAAATTAATATCATCCCTTAGTTTCTAATGTGGCTTTCTTATTTATATAAATAGTAAATGATGAATGAATCAGCGAGATATCATCAAATTATCATCAGTGGTAACCAAAACTGCTAAATTGTAGTAATATATTTATATCCATCGTTACGTAACCACCTACCGGATAGCCTCTTTAGCTCAGTGGTAGAGCACTGGTCTCGTAAACCAGGGGTCGTGAGTTCAAACCTCACAAGAGGCAAACAACTTTTTTGCTAAAATTATAATATCATCTTATTGTGAATTATTAATAATAATTTTAAACATTACAATTATTTTATAACCTAATTAATAATTATTAATATGTATCAACAATATATCCAGGGTGTTTGTTACTCATGTTACACCATCAAGGAAAGAAATACTGCTTTTAATTTATTTCTAGTTACATACTCTGGTTTTCGAGATATAAAATTTCCCTAGGTATAGACAACTTGAAATTCTAATTTCCCGTGCATAATTATTATTCAAAATTATTATGAAATTTCAAAATAAAGCGACATTTTAGGGCAGAATAGTTTTTAATTTTTTTAATTCAAGTCGTTTATAATTTTATAATTTAATACAGAAAGAATTTAAGACAGTTACAGAATGGTGGTTAAAGGCAATTAAATTCATTTTCAAAACACATAAAAATATAGGTGAGAAAAAATTTTGAACTGGCAACATTTTGGCGCTCCAGAAGTTGGGAAAGTTCATTTGAGCAATAGTTTTTCAATGATTTTCCACTCTCATGTCTGTGGTTTTTGGTTTTGGTTTTTGAATGACAGTTCTAATATTGTCACCGCCAATTTGACTTATTTATTAGTGTGGCAGGTACTAACGCTAGGGAACCTGCATTACCGACACTAACGAAGCGTGAATGTCGGTAATAAGGGTTCCTTAACTAACGCCAACAACGTTCGAGTTGACGCCCGATGTACCTGCTGCTCGGAAGCTCGGACTACTCGGAGCGTAACCTATTTGCTTTTTCGTATTTTATTTCAAATTCGGAGCCTTCTTTTCGTGTGCGAGCTTCTTCTGAGCGAGCCCAGTTTTCTCGATTCCATAAAAGCTCGCTCGAATGGAAATGCGGGAAATGTCAAATATCAAAAATGTTTTCTAATAAAAAATTGTAAATTGAATATTGAATTCAAATTCATAAGTTTTAATTAAACCTTATAAGTGAGTTGTTTTGTTAGACTATTATTATTTCTTTTTAATTTTTCATAAATATTATTTACTTTTAACGTTGTGCTAAACGCTAATTTGCTCAGGAACTATCATAGAATTAAAACATCCAGAGAGCCTATTGTCCAAACAGCTGCGACCGCAAAAAATGGATTTGGATATGGTGGACAACATTATTCGATATTCGCATTATTATAATAATTATGGCGTTCTAACTAAGAGTATTACACTTTTATACAGGTGATTTTTTTTAAACTTGCCACCCCCAATAAGCGTCAGTATCGGTAATGCAGGTACCCTATAAATATTCGGGTTACTATCTGTCAAAAATCAGCTGTTCCTTTATCCTTTGTGACTGAACTGGATACACTGGATAGTGTTATTACTGTTATTATTATTACTTTACTTATTATTTTATTTACGTATTATGCTCAATTATCATTATTGTTAGTGGTTACTGGTTAGTGCTTTGATGATCGAAAAAATCAAGGGTAATAATAAGTGCGTAAATAATATGTAATCCACTGTATTAAAGCATTATAGTAACCGCTTTATCTAATAAATCGGAATTAAAAATTGATATTTTTATTAATTCCACTTTCAATTCAACAGTTTCAGTGTCTTTAGTTTTAAGGTGACTCAATATTGATAACAGACTATTTTAAGCACAAGCACCGTTTTGTTTTCCTCAAGCTTTCATGCAATCAATCCAATGTAAGTACCTAATGATGATTTATTTCATTTATTAATAAATTATAGATCCATTTTACCCCATTAAGTACCCCTAAGTTTACTTTGGCGGTTCATTTAATATACCTATATTTGTTTCACAAAAATAATTTTGCAGATGCCTCTGTTATACAGTGTCATATCAAGAGGAAGCACAGTTTTGTGCAAATATGCTTCATGTGCAGGGAATTTCAACGAGGTGACGGAGCAGATTATCGCTAAGATACCCCCTCACGATGATAAACTTACCTATTCCCACGGGAACTATTTGTTCCATTACGTATGCGAAAATGGGGTGATTTACATGTGCATCACTGACGATGTAAGTTTCATTAAATTGGAAAAGTAATTGAAAATGAAAAGATGTTTTTAGGAATTTGAACGTTCGAGAGCTTTCCTATTCCTTAACGAGATCAAACGAAGGTTTTTGGCAGCTTATGGGGGGACCATAGAGACGGCATTGCCATATGGAATGAACACTGACTTCGCGAGAGTGCTGGCAAACGAAATGAAGCATTACTCGGAATCTAACGATGTTGACACAATATCAAAAGTACATGGTGAATTAGATGAACTTAAAAATATTATGGTGAAAAATATAGGTGAGTGAGTGCTTTTAGAAGAGTGCCATTTTGCCAGTTTATTAAGCAAATTATTCAATAATTTTGTTGAATCTAAAGTTTATATGTGTATTATATCTGTTCTGGTGTCGGTCTCACGAGACGGATTTAAAATGGAACTGCTACATAAGAAGCAGCTTTTAAATCTTAACAAATGATTTATTTAACATTTTTCTCTAAAACTATCGGGGGGTCAATTTTTACGAAAGTTCCATTTTGCAGGTGATTTCCTATAACTCCAAAACAGATGTACATACAGTTTTCTTGCTTTAATTTCTCTTTACAGTTATTATTATTATTATTACTTCTAGGGTAGGTTCAAAGCCCTTGTACTGAAGCTTGCGCTTATTGTACCCCTTTGGATAATTATCTAATCGGTCCCATCTCCCGAAAGTATTTCAGTATGAGTCCAATGGGTGCTTGTTAGGTGGTATGGGGTTTCCTCCCCCTCCCCGCATCTCCTGTAATCCGGGATATTTTTCACTCCTATTATTGAGAGGTGTAATTAGTGGGCAGTGTCCTGTTAGAAGTCCAATTGCCCATCTCAGCTGGTGCTTACTCAGCTTTTTCAGTTACATCTTCTATGCTCCCTCTGCCCTTTTCCCACCTAGTCGCTTGAACAGCACCCCAGTTAGGCCTAGGCAAGGTCTGCATTGAAGTTGCTCAGTTACATCTTC
The DNA here is from genome assembly GCA_910589415.1 of Malachius bipustulatus. Taxonomy (NCBI): domain Eukaryota; kingdom Metazoa; phylum Arthropoda; class Insecta; order Coleoptera; family Melyridae; genus Malachius; species Malachius bipustulatus. The sequence continues at coordinate 35,961,998 of OU342634.1, read as the reverse complement.
TCTGCTCCCTCTGCCCTTTACCCACCTAGTCGCTTGAACAGCACCCCAGTTAGGCCTAGGTAAGGTCTGCATTGAAGTTGCACTATTTTCTCCCTTAGGTTTTTTTCCCATGAGGAAAATTAGTTATTGGCCTTTTGTGTCAGGTTTTCTGTCCAAAAGGATCCACGTTTTATTAGTGGGCAGTGTCCTGTTAGAAGTCCAACTGCCCATCTCAGCCGGTGTTTACTCAGCTTTTTCAGTTACATGTTCTCTGCTCCCTCTGCCCTTTTCCCACCTAGTCGCTTGAACAGCACCCCAGTTAGGCCTAGGCAAGGTCTGCATTGAAGTTGCTCAGTTACATCTTCTCTGCTCCCTCTGCCCTTTACCCACCTAGTCGCTTGAACAGCACCCCAGTTAGGCCTAGGTAAGGTCTGCATTGAAGTTGCTCTATTTTCTCCCTTAGGTTTTCTCCCATGAGGAAAATTTGTTGTTGGTCTTTTGTGTCAGGTTTTCTGTCCAAAAGGATCCACGTTTTATTATTGGGCAGTGTTCTGTTAGAAGTCCAACTGCCCATCTCAGCCGGTGTTTAGTAAGCTTTTTCAGTTACATCTTCTCTGCTCCCTCTGCCCTTTACCCACCTAGTCGCTTGAACAGCACCCCAGTTAGGCCTAGGTAAGGTCTGCATTGAAGTTGCACTATTTTCTCCCTAAGGTTTTTTCCCATGAGGAAAATTAGTTTTTGGCCTTTTGTGTCAGGTTTTCTGTCCACAAGGATCCACGTTTTATTAGTGGGCAGTGTTCTGTTAGAAGTCCAACTGCCCATCTCAGCCGGTGTTTACTAAGCTTTTTCAGTTACATCTTCTCTGCTCCCTCTGCCCTTTACCCATCTAGTCGCTTGAACAGCACCCCAGTTAGGTTTAGGTAAGGTCTGCATTGAATTAGGTGTGTCTTGGTCCATATGGCCCACGAGTAATGGAGCTATTAAAGAAATACCATACGCAGAGCTCCATACGTATGGTAGGCATTTATTTCCGAAGGTGCGCCACTTCTTCGAGGTTGAATCCAGAAGGGACTGATCTACTATTCAGCCACGCATCCTTTTAGCCTGGGTTCCCGCCGTAGGATTTAGGTTTTTAAAGGTTGTCTCCTTTTGGTCCAGGCGTTAAAGCCTTTACCCCCGTATTCCTCTGTTCGCGAAATATAACCTCGACAACAGAGTTTTACGGTCTTTCGGAGAGTCCACGTTCGGACGTTCTCCGGCATCGTTATAACCCCTGTGCAGACCTTTAGTCACGACACGACAACTAGGTTGGGGGAGTCTCTTTACAGTTAAAAAAGAGCTTGCAGGTTCACAGTGTCAGAATTCTAAGGATAAAGATGTACCTAGTAAATGTTTTTCTGAGTCGATTTTCATCTACCTACTGGGAAATTGCTTGACCTTGAACATTGAAAAAAAAATTCACCTGAGGCGCTTTGTCATTGTCATACATATCATTAACATTTTCTTTTGTAATTTTATGCAGTAGTCAAATCCATAATGACCTCTGATCATATTAATTACCAGGCTAGGTATCTCTCCTTTGAAACACATTACCTAATTATACCATATACCATAGAGATACCTACTCTTATTATAATGAGTCAATTATAATAAGGTGACTGGTTTTTAGCTTCCAATAAGCCGGGTTCGCGAGACACTTGGCAACTGACAGGAATCTAACCATAACCTCGATTTAAATTTCAGAGATTAATTTCATTGAACTACTTCTGTCAAATAAATTATAAGAATGCATACCTTCTCTTCTGTCTCAATCTTTCTAGGCTTACCCCCAGTATGCTTTTTGTTGCTCAAAATTTCAAACAATTGATGTACCTATACCTAACTATCTACCCTTCACACTTTTTTCATATTTTGGGGAAACATTAATTAGCTATTTAATTAGTTAACTTTAGCGCTGTTAAACAAGAGTGTCTTATTGGTGTAGAAAACATGGGCGGTTCTAAGGGGTTTCTTAAAAATCGCCTTGGTCATTATTTACATCCGCGGCTCCTAAAGTTTCACTATGGCACCTATATAGGGGTGGAGAACATACCTATACTAATACCAGGAAATTATTCATTTGCTTTGCAAATGAAAGTGAAAGCCACAAAACGGCCTAAAAAAAACGGTTTTGAGAGGGCGGAGAGAGTGCGATCCTGACAAGAGGCGGCGAGTAGATACCGCGAATTACGGAAGTACCCACTTCAAGCGCTTCGAAGCGTGCAGTACCGGACTGGCGCGATATCCGCTTTCACATATCGTGTCCAGTCCACAGGAATTGATGCAATGATTTGTGGAATATAAATGCAAAATAAATGCAAAATTCAAAATAAAAACCGTGCTACTGTTAATCTCGAAGATTCCTGAAGTGAAAAAAAATAGAAATTCGACCGTAGCGTCAAAGAGGCCTTAGTTGTGACCTTAATATTAGTTTGCAATGGCTGTTTTTAGCTTCTTACCCACCCATGCCGCGGATGTAAATAATTACCATCGCCTTTATACCAGTGGCATAGAAGTTAGAGGGTTGAAATGAAACTCAAAGTATCAAAAATCTACACCACTGATTTTTTTAAAATCTTTATTTACTATTAAAACAAGGGGATGAATGAGCACAAAGTGTGTGTAACAGCTGAAAATTGTATCTGATATGGTTCTTGAGATATTTCAAAAAACTAAAAAAAATTCAACTTTGACCAGAAGTATTTTGAAAACGGTTATCTGGGCATATAAGTTTGTAGGCTAAGCCGATAAGCGTTATTAGTTTATGTAGAATCACCTCCTTTTCTAAGTACATGCTATTTTCCGGCTCCCTCTGTATATACGTGATTACTTTAATTTTTACAGTCTTTTGCTTTTGGTTTTCCTCTTTTGTCAATTGCTTTTCCTTATTTGTCAAATGAGTTTCTTATTTTTCTATCTATTAATGATTATAGTCATTGATTTATCAATCAATTTCCTTATAAGTCAAATCAGTTTCACTTTATGTCAATAATTTCTTTTCCTATTTACGTGTAGTGACAGTATCATAATATTGGAAAAGCATTTGATAAAAAAGGAATCTCATTTGACAAAAGAGGAATTTCAATCGAAAAATCACGCACTGACGTTTAATAACTGGGAAAAGCATTTAACAAATAAGGAAAAGCAATTGACAAAAGACGAAAACCAAAAGAAAAAGACTGTATTTTTTAAATAAAAAATTTAACCAGTTAGGTTTTTATTATTCCATATCATGAATTTCATTGTACATTATTTTTATTTTACTCATTTTGTTGTCTGCTATTTTTGTTAAAAGTTGACTAGTATAATAAACTTCAATGTGTATTACACATCAAATAAACTATTATTATTTATTATTATGTTCTTTGTCTAAGGTAGAATTATTTAAATATATTTGAATAAATATTTTTCTGCTTTCCAGACAGTGTTTCAATGAGAGGAGAACGGTTAGAACTTCTGGTTAATAAGGCAGAACATTTAAATGCGCATGTAAGTATTGCATTATTGTTTCTCTTGTTTCCTTCTTAAACCGAGTTTATTGCAGTCTGTGACATTCCGAACTACAAGCCGTAACTTAGCTCGTTCAATGTTTTGGAAGAATATTAAAATGTATGTTATATTGGGTATTACTATCGTGATAATTATTTATTTCATTGTTTCCATGGCTTGTGGGGGCCTTCTATGGCAAGGATGCGTCGCGAGTAAACCGAAATGATTTGTGTAACTTTTGTTAATCCCGTGTTGGTGTTAAGTACTAACATCACTGCTAGAATTGATATTATTATTGTGAATTGAGAATAAATAAAAATATTGTGAAAAATGTACAGACACTTTAAATTTAGCTAAAAAATCTCGCGTTTTTATATCAGATCAGGTTCTATAGAGGTACAGGTCTTGCACGTTATATTATTATTATTTTATTTGTATATATGTACTTTAATTTAGAGGTATTCAGATGTAATGGTCCATATTTATGTTTATGTATTATGTATTACTGATTTGTTAGTAAAAAATATTTTTTTCCTTATACTTAACGCTTAAAACATAAATATTTGTAATAGGTCGTAAATAAATTTTTTATTATTCAAAAATGTTATTAATATACCCATCTAAAGATTTAATTATAGCTATCATCCCTAATGGAAGGGACTTTTTACACAAATATTGAAGATAATGATAAATATACAAGTTTGAAAGTGTATTGAATACGTAATTAATTTTTTTGTATTATGCGCTCGTAAGTTACCAAGTTTATGAAAAAAGTTCCTCAATTTATACGAACAATTTAATTTAATGCCTTGATCCCGTCCCTGATGTGTCCATAGTTGATATGGCAGACTGATGAGCTGAAAAACAGTGATGAAACATTGATGTCTCTTCCTTCACCAGACCATCTGAGGTTGTGTTATTATCATTAATAAAAAAATTGTTTTCCCACATAATTGCGAACAGCATTTTCAGTTTCTTATTTCATATAATTGGAATAATTATTGTAATATAAATCAATTAGCTGATAATATTATAAGAGTATAAAATTATTATGATTATTCAATTGACACCTCAAGGTGCCTCTCCCATTCAATAATAAAACAAAAAAAATATTCACTCAATCATTGCTGATCAAAATAACTGTCAAAATTCCAAATGTCAAAATCCCACAAGTATGTTGAGCATATTCTAAACAATCATGAGCCAAATAATAAAATTACTGTTTCTCAGCGGCAAATTCCTCACCTGTGCTGCGACCAAGACACTTATAGAAGTTTTCAGCAAGGGAGTAAGGACTCACCACCTTATCTCGATGGAGTACGAACGGGCCACCAACATGATAGACTTCCATGGAAGCATGTTTGAATTAATTAACAGTAACTCGTCCGACTTAGAGTGTCTCCTGGGCGAATGTGATCCTTCCTGTAAGGTTGCACTTGTCGATGATGTTACCCGAGCTAGCCTGGAGAAGTATCTCGATATAAAGAATATTCCACTGGTTCCGTTGGGCTCTCTTAAACCCAATTCAGAACAGGCACATCTCATTTTGACCTGTAAAAAGCCTGATGAAACTCTCAGGACTCACTCTGTAAACGTTTTAAGAGACTCGCGGAAATGTTTGAGATGCAGTAGTAGTAGTTTACAAAATTCTGGTTCTGGTTCTGGTACTTCAAAAGCTTATAACGAAGAAGAAAAGAGACAGCTGGAGATTTTGAGGAAAGAGATCAAAGAAAGTTTGGATGGTTTCAGGAATAAAATTGAAGAGGAAAAACCTGAAATTGAGAAATTGCATGAAATGGTGAAAGATATGTTGAATAACCAATCATTTTTGCTTCGAGATCTGACTACTTTGATTGAATGCTTAAAGGAAATCAACTCGGTCAATAAGTACCTTCGGTTACAAAAAATTGAAGACAATGTTATACATATATTGGTTCTGAATGATGAGAACAAAGGTAAAGCTTCAGAAAAGAATAGCACCCCAAAAGGTCCTGGTTCTGATGGGAGTGCAAATTTTTCTGGAAATAAATCTTCTAATAATGAATCATCAATAAATTTATCCAACTCTAGTGGTACAAAGGGATGTAGAGATAGAGATACATGTTTAAATGATTCGAAATTGATTTGTGACTTTGAAGAAAAAGGGAAGCATAATAATGAACATTTTCAAAGTGATGTGAAGAAACAATTTAAGTTATTGGAAGAAGCAAAGGTATCAACAAGTAAAAATAATAATTTGGAGATTATAAATAAAACTGATAAAGACCTAAATATCCAGAATTCACAAGTAATGTTATATTCTAGTTCTACTAATTTAAACAATAATGTAGCAAAAAATAAGGTTGAAATACCTAAAATATATTGCGATTTAGATGATTTTCTAACATTTCAAACAAAATTAGCTGCATCATTTGAGAATCGGAAAAATAGCAGTCACTTATTAGAAAGAAACGAAGAACACTTCCAATGTGTAGAAGGAAGAATTCGAAATGAAAGAAGATCCGAATTTACGAAATTAAAAGAAAAATCACTCGATCAATGTCAGCATAATTTTACAAAAACACAACATAAATTAAAAATAACAGCAATCTTGAATGAGGTACTTAAAAAACATGAACAAAATGTTATGATGAATAATCAGAAAATATGTGATCGAGTTGGAAAACAAATCATGAAAGAAAAGTTATTAGAAGGATTGGACGTATATAAAAATAAGGTCGATTTAGTGGAGTATAAGAATACGGATCGAAATCTCGTGCAAATGCATAAGATGAGAACAATTTCTGCAATTGAGCGCGTTCATCATTATACCACAAATTCTGGTCTGGAAACTCAAAAATTAAGGGTAACGCCTGAACGTTTTCAAGAATTAGCTCATACTATCGATCGGAACTTGCTTCAAGAGTTTCAGAATAAACTAGTTAAGCTACAAGTAGGTTTTAAGGGTAAAAAGAAAATTAAAAGCGATAATAAAAAAACATGGGAACCTTTACTGGGTACAAAAGGTCATCTCACAGAGACAGAAGAAAAGAAAGAAACTCTCGGGAGTCTTGAATCAAATAATAAAGATATACCTAAGATAACTGAAATAAATGAAAAAGCTTTTAACAATTTTGAAGATACTCTAACACTGGATGCAGTAAAAATTTTAAAAGGTGACTCCCCAAAAAATATAATGGGTGCTAGAGATTCAAAAACTTATCTTGGTAACAGAGAAAAACGTAACATGTCAACAGATCATCAAATTGGACATTCTAAAGAACCCACTACCGGCACCAGCAATACTGAAAATGCTAAGATGCAAACAGAGTTTACCAATGATGTCACTTTGAAGCAATTCAAATTATTCTATAACATTTTCAAAGAATTCGATAAATCGAAAATCAAAGACTCCGATATATCTAATTCTTCTGAATATCAAAAACTGCTCAAGGATTTGTTATTTCTGGAACCCAAAGTAACTCCTGTTGTGAAGAGTTTCAAGGAAACTGAAAAGCTGTACCCCATCATCAACTTCTCCACAATTGAAAATGATATACTGGACAGAAATAAAACAATGGAGAAAGAAAAAGTAATTAGTGAGGCCAAAATGTCAAAGAGACCTGTAAATATTATTAAACGAAATGTAATACTGGCTGGAAAGAGACCTGTCTCCAGTAAACATGCTTTAAAAACCTCCAAAAATGATACACCTATAACAGCTTCTGCTGTAAATGTAAATCCAAAGCAATCAAGTACTATATCGATTAAATTAAAAAATGATGTAGATAATAACCAAATAATTAGTAAATTAAATAAATTAAAAACAATCAGTGATGGATTAAAACACTCAAAATTAATGAAAATGAAAATACCAGAAATAAAGGATATTAAGAATAATTATCCTTCAAAAACAAGTGCAAAAAGATGGACACCGAAAGGAATAGAACACCAGATAAAGCCGAACATTAAGAATAATTTTTCTTCTAAAACTGCTGCTGAGATGGACAAAAACTCACAACGAAAAATTCAGCCAATGATAAAGAAACTTACAAATAAGCAAACTCTCGAAACAGAATCGACAGTTAAACCATTAAATACACGAAATAAGCAGCCAAATTTATGGAACATCAAAGGAACTGATGCAAATACTTTAGCCTGCCTTTGGGTTAGCGATTCTTTCAAAAATGAGAAGAATTCAGATCCAAACAGAAAGACCGAGAGAAACAAAAGTAACAAACCATTGTCCTTAGAGAATGAACATGAAAATAAAACACCTGAAAAAGAAGCCCAGCCTCTAGAAATTAATTGCACGGATGATAAGACAGACCTCGATCAACTGGAACTATTTGGTAAAGATGGATATTATGAGAAGTTCCTTACCGACAAAATTGAGAAGGAAACTGTTGACAATCAATTGGAAAAGATAAAAGAAGACGATGAGGATTTCGAAGGAACTATTGAAGAAGTAGAAGGAACGAGTTATAATATAATTCCACATAATTTCGATTACAAAAAATCGGCTGAGAAGAAAGGTAGTAATGACTGTTTCAGGAGTAATTCTGATTTCATGATTCAGAAGGTAAGTTATATTAAGTTTTATTCACTCCTAGTTATTATTTCTTGTATAAACTATAGACCATCATAGTTATTATGAAGATTTTTGTGGATCCCACACGTGATTGGTGTATTAAAAAAAAAAAAAATTTCTGGTTGTTAGTTTTGTACTTATGTGTGTGAAATTTTGTAATCGATCTTGATGAGATTATGACAGAGACATAATATGTGGAAAATTTCAGGTTTCTTTCAGTTTTTCACCACCTGATCATATCTTAAATACAGACTGTACGCTCAAGCTGCTGCACCGTTCTGAAGGAACGCTCTCTTGTTGATGCTGACGTCCTTACCACCCCTGAAGTTGACTATGCTCGCGCACTTTCGGTCTGAATTTTCAAAAAAAAAAATCCCAACAGACAAGAAACCGAGTTAGTATTGCATTGTCATCCAGTTCTGAGCTGTGTTTAAAGCTTGAAGTCTCTAGCTCTTCGGGAAGTTGGTTTAAAATCGATTGTCAGATTTGGAGAGACAGGCAAACAAATGAAAGAGCGGCTTAATAAAAACGTGGTAGAAAACAAAGAAAGTTTTTAACTGTCTTTGCCAATTAATAATTTTTGTCCTTTTTAAAGAAAGTCAGTCATTTTTAGAGACTTTCAGTTACGGATTCAGAATTTCAATCAGTAATTAAATGTTCTAAAACCGGATTCATAATAAATTTTTAAAGTCACTTTAGTTTAAAGTCACAGTAACTAAAAACAAATAGGTGAAGTTAGACTTTAAATTTTAAAGTGACTTTACTTTTATTATGAAACAGACACAAAAATAGAAACTAAGTGGACCGTTTCATAATAAAGTAAAGTCTCTTTAAAATTTAAAGTCTATTGTTTCACCTTGGTTACAATTATTGTTAATAATAGTTTTAGTCAAGCCAGTGATTTTATTTATTATTATGAAAGTGACCCAAGGTAAAATTAGTGGACCGGTTTTATAATAACTTTAAAAGTCACTCTAAACTGTTGTTAACATTGAAATGTGAAATTGTGAAATTTGACTTTAAATTTTAAAGTGACTTGAATTTTATTACGAAATAGTCCCCTTGTTTTCTATTTTTTGGGTTCGTTTCATAATAAAATTAAAGTAACTTTAAAATTTAAACTTGAATTTCACCTTGGTTACAGTTATTGTTAACAACAGTTTAAAGTGACTTGACTTTAAGTTAAATTGACTCTTTTAAAGTTAATGTGCAGTTAAAGTCACTGGACTTTAAGCTAGTGACTTTAAATATTATTATGAGACCGGCATGAGGTGAAATTAGGCTTCGGGCTTTGGGCCGGTTGCATAAATTAACTTTTAAAGTCAAGTCACTTTAAACTGTTGTTAAAAACAATTGAAGGGCTCGGTGCAAAAACCAGTCAACTCCATTTTTTACTAATTTTTTAATCCGACTTTCAAATTCTTTTTTGATGTGTCTGAGAAAAATTTATCTTTCAGTTTATTATTAAATCACTGCCAAGTCCCAATATTTAATGGTCAATTTTGTTCGAATCAAAACTTATTTGTCAAATAACATTTTTAGAAAGTTTTTTTTGATTTCCCACAAATTATGAAAAATGGAGTTGACTGGTTTTTGCACCGAGCCCTTCAATTGTAACAAAGATGAAATTAGACTTTAAATTTTGAAGTGACTTTAAATTTTTTATGACAGTGGTCTCTAATCATATAAGTTTGATTTTTTTACACCTGATTATTCTTTTTTTTTTGCTTTAAAGTAATTGTTATAAATGTATAATAATTCGGAACAGTACATGTCAATGTCAGTTAAACAATGTATGATTATTTTTGATGCGATATTAGAAATATTAGAAACCTCAACTGACAGTAATATGAGATACAATAAAGAAACAACTAAAAACCCTTACAGTTTCTAAATCACCGCGAATAAAACAAACTACAGTAAACGATAATGAAATTTGAAATAATTCTCAAATGGATAGATCGATATCCCTTCTTAAAATCTTTACTAGCTGTTAAAAAATCCCCGGTCCCCCTATTATGCCCCCCGAAAGTACCCGTACCAGAAGAAACTGACCTTGAGGTAAGTTTCTCCTCCTCCATATTAAGAAAGACAATCTTTTTTTATAGTGTGCACCGAGAATTGAAAAAGTTAACGAGAGTAACCAGAATAAGTACTCCCGTGAACCTTGGGGCACTAATGTCATAAATGAAGTCCCATCACATGTGAAGTCCGAGATCAGGGTTTCTCCTTCAACAGAGAGCCTGCCTATAATCCCTCCACTGACCATTTGGAACTCGCAACCTCGCTCTCGAATTCCCACAATTCCTGTCAGGAAGACTTCCTCTCAAACGTTGGGAAAAAAGTACAGGTACCAAACTAAGGAACTCGTCATGGGTAAAAAGGTCACTAAAGTGACTTATCTCATGGAAGAATAATTTAACATCCTCGCTTGTCATATTGTTATGTGTGATGTCTATTGTGTAGCTGTCCGTTTTTTTATTTTTTATTTTGTTTGCCGCTGTATGTAGTGAAATAAAAATAATAAATATTATGTGCTCTAGAGATGGGTTTAAGAAAATTGTATTTTAATTTTTTTTTTCAAATTTTGTACAAGAATATAGCAAAAAATATTATTGTCAGGTTTCTTGTTTAATATTAATCTAAAAAATAAATAATAACAGAAAATTATATAAAAGATACTGTTTATTTACAACAAAAATAACTTTACATTTCAAATTTTAAACCTTATCAAAATGAAATAACTTTCTAGTGCAGACTTCATAGAACTTATTTATTTATTTCTTGAATATGAATATAAAAACGATTACCTACTTGAAGATATTTTTATTAAGCTTCAAATGGATTTACTTAAAAGAAGAGTTAGAAAGTGAAAGTACACCATTATAAAAGATCCTAGAGGTACTTGAAACATATTAAAAGTAACAGAGACAGATGGAGAATTCCAGCAGAAAGATCAAATAAAATTGTCTGAAGTTCTGAAGTTAAAAAAGTAGATTTGCTTTTTGCTTCAAACTAAGAAGTATGTAGTCAAGTTAGGTTATATAATACCTAATATAGAGTTTATGCTTAAAAAAAAAAACGGCTCTTGTTGACTGAAGTACACTGTGTTGAAGTTCTACCAAAAATTATTAATTCAGCTATAACTCAAAATTGAAAAAAAAAATTGCGAATTTCATCCGTTTTAATTTTTTTCTGGCAGTAGCTCCAAAGGAAAAAGCAGACCAGTGGTGTATGTATAGTAGATGAAACCAAATATTTTGTTAGGAAAAAATGTTCCATCTCACCTTTTTCTTTTGGAGGTAGGTACTACCAGAAAGTATGCCAGGAAAAAATTAAAATGTTAGCTAAAGAAAAAAAATTATTTCAATTCTGAGTGATAGCTGCATTTATATTTTTTTTGTAGAACTTCAACTCACAGTGTTTCAGTCAACTGGCGTGAGGTACAAACACCCTGTAGATTGATGAATGAAGAAAACAAGAACAAAGATAGGAAATGCAATACGGTACTGATTCTAGTGTCAGTACTAGTTTTTCAGCAAACGAACATAATAACAAGTTGTAAGTAAACTTATCCAGTATCAAAAATGCAAAGGTGTCACAGCCTTTTTCTGTTGCTTTTTTCTTTTGTCAATTGTGTTGTAACAATTTTAAAATAATGATCAAAGAGAAAAAGCCAAAGAGAAACACTGTAATATTAAAAGAAAAATTTGAAGACTTTCAGCATATTTTCACAAAAAAAAATAACAATAACACGAATTAACAAATGAAACTCAAAATTCTACATATTTGTAAGGATAAAATCCTATAAAACAACTATGGCTCACTACCACCTTAGGGCAGTTGCCATTTCATTGTTAAACAGTCTACTGTAACGAAAAGTAAAACATGCAGGTTGTTTAAGAAATGAATTAATAAAAACCCATAGACTGTAACTAAAAAAAAACGACTTACCGTGGCAGGTCATTTTCCCCACAAATTGCCCAATTGGTCAGTCGTTTTTTCTGTCCATAACTACAGTCTTTATTGTCATTTATTGATTAAGCAACCGGCATGTTTTACTTTCCATTACAGTCGACTTTTCAACAATGAAACATCAACTTACTAAGGTGGTAATGAAAAAATGAATTTTCTATAAACTCAAATATTTACTTCTTAAATAATAATAAATAATGTGAAACAGTTGAAGTCTTTCAGTACGTCAAAGAAATTCAAACATCTATACAATCTTATTTGGTAACCAAATATCACAAAAAAAAATCACCCAGAAAAGTGATTACTGAGTTTTCTTAAGGGGCCTACGAAAAAGTAGGACGTGAGGTTCGGGAGTGTGAAGCATGTAATGAATCCATTCCGGACTCTGCTGTACCCCCAGATTGCGCCATTCACTCTCGGTCATGAGATGAGTCCGGGGCACCAAACGAATCATCTCTTGTGGTAAGATCACGTGGCGATACTCATAGAAGTCGTCGTGATACTTTTCAGAATATTGGATTTGTTCAAGCATTGTATCGATGCTGTAAATAAAAAAATAAACATCAGGGTTACAATAATAAGGCAAGTGGGATAACAATAATAATTACTGTAAATATTGAAGCAATTAAAACAACAGATATATTTTGTGTTAAAAAAAATAGTGAAGAAACTAGAAGAATCCAGAAATATTATCATTAATCATTATATGGCTGCAGACATGAAACAAAATGTAATTAGTAATACCGCAGTTGGTGACCAGAAATTCAATCACCTTTTAACAGGCTTGAATAATTGATTGATTCAATCTACCTGCAAGATACCTCCACAAGATGTTCAAAGATGTGTCGAGTTTGGGGCAAATTAATTTTTCACACCACAAAAGAGGTCATCAAATTGTGGAACATTCGAAAAGACTGTACCCATTGACTCCATTTTTTGAGCTCTAGCTCCTGTCCCCCTCCCCTTATCACCCAAAGAAATCATTTTCTTGTAACCGAATGGTCAATTTTTGCAGATTTTTTAACCATGTTTCAGATCCATATGTCATGTAAGTATGAGAATTTTTACAAATATTCCATTATCACATGTTTGAAGTTAGATCAAACGTTTTACTTTCCAATAAAAATGCTAAAACTGGCACAGAACGTCCTCAACTCATGGTCCACAACTGTTACTTGCAATGTTACGAGGCAGTTTCTCAGATGTCTTCAGTCAGGGGCACATTCCCAGTTGCTAATAAGTTAAAAGGCACCTTCTCTGAGACATTTTCAAGGAGGAGCAGAAGAAAAAGCAGCAAGACTTATTTCTTTTGCCGCCGAGGAAAGAATAAACAGGAGTACCTACCACAGACAAAGGCACGCTGGTGAATAAGTAAGTCACAATGTGACATTAGTCCCGCCTGGGTGCAGAGCCCGGGTAGGTGGTAGGGTAGGAGTCCGCCACTACCCTGGTGGGGGAAGAACCATGCCAAGATGCCCTATGCAGGATTTCCCCTCCCACAAAAAAAAGGCACGTATGTGATGTTGACATTTCACATTCTACGTCACTATCTTTGTGACGTTCAGTTTGTTTGTGGAGCAGTAAAAATTAAGATGCAATCCACCAGAAGTAAGCACGTTTTCTTACTATCAGCTTTAGACACTTGAGAAACTGCCTCGCAACATTTTAAATAAGTTTTTCATGTTTTCTCTAAGACTGACTAACGAACTCATAGCGAATTCTCTTCTCAGTCTCAAGAGATCTTATCAAGAGATTCCTCAAGAGTCTCAAGAGATATCTAGGTACTGGCTATCCAATATGAACACAATTGTATTACCTTAAATTGTTCATGATCAGTATTTTCCAATTCGCTTAGAAACTTCCCTTGATCCTTGATTGACTAAATTTTGAACATTCTTCTCTACCAGCAGTCCACTCTTCTTTTAATGTGTAAATTTCAAGTCTTGTTGTGTATATCTTTGACTCCTCTCTTCTCAGAGATTGATCAAGATCAAAATGAATGAGGGACCCTATTTCTCTGCTTCTCTTGATACACTACACAAGTCGTCAAGCCCTGGTTAATGTGGATTGAACTGGAGTATTTTTGGATGTCCTATATCTTACGTGTTTTCTTGTTTTTTTTTTACTTTTTTCAGAATAATGTACTAAGGAAACTAAAGAACACAGTAGTTGTTTACACACTTTGCTAGATGCTGGGGCCTGGGGCCGCTGGATTGACAGTTGGCTTGAACTAAGATTGTGATTGTTGGTTCCTTGATTCTTCTGTGATTTTTAAGACTGATTTTCTGATCATGACCATTGACCACTGACCGACCGGCAGAAGATAAAAAATAAAATAAAAACGAGGTAAATTTGAATTGGCGCCAGCGCCGTAAATTGAAACAGTTTTTCAGTTGCAATGTCAGTGATCATTTTCTAGACAATTGACATCTGACATTTTAATTGAAAAGCAAATTTAGAATAAAGAACATCCAGAAAGACTACCACCAAACAGGTGCGCAGTCCAAGCGGAAGCTTGGACATGGCGGATTCAACACAACCACAACCGGTATTTGGGAATTTTTTAATAAAGTTCGTGACTGTATAGGCATGTGTAACTCCCTTATTTTTAACAGTACACATGCAATCGGTTAAATTAGGAAAAATTTCACATTTCTCTGCTATAGAAAATTTCAGTATAAAATGTTAACAATAAGATATTTGAAATTTTTTATTCATTGATATTCGTAATATTGCAGCAATATAGATAAATATCAATAAATTTTAATTAAGAATCCTAGAAGATTGAACTCAGACTTATGGGTCGTGCATTGAAATCTATTTATCTTGTGTTTAATAATAATTGAATGTAATTATGTGTAAATAAATATCGTAATCGTAATCGTAATACATACAACCAAATAGTTCAAATTTCATGTATGAAAAACAGTAAAGCTACGTTTTCCTAGCTGCGTATATCGCACTCGTACGACGCATATCGTACGACGCACGCGTAACACGCCCAACACTGCTCTTGTATGGTTTAAATCAGACCGGTCAGACCGTTTTCCTACAGTGCGTGCTCCGCAGCATTGGACGGTGTGCGCTCGCGTGAAACGTCTGCTGTGCCCCGAGAGCAGTCAATTTAGTTTTTTTTAATTTTAATGTTGAATACATCAGGCAAAGAACCTCAACCAATATTTTCTGCAGCTGAAGATGAACTGTTGTTAAAAAAAAATAATAATGCTTTCTGATGTGACAGACTGATGAGATGGAAATAACCATTGAAACATCGATGTCTCTGTCTTCACCATACCGTTAGAGTAAGTGTGTCGTTCAGAAAGCATTATTGTTTTTCAACAATCGGATTGCTGTAATTGATATAATAATTTATTATTATTCAATTTGTTTCATAGAAACTACTTCCTTTCTAGGAACACAGCTTTGTGGCTAGCTCCATCTCTGATTGGTTTACTGAGATTCGCAAGGTAATTGGTTTTTCAGTGAACTGTCAGCGTTGGTAGTGAAAAATTGCAGATTTCTCTGGGAGAATCTCTGATTGACACATTGAAAGTTGTACTTTTCAGTCATCAGATGGCATTTGCCATGCAAGTCACTATGTTTCCGACAAATCATTTTGCTTAAAGCTTTTGATTTTCTTTCTGATCGGCACACTTCTCTAGTGGTGGTGATGTAACAGACTGATGAGATGGAAATAACCATTGAAACATCGATGTCTCTGTCTTCACCATACCGTTAGAGTAAGTGTGTCGTTCAGAAAGCATTATTGTTTTTCAACAATCGGATTGCTGTAATTGATATAATAATTTATTATTATTCAATTTGTTTCATAGAACTGTTGTTTGAACTGGTGGCTGGATTACTCATAATATACGATGTAAAATTAAAAGGCTACAAAAATTAGGGTTTAAAAGACACAAAATCGAATTAAATTCGCTAGATTCGCCTTTTTTCAACAAAGTTCTTTTATAACAAGGAATTATAAATACTTCTTCTTCATCGTAATGAGATCTAGAAGAACTCCTTTTCTCATAATATTATTACCAAAATAAGTAATACGTTTTAATTCGAACTGATTTCCGCAAGTTGGAAAACACTGTTCACGCAACCCACACTGCGTGAATCGCCCTGCGTGTACCGCAAGCGTTTCGCGCTCGCGTTTGACGCAGCTAGGAAAACGTAGCTAAAGTATACGCTTCTAAAGACGCCGTCAGTGATGACGTAAATGCGGAAATTTTTTGTGATAAAAATTAAACTACCGACAGATGGCTAGAGCTCAACGGAAACATAAAATATGATTTGGTTCAATGTAATTGATGGCGATCGTATGCCAATGCCTGGAAAACAACCTCAATAAGTCAAACTTCAGGTGTTTATTTGGAACCGTTTAAGCTTAGCCCAGCCTAGTGACCTCACACTGACGGCGTCTATTGGCGTTGAATTCGGTCCGCATCGCGCTTGTCACATTCCAGGGAGTCATTCTGACATTTTATTCGACAATTCTTTATTGACAGACATCTTTCGTATTATAATAATAATTATAAAACACATTTTTCATATAACTGTTTCCTCTTACAATCGGTTTCAATAAAAAAATCGGGTCTCATAATTTTAAATTTGATAAAACTTGAACGCGAATTAAATGAACAACCTCCTCGTGTGTGACGTCATACATGCGCAATAGCATATTATCGTGATGATCTCTATCTGTCTTTTTTCAATTGACAAGACAAGAGACAAGTGAAAAGACTCACCAGTGTGTTTTAGTACTTTTAGTACTTCTACTATAAGTTTATCTCTAATTTATTATTAATTTTGGCGGAAAAATTTGTTTGTTGATTTGTTGTTTGGTTTTGGCGTGTTTGTCTTGTTATGTTCTGTTCTTAAAAAATAATTATTATTGTTGTCAAGGTTTGATTGTTGAAATTAATTAAATTTGAAGTTTGTTTGGTGTAATAATTATTATTATTTATACCTAATACTTTTCACTCTTTATTGGAAGAAAAATGCAAATATGATTCAACCTGCGATAACGTAAGCTTTTTCAACACCTATTTAACGTTTGGGCTACATAAGTAAATGTTTTTTCAGAGAATTTTTCAAACCTAAACCTGTTGATAATAAAGACAAAGTTTCAGAGAATGGGTATGTATTTTAATTTAGCAAGCGTAAAGTAATGTTTCGAGCCATAAAATGTTGCTCAATAAGCAGGGAAGTATTTAGAAGTGTCTTCAGCCAAAGACAACCTAAAGACTTCTTGTATCTGCTATCTAACTCTGATTTTTCTAATATCACTTTTGGTAATGTGTTGGCCTGCAGGGAAAAGTCTCAATCATCGCAGAAGACGACCACTAATAAACGTTCCAGAAGCAATGAATCTCAACATAAGACACCTGGTAATTAATTATATCTTTGGTCATTATATACATCCGCGGCTCCTACAGTTTCACTATGGAACTTATATAGGGGTGGAGAACATACCTATAGTAACACCAGGAAGGTATTCATTTGCTTGGCAAATGAAAGGGAAAGCCACAAAACGGTGTAAAAAAAATGGTTTTGAGAGTGCAGAGGGAGTGCGATCCTGACAAGAGGCACCGATTAGATGCCGCGATCCCGGATAAAACCACTTCAACATAATTGCCAAGTATTCTATTCTGTGTTAGAGGCTCACAGAGGCGGACTGAGCGATATATCCGCTTTCATTACGTGTCCAGTCCGCACAGGGATTGATGCAATGATTTTCGGATTATAAATTCAAAATAAATGCAAAATTCAAATTAAAAATCGTGGTACTGTTATTTTCGAAGATTTTCTTTGCCCTGAAAGTGAAAAAAAAAATAGAAATTCGACCGTAGTGCCAAAGAGGCCTTAGTTGTGACCTTAATATTAGTTTGCCATGGCTGTTTTTACTTTCTTACCCACCCAGCACCCCTATTTCGCTCCTCGGTCCCGAAAAAATTGATGAAACTTAGGAGCCGCGGATGTATACAATTACCATATCTTTTATTAAGGTTGATGTGTGTAGGCTTTCATGGCCGACTTCTATTGAAATCATAGTTCATTCCTGGCTGTTCTGCCTTGGTCCATGGAAATTTGCTATGAACTACCAACAGCTACCGAGGTAGACGTCATCAGCGGTTACGTGTGCGCAAACGATAAGTGATTCTTCCATTTCTCATGTTTAATGATAACTGAATGGATGCCTGGGAGAGCGCTCCTATTTATTTATAGGCTGGCGCTCTGGTGACCGGCACAACAGCCCGGAATCAATTATGATTTTATTAAAGTTGTTTGAAGCTGAATAGCACAAAGTCACCGTCCGAAAAATTCCCAGAATATAAATACAATAACATGACATTCTCTATTTATATGTCAACTTATTTTTGGATCAAGTTGGCTATAGATTATGAGATTAATCAACCCTGTTTCATACATTTTTTGACAGCACACTGATAAGTGTAGAGGTTCTAGGTTATGAGTGTTTTTGATAATGTCATTTTCAGAAGAAAGCAATGTTGCCAAACTTACTTAAAAATCAGGATACTAATAATTTGAATCTCTAAAATGATCATATTATATTTTCTCTTACGGTAAATTTTCCTTGATCACTTCCAATATTGTTTCAATTTTATAAAATTTCCTGCAATTAGGAAGTACCTATCTATGTATGTAATACCATTAGATCATAGTAAATACATGTGAATGTTTTGGTAGTAAGTTTCAAACTAATTTTAATTTCTCTAGTCAATATTTTGGACATTTTCCTGTATGGTAGATAACTATTTATGACATTTTGAATAATTGAAATACAGTGGAAACTTAATCACTTCCACAGATCAAATGGATCGAAAAGCAAGTTAGAAACGATAATTTAACTGCCATCTACTGACAAAATTCGTTGACATAGGTCGCTGACAAAAAATTCAAGATTATACCTTTAAAATTTAATTGACAACGTTTGTAGGTGATGCAACTAATTAGGGGATGAAAGGCATAAATTCCCTCAAGGCTTATCTCATAGTACAACTTTATTCAGCAATTCTTCTTTAAGAACAATATCTATGTAATTACACCCTCAACCTTTTGTTTCATTGCTCTTCTCCTATTTTTACAGTCACATTTTAAATAGTTATTTTTAAAGAGTTTTGTATGGGACATTGTGCTACCAGTTTAGGTAATTAACATAATATTTAGTATAAAAAGAGAAGATACGTCAATGACATAAAGTCTACATTAAAATAACTCATGAAATAATAAATATACAGCAGTTTATGAAAACTGCCGACTATTTCTAAAATGTATTAATTTTTAAAATCCAATAGGATTATGTAGGTATATCATTTCATTTGTAATGATTTCTTTACAAGCAAAATCATTTACATATTTATTTTTTTCAAGATAAATCCTTACATGTTGAAGCAAGTACCTCATTAAAATCGGATGTTCGACGTAAAAGATTTAAAGCATTAATAGATTCGGACTCGTCCGAAGACGAGGCAGTAACAGCAACTCCAAAATTAAAGTCTGAAGTTGAAGGTAATGGCGTGAAAAAAGAAAATGAATTAAAGAAAAAGGAAAATGAAGATGAGGATAAAGAAAATGATGATGAGGAGAAAGGGAACGAATCAGTTACAGTTGATGAATCTGAAAAATCGAAACAAAATGTAGAGGAAGAAACGTCTAAAAGTAATTCGAAAAGAAAGTCCTCTGAGAAAAAACAATGTAGTGGTGATAAAAAACAGAAGAAGTCTCCTAAAAGTAAAGAATCATGTAAGATATTATTTTTTATTAATTATTTATCTGTAAAACTGTAAACAATCGGAATCTTTCAGTTTTTTTTTTCAAACTACAATTTCATCAATCTTAAATGGGACAAGAATCATTAAAGAGAAGCTAAATTTCATTTTAGTCATCACAATTTGTGTCCTATAATAATTGAAATTTGAAAGAATTTTTTAAATTCCATTATACCTTTTATAAGCTGTTTGAAGAAAGTCCTGTTTCTGAAGAAAAATTTAACTTTTCTGTCGTAAATGATTTGATTTCAACTGAACGCAATCGTTGTTTGATACAGCAGTAAATGATCAGTATAAGCCAAGCAAAGATTTTTCTAACTTCTTAAACTCTTTCCCACTGATGACTAACCCCAATTATTACAGTGTGTCCTCTAAGGCTCTTAGGCTCACTGAGCCTCACTTTGCATGTAGGTCACTAGGCTAGAATAGTTAGAATACCAAAGAAATCTAATACCTATTATGCTTGTTTAAAAAAAAATTATAATATATTTCAGCTGAATCTCAAATGAAGCCTAAAGAAACCCTCGAATCTAAAAAGACTACCACCGACTACAATCCCATTAAAAACAATTACCATCCTATAGATGACGCTGTTTGGAAACATAAGGAAAAGTAATGGTTGACTTCATAACAATTTTATTTATTTTTAACATTAAAAATTATTTTTAGGGTACCATACATCGCTCTGACAAAGACTTTGGCCGAAATAGAGAACATTTCTTCAAGATTAAGAACAATCGAAGTGCTAAGTAATTATCTACGCTCTGTTCTGGTTTTAACGCCCGAGGATTTGCTACCCAGTATCTATCTCTGTCTCAACAAAATAGCTCCTGCTTATGAAGGTCAGTATTGCTTTTAGTTACATTGTTGCCAGATATAGATTTTTTTCAGTTAGGAGAATCATTTTTGGTAAATTTATGTTTATCTTGTTATTATCATTATTATCATCAAAATTTTAAGATCCAGTTTTGTGTCTTCTATTTTTCCTATTTGATTAAGCTGAAGTTAGCAGACAATTATTATTATTCTAAGAGTGGTTCTCATCTTAAAACCTAAAACTCGAGATGCACAAAAAAGTTCGTTCTCGTCCAAAAAAATTCCAGAAGGAAAGAAAACTCGGTGAAACTTGGTGGAGTTGTTCTCAGTTTCAATAATTCATTTCAACTTTTATCTCAATAATTAAAAACAATTTTCAGTTTTTTTTATTTTTTTTTTTTGCTTTTTTTGTGCCCAACAGCCAGCTGTCTCTGTTAGCAATCCAGGAGTTCTTCGGTTTCCAAAAACTTTCAAGGAGCATAGAAAATTGATGCACTCAATCAATTCTAATTGATCTGTTAGGGGAAAAAGTGCAAAGAAAACTCTGAAATGAGTTTTCTAATTATTGTTATTTATTCACTGAGTTGCAGAGTTTTCTGGACATTTTTTTCAGATCGAAGAAGTCTTTGAGTGCATGAAAGAGACAGACTTGAGTCAGTGTAAGTATGTCTGTTGTTTGCAGAAAAGCAAAGAAAACCCTGAAAGTGTTTTTAGTCATTGAGAATGAGGTTCTCAACAACTCTGTTTCCAAAGTTTCAGAGTTTTTTCTACTTCTGGATTTTTTGAACACCGATGAACTTGGTGTCCAAAT
This sequence comes from Malachius bipustulatus, assembly GCA_910589415.1. Classification (NCBI taxonomy): domain Eukaryota; kingdom Metazoa; phylum Arthropoda; class Insecta; order Coleoptera; family Melyridae; genus Malachius; species Malachius bipustulatus. Next base: position 35,940,520 of record OU342634.1, on the reverse strand, counting down.
AAATACATGATCAGAGTACTTGGCCAGCTGTTGAGAGGAAAATTTCAAAGAAAATTCTGATAAGTATTTGATTATAGACAATAATGTTCTCAACAACTTTACCAAGTTTTGGAGTTTTGTTTGCTTCTGGAAATTTTTTTGGCAGCAACACACTCTTTCGTGTATTCATTTTCGAATGAGAACGACTACTTTTTAAGCGTCTGCTGGAATTACAGTCTGCTAACTTCAGCTTAATTATTAAAAATACAAAAATAGTTTATAAATTTCATTTTTGGCAATAGTAACATAATGGGGGTAACATAATAATGTACAAATATTATTGTTTTAAGTGTTATTGACAGAGTTATTTTAGGAGTTGAATTGGGGGTTGCTGAGACAAGCTTAATGAAAGCCATTGGTCAATGTACCGGTAGGACGTTATCACAGATAAAATCAGATGTGCAGTCTGCCGGTGATATAGGAATAGTTGCAGAGCAATCGAGAGCTAATCAGCGCATGATATTTCAGCCTTCACCTTTAACTGTTAGAGGTGTCTTTGAGAAACTCAAAGAGATCGCTAAGATGACTGGACATGCTGTGAGTTTCGACTTTTTTTAAATATATTATACAATAATATGTAATAAATTAATTTCAGTCCCAAACTAAGAAAATAGAAAAGATCCAATCGATGTTTGTTGCTTGCAAGCAATCAGAAGCAAGATTTTTAATTCGTTCATTAGCTGGAAAATTGAGAATTGGTTTGGCTGAACAATCGGTTCTTCAGGCTTTAGCTCTCGCTTGCACTTTAACGCCCCCGTTACAGGATTTTCCGCCCGATATTTTGGATTTATCGAAAGGAAAAGGTTATACGTATCCGTCTGTTAAAGCTAAATACGACGAAAATGCTCTTATCATCAAGACTACTTACTGGTAAGTGTATTTTATAAATCGGTCACCATTTGGGGCTGGTAAGCTCATTTTTTTATACCACGTAAATTAAATTAATTCTGCACATTTTCAATAATATTATTTTTTCCTAGCGAGTGTCCAAATTATGATAAAATCATTTCAAAATTATTAGAAGTCGGAGTCGAGAAATTACCCGAATATTGTAAACTGACACCTGGTATCCCGTTAAAACCGATGCTTGCTCATCCGACTAAAGGTGTTCAAGAAGTATTGCAAAGGTTTGATGGATTGAAATTCACCTGCGAATGGAAATATGATGGAGAAAGAGCTCAGGTGAGTTTTTTTTTTAGAATTTTAGGCTATGTTGGAAAAGGGTTGTTTAATTCAAGATAAAAATTTGTATTCCAATATATCCATTACAGATACATATTGGAGAAGGTGGTGTTTCTATCTATTCGCGTAATCAGGAAAACAACACCTCAAAATACCCAGACATAATAGCACGACTTGAAAGTTGTAAAGCTAAAGAAGTAACATCCTGTATATTAGATTGTGAAGCGGTTGCCTGGGATAGAGAAAAGAAACAAATTTTACCGTTCCAAATCTTAAGTACACGAAAACGAAAGGTATTAACCAGATAAAACTGAATTTGAAGGACTCGATTAACCGGTTTCAAATTATAGGATGCTAACGAAGCTGATATTAAAGTGCAAGTGTGCGTGTTCATGTTTGATTTGCTCTACTTAAATGGAACTCCTTTAGTTAAAAGACCGTTTATCGAACGGCGCAGTCTTTTGAAGGAGCATTTCAAAGAAATCGAGGGAGAATGGCTTTTTGCCAAAAATCACGATACACAAACAATGGAAGAAGTACAAGATTTCTTGGAAGAAAGTGTCAAAGGTTTGTGTGAAGTCTACTTCTATAACGAGGTATATAGGTTATACTTGCAATTTCAGGTAACTGTGAGGGTTTGATGGTTAAAACTCTTGAAGAAGAAGCCACTTACGAAATAGCGAAACGGTCCCGCAACTGGCTTAAATTGAAGAAGGACTATTTAGAAGGTGTCGGGGATACTTTGGATGTTGTCGTTATTGGAGGTTATGCCGGTAAAGGGAAACGGACCGGAACTTATGGAGGTTTCTTGCTGGCGTGTTACGATAAAGATAATGAAGAATATCAGAGTATTTGTAAGGTAATTTTGATTTGATATCTTTTATAATGCAAAGTAAACAGTACTTTTGATTGAACAGACATTGAAAAAGCAGGAAATACCTGCTTTAAATTTTGTTCTAGCTACTCTAGTTTTCTAGATACATAAAAGTTTCCTCAGATCTAATTTCCTGTGCATAAATTGAAATTGTTTTGATAAGATGGCATTTTATTTATTTATTTCATAAACGGGCGACCCCCATTAAAATAACAACTTGACAGTAACAGAAATCATAACACAATGTTTAAGATAAGTACCATAATAGCAAGCAAAACAAGTAAAACATAAAATAACTTGAGCTAAAGTAATAAGACTTGAACAAAATTACCCTCACAAAAATGACAATGAAAAAACAAAACAAAAATCAATGTCGTCATACTTTAAAAATTAATTTTTGCAATGTCTTGGCCAAAATTATGAAGGTGCAATTTTAATAATTAAGATACACTTTTAAACACCCTGTATAATAATTAATTCATTTTAGATCGGAACTGGATTTAGTGATGAAGATCTGCAAAAACATAGTGAATTTTTCAAGCAGCATGAAATCTCAAGTCCGAAAGGTTATTATCGGTTTGATTCATCCCACGAACCGGATTTCTGGTTTGATGCTGTCCAGATTTGGGAAATCAAATGTGCTGATTTGTCATTGTCTCCCGTACATAGGGCCGCTATCGGTATCGTGAGTATTTTTTTATTGATAACTCTATGTAATTGAAACTGTTATTGACATTTTTAATTTGGAAAGAATTTATTCAACAATAAAATTATTAATCTGTAACTTAATTTTTTCCTAGTAGTGTTTAGTGTTTCACTTCCTTATTTGAGAATTTTTTGCATAGGTTGATCCAGAAAAGGGAATTTCTTTGAGATTTCCCAGATTCATTAGGATTAGAGATGATAAGAATCCTGAAGAGGCTACTTCGGCTCAACAAGTGGCCGAAATGTACGGCAATCAGGACCAAATTAAAAATCAGCAAGGTAGCAAAGCCGCCGAGGAAGATTTCTATTAAGTCATCACATCACTTTTGAGAATATCTGTTTTCATTGTTTTTTTTAATATGTTTTGATAATAAAAGTTTCTACTATGATGCATAATATCTAATTTGCCGAGTTTTTATTTGTGCCCTTGCCTTATTGTGCTAAGACTCACTTCTATTGGATAGCTTGACAAACAAACTTCCATCAAACAGTTTACAGTAAATGGAGGTACTTTCAAATTTAAAGCAAAAACAAAAAAGTATTAAAAAAGTATTGAGAACACTTTGACAGGAAAAGATTCTGACAGTCACAGGATTGATCCTAACTCTTCGATCGCTGCCACTGGTCCTGACCTGTGATTTTTGAAATAAATAAAAAAACGTGGTTTAAATTATTTCTAGGGATGAATAAATCAAAAATGCAATAATTTATAATTTATTTATCGAATAATTCTATCACACACATCAAAATGTAAACAAATGAGGAATAATAGAGGCGAACCTGTCATTCAGTTCATGCGTATTTACAAATGTAGTAAACAATTTTGAAAATTCAGTTTCATTTTATTATTCCGCTATTTATGTTAATATAAAAAAGAGACATTTTCAAGGAAGTTATTAATTATTGCAAATCAAGACAGGTAACATCTAAATAAACCTGAATGAACACAAACAGTATTTTTGTGATTTTTAAATTTTGCATTCATGCTTGTTTATAAGATGTTGAACATGCCTTTACAATAATAATAATACTATAAACCGCGTTTATATTTGAACCAAAGACTCTAATGATTAAAGAACTGACTGAACTTTTTCAATGCACTGCGCTCACTTCAATAAGGTATTTATGTACAAAAAGAGAAACATAAGTCTATATTTTTGTTTAAACTTATACCCATCAATTTACCGCTATTTTATTTGTCGACTATTATAAGACTCACATTCTGCCTATTTAAAAACCCTACTGCTACTCTATATTTATATATTATGTATATATAACTTAAAACTGGACAATTATTTTCCATTTTAAAATTCGAGTGTTTCTCTTAGTAATTTCCAATTGAGACAATTGAATAAATAAATAGTTACTACACGTAAACTTGACATTTTTTTTAATCTCTTAAGACTTATTTTCTTCTAGTTGTATAGAACATTAAAAAAATAAAATTTTACAACATTCGAAAAGAATTACTTTCTCCAATAATAGTGATCTTATCAGCGTGTATAAAATAAATAAAAAATTTTGTATTTATAAGTATACTAAGATCATTTTACACTTAGAAGGTATACATTCCTATTATAGTAAATAATGTACATTATTTATAGTTGATACACATACAGATCACCCAGAATTAAATAGACCCCAGTTGAATGATCCACCTAATCTCGCATTAGGTTTTAATGACAACACGGTGACGGTTTTAATTAATACCTTTTAAAAAACATTATTGATAAGAGGAAAGGGAGGCTACCAATTCTGGGCAGCCTGTTAGATAATTAGATTAACATTTATTAGGAGAGTAATATTTATACATTAATAATATTCTATGTTGTCATATCGTGCTTGACTAAAGTAAATATGGGTATTTTATACTGATCTAAAACTAACGGTCCGACAACCTGCTGTATACATTATTACATTACATATAATCATATATTATGTGCTATCATTATTTATATTTACATTAGAACTCCAACTTTTAACGATAAAAAGCTGATTAATAATAATAATTATTGTATAAATATTAAAAATGCCTTCAAGAATTTCAAATTATAATTAATTATTACTAGTTATTTATTTCATTCATTATTATTGACTTATTCTTATTTTTGAGTTTAATACTGTAATTAATATTCATCGAGTAATAAAAAATTATTTATTGTTTAAATAATGCGTTTACCTTTGTTAGAAAATTGATTTGTACAAGTTTCCCGTTTTACTTGTCGATGCTGTCTAATAATAATAATAATGTGGATATGATATAAAATTAAACTAGGTGTATGAATAAAAATAACTATTTATTTAGATTATATTACTCAATTTGAAACTGAAGAAATCTACAACATGATAGTATGCGCTGTTATTTATAAAAAAATATCCTACAAGCTCAAGTCTATGCAATGCTCACAAAAGAAATTGATTCATTATCACTTAAATTTTAAGAGTTTTTCCTTCCAGGTTAAATTATTTTGAATTATTAGGAAGTGAAGCAGCCAAATTTCAAAATATACAACACAAAAATGAAACATTTACATATACATATAATATAATAAATAATTCCCTACCTGACTAACAATTTTCAAGATTATTATATTTCCAGATTGTATTCATTTTTAAGCTTTCAAACTCGGCTATTTACAAAATATTTTGCTTTTTTAACAAAATACAAATATTAGTGAAGGAAACAAATCTTGGAAAGACATTTTGGCTGATACAAGAAATGTGTTACACTTTTATAAAGGGTGTCATAATTATATTATCAGTTTTTAATTAAACCAAAACTGACAGTTCCTAATAGTCCATGGCATGGTGCGCACTGCTTTCATATAATTGTTCAGACCAGCAAGTAATATTCATTCACGATTCACACAAACAGACATTTTATTTAATCAATCTGGTTGGTAGACATATGGCAGTATTGCTTCTTGACATCTTAATAAAAGGTTAGGCGGCTCTCACACTGAGGCAACAAGCAATAAGCAACTAGCAACTGTCAATAAGCAATACGCAATATTATTTTGGTTCTTTCTCATATTGAAACAACAGTATTGCCAGAAACTTCTGATCATCATGTCATCCGACGACTTCGATGACATGATATTACTGTGGCGGCATTTAAGAAAAAAACGACAAACGAAAAGAAGATTGGGTTCACCCAGCTTTTACTCAATTAATCAGTCATGGAGGAAACATCTGCCCAAGGGAACTCAGGCCCATCATCCTACCCAATTTCAAAACTGCTACCGAATGATCACTTCTCTTTTGATGTGGTCCTTTCGAGCGAAATCGTAAATACAGGGATATTCTTCCACTATTTCTACGAATTTTGTTTAAAAAACTGGACCATCCGACATTTTCGAACAGTTTTTGATAATATAAAATAATAAAACGTAGTTATCTATGCACAATCTTAGTAATACTTTCGGGAGATGGGATTGATGAGATAATTATCCAAACGGGTACAATAAGCGTAAGATTCAGTACAAGAGCTTTGAACCTACCCTAGAAGTAATAATAATAATAATATAATAATAATAATGCACAATCTTCGTACGTCACGACTCGAAAAACTGCAATAATTATTGCTTTTCAACATGCACGGCGTATCGCTAGCAATATTATTCCCGCAACCAGCAATATTTTTGGTTCAACCGATATCGAGTTGCTCTAATATGAGACCCCCAATTTAATTCTATGTAAAATACTTATTAGCAATATTATTGTGTGTTGCGTATTGCCAGTTGCTTATTGCCTCAGTGTGAGAGCCGCCTAACATGACTTTTTAAATTTTTACCCTACTAATACATTTTAGAAAACACCAACTGTTATTGTTATAACGAAATGTTTTGGTTTATATAAATAAAAAAGAGTAATGTTGGAAACCACTCACCCTAGATAATACTTTTGATTTATAAATTATCATTTCTAAGAATCACAGGGATGAAAAGTGACGTGCTAGTTTTTGCTTGTCAGCGTTTTGAAATGATCATTGTTTCATCTTTTCAATTGAGGTATAAATTGATTTAAAATTGCAGTAAGCTTTAACACCAGACTCAAACAATTATTCTTACTAAAATCAGGATGAGAAGCATTCATTCTGAAGTAGTTCTTTCAATTCCTTGATCGGGAGTCAAATAGATTGATCAAGTTTCTTTTTGTGATTCCCAGACAACTAAATACCAGATCTTATCATGGAGCTCTTGTAGAATAAGCCAGATATATATCTTTGGTCAAGAGTAGCTGCAAATCATGTATCATCTAACCTGATCTAATATTTCAAACTTCGTATCTGACCCATTTTAGTTGTCGAGCATCTTAAAAACAGTCTTATTGAATCGCGAATGTCTTAATCCATATTTGTTATGTATCTTGTAAAAAATCTGAAATGCACTGGCACACATAATTTTTGTACCCATCCACACGCAAGACCAATCAACAAAGGAACAGGAGTGCTGGTTATTTTTCAGGCCTACCAACCTAAATGTATTTTCTGACATTCTGGAATCCGTCCAGATCACAATTATTCATATAAATAATAACATATGCATTACACAATAATAATATAATAATAGTAATAAATGAAGCGTTAAAGTATTTACAAAACCATAGGAGACGAGACTATGCGACGGTTTTTTGACTTTTTTGGGTGGTCCAGACGAACGTTGAAGAATTCATACAAACACTTTGGCGAGTCCGTCGGCCCCCGCGCTAGCTATGTAAGGGCGAGTAGGGTGAAATACGACATCCAGGATGCTCTCGTCGAATTTCTTCCTGTGGGCCGTGATCTCCTGGACGCAGGTCTTATTGTCCAGGCGCCACAGCCGGATGGAGCAGTCGTGGGACCCTGTGATCCAGATGTTATTTTAATACCGCCAAATAATATCGTCTTTTATATTAGCATAAATAAAATTAACTGACCTGAGAGCAAGTATAAGCCATTAGGATCCACAGCCAAACTTGTTACGGCATCCAAATGAGCCACCATACAATCAACTAGTTTCCCAGTGTTGTTATCCCAAAACCTAATAAAAGAATTCAAAAAATTATCACTGATTCTGATTCTACGATTACGAGACACAATTTGATGGGTTTATTTACATTTATTTTTTCTTTAGAACATGAACTGAAGTTGTATGCGAACATAAATAGAAACTAATGTTACCGACTGATTCTTCTTAGTTCGTGTAAATTCTTATCCTGTCAGATTCTTACGGACCTGAAGGGGAATGTCCATGAAGAGTCAGTACAGTTTGGGATGTTATTAAATATAGCTCAGATGAAGAGTTAGAAAGTGAGGGGAATCTGGAGTGTTATTAATAAAAGAGTGAGCCAGGGAACAGTAGGTATAGTTTTGAATGTTGTCAGAGGAATTATCAAGTGAATTAGAGAAGAGCTACCAGCTGTGTTTAGGACTGTTTCAAGTGTTGAGAGTGTAATTGTAAATGACAACTAGTCTATTGAGTATTGAGACAAAAGTGAGGTTAAGAGGTAGTTATTTGGTGAAAAAAATAATGAAATGGTGAAAGTGGAAAACTAGGTCACCAGATTAGATTTTTACAAATGCCAGAAAGATTTTGATCCTAAAAACACAGGGAAAAAGTGTGTTATGTTGATGGATGCAACAGGACATTATGCCAAAAATGTTCTGCTGGAAGTTTTTGTGAAACAGAAATCCGAGCATTGCAGTTGAATACGGAGCATTGCAGAACAGAGTTGTTGCAGTGAAAAAAAGACAAAGCTCTGAAGTGTTCGTGTTCAAAATAAATGGAGTTTCAGGAGAGGAGGAATATGTAGACAATAAAATTGGTGAGATTATGAAGTTAATGTCATTAATAATGTAAAAAAGAGAAATTATACAATAATTAATATAAATAAAAATTAGTAACAAGCCGAGTTGCTTTTCAACTTGATGTAGTTGATGAAATATTTCTCTGCCAAGAAAATTAGGAAAAAAAAACAAACCTGAGTAATTAGGCCAGAAGAGAAAAGAAAGGTAGGCATGATGGAGTGAAAACAGGGTAAGGGGTAAAGACAATGGTCCAAGTGAATTAGAAATTGGTCTACAAAAACAGAAGAGTATTAAAGCTGTTGGAATTGTAGAAAGTTGCAAGAATGATACTGAAGATATTGAAGAAAGAAAAAGGCGAAAAAGAGACTGGGCAAAAAATGTGATGTTAAAGTAAACAAGTTTAAGACTGGACTGAAAGTTATTGAAACTGGAGAAGAGTTATCCAGTGGGGAATTAAAAAAATTCTTGTGTAAGTAGTGACAACACACTAGAGAAAGTAGTGAATAAAACAAGAAGTGGATTTATTTACTCTTGGAAGTGGATGATCATTTGTTCAGGAACCAAAAGTACCTAAAATGAAATGTTTTTGCAGTATTTGAGTGCTTGGATGTTGTCCGGTGTTGCAAATGTTTGAGCTACAACCATAAGGCAACGGATTGTCAGAATATGGAGGGCAGTAAACAAATATGTTCAACATGTGGAGGAGATGGTCACAGAAAAAGTGACTGCACCAAGAGAAAAATCAAAAATTATGAGAGGACAAATGAAAAGTTGAATCTGAAACTCGAAGTACAACATGGAGCTTTTGATACGGTTTATTGTTGATACTTACTGTGTTAATAAGACAACTGGAGAGAAGAGAAAAAATTGAATACAGTATGTGAACGAAATTGGTGTTGACCGAGACCCATTTAAGAAAAACTATAGTGAACTTAGGGTGGATTCTGATAGCACATTATACTGGAGTAGTGTTGATCTACATTCAAAATTTTTTGAAGTGGTGGATTGAGGAATCGCATTCAATAGCAAGACAATACTGGATACTTGTTGTAAGGCCTAGAATATTCTCTTTTATAGGTTGACATTTACCATTCACCAGCTGCATCAAGGTCTCAATTTATGTCGAATCAAAACAGTCTTCATTATCCATTCACTAACAATGAACACCTTGAAAAAAAAATTGAAAAATGAACAACATTACTTACCTAATGTACCGATCATCATGAGCAGTAATCGTAACCGCCATGGTAGGATGGCACACGACTCGGTTAATATGTCGTCCGATATTGGGTCCCTCGAGGGCTCCGCCCGCCAGTTCGAGTCGCACCACAGGCTTGCCCGTCTCTGCATCGAATATCACACTGTTATGACTTGTATAGGACACTACCAGCCGATTCAGTTCATCACGCACAAAGTCCACACTTGTCGGGATTCCGTCCGTCTCAGAAGTGAACGTGTTTAGCAGCTGCGTCTAATCAGAGAAAATATGAATTCAAGTTTTTAATTAATTACAAAAATGCTCACGAGTTAATTCAAATATTACCTGTGAATGTGGAGCCCAAAGTTTGACAGCCCCGTCGGCAGAGCAGGAAAGGAGATGTTGCCTGGAATGGAGCACCGAGAGTCCCCACACGGCATCGGAATGGCCCCGAAGAGAAGTGTTCAACACTTCGGGCTCAAACAGGTCGTAGGGGTCAATGTTGGAACTGGGGACGTTCCAGCAATGAATATTGCCGTCTAGCCCTCCGGAATAGCAATGTTCGCCAGTCTCGGACATCGCCAGACACAGCACCGGACCTGTGTGACATCTGCAGAAAACAGCAAAATAAACCCAGAGCTTGATTATGGTTTAAAATTGCTTTAAAACTAATAGAATTGATTTGATACAACGGAAGCCTTCAATGTTACAAGAATAATTATTGTAGTGTTGGTGTTGGTATACCCTTTTATCTCTCTTTACTATAATATAGTGAAATAATTAATTGTTTATGGTGCAATTGAGTCATGAGTAATTTAAAAGGTTTTAACTGTTATTCATTATGAAGTAATACCGGAATCTTTTAAATTAAATAAGCCTGTTATCTGGAAGACTACCAAACTTACCTGAACGTGTAAAGGGGTTCAACATCCAAGCTCGCACTCTTCTTAGCCGGCACGGTTTTCTGTAAATTCCACAACTTGAGAGTATGATCCTCGCTACCCGTTATCAGCACCGCCTCGTTCGGGTGAAACGCCAACGCTCGCACCCCATCAAAGTGACTACGCAGTGTATATTTGGCAACCCAGAGCTTGCGGAAGGGAGTCTTGCTGCCCGACATGTCATACGTTGACTCGGCGTCATTGCTAACGGTCAACTGAGCCAGTTCCCCCAGACCCAGGCCGGAGTCCAGGATGGGTTCCTCGTCCGGGGCCAAGGTGAGAGGTTTCGGAACACCGGCCTGGAAGTTCTTGTTCCACTCGCTCTGCTCGTTATTGATGTCGAGGCGTTCCTCCCGTTCCGACAACAGATTGAGCTCGTTCAGGACTTCCATCGCTTCTGCGTCTACGTCGTCGTTTAGGGCGTCTATTTTCACTGGAAAAAATTAATAGATATGCATTTTCTCCAAATTCACCCATTTTGCTAGTTAATTTTGTCAACCAAAAAGTAGATTTCGACTGTTTTCAATTCAGCATTTCTCAAGCATTATGATTAAGGAAAAAAGTGCACAAAAATAACGACCCAATTTAGTAGTGAAATAAAAAGAAAAAACGCAAACCTTTCTGCTTGACAGGTTTGACATCGTCGTCCATGTCGTCACCGTGGTCGATCTCGACGATCATTTCATCTTCATCATCCATATCGACATCGGCATTGCTGAGAAAGTCAATGTTGGCCATGACGGCTGCCTCCGTGTCGAGCATCATTGCTTCTGCTAATGACGACGGTTGCTGCTTCTTCACTGGTGTCCTGCGACCTGAAAATCACGAGTTTTCTTTCATTAATGACATCAAAGAAATGAAATTATTTTGATAAAAAAATCACTCCTTACCCTGAGAATCTGACGCCCGTTTGGTAGTCTCGTTCCCGTTGTACTGGCCCTGGCCAGCATACCCGTCGTCTTGTTCGGCATTATTGTTTAGACCGAGAAGGGCACGAACACGAGTAGAGCGCACATCGATTATTTTGTCCGTGTAGCCGATCTCTTGAAGGTACTGTCGGAGCAGCTGCCGACCCTGCTTCCACGTCGAGTTGGACACCGGCATGTAAGATTGTTCCTGGTCCACCTGGAACAAGTCGGTGATTTTCTGATATAAAATTGATTTATAACAATTAATTTTTGATTTTTTTTCTGATAGAAAGAAGTAAAACCGAATCAGACAGAATTATACAGGGTGTTCCGATTTATAATTGAATGACTTAATAAAATGATAGATAACGTTAAAATAATGGCAGTTTCTCAATGAACCAGGAAAGTATTTATCCAATATACAGGGTGATGGGAAACTCGTGCATTCAAAGCATGTTGTGATAAGTTTCAAAGATACGACCATTTTTGTAAAAATAAAAATGGCAACCCTGCAGTGAATATCTGAATAAGTTCAAGTTAGATATTTATTTATTTATTTATTTTATTAGCCACTTAACACCTGGTGTACACAGTGTATGTACTATAGATATACTCAAAAAGGAATAGGAATAGTTACAACAGAAGAGAAAAACAAAAACTAAAAATTACAATGAAAGAAAAACAAAAAGAACAAAAAAGATAAAAAACAATAAATAACATTAAACAATCAATCATAATTCTCTTATTTATTCTGCCTGATCCATTTTGCCAATTTCTTTTTAAGACTACTACGATCTATAGTTTTCAGAGTAGCTGGCAGTTCATAAGCCACTGCTTCTCAAGCCACTGCTTAGTTTGCATGCTGGAAGATATAATATCATTTTCATTATTTTTTTTCCATGGCAATGAAGGAATTTCAATATTTTATAGCATATTATGGTGAGCTTGCACAGTTGCCAAATTTCAAATTTCTTTCAGATTTAGGTATGTTGTTAATTTTTAACATTTTTAATTATGATTAAATCATGAAGTATTTGATCCAGAGAGTATAGCAGACTTAATTATTCACTTATTTTCATTGTGCTTATTAAAAAAATTAGTTTTACTTGGATGAGAGAAACTCTAACTCAAAAACTAACCCTTAGATTCAATTTTTTTTGTAGATTATCCTTAAGTTTAATGGGCTCTTTAAGGCTCTCTTTTCGGAGTATGCAAGTTTCTGATTATCCTGTATGTCCAGGAGAGCTTCCTTTTCTGGTTACAGGGCACTCCTGTTAAATTTTCTAATTAATATAAACGACATTATACTTATATGGCAGACAAAATATTTCAAAGTCTTATACACTGAGAAAAATGTGAAAAAGTTGAAATTTTAAAAGTTACCACTTTTTCAACATGTGTATAAAAAACTATTTCTTAACTGACATATCATTTTTGAAAATATCTAATGAATGTTGCCCAAATTTCCATTATGTCTTTTGTAATTTTGAAGTTTAAATAAAAGATTTTGATGTGCTCAAAATTAATATTTTGGAATGCACAAATGCATGACAATTTTTTTTTTTTAATAAAACTGAAAAACAAAACTTTTGTTGCGAACTTTTTTTTTGCTAGCACTCTACTAATTTGGTAAAAAAAAATAAATAAATTATAAATAGAAGATCTGAAGATAACCGAAAGCAAATTAAAAAAGCAAATGTCGTTTCACTGGAAATTTTACAAAATTTGACATAATAACTTATGAAAACACTAATAATAGCACGTCTAGTCTAGAGTTTGTTATTTTATTTTTTCAACTATTAATAATTATTGTTAATTAATATTACCAGTTTGTTCAGTATTACTTTACTACTATTAGAAAGAATACCTTTAGAAATAAATAAAATTCTAAGCAAATAGGTAACCACTATCCTATCAAAAATAATAGTTGTCAAAAAATTATAGACAATTATTGTTAACAGGAAGTCCTACTAAAACAAAGTTGTTTCTGCAAATAAAGCAAATCGAACCACACTTAATTAAAATAGTTTCTTGATTTTATTTCATTCTGTGGAAAAATATTGCCAGTTTACTAATTTAACCTTATTAGCTTCAATGACAATGAATTTAGCGAGTAAAACTTTAAATGAGTATAAAACCTCAATATACAGGATGTTTCCTTTTTTCATTGATAACTTTGGAAAAAAATTAAATATTTAGTGAAAACAGTAATGGACTTTTTTGTACAAATTTTTCTGTAAAAGTTTCAGAGATTTTTTTGACATCTTTAATTATTACTTTCAAGATCTTCCAAACTATTGAAAATAATTATTATTAGTTTTAAATTAGTACAAATTTTTGTATTCCAATATAGCATACAGTAAAAATAATTTAAGGTCAATTTTCGGTTCACACAAAAAGTCCCTTAGACAAAAGCAGAGTTAGAAAGATTCATTTTTTTATATTCGTTGAAGTCCCCAAATTTACATGCCACTGGATAATTTTTTCTTCAATTATATTTTAATTTTCACTATTTAAATATTAAAAAAGTTATTTTTAATAAAAGTAGCTAGATGGGTTTTTTCAAGAATTTGGTGCGATACATTTATATAAGTTTTAATATAATAAGAAAAATAAAACAAATCGCTAAGGAAAGCATAATCACTATTATGATGGTCAAGACTTTTACCTAACTGATCATTATTTTGTTAAAATGGGCTCTTGATCTTGGCTTCTCAGGTCAATATAAAGTTCAAACACTACCGGTTTCACGTTTCATAGAATCACACATTCTGTAATAGTTTTGAAATGTCAACTGCTTTTATTTCATTCTTCAAAAAACTCCTTGAATGTAATTTGTAAGGTAAATAATTTGTCTTTTAAAAAGTTCCATGAAAAAGATATCTCAGATCTCAGACACGTGTTGATTCAGAAAAACTAAATTAAACCCTCTCGTTTTCATGAGAGATACCACAATAATTAGATTCAATAATTTAAAACAGCGACCTTGAATTATTATTTTATTTTCAATAAACCTTTTAAATTAAACATATTTTAATATACAATACAGGATGAGTCATAATGGGTGGTCGATATTTTATCAGCGAATCGAAGGCATTAATTTCAAGCCGAAAAGTACCTATGGAGAAATGTTCTCACTGTCACTGTTAAGGAACTACAAGAGGTTGCACTTCACCAATTTTTTTTTGTCTCTGAAGTTTTCAATTTGACAATTAAAAAACTGTCAAAATTCTAACAATTTATCACCACAGCAACAATCATTATCAACTTTTTTTTTATTTCTAATGCAGTTATTCAGAGACAAAAAACTGGCGAAGTTCAACTTCTTGTACCTGTTCCTCAATAATGACACTTGAGGAGCAAGAGGACATTTCTTGTTTTCTTGCTAGTTACTTTTCGACTTAAAATAATCCCTTCTATAATGCAGGTAGAATATCGAATCGACCACCCGTTATGAATCCCCCCTGTATGGTAAATCTTTAAGAGGGTGTGACTCGACACTCGACAGCCATAGCATCATAGATAATTCTGTGGAGTATTTCAAGTACAATGACGACAGTGAAGGTAGCTGTCCAAATAAAACTGGGACAGTTTTAATTTTCTAGTTTAAATATGGCTTATAAATTTAGCAACGTTTCCATGGTTCCATTCTGTCAGTAAAAATGACAGTCTATTTTATTTGTTCTATTCAAATTCAATAACTTTGTATTCAATAACGTCAACTTCAAAAATTAAAAATTCAATTTCTCATTTTTAAGTTGATTCTTTATTATTAATTAATTTGTCACTTCAATCAATTATAATAAAATTTTGTTGACTATAGCCAAAAGATTTAATGAAATCAAGCAACAACTAACATGCTGAAAGCCACAAACACAACAAAACAAAAAAGTTGTCTCAGTTTTATTTGAACAAAACTGTACAAAGTACATTTTTGTTCGTTTTAGAGATACAAAAAAGTATTTCGATCATTTTTCATAAAAAAAATTATTATTACAAAGTTTGAGGTAGAACTATTTATAGATATGGTAGAACCATTTATTTTTCTTCAAAAAGTGTCTACAAAAATACGAAAAAACTTTTTCAATACATATTTGTAAGGATTTGGCGGAAAAAAGATTTTCTGTCTACTGGAATTCATTAAACATAAATCATCATTTAGACTGCTAAATTTTCAAAATAACTGCAGGGTATTATTTAATAATGCAAAAGCATTTCAAATATTTCAAATAAATAAACGAATAAAATATTCAGACAGAAAAAATGTGTATTGTATTGTAAGGTATTTTCGACTTGAAATGGTCAAAAGAATACATGCTGTTGACTCACGGGACACCCCTGTGTAGCAAATTATCGATAATTTATTCAAAATAATTATTATTACCTGTGTGTCACTGGTGTCTTCGATCATGGGCGGCTTCATGTCACCTTGCTGCAAATCGGTGCCGTATTTCAATTTATGGAACTTTGCCCGTTCTTGTTTAAGAGCGTATTCCAGCATTTTGATCCGACGGACAAGATCATTCTTCAAGTTCTCCTGACCCTTTCGTTCGCCTTGCAAAAAAGCGATTCTCGCCTGTGTAACATAAACAAAAATTTAAAATTAACGACCAAAAACAACAAAAATACTTCATTTCATAGCAATAACTATAAAAAAAAACCTTATAGCCATATTAATAGATTCTGATATTGGGAATTATTTGGGAATGCAAATGCAACTAATAAATCATTATTAGGAATAATTAAAACATTGATTTATTATCTAAATGGACAGTGAAAATAAATTATTAATTTATAGATTATGGGAGAGTTATCATCTCATCTTGAAATAGCCGCAAAATTTAATCAGCTACATATTTTGATGCAAACAAGTAATTAGGAGGCACCTTTGTTCTTTGTCTGACTGCTTCCCTTGTTCTGTAACTTCTATTTATAGAAATTGATAAAGTTTGTTAGGAAAGAATTATTTTTTTTATGGAGGAAAATAATTTTCTCTGGCAGGATAGGATATAGGCAACAATATAACAATAGCCGATACTAGGAATTTATCTCAAATGGAAATGTGAAATTTAAACACAGCACAGATTTATCCCCATTAAAAATCCATTCATGTTGGTATTAATAATTTTTCTCATAATTTTTCTAGCAAGAAATTATGATTCATGATTGATTAGTTTACGTTGCAGTTAAAATTTATTGAGCTAAAAATACGACACTAAGCATCTTCAATGTATGTACTACAGAATTAATTATTTATTATTAACACTAACACTGTTGCAATTTTGCTACATTGGCTGCTTGTTAATTTTGCTGCTGTTATTTTCTGAAATTAGATTAAAGTACTGGTTAAAAACGGTTTGTTAAAAATCAAATCAGTACTGGTCAATATCATCAATGGAATTGGCAATTTGACAGTATAACAAAGTATCAGACTTCTCTAAATATTTAAAAGATTGCTACAAAACAAATTAATTGAACAGCAAAAAGGGAAGTAACAATTTCTGAAGATGTAATAATAATAATTATAAGTTACGTAAGTAAAGGCAGACTCACTAAAAGAATAAATAAATAATTTATTATTATTATTATTCTTTTTATGTTGCGCATAAATAATTAGAAAGGTGCCTAGATTGAATACAAATTGATTGCTAATTCTCAGCTCACCCTCATCTGTCTGTACCCTGCATTTCATTTACATCTTAGTTATGTTGAGTATATTAATTTCATCATTTTCATTAATCAAAACATGACAAAGCAGGAAAATTTTTTATCAAATAGTGAATTTCATTAATGGAACAACTCAGAGTATTTTTTTTAACGATCTGTCTTTTGATATGCAAACCATCGCTCTGACATTGTCTGAATTCATATGGAAATTTTAGGGAAATTAATTTCAAATTGGAAAATTACCGACCGCTTAGTTCCATCTTTCATCAAAGAGTAACATTGTACTAATATTAACGTCTGTCTTCGCACAAAATGTAAAGCAAGGAAACCACTGCAATTATATTTTTTAACAGGCATCCTCACTTAATTGGTCTAATTGTGTATTAAAAGTTTAATGATATTTTTAAATGTTTCAAAATTCGAAGAGTGTTCTTTGACAGAATGAGTAGTTTAAATTTAAAATAGCACCTTCAAGAACAAAAAGTTATCAAATAATGCAATCATAAAAAATTCCTGTACTTTACTATTTTTCACAAAGCTGGATAGTATGAACCTCGTATGAACTATGAAGATGCCTGTTGTATGAAGATATTAGGAATGGACCTGGTGTGTATGTGTAATAAATATAAAAGCAACAAAATGTTTTGTAGAATTGTCAACTTCGCATTTTTCAAAATATCAAATTACGAATACTAAAAAATCTGTGGGTGGACAAATGAAACTAATGTCAGGACAAGCATTGACCAACAAGTATTAATATTTTGGACAAAAATGAACTAAGGCTGGACAATTAAATTACATCCAGTCCCAGTACATCCCCTCTCTGAATGAATACATATTTTGGAGTTCCTACTTCACAAAGCTGACACTCGTTGAGTTATTGCAACTCTCCAAAGGATTGAACTCTACAAATAGAAACAGGTGCTGCCCATTTTCCGTTTAATCGCACCTATGAGGCCACTACGCGAGTAGCGTTGTTAGAAGCTGCGGAACAGACTTGAAACCTGGAATTGGTTGAATTTTTACAACTGTCGAGTTCTGAGTTCCCTGACCAGTGCTCTGTCTGTGTGGTGTTAGTGGAATAACTACGAGTGCTGCCGATTCAGGTGGCTTTTTTACTACCATCGATCCAGAAGTGCTTAGGACTTAGGACGGAACCTGCTTAAAAGCTTGCTCCGCTATATTAGCTTCATTTTTGCAGGCAGAACTATTCAAGATTACCAGAAGGGCTTGAGAACTATTACTACACCCCTCTCAGAAAGAAAAGAACTCAGAAGTCGTGTCAAAAGTTGGGGTGCTAACTTTACGCGGGTTTGCGTTTCACATCAGCTGCTATCCTTGATGGCAATTATTTAAGTTCTTGTAATGATAATAAATTGAATATCCTCCCTGGTTGGTCTACCCTTGATTTGTGTTATTTCAGGCTAAATGGCATGCATGGATATGAGGCGATAACAATGTTTTATATCAAGTAGGTAGAACAGAAAAGGCTTGTCTCCTTTAAACTCACTGGTAGGTAGTCGCAGCTTTAACATTATTTTTATCAATCAATCAATCAATGAAAGCCCAACAGTCATCAGTGGAATGGTGACCATTTCTTGTTAATTGAATCACCCAGTATGCAGTATGGAAAACTAAACAAGTGGTATGACTGAACTTCACTTTTTTGCATAAAACAAGGCTTTCCAGAGTAATTTTACATCAACTTACGAGGTATAAATAGCTTTTTAAAGGGACATGATTAAACGACTGATGTTTCTTTCTTATAAGATAAAGGGATTTGGGTCCCATCACTTGCCTGTAATTCGGCCCTATCCACTTCCCACTGGGACCTCTCTAGTTCGAATCTAGCCCATTCGTGCTGAAGGAAATGCAACACTCCCGGTATCGAGTACTGGCTCTTGGAGTTGAGCTGATCCTCATGTTGCTTGTTGTTGGGGTTGACGACTTGTGGGCCCATCTGGACGCCGTTCTGGGGGTTCTCTTCCATGATCATCGTCTCCTGCTCCCACGGTCTCATATGGCTACCATATTATCACTCAGCTTCTCTCCTGGTTGCGGTTGGTGCCTTGCACACTACGATCCACCATTGATAGACATCGCCATTTGCACTGACTGGACTGGCACACCACGGCCCGAACTGTTCTGTCAACGCACCCGGACACCCCGAATCAATTCATTCACCTTGAATTTAGGTATCGACTTTCGCGTTTGGGTAAATCGCGTTCGAAGTCTTTGCTCTTCATTCAGTTCAACAATCACAGCCAACAAAAATCATCATAATCACTTTTGTTCGGATAGGAAAATTGTTCGACATAATTTAACATCTGGACTGGATTGGATACCGCGGGTTTCCTTGTCTAGCGCATGGAAAGCGTAGCTTGCTCTCTCGCTCTTGTTGGGAATATGGTGGACAGGACGATTGCCAACTTATGAAACGGAAAAACTTATTTTATTTGGATAATTATTTTTAATTTGAAGAATTTTTGACGGATTTTGAAGTTGACCTCTGCAGTTGTTCGATAATCTTTAAATTTTTACAGTTATGTGTGAGTGTGACCTTCGCGAAATTCTGAATTTGGAAAGTTGGCGAAATTTATGCAGTTATTTTAATGCTGTTAGGAATATTAATGAATTTATTGAATTGAAGTAGGAATATTATTTCAATTATAATTGAAACGTTATGTGAACATTTAAATATTGATGTAAGACTGCTTGTTTATAAATATACATATTATTTAAAGCTACTACTGTTAAAAATCATTTCATTTATTATTTTTATTAATAATTAAAAGTTCGCAAATATTTCAAACAATAAAGTGTTTATTCAAAAACCCCGCTACTTTACATTCTAATGTCAAACTTCATAAACAATTTGTCTGTTACTGTCAAGTCAATATGTCATTTGTGAGTGATAATCTGATATAAGCTCAAACTCCCCTTGATGCGCATGGCCGCATGCGCGTTATTTTAAATGATATAGCAGTAGTACAAAAAGACAATCTGTAAATATGTTTCAAGTCAAAATAAACAAATAATTCATACCAACAAAAACTGATTTTTTTTATTAAATTCATAGATAAAAATATATATGTGTAACTATTTCCATTGAAACAATCATATAGTTAATAGATATAATAATAATTATGTATCAACAATTTTCAATCAGTCTGATCTGATCACATTTCTTGATCATTTAAAAAATTTCATTTAAAATACAAAAATAACATCTATAGAAATACTAATGATGGAACATTACCACTATACTAGTCCGAGTTTTGTTTGATAGATTATTACAGCTTTTCTGACAAACATAGAGGATAAAATCAACAACTATCTGGGTCCTATTTTTGAGTTGTATAATTTTGTTCTAATTAAATTTACCTAAATATGATATTAAATGTAATTGTTGGTTTTTTTATTCCGATTCGGAAAATAAGGCCTCTCTAGTTATTAAAAATATGTTTGTTTTACAAAAATAAACTTTTTATTGCAGTATTATTGATGTAATTCCTACTGCTTGGCATTGACAATCTCCACGAATTCTGGCTTGAGCGAGGCTCCTCCGACCAGAAATCCGTCAATATCAGGCTGACTAGCCAAATCTTTACAATTGGCTGCTGTAACAGAGCCTCCATACTGGATACGTACAGACTCGGCGATATCAGCTCCAACGTTCTTTTTCATCCACTCTCTAAGAGATTTATGCACCTCCTGTGCCTGCTCTGGGGTGGCAGTCTTACCTGTACCAATAGCCCATACAGGTTCATACGCTATCACCACTTTGTCCCTGTAATTTAAAATTAAAAGAACCTAATTTTTCGAGAAAGCTGTTGTATCGTATCAAAAGTTCTCAAATCAACTTACCAACATTTCACTTTGTTCTTGATCGCGGACATCTGCTCGAAAACCACTGCCTCGGTGCGGCCGCCCTCTCTTTCCTTTAGGGTTTCACCGATGCAGGCGATCACACTGAGACCGCTATCGAGTGCATGTTCCACTTTCTCAGATATTAGCTCATTAGTTTCATTGAACACGTGTCGCCTTTCTGAGTGGCCGAGGATTACCCAAGTGGCTCCAACATCTTGGATCATTGCTGGGGATATCTCGCCTGTGAAGGCTCCTTTTGGTACCTGCAGAGATGAGTATTTCATGTTTTGGTAATTGTATACATCCGCGGCTCCTAAGTTTCATCAATTTTTTCGGGACCGAGGAGCGAATAAGGGGTGCTAGGTGGGTAAGACGCTAAAAACAGCCATTGCAAACTAATATTAAGGTCACAACTAAGGCCTCGTTGACATTACGGTGAAATTTCTATTTTTTTCCTTCACTTTCAGGGCAAGGAAAATCTTTGAGAATAACAGTAGCACGATTTTTATTTTCAAATTTGCATTTATTTTGCATTTATATTCCAAAAATCGTAACATCAAATTCTGTGTTCTGGTCACGATATGAGAAAGAGTTTATATTGGGAGTCCGCGTCTGTATACGTTTGGAAGTGGTTCCCATTGTCACAAGTGGTTTCATCCGCGTAGTTAGTGTAGTTAAATGCGAGACTAGTGGTATTTCTCGGCGCTTGTGTCAGGACCGTACTTTCGTTGCACTCCCAAAATAAATTTTTAAAGTCGTTTTGTGGCCTTCCCTTTTATTTGCAAAGCTAATTAATACCTTCCTAGTGTTGCTATAGGTATGTTCTCCACCCCTATATAGGTGTCATAGTGAAACTGTAGGAGCCGCGGCTGTATATAATGACCCATGTTTTAATGAAAGCAGATCTTGTATCTTAATAAAATAAATCATCCAGTAAGTTATTTTTTTATTACATACTTTGTAGCAGTTTTGTGCAGCGACACCGATATTTGTGGGCAATTTCTGGCGCACCATATCAAGGTAGATGGCAGGTACTCCGACTACAACTTCAGTGTTGGGACTAAGGGGGCCCTTCTTGAGGAAGTCTATAATCTCACATATAGATTGCTTATTGCCATTCATTTTCCAGTTGCCACCAACAATAAATCTACGACCCATCTTGTCTTTTGAATAACTAGAATAATTTTTTAATGTTAAAAAATTAATTCAGATAAGTAGATACTCACTTAAAAGAAGTAGAATAATTATATGAACTTACTTGGAATGGTAAAAATCACAAAAATAAGTAAAAATAGAACGTGATGAAAGGTTAAGATAATAATTTGCCGGTTTTTTGACGACTACTAAAAATTGGTGAAGAATTTTCAATTAAATAATTTTTTATTCCTCTTAACTTTGCTCCAAGTCCCAAGGTCAAAGTGTCATTTAACCACACCTCTCCTATCTCCTATAAAATTCATTGACGAATGCCGAATCAGCTGAGCCTTAGCGATGTTGCCAGAGTAAGCAATATTCAATCATAACTCATGAAATACCAAAACAATGAATTTTTCCTTTAATAATAATAGTGTGGTAAGTATAGAAATAAATAATAAATGAAAATTTGCAATCAGTAATAGTTAAGTTTGCGACTAGCAATGTAGGGTCGTTTGTCAAATGGGGGCCCCTCTGTTACATGTGGGACAAATTCGATTGCAAAAGAAATCAATAATTTTTTTAAATATTTATAAAATTTTATTAAAGGGTCCCTTACCATCGTTTGTTAGTGGCATTAGCAGCACATTGAGCCATCTTAGATTTCCAGTTCCAAAAACTATCTCGAATGCAGCTATGATTCTTATTGTGAATTAATATCTTTTCAAAATGAAGAATTTTTAGTGAAATATTCATATTTTAGGCGGGCATGTTTTTTTATTTTTTTGTCATTTAAACGCCAGTTAATTGTCACAAAAAATGATTTATTTTAACACAGACACCAGACACAAGTGACACTTGACTTATTTGACATATGAATTCATATTGGTTGCGTTCAAGCCGACAGCTGTTGGCAGCCCCACGATACACAATCATACACGGTATGGCGATAAACGATGACGCGCAGGCTGCGTTCCGGTCTTGTGACGTCACGTGGTTCTAAGACTACATCATGAGATTCCTCATGTCTTTTTTATTGTCAGCAATAAATAAATAATTCTTTGTACGCTTGCATAAGTCGGCAACAGCTATCCATTTAACGTTTAAAAAAATGTCAAGGCCAACTAAATCCCAGAGTTTTCATTGCCAACTTTTGTTTTTCTTATAGCCGCCATATTGTTTTTTATGTTGTTTGGTACAAAAAAATCATGAAAATCAAAAATCAATAACATTAAAAAAAAATTGTGAAAATTACATTTTACTTTTTCGAAAAAAAATTAAAGATTTTTCTATAATAGATCAAGCACAAAGAAAACCACAAGCAAAAAGGATAGAAGCAACATAATTTGACATTTATTTTATAAACAACCTCGCCGCGGTTAATACTTTAAGTCAAAATAAAACCACATGACGTCATTGCGCACTAATAACCAAAATAGTAACAGCAATCGGTATACCATGTATATTAGTGTGCAGCGTTACATATAGGTAAAAAAAAAATTTTCCTTATTCAAAAAAGCAATATCCGGCAAAAGTTGGGATTTACAGTGTATAAGCAGTAAAGTTTTCCAGATTAAAAAAAAAAAAATTCCCTCCACCCCCGCAACACCCCCGAAATTTTCTTGATTATTTTTTTTATTTAACAGGAATGAAAATTTGGGTTTTGATCAGAAGTCACATTTAAAAATTAAAAAAAAAAAAAATCTTTGAATTTCCACCCCCGCCACCACCCCCAATTTTTTTTTCAAAAATAAATTACAGAATTCATTATTGCAATAGACCTTAAATATAAGATTACTATAAATAGAGACTTTTTGTATATTTTCATTTTTCTGTCTGATATCATCTTCCACCCCCGCGACTGCTATTTTGCGTACCAGTTAACGCAGAAGTACCTAATCTCAGGACGTTGACAAAGAAGTGTTGCGGACGAATGCGGAGGGAGGTATGAAAATCATGTGCTCCTGATTTTCGTGTTCCGTGCTGCGACTTCCGTTCTGGTGAAACATTGATCAAAAGTCAATCCGAGGATTATATTTTGACGGTCGTAAGGACTAAGGACCAAACTAGCTCACTTTCTGAAGATTTGAAGCGCCGAACGACTAATGTTGAAGAACACATTATTTGTTTTGATCGGAGAACCGGATTCTTACTATCTGGGACACGTGTCACCCATATCGTCCAGTGCTTCAAATATTTTTAAAAGCATTTTAGAATTCATTGATGGCTCTCACCAGTCCTTGAACAATTTGGAAGTTATTGGTTGCGATGGGACCGTAACTAATACAGGGCATATAAAGCTGGCATTATTGTACATTTGGAACAGCATATCAAAGCTCCGGTCCAGTGGTTCATTTGTCAGCTGCATGCAAATGAACTCCCGCTACGACATTTGATTCAGCACTTAGATGGCAGTGCACAAGGACCAAAAGTTTTGTCAGGAGTAATAGAAAGGCACTTCAAAACTGCGAAGAACTTCCTAGAGTTAATTTTGCTGTAATAACTGCTACATTTCCAGATATTTCTGCATAAACTTTAAGCACAGATCAGAGGTATCTTTTCGATATTTGTCGGCTAGTTTCTACCGGTTTATGTGACGAAGGTTTACTAAAAAGGTAACCTGGAAAATTAGTTCATTCTAGATGGCTTACGACTGCCAATCGAATTTTACGGCTCTATGTTTCCACCCAAAACCCATCACAAAATCTTCAAATTCTTGCGGAATTCGTTGTGAAGGTTTAAACTAAATCATCATGTGTTTATGATGCAAAGCATCTGTTTGATACCATTAAATGATCAAGGTCCAAGGTATCTACCACAGAAACTATTAGATGTCATCGATCCAGTTATCCAAAGAAATGGGTATTTTGGACACCCGGAAAATATGTTATTGGCAATGTTTGCGGACTCCAATAAAGTCATTCGAGAACTGGCATTTAAACGAATTCTAAAACAGTCACATTCTCAAACAGAACTTCGTCCATTTGTTCTACCCAAATTTAATTTCAGAGAAACTGTAATCTTTTAGAAGACTGGCAGGGATTTACTCTCGGATTTACTCTTACCGAACCACCTTTGTTGAGAAAGATATCTGAAGACGATCTGCGAGAGATTGTGGAAAATCCATTTGATTCTTTGGTTTTTAAGAAAATATTGAAGTTCCCATGTTACACCCAAGCAGTAGAAAGGGCAGTAAAGCTTATAACCGAATCTTCCATATTAGTAACTGATTCACAGAAGCGTGACGGTGTTATAAGAAACACTATTTTTTCCAGACAGAGGTTATGCCAAAATTTAATACAAAAAAAGATTTTTTCAATTCTAATAAAGTACTCTATAACAATTTTACATTATATTTTTCCTTGTTTTTAGTGATTTAGGAGCCTTATTTTGGAATAAATAATTAAAATTTTGGAAAAAGTGTATCGATTATTTTTCTCAAAATTAGGTAGGTACCTATTAATTTTTGTATGTTACTGCGGGAGTGGAAAACATCTTTGCAACTAAAAAACAAAACAACTGGTGACTTTTGCTCTTAAAATTGGATACATTCTGTCCCATTAGGCATTGAAATTAAAACAAAAAAAATTAAAAAAAAATTAAAAATTTGCGGGGGTGGAAAAAATTTACTTTTTATTTTTTTTTCTATTATTTTGTTATTCTAACCTAAAATCCCCTCTTTTGATCCCCGTTAGAATTTCCAAATAAAAAATTTATTTTAACGCTGCACCCTAATGTATATGTGTATCGTGGTCGAATGGAGGTAACTTTATTTTTGTAAGGGGACATAGGCCAATGCAATGTAAAATTATTTCTGTCAAAGTCAGCTGTGAAAAAAAGTTAAAGCAAATATTGTTTGAGCTGGCCAAGTGGCTATCAGATCGAGGCCAACTAAAACCCCACCCAGACTTGGTGGGGAGAGAGAAGTGTGACGAGTGGTGGGAGGTGTGGTTTTCAAGGTCGGGTTTTTCAAATTCAAATCATAATCATAGACTGCAAGGTTGCCATATCAAAACTAGCAGTTTATTTTGTATTTTATTCAATAAAGGAATTAACTAATTATTAATAAACAGAAGAGATGATATCTGATTCACTATTTATTTAAATCCAACACTGTTGAGAGAATTGTAACGACCCATATTTTTTTTTATAATTCACTAAAGTTGAGAGAAAAGTTTAAACATCAAATCTGGGTGTTTTTTGTTTTTTCAAATCATTATTAGGTAGGTGCATCTAAGTGGTTATCTTGTGAATTATTTGTTATTATTGTATTTAAAATGTTAGAGAAATTTTATTAGGTATTTGATTTATTCCTGTTGTTGCATATCCTGCTTCTAGATCCAGAATTCCTGCGCACATCACGCTATAAAATATTTCCCCTTCATTCGTTTATCGTTTCGTTCTCCCTATCTCCTATCTCCCTTTCCCTTATTCACCCTTCACACTTCACGCTAGTTTCCTTCTTTAATATTACTATTCCGATCCGATCTGTTTCCTGTTCCTGCTATTTATAATCACAATAAGGGTGTGTAATTTAAATTTTCTTCGGTTCAGATTTTATTCAAAATGATTTTATTAGGATTCCATCTAGACATTATAAGAATGGTCTCGGTTTAGTTTTCGTAAAAATAATGTAGTGAACAGGAGTGAGATAGCGCCCCTATAAATAGGTGCGTGCTTTGTGTGCAGTAATAATGTTCAATCAAGTAAGAAAAAAATAATACTACCTACAATTCTTTTTTTTTTCAACAGTTGGTACTAAAGTATCTTTTTAACTACTTCTCAATAACCTACACCAACCAACTTTACTTTTTATATTTTTATTTTATTATTTTATTTATTAATAATTTCAGGAAGGTGATTGCGATTGTCAATTGTCATAAATAAAAGATAGTGCGTGCGTAAAGTGCGTGTGCGTGAAATCCTGTTAAGATGATAGGGGGTGTTGCCACCTTTAGCATTTATCGTAATAATTATAAAATTCTACCTAGAATGAAGTTATGAATATATTTATTTCTCTTGAAAAACAAAATTTTCTAAAATCTTTAGGTAGAGATCTCTGCAAAGGGCTGCAATATGGGCAAAAATAATTAAGAAACAAGAAAAGAACAAAACGAATTGAGAAAAATGGATGATAGTTCGCCAGATTTAAGCGTGAAACTGCGCAGGGCCGGATCCAGTGATTCCAGGGACTCATTCTACATGGATTTGGATAAGGGAATAGACTCGGATATTGAAGAAATGGCTACAATGTCCGCCGCCGACGCCGGGGACACCACTGCTGATACCTCAGTCACTCCTACCAACCTCCTGCAGGCAAAACTAGAGGACACCAGGTTTGTTATTGAAAATGAAAACAGCATTATAAGAATAAATTAATAATTTAAATAAACCATGTTGCCAATTTTTTATCGTAATTTATTGCAATATTTTACGACGTTGCCGATTCTGCTAAACACTTTGAAATTGATGTTGTTAAATCAAATAAATTGAATAGGGGCTCTTGCGATTTATTCAATAGAATAATCACCTCTTATGTATAGTATATGCAAAGTAGGCATCATTTAAATAACAATATATGAGAAAGTCTCCTTTGCATTAAATCATTCAGTCAAAATAATGTTGCAAAACGGTGGACATAGTTGTACGGACGTGCACACGGAAAATCGCGTATTGAAATGTGCGTGTGCTGTAATGTTTAGGAATTGTGAATTAACTTCCTCTAGCTTGAACCAAAGGTATAAGCAAAGTGCGCCTTATTGTAACAAGAGTATTTTTTTATTTGGGCTATTTTATTTCATTATCAAATTATTACATACAAAAATATATGTATCCACTTTTATTACTCTAATTTTGTTTTTCGTTTCAATTGTCTGTATCTTTATTTTTGCACTTGTTTTCTAATATCATACCTATAAAAGTAATTGGAAATATTTTAAATTTCTATAATAACCATTATTAACTATTATTTCACTTATTGTGGTCCGAATTATTGTATGAGCTTTGATGGGGGAATCCCGTTTTAAATCCTGCTCCTACAAATATTAATAACCATTATAATAAAATACTTCTATAATTCTTATAAGATCATCATAGTCTCAGATTAATGAGACTCCACTGTATGCATTTGCACTCTACAGTGTGTCACAGGCATATGGTACACCCCCTTTTTTTTCTTTTTTTTTTGAGATAATTTTTTGAAATTTGGTACATCGCATATTCTCGATAGAGCGCACTTTTTAGCAGAAAATTGAATTTTTTCCCACATCCGGTTTTTCCGGAAATGTTATCAACTTTTTATTTTTAAATGGGACACCCTATATATTATTATATTTTTGGATTCTATACATTTGTACGAATCCAACAATACCACATAAGTACCATTTTAAATGTCAAATTTGTTTTTATTTAATTTTTTATTTCGCAATTATAGTGTGCCATGACTTCAGTTGTGTTTGTCACAGATGCAAAATGGGTACACCAAGATGTCCCTTATTAAGAGTACTAGTAGATGGTACCTCGGTACCAATATGGTACCCATTTGAAAAAAATGAATCCAGCTCAAAAAATCATTCCGGTGCGCATAATTTATCCATAAATCACTTATTAAGTTAGTACTTTGAACAAAAATTCGATTTTTCTAGCATTAGATGATCCAATTGGAGTAAAACGAAATAGTCATGGCACACTATAATTGAGAAATAAAAAATTAAATAAAAACAAATTTGATATTTAAAATGGTACTTATGTCGTATTGTTGGATTCGTACAAATGTATAGAATCCAAAAATATAATAATATATAGGGTGTCCCATTTAAAAATAAAAAGTTGGTAACATTTCCGGAAAAACCGGATGTGGGAAAAAATTCAATTTTCTGCTAAAAAGTGCGCTCTATCGAGAATATGCGACGTACCAAATTTCAAAAAATTATTTAAAAAAATAAAGAAAAAAAGGGGGTGTACCATGCCTGTGACACACACTGTATGTACCTGCATGTACCTATGATAGTATTTTTCCAAATTGCATTTTTTTATTAAAGGCAACTTATAGCGTATTAAAAAAGAATAGGTACATGAAAAGATTCCTGGCTGCTTAACAAACATGTGAAAGAATACAAAATAAATAATAGTTTTAAGGAAAAAATTAAGTACCAATTTCATGCTTTACTTATGTACACCTAGCTGGCCCATAATACCTCTCCACAACATGAGCGGAGGCAGCAGGAGCAGCGCATATTTAGGGGGTGGTGATCCCCTCTTGCCATCCCCAGCATCCCCGGCTGCTCTTATTGTATCACCAGAATCACTAAGTCATCAGTCAACTCCTGCAAAACCTGCCAAGGCTTCCACACACGTTCAAATAGCACCGTCAGTCAAGTAAGTTGTTGAAATGTTCCTTTAATGATGTAATCATATTTTAAAATGTTGAAATAAAAAGAGATTCTGCGATTATGGAATATTTTGCAAAAAATATCTGCAGTATTCCTTGGCTAGGATTATTATAATTAGGATTAGATTAGGTAGCATTTTAGCAAAGGGATCTTTAATTTTTGATTTTTCTGGTAATTTATCGATTTAATAATCCCCCATTCCTCGGTATAAATAGATTTTTTAATGTGGATTGCTGTTCTAATTGAATACTAATCGTTCCTTTACAATAAAATAAATTATTTAGGGATGGGTAGTCCTAGTCACATAAATCATAGTGCCACTCTCTAACAAAATTTACAAAAAAATAAGCTACATAG
This sequence comes from Malachius bipustulatus, assembly GCA_910589415.1. Classification (NCBI taxonomy): domain Eukaryota; kingdom Metazoa; phylum Arthropoda; class Insecta; order Coleoptera; family Melyridae; genus Malachius; species Malachius bipustulatus. The sequence goes on along the minus strand of OU342634.1, from coordinate 35,910,466 downwards.
GTACCACTTTCAGAGGTTTTAAGATCAGATTAATTCAGTTATGTTTGAAGATTTCAATTAATCAATTACTATAGTTACAATTTGGAAGGTCATGGCTTCAAGATCAAAAAATATCAACGAGATAGCGTTTTATAATTAATTGTATTGAAAATTTCTATCAAATCAAAATTTAAACTTTACATGCAATTAAACTAAAGAAAGTAAGATACCTACTTGCGTTGTTCTTCGGGGTCAATTTACTTTTCTTGTCTATACACGCATTTTCTTATGTCGAATGCTATGGGTCTATTATAGTGAGTCTTGTGAGCAGGTAATAAAATGTTTTTAATTTCTGACGTACATACCTAAAGAAACAAAACAAACAAGCAAATGAAAATACAAAATCTAAGCTTAATGGTTGTAGTGTAGGTATTAAACAAAATCATCTATTTACTGATAAATATTAAAATTTTCAGGACCACGACTCAAAGTCAAGCTTATGCCTTAACACAGTATCAACAATTTTCCTATCCAGTCATGAGAAGACTTTCCAGAGCAGAGAAGCAGATCGAATGGAAACAACTGGGCGCGTAAGTTCTTCTTTAGGTCATCCCACTTCTGATTACCTAATAATAGCACTTTTACAGTGATGCCTTAACGACAACTTTATCGGCCTTGTATGGTAAATTGTTGGTAGTAATGGGAACGGCCTTTCCCATGGCTGAAGTGATTTCGACCTACATCCCGCCGTCTTTTTATGAAGTCTATTATCTCTACCTTTACTTCGGAAGTATGCTGTTTCTCTTCTACATGTACCTTATTCTGGCCAAAGATAAGAGGAACCGAAAAAAAGACAGCAACAATGACTCAAGTTAGTTTTGTGATTCTATAACATTATTATAGTCGCACATTAATTAGAAAAAGGAAATGATCTCAATAAATAAGTTGTCCATATCTAAACCGCCTGTGATTTGTAAATTTATTTATGCAGTTCCTCAGGAGCAAGTTATTCAGGACAAATGTTTATGGGTACTTTTATTCTTTAACAAGGGTCATCTTATATCAACTAGTAAAGCCCTGCTATAAAAAGGAATCTATGTTAATCATATAACTTTAAGTTTTGAAGTTTTTATTTTTTTCTAATTTATTACAGTGGTGTCGCGCTAATCCGGATCAATTAAATCAGAGGCGATCCGGATTATCAAACCAAATTTAGTTGGCTTTTTGTATACTTTAGTGCCATATTTTACAAAGTGTAAGAAGTGCGTTCATTCAAATGAATTTATAAGAGCAGGGTGGCGTAAGACGCTTCGGGACCGACTTGAAGCCTGGAACTCTTTTTGTTTTCACAGCACTGTGGAGTTCTGAGTTTCCCGATGAGTGCTCTATGCAGTTTTGGTTAACACTAAGAAGACGAGACAGTATGCTACGGAGCAATCAAGCAAAATCAATACATATGTACATAATATACAAGTGCATGCCGTTATATGTAAACCAATGCGTGGTTATTTGATATGTACACATGCATTGTGTACATCTATGTGTGCGTGTTAAATCCGGATTATAGAGTACCATAAATTAGTCCGGATTAGAGAATCAAGGGAAATTCGGAGTACAACATACACATTGGGAGAAAGAACTTGATCCGGATTACTGGAACATTCGGATTAGCGCGACACCACTGTAAAAGGATAGTAATAAAATATTATTCTGTTTCAGAGAAGGACTTAAGTAAAGAAGAGATAATAAGTGACGAAGAATCCGACAACGATTCCGAAAGTTCTCACTCTTTTCAGCCTAGACGAAGCTCGCTTTTAATCACCGTTCCAAAGCAGAATCGATACGGAAGCTTTTATCTTCGAATGGGTGCCGTTGGTAAGTTGCTCCAAATTGACTAAAAACAAAAAGTTTGATTTAAATGTTTACAGCTTTTGGTATTGGTAGTATGATATACTCGGGCTTGGAGTTTGGTCAGTACTTTGAAGTTGAAAGCAACACTAAATGCCACAACGTTCTTCTAGCTCTCACTCCTGCAACAAGAATGGCTTTTATTTTTATACAGATGTATTTCATATTTCTCAACAACGAGGTGGGTACATGAATTTTTATTTTCTTATGAATAATTAGGTATAGTTCTTTAAAAGACCAGCGATTTTACTTTTTAAATTATTGTTTTCACTGTCAAATTCACTGCTTCTCTTTTTATCAACTCGCTTTCAGTCCTGTCTGTCTGTCTGTGGCTCAAATTTTTATATCGATTTTAAACTAACTTCTCATAGATCTAGAGCAGACTTTAAACTTTAAATATAGCTCTGAACTGGATGGTAAATGGTAAATGCAATACCAACTCGATTTATTGTGTGTTCAGCAAAAAAAATTGCAAAATCCCCAGCATAATCTCAAGACGTTTAAAACCGATCAAAATTTATAATCAGAGTAACTTATTCATTAGCATCAAGCAAGCTTTTCTCTGTTATTAATAAATTATTTAAAAGTAAAGTAAAATGGCATAGGAATTTGTTCTAGATACTTTTTATCACACCCATTAACAAATAATTTCTCTTCCAGCAAATGAGTGTATACCGTCACAAAATCGCAGCTCGTTTCGGCCTGATGCATATGATCGGCACTAATCTTTCCGTTTGGTTAAATGTCCTCGTGCAGGAGACGAAACACGAGATCCTCACATTCTACAGTCCCGAGAACAATTCTCTGCGCATCTCTCACCGCATTCCTTACAAGACTGACATGCTGGGCTTACCGGACGTCCCCAAGTCGCATCCAGAGGAAGCTCACACTCACCGGATAGTTGCAAGGGGACTCAAAGGGCCCCATCTGCTCTACGAGTGCCGGCGTACTAACATCATCGGCTCGTTAGTGCAGGATGCTTCCCCGTTTTTATTTCCTTGCACCATAGAATACAGTCTTATATGCGCTGCCATTTTATATGTAATGTGGAGGAACATATCTAAGCTATCGACGCCCGGATCTTCGAAGCTGAAAGATTTAAATGCGTATAAAAGAAGTCCTCATCATTATTCGGTCGATTGTGCTAAAGCGCATAAAGGATTGTTTCTAGGAATCCTTTTGCTTGTTCTTACGATCATTTCTTTGATAATATTTTTTGTGTTGATTTCCAGGTCGGATTTTGTAGGTCTCGCCGTTATTGAAGTAAATATTTGTGAATTAACGTTGTACGGTTTGACAACATTGGCTGCCATTGCCGGTATGTGGCAGATAAGGGAACTGAAATATGACGGGACTAAGAATCTACAATTGGATAATATTTTACTTGTCGGGGCTCAAACCGGAATGTTTATCTATAGTACATTCACGATTATAGGTGGACAGTTTACAATACAAAGGAATACCGTATTGGTTCTCGTTACGGCTCTATCGTCGCTGTTGCAGACGACTTGTCAAACGATTTTCATTCTAGACGCTTCGAGGAGGTCTTGCGGGACCCCAGAGCACGTGAAAAGAAAACCAGGGAGACAGATAGTGACATTTTTATTGGTCACAAATCTAGCGATGTGGGCTATCAACACTTTGGAAAAATCGAGGGCGGAATCTCACCCGATTCAGTTGCACTTTTACGGGTTATGGGCGTGGACTATTATAACGCACGTTTCAATGCCTTTGGCTATTTTTTACAGGTTTCATTCAACCGTTTGTTTGTGCGAAATCTGGAAACGGGCCTATAAAATCAAGCCTGCTTACATGTAATATGTAATTATGTAATGATGTAAATCGCATGTTTTGGAAGAAATTGTTTTGATATTTTTTCGTCGATTTTATGGGATCATGGTAGATTATTAGAAACAGGAAACCGTAAGACTGTACTAATGTAGTTCAAAATATACAGGGTGGATTTTTATTAGAAAGTAGATTTGTTATAATAATTTAGTGAATCATTCCTCGCTTTTATGTTACCCCAAGCATTGTTGAAGTCCGATTATTCAGAACAATCAAATAATTATGACAGATTTATTCTTGATGGTCGAAATTCTGGATAACCAATAAATATAATTTTAAAACGAACAGAAATAAGACAATATTTCATCTGAGATAATAAAGCTTACATTACAGGGCCTGATTAAGATCATTACTCTCTAACTGCTAGCAAAGTTTCATTTAGTGGTATGTTTGATCAGTCTGTAGTATTTTCTAATTAAGTCTCAAGATCAAATTTTTTACGTATAAAACTTTCAGGATAAACCAAAGAACGATAAGATTAAGAGGTAGATCTCAAGAAAATTATTGGTCTTCTACTAAAATGGGTCAGTTAATAATAATGAGCAATATTCAATAATATTTAGTGTGCAGTTAGTTTTATTGGACTAAAAACAAATTTTTTTTTTAAATACTAACCTTTTTTCATATCATTATTTTTGTACACCCTGTATATAAATAATATCTCGATTGATTTTTGTAAACATTTTATCAGAGTAAGGGTAGCTTTTATAACTAGATCATATCTTTTTTACGTACATGTTTTATATCATTCAGAATCAATAACTAGGTAGATTTTTTAGATATTTTTATAAAATATTTACTTACTGATGAAATAGTAGTTTTCAGTATTTTTTGATTCTATTACTGTAGAAAAGGAGGCTCAAAATATATAATTGCTCAGGTATATCGTATATCAATATTAGTATTAGTTAACTAACAATAATAATTATTAAAGGTAGCAAATAGGCCACTTATCAATCTATCATATGCCTTTGTAGAATTTATGAAATCAGTGTTCTAAATTTGTATACTAATATTAAAAGTAACCGATATTTTACTAATGTACTAAACTATACTCGTCTATAATAATACTAATATTATACTTATGATGACTACTAATCCTAAATGACATTGACAAATCGGTTGATGCACTATCATTGATCCATGTATTACTCTGTGATTTGAGATACTGTTAAAAAGTTACATATGTTTTGACTTTTCAATATTAAACTGCTCAATTTTGTTTTATATATTATTATTATGTCGTTGTTTGTGATTTTTTTTTCACAGGATTAAAACCAAAGAATAGTAGGTATAAATTAATCGATTTTATATTATTACTTTTACTTTTATGTCGTTTAGGGTTGTTAGGTGCTATACTACCTGTACCTATCTTGAGGTATTAAATTGCATTTGTTCGTGTTCGTAAATTTTGTACCAGTCGAGTGAAACTTCATTAAATTTACCAATACAATAATTATTTGAAGCAGAGGTGGTAAAATAATAATGACCAAATGTTCCTTAAAATAACCATTCAATGTTTTCAGATAAACGTTTATCACAGTTGTAATTATTTAAATAATTTAATGTAAAAATATTTAAGTTACTATATTGACTGTTTTGTTGTGGTTTGAGCTTTATGATAATTAGTATTTACTATGTATTTCTATTTAGTGATTATTTATTTCATAATATTATCAGGAATCATACTTTGTTAATATTATTTAAGTATATTTCATATTATATTTGTTGCCATGTTCATATGTTACTTTTTTATGACATAAAGGTTCTTAATACCAATGAAGTTTTTTTTACATCGAAAACCTCAGCAATAGACTCGTATAATTTCAAAAAGCAGCATTCAAAATTTTCCTTTTATAAATATGTTTATAAATTGTTTACCCCTATATGTTTATAAATAAAAAATAAAGTAAGTTTATTGTTGTTGTCTTTGTCTTGTTGCTAGTTGAAAAGCTTGAAGTAATTACGTGACCGGATTACCTAAAATTATGTTTATTTTACCCAGACTTATATGTATGATAAATTTACTTTGTAGTCGAATTTTAGGGAATAAAGACTTTATAGGTCAATAGCCATTCCATTTGGATAACTGTAAATGAAAAATTTTCCCACTTGTGGCCTTGAAATAAGTCATTTTTACTTTCAAGGCGAATATAGAGGGAAATTAATTATCAACCCTAAATTATTTATTATCGACTGTATATGGTTTAATATAACTTTGAAGTCAGAAATTGGTAAACAATTTGTATTTTTTATATTTTTATTAGTGAAATTAGTTACCTATTATTATTTCCTACAATATTTACTTATAAGTTAAGTCCTCAAAGTAAAAAAACTGACTAAAATATTACTACATAAAATACTTAAAAGTCGAAAAATTAAGTAAAATATAAGTAGTTTTGACTAAAATAGGACAGAATTTCCTAATCTTCACAGAAACGACCAATTTTTCTGCTTGGGTACATTTAATTTGATAAGTTTTGCATTATGAAAACTCGTTGATGGTTAAATGTTGCAAGGGGTGGAGCTAAATGAAGTTTTAAATCAAAAAATGTCGTCCTGACTCCTGATATTTATGCAAATACGGACACTAAAAGTGGCAATAATAGTGCTCTAAAATTTAAGGTGCTTTCAATTAATTAACACTGCTGTAGTGCTGATAAAACTTTTCTTATGGATTCAAATTAGGTGGAAGACCTAAATCTGACAATCTCCATCCGCATTTTCTTATGATAAAAACTTCTATTAAAAAGGGCACCGCATCATGTTTTTTTTAAATTAAATAATAAAAAAGGCACGTCCATAATTTTTATTTGAGAACATTTTAAAAACCTTTTTGAAGAAACACTGAATCACTTTAACTTTTTGACCTTTGTGTGGGCTCCAACATGGCGGATTGGATAGTTAAACTCTGAAGATGTAACTTTATATAAATGTAGTAGGTTAGTTCAATTAAAAATATTTTAATATTCACTTAATTTTCAGGGATTTTTCGAATTTTTGATAATAAAATAAGTATAGAATAAAATTTATAAAAATTAATAATTTCTGTAAGAAGCGGTAAGAAAAAGATTATTCTCATTTTATAATAAACAAACTTACATTGACGAAATTTTTATAATTATTATAACATTTATAACTAAATATTTAATAGGTACTAATTTTTACGAATCTTTTATCCAAATTTGGCACCCTTGCAAAATGAGACGAATCGATTGACGATAACTTTTACAATGCGGCAACATTGCTCGTAAAGTCAACCACCACCATCAAACCAAAACAAACAAATTAAAAAAACAAAACTAAAAATCCAAGGATGTTACAAGTACATAACCCCGTGGATGTCCTTTATTTGCCTTTATCTTTATATAGTTTTGATCTTTTGTTTTCCACTTTCCCAATCCCAACAATTCTTGAATATTGTTCGCGATGTTCTCTTCTGGCTAGTTGAAGTTACAATAATGATTTATATTTTAGATAACCTGTCAATGATTTATAAATTTTTAGTGTTTCAAAGAACTGGATAATTGATTTATTGATGGAGGTCAAACCGGAAAACCTCAAGATAAGTCCCTGTTGTCGTCATAGTATATTATTGCCTTGCCTACACACACACACCGAGCAAGCAAACTATAGTACTATAGTACCTACATAGATAGTGTGGACAAATTATTATTGCTTGTTGCTTGTAAAATGTAAAGTAACAAGATACACACTACAATAATTACATCACTTACATGGTTAGATTTAGATTTCTGTTGTAATGTGCGGGATTGTTTTCAAAAATGTGTGCTGCAAGTGTTAATTGGGTGTGTTAAATACGTATAACGAATTATTAATAATTATTCCTGGTATGCCATATTCCTATCTCGCTCTACTAATACTAAACCACATGACGCTAGTTTTGTTTATTTTTTTCCCTGGCAGTGTCAAAAATTGCTTGAATTATTTGTTTTCAAGTGTCAGGTGTTGAAAATTTATTATGACTTTTGCAAGATTAAAATCAAGTGACAACAGGTAGCAGAGGGGTATTCTTATTGGTTTTTGTGTGTTGAATTTCAAAAATTTAGGAAAACCATGACAGTGTCCTATACTGCTGAGGTTGCCACATGTCGTGGACTTGGATGTTTCTTAAAATTGCTGAAAAGGTGAGCTATTTTTAATTTTAAGACTAACCCCAAACAATAATTATTTAAAAAATATATTCTGACTGAGATATTTAAAAAATATCTACCATAAAAAGATCCTGACTCTTAATTAGTTCACAAAGATGTACCTTTTCCCAATTCTTATGCCCTCTCGGTTAAATATAATATAACAGGACTGGAATAGGTTTTTCATTTCTATATAAGAATGATTATGGTTTAGAAACGAAATGGCAACAATGTTTAAAATTTGATAACAACTGTCACTATTATTAGTTGTCATTTTTGACAGTTCAATAACATGGCTGAAACATAATTTTTGCCAATGACTGTATTCACAAGGGTCTTTGGGTGATATTTGACTTCTTAAATTGTATATTCTGATTGGTTCAAAAGATCAGTCAAAAGAGCATCTATCGCCCTGACTTCCAGTTCACAAAAACTTTCACAAAGATGTACCTTCCCCAGTTTCTTCTGCCCACGATTTAAGTATAACAGACGGTCCATTTCTATGGCTTGTCCACTGAGAGTTGTCCGGTGAGATACCACACTGATCCTGACTATAAAACGATTTGATTTTATAGGTTTTAATTCGTACTAATTACTAATTATTATAATTGTACGAATAGAATCAATTATTGTATTACATAATAATTATATTAATTATTAATAAATATTATAATTATTATATAAATCAATTATCCTCGCAATTATCGTAATTATTGTACAAATTAAAATATATAAAATCAAATCGTTTATAGTCAGGATCAGTGTGGCATCTCACCGGACAACACTCAGTGGACAAGCCATATTGATAACTGTCACTATTAGTTGTCATTTCTGTTACATTTCTGTAAGTATTATTCTTTGTCAGTTCATCATTATTATAAAGATTAAAGCATAAATTTGGCCAATGACTGGGTCCAACAAGTTGGGTCTTACAACAAGTCATAAAAATAACTTTTTTCATAACATACCTTAATAAGCATACCTTAAAATAAGGGTGACAGAAGTGCACTCTGGATTTTTAGAAAGAGGGACTTTCGGAGGAATTTTTGCACAAATTTGCATTAACGCCCATCACAAGGGTTGTTAGAGGGGGAGGAATATTGATATTAATCCGTCAGGTACACGAGGTATATTCTGAATTTTTATAATTTTTTCCCCACCCCTCTTTAAGGGTGACAGAAGTGTACTCTGGATTTTTGGAAAGCGGAAGTTTCGAAGAATATTATATGAAAATTTTCATTAACGCACATATGTCATACAAGGGCCGTTAGAGGGGGTTGAATATTGATATAAATCCGCCAGGTATACGAGATAAATTCTCAAAATTATAATTTTTTTTCATACCTTAAAATAAGGATGACAGAAGTTCACTCTGGATTTTTGAAAAAAGGGACTTTTGGAGGACTTTTTGCAAAAATTTGCATTAACGCACATATCACAGAAGGGTTGTTAGATGGGGGGTATACGAGATAAATTTTAAAAATTAAAACTTTTTTTTCATACCTTAAAATAAGGGTGACAGAAGTGCACTCTGGATTTTTGGAAAGAGGGACTTTTGGAGGACTTTTTGCAAAAATTTGCATTAACACACATATCACGGAAGGGTTGTTAGAGGGGGAGGAATATTGATATAAATCGGTCAGGTATACTAGGTGAATTTCGAATTTTTATAATTTTTCCCCACCACTCTTAAAGAGTGACAGAAGTGCACTCTGGATTTTTGAAAAGCGGAAGTTTCGGAGAATATTATACGAAAATTTTCATTAACGCACATGTCATACAAGGGCCGTTAGAGGGGGTTGAATTGAATATTGATATAAATCCGTCAGGTATACGAGATAAATTATTAAAATTATTATTTTTTTTCATAACGCAAATTAAGGGTGACAGAAGTGGAAAAAAGGACTTTGGGAGGACATTACGCAAAAATTTGCTTTATTAACGCACATATCACTTCACACGAGGGTTGAGGAGTGACAAAAGCATAACAGAAAAGAAAAAAAATTTACAAACTTTTGATCGTGCCTAGTTACCAGTCAAGTCAGACGCTTGTATTTTTATGTTAGGATTAGAATGTAATCGTTTACAGAGTTTATAGGAAGATGCTGTTAATATTCCTCCACGTAGGAATTCATGGCTGAGAAATCGTTGCTAACTTCCCACAAACGAATCAGTACGCAGTAGAGATTAGAAAATTTTAGAGTTTACGTTTTTATGGACATATTTATGATCCAGATGAAGTCTGCAAAAATTTAATTTCGATTCCTCAAGTTACTTCGGTCAGAAAACTTTTAAATCAGAATAATTGAAAGTGTAGAAGTAAAATAATTGTCAACATAAGGAACCTTTACAGATTTTTCTAATTACTTTTATTCTGTGTTACTAACTGTTTATTTTAAGGCCTTGAATAACTTCCCACATAGATACTTGTTGCTAATTATAATGTTTACTTTTGCACTCATATATTGACCATATATCAAAACATGTGACCCCAATAATAATGTTCCATCCAGAAAAAACCTAGAAAAAACACTTACATAAAACATAAACGTATCAGATTATCATCTTACATTTTTATTGACTTTCTGATTCATTTAAGTACACATACAGTTCTCGCTCCATCTCATTAACTCTTACTTTCATTCTGTTAATAATGATGACACCCTTTTGATTTGATTCATTTCGCGAAGTTTATTTACTATCAAAAAGCTATAAACTTTTACTGCATTGTAAACGAGTAAGATTAGATTTCAAATAAAGGGGCAATAAAGTAGATTTATAGGTCGTAACACTTGCGAATCAAAGTTAAATAAATAATTTTCGCTAATTGTAAACAAAATAAAATTTATGTATTTTTTCCAGATGGAAGGGGAGCATATACAAATTAGTCTGGATGGATCTACTTCTGTTTTTATTTTTATACTACGGGCTGAATTTCATGTATAGGTTCCTACTGGACGAACCGGGAAAAGAGTAGGTATCTCTGCTAATATTAATATTCTAACTTTGTTTTCACTGTCAACCTTTATTATAATCTTGAATGTATTTTACTTATTAGTTACTTGTCATCTATTTATACTTTTTATACACTAATTGAACATGGCCATATATGTCTAAGTACATATATTATCGTTAATGAGAGTAATGGTTCAAACTTGCAGTTTGGCACGTTTATTTGCTAGTAATAAAATACAAAGTTGAAAATGTGCAATTAAAAGTCTTCAGAATGGGACGTAATTTTGTGTGAACACAGCCGACTGCAATACTAGTCAGTTAAGCAATCCAGATGGACCATAAAGTCCTCAGTTTTTTCACAAAATGAGAACAAAAATTTTGAAAAGCTAAAAAATTTGAGAACGCGAATTTGCCGGATAAAACGGCTTTCAGTTTCAGAATTACCATCGTCTGGCACGTCCTCTAGCAAATTTTCAAGATGCCACAAGCTATTGAGCGTGTCAAACAATGGTTTTGAGTTAATTTTTTAAGGTGACTCAACTCTTGCAAAATTATTTGGATATTAATTATTACTTATTTGACTATCTGATGAATCCGAATTCACAATAAATGTTGACATAGTGACGAGGAAGCTCTTGAAATTTTCTCATAAATCTTATTTTCTTCCACAATAATAATTAAAGATTCAACCACTGGTTGCAGTTGAATTCAGAATTTTATTTTTACTATACTATCCTGCACAAAATGTATAAATGACTGTATAATTTATGATATTAGGATTAGGGTTAGTGTTACTATAAATAATTTGCACAGCCAGTTAAGAGATGATGTGGCTAATGTTCAGCAGGTTTTTGTAAATATTTAAACAATCCGTCAAAGAAATTCCTTAAATTCAATAATATTCATGTTGTAAATAAATCTGAATTTTTTTTCTAGGTCGTTTTCTAGCATAGTCAATTATTGTCGAGAATACAGTGACCTGATCCCATTATCCTTTGTTTTGGGCTTCTACGTATCAATAGTGGTGACTCGTTGGTGGAGTCAATATACTACCATTCCCTGGCCAGACCCCCTTGCTGTCTTTGTCAGTGCTACCATACACGGGCAGGTCAGTTGTTTTATTTTTATTTATTATTTTTAGGTTTATGTCCTGTTTGCTGCCCAATTTTGTCAATCTGAAATCTTTGTCAATAATAAATTGTAACAGGCTACAATAAATTCTTTTACTGTTGATCACTGTAGAAAGAAAGTTCTTTCGAGAAAAAGAAAAACTTTCAAGATCTCTTTTTTTTAATTTACGATCAATCATGTACAGTTAGAGTCGCGATTATCCAATGTAATTTAGGCTATTAATATTTACTTCAGTTACCTATTTCGTTTTCCAGGATGAAAGAGGCAGAGTGATGAGAAGAACTATAATGAGATACGTCTGTCTCTGCATCACCATGACTTTTGCCATGATTTCTCCTCGTGTGAAAAAGCGCTTTCCCACTCTGGAACACTTTGTTGAGGCTGGTCTCCTCCAGGAAAGTGAACTGGCTATTATGGCTGACTTGGATAAAAAATTCCCATCCTATTCTAAACATTGGTGAGTCACGTAAATAAAATTGAAATTGAGAAAAATGTGGGTACTTCCCCAGTGGCAAAAATAATTAAATCCTTGCCGGAATTGACTGTCTGTCATATTAAATGGTCAAATTTATAGAAACAAAAAGTTTGAAAGCTACGGAAATGGAAAAAGGACATAAAAAGAACGTTGTAACTGATGGTAACTATTTAATAGTAGTCCTTTTTATGAGGAGAAGTAACATTGTTCAACAAACTTCATATTTGAAGCATTTTTAGTCTGTTTCTGTGTTTCATGTCTTACTTTACAATACAACCATGTACCTATTAGGTTTTATGAAATGTGTCATAGCATTTTTATTTTTTATCAAGAAGCTGCGGTGTCATTTTAAAATTTCCAACATTGATATAATGTAGCACAATTTAAACAGGGGTTGTAAAAATGTCTTTTTTAGGTTACCTCTGGTTTGGGCTGCTAGTATAATCACCCGTGCTAGGAGAGAAGGCAGAATCAGAGATGATTTTGCTGTTAAAACTATGATAGATCAGTTGAACATATTCAGAGGGCAATGTGGCACTTTATTGAGCTATGACAGTATTAGTGTTCCGCTTGTATATACTCAGGTAAGTTAGCATCTTTATTAAATTAAAATTTATTGAAACTTTTTCCCCAACTAAGGAAAACAAATTTTAGTAGAGTGTTATTAGCTACTAACTGAAATTTTTCCAAACAAAAATTACTTTCACCTTTCACAGTGGTTTTATTAAACTATTGAACCTTCTATTATAGAGTTAAAGAAAATGTAAATACATGTTCAGATAAAATGTTTTGCTTTGCTTACTTTCACCTGTTTTTTATCTTTAAAATATCTTAACATATTAATTTATCGTCAGGTGGTAACTTTAGCAGTGTATTTCTACTTCCTGACCACCTTGATGGGCCATCAGTGGGTCGAAGGCAATGACTACAAATTCGACTTGTATTTTCCAGTATTCACGACACTTCAGTTCTTTTTCTACGTCGGTTGGCTAAAAGTGGCCGAGTCTTTAATAAACCCCTTCGGAGACGACGATGACGATTTTGAAGTCAATTGGATGGTTGACAGAAACCTTCAAGTGAGTCTTATCGTGTTTATTCAATATGTGTATACTCAACAGCATCCATAAAACAAATTTTGCAGATTTCCTACCTGATAGTAGATGAAATGCACCACGACCACCCAGAGTTATGTCGTGACCAATACTGGGACGAGGTGTTCCCGATGCAGTTGCCTCATACTGCGGCCTCGGCTCCGTTCAAAGGAAAGGAGCCGCAACCGTCCACCACAAACATCGCCCTTAGTAAAGAGGGCGAGACCATCGTGCCGCCGTCCTCTGTCAAGGGAGACGACCAGCCTTACATGAACGACATGCAGAGCGGTCCGATCACCTTTAGCGCAAAACCTGGAGGTGGGTTAAAAGCTAAAGGTTCTCAGACTAGTGTCGGAGCTACTGTTCCTGGTGAGCTTTTATTTATGTTTGTTTTAAGTAAATGGTAATAGGGAAGTAAAGGTTTGGTGTATATTATCCAGTTCTCCTGAAAGTCTTATAGGAAATTAAGCTTGCGTTATAAATTGCAGATACAATATCAAGGACTGCCTCTGTGACCAGCATGTTGAAGCGTTTTTTCAGTCGAGAAGATCAAAAACCGGATGCTGCTAAAGCGGAGAGTAGCGAAATGGCACCGCTTAACCCCACTCCTACTACCCCAGTTTCAAAACAAGCCCCTACTGCCAGTAGAATTACTGAAACCATTGAAGAGGTGAGATATGATTTAAACGCTTCAACTGGTTGTACATAATTGCATCTTTTTGCTTTATTCACGCCACCTTTAAGTCTTATAAAAATTCCTGTTGCATTTTTATTTATTTTTTTGTAGTAAAGACTTAAACTGAATCTGTTCCATCCGGTTAATTAATTGGTGTAAATAGTTATAATACTGACATCTGTTATTTCTTCAGGTAGACGAACAGAACACCATAACCTCTCAACAAAGTAGAAAGGAATCTCGTCCGACAGTGATAGATCTGTTTGGACCCCCGTCTCTTCCCATAGATGTACCTGGGGCTCGCGATCGTCAGACTTACAGGTAGGTTCAAGTTGGGTAAACTATGGTCAAATTCTTCAGCCAGAATTATAATAATTTAAATACAAAATACACCTATTATACAGGGTGTTTCAAAATATGTATCAGAAAATCAATAAAATTGTTCCATTGAGAGATGCCAAGACAAATAATAATATTAGCGATCCAGACAAAACCATACAAACACTTTTCTGAAAGTGAGTTTTTTCAAGGAACTTTGGGGATTCCCTGATGTTCAGAATTACTCTATGCTGGCGGCATTCACAATGCCTTGTCGATCTCAAAATCACCTAATCGAGTACAAATAGAAATTAGCGATGCTAAAATGATATTAAAGTCCACTTTCATACCTGTTCTAAGTAACACAAATCATAATAATTGCCAATGCGGCGATCTCACGTCTTCATTTATCAAATACCAAACTCAAAGAGAACGATCACGACTTCCTCAGGCTGGGACCTGAAACTTATTTTCCCTTTCCTATTGGTCGCTGTCAGATTTATTTCATTACTGGAGACGCGACCATATTATAATGACTCTGGAAAACCACCAACAATTGCAGACAAAAACAACTATCCGGCAACTATGTACAGACTTCTTGTCACTTATATTTTAAAAGATCTACAAGTTTTTGTCATCATTTCCATTTATATTATTTTATGTGGGCTTGTTTGGTAATAAAACAGTTAACAATTCTAATGACTATTTGATCATTTTATTACAGGTCGGACACTGCAGTATATGAACCATTTGAGCTATCTAAGTCAGCTCCCGATCAATCGGAAGCCGATCGGGATGACAAACTGAGCTTTGGAGGATCACTGACAGATGAATCTGGTGAAGATGACGAGTTTGAAAAGTTGAAAAGGAAAAGAGAAGAAGAAAGAATTAACAGGTTCGTTGCGCATCTTGTTATTAAGTTGTGTGTTTTTTATTTTTTGTTTTTGTAGGGTTTTAGCTCGCTCTGCAAGTATGGCAAACAGTCAGGCGGCGTTAAACATATGCAGTGACAGGAGATCTTCCGGTTCCGGTGATAGGAAACCGTCTTTGAGAACTTCAGACACTCCTAGCGGTGACTTCTTTTAAATTTTAATTTAATTTAATGTAGAACGCAAGCAATTCAAAATTTAATTTATTAGTAGTGATATTCAATTTGAGTAATCTTACTTGTATTTATAGATCGTTTAATATTAAGGCTAATTCTGTACCTATCTAAAATGTTTATTATAAAAAATGACTATAAAAAATTAAAAATGTTGTATAAATTAACCGTTTCTGTAAAATAAACATTAGTTACAGAATCGGTCTTGTAGAATATAAAATGTGTAAGAAGTGTCATAATAATTTATTTTAAAGAAAATTCATATGGGGTTTGTTTAGAAGTTTTCTCGTATGTCAAGTTAGAAGGACTGTCAACTTAAACATAATACTTTTATGTTTATCTTTTTTATGGCTATCTTTAGGATCAGTTCTCATTCAGAGAGGCTATAATGTTTTAAATAATTTAGTTTCTACCAGCACTAGTAGAGAACAGTTTATGCTGGAAGTGCATTGCATATGTGAGCTGAAGATTAATGTAAAGCTGTAGTAGAAGATGTTGTTTCTGCTAAATTCTGGAATCTTGCATCAACAATAATTATTATAATGTACAGCTAATATTTTACATGGCAATAATTGCAATAATTGGAGTAACGTTTTAACTTACATAATTTTTTGGAGTTATTTTTTTGATTCAGCAGGTTTAAATGGGCAGAATACTTCCACACTAAATATTGCCCAATTTACCTTAAATAATATTTAAACAATGTTTTAAGAATCGCCAAATGAAAACATTCCATTCAATAATGTTGCAAGGTACATTTTTTGAGTCTCATGTAAAAATGTAAGTTAAAACGTTACTCCGGCCAATGCTCCAATTTATGACAGAGAGCGTTTCAGAGGTTTTACGAAGTCTTCCTTTTAGTTAACTTAGTACCAATTTTGGTTCTAGGTTGAAAGTATAATTAGAGGGGTAATGTTAACCCCTAATTTCCAACAAATTAAAATTACTTCATTTTTATCTACAATTAAATATTTATAAAATATTGATAATTATATTGGGATTGCAGCCAATTACACACAGGTTTTCTCTTTTTTCTTTTTAATTAACCCAAGCTTTCGAGCTTTTCTTTAGCTCTTCATCAGGGGTACTGAAAAGATTGAATTAAATTAATTATTTTTTTTTTTTTGGAATTAACTTACCTATGTTATTTAATTTTTATTTGGTTTATTGGTTCATATTTGTATGTTTTTATAACATCTTCAATTTTTACTCAATTTCTGTAAGTATTATGTAATTTTTTAGCTTCTAATTTTTCATGTATACTTACAATTATTTATTGTTAATCTTTTCAGTACCCCTGACGAAGAGCTAAAGAAAAGCTCGAAAGCTTGGGTTAATTAAAAAGAAAAAAGAGAAAACCTGTGTGTAATTGGCTGCAATCCCAATATAATTATCAATATTTTATAATTACCTACACAGCCAAAACAAATCAAATATTTTTTTATTAAATATTTATGTCAATTGACAATAACAAAAATTATGTAAAAACAATCTACATAAAAACTACAATTTAGTAGTGAAGAATAAAATTTAAAACTATCATAATAATTAAAATTTAGGCTATAATATAATAAAATTAACTTAGACTTTAAACTTTAAGGTGTGGAGTAGGTCCTAAATAAACAAGAATCCATCCTCTCTTGTCTTTGAAAATTATGACACTATTTATAGTTGTTCAACTTATTTTTATAAAATTAGTGCCAGAAAAAATTATGAATATAGATTTTCAATAAATAATTGATATTTATGAAGAAATAGCTTACCTGGATGATGACCTAAACCTAAATTTGCATCAGATTAGTTACAATAAACGATTTTCTAATAGTAATAATGTAACGGAAAAGACCCGGGTCCCTCGATCTTTCACGAAAAGCCACTGTGATCGTCTAGTTTTCCGAATTTCTCCTAATAGGACCGCTCTGTTTTCCTCGTTGTGTTTACCGTAGTTTTTACCGTAGTCACCCCTGCTCGTTGATTGAGGTATGCCAGGATTATATTGGCCGAAACGGATGCGCAAAAGAACCTACTATGACTCATTGTCTTTTCACATACTCGAGATTAATTTATTCTTGAGTTGTTTTGGATCTTTATTTGTGAATTGCAATTCATGATCCTAGCTTTATTTTGGTTATTGGATTTCCTGATATGTGAGGGCGGTTATTACACCTGACAACCCTGCTTTGGTTTGCTTTACTCTATCCTACTCTGAGGGTGCCTTTTGCCCCGTTGCGCTATACGATTTCCACTTTAAAGAGTCATGCTCTTTTACCGGCTACCTGAGGTCTCCATCTGGACATCGAGATGAATGCCTCCCCCAACGTGTGGTAATCGAGTACCTATCATAAATCCTAATCGGTTGTTGCGATGGAACTGGCATTTCCTGATAATATGTGCGAGTAGCAGGTGCTACACCAGACAACCCTGCCTACTGTGGCTGCTAGTTCCAGTTATGGCGCTTACAATGGGAAGAATAGCTCGGTTTCACTTTCTAAATCGTCTGCCTACATTTGGTGCTTGCCTACATTTGCACTAAATAAACTCGGACTCTTTGAAAAATAGGATGATTGAATTATTTCTAATCATGGGCCGTTTTATTTGTTCACAGGTTATTAATTCCTCCTGGGTTTGATTTTCCTACTTTCCTCCTAGCTCTTTATCGATTTCCTATACGTGGATTTGTAATTGTTTGTTGAAATATTCCTCTTTCCTAATATTCGTTGAACGTGATCGAGTAGGTACCTACTACTTACTGGTGGTGCCGCCTAATACCTAGCTGATTATTTTGCCTAATTTAAAATGGGACCGGCATACGTGAAAGTTGCGAATCGGTTTAGTTATTTATTTTCGTGGATTTTGTTTCGAAGAGAGATCTTCCCTGACAATTTTCTCAATGGATTTTCCCTAATTTGTGAAGGAAATTCCCTCAGAATAGGTTCGAAGAGAAGTTGCCAACTGCGAGTATTGAATTCGAGATGTGAGTGAAGTATGTTTCACTGGGATTTCCCGGGATAGATAAGGGAAATTCGACCGGAGTCCGCTATGCCATCTCTGATCGAATTTTTGGGTATAGATAAGGATTAGGTAGCCCGGAGTCCGCTATGCCATCTCTGGGTATCGTATAAAGGGTTAGGAAGTCAGATTCGACCTGCTCGGAAGCTGATCTTAATCTCTCTGGAGCTGCTGTAAGATGTCTGCTTTTATAGAAGCAGTGGCCCGCTTTCTAAACACGACACGCAACAATGAACCTTATTGGCACCGTTGACTTCTTGTGTCTGTTTCTTATCATATCTCACTTGTCTTAAGATTTGGCAAGTTGACCTCGCGGCTACCTTACTAAATTGTCCTGAACTTCAACTACCTAAATTTTCCTTAAAATCGGCCGACGCGTTTTCGTCTTTTCATTGTGCCTAGCTATTTTTTCGCTTTATTGATTGGTTTAATTTTCATTATCGTGGGTGGAATACCTAGCGACTTACTATTGTCTTTGCAAGGGGTTATTGTTTGATTCATGATTTCACAAATCTTCCACCCGGTCTGTATCTAGGTCAGCTCATCCTTTCAATCGGTGCGAGGCGCATTTATTAAGGCATGTGGCAATGCTTTACCCTTGCCGTTGCCTCTCCTTTCGATGTTTAAAAGTGCTGGAATGTTACTAGCTAGAGCATTTTCTCTTTTATGAATATCTAATTTGTTGGCTTCAATATTTCATTGGATTTTAGGGCGCGTAGTTGCGATTTACTTTCCTAACAATTTTACCTTTAGGTAATTACGTACCTATTCTTGCACTGTTTGCTTTTTCGGTTTGGGTTTATTTAACGAGGGAGATGGAAATAATTTCCTTATCATCCTACCTAGGTGCGATCCATTTCAATAATGAATAATAAATTACCATAAACTGAATTATTGATTGTAAATTATTCACACATTTTATAAGCCAATAAATGATAAATCATTGTTATTTTAAATTATACTAACTGATAATTTCTGATTAAATATTTTCAATTCTAATCATGTAAATGTAAATAGATAGATATTTTGACCTTTATTATCTTTGTGATGTAGAAAAGTAAATTGTAAGGGAGAAAGTAAATATCAACAAACCCTAAATGAATTTCACCTTTTTTTTTAGTTTTTGAATTCTCATCTCATCTCATGACTTGCTACTATAATTACGTACCTATTCTTGCACTGTTTGCTTTTTCGGTTTGGGTTTATTTAACGAGGGAGATGGAAATAATTTCCTTATCATCCTACCTAGGTGC
Source organism: Malachius bipustulatus (assembly GCA_910589415.1). Lineage (NCBI taxonomy): Eukaryota > Metazoa > Arthropoda > Insecta > Coleoptera > Melyridae > Malachius > Malachius bipustulatus. Next base: position 35,890,567 of record OU342634.1, on the reverse strand, counting down.
GATCCATTTCAATAATGAATAATAAATTACCATAAACTGAATTATTGATTGTAAATTATTCACACATTTTATAAGCCAATAAATGATAAATCATTGTTATTTTAAATTATACTAACTGATAATTTCTGATTAAATATTTTCAATTCTAATCATGTAAATGTAAATAGATAGATATTTTGACCTTTATTATCTTTGTGATGTAGAAAAGTAAATTGTAAGGGAGAAAGTAAATATCAACAAACCCTAAATGAATTTCACCTTTTTTTTTAGTTTTTGAATTCTCATCTCATCTCATGACTTGCTACTATAAGCTAAATTATTACATTTTACAGAGCTCTAATATCGTATTTTAGTATTAGAAATGTTGCAAAGCGACTGTATATTATAAGCTAAGCTCAAACTTTTCAGTTTTAACTTGACTGAAACAAACATTAGCACAAGCCTTGGCTGTTGAGGTTCTGTAAGTTTTAATAATTCGATTAATAATAATAAGCAAGTTTTAGTTTAGTATCTCTAATTATTATATTACTAACAAGTGATACAAGTACCAATACAGGTACCTACCACCGTCGACAAGATTTTTTTTAACTGAATAACTAATTTAAATATTTGTAAGTAAATTAAATATAAATTAAATACCACTTGCTTTGTGTAAAAAAATGCACCTTTTTAAAATGTTTTTAGTGTAGGTAACTAGTTTTTTAGTTTCGAATCTCTAATTGAAAAAAAAAGAATAATAATTAATTCTAAGACATCTTTTGTTGACTTGTTTGGATGTGGTGGGACAATATGTTAGATTTAATAAGAAAAATTACAAAAATCAGTCTCGTAGTAGAATAATGGTAGTAAGTCATGACATATTTGTATTTTCGTTTGTTTATATTGTTTTAAATGGTGTATTTATTTTTATTTATATTTTCATTTATTTTTAGTATTATTTTTTGTCTATACCGAAGACAATAACGAAAAGCATTCCTTTTGAAAAGACCAAAATATACAAGTACTTATCTACATATAATAGTTACCAAGAAACTGAACATAACACTTTTTTGTTTATTTATATATTTATTTATGAAAAAATTCCAATATCATAATTATGTTATCTTAAAAATATCGCCAAATGTTGTGTAACTGTTTTTAATGTACAAAATCCATGAGTTTTTTCCTGAAAGTGTACCGCTATTTATACTTTTTGGACATTTTGTATTAAAATATTTGAGAGCTTCTAGTAATACTCTTGATATATTCGCGCAAACAGGTCACATTATATATAACATATACAGGGTGGGCCACGGTATACGAAACGGAAGATTATGGCCGTGTCTCTGGATTTTAGGATCTTTTTATTTTTGGAGTGGATAGAGACCCGGCAGAGGTACGTTTTAAAATTATATTCATAATGTACAGGGTGTCCCAAAAGCATAAAACATATCAAAGTTATGTTTTTTTAAATGGAATGCTCCTATGTTATTGCATTTTTAGATTGTCTGAAAAAAGAATATAAGATTGGCTTTTACAGTTGGTGTTTAACTTCAGAAGTTTTTGAGTTATAAAAAAGTGAAAATCGTCATTTTTCAAGTTCATGGCCCTGTACAACGAAAACGGCCGAAGATAGAGAAAAACGGCTTACATGTCCCTATTTTAACTTTTCATGTACTATCCTACGATGTAGATGAAATGTTTATACAGGGTGATAAAAAATTTGAAAAATTCTGAGATTTCTCCACGTGTCGCCAAATAAAAAAATCAAAGAAAGCACAAATGTTTCTATACCATAGGATAGTACACAAAAAGTTAAAATAGGGACATGTAAGCCATTTTTCTCTATCTTAAGCCGTTTTCGTTGTACAGGGCCTTGAACTTGAAAAATGACGATTTTCACTTGTTTATAACTCAAAAACTTCTGAATTTAAACACCAACTGTAAAAGCCAATCTTATTTTCTTTTTTCAGACAATCTAAAAATGCAATAACATAGGAGCATTCCATTTTAAAAAACATAACTTTGATATGTTTTATGCTTTTGGGACACCCTGTACATTATGAATATAATTTTAAAACGTACCTCTGCCGGGTCTCTATCCACTCCAAAAATAAAAAGATCCTAAAATCCAGAGACACGGCCATAATCTTCCGTTTCGTATACCGTGGCCCACCCTGTATATATAAAGTTGATCATAATTTGTGGCTTGCAGTTGTCAATAATGTTTGTAATTTTGTTTATTTAGAAGTATTTTTACACTCGTTTAAAAGCTGTGATAATTAGTGGCTTATGCACTCATGGTCCTCCATTGTATTTCTTAAATAAACAAGTTTAATGATTTCTTTACTAATTATTATTTCTTCATCGAAAGGACAAATAAATTTACCATTATATTTAACTTCAAGCTATAAAAAAACTACCATTTTTACCTGGACATAATGAAATTTCAAATGTACCTACTTCCAATTTTTTCATATCTGCAAAATTTTAATTCTGCGCAATATAAAAGTGGCTGGAATATTAATTTAACACGTTCACTGCTGCACATTTCAACCTGCAACTTCAGTTGTGCTAACTAATATTTTTCTGAAAATTTTCATGCATAGTGTTTTTAAGTAGTAACTATTATTCAATAGAGAGGATAAACCAATTTTTTGTTATCTGGCACTTTTTTTTTCTTCGGCTCTTCAAAGAGCCGGCAGCACTGGAGGTCAAATATAAGGGTTGAGTGCTGCCTGACTCTGATAAGAGTCGTTGTTTCATAAGTAATCCCTAAACACTAAAAGTCACATTATATAAATAAACATTTATTCTAACAAAAACATATAAAAATAGAAGCAAAAAAATCTTCAAACAAAATATTCAAATAAAATATATATTATCGGTGCCTAGATAATATCAAAATAATTTTTTTATTCACGAAAAACGACATAAAAAACTACAAAAAAATTCATACCATACCTATAACAAAAAAAAATATATGTATTTATTATTCTATATGGGAACAAGACGGTCCTGCACTATCGTCCGCCATTTTACTTTGATTATGGTAACATAACCCCGAAAAAACCCGAACTGCACATGTTAAAATGCTAAACAATACTCTTCCACGGTGCGGGTAGAGTATTGTCTTCTGCTGGCTATTGCTAACCGAGATATTCCACATAAAAACAAGTGGGGAGGCTGACTCTTATAAGAGTCGGCCGCACACGTGTATACAGGGTGTCTGCTTAAGGCTGGCCACCGGCTATATCTCGGAAACTAATGGGCCTATAACCTCAAAATAAAAAATTTCCAGACATAAGTGATCAAGAGAAATGCAATGAAAATATTTTCAAGATGGCCGCACTTCCGGAAATACCGGAAGTTGACACCTACTTCGTTATTTTAACGGAAACACCCTGTAAAATATTATATTTTTTAAATGTCTTAAGAAATCTAATACAGGTGGTTTTCACCATTGGAATTTAGATTGAGCGGTTTATGAGTTATAAACAAGTGAAAATCGAAAATTTTCAACTTCAAAGCAGTCTAGAACTAGAACGGCTCAAGATATCTAAAAACGGTTTACATGTCCCTATCTTAACTTTTCACATAGTATCCTACTATGTGGTTTAAATTTTAATACAGGGTGATGAAAAATCGGATAATTTTCATCACCCTGTATCAAAATTTACTCCACATACCGGGATAAAACGTGAAAAGTTAGGATAGGGACATGTAAACCGTTTTTGGATATCTTGAGCCGTTCTAGTTCTAGACTGCTTTGAAGTTGAAAATTTTTGATTTTCACTTGTTTATAACTCATAAACCGCTCAATCTAAATTCCAATGGTGAAAACCACCTGTATTCGATTTTTTCAGACATTTAAAAAATATAATAATATACAGGGTGTTCCTGTTAAAATAACGAAGTAGGTGTCAACTTCCGGTATTTCCGGAAGCGCGGCCATCTTGAAAATATTTTCATTGAATTTCTCGTGATCACTTATGTCTGGAAATTTTTTATTTTGAGGTTCTAGGCCCATTAGTTTCCGAGATATAGCCGGTGGCCAGCCTTAAGCAGACACCCTGTATATAGACTTGACTCTTATAAGAGCCAGTAGCAGCGAACGTGTTAAACATTAAGTGACTGTATAGTTCAATAAAGTCTAAAAAGTCATACGTATCGATTAAGAATACACATCCTTTTGATAGTTCGATTTATTTTGTTTCATATACGTAGTTTTTATAGTAACCGTCCAGTTTGTCTAAACACTCCATCCCGCATAAATAAGTATACGTCAACATTGGTTTTGAATGAGAATTAAATGCACAACACAGAGGATAGAATGTCATTACGTGAATAAATTTTATGTAGTTGTCAGTGGCTCTCAAACTGACTTAAGCGGTTCAATTCATTGTTTGAATCATTTCTTCAAAAATTTACGCTCCTTTACAACTTGACAATTAACTGTTTGACATTTTCTGGTGAAATTAAAAATATTAATTCGGACGGTTAGTGAGACGTCACATCTGACTTTTTAAACTTAATCCTACTATAGTGACAGGATTTAAATATTATTCATTAGTAGTGTATTTTATAATTCAATATACCTAGTGGTTTTTTTTTTTATAAAATATAAGCTACCGCAGCTACTTTAATAAAAACTTGATGGGTAGTGATGAATTTGATGATGATGAACAATTAATTAATTAATTCAGTAGTGGCAACTTAAAATTTGCCTACTAGGATTTAAAACCTTTTCTAATATTTAATTGTTTCAGGCTGCTTTGTATTAAAGTGCTAGCAGTATTATTTTAATTATGTGTGATTTTTAAACTAGCCTATAATAACTAACAGTACTACGTACTAGTGAATATATTTTATCTTTTTTTATCTCCTATCTAATCTGAAATTCAGAAGCGTAATCGATCTCAAGGAAAACATATAGGTTTAATGTTTATCTTGACTGATTAGTTATTGAATATCGTCCACGAGCATTGTATTGGTAGCATTTTTACCTCAATTATTATGTTAATTGATATTTTATTTCATTGTTGAAATCTTAGAGGGTTAAATAATGACTATCACATACACTAGTGAAGTAACAACAGCAAAAAGATTTGGGTGTTTTTTAAAACTTTTAACAAGGTATGACGAAATTACTACATTATACAAATAGCTAATTTTAGCATTGAAGTTGTTAAATTATTGACACCTGCACATTAATAATTTGTTTGTTATTTCCAGATGGAAAGGCAGCATATACAAAATCGTATGGGCAGACTTATTAGTTTTTCTTATTTTGTATTATACCCTTAGAATTATTTATATTTTCGGTATAACCACGGATGCTCAAAAACAGTAAGTAACTAAATAATATGTTCCCATTAAAATTATTTTTCTTTTGTAAAATTGAATTGAATAATATACCCTTTTCTGTCAATATTTTTGGATATTGATGTGCTGAGTTGACTAAAAATTTAAAAAAATGTAAAAGAGAGGTAACTTTTTGAGGTACTTTAAGGTTGTATTTGATGAAAATGAAAAATGACTACCCTACCTAGGTGTAGATAGGCTTAGGCGGCGGTTACATTGGATCCGAATTCGTACGAAAATTTATTCTTACGAATTCGTAAGAAATTAAGTCGTACTAATATGTAAGATAGACTGGTTACATTCAATTACATTCGATTGCATACTAAAATCTGTTGAAACTCAACTTCACACAAGCACTCGAACTTTCGAGAATGCATTACACCTGAACATTACATCTAAACAAAATTATTAATACAGATTTATAAATCTAGTTACTTGTTTTGTGATCACTTGGGTAATACTGTTGCTATGTTAGTGTATCAATAATTTTATTTACGTCTGAAGATGCTACATGAAAAGTAGCGAAACACGTGTAACGTGTTTCATTATTTCATTATTCTATCATCCATCAATATACAGTAGAATTTTCTAAAACATTAGTGTTTTATTCATAATCAATAAGTATGCAGAGATTCTACGAAGTAAGGTTGAAAACATAAATTTTATGATTTCGAAGTATTCGTACGATTGGTTTTTTGTACGAATTCGCATCCAATGTAACCGCCGCCTTAGGCACCTATGCCTGGTTAGCAGGCAGCTACTTGCATTGACCTAAAAATTATTTTCAGGTACTTCAAAAATGTGGTGGAATATTGTGACAAATACAGCAGTTTAATTCCACTAAGTTTTGTATTAGGTTTCTATGTGAGCTTAGTGATGACTCGTTGGTGGAATCAGTACACTGCCCTTCCCTACCCCGATAATTTAGCTATTCTAGTTGGAGCCAGTATTAAAGGAAACGTACGTAAGGTCCACCATTCATCAAAAAAATAACTACGTAAATCTTGATTTCAACTCAACAATATTTTTTTACAGGGAGATTGTCCAAGGATTATAAGGAGGACTATCGTTCGATATGCTTGTCTCTCTTTCACTATAACTTTATCAATGATTTCACCTAGAGTGAAGAGACGGTTTCCTACTTTTGTCCATCTGATTGAAGCAGGTCTATTAACGCATGAAGAGAGGAAGATTATTGAAGACCTGGATACAGATTTCCCAACGTACTCCAAATATTGGTATAATAGTACTAGTACTTACTTTTTTATGTATTTTTTTTAACTATGTCGACCAATTATTAAAGGCTTCCATTGGCATGGGCTTCAAGTATAGTAACAAAAGCTAGAGAGGAGGGTTTAATACACGATGATGATTCTGTGAGTATAATTTTAGAAGAATTAAATGGATTCAGGACAAAATGCGGCAGGATGTTGGATTATGACTGGATCAGCATTCCTCTAGTTTATACACAAGTAATAATTCATTTAAAATATTATTGGGGTGAAATTTAGGGCTTGTTAGTCTGTCTCTCTGCGCTACAATTCTTGCAATCGATTTTTAAACAAACATCCTGAAGAGCTAGAGACTTGAAACTTTAAATATAGCTCAGAATCGGATGACAATGCTATACTAAGTCGCTTTCTTGTCTGTCTGTTTGGCAAAAATTTTGGTTAATTTAGAGCTTCAAAGACCGTGTGAGTGGAGCTAGCTATTATGTCATAATCTCATCAAGATGTTTAAAATCGACTGCAAAATTTCACACAAGTACAAAAAAGAAAATCAAGTTAAACATTTATATAAATAATTTTGTTCTAACTCTCTCTCTCTCTCTGTTTCTAGGTAGTTACTCTAGCAGTATATTCATATTTTGCTGTTACAATAGTAGGAAAACAATACATAGATGGAGAAATTGATAACATCCATGCTTATTTTCCATTTTTACCAGTATTTGAATTCTTCTTCTATATGGGCTGGTTAAAAGTGGCCGAAACATTGATTAATCCATTTGGCGATGACGATGACGATTTCGAGGTTGCTTGGATGATAGATCGCCATCTTCAGGTCAGGATTTTCAATAACATATAAATCCTTTTTAGTTAAATGTCGTTTCATTTCTTATTTTTATATCTTTCGTAGATCAGCATCCTTCTTGTAGATAAGATCCACCATAACCACCCAAGATTAGTTAAAGATCTGTACTGGTCAAAGACTCTACCAATACACTTGCCTCACACAGTGGCCTCATACAAAACTCTTTCTGGTGAATTTCCTGTAACATCAACATCTAATATCAAAGTTAAACCCACAGATCAAGATATTCTATTATTCAACGATTCTAGTGTAAGTTGATATCACATTATTGAGTATCTAAGGATCATTAGAAGGGACTGACAAATTTGAAATATAATCTTTGCCATGCAGAAGTTCATGCAGAAAAAATTCTTATTAACCAAGTAAAAAAAATAATGCAATCATTCCCTTTTGATGGTGATGGTCTCTTATTTTTTCTTATTTTAATTCATTTTGATTTTTAGTCAGATGAAACTGAATATTCCGTCACGGCTAATGGTGAGTAGTCATAGTCAATCAGTCTTACTGTTGAAAGTTTGGATTTTAAAGATAATTAGTTCATTTAAAATGCTCGTCTTAACAACAAATCAAAAGTGGAAGGTTATAAATTCTCAGATTCTGTTTTTTCATTACACCGTACATCGTATATTTTCAGATAACTTGCTCTCTCTATACTATAAAAAAAAAAACAAAGTATTCAATCAAAATTGAAAAGGACTGGTGTGACTTATCTAAGAAAGGCAAAAGTATGATTCTTTACAACTTGCTGAAGATAAGTCACAATGACCTGTTATATGTTAATGACCCTACAATAGTAACTGCTACATTGTAGATAAGATTATGTAGATTATGAGTATTCATAATAGTAATTGTTTGGCAATAATCGATAACGATAATACTTGAATCTGTAATGAATATCTTACTAGCTAACTCCTGGTATTTATACAGTGGTTCAATAATACAGGGTGTAACTAAATAAGTGTGAAACATTTAAGGGGGTGATTCCTCATCGAAAAAAAGATAGGATCTTTCATATAAAGAAACTTCATTGGAGCATCCCTTGTTAAGATACAGCCCCTTAAAGGGGATACATAAAATTTGTTTAACAATTTTTTTCACAAGCACTAAAAAAGTTACAATATTGAAACTAACCTGACATTTTCTACTACCAAAAAAAAAAACACTTAGTCAGTAATTTATTTGGTTCACCCCATGGTTGTAAGGGGTGGAAAACGCAACCCCTAAAATTTATTTCCAATGCAACTTTTTGTCTTATTATTTGTTTACCATTTAAAAATTTATTTCCGATAGCCTGTTTCATTCTAAACAAAAAATGTCTCTTGAATTTTTTGCACAAAATAAACCCAGTTCGCATTTATGACGATGTATCTCTGTAGTTGTTCGTAAAATAATTTTTTGCTGCGAACTGGTTTATTTTGTGCAAAAAATTCAAGAGACATTTTTTGTTTAGAATGAAACAGGCTATCGGAAATAAATTTTTAAATGGTAAACAAATAATAAGACAAAAAGTTGCATTGGAAATAAATTTTAAGGGTTGCGTTTTCCACCCCTTACAACCATGGGGTAAACCAAATAAATTACTGGCTAAGTGTCTTTTTGGTAGTAGAAAATGTCAGGTTAGTTTCAATATTGTAACTTTTTTAGTGCTTGTGAAAAAAATTGTTAAACAAATTTTATGTACCCCCTTTAAGGGGCTGTATCTTAACAAGGGATGCTCCAATGAAGTTTCTTTATATGAAAGATCCTATCTTTTTTTCGATGAGGAATCACCCCCTTAAATGTTTTACACTTATTTAGTTACCCTGTATATATTTTTACATCAATGGATGGATATTCATTTAAAAAATGCCTATTCACAAAAATATTGATCAACAGTGATCTTCTTGAATGTTTCAAAAATAAGGTCGATGTATTATTTCAAACATGACCATGATTAATTTAATCAACAAGCCAGTCAACTGACCCTCCAAAAAGTTGTTTTGTTTTTGATTTCTTTTAATGAAAATGTCAGGGCCGTATTTAGAATTTGGTCGCTTAATTATTTGTATTCCTTAGCATTAAATATTCCTAAATATCAATGCTAATACCAGGGTTCTAAAACTACATTTTGAAACCCTGGTTTATCTAAGACTTGTTTAAGACAAGTACCAGGTGGGAAATAGTCGCTAACTGATTCATAGGACTTAAAAGAACATTCTAGAGTAGATTTTATAAGAAAATATTGAATAATAATAATTCTGACTATATCTCTGTTAAAACAGGAGTTCTTGATGCATGTTGATTATGAATTTTTATTTTTTTACTCAGTAGGTATGGGGAAGAAAAAGGACAACATTTTTAAAACATCTTGTATGTGTCCTAAATATAAAGGTTTTAAAAGCTTTAAACCTTCATTAATCATTAATCTGCAAAATTAATTACTAAACATTATGATTCATTCTTAGGTTCTGATTATTATAATAATGGTTTTAGGATTAATAAGAAGAAATACTAGTAGGACCAGCAATGGACCTAGACGGACTCACAGCATGTTACAAATACCGTTATCGAGTATTAAATTGGAACAGGATAATCAATCCAAATATATAGAAGTAAGCATTATCTAATTTTTCATCAGTAACTCACTCATTTGAGAACTAAAAGTTGCCATGTCCTAAACTACTTCACCTCGTATTTAATTTTTTAGATCCTTTTTTTCAATCTAGAGTTCTTATAATCGCATTTTTACTTGATTTGAAGCTATCTAAAAGCAACACTAATAAACAAAAAGAAACGCCATCTGAATTGGGTTACTTTTCATGCATTAAGATGTAATTTATTCTAAGTTTTTACTCCAAAACTTCAAAGTTTCTAATAAAAACAAAAAACCATTTTTTTTCCTTTTGGCAGTAATTAAAAAATATTTTTGAATATACCGGATGTTCCATAATGAAACTGCTATATCAAATTACATATATGGAACTCTACATCGCTAAATTTTTTAATCAGAATAATACGCACATTTTCATTAATTACTCGAACTTCTGAAGGAGAAATTCTAAAGGTGGCCTTTTCTATCTTTTAAAACAACTGGGGAAAGTTAATGAATTGTTAGTGAGTGTATAATGGCAGATCACGCCTGCTGCTTAATTTCATTTCTGTAACTTGTTCCATATTTAAGAAAAAAATAATTAAAAACTACTTTTTTGTCACCCCATCCAAAAAGTTCTATCTAACAGAAGAGGGTAGAGAAAATGAAACTTGAAAAAGTCAATTCGAAAATAAAATTTAAAACATGCAATTCAAAAAACATAAATTTGATAAGGCAATTTTTGATGGAACACCTCTTTATTCACACACCCTGTACATATATGAAAAAGTACCCCGAATAATAATGTATCTCAAATTCCAGACAAGTGAACTTGTTCTTGTTAATGAAGGCTCAGATACCATAAGCTGTATGATGAATAAGAATAAGGGAGGAGAGATCAGAGGAGATGATACAGATTTTCAAATACTCAGGAGAAAACGATTAAAAGAGAAGAAAAATAGAATTCTCCGATCCACCAGTATAACTAGTGAAGACATCGATCGTGAACTTGGAATACTCTAATGAACACATTGATAATAATTAATTAATGACTTGTTTTAATTAAGAACCGTATTTATATTTTAATACTCAAAGAACATTTTTAAAAAGAAAGCTTTTTTATTGATCTATTATCCATTTATCCATTTAATTTTTTATTACAATTTCCTCGTGGAAATTTGAAGATTGTAAAAGGGGGATGGAATCCATATTCGAATAGGTGTGGACTTTTTTGTATTTTTCTCAAATTGTTCAATAAGAAATTTATTTTGTATGTAAATCTATGACAGGGAAAAAACTGACTAAAGAAATGGCTATAGAAACATACCAAAAGCTAAAATGTAAAAACTAATTTGACCAACTTCAACATGCCTGCTTATCATCTCCAAAAGACCATCAAATTATACTTGAAATTTTGAGATTTTTGAAGGAGGACTGGGCGTGCGTATCCGTAAAAATTCACATTTTCATTTTATGAGATTTTTGTCATGCCAAAAGTTCATATCTCATTAATATCATCAAACTGTGTTAATGCTCATGTTTGGATTATGCTGGGATGAGATATCGGGCTAGGAAGAGGTTATAAATAACTATTATAATTAGGTGCAATATCTGTATGACACAAAATTTATTGCATATAAAAAAATGGTTCGTTTTTTAAAAGTTTTTGAATTTTTTATCTCTAAATTATAATGCAGAATAGTAATAATAACTTTATTGAAGCAGTGAAGCAAGTCACAAAATAAAACGATGAAAATAAATCAATACATATCTAATACACTTTATTAGGTTAATGTAGTTAAATCACTAATTCTTGAGTAAAAAATATTAAATGGTTGGACAATTTAGCAACCACCATAACAAGTGGAATCGAAGTAGATATTTATAACACCTTCCTGTAGATATTTTTTTAGTTTGGCAGAATAATGCTACAGAAAGAAGACCAGAAAACCACATAACATAAATTTAAGGCCCACCAATGAGTACCGCTATTATTGTTTTTGCTTTCACTCATTATTCTGTATTTGCCCTTAGAAATATTGTTGGCCTAAGTCGACCATACGTAATAGTTGACGCCACGCTTGAAAAATTATGCTTTCTTAATGCTGTTCTTTATGAACCAGAAAACACTGTGGTCATAAGCAGAGATGGATTGGGACATTCAGAACAGGCCAGGGATAAGTAAATAATGTAAAGAAGCCATGTAGAGGCAATGGAAAATGTATAAGTCTCAGGGGCGGGCTCCCTCCCCATTTGTAAACGTAGGGATAATTCATATCTAGGGTTCAAACGGGGATTCTGTGGGATATGGAATATTCTCCAAGCAAAGGGGGCCCTGAGCCCTACCCTGCATTTTTTTTTTTTTTTTGCAAAAACTGAGAAATTTTCTATTTTATCGCACTTTTGTGACTTGCAGATTATAAACTGTCCAGGTAAATATACAGAAGTGGTTCCCGAGTTTTCAGGGCAATAATGTGACTGTTATTCAGGTTAGTCGTACATTGTTGCCTGAGCATTTTTACAACATCATATTTTTCAAATAGGGATGATTTGAAACCGGCCAGAATCTAATAAATCACATTTTTTTTTAAGGGGAGAGAGAACTTAACACTGACCTGACTAAAGTCAGTTTCTGGTCATCTCCATTATTGTGGTACCTACAGATCGATCTATCGGCGTATCAATCAAAAAATCAATACAATCTGGCAACACTGTGCAACCTTCACACCTAACAGGTAAATTTTCTTTGAATCTTGTTAATAGTTGATAACCACCTCTGTAGGTATATTTACCATTGTCCATATATTGCATTTTCATTAATAATGAAATTTAAAAAAAGCTTTATAATTTACGATACATAATGTATAGTGGAATAACGAATGTTTACATTGTTAAATAATATGAAAAATAGGAATTATGAATTATTTAGGAAGACGTAATATATTCAGCCTCTTTTCCAGTCTTTTTAATTGTAGCAAGAAGTTCCTCCGCACTCAGAGATGATTTAACTTTCACTAGCTGCTGTTCAAGACTTATATCGATGTTTTCTACATCTACAACAACAGTGTCAGCATGATTTACTTATAATAAAAATATAATTATTTACCTTGAAGTTTGTTTAACACCCTTTGAACGGCACCCGAACAACCTTCGCAAGTCATTGTAACTTTGAATTGGTGAACCTTTACCTGCATTTTTAAAAATAAATAAACCTTATGTTAACACCTCCGATATGAATAAAGTGAAAGCACTTACTTGAGACATTTTAGAAACCGCATAAAACTTGTTTAAAAGGCGAACTGCTGACTTGGTCAATGACTTTATAATTAATTTATCTTTGTTATTATCGCCCTGATAATGAATCTAAATAATATTGAAATTGGAAAATGTTTAATGTTTAGTGTTTCTGTTACTCATTCTGGGATGAAATATTTTTTATTTTTTTAAATGTGTAATACGTCATCATCGTCACGCCAGTTCAGTTCAGTTATTTTTTTTAATGGCTTGGCTTTCATGCGTTTGTGTATTTAGCCAGTTACATGCCTCCAGGCTCCAGGGGAGAATTTTTAGCGGCCAGAGGATTGTTACTTTTTTATTTACGTTAGAATAAAAATATGAAAGTCATTAAAAAACGCCATTAGACGCACTTGTGACTGACTGGTAGCGCATGTGCACTATATTACAACTGTAATCTTTTGAAAAAAATTAAATTGAGATACAAATTTTAAAACCAACGTGTAGTTGACTAAATACACCTGAAGTTTAAAAGCCATGAAAAACACTGAACTGAACTAATAAGATAAACTTAAAAGTCAATTATACAAATGTCATCATAACTGTCATGTCAAGTCAAATAATATCAAAATGGTTAATGGCTGCATTCCTGCATTTTCAAAAAGTTACTAATTTAGACAAGGACAAGACTGATAACAAAATAATTAATAATTATTATTAATCAAACCGAAGATGAACATTATCCGAAAGTTACCCTATAATAAATTAAAAAAACTGCATGAAGTGGTATGTGATTTTTCAAATTTTTACATAAATAATAATCTTGAAATTCTTCAATTTCAGGTAGTCCCTTTACGGTATTCTGGATGGGCCCCATCAAAATTCCTAGAAGACATCCCAGAACCTACTGTGAAATACGAAGTCACAAAGGATCCCATCGATTGGAAGTACGTAGAAAGACTGCTACCTCCGGAAACTGTTCCAGAACCAGCGGAAAAGGATTCATATCCTTCGGGATGGAAGCCGCAGGCCAAGAATCTGAGCGACAGACCTTACTTTGTAGCTAGGACCAAAAATCATATGATTCCCGTTTATTTAGACATAAGACAATTTGGTATAAAGCGATTGACTTTTGTGAGAAAAATACAGGGAGATATTTGGTTGCTTGAGAAAGAAATCAAAGAGTTCTTGCAGTCTCAACAGTTGAGACCTATTAGATCGCAAGTAAATGAGTTTGCGGGGTATATTTGTATAAACGGTGATTATGTGAATGCCATTAAATATTGGTTGGAGCAAAGAAACTTCTAATTGGAAATAGAGAACTTGTTAAATTGTAGATTAGACGTCTTCTGTCATCCTCCTCGTTGGCAACTTTTGATTGAAAATGGATTATCACCCTTTTTTATTAATATATAAATTAGGAATGAAATCTGAACATTTTGAAATAAATAATTTCAAATCTTTGTTGTATGATTTTCAGCAAAACTACTTACAAATCATAATTTCACCTGAGAAACTGTTAGAAAATATTGACGAAAAGCTCATTTTACATTGCTCCACATCCTTTCCTGTCTATCCCATACAGTGTCACCGGTCGAGAGTACACAGCCTGTCTACTCAACTCACAGCTAATCAACAGGAACAAAGACTTAATCTTGAGCTAACCAGTCGGAGGGGTATTTTTTTTCAAATTAAAGGGAGTTCGACTTCTGGAAAAAGGAGCTAAATCTACTGCCATTTAAATAATGGGAGTTATAAGGAAATCAAGTTTAAGGGAAGCCGAGTTGGGAGAATTGACTTGTATTTGTTGCATTATCACATGCATGTTTCTTGTCCTTTTTTTTACCATTGTAAATGTTCACTAATTGGAAAAGGGGGTGGGCGAGCTACAGTGTTCATTAACCTGCATCAATTCCCCCTCCAGTAGTTCAAATACTCTGGTTGTTAGTTGGGCTGCAAGTATTTCGTATTTCTAATCTTAAGAAGTGAACTCGTTATTAGTTTTTGTAAGTTTTCGTTAAGAAAAGAAGCAAATCACATCAACTAAAAGTGTATCTTAAATCTCGTAAACATTGGTATTTTTTTGCTTTTTCCTAAATTTATAAGTGTTCTACATAGTGCGTTTATTAAGAATAAAGAATTTGTAGGTCATACATGGATACGAGTGGTAAGACTTAAGACTACTTGCTTACTGAAAAACAACTCCCATGTAAGAGAATTTACATCTTTGAAAAACTAGCATTTATTAAATTACAAAACTATTGCAAAACGTTAAGAACTATGAAAACAATAATAATTATCACAAAACATTCAATACTTTTTCAAAGTTTTCCTAATCAAAGCTAATCTCTGTTTATGCGCTTCCGTCGTCAAGCTCCTCTTGTAAGGTCTCAATTCTGCAGTTCCCAATCCTGGTGTCCACATACTGTAATTCCTGTTCAGAAACTGCTGCACGTCTTTTACTTCAATAGTGCTCACTTGTCGATTCTTTGCAATTAAAGACGCCCCATTCAGACACCTTTCGACAAAATCGTCAACGTAATTCAATATTATTTCCTCTACTTCGTCTTCCAATGTCAGTGTTGGGTCCGTGTCTCGCACCAAGTCTTGTAAACGTTGTTTTGTCAAAACCGCTTGTCCCGATTCTGCGGTCTGCGGTGCGGCTTTAGTAACTGCGTTGGCGATGTGGTTTTGAACGGGGATATTATGCACCCCAACGATGTTGGGTCCGGCTACGGGAATTGTTTCGACTACAATTCCGGGTTTTATGTCGTTCTGTTGATCTGGAACATGAGCGAGAGTGGTGGCAATGGGAATTCCATTGTTTGTGTTCACGGCAGTCATTATTGTGTGGGAAATGGGAACTTGGTTGATCACGATGTTCTGGGGTTGAATTATGTTGTTTTGAACTGACATTGTGGTGAATTTTACCGTATTATCACACGACTGTTGTAGTAAGAGGTGGTAGCTTACTCAGGTCCTGTGCCCAAATATTTAGCAGTTGCAATATTTTTCTCACTCTTAGTGCAACCTTGTTGTACAAAGTATAACAATTACACTATTATAACTCAAAACAATACTTAATTAATATCATAACACATTTCTGGACTGTAGTGCTGATGAGTGCAAGCAAGAATAATCCAAACTGCGAAAATGGACTAACACAAACTCGTCGACAATTTTGGTGAAGTTGACTGATGTAGTAAGTATAAGTAAGTAAGAAGTAAGTGTTTATTTCTAATGTTTTAATAAAGTTAAAGTTTAATAGAGTGTTTTAGTACTTTTCTTTTACAAAAATTATAAATGTCAAAGACTCGAAGCAAAGCCCTCAACCCTCAACTCAACTCATCAATCAAAGCAAAGCAATAAAGCATAAAATAGAAGAAAAGAAAATCAAGCGGGGACAGAAATGTCAATTGTCAAAACAAAAAAGGATGAAAATTGACATTTGTCATGGCGAGCCTTTTTGCAGCTCTATTCTATTTTGGGTACGTTCAGTAGTCCAGTCATGCTTGTTGCAGCAAAAACTAAAACACTACTACTGTACTTGTACTGTGAAACATCTGATCATAGATGCTTAATAATTTATTGTAATGATCTCTGCCTCTGATTGAAACACGGACCTTGAACCTTGACCTACCTCAACTAAAAACTTTGAAGTCACCAATTGCGGAGTAATTTGCCATTACCATCCTTCCTGATGTTTTATACTCATCGGATAAATGACTTGACTTTTGAGATATTCTGCTAAGACAACTGACAACGCATAAGGCGCGTTCAAGTAATAATACTATAATAGTGGAAGATGAGTGGTACATTTGTATCGTGATCGTGTGATCCACAAAATTTTTCATCAACTATTGACTTGAATATAATGAAGCATGTCTGCCAGATAAAACACAAACAATTGGTAGGTGTGTAAGTGAACCACTCCAATCAATGATCTACAAATCATCGAACAATAAACAAAAACATGACTACTTGCATAATGAACTTTGTTAGAGTAAAGAAACTAACCTGGAACATTAACGATATCTGCTGAGTACGTGTGGTGCTGGTGCTGAGTTTCTTACTAATTGCAGTTTGGCATTGGTTGTATTTCATGGGGGATGAACAACTCGAGCCGTTGTAGGGTATCTGTATTACCGACACTGACCCTTACTAGCCTTATTGTCGGTAATACAAGTACCATAAATCGATGTTATCTCAGAATATTCTGTCTTTCAGAATGAGGATAAAACAATATTTCAATTTGACGTTTCCGTTCCAGTTTAGGTTTTTAAATGTTACAATTATTATCATTTACCATTTTATAATTTCACTTCCAAAGCACAAAAAATAACAAAATTTATTAAGAATGGTGGTCAAAAATGTCATGAATCATAAAAAAGTGACAATTAAGGTAGGTGTTTAGTAACATACCAGTAATTTCATCACGTTCTTAAATTATTATAGTCATAAATTATTGTTTTTCGCCTTATTATTATCTTTAATATTTTAATGAAACTGACAGGAATTGAAATTAAATATGACACATGAGAATTTGAACTACAAAAGTTATTTCAGAATTATTTTAGTAAAATGAGCTCAGACATGACTGCAATAGCCATCTCTCTCTTCCAAGGCACTAGTTGATGAAAAATTTTGTGGATCACAGGATACATTAATATCACATTCAATTTCAAGGGCGCACTGTGGTAACTGGATTGGACTGGTAAAAGCGACAACAGAATCATGAGCGTCAAGTAGGAGAAGGATGAACGATTTATAATAATAATTGTATGCTATGCCACAGAATTCTGTGACTATGCTGTCTAATTTCACTTTGGTTGCTTATTAATAGTTTACAGTGACTAGGGTCCATATTTATGAGCTCAAGATGGAGGAGGGTTGTTGAGCAAAATCTCATAAGGGAGGGGGACAATGAAATGAAAATCTGATTAATTTTGAGATAAAAATTTGTTAGAAAATCAGTCCTGTCCTGAGCATAGACAATATCAAATATTGTTCAATTTAATTATTCATATAGGGAGAGCCTCACTCCAGGTGTACCTTTTTTTTACCAAAACTCAGGGAGGGGTAAGAAAATTATTGAAAAAACACTTCACCAAATTAATGTAGGTCCCTTTTGAAAAAGTTAACTTTTCTTCTGTACCTATTGACTGGGGTAAGGGGGTAACTAGTTAAATATCTCTTCCTGGTCAATTTGATTCACTGAATTACAATTTGGCAAAAGAAAATGTATTTATATAATTCAATGCAGAAGCACTTACAAGATTTGCCATGATACAAGTATTATTTAGAGAGCAGGAAATAGGGATACCAATTATTATTCGTAAGGAAGAGGAAATTATTTTTTTGGTTTTTACTCACTTAATAAACACCATTTCAATTTATTGGAGTTTTATTAAATTCGCTTAAAATACCTTTACAATTTAGTACTGCAAATGAGTGCTACTTAAAACTGGAAAATGTACATCATGGATTTTTTACAAGTAGTTTATCACGCCAGGAAGAGAATTTTTTATTGCACAATTCAAGCCAAAAAAAATCCTGGACACCCTCAAAAGTTACAAAAAGAAAAACCGATGGGAGTTTTCCTAAATTATTTCAACTACTCACCTGCCTAATACCACTGTAGGTAAAAATTACGTTTATCGGATAATAAAAAAATTGCTCCATTTTATTTATAGCACAAAGTATAATTAGTAGATAGGAATTTGTTCTGCAAAATATAAAACAAGAATAATTAATAAAAACCATGTTGGACCAAAACATGATAAAAGGACAGATTTCAACACTATAATTTCAAATAACATAAAAAGAAAGTAAACATGATGTGATGTGCTCTGTACAGTTTAACGAATGCAGATCCACAATAATAGGAATATATTCAAACAATATCACTTTGTAAAAAAGGAGCACATAATAATAAAGTTTCACTTTATGCACAGCATGTTTAAAATAAATGCTAAAATGAATTACATAACTGATCAAATATATGCATAAACATGCCTAATTATATTCAATATTCTTACAACATTATTTAAATAATACAATTATATATAAACTCT
Organism: Malachius bipustulatus; assembly: GCA_910589415.1. Lineage (NCBI taxonomy): Eukaryota > Metazoa > Arthropoda > Insecta > Coleoptera > Melyridae > Malachius > Malachius bipustulatus. The sequence continues at coordinate 35,871,256 of OU342634.1, read as the reverse complement.
CAATATACACAATTTTGATATCATCACTTTTCACGTGTTTTATCGTCTTCTTCCCGTCTCTCTATTTCTTCTTTAATATAACCACTGGGCTGTCGCTACACTTTACCCGAACTGTTTTTTAATTTCAAACTATGCTCTATGCAGTCTATTTCTGCCCAATTGGTACGCACATCAAAGAACAGCTAAAACAGAATAAAAAAAAATTAAATTACCATCTTGATGAAAAAAATGATGAGATCTTTCTCATTGTTTATAGTGCATTTTCCCTGTCTACAATTTCTTTGCATATAAAATACTTTACCTGATTAAGCCAAGATTCATCAGCAAGCAGCTCATTGAGGATGCAGGTGGTATCCTTGTTTGGATCTGTCTTCCTCTTTTCGGCCACCCGCTTGGCACACTCTATATACATTAGATACTTCTGGTGTGTCACTTTGTTAGACAATTCCACTCGCTCAGCACATATACGGCACATTAGGAAGTCCTTAAATGGAAATTAAACAAAATCTCATTTATCGCTTGCACACTACTTAAAATTATGGCAAGTTCACTGGTATGCTAAAATTCCGCACTCACCTTCTCATTCATGGCTCTTGGATCAGGAGGACAGCCTTCTAAAGTAGTGCTATTGTAGGGCTGTCCGTACATGAGAACTCTCACAGCTACACCTGTCCGTCCGCAGGCTTGACACGCCCGGCACTGGGCGTCTGCAGCGTTTAGCTCCCCAATCACATTGAAACAAGGCCAAGTGCATACGGCCGCCTGCACCGCCCCCGGCCAATGCAGCAGCTGTAGCAGCTTTTGTTTCTTGCTCTCGGTTATCTCATCTATCGTTTTAACATTCGAGAGGAAATATTCATCTGCAAAAGAAAACAGACAATAAATCACGAGTCTCCAGGAACATAATGATGTAAAAGTGGTAAATTAATTACTGACCTTTCTCCTGAAATATCTCGGTGAGGAAATTTGAATCCAGTGCTTGCGATATGAGGGTCTGTATGTAGACTTCAAAGTTGTCTTGATAGTGCTCGCAGTCTCGCATGCATCGATCCAACTGCTGCTGGTCTACGATGATCATCTCATCTCTTAAGAATTCCACTACGGTTTCTAAATGGCCATGTGAGCGATACTTCACTGGGATGCTCACGTACTGTTTTCGACTTTCGGGTGTCCAGGATGTGTACTGTTTAAAACAAATAAATTAACAATCAGTCAAGTAGTTAAATGTTAATATGACCTGTTCAATATTAGCTAAAAGAAAAACTATCAAGGAAAAATTTACATAAAAAATGAAAACTCAACAAGTATCAAGCAAGCTTTTCATTTACAATTTTAATAAGAATTTCTTCCAATTTTATACTTCTCATTTCAAACTCACTATTTTGAAAAAAAAACTTATAATCAAGGCCCTGTATATCTGAGATTTAATAATTGAAGGTATTGCAACTCACAGTGGAAATGTTTCTGTACAGAGTAATCCCTCCCTCTTCAAAAGGCTCGTACTTCTGAAGCAAAGCCTTCCCATCGACCCGCCAAATGGAAGGCCATTCTTGGCTCAGTTCAGATTTGATGGCAACAAATTCACCAGGCTGAAAAAAAAATACGTATTTCAAATGTCGGTACACAAATAAATTCAATGACACTAGCTGATAATTTAAAAAGACAACATACCTACGTAAATTGAATAAAAATAAAATGCTTAAAAAATTTAAAATAAATAAAAAACTAAAATATTTATAAACAGGTTAAAGAAACTGAAGGCTAGTAAGCTAAGAGTGAAGTCTTTTTTCAACCGCCTATTCCACTCTGGGTTATTTATAAAGAGGTATAATGTAACAGAGAATGCCAGCCAACCCTGTTACAAGATAATGAACTTATCAAGGAACTTATAATAAAAGCGTAAATAATAATGCATTGTCTCTTAGGCCTACCTATTTATAATAATTTTAAATCAAAACTTAAGTCGTGCTTGAAATAAAAAATTCAAATGCGCCAGCCAACTGCAATTTTAAATGAAAAAACTCTCTTCAAACAACAAACATTTGCAGAAAAGAAATGTTTCCACAGCATACCTGATATTGTTTATCTTTCGGCCTATTAGACTGCACAAACAAAAATCAACAATTACTCTGCAATTCTGAACAATCTCAAAACATAACCTACCTTATAAGGATTGTCATCTTGACTGTCGGTCACAGAATTGTGCTTCAAAGAGGCGGCTATATTGTCTTCTAGGGTTGGCGCTTGTTTATTCTTGTTTCCTGGAAAAACATTCAGCAATTTAGAAAACCTACCCCCCGGGAAAAGAACAAAAATACTCCTCCTTACCGGATTTGACTTTTTTCGTTTTCGTCACATCTTCGTCCCACACATCAATTCCAGCACACTGAGCAGCTGCGAGGATCAAATTCCTGGACGATTTCTTCTTCGACGATGCTACAATAAAAAGTGAAAACTAAATTTAGAATTTGATGGTGCGGAAAATAATTGAGAATACTTACGAGGTCGTCCCCGTCGCTTCTTTACAACAGTTTCATCATCAGAACCATGTTCTTTTGCCTGAGGGGTCCAAGCGGGATCAGAATCGGAATCCTGGTATTCTGGAGGCTCTTCCACCTCGTCGTCCTCCTTCATCACATCTTTCAGGGTGGTTGTAATTTTTTCTTTCGCTGCACGCTTTGTTGTGGTCCTTCGAGGTAGGTGCTCTTCTTTTTCCTTCACTGAAATCAAAGCTTCGTTTATAGAAGACAGAAAATTATTTTGCATCAATTTAAATCCATTTGCAGTACTCTTGTAAAAATAGGGAAAATGATTGATGACTTTTTTGTATTAACAGAGCTGGCTACTTAAAGAGTAGATCGGCTCAGAAATTTACATGTGAAAAATTCCAGGTGACTAGATTAAAATTACTTCCAATGTATTAAAGAAGGGTTCATTAAATTTTTTTTAATCCTTACTTTCTTGAATCTTTGCGCAATAAAGCTTATAATATGCACTCACTCTCTTTCTTCAAGGCCTTCTCTTTCCGCTTCTCCATTTTCTCTCGTTTAAGCCGTTCCATCAGCTCCCTCTTCTCCTTTTGCTCACGCTGTTTCTGAGCCATAATCTTTTCCTTTTCAGCTCGACGTTGCTTTTTCACTTCAGCCTGCTGCTGAGGGGTCATATTATCTCGTTGACGACGTTTAGTACTCTCCCGAGGCCCACTTGTAGGCGATGCCTTTTTCACACTAAAGAAGTCATCGTCAGAACTAAACCCGTCGTCCGAACTATCAAAGCTGTCACGTTTGCGCTCCTTGGGTAAAGGGAAGTACCTGCACAAAAGGAACAGTCAATTGAGATTTTACGCGCAATAGTTCTTATTGATCATCAAGTTTTATAACGTCTACTACCCAAAGTAAGTTTCGAAGCTTACCTGGGATCGTCCTGGGGATCTCCCTGGGTGCTCAGTCTGACCGGTGGTGGTATGACGGGCTGGACGGGCGCCGCATGTTGTAGGGGCTGCGGCGGTGCCCCCTGGGAGCCCCCCTGCTCCGCATTGTCGGCGGCAGGAGGTACCGGTGGCCGGCTCTTCACCCAAGATTGCTGCTTTCGACTGCCCTTGACTGCAGGCGGTGGAGACGTGTCTCGGATGCCGTTGATGAATTTCAAGTAGCTGTCCAGGAAATTGTCTGTACCGGGGCGTTTGGGATCAGGCTTGGCGGGCGGCGGAGCTGGCGGCCGTTGCGGGGTCAAGCTGGGTGGTGTGGGGCGAACACCTGAGGTGGCGGTCGAGGCACGAAGATTATCTGCAGTTTTAAACAGTTCAAATATACAGTTCAAGGATACGAAGCTGAAAATAAAAAATTCAACAACACTGACCTTGCGAGAGGAAATTGAGCTCCTCCTCGATATTAGGCACGACCACTTTAGGCTGATCCTCGGCCTCCTGTGGACTCTCGGTTGGTGGCTGAGGCTGAGGATGCTGTCCGTGGTGGTACGCTCCCGGCTGATGTTGCTGCTGAGCCATCGCCTGTTGCTCCTGATACGTGGTCAAAGTGGTCAGTTCTACACTACCACCGCCACCTGCAGGCACGTAACTTCGCTCTAAACACAATCACAACCTTTGATTGGGCAAACGTTTCTAATCTCGAATTTAAGAATATAAAACCACCACCAAGGTCAGTCAAAGGACAATACTTTTGAAACGTTTCAAAATTATTATTAATGCTCTAACAGGTATGTGCAAGTTGTATTTTGAAGCTTATTTATACCTTAGAGTCGGGTCTAGATTAGGATTTAGATTCAAAATTAAATAGTGATTGGGTAGACAGAATCAATGGTAATAATTTGCGAATTATTAGGAAGGTGACACTGATGGCAAGCGGGAAACTTTAATTCAAATAAACTTAGTTTGGAAGCTAGACATCTCCGAGAAATTTTCCCAAAAATGTGTCTTGCCTACTATGTGTCTTCTAGCTTTTGATAGAGATTTACATTTTGAAAGAATTTTTTGACTCTTAAAATTCTCATTCATTATAACTTGAATGTTCAAAAGTTGTACTATTTAAAAGCTTTACTGAAGGGCGAACCTGCACTTTTATTCGGTTCTTTGGAAACCACAGACTCAAATTATGAAATCACATGATCTCTTCTACAAAAAAGGTCTTTGTAGTATTTTTATAAGTCGCAAATTACCATAAAATAAAGTAAAAGTACGACTAAAACAAAGATGAAGCAAGTGTATCACAATATCACAATAAGATGACTAATTTTCCTCCCTGGTTTTGTGGGGAGTACCGGTAACATTACTACTGAACAATTATCACAACAATGAAAAATAAATTAAAATTATTTTATAACAAAGAACAAGAAAAAGAAACAACTTACTAATTTCAGACAAAAAAATATAATTTAGAAAGCGCTTCATTAAAAAAAAAAAAAAACTGATAAGGATTCCTACCTGACTGATACTCGGCCGCGGCCGCCGCTCCCACGGCATGTGGCACCGCGAAAGGAGTGAAATACGGAAGATGGTGCGCCGCGTGAGGATGATGCGGTGGCGGAGGCACCATCAACCCCTGATGGTGATGCTGGTGTTGGTGATGGATGGCCGCCGCCGCCGCAGCTGCCTGGCTCGCCGCAAAGATCTTGGTAGCTGCTGCGGGGGGCAAGTTCCAGCGATCCAGGTCGTAGTAAGTGGCACCTGGTGTCGCAGCCGTGCTGGGGCCATTCTGTGACTGGGGAGTAGCCGAGTGGGCTGGTGGAGGTACTCGACCTGGAACTGAAAACAATGATCAAAAGTTGATTAATAAAAAAATCGGTACCCAATACTTTTTACACCATTACAGATTTTAAAAAAACAACTCACCGGTTTCTCCCGAGACAGCAGCAGCAGCAGCAGCCGCCGCAGCTTTATCGTTACTTTTCCTCCTCTTTGCCGGTGGTTTGATCTCTTCTTTAACTTCAGTTTGGATCTGGCAACTCTGCTGCTGAAGATTCTTCACAATACTCATCGGATCCCCTCTACAGCTGGACAGATCCTGAAGCTGTACCTGATGCCCGTTGTTAGTGTCAAAGTATCCATGCACACGCTGCTGACCGCTCTCGCTCCTCGATGGCAGCTCTATCTGTCGCGTGGGAATCTCTATACTATTACCCGGGTTATAATTGTTTGCATTCTGATTGAATTTTCTCCCTTGCCTGTCATCCCAGCAGTTCTGCGTTTGATTGTTCTGCTGGATATTGTTGCGATCGTAACGTTCGGTGTTTAACGCACGGGTAATAACAGAGGAATAAGCGACGTTGCCTTGTGGCGAAGGACGTGGCACAGAGACATCTAACGGAGATCCAGGAGTAACTTGGTTCTGTTGCGGAGAAGAAATGGGATTCATGGGGCTGTTATACATAGGATATGCGGGACTGGGAGCATGTCCCAATGGTGAAGCTTGAGAATGGGCCTGCAGTGGACTCTGCCGTCGTGGGATGACAACATTGCAATCGGGCCCATTTGTACTGTACTCCGACGATTTTGGGCGTTGAAAGTCACTCTCGTTGTTTGCATTCTGCTGGTTGAAGTGCCGATAGTTGTGCTGAAATTGCGGAGCTCGTTTCGCCGAAGAATTGTTACTGCCGGAATAGTTCAAACGACCCGGAGCGTCCATTACAGAGAAACTAATAGGAGAAGATTGGCTCTGCGTTTCCTCGGTGGTACGTTGTCGTTCGGTTTGATTGGCCAGTTCGGAATATATCTTAGTTTGAGGTTTTGTCTGGATCTGGTTCGGGGTGGATTTGGTAGACACCGAGAAGGACTTTTCCGGTCTGGGGGAAGAAATGAAAGTTCTGGTGGGAGCTTGCGGTACACGGTATTCCTTGGTAACGGGCGTCGTCGAGGCCGACGACACTATGCACGACTGCTGAATATTGGAAGAGTTGGACGAAGTGAAGGTCTTGGAGTTGGTGTCGGCGAACGTGACGGGCACCTGGAAGAAAGCGCCCGAGCTGGTCTGGGTCTTGGCAGACGAGACCTGGGGGCTTTGGGCACGAGCAACCGCCTTGGCGACCACCAGCTGGGTATTCAGGTGGCTGAGGCCCTGAGCAGCTGCGAGGTTCGCGTTGAAGTTTTCGTACGCGGTGCCAGTTTTACTGGCAGTTGTCGTGACCACGCTCTCGTGCGGTAGGATGCCAAACGGGCTGTTCTGTTGCCAGACTCCCGTGCCCTGATCAAAGAACGCGGGAGTCTGATGATAGTCGCCGTCCGATGAGCCCTTGGCTGCCGCCGCCCTGTACAAATTAACAACCTTAAACACAAATTTCATAACACAAGAAGCATGATTCATGTTTATACATATAAGGTCAATAAAAATTATGTAAAATGTTGTTTTTATGGATTTTCAGCAATGGATTCAATCATGTAATACCAGCTGATCTGAAGGAGATAAATATTGGCCACTTTCGCATGAGGCTAAAGAGATTTTAACTCACTACAGTCTTTCATAGTGTACCAGAATTTTTTTCAGTGGAAGTCAGCTAAGCTGTCACTTTCACAGCTGCAGTTTTCATTAGGGTAACCACTACCTAATCCTATCTATGAAATAATTGGCGGATGGTATGGGTTGGGGAAAGGGGTATAAGTCACAATTCCTACAAATTGATATGCATCTCCTTTTCAAAAAAAAATAAAAATAAAAAATAGATTGAATTAGTTATTCCATTTTATAAAACCTTTCCACTGAGAAATGAATTAAATTCCTTTTACCATAGATAAAAGAGTCATTTTTATTTTATATTCCTTGTGCACTCAACCCATTTCATGCTTTTTCAACTTATACCCTTTTTATTTGTATTCCTCATATAACTAGAGGAATCTGTTACAGAATAAAGACAATTTTTATTATATCAATAAAGCAATAATTATTATTATAAACTGACCTGTGCTGGGCAACATAGTGAGCCGACTTGGCTCCCTGTGCTGCGGCATGATGAAACAGGGGAGTGAAGACGGTTTCATAGGTAACAGGTGCAGGTGAAAGAAAGCCCCCCGTGAGAATGGGAGTCGCGGTGGTGGTTGACGGGGCCCCGCTAGAGCTGCCGTGGATGTCGCCCGAGGTTGCCCCAGACTGGACGCCTGCCGCCAGCCTATTGTAGGAGGCGTACGCCGACCATGGCCCCACAGGATCCATTGCACAAGGGGGCTATAATACACTGCGAGGCCATCCCATCTAGAAAAAAAAATTGCCATTGGTCATTAAAATGTTTTTATGGTCATTTATTATGTTGTCATTTATTGGTCATTTAAAATGTTAACTACAATAATTAAAAGTGCAGGAATACACTATGATCCTGCAGAATAAACCAGACTTAATTGACCAGACCATATTGCATAGACAGGCTGAGATGATCAAACTGTTTAAATTTTAACACAGTGAAGAAAATTACCAGATTTTTAATCACCCTGTATAAAAATTTCATCCACAGAATAGGATGAAAAAAAACTATATGAAAAATTAGGATAGGGACATGTAAGCCGTTTTCCGATAGTTAGAACCGTTTCCGATGTACACTGCTTTTAAAAGGAGAAACTGCAATTTTCAGTTGTTTATAGCTCATAACCTACTCATTTTAGACTGCAACTGTAAAAACCATTCTTATTGGATTTTCTTGGGAAATATGAAAAAACCAAAATATACAGTGTCCTATTTAAAAAAAACAACCTTCACCTTCAAAATTGATCCACAAGGCCAAAGTCATCAGTACAGTCAGATGACCCCCATTATCTTGAACAACTTTTGTCTGCACAATTTTTTTGTATCTGGCTTACCAACAGAGATATCCGGGTCCGAATATTGAAATGACTTACCCTATATTGAAACGACTCACCCTGTATATTCAAAACAAGTATTTGATTCTCTATTCAGCTGTTTTTTCAGATTTAAAATTGGTTCAGGAATAACCAAGAAAAGGGGAAGATGGTCATGGTCATGACTTTTTATCTGAACTTTCTCTAAATGACTTTAACTGTCAAATTTTATCAATAATTTGGTCATAGTTTTTAATAGACAGGTGATATTCTAAGCCATGCTAAACCTGCAAAGCAAAAAGCCTTGGTGAAAACTATAAGTTTCGGGAAAACTTTTGACAAAAATTTTACCTGTCAGGAATGTTTGGGGTAGGTATACTTTCACTGATATATCACTGGATAAGGACAAAAGTGAGCACCTTTTCTAAGAAGAAGGTAAAAAGAGCTGTAAAACTTACAAGAGTTTTACAGATTCAATCTGAGGTGAGTTTTTTCCCCAAGCCTGGCTAAAGTAACATTTGAACTACCAGTTTTATTATTAGATGACTCTGACTCTGTGTAAACTTGATATTGTTTTGAGAAGTATTAAAATGATCTGGTGGATGGTGGATAATAAAATACTTTATGACTAACCAGGTCTGCTGTTATTCGTGTCAAGTTTTTGTAATTATTTAGTGCATTTTTATTCCTTCCAGGGTAGGTTCAAGGCCCTTGTACTGAAGTTTGCGAAATGAGATAAATTTTTGCCAGGTATAAAATAGTGACACAGAAAACCAATTGTCTTCTACCAACATTTATTTTTCTCGTGGTCACTCTATTGTTTTTTCATGTAATTCGAGCTAAAATAAAATCAAGGAATCTAAAATCCAATAAATTCAAAATCAAATTTCTCAGAATTCTGTTTTCCCCGTTTTAATTTTTTTTACAGAATGTCTAAAAAGCCATAAAGCACAAACATTTGGACGTCATATGGACGTAATAGGCGAAAAAAATCACAATCCCTACCTACTTTTACACAGTACCTACCTACCTACATACACCTATTACCTTTGGTGTTCCCTATGTTTTTATAATAAGTAATACGATTATTAAAAATGTTGTATAAAAAATGAGGAATAACTAAAAATTTATTTTTCTAAAAAATGAAAGATTCGAGTCGAGATTCGAGTTGATAACTGAAATTTTATATGCTTGATGCGGCCCTGTTGAATAAAAAAATTCCAGTTGGTAGTCTTTTCGAACTTATGTTTGAACTAGGACATGATCACCATAACTGCCATGTTGTATTGTGGTTACCTTGCAATAAGTTTTACGGCATGCTGTTTTACAAGTTTACTATATTTTGAGGTGTACTATAATTAGCAGATAAGTAATACGGCGTTAATAATATCATAATCTACCATTTTCCAAAGGTCAAACTGCAGAATGATAATTGATAATTATTAGGTTATTCGTTTGGATTGAACATAGCCCTTAATTGGTTTTACAGTTTCAACAATTCAACAATCAAACCCAATTTTAAAAACCCGCACCTCATTTCAGCGAATCTCAATATAATCATTTTGGCAATTGATCATTCCAGAACAGCTGACTTTGACAGAGGTCCGCCATTTTCTCTGGGGGGCAAACACAAATTTGTCAAATGTTAATAATAAATAATTATGTTACTTTCCGTTTGTTTACGTAAGTCGTTGTTTTCGACTAGAATTATTGTAGTTTTCATGTAAACTCTTCGCTAATCGCTATTTTGTCGGTAAAATGTCACGGTAAATAGTGAGTACTATTTAATCTTTGAACAATAATAAGCACATTTTGTGACCAACTAAATAAATAAATAAATATCTTATGGCTGTGGTAAAGCCCAAGTGTAATAGCCTAGATTGATACTATGTTACTTGAACTTGCCAGTTATAAAATGTCTCGAACAAATATGACCATTTTTTAGGTGGATCTCATTTAGAGGCTCCCGTTTCAAAGCATGAATCCATGCATTTCTTCTTTCATCAGACAGTCCGTTAAGGTTATCACCTCTATTGGCCAAAACAGCCAGGAAATCGAAAGAATGACACTATATCTCTTTCAGAAATCATTGAACATTTCACAACACTACAAAAATGAGGCATTTTCGATAGATTGGACAACAATGTAACAACTTATACTTTGAAAACACTCTGCACAAGATTCAATCAAACGTCAAACAAAATTGTTTGGGCCCCAAGCAATATGGCCGAACTGTCAATGACGTCATTCTGGAATGATCAATATTGTGTGACAATACTACTAATTAATAATTATTATAAATACAGGCTTAACAGGTTAAGCGCCACACCATTTCCGGTAAAATTTCCACCTGGGCCAACATGTTTTTCTGTCAAATTGCTTTAGTTTAACTTATTTTATATGCCTATCGTAACTTTTCAACACGTTTTTCTTACATTTTTTTGGAAAAAAACCCAGCAGACACCGGTGTCTGCTTTGGCCCTGTCAAAATTCAAGCAGACACGGGTGTCTGCTTTGGCCTCCATAAAATGGAATTTATTGGCAGACACGCTGAGACACGCAGCAAGGTCAACTAGGCTCCCATTTATTTAGTGCCTATAGTGCGTCAGTCATACATTGTGACAAGACAAAAACTTTGTTATTTGCTCCTTTGAGCCATTTTATTTATTTGTGTGTATTTTTTTAGAATAAGTTGAAATTGTTTTCATAATACAGTAGAGTCCCGTTCATTCGAGCTAAACGGGACCGGACGGTGCTCGGATTTGCGGGAAACTCGGATCTCACGGATGAAAAAATAATCCGTCTAATCCGACCGTTGCTGAACTTTGTTCCGCTTAAATCGAGCCCACGACATATGTAATTACATATGTACATCTGCATGCCTGTATGTAGGTGCGCGCATATTTATGTATTATACCTACATAAAAAATAAAAATTCAAATTGAAATACATTTATGCCAGTACATTATTATTGTATTAAAAAAATAATCCCTACAGTACCGTTTTGTAATTTACATAATGTGTATGTACTTTAACAGGGAATGCGATAGCTCGAATAAAGCGGAACCTAGCATAATGTTGCTCGGTTAATACGGATCGTGTAAATTCTATTTTTAGCTCGGATCACACGGAAGCTCGGAACACCGGGACTCGGATTAGCGAGACTCCACTGTATATTGGTTTTTTTCAACAATTTTCGTAATGGGTAGGACATTTTGCACATCTATGAATAAACAAAGCTTGTTTTATTGACGTATTTTATTTATTTGAGTGTATTTTTACAAAATCATTTTTTTTGAAACATCAGAATAGCTACTCCGCCTGATACCGATTTTCTATAGAGCGGGGCCGTAGCAGACACGCTAGTATGTAAAATATCATAAGATCATGTCTGCTCGGCCAGGCTGGATCCGAGAATTGAGAGAGCTGTGTCAGCCACCGGTGTCTGCCGTGGCCCAGACCAAAGTCAGCCCAGCAGACACCGGTGTATGCTATGGCGCTGAACCTGTTAAGAAACTAGAAACTATTATAATTATTTAATTATTATGTGATCAACCTTATTATATAAAATATAATAAAAGTTAATGTCAAGCAAACTACCATAAATAGAGGGATGTTATTTTTCAGGTTACAAAAAAACCACAGCTTCATTGTTGGTTCCAAGTTCCAAGAGAAGTGTCAAATCAAACGTTGGGATGTTCTGTTCGTTTCTGAGAAAATGATGCAAGAGCTGCTAAAATTTATTTGAATACACATCCAACCACAAAGACTCACAGCCAGTATTATAAAGGCTCATTAAGTTATCGGGCAGATTTCTGGGGCCATTTCTAGAAAAGGTATCGACCGTAGGTGATAAATATAGCAATTTAGTGACTCTAGGCATGAAAGGGATTACAAAAATATTTAAAAAAAGTTATTTGACATGGATATTGGCTTTAAAAATTGTATCAGAAATCTGCCCGTTAGCTTAATGGGCCTTTACATTACTGGCTGTCAGTCAAATAAATGTATTAAGTATTAGTGATTATAAAGTAATTTAATTAGTGAATTATGGACGTTTTATTAAGTTCAAGAGGATGCTGCCAAGTCAACAGCAGGAGGAGTAATTTTGATATATTTCAAATACCACGAGAAATAGCACGAAATATGGTAATTGTGAAAAACATAAGAGCTCCAGGTTTGAAGTTTCCATCACTGATAATAGCAACGTTTATTTTGATAGGAAAAAATTGAGAAGTTCCGCGATTCTAATAATGACAACTCTCAAGTAAATCACCCGGTATATTAGCGTATCTTGCAAATTTCATATCTCAGAGTAACGTCGATAACGACAAAACTTACCCAATATGAAGTAACTGTCAATAGCGACAAGTGACAATAGTTGAGAAAGAGAAAATTAACTACATAATTCTGTCATTTAAGCATAGCTAGTGTTAAGGGAAGGCAACAAAAGAAATACTGTTCAAAAGTGACACTACAAAAATACCACCTCATCTCTAGATAACTTTAAATTCGGATAGGCTCATTTTTCTCTCATAGCTAGATCTTCTGACAGTAGTTACAATAAAAAAAAAAACTAATGACAATGTTAATAAATTCCAATTACCCTTGGTCTTGTAATAATAATTCAGTATCAAAACACAAGAATAATCTTACATTTCTTTAGATTTCAGAAAGTATTTCACTGAATAATTTCAGGTCTTTCTAATTTATTAGTATTTAAATGACCGGGATTGATAAATAATAAATATAGCTAAAATAGAAGCAATTATTTTAGTTGTAAGAGTTTATTCTTCACTGTAAATAATGATAAAACCGAAAAAGAAGATTAATTTGTAGGATCAAGAATTCAATGCAAGAATTAATTGAATAACCTTGACTTCTTTTTGTTTGTTTTTTTCTACAACAATAATGCATCCTCTTAAGCTTCCCCAGGTCATAATCCACAGATCATTCATTAAGCAATTAGCTACAAGAACACCCTTAATGATTTTATTGATTTACTTTCCAAAATATTTTGATCCTAATTGTTTGGCATGAAAGGGACCGACCAGGGTTCAGGAAAGCCCTACATTATTTTGAATTTGAAGGACTGCATCTTTTTTCCCAACGGCTATATCGTGCGAGATCGGTGATTCAGTAAAAATACAACTAACAACAAGCATTCTCGTTTTCCTTCTTACCTCTCGTAATGACATATAAATTTAAAATTTACTCAAAAGCGAGCGTTTTGTGAATATGGCTCCATCAAGTCATCGAATGTTGAGAGGGTGAATTATGTCGTACTCGGTACTAGCGGATACTTTGCGGCTCTCACTGAATGTGGGAATTATTCTCTCCCGTGTTCTGTTAGTTGCAGTTAATCTCCAGCATCTTCAGTAAATGAAAATTGTTCTCTATAACTCCGTAACTCCAACAAACACCACTATTTCATTTCTCACGTAAACTTAACTAACCGACGCCATTTTGCATTTCAGCATTACGAAAAATGCGAATCGAAAATATCGACTTTCTCCTACAGCATCGAAAGAAAACCCACAGAGCACTCTGTCGATAGTGTCAATCCGACCGTTATAATAGCATTGCTTAATGTTCAAATAATTATTCTATGATTATGACTGACGACTTATGACGATTTTCGACGTCATCACTCATTATTTACGAACTTTTCTTTTTCTTTATTTCTTAAGAAAAAATCTAAACGGTAACGGCGTCTTCGCTTATTTGAATTTAATTAGGTATTAATAAACATACGCTTCGTATTATTGCATACATTGTAGGGTAGGTACCTTGGAACAATAATTATAATCATATTATCATATTGCTTATTCGATTACAGATAACAACAATTAGGTATTGAATTGTAAATTATTCAAAAATTGCGCATGCGTAGTCAACATCTTTTTTTTCCTTGTAGGTTGTAGGCTTGATGCAAATTAGCGATGTGAGTGCGCAGTCTATGACGTCAGGTGTGAAACAGTATACCACACAGTAGTAGTATTATTGACGTCAATTACAAAAGTTCATTTCGATTATTGTATTATTATTTTATTTGTCGCAGTAATTTTAATTAGTTCGACTCAACTGACTCTATGTCTGACGATAAATAGTATTTTATTATATGAACGATTATGCTGCCATTATTCACGAGATGATGATAATGTCACGAGCTTAATAGCAAGTGGCATTGTATCTGCAAGTGAATAATGGCCATAATCGTGAATGTAATACTCTGCTATTTCTACTCTTATAAAAAAAATTAATCAACATATTTTTATTTTATTTTTGTTACTGCTTGTAAGGAAACTGCTACTTCCGTCTGCACACGCGTGGATTCTGGGCTTAGGATGACGGTAGAAACTTGTGTTCTTTGAAAAATGTCAGTTATCGTTCCTATTCACAGCTTTGCTCTGTTTATCAAATTTACAGCTTTTAATTTGTCCAGGAGCAGGTATTATTATGAATTGCTATACGTGGATTTATTTTTAAGTAGTCTGCCAAGGTAATATTTGTTTATGCTACGTTGTAATATCGAACATTATGTCACTAAAAATATAACAAGTAGAATTTGAAGGTTATTAAAGGATCAAATGAAAATAGTAGTAAAAATATAGAGCTGTGATTGGACAAGAGTATTATGAGAGTATTAGGTATTATGAACTATAATTCAATATCTATTATAAGAATAATAACTTTCATAATTACCTAATCAAAAAATCTGTAATTGGAATATTATTCAATAAGAGTAGAAATAATAAATATTAATAATTGTGCGATGTGTGGGCGAGAATTACGTAAGAAAAATTGAATAAGCAACTAATTTAGGTTATTAAATATTGCTGTGGTATGTAGCTATCACAAGCCTGACGTCATAGGCTGCGCATTATTATTCAAATTTCAAACATATTTTTTATTGAGGACATATACCTTGTTTGGTTGTATATTGTATATTTATCATATGGATGTTGGATGTAGGATATGAGCATGAGCTATTATTTGTGATACAAGTTTCAAAATAAGAGTGTTTTATGCACGCGAGGAAATTTGTCAAAGAAAGCCCAAGACCCAGTAGTTTGACAATCAAGTGCTTGAAACACTTCTTTTACATGATACACAAGATTTTTTGTTAAGTTGCCAAGAAATTTATGAATTTGGAGTTGGCAAAAACAACAAAATATAGAATACGAATTCCAGAAAATGGTATTTTATATTGCCAGCACAGACTATCATACCTTATTGCCAGTTGCCACAGTGACAAGCTTCATGAACTTTGTTTTAATTGTCAATTCGAAAGTGAAATAACAATCAGTATGTCAACTTTATGAAACGATTTAGAACACATTATGTAACTATTTCGTTAAATCGCATCATACCGTTCATATTTTGATTGCCATTTTTTTCAAAATTACATTTTTTGCGCGCTTTTTTGCTTAAAAGTATGTTCACTCTTTTACTTATTTTGCTAACTAGTGCTTAAAAGTGACATTTAAAAGCAAGGTATCATGAAACCTGTCACTGTGACAATATAAAATACCAATTTCTCTAGAATTCATAAATTTATATTTCGGGACGACTTGGAATAATTTTTTTTTTGTCGAATTAACAAAAGGTCTTGTGTGACACACATTGCAAAAGGAAATGTTTCAAGACTTGACAATTGCGTGATTAAAACATCCATTTACAACTTGTATAATAGGTACCTATCACAAATGACTATTTGGTAGAAAAAAATTTTTTAAATAAAAATTAAATTTATTTTCCAAGTTACCAAACTTTTACTTTTGAAGATTTAACTAAAAATTATTTGTCGAGTTCTGACCATTGAGCCAGAGCCGGTTAGGAGACTATGAAAATTTCTTAAACAATACCTTCATCCAGTTAATGAGAAATTCGAGTATGACAAACGAACAAATGAGTGATCCAAGAAGATTTTTCATCAAAAGGCTTGGAAGTCCTGGAACCTGTAACCCTAAATCAGGTTCATTTCACTTAGAAAATTTAGGTTCAAAACATTTAGAAAAAAACGTTTAATTTTTCTATATAAAATCTAAAATAAATAATAATTATTACATCAAGTAAATCCAGATCAACAAATTTTACCAAAAGAGCAGTTCGACTGAGGTCATAAAGTAACATTTTCAGCTACCCTTTTTAAAAATTTGTTGATTCGGTAAGGTACATAATTTAAACTTGTATTAATGCCATATTCAGAAAGAAAATTAAAATAAATTTATTCAAACTGATTTGCATGTCTGAAAACAACTAAGAAATTTACAAAGTAATACATAATAATAGTGGACTCTACACTTCATTAAAAACACGACCCTTATTTTATTAAAAACCACAGTCATTTTTTTACGAGGAAGTATCATTACAATATTATATGATCATCTCAAACAAGGAGTGAAAATAATAACAAAGAGTAAGAGTAAGTAATAATAAATTAAGAGCTATAACAATTAAAATAAAGGGACCAACCACAATTACTGTCCAATGCTTTTGTCTAATTCTTACTCTTCATGAATATGGCTGCTAGAGCTAATATGAGTGTACCAGTAAACATATTAATAAGCCTCAAAATTACGAATTACTAGTCAGACTAGCCATAAGAAGCTCCATTTTATGCAAAAAATTTCTCCCTTCCATCTTATCCAAACGCAAATCTTTGAACTGTCCTCTTAAGTGTTCCCACTTTTTTTCAGTCACCAATCGGCCGGGAAAGAAATCGGTCCTTGGAGAATGAGCGACTGATACTTGTACTCCAGCCTGAGGCTCGCACCTTACCGCTATAATCCTATCACCCGTAGGTGAAGCAAGTAAACATGAGCTGGCATTGCCAAGCAACTCCACCGCACCTGTACCCAAGTGGTTAGAGTTTGCCAAGTATTGCCAACCCATGGTCTTAGCCAAAGCCTGTACCCCCAAGATCTGGTGTTGGTTGATATGACAGAATATCAGATCTCGGAGTTCCTGCGGTTCATAACTCATATGCATGACTTTTCCGTCTCGACAGATACATTTGAGGCTCTTCTCCAGCACATGGATCACCAATGGAGTCCTGAAAACAGCATCATAACCGTGCGTTGAAATATTAATTTTAACGCACGATTGCGTAGGACTGTTTAAAGTATTCCAATGGGAATTTATTAACGGGTCTTTCACTTCTTTTGCAATGGTATCTAATACATACTCGGTGCGCATTCGCATGAAAAAATGCTGAGCTTGTTTTATTATCTGTTCGAGGAGAGTTTCAGATTTTGTCATTTCCAACAATTCATATCGATCAGCTGCCATGGGACCTGCGAGCATTCGTTTCTTGGATGGTCCCAATGGACCGGTGGCTGGATGCGGGAACGGGTGATGAGTGTTCTTATGGTGCACTTCCCTCAATAACTGATGCAAAGAGTGCTCCAGGACGTGATCGTGATCACCTTTAGAAGGTGCCGGGTTGCCTTTCTTGCTCCCATCCGTAGTAGTGGAATGACATAAGCCGATAATCAATTGTATTCCAGGTAGTACTGTCGCCATTATTTGATTTCCAACAACCATATGAGGGACCGGCGCTTGTAGTTGTACAGCTTCTTTCGCTAACTGGTTGAATAATTCTTTACAGAATAACACATTTTGAGCAGCTTCTAACTTCTGCTGCCAATGCATGTCTGGATTAGAAGTAGAAGGGCCTGATCCGAGTAAGTTTATATTTGCACTTACTAAATCTTCTTGATCTGCAAAAATCATAAATGAAAAAAATCATAAAAAAATAATTTTAACTTTCATTATAATGTATAATCATAGTACCTTTTTGACATAACACTTCAATATATCCAACACCTTGTAATTCAGATGGTATTGTAACTCTGAGAGCAGAGTTAGTTTTAGGAGGTAAATTAGTCCCCAAAGGACTGCTAGGTGGACTAGTACTCATTTCATCATCTTCGGCTTTAGTTACTTCAAAAGTACCAGTCTGGGTATACTTGGAACCTGCAGTTCGATAACTTAAATCTCCAACAATTGTGTTGGAAACCTTCTTCAATCTCCAATTTTGCCTCAGACGAAGCAATTCAATGTGGAATTCAGGGACAGTACGGTTCCTAACAGCTTCAGTCTGAGATGTCTTCATTTTTTCCGCTGCATTCAATAATACACTTGCAGCACCAGCCAAAGCTTTCTTACGGGCATATACTTGCACAATCTGCTTGGTTTCCAGCGGCTCTTGTTGAATCGGATCCAGAACCATGTAACGCTTGTCTTTAGCTATGGCTAAGACATCGGCTAGTACTCCGATTTGCTGTAGTGCTCGTCTGAGATTACTGCGAACAGAGTCCCAAGGCCACATGCTAGACTTGATGCCCTCCTTACTGTCAATGTCAGATTTGGAATCGTCGACATTGTCCTGAGATTCGACTTTCACATCGGTTTCGTTCGTTTTGCTGAAGTCAATCTTCTGGGCATATTTAGCCAGACTTTCCGACAGAGTTAATGGACTGAAGGAGAAATTAGTGATTGGAACAAGATGTTTTTAAATATTTACAAGCAGTATACTTACGGTTGGTATAGTTCTGTGCCATCATAGGCGATTTCTTGGATTTGATTCTCAATAGGAGTTTCCACACAAATATTCACGGAGCAGGACGACATCTTGCAAACATAAAATTGTTCACAAACTTTACACTTATTTATTTACTAACATCATTATTTCATGACTGTTGCTTGTGTTGTTATTCCCTAATCACGAAAACGAATTTATATATCAAAAATTAACAATTATTGGCTTGAACGAACATTGAACATTTACAACTTTTCTTTCACCTCTTTTTTTCCTACCAAAACCAAAACAAGTCTAACCTCTACACTTTGACTTGACTTTGACAGTTGACTTTTCTGTTTATATTCTGACTTTCTGCTCCTGTTCGGTGAAACAAATTGAATAATAATAAATTATTATATCAATAGACGCCGTCAGTCTGACGTCACAGGGCGGGGCTAAGTGGTTCTGGTTCCATACAAACAAACCCTTCACGTGGTCATTGTTGTCAGTTGTCGTGTTTTTTCCTGAAGTTTGACCCCGCCTCCGCCAGTCGCCAATCGCCATTGACATCGAAGTGATTAGTGAAGCCATTACTGAAGTCATTAGTGATGTCAATGATGCCATTAGTGAATGAATACTGAATATTATAGTTTAGTTAAAATTAGGCAGTTCAGTTCAGTTACTTATTTAGTTATAGTTTATAGTACGTCTGTCGGTATTTATTTATTGATAGGGTGGTTTGATTTGAATGTTCCCGTAAAATTCCAAGTTTATCCTCAGTTTGTTTTACGAAGAAACCAAAGCATTTTCCAAAGGTGAAAATGCTGTGGAATCTGGCCATGTTGAGAGAATGGAGTTCGAGGCGGAACTTTATATAATTCGTGGAACAGTACCCGCCAGCATGAAAAACAAAACCTAATAGCGTTGAGGTAAGAATATCCTGCTAGCAAATTCAACAGGTAGTGACAATGGGTTAATTGCTTTTTTAATTTACAGATTGAATTGAAGGATGATTATCTCATTGAGAAAAGTATAGTTGTTGTCCTAATAGGGTATAAAATGCCATGCACATTTGCAGCACTTTTGAAGTTCTACTAATGAGAGACCTCATTAGAGCTTTGATGTTTGACGAGACAACTTCTATCAGAACTGGCAAACCTGTAAACGTCAAACCTGTAAACAACGTTTGTTTGTATGGAACCCTGGCCGTTCGCCCCGCCCACTGACGTCATCACTGTCGGCGTCTATTACAGCAATCCGATTGTTGAAAAACAATAATGCTTTCTGAACGACACACTTACTCCAACGGTATGGTGAAGACAGAGACATCGATGTTTCAATGGTTATTTCCAGAGCTGGCCATGTACTCGAGTACTTTACTCGTATTTTTGTTACGAGTAAAAAAACTACTCGTAATTTTTTACTCACAAGTACTTTCCATCCAAAATACTTACTACTCGTACGGATAAGTACAATTACAACTACTCGAGAAAGTTTACTCGTGAAATACGGATATTTTTACGGATAGTAATGACGTCATGCCGTCAGCACCGATCTAAAAACGAGTTCACCGTCCTGCGCAATTGCACTGTCACTGTCACTAGTAATGCCGCATTTTATATTACATATTTTTATATAACATATCAAATATGCACTATGTAAGAAGTTATTAATTTCTTTACAATAAAATTTCTTTCATTGAAAAAATTCTTTCAAATTCAAAGCATTTGAATTTATGTTGAAGATTAAATATTGCTGTTTCCCTTATCCCCCCCCCCCCTAAATGAAAGCCTAACTTCGCCACTGGTTGCATCCGTGCATCGGGCGTCATGAAGCACTCTCGAACAGGGCGCCATTATCACAGAAGCCGGCACTGCTTATTAGATTAGAATGAATATGATACGATCTACGGAACGGATATATAGGCTGGTTGCGCCTTGGTATTTATTGATATCATAATGGATCATGCGCACGACACGAATAAAACTACTCGTACTTGTTGTTACTCGTGTTTTCACGAGTATTACTCGTACTCGTCCACCTGTTTGTGCCAAAATACTTACGAGTAAATACATACGAGTACATTTTCCAAGTACTCGTACTCGAATTATTTACGAGTATTCTTTTCAGTACTCGTGCCCAGCTCTGGTTATTTCCATCTCATCAGTCTGTCACATCACCACCACTAGAGAAGTGTGCCGATCAGAAAGAAAATCAAAAGCTTTAAGCAAAATGATTTGTCGGAAACATAGTGAAAAAAAAAAACTATGTTTCCGACAAATCATTTTGCTTAAAGCTTTTGATTTAAAGCTCTGATCGGCACACTTCTCTAGTGGTGGTGATGTGACAGACTGATGAGATGGAAATAACCATTGAAACATACCTGTTCGGTCTCTCTGCCTAAATTTTGTGCCCCTATTTTATCACCGTCACCGATTAGGGCACCTGCATTACCGACGCACTAACGCTTATTAGGGTAGCGCATTCACTCGTTGACGTTTACTTAACACGGTTATGTTTGAACAGCTGGACGTCATATTTTTGGCACATTTGGTCACAGGCGTAGGCGTAGGTATCAAGTGGAAAAAAGCGAAGTTTGAAAATTGAAACAAAATAATAATACGAATAGAAATCGAGAATCTTCTTTCAATGGGTAAAAACATAATATTATGGGCTTATAGGATCTACGAAGCTGTAGACTTTAGTATTGAGTATAATTTTTAACTCGATATCTAGCGTAGTAACTGAGAAAAAGTGACTCCAGGTAGACACACAAATGGCAGTGTGATCTTAATACCCATACTGATCCTTAAAAATAAGATTCATCAAGATGTAATAAAACCTACCAGATAAACTTCCAGGAATACGGAAATTCTGAGCTCCGTATATTTTCTGCAATCATAACTGTCTGGCATAGAGATAGAAAAGAACTCTATGCTGTCTGGTGATGGGACTGGGTGCATTTTTTGACCAGAAAATCCCATCAGTAAACAGGTAAATATTGATAGAGGACTATAATGAGTTTAAAATATTAAGAAAGTTACCTTTAGGCAACGCGAACAAGTAAAAAGCCCTCTTTTTATTGTTAAAACATCCTCTAACCTCTAATTGTTAACGCAGCAAAAGTTTACAATTTTTTTGAAATACGCGAATTTAATAACAATGTGAATTTTTAGACAGTTGTACGTTCATGGAAAATCTTACGTTTTTGAAGTTAAATTTGACATTCCCAGCTTTTTTCCCAACTTTTTGTGAGAATGAGAATGCGCTACCCTAGTAAGCGTCAGTGTCGGCAATACAGGTTCCCTATCACCGATTCTTGAGCAGAGCCACGATACACATATACACGGTATGCCGATAGACGATGACGCGCAGGCTGCGTTCCGGTCTTCTGACGTCACGCGGTTCGAAGATTACACATAAGATTGCTCATTGCTTTTTTATTGTCAGGAACAAAAAAATAATTGTTTGTAGGCTTGCATAAGTCGGCAACAGCTATCCATTTAACGTTTTAAAAATTTGCAAGGCCAACTAAATCCCAGAGTTTTCATAGTCAACTTTTGTTTTTCTTATAGCCGCCATATTGTTTTTTCAAGTCGTTTGGTACAAAAAAAATCATGGAAAATCAAAAATCAATAATATTAAAAAAAAATTGTAAAAATTTTATTTTACTTTTTTCGAAAAAAATTAAAGATTTTTCTATAATAGATCTAGCACAAAGAAAAACAAAAGCAAAAAGACAGCAATCGGCATACCGTGTATATGAGTATCGTGAGCAGAGCAAAGCAGTCAGGCCAGGCCAGCTTCACTTATTTTATTAGGTGGCGGGCTTGCTGGCGCTAGCTATGAGCCTACACTACGAATAAAATAATAATGCTCTTTATTCGTAGCCATGAGAATATTAAAATTACTGTTTGAAGTTTGCACGCAGGCACGTAGGCATAGGCTGCTCATTTGACAGTTGTTTGACAAATCCGTATGAGTAAAAAAATAGACCTTATTAATTGTCACGCTGGTTCTTTAGGTTATGTTGTTTTGCACATAGGTACGCGGGGTACGCCTGACGCCTGCTGCTGGAATTGTCCATAAAATTGAAGAAAATGGCATTAAAGTATAGTCAAATACGTTAAAATATTGTATAGTACTTCCGGATGTTCTTAGTTCTAAGATAGTGACGTAATCAGAAGGATTTGACAATTATGCTAATGTCATTATTAAAATTATGTCAAAGGCAAATGCCAAATTGAATTGCCAAATGCCAAAATGTCATAAAAAGCGGAAGTGAAGTGAGTGCAGAGAATGGAGGAAAGAGCAAAGCAAAGCTAGATTAATTTGCCGTGTGCCGGACTGACTGGACGAACTGTGAGTGATTTTGCCCTTGCCGTGTGAGCTCAGACCATCGTTACATAGGGCTGCTACGCTGCTATTACTCACCCCCGAAGCGCCTATCTTGCACCCCTCAAGCCTGCATAGACAGAGTATATCCGACGATAAAATTATTAATCGTGAAGTAGATAGAATGCCGTCTGCGGCAAATATGAAGATTGACAAACAGATCTCGTCGGAGAATGCCATGGGCGACCAAGGCAATTCATCTAATTCTCTCCGACAGGCGATCACCGTCATCGAACACAAAATCAGGAACCTGGAGAAAAGAAAGGTGAGTTTTAAAAAAATCATCTTTTGCATCTTCGAAATTTACAATTTCACGGAATCGTCCTTCGACCATCACACCCGATTTCTATGGCCTCGTTTTTTGTTGACAGTCACATTACATTCGGTTTCTTATCTTTTTATTCAAGCATGTCTTCATTATGTCGAAATTTCAATTGACAATTATTATTTTCGCATTTACAAGAAAATTATCATTTGTGGTAATAAGCATTATGCATTATGTTATGAAGTGAATTTCCTTTTCACATGCTGGTTGATGCCTTTTTCAACTTGTCCCAAGGGTTTGATTATTGGTTCTGAAATTTGGTTTATGCCAATTTTACTATAAATCATTTTCACAGGTGAGCATTGTCAGTAAAATTGGTGAAAATGGCTGGTCCGGCTCCTGTTTCTCAAAATGGTTATTTAGGTTAGGTTATTACCAGGTTTCTTTCTTTTGCTTGAAAGAGTATATCTATAACCATGGTCTGTACCTACAAAGAAGAGAACTAGGTATAATCATTAAACCATGCTCGGAATTTCAGCTTTTCTAATCATTTTAGAGCAGAAGTATGTACAAGGGACAAAAATAAACACACCTATTATAAAGATATGTGTCATCAACCCTGCTCTTAGCTGTAATTTTAACTACAATACAAGGCAAAAAAAACTTCAAATAAAGTAAATTTTATATAAAGGGTGGAATGAAGACTACTTGAAAGAAATTGAAATAAGCGAGAGTTGATCTCACACGAATTACAAGTTAAAATAGTCTACATCCCAGTGGTAAGAATAGACTTGAAAACATGCGGGTATCGAACTTGCAAACTATCAACTCCTGTCACTTGTGAAAATGAAATATTCCTGCCAATTTCCGGCCTAAGCAATGAAAGCTTGCTCAAAAAACAATTATACCATCTCAATGGTAGCAAGCTCGAATCTTGAGAGAAGCGATCAGTTTTGTTAACTTCTTGATCAGTTTTTGAAAATCGTCACCTTAAAACAGAAGTAGCCCAAGTCCAAAAACTACATTTTTCAGGAAACGTTTTTTTTCTCTAGCTGCTTTAATTACACACATATTTTAATATAAATTTGTACAAGTATTTTAAATATGCGCAGTTTCAATTACAGCATGAATTAAATATGAAACGTATAAGTTAAAGAAAAAACATGGACATAGAATATTTTTTTAGCTGATAAGTATTCCAAGTCCATTTTCTGGACTTAGGTTAGTTGTGTGTTTTGGACATAGTATACTTCTGAGAGTTCATTTTATTAGCTTAAGATCAAAACTCTCAATGTTCCCTTAGTAATAAAAGCCGCAAAGCTTCTATTTGTTCCAAAAACAGTATATCCTTGAAGGATTATCTTGCAGTTAGAGCTAAATGGGCATTGATCGTAAAAAACAAATAGTTTTTCTAAATGAGGAAGCAGAATTAACCCAAGTCCACAATTTGTTGGACATAGGATGTTATTTGAAAGCAGAACTAGTATAAGTCCTAACACAACACTAACATAGGTTACCTTATGGTAATATGCATAGTTCTGCACAGAAAATTATTTACTGGAGCATTGACATAGGTTCTTTCTCGCGAACTTAGGATAGTTCTGCATTAAAAATTTGGGCACCCTTGGACATAAGCGTATTTGTTATTTAGCTAATACGAGATAAATATAATTATTAGGACTTAGATTAGTTCTGCATTCGATCGGCGACACCTTACTCTATCGTTTTGTATAAAAAACTCATTTTTGGCAAAAATGGACTTTGGCTAGTTCTGTTTTAAGGTGACGAAATGTTAAGAAACTACAGATGACAACATGATCTCTCAACAATACCACAGGTTAAACCGTGAAATTCCCTGCAACTATATTTACTTAGGATCAAGTATCTGAGTACAATATTTGGTGAAATCAATGGAAGTCAATGGTTGTCTTATAATATCTTGTACTGACTCACGTTGATGATCATAGTAATTTGTTATTATTGATTTTTTAGTTTGAAAAACAGATTTTTTCGCCAACTAAGTGCTCCAAATCCATTGGAGGCTGTTATCTGCAATTAGATTCCTGTGGAACTTCAAAGTAAGGGCCATTCCAGCTATAAAAATAAATAAATAAATATTGTATGGCTGTGGTAAAGCCCAAGTGTCAGAAGTTTTCAAGTAGCCTCAAGGGCTAGTGTTGCAACAAATAGTATTACGGCCTCAGGCTGAATACCGAATAATTCGGTCAAGAGCATGGCGGAATATTCTGATGACCGGCTGTTAGTGCTGCTGTTACTATTATTAGGCTCCACCAATCGCGTTAAATTTTGCTTGACACTGTTTTGTTTTGTGCAGGTTATGTGCGACAGTAAAACAAGCAGTTTTTTTAGTAGTTTTATTTTGCAATTGTAGCATTGGCCGGAGTAACGTTGTAACTTACATTTTTACAGGAGGTGCAAAAAATGAACCTTGCAAGGTTAGGTTATTGAATGGATAGTTTTCATTTGGCGATTCTTAAAATATCATTTAAATATGGTTAAAGGGAAATCATACAAAACTTTTCGTTTTGGTGGAAGCATTCTGCCTATTTAAACCGACCAAAGTGAAAAAATCACTTCAAAAAATTATGTAAGTTACAATGTTACTCCGGCCAAGGCTCCAATTATTGATCTTTTTAAAAGATTTGTGGAGTTGGAGCAGTACGACAAGTAAAAAAGGGTCTTCAGTCTAAATTTATTTTTTGAAGAAAAGGACAAAAATTCCGAATTTACCTTTGTACCTTTAACTCACTTGAAGACCAACAAAGAGAGTCATAATCACCTAAATTTGGAGATGTGGTCATAAACTTAAGTAAATTGTTGGAATCTGCTGAAGCTTTTTATAGGAATTTGGGAGGAATAATTCCTTGTAGTTTCTAGTTTCTGTATACTTCTGCCTGTCTCAAATTGACCCTTATCATAAAACTGACCTACAGAAAAACATGCTCAGTTTCTTATTTATAGCTTCCCTTTTTTAGCATGGGATGGGGACTTCATTTTTACTGCTATAAATGACACATTGAAGCATTAGGAAATAGAGATAGTTGCAAGTTGTCACCGAGTCTCAACTAGGGGTCACCACCATGGTGCAGTGATGAAGACTCCATCTTTATCCTTTGAACTTAACCTCAACTACATAGTTTTTTTGGAAAAATTTTTGGTCGACTAGTTTTTGTATTTCTTCGTTTTAATTCATTTTTGTTCTGGATTCTGGAGTTTGTTGACTAAAGAAACATTAAATGAAACAGATATGGACACAGATTCCATCCGTGCAAGAGATGAAGGACATAAATTGCAGCAAAACAATATGCAATTCATTGATGCCGCGCTGTGAGTTACGGGTGGAATTTGTAGACACATGTTTTGTTCTACTTGGGACTCATCAGTACAATATATCTTACTAACACACAGCACAACCTCGATCACTTGATCCTTAGTGAGAGGATTCATGAAAATTAATAAAATAAGCTAAGAGATCACTGCAAGTACTCCAGTCTGCTGCAGTTCTTCTGTTCTTTACTGTGCTTGAAAATTTTTTGAGAAAATTACTGGGACTTTTGATAGTTTCTGATGACATATTTGGGTATTATTAGCAGGCCATAGAGTTATAGTACTCCACTAGAGATTTACATTACCGATATACAGCAAGAAATACTTTTACCAGATTATTATTATTATAACTTCTAGGGTAGGTTCAAAGCCCTTGTACTGAAGCTTGCGCTTATTGTACCCCTTTGAATAATTTATTATCTCATCAGTCCCATCTCCCGAAAGTATTTCAGTATGAGTCCAATGGATGCTTGTTCTATTTCTTTTGGTTCTGCCATTTCGGTCCCAAATACTAGAAGTCTAGTTCCCTCTAGTGCTGGGCATTCACACATTAGGTGGTATGGGGTTTCCTCCCCCTCCCCGCATCTCCTGCAATCAGAGATATTTTTCACTCCTATTATTTAGAGGTGTTTCATTAGTGGGCAGTGTCCTGTTAGAAGTCCAATTGCCCATCTCTGCTGGTGCTTACTGCTTACTCAGCTTTTTCAGTTACATATTCTCTGCTCCCTCTTCCCTTTACCCACCTAGTCGCTTGAACAGCACCCCAGTTAGTTTTAGGTCAGGTCTGCAATGAAGTTGTTCTATTTTCTCCTATGAGGAAAATTAGTTGTTGGCGTTTTGTGTCAGGTTTCCTGTCCACTAGGATCCACGTTTCTGGTTTTTAATCCCTGGTTTTGAATTCCCAGTCTTTTTTGGATTTTTTCTGGTTCCTCTTGGGTCCCTGGTAAACACACTGGTGCTCTTATAGGTTTCGGAACGCCTTGGTGCCGAGTTTCGCTCCTGACCAGGGTTCCATTTCCCTGACCACCCGCACTAGCCAGTCCTCTGTGGCCTGGTCAGCGCAGGAAGCCATGAGAAAGTCCCCTCTAAGCTGTACTCCTGAGAACCTTGCTGCAGGTTCTCCTTCTTTTACGTTGTTCCGGTTCCTTGCTGGTCCCGGGTTTTGTTACACTTGGGTTCACCTGCAACCCTAGCTTTCTAGGTTTTCCAGGTTTCCCCTGGTTTTGTAGTTCTACTCTTTTCTCAGTTTCCTGCGAGCGGCTCCTTAGAGTTTTTAGGGTGGGTCTTTCTTTTCAGAATCCCCTTCCCTTTTTGAATTAGGTGTGACTTGGTCCATATGGCCCACGAGTAATGGAGCTATTAAAGAAATACCATACGCAGAGCTCCATACGTATGGTAGGCATTTATTTTCTAAGGTGCGCCACTTCTTCGAGGTTGAGTCCAGAAGGGACTGATCTACTATTCAGCCACGCATCCTTTTAGCCTGGGTTCCCTGTAGGATTTAGGTTTTTGGTCCAGGCGGTAAAGCCTAGACACTTCTGTGCAGACTTTTAGTCACGACACTACAACTAGGTTGGGGGAGGTGGTCCGTGGCAGGGCTTTTTGAGCTGCCAGTCTGGAGTTTTAAATCAGACGAGCTCTATCACCGCTGCTAACCTTACTTACTATTGATTTACCAGATTGGTTCATTTAGTGTGAAAAAAGAGTGAAAACTTTCCTCCTTCAAATAAAATTTCGGAGGACACAAGTTCGACCAAAATACCCCGCTGTGCTTTAATCCCATAGGTAAGTTCGACCAAGCACCTGCTTACCTGAGAATACTTAGACCAGTTGCATTGTTGCCAGACTGAACAAAATATCTTTAGCAGTGTTTTTGTTTTATAGACTGGTTCATTCCTGCAACACTTCTATAGCTTTATGTTTATAATATTTGTTTTACAAAAAAAAAAAATTCAAAAAAGATGAAAATAAAATATTTACCGTATAGTGCGAACTTTTTGGCGGCCTGTATAAACATGCTTTGCACTATATATATTGTCGGTATATACAGGATATTTCACTTTAATTTAGAAAATGCGATAATAAAGTTCAAATTAAAAAGAATAAAATGAATATTACCTTCACTAATAAGAGAAAATTATGATTTATGAAAAGCAAAAGCTGTTTATTCTTATTCCCAATAAAGTAACGAAACTTACAAGTAACAAACTTACAACCATCGTGAGAAGTCTGTAGGCAGGTATAAAGTCCTTCCAAAAATTTAGGTAGGTACATCTTTTGTTACCTGCAGCCTGCAATACAATTGCAGTGTAAATACTCATAATGCATGGAAATGTTATTTATGACACCCGCAAGAACTGTTCCTTAAAATTTTACTGTTTACGATGTAAGACCGTATGCGCGCGGTTATTTTTTCCTCATGCATAATTTATTAAACCTGAGGAAATAGGTATCTATAATTATTTTATAAAACTCAAAACAATGTTACTCTTTCTGTTAAATGAGATAGACATAAATAATCCGACCATGCCAGTGATGAAAATGAAAGTTAAAAATTCTGAAATGTAAAAGTACATAAGAATTATTGCATACTTTGAATTTGAAGTAACAACTCTATATTTAAGTACCTAAAATGCCCGTATTCACAAAGCATTCCTGTCCTGCTGTTATATCCCAAAAATAATTAATATTAGGAACATTATTTATTCAGTTCAATAATAATTATACAATAACAATAATGACGAAGAAGTATATTATTAACATTCATATATTGACTCTACGACGGTTATACAACCACTACTGACTTCTAGCTCCTTTTCCTGCCTTGTCCCATGTTACGCATCATGCGCAATATTCCTAATACCAACAGACCTTCCTGTTGGTGTTAATGCGTCTGCATTCCTTGCATTCCTGTCTGTATTCCGATCTGAGTGAATCCTAACATTAAATAAATGGGATGAAGATATACAGTTTTTTAGTATTAGAATGAGATGGACATAATTGATTACGTTCCTATTTATTATTATTCCTATATAATTATATAGGAAATTATCGTTTGTGAATACGGGCATATTATGTGTTATTTTATATCTTGTGACTGACACAAATATTCAGACCTTCTTATTAAAGGTCAGTTTGGCAACTATGGAAGGTACACAGTTCATAATTTCAAGAAATTCTCCAATTTCATGTTTTATGGCCGGAACGAATGTTAATCCTTGAGTTCGACGTTAAGGGATTAAAATTGAGTATCTTGGTCGAATTCGTATACGCCCTAAAATTTGTACTGTATGTCCTCCAGAATTTTTAGTTCCACTGCATTCGCTATAGTATGAGTAACCATTTTGTACAACAACTAAAATTAAAAATAAAATCTTATCACATGTAATGAATGTACCTACTAAACGTAAAAAAAATGTAACACCCTTTCTTAACCTATAAAAACAACTCATCTGTCTAAATTCACAAAGGGCCCTGCAGAATCCTTATGGAAATAGGCACCCAGTCAAATTTATTATAACTTTGGAATAGTATTCGAGATGAGTCTCCATGGGCTTAAACCCACAAAAACTGATGTCCTCGAGATATGCACCACTGAAGATCGATTTTTTTCTCTCATAACTTTGAGAGACCCTCCCTATTGGCTTAGAGAAAAAAATTGTGTGGGTCATTTTTTGTTAAGATTGAAAAGCTGCTTCTGTAGCTGCAGTTACATTTTAAGTCAGCCATTTGCCAGAAAATTGGGGAAAAGTTTTCAATTGGTAGTGTTATTTTTGTAATTTTTAAAGTTTTTGATTGCTATAATTTTTAATTGTTGCAGTAAATTATGATAATGACACCAGAAAATGAAAACTTTATCCCAATTTTTTTGAAATGGCAAAACTTTATAAAAGACTGGATTAAATTCTTTCTTATCATCTACTTCATATCATAGGAATATTTACTGGTACCTTACACCTTATAAACAAGATTAAATTTTTTTGGTCACTAATAAACTTATAAACAATAAATAAAAGGATATTTTTTAATACCCAATAATACCTACTGAAACCCTGAATATTGTAATATAATTAGAGAAGCGAGTGCTGGACATAAACCTTAATATTATTAATAAAAATAACAAAAACGACTTTATTGGATTAGATAGTTGGATACACAGAATAAGATAACACGACATCCAAAAGGCCTGACAACAGCTAAGCTGATACATATCAATAGTACACAAATATTACACAGTTATCAAGCTAGGACATAACATAACACAACATATAAGGCATTTCAGCAATTAAGTTGCTTAGCAGCTTAGTTAAGTAGTTAACGATTTAAACTTTCAATAATAATTTACTTATGCGAAACAGGTGAAATTGGAATCTTACCGTGATCTGCAGTCAGCCGGTAAGGAATTGAACGCGGACCAACGAACGGCTGTCGCTAAATATGGGGAAGTGGTGTTTGGGCTGGATTTCGCGCGGGAATTGCGCGGACAGTTTGTGGGCATCGCCGTCGGCCATGAGAAGGAAGCCAAGAAAACGGCACGACGAGAGGCCCAAGTCAAACAACAGGCCGAGCTCGCCCGACTCAGGGAGATTCTCCTTGTGCAAGACGCCCTCAATCAGATGGGCAGCGAGACTGTTAGGGAGGACTTTCTGAGAGGCAGGAATGGAGCGGCGCAATTGTCTGAGAGCGACCTCAAGTGAGTAGTAACATGAGGAAATTCACTTGTTAAAAAAGGTTCATTTAATTTTTTTTTAATTACTGTTGTTTTAGATGTTTACAACTGATCCAATTTAGTTTAATTTTTTAAATGTTCTATTGCTCAGTGATGATGTATTTGCCTTATAGGTTGTTGGACGACCTGTACCCAGCTGTGACCCCGAAGCACGAAGCCGGAAACCCTGCAGCTTTCGTTAACGAGGTGCAGTCGGCAGCTGAACACTTATTGGCCGTTGTTGACGGCAAGCCTAAGGAAGTGTTTGGGGGCACTTACAGTCAAGTCAAGGAAATCCTGGGGAAAATTCATGAGAGCGGATATTTTGATCAGGCGACTGCTGAGGCATTTGTACCTGAGGTATCTAATTTGAAAGTATTTTCTGATTCACATGAGGTGGAGGGTAATTTAAACATTAGTTGGGTTTCTCGAAAATATTTTAACTTGCTTTTTATGATAAACTGACTGATTAGTCTATGAATGAAGGCCGGTTTATTAATTATATTCTTTATTTATAGTACAATAATCTCCAAATGAATAACCACTTCTTCTTTATTCTAACTACTGTCTTCTACAGATCACTTGTCACTCCACTTCCCAGTCGATACTTCATTAACTTTCTGAAAACACTCTCCAAATGATCTTAGATAGTCTGCCACGACAAGTCATCTATCTAGAACAGTTGATATCGGTCAAAATAGCCAAACTGTTAGAGTTTCGGTCAAACGATCTCTAAAATGGCTTTGTTTGGTCAATACTTGAATGGGTGACCAAATATATTGCACATGACCACATTCCAGATTCCAACAGGCCAAAATCTAAACAAACAAGAACAGATGTTTATAACCCAACTTGTCAAATAATAATAAACAAATCTATTCAATTTTATGTCGTAACAACATGAAATGGAGATTTATGTGAACAGTAATAATTGCCGATCAGTAGCTTTGTTCCATTTTTGTGTAAAAAAGTTTTTGTATTGTTTTTTTTTTTTTGGTGGGAGGGGGTAGAAAAAATTGGTGCCTGTTTTATCAACAATAAATCATTATTATGATGCCCTAATTTAATAACAGGTCTAAATGATAGGTTGTTAGTATGTTTTGAAAATATAATTCATCAGATGTGTGATCTCAGATTTCTTCTTGCACCTTTTTTAAGAAATTCTCTCGTATCACTTTTAGGCTGAAGAGGTGTTTGAAACCTACACGGAGACCGTTGTGCTTGAACCAGAGCAGCCTCTTCTTGCTGAGCCGGTGTTGAATGCTGAATCTGCATTGCCGGACGAAGGCCAACAAGAGTTGCCGCCACTGCAGGCCTTGAGCATCGACGCGAGACCGCCGCCTCTGCAACCGCCCATCGAACCAGCTCCCACAGCCGAACCGCCTTTAGCACCTGAACAGCCGATTTATTACCAGCAACCACCCAGACCTATTACCGAGATGCTCGGCACCGGCAGCTTCTTTTTCTTGCAGGTAAGTGTCAGTTCGTTTCAATGCATGTACTACAGATCTGTTGTTTTCATCATAAAAAGTACAGATTGTAATGAATTTCACTTTATTTCTCTTAATTTGTAATCAAATTAACAAAGGTCAATCAGATTTCATCCAGGTGTCCTTGAATGAGTTTGCTTTATTTTTATGCATATTTTGAATACCTCTAATCTATAAACACACGGTATAGAGATGGGAGACTTTTTTTTTTATTATACAGAGTGTTTCATTAATCATTAATTAGTTCTCACATAACAATATGCATATTATGTATAATTTCAAAAAAAGAAGCTGGATTTGTACAATTTGTAATGTAGTATGTTTGTTCTGTAGACTTGCATTTTCAACTTCATAAAAGGATTAATTTACAATCTCTTTAGGAATCTGAGCTGGACACGCCACCCGAGCAGATTCCGAGCCAGACTTTCACCAATCAGAACTACGTTGGTGTTCCGCCTCCTCCGATTCCGTTGCCGACGCATTACCAGCCCCCCGGCTTGCCCCAGGGGCCTCCGCAGCAGTCTCCCAGCAACGGTGGATTACAGACCGAGAACGTTCCGGCACCCCTGGAAGAGCCTCCTCATGCTAAGCAACCTCGTGGCCCTCGTGCGCCCCCCAATGCTACCTACTACCAGCAGAACAACGGCTACAACAACAGGCCCCGGCAAAGGAACGGAGGGCCTCGCAGCAACGGTGGCAGGCACTAGACATTTAGACCCCGCGACGAGTGTTTGATTATTGTTTAGGTTGGAGATGAGCTGTATCTTTGTTTTGACTTGGGAATGGTTTTGTGGTTCTCCTGGTAGACTGAATCACTTCATCAGAGTTTCAAGTGGAGTTTATGTTTTCAGGATTTGCTTTATTTATTTAATGGAAGCTGCTTAGATTATTATGTATAGGAAATAAATAATAATTGGACCGTAAATTCGAGAGCCCATCGCAAAAATTTTTTGTTTATGTGCTGGAAACAACGCAAGATGTCAAAAGAGCAAAGCGAGTTTTGCTCGATGATTCTGTTGGAATCTGCTGGTTATTGGTCGGGACTTGTTGGAGTGCATCCTTACAGGCTGTTTAGTGCAATGCGAGTTTGCGTTAGTGCGTGTTTCACTTCACACGTCTTGGCTCCAGAATCTGGTGAATCTGCACCACTAAGCAACAGTAAATTCTGCTTTTACTGAGGGAGATACAGGATACAGTTCATCTCCGGAGACACGGATTTGATATTTGATACTGATTTCTTTTTCAATTATTAATTTTTTATATAAGTAAGCGGAAATGTTTGTATCTTTCACGTGAGTTTCTACAAAGGCATTACACAATGGACTTATAGTTGAGGTACAAACAATAACAATATTGTAAAATATACATCGCTGGTGTCTTTATTTTTGATTCGACATTATTTGTAATAGTTCCTCGCAAGAAAGGCAGTATAATTACTTCCGGAAATATAATGTGATGCTTTTGAAATTTGCTGCTTCTTCATCCGGCTGCTGTGGCCTGTTGGAAGTGCGCTTTGTGAATTTTTCAGCAACTTGCAATACGAAAACATGGTTACATTTCTACGATAATTTGGTCGCTTTTGTAAATTGTATCATAGGCCGCCAATTTGACTGAATTTTATTTAAAACATTTATTAAATTAAGTAGAGATGGACCAGCGGTTTTCCCTATTGTGAGTTAATATTCTTCAAAATGGGAAAAATTGGTAGAATCTTCCATAAATTGAGTGTTTTGGCTTTTGATTTATCTACTTTTATTTATTTATACCTTTTTACATTTAGGTATAATATTTTTTTTTGAGGTATCTTTTTAAAATTGTAAGTAGTGCTGATGAAATATTCCCGGTTTGTTACCTGGACATTTTAGGAATGAACTCAAAAATTTACCATCGCTGATAAATAAGTCGACTTCTAAAATTTAGTGATGAATTTAGTTTTGAGTTGCATTTTACCTTTTAGGCTTTTTGATTAAAAAATAATTAATGTAATTATTCTAGGTTTATTTAACTTCTTTATAATTATATTTGTATGTATTCATTTCTTAATCAAAGGTATTGGAACCTTGATTATTTTTACTGCTTGAGTTACTATTATATATAATATACATTTATATATAATTTTCATATCAGTATTTATTATTATTTTGGCTTGATTATTTGAAAAGTTTGTAAAATTGAGATGATTTAACCTTATAATGATCAGGGTTTTAGTACTACGGAAGAAAATATTGCCATTGGGTAGAACCATTTTCAAATATTCTCAAATTTTAAGAGTACTTTTTTAAATCATCATATAGTAGCCTCCTTGCTATCTAGACTGGTAATAAGAAGTGAATTGTTTTAATTCCTTCAGTAAATCGAGTTTTACTGTCATACCTATGGCAGAGAATTTTATTTATTTACTTACCAGTTCTTTTACTTGAAGTATTTGTATACTAGAGTATTTCAGACCTATGACTAGTCCAGAATAGGATGGAGGTGCCTGTATTTAAAATGTGATAAGATTATAGGAATTGTTGGCTGCAAATTTTTCATTTGGTATGCCAACAAATAAAGACGATATAAAACCGATATTCATTTTTTCTGTTTTTTCTTTCCTTACTTTACACAGGAGTAACGAACTTATGACCAACCAGATTATATAAAAAAGTAATAAAAGGAAAGCCGCTGGCACAAATAATTGAAGCATTTCAACACTTAAATTTGAATTTCTTGCAATACCTTTCAATCTATGTTTGATATTATACAGCTCATCGATTATTTATTGGCGGAGAATTCTTGAAAGTCGATAAGCAATAAAAATTTTATCGGTATACTCGTGATTCAAAAAGTCATATAAATGTATAGAGAACAGAAATAATTTTACACTTTTGCATGGATCACCCTGAACATTCGATTTTTTGTTCGCTCTTATCATTGTAATTGTCTCGATAAACACTCATTATCGAGTGTTTATCATTTAAAACGTTCATCCAATTGCACCTGCCATAGGCGGCGTGGTTGGTATTGAATATTATCAGGTGAAAATTAACAAGATTTTGTCCATAGTGAGAGTTATAAGCATCATTTTTTGCACGCCACTGCCTGAATCAATATTTTTGCTATCAGTCCAGATTAATTCAGAGAATTCTCCGCCAATAAATAACCGATGAACTGTAACTGTCTGAAGTCCTAAGTGATTTTGTGACTATTTTTATTAGCTAAACTCTTACCTGGCAACATTTACTTTTGCTTTATAAGAAGTGATGCATCTTTGGTCTTTCAGGTACCCATTTGGACAATGTGGAAGACTCCCCAATATACAGGAGATTCAAAACTTCCTTGAGAAAAAAGGAAACTAAAGTTCTTTTGACGTTTCTCCAGATTAAGAGTTTCAACAGCAGATTTTACATGGTAGCTTTATTGATGATTCTATTTACAAATTAGAATCCCTGCACCTTTCTACTGCAAACATTCCCTCCTTATTAATAGCTGAAAAATGTATGTTTTCCAAGATAAAATTACTTTTTTACTAAAAATTGCAAAAAATTTCGAGTGGCCACAGTTCATAGTTGCTCTGATTGGTTCAAAGCCCCAATGTATTTGTTGCTATAGTCTTATTCATCATTAGGTACCTCAATTGCGTAAACTAGATATTATGTACTTCAAATGGCCCCAAAAATGATTGATCGAAAAAGTCACCAGCTTTGAATGGTCGTAATCTTGTTATAACAAAATCTGGAGTAACGTCAAATGAACTTTTGTCTTTGTAGGAGGACTTCTCTGTCTATGGTGGTAATTGAATTAGAATCTAAATCCCAAAAAATTCTCAAATATATAAAATTTTAATAGGATTAGAATAATTGGCATTCTAAATTTTGCACTATTGGCTCACAGTAATCAAGTTCCCTATATAAGAGGATCAAAATCTTTGAAATCCTCTATAAAGCCTCTCTAAGTCTAAATCAGGTGCTGTTGTAATTAAATGCGATATTGAAAAATAGATACATACCAATAGTTTGAATAAAAAATGTGACATTTTAAATATTCCCGCTAACAATCAGTTAACCCAAATGTGTTCATGCTATTGGACGATTACGCTGGACTGGGGATACTGCAATCATTCATTGGTCAACCGATTTGTTCAAGGTTGCCACTTTTTTCGCAAGTGTAAAGGTAAAGAATAACTTACTTGAAAACAATGGTAACACTAATAATGAATAAAATGGTTAAACTCCATAGAGTATACCTCCTTCATTCAAAAATACAAATTTTGAAGCAAACAAGAATTTGATTTGCGGCCAATATTATAAACGCTGGTTAAGTTAACTGGCCGATTTCTGTGGTCGTTTCTGGAGAAGATATAGACTATTGCCCGTATTCACAAACGATAATTTCCTAAATAATTACGTAATTAATTAAATGAGTGAGATGGAGATATGCAGTTTTTTTGCAATAGAATCAGATGGGGATAATTGATTACGTAATTATTTAGGAAATTATCGTTTGTGAATACGGGCATATAGGTCGAAATTATTGCATTTTAATTACTCTTGGCATAAAAGGGATTACAAAAATATTAATAAAAGTTATTCGAGGTCAACATTAGCTTCAAAATCGGGCACAGAAATCTGCCAGTTAACTTAACCAGCGTTTATAATATTGGCCGTTAATAGTTAATTTAATGGTTATTTAAAAAATAAAGAAGAATAACTTCTTAGATTAGGTAAACTCTCAGGATAAGTAACGTTCAAGGTTGGTAGAGTATAGTGGAGAGGTTGTCGGACAACTTTTTGACGGGTAGGGGTAATAACGTCATCACGACGATCCGTGACGGAACTGGACGTAATTGGTTTTTCTCTCGTTGTTGAAAAAAATGCCCGGTGGAAATATTTGTATGGTTATTTATCTTGTAAAAATAATTCAAAAAGACTAAAAAAGCTTCTGGCGGAATTATTTTAATATTCCTCACGTTTCCCAAATATGCAAAAATCCGTCAGGAATGAGAAAGTGTCGCCCATATGACAAAATGGAATTCAAATTAATAAGAGATGTGTAGCATGGATCTCAGATCTGATTACTAGGTATCAAGATTTATTACTATGTAAACTACTTAGTATAAATACTAACCCACGAAAACTGAAGAAAACGATGGAAAACATTTGTAAAAATACAATGAGAAAAGAAAATAGTATTTACACAAAGTTTATTTTTTACAGCCATTTCTTCATGTGTTGTTTGTCTTTATCTGAGGATAACCGTGCAACTTCTGAAATATGTAAAAGAATAACCCAAAAGGAAAGTAAATTGTGAGTGGAAAGTAGAAAGTTTTAGTAATCAATAATCTTGAAAGGGAGCTTTGCAAAACAGTTTGCAGATCTGGTTAGGTATTAAGAGATGTCACCAGGAATATTATCTTAAAATTAATTTCAAGGAACAAATTCCTATCTTCTAATATTAATATGGGGGGCCTTTACTTTCAATAGCGATTGATTCAAACGGGTCGTCCATGTGACGTATTTGCCACCACAAGCTGATTGGTCAAAAGTTACCAGGCAGCCTGTGTAATTTTTTTAAACCAAAGCGAAAAGAGTATAGCTGGCCAAATGCACAAATGTGCGAAGGTCAATAAAGAAACGAAGAAAAAGAAGATAACCAACAAACAAAAATTATAATTATTATTGATAAAGATTTTAAGATTTTCAGTTTTCACAATTATACCTAATTATTATTAAAAGCAAAAATCTCACAATGAACTGTATGAAGTATATTGTTAATTATTGAAAGTCGAAAAATGAAGATGATGGGTAGTTACTACTTTGTGATTGTTGGTCACAAAGACAGGCCTCTGTTTGAGATGGAATTTACAAACAGCAAAGAACCCAAGGTAGGTACCTAAATATCTGGGAATTTCTGTGAAAGGCTCCTGAGTAGGATTTCTGATCCCAGCTGTCAGAAACTACAAGAAAATTGTAGTAATTTGTTGGAGGAATAGTATTTTTGCAATGAAAACAAGACCCAGGTGATAGATACCAAATACCCCCTTCACAATTTTATACCATGACCTTTAATGGTTTTTGTTTTAATGAAATACTTTGCTTTTAATGTCTGGGTAATTTTTGTCCTTGGATTTTTTTGCCATAAGTTTCAGCTTTAATATGTGGCTAAAATTTTCAATATCTGTTGGCGAGGAAAAAAGTTATCACTTCAAGAGTGAACAGTTGATTTTTTGAGATCACCCTATAAAATCAGGCGTTGAATCAAAAATATCAAAACCCTCTTGAGATGAGACATCAAGCTTCAAAATTTTCTAATCAAAAGTTGGTAGAAAAATGCAATTTGGAAAACGGGAGTAACAAAACAGAAGTGATTTTGGACACCTTCACATATCACCCTGTAGAAAATGTGTTGATAGTTCTTTTGAGTTTAGATTCAATAAAGCAGAAAAAATAAGAACAGAGCTGCCAACGCGCGACAGCAAAATCGAAAGTTATCCCCAATTAAAATCAAGCATTTTGCCAGAAAGATACTTTATTTTTTCTGTATTCACTAAATTGATGATATTTTGGTACTGGCAGAAAGAAGATCACCGCCATCTGAATCAATTCATTGCCCATTCCGCCCTCGACCTGATAGACGAGCACAAGTGGAAGACT
Source organism: Malachius bipustulatus (assembly GCA_910589415.1). Classification (NCBI taxonomy): domain Eukaryota; kingdom Metazoa; phylum Arthropoda; class Insecta; order Coleoptera; family Melyridae; genus Malachius; species Malachius bipustulatus. Next base: position 35,831,615 of record OU342634.1, on the reverse strand, counting down.
CACAACATGTACCTCAAATCTGTTGACAAGTTCAATCAGTGGTTTGTATCATCGTTTGTCAGCGCCAGCCTGATACGCTTTGTCATGGTACATGATAACCGGAACGATGACGGGGTCAAGAACTTTTTTTCCGAGATGTACGAGACTTACATTAAATATTCAATGAACCCCTTCTATGAGGAGGACACACCCATCAAATCAACTACTTTCGAGCGAAAAGCACAGGTGTTTGGCAAAAAGTTTCTAACCAGTTAAAATTTTGTATTCTTCTATTATAAGGCAGGTCTGTTATTATAAGGAATCTTCAAAATAATTCCAGTAGGAAATATTCGAACAGAAAACTTTTCTAAAGAGAAATGTAGTGATGTTTAAATATTATTTTTTGATTTCTTAATATTGTTTGTTTTATATTAAGGTAGCAGTTGTATGCATAAAAAGTTATATTCTGTCTTAGCATCTTTAATAATAAAAAAAAGTTAATGTACTAAAGCAGCGGTTCCTAACCTTTTTCAGTCGCGGACCCCCAAGGAAATCAAGCATAATGCCAAGAACCCCTGAGTGAAAAAAAGGTGCAATTTTTGTACACAATATTATATTTATTATTCCTTCATTAAATTTATAAACTTTTTCAAACTTTTTAGTAGAAAAACATTAATGAGAAGGTTGGTTCGTAGGTAATTTATTTATTTTTGTTAATACTCTAAGTTAAGTAAGATAGATGCGTATATGGGACCGTGGACCCCCAAACATATTCTCGCGGACCCCCAGGGGTCCGCGGACCACAGGTTAGGAACCGCTGTACTAAAGTATTTTGTGGGACTAGATTTTAGTTGAATTTTTTAATGTGGCTTAGCAATATTGGGGATGTTAAGAATTCTTACCCATGACTTTCTATCGTTATATATGAATCTAATACATAGTTACAATTATTCATAACAATTTTATAAGAAAGAGAAGTGTCTTCTTGTTCCTCTTTGTGCTGGTAACCAGAGGCATTATTGATTTAAGCCAAGACAAATATGAAACAAATTATAAATATCTAACGAGCACTAGTTGTATTTTTCTTTTTGTAAAATTTCTCATTTACTGGTTTTAAGAAACCATTACCTACTACATACTACAAAATGAATTATTTATAATATTAATTAAATGAAAATAAGTTTAAAAACAGTTTTCAAAAAATAAAAGTAGCTGTGGTTCAATTATGGGGTATCTTATTAATAAAATATGAAGAGTTACTTCTTTTTATTTTATTTGAAACCATCTTTTAAAAGCGAGAAACTTACAAAATTAGAAACTAACAGGTGATAAAAAATTTCTGGCATGCTAGCCAAAAATTAATTTAATTGCTTCATTTTTTTTTATTCTTTAAACTAATTATAAAAATTTTTTATTCACCTGTTGGTATATCTTACAAAACATATATAATGAAAATATAAACTGTATAATATGTATAAACAATCATAAATTAATAAACAATAATAAATTTATACAATAATGCTAACTAGATTCCGATTCCTGCCCTAGAAGTGATAATTGCCTCAAGAATTGTTTAGCATTGTTCAACGTAGCTGAGCCGTAAATTATACGTTTGGTCACACCAGCCGTAGTTTTTTGCTAGAAATTGAATTAAATTAAAATTAATCCCAAGCGATCACAACTTTTGTCAACTTACTTTTGCATAATCCACCAAATTCTGATATTCAATGTAATTCCCTCCACCGACAATAAAGACAATGACGTCCTGGAATGGAGAACGATTCCTGGGTATTTCAATCAGTTTTAGTTGCTTGGGGTCCAGATAATGATACTCGTCCATTTCCTGACTGTTCTTAAATTCCATCAGGTGATCAACAATTTTTGTTACAGGCAAGTTCTAGAAAATCAACATATTTTCAACATGCATTTGAAGGGATTATGTTGATGACGGGGTAGAGTAGTTTCACAACAAATAATACATTTGGTAGACAATTTCAATTATGCATAATGCATACAATATCCCATTCAGATGTTTTTAAATAATTAGAGTTGGCTATGGAAAATTTGAATTATGTTGGTACCCATTGGAATTTTGAGCTTAGAACTACCTTTGACAAGCTAAATTTTAAGGGGTTAAAGATGTTTCTAATCAATATACCTACTCCAAATAATATTTTGCTATTGTGGCAACACAGCATATTTAAGATGTAAAATAAAAGTCAAAATAAAATTTAGCTTGTCAAAGGTAGTTAGTTCAAAGCTTAGCATTTCAAATGGTACCAACATAATTTAAATTTTGATTTAAAAACATCTGGAATAGGATATAATCATTTTTTCTCATAAAGTGCCCAACTTTTTGGCGGTCACTGTAAATGTCTCACAGTAAATAAAACCCTCTGGAAACTATACTGAAGTTTCAGAATAGTAGGCACTAAGTTCTCGGAAGTGGTCGTGACGTATAAGCGCTCAGTTGGAGCATTCAGTGGCGGACGCAAAATATCAAAATAGGTTCAGACAATAATGAATTTATTGAGAAATATAATTGTAAACTTCCAAATAATATAGCATATAGTAAATAATATAGCATATAGCAAAAATAAAAATAGCAAAGAAAATAGGAAAAAAATAGTACCTTAGTCATCGTCAGAAGAAAAATCGTCGGATGATGGACAACTATCCCGATCACCGTTATCGTTCAAGTTGATAATTAATGGCTCAACCGAAACATCAACTATTGTGTCTAGATCCCACATTCTGTCTTCTTCTTTTGTAGTATGTCGGATGCAGTTTCTCCATGTTTCAGCCGTCACATCTCCCATTGCAGTAGCTAGCAGGCGTTTCACTTCATCCATCTTGAAGGTCACGTTTTGTTTCGCCACTTGGTTTTTTATTTGAGCCCAAATAAGTTCTATAGGATTCAGTTCACAGTGGTAAGGAGGGAGGCGGTGTACAATGATGTTGCACTCGCGAGCCAATTCGTCGACAGCATATCTCTTAAAATGAGGTATTTGTGCCCTTGCGATGTTTAATAGTTGCACTTTTAACATGTTGTCATCAAATGGTATATTTCTTTGAGCCAGCCAGTTAATGATGTCACCTTTTCGCCATGCAGTTGTTGGCGATGGCTCCAATCGTCGACTATGGTAGGAAGCATTGTCCATTACCACGACCGAATTTGGCTCAAGGCTTGGTAAAATTTTTAAAAACCAGCTTTCGAATTTTTCCGCATCCATTTCCTCATGGTAGTCACTAGTTTTCTTCGATTCGAAAAGTAGCAATCCGTTTTCCAAAAAACCCGAATCACTACCTATGTGAGTTATTATGAGCCTCCGCCCCTTGCCCGCTGGCGCTTTTAGTCCTGTGGAAAAACCTTCAAAAAAAGCTTGTCGACGGCTTGTTATTTCCAAATCTTGCCAAATTTTCGAAACAGTATGACCTTGATTCAGCCAAGTTTCGTCTAAGAAATATATTTTCTTCCCTTCACGACGATACTCTCGAATTTTTTGTAAATAATTTCTCCGCCACAAAATTATTTCTTCTCTTTCTATAAGAAGACTTTTTCTCTGCCTTTTCATATGCCTTATGTTCATTTGTCTTAATGTCCGCAATAAGACACGTCGCGATATTTTCGGCATTGCGTCATCCGAATTGATTTCGGCAGCGATTGCTTTAATGTTGGAATTTCATTTCGGAAAAAGAACGAATGAAATTTTCTCCGAACGGCGTATTTTATGTCATCATCAATGTCAATGCGTTTTCTCCCCCTTGTTTCAATATTTTCAGCTACTTTTTCTGTTCCGCCTTTGGACTCTTTGAAAGTTTTCAAGATTCGGTGTACACTCCTAGTTGACACTTTGGTTAAATCACTACACAAAGCAACTACATCGTTTACCAACATACTTTGATTCCTTTCACGGAGTCCACAATACACGTTGTATATAATAGTTTTTTCTCCTGTAGATAAATTCGTACGACGACGTTTACTTTGGCTGCTCTCGCCTTCCATATTGCTCACAACTTTAAATTTAAACAGTATTTCACTTCGGCACTCAAAGAAGCTTGCTTCTTTCCCGTTTACACCACAGTGAGAACTGAGAAATAAGATTCAGACAGGAAATCTGATGAGCGACCCTTAAAGCAACCAAGCTATCCCCACTAATTATGCACTTTATTGTCGACCGGGTATGGGTTTTTCCGGGATGGTAATTCCGTAAATTTCTTATAGTTAAACTTTTTCTGTATCCTGGAACTCAGTTCATTCCCAAAACAGGAATCATTATTGTATTATTATTTTACCAAATAATTAACTAATAACTAATTATTAACAAATTAGTAAGATATTGATTTTTTATAGCTTGTATTTCTTAATTACTTCACAGATTGTCTATGAACAATATGAAATATTCAAAATTTTGTTGTTCCCGAGAGTCGAGAATCTTCTTCCCCCGGTAATATTAATTTTTCTTTTCTGACAACCAGAAAACAGAAAGAGAAAAATATACAAGTCCCGATCGACATCCAATAACAGCCCAAAACAAACAACTTTTCTTTTTGTTCAGGTTATTCCACTGCCGCGAATTCTTTTTCATTCATTTTCATGCGTTTTTTAATTTTTGTGATGCTTCAATAATTCAGCAAATATAAACATAAAAATAAAATATTAAGGATTTAAAGGAGCGATAAATGTTATATTGCAGCCCCTCACGAAAATAGCATGAACGATACGCCACTGAATACGGAGCTGCCTTGGACGGACTGGCAGCATGCTCGATATATATCCATCTTACTTTACCTTACAAGTTGGATCTGCTTATCCTTTGTACTTGTTGACACTGCTGTAATGTTGCCATATATTATATTTTAAAGGACCGAACCTCATTGAAATTCTACATCTTTTGCTATTAAATATCGATGTTGTGAAATTATTATAGCAGAAAAATTACTCAACAAATAAAACACAGTATTTTTTATCCTACAACCATTTACCTGCATGTGAATGATAAAAATACAAAATGATAAAACACCAAGAATTAAAAGCTGGCAACAATGTGTTTACTTTAAGTCCGTAATATTTCTAAGAACTTAGTGCCTACTATTCTGAAACTTCAGTATAGAGCCTAGTAAAAGTAAATATCAACGTAAATACTGACGTGTCGTTTAATGACGAGATTTTTAACACCTTCCATCACAAAATTTGAACCCTGAGAGACCAGCTTGGAAAACATGCTGACCGTCTTGGTTCCGGCACCTTCATACTGAGTCGGACTAGCTATCATCTGACTCACGCTTCTAAAAAAAAATACAGTTCAGAAACTCGAGTTATTCTAAATGGGTCTAATACTACCTCCATTTCTTTATATAACTTAAAGGTGATGTGTCACAGCCGATATCACGAAGAGCTGTTTCAAATTTCCTAAAATCACTTTCCGTGAGGTGAGGGTTGCAAATGAAATAGATAATAAACAGCCTCATTTTATCTTCATTAGTACCGGTATCGTGATCAGAAATGATGTCCAAGATATTCTTTTCCAAGTTCTGAGTTTTACTCATTATTTTCTCTTCCAACTCAAAAAATGTGTCCAATTTTCTGGATTTTATACCATTCAGAATAGCTTTAATATAATTAAATTATTAACTTCAAAGTATAAGTACATAAAAAAAGAAGTAAGGCAAGAATTTAAGCAAATCAAACTAAAATTGGATCATTAAATTATTAAATAGTAGGAATACTAGAGTTATTTCCTTCTTACCAGTGGCCACAGAAGTGTGCATGTCAATAAGCCTTTTCTTCTCGATTAATTGCGGCAGTGAATTAACAGCAGAAGTAATCTTGGCCGTGTTATCAGCGACCATCGTCAACGCAACATCGCTCTCATTATCGATGCCCATTGAATGCTTCAGCCGCTTCACTTCTTCCTCGGACGAACGGTAACGTTCCAGCTCCTCCTGAATAGCCTCCGCCACCATCGGAAACGGGCTGCCCTTGTGCCCCGCCCAGAACTTGTCCTTTGTGTCCAGTTCACACGATCGAGTCTTAGCCCGAGCTCCTGAAACAGGTAATGTGTGAGTGTGAAATACTGCTTTGTTAACTAACCAAGACTCACCTCCAGTGGGAGTGCTCTCATCAATGACAACCCTATTTAAAGTCAGATCGAGGAGGTCGTGAGCGAGAGCCTGGTAGGTCCAGGTGTGGTGTAGAGGCGTTGCCATATCGATATTCCTATCTAAGATAATTAGTAAAGGCCGCTGGAAATTGAAGTTGCCACTGTGGACATCACCCGTGAATAGATTGTTTCTGGCGTCAAATAAGTTGTCTTTGAGTTTCTTCTCTAGTTTTTTGGCAACTACTTCTGCAGCGCACCGTTTCGGACTTCTTATAATTGGAACTGTACCTGTTAAAAAAAAAAAAACACTTGTCAACATAAAATTATATAAGTATTAGAAAAAGAAAAGTGAAGCTTGAAAATTTTGCTAACTTATCTGGAAGTTGTGAGATTTCCAAAACCATTTTTTTTTTAGATTTCTCAATAAAAACAGTTTGGTAAAATAAATAGGGCAGAATTTAATCTTGTGACAAATTCCACCATGAAATTACAATTTACAACCAAGCATGACTAGTGATTTTCAATTATTAGTTTTCTATTAAATTAATAAAAATTACCTAATGTAACAAATACTGAAAATAGACTATCCACTATGGAATTCATGATCACTTCAATTTCGCTATCTTTTGTATCTGGTCGGTTGATTGCTGAAAAGATAATTGTGAGATATTTCCTACAAACGTTAAGACAGTTAGCTAAGCAACAAATTTTACCATAATAGGAAAGAGAGTCACTGTTTTGATGCTTCAATATAAACATATCATCTTCTAAAGATATAAAATTAACATACTGATCATAAACCTAAAAAGAAAAATAATCATAATATCAAAATGGCCAAATGGCTGGTTAATATCAATGGTTGCCTTCTAAGTCAACAGCTGCTGAGCTGACAGCAAACCCGAAGTAAACTTCAATGAACATCACACTGTTTTAGAAAGCCTTGCCAAGTGCTGCTCAGATCATCTAGCTACTGAAATCTACACTTTTTCAAAGCAGCACCACTGCTGTCTGGATTCTTGGGAGCCCAGAACAAGTCCTCTGCACTGAGGCCTCACCCACTGCTGTCACTGTCTATTCTTTTTCTATGTTTCTTAATATAAGGGACGTTATTCTAGGACTGGCATACACCTTACACCATCTAATAAAATAAGATTTTAAAAAATTCTTAATTTCGACTAAATAAATTCTCAGGATGTAGCAATTTGTTTTGACAACAATTGATAGTAATAACAGTTTCAGCAGTACAGTTAATTTTTGTTCGTTCAATTAACAAACATCGGCTGTCAAGACAGAGTGACTTTGCTGTAATTCAGCAGCTTGATGGCTTTGAACACAACCAATGTTTCTTTCAAGGTAAGAGATATCTACTTTTTGGATATTAGCAACACAGTTTGCTTGCAAAGCAGCCGAAGCCAGGTCTTCCAGCTTCTGCCTAGAAATTGGTGAAATAAAATTGAGGTGATATACGTCATAAAGCCCTCTGTGGAAATCTTGACAAATCCGACCCAAATTTTCTTCCGACGGGGCACAGAAGTATACTGCCGGTACTTCGGGAATTGGGTCTCTGTCGGAATGCAATTGCCTGCAAAACAAACAAAGTTGTTCCCAAACTGAAGCACACCCCTAATGACTTTTATCTTACACAAACAGGGTTACACCTAGCTCTCGTAAGTCTTTGACGGATATTAAAGGCGAAATGATATCTTGACCGACTCGGTCATAGATCAGCACTTTCCAAACCAGTTCTGTGGATCCTAACTTTGCTTGCGGTTGATTTAGATTTAGCATCTGCTTGATTGCATCTGTAAAATAATATTTTTTTACTTCCTCAGCATTCATTACTAACTCCAATAGTAACATTTAATGTTCGTATGATAAACTTACTGATTTGTTTTTGCTTTAAAGTTGCCATGTTAAAATATACGTCGGTTTTTATGTGCTCAAAGATTCATTAAAACTAACTTATCAAATTATGTCCAAAGTTGAAAAACCTATTTTACTTTACTTTATTCTTATTCAAAATACAATAATTCTGTTTGTGATGACGTCAATTCAGATAACGTGACGTGTACGTCAATTTTAAATTTTCCAAACGTCATGCTTTGATTAAAGAAATTGACATATTGACAACAAAAGTCATCTTGTAAGTCAATGCTATAATCGTTGTCATAAGTACAATATACGACGTTGCCGCTACTTTTTATTTTGTTCCGTTTCAAGGTAAGTTAAGGTTTATTCATTTTTTTTTAATTTTGTATTTTGTGTATGGTGTGAGTGAATGAAAACTTAATTTAAGTTTAACATCTTTTTAAATTTCAAATTTAATAGTATTATTCACAATTTCCTATTACTGTGCAAAGAATTCATTCACATAATACCTAATTTACTACGTCGACTCATGTCAGAAACCACAATGCGCATGTCCAGTAATGTATTGCCGATGTCTGTAGACCGGCGATTCTTTAACACTCATCATTGGCAATTTTTGAACGATGTGAGATTTTGTAGATCAGGAAAACAGTTTGTTTATGAACGTCTTCAGAGTAATTCATCAAACAGTGCAGAGTGTAATAATTTATGAGCGCACCCGCACCCGGCACCCGGTACCCCTGGGTGTGCTAATCATCTTTGAATAACAAATGTCAGGAAAGAGCTGCGAGCATAATTCAAACAGCTGCGACCGTCAGCATCAGCAGGATATTGGGAATGGCGGATACATCATATCCGGTATTTGGTGTGCTAATCAAGTAATTTAAAATACTTAAGTGATTACTGATGGAAAGATAGTATTCATTCACCCTAGAGACGCCACAATTAACAATAAATACACGTCACTTTATCCAATGGATAAGTGACTTTTGAAAGACATTTGTCGCCCCAGGGTCGGTAATATAGATACCCTATGGGAGTCGATTTCAGCCATAGACCTAGAATATAATGGACGAACCTTTGAGACTAAAATTTGTTGCCAACCAAAGTTAGGCAACCATACATACAAGTAAGGGCAAAGAGACGTATTCAATTCAACAATACAAATTCAAACAAAGAATAATCAAAAATTCCGCATTCTTGGTGTTTTTTGAACGATAGAACAATTAATGTTAATATTATTATCTGACATTAGTATAAATAAATAAACATTTATTATTGGCCTTGTATGGAAATTGTAGGTGTATAACAAATATAGATCTGATTTTAATATCCATACTGGTTAAAAGCATATTAATATTTACTTTAAATATCTTCTCTGTGGATTTAAAATTTAATATTAATAATGGTCCAGTCTTGTGCAGCTTATAATTGTGTAAATCGTGTATCAAAATTAACAGATATATATTTTCATAGGTAAGTGAAACATTTTATCTCTGTAATTGTAATAAATAGTTATTCTATTAGAATTACACCATATAAAAACAAATAATAAAGTCGTGTTATTATAATTTTTTATGCATTCATTTTCTTATTCTTTAAAAATAACCATGTTCTTCCTATAAAATACCTATGTGTAATAAAAACAAAAATTTGAATTTCATATTACTTCTTCATATAATATTTAGTAGTTTTTGCCCTTACACTGGCAACAAACTTAGTACAGTAAAGCATTGACAACTATCAGTCCATTATATTCTAGGTCTATGATTTCAGCGAGAGGAGCAAAAAAAAGAAGACAACCAACTGCATGTGACGTGTGATAATTTTTTTAAACAAAATTTTTAGATCATTCACATTCATTATTATCATTGATCATTGAGTGAATTTTCTTGATAATTTTTTACTTTCAGTTCATTATAGTAATACATAAACTAAGTATTTAGAAAATAAACCATAAAAATTTCTAAAATTCTAGTTTGGTAAGCAGAAATTTACCAGTTTCTCAAATTCCATTTTAGCCTAGAAGTTTTATTTTGGATCCAATCAATCATTCCTGGCTGGTGGATGGCATTCTCTTCTCACTAGAGAACATATTGCAGGGTTAATTATTTGTGTTCATTAAAACCAGTATGCAATGCTCGCAAGAAGAAGGCGTACAGGATCTGGATCAGAGAATGAGCCCACTATCGTAATAGGAAGTGAAAATTACTATTCACAGACCCACCCTTACAGTAATGTCGATGTCCAGTCGAGTAAGCCCCTGCTAGAGGAGGAATACGCAGAGGACTATTTAGAGCCGGATCCAGTGATGACAGCTCGTGACAGGACCAATGAATTCGTCAACACCATCCAGACCCTTCAGGGCCGCAACATTGCCAGGGCGGTGGCTGTTAGGGACCCCCGAAAATCTAGAGCGATACAAAGCCACTCAGAGTTTATGCTCATTGCCAAGAATATTGGCAGAAACATTGCTAGTACATATACTAAGTTGGAAAAGTTGACTTTGTGTAAGTATCGCACACCTTTATTTCTACTTTTGGTGACTTGGAGAATAGTTTATAGTTTTAGCAAATAGGGTCCTGCATAGCTTCAGTATTTTCCACGGTTTTGTCGCTAAAGAAACTATAACTGGATTCTTTAATTTTTTCTGAAATTCATGTAATATACAGGTGTTGAAAACTTGTGGAAAAAATCAACAACACTTTTTTTCTCACCATCAAAAAAGAAAAAAATATTGGGTTTTCAATTTTGTATTAGCTGCTCTACTTTCCTATAGTAATGGCCATAGATAATATGCAGTGTGGGTAGCATAGGGCAATGCATTTTAAATGGGCAAAAAACTGACAGCGTTGTCAGTTCAATGCAAGCAGTGCCACAGGTTCATTATAAAAATATTAAAATCGAAAGATAATTGACATTTTTATTCTCAGGATTTCTAGACAAAAATAATTGAGGTTCTGTTGAAATGTCAAAAAGTAATAATTTTTGATGTTTGTATAACGTATAGCCTGCATATTGCAATGCTTGTGGCTATTGCTTTTACATTATAAAAATATTATTTAAACACATTCTTTATTTACAGAGGTAGGTAAAATGAAAATCGTAGTGCTTGTTGATAAAATTTTATTTCTTACTACTTTATTGATGACTTTATTTATCAAGGCTTCCCTATTTGGGAAAGATAGGCAGGTATACTGCCTTTCCATTTTATATATTCATTAACACTTTTAGAAAAAAACAACTTCGAGTAGATGTCTCAGTATTTTTGCCTGTTATGTATAAGATTCTCCTTTGGCCGTATACGGCAATGTAATCATATAATCATCTTCTTATCTTCACGTAGTGCCTATCACTTGCAAATTACTTCTTTTCATCAGGGGACTTAGGTCAAGTACTTACTTTATTCTTCTTCTCAGGGGGATGTTACCATGTGTATTATTTCAAAATATTAAATTACATATACATCAACACTCGTATTAGCTTGGAGCCTAGGTATTTGCTGTTGAACTGAGAACTTGTTGTTGCGGTCCAAGAATATTTCGTTTTGTTTAAAACAACAAAAGGTCATTATATACATCCGTGGCTCCTACAGTTTCACTATGACACCTATATAGGGGTGGAGAACATACCTATAGTAACACCAGGAAGGTATTCATTAGCTTTGCAAATAAAAGGGAAGGCCACAAAACGACTTTAAAAATTGATTTTGGGAGTGCAACGAAAGTACGGTCCTGACACAAGCTCTCCGATCTAACTACGGATGATGATGAAACCACTTATACAACAGGCACGTATTTTGCAATATATCCGCTTATTCATATCGTGAACAGAACACATAATTTGATGTTACGATTTTTGGAATTTAAATGCAAAATAAATGCAAATTTGAAAATAAAAATCGTGCTACCGTTATTCTCGAAGATTTTCCTTGCCCTGAAAGTGAAGAAAAAAAATAGAAATTCCACCGTAGTGTCAAAGAGGCCTTAGTTGTGACCTTAATATTAGTTTGCAATGGCTGTTTTTAGCGTCTTACCCACCCAGCACCCCTAATTCGCTCCTCGGTCCCGAAAAAATTGATGAAACTTAGGAGCCGCGGATGTATACAATTACCCAACAAAACAACATACGCACTGTCTCCGAGAAAGAAGGATAGTGTATTGGTTTCTAGCTTAAGTGCAGAAAAATAATATTGAGACTCAAAATCGCTGTCCGTTATTCAAGTATTCAATAAATAATACAAAAATAAATATAACTTCGTGAATTATTTTATGACAGTTTTATTATTTACTTAATTACCAATGTTTGGTTACCAACGCAACGTCAATTATTGCCACTACAACAGAGTATCTGTCAGTTGAAAATTCAAATTCCGCATCTACCTAATTATTCTGTGGAGTAAGTAAATGTAGATCTTTAGGAAATGTGTTCTCGCAAGAAATTGTAGAAGGAATGACAAATACCGCGTCATAGCATTTGCATTCATTTAGTATAAATAAAAATCAATATTAATTATATCAATATTATCAATACCTACACCTACAAATATGTTCTGACTAACTAAATAATCGAAACAATTTTGTTCATAAAATGGATATTAATTTGAAAAAGAAGAATATTATAAACTTTGACGGATTCAAAAGAATATAATAATTAAATAATATCTGAATATTGTAATATTAATGTATGAAGTTATAAACTCTACTGTGCTGTTCCATGTTGTGCAATCCTCACTTATGAACGAGATCAATGATAATAGAGCAGTCTGCGGAGGTACAAAATGTTACAGAAGTGCAACGAATTAAATCATTTTCAAAATGAAGAGCGTACGCTCGTGGACGTCTGCTTCCCAGAAGTATGACAAAAGCGGCAACTGTGAGCGCCATAAGAGCACTGCTGCATTATAACTATGGCACTTACTATAGCTTATAAAATTTCTCTAAGATAAATTCAAATTCTAATTTCCTGTGCACAAATCAAAATTATTAATATTTTCAAAACTTATTAAAGATAGAGGTGAGAAAAAGTATACAACTGGCCACATTCACTCTCCAGAAGTTGGGAAAGTTGATTTTAACAATAGTTTTCAATGATTTTCTACTCTCATTGTCTGTGGTTTTGATTTTTGACTGACAGTTCTAATATTGTCACCACAATTTGACTTATTGGTGTGGCATGCACTAATGAATTACACCATTATTAGGTGTATATTACCTTTAATAAATAATTAATTGATTTATGGAAATTCTATTCATAAAATTACCTAAAAAGTGAAATACAAATACTTATTGATTGTAGAAGTAAAAGTGAAATTATGTTGATATGATTATGATGCTAGTATGATGACAGATGAATTTTGACAAATGGATATGACTGCAAATTGCAATCATAGAATATCAATATTTAAAAGAATTTGCAGACTGCAATCTTTCTTACTTGAAAATTCAATGCAATGTTGCTATACTTTATAAAGAAATTATTGAGATATCTCAGAAACAAATGAAGATAGAATTTTTTAATTTTGATTTTTGAAATCCCACAACACCGTTTCATAGCGTGTTGTTGATTTTTTCCACGAGTTTTTAAACACCCATTATAGTTCGGTTAATTTGACTACTACTCCAAGTTGAATATTTTGTCAGGATCCAGAGATGACCATCTGAAAAAATCAAAATGATTGTTTCAAAATCGAGACAGGCTACCAACTTGACAGCTGTTTGACATAATATTTATCTAAATGAAAAACATATACTCAAAACAACCGAGCAATAAAACTGTAAAAATTTTGTTTTAGTGGCAAAAAGGAAATCGCTCTTCGACGATAGATCTGCAGAAATACAAGAGTTAACATACATAATCAAAGGCGATTTGAGTAGTTTGAATGAGCAAATTGCTCAGTTGCAAGATGTGTCGAGACAGCAGAAGCACAGCGGGAAGCATTTACAGACTCATTCAAACACGGTTTTGTTGGCCTTACAGTCCCGGTTAGCCAGCATGTCGACTGACTTCAAACAAATCCTGGAAGTGAGGACAGAGAACCTAAAACATCAGAAGAATAGACGGGACCAGTTCTCGCAAGGAGGCTTACTACCACCTCAACCTGCCAATGCTCAAAGTAAGTCAGACTTTAATTTAAATGCGTTTTCTTTTAGTAACCAAATCAATAAGACAACTAATAAAAAATCAAAAAACCACTTAATAATAATTAATAATTAATAAAGCATAACGATTGTTATGATGGAAGTTAGAGACAATAATGTTTTATTGTAAACAAATTAGAATGATTAATTCTCTTGCAACTTGAAGTTGCACTCGCCTGGATTCAATACTAAACTAAACTGTACTTCAGGAATAGCTTTTATTTATAACCATGAAGTTGGTTCTAGATCCAGAAACATCAAGATGGATATTACACTCATTCATTTTAATCGTAAATTATAAAATAATAAAAGATAATACAAAAAAAATCATGAAATTCCATTTCACACAGTTATTATGTCCCTAAAGTAGTGAGCGATATATCAAAATTGTCAAAGAAATTGTTCTGAAATTTGTTGGAATTTTTGTTATTTTTTTATCAAGGAAATGCGTAAGATTAAAAAATAATTTGCCATTAAAGTGTTTTCCTTGCAAAAGTTTTTTTAATTTTTTGAATTTTATGACAAATGTGTTTATAACAGGCAGCCTGCTTCTTCGAGAGCAAGACGAACAAGTAAGCATCGACATGACTAGCGGCTACAGCGGCCCGCTAGTCCCGCGCACTCAGATGCAGGCGTCCCTCATGTACGACGCCACCAACGACTATCTAACCGAACGTGCCGAGACCATGCAGAACATCGAGTCGACCATTGTGGAGCTGGGTGGCATCTTCCAGCAGCTCGCCCATATGGTAAAAGAGCAGGAGGAGATGGTCGAGCGCATCGACACCAACGTGCAAGACGCCGAGATGAACATCGAGGCCGCACACACTCAGATATTGAAGTATTTCCAATCAGTGACATCGAACAGGTGGTTGATGATAAAGGTGTTTGGGGTGCTGATATTCTTCTTTATATTTTTTGTGGTTTTTCTTGCGTAACCTGCAATTATTCTTATTGATAGCATATATAATTTTATTTGAGTAAGGGTTATCTTAATGGCAGATTGAGTGACGATCTGGTTCTATAAAACTTTTCTCTATCTGGTGCTGGTAGAAAAAAGAAAAACATAATCAATTTAGTAATTTTTGATACTTGAAAAAGTTTATAGAATCGTGTTAATGTCTCATTCTAAAAACACGTTTTTTTACGTTGTTTATGTTAAGTTTGGATGAATTATTGAAGAAAAATCGTCTTTACTAGAGTTTTCAAAAATTATTTGGGTGTATTTTAATAACAAACCAATCTGCTACTAGGTACAACACTGCAAGAGCTAATTACTCCTTATACTGGAAGATGGTTCTGTATAATTATATTATAATAGGCATCATAAAAGATTGTTGCGTCATCTTTTAAAATAAGAACATTAAACAACATTTTTGAAATCCAAGATTAATGATACCTATGGATATACAGGTGACATACTAATTAACATTGCAAACTTTTCTGATGAACTTTTAAAAGAAATTGAATAACAGGTATTTAGATATCACTCATTTTCAAAAATTTTAAATGTAGACATATATTAAAGGTCTAAAATATGAGATGTACATGATTTTTATTTACCAGGCTCAGGGCTATATAAAATACAAAAAATTGAAAGGCTTTAAGTTTAAATTGTTATAATTTAAAAGTATGAATGGGTCTTTATTGCCCGTATTCACAAACGATAATTTCCTAAATAATTACGTAATTATTTAAATGAGTGAGACGGAGATATGCAGTTTTTTGGCAATAGAATGAGATGGGGATAATTGATTACGTAATTATTTAGGAAATTATCGTTTGTGAATACGGGCGATTATAAGTGTGAATATAAGCTGGGTGTATTTCAAAATTTTTCAGATTTTGTTATGAAAAATGTAAATAAAATACAAGAGGCTTTCTACTTATTGAATATAGCAGCATGTAAATTCTGGGCAGCAAGTAAAGAGTAATGATGAAATATAATGAGTAATAATGAAATATTGTAATATGAAACAATAAAAGAGTAAGATGTAAAAAGTTTTTTACCAAAACTCAAAAACATTCCAAAATGATTGCATTAATATTCTGACTTGAATTAATTTTACTTTATTTGATTATACTGATTATAAAATTATTAACATCTCATAATCAAACAATGAAAATTATTATAAATATCAAAAAATTATTCAATTAACTGCTATAGAGTAATTAGTTGAAATCTCCTGAAGGTACCACTCCTTTGATATTTCAACCAATTACAAAGCTAATAATATCTTAAACAAAACAACAAGGTTTGTTTAAAATTGTAAAAAAAAAAACAGATTTAAGATTGTAAGTGTATGGAAACAAAGACAGAGAATGTTTAATTTATTTGGTCAAAATGACAAAACTTGAAAGTGTTTTAATGGCAAGCTTTAATTGAATAACTTTTAAACACCTGTTATGTAATATTCTTTATAATTTATAAATAATGGTCATTAGTTACAATTTTAAGTCAAAATGCCTATTAATTTTTTTGTTAAAATTATTTATTGTATGCATATTTTAAATAAAATAATGAAGTATATTTAATTTTTTTGGTGATTTTTTTTTGTATAGCTCAATTTATTGGTTATTTCAACTGCTTTTAACCTACTATCATAGCCAAGAAAGTAAGAAGCAATGTATTTGAATCATCTTTTATTAGAAAACAATACTTAAATAATAAATTTAACACTTAAACTAACAACACAATCCCTACTTGAAGGCCTGCTGCTTTTTACGTTCCTCATCGCTACTTGAACTGCTGCTACTAGTAGTAGTAGCGTTCTTGTTATTTCTGGCGGGAATCGGGAAACTGAATGATTTTCCCAGCTTTTCGTACACGGCTTTCACTCTCAGCACTGCCGTCCTGTTGATGTGATCGACAGATACATCTTTGATGGCACTTTCGAAGACTTTAATAACTTCTTCGTTATTCTCTTTACCGACCAGTATGTCCAGGAGACAGCTGTACACGTTTCCTATTGCCCCTTCTGTCACCTGAAACAGTGAAGTCATAATTATATTTTCATACTACGCATAGATAAAGGTATTATTCGCTGAGAAACTAAGGCACCCTATAATTTATTGGGTAAGTAGAGATCTCTACTAAAAGGGGGATCCCCATTTAACCAGTCTTTCAAAACATGTCCAGTTGTAAAGGTGTACTTTTTACATTTGTTTTAATACAAGGTGATTCAGTAGTAAGTACCATACATTAAAGGGCTTGTATTTTAGATGAAGCTGAAATATGAAGAAAATTAGAAGAAATACAGGTTTTCTATAAGCCCAGAACCACCCAGTGGCATAGAATCGGATGACATTTTCTGTCTCATAAAAAATTCAGAACTAGTCTTTTTGTTTTGTTCACAAAAAAGAATTGACAATACCCAAAATTTAATTAAACCTGATTTGTGCCTCATGCTCTTGACTGCAATTTCCCTCCATTGTCGTGAGTTCGTTGGACCAACCCTAGTGGGTGAAAAAATGGGGGTAAGATTTTTTGCATATTCATAGTTTCCAAAGAGGTTTTGCTAAGAACAGTGGGACACTTTCAAAGGCGTTTACATTGTGTCTTGAAGCAAATGGGGGCAGCTTTGAACATTTGCTTTAATAACAGAAAATATTGTAACAGTAATAATTGTGAGTTACAAGGTGACAGGCAAGGGGATTCATGGTAAAGAAGTACTCCAAAGGAAACAGAACTTACTACGTCACACGTCGTTGTAATGCTAAAAGTACGATTAGGGATCCACATAAGATTTTTCATGAAAAAAAACCTTCTTGCGCATCAATCGCAGAAATAGTGTATTTTTATGCGATTCAATTATGAATATTTTCACCGCTTTTTAAATTATTGGCTTTCTGAAATTTTCCACAGTCATGTCATGTTAGCGTAGTGCTTTAATGTGAAAAATTTTCTGTGATAATTTCATTTCATTTCGTTTCAACACGTGCCTTAGATCGGATTTTTAAATTTAAAAATCAAAAAAATTGGCAAAATTTTACAATTTTGTCCCTTTTCCTATGCCCGCCACTGGCTAACTTTACTTGAAAAATACTATTTTTTACACTACCTTTAATAAATTCGGAAAAAACTGAAAGGAGAGTTTTGAAAACCGAAAGTTTGAAATTTTAGAGGAATAAACATCATTTAAAAATATTCGAATATATCTCCGCCATTTTTATATTTGCTTCTTGAAATTTTTGAAGGTTAAATGCTATTAGTATAGTTGTCTACTATCAAAATTTCCGTTCTATTCCTTCAAAAATAAGCTCATGAATGTTTATAGAAATGTAGACATTTTTACCCTTTTCCTACCCACGCCTCTGGCTTATTAATAGAAATGATGCAAATTGTATTGCATTAGCTCAAATTTCAAATAAGTTTATTCCAATCTTGTTAATTTTGTTTAAAAGTTTTTGATCTTGCCTATTTAGGGGTTCAAAATCTAGCCATTTTCCAAAAATTGAAAAGGCCGCCATTTTGGAATGTCTTTACCTATTTTACTCAAATACAGTACCAGACGACTACTTGAGGGTATCTTACTACCAAAAAAATTTCAGCGCTCTAGATTGAAAACTTCGACCAGAAACCGTGCCTCACGGACGGTTTTTTTTCTGAAATTCGGAGGGACATCCTGTAGAAGTAACACAACTCTAGGAAAATGTTTTTTACGAAAATCAAACGTCAGCCCTAAGGTTTATAAGAGTAAAAAATTTCGTTCATTAATCTTGAAAGATGAAGCTACAGGAGCGTTTTTAAAAATTTAGAGAAATTAATTTAAAAAAAACATCATGTAAAAAAAAATCGAATATCTCCGCCATTTTTCTTATTTACTTTTTGAAATTCTCAAGGGTTGAAGTCTATTAGTATAGTTGTCTACTGTAAAAATTTCAGTTTAATTACTTCAAAAATGTGCTCATAAATTGTTGAAGAAATTTAGCCATTTTTACCCTTTTCCTACCCACGCCACTGGCTTATTAATAAGAAAAATGCAAATTTTGTTGCATGAAATTAAATTTCAAGTCATTTACTTCCAATATTGTGAATTTGATATAAAACTCTTTTTCTATCTAGCTTATACAGGGGTTCAAAAAATAGTCCTTTTTCCAAAAATTAAAATGGCCGCCATTTTGAAACGGCTCGGCCGATTTTGCTCAAGTGCAATACCAGACCACTCCTTGTGGATATCTTACTCCCACAAAAATTTCAGCCTCCTAGATTCAAAACTGCGACCTGAAATGAGATGACAAAAACCGGATACCTGGAATTTTGAAGGGACACCCTGTAGAAGTGATGGGACTTTTGGAAAGTTTTTCAACGAAAATCCAACGTCATTCCCAAATTTTACAAGGACCCAAAATTTCGTTCACTAATCTTAAAAGATAAAGCCACAGGAGCGTTTTTAAAATCGAAATTTCGCGATTTTGGAGAAATATATATATATATATAAATATATATATATAAATATATATATATATATACACGTTTTTGTACCAAGTTGAGATCCGTTTTAAATCGAGGACAACCCGAGATCCACCAGAAGGAGCAGACTTTTTGAAGTATATTTTTTACAAATAGTTAATAAATTATATTAGCAATATAAAATTCAAGAGAGGGGAAACAATTTTTAAATTTAAATTTTTCTTCAAAAAACTTAGACTAAACGAGATCCGGTGATATAAACTAATCAAGCCGAGATCTGAAGTTGTATATGTCGATGTTTGATATGTATATGTTTATAATTTATCTATAAGATCAGATCCGACATTGTTGTCAGGTCGGTTTGGGTATGTTGGGGTGAATAGTAGTGATTTACAGGATCGTTACACGCAGACCGGATGTAAAGTCACATAAAATTATTAAATAAACACCTGCCAGCCCTTCAGGATTTCAGATTGACCAGAATCTTTCTTTACTCTTATTGCGTATTGTGTGCGAACGAGAAATTTATAAGTACCGAAGTATAAAAATCGATTAATAATAATTGTGGGTGTCGATACTTACTAGTTCTTATGAAATCTTTGTCGAGCATCAGAAACTTTATTGTATTATAAAAGATAAAAAGTTCATTATAAGAAAAAAATAAAAAAATTATTATAAAAAATTTAAAAAATGTTTGGGGTCTCGGTTTTTTTATTAGGAAATTAAAGAAAGTAGGTTAAGGGTGAAATTAGCGTATTTTTGTCCCAATTTGTAATCTGAAATGGAATTTAAGCCAGATGCTAAAATATGAAATTCGAGATTTCTTATTTTATTTAGACAAAACTTTTTTTATTACAGAAAATTAGTAATGACCATTAGTAAAAATCCATATGACATTTCAAGATTTTTCAAAGTCGATTCTACGATTTTCATTTTCTTCTTTAATTTTTTTTATAGCCATATTGTTTTTTATATATATTTTTTTTCATATTAGGTACCTCGCATATTACTTACTTCTCAGTCCACTGAAAATATAGATATAAGCAACTAGAGCTGATATGTTTGCGTATCACGCGGCGAAATCTTTTGATGATATTTTGTAAATAAGTTGATCCTTCTCGCACCTCGACTTGTTTTTTCGTCATCTAAAAGTGATTACAAAAAAAAATTGTAAAAAAGTGTCCTAATGTTTCGATTAGAAACGGCTAGCTTGATTCGTCGTTAGATAAAAAAAAAGTAATTTCGTATATTTTTCCAATATTTTGACAACCAATGATCAGAGCGAAGATTTTTTTTCAGATTACTAATCAGCACAAAAATACACAACTTGCCCCCATATCGTACAGCGTAGAACAGCGAGATTCTACTTGTTCTAATGAACTACTAGTTCATTATTTCAGTAACTGTGCATGCTTGAAAAAAATTCGGAAACAATAATTTGATTTTAGATTATCAAATGACATTCTGCTGCGTATACAATTTTCATCGTTGAGTCAACTAAGACCAGTAATATGACTTTATATTTTCACGTAATTCGGTGAAAGAAGTTGTTTTGTTAAAGTTTAGGTTTTCACGTTTTTTGTTGACCAAACGACATAAAAAAATAATATGACGGCCTTAAGAAAAAAGTTGACTCTGAAAACTCTGGGATCTAGTCGACTTTGAAAATTTTTGAAATGTCAAATCGGTAGCTTATGACGGCTTATGTAAACCAACAAAAAATAATTAGGTAATACATTCTCAATAATAAAAAAGATATGGCTAAAATAAGAAATCTCTAATTTTCAGTTTTTCCAGGATTTTTCAGAATCCAATGAAAATATTCTAAATTTTTTCAGTTTCTTACTGAGCAGAAAATTGTGCAGTTTTATCTCTAACCGATTTCGTATAGGTATATCTTACCGTTGTTAAGACCCCCATGTAGGTACTGTCATTTAAACTGGACACTGTGTGTATACCAGTACATCATAATATTATGAGAATATTATGAGAATATTATCAGAATATTATGAGAAAGAAAAATCTTTATTATTATTTAGATTATTATAGGTTTTAGATTCTGGCTTGATAGTTTTAAGTTATTAATCAAAAGTTTCAACGTTTTGGGACTGATTAGTCCGTAGCGTAGATCACATTTATTAAGTTGGTACGAATAAAAAAATTATACAGTAAGATAAAGATTCAAATATAAAATACATAATTATATGAAATATGATCAAGGGACTAATCAGTCCCGAAACGTTGAAACTTTCGATTAATAACTTTAAAACTATCAAGTCGGAATCTAAAACCTATAATAATCTAAATAATAATATACTTCGTCGGCAATTGTTTCAATATATACAATTTTCTAATGAAAAGTCTTTATTTTTGATTTGTAAAAAAAAAACTTTTGAGAGCAAAAAATCTCTGCTTAAAAAAAACTTTGTATTTTGTTCTAATCATTTATAATGATTAGGACTATACATCGGTACGGAAATTGTGTGCAGTAACTGACATTTCCAACAAAGTAATTTCAGAGAAGCAGTAAGCAGAAACTTTCGTTGCGAGAAAATTTTTCCGCTTGCCGCTTCTCCGAAATTGCTTTTTTAGTACTGTCAGTTACTGTACACATTTTCCATACTAATGTATAGGTGATATTAGTCTACTATTGTTGCATTGAAAACTTTGTTATTTTAAGAGTTACAGATTGGCTAAATTGTCGAAGTTGTACAGAATACTTACTCCAGAATCTTGCAAAAAAAATTAGGGCAGCTGTGTATATTGTTGGAATATGCAGAAAAAAACAAAAAATCGATTTATTTATTTTAGAAATAATATCTTTTTCGATATTGAATTAATTAATTTTTTTAGGTTCATAAATCGTCATGAGCTCTGACTGATTTAAGAACTTTCAAATCCGACTAGATCCTAGAGTTTTCATAGTCAACTTTTGGTTTTCTTATGATCGCCGTACTGTTTTTGAATGTCATTCGATATAAAAAAATCAATTTACTAAATATTTAAAAAATAAAATAAATTTAAATTTTACTTTATTTATGAAAATTTTATTTCTTTTTGTTTTAAGAAAAGAAGAAAATATTTCCACCGAATCTTTCTTTCGCCTCACCCAGCTCTTAACGACTTTTATGAACCTACAAAAAATTGTTAACTTACTTTCGATGATAAAAATGATATTCTAGATATTATAGAGATATTTTTAAAATAAATAAATCTCGAGTTTTCAGTTTTTTTCAGGATATTTCAGCAACGACTGAAGTTATCCTAAATTTTGTTTCAAATTCTTAAAAAGTATTAGCAAAATTTTGCACAACTTTGCTAATTTAACCTAATCGGTAACTCTTGAAATAAGGAAGTACAATAATAATGGTCCGGTATAAATTTTATAGTAAGGCGAGAGCTTGGCCAGAACTGGTTAGTGCGCAGACACGTTAGTTAATATACGTGTAGTGGAGCGAAATGAGACGAAAAATGTGTTGTTTTTTTTTCGGCGTATAACCAGCTGCCACTTATACGTATGGTGTATTTGACTACTTCCAACAAGAAATGGACTTTTACGACCTTTTTCCGTAGGTCACCACTTTTTAAATTCGAAAAAATTGAAAAATTTGTAATTCGGAAAAATTGCTTTTTAAAAATGTAAATTGTCATATCTTTAAAACTAATTGAGCTATCGACGAATCTATTTTTTTTTTATTGAAGTGCATACATCAGCGCTTCTTTTGGCGGTAGGTAATCTTGTTTTTAGGACTTTTATATTTGATTGTGAAATCAAAAGGTAATTGAAACTTTACGCAAAAATGTATTGATATTTTTAGTCAGCGAGAAACTTTTTTATTTAAAAAAAATTCTTTACACATGCAGCGAAGAAATTGGAGCCAAAGTATTAAGAAAGTTTTTAAAAGATAAATTTTTGTCGCATGTTTGGTAATTATTGAATTATGAATTTTTAATTGTGATCTAATTCGCGCAATGGCTGAACGCTAAGCTTATTACGCACGGACGCATAGCCAGTCGCTTGCCTCTCTAGTATTTTTGTAGTATCATCGGGCTGAGAAGAAATATTTTTATTACTTTTATAGCTTTTTATTTTATATATCATAGCATTCCCTATGATATATAGTTAGGTAAAAACTTTCCACTTAAAATGCTTTCTTTTTTTAACATAATTCGCTTTCCGCATTCAGCTTGCCGTTTTTCCCCACAAGCAAGTAAGTAGGTAATATAATTATTAATGACAACATACCTTGTAGATATTCTTGGTTTTTGTACAACTGTTTTGTCTTCAACACTCATAGCTTTTTTACAAAAAAATCATTGAACACACGTTGTTGAATAAAACTCTAAAAGGATAAAAATATGTGTAATTGCATGGTCCAAAACTAACCAATTAAACATTTTCAGAACCTAATTCCACTGGGAGTTTTTTTATTAAGGAGATGCTTTTTTTGACTGTTTATAAAATTGATCAAGGCAAATAACTTTTTCAAATAAGTTTTCCTAAAAAAGTAAAAAATAAATGAGATTACAGCCTTTGTAAGTTAAAAAAAAAATTAAAGTTCAGCCCTGTGATAAATTAATGTAACTAAACTGAAAACTGATTTCAATCAACAATCAGAAAAGCACTTCTAACACATAAGGTTACCTGGGAAACAAAACGAAAACTAACAGGAAGCAAACGAAAATAACTGAAGTAGGTAATGTTTAGGTAATTTAAATGAAAAACAAAGGCTGGAAATTTTCATTTTATTTCATTTTTATTTCCTGTTATTTTGGTTTTGTTACGTATTCAATTTTTTTTTTGTTGAGCAAAATCAGTTTGGCAAAGTCAGTAGTTGAATTTACTATGGTAGGTCTGGATTTTAATTTTTTTTACCTTCTAAAGGCTGTATCTCGTTTCTTTTTGAGTTTTTTAATTAAGAAAAGTTATTTGAAAAAGTTGTTTGCCTTGATGAATTATAATACACAGTCGAAAAAAGTATCTCCTTAAAGACGTCCCATCCCATATTTTTTATTGGCTATTTATATCAATTCAGGTATTGATGTACTTAGTTCGTGTTTTTTGTTTTATTTCACATATTTTTTCGAAGTTTATTATTCGGTATACAGTTACCATTAAATAGGTGCATGTACTACCTACCTTGCTTACTGCAGACTTCCTCATACTGACCACAAGATCATACTTAATTAAATATAATTTGGTGATAACTATAATAGTTGCTCACGTAATTCTTTGTAGTTAGCTACTGTAATTTATAAGTTTGGTGGGTTGGTAGGTGATTAAAGAAACCTACAAAGTTTTCAAAATTTATAAAAATACATAATAAAATTCCATAATATGCACAAGCTTTTTCTAGATAATTCATGTACCTACCTCTTATTTTTATAAGTTACTTTTCAGGGTGCGCTACGCAAACAATAATTATTATAAACTAAATGTTATTGAAATAAAATTTAGCTTCAAAATGAAATCAGAATTTTTATTTTATTTTTGTTCTTCTACAATTTTCAAAACGACCTGTTGATATTTTATACTTTTGATTACAGATCGATATATTGACTTTAGATGAAGAAAAAACATTTAAACATTTAGTTATATAGTTTGTTTATATAATTTATATAAACATAATTTGGATTACATATTCATTTTGATGTCCAATAACAATAATTATTAACATTAACGTACAATTATTATTATTATACCTACAATAATAATACCTACGTTCTACTTTAAATTTAATTAGTTCTTGAAGCCCAAATATTAAAAAAATTTAGTATGCTTTTTTGGGAACGTTTGAGAACTTCACGTGTATTTGCTGTATTTGCTGGTCATACTGACCAGAAACCTGGTCCAAGGACACGTGTCCAGGGCAATAATTATTTCCTACAATAATTGAAGGTAATACCTTAAATGTTTACCTGACAGGTAAAGTGGGACTTGTGTATAAGACTGAAACAAAATATGTTTTATAGCTTATATTATACCTTGTTCCTATATTTGGATTAATGTAGGCCTTGCATTTGACTCGACGCTCTCTATGTAAGGGCTAGCGCACGATATTGGCGCGACATCACTTGAAAAAAAGGCCATAGCTACCAAACGGCAATCGCTACAAAGAATAATTTTTATACAAAAACTTCTACTATATCTTGGCTTCATTTTGTTCACTTCATGTGTACAAAAATTTTCATAACTAAAAAAGTTTGTCGCTTAGTGAAAATATCAATACACGTTTTGCAACATGCACCGTTTGTATTATTTTTGCAAATCAGCTATACTATATACTTGAGGGCAGTAAGATACACGATTAGAAGCGCCCATTTGTCTGCTTTAATTTAATGAGAAAATCATTTTTATATCTTGATTACTTTTTAAGATATATTCATGTAAATGTTCAAAAGTACAATTTTTAAAAATCATAAATTTTTATGGTTTTTCCAAATATAAAAGTCCCGACCTACCCAAAAAGGTTGTAAAGAGCCGTTTTGAATGCAAAATTATGCAATGAACAAAACTTATTAGATCTGACCTGGTTATACGTCAAAAAAAAATCGATAACGGAGCGACTTTTATAACGAATTTCGCTCCACTAGAGCGGTAGGTATGTACCTATTAGTGGAGCGGAAAGAGGCTGAAAATATGCACAAAAAATTTTTCGGAGTAGAAAGATATGGGACCGGTACCATCATATTAAGGGATCTTTGGGGCACTAGAATCTCGTTTTACGACAAGCTCCCTTGGTGCTGACAAAAGTTACAGCCCTTTGAATATCAGATTTGTGATTTTTTTCACGAGTAAATGCTTCGCAAATTTTTTTTTTCTCCGTCACCAGTTGACATTGGGGACTCTAGTTTTGTTTTTCCATTATAGTTATGATTAGTGAACGAGATGACGTATTTAAAATGCAAGAAGTTGGTTCAATTTTCAAAATATTCAGTGTTTTTGTCCGATTAATCACACAATTTCTGTAAAGTTCCGACTTTGAACACCTTTAATTTTTTTTTCACGATATCGATTTCAGTTTTTTTGTTACCATCTGATAAAAATGAAGTTTTGCGAATATTTCATTTCACATAACATATAGTCGCGTTTGAAAAATAAACTTTCTAGAGCCGTTGATATGAAACCCTGAAGTTGACTAGATATGTTTAGCATAGAACGGACGGAGTGCGAGTTATAGAGCGGCGACGGCTGTTGAACAAGGAACGGCTGCGAATAAGATTGTTACTGTTATGTAGGTACCTATTCAATAATAATTTAGGGACGTTTATTTAATGTAATATTGTTTAAATAAGGCTTTGTTATTTATTAAATATTTTAACATGCTTGAAATTCATTGAAAATATTCATATTTTCAATTGGTTAATATACCTACCTAAGGGCAATAGGAAGCAAGGTATTTAAGGTATAATATCTTATCTACACGCGGTTACACCTATTTACCTAGAAATGAAGTACAATTATTGTACCTTAGTAGGTATTTCCTTCAACTGCAATTTCTTGGGGTTGTGATGAACTGGTAAAAAATAAATAAATATTTTTAAAACATTAATGTTTTATTCATCATCAATAAATAAATATCATCGTGTGGCTGTAGTTTAAAGCCCTGGTGAAATGCGATAATATACAAAATAATTTCAGTTTAAGGGTGTAAGCCGAACACACGCGTGCGAGGTTTATTTCTTATCTATATAGGCGGTGTTTAATATCATATGTTTAATTGTGTCATTAGTATTAATTTTAATCAACATTGATAGTGTTAGTATCAACACTCAACAATGTTTAATTTTGATGCCAACGTGAAATTCAGGTAAGGAAGGATTTTGAATATATTTTCTAATAATTAGTCTAATACAGTCGAATTTGCTAGAGAAATTTTACAACTTACACACAGTTATTGTATTAGGTATAGAGGGTGTAACAAAGTGGTGACTTTAAATTAGAATGGCGATTCCTTTTATTTTTTAGTAGAAAATACTCAAATAAGCATGTGTCGTTATTTGCATAATTTTCAAGAAAGATAATTTTAGAAAAGAGGTCAAAGTTTTATTAAAAAATTTATTTTTCATTAATTTTTTTTTTTCTTTCTTTCATTTCAAGTTCAGATTTTATAATAATGAAAAATATACACCCCGATATTGTATGTATATTATGACCAATAATTCAATATTTATTCCTCCTCAACAGGAGAAAAAGTAACATGAATTTGAATCATTGCATAATTTGTGACGGAAGTCTCGATGATTTGTCAAGAACAGTTATTCAGACGCCCACGACCCACGAGTAGAGGAATCTCAGCCATTCTTAACGCGTCAGAAAAAAGACATGACAATCTTTGGACAAGACTCGAACCTCACAAAAAAGTTTTGGAATCAATGAAGTATGATTATAAGTATCATCACGAATGTTACAAGCGTTATACTAGTTACCAAAAGACCGAATACCAACGGCAGATACAAAGCAAATCCCAAAATAATAGTGGAGCGGAAAGAGGCTGAAAATATGCACAAAAAATTTTTCGGAGTAGAAAGATATGGGACCGGTACCATCATGTTAAGACTGAGACCATACCTTGCTTTCTATAAAGGGCAATAATTGCCCTTTAGGTGAATAAATTTCAAGCGTGTTAAAATATTTAATAAATAACAAAGCCTTATTTAAACAATATTACAATAAATAAACGTCCCTAAATTATTATTGAATAGGTAACATAACAGTAACACTCGCAGTAACAATCTTATCCTCAGCCGTTCCTTGTTCAACAGCCGTCGCCGCGCTATAACTCGCACTCCGTCCGTTCTATGCTAAACATATCTGTTCAACTTCAGGGTTTCATATAAACGGCTCTAGAAA
This sequence comes from Malachius bipustulatus, assembly GCA_910589415.1. NCBI lineage: Eukaryota > Metazoa > Arthropoda > Insecta > Coleoptera > Melyridae > Malachius > Malachius bipustulatus. Next base: position 35,803,256 of record OU342634.1, on the reverse strand, counting down.
GTTTATTTTTGAAACGCGACTACATGTTATACGAAATAAAATGTTCACTAAGCTTCATTTTATCAGATGGTAACAAAAAAACTGAAATCGATATCGTGAAAAAAAAATTTAAAGGTGTTCAAAGTCGGAACTTTGCAGAAATTGTGTGTTTAATCGGTCAAAAACACTGAATATTTTGAAAATTGAACAAACTTCTTGCATTTCAAATACGTCATTTCGTTTACTGATCATAACTATAAAGGAAAAACAAAACTAGAGTCCCCAATGTCAACCGGTGACGGAGAAAAAAAATACTTTGCGAAGCTTTTACTTGTGAAAAAAAATCACAAATCTGAGATTCAAAGGGCTGTAACTTTTGTCAGCACCAAGGGAGCTTGTCGTAAAAGGAGATTCTAGTGCCCCAAAGATCCCTTAATATGATGGTACCGGTCCCATATCTTTCTACTCCGAAAATTTTTTCTACCTGAAATAAGCGAGATAGCGGGCTCTTTCCGCTCCACTATAATGAGCGCACTGCAAATAAGGGACGAATCAAAATAAATTTTGATATTAGAAAGATGTGCTTCATTTGCAACAAAGATGGCAGAAAAAAAAGAAGAAACTCATTTCTATTAGCACAGGCACTGGTGAGAATACTAGAAAAATAGTTTCAAATGCAGTCAATTTAAAGATTATGCCTAGATGTGGAAATGTTGTCTAAATCATCAGCTGTATCAGATTTTTGCAATCACTGAAAATATTTTTGAAGACAAACTAAACAGCAATTTTTCCGAGGAAGAAGAAGTAAAAGAGTTGCTGTATTAATGAGCGTAAGCCTGAGTAAGTATCTCACATGCATAATGATGATATTATTGAGATTATGTATACCTATTATGTATAAAATATAGTTTTTTAACCTATGTACTTATGTAATTGAAAATATGAATATTTCCAAAATATCAAATCCTTATTTAAACAATATTACATTAAATAAACGTCCCTAAATTATTATTGAATAGGTTACATAACAGTAACAATCTAATTCTCAGCCGTTCCTTGTTCAACAGCCGTCGCCGCGCTATAACACGCACTCTGTCCGTTCTATGCTAAACATATCTGGTCAACTTCAGGATTTCATATCAACGGCTCTAGAAAGTTTATTTTTGAAACGCGACTATATGTTATGCGGAATAAAATGTTCACAAAACTTCATTTTATCAGATGGTAACAAAAAAACTGAAATCGATATCGTGAAAAAAAAATTAAAGGTGTTCAAAGTCGGAACTTTGCAGAAACTGTGTGATTAATCGGACAAAAACACTGAATATTTTAAAAAATTGAACAAACTTCTTGCATTTTAAATACGTCATTTCGTTCACTAATCATAACTATAATGGAAAAACAAAACTAGAGTCCCCAATGTCAACCGGTGACGGAGAAAAAAATATTTTGCGAAGCTCTTACTCGTGAAAAAATATCACAAATCTGAGATTCAAAGGCCTGTAACTTTTGTCAGCCCTTGGTCAGCCCTTCCGGTTACACCGGAAGTTGCCATATTTTTCTTTTTTTTTTAATGGTACACCCTGTATATTATTACATTTTCAGATTGCCTGAAAAACAGTAATAAAAATGATGTTTACAGTTCAAATTTGTAACGACCAGTTAATGAGTTATAAACAAATTAAAATTGCAATTTTCCATTTCAAAGCAGCTTAGCTTGAAAACGGGTCAAGATATCGGAAAACGGCTTACATGTCCCTATCCTAACTTTTTGTATACTATTATGCTGGAGTACCTAAAAAAAAAATATTTTTTATTAATTTTCTTTTTGAAAACGCTGATTTTTCATCACTTTGTATACAAATTTCATCAGCACCATAGGATACTACGTGAAAAGTTAAGATAGGGACATGTAAGCCGTTTTCATCTATCTTGACCCGTTTTCGATCTAAGCTGCTTTGAAAATGAAAAATTGCGATTTTCATTTGTTTATAACTCATAAACCACTCGTTCCAATTTTGAACTACAAACACCATTTTTATTATATTTTTTCAGGCAATCTGAAAATGTAATAATATGCAACTTGTCCCGTTTAAAATAAGATAGTTGATGGCTACTTCGGTATAACCGGAAATGGTGAGGGGTTGTGAATATTTTACAGCTCGTCAAAACCAAAATTATACACGTACAAATTTTTAGACTTCTACTCCTTGGACTTCTCCATATAAAAATGCCCTAAGGTTCTCGCGCCGCACCTGTATATAATAAATGTTTTATTGAACGCTCAATTTCGAGCAAAAAATTGATAAAGAGAAGCGCGATGCAGATAAGAAGACGCATTTTCCGGGTGATTCGGATAAAACTATTAAATTTAATGAGTTTAGAACATAAGTACAATGTTATTATGGTAATGTAATCAATTTATAACCTTAAATATAAGGAAATTTCTGAGAAAACAGCTTTTGTGAAGTCGAGAGTGTGCACTTTTTGTTAGTGATGTGAAAATCGGAACATTAACGAAAAAAATTAAAACCATATCAAACAAAAATAACAGTTTCCATGGCAATTTTATAAGATCTGTCTATTAAATTAACAGTGGGTATTATAAAGGCCAATTAAGTTAACGGGCAGATTTTTGTGACCGTTTTCAAAGTGAATATCGACGTCAAATTACTTTTATTAACATTTTTGTAATCCCTGTCCGGCCAAGAATCACTGAATTGCTATATTTTCCACCCAGAGTCGATACATATTTTCTAGAAACGGCCCCCGAAATCTGTACGTTAACCTAATGAACCTTTATAATATCTACTGTAAGTCTATTGAATTAAATCTGTTAAATTAAATTAAATTAATCTATTAAATCTGTCTAAGTTAAGTTCATTTTCTCAAAAATTTGCTCATTTAAGGTTACAAATTGATTACATCACCGTATTGGCAATAGAATAAAGTATCAAAAAATGGAATAAAAAGTAAGGGTTTTCTATTTAAAAAAAAAATGCCGATGACGTCACAATTTTTTCACGTATCAGCTTGTATACCCGAATATTATTTCAAAAGTTGAACAGCTTAAAAGAAAAATCGGCCTGTTTTTTATTTCATAAAAAAAACAACGTTTTCCGTTTTATCGAATTTATTTCTTACTTTTGGCGCTCACTGTATGTACCTACATCATTGGATTTCATTTGAATCTTCAATTATTCAATCTTCAATTATTATCTTATTGATAAAAATGCAGTTAATTTAACACAAATAGGTACGGCAATAATAATATGGATTTGCTAATTATTAACTTTGATGTTTCTTTAGAAAATTTATTAGGGACCCATGTTCAATTGTTTTTTAATGCATTTCCGTGAGGGAGCTATCTCAAAGCGGCAAGGCAAGAGTTAGGAATACGAATTTTATTCTACAGTCGAGATAACCATCAATTTAAGTGCCAAATGTAACCTGATCTGCTTTGCAGTAGTGCCACATTTACCGGATCTCGAGTTGTACAGAAATAATAATATACACGACCACAACTCTAGCGCCCTCTTAAGCGTGAACAGTTGAACTATTTCTGTATAAAAATTGATAAAAAATGGTCAAAATGAGATCCAGACGAAAATTTGCCACCACCCCCCCCTGACCCCTCCTATGTGAAAAAAGTTGATATACACATAGATACAAGTCGAGATCCGAAAAGGATCTCGTCTTGTAAAAATGGATCTCAGCTTGTCTACAAAATGTAACCAAAAGATCTCACCTTGATACAAAAACATCTCTATATAAATATATATATAAATATATATATATATAAATATATATATAAATATATATATATATATCGTGGGCAGGTGAATTTTGGAAAACCACTTTTTCGTAATCTGGGGGTCATGATCGGTGGACATTTGATGAGTTTGGGTGATTTTTGGAAAGTGATGTCGTCCTCAATAGTGTATTTTTTTGTTAAAAAATACACTAAAACTTGAACTTGAACTTCAAATGACCTTCAGAGTTTACAGAAAAACCCTGAATTTGTCACCCCTTTATTAAAAGAGTACTGAAAATGTTGCAACATTTTAAAGATATTAATTGTATTATCAAACTGATCCCTGACCTATTATAACAAAGAATAATTATGAATTATTCTTACCTTGCTCTCTTTTAAATGGTTAATCAAATTGTGGCACAGTTTTTCATTTTTGGTATCTCTAGCTTCTTTCACTATTCTATGGAACATTATACGCGGTGCTTTTTCCAAGTAGTCCTTCCAAATTTTAGCTGCTTTCTCATGGTTCCCGTTAATAAACGAGTATATCCAAAGCACATTCTGGGGTGCTATGATGCCTTTTTTCGCGAACTTCTCTGCTATTTTTTCAACTAAAACAAAACATTTATTAACCAATTTATTTAACAAAAAAAAAAAAAAAAAGATTCCAACATACATTTCTCCAAGAGTTCCGGATGTTCATCTAGAATTCCGAAGGCACCTCCTCTTGGGAATTGGTCAGCTATGGTGTTTAAATTTTTATCGTCCGCGCTATCGATAAGTTTGTCCAATTCGTTCAAGTATTCGTCAGCTTTTCCGGATATCAGTTTAGCGTGGCAGATTCGGTTATCGTACGAAACCTGTTTTTTCATCTCTAGCGTCAATTTCGAAGAAAACTTTTCCAAAGACTCAACGTCTCCAACCATAGCTAATTTATTTAATAAAAATTTTAGAACCCTGTTCAGTGGATTTTGATTGTTACTCAACATTTCTAAAGCTAGACCGCTGGCTTCCTTTAATCTATCGTTCTGCACGAGCTTTTCAATGAGATTAGATAAATCAGAAGTTGCGAATTTTTCATTCGATTTGCCGATTAATTGCATTGCCTCGTCCAAGTTGCCCGCTTTCAGCATCCTCCTGAAGCTTTGGATATGTGGTCTTACTTCAGATTGTTGCTTGTTATCGGTGACCTTATTGTTATCGACAATATCTGCTGGAATCGCTTGAGGTATCACAAAAGGTACAGCTTCTCCTTTTTCTTGTAAAAACGTACCAAGACGGTTCATAAACTCATCAGTTGGTTGTAAATCCTCTTCTTGCATTTGAGTCCATAATCCTATTGCTTTTACCGGGTCGTCTTGTTTAATATAACTTAATAATAACTGGTAATAAATGTCACTCCTGTCGATATGATTCAGATCTTTAGTAGCATCTTTCAGTCCTTCCAAAGATTTCACTTGACCTTCTTGCTGGTATCTCTCACAGATTTGATTAATTCTTTGAGGACGGTTTTGTAAGCCGGGAGTTTCAAGGATTTTACGTGCCTGGCGGATTCTTCCGCAGTCGACGAAAGAAAACACTAAATCATACAAGCTGTTAATTTCTCCGTGCACTTGAGTGCTGAGATCGGTGAGTCTTTGCAATTTTTCAGCATCTTCGGCTTCGATTAGTTGTCGAGCAAGTTCACTCTTCCACGGAGTGCACTTGAACTGCTGGACACACCATTCGAATTTATCGAGAGCTTTATCAATGTCTTTATTTGTTAAATGTACTTTAATCAGTGGGCCTAAGAGGCTGTTATTGACCGTAACGTAGCCCACGTTGGTAAGTGTTTGGAATAAACGTTCCAAGTCGTTGACCCGCCCTTGCTCGGCTAGTAAATTTAAATATCGCCAAACTAACATTGAAAACGGGAAAAAGTCATTTTGTTTCGATTCTCTGGGTAGTGTCTCGAGAATTTCGATGGCTTCATTAAATCGATTGTGTTTGGTGAATGTTTCGGAAAGCTTGATAATCTTGCTGTCATCTAATACAAAGTCTGGTTGAATTTCCTTTAGTTTCTCAAGATAGAATAATGCTTTTTCTAAATCGTCACGATGAGCGTATAGGTCAACTAATTGGGCACAAAGACCTCCCGTTAATTGAAGACCATTATTCAATAATTCCTCAACTTTTGTCACATCTCTTGCTCGATAATACAAATTGAATAGCTGTCTCTTCAAGTGTTTTGTTTCAGAGTTTTTACTTTCCAGATTCTGGATCAATCTCTCGAGTTGTGGTATGTCCATTTTAGTGTAAGGAACATAAGTAGGCGATTTCCTAACAACAGGAATTGGGGTCAGTTCGCCAGATGTTAGCTTTCCTAGAAGATCAGAAATTTCATCGGTCATCTTTTCACCAAGTTTGTCTTGAACTTTCTCAGCAGTCGTCGTGGAAATACTTAAACCCTGTTCGACAAGTTTAGTAAGAACAGCGGCAATATTAGTAGCAAAAAATTGAGAATTTGTACTTAGATCAAGAATAAAAGATCCTACGACTGCAGCTTTATCGACAGATTGACTCTCTTCTTCTGCTAAATTCTTATCAACACTGTCATAGATATGTCTCAAGATAGTAATATAGCTGTCCAAGTCTTTTGTTTTCATAAAAGCATTACTCAATGGTCTTCGTAATAAATCAGCCCGGTAATATGCATTTACTCCATTAATTATCACTGCAGCCTCCTCAATATCGTTCTTTAACAACAAACAGTGAACCAGGCTGCTAGCCGAATGTCCTACAGAAACATTCGCTTGTCGTAATTTCGCTATAATTTCATTGCTTTTTCCTTTCAAATTAGGAATGACGTACTCTCGCAACGTTTCATTACTTGGTATCAAATCAAACTCTCCCATTTTCAATACAACATTAATAATTCCGCTATCTGATGATTTCTTTGCATTCGCCAGTATTAAAGGCCAAAAATAATGCTGTCGTACAGGTAAACCGTTCTTCTTCATCTCGTTCAACAAAGCAAACACCATATTTTCTTTGCCCAATTCCAAACTAATTTCAGTTGCGTAAGTCAGGGGATTATCGAACAAGTTTTCCTCCTTTAAAATCGAACATATTTCAATTATTTTCTCGACGGGTCTCTCGGCTTTGACCATGTGCCGCAAGAAGAAAGTTCCGGAATTACCCAAACTTCCGTCGGCTCTCGTCGGTCTAGGAATCATTCTCAGTATTGGCAGGGCAGCGTCTTCTAAGCCTTTGCTAATCATTCGAAGGGAAATGTTGATGGCATCTTGGTAAAATCCCACGGTCTTGCCAATTTTATCTAAAACCGCCGGGATAAATTCGCTATGTCCGTTAACAGCCAGAGAGTAGATAACATCCAGGTAATCTTTGTCTAGAAGATGGATTTCCTTTGATTCGCATTCTTCAAATAGTTTTTGCATTGTTTCAAAGTCGCCCACTTTGGCGTAACCGCAAAGTAAAGTGGTGTAAGTGTCTGCACTCGGTTGCAGTCCTGCTTGGTTCATTACACTCAATATTCCACGGGCCGATTCCATATCCCTGTAAAAATATCGACATCAATGAAAATTTAGGAAATTTGTTGCTTTGCGTTGCAGTTAAGTGTTGTTAATATGCATATGGCGATGGGGTACTCTGGCAGTTAATAGGAGAAAATCCAACATTCATGGACCACTCAGAAAAAAAATATACAGCTGGAAGATTGTTTATTAAAAAAAGGTTTCATCTGATTCCGTTTAAAAAAATTTGAGAGTAGAAAGCTCATTATGAGATAATTCAAAGAAAAATTCAAAAGAGCAAAAAATCTGAAGTAAAGTCTGTCGAGTGTGGAAGAAAATAAATCTTACCCGCTTTGAGAATGTCCATGGATGAGCGCGTTAAATACATTCTCATTGACTGGTAACTGCTTCTCCCTCATAAACTCCAGTATCCTGGTCGCTCCCTCAATGTCGCCTTCCTGGCAATAGCGGGCGATCAGTCTCTGATAGGTAACTCGATTGGGTTCAATGCCCTTTTTCTCCAGCTCGGCTAAGAATTCGACTGGCGAGAAAGAGTGTTCATTTTCCAAGTACACTCTCAGGAGAGCGTTGTAATGGGACACATCCATTGGTACCTTTGACACAAAGGAGATAAAGGCTAATAATTTGAAATGGACGAGATTACGCGCTTATCATATTCAATTGCTACCTCAATATGAATGTTGAAAAAATGTATGATTAGCTTTCCTATCATATTTTAGAGAGAAATGTTAAATTATTGATTTGTGAAGATTGAAAAGCTGCTTCTGTTGCTGTAGTTATATTTTAAGTCTGTTGACTGATTTGCCAAAAAATAGATAGAACTTTTTTGTTTTGATTTTTGAACTCCAACAACAATTATTTAGCAAACAATTCAAGCAAAGCCAACTTACATTGAGCTTGTTAAGGGTGTTCCATATTTCTTGCACTAGCCGGGTTCGAATTTCTGGTAACTCTTCAGGGACCAAGTTTCCACAGCAGCGGATAACCAGCAGTGACTGGGAGCTGGTGGGAGAACGTGAATTACGGATTTCCTCCAGGACGTCTTCGATGTCCCTTCGGGATATGCGGCCTGACTTTCGGACATCGTGGTCAATGCGTTTCAGGCTGCGTTCCAAGTTTTGTGATTCGTGCTGGCTGGCTTGGGTTGCCAGAGAACTGGAATTATTTATTCATTTTTTAAATTAAACACTGCAGGATAATTTGGTAAATGGCTCGGTACTCTGAGATAGTACCGGTACCAGAGCCATAAGATGCTCTTGATCTTAGCTTAAGGCCAATGAGAGTCGCGGTAATATACATTTTAATTTGGAATTTATTTACAAGTTTCAATTGCGTAATGTGAAAGAGCCGGTAATAATAAAAAAGCCTCACCTGGTTAGTGTACAAGCGCAGGGGTACTGGATAGAGTTCACGAAATTCCCGTCGACATCCCTGGGGGTACCGGAGACAACATTCCGTGCAAATCCAGCAATATATCGCACAAATTTTGAAGATCTAAGAATTGATGCCATGCCCTAACGAAGATTCTCGTGGTCGTAGTATATCGAACCAAAGGTAAACTTTACGCGAAATGGTATTGCGAAATGCGAAGATTGCGAAGCAAGTAAAGTAACGTGAAATCTGGAATCTTTTTTTTATTTTAAAATGGGTCTTTCTTTCCGTCTTTCGGTTTTCGGTCTTTCTTCAAGCCATATGCACAAGCGCAATCGTCTCTGTCAGGATAGTTCTACTAATTGCAGCCATACTCGACTAAATATGCGCGAGTAGTTTCTCTGACGCAATTTATGATTTATTGTGTAATGTTATAAAAAATAGATATACAGGACATGGATAATACCACAGCATTCATTAAGGGTTAGGGATTCTAATTACATTTACTTTTTTTTTACCAGCATGGCTTCTTTAAGAAGATGTCACAAATTTTGTGGAAAAAATGTGACAATAACTATTTTTATGTCCAAATTTTACAGAGCACTGCCTTATCATCAAATTTTATTGAACTCTACGCTTACCGATAATAAATAAAATAAATTATAAAAATAACAAACTATCGTAATGTTTATATGAAATGTGTTATGATACACTATACTATAATTATACCAGTGGAAGTTGCTTAGATTTGAGTGCCATGTTGATTTAAATTGTTGAAAAAGAAAACCTTTCAATATAATATCTCAGTAACGAAGCCGAAGAAAAATTTTGGTTTTAAATTTACAGAGTCTTTCCGAACATTTATCGACCACACACGTTCAATATACCGTGTACCGTGTTCGCTATTTCGAAACCACACTATGCATAAAAGGGTGCTAAGTGGTGCCTTTATAAAGTTTGCTCTAACTTCAAATGTCATTGTTGTGAGACTCCAAATAACCGCGATTCAACAATAACTATTTAATTTAAATTTTAAATACGAGAGAGATTCGCTCGCTTTAAAGATGAGACATTTACATATTGTGTTTGTAATACTGCACTCTCAGAGTAAGAGATAATTATTGTTAGAAGCTAGAAGCAAAAAAAATAAAATAACTCGTTAAGATATAGCAGAGCTGGGCACGAGTACTGAAAAGAGTACTCGTAAATAATTCGAGTACGAGTACTTTGAAAATGTACTCGTAAGTATTTTGGCACAAACAGGTGGACGAGTACGAGTAATACTCGTGAAAACACGAGTAACAACTAACAAGTACGAGTAGTTTTATTCGTGTCGTGCGCATGATCCATCATGATACCAATAAATACCAAGGCGCAACCAGCCTATGACGTCAGGCTTGTGATAGCTAAATACGAGTGAGAGCACGCAGGTATATGCGTTCCGTAGATCGTATCATATTCTAATCTAAGCAGTACCGGCTCCTGTAATAATGGCGCCCTGTTCGAGAGTGCTTCATGACGCCCGATGCACGGATGCACCCAGTGACGAAGTTAGGCTTTCATTTTTGGGGGGGGGGGGGGGGGGGTTAAGGGAAAAAGCAGTATTTAATCTTCAACATAAATTGAAATGCTTTGAATTTGATAGAATTTTTTCAATGAAAGAAATTTTATTGTAAAGAAATTCATAACTTCTTACATAGCGCATATTTGATAAGTTATATAAAAATATGTAATATAAAATGCGACATTATTCTAGTGACAGTGAAAGTGCAATTGCGCAGGACGGTGAACTCGTTTTTAGATCGGTTCCCTGCTGACGGCATGACGTCATTACTATCCGTAAAAATATCCGTATTTCACGAGTAAAATTTCTCGAGTAGTTGTAATTGTACTCAGAGCTGGGCACGAGTACTGAAAAGAGTACTCGTAAATAATTCGAGTACGAGTACTTGGAAAATGTACTCGTAAGTATTTACTCGTAAGTACTTTGGCACAAATAGGTGGACGACGAGTACGAGTAATACTCGTGAAAACACGAGTAACAAGTACGAGTAGTTTTATTCGTGTCGTGCGCATGATCGATCATGATACCAATATACAAGGCATGTCACTCATGTCATGTCAGTGGTCAAGGCGCAACCAGCCTATGACGTCAGGCTTGCTAACCTGCCTGAAACAATAATTACGTTACTTTGAATCGACTACTACTTTAACTTTATTCAAATTCAAAGACGTAAAAGAGTCTTAATTAGTTTTATTTTTTATCAATAATGAATAAATTGTTTTTGATACTTTTGAATTATTGAAGTTAGTAGTAGCGAATAGCGATTGATTGAGATTGAGAGAGATAAAGAGGACTGACTGAAATGAATTTGAATAGTGACACTGGCATTACTAGTGAGTGACAGTGACAGTGCAATTGCGCAGGACTGTGACTCGTTTTCAGATCGGTTCCCTGCTGACGGCATGACGTCATTACTATCCGTAAAAATATCCGTATTTCACGAGTAAAATTTCTCGAGTAGTTGTAATTGTACTTATCCGTACGAGTAGTAATTATTTTGGATGGAAAGTACTTGTGAGTAAAAAATTGCGAGTAGTTTTTTTACTCGTAACAAAAATACGAGTAAAGTACTCGAGTACATGGCCAGCTCTGATTGTACTTATCCGTACGAGTAGTAAGTATTTTGGATGGAAAGTACTTGTGAGTAAAAAATTACGAGTAGTTTTTTTACTCGTAACAAAAATACGAGTAAAGTACTCGAGTACATGGCCAGCTCTGAGATATAGGGTAGTTGAAGAGGAAGACTGGCCTGTCCTCCTGTCCTGTCCAGTGTCCACCACAGAAAAAACTGAACGCTTGACTAAATGCATAGAATGTTCATACCACAAAAAAGAAGATAACGCAATTAAAAATTATAACCTAACTTTTTTCAAAGACGGACTACGGAGACGGAATGAAATGAAATGAATGAAGGAAAATCAAAATCAAATTCGCAAGCTGTGGATGGAACTGATGGAAGTAACTAGTTTTTTAATTCTAAAGAGGCTACGTGTGTGTGTATAGTGTTTCCTAATAACTGGGCAAGGCAATAGAAATAATTAGGGGACACCAAAAATTATAGAACCATTCCATGATAGCACCAGTTTCCAAATCTATCATTAGGTTGTTTTCAGTTATTTCTAAAACAGGTGCTTATTAATAATAATTTAACTAATTTAAGTAAATGCATAATTATTAATTACAGACCTGATTTAACTTTCAGAAATGGAGTTATCCTGCAAAATACAAAACTATGCCTGGGGGAAACCCGGCTCCGAAAGCTTGGTAGCTCAATTATTTGTGAGTGCTAACAAAGAGTTCAAAATTGACCATAATCAAAAATATGCAGAACTCTGGATGGGATCTCATGTCAACGGCCCTTCCACTATCAAGGAATCCGGAGAAAGTTTGGCGGATTTTATTCAGAAAAACCCAGAATATCTTGGTAAAGAAGTTACCGAAACGTTTGGTTCCCAACTTCCCTATTTGTTCAAAGTTTTATCAATCAATACTGCTCTGTCCATTCAGGCACATCCTAACAAAGTAAGTCAACGATCTTCAATAACTCTGGAACTAATTCATGATTGTGGGACAAACTCCGTTGAAGTTTGCTCCAGGGGTTTGAATAATTAATTTACTTCATATTTCATAATATCTTCATAAAACTTGAATATTTTACCTTTATTTATGAATATTATAATAGAAATAATGCACTAGCTTATGTAACTATTCATGTAAGTAATTATATTTTTTTTTGCAAAACAGGAGCATGCTGAAGAATTGCACAGCAAATTCCCAGACATCTATAAAGATCCAAACCATAAGCCTGAATTAGCCATCGCACTAACACCTTTTGAAGCTCTCTGTGGTTTTCGTTCAGTATCGGAAATAAAATGCTTCATTCGAGGTAATTTAAACGACTAAAAATAAGAAATGTGCTTCATCTTTTACCGCTTCTGGCTTTTCAATTCCTATAAATATTGCGAATATATGTGACACCAGTAATTTATTATCTCTATTAGAACTTCAAGAACTCAGAGACTTGATAGGAGACGCTTTCGATAAATATGAGTCTTGTGACGATGATGCTCTATTTTTGAAAGAAACTTTTACAGCTGTGTTGATGAGTTCAAAGGAAAATATAAAGGCTAGTACGGAAAAACTGTTACAAAGAACAAATGAAACAGGTAGACATAACATAAGTCTCTTCTGATTTTTTTTTAAAACAATCTGATGGAAAATTTTTTTTTAGAGAAGAAAAAATATTGCCTGGATCTTTTCCGGAAGTTAGTAAATGATTTCCCGGTTGATGCCGGTTGTTTTATGGTATATTTCCTGAACTATTTGGAGCTAAAGCCGCGGGAAGCAATATTCCTGGCAGCCAACGAACCACATGCTTATATTTCTGGAGGTGGGTACTTTATAAGAAATAGATTGATTTTTTTACTGTTGAAACATTTTTTAGACTGCATAGAATGCATGGCCTGTTCTGATAATGTAGTGAGAGCAGGTCTGACACCTAAATTTATTGATGTTGCAACACTGTGCTCAATGTTGACATATAAAGGGGAAGAGCCTCGAGCAAAAATATTCAAACCGGTGAAAAATGATGATCTTACCTCAACTTTTAAACCTCCCGTTCGAGATTTTGCTGTCTCTGAAATTTTGGTAAATAGGAATTTACTTATTTAATACAAATATATCCAACAACTTTCACCAAATAAAGGTAGATTAACCCTTTGAGTGCTGATTTTTCTATTTCTGTACATTTTTCCCTATGCTATGACGTCTGTAGGCGTCATCAGCAGTGAAAGGGTTAAAAATGATCGATTAGTTGATATGTGTAGACTTTCACAAATGGCTTGAACTGAAATCATAATTGATTCTGTGCTGTTTTGTTGTGTTCATCGAGAATGAGACAATCTCCTGGAATGGGAGACAAAACAACCCAGAATCAATTATGATTTCAATTAATTTAGTTGCTCGCTAAATTTAAATTATACAACTCTGTTAAAGGAATTTTTCAAAATTATTTTCAAGCTTATAGTCTTACAAATACCAGGTGGTTCTTTGGATGAAGCACCATAATAGGGATTTCAATGAGAATGAGTGTCTAAAGTTGCAATTATTATTCTTCCCTGATTATTTTATGAAAAAATCATATTCAGATATCATGTAGAGAAAATAAATAATGCATCTATTGGTGGTCTGTTTTTCTTTTTTACTTTTTATCTGTTCCATGAAAATTGCAAATTAAAGTTAATTTTATTTCATCATAATCATTCTCCCTCAATTCTCAATGATACTTTGTATGTGTGAAAATTATGCTTTTTCAGAATCCTCAGTTTGGTGTGCTATTTGGTTCAAACTATGTGACTATTTATAGTATTGAAAAAGTAAAAGCAGAGAAAAGAACTATAAAGAGATGCTTAATGTTTTCATTTACAAGAAAATAAAATAATCAGGGAAGCCAATAATAATAATTGTTAAATTTAAAATTTCAACCAATCCCTCTGGTGTGTCCCGCAATTCACCATCACCACACTGAAAGTATATAAAGTAAGCATTTTTTGGAAAGACTCTAGGACTTTACATTTTTTCATTGTTGAGTTCCTTTCATCAAAATTTAGGCAAGACTTGATGCCCACACATACTTGGATGAATATATTTTGAATAACTAAATTTCTATAAAGAAATAAAATGTATTTTCTTACATACTGTTCCACTTTGTAGGTACCGGTAGCTAGAAGTGGATATGAATTATTTAGCATTCCATCAGCCAGTATTTTAATTGTGATTTCCGGTTGCGGTAAGTTGGGAAATGTCAATTTAAAACCTGGAATTGTCGTTTTTATTCCCGCCAATGTAGTCAATCAAGTTATCGTTACAGAAGATTTAACCATGTACCAAGCCTATGCCAATGTTTCTTCTTAATATTGGTATATAAATAGGACACCTGTATTTTATATAATTATATTTTATGTAAAATAAATTGTGCAAAAATCACAACTGAAACTTGTTTTCGCAGCTCCGCCCATCTTGCTTTTTTAAAAATCATTTAAAACAAACAAAAATAAATTAAACAATAATTGTAATAAATAAATATTTATTTAACATATTGTACATTTAATTTAAATTCGATGTCTGATAAATATCAAGTCGGTTGCTTCTCACCAAACGTCCTTTGTCCATGGTCTTGGTAGTAGTTGTTTGAAAACCAGGAGAATTTTGCGTTATTTAGACCTCTTTTAGCCAATTCATATTCCACTAGGATGTTGGCCATGGTCATTAAACTAAAGGAGAAACACAACAAAGCGCAGAAACAGAATATCTCGTGCAAAGTGCCATCTTCTGTCCATTTCTCATATTTTTTCTTTACTTTGCTTGGAAAATGAGATATATGTCTTACAATTTTTTGCCTGAAAAAAATGTTGGGTTAATTTAATGTAACTAAACTTTTGAGAGTCTCAGGTTTATTGACAGTAAATGGTGATTTAATATTTTCCTGTTCTAATCAAGCATAAAATTAGATTATTTTTATTTTATTACAACATTTTCACTAACACTAAAATCAGTTAGTTAAACATCAGAATTTATGTGTAGTTTTGGGACTATTCCAGTGTAGTTTGTTATAATATATCAGCAGCACTATCGTTTGAGAAAATACCAATTTGAAGAATTCCAATCAATATCAGTCAATGTAATAATAATTATCAGTGCTGCTGACCCATGTGAACATTTTAAAACATTGATCACTCTAATTGTTACTTAACTTTACACACATAAATATCAAATCACGTGTTTAAAATCTACTCACCTTATTGATAATGTCGATGTATCTTCATGCTCATCATTAAGTTTATTAATCTCATCGTCAGTGTGAAGGCAATTTTCGTTTTCCTCAGGAACTTCTTCGCTCGGTACATTATCTAACTCAATGGAACCTTCTTTAATTTTGACAAGCTCGACACCTAATCTAAAAAAATATTTTTTCGATCGAGTTTTTGTACTCTCAAATATTACCTACTCTAATCGACTAGGTCTGGAACTCCGGGAAAGAGAAGTAGCTCTGAGAGAGAGATCTGAAACTCTGCGAGGTGTTTTCCTAGCTAATTCATTTTTAATCGATTCCTGCGGTTGACTGAAAGTGGCGATGCTGGCACGTCTTCTCGTTAATTGATGGCGATTGGTCGGTGAGGGCGGTTTGAAAGACTTGGCAGATATATTTTCAGTCGCGTTCGTATCTTGCAAAACTCTCCTGAAATGCAGATTTTATCGATAAAAATGGTTGAATCATCGATGAAAAATTTTTGAAAACGTTATTGATGATTGATGAATACTTGTTTATCGACCTTTTAACAAGGTTGGAGTTGGAGAGATTAATCTAAATCGGTTAAGAAATAAAAATATTAGCAATTAAAAGAGATTCGAGATAAAATGAAGTGCATCTGGAATAAACAAACATATTATTTGTGTATTTATAAACGGTTAATTTAATTATCTAGAAATATTTCTTTAGGCCAATGATTCTCCTACATGAAGTTTTATTTGTACTTTGCATTATCAGACCATTTACAGAATGAAAACAATAAATAAGATGCTTATAAGAATGAAACTAGCATTATCATGCAAGCAAACACTGGACTTTACATAACAGGTCCTCTGTTTTTATATCCAACTTCTGCTTTTAATGAGTCAACCTCACATCTGATCTCATTATCTGACAAACATTTTTTATATTTTTAAATCATGTAATGTACTTTCTACCTCCAAAGACTTATGATTAAATTGTTCTCTACTAACTTGGTATATTGTAATTGTCTTCTTGCATTATCCCTCTGTTGTTTGAGTTGATTAACGTGCCCAATCATAAGACGCACACTGTCAGAGAGTCTTAATTCATGCTGCACAGCTCCATAGCGCTCAGCAGTGAGAGAGGCTAAAGCAGCTGCTCTGTACACAACTTCTATCTGAGTCAGCAAAGAGGAGAGTAGCTCTGTGGTCTCGGAGTCTACACATAGAGGCTGGATTCGGTTTGATCTTTGAATTAAACGTTCAATTTCCACCTGCAATTGTGATTGTTTATTAAATTACCTGGTTAATTATTAACGTATAAAATGTATTGAATCAGATTTTTTCTCATAATGCATCAAGATACAAATCGGAATTTAATTTTGAAGTGTTTCGGAAACATTGAGGAGAGAGAAGTGCTTCCAATAAAATAATGAAAGACCCCTTATATCAAAAACCAGTTCTCAAACTATCAAAGGATTAGCATCCTTGAAACAAAAAAGCAACAATAAGGAATTTATAGACTGAAATGGCAACAAACTTTGTGTGAAAACAGAGTTATTTCATTTGTAAATTAGTATAAACAAATGTTAAAAAACAGAGGTTTTAGATTAAAGTTGGGAAAAATAAGATTATTTTGTAGTTACAATTATTATTGTTTTCAACTAGTTTACATATTTTCTTACAACTACAGGGTGTCTCTGAAAGGTGCGGAAAAAAAGCTACCACAAATTCCTGAGGCCTAAATAAGCCGATCTAACCCAACTTATCTCTGTCCAAAAGTTGATGATTTCGGAGATACAGGGTGTCAAAAGTTCAATTTGGTTTCCGTTTTTCTTGAATAACTTTTTTAATAATTGGTATATTTTCACAATATTTGGCTGAAGGGGCTTTTGTGGGGTGAAAAATTAAAAACTGCAATCATTTTTATTGTAAAATTTAGAGGGCGCCACCTGCGGTACCTTGAACACATTCAAAACGAACTATCTTTTTTGGGCCACTCTGTATTTAACTTTTAAATAAAAATTCTTATTCTCCAACGTCTTTTACCAAAAAAAGGCATACGTGGTAAGAGTTGATTTGAGCAGCCGTTTCTGAGATATCTGGATTTAAGAAAATCACTACGTGCATGGCCAGGCCTAAGTAAGTAATAATTGTCTTAATTGAACACAATTTGAAGCAAAGGCGTTGAATTAAAATAACTGTCACTGAAAGCTACAAAAAAACGACTAGGTACATAAATGTGGATTTAACTTTATAGGTACTTTAGTTAAAACAGTCAATAAGAGATTTATCAACAACAAAAATTTAGTTTAATTTAATAAAAAAAAAATGCTTTTATCAAATGTTCAAAATGATCTCCATTTTCGTGTATACAAAGATTTATACGTTTTAAAAAATTAAATTGAACTCTTTGGAGCATTTCGTGATCATTTTTAAAAACGTCCATTCCGGTTTCAATACGTCTCCTTAATTAACCTTCTGTATTTACTATGGCCTAGAAGACACAAGTGTTTTCAAAGTTCCCCATAAAAAGTAATCCATCGGTGTCATAGCAGGCGATCGAGCTGGCCATAACTTGTGGGTGCATCATTGGCTCTACCTATCCATCTATTTGAATACTGTTCGCTCAAATAATTACGTACATTTATCGAAAAATGTGGAGGAGCACCGTCATTCATAAACCATATTCATATTCCAAGGGCAGGGGATCAAACAATTATGGTAATTTGTTTTGCAGATGTTCCAAATAATTTTCGCCATTAAGTCGAGGTGATAAAATGACAGGACCAATTATGAAAGTGTCTATATGATTCCTGCCCACACATTGATCTTAAACTCATGCTGATATTGGCTTACTTTTGATAAGTAATGACTTACTTTTGATACGTAATGGCTTACTTTTGATAAGTAATGGCTTACTTTAATCGCATGAGGATTTTTCACAGCATAGACATGTTCATTGTGCAAATAAGTTATGCCACTCCGCGTGAAAAAGGCTTCGTCTGTGAAAAAAATTCCTTGTGTAAAGTTCCTATCCTGATTCTTCTTGGAAATGAACCGGCAGAAAGCTAGACGTGGTTCATAATCATGGGGTAAAAGTTCAACATGAAATGGGTGCAGTAATTATTGTTCTCTGGTCACCCTGTTAACAGTATCTTTGCATACACCTAGCTCTAAGCGCAATCGTCTGCTGCTGAGTTTAGGATTTTCTTCAATCCTATTTAAAATATCTTCCTCAACCACTGGAGTTTTTATGGTACGTGCACGACCTTAATTAATAGAAACAGGCGTAAACCTACCTGTTTCACGAAGACGTCTTTCATTAAAGGTTTTATGGTTTGGTAAGCGACGATTCGGAAATCGTTCACTGATAATCTGCAAGATTCTAAACCATTTCCTTGGCAATATCCAAAAATCAATAACATATCGTTCATTTCTTCATTAGTATACTGTACGGCCATTACTAAAGTAAATTTGAAAATTGTTTGACAATTATTATTCCAGTGTATGCTTGAATTGTTTTTTTTAGATTCGATTTGACACCAATTACTTGGTTTATAGTGACAGTGATCTCGTTGATGTAAATTCGTTAAGTGGGTCCCGTGGTGTAGTGGATAGAGCGTTCGTCCACCAGCCGGTAAACCTTGGTTCGAAACTCACCAGCAGCCGAAAAGTATTTGTTGTGCTACTCGAGCCAAAATCGGGATGCACCTTGTGGAAGGCAATGGAAAAGCACCGCATAGTACTCTGCCTCGTAATACTTCTCAAATAGTGCCTTTCGGACAAAGGATGGCCCCAAAAGAGTGAACTTCAACAGCACGCGCACCACAGGCATATGTGAGAGGTAGCTCACACCTGAAACCTGGTATGGCACTTTAAGTAAAATAATTTTAATTCAATGCCTTTGCTTCAAATTGTGTTCAATTAAGACAATTATTACTTACTTAGGCCTGGCCATGCACGTAGTGATTTTCTTAAATCCAGATATCTCAGAAACGGCTGCTCAAATCAACTCTTACCACGTATGCCTTTTTTTGGTAAAAGACGTTGGAGAATAAGAATTTTTATTTAAAAGTTAAATACAGAGTGGCCCAAAAAAGATAGTTCGTTTTGAATGTGTTCAAGGTACCGCAGGTGGCGCCCTCTAAATTTTACAATAAAAATGATTGCAGTTTTTAATTTTTCACCCCACAAAAGCCCCTTCAGCCAAATATTGTGAAAATATACCAATTATTAAAAAAGTTATTCAAGAAAAACGGAAACCAAATTGAACTTTTGACACCCTGTATCTCCGAAATCATCAACTTTTGGACAGAGATAAGTTGGGTTAGATCGGCTTATTTAGGTCTCAGGAATTTGTGGTAGCTTTTTTTCCGCACCTTTCAGAGACACCCTGTATAACAACACAGATTTATTGGTTGTTCCCCAGAAATTCAGTTACAGTCAATCAAGTATAAAACATGATATCAGAAACTAAATTTGTGGGCTAGAAAAATATCTTTGAAGCAGATATCACTAGATTTTTAATCCCTGCATTATTTAGGTACATTATGGCTCTAACAGGACGGGACCTAGTGAAAAAGTGACGGGACTAAGAAAAACAAACCTAGTGATTTAGAACAAGTTATATAATTATATAAAAAAAAAAACTAGAAATGTTGGAACCATAAACGCAGGTAGTTATTGAAAATGATCTGTAGCACTTTAAAGTAGATTGACATATTATCAAGGGGGTGCTTAAGTCCCTGAAAAGATTATTAAATCTCTAAGCGAGAGCAAAACATACAAGATAACAGTCAGACTAACACTAATTTTAGTATTTCGTTAACAATAACCCTCATGTAGAGACTCAGCGACAGTTGTCTGTCGTCAAAGACGATTTTCTCAGGAACTAAACAAAAGCAATCGATTTGCAATTAATTTACCACAGTTATAAAACTCGCTTACAAGGCTGGGCATATTAGAAATACCATAATGGAGGTTCAGGGAAAAGTTTTGCTATAGTTTTGATTTTCTCACCGCCTGTGTTTTTTGGGTGGGGAACAAGAATTTGACGTTTTCTGGCAAAAATTTGGGCCAGAAATTTGTTTTTTTGCACTTATTGTCAAAATTTTTGCACTTTTTTCAGTTTTTGGCCTAAATCTTACAAAGGTTTGAAGGTCTATTCTATACAAAATTAAAGTAGGTAGACAAAATTTACTACGTTTATCATGAAAACCGTTTTTTTTTTTGGAAGACTAAGGGCCGGTTGTTCAAACGTTAATTAAACATTTTCAGATAATTACTGATTTTAAAATGCCCTGTATTATCGAACCATTGGTCTGATACTGGTGAAAATGGATTCTGCTCCCTTTAAGAAGAGTTAATTATTGATTAAAAATACAAGATCATTAATTATATTCGCCGTATTTTCAAAATTTGCAATTTAAAATCAGTAATTATCTCAAAATTTTTAATTGACGTTTGAACAACCGGCCCTAACCGTTTCAACGGTAGAGCGCGTCAAAAAACATATTCCCATATCTAGTGAAAAGTGACAAAAAGTGCAAAAAGAAAAACAAAGTTGAGGGCCAAATTTTTGCCAGCAAACTTCAAATTCGTGCTTAGGGGGTCCAAAAACATAGAGGGTGAGAAAATGAAAACTATAGCAACATTTTTCTCTGAAAATTCTAATATGCCTAGCCTGTTAAAATTAATAAAATGTTGTTTTTTTTTATCATATTTTGCTGATGGGGTGTAAAAAGTTGATTTTTTCCCTTTTCATTAGTCCAGCAAATTAGGTTTCACATGCAAAGTCTGGATGTAACTTTTGCACTTTGTTTTCTGTCGCATAGCTTTTGAAATTTACCAGAAAATATTCCCAAAACCCCTGCCATCCGAACATCTTAGCCCAAAAAATTCGAAAATATTCACAATCAGAATGTTGGTATAGAATTCAGGAAAATTATATGGACCTCTCCAAGCTTTGTATTTACAAGAAAAGTAAAAAAGGGGGTTGAAATATTTTTTTCTTCCCAGTCAAGCAAAACAACTGATACCTGACCTGACCAAGGAGGTAAACACTTTTTGAATAAGGCATTATTTATTGAATTCCACAAATTTGGGTGCTAGATATACAGGGTGATCAGTAACTCGCGCACTCCGAATACAGGGCGATATAGAGCCTATTAAAATTAAGGATATTCTGCAAAAAAAAAAAAAAATGAGTCCAAAGGTTGGTTTTCAAGTTACAGAGTTTCCCTCATCCGAGTTTAAAGGTAATTTTTTCAATAATCGTGATAAAAATTAATGAAAAATTCAGGCTACTGTAATGTCTGGAACGGATACCATATAATCCATCAAATTTTTTTTTCACAAAACCCCTTTACAGAGGAATTGAGAATGTTGTAAATTGATAGGGATCTGAACGAAATTTGAAGTTTGGCAACAGCTTAAACTGACCTTAAAATACAAATTATTCAAATGCCTTCGTTGCTATGGAAATAAAAATAATAAAAATACCATCTAACCCGAACTTATTCACATGTTCAGTGCAGTGATGCCACTTTTATTTTTATAGAAACGATCATATCTATGGAAAAAAAAGAATTTACAACACTGCAGTAAGAAAATTTAGCGCTCTTAAAAAGTGAAGTTTACCACAGCATGCTCTGAGTGCGCGAGTTACTGATCACCCTGTAGAAAGAAAACGAAATAATCTTGTTTTTGATAGAAGAAATGTTGAGGATTATTGTTTTTTTTACACACCTGTAGATTGGTCTCTGTTTGGTCTCTATATCGGCGTTGTCTGGAGCAACGGTCTTTAATTGTGGTGGCATCGATTGTGAAAGCTAAAGACAGGGAGATAAATTTCTGTTCCAGTTCTTCATCATTTAGGCGGTCCCTGTAAACAGTAAATATTCTATCTATTTATCTATAGTATATGTATAATATCTATGTATTTGCAAAAGTTATGTCTAAGAATTATTATTAATAAGACAGCTTAATGAATCTCATTATGATACAAATTATCATCAATGCACTGCTAAAACTGACCAATAGCAGCACAATATTTGGAATCGAATCGCTCACAACCTACTTACTTTTCTAATGAAATGTCAACATGAAATGTTAAGTTTAATATTTTAATACATTCACGAAATTTTTTAATCTATTCTATGGAAAAAAGGGTTGTAGAAAAAATAGTGTATGGTACTCGCTATATTAATTCACTCATATGATAATATTAAGACATTCTCTTTCATCATACTCACATACACATAATAGTCTTCATAATCAGCTTATTGCATAATTTACTAATAAATATAATCTCTCTATCTACCTATAATTCAAATAATGAAGGTAAAATGAATTTAATTAAATAATAATTCCTTATTACAACCTATACTCCTCTAGCTCAAGCGCATTTACTTATAATAATGCAGTTAAGAAATTATAATAGTGTACAGGTAGAGTCGTAAATTATTTCTCCAATAAACAGGTAAGGTAATCGACAATTATTATTATTAGTAATAAAGATGGAAGTTATCTGCATTAATGCATATCAGGGTCACCCGATTTTTCCAAGCTGCTCGCTCACTAATTAAGATAATTAGGGATTTTTATTGACTTGGTTATGCATTTTTGGTATCTCATTATCTAATTTATTTTGCGTGCCTACCTTGCTGAATCTCCGAGAAGGCCCATTTTTTCAAGAACAACATCAGGGAGACTGGGGAATACCTGAAAAGTATCATCGTTCGATGGCGAGGATTTGGGATCCCTTGTTCCTCCATCTGACATGGATCTACCTTTCCTGCGGTACTCATTTTCCTGGAAAAAATATTCACAAATTGATAAGCTGTTGATAAATGACCCTAAGTGGTTATAATGTTTACACTAACTCAAAATAAGATTATAAGTAGACGAGCTGTATAATATTTTTTAAGTTCAATGAGAAATTTGGTATTTTCAAGAGGCAAAAGAAGCTTATTTCGAATAGCAATAATGGTTTTTTATTTATTAGTTTCAACATTACTGGAATATACGGCGATCAATGTCGTGGTTATAAAAATTTGAGTTCCTGAGCTATACATTCGGCGAGATTCAAATTGTCATGTGCTCTAATGATAATCGATAACGCACTGCTTTTGATTTGGCGCTATTTTTTTTTTGGCGAATTGGGATTTTTTTCGGACAAAACTTTTCCGGACAAAAGACTTTCTTGTGAAAATGTATTAAAATACAGGGTGTCCTATTTAAAAAAATTGTCAAGGTCGATGTTACTGAGCCAAGGAACACCCTGTATAAAAAATTACATTAATAGAAAGTATCTCGAACTATGAAATTTGTTTATGCGTTTTTTTTTACACACACAAAACTGAAAGATGTCTTGAACTCTTGCCAGACTTTCTTATGAAAATGCAATAAAATACAGGGTGTCCTATTTAAAAAAAATAGTCAAGGTCGATGTTACTGAGCCAAGGAACACCCTGTATAAAAAATTACATTAATAGAAGTATCTCGAACTATGAAATTTGTTTATGCGTTTTTTTTTACACTCAAAACTGAAAGATTTCTTGAACTGTTGTCAGACTTTATTATGAAAATGCGATAAAATACAGGGTGTCCTATTTAAAAAAAAAAGTCAATGTCGATGTTATTGGGCCAAGGAACATCCTGTATAAAAAATTAAATTCATAGAAAGTAACTCGAAATATGAAATTTGTTTTTGCGTTTTTTTTTACACTCAAAACTGAAAGATTTTTTGAACTGTTGCCAGACTTTATTATGAAAATGCAATAAAATACAGGGTGTCCTATTTAAAAAAAATGTCAATGTCGATGTTATTGGGCCAAGGAACATCCTGTATAAAAAATTAAATTAATAGAAAGTAACTCGAAATATGAAATTTCCTTTTCCTTTTTTTTTACACTCAAAACTGGAAGATTTCTTGAACTGTTGCCAGACTTTCTTGTGAATATGCAATAAAATACAGGGTGTCCTATTTAAAAAAATAGACAATGTCGATGTTACTGAGCCAAGGAAGACCCAGTATAAAAATTTACATTAATAAAGTAAACTGAATGATGAAATTTATTTTTGAATTTGCATGTGTAATCGTATTTGTACTTTTTTTTTGTTGATAGGTAGATATATGCATCAAGTTAACATTACTTTGCATTATAAAAACAAAAAATTAAACATTAGAATAAATGCGAGCATAAATTATCATAGGAAAATAGCATAATTTTTTCATTCAATAATAATTATTAAATAAAAAAAAAATAAAACGGAACGTGCTACCTTTTATACCTAATGAGGTACACAAAAACGCAATTTAATTTTTTTGTCAAACGGTAATTAAATTTATGATTAAATTAAAAGTGTTGCGAAATGGGAAAAAATTATTATACCTAATTGACAAGAAGTCGTGATAGTCTCAAAGAAAAACAAAAAGCAGCAATGACCAACACAAATAATAGTATACGGTAGAGCTCGAAATTTCATTAAGGCCAGACAGGAGTGGGTGTAATAGGTGAGATAATCACAATTGTACGCAGAATTCAGTTGTCCATTTTGTGTTACTTATGTTAAGTAATTTGATTAGCGCTGAAATAATGTGGCGGAAAATTTCACAAATTAAGAATTAGCAGGAATATGGAGAGGGTCTCGGAAGCACATTTGCAGCATTACTCATTATACGTTAAAACATTTTCAGGAAAAGGAATCAATATTGTATAAAACGCGATACTAGACTAGAGAGAATCGATTTAATTATAAAAAATACATTTAAAGCAGCGATCTTGAAGGAAGAGATTACGGGACTTTTGGCCACCAACCAAAATAATTTCTTCATCTCATGATGATGTTCAAATCTGGACATGGAATGTAAAAGAGTAGGTATAGTTATTCATTCCGAGTGGTAAATCGGGTATAATGCATTCTTTGAGTTGAACCCATTAAATCTGCATTAACCTAGTGTTTTTATGGTACCTATTGCTGTAAAAATACTTCACACTACAGGACGGAATTGGGATATTGGTAAAGAAAAAGCTATGAAAAATAACAAATTGCATCAAGAGGCAGAAGAGTTGTTTGAACTATAATAATTGCCTGCCTAAAATAAAAAATATGAAACATTAAACAGCCGATTTTAATGTTGAGATGGAGAAAAATAAGGTTGTGGAGATAATTGAATCGAGAGAAAACCTTTCAAAGCTTTTTTTCTTCAGATTTCAATCAAATAATAAATAATGTCAAGGTCGAGTGTGGAGGAAGGACTTTGTGTTGATAAAACTCTTCTATTTGCAGAGTTAGCTGCAAAAATTATTTGGTGCGATTGTTCCAAATAATGTCTGAATACATACTAGAAAAATAAGATAGGAATTTACTGTAAGCAGTAGAAAGGTCAAGATGTCTCTTGCTATCAGTAGCCAACAATAATTAAAAAGATCAATTCATAGAATTACCTATTTGCGGTACAGAATAAATAATGAAATTGACCCAACAACGGAAATAAGGAGGAGAATAGAGGTCAGCCTTACAACACAACATCATTAACTTCAGTATTCATTCATAAAATCTATTTCTGGAATAGGTAAGCTTCTCTAATGCGGACTCGGAACATGAGCCTTAAAAATCGCCGCTACAGAAAACAATTTTTTTGAAAATTCTTGAAAATAACACTGCAACGAATATGGTGGGCAACAAGATGTTGCATCTGCACATCATAATAAACTGTCATGAATAATAATTTACAAATTTATGGTAATGCTGTCATAGCATAAACTACCTAATTGATTTGAATTATTGGGAAAAAATCACGACTACCTTGATGGAAATAAAAAAAACTGGTTATCTGTGAACTAATTTTGAATCGGAAATACCATTTGAAGAGAGAATCGAATATTTGGTTTGTTAGTTTTGGAAAAATACTGTTTCGTGGTCTATGAGTCAGCATCGAAGGGCATTTGACGATCTAAGGGTTTCTTTTTTCTAAGTCGAGTCTCCCCAATAGTTTACTTTTTTTATACACTACTACTAATAATCTGCCCAATCTACTACACATAAATGCAATCATAGATAGTAGGTATATAATAACAGAGAAATGAAAAATAGTTTTTTTTTAACACAGCCGACAAATAATGTTGACCTTTTTTATCAATTTATGGGAATGAAAAATGGCACATTATTTACGTCTACTCGGCAGCGTGCGCGAAGTATTTCGCGACCTAGAGCGACAACTATTTCCTGATTTCCTGCACTGTATAGAAATGTTGTATTTGTTTCCCTAGAAATAAAGCAACAATCAAGTTGGAACTAAATTAAAAATCTATTGCGACATTTTTATGCATTTTATATCGATTTTTTCGCATATTTCAATAAAGCTGTCTAAAAAATGTTGTATGCATCTCGAGCGAGAAACGATGGTGCTGTCGAATGATTTTTTTTCTCATAAAAATACCGTAAAAAAGCTCTCTCATTCTAAAGCGACAAAGTTCTATTTCGCGCATTGATTCATTATATTCTATTTAAAAAAAAAAGTATCTCTAAAATGACTCCTTAGCAAGATATCTATCTACGCATATATTACCATCACTTGGGTATCATTCGAGCAGGTAACCATGGACCATAGTCCAAGATCATCAGATCGATATAATTAGATGTAATTTTTTCCTTTTTAAATAATTATTTTAGATAATTTCAGGAAAAATAAGCGGCGTGCAAGTGGAAACATCGTTCCTCTAATAATATCTTTCTATCGCGAGTTGATATGAAGGTTGAACAGTATCCATCCAAACTATATTTTGAGTACAGCTCTATGAAAATAATCTGAAGACGGAATTTATAAATTATCTGCTTATTATTGGGGAAAATATTTTCATAAGCGTAAATTGTTTGATCTGACTAATTTTGGCGATTTCATGGAGATGTTAAACCATCGTTGTTATAAGATTATAATTTCAACTGCAAAGAAATAAAACGTGCAAAAAATTGAAGAATAATTTTTATCTATAATTAGGTAAATTAAGTAACCCATAAATATTAAAATAACACAATAAAACCAACACCAACACTGTCTCGCTTCGATAATAATTATATTTTATATTTAAATTTATAAAACTAATGAAGAAAACTCGTTAGGAGAACATATGAGAAATAATTACATAAACTGTTTTTTTATGAAGACCTGATTCGATCATTTTATTAATAATGTATAGTCATGTGGCCTGTAAAATACCTAATAATTTGCAGGATGTTATTTTTGAGGATAAACACATGAAATTTTCATATGAGAGTTAAACTGACATTATGTAGGGGAAAGAAATAGAATCAGGCCAAGCTTTTCAAGGTTCGTTTATTATGATCACGAGATGTACCTTAACGCCGATGTTGATCCAAATATTATGTAAGCATTATTATAATTTCATAATCACCGTAATTAAGCTAATGGATTTGTGAGCTGACCATCGATTTTGCGGGTATGTCAGCTAGAGACAACTACAGTTTCTAATTTTAATAATAATTAAAGGATAAATGAAACTGGCCGGTAAACTAAAAGGATTTATATGAATTTATTTTTGTACCTACCGCAAACAATATCTAGTTAATTTGGTCTGTAATAGGTAACTGCATGGTACTTCAATATAATTAATTAATGATTTCTTCTTCGATTCTCCTCCGATACCTTTGACATTTTCAGAAAGATCATGAAATAAAAGAGCCGCGCACTTTTCACAAAATTATCTCTAGAGCAAAGTGCAAATTCTCAACTGTTCATGAATCAACACTACTGATTCATGTCCATTCTTATATCCATCTCAAAATAATTCTTCATGTGCAAAAAGATGCATCCAGTCTAACTCTAGCACTTCTCTTGAAGATTCCCTCAAACCTGACTCTTCAAGAGTGACGATTTGGATTTGCTCTATAGGAGTAAAATAAATAAATACTAATAATGTACGTTATACCCGCATCAGATATATGTATAAGGCTCAAAGACCCAGCAGGACCATGAGTTGAGGGAAGTACCAGCGAAGCTTCCTGAAGTGAGTCGGGAAAACTCGGGAAAACCAGATTGATGCAGCCGCATTCGATTGACCATCGTTTGACCACCCAATAATTTCTTTTGACCACATTTTGTTTTTGTGTAATTGCAAAAAGAAAAATTCCCTAACTTCACAAAACTTCCAAATTTAGTAAATAGTGATGTTTAAATGCTAATTCGTTTGACCATCGCTTGACCATCGTTCGACCACGTTTGACCACCCAATAATTTCGTTTGACGCGTCCAGGAAAAGAGACATGTTTTTTTTTAATTTCCGATCCAGGCTAACTTCACAATTCTCTCGGGAAGCTAAACGGTTCGTTTGGGGGAGTCGTAACTTGCTCACCCGGTTTGACCATCATTTGAACAGGTTTAAACATCCAGTAATTTCATTTGACTACGCCCAGAAAAAAGATAGGATTTTTTTTTAATATCCGATCTGACTAACTTCACAATTTTACAATTTTCTCTGGCCGGAATGGAAATTACCTATCATATCTTTTTTTCTGGACGTGGTCAAACGAAATTATTGGGTGGTCAAACGATGGTCAATCGAATGCGCTATATATAGCAATATGATTTTCCAGAGTTTTTCCTGCTCACTTCACGAAACTTATCAGCGAGCAGATGAGCGAGAGGTGTATGGGAAGCTGCGACAGGGCTCTACTGGGAGCGGGAGGGAGGAAGACTTTTTAAAGCACCTAAATAATATACATTTTGAGCTGTGGGCTGATGCTGACCTTGTCGGACTGCGTCGGGTGTTCAGTGAGATTGGGGATGGTTGCTGGCTTTCTGGGAGCTACCAAGTACTGCCGATAATACACAATCCTTATCGGATGTCGGTTTCCGAAAGGTAAATTTTGGTAATTACATATTTACATCCGCGGCTCCTAAGTTTCATCAATTTTTTCGGGACCGAGGAGCGAAATATAGGGGTGCTGGGTGGGTAAGAAGCTAAAAACAGCCATTGCAAACTAATATCAAGGTCACCACTAAGGCCTCTTTGGCACTACGGTCGAATTTCTATTTTTTTTTTCACATCAGGGCAAGGAATATCTTCGAGATTCACAATAGCACAGTTTTTATTTTGAATTTTGCATTTATATTCCAAAATACGTGACATCGATCGCTATTATGGTCCGACTACGTTTGAATGTGGTTCGTATGTTGCGTATGTTACCAGACCGGCCCTGGTGTTGATATTACGAGTTTCCGGCCGCTTTAATGTTTATTCCGTCCACTCGATACACTCTGACCTTGCATGCTTATTGTCATTTTCGCTGTTCTAAACAGGCCCGCACTCAGGAAGACTTTCTTTTGATGCCCTTTTGTTCGCTTATCTTTCATTTGCAAAGCAAATGAATACCTTCCTGGTGTTACTATAGGTATGTCCTCCACCCCTAATTGTTCGAAATGTCCACCCTCAGCTTGAATGCAAGCCTCACATCGACGAACTAAAGATTCGGTCACTCGAAGAATGAGATTTGGATCATTTCTTATTTGGTTAGCTGCATCTTGAATTCTTTCAAGTAACTGCTGATGGGTAGCGATTTCAACATGGTAGACCAGCTGCTTCATGTGTCCCCATAAATAAAAATCCAGAGGATTCAGATCGGGAGAACGAGGTGGCCATGATATTGGACCTCCTTGACCTATCCATTTATTCGGGAAATGTTCATTTAGCCAAGCAGCAACTTGTCTTCCTCTATGTGGTGGTGCACCGTCATGCTGATACCACATATTTTGAATAATATTGAGTTGCACAATATAGTGGCTTAGTGACATAGCGACTTAGTGTCACTTCCTGGTTGACTGAAAAAATTACGATTCTTTAAATGCTTGTAACTTCTAAACAAAAACGAATCGGACCCATGTTTATTAAAAAAAATATGTTTAAAATCAAGCAACCTACCATCTGTCAAAGTTTGTCATAGAGCTTGTAGAACACCCTGTATAAGACAGCAATATCATTCGAGAATAATCGTCTCTACTGCCAGTACCACCAAGACATGTCAACACATCCTCCGAGATTTCCTCTCATATAGACGACCAGATTGATCGTCTTGGCGGTAATCAATTATTTTACATTAGGGCTTCCGGCTTGTATCGGGTTCTTATGGCTTAAGATTCTATCCAAAAGATTCATTTCTAACTCCAGACTAACATTATGAGTTCTTGAGGATGCCATTTGGGCTAGCTAATTGCCCAACCGTTTCCCGAAAATTAGTCAATATTAGTCAATAGTGTATTGGGCAATTTGGGGGAACACCATTTTCTATGATACCTTTATCACGATTTTAAGCGGAAGTAAAAAAAAGGCGTTCAAAAATTATAGAGAGACCGAATTCAGAAAGCCATAAGTACTTACACCGGTTGGTGTTGATGGTTTTACTAAATTTGCCGTTGTAGAACCAGTGAAAGACACGAAAACGAGACATATGCGACGAATTATTTCACTTATTGAAAATTACATTCAAGAAAGTTTCAGTCTTGATGTGAACGTTTTATACCATTCATAGTAGGTGAATCTTCTTCCATACATGACTTTCTTGTAAACCTTGAACCATTAAAATTTACTTGTATGGCTTGGGTGGTACTAATGACTTTAATTTTCTCTGCATATCCGTCTAGGGATATCTATCTCTTTGCAATCTGTTTAACTAATAGTGTTAATATGATATATCGGTATAAGCTATTACCATAAAAGTTGAAAAAGACGAATCGCTTTTATGGCCATTTTCACAAAGAAATCTTAATGAAATTTGACTTGCTAAACTTTGTTTTTAATATCTGATTGATTGAAAGCTTACAGGGGTGGAATTGGAGTGAATTTTAAACCAATCAGATGTAGAAATATAAAATTTAACCATACAAATGTTGTTGAATTTCTTTGAGAATTTGGAAAGCAAAAGACCGATAAAATATTTAACAAAAAATTGAAA
The DNA here is from genome assembly GCA_910589415.1 of Malachius bipustulatus. NCBI lineage: Eukaryota > Metazoa > Arthropoda > Insecta > Coleoptera > Melyridae > Malachius > Malachius bipustulatus. The sequence goes on along the minus strand of OU342634.1, from coordinate 35,771,809 downwards.
GGAACAAAATTTTAAAATAAAAAAGGTAAATTTCTTTGGTTTTCAAGACCTACACGCCTACCAAGACCTACTAAGGGATTTGACAGATTGACACCTTGAGGCACATGCAAGGTTTCCTGAAAATGAACATAACGCAAATTTACACAAAAACTCCATCATCATCCATTAATAAAAAACCAGCAAGAAGAGCTCCCCCATCTAGATCACACTCTGCAGGCGAATAACCAGTGCGACCCACACGGCATTCTACCGCACCCAGTGAATAACCATAAAGAGTTTTGGGAGTTGAATTTCCTCCCTACCTCAGGAACGCCACCGATCGAATCGGTAAACATTCTACAGCGCCACGTCGTCAAAACTATCTTCAGGCCTACATAACAAATTAGCGATATTCCACGTTCAGCTAAAGACCCTATAATTGATCCCCTTTCTTTTGCTGGAGTTTATAGAATACTCCTATGGTTCTGTATCTGTATACATCTGGACCACCAAATAACACCCGCGTGGCAGACTAGTCAACTGTCGCGAAGTCTACTAAGGTCGCGAAGCATTCTTGCTTAACCATAAAAGCCAGAATGACTCAGTAGCACCACTTGATGACAGCATTGGAGAGACTGACCGTTGCGAGAGCGGAAGTAGCTAATGGAGGGGGTATGATGTCATCGGAACATAAGCCTATAAATAGGAGCGAACTTCGCAGTGGAAACGTCGCTTCTGAACACGTATTGCGGACCAAACGTATGGAGCAAATCTCCAAGAACCACGACAAAACAGTCCGGAATCACTTATTATGATTTTGTGTTTTTTTCACGAAAACGTTTACTTTATCGTCTCGATGTATTAAAAATGTTGAACGCCCACTAATCACGACAAATAATCAACTTCATTTCCATATTTCATCCACTTTGTGTGTAATTTTCTCTTCTGCTTGATTGCACTGATCGTGCTTATAGGATAAACCAAGTTCGAAACCTATGAGAGTCCTTTTTTTCAATAAAGCAATAAATTCCTTTTTTTTTCAAAATTTGCTCTATGAAAATTGTAGCAATTGGAAAAAAAGTGCCAAAATTTTTCCAGCTCGATTTTTTTGCACACAGAATTGAGATAATTTCCGAAGGATATACTATCAATCAGTAACGGTTTGTATCCTGAATAATTGCAAGTTTGCACAATCTATTGATACCATATACTCAATCTTAGGAAGGTTAAAGTCTCCAATAATTAAATCACTAGAATTAATCATGAATATGTCATTAATAAGCTTGGCACAAAATGAACTACGTGCAACAGAATCATTTGGAGGTAAATAAACACAACCCACATGGCACTTTTAACATTAGATAAATTGGCAAACCCATGCAGTCGGTTAGACTTTAGATCGCCTAATTTAATAAACATTTTTGATCCTGATTGAAGGACATTAACTGAAGCAGAGTCTCTTAAAAAGTGTATGGAAATGGATAAATAATGTGAGGCTTCCAAATGCGTTAATGTTTAACAAATTTGAAGTTCGATTATCACATTTATGATATAATGTCTTCAAAACTAAATTACCATTCACGATTTAAATTATCATCAAATTCAACTATTTAGTAATTGTCGCAATTAAAAAAAAGTTTTTTGTTTCGGGATGAGAAGATTAAAGTTAGATCAACGTTAATAATTACCCGAAACTTAACTAAACTTTATTTGTTATTCAGATATTAATTAACAGATATTAATAAAACAAATCAGGAATGGCTGATTTTTGTTTGCACATAATTTTAAAGCGTTTAAAAAAATTTATAAACGTTTCTCCCTTTATTTTTTTATTCCCTTTATTTAATTTATAAGCCCGGGCTTGCTCTTCTTTCAGACTACGACGATAAGCAGGAAAGATGTAATTTGAAAAAGGTAAACGTCAGTCAGAGAAACAAATGTTTGGCAAAAAAAATTATACAGACTGGAAACTTGTAAAAATGGCGGAGATATTCAAAATTTTTAAATGATGTTTATTTCTCTAAAATTTCAATTTTACGATTTCAAAACGGCGCCCCTGTAGCTTCATCATTCAAGATTAGCGCACGAAATTTTGCAGTCTTGTAAATGACTTTGAATTTTCCTTAAAAAAGTTACCAGAAATCGCGTTACTTCTACACAGGTCTACGTGTCGCTTCAAAATTCGAAAACACCAGTTTTTGTCACATCATTTCAGGTTGTATCAATCTAGGGGACTGAAATTTTTGTGGGAGTAAGATTGCGATTGGCCCGGGATTGCATTTGAGCAAAATCGGCCGAACCGTTTCAAAATGGCGGCCATTTGAATTTTCGTAAAATTAGGCTATTTTTGTAACCCCTGTTTAGGCGAAATGGGAAAAAAACTCTGAAACTAAATTAACAGGATTGGAAGAAAATTTTCCGAACTTGACATTAATATAAAAATAATTAAATTTTTCCTATTAAAAGCCAGTGGCGTTGATATAGGAAAAGGATAAAAATGACTAAATTTTTATAATCATTCATGAGCAAATTTTTGATGAAATCGAATTGAAATTTTCAGCGTAGTCAGATTTACAATAACCTTTAACCATTATGTCAAGAGCCAAATAATAAAAATGGTGGAGATATTTTAAATGATTTGTGAACGAATGCAATTTTAAATTATGTTTATTTCTTAAAGTTTCAAATTTTCGATTTCAAAACGCCACATCTTTAAGATTAGTGCTCGAAATTTTGCAGGCTTTTCCTCAATTTTCCTCAAAAAGAGGGACCAGAAATCGCGTTACTTCTACAGGTCTACATGTCCCTTCAAAATTCGAAAACACAAGTTTTTGTCACATCGTTTTAGGCCGTAGGAGACTTCAATCTAGGGGACTAAAATTGTTGTGGGAATGAGATATTATGTTTTCTATTTTTTCACCCTCGTGTATGCAAGATGGAAAAAACTTTGCAACTAAATTGACGATATGGGAAGGACTTTTTTCGAATTATATTGTGTAGTAGGCCAGTGGCGTATATATACAGGAAAAGGGGCAAAATTTCTATATCAATTATTGTAGATCATGTTTTCACAGAAATTGGACTGAAATTTTCACAACAAACAAGTATAATAATACAAATATGATATTGACATTAAATTATTAATAAATCCAATTTAAAAAATGGTAAAAATATTCATAATTGATCGCATAAAAAACACTATTTATGCGCAAGAAAGTTTTTTTGAGTTTAAGCGATATTTTTATAAACTTGGTCTGGTGAGTTTCTGATTCTGAAAGATTTGCACCTAATTTTCTTGCATGTGAAATGATCATATGTTATTATTAATGTTGCAAGTTATACTAACTGAAATATTCTTGTAATCAATTTTAATATTTTCGCCAAAGTATGCTAAATGGACCTATTTTCTATAATTGGTACCTACCTACATGAAACATTAATAAAGCCTTATATTTTAGCTCACGACATTTGAATTAATTCTTGAACTTCGTACGAGAACGTGATGCCCTTGGCACAGACATCGAAAGAGAGCATGCAAATGCAAATAATTCTGAACCGGTGCACTTCTTCTTAGATTAGTGTTATTGATGAAAAATTTTTTTAATTTGCATTGCAAATACGCATTGTCTATCGGTACATGCTAATTGCTGTTGACATTATAAAAACTGCTTGAAGAACCTTTTGAAAGATTCATCAAAATCTCTGAAATTCTGTGCGCCTACCTATAACTTAATGACATGACATAATAATGATATATGTAACTAATTAACTTTAACTAGATCAGTGTTGAAAATAATAACTGGAAGGCTTACACAAGCTGAACACCTTAAGATTTACCACGAACACGTTTGTTTTGGTAAAGAGAAACTTTTGTTAGCCAAGCTGTTGATGGTGTCAAGAAAAAAAAAACGTTGGGAGAAAATTAAAAAATTGAATTCAATTTAATAACAGCTTAAGCAGATAATTTCATATAAATGCAAGCACTCAATAAAACCATCTATACAAAAGAAACCAAAGAAATGGAGGTATTGTTTTATATGATGGGAATATAATCGAGAACTGTGCCCAGGAAGCGAAACTGCTGCGAACTCTGTTCACTGACCAAATGTAGGTGTAAGTGGAAATAGGTTGTGATCTACGGTCTTGATCTGAAGGTTGTGGAATGTCATTGAAAAAAACCATTATTTCAAAATATTTATTGGCAATGTTTTCTTCATTAGCATCGACTCGCAAATTGAATGAAGAAACGCGCAATTTCTGGTGACAAAAGTTTTGAAGAAAAATAGTTTGAAGGAGAAAAAGGAAAAAGGACATCGTGAGTGGCATAAATACGACTGATGATCATTAAGTAAGCGGTTGTGATAATAAAGCGCCATATTTACTTGGAGGTTTTTTTGATACGGCAATGGCGAAAATGCGGGGTTCTTGATGACCTAGTCGTTTGGGGTGTTCTGTTGAATTTGTCCTAATAAATTGGATCTCAAAGGACTGGTCAAAAATGGGATATAGGATATGAAATAAAGACAACAGAAATGAAGAAATCAAAAATTAATCGAATCTGCTCAACGTCTTACATAATATGAGGATGGAAGGGGTAAATTTAGTCTTATGGATTCCCTTAGAGTCATTTATAAAGCTTAGATGCGCTCAAAAAAGTGGTAACTGCAAAATATTTTTTCACCTTTTAAACTTAGTTGTGTTGTGGTTAAAAAGGCTGCCCATTGATTATGATAGTTATAAAGTTAAGGAAATAAATAAGAATAAATTAAGAATTCCGACTTTATTGAACCAAGAATGCTTATTCTATCTTAAAACTCCGAATTCCAATTTTAAATTTCCAAAATTTCCAACAAGGAACAATATACTTCTTATCTCTTCAAGACGTCATAAAGTAAAACACCAAATTTCTCGATTGCTTTTTAAGAAAAAAGTTTCCACTGTCGCCTAAAAAACATAATGAATGCTTTTTGGCGACTGTTACAAAATAATTGGTTTTACGGATTTAATGCCGTTCCTAAAACAAAACTTTTTCGGCCGCTTTTACTTCATGGCCGCATTTGCCATTTACTTTACAGCCGCGTCTACGTCACTGGAGAAAATTTAAGATTTATCAGCTTCGTGAAGTGAGCCGGAAAAACTCGGTTGGTCATCGTTTGACCACGTTTGACCACCCAATAATTTCGTTTGACCACCTTTTGTTTTTGTGTAATTGAAAAAAGAAAAATTTCCGGCTAACTTCACAAAATTTGCAAATTGAGTAAATGGTGATGTTTAAATACTAATTCGTTTGACCGTCGTTTGACCACGTTTGACCACCTCTAGAAAAAAAATTATTTTTTTAAATTTCCGATCCGGCCAACTTCACAATATGTCAATTCTCTCTGGAAGCTAAACGGTTTGATTTCGGGAGTCGTAACTAGCTCACCCCGTTTGGCCATCGTTTGGTCAGGTTTGACCACCCAATAATTTCGTTTGACCACGTCCAGGAAAAAATATGTTTTTTTTTATTTTCGATTCGGCTAACTTCACAATTCTTCAATTCTCTTTGGAAGTTAAACGTTTCGTTTTCGAGGTTCGTTATACACTGTCGTGAAGTTGGTCCTTGACAAAAATTAAATGAAACCACTAAATTTTTCAGTTTAGCTTCCAGAGAGAATTGCAGGATTGTGAAGTTAGCCTGCATTTAAATATCACCATTTAGGTACTCAATTTGGAAATTTTGTGAAGTTAGCCGGAAATTTTTCTTTTTGCAATTACAGAAAAACAAAAGGTGGTGAAACGAAATTATTGGGTGGTCAAACGATGGTCAATCGAATACGCTAGAGCAATCTGGTTTTCCCGAGTTTTATCGGCTCACTTCACGAAGCTAGATTTATCGGAAACATTTTTTGCTAATAAACAAAGATTGAGTGATCAGGAAATGTGATTTTGTTGATCTCCCATTTAGTCGAACCAATAAAAAATGACGCCCAGAGAAAGCTTCACTACAATAGCTAGAATACATAAATCAATCATAAATCTTGCAATTATTTTTTATTTTCTGCTTTAGAATGAAAATTAGTTCGTAAAAGCGAACGTTAAAAATAAATAACAGTCTCAAGCTTTAAAATTTGCAACTTTTGCGCCCATTTTTGAACGAAAAAAAGAGTTACAGATAAATCTTTTTTTTGTCGCTGAATACGAATTCGTAATAAAATCAAATGAGGTTGTTATTTAAAACTAACCACTCCCTCGCAAGGGGAGAGGGGTGCAGAACGGTTTTTGTATTCAAACGATGTTTCCCACCGAAAAAAAAAACACTTCTGTAAAACATTTTTTTTGCAGAGTGGGTGATTTTCGAGATATTGGAAGAAATGAACAAAAACAAATTTCTTCGTTGTTCCAGATTAATGTTTCATAATATTATAAACCTTACACATTTTTTGTCGCTGAATACGAATTCGAAATAAAAAATAGGTGTTGTCATGTAAAATTTCAAAACCTTCCCTCTTCCCTCGATGTCCCTAGTCCTACAAAACCACTTTTATAAAAAAAAAACATTTTTCCGCAGAGTGATTACTTTTTGAGATATGTACACCTATTTGAATATTTCAGGTTATGAGAATCATCCTGTATATCTTTTTTCGCCGAATCGAATTTTTGAAGCCGAGACTAAGCAAAATTTCACGTGAGGCTTAAAAACATATTTCGGTCGAGGTGCACACAACATTTCTTAGACGATTCCCTCTCAAGTAGGTAAAGTAGATCAACCATTTTTTTTTTGACATATTCTGAACATTTTTTTACATTTCTATTACTGGGTCGGTTTACTTCACGGCCGCTTTTATCGTAACGTAGACGTAGAAGTGAAGTTTTCTTCAGTGAGTTAGAAGCGACCGTATTGTAAATGCGGCCGTGAAGTAAAAGCGGCTAAAAAAAGTTTTATTTTAGGAACGGCATTAAATCGGTAAGACCAATAATTATTATTATTTTGTGACAGTCGCCCTCGCCAGTCGCCTAAAAACATTCAATATTTTTTTAAGCGATTGTCGAAACCTTTTTCTTCAAGTAATCGAGATATACGTCTTTATGACGTCATGAAGTGATAAGAAGTGAGTTCGACGTTGTAAATTTACAATTGAAGGGCTCGGTGCAAAAACCAGTCAACTCCATTTTTTACCTAAAATGAGTTATTATATGCATTATATAGAAAAAAATATTGCGGATCTTCTGGTGCAAGAATCAGTCACATCCAATAAATTTTAACAAAGATACATAGGTCTTGGAGTTGACTGCACCAGAACTTAGGTGCAAGAATCAGATGGACAAGAACATGAAGAAAGTCAATTTATGTTTATGATTGAAAAAAGTCAAGCACTTTACCCTCCCATTTACAGCCCCTTTTGGTTCATTTCGATATCTTTAATGGTATAGGTGTAATCGAGCTTTCCCATATCAATGACTCACCCTGTATATACAGGAAAAGGGGCAAAATTTCTATATTAATTATTGTAGATCATGTTTTCACAGAAATTGGACTGAAATTTTCACAACAAACAAGTATAATAATACAAATATGATATTGACATTAAATTATTTATAAATCCAATTTAAAAAATGGTAAAAATATTCATAATTGAATCGCATAAAAAACACTATTTATGAGCAAGAAGGTTTTTTTGAATTTAAGCGACATTTTTTATAAACTTGCTCTGGTGAGCTTCTGATTCTGAAAGATTTGCACCTAATTTTCTTGCATGTGAAATAGTCATATTATGTTATTATTAATGTTGCAAGTTATACTAACTGAAATATTCTTGTAATCAATTTTAATATTTTCGCCAAAGTATGCTAAATGGACCTATTTTCTATAATTGGTATGTACCTACCTACATGAAACATTAATAAAGCCTTATATTTTAGCTCACGACATTTGAATTAATTCTTGAACTTCGTACGAGAACGTGATGCCCTTGGCACAGACATCGAAAGAGAGCATGCAAATGCAAATAATTCTGAACCGGTGCACTTCTTCTTAGATTAGTGTTATTGATGAAAAATTTTTTTAATTTGCATTGCAAATACGCATTGTCTATCGGTACATGCTAATTGCTGTTGACATTATAAAAACTGCTTGAAGAACCTTTTGAAAGATTCATCAAAATCTCTGAAATTCTGTGCGCCTACCTATAACTTAATGACATGACATAATAATGATATATGTAACTAATTAACTTTAACTAGATCAGTGTTGAAAATAATAACTGGAAGGCTTACACAAGCTGAACACCTTACGATTTACCACGAACACGTTTGTTTTGGTAAAGAGAAACTTTTGTTAGCCAAGCTGTTGATGGTGTCAAGAAAAAAAAAACGTTGGGAGAAAATTAAAAAATTGAATTCAATTTAATAACAGCTTAAGCAGATAATTTCATATAAATGCAAGCACTCAATAAAACCATCTATACAAAAGAAACCAAAGAAATGGAGGTATTGTTTTATATGATGGGAATATAATCGAGAACTGTGCCCAGGAAGCGAAACTGCTGCGAACTCTGTTCACTGACCAAATGTAGGTGTAAGTGGAAATAGGTTGTGATCTACGGTCTTGATCTGAAGGTTGTGGAATGTCATTGAAAAAAACCATTATTTCAAAATATTTATTGGCAATGTTTTCTTCATTAGCATCGACTCGCAAATTGAATGAAGAAACGCGCAATTTCTGGTGACAAAAGTTTTGAAGAAAAATAGTTTGAAGGAGAAAAAGGAAAAAGGACATCGTGAGTGGCATAAATACGACTGATGATCATTAAGTAAGCGGTTGTGATAATAAAGCGCCATATTTACTTGGAGGTTTTTTTGATACGGCAATGGCGAAAATGCGGGGTTCTTGATGACCTAGTCGTTTGGGGTGTTCTGTTGAATTTGTCCTAATAAATTGGATCTCAAAGGACTGGTCAAAAATGGGATATAGGATATGAAATAAAGACAACAGAAATGAAGAAATCAAAAATTAATCGAATCTGCTCAACGTCTTACATAATATGAGGATGGAAGGGGTAAATTTAGTCTTATGGATTCCCTTAGAGTCATTTATAAAGCTTAGATGCGCTCAAAAAAGTGGTAACTGCAAAATATTTTTTCACCTTTTAAACTTAGTTGTGTTGTGGTTAAAAAGGCTGCCCATTGATTATGATAGTTATAAAGTTAAGGAAATAAATCTATAGGAAGTAGTACCTAAATATATTAACTCATTCTTATCACGGCTGATGGGTAATAAAAAAAATAAAAATAAAAAAAAACTGAAGGCCAAATTAATGATTTATTCGTGATAAATTAACTGTTAGAATTTTAGAATTTAAAAGACATCTTCTGGTACATCAAAAATAAATAAATTGATATGAAGGTTGAAATTTCAAATGCAAAGCTATCCGATTAAATGAATATTCAATAATTTAAATTGACCCATTATTTGCTATTAGATATCGCATTTTGATTATCGTCAAGTTCAAATCAATTCGCATGAAGACGGTCGATTAATCAATCGCTTTTACAGCGAATTGACTTCAGAATCCTAACAAAAATTATCCTACACTTCATGTCAATGCTATAATATTTATGATAATTTATTCGCTTGATAAAAGCGAAACACAAAACATCGTTGTAGTTGGAGACTAACGTATTCTTTGTCACATATGGATAATTGGTGTTGGTGTTAGTCTTAAGATTATATTAATGAGATGCTTTTGAATTTATCTTCCAAGAGGTCAAGAATGAAGAGGTGAAGAGGACAGATTGGTATAAATAAACTATTTTATTCGAGTGATCCAGAAAAAATTAAAGAAAAAACAACCAAAGAAATTTGTGAATTATGAGATATGTCTGATTCTTTGGGCTAAATTATAAATAATCTGATAATCTGCATAATCATAAAAACAAAAGTCACTGTACTATAATAATCGAACAGCCAATTTATAACTTTTGATTATGCAAATAATAATAATAATAAATCCATTTTTTGGGTACCTACATCTTTGTTCATAAAATTATTTTCGGAGATACGGGGGGAAGGGGAGGTGGGGAGGTATTAATTTCGTCATTTTCTGCGATATCTTGAAAACTAAAATACACAGGTACAGCTTGACACACGTAAGGTGGCCAGTGGCGCAGTAGCCTTTGGGGAGTGGCTTAATTTTCAAGTTTGTCAGATTTAACGAATTTTACTATCCATGCAGACAGGTTAAGGCTTTATGCAAAGTCAATTGAAATGACAAAAAAACTAAAAAGCACCAGATAATAGTAATTTCGGTACTGTCTTATCTTATCAGCATATTATAAAAAACGTATTGTTTATAAATTCATTAATAGAGGTGTTTTTGAGTCATTAATTCGGTAAGTCAATCAAATAATTTAAATCGCCGTCTTTTCCAATCCGCTTATTTATTAATTAAATAGGTATGTCAGTACTCGTCAAGTCAATGTGGACTAGCGAAGAGAGCGAAGGGAGCGTTCGATAATAATTTTGTTATCTTTTTGGTTTTATTTAAATGTAAAATCGGACCGTACTGTCAACTTTACAACCCAGCATTTCTCTATTCAAATAGTGCAACGTGGTTCAAAAATATTGAGCTAAACCTCGTGCTCGTGAGTTGTGAATTATGGTGACCGCATCTTCATATATTAAAAATAAAATACTTTTTGGCCAAAGTCGTGATACAAAAGTCGTTACTAAAGTACTAATAAAATTCCGTATTTCAACATTAATTACAGAAAATTCATTTTTAGTCAAGAACTTTGATACTCAGTGTACCGACCACAGGCCTGGTTTGAATATGTCGCTTTCTTTCTAAACACCTCTCGCTTCTCGATCTGCGCCTCTCAGCGGCCACCTTAAAGATGTGTCGACCTGTACACACAAATTTTTGACATAGGTAATTTTTTTTTTTATCTCTAAAAAAACCATTGACACCTCGGAGACAAGAAAAAAAACATAATAAACAAATTATCTACTTTTTTTAACTTAAGTAAGTATGTAATTAGAAAATAAAAAACAACGTTATTAAAGGTTTGCTGTTCAAATTAGCATTTTCACCAATGGTTCGCCAGTTTCGTAGATAGAGGGAGGTAATGAGAGTTTGTCGATATTATGACGCGAATATCTTGCAAACAAAACTAAACTCAAATTGTTCAAAAACTATTTTTGAGATCCTTGACCAAAATTCTTTCTAATGATGTCCCGCATTCCCCGATATGAAGTTTATTATTTAAGGATACCAAACATTATTTGGGCCCGAAGATCTAGATACTTATTACAATTATTTTTGGAACGTTTCCTATTGCGTCAGGTGCGGGCTAGGGGCTAGGGGACTTTTTGTCTGTTGAATTTCAGCTTGATGCCTTTATCCAGATAAGAGAAATTCGATTGTCACAAACAGATTATTGACCATTTAGTGCAAAAATGTCGCCATTTTTTTAAATTGTAGTGCTCTTTGCGAGATAATCGATATTGATAGGTATAGTCTGAACACTGAGTGTTGTTTGTTGCAATAACTAAGGATACATCATCTCGTTATGTTTCTTATTCCTTCTATTGCATTGCATAGTCAATCGAGTTAAATTGGGACGTATTGTCAGAAATACGTTTGAATCTTCAGCAATTCTAAAAAGATGAGCGAGAGTGAGACGGAAGTACGACTCGCGTCTTGATACGCTTAAATTGATACGATAAGATTGTCGTCCAGCTGATCGGCTACTGTCAGTGACAGTGACAGCGCTAAATATACTAATGAGGTTTGTTATTTGAAACGTTTTTAATACGAATTCAGCAGAATTACCTGTGATATTGTACGATGTGATAAACTACGAGTAACTTATTAATTGCGTGAATGCCTAAAAATCTATTGCCTTGTTTTTCTAACGTAATAACGGACAGGGTATATTCTCGCAACGAACTTCAAAAAATTACACAAAATGCCTGGGAAACGATTGAACTCCCTAGGACGTGGTCTTGTGTGGTTAAATTACTATGATATTTACTGCAGAAAAAGAAAACGGAGGTGTTATGCTTTATTTTAAACGCCAACCAGCAGGTAGGTGACATGCTATTTTAATCATAATTATAACAATTCACACGCCACTGACACGAACTGCGATATCACATCTGGTTCGATTTAGAAATAAGTGTATGAATCAAATCGAATTAAATGAAATTGTTTAGTCAGAATCAGTGTCGCATGACAACGGACAACACTCAGTGGACAGACCATACTTCTTGTGTGCAAAACCTAAATGCTGTAGGATAATTAGTTTTTTTTTTTGCATAATTGCAATCAAAAGCTCGTCCGACTCGAATTATTTATCAAACGGATTTAGAAAGTGTTTATCTATAAAACACTTTGTTTTTCATTTAGATGCTGAAAAATAGGTAAAAGTTGCACGCAAACATGCGTGAAAACGGCCGAGCGCGTGAGAGTGAAGGCAGAACAGCATAGTCTAAGAGTACAACAGTGTGCTTGTATTATGTCTTTTTCTCAATAGATGTTCCACCTCCACTCTCGGCGCTCGGCCGTTTTCGCTCATGTTTGCGCGTATTTTTTTTATGTAAAACGAAGATTAACGTTTTTTATAGCCGAACACTTCTATTTTCCAAATCTGTTTGGTAAGTTAGAAACGGACGACCTTCAGCAGAACATCCAGCCTCGCTGCTAAATTATGGTATAAAGAAATTCTGATTGCAATTACGTGAAAACTAATTATCCGACAGCGTCTGAGTTTTGCAAACAGGAAGTACCTATGAATATAGACTATCTCGCAAAGAGCCTACACTGCAACTCACAAAATGGGGACTTTACGAATTTTTGAAAAACACTATTTTTTCGTTCATTTTTTGGGGTTTTCTCCCTTCAAAGTTAAGGAATTAGGTTGCTTTGGCTCTCATTTTCTTCGTATTTTCATTCTCTACAATTCTCCTGTTGGGACCATTTATATTGTTCCATAAGTTTTTCTTTTATAAACAAAAAACAAAAAAATGCGATTTTTATTTGCACTAAACTGACAATAAAAAAAAGAAAATGGTAAACTCGAGTAGAAAAGTGTGCAGTTAGCATGTGGGGGCTACACCGCGTGTGATGGTATCGGCGGTATTTCGTTACTATTTTTATAGAATTTGGTGATTTTAGACGCGCACCTAAGCTATTAAATTATACAAAATGTTATACCAATACATACATCATTTTAAAAATGTGGAAATATTTGAACAAATAAAAAGTTTGATTTTCTCCTGTCGAACAGTTTTTCCAAAACATATAGCAGTGGTGGCTTGTGGATTGCAAAGTTAGTCCAAAATTCCAATTTGCGGACTGACCGGACCTTACAGAAGTGAATTTTCGAACTGTTCGAACCTTGCAAAAAAATCGAGTTGGCCGAATATTTCGTACTCACCAGTAGGCAGTGAGTTACCAGTTGCCAGTTGCATATTATGGTTCTACAATATTATGTCTCTGAATCAAATACTTCATGATTCAAGTTTTTTTTTCACAACAACCTCTATTACGGAGAAATTGAAAATGTTAAAAATTAACAACATACCTAAATCTGAAAGAAATTTGAAGTTTGGCAACCGTGCAAGCTATCGCCTTAGCGTAAAAGAGTGAAATGCCTTCATTGTTATAAGGAGCTCATCCACATGTTCAATGCAGGGTTGCCACTTTTAGTTTCACAAAAAAGGTCATATCTTTGTAAAAAAGAACTTACAGCACTGCGGTAAGAAAATTTACTACTTACTATTAAAAAGTGAAGTTTATCACAGCATGCTCCAAGTGCGCGAGAATCTGATTATAATATCTCAAAATACCACCAAGAATATAAGCGCCCTTCTGTTAATACTAATCGATGTGGACATCTGATAGTCACAAAATCATGAAGTAGGTTCATAGTCGTGACTTTAATAATGGGTGTTTTGATGTAACAAAGTTTTTTTGTGACTTCATTAGTCGGTCAAAAATAATGTATCTTCATTTAGTATTAATTAATTCCATTTTTCCGTGGTCATCGTATAGAACGTAAGTACATACCTGCTCACCTTTGCGGTTTGTTAGTAAGTACAAGAAACCCATAAATAAATGTTTTCTCAGGATCTTAGACATCAAAAACGTGCCAGTCACTATAACATCTTTAATATTTCTCTTATAGAAGATTTAATGTATCTGCTCTTGTTTTCTTTTCTTTTTTCTAAATTTTATTATTTGAAATTATACTTCTTAATTAATTTATTCAAGCAACTGCGAGGTATCATACCCTCATGCCTGACATCTCATTATCGCATATTATGCCACTATTGTCCGTATTCATCAAACTTCAAAATATAACCCTGGGGTTATATTTTGAATTTCCTGACAGCTGATTGGTCTAATGCTCAAAGTCTACGAACGCTACGAATTTTAAACCAATGACATGTTCCAAAATATAACCCCAGGGGTTATATTTATTGATGAATACGGGCCTATTAGCATAGATTTATGAGGGTTATGCCCGTATTCACAAACGATAATTTCCTAAATAATTACGTAATTAATTAAATGAGTGAGATGGGGATAATGCAGTTTCTTTGCAAAAGAATGAGATGGGGATAATTGATTACGTAATTATTTAGGAAATTATCGTTTGTGAATACGGGCATTAATGTAGAATAATTTTTTCACATTCACCAAAAACAATTCCGAGGTCGTCGATCTTCGATCCAGGTGATGTAGTACTTTTACAGACTTTCTTGCTTTTTCTTAGTCATTTTGATCACTAAGTTATCTTTTTTTAACTCTAAAATCAACTCATTAGGTACTATTTATCTAATTTTCCAAGACTAACAATGTATTTATGTTTATGTACTTAACAAACTACACGATGTTTCAAACATATGTCGGAAAATGAAAGGTGTGATTTCTTGGCGCGTTCTGAGAAAAAAAAATTGTAATTGGTGTAAAAAAATTTTTTTTTCGGTTTTTTGACGATATCTCAGAAACCGTCTCAGATATAAAACTGAATTTTTGTACACATCTTATCATTTGTATTATTTACTTTTTGAGCTCTAATTAAATTTATTTTATATGGTGGCGGAGATTTTGGTGTTGTCCGAAATTTTTTCGCTCGTAATTTCTACGACACTGAGAAAAAGCTCTTGGTCAAAAGCTTTAATTTGAACTGTTTTGGAGAAAAACAGCATTTTATGATGAAAAAACATAAAAGTGTAGCGACATAGTTTGTTAAGGACAAAACTTCTTACTTAATTTTGATAATTTTATGATTTGTTTCACTGCCACACAAAAAAAAACAGTTACCTACTGAGATATCGTCAAAAAACTGTCAAATTTTTTTTTGACACCCTGTATCTCGATAAAGGTAGATACATCTGCGAATGTTTTGAAACACACCCTGTAGTATTGGAAGTCTTACCGGAAGAACCCAGAATTCGTTTGTCCACCTTTTGTACACGTTTGTCCCACCAAAATTTTCATTTGTCCACCCTCAAAAAAAATCGATACTTAAATTTTACCGAAATTTTTTTTTGAAGGAGGACAAACGAAAATTTTGGTTGAACAAACGTGGACAAACCATGAACAAACGAATGCCATTTGAAAATTTATGAATTTTACTCCCGCGGGAGTGCTGATGTCAATTTTTCAAACTTCGTCATATCTTTTTTTTAAGGGTGGACAATGGGAATTTTGGTTGGACAATCGTGAAAATTCGTACTTAGGGGTGCCTACTTCACTAAGCTGTAGCGAGCAGGGGTTTCAGTGTTTTGTAAGAAAGAGGGGGGGACAGGTGATTATAACAGGAGAAGCTGACCTGGAAACAAGTAAAGCTCCAGGCTGAAAAGAAAGAAAGCCATCTTCTTATGCTACTATATGGAGTTGATGAATTTGTTGGTGACTGATCCGGAGACATTTGGATGTAGAAAAATGGATGTGAAAAGACGTAGGTCTGAATTTTAGAGCAGCCGCATGTATACCTACCTACCTAGCATAAGTAATTAATTATTATTGTCAGTTGATGGTAAAAACAGTAAATCGTTACTCTGTAACAGCGAACGTGCTTTTAGGGAACACCTGCGTTTATTTGAAATGTGTCTGAGGTGACATTATCGGCTTCAACCACGGCTTCAACTAAAATTAATCATTTCGGAGAGAAAGGTTTAGTTCAAACCACAAAGTTTATATGGAAGTTTGGCGCTAGAAACGCGATCAACTAAATTCTCTTAAATGAGTTCCAGACCTGGGGATGTACCTATGACAGAACAGAACGTTATAAACATAAATTGAAAAGTTGAACAACTCATACTTTCAATCGTTTAAGCTTAAATGATTCTAGAGAGTTTAGAGGCTGATCCTCTTTTTTTAAAAGGATAATTTTTAGTGAATTCTCGAGGACAAAACCTTTGCTAAAAAATAATTTTGATAGTAAAGCGCATGCGAAGTAGGTAGGTACCTATCTTTTGGAAGGATCACGAAAAGGGTTTTAATATTTTTTACGCACAATTGAATCAAAATTGGTTGTTTACGTCTTAGTTACCATGGCGGAAACTATGACTTTACGACTAGCGGGCCGTAAAGTAGAGAAAAAGCCCGGCGGGCCGTAAAGTAGAGAAAAAGCCCGGCGATTATGAAACATACTAAGGGATTATATTATAAATATAATTAATTATTTGTAATATTAAAATAGCGTTTCGTGGCCCAGCGGGGAATCGAACCCCTGACCTCCTGATTACACGTCAGGTGTGCTTACCACTACACCACCCAGGTCACTTACTATTGCTTTCATCAGATCGGCTATATGAGTTGTTGTTCTCTCTCTGTGTGAACGAGGAACGAGTGGTCGCTACAGTTAAAAACACAGTTGGAAACATTCTGGAAAGTAATTCCATCAACCAGAAGTCGCTTCTGAAGAATGTCTCATTGCGAAATTAATACAAGTTGACTTATCGATTATATTAATTATTCAACGTCAAACGCTGCTGTCAAATAATTAATTTTAAACGAACGTCAAAAATTATTATTTTATATTAGGAATATTATTGTTATTGTTTTGATGCAATTGTGCGTAAAACGTTGTACGTACCTCTGCCCGAAGGAAAGATTACGCCCTTAGCCGAATAATGGCCCTCCGCTAGCGCGTCGGGCCTCAAACTTCGTCCGCGGGCGTAATGTTCTTCCTTCGGCCCTCTGTACGTAAATAACTATTTCAAAACAGTTTGAGAGCTCTAATTTTATAGAGCAAATAAAAGATAAAAAATTGTGCCTATCATTATGTGACTAATTTTTTCAGAATACGGTTTGAATCTTTAGTGTAAAGGATGTGACCAACTTTAAAGATCACACCACGTTTTGTGGCACTCACCTGGGTGTAACTAGAATAAAGTGGTTGAAGATGCAACAAAACCGTTTACATGTACCCAAACTAACTTTTAGAGCATGGAAATAATCGGAATGAAAATAAGAATTTTCAGTTTCTCCTTATTAGTAATTTTCAATTTCCGTGAAACAGAACACGAAAAGTTAGTATAGTGACATATGTAAACGGTTTTGCTGCATCTTTAAAATCGTCTTCTAGTTATCCCCAGGCGAGTGCCAAAAAACATGGTGTGATTTTGAATCAGTAACACCGTTTACATTAAATATCAAAATGAATTCTAAAAAAAAATAGTCACATGCAAAATTCTTTGATCTTTCATTTGGTACCATTATAACTCCTCTCAGAATGGCAACAATCTGCAAAATTTCTTCTTTCCCATGCATGATCCTATTGCCAGTCTTGAAAGTTGTTGTCCTGCTCTTTTAAGAATTTTTTACGACTTTATGCTTAAATACAAATGCGTATAAGGTATAATATAACCCTCTATTATATAACCTTGTTGAGGTTGGATTAAAATTCATAAATTTCAAGGAAAAAAATCTTAAGATGGAAATTAAGCATCGAAATTAAAAAACAAGCTACCTAATTTTTTTACTAGAAAAGTGTACGGATAGAATTTGAATCAATTAATGCAATAATTTTGTTGTTCTGTTGCATAAAACCTATCCTTTCATATTGTATAATTACTTAATAGGTACGTTTATTAAAAAATAAAACATACGTTACAACTAAAAACTAAATAATGATATAATAATAATTAACACCGCAAATTGCGAGGATAATAATTAATCAAAGTAATAACTGTTGATACAGTGATTAAGTTTTTTTCTATAGATACCTTTATAATATTATGGTAAGAATTCAAACTCTCTCTCCAAATCTAAAAGATCGAAACTAATTTTGTTTGAAATATCAGTTCATTCTATGACCACAAAAACTTTTTACTTGTACATAACGTAATTCAAATTTGTCTGGAATAACCCAGCATAAAGAATACGCTTTAAGTAGGTTAGTACCTACTTAGATTTAATATAAAACGCGCTAAAATATTAAAATATATTCAAAAAAGAATTCAGATTTTTTCCGATATGAAAATTCAAGGCTACAATTTAAACACAAATCATTATTCAGAAAAAATTAATAAAATCAACATCTTAACAAATGCATCACCTATTAACAGCTGAATAAAATATTTGAATATTTCCGTGACCCAGACTTTGTACTGTTGTAACAGGTCTAAAGGTCTAAAGGTAAAAAAGAAAAAAATTAGCAGGTCTAAATATCAGGTCTAAATAGCAGGTATAAAAATGATAAAACATCTTTAACGGCCGGTTCATCATCGTTAACGAAACGGCCTATGTCGTTAACCAAACGATCATAACAATATCAGCGATAGATTATAGATGAACAAATTAGCTATAGTCAGGGTGTCTTGTCATTAATTAAGGGATTCAATTATACAGGGTGAGTCGGGAGGAACACCCCAAACTCCAGGAGTGTACTATACACGTAAAAATAATTTTAAAAAATTAAATGTTCTTATCCGATTTTCATTTGTTTGTAATTAAAAAAATGTATCTAGAATTCCACTTGCATTAAAATTTCCGCATAATCAGAGTAGGTATGCAATGTTCGAGGCTTATTTTGACAGTGCTTTGTTGTTTTGAAAATGTGTCATTTACTGTGACAGTGTATTTTTGAACATTTACTGCAATAACGTTATCATTAACAAAATGTTTATTATAAAATTTTCTTTATTTGTTTATACGTTATAACTTGAAAACAAATGAAAATCGGATAAGAACATTCAATTTTTTCAAAAAATTATTTTTACGTGTATAGTAGTACACTCCTGGAGTTTGGGACGTTCCTCCCGACTCACCCTGTATATTTCTATTTCTATAATGATGTAGATTGTATCACGAAAACCATAGAGTGTGTTAATTAAAAAAAAAAAAATTGGATTGATCATAGCTGTGAATATTAAATTTTGTTTTACAAAACACAAAAACTGTTTCTGGTTTCGGCAATGGAAGGGGAAGCAGTGTGGTAGTGGCAGTAGTTTTCTAAATAAAAAATTGTCTTCTAAGAATGCAAATCAACACGAAAATTTCAAATTGCCTCTTTTATCATGTGTGATACCTCAATTTAAAGTTTTTATATCTACGTTGCGCACAAAAAAATTTTCTGATGAAACATTTTAATTTTTAAATAAAACTTGAAAAAGAATATTAAATATTTTTCACCGCAACTTCTTTTTTTTACGCAGTGTAAAAAGTCCTTTAAATTGAGGTATCACATGATAGGGGTTGTAATTTGACATTTTTGACTTGGGGTAGATATACCCTACTTAGGAGACAATGTAGGAAACCGCTACCACTACCAAACTGCTTTCCTCTCAGTTTTTTTTTCTAGCGAAACGTTTTTTATTTTTTTTAAACAAAATTTTATATTTGGAGCTACTACAGCTCATTCAAAGTTTTGAAATTGACACCCTGGTACATAACACGCGGTAGATACCGCAAAAACAGCCTTGTTGAGTCGTTGATTATTTATAAACATCGGCAGCCATCGCTTTTTATGCAGTATTATTATTGAAATGTTATTGAAAATTATTGAAATGAAATTAGTGAAATGTAATTGGCAAAAAAACAAAACCGAAAGAGTTTTTGTGATCTCGTTTTGGGATGTTTTGGGATCTCGGAAACTATAGAAGATATATATGGACTCGGTTAAATTGGGGAGAGTTGATGAATTTAAAACTCAATAATAATCTGAAAAACATTTTTAGCTATCTCCGATAATTTTTTTTTTAAGTTAAAAAAAAAGAAATTTTAAATTCCCATCTAGTTGCCTTTTTTTAACAGATATAGAAAAACTGAAAGCTTTTTCTCACGGCCACTTTTTTGTTGCCATAAAAATATGTAATAACATTGAGGGTTACACGTTTCGAATTTCCGCTGCCATCATCAATTTTTTTTAAATACGGACCTGAATTTTTTTCTTGATTTTGGAAGGAAATTGTGTTTTTTCAGAAATTTATTCTATTCAGTTTTTTCTTTTCTGACTCGAAAAATTTCGTTAAAAAATTAAAAAAATTCAACACGGTTCTGGATTGTAAAAAAATATTAACAATTAAATTCATATTTTCATGACTATAATTTTGTAAATAAAATAAAATTATTTATTACAAATTTATTCCAGAACCGTATTGAATTTTTCTTTATGTATTTATTTTTTTTAATGAAATTTACAAATTTCAGAAGAGAAAAAACAGGAATAGAATAAATAAAGGGCACCATTTCCTTCCAAAATCAAGAACAAATCCAGGTCCGTATTTAAAAAAAATAAGATTGATGATGGCATGGTAAATCCGAAACGTGTAACCCTCAATTTATTACATAGTTTGATGGCAAATAAAAAGTGGCCGTGAGAGGGTGCTTTAAGTTTTTCGATATCTTTTCAAATAAGCCAACTATAGATGGAATTTAAAATTTCCAGTTTTTTCTCTTTTTTCAAAAACTATTGGAGATAATCATTTTTTTTCTACGATTATTATTAAGCTTTAAATTTAGTAACTTTGCCCCAATTTAATAACGTAGTCCGTGTCTGTTCTATTATAGTTCCCGAGATCCCAATGATGTAGCTCGAATTTGACTCACCCTGTATATAGCGTGGCTTTTTTTGAGTGGCTATTAGAAGTAATAAAGAACGAAAAAAGCTAAAGGTCTCAAATTTTGGTGACGACCGTTACATCCTAAAATCCATCGAGTGAAAATATTTTCAAAATCACGACACTTCCGGTTATAGGTACCGGAAATAGATACCGAGTTTGATGGGACGCCCTATAAATTAATAATTTTCAAATTATAGAAAAAAATCCATAATGTAAGCTATTTTATTATAAGCACTTATATGGAATAAAATTCACTATTCAGAGAAAAAACATTTTTGAAAAAAAGCTCACACACACGTCGACTTGAAATTTTTATTCGGCACTTTTTAAGCCTTAATGTGAATTTTCTTCCCCACCGCTCTCACCCCCACTCAATGGTAGGAGTGAGAATTGTCTGAGAAAATCCAGTAAGAATGGTTTTTACAGTTGCAGTTTAAAGTGAGTAGTTTATGAGTTATAAAAAAATGATAATCGCACAATTTTTCATTTTAAAACCAGTGTACTGCGGAATCGGCTAACAATGTCGGAAAACGGCTCACATGTCCCTATTTAGAATATAAGAAATTTTTATACTGGGTGATCACCCTGTACTAAAATAAAAAAAAAGTTCAGATAGTGACATGTAAGCCGTTTTACCATATTTTGAGCCGTTTCCGCAGTACACTGGTTTTAAAATGAAAAATTGTGCGATTTTCATTTGTTTATAACTCATAAACTACTCACTTTAAATTGCATCTGTAAAAACCATTCTTACTGGATTTTCTCAGACAATTCTCACCCCCACTCAATACTGGGGGTGAGGCGGTGGGGACGAAAATTCACATTGAGGCTTAAAAAATGCCAAATAAAAATTGGAAGTCGAGGTTTGTGAGCTTTCAAAAACGTTACTTCTCATTTAAATAACTCCAACTGTAAAATCCATTTACACTGGTCCTTTAGGCCATTTGAAAACGCCCCATTTAAAACAACAAAGTTGGTAGGTACCTATACGAGTACATTTTTGTGGTATAACCGGAAGGGTATAGCCATTTTGGAAATAGGTATGTTGACTCGATAGATTTAGGCAGTCATCAAAACTTGAGATTTCTAGCTTTTTGGTTGTCCTTTTCCACATTAATTTATTAATTATTTTTGATTTATCTGATGAACCACTAAAAAAAAGTATCCTGCATATTATGCCAAAATCTGCTTCGCCTGTTAAAATTGTTCACCTCGGTTAAAGTAAGTACATAGGTACTCTGCATAAATCAGAATACAAAAGTATTACTACACGAGCCGAAGTAAAAAATAATTTTTCCAATTGCTTTGATAAAAGTAGTTATTCACTTTGTTTTACAATGTTAAGTAAATTTAGAAAAAGGAAACAACATTTTTATAAGTTTTTTTGGTTTCGATTTTATGCTACCATTTAAGATGTAGAAAACTATAGGAAAACTCACCAGATTGCGACTCTCTTCTGGTTTTAAATCTGCATCAGAAGACCTTCGAGATAATTTCGAGCAATCATCCCCCGAATCTGAATTACAACTGGAGACACTAGACGCACTAGAAACCCTCCTGACCGGAAAATTGACATCACTAGCATTGCTATCATTATTATTCAATTCGACCATCCTCTCAGACATTCTTATAGAGAGGGACGTACAGAACAATCGCAATTAATTAATTAATTTGAGTACGTCGAAGCTGACGAGGAATTCAAAACAAGTGAAGAGTATTTTATTAAAGCGGTCGCGACATTTTACGTATTCTTAGTTCGTCTCCTAGTCACTCACATCGCTCGAGCGGAAAAGCGCGGAATAAATAATATTCGTATTTGCCAGGAACATAATATGAAGTATAATGTTATTATGTTCACTCTTTTTTGCATTCTGAATCTGGCGGACTTCTTTCTCTCTCTCTCCATTCGGCGCCCCGCCACTACTAGCCGCGATAGTTGACTGATTAGCAGCAGATCTAATTTATGTAATCACGGATGCCATGCACTAATCAGCGATTGGCAGTTTATTATAACATCCAGTTATGTAAATTGTCGTTATGTTAATAATGTGTGGAATGACCGTATTTTGGACTCTGCTGATTTGTTTGCTCATTTTGATGCGATCAAAATCATAATTACATTTTCCAAAACTTTGATTTTGTTCTCATGTACCTACCTAGGTATAGCGTTATTAAACAGACTATTGACTCCTTTTACATTTTTTCTGTGATAATTTAACACCATTGAAAGTTTGATAAGACCGATGCATGTTGCCAAGTGCCAAGAAGTTAAATTCAATGACCTCAGGATCAGTATAAGGCACGGAAAAAGAGGATATTCTCTAGGGAATATGGCCTAAAACTTTCACCGTCATAGGCAACGTCATTGAAAATTCCTTCGTCAATGAGTAACGTCATGTATGATTATTATTGCCTTGTATGTATGACGCTAATAATTGCAGGAAATATTTGAGTAGGTATAATGTGACAGTATTGTAATTATTATTAATTATTTAATTCTAGAAATTACGGTCCAGGAAAAATGCTACATTCGTAGCCCTTATTGGGCTCTCCCTGCAGCGATAATTAAATTAGTTACCAAAGGAATACTGGTGCGTTCTCTTCCTTGTTCTATAAATATATTAACATCACTTCATCGACTTTTATTGTGATGAATAGGCTGATAGACCATTAGGAATTCTAAATTCCTGGCTATGATTATGTAACTTGATTTTATTTATAAAGTATCCATCCATGCAGGGATGATCAATCCATGTAGACTGTGACATTGGGAAAAAATGGTAGAAGAGGGTGAGGACTAGTCGAATATATTCCGCTAGAACCCGGTCACTTCTGTACATCCTTAAGTAGTTACAAATTCAAATACATTATATTATGTATGTCTGAAGTTGCGACCAAGCAATCGCCACGAAAATAACTATTGAATAATGGTAAAACACATTCATTCAGCAATGTATAGAGAATTGTAATATGGGAAGTGATTAATACTAGTTTGGACCAGAAAAATCATACCAAAGAAGAAGAAGAACCGAAAAGACATTTGGGAAAATAAGGAGATGAAGAACAGAAAATGTAATTAGAAAAGCAAGACGGAGAGCAGAATAATCAACTCTGTCACTCTATTTGAAATTTGAATGCCGTCTTTGGATATTCGGCGCTCATGCCCGGTGGGCTACTAAAAATAATGCGCCTCTTTTATGAGAAAATACACAAGATGGGTGATAGCTGGACTGGAGTTAGTAGGCATAGGTATTAGAATTCCCAGAGGAAATTTTTTCTATTTTTTTCTCACCTTCTATGATTTTTGGGACCGCTGAACACGAATTTGAAGTTTACAGGCAAAAATTTGGCCCAGAACTTTGCTTTTCGGCAGTTTTTGTTCAAATTTTTGTACTTTTTGATACTTTCAAAACTTTAGTGGGGGTTTCTGGTGAGAGTTTTCACAAACTTCAGTTCCGCTTGGTTGTAAGGTGCAGAAGTCGGATCATACCTACTCTCTGGGTGAAAATGTTTTTTTCGCAAAACCCGGTTTCGGGAAGAATATAGATTTTCTCGTTCCCAAAGACCCGTGAGGTTGACCAAAGGTCAATGTCTTCTCCAATCAAGTGCAAACCAAGCGCGAAAAAGGTAAATTTCACTAGATATTGCAATATGATTTTTTGGCGCGCTCAAACGGCGGAACGGTTAGTCTTACAAAAAAATGTTTTACATGAGAAATGTAGGATATTTTGTCTCTTTTAATTTTGTATAGATTGGGGTTGCGAAAAACACCTTCCTTTATGGGATCTAAGCCAAAAACTGCAAAAAGTGACAAAATACAAAAATTTGGGCGAAAAGTGCATCAAAACAAAATTCTGGGCAAAATTTTTGACTGTAAAAACATAAGGGACGAGAAAATCAAAACTCTACAAAACTTTCCTCTGAATCCCCATTTTTTTCCTAATATTTAAATATATTTAAATATATTTATTGTATAATATAAATATTGTTATATAGCCTTAGAGCTATATAACAATAAAAAAATAAATAAATCATTAATTATACAGGGTGTTGATTTTCAAAGCGGGCCATAGGAGATTAGCATTGCGAAAGTGGTTTTTGAGGATTCCTGCTCGCCGTTTAAACTGACAGAAATGGTTTTGGTATCAAAATGAAGCTAAAATTATTGCGCATAACGCTTGACATCAGAAATTAATTTAATTTCACGTTGTTTTCTAAAATTCTTCAGTAAAAATTCAAGTAATTGTTAATGTTTAATCACAAAATAGCATGCCTTGCCTAAACAATAATGACGTTTCTACGTTTTGACAATCCAAAATCCAATAATAAAACTTTATAAGTCAGTAGGTAATAATATAAAGTCTTAAAAATGGGTTATACAAACCAAGAAAGAGTCTTTATGGTGAAAGCCTACTGCAGTGTAGCCAGTTACAGGAGGGTTCGCGATTTATTTTCCGTGAATTTTTTTAATAGACCAATGTTTTATTATTGGATTGTCAAAACGTAGAAACGTCATTATTCTTTAGGCAAGGCATGCTATTTTGTGATTGAACATTAACAATTACTTGAATTTTACTGAAGAATTTTAGAGAACAACGTGAAATTAAATAAATTTTTTATGTCAAGCGTTATGCGCAATAATTTTAGCTTCATTTTGATACCAAAACCATTTCTGTCAGTTTAAACGGCGAGCAGGAATCCTCAAAAACCACTTTCGCAATGCTAATCCCCTATGGCCCGCTTTGAAAATCAACACCCTGTATAATAATTAAACAGCAAGAAAAATATAACACTAATAAAAATTGCCGCTGTCAAAAGGTTTTTGTCATGGGGTCTGTGGATGGCTAGAACTAGAAAGGCTAGAAAGAGTGCATGTTTGAATAAAAAGCCATTTTATGAATAACTATTAGTTAAGAAATGTAGTCTCAACCCCTTGAACTATAAGTTTCGTAGATATACTTTTTTTTTAAACAAATCTACATGTTTATAATGAAGGAATTTTGGGAGGAAAATTAAAAGAGGTTTTTGAATTATACATAATTTACGCCCCTGGGCTGTAGCCCTATTAGCCAAATGGTTAAAACGGCCCTGTATTTTATGCTGACTAAGACTAGAGTCCAGAGATCCTTTATTGGAAAGCCAGCAATGTGGTGAGAAAATAATTGCATCTCGCTTATACCACCACGTCAAAAGAGATTCGTAAGCAGCTGGCCAGGCAGAATTTATTCGATTGTCTAAGAGACGCCTCAACGAATCTCTCAAAATTATCCAGCAGCGGGGAAACCCTCATAGGTGCATACATTGGAGATCGAGGCCGCCTTCTACAACTCTATTAGATTGAAATTAAGGGCAGCCACTTTGGAAAAAGAAAATCCCATCCTGAGATGCGTTCTTCAAGATTTTGACCATTTCTCGAATCATCGAAAAAATTTTGCGCTCAATAATCGTTTTTGGCACGGTGGAAGATATGCAGCAATTTTTTCGTCTGTGCCTCGGATTCTTTCACGCTCTCTACATCTTTCTGGACTTGTGGTCGTATCTACGTTCTAATAAGGTATAGAGGACAGAATCACGTAGTTGTTGTGCTGCTCGTCCTAGATGGTCTGGAGGATCTCCAATGCAGGCACGTGAAGATTTTAATTAATTCGGTTTTCTAATTTTAAGTTTAGGTAATTGTCCAATTATAATGCGACACACGTTATTGAAAAATATTTAAGTTGGAAAGTTTTAACTGAGTGAAACACCTTGATAGAAAAATGGAAAAATGATAGATTCTATAAAGGATTTCGTTTTCCCAATGATGGTATAGAACCTCAAAAATATTTCAGAAATTGCACGTTCTGGTTGGTATCATGATAATGATAATATTGCCTACGTAACTTCTTTAGATAGGTACGCACATGACCGGAATTTGTTGCAACAAAATTGCTGCACTTATATCTGATGCTACCTACTTACTTATACTGCCAATTACCTACCATAATACATAATAATTTAAATTAAACGTTTATGAACGTCGACTATAATCATTATTCTATTAAATTACTTGTAATAATTATTAAATAAATCAGTATTAGAAAAATTGATGATATTTCCCTCTTAATTAAACAGTTTATGCTTCATAGAGCACAAAATTATAAATAATAATTAAAAAATTATACATATAGATCAATATACCTACTTAATAGTAAGTCAGCAAAAGTAAAAATTTTTGAACTGTTGAAAAAAGTCGATTTTTATACACGACAAATTGTTTTGTCGGGTTTTGTCTCAAATGTTTCATGAGACTTATTATATCACCCAGCTCTGTATGGACACTAACTAACTGCACTTCTTCCTAGTCTCATATCTACCCATTAATTCCGTCACATATCACACCCGGTGAATAACACCTTTTACCGTGCGTGTCAGTAATTCCCCCGAGAAAAGCTCGTCCTTGCAACCCCCGGCATCGAATCCTGCGGATGTGAATTCTTCGGGTCTCTTCTTCCCTGGAGGAAGGAAACAGTTTGTCTCTTGTCTCATCCATGACACTTGTTGCTATGACCTATTGCTTTGGGTAAATACCTACTCGTACCTACTGTTTTCTAGTGATTATATAGGTATACTCTATACTATTTCTTATTTAGTAAAATTAACTTGTCAAATTTGTAAATCAAAATAATAAGTTATGTTATTAAAGATAACTTGAAGGATGTTACTGGACTAGGCGTGTTTATCTTTATCATTATAATGTGTATAATTATAAGTACCTACTTAGTTCATTTCAAATTCTCCTATAGGTAGAATGATAAATTCTACAACTTTTTAATTGAAGTTATTAATTACTTATTAATGTTATTGCATATCTTTTATGAGGTTCGTGCAAATCATAAAATATAATTTCAGCAATTACCTAGATATCTATCTTCAAGAATGCACTTTGAAATAATAACTTTGTCGTGGAACTCAAGTGTGGGAATGAAAGAAGTCTGCAGAAAAGTGCTGTGATTCCTCCGTAATGCTATGAACATTCAAAAAACCTATTATTTGAACAGTGATCATGCACTGATCAGTGGTAGTGATTCTGCGAACTATACATATAATAATATAAGAGTTATAAAGACGAAGAGGTATTTAGGCAGATATAAAGCTACCAACGAATAATAAACAATGAATAAATGACCATTAATTAAGATTCAAACTTACGCTACTCAAGTATTTTTATAATGGGTATAAAAAGGGAACCATAATTACTAATAATTGCAATAATTATTATATGAACCAATTAAAATCCTGGATATAAAAATGTTTATATGCCAACTGAAAAAAAAATAACATATTATTTTTCCATTAGGTATTTGTTGAACGAGTTGTCTTAAAATAAGTTTCCTTTAGATTTTTTAAAGACGTTTTGAATAAGCAAAGCTTTGTTTTTAGATGAACAAAAGATAGTTCATGAAACAGTTTCGTTTTGAAGCCGGCAGCTCTGATCTCGTATGTCTAATTATACGTATGTATCGATACATAATAAATGGGACCACAGATTTGTGACGTTCTAAAATATAAATCTGTTTTTAAATTGCACTTTTTCGGTAGAAATTTTTTGTTTAAATACAGAGTCACCAGTACCATTTTTTGCAAGACTGTGTCATATAAGGTTAGTGGATGGACTGGATGGTAATCAAGAAATTTTGCAGATTGCTGTTTCCCATTTACGCCAAACAATAGAGCTCCAAATCACCAAATTCTGACAAAAATAGTGACGGAAGCCCCCAGATCCTAACTGCACAGTTTTCTACTCGAAGTTACAATTTTTTTATTGACCATTTAGTGCAAATATACAGGGTTAGAACTATTTAAAGGGCCACTACAGGGATATCCTAAACCATTGAAGATACGAGGTCGGTTAAATTAGAGAAAAGTTGCGCTATTTTGTGGCCATCTCGAATCCGTCAAAACATGCTAGATATCTGTGACCGTTCCTGAAATATCCTGAAAAAACTGAAAAATCGAGAAATCTTATTTTTGCCATATCTTTCTTACAATTGGAAATTAATAAATAATTTTTCGTAGGCTTACATAAGCCGTTATGAGCTATTCATTTGACGTTTCAAAAATTTTCAAGGCCGACTAGATCCCAGAGTTTTCATAGTCAACTTTCGTTTTTCTTATGGCCGCCATATTATTTTTTGATGTCGTTCGATATGAATAAAATACTGAAAACCAAAAATTAATAAATTTCAGAAAAAAAATTGGAAAATTTTTTTTCTTCTTTTTTCAAAGAAAAACAGAAAGTTTTTCGCTGAAATAGGTCAATATGGAGTCTTCATACTGCTTGCCTTATAGTTTTTTAATTTCTGTATGATATTCGGTCTGAAAAGTTGTAATTTTTTAAGAAAAAAAAAAGAACAACAAATTTTATAAATTTATTTTTTGAAGTTTATTAGTTTTTGGTTTCCATTATTTTTTTCATACCGAAAGAAATAAAAAAACAATATGGCGGCCATAAGAAAAACGATAGTTGACTATGAAAACTCTAAGATCTAGTAGGCTTTGAAAATTTTTGAAACGTCAAATGAATAGCTCATAGCGGCTTATGTAAGCCTACGAAAAATTATTTATTAATTTCCAATTGTAAGAAAGATATGGCAAAAATAAGATTTTTCGATTTTTGAGTTTTTTCAGCATATTTCAGGAACGGGCCACAATATCTTGCATGTTTTGACGGATTCGAGATGGCCACCAAATAGCGCAACTTTTCTCTAATCTAACCGACCTCGTATCTTCAATGTTTTAGGATATTCCTGTAGTGGCTCTTTAAATAGTTCTAACCCTGTATAGCATTTTTTTTTTTTTTTTTTTTTCATTAAACAATGTAAATGGTCCCAATAATGGGAGAATTGTAAAGAATGAAAATACGAAGAAAATGAGAGCTGAAGCAACCCGATCGGTTCATTATTAAGGGAAAACCCCCCTCCCAAAAAAAAATAACACTTTCCAAAATTAGAAAATTAGAAACGTCGTCATTTTTTCAGTTGCAGTGCAGGCTCTTTGTGCGAGATAGTCGATATTGATAGGTACTTTCAGTGTGCAGAACCCAGACGCTGTTGGATAATTAGTTCTTGCGTAATCGCAATCAGAAGCAGTACCATATTTTTCAGAGAGGCTGGATGCTCTGGAGGTCGTCCGATTCGAACGTATCAAACGGCTTTGGAAAGTAGAAGGGTTCCGCTTTCAGGGTCAATCTTCGTTTTTCATTTAGGTAAATGCTGCAAAATGGGTAAAAATTGCGCGCAAACATGAGCGAAAACGGCCAACCGCGCGAGAGTGGGGGTAGAACATCAGTTGAGGGGAAAGCACTGTTCTCTGTTGTTCCCCACATCAAATGTTCTCCCCCACTCCATGATCACTCTCCGATTTCGGTCATGTTTTTCATATTTCATTTTTTTCATATTTTCATATTTTTCAACATTTAAATGGAAAGCGAAAATTATCGTTTTATAGTTGAACTTTTCTACTTTCCAAATCCGTTTCATAAATTCGAATCGGACGACCTCCAGAGCATCCAGCCTCGCTGCAAATATAACATGAAGAAGTTCTGATTGAAATTACGTGAAAACGGATTGTGTGACAGCGTCTTAGTTTTGCACACAGGAAGTGCCTATATCAATATCGACTATCTCCCAAAAAGCCTCTACTACAACTTAGAAAATGTCGACGTTACGAATTTTGTAAAAAACGTAATTTTTTTTTGAGTTTCTTCCTTAACAATGAACCGATCGAGCTGCTTCAGCTCTCATTTTCATCGTATTTCCATTCTCTACAATTCATCCATTGGGACCAAGTACATTTCTCCAACAGTTTTTCTTTTATAAGCAAAAAACAAAACAAAAAAAAAAACTATTTTTTATATTAAATGGTGAATAAAAAACAAAGAAACTGGTAAACTCGAGTAGATGGCTATTCTGCGTGTGATGACACCGGCGGTATTCCTTTACTATTTTTGTCATGAAAAAAACTCTGTTAGCTTGGTCTAATTCTAACCCAGAGGGGTGCATGAAAATTATGAAAATTACTGCTTGCCTGAAGCCTGAAAAACCCATTCTCAAGTAAAAAAAGATATGATTTCCTCCTGAAAACGTGCAGATGTAATTTGGCTGCTGTAGCAAAAATTCTTAGAAAAGTGTTCACAAATGAGGGTCTGTTCAGAGAAAGTTGATTTTTATTCGAATTTCATTCCAAACACGGTTTCCGGGATAAATTTTGATTTTATTTTTTCCAAAGTTCCAAAGTCGGTTGGCGAGGAAAAAAGTTATCGCCTTCAAGAGCAAGAAGTTGATTTTTTGAGATGAGCCTGTTAATACAGATGTTGAACTCAAAATTTGAAAACAGTCTCGAAGTGAAACATCAAGCCTCAAGATTTTCTCGTATGTTTCAAAATTTTCTTATCAAAACACAAAAGAAAAAAATTACTTGGAAAACATGGGTATCCAAATCGCTGGGTGATTTTTACGCACTCACATAATATAACAGCTTATACAACATTTTTTGCAGTTTTTTTTATTAGCTTGAATCCAATAAAGCAGAAAAATAAAGGATATAATAGGGCTGTCGACATGCGAAAACAAAATCGAAATCGCTTATTTGGGAATATCGAAAGTTACCCCTAATTAAAATCAGGCAAAATTTTGGGGTGCGACACTTTAATTTTTTAGTGTTTCACTTTATTATTCACTCACATTATATTGATCATATAATTTTAATATATTTATTTACAGGTCTGAAGACGCTGCTTTGAAAATGCCAAATTACTAATCCATGAATACGTGATATGTTTTAGGGAATTTGAAAGCAGTTTCTGATAGCTTTCAAAATTGAGAAACATTTTTGTAATCAAACCGATTTTCGATCTGTTCCGTCCATTTCGCAGATCTTAATAATAGATAGGTGTACGCGCATTCAAAATTAAGTGATTTATTTATAGACCCTGTATTTGTCTATAAAGTAGCAGGTAGGTACCAACTTTATTATTTAAATCCATTTAATTATAAAAACATTTATTAATTTATTTATATTACCTGATAGAACGAATTGTGATAAATAATTATTATATTTATTTGTTGTACCTACTACCTATTATTATAATAGATGCTTTATTAACAATTTTTTTATTGAAGTTATAAGAAAGTTTTTAACCTCCGAATGTGGTCAATTTAAATCACCGGTTTTACCAAAGGGAAGGATATACATATTACAAAATTCAGTGGAACTTGTTTTAGATTTTGTTGAAATATTTATTTCATTCATTTACCTTCAAATAGCAACAAAGAATTTTGTTAAATAAATACATAATAATATTATCTGTTACACATTGTTTTGCATTTCAATGGCAAACAAATACACAAGAAACTTAAAACTGCCTGCTTCTTTATTGTGTTATTTAAATAATAATAAAAGCTAGAAGATTTTACATGATACCTACCTATCATTTTTCATTCGTTTCTGAAAATAGATTTGTATTATATTATCAGTCATAGGTAGTTGTAAATTATTTGTTAATGCTTTTTCAAACATTTTATTAATCTTATTTTTGCTGCTTGAATTTAATGTGAACGACTTCAATAAGTCGAGCTATTCATTATTTTATTCTATGAGCAGATTTCTGAATGTGCGGCTTGATAAAAAAGTTTGCTTTTCATTTTTATTAAATTACTTTTTCTAAGCCACAATTATTATTGTCAGCAGTTTACCGACCTCAGTATAGTACCTCTTTATGTTGCTATACGAAAATCACCACCACCACTTAACGAAAATCACCCAATCAAATGTACACGGATCCTGATGATAATGAAAAAGTGGTTTTCCAAAATTCACCTGACCCGTGATGCACAAAAATATTTGTTTCTCCAAAATCGTAATTTTTCAATTTTCAAAACGCTATAGCTTCGCATCTTTCAAGATTTGTGAGCAAAATTAAGCATTCTTGTAGAAATTATGGAAGACTTGCGTGAATTTTACAGCGTGTCCCTGCAAAGTTTTTAAAAACTCGTTTTTGCCACACCATTAATTTTCAGGTCGCAGTTTTCGATCTAGGGACTGAAGATTTTTTTTTTTTTTGCGGGCGTAAGATATATCCAAAAGGAGCAAAATAGGCCGAGTCGTTTCAAAGTGGCTTTTGTATTTTCGTAAAAATTGCTACTTTTTTTAACCCTTCTATTATGCAATATGGATTTTTTTTAAATTAAATTAACAGGGTGGAAAGAACGTTTTCAGAACTTTACGCTATATACAGGGTGTCTCAAAATTGACGCTCGTGCTCTTGAGATTCGATTAATGGAGCTAAGAAAAATTGAAAATAGAGTGAAAAATTTTCCGTTTGCGCTTCGTTAAAAAGTTATTGTTGGAAAGAGCAAAAATTTTACATTTCAACAAAAAAAAAATTGAAGTTCTAATAGTCTGGAGGGAGTTGTCTGGTATTGCATTTGAACTATCGGTCAAGTCGTTTCGAAATGGCGGTCATATTATGAAGTTTTGTGAAAATTGCTATCTTTTTACACATGTTATATTTTGCCTTTTAGTCATTGGTTTACCAGTGGCATAGGTAGAACATCAGTCAAAATTGATAATTTTCTATAGTTATTCATGTTAGGGCACGCTTTCAAAGGAATTAAACTGAAATTTTCATTGTAGGCAACTATCCTAATACTTAATACCTATGACATGATCACAAAAAATTTCAACAACTCAAAATGGCGAAAATATTCACAACTGAATAAAATACATGTATAGACTTTTTGTGCAAAACGAAGCGAAAGGTTTTTTAATGTCAATATAAATAATGTGCTATGGTTTTTTTACAGCCAAGTTCATAAAACCCTTTTTAAAATTACAGTGAAAGAACACCTTAAAAGGCAATAAAATTGAGAGAAGTTAATCTTATTCTTGTCAATGAGACGATTTTCGGTTTTTCCTTACATATTTGATAAGTTTAAAATTTTATATTTTATTAAATTTATAATTTCATTAGGTAGGAACCCAATTTATTTTTATGACAGTAAGGGAAAATTAATGAATTGTCCACTGAATGTATTCTCAACAGAATTCTTAGGTCCATATTCATAAATTGAAAAATCACAAAAAAATATTCTTTTCGAAATATTCTCTTCAATGGTTTTATCTCAACAGGAGAATTTATTTATTTATTTTTTTACATTTAAATTTATTCAGCCTATAATAATTACATAGCTTAGTCATATTTTGAGATGTGAATGACTATCATTTGAAAAATCACCTAAACTTTCAACAAGGAATCACTCCCAAAATTTCTTGTGCACTTATTCATTTACACCTTTATTTTACACATTTCTCACCTCAAGATAATTTGAGATTAAAAAAGGATTATCTCAAGTCAAAGATTCATCTGTTTCGTCCTAATTAACAGACAAAAACTTATGAGTTTTCATTGTAGGATGTTACAATAGTGTCCTGCTATAATAGAACTCTCATGCATGCGTCCATGTCTAGTAATCGTAAACTGAGGAGTCTTAATAAAGATTAAACGAGATGTTTTTGTCTTCAGACTACAGACTTTGATTTGTGTCGATAGGGGAATCCAATAAACTATAATAACTTCGGGATGCGTAGAAGAATTGTATAATTTTCACTTAAAAATTTCCAACTTTTTCCATTTATAAATAATTTTATTACATTATTATTAAGTCATACAAACTTCTAATTAAAAGTAATAAAAAAATATCATATCATCTTTGATTTTCTCACAAAAAAACAACAATAAAGAAACTGTTTGAGCATTAAATAAACAGAGAGTATCAAACATTAAAATATTAGTAGAAGTAGAATTAAATAATTATTATTGATTGGTCCTTTGACCACAAAAAGCAATCAGCCATGAGTATTTTTATTGGCAGTTTCATTTTCTCGATTTCTATTGTTTGGTTTCCATCTATTCCCTGTTGTAAACAAAACTCTTCTTATTGGTATCTACTACCATAATTAATTTGACCAAAAGATACCTGGAAGTACCAGTACCAGTACCAGCACCAGCACCAGCACCACAATACCACATGATTAGGTGCCTTCTCAATGGACCATCACTAATAAATTAGTTTTGATTCGTCTGCAATCTTCAGTTTAAAATAAGTAAAATAAAGTAAAACCATTACTTCTTAGCACGACCTCATCTGGAAACCATTCTTTTTATCATTTAGATAAAATTAAAAATGAGCTCAGCTTAATAAAACTTAATTCTGGCGCAAAGATATAGGAAGGTCTTCTAAAAAGTGAATACTGACATCCCAGAAAATAGTCAATTGATTATAATATGTATATCTGTGGACACTACTTCTTATTACACCTAGTTACTCGAACTTTGACCAGTTTCCACTGCATTAAAAGTCGAACTAACTTTTTATGCATTTAATTATCGAGCTGGGTATTTCCATTGTCTGGTCATCCTCCAAAACCACATCAAAGGCATCCATGTATAGCGGAAGATTCTCTTTCACCTGTTTAATATTGTATATGATTATAATTATTCATATGAACTTTTTTTTACTTACATGTTCATATAGAAACCCAATTTTGAGGACCCCTTTAGTATGTTCCATACCCTCAGTCATGCCCACATCACCAATCGCATCGCCCATCAAAATTACATTATCTCTTTCTTTGATGGTCTGGTAATAGTCGGTATTCTTTACGGCATGCTCATTTTTATTGTAGGTGTGAATTATTTGATTTTGGAAACCTTCAATTAAGTCACCTTTGCCATATCTAAGAAAATTTGATATAACCTGTAAAACAATTTAATAAATTCACCACTTATCCAAAACATTGAGTTTTCTTATGGAAGTACTTACATGGACGTTTGGATAATAAACATTAAAATGCTTTAAAACAGAAATGACAACGTCTCCTAGGCCTGCGGAAAATATTAAGACAGGTACATTTTGGTTATGGAGAGTTGAAAATAATGATTTAGTGCCATCTCTGAAAAAAGTAAAAATTGGGCTTCTAAAATTATCCAAATTTTTGAAAATACCTATACCAGACTAATATAATAATTGATACACTGACAAAAAAATTGTTATAGCCTACTCGGGAATTTTAATTCGACCATTTCACCACCACATCGATCTGATCCTGATAAATATAAAATGATTTGTACTTTTAAAACGGGAAAATAAGAAACTACAAAGGCCCCTTAATAGATCCCTACCGCACACATGATCTACATTGATGAAGTATTTCAAAATATCGACCATATTAACTTTTTAGGCTATTTATTTTAAACTGTTATACACAACAAGCCTTTATTAAATGTAAGATCCCATTTTCGGGAGCTTCAGGCCCTCTTTCTCAGAAAATTAGTTGTCAGGCACCAAAGTATCAGCAAAAAGTGGAGTTCTAGAGTTCCCAGATATTTTTGCAAATAGTGCTGCAAAAAATATGTTTGAATAAATATTTTTTTATCCCTGGCTATGACTTGTTATCACAGTTCAGGAAGTACCAAGAAGAATTCTATAGAAAAGTTCTCCTCCACTTTGCTGAGAAGTGAATAAATTCATTATTTAGGGCAAAAAAATTGTCAATAACAAAAACGCAATTTGGAGGTGTATAAAAAAAAAACAAAAATGAGTTCTGGGTAGCAAAATGAAGGGGCAACTTATAGTAATCAAACAAAAATTGGCAAAAATGAGTTCAACAATTGAGATCTCAGAAAAGTGAAAGAAGACTTCATAGAACTCTTCAGGGGATACCCAGAACTCTAAAAGTCATTTTCGATGATTTTTCTTTGATTACTGTATAATTAATATTGACAAACAATATTGAAATTAGCAATTAAACTATTGAGTTCTTAACGAAGTGGAACATCAGTGATTTTCTGTAGAGCTCTTCAGGGGCTACTAAGAGAACTCTGATAAAAATACTTTCCCTGGATTTAAAAAAATATTATTGAAACAATTTTTTTCGGAACTTTTTTTATAAAAACATATACAGGTACTCTAGAACCAATTTGCTCAGAAAAGAGGGTGATGCGTAAAGTTAGCCCCTGAAAACTGAGTTTTGTGTTTAAAGAGGTTTGTTACTCGAAATTATTTAAAATTGAATTTTTTCTGTGTATATAAGTAGTACGTCATTTAAATTACACAAGCTCAGTTCTTTTAGAGCTGAGTTTGGAGCATTCACTTTGTGGAAAATAATCAGATCTTTGATTAATAATTAATAATAATATGATTGACTTCATCCTGAATAGGTCATATAAGGATTATTATCATACCAACAGAATTTAAATTTTTTTAATTAAATGAAATCAGTCTTACACTCTATTAATCTGGTAACGGTATCAAATCTTTTAAAATTGATCAGTTAATTAAATATTAATAATTAACGATCATTTTATAATATTTCATGTCTGTTATTAGTTAAAAATATTATACCTCAATGAAGGTGCGATTGTGACTAATTGATCTATCTCAGAACGTGGTACGATTTGCCCTCTAAAACGTTTACAAATTACAAACTGACAACACTTCAACAAACTGACAGCATTTACTTCAAAATATTTTCAGATAAAGTGTACCATTCGTGCATGTGTCGTCTCTTCTCTTCCAGCGATAAAACCGGACTGAACTCCAACGGAAAATATTTTTTACGTAAAGCGGCCTTCTTATTTCTGTATTCCTCCGTAACAGATGGACAATGATCAAATAAACCTGAAAAAAAAAACGTTTTTCACATTTTCTACATTATAAGATTGTCTCAATGTAACATTTTATTGAATAACTATGGAATAAAAGTAAATAATTATCAAAGACTTGGCATCAGTTATTACTTCTTCAACTGAATGTTTTTAAAAAATATTGACTACTTATATTTGTATAAACACTTCTTTCTTGTATCCAGTTTCCCATAATAATTAATAGAACTTCAGCATTAAAAAAATATCAACAGAGCAAGCAGTGCTTTTTTGGTATAATGGACTGAAGAATGCAGTCGTCAAATCAGCATGATTTGAACAAGTCAGCAATATAAATAAGACTTACCAAAACTGCTTAGAAAAGGTTTTCCATCTTCGTGCTGTTTAGTAACAGTTTGATCGAAATCGAACACAGCTTGTAATTTCTTGAACCCCCCATTGATTATATCGTTGAGCACTTTGTTCACATTTTCCTTGTTTTTCATGTGAACGTATGGACGGTTTAATTCCGCAATTTCTTCAACAAAATTTCTATACATTTTGATCTCTGTAATCTTAAACAACGTTTTTAATTAGATTTGATTTATTTTAATCACGGTGTAAGATATATTATAGGTGAGTGAACTAATAAGCATGTATTTCAACAGTAAGCACGAGACGAAAACCTGAACCTCAGTGTATGATGAGAGTCTTGCCAGCTGGGCTCAGACCTCTTGCTCTTACACATGCAAATTGCCATTATAAGGGTGTCATGCTACTCCATTTTATTTTTTTCTGAAGAAGCGATAAGCAAAAATGGGTAGAAAGTGTGTTGTGGTAGAAGTTGATGTGATGAAACTACCACGGGTATTTCATCGAGTGACATCTCAACATTTAAATATTAATAAAATTAGAACATAAAGAGCAGATATGCGTGAATCATTCATGCCAGCGCTTGCCCGAGTGAAGGGCTCGACTGAACTAACCATTGCGAGCGAGAGCAACAAAACAAATGGGTCAAACAGATGTAACGTGACGATATCGGCTCGCACTGGGGAGTCTTGTTCCAACACCTTATAGTTATCTTACACCATGACTTTAATCATTTTGGAACAAATAAAATTATAGTGAAATTAGGATTATATGTGAATGATATAATACATAATTCAATTAAGATGTTGTACAATGCTATTATCAACCTGCAAAATAAAAATTATTATTCTTGTGGTGTTTTATGACCAGTACAAAATAAATATACAAAGTGTTACTTTAAAGGCTCGCTTAAAGGTATGTATGTACCTATACCTACTAAATTTAAGGGTGTATCAATATTAAGGGTATATTAATTAAGCGTGTTAAATTTTTTTTTAATCGATTTTTTTAATATCTCAAAATCATATCATCAGCATAATGGATATGCTATAATAGAGCAGAGAAAGTAAAGTACCCATGCACTTATAATAGATATGTATAATGAATTAAATATATTTATTGAATTTAGAATGTTCACAGAGGTACGCCTTCTCGATATGCGTTGGTCGATTTAGGTCACAAAATGAGTTCCTGACCTAGTTTTTGAGACCCAAATAGGTACCGCAGGCCTTGACATTTAGAAGATAATACATAAGTATAACCTGCTACTTATAAAAATTCATCCAAAATATTACATAATTATAGGTATAATAACCGCTTAAGTGTGTAGAATAAATAAATGTCCTACAAGTGAAGTGTGCTAAGAAAATACATAAAGTAAGTATATATAAAACATTAATAAATAAAATGGGCCAATCACCAAGTGAAGTTTGTATTACATACCTCTTTTATCCAACCATAATAGGAACTGATTAAAGTTATCTAAAATAATTTTTCCCAAGTTATATAGTTGACCTCAACCTCATCATCATTATGTTATCCTTGAGCAATGTCTCTGCTTGCTTTTTCCAAAATTGGTTTAATAAATTATCAACTATAATATTATTTAAGTACAATTTAATTATCAATTTGCACAAAAATTATTTACTTACCTTTATTCTTTCTTCTTGTGGTCTATTTAATTTCGCATACCATATTAATCACACCAAATTAAGAGAATAATAGCTGAATTTACACTTAACAGGTGTTTTTTTTCTCTGTTATGAGTATTAATCGTTACGCTTATTCGTTACAGGTATTTCGACTTTCTAAACAATAAAACTTAATAGTTGATTGTATTGTATTGCATAGATTTCACACTACGAACTGTAATTTTATTTTCAAATATTTTTTTCACCTCACGGGATTTCCATCCGACTCGTTTCCGGTTCCGTGATGACATCGAAGCATCGAACGGCTATAATTAATGACAGCTGAAGCTGACCAATGAGAGATAGATGTAACCTTAGTATACAAAACATCCGGACACTATATCCTACAAACAGCCAAGAGCTTTGGCAATGGCAAATAAAAGTTATTACAACTTATATTATACAACATAAAATTGATATTTGGCATGTTAACTGTTAACTGTTTATGTATATTAACGCGTCGAAAGAAAGCATGTGCTGCTGCAACAGGGTAGGGTACAGATGCGCGGTACTTATCCTTAGAGCTTACCTAATCTAAGGGAAGCATTTCTTACAAGTTGAGTAAAGTCGAAAGTCGATGAGGGTAAAAAGAAACTTAAACTGAACTGTGTTGTCAATGTCAAGTCTCACTGCCTCAGATTGTCAGAAATTTTTTTGACAGTTCGAGATTCCAGATGATTTGGATTTTTATTAATAATTTAATTTATGATTTAAAAATTTCCGTTTCGATTTCGATTTTAAAAGTAAAAGTTATTTGGTATTTGGTGTGAGTACTGAGTACTGTGCTGTGAGTAGAAGTGAATAAAGTTTAAGTAGAACGTAGACTTTACGAGCTTATTATTAATTATTGCCGAAAATTCAGCTGATCGGCTTCCAGTTTTGTTTTTTCATCACCAATCTTTAATTCTGAGAGAAACTGCTTCTCATTTTTGTGGTCCTGTAATAAGCACCCATTATTTTTAGTAGAGTAAATATGCAATCTCATTCACAATGTCATTAAGTATAATTTTAAGAAAATTAAGCACATTCTCCTTGGCTAACCTTTATCTCCATAATGCGCCTTCCAAAGTTCTCTCTTCGTACAGCCAATTGAAATGTTTGTCCAGCAAGCGACCAGAAAATTTCGTCAAGACTATTGATCCCGCTACCGGACAAGTTAAAAAGAAGAAGACTGCAATCGTACCGAAAATAACTTTATTTGTGGACGAGAGGCCCACGATTACCACACTGGAAGATGCCCAAAAGCTCTCGAGACGGAGAGACTTAAAACTCGTAAAGATCGTAGACTTGGACAGTAAAACACAACGTCCCGTTTATAAGTTGATGACGGGAAGCCAGTTACACCTCGAGGACGTCAAACAGAGAGAGGTCAAGAAGAAGACGCAGGAAAATTCATCGATTAAGGGAGAAAAACTGTTAATGTTGAATTCGAATATATCCGAACATGATCTGCAAACTCAAGTGAGGAAAATTATTAAATGGATTGAAAAAGCTTGCGAAGTTAAGCTGATTATAAGTGGTAGCAGTGAACAAGGGGTGAGTTATTTAAGATTTTTTTTGCTGCAAACTAGCATAAAATGTAACATAAAGTTTCACATGTTAAAAGGGAAGAGGTAGATCCCTTATGGATATGGAAGTTTTATAAAAGATAATTCATCATTACCTGGTCTGTATTCGTTCATTAATATCAACTAGTCCCTGAACAAATCAGAATTATTCGGGTCTAGGATGAGAGATTATTGCCTGTGGTGTTTTGAATTATTAATAAAATTGCTTCAAACTGTTCTTTAAATTATCCGTTCAATAGTGTTGAAGATCATACTATTCATAATATGTTAGTCCTTAAAAATATTGTTTCACTTTTTCGTGTGTGTTTCAGGAAAAAGTCTATAGTTTAATAGAAGGTCAGCTGAAAGACAAGGTGAGGTTTGTTCAAAAACGTACCAAGGGAACCGATATCAGGACTCAAATCATCCCTCCAAAGAAGCCCAAGGAAACTCCTGACAATGCTCCTGATAAACCACTCCTCGGAAATGCAAGAGACTTATGACTAGTCGTCGTTCTGTTATCGCTTTCTTTTTATGCTAAATATTATTATTGGTATTACAGATTTAAGTCGAAATCGAAATAGAATCAAGCAAGTTTGTCTTATTTATATTATTTGTTTAATTGCGGTAATTTTTTATTATAAATATACATATTGTTGTTAAAATTAGCTTGTTTTATTTATCAAACAAAAATCATTTCAATGAGTTCAAAGTTCAATATCAAGTTTCCCATATCAGTGTACCGGCCTATTAGCTGTGCTGTAAATAATTTTTTAATCAATTCTAATAATAATTTACATATCACTCGAGTTGGTATAAAGTAAGGTAACCGTTACTATAAAGTAATCAAAATCTAAAAGTATATAATTTATTCAACTGATATAAAATAATTTACAATGTGGGAATTCCATC
Organism: Malachius bipustulatus; assembly: GCA_910589415.1. NCBI lineage: Eukaryota > Metazoa > Arthropoda > Insecta > Coleoptera > Melyridae > Malachius > Malachius bipustulatus. The sequence goes on along the minus strand of OU342634.1, from coordinate 35,729,566 downwards.
TTCAGTACAAGCAACAGGCAAAGGGCACATTTTGACCTCCAATCTTGATGGGCAAGGCGCACCTCTACCCTTAGGTTTGACTTTTATGGGGCGCGTTCTTTGTTGTACCGCTGTCCGTCCACATATAGCGCTACAAGGGGACCAAGCAGACCAGTCACCCATTTCACAGTCGACAGGAACCTCTTCCTTGCTACCACCTTCCAGATCCAGAGACACTTCCCCATTAGGAATCTCTGCAGAACCCGCATCCTCCTCGCAGGGGATGATGCAAGACTTGAGTTTGCGAAGTTTTCTTGGACACGGCGTTCCACCATTCATTGCATGCATCTATAAGTTTATTAATGAAGGTAAGAATCATTTTACTTATGGTCGATATGTAGTACCTTAATTCTTCTATTTTTGACTTTGTAACCTTTTCCACATTCCTGGTTTGGGGGTAAAGTACAGGAACTCCAGACAGACCATTTGGTTACTTCACAGTCAATTACAGGGCCTTGGGGTCCCTCTGAAATTACATGATTCGACAGGACGTGACTTCCACTATCTAGAAATCCGAAAACGTTTCCTGATTCTTCTGTGAATGTAAAAATATCATAATAAATTTTATGTTCTTAGCTAACAATTATTCAAAATTACAAAAATTTCATTTAAACTAGAGGTGTATCATTGATGTGAAGAGAACTTGGTACTTGTTAAATTTTGCATATCTGAGTGGCCTAAAACTGAGTTTAACTATTGTGAATAGACCCAGAGTTTGTATTTTATGCGGGGTCGCGTTTTAAAACTCTTACCATCCTCACAAATTTCAGTACATTCAACAACTTCTTTGGTTTTAACATTTTCACAATCAGCAAGCGGATCTTCGTCCTCGTTTTCAGCCTCTGGAATCCTGTACCTTTCCTTGTAACCTTGTCCACAAGTAACATTGCACTCTGTCCATTCATCCCAGATTGTTCCCGGGCATTCTTGGGTCTGTTGGAAAACAATTAGAAAACAATTTTTACAACTTTAACTGCTTACTTCTGGGTATTCGTAATCCTCACAATCGTCTCCTTCGCCTTCACATTCTTCATTCTCCTGTAATTCTACAGGACTGCTCTCTTTACACTCGAAAGCGAAGTCTGGGTTTTTGTATTTCCTGTCTCTAGTTTTGGTGCCTAATCCGCATTGAGCGCTGCAGGTTGACCACTCACCAAAATCCGAGAGTTCACATTTCGGATCGTCTTCAGAGAGTTCTTCTATAAATAAATTAATTGAGTTTTAATGCCATCTAAAAATAAATGGGGTCATTTATTTTCCAAAAAATTACACTTAAATCCACCCCATGGGAGGAAAGGTGGCTTGGGAGGGGGAGTGATTCAACTTCAAACGATGTCCTTCTGGGAACCACACAATTTTTTGGGATATTTTTATCTTGAGAACGCATTACTCAGTTCAGTAGGTGGAACATAATTGACGAAAAATTTGTCTTATTCTCAATAAATTAATGAAAATGGGCGTTTTATGGGAAAAAGCTGCATACTTTCTTATATTTTTCCGGAATCTACTATAAAAAAGATAGGTTCTATTAAAAAAAAAAAAATGGTAGGAAACATAAATCCACATTTCCCACATCCCCCCAGGGGAGATGATTTTGCCCCAAACGATGACCCCGCTTGGAACCTATACAATTTATTGTGATCAGCTTGTATTTAGAAATCAAATTCAGGAAGAGCTGACACAGTTATATGAAAAGAGAAAGTAGTCTAATAAAAGAACCCTACCTTCATCTTCACCGTTGTTTTCTTCACCACAATTAGGGGAATGTCCAAAACATGTCCTCTTCTGCACTACCTGATCACTGCACTCCAGCTCATCCTTTGGGTCCTTGAACTTCCTCGACCTATACATGAAACCTTCCCCACATTTAGAAGAGCAAGGTGACCAGTCCGACCAATCGTCCAGCGCGCATTTGTCCTCTCCATCCTCCTGATAAGAATTTATTCGATATTTTTGGTAGATGTTTAGAAATGAGTTAAAACTGCACCGGCAGATAGGGACAGAGTTTATTATGTTCATATCCATACCCTTACCTCATCTTCCTCTTCTCCTTCAGGAGGGGGTTCGTAGGCTTCACAAGGCGTCTCGTAGATGCGCTGTCGAGTGATATAAAGTTTTGCCATGGGCTTGATGTCTTCACCTTCGGGATCGTAGAATGGGGAACTCTCATCGTTTGGACTGTTTGATTTGATGCGGCGGATGGGTTGATGGAAACGAGACGGTTCTTTCTTGGACTAAAAAATTATAGTTTTTAAATACAGCTCGAATTTATAATAATAAAGATAATAAATAGGGGGTGATTTATTGACAATAATAATAGAGTATTTGAAGAGTTCTGTATAAGGGATCGTATTTTCATTTGAATGTCCTGAACCCCAAAAAGGGTAGATCTTTTTTTAAACGTGCAGAAAATTTGAACCTCTTTTATTTGTAAATTTCTACTTACGGTATATGTGATTCCATCATCTGTACCAACATCCCATGGATAAATATTGAGGATCCGGGACTCTACCCAGGAACACTCGCGAGTGCACATCTCTAAATTCGCTATTCCCACGACCCAATCAGGTGATGGAGTTATCTTCGACACGAGCGAGACCAAGTGACTATTGTTTGTCACTTTGAAGAGGGAATAAGTTCTACCTTTTATGTTTGGATAACTCAGTCCGCACGCTTTTATTATTGTTCTTACATCATCACCCTAGAAATGAATGTAATTAAATTTAATTTTAGTTTCTGCGAATGGTGTGTATTTAAACTGGGAATCACAGCAGTCATTTTCCTGCTTTTCATTCTTTAAGTGTGAGCAAAATGCCGTTTCAGTGTGATCAAGTGTGCAATAGTTTTCGGAAACAGGAGTGATATGCTGTTAAGAGTGCGTGGATAAATTCTGGACGAATCATCAGTGATACACAACGCCGTAAAAATCATAAATAGATTACATTGTAAAAAATAAGGGGCATACGTTAAAATTGGGAAAAAATCGTAAAAATTAAAAAATCGTAAAAATTAAGAAAACCTGATAGAAACGCCCGACAGCAGGTTGAAGCAATTATTGTAAGTCTGGCACCAAAGGCTACCAGAGCTCTCACCAAATCTATAACATATCTCAACAGCAAATCAAAATATGGCATAACCTGAAGAATAATGCCGAAAAAGCAGATCAGTCATATATGGCTATAATAACCACAATCCGACTATAGAGAGTTAAATACTTTCATCAAATTTAAGGCTGCTAATAGTAATATAATCTGGAAACTGCAGGTTAAACAAACACCATTAATGCGGGTGTGATACAAAATCCCAGATGCAGAGTATAAAAGAAGAAGGCTAAACTGAGAGCATGTGCTTCACTGTGAGGGGGAAGTCTGGCTTCATATGAGACCAGAATTGGGCAACCCCAACAGACAAAAACGACTCTGTTCTGCTGTTCAGAGTATACTCGTGTACTGAAAATTAGAGAATATGTCTAGCAGGGAATGAGAATTTGAGTATGAACACTTCCAATAAGTCTTGGGATCTTAAGTTTACCTCTCATTGATAGGAGAGATCTGTGGTGATAATCACGACACGTAAACAAAAATTTTATTAAAGTTACCATTTCAATGAGTTCCTCTTCAAGCATTCTAGTATTACCATCTTCAGCTAGTGATTTCAAGCCATCGCTGGCCAGTCCATTATAGTTCCAAAAAGAATGACCGTAAGTGTGCGAGGCTCCAATCACATCGCTGAACCTAGTAGAGAACACATCCAGAGGAAAATCTTTCGGATGAGTGTTTCTGCTCCAAGTTCCTTCGAAAGTCAACTGAAAATTGGCGTTCATAAGCAATGTACTTGTGCGAAAAATCATTACAAGTCAATATTTCACCTCATATTTAGCCTCACCACAGGCACAACAATGCTTGAGCACCACCGGTGGTGTGTCGATGTTGAGAGTTTCCTCTTCGCAGAGTTTCTTCGTCAGTGGGCCATCCTCGCTGAACCAGTTGTCTTTGGATTCAACCACCGTGCCTTTAAATACTACACATCCTGATTTTGAAGGCGGTGCTCGCCATATCACCTAAAATAGTATAAGATGGAAACATTTTCTACATGGACGAATGTTTTATTTTAAAAAAGTTTAGGGTCGGGACAATTATTGCGTGCCGCTCAAGAAACAAATATTCTTACCTGTATTTCAGTTTTGGGCAGAGTACTGACTTGAATGACGGTGTTTGGACAAGTATCACTAAATTTCGCCATCGTATCTTCACCAATATGAAGACTACCGACCATGGATTGAATGTCATCTTCTCCTGTTTCAGCCGGCGCGTATTCCAGGGATAAGGTGAACTCTCGGAATGTTCTCTTTATGGCTGCAGTGGGATTCAGCCTAAGAGAGACTAACAGACAATTCTAAGCCGGTTTTGTGAGAGTTTCTTGTATTTTTTTTAATACCTACTTGTATAAACTTCAAGAGGAACGTAAGAATCTGGATTTCCCGATATTTCAATAACGTATCGTCCGATGTCGTTTCTATTTCTCGGTTTGCTGACATTTTCCGGTGTTCGTTCGCATCTGAATTCGAACGATTTTGCTATCAGGATGCATATTAGGCCGAGATATGTTATGATGTTCGTGTACTCCATCTTTAATTGTCTCTGGAAATATGTGTTTTAATTGGAATTAATGAAAATAATTTTCCAATTCTATGAAGGTTGCAAACAAGGCGACAAAAGGTGCAAAATCGTCGATACTTATTTTGTAAATTTTTCCTAATTTTATCAAAAAACACACGAAAATAAAAGTTTGCAAAAAAGGTAAAAGATTCAATTTTTTGTCTGTTTTTTGTTTACATAAAATTAACTACAAATTTCTTTATTTTCTTCAATTCGGGATCAAAAAATTGGTACATTTTGGCTATCATAATCCCCAAAAACCTACTTTTTTCACTCCAAAACACTAATATTAACTCATTCATTAATTCACTAATTATTAATTTAAAGACCCTCATGCACACCAGGACGAGATTGCCGAAGCAGGAAACGTGTTTTTCATGGCTCAGTATGGGAAAGGACATACCCTGAACGTTTTGATATACAGGACATCTTCATCGTATAAAAGTACCAACATATAGCCCCACTACCCCCCATCGAATTTGTTTTGGTTGTTCTGGTTCTTCAGTGGGTTAGGATTGTCAAATGGTTGGTAAAGGATTGAATAAGCTCTTTCAGGAATTAGGTGATCAAACTAAATCTGAATATAATTAATATTCATTTCAATTCCTATCCTTTATACTGCTGATGTCAATATCATGTTGGTATAAACTGTGTCGATTGACCGCAATCGGTTTATGCTGATGGATGCATTCCTACTATATATTATAAACACTTAACGTTTAAGCACATAAGGTTGACTGCTGCAATAATACTTGCTTAAAATAAATAATACAGGGTGTTACTTAAGCGGGTGCGTGTACTAAATTTAAGGGGATTTTCCTGGGCCAGTTTTAAGTCGAAAAGTTCATATAATGTATACATGTGTCGTAAAATGTCTGATTTTCAAGATATAGGGAAATTATAGTAGGGACATTATTGCAAAAAAACTGTAAGCCACTGACTTTTTTTAAACTTTTTATAAATTTTTCAGATTATTAAGCAGCAAAATATCCAACTTTTTTGTCTCTTAAATTGTTTTCCTATCTTACTTGTTTAAAAAAAAAAAAAAAACAAGAAAAAAAAAGAAGAAAGTCCTCTTCTCAAGGCATGTTATAAAAATTCAACATGCCTAGCTTGGCTTTCATTTTTTTTTATAGAAAACTACAGGATATACGAAGAAAAGCCAAAAGTCATAATAGTTGCATTTCTTATAGTCACTTAAATGTAAAAAAATATCAAAATTTAAAAAAGTCAGTGGCGTACATATTTGTAATAATCCTGGTGGGGGTGTCCCAGGGACGCCACTAGACTTATTAATTTTAATCTACTTGGGGCTAAATAAGCTCCTTATTACTACAAATAACACTGCCAAATTTCAATAGTATCGGCAAAAGAATGTTTGAGATATTAATAAAAAAAAAAAAAAAAAAAAAAAAAAAAAAATGTAACACCCTGTATTTTAAAAGCCAGAAATTTTAGGACACATTTTTATATAAACTTTTAGACTTAAAATTAACCCAGGAGTACGCCCTTAAATTTAGTACATATACAGTGTGTCACAGGCATGGTACACCCATTTTTTTTCTTTATTATTTGAGATAATTTTTTGAAATTTGGTACGTCGCATATTCTCGATAGAGCGCACTTTTTAGCAGAAAATTTAATTTTCCCCACATCCGGTATTCCCGGAAATGTTACCAACTTTTTATTTTTAAATGGGACACCCTATATATTATTATATTTTTGGATTCTATACATTTGTACAAATCCAACAATACCACATAAGTTCCATTTTAAATGTCAAATTTGTTTTTATTTAATTTTTTATCTCTCAATTTTATTGTATTGTTGGATTCGTACAAATGTATAGAATCCAAAAATATAATAATATATGTATAGGGTGTCCCATTTAAAAATAAAAAGTTGGTAACATTTCCGGAAAAACCGGATGTGAGAAAAAATTAAATTTTCTGCTAAAAAGTGCGCTCTATCGAGAATATGCGACGCACCAAATTTCAAAAAATTATCTCAAAAAATGAAGAAAAACAGGGGGTGTACCATGCCTGTGACACACACTGTATACATACCTAGCCTTAAGTAACACCCTGTATAATACTTTTCAATTATCCATATGGAACATATCATATAAATAATGCCTCTACGGCCATTACAAGCTGCCGCACGGCAACATTCGCATAGAGAGCTTACTTTCTATTGCAGCCAGTGATTTTCTGGTCATTTTTTTCTCGTTGGAATTCAACTTACTTGTAACTAAATTTGTTTAATTTCGAACTTTCTTAATAAATAAGTTGAACATTGTGTAATTTTTGAGAAAAAATAATTTTACTTCTTGAGCCCGAAATGGTTCGTCGGAGAAAAAATCTAAATGGTGCAATTTGTAGGAAATTATATGCGCTTTCATTTTTAATAGAACGGTTATTTACGAAAAGTTATTTATGTGTCCGAGTTATAAGCAAAAACCGCAAAAAATGAGAATTTTTAGAAAAAAATTGATGGGGGCAATAATTTGTAGGTACATACAAAAATTTATAAATTATTCTTTTCGGAGAGCCTCATTAATTCTTAAAAGATAAAAAATAATAGCGAATGATTGATGCTGTTTGAATTGTAATATGCTGGGGATATCAAAAAAGTTACATTATTATATCGACCTTCACATTGCTAGTTAGTTTAATTGATGTGAAATTGGTCCACTTATTGTTTTTGATTAAATTATTTAACTGCATTTCATGCCTCCAATTATTTCTCCGAAACACTAATTTCGTTAATTAACTCGAAATATCAATGAACGGTCAATAAAAAAAAAAACAGTAAAATGAAATAAATTCATAACTTAGTCGGTGTCCTATTTTAAGCGACATTGACCCACTTGTCTAAAATTAAAATGCATAATGAAATATGCATTCTCATTATTCTGGATCTTAATAACGAAAATATTAAGCAATCCTATTAAATATATAAAAAAAAAACAACTCTAGTGGGATATAAACATATTATGATCAAGAGTAAAATAGGGAGCTTACCAATTGTTTCCTTTTTATAAGTGAAGTATCCCTAAGAACACATGCACGAAGTTTTGGAAAAACAAATGCACATCACAGTTCTTATACGTTGTCAGGCTGGTACATAATAAATAAAAACGTAAGTTAAAATGATGTAAAATTCGACGAATCGCATTTATATACCGGCAGGAATGTTACATTACATCCTAATTTAAAAATTACAACGTAAAAATAGCGGCCGTGGAAATCCAGTGAGCTGTAACAGAAAATTTGTCGCCTCTCCGCATTGGTTATGGCTAAAAATAATACAGACGGATTAACTTGTTCAAAGCAATCAAAAATTCTCATTCGGCTAGTTCTCTTCCTTTTAAAGGTGTACTGTTCACTCAAAATAAATAGTTCATATTTTATTTATTATAAATTTGCTTAACTTCATCAACGGATACAGCCCTTACCTATACCTACAGGGTGTAACGAGTTGGGAGATTCTTCGATGGCGCTTTTATTTACAAACATGAAAAAATCACAATTTAAAGGACAGCACAAAGAAAAATTATTTTCAATGCCAGAATTAAAATACCTTTCAATTTTTGCAATAAAAAATCCAGGTCCTTATTTAAAAAATCGAAATTAAGTCCGGCCCTGCAAATATGAATCGTCAGATAAAAAAATTACATTGCAAAAATAAGACTGGTCAATAACTGAATGGGCAATGAAAATGTTGTTTCAACTTTTCTCCATCTTCAATAATAACGTCAATAAAACGAAAATTCAAAATAATTCTAAAATGAAAAATAATTTAAAAAATCTTAAAATCTGTCATTGCATTTTCCTCCTGGTTGTCCAATTTTTACCCATTTAACCGACCCTGTATCTCCCACGGTTTCCGAGATCTTTATACTGTTCATTCTTATCTTGGACAGAGAGTGTATAGGTAGTATTACATCGAAAACGTCTAAAATATTTGAAAAAGGTAGATTTTAATCAGCCTGTATATATATCTCATTGAAACAATACGATAAGGCATGAATAGTGAAGATATAGAGACATATTAGCGCCGTTTTCCGATATTTTAGCCGTTTTAGATGTAAACTGTAACAGGGTGTTCATTTTATTATTCTTTGGTCAAGATAAACAAAAATCCCCTATGACCATGTGTCGGGAAATACAACGTTTTTGAAATACAGGGTTTCCAAAAAGATAATTTTTCTAATTTTTTGAAGATATCTCGAGAACGGTTTGAGGTATTAGCTACTAACATAAATTCCCATTGGTTGAGATTTTAGGGTTGCGCGAGGTTTTTTTTGCCCATAAGTACACTTGAAGTACACTTTAAACCGTTATTTGCTTGTGGTATTTTAAAACTAATGTGTCGTAAAATGAAAGGCGAAAAAACTTGTCTCGATCCTTAAATCTCCTCCAATGTCACATGAAAAAACTGAATTGGTAATTAAAAGGTAGCTAGTACCAATTATAAAACATGTACAAAAGCTGAGTTCTGTATCTAAAACGGTACCCGAAATATCTTAAAAATACTTAAAAAATTATATTTTTTTGACACCCTGTATAATAGGTATCTTAAAAACGGCGCATTTTTGACCAAAGAATCTTTTCTCGCAATATTAAAGAAACACTCCGTGTAGTAGAGAGATCGCGACAAAAATACCTCCGTATCTCCCAAATGGAAGAAAAACAGGTTTTTTTAAGTTCGACCCCTTCTCAAAATGCGTTTTGTCAAGTAGGGGTCTGCTAGCGCGTTACAGTGAGCAGCTGCGGCGTTTTGCCCAGATTTGCCCGAGCGATTTCAAAAAACTTCTACAATTGGGAAGAAAATTACTGGGGGCATCGGGGCAAACTCCCCCAATTGAGGGAAAATATTTTCTTCCAATTTGCTCCTTGTAAATTTATATCTTCCGGGAACTATGAATAATCAAAAAAAAATTTTTTTGTTGCAAATTGAGCTTGAAAATTGACAGGGAAGTTGCTGAAGTTGTAGCATCATCCAGGTTTTGGTCTTCGAGCGATTCTGTCAGTCATGTTTTGTTGGAATTTTTTGTTCTCTCTGCCTAGTTTATTGAGTTTTTGTAGGCAATTCCATGCCATCTTTGAGCTGATGATAGGAGAACTCAGCGTCTTTATGGCTGCTTGACTGTCTGTCAGTATTGCTATTTCCCTATTTTTATAGTTTCTGTCGAGGTTTATTTGGGCGCATACTTTTATTGCGTACAGTTCGGCTTGAAGTATGCTTGGGGATGTTCCCATCGGCTCGGAGTAGTTGGTGCCTGGCCCATATACTCCTGCCCCAGTTCCCTCGGTGGCCTTTGAGCCGTCGGTGTACCATCTTATTGTACCTTCTTTGAGAGTGTGAATGGATGTGTTGCTCCATTCTTCTTTCGTAGACAGTTCCATGATGAAGTTTCTCTTGAAGCTGAATTTCTTGACAGTTTTGTCTTTTGGCATTATCAGGAGGTTTCTACAGATGTTCAGGGGTTGATTCCCCTCGGTCCGTAGTTCCCCCCTGATCCCCATTCTTGACATTCTGATTTGAGCCTCTGCGGCACTTCTCTCAATCACTAAGTGCAGTGGTGTGAGATCTGGGATTATGGGATTACTTCCAACGCTGCTGTTGGGCATGTTCTCATTGCTCCTGTGATGCAGAGGCATGCAAGTCTCTAGATCTTCTCGACGCTTTATTTGCCACTTTTTGTATTTTGAGTTTGATGTTCTGGTACAAATGGGTAAGATCAGATTACTGTTTTCCTTGTCAATAGTATGTAGTGTTCTCAAGCTGTCGTCCACAGCCATCCAAGTATAATACCCATCGACGTTACTTGACTTGGGTGATGCTTTGCTTAGTAATTGGAGTCATAGTGGAGTCTGAGAGATATCGTGATTGTAGAGGGCACATAGTAAAGTAAGTAAGTGTTATTTCTACCCTTTGAAATTTGAATTTTTGAAAAACCCTCCTCAATTAACGAGCTCCCGCGCCCTGCGAGCAAGTTATACCTATAGTGTTATAGTGACCACTATCATCTGGAGCATTGAAACACCTTCAATATTTCGTGCTTGGGCGAGTTAAGACCATGATTAATCGATTCTCGCATCTGCGTTCATAATGTTGCTTCTTCCACTATTTAAGGTTCTTTGAATTTGAAGCCTTTGATATTTAATTAACACCGTCGCGCGGTAGTGAGGTAAGGCTCCAGTGGTGTACATTTGTAACATGGTATTAAAAAAACACAAACCGAATTTATTACAATTTATTACATCAAGGAATTATTGTCAAAAAATTAAGATACATATTACCTTTGGGTTCTTATACGTTTAAAAAATTAATTTTCATTTCGATATATAGATTTTACCCTACTTAAGTTACTTTCGTCTTATTATTCTCATTTAGCAAATACACTTTCATCTCCGATATACGATACTAAATACTTACATTAAATATGTCTAAGGGTTGATAGGTAAATAAATACGCATTAGTACTTAAGGAAGTTAACTTAAAAGAAAACATAACAATATAATAATTGCTGGACACATGGATTATAATAATTATTATTACCTACATACGGGGATTATAAAACTGATATGATATCGGTTATGTGCTCTGTCATTTGCTAATAATAATTAAAAAAATTAAAATTAAAAATAATCAAGATCGTGGTTGTCATTTATTAGATAGATCGCTTTAAATTGACGAAAACCTTTTACGGCTAATTTATTTGAGATAGTCACAATAAAGGATAAGCTAACATGTAAAGTATAGGCGATTTTCTACACTAATAATGAAAAATATTTTATCTCAGACTCGTGGCAGCATAAAAAGTGCGTTAGGTCTTTCTAACGTTTTTGGCAGACACATAATCTTTCCTGAACAGTAGGAGGACACGGGGCTCCGTGGGGAGTGGAAGGTACAAGAATGCTTCTGCGTCGGGTTTGGTAGACGGGGGCCCGACACGAACCCGCGCATGAAGACCATGGTCCCCATTCGCTCACCACGCAATCCACCCTTACGTGGTTATAGTCCAGATCTGCAGGCGAGATGAAATCCATACCTCCGCGGGGCTCTGGACACTCCACGTGGCAACGTCGCTTTTTCCATAACTTACGCGGGCAGGGGTGACCACCATGTTGGGCAGGAACCTAATGTAAAACATAATAAAAATAAATGAATTTTTTTCAAGTAACAAAAGAGATACTTAATGCATGATAGTGGGATCAGCAGAATTATATAATAAAATATTTAGAAGGAAGCTTTGAAAGGGAAACATGGAGAATGGTTTTTTAGCTTGCCATTGTTTTCGAGATTTCGGCCAAAGATCACCTCAAAATTTTTTTCGCAGTTATTCATCTTTACTTCGATAGGTTCCAAATCGGAAGAGACCTTATCAGATTTTATTTAAAATTTTATCTTTATAACTGGTCGTTCAGAGAAGTCATATTTATTAAATGTGTACAAGAACTAATTTAATTTAATAGTTTTATCCGAATCACCCGGAATTCCCGGAAAATCCGTCTTCGAATCTGCTTCGCGCTTATCTTTTATGAATTTTTTGCTCCAAATTGCACTACCACTGACATCTATTTTTCTTACGTGTATAGCTCTCTAGCCGGCAAAACTGATAGTCTCTTCCGATTTGGAACCGGACTACAAGTATTGTGTATATTATAGTAGGTGTACGTATATTGATTTACCTCTACGGTTCTACGTTTGAACATGTACCCATGTCCGCAGCCAATTGTAACGTTGCAGGATGTCCAGTCAGACCATGCAGACACTTTACAATCTACTGGCCTGACAGTTTGGTTGTTTTTGATATGATTTTGTAAATTGGTCCGATTGGCTGGAAGAATAGAAAAAAAATTAATTTCAATGACGTCTTCAGAAAGATTGGGATGAGATAAATTTACTAACATTAACTTTCTAAAACATTCACAACTCAATAATTTTTTTCGAAGGAAAAATTTGGAAAAAATTCATTTAGTTCATAAGTAATTAGCAATACGAATAGTAATGTATTTACCACAGGTGTTATTACCATTAAATCCATCATTTTGAATATTATACTTTAAAACACTTGAAACGGAAACTCCTAAATGTATTTTATTTTCGGAAATATTTTTTTGAAGTGCTTCTGTAAAAACATAGTGTAGTCTACAAGTTTAATTCGGTTCCCTTGAAACATACTCACTCCGGTAGTCTTTGCAGACATTCTGGCAATGCTCCAAAGTTTTGAAGTTGTTTATGTTCCCATCGCAACCGCTGTAACTGAAAATCTGACACTCGCCCTTGATGTTGTCGAAATACCAGCGGTCCACATTGCTCTTGCAAGAACCCGTGTCTCTTGGTAGTCGGCAGGCTGCATCTGAAAAAGCGGTTTGAATTTGTGTCCCAATAAATTTTGAAACATTCTTCATCAAGTTATGGTTCGCATTACTGAACAAATTTTCAACCGTCTGCGAGCCAGACCTTGCTACCTAGTTCTCATTCTCCAGCAATGCGAATAACGAGTGCGAACGTCAGATGAGCGACCGCTTTCGTGAAATTACTTACCATTTTTATGTACGAACTCCTCATTGCAAACGGTTTCTACGCATTCTACCGTCTCCCGCATTCTTACTCCACTGCAAGGATCACTTTCGTCAAGTTCCTCCTCGTCATCGTATAACTCCATGTACTTTTTGTAGAATGGCATGACATTGCTACCTTTTCGCTCCAGAATACGCAAGGGCAGGCGGTATCGTTCTTTGTAGCCTTTTCCGCAGCTCGCTGAACACGGCGACCATTGAGACCAAGGCTTCATGCGGCAGACCACCGATGTCTGATAGGGTAGAGAACTGATGTCAGAATATAAGGTTTCCTTGAGCAGTTTATATACTACCTGATAATCATCTTCGTCTTCATCGTCGCATTTCCCTTCTCCGATGCAGTCCAAGTTTTCCTGGATTTTTGGTGGGTCCCTCATGCCTGCATGACATCGTTTAGCTGCTAAGCGGTTCTTGTATTTCCTATCTCGAGTTTTGGTTCCCTTTCCGCAACTGACGCTACAGCTAGACCACTCGCCCCAGGGACCCAGCTCGCATAGGGGATCCTCTTCTTGTTTTATCACTTTCACTGGACAGTACCTTTTAAACTTTTAGGATTAGCACCAGAAGACAAGAACTTGATACAAAATGATTTATACTTTACACGTATGAATCATATTTGAATCTGCTTTCAAACAAGTATACAATTTACAGCCATAGAAGTATGGAAGATCAGACTATTTTTATGTTAATATAACTATCAGCATAGCGCTCGCCGAGTGTGCAAATTTTTCGAAAAATTTTTTTCTCGCCATTCCCGCGTCAAAACGTGCGAGACGTTCAGAACTGTAGCTGTAGCTCTCCCCGTTTTTGAGATACAGGAGAAATATTATTTTCCGGGTGAAAGTTTATTTTGTCGATTTTTTCAAAAAGATACATTGACACGCGCTCAATAACTTGTGGCGTCTTACAAATTTGAGAAAGGACGTGCCAGTTGATGGCAATACCGAAACTGAAGCCTTTTTATCCTGAGAATTCGCGTTCTCGAGATGTGATCGTTCAAAGTTGAAGAAATGCAAAATTTTTTCCCGTTTTGTAAGTAAACTGACGGCTTTACGGTCCAACTGAGGACATAGATTTTTCATGAATATTTCAAACTACCGGGCGAGGCGTAGCGTTTCAAAAAAATCCTTTCACTAAGGCCATGCAATAAGTTATTACTCAAAAAAGCTTTGTTACTCAAGTACCTAGAAATTATGAAAATTAATTTTGCAGCACATATTAATAATTCAGTCACACTAACTTCTGCACAGCTTCGCAGTTGGCCCTCTCTGTGAGCTTGACATGACACCTATACTTGCTGTCTTCCATCTTGTACCGACGTTGCTTATACTTGACCCCGCGACCACACGTAGAAGAACAAGGGGACCAGGGACTCCACTCGTCAGTTTCACAAAGTCCGCCGATGGTTTGGTCGGGGGCGGCTGGCTCACACGGTTTTTCGTACAGTCTCTGCCGGGAGAGATGCAACCGGGCGAAGGGTCGCAGGGGCGAAGCCTGGTAGAAGGGCGACCGAGGGTCGGTGCCACGAAGGCGACGGATGGGGTGCCGAGGAGCGGACGGACGTCTGGGTGACTTGGAGAGAAAATTGTATTATTTTTTATAACTTGGATATAAATTTTTGTCAAGTATTTCTGGTGTTGTTATAAGAAAATGCTTCATAAATATTTGTTTGTAATTCGGTTATGAATGACCAATGCCTGAGGGATCTATTACTTTTAGGGTGTGTAATATGAAATGGGCGGGCAGTCTCACCCCCTAGTTTGGGGAGTTAACACAGCAGTATCATGTTGAACATAATGGAGAGCTTACGTTCCATTATGCCACTCATTATTAACCACGTGTAATAAAGATTAATAGCTGTAGCTCCAGCTCCAATAGTTCATAATAATGGGAATATAATGTTTTATTTTAAATGTACCAAAATGTTGTAGGTTTAGATAATTTTAATTAACACGAATGAATAATATACCAATAATCAATGATGTATCACTCCGAACAGTTCTAATAGCGCACAACGTCATTGTTCCATTTTGAACAAGATTTGAGAATCTTTTACAAGCAGAAAAGTAAACGAGCATTCAGGCAGTCAAATTTCAAGAGCATTACGGTACAATCATCTCTAAAAAATCTTACTATTAGAATAACTCAAAATTTTGGCCATAGATTTTGCTTTACAATAAAGGTGAGATAAATGACTTACTATATAACTAACGCCGTCATCGGTGCCCGCGTCCCAAGGATACAAGTTGAGGGTCCTCGATTCCACCCAGGAGCAATTGCTGAGGCAGAGCTCCAGGCTGGATACACCAACTATCCAATCAGGTGAAGGGTCGATCATTGATACCAGCGACATCAAATGGTGACGACTGTCTACGCGGAACACTGCAAAGGTTTTTCCTGTGATGTTCGGGTAGCTGATACCACGGGCTTTGATTATTGTTCTGATATGGTCGCTCTGAAAAATGTAATAAACTGTCTACATGAGAAAAAAAATTGTACGTTCGATACCAAACACTTTTTTGTGTGTTCCAAATTGTTACAAAATGTCTAGAGATGATTCGGTTTAAATAGGAAAACTTTTTCGAAACATTTCGATTTAACAAGGAGATTTGAACCCAGTGGACAGCTCATGGAGAAAATAAGGATTTCGAAATTAAGCTAATTTTAACAAAAGGATGGATTCTCCTGGTTGAAAAAATGGTCTTCAGCAGAATGTAAGAATCAGGTCATGGCATCATATATAAACTCACCTTAGCTTTGAGCTCACTTTCGAGCATCCTAGTGTTGCCGTTTTCAGCAAGCTGTCTCAGTCCCTCGCTGGCCATTTCACCGTAATTCCAAAAGGTATAATTCACGGTGTGAGAGGCCCCGATAATATCGCTGAACCGAGTCAGTCATCCGTTTGAGGGAAAATCCTTTGGATGAGTGTTGCGGGACCACAGACCTTCGAATGTAACCTGGAATACTCATTGTGCTTATTATGCCGCCCACTTTATCCATATTGAGTCAGAAGTTATGAACTAATAAACAAACTCAGTGTGACAATAATCTATGCTCTTCGCTCTTTATTCATTAACAGGTATCTCTTTCTCTTTTTGCAGAAAATATGTTTAAACTTTCCTGTCAATTTACAGGAGGGTACATACCCTCCTGTATTTTAAAAGATTTAAAAGACGGGAAAAGTCAAGTAAGAATAAGTTTTAAAAAGCATTTCGGTCTTTTTTGATAAATTGCAGGAAATGCGGGATTTTTTTTTGCAGACAACAGTTGGACAGGACAATGGGAAAATGGTGACTGTACCAATGACTTTAACCTTGGGGATCTTAACTTTCAAAGAGCCTTGCAATTGGTTTACAAGGTCAAAGTCGTTAGTACAGTTAAGATGACCCCAATCTACAATGCACTCTTACCTCATACTTGGCTTCGTCGCAAGCGCAGCATTGTGGAAGAACAAGTGGCTGCAAATTGTCGCTGTCTTCGCTGACTTGGCAGAGGACTTTGGTGAGTGCACCATCCTCACTAAACCAGAGATCGGAGGATTCCACTACGCTGGCTTTGAATTTTACACATCCACTTCCAGGAGGTGGTGCAATCCACAGCACCTGGGACATTATTAGAATTACAATGAAACGATTACAAGGTAATCACTTTTTGTGGAAAACCTCATTATTAGGAAAGCTACCAAAATATAAAGTTCCTAAAATAAAAAGTTACCAAGTATGTTGATTTTTGAGATGATACTTTTGATGAGATGAAAAAATATTTTTGAGGAATGGTTAGCCGAAAGTCCGGAGCAGCGCATGATGTTTCGCTAATAGTGGTGCCATTTTGTATCGTATACAGGCAACCACTTTCAAGACTTTCAAGCCATTAAAAAAATGCATTGAAAACCACAAACTTGCAGATTGCTGCTTCAAACAGTGCCCTAGCAGGATGACGAAAATGGTACCAAATGGAAGAGAAAGGCATTCTGCACATCATATGGCCAACCATCTCAGAATCCTTACTAAATAAAAAAATAAAAATAGCAAAGCTGTCAGATTCAAACATTGATCATTGATTCAATTATCTAATTAGTTTTTTTTTGTTTCTTTGATTTAAAAAATAATTTTTGTAAGGATTCTGAGAGGAATTAACCGCTAATGTGCTAAATTCCTCCATCACCTATTTGATACCGACCATTTTCGTCCTTCTAGGGCGCAGTGGAAAGTAGAAATCTGGTGGTTGTTCAATCCATTTTCGCCATGGCAAGTCTTGAAAGTGGTGACCTGTATTATATGGGTGTATGCGGTGTTCAAAAATGGCAGGTAATAAGAAACTGTCTTTCTTTTCAACTTTTTCAAATCGCAGTTACTGATTTTCTTGATTCCAATCCAAAGGAAATTGATTTGTAGGGTAGGCTTTAGGCTACTTTTCCCCTATGCAAGATAATTAATACAAATTTTAAAAATAATTAAACTCTTTAATCAAAAACTAAAGGAGGGGAACAAGAGACGATTGTAATAACTTATTGATATTTAACTAGTTACACAAAACACAACTTATATAAAGGAACAAGAACCAAAACAAAAGAATGTTCTATAGGTATAATATGAACACTTACATCATTAAGTAGTTTAGATCATTCTTTCTCAGCCATAAGTACAATGCCGCGATTCTATCGATCTATTCATTTGTAGAAATGGATGTTTTTTGCTTCACTGCAGACTCATTATTATTACATACCTGTATTTCTCCTTTGGGCTGGGTGTCGGTTTCCACAATGGAATCGCGGCAGCCGTTGTTGAATTTCGTCAGGGAATCCCCGTACAGCTGAAGCGACCCAAGGGACGCATTGTTAGAATTACCAGTTTCGCTGTGTTGGATCGCTAATATGAACCTTATGAACTTGTAAGCGGTGTCTTCTCTTTGCACTCCTTTCAGTAGCACTGAAAGGAAGAATAATCAAGGACTAGAAAGAATGTAGTTGGAAATTTATTGCTTTGGGGGTAAGGGAGATTAGCGGGTAGATGGCTAATTGGGGACATTTATTTTAAGGTCTGAGGACATCAATAAGGCGAAGAAAGCGGCGAGATTGCGATTGTGGATAATTAGAGAACGGTTCGCCAAGTATCGATTCAACCTATATAAGAATGGGGTTCGGGATAAAAGACAACCTTTGATTTCTCTAATGTTGAGTATAATAAAAGCCCCTTGATGGAAAGCAAACTAATCTTGGCTCTCGGTTGACTGATGGTGATAAGGTGAGATTTATTTTCTGCAGGATAAAAAAAAAATCAAAGCTTGGAAGGGTTTTACATTATATAGAGGGTGTATCAACTTCACTTAGGCAACGGTAAATGACATGCAGATCTCGTCAGAACGAAACTTTTTTTTTATTGGAATTTATTGGAACTCTGTTAGAACTCGCATTTTTAAGATTTTGTCCAAATGAGAGCTTTTTTTGAAAGCTCCTAATCTTCAAATTCAGCTTAATTTCAATCCAGTTTAAGTCCAGTTTCTATCTCTGTTGTAGGTATCCAAAATGGCGGTTAGTCAAAACCTGGAAGGCAAAACATTTAATCCGGCAAGAGAAAAATTAGGTAGGTGTGCTTCATTTTTGATTCAAACTCAGAGATTTAGAATTTGATAAAGTTGCTATGAAAATATTTTTATCTCTCTTCAGCACGACCTGTTTGGTTTATGTAATATTATAAAGCTATAAAAATCAAAAAATCCTTACAGTAATATGAAAAATTTAATCCAAGACGTTTTGGAAGTAGATGTTTATTATTTTAAAACCTCATCAGTATGTCGGACTTAAACGCTTCTTGATAAAAAATCTTAATTAACTTTTTACTTAACTGGATTATTTTAACTGAAACTGTAATATTAAGTGGAGTTATGAAGCTACAGGAGCTTGTAGGTTTGAAGCTAACAAGAAAAGCAGTAGGTACATGGTACCATACTTTAAAACTAAATAAGCCATGAAGCGATAGAAGCGGCAGTTCGGCTAATGCTTCTCTTGACACCAAGTTAAGTACGAGCCAACTGGCAGACTGGCAGCTGTTCGCGAAACAGGGCCAACTTATTCAATAGCTTTTGAAGCATAAAAAATTCTATTCATACTAAGTGCAAGTAGTGAAGTTGAATTTTCTTAAATATCTATGAAAGAAAATAGAGTTAATATAAAAACAGGCTGATTTTCGATGAATATTATACTCCCTGTATAACTCCAGTTGCAAATTTACCATCTGGTAATGCGATTATTCATTACAACATTCTTCTCAAACTTGAACGGGCAACTTAAATTAACAAACCGCTAAAAAGACGAGCTCCTGATTTGAGTCGAGGGGAGTTTTCCTGGAATTCGGTATCTAGAATGTCTATCAAATAATATTTCTGCAATTAATTAAAATTTAAATCTTATTAATTGTATTACACAAAAATTACTTTACAAACTTTCAGGATGAAGATTTCAATTTCGCTTCAACTTGATAAATAATTAATTTCCTGATAGGGGCTTTGTAAAGGCCGACAGTTACTAGGGTGTGACGAACGTCATCCCTAAAAGAGCATATAGAACCGATTTATAACGTCGGGCATTGTTTTTGCCAGGTTACGTGTGGGGATTTTCCTTGACTTCACATGAATTGCAAATTAATCCTGGAAATATGTCAACAGAGCCGGTGTCAAGTGTCGGGCGCAGAAAGCGGTCCATTCTTCAGCCCCAACCCCTCCCAGAAGGGAGAATCCTTCCAGTCTTGTTCACATGACGCTTTCAATGAATTCATGCTCATTCACGCTGGATTCAATTCGCTAGTTGTGTTGTAACTCACACGATCCACTCCTTCTTGGTTCGGGAAATGGAATTGTATTTCCTGGTCTAAAGGAGTCTCCGAGAATCCATTTATATCTACAATAATAACTCATGGAATATTATATCCGTGGAATATGAAGTTTGATTCCATAGAGATTATTCTCGTAGGTACACAGGGTGTCACAAAATATCCTTTTCATGAGATATACGCGTTGTGTCAAAACAGAAACAAGTTAATTTTGGGAAATTTGACTTTGCAGCTGCACCTCAATTCAACTTTACGCCTTTCAACCCCCAAATAATCATCCCCCATTGTTTTTTTTTTTAAATCACACCCCTAGTTTTTTTGCTCAGCCAGCAGGATTACTGCTTTGTTGTACTACTTGGGGGTTGAAAGACATTAAGTTTTATTGAGGGTGCAGCCGCTAAGCCACTGAGATATATTTGAAATTTCCCAGATCTAGAATAATGCAATTTCCCAAATAGAGCGGAATTTCATTTTTAAACGACCTCAAGGTGTGTTCTTTTTTACTCCATGGCTAAGTATGCTTAGATTTTCAAAAATCTCATTTCATTGCATTTAGAACGAAGTCAGTAATCCTGCTGAGCAAATAAATCTAGAGGAGTAATTAAAAAAAAAAAAAAAACAGTAGGTAGATAGGGGATGGTTACTTGGGGGTTGAAAGGTGTTAAGTTGTATTGAGGGTGCAGCCGCAAAGCCTTGGGGGTATCTTTAAAATTTCTCAAATTTCATTTGTTTCTGTTTCGAAATTACGCGTATGTACATCCCTTAATAAAGAATATTTGAGACCCCTGTATAATTTTCATATACGATTTACTTGTTTGTACTCGCCAAACTATCATGGCTATCGTAGATTTTCTAAGCTGCTGCATTTCTAAGTACCCTTATACCTAATTCTTTTATTTCTCATTATTAAAAAAAAAAAAAAAACTCCTGAGGGCAACTTTCCATGTAGAGCCTGGCCGTTTAGTCTGTTTAGTATTTACACGTTTCTGTTAATTTGAATCATCATCAACTTTAGGTTTTTCTTATATTAACGAAAAATTAATTTGTTACCAATTTAAAATACCCTTTTTGTTGCCTTTTTAAAGAAAAAAGTAGTGTAATTTTTTAGTTAGGTACTTACAAAATTTGATAAATAAAACTTTTTTTAAAATGTATTTAATATTAAAAAAAAATCCCAAAGTTTTATTTTTGATTTCTATTGTTGCATCATTAAGACGGGAATAAAATGCTTTTATTTGTGAATTATGACCAAAAATTCTAATAATATTTGCAACTATTTACCCCTTTAAATTTCTGGCATAATAGAAAAAATAGTATCTTATCCCATCAAACAACCAGGAATTTTTTTTTTTATAAATCTCTCTTCTAAGTCTCTTCAGCTTCTAAATCTCTCTGATGATGACACTACTTTTTAAAAGCAAATCTGTGATGATATACCATTTATTATTTCGATGAGATTCTGATGTTTGCTCTTTATTTTAATCTAAATCAAATGCTGCTTGTGAAATGGTAAAAAGAGGAACCTCCCGAGAAGATATACGATCCGTTTTTCGCAGCCATTTGTCCTTACCAGATTTTCACAAGGTACGCCAAAATTTCCATATCTAAGTATCATATACATTCTGACAAGGATATCTACCATTAATCTTGAGCATCTAAAAAATACATTGAGGACTTATGCTTATTATTACAGATCCGCCGTTGTTTTTTGCAGGATATGTATGCGATGGAAAATTGTAAAACTCTCGACATATTTATTTTAAAAGTTTTTCATACATTATCTAATAATCTTTGAAAGTAATAGCTGTTTTAATATACTGTATGAGTGGATTCTATACATCGTGGATATTTCACTTTATATACTTATATGAGACTTTTTTTCACTCGTAACGCCGCTGTTTCAAATGTAGACTGACAGTCTCCGCGCTTTATTTTTATTTATATGCCAAGTAGTTTCACTCAAGATGGATATATACATAGAGAAAGATCTCCCGAACAGTTTCCTTCCTTATTACGCGAATTCATCCGATCCTCCTTCTCTAACTTCAAGATCGCGAGCTCTCACTTCCACGTTAATTAATGTTCCGTGGTTTCACGCGGAAGTCAGAAACACGAATCTCCAGAATTTAATAATCTGACCAATATAATAATAATTACAAATGGCTGCGAGACATGGATGATGACACAAGAAAAAGAAGGGAAACATGTTTTGAACGTAAGATTCTAAGGATCCCTAAACCCTATACTGCAATACTAGCGCAAAATAAGAACAAATATTAATGCCAAGAAGTTGTATATAATGATTTTTAGGACCGCCATTTTAGGAGGAACGACCAACACCACCACTAGCTGAGAAATGATCATTAGAATGTTCATTTATGAGTTGGAGGGACAGTATCAGATCAACTAACCACAATAACCTACCCCTCGATCCAACCTTGAAGCGAAGGACGATCGTGTAAGTAAATTTTACAATCTGCCAAGACCCAATAGCCAATAATTCGGGTTGTAACTTGTAAAAGTAAATTTTTCAACCAAATTCATGAAGATCACTTTAATTGCCGTTTTCATTAATATTAGAGATTTGTTAGTATTCAACAGGACGGCACTCCTCCTCACTGAACATTGCTTATTCAGTAGGTTTCTGGAGTAATGGATTGGAACGAGAAGGGCTATTAAATGTTACTTACGGTAGATTTATCTTCATCAGATTTCTCTTCGTATGGATATTGGGAAAGTATTCGCGCTACGTTTCCATCTTCATTAAAAGGTCTGGGACAACGAATGCCGTAATATTACACCATAAATACTCCCGAAGGTGCCACACTAATCAGCGGGCAAGTATATTCATTAGTGCAGGGAAGAGTTTTTCAAGACTTTTATTACAATTTATTACTTGTTAAATACCTGCTGTATATCTTGGGCGATCATTACCGAGCAATTATAATGGGAAAAATAAAAAGAGAAGATTCTTTTAAAGCAAATACGGACTTTTGTAAAATTCTTATGTAATTTAATACCCACCTATATCCTCAACATTTCCTAAAACTTGTCTCTTCCATATATAGGCAGTTTTATTTGAAAATTTATATTGAATGAAATGACGGTAAGTCATGGAGGAATTTGAGGACGAAGGGGTGGTGACATTCCCGTCTGACAGAGTATTTAAATTCTGTGGGAAAAATTAAATCATAAAAATGACCAGCGGAACCTCAAACCATTAAATAGCATTTCCGTTGATCAAAACCAAAGTAATTTGCTGGCAACAATCGGGCAATTTCACTGGAACAGGAAGGAGGTAAATATTGAATGCGGGGGCCCTATAAACGGTTTAACGGCGTGACGTGAGCAGCAATATCTGGTGTAGCTCCCCGCGTTTCAGATATTTAATTCCTCCACGTCGCATGTGCGTGATTGATGGTTCATCAGATGTCGGCGGGAGGAGAAGGAGACCTATTTGCTTTGCCCCCTTGTTTTATCATCAATCAAATACAAAATCAGACAAAGTGTAGGTATGAGTAAATACCTGCATTTTGTTATATAAGTGTCATGTTACATCAGAAATCTGCCCAGATTTACTTATTTACTTCTACATGGCAATTCCTCTCATATTAAATTCCTCTCGCATTCATTGAGGCAGATCAAAATAAATGCGGTATGAAATAAATTTCCCACTATAATTTTTCGTTATAAAGTAACTTCCATTAAAACAAATTTTCTCTTTTAGGTGTCCCAATTTATTCCTCTCGTGTGAGAAGCTATTTTAATTTTCTTTATTTTTATATCTGGATGAAAATAAATGCATGGGGTCTCGATATAATTTTTCATTAAAAGAGGAGATAGTAAAAACAAACTGCGTCTTTTGAACGCTTTATCTGTCAGTTTTTCATCATATCTCGGCCATAAATTTTTAGAATTCCTGACCTTTTTAATATTAAAAATGAAACCCTCACATCGTAGGATCGCTCCTTTGCCTGCCTATCTGTTTGTTACAGCAATTTATCAATATTCAATTAAGATATTGTGCTGAAATTGAATAGTGAAAATTCTTCCCACCCCTTAATTACTGTTCCAATAGTCACAAATATCCAAAAGGTCGTAAAATAATTTTTAGTGAATCTTTCTAGTGAATTTGTATTTTTTGTTATTTTTCGAGATTTCGTTTAAAAACATCCATTCTATAAACTTTCCCTGAAACTGATGAACCAAAAAATGCTTCAAAAATTATGTTGTATTAAAAAAATGTATCAAAACACTTTTTCTACGAAATTTTCTGCACGGTCAAATTTTCTACGAGGAATCGAAATCTTCAGAATCAGATGGAAATCGACACCTAACTGAATCCCTCCCCAGAAGTTTTTTTTGTTTTGCCGTGGTCTATGGAGATTTTCTCAGAACGTTTCGTCTACAGCTGCGGTAGACATCATCAGCGGTTACGTCAGCGCAAGCGATACTTCTACTCCTTTATGAATAGAAGCGCTCTTCCAGCCGTACAGTTAGTCAGCAGCAACACACCCAGTAACACGTCGGATCTAGAGAATCCCACAATAGAGACTCGGGTCACTTCACAGAAAAACTTGAATCTTTAACCCTTCATCTCAGTGACATTCTGGTCAGTTTTGACGACGTCTCCCACTTCACCATGGTGTCCATCGACGAGACCCTTCAACACATTCAGCGCATCTTTCCTAGGGACATCACCACTCTCTTCCACCATGTACTCACCACAACCTATTTTCAGTAGAATGGTGACTTCTATGAACAACTGGAGTAAGCTGCTATGAGCATTCTACAAGGAATGCTTTGAAGCCACGACCTTAAACTCCGCCACAAACCGTCTTGTTGGTTCCTTACGTAGATACCTTCGTCATTTGGCAGCATGGAGAAGAGGCCCTAGAGGGATTTCTTCACCATAACAACAGTATTCACCCTCGCATTAAGTCCACAATGGAAAGAGAAAAGGATGAAAAACTATCGTTTCTGGTTGTCCTCATTAACAGGAATGAAAATGGCACCTCGGAGCAGAGGGTCTACCAAAAAACAACACACACAGACCGGTATATACACAAGAACTGCAACCATCATCCAGAATAAAAACGAGCAGTAATAAAAACCTTAGCGAATCATGCATCCCGAATTTGTCAGACTTAACACCTCCAAGAAAAGCTCGTCCACCTAGATCATGCTCTGCAGGCGAATGGCTACACTGCCCAAGAAATCAGGGGAGCGTTGCGACCCAGAACCCAACATCCCACGACACCCAAAGAACGATCACCAAGAGTTTCGGAGGCTGCATGAAAAACGTCACCGATCAAATCGGTAAACTCTTGCAGCACCATATGGCGTCAAAACCATCTGTAAACCTACACAATAAGTTTCGGTAATTCTCCGTTCAGCTAAAGACCCCATCGATTCAGTTTCGCAGTGTCAATCGCAGTGACAACACCTGCGTGACCGAACACAAGAGCAACTGTCGCCTAGGCCTGATAGACAAATTAACTGTCGCGGAGCAAGTCGTGATTCAAGGTTACCATGCCATATACTTCGAAGAAACGAAAACCCCTACAATCCCTACTACGAAAAACACTACTACACCCGTTTGCATCGTGCAGCAATTGAAATGTACAAACATTCAAATAATATCAACAGGTAGGAGGAAGGAATGAAACTGCGGAGGATTTGGCATCCCGCTTTACGTCAAACCCAAATGAGTCAGCGCCTAACTCAGGAACATATGCCATCATAGAAGAGACTGGCCGATGCAATAATGGAGATGGCAAGTGGAGGGGGCATGAGGTCACCAGACCATCACTCTATAAATGGAAACGCTCTTCCAGCTCCAGCCGTACAGTCAGTTAGCAGCGAACACGAAGACGAAACGTTGGGAGCAAATCTTCATGGACCACGCTAAAACAGCCTGGAATCAACTTTGATTTCAAGTCAAGCTTATTTTTGCATTTTTCCAACGTTCGCTTTAGATATTTATTGTTATACAGTCAGGTATCGTATACAGTTTTTAAGAGTCAGGTCTTTGTAGCAGAGCCTTGCCAGTTGATAGAACACCCTTTTTAAGGAATAAAAGTCCCCAAAACATATGCCCAGAATGGCTTAGAAAAAAGTAAAATAAGGATAAGTATTCAAAAACGCTCAAGTTATTAACTGAGTCTCTTCAACTCTTTTCAAGATTCTTCAAGACTCTCTTCAAGTACGATGTAGAACTTTATATTTAATAATAAATTACACATATTATACTTAATAATATTTACATGTTGGGGTTGATAATGTTATTTAAACACGACAATCTTAAGGATAACTTTCACACAAAGAGCTTAAGTTGACCATAATTACTGCTATTATCCCTTTGCCTTCATATCCCTCTTCAATATATTCTGAATATATTGTATTTAGTAAGACGCATAATTTGGTTAAGCATAATTTCCCAGGTCTAACTGACTTGCTGAGAGTATTAAAGCTTTAGTCTTTATCCCAGTTACAAGTTCCTGTTATACGGTGCAAAATAATTCACCTGCAACCTGTTGGTAGAGGTGACAGATATTTATAACTAAGAAGAAAGTCGTTGAAACATGAAGATTTACAAACTAGAGAAGTTACGTTACTTTTTTATTGAAACTATGTTAGTACATACACTGAAGGGAATCCCTATACGGCGCTCTAGTATAGGTGCATGAGCGGATATAACGTTGACTTTGAATCGTTTCAGGTTGTACTCCAACTCCTCAGGAAGCCTATTTAGAAACCTTTCTTCGATGATCAAGAGGCCCATATCTTTTGAACGCTTCCCATAAAAAAATCTGTGAAACAGGTTCAGGTCAGCTACTTTTCTTCAATGTTGGAGAGTGTCTAAATTTTTTGTCAAAGCCAGGTCCCCGATTAAGTGGATGGCTGTTTTTTGAACGGAGTCAAGTAATGTCAGCGGACGTTTAGGAGGTGAACTCCAAACATGTGAGCAGTACTCCAAGGATGGTTGAATTTGCGCCTTGTATAAGAGGAGAAATTTTTGAGAAGCACTCTTCGTCAAACCTGCAACATGGTCATACCAAGACATGTTCGCTCCCAGGATCATGTAAAGCAAACTAAAAGGGATGGAGATTGAGGAGAGGAGTATTCCGCCATTAACACCACATCTGCCTCTAAACGTTAATATTTTTTGGAGAAAATAACTACCTGTTTTTTTCATGCAGCATTAACTTGGACTTGATTTCCATCTACTCAAGAATTTCTGTTTTTGTCAAGTAATGAAACTTCTTGCTCTCTGGGAAAATATGCTTTATAGATGCAAGATATTCGCCCATAAGAAGATTACTGTCACTGTCATCGGCAAAACTGTATATTGAATTTTTGATTGTGTCTATTGATAGACAGTGGGAGATATGTGGAAACGTTGACCACATGCAAGGAGCGATCTCCTTGCACGTCACAAGCAGAACTTCTAAGGCCTGCTGTTAGCCTGTAGTTTTGCCAGCAACCCAGCCTATGCCAGACACAGTCGAAAGCCCTAAAAATATTAAGCGCAACCACTCAAGATTTCCCAAGGTGCTGACTACGCTGTTCCACAGTTTGGTAACGTAGGTGAGGAGGTCCCCGTTGAGCTCTGTTTGCGGAAGCCGTACTGGTGGTTGCTGATTATATTCACCACTTCCAAGTACCTACTTCTTTAGAAGTTGATGGTTAATAGCTTCCTTCATAATTTTAGATAATATTGAAAATGATAGTACCTACCACTGATCAGTAGTTATTTGTTATGTACTATTATTGGGAATAGGCTGGACTCGCGCGCATTTCCAGCTGGAAGGAAATATTCCCTCGTTATAAAACATGTTAAAAAGTCAACAGAAGATCGATGATAGCTAAGTGCTGCATTTTTTAAGTACAATAACTTCTACGTCGTGGACTACAAAGGGTAGGAAGGTAGGTATATGTATAGTTCAGAATGTTTGAGATAATGTTCTAGAAATTGCATGCATACCTAGATCAAACGAAACTCGCATAATGTGCTTTATATTTAATCATTTCTCCTTTACCTTTACTAGAAAATTTTTTTCCTCTTTGTGAAAACTTCAATACCCGTATACCCGTGAACTTTCTTGTCTTAGGTCCCATGCAGGTTGTAAGAAATCTAGTTCCAGACATAATATGGTTATAATATTCTGTAAAGCAGAAATTTGATATTTTATCCTTCTTCTCGATCCTGATATAAAATCTAAGCCTTGAAGCTTATACGGTTATTCCACTATAAAGAATGTTAATAACCAGATCCCTTTTATCGTTTATACAAGTTAAAAGACACTTTTCCAAGACGACAAAAATGAAATAAGCTTTGTTATAGAACATCAGAACTCGACATGAATAAAATATAATTCGTATTGGAGTTGCTAGGATAAGCCCCTAGAGTACTAGAGCTTCAATGGAAGCACTTATATTAAAAATTCATTGCTCTCCATTATATTATTTTAGGTTCCTATCTACTTATGAAGTAGAGATAATGTGCTGCGTTATATCCAGATGATCCTGATGTGGTAAAAACTGAATTTCCATTGTACCGGGTGTCCCAACACTAGTGTCCACCCCCTGAATAGAGCTTAATTGTAAAGATAAAAAATTGAAACTTTGAGGATTTGTGTACTTGATATAGGACCACGGAATGGCATAATCAGTTTCATTAAAAAACATTTTTAATATCTTTTTAATAATCACCTTTTTCATGAGTCCATACTACGACACTGTCCAGTGCAGGTTCATTGTGCCGGCTAGCCCAGCAAGAGCCGTCCTTCTATTTATTTGGGCCTTGTTTACTTTGTCATAAAACTTTATGCACCTACCGTTTTCAGATAATATTGATTATATTGTTCAGATTATATTGTCTACCTGTCATTGCTATATAATTATATTTTATTTAATTAAAGCCTTATAATTAGTTTTTTCACATTTTTTTCAAGCGATTTTGATTTTATTAATCGATTTCTACCTATGTATTGAAAAAAATCGATTTTTTTTTCGACAATTTACCACCATATTACAGTTTTTTATCGCTGGCGCCCGAACTAATTTTTTTTAATGAAACTGATTATGCCATTCCGTGGTCCTATATCAAGTACACAAATCCTCAAAGTTTCAATTTTTTATCTTTAAAATTAAGCTCTATTTAGGGGGTGGACACTAGCGTTGGGACACCCGGTACGGTGTTATTATACTGGGTGGTTCATGACTTCTGTCTACCCCCGAAATAGAGGCTAATTTTAAAGATAAAAAATTTATGGTAGAGTGACCAGAACAAATTCGATCTTTCTTCAATATATCGGTAAAAATTGTTTAATAAAATCAAAATCGCTGAAAATAGATATAAAAAAACTAATTACAAAGCTTTAATAATTAACTAAAATACATAAAATACAGTGTGTGTCACAGGCATGGTACACCCCTTTTTTTTCTTTTTTTTTCTGAGATAATTTTTTGAAATTTGGTACGTCGCATATTCTCGATAGAGCGCACTTTTTAGCAGAAAATTTAATTTTTTCCCACATCCGGTTTTCCCGGAAATGTTACCAACTTTTTATTTTTAAATGGGACACCCTATATATTATTATATTTTTGGATTCTATACATTTGTACGAATCCAACAATACCATATAAGTGCCATTTTAAATGTCAAATTGTTTTTATTTCATTTTTTATTTCTCAATTATAGTGTGCCATGACTATTTCGTTTTACTCCAATTGGATCATCTAATGCTAGAAAAATTTAATTTTTGTTCAAAGTACTAAATTAAGTGATTTATGGATAAATAATGCGCACCGGAATGATTTTTTGAGCTGAATTCATTTTTTTCAAATGATACCATATTGGTACCGAGGTACCATCTACTCGTACTCTTAATAAGTAACATTTTGGTGTACCCATTTTGCATCTGTGACGAACACAACTGAAGTCATGGCACACTATACTTGAGAAATAAAAAAATAAATAAAAACAAATTTGACATTTGAAATGGTACTTATGTGGTATTGTTGGATTCGTACAAATGTATAGAATCCAAAAATATAATAATATATAGGGTGTCCCATTTAAAAATATAAAGTTGGTAACATTTCCGGAAAAACCGGATGTGGGAAAAAATTCAATTTTCTGCTAAAAGGTGCGCTCTATCGAGAATATGCGACGTACCAAATTTCAAAAAATTATCTCAAAAAATAAAGAAAAAAAAGGGGGTGTACCTTGCCTGTGACACACACTGTATAGAAATGACAGGTAAAATTATTGATATATTAGTAATAAAAGTGATCAATAACCTGAACGGGGTAGGTATCTATTATAAATCCTATGTAAACATTCAGATTTAATGCACATTCGATTCAATGACACACTACATTGTGAACTTAGCTGCCTAAAGCTATGGTTTGTTAGGACTGTAGGCGACGCAAAGCAGACAGTCGGTTGTGCGCCTCGGACTTCTGTTGAAATCTAGAACTCAAGAAGACGCGGAGCCGGTTTGTTAGAATCTGCGCAGATAGACTCACGGTAGGCGTAAAATTATCTGCGTCGTTCTTTCGGTCGGAATCAAACTCGATTTGATTTCGACGCAGTCGTTCAGCTGAGCATACAGCTGACAGTGTTGAAACAGTGGTAAAAAGCCGTTATTTGAAAATTTGAAAATGGTATCCAAGTTTTCAGCAGAGGAAGACGACAAATTGAGAGACCTCGTACGAGAACACCTAAATATGCACAGCCCCTTCCAAACTTCTATTAGAAAACATTCCATCTTCACATTTATTCTGGCGACGACAACTAATTAAACTCTAAAGAAGATCTTCATGTTCTTCTTTCGCAGCATTACCAGCATTCTTCGCAGTATTGCCAGCAAAAATATTCAGCCATTGTTATCATATAAAGAAATTTTGCCAAAATTAATAATAAAAATACTTATTTATTTTGTTGTCTGTGCATATCAGCATACAATCACGTACTAATCCATTTCTAACAAACCACCCTCTCTTCAAAACCGATAAAGTTGTACGCTGCAGATTCTGTCGTACGCGTACGCCGTCCGTAACGGACAGTTCTAACAAACCATAGCTTTAGGATGTATGGTAGGTACTTACGCTATTCAAATTATTAGTCAGTTTTATTACTACCATATTTAGTTTTTTATATTTCTTTTCAGCTTTTTTGATATTATTAATGGATTTCTACCGATGTGTTCAAGAAAAATCAATTTTTGTTGGCCACTCTACTATCAATTTACATTTTTTTACCGCTATTTGCAGAACAAAAAAAAATAATTAATCTGATATGCCATTCTATGGTCCTATATAAATTACAAGAATCCTGAAAGTTTCAATTATTATTGTTTATCTTTAAAATTAACCTCTATTTCGGGGACGGGAATAAGTGATAAGTGACACCATGTACATACAGTGTGTACAGTTTCAGATGGTCAATTTAAGTTAGTTTCAGATGGACTACATGGGGATCTTTGAGAGTATGATTTCTGTTGGATAAATTTGGTAAATTGGTAAATTTTGGACACTTCATGACTGATTTTAATAAATAAAAATGTTTTGTGTTTTGTCATTTAAGAGCTCTCATTGAATCTTACCGTTTAAGATCTTTATAAAATCAGTTAGAACTGAAATAACGTTGTGCTCTAGAATAAGGAAACCAATCAGTCAGGCTGTTAATTATAAGTCAAAACAATTAATCTGTTTCATTAAATTTTTGTTTGATCATTTGTGGGTCTAGTGAATTTCCTGAAAAGTAGGGCAAGATAAAACCTACAAGTCCTCCACAACACAAAGTCTGTCGCGAATAAAAAAAGTAAACACGAGAAATATGTTAAATTTCTAATTTCACTTAAAAAGGTAAATAACATTATGCAAACCGTCATTTCCTTATCAGACGTAGACGGAGTTTTCTTTGCCGCTGTTCTTTCTTCGATTAGTTCAAAGGACAAAATCTGCCATTATGGGACGGGCAAAATAAAAGTTAACACGAAATTCTTCGTCAAGAGTGAACAATAAAAATTTGGCTAGTGGACCATATGAAAGAGTGAGACAAGGTGAGATAAGGTATGTCTTCTACAAGTCAATTACAATTCATTTGTCATCAGTTCAGATAAAAATCTGAAATTTCATTAAGGTTATGGTTGTGTTTCTGTCAGTTTACAAACGTCTCGCGACACTTGGATTATTATACGAATAGGTAACCCTTTAGTCTAATAAGATATTTCTCAAAGGAGAACAAAGGAAGCTTTTTGGCTGCAAATGATAGACATACGTTATAATTACTTCTTTTTTTGCAACTTTCTCTCTACATTTCCTATTCCCTATCCAGTGACTGATTTCTTTCACAGCCGTCTAGAACGAAAAACAAAAACACAACGTAGGGTAGGATCCGCTTCAGCTAATTCTTCAGCTACGATCACGGTTTCAATTATAGGATTTATATATTTTCGGTCTTCTCGTCCAGGTGTTTGTCAGGTGGGGGGTGTAATTTGAAACGTAGGTTTTCAGTGCCGCCTAATTGACAGTTTTAAAGTTAAGTATTTTCTAATCACAAAATTCTCTGTATGTAAGTAATTAACTATTAATAAAGTAATTAATAAATTAGAATATTCACTATGTATGGATAAGTATAATGGCAGAGGAAATAAGTGTACCTATACGGGAAACCATTATCACGTTTTTGAATTTAGCCGAGCTTCAAGATGAACTGTAGGGTTGAAAATTGATTGTTTCCGTTAGAACGTCGAGCTTTTACTGAAAAAACTTACCGTAGAGTAGGATGTAAGGGAAGCGGAAGTTGGGTAGTCCTGCGGGCTGATACAATAATGTCAAATTAAATTCTTCTTGATTGACCGTTTGAAATTTATAGAGTTCTAAAGTGAATTTAATTTAAACCTCAGTTGAGAGACTTCTCTCTACACTGTATTAGGTACCTACTCTTCAGTCTATACTCTACAGGGTGATCGAGTTAATGGCTTAAACAATATGATGTTATAATATAAGTAAATAAAAATTTTATGAATAACATATCACCATTCAGCAATACTTGAACATACAGGGTGTTAGTTAAGTACGGGGCCAAACTCCAAGGGGTGCTTCCTTGAGTGATTTTAAGAAGAAAAGTTCAAATAAACATGGGTCCGAAAATACATATTTTTCAAGATACAGGGTGTCAAACTTTTATTTATTTTTCTCGAAAACAAAGCAAGATATGAAAAAAACTAGATAAAATAGTTGTATTTCTAGTTGCTTAATTCGAAAAAAATACAAAATTAAAAAAAAGTCAGTGGCGCCCAATTTTTTAATCAAAAATATTAGTTAGACTGTCTTCCGGGACGCCACTGGAATTAATAATTTTAATCTATTTGGGGCTAAATTACCCTCTTGTTATTACAAACAGAACTGCCAAATTTCAACAAAATTGATTGAAAGAGTTTAGAGATATTCACGAACATTCGAATTTTTTTTTAAGTTTGACATCCTATATCTTCAAAAATATGCATTTTCGGACCCATGTTTATTTGAATTTTTCTTCTTAAAATCACTCAAGGAAGCACCCCTTGGAGTTTGGCCCCGTACTTAACTAACACCCTGTATAGGAAGAATTAAACATTTTTAATTAAAGAAAAGTTGTTAGGATTTTCTGGGCTGATAGAAAGTGATCTATTGATTATGAATAAAACACTAATGTTTTATAAAATTCTACTGTATATTGATCGATGATAGAAACGTTACACGTGTTTCGCTACTTTTCATGTAGCATCTTCAGACGTAAATAAAATTATTGATACAGTAACATAGCAACAGTATTACCTAAGTGATCATGAAACAAGTAACTAGATTTAAATGAATTTTTAAGAGAACTAACTAGATCATAATGTATTTCTTCAGAATCTTCTTAGCTGTTGATATCAAGAAGAAAATCAAGTAGTGGAGAACGATATGTGTCTAGCTGTTCATTTATTACTGTGTATTGTTGATTATGTAAATGTCTGTGGATCTCTAGAGATTCAAGAAAATTTAATTTAAAATAATGATCACAATGATGTAGTAATTCAATTTTGTTGTTTGATGTTAGAGTGTGATTGTTTTCTATTAAGTGTTTTGCAAAATTTGATCTTTCTGGATGCTTGAGTCTGTAAGAGTTTAGGTGTTCGTTGTATCTAATTTCTAGATTTCTACAAGTCTGTCCTATATAAATAATATATGATATAATATATCCTATATGAGTAATGGTTCTATATTGCTGAATGCAAAGGAAAAGTTATCTAAATTACAGAAACCTGGAATTTATCGATTAAACTGTTCTCATTGTAATTCAGTTTATATAGGACAGACTTGTAGAAATCTAGAAATTAGATACAACGAACACCTAAACTCTTACAGACTCAAGCATCCAGAAAGATCAAATTTTGCAAAACACTTAATAGAAAACAATCACACTCTAACATCAAACAACAAAATTGAATTACTACATCATTGTGATCATTATTTTAAATTAAATTTTCTTGAATCTCTAGAGATCCACAGACATTTACATAATCAACAATACACAGTAATAAATGAACAGCTAGACACATATCGTTCTCCACTACTTGATTTTCTTCTTGATATCAACAGCTAAGAAGATTCTGAAGAAATACATTATGATCTAGTTAGTTCTCTTAAAAATTCATTTAAATCTAGTTACTTGTTTCATGATCACTTAGGTAATACTGTTGCTATGTTACTGTATCAATAATTTTATTTACGTCTGAAGATGTACATGAAAAGTAGCGAAACACGTGTAACGTTTCTATCATCGATCAATATACAGTAGAATTTTATAAAACATTAGTGTTTTATTCATAATCAATAAATATGCAGAGATTCTACGAAGTAAGGGTTGAAAACATAAATTTTAAGAAAGTGATCTTTTGTGGTACTTACTTGAAATGTGGAATTAGATGCCACTTCATTTAAGTACCTATATTAAATTTTTAATTTAATATTTCTATACCGTATTGTTTAATTTCCTTTTCACCGAATAAGTGAGAGGTTTTTGAAATTGCAATTTTTAAGCTCTGCTGAATTTGTAATGTTTGTGAGTAAATAGAGGTAGCTTTGGGCTAATGAGAATTATTTTACTCTTTGTTTAATAAAATTTCTCGCTCTGCTTTGGATCTGAATTGAATATTATATGAAACTTTTGCAGAAATACAATTTAAGGTGGATACCTAAATATATGCATACATGGTTTATATACCTAACATATACAGGCTGTTTCATATAATTTGTTTCTGTATCTTATTTGGAAACTTGAAAGTGGTACCTACAAATTTTTTTCGAAAATGTTGTTTCGGATAATGAGAACTTCTATTATAACATGTAGGGTGATCAGAAACTCGCGTACTCGGAACATGTTGTGATAAACTGCACTTTTTAAGAGTAGTAAATTTTCTTACCGCAGTGCTGTAAGTTATTTTTTCCAAAGATATGACAATTTTTTGTAAAAATAAAAGTGGAAACCCTGCACTGAACATGTGAATAAGTTCGGGTTAGATATCATTTTCATTATTCTCATTTCCATGACAATGAAGGTATTTCAATATTTCTTACGATAAAGTTAGCTTGCAGTGTTGCCAAACTTCAAATTTCTTTCAGATTTAGGTATGTTGTTAATTTTTAACATTTTAAATTTCTCTGTAATAGAGGTTTCGTGAAAAAAATATAGAATTATGTAGGATTCGTCTAACATGTCCATACCGCCGACGCTTCTTCTCCTCTCGATTTGTTCCCCCACCTTCTTTTCTACATTCATTCTTCTCTTGATTGCATCGTTTCTTATTCGGTCGATTTAACTTAAGTCAGATCAAAATTCAGCCCCAGATCATCTTCTTCTTGTGCGATGATTACTTGATCGTCTGCTAAGATAAAGATATGGCTGTTTCTGATCGGAAATCTCCGTTCCTTTACATTTCGCCTTCCACGACTTTAGTGTTTTTTGCAGGAATATCTTGAATAGTGTGGTTGATGCCACCCTATCTGGGCCAGACACTGTTGATAACCGCTTCATATGAGTCAGACATGACTGGTATGTGCTTTTATGTTAATTCCCAAAAGGTTGCCACTTCTGCCGATTCGCCGTATTTAAGTCAATTATTGAACAAAATGGTCCTCTCTAAGGTCAGAGCGGGAAGAAGTAATTTGCAAATTTCTTGTTTCCATTAATTATCCTATGGCGAGTTAAGAAAGCCTTGACTTTGTATTAGAAATGTGGAAAGAGGTAGGTGACTTAAACATCCTCCAGGAAAATATTTTATTTTCATTTCACTATTCCCGCGAGTAAATTCCCTGCTCTACCAAGGAAAGTGGTATCGAAACTACATTCTCATGTTCTAATAACTCTAACTTAAAGCAAGCTTTACATGTGTTTACCGGTAATTTTGCGGAAGAAAAGTTTTTTTTATATTCCTATTCTATGAATGACTAGGGTAGGTGGAATAGAAAGTTGCAAACATTTACAATTTTATTATTATAATCTCTTACCTGTGTACTGTTCTCCAGGAACGTAGGCTTCCAAGTTTCCGGAAATCTCTATCCTATATCTTGCGAGATCCTCGTTGGATTTGGGAACTGTAAGTCCCACAGGATCGAGGCCGCATCCCTCGCCATTTCCCTTATGCTGGGAGAGGGCGAATGAAGTCAACAGAAGCATCTGCCAGCAGGCCAGGACAATAATCCACATTGTAAATCCTTGCTATCCTAAAAAAAATAATATAAATATTACATTTTAAGTAAATAGGTACACTATACAGCTTACATTTTGTTTTTTCCAGACAACAAAAAATTAGCCTTAAATTTCTATTAATCTCAATGTTTACAAATGTTTTCGCAAAGCAGTAATTAAAAAGGTCGTACAATAAGTTAATTGGGTAAGTTTCCAAAGATAGGTTTATCAGTTTCAGTAGATTAAGTTTGTAAGCACAGAGACATGAGAAGCAATTTTTTCACTTTGTTATCAAGTTTAATTGATTCACCCCAAAGTTTTGAAGGAATGAATGGAACTTTAAATTGTTCTTCCGTCAACAAATTAAGTTTTAATTCTAAAACATATATTGGGACCGCCTGACTCCTTTCATATAAAATTAATAAACTTCTTGCGACCGTCTATCTAACTTGATCCCTGTTGTAGTATTTTATTAAGAAATCATTAGGAGCCTGTAAAAAAAGTTACACAACGTAGGGCAGGCTAAATTTTGTGGAAATTTCTAGAAACACGAAAAATCTGTTCGGCAGTTTTTTTGTTTTGTTTTTATATCTCACTTCTCCGTTCTGTTTCGGGTCTAAGTAAACTTGCAAAGACTCAGACGGAACGTGAGAAGGTGCTCCCTACTATTTTCTCAAAAAAGAGATTGGTAAGTTGCACTGTTGCTTTCGAGATTAATATCTTATGAAACATTCTTTAAATTTAAGTTTAAATCACATGAGACGATAAACATTCAGTAGGTAATCAAATCTATTCTAATATAAATGAGCATAAGAAAGGGATTTTCAAGTTTATAACCCAAGTTCGTCACAAGAAGGCATAGTTTATGGAGCAAGAAGTTTGTAGAGAGTCAACATCTAAAAGAGAACATGGCTCAAATATTTAAATATTGGTTTTGTTAACAGAAGTTAATTATTGCAAAGATCAACATTCTGTTAGTTAATTGTTTGAACTTTTTGATACTTGACGAAATCAAGCAAAACTTAAACATTACTCGGTCGGTAGTATTTATATGTAAGTCTACCAACTTCATTAGGAGTACATTATTATGATAACAAACCCCGGGGTTCACTTTAGGCTACCAGAATGGATTGGAAAATTTCAAATGGTTCTCCTGATAATATCCTATATACACTTCAGAGGAAGTCGGTATCTTGCAATAGCATTTGACGAAACTACCGCTGCCACAATTCCAGATATCGTCTTTGATGCATTGGTGAGAGGTGAGATTAACTTCTGGCTTGGAAAAATAGAGATAATTATTTGTTAAAAGTTGTTTAAAATTATTGCTTTTATATGGAGACTGTCATTGTGAAATTTCTTAAGATTTTAAGTTTTGAATTGATAAATTTGCTATCGGCCACTAAATTTGGTATTCTGGGATATTTCTGCCAAATCTAGCATACTTTTGGGAACTGCAGGTGGTGATTTTGGTGGTTGGAGTGCTTTCTTCGGAGGTTGAATGGTATTTTCTGGCAGACGAATTATAAGCTCATCAATGCCTTGTTTGATAACAACCCTGGTTCTGGTGGGATTATTGCCGTTCAAAACTTAGATGCTCAATACGATCTTTCAAGGTTAATTTTTGGTCATATTACATGCTAAATACAGTAGTGGGCGGTGTGAGTTCTTTACGTTTTGAAAACAGCATAAATTTTGTCATGGTTGGGGAGAAGACAATGTCATTTTTTAGGATCAGAGATCAGCAGTCGAAGAATTTTGCATAAGTAGTTGAATATGCATCATAATCTTTGAGGACTCTTGAGCAGCAGGTGACGTGGTGTTACGTCTCCTTTCCCGCAGAATCTGCAGACGCCATTTTCTTCTATGTCTAACTTCCTCAGGTGTTCCTTGAGCTTGCAATGTCTCGTTAGGAATCCCGTCAGTGCTCTGAGACGTTCCTTGCAGGTCGAAGATATTCTTCAACCTCTCTCGGTTAAAATTCCCGAGAAGTTCTTTGGCTTGTCTCAACCCCGAGAGGTTCCTCCAATGGGTTTCTCTCAGGTTTCTTCTTCCTTTTGGAGTTCTGCCTTGAAGAAAGTATCTTCGAAGCCACAGAATGGTTCTGGTCCTATGAAGGGTGTCGATGCTCCTTTTCTTGCCAATGAGTTGGCATTCTTCTTGCGTTCGAGGTGGTCTCGAGCACAAGGATTGTTTAGATTGCCGACTGTCTTGACGGGTGACAAGCCCCGCTCGGTCCGCAGTCTGTTTTGCGGTGATGTCCCGCGAATTCTTGGTTTTTTGTTTCTTACCATGGTTGATCCCACGAGTAGCTAGGGAAGGGTGTTCCACCTATGCAGAGCCCCGCATGCAAAGGTGAGGGGATTGATACAGTGGGGTGCCCCCTGGTGCCCCAAGGTTGAATCCAGTAGGGCTGGTCTTCTATCCAGTCACGCATCCCATCAGCCTGGACCCCCGCCTTGGTATTGGTATTGGTATTGGTATTTTAACTAAATGTGAGAGATGCTATATTAGGTCCCAAACACTGAAGCCAGCGGGCTTATTGTATTTCTCACATTTAGATTCTCCCTGATTAGAAGAGCTCCGTTCCTTTGACAAGGTTTAGCAGTCCGCTAACCAAGGTTTTTTCCGCCAGATGGCTCCCGGGACTGATTGGTCCCAGGACCGCATAGCGCGTTCGTGCGAGTGCTGGACACTCGAATATCACATGAGAAGCTGTCTCGTCTTCTTCATTGCAGAGTCTATAAATTGGGTCTTCTCTGTATATCCCCAGTTTATGTAGGTGCACTCTTAGGTGGCAGTGTCCTATGAGAAGACCCACCACCGTTCTGATCTGCATTCTATTTAGACCCCCGCCTTAGGATTTAGGTTTTTCAGTGAGGTTGTCTCCTCTTGGTTCCGGCGATTAAGCCCAGACCCCCGCATCTCTCTGTGCGCGGAACGTGACCACGACAACAGATGATACGGTATATCAGATAGTCCACAGTCGGACATCTCTGGCGCCGTTTCCCCTAGTGCAGACCTTTAGTCACGACACGACAACTAGGTTAGGGGAGGTGGTCCGCGGCAGGGCTTTGAGCTACCAGTATAGAATTTTACCTCCGACGAGCTCTATCACCGCTGCTAACCTTACTCACTTACGCTCATTGTAAGGCCTTCCCCCTATCCGCCACCTGGGGACGCGCCCGATGGGTACTCAACCGCACAGGTGTATTTAAACGGGCAAGTTTTTTGGCCCGGATATGTGCCCGGAGACCACGGGGAGTCTCCATTGGTTGCGCATGATATTTTTAGGGATTTCGACCATGTCTGATATGATGGATTGTTGGCAAAACTACTTCTGGCTTGCCCATTATCTCGGAGGTCACCTCGCAAGTAGCCGTCGATGGAGTTTGTTCTGAGACCTTTTCTATCAAGTTGCCGCTAAACCAAGTCCAATTTAATGTTGAGAAAACCCAACCTATCATTCTCTTCAAAATTACCAACGTTTTGGAACCTGATATGACAAAAAAAAATACTTCTTCCATCACCAACTCTTCGTTTGCTTGGCGTGAGTCTGGGAGCGAACATGTCTTGGCATGATTACGTTGCAGGTTTATCCATGTAGCGAGTTATGTAGGAGATAGCTCCTTGCGGGTGGCCGTCAATGGGGTTCTTTCTAAGACCTTTTGTACCAATTTCGACGTAGCTCCAGGTTTCATTTTAACTCCAACTCAAGTTACCGAAATAGAGGTCAGTTTAATGTTATCATTTTCGCCAAAAAAGTCAATGTTGTGGAGCCAGATATGGTGATGATGGCGAGACACTCTCTTCTTCAATCTTCGTTTGCTTGGCCTGAGCCTGGGCGCGACCTGCCTTGCGATGATCATGTTGCAAATTTGGCGAAGAGTGCTTCTCAAGAATTTGGAACACTGTTCCGCACAAATGAATTTTATATCCACTTGATCGGGTATCCGACTTTGACTAAATATTTAGATAGTCTTGAACATCGAAGAAAAGTGGTTGACCTGAGCCTGTTTGCACTTAAAATGCTTCCAGCTATGGAATGTCGTAGTATACTGGGGGCGTGTTCTTTTTTCTCCACATTTGTGACATTAATGCTCTAGACGTAAGTTGTCCAAGATTTTTTATTACTTTTTTTAATTAGACAAAGATCAGATACAAATTTTTACTCAATTTGCACTCTTAGTTCGCAAGGAATACATATCCGAATTTTGGGAGCACTTTCCTTCAATAAACTCATTTGAACAGCTTTAACAATAGAACTTCTATTCACAACTGAGTCAATGTCTTCACTGCATAACTCAACAGGTTTTTATTTAAGTGCTCATGGAAGTCACACAAAGTCGGCCATTTTAATTTTTTTTGCATTGCTTTAGATGGTTGCTGTTATGATGGTCATCTAGAAGGATAACAAATATCTATGTCTATAATCGGTGACAGAAAAGGTTCCATTGAATCGAATGGATTTAGCAGCAGTAAGAGCCAGAAAGAGCTATGTTGTGAAGATCCATGATTTTCACTTGTCTGTATTTTCTGAGCTCCATATCACACTGTGTCCATTAAAAAGTCTTCGAAAATAATTCGGGACATGGAATCTTGTTAATCAAGCTGGATACTTCTACGGTAGTTATCTGTTGGTTTGAGGGAATATAGATCTTGCAGATGTTGACGAGAAAATGTAATACAAGTGTTCTTGATTCAGTTAATTCAGTGTAATTATTGTAACATAAACCCTTATTTTAGGGAAAGCTCTAATTATATTTTTTTGACATTCGTCCAGAGAGGAAGTAATTACAGTAGGAACAAAGAAGACATTCAACGTTAGGTAGGTAGTATTTACTGTTACACAAGATGGTTATCTCGGGAGCGAATGTTTATAATGTGTTTTTAGTGAAACAGCTCTTGAAAGAGGAAAGCATGTAGGAGACAGAAACGCTGCTAACGACTTATTTAATTGAAATTCAGCTACTTAGAAGACATATTCAAGCAAATAAGTAGATAAGTATATTAAATTTTCAGCAGAATGGAACAAGTATGGACGAAATGAATGTTCTTGACAGAAAAATGATAATAATAATAATATTATAAATGGAAATATAGATCAATATAGGGTAGCCTATCAAAATGGCGGTTTAATAATTTTATTTATAATTTACGCCATTTAAATCAAAATTTGTGTTATTGCTTGGAAATTAAAAAAACCTTCTTGCGCATCAATCGCAGAAATAGTGTATTTTTATGCGATTCAATAATAAATATTTTCTTCCTATTTTTTTTTTATAATGAATATAATGAAAAAATAATCCGATTTTTTGGGGGGGGAAAAGCGGAAAACCACCTACCTACCAAAAAAAACCTTCTTGCGCATCAATCGCAGAAATAGTGTATTTTTATGCGATTCAATTATGAATATTTTCACCGCTTTTTAAATTATTGGCTTTCTGAAATTTTCCATAGTCATGTCATGTTAGCGTAGTGCTTTAATGTGAAAAATTTTCTGTGATAATTTCATTTCATTTCGTTTCAACACGTGCCTTAGAATGGATTTTTAAATTTAAAAATCAAAAAAATTGGCAAAATTTCACAATTTTGTCCCTTTTCCTATGCCCGCCACTGGCTAACTTTACTTGAAAAATAATATTTTTTACACTACCTTTAATAAATTCGGAAAAAACTGAAAGGAGAGTTTTGAAAACCGAAAGTTTGAAATTTTAGAGGAATAAACATCATTTAAAAATATTCGAATATATCTCCGCCATTTTTATATTTGCTTCTTGAAATTTTTGAAGGTTAACTGCTATTAGTATAGTTGTCTACTATCAAAATTTCCGTTCTATTCCTTCAAAAATAAGCTCATGAATGTTTATAGAAATGTAGACATTTTTACCCTTTTCCTACCCACGCCTCTGGCTTATTAATAGAAATGATGCAAATTGTATTGCATTAGCTCAAATTTCAAATACGTTTATTCCAATCTTGTTAATTTTGTTTAAAAGTTTTTGATCTTGCCTATTTAGGGGTTCAAAATCTAGCCATTTTCCAAAAATTGAAAAGGCCCCCATTTTGGAATGTCTTTACCTATTTTACTCAAATACAGTACCAGACGACTACTTGAGGGTATCTTACTACCAAAAAAATTTCAGCGCTCTAGATTGAAAACTTCGACCAGAAACCGTGCCTCACGGACGGTTTTTTTTCTGAAATTCGGAGGGACATCCTGTAGAAGTAACACAACTCTAGGAAAATGTTTTTTACGAAAATCAAACGTCAGCCCTAAGGTTTATAAGAGTAAAAAATTTCGTTCATTAATCTTGAAAGATGAAGCTACAGGAGCGTTTTTAAAAATTTAGAGAAATTAATTTAAAAAAAACATCATGTAAAAA
The DNA here is from genome assembly GCA_910589415.1 of Malachius bipustulatus. NCBI lineage: Eukaryota > Metazoa > Arthropoda > Insecta > Coleoptera > Melyridae > Malachius > Malachius bipustulatus. Next base: position 35,686,333 of record OU342634.1, on the reverse strand, counting down.
AAAATCGAATATCTCCGCCATTTTTCTTATTTACTTTTTGAAATTCTCAAGGGTTGAAGTCTATTAGTATAGTTGTCTACTGTAAAAATTTCAGTTTAATTACTTCAAAAATGTGCTCATAAATTGTTGGAGAAATTTAGCCATTTTTACCCTTTTCCTACCCACGCCACTGGCTTATTAATAGAAAAAATGCAAATTTTGTTGCATGAAATTAAATTTCAAGTCATTTACTTCCAATATTGTGAATTTGATATAAAACTCTGTTTCTATCTAGCTTATACAGGGGTTCAAAAAATAGTCCTTTTTCCAAAAATTAAAATGGCCGCCATTTTGAAACGGCTCGATCGATTTTGCTCAAGTGCAATACCAGACCACTCCTTGTAGATATCTTACTTCCACAAAAATTTCAGTCTCCTAGATTCAAAACTGCGACCTGAAATGAGATGACAAAAACCGGATACCTGGAATTTTGAAGGGACACCCTGTAGAAGTGATGGGACTTTTGGAAAGTTTTTCAACGAAAATCCAACGTCATTCCCAAATTTTACAAGGACCCAAAATTTCGTTCACTAATCTTAAAAGATAAAGCCACAGGAGCGTTTTTAAAATCGAAATTTCGCGATTTTGGAGAAATATATATATATATATATATATATAAATATATATATAAATATATATATAAATATATATATATATAAATATATATATATATATCGTGGGCAGGTGAATTTTGGAAAACCACTTTTTCGTAATCTGGGGGTCATGATCGGTGGACATTTGATGAGTTTGGGTGATTTTTGGAAAGTGATGTCGTCCTCAATAGTGTATTTTTTTGTTAAAAAATACACTAAAAAAGAATAACCCTCTCGTGGTTTCGAACCCGCATCAACAGTTTACTATTTAGGCAAGGGTTCGCTTGCCTAACTAACTGAGCTAAAGTCTACCTTTCAAATATGTAGCGATGATCGAGTAGGTATATGTAGTACGTCCAATACTTCATCCTACACATTTTATTTTTTAAACTGGTCGTATCTTTGTTATTAAAAAACCAATTTGAATACTTTTTTCACCTGCATGTAGGTGATTTAATTGTTGTTGCGTTTGCTCTTCTAATTTTCAGAACCATTCATAATTGAATGTGGAAAAAAATAAAAAAGAAATTGCGAACCCTTTCATTGATTTAATAATTTTATATAAGTGTAAGCTAATTTTGCACAAGCGAAAAACTTTTTTGTTTTTCGTTTAAAGTGCTACATTAATCGAGGCGAATTGAAGTTAAGACATCAAATTATATGTTAAAGCAAAAAAAAATGGAAAATTTCGGTTCAACTTCTTCAAAAATGGACTCATAAACGGTTATAGAATTGACACATTTTCACCCTTTTTCCTACCCACGACACTGGCTTATTAATGGCAAATATGCTAATTTTATTGCATTAACTCAAATTTCCAATAATTTTCTTCAAATCCTGTTAATTTGATTTCAAAGTTTTTTTGCCATCTTGCTCATACGGGGGCTCAAAAAATTGGAAATTTTCCGAAAATTAAAATGGCTGCCATTTTGAAACGGCTCTGCCGATTTTGCTCAAGTGCAATACCAGACCACTCCTTGTGGATATCTTACTCCCACAAAAATTTCAGCCTCCTAGATTCAAAACTGCGACCTGAAATGAGATGACAAAAACCGGATACCTGGAATTTTGAAGGGACACCCTGTAGAAGTGATGGGACTTTTGGAAAGTTTTTCAACGAAAATCCAACGTCATTCCCAAATTTTACAAGGACCCAAAATTTCGTTCACTAATCTTAAAAGATAAAGCCACAGGAGCGTTTTTAAAATCGAAATTTCGCGATTTTGGAGAAATATATATATATATATATATAAATATATATATATATATATATAAATATATATATAAATATATATATAAATATATATATAAATATATATATATATATCGTGGGCAGGTGAATTTTGGAAAACCACTTTTTCGTAATCTGGGGGTCATGATCGGTGGACATTTGATGAGTTTGGGTGATTTTTGGAAAGTGATGTCGTCCTCAATAGTGTATTTTTTTGTTAAAAACTTTTTTTTGTTTTAACAAAAAAATACACTAATAGACCGTTATTTGACCACTGTTACACATTACACTTGCTTCGATTTAGCAAACCGTTTTCATAGAAAGATTTTGATTTTTTGTTACTTCTTAAATTTTCATAATTTTCCCCTACCAACATGCTGAATTTTAGGAAAAACAAACAAGAGTCAATTTTTATTGCTAATTTTATGAAAAATCAGATTTTTAAATAAAAACAGGAGTGGACTAAATAAAAAAAAAACTTGGTATCAACCCAAGGGGATGAAAATTAGTAAACACAATCACTTCTACAGGGTGAGTTTTTATGGGTCCAAATATTTTAATTTAATTATGGTGACGTAGGTATAAGTACAGTATTTTGACATTTTTTTCACCCCTTCTGAGGAGTAGGGAGTAACTTTCAAATTTTTTCAAGAAACGCTTAATTTTTGCATAATGTGAATCTTACGGCTAAAAATGCTTATAGGAAATAGTCCCCCTCTCCCATTCTTGTAGAAGGAGCGGGGGTGAGTTTCAAATTTTCAAAATTGAGCTTGCTTTTCGTTATATTCATTGGTAATGTAATAAAAATAATGCGTTTCTCTTTATGAGAAAATACACAAGATGGATAGCTGGACTGGAGTTTGGCATATTAGCATTCTTAGAGGAAAGTTTTGCTATAGTTTTAATTTTCTCACCCTCTATGTTTTTTTTTTTATCAAGTGAACACGAATTTGAAGTTTGCAGGTAAAAATTTGTGCCGGAATTTTGTGTTTTGATAGTTTTGTCAACCTTTTGGTACTTTTTTGATACTTTCAAAACTTTGGTGGAGATTTCGGGTGAGAGTTTTCACAAACTTCAATTCCGCTTGGTTGTAAGGCGCTGAAGTCGTATCACACCTACTCACTGCGTGAAGAAACATGATGTGTTCTTTGCTGTTTTTTTTTTGCAAAGCGTGCGCACAGGCGCACAGGATGGGAGTAAGTGGTTGGAGGAACGTTTCCCCTTATCGGTTTCAAGAAAAATACGTTTTATCGTTCCCAAAGACCCGTGAGGTTGAAAAAACACTTCCTTTTTGAGTGTAAGCCAAAAACTGGAAAAATGACATAATTTGGGCGAAAAGTACCAAAAAACAAAGTTCTGGACCAAATTTTTTCCTGAAAAAAACATAAAGGGTGAGAAAATCATAACTATAAAAAAATTTGCTCTGAACCCTTATTTTTTCTTAATATGCCTACCTAACTTAGAGCTATATAATAATCAAATAATAAAAAAATAATTAAATAATAATTAAAACGCACAAAAATAACACTAATAAAAATTTTCTCCACCAAAAAGTCTTGGGGTTTGTGGACGGCTAGAATTTTGACGCCAACTATGGATAATATACAAGAACTGAATTTTCGGGTCCACCACGCTGTTGAGTCCATAAATGATTGGTTCCAAGCCAACCAACTACAAGTACCTAAATGTGGAAAAAACCAAAACATAATAACGTTCTCAACTAATGCCAATATTCATCGTGGCCGTGCGGTTAAGCTTCTTGGCATCTGATGGTTGGATGATTCGCTCGGGTGGGGGAGCATATTCATCATCTGTGTAATAGACTTTCAAGTCAGATATTTGTCAGATATTTGTCAGGTGGGTGCTGCTGGCTGATAGCTTATTACTTATTGGTTCACTCTCACATAAAGTACTGCATTGGACTTGGGAACGCTCGACTTCAGTTAAGAAATGTTGACTCAATTATTGGGAGGAAAATTAAAAGATTTTGAATTATAATTTACGTCCCTGAGAGGCTTGCGCCATTGGGCTATAGCCTTATTAGCCCAATGGTTAAGACGGCCCTGCGATTTGGGCTGCAGAAATATGCATCGTATAAAATAGGTTTAGCACTCTGGCTTAATGCAAGTTTAGTCCTGATTAGTCAGTCCTATGTAAAGTTCTCTAGTTGTAAATCTGCACAAATGCATCATAGTTACGTATTTTGGTATTTTCTGTCAATTAGAAATATTATCCAAATACTAACTAAACTAGAGTCAAAATATGTTACAGCTTTCTTAATCCGAATTCCAATATCACATCACGAAATGAAAAATCATACAACCCAAGGGATCGCTTCAGTATACGTATGTAGCTATATTAATATATTATTCAAATTAGGACGGTTGTAGGAATTAGTTTTACAAGTATCCTTCAACGGCTTACAGGAGGGATATGCTCAGCTCACGTCAAGCACTCAAGCAAGATATCGGCATCTCAATTAAGTTCCGATTAAACTCCTACAGCCAACAGCAGTTTATGCAGATTTTCGCCTATGTAACAATAGTTGGAATCTCAACTATTGGAGTTAGAATTCTATTATTAGCATGATTAAGATATTAGATCTTCCCGAGAGGAAACTAGTTCTCCAATTATTTTGTACCGAAAGCAGTGGATATAACGTTATCGGACAGTTCGATCAAAATAATATCGAAATCGGTATACTAAGCAAAAGAAGAACTTATTGATTCACGTAGGTAAGTAGATGTTATTATTTTTACCATATTAATAGGAAAAATTCAACATTAATAACTCTTAGGAAGTATTTCACTAATCTTTTCATATATTTTTTTTATTTTACTATAACATGACATTATACTTTCACTAATCGTATTTGCTAATTGTTTTTTCTTAACGATTGAAACCCTCAACTCGTACATTGAAATCAGTATAAAAGTATATTACGAAAAATGGCGTCTGCAAAGATACGAAGTCTTATGACGGAAATTCCTATAAGAACGGGCTCTTGAATCGGATTTGAAATGTGCATTTCGTCCTCTTTCTCACTGAGATTTGGATTCTGGATCTAGAGCTCCCGTTTATTCTCAATTGGCAGGAAATTCCGTTATCTTCACAAACATTTCCAGAAAACTATAAAAAAACTAACACTGTCGAAAAAGATTGCAACGCAATAAAATTGTTGTAGTTTTGGATTTTTATAATCTTCATGCAACTGCGTCTTTCGTTACGAACTGGAGTTTGGTTTTTTTATACAGGGTGAAACAAATGCATAATTTTGAGGCGACATTAAGTACATTCTATACCTTTTATTGTGTTCAATAATGCCTGGCAAAGGAACTAGCATCCGCAAAATCGAAAGTAAAGTTCGATTCATTTCATAATGTTGTGGCTGCTAGGATAAGGATTCTTATTATACAGGGTGAGTTATGAGGGCATGCCCTGCTTGCTACTATAAAGGATTAATTATGGTTTTGTAGGAAACTTTTATAAGTTTTGAGAATGAGATGCTCGACTGTACAATTTTTGAACATTTCGTCACTAATTGACTGTACCGGAGAGAAAGAATTCAATGCACAAGTGTAGACAAAAAATATCCAAGGCCTACGAATATTAAATTGTGGGTAGTTAGAAACTTTACTCATTTTCTCTTTTTAAATTGTATTTCAGGAGACGTGAAAGGTACCTATAGATCTCAAATTTTAATGAGTATTTTGATATGTAGTTTATTTAGTTTCGTCCAGTATTTGATTTATGGCATCGATAAATGCGATAAGTGAATAAATGAATTTTACTCACTATAAGGAAGCGATTAAAGTGCTCTATGGTCATCAATTTCACGTATTGACCAGCCGTCAGAGGTACGAACAGTTGGCAGAAGATGCATTTTTCCCTAGGAGAATAAATTAAGGACGTGGGCGAATTGGCGTGAAAATGGCAAGTAAGGGTGAATTTAGAATGAACGCGACAACAGCGGATTAGTTTTTCTTAAACCGGTCCTGGAATTTCCAAGTTTAGAGAACGCCGATCTAATGCTAGATATGTAGCAGTGTACAGTTGCACTAAAAAATTAGAAAATTCTAATGATCCGTGAAGATATTATAGCCAAATAAATATTTTTCAAAATTCATAAATCGCCCTGTATATGTATTAACAGAGAAGAGGAGTTGACAATTTTTAAGGGGCACATTATATTCCCCTTATTAAAGGACTGTACATATGGTAAAAGTTTGTAAAGTTACTCACGACTCACCCTGTATCAAGTGAAACAACGATAAACTTTATAAGCAGGTTCATTTTCAGAAAAATTAAAAACTAGAAGTCCTCATGCACGTACCTACGAACTATTAGAATCTGCAACTTAAGTCTCCGGCATCGGCATTTTCATTCGAATCGTACTTTAAAAAGTTCAAATAAACTTCAAAATTTCCACGACTGCTGAATCCTGAAATGGAGTACGAATATGGTACTTATAACTTCTTTCTGGAACTTTTAAAAAGTATTTTTCTTCCTGAACTAATTACTGACATAATTTTTTTCAACAAATGGAGCTCTTACAGTAGTAGGTAGCTATATATATATTTTGCATTAAACTCAGCCAGCAGCCAACTTTTATGATTAAATTTCAACTTTGTACTACCTAGCTAAATCGAAATTTCCACATAATGGTTCCGAGAATCGAGAACTAATGCTAAGCGATCCTTGTATATCCCGAATATACGAGATCTTCATTGGTATCATACTGCTATGTATGTTGTATGTCCTTTAATTCATCATATTAAGGTTTGGGCTGGCCTCCCCCTGTTTGCAAAGGGGGCTTTGCTCAGTAAACACATCACGCAGCGCAAGCCCTAAAATCTACCTTGAGGACGCTTCTACTGTTTACATGGACTTTAAATTTGCATTTGAGTCCCCTCTAAAATCCATTCTTCCACGTCAGAAGGATCCAACCCCGATTTAATTTGAGCAAATTCAGACTGTATGACATTAGATACCTAGGAACCTACATACCTACCTACTTAGCCTCATATCGTTGTCTATTTAATACAATTAAATAATCAATAAATACTAGTCCCTCATTAAAGGGAAGTTTGCACAAGAAATCAATCTCCCATCAACCAATAATAGCAATGTTTGGTTTCTGTTCCTAATGATTGAGTACTAATTTGAATTTATCAAGGATAATTGAATAATTATCACCCTGATTTTTTTGCTCAACTTGAGTTGTATTATTTTTGCACAATCTTTGCCGATTCAGAGTTTCTGAAATTTTTTTTTTGCATGTGTATGAAATTTTTCTAAAATTTTTGAAACGTCTTTACCAGAGTTTGTACCGTAAATAGCCAGCAAGACAGACAGACAGAAATCTAGTTAATATTTTTTCAATATCATTATGTTTATTTAAAGTTTCGAATTTATAGTTCTTCGGTAAGTTAAGCTAAGCAACAGACGGACAAAAAAGCGAGTTAGTATTGCATTGTCATCCAAGCTTTGTTTAAAATTTCAGGTCTCCAGAAGTTAGTTTAAAAGACATGAGCTGAAAGACATGATCTAAGCTAAAAGTGAGTAGATATAAACGTGGTAAAAATAACATCACGTCTAAATGACCTTCACGACAAGCCAAACAGTGACCTAATTATTTTATATAGATACATACAGGGTTATCCTAATAAATAAGTGCGAAAAATTTCAGGGGGTTTACCTTGTCTCATTCTAAGGAAAATGTAAGAGTTCAAGTAGCATTTTTTGGGCACAATTTCAGCTGAAATTTTCCAATTTTTTCATGAATGTTTACCTTTTATCTACGCCCGTACTCACAAACGATAATTTCCGAAATAATTACGTAATAATCAGATATCTCCATCTCATTCTAATGCATTTAAACTGTCTATCTCCATCCCATTTATTTAATTATTTTCGAGATATTACAGGACGCGAACACTTTATATGAATACGGCACAAGTCTTCTGAAGAATTATTATAGGTAGACTTCAATTTTCGACCCCACAAAAAAAAAATGGTGCCATCAAATCTGAGAAATAAGGCGGCCGTGCAAAATTTACATTTTTCTAGAGCAGCTGGGCAGGGAAAATATCTCTAAGAGTACGCGTTTCACGCAGTTTTCTATGACAATATTTCTAACTACGGTTAACTGTATTGCCTCTGGGCATTGCCAAATAAGAAGACTCCAATTATTCGTTCGGAGCATTAATATTGCGCACCCCAAACAACGACTCGTTCATCAAACTACACGTTCTCTTATTGAGTAAGACGAGGGTTTTCTTTTCCCCATAAACGATCAACTTACATATTGATTAACACGACCAGAAAGGCGTATATTATTTGCTTGGGCGCTTCGAATAAAATTATGCCAAAAATCGGGTGCTGCTTCCACTAAGGTTCTAAACAATTTGTGCGTATTGCAAGCTTCTAAGAAATAAATGTTTTCTCTACGACCATTAAGTTAATACGTTCTTTATACTGCTAATTTCGGTTAACTAATGACGTAAATTCCCCATGCGATGAGGGAAAGTTCGAGCTTCCTCCGCTTAGATCCAATCACAGCTCGGCATGTGAACTCACAATTATTGTGCAAAGGTACGTGCAAGGAACGGGCTCGGTAATATTTTTACATGTATAATATTTTCATTTCGACCTTCATTTTGAGTCGGCGCCTGTATATGTGAATAAGGCTGAAAAATAAATAATTGAATGAAATGAATAACCCAGTGATATACCATTCAGTGACCAGATTCAAAACTAGGTTAGATAATATCTTTTCATGAAAATATTGAACACTAGGTATATAAAATGACTGGGAATTTAGTAAATATGGCAATTCGTATATTAAGAAAATAAGTATCTATTGAAAGGTTTTAAATTATTCTTTAAGCTAATGATTTTATCTAAAAGTTTAAGAGAAAATTGTGTCTACATCTCGTGGAGAATAGCTATTATTCACTCAAACGTTTCAACACTCGTCTAACGTTTATTCTCGTGAATAATAGTTATCATTGTCCGCTCGTTGAAGAATATATTTTACTATTAAAACACTAGAAATCAACAGATAGGTGCTTTGTGGAGGCCGTGAAGGCCCCAGTGAGATTCTATGATATACAGGGTGTTTCTTTAAGATTGCGAAAAAATTTAAAGAAAAAATTTACAACAACGTGTGTCCGGAAATGCACCGTTTTTGAGTTACAGAAGAGAGTGTCAAAAAAGATAATTTTTCCAATATTTTGCAGATATCTCAGAAACCGTTTGAGATACAGAACTCAGCTTTTGTATGTGTCTTATCGTTGATATTAGCTACTTTTTGAATGCTACCTAAAAAAAATTTATACGCCAGTGGTGGAGATTTTAGGGTTGCGAGAGGGGGTTTTGTCCCAAATATCTATGACATGGGCAAATTGACATTTTAAAAACGAATCTATAAACCGCCATTATCTTCTACACAATAAAGAAAGATATTCTTGGTCATATTTGAAAACCTGAACCGTTTCCAAAATAAACAGCCATGCATTTACGATGAAAAACTCGCTTTGGATGTTTCAAAAAATGCTTACGGAAAATGAAATGTTTAAAATGTTATAAAAAGGTAAGTAACTAATATCAATCATATTCCATATGACATGTACAAAAGTTGAGTTCTGAGCGTCAAAGGGTTCTTCAGATATCTTACAAAAATTATCTTTTTTTTGAAATCTCAAAAACGGTATAATTCCGGACACGCATGTTAATGGAGAATTTCTTATAACTTATTTTTGACCAAAGAATGTGTCTTAAATGTTTTCGCAATATTAAAGACACACCCTGTAACAAGGTGATTTTATTACCTGATAAATATCCAAATATCTCAAAAAATGCGCACTCTGCGGAATTTTTTTTACAAAAGTGGTTTTGTTCGACGGGGAACAACGTTTAAACACAAAAATCACCCTGCACCCCTCACCCCTTGCGAGGTAAGGGGGGTGCTACTTTAAATTTTTAAATAGCAACTCTTTGTTATTGTAAAGTCGTATTCAGTGAAAAAACATACGCAAAAAATGTTACAGGTAAGTCTTACGAATTTTTTGTCACTGCAATAAAAAATGGAGGTTGTCATTTAAAATTTCAAAGTTACTCCCTCTTACTTGTAAGGGGTGAAGGGTGCAGGGTGGTTTTTGCATTCAAAAGGATGTCCCCTATTGAACAAATTGAACAAAACCACTTTTCGAGATATTTGGATATTTCATGTTATAAGAATCAACCTGTATGTATAGAAGCTCACTTATGAAAGCATTTAATAATATTTGACGCAATAATTGTTATTGTTACGACCAATATTTAATCTTAGGAAATTGTATATACAGGGTGTACCAGCTCGATTTAGACAACGGTAAGGGCCGTGTAGGTCTCGTCAAGACGAAACGTTTTTTTATTTGAAGTTTTTGGATTTGGACCTTCGTTGCGGAAATATGGCCGACTTCCGGTTTTTAGTTTTTTGGCTCCAGTTTCGGCATTTTTAGGTTCTCGCTCAAACTGAAATAAGTTTTGGAAACTCCTTATTAGCTTCAGTTACAACTTTCATATTGAAGTCAAGCTTCTATCTCTGTTGGATTCAAAATGGCGACATGCCCAAGACTTTAAATTTTAAGTCTTTGAATCAATTCAAATTGAATCAAATTGAAAAATTAAAATTTTGAGTCCAACAGATATAGAACCTTGACTTCAATATGAAAGTTGTAACTGAAGCTAAGGAGTTTCCAAAACTAGTTTCAGTTCGGGCGAGAAATGCCGAAACTGGAGCCAAAAAACAAAAAACCGGAAGTCGGCCATATTTCCGCAACGAAGGTCCAAATCCAAAAACTTCAAATAAAAAAACCTTTCGTGTTGACGAGACCTACATGGCTCTTACCGTTGTCTAAATCGAGCTGGAACACCCATAGTAATATTTAAAAGTAGTTACTTATTTATTATGCAAGGAAAAAAAGAAATAGATTTTATCGCGAGGTTTGATTTTGATCAGAAAACTTTTAACTTTTTTAGGCAGGTAGATATCTAATTTTGTTTGCTTTGTTTTTCATCATTTATTGTGCCAAAAAAATAATGGAAAAGCGTAAATAATATACATTTTTACATATACACTTTTATAAATTTTTTGTTGAAACATTTGTTCTTTGTAGAAAAAATTGTCTTTAATATTTCTTTGAAACTGTATATACTAGGGAAATTCCCAAGAAAATGCCAGAGGGTAGGCATATTTTTTACTAAAGTAAAGATTTATTAAAATCCCGACCCCTAAATGCACAAGTCCTGAATGATGTGTATGATATGAAATATTACAGGAAGAATGAATGTTTAGCATTCCGTAGATATTCCAAAGACAAACCGCTCGGAAATTCAACGAGAACTGGCAAAACCACAAAGGGCTTTTAACTTGTTAAGCGCCAGACCTAAATACATTAAGTGCAATTTATTCAAATACCAGTAACCGCAACTTGTACTCATTCTAAAACTAATTAACAAAGTTGAATGTTTTCGATATATCTAAAGCACCAATCAATACACACAGCAAAGTACCTACTTACTCTTTCAAATTATCTGATAATATATTAACAGTAACTAACAGTATAATAAAAAAGCCCTTAAAAGAAAATAATTTTAGATTTTCTCACGTATAAAAATTCGATCATAAAATCTTATTACCATCAGCGATGTTACTACGGTTAATGTAACTTCTTCAGCACCACTAGCACCAACTAAGAAGGATTACCTAAAGATCAGGCAAAGGAGCTCTTTGGTAAATGTCTCCCGAAAATCCGGCTGTCTGAGAAAAGCTTACAAGAAAACCAGAAAAGGGTATTATGTCAATGAAGTAAGCTCACCTGTGTCGTGCGAAGACGATAGCAATGAGAAACAGAGACTTTATAAGCCGATTTTAATTAATACGTAATCGTTACAAGCGCAGTAGCTGCTCCTTGGATCACGGGTGCTGCTTGGCGAGCGGTTGGCACACGACTGAAATTGTGGAGTCCTGAAACCCTTCAGGGCGCTCAAACACTGAGAGGTCACCTTAGAATGCGCTTGGAAACATCATGGAGACAAATTAGGGATCCTTTTTTGCGGAAAAATCTAATAATTCCACGAAATTACCGACGTAGACACGTTAATTTGCCGAGAGGAGATTAAACCCTTGAATAGGTTTTTCATATCTGGATAAGACAGGTGTCCGCATCAAACGTCTGGGAAAATTTAATACCCCCAGTTTTTATGAAATAAAATTAGCTATATTTCTGTTTTCGCAGGATTCAGCTTTTTTTCAATATACCTACTTATAAAAAAGTAATTTTTATTTTAATTTGATCGTTTCTAAGAGTTCCGCGTTTCATTAACTCAACCATAATAATTCTGTATTTAATTAAATTGGAAATTTTGTAGGTACCTATTCAAGTATTTTATTTGTACCTACACGATGCAAGTTATGGATTTTACTAATTGATTGTCACATAATTACATCACAAAAAATGAAAAAATTATCAAAAGTGTTTTCCAAATTTTCCTAAAAATGGCTAAACCGAATGAATAGCAAGTTGATGTATTAGGAGTATCATTTTTACTCAAAAAGTTCTAAATTTTAGATTTTACCATTTCAGTATATTTAAATTTCAGTTTATCTGCTTCAGTTTGGAATCTGGGTTCCATCGCATACAGGAATACCGGGCAACGAACTAGCTGACCAAGCCGCCAAAGAGGCAACATCAATAGACCTACCAGTTAGCAACATCCAACTCCCCAAAGACCTCCAGGCTAAATTCAGGAAAGAGACTACATCCAAATTGCAAACATGGGATAGGTCCAACACGAAGTTAAAGGCAATTGAACCAACAATTTACCCTCCGAAACTAGGACAGATGACCAGAAGAGATAAGATTATTATACGAAGATTAAGAATCGGTCATACCCGTCTAACACACGGTCATCTAATGGCATCCAGTACCACCCCCACCTGTCAACATTGTAATCAAGCCGCTCTCACGGTGGAACACATTCTCCTAGAATGCACAAAATACCAAGACGCGCGCCAAACATTTGGCTTGGGAAGAAGTCTAAAGTCTCGGGTCTCCAGATCAGTATGAAGCAGTGATAAGCTTTCTGCAAGAATCACACCTGTACCAACAAATCTAGATACAGACTAGCAATCAAAATATACTGCACCGTACATATACTGCACAATCCGAGTATGATTACAATATTTATGTTCAACCCGTTGTACCTGTGTCAATGACCAAAGTAGTCGAGACACGTTAATATAAATAAATAAAAATAAAATTTCAGTTTAGTAATTCATTGGAGACGAACCACTTTTTTCGCAACAATTTGGGATCCATACCTGTCGAAAGCTCAAAGAGCTTTCCAAGATTATAAATCCCTTGCAGGTTTCAGCCATCTTGGATTAAGGGTTTCGCGAATGTTGAATTTTCTTTTTTTGGTCGAAGATATTTTTTCTTTCACGCTGTAGCAAAAATTCTCATTCAAAAGTTGTACGCACACAATTTACCTAAATTAAAAATAAAATCATAAATACGAGAATCGTTAATGAACATTGCCTTGCAGATTTACATACAGCAATCTTAGTAAATAGCCGTGCACGCAGAAGGTCATATCTGCCTTCACAACATCCACAAGATTTTTCGCAGGTTTTCGTGCATTTGCCTACATGACATTAGATTCAGGAATGACAGTTGCATGTGCCGGATCTTCATCGTTGGTATGAAGCATTGATTTTGTCCACTCCCAATCGCTAGGATTGTTTTGACAAATCGTTTTTTTTTTTCAACCACTGCCAAACATGGTAAATATAAAATGTTAACGCGATTCTCCTTTTATTAGGGGTTGATTGGAATAGTTGGATATGACCTTCTTTAATGATTTTGTGAAGCATTTGTATCTATTTTCATTCAGGCGGTTTTTACCTGGGTTTCCTCCACACAAAACTACAAAAAAACTTTTTTCGCCTTTGTCAAACACTGGCTGCTATTTAATATGTCTAGCAGGTATCTGGTCCGGAGTTCTGAATCTCTCCAAGTGCTGCAATAAAACCTACTTTTCTCTTACCACTGGGGAAGATTGTATTATAATTATTGTTATTTACTGCTTGCACTATACTTTTTTTAAGCTGCATGCCAGAAATATCTGTTCTGGAGTTCGATCAAGTTTGCGTTTTCGGCAATAAACGTTTTTAATATACTCGAGGTGAAGCCCAGTAAGTATAGGAGAAGTAGGTCAATTGAGCTTACTGCGATGAAAACTGAATCATTGAAAGGAGTTTCGCTGAGAGAAGACCGAAAAGTCGTAACTCTTCTTCTGCCGATGTAGATGATTGAAGAGTAAACATGGAAGTAATGGAATTTTTGTTGAAGACAAAGTTAGTTGTACGACTTGTACGTTGTTTTAACGAACGCCTCAATTGCTCTGTGCTTTTCATCCCCAGGTTTCTTCCTTAGGTTTCAATTATTGGTAACGTGAGTTCATTCCTCCAAAAATTTTTTATTTTTGGATGTATTTATCCCACCTACTGATGCCATATTTGGTGCATAGTCGATTGTTCACAACTAATAACGTTTCGTTGTGCATTGATAGTCCAGTAAAATTAGACGAAAAATAAAGAAAAACAAAGCGGGAAAACCGGAATTTTGTTTGGCTTTTGGGTGGTCGATGCTGGGTCCAAATCCAAAAATGCGACCTCCAACCCCTTCTGAATAAGCCGCAATTTTGGTTTAGGGTAGGAATTTTTTTGCATTTTACGACGGTAACTAATTTTTTATCGAAAAAATAGTAATAATTCACTTTGCGAAGAAATTTATTTTAAAAATTAGTGTTTTTCATATTTCTCATATGAAACAAATTGAATAATAATAAATTATTATATCAATTACAGCAATCCGATTGTTGAAAAACAATAATGCTTTCTGAACGACACACTTACTCTAACGGTATGGTGAAGACAGAGACATCGATGTTTCAATGGTTATTTCCATCTCATCAGTCTGTCACATCACCACCACTAGAGAAGTGTGCCGATCAGAAAGAAAATCAAAAGCTTTAAGCAAAATGATTTGTCGGAAACTTTTTTTTTTTTGCTTAAAGCTTTTGATTTTCTTTCTGATCGGCACACTTCTCTAGTGGTGGTGATGTGACAGACTGATGAGATGGAAATAACCATTGAAACATCGATGTCTCTGTCTTCACCATACCGTTAGAGTAAGTGTGTCGTTCAGAAAGCATTATTGTTTTATTTCTCATAGTTTTTTCATATTTGAAACTATTAGGTAATCAACTATAGGTAATTAATTGAGGAAAGGAAAGATAAAAAATTCTTAAGAACACTTTCATGATAATAACTGTTAATGCAAATTTAATTTAAGATAAGTTTTTTTCAAGAAGACTAATAATATTATTGATTTTGTATATAATTAAGACGTCATTTTTTTCAATTATTTCCACATCGGAAAATAGCACGACTCGAAGCTTATGGGGGAGGAAGCAACATCTGAATTCTGAATGCATACTAAACAGGAGTTGTGGGGAATTCGGCCCTCTAAATTTGCTGGCACAAATTAAATCTGATCGGTTTCAGTCACGAGACTGCAAATCAGCAAATATATTCCCATTTTGGAGCCTTCCCGGAGAGAATTATTTGCTCGAACGGCGTTGTAAGCTCAACCGATTCAATTCCGTGTCTAGGGACTTTTAATTTCTTCAAACAGTCTATCGAGCTTACTATAAAGGATTCAATTTTTTCGGAATTATTCAACATCTGTACTACACGTTAATCTCCAATATATTTTAATATTTTCTAATAGTGGGAATTGGTGAATGTAGGTAAGATTAGGTGTTGTGAAATTGCAGTTCAATCTCATAGCCCCATATTATTGTTGATTGTCAAAAATAATGGGACGCTTCTCTTGCTATTTTTCACATTTATGTATCCCGCTTTCAAAAAAATTTTAGTTGAAATTTCAAAAAAAGTTTTTATTTATAGTTTCGTTGTTTCTTGAAATAGTCATAGTTGAAATTTTGCACATATTTCTTCCTTATGCCGGCATACTTTTAAAGAAATTTTGCGCAAGAAAATGGAACCCCAAAAAAAGAGAACAGGAGTTATAGAACATCCCTAATTTTTTTCCTGTACACGCCTCTGGTTCAATGGTATTATTTTTAGACCAAGCTGTGAGTTTTTTTATTTTTCTTATTCTCGTAAAGTTTGATTTAGGGCTTTTACGAGATATTGCAACTTATTTGTCTATGATTGATCCACTAGCTGTTTTAGCCTGGTAGTTCGCATAACTTCGACCAAAAAAGTTGATTTTGCTGAATAAAATCGTGTGGTTCCAAGGGTTTCGAGAATATATAGAGGAAGGTTCCCTGAAAAAGCCTAAAAAGGCCCATAAATTCCTACAAAATGGTACATTCACACGTTTCTCTGCGTTTACCGTCTTTGATAATATATGAGTCGGTGAAAATGTACAATTTTGCAGAAAAATGTTTTGAAGAAAAAAGAGACAAGGCTTTAACAAACACCAGAAAGTCTATATTTATGCGGATGAAGTCTTAAGATTGCTTCCGAATTTTCCGGTAAACGCCACATATCTAAGTCATCTGGTAAACCTTTAGTGCTCAACTGTAAACAAAAAGAATAAAATTTTTCTTCTTCAAGAGGTCAAAAAATTATTTTTCAGACTAGAAAGGTGTAAGGATATTCCCATACTACCCTTGCAAAAATTACGATCAACATTATTTGGGGATAAGGAGTAGAGGGCATCAATCATGTAAATCTTATCAGACTCGGATACTTCAGCCGATTTCAAGCTCTTAATAATTATTAGACTTTGCAGCCCTCCTGGTCAAGGGCAATAAGCATTCAATATTATATTCAGGATCTGAGCCAGAGAATGTGAAAAGATAAGATGGCACACTATCTTGCGGACCAATCAAATAACAATGGTTAGGGTTTACCAATTGATGAGCAGTGAATTCGCTCCATTCAAATTTGAAATGAAATGTCGCTCTAAGAATGTACCGACATAAATCTGCTAAACCAAGACAACCAGTTGGGTCCGATTTCTGGTCTGGGCACTCTGGGCTGGAGAAGATGTGAAATAATATTTCTATTCTCGTTCCTGACTTTATATCGAAACTTCAGGATTCCAAGCCTCCCTTATTCATAGAATAAAAGAACTCGTCACCACTTGTGTATTAATTTTTAATCAATATTCCCTACATTGTGTACCTGAAGTAGGTAACATAACAGAAACATAAATAAAGCCCGGTACTTCCCAACACACACTAATGCTATTCAAACAGCCGTCAGTTGGTTAAACTCGCCTTTACGGCTGCTAAATGATGGAAGTTGCACGGATCTGGATGACGAGTATGAGGAAGTTTGTCAACAAAGCGCTGAACAAAGTTTGGCGTCGTAGGAAATGGAAGCTCTGTCCTTCACTACAAATTATTATTAATCCAGGGAATTTCCGGTGTCTGCTATGACACTTGTAGAGGGCCATGTCGTGCATAATGTCGTCTCAGGAGTTTTAGAATTCCAAATGCGGGTAGAGTTGCGTAAATTCCCCTTCTTGGGGCGTAATTGAAACATTTCAAACACCCTCTCTCATATTCTGTAACGCGATCTTACGAACGAATAATATTCTTCTATTTATTCTATGTATACTCTCCAGGACAATATACCTACTTAATGTGCATGGATTAATGCACATGGATTAAATCACTTTGTTATTTGTGAGCTCCTTGTCTCTGTTTTTTTAATAATAACAGGGTCTATCATATAAGTACCTGATCTATTAAAAGATTATTTCACTATTTTAGAAGAAGGCGGCTTGTGATGTTTTGGATAAGGATAGATGCGATCTGAGAAATTTAATTTATCGAAGTTATTGGGAAGGAAGGCGTTGAATGGCCCAGGGGTCCGAACACGTTTCAATGTTCAATTATTATTAAACTAAATTAAGTTTAAGTTTCTAAGTTAAGTTTTCATTTGCTCACAAGATAGAAGGCCAAAATTTATATTGATTCACATGTAGCGTGACAAAGTTCGAAATTCTTTTTAAAGAAGGTTCCTATAACAACAATAAGGAAAGGTGGAAGGTTGGTGGATTACTCATTGATCAGAGCTCCATAATAAACAAACAGACAGAATCATTAGACCCAAAGACATGGAAGGATGGTTTCGCCCTCTATAAGGATCATCAGCATGCCATCTAGGACATCGATGCTACTTCTTTTGCTGCTTACTGGAAGCTTCGATGATCTTAGAGAAAAATTCTCCCAGCCTTGAAACAGCCTCCCAGAAAGCAACAGACGGAGTCTCAATTCAATAATATCCCAGATGTCATTCTAATGAGCCCTAGAGCCTTGGAATTATATTCCAACACTTACAAAGTCTTAACGCAAATATGAATACAGGATTTTCCTCGTTCATGCCTTCTTCGAAAATTTCTTCGAACTTCTCCACTTACCTAGGTACTAGTTGAATTCCACGACCGCTTACCTAATAGATTATGAAATTAATTGCACATTAGAGAATATTATCATCATCAAATTTAATGAATTTCAGTCAGAAATATCTTCTCTTCCATTAAAGATGGAGGCCTAGCAATATGTAAAGTAGCGGATATCACTTCTGTTAACTCTGTGCTGAATTTGGTTAATTCACTTATATGGACTGACTTTAATGTGAACGACCCTTTTCAAATCTGTGGTTACAGGAGACATTAAATGAATATATTGATTTATATCCCGAACAATTTCCCTCAGTCTCCGAATTCGGAAGGAACTAGGGCTCTTTATTCATTATATCAAAGAATACAAACAATTTTGTATTGAATTCAGATAAAAATGGATGAAGCAAGATATTTGGCTTGGCCTCAAAATCATGTTTTTCTATGGTGGCATTATGAGACCCATTCTTTTCGAATTGGGGTAGGGATCATTACACAAATCACAAAATAATGAAAAATAGATGCCATTTATTCCAAAATAAAATCTTAATATCTTGTATGGCATCGTTTGCAACCGATGGATCAACCGGTGAATAAAAGAACATGCCCATGTTCTCTCTGTTTTGAAAAACAGCATGTCTGTATTGTAATAAAATAATATGACATTGAGCCAAAATTTTAAAGTCATCTAGTGACAGTTTGAAAAAATCAAAATAGCAACCAACAAAACTATTTACAAAACCATTTGTTTGTATACATTTTTGTATTTTGAGTTTTCCGGAATCAGTGAATTACAGTAAATAAATTTCTTTTGTGAGCAATGTCTTTATGGGTGATGTGAAAGTGTTGTCTAGAACTTCGTAACTCCGTTTTCAAGTATGTCTACTTTGTCTGCAAGAAGACCGACGGAAAAAAGTAAGTGTTTCTCTTAAATGAATTAAAAAATCATCTACAATTTGACAGAAACGACATAAATATTTTTTCTAAAAGTTATAATAATTATTATTCTCGATCGCTTCGTAAAAAGCTTTTCACATAAAAAGCTTTCAGAGTTTAGTTCAATATAATCTTTTTTGCAGCATGTTCAATAGCTGGCAAGCAAACGAGATCTCATACTGGAAAATCTTCGCGCAACTCGAGTCTCAGCCGTACAAAAGAGGTAAGTTTTTCACTAGAATTTTCATCTGAACTCGTTTTTCTGTCCGAGTAACCTTTGATTGGCTTCAAACGGCCCCGCTCCGCTCTATAGCTTACAAACTCACTTAGATTCTTTCAGAAGATGAGCTTAACAGATTTTGCGACAGGTCATTAATTTATAAGTTCTACCTCTTACCATTCATATTTGAGCATTGCTGTTATGATAGGCGATGCGTGATGATGAAATTTTATGTACGTAAAAGTAGAGATTATTGTAGGTATATTTATTATTTAAAGAAAAAAATTTATCGTTGTTTAAAATATAAGTAACTCGCTGGATTAGGAGGATTAGACTGTTTTAATTTAAGGGTTGCGTTATTGTAGTGTTCGACTATAGTTACAAGGATTATCCAGTTTGCTTTGCTGGCTTCAAACGTCTTTTTTATGCCATTTCAAAAAGCAGCCATCTAGGACGAAATACTTTTATGCTTTAAAGAAAATCCCCAATAAATAATTATGAAGCAGTTTATATTTAACTTAACAGTTGCGAGCAAAAAAACAGGTCCAGCTTAAATATTCATTCAGATTCAAAGTGCTACAACTCCTGGAAGCAGACGTATGAAAAAAAAATTATCTGACTTCTTGAACTTCTTTAACCAACACGCGGCGTTTGTGTATGTATACAAACCGTGCAAAGTTTTGATAGTTTGGGTAACTCCTTTTTCTGGAAAAAAGTTGGAATTTTTCCAACTGGTCCAGGAACCCGTTGCCCGTTGCAGGAACCCGTAAGTAGGTACATTGTTGTACTTATTCCTCGAAATTACACAAAGAAATTGACTTTTTAGTCCTACCATGACAATTTTTTTCATTGTTGATTGATTTTTAATATCCTCCACCTGTTTCGTAAATCTCCGTTCAAAACCAACTAACTGGTCCGAAATACCTACACCTACCCAATGGTAGTCTTAATGGAACCGTTCCCAAAGTGCGAGATGTAAAAAAATACTCTCCCATGTTCTTTTTTTCGAATTTACCTTAGCAATAATAATAATTATTATTGTTACTCATCAGAAGTCAACACTGACTGCCTTTTGATAAGGTTTTGCAAACGTCGTAGTCCTTTAAAAGGGACCTTGGTCCAGAATTAACTACTTAAGCCTTTAATCAATGCAGGTCACATTCAAAGCAAACGTCGCTTAACTTACAAATTTAAGCTGTTTCGCTTTTTTCCCAGTATTTCAACATTTTGAGACTGCTATTATAGACGACGACCAAGTTCAGTAGGAAACGACTCACGACAGACGGAAAAATTGGTTGGTGGTGTCTACAGCTCTGAGAAGATCTGGATCTGAGGATAAGCCAGAATGAGTGACTGGACGGTATGTCGGAGACTGTACTGTGGGAGGTAATTTGACACCTCACTAATCTGGCAATAGTATAAAATTGACAACAGCCCATGCACGGACAAGCACTTCTCGAGTTTGATCAGGAACATTATTCAAACTGTACTTTGAACGAACAGAGGTCGGTTCTGTTTTCCGATGAGACCAGAGTGTGCTTCTTCAGCGATGAAGGAAAAAAGCTATCTATCGTTATCGTCGTCCATAGGCTTGGTCGTATTATACACTTGAGTCGCATACTCAACTTATCTTCATCGTTGGGGCAGATTATGGGCGTAATCGGAGGGATTTGACATAAGTAGTTATGCCAGCCTCATGATAATGTCCCATGGGACCAGCAGTAAATTCCCAAAAACGGGCCGTACTTGTCAAGCACACGTTTTCTTTTTTTATTAATTGATTTTTTCAACTTTTGGCTACAACATTAGTGTAAATTTTAAGATAAGTTAACATAATTATTATAACTAATGACCCAGTGGCGGAAAATGTCAAATTTTCTTTGGCAGTCAACATGTTAGAGAGTACCTACCTTTAGAATGTTATATCAAAGTTATCAGGTGGACAGTATGCAGCCCAAATTTGAGCCCCATCGAAAGCTTCTGGAATGAACTCAAGAGAGGACTGAGGATAACAGACCTGTCGCCGATTTCGTTCCACAGCTAATGGTCGCCGTCGCAGAAGAGTGGATGAACAATATTCGACCAGAGACAATAATAATAATTGATAATCTTATAAGATTAATTTTTTTTATTGAAAAAGCACATGCATAGCAGGGAAATCCCTATGGCCCTCTGGGAGCGGTACATGAGCGGAGATATCAATTCAAGTCCTTCGCTTGAACTGCTATTCCGAAGGGATGCGGTTCTGTACATGAAAGAAGTCCGAAATAAGGTGGTGCGAGGTGCGAGGATAACGAGCTGAAAGGATGAGCTACTGCGGTTCGACGTGTAGTTCTGCCCGGCCTCGTTCTAGGTGGGATCAAACGGGCCACGTCTCGTGAACACTTCCCTTAATGCCTATAACCACATGCAAGCTATTATAATGATTAAATTACTCCTTACTGAAAAATATTATTTTGTTAAATAAACTGTGGAAATGTGGCTGTTTTTTTTTTGAAAATATTTGTAGAATGTTTTTACTACTCCAACTTTTGCACTGGTTTTAAAGGACAGGTACTTTAGACTAGTTGGTTGATTTTTGAGGCAATAATTGATAATGAAACAAGCGAAAAGGTCTGAAGTTGTGGCTTCAGCGGTTTTTTTTAAATCGGTTAAAAAGAAAAAAATGTCATGGTAGCATCAAAAGTTCTTTTCTTGTGATCAATCTGACTTGAAAAAGACAGGTCCGTATTTTCAAAACCGTTTCAAGGGATAAGTGAAACAATCTGTCCGGAACAGTTAGAAAAATTCCCAATTTTTTAGGGCCTTACCCGATGTAAATCTTTTGTCTCTTAAAAACTGTTTTATGGTTATTTATTGTTAAAAGTCAATTCAGTGCTGAGATGCTGGGAAGAAAACAGCAAGAAACCCCTCTATGGAAAGATGTTTTGTTACTGCAGAATTGCACGATTTTTAACAATCACATTTCGACATTTGGGTACATATTTTTCAATGACTTTAAAAATAAAACCCAAACTTATAGTCTTGAAGCTCGGATAAGAAGACAATAATAACGTCGTGCATTTGGATCAAATTGATATGCATCCTGGAAATATATGAATATATAGAGAAATGATAAGTTATAGTTCCAGGGGGGAATCGTTGCATGAGCGCAAAAACTTCGGAGTCCTCAAACAATAAATAAAATCCTACAAATAGATACCTACCTCTCTGAAAATATAAGGATCTCAGATCTCAGCAAGAGAGACTAACACAGACAGTTCATATCCGTTTGGTATATACGTAGCTTAGGAGAATTTGAAGTAATGATGACAATAGAAATGTTCCTCGATTTCAGTCCGCTTTAGAAGATGAATACATTATTAGGTACTCTCCAGAGAAATCAAATACGAAGTAATTCCTAGAGAAAATAAAAATCTTATATCATATATCGTCAGAGCCGAGCTTAAAGTTAATCCGACTTCCAACAGACATCAAATATCGATTCGTCTGGGTTAGCATTTCTTCCAATGCATTCATAAAATATCTACTTCACTATATCAGTTTTCTATGCCAGTTCGTTAGGATTCAGTATTCGCATCTAGATTTTATTTAATTTATAGGAAACTCCCCGTGAATCCGTTGGCAAAGATACGGAAAACGCCGAATGTGAATTTCAGCCTGCCAATCAGAATTGCGATGAAAAATCAGATGGACAGCAACAAGAAGAACACACTCCGCCAGTAGATCAGAAGGCTGTTCCACAGGAAAACCCGATTAAAAGACCAAGCAGTGCTGTCAAAGCGCATCTCTCCTGTATCCCTCTGCCAACGATTATCGCGCCCAAGAAATCCACAAATAGGCTGAAATCTATAAAAAATGGCAACGTTGCTGCTAGAATGTATGTTCCGGCGACCAAGACCAATATCAGCAACAATAGACACACCTTGGAAATCCAGTTCCTGAATAAGTCGAAGAGACTTTCACAGTTGAAGAAGGAACTGCTGGAAACACAAAAACCCACCTTGGAACTATACCAGAATCTCCTGCATATTAAGAAGAAACTCAGTGAGCTGGGTAAATGCGTGCAGGTAAATTTAAATCATAGTTTTGCATAACCATAAAGCCTACTACCTATCTAGGATATTTTTTGTAATATTTAGAAGGTATTGGCTTAAATGTAAATCTGGGAAAAATAGAATTTTTCCATCGTACAAACCAAATTTCGGTCAAAAAATAGTTTTGCCATCACAGGTCGAGGACATGAAGTGGGTGAGCTTTGACGAGATGCAGCGTGGCGCGGCCAAGAAGACAGAAGAGGGAGGTGCCGGAGAGTTGGGCGGTGATCCGGAAAAACTACGGGAACGTCTTGAGGAGGCCAAAAAAACATTCGAGGACATCCCCAAGACACTGGCGGAGGTTTGCCGAAACCTCCTCAGCAGGCGAGCCGCTATTGTTGAACTGCTGGAGGCCGTGACTAAGGCGGAAGTAGACAGCGATGTTGTGACAGAAAAAGTAAGTTTATATCCAAATTCTTGATCCAAATTCCAAACATGATCCAAATTCTCTTACATCTCCCTTTTCTTACATAAATTAGATTAGAGTGTGATGTCCGCATCAAAACGCCATAGAGGGGTAGACATTTAATCAAAATATCATATTCAATCATAAAACCTCATTGTTACTTAATCAAAACACATGCAGGCACACCAAATCATCAAATCAATGACGAGTTTATCAGTTTTATGACACATTTATAAATTTTGTCCCTTGAACGTAATTTCCCCTTTTAGGTGACCTCGTTAAAAGAGGAAGGAGTTGAGCTACAGAAATCGTTGGAGGTGGTAATTGAAGAAAATGAGCGGGCCATGAAGGAGCTATTGATGAACTGGCAGCGACTTTCCGTGCCAAGTGACGGTGGCGATGACTCGCGGGAGGAGCTGGAAAATCAGTTGAAAGCGCAGAACAAGCTGGTTGAAGAGTGTCAGCATACCATCGCCGAACTACAGCGCAAGCTGGACGAACGAAGGTCGTCATACGATAAGGTGTCTGTAGAGCTTGAGCACGTGATCAAGAAACAAGAGGAAAAGATCAAGGTGGGTTCGAAAGCTGTTGCACATAGAATTTTTTAGTCTATTTACGTAAGTAGGCATGTACGGAAATTATGACGGACCCGTTTTAAAGAGAAGATTTCTGCAAGAAATTTTTGGAGTGAGTCTAATGTTCTTATACCTAATTGGGAGTTTTTGCATGTATGGTAAAACGTTTGGTCAACGTTTTTCAAAATTTCTTTACTACTAAATACTATTTTTGTTACAACATAATCTTGCTAAGCAGCCCCAGACTTCCTTTCCAAAGACATCTTCCCAAAACTCCCTAATGATTGTCCTGATTTATGTTATGATCAAACTTCTATAAATCATTTTTTTAATGATGAGATCTTCTACTCTTCTCTCAGTTCTGCTGGTCTGTTTTTCCTCAGTATCATCAATCTTCTTTTATTTGATTGTTCAAACATAGTGGGATAAAAAAAATTATCTGTGCGTTTTTCCATCATTCTACCGTGTACGGTTTAATGCCTCATCTAGCCTTGATGATGTCTTTTATAATATTAGCCCAAGGTCTTCGTATATGGTTAGGTTAAACAAGTATATAGTACCAAGATGCATTGGTGATCACAAGCAAGATTTTTTATTTGACTTGGCAAAAAGAATTGGCAAGTCACACGTTATGGGAATGAGAAAGCTCGAGGGCTTGGCTCTTGGCTTCGCATTTATAAAGGCGACATTCTACTAAATATCGGGCTGTATGACCGACCTGTCAGAGTAGCGGGATGAGTCCTTCCACGGAATCCGGCATAGCAAAACGAGGACTCTCATATTTGTTTGCAATGGCAAACAAAATTTTGACGCGACGTATCCCAGTGCTCCGGTGGGATCCGTCTGCGCCGACCTGGTACTTGGTTGAATGTCGTTTTTATTCACGAAACCCTACACCTATCATTATTTGACGAGCTGGTTTGTCAAGCCGATGGCTCTCGCCAAGTACCCCGCCAAAGGGAGCCACCTTTGGAATTTCTTCCAATTATAGCGAATAGTGCTTGGTAATTATAAGAAATTCTCATCTATGTTAAATATTTTTAGAAACTGGAGAGCGATATAGAATACGAGAAGAAAATTAATACGGATTTTAAGAATCGTAATGTGACCAACAGTCAAACAATCAAGTCCTTGAAGAACAAAATCGCAGAGCTTGAAAGCAGATGCAAGGAGCAGGACCTGAAGAATTCAGACATAACAAAGAAACTGAGGTGAGTCCTTACCTCTATCAAAATAAATTGAACACGAAAAAATTATTGAAGTAATGTCCTTTGTAAATCCGATATGTCGTGGATGGGTTAATATTTTGAATGATTGAAATTTTCAGTCACGCTCAAGACCAATTCAAGGTAAAAGAGGGAATGTGGCAGAAAGATCGCGAGGAGCTGACAAAGAATCTTCGCCACCATGAGGGTCTACTCCACAAGCTAACAGAAGATCGCAATCACTTCGAAACCAGGTGTTTGATCCACATCTTTATGTCCGCCTTTAATGAACTCTTGATGCCGACAGTGCGCCTCAGCATCTTGCAGTATCGCTAAATAATCACTTTCAAAATTGTGCTTGTTGTGCCGTACATAATCTATATTTATATATTATATCATATAAGACGCTCTCTTGTTAGTTATTTCTTTTCCCCTCTTGCCTCCGAACAACAGCAGTGGGAAAAATTGCCATAAGGTGCACCAGGTGAGGTCAGGTCCCCGCGGCTGTTGTCCGGACGCCGGATTGATGTGACCTTCTATCTTTCTTCAGGTACAAGAACACTGAGAAATCAAGCGGGCAGCAGGAAAAGAAACTGACAGCCCAGCTGGAAGCTGCGAATAAGTCAATTCTGGAATTAAAAGAGCAGATCACGGTCTTGGAAAGAGAGAAACAGGAGATACAAAAAAGGTGTGCTGGAATGGAGCAGTTTATCAAGAAAATGAGTGATAAGAACATGGAGGCTATGGAATATGTGCAGAGCAAAATAGACTGGGGAAAATGTGAGTTACTAAGGATGCGATTCACCGGGGTTAAGATCTTGTTATCTTTTTCTTTTAGCACCGTCTTGTACGGAAGCTGAACTTCTCTCAGAAGTGCTTTCGATGAGGGTGGAGATAAGGAATTATGAGGATAAAGTTAAGTTATTAGATGAAGAGATTAACAAGCTCAAAAACAAAAATGGAGCACTGGTAATTTTGTGCTACATTGTTTTGAAATTGTTTTGTAACTAATAAAATAATTTCAAGCAACAAGAAATCGTCGAGGTAAAAATGATGAAAGAAAAGGCTGAAGGACCGGTAGGCAGATACCAACTTCTACTTGAGGATAGCGAGAAAAAACTTAATGAAAAGTTGTACGATTTTCCTAACAATATGCAAAAAGAACTAATAATTGTCTCATTTTTCAGATGCCGACAAGTTAATACGTTGCAGGCAGAAATAAAACACTTGAAGGTGAGACAGAATGCCATTGATGAGCAAAATGAAAACTGTCCGACCACAGAATTAATGAAAATGGTCAACGAAGGCAAATCAAAGATGGGTGATTTGATAAGAAAGTCATTGGAGAATGATCAAAAAATACAAGAATACGAGACGACAATCGAGAAACAACAAAAGCAAATGAACGAAATGGATAACGTTTTGAAGACGCGGAATGTATTAATAGAAGTAATGAAGAACAAAAAAGATGTGCTGCAGTCGGAGAAAGAAAGCCTGACCAAGTACTGTAATGAGATAAGAGCCTCTTTCGTCGAGGTAAGTGTTATAATAATATTATTCTTGGCCAAAATTAAAAATATATTTTTAATTGAAATATCCTGGGTTCAAGAAACACTCCAGTTTTCTAATTTTAGATAAAAGAAGACTTGGCACAGAGAGCAGAGCAAATCCAAGACTTGCAGGAGAAGCTAGAATCTAAAGAACTAGCTTGCTGTCGCTTGGAGAAGAAGATTTCTGAGCTTGAGGAAAATCTAGCCCACACCAATGAGATGCGCTTCAAGCTCCAGGAAACTATTGGGGAAATGGAGAAGAAGCTTCAATTTACCAAGGCGCGCATGAAGGCATTGCCCAGCAGTCTAGGAGGTACAACCGACGAACCACTACCACTGGATTACATAAAAACAGGCCTAGCAAACTACCAGCCTCAATTGCTCACTAAGACTCTGTACGGAATGTCTCTGAAGCATATTTACAGCATCCGGGCGAGAATAGAGGAACTGAACACAATGAAGTCACCCATTGTAGAAGACATCCATCAGAGGGACAGTAATACAGTTTTGGAGAAAATGCTGCAAGTGAAAGCAAGACGATGCGAGATTCTTCAGCAACGCGCTCACCAGTCTCACGACGACTTACATCGTCTTCTTAAGATGCTAACTCCTGTCAATGGAAATAACCCATTGAGGGAAGCATGCTCATTCAGTTCGCGAGGAAGTTTGGGTGCTTATGAAAAGTACAAACCGACTCCTGATAAAAAAAACGCTTATAGAAACGTGCAAGAACTGACAATTAAGAAGTCACATGAAAGCTTACAACGTTCACCTAGGGTGAGTAATTCATCTCACACATTAACAGAATTGAGTAAGACCATTGATAGTTTGAAGAGGGGGTTGAAGACAATGGAAGACAAGATGAACAGCGATCCCTTGATTCCGGATAAATTAAATAAGCCAAGTACAAGTGAAACGGGCAATTGAGGCTGGTTTATTACATGCACAATACACACGCTAATGCTAAATTATTTGTGAGAGTCTTGAAGAATTTAATTCTATGTTAGTGGTTCGATTTCGATTGATTTCAGTTAATTAATTTTTGTATTTCAGAAATAAATTCTACAAGTATCTCCGAAAGGACCATGAAAGTAAACCTTAGTAAGAATAATTATTTAACAAATGGTTGAAAAATTATAGTGTCAATAAAATTGTGATATTTAATTTACGGACATGTGAAAATTAAGAAAAAGTGAATACATTCCAGTTAATGAAATTGGTTTTAATTTTACCTTATATAAAATATGTACATAAATTACTATTATTGTTATTTAATAATCATTATCAATCCAGGATACACTAACTTATTTAATCATTGTCACTATTTTCACTGCTTGAGCCTGAGTAAGCTGCCAGCATCGAAAGCGCATTAGTTTTCTTTACTGTTTCATTTTCGAGGGGAGGATTTTCTTTTTTCACCACAGAGCTCGATATGCTTTCCTTTTCATTTGTTTTCGGTTTTATTTTCACTAATCCTGCCAGGATATTTTTCCTGCCTAAACCGATCGAAGTTGCTGTGCTGCTCTTACTAGTACTTGGCAAATTTAAATCCTTTTTTTCTGGAGCTACTTTTATTTGTTTTGGTTCAGGAGTTGATTCATCGATTATTTCTTCTTCGACAACTATTTTTCGTTTTTGATTAGGAAATTTCAATGTCCTAAAATTGAAAGATATATTTAAGAGATAAACAAAAACAAATTGATGAACATTTTAAACAACAAAGTAGAAACCTACTTGATATATTCCTCGTCCATCTCTTTTAAGCGTTCCTCCCTTTCCCTTTCCGTCAGCTTGGTATCATAGGCCAGTAGCATTGTGTCATAGTCAACAGCTTGCTGTCGTTTGTTGAGATCCCGGAGCTCCTCCAAAGATTCCAGCAGCTCGATCTCGTTCTTACTCTGCTTGGTGCGGTTTTCCAACAGCACCATCGGATTAGAAGCCTCCTCTTCCTTGGCCTCCTGCTCCTCTCGGACCGCTTGCTCCTCGGCCAGTTTCAAAGCCATGAAGTTCCGTGTGGCACCTGCTTCAATCTCGTAGTCGGTGTTCTTGGGATCTGTCTTGAAAGAAATTTCCTGAAGGCAGCGAGTGCACTGTTTATTGGAAAAATTTATCAGCTCGCTTGGTCATTCTACATTGGGATTAAAATGTCTGGTACTGGTTCAATCATTTAGCTCAGAAATCTGCTGAAACTCGCTCGAGTGAATATTAGTTTTAAATTTTACAATTCATTCAAGAAAATTCTAGAATTTCTAATAGAAATGGTATTTCATGGTGTTCTCGGGATATTATTTATTTTATAATCCTCCTGACTTTGGTGAGTGTTCAAAAAGGTAGGTACCAGAAAAATTCACTATATAGTAAGGACAACTTGACTCTTAAAAAAGCTCTACTTGAGTATACCAACTTGTAAATTACCATTTTTAACTTATTGCATCTAAGAGGGAATTAATTTTCTTCAACCAAAATCAAATCAAGGTGGGCTGGAAACTAAATATAAGACAGACCTGTTTCGCTTTTCATAGGACTCATCAGTTATTATAAGTAAATGTTAGTAAGGCTAGTGACTGCCAGATGATGTTAAGCAATGTATTCAGATGATGAAGAATTATAAGTCTAGACCGCATCCTTAATATCATCAAATAAATCCACCGCTTCCTATCTTGGAACTGGTTTGATAGAGCCTTATATAGAGCCAGCTCTTTATGAGCCTTAATAAAGGGGAAACAGCGGTGTCTTACTTTCCGGTCCATCTTTCGATCAAATTAATATCAAATTTCATGATCCAGTTGCACTGTCATTGACAGAGCACTGATTAAAAATGAAAATACGGTAAAAGGGCTCTTTTTTAAATAATTACAGTTACCTACCTTAATGTAGAATCGATAAATCCTGATACCGAAATAATCTTCATTTTCCACGTCCTCCTTCCTAGCGTTGAACTTCTTCCCTTTGTAGATGTACTCTCCGCAGGTTTTGCAGCGCATATTAAACGGGGCCATCAATCGTACATTGTATTGTCTGTTCTTGGGCAATTTCATGCGGGGGATTTTTGAGGGATCGAAATCAGGGGGGTAGTATTTGTTTAAAACTTTTCGTTCAGACATTGTTCTTGTTACTTAATTCAAACAACTGTAAAAATACACAATAAACAATGATTATTGCTTTGATGGTGATGATAAACTCCCTAAACCTAAAACACAAAAATTAACTTTTCATTTTCATTTCTTTCTATTAATTTTTACATTCAAAAAGTTAGGTTAGTTTATTCTTGTACTGACAAGATAATTGGCATTGATTGATGACATTCACAAAAGACAACATTGAAATGACAATGACATAATGTCATTTATTTTATCAAGAACGATGTAAGACTAAACTACGCTTTTAATTATCAAATGCGCATGCGCAAAATTTTTTGGAATGTAATACCCGATTTTATTCAGGGCCCAAAATCCCGCTAGGTCTAATTAATTAAAAACGATAAATCAATAATAATTGCATAGTTACTTGTACCAAATTTGTATTATAATGTCCGTTGAGTGTTGCTTTTCGCTGCGTTTCATGAGCTATGTAAAGTTCCGTCTGTCGTAAGTAATGTTGGTTGCCTAGCTGCACTATCTACTGAACCAATAATAATTATTGTTATTCTTTCTTGACTGTTGATCGCAGAAGTTTTGTGAGAAGGAAAGAATGCAAGCAAATTCAAAGGCTGGCGCTTCCTTCAAACCTTTAATTTCTCTTGAAAATCAGAGCAAATTCTCCAATTTATATGGCATTTTTACTTTAATTTTTACTCACAATTTCGTAAAAAACTAATACCCATACACAGGAACCTAACGCTGTTTTCAGTTTTGAAAAAATAAATATATGTATTGCTTTTCAAGTATTATTTTGTATATTATAAACTGTTGTACTAGTAGAAAAAGCATTGTATTTGACACCCTCTTAGGCAACGGTCATTATTACTTTATAGTGATCGTAACAAATATTCTTATACTTTTTCTACTCATAACGTTATAACCTTTATTAAGTAACTAATATGTACCTATTTTTGAAAAAAATAATTATTATGGTAATCTCTACCATGATGGTTTTTATTATTATACAGATTTTGTTATTAAAATAGAGTTAGATTATTTTGCAACGCTACTTTAGTAATCCTAATCGGGCTTCTTCGGTGTGAAAAGACAGGAACGTCAAGAACGTAATGAACTTTTGGGTGCGTTCAGCAACTAACAATATATAGCAACTATATGATTTAATTATTATTACTATATGTATACATACTTATTAAGGTCTAAAATAATATAAAAAAGAATCGTTTTCAACATTATCTTTAAATCGAATCAAGTAGGCAGGTAACACTAAATTCCATAATTTTATCATGGATCCCTTTAATAGTTAGAAAAAATAGTCTTTCTTACCTAATTATTAAACCGCAATTTTCGCATAGGTGGCCAAAAGTGTACATAAAGCACGATTTTGTTTACGTCCGTATATCGGTATTTAGGTATATACGTACCTATAATTTTTTTGCTCCATACCCAGGTAGCCTATTTGATGGCATGTGATTTTAACGTCATATTTCGGTGATAATTTGTTTGACATCAGTAATCTATAATAAGTCATGTCTAAACACGTTGTTTAAGTCTTTGAAATCTCACGTAAGTGATGGACACAACCAATGAGACACGTCAAAAAACGCATTAGACCTCCATTTTGCGACACCGTCGTAAAGTAACGGCGCGTTGTTCAATATTTTTTCACTTTTTAAAGAAATGTTTTTAAAACAATAACAAGACAATATTTAATAAAGTTTCTATTATTTCTAGAAAACCTTACAAGTATGGTTTTGTGGTATAAATGATCGTCATTTTGAAGGCCTAAAGTTCGTGTTTTTCACGTCTCAAATTATAGGTTTTCTAGGTCAGTAATACGTGTTTAATTTGATAGTTTGATAGTTTTTACGTCGTTTTTTGACGTTATTTGTGAATAAAATACGTCTTTGATCTGTGACATTTATTCGTCATTATGACGTCATTCTCACGTCATTAAATTCGTCATTCGACGTCACTAAACACCAAAAAATGACGTCATATTAACGCTACTACTGCTACTAGCTATCTGGGTAATTGCAACAATTAAGAATTTACAAGCTTAGGTAATAATTGAACATTTTCACTTTGAATTAACATTTTTAACAGTTAGAAAAAATAAGTAATTATATAGTCGCAATACTTATTTGATTCAGTACCTATTGAATTTGGTACCGTCTTAAAAAAAGTGGTTGGGTAGTGGGTATAGCCTGAAACATGTACTGTAAAAAAATGAATCTTGAATATCGGAGCCTTTAACTGAAATCTGGCTCGATTTAATTTGTATTCCATATAAAGTAGGTAAGAATACCTAACTTCATACAATCTGACTGCGTGAAGAATACATATAGTACCTAGGTTAATATAATTCTTGTACATACTTTTTTTGCCTGCCTTTTATAAATAAACCTCAACGACATAATATCGCATTCTGCATTTTGCTTGAGACATACTTACCTACATAAAAAATATTATGACAGAATAATTCTATTTGATGAATGTAAGAGAAAAAATAAAAATATGGACATGCAGTTGATTTTTGTCTGGTGATTAAACGGCAGGCCTCCGTGAGGACATTCTCACGTATTTCACACGGCTCCGTCAAAGGATCTCTTAATTGTTATCGAGGGATGGGCAAGCGAGCTCGAAGAGGCATCCCGCAGTCCTCGGATGAGATTTCCAACTCTCGATTCCTAGAAGAAAGGAAAACATGGTCCATTTATGCCTGTGAGAGATCCGTCCTTCATCTTGATTTATTTTTATACAAATAATAGAGCCGCCACTGACGCCAGACGCCACTCTTCAGACTATCTCACCTCTTATTGCCTTGCATTTTATGTATTACAGATTTTGATTTTGATTCTTTTCTGCATTTTATACATGCAACTTCCACTATTGAAAATTTTTATCACAGAATGCTAGTTTTTCTAGACGCCGGAGAGCAACTTGTTAATTTTTTATACTTTAGCTAGATCAGTAGGTATATGCTTATAACCAGCATGATTATCGAGGTTTACTATTAAAACGTTCTCGCGTGTGACATCAAAATATGGTACTGGTATTATTTAGCTGTTCATAATAGTAGTGATGGTGAAAAAATTAATTGGTGTTGTTAGAAGGGGGATGTTTAGATGTTATACTTAATGGTTGTAATTAATTTTCAACAGCTTTTTAAGTTGAATTAATTAATCTCTTCTAGATAAAATTATTATCATTATGACTATCAACATTGAATCGTCTTTTTGCCTGAGTTATTATGGGATAGGTACTACAAAGGACAGTATGGCGTAATATGGAATACCATTTTTGTTATATCACCAGGAATATTTTTTAAATACCTAACAGTGACAGAACACTTGCTACGTCGTACTTTTCTGCAACTATTGATCCACTCTGATATTTTCTGTTTTCAAAATAAAATAAATATTACTCGCTAATTTTGTTAAATTAATATAATTTTAATTTAATTGCTTTGGTCAAATATTTTGGTCCGAACAGAAAAAATCAGGAGATCGTTTGCATGTAGAATTGATCAGACTAATCAGAAAAAATATCCATATGACCAAATGCCAAATTTTTTTGAAAACAAATGTCAAAGGACATGTTTGCGGGGACGCCACTGGTGGAGCAATAGAAAAACTTTTCTAATTAAAATATGTGGTTTTATATGAAGACATGCCAAATTTGTGAAAAATATGTAAACTACTTTCATAGATAATAAAAAAGAACTCTTAAGAAACAATAATATTCAACACCCTATAGAAAAAAGTATAAGCTATTGCGGACATTATGTTCATATAAAATTTTTTCATAAAATGATCTGAGGAATCACACCCTGAAATATCAGCATGTTACTAAGAAACAGTAGATATAGGTATGGGGTGTGAGTAGGTAAACTAAGACTTAAAACATATAATGACAACAGATATTATACTTTGACATGATTTTTTCACTTAAATTTTTGTTATTGCATTATTGTAGGTACACTTAATATTTTTACTGTATTTTTCACATTAAATAGTATTGCTGATCTTGTAGAGGCATGTTGGAACCAATAAGCCATGACGTCTCTCTGGAATTCACTGTGCTTTAATTGTGGAAAATGTCCTTTCACGGCGCCTGAAAATTATACATAAACCTAATTAAAAATATGAAAAAAATTCAATCATGTATTATTACATAGAGCATTAATTAATAATAAATAGTTAAAATGACTTTCCAATAAGTAAGTAAAAAATTAATTTATCACTTTCACACCTATGCCATAAGTACCTATATCCTACTTAATCGTAAATTGCTCACACTATTTTACATAGGTAAGCTTAAAAAAACCACTTAAGCACTATTCATGATATTCGTAACATTTAAATGTTTCAGCTTCAAATTTCCTTTTTTTCCGGTTCAAGAAAAGTATTGTCCCAAATAACTTGAAAACGTTTTCTCAAGGCATCCTTAGGTTTTTCTTCGCCAAAGAATTTGAGAAGCTGCAGCTAGAAATAAATTTTATTTCAAACAGAATTTTATAATATGTGTGCTCGAAAAAATATTTTCAATATTTCGAATTTAAAGTTTTGGTTTAGAACCCTTATTTTTTCCATATAAGTAGGTGGGTTCAATTATTCGCTTTTGTTTAGAAGTTGCAATAACAGCGGGTATTATAAAGGCTCATTAAGTTAACGAGCAGATTTCTGTGGCCATTTCTGAAGAAGGTATCGAGTCTAAGTGCACTGAGAAAAATTTTCTGTCCAGCCAGAATGGTAGAACGGTATTTGCAGTACTACGTATGCAGCATCATTAAATCTGGCTGAAACACATTTAATACGAATAAGACAACCGTATAGCAGATATTGAGTTTTGTAGAGACACAATTTCGAGAAATGGTATTACCGTAATACCATTACCTGGATGTCGCTCACGTTGTCGTTCTAAAACACCATTATCATAAACGGTACGTAGCATCCTCCCTGATTTTAACTGTGTAACGTTTCTGCAGAATTATTGGCGTTACAATCTGGTGCTGCTAAGCAGAGTGATCGCTATTTTTCTCTTACGTGAAAATATGCCGGAAAATAATTGTTCATGGTCATTCTTGCCTGGTATTAACAAATATTGAGGTTTGTAGAGACACAATTTCGAGAAAAGGTACGGCCGTAATACCATTACCTGGATGTCGTTCACGTTGTCTTTCTGAAGCACCATTATCAGAAACGTTACCTAGCGTCCTCCCTGATTTTAATTGTATGTGTAACGTTTCTGCAGAATAAATGATGTTAGATTCTTGTCCTGCAACGCAGTAAGGAACTACATTATACACATGGGAATTAATAATATTGTATTTCGTGCAGTTAAACTGCCGCTGCTGCACTATTATTCTGATAGTAAAATCAGTAAAAACGTTAACAAAGGTATATCTGCGTTCTTGGTAAATCTGAGCAGTAAGCAAGTTCGGTAAGTTATGTGAAATACTGTGGAAAGCCGTGTGAAGTCCCGGGACGTGTGAAAAGTGTACCGGTGCGATTGCGCGATGGAATCTTTCGTCCTGTTTATAATAATAATTTAGCGTTGCTTGACTTAGTAGTTGTTCGCAAGTTGTGCGTGGTACATGGACGCGGATGCGCGTTTTTGGCATTTTTTATTTCAAGTTGTAGGTACCTACGCGAACATACTTATAATCGATGATTTTCGTGTTATTATTGCATTGTTCGACTGTGTTTCCCCGACTATAATACCTATACCAATTTTACCATAGATATACGTAATAATTTAGTGTGTGTCTTTTTGCAAGTATTATAGTGTGAGCAAAATGAAAACGTTACTGTAGATTTGTGTGATGAAACATTTCAACCGTTCTTTGGCAGAAATTAGAGAAGTACATGTGAGTCACAGTGACAGTGTGATTTTTTCTGCAAAATGTTAAAAACTGTCGAGTTCAATTTACATTATTTTGCTCACAATGTATATTATGTCCTATACTACCTTGATGCAGTTTCCTTATTTTCTTATGTGTCAAATATGTTAACATGCAGTCATGGTGAACCTTGATGAAATGTACGTTACTTTATGCCTTTAAATTAATTTAATTTATTGAGAATGCCTATACAGTGTGATAAATGGTGAACATGGCATGGTAGGTATACAGGGTGTTGTAGAGGTTGTTTAGAAAGACTGTAAATTTAAAACAAAAATGGTTTCCTCGGCTTCGTTACCGACATATAGGGTGTGCTTTTTCTAAAATTTAAATAAAAATGACAGTCAGATTTAAATAACTTCCACTGACAAAACACATTATCTCCCATAACTATATTACGAAAGTGCTTGCTTGTTTTTTTTTTTATTAACGGTAACGGAATTAGAGGCATTCAAACTCTACCAATTCCTGGAGAGTCGAATAAAATTTGCCAATATGGCATCGTTATTCGAATTCGAACTTAAAACAACGGATTGGAAATAGATTTTGAATAATATTATCGTCTATGGCATCCCCGCAACGAAAATTTTTTGAAACTTTGCTGAACTTGCCACTTCATCTGTTTCCATGGTAGGTAATATCTGTCTGGGTATTTTAGACCTGCACACTAAATATGTTGTTTGAATGTTTTTCAATAAAAATGTTATGCATTAAAACCTAAGTTTTATTTGCAACATTCCTATCCTAATTCTAATTCTAATAAATTCTAATTCTTTTTAAAAATTACTGAGAGTTAAATTACACAATTTCAGTTAAAATATTTATTTGACATCTACTTAGAATTTTCTCCAAAATCAAATGTATGTTTTAAGCTTTGAGTTAATTAATTAATTATTATGTTATCAAAAAATCACTTAACTTTATGAAAATATGGAAATAGGTTGCCACAACTTTTGTTGATTTTTTTTGCCGTTTAAAATTAATAATAATGGAGAAAACAGGCCATCCAAATATTCTGAGTTGCTATAAAAAATTATGTCACTAACTTTTCTGTATTTTGTTTTGGTAAAACAGGATTGGATAAATCGAATTTTAATACAAAATATATAAAAATTGTATATATAAAAACATAACTGTAAGTAATACCGAAACTTCGACCGAAACGAAATATTTCAGGATGTATTATATTTATATAAAATTCTCGTCTTTTGGGCAGTAAACAAATTGAATATGGAATAATAATATACCCTGAAGTAGGTGGCCACCTAATTCACTTATTATTATATATATAACGTGCCTAGGAGAGATCACATAACTCCTTTTCTCATAAAATCTAATTGGCTTAATATAGAAAACAAAATTACTTTTTATTTTGTTAATACAGTTCATAAAATTCTTTTCTTTTCTAAGCCAGAATACCTTCGATCCAAAATATGTTCACGAAATCAAATTCACGAAAGATCAACCAGATATAACAACAATATTAACATCCCTAAAATTAAAAAACAGATATATAAAAAATCATTTACATATTTAAGTAGTAAATTATACAATGAAGTACCAGATAACATTAAACATTTCAACCCAAATTCATTTTCAATTAAATATAAACAAAATTTATTATCAAAACAAAATCTTAATAAAAACTAATACATATACCTAATAAAAATATTTTCAAGAAATTATTTAACAAAAAACAAAATATTGGTTTAGAATTAGCTAGCTTAGCTAACCTCGCCAATTTGCATTAACTAGCCTCTAACTTTTTTGTGATAGTTGATATTTCACTTTTTCTTTAAATTTGTTAATGTGCTAATTTTTTGCAAATAAAGTTATATTATTATTATTATTATTATTATTATTAATTTTTACTGATATTCCTATTGATCTCCTATTAGTTTTTTTTTTATTAGATATGAGGATCTCGAAATTAAATTAAAAATTAACTTGAAAAAAATACCGATAGAATTAAATTGGCAACTACTTACAGCAAACAGACCTAATGCCAGTTCAGTGCTGAGTGTAAAGTAAGTATCGTTTCAGTGAGTATCCAAAGGCTTGCAAGCGATTTTTATCTTGCGCCTCCCTTTAAATATGCCAGGAAATAATTTATCTTGCAGTCAAATAGTGACTGTCTATTATTTAAATACTTGAGTGACCTTTTTAATATCAAAGTGCTGCATCTGGTGATACCAGCAATACGCTCTGCTTGAAAAAATGTTGTACACTGCCTTTCAGTGAACTGGTAACTGCTAAAAAAATCATCACATGGAGTTCTGCCATGCCTAAGGAAAGAGTCTTACGCAGAAATTTCTATTTAATTCTCCATGACCGGCAGTGTGTATTATCCTTACTGTTGTGAATCCATTGCTGAACAGCTTGATTTACAGACTGTTTGAAATGCCATTAGACATTACCATTAGCCTGCTTATACTGTACCAGCAGCCTTATGCGTTTTACGTTCTGTGCATGGCGAAACGTTCTTCTAGCATTTTGCATGATACAAGTAGGAAGGCCAGGGATATCATGGTATTCCTTGCTGCCCTTAGACGTCACGATACGCGTGCTTATACTGTCCATATAGCCTTATGCGTTATACATTACTAGGCATGGCAAAACGTACTTGTAGAATTTAGTCCCAGTTTCACCATTAAACAAGTCAGGAAGAACATGATTTAATGCTATTCCACGCTGACATTTTTCTCAGTGTGGAAATTTTTTAAATTTATCCATTCTTGACATGAAAGTGATTACAAAAATGTTAATAAAAATCATTTGACGTCGATATCAGCTTCAAAAACCAACACAGAAATCTGCCCGTTAGCCTAATGAGCCTTTATAATATTGACTGTAAGTATTTAAAAAAAAATCTAATATTTTACAATAAATTTTTGAGTCATTTCAATTATTCGCTTGACACGTATAGTGTCAAAGTTCTGCATTAAAAATGCATTTATTCACAACTGAGGAATATACAGGCTGATCCAATTTTATATGCGTTAAATTAAGGAACCGATAGAGAATCTAAAAAAAAACATGAGTAAAAATAGTAAGTATTTCAAAAATATATACGAATTTTTTCGTAAGACTTTAACAGTCTTTTTTTTCTTAACACAGCTTCATTTTCCAAATAAAGTTCATAAACCAAACCCATATTATTTTTCGATTCTCTATCGTTCCCTGAAGTTAACGCATTTTTAAAACTGGGTCATTGTGTTGGTATTATATTCCCCATAAATGTATTTTTAATGCAGAACGTAAAAAGTCTCACAGTATAAAAAAATAACACTCAAGGACAAAAATATTGCATATTAACAACTAACGTAGTTTGCAATTAAACCTTAATAAATGTATACTATGATTTTTATAAGAAGGCAAGAGTCTGGGCGTGAACTACGCATCTTGCCGGTTTTAATTGTTCCACCCATTGAACTGATAAACGCTATTCCACCATAACAGACTAGAAATAACATCAGTGGCGCCGCGCACATAATAAAAAATATTTTATATTTTTAATATATTTTAAATGTTTAGGTATAAATGATAAGTCAATTATCAGTCTTCAATTAAAAAATCAATATGGACATCTACGTTTAGTATTCCAATTTATATGAATTAGTCTCGGTTAAATTATTTCGAATTTATTTAAGATAAGGTACCTATGCGGAAAAAAAAACTAAAATAGTAGATGTGTACTTACTTTACTGGCAAGCAATATATTAATAACAATAATATATTAATCAATAAAACACATGATAACAAAAACATCGATACCTACACACGACACGATGACAGAAACCACCTATTTTAAATAAATATACGACACGAGCTAAACAGTACACACCACTGACTTTTTACCTGTTCGATGAACGGCGGAGTTACTCTTATCAGCCTTATCTGGTTGGTTGTTTTTTTTACGCGGACACCGACTAACATTGTTGATATTGGACAATAAACATTTATGGATTCGGAGCCCAATCTGCGCACCAACCAATTCTCGTCAAACTCTCGCCTTCCTATAGTATTCATGCTGTACATGTGTGCAAACGATACCGTAAACTGGGGTGACTATGTGCTCCATTTTTAAATAGAAGTTTTACATATTATAACATAATTTTTTTTTTAACATATAGATATTTAAAATTTTTTGACATACAACATAACCAGAAGTGTCAACGACGTTGTTATAATGTTGTTTCGTTTTCAAAAAAGTTTTTTGTTTTTTTGTTAAAAAGTGGAGCAAAGTATACCAATGGACGGGGTTACTTTGCGCCAGCACATAATATTCACTGTTTTTCACGTCTTTGAACAACTGCGGCCTGCGGCAAAGTAGGAGCTGACTATTGATCAAGATTTCCCCAGCGATCACATCTACAGGGTGGGTCACGGTATACGAAACGGAAGATTATGGCCGTGTCTCTGGATTTTAGGATCTTTTTATTTTTGGAGTGGATAGAGACCCGGCAGAGGTACGTTTTAAAATTATATTCATAATGTACCAAAAGCATAAAAAATATCAAAGTTATGTTTTTTTAAATGGAATGCTCCTATGTTATTGCATTTTTAGATTGTCTGAAAAGAGAAAATAAGATTGGCTTTTACAGTTGGTGCTTAAATTCAGAAGTTTTTGAGTTATAAACAAGTGAAAATCGTCATTTTTCAAGTTCATGGCCCTGTGTAACGAAAACGGCTGAAGATAGAGAAAAACGGCTTACATGTCCCTATTTTAACTTTTCATGTACTATCCTACGATGTAGATGAAATGTTTATACAGGGTGATAAAAAATTTGAAAAATTCTGAGATTTCTCCACGCGTCGCCAAATAAAAAAATCAAAGAAAGCACAAATGTTTCTATACCATAGGACAGTAGGTACATAAAAAGTTAAAATAGGGACATGTAAGCCGTTTTTCTCTATCTTGAACCGCTTTCGTTGTACAGGGCCTTGAACCTGAAAAATGACGATTTTCACTTGTTTATAACTCAAAAACTTCTGAATTTAAACACCAACTGTGAAAGCCAATCTTATTTTCTCTTCTCAGACAATCTAAAAATGCAATAACATAGGAGCATGCCATTTAAAAAAACATAACTTTGATATGTTTCATGCTTTTGGGACACCCTGTACATTATGAATATAATTTTAAAACGTACCTCTGCCGGGTCTCTATCCACTCCAAAAATAAAAAGATCCTAAAATCCAGAGACACGGCCATAAACTTCCGTTTCGTATACCGTAGCCCACCCTGTATACACAAAAAATAAAAAATAAAAATTTTTCAATCCTTTAATATCAAAAAAACGTAAATAACATTCTAAAATTACAAAAACTTAACAGTAAATTCTTTTAGATAAAATAATAAGAGAAAACAAAAATCTAGTTAATCAGACTTTTTAGAAAAAAACATTATACAACTCAGAAACTGAAGAAAATCCGCTTCTGGAAAATTTCTTAGGTGGAGTAAGTCTTAGGTGGAGTAACTCGTAGGAGTAAGTCATCACATCACGTTTTTTAGGTCATTTCGAGGATTTTAAAGAACTTTTCCATGGCGTTAATGGTAACATCATTTTTGTTAAAACTGATAATTTCCTCAGGGAAAATCTCTGCGTCATATAAAAAAACTACAAAACGACCTTTTTCTTGGACAACATCTTCAAGCTTAAGTGTTGTTGGGTACTTGGTTGCCTTCCATGTAATCCATAAACTACTGTTCTTTTTCTTGTTCTTTAAAAGTTGTCTTTTGTATGTTCTAAGGCATTTCTTTAACAAAAAAAAAACAATACTTAATTGGTTGAGTATACTTTTGCTCCGGAGCAAAGCAACCCCCAAAGTGTAAGAATTTGTAGGTTAATAATAAAAAAAATACTTTTGTTTGCAATCAATTATATAAAATAACTGAAATGAAAAACAGCAACTAAAATACACTAGAAGATAAGTATATAACTACTTACTTGATAAACTTGACTAAAATCCTCTATACACATCAAATTTTGACCACCAAGAAAGTTGTGAATTTCAGCAGCACACTTTGACAATAAAAGCATCAAAGACACTTCAGTAGTAGTCAACGTTTAATAAAATACGTTGAATTTCGTGTTGCGTATGCATATCTTTTTTTTTTTAACAAACATCTAATTCTTTTCAAGTATGGTGCAAAGTAACCCCTGGAGGCGCAAAGTAACCCCGTTTTAGGGAAGCGATTTTTACATTCCATACACTGATAGGTAACTGATTGTCCGGTTGGAAGAGCATGGAAGAACATATGGGTCTGACGTAACGCGGGAACCAAATCCTCCGCAGTTTCATTCCTTCCTCCTTCCTCCTTATTGAAATTATTTAGATGTTTGTAAATTTCAATTGCTTCACGATGTAATCGGGTGAACAGTGTGAAGTAGTGGACACGACCTTATTTAGCAAGGTATTCTAATATAAACTCCAGGGGAATAAAGTGAATCAATGGGGTCTTTAGCTGAACGGAGAATATTGCGAACTTGTTTTGTGTAGGTTTAAAGATGGTTTTGAGCTGTAAGATTTTACCGAATAGATCGGTGACGTTCTTGATGCAAAGGAAAATTTTTTGGGAGACAGCTCCAAAAACTCTTGGTGGTTGTTCGCTGGGTATCGTGTTAGGCTCTGGGTCGTGAGGCTCTCTTGATTTCTTGAGCGGTGTAGCCATTCGCCTGCAGAGCATCGTCTAGGTGGGCGAGTTCTTCGCAGCTGTAGACGAAACTTTCGGAGCAAATGTCCTTGAACCACGACACAACAGCCCGGAATTAGTTACGATTTCAATAGAAGCCAGTTACTCCACATCAATTATTTCTATTTATATTTCAATTATCAACTATTTTGCATAAATTTCGCCAAAAATTGCTTCAAGCTCCACGAAACTATGGCAAGAGTCATAAGAGAGAAATCACTCGTCCGAGAGAATACTCGACCAAGTGATTTTTTGAAGCTTGGAAATTTCTTAAAAGTTGTAAAAAGAGGTAAAATAAAAAAGGCAATTCTGGTTTTCAAGAACTTGGCGGTACTACATGAAAAACGACCTTTCCATCGGTGGTAGATGGTTGTTATTGGTATATAATAGTCGTCTGGCTGCCCTTCGGCAGCGACCACACGGTCAGGTATTGTGTTTACATTCGCCATCGGCAAACCCGAGCACAGGTAGACAGGCCGCATAGCATCACGTCTTCGCCGGCCATGCTCCCAACCATGTACGAACATTGCCAACGCATAAATCCCACCGATATGGTTTTTAATTGTTACGCGGTACTCCCCGATACCCACCTTAATTGATCTATTTCTTTACTTCAAATCGACCGCGACAACAATACAAAACGTTCGCGTCGGTTCTCTGAAAGCGCTACTTCTTTATCACTTCATACTTGCCTATTCTTCGATTCTCGTTACTTATTTATATCGACAACTTTCAACAACAACAACAATTGTTTGATCGTGCAAAAAATTATAATTTAGTTTATTAAATGCACTAGGAAGTGCATAAGATAAGATAAGACTCTTTCATACTATAATAAATTTATTCAGAATGTTTCTCATATTTGACCATTGCTGTTAGGTATAATACTTTCTTCTTCCCTTCTTCATAATAATTTTTTTTATGTTCAATTTTCTTCACTCAATCCCTTCTCACTCAAGTAGTTTGCAAGCAACAGCAACACCTCCTCCATCTCCTGTTTGTTCGTCCTCTTACTTTTTCCCTCCACCTGCAAACTACTAACTAAGCCTCCTACCAATATTATACATTCTCACTTCGGCCACTTTCTCAATAATTATTCTCGTATAGCTTGTCGGTCATTGCAACGGTTGCAGCCAATGAAATATTTCCTCCTACCTACTTCTTCTGCATGCGATATCTCAACCATGTTTAACTTGGTGTATTAAACATGATCTCTCGAAGTGGTACCACTGGTACCTTATTGTTCAGCCTAGCTTGCAATCCTATTTTTGTCACATGGAACCTCTTCATTTTTACTACCAATCAAGCAATAATTTTGGAAGCACTATCCCGATCAATGGATTATTGACATAAGAGCACCTGTTGAATGGCCGTCTATCATTTTTGACTTGATTCAATTTGATTTTTTCTTGTAGGGTCAATTAAATTTTTGTTTATACAATAGAGCTAGATTCACATAAAGATAGACCACATGCAGAATGTCCGTTTATATGATCTAAGATACCTTCCCCAAAGTTCATCAAAAGCTAGAAAATAGTAAAAAACTGAATTTTTTTAATTTGTTGGGTTGGTACCTACTGCTGAACAATTTTTTCAATAGTTTTCTTTTTATGACTCTTTATAACTTGTGTGGATGGATGGATCTTCAATAAGATAGGGGATGAGTCATTATATTATGTTATCTTAGTTACTCTTCCATAAGTTCCATATTATAAAAAAAAGATCCTAACAATGGAAAGTTTTACGTGGAAAGAAAGATGACGTAAATGACGAAAGCCACGCTACAACGAAATTGAAACAATGAAAATGACGTCACATATTATAAACTTTTTCTCGATTTTCTCTGAAATGGTGCAACCTAATGTAAAATTGTGTGCTCGGTCGCTCGAGCTACCCTCTTTCCCCTTTAT
This sequence comes from Malachius bipustulatus, assembly GCA_910589415.1. Classification (NCBI taxonomy): domain Eukaryota; kingdom Metazoa; phylum Arthropoda; class Insecta; order Coleoptera; family Melyridae; genus Malachius; species Malachius bipustulatus. Next base: position 35,641,378 of record OU342634.1, on the reverse strand, counting down.
CCACATATCGGTTCATTTGAAGGTGCTGCCAGCCCCGCAGAGTGTGTTGAAATTATAGAACTATAGTGGAAGAGGGTGTTTATAGCCCCAACAACCGGTTTAACTTTTAACTTTTTATAGTAGGTCAGAGCTCCGGAGCGGTTCTTATTATTTTTATTTCCTGGATTTCATATTCATCTCCATCTCAATTCTCAATTTTCAAGCTTCTCTCAGCAACAAACAAATAATCACCATAAATCTTGCATTTACTATTATGGTATATGATATACCTAAGTACCTGTTTACTAAATTAACGATATGAATTTATGAAAATTTCGATAATTAATTAATAATACTTCTAATGAGTTATTTTTTCGAAAACAAAAGGTATCTTTTAACCGAACGCCATAAAAACAATAACAGCGGGTATTATAAAGGCTCATTAAGTTAACGGGCAGATTTCTGTGGTCATTTCTGAAGAAGGTATCGAGCCTAAGTGAAAATTTTTAAAATTTATCTATACTCGACATGAAAGTAATTACAAAAACGTTAATGAAAGTCATTCGACGTCGATAGTAGCTTCAAAAACGAGCACATAAATCTGCCCGTTAGCCTAATGAGCCTTTATAAAATTGGCTGTAAGGCTAGCAATATGAAGGAAATTGACTTCATATTGACTTCAATTGAAAAAATTACCTTTAAACTCGGATGAGGGAAACTCTGTAATTTGAAAATCAACCGTTGGATTCAAGTTTTTTTGTAGAATATCTCCTCAATTTTAATGGGCTCTAGATCGCCCTGTATTCGGAGTGCGCGAGTTACTGATCAGCCTGTACCTATAGGTACAGGGTCTTCAAAGTTAAGTCGGCACTATTGCTGACTTCATTATTTTTGGATCTACAAAATCGGTTAAATTAGCAAACTAGTAGGTATGTATAGTATTTTTTCCGCTGAATAAAGCAACAATGACAACAGAAAAACAATTGAACATCGTGTTTTCGAGTTATGTCAAAAAGTTCTATTTTTTAAATGAGACACCCGGTATATTTTTGTGTTTTCATATTTCCCGTTAAAATCCAATAATGATAAATTAGTTAGTTTTTGAGTTAGAAACAAATAAAAATTGCAAATTTTCGTTTTGAAAGCAGTGTAGAGGTTACATCGGAAACGATTCAAGATCATCACCCTAAACAAAAAATTGAATCCACATCATAGCAGTACATAAAAAGTTAAAATAGGGCCACGTAAGCAATTTTTCGATATAATGAGTCGTTTACGATCTACGCTGTTTTGAAAATGAAAAATTCCGATTTTCATTTGTTTATAACTAGCGCTCTGATTATATGCAAAATGCATATTTTTGCATATTTTGCATTTTTTATCAATTTTTCGCACGAAATGCATTTTTTTAGGAAACTTGCATATTTCTGCATATTTTGTTATTTTTGCCACATAAAATACTTATTTTGACAATTATTATTGGCGGATATACTAGAAAAAATATTATATAATATAAAAACCAAAAATAAGCTTAAAGTGAATCTTGTTGTGATGGATTTTTCAATTTTTTTTTATTTAACTGTACCCTTTTGAAAGTGTTATTTACCTCCTAGGCCTATAATTACACGATATGGGGCACCTGGCTCGAGGCTGCTTTATTTTATTTCGACCATTTAAATGAAATTCAGGAATTAATGTCGAAATTTGATGAAGATAGTTCCTCAGCAATTAGGAAAGCGAAAAAGATTTTAAGCAATAAGAAACTAGGCTAACATCTTAGTTTTATTAACAACTAAATATAAAATAATTGCGAACACAATTTCTAAGCTTGAAAAACAGGGTATACTTCGCTAAACGAGAATCTGTAAAACTAATAGAGAATTTAAAATTGGTAGTATAGATAGTGTACATATGGACCTACTGCTCAATCAATAATAAAAAAAAACTCAGTGAAACATTGTAAAAATAGTGGGTTTAGTACTTTGACAGTGATTTTGAAAGTTTTAAATGGAGATTTTTCAAACGAGTTGACAATAATGGATCCTTTAATAATTTTATTATTAAAATATGCTCCTATTACATCTGTTGATGTAGAATGCAGTTTTTCTGCATATAAACACATGGCAAGTGATAGAGATAGAAGACAATCATTTTAAGTGGAAAACTTGGAAAAACATTTAATTGTAAAGGTAAATAGTAATGTTTTTAGTATTAATTGAATAATAATAATTGTAAACCAAATCTTTTATATGATTTTATATAAATAAAAATACAGTGATATGTATGTACCTACTTTTATACTTAAAAAACTTATTGAAAACAATAATTTATTGCATTTTTACTATTTTCCGTTAAATAAACATTTTGCATATGTTTTGCGTAGTTTGCATATTTTGTTGCATATTTGGTTGAAAAACCTTGCATATACAGGGTGTCCCAGCTTATTCGAAGCGGTCTCTGTAGGCCAAACGATTGATTTTTTCCAAAAAACTTTTGCAAATTCAAGTACAGGATCACAATGGCCATAATTTAAAATTATTTTGAAGTATACAGAGTGTCCCATATGACAGTGGCATATCAAAGTTATGTTTTTTTTAAATGGAATGCTCGTATGTTATTGCATTTTTGGATTGTCTGAGAAGAGAAAATAAGATTGGCTTTTACAGTTGGTGTTTAATTTCAGAAGTTTTTGAGTTATAAACAAGTGAAAATCGTATTTTTCAAGTTCAAGGCCCTGTACAATGAAAACGGTTCAAGATAGAGAAAAACGGCTTACATGTCCCTATTTTAACTTTTTATGTACTATCCTATGGTATAGAAAAATTTTTACTTTCTTTGATTTTTTTATTTGGCGACGCGTGGAGAAATCTCAGAGTTTTTCAAATTTTTTATCACCCTGTATAAACATTTCATCCACATCATAGGATAGTACATGAAAAGTTAAAATAGGGACATGTAAGCCGTTTTTCTCTATCTTTAGCCGTTTTCGTTGTACAGGGCCTTGAACTTGAAAAATCACGATTTTCACTTGTTTATAACTCAAAAACTTCTGAATTTAAACACCAACTGTAAAAGTCAATCTTATTTTCTCTTCTCAGACAATCTAAAAATGCAATAACATAGGAGCATTCCATTTAAAAAAACATAACTTTGATATGCCACTGTCATATGGGACACTCTGTATACTCCTAAATAATTTTAAATTATGGCCATTGTGATCCTGTACTTGAATTTTCAAAAAGTTTTTTGAAAAAGTTCATCGTTTGGCCTACAGAGACCGCTTCGAATAAGCTGGGACACCCTGTATATGCGCATATATTTTTGTAATTTTTCTTGCATATAATCCGAGCTTTATTTATAGCTCAAAAAATTAATTAATTTAAATCGTAACTGTAAAAACTATGCTTAATTGGATTTCCACAGGAAATATGAAAACACAAAAATATATCGGATGTCTCATTTTAAAAAAATAGATTTTTTTGACATAACTCGAAAACGCGATGTTCATTTGTTTTTCAGTTGTCATTGTTGTTTGATTCAGCGGAAAAAATACTATATGTATAGGTACCTACTATAGTTTGCTAATTTCATTTCACCGATTTTGTAGATCCAAAAATAACGAAGTTAGCAATAGAGTGCTGACTTAACTAAATTTTATCCAACATATTATACCTAGGTACCTAGTTTATTAAAATATTTCAAATCAGCTAGTATTCTTAAGAATAATAAGAACGGTAGCTGATTTGTTGATGATGCTGAATAATTTGTTTCACAACGAATTGTACCTATTGAAAATTAATATTTTTGTTGGAATATAAATCATCATCTTGGTCTTGAAATATCTATTATAATGCCTTAATTATAACATAAAGTCGGTAGGTATACATATTTTTTTCCAAATGAAACAACTATTCAAATCTATAATTCACGAGTGCAGGCCCATAAAACTGAACTAAATGGTTTTATTGCCCCGTCATAAACCCTTAGCTCCCTGTCCATCGCTAAACTGCCGCATGATTTCAATAGATATTCATATAAGCGTACGAAGTTACTACCCAGATATCCTGAATTCGACTGAGCGCTTGGAACGATATCCACTTTCACGAGTTTCGGTATATTTCGACGCTGTCGCCATCTATTTGTCGGTATATCGTCCTGTGCACAGTTTCTCCCATAAGGTTGCGTATCTTCCTTAAAATGTGACTATACAGCAACAGAAGAATAAGCTTTTGCAATGTTGACAAATAACCCATTGAACACATCTCTCTAAAAAATAATATATTCGGAAGCCAATAAAGCCGTTTGAAAATGTATCGTCGTACAAATCACCACCCGGTAGAGTTTAGCAAGTTCAACATTCGTCAAGAGATATTATTACTGTAATTATTTTCATGTTTTCATCTTGGAACCAGAGTTGCAGGTTGCAAGGCTGATGATTATCTTTAAAGTTCATAAAGAGACAGACAGACAAGCAAGTTGTTAATCTCCATTTTAGCTTAAGCTGTCATGTCATGTCTTATTTTTAAATCTATCAAGAATCATTTTCATATAAAGTAACTAACACTTGTTCAAGAATGCTACTAAATCTTCTTGCTCGTAAAATACTTGTAACATATGTTAGGCAGTCAGCTAACATTATTATTATGGGAGTATTCGGCAAAATGGCACGACGTTGCATGCAAAACACGTGTCAATAATTTTACGAGCGATACACTTTGTAGAATGATTAACGAATTATTATTAAAATGATGAAAGTTTTGACTCCTCCAGATAAATAGCTACCTTGTAATTATTTAAACACCAAGTTTTGCTATACAATTCGATTATATTTACGATATTTACGATATTTAAGAGTGAGCTCAGGATGTGCCAGAAAACCAGATGAGAGGAACAAGTAAAAAAATTGTCCAAGTGCTCTAGAAAAATATGAGGAGCTCTATTCTTGAGGAAAAACATCCTTGGCAACACTGAAAATTAATAATACTGTATAGGTAAGAGATTCTTCAAATTAATCTTCAGAAAACTCAAATGGCGGGGATGGCAAGAAAATGGGACCGATCAAACGGTTGTTGACAATTCCGGTCCTAACAGAAATTGGTGGGGATTTTCGTGATCACAAATATGACTATTTCGGAAATTCATGGTGTCATTTCTACTAAAACAGGTTTCATCAGTATAAACCCACTCCTCACAGATGAAATCGATAGCCTTGAAGAAGTCGCCGAAAAAATTCAACCCTCCCATAAAATAATCATCATCTCTCCCATAAAATAAACATCATGCAACAGAGCTTGAACGTGGTAAGGGTGTAGTCATCGTATCTAATTTCTCTATGAATATAGTTTAGAGGCGCGTTCTTTATTGATACATCTCGCTTCCAGAATTTTATCTGGCAACCCATAATTTATCAGCTTCCACCTGGGCCATGGTTGCATGGGTTGAATAAACAACTGTATAAAATTGGCTCTACCTATCTTCTTAAGGTATGGTTCAAAAACTCTGCCAGGACCAAATTCTCCTCATTTAAATTATCTCCGCTATTGGTAAAATTTTTTTTTAAAGGATCCTGAGCCAGAAAGTCCAGAATGGAAATGCCATCATTGTGGTAAGTAGCTGCTTTCGTCACTGAAGCATAGATAATGTTCCTCGAGGTACTTGAAAGGTGGATCATCCTATTTACTTAAGATTTCTTATTGGATGATTGTGGCGGAGAGGAGGTGATTGATGCAAACGTGACGGTTGTTCATCAATAGATGTTCTCCTGATCAAAGAAAAATTTTCGGGAATTTTTGATTGTTGACTGATCAGAGATTAGCCATTAAAAACCAGAGAAAAATTCTAAATAAAAATCTCTTTTCGTCACAGCCTCAAAGTCAATTGACTAGAAATCCTTCGAGCCGAGCTTTTGTGTTAAAGTATTTTCAAAATCGTTTTATTATTACTGGTAGGAGTATGTTGTCAAGGATAGATGTGCTTTTTTGATTAATTTTACTTTTCTATAAATTAAATCCTATAACTGTTGCACCTTGACGTTGATACTCCATATTATAGCAGCGACGTTATAAACATAATATACTTTTATATGACGTATAAAGCTATACCTAATATTGGAGTGAAGATTTAATGGGTAGAGAGTAAAAGGTGCCTCTTAAGGTAATATATTCTAGGTAGTAAGTAACCTCACGGTGAAAATAAATCAAGTTAACAAGGTCAGGCGAGGAGCCGAGCCCATATCGAGGTCAATATTTTCATCAATGAGCCCGATTAGTTTTTTCTGGCCGTTAAATAAAGAGTTGTGCGTTACATATCGCACATCTAGTTATTCCGTGGTTCAAATGGGTCCACCCACTAATTTGAGGCCTCTGGGAACCAGACCCTGGCTGCTGGAATCTGATGCGGTGTTGCCGTGAAGACGAGTTATTCCCTAGCACTTGAAAGCCCTTTCGAAAAGCTCTCATTTTATAGCATTTATTAACGTTAAATTTTCTGGTGCATAAAAAAATATCAACATAAAAAATGCGACAATTTGTAGTTTACAGTAACACAGTCACACTGTAACTTGAATTTAATCTCAGTCGAAGAAATCAGTCAACTTAATAAAATAGGCGCCATTTGAAACTACCCCAGAAAACTCAGCTCTATCATGACAACAGCAGTTTGATGTCTTTAAAATTGTCACCTGTAATCAAGCGAAAGTCGAAATTTTGGCAACTTTGCGGGGGGGGGGGGGGGGGGAGTAAGTAATGTTTAAAAATAGTAGTTAATTGAATCAAGTTTTATCCAGGATTCTCCTCAATGTTGGGGAAATTTCTTTGTGTTTAAAGAGAGTTTAGATCAGTAGAATAGGAGTACATAGTATAATGTTGCATTTGGTAATTGTTGCAACGATATTGATCACTCTATTTTTTCTGCAATAAACTGGCTGATTATGTGGCGCGCTGTGGCGGCATCATGCTGGAACAAAATAGTTTCGACGTTGACATAATTCAACTGAGGAACAAAAAAGTCAGTGTGTACATGGATTTAATGCCCTCCATTCTAGCCCAAACCGCCTTTGAAGAAAATTAAATGTGGGCCATCAAGCCGTGAATTTTAGTGGATGTAACTACGACTTCTCAAGAAAGCTTTCTGTATTTTTTGCACTCCAAATTTGACATTGCTAAACAATTTTTTTTTGTGAAAATGAAGATAAAGATGAAAATGAAGATCAAGAACGATCTTGTTTTCGACTTTTTCATCAAACGTACGTCATACATGACTTACATGACAAGCAACATGGCTTGAGTTCATGCACGGGCTCATAAACCAAGATCTTTCCTGAAATATCTTCCATAAGGTGGATGGGCCGAACTCGCAATTCTGTGTTTCTGTGCACGGTGGCGAATCAACCTGATTCAGGTCATCCTCAACACTACGCTAGCAGCAACAACTTCTTTGATGTGGACTGTACTAAGCACTATTTATCTTCTCTAATGTCTCTGATCTTCTTATTAAATTATTCAATCAAGAAAATCTTAAACGAATTTTTGTCAGTCAAAATTCTCCTTTCACACCGGTGAAACTCCTGTCAATATTCTTGTGGAGTTTAGCTGTTTTCCTCTTCTGTTGATATTCATTCCGAAACACACCTTCACTTGCTTTACCATTACCACGTCTCACTGCTTCTGATTATGATTATGAGAGTGTTTCCAAATTAATTAGGATTAGGTCTTTTTATCAAGAATAATAATGCGGTATGAAGAGTTATGGTAATACTATAAGGTCCATTAGTGTAACAGAAATTCCTTCCGCTGGCCAAATAGCTAATAAAAGCTAAAGGCCATAGACCCTGAAGAAGAAGAAGAAGAAGAAATTCCTTCCATTTGTTGAGAATCTCTGCTTAACCTGACAAATTAGAAAATATCCCGATGGAGATCTTCAGTACTGTAGCTCTTGTAGTACTAAATTTTTGCAGCTGGTAACAGTAGTTTTGCTAACTGTCTTATTATTTCAGATCATCTGAGTTTTAGGTATTTATATCATGCAAAGCCGGCAACATCTCACTTCTCACTGACGTTATCGAGGCTGTCTGAAGAAGTAATGAGCTTGCGAACCGCCGTGAGATGGAAACGAAGGTTTGGCCGCCAAAATCGCGGGTGGTCAGCGTTTGTGTGAGGGCCAGACGAGGTCCACGGAATGCAGAATCAGACAAGAACTTATATAGGCTTAAACAATACAGTGATAGCCTGAAAAGCGAATGCATTGCAAGAGCGATAATATTTTGCATGCACAACGGTTTAATTCTGTATCCGCGACGTTTTGTATGAAACAATAAACAATCATCGATTAGTTTTTGAATTAATTTTAATGTAAAACATTATTCCCATTAGTTATCTGTCACTTTTTTTTTCTTAGGGGAGGAGGATCCAGTCAAGTCAAAAAACTCAGATTGAAAAAAGGTCTTAAGGTATATAACAAGATAGAGACAGCGAAAGACATTCTGCATGGTCGGCAGAAAAATTTATTTCTGTCATTTATCTACCTAAAAAACCATCTTAGAAGAATGTACCTCAGCATCTGTTTTTAAAATTTAATAAAAAATATTGCCAATAAATCTCTTTTAATAAGTATAGAACTCTTATTTATTCAATATGTATAATTCTAGAAAAAATGTAGGTACTGGATTACAAACTCATCGTTCCGCCTAACTCGAACTCCGTATTTGGACCAGTAAATACCTAAGCCGGAAAATCTGGAAAAGTAATGGAGCAGAACTGATTAAAAAAATTATTTTCTTCTGGATTCCTTAGGCCTTCAGGAACATTCATCACCACTAAACTGCATTATCTCCAAAAATGAGAAAATTATAATCTCCTCCCTCCCAAAACACTCCAAATATTAACAGTGGTAAAAAAAGGTACGAAAATTCAAAGATTCACGTCAAAAATCGTCACTCGGGGGTTTTTGGGGTCGCTGATCACGAATCCGAGGTCCAATTTTTCACTTTTTCCGTTTTGGATGTATGGCTGATTGATTTGTCAGCGGAAGAAATTTATTCAAGCTAACGACTGCCGAGGCAACATTAATTTTTTGCTTTTGCACCTCGCAGATTCGTGATCAGCGAGAGACTATTTCCAGGGCGAAATATTAATTTTTTGTATCACGGTCACTTGTTGTGGTGGTTTTGAGCGGTTGGAACCATCCTCACTTGCTTTTAGACCTCGAATTCGTATTCAGCGACCCCAAAAGTTCACGACAAACGATTTCCGAGGTGAAATTTTGAATTTTCATAACTTTTATTTTCATTGTTACTATTTGGGGATCTTTTGGAGGGGGGAAATTACCCTAGTTTTCTCATTTTTTGCGGTAATGCTGGGGCTAGTGGTGATGGATGTTCCTGAATGTCTAAGGAATTCAGTAAACAAGAATTTTTAAAAGGTGTCTTCCACCATACTTTTCCAGATTGTACAATATTTTCCGGGTTATTTACCGGTCTAAGTTTCTGATGGAAAAACATTCAATAATGTTCTCCGCCAGACCGCTCTGGCAAGTTTTGAGGCGTGAAAAACATATTTCAGCAGGCGCTACACCACCTGAAACCTGGAAGAGTATACAGGGTGTATCAGAGATGTTGGGCTAAACTTGGAGGGTAACTTCGTCTCATAAATGTAAGTTAAAAAAGTAATTTTCAGCTCAAAATGATGTTTAGTTCAAAAGATATGAAGGGTGTCAAACTGTAAAAAAAATATCAGAGGTTTTGGTTATTATAACTCGTATAAATTTACACCGATTTTCATGAAACTTGGCATGAATAATAGACAAACGAAGCTCTTTAAATTGACTATTTTAGTTTTTGTAATTGTCTTCCAGTGGCGTAGATATTAAGGGTTGGAGCCACTTTCCCCTCCCTATATTTTACTCCACTGACTTTATTGAAAATACAAAAACGTTACTCAATAGCTCATGCATTTTATAATAAAAAAGTGTTTCTTAGTTTTTTTCATATTACGTACCCACCGTTTTTGAGATATTTAAATTTTCTCAGGTAACGTTGGGCCTTTTACATTGCAAAATTATTGATTTCATTAAATTATTATCCGACTAGAATTTTTTGCATAATGATCGGTGACACTATCTGAGGTAACCTAAAATATCTCGAAAACGGTGTGTCGTATGAAAAAGACCACAGAATACTTTCTTATTCTATAATCCATGGTTTATTGAATTACGGTTTGCTATTTACAATAAAGTCAGTGGCGTAAAAGATAGGGAGAGAAAAAGGGCGCCAATTGAATATTAGATCAGTAGCTTTTTTCTGAGGAAACTTCAAATATCTCAAAAACGATGTGCTGTGTGAAAAAAAAAAACTAAATGATACTTTTTGTTCTAAAATGTATGGATATATAAAAAGGATACGAAGGGAAAAGTTGGGCCAACCCTGAATATCTACGCCACTGAAAGATATCTACGAAGATTAAATTATCCAAAATAAACAGCTTTGTTTGCTTTTTGTGAATGCCAAGTTTCATCAAAATCTGTTTAAATTTACACGAGTAATTATAAACAAAAACTCTTATATTTTTTAAGTTTGACACCCTGTATCTTTTAAACGAAACGTCATTTTGAGCTGAAACTTATTTTTTAACTTACATTTATGAGAGGAACCACCCCTTAAATTTGGCCCTATATCTCTGATACACCCTGTATAGGTACACAGATTTTTCAAAAATGTACACAGAAGGGTTTCCCAGGATGATTTTGCGCTAGCCGAAGAATATAATACAATTTTCATTAAATCCACAGAGAATAGTTTTTGTAGTTGTTATTGAAGTTGAAGTTTGTAACGGGTAGGTAATTTACGAGTTGGGTATTTACAAATAAGCCAATGCCAATTTTTTATTTTCAATACAATTTACATGTAAAACTGCTCAAAATGTCGCAAAACGGCTAATATGGCCCTATAACGAATCGTTTCATGTATTCTGTTGTGTGGAAAAAATATTGTTTCGATATAAACTGCATTGAAAATTAAAAATTGCGAATTTCATTTGTTTATAACTCAAAAACTAATCAATTTAAACCGACTGTAAAAACCATTCTTATTGAGTTTTCTTAGACACTATATGAAAAATATACAGGTGTCCCATTGAAAACAAGAAAGATAATGACGACTTCCGGTTTAACCGGAACTTGCTTGAAGATAAAAAATTTACTTTCGATTCATCCTCATAGCAAATCGTTGCGCAAAAATTGTCCCTTTTATCTCATGCGTATAGTTTCCCATATACGGTTAAGGTACGCTCATCATGCGCAAACTTTTTTGCCGCCCCCGTGCAAGTTATTCTTATGGCTCTCCTCCTCAACATTTTTCAATACATAAATTTTTTATCGTAATTACTTTGTTGTGAGAAATCTGAATAAACAAAATTTTGAAAATTTAGTTCAGTCATCTGTCTCTTTGTATATTTCCAAGGGTTGTCACCTTTTGCAATAACCTGACGAGATATCAGCTAATTTTAGTTTTCTTTTTAGTATTCACTATTTACTATTTAACTAATTTTAGTAACTTTATGTTCGTGGAAAAAATCAATTTTTTCTATTAACAAGCCAGGGTAGTGAAAGGGGGAAATTGCTAAATTTCTGTTACCATTTATTACAACATTTTTAAAGCAATCGATCTGAAATTTTTAGAGTACACAACTCTTCTAATAACCTTCAACCGTGAAACAGGTAGCGAATAATTAAAATGGCGGAGATATTAAAAAATGTTGATTATTTTTCTAAAATTTCAAACCTTTGATTTTCAACACGGCCCTGTAGTTTTATCTTACAAAATTTGTATGCGAAATTTTACAATCTTGTATAGACCTACTGGGGGACTTTAAATTTTCGTTGAAAAAGATTCATAAAACTTTACTAAACATTTAAGAGATCCTATCAGATCAGAAGGAGAGTTTGGAGGTTGGGGGTTGTTGAACTATTGAACGGTCAGCAGCAGTTTTTTAATGATAACATAGGGGTAGGTAAGTGTTGTTCCATTATGTTTATGGTTTGTTTTTCGTGTATTGACCTCGATACTGATGTTTGATTTAAGTGTTTTTGTTGATAATTCGTTTATTTATTGATTATTGTTTAAGCTTATTTTACACAGCTGCTCGTCCGCCATTACCTACCTTTTCTTAACCTTAAAAGTCAATAAACATATTTCTCCTGGAGATTTTTGCATTTGCTTCTTCTTTGAATAATCAGTTTTACTTTTCGATTGAATCAATAAGTAGAGGAAACACACTGTAATTCGGACGGTTTGCGTATAATTTTTCGCTCGAGTAATTGAAAATTCTACGAACCAGTTGTCTTAAGTACGTCTATAGGGCTGCCCTATAGGTTGAGTACTTATATTTCTATAGGACTGAATTTCGTTGAATAAAAATTTAAGTCGAGTTCTTCAGTTTCGAGTTTATCTTTCGAAACTAAGAGGAGTGCTGAGTAATATATCTTGTGTTGAATTCATGCACGTTCAAATTTTTTATTTGTAGTAATTTGCTTAGAGGAAACGTTATTGCAGGTATTTTACCCAAACAAAACAAAGTAACGGTAATGAAAGCGCAGCTTGAGAGTGCAAGGATATGCTTATGCTATCTACCTAGCTCTATACTGGACGATTTATTATGTTACAGTTTGAAACGCTTATCTGGAAGTTGTGGTTGTATACATGCTACAGTGTAGGTATCTTAAAATTTACAACATTTCCGTATTCGAAATAACTCGAATTGCGATTATTATACCCTACCTATACATTACAGATGGAAATATACAAAGTCCGTTTATAAATCAGAGACAGAAAAGCTCGCTGAAACCTTCCTTGTTATAAGAGGACGCTTATGGGGGGGGGGGGGGGGGGGGCTGCTTACGACCACGCTCTTAATTGCTATGAAAAATTACAAGTTTCAAAGCTTGCAGAGGATCAAAATTATTTCTAAATTCAGAAATTCATAAAAATTAAGTTTGTTTTCCTTATATGGTCATCCGTATTATTTTTAAGTTAGCGCGGCGCGGCGGTTTAAGGCTGCTGACTGTTTAGCTAAGTTCACTGTCTGCATGAGTTCGAGTCCCTGCACGGCATGGTTATTTTTGTGCTCGTTAATTTAACTATTTATAATTTAAAAACTTATTTGTGGTTAAATGAGACCGATCTCGAAGTCAAATTACCGAGGTAGCAAGGTGACGTCATAACCACATCCATAATAATTAGTCACTAGTTACCTATAAATATAAATATAATTAAGCAGCAGAATTTTTCTTAATCGATATCTTGGCGCTTATAATATCTACCCTATACATAAAATTTTCTCACAATGAGGAATGGAGAAAGAAGATAATAATAAGTATAAATTAACGTCTCTTTATTAGTAGGTATATTCCTGCGGATAAAAGTAAGTTGATGGGAAGAAGATCTGTGAAGTTGTTGAATGAAAAATAGTAGGAATTCCCATTTCTAAATAATCTCACGACATTTCAACGCCGGGCCTTGTAAAGCCTAAATATTTTAGTATTTTGCTTACACATAAACAGTAAATAAACAATCCATTGCTGAGTCTCATCCCTTGTTGAGAAGGTAAATAGGACGGATTATAAACTAATAAAAAACCGTACAATCAAACAAGCCCTTGTTTACATTAAACGATGTGAATGTTAGTATTCTCACCCCGCCTGATAAATAGACACTGCTTCATATTCTGTTTTATTGTGGTTAATTATTAGGAGTATTCCAAAGAAAACAGCCGAAGTATAATATGATGTAGATAGAGACAGGTACCATTAACATAAGCATGCATGCGGTATGAAATCTTATGCATATTATAAATAAAAATGTAATAATAACCGAAACAACACAATACGGAATCATGTGCCATGTAAAGCGAATAACGTATCTGAAATCTGAATTGAAATTCAGGATGGAAATATTCAGATTGTTGCTTTCTGATATTTCCATATTTTGCCGGATGTAGATTAGATGGCTCCCCATATTAACTAGACTTGTGTATCTTTGGGCCACGATAGCCAAGACCAAGTAAGAACTATAGTCTGCGCTGACCTTCACATTCACCCAGTCATCGTACTATAACAATTAATCTTGCAATCTACCATTATTCTAATACACCTTAGTAGGATAAAATCGCTTTGAGCTTAGATAAAACCACCTGTCTTTATAATGAGGTACTGAAATTACTTAATAACAAACCTGCACAGGTAGTTATCTAGTAATTATTCTACCACTACCAATCATACCTGTGTTTAGACAATAATAATTATTAGTTTTATGCTTTTCTCAAAGGTGTAACCTTTTATACTTCAGTAATAAACCTTGTTCAACTTTAACTTCCATTATTTAGACACCTCTAGAAATAAAACTAGCGAAGTACCTAAGTATAATAATTGATCTAAGTTTAATAAGAAGAAGAAGAAGTGATTTAAATAAAAGAGAGAAAGACAACAATTTTGATATCTGAAGAATCATTAAAGTTTGTTTCAAGCATCTGAAATAATGTAACCTGAGCCTAAATATTTATTATTATTTCCCATAATTCTGAGCATATTTTTACATGGCTTTTCCGTCTATTAGTATTAGATAAAAGTGTATCACTAGCCTCCTACAATTTCCTGAAAAATTGCTTTGCGCTTATATAGGGGGTCCCAGTTTTTTCCTGCCAAATTTACATTTAGAGAGTAAATAATTTACTTCTGAGTAAATTTTTTTTTATAAACTTGGTATTTTTTTCAACTCCTTTTAATGTTACAGCTTTTCTTAAATAGGTAGTAAGTAAACTTTACAATGGTGGATTATAATACATGGTGTCCGTTTTTAGAGAATATGCATGGGGAATGGGGATCTCAGCAGTTATCTTAAGAGATACGAAGTCGGTTAAATTGGGGTACAGTTGTGATGATTAGTAACCTAAAAAAATCTGATCTGTCATTATTTGTCAAAATATTGGAAAAAATACGAAATTTGCAATTTTTGTTTTATTTTTTTATTCAACGTTCAATCCAGCTAGCCGTTTTTAACCGAAATATTATAAGGACACTTTTCACCAAGGAATCCAAAAATTATTTCAAACACTCTAGCTCTCTAGATGGGGAAGCATCGATAGTCAACTTTCGATTTTCTTATGAGCGCCGTATCAGATTTTTTCCCTTTTTGAACGCAGTTAATTTTCTTGATTACCAAGATGTATAATAAGGTACTTTGTGTTGTAATATTTTGGAAAAATCCAATATGGCGTCCATAAGAAAAAAGATAACTGTCGATTTCTCGCCATCTTGAATTGCTAAAGCAATTTGAACATTATTTTTGGATTTCTTGTAGAAAAGTGTCTTAATAGTTAAGATGGCGAAAAATAAATTTTTTATTATGACCGCCATACTAGATTTTTCCAAAATAGATAAATAAATATAAATAGAAATAAAACACAAATTGTACATCTTGGTAATCAGAGAAATAGAGTGTGTTCAAAAAGGTAAAAACTCAAAATGGCGCCCGCATAAGAAAATCGACTATCTGCTAGAAAGTTGACTATCGATGCTTCCCTATCTAGAGTGCCAGAGTGATTGAAAAATTATTTTTGGATATATTGTTGAAAAGTGTCTTAATAATGTTTCGATTAAAAACGGCTAGCTTGATTGGTCATTAAACATAAAAAAATAAAAACAAAAATTGCAAATTCGCGTTTTTTTCAATATTTTGACAACCAAAAGTGACAGCTCAGATTTTTTTTCAGATTACTACATAATCAGCACAAAAATACGCAACTTATCCGTTTAACCGACTTCGTATCTCTTAAGATAACTGAGATCCCCATATATTTTCTCTAAGAACGCGGGCACCTCTGTATAGGGTTACTTAAAGGCATACTTAGTTATTTAAAGGCTTATTGACTTAGGTTTTCTGAACCTATTTTTTAAGTAGAAAAGTTCATATAAACATGTGTCCTAAAATGTCTATATTTCAAGATACAGGGTTTTAAGTTTTTTTTTAATCGGTTTTTTATTAATATCTCAAATATTATTTTGCCGATCGGTTGAAATTTGGCAGTGTTATTTGTAGTGATAAGGAGCTCCTTTAGCCCCAAAGAGATTAAAATTATTAAGTCCAGTGGCGTTCAGAGGAGCACCCACACACTATTATTTCTAAGAAAAATTAACGCCACTGGCTTTTTTAAATTTCGATATTATTTCAGATTAAGTGGCTATAACTTGTTAAGGAATTAAAATACTTTATAAAATAAAAATAATAAGTTTATAGCAAACTTTTTATTCAGAAGAAAATTTACCATCTATTTCATTATACAGGATGTCCCAAAATTCCATGGACATGGAGCAACCACAGATTACTGAGGTAAAAAAAAGTCGCTCGGACCAAACTTATCTCTATACCAAAATGCTTCGTTTGTCCGTTAGAGGGCTTCAAAGTCTTTTGAAAATTTTAGTTTTTTTGAAATTGCTCAAAGTCGGCTGATTCCAATTCGATGAAATTTGGTAGGTAAATTTCTAATTAAAAGTACCAATTTCTGATGTAAATGGTAATTTGACGGAAACCCGGGAAGGGGTTAAACTACCCCTATCCTCCATTAAAATCGATCGTAATTGTTGATAGGGTAGCAGGAACGCTGTTCATGTTTTTTTGTTTGAAAGATACATCTTTCTAGCCCATTTTTGGTCTCCCACAAAAATCTGTATCTTTCCGAGGTGCTATGTGATAAAATAAATTAGTCGATGGTACCTAACCAAAATTTTATTTCATTCTTTTAATTTGAAGTCAAATTTTCAATTGTGCAGGTGATTATTTGATCTAATCTCATAAAAGATGTTTAGTATGGTTCGGTTTTTTTTTTCTAGTGTTTGCAAACGGTTTTTTTCAAATGCAGTAAACAGTTTGGAAAACGACGAGGTTCCAAGAAAAGTTCAAATCATTTTTTTGCGCAGGATGGAAATTTCTAGGATCCAAACCGGCGCCCACATCGAGCATCTTTTATGAGATTAGATCAAATAATCACCTGACAATTGAAAATTTGATTTCAAATTAAATGAATGAAATAAAAATTTAGTTATCATCGACTAATTTATTTTATCACATAGCACCTCGGAAAGATACAGATTTTTGTAGGAGACCAAAAATGGGCTAAAACGATGTATCTTTCAAACAAAAAAACATGAACAGCGTTCCTGCTACCCTATCAACAATTACGATCGAATTTAATGGAGGGTAGGGGTAGTTTCACCCCTTCCTGGGTTTCCGTCAAATTATCATATACATCAGAAATTAGTACTTTTAATAAGAAATTTATCTACCAAATTTCATTGAATTGGAATCAGCCGACTTTGAGCTATTTCAAAAAAACTAAAATTTTCAAAAGACTTTGAAGCCCTCTAACGGACAAACGAAGCATTTTGGTATAGAGATAAGTTTGGTCCGAGCGACTTTTTTTTACCTCAGTAATCTGTGGTTACTCCATGTCCATGGAATATTGGGACACCCTGTATGACATTTTGCATTAATTGACTCCCACGGTTTCTGAAAAATTAAACTAGAAATACCTATGAAAAAAAAGTCATTAACGGCTAGATTTAGTTTTGTCAACATTTTATTGAAATTGAAGTTTTATCAAAATTTGAAGCGAATTTTCTCACTGAAGGTTACATATTGTACTATACCTACTCTCTCAAAATTAACCATTTTATCTGAAATAGATATTTTTTATTTTACGTTAATCTATTTCTGTTTCCAAGCAATCACCGACGCTGAGGCGCCTGCATAACGTGACCTCCGATCCGCAAAGTGTTTTGGACTCTACTCATTTCCTTAAATTTAGCATGACCTCTGCTGAGCTGTCGAGAATCGAATTTCCATCGTCTGGTTAGTAGATAAATACACGTTCACCATTTGAAGTAGGTACCTATTAACTTTTTTTTATTTCTCAACTATATTAATTTTGTTTTTCAACGTTCATGCAAGTTGCAAGATATACCTACTTATACCTACGTATTAATGTATTTTTTTGATTTAAATAATTATTATGAAATCGCAACGATAAAGAGTAATGCAAAATTGTTTTGCCTGACAGTATGTGCTAATCTAGTGATTTATTGAAAGAGAGATCATGAAGAGATTGAAAAGTGTTCAAACTTCGGTAAAATTCGTTCATTATTAGACAGGAAATATCGAACTATTATCAGGAAATGGAATGCGTAAAAACTTGCACCCCAGACCACTCAAAATTACAATATAAGAAAAATAAAACATTTAAAATAGATGACAGTGATTTTATCGTAGGATTCAATCTAAAAACATGAAATTTTTTCCAGGGCCTACCTAAATTACGTTTTAATTTGCTCGCACGATAAAAATGACGTTCAATGACGAAATTACAACAACGAAAATTACGTTACAAATTGAAAACTTTCCGCCGGTTTGGTCCAAAATGACTTAACAGACTTAATATTATGGTATACCATAGGGTGCCCCTTTTTTTTTCACTATGATAAGTATCTCGTAAACGCTAAGAGATTCAGGGTCGGTGAATCTCGAATCAGTCAAGACATTCGAGATCGCATGACCGTTCTTGAAATATCCTGAAAAACTGAAAAATCGAAATTTCTTATTTTTATCATACTGTGTTTAAAAAGTCCTGGTACGCGCCAATAAATCCTTAAATTGTGAGTTTTGAAAATAATAAAAAAATGCAGGCGGGTTTTAAAATTGAATTTATTTTCTATTGATGTAAAAAAATATATGGGTACAGGTAGGTTGAGGACAGGGTGTTCCTTGACTCAGTAATGACGACACATTGTCTATTTTCTTGTATAATAGATATTATTGTATGTATTATGTGTATTATTGTATTTTATGTATATTATGTATTTCCATATTTAATAAGGAAATGCAAAAAAACAATGGTTTGTACAGTTGCAGTTTATGTTACTAATATGAATAATTGAAAAATCTGATAATTTTCATCATCCAGTATAAAAATTTAAACCACATAATAGGCAACCCCGTGAAAAGTTAACATGAGGACATGTAAGCAGTTTTCTTCTATCTTGAGCCGTTTCCAATGTAAACTGCTTTCAAAATAAAAAATTGCGATTTTCACTTATTGCTTATAACTCCCGCTATAAATTTTGAACTGCAACTGTTAACACCATTCTTATTGCATTTTTTGTTGGAAATATGAAAATACAATAGTATACAGGATGTCTTATTTAAAAGAATAGACAATGTCGTCATTACTAAGTAGAGGAACACCCTGTATAATTTTCTTTACATCAACAGAAAGGAAATTAAATTATATAAAATTGACCTGTTTTTTAATTTTTTTAGATGGATGTCAGAAAGTTATTTTGGAATCTCGTTGTTTTGGAAATTTTTGAAAAAAATACGCAATCGCGCATTATCTATCTATAAACATCTACAAACTTTTGAGGATTGGAATACTTCAAACAATTTTTTTAGGAAAACGTTCTTCCTATCATCTTGCTTAAAAGTGTTCAAAAAAGATCAATTTTTATAAAAATTTTGAAACGACTCAACGCTATTATTGGTCAAATGCACTACCAGACCACCCCTTCCGGATATCTGACTTTGACGAATAATTCAGGTCCCTAGATGGAAACCTGATTGATAACAACGGGTAGGTACTTTTAAACTTTAAGAAGAGACGTCATGAATGAAGAACAATTGTTCTAATTTATTACATTTATTACAAGTCACGTGACTAGAGGTTATTTTTTTCTTGCATGGTCTATGAGTCAGGTTAGATGAACATTTGATGGCTTGAGGCGATTTTTATAAAGTAAAGTTAGAGTTTATAAACTCCTTACAATGAATAAAAAATCATTGAAATGGTTGGCAAAAATTGACATGTGCAAACAAACGCTATAGTCAGCAATAACATTCTTGAACGACAAAAACTCAGATTCTCTAGTGAAGACGTTTTTCGATAATTTCAGCTCATCTAACCAAATCATCAAAAAAGATCACCCCAGGAGAAGGTGAGCCGAGCAGAGAGATAATTAAAGCTGCTTAGACAATTATTATTTAATTTATGGGAAATTGAGTGGTTTTCATGGCGTAGTAGTGCCATCTAGCAGCCGAATGTACTACCTACTATAATTCTCATCAGAGACACCCAATTAGACTTTTATTTTGTTAATCCAGCTTAATAATTGAAAAAAAACACGTTGAAATTATTTCAATCGAAGTTCAAAGATTGAGCAGTCCACAAAACCGATTTAATAAGTTATCTGTATTACCGATACTGTAAAGCGCCAATACAGGTCCCTTAAGTCGTTTTTCTTGAAATGAATGGAAAAAAATATGGCAATTCGTTTCTTTAAACGTTGTAGTAACATTTTCAGTAATCACATTGTTTAAATAGTAAAAATTACTGTTATCACTACAACTTCTCCACTTTGACCAGATAAGAAATTGGATGATAATAATAATAGTGAAAAAACCACAAACATTTTTGAGGCGCCTAGTTTCTCATCAGGTCACCACTCAGCAAAAGTTTCATAAAAAATCTATTTAAAATATTTGCAAAGTATGATAAGAGAGTTACATGGAATTACATAACGCGATTGTCTCGTCTTGTCTTGTAGCGAGCACGTGAATGAATGAATAGTCGGAAATTGTTATTTGAGTGATTCATGAAATACGTACATAACATAAGAGTGTTGCATATAAATAGATGTCCCAACAAAATCAACAACAAAATACTAGGAAATTTGCATAAAAATTATAGTTAATAAATATTCTCTCTTATTAACCACCGGTTCAAACTCCAAATTGCTTTCTTATTATTAACCGGCAGTGGTTGAGGTACAATAACAAAATTCATAGTAAATTATTATATTGTTCTTAATAGCCCAAAAATAGTCAGTAGAACATGGCATGTGTGAACCATCTTTGAGATTATTTACAATACTACCTACAGATTGCAATAAAGTTTTGGGAACCGCTGATATGGATATGACCTCTCCCATATTACATGATTCAGTGGCGTTATGAGAAAAATCTATTTTCGTTTGCAGCATAGTTTTATATGAGTAGATCAACTCTAAATGGAGTAGATGCAGCTTTATTCAAATGAAATAGTAAGAAAATTGAATAAATATTTGCAAAAGCCGGAAAAACCTCCCGCACGCCACTGGAGTTGTGTTATTCCGCGACTGGCATTCCTCACGGCTCTCTCAGTATTCCGCTGGGTTACTGTGCCATTGGCTCGTGATTCTGTCTTTATTTTTCGCATGTGCATACGGTGTTTCGGTCTCTCTCCAACCAGCCAACGGCCAGTTATGAATGAACGACTTCCCCGAACTGCGTACAGCCCGTCCTAAAGCACCGACAACTCGACGGCATTCCCTCTTGAGCTGGTAAGACAGGTCGGGAAAGCCAAGTCGAGATGTGATGTTGCCAATGTAACTGTGATGTCAATAAGCTGATGTCAATAATAAGGTTTTTAGTTAAAGGCTTAACAACCTTCAAAATGTCAACAATCTATTTTTTTCCATCTTCAAATCTTCTACAACTTGCACTGAGAAATTAATTTTTTTAATAGAAGAGTTGTCTTCACCACGAAATAAAACTCTCGACGTAGATGTTGGTATGACTGACTAATGTATTTAATTATCGTTAGCCAGGAAGTAGTAATTCTCACCTTTGATTGGGTCATAAAATTACCAATACTTTGGTTGGATTAAACACTCTGACAATGATTGGAAATTTAGACTCAGAATCTACCCATTTACGTGGTTAGAAGAAAATTCCTTATTGCTTAGGAAGACGTCTTTATGGTGGCTCTACCAGTCATGATATGGCACCTTATGCAATAATTTAAGAGAATCATTTTATACCTACCAGCACCAGCCATCTAATACCTGATGGCAAATTTAAGGTTTATTCGAAACAGCAGGTTAGGTTAAACGGTTTCAAGAATTGCTCAGTAATTTTTTCTAATCATTCCGAAGTTTTATGGTCTTGCATGAAAAAAAAAATTACCATAGAATGTGCTAACGGTACGCCGAAGTACACGGCATTTAACGTTAAAAGCAAGCCGCTTGATTGGGGGTGGTTTGGGGGTGAACTACCCCCAGATTGTTTTTTTTGCATAATTTGAGATCGTCGAGCTCGAATTTTTAGTTACTTGATCATATCCGAAGTTCATTTTTGCATATAGCACCATAAGGGCGTTTATTTGGTCCGAAATTTCAAAAATGATGGAAATTGATACTGTATAGCGACATTGGAGTCAATTTTTATAGAAATTAGAAAAACTGGAGAAGGTCAGTTTGGAACTGATAAGTTCCATTATTAAGTAAAGTAAGCACTAAAAATGTAAACTAAAGAAATTACATTTTCTACCCAGCTATATTCGAGCAGATATATCAATCTCTTCAGGAGCTAAAATCTTTAACAACCGAAAGAAAAATGTCATCTTGAGGTGTAAGTTCGTTATTATTCTCTGACACCCAGCATTGACGCCACTGAGAGCGAGGGCGGGTCTGCATACAAAAGGCAACAAGTGCATCCCCGGGAGACATCCTGTATCATACCGGGTGTTCTCGAGAGAAGTGCCGCCAGTTCGAGGAAACAACTCCATAACACGGAAGTGATTATTCTGTCTGTTTATAATACTGAATCAGGTCCAGTCCAAGTGTGCTCGTTCATTCATGGTTGACATACACGAGTAGGGCACACTTGTCGTGATATATGGATGAATGTTTCCGTTTTATGGAAAGCAGGACTGGGTATTTGATTGCTTGATCAACTGGACAATGGTGACAATTTCTCTAAATATAGGATGTCCGAAATTTCGATTATTTTAAAGCTGTAACTTTTCACAAGGCATGCAATTACCTATTTCTATAATATACATGCTCTAACTGAGCATATTTCATTAAGTTATGTCACTCTAATTATTCCTGTTATTAGCGACTTTACACATTCCGAATGTATAAGCGAGTTTATCACTAGCACTACCTACTCCATTTTATACATAATATGCAATGTTTGCCATTATAGATTTTTATAATATTCTGTTATGCTAACTACCTATATACGAGTACATCTTCAAGGAGCAGCTCGAGATAAAGTCGTTTAACCAGCTAAAAAAAAGAATACCGCTTACCTATACTTGTATTAGCAAGTCTAAGTTGCACCCATCCTGTTTAGTGTTTGACATTGCAACAAAAATTAATTGCTGTTATAGAAATTATAAATATTTATACACGCACATATTATTTTAAATTAAGTATTAGTTTATAATAATTATTAAATCAATCACCCTGCCCACTTAACTGCATCTGATTTATGAGAGATTATAGGTGAGTAGATGCAGCGTCATTTACCCATTACCTACCATTCATAGCAATAATTGGATTTTATTTTTATCAAAAACTATATAATGAATTAAAAAATCGTTCGGGTCGCTCGGAGGATGGAATCAATTATTGTATGGAATAAAACTGGAGACCCCCCAATTTTGGCTAGCTTATTAAGATACGACATTGGTATCTTAAATTCAAAATCCTAATAAAAAGTTGAACCAGAGCAATTTCAAATCATCAGTGATTAATTAGGTGTATTAGGTATAACCGTAGAGCATATAAAAATAGTTTTAGAGGTTTGGTGACTTTAGAAGGAGTAGGTATATAAGAATGACAAAAAGTGAGTTCATAAAGGAAAAAAGCCCGCAGGAAGGAGTACTCTCCCCGTTATTATGAACTCTTCTTGTAAACGACCTGATTGCAATTCTCTCCTCCCGGAGAGTTGATGTAATTCTGATTAAAGGAAACTCTGAAGCGACTATTATTCTAATATTCTTAAAGAATCTTCACAAATTACCTATCAGTTGTGCGAGAGGAAAATACGTCTATTAATCCTCGCAAAAGTGTTATAGTACCGTTTACCAGAAGAAGGTTGGATGGTCTAACGTCACCTACTGTACTAGAAGAAATTACACCGTTTGCGGAAGAAGCTAATTATCTGGGTGTTATCCTTGATAGAAAGCTGTTGTGGAATTCCCATCTCAAAAAGATCATCCATAGAGCGAAGTTCTCCTATGGAGTTGCAAAAAGATCTGTGGAAGGAGTTTTATGAAGAAGTATTGGGAGTAGAAGTCTAAAAGTTTTTAATTATATGATTTTAATTTTGCAGTTATACTGGAAGTGGCCATAAACTTTCTTATTTTAAATAGGACACCCTATATATTATTACATTTCTAGATTTCCTGAAAAAATGTAATAGAAATGGCGTTTATAGTTCGAATTTGTAACGAATGATTTATGAGAGATAAACAAATGTAAATTCCAATTTTCCATTTTCATTTTCAAAGTTACGATAGGGACATGTGACTAGTTTTCCGATATCTTGACCCGTTTTCAAACTATGCAGCTCTAGAAATGGAAAATTGAGATTTTCATTTGTTTATAACTCATAAAACCCTCGTTGCAAATTCAAACTACAAACAGCATTTTTATTACATTTTCTCAGGTAAACTGAAATTGTAATATTATATAGGGTGTCCTATTTAAAATAAGACAGTTGATGGCAATTTTTAGACTTCTACTCCCAACACTTCTCCATATAAAAATGCCCTAAGGTTCTCTTGCCTCACCCTGTATGTAATGGTCATTGGACCAATGATCGCATATAGTTGTCTAGCTTGGTGGTCCTAGCTTGGTGGTCCAAAGGCTTACGAGCCTCGGTCAAAATGAAGCTTTCAAGTGCATGCCTAGCGATTAGTGGAGCAATGGGCACCACATCGTCGGCAGCTATGGAAATCCTTCTGGATCTAGCTCCGCTTCACATATACTTGTAAACTGTTACAGGTGGTACGGTACGACAGTCGCCAATGGCTTGTGTCATGGAGCCGACCAGACTAGTGGACAACGTTCTGTCCGAGTCACAGTCTTCTGAGTATACCCTCAGACATGACGTCATATACAACCAACTACTATACAGCTTGTAACGTCCTCTTTCCAAGAAGTGACGAATGGGGGCGTGACACAAACGACCTCCTCAAAGTAGACCTCACATGGTACATCGACGGCTCCAAGATTTCAACGAGAAAATAATTCTTCTCGATCCTGGGTCATCATGCAACAGTATTTCAGGCGAAAACTTATGCTATAATACTCAGGAAAACATTTAGAATCTCCTCAGACATCCAAGCGCTTTCAAAGCCCTTTGCTCCATCCGTTGCAAGTCTAAAGTGGTATGGAACTATCAAACAGCACTCAGTACAGTAGCTAAAAACAATAACTTGTCTCTGGCCTGGATTACAGGTCACTCTGGTAAATGGCCGATTCTCTGGCCACAAGGGGAACTGAATCCAATTTTAGAGACCCAGAACCAGTTGTCGGGATATATTTTAAATTATTATTAGTCTTTACTGGCGATATTTTGACAAATACCGCCAAACCAACAATAAATATCTGGACAGAGAATAAAGTACGGCAATGCTGGCAGTTTACCAGGATTGGCTCATTCTAAGGCCTTCGAGAGAGGTCAGAAACTACTGGCACTCAAAAGGTAAACCTTTTATGGCCCTGATAGGCCTGTACATAGGACACTGTAAAGTGTAAAGCTACAGGGGTCTATAGCCGATAACGCAGAATGTCACCTTTTCTTAGAGGATGAAAAAACAGCAGAATATGTTCTATGTAACTGCCACGCTCTGGGAACAGCCAGACACTCAACGTTCGGAATGGAAAATCTCTCTCCAGGAGACCTGGACACTTTCTCATCCTCTCTGAGGCCGTACACAATAGGATAATACATAAAAAGTTGAAATAGGGCATGCAAGCCGTTTTCCCATTTCTTTGGCTTTTCCCTTTGTATTTGCAATGCTTTTAATTTGAAAATCGCCATTTTCACTTGTTTACAATACAATACATAAACTACTCAGTTTAAATTCCATTTGGTATGTGAGCTTTATGCTGGTGTCTTGTTTCGAGATTGTGCTCTGCGTGCATATCCCAAATTTAGTATACTGATAGAGAAACTAATAGAAGAAACCCGACAGTGTTATATATACAGTGCTTCCCAAAAGTAACGGATAAATTCGATAAAACGGAAAGCGCTGTTTTTTTGAAAAAATAAAAAAACAGGTCGATTTTGTTTTTGAGTTTTTCAACTTTTGACATAATATCGGGTATACAGGGTGATGCACGAAAAAGTGTTGACGTCATCGGCATTTTTTTAAATTGCAACCCTTATTTTTTCTTCCATTTTTTGATACCTCATTCAATTGCCAATATGGTAATGTAATCAATTTGTAACCTTAAATAAGGAAATTTCTGAGAAAACAGCTTGCGAGTCGAAATTGTGTATTTTTTACTGGTGGGAAAATAAAAAAATATCAAATAAAAATGACTGTTTCCATGGTAATTTTAGAAGATCTGTCTACTAAATTAAGTCTATCAAATTAAATCTGTTTAATTCAATTAAATTAAATCTATTAAATCTGTCGAAATTAAATTCTTTTCTCAGAAATTTCCTTATTTAACGTTACAAAATGATTACATTACCGTATTGGCAATTGGGTGAAGTATCAAAAAATGGAATAAATAATAAGGATTGCCATTTAAAAAAATACCGATGACGTCACCACTTTTTCGTGCATCACCCTGTATACACAAATATTATGTCAAAAGTTGAACAACTCAAAAACAAAATCGACCTGTTTTTTTATTTTTTTAAAAAAACAACGCTTTCCGTTTTATCGAATTTATCCGTTACTTTTGGGAAGCACTGTATATGGGTTCTACCTAACTGTGAGTACATGAATCTACTTCTTTTATGCTGTGTGAATCTATAACCGTCTATCATAGTAAAATATTGCCAGTACAACAGGCGGTCATATTATCAGAAGTCACTTTTTTGTGTGGTGATAAGGGTATCTGAAGTGAATAAAGCGGGTCATACACTATACAGACCATTGGATACTCAGTTGGAAATGGCAGATGAGACAGCAGATCTTACTATTGGAGATATCTATAGGGCCATAAAAGAAGTCAAAAAAGATCTTATCGAAAATAGTAATACTCTATTTACCCGTCTTAATGAAAATTTGGTAAAGGTTGCGGATCGTGTTGATATTGTCGAGAGAAGTCAGGTTAAGCAGGAGAGCTCTATTAGAAAGATAGACAAGAATAATAGGAAGAATAACATAGTTATTCGTGGTATTGAAAATATTCAAGACAGGTCACATTTGGGCCTTATAGAGGTAATCCAGAATTTATTGAGTGATAGACTAGACATTCAACTAGGACGTGAACAGATCAACAACATATACCTGATTGGGAAAACTAAACAAATCATAAAGATTGAACTTGTCTCTTATTTAAATAAAATAGAAATTCTGAAGAGATCTAAGAACCTGAAAGGAACGAAAATTTTTATACAGGAAGACTTAACACTAGAGGAAATAGAGGAGCAAAAACTACTGAGAAATCATCTAAAATTGGCAAGAGAAAGGAAGTGTAGTGCATATATCAGAGGCCAATTTTTGATAGTTGATGGAGTTAGGAATAGTTTTGAAGATTTGAAGACGGTCAAAATCGCTGTTGTTGGCAATTCCATAGTCAATAGACCTTCGAAGCAGGAGCATAATAATATTGACACAGCCCCTAATGTACCAATCGACGTGAAGGGGAATAATCAGCGTGATCACGGAGTTCAGGTTCTTGGAAGAAAGCAGGAAAACGAGAACAGAAAGCTACATTTGGGTCGGTCTGATGTTGGTATGTTAACAAGGAGTAATTCGCAGGAAAAAAATAGGAAGGGAGCAAGAGAATTCAGCAAGGGTGCGTTACCGGTAGGAGTTACTGGAACTGGAAAGACAAGTGAAAAATAATCGCTGCTGGGTTAAATATTATTTAAGTTTATATATTTTTTTTGTCATCTGAATTGCGAGTAAATATGCTGCCATTGTCTAATCTTGATTTCGATTATTTTTTGTTGTTGGTGTTGTTTTTGAGCGTATTATAGGCTGTATAATAATTGAGGAAGGATGGATCCTTTAATTCGTGATTGTAATTACATAAATTTTGACACGCATGAGGTACTCAATATTCAGGATGTGGAAATTGCAAGGGGATTGTTGTCAAATGTTAGTATTAGCTTGATACATTAAAACATACGAAGTATATCGAAAAACATGGACTACCTCAGCGTGCACTTGGCTAGTTTTAAGTTTGAACTTGACGTAATTATTTTAACAGAAACTTGGACTGTGCATAATGTAGATTTGTTCCAATGGATTTGTTGATTGTAATTTGTTTGTAATTATGAAATGTGTTCCAACTATAATATGATGCTGGGACAGCGGTGCACAAGTAATTTTCTTTTACCGTTGTTCCAGTTATCTGTACCTTTAAAAGAAAAAAACAGTGAACACATATACTACTTACTACTGTTTATTGTTCTGTAGGATATATAGATATTGCATAGCTCAAATGGTATTACTCTGTAAACTTTTGATGGACAATAAATATTATTATTATTATTATTATTATTATTTGTGAAAATTACCTTTAGTCGATTTTCTTAGAAAATTTAAAAATATAATGTTTTTTTTGTCCCCGTTGAAATAACGAAATAGGTGTCAACTTCCGGTACTTAAGGAAGTGCGGCCATCTTGAAAGCACCTCGAATCTGGTAGCCATTTTGAATTTATATTACCAGTGACTCCCCTCCCTAACCAGTAGAATAAGAAAGATTGACAACGGAATTTTTCAAAAAAGGGTAAACATTCTTGTCAAGGTAGCACGACAACGTCTTGAAGTGAAGTGTCTTACAGACCCACTTTTTTGGAAATAAATATCAAGATTACTGAATCAAATATCACACAAATTTCTTCATCTAAATTAATTAATAAAACATTTATCTTTATATCGTATCGAACAGTTATATAACAACGCATCGGGGGCTGAACATAAGTGAACATAATATGTTCTAGTACAGTGTTTATTAGTTTATTAGTTAATCTAGAACAATCGATGATGTTTATAGTCATGGAAGGTTCGAGACTCCACCGTGTTTCAAGCTGTACGAATGCTGAATTATCTACTCACCAATAGATGGTGCTATATAAGTCAAGCGATTCAGCCTATAATAATGTTAGTTACACGGTAGTTTTTATTGAACTAGTTTAAGTGTTAAACTAATCAAATTAAGTTTGTTTTTTTACCTTCGAGTCAGGGAATTATATAAAACTAGAAAATGATACTGACAGCGGTGAGCTTTAGAAATTAATATGAATTTGAGTCTTAT
Source organism: Malachius bipustulatus (assembly GCA_910589415.1). Lineage (NCBI taxonomy): Eukaryota > Metazoa > Arthropoda > Insecta > Coleoptera > Melyridae > Malachius > Malachius bipustulatus. The sequence continues at coordinate 35,612,085 of OU342634.1, read as the reverse complement.
GTTCGTTAACTATTTCTGTAGCGCTGTATCTATAGAGTAGAAGCTACTTTTGATTGGTTATTTTTTGAAATAATATATAAAAAAATATATAAATGTAATATATTTACTATACAGTATCAGTCTGAAACTGTCTCAGTCTAGTAATTTCGGTGTTCGTTGAACCCTGAAATATTTAAACTTTCGGCAGTCGAGCTGGTTCGTATGAAAGCAGTTCATGCGATGTCCTCAGTCCTCGCAAAAACTCCTTTAAACAGATGACGGTTACAGAGAGTAAATCAAGATCGCTCACCATTAGCTTGTTTCTAACTGGCAGTTTTTTTGTCAATTCAGTTATAACCGAAACGAAAAGCTACCTCCGGTTTCTGTTTTATGTGGAATGGGAAGACAATGACGCAGTGTGCAGGGAATTGGCATCTTCCTTGGGAAGTGAGGATATGCTGAATGATGATGTATTATAATTGATCTTAGTCTAAATATCAAGTTCAACGTTCAGCGCACAGGAACATGTAATTGAATAAGCAATAAAACATTGTTGAGTTGCTGAGACAATGCTGAATTATCCAATAAACATACTGGCGGTGTGTCCTGACTGCGCGATGCGTTCCTTGGCCTTGCCTTGTCATTCTACCGTCATAGAATATACCAGAGGATGACAAAACAACTTCCCTTTCTTTAAAGAAGAAAAAAATCTAAATAGATCCACTGCCTGCAAAAAGCTTTCTATAGATACGACAGGTCATCATTAATCGATCATATCGACTGGTCTTTCAGCACCAGCACTGCAAGATTTTAATCGATTTGATACCCACCTACTTAAAGTTTTTGAAATTAATTATTGCTCATGCAGCAGTTCTTATTATAAGTACAGTTCTGTAAAATTTGATGACCTATAATTTTAGAACGGATCTATATACAGATATAGGACAAGAAAGTCAAAATCTTAAAAAAAAATTGAGAAAAATAGGCGCAGAAATAAAATGTTCATGTTTAGTTCATCAGTCTGCCATATCACCCACTAAGAACACATCGGGTGAGGAGTTCGAGACACTACCGGTGCGTGAGTTATTTGACATTTGACACACTAACCAGTGCGTTATTGTTTGACATAATGGCAGACTGATGAGCTGAAAATACAGTGAAACGTCGGTGTTTCTGTTGGCACCAGACAATCTAAGGTTGCGAAATCCTCATTTAAATAATTTTATTATTGTTCAGTTAGCGGATATGCCGTCATTGATTTGATATGTTATTATATTAGATCAATTAGTTGCCTTTTAATGTTTCAGGTATGAAATAACGTTCTGAATTCCCGACTGTTAATTCGAAGAAACTTTTTAAGAATAATTTCTAAAGAATTATTATCTCATTATAAAATCCTTCCAGGTAAATGAGTGCCATGAATGGATCATTTTTTTTTTATCTTGGTGTCAATGACGTAACTGCACCTACGCAGTTGCAAATTGCAATAGATTTTAATGAAATGTTTTAATTTTTAGGTAATAATAAATTTCAGATCAGAAAAATTTGAGTAGATATACCTACACACATCAGGCCTGAAATATCCTGAAAAAAAACTGATAAATCGAGATTTCTTATTTTTTTCATATTTTTCTTACTATTGGATGACATTTCAAAAATTCTCAAAGCCGACTAGATCCCAGAGTTTTCATAGTCAACTTTTGTTTTTCTTATAGCCGCCATATCGAATTTTCAGGTCATTCTGTATTAAAGGATTTAATAAAGATTTTTCTAAAAATTTTCGTATTTTTTTGAAAAATAAGGTTTTATCACCGAATGACGTCGTGTGACATCGTAATATGACGTGACATTGTTTGACTTATTGTTATTTTTGTTATTTCTGACATTATTCGGTTAAAGAAAGGTTATTTTTTTCAAAAAAAGAAGAATAAAATTTGGAAGATTTTTTTTGAATATGGTTTTTGGTTTCCTTAAATCTTTCAATACAAAATGACACGAAAATACAAAATGGCGTCCATAAGAAAAACGACAGTTTGACTATGAAAATTCTGGGATCTATAGTCAGCTTTGAAATTTTTTTAAATGTCTGATGGGTAGGTATTGCTCTGAACGGCTTATGTAGGGCTACAAAAAATTATTTATTAATTTCCAATAACAAAAAAATCGCAAAAATAAGAAATCTCGATTTTTCAGTTTTTTTCAGGATATTTCAAGAACTGTCTGAGATATCTTGTTTGCCTTTTGACGGATTCGAAATGGCCACAAAATAGGGCATCTTTTCTCGAAATCACTGACCCTGTATCTCTGAAAGTTTAGGAGATACCCAAGGTGAGCTCTAAAGTAAGGGACACCCTGTATACCTACTACCTAAGGTAAGATTCTGTACGTAAGTAAATTAACATCTACTTTCTTTGGATAAAAAAGTGAGTCCAAGCAACTCAAAAAAAAGTTTTCAATAAATCGCGTAAAATATACCTAAAGATGGGTTGTATGACAAAAAAGTTATCCCCCAAGTTTTACGGTTACCTAAATGAAGAATTACTCTAGGTAGATGACTCATACCTATATATACAAGTATGAATTATAACCTTCATGTTTTAAACAATGCACTAATAAAGATGTTCGCAATTTATTTAGTTGAATATCTTGCTATTCAACTTCTTTTGTTACCTATACACGCATATGCTACATATACTTACTTGAATTAATTAACGTTGGAAATACACTGCTTTTTATATTACTATAGGTACATAGCTGGCATCGCAGACGACCTGAGAGTGTAATCTCCTTGATTACTTTCAACATAATCACGGAATGCGATTGGTGATTACCACTAATACCTACTTCAGAGGCACACACAATGCGGATATTTATGCCATGCGATAATTCCATCATCAAGTATGGAGATGAGATATTGAAGTATCAATCAAGTCGCAGCCGCCGTGGCCAATCACGCGAAGCAATTAGCATCGCCACCCCGCGGCCCAACGCAATCTGCTAAATATCCCCCCGCCCCCAAAGCCAGCTCCACTATGGTTCTGGTCCTATAAATCTCCTCCGCTAATTAGATATTAATAACGATGAAGTGTGTGTTTGGGGTAGGTAACGATATTTGTGATGCGTTCCGCCTGTAACAGTTAAAAATAACAGTTGGGTCAAAAATGGAAGTGTCTAAGAGATAAAATGTAATGGCTATTTGTGTCACTGTTCTAGATCTGATGACACCTCCAGCTTCGATTTTTTCTTCTTATACTTTAGTTTTTTTTTAGTTTTTATGATATCGTTTTTATACATTTTTTGTTTTTCTTTCTTTTAATGTGCCTTCTTTTGTATTAGCTTTGCTTTTTGTCGTCTTCTTTCTCTCTTATAGTGAATCTTTTTAATTATGGTCCAAATAGTTGGGCGGATTATTTTTCAAAAGTATTTAGAGAGTTCTGCCCTGCTCCTGCTCTTATGGTTACTGATCGTTGTGATGACGTCATCGCCTTTAATGGCTTTACCCTGGCTATATATTTTTTTCTTCAGAAACTAAGCAACCACATTATTTTTGGACATTTCAGATACTTGAGTTTGATTTATTACCTATAGGCTGCAGTTTTATCACTTTTCAGGTGCTGCTGCAACTTTCTCGATTTCATGTGCAGCGACTGGTTCATTCACATTCAGTTTTGAGTGCTGCATCAAAATTGCAGTTTTTCTCAATAAATTAAAGATGCCAGTTCAAAATTTTAGCGCGCATGATTCCTCTAATTTGACCGATGTCAATCCTTTGGAAAATTCTGGCAACCTTGTTGTCTCAAACTATTGCAAAATTACAAATCCAACCGGTGATTTAATAGATTTGACAAAAGATAAAAGGAGCGGGTGAAGCAATCATTCTGAAATTTCTGGCAACCTTGTTGTCTCAACCTTTTGCATAGTTCCTTATCCCACCTGTGATTTACTAGCTTTGAAAAAAAAGATAGATCATGTCTAAACGCAAGCGAATCCATCCAGGCTCGTTGCTTTCAGTACATAGATGGGAGTTTCCATGCAAGTTTTTTTTTAACTTAAATATTTGGTTCCCTGGTTATTTTCGACCAAAACTGTATTAAACTTTTTGAAAAAGCTTCACATTAGAAGTCTATGGCGCTTATTTGTGTTTATTTTCGACGCATTGAACAAAGCAGGATGAGTTTTCCTAGAAGTATCTCTGAATGTATTTTTTGTAACGACTTTTTATAATGATTCTAATATCTTTTTGTCGTCTACCGTTTTTGGTTGTACCCCAAAGTTGCCATCAACATTTAAGAAAAAATTTGAATGGTCCAAAAAGTAATTATTCTTTAGGCATTCAATAATTTGACAAAATCTAAAAATGCAATAACATAAAGTAATCTATTGAAAATAACAAAGTTATGGGATTTTCGGTATAACCGAGAACGGTTATTTTACCCAAAACCTGGACTCAAAGCGAAAAAAGAAAGGTACAAAAAATTTCCAAGTCCTTATAAAATCGAAGTCAATCGAAGTCAAGCAAAGCCGATAAGAAAATTATCGACGGTGTTGGAATGGGTTTGCTTATTATAATAATTACAAGTAAATGGAAATGATTTGAGCTTCTTGGAGCTTTTTGCTTCGATTGGAATTATTATCGGATTATTATTATCAAGAGTTGGACTAATATCGGACCTACTTTATGGAGCAGATTTACGGTTAACTGTTTACCGGTTAAGATGTGAAAATTTACCTCAATACCAAGAGTAACGTTATTGCGATGCAGAAACCAGAAACCATCACAAGCGATGGGAAGATGGGATGCGTCTTGGTGGCCTGGTCTACAGCATTCCGATGCCCTCTCTTGAATACACTCTATAGTATCTGTATCTGCCACAGGCCATCCCCCCCCCCTCTCCAAGTATTCCCAATTTGATGACCATGTTTTGCATAATTCATCAGAAAGTGAAAGCATGCACGCAGCTGAAATTAAAAGTGAAGTAATGATTTCTTTTGTAAACGCCGTTGATAACGTTTGGTGCTAATAACTGGGCTTCTCGTTCTTCGATTATTAAGGTGGAAGTCGGGACTATGATGTATCGTTTATGTAAAAAATTGCACTTATGTAAAATGAAAAATTACGTGGTATGCAATTTTCTTATTCAGTTTAAAATTTGCATTAATGCAATTTTTTATATAAACGATACCTCATAGACATCGGAGTACCTTTTCTCTCAATTCTAAGCAAAATAAATCAATAAAGATATTATGAAACTGTATCGCATATCGCTAATTCTAAAGCCAACTCTTATGCAGACCTTAAAAAGTTTCAAATAATGACAAAGACAAACTTGCTGGTGCTGAGGGTAGATGGGGTAGCTGCAAATCGTTCTGCTTATATAGGATATGGCTTAAATTGACATATTGCGCAAAAATGACACACACGTCTTATATTTTTTGTTCTATAATGTACGTATAAGTAATTTTGTTTGCCTTAATTCTTACGCATTGTCTCTAAAAAACTAATATGGTATAAAACCTTGACTAAGTCTGCAAGGTCCATTTCAATATCTCTTGCATACTGTTAAACTTGAAGCTGTCTGAAAGCTTATTAGGAGATGGGTATAATAAACAGGTTAAATAATCAGAAACAGCAACTAAGCTTATCACTAAATAGCTATGAATCTTGTTGCTAGGAGTTGCTGCAAATGTTCTATTTATAGGTGCATTTACGTAACAAATGTTAAAGAGACGTCTTCTGAGGTATAGGTATGTTTTACTGTGGTACCTATGACACTTCAGTTACTTTGGTCGAGTCCCAATTTTGGTAACCGGGAATCGGGAAGAGTTGAACATGTCTTCCACCAGCTGATTGGCCAACGGATGAGCCGGAGAATGTCTGGTTCCCACGACCGTCGTTGACAAGGACGGCAACTTGTAGAATGCGGCCCCCGGGTGAGCATAGGCGGCGTTACCGCACCACAACGGCTGTAATCTTCCAATCTGCTTGGATTGGCTAAGCTTCAAAATTATTTTTAATAATTCTTCAACCTGTAATGCTAATACTGCTTACCTTATACACATCTAAGAGCAGACGAATTTTTCAACTGTAAGTATACCAAATTTTCTGGATAACTTCCAATTTGGATTTGGAAGATGGCTGATCCCAACTTTAGATAAAAATTTGATGACATCACCGCAGCTACCTCAAGACGAGTCCCAAGATTTTATTCTCGAGTCTCATCAAATAACGTCGTCAAACAAAGAGGTAAATGAACCTTTGCCTTCCGTAACCTTTATTTCAACGTATGTAAATTTGACATGACTAACATTGCAATAGTCCTCCCTACAGCTACGGAGAAAATTAGTTATTTCTAGTAATGTAAAGAATCGATTTGATTTACCATTTCCTTACTAAGTAAGAGTACTCGACAGTAATAAATTGATCATACTCGTTTATCGTTTCAAAGAAAACTGTATCAATTCTAACCATCCTGCTGCGCAGGATAAAAATAAAGTCTAGGATCTAGGCTTGAAGAGACTTAAAGATGTCTCCTTAAAGATTTGGAGTGCGCCCCTGGTTACCGTCTGGGTTTGCGAGAACGTAACCAGAACCGCCAAAAGAGCCAGGCAGACATGCGGTCCGGCATGTGTGGTGCTGCCGAATTGCACATACCGCTGTTTTGGCGTACCTTTAATAAGCTTAGAATCTTCGCCGCAATGGCAACGTAGCCACCAACCGCGAGAGGTATTCCAACCTCCAGTTCTCCAGGGCATCGTGTTATACTGACTGTACCGTGGGTCTGGCCAGGCCACATATTTACAAGCCACCCAGATACCAGATTGGTCGACTTTTTACTCTGCGTTCGCAATTCCGCAGCGGTTTAGAGACCGCAGATCAAAATCCTGCACACCGATAAACCCGTATTCTGGCGGGCTTCCTCAATCACAGTGTCAGGCCTGATTTATTATTGATAAAAGTTACGTATTCTTTTCATCCTGGTTCACGGATTCCCGCAAAACAACTGTACATTTTAAATAAAGAGCCAAAACATTACTTTTGCAAATTGATAATATATATTATCAATGCTGCTCGTGAAATCTTAGAATCACGAACTGTTTATTTATTTATTTATTTATTTATAACCATTACCACAATAGAATTGCATCCAATTATTTGGCAGACAATGATACGATGTCAGCATTCAGACGCCATAATAATTGGCTAAAGAATAGCATCACAGCCAAATAAAGAAAAATGGAATACATGCAAACATGAAGAATAACCAACACTATACACGCGAGAAGAGGGCATTGAGAAGAACAACAGCGTATTTTGTTCTTGCGTTCCTAAATCATAGAAACTGCTCTGACCTGAGAAACTGCATGCAACCTGAGGAACATATGAAGAGATATTTGAGAGATGATGTCGGGAGAATCAATGTGTCCATTCGACAAATCCCAGAAGAAACGCGCAGATATTAGACTTATTATTCAGTGTGTACACACACCCATCTTCCACAAGACTTCCAAAACCAAATTCATCCAGAAGCTCCTTATTTGGATAACCTTACCAGTAGTATGAACATGTTAGCTTGAGGTGCCTAAATTTTGGAAAACTAGTTGTGCAAATTTGTACACGTTCTAGATTGGGAAGATGACAATTCAGACCGGGAGACTTTAGTCTCCTCGTTAGACTCGATGACTCTATACTCTATGACCGATAGACTTTAGACTCAATGTTCAAGCATGCGCAGAACAAGGGAATCAGGAATTCTAAATGCAGAGGCCAGAGGCAGTCGTAGATTTCAGTTGTTGGAAAATATACCAAAACACTTTTTTGGATAAACAAAAACAAAGGACAAACGAAAGACATGGGACAAAGTTTGGTGTAGGGTATTATAATAAAAAAATCTACAATAAGCACATACATTTTCATTCTTGTTTTAAAGAACAAGTTTGGAATTTCTGGCTAAGAAACAAACTGTTTCTGATCATTGGGAGAAACTTATGTCGGATTCCGATGACTTGACGAGGCATATTTATGGGAAATGTTTATATTAAAAATATTCCACTTTTATCATCTAACTGGAGGAATTTATATTAGATTCATCCCACGTATGGACAGGGAATTATTTGGTATTAAAATTCTTGTATAAAAATAGAACTTGCTCCTAGAGTGTACAGTGTGAGAAAATGAAAACGTAATTTAGGCAAGCTTTGGAAAAAATTCATGTCTGAGATTGAATCTGTAGAATGAAAGATTCTGATTGCTTAGAGTTTTCCAGATTCAATTCCGCGTTGAATTGTTGCGGTTGTACAATTATTTTAATTCAATTATCGTATTCTCGATCGCACAATGCAGGAGTTGCAGCTCCAGCTCCATAGCAACGTCAAATCCAACATTACAGCTCTAAGACCTGCCTCCGCCTCAAACCAAAAAGTTCCTCGAGTCACCACCAAACCATCGGCTTTCTAGAAAATAACATCCATTCTTATTGCTTTTTAATTTTAGTTTCGTAAACTTAGATGCGGATAATGAGAAAAAATAATGAGAATAAATTGTTTACCAAAAATTAAAAGATTTTCGACATCGCATTATTCTATACGAACACGTAGAAGCGCCACACCAGTTTTATCCTTTTTTTTTTGTTATTCCGCGTTTAAGAACTACGACTAAAACTCGGAATTCCGACTTTAATTTAGATTCCGACTTTTAACTAAGAATTGCGATTATAAAGCCGTAACTCCAATCAAAAATTCGGAATTAGGACTTAAAACTAAGAATTTCGAAGTTATAAGCTCGGAATTACGACTCAAGACTAGAGAATTCCGAGTTTCAATTTAAGAATTCCGGCGTAAATTGGGAAAAATGGACAGAATCAAATTTCCTCGATTACAGCGCCATCTATGATTGATCGGAAAAAAATTTTCAGATAAATCTCACGCATCTTTTGTCACTGAATACGAATTCGCAACCAATAAAAAAATAGGGGTTGCCATAAAATTTCAAAGCGCCTGCTTTTGATGCTGTTCGAGATTTTGAAATATTTCAAATTATAAGAATTTTGGCCGAATCGGAAATTTGAAGCCGAAGCTGAGCAATTATCAGGTGAGACTATAAAAGATATTACGGCCAAGGTGCTGTCAACATTTCTTAGGCGACTGCCTCTCAAACTGTTGAAGTAGGTAAACAAGATTTTTTACATTTCTATTTGTGAGTCGGCTTTTGGCTTTACTTCACGGCCGCTGTTACTGTGACGTAGAAGTGACGTTTTCTGCAGTGACGTAGGCGCGGTCGTAAAGTAAATGAAAAAAACTCAATTTTTTTATTAGGCGACAGTCGAAATTTTTCCTCGAAACTATCGAGAAATATTCCGAGTTTTAAGTCACAATTCTTAGTTGAAAGTCGAAATTCTTAGTTTAAAGTCGGAATTCTTAGCTTAAAACAGCAATTTTTATGGTTTTAAGTCCGAATTCCGAGTTTTTGATTAAAGTTACGAGTTTTAAAGTCGGAATTCTTAGCTTAAAATCGGAATTTAAAAAAATAAAACCGATGTGGCGCTTCAACGCCTTCAATTATTCAAATTAACAATCGATATTTTATTTTAAGTACTCAGCAATATTTTGATTGAATTTTAAGAATGAAGTAGTTTAGAGAGATCGAATTGCAAGTCGCGATAATTTGCAATATGCGCTGGTGGTGCAATAAAATGAAGATCGGTTAGGAATTCCAGATAAACTTGCCGAAGACGGCGGTTAAAGCGAACGGCCGTTCAGCATGCAACTGAGAAAAGTTGTCACGGCAGATCTTCAAGTCCATATCCGTCAATATCTGTCGGCAGTATCAACTGCTGGAATCCTTGGAGGCTGGAGAATTAATTTTTTTTATATATCAAACGGTTTTTAAACGGAAATTCTTAATAAGTAAATTAAGCACGGTTTATATCAATTAGGTATTACAGTATATATTTGATTGACCCCTAGGTACCTAATACACCACCTTAAACAGGAGATATAGAATTTCTACAGTCTGAAATCAAAGTTGAAAGGAAATAGGCAAATAGGAAAGATATAAGATAAGAAAAACGCCAAAAATTAAATACGATTTTTGAAAGAAAGAATAAATTTTATGACAGAGTACCTCATTGGGCAAAACTTCTCGCACATCATTTTGTTTGCATATTTTCCGAGGCTCATGTATACATATAAGCTTTGGAGCACTATACAACATTAGGTAGGTCATTTTTTGAGTTATAGTGCAGGCTTTTCGTAAGATAGTCGATATTGATAGGTACTTCCTGTGTGCAAAACCCAGATGCACGGGTGATTAGTTTTCGCGTAATTGCAATCAAAAGTTCTTCATAAAATATTTTGCAGCGAGGCTAGTGTTCAGCTATAAAACGTTAATCTTCGTTTTTCATTTGAATTCTGAAAAATTGAATAAAAATTGCGCGCAAACATGAGCGAAACCGGAGAGTGGTCGTGGAGTGGGGGTAGAACAGCAGATGCGGTTTTTTCCTTACTCCACGACCACTGACGCGCGCTTGGCCGTTTTCGCTAATGTTTGCGCGCAATTTTTACCTATTTTTCAGCATTTAAATGGAAAACGAAGATTGAAGTTTTATAGCTGAAAACTTCTACTTTCCAAATCCGTTTGAATAAATTCGAATCAGACGACCTCCAGAGCATCCAGCCTCGCTGCAAAATATGGTATAAGAAGAAGTTCTGATTACAATTTCGCGAAAACTAATTATCCGACAGCGTCTGGGTTTTGCACACAGGAAGTACCTATCAATATCCACTATCTCGCGAAGATCTGGTACTACAACTCAAAAAATGACAACGTGACGAAATTTTGAAACAACGCAATCCTTTTTTCTTTTCATTTTCTCCCTTAGCAATGAACCGATAGGGTTGTTTCAGCATTCATTTTTTTAATATTTCAATTCTCTACTCATTGGGACCATTCATGCTTCATCACTTTTTCTTTTATGAGCAAAAAACTAAAAAAATACGATTTTTTGTGCTAGAAGGTGGATAAAAAAAAGAAAATGCTCTACTCGAGTAGAAAACTGTGCAGTTATGATCTGGGGGCTATTCTGCTCTACGTATTCCGTTACTAATTTTGTCAGAATCTGGTGATTTTTGAGCTCTGTTGCTTGGTCTAGAATTAGAGTTCACTGGCCCCCACACTCCCCGACTACAGGTTCCCCGAGAGTAGTCGCCCCTGCAAAAAATTCCCGTTGACCGACGTGCTACCTCGCGGAAGAAGACAAAACTTTACAAGCATATATGCAACATTTAATTATTCACTAAGATCTCCCGGCCCAGAAGAATTGTCCAAAAAAACCTTGGTTGTTAATCTTGTCAAAGAAATTTACCTTTTTGAATAGCCAAGAATGTTAGAGATTTGAAATAGATAGCGATATTTCTATTTATCGGCAATAAAGTAAAGTAAAAGAAAGAGATAATATCAAATATGTAAGAAGAAAACAAACATCTCAGTAGTAACATTTCTGCGATTAAAGATTGTCTTAAACTCTTAGTTCCGGGTCTGGGTGTTAGAAGAAGTGTTGTGGAACCAGGAAGAAAGATTACAAAATGTCATCTTAAAAGAAGTACAAATCTTCTCTAAATAATCTTCAATTGCTTTTCAAATTAAAGCTTTTAAGCACCAAGTAGCAACTCCATATTATCAAGCTTATTATTATTATTAGAACAATGAAAACATAGAAAATATAATATGGAACGTCATAGGATGAGCATAATAATAACTATGATAATAAAGTAGAACATGACAGGTATGAAAGGATTGAAGAACAACAAGTAACTATTCTATCTGCACGCTTCAGGTCATAATCCATGTTATGGATTCTGAAAGGTAGGTATAGATAAAACGGCGATTGGATTATTATTTAGGGACTAGCATTTATGAAGAGAATGCGGTTCTAGTATTTTTTCTTTAAGTAAAATAACGAGCCATCAAAGAAGTAAAATCTGATGATGATGAGGCACTCCATAAACTGGAGGTCCCCTGTGCTGCGTATTCATTTTCAATGCTGTACGCGGTATGCCATATTATATATTACTAAGATGAGTCGTCTTTCATACGCTTACAAAGTCAGGGTGACAGTTATGTCTTCTCTTTACAAATTAAATATCTGCTAATAGCTTTAATCGAACACAAAGCGAATACATTGTATGTATATAGGTAATAGCTTTATGATCTGACGTACTTTTTATCTTTCATCAAAAGTTAATTTCATCATAAAAATGCTTCCTATAATATGAATATGATACTTGGACAAATTGGCTTCGATTGCTTTATTTGTTACCAGAAAAAAAAACATAAGTACATTTTTCCTGTAGTCATATCTATACTTATTGTTAGTGGCGTGTGTGAGTCGGACGAACATGTAAATATTTTGAGCCTGAACAAGATTACTTCCCCCCCCCCCCCGTTTTTGAGGATGCTGAACACGATGCCATTGTCAGAATTTCTCTTTGGGGTTGCGCAACCCCTCAAAACGGTCAAAAACCACCCCCTAGAGAGATAAACCGCGCTTCAATCCATTTCCCTGCAAAAAAAAACCTTCCCCCCGTTTTCGAGGATGCTGAGCACAATGGAGGTGCTGGACATCGCGTGCGACCCCGACCAACCCCTCCACCGGCCAATACTCACCCCCGAAATGGGTGATTTTTTTTATGTATATGTAGGCCAAACGATGGACTTTTTCGAAAAACTTTTCGAAAATTCAAGTACAGAATCACAATGGCCATAATTTAAAATTATTTTGGAGTATAAAGAGTGTCCCATATGACAGTGACATATCAAAGTTATGTTTTTTTAAATGGAATGCTCCTATGTTATTGCATTTTTAGATTGTCTGAGAAGAGGAAATAAGATTGGCTTTTACAGTTGGTGTTTAAATTCAGAAGTTTTTGAGTTATAAACAAGTGAAAATCGCCCTGTACAACGAAAACGGCTAAAGATAGAGAAAAACGGCTTACATGTCCCTATTTTAACTTTTCATGTACTATCCTATGATGTAGATGAAATGTTTATACAGGGTGATAAAAAATTTTAAAAAATCTGAGATTTCTCCACGCGTCGCCAAATAAAAAAATCAAAGAAAGTACAAATGTTTCTATACCATAGGATAGTACATAAAAAGTTAAAATAGGGACATGTAAGCCGTTTTTTTTCTGTCTCGAACCGTTTTCGTTGTACAGGGCCTTGAACTTGAAAAATGACGATTTTCACTTGTTTATAACTCAAAAACTTCTGAATTTAAACACCAACTGTAAATGTAAAAGCCAATCTTATTTTCTCTTCTCAGACAATCTAAAAATGCAATAACATAGGAGCATTCCATTTAAAAAAACATAACTTTGATATGTCACTGTCATATGGGACACTCTTTATACTCCAAAATAATTTTAAATTATGGCCATTGTGATTCTGTACTTGAATTTTCAAAAAGTTTTTCGAAAAAGTCCATCGTTTGGCCTACATATACATAAAAAAAATCAACCATTTCGGGGGTGAGTATTGGCCGGTGGAGGGGTTGGTCGGGGTCGCACGCGATGTCCAGCACCTCCATTGTGCTCAGCATCCTCGAAAACGGGGGGAAGGTTTTTTTTGCAGGGAAATGGATTGAAGCGCGGTTTATCTCTCTATATAGGGGGTGGTTTTGGCCGTTTTGAGGGGTTGCGCGACCCCAAAGAGAAATTCTGACAACGTCATCGTGTTCAGCATCCTCGAAAACGGAGGGGGGAAGTAATCTTGTTCCGGCTCAAAATATTTACAATTTTCGTTTTTTTTCCGACTCACACACGCTACTAGAGTATGCACCTATTGCAGTAATGCATAATTCTTAGAATGTTTGTAATTATTGTTTATTAATTCTTTAAAATTTATTATTTTAACTGAAGCTCATTAACCACCTTCGTAGGTATCACAACTTAAATACCAGTCATCACAAATTCGGGAGTATAAAGCTGAAATAAGGAGTTTCGGAAAACCAGCAAATATTCGTTGTGATTTGGTAAACAGGTTGAAATAATTGATTATCATTGTCATTAGCCAATAGCCACCATCATCATTGTATGCAACTCTAGTAGAAGAATATTCTGGACGTTCGTCTTCATCTCCAAGTGTTGCCCGCAGTCAAAGCTAAACATACCATCTACATAAGAAGACGAAATTTCTACAACAGTGACTCATTTACGTTTTCATCTTTCTGAGATTCATACTAGTGGTGTGCCAGATGGTTATTTTCACTTACTAGTCCCAGCTGTTCCGGTTCCGAGATAGGAATAGGCTCCGCGTAGCTTTTCCGAAGTAACGAAAGATACCAAGAAAATGCAGAGGTTCGATTCTTTTGTTGAAATATAGCAACTATAGCGACATATTATATAATTCATCTAAGTTTTGGAACTAAAAATATTGCCTCACTTACTGTAAACGCAACAATCGGGAACAGACTGTTACATATGCGGAATAGTTCCAATATAACAGTTACGTTATTTTTGTCACACCATACTTATTGCTACTGGAAAGGTTTTTTGGCTCTTGGAAAGGTTACCAGGAAACAAGTTTTTTATTGGTGAATGAGAAGTTCCAGATCCAGATCAACTTTATTATTATTATTCAGGAACTAAAGAATTCACATTGCTGAAACATAATTTACTATGTTTATTATTCTTCTCCTCATTAACTAAGATTGGATAAGTACAAAACAACTGGAGTTACTCATAAAATATTCAAGTAACTTCTCTTAATTCATTAATATATGAAAAGAAAAATACAACTGCATAGTGTTTGTGTTTCTATCTCTATCTATAAAAACTCGAATGTTACAATGTTGCATAAAGTCGACAGGTTTCCTCCACTAACAGATGGAAAAATAAAGCCGAGCAGGAAATATTATTGTTTTTATGTCGCCGGGTTTTATCTTAGTTTGATAGTATGTTTAATTTATGAAATCAGCCTGTAAGTATAGCGTCAAAGATCCATGTCTTCACACTGACGTATATCTTACGTAATATTTGCACAACTTGATGCATAACTTGACGCCTTTGTAAAGATTGGGTTAAAATTTTCAATATACTCTCTAGGAAATGATCTACCATTTATTATATTAAGATCTGCAAAACTCATGTTTTCAATAAAAATAGATTACTTTCTTCATCGTTTTTAAGTCCACCTGCTCACATTCGTTTTTTATTGTGATGCCTATCCTACTAGAATTTTTGTAGAAACTATACTTAAAAAATTGGTCTGTCTTAACTAGTGTAAGGTTTTAACTGGTCCAAGGTCTTAACAGATTGCGTAAACATTGCGTAGAAAAATTTCCAAAAAACTGTTTAAGTATTATTATTTCTCATAAATATGGAATATGTGAAGTAAAACGTTCTCCTTCTTCAGTTTTACCCAATAAAATTATTTTTGTTTGTTTACCTTTTTTCCTAAATTAGAAATCCAGTATTATTGACGTCACTGATATTGCAGCAATGAAGATTTATTGATGGACCGGTTTCAGAATAATTTGTAAAGCCACTTTAACTTTGATTATGGATTTGTTTCTTTTGCAAGGTTTATGTTTATTCTGCCGGCCGGTTACCGGGGTTGAGGTGCCAAAATACTACTTACACTGCTAGGGCAGTGAAAATTACATCATCCTCTGTTTCGTCTATCTTATTGCAGAGTCTGAACAATTGTTGTTTTCAATATTACACCCTTATCATGTCTATATCAATTGAAAAGCTCTATCACAGCTCGAATTTGCATTGTGCTTTGAATCAGTATAATAGGTATTTCACATCACTAGCCACTTATTGAGACAAGTAGTATATTGCACAAAACTAGGGGAACACTTTTTGGGGTTCCTTCGCCAACAAACCAGTCACTAGATTTTCTAATTCTCCATGTTCTCCAGCTCCCAGGTTTGTGTATGTCTGCATTACAGAGTGACGAGGCTTTTGGAATGCACCCATGTACCAAAATCGACTTCGCACGATTTCCACATGACATGTTGAGCCTGCCTTGCTATAACCACCAGAAGTTCAATGACCGTAACAGACTTGAATGACCAATTCAAACTACCAGCAGAGTCTCCGTACCAGATGTTTACCGATATTGTCATTCTTTTTGAAGAGACTTTTTCAAAATCCTGCAAAAAACGTCGTCCACAAAATCTTTAAAGATGGTTTCAGTTTGAGGAACATTGATTTTTACCATCATAAAATTCACCCAAAATCACCCAGTTGTGGATTGTTCAAAGCATCTTCAAAATCTTCGCGACCTCTACATCTTACAGGGAAGGGAATTGTTCTTACCACTTCTTCTTTGGTCATTAGATGTTATTTGAAAACATTTTTACTGGCACATTCTGGTTCATTGGAGTCTCTAGTACCCATTGACTTCATTTTTTGAGCTCAAGCACCTGAAATAGATTTTTCCATCACAAAAGAGATCACCAAATTGTGGATCGTTGAAAGCATCTTCAAAGTCTTTCGCAACCTCTCCATTTGATAGGAGATTGCTCTTACCACTTCTTTTTTGATCATTATATGATTGTTTAAAACCCTTTCATTGGCAAATTTTGGTTGATTTGAGTGTCTAATAGTACCCTTTGACTTAATTCTTTGAGTTCTACCCCTTAAATCGATCTTTACCATAACAAAAAGATTCCCCAATTGTGGATTGTTCAAAGCATCTTCAAAGCAACTTCTTCATCTGTCAATGGATTGTTCTTTTTTAATTTACAATATATTTTGAGTTCAGGAATTATTTGATGAATACTGAAAGTTAAGATAAATTTGTTGCAGTACCATAAAATTTTTATAGTACTATAATAGTAGTATTCTAAATGGAAACTTCCTGCCAAATTAATTCAAGAACGCCTACCTTTCACACGAATGAGATATTTTTCATCTGAATATCAGCCCACCTTTTTTTTTACTGTTCATGCAGCTATGAGCAACCAATAAAATGAGGGAAATAAGTAGGTAAGCTAAAAATAAAACTTCTTAAAATAGAACAAAAAAATTTCAAAAATGTAATTCCATGTTCCGATGATATTTCTCCCGTTCCCTCAATAATTGATCAAATCGTTTTCTTTAATCACTAATTACGATATAAATTTCTTTCTCCAAATCTGTCGACTTATTCTGAAGAATCTGTTACAATGCTCCTTGAGTTCGATCATCAAGTAACCGAACGAGCGAGCCGAGGAATCCCATTTTGCCCTTATAGAGGACCCAGATTTTTAGAAGAGAGTAATTGCTCGGACATTAATGACTAATTAACGAGATTCCGGGCGTCACTCCAGATGTCCTCGTTCATGAAGGCGCGGTAACAATGAAGCGGCATTCCGTAGTCCATTGAATCCGACCGCCGAGATGAAATTACCCAGTCATCGAATAAACATGATTTACACCAGACGAACTTATTATTAATAATAATTGAAGAACGAGTTCCACGGCTCACCTTTGCGTGATTGTGTTGCCGGCCAAGTGAATCGTGATTTACCTGCTCTGCTACAGTTGCTGCAATTATTGATACCACATTTATGATATTGGCGAACCCTCCTCTAGAATCTCATATATCATGTAATTAGGCAGATCTTATTATTTTACCTTTGTGGCGTGGCCGCCTTCAAGAAGCAAGTTTCAAAATTTTGGGAAAGTAGGTACTTATTACTACCAAAAAAGAGGTCCAAAATTTGTAGAATTAGAGCAAAACTGTAAAACTTGACTAATCTAAAAATATGGACCATTCCATCGAAAATTACATAATAATTGACAAATAACTGAAATTATCGTTGGGTGCTGAAGAATCTCCATAAATTTAACACGATTAAGATTCGATTTGAAAAATTTATTAAGAAGCATTAAATTGGAGAATTAGCCATCACGTCCATAGCATGTTTTATTACATGCAACATGCGCAGCCAATCTCCATCAATTCTCGATATAGCAGTGTTGCTCTTGGCTCGTGATTCCGCCTGTTTGATCATTGCATGCCATGATTTATTCACTTACTAACTTACGAACAAGAAGTGTCTGATGGAACCTTTTATAAATTGTTTTGGATTAGAAAAAAAAATAGAGAGCTAAGATCAGAATGCCTGAAGAAAGAGATAGGCGAAGAGAAAAAATTCACTTAGCTCCAATAAAGTCAAAATAACAGAATATGTTTTGCTTACCTTTAATGCGTTGCTTTTGGACTCAGAAACAAATCAGCTCTAATTATTGATGATAGAAAGAGGAATGTATCAATTTATTTCCTCTTCCTTTCTTAAATTTTGTCATCTCTGGCTGATCTGGCTTCCTCTACCTCCTGATGGGTCACCTGTGACCAAAGTCCAGAGTGTCAATAGATCAATGGATCGATGAGAGCCGAATAGCCCAGTACCACGGTAACTACTTACACCATGCCCAGTACAAATGTCTACCCAATATCGTCATTCGTTATGAGAAGAGGCAGTGATTCCTTCTGCGAAATCCTTCAAAAATGGCCATAAGATGTTCAAAGATTGCTCACGTTTGAGGCACATCGATTTTTCTTAGCATAAACGAGGTCAACCAATTGTGAATTGCTCAAAGCATTTCCAAAGTCTTTACAACAATCTCTTCATCTGGTAGGGGATTGTTCTTACCACTGCTTTTTCAACAATCACAGATCAAACATTTTTATGGAACACTTGGATTCATTGATGGCGCCCTATTAGATCCTCTGCAATCTCTTCTTACCTCCTCATACAAGAATGATAAAAAAGACTTGAATAATAAAAAAGAATGAAAAAAAATTATAATGAATAAAAGATAATTCGGTTGTGCTGTATGTTTATAAGACACATTGTACTGAAGAGTCCCAATTAGGACGAAACACATGTGTACAAGTTCCACCCCTGACTCACGTCTCTTATCCAAAAAAAGACTTGTTACATGAAGATGGGTTGGCTTTCGCTTTATAAGCCTAAAATCTGGAAAATTGGTGGAACATCACCAATTTTTAAAATTCTTTTTTCGTGGATTCCTCAGACCTTCAGGAACATTCATCACCAGTAACCCACGTATTACCTCGAAAATGAGAAAATTTCCTCCCTCTCAAAGCACCCAAATAGTCCTATACAGGGTGTCCCAATATTCCATGGACATGGAGCAACCACAGATTACTGAGGTAAAAAAAAGTCGCTCGGACCAAACTTATCTCTATACCAAAGTGTTTCGTTTGTCCGTTAGAGGGCTTCAAAGTCTTTTGAAAATTTTAGTTTTTTTGAAATAGCTCAAAGTCGGCTGATTCCAATTCGATGAAATTTGGTAGGTCAATTTCTTATTAAAAGTACTAACTTCTGATATACATAATAATTTGACGGAAACCCGGGAAGGGGTGAAACTACCCCTACCCTCCATTAAAATCGATCGTAATTGTTCATAGGGTAGCAGGAACGCTGTCCATGTTTTTTTGTTTGAAAGATACATCGTTTTAGCCCATTTTTGGTCTCCTACAAAAATCTGTATCTTTCCGAGGTGCTATGTGATAAAATAAATTAGTCGATGATAACTAAATTTTTATTTCATTCTTTTAATTTGAAATCAAATTTTCAATAGTCAGGTGATTATTTTATCTAATCTCATAAAAGATGCTCGATATGGGCGCCGGTTTGGACCCTAGAAAGTTCCATCCTGCGCAAAAAAATGATTTTAACTTTTCTTGGAACTTTTTTCGTTTTGCAAACTGTTTACTGCGCTTGAAAAAAACCGTTTGCAAACACCTGAAAAAAAAACCAAACCATACTAAACATCTTTTATGAGATTAGATCAAATAATCACCTCACAATTGAAAATTTGATTTCAAATTAAAAGAATGACATAAAATTTTGGTTAGGTACCATCGACTAATTTATTTTATCACATAGCACCTCGGAAACATACAGATTTTTGTAGGAGACCAAAAATGGGCTAAAATGATGTATCTTTCAAACAAAAAAACATGGACAGCGTTCCTGCTACCCTATGAACAATTACGATCGATTTTAATGGAGGGTAGGGGTAGTTTCACCCCTTCCCGGGTTTCCGTCAAATTATTATGTACATATCAGAAGTTAGTACTTTTAATAAGAAATTGACCTACCAAATTTCATCGAATTGGAATCAGCCGACTTTGAGCTATTTCAAAAAAACTAAAATTTTCAAAAGACTTTGAAGCCCTCTAACGGACAAACGAAACACTTTGGTATAGAGATAAGTTTGGTCCGAGCGACTTTTTTTTTACCTCAGTAATCTGTGGTTGCTCCATGTCCATGGAATATTGGGACACCCTGTATAACAGTGATAAAAAAATTAAAAAATTTCAGATTTCACCCCGGAAATCGTCTCTCGGAAGTTTTCGGGATCGCTGATAATAAATTCGAGGCCCAATTAAAAAATTTAAACACCCAATGCGATGTGCGATAAAAATTTTCACTTCTTCCGTTTTCGATAGCTGATTGATTTGTTGAAGAAGTTGAAGAATTTAATTCAAGCTGACGATTTTCGAGGCGATAAATCAATTCTTTGTAACGTTACCACTTCTTGGGGAAGTTTCGCTTGCACTTCCTTTTGGCCCTCGAATTCGTGATCAACAACCCCGAAACCCCTAAGAGACTATTTCCGAGGCGAAATAGTGGTTGTAACCACTCGCACTTTCTTTTGGACCTCGGATTCGTAATCAGCGACCCAGAAAGCCCCCGAGAGACGATTTTAGGGGTAAAATTTTGAATGTTTTTTAAATTTTTATCACTGTTACTATTTAGGGTGCTTTGAGAGGGAGGCAAAAATATAATTTTCTCATTTTTAGAGGTAATACGTACAGGGGTTGTATTAATTGGTCATGTATCTACACTTCGACCTATAGAAGATCTTTTGTGTCTAGGGAGGCATTCAGGGAAAAAAGAATTTAAAAAACAATGCTGTTTCACCACTTTCCCGCTTTTACAGATTTTCCGGCTTATTTACTGGACTGTAGGATGATTCATTAACACTATTGAAAACCTAAGAAATCATTGCCTTGTATTAGAAACGGTATAAATATTTCCAGATATTTTTTTTGGTGTTTTGCGTGAATTTTTAAAATTTATTGATCAGTTAAACGAGTTGATTTATGTAAAAACTTGGAACAACAAAAAATTGCTAAAATTTTCAAACTTATAGGATGAGAAAAACCAATTTTCCTCAAACTTTACTCATCTTTAAACATTTTATGGCCGTCTTATTCGAAATTCTGCAAAAACGGCCATAAAATGTTTAAAGACGAGTAAAGTTTGAGGAAATTTTTTTTTTCTCTCCACAATGTCGGCAAACATTTGGGAATGAAAATCTGCGTAGAGTTTTAGTCAATCATTCAAGCCTGTTTAAGTGTCATTGAACTTTTGGTGATTACTTACAGAGTAAGCTCAAAATTTCAATTGAAAATCGTGCGAAGTCAATTTTGGTATACAGGTGTGCATTTCGTTCCTATAAGACATGTCAATCCGTATGCTGACATCCACAAACCCGCGGGAGCTGAAGAACTTCGACATATACGCTTACCACTTGTTTCATGTAAAATTTTGAGAAAATCTAGTGACTGGTTTATCAGCGAGAGAAAAAAAGGTGTTTTCTTCATGTCAAAATGCATTAAAACTAAACAAACGTGCGCTGGAAATTGAAAAAATTGGAAAAAAGCATCCATCCCGATGGTCATAGTCACTAACGAATTTTACATCAATTCGCACTTATGAACAATGCAGGAACTGTGAAGTCTTCCTGGGGATGAAAACTACAAAAAAAAGAGAAACGGACGCCATGGAACCATTAATTGAACACCGGAAAATGTAAATAATTTGAGAGCTGCGATTAAAGGCAACCATTCCAGACGGTTAACAGCGGCTATCAGAATTTTTCATTTGTATGTTGCACTAAAAACTCCAATTGAAAATCTGATGGCTCTAGCCACTTTTGTCATGAAAGTCCCAGGACCTATAATAGATACATGCTTATGAAATAAAAATTAAGTTTTCTTGCACAAATATCTGTTCTGTGGTTAACAATCAAACTTCAAAGTTGATGAAAATCGTTCTCTCATGGACAATTTGAAAGGAAGGTGATTCAAAGGAAAGATACTTTTGACATCGGGAAAAACTATTTTAGGCGCAACAGAAAAAAAGCTGTATAATTAATAAAAAATGTAAAATAAAAAATAGGAGCCTTTCGCAGATTCCTGACACCTGATTTGAATTTTAAAGCTATCTCTTAAATTGGAAAAACTTGAACGTCATTGAAACAACTTAGCTGAAAATAATACGTATGTCTTCAGAGATTTTGAAATAAGTTCTTGAGAATTTGAATTAATAAAAATGAGACTCTTGTTTCATTGGCACACGTAAACAATGGATCGAAATATACATGCAATTACCTACTTAGTTACAGAAGCTTCAGCCGGCTGTTTGCGGAAAAATAAAAAGGGATGGCTTCATAAGATTTTTTAATTATTTAATTATTTTTTACAATAGAATTTTTTTTTTGATTTTATTTTATAAATACAGCACTTTCTCTATTAAATTAAACCTACTTTCTCTTCTGACTTCCACGAGTTCCACGGTGCGTTTATGGTGCTTTTGCTTAATAAGAATAAATAATGCCTTCGTCGACTGATCTCGACTAAAAAAAGAATATAATATAATAATATGCTATCGCTTTAAATTTTTGACAACAAAATTGGTTACTTTGAGGGCACCGTGAGGGTTTAATTATTATAATAATGATAGAATGTTATTCGTAATACTGGAGAACTTTAACAACTGCGTATACTCTGTAAATGATAACAACTGCGAACATGAACTCCCTATACAAGTTAAAATTGTTCAAGCTTAAGCGATTTTGAATTTATCTAGAGTTTCTATAGAATTCAAGATTCTTTAAAAAAATTAAAATTTTTTGCTTATAATAAGTTTTCTTTGATATTAAGTATTATAGTGTAGGTACAATTAGGTATATACTGTGCAGTTTTGTATAATGTGTGCATAATGTGTAGATATTATAATTAATTATTTAAATCTAATAATCACGCCTGATTTTGAAAACTATTCATCATAATAATTAGGAGCATTCTCTACAATCTTGGACTAACTATTTTTCCTTCAATTTACCTCACCTTCCATATATCAAACCTGACTATACCGGTCGACCTCTCCTATTTGTTGAGAATTGAAAGTCACTGTTAAGAGCGGGGAGGCTATAAGAATGGTGCCATGCAAGATCCCCAATAGGCGGAGTCGTATAGATCTATGAAAGAAAAAATCGTTTTGATTTCGCCGATCGCTTTTATTATAAAGCATTATTAATTCCACAAGTGCGATACGATCTTCTTTTTTCCTACCTGACTTGTCTAGAATGTTTTATCGATATTAACGCGTTATAGAATTGATAGTCACAAGGTTTATCCATTATTTTTAATAAACAGAAAACTTCAAGTTGAAATGAAACTTCAGAAAAGTTTCATATTCACCGTGATGAAAGAAAAGTTCTATCAGAGATTGTTATTATAATTAAAGGGATTTATCTATTGGGTGGTAAGTACCAATGCTGTGTTTACCATTGCTGTAAGACACAAATGTTGATATAAATAATTGTTAATTTTTATATAGTTTATTCCAGTCATTTACATTTCTCATGACCAATGACCATTCACAAAATAACACTTTTACAGACAATTATTATTAGTTATTAGAAATTTTTCTAAAACTAACCTGTGCAATGTAAGAAGAAACTTATTACATATGACTAAAAATTGGGCTACAAAAAAGGTAAAATATTTCTGTACAAACTGTAAAAGTTTATATTTTACTTTACGTATCCTAGCAGCCCTATATACCCATACATTTTCCTTTATCTCTATTGGTCGAGATGCAAGATGGCGGCTCTATTCTATTGTCTCCACTCCCTTATGTATAAATTCAGTCTCTGTAATGTCAAGGCCATTAAAAAAAACCTGAATGATAATGTTTTTTAATATATTTGAATTTTTTAAAGCAAATCATGAAGACAATCGATTCAATATAAGTTTTTTATTAAGAAAGCGGAAATTCAGTCCCGGTTTACAGTACAGGACAAAAAAAGTACAAAAATATTCAGTACAGGAC
This sequence comes from Malachius bipustulatus, assembly GCA_910589415.1. Lineage (NCBI taxonomy): Eukaryota > Metazoa > Arthropoda > Insecta > Coleoptera > Melyridae > Malachius > Malachius bipustulatus. Next base: position 35,587,957 of record OU342634.1, on the reverse strand, counting down.
CGGTGCCAAATTGCAAATACATATGTATTCCTTTTCATACATTCATGATTTTCACACATTTTAACTAAAAATTTAAAGTATCCTTTCTTTATACAGCCACCTCTTTATAGCCGAAAGAGGTGGCCTCATAATATGTAGAAAATTTTTTATAATTATGAGGTATTATCAAATATACAGAGGGGTTTGTATTTACCTAATAAGCTGCTTTAGAAATTATTATTGTGAAAATGAATATAGGATTTCGATAATTATTTTATAATGTTTGTCGATTTTAGCTCGTACTTGACAGTCTCAGAGCTCAAAAACATTCAATTTTCATATTATGATAATGGCAACTGTATTAGCGATCATTTCAGTACAAGATAAAAAATTGCACCAGACCAGAATCAGTAGCAATTTTGGAGACTACTTCGTCACCAATCTATTATTGCAATTATCTCAGCCTGATATTATAAGGCTGTGAAATTTTTAAGCCCGTATGGTCACCATAACACAATTATTATGGTTGCTCTGTACGAACTGCCATCTTCTAATGCCTCGTTAAATTTATTTTTGAGTATACCTTTTAAACGGACTGTAATCCCCGATCAAAATAAAAAAGCTATTTCGGAGAAGCGGCAAGCAGAATATTTTCCTCGCAACGTAATATATGCTTGCCGCATCTCTAATGTGGATTTTTTAGGCGAAACTATACAGGGTGTAATCATAAATATAATACCGACAAACTTTTAGGGGAAGCAGGGGTTTCAAAATCGATAGAGGGTTTTAAAAATTTATAAAAAATATAATAATAGTTTTTGGTTATACTCGTAATTCGTGTAAATTTGAACCGATTTTGATGGATGTAACTCGGCATGAACGATAAGCAAACAAAGCTCTATTATAATTTGGCAATTTCAGGTTTTGTTGATGTCTTCCAGTGGCGTAGATATTCAGTTTTTTTTTTATTTTTCCCCTTTTTCTTCTCTATGTTTTACGCCACTGACTTTATTACAAAGTACAAAAACCGTTATTCAATATTTATGCAATTCAATATCAATGCAATTTATAACAAAAAAGGATTCTTAAATTTTTTTCGTAAGGCTTTTGAGATATTTTAAGTTTACTCAGGCATCATGACATTGCCTGAGAAAATTTCAAATATCTCAAAAACGGTGCGTCGTATAAAAAAAAATTAAGTATACTTTTTTGTTCTAAATGTCAAATTTACATGCGCGTTCTAATCAAAAACTGTTCTCTATTTTTTTTTAATTGTAATACCGTTCATCTCGAAATACAATACTACCTATACCCATAAAAGTTTCTCGGTATATTTATGATACACCCTCTGTATATATCCTTGTCTTACTTTGAAGCGGGAAATTCAATTCCACTTTTGCAGATTTCCTATACCTAATACCTAATACCAAAATAGATTTCAAATATATTAGGTAATTTAAAACATCGTTTATTTCATCAAATGCCTTCTCAAAATCAATAAAACGTGCGAAATGTCTTTTTCATTTTTCTCTTTTATTGTCAAATTCACACATTGTTTTAAAAATTATATATTATTTATATTTATTTACTTATATTTTGATTTTTTCATCCATGGTGGTTTAAAGTTTTTTCTCTGAGTCTTCTGACCATCGACTTAGTTGCTGAGCCATGTTTCGCCGTTAAAATATAAATATAAGTCCATCTTTTAATGTAATTTAAACCGCCGATTGAGTTCTTCTAGGTATTATCCATTAATTCAAAGTTCTTCTCTAAATTGTTCTTATATGATATTTTTGTCTTTTTTACTTTTACCTTCATGTTGATCTTTATTTTTTATCGTTTGTTCCCTGCTTCTGCGCCAATTGATCAGAATATCTTCCATCATGCATCCCTTTTTAGCTTGAAGGTGGTCAAATATCCACCACTTAAGACAAATCTAAGTAGGTATACAAGACAAAGTGATAAACTGTAACAGAAAAAAAATATATTGTATGTGTTGTTTAATATGCGATTTTGGCTAATAAATCTTCTGCTTAATGGTAAAATCAACAGAGGATGCCAAAAATATGATTTCGAGAAAACGTAATTTGAAATTTTGACATTAGACAACATAATAATAATGTGAAAAAGCACTGCTATGGTTTATTTTGTACCTGGGGATAGAAGTTGAAGAGATATTATCGAATATTGTTTATCTGCTATGCTGTTACAAGAAAAATAAATTTTTTGAAACACTGGGTAAGTATAAGTTCATAGAGCCCCTTTCTCAAAATCCGTCTTGTCAAGTAGACGTCTATAGCACATCGCAGTGAGCGGCTATACGGCCTTTAGCCCAGATATACCCGAGCGATTTCAAAAAGTATAGCTACCATTTGGAAAAAAATTACTGGTGATCATTAATATGATCACCAGGAATTTCTCAGATACTAAGCATCGTACTGCCGTCGGTTCAAGTAGCAAACATGAAGAATTTTTGTCGCTTATTACTACAGTGGTGAAAACAGAAAAACGTCATGAGATATATTACTATATTTTTATACCTTAAATTAAAAAATTGCCTTTTTGGGAATATCTCATAGCGTATAAAATTGAAATTGTTTTTCTGTTGTCAGCTCTGTAACAAGCGACAAAAATTCTTCATTTTTGATAATTGAACCGACTTCATAGCTCCAATAATAGAAAATCACCCTGTAATGGATGATTTTATTATATCTTTAAAATTATCTTTCATATTCACTTCACATTCATGGAGACTTAATTGTGATTGCCGTAAATATTGCCGCAAATCCACTTTGCTGCATGGTAGATGTCTGCAATTGGGCAAAAGTTATCCAGCTGCGGTTTCCAATGACACCCTAAGAATTCAATTCTCTCTTTCAGTATGTAAAAATAAATATACCATTATATTAATTTATTTTTTTTAATCGCGATATTTTCTTGCATGTCAGATAACGCCCTTTAGAGGTTGGGGTGGTAATAAAATAAAAAATTCGTACGATTCAATCCACAGAAGAAGGAAAACTCTTTGTTAATGAGACTAATCTTGTTAAATTCCGTTGAGGTGATCCGGAATAATCGACACTTGAATAAACAAAGTTTTGACGTTCCCCCATGCATCACTTTACTTACGGAGTGATTAAAAAAACTGCAACATAAAAAAATTTAAGTTATTTAAGCATGGCACCTATTATGTTTTGAATATACAGGGTGCACCATGTATATCCTTCTCTATATTGCTATCTCCTAACGCTATAACGGATACAGGGTCGGTTAAACAAGTCCAAAGGAGCGTAATTTTGTGGCCATCTCGATTCCGTCGAGACATACAAGATATCTGTGACCGTTCCTGAAATATCCTGAAAAAAACTGAAAAATCGAGATTTCTTATTTTTTCCATATCTTTTTTATTATTGGAGATTAATGAATAATTTTTTGTGGGCTTACATAAGTCGTCAAGAGCTACCCATTTGACATTTCAAAAATTTTCAAAGCCGACTAGATCCCAGAATTTTCATAGTCAACTTTCATTTTTCTTATGGCCACCATAGTGTTTTTTTATGTTGTTCGGTATAAAAAAAAAATCATAAAAACAAAAAATTGTTAAACTTCAAAAAATAAATTAAAAAATTTTCTATTCTTCTTTTTTCTTTACAAAAGAAAGTTATAAAATATTTTTAGACCGAATTTCATAAATAAATTAAAAAACCATAAGGCAAGCACTATTTCGGCGTATTTTACAAATGTTGACGTTTTTCGACGATTTTTTATTAGATTTTTCTTTGAAAAATTAAGAATAAAAATTAAAAAAAAATTTTTTTAAGTTTATTAATTTTTGGTTTCCATTATTTTTTTCATATCGAACGACATAAAAAAAATACACTAAAATAATATGGCGGCCATAAGAAAAACGAAAGTTGACTGTGAAAACTCTTGGATCTAGTAGGCCTTGAAAATTTTTGAAATGTCAGATGGATAGCTCTTAACGGCTTATGTAAGCCCACAAAAAATTATTCATTAATCTCCAATAATAAAAGAGATATGAGGAAAATAAGAAATCTCGATTTTTCAGTTTTTTCAGGATATTTCAGGAACGGTCACAGATATCTTGCATGTTTTGACGAATTCGAGATGGCCACAAAACTGCGCATCTTTTCTCTAATTTAACCGACCCTGTATCTCTTAGCGTTCAGGAGATAGCAATATAGAGAAGGATACATGGTGCACCCTGTAGGTACCTAATACCCTAATTTTGAAAAATTATGAGAAAATTCAAATTTTTTATTTAGTAATGACTTTTACGCCCCTAGCGATCATTTTAGAACTTCAAAACTACACACAGAGAAGTATTTATTAGATATGAACAAAATATTCTTAATTCAAATAAATCTTAGTTTTCCATATACGCAAACAAATATTTTCTTGGCATAATTAAATTATTTATTTGCATTCCTTTTTTTGATTAAAATAACTGATGCATCAATTCAAACATACAGTATTTTTAAATTTCTAGTGAACATAGTTTTAAGATTAATCTATGATATATTTGAATTCAAGAATATTGATATTTGAAATGAAATAGAATATATTTTGAATAATTCATCGATACTTTTGCATTTGATATACAATATATTTGATCCAAATAAATGGATTGTTTGGAATAAGAAAGGGTTTATTTCTATTGAAATATGTATGAGCTGTTTTGAAATTGTTAGCTGATATATTTGATTTGAACACATTTATTGCTTAAAATGAAAAATGTGTTATTAATAATGAAACAATTTATATATTATTCTGATTCTGAAAATGATACATTTTTGACTATAGCATATGATTTGTTTTTATTGTTTCAAGCAAACAAATTTGTGTTCTATACAATATTTTAATTTGTTAAAATTAAGAGGAAGGATTCTTAAATGAAATGGCGTAAGTTTTTAATAAAAAACTATATATTCCATTAGAACTGCTTAAAAAACAAAAATATAACATCAAATATGTAATTTGATTACTTAACAAAACTTCAAAACATAATATAAAATTAACTATTATTTATTATACACAATGAGTTTCACATAAGCAAAAAGTATAAGAAAGACGCATAAATAATATGGTGACAAAATATTTTAACATTTTGTATAATAGGTAGTAAATTATAATAAGATATACGAACCATATCCATTCCCTGGACGGATTTGTAGATTTTTAATTTGTTTATAAATTGTAGTCTCTTGCCAATTGATGGTATCAGTTCCTTAATCATGGAACTTGTTATAGGTGTGAAATATTGTCCAATGTAATGTCGTTATCTGTAATAATTCTGTTATAGAATAAGTAATTTAAGAATAGAGGAGTAAAGCCAATAAGCATCATCAATATTCAAAATGGCTACCTACACTAAAGGAAGACGTAGCCTTCAATAATAAATTATTGAATTCAATGAAAATAAAAACCTTGATAAAAGCTTGATAACATGACACAATAGTGAACGAGATACTTAGGTATGTAGGTAATTAATGATGCTGCCTAATGTCTCAACTCTAATCTACGTTAAGCGATTTACTATAAAATTGTACCTCACTTACCTTTGAAGACTTCTACTAACGTGTAGGGAGATCCCACGACTCGAGTAACTCTTCCATACTATATAAAAATAGCTGACGGTCGAATGGCAAAAAACATACACACATCTAACCACATCACATCGCAATACAATAGGTACAATATTATTTGAATTAGATTTGGCCAAACTGCCCGTTACCTATTATGATGGTCACTTGTCGTCAGCAAGTACCACAGGGCACATAACAGGCGGGACGCGGGTCCAATCCGTATAACTATATACTGCGTATGCCGGTTAGCTCGATTACTTGACTGAAGAAAATGTATATTTGACACAAAACGTCCTCGTTTCAAAATAAAAATGCGTGGGCTAAATTTTAAATTTCGATATCTTTGACCCAACAAAAAAACATTTTTCTTCCATCAAATAAACCATAGATTTAAATGAAAATAAGTGCGCTTACTTCGATAATATAGCGTTGTTTCTTACTAAAACTTGAGCATTTTCTTCAATTGATCATTACGGATTGGTTTAATCAAAAAAGGTTTTTTTGACTAAAATAAATAAGTCGAGAATATTTTTTTCTTCCCCAGAATAAATCAATCTGTTCATAATAAAAATAAATTCTTTATACAAAAAAATATACTCTTTACTGAAATAAAAGAATTCAAAACAATAATTATTCTTGATATAAAATATCATTTTTCTGTGTGTATTTTCCAACGAATTTTTAGGGTCACTTTTCTTGGAAATTTTATTCCTGAGTCTGTACGACGCTTAGTTTCTGGGATATTCCCGATGACTCACCCATCAGTACTAGAGGTTAACGCAATTAAGGAACAAATTGGAAGAAAATGTTTTTCCCTAAATTTTCTTCCATATAATAGTAGATACTTTTTGAAATCGTTCTGGTAAATCTGGGCAAAAGGTCGCAGCCGCTCATCACAGCGCGCTATATAGTCGGCTAATGATTGACAAAAAAACGAATTTTGAAAAGGGGACTCGAACTATAATACAAAAACTCCTTTTTTTCCATTTGGGAGATACAAGGTATTTTAATTTGTCACCATCTTTCTAACTATATTAGTCGATTGTACCCAGTAGAAAGAACGGATAAAGTTCTACTTAACAGTAAGCTTTCTATTATTTTTTTCACATTTCATCACTTAGCTTGTTTTAGCAGTAAGCAGGCGAAATTCACAAGAATAAATCAAAACTATGTTTTTAAATAAGAAAAACTCGACTTATTAAGATATTACCCCCTGTGAGGGTTAATATCAATAACATAATCTACTAAAAAGTAATTTATTTACCAACTCCATGAAGCATCTTTGTTATTAATAACTCAATAATTTAATTTGTTTTAAATAAGTAGGTACATAATGCCTAACGTGAAAAAAATTTTTCAACATAATGTAGGTACAGGGTGACTTAATTTAGTTAAATTCGATATTTTTTAAGAGTGGTATATTTTTCTTTAATACAGAGTCACCTGACTTATGGCCTACTCCTTTGGGGGGCCTCAGCTGACGCAACGCGTGCGTTTGCTACTCAGAAAAGTGCCATAAGGGTGCTAGCGGGAGCGGAATTCCGTGCACATTGTACACCACTTTTTAAAAGATTACAGATAATGACCCTGCCCTGTCTGTATATTTATTTGACCTGTGTACACTTTCACGAAGTGGCTCAGAAGTTGCCCGTTCGGGGTGACTTTCATCTCTATGGTACAAGGAATAGACAGTTCCTCCAAAATCCCTTCTCGAGGATCAATATAACCGAGAAAAATAAATTGAATTACCGGCTGTATAATAAACTGCCTGATACATTAAAAGTACTCACAATAAGAAAATTTAAATCGCAATTGAAAACTTTATTAATCGAACATGCATTTTATGATGTAACACAGTTTTTGTCTACCAATGTATGATTTATTTTTTTGCCAGGTGATGTGTTCTTGCTTCTAATTTTTATTGTCTTGTATTTACCTATTGTCTCATATTTACCTACGACGTGCCTAAAATGCTGCAATTCTTTTGTTTCAAATGTAATAATTGTATTATTAATGGCAAATAAATATTATTATTATTATAATAGGGAAGGGAATATCCATAGGTAACTATATAAGAGATGCAGAAAAAGCGAGCGCGCATCCTTGATCTCATCCTTTTTCGTTTTTCCATTCTCTCCCATTTTCTAACAGATTTAGAAGGAAATCATTTACTATTTACTCCATCGGCCTTCATACATTGATTACTAATTAATTATTATATAAATCAATAATAAAAACATAATAGTCCTCTAAATTACATTTTTTATAATTATTGACGCGACAAACAAAATATTTTACAACCAATATTGGAATAGATGGTTTAGTTGTTCCTGAAATTCCCTCGTCAAATTGGACACGATGCTGCTATGTGTACTGTTTAAATGTTGACACTTCAATAAAAGCCGTGTGGTACCTACATAGTTTGAGACGGTCTATAAATAGTCTTAAAACTAGTAAGACGTCACATCACCTCACTAAGCACCAACACTACTACTTACTTAGCTGCTAAGACTAAGAACCGGTCAACCAGACCATCTATTCACCTGCCCGTCCTGCTTAGGTAAGAGAACAGAAATCCGCGGCATCCGCGGCCGGCAAATTCCTTCCTCAAGAGAGGTTGAGTGAATCCCCGTGCCGGATTCTCCACGTTTCCTTGTCGCAGGATACCGGCGTACGGCGCTGACAACGCTGCGGAAAGGAGCAGGAATCGCCTCTAGACAACACATGCGCGGCATCACATTCCCAAGCTCCTTCGTGCCTCTTCATTCATGCGCTCCTACTCTCAAGTGTTCGCCCCTACCCGTCCCCCCTCTGACCATCTTAGTGGCTGGTTCATTCATTATGATCTCCGATTATACATGAACGGTTCTGGCTTGCCGTGGCTGGTGGCGTTCTGCTGTCTCTGCCTTGTCTAGGTCTAGCGCGAGCGTCGCGCCGCATTCTGTCTGCATGGTATGGAGGACTAGAACAAGAACAAGCTTGGATCATTATTATAGGCCTTCTGAGATCAGTTATTTCACCTAGATTTTCCCCAAGACCAATTTGGCTGATTTTTTTTTACGTTTAGGTCGTTATTCCGGTATATAAAGATAAAAATGGAAAGCAGGAACGCCCCTGTTTCCGTATGGTGAAATACCTATCGGAACCGTGAATTTTACTCTTTATTTTATTGTTGGCAATCATTGGTCGAAGGTCCGGTCAGCCGGCCAAACACGTGTATGTAAATTCAGGACACAACGGCCGTCTTTGTTTTCAGATTCCATTCAAAGCAGGTTTTCAGGCTTCCATGGGTTATTTTTATTGTTTTCTGAAATAATTACCCATCGGTTTTTGGAACAGCGATTCATAAAAGTGAGTGGCACGTGTCATATTGCAACTAATAAGCCGTGAAAAAGGATTGGTTTTATTTCTGGAATAAGAGACCTATTATTGACTAAAAAACAGGTTTTACATGGCAACAATTTTATTTAGTAGGTACACAAACAATAATTTCAGCTGCTGCTATACGGAAGATATAATTTTGAACTTACTTTCACCATTAATAATAGTACCCTATACCTATACATATTTGAAAATACAAAAGAAAATAAGTATCCACATAAGTTTCAATTGATTGCTGCCATGCAAAGTGTGATCAAAAATTCTTGTAACTAAGTAAGTATATACCTATTTGCACAAAAGAGTTTGATTAAATTTAAGACCCTTGATGCAAGAAGGGATATAGGTACCTATCAAAAAGGGATATAAAAGGAAAAGTATCTGAATTTATTTTTACCTATTCTGTAAAACTAGCTTTTTGTTACACACTCACTTTCTTGCATCAGGGTCACTGGCGTGAAAACAGCTGCTAAAAAGATAGCTGACAATTTTTAATTACTATCTGTGTTGTTTATTTGGGGATGAACGACATGATTTAATTAAAATACCCACGCACTGTAGTTAATTGTTTTCAAGAAATCATGTCTGATGTACCCTTTAGGTAATGGCGCTATTGGTTTTTCGTAATTTTTTCATAATTTTCCTATTTTGGCGAGTCGATTTATTCAATTTTTAATTTTAATGGGGATGAATGACGTGATTTAATTAAATTAAAATACCCGCCACTGTACTTGTTTGCAAGAAATCATTTTCGGTGTACCCGTTAGATAATGGCGCTATTGGTCTTTCGTAATTTTTTCAGAATTTTCCTATTTTGGCGAGTCGAGTTATTCAATTTTTAATTTTAATGGTGATGAACGACATGATTTAATTAAAATACCCGCCACTGTAGTGTTTGCGAGGTGTTTTATTATTATTTCTGTTTTACCCTGTAGGTACTAGGCCTAGTGATCTTTCGTAATTTTTTCAAAATTTCCTATTGAGCAAAAAAAGTATATGCATACAGTGCGTTCAAAAATTGTCAGCTATCTTTTTAGCCGCTGTTTTCACACCAGTTACCAGGGTCTTTAATTATTATTTTTATACACCTTATCACGTTAGGTGGTAAAAGAAAGGAGACGGATAATTTTCCCAAGGAAATGTGTTGGACAATCCATCAAAAAACAACCCGCCATCAGTTTTTCTAGGAACCAGGTCCCAGAATCGAACAAAATAACATTACATATACAGGGTGAGTTTTTTTCAATGTTTTAGTACGGAGATCTCGTAAACTACTGCAGTTAGAGGAAGGGTTAAATGGGAAAAGTAGTGCAGCTTTATGAACTTAATTCCAAACCGCTTTTATTTTTTTGAAAATATCCATGGGTTCCGAGACATATATTTAACATAAAGTAAACTCCGGGAATTTCTTTATATACTCTGATATAGCAGTCTTATTATTGGGTTTTGAGAAAAGTCGTAAAGAAAAACATTTTAGACGATTTTATAAGCAATAAAACGGCGTTACTTTTTTTTATTTGTCCTGTCATTTTCGAGTTATGACATAAAGTTGTGTTTTTTTAAATGTAAGTCATAGTTGGCTATGACATCTTCATTCGATATGTCTTATTTTTTCTAAATACGACGATATAAAATTCGATATGGTTTTTCCTAAAAATAAGAAGTTAGGACGATTTTTACACTTAAAAAAACACATGTTTATGTCATAACTCGAAAATGGCATGACAAATAGAGAAAATTATAGCGCCGTTTTATTGGTTTTAAAAGCATTTAAAACATTTTTCCCTAGTATTGTTCTCTAATCCCAATAATTAGAGCGCTATCTCAGTGTAAAGAAATTAATGAAATTTTGTTTTTGTCAAATAATATCTAGTAACCCATGAAGATTTTGAAAAAAACAAAAGTTGCTTCAAACTAAGCTCATGAAACTGTACTATGAAAAGTCATACTTTCCCCATTTAACAGTTCGTTTAACTGGAGTATTTTACGAGATATCTTTACTAAACATTGAAAAAAATCACCCTGTATAGCCAGACACTCGACAGCATTATCGTCATCTTGAAATTTTGAGCCACCTAGTCTCTTTCAGCGATGATAATCCGGACTGTGATGCTTATGTGTAAGAATCTCCTAATGCATTTTTTCTATGGCATTTGCATGCAGATTGAGTTCGAGCGTTATGTCGTGTAGAAAAATGACACTCTAAACTGAATGATTTTTCCTTTTTGAACGAAATTTAGATTTACATTTTTGAGAAAGAATTTTATACGCACATCCAACTGTTTTGTGGAGTTTCAGTTTAATCTTTAATCCCTCTAGACTTGATATTTTTTACTCTGAAGTAAGCCCAGGTTATGTTGCAGGTGAGGAGGTAGCACCTGATAAGCTCATTTTTTGTCCAAAACCATCCGCATTATCGAAAAGTTTGCACTAGCATTATTGGTACTGATCGTGATCGCTGATTCACTAATCACAGTTTCTAATAAAACCTGATCAGTGTTCCCGATCAGTAACCTCTGGATACCAATGTTTGCGCAAACCTTTTAGTAGACGACGACCAAACCTTATTAGCGACCGAATTCTTCTCAATAGAATAATTTATGTAAGGCCTAGAAATGTCATAAAACTTACAAATGAGTGTATGTACAAATTAGTGTTTGATAGCATCGAAGAAATGGTCAAAAACCATCTGCATTGCCGAAAAGTTTGCCCAAGCATTGGTGCTGATCGTAATCACTGATTCACTGGAAAAGTTTTACTGAAAGGAGGTTTACGGAAAGGGATGTTCTGAAAGCTTCGAGTGCTATTCTCAGTGCAGAGTTTTAAGTAACACCCAATAAGACGTGATCTGCTGACAGAATTGTAGACAATGCAGCCACAGTCAAGCCTTGAACTTTTCAAGGTTCTATTTTTTTTCAGTAGAATTTCTTATGCATGTGCTCCCCAGTTATATGGTGAGAAAGGCATCTCAAAATGATAACGTGTTGCAGGCTATCTGTTTTCAGTCGTTTTATGTAAATTTTCCAAGTCAACCTTTCGTCGAAAGTAAGACTAATATATATGTATATCTCTGCATTCTCTGCTCAGTTACAATTCCTTAGTAATTTGTTGTGCAGTCTTAATGGTGGGTATTAGTATAACGCATCACGATTTCTGCTTCTTTCGAGTCTAAAGATCTTTAATTTTTCAGCAGAGAAAGTGAAACCGATGGTTCTGGACCATGCAGGTTCCCAGACAGTAAATGACGTTCTGGAGGAGGCTGTGGGGTTTTCTGGGATGATGCTGCTGCTACAGAAATGACCAGACCGTTGTCATAAAGTGTTCATTACTAATTCTGAGGCAAAAAACTGACAGGTAACATCATTTATGAAGAAACAAAGTAGTGATACCTATAAGCAAGGAGGCACCTCATTTACCAATGACTAAATCTTAGACATGAGCTACAGGAATATTTTTATATTGTGCATGTCTTGAGGTGAAATCAAGGGTCTCCTTTATGTTCTGGAGGTAGATCCGGTTTTCTGATAATATGCTACTTTGTGGCCCAAATCCAAATAGTTTGCCATTTAGAAGCCTTTCGTCTATTTTTTAGAAATTAGTTAATGAAATTTGAAAGTTACCGTTGAAGTATCAATCAAGCTTCTAAATAAGTTCAAGACGTTTCAACTCTATTTACTGTCAGCCAAAGTTGTAGAAACTATTCAAAGTTCAAAGCTGGTTAATTTGTCACTTCTGGTGTCTCTTCTTATCTCTACAATCCCCAATTTATTGTGTAAAGTTCTCAAAAAACTTTCACAAAAAATGCAATTTTTTTCCAATTTTTATTAATACCTATATACCTGCTCAAAGTGATAATTGCTGCATGAAATAAGGGGGATTGTATAGTGCCTGTGGTGTATGAAAAAAGAAATTACAGACGAGGTACCTAAGTAAATTACAAAGGTAAGATTAACAGATTTAGATTTCTTTGATGAATCGGACATCGATGTTCATGACCTTAAAATTACTTGGAAACAACATAAAAAACGATTTTGAATATGCAGATTCGGTAACGGCTGAGCCGCTGAAAAACCGCTCTGCTTTCAGAATCGGAGGGCCTCTATTTAGAGCACAACACAACTACTCCGGGTAATCCTTCCCACAATGTCAGTGTGTATTAATTATTCCGACATTATCTGGCCCCGAACTGATTAGCATTGTAGATGCCGAAGGTGAGCTTTCTTTTTAAAGGGACATCGAAATTCTAACTACCCATAAATTAGATTGCCGGTAATTTATTATAATGAAGTCGGGCTCATTGAAGGGAAATATCACCTTAAAAATATTGCCGCATTGTGTGGTAATAACGCCATTTATGACTCACCATCGTTAAATTGTTATAATAGGGAATGTTAATATCAGGAACTGCCTTTGTACAGAAATAAAAATTATTTATAAAAATTTGTAAGTACTTTTCTCCCACTACAAATACCACGATGAATTCAACTGCGATGATTAGGTATGTATACCTACCTACATTGTGAATTTGTTCGACTTTCGTATATACATGTTGATATTTCAAATAGATACAAATGTACCTATACCTGTTATTTACATTATTGGTCATGTAGGGACTTGATACGAGTTTTTCCCCGTACCTCACATGAGAAAATATATATTTTTGGAAATAATAATATCCTCATTTAAAGCGCCACTGCTCGTGCAATAATGTAAGTTTTATTACCAACAGGAATTATTGGCATCACATATAAAGTAGTTCATCATTGAAAAAAGCTATGACTATCGAAAAAAAAAAGTTCATTGTCCTGCTGATTTCAGTTTAATAATGACGTACATTCACGCATAGAAGTCGCAATCTGTAAAATAATAAGTTAGTATAAGAAAAATCACCATCAGTTAGAGCCAATCAGAGCTGAACATATACAGGAAGTCACACCCTATTCAAAGTGTTCATATAGCAATGGTACAACACATGCAGGCTGTTTCAGAGATAAGGACCAAATTTAAAGGGGTATAGTTCCTCTCATAAAGTTGAAAAAATAAATTTCAGCTCAAAATTACGTTTTGTTTACAAGATACAGGGTGTCAAAATTAAAAATATACCGGGTTTTGCTTATAACTCGGGTAAATTTAAATCGATTTTGATGAAGCTTGTCATATTAACAATAAATAAAGCTCTTCAATCAGGCTATTTCAGTTTTTGGCTCCCAGTGGCTATTCAGGTTTCTTTTTCTCCTTTTCCCTCCCTATCTTTTACGCCACTGACTTTATTATTACAAAGTACAAAACCGTTATTCAATAGCCTATGGATCTTAGAACAAAAAAGTGTACTTCAGTATTTTTTATACGCCGTACCGTTTTTGAGATATTCTAGGTTTTCTAAGGTAATAATGTTATGACATTGCAAAATTACAAAATAAATTATTCTTGATGATTATTTGTATAGTGACAATGACTATGAGGAAACTTCAAATATCTCAAAAACGGTGCATCGTATGAAAAAAACTAAAGAACACTTTTTTGTTCTAGAACGTCGAATCTTTTAAACGAAACGTCATTTGGAGCTGAAATTAATTTTTTCAACTTATATTTATGAGGGGAACTATATCCCGTTAAATTTGGCCCTATATCTCTGAAACACCCTGTATATAGGATGATATAATGACACTATTTTTTTTAAACTGCTTGAAATAACTCAGCAATATCATAATTTGCACCTCTTAGTAACAAAATGATTTTTTGTTTTGTATCTACCTATTATTGGTATATTATGTTCAAGTTTTTTTCTCGCCCCTTCTTGTTTTGGAACCACTTATTAGCATTGTATTAATTTTCAGTGAATAGTGAAGTGAAAATTACACTTCTTACAAATTCAGCATCATAATATAAAGCGGTTAATAGTAGGTAGGTAAATAGGTACTTAATAAATAACTATTATACAAAAGGATAAACGCAAGTGACCCGAATTCTCACCCCTAATAAAGTCATCACTTTATAATTGATTGACAACAGTTGACTTGTCATAAATTATGTTAAATAGAGTCATAAAATTGTAAAATATTATTACTTGCTACTGCAGGTAGGTACATACGTCAATTTTATGGCATGTAAACCAATCTTATTTTAGGGGATAGTGTAGTAGTGGTAGTTGTCAAAAATAAAGTATTGTTAGTATCTTTTTCATATGCCAGATTGTGAATGATGATGCTATAAAACAATAAATCAGGCTACCATAGATGAACTGTGTTATTTTATTTTTTCCGGGGTCGGTTGTCGGTCTTATTAATGATTTATGGTATATATTAGAAGCTTTTTACTCACTGGGTGATGGAGCCCCGCGTCCTCCACTCCTCCAAGCTGTTGGCACCCCTAGGGAACTGTCTTGGGGATGGATATAGCCCGGCCCTTAGAATTTTATCTAATCTGATACAAAATTATGGATAACTTCAACTTCACTCATCGCTAAAATATTCTGAAAGGCCTGGAAAATCGATTTTTTTTTTGTGGACATAACTTTTTCATTATGAAATAATTTCATTAATTTTTTAGGAGCTTTTTATTGAATTAGATCCTCATGGTTTTAGTTTTTTTTTTTCTTATGGCTGCTACATACAGGGTGCAGTCAGTTTTTTGTAGCAGAGCTGATGTAACGGCTGAAGAAGACCATTTTTTAAGATGATTATTTTATGTAGGTAAACATATATCCGTGAGAAATTTGGTACACCTGTTACACTTCAAAAATTCAATATTTGGTGCTGTTAAGCGGTTTTTTTGCGGTCTTAGGTACCTATATATGCCCAAAGTAACACTCTCGATTTATTTGTGTGCCGTCTCTGCTCTCTAGCAGACAATTATTCGGATTCTCTCTTTAATTTCGAGACTTAATGGTCTGTTGCAGGTTTTTTGTAAACCGTACCAATTTCGAGATAAACACGAAAAATAATTTATTTGCAATAAAACCGTATTTTTTTAAAACTATTTTTCGCGTTTATCTTGAAATTAATACGGTTGATTAATGCAGGTTATGAAAAACCTTCAACAGACAAAAAAGTCTCGAAATTAAACAGAGAACCTGAATAATGGCGTTTACTATAGAGAGCAGTGTCAATACGTTAAAAAAATTCGAGAGTGTTACATCGATTAAGACCGTCAAAAGTGTATCAACCTGTAAGTATTGGAAAACCCCTAGCAGCCCCAAATATTGAGTTTTTGAAGTGTAACAGGTGTACCAAATTTAATTCAGAGTTTTAAAAAAATCTAGGGGAACTTGAAAAAAAAAACAAAAATATAAAACTTTCACACCCTGTAGGTATCTCGGAAACGAAGCTCAAAAATATATGTGCATATAAAATTTTGGTTTTAAAAAATTGTCTTCTTCAAGCAGTAAAAGTTCTGTTACAAAAAACTGACGCATCCTGCATAATTTTTTCATGTCATTAATTTAGTATAAGAGAAAACATAGGAAATAAAAATCACATAAATTTTTTTTATTCTTCTCTCTTTGAAAAAAGAATACATACTTTCTCACCGAATGACGTCAATGTGAATCCTTATTGATCATATCGCTTGTCTTATGTTTTTTTTTTAATGGCATTCGATAAAATTAAAAAAAAAAACAAGAACGCCATAAGAAACACATAAATTGACTATGAAAACCTCAGGATCTAGTCAGATTTGAAAATTTTCGTAATGTGAGATGAATAATAGCTCCATAGTTTCCGAGATTCTCCTAATAAAAAATTTAAAAAATCTCCTGCATCCTTTATATTCCTACTCACCTATTTTTCTTCTATCGGTTGCACATAATTCTGTCTCTTATGGAAACTCCTATATACATGTTGTTATAGGAATTACATCGACAAAGTCAAATCTCTAGAATTACTTTTCAAAACTGTTTCTCTTCAATGAAAACTTTTCTTCTTTCTCGTTTTTCCGTCTAGCTTTTCTACTGATTTACTTATTTTTTATTTATTTTTTCGACTTTTTCATATTTTTAATTTTGTATTTTTCTTGTATTTATTTTCTTCAATTCAGTTTTTCTTCCCAGATTCAAACCGCAAAGTTAATAAAATAGAATATAAAATGAGAAAAGGCGACCTTTTTGACAGGAAATGTCTCTAATAGTCTTTTGGAAAATTTTTAAATGAGACTGTTCCCGGAGAAGAATATTGTATCATTAGCTGCATTAATGATTTGATGTCACCGGTTGCTCAAGCCACATACGTTGGACGTCTCCACCATCACATTCATTCAATAAAAGTCCATGACAGTTACTTGAAGTAGGCTTGAAATTAGGTGCGAAGAAAACCATTACTGCAATCGTAGTTTGATGACTTACTTGATCATTGATGATCGCACTCCATTAGAGGCACTTTGTGATAGGTCAGGTGTATCGTTTATCTCGATGAACTTCTCCCGATCATTTATCGGTAATCAGTCTCACCAATATCTACTCCTTTTGATGTAAATGCGTAAAAAAATCACATTTATATATTCAGATCTATCTAGCCACATTATGGGTGTATTATGACTGATAAATCGACCATCACAAGGCTCCTTCAGTAAATCGGACGCTTCAGAAGCTTTCCAACAAACATAATCCTTATAGTATGCGATTCTGGGAATTGACCTACATGATATTAAAACCAAAAAAAAACATTGACTGCTTTGTTATTTTGTAACTTTATAGGAAAATATAGACAATAATTTTACCTGACAGGAATGTCTATTTTACCCTGAAAATGATATAAGTTATCGAATAGTCAAATAAATTTACAATCATCATTTGCATAAACAGCAGGACTAAAAATTGGTGACTCATTTTCAGAAAACCGAGTAGATAATAATGTCTAAAGAATAAAAAACGAATCAATGAAAAAAGAAAAAAACAAATTGCGACTTAGTTTTGCATATGAATTTATATTACCATAATTGTTAATTTCTTCATCAGAATTCGCAACCATCCATCATATCAACTCAACTCACACGATAATAATTTTGCAGGTATCTGAGAGCCCCCATCTTAATAATCTTCAATTGCTTCTAGTTGGCATGTTTCCATGTCTTTTAATTAAGGGTCTGAATAAAGTAGCTCCGTAATTACAATTAAGACTTATTTAATGAATTATTGTCGGACAGTTGGCCTGACCTGGTCTGTTTTAAACTGGGAGTCTGATGGCATTATCGACCGCATAATTGTTATCTCTCGGTGGAATCTGGCAGTGGTAGTGTTTTAGAGGCGACGTGTGATATTTGAGCACATAGGTGAAGGAATGCAACCTACCAACTGCAGGGCAAACATTTATTCTAATAAAGACGGAGTTCCTTATTTGTAGTCGGCAAGAGGAAAGACGATCACCGAGGAGAAGAGAGTTGTTGGCGCGAAGTAGTGGTTGAGACTTTTAGTTTAGAGACCGCCGCCGAGTAACAGTAAATAAATGCCTTGAGTTGAGATGCATCTCCTGAAGCTCTCTAGGCTAGGACATGAAAGATCTGTTCTTGGAAATTCTTTCCTATTTACATTCAGGGGCGGATTAGGCTTATTATGGGCTAGGAGAATTGGAATGTCCAAATTCATACCTATTGTGTGAAAATAAAGAAAGAAGACTTGTAATATTTTATTTAGTGATGGTAATCTTGTTAACTTAAAAACCAGACATCTTTTCGATCATTCTTCAAGACATTTCTATTCGAACATATTTTGCTTAAGTAATCTTTATCGAAAGAAGCATAAAGAGTCAGGAAAAGTAATATAAATGATTGTTTTGCACACCAATAATGTTCAGTTAAATATTATAAAGAAGTTGCTTGAGTTTTCTGTGCGATTTTTTTTTGTAATTTCAATTTATTCTCTTCGACAAATCCGATAACCTTACTTTGAGGACCATTGATTGGTGGACCCATGTTAT
Organism: Malachius bipustulatus; assembly: GCA_910589415.1. Taxonomy (NCBI): domain Eukaryota; kingdom Metazoa; phylum Arthropoda; class Insecta; order Coleoptera; family Melyridae; genus Malachius; species Malachius bipustulatus. The sequence continues at coordinate 35,569,086 of OU342634.1, read as the reverse complement.
AGGTAGTAACCATTTACTATATGAGAAAATTCCACGAAACCAGTTCATTATTCTCTTCATCCTCGGTATATAGGTATCACCATCACGATGATCGCTAATCTCATAAGATAGGTGGTACCTACTCTACTACCTACCTTCCTACATACATTCATAATAATTGTGCTGCAGAATTCTCGAGTTCTCGAATTATATCTCCCATCTCAGAAATGTGGTTCATTGAGGAGGACCGCACCTTAATGCTGAGATTTGAGTTGATTTATTAGGTTATAAAGGGGTGAAGTCTCACTAGATAAACTAGGAAAATGAATAAAGATAAATTAGAAGAGACAGAGAGGCCACATTCCTGCCGTAATGTGTTCATTCTCAAACCGAGAGGACCTAGGTAGGTTTAAGGTAGGTATTATCCTATTCATACTGCCGACCGACCTCGTATTTGTTGAACTTACTTGATATTTATACTTGCGGGAGTACCTTATTTCTCTTATATTTCGTTAAATATTTATTCAAGCAAATATTTTAAAGGTAAACTTTATATTATGCATTTGTACCGATTCCCACACTGTTATGTAATAAAATAAGTATCCTCGACTCAACCATCATGAGCCTCATTAACTGAACAATTTTTGTTTCAGATTCTGAGTGCAGACTTTACAGTTATGATTAAGAACGTTGTAAAGTCGTTATCAACGTTTGGAAATCGACACCGACTGTACAAGATTCGTTTTTGCGCCAACATAAAAGGCGGGATTGTTGTGCGATGTTGTCAACTTTTCTTAGAAGAATTCTAATTATTGTACATTAAATTCTCAGTTTTTTATTTTGTTTCAAATATTTGAAATAATTTTATAAGTCTCACAACTTTACTTACGATAAACGAAAATTATTTTATATTTTTTTCTATCAAACTAACAGGGTGCCCTTATTTCAGAACTCACCATGATTATCTATTAAGCGCTAAGAGATAGAGTCGGTTAAATTGGAGAAATTATGCTCTACTTTGTGACCATCTCAAATCCGTCGAGACATACAAGATATCTGTGGCCGTTCCTGAAATATCCCGAAAAAACTGAAGAATCGAGATTTCTTATTTTTGCCACATATCTATTATTATTACAGAATAATGAATAATTTTTTGTAGGCTTCCATAAGCCGTTAAGTGCTATCCATCTGACATTTCAAAAATTTGCAAAGCCAACAAAAAAAATCTAAATTTTTCAGTTTTCAGGATATTTCAGGAACAGTCACAGCGTATTCGAGGCATCTTTTCTTTAATTTAACCGACACCCTGTATCTTTTAGCGTTTAATAGATGGGAAGCTCTTAAATAAGACACCCTGTATACGTAATTTAATGTAGGTAAGTTTTTACCCGATTTTCCTGCGATATTAAATAAGCGAGTTATGGGCTGTTGAAGTCAGTATTCTGCACAGACGATCTCTCACAGGGCTATTTCTCGAGATAGGAAGCAGATATCGAAGTGACATTTTCACCATTGTCATCAAGAAACTCTGAAAAAGAAAATTGTTTTTCAAGTTGCCAATCCATTAATAAGCAAATCATCCCGGGACAAGTAAATGGCGTTTACGTTTTTAGTGTGCTGTTCAACATCATTTTATTTGAACAGATATCCAGGATGTAAATGAATAAGTGCAAAAAGTGTTTTTTTTTGCACCTGAATGACTATATACATAATATATCTTTAAAAAAAGTCTGACTTTTGAATCTAACCTAACCCGCTATGCTATGGCAACGTTGCACTATTTCGCGCCAACCTCGGCGCTATGTAATTAGAGCGCGCCATCCAAACAATAGAAGAGGAGAGCAGTATGTGTACTTTAATATTAGATTTGATAATCCGTGGCGGGCTGCTTATCTCCCGCGAAATTTCGTCCCGGTTAAATAGGAGGCACACAGCATTACACGGTATCCTAGTCCAGTTATTGCGCTGCATTATTCATGCATTATGGTCCGGTTATCAACAGGAAGTACGGGCCTACTGCTCTTATCAATCAGCTGAGGTTGCCCGAGATCATAGCCTAAAAGTCACCCATTATTTTATAATTATTTGTATTTATTTTACGATCATTTGTAATAAAATAAATTTTTATATTAGTAAAAAGTTTTTTTTTGTTGGGTTCGACCACCTGGATCATTCAATTAGAGAGCTTGGTATAATAAGCCTGCTTCTAGGTAACGGATTTTCACTTAGTAACACTTCCTCGCGCAGTTAGTTCGATTTACTATTAATAGTGATACGTAGTAACGGGTACGTACTGTAACTGTTATTCGCTTATAGGTTATTGTTTAAAAATAAGTGTGATTTTCTGCTAGTTGTTGTTAGTTTTAGATCATTTTTAATGATCATCAGATCATCAGAACAACAGTTTAAATTAAATAAAAACCATAAAATGGTGTTCACCTTAGAGCAAAAAACTTTTGGAGTTGAAAGTTTTTTCGCACTGAAAATAAAATTGATGGAACTTGTATGATGTTTTATATGGATAACTGACTAATTGAGTTCCAAGAGTAATATCCTGGTGTTGTGGTGGTTCTCTAAAATTTGAGAAAAGCAGTTAAGCGATATACAGGGTGCTCGTTTTTAGAGAAAATGCATGGGAATCTCAGTTATCTTAAGAGATAACTGAGAGTTATCTTGAGAGATAAGTCGGCTATAAAATAAACAATCTGAGCTGTCATTATTGGTTGTCAAAATATCGGAAAAAATACGAAATTTGCAATTTTTGTTATTATGTTTTGAAATAATAAAGCCAAGAATAATATTTCCAAGAAGGAAAAAATCTAATATGGTGCCCATATTGAAAATTATTTTTGAATTCCATATTGAAATGTGCCCTAATAATGTTTCGGTTAAAAACGGCTAGCTTGATTGATCATTAAATAAAAAAATAAAAACGAAAATTGCAAAAATTATATTTTTTAATATGTACATATTTTGGCAACAAATTTTTTCATAGGCAAGATCCCAATGCATTTTCTCTAAAAATGGGCTTCTCTAAATAAAATTCTCTAAAAAAATAAAATATTATCAGAACAGCAAGTGGCAGTCCAAAGAGATGTAGGTACTGAAGAAATAGTGGAAATTGCTCGCAATTTTATGCAAAGTGATCCTCACACATCATTTAATCATCTAGCTCAGCAAATTGATGTTTCTGTAGGAATCTGCCATATAAGCTACTTCGGAAAAACTTGTATCCTATAATCAAGTGAATGGTGAAGGGAACATCAAATGCTGTGCGGTGCAGGGATAAAATTCTTCATTTGTTTATGAACACAGGTGCATGACGACGAATTGGCCGAAGGATATTTTAAACAGGACGATGCTGTTTTTAAACAGGACCCCACTCTACTGTCGAAACGCTCGATTTACTGAGGCAGCATTTTGACGATCGACTTATCAGACGTAATACAGCCATAACATTGCCAGCCAGATCCTGCGACCACACACCACGTGACTTTCTTTATGGTCTCGCATCAAAAATTCTATTTTTGTGAGACCAATTATTAAGGATTTAGTAGAATTACGACACCGAAACGAGGAGAATTTCATCAAGATAAACAATACAATAAAAATGAGAAAAATTAACACTTCCATTTTGAAATAAGAAAAGTGATAATACCCTCTGGAACAACCGGAAGTTTCTTGATAATAAAAATATTTTCTTTCGATTCATTTTTAATGAGGAAAACCTGTGCACATACCATTTTCAAACTTCTGCAATGGATAAATCATCGAAGGAATAAGTTCTGTATGTACCTATACAGATATGCCATCGCTCTCTCAGTGTATCATTAAAATCTCTGATCAATTAATATTAGGTATTAATCATCGATTAATTCTAACGTTTTAATTTTTTTTAAATATTGCGATTAATACTGGCTTATTTACTTGTATGTGTCACACAAGACAGGTATATAGGCTTTACAGGCAAAGTTTCCGAAAAGTTACCACTCTGCCACTCTGCAAACCACGTAAACTTGAAAACGTATAAAGTATATTTAAAAATTCTCATAAGTACCTCACTGGTATACTGGTAACTACAAATAACAGTTCTCATACTAATTTAGAAATTATTATGACTGAAAAAAATCTAGAAAGTTATTGCGTATACCTGATAAATGCTAACAATCAATTAAAAATATAAGCTTCATTGCCAGTTCTTATGCAGTTCAATTTGCGATCGACATATGTGTACGAACAAAAATGTGACTCATTTCATAAGAAGTTCATTAACTTTTTTATTTTAGAATCCTTGAAATATTTTTCATGCAAAAGTTGTGCATGCATCAGTGGGATCGATCTGACTTTGGAGAAAAAGTGGATTTAAGCACTAAATTATGCCGAGACCGTGTAACCTGACTTATTTCATTCACGGAGTTATGATTACCTCACTTTATAATGAATTACGTGAACAAAGAGTCAGTCAAGCGCCAAGCATCTTATCACGCCTGTTGTTTGTTTGCTTACCGAGCGAGACATTTAAACTTTAAAGATCTTTTACCTGGTATTTTTTCGACAAAGCAAATAAGATTGTGCCGATGATTTAATAAAAATTGATTGCAAAACTTTTGTTATCTCCTGGGAAAATGATAAAACATGAAAATTTTTCCGAGATAAACATTCCACCGATTATGTATTATTATAATCTCACCATACATATACTTATTTCTTAGGTTAGTTTCCGGGTGGTGTGCATTTCATAATAATTCAAAACAGTTTTTCGTTATTCTTAGACTAATTTATAGACTAAAGTCCCCATTTTTTAAATATTATACCATCATAGGAGACAATAATAGTGACGATTTATTGTAATTGTTACATAGCAGATTCCTACAAAATTTTTAGACTAAGAGCCAGCCTGATTCCTCCACAAAGTTTCAGGGGCCAAGATCACACCATCGAATAAATGCAATAATGATCAACGAGAATAGATGCGCTGAAATTTTTTTTCAATGTACAAGGTCACTCATTACAAGTACCCAGTTGATAAAAAATTATTCAGATGCAAAATGAAAACTTCTACAGCTGCTTAAATCTCATTAACTACTTAAACTTAATTATAATGTTCGTAGTTTGGAGACCTCTGCTCTAATAGAACTGTTACAATAATAAAATGAACCAAGGACCATAAAATTTGAGCGTTATTGTATCTTTACGCTAAGATATAAGTCGAAATATTTTGCTTGGCAAGCGGGCTTCAACATTATTAATGCTTGGCAAAGCTTTCCAGTAAAATAAATATAAAAGCAGTTTATCTAAAGACTTCGTTGTCGACAGAGGATCTTGGGATTATGTTATTTCCCGAGTTACAATTCTGTTTGCTTCATTATTGCAGCCAGTGAAGTAAACTTTCAGTAATTCTCTAGCATTAGGTTTCCAAAAATTATTAAAAGTCCCTTACAATACCATGAAATAGTGGCGAGAAATTGTTTTGCCGTTTTCAGGTCAATTTACTATACGTTATAAGAAAAGTCTGAACGGAGTCGAAATATTTTAATTAGTCATTTTTACATATATTTTTTAGAAGTTAGGTAGGTAGGTACTACATTGAAAGATAATTTAGAGATACAAAATTCAAAGCGAATGATTCGTTAAAAAATAAGAAATAATGGGAGAAATAATTGTTAAAAGCTCTCATTGGACTTTTAAAAAATTTGTGTTTTTTGGATTGATTAATAAGTGAAAATTGTTGTGACATACAGGATGCGGTTCAGTCAGGGCATTCATAAATGGAAAAATGATTGGAACTGAAAATTTGATCGTTTGCAACAATATTTTCCATTTCCAACTAAAATATTCACCCATTTCCGGTTATATTTATACAAGAAGAAGAAGAAAATATTGTCAAGAATTTGACAGTTAATAGCAAATTTTGCTCAGCGAATTTTAGTCGGTTATAAATTGAATATCGCTTCATAGGCTAGGAATTATTGGGAATAAAATGGAGGCTCAGAGGAAAGTTTTGCTATATAATTTTGATTTTCCGACCCTCTGTGTTTTTTGGGTGGCTCAACGCGAATTTGAATGCTAACAAAAAATTTGTCCTGAACTTTTTTTGCACTTTTTGCCAAAATTCTTGCACTTTTTTTAGTTTTTGGTCTAAATCTCAGAAAGGAAGCGCCTTTTCAACAAGTCTAATCCATGCAAAATTAAAGTCGACAAAATTTGCTGCATTTCTTATAAAAAAAAGTTTGTTTTTTTAAACGGTTTGAACTCGCCAAACAAGCACATTCCTATTGTATGGGGGTTTTGGAAAATTTTGGTATAGATTTGATTTTTTCGAATTTGAAGGTTGCTGGGGTAAATGTGTCCCGGGATTTTGTTTTTTTCCACTTTTTGCAACTTTTCACTAGAAATGTAAATATGTTTTGTATGCGCGCTACCGGAGAAACGATTAGTCTTCCGGTAAAAAGATAAAAGATAAAAAAAATAAAAAAGATAACGTTTTATTATGAGAAATGTAGAAATTTTTGTCTTCTTTAATTTTTAATTTTGAATAGAAAGGACGTCGAAAAACCGCTTCCTTTCTGAGATTCAGGCCAAAAACTGAAAAAAGAGCAAAAATTTGGACAAAAAGTACATTAAAAGTTCCGGGTCAAAACTATATACCTACCAAAACTTTCCTCTGATGAGGATTCTAATATGCCCAGCCTATCAATCAAAACAAGCAACCGAAAATTTTAAATACCATCACAATCATAATAGTTGTTGATGTCAAGAAATTAATATAAAAACCAGTGTAAATATATTTATCGCTAATAAGGACCATAATTCAACAGTTCATACTGCCGTGTAGTAGGCCTCTCTATACCTGTCTGATGTGATTCCCGAACACGTTAAATAAAAGTTGTGTGAAGACAGACAGCCGAAGGCCCAGAGCGGGCATTGCAAGAAACAAAAGCCGAATAGCCGGTCTGAGATGAAACAAAGAAGGCCCTGATACGCGAATCCAGGGTAACCGGAGTCGGAGATATGCGGGCGCGACGCGTGGGAGGGCGCCTCTTCGTCATGAGAACGGTTCTCTTGGTCCGCGCGAATTTAATTAAGGGCTGTTTGTGCAGCTTTGTTTGACTAATTATGGGACTATTATTGGAAGCTGTACTCATGGGGGTAGCCCGGTTGGGGGTAGTTAACATTCTAACCGAATCCCGGATTCAATTGAGACATATATTTCTGTTTACGTCATGTTACATGATACAGTACATAAATTCATTAAGGAGCTTGAAAGCTTGTCGTTGTATGACCGTATGAGAAGTGAATGGATTGTTTGAGGTTTAATTAGTTTGTCATTTCCTTTCAGTGTGAGGCAAGCCGAATCTCACGCAACTATATCGTTTGTTTATTATATTTATTTGGAAATTCGGAGAATTTTTATTTTAAAATTACATAGGTACAGTTGCCCTTGAATTATTAAATTAATTAACTATTGTATTTTAGATGAGTACCTCATAGTAATTTATAAACAGTACCTATTTAATATCATATATGTAGTTGTATTATATACAGCATTAGTTAAGAGTTTTATTAACTGAAAGTCCTTCAGCATTGCTTGTTTACAATAACTTATAGACAGATATACGGGCGTTTGTAAAATTGTAAAACATTATCATGATGCTGGATAGTAATTTATTTTATTTGCGACAAGAATTTTTTTGAAATTTTCAGGTTCTTTATGTGATTTTATATAATTATACAGGGTGAACGATATGAATTTAGTGCTTTCTTTGCAATAGATATTTTTTGAAGCCCTTATAACAAAGAGTTCAAAATAATTTTTTAATGCCTGAATGTTCATTTATTTATGAGATATCTACGCGGTGGGGTAGATGTTATAGAACTTAGAAGTACAAAAGTTGACTACGTTTATATGGAAACCCTGGGGATCTAGTCGACTTTGAACATTTCTGAAATGTCCAATGGATGGTTCAAGACGTCTTATCTCTAAACCTAGAAAAATAATTTTTAGCTTTCTAATAATAAAAAGATAAGGAAGGGAAAAAATTAGAAATCTAGTTTTTATGGTATCTTTAGTATATTTCAGCAATAACTGGAGTTACTTCCTTAATTTTGTCTTAAATTCATAACAGTAGAAAGTATAAGACTTTTCGTTATTATTCTAAATTATTTTTTCATACATACACGCTCATATGTGAAATAGGCTGAATATTCAGCTATGTTCATATTAAAGTCGCGAGACTCATGAAATCTGGGAATATGTACACCCAAATTTAAAGCGTTATAATAGTTACGCAAAGAGAAATTTTCTGGCGCGCTATAAAAAATACTGATCGAAACGTCTTCTTTCAATCTACACGAACCGAAAATACCATCAACACAAGAAACACAACCCGTCAATGACCGGAAACAGTCATTTTCCCCATTTTTGATGCAAGCAGAAAATATCACGTGACACAAGTGACTCTTCTAATAATAAGAAAATTTTTCAAAATTGGTAAAATTCACTGTCGGCAAAATTCAGGTTGCAAGTGAGTTTTATTTTTTTTTTTTTAGTTTTTTTTTTTAATTCAGCAAAATGGAAAAATGTTTCGTTTATCTTTAGGGAAATTGTTAGGCTCTATGTATTTCAATGAGTTACCATAGATATACAGGGTGGCCTAGCTCATTCGAGTCTCTGTGCGGTGTCTCTGTACATTTTTATTTTATTTTTTTAATTAAAGTACAGGATCACAATGGCCATAATTTAAAATTATTTTGGACTATACAGAGTTTCCCATACAAGAGAATGTCATATCAAAGTTATGTTTTTTTTTATTGGAATGTTCTTATGTTATTGCATTTTTAAATGGTCTGAGAAGAGAAAATAAGATTTGTTTCCACAGTTGGTGTTCAAATTGAAATTCGAAAATCGCAATTTTCGAAGTTCAAGGCCTTTTGCAACGAAAACGGCTCAAGATTTATACAGGGTGATAAAAATCATGAAAAAAATGTAAGATTCTTCAGATCTCTGTACCATAGGATAGTACATAATAAGTTAAAACAATAGGGAAATGTAAGCCGTTTTCCTCTATCTTGATCAATTTTCGTTGTACATGACCTTGAACTCTAAAATAGCGATTTTCACTTGTTTATAACTCCTAAACTTCTGAAACTCCGTCTGTAAACAACAAACTAATTTTTCCTTCTCACAAGTAGACAATCTAAAAATGCAATAACATAAAAGCGTTCCATTTAAGAAAACATAACTTTGATACGCCATTCTCATATGGGACACTATGTATAGTCCAAAATACTTTTAAATTATGGCCATTAGGATCCTGTACTTGAATTTGCAAAAATTTTTCTTAATCTGTGAGTTTGGCTTACAGAGTCCGCCTTAAATGAGCTGGGATACCTGGTATATTTAATTGTTGCTATTGTTCCAAACAATTCCATTGAAGCGATTTACCTTAAAAACTAATAAATGCAATTCGCCTATGGATAAAGATACTCATAAGCGGGATACTTCATTAATTCTAATAAAGGATTCACCTGTTTTCTGACCGTTATTTTATTAAATAACTACTTATATATTTTTTATTGTTTGTTGGTAAAATAAGTGTGTATACTAACGGGAAGAAAGTCATAAAAATACCATAAAAATTCCGCCCTATATAATGAGGGTCGATTGTGATTATGTGAAGATAAGTTAATATAACGACCACAAATCAGGGGCTTAACGTCAGTATGGGGGTCAGTGTGGAATTAGGGATGAAATATCGGTTCCCTCAATGGGGGTTCAATGGCTCTCATCCGGCGGCAGAAAGAAGCCGCCATTAATATCTCCTTCAGGGGGCAATTTTTTCATCCGACGCGTCCACCGTTAATCGATTCTTAAAAATAATCATGCTTTAAATTTATCAAATTCACTGCTATCTAATTACCTGATTGATAATTTTTGGAAAATATTTATAGTCAGGTATAGGTATTTAGTGTAGTAAACGTGTTTGTTCTGTATTTGTTCAACTTTATATTTTATAAATGTAAAAAATTACTTACCTAATAAAAATTACCATTGAAAGTCATTTTTATAAAAAAAAAAACTGATTACAACAAAATTATTTTTTGAATTCATTGATTTCCGACAAATTAGGGGTTGGCGGTCTAAGAAAAAACTACCAGTGCATTTCTTTTTCAATGCACCATAGGGATTTACATGTAAAAAATGGATCTCGTGTTAATGGTTTTCCTGGGGTAAATTTCTGAAATTTTTTTTGTGGAATCTTAAAATACAGTATTCTACACCTTATTTTGAAGATCTGCTACCACTGGGAGCAATACTTATTTAGATAAAAATTAAAAAGTGGAACCATTTCTACTGATTTTTTAAAATAGGTTGCCATGCTCGTTCACTGATATCTATCAGCCTATGACATTTTAATAATAATTTTCTAATTTTCAAAATCAGTTTGAAATCAGTGTGAAAAAATAGAACAAGCAGAATGCCGGAAGAATACTACCGAAGAAAAAGTGGGTATGGTGATTTCTTACATAAGAGGTCTTTCTTGTAGAGAAGTGTGCGATAATTTTGCTGTGCAATTCTCAAACAGACCTATTCCTGATCACGCTAGCGCGTTTTAAGGAATTACAATAATTTCTTAAAAAATGGCTGTGTAAATTTGGAACACCAGCATAAGAAACCAAGAAAAACAGTCGTTACCGAAGCTCTCAGACAAGATGTTTGCTTAGTGATAGAAGAACAGCCTTCAACTAGTTTATCAAAAATGTCCAACCAACTGGGAGTATCTAGAAGCAGCTGCTACAGGGCTTTAAAAAATGAAAAGTTCAAGAGCTACAAAGTTTACAACTCACAGGAACTTTTAGAGCGTGACTTTTATCCGAGAATGGAATTTTGCGAGTTTTGGATGGAACGAATTAATAGAAACCCAAATGTACAAAATTTGATTTTGTTTTCTGATGAAAAAACGTTTATGCTGAATGGTTGCGTCAATAAACAAAACATCAGAATATGGTCGCGAAAAAACCCATACATTTTTCATGAAACTCACACTCAGTGGCCACAGAAACTTAACGTATGGGCAGGAATTCTAGGAAATCACATCATTGGGCCCTTTTTTATTGACGGGTCTTTAAATAGCGCATAATATTTGCAGTTACTTAGAGAAAAAGTCCTCCCGTCTGTACGCAGACTTCCTTTAAATGGGCAAGTAATTTTACAGCAAGACGGAGCACCCCCTCATAGTACACGTGAAATTACACAGTTCTTAAATGCTGAGTTTGATGAATGGATTGGTCGGTTTGGACCATTGAAATGGCCCGCTAGAAGCCCAGATTTGACACCTCTTGATTTTTTTTTTGGGGATACTTGGCCAGCAAAGTTTTTGACGACATAAGAGAAAGACCAAACAATTTGGAAGAACTAAAGCAAAGAATTAATGAAGCTTCTAATACAATAGTTGTTAGACAATTACAAAATGTAAAGCGGCATTTTCGGGAAAGATTAGGACATTGTTTAGCAGCTTCTGGACGACAGTTTGAATATTTGATTTAGATTTTTAATTTATTGTTTTACAAATAAATTGTTTAATACACGCTGTGTTCCCTTCTGTCTTTTGCTAAGCATAAGTTAGGTATTCTTAGGTAGCTAGTAGCTACTTTGTTTGATTTTGTTGTTTAAATTGATTTAAATAATAATAAAGTAATGATTGAAATGCAGCCCCGGATCTATGGGGGGGGGGGAAGCCAGGGCCCATGCCCCCGGCGGCAAATTTAGGGGGCGGCAAATTCCAGCTTGGTAGACGTATGGTCAAACTGTCAAAGCTGCGTTAATGATGAGTTGTAACGATACAACTCACCAATAACGTAACTTTGACCATTGAGTACCTGTACTACTAGTACCTGTGTTTACAGGTTGACATTATGAGCGTGCCAAGAAGAAAACTAGAAGAAAACTATCGGGAGCAGAATTTAGGAAAAAAGCTAAACTTAAGGGGTTGCAGGGGAAACAATTTGCGACCATGACGAAAAAATGGCTTCGCGAAGGAAGTGGCCTGTCAGGATCTGCAACAACTTCCGAACTAGTCAAGGACCTTGTGATGTTCTATCCGCGAGGCCTATATTTCCATCATTAGGCATCTGATTGCTGAAATAATGATGATGATAAAAATAAAAATATAGACTGGCGGGGGCGACATTTTTCAGTTTTTGCCCCGCCTCGAAAAAATTCAAGATCCAGGGCTCTTAAAATGTCATAGGAATGATAGATGTCAGTGAACGAGCATGGCAACCTATTTTAAAAAATCAGTAGAAATGGTTCCACTTTTTAATTTTTATCTAAATAAGTATTGCTCCCAGTGGTAGCAGATCTTCAAAATAAGGTGTAGAATACTGTGTTTTAAGATTCCACAAAAAAAAATTCAGAAATTTACCCCAGGAAAACCATTAACACGAGGTCCATTTTTTACATGTAAACCCCTATGGTGCATTGAAAAAGAAATGCACTGTATAAACTATTTTGTGGTATAACAAGTGGTGTTGCTTCTGAGGATGGTAGAATATATTCTATGTACATTAAAAAAAATGTTTATTTTTTCATCAAAAATCAAGAAAAAAAAAACAAATTATGAAAAATATTTTAGGTTTAGCCACACAATGTAGGTATAATATATTATACCTAAAGGTGTAGTTGATTGCCAAAAACGTTCAATCTCTGTATATTTATCAATATTAATCAGTGTGATCAGAATTCCGACGCATGACATAATTTAAAGTCTGATGGCTTCAAGACCTGGCTAGTAGTTCAGTCACCGGTAAATTGAATTAAATCATTTGCTTCCTTCTACGTTACCTCTGTTCCTGCTTCCGATTTCCATTCATAAATAACATAAATATTATAATATGGAAACTGAGTAATAGGGTTCACATTTCCATGGCGCCTCAAGTCCATTGCTTTTTTTAAATATCTCCACATTATTGAAAAAAAATAAAGATTAGTATATCTTCTTTAAAACAAATCATATTTTTTAACCAAAAACTGGTATAGAGCAGTTTTTAAATCACTGAGTTCGGTGGTTCGAATCGTCAAGAAGATAAAATTTTAGTTTTAAATTCTTATTCGTCTGAGCTTAATCGTACTTTCATAATTCATTTTTCATCAAAAAATTTAAGTTACATAGGGGCCTTTTCTTGAAATAGACAAGAAGTTGAATTAATAACAGATTTTCCTCTAATGGAATTTTGAGAATTTTAGTACCTACCATTTTAAAATTTGCGCGTACCTACTGAAATTTTTCAAAGTTATACTTATTTGGGAACACTGGTGACTAGAGCCGAAGATCGTGGGTTCGATTCTAGCTCGGTTTACCATTTTTTCTTGAAAAAATATTTCTCAAGCTACTCCTTAGAAGGTAAAACCCCTTCAAGTAGGGTAACAAATTCACATTTCTAGGTAGTTTTTTTTTCTGAAACGAGTCGAAATAAAAAAATACCTTTTCAAATTTTCATTCAAACCTAAGCCATTTTTGTTTATTGGGCCTTTATCGCTAGGGAATAATACTCTGAAGTTTGGCAACGTAATTAATTAATATACAGGGTGTATATAAATAACACCGAAAAAATTTAGGGGAGGATTCTCTGATAAAAATAAACAAAAAATTTCCTATTAACGTGTGTCTGGATATGCACCCTTTTTGAGATACAGGGTGTCAAAAAAAGATTGTTTTTCGAGTTTTTTGAAGATGTCTCGGGAACCATATAAGACACAGAATTCAGCTTTTGTACAGATCTTATCATTGATATTAGCAACTATTTTAATGCTAACTACCTTCTTTAAGTATGCCAGTGCCGGAGATTTTTAGGGTTGGGGGGATTTTTTTGCCCCTAATATCTACGACACTGGGCAAATTGATATTTTAAAAGCACACTTTTAACCGTCAATGTTTTCTACACAAAAAGATACTCTTGGTTATAACTGCTAACGTGAGCCATTTTCGGGAAAAACGGGCATTTACGATGAAAAACTCGCTTTGAATGTTTCAAGACAAGTGTCGAAAAATTAACGGCAAAAAAACTTCGCTCATTTCTGAGATCTCCGCTATAATGACACATGAAAAAACTCAGTATTAAAAAAGTAGCTATAAATATCAATTATATGACATTTACAAAAGGTGAGTTTCATATCTCAAACGGTTCCCCAAATATCTTCAAAAAACTGGTAAAATAATCTTTTTTTGACACCCTGTATCTCAAAAAGGGTGCATTTCTAGACACACGTTTATACGAAATTTTTTGTTTATTTTTGACCAATGAATCAGCTCTTAAATTTTTTCGGTGTTATTTAGATACACCCTGTATATTATTAATTAATAATACCCTGTGTTGATATTTTCATTATTTGAAAAAAAAATAATTTATTTTTTAGTGGAAAAGTATTTCGTATACAAAATGAGGCTCAATTTGTGTACAATTATTATTTTTAGATCCCCTAAAGTATGAATTTAAAAATAAAATAAAATTGTTCTTGTAAAAAGCTCCAACATATATAGAGTAAATTATACTTCACCCCTTGGAGAAAAGCGGGGAAATACAGTCATATTATAAAAATTAAAATTATATTATAAAAATATATCAGTTACACTTGAACGTGCTTAACTTAACTTTACTTAACTTAACTTATACTTGAATTTGCCAAACGTTTTAATAATTGTTCCAAGAGCATTCATTGACAGTAAGTAGAGTCGACAGTAAGAGATGATGAAAATGTTACATAATTTTTTTACCCATTGCCCGATTTGAGAAATTTTTACTTTATTTTATGGGGAATTTGATTCTCAAACTTTTATTTATCTTGTGATTTTTCAAAAAACTTTGTCGTCTTCAACAAAAACCCGAAGAACTGAAATAATATTACAGTGCTATTATTAAAATCATCAAAAATTCAAAAATGGCTTTTTATTCTCATTTTTTTTTCATTTGATATTTTTCAAAAATATTTACCATTTTAAAATTCCTTCCCGATCGTCAAGTGTGACATTTATTTTAAAAACCAACTTTTGAATTTTCGATGATTTTAAAACAACATAAAACTGAAATATTATTTCAGTTTTCCGGGAGTTTTTTGAAAAATTACAAGAGAAATAATAGCTTGAGAATTAAATTCCCCATAAAATAAAGTAATTAATTTCTTAAATCGGCCAACGGGTTAAGGGTGCATCATTCCTTATCAACCCTTTAAAATGATACAATTCAAACTCTACTTACTGTCAATGGGTTCCCTTGGTACACTCACAACATGTACCAAATTTGGTTTTTCCAAGTTCGACTATAACTGAGATATTGATTTTTTTTCGAAATTTAATTTTAAACCCTTATTTCAAGATCTACAGGGTTGTCCGTTTTTCGTGCTTATTAAGCATGGGAATGGTGACCTCGGTTAATCTTGAGAGATTCGAATTTGGTTAAATTGAGCAAAATCGCGTATTTTTATGCTGAGTAATAATCTGAAAAAATCAGAATATTTTCCGTCGTTGCTGAAATATCCTGAAAAAACTGAAAACTTCTTTTTTATTATTGGGAAATTATTAAATTATTTTTTGTAGGCTTACATAAGAGTAGCTATCTATCCATTTGACATTACAAAAATTTTCAAAGCCGACTAAGATCCCAGAGTTTTCATAGCTAACTTTTGTTTTTTATTGCCGCCATATTGGTTTTTTTATGTTTTTCAGTATAAAAAATCATGGAAACCCAAAATTAATAACTTTAATTATTTTTTTTTTAAATGTTATTTTTTTCAAAAAAAGGACATTTTTTCATGCCGAATATTATAAAAAATTATTAGTTTTTGGTTTCCATGATTTTCTTACCGCCTAACTACATAAAAAACCAATATGGCGGCCATAAGAAAAATGAAACTTGGCTATGAAAACTCCGGGATCTAGTCGTCTTTGAAAATTTTTCTAATGTCGAATCTTATGACGACTTATGTGTAAGCCTACAAAAAATTACTCTCTCGATTTTTCAGGTTTTTTTTCAGGATATTTCAGCAAAGACTGAAAATATCATATATTTTTTTAGATTTTTATTATTTAGCATAAAATTTAGCAACTTTGTTCCAATTTGACCGACTTCGTAATTCGTAACTTCGTAAAGATAACCGAGATCCCTATGCTCAAGCTCGAAAAACGGACACCCTGTATAACTGCGCAGGGGTTCCCATACACGCTCCTGCTTTGTGTTGGTTCTTTTGCGAAATACCCTGCATTTATGGAGATTTTTTGGTGATTAGTAGATTTATTGTCAAAGTTTTCCTTCTTTTCTCTATTTAAATGAAAGTTAAAAAAAAAACTACAAGAAAATGTGATTTTTTTTACTTCATTTCAAGTAAACTTTTTAGGGGTTGAAAAAAATTTTTTCTAGCAAAATCTCCACTTTAATTTATTTTACCTAGTGATTAATGGAACACTCTTTATAATTTATGCATTTGGAAAACTAAATTTTTCGTAGTCAGTGATGAGTCATGATTGATGGGCACTTGATCATTTGTGGTTTGTGGTGATTTTCATAAAGTTGACGTGTCCTCAATCCTCAAGCAACGTCACTGCAATTAAAAGTTCTATTTTCTTACTTCTTGTCTAGTTCAACTTCTCCAACTTAGTTATAGTGATTGGTTCTTAAATTCTGCGTTGATTCAATCCTACAAGGATTGCCAGAGTTTTTTTTCCTAAGGGTTACACATTGTAGATCGAGATCGAACAGCTCTTACCATTTGGATAAGTTCTGCAGAATAAAGACAATTATTCATACGGTGGTCGGTGATAACCAATTCTAAAAAAAAGCAACTTGGATCGAAAAGGGAATTTTCAACATAATTTTCACACCGAGG
This sequence comes from Malachius bipustulatus, assembly GCA_910589415.1. Taxonomy (NCBI): domain Eukaryota; kingdom Metazoa; phylum Arthropoda; class Insecta; order Coleoptera; family Melyridae; genus Malachius; species Malachius bipustulatus. Next base: position 35,552,228 of record OU342634.1, on the reverse strand, counting down.
GGCCTGTGAAGGCCACTGACAATAAATAGTTTGTGGGTAATTATTGTTCATTGAATAACGGTTCATTGAAAAATACAAACGTCGGTATTTTGAATTTATTATGAGACTGACTGTGGCAGTTCAGCAGAGGTAACGTTACCGCCCACAAAAGCAGGGTAAGGAGGAAGATTATCAATCTTCCTGTGACATATGAGGAGTATCTTCCTGTGAGTATTGTGACATTTTCAATTCTCTCCATCTTTATTTTACCTGGACAGAGTTAATTTACTTATCCGCTGCTCTTAACCTTTCTTGAATTATTTCAAAACGTTTTTGCGTAGGTTCTCTAGGTGTGTAAGAGGAGAAGTATGAACTTCCTTATTGCGATGATAAAAGTTTATTGGCACAATGAAAGAAAATTAAAAAAAGAAAAAGATATTCTTGTTGAAGGATGATAGACCTTATAAGTAAATGGATGAGAGTCAGGAAATTAGTATTCTTTGTATAGGAATTACTGATTAATTTAACAAAGTAAAAGGCATTCAAGAATCTTAAAGAATTCTGTGTGAACCACAAGGTAGTTAGTATAAAAGGCATAGTTAGGGCGGTGAAATAGAGCCATTGTCGCCGGTGGCATCTCGCAATGGAGGGCAATTTGACAGCATTCATCGATTCTGTGATTAATTTACCTCTAACTCCCTATCTCTGTCTTTTTCATCTCGAAGCCAGACCGCAAGGTGAGAAAAGCACCAAAGTTTTAATTAGAGACCTGTCGCTCCGCCGAACCTGCCTCGGGTATGCCATATTATCAAATAACACATTGTTGTCGGTCCTATGCACGTTTCTATGTTATAGGGACAATAAAAAAAATTACATTAATAAATATTATTTTTATTCCTTCTTGCTACTTCAATAATTCTGATACGTGCTGTGGTAAATGGTATATTTCCTCTATGAGTTTAGACTCGATTTGTTGGTTTCCTGATGATTTACATTACACTGTGGTGGTCTATTTTGTCTAGACAGGAGTTATTGATTTAGATTTTTTACAATTCGACAACAATGCCATAATAACGTATGCCAATTATCATGAAACGTAAGTTTAATAACAGACGCAGTGAACGCTGGCCAATAAACTACGCTATTAAGTCAATACACAAGGCAGTTTAAAATTGAATGACAATTGTTTTAAGATCGTTTACCGAGAAACATAAACACTAACACTACAGATTATATCCGATTTCCTGCAATCTTTGCGTGTGAACTGAACTCTGACTGTAGGATCATTTTAAGGCCTAGTTGCCGGATCAAGTTGTGTGTTTTCGTTATTACAGGTGTCTGCAACGATCAGAGTTCAACGTGAGGGTAATAACAAATACATGGCAACTCGGTTGCATTTTTGAGGATGGAGGATTCTCATGCAAGGCAGGGGGCCCTATATGAATTTCAAAGGGCCGAAACGACCGAGATCGCTATTATCTGCCTGGTCCCTTCCAGGAATTCAGGCGCCTTCTCATCTTAGCGCCTAATAATCCCAACACCATAAATAATATCACATATCGCAGCCTTCTGATGGAATGCCGTTTTTCTCCTCCCTTCGACCGTTGTAAATTGATTGATCTTTAGTCTGTTTTCATACTTCTTCAGGTTTAGTAAAGAGTACCGATTTCCGCCAGGAGACTCCATTCAACTTTCACTAGATTTCTTGGTATTCAGTCCAGTTTGAATTTACCGTTTTGTGTAGTGTGTTCAATAAGGTTGCGATGATTTTAGCGAATGTGGAATAAGTTTTTTATAGAATTACATTTTACAAAGTTACAAAAATCTTGTTAAAAAAAGCCCAAAAGTTTTTAGGTATATTGCATTTTTTACAAAGATCGGAATTTGAATCAGAAAATGTATTCTAAATCTAAATAATGAGTAGTGGCCCATAACGTTAGGTGGATCTGAAGAAATTGAAAACATTTCAGACGTTCTAGTGAAATAAAATTAAGAGCACGGTTGGTTTGACTTACGCTATTGAAGACACCCCATGCAGCCAAAATGCATGCTAAAAAATGGTGCAAGCCGAACTCACCTTGCTCTTTATTGTCCTGATGAGTCCCATACAGAACGAAACACGTATCTACAATTTCCACCTCTACTGACAGCACATCAATGAGTTGTTTTACAACATGTCATTCATCTCTTGTCTAACTTCAGACATTGTTATTGTAAATAATGATGTAAACAAAGGTCAGGCGTAATTACCTAATTGATGTGTATTACGACAATATAGACTACGCGAATTATAACTTTTATGTGTATTTTCAATTATCATAAGAGGAACCTTTAATTAAAAGTCACCTAGAATTAATATACAGACCAAAAACAGTTATGATAAATAATGAAAATTATTGATATGAATTTCCATTATTTACTCCAAGAGCATATAAATTTTGGCTTGGTATGAGTAGAGAGGCGCGTTTGCGAACTATAAAAGTGAATGTGATTTCTGAATCACCCATCAGTTTTCTGGGCAGATACCAGTACAGGTTCTAATACCATCGTTCTTGCTTTTAAGAGCTTTCCGAGTGAAGAGTGAACGCTCTCAATTTCCGGTCGCGTTCTGATTGGTTGACAGCCGTTTGCAAAAATTACGCACCATCGTAGTAGCCATGGCCGAGAACAGAGCCAGAGATCAGGGTCACTTAGCACGGTTGAACAACATTTCTAGGTCAGCTCTGCTCTGGGGCAAAAAACAATTGGGAAAGAGCGAGATAGAGAATAGAACTACAACAACCATAATGTTCGGCGGCCCGGCGGCAACAACAGACATCCATGGAACATTATTTATTCACGTGTTTACCATCTCTGGTCTAATCTGGTCCGCGATCTCTCATCGAATGACATCATTAAGAACAGATCCACGGTGTTAATTAGCAAGTATAGAACAATTAACAGTCGCTGGGAACGAGCGATTACAAAGGGAGGCTGCTGCTTTCGTATGTTGAATGGACCATCCAGCATGCCATCATCAGCCAGACTGGACCCAGAACAAGACCTGAATGGATGTGCTAATTGTCCTAATGAAGACTGGAATCCGAAGCCTTTCATTCAGTTTTAATAAAGGGCATGGAATTCAAGCTGGATTTGAAATAACGAGCCCACCTAGGATCGTGCAACTTGAGAAAATCCCTTAGGTATCCAAGAGATCTTTATGAAAGACCAATTTCAGATCTGATTATTATGTATTTCAATTTATGGATAATTCAGGGGATTTTATGTAGATAACTAATAAAAGATTTGCAAAATTGTGCACTTTTATAATTTTGGAAGAAGTGTTTAGGCATCGATTGTTTAATTTATTAAAATTTGATAGATAGACTCAATACGAAGTCAGATAAGGGTTTAATAAACATTTCTGGCTCCTTTAAAAATGTGAAGAGTCACCTTTTGAGACAGACCTTTGAAGGATTCCTCATTATACTGGGTATCACATAAGTATGAAACAACTAAGTACATTATTTGAGGGACAAAAAATTATGACAGACTATGAAGCTATGAAGAAAAAGTCAACAATAAACCCAGAAATAAACATGTTTTTTGTATCTTATAAATCTTCAAAATGTTCCCCATCCACTTGCAAAGTAATCTATATATTATGGAATTTGGAATTCTCCCCTCACTCTATTTAATACGTCCGGTCTTATGTTTCTGATTTCTTTATTTATAGAAAAAAAAGGAGTGTAAGATCTGGTGGATGATCTTTCAGGCCAGTCTATGTAACCTCTTCTTCCCATCCACCTGGATGGCAATTCTCGAGTTCCTGGGAGTTGATTCCCACGCGAGAGGTCACATGAAATTTTTATACTGTCAGTTACTGCCATCAACTTTGATCTATACAGACCTATAATAATTGTTAACACTAACACAATGACATCGTGAAATCACAATAATTAAATTGGTCGAAATCTGAACAGAATCTTGGCAAAATTGCAGGTGAGGTATACTCTGTGTGGAATATCAAGTTGCAATAGATTTAGAAACAACTGTGCTAAGATTGAGACAATTTTTCCCCTCAGCATATTCAGATATTTTGCCCCATTGTCTTGAGATCTTCTATGAAGATAGATCCAACCACATGATCGCCAGCCCAAACGTTGACTTTCTGAGGACGTTGAGTGGATTTTGTCGTCTTCAGTGGAAGTTTTCTTTCGCCAAGTATTTGCAATTTTGCCGATTTACCTCGCCATTAAAAAGAAATGTTGCTTCGTCCAAGAAAAGAATATCTGCAAAAGAAATACATTAGCCATTTAACATATCCGGGACTTGCTCGCAAAATTTCAAGTCTTCTCAAGTCTTCTGTCGTCGACAATTGTCAATTTGTCTTGAATCATCGACAATTCTTGAAGCAGCAATTGTCAGAATCAAGTCTTGAACATGTTGTAGTTTATATGGACGCATTTCTTCGGTTTTGCATTTTTTCCAGTTCTGAAGCCAGGAAATTCGTCTTGGTCCTGGTCCCCTTCTGCCGTACAACTTCCCCTGCAGTAATAGAAATCATCTCTTTAAGAGACCATCTAATAATCACTAAAGTCTGCTGGTATCAAATTTTGATCATCACATATTCCATAAATATGTGATAATAATGACACGTTTTTAGTCCTATAATAAATATAAGAATCTGAATCTAAATTGCAGCAGAGAGAGGGGTTCACTGGCACCTAGGCCTCTGTAGGCCACTTGTACCTCATATCCCTACATCTTCCGTATACATATCCTCAAACCACCCGATTGCTCGGATGTGGCTATGGTGGGTTTCATCAAATCTGCAATTTCATCTTCTTCTTTACATCCTTGGACACTTCGTATCTTGTGATATCCTATTTTAAATCTTAGGTTTGTTCTTGACAACTACAGAAAGTATTTAGACCTTCTTGAACCAAAGTTATTAGTGATTGCTGATCTACTGATCTGCCTTGGTGGCACGTCTGCATCATGTTTCGCCACATTTTGATAATGTTCTTGACAAGCTGTATCTTTAATCAATGCTATGGTAGCAGTTTGTGCAGGGGCACAATTATCGATTCAGGAGCAACAGGACTCGATTTTGAACAGCATAGAGATAAGTTGATCCGGTATCAGCTTTCCTTTATTTGCTCCATATACATATACCCTTTAAAAATTAGTAGTTTATTTCGACTGTCCAGTTATACAGGATGTCCCGTATCGTTATGTTCAAAATTCTTGAGCATATAGTAGGCTTAATTTTGAGCCCAAAAAACCCAAAAGTGACAGGTCTATCTTTATTCGTTACGAAGTTACAGGCCTAAGAAAATTATGACTAGTAAATAACAAGATTCAACTTTGTAAGCCACAAAAATTGCCACACATGAGTAAACGTCACCGAAATAAACATTAGTAGAGAGTAGAGGTTCCCCTGCTCATACGAAATGGCATTAAGGTGCCCACAGACTAGCATACATGTGTGTCCTACATGTTTGTCGTAAACGCTTGCGCATTCATGTTTGCCAGTGTGTGGGCAAAAACCCTCAAACATGTATGTCATACAAGTTTTCTGGTTTGACCGGAATTCATGCACGTGCAAGCATGAACCTGCATACAGATTGTCGGTGTGTGGCCGTGTTCACTCTTCATTTGCACACATTTTTAGTATCAGTGTCTCGTAATTTTTTGGAATTATTATTTGTTAGAGCTATTATTAATGTTTTAGAAACAAAATGTAGTAAGCAGAACAAATTTTATTGTACATAGAAAAGAATTAATTGTTAAGTTGTTGATTGCCAAAAAATAAATTTAGATAAATTAATTTAATATTTTTAGATAACTGTTATTAAATTCATAATATTATTACTATTTAGTTTGTTTTCGCCTGCCGGACAATGTCTTTATAAGAAACATGTCGAAAACCTTTTTGACAGAGTTTATTGAGATTTACAAAAGTTATCCTTGTCTATGGAAAACAAAAAGTAGTGATTACAAAAATCGATACAAGATACAAAATTGTGTTCTGTTTTTCTATTATTGGAGACACTAACGTTAATAGCGTTACGTAACTATCTTCATCCATCCTCAGGTAATTTCGCCAATCGTCTGGTTCCAATCGTAGTGTTCTTCTAGAAGATTTATATGCATATATTGTGAGCGTTTTAAAAGCCAATTTTGACCCAATTTATTCGAATTTTCGGCTTTTGAATTAATTTATTTCTTTTCTTTTTAACTAGAACAGCGTACGCCGCTGCCAGTAAAATATATTCGTCCTCACTGTTAATCGCGTACTTCGATACTGCTTGCGTGACAAGCTAGTCTGTAGATATGTGGCTGAGAAACGCTCATCGTACATGGACGATGCACATGTATGGCAAACATGTATGACGCACTTGTGTGCTAGTCTGTGGGCACCTTTAGGATTCAAATAGATGCGGCACCAGCATATTTCGGAATTGGTGTTTGTAACTAAATACACCAGAGAGAAATTATTATTTGATCGTATTCAGCAAGCTGGTCAAGAGATAGGTACGCGAAAAAAGACGAGAAAACTGTTACTTTTGCAATAGGTCTCCGAGCACAAGCTTGTATTCAGTAAGGAATAGGACATTTTTAACACATGATAAACTAAAGATTTGGTCAATAAAATAAGTTTTATGTGGTTTTCAAAGTTAAATCTGGTATTTACTAGACATTATTTTCTTAGGCCTGTAACTTCGTAACGAATGCAGATAGACCTGCCACTTTTAGGTTTTTTAGGCTTAATAAGAATCAAATAAGCCTACTATATGCTCACAAAATTTGAACATAACGATACGGGACACCCTGTATAATGAAATTAGGAATTATTTGGGATTGCAGTCAATTAAATTAAAGAACACTCTTTTTTCTACGTCAAGCTTTCGAATTAATTTTAATTCTTCTTCAGGACTATAGAATTTGAGATTAAAATTTAAATATTGTAAAAATTGTTAACCATAGGACTGTTCTTGTATACATTTTACAGCAATTAACGCTAACAAAGACAAAATTACATAAGTACTAATGAAGTTCAATTTCCAATTCAGGCCGAAATGATAAAAATTTTTATAAGTTTTTTTTTGGCCTGAATCATTTCGGCCTGAATTGGAAATTGAACTTCATTAGTACTTATGTAATTTTATCTTTGTTAGCGTTAATTGCTGTAAAATGTATACAAGAACAGTCCTATGGTTAACAATTTTTACAATATTTAAATTTTAATCTCAAATTCTATAGTCCTGAAGAAGAATTAAAATTAATTCGAAAGCTTGACGTAGAAAAAAGAGTGTTCTTTAATTTAATTGACTGCAATCCCAAATAATTCCTAATTTCATTATACCCTTTAATCTACACTACGCAAAAATGAAAGTGCCCCACCCTGTTAGAGATTTCGATTTTGTTTTCGCATGTCAGCAGCGCTAACATTTATTTTTCTGCTTTTTCAACTTTACTGGATTCAAACTCAAAAAAACTGTCAACAAATTTTCTACAGGGTGATATGGAAGGCGTGATACATCACTCCGCATTTTTTGTACTCCAGTTTTTCAAATAATTTTCTTTTGTAAGTTTTGATGAGCAATTTTGAATCTTGAGCACCTGGAGACGTTTTTTTTTATTTATTTAACTTGTATTTCAGGATGATCTCAAAAAATCAACTGTTCGCTCTTGAAGTGCATAACTTTTTTCCTCGCCAACGGATTTCGGAAATTTAAGCCTCATATTGAAGCTAAAGCTTCGGGAAAGAAAATCCTGGGACAAAAATTGACTCAGGATAGATTTTAGAAACAAAAGAAATTGAAATAGCTTTTGGGAGGAAAATTGAATTAAAGTCAATTTCGAACAAACCTTCATTTCTGAAACTTTAAGATTTATATTGCTAACATGAAATAAAAAAGTTGACAACAGCAGTCAAATAACCTCGGCACGTTTTCAGGAGGCGGCAGCAATCTTTCTTACCTGAGAATGGTTCGTAACCATTGTTACTAATATTCTAACAATCGCTAGTTCGTTTCAGTCCAGTAGTGATTGTTAGAATTTTCGTAACGATGGGTACGAATCATTCTCAGTAAGAATGGGCGCTGTAATTTGGCTGTTGTTTCAACATTTTAGTGTATTTTTTAACAAAAAAATACACTATTGAGGACGACATCACTTTCCAAAAATCACCCAAACTCATCAAATGTCCACCGATCATGACCCCCAGATTACGAAAAACCTTCTTGCGCATCAATCGCAGAAATAGTGTATTTTTATGCGATTCAATTCTGAATATTTTCACCGCTTGTTAAATTGGCTTTCTGTAATTTTACATAGTCAGGTGATATTCGCGTAGTGGCATACTGACAATTGCATTTCATTTCGTTTTAAACCGTGCATGCCTTAGAATGAATTTTTAAATTTAACAAAACAAAAAAAATCATTGGCAAAATTGAACAATTTTGGCCCATTTCCTATGCCCGCCACTGGCTAACATTACTTAAAAAATAATATTTTTTAGACTACCTTTTATAGAACGGAAAAAGTGAAAGGGGAGCTTTGAAACCCGAAAATTTTAAATTTTAGAGGAATAAACATAATATGTAAAAATATTCTAATATCTCCGCCATTTTTATTATTTCCTTCTTGAAATCTTTGAATTTTGAAGTTTATTAGTATACTCGTAGTTGTCTACTGGAAAAATTTTCGTTCAATTCCTTCAAAAATATGTTCATAAACAGTTATAGAAATTTAGCCCTTTTTCCCTTTTCCTACCCACGCCACTGGCTTAATAATAAAAATATTGCAAATTTTATTGCAATATTTTAACTCAATATTTTATAACTCAAATTTCAAATAATTTTCTTCCAGTAATGTTAATTTCGTTTAAAAGTTTTTGTTTCTAACTGGCTTATTTAGGGGTTCAAAATCTATCAATTTTTCCTAAAATTGAAAAGGCCGCCATTTTGGAACGTCTCTTCTGATTTAACTCAAATTCAGTACCATACGACTACTTGCATCTTACTACCAAAAAAATTTCAGCCCCCTAGATTGAAAACAGCGACCAGAAACCGTGCCTCATTCCCGTTTTTTTTTTTTTTGGAAATTTGGAGAGACACGTTGTAAAAGTAGCGCAATTTTAGGTAAATGTTTTTTTGTGAAAATCAAACGTCATCCCTAAGTTTCACAAAAGTAAAAAATTTCGTTCATTAATCTTGAAAAATTAAGCTACTGGAGCGTTCTTAAAATTTTAGAGAAATAAACATCATGTAAAAAAAATTCGAATATCTCGGCCATTTTTCTTACTCACTTCTTGAAATTTTTAAGTGTTAAAGGCTATTAGTATAGTTATCTACTGTAAAAATTTCAGTTCAATTGCTTCAAAAATGTGCTCATAAATTGTTAGGGAAATTTAGCCATTTTTACCACTTTCCTATCCACGCCACTGGCTTAATAATAAAAGTAATGTAAATTTTGTTACATTAAATTAAATTTGAAATAATTTTCTTCAAACCCTATTGATTTGGTTTCAAAGTTTTTTTTCCATCTTGCTCATACAGGGGTTCAAATATTAGCAAATTTTTCAAAAATTAAAATGACCGCCATTTTGAAACCGCTTGACCGATTTTGCTCAAGTACAATACCAGACCAGTTTTTATAGATATCTTACTCCCACAAAAATTTCAGCCCCCTAGATTCAAAACTGCGACCTGAAATGAGATGACAAAAACCGGGTTCATGGAATTTTGAAGGGACACCCTGTAGAAGTGATGGGACTTTTGGAAAGTTTTTCAACGAAAATCCAACGTCATTCCAAAGTGTTACAAGGACCCAAAATTTCGTTCACTAATCTTGAAAGATAAAGCCACAGGAGCGTTTTTAAAATCGAAATTTCGCGATTTTGGAGAAATATATAAATATATATATATATATAAATATATATATATATATATCGTGGGCAGGTGAATTTTGGAAAACCACTTTTTCGTAATCTGGGGGTCATGATCGGTGGACATTTGATGAGTTTGGGTGATTTTCGAAAAGTGATGTCGTCCTCAATAGTGTATTTTTTTGTTAAAAAATACACTAAAAGTGGTTTTCCAAAATTCACCTGCCCACGATATATATATATATATTTATATATATATTTATATATATATATATATAATATTTCTCCAAAATCGCGAAATTTCGATTTTAAAAACGCTCCTGTGGCTTTATCTTTTAAGATTAGTGAACGAAATTTTGGGTCCTTGTAAAATTTGGGAATGACGTTGGATTTTCGTTGAAAAACTTTCCAAAAGTCCCATCACTTCTACAGGGTGTCCCTTCAAAATTCCATGAACCCGGTTTTTGTCATCTCATTTCAGGTCGCAGTTTTGAATCTAGGGGGCTGAAATTTTTGTGGGAGTAAGATATCTATAAAAACTGGTCTGGTATTGTACTTGAACAAAATCGGTCGAGCGGTTTCAAAATGGCGGTCATTTTAATTTTTGAAAAATTTGCTAATATTTGAACCCCTGTATGAGCAAGATGGCAAAAAAACTTTCACATCAAGTTAACAGGATTGAAAGAAAATTAATTGAAATTTGAGTTAATGCAAAAAAATTTGAATTTTTTCCATTATTAAGCCAGTGGCGTGGGTAGGAAAAGAGTGAAAATGGCTTAATTTCTATAACAGTTTTTGAGCACATTTTTGAAGGAATTGAACTAAAATTTTTACAGTAGACAACTATACTAATACTCTTTAATCTTCAAAAATTTCAAGGATCAAATAAAAAAAATGGCGGAGATATTTAAATTTATTTTACATGATGTAAATTTCTCTAAAATTTTAAAAACGCTCTAGTGTAGCTTCATCTTTCAAGATTAGTGGAAGAAATTTTTTACTCTTGTGAAACTTCGGGATGACGTTAAATTTTCGTTGAAAATTTTTTCAAAAGTCGCGTTACTTCTACAGGGTGTCCTTTAAAATTTCGAAACATCCGGTCCTGTGGCACGGTTTTCTGGTAGCAGTTTTCAATCTAGGAGGCTGAAATTTTTATGGGAGGAAGATATTATCCACAAGTAGTGGTCTGGTATTGCATTTTTTGAGCAAAATCGATCGAGCCGTTTCAAAATGGCGGCTTTTTGAATTTTAGGGAAAAAGGCTATTTTTTAGTCCCTATATAAGCAATATAGAAAGAAAACTTTTCACAACAAAATAATGAGGATGACAATTAAAGGCTTGTTTAATAACTTAACGATTGAATGTAATATTCAGACCCGGGACTGCTTGATTTAAAACCAGCACCAGCACCAGACCAGCGCGCACCGTTTTCATCGCGCTCGGCTCGGGCAGGACCATCCATGCAGATATGACTGCTCCTGCCAACCCCAATTGCAGAAAATAAAAACTCCTACAAACCTGTATTAACAAGGTTGGATTAAAATGATTTGAAATTTGAATTAATGCAATAAAATTTTTATTATTTTCATTAGTAAGCTAGTGGCGTGGGTGAAATGGTAAAAATGGCTAAATTTCTTTAATTGATTATGAGCACATTTTTGAGGGAATTTACCTGAAATTTTCGGAGTAGACAACTATACTAATAGCTTGTAACTCTCCAAAATTTAAAGAAGCAAATAAGAGAAATGGCGGAGTTATTCGAATTTTTTTACATGATGTTTATTTCTCTAAAATTTCAAATGTTCGGTTTTCAGAACTCGCCTGTAACTTTTTAAAGTTAGTCAGTGGCGGGTATATAGGATAGTCGCTCCACTCTGGTAATTTGGCTTCGAGACGAACTCATTAGCCACAGACTTTTATAATATATATTTTCCTTACGTTCGATCGCTTGTTTTACTTTTCACAGACATTCGAAAATGAATCTGAAAAGTAAAGCGGGCCGAGGTGAGTTTCGAACCCGCGATCTATGGCTTCGTGAGCCAGCGGAGTACCACTAGGCCACGCAAGTCACTGGGTATATAGGACAAGAGACGAAATTGTTAAATTTTGCCATTTTTTTTTTGGTTTATTATGTAAAAATCTATTTTATGGCACGCTTTCAAACGAAATGAAATGAAATTTTCACAGTAAACCACTACGCAAATTCGACCTGACTATTGACAAATTCAGAAAGCCAATTTAAAAGGCGGCAAAAATTTTCATAGTTGAATCGCATAAAAATACACTGTTTCTGCGTTTGATGCGCAAGAAGGTTTTTCATCTCATGCAAGAAAATTCTCAAATTATTCACAAATGAAGGCTAGTTCGGAGACAAGTTTTCCTCCCAAAACCTGCTGCCAGAAAAATTTAAATTTGAGTAATTCTGTCTGCAATCTTTAGTATTAATATTTTCCGAGTCCCTGGATTTTCTTTAAGTTTTTTGGGATCACTTTGTAAATGCAGGTCTTAAATCGAAAATGTTAAAATCTTCTCGAGGTCATAGATATAAAGCTTGAAAATTGGCTCATCAAAACTTACAGAAAAAAAATTATTTGAAAAACTGGGGTACGAAAACCGCAACCCGAAAAAAATCATATCATCGTGTAGAAAAATTTTTGGCGGTGTTTTTGAGTTTAGGTCCAATAAAGCAGAAAAATAAAGTATAGAGCTGCTGACTTGTGAAAACAAAATCGCGATCCCTTGGTAATATCGAAAGTTAACCTTAATCAAATTGAGGCAAAATTTTGGGGTACCTGCGACATTTTCATTTTTGAGTTTTGCAATCCTAAGGGTAAAAACATAGTAGAACGACAAGGCTAGAGGCACAGCGACGAGGTAAGCGACGTGGCTTTTATTTCATCGTGTATGGTAATGAAGCCAAACATAGTGAAGAGGTTGACGCAGTACTGAGCGACGAGACAAGCGAGGCGATGCGCGTCGAGATAAAAATTTGATTTATTATCGCGTTGATACTGGACGGTTCTAGCTGTATTTTTTTTAAGTTTTGGCAATTTCCATTCTCAAATATTCAAAAAATCGACCTGGGTGCTGCTTGAGCTCAGAAAATAATATATGGTACTGTCCAAACTGTTTGCGTACTTTATTAATAGGATGTACAGAATAAATTTTGTCCAAACTTCCCATTGCAATAATAATAAGCCCGCGAAGCGCGGCATTATCGAATAAAATTTCATCTTCACTGTCGAAGAACATTGTTCATACTGAATTGAGTTTGGAAAGTCAAAGCAGTAAATCGCAACTTCTGTCTCCTCACTATGTGCATGTCTCCTGTATCGTCGCTTATATCGTCGCTTACCTCGTCGCTGTGCCTCTAGCTTCGTCGTTCTACTATGTTTTTACCCTAAGTCAGAATACATCAATCTTTATAGAATCCAACTTTATAGAACATCGTTTAGGTATTTTACTTTTACATCTCTTCATGGACACAATATGGAGATATGGACACAATCACACTTGAAGTATTTACGTATTAGATTGAAACGAATTATTGGCAGATAGACACGTTGGGTGCCACTTGAAACGAACTATTTAACCCCTAGAGGGGAAAAATAGTCGTTGAGAGCATGAGACAGTAAAAGACAACAAGAGTCGTAGATTGAGTCGCTAGTCTAAGAGGGTCAACAATAACAAGCAGGTCAGCAGAACAACAGGTACTCTTTATTAAAATAAATCACAGTTATTATCACAAAATATTAACTTGAGCACAGTCAACAACAATAAGGAACAAGAGCGTGTAGAATCTGAATGAACTGATCGGTTAAAACTTGGTAGGCAAAGGCACTTAGCTTCGTAGGGTCTTTGGAGCGAGGGTGAAAGTTTAGCTGGTGGTAAACTTGGTTTCAGGTACAACCCATGTGCTGCCTTCTTGTTAGAAGAAGAACCTTGCTTCCAGGAAAGAGTTGGTTCCGGGAGTAAAAGTTGCCAACCAGGGAAAAAGCTGTAATTTCATTGGTACCTATCAGAAACACTCTTGCATTAATGAACGATCCGATCGAGTCTGCTTGCCGAGGGTACATAAAATGATGTCCCGTCCTCAAGATAGGTTAGAATCAAAAATGTAATTGATGAAATTTTACAAGCGGAGCGAAACTCGATCGGATTTAAAAGAATTAAAATTAGCATACGGTATTAAGAAAATATGATCGGTATAATTCTAGCACAATTAACAAAATCATTCTACAACACTCACCAAGCCAAAAACGTGGGGGATGGTTATAATAATTTAAGTGAAAGTTCACAACGCCATTTCGCTAAAAATTCCCTGTGTTTGCGGAAACGACCTTCCTCTAGCGAATTCCAGGAGAGAAAAGAAGGTGAAAACGCGTTCACCTGCGTTCCGGGTTGGAATTCGACAATCGATGTTACGAAACTCGAGGCCGCCAGCCGGCCGTGTTTACGTCGCACTAAAACCCACCATCACTCACTCACTGCGCGCGCCCGCCGTTGTCTCCGCGTCGCCGGCATTTAGCCGGTACGTACAAAATGTACGTTACAAGATTTTCAGATTAGATATTCAGGAAGATTACAGAAATCGAAAGAATTATGTTGACATGTTGACAAGAGATAAATGACATGTTGTATTGTGCAGTGAGTGAGTAGAGGTGGAAATTTTAACGGAAATTGTAAATACGATGGAAACGTATTTCGGCCTGTTTGGGACTCATCACTATGATGTATTTATACCAATACACATCACAGTTTTGATCACAGAATTCCGTGAGTGTATCAATATAGTGAAATTAAAATTTCACTCGTGGGTTCGGCGCAAGACGCACACTGCTATAAGTAAGGGTAAGTAATGAGAAAGAGAATATTATTGACAATCGCGTTTTCGTAATAAACGGTAACGAATTTAATAACGTTGATCAGGGGTATCAGCCATTGCTTTAAAAAGTCATATTACCCAGCAATTTTAAAACGAACGAACTCTATAATAAGTAAGGTATTACCTATTATACTTGTGCATAATTTATCTCCCAGCTTTAAAATAATCGTGATATACAGGGTGTTTCTTAATAACATGCGAATATTTAAGGAGGTTATTCTTGGTTCAATTTTGAGAAAAAAAAACTTTATATGAACGTATGTCCTAAAAGTCTTAACTTTTGAACTACAGGCTGGTAAAGTTTTTAAAATTAAATAATTTTTTCATAATATCTGTAATACCGCGCTGAATATTTTATTGAAATTTAATAGACAGGTATTACTCATCAAGAGGGATTTTTTCATGTCCCACATTTCGTTTTATCTCCACTAGTCATATTTTGCAGAATTTTATCTATGTATATTTTTATATTTTTTATTGTCATTTAACGACAATCTTGTTACCATGCAGAGAGACAGATTTTATTTTTTTAGGCGAAAACCGTGCATCGGACTGAAAAAAATCAAGAGACCACATTTGCTTGGAAAGGGATGGTGACTTCAAAAATAATTTTTACTTTAAGAAAAAGCAGTGGCGTAACATATTTTTCTTCAAAAACATTTAATTCAAAACCCGTACAGACGTCACTGGTAAAAGTACTAAAATTGTTTTCGCCTCATGAAATGCATGTTGATGCATAGAAGGCGTGTACCAAATTTCAAAAAAATATCTAGGCTAATATCACAGTTATAATAAAAAACAAGTTTTTTTCTTTAAATTTTAGCACCCTGTAGTTCAAAAGTTAAGACTTTTAGGACATACGTTCATATAAAGTTTTTTTCTCAAAATTGACCCAAGAATAACCTCCTTAAATATTCGCATGTTATTAAGAAACACCCTGTATTGGTAATTTAATATTATATGGCGCATAATCTCTTTTGCATAAAAATGTTACTTTGGTTCTCTCTTATTATACCAGGTCATGATTGAAATCATTTAAAGGTAAATATGTTAATAATGTCCGATTTCTCTTATTCTCACATACGAAAATCAAACTCACTTTATTTGACTAGGAATTAATAATTATGAAGTAGGTATAATAATATACATCTATTAAAAAAATAATTTCAAGTAAGCATTATCTTTGGATCTTTATACTTTGTTTAGATTTAAAAGTTTTAAATAACAAAATTGGGTGATTAATTTCAGCAAGCAACCATGCATCAGGGTTTTTAAATTAGCATAAAGAGAGGGTTGACCAAATGGAACCCCTATCGGTCTGGCCTGGCCTGAACATTCCAGAAGACCAACGACCGTTATTCCAATTCATAATCCTGCTCTGGAACCCGTCTTCTTTGGTATTCGCCGACCATTAACTCTCCTGATTGATTGTTTTTCTCGGGACGGAATTACTTTCGTAATACTTCCATATGATATAGCTGTGGTGGGCGAAAATCTACATCTTGCATACCTGTAGGTGATTGATTGATAAGTACATGTGTCTATGTGTCTATGCAAGTACTAAATGGATATATCATCGTGGTTTTTTATATAAAGGTAATGCGGTTTATATAATTATTCGAAAAAGCGTCTATGAAGAATAATGCAAAAAATAGTATTAAAAGAATAATAATTGGAAATTAATTAACTATAAAACGTGACTGTTAATATTTTCTTTTATAAAAAAAGGGAGCATCGGTCTTAACTGTGTAAGTAAGACATAGTCGCTCCACTCTGGTAAATAAATAGTTATATAGACGAAACAAACAACCAAACAGAGCTGGGACTCGAACCACAGACGGTGGCAGCGTCAATTTTATAAGACCTAAACTATCACGCTACCGCTCGTGGTGCTGCTAGTATTATTAATATTAATATAGTAACATTAATATTACATTATTAATAATAATAGTAGGTAGTTTCCATTTTTTCAAATATGGCCAATATGTGTTTAATTTAAATAAAAAATAATACTTCTTGTGTATCATGGAAAGTAAAATTATTTTTTAATTAAAATACATTTTTTTACAGGAAGTATACAAAGTTATCGTACTTTTTCAAACTTTATCTCAAACCTTATTTTTCTATTGTCATTATATTGTTCTACCTATTCAGATATTATCAACTGACTAGCCACATTCTTTTGAATGTTCAATAACTGGTTGAATTGTCAAATTAATTTATTGAAACTAGGAGGTTCGGCGGACTTTTCAAGCCAAAAATGCCGTGTCATCTGAAAGAGTCCGTTGAAATACGTTAAGCCAAGCAATAATTATTATTGTTAGTCGCAAAACTTCTTCGCTATTTTTCAACCCACATATAGTTCTCACCTAAGATAAATATTCTCAGTTAACGACCGAAAAATCACTCCCATTTCATGGGCGTTATAAATGTATAGCTTGGCTGAAGACGGAGCTTTGAAGATGACGGTTTCAGATCTATGGCGTCTGCCACAATATTTTTTCTGGTATATATTTGTCTTTAAATTATATGGAGACTTTCAAAATTTGTTTTTATTATCTAAATGATGAAATAAATTTAAAAAATTGTTGTTTGATCAGTTTGTCAAAATGGCATCCTTCCGTTTACAAAAACTGAATTTTTATCTTGTACTCCTCAGTTGTTCCAGTACTTCCCTATTTTTTGAAATATGAAATTTTACTCGTTATAAAGGATGTCAGAAATTAGTAGGTCAAGCTCTTGGCCACAGATTATTTGGCAGAAAATAACGAGACTTTCCTCATGTCATTTTTCACATAGACGTCCCTCTTTCAAGATATAGAGTGTCAAGGTATATTCAGTTGAAATTTTGCACAAATTTCTTTCTCATGACGACACACTTTTTGCACGAACGAGGGAACGGGGGTCGTAGAATACGTTGACCCCCAACTTTTTCCTGCATACACCTCTGGTTCGAAGGTATTGTTTTTTAGATCAATCATTCGTTTCTATTATTTTTTTCATTCCTGTAAAATTTTGATGCAGGGCTTGGTTTACGAGATATGGCAACTTCACACATATTTTCCGTTTTTCAATTGGTGTTTCTTATACATAATAATTTTATGACATATTCTGCTTGATCGGCCAGTACCTATATTTCCACCATTACAAAATTACAGTCCTGATGACACAGTTCTCTTCACAGCTCCATCAAACAACCCAGTAATAAGTTACTGCAGTGTTATACCAGGCCCAACGACTTACCTTCAACCCCCTACTGATCCCCTTCTGCTCCATCTTACAAGCCTCCAAATTAACTGAAACCTCACACCACTCCAAGACAATTATAGTCACAGACTCATTATCTCGAATTCTAGGGCTAGACATAAACTCAATACTCCAAAAGTCAACTAGTAGAGGAAAAAACGTCCTAAACCCCTCTAAAATCCGTTTAAGAACTCTTGAAGGTACAAAAAATGTTAGTAAGATTTCTACAGACAGGGATTACTACAGTACAAAAGCCTGTCAAACAACTGGGACCAAAAGGTGTTGGTGTTAAGAAGCAGTTTCGATTTAAGGGAACGTGGAAAAAATGTCACAGCGATATTTGCAATGAGTTGTTTGGGTGTTTTCATACCTCCTCTTTTGATTTTTACTCGCAAAAATGTGCCCAAATTTAACAAAAAATGGTCCCATGAACGGAATTTATGCCGTTACTGACAGTGGCTATGGAGTCACGAGAAATGTTTTCTTCAATGGCTAGAGCACTTCAGAAAACACACGAATGGCAGAGGGGACAATCCTGTCCTGTTGATACTTGACGTTCACTTCAGCCATGTATCACCTATTATACCCATTTATGATTATTTCGAAAGCAATTATTAATGCGCCCCTGCGAACACCTCAAATCATCTCCAACCCATGGACTTGTCTTACTTTGGACCATTTAAGGTTTATATACTTTATATGACTTGGCCCAGATATTCAACAATGCGTAGGTACATAAAAGTTGCAACAATGGACAAAGCAATATCAGGCTTCCGGGCAAGCGGAATCTGAATCTGGCCTTTCAACCCGGGCAAATTCACCACAGTAGACTTTGAGTCTTCTTTGAAATACACAAATGTGGTTGTGGAAAATGCAGATAACTCAACAAGTACCCACCACTCTTTGTTTTAGATCACCGCTGTTCTGTTAACCAACCTGCGGTCCATCAGGCACACACACAAATATTTCTTGATCCAAGCCATCTTTTAAATATTCGGGTCACGAAGACAATTCCGTTCCACTTTGGCCGCAATGGGAAAAACAGCGACTCCAATCAAAGTCATCCTTAAAAAAAATGAGCATAAGAAAAACAAGAAACGCTTGGCTGAAGAATTTAAAGAAGAAAGGTCTGAGATGTCGAAAGTATCAAATGTGAAGATGCCTAAAAACCGTAGGAAGATGGAATTGGTCCGTAGAAAAAAGAAAATGACAAGAGATTTCTTTTTTCAGAAATAAACTTAGAACCTGTAGACTTAAATAACATGCGAGGAGACCCCAATTTGTAAAATTAGCAGAGAACCACCAACGGTAAAAAAAACATATCCTAACTAGGTGCCAGAAACACGTTAACCAGAGGCCAGAGGAGATAATCCAAGCTTGAAGCCACTATACCCAAGATCTTCCAACTGGAACCACATAGTCTGGAGAAGCAAATGTG
Source organism: Malachius bipustulatus (assembly GCA_910589415.1). Lineage (NCBI taxonomy): Eukaryota > Metazoa > Arthropoda > Insecta > Coleoptera > Melyridae > Malachius > Malachius bipustulatus. The sequence goes on along the minus strand of OU342634.1, from coordinate 35,532,803 downwards.
TTGCTTGAAACGTAAATGATATATATCCCGGTGCTATGGTGGCAATGACCCTGGGTGTTCATACACATTAATAAAAATATGTAAATAAATAAATAATTTAAAAGCTTGCCCCACCTGCATTTGTTCTAGCTTTTCTACTCATCAAATCTGGAAATCGAAATTTCTGCATCAATGACCGCTTGACCTTTGTCATCAGCTTTAAGCCAATTGTAAGCTGTCAAAGAGAAACAGATATAGAGCGCTGATGCCATCAGTTATCTAACAGAAGATGTTTGAAATAGCAATATTTTTCTATCAGGGCTCAAAAAAGGTCACTACTTTGACAAACATTACACATACCTTCAATGCAGTATTATTTTTTTGCCTAATAGTTTTATTATACTTCCTTGGTATACCGGTGCGAATACCGAGTCTTTATACATAGGTAAATTATTATTTGCCGAGATACACAATTTCATCCCTTCAATTAAAGATGGCGCCCACCCTTGCGGAATTTCTTGGAAGTAGCTTGCCTGGCCGGAGTATTCTGATTCTGTTGCCACCCCCTACCTATGAACTTTAAACGCAATTTTAGCTCTTTTTTAGACTGTTTGACTGGGCCAATACTACAATATTTCCACCTGAAAAAATTTTCGATGTAGAGAAATGTATTTTGTCCCTATCTCTACACCACACGTGCAAAAATCATTCTGGGTACTATTATTAGTGTTACAATAATGTTCCATTAAAAACTAAAAGTTTTTTTCCTGCAATTTGGCATTAAAAGATGATTTTTTGTAACCGATTTTTATACCAAATTTTTATTGTTCGTTGCGAAATCATAGGAAGCTGACAATTCTTAGTCCCGACAGCATCTATAGGGGAGGTTATCATTGTTTTGAGTTGATATCTGCATGCATGATGTATGTGAACCATTGACATGTCGTTATCACAAACAATGTATGAATTATTTACAAACATAACTAATCTATTTTAATTCTCATTCATATTTTTGGATGCTCTTCTTGGAAATAATTCATAATCGACTGCATGGTACAATATGAATGGAAACCGGAAATTCCTTAAATAAAAATGTCTTTAATATCAGCATTGTATTTAGATTTTCAACTAATATTACAATTACTTCCTTTATTGTTATCTATACAGAAGGTGATGTAATAATTTATCGATTTAGATATAAATATAATGTGACATAAAGTTCTAAAGTAGTTTCTGAGATGCATATTATGTATTTAATAATTTCATCCATGTATCTTATAATAATCAGAAATTTATATTGTCCAATTTAATAAACAAAACATACATTTTTAAATTATATAACAAATAAGTTTGACGTCATTATCCTTATCTTCATGCAAGTGAACCATTATCATTTTTATTAAGTCACTTAATTGTTAGCTTGTTTCATTTTTATTGCACCGAAAATTCTCTCGAACACTACAAGAATTTTTGACAACTGACAACTCTAATGTAACAATGGTACCATGCCGCAGGTACTTCTAAGATATTACTAAGACAAGAAGAAGCTGGGCGAAGTTTCTAGAAAAGTCTGAGATTACACTGGAACCAGGTAAATATTCCAGAGAAACAGCAGTGCAGAGCTATCCATTTTCTAACGAGAAGATCCAGATATTTCTTGACTTTTCAAAAATTTCCGCCCTCTGCCTTAAGTGGAAGACAGGCTGGTATCTCTTTGAAAGTTTAAATTTACTTTAAATCTTTTAAACTTTAAGATTAACCAAAGATCGTCTAGAATTAAAATAAAACCTTTGGACCTCTTCACAACTGTAACGTAACCATTTTCCGTTCTCTACTGAAATTATGCCAATATTTGGGAGAAAGGAGGTTGTAGAAAAACAAAAAACTTTTATTGTGTGTGAAAAGGTGTACTGAACATCCGGCTGTCGGGTTCCACAGGAAAATAACAGTAGAGGAAAAGAGTAGTTGGCAAAAAACCTCTGTTGTGTGTCAATACCGAAGAATGAAACACCTGCATAATATAGGGCGTTTGCTTGGGCATTTAAAATTCCAACTAAATTCCTTATAATGAGAACTTTAAATTTAGTTTTTGTGAATCGTGACGTAAATGAAACGCACATAAATAATAATTCATAGCAATAAATTTACCAAAAAACTTTGCTAGTGGAGATCTAATCGGTTTTATACTTTCACTACAAGACACTATATTTTTTAAGCGGGAGCTGGAAAAAACTACTTCGTATACAAGTAAGGCGGTAACTTTTAGATAAAAGGCAGTCGTCGCTAGGGATGGATCTGGAGAAAATTTCGTGGGTGTCTGAAGAAGTGCACAAGAGTGAATCCGGATAAAAAAAATGTTGTGTTCAAAAACGGCCAGTTAGCCGGTGTAATAACAAACCGTGATAGAAAATGTAATTCTTCGGTCGTATGGATGATGGGAGGAGTAGTCCTCAAAAAAATTAGAGGCTTTTAAATTTTATAAATAAGGTTAGGTATAAGAAGGTCCTCATTACAGAAGCTGGGAATTTAAAGAAAATAATAAAATAGCCATAGTTAGGCTTTATAAGAAGTAGGTACTCAGAAGTAGACTTAAGGATTTAACGCCCGCAGCTCAGATTCATTCATAGTTCAAGTGGCCTTATCTACGATGAATAGCACTCTTGATTTGCTGATAGTCGATATGCCTTCATTTAAAATTTTCGCAAAGAGAAAATCTGGCCCTTTCTAATGAATATGTAAGATTTTTTTACTGAAATCAATAAAAATTAAATTGTCAATCCTCATTTTTTAATAATAAGACTGAAAGGGGTAAACTGGAATTTTTTTTAAATTGAAACAATGAAAATCGAACTAAAATTCAATATACTTAATCATTAGGTACTTTAAACAATAATAAAATGAACAGCTGTTATGTAATATGTAATATTCCAGCACTGATTTAATTCACCAAACCAAACTGTTCTGATAAAGAACCAGGAATAGGAACGGGAGTTGCGTTATCGCGCCGGGAAGTGGCTGCGGTTGATGTCGGGTGCGTTCGGAATCCGTCCATTCATGAATTCAACTATACTGTGATAATGAGCCAGTGCACTTTGGACTAAAAGGCGCACGCCTACCTCTACAAAGGGAATACCGGATCCGGATCCCGACAGGATATACAGGGCGTTACACGGCATTGTTGCACTTTTATATCTCAACTAAAAGGGTTATGGACGAGCACGTGCCGTCGAGACGTCCGTCTGGCGAGGGGAAACCAGTCGAACTCCCTTATTCTTCCTTTTATTTCGCAAGAATCAAGGTTGTTGAACTAACGATTTCAGTTACTACATTATGTCTGGCTGATCTTTCACTGGGAAAAAAGCAAAAAGTCTTGCAAAACAATACCGACCGAGTTACTGAGCTCTCATAGAAACACCAAGCTAGACTCGTAAATTTTAAGGCCCGTTTTCATGTGATGATAAAATCGTTGTAGAACTATCGCGATAGTTATTGTCACGAGAGTCGCCTTTCTAGAAAGTGTCTATACGACCAATTGGAATGGATTCGGAGAAGAAATGAGCTAGGTGCCTCCAACAGGCTAATATGGGAGTTAGGTCTGTCACTATCACCATTGCTGCTCTCAGTCATCTCGTCGAACGCGATAGTGTGATAGATCTATCGCGATAGCGTGGGGTAACTATCAACCAGTTTACTCGCAAGTTGTGTGAGAGTTACTTACTGTCACGAGAGCAACTCTCACGCTGAACTATCATCGTCAAAACGAGCCCTTGCCTTTAGGCTACGTACAAAAATTTTTTTCTATTACAAAAAAAAAATAATATGACCCAACGAGTTTTTTCCAAATCATTTTTTTGAAAATGTTGAGAAAATGTTGAGAGAATGTTGATTTGGTTCTATTAGTAGTGTCCCTTTAATATATTTGCTTAATATATGGGCTATGCCTCTTGTAAAATTTATGTTTTCAACCCTTAATTTGTAGAATCCTGCATACTGATGGATGATAAATTGTAGAATTTTTTTAAACATTAGTGTTTTATTTATCATTATCATCCATCAGTATGCCTCTTGTGACGAAAAACTTGAGGAGCACAACCCCCTGCAAAAAAATCCCGTAAAGCGCAATCAAATTTTCGCAATCAAGGAGAGCGTTTGAGTCATGTTATAGGTCTCGCATGTGTAACTGACATTTGTGAAGAAATACGATGGGCTCTTTGAAATAATCAATGGTTTAGTAAAGAATTTGTATCTAAGATCAAGGATTGATGGAATGTTTTTATTTCGGTAATTTTTCCCAATAGCCTCGGTAAAAAGCTCGAATCTCACTTGGATTTCTTGAGAAGGCTTGGAAAAGATATAAAAAAAGTGAATTGTTCTATTATCAATGATCCAGGCTGGATACAAAAATGGTAGCACTCTATTAGATAACTGCAGAGTTAAGATTTCCATATCCACCTATTAGGACTTTTGGATCTTTGACTGCATGAGAAACTGTAAAGGATGATCGAAAATAAGGCAGAAAAGCAGTTTTAGAAGAAATCTTTTAATGTTAATAATAATGTTAAATAATTTCAGAAAAAAAAAAAATTGAAAGGAATCACAATCTCTCTCCATGCTACGCTTTCACCAAGCTCGCATTATAAGCTGATGCATCTCATAATAATTTAAACGAGTATGTTCGTGAAATGTCCAATTGGAAGAGGAAATATCCGGCTAAAGAGCTGACGAACTTCTCGGAGCTTGAAGCAGCAAAGTCACGCATTTAATTATTATCGTAAATTCGTAATTAGAAAGACAATTATTTCGTACGCGACGAGTCTTAATTCAGCAAGTTTTACGGTCACATTAACTTGACGGTTTAAATTCTCCAAGTATGTCGCATCAATTGCTTCAATAACGCATTCATATATGTATATGCATGCATCGTACACAGTTCGGTGTTTTCTTTTATTTGGTTGGACAACTGCGATGTCTTCGTCCCGCATGCCTTTCAGCTTGCAAATAAATATCTGATGCTACGATCCTGGCCTCTGCATCACAACATATTATAAATCAAATTTTACTCCATGCATTCGAAATATCACAATAATATTTCCATAAAAATATATTGACTCTTCATTGCACCTCTTAATTTCTTCAACATTTCTATCGCACTGGCACTGGCACCGGCACTGGCACTGCAAGTGGTAAAGTATTAGTTACCCTATTATACCCTACTAAGACATGACAGGTTTGATAGATTTGACACATCAAGATATAATTACGTATTCCATCCAATAGGCCCTGTCCCGGGTAACCTTGTAACATTGTAGCACACATATTATGATATCATTGTCTGGGATATTGCGATTTTTACGAAGAGACAGTCATTTATCGTAATAATAATTTAATTGTGATTGTATTCAGGATGCGTGGTTGTTATTATTGTATTATTTATTTAAACGCGACGGAATAAACAATGCTGTCGGTACGGATCATCGAATAGTAGAAAGATTAATGACTCGCGTCCTGAAAGGCAACATCTCCATCATCTTAGACGGCCAGGGCCGATGAGGTAAAACAATTGTCGGCGATTCCGTCCAGGGTCTTCTTACATTTTACCCATAAGCGTGCCATGAATGGACAAGTGACATTTACATATAAACCAACATTTGCCAGTCCAAAGAGACTACCTGCCACGTTATTATAGAAAAAAAACACCAACAAAATAAATACTTGTATGTTAATCAGGTAATATGACAAACTAAACTTGTTTAATATTCATAGGGAAGCGTTCACCTCGCCAGAGGTTCGTATTAATTTCAGTTGGAATCGTTTTAATCACCGATATAGTGTCGGATTCTGGCCATTAATATTTGCCTTTCGCTAAATGTTTTACAACTAACAAGGTCGACAAAAAGCAATCGCTGGCAGAGTAATTTTTCTACATTACTTTTATGCAAACCAATCTGATCCAGTCATTATGTTTGAAACAAAGTGTCAAGGCGAAGAATAGACATAAGGGCCGTTTCAACAGTTTCAGGCCTTTTCAAGAACTGATTTTAAGATTTTTAAGCCAGGACGAAATTTAATCCTGGACATAGTCTCCTTGTGTAACTGAATACATTTAATCAAACGCGTTTCCCAACTCTTCAAACTGCTAGAAAAATTATTTGGCTAAACCCACAAAAAATACCGTTCTACAGCGCTTTCCACCAGCATTCGAACCATATTTTCCTCCCCTAGAAATTTTTTTCAAATTTGAGAATAAAAAAATGTCAATGGGAGCTAGATCGGGTAAATAGGGTGGGTTATAGAATTTCGGTTAATGCAACTTTTCCATTGCGGAGTTACGACCACGCACGTATGCACCCGAGCGTGGTCCTGGTGTAACAGCCCTTACTTCTTGGCCAAGTGGAGTCGTTTTTCTTGATTTTGCCCTTTAAATGATCCAGTTCGTGCATTAATCGTTTCACTTCTCTGAAAGTGTTCAAAAATGATGATGCCACGGCTGGCCCAAAAAACTTTTTCCGCATAAAAAACGACCATCGCCTTTTTCAGAGCTCGTTCTTCCACCTCGATCCACTGATGATGGAAAATCTGGAGAAGTGGGGCGTTCTGGTGTCAAATAATTCTCCAGGGAGTCCGAAAATGAACTCTTTGAGAGCTTATCGCAAAAGCCTGCCAAACGCTGCTTTGACCACCAAAGGCGAAAAATAGTACAGAAATTGTATGATTTTTTTAAGCGAAATTTTCATCATCTGATGCAATGAAGACGTAATTTACGCACTTGTAAAACTGTATACAATCAGGATCTTTCACTTTATACTTTGTAAAAAAATTCAAATCTGAGGTTGAATCTGTGTAACTAAGACTAGGTTAACGTTTTCATTTATTTACACAATAGATCGAACCCAAAAAATCCTTTTCTCGTTTCACCCTGTCAAGAAAGAAGTTGAAATCCAAAGTGAACTTACCCTTTAGGAGCTATTACTGTTTATTGTTTGAGGGGGGAGGGGGAGAAAAAACTGTAGAAGTGGTGCATTCTGTTGTCAAATTATTGTGCTGGAAGTTCGAAAATGAACTCTTTGAGAGCTTATCGTAAAGCCTGCCAAAAGCTTTGACCACCAAATGAGGCAAATAGTGCAGAAATTACAGATTTTGCGAAATGATTTTCTTTAAACGAATTTTTTTTCGTCTGATGAGATGAAGACGTAATTTAGGCAGGCTTTGGAAAAATATTTCATGACAGACTCAATCTCTAAAACAGAAAAATGAAAAATTTTTGACGATTACAGTTTTATTGATTCATGCAGCCTCAGTCATGATATCTTTTTCCAAAGCCTGCATAAATGATGCGTTCATTTGCACAAGGGACAAGAGACATTCAAATGAATAACATAAATTAACAGTATATCAACCAATAAACAGATTAACTAAAGAATTTCAGTACCTACACAATTTACGCCTCAGAAGAATAATAAAAAAAAAACATTTTACTAAGAATTTCAAACGAGTAAGAATAAGAAAGCACGCATCGAGGAAGCGCCTCTGAAAATCTCGCTTCGTCGGATGTCGCGAGTAAGTTTCCTACGAGGACGAGGCCATCGTCCAGCTAGGACTACTACGCGCGAACAGAAATCCGACACCGACCGGGCGCTGAAACGGCCGCTGAAATAAATCCGGCCACGGCACGAACTGAAATCGGAGCTAACAAATTTTCCGAGACAATGGAGTCGAAGAGTGCGGCGTCTTTTGTTTCCGTTTGATATGCAAAAGAGCAGCGAATCGCCGCCGGCTTGACACACATCTACTGGGCAACCAACTCGGGCCAGACGGTTCGAAACTCGAATTCTTCATTGTTTAAAAATTTAAACATTGTGGAATCTAATATTACACTGCGAAATTTCATCGCATATATTCTTGACCTTTTGAATTCATACCTCTTTAGACCGGTCATAATAATATTCATCTAAAAAAACTCTTCTAAATACTCTTCCTAAATATTACCACATCAGACAGCGGAGCGAACCGAAGCCGCTGCACAACCATTCTTAATATTGAGCGCTAAAAGAATTGTAAGTATCTATTGAAGTTTTAAAAATTAGCTTCCTTTTATTTGTCAAAAAGTCCTGTTGTTTCTTTTTGCATTTATCTAAAGAACACGACACCCAAATTCCATCTATTACGAAAAAACCCTTCAAATATCAAATATAACAGTTTTTGCCCGAACGACACTAATGAAAGCAAAAAAGAATATGCAAACGTCACTTTGAGTAAGATAGTCAGGAGCTTAAGATAGACTAACCGAGTTAGGGAGCAGTTTATTATCTAGCCGTTACTAAAGATGTGCTTGTAAACATTTTTATTTAGAATCTTCTAAGCTTCAGTATAACTTTTTACTCCTACTGCTTTCAATTTTTTTTAATGATATCCTACCGGTTTTTTATTTTGCTGAAATTCCGAGTTTTTCCGAGAATGAGAATACCTCAAAAATTGTGAAAGTTTATATTTTTCAATACAATGATAGCTTTATTTATCCTTTTCAGGAACTGGATGGGACAAATGCTGTCATTTGTTTGAAACGATTCTGTAACTTATTAAATTTGTAGTAGGTAATCCCGGAATTTATTCAAGTTGATTCTTGGTTAGTTCTTTAGCGAGAGAATACATACTGTGCACCGCGTATGGCCATCCAATGCATTCCTGATGGTATCTTCAGCGCCCTGATGAATGGCCGAATGCAACAAAGGGACCTCTACCTCGTTACCCTCCTCCAGATCTGCCGATTCTATCTATTGTCTCCTAAGCAGACTCTTCTACTCCCAGAGTACAGACTGCCAGCATTCACTTCACCACAGAAAGACTTATTTGCCATCGTCAGTTTACTTTAATTTAATTCAATCGGGGCGTATAAATCACGAGGGGTATCTCTGGTAGGTAATTGGGTGCTAGCAACCCTTTGATTGGATGGTATCTTAGGGTGATTTACCCGGAATCTCGGCCAATATATTCCGGTCCAATGGATCGAGGCGCCTTGCTTTGACCTGACCAGACGCCGACCAGGCCCGAGATGGAATTACATACTCGAGCCTCGAACAGGTCTCGCTAAATACTCTCAGTTCTCACAAAGACAAAATTCACCAACAGGACTATCAGATTTCTTTTCTACTGTTTAGCCTATTAACCTTTGTGTAAGATTCAAGGATGAAAAACAGCGAAATAAACAATGAAAGTTATTATTTTTTTTACTCGGGAAAAATCGTTTCATACAAATTAAACAATAAAATTTCGAGCCGCTCATTAAAAGTCCGAAAACGTTAATGATAAAATAATAAAAGCGGAAAAAAAATTATTGTGTTATAGTTGATTAAGAATTCACACTACGAAATGGTAATTTTGAACATTAAAAATGGGCCACGTGTAATTATCCATTTATCGAAGGATGGTCGGCGATTCTAGACTACAACGCAAATAACAAGTCTAATCGTAATCGAGTATTTGGCAAACTATGTAATAAAAAATTAACCTTGGTCTGAGTATTATAATACAGTGTGTACAGAGAAACATTGAACCCGATTTGGTTCGACTAGAGCCGTTAGCAAGTATAGTCTTTTATAACTATTAATACCGCCCATATGTTACACTTTCCTGACGATCTCCAAGAATTTTTGCAGCGAAAACGCACCAACTTGGGAGTCAATAACATACTGAAACCATTGGATATACTGAAGAAGTCGCGTATGTGAAATAAAATCTATATAAATTACGGTTTGCAGCCTTTTTAAATGAGAATGATGACATATAAACCGTTCACAAATTAAAAACGCACTAGTAGGCCATGACCTTTTGTTTTTAGCTTTACAAAAATGGAAACTCCCTAAATCTCGATTGACAATATCAGCTGATCGAGATATTAAAGGTGCAGTAAACACTGACATTTGTCAAATCACTCAAATCAATTTACTCTGATCAATTTTTCTCAAACTGACAAATAAATATTATTAATTTTTTGACATTATAAATTTCAAAAGCCGAAATTAATATCGTTTAAGGAAAAACTTCGAATAAAAAAAGCATTAAAGCTATTTAAATCTCAAAATGCAAACTTGAGCGAACGTCAAGTAATTTTGAAAGTGAAATAGGTACATTTGGGGTGTAAGTGTAAGTATCATTACGTATACACCTGATAAATTATTGATGATGTTACATACATAATTGTTCTCTTCTATTATAATATTCAGAAAGTGCGACAGCAAAAATCATTAAACAGTGGGATAAATTTGAAGTTAAACCTGTGGGCAGACCACCTAAAACATACAATTATGAAAATTTTACGTTTCGGAAAGATTTGCAACGACTAATTTGGCAATATAATTTGAAAAATGAACATTTTACTTCAGTAAAACTTTTGGAAGACGCACGTAAGCACTTGGATTTTGAAAAGGGTAGAACTACATAGTTTATTCAAAATTCTTAAATCTCTCGGCTATAAGTAAAAATATGTGAACGGACGCAAAAATATGTCGTCGCATTCAAAATTACCTTTCTAAGAAAATACTTACAGTATCAAAATTCGAGTGAAAATGTAATTCGTGTACCTGCATGAAACATGGATATACCAGATGGGTTTGTAGTCCGGCAATGATCGAAACAGTAACCCATCTAAAATTAAATCTGCTGAGGGAAAACGTTTGACAGTTTTACATGCGGGAACTCGTTTTGGGTTTTTGGCACAATAAACCTATGATGCTGAGGTGCTTCCGGCGATCCCGGATCAGACGGCCCTCGAAGGAAAAACAAAAAAAAACTTTTTTCTAACACAATAGGTAATAATTGACGAATTGGACAAAAATATTTTTCGTCTAGATACGTCTATTTGAATAAAAAAGTTATAAAAAACCTAAAAACAATCTTGATTGCCAAAATTGTACTTTTGGGCTCGTTGTATACCTCCTCTCATGTGATGGCTCTACAGTCTACGCACCCCTAACTTCCAACATCCTCCAGCAGTCCAGCCTCCAACCAGCCTATTGCTCTTATGATTATGAGCAATGTATTCAAGAACGTGTCCAGGTGAGGTTTGACCACGCATCCTAGCACTAAAAGAATGGTTAGTTAGGTATGTATTTACTCCAGTTACTTAGGGATAAAATGTAAAAATTAGCCATTATTGTTCTAGATCCTACGCCTGCAAAAAAAAACTTGATCATTAATTCAAATACTGATAAGAAATACGTTGGTTTTGTAATAATGTATATACCTACCTATAATAATGTTTAAAACGAAATATATACCAAATGAAGAATATTAACATGAAAACATAAAAAAGTTGCTTTTTCACTGTGGCAGGAAGGTGTTTGTGTTTCCAATTTTGATAATCTATTGGTTAAAAGTTGGTAGAAGTACTTGCCTTGTCAGTGTCAGTATACTAATGATACGAACCCATTTAATTAACGACACATCCCTTTAAAATGTATTTTATTTAACAAGACTAGTTATTTTGCAATAATTTATTGGATATTTATCATTTTAACATATAATTATGTGTCTTCGAATAATTTATTATATTTCTTTCTGTTAGTTTTCAACTTATAAGTAGGTTATTTGATATTATAATAATTATCATGTATGTTGGTAGGTATACGTATTGTTCTTGCTACGTGTTGTGAAGGCGTCGTCGTAGTAGGTATTATAGAAGTGCTTTAGCTGCTGTACTTACCTATATACAGTATGTGTCACAGGCATGGTACACCCCCTTTTTTTTCTTTATTTTTGGAGATAATTTTTTGAAATTTGGTACGTCGCATATTCTCGATAGAGCGCACTTTCTAGCAGGAAATTGAATTTTTCCCACATTCGGTTTTTCCGGAAATGCTACCAACTTTTTATTTTTAAACAGGACACCCTATATATTATTATATTTTTGGAATCTATACGTTTGTACGAATCCAACAATACCACATAAGTACCATTTTAAATGTCAAATTTGTTTTTATTTAGTTTTTTATTTCTCAATTATAGTGTGCCATGACTATTTCGTTTTACTCCAATTGGATCATCTGATGCTAGAAAAATCGAGTTTTTGTTCAAAGTACTAAATTAAGTGATTTATGGATAAATTATGCATACCGGAATGATTTTTTGAGCTGGATTAATTTTTATCAAATGGTACCATATTGGTACCGAGGTACCATCTACTAGTACTCTTAATAAGGGACATTTTGGTGTACTCATTTTGCATTTGTGACGAACACAACTGAAGTCATGGCCCACTACAATTGAGAAATAAAAAATTAAATAAAAACAAATTTGACATTTAAAATGATACTTATGTGGTATTCTTGGATTCGTACAAATGTATAGAATCCAAAAATATAATAATATATAGGGTGTCCTATTTAAAAATAAAAAGTCGGTAGCATTTCCGGAAAAACCGGATGTGGGAAAAAATTCGATTTTCTGCTAAAAAGTGCGCTCTATCGAGAATTTGCGACGTACCAAATTTCAAAAAATTATCTTCAAAAATAAAGAAAAAAAGGGGATGTACCATGCCTGTGACACACACTGTATGTATAAATAATATAAAGCGATTAGTTATTAATGGTATCTTGCATGTTTCTGCTTATACATCAAATAAGCTCGCCAATCACCATGATCGTAACCGATTAAGTACCTTTATAGCTACTTACTACTCTACTTTTTAAAAGTGAATTAGTAATAATTATTTATCTATTTTATATTAAAGAGTTCCTTTAATTATTTCCTTAAGATATCACATAATAAATGCAATAAAACTTTTTTCTCAAATTATTATTATTAATGCCATCATAGGCCAGTAGAATCGTCCTCAAAAATGCCCTCAGTTTGCGTTACCATGCACAAATTCTATACTATACAAAATTCGATAGAGGACCTTAAAGAGATGTTAAATCCAAATTTGCAGCACCGTGTGATTTTTTTTTACCAAGTTATGCAAAAAAACGTTTTTATTTTTATTTTTACGAATATCTCGGTTCTTATCTATCGCAAATAAGCAAATGACATATCATTCTCTTCGCTATGGAATTACCTACAGTTTTTATACAAATATTATTTTTGTTACACTGATAATAAAAACAATATTGAGGTTTAAAGTTAGAAAATTGTCTTTCGAATAAGGTTTTTTGCAAATTGCTTATTTTTTTGCATTTTAACGCTGGAAAGCCCAAGTAGTTTTTTGAAGAACAGTCAATTACCGTTACGTTGATTGGTCAATCATGAAAATCCGATAAACGAGTCTCTGGTAATCCACCTGCGAAATTGTGCATGTCGAAAATTTGTATTTTATCCGTTTTTTTTCCGTTGATATTTTTATCTTTTGTGAGTGTGTATGTATTTTATTCATGAAAGTGAGTTTATTGTGAGATATTGAGATCTGTCAGTGTATGTTTTCCCGGTGCTATCACTTGCGTTCTTAGCTGCGTGAAAACTTCTAGTCACCGTGACTAATTAAACGGTCAATTTATATTAACTCGGAAAACACGTCACCAATGTTTTTTTTCAAAAAACTTGGAAAAGGGTCAGAAAAAACTGAGTTCTACTCTTCAACCAGAAAAAATCATCTGCAACAAATGTTGTAATATTTTAAATCAAAAAAGCCGAACCACGAACTGATTGCGTCAACAGGAAAAGAAGTATTTATCGCTCTCTATGGCGGAAACAACGAAAAATCCTACGACGAATTTCGTTTCAACTTTTTCTCCCGCATGGGACAAAAGACAAAATCGGATCTTACTTCTTTACCACCATCAGAGTGAGGGCATTCATTTCGAACTTGTTACCAAATCCAAACATGGCTTGGCAATATCTTGGAAGCGGAAACCTGGGGCTGGAAGAGACATAAATGTGGATTAGAACCCGTAATGAGCACTAAAGATCCAATTCCATCTTCACATCTCAAGGTTATTTCGTGAGCATGGACAAAAGATTGCGGGGGCATCTTGTGGCTGCAGAAAAGCATGACTGAAATGCTCTGCAGTTTGCAAAAACTGCTCAGGTCAAACTTGTTTAAACGTCGCGGAAATCACTGACGACAGCAGCGATGATGAAGACATATATTTGCTAACCACGGTTCCCCTGCCTCGCTATTATAGCCGAGCTAAGAATTCAGACAAAATTTATTGTGGAATAGTAAACAAAGAAAATGAGGAAGAACCTGGCCCATCGAAACGTGCTAGAAAAAAATAAAATTATAATCTTGACTCTTGTAAAAGCACAGTATTGCCTTGATTTAACAAAAACATACTAATAATAATTGTACTTTGTTTAACTGATTATTACTTGATTTTTCTTAAAAAAAATACACTCATAATATGTTTTTTAGTTCAAATTTAGCAACTAAGCATGCAATAAAGAAAGTATTCAAAATAAAGATTATTAACTTGTGTGTTTTGCAATTTAAAATATTGAATATTTATGAACAATAAACGTAGAAATGTTGCACATTGAATGTAAATTAAAACAAATGCTCAATTTTTCATGCGAGTTTTCGAGTCGTTGACGAATGTATTCGTCAATTCAAAATTGTACATCACCGACATGCACATGTTTACGCGTAGATTTCCGGAGACTGGATTATCGGATTTTCAAGATTGACCTACCGCTGCACAGGTAATTGACTGTTCTTCAAAAAACTGCTTGGGCTTTCCAGCGGTAAAATGCAGAAAAAATAAGTAATTTGCAAAAAACCTCATTCAAAAGACACATTTTTTACTTTAAACCTCAATATTATTTTTATTATCAGTGTAACAAAAATAATATTTGTATAAAAAATGTAGATAATTACATAACGAAGAGAATGATATGTCATTTACTTATGTGCGATAGATAGAAGCCGAGATATTCGTGAAAATAAAATAAAGAACGCTTTTCTCCATAACTCGGTAAAAAAAAATCGCACGGTGCTGCAAATTTGGATTTAACATTTCTTAATGATCCTCTATCGAATTTCGTATAGTACAAAATTTGTGCATGATAACGCAAACTCAAAATACCATTCTACTGGCCTATCAAGCTTATTATAGATTTGACGAGTTTGCTTTCTAGTTATAACAATATCATAATATACTATATGACCAAATGCTTTAAAATCAAAGGCCTATAAAGATGTAAAAATAAGAAGAATATGGAACTAAGTCATGGAACTTCAACCTAATAAAAAAGACATAACCAAATTACAGCCAATAATTGACAGCGATTATACCCAGCGATTTCTATCACCCTACACCATAACTCAATTCTTTTATAATAAGTGAACGGAGTATACAGAGGGTGCACCATGTATCCTTCTCTATATTGCTATCTCCCACGGTGTAAGATATACTATCTCCTAACGCTAACAGATACAGGGTCGGTTAAACAAATCCAAAGGAGCGCAATTTTGTGGCCATCTCGATTCCGTCAAGGCATACAAGATATCTGTGACCGTTTCTGAAATATCCTGAAAAAACTGAAAAATCGAGATTTCTTATTTTTGCCATATCTTTTTTATTATTGGAGATTAATGAATAATTTTTTGTGTGCTTACATAAGTCGGCAATAGCTACCCATATGACATTTCAAAAATTTTCAAAGCCGACTAGATCCCAGAATTTTCATAGTCAACTTTCGTTTTTCTTATGGCCACCATAGTGTTTTTTTATGTTGTTCGGTATAAAAAAATCATAAAAACTAACAATGGTTAAACTTCAAAAAATAAATAAAAAAATTTTTATTCTTCTTTTTTCTTTACAAAAAAGACACATTTTTAGATAAATTTCATGATAAATTTATGATAAATTTCAAATGAATTTCATAGATAAATTAAAAAACCATAATAAGGCAAGCACTATTTCGGCGTATTTTACAAATGTTGACGTTTTTCGACGATTTTTTATTAGGTTTTTCTTTGAAATATTAAGAATAAAACGTAAAGATTAATTAAAAGAATAAAAAAAAAAAAAAAAAAAAAACGAAAGTTGACTGTGAAAACTCTTGGATCTAGTAGGCCTTGAAAATGTTTGAAATGTCAAACGGATAGCTTTTGACGACTTATGTAAGCCTACAAAAAATAATTAATTAATTTCCAATAATAAAAAAGATATGGGTAAAATAAGAAATCTCGATTTTTCAGTTTTTTCAGGATATTTCAAGAACGGTCACAGATATCTTGCATGTTTTGAGGAATTCGAGATGGCCACAAAACTGCGCATCTTTTCTCTAATTTAACCGACCCTGTATCTCTTAGCGTTCAGGAGATAGCAATATAGAGAAGGATACATGGTGCACCCTGTATGTGTGCCTATAACTAGCTATAATACTACCTCGGTTATTGTATTGTCAACAACCTACTACTTGTTTCAAGAGTGGCAATTTTTGGAAAAGATAAGGGGCCAGTTTTATATTTAACGTTAAAGCCACTTTAAGGTTTAAAATTTTAAAGTGACTTTTATATTATTTTGGAAATGACCCCGTGGTCTAAATTACCACCGAATAATTCCCTTATGATTTCTGGGACCAATTCCATCAATACATCTCCTGAAAAATAGTCGAATATTTCTAGGTATTATATTTATCTAGCTAAGTACCTACTTTCAGGACCGTCTTTAGATATTCTGCGCCCTTGGGCTACTAAAAATAATGCGCCTCTCTTTATGAGAAAATACACAAGATAAATAGCTGATGTTATAGTATAGGCATATTAGAATTCTCAGAGTAAATTTTTGCTATAGGTTTTATTTTCTCATCCTCTGTGGTTTTTGGGGCAGCTAAACACAAAATTGAAGTTTGCAGGCAAAAATTTGGGCTGGAACTTTTGTTTTTTTGGCAGTTTTTGTCTAAATTTTGGTACTTCTTTGGTACTTTCAAAACTTTGGGGGTGGTTTCTGGTGAGAGTTTCCACAAACATCAATTCCACTTGGTTGTAAGGTGCTGAAATCCTATCACCCCTAACTCACTGCGTGAAGAAACATTAGGTATGTGTTCTTTGCTGGTTTTGTTTGGCAAAGCGTGAGCACAGGATGAGAGTAAGTGGTTGGGGAGGAACGTTTAATTCCCTTTCCCGGTTTCAGGACGAATATGTTTTCTCGTTCCCAAGGACCCGAGCGCTTGACCAAGAGGTGCGACTTCTCTAACCAAGTGCCAACCAAGTGCCGAAACGGTAAATTCACCAGATATTGAATATGTTTTTTGGCGCGCTCAACGGGTAGTCTTCCTAAAAATGTTTTACATCAGATTGTAGGAAATTTTGTCTACAATGGAATAATTGTCGAAAAACGCTTCCTTTCTGAGATATAGGACAAACACTGAAAAAGGTGCCAACATGACAAAATTTGGGCGAAAAGTGCCAAGAAACAAAGTTCTGGGCCAAATTTTTGCCCGCAAAAAAACATAAAGGAGAAGAAAATAATAACAAAACAAAATTTTCCTCTGAAACCCCATTTTTTTTCTAATATGCCTAGCCTAGAGCAATAATAATAAAATAATAAATAAATAACTATTAGTTTAATAACAAAAAAATATTGCACTATAGCTCGGATCCAAAATTGAAAAATTGTAGTCACTAATAACTGACATTACTAAAAAAAACTATTTTGGATAAGCGGCAAGCAGAAAATTTGTAATCGACGTTCCCTGGTTACCAAACGATTCAATTCGATATGTCATAATTTAATTAAAACTGAAGAAAGTTTTGCAAGGATGCTTGTAAGTTTTCGATGAGTGAATTTTTTATAATATGAATAGTGTTTATTAAAGGAAAATTATTATTATGGGAATTATTATGTAACTTTATTGTTCGTGTTGAATATAAATTTGATGATATCTGAGTGTTAATAGTAGCCATACCTAAGCGGCCATATCGGGGAAAAAACGCTCACTTTTTTCCCTGCTAATTTATATTTTTCCCCAGCAAAAAGCAGTTCATAAAACTGGTATTTTTTACCAGCAAAAGGAGATAAAAAAGACGGCCCGAAAAAATCTTCTTTACCATCTTCAACCATAATATTTAATGTAATTTTTGTTCATGAAAAAAATACATGTTTTTGCAGGAACCATTATTTAGATTAGACGCAAGTATTTTTAAAGAGACGGAAAAGTAAAATGGAAAATAAAAAGAGTGATTGAATCAAATAAGAACCAGGAAGTGGCAGTGAAGAATTAAAGCTTATTTGTAAAAAAAAATAATATTAGTCAATAAAAATATTAATAGTAATACATAATAAAAAGATAATTTCTGATGCTCGCTAAATATTTTTTTAAATTTAAAATACTTTCTTTTTACTAAGCTCTGCAGCTTAGGTTGTAATGACAAATAATGATAAAATAAGCTATTTGGTCACACTTTTACATAAACAGTTATGCATCCCCTCTCTTTCCTTGTTCAAGGTAAATACAGTAAATTCTCAACATCTCTGCCATAGACCAGAGCCGTAAAACAGCTCTTTAAATTTCCCAATAAATAGAATAATCCAAATACGTCATGACAATCGAAAGTATCCCACCACAGGAATGCTTCAACGGTCAGCACCGTCTCTCGCCATTCTTTAAAACGCGAGGCGCCTACATCTGATTTAACATTGGCTGATGTTTAGCATAATTTAGTAAGCTTTGGCAAACTTTTCAAGGCTGACGGCAGCCTCCAGCCAATGAAAAGCTTGCAAATTCAGTGACGATATCAACCATTATTCCAATACTAAATGCAGATATACCGTAAAGGTGTTCCTACCGCAGTGATTTTAACAATTTAAGTTCTTTACAGATTTTAATAATTACAATGAGTGAGCATTCCAAAAATGTTTATGTCACTTGATCCAATCTATACGATCAAATACCATTAAATGCATTATCTTACTATCTTGCGAAAATGTGCTGGAACTCCAATTTAATGATACCGGATATACTGTAAGGTATGCGGATGTGACCAAATTTATTGGCACCTGTTTGTTTGTTATCATGCATGGACAATGGACATACTTTTATTAAAGCACCGTCAATTTATTCATGATTCTTTGCAAAAGGTCATGTAAAATCGAAATTTTTGCGCAAATTTTTTGATTTTTGCCCATTTCGGGTCTCAAGTCACCCAAACCGTGTGCGCTTCACAGAAAAAATTGTGCTATAAATTTCAAAGAATATAAAATTTGCTGTAATTTAAGTCAAAATTTATTATTGTAGCTTAAGTAGCTTTTAAAGAACAGCTTTTTTAAGATTTTCACTGTTTTTGTATTTGTAAAATAAAAAAAAAACAATAAGATAAATGTAGATCACGATGTTAACAACAGCTCTTTTCAAAAGTACAGATTGTGAACAGGTCATCATAATTAGCGAAGATATGGACCTGCTGGTGCTTCTCTTACTTACAGGTTTGAGCTCTCAACACGTCAAGAACATGTTTTTTCAAAAAAGTAGTACTGTTGAATCTGGTTTTGCTGTATTCAAGCTCGTCTTATTACAAACAAGAGGCGACTAAACATCCACCAGTTATTGTAGGTACTATATATTTGTGAATGCATTCAGTGGATGTGATAACACTTCAACTCCTTTCTGACAAGGAAAGATATAACTGTGCAGTACACTCCAGAAACATCGTTAGTTTTTCGAACATACAGTATTTTTGTGCAAGAAAGGTCCTGTAATATAAACAACCCTTGCCAAAGCAGGAGAGAAGTTACTTTTTGTGCTATAACGTCTATAGATACGATGATGATAGTCTGAATAGACCCCGCTACCAGCTTTTCAGCAAATTTACAGAATTTACAAAAATTACAGCAAATTTCATCTTCTTTGAAATATATTCTATAAAATTTTCTGCGAATCGCATGGTTTAGGTGATCTTAGGCGTAAAATTAAAAAAATAAAATAAAAATTTACGCACACAAATCCTGATTTAATGTCAAGCTGAGCAGGTCATTTATTGTATACGCGAGGAATAGAGTAGGTGATCAAACCGAGCCCTGGGGCACTCCAGAGTGGATGGTATAAGAGTGGATGGTGATCTATCTACAATGACAAGTAAACGTCTTTCGGGAAGAAAAAACTTACAGAGCTGAGAAAAAGCCCATAATGGGGAAGCCTACTAAGCAGACCGCCTTTCCAAATCTATCAAATGCCTTTGAGATGTCTAAGGCTACAGCCAACGCTTTAAAATGGATGAATTCCAGAGGTGTGTCAGAGGGGTCATCAACTCATCATACACCGAAGACCTGAAAGAATTTGGGAATTGATGAGTTTCTTCATCACCTTGCAGGTCTGATAAAGCTGAACAATAAGCCGATTGTTGCCCGGTAGAGCTCTCTTTCCCTTTTTTGGGGATTTCCAGCATTGAGAAAAAGCACTAGACTGGTAGGACATATTAAATAGTCGACAAAGTACCTATAGGTGTCAGTTCTGGGGCGCATTTTTTCAGGCGAATTTCTGATATGTTATCGAGTTCCGCCTGTCGTGTTGGTGTCTACAGATGAGATTATTCTGTCTAAATTTGATGTCCCTCATTTAAGTCCAACACGGGGTAAAATAAGGGGAGACTTTCCCTGACAGTCTATAGTAAGGTATTTTTGCTAAGACTTGCCTTTGTTTTCAGAAGCTTGCTTTTTGGAAAACAGCTTTAACCAAAATTCAGACTACTACCTTTGCTAAGGACCAAAAAGTTCTGCTACCTATAGGATGGAGCTCTCGTTTGTTCGTTTTTCACTGAATACCTAAAGCTATTTTTGGTCTGGCCGATGAAATTCTTGTACCTCCCCTTGGCCTCCAACAACGCGGAATGACTCGAATAGATGAGACGATCATGCCAAGCGCGATGCCGTGTTCTTGGTTTCAACTGCACGTTCGGAGTTGTTGTTGAAGCCAACTTTGTTTGTCATTGGTACTCGTTTCTGTGATTCAAGAATGGTTAAGTGTCCATATAATACCTATGCCTGTGATGAACATGGGAAGGATGTAAATTATGAAGTTAGAAAACTCCTGCCACTCTTTATTTGGGTATTTGATTCCCCTAATCACTAACCGAAACTGCTCTACAAAATTTTTCCAAACTGAAAATCCAAATACCTACTCCCAGTAATTTTATTCTCACTTTCATAGAACGGGCCCCATAGGGAACACATGAAGCTGGAAAATTACGCTTTCCCTCATTGATTGAATTCTTTCCTTGTGAGATTGAAAAACTCCGTTTGAATTCGCGAGGTCGCATATTATGTCTCATCCAGATTTTTTCTTGTGACGGTACGTAAAAACCGAGTTCAAGTATAAAGAGAAGGTAAATGATTTTTAGCACTCACCTACCAGAATTAGGAGCCATACAAAACGTATGCTGGAGATTATTCAATATGTTCCGCACGATTTTCAAAGTAGATTAGCATATTATTGCCAAGAGGTTGCTTGGATGAGAGCATTATTTACTGCATCTTATGAAAAATAATTTTGTTTTTAGACTTGACTTGAACTGGTTTGTACACTCATGTTTATTAATTCATATTATTAATTACTTAACTCATAAGTCTGATTGGTATCTAGATGTCCCACGTCATTCGAGTCGATCTCTGTGGACCATATTATAATGTATTCTTTAAAAAAAACTCAAATTCAAGTACAGGCACAATACAGGCAAAATTATTTTGGACTATACAGGTGTCCCAGAGTGCCATCATATCACAGTTGTCTTTCTTCAATGGAATGCTCTTACGGTTATTACATTTTTAGATTGTCTGAGAAGTTATATGTATAAGACTGATTTTTACAGTTGGAGTTTAAGTTGAGAAGTTTAGGAGTTATAAGCAAGGATAGAACGAAAAGGCTTCAAGATGGATGAAAACGAATTAAATGTTTCAATTATTCGTTTGTTAAATTATTTATTTTCTGGGGATGTTATTTTTTATTTAAAAAAATAATAAATAAAAATGTCAAACAGTTCCAAGTACGAGTGATATGTCCATGGCTATATTGTTTCATATTTATTTTAATGACTCCCAAGAAAAGAATATTTCTCTTCCGAGAGATGAACATCCGGAACGTCGGAAGTCTTTAGCATCACCCCGGAAAGGGAGTAATGGTCCGGTGGGCTGGACTCTAGATGCTCATAATGCCAATAAACTCTCTCCTGTTCCCAGAAGCACTTGTCCAAAGTAACTGGACACCTCCGAAATACACGGGCGGGCTCCGAGACAGCGTTATCGTGTGTCGCACCGGGTGGCCCCCATGAACCAACCGAGGGAACGCAGGAGATTGGGAAACCTCCTTAGAGCACCCAGATAACGATAGGTTTCGTTGTTGCCCTTGATTACGATACTTGAGCGAGACGTTAATTAGATCTGACAAGCTACCCCTTTTCTCACCCAATTATTAAGCTATATGCTGTATGGACACCCTTAAGTATTAAATAACGAGGCATATCGTAACTTACAAAATTCTTCTCATGCAAGAGGTGAGACTTGCAAAAGATCAAAAAGAATATTATATGACTTCAGGTAAAATTACATGTATTGTACTAATACGTTTATATTTTGTGTTTTATCTCCAGTAATCAAAGTGTTGGGTTTTTTATTACATTCTAGCGGGAGCGAAAAAACTAATTATGACAATATTTCTGCAAGATACGGTAGAAACTATGAAGTATGTAACAATACATAATTTTGGAATTTTTTTAAGCTTCTCTGAAAATTTTTTAATTCTTCTAAAATGTTACATCATCTCAAACGTAAAAAGATATATTACCTATAAAGCAAAGAGAAATTATTGAGGAGTTATCAACAATTTAGAACAAGAAAACTAATTTTCAAAATTAGAATTTTAGAATAAAATTTTAAAGAACTAATTTTATGCAGAAAGTTGGAAGTAAGTACTTACCTAAAACTTCTTTGAAAATTTTATTTTTGCAAAAAGTTTCTCAATTTACAATTTAAACGTAGAAACCAATAACCAAAGAAAAATTATATATTACCAAAAATAGTTACCAAAATAATAAATAAAAATAGCAAATGAAATGAAAAGAGTAAAAAAAATAGTAAATTAGTAAATAGTAAATCAAAAATAGTGAAACGGCGCAAGAGTAAACACACAATTTATAGCAAGAGAAATAATTTTTATATTTTATGACCATTTAACGTTAAAGCAAAGCCCAACTTCACACAGAAGAAAGTCATTATAGCCTAGATAAAAATATTTTGTCAATGCTCAACAACTTTTCCAAAAAAAAAAAAAAATAGAATATAAGAGTAGTTTACTTCAAAGTCGTTCTACTATTTTTGGTAACAACTGGTGGTTTACGCGAGCAGATAATTTTTGTTTTCTACGTTTAAAAGACAATGCAGAAACTTTTTGCAAGAATATAATTTTCTGAGTACTTAGTTTATAATTTCCCAAAAAAAATTCCCATATGCTTCCAACTTCCTGCCGAAACCTAATGTATAAGAGAAAAACAGACCAATAATAAATAGTTCAAATTATATAAATTAATTCGGTTAGAGGGGCCAATTTCGTGAAAAATCTAACCCAGACACTCTGCGCTTATCAAAATGAAATATTGCGGGATCGAGAATAGACAATGGGTGCAATCCCATGACAACTGGGAGTCATAACAACATTGAAGCATTTGAAAGATTTGAAGGACTTGAAGGATTTAAAGGATTAGATCGATATTATAAACTGGTGTCCTAAAACTGTAAGTACGAAGTTAATTCGTTTATCAAAGTTGACAAGAGGATATTCTAACCAACGCATCATTTTCAAATTATTACGTAAATTATTTTGTTCAGTTGTTAAGCGTTGAAGTTGCCATAACAACGTGTTGTGACATTTTTTACAAGATAGAGGATAAAGTTTTCCCATTTTCTATACACGATGAGTTCTCTATCAGATATTTCAACAATAATAATTAAACAACGAATTAAAGTTGCACCGAAGAATAGAATTAAAACGTTGCATAACATTATCTTTGAAAATGAAGGCGATAGAAATAATAGGAAAAGATTACGTGAATTCACTGGCTTTGTATTTGAAAATGAAAAACAACAGCAAATGAAGGTTGATTTTATAAAAGAAAACATGACATATGAAGACGTAGTTTCGGCATGCATAATATTAGGGGTTAGACGACGAAAATGGCAGTACAAACGATGATGAAGAAGAAAAGCATAAAGAAGATGAAGAAAGACGCAAGGATGAAGAAAGACGTAAAGATGACGAAGAAAGACGTAAAGATGAAGAAGAAAGACGTAAAGATGTAGAAGAAAGGCGTAAATATGACGTAGAAAGACGTAAAGACGAAGAAGAAAGACGGAAATATCAAGAAAGACGTAAAGATGTAGAAGAAAGACGTAAAGTTGAAGAAAAAATTCGTAAAAATGAAGAAAAAAGACGTTACGAAGAAGTAAAAAGACGGGATGAAGAAAAAATACGTAAAGGTGAACAAAAAATGCGTAAAGTGGCGTTCGAAGCGCTAAGTGGTGAAGAAAAAAGACGTATACATGAAGAACTAGGCCACGAATATAGAAAATATGTATTTGTAAATATGGATAATGATGGAGACGAAGATTATGAAGACGATTTGTTCGAAGAAAAATCTGAATTCTTATTTGCAAAAAGACATTCAGAAGAAGAAACGAGTAGCAATGATGGAAGAAGATGCGTATATGAAGATATCAAATCAAGCTATAGGAACACACAAAAAACAAGTAAAGATAATGCAAGAAAACGTAGAGATGACTACAGGAGAATGCAGACACATGAGAACTTTAATACTGATGATGATGAAGAAGAATACCATGATGATAACATTCGAAGAGGTAACGAGAGATCCCAGTTTTCGTTGACATTTAGAGATGTCGAAGAATCCGTGAGAGCATTTGATGGAAAACAAGATTACTCAGTAGAACAATTTATTGACGACTTTGAAGAAAACGCAGCTATTTTCGGATGGAATGAGATGCAGAAATTAATATTCGCCAAAAAGTTGTTGAAAGGTGTAGCGAAGTTGTTTATACAATCCAAAGACAGACTGAAATCATGGGACAAGTTGAAGAGTGCACTTAAGAATGAATTTGGAAGCAAAATAAACAGTGCAGATGTTCATAGAATGTTATCGAAGCGAAAACGAAATGCTGATGAAAGTATGCAGGAGTATTTTCTAATCATGAAAGAATTGGCATGTAAAGGAAAAATAGAACACGATGCCCTTTTCCAATATGTTATAGATGGTGTTTCAGAAAATTTTAGTAACAAGTCTGTCTTATATGGAGCGAAAAGTGTTAGAGATTTTAAAGATAAACTGGAAATCTATGAGAAGATAAGCAAGCAGTATCCAGTTCAGAAAAATAGACCATCTAAAGACGATAAGAGAAAATATCATGAACATACCGAGTTGAGTGATACTGACAAGAGGAAGCAAGGTCTACGATGCTTTAACTGCGGAAGTATGGGACATCGTTCCACGGAATGTTCTCACAAAAGCAAAGGACCAAAATGTTTTAAGTGCAACCTCTATGGGCACAAAGCAGTGGAATGTGACAAGGAAAGTGACAGTACGAAGGCAACTTTGACCGTGCAAAATGAAGTAAGCAATTCAGAAAGCAAGCTAATGTTGAAAAGAATTGAAATTAACGGTATCAAAATAAATGCTCTCGTTGATACCGGAAGTGCGGTTAATATCATAAATCAGAAGACGTATGAACTGATTGATGAGCCCAAATTACAATCCACCACAGTGACCTTAGTAGGATTTGGACAGCAAGAAGTATCACCACTTGGGTATTTCCAATCTGAAGTAGTTATTGATGACGAAATATTTCCTACGACGATCTACGTAGTTTCTACAGGAATTATTAAAGTTGACGCAATACTAGGTGTAGAATTGTTATGTCAAGCCGAAATTATTATTAACCAAGATGGCATCTCTATAAAGAAGAAATCTTCTGTTTCTTTGCTACACATCTCTACTTATAGTAACGCAGCAGATATATCGATAGATACAGAGGCTGGACAAGAAGAAAAAGAAGTAGTAAGGTATTTGGTAGACACGTACGTACCTAAACAACTTACAGAAAGAAAAGATATTAACATTGAAAGGTCAATTATTCTTAATGATGAGAAGCCTATTTATCAAAGACCGAGAAGTTTACCATTTCCTGAACGACAAGTATCTAATCAAGTGGAAGAGTGGCTTGCAGATGGCATCGTGGAACACTCTTCATCAGAGTATGCCAGTCCAGTAGTAGTTGTCCCCAAGAAAGACGGTAGCAAGAGAGTCTGCATCGACTATCGTAAAATTACCAAGGTGATAGTCAAGGATTGTTACCCCTTGCCCTTGATAGAAGATCAATTAGATAGAATGCAACTAAAGCACGCGTGGATGCTCTAAGACTACATCCAATGTTAATAATGAGAGTGAAGATGCGAGACAAAACCAACTTGGATACAAAACGTCTCCTGGAAGAAGAGCAGATTCAAGATTTCGTAGACTCGCGTGAAGAATGTCGTCAACATGCCAAGCAGAGAATTTTGAAAACCAAAGATGAAAACCGTAGAACTTACAATCTAAGAAGACGACCAGCATCACAGTATCGCTTAGACGAATTGGTAAAGATCAAGAGAACACAGTTTGGACCTGGCCTTAAGCTGAAATCGAAGTTCCTGGGTCCGTACCAAGTAACCAATGTTAAGCAGAACAGTACCTACGACGTGGAGAAAGAAGGGGTTCACGAAGGCCTATGTAAAACCTCTACCTGTGCAGAATTCATGAAGAAATGGGCCATCTACGATGCTTCCACCTCATCGGAGTCCGATGAGGACCAGGATAGCCGAAATGTGGGATCGAGTATAGAGAATAGACAATGGGTGCAATCCCATGACAACTGGGAGTCATAACAACGAGAATGTCAATAATAGTCAGTCAACTCCGTATCGGTAAGCCGAACGTCATGTTTTTTGCGCGTGTTAAATAATAAGTCGTTGTTAATTAATTACAGTCAGTGCGAGCCTGAAGACGATCCCTAGACAACCCACAACCCTGAAGAAAACAGAGTTCCAGTTATTAGTTATTGTTTCAATTATTATTTTTATCCTTTGTTTGAATAAAGAATCAAGAATTTCCCACAATATTATACAGGGCGTTAGTTAAAAATGTGGCAAAAATTGAAGGAGTAGTTCTGTGAACTATTTTAATATTTTGTCCATTAATGATTTTTGAAAATCCGCTTTGTTTCGAAGAGATACTCCCAATGAAAAATTCTTCAATCGCAGTGGCGGAGATCTGCGGGTATATCGTTAGCTATTTTTATTAATTTCTACGCCACTTGCCCTATGAACATGTTCCTTGCTGCCCTATGTTCCCAACACGCTTGAAATTATGTTGAAATCGGCAAAATTTTCTTAGCCGCACCTTTTTGCACATATTTCATTTTTACCAATTAGTGACTTCATAAGCTAATGACCCCTTTTTAAATTCAAGAAATGCTAACTGGATTGTTTTTTTTTAAAGCAGACTTCAGAATGGAAATTTTTTATTACTAAAGCCTCAAATAATTGGCTTTCAATCGGCAATGTAATCAAGTATGAACTGAGAAAAATAATAGGCAGGCTAGAAAAACTCAGTTCTAGAGTGATCGTCAGCTGTCAGTAAATTACCGATCAGCGTAGGTAGTACCCTCACAATTAACTAGGTCGCTTTCTGGAATCGCGAGGTCTATATAAAGATATTCAATTAATAAGTAGTTTTCATAAATTATTAATACTCAGTTTTACTTTCATAATTGGTTGTTATTATTGTCGTTAATTGGACAATGGATTCTCTTAATAAGTCAGCGATTGTTGAGAAAAAGTGGTCGCGACAAACATTTGGTTGTTACGTTTTATTTTTTATTTTGATTGCATATCTTACATAAAGCTTTTAGGTGCAGGTTGAGAACATTTAGTGATTGCTGATGAACAGATAAGGCTGATGAAGCTCTAATTCCTGAGGATGCCCACCACCCTGCCATCACAGAAAACAAGAAAACTCGTTCCCCAATGCAACACTGGGCAACTATAATTTTCGCAAAGCCAACTTTCCACTATTGTACGATACACTGCTGAATACTGGATGGAAACTCTATCAATACCGTCGATGATGTTGACGAGGCTTGCTCTGTGTTTTATAATGTCCTTTATGGTGTGTTGGATAGATGTGCGCCTAAGTATATTAAACGTCACAACTCTAGATACTTCCCCTGGTTTACAGCGATGATAATTCGATACCTGCGTCATAAGACTTTCTTCTGGCGTCAAAACAAGCGGAAAAATGACTTATTAGCTGTAGTTTTCACATCTAAGTCGTCAGATTAAGATTGACATTGACAAGATAGCTTACAAGGCCTATATAATCCGTACCGAAAAAACAATCAAAACCGATCCATCTAAATTCTTGGCATTAAAAAAACAATAAATCGTCGTCCACCATGCCGAGCACAATGCATCACAACGATGCCTGCCTGCGTAATCCTACAGACGTACTAAATGCATTTGCAAGCTTTTTTTTAGTTAGTCTTTCTCCACGCCAATCAACTCAATGCCGCCCGTCACCTTAAATGCGATACTAGTGTAGGTACGTTTACCATCTTTTACGGAACATGACGGAACAGTAGCGTTGAAGAGGTTAAAAAACAAACTCACAATAAATCAGGACGGTATCCCGGCATTTCTTCTGCGTGATTTCTCTGATATCTACGCAGTACCTCTTGATAAGATCCATCACGCTGCCTGCTATAGAGGTCACAGTCATATTTCCTTTTTTCAGAGCGGTTTTGTTCGAGGGAACGAGGGGGAGCTCTACGGTTACAAACTTGGTCTGTAAGATACAGTTCATTGCTGAGGCTCTCGATTCCGGATCTCAGGTGGATGTTATCTGTATGGACCTATCAAAGGCTTTCGACCGAATGGACCATGCCTTACTGATTCATAAATTAGATGTTTTTGGATTCTCTCCTGATATTGCAAATTTATCAGTAGTCTCATCGAAAGACTATGTATCAACATCAGGAGTCCCTCAAAAATCTATTTTGGGTCCTCTATTATTTTTAATTTTTATTAATGCTATAGTTTCCAGCCTGAGTGTCCGGTGTCCGCTGTCTGCTGATAACCTAACAATATTTACAGTAGTTAACAGTGTTGAGAGCTGTGGGCTTCTTCCTTCTTCAGCAAAATCTGCTTAATGTGCTTGATTGGTGTCAGCAAAATAATTTGGACCTGAACGTAAATAAATGCAGTGTCATGTCGTACAGTAACTCTCGTGCTCCGTTTCATGGCACTACTGTACAGCGATCTGATATAATTCGTGACCTCGGTGTAATTTTTGATAAGAGACTATCATTTACAGCACAAGTCGAGACCGTGGTCAACGAGGCATTAAAGAAGTATTTCCTAAAAAGCGCAACTTATAAAAATCCCAATTACTGACAACATGAAATTTGTATAGCCCTGTATATCCAGGTATCTACCTAATATTAACATAAGAAAAAAAAAACATGAAAATCCTTACTTAATCACCTCTCAGCGCCCATCACTATTTGTGATTTGCATCATTGCAACGGTCATCCGAAGAGGCAGAGGGGGCTCTGATATGCTTCCTCTGTCAGGTCGTGAGCGTTGCTTGAATGTGGAAGAGAATTGTTTCTTGTTTGTTATTGTAATGGCCTTCTTCGAACTGGAGCCCGTTTATTCCCAGTTCCGGTTAGTCTGGATCCTGGCCGCCGGAACTGAAATGAGTATTTACGATTCTGATAGCTTCCACGCCATATAAACAGCAATAACCCCTTGGTCTTCTTCCGAAACATACTTGTTTCTGGGAGACAATCGGAACTTTAAAGATGTGGAAAAGGTGAAGAACCTTTCATTAAACCTGAATGGTACACGTGTTTTTTTTTCTCACTGGGTTGGTATAAGCCATCTGACAGAATAATAATTAATATATGAGAAACTCTTAAAAAATCTTACTTTCAGAAAATTAAACTAATTTCATATTTGCTCTTAATAACTCTATTTTTAGTAAGATAGGAGAGAAAAGATTTATTAGATAGATAGCAGTATAGACTGTTACAGGTTACAGGTGTCACAGTGTAGTCATACTCGTATCGAGGACCCTTTACGATAAAAAAAAAAAAATAAAAAACACTTTTTTTAATGTCTTCAGTGTGAACTAGAACCACAACCAGGAATGAAGTACCTAGACCAGGTGAGAAGAAGGAAGTTCCTAGTAAACGTGGTAAACTGGTGAAAGTTTCAGAAGAGACTATTAATGCTTATTACGCCTATAGTGTAAAATGGAAAACAATATACGTCTTTTTGACGTCACTAATTGGTTGTCTTTAATTACGTGAGATATTGCTTACGAAAACGACGTAGCTTCGATGTCGTAGCTTCGACTTGCAGAGACTATTGGACTAGCCTAGGGAACAATAATTCTAATTTTGTTGTTAATTGAACCGACTTCAGAATAAATAAATTTACTTTATGTTTTTAGAGATTAACTGATTTTATCACCTCCTTTCACACAACGTTGCCTAAACGTCTAAAAGCAGCTGAAGAAGTTGATCTAGAGACATTACGAACAGAAGTAGTTTTTAATATCATCAATAGATATTTACGAGACACAGGTAGCGGAGACACGTGATTATAACGTCATATTTTGATGATAAATCCTCACTGGAGTGAGAAACCTATAAGTGACGTCGAAAGTACGTCGTTCTAGTACCCAATCTCTCACTTAATTAAAGACAACCAATTAGTGACGTCAAAAAAACGTATGTTGTTTTCCATTCTATATTATAAGCGTAATATAGCACGAAATTTGGGAAGTATTTTTTCACGCATCCTCAAAACCAACTTTGAAAAGCTTTTGATTTTTACGTCAATAAATTGCGCCTGTGCTATATGAGTGTGTGACGTTTCATTATTATCATGACGTCGTTCTCGTTGATAATTTCAGCCGAACACCAAAAAATTACATCTTATTGATGTTGCTCCGATACCTGGTGAACTTGTCCAGAAGATTGTATTGTACCGCACCAGAGTACAGTAGTTATGTGTACGAGGGAGAACGTTACCAAAAAGGGAACATCTGCCAGCGTGGTGTCCTGTATGAGAACTATTATAACAGAACGAGAGATACTGGTCTAGTTTGGGTAACCTTCCACTTGACATCCTAGAAGTATGAAGTAAGATCTAGAAGAGGGAATGAAGACCGAAATCATACAAAGTCACCCTCCTGTCATCAGTTATGATGTAAAACAAGCTGGTCAGCATGATTAAACTAAACCGGAGGGAGTTTAAACTACTATTTAAACTGTTGGAGTGCTCACCGGTACACGAGTTTCAGCATGCAGGTACTTATATCTGACAGAAAGTGTCATGTCCATGAGGTATGACTTTAATATTACATACGTAGAAGCTATGGGGTTGAATTTTTTTTAGTTTACAAGATAGGCCAATGTGGCATACTTTATCGAA
The DNA here is from genome assembly GCA_910589415.1 of Malachius bipustulatus. Lineage (NCBI taxonomy): Eukaryota > Metazoa > Arthropoda > Insecta > Coleoptera > Melyridae > Malachius > Malachius bipustulatus. Next base: position 35,501,357 of record OU342634.1, on the reverse strand, counting down.
AGCCTCACTGATATGTTGATGAATGCAGCGGAGTAGTTTTTTTTATTAGATATTTGTTCTGGTAGGTACCATGTTTTCTGCGAAAGCCTAATATTTGATGATTTAATATGCTGCTTTTCTGCGAGTGTTGTTTCTAGTCGCTTGAAAAGCAGTCGATTATAGGGAGGAGAGGAGACTGATAGGCCTATTTGAGATAAGCATGTTTTGGAATGTGAGGATGGATCCATTTGGTAGGGGACTTACACGAGTTTTTTAACCTTGCCTGTTCCTGTTCTACTGGATCCATCTGAAAAGGCTCGAATACATTGGACAAATATTCTGCTAATACTTGGGCTTTATAGTGTCAATTCTCGCCTATTTTCCATTTCCATATTTAACTGGCGGTGTTGGTAAAAATGGTCTTTTCAGATTTTTTGTTCAATTGTTTCTTTATAGTTCTCTTGTGACTTATTACAATTATTTCTCTTATCGCATGCCAGTCTGAAGTTCTATCACTTTGTCTGAGTTCCTCTTTTTTGTTATTTTTTCGTTAAGTGTTGCGAATTTTTTTGTTTTATTGTAGATACTTGGAACATATATCTGCAGTATACTGCAGTTTGCGTGGAGGTAGTTACAGTTTATCAACAGCCAAAATCTGTATGATTTTTGAATGGATTGTGCAGCATGCTTCATTAATGCAGCAAGTTAATTTTTTGTGTTATAAACATATTCTGCTCCAAAAAGAGGCCTGCTTCATTGCATTTTTCGGCTCAACGGCAGTATTAATTCGAATTATTTCGAAAATAATTCGAAATTTCCAGAAAAAAATACAAAATTTTCTAAAATTTGTCTTGTTTTTAATATTTTGTTAATTTTAAAAAAAATTACAAAAATGATCGACTCTTAATAATTAATAATAATCCTAACCAATCCAGGCCAACCAGGAGTGATTCGCATACTCACTGATGCATGGTCACTGATGAGGTGCCAATTTTTTTATCATTATTGCCAACTGATGATGTTCGAACGTAATAAAATTACAAACACCATTCGACATAAAATTAAATGACAAACATTATTCCCCTTGCCTGATTTAGGTCCTTCTCTCGTTTACTTTATAATTATTCCTAAAATCTCTAAGATTATTTTTTGCGAGATTGAAGTTCCGGTGCCGCATCTTCGGTGAGGAGAACAGAGAGGAAACGGGTATATAAATTTAATAGCGTTTCGGGGAATAGCTCCTTGGTGGTCGATGTTTATGCCTTAGTTAATGCGCGAACAATGTGGATTGTCGAGAACATAGAACATGGCCCAGATCCGGGCGGGGATCGGGGGCATGGACACACAGCTCAATCCCACGATCCATCCATCGGGACCCGGGAGCCCATTCACTTTGGTCTAAAACACCGCGGTTTAACAGCACCGCAAAGAGTGCTCGTAAAACCAGGGGCGTTCGAGAGATGCTACAATTTTAATCAAAGAAATAGTTGTCAATTAATTCTCCTTCCACATAAGTTCCCTTTCCCACATCCTTTTCTTTCCTAATCGTTATAATAACCCTAATCGTTTATTAAATACCACAAAATAATGTTTTACTAACGCTAAAATTTGATTGTAACAATTTTCTATCAAGAAGCCCGCCGGAAAACAAATCCGGTAACGATCAAAAGATCGCATGTAATCATAACCATAGCAGTGATAAAAAAAAGTTTTGTTTAGAATTAAAAGAGTGTAGAAAATCATAACAATGACGCTTGAAATTCAATTAAGCAAAATGTTAATTAAGTAGGTACATCTAACATCCATGTTGCCAGTTTCACTTTTTATAGATAATAATAATATCCAAAAAGTAGAAGCCGATAGAATATTTTTACTATTTTTCTGGCATTACTTATTAGAGGTAAGAGGTTTTCAACAACTTACTCAAGCGAGTTTCGCTATTTTTAGGGCACAGTGTGTAAAAAAAGATATTATTAAAAAAGATGAGGGAAAGAGTATTAAAACGAATAACACATAATACATACAAACATAACAACAAAAAAATTAATCAAAATATGGAAAAAGACAAAAAATTATTAATTTTCAATATTATTACTTTCCTAGGTTAATATTTTTTGCCACGACGCCTCTGTGTTGAATTCATTCATGCCAATTCAAAAGGGAATGCCCAAACCTCTGTCCAAAGAATACCACTTGGTATTCTATTCTTTCGGTATTCACTATTAGATGATTGAATCAAATTGTAAGGCATGCTTTTGTAGTTAAAGCTCGAATCGGGAGTACCTGTATAACTGTAGTTTGCGTGAGAATTTATTTCATAAATGCATGAAACGAATTCAAAGTGAACGCTCTTTAAATGAAATTTAAAGAAGTTTTTAGTAACTATAAAATAACTGCATGAGAGTCTAAAAGGGCCAAAAAATATTTTACATGCAAATATTAGTAAATTTAAAGTGTGCCCACTTCCTTATTCACTCTGTCACACGAGTAAATTTGACTATCTCACTTGTCTCTTCGAATCTTCGCTGGATTTCATTGCCAGACTCTTCCAGAAACGGTTTCCTCTTGTTTAGTCACTCTTTTTCTTCTTCCAGACTCAAAATACACTACCACTAAAAGCTGTTTCTCGGTACAGGTTCAAGACTACCGTGACTTGCGTCGACGAGGCCGTCTTCTATTCATGACAGAGGCAGAAATTCTCGAAACATCAAGAGAGATATCACTTTTATTTCGAGTACTGAGTACTGTCCAGAAATACCTGTTTTCGATATTGTTTTTACATGTTCCACGTAACCTCAGTTGTATCGAAGATATTTCGTTTGGTTTCTCGTAACAATACATAGGTACATCTACCTACATACATAAATCACAAACACATTTAAGAATCATTAACCATAAGCCCCTATTCCAGTACCTATACTCAATAAAACAATATTGCAAGTTTTTTTGATTGGTGCAAGATCACCTTCACGACGTAGAAAACATTGGCGGTTTAAAATTAGGGACAAAAGCCTTAAATCTCCGCCACCGGGATAAGAAAAAAACTTTACTCAGCATTAAAAGAGTAGTTTCATATCAACATAAAGTATGTACGAGCACTGAATTCTGTATCTCAAACAGTTCCTCAAATATCATCAAAAAAACATTTCAAAAAACAAAAAAAGCTCTCCAAAACAATATATTTGCGGGGACCCACGTTAATAGAAACTTTTTTCTTTAGAATAAACCTAAGAATCACCCCTCGCCCTCCCAAAATCTCTCGCCAATATTTGGAATAACCGCCCTGCATTTGTAAGGCGGCAGCACTTTGACAGATGGTTGCAAATTTTGTCATTTGTCTCCTCAGCATAAGTAAAGGTAAGCGTCACGCAGATCTATTGGTAGGTATTTCTCTTCTTATTGCAAATACTGGAGTCTTTTCTGGGTAATCCTCCACTTTACGTCGCCGCCATAATGCGCGTGCGCGGAATATATCAGGTCAGGTGGCAGTTTAGAACAACAAATGCATGCAATGTTGCCATCATCTTTATTTGCAGGATCTATTATCAAATAATGAACTTGTTAATCTTGATAATAATGAATTACCTTGTTGATAATCAACGAATTATTATTAATGCATGATAATAAAAACACATTTTATGTCAGGTCCTTTGGTCAGGGTAGGTTTTTTTTCATTTTAAGGAAATTTTGGCCAGTCGAATAAAAAATGCGGATCACTATAAATCAGGTCTTTGGTCAGGGTAGGTTTTTTTTCCTTCAAATGTCCTTAAAATCAAAAAAAAACGTACCCTGACCAAAGACCTGAAATCAAGATTAAAAAGTTCATTATTATTTTGATAATAGGTAGATCCCTCAAATATAGGTATTGTAAATAAAGCTGGCAACTATGCATGCATTTGTTGTTCTAAACTGCCACCTGACCTGATATATTCCGCGCACGCGCATTATGGCGGCGACGTAAAGTGGAGGATTACCCTTTTCTGTTTTAAAATGTATTTAGGAAGCTCGATTAATTTTCCCGTTGTATCACTGGGTATAAATTTTTTTATACGCAATTAGTGTTTGGAGGAGTTGGGAGTTTTTTGTTCTGAAATTAGACACTAAGTTGCGATAGATGATTGTTTTTTTGGTGAACAACTGAAAACAGTTTTTGAAAATTATAAATTCATCAAAAATCGTGAATTCCACCCCTATTCCGCGGTCTAGACTTGATTGATTGACAGAGAAAATTTCACGCCATCAATTTTCAGCCAATAAAGTACGAGCATTGCTTACCGTTGCCATGGTTATTTGTGTATTATATCGGAAATTTTCTCCTCCAGGGGTAAGCTGGAGAGTATTATAGTGGAAATTTTTTGACGTTTAAAAGTGACAACTAGGAACTTTATAAACGTCAACTGTTGACTGTTGCTGTTATTAATATTAATCAACCAATGCGTTTTGTTAAAGTTTCTATTATAATTTATTATTAAAGTGATGTTTTCGCGTATTACCACATATGAAATCACGGATTCACTATCGAAAAAATGATCTGAAGAAACCTAATTTACCTAATTTAGTAATTCTATTTGAAATAGGTAGGTACTTACCATATATCTATTACTCCTATATCGCCAGCCTCCTATCCTAGCCTGTAAGTGGAAAGTGTGCCGAGAGACAGAGATGCTAGATATGAACTGCGCATGTGCGAATATTATTTACATAATGTGATAATAGTATAGCTGATGCCAGATCTAACGAAAATTCTGAGATCTTATGATTTTGAATGAAATTCTCGATTTTGTAGATTCAATTAAGCAGATTCAATTAAACACAATTATGCAAATAATTCACTACCTACACAAAAGTTTTATTTGCATTTTTGAAGCGTCAGACAAGTAATATTAGGTTAAATCTCAATTTAAATGTATTTTGAATCTAGTTTGAATTATTACCTTTAAAAATAAAATTTAAGTTTGTTTTACTATCTTTCTCAATTTTTCATGCTATAGGAAAAAAGTAATGACTTAGATTGATAGATTCAGGAAATGCATTAGTTAGTGGCCCATCAGCTTATGATGCTCATTTTCTTCCCTTGTGATATACCTAATATATTTTTGGAATTGGAAATTTTAAGACTTTGCATCCCTGGATAAAGGAAAAGGAAATGGATAAAAAAGAGACCAAGTATTAGGTAATTGATTTTATTTTTTGAACAATATTGAACACTGTTTCTCATAATCACTTATTTTAATTGCAATAATATTAGTAACCAATAAAATTAGTAAACAATAATATTAGTTAAAAATCAAAAAAAAAAAAAAAAAAAAAAAAAAAAAAAAAAAAAAAAAAAAGTGTAAATAAACATTGTAAATATAGACAGCAAAGTTAATAATTTGGAAGATATTCATTGATTGATTTTCTTTTTTCATCTCGAGTTGTATTGATGAACTTTTGCAATGTCTCTTAGGTGTGCCGGTTGTAGTGGACCGTTCATGGGTGGAGATGTCGTGGCTACTTGTGGCATTTGTTTGGGTCTGTATCACGCTAACGAAAAGTCTAGTGAGGGTTCTGGACAAAATTGCTCATCTGCGTCATCCACTGAAATAAGGGTTATCAAGATGAAATCAAGGAATCTAATGGTTTATCGTTGCCCGGAATGCACTAAAAATGGGGGTGTTAGTCCTAGCATGTTTGAGGTTATTGCTAAACTTCAAGAATCTGTAGATAAACAAACTTCTGCATTGAAAGAATCATCTGATAAATTGTCTACTATTTCGGAGACCTTGGATGCCCTAACGAAGGTGGATATACCTAAAATAAATGAATCTGTTGCAGGCCTTGTTGTGTCTTATAAAAACTTAGATGCCAAAGTTGATGATTATATATCTGATAACAACATAAATATTGAAAGTTTGCAAAAGAAATTTAATGCTTTAGACGGTAAAGTTGATTCTCTGAGTAGTAATTTCGCCGCTGCCGATAGAGCAGCTTCCCTTGGCAAGGAAAACTCTTTATTATCTGTTGATAAATCGACTTGCACATTGAACATTTTAAATGAGATAGAGGATAGGAAGTATCGTGAAAATCATCTTATCATATATAATGCGAAAGAGCAACTTAAGCAAAATAATGTTAAACTTAAGAGAACATATGATTTTGAGCTCGTTCTCGAGTTACTTATAAAGATTCAAAATATTACTACTAAACTTGACCCTAAAAAAGTCAAGAGAATTGGCAAATTTGTTAAAGGGAAAACTCGCCCTCTCTTAGTAAAATTTGATAACAGGGAGGATGTGACCAATGTCATCACTCATTGGCGTGATGTTCCAAGACAAGTGCATGTCTCGTATGACTTGACCAAGCTTCAAAGATCTTCATACAATAGCTTAAAGGATCAAGCTAGTGATTTCAACATCAATGTTAATAATATACAGAAGAATATCAAACAGGTAGTTAAGTTTGTAAATGGAAACCCTAAACTGGTTACTGTGAAGATCGATCCTCTGATGAAAAGTGTAGCACATGGCGAATCTATCTATGAGTCTTCTGATGAGAATCAAAAAAACGAGTAAAATCAGCGGGCAAAAATTTGATTGTATACTATCAGAACGTACGTGGTATGCGTACAAAACTAAGTGTTGTTCAGCGTAGTATTGGATTGTTGGTGCCATCACCTGATATCATTGTTCTGACAGAGACTTGGCTTCACGCTGGAATTCTCGATTCTGAAATTGGTTTATCAAATTATAATATTTTTCGTCGTGACAGGCATAGTGTTATAGATGCTCCTAAAGGTGGCGGTGTTCTGATAGCCGTAAAAAATCAACTAAATTCTAAACTTGTGTTTAAGAGTGAAATTATTGAAGAAATCTATGTGGAAATAAGTGAGTTGTCAAGGAGTCTTATCGTTGGTTGCTTTTACTCTCCTTATGTAGAAAATGAAACATTTAGTTCTCATGTAAACTCAGTCGAAGAGTTAGTTGATTCATTTGTGAATCACGATTTTGTTATTATGGGTGATTTCAATCTTCGTGAGACTGTTTGGCTTAACTATAGTGATACAAGTGACAACTTATATGCAGACTGTTTTTCTGCTGATGCATCTGTACAATTAAACTCAAGTCTAATTATGAATATGTACTCGTTTTTTGGCATGTCTCAATATTATCCGGTTCATAGTAAGAAGGGTTATACATTAGATCTGGCGTTTTCGACCCTGTCTGAAGGTAATATACGTCAAATATCATCTACGGATTCTCTTCTACCATTAGATGTTCATCATGAACAGGTTTTCTTTGAATTAGAGTGTAAGCAGTTTTGTGATATTAAAACTAACAAAAACAGGTTAAATTTTGCCAAGGCTGATTATATTGCTATAAATGAAAAATTAGATAATGTAAAGTGGGAAGAGCTTTTTGTTGACAATGATATCGAGGTCAATGTTGGTAAGTTTTATTCTGTGTTGGATAACATAGTTGCTAATCATGTTCCATTGAAAATGGGTTTTGAAAGTACGTACCCTTGTTGGTACACACAGACTTTGATCTCGTGTATTGTCGATAAAAAGAAAGTACATAAGCAATGGCTTAAATTCAATGTTATTGAAGACTATATACAATTTAAAAAGCTTAGAGCTATGTGTATAAGGCAGTCTAAGATTGATAAAGAAAGGTATCTTGAAAGTATAGAAAGTAGATCTGTTAAGAGTAGCAAATATTTTTGGAATCATATAAATAAACTATGTAAATCAACCAATATCCCTGAGCAAATGTTTCTTGGTGACTGCAAAGGTACAAATTCCAGAGATACTAGTAACTTATTTGCTAAAAATTTTGAGTCAATATACCTGAGTTCTCATGGTTCTTTTTGTCATCAATTGCATTTGAATGGTGGATTAGATTTTGAAATTAGTCTTGACGACGTAAGTTGTGCTGTTAACAAATTGAAGGATTCAAAATCAATTGGTTCTGATGGCTTACCGGCCTTTTTTGTGAAGAAATGTGTTGGCAGTATTGTTAAACCCTTGTATTTGTTATACAATCAATCTCTAATTTTGGGCAACATGCCTCGTGTATGGAAAAAAACATTTATTACTCCGGTATTTAAATCTGGTAATAAAAATGATATCCTTAGTTACAGACCTATTGCTATCTTGGGTGCCATTTCAAAGGTTTTTGATGCCATTGTAGCTGATAAGTTGGCAGATCTGTGTTTATTATTTGTGGTTAAAAACCAACACGGCTTTGTTAAAGGGAGATCAACAATTACAAACTTGTTACTTTTTAATGATTATATAGCCAATACTTTAAATTCCGATACTTCGGTAGATTTTCCTAAACAAGTAGACTCTATCTATCTGGACTTTTCGAAGGCTTTCGACTCTGTCAATCATAGTATGCTGGTCTATAAATTGTCCAAGTTTGGGTTAGGTGGTGGAACATTGAAGTGGATCCTATCATATCTTACGAATAGAGAACTTTGTGTACGAATCAAGGGCAATCTGTCTAATAAGTTCATAGCCACATCTGGTGTTCCACAAGGATCGCATCTTGGTCCCTTGTTATTCATTCTGTTTATAAATGATGTCGTCAATGATTTAAGATTTGTGAATGTCCTGATATTTGCTGATGATATAAAGATATTTAGTAGGATTAAAAGTTTTCGTGATCAAGTCTGTCTCCAAAAAGACTTAGATGTTATTTTTAACTGGTCATGTTTAAATAAGCTAAATCTAAATATCTCAAAATGTAAAGTATTATCCTTCAATAGAAGTAAGATTGATAGGTTGCCATTTAATTATACAGTTTCTGGTCGGATTCTAGAGAGTGTTGAGTCCATTAATGATTTGGGTGTCATTTTCCAAGGTAATTTTGAATTTGACACTCATTTGAGAACTGTGTCTTCTAGGGCATATCGTTTATTGGGTTTCCTAAAAAGATCTACGAAAGAATTCAAATCGGTTTCGGCTGTTGTCCACTTGTATAAGGCGATTTTGCGACCCATATTATTATATGGATCTATTATCTGGTCACCTTCTAAAAAGGTTCTTATCAATGAACTTGAGTCGATTCAACACAAGTTTTTTCGTTATGTCGCTTTTAAAATGGGCAACAGTATGAATTATGATGACCATGACTATTCGGTGTTGGCGGCGAAGTTGAAGATTGAGTCACTTAAATCTCTGCATATCTATCATGATATTTATTTTGTAAAAAAAGTAATAATGCGAATTGTTAAATCTGACCCAGTTTTTGATTTATTTGTTGTAAGAAATTTGAATTACTCCTTAAGAGTTGTTAGAGAATTTAAGGAAGATTATACTGCTAAGAACTATATCTACTATTCCTCTGTTCCTCGCTTACGCAGAAAGTGGAACGAAATTGTTGTTCTAAATAATTTAGTTACAAGTAACTTATCTGTATTTAAGAGACAATTAAAAGATGTTGTAAATAGATACTACTGAAGGCTCTGTTATTCTTAGTCACTTGAGCATGTTATTGGCGCTTTTTATTGTTCAATGTTTGATTGGAAATTTATAGAAATTATATTATATTATGTACAGAAGGGTTTTGCCCGTTGATATTAAATAAAATAAAATAAAATTAGTAAGTAAAATAAATTCACATTATTTAGAAATTTTAAATTCTAAAATACATTCTTGCATGTGTTCAAGCATTTACGTAACTTATTTTAATTAATAAAAACAATATTAATTTATTTATAATCTACAGGTGAACCCTTCAAGGTTTACATACAGTGCTTCCCAAAAGTAACGGATAAATTCGATAAAACGGAGAGGGCTGTTTTTTTGAAAAAATAAAAAAACAGGTCGATTTTGTTTTTGAGTTGTTCAACTTTTGACATAATATTTGGGTATACAGGGTGATGCACGAAAAAGTGGTGACGTCATCGGCATTTTTTTAAATGGCAACCCTTATTTTTTATTAAATTTTTTGATACTTCATCCAATTGCCAATACGGTAATGTCATCATTTTGTAACGTTTATAAAGGAAATTTCGGAGAAAATAACTTAATTTCCACAGATTTAATAGATTTAATTTAATTTAATTTAACAGATTCAATTTGATAGACTTAATTTAATAGACAGATCTTATAAAATTACCATGGAAACAGTAATTTTTATTTGATATTTTTTTATTTTTATCGCTAATGTTCCGATTTTCACATCAGTAAAAAGTGCACAATTTCGACTCACAAGCTGTTTCTCAGAAATTTCCTTATTTAAGGTTACAAATTGATTACATTACCATACTGGCAATTAAATGAAGTATCAAAAAATGGAATAAAAAATAAGGGTTGCCATTTAAAAAAATGCCGATGACGTCACCACTTTTTCGCGCATCACCCTGTATACCCAAATATTATGTCAAAAGTTGAACAACTCAAAAACAAAATCGACCTGTTTTTTTATTTTTTCAAAAAAACAGCCCTCTCCGTTTTATCGAATTTATCCGTTACTTTTGGGAAGCACTGTATATATTTTTGTATGACACCTAGATTGGTGTAGGTACCTACCTAATAATAACTGAGGGATATATAAACAGTCCCACTTTATGGAAAGTAGTGTTGTTAGATTGTCCAACTTAACAACTCCGTAATCATTCAGTTATTTCAATAAATTTTCTAATAAAAGCAGTTTAATCATGTGGCATAGATCATAAAAAACATAACACGGCTCTTTCGTAACAGGGTTTGTAAAACATGGCTTGAAATTTGAATCATTGTAATTGAAATTGGCCCCCAAGTGTGTACACATACTAATGTTTGTGGCCGCTCCATCAAAAGTTAATGAATAAACTTTGCAACCGCAGTCGTGCAGTTGTTGTAAAGCAGACACTAATAAATTTGAACGTTCTTCTTTGTTTAATGACTTGATGAGAAAATATCTAATTGGAATTTTCCAATTTTCATTCAAAGAAACTGCCATAAGAACGAGCGCATTTCTGGCTTTTACAATGTTGTCTGAATCTTGGTCTCCATTATTGTCGTTAGTACCCACATCGACTTTTCCGTGGAATGTATCTTTGTCATAGATCACCTGTTCCCGAATAGACATTTCATCTTGAACCAAATTTACCATTACAGGTTTTCCTGTAAGGCGACCGCGCAAAGTAATTGCATCGAAAGCCTCTTTTGTAAACCCAGGTTCTCCATCAACAACTCTGTACCACTCTCTCAATGTTGAAATACCCGGTAGCAGATTATCCCACTTATTCCTGACATATCAATACGCCTTTGGTGAATAAAAATGCAAGGTCAGGGCAAAACTCCTTAATTCCGGGGAATACTTTCCTCTACTTTTCAGTCTCCTTGTAAAAATTTCTCGCATTGTGTCCGTCATTCCACTCTACAACAAGAAATAAAAACATTAGTGTACGTTCCAAATGATTTTTGACTCCAAATGGTACCTATTAATGTTTCATAAACTACCGCGAAAGAACACGTTTTCAATTATTGTATTTTTTTTTTTCACTTTCAAATTTATACTGATGTTCAAATCAAAAATTTTGTTCTAGACAAATTGTAGTGTTAGATTTTTCAATGTTTGATATTCACAAGGATTTACTGAAATTTTGAAGTTTCAAAAACGACCCTTTCGATTTCAAGGGGGGCAAAAAATTAAAATATGCAATTCTTGCATATTTCAATTTGAATTATTTTACTTACAAAAGTAATAAACTTTCTAATATTAAAATATCAGTAGGTATCAATTATTGTGCACTGCAACTAACAAACCCATGGGAGTACAAGTTGTGCAAATTTACAAATTTCAGGTAGGCAGAAATATGACCTCCTCCTATTTTTTTTTATAAGAATGCTTCAAGGAAATTCACCAAAATCGTATTTTCTGCATCTTCAGAGATCATTCCTTTTTTCTGATAGCTGACAATAGACCTTCCAAGGAAGTCACACGTTTCTGGAGACGTCGTTTTGTGGTCTGTAAGGTCTTTATTTTTGCAGTTTTCTTCGATCTTCTTCTTTCACAAACCTTATGATTCGTGACGCACTGCGAGGGCTTGCCACATCCGTTGTCCTTACCTCCGAAATGTATCGGGAATGAAAATATCGCCGTTTCGCCGCAGAAGTTTCAAATACCGTACAGGCTGTAATTAAAATTTACTCATAATTTTTAATTGAGCTTTAAATATAATGAATTTGTAGATTTCATTTCTATTCAATACTCAAATTTATTACCTTTTTCTGCTACTACTGTTGTATCCAATGTCCTTTTCGGAGTGCTGCAGCCGTCATGTGTCACAACAACTTTTTCAGCGGTTTCCGATAATTTCGCAGATATCAAGTCCAATGATTGCTCAATATGTGGATGAGGAGTAGGGCCTTCTGTAATATGTAGTTTGAAGTCACTTAATAAAAATTATAAAACATAGCGCTTACAGTCTATTTTTTATAACTTTATATTCACACTACGGTACATCTAAACAGTGTTAGTTATTTCAAGTGAACAAAAATTGTCGATAATTATTACTGCTATCGAAAAAAGGTTCTTACCATCACTATTTTTTTGCTCTTGTTGCTGCAAAGCACCTTTTGGATTTTTAACATTGATGGATGGAACTGCTCCTAGTTTGAGATGTGTTAACACATAATCTGTGATCTTATCATATTCTTCAAAATGAGGTGAGCAAATTCGCATTCCTATGACACCATCATGTTTATCCTTTAGGTCACATATGCAGCAAGCCATTGATCGTAGGTGTGCGGGTATGTCTCACGATCTGGAAACCTAAAAAAGTTTTCCTTATAATATTGCCATCAAGCGAACCTTCGCGAAATTGTTTAGTTGACGATTCAGACTATTATTTCAAAATGATGTAGATACAAGATATAATATGATGAAAATGACTAGTGCTTACCTGTGCAATGAGATTTTTTTCACCTTGTCGGGGGAGCATTTGCATAAACAGCATTTAAAACCCATTTTTTAGCTATTTTTCTTGACTTTACTTCAAAATATTTGAAGTAATTATTATTATTCACGAATCTGTATCACTGACATATCGAACAATAGGTGGAATCCGAATCATAATGAATGTTCACGTTCATATGACTTGCACAATATGGAACCAGCGGTGCGCCCTCTATGGTCGCGGCAGCAAACCACGATTACATAAGTAAAATCCAAGACTGTGCAACAGAGAGACGATCGTCTGCACTCTACTGTCGGAGACAAGCCTCTCTCTCAAGCTGGCTATATAGGAGTAATACATATATGGTACTTACATAATTTTTCGGATTAACTCACGGCGAATTCATGGGGGTTCGACCACTTTATCTTTATAATTAATTGTATGGCACTTTTTGTTGGTAGAATCCATCTGCTGAGCAAATCCTTGCACTTTGGAAAGAATGCCATCTAATCAATACTAATCATAATTACTATTGTACCGCAATTGTCGACTTATCATTATCAAAAACCACACTCGGCTGGTGAAGTTTAGAAACTAAAATTTGTGTTTGACAGCGCTAATAATGGCGGCGCAGTTATTAAACGTCAGTTTGGCGTTGTCACGTGATTATGTTACGCCGCCATGTCATATTTTTATTTAACAATTAAATTGTAATTTTTCTATTCAAAACTAATTTTGTTGTGAAATTTTCTTTCCAAATACCACTCGAAATCAAATTATACCAGGAAATTTTGTTCCCGCTTACGAATATTTTAAGAAAATTATCCCTCGCCTTCGGCTCGCGATAATTTTCAAAATATTCGTGAGCTCGAAAAAATTTCCGGAAATAATTTGACCTCTAGTGGTATTACATGTGAAAATCTCCAACTGAATAGGCAAAACATTAATTTTTCTCCATTGTATTTAATTTAATAAGTGACGGTTTACTTTCCACGTACGTTTTCTAATATGTATCAAGCGAAACAAAGCTAAGATAGTAAATACGGTGATTTTTCTGCCAAAATCACAAAATTGCGAAAATACTAACCTCCACAACCATTGCAAGAAAGTTACTTCTGAAGAGTTCTTTTAACAAACTCATTTCTTTGCCGAAATAGTTCCCAGTTTTTTTTTAATAGACTCGTGAGCGTAATAACGGTTAGTTCCAGTTCATGCAACAATCGTTCGTGCAAAAACTGTTTTATGGATTCGGTCTAGAAAGTTACCATCTTCAAAGTTAGTTACACCTTATCGTATACTCGGGTATTCTGCAACCGCGTTTCATGTTGAAAGATTTAGGCGAGCGTGAACTTTTCTGGTTAGCTTGGACTTTTCCATATTATCAGAAAAATTGTTTTCCCATTGTCCAGAATGTGGTTCACTGTAATAGACCCTGAGAGAATCGTTTAGTGAAAAAGATAATAATGGTTTAGGGACAGCTTGAAATGGGGCTTATGGATGGGATCACGTCAGGTTTGCGATCTCTGCCAGAGGATGCGATATTTGATGCAGATATATGACATAAGCTCATTAATAATCATACGTGTGATTATTAGAGAAATTCCGAAGATACATGGTTCATTTTCGGGTTGGTTGGTTCTTGCACTTGAGGACACGAATAATCGAATCTCTCTAATTTATTTTATTTTTCAATTGATTATTAGGGACTCGATACTCTTCGTAAATCGGTAGGTATTCAGCAGACTGCTTCGAAAATTTTTTCACTGTGATCATTTTAAGCAACCACAGAAAAGAGCATTAATAATCGTACTTACTAAAAACTAAAAGTCCCTTTGGAGGGGTTTTTAGGAGAGTTGATCCACCCCAAATCTGCAGATGTAACTGGAATAAGTAAGATCTACATTTCTGTCCTTTATTGTTATATTAATTGTTAGTACAACGGCAATTATTTCTAATTCCGCTGGTTACATAATTTTGTCCATGTAAAGGTCAATAATCTGACTTTGTGAGTTTGGTTACCTCAGATTTTTAAGGCCCTTCAACTTAATGTCCATACCGTTTTACAATAAACAATGTAGTAATAATTGTACTCACATGATCGTGTCATTCGTATCAGGATCAAAATTAACTGCAAGGGATCAGGTGTTTATGATGTTAATATTAATTTGGCGTTTTCAGTTCAATGAACAAGGAGGTGAAATCATGTACCTACTCCTTAAAATGGCCCCATTAGAAGCAATTTTACAATAACAGAGTCTCCGCTATCTACGAGTAAATCTATACATAAAGCATTGAGCTTGTATGTTGCAAAGGAATTGGTATAAATTTAACCATGCAAAAATATCCATACATCCATATACATAGGCATTAGTAATCATACATCAAGGATCCTGGCAAAATCTTTGTTCATTTGCTATTCGAATTGTCACAGAAACGGTAAAATTCTCGGATTTGCTATGTTGTTGAATTGCTGCTTATTGTTATGCTAGTACGTATATTATTGAATCCAGGAAGTTATATATTACTTAGGTAACTCTTATTTACACATTTTAATGTAAATAATCTGATATAACAAATTCAGGTCAGAAAAAGTACGTAGTTGTATTTTAAATTTAATAATCAGCAACAAAGTAATATCAGTCTATAAAATTGATACCAGAGCAGTACACTTATTTCAAACTATTAAAGTTTACGTTATATTATATGTTCGTTCCATTTAATAGCAATAATATACCTAGTGCACCTATAAAGATAACAATTCTGTGTCCTTAACTGGAGTTTGAAGTTCATGTAGGTAGGTAAATCCTCAAATTAAAGGTAATGAATGACTACTACTAGAAAACGCAGCAATAAAGAAAATATTGTGATTAAGTTTCTTCGTTGAATTGGGTTATAGAAATTAAATAGAAGAATCTGTTCAAAAAAGCTGTAAATGCAAGAAATTCTCATTCTATGTGAAAGATAATATCTCTTTTAAAATAGCTGAAAGTAAACTAATATAATGGCTCACAGCACAGGTACAGGTTGTATGAGAGGCTGGAACGTGGGCAAGAAATAACGGATTAAGAGTAGAAACTGTCTTCTCGGAAGGTGGTAGCCAAAGGACTACAACAGCGAAACGCCGGTTCTTTTAACCAACACTGATGGTGAATTCAAGGTTTTAGTTAAATCAGTCAATTTTATTGTCAAGACGGACAGGCTTTCAGTTTCGCTGGAACTTTAAAATCTTAAAAGTCATAAAGTGCTTCAGTACGACACGCTGCACGTTAAAATCCACGTACAATCAAGATTTTTTAACACTTATAAGTTATATTTACGTGAAATTAGCTCCCATGGCCTTAAAATAATTATTTAGCGATCTTTTTAGAAGCGAATAAACAAGGTATTGACGATAAATGGAAAGAATGAACATGAATATGTTCTCCGGCTGCCATTTCTGTCACAAAAGTCCTAGGCAACTTTTTTGTTTGTTTTCTAGAAGTCAAAGCAGCTTAACTAAACTGAAGCCTATGACCTAAGCTATCTCACGGCTGGCTACAACTTAAATCCAAAGGGAATCCGGGATGTTTTTCCGTAGTCCTTATTGAAGATTTTCTCCGAACGTTTCGTCTTCGTCCACAACTGGGGTAGACATCAACCGTTCAGTGTGCGCAAACGATAAGCGGTGTTTCCACTCCTCGTGTGCACTGATTGACAACTGACCTGGAAGAGCGAACTGTTTGTGGACTGAAAATCCCAAGTGGTCGAATTGGTTGTACTCGTATATATCCTTGGTTATCCTGAAGTAAAGCATGTTCCGTGACATCTGACTTACCTCTTTTGCCCAGGTGACAGTTTCTCTTGTGTTAGATCACTCGGGTGCTGAGGCTACGTTTCGTGGTCCCCAAGTACACGGAACCAAAGGTCATGGTATTGGTATTCCATAAACGCCAGCAGAAGAAAATGGATCAATAGGGTCTTTGGCTATGGAGTTTGTCAAGTAGAGATAAAGATGACTTTAACGCCATGGAGCTGCAGCAATTCACAAATTTGATCAGTGACGTTCCTGTGGTTGAGGAGAAATTAGGCTCCAAAAATTCTTGGTGGTTGTTCGTGTAGTTCGCTGGATACGCCGGATACACAGAATGGTTGCATCCTGGATCGTAACGCTTTCTTGACTTTTTAAACGCCCGCAGAGCATGATCTAGGCGGATTGCCAAAAAATGCGAGATTTACTATCCGCCAGGTTTTCTAGTACTGTCCGTTTTTGTCCTGGATGTGTGTTTTATGGAACCCTGTTCCCAAGGGGCTATTTTATTACCTGTCAACGAGAAACCTCCAGAAATTATTTTACGTCGTTTTCTATTCTATTTCTATAATGATTGAATGCGGGGGTGAATTTGATTTGTTGAAGGGCCTTCCAGGGCCTTTTCTCTATATTTCTGGTTAATCGAGCTGGTAGACGTTGGTATATTATGTATATCAGTGTTTAAGGTCGTGACTTCAAAAAATTCTATGTAGAAAGTGTCTACAACATGACTCGGGGGCTGCCCATAACAACCCCATCTTCATAGTAGATCTGGGCAGGGTTCAAGGGCTTTAAATTTAAAGATGGCTTCAATCCCTTTTAGCAATTTTAATTCCATGGCTTGAAGTCCTTTTTAGAAGAAAGACTTATCGTTTTAGACTTGAATTCCTTTTTAAAAGACCTTTGGAATTGTGAATGCAAAAAAATCTATTCCTTTTGAGGGCTTCTAAACCTCCCAAAACCCCTTTGCATCCACAATTCCAAAGTTCTTTAATGAAGGAAGACAGAAGAAGCTCTTTAAAATGAAAGTATGTGGATCTATTTTTGCGAGTTGTAACTCGTCATTCGCATCCTGCTGATGGGATGAAGGAAGACGGTGGGAGGTCTTAAATAGGAATCTGCGATTTCAATCGATTGAAACTCTTTTCAGGGACTTGAAGCTCTTTATCAAGGGCTCGAAGCTCGTTTTCAGGGGCTTGAAGCTCTTTTTCAAGAGGTTAAAGGTCTTTTACAAGGTCTTGAGCATGAAGCTCTCTTCAAGGGCTTGAAGCTCTTTTCAAGGGCTTGAAGCTCTTTTCAATGGCTTCAAACTCTTTTGTCGAGGGCTTTGCCCAGCTTTGGTTCATAGAAGTCACCATTCTATTGAAAATAGCTTGCATTGAGCACATAGCGAAAGAGAGATGGTCTCGTCGATGTGGACCATGTTTAAAAGGAGGCGAATCAAACTGATGCCACTGGAATGAAGGGTTAAAGATTTTAGTTTTTCTATAAAGAACCCCGATCTCTTATGTGAGATTCTGTAGATCCGACATGTGGCTGAAGCAGGCTGTTTAGATATCTGGCTAGAGAATATGTCGGCAAACCAATGGAAAAGGGGCACGTTCGGTGTATGTCTCCTTGGCAGTCCATACTGGATTCGTTGCTCGGATCCGTAGTGATTCCAAATTCCCAATGTGCTTCCGCATTGTCGATCTCCTCCAACTTCTTGAACTGCGCCACGCATGTTTTTCCAGTTTTTTGTTGTTCTCTGGAAAATTGCAAGTTCAAAATAATTACGACTAACCGACCTTATTTGAGAAACCAATTAACATCGTATAAGTTTTAGAAAAATCAATTTACATAATCAGATAAGTTCGTGCACATTCAATTAACTATACAACTTTTGCTTGATATTTCCCCTGAGAATTTTTTAAATGTCTATTAATTTATCATGCAGCTTTTATCCCATTAAAATTAGTCGTATTATTGACCAGAGAGAGAGAGAGTAATCTGAAACCAGTTTGATTAAGACAGGATTAATAGCAGCTTTTATGAAACAATTACAAATAAATAAATTCCACTGGGAGGAGATCTGCTAGCTCGAAGAGATAATTGGCATTAATCTTGTGACGTAAAATTCTTGATAATTATATTCAATTATTGCCATTCTTAAGAAAATAAAGCAATAAATTATAATTAGTCAATTGAATCTCTTTGCAGTTTATACCTACTAGACATCGTACGGGTCCAGCACATGCGGGCACCCAATCGGCGATGAATTTGTCTCTCTTTGGGTCTAAATAACCATAAAAATTTGTCACCACCTTAGATAATTTTACCCTAATCACTAAATTAAATAAGTGTTATATTTAATTTCTGAAATTAAATCCGATACCTGTTTTAACTTCTTGTTGATCAAGAGGCTTTCAACGGCCATAATGTAACTTTAGTGAAGTATCTTCTTCATCATCTGAAACATCGTGTGTAGGTTAAAAATGCAATCTAAAACTTTAGGACTATTAGGACGAGCAGTGTAGAGTGGCCGACCGCGGTCCCGAGTTCTCGGAACTCGCCCTCCCTCGAGGAGATAAGGAGCCCTGAGCCACCCCGATACACAGAAATCTAAATAAATAAACATGGCTAAGCTGGAATTCCAGATTCCATTCTCCCAGGAGTCTCTCATTCTCTCAAAGAATCCACGATGACATTTAATTACTCTCCACGCCGTTCGGCTTATTATAAAGCCGGTCTTCATTCATAAAGACAGGAGGATGTTTATAACCGGCGCCTTTTCCGTAATTAACCGATGTGTCAACTTGTCAGTGACGCGGAATTTTATACATTAAGACACCCTGTATATATGTTTTAGGAAGTGGTCAAAATTTACCAAGAAATACAATGTAAAAAGTTAATTAGGTAGTTCCTCTAAGCTTATAAGCTGATTCTTAGAAATGATGCGTTCTGGAAAAAGAAAGGGGTCTCTTCTTTTGAATCTGAAATTTATTGTGTCATTGAATGAAGCGTGACGGTTAATGAAAATAAATAAGTTTTTGAGCCGTTTTCATGATAAGTTTTAAAAGGCACTTTAACTTAAAGTCACTTTAGTTTATAAAAGCTTCTATTAAGCAATGATTAAACAGAATAATTTAATAATCAATGAAACAATTTACCTAATATTCTTGTCAAAAGGTCATAAGATGGTTTCTTTTACTAATAGTAATGAAGAAGTTTTAAGAAATAAAAAAAATTAGTAATAAAAAATTACACCTGCTAGTAGCAACTTCCCACTCCGGGTAATATGAAAATCCCCCACTCCTTATGAGAATTATGTGCTAATTATTGCTTCAAGATAATCCAAAATGTCTTTGCTCATGTAACTTTATTGAAACTTAATGAGACTTTTTAAAAATTCAGCCAATGGAGGATGAGCGACTCATGGTTGAGCTACACCACCCAAATTGCAAGGGAATGGGTTTTTCATCGGCTAAGAATTATGTGTTCATTTTTTATATTTTTTCTTATTGCTAAAACGGTGGGTTTAGCTCGGCACCATACTATTTTGAAAAAAAAAGTTATATGTAAACGAGAACATAACTATTGATTCTCTAGCTCGACACTGAGTGGCGCCATGCATTGACTGAATTTCAAAAGTCTCGAGTCTTTTCCAGTTTTAAAGTTAAAGTTAGAGCAAAATCATTTGGGATAATTTTGCAGCACATAATTTGTCACATAATTCTTAGTGAACGATAAACTCATTCCTGAGCAATTTGGGTGGTGGGTTTTGCTCAACGCTGAGCAGCATTCTGATGCATTGGCTGAATTTAAAAAGTCTCATATTTTTTTGAGTTTTAAAGTAAAAGAAAAACCATTTCATATAGATAATCTTGGAGCACTTTGGGGGGGGGGGGGTACTCAACGTTGTGTAGCATCCTGCACTTGACCGAATTTAAAAAGTCTCATATTTTTTCCAGTTTTAACGTTAGAGTAACATCATTTTGTATAATTTTGGAGCACGTAATTATTAAGTCTGGCACATAATAATCTGGGTAGTGAGCGTGAAGCTCAATACTGAACAGCTTCCTGAGTTGACTAAATTTAAAAAGTCTCATGTCTTTTCCAGCTTCAAAGTTGGAGCAAAATCATTTGGGATAATTTTGCAGCACAGAATTTGTCACATAATTCTTAGTGAATGATAAACTCATTCCTGAGCAATTTGGGCGGTGGGTTTTGCTCAACGCTGAGCAGCATCCTGATGCATTGGCTGAATTTAAAAAGTCTCATATTTTTTTGAGTTTTAAAGTAAGAGAAAAATCATTTTGGATAATTTTGGAGCACATAATTATTGAGTCTGGCACGTAATAGCACATAATTCTTAGCTATTGACAAACACATTCTGGTGCAATCTGGGATGTAGATCGACACTGATCGGCACCCCGAATTAGCTAAATTTATCTTCTTGAGTTTTAAAGTCAGAGCAAAATAATTGTTGATAATCTTGAAGCACATAATTAGCATATAATTTTTACCGATGTCAAAATTCTCCCAGTACAATCTGGGTAATGGAGGGTATAGCTCGACTTCGCACTATTTAAAAAAATCAAATTAAGTTAAAAACAGCCGAGCACGTAATTATCGAGCCTGGCACATAATTAGCATATTATAATTCTCGTGCAGTTCATGTCCCATATTCCCGGAGTACAGGATAGGAATGCAGATTTTATAAGAAGAAAGTCGATTATTTACCGAATCGATTCGAATTGTTCAAATTAATATCGATTCAGAAAAATCGAGTGAAAAATTAATCAATTCACTGATAATCGATTTTACTATTTCTAACCTTACTACTGATATGTGTGTCATATGTCATACGTAACTGTCAGATTACAGAGTAGACTAAACTTCAGTCAGAAACATCATCAATGTCATTGTCACTCTCACTTTTTTCTGAATTCCCAAATTGAAATTTGTTACATTTCCATTATGTTTTATAGGAAGGAACACTTGCATTGCTACATGCCATCTTTACTATGATAGTTTTATTACTTTTTTGACTAAGCTGATAATGACAATAGTGAAAATACTGACAAGTGACAGCGACAGTTTTAGTGCTACGTGATTCGATCTTCATTAAAACTGAATCGATTCAATAAAAAATCGACCAAAAAATAATCAGCTCGACTCTGAATAAACAATCGACTCTGAAGAATCGATTCTTATGAAAAGCGATTATTGAATCGGCATCCCTAGTGCAGGGTGTACGACGCACCTATTTTTACATATAACTCGTTCTGGTCATTTAAACAAAAATCTACCTTGTTCGGACTGATTTTCAGGCGGACCCAAAAATTACACAAGAGGACCCACGTAAGAACTTTCAGGGGGTTGAAATTTGATAATTTTTTTCTTCGATATCATAATGTAACTGTTACACCTAGTGAAACGTGTAAGCTTTTGGTTAATTTTTTACGACATAGTGGCATTTTTTGTCAGAGATCGAGTTTGAATTCGTTCTATTATAGGGGTGGAAAATTAGAGAGAGTCAGGAAAATGAAAATTCCTCTTTTGTGCCAAAACCATTGAGAGATGGCCAGGTGAGCAAAAGCTAAATGTTTGACCAACAGCCATTTTTGGGCCAAATTGGGCCAAAAATCAGTAAACTGATTTTTGGAATCTATTTTGGGATCTTTTTGACGCCATGTTTCACCTATTTTATACGTAGTGAGCTATTTATATATTTATTTGCTTTAAAATAGTGTTAATCACAGTCTTACCGATTTACTAAAATTAAAATATTTTTGAAAAGTTTTTTTCAATTCTAGGACCAAGTTATCTACTGTTTGTAGCATTACACCTCTACTGTTGCTAATTTTTTCATTTTAAATTTTCTATTCGCAGTCTTTCCGGAAATGCTCCATCATTGTTCATTACATCCTACCTGGGGAGAATATAATATCTGTGTTAAAAATAGAGATTTCGTTATTCAATCCGATATTCACAGCATAATTTACATCAGTGCTGGGATATATATGTTAAGGACAACTAAAAATAATCACTTTGAGGTGTAGGTATAATTTTTTGAGCTTCACTTACTTATATCTATCTAACCATGAGCATTGAGCACATGAATTTTTGTTGTTTTAGTTGTGGAATTTCCTTTGTCATAGTAAGCTTTAATTTTGTTATAAATACACAATCTATAGTTTTTTTGTCTGTATGTTCATACATCTCTCTCTAGTCACATTTAGGCATGAGTTAAAGTCTTGTTATTCATATAAGTACACAGAATTTGATCGAGATAAACTATAAAAGTGCATTGATACTAATAGAAAAATTTCATAACAATCCGACGATAATATGGTCAAAGTTTGAAGGCAGTTAAATAAATTAAGACAAGAGATTATCTATGAACCGTAAAAAAACATCGAAATAATCCCAGTGGAGTTTCACTCTGGTTTCATATCGGATCTGTAAATAAATAGTGGGTTTGACTTGAATTAGGCTCGAATTACGCAAGACACATTCCCGGAGGACTTCTGGAGCCGACTAATTTAATTGCGCAACCAATGTTGGGATGGTGGTGATGACTGGTTTACTTTTCAGGACCGTATATAATGGATTTTCAGGTTTTCAGACCTTTCAAATGAAAAATTTAGCATGAATATAAATCGAGGAGAATAAAAAAGAACAGTTGATGCTTCGAAAATGACTACAGAATAGAGTTTCAAACTCAATGAAGTGATTAAGATATTTTTTGAGTGTTTAGAATCGATTGATATTCGTAAGCATCATTAAAGCTTTATTGGCGGTTTCGGTTTATTTAAAAAACTCTTCCTTTTTCAAACCATACTTAATGAATAACTTGCTGAAGTAATGTTTTTTGATAGTTTTTTCATGACACAGGATAACCACATTTTACTCCAACTCAAAACTAATTAACTTTTAAGCTCATTTTGTCTCGGTGTATCTTAACACCTTTTGTTCTAATGTAGGTATGTATATGATATTCCCATCAAGTGCCTACTTGCTGAGATCGAACCAACCTTTCATCTGAAATTAGAAATTTGTTTGACTATAATAATTAGCTCAGTCAGTTTGATTACTAATTAAACGTACTAATAAATCTGATCATAAAATAGACATTTTTATCAAGATAATTATTAAGACACTTAATGCGGGATATTTTCCTAGGTTACGACTCTGCATTACTCACTTTAATATATCGACACATTATTATGTAGACTAGTTGAAGTTATCATCGCCTCACCGATAAGGCAAATATCGAACCTCTATACCCAGCACTGCCTCGTTTAAATGGCTTCAAATTTCGAGCTCTTTAAATTTTAAATGTCCTCTCATTACATGGCCGAGGAATAGCGCCGGTTCGATGGGTCGTTGACTTGCAGTTGTAGTTAGTAATAAGTTAAATGTCTAACATCAGCATTGTCTTTAATACGCGATATAATAGAGCATTATAATGCACGGTTAGTAGGTAATTCCACCGGGGCTTATTAAAGCCATGCCACTAATTAGGAGGACAGAACGGGTCGGTTCCGCTTCGGGGATTCCGCCGTGGAAAGGCGCCCAATTACCACAGCACTACTCTACCTTGACGTCTTCCATTTAAAGTTTCAATAGGTTTGAGCTTACCGAGATATTAAATTTCTGATAAGAACGGCAACGCACTCACAACATAAGAACACGACAACAATCATTATGTGACAATTAACATACATTTAACAGTAATAGTAACAATTTCCAGAATTGCTTGTACATATTTATGTTATTTAAATATTTACCACTTCCCTCGTCATCATTTTTTTTTTAAGGGAAAACTTTTTCGGTGCATTTGAAGCATGGCAATTTGCGATGAGATTTGTATAAGTGCCCATCAGGCAGCTTCGATCTTGAAGAATAAGTTAGTTCTTTATTACGGTTATAGTGTTGATAAAAGTAAGTATATTCTCCGCGGTTAGCACCTCCAACCCAAAATAATTAAGCAATATCCTCTGTACTCCCATAATATAATGAAAGCAGTGTTCAATTCTTCATCAATCATACCGCATTTTACAAAAGTGGGTAAGTGCTTTTAGAGTCATACCCGACACGTCATAATTATTCCTGTAAACCTATAAGTTTATTTATTAACTCGATGTACCTACTCGAGTAGGTGGCTCATAGCTCATAACATAATTAGAGGGGACAAAATTGTTACCTACCTGGATTTTGATAAGTAAAAATGATCAAAGGGCTTATAATAAGAAAAAAGAATGCGTGAGCGGGTATGGTTAAAGGAATGATGTGGGACATTTAAAAGGGGTGAAAATGGAATTATTGCAGTTTTTTGAATCAAAAAAGGTCACTTTGCAACATAGACTCAAAAATTTCGAGAAAAAATGCAAATAATATCTCTTTTTTCGTTTTTTATGTTTTTTTTTTTGCAAAAATAATTCAATTTTGACAAAACTTGGTTAAAGTATACCTACCTTTATGTGGCTTACTTTCCGAGATATTAATTTTTTCCTGTTCAAAAGGCTTATTTGCGTTAATTCTACTTATACCCTAGAGCCGAAATAACGCGCAGTAACTGACATTAATAATAAAGCAATTTTAGAGAAACGGCAAGCAGAAACTTACGTTTAGAGGTACATTTTCACTGAGTTTGGTAGGTAAATCCTCAACAGTTTTTGAGATATGAGGTTTTAGGTGTTTTTCGTCAATGTTTTTCAACTTTTGAAAAAATTTACAGATTTGACGTGGGACTTCTTCTCCAAATCCTCCGACCACGAAAAAATCCTAGCTTTAATTTTTTTAACGTTGAGTTACATTCTGTAACTTTGATAATACTCAATTTAGAGGGTAAAGGTTTACTAAGACTTTTTGTCTTAAAACCAAGTAAATATTAGTAGTGTATACAAGTAGAAGAAGGGCGGGTAGTGTATACACCGTAACCTACCTACATCGTGGTTTTACCAAAAGAATGTTTTTTTTTAACGAATACATATTATGCCAGATTGTCTAGAAAAAAAAACACAAGCGTCTAGTAAGCTTGTTTGAAACTAAAAAGAGGTGCATTTTTTTAAAGGGAGATGTTGATTTGATCAGGATCTAAGATCAAGACCTTAGAAAAAATAATATGAAATTTTGATCTTCTCTTCTCTTTTTGATCTTCCTAGATGTTCCAGATATAAAAACGTCATACTTCTCAAGCTTCAATTTTATAAATTACTCTTATCGTGGATGTCATCTTATCGTGGACGCAATTCGGCCAATAAATCCATCTTGCAACTCATTTGGGGAGGTACCCTACCATGCAACTAACAATCGTTAGCATAAGAAGCATATTTGCTCTTGAGTAGGATTAGAACATTAGCAATATAAAGAGGACCCAAAAATGGGAAACCCAAAAACGCTGAAGCATGAAGCACGCCATTGTAAACTAGTACGCTCTCAGAAAACGAGTCTTCAACCTTGACCCTGAACACTCGGTTCCTGATGAGAGAACAATCAACTCACTAGAGCTGTCTAGTCTTTTCCAGTTACCAAGACAAGACTACAACAAGCAGTTTAGAAAACTACGCACATTTTACCTCAGCTCAGAATTTCATTAAATCTCTTTCTATTCAACTTTTCTTCATATAAATAGGTACGGTCTGGCTTTGCCAACTTAGACCAAGACTTTCATAAAAACGTGGCATTGCATGTCGATGCGACACGGCACGGCACGCTTTGAGCCATTGTGCGGGATAAAGGTGCATAATTAAAATATCAAGAGGCGTGAGTTTTAGTCATCGAAGAGGCAACTTTTAATAAGAATTGCATTAGTTATTTTTTAATCCGAACAAAATCTTAAAGCAGATAATTCTATGCCAATTATAAGGCATAATTTACAATGATTATGGGTAATTACCGTGCATTATTTGCGGTAAACATGTCTCTTAGTTTGATGTAATAAAGGGAGGAACGT
This sequence comes from Malachius bipustulatus, assembly GCA_910589415.1. NCBI lineage: Eukaryota > Metazoa > Arthropoda > Insecta > Coleoptera > Melyridae > Malachius > Malachius bipustulatus. Next base: position 35,474,775 of record OU342634.1, on the reverse strand, counting down.
ACTTTATGAAATTATTATTATGTGCATAAACATTTCCTGTCCGTTATGGACTTTAAATCCGGTAAATTACATTTTAAAGTTTAAATGGAAAAATACATACAATCCATGTTTTACTTAGTTGCATAGAAAAGAAGTGATTGTGTGTGGTTTTAAGTTTAATAGACAATTTTCTCAACAATTCTCAAGTTAATTAATTTTAATTATGATAAAGTATCCATGCATGAAAGACATTTATTCTTATTTCAGTATAAAATATAAAATATAATTTTTATTAGATACTCTCAAGAGCCCTCATCAGGTGCTATGCATACGTATAATACATGGTGTCCAGGTATGAGTGTAAGAGCTACACGTGGCCACCTTCCTTGGACTATTTTGAGTAAAAAATCTTAATACAAAAATGCTCCAAATGTCTTCACGGTGCCACAGGAGGTCATCAAAGTTAGAAATTCTGGGTCACAAATATGCATATTATTGAACTTCTATTTCCTTTTGCAGTTACGGTTAACATTTTCAAAGACTTTTGCAAAGTCTTATTTCATTTAATTTTCGTAAAAGTGCAATTATTAACTTTTTTAACATTTCTAAAAAAAAAAAAATTTAGGAAATGTTAAAAAAGTTAATAATTGCACTGTTACGAAAATTAAATGAAATAAGACTTTGCAAAAGTCTTTAAAAATGTTAACCGTAACTGCAAAAGGAAACAGAAGTTCAATAATATGCATATTTGTGACCCAGAATTTCTAACTTTGATGACCTCGTGTGGCACCGTGAAGACATTTAGAGCATTTTTGTATTAAGATTTTTTACTCAAAATAGTTCAAGGAAGGTCGCCACGTGTAGCTCTTACACTCATACCTGGACAGCCTGTATAACCATATTATGTTATATACATATATTCGTTTGAAATATATGCATCCGGAATAAGGCTATCTGGCTGTTACTGTTAACGTAGATTTTGTTTACAAGAATTTTGAATTCTGTAACCGGTCTATTGTTCCTATTGTAATTTCATGAATTGCTTTATTTCAACCTCCAGCCAACTTGGTTATTAAAGGACATTCATTCACAATATGTTTATTATATTTATTTTATTATTAAATATTTTACAATATTTATTATGCAAAGCTAATTAGAATCGACCGTCGTTTTTTGGCTGTATTTTTATAGTCTCCCTTATATCCTTTATTAAAGTAACGTTTTATACTTCTGATGCGTTTCTTGAAATATAAAACTGATTTTTGTTTGTGGATCCATCGACAGTTTCTTCATTTCGATTTAGAAAATATTTTATAGGCTCAAATAAGCTTACAATTTCAATAAATTTTCATCATCGCGAAGAAAATGGTATATCTGCTGAACCATCTCCAAGGTAGAGATCTTCATCAAACTATGAATCAAACTGTGAATAAATCAATGATTCAAATTCATCAACCAAATCAACTAAATCAAAAAAAAACTTAGTCAACATTAAATTTTTATTTAATTTTGAAGAGACCTTATTTTAGTGGTTCTGGGCAAAATTAGATGAAGAAATCCTGAATGGTGAAGGAGCTGCACAATTCCATATTTCTTGTTAAGGATCTGAAATAAAATATAAGATTGCTTCAGTCAAAAGACCATTTTTTGTCATAAGACCAAATCTCGATTTTTCAGTTTTTTTCGGGATATTGTAACTCGATCGGTTTCGGAAATAGCCAAAGTGTACACACTTAAAAAGGACCATCCTGTATACATCTTCGTGTGATTTTCTGTCAGTTTGAACAATTTTGAATTTTTTTAAATACCACTTCATGTTGTACCCTTGTTGTCTTGCATGATTTCACAACCCTGCAACGTTTGGTTTTAATCTAGCAAATCTATTGAGTGCAATAATAGGACCGTTTCCCGGTTTCATTGTTTTTAGGAACTTGTTTTTTAGCAAAGTATGAAATTACTTATTAATTTGTCATTGCCACTATGATGACAAGATAAAAAAATCCACCTGTAAGTAAGCCTCTGGAAAGACCTCCCAGGATTAACACAGGCCGAATTATTGTTTGGGAAATACATTCAACAAAGATTCGAACCCTGCATCAAACTGAACAAAAATGGTTTGAGAACGCTAACACTTTTCTCACGGGTCATTGTAGACTAGACTTGGAGCACACCTTAACAAGATTGTAGAAAACCCCAATACATCTCCTTGTCGAGTGCCATGCAGTATTATACCAACCAGTGGAAAAGTAATTATCATCTTTAGAACCATCGAAACTCCTAAATCTCCTCCGAGAACTGGAACTGGATGGAGGAATAACTGAATAGTCACTAGAAGGGGTGACAAAAACGTCTTCTAAGTCATCCCCAAATAAAATACAATATGAAGTTTGCAGCTCCTACGGTTTTTGAAATAGAACTGATAGCAATCATGCACTTTGCAATGGAAATCACTTAACGGGGAATCGCGAACAAAAACCTACCGATCCTAATAACGGATAGCAAGGGAGCTCTGGGGTTACTCAGGATCCCAATGTTATACTCCTGGGCTTCCCCTGGAGGACTACTAGGCTGTAACGGCTGTTGCCAATCACAACAGAGTCACGTTGTCCTGGATGCTGCTGTCACGCTGTCGCTCACGCTGTCAAAAAACCCCCATCGTCAGCTTCCCCAAACAAATTATACCGGTACCGAGCGACAAACTCACCAAATACTGTCTGCTAATATCCCGACCAACACTAAAACAAGTGATTGCTATCTACACGGAGCACTGCGGACTAAATAAATATCTCCATACAATGGAAATCAACCCTGACCCACTGTGCTAAAAATGTCAAGAAGAGGAAGAGACTGTGGAACATATCCTGTGCCGCTGTCCTTTCACTCTACAACGTCAGTGAATCTATGCTTGGCCCTCATCAGCCAAGCCTCAAAGATCTCTCTGGAGCCCCTCCAGGCACCTTGGTCCAGTTCTTTCTGAGTTTGGGATCGCTTAAGGGGAGAGGCTACTAGGGATAGGAGTAAGCACAATGATGGGCCACCTGTGGCCACTTCGGTGACCTAATTTCAGGCTTTTTTTTTCAAAGTAGCACAATAAAAGTTCGACAGAGAATGTGGCTACAACAGGTGCTGCGCCTAAACATTTTCTGCACCAGCCCGTCAGTAGTTACAGATGAACAGATCGGACGACATAATTTGATTCCTGATTTACAGAGGTTGCGCAGCTTCTTGGCCTCCTAGATCACCTGGATTTTTCTTGTATGGGGACTTCAAAATCTCTAATTTATAAGACTCTATACTCTGGTGTAAATACAGTAAGATTTACTTGGACGAATGACTTTTGCATCTGGGGTCGTTCAAATTTTTTTTTTTTCACTAATCCGTAGAAATGAACTCGCGTTTACTTGGGTTTATTTCACTTGAAGGACGTCATTTAGAATAATTATCGCTGGGTGATGTTGCGTACAAAAAATATAATGCGGAAAAATGCTTTCATTTACATGAATAAGAATTTATCAAACTGTCTCTGTAGCGCCTCAGGAAAATATGTATACTGGAATAACCTTTAAGTACCAGTTTTGTCCGTTCTGAATTTAGTCCCAATTCTGAATGCTTCTTTAGCTAGTTTGGTTTATTATTCCCGTAAATGTTTTACTGAATACAACAAATCAAATCCCGCACCAATCAATGAAAGTGGCTGTCGAATAAAAATTATTGGAGAAATTTAAAAAATCCCATCAATTGAGAAAAACTGGAGCTATGGAGTAAAACTTTTTAAAAGCTCCTTGCTAGATATACTTACTTAGTTACGATCTATGTAGCTAATAAAGGGTTTAGTAAGCAAAAATTTTGAAAAAAATATCTGTCTGGGTCCTCCAGGAGTGACTCAGATGAGTGCAAAGGAGTCATAAGGCCGGAGGCCATGTGATGCCGTGACATATGACTTCGGTTCGCGTCTGGTTCTCGAGACGCCCGTCCGTGTGAACGGAAACAAGCCTATTACGATGGTAATTGTGATTATTTTTAGTCGAGTCTTAAATACACTCCAGACATTTTTCGCGAGGTTTCGCTCACCCGTTTTCTCATATCGCTTTCTATTCGCGGCGTTCTTACACCTGTTAGAGTAACTTTTTATGCGGCTGGGACGATGAAGCCCTGTTGTCATAAGTATAGTTGAACACATTATCCTTTGAGAAGAATAAAAACGCGTATGAACGAGACACTGAATCTTGAACTGGAATGGTATTAATATTGACAGAAATGGTATTAGTATAATGGATGAGTTTGAATTTAATTCCTCTGTTTTCTATGAATTCAATGGAATTCTACCTGTTGATAGTGGCTTTGGCAACAACGTATGAGAGTCGCACGTTACATATGTGACAGGACAGGCTAACAGGTGGTTCCAGATGGTGGGCAGGTTAATGCCTCGCGCTGAATCTAATATCGCTAATTCGATTAACTCATTTTATGGAATCACACTTTTAGTGATCCTCGACTTTATAATCATACCTTCAATCAAGTTTGTAACTTTATATTTTCGCTACTTATGGCCCTAAATTTTTTTTTCGTTCGAGTTTCTCGCAGGAATGCGGTTGCTGTTTGGTCTGGGAAGTAATAATTGAAAGAAGAGGGCACTCCAACTCCATAACATGTGGGTTGAAACGCACCACTGGCTGAAATAACAAATGAGCCGAGCTAGAGCTAGAGCCACCTTACGTCTATCTACGATCTGGCGGCACCGGCAAGACACCAGTTGCGGCCCTTTAAACTTTAAATGGACAATGAAGACCTACCGACCTATTTATATAGAGCTTATGTACTGCCCTATTCTCTTCCATATACCCTATGTCTTTCCCGGTTCCTGTTCTCCAGACGTCCTAATTACCAGCTCATCCAATGAAATCTCCAAGGACCACACATCGCGACATTAAAATTTTATGCTTTGATTAGTTTGTGTTGGAAGAGTTTCCGATTATGTTCAACATTATATAAACATCTAGATTTAGTGAACTGACGGAGACATCAAAGATTTTTTATTGGGTAAATAATTATTTATGTCGCGGCGTCTTAAAATTTTAGGTCGCTTTTGTGAGCAAGTGCTGGGAAATAATTGATAAACACTTTGATCGAGTATGTCCCTTCAATTAACTCAATAAGTGCAAAATAATTGACGCATAAAAATGGAACAATATTATCTTATATACAGAGTGTTCTCACTTTAAAAGAATTACACTTGCAAAACTGACTCTCTAGCTTTGAATAATGAAGGACGAACAAAAAAACTTATTCAAGTACTCGTATTACAAAAGTCTACCGTGAACGGTTGCGGTGTTGGTATCAGAAGCAACGACTTAATGTTCGTGTTGAAACTAATTACCTTACAGTTTATTCATTCTTGACAATAGCGCGAAAGGACTCCAGGGCTTAACATGTCGCATTACAGATGTGAGTGCCTTATGGCAACCCAAAAAAAAAGTGCATGAAAGCCTAATTTACAGTTGTTAACAGCAGCAGTCTAATCACTCTCCCGCTTTGATGTAGTACCGAAGTTTCTTGGAGGCACTAAATGTTAATTTCCGCCTAGACAATTTTAGCAATATTGGTGTCTCCTTCCACATTTTAAGATTTCGCATAATTGTGTAGGCGTTAAATCCTTCAATAATATCCAAAAGGTAGTGAAGCAGGTCAACAAAATGTTATTGAGAGGTATATCCTGAACTTCCTTCTTAATTTAAAATCAGTCTCGCTGTATAGTATTTATAATTTTGAAATTTGAAAGCTTTCCTCTCTATACGAGCTTTTAGCCAACCATATTTCTGACTGAGATTTCTGCCATTGCCAATAACTCATCGACTAACCTGAAATCCTCGCTAGAATTTATAATTATGAAATTTAAAATTTTTCTTCTCCGCGAGCTTTTAGTCAAACAGTTTTCTGATTGAGATTTCTTCCATTCCCAATAACTCGGCGAACCCTCTCAAATCTTCACTAGAATCTATCATTTTGTTATTTCAAATTTTTTCTGACCACGAGCTTTTAGCCAACCAGTTTTTCTGACTGATAATTCTGCCGTTCTGCCCATATCAAATCCTTACTAAAATTTATGATTTAGAAATTTAAAATTTTTCCTGTTCACAAGCTTTTAACCAAACAGTTTTCTGATTGAGATTTCTGCCATTGTCAATCACTCAGCGAACCATCTCAAATTCTCACTAGAATTTATAATTTTGAAATTTTGAAGCTTTCCTGCCGACGAGCTTTAGCCAACCAGTTTTTCTGACTGATAATTCTGCCGTTGCCGATAACTCAGCGACCCATATCAAATCCTCACTAAAAATTATGATTTAGAAATTTAAAATTTTTCCTGTTCGCGCGAGCTTTTAACAAAACAGTTTTCTGATTGAGATTTCTGCCATTGTCAATAACTCAGCGAACCATCTCAAATTCTCACTAGAATTTATCATTTTGAAATTTTAAAGCTTTCTTGTCGACGAGCTTTTAACCAACCAGTTTTGTGACTGAGATTTCTGCCATTCCCAATAACTCAGCGAACCATCTCAAATTCTCACTAGAATTTATAATTTTGAAATTTTAAAGCTCTCCTGTCGAGGAGCTTTCAGCCAACCAGTTTTTCTGACTGAGATTTCTGCCATTGCCAATAACTCAGCGACCCATATCAAATCCTGAGTCTAAGCAGAGTTTTTTTGGTACAAGTCTCAGGTTTCTAAACTGTTTTATATGTGACTGTTAATATAACCAACGACAAATTATAAATTAATTTAGTTGAAGGAGCAGTTATGCCCTAACTAAAGTGAAAATGCAAAAGCATCGTCTCTAGGAAAATCTTTTGGAAAACGTTAGATAGGTACAACAGCAATGTTTTGCTGGCGGCTAATTCAAAAAATTTCATGGAATAAACGACGAACAATAATAATTCTTTATTGCCAGAATTAAATTTCTGACTATGAATTTCAAGCATAATTCAGACAAAGAAGACCGAGAACTCAAGAAGAATGCTTGAAGAAACTCATGTAAAGAAAAACTTCAGGTGGAAGACCCCGAAGTCGATTCCTGGCTTGATGGATGGTTAGTGTAATTTCAGATGGGTAGAGAAATAATAATTCAACTAACAGAGCAAACACCTCATAACTTAGTGGACGAGGCAAAAGATAAAGAACTATAATATGTAAAAGAACAGCCCGCAAACCACAATTTGACCACTACATTCCCTAGAACCAATTTGTAGGTACCTACACTTCATGTAGAGAGTACTGCAAATCTGCAAACTTCAAGAAATAGTAGTACATCACTTAAATATCAATTGTGGGTTATATAAATATTGTGTATACCTATCATGAAACAATATTAATAAAACGTCATGGAAGAGATAAGTTTTATTTTTGATGCGCTGGAATGTCTTTTTACCTGAAGCTGTAATCCTGCTGCAGGTAAAAGTCACACACTCACGGACTACAAAAGCATCGCGCTCACGTAATGCAAAAATAACTATTTTCAGAGTGTCCTTATAAAATATTGATCTCACTTCTATAGAATACTGAATTAAAGATAAATTAATATTAGATGATCGTGCATGGCAACGAACTTTCTTGTCGCTCGCGTGCAAAATTATGCACTTCACGCCCCGTAAAAGCACACCGATAATCAAGCTCGTGAGAAATGATATGCGATCCTGACAGTTCGCTTTTCTTCCAGTGCTTTTAATTATCGATAGGTACCTGTGGAATGCCCGAATCATCCCGCAGGTAAGTCCCCGTTGCGTGATTTATTCCATTCTTGTTGCCGAAGGGACTGGATCCTTGTAATTATCAGTTTTTTATCGACGTTCCACGAACTTTGAGGGTGAGAAGCTTCAAATCTCTCCAGTGTGAATCTCGACCAGTGCCGAACTGCCTGGAGGTACTTATTGGAATTTTGTATAGTTCTTGAAATAAGACATGCATATATATGTGAAAAAATCGCTAGTATCCTGTAAGACTATAAAACAAACAGGTCCATCCGTTGTTATATGAACGTGTCAATAATTCCTAGGAATATTTACTTAGAGCAAAGTAAAGAACGAAAGTATTAATGAACTATGAGGAATTCTGATGATTTAAGGACATTTTTGGTTGTTGGTGAATGAAGACCATCTTTGTATACACGTACATACATGGTTGATTTCTTTTCATTTCTCCTTGATGTCGATGTTAGTGTTATTGACACTCGATGGCGGCTTGTACAGAGGATTAAAAGCTGCAAAAATTAAAAACATTAGTCTATTAACATGAACACTAGGCACACATGTCTCAGCTTTGTTAGCTGATTTTCTAGTCCACAAACTCGCCAAGAGCGATTAAATGGTAATTAAAACATAGTCATTATACTCCGTCTCGGATGTCTTAACGTTCACTATTTATAACTCTAAGAGATGATTAAAGTTTCCACTATTTTCCTGAGAAAAAATTCTTTTCCTATAACTCAGATTTCTAATAAAGATTCGCTAGTCATAATAATACAATCATAACACCGGCATAATCTTCTTCTACGGTCAAAAATCCACCCACGGAGGATTATAATATAAACTAGAACAAATCTGTTATGAAAAGTAACTCAAAAAAAATACCGATTGTATCGCACCAAAACAACTTATGTTGGTAATTTCGGCAATTTATATTCAGGAGAAGCAACGCTTAGAACAATTACAGTGATTTTGCTTAGGGTTATTGTAAATCGGCTTGTTTTAGTTTTGAGTTAATTATCTGGTCGTAGAATAGCTGAAATGATGCAAATTGTGAGTAGCAGGATCAGATAAAAGGAGCGGGGACGGGGAGTCAATAGCCGCAGGAATTAGAAGGTCACCTAAATATATCCATATATGTGCTGCTTTCAAGGTTAGATGGGGCCGATGGTTAGGTAACATAGATTAGAAGCAGAAGAACCATAATCTAATGTCTGCACTGTCTGGAACGATACGGTTCAAGTTGAGCCCAAATTGGCAATACGCGGTCAAACTCTACTACCGTTGGTCGATAGTTTCATAAAAGGTATATTTCCTTGAACAGAAAAATTCATCTTCAAGCGCGTATATGCAAAAATACAACAGTAGTATTTTAGTGTATTTTTTTTAATACTATTTATTTGGCATAGTAAATTTCAAAACACGCACGTTCAATTTTTCTTTTGCCAATGAAACTTTATTATTACGATTAGGTCAAATTAAGCCAAAACTATAAACTGCTCCATCCAAAAAAATGTAAGCAGAAAACTCAAAAATTCTGATTTGAACATTCGTCCGTCTATCTAGACATTGCTACAAATAAGGGTTAAAAAGTAGCCCAATTTTTGAAAAATTAACAGAATCGTCTTTTTTGACTGCTTGATAGTTGATATATGTATAGGCGAATTCTGAAAATTTCTTTGCAACTACTTTTATATACTTTTAAAATGGTGTATCAAGAATTCATTTGGAAAATTGTTAATGTAATAAGAGCAAAGATTTTTTGGAATTCAAGTAGATTTTTTTGACAATATTTAAAGCTGTTAGAAACTGAAAAAACAATACTTCTGTTTAATTCATGAAAGGGAGGATAAATAAACATAAAAACATATTTTCAGGCTGTATATTTTCCCATATATGGTGAAAATGAAGAAATTCTTTGGGGTGCAGTTTTAGGAGGGAGGGTTGAAATTTAACAATTTTTCTCTTCATTAGGTGTCATATATCTATTAGATTATAAATAACTAAGCGACATTTTTTTTATCAATTTTTGACGAAATGGTAACATCTTTTGTGCTAGAGATCGACTTGTCTGAATTCTATAGAGGGGGAAAATGAGTGAGGACTTATCACAAGGACATAGTTTTGCCTTTGTGAGCTATTTTTAAAAAATTTGGCACTTGTAAAACACTGCACTTGTGAAAAGCACAAATCTAATTTTTGGAAACATCTACCTCAAAAAAATTCATTTTTGTTGCTCTTTTGGATGCTGCAAACCACATTCCGAAATTAACATCAATTTTTGAGGTATATATTTAGTAAAAATTACATGTTTTTGCCCTTGTGAGCCATATTTTCATATTTTGGCCACTTTACGCAATTGCGAAAATAATAAATATGATTTTTGTAAAGAGCTACCTCAAAAAATATTCTTCTCTCTTTTTGATCTTTCCGCGAGGCTTCGTTTTTGGGTTTCGATCGTTGCTCCAAAACCATGAAAGAAAGACCTTTCCTACCATTTTTTTTGATGCTCTATTGGATGCTGCTAACCGCATTCCGAAATTCACAGCGGTTTTTGAGGTATTTAGCAAAAAGTACATATTTTTGCCCTTGTGAGCCATATTTCGAATTTTTTGATACTGTGCTGCACTTGCAAAAGGAACAAATCTGATTGTTGGTAAAAGCGACCTCATAAAATATACTTCTTTCATTTTGATCTTTCATTTTTGTTTTTTGGTTTCGATCGTTGCTCCAAAACCTTGAAAGATGGACAAAGTGTCGAGAAGATCTTTTCTACATATTTTTTCATGCTCTTTTGAATGCTGCAAACCACATTCCGAAATTCACAGCTGTTTTTAAGGTATATTAGCAAATAAGATACCTATATTTTTGCTTTTGTGAGCCATATTTCCCAATTTTTGGCCATTTTGCTGCACTTGCGAAAGAGCAAACCGAGTTTTTGGAAAGTCCCACCTTAAAAAATATTCTTCTCTCTTTTTGGCATGTCCGCGAGAAGCCATTTTTCCCAATTTTAGACCACTTTGCTGCACTTGCGAAGGACAAACCGGATTTTTGGAAAGAGCCACCTCAAAAAATATCCTTCTCTCTTTTTGATCTTTCCACGAGGTTTCGTTATTGGGTTTCGATCGCTCCACAACCGGACTACAAAGTTTATCTGGATATGCTTGCAAGACCTCATTGATCTGGCCAAATACAACAAGTAGTCACTTTACTTGGGTACTTAGTCGCCGAGGACTGGTAACGAGGCTGTAGATCAAATAGCCAGAAGAGGCGGTGTAGAAATTTTCACTGGGTCCTAACCAGTAACCAGTGTGTTTGCATTCCAAGAAATACGATAAGTGGCGTAATGGCTTAATGGAAGAGACTAACATGGAACATACTGGAGCCGTATAACAAGGAAATAACATTTGCGAGGCATTAATAACTCACTAGATTTGGAAATTTAAATTGTATGCAAAAATTACTCCCAAAAAATTAGAACTGATTCATCTAAAAATTACTGAAGAATCTTATCTTAGAGAAAAGACGATTCCTAATACCTCTATATATCATTGATTTGCTCATGTGAAATGTGATTGTGTAAGTAAATTAATCAGCAAGTAACATGATTTTGAGGGGTTATTGCCTTGAACTATCACCACTAAAACTGAAGATCTCGAAAGTTCACGACTGAAGGAAGTCTTTTGAAAATTTGACCTTCTAACAATACGTCGAAAGCTATAAATAGACTCCAGCAGATATATTTAAGGTCGATCATTGCATCTCGTTATTTCGGGTCACCTGTGGAACGGCTCAGTCTTTGATTCAAAATCTGTGTAATCGAATCCGTGGAACAAGTTCTCAATGAGGAATGCTTCACCTGTCGCCTTCATAGAGTGTATAATATGTTAACCATGCGGGTGCAAATTTATTTACTGATTTTTTCACTTCCTCGCTTCAATTATGGTCTCGACTATAAATTTTAATGAGAATAAACAGACGTCATTTTAGAATTCTGATGGACGCTGTTGATTTAGATCCTTCGAGCAGGTAGATTGTTTTGTGTATAATAGAGCTGATTCACTGGCTTTCTTATAGTTTCCCTACAAAGGAATAATAGAATTCTGCCGGTCTTCTAGGGTCTTCGCTGAAGAGGAGCCCCACGGCAGGTGCTTGGGTCACTCCATGGGCTGGTTTATCTACGCGCCTATATAGAGGCCTGCTGGGTGATCGCGAGTTGTAACTGAGGTGAGGCTACAACAATGTATTGTTTTATTGCGGTCAATATTGCCTCTGCTGCTATAACCCTGTGTGGCGAAGGTAATGTTTAATATTCTCTCGGTGGTCCCGTTTTGTTGCTCTTTGTATGTTCCCCGGGAAGTCTCCTTTCGTCACTTGCCATTTGCCAATACCAATACATAGTTATTGTATACACCCATAGAGACAAGCTTACAGGAGTAGTTACAATACTCGTATATTATTGTATACCTAGTGGATTTGCCCTGTGAATTACTTCTAGCCTAGCCTACCTGTCGGATTTCACGCTGAAATGGCCAACTTGTGAGGCGAGTGAACGTCTATATTATATTATTATTATGTATTAGAATGAGCCATTGCCAGTGCCAGTGGTTGGATGGTAACGTGAACCGTCGACCAAGCACCACTCAGTATATAAAACAGCACCGCGGCATTCTGCATTCCTCTGTCGCTTTACGAGCGAGAAGTTCACCGGCTACTGGCCTCTTGAAACTTGCATTTCCCATCTCTATTACTAGGAAATTTGCTATAAATACACGTGTCACTATATTCTAGATGTGCAAGGTATGTATAAAAGTTTCATCGCCTAAAATAGGTAAACTTTCCCGGGAATATCACATTCATGTCGACCTGTTTGAAAACCATGGATATGCTTTTCCCATAGTTTGAGGTCAAGGAGGGAATCGAAATGGAAATCCACTGGCATTTCTTATAACTGAAAAATTATGCAAGAAGTGACACTTAACACGTGATTGAATAAATAACAATTAACACGGCAACAGCGGTTGACTTCTTCCACGTCACTTTGGATTATGCCACCAAGACACGAAACCCGGTATGAATGAAACGACTAGTGCCAGAGTGTTCCTAGAATTCTTTTTGGTTCGAGAGATGTTGCCATGGTCATTAGCACGTAAGGTATGTTTTGTATACGTACTGTAGACACATTCTGCAGTTTTATAAATACATACCTTCACATAATGGGCATGACTTGTAAAACTAATAACATTTTAGATGAGATCTATAAACTTAGACTTAGGAACCGGCTGTTTTGGTTTTTTATACAGTGTGGAACAGCTAGATGGAATAAACTCGTTTTTTCAGTAATGGTGAAAACTTGAAAAAAATCCCAAGACACCTCAATTTTTTATTATAAAACGACATTTTGCAGCGTACAAATTTCATCCCTAAAGTCACTTCAAATGACAGTAGCGACCCCTAAAATTTTGTGGAATAAAAAAATCTACAAAAAAGCTATTACAGAATCTCTTGCAAAAAAAATATAGGTAACTACCAAGCTACTCCATCACATCAATGTCAACATTGATCTGTAAAACTTCTTCACAGATGACAAGAACTGGGGCGATCATATACAAGCTAGATAAAAAAGCTAGAATGCAAGAGGTAAAAGAGGCCACGAAGCAGACAATTTATATCTCATGCACCCATACCACGCAGTTTTCGAAACACAAATGTTCCAATCATGATCAACACGCTGAGGGTCACCCTCAAAAACTCAAACAGCGTGGAACGCAAATCACACACAAAAACCAAACAGCACATATCCTCGGACAAAGTGGAACTTTTCGCTGACTCCCTCGATGGGATCAACCAAATCCAAGTAAAGAACAGCCAGAAACGCATCAGTCCAAAAAATCATCCACACACCCACAAAAGATCACACGACTACCACCGACTTCGACGAAGTTAAAAACATCATCACACACCTCAAAAACAAAAAATCTCAGGGAAAAGACGAAATTAGCAACGTCGTCTTGAAACTACTCCCGGACTCCTGCACACAACAGATCACACAAATATTCAACGCCTGCATCACACAAAACGATTTTCCACGATATTGAAAAAATGCAACCATCATACTCATACACAAGCCAGGGAAAACACGAAAATACTCAGACAGCTACAAACCGATCAGCCTACTCTCCAGCATCGGCAAGATACCACATCATTCTCACACCGCTCAAAGACACATCGACGAGAAAAAACATCCCCCCCCCCTCCCCCCCGGATCAATTGGGTTTCAGAGAGATACTTCAGAGGTAACACTTGACTCAGTCAGGTCAGACTGGTCATAGCCATGATCAAAATGATTAATTTAATAGCTGACATGGTTCGTGCTAGTGCCAGCCACTCAAAAATTACACGGAAAACTGTCTTAGACAGATGTTGTCTCAGATAGCAGTGTCCTGTAAGAAGTTCCACCCACTGACGGCAATTCTCGAGTTCATGGGAGTCAATTCCCATGTGAGAGTTCACATGAAATTTTAAGCATTGTCAGTTACTGTGTATACAGTAACACAATTAAATTAATCGAAATCTGAACAGAAGCTTGGCAAAATGGCAGATGAGGCTCTCGCTGGAAGTAGTCGATGGTTCGAGTGCTCGCTCGCTGGAAGTTTGCATGGGAACGATCTCTGGTGATCGTTACATTCTCACAAACTCGAGAATTGGCGTCCTGATCTGTGTTGTGCTTAGGAGCTTAGTTGCGGCGCTGTTTCTAAGTCAGGGGTCTCCTAAAAACATTCGCACCAAGTCCTCAAATACCTACATCGAGTATTTCTTGGGCTTAAACGTGAGGCAGTTTTGGGCACTTAAAAAGCTGCATGATAGTGATAGTGCTTTTTAAGTTTTTTTTTCTGCCTATACGTTGGGGTCAGAAAAGAAGAGAGTGGTCAGACGATTAAGGGGGGTTATTTACTAAATATTATTTTTTTATCTTATAAATAATCGTTCTCACTTGAGCTCCTTAACATTCTTTTATCTTCCGGCTGCTATCTCCTACCGTTATCAGTCATCACTATTGTTTTGGGTATAATTCTTTCAATATGGTAGGTATACGGAGTGAGAAAAGAGTCCTGGAACGGTCCAATACATCCTATATCCTTAAATTTTGAGTTTTGAAAAACAATAATGCAAAAACATGACGTCACATTTTTTCTCTTTACAATTCTTTTCCTTACAACAAGTTTTCCATTGTAATATGATCACAAAAAGTAGAAGTACTAATATCTTTTTATTTAAAGAAAATTTTGAACTCTAATAATTGAAAGTTAATGAAGATATAATGACATGGAAAATATTTGATGTCGCAACTGTCCACGGCTAGTGCACAAATAAATAATAACAGTGGTAAGAGGAGTAAGCATGAGAACTGCTGCTTGTATTTACAGTTGACTGACTTTTGCAAAATGTGTTTTAAATTATTGTTTATTGTTACTAGAGTATAAGGAGAATAATAGACCTCGCTGTTAAATGATTCAGGTTGTCGGTCTAGCTACAACCGATTCAATTACTGAAACAAATAATATATTTACCTACCAAGAAAACAAAGACCTTTAAACATTAAATGTCCTATACGGAAACGTCATCATCGAGACTCAGTCAACGTAACTGCTGCTTGCCTTAATTGATTATTATTCCGGTAATTAAGAAAATCACGCCTAGATACGAGCCAGCGAGCTTTACCGATCCGGAACTCATCGAATATCGTTAATAAACATTCATCGTGGTAAGCAAGTGTCTGATGTCTCGCTGAGCACTTTACCCTTCCTCTGATGCCAATTAAGGAATCGGACGGAACTCCTCAGTATTACGCGCTTCGATACACAGAAAGCAACGCTAATAATAATTGTTATTTCTATGTTATCGTAATACTCATTATGCAAGATGCAGATACGCGCATAACGCAATCTTGAAAATCTACCAAGTTGAAACATCTTCTAGGTTGAAACAATACCCCTGAATAAGCTATGTGTAATCATTCCTATGAAGACCGAGAAAATATAGACTGCTCTTATTTCTTGATTAATATCCCCTAATCGAACTTCTATAGAATTCGATTATTAGCACGTTCGATAGAACTGATCATGAAAGACGAGGACTGGAAAAGGCAAGCTGGTGAAGAGGTGAGAGGGAGGGAGCGAAAAAAGATTCCTCTCCCCCATTTTCTGCCTCTGCCAAAGGAAGAAACTTTGAGATCGTCTCAGGAAGGGGTAAAAGTGACAGCCACCCCTTCCACCATTTCCAGTCCTTCCCCTCACCCCACCCGGGGAGTCTGGGAAAAGGGAATCACCCTTCCCAATTCAATAATCTTCCTCCTACTACCATCATCCTATGTTGGGAATTGTACTGGTATATACAACATTGTATTTCTTGAAGGCCTATTTCTCTGGTATTACTCTACTTTGTAAGATATCGAACTTGGAATCATCACTATAAAAATATATTACCTCCAGGGTGTCGTTGGATTCCATTTTTGTTGCCAAATTATTTTAAATACTGTTGAGTCACCTATGCGACGATGACTATAAAATCTTTAAATCAAAGAGGGGCCCCGGAGGACGAAGAACTTCATAGCCTAAAAACTCGAAAATGGTACAACAAAACATCAATAGAACTGTTTCGTGCGGCACTGAATAAGATCATGAAAGGTAACATGATTGCCAACATGATAGGCAACGGCTGACAAAGGTCATGACACTTAAAGCAGAAAAAGAAGAGTTTTCCTGGAATTTTGGTTGAAACTGCTTCATCGAGATCACTGTAAGAGAAGGATATACTGTCCAACTTTGACTCTGTTGATATGACGTGTGTGTCAAAAGCATGCCTCAAAAGTGTGGCTGACGACCTTTCCTTCTTGTCAATGACCAGGATATCTGGTTTGTTGTAGACTACTGTTTTGTCTGTGAAGATTGTGATTGATCTATCCCAATTAACATTACTTAAACCGGAATCTCCAGTACGAGTACTTTGGGTGGGTTGTACTTAAACTACCATGGTGTAACGTTGCCCAAGATCTGGAGTCTAATTTCCAATTGCCAATGGTGTAGTTTTGCCACCTGGTTGTGATGTCCAATGCACCTGTTGACAGTGCTGAGCATTGTCGAATTTTCTGAATCCTACCGGGACATTTATTCTCATGATATGTTTTTGGTAGTTTACAGTCTTCATTACTGTGTCTGAATTACAAAAAATGAAGCCCTCAGTCTCCTGGTGCAGTTCATCATGCTTTAGTCCACTTATGGATGCCTGCAGGTTAGTATCCTCCCCGTCAAGCAGTGCCGGAAATTGTTCGTTCATTTTCTTCTCCTTCCATATCTGATGGATTTCTTTTTGAATGGTATTTTGAGAATTATTCTTTTTCACAGATGTTTTGATTCTCTTGTTTTTTTTTGGATTCGGCTTTGTGATCCTCTATTTTATTAGTTTTTTAGTAATGTTTCCATTGAGATAATAATTGTTATGTTCTGCCTATTTCTTTTCTGAAGGTTTAAAATTTTGTCTCCAGTCTGATTTTCCAGTTTGACTTCTTGATTGTTTTTGCTTTATTGTGGTGGGTACCTACTTTTTACTTAGAATGAAAATTGTGGTACTCCTGGAATTGTCCTGTTTGTTTTTCTCTCCTTCGTTTGGCTATAATGGTTTTGCTGCTTTCAATTCTTTTCTTTAGTCTTCTTTAGTATACAGGGTGCATGCACCATGTATCCTTCTCTATATTGCTATCTCCTGAACGCTAAGAGATACAGGGTCGGTTAAATTAGAGAAAAGATGCGCAATTTTGTGGCCATCTCGAATCCGTCAAGATATACAAGATATCTGTGACTGCTCCTGGAATATCCTGAAAAAACTGAAAAATCGAGATTTCTTATTTTTGCCATATCTTTCTTATTATTGGAAATTATTAAATAATTTTTTCTACGCTTACATAAGCCTTCAAGAGCTATCCATCTGTCATTACAAAAATTTTCAAGGCCGACTAGATCCAAGAGTTTTCACAGTCAACTTTCGTTTTTCTTATGGCCGCCATATTATTTTTTTATGTCGTTCGATATGAAAAAAATAATGGAAACCAAAAATTAATAAATTTAAAAAAAAAAATTTTTAATGTTTTTTCTTTTTTCAAAGAAAAACCAAAAAAAAATCGTCGAAATACCTCAATAATGTTAAAATACGCCGAAATAGTGCTTGTCTTATGTTTTTTAAATTTATCTATGAAATTCGGTCTAAAAAGTTGTCTTTTCTGTAAAGAAAAAAGAAGAATAAATTTTTTTTAATTATTTAATTGAAGTTCAACAGTTTTTGGTTTTTATTATTTTTTTTATATCGAACAACATAAAAAAACAATTAGGTGGCCATAAGAAAAACAAAAGTTGACTATGAAAACTCTGGGATCTAGTCGGCTTTGAAAATTTTTGAAATGTCAGATGGGTAGCTCTTGTTGACTTATGTAAGCCCACAAAAAATTATTTATTAATCTCCAATAATAAAAAAGATATGGAAAAAATAGGAAATCTCGATTTTTCAGTTTTTTCAGGATATTTCAGGAACGGTCACAGATATTTTGTATGTCTTGACTGATTCGAGATAGCCACAAAAATTCGCTTCTTTGGACTTGTTTAATCGACCCTGTATCCGTCAGCGTTAAGAGATAGCAATATAGAGAAGGATACATGGTGCACCCTGTATAATAGTACCTTGTAATTCAGTTGTTAATCTGAAGAAAAAAATCGTGTGAAATGCGAATTTATCTTTCATTTGGTGCCATTTTCATCCCTTTGGTCATGGGAATCGCCAATTTGAAAATTTTCTTGTTTCCAATGCATTGACAGTACGTCCAGTCTTGAAAGTGGTGACCCTGTAAATCGTGAGCAGGTAAATTTGGGAAAACCACTTTCTCGTGGTCTAAAAGTGTCAGCAGGATAGATTAGCATTTTATGGTCTGAGATGATTTTTATAAAGTAGGGATGTTAACAATGGTGTATCTTTTATTAAAAAAAGCGAATTGTCTTCATGAATTAGAAAATTTTTAAATAAAATGTTTCTCTTAATAAATATCAAATAATTAGCCTTATTAAAAGGGTTAATAGTGAAAAATTTATCAATTATTGCGTTGTCAGTAAAATTGTTTGCTTAAACGAAAGTATAAACGTTCGTATATTATTGAACTTTTGAAATTGTAGTTCAATTATTTTTCTAAGTCACATTATACATTGTAACTATCTCTAAGTTTCAACTAAACATAATCATTAGAATTAACATGATTGATGGGGAAATATATAAAATTGTGTCCAAGAACTGTTGTATTTTTCCAGACAATAATTGATATATATTCTATTCATGGCAAATTAAAGAGACAGATAGCACTGAGACCTTTAACTACACTGATAAAAATGAGACCTTTAAATTGATTTATTGAATGAAAATCAAATATCCACCGATCTCTATGTAAGCAATCAGATTTCGTAGTGCTCAAGAATTTTAAAATTAAAACAAGGATCAGTCAAATTCCTTACTAAGCAAAAAAGTAAATATACCTGTTTACTTTTATCATATCGTTTCCCTCAAATATTGAATATTTACTTCATTTATATTAAATAAATAATTTTTTGATCAGATCTGTGGATCATAACTGGAGTAGGTATATCATTTTAATAATTTGTCCGAATTTCCCGCTCATCTTGTGCTGCTATAAGTAACGACGACGGAAAACTAAAAATCGAACCGCACATGCTTCCTTTGGTTTTGAAACTCTTCCTCATTACTCAACCAAAATATCAATTATCATCTAATATCGAACAAGGAAGTGTAGGAAATGGAAATCTGGGATTGTTTTCTGTTACAATAAATGTAGAAATCTATTAAGTAATTATTTTTAATTAATTTGAATAGAAAAATTCTAGATAAATTACTTATTCGTATCTTTTGTTTAAAGGTTGCCAACATCTATTTAGGATGCGAATAGGATTAATTGTTATGATTTATTATATTTTGGTAAATGTTTAACGGATTATATCCTATTAAGTCAAAACAAAATTTATTTACTTCATCGCTGAAATAGATTCAAAATCCACAAAATGCTGTAAACATATCGATATGTATGTTATTTATTTTTGGAATATAAAACATACACACAGAAGTACAAAAAAAAAACAGTTTCTTTCATTTCAGAACTAAAAAGAAACTCCCCTGAATAACTCTGAGTAGGGCAATGTTATATAGTCCCAATAAAACAGAAGGTCCCCGGATAGATGAAACAACGACTTTCATAAAAGATAAAAAATTATCTATTTAAAAATTTATGTTTTCAACCCTTACTTTTGCAGAATGTCTTTAATATCTTTAATCTCTTTAATAAATAATTTTTAATTTATCTCGTGTTCCTTATTCCTTATGACTTTTCTGATTTTTCCATGGTGTTAAGTGCTTTTTTACTGCAAATACGACAAAGTTGCTTAGAATCAACATCTAATTCTTGATACGAAATTTGAAAATCATCCGACAACTAGTAGATATAAATGGTGTTTCGCATAAGAACCGACACAGAGCAGGGGAGGGTAGGGGAGGGGAACCCAAAATAGGGTGATTTAACCCAACTTATCTCTATACTAAATTGCACCCCTAAGAAGTTATGAGCCTTGAAAATATGGTTTCAAATTACGAAAAAATCCATATTTCAATTACACTTGAACTTGGAAAAATTTGATATGTTATGGTTGTGTACCAAAAAGCATTCATTGACAAGAGTTAGCATTTTAGTGGGTTGATATAAGAAATGATGCACCCTTAAAATGTTACAGAATTTTTAACCCGTGATCCGATTTAAAAAATTGATAGGTATTTTATTTTATGGAGAAACCAGCGAACTCTGAAACTTTTTTTTGCGTTTTTCAAAGAACTTTGTCGTTTTCAACAAAATACCGAATAACTAATAAAAGAGTACGTGGTAGTGAGCATGTTATTTTAAATCATCGAAAGTTGGCTTTTAAATTAAAATTAAATGTCAAACTTGACTAGGTATCAGGAAGAGATTTTAAAAACGACAAAGTTTTTTGAAAAATAAGAAGAGAAAAAAAAAGTTTTTGGAATAAATTCCCCATAAAATAAAGGAATACTTTCTCAAATAGGCGAACGAGTTAAGAAATTTTGTAACATTTTAAGGGTGCACGATTCCTTATCAACCTTTTAAAATCCTACAATTTAACTCTACTTACTGTCGATGAAACACCCTGTATATATTTTTATTTTTAAGGTTCCTTTCACAAATCAAAAAGACTCATAGCTGGCCGATTATTTTGAAATTTGGTATAGAGGCCTAAATCTTACATACATACTCCTTCACCCCTCCAAAAAATATGTTTGTTTAATTCCGAAGGCATGCTTCATTTTTAAAAATCAAAATTATGTTTAATGAACTTTTTCACTTATCTGAGATACTAAATTGTGTCTAAACTAGAACAAGAACCAACAAATATATACTTATGATGACTATCTCTGTATTTATTTTGTACGTAAAAATGGCTTAAAGATCTTAAAATGTCATGAAGTCTGAATAAAACATTATTTTGAAGAATAATGTGAATCATTTCCTTCAACGTATTTAACAAAAAATATATTTTCAAATTTTGGAAACGTAAAAAGCCTATCTGAATTCAGTTGACTCTCCATGTCTAAATTTTAGTTTTTTAGGTACGAGACAACGTTAATACCTTAATAACTGCAAAAAAATCCGGAGTTTCCTTAGTGAAAAAATTCCTTAGAGAAAAATTAGATGAGGCTTTCATTTTAAAAAATCAAAATCCTCCTATTAAGATAGCCCCTTAAATATGGGTCCCAAAACAAAGAAAGTTACAAAAATAAAATTAAACACTCAAGAAATATTGTCCACTTGTCCATTCAATAAATAGTTTGTCATTGATTTTCCAGTATGATTGTAAGGGATAGGAAAAGCCACCCCTAAAACTTGTTTTTACGAAACTTTTTTCTTACCAATGGTAGGAAGGTACTGAGAATTAAAAAAAAAATGAAGTCAGTCTTAATTCTGAGAATAATTAGAAATTACTTGATAACTTTCCCTTCTTATAATAACACTTCTTCTTTTCCTACTTATGGGTTATGGGGTACCTCATAACAGCCCATTTTCACTAAGTAAAGTGCAATAAAAAATAACCTACCGAAAAAACGTAATTTGAAAAGAAATAAATATCATAAAAATCACGTCCAGCTGATCACAAATAGAAAGCAATCTATTTTATGACCGTTCATTCTAGGAATATAGGTGATTCTCGTCTACGAATCCAAGAAATCTCTTCTAAAGGTCAATTTCCATACTCATTCAAAAGAACGTCCACGGTTTAAATATCTCCATTTACCTTCTCTAGGTCTAGAACCTTGAAAACAAGAGCTGAGTAGAAGGACAATAATAATAGTTCTTAGTCAATTACCGGTAATTTATGATGTAAGTATAAATATATGAAACTAATATCGTGCTGCCTATGGATGGAAATTTTTAAATTATGTGGTAATTGTTGTCATTTTATTTTATAATCTTCTAAATTTATCAAAGCAACCACCTGTAAAGCAATTAGACATGCTTATTTGTCCGCCGGTGTTAAATCACTCTTCGGGTGGCGACACTCTTTCACCTCCCCAAAATAGTAATGGGACTATTACTCGTATTATTTTTATTGTCATCCCTCATGTTCGCCCATAAAAATGAAAGAAACCTTCTTACGCATCAATCGCGTAAATTATTTTTTATGAGTATTCTTGCCATTTTGAAAATTTGGTTGTTGAATTTTTTATTTAATCGATTGAAAACGCACTACGCCACTGGTGAATTAATTACTAAAACGCAAATATTTTGACACAAATGTGTAATTTGGGATACGTTCTTCTTATTGTGTTAATTTGATTGAAGCATTATGTTTAGTTTTGTATATACAGGTGTTCAAAAAAGTAGTTTTTACAAAAAGTCAAATGGGCGCCATTTTGAAGCGACTTGACCGATTTTTTTCAAATACCATACCAGACAACTCTCTCCAGACATCTAATACTTATTACAAAAATTTCAGTTCCCTAGATTGACAAATACGACCTGTAATCGAGTTACAAGGACCGGTTTTTGCGAAATTTGAAGGGGGCAACGTTTTTTTAAAAAGCTTTCTTTAACAAAACTCTAAAGTCCCCTATAGGTTTTACACGGGTTTAAAATTTTGTGTCTTGATAGAACTAGCTACAGGGGCGTTTTAAAATCGAAAATTTTAAACTTTGGAGAAAGAAACATGATAAAAAAATTTAATATCACCGCAAATTTGATTATTTGCTTCTTGAAATTTTTCAGTGTTAAAGGTTATTTGTATAGCTGTCTATAGTCTAAAAATTTCAGTTCAATGCCTTTAAAAAATGTGCTTGTGTGTATTTATAAAAATTTAGGGATTTTTACCCTTTCCCTATCCACACCACTGGCTTGTTAATAGAAAAATAATTGGAAAAATTTTTGCACTATAGCGTAAAGTTCAGAAAACGTTCTTTCTATCATGCTATTAAAATTTTAAAGTTTCTTTTTCATCTTCCATATACAGGTGTTTAAAGAATAGCAATTTTCAACAAATTCGAATGATCGCCATTTTGAAACGTTTCGACCGATTCTGCTTAAATGCAACACCGATCACTCCTTGTGAATATCTTACTCCTACAAAAATTTTAGCCGCTTAGTTTGAAAACAGTCTAAACTACTGTGATAATAACGGGTTTTTTTCGAACTTTTAAGGGACACCATGTAGAAGTCAGACGACTTTGGAAAGCTTTTTAATCAAAATCCAAAACCCCCAACAAGTTCTACAAAGTTTCAAAATTTCGCGCTCGAATCTTGAAAGATTAGAGGGACATTTTAAAAATCGAAAATTTGAATTTTGTGGTGGTATCCTTAAAGTGTGTCCTCCTGAAAGTGGTGGTGTCCTCAACAGTCACCATAGGCAATGTGAGTCATAGGAAACATTTAAAAGCGTGACATAAATGTAACATAATCCCTGCATATCAGTGAATTCCGAATGGAGAGAATCGGAACAAATGCAAATATACTTTCTATGTCACGGCAATGTCAAATTTGTAGTCAGTGGTCGGAATTGCATAACTTGAATCTGATCAAATATTGATAAGTTGACGACGGTGTTTATTCATGAAACGCGCATTTCCCTATGTAATAAATAGTCTCGGATTTACACCAAATTTATTAGTACGCGTACCTAGTACCTACGTAATATTTAGAAAGAGTACAGTTATAATGCAATTCCCATGGATTTTATTTAATTAAAAGTGGGTAACCCATCAACATTTTTTAATTAATTACATTAGATTAATCATTAAATGGATACGCAACACGGCCCCGGATTAAACATTAATGTACATGTACAGGTACCTAATGAATGAATAAGATAACTGATTACACGACGTCTCAAGTATAATGAAATCTAATTACAACTCACAATGAAAGTATAAATTTTTCTGATTATCTAGTAAATATTATCATTATGAGAACAGTTTACAAAAACATAGGAGAAATGGTCCCTTTCATATTTAAAAGTGACTGTCGTTTCGGAACATGGGGTTTTTATGTAAGAAAATTAAAAGTAATCCATGCCCCAGTGCCTAGTTCTCGAATTACTGAATGAAGTTTATTTTTTCCTTGAATTAAGCGATTATTTTTCTTCCCTTATTTTTACAGCCCTTATCAGAGCATCCATATACATTTAGGTATTGTCTCTGTATATTTTAACCCTATATGCTTGAGTCATTTCAAAAAACAGCGCCTTAAAAAGACCCTCTTGAATTCTCATTATTTTTTGTGGTAAGTTACACCCTTAGGAAGGGAATTATTAGATAGTTTTTGTTTTCTGGCTCTTTCGTGCAACGTTTTTGAGTATAGGTATCTTTTTTACTCAACAACTATTCGTAAGTAGTTTATGCGCGAAAATTGGTTTCCTGGAGTCAATTCAGGTACCGTTTAGTAGGGGCTACACTTGTCAAAGGATTGCGTGATCGTTACTTGATTCAGTAGAAAGTGACACTTCTCTCGCTTGGATTATACGAAGGAGGGGGGGAGTAGTAAAAACTGAAGTGGGAAGGGGTAAAAACTTAAGTGGGAGGGGATTAAAACTGAAGTGGGAGGGGGTAAAACTGAAGTAAGTGATGTTTTGTGGTGTCAAATTATGCAGGACGAAAATGATCTCTTTAAGACCGTATTGCAAAGGCTGCCAAGCTAGGTATAAGACCACCAACACGGAAAATTAGTGCAGAAATTATTGACGTCGCAAAAATTGTGGTGTACAGATTACGCCCATTTTTAGATCGAGAACAAGAAACCCAAATCTCGCATCTTCGAGAGAAAGGACTGCTCTCTCACATGGTAATACGAACACATTTTTTGTGTTCATTCATGGAAGTATGGCAGGGGTAGGAGCTCATAAATGAGCTACGAATACATGACTGTACCCAGAAAGGGGGCGCCCTTCCTGAAAATAATGTCGCCCTTTATGAAAAAAGAACAGAAAATTAAAATAACATTTCTTATAAGAGATTTGATGAAATTCGCTATACAGACTGCAGCTTCATTAGAAATCGTTTGGACATGTTTTTGATGACGATTAATAACGAAATGTTTCATTTAAAAAATTCAGTTTAACGTTTCATGTTAACGAAAAGTTCTTTTTTGTACTTAATCACATTGTAAGGTAGTGCAATCTATAAGTACAAAATAGCGCAAATATTGCGGTTGTACAAAAATTTAATTTGAGGTTTCAAGAGATTTTCACGTTTTGAGTTGCCCAAAGTCCAAAAAAGTGTTTTAAAAAAAATGTGGATTGGTGAATCGGTTTCACTGATTTCCAGGTCTCAAAAAAAAACATGAAAAGCACCATTCACATTAATGAGCATCAATGAAACTGGTTGAGGTAAATCCTCCTCCACACCCACACCATAAATGTAGGTGTGGAGAGTATAATGTCATTGTCATAATAGAGTAGATCATTAATATGAAGAAAAGGGAACAGGGTTGGTGCTAGGTCTGAGTCCTGACGTACACCACAGCATTGATCGGTTGGAACCAGAACAGTGACAGAAAGAGCACTTGTTCGTTGACAGACTTGGTCAAAGTCTTATGACGACTGTACTTAATTAAGGATTATTGGCCGTAAAATACAAATGATCTGTTCGAGCTATATGCAAACAGGACTGACAGATCACTTTTCCATTATTAGATTTTTTAATCCTAATACTATGGATCAAAATAAGACTGGCCTTCTTTGAAAGAGTGATACTCAACTTTGAAAAGTATGACTAACGCACTATGTATAGAAACTGTCGCGATAGTCAAAATGACCTATTACCATAAACGAGTTCCTCAAAAATTTCGAACAAAACATTTAAAATTTGGCGGCATTTTGATGATTAAAATCTGTAAATTTTTTATGTTAAAACAATCTTCAGCAAATTGTCCGCCTACCTAATTTGTTAAAATCTAAAAAACCTAAGACCACGAATTGTTTCCTGAGGTTGTTCTGAAGTTTCGTAAAAACAAAATGTTGGCTTTCAAAAATATATTATTGGAGAAGATACAAATGCCCATATTCGCATCAAAGAACTCACGATTATATTTTTCTATTTGCTTTTCCATTACTTATTTTAATTTATTTCAAAGCTCCACCCTCCTAACTATATTAATCTGACATCAGAATTCAGAAGATATGTTGGGGGAAAATATATAGCTACGAAGTTGGCATCATAAATGATTTTGTCGAGTGTCTTGGTAAGTCCTTACAAATAACAGCTACTTGACGTTAATGTTGATCGTGGCACTCGACACTAAATTGAGTTTACAAATCAAATTACATGAAGTGGATTGGTCTTTTAGAAACAAATCCATGTTCATCAACTGAATAACTGTGAAAGGATGTTTGTTGATTCACATTACAGCCAATTGATGATTTGTCATTAAAAACGCAAAATAAAGTTATCTATTTTGAAAAATCCTGATAATTTTTGAACTTCTTCGTTAAAGCAAAATACAATTGTTACAGTAGGGTGAATTGGAAAAAAAATATTAACTAAAATTAGGGAATATTATTAATTTTAATGTGAATTGCGTAGACCGTGGATCTTTACTGAAAGGTGAAAAAAATTAAGTCCACTTTTTCCCTATATTTAAAATCAATGTTGAAGCAATGGAAATTTCAAAACTCCTTAATTTAGAGTTCGAAATCTGCCAAAATTTCTCTAATCATGTAATAATGTTGATGGCCCCCAAGGTTCACTGTAAAATGTTTCGCAAAAAACAAGGTGATTCCTGTCATGCAGAGCAAAAGTCAAAAGTTCGTCCTGGGGATCGGGCATCAGCGTGGTATTATACCAGTACCACGGCTAACTAAGGCTCAACCGGAACTTGGCACAAGCCGCAAACCGCTGGGTGGGACAACGATCCCTGAACTATATCACTTCTGTGGGTGGCCTCGAGGTAGTGTCACAAGCATTGATATGCCGATTAGCTTAACCTCCTGACCTCATGGATGAGCTCCCACTTCTGTCAAGCTTCAAGCGTCAATGAGGAGCACCTAACAACTAATACCAGGGAAAGTGCAGTTCCCCATTTTATGGAGCTTACAGCTGCTTCATGGGATGCTACGACGCAAAAATTAGGTTTCCCTCATTCTTGAGGGGTAAAAATGAACACCAAAAATATAAAACCAACAACTGCGGGACAAAAGTAGAAGCCTCTAAACAAGCATAGGTTTACAGACTAAAAAGCCCTTCAAATCCAAACCCCTCCATAAACTAGTATAAGTTTATCCATAAAGTAGCAAAGTTGTAGAAATATAATTTAAAAAGCCATTCAAGATCCAAATTGAATAAAAAGAATGAAAGCAAATGGAACTTAGTATGTCTAAAATGAGGCTGGTATGGCACATGGGATGTATGACACCGTATTCCATGCTGAAATGAATGCTATTACGACAAAGCTACAAAAAAGCTAGAAAAAACCCTTGAATGATGTAAAATCAGATCAAAGTTGGTGTGCAGATTATGACAAAGGTCACTGCCACTTGAGAGATCACTTACGTAAGATTCATACTAGACTCTTCAGAGAAGAACCAGTCAGCAGACTCTGCATTCTGCAATGAAGAAGATGAGACAGCTTCTCATGTAAAATTGAATAACACACTCTCCGAACTCGACATGCAGTCCTGGCACCTCTCGGATCCAGAACCTGTCCTCAGGGAAAACTTTGCTTAGAGACTGTTAAGCCTTGTCAAAGAAACGGAGCTTTTTGATGAGTCAAGGAATGTATAAAGATGAAAGGATTATGAAAATTATAGATTTGAAACTGCCGACGTTGGTATTTAGCGGTCAATGCAATACAAAAAGATTTATATTTGATACCTATTGAATTCTTGAACGTATTTTATTAAACGAATTTTTTCAAGGCCTAATTGATATTATTTAAAGTTTTATTACCTATGTATTGACTGTATGGAATAAGATGATGAATTGCACGCTTCGGCATTATAAAAGTCAAAGAGTTCAACAGTGCAGTTTAAATTGGACAATGCCAAATCTAGTAACCTGCCGTTTTAATTGTATACATTACAGGCTGGCTCAATAAGAAAAAGTTTGAGGAGATCAAGTGAAATACGAGTATAACGATGAGCCATTACGAGTATTACTGATACAATCAATGGCTTCGATTACAATAAATTCGTCAATGATTAATATTAAAGTGGTGAATGAAACGTATTTTAAACTTAAAATTAGAATTTTCTTCTCCTTATACTTACTAGTTTCGTACCTTGGGAGGTAAAAAGGAGTCCTTAATGCAGAGACTTAGGACTTGGTTGCCTGTCTGTCTATTTTGAATGAAAAATTTGTTTAGGAAATATTTAACATTTTCTTAGTCAAACCTTTATTTTTTAATTACTCAAAATTGGTGAGAAGTCTGTTTTTTAGTTTCAAAAAATATGGAGTCTAATTTTCCTTATCTTCTCTGGTCAACAAACTGAGCTGCTTGAAATGTATTGCATGACGTTAGGATTCCAAAAGTATTTTATAATTTTTCGATCTCGTTTATAAATTCTGCGATTGTACCAAAAATGTTCTCAAAAAAATTGTCTCTCTCTCTCTCTCTCTCTCCCTATTCAAGCATCCTGGGAGCTAAAATTTGAAGATTTTCATCAGTTACAGAGGGTCTTGTAAATATTGCAAGAATATTACATATAGCAATCCTACTAAAATTTGTGCTTTTCGAAAAAAGTCAGATTCTTAAGAATTCCAAAAATACTCAACTTTTTGAACGAAAATCATCGTATTCAAACTATCAGACGAAAAAATAACGCTAAATTTTTTCCTGATAATTCTCCTAACTTTAAAGGTCTTTGGGAATCATGAATACCAAATATTTTTGTACACCAGATTTAGCAGGTATTTAAATCATCTATCTTTCAACCTACTTACCTCAGAATCCAGAAAATTGGACTAGTTTCATGCACACTTTTACGAAGGCGTAGAAGCGCCACTCGAGTTTTATTTTTAAAATTCCGAGTTTAAACTCGGAATTCCGACTTTAAACTCGGAATTCCGAGTTTAATCTCGGAATTCCGACTTTAAACTCGGAATTCCGAGTTCAAACTCGGAATTCCGACTTTAAACTAGGAATTCCGACTTAAAACTCGGAATTCCGAGTTTAAACTCGGAATTCCGAGTTTAAACTCGGAATTCCGAAGAGGGCGGGGTCTAGCCTATTATTTGCCGTCTGCGTGGCGATACAAAAATTGCCGCCCCTCACCCCCCTCTTAAGAAGAAATGTCTACCAATGGGAGGGCAAAAACCAATTTTTTGTAGGTAAAAATTAAACACCAATGGAAACGTTATTTTAGATTAGGTAAGTTCTGCTGCACCGCGGGGCTTATTGGTGCGAAATATATCCCCCGAAAATCAGGGGGGTTCGAGAAATTATTTTGAAAAAACAAGTGCGAAAATGTTAATCACACTAAGCAATAACAACATTCATACTGGTAGATTTTAGCGTTACCGGACAATATATGTATAGGGTGTTTCACCAGCATACCGACATAGCTTAAGGGTTGGTGTAGGTTTTCAAGGTAATGATTCGGGATCTGGTTTTGAAATTTTTCTGAGGCCCTTCGTTTCGATGTTACAGGGTGATTACATGCATTTTGCCGAAATTTTTGATGAGCAGTATCTTTTGAACGAATTGATAGAATTTATGGAAATTTGGTAGATATGCTCTGCTAATGATACTTAATACCTCGCATTTTTCGTCGATTCGAAAACTGCAGGGCCGTAGTTAATTTTTTAGGTCTCTATCGGTTTTGTCAAAAAATACATGCAGGGTGTATTTTTTAAAAGTTTAGTTTAAACCATTTTCTAAAACTACATTAAAAATGCTACAATTGCGATAAAAATAATTACTGGCACCATTACACTGAATCGAGAACAAAATAAATACTTTTAGATTTTGCACCATTTCAATGCATGTTTGTATTTTCGAAAAATCAAATATTATTTCTTAAAACTTGCATAAATATTTTGTAGTTATTTCAAATAAACTTGCTTGATCTGCAGATTTAGCCAAGATTAGTGAAAGTTATAGATTTTTTTAGAGCTAAAAATAAGTTTCAACAAGAAAAAACTCAAGTGTTAATAAGAACACCAACTGAACGAAGATATGGTAATTATGGTAATTTTAATGACAAACAAACAAATAAGCGTATAAGTAACACAATATAGCCCATTAACACATAAACAAATAAGTACATAAGCGAAACAGAAAGAAAAATATCAACACAAATTTTGGGAAGAAAAACTGCAATTCAGTGCAGATAATGTTCAAACAGGCCACCATACTTTTTTGATATTTTTCTTTCTGTTTCGCTTATTTGTTTATGTGCTAAAATTGTATTTTTTATACGCTTATGTGTTATTATGGGTTCTCATCAAAATTACCATTTCTTCTTTTAGCTGTTTTTCTTATTAAAACTTATTGTTAGCTCGAAAAAATCTAGAGTGGTTCCTAATCTTGGCTAAATCTGTAGATCAAGCAAATTTATTCGAAATAGCAACAAAATACATAAGTTTAAAAAAATCACATTTGGGTTTTCGAAAATTAGTAACAACCATAAATTGAAATTCTGAAAAAACTAAAAATTTTTCATTTTCTTCTAAATTCAGTTTAATAGTGCAAAGGAATTTTTTACCGCAATTGTAGCATTTTTCATGTTGAAAATGGTACTACATTTTGAAGAAAATGCATAATACAGGGTGAACTTTTTAAGAAAACCGATAGAGGCCTGAAAAATTAAGTACGGTCCTGCAGTTTTCGAATCGAAGAAAAATGCGAGGTATTAAGTATCATTAGCAGAGCATATCTACGAAATTTCATTAAATTCCATCCAATGGAAGGGTCTCAGAATAATTTCAATACCAGATCCCGAATCGACTTGAAAAATTTATAATACCTACCTAAGCTATGTCAGTCTGCTGGTGAAACACCTTGTAGAGTTGAATGGAGTTACGTTAGAGCCAACATCTGGTCTCAATATGGTCAAAGCCTTCGTTATAAACTTTTATTATAAAACAAGCTGAATCGGGTTGTTCCGCGGCCAGAGCCATCCTAAGATATTCGGCGTCCGCAAGGGCGACTGGTAATTATCCGCCCTTTTTCATAAGATAATACATAGGATGGCTATAATGCCGGGAACAAGCCAGTGACTATTGATGGATTTAAAATTTAGTGCAGTATGGATTCAGAACTTAATACTATAAAGGTAATGTTTGTGCTACACTGTAATAACTAAGTCTATCATGATATTTTGATATTTTTTGTTATTTTGTTATGATTTATGATCGGATTTTTACTTCCGCCCGCCGCCCCTATGAACTTGCCGCCTGCGTGCGGGCCAATCATAGCACACCTGCTAGGCCCGCCCCTAATTCCGAGTTTAATCTCGGAATTCCGAGTTTAAACTCGGAATTCCGAGTTTAAAGTCGGAATTCCTAGTTTAAAGTCGGAATTCCGAGTTTGAACTCGGAATTCCGAGTTTAAAGTCGGAATTCCGAGATTAAACTCGGAATTCCGACTTTGAACTCGGAATTCCGACTTTGAACTCGGAATTCCGACTTTAAACTCGGAATTCCGACTTTGAACTCGGAATTCCGAGTTTAAACTCGGAATTCCGAGTTTAAAGTCGGAATTCTTAGTTTGAACTCGGAATTCCGAGTTTAAAGTCGGAATTCCGAGTTTAAAGTCGGAATTCCGAGATTAAACTCGGAATTCCGAGATTAAAGTCGGAATTCCGAGATTAAACTCGGAATTCCGAGATTAAACTCGGAATTAGGGGCGGGCCTAGTAGGTGTGCTATGATTGGCCCGCACGCAGGCGGCAAGTTCATAGGGGCTGCGGGCGGAAGTAAAAGTCCGATCATAAATCATAACAATAACAGAAAGTATCAAAATATCATGATAGACTTAGTTATTACAGTGTAGCACAAACATTGCCTTCATAGTATTAAGTTCTGAATCCATACTGCACTAAATTTTTAATCCATCGATAGTCACTGGCTTGTTCCCCGGCATTATAGCCATCCTATGTATTTTCTTATGAAAAAGGGCGGATAATTTTCAGTCGTCCTTGCGGACGCCGAATATCTTAGGATGGCTCTGGCCGGGGAACAACCCGATTCAGCTTGTTTTATAATAAAAGTTTATAACGAAGGCTTTGACCATATTGAGACTAGATGTTGGCTCTAACGTAACTCCATTCAACTCTACAGGGTGTTTCACCAGCAGACCGACATAGCTTAGGTAGGTATTATAAGTTTTTCAAGTCGATTCGGGATCTGGTATTGAAATTATTCTTAGACCCTTCCATCGGATGGAATTTAATGAAATTTCGTAGATATGCTCTGCTAATGACACCTAATACCTCGCATTTTTCTTCGATTCGAAAACTGCAGGACCGTACTTAATTTTTCAGGTCTCTATCGGTTTTCTTAAAAAGTTCACCCTGTATTATGCATTTTCTTCAAAGTTTAGTACCATTTTCTACATGAAAATTGCTACAATTGCGGTAAAAAATTACTTTGCACTATTAAACTGAATTGAGAAGAAAATGAAAAATTTTTAGTTTTTTCAGAATTTCAATTTATGGTTGTTACTAATTTTCGAAAACCCAAATGTGATTTTTTTAAACTTATGTATTTTGTTGCTATTTCGAATAAATTTGCTTGATCTACAGATTTAGCCAAGATTAGGACCACTCTAGATTTTTTCGAGCTAACAATAAGTTTTAATAAGAAAAACAGGTAAAAGAAGAAATGGTAATTTTGCTGATAACCCATAACAACACATAAGCGTTTAAAAAATACAATTTTAGCACATAAACAAATAAGCGAAACAGAAAGAAAAATATCAAAAAAGTATGGTGGCCTGTTTGAACATTATCTGCACTGAATTGCAGTTTTTCTTCCCAAAATTTGTGTTGATATTTTTCTTTCTGTTTCGCTTATGTACTTATTTGTTTATGTGTTAATGTGCTAAATTGTGTTACTTATACGCTTATATGTTTGTTTGTCATTAAAATTACCATATCTTCGTTCAGTTGGTGTTCTTATTAAAACTTGAGTTTTTTCTTGTTAAAACTTATTTTTAGCTCTAAAAAAATCTATAACTTTCTCTAATCTTGGCTAAATCTGCAGATCAAGCAAGTTTATTTGAAATAACTACAAAATATTTATGCAAGTTTTAAGAAATAACATTAACTCGGAATTCCGAGTTTAAACTCGGAGCCTAGCCTATTTGCCGTCTACGTGGCGATACAAAAATTGCCGCCCCTCGCCCCCCTCTTAAGAAGAAATGTCTACCAATGGGAGGGCAAAAACCAATTTTTTGTAGGTAAAAATTAAACACCAATAGAAAAACGTTATTTTAGATTAGGTAAGTTCTGCTGCACCGCGGGGCTTATTGGTGCGAAATATATCCCCCGAAAATCAGGGGGGTTCGAGAAATTATTTTGAAAAAACAAGTGCGAAAATGTTAATCGCACTAAGCAATAACAACATTCATACTGGTAGATTTTAGCGTTACCGGACAATATATGTATAGGGTGTTTCACCAGCAGACCGACATAGCTTAAGGGTTGGTGTAGGTTTTCAAGATAATGATTCGGGATCTGGTTTTGAAATTTTTCTGAGGCCCTTCGTTTCGATGTTACAGGGTGATTCATGCATTTTGCCGAAATTTTTGATGAGCAGTATCTTTTGAACGAATTGATAGAATTTATGGAAATTTGGTAGATATGCTCTGCTAATGATAATAATAATAATAATAATAATGATAACATTTATTGCCCAACAGATACATGATCCAATTACAGGACAATTTTATATAAACACAATAACAATCAATAATAAGTACAACAATTGTGTGAACAAAATAAAGACAAAAAAAAAAGTACAGTGCATACACGGTGAACAACAACCCAAGATTAGAGGCTTCGGATGGACACAGCCAAAACAGTAGGCAAACTATCCGCATTAAAATCGCAATTTCTAGATATTTTGTTGATACAGGCCGACATAAAATATACAGGCGATCTCAACAGTACATTGGTTTTAGCCACTCGTAAGGCAAAGGTTTTTTCATTACGCGAGTTAAGACGTGGCACATGGAAATTAAAAAGCGACAACAATGGGGAGCAGTCAATCCGATCATGAAAGAGGCAGTACAAAAACCTGAGAGCTGCGAGTCCACGAAGTTTCTGAAGCAAATGCAGATCATATTGATCTAGTATCAGGTTATAATCAAATCCCCTGGGGATATACCTCCCACACTCTTTAAAATTGAGCTGTCTCAAAAACCTCCTCTGCACTCGTTCTAGCTGAGCAATCTGACAGTAGTAATAGGGCGACCAAACCACACTGCAGTATTCCACCTTCGACCTAACGTATGAAAAATATAGTATCTTTAACGAATGTATGCTGTCAAAGTCGCTGCAGCTTCTGTTTATGAAACCAAGCATTCTTACAGCCGATTTGGTAATATATGCAACATGCTCAGAGAAAGACAGACTAATATCAAAAAAACCTTCTTGCGCATCAATCGCAGAAACAGTGTATTTTTATGCGATTCAACTATGAAAATTTTTGCCGCCTTTTAAATTGGCTTTCTGAATTTTTCAATAGTCAGGTCGAATTTACGTAGTGGTTTACTGTGAAAATTTCATTTCATTTCGTTTGAAAGCGTGCCATAAAATAGATTTTTACATATAATAAACCAAAAAAAAAATTGTCAAAATTTAACAATTTCGTCTCTTGTCCTATATACCCGCCACTGACTAACTTTAAAAAGTTACAGGCGAGTTCTGAAAACCGAACATTTGAAATTTTAGAGAAATAAACATCATGTAAAAAAATTCGAAAAACTCCGCCATTTCTCTTATTTGCTTCTTTAAATTTTGGAGAGTTACAAGCTATTAGTGTAGTTGTCTACTCCGAAAATTTCAGGTAAATTCCCTCGAAAATGTGCTCATAATCAATTAAAGAAATTTAGCCATTTTTACCATTTTCTTACCCACGCCACTAGCTTGCTGATGAAAATAATAAAAATTTTATTGCATTAATTCAAATTTCAAATCATTTTAATCCAATCTTGTTACCTAATACAGGTTTGTAGGAGTTTTTATTTTCTGCAATTGGGGTTGGCAGGAGCAGTCATATCTGCATGGGTGGTCCCGCCCGAGCCGAGCGCGATGAAAACAGTGCGCTGGTCTGGTGCTGGTGCTGGTTTTAAATCAAGCAGTCCCGGGTCTGAATATTAAAATATAAAAGGATAAAATATAACAGGGACTAAAAAATAGCCTTTTTCCCTAAAATTCAAAAAGCCGCCATTTTGAAACGGCTCGATCGATTTTGCTCAAAAATGCAATACCAGACCACTACTTGTGGATAATATCTTCCTCCCATAAAAATTTCAGCCTCCTAGATTGAAAACTGCTACCAGAAAACCGTGCCACAGGACCGGATGTTTCGAAATTTTAAAGGACACCCTATAGAAGTAACGCGACTTTTGAAAAATTTTTCAACGAAAATTTAACGTCATCCCAAAGTTTCACAAGAGTAAAAAATTTCTTCCACTAATCTTGAAAGATGAAGCTACTATTAGAGCGTTTTTAAAATTTTAGAGAAATTTACATCATGTAAAATAAATTTAAATATCTCCGCCATTTTTTTTATTTGATCCTTGAAATTTTTGGAGATTAAAGAGTATTAGTATAGTTGTCTACTGTAAAAATTTTAGTTCAATTCCTTCAAAAATGTGCTCAAAAACTTTTATAGAAATTAAGCCATTTTCACTCTTTTCCTACCCACGCCACTGGCTTATTAATGGAAAAAATTCAAATTTTTTTGCATTAACTCAAATTTCAATTAATTTTCTTTCAATCCTGTTAACTTGATGTGAAAGTTTTTTTGCCATCTTGCTCATACAGGGATTCAAAAAATAGTAAATTTTCCGAAAATTCAACTGGTCGCCATTTTGAAACGACTCGGCTGATTTTGCTCAAGTGCAATACCAGACCACTCCTTGTGGACATCTTACTCTCACAAAAATTTCAGCCCCCTAAATTGAAAACTGCGGCCAGAAACCGTGCCTCAATGTCCGGATTTGGGGAACTTTGAAAGGACACCCTGTAGAAGTAACGTGACTTTTGGAATTTTTTTCAACGAAAATCTAAATTCATTCCCAAGCTTTACAAGAATCCAAAATTTCGTTCACTAATCTTGAAAGATAAAGCTATAGGAGCGTTTTTAAAATCGAAAAATCGTGATTTTGGAGAAATAAATATATATATAAATATATATATATATATATATATATATATCGTGGGCAGGTGAATTTTGGAAAACCACTTTTTCGTAATCTGGGGGTCATGATCGGTGGACATTTGATGAGTTTGGGTGATTTTTGGAAAGTGATGTCGTCCTCAATAGTGTATTTTTTTGTTAAAAAATACACTAATAACACCAAGATCTTTTATAGAATTTGTACGTATGAAGGGAACGGACCCGAAACTGTAATCAAAGATTAAGCCTTTCTTTTTCCTTGTATAGGAGACCACCCTGCATTTCTGCACATTCATATAAAGATTGTTGTGCCCACACCACTGATGCAACCGTTCAACATCATTTTGCAACATCCGAGCATCATCCACATCAGTGATCACAGAAAAAATTTTGAGATCGTCTGCAAAGAGCAGCTTATCAGATCTAATGACATCGGTAATGTCATTAATAAAAATTAAGAAAAGTAGCGGCCCCAAGTTTGACCCCTGGGGTACACCAGAAGTGGGTGAGAAAGTATCCGAGATATGACCATTGTATAGGACACGTTGCTGTCTGTTAGACAAATATGAAGTGAAGAACGACAGCAGCCGCGAAGTAAACCCAAACCGTTCCAGTTTCCTCAACAGAACTTCATGATCGATCCGATCAAACGCCTTCGAAAAGTCGGTGTAAACTACATCCACCTGCGCCTGACCATCTAAAGCATCAGCCACAAATTGCGTGAAGCAAGCCAGGTTAGTGACTGTAGACCGCCCTTCCATAAAACCATGTTGGCAGGGAGAAACTGACTGAGAGATCACAGGATAGATGCGAGAGTACAACGACATCTCAAATATCTTGGCGAAGTTATTCAAGATTGAGATGGGTCTATAATTGGCTATGAGAGTTGAGTCCCCACTTTTTTTTTTTGATACATGATACTTAATACCTCGCATTTTTCGTCGATTCGAAAACTGCAGGGCCGTAGTTAATTTTTTAGGTCTGTATTTGTTTTGTCAAAAAGTTCACCCTGCATGTATTTTTTCAAAGTTTACTTTAAACCATTTTCTAAAACGACATTAAAAATGCTACAATTGCGGTAAAAATAATTACTGGCACCATTACACTGAATCGAGAGCAAAATAAAAACTTTTAGATTTTTCAGCATTTCAATGCATGTTTGTTAATGCATTTTCGAAAAATCAAATGTTATTTCTTAAAACTTCCATAAACATTTTGTAGTTATTTCAAATAAACTTGCTTGATCTGCAGATTTAGCCAAGATTAGAGAAAGTTATAGATTTTTTTAGAGCTAAAAATAAGTTTTAACAAGAAAAAACTCAAGTTTTAATAAGAACACCAACTGAACGAAGATATGGTAATTTTAATGACAAACAAACATATAAGCGTATAAGTAACACAATTTAGCACATTAACACATAAACAAATAAGTACATAAGCGAAACAGAAAGAAAAATATCAACACAAATTTTGGGAAGAAAAACTGCAATTCAGTGCAGATAATGTTCAAACAGGCCACCATACTTTTTTGATATTTTTCTTTCTGTTTCGCTTATTTGTTTATGTGCTAAAATTGTATTTTTTAAACGCTTATGTGTTGTTATGGGTTATCAGCAAAATTACCATTTCTTCTTTTACCTGTTTTTCTTATTAAAACTTATTGTTAGCTCGAAAAAATCTAGAGTGGTCCTAATCTTGGCTAAATCTGTAGATCAAGCAAATTTATTCGAAATAGCAACAAAATACATAAGTTTAAAAAAATCACATTTGGGTTTTCGAAAATTAGTAACAACCATAAATTGAAATTCTGAAAAAACTAAAAATTTTTCATTTTCTTCTCAATTCAGTTTAATAGTGCAAAGTAATTTTTTACCGCAATTGTAGCAATTTTCATGTAGAAAATGGTACTAAACTTTGAAGAAAATGCATAATACAGGGTGAACTTTTTAAGAAAACCGATAGAGACCTGAAAAATTAAGTACGGTCCTGCAGTTTTCGAATCGAAGAAAAATGCGAGGTATTAGGTGTCATTAGCAGAGCATATCTACGAAATTTCATTAAATTCCATCCGATGGAAGGGTCTAAGAATAATTTCAATACCAGATCCCGAATCGACTTGAAAAACTTATAATACCTACCTAAGCTATGTCGGTCTGCTGGTGAAACACCCTGTAGAGTTGAATGGAGTTACGTTAGAGCCAACATCTAGTCTCAATATGGTCAAAGCCTTCGTTATAAACTTTTATTATAAAACAAGCTGAATCGGGTTGTTCCCCGGCCAGAGCCATCCTAAGATATTCGGCGTCCGCAAGGACGACTGAAAATTATCCGCCCTTTTTCATAAGAAAATACATAGGATGGCTATAATTCCGGGGAACAAGCCAGTGACTATCGATGGATTAAAAATTTAGTGCAGTATGGATTCAGAACTTAATACTATGAAGGCAATGTTTGTGCTACACTGTAATAACTAAGTCTATCATGATATTTTGATACTTTCTGTTATTGTTATGATTTATGATCGGATTTTTACTTCCGCCCGCAGCCCCTATGAACTTGCCGCCTGCGTGCGGGCCAATCATAGCACACCTGCTAGGCCCGCCCCTAATTCCGAGTTTAATCTCGGAATTCCGAGTTTAATCTCGGAATTCCGACTTTAATCTCGGAATTCCGACTTTAATCTCGGAATTCCGAGTTTAATCTCGGAATTCCGACTTTAAACTCGGAATTCCGACTTTAAACTCGGAATTCCGAGTTCAAACTAAGAATTCCGACTTTAAACTCGGAATTCCGAGTTCAAAGTCGGAATTCCGAGTTTAAAGTCGGAATTCCGAGTTCAAAGTCGGAATTCCGAGTTCAAAGTCGGAATTCCGAGTTTAAAGTCGGAATTCCGAGTTTAAAGTCGGAATTCCGAGTTTAAAGTCGGAATTCCGAGTTTAAACTCGGAATTTTAAAAATAAAACTCGTGTGGCGCTTCTACGCCTTCGTACCTTCGTACACTTTCACTACTACAGCTCCAGAATACACTTAACTGATACTATTGAAAATAAAATCTGATGGCAAAAAATCCAATAAGCTATGGCGTAAGAAGTTTAGATCGTTTATCCAAGGAATACTTGTAAAAATTACAATTAAACCACAATAATTTTAATAAGTGCCCAGAAAGATTACGAAATTATGTTTTTCATTGGATCGCTAGAATTAAAATAAAGGAAAATTGATTTGAGTTTCTCACTGGTAGCTGCGACTAAACTTGATCGTGGTAGTGACGACATCGTTACGAGTCTTGGCCATATAGCTACAGCCTGGTGAAATCAAGAAAGTCATTAATCGTGTGAGTGTAAGTACTTACTTATACCAAATTGAAGATGAAAGCTGTTGATGGTTTACTTTTTTAATCATTTTTGTAGGCTGTATGTTCATTAGGGTAATTAATTGTTATTTTGTTTAATAAAAGTGCAAGATCTGTATGTACAACTTCAAGGCGGGCAGTTCTGTTGTTTAGATTGTTTATGTTTCTGTTGTTATTAATTTATATCTAGTTAGGTGGGTAGTTAATAGCTAGTGGGTAGTGGTTTTAAAAATATAAATGAGCAGTCAATTTTAGAGAAGCTTTGCATGTATCTAAAACTTGAAGAAAAAAAGAAATGGGTATAATGCTGGAAATCATAATTTCAAGACATATGTTTCCAAATATGTATTTTTGTACAGAAAGAATTATTCCAAATATGTGCGAAAAATCTGCTAAGGTAATTCCTTGGCTCACTCTAAGTAAAAAAGTTCAATTTACCCCAAATTTTCCTTCCCCCCTATACCTTTTCTGACTTTTGAGTCAAGAAAGATTTTTCCGTTATTTTTGACCATATATCTCGGGAACCGTTTGAGATACAGATCTCATAGCTTTTCTTAATAATTATGTTATCATTAAATAATTACAAAAAATATAATTAACAAAAATTTTCAAAAGAAATTAAAAATATTTTATTACAAAAATGTTACTATAGCTTAAATGAATGTTTAAACAATTCTTTGGATTTGTAATTTCAAATTATAACTTTATAACTAATTTTACAATTTATTATTTTTCATTTTCCACAAAAAATACAATAATATGTATTTACAATAAGGAAATAAATGTTATTATTATTATTATTGATGCTAACTATACTTTTTCAGTGTTAATTAAATATTTTTTATGTGTATTCTAGTTCATGATGGAAATTTTAGGGTTGTATGTCATTTTTTAACCGTGTTTTCTATACGAAATTGACAAAATTGGTACTTTTAAAGCTCATTTTATTAAAACATAAATGTTTTCTATGTAGTAAAGGTAATCTTGGTCCAAAGCCTAACGGTAACCGTTTTCGAGGAAACTGTTATTTTATGATGATAAACTTGAAAAAATACCAACATGACAAAATTGTCTTGAAAAACAATTAGACAATTACCACTACCTACCCAGTTTTCTGGTTTTTATATATGAAAACGGTTCACGTCGGAGCTTTTGATGTCATTATAGAGAAAACATTTAATATGGTTTAAAATGATGAGCTTCTGAGCAAAAAACGAGCTAATGAGCTCCACTTGCATATTATGAAAAAAATTTGTTATGGCATTAGAAAATAGCTAGTGTCAATGATAAGATATGTGTGACCCATTTGTTCTTGAAACACCCTGTAGAATCTTAATTTATGGTGCGATTTTAAAGAAATTTCTTTTAAATCATAGAGCTTAATAAACTATATTTTGGGAGCAAAAAGCTTCTTATTCCTACAAAATCCAAGGCCTACTAGATCAGTGTTTACTTGTAAAATCTCAAAAATTCCTATTAGCGATTTTTTTAGAAAAAAACTGTGCACGCTACTGGATTCACCAGCCCTCAAAACGGTACTGTACTAAATTTTATTGGAAATGTCAGAGTAATAAGGATCTTGCAGTTATTTTAGAAATTCATAATAGAACTTCGAATTTTCATTAATTTATTCGAAAAAGTCAAGAGAGACAAAATAGAAATTGTACGTCTAGTTGGTGATAATGTAGGTACTTTAATTTTTTAATTATAATTTTTTATTTATTTTTTTTTTATTTTTTTTTATTTTTTTTATTTTTTTTTTACTTTTTTTTTACTTTTTATAATTTTAATTTTTACTTATGATAGCTTTTGACCTTTTTCAAATTAATTTATGAAAATTCGGAGTATTGTTATGAATTTCTAAAATAACTACAACATCCTTTTTACTCTGACATTTTCAATAAAATTTAGTACAGTACCGTTTTGAGGGCTGGTGAATCCCATGGCATGCCCAGTTTTTTTCCAAAAAAATCGCTAATATGAATTTTTGAGATTTTACAAGTAAACACTGATCTAGTAGGCCCTGGATTTTGTAGGAATGAGACGCTTTTTGCTCCCAAAATATAGTTTATCAAGCTCTATGATTTAAAAGAAATTTCTTTAAAATCGCACCATAAATTAAGATTCTACAGGGTGTTTCAAGAACAAATGGGTCACACTGTATGTGCAAAAGCTGAGTTTTTTATTTTTTACTTTATCTGAAATAAAAAAATTTTATAGTTAAAAAAAAGGATTTCATGACTCTATTAACCTCACTTGTTATAGATTAATTTTAGCCCAAGATTAGTCCTTCTACTGACGTGTGCATACATTAGCTTATGCAATTTTTCATTTAATTTTTTAATCTTGATGAATTTATTTACATCTTCAAACATGGACAGGGCTTTTTGGTCCCATTAGAGACCATCAATCAGCATAGCTCTTCAGACGGTTTCCTAATAAGTGACGGCAAATGATGTGAAATGTTTGAGTAGGTACTTGAGATATACCTACCTAAGTCGTGCATCAAACTAACGAAGGAACTATCTACGTATGCATTGACTGGGCGTTTGGGTCAAAAAATTTAAAGAAAAACGTTTTTTGAGACTGAAGTCATAGATATTTTTTAACATAATTGCCAGGTTTCTCAACAATATGAATTTTGACATAACAGGGAGTTTCAAAACATGCGTCGGGAAATAAAATGTGTGATTCTTTGGCTCATTCTAAGGATAAAAGTTCCTATTAAAGCGCACACGCACCCTTTTCGCGATAAAGAATATTATCAATAAATCAGGGCCGTCTTAGCCATTGGGCTAATAGGGCTTATAACCCAGGGGCACAAGCTTTTTAGGGGCGTAAATTATAATTCAAACTCTTTTTATTTTCTTCCCAAAATTCCCTTAATTTTTAACACGTACCTATTGTATCTCCCCACCTCCTTGAGAAGTTATTAGTACTGCAGTATTACAAGTCAACACTGCCCCACTCCAGTTATCATTCCTGTTTTTTTTTTCTTATAAGAAGAGGCGCATTATTTTTTGTAGCCCAAGGACGCCGAATATCTAAAGACGGGCCCGGCCCGCTGTACTGGATGTCAAAATAGCTATTTGTGACACAAGTTGCACAAGTTACAAAATGGGCCAATTTGACAATCATCAAAGTGCTTAAAACAATCCCATTTTGCGACTTGTGCAATTTGTATCACAAATAGTCACACAAGATTTTTTTATCGCCAAAAAAACTACAATTTATGAATTCTAAATCGTCAAGAAATATAAATTTGGAGGCTCTATAGAGATTGATATTTTATATTGTCAAAGAGACAGTGTCATAAAGCTTCATGAAAACTTGCTTTTATTAATTGTCATTTATGTTACTTTTACGCGCACTCAGTGCCTAAAAGTTAAATAATTTCATGAAATTGTCATTTTGTTGCTATTTCAGTTTCAAAATGACATTCTTTTAGGAACTCAGTGACTAAGAATTTATCAATTGTTGTTTTCTTGGAGATTTAAGAGCAAATCTTGTGTGATCATGATCATCGCAAAGAAGTTTTAAGCACTTTACGATTTACGATTTTCGTTCGAGCTTAAAAGAGTCCCATTTTGTAACTTGTATCACAAACTACTATTTAGGCATTGAATGCGTAAAATAATGTCATTTTTAAACAGAAATTGCAATCAAAAAGTCGACTTTATGAAACGATTTAACAAAATAGCTATTTGTGATAAAAGTTGTAAAATGGGAGGGTTTTAAGCACTGACGAAAATTGTCAAACAAGGCCGAAGTCCGAGTTTGACAATCGTAAAAATGCTTGAACAAGTGAAAAATGTCATTTCACACTCGTGGGATTACCGCACTCGGCTAGAGCCTCGTCGACAACAATCTCCCACTCGTGTGAAATGGGTTTACTATTGTCCACAACAAAACATCTTGCTTGCTTCTTTTATGTTTTTCATCATAAAATACGTTTTTTCGCGAAAACAGTCTGACCAAGAGCACTTTTTTATGTAGAAAGCCTTGGTGATTGAAAATGTGGGCTTTCAAAATGTTACCAGTGTCATAACAATTAGGGACAAAAATATCTCACGCAACCCTGAAATCTCTAGCTGAGATCAATGATAAGACATGTACATATCTGGGTTCTCAAACGCCTCCTGGGATATCGTCAAATATAACTTTAATAAGTAATTTTTTTTATTGTGACACAGCTGTATCTCTATTTTTCTCATAACGTGCTAAGAAATCACACCTTTCATTTTCCGGCACATTTTTTGGAATTTTGAAACACCCTGTAAATTATACTGGGCCTTAATCAAGCTGAAAAGGGGCGGAAAGCTCGTGGAAGACATTATGTAATATGAAAGGCCTAATTCTAATCCTGCATGCTTTCTTTCTACAAGCTAAGTAGAAATTGTATTAGTTCGCTCCGATTTTTTTCCTCAATTAAAATGAGGATAGGTACCTATATCGAATTTTTTTTGTCAATTTTGATTATTTTTGTAGGGGATAGATTAGACTAGAATGATTGACTTAATAAAAAGGAGTGCAAAAATAGTGTAGCAAAGTCCCGTTCCAAGAACAGGAGCTGCAGAATTTTTAACGTCAAATTATTTTTTAAAGCAGATTTTTTTTCAAATCGAGTTTTAATTTTTTGTGATTTTTGCATTCTTT
The DNA here is from genome assembly GCA_910589415.1 of Malachius bipustulatus. Classification (NCBI taxonomy): domain Eukaryota; kingdom Metazoa; phylum Arthropoda; class Insecta; order Coleoptera; family Melyridae; genus Malachius; species Malachius bipustulatus. The sequence continues at coordinate 35,430,110 of OU342634.1, read as the reverse complement.
GGTGAAGACTCAGCCAGCGGTATAACCTTTAAAATTCTATAGGACCGTATCTACACAGTAGATGTATAAATTGTGCCATTGAACAATTTGATCCAAATTAAGGTCCTGGACATCTTTGTGGTGTAGGGAAAATCAACCACGTTGTGAAATTTCACTAGATATTCAATATTCTAGGGTAGTTAATAAAGATGTACCAACTTTATCATACATCGGGGTAGTCAAAGGATTAAACTATCAAGCTGCCCCTAATTGAAACTTCGGGATGTCCTACTTCAACTTTTACCCATTGAAGTTTCTGAATTAATATATTAAATGATCAAGAGGTCGGGATTACGATTGAATTTAATTTTGTTTCACTTTTTCAGATATCTCCAAGGAAAGTAAATAATGAAGGTAAGAGCATACCTATGCACTTGAATTTAAATACCAAAGAAATGAAAAGTTTATTATTGCATATGAATAATAATTAGGAAAGTTATTCGTTATTAAGTACGAGTATCTTTAATTTAGTATGTATTTAGTAAATTTTATGAATAAATTGTTAATTTTCAAACGGTGATATCGCGCGATAAGTTGTAGATTCTGCCGCTGCTCCGGATGTGTAACGAAAATAGAATTGATAATTTCATTCAAACAATAGATTGCGATTATGAATGAATGGTCTGGCTGTACGGAAATGGAAAGTCGATTGAACTTTCATTGATTAAATTCGTAAATCACCTGTCTTGGGAATGAAATCTCAATGCACATAAACACATGACTAGACGAGAATGTTTCACCAATTTAATAATAATAAATTAATAAATAAATAAAAAACTAAACTAAACAATAACCGCTCTGAATATAACGCAAAAAAATTCACTCAATAATAATTTCAACCAAGGTGTTGTAAAGAGATTTAAATCTGGGAAGGAACGTATAAATTATACGTAATATGCGGACGCAGCTTTACCTACAGACAGGCGAGAGACGACTGGCCTGGCGCTATGGTGGGACACCGTCAGTGGTGTTACTCACACTAATAATAAAGATTTAACTTTCAATGTTGCCAACTCTGACTCAATCTCCCCCTTGATAATTTACCGCTCACAGCAAGGACATGCGTGATCCTTCGCCGAAGGACTCGCAACGTATGCGTTACGGCAACATCCGCAACTTCATTCTGTGAAAAACCAGTAAGCGCTCGGAGACTTCACTTCACTGCCACTCCGGTAAATGCACTAGCGATCAGTCGCCGAAGAGCACCAGCTCGACTAACAACCCTTGACTTGTACCAAACTTGAACCGATTGTGATATCATTGCTTTCAATTCCTCTAGTGTATAAATAAATAGTAGTGCGTGTTAGTTAGTTGTAATAATGAACTCCATTTACTGCGGTGAGCATGTCCAGATCGCGATTCTCAGTCCGATGGGCGACTCCCCCGAAGAGGGTGCCGAGCACCAGGACCCGGGGGAGGCGAGAGCTTACGAGGATCCAACCTTGCTGAGCGATAGGGTGCTAAAGAAACTCCTCCTCACCGAGGATCGCTATGCTCTCACCTATAATGCCTGTCTGTCCAACACCCAGACGGAGGTCACCGAGCACATGAGGAAGATTGTCACCGAGTGGATGATGGAGGTACGACTCCCTCTCTCCATTCTTTTAGAGTTCGAGTTCTTCCTCTAGGTCTTCTTCTCTTCTTCTGGATACATAACTTTCCTATAACGGAAAATTTCTGATTATTTTTCGCCGGTTAGTTCACTCTTAACTGATCTCTTCCTCATCCTCATGTTATATTATGATCTACTCGTTATACTCTCTCTTAGGAAACCTTTAATCAAAAATGTACCTATATAATTACGTAAAAAATTACTTTAGTTTTTTGATTTTGGTTTAATATTATTTTATAGGTATTAGGGAGATAAATCACTTTATATTGCTACATCATCAAAGGTTACCTTATTTAACACATTAAACTGATTTTTTCGCTTTTTATTGATTCAAAAATAAACTTGGTCTTTTTTCGGTAAGGGACATTTAATAAATAATGTCACTTTTTTATGTAAAAAGTGTTATTTTATGATTTTCAGTCAATACCTTTAAATTTTAAATGTTTTAATAGTTATTTCACTCTAGGATAAGTTAAAGAGATTTAATGGTAAGGGGGCGCTTGCTAGAGTCTAGCAAAGGCAGCGTGGGGGCCACTGGTTCAGTCTTCATTCAGTAGTCGGTCGAACGGTACGAAAGGTCGCTCTTGCATCTTTCTAGCATCTTACGTGTTTCAAATATGTATAAATTTCTAGTCAAGTAAAATTTAACGTAGTGCGATATAATAATTATGTGTCTCATTATTGGTCTCAAGTTATATCTGATTCGGTTCACATGAAAAATAGGTACATGTATGTATATTATATATTATTATTATGTATGTATGTAGAGATCGTAGCCTTTGATACCTAGAAAAGATATTTTTATATATTGTTTATTAAAATTTCAAAAAATATTGAAATAATTAATTAATTGATACATGCTATAATAATTTTTATCATAACCAACAGTCGATTTCAGTGAAAAATATTACAAGCAAAGTTTATTGATAATAATTGCTCCATGTTTCTGTTTCTATCAGCGGATAAAAAGCTCATTTTTCATTTCAAAATCTAGAAACTCTGTAGAAACTGCATGTATGTACTTATTCAAACTGTAGCCAATATTATGAAGTTGTAACTCGTATTTTACGTTTTTATATTTTGCCACGACACAACTTTTCCAAAAATGTAATTCTCTTAATTTTACCCAGTAAAAATTGAACAAACTTGGATGGAATCGAGTAACCAACGTACCCGATTCGAAAAATTACCAGATAAATGTTTAAATTTAAAGCTTTAAAGCCCATTTTATTACTCATACCTCTTACCTGTAAGCATTAAAAATAACCATCAGGTTACAATAAAATTATTTTTTTATACCTGCATCCACTGTAGGAGGTATTTAAATTTTAAAACCTACGAACAATCCTTATAGGTCAAGCAGGATTATCTCGATCCATATAAGAATTGCATCCGTGTCATCATCGCTCCAACACAATAATCGGCCGGGCCTTTTAAACTTTAAAAGTTCGCTTTAAAGCAGAAACTTCCACGGTGCACGAGCCGCATTATTTCACGAGCTACTCGAGTGGAAATTCTCACAATCGAGCAAGTTCAACATCCCTCCGTTTCCTGAATTTGCTGCACAATCACCTGCAGTGCAAGCCTTTTAAATCTGATATTGTGATATTGCTTTGCATATTATTCCGTTTAGAGATTCTATTCAACGATATACAGGGTGTCTGGTTTTCTTGGTTTCCTCGTTGATGGAGGTGACCTTGGGTAAGAGTCTTATTGGAGAGGTCTGTCAACTTTCGATAATAATTATTCGTTGCTAGATATAAAAGCCCGAGCTTGGGAACATCTTATTATAGTGCTGCTGATAAATAAACAGCAGGTCCCGATCTTCGATCTTGCTACTTCGTGAATGGGATTTTTCATCTTTTAACTGTTCCCTGCTTTTTTTTTCTTAAGTAAGAGGAGCAGAAAATTATAATTTGATTATACTCATTTGAAGGAAAATCTAGTTCGAGTTTTTTGAATGATTTTTCTTTCTACCTAGTGTCAAAAAAACGACATATTCGAGTTATTCAAGTTTCAAAAATAACTTTCTATCCAAATTTTAACGTCTTACCCAAGTACTCAGTAATCGTAAAAGATTACAGAAAGATTTTTCTGGACTGTCTTATTTTACCCGTCTTTTTTATTATTAAGACTTTTTTACCTTATTATCTATGATTTTACTCATTTCTATGATATTAGTAAGAAATTTTTAAACAAAAAATGAGTATTATTTCACTTAAACTTGCAGTGAATACACTAATGAAAAAAATTTTATGCATTATCAAAAAAATATAATCAAAATTTTTCCAAGCAAACCGTTAAAATAATGAAAGTTTCAACAAAAATACAATAAAACGGTTTTTTTCTAGTAGAAAATTCGTTTCGATTACTTATAATTTCTATTTCTGTTAAAATAAATTACATTTTGACCTTTCTAGTAGCAGATTTGGACGAGGTTCTATCCTTTAATCTTTCAAAATTTCCTTTTGTTATGGAAAAAGCTGCAATGTGCGAAACCAAATTTTTGAAACCATACTTAACACGAAGTGAAGGAAGTGAAGCTTAATAGCCATAGCAATTCGCTACAATATAGGGTGTTTGGTAACTGGACAGTCAAAATAGAACGTCATGTATTAAATCGTATTTTAGGGAATAACTGATTTCAAGATTAGGCCTTAAAAATGCAATAAAAATGGCGTTGACAGTTCAAAATTGTACCGAGTGGTTTATGAGTTATAAACAAATGAAAATCGCAATTTTCCATTTTCAAAGCAGCTTAGATTGAAAACGGGTCAAGATATAAGAAAACGGCTTCCATGTCCCTACCTTAACTTTTCACGTAGTATCCCATGGTGCTGATGAAATTTGTATACTAAGTGATAAAAAATCAGCGATTTAAAAAAAATTAATTAATTTTTTTTTTTTCTGTACCTATAGGTACTCCAGCGTAGTATATGAAAAGTTAAAATGGGAACCTTTTTCCGATATCTTGACCCGTTTTCTAGCTAAGCTGCTTTGAAAATGGAAAATTGCGTTTTTCATTTGTTTATAACTCATTAATTACTCGTTACAAATTTGAAATGTAAACATAATTTTTATTACTTTTTTTCAGACAATCTGGAAATGTAATAATACACAGGGTGTACCATATAAAAAAAGAAAAAATATCAACTTCCGGTATAACCGGAAGTGGTGTGGGGCTGCAAATATTTTAGTTCAGCTCGTCAAAATTGAAATCATAAATGTACAAATTCTTTTACTCCCAACACTTCGCCATATAAAAATGCCCTAATAAGGTTCTCACGCTTCACCCTGTATAACAACCACGTTAAGTAATACTTGAAGAAAAAATTTTGACAATAATAGAAAATCTCAAGAATATTTCGAATGTTTTGTAAAAAAAAAAAAACAGATATGCCACTTCATTAATAATTTCATTGCTCCCTTTACACACAAGCTTAAATGCAGAGAAGTCCTTTTTTTTGATAAAATTTCTCAAACGGTTATTAATGACTTATTTTCAAAAAATAGAGATTTAAAAGCACATCTCTTTAATGCCGGTAATTCTAAAATTGCAATTTAAAATTTGAAATGTTTAATTTGAAGACTGATGATATTTAAACTATGGTCGAGAAGACTATTATTATAGAGCTCTTTTGCATTTAATAATAACTCAACGCGGGTATTAATATTAAAAATATCTTCTTGGGTGTATAATTAAAACCATAATATTAGTCTCATCGGCGTATTAATTTGCTAATATACCTACTCTCACAGGTTATCCCAACTCTAACTCTATCATTCCTAAATTTGCCCATAAACTCTCCTATAATAATAAAAATTATTGTAGATATGCGCAATTTTATTCAACGTATTCTCATGTTGTCGACAGGTTTGTGAGGAGCAGCAATGCCAGGACGAGGTTTTCCTGCTGGCCGTAATGCTGATGGACCGTTTTCTCATGGTTTGCGCCATCCGCAAGAGCCAACTGCAACTCCTGGGCACCACCTGCATGCTCATCGCCTCCAAGTTGCGGGAACCTAACCCCCTCGCTGCCGAGACCTTAGTATATTATACCGACCACAGTGTTACCAAGAAGGACATCTGGGTGAGTTCCTTATTTGGTACTTTTAAACTCGTACTTGTCACAGACTTCTATCGAAAATCGCCGTTCCGAGCGACTTATCTATCTATAAATGATATATGAAAAAAATCCAGGGCTATTCATTAATTTTAATTTTATGACTGTTTTTAAAAATGGACTTGTTTTCTGTTGATTTCACTTGAAGATAACGTCTGTCAACTTGATGTTGAAGCGATTAGAGGTAATAAGAAAAAGTATATCTACTACCTCTAATGATACATTTTTTATCTACTCCCATACCGAATGATTCAACTTGTTCCATAAATTTTAATGGAATAATATGACCATAAAACAAGTTTTATCAACTTTTTACCTTGTCAAAATGCTCTAGTTAATAAAATCTTTTATAAACCTTATATAAAATCTTAAATCAAACATCTCATCACTGAAGAGTTAATATGAAAAGGTCCCAGGACTTTTTTTTTTCCTTTCCCATAAGTAATTTCTGTTTCTACGTCAACAATATTAGGTATTCCAAATATAGTTTTATTCAGTGAACAAGGAATGAGAGGGCTGCGACATGAATAGTTACGGTAAATAGAACGTGATGACAAATTCTACGCAAAAGACTATTTTGCAATAATATTTTTCATCGCCTTAGTACGGCTCTGAATCTGAAGAGATAACAGGTTTCTTTCAAATACGCTCAAATAGTGTACACTTCTTCTGTACTTATAATGCTTGATTTACGACAACTGCAGCAGCGCCGCCAAACGTATAAGGGTGGAACTATAAAAGGTATATTTGATGAAACACGGCGGGAGTTTTAAATATCAACACTGAAAACAAACAATAAATAACAAAGTGGCACCTTTAGTCGCATGAGGCCATGAGGGCGCTGTAAAACTTGTCCGTTGATTTAGAGGAGAGTGTCCATCAGTATTGCTTATAACTTATTGCTTGTAATTTTGTGATTATTGTGTATTGTTGGTCGCATCCTCCCAGATATCATAAATCATTTTCTATGCAGAAGGTTAATTTTATTTATCATCCTGCGGTATAATAGTAAGTTTTATAATCAAAATCAGTTCAGTTTGAAAATTTAGGTACGTTTATTAAAACTAACTGACGCAAAATTATATTTTTCCATCACATTATAGCCCTGACTTTCCCAGAGTTTTAAATTTCTCCATTTAAATTTTAAAGGACGATTTTTGTGTCTAGTAATTGGGACACCCAGTAAAGCGGAATAAACATGTGTATAGTGTATAGCATAGTATCATGCCGATAGTTGTTATTATAAGAAAAGTGTTATATTAACAAGAAGTTTGAGCTTAAAATACCGTCCACGAATAGCCTAAAAAGTGCCTCTGGGTTTGTAAACCTGCGACTGTTGATTATAACCCGTGTATGCTATGTTGTAGTTACACTCGTACATAATGTATACTCTAGACTGAATAGTTAACTTAATTATTTGCAAATATGTCAGTCTTTTATCGCTTCGTACTGGTGGCAATAACCACAAGCTTGATCGCTTAGCTATATGGAAACTCTGTCTCTAATTTTAAACAGCTGATAAATGCGAACTTTTTATTCCGATTCCTTATTCATAATACGCAACTTTGTATTATATGTACCATACTTAATAATATCAATAATAAACATTTACATAGTTGAATAATTTCGTGGTTTATAAATTTCGAGGTCAAAATACTGTAATGTTTGTTTGTATCCCCGAACTTTAAAATTTCCAATCGAGTATCTCTATAGTAGGTACTAGGTACCTACCTATGAGGTACCTACCAAAATTGAGGATGAACCTAACCAGTCCACTTTATTAATCGGTCGTCCAAATTTAGAATTGGAATTGGAATAGATTAGTCTGGGTCTAGCATCAAGATGCCGTGAATTTGCATCGTCTTGGCTCCCACTTTATGCAGGAAGTTTGTTTAGATTGATGTGAGAAACGTTTTATCGGCGCCAGATATGGCGTTAGGTGTGTGTATACATATCTACACATAGAATTTATATTGATAAGAGCTCTTTAATGACCTTTATATTACACATTACACCTATATGTACATACTTGGGTATATAACCATACTAACCACTGTTATGGTTAAAAAATAATCATTTCAATCTGGTTGATTTCAAGAACAGGCGAGCGAATTTTTTTTGAACAAAAGTCCCACCTCTATCTTGCAGTTAATGCAGCAATAAGGAAGAAATAAAGTGCAATTTAAAAGGCTAAAAGCTGATAAGTTTTACTGGCTTTAATTTTTTTACAGAAAACCATGTTCCAATTTATTTTATCGCGGAGTTGAACCCAGAAATCGAGCTAAATGTTATGATAATATGTAACGAAAAAGTTTGCAGTTTTTCATACTCTTATCGCACTATACATTTAAACAATGAGCTGCCTTTGGTGTATTGATATTGTTTCTCATACAATGCATAGTTTAATTAACTATGTTTATTTATGAATTAATTCTCGAAAGATAACAATTTTATGAATGAAACTAACTGTATCTGTATCTGTATCTCTCTGATGAATATTATTCATGAATGCTTCTCATCCTGGATTAAAAAAAATCAAAATTTTGCGCAAGATTCACATATTTTCCCTTTTATTTATTTTTTTATAGACTACCTATATACGATATTTTAGTTGGGATCGAGAAGCGGGCAGATAAATCGATTTAGCTAAAAGCTCTTCTTCAACATTTTAGACTCCCATCATATGAGCCAGTCGAGTACATATTATCTCTCGATGTTTGTATTTTGTTCATAATGAATGATATAGTGCGTTGAACCTCGACTTTTTCTCAGTCGTTTAAGCTAAATCGCGTGCAAAGAAAAAATTATGTCACACGTGTAATGCTGATGATATCGAGTATTTATATTTTTTTGATTCAAAATATTCAAACGCGACTTGTGGATGAATACAAACGTCATTCACAGATAACCAACTAACAATATTTTTAAATAATCAAGCTCTTTGCTTGCATCAAACTTCGATTAAAATTAACAAAGAAATTTAACATTAAAGTAGGTAATATGCATGACTTTTCTTGTTACAAGTTACAAGTTACAAGCGACAAGCGATCGGTATAACAATGGAAATTACAGAGTTCAAGAGTGTAAGAACTCCTGGGAATAAGAATACTATTAAAAATTAGCTTTGGTTAAAGAGTTACGTTTAAAAAACATGAGCGGCCTTTAAATTTTAAATATCCGTAGTTACTTTATAAATGAACCCGGCAAGGAAACGCGTTGGTAACAAACGTTACGATTGGTCATGCGGTATGAACTACGATTCTCATTATTCTCGTTTTATTCTACTAATTTTGCGGATTTACAATTCCCATTTATTTAAAAAATTCATTATAAGGTTTCCTTTATAGACAAACAGGAGTCAAGGCTACTTTAACAGATCATTTACCGGTTTTTCTTTTTTTTTATTTATTTATAAATTATACTCACCAATGTCGTCATCTTATTTATTGCTGGATGAATTATAAAATAATAATATCGTGTCAAATAAAAAAATTCAATAACCTGATGTTGTTAAAGAATAATAATAATTCACCCACCTATATGGGAATAAAATGAGATGTTATTAATGACGTGCTATACGTGTTATTATATACATACTTATAATTTTTTTTATCAATCTGAATGATGCGTTACCTTGGATGAAACCTTATGAAATGGCAACATTGTAAATCAGACTTATAAAGAGGGGGTTAATTTAATATTGTTTTTGTTTTTTTAATTAGAAACCGGGATCATTTAACAGACATTCCAAGCTCCCCATAAGGACGGTGTGTGTGAACACCAAACCAAAACTGTCATGGACACACATTCGATGAACTACCTGCGGATGTTGAATTGTGAGCTTGAACAGGTAGAGATTTGGTGTTATTTTTCACTTGTGGGCCTTCTCAGAAGAAAACGGTACACCTTACAGATATAATGGTGAATTCGTGAATTCCTCCCCGTAGAGGCCTTCCAACCGCAACCTCTATCTATCTCTCATTCAGTTTGACACTAATAGTTCTGACAAAAACGGCTTTTGTCCGGTGGCGCCTCGACTCCTTATTACGCCTATGTGGCGGTCAAACAGTGCTAGTGCTCTATTGTCCTACTTCTCTCTTTAAACTCGGCATATATCCCTGGTCCCTAATCGGGGATGAGCTGGTGCTGGTGCTGGTCCTGGAGCTGGTGCTCCATTCATCTGAATAGATTGACGGTAGAAGTTAAAAAGGCGACTTAGTTTGGTGGTGGACCATTTTACCAGAAATCTGTATCCTGTATATAGGCATTCACCCTTTTGCAATGACTTGCAAACAATAATAATTATTTTAGATGATTATCATCATGTTGATTCTTCTCTTGAAAACGGTTTATACTGATTCTACTGCACTGAGCAGATTCATTCTGCAACATTTCGTATATGTTATTATACAAGGTGGCCCAACAAAAACGAAACAAGCCTAATAACTTGGAAACTGATGAAGATGTACGTTAAAAAAAAAAGCCGAAACAGTTTAGAAACTTCTTCATTTTCTAAGTTATTAGGCGTTTTCGTTTTCGTCGGGCTACCCTGTATATCTTTGACGCAAGCTCATTAAAATTAATCGTTTTCAAGATATATACAGGGTGTCAAACTTAAAAAAATTTATTAAGCCGAGATAAGCCACAATAGATCTTCGGTCGGACGCTTCTAGGCAAAGATACAGAATGCGAAAAATTATGAGACTGAAATGTATATGTTTATGAACATCTACTCAAAAAAAATGAAAAAAATATTCTAATCTTCATTAACCCTAATATCTGAATTACAGCCTCTAATTAAAACTTTGCAAGGGGTAACTTTTTTACCCAACAAGACCATAAAATTGTTTTTTTTTTTTTTAATTGGAAAAAATCCAGTGGCGTAGAAGATGAGGGAGTAGAATATGGGGTGTATGTTGATGTGAGGGGGTGGAATATCTCGATCTAAAATGATGGCAACAGGCAAATCGGATAGGAAACCAGGAATAGGTAAAGGGGTTTTCCTGAAAGAAGGGATCGGTGCCAATCTGCCGGCGGCTTGGAAAACCATATTTTTTCAGTTTTTGAGAGGTCACAGATTGATAGAAATTAAAACTCATAAAAATCAAGTGCAAATTATATTTTTATATAGGTAGATATATTATAATTATTAGGTACAAGGTTGTTAATTATTGAAAGTATAGTCATTTAGGTACGAGTGCGTTATAATTACAGGAGCCTATAATTGCGGTAAAAAACATGCTGTGCGCTTTATTTTTATTTTTTTACAAATTACAATAATTATTATTATATTATATTTACATCATTAATACACCTATATAATCGATCATTTCCTACAATCGCGGTAATTATTACCGTTTTCTGCTCTGTTGTCCAAATTTATAACTAATTGAAGATGTCAGATGTCATTTTTATAAAATCAAAGATGCAAACGCGTATCATTAAAATATAAACAAGTTCTGTTAAATTATTAAAATAATAATCGTCATTGGTGGATTTCGTTCTTAAAACACCATGGGCCAGTTGCACAAACGTTAATTAAGGATTTGTCAGATAAATACTGATTTTAAATTGCCAATTTTGAAAATATGGTGAATATTTTGAATGATCTTTAATTTCTTATCAGTAATAATTAACTCTTCTAAAGGGGAGTATAATTTATTTCCAGCAATATCAGACCAACATTTTGATAATACAGGGCCTTTTAAAATCTGTAATTCTCTGGCAGATCTGTAATTAACGTTTGTGCAACTGGCCCCATAGGTATTAGGCACCTAACCTAATACTTTTGGTATAATTTATTAAAAAAAAATAGCTTCATCAATTTCGAATGTTCACAATATCTTACCGTTATCTTATAATGACTAAAACCGAACCTGTCAAATCGGAATGGCGATAATATCACCGATGCTCGAAATCAAACGTCAGATAGCAAGTGGCGTGGGCAAGATGAGGGAGGATGGAGATGATGCGCGGATTCTTCGACTCATGAATAAATAAAATCGAAGATTTTTTTAACATCTATCTATAATAACAATTATGGCTACCTAATCCATACACCCATATGTTTGTGTTATTGTTTTTGAAGAAATGATTTATTAAATATTTTTTGTGCGCATGATTTTCAGTCATTTCAGCACACATCTTAACATTTTCTGCTCATCCGCGAATAGTCTCTAAATTCTAACCGAAGCACACTTTACTGCGGTTATTGACTTCAAACTTTCAAACTTATCGACGACAATGCATTCTTGCTTCGACGGTTTATTGACTGTCACTGTGTGTGTGTGTGTGTGTATTAACATATAAGAATTAAGATAATAAATTTAGATTCTAATGCACGTCTGATGATCTTCAAGAACATTATTGCATTATATCTACACTTATTTTTACATACAGGAAGTCCACGAGTTATTGTAGGTATTACAGATTTCAAATATTGAGTCATATTTTAATCGCATGCGCTTAGATTGGATGATAAATTATCAAGTCGTAGAAAAAACCTTATCCTACCCCAATTCAAAGAAGCAGCTGAGGTGTGAATAGAGCGAAGGAGTAGGGGGCAGTCGTCCTCCCAGCAGGACTCCCCGAGCATCGGATAGACCATACAGAGAGAAGAGAGACTAGTTTTTATTCTAAAGGCTTCACCGAAGGTCGCGGGCAGTGGCTCTTGAGGAATGTACGTCCATTAGCTTGAAGCCGGTTCCAGCCCGCGATTCATTACCCGACCATTGTACAAATCAAATTAGCGAAATAATATCCCACTTGGCCATTCCGCGCCCTGACCGCCTTATGGCATGGCTCATCACGCTCCCGACACTCGCTCGCGATTTCTCCTCATGCTTATTCCCTCTTAATTTCGCTTGCCGATGATAACGGGCGATCTCTTGCAGGTATTATTATTTTATTACGATCGTAAAGCGGATAAAGTAAGTGGAAACCTTCTCGATTATGAAAGCAACAATAATAATAATTGCCGGCTCTGTTTTAATGTTATGGTTATAACTTTATTTACATTCTTCCGTGCATGGGGGGTAAGAAATCCTCTTCTTGCATAACTGGTTAAAGGACTTGGAAGGTAAAAACAATAGGAATTTATAAAGCGTCATAGTATAGGAGATCAGGCTGTCCAATAATGATTTTCCAATTTTTCGATATAGTACACCTTTGATGACTTCCTCATTTATCAGGTTTATTATAATAGTAGTCGCACGAGAATATGATGGTGAATGAGAACTCCTATTCGTAGACAAATTCATGTAATTTTACCATTGCTGTATCCGTACTCTCGTAGGTAGGTACATTGTCCTGGTGGAAGACTTTTTCCTCCGATTTCTGGACTCTTCAAAATAGACCTCTGTTTCATTGATGACTTCCTCGTTCTTCAGGTTCATAGTAGTCGCAGGTGCCATTGCAATTATGGGGATTGATGGTATACCTGTACTCCCATACATTATCCTGGTGGACAGCTTGCGGATGTTTGCATGCGGTCGAATCCTTCCTTGACTTTTTTGCCTCTGGCTTAGGTCGATTACTTGTCGTTGTAAAGTATAAAATTGGATTTCCATAAAATTGCCCTAATTTTTAATTTGATTTGCTTTTTCATGATCATCTTTAATATAGGATAATAATTTTTGGGATAGACACCCCAAGGCCAGAGTGTGAACTTTAGAAATCTAAACTAGGATTTTTTTTATTTCAGAGTTGGGAATTGCTGGTCTTGTCCAAACTGAAATGGGACGTAGCGGCAGTGACTCCTCAAGACTTCCTGCGCCACCTTCTGAACAGGCTAAGGGTGCGCGCACATGGAATCAATTACGAGATGGTCAACAAGCATGCCAAAACCTTGGTGGCCCTCTGCGCTAGAGGTATATTATATTTTTTGTAATTACTAATTCTCGCCGTTTCTGTAACAATTATTATTACACTGCTAGTTTTCTCTATCTTATATTATACGTGCAAAAATCTATATTCCTTATTAATATATATTTTAGGGAAAGGAATGATAGTTCAGAGATTTAATTACATACTAGATACCTACTTATTAAAGTTTTTTTGAAAAATTTATCAAAGGAAGCTGAAATTGAAGATTGTTTAGGTGCCACTTATTTATTTAAATTTCAAAAATCGCTTGTGCTTATAAAATTACATCACGCATATAATAAAAGTACACATAATATAATTATTATGTAATTCACATCGCTGGTCATTTTTGAAAGCCTTATAAAACGAGAACCGGAATTACCTACACGTAACGGGCAGTGGGACCGGAACAGCTAAAATGTAAACGAAACAATTGGGGAATAATTCCAAAATATCAATTACGTTATTTTTGTCACACCATGCACTAATCCTTCGTACCACCTTTAGGTTCTCTAATAAAATACAGAGACAAGCTATAAATACATGAGACATGTACATAATAAATATGTAAGGCTATTTTAATAAGTATAATTATCGATAATAGGGGCCTTTATTATAAATCTGTAGGTAAAATTAACAATATTAGCACGAGTGTGGACGCTGCTTAACGCATTAATAATCCGCGGCCGGTCCAGATTAACAACGATATATTCGGCGGTCGGCGGGTCTTCAAGGTTGCCCCATTGCGGGGCCCCGCTTTCGCTTTCGTCTGTCCGCCGTCTACCCGGCCGGCGACCGAGCGAATACATCAACGGGCTCGCCAGTGGCGTGCTCGAGTATTTCATTAATATTTTCCTGGACGTCCTATCAATTATATCCTCGTTCTGCGGCCTGTCGTGACTGATTTAATTAATTTTTCTTATTAAAAATAACGAGACATTCAATTTTTTTTTAATGTTAACTTACACTGGCTCATTCGGAGACGATGTTTTAGGGGAGGCTTCAAAAAAGTGCGACAGTTGATTGAAACTATCGAAAGAGGGATAAGAAAAAATTGGTTGGTTGTATTTATGTTAGGCAAGTAATTAAAATATTTATTTAGTTCTGAAATAAAAAAGTTCTTTTTTAGAGAGGATGGCTCTTGTGCTATGTTGATATTTTTTTCTGCTGCATACCTATAATATTATACAGCAGTGTGTGTATAAAGTTTGGAACAAATGCCATTTTCTGACATGTAATTAATATATTATTATGACGTCATCATTATTTTTTTATGGAATCCCCCTACTTGTGATAATTATTGTTGCAAAGATTTTTTTAAGAAGAATATTTTCCGCTAAATTTGAAAGGTACCTACTTTTTGAATACACGAATAATGTACACGTCAAGTTTTTGAGGAAATGTTCTTCTTAGAACGTTCTTTGAAGTTTCAAGCATGATTTTCGTCCCAGAAAAAATTTCCTTCTTCTATTCTCCTCTACGTACGTTTTAAAGAATTATCACAAGTAGGGAATTATTGTCATATAAAAAATGAGGATGACGTCATTGACCAAAAATACATGACGTCATAGTAATATGTTATTTTTTAAGCTACTAAGCATCTTTTTTTAATTAAAACCAACCTCTCATGACTTCCTGTGAAAAATATTAATTTTGTTCCAAACTTTATACACATGAACACTGTTATTTTGTTCTGTTGATACTCAAAGGTTTGGTTTCGATTACTATTCTAAATTGCTCGACCTGGAGACGTTTCGATTAAAATTTTTTGAAAATCCAATCTCATTAGCAATTGCCTGATATATGCCTCCCGTATTCTAAACGTAATTGGAAGCGTTGTAAATCAATAACAAAATCAATAAAAATTGATCTACGTGTATTATTCTAAAAAGTTTTTGTCTGATAATAGTGTGTGAAGTTAGCAATAACTAGTTGACGAATTGATGCGCTCCTGCTTTTGTCTAGGCAGATAGACCCGATTGGAAGTAAAACATTCATTAATTTTAGTGCAAATAAAAAGTTGTTCATCAACATTGAGGTTTATTGACAACGCTCAAGCCAAAGCTGCTAATTTTTTAACGGCCGCTCGTGTTGGAATAATTCTTTGTCTTGTGCGATTTTTTCCCCGAAAGGAGTTTCGGTTGAGCAGATTCGCTGACGCCTGTATGGAATATAAAATGTTTATGATTAGAAAATTAATAGACTGAAGGAAATAGGTTTGGTTTTTTATGATTGGAAGCTGTATCAAGTATCATGCTGTCGGCTTTTAGACGTTTTTCGTGGGTAGGTAGGTAGGTAGGTAGGTAAATTGTTTGGATTGGGTAGGTATCGCATAGCAATAAGTAACAAATTGTCCTTTGTATTTATTATTTTTGATCGTTTCGAGTTTCAAGTTCAAATGCCCTGAGGACAATTATTTATTATATTCTGACGACTGGTTTGAGCTGTTTTGTGACGATAATCGTAGAAATTATAATAAATTATAATAAATGTTCAAATTCCCACGATTTTCTATTATGCTAATATCACCGTCGTTTTTCGTCGTTCCTCGTTATTAGACATTACTTAATATTTAAAGTCTTATTAGGCAGGTACTCAACATTTACCTACTTTAATTTCTTGTAATCGTCTAATTATACCTAAGTCTAGTTTGTTGATAAAATGATTGCTTTATAATAGTTTAAACTGGGTCCGTTTGTTTATGTGGATGAGATATTTGAAGATCCGTTATATGTACCTAATGTCCCTATTTTCTAAAGCGGCATCCTTGAAAAGAAAAATCACATCATTACTTACGAAATCAACTATACACATACATACAAGAGAGTTATTACCTAACTATTGAGCAAGAATTTCACTTTATTAAGTACATTATTTTGGTAAGTCAGAAAGTCTGTGAAATTCTGTGGAAAAAAAAAGTGAAACCCGGAAAGAGCCGTGGAAAAATCAATTTGGTTCGTTGACGGATCACTAGAAAGAAACATAAATAATTCATCACTTATTCACAGTTTTCTTCGGAATGTATTTCCTGTAACTGGAACTCTTTGCATTCCGTCACAATTGAACGATTTGAATTTTATACCTATTCGTTTTATTATTATAAATGCAGCTTTCTGAGAAGCGTCCGAGATTAAAATCGCGCGATTAATAATTTTTCTTGCGCCCAGTACTTACTTATATCAAATTACATCTACATCTTATTAAATTCTTTCCATATGAAGGGAAACCTCTCCATTATAACTAATCACGACTGGCTTTCTGAAATATCACTTGCGGATGAATTTTGACGACGCTCACCACTCATTTTAACACCGCAATAAATAATTAGTCTGGAAGTAAAAGTACTTGCTTACCATCTACCTGTTTCAATGAGAGAGAGCCATCTCTGCGGGCTTTTTTCATTGAAGAAAGAATGATCCTTTTATTGAAAGGTTATTTTGGTATAATAATATCATTAATATACTTAAGCATATAAGTATATACCTTCCTACATATAAATTCTCACTTATGAACACTTATTATAGGTGATATATTTAAATTGGTACCAATTAATTTTATATCGATACAAGTCCAGGTCTTCTGGTTATAGTATCTATAGGTAATGGTATATAGAGGTATTTTTCTGAATTTACCATTGTTTATTTCAGGAAATATCAGCTAATAAAAGTACCGAACGACTCATAGCAGACTATAAGTAGGTACTACTACTTGTAAAGTTTACTCATTTCCCTTCCAGTGGCGTGGCTATATTTATTGAGAATGAACTCGAGAGCTCACACAATTCGCACTGGTGATTCCTCTCACTAAAAATAACGTTGATTTGATAACCTCAAAATAATGAAGCGTTATTTTATTTAATTGTGTGATTTATTCGAGTCTTATTTTGATTTAGATTTTCAATGCGATGACTGGCCTGGCTTGTTATTCCGAACAGCATCAGCATCTTGTTTCCTGGCGTCAGAGATACGCTGTTTGTGGTTTAAATTGCCGACGACAAACAGATGATAAAAGTCTCGAAAAGTGCAATAAATTGCTATAAATAACGTGTACAATGTAGAATGTCATTGTTAACTAAGACCTCTATAATACGTCTGTTATTAAAAAATAATAATTAGGTAGCTAGTCCAGATTGAATAAGAGGTTTGTAAATTGAACGTTGAGGAATCGCTGAGCAGAAAAACACATTTTAAAAATCGCTATACAGTCTAAGAGCCACCTTCATCTCTATTGATCGAGATGCAAAATGGTGGCTTTATTTATTTTGTTTTGACTATTCGTGTAGGTATTTATCCCTTTATCGCTTCGATAGATTCTTTACTTTTGGAAAGTTTCACTCGTACCACTAACCACTAGTAGGAGTAAAGGTCATTATATATATCCGCGGCTCCTACAGTTTCACTATGACACCT
Source organism: Malachius bipustulatus (assembly GCA_910589415.1). Taxonomy (NCBI): domain Eukaryota; kingdom Metazoa; phylum Arthropoda; class Insecta; order Coleoptera; family Melyridae; genus Malachius; species Malachius bipustulatus. The sequence continues at coordinate 35,412,064 of OU342634.1, read as the reverse complement.
ATATAGGGGTGGAGAACATACCTATAGTAACACTAGGAAGGTATTCATGAGCTTTGCAAATAAAAGGGAAGGCCACAAAACTACTTTAAAAATTGATTTTGGGAGTGCAACGAAAGTACGGTCCTGACACAAGCGACGAGAAATACCACTAGTCTCGGATCTAACTACACTAACTACGCGGATGAAACCACTTATGACAATGGGAACCACTTCCAAACGTATACAGACTCCCAATATAACCGCTTTCTCATATCGTGACCAGAACACAGAATTTGATGTTACGATTTTTGGAATATAAATGCAAAATAAATGCAAATTTGAAAATAAAAATCGTGCTACTGTTATTCTCGAAGATTTTCCTTGCCCTGAGAGTGAAGAAAAAAATATAAATTCCACCGTAGTGCCAAAGAGGCCTTAGTTGTGACCTTAATATTAGTTTGCAATGGCTGTTTTTAGCGTCTTACCCACCCAGCACCCCTAATTCGCTCCTCGGTCCCGAAAAAATTGATGAAACTTAGGAGCCGCGGATGTATACAATTACCGGAGTAAGTAAGCAGCGTTGTGACTTTTCAAAATTTATAAGAAAGCCATGCATAATTACATGCACTAACTGACTTTACTTTAAACTAATTGGCATATTTAAGATCATATTTCAATTTTTTTAACTATCAAGTAGGCATTTTTATGTTATCGTCTGGTCGGTTTCTCCTTGTTTGATCTCTCTGGCATACAGGCATGCATTGTAATGAAGTGGTTACAACAGAGAGTGGTGGTACCCGTCGGTTTATTTAATTTCAGTTATCGCAGATGTTTAGGTTCGATACATGATACGGAACTTCCTCTGCTGTTTTTCCAAGTAATAACGACGACTTCGGTTGGCGAACATTCACATTATTCTCATTCACACCCGCCATGAACCCACACAGTGTCCGCCATGACTTTGACTTTATTATAGCAAATTCTTATTCTTAAGCTAATATCGTCTGCATATTGTACCTTGTACCACTCCCGAATATTGCATATTGTATGTCAGCTAGACATGGAAGGACTCAAGACTCGATGTACCGAGTCATCGTCGATTGAATGACTCCTCGTTTAGATATTCGCAAACGCACATCTGATCGAAATGTTTGTCTAACAATCCTTTATGAACGGGGTCATTGTCAAGGAAACACGTCTCTTAACTAGATAAATGTACTAAAACGCTGCTCCATTGGATTAGACACTTCACCTTGAACTTTTAATTAACCAGGCTTCATCTTCCTCTCTTGTTTAAATCTTCTCTGCTGATGCTTATTCTCACTCTATTACATCAAGTTCTATTGTGTTTCATTCAGATCTGAATTCTAGATACCTTTAATCTAATAAATTTTAATACAATATACCTAGGTAAGTACCTACCTGTCTCAAAAATACCTACCTACCTATCCAATATTTAAAATTCCCCAAGTGTGATGAAGCTGCGTGCAAATAGTTGATGAATCCGAAACATATTGACGCAGCCTTTCTACATCTTCGCCATAAGAAGAGGCATCAAACGGGTAACGAAACGATTAGCCATTATTACCGTAATGAGCCGTTAATAGACAGTATGGTTAATTACGTTAGGGAAATTCAATCGGGGACCACTGTTGAATATCGCGAGGCGGGGGGTCCGAAATCCAAGTTCAGTGGCCTGTGATGTCATCGCAGTTTGAGCGACGTCTCGGCCGTGTGTCGCGGCTAACAGGAGCCTGGGGGCCCCTTACCGTAGACTATCATTGCCCTTATTAGCATACCCAAGTCGTCGGAGTCTCTGCAATTCTATATTCAGACCAAATGACCGAAATTTGAATGAAAACCATCCATTCAACACTCTTCTTGATCAACTAGCACTTGGTGCATTTTGCACTATTAGGTAGGTACTTTTGAATTCTTACATTTTTCTCTGTTATTATTATACCTTTTAGGTCCTACTGCTACCTCCACATCTTCAATTATTTGGTGTTTAGTACCTATTATTTTCAGAAATTAACCTACTCTGCTGATGGCTGTTCTGCTTTTTTAAATTCAAATATTTCATTGTTTATCAAATTCCCAAGATAACAATCGTCTGTTTATCAGCAAACAATGGTTAGTTCCAGGAATCCTCGATCGTCCTTTTCTGAGTTTATTCAAATGTCGATAGAAGAAGTGCGACCACGGTCTGGTCGCTTGTCGACGAGCCGGTGCAACAGGAATGCAGCCGTGCATTCTCACGATCCAAATTTAGTAAGACATGCCCCTTCTTCCAAGGTCATCGCATTCGCTACTACCTCTTATATATGTGTGCTCCTCTCTCTCCTCTGCCTTTGCACTGAACCAATTATCAAGTGCATACACTTCAATTACTTTGATTGACGTTATCGAGAACTTTCTGTCAGTCAGAAATGGCATACTTTAATATGTGTGCTGGTACTGGTACTGGTACCGCAATTGTCTCGTGTCACTTTTTGTGAATAATTCACATAATATCATATCATATAACAATAATTAGTGTATGTAATGTTCCATGTTCTGTGAACTTGAAAAGAGTTGCCAACCATGATGGTCTTTTATTTATCAGCGTAAAGTTTTTACTAGTTTTGCAGAACTGTTTTCAAAATTTGGCATCTTTAAAACCTGCCAAGACATTAAAATGTCGTTAACTAGTCACCGGTGCGTATAATTGGGCCTCCATGGCCCCCATCACTATGACTGTCCTCTATACAGGGTGTATTATAACGTCCGCATAATATTAGCACCACGCGATTCTACATCAAAAACAGAACAAAAAAGTCCTTAACAGTTTTTACTTGATGTACACAGACTTTAAGATATGGACAATTTAATGTTCTTAAATTTTGCAACACTGGCGCTGGTATAAAAATTAAGATAACTTTTAGACGTGAAGTCACCTAACTGGTATGGTGTGCCGTTGGTATGTAATCGAAAAAAAAGGTGCAACAAGACAAATGTCATGCTCTGCGACGTGTCACGCAATGTTGCAATTTTTTACAGATTTTTAATTTTTTCAATTTTTTATTCAACAATTAAAACGCGCAGTTGCAATATTGATTGGAACTCGGGAAATCAAATAATTCCTAGTTTTGAAATGTTAATTAAAATCATTTTTACCAAAAAAAATCTAAAATTTTGGATAATTTGGCTATTTTACTTCCTACTTAAGAATTTTTTAATAATATTAAGTAATCTTTTTGAGTATTAAAAAACTTCAAATTTAAACTACAATGGTCGATAACTTCGTTATTTGAGGTCTAAGAGCTAAACGGTATTAAAACTTTATGTTCTGTTTTTGATGTAGAATCGCGTGGTGCTAATATTATGCGGACGTTATAATACACCCTGTATATTCCAGTAAAATTAGACGAAAAATGCATCGAATTATGCAATTCATGCGGAAAAGAAAATATTTTGTGTGGGGGTTGGGTGGTCAATGCGAGAGTCTATAAATCCAAAAATGCGACCTCCTACCCCTTGTGAATTAGCCGCCATATTGGTCTTAGGGGTGGATGGAGTTTTGGCACTTTACGACGTTAATTCGCATTTTACCGAAAAAAGTGTCATTACTTACTTTATTCAGAAAAACATTCTCCACAAATTTGCATATGTGACATTTTTTCGTATTTGCAATATTTAATGACCTACAGGCGATTCATTAACAACAAGGGGGATGAAAAATTGGTATTTTCGGAATAACTCCTTTTTTTCAGTCGCAATCCAAAAATTGTTTCCACAAAACTTGTAGCGCTTACAATTACGAACATTTACATAACAATATCTCATTAATCGGACCAATTATTGTTGCCCAGTAGTGCGTCAAAGTCATTAAGGTGAAATCGGGCCAATTAGGTTTCTCAGGTAAGCGATAACCCAGGCCGACTCGCTCCAAATAGGGCTGCCGTATATAGATAAGATTTGTCTGTGGTGTGGTTAAACCAATAAAAACGTGTCTAGACAAGCCTAGAAAATATATTCACTTTTAAGAAAACGTCAGCTACGTTCGAAACAATTTCTCCATAAATGTTCTCATCGTATTCGACGGATATCCGGATGATCCTGAGAAGTGGGGCACAAAAACAGCGGAACGAGGAACGACTCAGACGTTCTCTGAAACAACGAGCAACTGACATGATATTTGATGAGAATTCGATCCCGTCCATGACTCAGGAAAAGTTTCTTTCGAACGATAAAATCGAGGATGCAGATCTGCTCATCGTAGAATCAGCTCTTGGTGAAGCTCCATTCTACGACGCTGTTTTCATCATCGGCTCCGATGTGGACCTTTTGGCCTTACTGACTGGATTGTGTCCAGATAATGTGAAGAACGTTTTTCTCGGGAAACCTCAACAAGGCCGGACTCGGCAACAAGTATTTTCGCCACGCAGCTTGAAGCATGGTCCACTGATTTCGGAAAATATCCTGTTTTTACATTCTTTCAGTGGTTGCGATACGACGTCTGCATTCTTCGGGATAGGAAAGTCTAAATTTATCTCAACCTTGGAAAAAAATCCCCGCCTTGAATCCTTGATTGCGTTTGAGAATGTTTTTCTGAATAAAGTAAGTAATGACACTTTTTTGGATAAAATGCGAATTAACGTCGTAAAGTGGAAAAACTCCATCCACCCCTAAAACCAATATGGCAGCTAATTCACAAGGGGTAGGAGGTCGCATTTTTGGATTTAGACTCTCCGTTGACTACCCAACCCCCAAACAAAATATTTTCTTTTCCGCATGAAATGCACATTTAAATCCTACTTTGACTGGACTAATAGGTGGCATTCAAAAATTAGGAATTTTGACCTCTTATTAAAGATTAGATGGAATCGCCTATGGAATCGCAACATGATATTTTTATAATAAAAAACAATAATGATAGGAACGTAAGCTATTCAAATTTGTGGTGAGACTGACTATATGGCTCTACGAATCGAAGACGTGACCAATTACCCGACCGTAAGAGCGCATTAATAGATCGGAGTGGGAATGCCAAGATGGAGCAACAAGGAAACCAAAGGTCAGGATGGGAACTATATATTATAAGATATTAATATCCAGGAAAGTGTATAGGATGTGATGGCACGTGCACGTTATTGCATTAATAAGGAATTTGACCTAGCATAACTCTCGTGAGACAGATAATATAAAAACCACTTTTTTCTTTTTTTTTTTGAGAACTCTTGGTATCATTATCGTATAAACAAATTTGGATTTCTGGGACAACCTCAGATTAAATATAATTTACTATGGCTAATGAGGATCGCCAGACGGTTCCAAGAAATCCGTACTTTCGACAAGCAGTATATAAAAAATGGAAATTTAAATGTTGGCACACGATTTTTTTAAATTGCTCCATGGCCTAAAGACTTTCGGTAGGTGTTGGTGCATGTATTAATTTTTTGCATAGCAACTGGAAGTATGGGTGGCCTTAAAATTATATATTATCTTAAATAACCAATCAACGTCAGTTCAACCATCAGTCCCTGGTCTCATGAAACGAGTAGAAGAGGATCCTGGGAAAACATTTTGAACGTTGAAAGTTGAAAGTAATACATGATAATCAATAAAAATTTAAATGTTAAATTGAGGTGTAAGAACTGGATAACAATAAAAGACCTGAAGGAATCTATAGATAGATGGAGACGAAACAGTGATAAGAAGAAGGAAGGATATAAACAACATGATAAAAGGACAAAGCCCAAAACGCTGCAACGAAAAAGATTATTTATTGGTGTAATTGTATGTGCTTAATTTTTGCACACCTGTTCATTTAGAGCGTTAATTGTCATAACAAATTCAGTCAACAAAAATTAATGTCCTCAGCAGAAATTCGTTATTGTATTGACATTGTTGTCTGGAGAAATGTATATAATATAATATACTTATTTGCTTAGTTAGTGGACTTGTGAAAACTGAAAATTATACAAACATTTACGTAATGACACAAATAAATTCGAACGAGAGCACGCGAAAGGAATGCAATGCAAACGCACTTTACTTTTTAATTATTACATACTTAAGTAGGTAGGTACCAATCTAAGTAGTAGGTAAATGCAATAACTTGTAACAAGATATTTCCGCATTAATACACTCGCAAAAGTCGCGAGAATGACAATAAATCTAGATGTCTAGATTGCCAGAATGTATATACAAAATCGGAAGGAAAAAAGTTTCTCTCCCTAGGAAGGAAATTTTTTTTGAGTTGATAATAATAATTGTTGAATTGAGGCATGGTAGACGAAAAAAAAACATTCTCATCTCTAGGTCAATATTTTTATTCGGCGAGTGAGCAATTTCGTCAATTATACATGAACATCAATTATTAAGAGATAATAAAGTAGGTAGGTATGTGCATTTTCAAGGTATTGCTCTCCTCCCACCTATTATTATGGCATACCTACCTGCAAGTAAGATTCGATTCGAAATCCGATCGAGTGATCAAACGGCACAAAAAAATAAACCGCTATTCAATAATAAGAAAGATATAAATATAACCGAGCCGAAAAGCTGCCGCGCTGATGGGTTTTTGAATAAAAATAAATAATTATAGGTCCAGGATAATTTGCACTCACGCGATTGTCGGACCCTTTAAATTATAACGCAGGACCGGAGCGCTTTCGCAAATAAAGCAACAAGACTCAATGATACGTGACTGAACCAGTTTGTTGAAAATGAGATGGTGGGTATTTTACATAAGCAATTCTAAAAAAATAAGACTTGAAGCCTTACTTTATTTATTTAACATGCGATAACCTATGATGAAGGTACTTACACCTACCTATAAATGCACGGCATATGAGATGCTTGCAACTTGAAACAATAACAATTTTAATTTTTGAGAAAATTGAGCTCCTCTTTTTTTATTATCATATTATTTACTTCAAGCATACCAATTTTTAGTTTCCACTTTCATGAGCCTAATGTTAAATTTTATTTCAGAATTCCACTTTTCCAAGTTTCACCCATCCATAATCGCATGTGCCAGCATGGCGAGTGCCCTCTGTGGAGTTGGTTGGAGAACGAAAACCAACCGACAGCTCAAGGACCTTCTTCAGGACTTGCATGAAATCACCCAAATAGAAACGGTAAGTGTTCCCAAAACCTCGCAAACATATGGTTTTGGTATTGGTCTCGGTCTTGCAAGTCGATTCTACGCTACTGCAGAGGTCTCAATCTTGATCTTTCTGCAAGACCGAGACCATGCAAGACTGCAGCAAGGCCAAGCCCTATAAGATAAAACTCAAAAAAAAAAATGCCAAAAAAGTAACTTTCAATATTTTGTTCCAGGAATATGTGCAACAGTGCCTAACTCAAATCGAGGAGATGATCAGCGCCTCATCCACGCGTTGTGAGTCTCCCGCACCGGCGGCGGCGCCGTCCATCGCGGGGACGGCTCTCAGACACGAGCAACTGACGCCGCCTCCAAAGTGTCATAGCGGCGACCATGAGACTGCAAACACGCCTACCGACGTCCACGATATCCGCTTTTGAAGTGAGATCCGTCGAGCATCCCGCGTCCGGGATGCTTTAAATTGCGAAAGGGCGTCATACTGAAAGACTAAAACAATTTTATCGATAAGAACCGGAGGGCCCGGTGCCCGTCCAGTGAGAGTGTATAGTACCTTAACGCAGTGCGAGAAGAGGCCTGACGAGGTCAGGTGAAGGGACATTTAAGGGGGTCCCATAGAAAGTTGTCACAGTGATGACGATTATTGGGGGAAGGCAATAAACAAATTACGCTTTACTACTGCAAATAAAACAAGTAAGGTTTTTACAATTGAGATATGATTTTAGTTAAGTACACTTTTAGTCATTTGTACATAATAATTAATTTGGTAAGTTCGTTTTGTTCCTAACATAGGTATAGCACAGTCGGGTTTATCTATGTATACAGTTTGTTATTTTTCAACTATTGCCTGCATATTCAATTGAGCATTAAAGTCTATAATAACAATATCTAATAGATGCCAACCGATTAAATTCTTTTTTTATATAATTATCCAATAGGGCAGAGAGTTTTTTTGCATAAACTTATCTAAAAATTTTCCTACCCAGATTTGTAGAAGATGAAAATAATTAAAAAATGCATTGTAAACAGACAGTCCAATATGTGATTTTTTTATAAGATTTGGGATTTTGTTCTCAAGTCTTATTCGCGTAAATTTTAAATGTTTTAATTAAATTTCTATTTCTTAATTTTGAATTAAGAAAAACAATGTTACCTTATATATTTCTATGTTAGGTAACAGGACTGTATTGTTTCCATTTTTTCCTAAATTACTAAGGTAAGTACCTACCTAGTATCCACTTAATTGGTTGTAAATAATAGATATTGATGTGAACACTTTTATGAGCAGATTCTGATAAATTGAAAGACTGAATTTTTGATTAATACTTAATGGGGAAATATCTATACAAATATTGGAATTTCTGTCTTCCATACGTTTTAATTTACCTATTTACCTGTTGAAACAGTACCTTATACACAGACATTGCACTTCCATTATGTACTTCAACTAGAATTGTGTTAATGCTGTCTTGTAAACTATTCTATCTGTTTTCCTTACTTTATAGTTATATTTTTTAATTATGTATTATATAATTTTAAAGTAAAAAAGTGAAAAATCTAAACATATTTCAAGTTTGGATTGATTTGTGATTTTTGATTATGTAATTAATTTTTTTTACCTAAAATATTGTTAATAGTGATTTTGATAGTGATACAAAAAAGAATTAAAAAAATATTCCACGAGTTTTACATAAGATATTATATAAATTTTTTATGTGTTTGAATGTCATTGTATATAAAATTATATTTTAATATTGTACATAGCAATTTCTTTATATACCATAGAACCACTGTATACACACACTGCCATATATCTACATTATTTAAAATATCAAATTGTTCACCTATTTACAATAGTCCAATCCAGTCCAGTCTATGTATTATACATGCATTTACCTCACTTCAGTACATACACCAGATAAACAGATTAAACAACTTTATAAAATTCTATTTTGTAAATAATAAATACATATCAGATATTTTTTAAATAGAAAAAATGCTTTATTGTATTTTATAAATTTTTTCAATAAATGTTTGTAAAAAATAAACCCATGATTTTATTTCTCCCTTTTCAACTAAATTGAGAAAAACCAGCAAAAATCTAATTTTAAAATACTCTACATTCTTTATTTAGTGTAGGTAAGTAAAAGGGTGTTTAAAGAAGTCTAGGTACCTACACTTCCTACGACAGTGATTTAGTGGCTCATATTTTTTTAATGTAACTTGGCTTCATACATTATTATTGCAGTTACTAAAATTCTAAGCAGATTTCATTTACTATCTACTTATACCTCACTCCTCAGCTCAGCTGCTTTCAAAGTAAAAACCCTTAAAGTGAAAATGATCACCTAAAAGTTTTTCCGCTTTCAATTATTATACAGTCTGATCTGTAATTATTGTAATAATAGACCTAAAACAACTTTGCGAATGTGCTATCATGTTGCTCCAAGAATGGTAGAGTATTGTTGAAAAACAATCAAAACGTTTCCATCACTAATTATTTAAATTTGGCGGTTATATTTAAGTTGGCAATGACCAGTATTTTGTACACTACTCTAGGTAGTTGGTATTATTACTGTGTAGAATATTATACAATATGGCGTTATGTTAAAATGTAGAAGTATAGAATGTACCACTTGTTTTTATTAACTAAATACCTAAATACTTTTGTTTAAAATCAATTATAAATATCACATTCTTATTCTTGCTCCCGTGCTGCAAAACTCCAACAACTATAACATCTGGCTTTGAAAAATAAATGAATAAATAAAAATAAATAAAACAGGTCTATTAAAGTAAAGGTACAATGCGCCAGCGCAGAAGTCCGAAGGAACTCAATAAATTAGACGCTTGGCCTTTGAATATGAAACATCAGGAAGGACCATGTCGTTCAAAGAGATGCGATGCACAGCCCGTACGATATGTCATGAACCAAAATTCTCAGAAAATAATGAATCGATAACGTTCTCTCCTAGAGACGCAAGGGTCTGCCATGGCTTGATATGTGTAAGCAGTAGCGGGCTGTCCTTGAAACGTAGATTCAGGGTATGCAAATGCTAATTAACTGCAAGCGAGCTATAATAGGTAAGCGTGAACTGGTGAACAACGCGCTACGACTGTCTTTCCGGCCGGTGGCAAGTGCAATAACCAGCTTGTATTTCCGAGATAGTGACGTAGCACACTTCCAGGAATTTTGTCTCTTGAAATATCGGACGAGCTGTACATCCATCAGTATGAAAATCATCAATAATATACAGGTTGGATACTTTATAAGTGGGTCGTAGGAATTTAACATGCAAATTAATTTTTGTGCTAATATTCTCTCCAGGCATATATTTTTGGGATAAAATGTTATTGAAATAACTTCTGGTAATGGCTAAATTGTATTGAATTATCTACTTTTGATTTTGAATGTGTTAATATTATTTCAGAAAAATAAACAATTAATAAACATTATTTTTTTCAAATATACCGAATAGGCAACACCCTACATATTTACTGAATTTTATGGTGATGTGGTACTATTCTTCAACTGTGTAATTGTACCTGTACCTACATTTCGATATAATGATATAATTTAGTAGTTATCAACAAAACCAGTAATTTAATTTAAATTTCTTTAGATAGACCTAAATATTTTTGAACGTTTTCTAGACATTTTTTGACATGAGGTATAAAATTGCGGACCTGCTGCAGGAGTGACCAGGACGTCGAAACGGGGCTCTGCAGGTATGGGCGTTTACGTGTAAAGAAATATTATTTACTTTTTATGTAAAGAATACGTAACAATGTAAAGAATGTTAACAACTGTAAAGAATTTGAACAATGGTGTCGGTGTCAGTGATGTCATTGCCGTGAAAAGTTTCACATGTCAAAAAATGTACACAAGTTTTGCATAATTATTTAGTACCTATTGGTGTTTGGTTTAATGCACAAGATTGAGAACGAATAGTCTAGTTTTATTAGTAGGCAGTAGGCATAGGCAGAGCAGAAGGAATAAGAAGTAGAAACAGCTTCAATAGCCAAGCTAAATGAATCAAATTATTATAAAAATGTAAACCAGTTTTATTGGTTTTAAATCGTTTTATTGGTTAATTTATAAATAACTTTATTCAAAAAATCAGTGGACGTGAAACACTAGTACTATAGTAGGTAATAAATTTTCAAATCTAAGCTTTCATAAGTTAATTTCTCAGTAAAATTATTTGATTACATTGTTCAAATTCTTTACATGTAAATTGGGTGTGTAAACAATTGAATTGTTTAAATTTAATTGTTTACAGGTCCGTCCCTGGGCCCTATATGCCTTGCTGCCTTCTGCAATTGGGCTCCTGCTCCATCGCTGCGATACTGCGAGGCGGTGATCTTATCGCTGCCACTGTATTTTGCAAACGTTCACATTGTCAACTATCAATATCTAACCGACAACAAAGGCGCTTATTCTTGTTGCTGCAGTTTAAATTACATTTCAAGACTATATTTCAACTACTACGTCATTAATTTTGTGATCACAAAAATTAACTATTTCAAAATGTTGAAACTGACATTGTAGCTGTTAATAAATTGGATTAATATAACTGACGACGTTTATTACGTCTAACCTCTTTATATACTACAATATATTTTCAAAAAATTTAAACAAATTTCTCACTAGAAAATCACCACCGCTATTATTATCGACATCCTAATAGATAAAGATATTGTGTAGAATAGATTAGAATAGCAGCCATCTTTGTAAAGTTTTACATTTTACGTTTCAAAACTGGAGGTTCCACTGGTGTGAAACTGTTTTAAAACCATTATTGAACCAGTTTCAATTATGACGTCATTAGCTTACCACGAAAATGATATGTTTCGAATTTTCGAAATCATAGAAGTGGTTTGAAACTGTTGCAACAAGAAAAAACGCCTCTAGTGTAAAAATAGATGTGGTCGCGTTCAAGTACATACAAACAAGGTACAAGTACAACAGAACTACTAGCATTATAGTCCTTCCTGATGTTTCATATTCAAAATTTATTGTACGTATTACGTCTTTCAAATATGTCACGTCATTCATTGAGTTGTCATTAAATGTCACGTAAACGACATTTGGCTCAAAAAGTCTTGCCACTTGATTACTTCATCTTTCAGTTCAAGCGTTCAAGTGACGGCCTGGTGCCCAGTGGATTATAATAATTGACTAGTCTTGTGACTTGAGTTTTGGGACTGTGGGTGAGGTTTACGGTAATCAAAGTTACTTATATCCATAAATATCCTAAATAAGATTATTATAATTTAGGTTTTACTCCCGAAACTAGTCCTGACGTTACTGCTGTAGAAGAATATCATAGAATCAACCACAGGTAACGTACTTTATTTGGTTTTTAAACAATGGAAGGGCAGTAGTAATAATTATTATTAGGCCAAATTTTTTGTCCATTTCACCCTCACTAAAGGTAATAGAAATATCGACTTGTCCGTCCTCATATTTGCAGTAAAATTATTATCATTTCTTCATTAAAATAAGTAAATCATGTAATTAAAATTAGCCATTAATCGGTAGCTGATATGAATTTGATGAAATGATGGTGTCGGATATTGGATACCTTGTCATGTGACATGTACCTGCTTCACGTGATTGTCTATGTGATCAGCTGTTACCTGCAATCAAACCGCCCTAATTTTTCTATTACTAGTTGCTAGCCCTTGTCCATGTTGAAGAAAATTGTATTTACCCTGGTTCATTTTCTTTCCAGTAGCAGCAGTTGATAAGTGAGTCACAATGGCGAAACTACCAAAAATAGGTGATGAAGAAAAAGAGCTTACTTACGGCTACGTACATGCCGTATCAGGTCCTGGTAAGTATTACAATAATTTGTATTTCTCAGTACCTCGGTGAATTCATTTTATTTAATTTTTTGATTAATTGATTGATAGTATAGCCACAATTTTGAAAAGGGGGCTCCATTGCGTTCATGTCAGCTCCTTGGCGACATGTAGGGGTGTCATTTTAAACAGGTGTGATCAACTCTTTTCCACCCTAACAAGGCAAAATTATTAAAGAGTTTCTGAAACGATGTTTAAATTCACTGAAGGAGACCAAGACAGTAAAGAAATGCAGGGCAGGGCAATGTTTGAAATCTACACACAAAATGATACGTTATGGCCTACCCCTCAAGTAAATAGGAATCATGTACTTAGTTTATTTTATTTTTTGTAAATTGTAGTATCTTTTCATTAATCCTCTATTCCTTTTCAATACCTTGAATTAGGTTAAAATGAGTGGAATTAGACTGTTTTATATTGATTAATCCAGGATTAAATAAAAATAAAACAACTTGTGCAAGTATACTAAACAAACACCTACTACTTTACAGCTAGTAAATATGTGCTTTTGAGGAGTGCTACTAGAGGTCGCTCTATGCATCTAAATAATAGACGCCGTCATTGGGCGGGGTAAGCGGCTAGTGCTAAAAATAAACAAACATTTGACAGTTGCAGGGTTGCCAATTTCACTGTAAATTTTTGATTACAGTAAAAGCGGAATTTATAGTGATAGAAAAAAACAACCTCAATAAGTAAAATTTCAGAATAATATTCACCACATGAACTTAAAACTTCAACTAAATCACGATCACGACAACTGACAACAATGGCCACGTGAACGGGTTTATTTGGAACTATTTACACTTAGCCCCGCTCAGTGATGTCATACTGGCGGCGACTATAGGGTACCTGTATTACCGGCATTCTCATTCTCACAAAAAGTTGGGAATATCAAATTCAACTATAAAACCATCAGATTTTCCAAGAACGTACAGTACAACCTTTCGAATATTGATTGATCGGTCTCCGGACTTATTTTCACATTATGTGCTCAAGAGAACAAATTTCAAATGATCAGATGTATCTTTTTTTCCTTATTGTTGATTCTTTTTACCGTTCCCAAGACTGACTTTTATACCTCTTTCTAGTTGTGACAGCCGAAAAGATGAGCGGTTCGGCTATGTACGAGCTGGTCCGTGTGGGCTATTTCGAGCTGGTAGGCGAGATCATCCGTCTTGAAGGTGACATGGCGACCATCCAGGTATACGAGGAGACTTCGGGCGTCACAGTCGGCGATCCCGTGCTTCGTACCGGCAAACCGTTGTCTGTTGAGCTCGGTCCCGGTATCATGGGCTCCATTTTTGACGGTATCCAACGTCCCCTAAGAGATATCAACGTTATGACCGAGAGCATCTACATCCCGAAGGGTATCAACGTGCCGTGTCTGTCACGTACCATTAATTGGGAGTTTGCTCCGCACAATATCAAGGTAACAGATTGTAACTTGAACAAGTCAAAAGAACGAGAATGAGTATTTGTCTTGCAGATTGGCTCGCATCTGACAGGTGGCGACATCTACGCAATTATTCACGAAAACACCTTGGTGAAACACAAAATGCTGCTGCCGCCCAAATCTAAGGGAACCGTGACCTACATTGCCGATCCTGGCAACTACACAGTGGACGATATCGTTCTGGAGACCGAATTCGATGGAGAGCGCACCAAGTATACCATGTTGCAGGTGTGGCCCGTGCGTCAGCCAAGACCCGTCAGTGAAAAGCTCCCTGCTAACCATCCATTGCTGACAGGACAGAGAGTGCTAGATTCACTCTTCCCGTAAGTATAATGGGCCCTATTAAAACATAATTAATTTTTTAGTGTAAATTAAAATAATTCAACTTCCTGTTTGTGTGTTTTTCAAGGAAGACTAATAATTCAAGGCTACATCTTCCTTACCCTTTGTAGAGGGAGTTACAAAATTAAATTTATTTATTTATTATTTTATTATAGATGTGTCCTTGGTGGAACTACAGCTATTCCTGGAGCTTTCGGTTGTGGCAAGACCGTAATCTCTCAGTCCCTCTCCAAGTATTCCAATTCAGACGTCATCGTGTATGTCGGTTGCGGTGAGCGTGGTAACGAAATGTCTGAAGTACTCCGGGACTTCCCCGAACTAACGGTCGAAATCGATGGCCACACCGAGTCCATCATGAAACGTACGGCCCTTGTCGCCAACACCAGTAACATGCCAGTGGCTGCCAGAGAGGCGTCCATTTACACCGGCATCACCCTCAGCGAGTACTTCCGTGACATGGGTTACAACGTGTCCATGATGGCCGATTCGACATCCCGTTGGGCCGAGGCTCTGAGAGAAATCTCCGGTCGTTTGGCTGAGATGCCTGCCGATTCGGGTTATCCCGCTTATCTGGGTGCCAGGTTAGCTTCGTTCTACGAACGTGCCGGACGAGTCAAATGTCTCGGCAATCCCGATAGGGAAGGATCCGTGTCCATCGTCGGGGCTGTGTCGCCACCTGGTGGTGATTTCTCTGATCCCGTCACCTCTGCTACCTTAGGTATGTTGCTTTGTAAAGAAACTGCTTCCGTCTAATAATTATTTAATTATTTCCAGGTATTGTACAAGTGTTTTGGGGTCTAGACAAAAAACTAGCTCAACGTAAACATTTCCCCTCCATCAACTGGCTTATCTCGTACAGCAAATACACGCGTGCATTAGACGACTTCTACGACAAGAACTTCCAGGAATTCGTTTCCCTGAGAACGAAAGTGAAGGAAATCCTGCAGGAAGAAGAGGATCTTTCTGAAATTGTGCAGTTGGTCGGCAAAGCCTCTCTTGCTGAAACTGATAAGATCACCCTCGAGATTGCCAAGCTCTTGAAGGAAGATTTCCTGCAGCAAAACTCGTACTCTTCGTACGATCGTTTTTGCCCATTCTACAAGACCGTAGGGATGCTGAAGAACATGATCGGATTGTACGACATGGCGAAACATGCAGTAGAAAGTACTGCACAGAGCGAGAACAAGATTACTTGGGGTGTGATCAGGGACTCTCTCAACAATGTGCTGTATCAACTCAGCAGCATGAAGTTCAAAGATCCCGTCAAGGACGGCGAGGCTAAAATCAAAGCCGATTTCGACCAGCTCTATGAAGATATTCAACAAGCATTTAGAAACCTTGAGGATTAAGTCCCTGCGGTCATGTCATGTCACACCCATGTACAGCCCTAACCTTATATTTCCTTCCTGCTGCCGTTGTCACCCTTAGTCCCTTGTCCCGGATAGCCGATGGGCTGCTTTCAGGTTTTCATTCCACTTAACTATTAAGTTTACAGTGTTTTATTATTGTAAAGTAAGTGTTAGATGTCAGCCTTGTTACTTGCTGTCGTGTAATTAGGTAATGTCGTAAAATAAGATATTATGGATTGTATCACTTATTTCTAGTGCAATCATTGTATTATATTATGTTGAAACAGACGTAAGAATTATTAAAGTTATCAAAAATTTTCAGTGGTTTTGTTTTCAATACTTTATAACAGAAATTTTTTGCTGCTTTCATGACAACAGTCATGTTACTACCAAGTAGTAGACTGCAGAAGTAAGTTCATTTATTTTTTGCTTACCCTCTCGTTTGCTGAACAAGCGGGGCATGGCGAGCAAGCTCCTGCTACCTCTATACATTTCTGTTGCCTGATACATGCCGGGAGCGTCTGCAGTGGAGTACGGCGGAGTGTGGAGCTTGGACCGTGTTACCTCCTGTTACTGATGCTCCCCTAATACTGGAGACCACGTTTAGAGGAAAATCTCAGCCATAAAAGGAAAAGATTGAGAACTACTCTCATCTTGCTGAACGATTGGGGCATGGCTCTGGTAGCATGGTGGGTAAGCTCCTGCTACCTCTGTACATTTCTGTTGCCTGATACATGCCGGGAGCGTCTGCAGCGAAGTGTGGAGCTTGGACCGTGTTACCTCCTGTTACTGATGCTCCCCTAATACTGGAGACCACGTTTAGGGGAAAATCTCAGCCATAAAAAGAAAAGATTGAGAACTGCTCTCATCTTGCTGAACGAGTGGGGCATGGCTCTGGTAGCATGGTGGGTAAGCTCCTGCTACCTCTGTACATTCCTGTTGCCTGATACATGCCGGGAGCGTCTGCAGTGGAGTACGGCGGAGTGTGGAGCTTGGACCGTGTTACCTCCTGTTACTGATGCTCTCCTAATACTGGAGACCACGTTTAGGGGAAAATCTCAGCCATAAAAGGAAAAGATTGAGAACTTGCTTTTGGCCTTAGTATAAGAGCAAGGAAGAATTTTTCACATTTTCTGAAAGATGAAACACATAGCTTTTTAATGGAAGAATTAAATTTATGTATGAAAGTAAATAAAACGACACTTGATACAAGTATTTTTATATATTTACAGTTCTACGAAAATATACATCGACAGTTTCATAAATGTACAAGAGTATTTATTATTTGGCATTCAGCAGGTAACAGAAAACTGTGACTAGAGTCGTTCCTTTAGAGAGTCAAAAAAGTGTTTCCTTCATGTCATGGCAACGAGGTCGAAGATATTCCGTAGGTGACGGACTTCTCCAACACCACATCGATGTCATCCAGCGGCAGTAGGATCTGTGTGAGGAATGTCAGTAAACTGCGTTGCCGAAGGAAAGAGTGCTCCTCGTAGAGCTCCTGTGTCGCCCTTGTTGAGACCAAGGGACCCAGCATGCGCCGCAACAAGTGCTCCCTAAACGCCAAGCAGACAAACAGCTGGAACTTTCCGTCCTTTCCTAATGAACTGCTTGAGGAGGAGATTTCCCGTAAAAGACGGCAGCAGGCTCGCCGGGTAGCCGATGCTTCACGCTGGCTCCTTTCCAAAGAGGCGCTACGTCCGATCGAACCTCCTCCGGAATCTTCTTGGAGATCTCCCTCAAACTGCTCTCTCACTCGACCTAAATATATCGTTACATTAGTATTTACTGGAATAATACAATCTGATTATTTATAAATCAAATTATGAATGTTTAAGTTATTAAAAAAGCAAAAACTTACATAGATAGTCCCAGAGATACAGTCTGCCTGTAAAAAGTCTACCGGACTTGAAACCATAAAGGAAGACCTTTTCAAGACAGGCGGCAAGACCTTGATCACCACAGAGGAGCACAGTTAGGGCACCTGTGCGATCTGCGGCTCTTCTATATTGCCACTTCACTATACTATTAACGCAGTCTCCTGGAAAATATCAATTCATTCGCATGTAAATGAGTATTCAAACAGAAACGTAAAAACATAATTAATCAGGCTATCTTACCAAGAAGATGCTGTATCTGTGAGGGTTTAAGATCGGGAGTCCTGGGCGGGGGTCCGGGTGAATGAGATCTGGGTGTTGTGTGACCACTACCTCCCAGACTAGATGGTTCCTCGTTTTCTGAGGTTGTGGTCGGTAGTAGGGATCCAATCAGCAATCTTTCGCTGGAACCATCATCCACACCTCTACCTAGCCAGCGGCCGCAGGGGAACCTGTCAACACAAAACCAATATTGATGAGAAATCATATGGAAAATGGTTACAGTAATAAAATGAACATAGAAGTTGGGTTAGGAACATTGAATGTCAATTTTTCTTTGTTTGCTTACTTGAATAGATGCCCAGTGATCATATTCTTAACCAGAACATAATCAACCATCCATCGCGCATTCATTCCGGCGTTATCGTGTCCAATACGCAGTGTTGTTAGCACTCCAATGTTTTGATTCTGCCAGAAAAAATCAACCATCATAAGTAACAAGTCTGGCAACTAGAGAGTAACAGGTACCTACCTTATGGTCAAAAGTGACACTGCCCCTGGGAATCGAGATCCGCCTAGTCTCCGAGAGGGTACCCGACAACACCACCCACACATTGGATGAACAGGTGGAGCCCTTCCGTGTCGGTACGATAGTAATTCGATAGGGCATCGCTGCAATCATAAAATTATAATTCATTTATTTTTCAAGAACAATATTAGCACATACTTACATGCAGTCGCATAGGTGTTAGTGAAACAGTAATAATCGACGGCGTTGAGGGATAACAGATGATAGAGGAACTGCTCCCTCTCTTCCTCGCACCTGAGGAACGCCGAACGGCGATAGTGATGCCTCAGCAGATCCGGATCTCCCGCGAGCAGCTCACGCACGTGTCTGGAGAGCTGTTTCTTTTCCAGTGCGAGTCGAATCCAGGCACGTGCCTTTCCGATACACGTTCGCACCTCCTTCATTGCCTGCACAGCCTCAATATCGTGGAGCAGCTCGCGACGGTGACCCGAGTCACTTCCAGTGACTGCTCGTTCCTTGAAAATTAGAAGATTCTTTTTTGTAAATTTATTTTTATCATTTACTCTTCTTCTGTTTTACCTGGTACGTGGCAAGATGAGACCAGAGGGCAGACTTGCCTCGGCGCCTCTGCAGCCCATGAGCCCACACTCGCTCTAGGAAGTCACACAAGGAGGCCACAAGGGTGCTCTCCTCTATGCCGCTGCTTGTGGTAGTGCAAGTGGCCGGGCCTCCACCTGGGTCCTCTTCAGATCCCAACTTGGCCAAGACCATTCGCTTAGTTTTCGCTTTGCAGTCCTGCAAATTAAGAAACGTGAAAATTTCAAGACTGCAACAATTGTTTAAAATTTGCTGTTGAAATGGTGGCTTAATTTCAGACATCTCTCTGTTTTTCTCTCAAATTTATGTTTGGTAGTCTAGTTTGGAATGCTACTCTAGTTTGGAATTATACTGCCTTTTATCTAAAACGCAGTATAATTGAGAAAGTGTAAATTAATTCAGTGAGATAAGAAGAAGTGTTTTATTTTATTAGGAGGTTAAATTGGATTCAAATTGTTCAATCTTCTGTACTCTGGATAGCTACAATAAAGCACCTTTACCTTCAATAACGTCTCCACAAATGTCCAGTTGGCCTGCGCAATCAACGCCGGAGACGATACCTCTCCCGTCGTCTTTCTTTCCCCCCTTTTCGCGCCGCAAGGCAGGGGTGGTAATCCCGCTTTGCCTCCCGCCCTAGGTATGCTTCCCTGACTGGTGACCGGTGTTCCGTTCAGCACCTCCCTGCTTAGCAACGGGAACTGCCTGTTGGAATGAGCGGTGGCGGTGGAGAGGATCTCCCTTGGCGGGGGCGATTCGTAGTCGGGAGACGAGAGACGATGTTCCGCCAGACGCTGCAGGTCGTGAGAGTGAGCGCAGGGCTCGTAGGTGAGAGGCCGGGCACCACCGTGGTGCTGCAGCAGGGAACGGAGGCGAGCGTCGAAGATGCGCAGTTCGGGTGATGTACCGCCTGCCACCTGTCAAAAAAAAGTTACCTCTTATACAATTTATTTTCACTTCCACCCAATATGTTTACATAAAATCATCCAGCCTATTGTAGTTTATAAATGTGTCATTTATTTCTAATAAAAAAATTTCAGGAGTAAAGTCCAATCTCACTTAATCTTTGTCTTAATTAATTTAAAAGAGTGGTAATCTTGAGTTTCGCATACCTTTCCATCGATGAAGGTGGCAAACATCTGAGATTCCAGAAATCGCCAGAGAAACGGCCGATGCTGTTCCGGCTGATCACTGAGAAATGAGGCCTTATCGAAACATTCCCTGTTCTCCTCTACTCCGGGACATTCCGGAGGGTAAATCACAAAGTTTTCGTAGTGCTGAAACGTATGTAGGAACCGATTGAGGAAGATTTCCCTGTAATTAACAAAAAGTACCTTTAACAAGAGATCACCGGTTAAACTATCATAGGCTTGAAGTTTAAAACGTGTCAAACAGTCATTTCGGCCGTTTTTTTTTTACAAATGTTTGAATCTAGAGATTAGGGGCAAGAGAATTTCTCTTCGTTTAAATATTTTCTAGAAAATCAGGTTAAAAAAGTAAAAATTTAGGAATGCACAACAGAGAATTTGACTTTTCAAACGTCAGAGCATTCTTCTTCTTCAAGATTCTTCTTTAACAGATCTACAGGCTGAAAAAGTTCACTTTTTCATTGGGAACTGTTTGGATAATTCCCTAATAACAAAAGAGACTCATTTACCTTACTGCCGTGTTAAGTTTCACATCTTCGATATATCCGTCAGTGGGAGTATCCGTTCCCCCTCCCTCTCCGGCCGCGTCTAACGCGACACCGGTACGACGGACGATATCGGCGATGCGCTGTAAAGCCTCGCTGCGAGCAGAGCCGGGAGGCGATGGCGGACGTTCGCTTTCCATCACATCGACCATCGCCAGCCGCTGTCGCGGCTTGCAAGGGAGCGTACTGCTAAGGCCCCGAGGGGCTCCCGGCGAGTGCGAGACGGCATCGGGACCAGGCAGACGCACGCTGTGTCGATCCAGACAGGCACGCAACTCCAGGAGAAAGGAGTCGGCATGGGGGAATTCCGGGACTTCCTCGGGCACCTGTTTGTTATTCATTATCATTAGTCATTACTTTAACCAAATAAGTACAAAAAAAAATAAAGAATATCACTTGTAGGTATATCATTATCAGTAATGTACCTCGAGGGAGACAAAATAAATAAAAAATAATGCAGAGAGCTGCAAGTTTTTAAAGGTGAGTCAACTGAGTTGAGCTGCTGCGTAGAATGCTTCTCTATTTTTTTTAGGCTAACCTAACTGTAAATAATGTTTAATAATTAAAGTTACCTGTATTCGACACTTGTCAATATCAACATAGCAGAGAGCTCCAGCTCCTGTGTTAACGTTGTCAACAGCAGTATGCAGACCTGTATAATAATCAATTAATAATTATGCCCGTATCATGATGATATGATATAGGAGTCACAACTCACCCATGAGATAAGGAACAGGTGCATCTAAAAAGTGATGCAGAGCAGCAGGAAGGATTGGCACGTACACATGGGGCCATGTGAAAGGGAACAACAATGTCGTTATTCCTTCCGCTACTATCATCAATCGTTGGGCATCTGTAAAATAACATCACAAATGAATTATTATTGCTACAACATACTACTGGGTATTGCTGAATACCAGGTACATAAGAAGGTAATTCTTAGGCTTACTTTATGCCTAAAAGTTCATATACATTTAGGTCTGCAACTGCTTTGTTACCAATCAATAAGGTGTGAAATTTGAAGATTTTTTTTTTCGTTATAGCTCCTTGAGGTCAGTCAAACTTTAGTCAAGCAGTTAGCCACCCCGGGTCATCCCAGCTTTAATTTTCAACAGGCAGTACTGACAAAACTGTCAAAATAATGGAGATGAGAAATTCTATGAGAAGAATTGCCACCTTTCGTATGCACCTGATATTTAAGAAAACCTGTAAAACCTGGTCTTGTTTAGATGTTAGATTCTAGAATGTGGTCATACGGAACACTCTTCAGCTGCTATTATATACAGTTGATATGATGTGTTAGCTGTTTTATTATTCTGACTTATTGCTGACATTCCAGAATAATAACTCTATAACGAATGACGCTCTCAATCTCGATCAAACATAATAGCTACAAATTCTTTACACATATCGTTCGAGAATGTCATTCTAGAAGTCACCTGTCATTGTATGTATAGGAGAGAAGTCTCCGCTTAGAAGTCAGTATAGTTTGGGATGCTACAGAAGTAAGAAAAGTTTGAGAGCACTATCAGAAATCTAGTCAACAGTGGAGTTTAGTTTGGAATGCTAATGCTATCAGAGACGGTCTAGCTCTAGTTAGTCAAGTGTCCAGAAACAGATGGAACACTAAGAGAAAAGACATCACAATTGTGGAGTAAATTAAAGAATAGAAGAGTTGTGGAAGGGACAAATGACAGGAGTGGTTATTTTATTTAGAGGTTATTGTATTGTAAAAGTTGTAAAACTCACCTGAGCTTCTTAAGAGAACCTGGTGCTCGAGCAGCAGGCAGGTGAACAGACGCAGAGCGGCTTCCACTCCCAGCCACTGAAAGAGCGGTCGGAGGGGGAAGTCAAAGTGCGGGAGCTCGAGCGGAATGGCGGGGCTTTGGATCACCGCACGCGCAGGGGGCAGACGAGGGTCGGGCGGCGGCAGCTGTATTAATAAGCTTTTGCCGGCCGCTGGGACCTCCACCTGTGTAACGGTATTATGTTACTTAATTAAATATTTCACTACCCATACTTTCTAACTGTGAAAGTAGCCGCAAATAATATTTACCTCATAAAGCAAGTTGAAGACGTAGCTTTCAAGACTGCGAGCTCCATTCTGACCGTGTGCCGGCTTGTTCTTGCAGGTGGCGCACCGGTACAAATTTTCCAAGAAGAGCCGTGATGCGTGCACGTAAGCTCGTTGGCACACGATCCCGATGCACTTAGAGACCAACAGCCTGTCTCTTGTGATGTCATAATGGGCCGCGCTCGTGGAATACCCGTTGGGGCCTTGGGCGCTCAAACGAAAATGCCTCGGGAGGGAACGGGACTCCTGACTCTGCGGTCTGATGTGAATCTCGCTCGACAGTTCGGTGATGTACATTGCCTGAATGCAGAACGGTCCCCGATTAACCAAAAATTAGATCTGTTGGATTATCGAAGGTGTGCGGGAATGCTTACCTGTAGAGTCTGCATGGCGGTGCAAATGTCCCTGTTCTTTACCTCTTCGTAGAAGACGAGGCTGAATCCGTAGTAGCGGTGTGCATCTTCGCGGGTCACCACGAACGAGTGGAAAGCTGGCGCTTGAGCTACCGCGTGTTTTTGGGTTCGGAACTTTAACCCGCCTGGCATGCTGAGCTAAAGAAACAAGAGCAAGAAAATCATACATTAAATCAGTAGAATTACACAACATTCAGCAACTTAAACGTTTCCATCATGATAGTAACGTTTCCTCTTTGAATCGCTATAGGTACTTAATCTATTAAGAAAAAATATTTCTTTTTTTTTCCTAAAATATCAATGAATTTTGCTGCTTCTTTGCTCCAAAGTTCTACAACGAAGGGAAAAAAATGTAATCCTGTTCGAAATAAATTTTCATATTTCCCAAGCTTTTAGAGCTTTTGAAGCCACCACACCCGCTTCATTTAGAAGAAAAAGTTACATAAGACCTAATAGCCTTAAAATAATTGAACTATATATATAATTCTTTATTAAGAAACTGTTTAGTTACAAATACTAATATTATTATTACAAATACTTAGCTGATGATACCTATTTTAATAATTTTTAGATGCTTCGATGTTCTCTCTTTAGATGTTTAAAATTTATCAATACAGACTTAAACTGTAACTACAGCAACAAAAACAGCTTTTAATGCTTAATAAATCATACATTTAACACTTCTCTTATTTTGCAGGTGCTCCCTTCCTACAAGAAACTTGATTGTAAATTTTCATAAAGAATTAAAACAAAACTGTAATTTGTTATGGCTAAAAATTCTCTTTATAATAAAATAAGATTTTGTTTTTAAATTAAAAGAATCGGAATCATAGAGTCAGCCCCTTTCTCTTATCTCATTTTACAATGAAGTAGATTGTCTGGTAACTAAAAGTGTTTCAAAAGAAAACATTCCACAATATGTACAACCAAATAAATTTATTACAATAATTACCACTCAAGTGATATGAACTTGAAATCTATTGTGATGTCATGGCATTTATTTATAGTGCATATAGAGAGATAATGGGAAGTATCAAAACACTTACACCATTTTGTAAATAGAAATTTAATTGTAGATAATCTCAAAATTATATTATTTTTTTAATTTTCTTATTATTCAATGAATCCAACCGGGGTAAAATTGCTGATTCTGATAAGCCTTAAATTATGTTTAGGTTACTCTCAGAGATTTAAAAATTCGGACATGGAAGCAAATACCTCGAAAAAAATCGTAATTTCAACATTGAACGCGAATTCGCAGGATAAAGTGGCTTTCAGTTTCGAAATTGCCATCGTCTGGCACATCCTCTAGCATATTTTCAAGGCGCCGCAAGTTACTGAGCGTGTCAAAGAATCGTTTTGAAAAAATCGACAAAATAAACCTTCACCCGGATTATCTTCCTCCTGTATCTCAAAAAGGAGGAGAGCTACAGAAGAACCGCTTACGGTTCTGAACTTCTCGACTTTCAATCATCTGACGGGGATTTTTATTTAAATCGAAGAGAAAAATTTGCATAGGTACCCATACCCGGTAGTTTGAAATCTTCATGAAAAATCGATGTCTTCAGAATGGGACGTAATATTGTGTGAGCACAGCCAACTGCAATAAGAGTTGGTTACACAATCCAGTTGGACCGAAATGTACTCAGTTTTCTCACAAAACGAGAACAAAAATTTTGAACAGCTAAAAAAATCGAGGCAATACTAAACAAATCAATACAAACCAACATCAAAACAAAGTAACCGACTGTAATTTTTAAATCGATAAAATGATTATGATGCCAACAATTAATACTGTTAGCATCAAATTAGTTACTGGAATTAACTAGATACTGTGATTGATTGATAGAGATCGTTGTGACTTGTGATTGACCCCAGCAGTTCTATAAATTGTTTTTTTTTTTTTTTTTTTTTGAAACATAAAAACAACACTTTCACTATTTTCTATAATATGTAATAATATGATGTACAGATGTCACTTTATTTGCCTAATCAGTCAAAGTAGTTACTTTATCTGCATAGGAAGAAAAGTAATAATGACTAGTTAGTCATTAATTAAGTTACAATTAAGTTCAGACATGATTCTGGGAAGCAATCATTATTTAAGTCTCCTTTATGCTATACTAGTTAGTACTAACCCCTGAGCTCCAGAAACTAAAATTTCTCCACTAAGCTACGTGGGCAAACACATCTAGAAAGCTGAAAGATCTACGCAGGTGTCTTTTGAAGGGATCGACCTCGTCTCCATAAGGGAGAAAACAAAAATGGCGCCTGAGGGTATAAACAAGTAATCAAAAAGAATATCGCCGCAGTAGCGGCTAGAAAAATAGATCCTTACAATATCAATTATGATTATAGTTTGACAGTGATTACTTTATGAAAGATCTCTTTTCACTAAATATTCAAAATTGCCATATTCTGTTAATAAATTCTTGGCACATGACAGCTGATTTTTGATACAGTGGCTTTAGCTCCTCCAACACGCCAAGGTTGCAAAAGACTTGAAGACACAACGAATTTAGAAAATAGTTGATTGTCTGCTCAAATTGAAATTTTAATTTAATATTCTGGTTTCAAAAACAAGTTTGTTGGCTCTTACACAGAGGAGGTGAACATAAGTGAGCAGCATTATGGCCCCCACCCTTTTCGCAATTAAATTTATGTCTAGGGTTCCAGGGACAGACCAGAAGTAATATACTATGGTGGGGGGGGGGGGGGGGGTATACCAAAAGAGCTCCTAACTTACTTAAATAAATCAAAAGATTAGGGCTGTGCTTTTTATTAAATTTTCCTAACCGGTTTACCGGTTAGCCGTTGCTGTTAATTGACGGTTAACCTTTTCAGTTTCGTCATTATTAGAGGCTTGTGTTGATTGATTTTGAAATTTAAAAGTTAATTTTTTCACATGGAGCTGACCAGAAACTAATTAGAACTTGGTGGAGAGGGCTTTTCAGTTTTCAGCAGTTTTATCTTTTTGAGTTAACTCTACCACTAAATCCATGATCATTTCATTTGCTTGGAATTTCAGGAGCGAGAAAACCTCTTATACTGTAAATAAGCTATAATAAAACTCCCTAGACTATAAAACGGTTAACTGGTAGTAAAAAATACTAACCGTGTGTGTAGAGTGGTTAAAAACGGTTGGTCGGTTAACTGGTTAACCGTCACAGCCCTACAAAAGATTTCATTAGGTTTTTAAGAGGAATTTAGTCACAAGGGGGATCCGAGACATTTTCTCTGGGACTCCCCCGAGAAATTATTTCAATAATTATTAACAAAAGAAATCATTAAAATCTTGTGACATTTTAATGAATTTTAATGCCAAGATAAATAATTTATAAAAATATGTAAACAAAACCGTAATCTAGGTTGGAGATTGAACCTGTAAAACTGTAAACTTATCAGAATCCTTCATTTACAATTTTACAGATTCAATCTCGCGTAATAGTTTTTTTTCCAAAGCCTGCTTAGATTAAGTTATCATTTACTCACACGATACCTGTTGTATCCATAGTACCGTAGTATACAAGGTTTAACCAGTTTTTTTTAGCTCAAAGAGTTATATTATAATTCAGGGCTTTTATTTATGAATTTTTGGAGATTTTTGGACCCAATAACTCAATTAGCGGACATAACTTTAGGATGGCAGTTGCTGAATTAAAATGAACACTAGGTACATTCGACACCTGTAAACGTAGACAGCACTTACCATACAGATAGCCGAAGCATCAAAAGGATTCCGTCCCACCTTATCTGGATAGTGGGCCAGTACCTTGCCCTTGTAGGATCTCTCGATTGGAGATATCCTCAAATTGTCCCCTGAAAAACCAAGAAATAAATACAGTCATTTTGCTGAGAAATTGAACTTCTAGGTTAGTACAAGAAGCAGTTACTTACCTGCAACCCTGTCGGGCTCCATGCCCGAGTTCAAATCCAGACCACAGATGAAGAAGTAATCTGCAAAACGATTCATGGCAGCGACTAACAATAATTTCTTAATACACTAGATTTTGATCGAACAATTTTTATCTAATTAAACATCTTATTGTACAACACACAGTATCAAGTTAATTTAATTCAAAATTTTTGTGATCGATGTAATAGCAGATGGTAAAACAGCTGGATGCTGTATTGAGATTCTCCACAGTCATTATTTATTTCTTAAAGATTTTTAAATGAACTAATCATTAATTCATGATATACTAGCAAGAAATAAGTTGAGTAATACTTCCTAAATTATAGAGCATGAAGAGTATTGTTAACTTTCGCTCAACAAACACACAATTGCTGGTATTATTGCACTAGATTCTAGATTATAATTATACAATTTCTAATAAATAAATAAATATAAATAAATCAACATTAACATTACACAAGCTCGTGATTGTGTAATAATAAAATAAAAAAGTTGATAGATAAAGATACCAAACTGGTTTTGCTAGTAGGAGAAGGAGATAAGGCGAAGGTGTAGGAGACGGAGATACGGAAATGTGTAGAGTAAGAGTAAGAGGGCCTTAGAAAAGAAAAATTTTATTAATCTTTCAATCCTTTCACTTAGAATATGACGTTTAATGCATTATAACGACAAGAGACAGAACAATATGACACTTCTCATATTGAAAGACTTAACTAAAAGTCACTCACCGATCTTACGAACAGCCATGATACAAACAAGTTATGTCAGCGCGCAGCTTGTGACGTCAGTATGGTGATAGCTACATGCGACTCGGCAGTAATAATAACGTAAAGTCGTTATTTAGTAGTTTATTTCGACGTTTGAAGATGTTACAGTAATTTTAATAAGTTTGACTTCAGTACCTGACAGTCTGATAACAAAAATGGCTTATTGTGCGGTGAGTGCAGGTGTAAGAATCACGCAAGAAAACGAATGGCAAAGAGATATCTTACTTTAGTTTGCTAGAATAGCAAAATAAATTATGTATAAATGACGTCTTGTATCGTATCACAGTAAAGCACCAGCACTTTTCATTACACTCCAAAAATGTTGACTTTCACCTTCAAATATTTTCAATTATTCTTCCGTTAGAGCGTGGATTACAATCACCACAGTGATGTCATGCGCAGCGCGGACGAGTTTTCAGTCTCACGGTGACATACCTAGTGTAGTTGTATCATGCGAACAGCGACTACAGCGAGTAGCGACGTTTCACGATTCACATACCTAATACACGGTATGCCAATGCGTTTACTATTTTGGTCCTTACTGCGCAATAACGTCATGTGGCTGCATTTTTACCCTTAGGGTAAAAACATAGTAGAACGACGAGGCTAGAGGCACAGCGACGAGGTAAGCGACGCGGCTTTTATTTGATCTTGTATGGTAATGAAGCCAAACATAGTGAAGCGGTTGACGCAGTAACTAAGCGACGAGACAAGCGAGGCGATGCGCGTCGAGATAAAAATTACATTTATTGTCGCGTTGACAAATTTGATTTTTTTGACAAAATTTGTCAAAAAAAATAATTATTTAATAACCTGATGACTTGTAGAGTGTACGTACTACATACTCAATGGCTGGGCAAGTGAATATAATAATAATCTCCGTGTTCAACAGGCGTGCATTATGGAATAATTATTATAGTTAAACGTGGCAATTTCCATTCTCAAATATTAAAAAAATCGGTCTGGGTGTTGCTTGAGCTCAGAAAATAATGTATGGTACTGTCCAAACCGTTTGCATACTTTATTAATAGGATGTAGAGAATAAGTTCTGTCCAAACTTCCCATTGCAATTCAAAGCGCGGCATTATCGAATAAAATTTCATCTTCACTGTCGGAAAACATTGTTCATACTGAATTGAGTTTGAAAAGTCAAAACAGTAAATCGCAACTTCTGTCTCCTCACTATGTGCATGTCTCATGTCTCGTCGCTTATATCGTCGCTTACCTCGTCGCTGTGCCTCTAGCCTCGTCGTTCTACTATGTTTTTACCCTTACAGCATTAATCGCGGTGAGGTTGTTCATAAAATAAATGTCAAATTTGATTGCTTTTTTCCTTCTTGCTTGTGTTTTTCTTTGAGCTAGATCGTTATAAATATTACGGTTTTATTATTGTGTATAAAAGTGTGTTATTGCATTATGTGGTGTCCGATCTTGTTACATATGGGGATACGAATTACCGAGTGAGATAAATTAGCGAAAAGTTTAAATTAATTAAATTTTAATTTAAATAATTTAATTAATTAATTTAAAACAGAATTTCATGCTTATTAGGAATCTGAAACAAAATTTATGAAAACTTTACACGCTGCTGAAATATCCTGCAAACATAGAAAATCGAGATTTCTTATTTCAACCTTATTTCGTGTCATTCGGTATTTACAAAATCAAGGAAACCAAAACTCTATCACATTCAAATTTTTTTTTCAAAATATAAATCTTTAAAATTACCTTTCTTTAACCGAAAGTCAAATTATTATTTATTATTATATAACCTACAAAAAATTATTTTATTTATTTCTGATCATAAAAAAGACATTATCAATCTCATCATGTATTGTGTAGTCTTGTCTTCCAACCGCGTTAACGTCAGAAGACCGGAACGCAGCCTGCGCAGTCACAGTCCATAGACACTGTCAGTGTGACGTCACTTGGCTGGGCTAAGCGTGAACGGTTCCAAATAAACAAACCGTTCACGTGGCCATTGTTGTCAGTTGTCGTGATTTAGTTGAAGTTTTAAGCTCAGGTGATCTGAAGTTTGACTTATTGAGGTTGTTTTCAGGCATTGGCCTGCGATCGCCATCAATTGAATTTAACCAAATCATATTTGATGTTTCCGTGGAGCTCGAGCCGTTTGTCGGTAGTTCAATTTTTATTACTAAAAATTCCGCTGTAATTTTGTAATTAATCAAAATCAAAAGTTTACGCTGAAATTGGCAACTCTGCAATTGTCAAATGCTTGTCTATTTGGAACCGTAACCGGTTCCCCCGACCACTGACATGCGTCACAACTGTCAATCGTCTGAAAGCAGTGTCATCGAACAACTAAACAGATGCCTAAATCCTACTCTTTACCTTCACTCCATGACAAAAGTGATACATGTGCCTCAAGGCCCTCAAGTGATGGCCATTTTATAGAATGGCAAAATACTCTTGAAAATAAGTTCTACATAATAAAGGACAACTAGCAGCTTTTTTGCCGTCCTTTTGTAAATATTTATCATTGAATCAAATTGAAGAAATTAACAAAGTTAAGTAAAAATATTATTTGTATATTAGTATTATTCAGAGTTATTATGCAAAATTTCACGCGCCCAGTATTGGGATATCGGATAGATTATAGTGAGATCTTAAAAGTGTGCCACTAATGGATTTTTTTTATTGGTAAGAGGAAAAAATGCGCAGAAAGTTTATGCATGCTCTAAAACGTGTTTGACACATACTTATTTTGAGTTACGAATGTGTAGCATACAGGTATGACGAAAAATGTAAAAAATTTATAAGAGTAAAGGACCCTTGTTTTTGAAGATATTAAAAAATTTTATCAGAAAATGTGGTTTGGAATTAAAATTTAAACTCAGATATGAATTTGTAGATGAAAGTTAAACTTTGTTGAAATTCAGTTAGGAATTTCACATACTTAAAATAAAATTGGTAAATCTTAATCTAAACTCCTATTTAAACCTCAAAAATATCGTGAAAAACAAGATCCAATAAAAATAAAAGAAATCAAATAAAGCTTTAAATTCATGAAATTTTAATTAGAAACACCTTTTTTCTATAATTTTTTTTATATCTTCACAACCGATGGTACTTTACTCTTATATAATTTTTACATTTTTTTGTCCTATCCTGTATGCTAAACCAAAAATGATCCCCAAAACAGTGCATTTTATGTAATTACAGCATTTCCCCATTCCCCAATTTATAAGAGCTTTTAGGAGGAACCATATACAGGGTGTCCCATAACATGTGGGCAATCTCCCGGATTTGGGTATATTTCGTAAAAATAAATGAAAAAATAGCTATAAAATTAATTCCTCAGAGACACCCCTACAAAGATATTAGCTGTTGAAGTTGAGGGTTGAAAATCAATTTTTTGCAATAACTTTTTTATTTCTTGACCGATTTTGATAATTTTTGGTGTTATTTTGTATTATTTTGGACTGTTTAGAATAGTGTTTCATAATCTTTGGTAGCACATACATAGACCTCGGGATGGCATAACCCCCTCATTCACTTGAAAGAAAACAATTAAAATAATAATTTTACAATTTTTTAAGGTTAATTTTCCTTTTCTTTGATATTTTTTACATAAAAAATGTATCCTATTTTATTTCGATAGAGCGAACCGTTATCGAGATAAACGTCCTTCTAATAGGTGATGCGTCGCAGGAACTTTTCAAATTTCAAGTAAATTTTAACAAGATGGCTGACCTATGACAGTAAATTGAGCAGGAAACAAAACAATAACTTAATTAAATACACGTCAGTGTCAAAGATTTCATTTCATGCAGATTCTAACTGATTTTAAAATGAGTTACAAAACCGCTGAATACGCAGAAAATCAGTTAGAATTGAATCTGCATGAAATGAAATCTTTTGACACTGACGTGTATTTAATTAAGTTATTGTTTTGTTTCCTGCTCAATTTACTGTCATAGGTCAGCCATCTTGTTAAAATTTACTTGAAATTTAGAAAGTTCCTGCGACGCATCACCTATTAGAAGGACGTTTATCTCGATAACGGTTCGCTCTATCGAAATAAAATAGGATACATTTTTTATGTAAAAAATATCAAAGAAAAGGAAAATTAACCTTAAAAAATTGTAAAATTATTATTTTAATTGTTTTCTTTCAAGTGAATGAGGGGGTTATGCCATCCCGAGGTCTATGTATGTGCTACCAAAGATTATGAAACACTATTCTAAACAGTCCAAAATAATACAAAATAACACCAAAAATTATCAAAATCGGACAAGAAATAAAAAAGTTATTGCAAAAAATTGATTTTCAACCCTCAACTTCAACAGCTAATATCTTTGTAGGGGTGTCTCTGAGGAATTAATTTTATAGCTATTTTTTCATTTATTTTTACGAAATATACCCAAATCCGGGAGATTGCCCACATGTTATGGGACACCCTGTATATTTATTTTTCATTTAAAAAATGATGATAAATATGATATAAGCGTATAAGCCTGACTAAAGATTCAGAAAGGTAGAAAAACAGAAGGTTGTACTGCATTCTATCAATATGAAATTTTTTAATATACTAATAAAATTAATAATTTTAATTAATTAATAATTTTAATAATTAATAATAAAATTGAGTACCTAATTAGATAATTATATTTTATGTGGAATCTATACAGGTTGAGCGTTAACTTTTATCACAAGTTGATCATCTTTGACATAACCATCATCGAGAAGGCTGTCAAGTAAAGCGAATTCTGTGCATCCAAATCCTCTTGGATTTAAATCCTGGATAGGTTGTTTGAAAGCTTCTAATTCAGGACGAGTCATCATTGTTTCTTTTATGGTCTTTCCAGAAATTCTGAAATACAATTATATCAAAATCGACTGAACTATTTTATATGATATTGTTTGTTATGTAGGAGTGGCATCCAATATTAGCTGAAGAATTAAAAAAAGGGGACAATTATAGCAAATTGTGACCTCCTGCTAACTAAAATATACTTACGTAGGATGAACTAATGTCACAGTTAATCTGCCATTAAATGGCCAATCTAAGGTGTTATCATGTTCACTTTTCATCATATGAAATAATATAGCTATAAAATTAGGATCTTTCTGTGATAAATTCAAACGAATACACAATCTAAAATTAAAAAAAAATTAATAGACAATTAATAGAATATTACAGAAAACGCAATTACTTATAACCATATGGAGATGTATAAAAACCGGGACTGTAATGGTATATACGGGGATATTTTCTCATAGCGTCAACTTTACTCCTGAAACTGCTGAGATACCATAAATAACATCCATTGCAATAGCGGAGACTCATCCTTTGTAAACTCAAATTTATTGAAGAAATTTGATTAGATATATTCGAGATTATTATATCCTGTTCTCGACTTTTCTGCTCTAAGAACACATTTTTCTCATATAAAGCTCTAAAATCAAACAAAATCATTTATTAAAAAATATAAATCAATAATAATTTTTTTGTGCATACTTGAGAAGCGAGTTAATATCCTCTGATGTAGACATTTGCACAGCTTCACTGCTTTTGGACGGAGGATCCCAAAAATTGGCTTCTAGAGCAATTGCAGAAGAACCTGCAGAAGCTTCTTGCACCAGTGTAAATTTGGTATATGCTTTTGATAATAGCTGGAAAACAATACAAAATAAGACCAAGGTAATTTAGAATTCTTGAAATACAAGTGGAATAATTTAATTATTAATATTAATATTACATTCATCAAAACCATTCGCAAAACAAAACACCCTGGGTCTTGTAAAGCAAAACACAGCATTTACTGATTTATATTGACAAAAAGGAGTGGGGGATACTTGAATAGTTTGGGGGGATTTACAGAGAGTGCAGTGTTCTTTTGAAAGGTAGGTAAATATAGCTTTTGAATACAATTCAGTAAAGCGACAAATGTTTGAATGTATTAACGTTATGAAGAAAAACTTACCGCTAAATGTTTCTGAGTGTTCTGTTCCAAATGCCTTTGCAATTCAGGTTCATCCTCAAATTTATCATCACAGCCCATATCCACAAAAGTACAGCGAAGTTTTTCACTGTCCGGCAACGTGGGAGGATTAAACTTACATTCTAGAAGATGTATTTCCACATCTAATGGAGATAACTCTTCATAGCATCCTCTACTAATATTCGGGCATTTGGTTCTTTGCTGAGATATTTCTCTCCTGGTAAAATTGTCGGGGAATATATCAATATCTCCTTTTAGGATGGTATTGTCGACAGGACAGATTGGATTTTCACGCCTACAACCAACAAACGAAAAAACTATTATATTGTTATC
Source organism: Malachius bipustulatus (assembly GCA_910589415.1). Lineage (NCBI taxonomy): Eukaryota > Metazoa > Arthropoda > Insecta > Coleoptera > Melyridae > Malachius > Malachius bipustulatus. The sequence continues at coordinate 35,377,584 of OU342634.1, read as the reverse complement.
CCCTTATTAATATAACCAGCCCCAGTCCCATTATTAACCTCTTGAATTGTAACTTTCACTACCTCCTGCAGATAACAGTCTACCTCCTTCAGATTATTTTCTGTTATATTCGAGTGCTGGCAAAGGGGGCACTAGGGACCAAAAAATCTTCGTGGTCTTCAGTTTTTGAGAATAAGACTTCAGAGAATCTATTAGGATACCTATTAGGTATATTTATCTAGACAGCTCACGCAGATCATAAGCCTTTAAGCCTACTGAAGCATGTTAGCTTAGCTCCCTAAACAATTCAACACTTCCTTTTGGGCCTTGGGTTCACAAATTTGTAGCTATGGATGGACTTAACATGCATGAACAGGGGTAAGAAGAATTGTAAAACATAAAAAATATACAGGAGAGTGTAGTGTCCTGTATAAAAACAAATAATAATTATTGAACTGTGAGTACCCATCCATAGTACCTAGTTAGGGTTAGATTTAGGAGTACATAACACTTGTTAGGTAGTAGCAGCAGTCTTCTGGGTATAAGGACGATGACTTACTTCAACCATGATTGTATGCAATTCCTGCAAAACCTATGGCCGCACGAAGTCAGAACTGGATCTCTGAGCCAAGCCAAGCAAATAGGACATTCAAATCTGGCTTCATTAGGTCCATAAGCGTCGAATACTGAACTTTCTTCAGCCACAGAGGCCTCACTTTGGTTTGTGTTGAATGCAGATGCAGAATCACTTGAAGTTTCCATGTTTAGCGGTAATTTTTTTGCAATTTCTTAATTAGGAGGCGTGTCTTTCACTTTCTCTTAACACAATAATTAATAATTACTCGAATTGCTAATTTAAATTAACATATTTTATAAATAATAGTAGTGTCTTTCAATAATAATATTATTACACTAAAATGAAATTAAAAGACTAATAAAAGAACTAAACTATAATACCAAAATATCACCTTTTCTTTTAGCTCTGGTGTGTTTAAAAGATAAATTCTGTTCTGTTTGCTTTGCTTTGCTGTTTTCTGTTCCTCCTGTTTCGTGTTTCATACCTGGTAATTAATATTTTATTAATCATGGAATAATATTAATGGTATCAATCAACAAGTGTTGTCACTGGTCACTGTGTCACTGTCATTGTCACGGCGTAAGTTGTTCTGTGATCTGTGATATCGACTCGATCATCGATCATAATAGCGTCACGCTAACGAAAACTTTTATTAGAGTCCCTAAACGTCATTGGAATTAGGTAAATGTTTTAATATTCAGATCAGGAGTAATTATACGATTAATTTCGGGATGAAGTTTATAATATACTCAAATTATGCTTTGTTGAACTTATTGATTCAATGACTTGGATTTAATAAAGACTCAATAATGACATTCTGTTGCTTTGAGTTGGAAGCTTTGCAATATACAGGGTGTCCCAATATTCCATAGACATGAAGCAACCACAGATTACTGAGGTAAAAAAAATTCGCTCGGACCAAACTTATCTCTATACCAAAATGCTTCGTTTGTCCGCTAGAGGGCTTCAAAGTCTTTTGAAAATTTTAGTTTTTTTGAAATAGCTCAAAGTCGGCTGATTCAAATTCGATGAAATTTGGTAGGTAAATGTCTTATTGAAAGTGCTAATTTCTGATGTACATGATAATTTGACGGAAACCCGGGAAGGGGTGAAACTACCCCTACCCTCCATTAAAATCGATCGTAATTATTGATAGGATAGCAGGAACGCTGTTCATGTTTTTTTGTTTGAAAGATACATCGTTTTAGCCCATTTTTGGTCTCCTACAAAAATCTGTATCTTTCCGAGGTGCTATGTGATAAAATAGATTAGTCGATGATACCTAACCAAAATTTTATTTCATTCTTTTAATTTGAAATCAAATTTTCAATTGTGCAGGTGATTATTTGATCTAATCTCATAAAAGATGTTTAGTATGGTTCGTTTTTTTTTCAGGTGTTTGCAAACGATTTTTTTCAAACGCAGTAAACAGTTTGCAAAACGACGAGGTTCCAAGAAAAGTTAAAATCATTTTTTTGCGCAGGATGGAACTTTCTAGGGTCGAAACCGGCGCCCACATCGAGCATCTTTTATGAGATTAGATAAAATAATCACCTGACAATTGAAAATTTGATTTCAATTTAAAATAATTAAATAAAAATTTAGTTATTTAGTTAAACTCCATTTCCCAACACTTTCGAATTTGGCGTATAGACCAAGATAACTCTGGGGTGACGTACTAGTGTGGAAAGTGACCCATTTCACACGAGTGGGAGATTGGTATCGTAAGAGGCGCCAGTCGAGTATGACAATCCCACGAGTGTGAAATGACACTTTACACAAAAGTAATGTACCTACACTATATTTTTCCTACGACCACAGATTAATGCACAGTATAATTTTTTTTAATACTTTTATTTGAAAATTTTACAAAGGAAACTAACTAATGACTGAATTTATAACTTGGTCATATTATTATTAGGTAACTACAATTGTAATTGTAATGAAGTTTGCAACAAATGGAGAGATTTCTCTTTGTTATTTATCTGTACATTTTGTATATCGAGTATGTATATAACAATAAGATGAGCACCATCAGTATGAATGTGTGCTTTAATTGAAATTAGTAATCCGAAAACGTCAGATAAACTTTTTGATTTTACTGTTTTGCGTCTGCATCAATAAACGTATTACAAAAAACCGTAAAGTAGTAAAATTCTATAAAGAGATAGAAGTTCCAAAGTTGGCAAGCTGCTGTATTGTGGGCTGCCTAAATTACTGTGTATTAACTAACTTATTGACCAATCATATCACCTTATGCATAGCTGCTGTATCGTGGGCTGCCTAACTTACGGGGTATTAACTAACTTATTGACCAATCATATCACCCGCGGGTGATATTTTACTTTTCATCTCTAGAGTGATATTTGTCATTTTCGAAATACCTTATAAGTAGTGTGCTATTTGTCATTTCCGCAGGTGGTCGTCGGAAAATATAATTTCGACTTTAGGTAGGTAATTAACCATTATTTAAAATTAACTCTCAGGCACAGAAGGGGTTCTGGGTACGATTCTTGAATAATAAATTTATAAATTTTTCCTTCAATATAAAATATAATTTCAAGAAATATACCTACAGATACTGAATAAATACGAAAAATTAAAAAAAAAATCCTAAATAGCCCAGTCATTCTTTTAACCTACGAAAAATTCCGATGTCAATCTTTCTTGTTCCACCCGTTAGGGGAAGTTACTGGTAGTGTAAATTAAAAATGACAATTAAACATCTTTATAGAGGTGGGCATATCAGTCCGCCATTTTGAATTTTATGAAAATATATTTTTCTTAATTAACTCGGCCATTTTAAATTTTTTGAGAACTTGTAGGAAATTGAATTTCCTAAAACTTTGTATGTGATAATTATTTCTATACCATCGATATTTTTTGAATTAAATCTGAAAAAAACCGGACAAGAGCGATGATTTTAGGAGCTCAACGCTAAGAAGAAATTCTGTAGTCATTCATTATATTAACTTTTTAATTTAAAGTAATTTAATTTAATTAAAAATTATACAAAAATAAAATAAAAAACACATGAATTCAATTTTACAAACACTTATATTATTAAATTTGAATTATTTTGGTCTTTCAATTGCTATTTATAGCTATACACTTACACTGTTTTATGACTTGTATTCTTTTCCGTTTAAACTGTGGCTTAAGTGAGGGACATTTTAAAGTCACTGTAACCCAAGTGAACTTTTTCGGTTTACAAAAAGCACACGATTTGAAAGCCATGGCAAACCCTTCATCTTCAATGCTTAGAGTGATTGGTCGAGTGTGAGTTGGTTTCCTTTTATTTCTTCTTCTAGTATTTTTGGGTATGTAAAAAGAATTACATTGGCCATAGCAAAATCTATTTATTACTGTGCGGGTTAAGCATCCTTTTTCTTTGATCTTCTGAATTAAAGGTTCAGTTTTACACCAATCTCTTTGCAGATATTCTTCCTTGGTCACGACAAGTGCATTTCTGCTCGATTTGAGAAGTTTCTTCCCATGGTATCCTTTAAGATCGGATAACAGTTCAATCTCGTTATAAGGATCTGTGGAATTGTTCCGCCTAAACAAGACATCTATGTTTATTCTTGGATTGTTTGCCTTTCTTGTTTCACCAACAAAAGTATTTTCCTTGTTTTCTACTACCTCGTATTCCGAACCAAATGATCCCGAAAAACTGTAATCTGATTCCGAGGAAGACAAATAGTTATCGCTCAAGTCGTTATCGAAAAGATAGCGTTTTTCTTCTAATGACTGGTTGTATTCCCTTTCAGCTATTAGACGTTCCACTTCTTTGGTATTCACAATTTCTAATATTGAATTATCTGGCGGTTTCCTATATGAAAGAGTTGAAATCGCGCAACAGAGAAGAAGCAAAGAAAACTGAAGACATCTTAGCACCATCTGAAAAATAACAAAAAAGTAGTCGCTAATAATCTTGATTTAATATAATACTTAAATAAAAATTTATATAAAAAAAAATTGCCAGAGGGACGAGGTAGATTTGTTTTTTTTTTTTTTTTGATTTAGGTTTTATACTCTATTATGTTGACTACTACAAGAGAAACACAATTTTATAGTAAAACAAGTTTTTATTAATTTTAATTACCATTATAATTAGCACTAAAGTAAGTAGCAGTCTATGAAAAAACAGAAAGTGACAGTAAATTGTCATCAATTAAACAGCTGTCAAAAAGCATTTAATAGAAGTTATTTCCATTCTAATTAGTTCTAATGTTTTTTTTTTGCAAAGTCCTTTATGTTCATTAATATACGCAATTAAATTAAATCTAGAAAAGTCGAGATAGGTGGTACAGTGTAAAAAACAAATACGGTCCTGAACGAGGGCTTTAAAATTCTCGGATCCGGACCATTGTCAATAGGTCGTATTTGTATCAACAAAGTATCAACAAAGAGGGAAATGAGAATGGCTTAACAAGTTATTTGGAATTCCTGAAAATTTCATCCTTTAGCAATTCCTGAAAATTTCATCCTGAAAATGTCCTGCGAAATCCGAAATCCTCGATTGCAATGATTCGAAAACGTGATTCATAACTTGCGAATTTCGTTTCAAGGGTAAGCTTAGGATGTGCCCGAAAAATTATTCGTGAGAGAGAAAAGCTTAAAAAAATAAACATGAAAAATTTACTTATCGGAACTTGAGAGTTTTTTGGAGATCACTGATGCATTAATAATTTTGGTTTGGTAGGTACTACTGTGGGAAAAGGAAAAATATCAGTAGGCAATGGCTAGATCACAAATGATAGAAAAACTATTGTTTTCAAGAGTACCTAAAACAGGATGGTTAACAATTTGATGCTCACCATTCGGATTTGGTAAACTGTAAGAAGTATGAGGTCTGTTTGATAAGAGAAAAGTTGAACTATTTTATATTTATAAGAATAAGAATCTGTAAGAAAATTTAGGATAGTTGCAGTCGTTGCTGAAATATGGTGAAAAAACTCGAAAATCCTTGAAAAATTTTGAGCAGGTCTTTTTCATTATTGAAAATAAGTAAATGATTTTTTGTAAATAATTAATTTAATTTCAATACCTAATAAAAAAAGTATGGCTAAAATAAGAAATCTGATGGATTTTTCAGTTTTTCAACATATGTATTTCGGCAACGCATGAATTTAAGTATTCTGTTATTATAACATGGAAAATATTTTGTATTAGACAATGTCCAATGTACAGAGGTATACTCAGCAGTATAGCAATAATATACAGGGTGTTTATTAAATATGGGGTCAAACTTCTGCGGGTAATTCTTTGAGTGATTATAAGACGAAAAGTTCATATAAACATATACAGGGTTATTCACGGTATACGCCACGGAAGATTATGGCCGTGTCTCTGGATTTTAGGATCTTTTTATTTTTGGAGTGGATAGAGACCCGGCAGAGGTACGTTTTAAAATTATATTCATAATGTACAGGATGTCCCAAAAGCATGAAACATATCAAAGTTATGTTTTTTTAAATGGAATGCTCCTATGTTATTGCATTTTTAGATTGCCTGGGAAGAAAAAAGAAGATTGGCTTTTACAGTTGGTGTTTAAATTCAGAAGTTTTTGAGTTATAAACAAGTGAAAATCGTCATTTTTCAAGTTCAAGTACAACGAAAACGGTTCAAGATAGAGAAAAACGGCTTACATGTCCCTATTTTAACTTTTTATGTACTATCCTATGGTATAGAAACATTTGTACTTTCTTCGATTTTTTTATTTGTCGACGCGTGGAGAAATCTCAGAATTTTTCAAATTTTTCATCACCCTGTATAAACATTTCATCTACATCATTGGATAGTACATAAAAAGTTAAAATAGGGACATGTAAGCCGTTTTTCTCTATCTTCAGCCGTTTTCCTTGTACAGGGCCTTGAACTTGAAAAATGACGATTTTCACTTGTTTATAACTCAAAAACTTCTGAATTTAAACACCAACTGTAAAAGCCAATCTTCTTTTTTCTTCCCAGGCAATCTAAAAATGCAATAACATAGGAGCATTCCATTTAAAAAAACATAACTTTGATATGTTTCATGCTTTTGGGACATCCTGTACATTATGAATATAATTTTAAAACGTACCTCTGCCGGGTCTCTATCCACTCCAAAAATAAAAGGATCCTAAAATCCAGAGACACGGCCATAAACTTCCGTGGCGTATACCGTGAATAACCCTGTATAGGTCCCTAAAATAATATTTTTCAAGATACAGGGTTTTACATTTTTATGAAAAAATCGTCTTTATGAAAATATCACGAAGCTATTTTAATCAATATTGCTGAAATTTGCCAGTTTCATTTGCTGCAGTAAATGGCTTATTTAGCCCTAAATAGATTATAATTGAGGAGCGTAGTTCCAAAACTCGTCTTCTCCAAAAATTCAAAAATGGCTCCAAACGGTGGAAATAATGTAACATTATCCACAATATCATTTTGTCATTGAGAGTTTGTAACAAAACTCGCCTATTCAAGCTTATTTCTTTGATTTTAGATAGCATGTTGTTCCAAAACTTGTCTTATCCATCAGCACTGTAGTTCCAAACCGCGTCAACTACATCACAATCTGACAGAAGCAATGTCAGCCTTATCCGCTGAAGTACGTGTGCCATTCAATGAATATGTTTTCAAAATGCGTCTTATCCTTATGGGAAATAATAACTACTGATTTAACTATTTTGGATAATATTTTTGTTATTGTTAGTGTTGAAAGCTTTCTTGGAAAAACCAAGCAGTGGTTTATTTGATTAGTTTATGTGCATTGTAGGTAGATAAAAGTGCAATGAAAACTCAATTTCAATATAGGTCACTGTGTTAATCCAAAGAAACTGCGGGACTGTGACAATCTTCTAAAAAACATTTTGGAGAGGATTGGCGTCAAATTCCAGATCTTTAATTTTACTTAAATGCCATAGACACTCTGATTAACAACGAGGCCATAATAGAAGAAGAAACACAACAGAATGAAGATGTTTATGAAGATGATGATATTGATAAAAGGATATAGCGATAACAGTACCCTCAAAAAATATAAATACATTGTTATTCAATAAAAACTTGAGCTTAACTAGGCATTTATTTATTTCCAAATCCAGTCTTATCCAAATTAATTTTCCAAAACTAGCCTAATCCAACAATTTTTATTTATTTTTTCAGAAATTAAAAAATAAAAACATTTTTCCTTAAACATAGCAGATTCTACTTAAAAATAAACGTAATGTATGGTATTCTTATTTTTCTTTGCAGTACTGTCCAACAGTTTTTTCGAAATTCTGACTTTTCACTACTTGTGGACAAGACGAGTTTTGGAACTACGCTCCTCAATTATTAAGTCCTTCTAGAGACCTGTATAAAAAGTATCTATTTAATTTAGTTAAAGCTGAATCCCTTTTAGCACCTACGAAAAACACTGCCTAATTACAATAAAATTGGGTAAGTTATATTTAAGATATATTCGAAAAAGACGGGTTTTTAATAAAATTGTAACACCCTGTAACTTGGAAAATATGTATTTCCGGAGCTATGTCTATATGAACTTTTCGTCTTATAATCATTCAAAGAATTACCCCCTGGCTTTTCATTATTATATTCTCATAAACCATAAAGTTTTTTGAATAATTTCAAGGTATAAGGTACATTTTTGGGGCCCCATGACCCCTCGGAGGGAAAGTCACAAGTCGTGTATATGTGGGTGGGTAGGTATAGGTACACATACATAATTATAATTTCTTTAATAATGTATTGAATGTAATGAATGTATCATCTTGTCTTAAAAAAAAATTAAATTTATTTCAATTCAATAATAATTAGTCATAATAAGCTTAGGTACAATAAAATCTCAGTCTAGAGCCAATATTATGAGAAACAGATCTTAATTAACTAATTATTGTAATTAATTTCATAAATCTATGAATTATTAATATCGAATCAAATTATTGTTAATAGATCAATGGATTACGTCACATTATAGTTTGAATAACCATTCATGCGAATAACTATTTACTATTCATGTAAATTGATCATTTGTAGGTGTGTATACGGGGTATTACACTGACCTTGAGCTGTACCAATTTAATTTATATATTTCGAAGTAAAATCTAAATTGTATAATAATAATTATTGTAAGTGCAATTATTTGCTGAATAATTTTATGATTCCAATTTTTATTTTTAGACGAATTTGAAAAAAAAACCTTAGTAGGTACATCATGGATATTAATTACCTATCTGGTATAAATAAAAAGTTTTAAAAGATATAAATCTCAGGGATAATAAATTCTTCTTTTTCTGAGACACTAAAATCTGCATATGATTGGACCATTGTTCGTTATCCTCGTTAATTTACACATCGCTTTAAAATGAATTATTGCGATATACCTACTAATTACATATAAGCTTAATAAAAGATTCCTCCTACAGCAAACGTTTTCAATGACGTTGAAAAATTATATGAATTTATAAATAAAAATTTTCAATATACAAAAATAAAAAATGCTTTATATTTTTTTTATGTTGATACCTTATACATAGTAATAAAAATAAAAAAAGAAGATTAATAAGAAAATATACCTTCCTCACCTTTCGAAAGAATCTTCTGAGCGCCGCTTTATAAATTGATATGCTTCTTTACGTCACTAGGGCCATTACTTTACCTGCGGCGTTTATTTCGTCTCGAACTTCAACAAGGCTTCGGCTAAAAAACTCTAATTCTCAGTTTAAGTGGATCGACACTAAGCACATGGCTGATCTGTTGCCAGAAAGAGCGGACTCAGACTCACCACACCTCCGGAATACATTAGCATACTGACACGAGTTTTGTGTTGGTGTTTGTGGTTGGTAGGAGTCGTAGGCAGAAAAAGGTGAAGGAAGATACTCGATTCGTTTCCATATGAAGGAAAATATAGGGTGTTTAGAAAGCTCTCGGATCAAGTGGGCACGTGAATAGATTTAATGCGGTTTTTACATGTTTTTTTGCGTTGTTTTATTTTACATAAGAATAGGTGCATGAGCTATGTGCTGGTTTCAATTATTGATATTACACACGAGATTTCCGGACTGTTAGTCTTGGTCCAGTGTAACTCATTCCGGACGTTGCGTCAACAATTGCTGCAGACATCAACATCAGCGCCGACGAATTGTTGATAAACTGACATAATACATTTCTGAATACTATACCAGTGTTTCTGCTCTATTGTTACTCGTTACCGCTTGTGTCTGCTCTGATTGTGTTGCATTATTACTAAGGCAGGTTATAGCAACCTAATATTCAAGTTGTTACGCTTATACTGCTTCTTTTCACATTTAGCCGTTCCTTATTCTTTAGTCAATCAAAAAGTTTAGTTTCTTTGACAAGGTTCAACAATACGTTAACCAAGATTTTTCCTGCTGGCAGCTATCTGGGGTAGAGTTGTCCTTGTTCCAGGATTGCATAACGAGTTTGTGTGAATGCAGCAGGACGCTTTAATATTATTTGAATAGTTTTATATTAATCATAATGGCGTTCTGTATAGCCCAACCGTATGTAATAGGTGAGTCAGTACGCTCTGTGTTGGAGTGAAACTCTTACCCTGGTGAAAATTTCACCAGCGCCTCTCCTAACTAGTTCAGATGACGCTTGATTACCATGCAGCTACTCCTCTGTGACCAGATGTCCAAGTAAGTGTCACCTTATATTTGGCTAGATCAATGAGGTCTTGCAAGCATTCCCAGACCAACTTTGATCTAATTTTATAACATGTAAGGACTTTCCTATCCTTAATGTAGAAGAGGAGGTAGTTTTCCCTACCTTTGTAGTTCCTCCTTATATTCTCCCCCAACACATCTTTTTAGACCTAGATGTACCATTCATTTCCATTCTTGTTCGTGCCTCGCTCTTGACATGAATATCAAGAGGAGGCAGGTCAAGTAAGGGGCGTTGATGAAGTGTTCATATATGGCTCGCCTGCACTTGTCTTTATGATTCAACTATCATCATCATTATCATTTAGGCTCTCTGTTCGTAGACATACTTCCACTTTTTCCTATCTGCAGCTAGTCTCCCCATTTTGCGAATTCTAGGACATCGCACTTCCTGTACTCTCTGTGAATAATATTTTAAATGTGACCTCTCCTCCTCCACCTAAACGTATTATCTTCTAATGACATGATTCTAAGCCATGAACTTCTAATTTTCGTGATATTCCTGACTGACAAAGTCCGGTTTATTCTGTTATTCTCTAGTTCATTCTGTTATTCTCCTGCCATAGCACACATTGCAAAGGCCTCTATCATTTCTTGTCCGTCTATCTTATATGGTTCATGGTTCACCTGCCATATAACGCGGTGCTTTGAATAATAAAAGGAAACTCTAAAGATTTCACAAAATTCTTCCTGGTATCCTAAATTCATTTTCCTACGCATTGCAGTTGTTTCTTTTAATAATTGAACGCTCCCCTATCCTGCAACTATTCTATTCTTTCTGTTGATCTGTAGGCTGTTTGTAGTCATCATACAAAATATTTCCCAGTTAACTCAGTAATATTTTGCAGTTTGTTTGCAGAAATTTTCAGTTAATTTCTGTCGTCCACACTTGTAAGGTCTAATCAATTTTGAGTAATAATAATTGCTAAGGGACGCAGAATTTTTTGAAGAGAGCATTCTCCAGTAAACGGTGTTACCCGTGGTGCTTGAAACTAAGGGGCGAAGAGAAGGCTGTCTCATATTATTGTAAGGGGGATTCCAGAATAATTTTGGTTGGACCTCCAGGACCAATAAATTTCCAGGGGACTTGTCGATCCTTTTTAGACTATGTGAGATCCACTTCATGAGAAGTAGGGCAGAAACAGCTGTGTGAGAGCCATGAAAGTGTAAGCTCACTTTTCATTTGCTGCAAAAATGTAATTCCCGAGAATTTTGGATGATTGTTTTTTTTTATAAAAACCGTTTTATAAGAATTTCAGTTGTCTTTTATCTCCCACGACGCTAATTGAGCTGCAAAATGACCCCGAAATCTTAATTTAACTCTGGTGACAGTAATTAACAAAATTTTACACTAGTGTCGACTTGAGGGGTGAAAGCTGATTTTTTTAATAGCACTCGCCCTTTGACCACAAATAAAAATTAAAAGTTGGCGCCCGAGTTTTCGAAGTACATAATAAGATTAAAATTTAAAAAATGTAACCAGGATTTTCTGATTAAAAATAAGTCCAAAGCCGGTAAAAGAGGAAACGTTTTATTTTTTTCTAGACAAGACAAACACACCCTCCATTGTTTTAGGTAAATTAATTGGCGCACATTTTGTAGATTTCATGATCTGGTACGTTGTAAAGTCATCATACATTGTAATTTTTGTAACGGCGTATCTGGTTTCGGTAGGTTCTTGCTTTGTTTCTGAAATAAAATTAGTCAAAGTTGCGCAATAAGAGAGACATAATTTTAAAAATTTTCATAATAATAGAACAATTTGTGAAAAAAGTGAAATTTGGTGATCTCGAAAAAAATAGTAACTAAACTTTCTGGGAGTTTCATTTATTTTATTATCCAACTTTTAAGAAAACGTTTTTATGTTATTGGGTAATTACCATTTAACTTAGGTGTTTAGTACTTTGCTTTTAAAATAACACATTTAATTTTTATCAGAATAGCTCAAGAACACTTCATTGCATTGAACTACTTACCACGGATAGTGCATTTACAAGTATCATCTCCTGATATGGTGGTGTTATTATCTAGAAAGAAATGATCCTGAATTAGTTATGTACTAAATCTCTAAGAAAAAATGAAAATTCTTCACCTGTTGCATCAGCAGACGAATATTGATTATTAGGGGAATATTGGGTGGAGGCAAAGTCTGTGGAAATCAAAAATAAAATAAAAAAGACTAATAAGATGTAACGTTCGATTCATATAGAAAGTAAAATTATTCAATGATTTGTTTACTTTAAATTCAAGCCGAGGGTAATAAAATATTTGCGTTGCTGGAATTCACGAAGTGAACTTTATCCGGGTGGTCCTTTCCCTACCGTTTGAATGACCAGAGACGGTGCGGTCACATCCGACCAGAGCCCACACATCCGTAGATGCTGCCAGTTGGTATAAGAGCCGCAATTCGAGCGGATAATGCCAATAAATTCAGATACGCTAGCGCTAGAGAATTTTATTTAGGTAAATAATAGTCGGCTAGTAATCAAGTTCATCATAGCAGTGAGTGACCTCTGTCAGTACAGAAAGAGAAGGGACTCGAGGACCTGTCAGATCGGTGTTAGAGGAAGAGGAGAAAAGACTCTTGTCTATCGAATTTGTTTTTTTTTTAATAGAAGACTAATTATTTGTGATCCTCTGCGTTGATGAGAGCAGGTACCAGTTAACACAGAGGTAAAATTTTGCGTTAATTATTTGCTGGATAGCATAGTTAGGTTTCTGTTTTTTTAAAGGCTCCTAGGAAATGGCCCTAGAAAATGGGTTTTAGAAAATGGCTTCTAGGAATAACGAGCTTTGTGAAATGGATCTAGTTTACTCTTGTTGGGCTATACTTCACAAGAAAGCAATTGCTTAGGACTCAGTTTTCCTGAAGTCAATGTGAGTCATTAACTTTTAATTAAAAATAGTTTATTTGAAATTCATGGAGGGGCTCACTCGCGAAGGAGATACTAATGGAGAGTGATTTTCATTATATTAATCACTGAATTATCATGCTATAAGGTGAAGTCAATTTAATTGTGATTTGATGTACTTCTTCTATTCTTCTATAGAAGCTTCTATTCTATTCTAGAAGCTTCTTTTTTTTTATTAACAGTGTCTACCTTGACTTTAGAGCTGATAAGCTCTAAACCTCAACTCCATATAATAGGATTGACCATACATAATCTCACATAGCGCATGCGTAGTGGTAGGTTTAGATCTCTGTATTTGAGTATTTTTCCGTATTTTATGAATGCATTGCGTGCTTTTTTATTCTGCTAACATCCCAAATATCTATACATACTGCTTTACTCCCTCAAGATTTTGGATTGTGATTGAGGTGTTCTATATTTATTTATTCAAAATTAGTAGTTTGGTTTGACTGTCACTGTCCTATTATAAATGATATTAGCAATTATTTGGGAATGAAGTCGTTTTAAGAAATGAACACTCTTTTTTCTACGCCAAGCTTTCGAATTTTATTTAATTCTTCTTCAGGGCTCTCTATAGAAATGATCAGAATCCAACAAAACTCAAAGGATATGAACTCTACGAAAGATGTAAAAAATCTAAGTAGAATTTACACTTTTTTAGTAAAAATTGATAAAAAAAACAACCAAACATAATTTAAATTGATTTCAATTTTTTTTTTGATTCTTCATCTTTATCAAATCATCTTTATTCAAATTTTTAATTTTTTTTTACCATTTTGACCCAAATTAGAATTCAAATTTCATTACTATGTCTCATTATATCGTTTTTATTGCTGTTGAATTTGCAAATTTTATGATTAACAATTTACAAAAACTTAAGATTTTAATCTCAGCTTCTGTAAGTATAAAATTTACATCTTTATAAGACCTAGGTACTAAATTTCAATATTTTTAATCATTTTATAGAAAGCCCTGAAGAAGAATTAAATAAAATTCTAAAGCTTGGCGTAGGAAAAAGAGTGTTAATTTCTTAAAACGATTGCATTCCCAAATAATTGCTAATATCATTTATTTATTCATTTATTTATTTATTCATATGAAAGTTTCTTTCTACTTATCATAAACTTAGTTTTATCCATATTGATATCTAATCCGAAGTCTTGACTTAATCGATGAACTAATGAATGACCTCATAATAATTATAGTTTAGAGACTAACCTACTCATTAGTAAAAGCATAATAATAATAGGTACCAGAAATTAATAACTAATAACAATATAATAACAAAAAAAAAGTAATAAAATGTATACCTCTGTCAGATGATCCTGGTTCACAACACGAAAGTTTCAAACCTAAAATTAACAAAATAGATTACTTGTCAATGATAGGGATTGGATCTCAACAATGGTAGGGACTGGAGGATCGGTTAGAAGTGACGAACTGGTTAAGCCGCTTACACCGAATCGATCATAGGTTATAGAATCAGCGGTAGAACTTTTGATTTTTTGCGTGTGACAATTGTGAAAAACAATGACTTATATTCACAAACAACTAATTTACCTTCACAAATATTTGAAACTTCTTTACAAGGACATTTTCCATTTGTACCTGGAAACATAATTTAATTATAAAATTTTTGTATCATTGACTGCCAGTAAAAATATTTTATGACAACATACTGAAAATGACTAAGTTTTAAACTTAAAAAAACGTGAATTTATTCATGCTTTGATAGAGATTTTCATGTATCAAGTTTGAGAACGTCAAAATCAAAATCTTCTGGTATCTAAAGTAAACTTTTAATGATAGAACATACAAGGACTGAACAATGAACCTCCAAAAGGACAATTTGTCCTGCTGGAGGTTCATTGAGGAGGATCGGAATGACTGGTTTATGAGCGAAACAACGTGCTGCCAGAAGGACAATATGTCTTGTACAGATGTACTTCCAGAAGAGCTTCTAGCAGGACAACTGCTTGTACACTTTATCATTAAAAGTATTTGTACAAAAAAAAATGTATATGTTATTTCATGATTTTTTTTCATACATCGTTCTCTACATAATACATCGTGTCAAAAATAATTACCTTTGTTGTTCATAAGACGATCACAATAACAAAATTCTGTCGGATTTGGTGATGATCGCTTTTCTTGTTTCTTTTTCTTCAAGCAATGAGGACATTTACATTTTTTGATACGTCTGTCTTTTTGAATGCAACTCTTGCAATTTTGGCATACAGTTGGCTTACACTTACAGATTATGATTTTTGTTCTACTAGCACATTTTGGCGATGTAGAACAGCTAAAAGGAGATACACCTCTGGAGATGGTAGAACAGGTAGGTCTACATACGCATAGCGGCTTAGGCTAGAATTTAAAACTATTTGTAAACGTTCAAGTGTAATGTAAGCACTCACAGATGAAGTTGCTTCATTGAATCTCATTCCAGGGTAATAATTAGGCATTTCCGCAGTATCAAGTGGTCTGAGATATTCAGGATAAGGAGTAGATTTCGTGGGACCTGTGGGCTTGTAATCCGGGTGAGTTGTTCTGAAAGTATCCACTGTTTTGATGTAGTTTGTGCGACCTGGATTTGCGCATGTGCCACCTTGTGATAATATTTGCACTACCTTTGATTTAGTCTGAAGATAATCATGAGAATCAAATAATTATATTCATAAAATTATTACGAGAAGAAAACCCAAAGAAACATCCAGAATTAATAGTAATCTGAGCTTATGATGGATCTTGAAAACAATCACGAGAACAGCTGACAGTTGTTATCGACATATGTCCAATGGGCTACATCCAAAAAGCTCTTTTGACAGAAATCTGAAAATTGTTTACATTGGCTTTCCATGAGGATGAATCGGAAGCTATTTTTGTTTTTGTGGAACTTCTGGTTAAACCGGAAGTCGCCATTAATTTTCTTATTGTCAGCGTGTATATTATTAAATTCAATAAGAAATAATTTTTATTTATAGTTGAGGTTGGTAACGAGTAATTTATGAGTTATAAATAAATGAAAATCGTAATTTTTCAACTTCAAGGCAGTTTACATCCAAAACGACTGAAAATATCGAAAACCGGTTAACATGTCCCTATTGTAACTTTTCAAACTTACCACGTAGTGTGTGTACGTCACTGCGTGGAAAAACATCTATATATCTGTTGTATGAAGGGTGATAACACAAACCCCTTGTACATAAATTTTTAGATTTCTGTCATGCATAGTTTTTCTATTATGGTTAACGCACGCTCATAATTGAAAACTCTGTATACAAGGTGAGTTATAACAGGTATCGATATTCTACCACTAAAGTTCCTCATTTTTTTGTCCCTGAATGCGAATGGACTTCATTATTACTTCGCATAAATACTTTTTAACTCATAATAATCCCCTATAACCCCTGATAGAATATCGACCTACCGTTACTTGACTGAGCTTGTATTATAGTTGGTAAAAAAATCAATTTACCTACCTCTGTGACAGTTTGTATGGCTTCATTTTTCTCCTAAAAATTTAACAATTATTAATCACTTTAGTGCGAAAACGATGTTTGGTAAATGTTACACGGTCTCGTTTTCTTCGATTATCTAAATCCCTGTTTTTGCTTCTACTAGAAGGTCTTCTCTTAGATCTTCTTCTTTTTCGATCACTATCTCGATTAAACTTACCCCTCTGCTTGTGTGGTCGTCTACTTCTTCCTTTAAAAGAATAATCGTTAACATTTTATTATTCAGTTATGAACACAGCTAAATCGATTCTTACTGATGCTTCCTGTTCCATATTTTGAAATACTACTGACACCAGACCCAATCGATCTCGAAGAAATTCCAGATCGGACAGATCTACCAGATCGGACAGATCTACCAGATCTGGTTGAGGCAGTTGACCGTACGGAACGGCCAGAAATAGACCCATCTCTTGATTTACCCGAAGATTTAGATCTTTTTCTTGACGTTAGCGTATTTCCAGAAGAAGTAGATCTGCGATCCGCTTGCGACGCTGATGTCTTCTTTCTGGATCTAGAGGGTGTTGATTTTTCTGATACCGTCGACTTGAATGATGAAGAAGACGTTTTACTACTAGCGTCATTAGCCTTCTGGAAGAAAGTTTATTTTTTAAACATATTTAATAATTATTATGGCAATTCTCACCTTTTTACAGTGCCTTTTAGTCTGGGTACCTCTATTTCCATGTTTATTTTTATTTGACGATTTGCTTTTTATTGAACCAGTTTTGGTGCTCGCATCATCGGTGCTTATTGTTTGATGACTAAAATTGCCTAAAGACAAGGAATGTCCACCAATACCTCTAATATTCTGCTCAACGTTGTTGACGGCAGAATTCCCATGAGCTTTCGAATGGCCTTTATTCAAATCACGTTCGTCTTTTAGTTTCGATTCATGCGTGTTTTGATAATCGAAAATCATACAATTGACTGCCGTATTTATTTTAGAAGGCTCATTAGATTTAGTATTTCGGGGACTCTGAGTAAAGGTTTCTGCCTACATAAATCCTTAAATTAGATTTCACAGAATATTATGTAAATACAGCAGTGTCTCATGTAAGAAGTACATTGGATGCTTTTGAACCTATTATTGGTAAATGACTAAGAATAATTTGTAAAATTAACTTGTTTCAATAAATTGAAGTCTGGTCCTTCAAACTGGCGCCCAGCGTGGGGCAGAATTTCCTGGAAAGTGTTTTCAAGTTATTGTAGAATTCTTGGACATAAGAAAGAAAACTGCAGGAAGTTAGGTAGAAGAGAGGGACGTCTATCACCACTGTCATCGTCGGAGAATTTCCAAACTGCACGTCAACTTTCTTCATCTAAGTTTTCGTCATCACTTCCTAAGCTTGTTTGCTATGGATGAGGTTCATAAAGATAAATGCAACCAGTCCAACTTTAAGACTTCTAATGTGCTTCTTAATAAGTGAGACACTGTACCTACATAAAAAAATATTAGCAGTTACCTTGGACACTTCTGCCAATGTACTCTCATGGACTTTAGCCTAAAGTAGAAAAAAAAAACGAATTAAATTATTATTTGAAAGTGACACCCAACACAAGATCGTCTTTTGATTGCATCAAATAACTCACTACAAAAACATTTGTCGTCTGTCCAAGAGTCGACGAGGTCTAGAAATAAGTTTTACTATTTTAGTGAAATCTTTGTTTGATTAAATAATTGTACTTACTTCTGGCTTGACACTCATGGCAAAACTAGAGCACTAAAATAAATAATTTTGTAAAAGCTTGAACGAATAAAACTCATTCATAGTTTTCTTACCTCTGGCCTGGCTGTAATTCCAGTAGAAACTACCTAATAACAATATTTAATTAAAGGTAATATTAAAATACTATCGAACTATCAGTTAACAAACTAATGCGAGAGAAGATTAGAAATCTTCTTCAATAACTTACCTTTGGAGAAGATTGACTGAACTGGTGAGATTTCTTCGTTTCTGACTGAAAAACGAATTATTAATTTTGTTTTGTACTATGTGAAATGGTTAATAATTTCTTACACTGTGAAAAGATTCCCATTCTGTAATTTCATATTCCTGTCCAAATGGATTTTTAGTAATGATCCTTACTGGATAAACGCAAAGTGGATGTACTAAAATAGAGGATGAGTCTTAAATGGCGGACTTCACATATTCAGAGCTGAGCAAAGGCCTCGACAAAAGAGCTTGGAGCCACAAGTCCCGAGCCCTGTTAAGAAGGAGTTGAAAGCCCAAAGCCACAATTCCTTTTTAAAGATAAAGAGATTTGCAATTCCCACTTCAATTCAGTTGAAAAGGAATTGCGTCAAAAGCCACAAGCCCTTTTGTTGCGTTGAAAGCCACAAGCCCTTTTGTAATTGATTTGAAGCTCGATACGGGCTGGAAGTTCTGCCCAAGAGCTTCAAGCTATTGAAAAAGAGCTTCACGCCCTTGAAAAGAGCTTCAAGTTCTTGAAAAAAGTTCCAAGCCCTTGAGAGCCTTTGAATAAATTCGACAAAAAATCTCGGAGCAAAAGATCGATTAAAAAAATTGAGAATCACCGCTCAAAAGATGAATTCTTTCGAGATTATAGCTAGGAATAGACGAAGCGATTTGCTTGCCGATTTGATCGCCATGAGCAAATTCGGCGGATTTGCTCATGGCGAGCAGCGTCGACAGATTTTTCAAGTCACACCATAAACGTCCACGCTAATTGTACGAATTATCCGTCGGAGTGGCTCATCACATGCAAATAATAATAATAATAATAATAATAATAATAATAATAATAATAATAATAATAATTTATTTGTCCAAAGTAATACATTTTCTTTGTAATAGTTGATTGTTAAATCGTACATAGTAATTATCACGAACAAACAAACCAAAAATATAACTTCGATGTCTTGTGTGGGTAAGTGCAAAAAACAATTTAGTGATTTTAGCTGACTCAGGCCCCGCTTCGAAAGCGTATAGCTTGTGTGAAGCGGTACCTAAGTTTCAATAAGAGAACAATTCAGCATTTTTGTGTCTAAAAGTCTATTATGTAACTATCTTTACTCCAAAGCAGTTAAAGGACTCGGTAAACAACATCAAAGTGTTGAATGATATGGAAACAAATACAAAATGAACAAACAGAAATATTTAAATTTTTAATCCATGCCTAGGAGTTCGCGGGTTTGTTTGCGGGTTTCTCTAGATATATATTTTTTTATGAGCCTGCTAAAAACTCGCCCAGTCGATGACGCCCGCAAATATGTACGTTTATGGGGAAACTACACGATTTATCGCTCGGATTTGCGTGGCTCGTGATCTGTAGAAAATTTCAAGAGGTCGCGAGTTATGCCTAAAATCCTTTTATGACGCTTACACTCAGAGTGCGGTATTTACGCGGTATTTTTAAGCTAATTAATATTTGATAATAATGTCAAAGTATAATAATAATAACAAAAAGGGAAAACGAGCGGCTGTGACCGTATCGCGTATCGCGTTAGTCTGGCAGAAAAGTCTGTTCGTTTATGGCAGAAAATACTATCAAGCCGTGCCAGAGACGTCGACGGTGCTGACATGGCTCTTGGCATGGCGCGCTGAGTTACCACAAACGAAGAGGTTTATCTTCCAGGTTTGCTCGTGGCGATCAAATCGGCAAGAAAATCGCTTCGTCTATTCCTAGCTATTCGATTTAAATCGCACATCCCTATTCTCCTATTCAAGACCTCCCACCGTCGTCCCTCTTCCCAGCAGCAGGATGTGAATTGCGAGTTCCAGCTCGCAAGAATATTCACACACTTTTGATTTAAAGAGCTTTTCTGTCTTCCTTTATAAAAGAGCTTTGAAATTGTGAATGCAAACCGGTTTCAATCCCTTTCGAGAGCTTTAAAAGCCCTCAGAAGGAATCTAAGCTGTTTTTTGTATTCACAATTCAAAAGCTCTTTTAGAAAGGAATTCAAGCCCAATGCTATAGAAGCTTTCGTTTTAAAAAGGGCTTCAAGCCATGGACTGGAAATTCCTTAAAGGGCTTGAAGTCGTCTCAAAAAGCCTCAAGCCCTCAAGCCATGCCCAGCTCGGTCACCTATTGCACACATATTGTAGGGAACAGGGAACCCTAGAGGATCCCTGGAAAAATTGAAAACTAATATTTCTTGTAAATTGACCGAGATATGAAAAAAGTTTCAAATAACTTTGAAAAAGGTTTTTCAAAAGAAGAAAAACTGAAGTTAATTTCGTTTCCTATAAATATCGACCATGCTTTTGAAACGTTTTAAGTTTTATTTGAAACAAAAGGCAGTCATCTCTATTTTAAGAAAACAATTCTTTATTAAAACTGTCAATATGTCAATAAAGACATAAAGAAGACTTTATCTCTTCATATCTCGGTCAATTTACAAGAAATATTGTTTCTATTATTTTGCCAGAGATCCTTTTAGTTCCCTACTTACAGTGTGATAAAAATGTGGTCCGCTATTCAATATTCACCCTGTATAATAACTATATTCTCTCTAAAAATATCTAGAACAGTTTGTGCAAGTTTTCCACATCTCTGTGCTTTTTTTTAAGTGTTAACAATAGTCAAAAACGATAGTTTAAAGTGACTTTAAGCTAAGTAAATTTAAAATTTATGATGAGCCCGGCCCGAAAATAAAAATCAACATAAAAACCTTCTCCAATACTTGACACTCGATCACTTCCAAGCGGCATCATGGAACTGCAAGCTTCATCTTGTGTTGGTGTTGGTGTTGGTGTTGAAAATCTTTTCTTCCTCTCAGGTATTATAGGCTGATCATCTACAGAATCCAAGTCAGCAGGAACTTCCAGCTCGTATTCTTTGGTAGATGTCGCTGCAGAACGCACACTAGAAGAATCCGGAAAGTTCACCGAAACTTCTGTCGACTTGACAGGCTGATGCGTTGAATGTGCCAAAAAGGTAGCCGAGTTCACCGAAGACGCAATTGAATACATTAAAGGTGCACGTAACTTCGTTGACGTTATGGGGGATTGAGAGGAAGTTACAGGGTTTGATGAAGTTTCTGGAGGGCAATACGATGGAACAAAATGGACAGCTTGAGGGGTGGACGGGGATGGTAGCTCAGAGTTATTAGATATTTGATCGAAGGATGATGCGTGATCACAATTTTTACGTGCGCCTACTGCTGCCGATATGGAATGGGTTTTAGGTTCCGTCGATCGAGATATCGGCGAATATGACGTTGATGCAGTGGATCTATTGTCTTTAGAATAAAAATTATCTGGATATATGAGCGTTGAATGGACGGATTGGACTTTTGGGCTTATATTTACTAGATACGCCTGCAAAAAACAAGGAAGTGATGGACATAATTATTCAAAAAAATGACGTTTACACACCTCTTCAGGATTTTCTTCTTGAATGTCCGACTGGCGAGAGAGCAATTGGGAACTGCTTGG
The DNA here is from genome assembly GCA_910589415.1 of Malachius bipustulatus. Taxonomy (NCBI): domain Eukaryota; kingdom Metazoa; phylum Arthropoda; class Insecta; order Coleoptera; family Melyridae; genus Malachius; species Malachius bipustulatus. The sequence continues at coordinate 35,355,522 of OU342634.1, read as the reverse complement.
TAATCCTGGATTTGAACCAGTTGGAGAAGCATTTTTCTATAATCAACCTGCTAAAATATATTAACAAAACAATAGATGGATTACTCACGCTTCTGCTTGGTGGAGAAGAATCTCTGTTACGTGGAGGCTGAAATTCCGATTAGATAAAATTTAAATATCTGCGATAAAATTTACTTTTATTAATAATAAATGGTTAACGTTGATCTTCAAGATACCTTTGTCAACCTAAATTCTGCAAGGCATCTATCAAAATAATCAAAATTGACATTCAATGTCCCTTTTTGAGACTAATGAGGTCTGTGGTTTGTGCATATAAATGTGAGACTTTAAATAACCCTAAAATAGAAGTCTGGAGTAGATGAACCGGGAAATTTTGATGGCCACTGCAACTCAGAAAGAAATTCAGCTACCAGGAAACATAATGAGCAGAATATCAATCGTTTCCCGTGCTATGTGTACAGTCGCACCGTCCTGTTGGAACCACATGTTCTCTAAGTCCAATTCGTCAATTTTCGGCAGCAGAAACTCACTTAAGATGATCTCAAAATGGGCGACCCGTCATCTGAGTGATGTTGTTTGGCCATTTCGTACACTTTCATTGAAAGCAGCGATGTTTTCGGCAGAAGAACTGGTCTGTCTCATGCTGACGAACGGCTAAACGCTGTAACGCCATTTTTGCACGTCCAGGATATTAATTTACAATGAAATTCACGTTAAAAGCACTGTGTCCAAACAAATAACACAAATAACACATAACAAATAAAACAAATAATTAATAAATGTTCAAATCTCCATTGCTGGAGAAAATAACGTATCAATGGGAGTTCCCAATACACTCAATTTGGCCATCTGTAGGTACTGTGAGAGTTTCTAATTCGGCAATATAAAAATAAAAAATATAAGAAAGTAACTTACCGGGTCATTATGACAGTCATCACATTGGTCAGGCGTACAAGGTTCACAGTCACATTCCAAGCTACAGCCATAGGAATTGCCAGATTGGTCACGACCCTGGAATAAAATAATTTTTGTCACCTTTCTACCGGCTTCAATGCTTGTCTTTCTCAAAAAAAATTCCAAGGAGAAAACAATTTACGATTATTCCGTAGAATTTGTTTCTAAAAGGAATTCTTTATCATCCGTATCTTTTATATTTTACTTCAAGTCAATGGTAATCGACCACCGACCGCTCCCGTTCTAAGCAGACGCTATGTATTCACTTCAAGACGCCACTTTATTACATAAGAAGTGATCACGTATATAAGTACCTTCTGACAGCCACTACAGGTATCAGACTTGCAAGGGTCGCAGTCACATTCATTGCAACTCGAATCGGATCTTCCACTAGACTCTGCATCATCTGAGTTACTACTGTCACTCTCGTTTGAACCCTATAATACAACATAAAAAGATAATATTATCTAACACTTCTAAATTGCTAGCTCCCGTAAGTGGAAGTGTCACGGACACAGTGGGACAGCAAACGACTATCTCTATCTGTTTTTTAGAGTACTCGACCAGTTCTGCGCAAGCGTGACGAGTCTGGTGCGTGCTTGTAAGCGTGTTCAATTCTCGGATAAGCGCGTAGGACTCGAAGTACATTCGACGAGATAGAGATAGAAAGATAATGTCTGCACCATGGTATTTCCCTCTATCTCCAGACCTCCACTAGCAATATAGTATTATTAAATATACCCATAAAAGGATGTAAATGGTAGATATTGTTAATTTATTTTTGACAGAGATCAATTATCAATCTACCTGTGAATAAATGGTGCAAGGACAAGCATTAATTAGTTCCAAATATGGACATCCATCTTCCTGAAAGTAACAAAATTGTTTCTTTGGTGAAATTTAAAACAAAACATTTCATACTTGATTAGACTTATTCTTATCGATCGTTTCATCGCATATGACATTACTGCTGCAAAGTGTCATGATTGCTTGCAAACCTGCTAAGATTGATTCGTCAGCAGTTGGCCCAAGGACTTTGCCATAGACGTCTGAGCCGCAATGGCACATCAAAAGCTCTAAAATATTTTTATCGTTTTATTGAGAATAGTTGGAAATTAGCGCTCTACAGCGAATACAAAAAACTTATGTACACGAATGAACACAAACAAGCACCACGCTTCAGTTATCGCCAAATATACCAGTTGCCAGTGCGTCAAAGCAAATCATTCATTTATCAAGCTGTCACGGTTCGTGTATTGTAATACAGTAACATCTTACCACATTCAGGTCTCTTTATTGGTTGATCTCCTTTCTCAAAATCTGATTTATTATTGCAACTACAGTTGCTTTCTTCCGAAACATTCGGAAGGTATCGCTGGCTACGACCTAAAATTTTCGACACTAAATAATTATAAAAAATCACTTTATAAGGCCACAAAAAAAAATAAGCAGAGAAGTAGAGAAGATGTAAAACGGAGTACCTAGTGGTAAAGAAGAGATGAAGATAAAAAAAAGGAAAAATAGAAAATCTCCAGATATCAAACTTCACAATAGTTACCAAAATTTTGGACATGGAGAGAGCACAAAGAATTAAACCTGGATAGGTAAATCGAAGAGAGGATTAGGTGTGCTATAAGTGACCACAGAAATTAGAATGATCTACAAAACTAGGGCTAAGTCTGCATGCAACCATTTATGGAAATCAATCATCAATAAAGAGGTAGGTAAAGCAGAAGAGGCTTGTTGCAGAATGAGAATGATAAGATGAATCAGTTGGATAGCAAGAAAAGACACAAGGAGAGAGATAGCAAAAACGAAAAGATAAGGAGAACTACTGAGACAATTTGTCACTGTGGAAAAAGATACAGAGAAAAAAGAAGCATAAAGTAAAGATGATATTCTTATTTCGTAAAAACTACCATTATAAGAACTGGTATGTACGCTGTCCGAATTCCTCGACCTGCTTCGTCTTGGACTTTGACCAGAACTATAGTTACCGGTCGATATAGTGTCTGAGTTTTCTGGAATAATCAGATACAGAAAAACTCTTGCTTATCGTTTTTTTTATTATTTCAACCAAACCGTTATCTCTGCTAATTGAGTTTCCTTGGAGACTTGAATACTGTGGACTTGAAGAAGTGTCATATGAACCTGATGAGTACGCTGCGGTTATTGGTCGTTTTACAAATTTGTAACTCGACTGTCGTGAAATGGATCCAGTCTTGGAGGAATTATGAAATCTATTCGATCTACTTCCAGCTGAAATCATAATAGACATTTCACTATTCTATCACAGTTTATCTCATCAAAATTTGTGCATCAACATTTTTTAGTTTTTAAAATCACTTTTCTTATTGGCTCATTTCTTTGTCGTCCATGTAATCCTAGTCCAAAACCTTTTGAGGTAACTTGCAAGGAAATATCACCGTCAAATTGTATTTACGAGGGTACAAGCGCCGACATTTAAATAAGAATGAGTGCAAAATGGTTCCAAGTACCTGGCATAGGCGGTTGGCACCTTGTTTCTGTAAATACATTTTTGTACAAAGGTGCCAAGCACCAAACTTATACTTGGAATACACTGTACTTCATTCACCATGGTATTTTTAAATATTTTCCCTAAAGAGAAAGGCATAAAGGGGACAAGCGACATTGTTCCCAAAACCCAATATTTTCCTTTATAGGTAATATTATGTCAAAATGTACCTCTTGTAACGATGTTTTTTTATACACAAACTCATGTAGATAAGAAAAATACAAATACCTAAATGCAAAAAATAGTAATGTTGAAAAATGTAGTTTTCTTGGCCCCCTTAACAATTTTGTGCTTGACACTTGGTCCCCTTTAGCACTACAGGGGCGATGTGTATTTTTATGGGTACCTTCAGCAGCAAAATCTGCGGTAACTGGTTGGGAAATATTCAAACTTTTATTTTTAGTACAGGAACTCGCGGATCTGCTTGATGATCTTGATGATCTTCGCCTTGAATATTCTGCCTTTCTTTTTACAGTCCTTGATCTTGAAGTTGACCTGCTTTTGGATGATTCCTTTGACTGACCTTAAATTTGTAAGACACGTATTTTATGCCTCGTTTATCTTGTAGAAACGATTCGATAAAGGGCACCTTTTGTATCTCCTTGCGAGTATTTTGATTTTAATTTAAGAATACTCTTGTTGTTACTCTTATCTGTAATTTGGGCCTTATTAGATCTGATCCTGTTACTCATATTGATTGGAAACTTGCTTGGAAAGTTTAAATTAGGTAATTAAAATATCTTTATGTACAGAACCATTGACCATTTCAAGCTTCATTAATATTACATTTATTTATTATTTCATGAAAAACCTGACACTTTTCTTAGAAAAATAATTTTGACAGATATAAAACACTAATTACAGGGGATGAGTTTCTAAATGCCCAACATTGGACAACAAGGCAATAATGTCAGATGTCAATTGTTGAGTTGTTAAGTTGGATTTTTGAGTTGATGAGGTTTTTTTTGATGAGATCATTTTAGAAACGATCTGTTAAGGCAATAATGGATACTGACGTTTATTTTTATTGTTTTATTATAGGATAAATTGGTTATGAATAAATGTCAACAACGCCAATGTCATAAATGTCTCAGCAAGATGATACAGCGTTGATTTTGTTGAGGCAACGTTGACTGCTCAATATGACTGCCCAACATTATGTTAGAAACGGTATGTTGGCGTGGTTGCTCAACGTTTGGTTTTTAGAAACTCCAGAATAATGGATGGAACTCACGCACCCAAGGTTGGTCTCGAAAATTCTTGAACATAAAATATTTAAATTTGGTTCACGAATCAGCCGAAAACACAAAAAATGAAATTCGTAGTATTATTATTTTATGAGATGTACGGACAATGTAAAAGGTCATTATAAAAATATTACCAAGAACCTTAATTTTGTTATAATCATTTATAAAGGCAAGCATCAATTTGGGAACATTTTTGGCTATTAAAAATCCAAACAAGTCTTCGAAGAAAGGAGAAGCTCATTTTGGGGGATTTTTGAAACAAATTGGGTTCAAATGCTAGAAAAACGAACCCCGAAGAGGTTTCGTGGAAAGAAGTCCCATTGTGTTAAAGAGAGTACTTTTTTGCATTCCTATACACAATACAAAACTTATAGAGAGGGATTGTAAAAATTCGTTTTACGCACAATTGAATCAAAATTGGTTAAATAATAAATAAAAAAAATACCTACGTCTTAGTTACCATGGCGGAAACTATTATTTTACGACTAGCGGGCCGTAAAGTGGAGAAAAAGCCCGGCGGACCGTAAAGTAGAGAAAAAGCCCGGCGGACCGTAAAGTAGAGAAAAAGCCCGGCGGGCGTAAAGTATAAAATAATGTATGCTTTGTTGTTTGAACTGTTATCTTTATTTATTAATAGGTACATACTAAGGGCTTATATTATAAATATAATTAATTATTTGTAATATTAAAAACACAGTTGGAAACATTCTGGAAAGTAATTCCATTAACCAGAAGTCGCTTCTGAAGAATGTCTCATTGCGAAATTAATACAAGTTGATTTATCGATTATATTAATTTTTCAGCGTCAAACGCTGCTGTCATAGTTATTTACGTACAGAGGGCCGAAGGAAGAAGATTACGCCCGTGGACGAAGTTTGAGGCCCGACGCGCCAGCGGAGGGCCTTTATTCGGCTAATGGCTAAATTAGGCTAAAAATAATTTATTCGGCTGCCTTCCTTCGGGCAGCGGTACGTACAACGTTTTACGCACAATTGCATCAAAACAATAAAAATAATATTCCTAATATAAAATAATAATTTTTGACATTCGTTTAATATCAATTTGACAGCAGCGTTTGACGCTGAATAATTAATATAATCAATAAACCAACTTGTATTAATTTTGCAATGAGACATTCTTTCCAACTGTGTTTTTAATATTACAAATAATTAATTATATTTATAATATAATCCCAAAGTATGTACCTATTAATAAATAAAGATAACAGTTCAAACAACAAAGCATACATTATTTCATAATCGCTGGACTTTTTCTCTACTTTACGGCCCGCCGGGCTTTTTCTCTACTTTACGGCCCGCTAGTCGTAAAATCATAGTTTCCGCCATAGTAACTAAGACGTAAACAACCAATTTTGATTCAATTGTGCGTAAAATTAATTTTAAACGAATGTCAAAAAATATTATTTTATATTAAGAATGTATTTTTTTTCATTGTTTTGATGCAATTGTGCGTAAAACATTGTACGTACCTCTGCCCGAAGGAAATATTACGCCCTTAGCCGAATAAAAGCCCTGCACGTCGGGCTTCAAACTTCGTCCGCGGGCGTAATCTTCTTCCTTCGGCCCTCTGTACGTAAATAACTATTTCTTCAAACAACAAGGAAATTTCAATTTGCAACGAGTGCTCGATCATCGTAAACGGAGAAAGTCAAAAGCTGCACAAAGGTAGAAAGGAAAACCTCCATTGATAGATGACGAGAAGCTCTTTAAGTCTCTGAGTTCCGGGGGAATTCGGAAAATAAGAGCCTAGTTCTCAAGGAGAGACGGCATAATATCCACTAGTTCTCTTCTAAATATGCTGCACTGATGAAGTCAGAACGAGACCGAAACAGCGCTGTCTGAAGCTTATGAAAATTCTGGATGGCTCTGTCTGCTATGAAGAGCTCTTCATATTATAAAGAGCGTAAAAAAGCCCGTCTTCTTCTTTAGTGTTTATGGCCTTTAGCTTTTACCAGCTATTTGGCCAGCACATTATTCTTCTTTGTTATGCTGAAGCCACCAGGGTACTCATTGAAGAGTGTCTGAGATGTCCCATCCCCTGGTTGGACTATGATTTTATTCTCTGTAAAAGAACTTCTTTGGAAGTTCTTGTAACTTGGTGATGAGTTGGAACTTGGTGTGGGTAGTTAGTAGGGACAAATAGCACACACAAAGGATAAGACTTTTCACGCTTGAGGGCAACGGCCAAGCGACTTTCACAAAACCGAAAAGTTGCCTCGGAAACAAGAACCCAGGAGAGAGTAGAATAGAAGGATCGACGATGATGGAAGGAAGGTCAACAACAATAGGAAGTGTTAGTAATCACCAATATTTTATCGCACTATTAAATATTCTCGAAACTATTTTTAATCAAAATTTCGGCGTGTTGTCGTTAAAGTGGCCAGCACGCGAATAAAAAAAAGCAAAAGCCCGTCAATTCTCCATTATCTACTTATTACAGGGTGTCGCATCCCTATTTTTTCCTTATTTTTTGAGATATCGCTTTGAAAATCGGTGTGTCGCATTTACTAGATAGAACGCACTTTTTGACACACAATTTAATTTTTCCTACTTCCGGTTTTACCGGAAATTACACCAACTTTTTATTTTCACATTATTACACACTACGTATTATTATATTTTTGGATTCGGTATAATAATGTTACGTATTCAGTGATACCACATAAGTGACATTTCAATTGTCAGACTTGAGATTAATTAATGTTTTATTTCTCAATAATTACAGTGGGCTATGACTCCAGTTGTGTTCGTCATGACTGCAAAATGGGCACACCAAATCGGTTCATCCGCTGCTGGAAAGAAGCTCTTGCAACGGTGACTCTAGAAATATGGGCTAATTGCGTTAGACCTTGTGAAGCAGAAATTAATTAATCGTGGGATAGAGGAATCTGATTGGACCAGGAAGATATAACTTCTATCATAATTGCAAACTCAACTATACCTCAGTCGGCCAAAAGATATAGTAATAAAAGTGCGTGGTAAGTTTACAATCCAGGTAGGCAGACCTTATACACAAGAATTATATACACAAACCTTAGAATGCCCTTCTCATTGGTTTACCGGAACCAGGTAACCAATAAATAAGGCACTATCTGCCTACAGATGTGACTACTTGGACCTTAAAAGTTTGTTGCGCAGTTTTATTACTATATCTGTTGGTCGACTGAGGTATAGTGATGATGATGACAGAAATCAGTTCAGAATCATCAAGTTTATCTGTTGTACCAGTCCTAACATTTTACAAATGTTGTTGGAACACTACGAAAGAAATGCGCAATACTTGAACCATAATTTTATGATTTTCTATCAAGTTGGAACAAACTTATAGGCGTTATTATTAGTATTCGGCCAATGACGTCATCATCAATTTTCTTAATAGCAGTCCCCCACTCTTGATACGTTTATGAAAAGAACATTTTTAACAAAAATAAAAATTCCAGTATAGGGAGTTTTTGTTTACCACAACACAAATCGACAAAAATTATTGTGTCATGTAATTCGAACATATCTAATGTGTCGAAAATATTCTAGTTTGATATATCTTATCAGATCCATCATCACGTAATCATGAAAGAGGGCTCTAGCGAATTCCATTAGAAATATTTATGGCATAGAAAAACGTACCTATCTAATATTTTTCAACTCGTGTTCCTTTGAGTTGAATAATACTATTGATATACTTACTCGCTTATATTTGAAAAAATCGAAGAAATATTCAAATATTTACCATACGAGATTGAAAAAATGAATTTAATAAGGAAATTCTTTAAGAGTGACAAGACAAAATCTATAAATTTTTACGATCACTTAGGTGGCACATACTACATAGCTTCCTTTCTTAGTATATCTCACTATGCTAGGAAATATAACAAGGACAAGGGCACATTCACTTATACTAGAAGAAGTAAGAAGTGGAACTTCTTGGTCGTAATTGGTAAGTTTTTCAACATTGTTGTATGATCAGATGAAAATTGCCTAACCAGATTGAATAAAAAATCTTAACCGTGCAAAAATTTGAGAAAAATAATATAAATGGTTTGTCCCTTTAGTTTAAAAAGTGATCGGTTTTTCGTTATTTTTTTCCGAAATTTTTTTCTTAATAATGCTAGAAAGAGTTTCTTCCCATTTCTATTATTTAACTTTCCAGGAATTTTTAATTTCAAAAATCGATCAAAGCTAGATAGCGTCACTCAGCAAACCACATAATCTTGTTTTTAAATTTTGTCAAATTATGTATTTTCCTAATTATTTGTAATCTCTAAAATATATTTCATTTCAATGAGGACGTTTATAGACTACCTTTGAATTCTGAGCCGCGTTAATGGTGGGGGGGGGGGGGGGTAAACGTCCTGTAAACGGAATAATATCGAAAAAAATAACAACGTAACATGTCCTTGAAATAAAATGAAAATATATACATAGGGTTACCACTGTCAAGACTGGCCATAGGATGATAATGCATGGGAACTTAAGCAAGATCACGTGTTTTCTGCCACTCATCTGGGTATAACTAGAAAAAGGTTGAAGATGCAGCAAAATAACCCCTGTACTCCTTTTACTTACCTTTATTTACTTACTTTTATTAACCCCTGTACTAACTTTTCGACTATACTTCATGAAAATGGAAAATTACTAATTTAGAGTCACCATAGATTTGATTTTTTGTACCCCTTGCTAGAATTTTTAAATTTCTTATATGTATAAATAAAAATAAAAAGTTAGCAAAGGGACATGTGAACGGTATCGCTACATCTTCGACAGTTTTCTATAGTTATACCAAGGTGAGTGACCATTTTCACTTCACTCATTATATTTAGGTCAAAATGACATGCAAATTTCTTGTTTCTTATAAATTATCCCATGGCCAGTCTTCAATCTGGTGACCTAGTATAACAAAAATATGTTTGTACGATTCGAGCATATAAAACTAATTTTAACTTTCTAGGTAACATATCCACAATGATATTTGGATTATGGGCCGTGCAGTACCTAATGTTCTCAACAAGTAGTTCACCAAATAAAAGCGAATCATTCAACCTATTTGTAACATTTCTTATCCATGTGATTATTAATATGGCTGCAGTATTGTCACTGACAACGATAACATGGCAAGAAAAAACTCTCTGGAATGTCTTCCTTTCTTTAAACAAAATTCAGGAGTTATTCACAGACCTTGGCATAGAAATAAGCTTCAAATATGCAAAAGTATTTAGCTACGTATATATTACTTTAACTGGGGTCAGTTTGATTGGACTTGCCACACTGGACTATATTTTTCAAACTCGAGAATATGTTGTAATTGAAATATTCGGGTTTGGTTTCGCTTCTGTGTTATTATTTGGAGGAAGTTTGGGTTTTTTTATTTACCTACTTGCTTTTTATGAAATCTATCTTTTAATGAATGATCATATTATCAAACTCAGATTTGAAAGTGATGTGGAAATAATCAAAAACCACATAATTGTGGTGGCTAAGGTCAGCCACTTACTGAAAACATGTCAGATAAAAATTGGGAGATGTTTTTCTGTGCCTGTATTTATGAACAGCTTCAACGTAATGATTTTTTTGTTTCTGTCAGTTTTAAGTAATTTCGGTTATTTTTCAAACGTTGGTGCAGAAATAAAATGGCTTATTGTGATGTTTTTCATTTACAACGTGACTGCTGCAGTTTTATGCGATATTCTGTACAATCAGGTGAAGATTTTTTAATAAAATAATAGTTAAATGCATTCTTACAAATTAGGTCATATTTCAGGGGAATATCAGTAGACGTGAACTTTCTGCTCTTCCCATTATTCAGTATAATTACTGCACAATTGAAACTGTGAGTTAGTTTGTTTGGATTTTTTTTCAAGAAAAAGATTAACTTTTCTGTTTGATTTCAGATTAATACGTTACTGTACCAGCTTTTACATCAAAATGAAAGAATCAAAGTTGCTGGATTTTATGAAATTAAGGTCAGCAAACTTTTAGGGGTAAGTTTGACTGCTTTGATAACTGAATATTTTTCATGATTCATGTACCTTTAGCAGATATTGTTGGAAGAGGAGAAAATTTTAGATTATTGAAATCATGATAGGAAATTCCATGTTTTCGTTTTCAATAAGCTAACGATTTAGAACGGTTTATTTTGCTTACCAATCATTAGAATAATTGATAAAAGATAAAAATGGACCTTTTTACTATAATATGCACTTTATTACAGTTACAAACAGTAAATTATCAATTGTTCAAATTAATTTCTACAGTGTTTTGTTGAAGCAACAAACATGCAAGTTTCCTCCCCAATAACTCTATTACTGAATGTCATGATGATTGTAAAAGACAAACATTAATTTTGACATTAAATAATATTAGTTAATATATTTTAAATATTTTTCAGCAACTGAAAACTGCTACTGCCTTTGCTGTTTTATTTCTTCAAATGTGTGGAAATATTTAATTCTATAGAGAGCTTAGTTTATTGAACAAGTTTTCTGGAGAAATAGACAGCCTCCTAAGTAGTACGAGAGCCCACGACCAAAAGTTTTTTCTCATAGCAATACCGAATACCAAAACCGAATCAAATTGTTAGATTCGATTATCCTGAACCCCGAAAATCTCAAAATAAGACATGTTCCGTGCAGCGTCTGACCTGACCAAATTTTCAAAAATGTCAAAAAAATTTACCGAACTGTATCATAGCAATCCGTCTGATTTTCAGAATGTAGTTGCGTGATAGTCCCAAGACACCGAAAACACATTTTCAGACGCCGGCAGCGTAGCGCGTATCCGGAAGACTACATAAAAGAAATTAAAAATGAGACAAAAAAGTATCATAGAAAAATGTCTGAAAATCTTCTTCAAGAGTGAATTAGGTCAGTTGATGCAAAAAAAAAATCAGAATAAAATGTGAGCACATTAAATTTTGGTTACCATTTTTATAAATGAAGTCAAATTATTTTCAAAATTAAAGAGACAATAAATTCACATTCCAAAAATTTCCCTTTATACCTTTCCATTCTAATGAAGTGGGGACAGTCACGTTAGAGTAGAAATAGAGTAGAAATTTGGCACCTAACTTGATCTCTAGCTCTATTTTGAGGTGATGAGAGAAAAAACTATCTAAAAACTTTTCAAAATTTATTACCTTATTCTCTCGACGTACCATTAAAAAAGGTATCGCAGTAATTTTTGGAATTTTATTCTCTCACGCCATCCCTACACCGGGTTGCTATAAAACCTACAGCTTGGAAATTTTTTTTACATTTTCAAAAATGCGCCCAGGCTATACAGGGTGCACCATGTATCCTTCTCTATATTGCTATCTCCTGAACGCTAAGAGATACAGGGTCGGTTAAATTAGAGAAAAGATGCGCAGTTTTGTGGCCATCTCGAATTCGTCAAAACATGCAAGATATCTGTGACCGTTCCTGAAATATCCTGAAAAAACTGAAAAATCGAAATTGCTTATTTTAGTCACATCTTTTTTATTATTGGAAATTAATAGATAATTTTTTGTAGGCTTACATTAGCCGTCAAGAGCTATCCATCTGACATTTCAAAAATTTTCAAGGCCTACTAGATCCAAGAGTTTTCACAGTCAACTTTCGTTTTTCTTATGGCCGCCATATTGTTTTTTTATGTCGTTCGATATGAAAAAAATAATGAAAACCAAAAATTAAATAACTTCAAAAAATTTTGTTTTAAAATTTTTATTCTTCTTTTTTCAAAGAAAAAAAAAATCGTCGAAAAACATCAACATTTGTAAAATACGCCGAAATAGTGCTTGCCTTATGGTCTTTTAATTTATCTATGAAATTCGGTCTAAAAAGTTGTCTTTTTTTAAAGAAAAAAGAAGAACAAAAAATGTTTTAATATATTTTTTGAAGTATAACAATTTTTAGTTTTTATGATTTTTTTTATACCGAACAACATAAAAAAACAATATGGTGGCCATAAGAAAAACGAAAGTTGACTATGAAAATCCTGGGATCTAGTCGGCTTTGAAAATTTTCGAAATGTCAGATGGGTAGCTCTTGACGACTTATGTAAGCCCACAAAAAATTATTCATTAATCTCCAAAATAAAAAAGATATGGAAAAAATAAGAAATCTCGATTTTTCAGTTTTTTCAGGATATTTCAGGAACGGTCACAGATATCTTGTATGTCTCGACGGAATCGAGATGGCCACAAAATTGCGCTCCTTTGGACTTGTTTAACCGACCCTGTATCTGTAAGCGTTAGGAGATAGCAATATAGAGAAGGATACATGGTGCACCCTGTATACTACGCGCAAAATGACTGAAAACAATATTTTGGTCATCCCGGCTGCCATAGTAAGGCCACTTAGTAAGGTTTAAGGTCATCTAATCTAACGAATTTATATGGTTTTGGCCGTAAAACGATGATCCATGGTTTTGGTCGGGGGCGAAAATCATCAAAATTAGATATAATGAGATGATAATTCTGTAGTAGCTGTTGCACTTCAATGTATTTTCCTAGAATGAACTGAAAAAAAAATTATTGTGATGATATTATATTTTTTTCTGTTTCGCTTATGTAGGTAAGTACAGTGTTTTGTTGCCATTAAAATTAACATTTCTTCTTTGAGTTGTTTGTCTTATTGAAACTTATGTTTAGCTCGAAAAATCTAGTATGGCTCCTCATCCTGGCTAAATCTAGAGAACAAGCGGATTTATTCGAAAAACTACTAAATACGCAAGTTCTAGATTATTACATTTGATTTTCCGAAAATAACGCCCGTAAATTATTGAAATCCCGAAAACACATTCGAAAAGTCTTTCGATTCAATTTAATGGTATCAAGCCATTTTTTGCCACAATTGTACCCTTATTCGTGTAATTTTTCAAAAATGGCACTAATATTTGAAGAAAATGCATAGCTGTAGGGTGAACTTTTTGATAAATCCGAAAGAGACCAGAAAATTAAGTACGACCCTGCAGTTTTTGAATAGGCACTAAATGTGGGTGTTAAGTATCATTGGTAGAGCATATACCAACCAAATTTGATCAATTGGCTCAAAAGATACTGCTCATAAAAAATTTCGGCAGAATACATGAATCACTCTGATGTAACATCGAAACGAAGGGCTTCAGAAAAATCTCAAGCCCACGATCCTGGTTCGCCTTGAAAAACCACAACTACTCTTAAGCCATGTCGGTCTGCAAGTGAAACACCCTATATAATATGGAAAATCTGTCTCATAATCTGTGATAAAAATAGTCGATAACCCAGTTTTTTTACCAGTACCTGTTGGCTGTAATTCGAACGTAATTACTATGTAATGAGTTGAAAATATTCTAGTTAGATCATGTTATGTCTTATCAGAACCATCATCAGAGTCATGTAATCATGAAATATGCAATACCAATATCTAGCAAATCCATTAGAAATATTCATAGAATAGAAAAATGTATCTAATACTTAATGGTCAACTCTGTTCCTCGAAGTGTAACTATTACGATTAATATTCATAAAAAATCAAAAAAATTGAAAATATGAATTTTATAATACAATTCCTTAAGGGTGACAAGAAAAAATCTGGAAATTTTTACGATAACATTCGTGAAACATACTACACCTCTTCTGTTTTTGGTCTAGCTCACTATAGAAGGGAATATAATAAGGACCAGGATACATTTACATACACTAGAAGAAGTATGAAGTGGAACTTCTTTGTCTCGATTGGTGAGTTGATCAAAATTATCGTATGTCCAAACGAAAATTGCTTACACCCATTGAAAATAAAAAATAAAAAATGTTTTCCCATTAGTTTCAAAATTATCAGTGTTTCGTTACTTTCTCTAAAATATTCTTTGTTGTACCGCTAAAATATTTTAACTTTGTTTTTTTAATAGGAGAATTTCCAGGACTTTTTACTTTACAAATTTTTAGAAAAACTTCGCCACCCGCATCCCATGAAATAAATTTTGATATTTTTAATTGGGCCTGGGTGACTTAGTAGAGAATTTGCTGTGACTAGCGTGAAAAAGTGATTTGTGCAACAAGAAAATTATTTAAAAAACGGGAAACACTGATAAATAGAGGAAAAGTAAAAGATACTCTAAAATAGATATAACACATTTTAATGTATATAAATTATAAAGAGTGAGCATCAAAAAACAGACTGACGGTAGGCTATGGAAAAACCAGCTGATTCTCTAATATAGAGACCAATAGAAAAGTGAAGTGAGAAATTGCTATTACAAGGAATATGCAGAGGAACTACGTGGGGAACTGGCTTACCGCATCCAGGAAATGAACACAAATGAAGACACTAGCAGCATGTAGAACACCTTCCATAATATCTCTACCCGCAGAGCTCAAGGTATATCAAGCGGCATAACTTGGGCGAATGAAGATCAAACCTTATGATAACCACAAGATCTAAAATAAAATTCTAGGAGCGGTTAAATACATTAAAGACTGTCCAGGTGTTCTTTTCATATCCAATGAGGACATTAAAAACTTGGAAGACTACTCGAAGGTGTTGAACAAACGGTGCCTCGGCGAATCGGTTGCGAGGCTGCTGTTGAATGAAAGAATTTGGATGACTCTTGAAATGACTCACAGTGAAATGAAAGCAGCCATCAGGAAAACAACCAATGACAAAGCGGCAAGGACTGAGTCTCTTTATGCCGTTTTATACAAAAACAAAAGTGACATAAGATCCAGTAAGTATCAACTACCGTGCAATAAAGCTAACGTCTCACACTTAAAATTTGGGAACGGAAAACGCTTAATGAAAAAGTGTTGGTAGACCTGGAGAAGTAATTCGACGGTATATTAAGACCAATTATCTGCCAGGTACTACAATCTCAGAAAGTGCCTGAATGCTCTGTCAGGTTGATGGTGAACGTGTTCGAATGCCTTTTTGTGAAGATACGCTGCCTTGTTGGAACTCGTGGGGAGTTTGGGGGAGGTGTTGGAGTTCACCGGGGCTTTGTACTCAGCCTGAATATTTTTAATTTCGTGATGAACTATATATCTATCTGACTTCAGGAATAGACACCCTCGTCTACTGATCGCCACACTGATGGAGAAATGGAAATTACCTTTAGAGGAGGCAGGCTTGAGGATTAGTAGAGAATTGACTGAATACATGCTTTGTAACTTTTGATAATCGCGCTTGCGGTGGTATGTCGATATAATGGGAGCACCTGATGAGCATAGGGCAAGGAAGGAACTTGATTCAGGTAGCAGAATGTCGGTGTTTTAGGAAAGAATAGGAGACAAATTTTATCAATCGACGACCGAGAATGGACATATTATCTGGAGACGGACGGTTAGCAAGGAGAGTCGACTCCAAATATAACTGGGACAAGGCCTGAAGGAAGACAAGGAAGAAGAAGAAATTTGATCTGTTAATGACCTTGCCGGTCAGATTCTAGTCAAATTAGATTATCTCCCTTTGGAAATCATAGTAAAATGATCCACACCTTTTGTGCTTTGCCGTCAGTCCGTTTTTTCATGCCAGATCGGTTTTTTATAAAAGCTAAAACTTATACTTTTGTTTTAGGTAACATTTTCACAATGATATTGGGATTATGGGCCGTACATGACGTACTGTTCTCAAAAAGCGGCTTACAAAATAAAAGTGAATCATTTAACCTATTTGTAACATTTCTTATCCACCTGATTGTTAATGTAGCCGCAACATTGTCACTGACAACGATAACATGGCAAGACAAAACCCTCTGGGATGTCTTCCTTTCTTTAAACGAAATTCAGGAGTTATTCAGAGATCTTGACTTAGAATTAAGCTTTAGATATTCAAAAGTATTTAACAACGTATCTATTATTATAACTACGGTAAGTTTGATTGGACTTGCCATACTGGACTATTACATACATACCTCAGAATATATTGTAGCTGAAATACTGGGGTTTGGTTTGGCTTCTATTTTATTATTTGGAGGATGTAGGTTGTTTTTCGTACATTTACTTGCATTTTATGAAATATATCTTTTAATGAACGACCACATTATCAAATTTAGATTTGAAAGTGATGTGGAAATAATTAGAAATCACATAATTGTCTTGGCTAAGATAAGTCATTTACTGAAAACATGTCAAATCAAAATAGGGGCTTGTTTTTCCGTGCCTGTATTTATGAACAGTTTCAACGTTATGGTTTATTTTTTTCTGGTAGTTCTAAGATCTTTCGGTTATCTCTCAAACGTCGGTACAGATATAAAATGGTATGTTGTGATGTTTACCATTTACAACATAACTGCTGCAATTTTATGTGATATTCTCTACAATCAGGTAAGGGTTCTTCTGATCAAATGAAACTTAAATGATTTGTTTCTAAATAATTGAAATTTTCAGGGGAATCTAAGTAGACGTGAACTATCTGCTCTTCCCATTTTCCAATATAATGACAGCACAATTGAAGCTGTGAGAGAACTTCTTTTGCTTTTTTTTCGAAAAAAGGACTGACTGATTTCTGTTTGATTTCAGATCAATACGTTACTGTACCAGCTTTTACATCAAAACAAAAGAATGAAAGTGGTTGGATTTTATGAAATTAAGGTCAGCAAATTGCTAGGTGTAAGTTTGACTGCTTAGATAATTATATTTATCACGATCTTCATGTACCTAAACTACCGCTAATGTATCGACAATGATCTCATCGTGAATGTGCCCGATTCACGATGATAGTTGAAAATTCTGCAATCAGCTTAAAAAATCGATTCCTTCAGGACATGTACTTGTAATACATGTTCCAAATATGAACATTGAATTTTTCATTCTTTAGGGAAAGTCCGGGATAGTTCGACCGCCGGGCCACTCCCTCTAGTTCATAAAGTAACCAACAGATAGCTACGCCAGTACGGTTTAATGCAGAACTCAATCATCCTCGCTCTTCTGGATGATTGTTAGTGTATTTTTTAATAAAAAAATATTTATTAGTTGTGTAAGTTGCGAACTCATTGTGGAATTTAAACAAAAACTGGTCGAACTATCCCGGACTTACGCTAAATTTGTTGAACTTACAAAAACCATAATTTCCTCAAAACTGCCCAAGTTCTCGCCAACTCTCACTGAAGGACATGATGATTGTAAAAGGTCAAAAAAGATTGAACATGTCTTATTTTGATAATAAATAATTATTTAATTTATTTTAAATTTTTCAGCAGCTGAAAACTGCTACTGCGTTTGCTGTTTTATTTCTTCAAATGCGTGGAAATATTTAATTGTCTATAGAACTTAGTTTATTTTAGTTTTCTGGAAAAATATTGATCCACTTATACAAAAATCATCAAAATTAGATATTATGAGATAATTATTTTGTATCAATTCAATGTATCCCATAAGGAATTGAAATAAAATGATAAAAAATATTGAAATGGTATAGTGAGGGGAGTACTTAGGTAATAAAGTTACCAACACTTTGTTTATTATTTAAGTAATATTATAAGAGATTTTTTGATGCAGTTTTGTTCCCCTGTCCTCAGAGATGCTTAAAGTGCAAAATTATTACAAATTACTCCCAGGCGTTGACAGCCATTTTGACTTTATGCTTGTTTTTCCTCATTATTTCAGTAGTATTTGAGCTTTGGACAAAAACACACATTACCAAATTTGTGGGAAATTTGATTTTATACATTTTATGTTCCTAAAATATAAATAACAAATATAAGAAAAATATAGGAGTTCACATTTAAAATTTCAAAGTCACTCCACCCTCTCGCGATGTGGTGGGTAGGGGGTTATTTTTGTATCCAAACGTGTCCCCCTCCAAACCACATAGTGTTTTGACTAAATTTTTTTTTACACCTGTGGTCAGATATAATCACCTAGATTCTAGAAGGATTAAAATGGCTCATCCGGTAGAAAAAAGTGTCAATATTTTTTTCAACATAACCTCAGTGAGTTTTGATTAGAAAAAAATTACGAGAATTAGTAAACTTGTGAAGAGAAAAAACTCATAGTCGATTAGTGATTGCCTAAACTTTTGGAGATTTATTATTAATTATTTAATTACCTGTACGAAAATACGAAAAAAAATTGCGGAAATTCATTTTTGCAAGAATTTTACGGAGAAAAAATTCTCTGCAAATTTGAATCGCTGCAATTTTTTGATTATAATAATTACGCTTTTTCGATAAAAAGTTAATTAACGTCGTCCTAAATGCAAGAAAAACAATTCTTCCCCTAAAACTAAAATGACGGCTTTTCCACAAGAATAAGGATGTCGCATTTTTTGGATTTGGACTCACCATCGATACCATTCAACATCCACGAAAAATTGTGTTTTCCCAGTTTTGATTGGATAATCAAATTGTAATTTTATTGGACTAAAAGTGCACATCACAACAGAATTGGACGTATTTCACGATTGGACAAACGAAAAGAGTTTGTTGCACGATAATTTGTTTCATAAAATTTGTTGAAAATTGTATAAGGAGCAACTTTGCGAGGAACATAGTGAAAAAGTGCAAAAATTGCATTTTAATCCCTTCGCTGGAACTTATTATGAGTATTATTTGTTATAAACAACCAAATATAAAAAAAACTACTATCACATAAAATGCATCAATTACCTGGCCTTTTTTTGTCTAAAATTATTGGGCTAACCTAAACAAATAGAATTTTTGTACCTATTTTATTAATTTTTAAGAAAGAAAACTTGGATGACTATTATTTTAGAGCTAACTATAAATAGGTATCTAGTAAAAGCCAAGAGATAAAGAGTTGATCAAATTATAGAAAATATGCGCTTTTTTATTGACATCTTGAGTCCTTAAAGACTTCAAAATATCTCCGACCGTTCCTGAAAAATCCTGAAAACCTGAAAACCTCCAATTTTTTTTTTCAATATGTTCCCTTGTTATTTGAAGTTAAATTGAATTAAACGTTGATGTATTGACACTATTGACATTGCTTGATTGATAGTCTGCATTTATGGCGTCACTTGATTGTTTTTGCGCCTACTAGTTTTTGGTGGTGATATATTTTAGTTTTTGGATCCTTCGAACGTAGTCGGCGTCAATTTTGCTGATAATCTGAAATTTACAGTTGAGCCAATAGTGAAATAGAGTGAGATACCTAGAAATATATTTATGACACTAATAATTGATTTGTCACAAAACACTTCTGTGATAAGAATTATCCATTAAGAATTATTTGTAAGTACCTACAACAAATCAACAAATAGGGTTCTGTGATTCGAAAGAATATAATGTAACGAAAATATTATGTTTTGATATACCTTATCAGAACCATTATTATGTATTTCAATCATGAAATATATTTTACTAATATAGCGCAACATTCATGAGACAGAAAAACGTATCTAATAATAATTTTCAACTCTTATTCCTTGAAGTTTCACTCGTGCTATTAACATACTGCTGTCATCGAAAGAAATCGAATAAATATTGAAACACTTATAACTGGATTGAAAATATGAATTTTATAAGGCAATTCTTCAAAAGTGAAAAGAAAAAATCTGTAAATTTTTACGATAAGATTCATGGATTATACTTCTTCACTGTTATTCTTGGTCTATCGCATTATACAAGGAAATACAATAAGGATAAGAATACATTTACATATACTAGAACAAGCAGGAAGTGGAACTTCTGTGTCGCACTTGGTGAGTTAATGAACATTGTGGTATGACCAAATTGCTTATTATACTCAGGTTAACTAAAAAATATTCTCTGTACAAAAATATAAACAACAATATAATAAATATTTGCCCATCAGCTGCAAAACGATCTGTATTTTTTTCCATTTTTTCCAAAATATTTATCTGTATAATGCCAGCCGATAGAACTTTTCACTTTACTAACTTTCAAAAAACTCATTTGCTAGATTTTAACAAACCGTGCGAATACTGAGACTTTATAGAAGGAAAACTGCTCTGTATGATTTCGTTAAATATTGGACGTTTATACATAGAGAAATTAGGTTCATTATCAATGAGCTACCATATTTTTTAGATACATAATATTTTGTTGCTATTGTAACAAACAGTCTCATCGAAACAATTTAACATAGCAATTATTAATTGGAATTCGCCTATGTATAAAGACTCAGTACTCGCATGTAGGGAATATACAGGGTGATTCAACTTGTTATTTACGTAGATTTTGACCCCCGGTAGGTATGAAATTTTCTTAGATGCAAAGCTTAATAAAATCTAAAACTTATGTTAACTTTTCCAGCTCACATATTCTTAATGATACTTGGATTATGGGCCGTGCATGGCGTAATGTTCTCAACAAGTGGTTCACAAAATAAAAGTGAATCATTTAACTTAATTGTAGCATTTCTTATCCACCTGATTGTTAATGTAGCCGCAACATTGTCATTAACAACGATAACATGGCAAGAGAAAACTCTTTGGGATGTCTTCCTTTCTTTAAACGAAATTCAAGAGTTATTCACAGATCTTGGCATAGAATTAAGCTTTAAATATTCAAAAGTATTTAACTACGTTTCTACCATTTTGACTTCGGTAAGTTTAATTGGACTTGCCACGGTGGACTACTACATACAAACCCCAGAATATGTTCTAACTGAAATACTAGGGTTTGGTTTGGCTTCTACTTTATTATTTGGAGGATGCAGGTCATTTTTCGTATATTTGCTTGCATTTTATGAAATATATCTTTTGATGAACGACCACATTATCAAATTTAGATTTGAAAGTGATGTGGAAATAATCAAAAACCACATAATTGTGGTGGCTAAGGTCAGCCACTTACTGAAAACATGTCAGATAAAAATTGGGAGATGTTTTTCCGTGCCTGTATTTATGAACAGCTTCAACGTAATGATTTTTTTGTTTTTGTCAGTTCTAAGCAATTTCGGTTATTTATCAAATCTTGGTGCAGATATAAAATGGTTTATTGTGATGTTTTTTATTTATAACGTGACTGCTGCAGTTTTATGCGATATTCTCTACAATCAGGTAAGGATTTTAGGTTTTATAATAAAATAAACATTAAATGCATTTTTACAAATTGTGACTTTCAGGGGAATATAACTAGACGTGAACTATCTGCTCTTCCCATTTTCCAATACAATGACTCCACAATTGAAGCTGTGAGAGAACCTTTTTGATTTTTTTTTCAAGTAAAAGACTGACTTTTCTGTTTGATTTCAGATTAATACGTTACTGTATCAGTTTTTACATCAAAACAATAGAATGAAAGTTGCTGGATTTTATGAAATTAAGGTCAGCAAACTGCTAGGTGTAAGTTGGACTGTTTTGATAACTCAATGTTTTTTACGCTCTTCATGTACCTACTTTAGAGGATGTTGTTGGGAGAAGAGAAAATTTGAGATATTATTCGTGCCATCGACGTTTTCAATGCAATTAGCGTTGTGGTATATGCAACGGTCGATTTTGTTACTATAGTCATTGCAACAAAAATAAAACATGGCTGGGCAAATAGTCAAAATATGCGCAAGTGTATTTACGTATTCCTTATGTATCGTCACCTATACCCTATTCAAACTGTTTTAATTCACATCGCTAAAAACTCTGCAATTAGGATTTAAACACTAGAAAATTATAAATCGATCCTTCACGACAGTTACACACATGAAATTTTGAATTATGTAAATTTTTGTTGAAGTTATAAAAACCATAAGTTTATGCGTAAGTTTCTCCTCAATGACTCTATCACTGGAGGGCATGATGATTGTAAAAAATAATTATTGAATTTATTTTTAAAGCTCATTATTATTTTTTTTTTATATTTCAGCAATTCAAAACAGCAACTTCCTTTGCTGTTTTATTTCTTCAAATGCGTGGAAATATTTAATTGTCAGTAGCTTAGTTTATTTGAACTAGTTTGCCGAAGAAATGTATATATTGCACTAAAAAACCTTCCCGCAAAAACCCATTGCAATAACGATATAGGAGAGCTTTTATGAATAATAATTACATTTAGCCTAGTCAATTTATTCATGATTTCTCGCAAAAAGCTCATGCATTTCTGATTTTTAAATATGTTATTGGGACTATTGCTAATATAGTAAAATGCTAATTCTGCACCAACGAAAGTCTTGTACGTTATGATGAGCAATGCGCAAAACACCGAAACTTTTGCGCAAATTATTCAAGTTTTCATCATTTTGCGCTTAATATCACCCAAACCATGCGTTTCACAGAAAAAATTGTGGAATAGATTTCAAAGAAAATTATATTTGCTGTTTTCAAGTATAAATTTTTATAATAATTGTACCTTAAGTCGTTTCTGAACGATAGCTTCTTAAGAATTTTACTGTTTTTGCATTGTTTTGAAAAAAAAAAATACAAAACAATAAAATAAACGCATATCACGATATTATTGCAACAGCTCTTTCCAAAAAGTACAGATTATGAACAGATCATTATAATTGGTGTAGATGTGAACCTTCTGACAGGTTTTTGTCAAGAAAGTGTTTTTTTGTTTAGAAAAGTAGTTAAATCTGGTTATGTTACGTATTCAATCTACTATGTAGCTATTCTAATGTAGTGTTTGTATATGCATTCAGTGGAAGTGATACCACTTCTGTTCCTTTATTCTGGCAAGGAAAAACAAAACTGTACTGGGTGTCCCAACAAAAGTGTCCACCCCCTAAATAGAGCTTAATTTTAAAGATAAAAAATTGAAACTTTGAGGATTTGTGTACTTGATATAGGACCACGGAATGGCATAATCAGTTTCATTAAAAAAAATTAGTTCGGGCGCCAGCGATAAAAAACTGTAATATGGTGGTAAATTGTCGAAAAAAAAATTAGATTTTTCTTCAATACATAGGTAGAAACCGAATCAAAATCGCTTGAAAGAAATGTGAAAAAACTAATTATAAGGCTTTAATTAAATTAAATATAATTATATAGCAATGACAGGTAGAAAACTGATTTATGATGTGCAATAGGATGATAAATAGAAGGGTGGCTCTTGCTGGGCTAGCCGGCATACTGAACTTCACTGGACAGTATCGTATTATGGAGTCATGAAAAAGGTGATTATTAAAAAGTTATTAATTTTTTTTTAATGAAACTAATTATGCCATTCCGTGGTCCTATATCAAGTATACAAATCTTCAAAGTTTCAATTTTCTATCTTTAAAATTAAGCTCTATTTAGGGGGTGGACACTAGTGTTGGGACATCCGGTACAGTACACTCCAGAAATGAGTTGCTCGATACGGGGGTGAGGTACACCCCCGTAGCGGTTTTCCTCCCCAAATTTAGTTAGTTTTTAATTTAATAATAATTTAATTTAATTTCCAATTCACACGATTTTTTTTTATAAAATGAGAGTTCAATAAGAGAAGTTATTTTTTTCTTATATATTTAAATTAAAAATAATCATGTTTATCTGGAAATTTCATGAATCCTCAATAGGAACTTTGAAACTCCTTAACAAGTTTAGATAGGTGTTCTGAGATTTTACAAAGCCCATTTTTCGGTGTTTCAGTTATACAAGGTGATTCAGTAATGAGTACCATAAATGATACGGGGTGTACCTACTGTCAAAATAATACGAAAACCAAGAATAACTTTTTTTCCAAAAGTGCTTCCCTAACAAGATACAGGGTGTGAAAGGGTCGATTTGGAAAACACTTATTTGATCGTATCTTCTAACTGGGTTGAACTATTTAATTCATTTTTGGTAGACATCTACTACATAATAAGGACCGTAAACGGACAAAATTTTGTCGCATTTGAACAATCCAGTGGCGTAGAATTGGGGGTCATGTGACACTTTTCCCCCCAAAAAAAAAGTTGCTGTTGGGTTTTTTCCCATTTTTATTTGGTTTTTAGTATTATTGGTTCAAATACCACAAAAAAGGTACACTTGTTTCATTTGCCCAGAAGCGTCCGTTTCCGAGATATTCTGACTTGCGTGTAACTATGTGAAATACCAAGTTGCAAAATTATCACAGAAAAAGTTTTATTAACAACCAAATAAAATACTTAAAGTCGAATACATCTACCTACGTAAGTTTATAATTAACTGAAAAATAATAAAAATAAAATTAAAGTAAGTTTTCAAAGTGTCCTCCATTGGCATGAATGCATTGATGTAAACGATTTTCCAAATTAAAAATTATTCTACCAATACTTGGATTGTTTGTTAACTCTGCAAAGGCATTCACAACTCTGAGCCTGAGATCCTCTAAAGAATTTACCGGTGTTGCGTAGACTTTGGTTTTTAATTGCCCCCACACACTAAAATCCAACGGGTTCAAGTCCGGTGATCGAGCAGGCCAGTGAATGGGAGCATCAACTCCACGACCAATCCATCTATTTGGGAAGTTTTCATTAAGCCATTGCCTTGGCTGCCTGCCATAATGAGGCGGAGCACCATCGTGCATAAACCAGAGACTGCGCCTGGTTAACAGAGGAATGTCATCAAAAAAAGAAAAAAAAAACTTCTTCCAAAAATTCCTGGTAATTGTTCGCGTTTAAATTTCCGGGGAAAAAATGAAATCCAATAATTGTATTTCCACGTGTAGCAGCCCAAACATTTAATTCAAATGTGTGTTGGTAATGGGTAACTTTGGTGGCTCTTGGGTTTTCTTCTGCCCAAACATGTGAATTTCTCATATTAAAAATGCCATTTCTTGTGAAAGTGGATTCATCCGTAAAAATTATGTTGGAAATAAAATTGCGGTCTTGGTTATGCATATTCAATAACCATCCACAAAACTCCACACGTGCAGCATAATCTTCAGGCAAAAGGTCTTGAACTTGCCTCAGATGGTAGGGATATAGCTGGTGTTCCCTTGCAATGCGCCAGGCTCTGGCTTGCGAAATGTTTGTTTGGAGTGCCAAACGTCTTGTACTTACTGTTGGATCGTTTTCTAACAATTCCAAAACTTGTTCCTCGTTTCCAGCTGTGCGTGTGGTTCGTTGCTTACCGTTGTTTAAAAGTTTTGGTTTTACATTACCAGTTTCGCGACAACGCCGTTCCACTGACAAAAAAGTCCGCCGATTTGGCACTATTCTGTTGGGATACTTTTCGGAATATCGTCTAACTGCCGCATTCGAATTTCCAAAACATTCTCCTAATGTTAAGAGCATATCTGTGTACTCGCCATTAGAAAACCTTTCCATGTCTTTAGCTTTTTTGATAATTTACTTTTTGACAAGTTAGTTTTTTAATTGTGAATTATTGATAAATAAGGCGCCTTGATAATTTTATTTGCAGTTTAATATTTCACATAGTTACACGCAAGTCAGAATATCTCGGAAACGGACGCTTCTGGGCAAATGAAACAAGTGTACCTTTTTTGTGGTATTTGAACCAATAATACTAAAAACCAAATAAAAATGGGAAAAAACCCAACAGCAACTTTTTTTTGGGGGGAAAAAGTGTCACATGACCCCCAATTCTACGCCACTGGATTGTTCAAATGCGACAAAATTTTGTCCGTTTACGGTCCTTATTATGTAGTAGATGTCTACCAAAAATGAATTAAATAGTTCAACCCAGTTAGAAGATACGATCAAATAAGTGTTTTCCAAATCGACCCTTTCACACCCTGTATCTTGTTAGGGAAGCACTTTTGGAAAAAAAGTTATTCTTGGTTTTCGTATTATTTTGACAGTAGGTACACCCCGTATCATTTATGGTACTCATTACTGAATCACCTTGTATAATGGCAATTTCAGAAACTGATTAGACCTACACCGGGTGTTTACGTCTTCTTAAATACACAATAACGACATACGCACCGGTTCATATTTAATTACAGTTTATTTATAATATCAACAATGTGCAGAAATTCGAGATACTTTCATTTAAACCAAAGAAATGGGCTCAATTGTTTCATTCTATAAAGTTTCTCAGTGCTAAAAGCGCTTAAGAAAGTCTAAGATTTTTTGAATAAATTGCAACCCTTTTAATAAAGTAAATATTATTTTTACAACGGTATCATAAATGTTGAGGCGATTGTTTTGAAAAGTGCAGCTTAGTTAAATTGATGCGATGACGCTTAGTTTTCAAAATATTCAGTGGATCCTTCGGATGGAGTCAGCTTGAACCTTGCTTGGAGTTTAGAATTTCTAGTTTAGTCAATAGTGACAATAACGATTTTTTCACAAGAGTTCTGGGATGAAAATAATCTACCTACATATTAACGATTTTTTATACCACAAATCAAAAAATAATAGTGTAAGTACCTACTGTAATTTGAACATATAAGTGTGGAAATATTCTAGTTTGATATATCTTATCAGACCATCGTGTAATCATGAAATAGTATCAATATCTGACAAATTCTATTAGAAATTATATTCATGGGATAGTAAAATTTTTCGAATAATTTTCTTGTTCCTTGAAGAACCAGTATACGATTATTATACTGCTGTCATCTAACAAATCGAGAAAATATTGATACCTTCACTGCTGGATTGAAAATATGAATTTTATCAGAAAGTTCTTCAAGAATGACACGAAAAAATCTTTAAATTTTTACGATAATATTCATGGAACATATTACCTCACTACACCTCTTGGTCTAACTCACTATAGAAGGAAATATAATAAGGATAAGGATACATTTACATACACTAGAGCAAGTAGGATGTGGAACTTCTTGGTCATAATTGGTAAGTTATTCCTCACATTATCGTATCATCAAACTAAAATTGTACCCAGGTTATACAGGGTGTCCCAAGATTTCTTTATCAAGGGATATTCGCGTTATTTCAATTAAACAAATTAAATTGGGGAAATTTCAACCATACCCCTAAGGCTTTGCAGCTGCACCCTCAATGTCCTTTTACGCCTTTCCACCCCTAAGTAATCATTCCCTACTTTTTTTTTTCAAATGACACCCCCATATTTTTTTGTTCGACAGGATTTTTGACTTCTTTCTGAATACAATGTCATACGATTTTTTAAATCCAGATATATCTAGCACGCCGAAAACAATATAATATCATAACAAACGATGGTTGTCAAGGAATAACAATTAACATTTAATATGACATTAAAATCACAGAAGCAAATATTATTATTAACGCGCCTATACCAGTAACACCGTTATTACTAGTTAAGGTGGTTGGAGGAAGCATTAACACAAAAAACAAGCAATTACAGCTCCTTGACAACCCTCGTTTGTTATGATATTATATTGTTTTCGGCGTGCTAGATATGTCTCGACTTGAAAAAATCGTATGACATTGTATTCAGAAAGAAGTCAACAATCCTGCTGAGAAAAAAAATATGGGGGTGTCATTTGAAAAAAAAATAGGGGATGATTACTTAGGGGTGGAAAGGCGTAAAGGAGCATTGGGGGTGCAGCTGCAAAGCCTTAGGGGTATGTTTGAAATTTCCTGAATTTCATTTGTTTATTTTTTGAAATAACGCGAATATCCCTTGATAAAGAAATCTTGGGACACCCTGCATATAAAATCTTAAACCTAAAAAAATTATAAGCAAAATCATACTTCTAATAGTTGCAAAATTATCTGTTTTTCGTAATTTTTTCAAAAATGTCCATCTTAATGCGAGCAGTAGTTTAAGCCTACAAATATCCAAAAACTCAGAATGTTTCTATATTTACCAATTGTAACCGCCCACCCCCCTGGCCTTGTGATCTCTAGAAATTTGGAGCCCTTCGTTGTCTCGTCGTTCTTCGTAGTTTACCCTCAGTTCGTAAGATGGGGTTGCAGAGATTAATTAAACAGAGAAATAAAACAAACAAATTCATATAACACCTATATTACTGCTCTTATTTGAATATAATTACACCTTTTGAATTATTTACCATTTTAGAATTATTTACAATACATATTTTTATTTATTTCAAACTTTTATTTGATTTACCTATTTAATTTAATTTTAGGTTGGTATGGAATTACGTAACGCTTCTCAAATATTATGTTTATTTACATTTTACTCCAGGCCAAGAGATTCCTTTTGTTAGGCTCGTTTTATGGGCCCTATTGACTGGAGTGGCGAGTACCTACCTGTTTCGCTTTCGCTTTCTAAACTATTCGACATCCCACTTTACAACTTTTGTTGTTGGTTGCAGCTGTCCCCGGTTGATTCGGTTTTCACTTTCAGATGACAGGGTTGCCAAATGGGGTGTTGTCTGGAGTTAGGTGATTTTATTTTAATTACACAAATTAAGTTGCAACTTGGTCGCGTGGGGCCAAGTGCACTGACCTTTAACCCTTGTAGATTTGATTTTGGTTGTGGAAATCCTTAAGACAGGATTGGAAACACAGACTGACGGCGCTACTACTATATACTCTAATTTACTCTAATTACGATACCTACTCTAAATACGATACTTTCTAGCCGCTGTGTTTTAGGGTTGGTGGCTGGTCTCATGATTGTGGAATAACTCATT
The DNA here is from genome assembly GCA_910589415.1 of Malachius bipustulatus. Classification (NCBI taxonomy): domain Eukaryota; kingdom Metazoa; phylum Arthropoda; class Insecta; order Coleoptera; family Melyridae; genus Malachius; species Malachius bipustulatus. Next base: position 35,326,438 of record OU342634.1, on the reverse strand, counting down.
ACAGAAGGAGAACCGCGAGCTCCCGAACTTATTTTGTACTGAAATAACAAAATGGCTCACAAGAAAATACACAGACCATTCTCTTCCCTGTCAAGTAGTGCCATACACATACATTCATTGTGCCACATTCCGATTTGCTTTGCTGGCAACGGCAATCGATGGTCTCCAATGAGTCTTTTCCCTATCAGATTGTGTGTGTTTAAGAGAATAGATGCACCCCCTTGTACTGAACTAATTTGTTATCAGGTACAGAAGTATGTGTCTCGATTGAATGTTCGTATGGATCTGATCATCTTTGACTCAGTCCTGTTCTCTCTTTCATAACAATTTATTATACAATACATAAGAAAAATTCCCAATCAGACTACCTAATTTATGCAATTAAATTAAATTCTGAATTCTTTGATTTTGGTTTTGATTTTGGTCCGAAAAGTAATTAACTGTGATCTTTTTAACCCTGTGATTCTTTCTGATTTGATTTGAAAAAGTATTTTGAATTTTAATTTGAGAAACGTTGCAACCATACAGGCAGGTCCTGGCAGATTCATAGATCTGGTTCCTGTGACAAAAGAAAGGAATATCAAAGAGAGCAGTAACTATAATAATGAGCTAAATTCAATATTTACAAATTTTAGTTTAACAATTTATTTTCACCTTTAACATTAGCAGGTTTCCTAGTGGAGGAAATGGAGGCTGGTCGTGGTTGAGGGACGAAGTTCCTCTCTCGCTCGGCCTGATCGGTTGGACTGGACACGGCAGCCGGAACTGACGACATGGCAACGTGGTCCGCCTCCTGGAGAGTCCGTCTTCTCGTCTTGGGCAGCACAGCAGGTATTTCAGTGGCACTTTTACTTGTCTTGTTTCTTTTCTTTACTGCGGGCACGGGCATTGACGAAGCGATTGCTTGATTTCGCAACTGTCTCTTACTCATGATGACGAAATTATTTAGGAGATTTCGGAAACTTGGTTGGTAGGTTTAAAAGGTACTTATTATCCGGTTCACGAAGCCACAGACAACAAGCGAGGGTAAAAGTGTCGGAAAAGATCCGGTTCGGTAGCCACAGATCTTAGAGAGGTAGATATGGGAGATCTCCGGTTCTCGAAGCCAACAGAGATTTTAGGTACAGGACAGATAGATAAAGAATCATCCGAAGTCAAATCTCGGCGGTCTTATATAGTCGCTGAACCCCTTCTCTCGCTACATTCCATTGTATGTTAAAGTAGGTCACTCAAGTCGCTTTCTCTTCCTTTATCTCATACAGTTTACTCTGAGTTTTCTAGGCTTTCCCTCCACGTGACTCATTCAAATTTAATCTCAATCGGTTTATCTCGCAATTCTCTAGCTGTTGACACTTTTCCGGTTTCGATATCATTTATTTCAAGGAAGTTGCTTTGTAATTAGGCATTATATCCGGTGGAAGTTTTCAACGCAGTTGCTTTTGTTGAAGTGGTTAAATCTCAGTTTTTCTTACTATTTAATGGGATTTTCAGTTACTTAAGTTTCTCCCTGGATAGTATTATTACTTGTTGATAACCTGCCTTAATTTCATAAACTTTGATAAGGTAGTTTTTCACGATCGAGCCGTTTTGTTCTGAAGTTTTCATTTCTATTGAGTTTTTCCGAGATTTTCTTCATGATATGGATCAGACGTAGTTATGTAAATGATTTAAGCAGCTGTGAGTTCTTGGTGTAGAGTTATATAAAACTTACATATGCATGGGTTAAGTTCTAATGATGTGTCCAATGTGTTAGGTGCAAGTATCTGATAACTACCTGCTAGGAGTATTGATGTAGATATACTATATGTTGGAATGATATGTTACTCTTTCTGGGTTAGGTGGAAGAGCAGTTGAGGGGGGGTCATGTCTTCCCTCAATTGAACCTCGCCATTTGACAAGAATATAATATTATAATGGAATGTAAATGTTTAATTTTGTTAAAAGTCAATAAAGTCATTATTATTATTATTTGTAATTTATATGGTGCTGGTAGGTATTACTTGCTGTATTACTCTCTGGGCATGTAACTTATCAAAAGTTTCCCATTTCCCGGCATTTTCTCTATCTAGGCGTATTATGTCTGGAAATACTGATGACATATCTTAATTGGATGCTGACTGGTAACTTCCCGAGCTTTCTTATGTTCTGAATAAGTCGCTTTTGAAAATTTAAGGGGCTGTATTTCTGGTTGCCTACCGATGATGCTCATATTCGAATTTTACGGAGTTTTTGTCGAAAATTTGCCTGCCCCAGGGGCTATATGTTTCACAATGAATTGGTGAAAAAAAATTGGGTCTAGGTGACTCCAGTTAAGAATTTTCTGTGACCAGAGTCAAAGAGCGTCACTCTACTGTAACGCATTTATGGAGTTAAAGTTTATTTACGCGTATCTTATCTCATAACTTTCATTTCCCTTTCCTTTTAAGTGGGGAGAGAGTGTTATGTTAGCGTAACAATCTGACTTTTAACTTGATCTCTGTATTTGACAGTGTCAGAGAAAAATTCATTCAAAATTTGATACCTATTTTTTCTTACTCGCAACCCCATAGTTGGGCCTTTCAGTTTTTTTCCCTCACGGCACCCTTACACTACATAAGCAATCTTATTTATATTTGTCAAATCATTATCCCACTTATCAAATACCACTAATCCGTAAAACCAGAAAATTCATGTAAAAACTATGAAAAAAATAATAATAATTAAAAAATTTATGTTTTCAACCCTTACTTCGTAGAATCTCTGCATACTTAATAATAATAATTGACAAAATATGAAAAGCAGAAGTAAAGTCATGTAAACACAACATATTTATGTATAAAAGTATGACTTGGGTATATAATTTTGGTCGGACTGTTATGCCAGCTGAGTTATGTAAAAGTTGAGCCAAAAACAAAAACTAATTTAAGCATTTTTAGGTAACATATTCACAATGATATTTGGATTACGGGCCGTGCATGACGCATTCTTTTCAAAAAGTGGTACAAACAATAAGAGTCGCTCATTTAACCTAGTCATAACATTCCTTTTGCATCTGATTGTTAATGTATCTGCAACATTGTCATTGACAACGATAACATGGCAAGAGAAAACTCTCTGGGATGTCTTCCTTTCTTTAAACGAAATTCAGGAGACATTCAAAGATCTTGGGATAGAAATTAACTTTAAATATTCGAAAGTATTTCACTACATTTATACTACTTCCACTATTGTAAGTTTGATTGGACTTGCCACAGTGGACTACTACATACAAACCCCACAATTTGTTGTAACTGAAATACTGGGGTTTGGCTTGGCTTGTTCTTTATTATTTGGAGGATGTATTTTATTTTTCGATTATCTGCTTGCTTTTTATGAAATCTATCTTTTAATGAACGACCACATTATCAAATTTAGATTTGAAAGTGATGTGGAAATAATTAGAAATCACATAATTGTGGTAGCTAAGGTCAGCCACTTACTGAAAACATGTCAGATAAAAATTGGGAGATGTTTTTCCGTGCCTGTATTTATGAACAGCTTCAACGTAATAATTTTTTTGTTTTTGTCAGTTCTAAGAAATTTCGGGTATGTTTCAAATATTGGTACAGATATAAAATGGTTTATTGTGATGTTTTTCATTTACAACGTGACTGCTGCAGTTTTATGCGATATTCTCTACAATCAGGTAAGGATTTTAGGTTTCATAATAAAATAAAAATTAAATGTATTTTTACAAATTATGACTTTTAGGCGAATATAAGTAGACGTGAACTATCTGCTCTTCCCATTTTCCAATATAATGACTGCACAATTGAAGCTGTGAGAGAACTTGTTTTGATTTTTTTTCAAGAAATTGACTGACTTTTCTGTTTGATTTCAGATTAATACGTTACTGTATCAGCTCTTACATCAAAATGAAAGAATTAAAGTTGCTGGATTTTATGAAATTAAGATCAGCAAATTGCTAGGTGTAAGTTCGATTGCTTAGATGGCGGTATACCTAATATGTTTTTCACGGTCCTCATGTGAATAGCTCTTGTGAATAGATAGATTTTGTCGGTAGAAGAGATTATAGAAAAGAGAGATTATTGGGATCATGTTAGGAATTGGGATAGAAATTGGGTTTGATTAGCGTTAAGCAGTCGAATTTCCTTACATTGGAACTAATGAAGCAAAGCTCGACAAATCATAAAAATATGCAATTATGCATGACAGTACCCTATTTTAAACTTGCTCTTAATACGTACATAAAAAAATAATAAAAATATCGATGATCTCCTAAGTACCAGAATCTATTTGTAATGAATGTTCCACTTACAAACATTGAATGGGGAATTATTATAAATTTGTACAACGTTTTGTTGAAGTTACAAAAACTGTACCTAAGTTTCTCATAACTGCATGCGTGAGTTTTTTTCCAAACAACTTTATTCTTGGAGGGCATGAGGGCTGTAAAAGACAAATGTATGTATTAAACTATAAAATATAACATTATTTAAATTATTTTTAATTCATTATAAATTTTTCAGCAACTAAAAACTGCTACCGCCTTTGCTGTTCTATTTCTTCAAATGCGTGGAAATATTTAATTGACTAACACTTAGGAGTAGAAGTAGTTTTTCGAAGTAAGTGATGGGAGTACAATTATAAAAAAATCAAACATACCTACTATACCTCAGTCGACCAACAGATATAGTAATAAAACTGCGCAACAAACTTTTAAAGTCCAAGTAGTCACATCTGTAGGCAGATAGTGCCTTATTTATTGGTTACCTGGTTCCTGTAAACCAATGAGAAGGGCATTCTAAGGTTTGTGTATATAATTCTTGTGTATAAGGTCTGCCTACCTGGATTGTAAACTTACCGCGCACTTTTATTACTATATCTTTTGGCCGACTGAGGTTTTGTAAGTGTATTATAGGTATTATTTTTTCTTTACATAGCTAGGTACATACAGAAGTAACTACTGTCCCTACCTTTTTTATGTCACAACAAAAATTACTAGAATAAAAAAGATTCGTTTCCATAATAAGAAGTTTTATTAGGGAATCTCTATATAACTATAAGAAATGCAGAAAAATTGACCGCACATCCTTAATATATTTTTTGAGTTCTTTGAGAAAACGTCAATGTTGAAAACAAAAATAGCACTATCGTCTTTTGTTTTCGAGTTATTGACAAAAACTCTTGTCGACTTTTCGTTTTTTATTCTCTCTCCTTTACTAATAGAATTAGAGGGAAATAATTTACAAATTCTAAAGACACATTTTAAAAGTAATTTTTAGAAAGAAAATAATTTATTTCTTCGAGTTCTATTAGTAAATGAAAGATAATGGAAAAACGTAAAAACTAAAAATTGAGTTTTTGTCAATAACTCGAAAACAAAAGAAAAGAGACGATAGCCAATAATTTGAGTTTTCACTATTATTGAAGTTTTCTCAAAACAAAAAAAAAAAAAAAAATAACTCCCTACCAAATAATGTTCCTCGGGTGAAACTAAGTCAACTTATCTTTGTCAAAAATTCCTTATTTTGACCACTAGGACATGCCAAAATGTCAATTCTGAAATTGTTATTTGATTATAAAAGCTAAACCGCTGGAGCGATTTTGATAAAATTTGGTGAGACGTTGTAGTTATGGAATAAAAAGTTTAATACTAAAATTACTCATGACCTTAATTCATTGGCGTAGATCATGGGCTTTTCAGGTATCACATTGAATTAAACATTTTTAAATACGAGCGTAGATTATTCGACTAATTTTTGACAAAAAGGTACATTTTATAAAAGTCGCCTAACCCTATCGTTTAGATTTATGTTGATTTTTATAGAAAATTTCGTACTTTTCATAGAAACAAATTACGTTTCGACATTAAAATGCGATTTAAGTACCCAAATGCGATTTTGAATGTTGAAATGTTGAAGTGTAAATTATTTTTATTATCTTATGTACCTAAATCAAGAAGATTCCATGAAACAAATACAAATTTTCCTATTAAAATCAATATTCAAATATGATTATTTTCTAAACGAAAATGTTAGGGGCGACTTAGTACCTTTTTAGTAGAAAATGAGTCGACCAATCTACCCTAAATACTTATTTAATTTTTTTTTATTCCATTGTCATATAGAAGCCAAAGGGTGTTAATCCTGAAAAAACCATGATCTACGCCAATGATTTAACGTAATGAGTAATTTTAGCATTGCATTTTTTGTCCCATAAAACCATAACGTTATACCAAATTTAATCTAAAATCGCTTCATCGGCTTCGCTTTTATAATCAAAAAATAATTTCAGATTCGACACTTTGACATTGCCTAAAGCCTAAAGGTTGACACTGAACTAGAGCTTAAAGCGCTGAACCAACTCCACAAGCTTTTTGAATAACATGGGATCTCGAAGTGGTCATCTCTAAAGATTGCTTTTAGTTTAGAATTTCCAGTTCAGTCATAGTGAAGGATGATACCAAGCAAAAAATGGGACCAAATGACTCTTTTTTCAAAACAGTTCTGTGATAAAAATAATCTACACATTGAAGATTTTTTTACCACAAATCAACAAAAATATAATAGTGTAAGTACTGTAATTCGTAAGTACTGTAATTCGAACGCATGTAGTGTGTCGAAAATATTCTAGTTTGATATATCTTATCAGACCATCACGTAATCAGTAATCATGAAACAATATCAGTAACTGACTGAAAAATTCCATTACAAATATTTATGGGATAGAAAAATTTTTCTAATAATTGTCTTGTTCCTTGAAGTTTCGGCAGTATAAAATTAATATACTGCTGTGATCCAAAAAATCGAGAAAATATTGATATTTTAACTACTGGATTGAAAGTATGAATTTTATAAGAAAATTCTTCAAGAGTGACAAGAAAAAATTTGCGAATTTTTACGATAGCATTCGTGGAACATATTACATCTCTTATGTCCTTGGTCTAGTTCACTATAGAAGGAAATATAATAAGGATAAGGATACATTTACATATACTAGAACAAGCAGTAAAGGGAACTTTTTTGTCATAATTGGTAAGTTAACCAACATTATTGTATGACCAAACTAGAATAGTCTACCCAGGTTATATAAAAAAACGTAAACTAAAAATAATATAAGCATACTATTGTTTGTCTAATAGTTGCTAAATGATCTTTTTCATACCTGTGGTAACAGCTAAATCTAATTTAAGCATTTTTAGGTAACATATTTATAATGATATTTGGATTATGGGCCGTGCATGATTTAATGTTCTCAAAAAGTGGTATACAAAATAAAAGTGAATCATTGAACCTAACTATGACATTCCTTTTGCACCTGATTGTTAATGTGTCTGCAACATTGTCATTGACAACGCTAACATGGCAAGAAAAAACTCTCTGGGATGTCTTCCTTTCTTTAAACAAAATTCAGGAGTTATTCACAGATTTTGGCATAGAATTAAGCTTTAAATATTCGAAAGTATTTAACTACATTTTTACTATTTCCACTATCGTGAGTTTGATTGGACTTGCCACGGTGGACTATCACATACAAACTCCAGAATATGTTGTAACTGAAATATTGGGGTTTGGCTTGGCTGCTTCGTTATTATTTGGAGGATGTATTGCGTTTTTCTTATATCTGCTTGCTATTTATGAAATATATCTTTTAATGAATGACCACATTATCAAATTTAGATTTGAAAGTGATGTGGAATTAATCAAAAATCACATAATTGTGGTGGCTAAGGTCAGCCACTTACTGAAAATATGGCAGATAAAAATTGGGAGATGCTTTTCCGTGCCTGTATTTATAAACAGTTTCAACTTTATGTTTTTTTTCTTTCTGTCAGTTCTAAGCAATTTCGGTTATGTCTCAAATATTGGTACAGATATAAAATGGCTTATTGTGATGTTTTTCATTTACAATGTGACTGCTGCAGTTTTATGCGATATTCTCTACAATCAGGTAATGGTTTTATAATAAAATGAAACCTAAATACATTTTTACAAAATAACACAATTTTCAGGAAATAATAAGTAGACGTGAACTATCTGCTCTTCCCATTTTTCAATATCATGACTGCACAATTGAAGCTGTGAGTGGACTATTTTTGCTTTTTTTTTCAAGAAAAAGACTGACTTTTCGGTTTGATTTCAGATCAATACGTTACTGTACCAACTCTTACATCAAAAGGAAAGAATGAAAGTTGCTGGATTTTATGAAATTAGAATCAGCAAATTGTTAGGTGTAAGTTCGACTACTTTAACGACATAATGCTTTTCATGATCTTCATGTACCTCTTCTGTAATAGGTGAATATTGTTGGTAGAGGAGATAGAGACAATTGTAAACATGATAGGAAATGCGAGGTGTTTTATGTGATGAGCAGGAACAGTGGATTTTCCTTATTAGTCATTGTAATAAATGAAACAAAGCATAAAAAATCATAAAAATATGCACAAAAGTTTAGATATTCTATTTCAAAATTGCTCTTAATACATAAAAAGATCGATTCTTTGTACCTACCTGCATATTTTTAACGCATTGTTCCACTTATACTGAACCATTGAATTGTGAACTAGGTAAATAAATTCCTGCAACGTTTTGTAGAAGTTGCAAAATTCATAAGTTTTTTCACAACCGCGTAAGTTTTCTCCTAAAAAAATCTGGAGGGCATGATGATTGTAAAAGGCAAAGCGAATATTTAGTATTAAAAAAACAATTATTTAATTCATTTAAAATATTTCAGCAACTCAAAACTGCTACCGCCTATGCTGTTCTATTTCTTCAAATGCGTGGAAATATTTAATTGACTAATAACACTAATTAGGAGTAGAAGTAGTTTTTCGAAGTACGAGTAAGTGATGGGAGTAAACTTATAAAAAAAAAATCAAGCATACCTACTAGTAAGTGTATTGTAGGTATTATTTTTTCTTTTTATAGCTAGGAACATACAGAAGTAACTACTTTCCTTACCATTTTTATGTCACAATAAAAATTTCTAAATTTAAAAAAAATTCGTTTCTATTCTAGGGAATTTCCATAACTATAATAAGAGATACAAAAAAATGGATCGCGTATCCTCGATCTCTTTTTTGAGTTCTTTGAAAACTAAAATTTCACTATCGTCTTTTGTTTTCGAGATATTGACAAAAACTCGATTTGTCGATTTTTAATTCTCTCTCCTTTACTAATAAAATTAGAGAGAAATAATTTACAAGTTCTAAAGACACTTTTTAAAAGGAATTTTTAAACAGAAAATAATTTTTTTCTTCCAGTTTCATTAGTAAATGAGAGATAAGGAAAAACGTAAAAATCTAAAAATCGAGTCTTTATCAATAACTCGAAAACAAGAGACTATAGCCAAAGTTTTCACTATTATTGAAGTTTTCTAAAAAAAAAGAGATCGAGGATGCGCGGTCCATTTTTCTGCCTCCTGTATAGTTATGGGGGATTCCCTATTAAAACATCGAAATTAGGTCACCCTCTAATGTTTTCAAGGGATCTACGTAGCTCAGTGTCATATGTCACGACCGGATGAATTATGTTTTGGATTCTAGTTGTTTGTTGGAATTTAAAATATACATAGAGATGTTCGAGATACTTTCTTCTTAACCAAAGGAATGCCTTTTCATTAAAAAAATGGGTCATTCGTTTTATTCTACAGTTCTACATTCATTCTAACTTTATAACAGTCGCCTAACCCTATCGTTTGGATTATGCTGATTTTTATATGAAATTTCGTAATTTTCATTGAAAAAAATTAATTTACGTTTCGACATTGAAGTGCGATTTTAAGTGCCCAAATGAGATTTTGAATGTTGAAATGTTGAATTGTGAATTATTTCAGATTCGACACTTTGACATTGCCTAGCTGCCTTTGGACTTAGATAAGTTGACTTAATCGACAATTAGTTTCACCCGAGGAACATTTGGTAGTGAGCTGTAAAGTCATTTCAGGGATACCCGGTATGTTATCGAACTGGAGCTTAAAGCTCTGAATCAACTCTTAAGCTTTTTGAATAACATGGGATCCCGATGGGGTCAGCTCTAAGATTGCTTATACCTAGTTTAAAATTTCCAGTTCAGTCATCAATAGTGAAGGATTATACCAAGCAAAAAATGGGACCAAATGACTGTTAAAAATAGTTCTGTGATAAAAATAATCTACACATTGAAGATTTTTTTACCACAAATCAACAAATATAATAGTGTAAGTACTGTAATTTAAACGCATGTAGTGTGTTGAAAATATTCTAGTCTGATATATCTTATCAGACCATCACGTAATCATGAAATAATATTACATTTATACTATTTTGACTTCGGTAAGTTTGATTGGACTTGCCACGCTGGACTACTGTATACAAACCCCAGAATTTGCCGTAGCTGAAATACTGGGGTTTGGCTTGGCTGCTGGTTTATTATTTGGAGGATGTATTTTATTTTTCTTATATCTGCTTGCTTTTTATGAAATATGTCTTTTAATGAACGACCACATTATCAAATTTAGATTTCAAAGTGATGTGGAATTAATAAAAAACCACATAATTATGGTGGCTAAGATCAGCCACTTACTGAAAACATGTCAGATAAAAATTGGAAGATGTTTTTCCGTGCCTGTATTTATAAACAGCTTCAACTTTATGTTTTTTTTCTTTCTGTCAGTTCTAAGTAGTTTCGGTTATTTATCAAATCTTGGTGCAGAAATAAAATGGCTTATTGTGATGTTTTTCATTTACAACGTGACTGCTGCAGTTTTATGCGATATTCTCTACAATCAGGTAAGGGTTTTATAATGAAATGAAACCTAAATACATTTTTACAAAATAACACAATTTTCAGGAAATTATAAGTAGACGTGAACTATCTGCTCTTCCCATTTTCCAATACAATGACTGCACAATTGAAGCTGTGAGTGAACTCTTTTTGCTTTTTTTTTCAAGAAATGGACTGACTTTTTTGTTTGATTTCAGATCAATACGTTACTGTACCAGCTCTTACATCAAAAGGAAAGAATGAAAGTTGCTGGATTTTATGAAATTAGAATCAGCAAATTGTTAGGTGTAAGTTCGACTACTTTAGCGATATACTGCTTTTCATGATCTTCATGTACCTCTTCTGTAACAGGTGAATATTGTTGGTAGAGGAGATAGAGACTATTGTAAACATGATAGGAAATGCGAGGTTTTTTATGTGATGAGCAAGAACAGTGGATTTTCCTTATTAGTCATTGTAATAAATGAAACAAAGCATAAAAAATCATAAAAATATGCACAAAAGTTTAGATATTCTATTTCAAAATTGCTCTTAATACATAAAAAGATCGATCCTTTGTACCTACCTGCATATTTTTAACGCATTGCTCCACTTATACTGAACCATTGAATTGTGAACTAGGTAAATAAATTCCTGCGACGTTTTGTAGAAGTTGCAAAATTCATAAGTTTTTTCACAACCGCGTAAGTTTTCTCCTAAAAAAATCTGGAGGGCATGATGATTGTAAAAGGCAAAGCGAATATTAGTGTATTTTTTAACAAAAAAATACACTATTGAGGACGACATCACTTTCCAAAAATCACCCAAACTCATCAAATGTCCACCGATCGTGACCCCCAGATCACGAAAAAGTGGTTTTCCAAAATTCACCTGCCCACGATATATATATATATATTTATATATTTATATATATATTTATATATTTATATATTTATATATTTCTCCAAAATCGCGAAATTTCGATTTTAAAAACGCTCCTGTGGCTTTATCTTTTAAGATTAGTGAACGAAATTTTGGGTCCTTGTAAAGCTTGGGAATGACGTTGGATTTTCGTTGAAAAACTTTCCAAAAGTCCCATCACTTCTACAGGGTGTCCCTTCAAAATTCCAGGTATCCGGTTTTTGTCACCTCATTTCAGGTCGCAGTTTTCAATCTAGGAGACTGAAATTTTTGTGGAAGTAAGATATCCACAAGGAGTGGTCTGGTATTGCACTTGAGCAAAATCGATCGAGCCGTTTCAAAATGGCGGCCATTTTAATTTTTGGAAAAAGGACTATTTTTTGAACCCCTGTATAAGCTAGATAAAAAAAGAGTTTTATATCAAATTCACAATATTGGAAGTAAATGACTTGAAATTTAATTTCATGCAACAAAATTTGCATTTTTTCTATTAATAAGCCAGTGGCGTGGGTAGGAAAAGGGTAAAAATGGCTAAATTTCTCCAACAATTTATGAGCACATTTTTGAAGTAATTAAACTGAAATTTTTACAGTAGACAACTATACTAATAGACTTAAACCCTTGAGAATTTCAAAAAGTAAATAAGAAAAATGGCGGAGATATTCGATTTTTTTTTACATGATGTTTTTTATAAATTAATTTCTCTAAATTTTTAAAAACGCTCCTGTAGCTTCATCTTTCAAGATTAATGAACGAAATTTTTTACTCTTATCAACCTTAGGGCTGACGTTTGATTTTCGTAAAAAACATTTTCCTAGAGTTGTGTTACTTCTACAGGATGTCCCTCCGAATTTCAGAAAAAAAAACCGTCCGTGAGGCACGGTTTCTGGTCGAAGTTTTCAATCTAGAGCACTGAAATTTTTTTGGTAGTAAGATACCCTCAAGTAGTCGTCTGGTACTGTATTTGAGTAAAATAGGTAAAGACATTCCAAAATGGCGGCCTTTTCAATTTTTGGAAAATGGCTAGATTTTGAACCCCTAAATAGGCAAGATCAAAAACTTTTAAACAAAATTAACAAGATTGGAATAAATTTATTTGAAATTTGAGCTAATGCAGTACAATTTGCATCATTTCTATTAATAAGCCAGAGGCGTGGGTAGGAAAAGGGTAAAAATGTCTACATTTCTATAAACATTCATGAGCTTATTTTTGAAGGAATAGAACGGAAATTTTGATAGTAGACAACTATACTAATAGCATATTTAACCTTCAAAAATTTCAAGAAGCAAATATAAAAATGGCGGAGATATATTCGAATATTTTTAAATGATGTTTATTCCTCTAAAATTTCAAACTTTCGGTTTTAAAAACTCTCCTTTCAGTTTTTTCCGAATTTATTAAAGGTAGTGTAAAAAATAGTATTTTTCAAGTAAAGTTAGCCAGTGGCGGGCATAGGAAAAGGGACAAAATTGTAAAATTTTGCCAATTTTTTTGATTTTTAAATTTAAAAATCCATTCTAAGGCACGTGTTGAAACGAAATGAAATGAAATTATCACAGAAAATTTTTCACATTAAAGCACTACGCTAACATGACATGACTATGGAAAATTTCAAAAAGCCAATAATTTAAAAAGCGGTGAAAATATTCATAATTGAATCGCATAAAAATACACTATTTCTGCGATTGATGCGCAAGAAGGTTTTTAGTATTAAAAGAACAATTATTTAATTCATTTAAAATATTTCAGCAACTCAAAACTGCTACTGCATTTGCTGTTTTATTTCTTCAAATGCGTGGAAATATTTAATTGTACAGAACTTAGTACATTTGAACAAGATTTCCGAAGAAATATCGATCAAGCTTGAACACCAATCATCTAAGTTGGATACTTAATTAGGCCCTTACTTATATTTTGACATTATTACCAAATTTCGCACTTAAATGTATTTTCCTAGAATAAGTTAAATAAAAATGAAATAAATGAAGATAAATAAATTAGATAAAAATAGCAAAGTATAGCTTTACTTTTGGTGCCAGGACACGCAGGTATAAACTGTAACGGGAAAGTTGACAACCTAGCAAAGCGAGGAGCAAGAAAGCCGCTCATAGTGTCCATAATCTTTTTGCGGACCAGGAGAAAATGTTATCAAAGACAAAAAAAAAAAACTTAAAAGTGAACCTCTCGTGAAATACCTGCCAGGATTAGGATAGGCCAAATTTATGCTTGTGAAATATAACCAAAAAAGATTTGACTCAAGAAAAGCGGTTTGAGAATGCTAACAGGTTTTCTCACAGGGCATTGTAGAGTAGGAGCACACATTAGTAAGATTGTGGCTACAAAATGAAATCTGTAGATTCTGAATGAAGAGCGGGAAGAAACCCCAATACATCTCCTGGTCCTTGCAGTACAACAGAGAAAATTCCGCTGTATAGGTCTCTCAAAACCTGCGGAAAAACTTACCATCTTTAGAATCGACGAAAATTATGAATCTCCTCCGAGAACTGGAACTGAATGGGAGGCATAATCGACCAGTCCAAAGGATTGGACGAGCCCAACACTGCAACAGGGTGAGGACCTGCCTGCACCGGGAATGTCTCTCTTTAAGTATTGGTTGCAAAGATGACACCATCAGGTGCTATCATTTACCATTATAACAATAATTAAGGAGAAGAGCGAAAAGGCTCACGAACGAGGTAAAAAAACTGAAAAGAAAACAAAAAAACTAATGGGAAAATCAAACACCCTGTAATACGAAAACTCAATTAGAACTATTTTAAATAACGAGTCTCATTTCCTTACCAACTAACGAATCAATTGGGTTTTCTACTTCAAATGGCCGCCGTCATAAAACAGGGGCTGACTTCCTGTTTTTTCGACATTGCCTCAGCAACTCAATATTGCTCTTTCGTGAGCGAAATTATAACATATTTGCTATCGAACAATAAAGAACTAGATCGACATACCTGTTATCTTTTTACTACATCACAAACGATTAAAAAGCTGGATTAATTAACACAACGATGTTCACAGTTCACGTGCTAACAGTTCACCTTTCAAAAGAGTTTCTTAATAAATATCTTAATCATAGGAAGAGAAATGTTCAGAAATTAATAATTGATATTAGAGAATAACCTAATAAAAGAAAAAGCGCACTCTACAATATGCTAAATTTCATTCTTCATATTCAAAGCAAATATGTTTTATCATTGATAAGTTCTAAAACGATTAGTGGAAAAATTCAGCGGCGACGATGCTAGATATGTAATTAATCAAAAATAGTGTTCTGTGATATTTTATCATCACCATCATAATATCGTGTGATAGTGTAAGTAGAACACACCATTACGATTATTGACATCAGGAGTGGAAAACATAATATAGGTAATCATTTTTAACATAATAGTTTCCTGGGGACTCGGTGATGATTCTAAGCATTGCGAAATAATTACCTGGATTGGGAATATGAATATCATAAAGAAGACCAATAACAGCTTTGAAGAAAGATCTGGAAATTTTTACGGGCACTTTCGCGGATCGTACTACCTATTTAAAGTGCTTGGTTTAGCGCCATACATTAGAAAGTATGATAAGGAAAAGGATTCATTTACTTATTCTAGAGGGAATATGAAATGGAACTTTCTTATTCCAATTGGTAAGTTGATGTGATGATGATATCCTAATGTATATTTATGCTTCGCCCAACGAAAATTACATAGCAAGAACGAAAAATAAACATTAATATTTTTTCGTAGTTCATGCAGATCTTCTGGTTGTATTGTTCTTCGTTCGACGGCTACCATGTGCTTTCCAAACCTCTGCCAAATTTCCTGGAGTTCAAAGGAAGCTATGAAATAATTTTTAGAGCATCAAATTATCAATTCTTTCACCTTTCAAAATTTTAACCAATTTACTTCCTTGTAATATTATTTGATTGCGAAGAAAATTGAAGATAATGTTCAATGCCACAGAGCTTTATGGCATAGATTTCGGCCTGGAAAGTTGTTGCGTGAAGGCTCAGGCTCGAAAAGACTCTCTTCTTCTAGATAGCGCTACACACCACAGCTCCAGTTCCAGTTCTTATGAATGTATTTGATTCAACGGTGAACCAACTGAGTTATCCACCCTCACGTCTCTTCCCGGGAGAAGGATCACACAAGCAGAGCGGTTTAGGAAAGTAACATGTTTTCAACTAAACACCAAGATATACAATACGAGAAACTTCTCTTGAGATATGAAAATTTTATTATTTGTTGTTTTTTATAAATATTTATTGAAGTTTTTTTATAATGGCCGTCATTTTGAAGTCCTAAATTAGTGCGTCTCAAATTACGTCATTCTTAGACGTCTTTTTTACGTCAACAAATTGGATCTTTGATCTGTGACATTTCGTCGTTACATTTACGTCAATAAATTCGTCATTCGACGTCTGCGAATAGCAAAAAATTACGTCTTATAAACGTTGCTTTGCTATTATTTGGTGGACGATAACAACATCGATGAATTTCGAAAGCCGTTCGTTTCTCCTTATTCTTGAGTTCCCTTCTTGCAGCCGCAAATAAATTCAATCAAAAAGTTCAAATTCCGCGAACAAATGCAATTTTCGTTGGAGTCAGATGCTATAAGTAATAATATGTAGTAATATAAAACTGAAATTAAATTCTGTTTTAGTCAACATATTCATAATTATATCTGGATTTTACGCCGTGAATGAAATACTAACCCCGAAATATGAAAAACAATTGTTAAGCAAGTTAATGTACAATGCGCTTCATATCAGTGTAAACTCAAGTGGAGCATTGTCGTTAATAACAATAACACTGCAAGAAAAAAATCTTTGGGATATCTTCCTATATCTAAACGAAATTCAGGAAATATTAACAGAACTTCGTATAGACTTTAACTTTACATATTCGAGAACATTTCAGTACATATCTGTAATTATTACCAGTACAAGTTTGGTTGTTCTAGGCACACTGGACTGCTTTATACAATCCCCTGAATTTACTGTAGCTGAGTTGTTCGGATTTGTCGTAGCAGCTATCATAATTTTTGGGAGTTGTTTGTCTTTTTTCACATATCTGCTTGCCTATTGTGAAATTTACAAACTAATAAACGACAATTTTTCTAAATTTATATTTGGAAGTAACGTTCAAAATATTGAAAAGCACGTTACTTTAGTGGCGAAGGTGTGTCATATGGTCAAAGCATGTGAAATTAAAACTGGAGCTTGCTTCTCCGTTCCTGTTCTTTTTAGTAACATCATTGTTATGATGTTCGTTTTTATGTCAGTCTTAAATAATTTTGGTTATTTGTCGGACGTTCATACAGACATAAAGTGGTGGATTATTCTCTTTGCAATTTATAACGTTACTGCTGCAATTTTATGTGATGTTCTCTACAATCAGGTATAATAAGACTGTTTAATTAGCGTAAAATAAATTTAAGGGTACAGTTTATTTTCTTGCAGGAGAAAAGATTACGATATGAACTATCTGCCCTCCCTATCACCCTATACGATCATCACAAGATTCAAGTTGTAAGGGGAACTAATTTTCTATATTTTAAATGAAAAAAATCTTATTTCTATAATTTTCTTTAGATCAATACAGTCCTCTACCAGTTATTACATCACAACAAGAGAGTACAAGTTGCTGGATTTTTTGAAATTAAAGTCAGCAAATTGCTACATGTAAGTTGAAATGCTTTTGTAATCCATTATCGTATCACTATCTTGAGAGAATTTTTTATATCGAGCTAAAATGTGACACTTTTATCATGACGATATAATGAAGAATTTTTACTTTTTCATTACTTCATTGGAAATGTCTTCTAAAAATTATTTAAACGTTTCTTATGAGTAATTTATAGATTTAACAAAACTTTCAGCAAGTGAAACTAGTAACTGGATTTGCGGTACTATTTCTGCAAATGCATGGAAATATTTAACCCAATATAGAAGATGGTAAGCTAAGAAGACTTAATTTAACCCTTTTCAGAATCGAAGAAACTGTTAAATTTTTCAACAAATATAATAATTATCAAAATCGAAGTAATTGAAGTTAATAAACAATAAACCTTCTCAATACTTTTTATTTTATTCCATCAGATAAGAGTAATTTCTTATTAATGTTTTTTTAATAATGTTTCTTATAATGTTATTAATGGTGATAATATACTTCTAGTTAAATTAAAACTTGTCATCAGTCATTCCTAGTAAAAAGCATTCAATACCTTTACCAGACCGCGCGGTAAAAAATCCATAACCAACTATGAAAGTTATCATAGATTGATTATGCGGGATTCCCGATAATGGAGACACTTCGCTTTAAGGGAAAAGGGTTACCTAGTCAACACAACCAGGGCGACGTGGTAGAAAATCGGTAGCCTTATATTTATCGGTATAACTTTCAATTCCACCCCCGAGAAAATTTAGGGGAGGTAAAGAACGCTATTTAGCAGCAAGGTAGCTCAAATTTAAATTAATTTATTATTTTGGCAATGCACATACATGAACAACATCACAAGTAAAAGGTATAGGTAAATCTTAACAGTTTTTATCAATAAATAGAATAAATAATTTTACAAATAATAAATATAAATTGCAATAACTACAAATAAGACAATAATAAATAATAAGAATATTTAAATATCACAAAAAGGACAATTGCAACAGATGATGAAAGTAGGGTAAATATAAATAATGAGTGTAAAATGTAAGATTGCAATAATTATGATAAATAATAATAGGTAATAAAAACAATAATGAAACATCAGGGTGGGCCATCGAAAAGGTAACAAGCCTAATAGTTTGGAAAGTGAAGATGTATGCGACAAACGCCGAAAAAAGTCGATTTTGTTATCGAGGGGGACATATTTTCGTGACAAATTTAACTACCCAAGTTCACCCCCTTGGCAGGGGTAGCTACCCCTTTGCTTCATAGGGAAAAGATATCGAGTGATATATCATTTGAAAGCTATTTGAATTCTCTTTACAACGATATCCAACATTTTGGATTTCACTTACATACAGGGTGGCCCAACGAAAACGTAACTCGTCTTAATCACTTGTATGTAGGCCAGCCTGTATGTAAGCGAAACCCAAAATGTTGGATATCGTTATAAAGAGAATTCAAATAGCTTTCAAATGATGTATCACTCGATATCTTTCACCTATGATGATAAGCAAAGGGGTAGCTACCCCTGCCAAGGGGGTGAACTTGGGTAGTTAAATTGGTCACAAGAATATGTCCTCCCGATAACAAAATCGACCTGTTTCAGCGTTTTTCGCATACATCTTCACTTTCCAAATTATTAGGCTTGTTACCTCTTCGATGGCCCACCTGTATAATAATTGCACATAAAGAGAGTACATTGAAACCTTAAACTATTAAATAAAAGATGGACCAAGACATAAACACTGAAAAAGTGTTCCGACATCCCTCTCTCTCCAAACAAGACTGTTCAAAACAATGAATGTCAGATCAATAATGAAACTGGCACTTACAATGAAAGAGCGCAACCTCTCCAGTGTTATTGGTGTGCAATAAACATCGATGGATCCTTTATACCCGTTTTACTTTGCTACATCTGGCAACATGAATGTTTACATCCTGTCAGACCGTTTGTTTACATAATACCATAATAAGAGTTCGTGTTTTTCAAACAGTTGTAAGTTCCTTGTTATTTATATTTTCAGCTCTAGCTTTCACTCGTTTTAAGCTTTAATAATTAATTTTTCAATTAAGTTGAAAAAAAGTGGCGAAAACGTGTTCTGTTTTTGAGAAAACTTCGAAAGAAGGCAAGTCTATCAGTTTCCTACGTAAGCAACGCAAAGCCGTCAATCAAAACAAAGCATACATGGTCATGGGCGTAGCGTAGTGTAAGTGTTTTATCTTTTAATTTGTGGAAAAAATTATTGTTTGACAGTTTTTTTTTTCATTTTCGAAAGCATACTGAATACCTACTCAAATTTTTAAAATGTGGTGAACTTTTTCCATGATCTTTCATTTTTTATCGGCAATTAATTCTTCTAAAATTGAGACGAATTCACTCCCAGCAATATCAGAACAAAACTTTAGTAATACAGGGTATTTTAAAATTAGTGATTAGGTATCTGACATATTTTCAATTGGGTTCGTTTAATTTATTTTTATAATAAAATCAACTAAATATGTAAGAAATTGAAAAAATATTTTAGGTACCTACTGATGTATATTGCTTTCCGACTTTCCTATCGATTTTTTATTTGCTAAATTGTTATTACCTTTTTGTACCTTTTATTTTGTATAGGTATAGGTATAAGTATATATTTTCTTAATTTAATATCTATTAGTATTCCCATAATTTATGTTTTTTGTAACAAAAACTGCAAATAAAATAATAATATTATGAATATTATGATCATTATTATAATTTATGTAATTATTACAATTCCTATAACAGAACTCGAGCGCGCCACTGCCGTTGCGTTCTGTTTGTTTACGTTTTACGTCGTTCCCCTTACCCCGCCAGAAGCGGCATATGAGTGCGGGAGAGAATATCAACAAACCAAAACTGACTTCAAGCTAAGATAGGGAAGGCGCGGTCCATATTTATTAACATAGTCTAAGATTGAAACTCACACGTTATGGTCAATGTACAGATTGCAATGCCTACTAAATTAAAGCCGTGTTAGGGGTGATATTAAAAATAGTTTTCCTTTATCAAGGTAAATATTACTATTACTATACCCATATTACTATGGAAAAAACTAAAGCTATGGAAGTGAAAAGGTAAATTTTAATGATCATGAATGAAACAAATAATAAACAATTAAGTAAAGCAGCAATTTTTGAGTTCACTAAACCTAATGAAACAGGGGGTGATGGTCCCTGTTTGGAGAAGTCAGTTCCCTGCAATTCCATAGAATCAACCCAAACTATTTGATGTGAACTGTGCTAACGCTGGTGCTGGTTTTTCACAAGTCAATACCTCATGGCCGAAGTAACCTGCAATAACTGATACTGAAAAAGCAATTTTGGAGAAATTGCTTCAAATTCCGTCAGTGAAAATATTCCTCCAAACAGAAGTCTGCTTGCCGTTTCTCCGAAATCGCTTTTTTAGTAATGTCAGTTAGTGAACGTTATTTTGGCCCTGAGGTATAGGAACCGCAACGGCGTCTGGTATACCTGGTGGATGTCTGGGGTCTGGTATGTCTTATTGTCGGTTCCTCGTAGCAGAACCGGTCAAAGCTTCCAAAAAGGTCCATAAACAGGCTCCGAAAAGATGGGGGACTCCTTGAAAAAAATCAGCATATTCAGCATCAAGCATTATACACACGTGGTTGATATTATAAGTTACGACCTCCAACGCCTTTGAGAGCTTCACCATTGATAATAATGAGATAATCAAATAATGGTAAAATGAATAAAATAATAGCAATGATGAAACATTAATTATCCGGTAGTAACTCTAACTCCCAGAATTTTCTCAGATACTTGGAAGAAAGTATCGCGTACTTAATATCCAGGCAATGTGGAAAACGCCGTGGGCTATATCTTACAAAGACACGAAGTCCATAATAATAAAAAATTTGGTCTCCAAGTGAACCATGGAAGAACCGCGACTATAATTTTACCTAGCCCTATAATACTTATTAAGTGTGGCACAGAGTCATGTATCAATTATTAAGAAACAAGTAGATACCTTATAATATTATGGACACAGACCATTTCAAGTCATTAAAAACAATGCATTTTATGATAGTAAATCATTTTAGAGCTGTTATTTTAACATGTTCTTAAAGGAAAAGGTGACTAATGGTTTACAAGAAGGTTACCTGTCAAAGTTACAACCTCATTACTGACATAAGGTCGGGGTTTATTAACTTGAATAATATCAGAATAAATAATACAAGTGAATACTGATATGCGGAAGTTATATCACTGATACTGAATCTATTCTATAATGGAAATTACTAATGATGAATTATTACATTTTCTAGTTTATATTGCATAATTAATACATAACAAAAGTAATAATTAGTGTTCTGGAATTGTAATGTAATAATCAATCATATTTGCCTTGCCTACAATAAGTAGTAACAATGCCACCAACCTAACGAATCTATCAATGTAAACAAACAACAGAAAAAGCTGCTATTTGCGACAAAATCTGTGAAAATGGCAGATCACGAGGTGTGACTAAATTTAGTGAATAGTTCTCTTGAGTTAAGGCCACACGAGCAGTATGACTTGTGCCCCCTCCTTCCGTAAAAATTATTTGGAAGCCTAATAAGAAGCTTTTGTATCAAAAATCTTGTGACCATGTTTGTGTAGCGGCCTGCATTAACTTATTGGGAAAAATGGTCCAATAATGGCAAATGAGGAAAGTGAACACAAAACCGAGACTGTTTGTGTCTTTTAATGTTACTTTTTCACCCACGAATCCCATGACATACCAAATTGAATGAGCGGACGGCATTCTTTTACGCGGTAGAATATTGAAATGATTACGAAACAATCATTTACAGAAGTCACACAGTCGCCATTTCTGGAACGATTTAACAGAAATCTGTTCACCTGACCACTGCTCTATGTTTGATTAATGTGCTTAATGGTATTCAATAATATCAAACCTCCACGCCCCCTCGTGAGAAGAAAATTGAATTCTGAAGATTTCCTGCTTCACTGACGAGCCCTATATTTGCCAAAAATGGTAAGAATTGGCACTTGAACTTGGTTTCAAGAAAAAAAGATAAAGTTTAAATGATTTTTCTCAATTTTTCAATTCCACCTTCTACATGTTTATGAAAATGATTAGGAAATTTTGAGATTTCAAGTAACTAACACACGACACAAAAACAACAATAATTTTTATACAGGTAAGAGTTAATAATTTTCTGTTTTTTTTCATAATGTGAATATTTTGATTTCTATGGTTAGTTAATTGATTTTCCGGAGCGCCATCTGCTGCTGAAAAGTTGCGTTTGATTCTCAGATCCTGAAAAGATAGAAGGGCGCTTCAGCCCTCCAGAAATCTCTCTCAGTGAAATTCTACAGGTCGGGAAATCCGTCAGTATTGATTCAGGTAACAGAGCGAAGCTAGAAGAATACTCATGCTAGATGGCGACTAAGTACTCTGGTACCTAAGTTAAAGTTTGTTAGGTTTCTAAATTTCCCAACACAAAGAGCACTTTGTGAGATTCGTTGAAAAAAGTCTCCCTGGTCGAAGCCTAAAATAGATGAATATAATCAATTAGAACCTTGAAAATTTATCAGAGAAAGCCGTTTTATACATTTTTGTGATAGATTCAAAAAATAAGTCCGAAAAAATTGTATAATAGAAGAATTGAATATTTTCCCCGAAATTTCTTATTGATATTCTCACATTCTCATCGTTATGCATCAGAAATCACGTTTTCTGTCAGGTTTTCGCCCAGAACACGCAAACGAAACTAAAATTGAAAATTTGGCCAGGAGATGTATTCGGACTTTCTGCTTGGATGAATTGTATGAACATACACACACATACACACAAATATCTTTTTTAATTTTACCGGTAAGTATTTTATTCACATATTTATGAATAATTTCTGTCACCCATTGCTACGTAAACTGGCCGAAAATCTTTTACTTGATCCTCGACTTAACATTTATTATTTACTGATGGAGCCACCGTTTCATAAGAGTGAAATTGGGAATTTTGACAATAACCATTCATGGGCGGTTGGAAATCTGCATTCAGGGATGAAGGCTACTATACCTACTCAACAAGAATACTTCCAATTTTTCCAGTTAAAACTTGGGTTGAAACTGTTACCGATTCTTGACAGGACTCTTCGTTTTTTTTTTCAGGAAAAGAAGTACTTTTAACAACCTTACAGTTACTTTCTTGGTGATTATCTGGCGACTTTGATAGATTTCTCCGTTGTAATGTGGAGAAATTTCATCCATGAGCTTCTTATAGGGCGATAGCCACATTTGGGTGTGGCCTACCTCTCGCATAAGTCTGTGGTGCGCGAGCTATCTCATCAGAGTTTTGATTCAAACTTTTGGTTAAATTCACATGGTAATGCAGGCTAGTACCGAAGTTAGTAAGAGAACTTTGAGCAACCTTCGCATTGATCGAGAAGCACCTAAATCCTGGTCATCTAAATCGACTTAAACAGCTTAGACTTCTGACTCTCAGGGACCATCACGATTTTCCCAAGATGTAATTGGACATTTTTAAAAGTACATTATGGTACAAGAGAAACTTGCATGTAGGGCTGGAGATTTATTTCCAAGTAAAGTTTGGGCTTAAATTATTGCTAATTTACAGAGAGAGGATCTTTCTTCCAGGAAGATAAGTTGGAAAATTCTTTTGGGGTAATTTTCTTGAATATTAGCTAGCGACTTTGATAAATGTCTTAGTTATGTGGAGAAATTTGGTTCATCCACGATGGTGTTCCTGCCCCTACATATTTTAATATTCTTGCTTTTTGAATAAAAGCTTTTTTACTGCATTTACATGGATGCCAAGGTCACAACCGGACGTGAGATAGAGATAGAGAGATATATCAGATATACAGTGTGTTTGGTAACTGAACAGCCAAAATCAAATGTCATGTATAAAATCATATTTTAAGCATAAAAGAGAGAATAACTTTTTTCACCTTGCCATATCTCATAATTATTATAAAAGAGAGGAAACGAAATAATTGAATATTTATATGTTTTTCCTATAAAGGACACATAGTGACCTCAATGACATCTAATGGTTGGTAGGAATACTTAATAGTTCACTACAAAAGTGCCTTTTTAAAAAACTGTTTATAGTAAAATAATACGCACTTTTTAGACAAGCAAAACTGACAAATACACGTATAAAATATGGATTAAGCTCCTCATTATCACTTATCTCCTTGGGTGTTTGATTAAGTTAATGATTTATAACAAAGATGAGATTTAGTTTATTATTATACGCGTTTAAATGCCTCCTCAAACTTCGTTGAAATTTTCTTTGTACCTAGCTCGATGCACAAAAAAATATTTTCAAAGGTATCGAGCTCACATGAGTCAACAATGAAAACCTACTAAATTGAAAAATTAATTTATTGCAGGAAGTAAAGTAGAAAGCGAGTAGGGCACATAAAATAGAATTCAAAACCTCCAATATATAGGACATTAAAATCCGTATCGATTGGAGCATTTAATTTTAAAGCTTCCCTATGAGATGACTGAAATCAAAGCACTGTGTAAACAAATTTCTCATCAGTTACAGATTGTTCTGTCAATATTTGTAGCGAATGTATTTCGAGGTCTCGTCTATAGCTTAGGGCTATTATCAATTTCATTTCAAATAAATACCCATGCATAGCGGAAAATTTAATTTATATTATAAATTTAAATTTCTGCCGGTTGGGAAGATATCCGAGGGATATTTCAATTACCCTTAATATCCTTAATTCGTTACTGATGCAACCGTTGTCTCTTATTTTAATTTCGTTAATAACTGTAGAGAAACATGATAACTATACATTATAGAACTATTTATATAGGGTGTGGCACTCTTATATAGGTATACGCTTCGATATGAAATACTGCAACCTATAAACCATGCATGATTTTTTTTTATGAAAAAAAAACAATTTTATAAAAGTAACGCTGTTGTGTTTACTACGATATTTTGATTACAGTCTTTTGCTCTTGGTTTTAAAAAAATCCCTATGACCATTATAAAGTTTCAATCTTTGTAACAGATTATAACACACAATGCAGGTCTGGTACACTTCTTTGAAAATATGTTCACTTCAGCCCGGTCTCTCCTTGACGTAATGGATTCCTGAGTCAGACGATGATTCATTTGGTTCTGTCGTAATGCCAAATATCAATTCCTCCGCAGTTTCAATAGCCAGGAGGAAGAAATGAAACTGCGGAGGATTTGGTGTTCGGAATTATATCAGAACCAAACGGGTCATCGTCTGGCTCAGCAATCATTACGTCATCGGAGAGCCTGGCCATTGCGGTTATGGAGATAGCCAGGTATGACGTCACCAGATTCACCTTACAAATTGGAGCGCAATTCCGCCCGGATAGTCAGTTATTAGTGACCACGATAACTGATGCTGAACACGATGCTTATGATGTCTACCGCAGCTGTAGACGTTCGGAACAAATCTCCATGGACCACGGCACAACCGCCCGGAATCAATTACGATTTAAACAGTTCTGAACAGTTACCTCCCCAAATTCACTCTGTGTTAACTATGCTGATGATACAACAATTCTTATTAGGATAAAACCAGGCGACCCTCCTAGTCTGATAGATACCATTCAACTCCCGTTGAAAAGAGCAAGTTTATGGCTCAGGGCCAATGAACTAAAACTTAACTTAGACAAAACTGAACTGATTGATTTTCACTCTAGCCGATCACGTCTTCCACCTTTACCCTCCATACCCACCGATGGTGCCTTGATCGAGCCGAAGGGCGTGGTGAAGTTTTTGGGCTTCCACATCGACCAGAACCTAAACTGGTCGGCTCACACAGATCATTTGTGCCGTCGTCTTGCTAGTGTCTGCTTCCTTCTTAGACGCCTTCAGCACACGGTGTCCCCTGAGGTTCTTCTCTTTGCTTATTATGGGCATTTCATCAGCCACGTGAACTATGGGCTGGCCGTCTGGGGTGGGTCTGAGAGATCTCTGCGAAGGGTTTTTCTTCTTCAAAAGAGAGCGATTAGGATCCTGACAGGCTTGTCAATGCAGCAGTCATGCAGAGGCCATTTCAGGCGGCTTGGACTTCTTACCGTGCCTGCTTTGTATGTCTTCTCTCTGCTCAAACTGATCCACAAAAATCAGGATAGACTTTTACCTTACCGATTCACGCATCACTACAGTACCAGGTTCAATTTGTTTAAACCTCCTACACACCATCTGTCGTCTTCAGAAAGGACATTCACATACGCATCTATCAAATACCTGAACATCTTCAAAATAGATCCTGCAACTGTTGGGTTCTCAGCGTACAGTGCGTATCTCCGGAAACATCTCACGGAGTTGGAACCCTACACTACCTCTGATATACTGTCCTTCCACCCCCCATCCCTACCTGCAGTCTGATATTAAAACACCTAAAACTCAAAGCCTTGATCCATCCATCCTTATCATAGAGATGGAACTATGCCTCGATCGAGAACTGATTTCTTTTGTGTCTCTGCGCGTCTCGACCCTCACTGTTCCCGGCGTTATGCTGACATGCTGTGTGTTTTAAAAATTTTTACTGTTTGTCTTTATGTTTGTTTTTATAATTTCTGTAATGACGCTGTTGTACTGAGCAATGACTGTTGTAATTCAAGTACAATAAAGAAATTTGTAATTGTAATTGAACATCTCACAATTTCTGGTAAGAAATTTTAATCATCTGACAAGAGAGATGTACAAAAAATGTCGTAAAAACCCTTCAATACTCTTGAGTCGTTATCAAAGAGTGACGAAAAAAAGTATAATATACTTTTTATAGTATATTATACTGTGTCCAAGATAAGAATGAACAGCATGGGGATCTTGGAAACCATGAGAGATACAGGATCGGTTATATGAGGGAAAAGATTGGCCACTAAAAGGACAATGCAATGGAAAAAAGATATTTCAAAAATTATTTTTGGTTTTCGAATTATTTTGAAAAAACAAAATTTTTTATTTATTTTTTCTAATTTATTGACGTTATTATTGAAGATAGGGAAAACTGAAATCACATTTCCACTGCAGTCATTGACCAGCTTTTTTTGATATATCATTTTTTTTATCTGACAGTCACATATTGAAGACAGGGAAACAAGAAATACTAAAATTGTAAATTTTGTTTCTTTCGAAAATTATTCGAAAATCAAAAATAATTTTTATCCCTTTCTGTCATTGCATTGTCTTTCTGGTTGCCCAACTTTTTCCTCATCTAACCGACCCTGCGTCTCCCGCGGTTTCCGAGATCCACCTTCTGTTCATTCTTATTATGGACACAGTGCATAAAAAATCATTCTTGTAAATTGATCGAGATAGACATGAAGAGGCGAAGTTGAGAACTCAACTTCTTTAATATTGACAGTTTTAAAGAATTTGTTTTCTTAAATAGAGATACGCCTTCTGTTTGCAAATGTCAATAATTTTTTTTCAAAAGTGTCATGGTTTATATTTTTCGGAAACAAAGTTGTCTTCAGTCTTTTTGTTATTGATGGAACACAAGATTATTAGTTTTCCTTTTATTATTTGTGTTCACTTTTATAAAATTGGTCAGTGTACAATGTCCTTTCAGTCTTTCCTATTTACCTAAAATCTGAAGTCATTCAAGATTATTTTTGATTTTTATATTTTCGATTAAATTATATTTTCTCCTTTTCTCAATATTGGTCGTTCGTGATCGACCAATCATTGTGGGGAATAAATTAGAATTCTCGAGTTCAAATTAATCCCGCCACTAAGCTTATCTCATTTCCCTAAACAATCACTGCATTCAGTGCATGTTCTCTCGGACTGATCTCGGTTTTCAATATGCAAGTAAGGCTGCATCCAGAATTAATCTAAAGCTTGGAGAGCTCCATATTTTACCGTTTTCTTTATTTACAGTGATGAATAAGACGTATTTTTCGATTTTCATATACATATAAATACAACGATTAGAATCGTGATTATCAAAAATCACATAGGTTTCCACGAAACATGTTGTCAAGCTTTAATTACTCGAGTCCGCAGGACGAGGGCAATTATTTGACAACATGTCGAGTGGAAGCCTAGGTGATTTTTAATTAATCACGATTTCACGTGTTGTATTCATTAGATTATAGAGTGAATAATAAAATATGGGAAATCTTCACTAAAACTTGACTTTTAACCTTTTTTTCCACTTTTCATTTTGTAATGTTTGATTGTCATTTAATGAAAACGTATAATTGGTGATTTTTATTGCATCTAAAGCAACCACCAGACAGTTTGTATGGCAACATGCCTCATCTACCAAGGAGAGATGAGGTTTGATTACCGCTGTTGTTAATTCACCGTGTTTGACTATCCATAGCGAGTCACCAGGAAGAGTTATATCAAAACATGTGTCGGAAAATGAAAGGCGTGATTCCTTAGCGCATTCTGAGAAAACGTTTCTATTAACGTGGGTCCCCAAACACACCGCTTTCGAGATACAGGGTGTCAAAATTTTTTTTTTCAGTTTTTTTACGATATCTCAGAAACCGTTTGAGATATAAAACTGAATTTTTGAACACATCCTATCATTATTATTATTATTATTATTATTTACTTTTTGAGATCTAATTCAATTTCTTTCCATATGGCAGTGGCGGAGATTTTAGGGTTTTGCTTAAAAATTTTGAACCCTGATTTCTGGGAAAATTGCCTTTATGAAAACAAATTTTAAACCGTCAATGTTTTCTACATAAAGATCATGTTCTTGTTCAAAAGCTTTAATGTGAACTGCTTTTGAGATAAACAGTATTTTATGATGAAAAATATAAAAAGTAGTGACATTTTTGTTTTGGTCAAAATACATCTTCTTTCTGATGATTTTTTTTATAGTGTCTTTCTCTGTCACATTAAAGAATTTAGTTATCTCGCAAAAATTAGATAATATTAATGACAAGATGTGTACAAAAGTTCAGTTTTATATCTCAAACGGTTCCTGAGATATCGTCAAAAAACTGGAGAAAAAATATTTTTTTGACACTCTGTTTAATAAGAACTTTTTTTCTTAGAGCGCACTAGGGAATCACACTTTTCATTTCTCGATACTTGATTTGAAACACCCTGTATATAGGGAAATATTACATTTATATCAGTTGTATAATCAGTGGAACAGTTTGCTCAGTCAAATAATTTTCAAAATTCGGGCTCACCATTGCTATTATTCAGCAGTTTTTCAGGATAATTATTGCTTGTAATCATACCGTATCTTGGTGACAGATGAGAATAATTTCCTATTATGGAGAATAACGAACTATGGTGACGAAATAGAATTTTCGTCGCGCTATCTAACCCAGATAACTATTCCGGTTGTTTATAATTTATAAGTAATTAATAAGTTCTTAATCTGAAAATTAATAAATATATAGTTTAAAAAAGAATTTTCAAAACATCTTTTGAAAAACGAAGCAAAACAAAAACATACGTCAGGTAAAAGTAAAAAAGTACCCATTTTCAAAAATAATTCTCCCAAGTAGATTCGAAATATATTTATTACATCAGGAGAGATTTTATGAAAGAGAAATTTATGGAGAAGGGAAGCGAATCAGCGGTGCATTTTTCAGTTCGAGTTAATATAAAAGCTAAAGTACCCTGAACGGCTACACGGGAAGCTGAGCAGACTCATCAGTTTGCAGGATTTTCGAATAAATGAGCTCTTATGGAGGAATTGTAATTTTATTCTTTCTAAACTCCCCTTTCAGTTGAATTGATCCATTAAAGTCGAACCATTCGAAGAATTAAATAACGCCTTAAATTACAATTTTCAATACAATGGAAAACTTTGATTTTAAAATAAAGGAAAGGTCCATTTATTCTGCAACGATTTAAGGAACAGTAGTTCTGCTAAGATTAAATAATTCCGGCTTTGTAACAGGAAGCTTTTACTGGTAAAAATAATAGAAGTACTATATTAACGAGAACGAAAAGGCGAGTTTTGGAGTATCTAAGTGAATAATAGCCATTCTCCGCGAGATAAAGACGTTTCTTTCTCTACGATTTTATGAAAAAATCGTCATCCCTACAGTTTTCACGTTGTCAGGCTTTTACACGTGTCCAAGCGCGCTTTGCCTATATGTTATTGCTCTGTGCTCTGGCGCTGCGGCCAACTATCCGCTCCACGGTAGCTATAAAGGCGTTCGATGCGGTGATTTCTTGTACCTATATGCGAAGTTGTGATTGGCTCTCACTGGTGATTTTTCTTTTATATTTTCAACGGCTGAGCTGTGATTGACTTGATTACTAAATCAATTTTATTTCATTATTAAACAACTGCATGAAGTCACACAGGATAATGACCGCTTCATTCAATAATCGTAGACAAATAAATAGGAATTGTAGACAATCTTCTTCTGATATATTATTTATTGGGAACATATGAAAAAACCGTCCTGGAGAAGGCGGCATGTGCACGTTTTGTCAATTGAACTTTTCTCGGGAAATGCGTAAGAAAATACAACTGATGTCAAGAGATGGTAGCGCGGAGAAGGACTGGAAAAGAAAAAGATGGGGTTTTCATCAATTTAAAGCCTCTACTACTAATAACAGAATTACAAATAGTACTGCTCTATACAGGCTGTCCCAGAATAACTGTTTTGGGAACATAAACACAATTGTTGTTTTTTTTTTTCTATAAAAACGTATCCCAAACTGTCCGGTTTTTAAAACAAAGGGTGTAAAAAATTGATTTTCTATTAATATATCAAAGATCGATATTATTTTTTTTGCAGATTTTAAGAAAATTAGAAAATTAGGCAATGTTGTTCGTTGTGATAAAGGCGCAAAGTTAGCACTAACTACATGATAATAATTATGAGTTCCAGTGGAGTCCCAGGGGACAGTTTTTCTGATATTGAGAAAAATGTACGCCACTGACTTATTTACAAATTTTATTATTTTTTTCTGCTTAATTAGCAGCTAAAAATATGAATTTTTTATTCCTGATATTTTTTGTATCCTACTTCTTTTTCGAAAAAGAAAATTAAAGCCGCCCCTATGTATGTCGAAAAATTTACAAAATAAGCGGTTTTTTTTTCGAAAACAGACCAAGACAAGAAACAAATCAAGAGAAAAAGAAGTTACATTTTTAGATGTTTAACTAAAAAAAATGTAAAATTTGTAAACAAGTCAGTGGCGTACTTTTTTATATGTAAATTTTTTTTTATACTTTAACACCTTGTATCTTGAAATCCAGAAATTCAAGGACACATATGTTTATAGAAAAAAGCAAAGAATTTATTCAAATCAATCGAATCGAACTAAGACACACTTGATATTGATTATTATAGAACCTTCTGGAAGAACTTTGGGAATAAGTTTATTCTTGACTTCTCTTTTTCTATTATCGGGACATTCGAGGCAGTAATAGCTTATTAGAGCCCTTGGTAGGTTTTTTCCAATAATAAGTATCGAACGTTCCTTTCTATGGCCGAAGGTTTCCTGCAAAAAAATTAAACAAGTAAGGAAGTAGCAGTCAGCTGAAATGATAACATGTCCTGGCAGGGCCACTGCACACAAACTTGGATTTCTGTTTAAGATTAAGACTCTTGTTTTTTGGCTCTTAGTTGATAATTTCTACCTTAAGTTTGTCAAACAAAACAAATTTCCCTACTAAAAATACTTACGAGCAATTGAGAACAGAAATGCAACGTGAAAAATGAGACGGATTAAAATTACTAAAATTCTTTTAAAAAACTCGAACCTTTGACGTTTGTACTCAACAAAGAAAATTCAGTAAAAAGACGTTTGCCTCATTTATTCGAAATGAGTATAAGAAGCGAGGATTTAATTTTAATGAGGCGTTTTTTGCGAACAATCTCGAACATTATTTGATCTGGAACTCCAATATGAATAAAGGTACAGAAGGTATTTATGTGTTATTGAACTTAAACGATGCTTACTAATTCGCATTGTTAGAAATAATTATCTTTTCTTATAACTTATAACGAAGGTTATTTGTTTACTTATATTGAAAAGCTTTTGTTAGAAAAATTTGCGAATCGACTTGCAGAGATAGGTAACTCAATAATGAACCAGAAGAAGAGACAACATCTCATTGTAGCTATATTCTTTACCAAAACAACACCAGGATCGAATTTATTATTTTTTAGCAAGAAAAAATGTCTAATTATTCCCTTATGCTCTACTACTTAGTCTGTGAGTGTCTAAACTCGTCCAGTTTGTGATGTTTTTGAACCATGAAGCAGGAAAGTCATTACGAATATAAAACAAAAAATTCAAAAAGTGTTATTTTATTTGTTGGTTTTACGTTTATTTAATATTATTCATTAATTTTCATTATTTGTTTATTTAATTTGTTTATCATTATTCTTTATTATTTATCTATTTATTGACTATTTTATGCACATTCCTTATTGTAATAATAATTCCTCATTAACCGATCTCACTCCTTAATTCATTTTCTATTTCAAACCGTTTGACAACAACACATAAAGATTCACCTTATAGTACTCGGCGGGTAAGTGTGATGATCTCTCAGGACTCTAATGACGAGTCGCAGCCTCCTATTATTCACCTATACATTATATGCTTGTTTGAAAATAGACGACATTTTTACATTCACAATGTATAATTTACTGCAACATGATTTGGTCCTTCGAGCCGGATAATTAGAGACCAACAATAAATTCCGATCAAATACCGAACAAAAAATATTTAGCACGACCAGAACTTGTCATCTTAACCGTTTGATATTTTCGAAACTCAGCGTTTAAACATTGAAAATCCTTTCGCAACAGATATGCTGTCAACATTAAGGGACAATAGTGTTACTCATTAATTAGTCCAATAAATGAATCCAAAATTACTGTACAATCTGGAAAAAAGGTGGAATAGCACCGATTAAAAAAATATATTTTTTTCCTGGATTCCTTAGGCATTAGGATATATTCCTTTTCCGGGAGGTAATTTGCTCCCTCCCAAAGCACCCCAAATAGGAACAGTGAGAAAAAAGTTGAAAATTCAAAATTTCACCTCAGAAATCGTCTCTCGGGAGCTTTCAGGGTCACTGATCACGAATAGGAGGTCCAAAAGCAAGTGAGAGTGGTTCGAACCCCTAAAAACCACCCCAAATAGTAACAGTAAAAAAAAAAATAAAAAAAAATAAAAATTTAACCTCGGAAATCGTCTGCTGGTTGTTTTCGGTGTCACTGATTACAAATCCGAGGTTCAATAAAAGCAAGATCAAGAAGTGGGTGTGTTAAAAAAATTCAATGTCCTCTCGGAAATCGTCAGCTTAGATAAAATTCTTCTGCTTACGAATCAATTAGTTATCGAAAACGGAAAAAGTTAAAAATTTTATTGAAACTATATCACACAAATTTTTTTGACCTTGGATTGGTGATCAGCGATCCCAAAAACCCCCGAGAGACGATTTCCGGGGCAAAATATAAATATTTTATCACTGTTACCATTTAGGGTCGTTTGGAGGCTTTGGAACCATCCTCACTTGTTTTTAAACCTCGGATTCGTGATAAACGACCCTGGAACCCCCGAGAGACGATTTTCAAAGTGAAATTTTGAATTATGAGAACTTTTTATTCACTATTTGTTTTTAGGGGGCTTTGGTTACTATTTGGGGGACTTTGGGAGGGAGACAATTACTCTAATTTTCTTATTTTTCGAGGTAATGAAGGGGTTAGAAGTTCTAAATAATCCAGGAAAACGAGAATTTTTAAAAGTCGCTGTCTAATCATTTTACATATTTTTTGGCTTATTTACTGGAACAAATAGGTAGGTATGTACCTACATACTCTCCTTCTAAAGGTATGTGGCGATTCCGCGCTTATGCCCAAAATTACAAAAGGTTTTCACTGGCCTGCGTATATTTGAAGATGATTTATTTTTCCTCTATTTAGATCGGCTACAGCAGTATAACGTATAGCAGTATAGTGAAATATAATAATTATAGGTACATTAATTTGATCATAAAAGTGTATTTATAATTCATACAAAATCGACAATAGGTATGAGGTGAAAAATATCAGCAAACCTACACCACGATGACTGTTGTAATCAGTATAACCTTATCCGCTTGATGTTTGGAGAATTGTAGCGGATCTGTAAACGGGTCGAGGTCCCTTAGCCGGTATTGATCTCTCCCTAGGGAGCCCGGCTGGAGTGTTTGCCGTTCGCCGGGAGCGCCCATTCTGGTGTTTGCTCAAGAACGCGTGGAGGACTTGTAGCTCGGAACCGACGTCCCTGTATAACTTCTGATCGGGCTGAAGATTTATCTCAGACTTAATAAACGCATAGATCTATTGTTTAAGCTTAAGCAAAAATGTTACTGCTTTTTTGTTTCAGTATACTTATACAATATTACCCTCCCAAATATTATTTTTTGTAGGACATTTTATCTTGTCCCAACTATGTGATGGATACATTTTTTAAAAATTATCTCCTACCGGAAAAATCAACTAGACTGATGCATGATTTATGAGTTTCTAGATTGAGATATCAGTGTTAGTGATACAGGCCATACGTGATGGAGAGGGAAGCTATTTAGGTCACTTGCTCATATATAATAATTTATCATCAGCACGTATAATTTACAGATCGTTTTTTCTCTCTTATCATTGAAATACCCGGTATGATGAATAAGGGAAAAGTTGTGCAATTTTACCCTTATTAATAATCTGAAACAAAATTTAGGACCCCTTCAGTCATTGCTGAAAAACCTGAAAAATAGAGATTTCTTATTTCACTCATATCTATAATCTATTTTATTTTTTGTATGTTAGGTACCTACCTACATAAGTCATCATCAGCAAGGAAACCAAAAACTTTCAAAATAATAAAAATTATTAATTTTATTATTATTTTTTAGAAAAATAACAACAGTTTATTACCGAATGACGTCAATATGAAGTCATATCGCTTGCCAAGATAACAAATAAAGAAGTACTGGAAGAATGGGAAAAGAAACAGAGATTGAGAAAAAAAAGAAAAAAGAAACACAATTGGTGTGAGGAAGTTGCAGTATTTGGGCCATGTGATGAGGGGCGAGAACTATCTAGTGTTGTAGAACATTATGCGGGAAAAGATAGGTACAGGAAAGAAGAAAAAAGGGGAAAGGGGAAGAAGCTAAGTAACTTGAGGCTGTGGTACAACTGTAGTTCCATTGATAGAGCTGCAGAATCAAGGAAATAAGAATCGCTGTGGTGATTCTTCTTTCCAATCTTCTCAGAGGAGATGACACTTGAAGTAGAAGAAGAAGAAGATTCCCAATACGGAATGATATGAATAATCAATATTGAGACAATTTGACCTTGAAAACACTTAGTCGACTTTGAAAATTTGTACCTAATGTAAGTTAAGGCCTATAAGTTCAGTGTGTGTGTAAAGACTGTTGTGAAGTTAAGTACTCCAACTATTATAGGACCCTAACCTGCTCACTTCTCTTCAGTTTGGTTGTTCCTGTTCAAACGGGTTGGGAACAGTCTGGCCTGTCTAAAGTATAGTTGCCTCCCAATATTTTTCTTAGCCTCTTTGGATCTACTCCCAAATTCCTTCACAACGTCGATTAGAGGACCTTTCGTCAGACCAAGTAGGTACACTACTATGTAGGTACACTCTGGCCAGCAAAATTTTCCGCAAAAGTTTTCCCTGATCCAGATCAACTGATACTCAAGAATGTCCCAGAATCTTTAAATCTGTCAAATAGATTTATTCTCCTGGTTCAAAGCTTACCGGCACATTACTTTTTTAATTATATTCTGGAATTTAAAAACCTCGCACCATTCCGTCCAAAAGTAGTTTAGCATCTAATAAAAAAAAAATGAGTGTTGCCTGATATAGCAACTGCAGACGAATTAGCCAGGAAAGACTCTGCAACGGCCTTTACTATGAACCCTGAAAAAATGATACGTGGCGCAGTGGTCAAGTGGGCTAGATACCAACACAAAACATACTGGAACCATGAACCAGGAAGTAAGCATGGCAAGTTATCTCCAAACCTTGTCAATGAAATGTTGCTCCAAAGCAGAAACACAGATCAGGGCTGGGACTTCTCACAGGAGACTGCCGCCTGAGATCAAATCTCCATAAGATAGGCGTCTACAGAGAAGAGCCACTAGTGGTGTGATATGGGAACTATTTCGCTTGTGGAAGAACCGGAACAGCGGGGACTGGTATTTGAAAATAACCAGACTCTGCAATGAGGAAGACGGGACAGCTTTCCATGTAATTTTTGAGTGTCAGACACCGCACGAACTCGCTATCAGTCATAGGACACACCAGCCTCAGAGATATGCTGGCATGAAGATGCTTGGCTACCAGACTGTTGAACCTTTTAAAAGACACTGAACTGTTCGAGTAGCTAAAGACATGGTAAATATGATTGCATGGATACAATAAGCCTATATGGCTGCAGCATCAGGGACCTAAAAACAGTCTTCTGTATTTAGCACAACAAACAAACAATATAACAGTTAAATTGCTATTTGAGATTGGGGTAGGTAGCTAGGTGATTGGGGAAAAATGGGGGATAGACAAATTTTTTGAAATTATGTTGTTCTCGAGGGTAGAAAAGGTAAAATTCCAAATTGTCGTGTCGAAACTTTCAGATCATTGAGGGAAGATCGTAATAATAAAAAATGTAGAGCTCGTAATTTGAGTTTTTTGTCACAGGTCGAACCCCGTGCACTTAACAAGATAGAGAGGGCAGAAACTGTAAAAAAATCAGTTTGACCTTGAAAAAGCTCCATTTATTTTTTTAGAGGGCTATAAAATTAGAAATTAATTTTTGTTCTTATATACTTTTTCTCACCTACCAAACAGAGATTGAGAATTCCCCAAGTTTTTGAAGATATCGAATTTTCCACTGACAGTTTTGTTATATCAAATTTGTAGCGTTACCTTTTGAGCCCCCAGGAAGAGACAGGCAAAGCCTGGACCTATTTATTCTAAATGTATCTAAATTGTGAAAATAAAAAAGAGAAATGAAAGTTGAAAGAATATTTTTTTTAAATTTTAAAATACAATGAGCAGCATCACGAAAAAAGTAAAAATTTTACATGAAATAAAATCTGCCATGATGCTCTTTTTGATATGACGTTGACTTGATAGCGGGCTCTATGTGTATCTCGTTGGTATGATTACCGGTATCCATGGCCGCCCCCGTTTGTCTGACACGCTTGGGTGCCCCCGGAATGCCTCCCTTGGAGACGCGCCCTCACACTGCTGTATCCGTGTCGCGTTTAACCGTGTGGAAATCATTGCCGTGATAACTGACAAGTGATGAAATCATCCCCGGTTAATAAGCCACAGTTATCGACTGTTATGGCAACCGCAAGGGTAAAAATACTACAAAAATAACGCAAAACAGTTAGTGAGAACTGAATATGGGAATCATTATTGGATGATAAAAAATAAAAACTTGTGTTACTTATGTCCCGAAAAAAAGTCAAAGTGAGAGTATGCCCACGTCATACGGTATCATAAACCTTCATGAATGTAACTACTCTCACCTGTCAACATGGGGAAAAATGTGGAATAATGTGGTAGACATAAACGGTTTCAAATATCATTTTGTTCCAAAAATAGATCGGTTAAATGGAGGTCTTGAATTTTATCACCTTTAAATTATTAGAAAAAACTCTAATTCTGTTTCAATTTCACAGGACTCAATAGTCAATTCGGTTCTCGTATTACAAAAGTTCCTATTTTTAGCTTCGCCGTGACACTTCAGACTTCAGTATTGATCTGATTTTTCTCATATTAGGTATATGACTTACCAGAAATTTCATAACGAATCTAAGATATAATATCCAATGACTCCTCAATTATTATTACAGGTCTTAGGTACATAATATTATGTAAGTAGTCTTCAGTCTATTTGGTCATGCACATTTTGTCTACATACACTATAATAGGAGGTAAACTAGTTAAATGTAGACAGGTAAATGCACCTACGCAAAAATGAAAAAATCTCTCCCGAAAATTTTGATTGCGGATAATTTTCCATATTCCCAAAGCACATAATTTTTTTCCTAGGCAACCGCGATTTTGGAAATCAGCCTCGTATTGAAGTTATAACTTCAGGCAAGAAAAGCCAGGGACGAAATTTGACTCAGGACAAACAAAAAAATAAAAGATTGCATAAAAAAAATAGAAAATTAAATGAAAATCAACTTGTCCCAGAACAATTTAAGAATTTTCTTGCTAACACAAATGAAAAAATGTTGATATCAGCAGACAAATTACAACTGCACCTATTCAGGGTTTTAAATTAAATTTAAATTACAGTGTTCCTTTTTACCTGACAATAGTGCGTAGCCATCGTTACGTAAATTCTAACAATCACTACACTTGACTGGAACGAGACTGAATGAAAGCACTGATTTCCCCTGAAAACGTGCAGCTGTAATTTGGCTACAACATTTTTTACCTCATGTTAGCAAGAGAGTTCTTAAAGTGTTCATCAAAACTAGGAAGAAAAATTAATTTCGAAAATGGAGGTGAGAAAACCGAGGAGAGTGATTTTGCACGACACATATCACCTTGTAGAAAATTTATTGACAGTTTTTTGAGTTTAGATCCAAAAAATAAGAAAAATAAAGGATAAGGCTGGTCACATGCGAAAACAAAATCGATATCCCTTAGGAAAATCGAAAGATATCCGCAATCAAAATATGACAAAATTTAATTTGAAGCTTCCAACACAATTGCACTTAGTCAAAGCCGGCTACTCATTACGTGGTACTTGGCAAGTCTTGTGAATACTCGGCAAGTGACTACTCGACTTGACTTGCCTCGCCACTTCTTGTACTTCTCGTTCGTTGTCGGTGAAACATCTCTAGTCAAACCTGCGAAGTGTTTCAAGACGCAATACTACAAGAAGTAATTTGTAGTTTTTTTTACTTGCGCAAGTACTCGGCAAATTATTGCCAAATAAATCACTTTCCAAGTACCGCGTAATGAGTAACGACAATACTTTTACTCCAGGGACAAAGGAAGACAAATGAAACCTTTGTTATGCCAGAATTACATTGAAATTTTACATATTTTTTACAGTTTTGAAAATTTAGATTTAGCGAGTACAGTGTGCTTCGTCCTGGTTGTGATGTAGAGCTGCGAGACAATCCTAAAATTTGTTGGTGGGATAATCCTAGACCATACGCTGAGTTGTTCCGAAAAATATTCACAATTACAAGAAAAATCAGAGAATGATTCAATTTATGGGCATCTCCAGTGACCTGTTTCACTGTACCCATTTTTTCAGGTAGATTAATCCTACTCAGTAGGCCAAAAGTACTTGTGGCGCCCACTGATGGTTAGAATGATGATGTAATGAATCGGATTGGATGATTATCTAATGAAGTATTTTTGCGGTGATCTTAAAATATAGTTACTGAAACCAACAAACTGCAACCAAGTTGCTCTATCGTGGCTCATTTGGCTTTTACATCCATTCCAGTAGGCCACCGCTCTTTAAGAACCCGATTGCCTTATAGAGGGTGAGAATTTAACTTATCCAAGTCTCTTGGAGGGAGATGTTCCCTTCCAACTGGTGAATGTCTGGTTCTTTCCAGTGCGGGGAGTTCACTTTCCAGTGTCTTGTGTGCAGGCCTATCATGGCCCCAAGGTCTGTTATTTTGAGCTTCAGTAGTTTCTTAGCTCTGGTCTTTCAATAAAGAATGAGTCAATCCTGGTAGACTGCCAGTACTGAAGTAATTTTTTCTCTACCTCGGTGTTTATTGTTGTTTTGGCGACATTTAAAGTTATGGCGACAACCGGTTCTGGTCCTGTAAATTTGGATTCGGTTCCCCTTCTAGCCAGAGAGAAGCGATTTCATTCTCTCCAAAGCTGGAGTGACCTGGAATTCAGACCAGAGATAAGTTATTGTTTTTAGCTTAGGCATTGAGTGCTGTTTGATAGTACAACGGATGAAGCAAAAGGTTTTCAGAGCTAATTGGTTGATTATTCTGTTGCAAGATTGGTTAAATACTGTTGCAAGATGACCCAGGCTCTAGAACTATAAGGTATATTTGGTCAATTCACTCATGATGACTTTTTATTAGCCGAGAGCTAATATTCCCATTGCTTGACCAGAAGCCTGTTCTGCTCTTTTCCATGATCCTCCTCAACAACTACTTAACAATTCCTCAAAACGTACCTTTGCATCAAGACGTAAAATCGTAAAGACAAACACAATAATCTGTTTCTGACGATCTTCTTGCGTACCTGACACCATTAATATCCCTGCTCCCATACATAAATAGAGGTACAGTTTTCTAAAATTAAAATATTTTGGAAAGCTTAAGAGTTAT
Source organism: Malachius bipustulatus (assembly GCA_910589415.1). Classification (NCBI taxonomy): domain Eukaryota; kingdom Metazoa; phylum Arthropoda; class Insecta; order Coleoptera; family Melyridae; genus Malachius; species Malachius bipustulatus. The sequence continues at coordinate 35,285,801 of OU342634.1, read as the reverse complement.
ACAAGAAATACTATGGACCTGCTATAAAAAAGCAGGATAAAATATAGAAAACTGGTGTAGTGCAATGAAGAACATTCTTTATAAAATTATAAAATTATAAAACACTCGTATTTTATAAGCTGTGATCAGATTACGATAACGATGCCATTCATGGTAGGCAACGTTTTAACGAGGACCAAAAGCGTAAATAAGACCAGTGTTCCTGAGCTGGAATTCGTTATGCCATCAGTACCAAAACTAAAGATGGGCATCAAACGAATGACGAGATGAGTTCAGAAAGAGAGGCTAAGCTGCTATTCTCACAGATTTTCCTTTGGAAGTAAAACTGGATGAAAAAAAATCGGAAACAAAAAATGTTAACGAGGTCCAAAAAACATACAAACTTTTCGTACCAAACAACTCCAAAAATTTGTCAGGTACCAAGCACGCAAGAAGCATTCTAATAGAGAAGGCCGGTGTCTAAGCAAAAAAAGACAAGGGAGCAGTTGCAGAGAACTTTTAAGAGTATTATTAGGTTTGAAAAAGACGCGTTCATGTTTATAAGTACTGCTGTAACCAATATAGGTACTTCATCTGAAGCTTAACCCGGCATTGGTCGCTAGGTGAATTGTAACACCAGTGGTCGCTAGCGAGCGTTTCGCTCGCATGTAAAATCAACAAGCAAATGAGCAATAAAAAGCACTTTGAATTACAATACAGGGTGTTTAGTGATCGGACATCTAAAATAAAATTTACAAAACCGCATCAGAAGCATAAAAAAGAATTTACAGATCAGGCGTTGTTTTGTTTTTTTTTTTTTTTTACTGAGTATTTCCCAAACAAAGCCTACCTGGAAAATGTTACTATTTTTTAATAAAACAAAAAGAAATTTAAATTTAATTAAATTTTTGATGAAATTTTAATTTGGCTAAGTACTGAAAAAAATAAAATATTTAAAGATGATTTAGTTTTACATTTTTGGAAATATTTCCTGAATGAAGCCCGATCCGAATGAGGACAAAGTTATTATTTTTTATGCTCATGATGTGGTTTTTTATAATATGAAATTTTATTTTGACTTTCCGATCCCCGAACACCCTTGTATTAGCAATATTTGTTGTAGGTATTTTAAAATAAGGGGGAATAATGTTAACTTGCCAATATAAATTTTTTTGTAGGTATATAACTATAGGATTTTTTTATATTAGATAACACTAACTGATTCGATTCTTAACTAAGCTAATACCATAATACCATAAAACAAAACAAAGAACTTCAGATAAAGAAATTACAGCAACCCTTGCATATGGTTAGGAGACCTAAACATAAGAGCAGTTGAGTAGCATGAGTGGTCGCTAATGAGCGTTTAGCTCGCGCAGCTGCAACTGCGGTGAATGAATGTCCATAAAAAATAAATTTACCCGATTTTCATTACAAAATCCTTCCCATGTTTCTTCTTAAGGCTATAAACTAAGCTAGAAAAATCGAGAAGATTGCATGAATTCAAGTAACAGAAAAATTACAATTTAAAGACAATGGTGAGCTAAATGCTCACCTAGCGACCACTGCTCCCGGGTTAAATTTTGTTGTTCCTCTGTAATGTGTACCAATATGGTTCCCAATTACCAAATAGATAATTTAGGTTTGTTTAAAAAACTTGTTACTACTAATAGAGGGCTATTTTTTTTAAAGGCTCATTGAGCAGGCGACGTCGAATTCAGATAAGCGAAGGTGAACTGCTACATTGCAAAGTATAGTTATCGGTGGCCTCGAAGCAAGTTAATGATATGAGAGTGATATACGTATAGTATTACCGGTATTAAACTGTAGGTACTTCTAGACAGTCAGTTCATCACTGTCATGTCATCATCACCCACAGAATCAGAAATCACCGTGTGTCAATTGATTTTAATTTTAATTGTCAACAAGCTTTAAGGAAGTGATCAAGTAGTATGTATGGATCGTCGTGTGTCAGGTCAACGCGTTCCTTGTTCAAATAAATGTACTTTTTTCTTCCTCAAGGTGCTGTGGTATTTCCAACATTTATTTTTTCATGAACTTAAATAGTCAAAGAAATCATGAAGACATTTCAAAGGATAATTTATTGAACGAATATTTCTTTTTAAGAATGTATTCTTCCTCTTTTTTAAACATACTTCATACATTAAAGTCAAAAAACTGAAAAAACAAAAAAATATGTAGGTATTTATGTCAGGTTAATCAGTTTCAGTCCAATACAAAAAAATCTATTTCAAACGAATAACGAGCACTCAAATAAATGAAAAATTTTTGTAAAAAAAAATACTTTTCTTGCTGTGCCGAGTGACAAATGACAAATATTCGTCTCTATTTCCTGAAATTTTGTCAGATTACTTGTAAATAATCAAAGAAAATAATTGAAGCTTTACATCTAAGTATGTAAGAAATTTTCTTTTATCCGGAAACTTTGTCTCAACTGCGACAATTTGCTAAATTGTAAACTTTTCGTGATGATGTCACGGCTGGTTATAAAAGGTCCGGGCGACTTCGAGTACTATAATAGGCTATAAGTTGGGTTCTTATCGCCCAATACAAAGGGTAAATTATTATTATTGTTCCCAATAAAAGTACTTCATCAAGATTTCATATACCTAAATTATTGAATGCAATTAACAGTAATTGATTAAGTCATTTTATGACCTCCTAAATTATTCATCCTCTTACCTCCCTCTACAGAGAAGGTATGCGTTCTCTCTGCTAATTATTCTCGATATCTCGTTACCGTCCCCTCTTGCCGCTCCCGGACCTGTCAGACAGTCGCTGAAATCAGTTAATAAGATCTCTAAAACAATCGGCCTCTGATGGCCAAAATGGCCGCTCGGGTTGCGACAATATGCAAGCGCCGCCCCCACGGCTGGTTGGCGGCATCATACAGTAGCCAGCGCCGCTACAGTGGCAGGGCTCCAATGGCGGAGGCGGCGGAGAGACGGCGCCAACGTGTCTGCCGAGATCTAAGGGGACAGACCAACCCCAGACGCCGACGTGTCTGCCGATCGCAAGGTAAGAATGTTATATCTATATACCAGAAATATATGAAACGTAGACTAAATTAGTTGGCATCAATATTATGTTTTTTATTTATTTCAATTTCTTCATTTTATTTAATTATTATTCTTATTTTTTTTAAAGTAGGTGAGTAATAAATTTTATAAATTTTACTGAATTTTATTTTACTGCAGAAAAACTATTACAATTACAATTAGATATATTCTAGATCAATAAAATCATATCAATATTACTTATTGATTATTTTTTAGTTGGTAGGAATTTTACATAATTATTAATTACTTAAAAAATTTATTTATCAGGTAGGTATAACTACACCTACTGGTGCGAAGCTAAATTTTAGATAATTTTTGAATTTGTGTTAATTTAAGTATAATTGCCTTTCATTGTATTAATATTATTATTGTTTAAAAAATTACATTTTGGTTATTATTGATGATATATTTTTTCGTAAGTGGCTATAGGGATAGATGCATGAGACGCTTTTCCTTCTGATCAATGTTAAATGAATCTCATCTCTAACTTTCTTTGTAAATTGAAGAGTGGAAGTAACAAAGGTGGTAAGTGCCAAAAATAAAGTTTCAAGATATTCAAGGAAAAAGTAATTAAAAAGTTTTTTTTTTTTGTTAATTGGCGGCATTAAAAATCATGTTAAAGGCTAACGGAAAATTAATTCTAACATACACTGATAATAAGTTATGGGACAAAGCTCAAAATAAAGGTAATTAGAAAAAAGAAAAAATAGAAACAGCTAAAGTGCTACTAAATATTTTTTTTATTATAATACGTCCCCCATATTTATATATTTTAAAGAACAACATGCACAGGCTGCAATAATGCAACAGCTGATTGACACGATAAAATCCTCCTTTGATGAGAAATAACCATTGTCGCTTACCCCTGTCTCCATCTAATTTTTATTGTAGGAAGCGCAATTTAACTCATGGCACTTACTGCCTTTGCCAGGTCATAACTCATAAAGCTTGCAGTTTAACACCGATCTACGGCAAAAACTCAATTTCGAAAGTTATGGCACTTTAGCACATTTGTTACTTCCATTCTTCAATTATTGTACTTACCAATAATTAAGAAACGGTTTTACTGTTTCACCCAAAAAGTGTATTCGGTATCTAATTACCTAAAATTGGAATTTAATTTAAAATTGATTTTCGTGAACAGAGTTGCTGTTTCTGGTACTTATAAAATGAATAATAATCTCCTTTGAACTTTCATTTTACTACTTTACTCTCCTTTCTTCATTTTTTACTTTTTTACTTAACTTTTCAGTGCATCATCACTTTTAATTTTTTTGTCTACGGAACTCAATCCAATAATGGGAGTTATTTGCAAAATAAACAATTCTGTATTTTTTTTTTCAAGAGAATACCTTTCAAGTCATGAAAGTTCATGAAAGCTTGGTTTCAGTTCATACAGAGATTTTTCTTATTATTTGCAGTAGATAAGAAGAGAAATGATATTTTGATATTTTATATCGTATTTCTGCTTAGTTCTCTCACACTTCTAAAAGTTCACATGGTTTGAACATGTTTATGAGAACCAGAGATTTATTTTCTTGTTAAATGAATCCCAGTCAAGATGACTTTCAATTTACCTATTATAATATATGCCAAGACCTTATTTTCCACAGGTATGTTAATAAGAAACGGTTTTATTGCTTCAGAAAAAAAAATATGGGTAGATATTGCTTTTCTAATATTAGAATTTACTTAGTACCTAGGTATAAGAACGTGAAATTAAAATTTAATTAAAAAATCATATTCACTAACAAGGTTTCAGTTTTTTTCTATATGAGAAAGCATAATATTTAATTTTCATTATCCTGCTTCAATCTAGGGTCTGATCTTTCTTAGTCTCTCATCTTCTAAAATTTTTTCACCTTTTATTACGAGCTAAATTAAATTAAAGCTTTTTGAAATTGTTGATTCATTCTGCTGGAGACGCTTCTTTTTTTTAATTTTATTTTTAGCTCTAAGTCTCTAGCTCTGACCTCCTTTTCAATATTTCGAACGTAACTGATGACTGAAGATTGATTTCAGTTCCGCTATGGATTTTGCCTATTTCCATAAGAAGTATAAATCATAATCTCATAAGATATTTGCAAGACTTCTGTTACACTTTACTTTGTCTAGATGATTAAGTATAATATAAATTTTGAACTTTATATTATGGGAAGAATATTTTTCAAAAAAAGGGACTCCCATCAAGACTTTATAGTTTTAGTTCTTATATTAGTGATTAATGTTTAATGAAACGGTCAAGACTTTAATTTTTTTAAGACTTTAGGATGTGATTCCTCGGGTCATCCAATTAATTAAACAGCGGCTACAGAGTGTTGAATTTTTGTTATTTTTCATTTTCTCCGAAAGTAGTTTTTATTATCTCCGTTTTCAAAAATTATTCGCTAATGGTAAATCAACCATTTAATTGTTTCATTAACGACTAAAAAAACGCAAGAGACTTTTTCATGTAGAATTGATCAGACTAATTAGGAAAAATATCCGCATGGCCAAATGTCAGTGGCGTCCTTTTTCTTTTGTAAAAAAATCACAAAAAATGTTTGCAGGGACGTCACTGCACTGGTGAAGCAATAGAAAATTTTATCTAATTAAAATAATTATGTGGTTTTACATCCTATCAGCGTATACAAAAATTTTAAAAAATCTCTAAACTATTTTCGGAGATAATAAAAAATATCTGCTTAAAAAAATCAACCCCCTGTAGAATATATGTTCATAGTAAATCTTCTTCATAAAATAACATCCTGAAATTTTAGCATGTTATTAAGAAACACCCTGTATATCTACAGGGTTCTCAAAATCTATCTTCCAATACAAGGTCCGTTATTCAGAGAAAACGCGGACTGTTTGAATACGCGACTCCGCTTGGTTCCAGAGGAATCCGTTTGGTGTCCCTACCTTTGTAAAAATCAGCAGATATCTTCATTTTCTGAGTAGCTAGGCGGTTTTTAGCGAAGTGTAATTTTTTCGTTTGTCGGATTTTAGAATGAGTGATGACGGACGATCAAAAAGTCAATCGCGTCCAGGTTTGTCAGGAACTGCTTGATCGTTCAGAAGAAGAATAAAACTTCTTGTCAAGAATCATAACAGGCGATGAACCATGGGTTTACGATACTAACACTGAATGAAGGTCTAATCGTCCCAGTGGGTGGGTGAAACATCCCCCAGACAAAAAAGTTCGCCAGGTTGAACCAATATCAAGATGACGCAGACTTTTCCATGTTAACTGTTTTTTCCAATCCCCCCACCCCTACTCACCAGACCTTGCTCCTTGAGACTATTTCTGGTCCCCCAAACTCAAAAGACCCTTGAAGAGAAGAAGATTTGAGACGATTTTCGAGATTAAGGCAAATGCGACGAAGGAGCTGAAGAACTCAACATATTGGGAAGATAAATTTTGGGAACCCTGTTTGTTTTCCTACATTGAGAAAGGGAAATTTTTAGGTACTTACCTAAAATAAGTTTTATGGTTTTAATGAAAAATAATCTAATTTCATTCATTCAGATTTTCATTTCACTGCCATGCTTCAATATTTCTTTTAGGAGCAGCATAAATATCTTAATTTCTCCTTAATTAATTATAAAAAATCATCTCTTTAAACTCAATTAAATTGGAGTTTTTACAAATTTCGATTTATTTTTTTGTTGATGACGGTCCTTTTTTGCTGCAACTGATTTGGCTTAATTTTTAGCATAAAACACAAATCATATCTTATATTGGGTACCTTCTAGTTCTCTAATTATTATTCTTCCAGTCTACCTTTAAACCAAATTATTGATGCTCTTTAGTCTTCAGTACAACATAGTCAACAAAAAAATAGAATTTATTTTTAGTTTGGTTTGTTTGATTTCTGCCTTTAATTTTATCTTAATTTTTGATTTATGTAGTTTCACCAGAATTTAGTAAAATGAAAATTCCCATCTGAAAAACAATCCTGCTATATTTTAACCAATGAAAAATTGCTGAAGTCAGTTGGAAGATAAGTTGGGAGGAGGGAATATCCCATGGAATTCGTAAGGCTGGTATACAGTTACGCAATTTCTCTTTCAAAAAAATCTCAATTTATGACCTCGCACATAAAAATGAATTAAACTTTAATCCATGAATTTAATTCTATATCCACGTATACGTACTTTGATCGTGCCAATCTTGAACTCAACTCGGGTATGGTCTATAGGTAATTATTTACCTATAGATAGGTATACTTACAATAATTGTTTTCCTAAAACCTCGTTCGTCATTTGTCAAAATGCCTATTTTTTGGTCTATTTGTCTTTTGTCTGTTTTTGAATTTTTACATTTTTGTCTATTTTGGAATGTATTTTTAATGAATGTGATTTATAAATCGCCTCCATTTCAAAGTACCTATACCTATTATACCAATGACATTTCTCTTCAGTTCAGGCATGACCGATTTTTAGATTTTCTTTACAAAATAGTTTAACAAAAAATTATAAAAAATGGTAAATCGTAAATCACAATAAATTAACATTTTTTCAGATGTCCCTAACTTCGGACGTAGTCTGTGTTTAGTGTCGAAAAAATAGTGCAGAATCGGATTCATGCCGGCGCTGGGAGTGCTCGGTGCCTTGAAGTCTAAGGCGACTGGCGGCAGTGGATGGTGAGTGGATAAATAATATGTTTTCTTTCACCAGAATAGGGTGATAAATAAATAAGGAAATTTTAATGGTATTTTGCACTCATGTAAAAAAGGTAAAATATTCTATTCTTTATGAAAGATAATAGTTTCTTAGTGCCAGGCTATTACTATATTTTGAAGAATTTTTATCAAAGTTGTTAACCAGAAACTATTGTGAAGGGTACCTCTTTCTCTTATTTAAATTATTTATCTGATTTGAATTAAGTACCTGCTACTTCAAAGATTTTTTTTTTTTTTTTTAAAGGAGGGAGCATCGGTCAACTATGTAGGTAAGACAAAGTCGCTCCACTCCGGTAACACGGGATTTCGAGCATCTTACTCATTCACCCAGCCTCAAGTATGCCATTTAAATATTTAAACGTTCGGTCGCTTGTTGTATTTTTCACATACATTCGAAAATGCATCCGAAAAATAACACGAGCCGGTGAGTCCCGAACTCGCGACCTTAGGCTCGGTAGGCAGCGGACTGAACCACTAGGCTACGCGAGTCTCTACTTCAAAGATAAATAGATAGTTAGTATTTTCGTATGATCATATCCTCATTATAATTATTTTTTTGTCTACTAGCTTATAGCGTTCTCAATGTATTACAAGATGTTCGCTCTTCATTTTGCATCAGCAGACAAATATTTTTTTCTTAAGTGAGATCGGAATAGAATACTTTTCTCCTTAAGTAGCTTGCTATCATGGTAAAGTATAATTTAATCAGAAATTATATAAGAAGTAGAAACAAAAAAAAAATTGTGAATAGAAACAACCAACAATATTAGTAACAAAAATGAAATTTTTTTTTCAATTTTTTCCAATTACCTCATTAACCATTATTGAAGAACTTTTCTTGAATATCTTTTTTCCTGCGTGTAAGTTTTTCCGATTTATTAGGTTTTTTGCTACATTTTCTGTTCTGTTGTAAATTATGACAATATCCATGTGGTGCGTTTTTCAGTTTTGGTCAGATTCGATCGTTTATAAAAAAATCATCAAATGAAATTGTGACAAAATTTCACATACTTACACAGTTTTCTTTGTCTATTTGTGGATTTTGAAAATGAATAAACATAAACATAGTTTGTAAAATCACATACAGAGTGAAAGAACTCTCCCAATCGATTTTTTTTAAGCCAGTCCTGGAATTTCCAAGTTAAGAGAACGCCGATCGAATGCTAGATAACTGTGTAGAGTTGCACCCAAAAATTTGAAATATCTAATGATTCGTGTAGATATTTTAGCCAAATGAATATTTTTTTTTAATCACAAATCACCCTGTATAATAACAGAGAAGGAGGGTTGACACTTTTTACTGGTAACATGATATTCCCCTTAAGGGACGGTAGAAATTTGTAAAGTTATTCATGATTCACCCCGTATAATTAGGTTTATCACAGACAAATTAGTATTTTTTGCAGTCTTAAATAATGTAATTAAAAAGTTCCAGTAATGTATGGGGGAGGTCCTCTGGATATCACCTAATAAATTCGCATCGATTTCAGGAACCGAGGGTGATAGGAGGAGGGTCCAAAGGTCCCTTTTTCAGTTTTTGGACTTCGCAAACAAATTTTTTTGTACCTATAGAAAATTTCATACTTTCCCAAATTAAAGCTTATTAAATTCACTACAATATGGAAAAAGAAAAAACCGGCATAAGAATATGCTGATCTGCCTATCGCAGGATGCTTTGTACACAGCATACCTATCTATCTCAAATAAATTTGATAGATTCACAATTTTCTCCCTATGTTTACCGTCTTCGAGATCGGAGTCGGCAAAAATAAAAAAATTGTGGAAAAATTTATAGCGCTTCACGTTTTTCGTCAAACGTACCCAAAATTTTATAAAATTTTATATGTTGAAAACGGTAACACCTTGAGATAAATGACCCAAGTCGAGTTGGCCATGTTTTTATTGAGTGAAATTTTACAATATCTAATGGAAAGTGGCTCACTTGACTTGGCAGATAAATGTAATAAAGTTTATAGGCACCCTGTTGTATAGGAAATATGATATCCTAAAATATAAAATTTGAAATAAAAAAACAAAAACGTTTTTGAGTCCCTAAAACTGAAAATATCTTCGGCATCTGAAATCTATTGGACTTTTTAAGGAGTTCTTTAGGAGACAGCAATATCAGCGGTCTTATTAAGTATATAAAATATTATAGTTCCCAGGGTCGTTGCTATAGCATATGACCTGAAATAATTGTTCCCCATTTTCGTCCCAGGTACGGTTTAGAAAATTCTGATTCCGTTCCTATAACCAGTGGCGAAAACTTTAAAGTTCGCTATAAGCTCACGAGATCTGTGTAATAGGATTGAGTTTTGCATGACGTTTAATCTTATCAGGCTATTTGAGATGCATTCAACTTTTCCTTTATGTCTGGTTACGATATATCTACTTTTGGATTCCTATAACGGTAATAGCACACGAGCATATTTTTTCTTCTGAATAAATTTTATTTTGAATGTTATTTTGAATGGAAATGTCATAAAGCTTCTCTTAGTTTCAACTCATCTCTGTCTTAAGTTAACTGTTGAACTTATTTCTTATTTCTTCTCACTTCTGTTTTTTATTTTTTTATTTTCACTTACTTTATAACATTTGTCTTGAAAAAAAATCACCCTACTACCTAATGCCATTTTTTAGAGAAAATTCATGCGGATCTCGTTTATTTTAGGGGACATGAAGTCAGTTAACTCGGGACAAAGTTGCATATTTTTGTGCTGATTAGGAAAGAAATTTAGGATCGCTTCAGTCATTACTGAAATATCCTGAAGAAACTAAAAAATCGAGATTTCTAATTTTAATTATTAAAAGTGAAATTCTCGAGCAAAATATTATACAAGGTGGGGACTTTAACTAACTGGAACTGTTTCTATAGAAAATGAGGGAAAATAATTATGAAAAATACAAAAACACGTCAATCGAGATTTTTACTTTTCTAATGAGCTGAAACCTGACCACACTTGGTTTTTTTTTTTAATGGGACACCCTATATATTATTACATTTCCAAGTTGTCAAAAAAATACAATAAGGATAGTTTTTACAGTTGGAGTTTAAAATGAGTGGCTTGAGAGTTCAAAAAAATTGAAAATCGCAATTTTTCGTTTTGAAAGCATATGTAGTGTACCACGGAAACAGCTCAAATATCTTATATGACCAAATATAAACTGGCCTATATGTCCCTATCTTAACTTTTCAAGTAAGTACTATCCAACTGTAAAAATATAATCTTTATACAGGGTGATGAAAATGAACAGATTTTTTACCCTGTATCACCCTGTATAAAGATTCTAACTATAAAATCAGGTTTTTTACAGTAAATAAGTTAATAGGAACCTACCTGTAAGCCGTTTTCCGACATCTTGTGCCGTTCTGGGTGGACAGGGCCTTTAACTTGGAAAATTGGGATTCTCACTCGTTTTAAATTCTCAAACCACTCATTTTAAACTCCAATTTAAAAAAGCAAACTGAGGTTAGGTTTCAGCTCGAAAGTAGAAAATTAAATTCGTGGTACCAAAATGTAGCTCACAAAAAATCTCAATTGACGTGTTTTTGCTTTTTTTCCAAATACTTTTCCCTGATTTTCTAGAGAAATCTAGAACAATAGTTCCAGTAAAAGTCTCCACCCTGTATGAATAAGAGAAAGAAAATTCGTGGGTGATAGGCTCAAGTTTGTTAGACGGGATTGCACTTGCTGGTAGGGTATGCCGACTAGCTCCAATAAGAGCGAAATGCCCATCCATGTTTTTAGCAGTATTTTTCTCCTGTCTTTGGCGTATGTTAGATCAGTGTTGGACTTGAGCCTATAACCCACGAATTTCGATTTTACTTATTTTGACCATATCCTTTTTATTATTGAGAATTTTTAATTTTTTTTGTAAGTTTACATTACTGAAACCTATAAGTGTTTTCATTGCCACCATGTTGTTTTTTCATGTCCTTAGGTATAAAAAAATCAGGAAAACAAAAAATTTTAAATTAAACAAAACTATAAAATTTTATCCTCCTTTTTAGAAAAACGGATTTTTTTCACGGAATGACGTCAATATATGACGTCATATTGTTTGTCTTATATGTTATTCTTCGATGAATGGTTTATCCTTACGACGCCATTCGGTGAAAACAAAATCTATTTATTTTTTTTTTAAGAAAATTAAAACTATAAGACTTTGGTTTTAGAAACTAGGGATTTGACAGATTTTTTGTTTACTTGTTTTTTATGTAGAATAACAAGAAGAAATAATATGGTGGCCCTAAGAAAAGCTCAAAGAAGCTTTGACTATATGAAAACTCCGGGATCTAGTCGGCTTTGAAGGTAGCTGATGATGAGATGACTTAGCTGAACCTAGAAACAATAAATTAAATACTTAATTTTCAATGATAAAAAAAATATGGGTGAAACAAGAAATTTTGACTTTCCAGTTTCTTTCAGCAATTTCACCACCGACGCAACTATTCTAAATTCCTTTCCAGATTACCAATCAACAGAAAACTATGCAACTTTGCCTTGATTTACTTTACTGCGTACCTATCTATTTCCTAAGCGAACTGAGATAGATATCCATGCACTTTCCCTATAGACTTTTAATCCCACTTAAACAGCAAAATCTAAAACTAAGAGCTGTAATAATCATAATTCGAAAATGACGAAATTCATATAAAATTATGAAGTTCTCCTCTCCCCAAATGAGTAGCAATTTACCCAGAATGTTAGATATTTCTTGTTTGTATGCCTAGATAAAATCATTATTTCATTTCCTTTAACGTGACTATATACTTAGAAAAAAGCTCAATCTCAATAATTCTTCAGTTGTCACACAACCGTTAGGTATACTACCTACTATTGCATCTAAGCCTGTTAATATCTATATCTGTATCAAGTCCCCATTGCAAGGAGATGAAGTTCCCGAATAACATAAATCCTGGGATTAAATCCGCTATCGGTCGGAGCCAGTGAACAGTGAAAAGGATGAGTTCCCACTGGAACGGTCTCGCTTCCCCGCCGGCTTTATGAAGCACTGCCTACGCAGCAGTTTATATCCGGCAATATCCCCTTTAACTACTTCAGTTAAATTGAAGCAATATGACAACAATGTCGTATATTTTTTAATGATTTTTAAACGGATATCTCTTTATCCTTATCTTTAAGAAAGATTACTAGGATTGAAGATAATAAAAAAGAGTAATAGACGACGCCATGGCAATAATTATCCATTATTATACCTATTATTATGTAACGAAATTTTAATACGATAAGTAGTAGTGTCTACACCTTTTCGAGTTGTAATTTAAAAACAGTTTGATGTATTTCAGAATCTATTAAATGTAATTGATAGTCAAATGTAATAATTGAAAATAGTCAAATGTGGAGACCATCAGAGATTATCAGAGACCAAATCTACGATAGTACTTTAGGTCAGAATGGATACTGCCCATGTCATGTTGTCTCGTGGTAGAGAAATCTGTGGACTTAGAAGCATTTGGAAATGTAAATTATACTTATGGATGTTATAGTCATCAGCGAAACTATGAATTTGGGTTGATGGTAAATTAAATTGACCATTTATACATATACAAAAGCGATACAGTTAGTGATAACACCGAGCCGTAGGAATAAGTTGATGAAACAAGAATTAGATGGTGACATGTCTCAAAGGACATCCAAAAATCTATGGGGAATGAAACTGGAGATCCACTTAGAGATCTGAGGAGGTAGCCCATACAGGTGGAAGCCAATTGGAAGGCAGTTTACAAACCAGAGTCTCATGCCAAATTCTATCAAACGACTTCAGGTACTGCTTACGGTAAAGTTTTAAACACCTGTGCGCAAGCGATTTTTCCACGCCTCATGTTCATTGATATCTACCCAGGTAGCAAGGTGACGTCATAATCACGTCTCCAATTGGTCAGATGAATGACGTGTATCTGACGTGAAAATGACGGGCAAATGTCACAGCCCAAAGACGTCGGTTTTTTGCCGTCTAAAAGACGTCAGCCAAGTGACGTCATAATCACGTCTCTAATTGAAATATATCTGACGTGAAAATGACGGGCAAATGTCACAGCCCAATGACGTCATTTTTAGCAGTCTAAAAGACGTCATAATGTATATCTAAAACACGTCAAAAAGTCGTCATAAAGACAACTTCAGAATTTAGGAAATGAAACAAATAGTTTTTCAAATTAACTTTAATAATCTTCTTTAATCATAAAAAAAAACTAAATATCCTTCTACAAAAATAATGAATAAAAAACAAAACTATTAAAAGATGAAAATTAACAGAAAACAGCTCTAAAAATATTAAAATCAACACACATAATATATATAACAGCCTCTAAAAATATAAACTAATAAAATTATCTATTATCCCTTATACAATTTAAAGAGAGTTATTAATCTCTTTTAAACAGTTTGAACAATTTAATTTGTTTTAAACAGGATGTACCAAAGGAAATGGCCAGCAGGGCACAGTAGATCTCAACAGGTTCCAGCAGTGCACACCTACAAAGACTACAGAAGGCCGCTCCCGTTGCAATCTACAACAAAGGAAATGAGCACCAGGTGTTATGTGTGTGGGGCAAGACAATACATTTTGTTGATTATTGATACATACTGTTGATTATTGATAACCACCACCATCGCATAGCTCGAACTCTACAAAGTGCAAACATTTCAGCATAAAAATACGACCACCAGCACCAAAGAACGCACTTCGCGACTTCACATTTCACAATGGCGGCGGAGACGCGAGACTCGCGAGAGGCGAGACCTAACGAACTACCGAACCGACCGACCACGACCATGACCGTTCAAGTTCACGATTCACGTTCGTTAAAGCTCGGTCCTTATCTATGAAATATTAACAAAATCTTATTACGCTGTTCTGCTTTCGGTTACGATTTTTATTTCTACAATACCTATCTGTCTGATATTTACTTTCCTTATAATAGTAATGGAAATGTTTCACTTGCGCCTGTAGTAAATGATAATATTTCTATTATTATTATATAGGTAGGTAATATAATGTCTCATTTAATCATCAATCGTTAAAATTTATTGAAAAATAATAATTTGATCTCTTTTTATTTAAAAGTAAAATTTTAATATTTTTTCCCATTGTATAATAAAAATTAATGGATGTAATTTTTTTATTCTATATCAAAACGTAATCTTAGAAAGACGAAGTCTAACTTTATAATTTCTAAAACTGTGAAAATATATTTAAGACATACTACTAGTCATTAACTAAAGTAAATAATGTCGTCAAAATCAAGGCATATTTTTGGCAATAAACTGACGTGAAATAAGCGACGTCACTTTGACGGCTTTTATTAGTCTCCATTGTCGCCTTATAAAATGTCACTAATAAAGTACGTCATACTGACGTCGCATAATTCACGTCAATTTGTCGTCAAAAATATGTCGTCATTTTGACGACATTTTTTAGTCACCTGACGTGACATCGACCTGTCTGACGAAAAATCACCAAAATATCACGTCTTTTTAACCTTGCCTTGCTACTTGGGTAACTGTCCGTCTTGAAAAGCGTTCCTATTTATAACGCTCCTTTATTATCTGGTGACGTCATACCCACTTCACTAGCTACCTACATTGTAGTATCGGCTGGTCTCTCCAAATGTCTCTCCAAAACTCGATAAATTAACTCCAAAGGTAAGCCAGATAAGTCAATTAAGTTGGCGGTAGATCGGTTACGCCGAAAATCATTTACGGTAGGCGTTAAGAGTCCAGGTGGCTTCAGGTGAGAAATCATGAATTTCTGAATTGATGACTTTCTCTAACACTTTGCAGATCTGAGCATGTAGACAAATAGTTGCCTGGGAGAGTCTTTCCTAGTTATTTGGGAAGGGTTGATTCCAGAATTGACGAAAAACACCAGAATGGTAGGACATATCAAATAGCTATGTCAGTTCTGGGGAGCATTTTTTCGGGACAATTTGCTGGTATGCTGCCGGGTTCCACCGTCTTGTTTGTGTTTATTGTCCTGGTAGTCTTCTGACTTAATTTTATTTCCCCCATACCAGTTTGAAAAATTAGTAGGATGGAGAGGGCTTTTTCTGAGAGTCCAAAGTTTTTGGCATATTGGCAACAATTTTTCAAGACAAAGACTAGCCTTGTTTTCATAAGATTTCACAGTGCTGTCGGCAGAATATATTAAGAGGATCGGCAAAATCTCTCAGACATTGAAATCAAGTGCCGCATCGAAACAGCAAGAACGACCTTTCAGAAAATGATAAGCCTTCTCTGCGACAATAATCTGAGCCTAAAGCTGAGGCAATGCTTAGTTAAATGCTATAATTGTTCAGTCCTTTGATACGGAATGGAAAGTTGGACCAAAAGCCCTGGAGATGTGGTTGTATCGACGAATCTTCGAATTCCAGGCACTCCTGACTAACAACTTAAATGTCGAAAATTTACTTATTTTACTCATGTTTTGCGGGGAGAAAAATATTAATTGTTACAGCTTGTAATCGAGGGCAAAATAGCAGGAAAACGTGGAGTTGGCCGCAGACAAATGTCATGGCTTAGAAACAATAGAGAATGAACAGGGATCCTTGAGACAGGAAAACTTTTTAGAATGGCCGAAGACCGAGAACTTCAGAGTACTCGCAAACGTTCGTGAGAACAAGCATGGCACATAAAAAAGAAGAAGAGCTTTTTGAAAAAATCTGATTTACTGTCTTTGCTATAGGGACTCCAAAGCTTTACTATCTGTAAAATATCGCGAGAGACCTTAATAAAGGTCTCTAAAAATCTACGTATCGAACTGAAGTAAGTGAAATGCATAGAGATTTCGAGAAAGATTTCAGAGATCAACATCTTGATTTTACGGAATAATTTTATTTCGAGTTCTGTCCTTTCCCAAATAATTTCCAGAAATTCAAGAAAATTTTAATTACTATAAGTATTTCTCCACGGAACACACCCCAACTGATTCACTGAATATTTCGAACAAGAGGTTGAAATACTTTTTGCGTAACAACTTCCAAAAAGAATAAAATAAATGACAAAGTGGAATAATAAATTATTGTACCTAAGTAAAATTAAAGGTAATTGCTGTTCCTTCCATAAACTTTTCAATTCTATAAAGCAAGGGAATGAAAGTTTTCGGGAGGAATTGTTATAAATCAAAGGAAGCACTTTGTCAAGATCGTATTTTATTTTTCGGTGCTTTATCTTCCTTGTATGTCCTTATTTCGTCCCTTAACGTTCCCTCTTTTCACCCCCGATCTAGGTAATATAGACATCACAAACTGCTTTTCCATCTTGACTTGTATTTTGTAACCTAAACGAACTACCCTGGCACTTTTATGCCCGCATTGATTTATACTTCATATTAATCATATCCTGGAGGAAGCTTTTTATTATCCTCATTATAAAGGGTATGGTTGTTCAAAATCATTTTTGGTAATAAGGATACAGTGATTGGATCCGGCTTAATAAAGAGAATGTCCAAAATATCACATAATCCTTTGCAGAGCGTTCTAGAACTTAATATTCAGTGCTCTTAAATTTATTGCCGTTAAGCGGCTCCTGCTTGTATCTCATCGATGAGCCCAGTGAAACTTCCACGTTTAAGTAGCTGCCAAGAACTTTTAAAGGAGCATCACCACCATGATAGGGGGTATCGCATTACCACTCGATAACGAGGTTACAGCCGGTTAAGACTGCACTGATGACATTCTAGTATCACGTCCGTCCCGCCACTTAGAGGGGTGTAATACATAATAACAACGCAGGGGTGGAAGAATGCATCACGTGACCGAATTACTCAATGAGAGCGTATTAACGTCCCGACGATGGTACGTGTCGGGAATCGAGAGGCCAAGGCTTAATACCGGAATCCTGGAAGCGGAATGCAGCGGAGTCCGGGACTCGAGTCCGGGTACTCGCTCTTATTGTTGGCATGGGAGATATTTGTAGAGCTGTAGGTCAGTAGATGATTCGCAGATTTCTAGACAAATGCCTGAGTTGTGTCGAGACTTTAGGGCTTAAAGGATTACGATAGAATGGAGAATTTTGTTCTTCAGGAAGATTTTCAGGTTTTACTAGACTTTGCGTGGTGTGTTTGTGTCTTTTGATTTATATTTTCTTTGTCTCACGTTAGTATGTTAACATGATAAGTACTGTTTTCTGAAGTGTTTTCTCCAATAAATTCGAAAACAAGAATCTTTTAAAAGAAAAACTTTAACGGCTTGAAGAAGACAATTTTTTGAGATGAATATTTGATATAATACAGGGTGTGAAAGTTTGAAGTTTTTTGTTATTTTTTTTAAGTTTTCCTCTGGAATTTTAAAAGATAATTAATTTAAATTTGGTACAACTGTTGTAACTTAAAGGACCCGGCCCGGGCCTCGTGGTCTTTCGCGTGATCGTCTATTTACCTCTGGGTTTCCCCTAATAGGACCGCTGTGTTTTCCTACGTTGTGTTTACCGTAGTTTTTACCGTAGTCACCCCTGCTCTTTGATTGAGGTATGCCAGGATTACTATGGCCGAAACGGATGCGCAAAAGAACCGACTATGACTCATTGGATCTCGGCTGATTGGGATTTCTTTCGGAAAAGCGGGGAATTCAACTGAGACTTGTTGTTAACGGTGGAGTTCCTGTCGGATGTCTAAAAGCGAGTGATGAGCGAGAGAATTCGTTTGCAAGGGCGAAAAATGGTGAAGTGCGATATGGGCTGTGATTTTGCATAGAGAGTACAAAAAAGTGGAAAACGAAGATAGATATATTTCATATATCTTTCACACTTCTGTCTATTTCAAAAACCACTCTTTTGCACACCTGTGCTTTCTTATTATTTCGTTTTGCTTTCGTTTTGGTTTACAGACGACCCGGAATATGCGGGAATGTCTTATTATTTCGTTTCGCTTTTATTTCGGTTACAGACTATCCGGTATATGCGGAAATGTCTGTGTGTTTAACTATTCAACGATTTTCCTTGCCTAATTTACTTTTTCTAGTTTCTTAATTTCATTTCAAGCAACTGCTTGAATTAATTAAAGACGACAACCATTTGGTTTTCAGACGATCCGGGATATTGCGGAAATGTCTGACTCATTACCTATTCGACGATTTTCTCTGCCAAATTTCCTTTTTGTAGTTTACACCCTACTTTTATAACCACTTGTTTGTTAGTCGAGTTTCTAGCTTGGCCTGAATGTCGAGAGCAGTGTTGCCATGTTTGTTTGATTTTCTATCTCCTCTTTAAACATTATACGAATTTCTTTCCAATTTGCTTTTCTCAATTGTGAAAGCGGTTTTCCTGAATTAACGTCATATTCATGATAGTTGTTTTAACTCATTTTGTTTATTTGTTGTGTTGTCGTTTTGCCTCACTGGGCTACCTTTATTTGGCCACTTTTGGACCGTCAATACCTATTTGCCCTGCGGCTACCTTTTTGTTCTACCTGGCCTCGTAAGGCGATGAGTCAATATACCTTATCATTTCGAATACGACGTTCTCTGCAATTCGCAGTTTTGTTTTGCTATTTTAAATGTGATGACCAACTGACCAAACTAGGCCGCTATTCTAAGATTATTCCGCAGGCTTGCCTGGGTAATAATTGAATGCTGGAATTTTTACGAATACCTATTCTGGAGGCGGCTTGTTTACGGATATCGAGACCAACCATCGATTCCACCGTGGTCCAAGGTTTTTACCCCTAACACCTGTTTAGAAAGCAGATAACTCAGTCCAGACTGGCAATAACATTTTATAGCAATTTTCTGCGGAGTTTGTTTTTAAATTTTGATCGGAGTTGACATTCGTATGATGTGCTAAAGGAGTTTTGGTTTTGATTGATTTTGAATGGCTTTTCACATACTCGAAACTACTTTGAGTTGGTTGTTTTGAATTCCTATTTGCTGATTTGCCTATACTACAACTGCGGGTGCTTTTTTGCCCCGTTGCGTTCTACGATTTTCACTTTAAAGAGTCCTGCTCTTTTTCCGGCCCCCTGAGGTCTCCATCTGGACATCGAGATGAATGCCTCCCCACGTTTGGTAATCGAGTACCTATCATGAATCCTAATTGAATATTGTAATGTACTTGGTTTTTCCTGATAATGTAAATAAGTGGCTGGTGCTACATCTGACAACCCTGCCTTAGCTTGCTTGGTTCTATCTGAGAGTGCAATCTACTGTTGCGAGTTCCTGTCATATAGCGCCATACAATGGGAAGTATTTCTCACTTTCACTCTCTGAGTCATATAATTTAAAGGGACAGCAGGTGTTGGCCTACAATGCACTAAATAAACTCGAACTCTTGGAGAAATCGGATGATTGTTTTATTTATTTCGTTGTCAATTCCCTAACTTGAATTATTTATAATGATGTGCCGTTTTGTTTTCACAGGTTATTTATTTCCGACCTGGGTTTCCTGCTAGCCCTATTTCGATTTCCTATACAGCGAATTTGTTGTTGAGGAATTGCTTCCTGTCGCGGACTCGTGTTTGAGTAGGTACCTACTAGATATTTACTGCTGATGCCGCCTAATTCCTAACTGATTATTTTTCTTGATTTAAAATGGGATCTGCGCTCGTGGATTTGCCGAATCTGTTTGATTGTTTTACGTTGTTGAAAATGTGGTTGCAATGATATCTGCCCTAATTAATTGCTTAAGGGGTTTTTCCTGGGTTTATGAAGGACAATTCGGCTGGAGTTCACATAAGTCGTCTCTGGCCGAATCACTGGGTAAGAATTGTGATTATAAGTTTGTTTGGGTGCTATTTTATCCTAACTAATTAGGAAATTGAAATTCTCAGGTTGAAGAAGGACAATTCAGCTGGAGTTCACATAAAGTCATCTCTGGCCGAACTGCGGATTAAGAATTATGATTAGAAGTTGGTTCGGATGCGATTTGACCCTAACTAATTTTCAATGGAAATTCTTAGGTTGAAAAAGGACAATTCGGCTGGAGCTCACATAAGTCATCTCTGGCCAAACTGCTGGTTAAGAAGGAGTCGTTATCTGGAGTTCACATAAGTCATCTCTGGACAACGACTAAAGGGTTAAGGAGTCAGATGCGACCTGCTCGGAAGCTGATCTTCATCTCCTTGGTTTGCTCTAAGACGTCTGCTTTTATAGAAGCAGCGGGCCGCTTTCTAAAACACGACACGCAACAATGAACCTCATTGGCATCGTTGATTTCTTGTGTCTGCCCCTTATCATATCTCCTTAATCAAGAGACTTAGCGAGCTGACCTCGCGGCTACCTAACGGAATTGCCCTAAACCTGAACTACCTAAATTTTCCTTCAAATCGGCCGACGCGTTGTCGTCTTTTCATTGTGTCTAACTATTATAATTACACCGGCTCAACTTTCACTTCGCGTTTTCCCCTACTTGCCGTTTCGGGACCATAGTGGATTTTTGGCTGTTGCTATTTATTTATTCGTTTTATCGATTGGTGTACTTTTCATTATCGTAGGTATGATACCTAACGAGTTACCATTGTCTCTGCAAAGGCTTATTGTTTAATTCTGATTTCACCCGGTCTGTATCTTTCCAACCGTTCTTGTATGTAGGTCATCTATTATTCTCCGCCACGCGGACCGCGAGTGTCTCGACACAATGCCTGGCCCTAACATCTGGCTCGCCTCCATCCTAGCTCTGCTGGTCTTCGGATGTCTTTTAGTGTATTTTTTAACAAAAAAATACACTATTGAGGACGACATCACTTTTCGAAAATCACCCAAACTCATCAAATGTCCACCGATCATGACCCCCAGATTACGAAAAAGTGGTTTTCCAAAATTCACCTGCCCACGATATATATATATATATTTATATATATATATATATATATTTATATACACACTGTTGTTAGTAATGGGTTATAGGTCAATGAGAAGTAAGACTCTTTTCTCTGGCCAAGCTTTCGGAATTACTTTATTCCTTCTTCAGGGCAACTACAAGATCAAAAACTACAGTTATAACAATATGTTTCATCAATTTTTTTACATGTAAGTACTTACGAAATTTGAGGTTAACTCTTACAGTTCTTAGGTAAATTGAATTAAAATAAACAAGACTACACATTGTTAGACTACTACAAAACACTTTAAAAAATTAAACACCCATTTTTTGGGTCAGTTAAAAAACTACATATTTCAAAAAATTAAAAAATAGAAACGAGTCCCCGAGATCGAGAGCCTTCCATCACGTGTCCGACATCTTGGTTAGTTATTGATAAAATTCAAGATAATATTCAATTTTTTAAATCCTTAAAAATTTTTAAAAAATTTTTATGTTAAACTTCAGAAATCACATGTCTCTCTTAGTCTGTCAGTTGTCGTTGTTGTATTAGTGTCTGTTCTTCTTTTTATTATTCCCGGACTTGTCATCTTGTATTTTAGTTCTTCTTTTTTTAATTTTACTATTTTTGGTCTTATGATTTTTGTAGTCTGTGATGAGTCTATTAGTCGTTGTTTTCTATGTTGGAGTCTGTATTGAGTCTGTAATAGGAATTGTCTTTTTCTAATTGTATTAGGTAACTGTATGCTGCACTTAAGTTGTTTGTGTCTGACTTTTTGTTAATTATTTTGTCTTCTTTAGTAATTTCAATCATTTCTAAAGTCAGCCTTTTTTTATAATTTTTTTCCGTTCTTAAGATAGAGACTTCTTCAAATTTTGGTATATGGTCTTGTTCATTGGCATGTTGCGCCAATGCACATCTTTGTGGGTGCAGTCTACAGTCACTCTTGTGTGATGTTAGTCTGGTCTGTAAGTTTCCTGATGTTTGCCCTATATACACCCCATCACACCCCCCGCACGGGATTTTGTAAATTACGTTAGATTTTTTTAACAAAGGTGTTGGATCTTTAATTTTTGAAAAAACTACGTCACCTATCGTCCTGACTGTCCTCTTTGCTATCTTAATATGTAAGTCATCTGTTTTTAGGTTGTTGATTAATTTGTTGGTCAAGTTTTTTACTTGTGGTAAAGTTGCATAAATTATGTTTTGTTCGTTGTTTCCTGAGTCAGGCCCCCCTCGTGCCTCAACTTGGTTATCATTATTTTGACTTGTAACTATTTCTGGATGCACCGCTGGATTACTGTAGAGCAATTTTTTTATAATGTTCTTAGGATAGGAGTTGTCTATCAGGATTTCCTCAAGTTTTTTAAAATTTTTTTCTTTTAAAGTTTGGTGACTTATTTTGTTGATTCTGTTTTTTAATGCTAATACCAAATTTATTTTAATTTTTTCTTCGTGGTAGGAATTGTAATTCAGGTATCTGCCTGAGGCGGTTGGTTTTGTGTACCAATCCAGAATTATTTTGTTGTCATTAGTTCTAATCAATTTTGTGTCTAGGAAAGGTACACTTTTGTTATTTTCCTTTTCCACTGTGAATGATAAAAAAGTGTTGTGGTTATTTATTTTTTCTAATAATTGATTGATTTGGTTTTTTGGTATAGCACAAATAATATCGTCTACATATTTTTTGATCAGAGGTATTTCATATGGGAGGTCGCTCAAACAGTCGTCAAGTAGATCATCCATTACATAGTTTGCTATTATGGGAGAAGCTGTTGCTCCCATAGGAGTTCCTAATATTTGTTTATAAATAGTGTTATTATATGTAAAAATTGTGTTATCAAACACGAACTGGACCAACTCAAGAAACTTTTTTTCCGGTATGTTAGTATTTTGGCTGATTGTCTGCCAGTGCCTTTTTATAGATTTTTTAACTAAGTCTATATGAATATTTGTAAATAACGATACCACGTCAAAACTGACCAACTCATAGTTATCTGGTAGTTGCATTTCATTGACTATAGTTGCAAATTCAAAGGAGTCTTTTATATAGTAGCGTTCATGTTTTATGTATGATTCAGTCAGAACGTCAGTAACTAGTTGTGCTACTCCAGTGCTTGGGGCGTTAATTGAGGAGATGATAGGACGAACACTGAGTTCTGCCTTGTGTATTTTAGGTAGTGCGTAATATTTTGCTGGTATGGAGTTGTGTATTTTGTATTTCTTGTTTTGTTCCTCTGTTATGAATTTTCGTTTGTGTAAGTCAGTGATGAGTTTGTTGGCCGACGTCTGTACAGTAGTAGTAGGGTTTCTAGATAGTACTTTATAATATTGTTGGTTTTCAAGAAGATCATTGCTTAATTGATTATATTGTTCTTTACCTATTACCACTGTTACGTTGCCCCTGTTACGTATATTTATATATATATATATATATATAAATATATATATATATATATATATATATATATTTCTCCAAAATCGCGAAATTTCGATTTTAAAAACGCTCCTGTGGCTTTATCTTTCAAGATTAGTGAACGAAATTTTGGGTCCTTGTAAAACGTTGGAATGACGTTGGATTTTCGTTGAAAAACTTTCCAAAAGTCCCATCACTTCTACAGGGTGTCCCTTCAAAATTCCAAGAACCCGGTTTTTGTCATCTCATTTCAGGTCGCAGTTTTGAATCTAAGGGGCTGAAATTTTTGTAGGAGTAAGATATCTATAAAAACTGGTCTGGTATTGTACTTGAGCAAAATCGGTCGAGCGGTTTCAAAATGGCGGTCATTTTAATTTTTGAAAAATTTGCTAATATTTGAACCCCTGTATGAGCAAGATGGAAAAAAAAACTTTGGAACCAAATCGACAGGGTTTGAAGAAAATTATTTCAAATTTAATTTAATGTAACAAAATTTATATTATTTTTATTATTAAGCCAGTGGCGTGGATAGGAAAGTGGTAAAAATGGCTAAATTTCCCTAACAATTTATGAGCACATTTTTGAAGCAATTGAACTGAAATTTTTACAGTAGATAACTATACTAATAGCCTTTAACACTTAAAAATTTCAAGAAGTGAGTAAGAAAAATGGCCGAGATATTCGAATTTTTTTTACATGATGTTTATTTCTCTAAAATTTTAAGAACGCTCCAGTAGCTTAATTTTTCAAGATTAATGAACGAAATTTTTTACTTTTGTGAAACTTAGAGATGACGTTTGATTTTCACAAAAAAACATTTACCTAAAATTGCGCTACTTTTACAACGTGTCTCTCCAAATTTCCAAAAAAAAAAACGGGTATGAGGCACGGTTTCTGGTCGCTGTTTTTAATCTAGGGGGCTGAAATTTTTTTGGTAGTAAGATAACTGCAAGTAGTCGTATGGTACTGCATTTGAGTTAAATCAGAAGAGCCGTTCCAAAATGGCGGCCTTTTCAATTTTAGGAAAAATTGATAGATTTTAAACCCCTAAATAAGCCAGTTAGAAACAAAAACTTTTAAACGAAATTAACATTACTGGAAGAAAATTATTTGAAATTTGAGTTATAAAATATTGAGTTAAAATATTGCAATAAAATTTGCAATATTTTTATTATTAAGCCAGTGGCGTGGGTAGGAAAAGGGAAAAAAGGCTAAATTTCTATAACCGTTTATGAACATATTTTTTGAGGATATGAACTGAAATTTTGACTGAACTAATAACCCTTAACTATGAAAAATTTCAAGAAGCAAATAAAAAAATGGCGGAGATATTAGAATATTTTTACATATTATGTTTATTCCTCTAAAATTTAAAATTTTCGGTTTTCAAAGCTCCCCTTTCACTTTTTCCGTTCTATAAAAGGTAGTCTAAAAAATAGTATTTTTTAAGTAAAGTTAGCCAGTTAGCGGGCATAGGAAATGGGCCAAAATTGTTCAATTTTGCCAATGTTTTTTTTTTGTTTTGTTATATTTAAAAATTCATTCTAAGGCACGGTTTAAAACGAAATGAAATGCAATGTCAGTGAATATCACCTGACTATGTAAAATTTCAGAAAGCCAATTTAGAAAGCGGTGAAAATATTCAGAATTGAATCGCATAAAAATACACTATTTCTGCGATTGATGCGCAAGAAGGTTTTTTAAAAGTGCTGGAACTCCGCTAGCTAGAGCACTTCTATTTTATGAATATTTAATGAGCTGGCGGGGATCGTTTACTTGATGTAACGGCGCGTAGCTGTGTTTTGATTTTATAACAATTTTACCTTTAGGTATTTACGTACCTAATCTCGCACTACTTGCTTTTTCGATTTGGACTGATTTAATGAGGGCGACGGAATAATTTCCTTATCATCTTACCTAGGTGCGATCCATTTCACTGTTATCCTTAAAAAACTCAATATTTCGGGTGTTGAGCGTTTTTTTGATACATTCAGGGTTATATCTTTTGGCGGTCTAACTCAAAGTAAGGGTCTCGAATTTTTTTGCTATTAATTTATCTTTTTAATTTTTAATTTTTGTGTTTAATTTATTAATTTGTTTGTAGTACTGATAATCTAGTACTCAAAAAAGACTTATTACACAAAAAACAACAAAAATTGGCCATAAAAATCATTAATTTATTCTCAACAAAACAATGAAACAAAAAAATATTCATCACTAACGTACTTTTGAAACATTTCAACACAAATATCAAGTATAATTTCTAACACCAACACATTTAATATTTCATTTAAATCTTTTATGAGCAATGGTTCTATATTGCTGAATGCAAAGGAAAAGTTATCTAAATTGCAAAAACCTGGAATTTATCGATTAAACTGTTCTCATTGTAATTCAGTTTATACAGTGCATTTCTTTTTCAATGCACCATAGGGATTTACATGTAAAAAATTGACCTCGTGTTAATGGTTTTCCTGGGGTAAATTTCTGATTTTTTTTTGTGGAATCTTAAAACACAGTATTCTACACCTTATTTTGAAGATCTGCTACCACTGGGAGCAATACTTATTTAGATAAAAATTAAAAAGTGGAACCATTTCTACTGATTTTTTAAAATAGGTTGCTATGCTCGTTCACTGACATCTATCAAGCCTATGACATTTTAATTAATTTTCAAGTTTTTTACGACATAAGAGAAAGACCAAACAATTTGGAAGAACTAAAGCAAAGAATTAATGAAGCTTCTAATACAATAATAGTTGTTAGACAATTACAAAATGTAAAGCGGCATTTTCGGGAAAGATTAGGACATTGTTTAGCAGCTTCTGGACGACAGTTTGAATATTTGATTTAGATTTTTAATTTTATTGTTTTACAAATAAATTGTTTAATACACGCTGTGTTCCCTTCTGTCTTTTGCTAAGCATAAGTTAGGTATTCTTAGGTAGCTAGTAGCTACTTTGTTTGATTTTGTTGTTTAAATTGATTTAAATAATAATTATGTAATGATTAAAATGTCACAGGAGTGATAGATGTCAGTGAACGAGCATGGCAACCTATTTTAAAAAATCAGTAGAAATGGTTCCACTTTTTAATTTTTATCTAAATAAGTATTGCTCTCAGTGGTAGCAGATCTTAAAAATAAGGTGTAGAATACTGTGTTTTAAGATTCCACAAAAAAAAAATTCAGTAATTTACCCCAGGAAAACCATTAACACGAGGTCCATTTTTTACATGTAAATCCCTATGGTGCATTGAAAAAGAAATGCACTGTATATAGGACAAACTTGTAGAAACCTAGAAATTAGATATAATGAACACCTAAACTCTTACACACTCAAACATCGAAGAAAGATCAAATTTTGCAAAACAGTTAATAGAAAACAATCACACTCTAACAGCAAACAACAAAACTTAATTACTTCATCATTGTGATCATTATTTTAAATTAAATTTTCTTGAATCTCTAGAGATCCACAGACATTTACATAATCAACAATACACTGTAATAAATGAACAGCTAGACACATATCGTTCTCCACTACTTGATTTTCTTCTTGATATCAACAACTAAGAAGATTCTGAAGAAATTATATTATGATCTAGTTTTTACTATATCAATAATTTTATTAACATACGTCTGAAGATGCTACTTTTAAAGTAGCGAAACACATGTAACGTTTATATTATCAATCAGTGTACAGTATAATTTTTTAAAACATTAGTGTTTTATTTATCATCCATCACTAAGTCTAGTTGTTCATTCGTGACGGAATATTGTGAGTTCTACAAATGTTTGTGCATTTCCATTGCTCTCTGTGAAGTGATTCTTTTATATTATTTATTGCTATTTATGTTATCTGTAAATTTGAGCAGTTTATGACCAGTGTAATTTTTCATTTTTCATTTATTCAACAAATATCGTTATTAATGATGTTAATATCGTTGTATAAAATACTTTCGGTAATAATTTTTTTGAAATTTCTTGCATATTAGAACGAATGTTAAGTGGAATTTGTAGCAGATTTACTTCTGCCATGTTTTTACCAATTTTCAACACTTTTTTTAAAACTTTTGCAAAATCTTTGGGACTGTTTATTTTGGAAGATTAGAATCTCATCAGGGAACTTTGCATTAATTTAAAATATCACATGCATGTTATAGAGACCTCTTCATGCTTTCTTCAGAACTACTCATCATCCTAGCAATTTTTTTGTAAAAAGTCTTATTTAATACACAAAAACTATGAAATTGGCAACACGTAAAGTAAGTTAGACTTTTAACTTATTTTTTGGTTTTATTTTATAACATTTTATTTTCATTAAGGTATCAAAATAATGATCTACCTTTCAATATTCGTAATTATGAAAAGTAATTGTTATTAACAAATATTACATTGAAAACATCTTATACGATAACATGAAGTACAAAACTTCAACTCAAACGAACTGCTCAGTCTAATTTTAGAACGGTAACCCTTGATATGCCTACAATCTTTGATGTTTGTCATATTGGCAATATCCAAGTCTCCCCTCTTTGGAATTTAATATGACTGTATCAGTTTCCACGGAGAATTAGTTCTCCTTTGAAAATTTCTCTTGGTTATGCTTATTAACATTGAATTTTTGTTATAATTAAGAGACTTTAAAGACTTCATTACCTCCCTGAATAGCGTAAAGCTACCAGTCGTCTATTCACGATCCCTGGCGACGTAATTAATTTCCACAAAGCTTTAGTCCTGTTACCAGGATCTCATTTCAAATAAGGCTATTGAATTAGAATGCAGTAGTCAGTCCCTGGATGTGATTCCGAAGCCATTCCTTGGATATTCACCCATGTTGCACAATGCACACACCTAATTAATAATATTGTACATAGCATATTCTCGTGTATCTACAAAATGAAAGAATCTCTTTAGAAACAATAATTAAGTACAAAGAATAATTAATTATTGGTTCATTCTTTGGTAATGAGTTTTGTAATATTTAAATCAAATGAACATTAGTTTCCTTGTCACGTTTTATACTTATAGAATTTATGACTGTTTTTCAAAACTTTGTAACGGTCTCTCTAAGTTGTTAGGGGAGCTGCAATGAAAAGCGCGACTTGTTTCAAAGCCAGTTAGAGGGTGCCTCAAAGAATATTTTTTATATTCTTCTTTGATATGATCTTGTTATAAGAAGTACAAAGAAAACGAATTCAATAACGTGATCGGTTGATTACAAATTGGCTAGCTAGGTATTTCTTAAGCGAAAAGCATGGAGAAGTAGATTTCTAGGTTGATTAATACTAAAAAATAAAAAGAAAATAATCGTTTCTCTTTTTACATTTCAAAAATTATAGTTTGTGAGAATGAGACACAATATACTAACGTTTTTACTCTTTACTATCTCAAATTAAATGCCCTAAAATAATACAACTACTCTTTATTTAAACCAGTCACAACACAAATTCCCAAATAACAAATTAACATTAACCTTCAAATCAGCTGTTCTTCTTATTTAGACACACTGACACTACTAATACAACAACTATGCTCTTTACTCTGATTTCACTTCACAATAATTGTCACAATCACTTTACTCTGTTCTCCCTTTCTTATTTTTGACTATTTAGCGCTCGAATCTAAGCCGACTTCAGTGTCTTCCTTACTCTGTGGTACTTCAGCCTTCACCAAATTCCAATCTACATATACAACTGACTTGGGGCTAGTGTCACGCCGCTCTTATATACATGACGGCCGTGGATTTTACTAGACGGACGTTCCACTCGTGTTGTAACGCAGCCACACAATCTCGAACATGCGCAGAACCATCTGGCATGTATAGAGGTGGTAGAATATGCCATTCCCGACAAAACTGCTATCTAGAATAATAGAAAACAGCCGATTCTAGACACTTATACAAGTTGATCAATGACATCTAGAAAGCTGACTTGACATTTCAGGAATTCTCTCTATCTGATATCTTGTAAGGCTGCGTTCAGAGAAGGGGAGTCAGTTTACAGTTTAGAATGCTAGACAATAATGAGCTTAGTAAGTAAATCAAATGAGTTGATTTATAGTAGACAAATAGCGCAGACGCAACATTCCCACTCACAGACGCGTGCGCATCACATGTTTTCATGTAATTTCATAGGAAAATTAGAGCGAATAAAATTCAAAAGTGAATTTTCCACGTGAAGATGATCAGAAGCAAATAGACAGGTCATTTGGACGTTTATGAAGTTCTGCGCAGGGGTCAACTTGTTCATTGCTAACACCACCCACGACGACTGTACACGTGGCTGCCCCCAGAAGGTAGAACACGCAACCAGATCGACTATTTTCTTGTGAGAGGTAGCTGGCGGACATCGATCAGGGACATAAAAACGTATCAGGGCTTGAACTGCGAGAGCGATCACAATCAATGGTAACCGAAATATGCCTTAAGCTACGAAGGCCACAAAAAATCCAAAACAGATGGAACCTAAAAAAGAATCCCCAATATATTACAACCCCAAAAGAAAAGAACGGCTGACTAAAATTTGCACAGAAGAAATACACACCACTCTTACCCTGACAAACTCTGTAGGAGAGAGAAGACGGTCCTGAGTAGAGCATCAGACAGCTACAAACATATGAGAGAAAGAGGAAAACATCTCTGAAGAAACTGACGACAAGGAGGGACAATAATTCATACATACAAGAAGTCCCTTTCCTGAGAAAACAGTATCAAAAGAACGAACCCCGAGATATCTTCAAGAAATTACGACCATGACCAGGACATTTCAGCCACGCTAAATTTCCATAAAAATAAGACAGCTGAAATACTGACAACTAAACCTGAAATCATTGACATCTGGAACAATTGCAGCCATCGGTTCTGAAGGAAGAAATAGAATTAGCTACGCGAAGACTTAGGTGTCAGATATTCGCTGTGATGTCACAGTCACAGATAGGCTACTCGCCACAGAGGAGATCGACATTGAAATCTTACACCAAATACGCAAGAAAATCTGAGAGAATCAATGTACCTATCAGTGTGAAAACTATGGGACTATCACATTGATCTCACGCGTTCTTCAAGAGCGATTGAAGCCATACCTCCTTCCACAAATTGGGTGTGAACAAACACGTTACATACCTGGAAGTGGCACAAGGAAACAGCTTATGAATATAAGACAGATCATGCTACGAATACAATGTCTAGTAGTTTTTCTGGTTCCTGGACTACACGAAGGCCTTTGACAGTGTCAGATGGAACAACCTCTGGCCAATACTACACGAAATTGCAGTTCTGAAGAAGACAGCATACGTCAGGGTCGAGGACTAGATGTCTGGGCAGTTCTTGGCCAGCAAGGGAGTAATGCAAGGATATGTTCTCTCCCCAGTAGGTACTCTTTACCATCTACGGGGAATGAATAATCAGAAAAGTAACGGAAGTATGGAGCGTGAGCGCGCGTCCATAGACGGAAAGAAAAGATCCAAGTTATCCAACAAGACGATAAGCAGACGACACCACGAGTCTAACATCAACGGAAGAAAAAATGGCAGACATAATACATCGGATAGAGGCAACCAGCTCCGAAGTAGGCCTAAAACTTTACCGCACCAAAATCTCCCTGCTGATTGTAGACATGGGCAGCCCTCTTGCTACCAAACATAAACCTGATTGACGATATCGGGTTAAGACAAAGATTACCTAGCTCGCTCCTCGAGTTTCAAACAACGGGAACTGCGAGGTAAAAATAAAGAGAAGAATAGAAATGGCAAAAACATCTCTCGCCAAACTAAAGCAGAGAATCTGGAAGGATCACTAGATATCCAAACACACAAAGAGGAGGATGCTGCCCTCTCTGTTCTTTCCATAGCAACTTCTGGGTTTGAAACTCGGAAACTTAACGAAGATTTAGTAGATGGATCGAAGGATTTGAAATGACATGCTATAGGAAAATGTTACGGGTACCATGGTCCTCCCACAGAACAAATTCCTCGAACCTAAAAGGATTTAACATCAAGGTCATCAACCGTTTATTGCCTTCCATGCAGCGCAGAATCATATCCTTCGTCGTCATGGCATTCAACGAGATGGCGTGGAGAAGCTTACAATCCAATGGAAGGTGGAAGGCAGGAGAATAAAAGGCAAGTACCCGAACAGACTTATCGTCCAGGTTGCGGATATTACCAACTATCGGTGGCAGGCGTAATGAGGAATACCGCTTGCGCCATATCACTGACTTGGTACCAACGTCATCATAAGTCACGACGTTGGGATACCGATAATGGTGGAGAAGGGAACATCAATAATGAAAAAGAAGAAGTTTCTCTCTCTCTTTGTCTCTCTCAAAAAAAATAAAATGGTCGTGGATTTGGTCGCCGAGTTAACTCCATGCTCCGACTGCCAAAAGCAACTGCGTTAACAGCACGAAATAATATATGAGCAGGTTAATTGTTTCGTGTGACCGAAGATTTTGTATTGTTTTACCAACATGAAACAGATTAGGTACTGTAAGATTAATCAGAAAAAAGTACGATGATGGAGAATGTTATTTCTACGCACTATTTTTTCTAAATTTCTTTGCCTTTTTCAAGGAGTCTGTTGAAAAAGTGCAAGGCAAGATGACAAGAAAGTCTTGATTTTCAATTTGACAGTTTGTGCATATTTATGCATGAGGTGGTGTCCTCTGTTGAAGACGCAGTGCAGGGAAAGTCATAATTAGCAAACTAATAGCGGCCAGTTGTCTTTATGTGTGCTGTTAGGCTTTACGGCCAGGATGTAAATTAACATTTAGATTAAGTCCGTTTTAAAATCATGATAGCGGAGACAAATGGACGCGTACACAGGAGGTAAATCGCGGAACATTTAGTTAATTGAAACGTCTGGGGCTGAACTGAACAGCAGAGCAATTACACTGAGTGTTAACAGACGATAATGTATTCATTTCTCTTTCTCACCCCTGCATTTGGCTCCCCAAGGCAGCTTCTCTATTTACACTTGCTGCTATCTGACCGGAAAATCGATATTCAAATGTCTTCCCCGAATTGAAATTTGATACGGATATCACTGTGCATCATTCTGATGTATCGCTGTGTTTGGATGTCAAAACTTTCCCCAAACTGGGCAATCTACTTGTCAAAAATCTAAACAAGTTGCGCAAGGAAATTTTTACATGAATATATTCGCTGGAGTGAATTTATATTCACAAACAATATAACATGAATTTTTAAAGTTGTAAATAAGAGTCCTGGAGGCATCTGAATGAATTTAGAGACCGTAATACTGATGATTTCTGGTTAGAACAAACCCATATCAGGAAAGCAGAAAATTTCAAGAACCATTCCTCCTCTATCCTACTTCTGATACCTACCAGTTCTATTTACAACAAGAATATCTACAGATAACTCCAACTACTTCTTCTATTTTCAAATTCATTCACAATGACTTTATAAATTTGAGATCACTTTTGATAGTTTTGACCAAAATTGCAATAAGATTTCACCTTCTCCTGGTTTTATAGTCGCTTTCTAGCCGTGGCGAAGACGTGTTGTTGATGAACTTAGAGATAGGCTGCTGAAGGGCAATAAGTTGCTCCTCAATTAAGGTCAACAACTTCACCATCCAGAGTACAGCGGCCAAAGGACAAACTAAAGATGGTGCTTACGTCATCAGCCCAGATATCGACCAAAAAAGTGGACAATTCAGGACTAAGCGGATAAAACGTGGCAGTGGTGTGTTACGAAACCACGTTAGGTGTATTTGTGTATTTTTTCAGTTAAGGTTTACTTACTTCGTGAGTAGATAGATTTTGACAGATCCAAAGCATCTCTTATTGGACAAACATGGGAAATCGTCAAAGTTCAAAAACTTGGAGGCTAACTTTTACCATGTGGTCTTGTACACATGCGCAACCAGTTTCAACCCAGCGAATAGACAAAGCTAACCGGTTCCGCGAATCAAAAACCGGGCTACTTGATTCGGGAACCAGTCTACTCGATTAGAGATCGGACTAACACTGTTTGCTTGGCTGGTTGAGACCGGTTTCGCATCGTTCAGCGATTTTGAGCTATGGCAATCTGAAGATGGATCTTGTAAAATTGACGTGGCATGGTGAAATTGTTGCGCAGTTGAGGTGGCGCGGTATCAGGAGCCCATAGAAATATTATCATAGGTACCTCCAATCATCGCGAAAGTTGGAGTCGTACTTTTTGATTCAATACCTCACTGGTAACGCTCTTTTCATCAGTTATGGACGAAACTTCTTTAAATAAGCTACAAAATCACGGTTCAATGCTTTGAACCTGTTATGAATATATATAATTTAAATATAACAGTAGATAGTCGAGAAATATTCAATTTTATGATTGTTTCTTGACGAGAAATGTATAAAGTTACTTTTCCCTTTCAGAATTTGATGCTCCGTAGATTAATTCTCATGGCCGTTATAACTAATGCATGCACGTTAATGCTACTCTCCATGATAAGTATACAAAAGATATTTTCAGCGAGGGGAATGGAATTTAACAAACGTTGTGAAGTGGCTACGATATAATAGCGGCAAAGGGCTGACTAATATGATAATAGGCTTTCCGTGAGACTGATGCTTACGGGAGCAAATCCTCGTTAATGGCCTGATTAAGAGACGACGAGAGATAACTAATGGACGCTACCCCGCCCACGCGTCAAATGGCTTAAAAATACATCAAACTTTCCACCAGGAGATGACTTAATAATAATAATAATGGAAGTTTCTTTGTCCATAAATCAAACTTCAGATTTAAAATGGGATAAAAGCAATTCTAGCAAGATTGTCAAACTTGATAATTCTCATCTTTTGATTTACTTTACTTTAACTTAATCATAATCTTAAAATAAGAAAAAAAAATAAATAAACAAAAATTACTATAATACCTACTGACTTTATGGTTAAAAGATTGATTAGTATACTATAAAACACAAACCGAACTCGATGTCTATTTTTGGGTCGTGCATCCCTCCTCCCAATATTCAGGAACGAGGGGGCTGGCGCCAGTCAAGGGATAGCCCGGCGCCAGTCAAGGGATAGCCCGGCGCCACCGAAAACTACAAGGGATGCCAACACACTCTGTCTGGTCGCATCCTCCGCTAACAGAACAGTCTTCTAGACTCATCCGGGAACGGTATCGATCGCCGATGACACAAATCCCCATCGTCTCGGGACTTGCCGTTCTCTTATGAGGGGCAATAAAAAATAACAAGGGATCATAAGATATGTAGAAATATAAATAAGCGTCAAGTAATAGCAGACACTTCTTGGGGTTCACAAATCAAAGTTTGTTTGAAATAAATTGCTTTTCTAGATCTGATATTGATTTTTTTACCCGTTTTTAGTGGATAAAATTTATCGGGATACAAACCTTTATTTACTTTATTTGGGATTAGACCTTAAAAAAAAATCTTACAAAAAAGCGACTTCCATCGCGGCATTGTTTTTCCAATAGCTTTGCCTGAAAGGCTTAGAACGGCGAAGCTTGGATTATAATTAATTGGACATATATAATTTTCCTGTTTTGGCCATCAATGCCAATTTGAACTTTTGAAAGTTCTCTGACAATTTCTCTGAAACTCTGACAATTTCTAGCGAAATGTTGCAAATTTGATTTTGAATATTATTTGGTCATTTATGACCCTACAAGAATTTTCTCGTAATTATAGTAGGATAAGAAAGGCTGCCAAAATCATATTTTGAAAACTAATTTAAGGCTGATTCTTCCTCGCAAAAATGTAAGATCTTCGGATGATCCTTAGATGAATAAAATCATTTAATTTATAAAATAAAAATACAAGAACCGTGAGTTTTATTCTAAGATTCTTGGAAGTTATGGCCTCTAGGCTTAACTATTATCAATTAACTATAATTATAGGTAACTATAATAACTATAACTATAATATTAGCTATTCATATGGATAATATGTTCAAAGGATTGACGATATTATTCAAAACGTTCAACTAATTAACCGACACGTTTAGTCCTAGGTCTACTTAGCAGAGAGGGAGTCCCCTTTGTACATAGAAGGAGCTGTGAAATACAAAATCAATGTGTCGGGTATCTCAACTGCTTCCACTCTCTCCCATCGTTAGTGGCTTGCGGGAAGCTGACAACCGTCGAAGATCAGAGTGCTGCCCGGCTAAATGACGTTCAGAGAGCAGTCCTAATCCGAGCAGTGAAGAGTTGTGCATTGACAGTGACATAGGGGGAAATGAGAAATAAGGGTAATACGATGGAAACAACGGATTTAATCACTGTGAAAGATTTTATCGTGCGTGCACGCGTCTCTATATGCGATTGCACAACGCGGAAATATGAATGCGTAAGGAATTACTTCTCTGTTCATATCGCGGAAAGCACTCACCCTTTTCTAATATATTTGAGATATTTTTTTTGTATACGTGCCTCATCGATTTGTCGACATATCGGCTTCCTAGTTTTCAGTCTTTTTCGGGCTTGGCGAGAGAGTGACTACGTTATTCATGTTTCCAAACTGAGAGCTCACCGAAAATAAAAAGAAATGAAAAGAACATACTTGCAGAGATCCTGGAAACATCCAATGAATTCATGGTGACTTTAAGATAACCTTTGGCCAGACCACGTCCAGGTTCCAGTTCACAAAAAATTCCTCTGGTGTCGAGCGTCCCATAGTTATCTGCCAGCTCGTTTCCTGGTAATCCAGAAATGTGCTGGGATCCGATATCCTGTCAGCCAGTCTGTTTAGTGCCTCGGCACATTCCTGGATCAACGGGGATGCTGTGTGAGCCCAGCGCTTTTCTGGCACCCTGACTATCAGTGCATACATAAATTATTATGTGTTCCGTGGCTTCTATTTCCTT
Organism: Malachius bipustulatus; assembly: GCA_910589415.1. Lineage (NCBI taxonomy): Eukaryota > Metazoa > Arthropoda > Insecta > Coleoptera > Melyridae > Malachius > Malachius bipustulatus. The sequence goes on along the minus strand of OU342634.1, from coordinate 35,249,040 downwards.
TTCCATTCTGACTGCTTTCACGATCTCGTAAACCCCCTCTTGAAAGCAGGTTGCCAGGTCAACGTAATCATTCTTATTCCTGGAGCCGTCTGTAAAGCAGACTAGTCCTCCTGGTTCGAAGGTTACCTCTCCCTTTTTCTATTTTTATTTTCAGGAATTATCAGGGAATATTTCCTCTATTTCCGTTTTTTACTATAACTGAGGCAACCTTATAGTTTGAGTTAGGAATCTCCATCTCAAAGACTTCGGATATTTCAATGTATCCCTTGCATCCTACGCCTTTAAATGTTCCTGAGTCCTTCTCACGTCGGCCGTCATCGCCTCCCTTTTTATCTTATACAGGGAAGCAGCGGCAGACTCAGAATGTCGTACAGGGTGACTGACGTGGTAGTTCTTCTTGCACTAGTTGACAGGCTGACGAGCGTTGTTTGGTCAGTCTGTTTGTCACGGTTGCATTTGCGGCGATTTTCCCACAGACCGATTCTTGGTATGATGATAACCAGTACATTACCTTCGGTTCAAGTCCCCAGACATTTGCTATTGTCCCTCGTAACTGCCGTAAGGACGCTACAGTTTTCTCGACTGTTTTGTCAACCTTCGGCTTCCAGCTGGTTAGTTTCTTATTTATCTCTCTATATATCTCTCATCCAAGAACCTTACTGCTAAAGAAGAAAGGCTTACCAAATATCTTGGGAGGCTTAAATCCTTTTGGTTTCACTTTCCTATATGTATATGCTGATGACACCATACTCTATATAACTGGTCAAGTTTTAGATTCTGAGATAAACATGAAGCAAGCTTGTGAGTTGGCATCTAATTTATAGTTTCTGGCTGTAACTAATAAGCTTGTGCCCAGAGAAGATACCTTCTTTCTGCTAGGATTCCACATAGATCTGCATCCGACATGGTCTAGACACATACCGTCATCCGCATGCTCTAAGGTCTCTAAAGGAATATTTATATTGCGAAGCCTACGAAGTCTGCTACTCGAATCTGCTTGAGAGTGGTATACTTTTTTTTTAATACAGAGTCACCTGAGTTCTGATCCACTCCTTTGGAGTGCTTCAGCTGACGCACTGCGTGCCTGCATTACTCAGAAAAGTGATCGAAGGGTGCTAGCGGAAGTGGAATTCCATTAGAGCTTTCATATACGGACTCTATATTGGTCTGTATATTTATTCGACCTGCGTGCGCATTCAGGAAGTGGCCCGATTTCACGTCGAAAAAGACGGTTAGGGCCCATCAGTTCTCGAAGTGAAATGTAGGACGTCTGAAAATCTGCTGTGCCTATGAAGAGACTTTTTTTGTATTTATTATATCAATTTCTAACCCTGATTCTTATGAATTTTTCCTTGGTTTTTGCCCTTTATAGTCCATAAATATCAGAAACAAATCAGTTCAGTCCCTATTTTTTACCTCTACACAGGGTGTGATGTAACTGGACAGCCAAAGTGAAACGTCATGTATAAAACCGTATTTGAAACATAAAAGGAAGAATACCTTTTTCAAGATCAGGCTCTGTTTAGGAAATATTTCCAAAATTGTTGTCCAGTTACTGAATAAAACAAATTTTTATTGACCCAAGTCAAGCTAGCCACGCTTTTGGTCAGGGAGAGAGCTTCGATTAATTTCCAGCAAGTTAAGTCCGTGACTGAAAGTGTGGCTGGCTATGATTATAAAATTTCTGACTTTTTCGTCCAATTTTCAGTAAAAATGATTTTCTCAGTTTATAAAGTTCGTGGCCGAAAGTGTGGCTGGCCATTATTATAAAATTTCCGACTTCTTTCAACGAAATTTCAGCAAAAATGAATTTTTCAGTTTATAAAGTTCGTGGCCGAAAATGTGGCTAGGGCCATTATTATAAAATTTCAAACTTTTCCAGCAAATTTTCAGCAAATTTTCAGCAAAAATTATTTTCTCAGTTTATTGAGTTCGTGGCCGAAAGCGTGGCTGGTCATTATTATATAATTTCGGCCTTTTTCAGCAAAAATTTCAGAAAAAAATATTTTCTCAGTTTATAAAGCTCAGGGTTGAAAGCGTGGCTGGCCATTATCATAAAATTTTTGACTTTTATATGAAATTTTCAGCCAAAATGAATTTCAAAGTTTATAAAGTTCATAGCTTAAAGCGTGGCTGGCCGTTATTATAAAATTTCACTCTTTTTCAGTAATTTTCCAGCGAAAATGAGTTTTTAAGTTTATAAAGTTCGTGGCTGAAAGTGTGGCAGGACATTATTATAAAATTTCAGACTTTTTCATAAATTTTCAGCAAAATTGATTTTCTCAGTTTATAAAGTTCAGGGCTGAAAGCGTGTCTGGCTATTATTATAAAATTTGAGACTTTTCTCATTAAAATTTCAGCAAAAATGAATTTTTCAGTTTATAAAGTTCGTGGCCGAAAGTGTACTAGCCATTATTATAAAAACACGAACTTTTCTGAACAAAACTTCATCAAAACCAAATATTTGGCATTTAAGCCTTAAATAACGAAAACAAAAATTGGTTGAAAATTAGTCCCTCTTCCTGGCCGAAGTGTAGCTACTGAATGGTGGCTAGCTTGACTTGGGTTTTTCATTGCCATCTTAGTTTTTCCTTTATGGAGATATTTCCTAAGGGAGGCCTGATCTTGAAAAAAGTTATTCTTTGTTTTATGTTCAAAATACGATTTTATACAAGGCGTTTGATTTTGACTGCCCAGTTACCAAACTAAATGAATGGAAAATCGTTCTTTTCCCAGAATATTGATCGCGTTATGACTCCTTTTTGGATAAACGGGGTTTTTATTATAAAGTGAAAATTTTTTATTATTGATTCTACAAAATAAGGACTTATAATATTCATTTTATCGATATTTATTACTTTTTGGCAACAAAAGTAAACACACTGGCCAAAAAATAATCTTCAACGAAACCTAAAAAATATATCATCATTGATTTTTATATGAAAGTTTGCCTTATACAAACAATTGGGTATAATTTTTTCCTAGTACCTTAATACGAAATAACATCGACCTATCGTATAACTTCGAGCGTAGGTAGGATAATATATTGTATTGAAAATTGTTCTGAGCGATTTAAGGTGTGCATTACATGATTTCATCGGCTTAAAAGTGTAATAAACGTTGAGTTTAGCGGGCGCATTCAATCCGGGGAGGATCGCTAAGCAACGCTTTGTATCTCAGTGGAAGCTTTTCGGATTTGCTTGGATCCGCATCGCAATAAAGGAGATTTTCTTGCTGAGAGGAGTTTGGAGAGCTCTTTTAACTCATATACTGCCTGTTCTCAGATTTATGAACTCATTGTCCGAAATTAAAACTCCCCGCCAAACCTGCTATTTCATTCATCCTAGTTTCGTTTATGGCATCATAGAAAAGGGAAAATGCATTGCAAAATTTCAATTAAAATAACAAAGAATTTTTAACATAAACGTTATGAATCCTGTAGGAAGAGATTATCGAGAAATATACACAAATAAGTAAAAATGAAATATAAAACAATTTTTTTTGTGACTTTTTTCAAAATTAAAAAAACTAATTCCATATTATGTAATTTTTTGCCAAAAAAGGTCACATTTGACAGTTATAAAAAGACATGTGCCAGCTAGTGTACGTGTCATTTGTCATCATTCTAATTCAGCCACTCCTCTCCCGTTATATCCGGAACTGACGGTTTTACAAATAAAAAAAAAATTAAAAAAAGTTTTTGACCACTCCTAATATCTGTAAAACTTATAATTTCCCAGCTTAGGTGTAGGTATCTTCATTTTCAGCAACGAAAAAATCTAAAATTAGTTGAAATATTGGTAGCTAAATTGGTGGTGAATATTTATAGATATAAAATGCATTAGCGGGACAACTTTGTCCTTTCACGCTATTACGCTTTGGTAATTACTAAAGCAGACATCAGAGGCAACCGAGCTAAGTATATAATCAGGTTAGCCTAAAACAAATACGTTGTCTCCGAATTTCATCAATCAAGGATGCAATTCCAAGAGTTCCCGCTGACAGCTAGATCTCCCTACTTTTGATGAACTTATGACTGGAGTTTCATCGTTAGTCTTCATTAGTGAGTTGAGTACCTACCTAATACTATTCCTTATTTTACTAAATCGGAGATTAATAAGACTTCTAAACCGAAACACACACAGAACTTTTCCTTTCGAATATGTCGTATACAGGGTGCACCATGTATCCTTCTCTATATTGCTATCTCCTAACGCTAACAGATACAGGGTCGGTTAAACAAGTCAAAAGAAGCGCAATTTTGTGGCCATCTCGATTCCGTCGAGACATACAAGATATCTGTGACCGTTCCTGAAATATCCTGAAAAAACTGAAAAATCGAGATTTCTTATTTTTTCCATATCTTTTTTATTATTGGAGATTAATGAATAATTTTTTGTAGGCTTACATAAGCCGTTAAGAGCTATCCATCTGACATTTCAAAAATTTTCAAGGCCTACTAGATCCAAGAGTTTTCACAGTCAACTTTCGTTTTTCTTATTGCCGCCATATTATTTTTTTATGTCGTTCGATATGAAAAAAATAATGGAAACCAAAAATTGATAAACTTCCAAAAATAAATTAAAACATTTTTTATTCTTCTTTTTATTTTTTTTCTTTACAAAAAAGACACATTTTTAGACCGAATTTTATAGATAACTTAAAAAACCATAAGGCAAGCACTATTTCGGCGTATTTTACAAATGTTGACGTTATTCGACGATTTTTTTAGGATTTTCTTTGAAAAAAGAAGAATAAAAAATTTTTAAATTTATTTTTTGAAGTTTATTAATTTTTGGTTTCCATTATTTTTTTCATATCGAACGACATAAAAAAATAATATGGCGGCCATAAGAAAAACGAAAGTTGACTGTGAAAACTCTTGGATCTAGTAGGCCTTGAAAATTTTTGAAATGTCAGATGGATAGCTCTTAACGGCTTATGTAAGCCTACAAAAAATTTTTCATTAATCTCCAATAATAAAAAAGATATGGAAAAAATAAGAAATCTCGATTTTTCAGTTTTTTCAGGATATTTCAGAAACGGTCACAGATATCTTGCATGTTTTGACGAATTCGAGACGGCCACAAAACTGCGCATCTTTTCTCTAATTTAACCAATGTATCTCTTAGCGTTCAGGAGATAGTAATATAGAGAAGGATACATGATGCACCCTGTAGGCAGTGTAGGGGATCAAACTTAACGGAAGATAGGACATGGTCAAGTGATGGAATAACTGCAATGAAGTTTCGTCGAAATGCCAGGATTAGAAGAGAAGATGAGTTCTGAAATTTAGGAAGTTGGCAATTTAGATCAATTTAATGCATCAAAAAGTGTACATATCAAAATGTAAAAAAAATTTTCCAAACTTTTATTTAATCCCCAATACTTTGTCCTAAACACTAATAAAAAATTTAAGCCCCGTCGCTTCGAAGCATAAAATTTCTTTTAATTTTGCAACACCAGTCGATACAACACTTTCACTTTCCGCAATGAACCATTTGCTGCCACCCCCGATAAGCGGAGAAAGAAACAAAAGGAACAAAACAAAACGTTCTAATAAAGCATCAACTTAATCTCAGAGCACGAAAGAAAGTTGCAGCTTTCTGCAACTGAACTCAGTATTCGTTTGTTATCTGTTAGCATCTCCCTGATTGGTATTCGCAGGGCTGGGAGATAAACGGTCTGACCCTCAGGCCGTGATATTGGCGCTTGGCGCTTGCAGCAGAAGTTGGCAAATATTTGAGTAGTCAACACGCGTAGAGACGACTCCATCCACTCAGTCAACATCACTCTTCATATCGGTGTCTAATATCTTACGACTTCATAGTCACCCGACTATTTTGAAAGCTACTATTCCCTCCACCGTGATCAGTTCACTATACTGCGCTTTCAATGAAGCTTCTGTTAAGTTAAGTGTATAAAACGAGCTATTAATTTTATAACTTATAATATTTTATTCATTGTTTTAATTTTTACTGATTTTACCGATTACTCTCTTTTTCGCATTGCTTTCATATTTGAGAAAATCAAACACAGACTTAGCAGGTCTGACAGAGCTTAGAGAGTCTTTGTCATAATGGGCAGATCTTCTATCCAAACTAACATAGACAGCAGCTGTAGAGTTTTTTTCTCTTATAATCTTTTTCTCCAATATCAATTGATTTCCGTACAACGCCGGGACAACTTCCTATTTTTATTTGGCCAGAAAAATGCAACGCTATAATTGGTAACCCCGAATGAACACGCAAAATATCTGAAAATAACTCTAGTCTGAGACAACTTTAATGTCTCAAAAACATTCTCTCACTCGCCATATTCACACTTGAGCTTAAGCTATCGCACACCAACGGTCTAGGCAGCACCAGCAAAGGGTACCTCAAGTCAGGGAAATTGAAACGAAACTCCGTTTCTATAGGAGGAGTAATGTAGTGTCCTCTCGCTCACACAGAGAATGAAACAACAAACAACTAATATTATAGCCGATCTGACTGTCTAACTGTAGGGAATCCGGTAGCTGAGTTGGTAAGCGCATCTGACGCATAATCAGAAGGGCTGGGGTTAAATTCCCCGCCGGGTCAACTTCCTATTTTTATTTGGTTAGATAAATGCAGCGCTATAAATCTTCTTACTTTTAAGGGTCTTTTGAGTTTATGGAACAAGAAGTCTAAAGGATCAAGAAGTATGGTGAGTAGAGGGGCCGGCGTGAAGAAGAGTGATCGTTTCTTTGGTCAACAATTCGGCTGAAGCGTTGTCTTGGTGGTAAACCCAGTCGCCACTTCTGAGCATCTCCGGCTTTTTGCGACTGATGACGTCCCTCAGATGTTTCAGAACTTTCAATGTATAGTAAGTTTGGTTCACGGCCTTGGGGGGAGGGGAGTACTCGTGGTGAGCAACATCCTTGCCATAAAAAGAAAACTGCCAGCATAACCTTGATATTGGATCGAAATCGGAGAGCTTTTTGGGCCTGGGAGTCGTTTCATTTCATCTTTTTCTGAACGATCAAGCAGTTCCCGACAAACGTGGACGCGATTGGATTTTTGATTGTCCATCATCAGGCTTTGCACGAATTTCCCAGAAACCTGGTGCGTCTCAATGTTTCGGTCAAAGTCTCGTGATAAGATCCAATTGATATCCCACGTTCCTCAGCAAGGTCCCTGATGACGGCTTCAATGGACTGTCGATCACCATTAGAACGTTAATGCTGCTTGAAACATGTCTTACGCTTCAAAGATTTTACCACACAATTTCACAGCAAGGCGTTGCTTTTCAGGTTATCCATTCTGACATCCAACAAACGGAAGGAAGAAATGTGAAATCGGAAAATAACGTTTCCATCAACTGATCGGTATAAAAATAGGGAAACTAAGCAGATGTATTCCCCTGGAACAAGCTGGAGCCACGCAATTCAAACAGTCCGGGTATTATTTGAACAAACCTCAAGTGATGAATATTTGGTAAAAAATTCTAGAGAGAACATTGAGTGAGGGTGAGAAAACCACAATCAGAGAAGAAATAAATAGATGAACGAATCAATACCAATCGATAGCAATACGAATTTGACTGGAGTCATCTCAAATGATCATCCCATTTTGGACTGCGTGCTTATTAGGATATATTGAAGCATCCAAAATTCATGGATCGCCCAGAAAATCTCCTTTTAAGTTTGAATAACCCAGCAGGACCGGTAAAATAAACAGCTCGTAAACAGACCGGGGAAATCTATTTATTTTATTGTTTCAGTCGATGGAGTCGGACCTTCCCTGTCTTTTGACATGTGTCTTAGGTTGGGTCGGGGTGGGGGGGAGGTGGGGCACGCTTTTAAATTTTACTGAAAATGAATTTTATCGGAAAAACGGGTATATCTGAGCCGGATTTGATCTGACAAAAAAAATATGGTATCAAAAATTGAAGAGCTTGACTAAACACGGAAGTTCGTTGCAACATGAACCCTTTAGCTCAACTGGTTCGCGAAATATTGCGATATTAAGGGTAAAAATGAATAAAAATTTAACTGTCTTTTGCTCGGTAGGTGGTGGAGTTAGGGCGTCAATTTTTTGCGAGAGGAAGGGTGCCACCGAGTACTTTGACGGGCCGGAGGGAGGGGGTGGTGGGCCAATTAGGAGGCGAGATATGGGGGTGAGAAGAAAAATACGGAAACGCTCGTAAAAAGTTTATTTATTGACCTACAGAGACTAGGCACCGCTCATTTTCTTCGTTTTTTTATCTACTACCCGGTAGTCATGGCAAAAAATTATTTTATTTATTTAAAAAATTTATGAAAAAAATTTGCGAAAAAAAATTTTCGCAAATGCGCGCTTGGTGCGCAATTTAAAAAAAAGTCCTTTTTTTCTCGCGTTTTTAGGGGTGAAGGAAGAGGGTGGGGAAATTTATTTTTTCACCACTGAACAGCATTTTTTTATCTTTAATATAAGCCCCACTTGAACCCGATCCGACCATAAATAAGGGCACAACGAACCGGCAAAGTCTAGGCTTTATTGCGGGCGAACGGAGAGGGGTGGGGGGTTCTTGTTAGGCTCATTGGAAAGAGAAAACATTTATTTATCTATTTATTTATTTGTTTTCTCATTCCCGATCGTTCAGCGATCAAAAGCAAGCAAGAATTTTCAAAATCCATCCATAATTGAGCGAAGTACGAGCGAACAAGCATTCGAAAATAAATTCCGAGCGCGCGTTCCCGGCCGATCGTTACTGTGCGTGCCCGGAGGATAGACAAGCGGAGAGCGTGAGCTCCGCCCACGGCTGCTCGGGTATCTTTCTCGCCCGGTTTAAAGAGAGATCTTCATGTACCTATAACTCGCGCAAGCGGGCAAGATACGCACGAAAAAAAACAAATAAATAAATAGATAAATAAATGTTTTCTCTTTCCAATGAGCCTAACAAGAACCCCCCACCCCTCTCCGTTCGCCCGCAATAAAGCCTAGACTTTGCCGGTTCATTGTGCCCTTATTTATGGTCGGATCGGGTTCAGGTGGGGCTTATATTAAAGATAAAAAAATGCTGTTCAGTGGTGAAAAAATAAATTTCCCCACCCTCTTCCTTCACCCCCAAAAACGCGAGAAAAAAATGACTTTTTTTTAAATTGCGCGCCAAGCGCGCATTTGCGAAAATACATTTTCGCAAATTTTTTTCATAAATTTTTTAAATAAATAAAATAATTTTTTTGCCATGACTACCGGGTAGTAGATAAAAAAACGAAGAAAATGAGCGGTGCCTAGTCTCTGTAGGTCAATAAATAAACTTTTTACGAGCGTTTCCGTATTTTTCTTCTCACCCCCATATCTCCCCTCCTAATTGGCCCACCACCCCCTCCCTCCGGCCCGTCAAAGTACTCGGTGGCACCCTTCCTCTCGCAAAAAATTGACGCCCTAACTCCACCACCTACCGAGCAAAAGTCAGTTAAATTTTTATTCATTTTTACCCTTAATATCGCAATATTTCACGAACCAGTTGAGCTGAAGGGTTCAGGTCGGAACAAACTTCCGTGTTTAGTCAAGCTCTTCGATTTTCGATACCATAATTTTTTGTCAGATCAAATCCGGCTCAGATATACCCGTTTTTCCGATAAAATTCATTTTAAGTAAATTTTCAAAGCGTGCCCCACCTCTCCCCCACCCCGACCCAACCTAAGACACATGTCAAAAGACAGGGAAGGTCCGACTCCATCGAATGAAAAAATAAAATAAATAGATTTCCCCGGTCTGTTTACGAAATACCGGTCCTGCTGGGTTAGAAGAGTTCTCCTGCATGATGATTTGCTGTGCAACAGAATATTATTTGAAGATATAAAGCACCTAATAATATTAAAGCACACTTATTTTCATTTACTCTCGGTGGACTCTCGGTAAAACCGTTACTTTCTTGAGGTTGGAGTTTATTGTATAATAAGAATTATTGTCGGCTAATATTTCTATGAAGGACAATTTAGAAGGTATTAAAAATTCAATATTCAACCTTAGAAAATCTTCACTCTGGGGAAGGAATCTCTGATATCAAACCTGTAAATCTCCGGCATTGTATCAATCCGGAAATAGAAAGAATCAAACGTATCCAGACCGGGATCTGTGCGTTAGAGAAATCGGTAGGTTGACGAGGTCTACGGTATAAAACGCGCATCAGGGCAAAATCCGCGATACACATCAGATGACCCTCCTTTATTGAGGAATGAAAGGACAATCTTTGAAGATTAGGATCAACACGTCATCCACCAAGCTTTTCTCTGAATTTCATCAGTGAAAATTAAATATTTATACATCTTGTTGCTTTCTGCAGCAAGAATTGTTATCCATTGTTATTATTGATTTTTTTATTGTTCGAGTAGCTACATAATGCTAAAAATTAAACTATGATAAAAGCTTCACAGAAACTAACCGTTCCATAAATAAAAGCATAAGGTGCACGCACTAATTAGATTGTTATTTGATGACATCATGTATCGAGGCTAAGAAATTTAATTAAAATGGAAGGAGTTTTATACATTCTGGCTTTTAGCATGACATAGGATGAAAAGCGAATCACCGTATAACATCGGCTTGCCACTAATAGGAAGCGAAGCCCCCGAAGATGCAAACTAATGTCGAGCAAATTGAGTTATATTCGTACAATGTAGTGTTTACATCGGGGGTTTTAGCGGGTAGATGGCCCTAGAATTCACCATAAGGGAGAGGGAGCACTGAGATCTAATTGATTCTACAGATGAGATGCTGAAACCTCACATTTTCTGCCCACTTATTAATTTCAATCCCTTGCTAATACGGTTATGGTAAAGTGAAATTCTCTCTTTATGTTTTACTGGTCGTTTTTCATGAGCATGTATTCAAATTGATCATAAAAAAGCTCCCATTATTATTATTCTTTTAATTTTTAATTTGCCTGTGTCGTTTAATTTTGTTTCTTGGCTTCTTGAAGCAGAAAAACAAAAAAAAGCTGCATACACGTCGTGTTCAATTATGAGAAGCTGATTTAGATGAAAACAAGCCAAAAGTAGATGAACCAACGTCCCAAGTCCATCACAATCCCGAATTTAATGTTTAGATCATCTTTTCTTTACGATAGGATAGCACAGTGGCAACACTCAGCAATTCAATAAAATACTGAAAAAGCTACTTTCTTATATTATCGTTGTCAAAATCAAGATGGAGGCTGGACGCTATCTTTGATTTTTTTAATGGATGTGATACATCATTGTAACGTTCTCACAGCAAAGGATAATATCCATAAATTTCAAATCTCAATTTGGAGTGAGAAAACAAAATGATAAAAGACAAAAAACCTAAATAAAGTATACTGTGTTGGTAGAATTTTCATCAGAATGAAATGTAAAGAAATAAGAAATTCAAATTGTTGTTAATAGTCAAATAGACATAATCTTAATAAATAAATTTCAAGAATGAAAGAGAATAATTTTTTTCTTTTCAAAGTTTTAAAACTCGTTTATTCCGGCAACATGTCTTGATTACATTTGAGGAGATAATGAGAGTATTGAAAAGAATGAAAACGTCATTAGGTTGATCCTGTTGCGACTCGGGCTATATAAAGAGTTCCATTACGGGGCAGTTGAGTTCTGTGGGACTCCTGACTGACTACGCGGCTTAGCTGATTTCCCCGGGGTCTGCCTTCAATGCCTATCGCGGTCACACTTGAATGGCTACGGAAAGACCCGTTCACGTCATTTCCTGATGGATTATTCCGGGATTCCCGCTTCAAACAGAGTAATCGACTTGCCAGAAAAAGAAAGACACTTACGGATAGTAATCGTATACACATTGTAACTTTTTGGAGATGCAATTCACAGATTTAATGCAGTTCCTTTATCAATCAAAACGAAATACTTCACAATGTAAACTAATTTTAAACTACCTTTTGGTTGATTTTCAGTAGAACGAGGGACTAAAATAATATAACGTCCTGTATAAAAAGTATTTTGTAAATTCTAAACAGGGTGTGTTTTGGTAATTAACAAGCCAAAATCGAACGTCATAAATAAAATCGTATTTTAAGTATAAAAGAGAGAATAACTATTTTCAAAATTAGACCTCGTTTAGGAAGTATTTCCATAAATGTGAAACTAAGGCTATCGTGAAAATGCGTTTTTTTTTCGTGACTGAATAGTCAAAATCGGACGCCATGTATAAAATCGTATTTTAAGCATAAAAGAGCGAGTAACTTTTTTCAAGATCACGCCTCGTTTACGATATATCTCCATAAATGTAAAGTTAAGGCTGCTAAAAAAATAAATTTTTTCAGTAGCTGGATAGTTAAAATAGAACATCATGTAAAAATTGTATTTTAAGCATAAAAGAGAGAATAATTGTTTTCAAGATCAAGCTTCGATTAGGAAATATATTCGAAAATGTAAAACTATAATCCTGCTAAAAAAATTATCTTTTTTAGTAACTGGACAGTCAAAATCGAGTTCCATGTATAATATCGTATTTTAAGCGTAAAAGAGAAAATAACTTTTTTCAAGATCAGGCTTTGTTTAGGAAATATTTCCAAAAATGTAAAACTAAGGCTGCTAAAAAACTTTTTTGGAAATATTTGGAAATAAACGAACCCTGATCTTGAAAAAAATTATTTCATCTTTCATGCTTAAAATACCATTTTATACATGGCGTTCGATTTTGACTGTCCAGTTACTAAAAACATTCATTTTTTAGCAGCCTTAATTGTACATTTTTGTGAATATTTCCTAAACGAGGTCTTATCTTGAAAAAAGTTGTTTTCTCTTTAATTCTTTAAATGCGATTTTATACATGGCGTTCGATTTTGAATGTCCAGATACTAAAAAATATTTTTTTTAGCAGCCTTAGTTTTACATTTTTGGAGATATTTCCTAAACGAGGCCTGATCTTGAAAAAGTTATTATCTCTTAGATGTTTAAATTACGATTTCATACATCAAGTTTCGTTTTGACTATCCAGTAGGTAAATAAAATTTTTAAAGGTCGTCGTCAGGGGTAACGATTGTAAAAAATCATTCACGTCCTTTTTCTTCAGTTTAGGTCGTAAAATAAAAACTCACAATGGTTTGGTTCTTCCCAAGCAGTCATTTTGCGTACGTTGACGTTAAAAAACATGTTCCTTGACATAAAAAGAATTAGAAGGTTGTAGACCCTGTATCATTATTGGAGACTCGAATATTATATTTGACATCAAATCAGTCTCAATTGTATTTTTAAAGAGCCGTAGGTATTGATTGGAACTGGAAGGTTTTATGTGCAGTGAAAAGCATAAAAATGAAAGAAAGGAAAAGATGCATTATATTTCACCCCATAAAGCTATAAAGGATATCATTAGTACAAATATCCTCGGGAAATATTCCATTTATACGGTCACGGTATTAAAGCTACTACCAGTACAATAGTTCTGACTTCTCTTACACGATTCTTGTTAAAGTAAAGCTCTAAACTTAAAAGATTAGAAAATATTGGTTAGGTACTGATATAGAACTGATTGTAGAAACGAATAAGTATTGATGTTACAAACATTTTTAAAAGAGAAAGAACTAGTTGAGTAATGGTTTGAGAAATGCACTTTTTGTGTCCAAGGGGGATCTAGGATGTAAGGAAATGGCAGGAGTGCTTTTCTTATTTCCTTTCAGGTTTGGAAAGAAAACAAATGTCCTTCACTTGGTCACTCTGCCATGCCGCTAGTCATCAATCAGAGTCTTATTGTCACTTTATTCACTTACAACTCAACTTCTGACTTCAGGGGATCTTTAAACTCGATTTTTCTCCATCAACAATCTTAACAACTATTTCTCTACTAGGGTAGTTCTTAATCTGGAATATTTTATCCATAAATGTTTATAGTTTTTCATAATTTTACAATGAAATATTTTTAAATTGGTAAGAAATATTTCAATATTAGAATTCTTCTATTCTCCTCTATCACTGTTCCAAAAAAATAGAAATTTTTGAAATCGCTCCGGCACATCTGGGAAAAAGGCCGTGACCGCTCACCGAAGCCCGGATAATGAATGTGTGATTTTCTTGCTGCAAAATTATATGTATAATACTTGAATTCTGATAATAATCCATCAGTATGCAGAGATTCTACAAAGTAAGGGTTGAAAACATAAATTTTACTTGAATTCAGCAAATTCTGCTGATTTTTAGAATATTTCACCATTTTTAAAATTTCATATTTATTTAATTGGGAAAACTGAAACCTAATAATCCTTCTTAAAGTTGACTTTTTGGTTTATCTAAAAATATTATCTTGAGTGAGGTTTCATGAGAAAATATCTCAAGAATAAAATCGTTAGACAGGTATTTTAAATATCAAATCAAAAGAAAGCAATATCCATTACCGTGATTAAACTGGTACGGAGATACCTTTTGTGAGGTTTTCACCGCAGTACGCCATCACAACAATAGCTTTTCCATTGTCCGATTCTGTTTTCTATCCCATGTATCACTCACACATATTAAATCTCCAACTATCTGATTTTGGAATTTACGAAATTTGATCTATAGCTTTTTCCCCACTAGGTTGCACATCTTTTAAAAGACTCAAAGCTACTTTTTTATTTTTTATTTTTTTTCATTAAAACCAATTTTTAGATACTTTTTGGGAAGTTTCTTGAAACACTGATTTGAAAAACAGTGATACTTTTGGAAAAAAAATTTTTTTCAAGTATTTTGCAGAATTTTCAGGACTAAATCAAATGAAGACTATTGATCAATTATACCGAAGCGTGTAATGTAAATTTTACATAATAATTGCTAACAACGGTAGTATAATTTTCTTCCCAAGAGCGAAGAATAAAAAAGACCGATTTTGTGATTATTGACAAATCAGTGACCTTCTATTATTGTTTTCGTCAGGGTCTTATAATCACGTTAGAGACTAAGCGCATCCATCGAATCTGGGGGAGTCAGATAAAGTCACCCCACGTTACTTCCACTCCCTTCATTGCTTTAGACTTTTTCATTTTCACCCTATTGTTCCATTCATTTAATTGATAGTGATTAACATCTTCACAGACACACTAATAACACTAAATCACTGTTTATAGTTCCTTGGTAGTCACTGTATTCACCGCCTCGATAAAGAAGCAGTGAAAATAACAACAAAAAAGGATTTCTTCTGAAAATTCCTGTGTTTGCACTTGACAAATAAAAATTCAGTATTCGCTGAAAAGCTGGCGTCATATTGGTAAAAAATTTATTTTTGAGATGTCAAAAATACTTTGAAGACAGAAAGTTTTTGCTCGGTTGAAAAAACTTCTTTTTTGACATTACTTTTTGGTCAATATAGTGAACTTGGACGAAAAAATATATTTAAAATCAACTCCAAGTAATTTATGCAAAATTTGTCAAATTATGAAATAATTTCAACAATTTTCTGTTTAATTTTTTGAAAAAGGTTCTGAAAATTTAATATTTTTGAGCTTTGAGATTATCAAGTGAGCTGAAATTGACATACTTCAAAAAATCAAATCAAAATCTTGCTCATTTTTCGAAAAATAGCAGTTTCATTATTTTGAGAATTTAGAAAATTGCTATTTTCTTGAAAAATAAAAATCACTCTGTTTATCTGATTACTAATTGATTTCTTCCGTGCTAAACTATTTTCTAAAATAATTTTCAAGCCCCTAAAGTTTTTTTCCAAGTCGACTGAATTCAAAAAAGTGGTTAAAAAGTGGAGCTGTCTGTGCTGTATGGGACTTCAGGGTAAGCAACTGTGGACCGATGTTGTTCAAATTTGGCAAGAAGGAGTAAAATAATGACAGGTCACAACCTGAATAAGAAGATTTCTGGAAAATAGAGAGGGGGCCAAAAAACACAAAATTATCACTTTACATAAGTTAGTATTTTTCTCAAAAACGGCTTTCTATAGGCTCATATCCAATGAATGAGTGATATACCTACCTGAAAACCTGAAAACCGTACCTACCTGAAAATAAAACGCTAAAATCAATGTTTTCGAAGCAATCAAATGGAATTTTTTCAATCCTTCTAGAATAATTAAGATCCCCAAACCGAAATTCATCAACGGTTTTGAAAGGTAAGCATTTTGTAGAAGATGAGATATTTCCAGAAAACCAGTGGAAACTCCAGAATTACAGCAATCTAAAAATTACTTATTCCAAATTAACATTTTTACTACCTTATAAGTAAGTACTCGAAAATAATGATGGTACATACCTAGATACAGGAACTAAAAATATGAGTTACATTTTTACTGGTTTAGAATTGTATCATTTTCTTTGTCTAAAAACGTCATGACTGATGTCTAATGTATTCCACACGCGTCAGAAATTTCTGAGTGAGAACTCTTAGAAATTGGTTAGAATAATAATATAGTGTTGAGAGAAAGCTCTGGGTTTTACGATATCGAATTTGTATCGCATTTAGTTGATAAGTTGAAATGGTAGAAAGGGGGAACTGTAAAAGAAACGTTTGGCAAAGCAGAGTGCTTTAAAACGATTCCCTCTGCCTAAAAGCCACGCTCTTTGCTTGTTCGCCAACAATACGTGGCTTTCAATAGTAATTCAATGCAAATTATACTCAATGGGTACAGTTGCGGATAAATGTGCACATCTACGAAAGTACGAGAACCAGAGTATGGGAAAAAATTCCCCACAAGCCTGTTTTTTCATACTATTGATTCTTTAGGCATGGCTGGTTTTTTCTGCTCACTCTGATAAATGTGATGGATACCTATTATCTGATGAATTTCAATGGTCAAATTTATTTTACTGGAATAACCATAGAACATGTTCTAAACTACTCATAGATTTTTTTCTCTATTTTTACATAAGTACTATCATAAATACACCGATAAACTTTTATGGGTAGTAAGGAGCGTCAAAAGAATCTTTTTTTTTCTTAAAAGATTTGTCCAAAAACACTTTTTTACTTTTTTACAAAAACAAGATTTTACTATAATACAATTTATCAACAGTTTTTTTTTTATTAATATCTAAAAAACGTCTCAGCAGATTTTAATAAAATTTTTAGAGTTTGTTACTAACTTAATGAATTCATCTTTTGAATTTCAAGGGATAGAATTTCAAGGGCATGCTCCCGGGGCAACGTTTTGAGTTCTTTGCCTGAATAAATAACAACCATTTTTTTTTTTTGTATAAAAATTTCGGCCATTGGGAAGGGGCATCATTTCCGGAAAAAAGTTTTAGAGGGGAACATCGTTTGGAGCCAAAAGTTCATCCCCACCCTTAACCTGCCTATGGGTGGGAGTGACTTCGACTTCTTAAATAGGAACTCCCATTTTTTGCAGATTATGATTTTTCATAGAAAAAAGGAAACTTGTCTGAAACATTTTTTCATGAGCTGCTAACCTCAGACTCTCAACTGTAATCCAAAAACCGATTTTTCATTAACCATTTACTTTCTTGTGACTAAACAACGGCCGCCAGGGGTAGATTGCAAAAGGCAAAAGTTGTTTGGTTTGGGAAGGGCCATCGATTGGACATAAAAACAACCCCCCCACTCCCAAATCACACGTACCTCCAATATTTAGGAGTGACTTTGAAAATGTATAGGGGGTGGGGGTTAATTTTTATGTTCAACCGATGGCCTTTTCGAAACCAATCAACTTTTACCTCTTGCAATTTTCCCCTGGAAGCCGTTTTTATGGAGGTCATTTTAGGGGATGAGGGTTGCATCGTATGAAAAAATGCTTTAGACAAAAGTTTCTTATTTTTCCCTAAAAAAACATAATTTGCAATAAAAAATGGGGGTTCTTATTAGGAAGTCGAAGTTACTCCCATCTCTAGACAGGTGTGGTTAATGGTGGGGAGTGGTTTCTGGCTCCAAACGATGTCCCCCTCCAAAATGTATAGGTACCTTGTGTCTGAAACATTTTTTCCGGAAATGATGCCTTTTCCCAATTATTAAAAATAAAATATTAAAATGGACCACCTGTATGTTTCAATAGAAAAATTGAATATCCTGACCAGTGTTCAAGACACTTGTTGATAAAATTTCAATTTCCTCAGACCTCATTAGGTATAAAAATAGTCAAAATACATACCTTGGGACATTAGAACATTATTTGCTTAAATGTTCTGGACATTTTTAAAATTTAATCGAACGGTATATTTAAAAAGTAGGTATACTAGCAGGTTGCAAAATATAATTAAAAAAGTTTATGAAGCAAAGCTACAAGTGTTTGAAAATGGAACAAAGTGACATGTTGACGAGGTCTAGGTACGAGGTGTCCCATCGAAAACGAAGTTTGGTACGAGGTATTTAGGACCATTCAAGAAAAATAAAAAAAAATTTCAGAGTGTGTTATAAATAGAAGTACTCATTTTCATCCCCTGCTTTAATTTTTGTACTGATTTATTATTAGAGTTGAAATAAATTTTGTCTTTTGAATTTTTTTTCTAAACTTCATCATTAAACAAAAAAATAACATAATTACGGTCCCATATTTGAACAGAACTTTATACATATAATGTCCTCAATTTATATAAAATCCTCAAAAAGCCCATATTGAAAATTTTTAGCAAAAGTATATAATCAATGGAAATAGCACAAAAAGCACCCTGTATCTCTTTAATAATTAACTTTTTACGGTGAAATATTGGGTCCAAACACCCTATCAAGGAATCTGGGTCATTACGAAATTATATTATCATTGCTTCAGTTTTCTTCTATCAAATACACAGGTATGTCAATCAATTTAAAACTCCAATTAAATTTCTCTCACTCGGTATTATCTAGTTAGCTATAACTTTATTTTACAATTTAGTGAATAATTAAAATTAAACGACATAACTTCGCTGAAGAACTTGCAAATTTTAATAAAGAGTAATTATATTATTGTCGTTAACCTTATTAAAAGAATCTTAATTATTATTAATTAATTATCCCTTTTATCGATTGCGTATCCGTATGTTTATCCATTGATGATTTTAATGAATCAGACCCAAGAGAGCTACACCACAATAGCATACAGATTTGGAAGAACTATTCTTGGCTCATTTCCCCAATTCGATCTCCCAGTCGGACGCCAATCCTGGACGAGACAGGATTCCCCCTATATCCTGCGTGGAGGCATCTTAGGATACCGATACCAGTGCCGCTGTTTTCGAGGTGATCGTGCATTTGTTAGCTGTGGTCGCGTTGTGGTGAATTACCTGGGGGTCGTCAATGATCACGGCGGAATTTCCATACTGTGATATACATGCGTGCTGAAGGGTGAGACCTTATTACTCGTTATTCTCGGTGATATGTTTTAAAAATTTTTGAGTTAATTTTAGTGAGTTCATTTAAACAAACAAAAAAATATAACCGTGAGGGAAAATATCATAATTTTTTATCGAAGATTATTTAGGAATATCAGCACCCCATTTTTAATAAAAAGTTATAAGCTTGGATACCTATGTAAGTGAAAGCTCTACACTAAAACTGACTAGAAGGTCATTTTAGTCAATAATTTGATGAAGCTATTGAATTAGTATTTGTGGAAGCGAAATTGATGTGGCTTTAACGCCTTGTTAGGCCATTCTTAATTATTGGCTTAATTTAATTTAATTTCTTATTTCTTTTGTTCATTATAATTCAACTTGAATAAAATAAATTAAATAAATGAAATAAAAAAGTAATGTTGACTTATTCTTGCACATATTTGGGATCAAATTAATAGCTTCTGGAACTGCTTCTTTCGTCATATTTTCTCTTCTGGTATTCAGTTACAACTTATTTGGTTTATGTCTATCTCAAAATGAAAGATCAAGTTTTTTTTTTTTTGAAAGAGCAACACAACCTGGGAACACCTTTAATTAAATTCGTTAAATTCAAAGACATCGAATTTATACAGGGTTTACATTAATGTGGGCAATCTCCTCTTTTTGTGTAGATTTTGTAAAAATAATTTGAAAATTAGCTAAAAAATTTCCCTCTCCCTAGGCACCCTCAACCTCTTGAAGTTGAGTGGTGAAAATCAGTTTTTTGTAATTACTTTTTCATTAGCCAACCGATTTTGATAAATTTTGGTTTAATTTTTTATCATTTTGAACTGTTTAGAATAGTGGTTTCTAATCTTTTGTAGCACTTAAGTAGACCTGCATGGGGGTTATTAAACAACCCAGTTTAAAGAAAAATAACAAAAATTGTGATTTTACAAACTTTTAAGGTTGAATTTCTTTTTGGTTCATATTTTTTACTCAAAAAAATTATCCCACGATATAGATAAATCGTTATACAGGGTGTTAAGAAAATGACGGATAAACTCTTCAGTACATTGTAGGGGACACTCAGTAGAGTACGGGAAAAATAATTTAAAAAATTCTGGTCTTCAATTTGGTGAGATAAAAAATGCCAAAGTTAACATTTTACTATCTTTGTTTTTCAGTATTTGCAAAAACTAGATGATTTTACAGATATAAAAAGGGTACTTTAATCGTTATCAATTAAAAAAATTGCTTAAGATGTATTACTGGCTTGGAAAATTTAATAAGAATTTTTTTTCTTTTCTAAGATGCTGAAAAAAAAGCATTTGGCAACAACGGGTTTGATACCTTGACTACCTGCATTGTTAGAAATTGGACGAAATTATCAAATACCAACTGTTATCGTGTTAAACGTTGCCAAATTTATTGTTCAATATTTTGCTTATATCTTTTAAAATGTAGCTCTGGATTTTTTTTAAATTAATAGGTGATGCACCGAAAAAAAATTAAATTATTAGTAAATTTTGGTTTAATTTTTTTTGCTTATTTCAAAAACGGTTCACTCTAAACGCCGAAGTCTGTATTAGGTGCTACCAAAGATTAGAAAACACTATGCTAAACAGTTCATAATCATAGAAAATTAAACCAAAATTTATCAAAATCGGTCAAATAAAAATTTATTGCAAAAAATATTCAACCCTCAACTATAAAAGATAATAATCTTTGTAAGGTGGTACCGGGGTAAAAATTTTTTAGCTTAGGGAAAATTTCCCAAAATGTAATCAATACAAACATTTTTTGATGCCCTTTTGTTCCCCCCTCCTCAGAGATGCTTAAAAAAGTGCAAAATTATAAATTATTACAAA
The DNA here is from genome assembly GCA_910589415.1 of Malachius bipustulatus. Taxonomy (NCBI): domain Eukaryota; kingdom Metazoa; phylum Arthropoda; class Insecta; order Coleoptera; family Melyridae; genus Malachius; species Malachius bipustulatus. The sequence goes on along the minus strand of OU342634.1, from coordinate 35,228,005 downwards.
CTACTCACATACGTTTCCCATCTTGAGTTAGGGGCTTGTTTTTTTTTACCCTTTTTCCCCATTATCTTAGTTTTTTTCCTCATTATCTAAATTGTGGTGAATTCAATTTTCTATATTATACCTAAGTTCTTAAAATTTTTTGATATTCGGTTGTTAATAACAATAACGAAGATGTTCAAAGCTAATTTTTTCACTTTTTCCGCAATTAACTTTATCGTGCAATTAACTCTTTTCGTCCGGGAACCCATAAAAGTTCAGTAAGTCGTGAAATATACGTCCGACAGCGTACTACACTTTTAGTTAAGTAAAATCAACATTTCTTAATGCAATAAAAGCGCCCAAACCTGAATTTTAGGTAAGTGTTCGCTGGTATATCGATGGTTAAAAAAATGCCACCTCCTACCCCTTGCGGAAAAGCCACCATTTTGGTTTTAGTGGATGAATTTGTCTTGCATTTTACGACGTTAATTTTACCTTTTCATCAAGAAGTGTAATAACTTATAAATGACTTGTAGCAAATTTTATAAGGAACAACTTTTTAGTTTAAACATGCAACATTTTTTCTGCGAGGAAAATAATGAAAAAAATGCAAAAATTGCATTTTAACATCTTCGCTTGTAGTTTATTGTGGGTATTTAGTTATTTATGGGTAATATTTGCTATAAGCAACCGAATATAAAAAAAAAAACTATGGCAGCATAAAAAGTGGACAATTAAATTCATTACAAATTTATGAATTCGTGTTTTTGTCAAAAACTAAAAAAATACTGAGATAATGAGGAAAAATAAACTGGTAATAATAAAAAAGCCTGGGAGTAATTCGTAATAATTTTGCACTTTAAGCATGTCTAAGGAGGGGGACCATAACAGCAACAACAATTTTTGCCGGCAATTAACTTTTTCTTTCTTAGAAAAAAGCATTTCTCCCACATATTACAGGACACTCTGTATAATATGCTTTTTTAGTAATTTCATTAAATAATTTCATTACATCTTATTTTCCTGGTCGACTTTATTCTTCTTTGATGGTCAAATACTCGGTGCAGGAAATATAATGTTCCAACCAATAGGATTTTCTTAATGTTTAACCATTAAACAGTTCAGGGAAAGAACATGCTTTTCTATTGGCTTGTCTATACTTAGTTGAGGTTCATGAATGTTTTTTTGACAGTAATAAGGTAGTCAAAGTTTGGGGTTTGAAAAAAAAATTCCAAATAATTCAAAATAATACATCATCTGCAAACCTGATATTATGTACAGGGTGAAGCGCGAGAATATTACCACATTTTTATATGAAGAAGTGTTGGAGTAGAAGTGTAAAAATCTGTACAAAAATGATTTCAATCTTGACGAGCTGATCTAAAATAATACAACCCCAAACCATTTCAGGTTATACCGGAAGTTGCCATCAACTTTCCTATTTTAAATGGTTACCCTGTATATTATTATATTTTCAGATTGCCCGAAAATATCTAATAAAATTTTCAATGCAGCTTATTAGATTGAAAACGGGTGAAGATATCGGAAAACGGGTTACATGTCCCTATCTTAACTTTTCACTTAGTATCTTATTGTGTGGATGAAATTTCTATTTTTTTTTTTTTTTATATAAAAGAGGGAGCATCGGTATTAACTGTGTAGGTAAGACATAGTCGCTCCACCCTGGTAATTTGGCTTTGAGACGAACTCTTTAGCCACACACACTTTAAATTATATTTTGCCATTTAAACGTTCGATCGCTTGTTTTACTTTTCACAGACATTCGAAAATGAATATGAAAAGTAAAGCGGGCCGAGGTGAGTTTCGAACCCGCGATCTATGGCTTCGTGAGCCAGCGGAGAACCACTAGGCCACGGAAGTCACCATGAAATTTCTATTTTTTTTCGATTTTCAAAAGAAGAATTGAAAAATTTCTGTACCACAGAATAGTACGCGAAAAAAGTTAAGACAGGAAGATGTAAGCCGTTTTCCGATATCTTGACCGTTTTTCGATCAAAGCTGCTTTGTTGAAAATGGAATAACTCATAAAACACTCGCTGCATATTTGAACTATAAAAACCATTTTTATTAAATTTTTTCAGGAAATCTGAACATGTGATAATTGTATATAGGACGTCCCATTTAAAATAAGAAAGTTGATGGCAACATTCGGTATAGCAATAATTGATGAAAACTTGAAGTTATCTACCTAGAAAGTTTCCGGAAAAATTCATTCACATTGCTACGGGACATGCAGCAGCGATAGCACTTTGCACTGAAGAATTATTCCTGAATTTATTTAAAACTGAAAATGAATTTCGCTTTGAATTTGTAAACTGAGGTTCGAAACATTGAACATTTGTTCTTCTTGTTACCTTGGAACATTCTTAAATGCGGTTAAGCTCTTAGAGAGTGATGCGACAATAACCTGAATTTGTTGGCTATATTTTGCTGGCTATAATTGGTAGTAATTTGTTGACCGTCAAAATTGACAGTCGATATTTTTAGTCCACGACCCACAGATTTTCAATAAAAAAAAAAAACGATTTTATGTAAATTCAAGGCTTGTATTATAGGACCATTTTCAATGTTTTCCTGATCAAAAAACACAACTCGTACTTCCATATTAAAATTTTCCCAGTCTATTTTTAATTTCCGTTCTCCGTATATTTACCCCATAACAATACGAAAGCTCCAGTTGATCGATCCGCCAAGATTCCACCAATTGTGATACGATGCCTCTGATTGCATCCTCGTACTTAAACAATATCTACATTACGAAGCTTTAACGTTCTCAATCTGTGCTTCGGTTAAATTTCTACAAGACAATTTTACTTAAATATAAGTGATTTTGCTTATATACTAACTATACTCAAGTTTAAGTATCACAAAGCTTCATGACTGGCCAACAATCCTTTTAAGGGGGTACTCAACAATGAGAGGCTGTAAGAAAACGTCTAACCCACTTGGCACCGTTCATTCATTACGTTTTCAATGACATTGAATCTAGAGACATAAATGATAGGTCATCATCAGAGAAAATCATTTATATAATTTTTTTTTACAATGTACCTACCTATTATATTTTTAACACAGATTAAGGTGACTTAATTTATAACAGCTGCTATGGAATTACTTGTAGAATTTAAAAGATAAACGTGGGGATCATTCAATCGATAAGAGTAAGGTGTGGAGAGAGTAGAGTCTATTTCAATGCAATGTTTCATCTCGGATAGACAAACACAATACAAGAGAAAAATACAATAAAGCGAGTTAGTATCACATTGTCATCCGAACTATGTTTAAAGTTTCAGGTCTCTAGCTATGCGAGATGTTACTCAAAAATCGATTTGCGGAAATGATAATTTGCGACAGACAGACAGAACTTAAAGCGAGTGAATCAAAAGGTTGAAATATGAAACCACTTAGCATGGATCACGTTGGTTGTAGTTCTTTCCGAAATATCGTAAAATTCATTCAAGGAATCCAGCACGATAAAATACCATAAATTGTGAAAAAGTCAAAGCAACGTCAAGCAAGTAGAAGTACTGACAAGGACAGAAGAAGCTCATGATAGCAATGATAATGTAGACGCAGTTCTGCGCTATGAATACGTAAAGCATAGCCGGCAAGTGACGTCGAGTGGATGGTCCGAATAGCTCCCATCTAGCGTCGGAACTAAGACGCCAGGCGTCGGCAGCCCTTCAACAGACTCCTTGCCTTTCCTTGTATTAGTAATGGAAATTCATATTGCTGGGAAATTATGACCTGACATCCTGACAGACTGTTTTTAGCGGACTCATATTCATTTAAATTTCATTTATAATAAGAAAAATTTTCCAGGCCGCATTTCTAGACAGTTAGGTGCTTACGAGTACCTTAAATAAATCTAGAGTTTATATTTCAAATATTTTAATGGACGTGTTTACAAAGAAATTGCGTTTTATGTTTGATTTGTTAAATTTTATATTTGGATGTGATTGACTGAGAATTGACGACAGTTCCACCCTCAAGAATCGTCGTAAATCGTTTGTGAATACGGACGTGATAGTTTGTTTTAATGAATGAAAAAATATTGCATTAGATTTAATGAAGAGGGACTGTTTTATATTATTTTTTTATGATTATGAAAATTAAAAAACACAAACCGTCAACAAAATACTATTGAAATTCTTGAAGCATCGATAAAATTAATGAAAAAGAATAAAAAACTACTTTTTTATGATATTTCTAGCCTTATTATCTGTTTAAGAACAAATCTAACGTTCATTCTAACCTATTCTAACGTTCAAAAAAGAAAAACATTAACAAACAGTTCTCCATAAAGCGTTTACTTTTATTATTTCGAGCAAATTGTCGTGAAACTGTTTAAGCTCTACTTTTATCCCATTTCCTTTTCTGTAAAAACTGAACCCCCCAGTAAACGTGCTCACACTGCTGAAGTGTAGATTATGACCAAAACCTTGGGTAAACTGGGATTAGGTTACAACTTCGTCCAAGGGAACGAATACAAATTAAATAATTTACTTTCGCGTTTTGCGCCAGTTTATCTCAATTTGAGGATTAGCAAGGGCTCAATTACATTTTTAGCTTCCTTTCGTCACCTGAGTCCCTAACGAATGTACCTTAAATCTCCCCTTTCTGATTCAACAGGTCTCCAAGGTGTGGCTATGGGGAGTACTCATTCCACCCTGTGGGGAATTAAATGACGCTCTACTAAAACGTCTGATTCGGATATTTTATTTCATATTTTTAAGCATTAAGCGCAAAATATGTTTCGGTTCCTATCGTTTATTCTTTCAGTGTTGAGATAATCCTTATTATAAATCTACAGGGTGAGTTTTTAAAGTGTTATAATTATAAGAAATTCCTGATTGTATACCTAAATCAGGCTGAGTTTAAAAAAGAGGCTGAGTTTATATTTACAAAAGGTTACAATGCGATAAGTATCTCGAAAACGGTTTTAAAAAATTCCATGAAATTCCATGACATTTGGGTAGAAAAGTGAGGGGGGAAGACATATTTTCCGATATCTTGGACATTTTTAACTTCACCCCCTTAAATTTGAAGTTGTAAATAAGAACCCTTATTTTTTAACGTGGATTCCGATTTAAAGGCTGTTAATTATTAGGAAACAGCTCCCCCCTCCCCCTTCTTATAGATGGAGCTGAGGGTAAATTTGAAATTTTCGTAAATAACTCAATTTTTTTTAATTATATCAGATTCGCATATTATGACTAAAATACAAGGAATTTGTGCAAAATTTTTTCTCGATTCATAGGTGGACCTTTTTCGTACAATTTCGGTAACTTTCTCTTGCATCCCCTTTTGAGGGGTGGAGGTAACATTCAAGTTTTAAACATGAACCCACAATTTTTTATTACAGATTCAGGTCTTATTACGGCTGAAAAGCTTAAGCAAGAAAGCCCCCCATCCCCATCCCTCATTTTTGTAAGTGAGGCTGGGGGTAAATTTGAAATTTTAGTTATGAACCCTTATTTCTTATTGCAGATTCCAATATTATGGCTAAAAATATACGTAAATTTTTACTAAAATTTTTCTATCTAGATTCATGAATCTTCTTCGTACAATTTCTGTAATAAGACATAGCGAAGAAATATTATAATTTTATCGATTACAGGGCCTTCTACCATTAATCGAAAAAATATTACCATAAATATTTTGCTTGTTTTTAGTCGTATAAATCAGAATCTGCCATAAAAACTAAAATTTCAAATGTATAAAACGGTTTAAAAAATAAATGGTTATTATTATGTACTTTTTAGACGTTCTATATTATACATAATATACCCACCCACTTAAGTGGAACAGTCAACAAGAGCATAAACTGCCATTACAATTTCTGTTTATTCGTCGATTAACATATCAATCGACCTGATAAAATATTCGATTGAAAATTCAACAGAACGAATTTATTCTTTTTTATAAAGAAAATATATGCACGTTATTAGATATCATGACAGACTGATGATTATCCTAAAAGCTTAACACGTTACATTAGACATAATAACAGTTGCGTGAGTAACTGTACATTACAGTTAATGTATAAAACAGAAAATTTAACAAAAACGTTATAATTTGATACGGGTTTTTGCCAGACTTTATGATAAATGTCCCCAGGAAGACTGCCTTTAACGCTGGCTTTTGTAACATGTAATGATGGCTCAGCGTTGTGTAGGGAAGCATGTTAATGTGTTTTAGTCATCAATGCGGAGAGAGGGATGAACAGGAAGACCGTGATAGAAAAGGAGGGTAAAAGGAGAGATAGGACATAGAAGGGCTGATCGGAACGGCGTCCCATTAATAACTATGCCGTGACAATTTGACGAATGTCCCCCGAAACACCCACTGACCCTACAGGGGGTGGCTGATAACTTCAAACGGATTAAAATTAAAACAAATTTCCGGTACAAGTTTGATATACGTGTTCATTACACCACGGGATCATAAAGCAGAGGGTTACGTGACTTGTTGTAAATAAAAATGTATGTTTCACAAATATTCTGGGATCAAAGTGAAACAATCTGATTTTGACGGATTCCTAAAGTATCACGTAATCTAAACAACCCGAAATGAATAAAAAATAGAATATCGTTTCCGAAATGATATAAATCTTTCCACTCCGTCGGAATAGAAAAGTAAGTAACGTAAATCTCTATCTCAACAATGTTACTCGGCATAATATGCAATAAGTGCTATGAGTTTTATGTTTATTTTTATATCTGAAAAATTTGAAAGAAACAATTTAAATGAAAATAAACGTTGATTCTAAGATAAATTTTCCCAATCCACTTCACTCCCATATATTGGAATGATTTTATATCACTTCATAGTAAATACTATATTGAATTGAGAGACCCTTTTCCGTGCCTCAATAAGGGACTGACTACGCAGAAGGGCAAACAGCAAAGGAATAACAATCCCAGTATGGCTGAAATCGAATTGCGAAATCAGAAGTCTAAGTGGCATATTTCAATACTGATACGCAGTACGTGACTGCTCACCGAAAAGGCTTCTTATTTGTAATCCTTCTTGTTGCTTGTTGAATTGATGTACTCCCTACAACCGTTCACTCTCGCAACAATATAGCTACATAAATTCTCTCTCTGTCAATTTATGTTTCGTTAATGATGCTGATACTCTAGAATCTACATAGATTCCTTACAAGATAATACCAGATAATGGCACAATTTTTATAAATATTTTGAGAAATCCTTATAAAAATTTAATAGCCAACAAAATCAAGTGATCAGGATAAAAAATTATCTCCCCAGCGCATCATATCTTCACTAGCGCATAACCGAGTGTCTTTCACGATCGCTTGGTCATTACTGTTTCTTCCTGGCTAATCCGGCTGCTTCAACGAACAAACTTTTCTGCATTAAATTTGCCCCAATTTAAGTAAAAATTGCATTCTAAGCATTAAATTTCAAAGTTATCAATTGAGTATCATAGTATTTTCTATTCTATTCTAGGGACACGGGCCAACAATATGAAGAGTTCGGTGGTTCCTTACAAAAGCAGGCCTCCTTGCCTTGTCGCGATGATGGCTACATCAGTCCAGAGAGCCTTCAATCACCTGATAGACCGCCGTTACGGAAGATCGACTACTACATCAAACCTGAGATACCCCATGTCTCGAAGAGGGTGACAGTCGCCGTATTTAGTTGCCTGGGCTTCATCATAATGTTCGGCATGAGAACTAGTATGGGTATCGTAAAAGCAGGAGAAAATGTAAGCTATTAAGACACTTTTATTATACCGCACACAGTCACCTTGATAACTATACATCTATAAAAGCGATCAGTTGTTGAATATAACAAAATATGATGAATTATAGGGTTGTTTTTTTTCAGAATGGAACAAATCAGTCAGAAGGTAGAGCATCGATAGATTCAGCCATTTTTTGGGGATATTTTGTAACACAAATACCTGGAGGGCTTATAGCCGCTGCATATCCAGCAAATAAGCTTTTTGGAGCGGCTATCGGATCTTCTTCGGTATTAAATCTCTTCATTCCTTTTATATACGAAAATACCACATGCCTTTTTATTCTTAAAGTTATGCAAGGATTAGTTGAGGTTAGATAAATTTGGTTGGTGTATTGTTTAACCTTTCTAAATTGAAGATAATGTTTTAGGGCGTCACGTATCCAGCCTGCCACGGTATTATGCGTTACTGGGCACCACCTCTGGAACGATCCAAACTGGCAACTCTAGCATTTACCGGGTGTTATGCAGGAGTTATGTTCGCGATGCCCATTTCCGGGGAACTTCTTAAAAGAATAGGCAAGATGGCACCGTTTTATTTCTACGGTTTTGTGGGGATCTTATGGTACATATCTTGGATATGGTTGATATTTGAAAAACCCAAGTATCATCCTACGATTGATGCTAAGGAACTGAAGTATATCGAGAGCAGTCTTGGGAAAACTGCCGAAACCACAGTATTGCCGAATATCTCCAACACTCCTTGGAAGACTTTTTTCAAATCTATGCCATGTATTGCGATATTTGTAGCGAATTTTTGTAGGTCATGGAATTTTTATTTGTTGGTGCTGTTCCAGGTTTCGTATTTTAGGGATGTCTTTCACACGGAAATCGAAAAGGTTAGTAATTGAGTGATCTGTGCCAATAAGCTACCACAGTTAGAGTTAAAATGTTGTTTAATGAAATAGACAATTTGACGAAATAAATTAAATTTAAATTTGTAACTAGTTATGTTTCTTTTTTTTAGAATACGTTCTTAGGCGCTCTCCCCCATTTCTTAATGACGATAGTGGTGCCATCCGGGGGAATTCTGGCAGACAAATTGAGAAAAAATGGCATCCTGACGACGACCCAAGTGAGGAAACTATTCAATTGCGGCGGTTTCGGCTTAGAAGCAACTTTTTTCGTAGTAATGGCTTATTCCAACGTCTTCACGCAGGCAATAACCGCATTGTCCATTGGCGTTGCTTTCAGTGGTTTCGCCATTTCTGGTTTCAATGTTAACCATCTGGACATAGCACCCAAATACGCCAGTATCTTGATGGGAATGTCGAATGGAATTGGAACAATTGCTGGATGCGTTTGCCCTTATTTCGTTCACGTGATTATCAGCGATGAAAATCCGGTAAGTGGAAGTTTTTTCAAAGATCTGAATGGAGGATTAGGTACTATGTGAGTTCTTCTGGGGTACTTTGTCTGATCGAAGCAAATATGACCACAAAACCATAAAATTTCTTTGTATAAAAGGATTCTTCAAACTTGTCTTTGACTTGACCTTATAGCCTATTTCAGGTACTATGTAGAAGGTATCTGCCATCGGTGGAAGAGGAAAATCTGGAAAAGGGACGAGAGCAGAAGACAAAGTCAAAAGTTGAAACGATAAAGGTGGTTTTACTACTGTTGTTTTCATGAATTTTTGACTTGTTTATTTCTGGCTAGCACAAAAAAGATTTAATCAGGTTTGAAGAAAAAACCTTCTGGAAGATTTCAAGAAGTGAAACAAATTAGATTTCAAAGAAACAGACTTTACTTTTTGATGTCTTTTCTGAATTCTCAGAGTTAAGAGGAAGCAGCAATGAAACTATATGAGATTCTTCTTTAGAGGAACGGTTATTGAAGTTATTAAAATGGGTGGTGGGGATTTTAATTGTGAGTTAGGAGGATGATAAAATAAGTTGTCTCACTTTTTAGGATTTGTGAGGGAGCTATGACGAAAGTCTCGCCTTCTTCTTCTGATCCGCCGTCTTTAAGGATCCTATGCAGTTCTTACCATGAACGGTAAAGTCGTCTGGTATGGTCACCTCAACGAAGGGAAACTCGAGTATCAGATAGTCTACCTTCATAGGGAAGACCTTGTTTTATTGTTTTGGGAGCTATCGGAGGGGAAGTGGTATGTGCAGCGGGTGAACTTGGTTGAGGATTCAGCTGAAAGTTTTATCAAAGAGATAATCGAATTCCGGGTGCGAGAGCAGATTGTTGCAAAACTAGAAATTAATTGTTAACCTGGAGGAAGATCCTTAATGGAGGTTTCTCTTAATTTCTCCAACTATAGCAATCGACGCTATCTGACAGAAGCAGAAACATGTTTAATTGTTGTTAGAACTCAGAGTTAAGACTCAGATGTATCATACAGATATATTTTAAGCACTCTTTCCTCGGTAAGGTGATATTTTCACCTGCATGGACATGGACAGTCATCAGATAATGGACGAAAAGTCTATTTTATCGCAGACAAAATGCACAGAACGCAAAGCTAGTTCGGGATGGCTAATAACCGCTGATACGGAACTTTGACACTCAGAAACCAGAGCACCTTGATCTACAGCCAAGCAAACATCCATCAAACGTGGGATGCAAATTCCGATTTTCTTACAGTGGCAAGGTAAGGAACAGCAGGTGAGTCACGAAGGAAGTTGAGAAACACAAAATTTTGTTACTTGTGATAAATACCTCCAAAAGTTTGTCATAGGAGAGATCAAACAGCAAAACCATATTTTTAACGTTCAGCATTAACAAGTTTGAACTATTTTACGTTTTCGCAGCGAATTTCAAATAGGGTTGTTCACAATTTATACTGTTCGCACGAGCGAACGCCTCTGAATATCCCGTGAACAATGGGAATAATATCCAGGCGATAGAACTGGAGGGCGAAGTGACTTGCATAGTAGCGTGGCGGCGGCGGCGGTGGCGGCTGAAAAGTCAGCCGTGCGTGAAAATTGAGGGATGCTAGTCGATATTCCGCTATGATATACCGGCCGAATATCTGACCGTAACTCCCTGATATATTGCAGTTACGTTCCGCTACTTAAATATTACTGCCTGCTATATGAGAGGGCCGTAACTGAGCTACCCTTGAAGAATTTTTGAGTTAATTTAAACCCAAGAATTATGAAAAGGGGCTTCATCGAGAAGTTCATTTAAAATGAACTGATATTATTTAATGATTGGATTAAAAAAGTAATGGTATAATTGTACTTTAAGTACCTACATGACTTAAGTACATTGAACTTTTTTCCTAAGACTCACTACTGCGTTATACTACATCATATAATATAATACATGCTCTGGGCGTCGGTTAAAAAATCTTAGGCTGGGAAAAATTCGTGCAGTCAACTTCCTCCATGAAAGAACAGCTGAAGTACTGCCGTAATAGGAAACTCTCCCTAGCGCAAAAACTGCCAGAGGTTGGAGGTTGAACGAAACCATCACCTTCCTCTAAGGAAGGATTCTCTTAACCAATCAATATACCTGGTGGGGAGGTTAAGAGATGGACGATATAAATATCTTCGGCCTGGGTAAATCTACCTCAAGACTAGTGGAGTGGTTGAGGTGACAGGAACCTTCTCCTAATTCAATATGCTACTTGAGGTTTGAGAACGAACGAAATGATCACGTTAATCCAGAGGATTCTCTAGAACACCATGATTGGAAGGTGGACGAAGTTGTTAAAACCTTTGCTCGAAAGCAAATGAGTTAGTTCTTCTTAGGTCATCTCTTCCGCTGTCTGATGGTAAAGCTGCCAACAGTAGGCTCCCTCGTCGCTTGGTGGGGAAGTTCTGTATTCGCAACCTGCTGAGCCACGCTTTGATTCTGAGGAAGTGCGTTTTTACTTGCGCGTCTTTTGATTTTTTATCTTCTGAGCGGATGGTTTTTTTTTTATTATTTCTTCTTCATAGGAGAGAGAAGGCTTTTTTAAAAAGCTCTTCGCCGCAGTCTTATGTTTGGTAACTTTCAATATCTTAGTCGTTCGTTCGCGCCTTGTTGGCTTTCCTTTCTTTATAAGGATTTTTCTACCGCGGTTTGGAATCATTTCTTCTCCTTTTTCGCTTCCGTAGACGCGGACTCTGGCTTGGTCGGTTTGGAGGCAGACAGAAAACTTAAAAAAGGGGCCATCGCTCAATCAGTGTCGATATTTGTAGTTGTTGGTGATGTTTTTCTTGATCACCTGCAGAGAAGAACTCGCATTAAAAGCGACTAGGATTACTTCTTTAACAGAGTGTTTTGTTTAAATTTGAAATTTACGCTACATTTTAAACCCAAACAAAGCGGGTAATTCGAGTTATGGTTGCTTAATACTCTCCTCATGAGCACATTTCATTCTGTATCATAATAACTTGAAATTATTTAATCGACAAACGAATACCTTCTTCTTTGTATGATTAGAAAAAAAAAGCTTTAGCAATGATCATAATTTTGAGACACCATTTTAAAATTTCAGACGATTTATCAGTGGAGATTGGTGTTTATTCTATCTGCGTGCATCCATTACGGTGGAGTGGTATTTTATGCTTTCTTTGCATCCGGGGATCTTCAACCTTGGGCTGATGATGACGCTGAGGAAAGCAAACAATGGAACCCAATGGATGAATCCATAAAACCAACTGTATGTTTTTAATATTTTTTATAAACTTCTTATATATTATGTTAATGCGTGTGTTTTTTGTATTTTGTTTGTTTGTTTTTAAATTATTATGTTTTTTATATATTAAGACCACAGTCAATGGCAACGGGCATAAGAATTTTTTAATTGGGAGTTGCGTTTTTTATTTAAAATATCATATAATGACATTCAATGGCAAATTGATTGATTGAAACTTCCAATTAAACTTTCAGCCCTTAAGTAACGGCCTGCTGACCCACCAACCCTCATACGGCACAGTGGAGACTCCCTTCTCTACTCAGCCTCCGACGAAGCCAGCAGAGCCATCTGTGAGGGGAGAATCGTACCAGCAACCCGTCCCCTCTACTGGCCAATATCAGCAATACGCACAACCTTCGCCGCCGCCCCCTGTTCCAGTTGCCAACAACCCTTTCCGAAGCGGTGGCAACCCTTTCAGACAACAGGCTGTGCAACCTGAACCTAAAGATTCGTATATGCACGGAGGAGTAGACGACAGAAGCTACTAGATGGCGTAATTAAATGGGAGTTCAAAAATGAATCATTAGAAAATGTTTTCTAGGTGATTTTATCATAATAACTATTTTAGCTTAGTATAATATTATTAAATAATTTTGGTTTTAAACTTTTCATCGCGAATTTAACTATTTTCCACGATGTTAGCTTAAGAGCTTTTGCACATAATGCGATTTTTCACGCGGTAATTTTCGAAGTAATCCGAGGCAATGAAAGCTGAGTTGTGAGTGAAGTTATCCACGCTAATCCAACAACACGCCTAAGCTCTCCACTAGGAGGCACAATTTATTGTGAGAAAGTCTGGTAGAAAGGAGACGTGCCATAATGGTGATCGTTGTTACTAGAAAAGCCACTAGGTTAGGTCGATTATTAGTGTATTTTTTCATAAAAAAATACACTATTGAGGACGACATCACTTTTCGAAAATCACCCAAACTCATCAAATGTCCACCGATCATGACCCCCAGATCACGAAAAAGTGGTTTTCCAAAATTCACCTGCCCACGATATATATATATATATTTATATATATATTTATATATATATTTATATATATATTTATATATATATTTATATATATATATATTTCTCCAAAATCGCGAAATTTCGATTTTAAAAACGCTCCTGTAGCTTTATCTTTCAAGATTAGTGAATGAAATTTTGGATCCTTGTAAAACCTTGGAACGACGTTAGATTTTCGTTGAAAAAAATTCCTAAAGTCGCGTTACTTATATAGGGTGTCCTTTCAAAATTCCCCATATCCCGTTTTTGTCATCTCATTTCAGGTCGCAGTTTTCAATCTAGGGGACTGAAATTTTTGTGGGAGTAAGATATCTATAAGAACTGGTCTGGTATTGTACTTGAGCAAAATCGGCCGAGCCGTTTCAAAATGGCTGCCATTTGAATTTTTTGAAAAATTGCTTTTTTTTGAACCCCTGTATGACTAAGATGGAAAAATAACTTTGAAACTAAATCAACATGATTGGAGGAAAATTAATTGAAATTTGATTTAATGTTATAAAATTTGCATTACTTTTATTAATAAGCCAGTGGCGTGGGTAGGAAAAGGGTAAAAATCGCTAAATTTCTCTAACAATTTATGAGCACATTTTTGAAGGAATTAAATTGAAATTTTCACAGTACGCAACTATACTAATAGCCTCCAGCCCTTAAAAATTTCAAGAAGTAAATAACAAAAATAGCGGAGTTATTTGAATTTTTTTTACATGATGTTTATTTCTCTAAAATTTTAAAAACGCTCCTGTAGCTTCACCTTTCAAGATTAATGAACGAAATTTTTTACTCTTGTGAAACTTAGAGATGACGTTTGATTTTCGTAAAAATAATTTTCCTAAAGTTTTGTTACTTTTACAGGTGTCCCTCCAAATTTCCAAAAAAAAACCGGTCATGAGGCACGGTTTCTGGTCGCAGTTTTCAATTTAGGGGGCTGAAATTTTTTTTGTAATAATATAACTGCAAGTAGTCGGTTTTGAGTAAAATCGGAATAGCCGTTCCAAAATGGCTGCCTTTTAAATTTTAGGAAAAATTGATAGATTTTGAACCTCTAAATAAGCAAGTTAGAAACAAAAACTTTTAAGCAAAATTAGCATTATTGGAAGAATAGTTATTGAAATTTGAGTTATTGCAATAAATTTTGCATTTTTTTATTATTAAGCCAGTGGCATGGGTAGGAAAAGGGTAAAAAAGGCTAAATTTCTATAGCCGTTTATTCTATTTTTCTATTTTTGTACGAATCGAACTGAAATTTTTCCAATAGATAACTATACTAATAACCCTTAATTCTGAAAATTTTCAAGAAGCAAATAAGAAAAATGACGGAGATATTCGAATATTTTTAAATTATGTTTATTCCTCTAAAATTTCAAATTTTCAGTTTTCAAAGCTCCCTTTTCACTTTTTCAGTTCTATTGAAGGTAGTGTAAAAAATAGTATTTTTTAGGTAAAGTCAGCCAGTGGCGGGCAAAGGAAAAGGGGCAAAATTGTTCAGTTTTACCGTTTATTTTGGTTTTGTTAAATTTAAAAATCCATTCTAAGGCACGTTTTCAAACGAAGTGAAATGCAATTTTCACAGTTAACCACTACACTAATATGACCTGACTAGGGAAATTTTCAGAAAGCCAATTTAAAAAGCGGTGAAAATATTTATAAATTGGATCGCTTAAAAATACACTATTTATGCGATTGATGCGCAAGAAGGTTTTTAATTATTGAGATGCCACCATAAATTTCAAAATTCTAAAAAAAATAAATGCTATTTTGTATTCAAAACCAGACAACCTTTCGGTCTTCCAAAGAGATATTTCTGTGCAGCATGTGGCTGGATTGGTCGTGTGGATAACTTCACCCACAATTCAGCTTGCGTACTATTGCTCGGACTACTTCGGAAATACAGCGTCACATGCACATGAAAATACCGCATTGTGTGCAAACGTTCTAAGATCAAAGTAAATTTTTATTTAACTTGTGTCAATTTGTTGTATTGCGATGGAAAGTTTTTTTTTAATACAGAAGCACAAAAGTAGAGTTTTATTTGCAAAATTTGCACATTTTTCACATGTGCGGCATGAATCACTGAAAAAATGTATGAGCTGAATTAATATTCAAAGAAGTATTACATTATTGGTATATGTATATAATTATCCCAACCAACTTGTCAACAATTTTGCCAATTATTGTTTGAAAATTACAGGAATGAAAATACAATTTTTTAATTAAAAAAAAAAATGAATTACAACATACATGGTGGTAACTTATGAAAGTACTGACCACGCACTACTTTGCCGAACTTCGCTAGCTGACGAGAACCGGTGTGAATCTCTAAACTTATTTTTTATGTTAAAAAATCTTGATTTACATTAATTTTCAAAAATTACCGTTAAATGTAGTTACCAATTGAAAGTTTAATATTTTATTTCTTCCGGACTATTATTTCCCTACGTGAGTAGACTGACATGAAAAATATTTTACCAATAACGTAATAGTTACCTACTTGAAATACATCCATGTTGTAAATGAGAAAAATAAAAGCAGCTAAAAAAATAAAAAAAACAGTATGAAAGTTAAAAAATATTTTTATTCACAGTCTAACTGAACTCCAATTTAAACTAAATTCAAAATTTGCAAATCAGTTGAAAAGAAAATTATATAAGTTCACTTTCATACATTCTATAAATAAATTTTTCCAGTTTACGTCAAACGGTATTTTTATTAGAAAAGAAAAAAAATTAACAGTTAAAAACTTTTTTAAATTTATTATCTAATCTCTTAAGATTGTCAAATCAAAAAATCTTTTTTTTTTCATTTCATGTAGGTATAGGTATGAAGGTGGATGTTTACTTTAAAGGGAATTTGAGATTTTTAATTAGAAAATAAAAATGTTAACTCTAAGAATTAAGTACTTGATACAATTACATAAAAGCAAGCTAAGCAAGCTAGTGCTAACAATTTTATGTGCAAGAAATACCTATGTGAAGCATAATCTTACAGATGTATACCTATATACCCTACAACAAAAATTATAAGTATATATGTGGAAAACGTCATTATAGTCCATCATTGAAAACAAAAACCCAATCACTCATCATAACGGATAATTACTCTTCGAACTTATAGTTGAATCTTTAGCGATTAAGTATGGATAAAGTATAATTGGCTGTCTGTACAGTTAACTTCAAAAAAAAAATTACCTACAGGCTATTTTTTGTACTTTATTGTGTTATATAAAATCATATCCAACACCTCAGTAATTATACAGGGTGTTGATGAATAGTTACAAACTTAAAGCGCATAAAAGAAACGCAAAAATAGGCGAAAAATTTCCTGTAGACTGAGTCGTTGGAGCTTTAGTTTCCGAGATACAGGGTGTCAAAATTTTTGAAAAAATTTAATGTTTTTTGAATATTTATAAAATGATGGCTGATCAGAGTAACTCGAAATTTTAGACAGTTGTTGAACTAATAAAGTACATGAGACTCCTGATAAAACTTCTTTTAAACTTCCCTATAAATTTCTGAAAATACTCATAAGCATTGATGTTTTCCTACATTGTGAAGTATCTCGGAAACAGTGACTACAACAAAATCGTACGATGACATTTCTCTTCTAAACAACATGAGGTATCTAGCAGGAAATAACAAATTTGAATTAAACTCAGTGACGTAGAAATTATTTAATAAAAGAGGTATTATTATCAGAATACACCCAGATCTTCACCACTAGAATGAAGAATCTTTCATTGAGAATATCAAATCATGTACTTCAATTAATTACTACAACTGTCAAAAATTTCGAGTTATTCTGATCAGCCAGTTTGTAGATATAAAAAAAAAATCGAAAAACTTTAACACCCGTTTTTATATCGCAAACAAAAGCTCCAACGACCTTTGTCTATACAAGAAATTTTTCGCCTATTTTTTCATCTGCTACAGGTCCTGTAAGTTTGTAACACCTTTTAATTAACACCCTGTAGATAATCCCAAGGAGTAGGATAAAATCAAATATCCAAAAATAAACCGATGTAATTTTGATGATTCTTCTTATTTTTGAAAAAAAAAATACTTTTTTCTAAGATATCATACGTATTTTTGGGTATAATCTATATTCATAAACTTTAGGTTCTAACTAATATTATGGTTTCTTGAAATCATAGTTGAATCTGGGTTGTTTTGCCGTGGTCCATCAACCGTTATAAGTGTGCGCAAGCTATAAACGTTGCTTCAACTCCTCGTCTTTACTGATAACTAAATAAGCAACTGACTAACAGTCAGTTATCAGTGACTATACGCACATGTAACCGCTGATGATATCTATCGCAGATCTAGACGAAACGTTCAGAGCAAATCCATATGGACCACGGCAAACAGCCCGAAATCAACTATGATTTCAATTGAAGTCAGCCGTGAAAGCCTTCACACATCAACTAACGGTGTCTTTGCTATCAGAAATTTAATATAAAAACAGTGTGAAAGTCACGCTTGTGATACGTCAATAGGCTAATTGAATTGAAATATATCTGAAAAGGCATTGTTTTCATATTGTTTATTTTATCATTTACTATTAGGTCCTGGATAATATTTAAAAATATAATTGATGACTAATACTGAATATGTAGAATGTTAAAATGATTTTTTTTTTTTTGTTTAATGGATGACTAAAAATTGTGCTAAAACATTTTTTTTGTAAATTATATAAAATGGCGCCCAACGTGGGCTCTTTCGCAATAGATCGTTGCTTTAATGAAAAATTTCCCATTTACTCAAAAATGAAATAAAACAACTGGAATAAAATGCCGTTTCAAAATTTTTCAATCAACGCACAAAAAAAACCGTGTACGCTTCAAGCTTCAGATGTGACAACTTTCACTTTTTTGACGTGCACGGATTAATCGTTGTTACACTGGAGATTAGTTTAGTGAAATGTTTTGAATTATTTTATTTAACTTATTAGAGTAGTAAATGGTACTTCTAAATCGTATTAATTTTAACCGGTATTATCATATGATTCTTTCAGTATATTCGAAAAATATTTTCATGGTATTTCGAGTGGTTCGTGAGGAGTGGCAGATTGTTTTATTCCATTGTTTGAATTATTTATTTAAATTGTTAATTCAGTAATTAGGATGTTTAAAACTACTGCAAAAAAATCTCTGAGAGAAAACCTTTAGTTTTCTTGCATTGTAATTTTGGAAATAATAATGAATACCTTCTTTGTGATATTTGGAAGATAGAAACTACTTAAAAAAAAATTAAATAACATAGGTACCTACTCTTTATTTTATGTGAATATATTTTATAACAATCTGTTACTCAATACATGGTGATTTAAAAGAAAAAAATTCGAATTCTTAAGAATATTTAGGTCATTTTGTCATAAATTACCATGAATCACGAAAAATCACCATGAACATCAAGTGCAATAAGTTTTTCTGACATAGTATAGACAGTTTAAAAAATTTATATAAATAGACCATTCGTGGAAAATAATTATGTAAAGTGTATATTTTATATTGTACCTACTTACTTATGTTATAGATTTTCTTTCTTATTATTACAAAGTCATATGAATTAATAATTGAAAACCAAAGGAAGTATTAATAATTAGATAGTCTTTAATACTCGCAACTGTTGATTGAAGCACTTTTTAATAGATGATCTATTTAGATAAAATTGTCAATTGAAAATATTTATTAATTTAAAACTTTGTACATTATCACTTGTAGATAAAATTTTTAATTATACGTTAATAGCGGCCGTATAGTAGTAGGTATACCTACCTTATTCGATTTTACCATTGAGTGAAAAATATTCTTGTGATCTTAATTTGAATAACTGATCAAAACATTATTTTAGCGTATCAAATTATCATCGTGTGAAAAGGAAATTGAATAATTTGTTTGTAAGTAGTGATAAGCGATTGAAAATTTTTCATGTGATCGGGAAAATATTTTTGAATTCATGAATAACTTCGTAAAAAAATATAATACTTGTCCTAATTCGACTCAAGGTTGAATATAAATTTATAAAAAGGTCGCTAAGTTTGCCTCGAAGTTCTCACATATTTTTAGAAGTTTAGAACTTTATTGATTATTTATAAAAATATTTTCTCGAACATACTACTGAAATCAATATTTTGATCGCATGTCAGATATGATAAGTATTTTACATGTAGTTACAGTTATTTGAGAGAAGTATGTGACCTAGGGAGATTTCTAGACTACATATTTGATATAATGCAACGGAAATATTTGACCAGGAACAATAATTAGTAGTGTTTAGCAATAAACAATAGAAAAGTGAAATAATTCTATAATAGATAATTCCATAATAAGAATGTAATAATAATTACTTTCCTTGCATTATACAATGTAGGTGTATTATATTTTTCTGTTTCTGGTAATCTCAAAAATATTAAGACATAATCTAATTTAATTAGATATCTAAATATTAAATTTATTAACTAATATTATTTTACACCCCCTTAGAGCGGGATCATTTAATCAGATTCTCTAAAATCAACAATAATAAATATAATTCAGTAGGTATCACAAAACTTAACGAAAGATTTCTGCCACCCTTTTTAAAGCTAATTCCACTTCGAATTACCCTATTCAAAAAACGGTTTCAGAAATCTCCCGTTAAATTTGACTAAACAAGCAGATAAAAATAATTTAAATAATGAGATTGTGTCTTAATAACAAAATTTAGTGAGTTTATTACTTGTGTACTATTATTTATTGTATAAAATTATGTACATATTATAATACTCCCCTGTGCTTTTTTTCTAGTTCAGTTAACTTTTAATATAGAATTATGAGGTAGATATTCCTCGGGCTGTGCTGACAATAACTTTGATGAGGTTTAAATCCTCATCAAAAATCGTTGATAATAATTAAGATAATAATATTTAGAAGTAGTTTTACATTATGTATAAACGTGTTAAGTATAGGTATAAGTCGGTATTCCGAAGAACTTCGAATAGAATGTAGTGAAATACCTATCAGAAAGGGGCGCGGAAATAGTTCTTACATGTTTTCATTTATTAGGTTTATTGTTGTTTTTTTTATTACGTTTGGGATTTTTTATTGTAAACGTTTGAATATATCAACACGTGAAAATTGCTCATTGAAATTGGACGCCAATGAATTTCTTACCCTTCAATTATCCCACTACCAGCTTTACTGTTTCTTATTTGTAAATCTTATCTTCCAAGTTTTTTTTTAATGACATTTTCTATACGAATTCCCCCATTCACAAAGCGTTTCTGCCCTACAATATCTCTAAAATGATTAAATAAATGGGATGGGGGTATATACTTTACATGCATTAGAATGAGACGGAAATTATCATTTGTGAATATGGACGATATACCTACTACTGCACAAAATTGAAAGAAAATTTTTTGCGGTTCCCTCTTCGATAAACTAGTCACTGGATGCTCTCAAAATATTACATAAAGCAAGCAACAAGAGTCTTCTCGAATCTCTCCAACTACCAGTTTTGTGTATATCTCCACTATGGAATGACGTCACTTGGAATTAACCGTGTAGATACCAAAATCGACTTCGCACGATTTTAAGTTGAAATTTTGAGCCTGTCCTATAACCACTAGAACCAGAACCAGAAGTTCAATAAGCCTTCAACAGGCTTGAATGATTCAGAAGAGACAGTTCCTTCTTCGAAATCGTGAAAAGCTCCCGCGAGATGTTCAAAGATGGCTCATTTTTGAGGCAAATTGATTTTTCTCGTCACAAAAGGGGTCACCCATTTGTGAAATTGTTCAAAGAGTTTCCAAAGTATTTGCAGTCTCTTCTGACAGGTGGTTGTTCTTACAACTTTCCATTGACCTGTTTCACACAAAATATTTTTGTCGGCTCATTGCGAGTCTCCTGGTACCCGTTGACTCCATCCTTTGAGCTCTAGTCCCCCTGTTAGATCTCCTGCAACCTTTTTTTTACCTCCTTCTGCAAGGATGATGAAGAAACCGTTGTTGCATTAAAACCGGTTAGCTTACACTTGCGATGGTTTATCTAAAATGATTTAATTGCAACGTTGAAGACTTAAGAAATTATTATCTTGTAACCGAAACTTCAATTTTTGCCAATTTTTATAAATTTCAGACTTTCGGACTTTTTACAATTTTTTTGTTGTGGCAAGTTTGAAGGGGGGGTCACCTCTTTTACTTATCAAAAAATTTCCAAAACTTTTTTTGAACCGTTTCGAGGTAATTTCTCATGTGTCTACGGTCATTATTAACCAGAGCAACAATATGTGCTGCTTGATTTTGGTCCATTATTGGATGGTTATTTTTTTTCTGGTAAATAAACTGAGTGTTACAAAGAGAATGACATGACGGAGGACGTCCTTAGCAACGGGAGATGTGCCTCTTACCTCTTACCTAAAACACCTGAGGAACTACCTCGCAACGTTACAAATACAGGGTTTGGGTCGTGATTTAAGGACCTTCTGTGTGGATTTTGATAATTTTGTTGATAAGTCAAACAGTTGATCTACCTTAAAACTTTCGATAACAAAAAAAAATTATCAAAATTCTGAAAGTTACATGAATATGAATTCTGCTGTGAAAATTTGCAAAAATTACCTTTCGGTTATGCTTATGACAATAGTTTCTAAGGTCTTCAACAGTGTTAATGAATCATTTTAGACCATCTCTGAATTTTAGACCTGTTTCCCTGCAACAACTCTCTCTTTAACATTCTTGCAGGAGATCTTACAGGGGGGCTAGAGCTCAGAGAATGCATTCAACGGGTGCTAGAGACTCCAATCAACACGTTGTGTGTAAAACAATGCTTTTAAATATCATCTAATGATCAGAAAAGAAGAGGTAAGAACAACCGCCCACCATACGAAGAGGTTTCAAAGAGTTTGGAAATGCTTTTTCGATTTCGACAAATCAATTTTCCTCACACTTGAGCATCTGTGAACATCTTGTGGAGACTTTTGCAGGATTTCGAAGAAGCAACTGTCCCTTCACGACGAATGACGATATCGGTAAACGTCGTTTGATACAAAGAGGTTACAGAAAGTTTGAATCAATCATTCAAGCCTGCTGAAGGCTCAAAATTCCAACTGAAAATCTTGTGAAATCGAATTTGGTACATGGTTCATTCCTAGTGACGTCGCTCCTTAATGCAGACATGCACAAACTTGGGAGCTAGAGAACTGAGAGAATACTCTTGCTGCTTGCTTCATGTAAAGTATCGAGAAAATCTAGTGACTGGTTTGTTGGCGAGGAAACCCAGAAAAGTGTTTCCCAAATTTTCTACAGTAGTATGTAATTTCCTAGCTAAATTTTTTAGAATAATTTTGAAATTATCAATAGAAAAGGAACTTTTTGTATTGCCTTCTATAACTAGCTCAATAGCTAAAAATACACGTTTTTTTATTACATCAGCGAAAAATGTTCACTCCTAAAATCTACTTTGCCTTTAGGTTTTTTCCTCAGTCTAGCCAGAGAAGAACTGCTAATGAAACACATCGAAAAACGCAACGGTTGCGTGGAAGGGATGAATCCTACCCAAAAGGGTATGATGTCGGTTGACCGGTCTTGTCGCATACTTCTTTGATACTATTAATTTTTTTCTGTCGTAGCTCGCCGTACGAACGTGACGATGTTTAATTTTTCAACTCATTGGCAGATCGAGAATGGCTCCTAGCTAATAACTCCTTTTTAGCTCTGAAGCATGATATTGAGTCGACTAACACAACAGAAACAGTCGAAAGTCAATCATTATCAAACGACGCGGATTCGGGTGGGTTGAAGTGAATTTTTGGGTATAGGCGACTTAGGTGGCTGGAATCTGGGCGTAGGATGCAGTTCAAGCGTTATCAAAACCTTCAGAGTAATTGAATTACCTATTCTTTCTTTTTTTGCATCTTTTTATGTTCGCTTTTCTGTATTTTTTGGGCAGATCTTTTGCCGGCTGTCATGCCTTGATATAAAGTCGTCTGAAAGCCGATAATAACGTCGATTCTAATGGAATGAGATCAGTGACTTCATTGCAGTGAATCAAGTCTTCCCAGAGCATAGATGGGATGCGACCAGTTTCATTGGTTATGATGGCCCACATATGATGCTCACATCGATTTACTTCAGATTAGATGACTTGTTTTGAGTTCTCTGTGATGAGGTACCTATCATAAGGTTGGAACGGTCATAAAAAACTACTTAGTTGTTTGACAACAGGCATTTTTTAAAATCAATTCTATGCATACCGAGGAACCTCGAGAGGAACTTTTAGTAACAAAGATTTCTCAGATGCAGAGAGCATCATTTCTCCATAAAGATACACCTCACCATAAATTAATTGAAATATTTTTAAATAAACTGAAATAAGCCAGAGGCTTATGAAATAATTTCTCAAATAAGCTTGCACAGATTTTTTCATGAACAATTTTGATTGGACAAACGTGTTGATATAGTCAATGCAAAGTCAACTTTATATTAAGATACCTATACCATAATTATTATGGAACAGGTTCCAAAATTTCTGGAATTTGCTTAATTTAAAATTATCCTAAGTACTTACCTAATATAAATAATGTAATTAATTTTTGAAATAAATAATAATAAAACCAAAATATTTTGAATGTTAAGTGTAACTATGTGTAGTTTTCTCCTCTGTCTCTCTAACTGTCAATATTAATAGAATAATGTAAAGGAAATAAAAAATGTGTAATTTTTCCCCTGGAGAACTTATGTTTACTACTTATTAGATGTACTTTTTGTGATTTAGATGAAAATTCAGGTAAAACTGTAAAAGTAAAACTGACTGATGTAATATTTCCCCAGATGCGTGATGCGTGTATCAGTTTTGTTTGCGAAATCGAAAGAGCTTGCGATAGATTTTCTTTTAAATTTTATAAATTTGAGCGATTCCGATAATCAGGAAATGCAAGATCATTCCGAGGAACGAACCTGCATTTTCTGATAAACAAGAATCCCAAATACGTTCTAGTGTAGAGGCAATAATAATTTATGCAAAAAGGGCATTAAGTACATGTTATACAATAAGTGTTTTGACGATTTTTGCTATTTATTAAATGTTGAAACAAAATAAAATAACCAATTTCTGCATGCATTGTTGTATAGACAATACAGTATTGTGTCATTGGTCAAAATATCTCTATTTGTTTAATAATAATTTGTTGATAATTATTTCAGATAGTCAATGTAATTATATCTTCTCGAGTTATTTATGGACAGATGCATATAATATAAATAATTATAAAAAATAAATATCCTGTTATAAAATGGTTTTTATTTATTAAGTTCGCTTTCCTGTCTTAATATAATCCTATTTCTGAATACCTACTATTAATTTGGTACTTAAATAAAAGCATAATATTCTAATCATTTTGTAAAAAAAATTGAGATGACGCACAATAATAATGCCTATTCTTATACAATTAAAAAAAAAAAAATGGAAAAATCCACGAAAAAATTTTCGATCAAACCTTTTTTTTATTGATTCTAGTTTTCTGTATTCACTTTATACATGATGTTGCTAAATACCGGTTACATACGAAAGGAGGTAATTCATTAATTTATTTTATGTCTAAAAATTCATATAAACATTATAGGTCCGCAAACGCTTCGTTGAAATAAAAAAAATGTGTTTTTTCTTTATAGCTCCCATAGTTTTTAGATATTTATCTCAAACCTGGAAAATAGGTTACTCTGTATTGGACTTGCGAGAATCTACAGATAATCTACAGATCATCTGAATTTCTCCCATATTTCCCCCTGCATGAACTTTTTTGTGATGCGCCGCTGATGGATTCTGAAACCAATATGATTTTTGCGGTTTATTTAGAAACTTTATGATCTCTATAGTGTATTTTCATTTGCCACTGTTATTAAGAAAAAAGAAAAAATATCTTCTAAGTCATTCAGCGAAATTCAAATTATTAAAATGGGTTAAAACGGGGTCGGGCTTTTTTGGATAATATCTCAGTTTCATTAGTTTTGACATCGACATCAGTTTGACTAACCTCAAGGAAGGAGCTAGAAAGAAAAAATCCTCAAATTTCAACAACCGGTAAAGTGGTTGCAGCCTATGTTAAATGAACTTTTACGCATAAAATAAGCCGAAGAATTACCTCGTTTCGTAAATACCCGGTATTTAGGAATTACCTGTATAGTCCAGTAATTACATAAATTTTGATCGGACAAACTTAGATCTTAAATCTTTTTCAGGAGCTGTTAGTGAATCATAAAACCCAAAACAAAAACAGTTCAAGAGGATGCCGCGTCCCTGAACTCAAAAGTACCAAACCCTTTGTGGAAAAAGTCTTTCTTCGGTATATAAAATTGCTTATTATCAAAGAAAACTTGCCTAATTTTTTAATCGCGAAAATTGCTACTTACTCCAAAAGTCGTAAAAATGTGAGTTTTTCTGAATTTGTGAACTGTCGTTTATGTGAAATTTTTTGGGCGCTGCATCAAAAAAATTGTATTGATCGAGGACTACGCAAGCGAGGAAGAAAACTTGAAATGAGTTTCGAGGAGAATGTAAACTGTTTTCATTTGTAGTCATTTTAGTAGTTATAAATATATTAGTACTTACATAAAAAAAAAAACCTTCTTGCGCATCAATCGCAGAAACAGTGTATTTTTATGCGATTCAACTATGAAAATTTTTGCCGCCTTTTAAATTGGCTTTCTGAATTTTTCAATAGTCAGGTCGAATTTGCGTAGTGGTTTACTGTGAAAATTTCATTTCATTTCGTTTGAAAGCGTGCCATAAAATAGATTTTTACATAATAAACCAAAAAAAAAAATTGGCAAAATTTAACAATTTCGTCTCTTGTCCTATATACCCGCCACTGACTAACTTTAAAAAGTTACAGGCGAGTTCTGAAAACCGAACATTTGAAATTTTAGAGAAATAAACATCATGTAAAAAAATTCGGATAACTCCGCCATTTCTCTTATTTGCTTCTTTAAATTTTGGAGAGTTACAAGCTATTAGTGTAGTTGTCTGCTCTATTTCAGGTAAATTTCAGGTAAATTCCCTCAAAAATGTGCTCATAATCAATTCAAGAAATTTAGCCATTTTTACCATTTTCTTACCCACGCCACTAGCTTACTAATGAAAATAATAAAAATTTTATTGCATTAATTCAAATTTCCAATCATTTTAATCCAATCTTGTTAAGGTGTGTAGGAGTTTTTATTTTCTGCAATTGGGGTTGGCAGGAGCAGTCATATCTGCATGGGTGGTCCCGCCCAAGCCGAGCGCGATGAAAACGGTGGGCTGGTCTGGTGCTGGTGCTGGTTTTAAATCAAGCAGTCCCGGGTCTGAATATTACATTCAATCGTTAAGTTATTAAACAAGCCTTTAATTGTCATCCTCATTATTTTGTTGTGAAAAGTTTTCTTTCTATATTGCTTATACAGGGACTAAAAAATAGCCTTTTTCCCTAAAATTCAAAAAGCCGCCATTTTGAAACGGCTCGATCGATTTTGCTCAAAAAATGCAATACCAGACCACTACTTGTGGATAATATCTTCCTCCCATAAAAATTTCAGCCTCCTAGATTGAAAACTGCTACCAGAAAACCGTGCCACAGGACCGGATGTTTCGAAATTTTAAAGGACACCCTGTAGAAGTAACGCGACTTTTGAAAAAATTTTCAACGAAAATTTAACGTCATCCCGAAGTTTCACAAGAGTAAAAAATTTCTTCCACTAATCTTGAAAGATGAAGCTACTAGAGCGTTTTTAAAATATTAGAGAAATTTACATCATGTAAAATAAATTTAAATATCTCCGCCATTTTTTTTATTTGATCCTTGAAATTTTTGAAGATTAAAGAGTATTAGTATAGTTGTCTACTGTAAAAATTTTTGTTCAATTCCTTCAAAAATGTGCTCAAAAACTGTTATAGAAATTAAGCCATTTTCACTCTTTTCCTACCCACGCCACTGGCTTATTAATGGAAAAAATTCAAATTTTTTTGCATTAACTCAAATTTCAATTAATTTTCTTTCAATCCTGTTAACTTGATGTGAAAGTTTTTTTGCCATCTTGCTCATACAGGGATTCAAAAAATAGTAAATTTTCCGAAAATTCAAATGGTCGCCATTTTGAAACGGCTCGGCCGATTTTGCTCAAGTGCAATACCAGACCACTCCTTGTAGACATCTTACTCTCATAAAAATTTCAGCCCCCTAGATTGAAAACTGCGGCCAGAAACCGTGCCTCAAGGACCGGATTCTTGGAACTTTGAAAGGACACCCTGTAGAAGTAACGTGACTTTTGGAAATTTTTTCAACAAAAATCTAAAGTCATTCCTCAGCTTTACAAGAATCCTAAATTTCGTTCACTAATCTTGAAAGATAAAGCTACAGGAGCGTTTTGAAAATCGAAAAATCGTGATTTTGGAGAAATAAATATATATATAAATATATATATATATATATATATATATATATCGTGGGCAGGTGAATTTTGGAAAACCACTTTTTCGTGATCTGGGGGTCATGATCGGTGGACATTTGATGAGTTTGAGTGATTTTCGAAAAGTGATGTCGTCCTCAATAGTGTATTTTTTTTGTTAAAAAATACACTAAAACCGATATATGAAGTTGACATAATATTTTTTGCGATTTCCACTATTTATTAGCCTATAAAAATTAACTGACTATTATAAGTTATAAATATATTCTCTTTTGGTTCAAGGTAATAATATAATTCAGGTAATACCTACTTATTAGAAATAAAAACAATTATATTTACCAAATTACTAGTTTTTTTGAAACTTTGACCAATATTGGATAGTTTTTTATTTTTTACTAAAATGTAAAGAAA
The DNA here is from genome assembly GCA_910589415.1 of Malachius bipustulatus. NCBI lineage: Eukaryota > Metazoa > Arthropoda > Insecta > Coleoptera > Melyridae > Malachius > Malachius bipustulatus. The sequence goes on along the minus strand of OU342634.1, from coordinate 35,199,751 downwards.
TAGGAAAATGTTGAAAATTTTTGCAAAAACTATTTGTTTCAATGAGATTTACCATAGTTCTATTGTTTCTAATTGTTTATTAGTTGAGAAATTGAATGGAACTTTTTTTACATTTAGGAAAAAATATAAAACATAAAATTTGCTCTAACATTTTTTGACAAATACCAAAATGCTGATAATTTTGTAAATGTATTTCTTTCTGTACATCTACCTGGATCAAAACGATAATACATAATACATTTATTTCTCAATTATAGTGTGCCATGACTATTTCGTTTTACTCCAATTGGGTCATCTAATGCTAGAAAAATCGAATTTTTGTTCAAAGTACTAAATTAAGTGATTTATGGATAAATTATGCGCACCGGAATGATTTTTTGAGCTGGATTCATTTTTTTCAAATGGTACCATATTGGTACCGAGGTACCATCTACTAGTACTCTTAATAAGGGACATTTTGGTGTACCCATTTTGCATCTGTGACGAACACAACTGAAGTCATGGCACACTATAATTGAGAAATAAAAAATTAAATAAAAACAAATTTGACATTCAAAATGGTACTTATATAGTATTGTTGTATTCGTACAAATGTATAGAATCCAAAAATATAATAATATATAAGCTGTCCCATTTAAAAATAAAAAGTTGGTAACATTTCCAGAAAAACCGGATGTGGAAAAAAATTCATTTTTCTGCTAAAAAGTGCGCTCTATCGAGAATATGCGACGTACCAAATTTCAAAAATTATCTAAAAAAATAAAGGAAAAAAAGGGGGTGTACCTTGCCTGTGAAACACACTGTATATCTTATCCATTTTAATTGGATTTGAAACAACAGAACTATAGAATTTGATTTGTTTTTCCGATAAATATTTTTTTGATAAGTATCCCTCGATAATTGAGCAAGGGACCCTAATAGTTGGAAATCAGACCTTGGTTAAAATTTCTAAAATTCAAATATGTTATTCAGCTGTTTATAGTGATCAAAAGTCTCCTTGGGCATGATGTATAGAGAGTGATGAAATTTTCGATATTTTCTTTTTTTCGGTTAACCCTTGCTAACTTCGTTTTTATTGGAGCTACGAAGTCGGTTAGAATAGCAAAAGTGAGTAACTTTTGCCGCGTATACAGTTGTGAAAACAGAAGAAACAATTGAAACTCCACACGTCATGGGATAATCCAAAGTACGTTATTTTTCTAATGGGAAACCCTGTAGATAATACCTATATTAGTACATTTTCATATTGTCTGGAGAAAATCGAATTAAAATGATTTAAATGGTTTGCTTTTTTTAAAATGAGTAACTTATGAGTTAAAAACAAGCGTTAAGCGCGGCCTTTCTCGACCATAAAGGCCCGTTACCTCAACGAAAACGATTCAGGATATCGCAAAACGGCATATAGTATGTCCCTACCTTAACTTTTTATAAGGTTATTGTGTATAGTTGAAAAGTGTATACCGGATGATTAAAAAACTGCGATTTAAAAACGTAATATATAAAATTAAAAAATCTAAACCATAGGGCACCATAAAGTGTCAATCTTCTGTTGTTTATAAATCATAACGTTGAATTCATAACATCATAACATTAAATTCTCACTTTAAACGCAAATTGTTATTAACACTAGTAAAAGGTATACACGATTCTCCATTAAAAAAAAAAAGTTTTTTGGAATAGTCGACTTTCGGTTGTTTTTTTGTTTTCACCACTGTGTACTACATAGCAAAAATTCCCCACTTTTTCTAATTTAACGGACTTCGTATACTTAGATAGCTACAATAAAAACGAAGTTAGACATGGTTATAGAATAAACAGAAAATAGCAAATATACATATTCACTTCATGCCCATGGAGACTTTTGGTCGCCATAAATTAAACATATTTCAATTTCAGCAATTTTAACCGAGGGCTGGTTTCCAGATGATTCATGAGGGGTCTTTTATTATAACTTTATTCAAATCTGAGAATTACTTTAAATTATAGGAATTTAAGGTGTTTAATATTATGTTAAACGATCAAAATTACTGGCCGATTTTATGAAAATATATTACGACAAAGCCTTTTTTTACAAAATGATATTAGACAGAATAATCAGTGAAATAAATAATTTAACATTACAATTCAATCACTTTCTTTCACACACTTTCTTCCATTCACTGCGAAAACTGGATACTTAATAGATACTTACGAGTATACCTATAACTAACAGAGGTATGCTCCAATAAATATTTTGGAGATCGCGAGTATGGATGAACTAAAACTAACATTATCGTTTCTCTTGTTTAAATTTAACAATATAATAATTAGGTAACGGTAATATTTCTGGGACATGCTCTATACCGAGCCGGGTTTCTTATTTCCCTTTGAGTATCAGCATAAAAAATTAGAAATCACAACCGAAATTTCTTACAAAATATTTTTACGTCTAATATTGAATATTCCTCGTTTAGTTCTCTTCTTAGGACGACCTTTAGCAAACGGTGGATTAGGGTTTGTAGACACGTAATATACACCTCTTGCCCTGGAATAAAATAATAATTATTATTTTAATTATTTAATTAATAATTATAACTTATTTATGTTCTAAGATTATCAAAAATTCTTAAACAGACACGGCCCAAATTAAAATTTGTTCAAAATGTTTTGTTTATTGGACTGTATTCCGAAATTCAGGAAAAACTGTCAAAACCGCTGAGCCTAACATTTTCTGAGAAAGATAGGTACATTATTTATTACAAATCTTAATATATACAAAATGGATCTAATTTATATAATAAATAAAAATCTTCAGTAATTCACCATTTAAATGAAATTATTTATTTGTTTATTATCAACGTTTTTCACGTTTTATATTTGATTTATTATTAAAGGTAAATTGAAACTTTCAGTGTCACGGTCCGTTATAATGGATACTATGCTAGATATCACATTAGAGCATGAATCTTTAATATACAATTATTATTATACTTACTTATTTGTAACAAATTCGCCCATAAGAACGTAGTCTTTCTCTTTTGGGTCACACCATCCTAACATGTAACTGACTAAACTTGGACAAGGGTACGCCCAGAATCCTCTTTTTGTGACAATAGATTCAATGAAATATGGTGTTACTTTTGTATGATCACACGCCAGAGTTTCTAAAATAATAAATGAAAAAAAAAATTGCGTCCATTAAATAAAACTAAAATAAACACAAACAATACAGTGGTATATTTATTAATAAGATAAGAAGGTATAATAGCCAAGTAGCATTTTATGTTAACTTTACGTCGAATTGACGTAAATTAGGTATATTAATCTAATTTACCTCGAATTTACGTATTGAAGACCAAAGTGAGGGTAGATAATACGTAAATTCGCCGACATGTTTGGAAATTATCAACTATGAAGTTAAGTCAGTGTTACTAAAAGTTGTAAATTTGACGTTCTTACGTAGAATCGACCTAATATTTACTTAAAATGGGTAACATAAGCCGAATGTACTTGCAAGTGAGAGAGAGAGAGCAACTAACTGCAGGATAGTCGCTCTAGACATAAAGGACTTTATTGTTCTCGGAGTTCAAAAATTTTTTTTTTCCTATTTTACAGACATAGCTCAAATGTGAAGCACCAAAAATTTATTTTTCGAAAAAAAGCTTTAATATGTTTTCTCAATTTTTAGCGTTCTTTTTTGATCACAGTAGGCTAGGTCTTCGTAATGGCTAAAATGTAGTTTATCTATTCAAGAGAGAGCTTTACATACTGAAAATTTTGTTTTTGAAATTCACCAAAAAAATGGTAAAGTTATTGAGGTAATTCCATTTGAAGTGAAGCACACTGTATATTGATAAAACAAAACGAAACATTGTATGCATTCAGATTCAAAAAACATATCTAACTTAGGAAATGTGACAGAAAATCGTCTCTAAAGTTATAAAGTTATAATTTTTTTTCACACGTGTAGCTTTTTTAATAGCTTAATATTTTCATCTATAACCCCCTCCCCTCCCCCCCATATTTACACTTTTAATATGTAATGAGATTTCTGCAATAGCTAACGAGAACCGACTAACCATTACTAGAATAGGTCCCTATCCTATGTCATTTTGGGTACATTGTGCTAGGTATGCAGAAATTCATAGGACAACATCGCATCAATATCGGGGTGTTGCGCATTACTGGATTACTGTTGCGGATAATCTGCATATTGTCATGTTGATACGGAAATTAGCGAGGCGACAACAATATGCAACTTGTGTCACGACAAATTAATTAAAAACTCGATAAAAATTGACAGGCTAGACAACATCGCTGGCAAGTAGTTTGTCTGAAATTTTTATCGCCTTCCCTTTTGCATTTACATGTGTTCTAATCTTTTATCCCTGTCCACTTATTGAATTATATACCTAGTGTCGCTCAGCCAACACGGTATATCAATAATTGAAATAATAACTGATTCCAAGCCGCTTAGCCGTGGTGCTTGGAGATTTACTATACCTTATTTAATAACTAGGAGGAGTAAATTTAAATAAACCGCCAAAAAAAGATGCTTCTCATTGGTCAATTCATAGGCAAAATTACACCCAGCAAAACTTGTACAGGAAATTGAATCTATGCAACGCTCAACACTACATATACGCTTGTTTTTTTATTGTTGTGTCATTATTGTTTACAATGTCAGCGTCGAATGTGACACATCGGTTTTATAATCAGTTATTTCCAAAACCCTATAAGTTGTTCTAAATAAGTTCTTTAAAAGTTATTTCAAAACCAAATAAGTTCTTTTTGAAGCCCATTCAGTTCTTTTTAGAGAACAGACATCGTTTTCAGAATTTTGAAATTATTTTTGGCTTTCCATTTTCATCCTGCAAACGGTTTCAAGTGCCATTATGGATAATCCTACATCAAGTACAAGTGAGAGGATGTCTCCTCCAAAGAAACGGGAAGAAAAGAGTGTCACCTACAAGATTTTGGAAAAACTAACTCTATATGCGTACTTCACCAATAATTGAAGAACATATTCCAATCGAACAAGGTGCGGATTTAGACCAAACAGGGACTGCTGTATGTGATAAAGTTAGTTTCAACAACACACTTTGAATCTGGTCCTACAAAAACTGAAAAATGCTGTTTATAATACCGTTTGAAAAAATTGACTTATCCACAAATTATATAAATTATTAAAAATGTAAAATAAAAACTTCATCTACGATGTTATGTGTCATATCCTAAAATAAAGTACTTTCAATCAATTTAATATGAATGTTAATAATTATTATCCTTAATATTCTTGGAAATATCTATAAATTATTCAATTTCATTCTATTTATATCCAGAAAATCATTCAGCACTATAATACTGATATATTATGCAAATCACAATGATTTGTGATACTGCTGTAGAGTCTCTCCTGAAAAGTAGATTTCCTACACCGAAAACAAGTCCTATCTTCCTTATTAATAATTATTGTTTCAATTCAAATTTGCCGCCAAAAAAAATCTGGTGATTTAATCTGGTGACTTTTAGTGGTGTAAATGATACTTTGCACTTTACTCCTCCTAGTTATTAAATGAGATATAGAAACGTTGCGTCCACAAGATATCAGCCTTAAAAGCTTACACGTCAATTAGAATACATAATTGCAACTTTTCAATTTAAATTATAGATATGACTTATGACTTGTAATTAAGTTTTTATTAAACGTATAATTCACAGACATACTACCAATTACTACTCGTTTGCATTGTCAAACAATGGGGTGTTTTAAGTAAATAATTGTACAAATGTTATTAATAAATCTACTAAACAATTAGAACGAAAAAAATACCTGGTGACTAAAATTTGTTCTAACAGAGAACGAACGCCAGTAAGGGCTCGGTGCCCATATGATCAGTTTCCAGAAGAGCACTTACTTACACACTTATGATAAATCCCTTCATTACCTCCTCTTTTGTGAAATTTTCAAACCTTGTGTAAAAATATATTATACAAGCATATACCAGTCTTATCATTAAGTAAAAAAAATAATTAAAGAATTTTTTAACGCTTAGATAATAAGTTATAATTAAATAGTTATTATTAATAGTTAAGTTAAGTTATTTATTTATCATTAGGCAAAGCACTGGTAACTCTATACATCGATTCAATTCTAGCAAAATTACACAATGAAAGCAGAAGACACTGAACGGTACGAAAGAATCCTGGAACTGATCGGTTACGGGAGGTTCCAAGTGCTCTATAACATTTTTTTCGCCTACCTCTCCCATATGGTCACCGCGTGCGCTTATTTCAGCACGTACTGGGTGTTGGTAATTCCCGACCATTGGTGCAAGGTGCCCATGCCAGTCGATGCAAACTACACGATCGAAGAATGGAAAAATATCACAATACCAAGGTAAGGGTTACGTTTCATAAAAAAAGATTCGTTCCAAGTTCTCGTCATTTTTAGAAGTTACTGGTCAAGTCTTAGAGAATTTGAGTCGTGCAAAATGTACGAGTATGATCTAAGTGGTATCTCTTACGAAAATACGACAGGTAAAGTCTTTATTATAGATCCAAAATGTGTACTTTGTGGTACTCACATCTCAATTATTTGTATATTATGTTCCAGCTTCCCGATTATAACTTAATATAATTTCGCTAGTAGTAATGTCTGCCTCTTATGCGTCTATAACAATTTTTCTAATTTTGGTTTGATCTCTATTTTTATTTTTATAAATATAATAATTAAATATTGTACCTAGTGGCACTCTACCAGCGGGTGGTGAATAATATTTTCAAATACAGGTTGTAAATTCGGTTGGGATTACGACACCACTTGGTATAAACGAACGATCCCTTCGCAGGAAAACTGGGTCTGTGAGCGACAGGTTCTGGCCATCAACGCACTCTCGGCCAATTCCATTGGTGAATGCATCGGGATTCTCTTCTTCGGTTACATCGGAGATAGGTGAGAGCATTGATTTATCATATTTATTTAAAAATTTACAGTTTTTTATATAGACTTGGAAGAAAGAAAGCGCTTCTTCTAAGTAACACAATTCTACTGATCGGACGTGTATGGTCTTTCTTCACTCCGAACATTTACTGGTTGTTCTACCTAGGAATCATCATAGGTAAGTCTGAACAACCATGCAAAATTTAAGATATCGCAAAAATTCTCTGCAGGCAATTTCGCCTCTAAAATGGTCATGGCGTCGTTTATGTTGATTGGAATGGAGATCAACGATGCTCTACATAGACCTCTTTTGAATTTATTTTACATTTTGGGAGACTGTTCGGCGCATTTGGTCATGGCAGGCCTGTTTTGGGCCTTTGGAGATTGGGTTGTCTTTTTGGCTACTATACTTGTGCTTCTGCTAGTCAATCTAATTTTTATCTTCAAGTGAGCTCTTTTATAAAGTCGTTGTTTCTTCATTCTATTTTTATCTTGATTTGATTTAGATTTCAAATCGAATCTCCTAGCTGGTTGCTGACTACGGGTAAAAATGAAGAATGTTTGACCCTGTTGATGAAAATAAGTAGGATCAATGGGGTTACTTCTAATGAAGATCTTGTAGGGCTGCGGGAGAGCCTAGCTCTAGAAAGTTGCGAAAGAGAAAAGGTAATTCCAAGAGAAAGCATCTTCAAACAAAGATTATTCCTGAAAAATTTTGGTCTAATATTTCTGGAATGGTAAGTCTATAGAATCATTTGCACGAAACTTGTTTATAGATCCTTCCTTTTTTCAGGTGCTGCAGTAGTATAATGCAGGGGGTTCTCCTGCTAAATACCTGGTACATCGGCGGTAATCCGTTTCTTATCTACTGCTTTCAGGCTGCTACCAGAATTCCCGGGAATGTAGCTGGGAATTATTTGTGCAACAGGATTGGTCGTCGTCGGACGCTCCTGCTAATGTTTCTGTTGTTGCTCGTTTTGGCTACCGCGATGATCTTCGTGACGACTCGTGAGCAGAAAAAAAACTTTAACTCTTAGATATACGAATTTTTATCATGAAATTGCAGGTAACGCTGAGGTTTTACCTTTTCTCTCAGTTGTGTCTAGTTTTTTTCTATTTGTTTCCAACGAGACTATCGTGGTGCAGATCGTAGAAGTTCTTCCGGACAGAATAAGGAGCAGCGGTTATTCAGTGTGCATGCTAGGATTAAACCTGACTTTCATGTCGATTCCTTATATAATACTCCTGGTAGGAAAGCTGTATTCAAAGAACGTAATTTTCAAGACTAAATAGATTATTTCCAGGGCAAAAATGTCGACGCCAGACTTCCATATATAATCAGCGTTGTGGCCTTGATCTTGGCAGTCTTAGCATGTGCTGCGTCTTCTGAAACTCTTAAGAAAAATCGACGCAGAATTTAGGATGGAATGTGAAATAAATATTTACGTGCGTTATTATTCAATAATTATTATTATTGTTGCTGTATGAAATAATTTTTTTTGTAAAAACTTATCGTTTTTATTAGCTAATTGTGCTAATTAAATTTTTTTTTCAAATGTCAGTGGCGATGATTTTAGGGTGGCGCGAAGTTTCTTTGCCCCTAATAACAAGGACACTGTGCAAATTGGCATTTTAAAAGCGCGGTTTATTCTATCTTGGAATGTTGGAATTACAAATTTCTGTTTTATTTAATAAGCTTTTCAAACATTTCTAATTAGGTAATAATCACATGTCATATGTGGATTATGAGCAGAATAAATTACTTACTAAGAAGTTACACTTACACTTACTAGTTACACTTAGTTACACTTACTGAAAATTGTATCACTGGCACAACCAGGCTGACTAGAACCTCCATTTATATAAAAATCAGCATGCCCATTCGGACCCCATTGTCCCAAAATTCCCGCACCTGTATGGAGAATGTCGACGAAATGGGCATCCGTTTCATCGAGATCTCTTGACCTGTTTTGGCCCATGTAAAACACTATGGTTGGGTCTAAGCCTGTAAAGGTAAAATAAGACAAGTATTTATTATTAATCAATGGTTACGGTTACATATAAGAATATGTGATATACTTTCACTTTCTCGAACGTTTCAAATACATAATTTTTTTAACATATATCCTTCTTCCTGCTCATTGGTGGGTGCTAATAAGTAAAGCAATTATTTTTATTGCTTTTCTTGCGTAACGAATACAAGTAAAGTTATTATATCATTGTCATACCTGTAATTCTTCCTAATTTACCGTCCAGATCTGGATCCAGGTAATTTGCCACGAGTCCTGATATATGTGACCCTATACTGTATCCTATTAGGTGCAAGTCATCAGCTCTCACTCCCCTTGGATGCTGGGTTAGGTATCTTATCAGTTGAGCTATGCATTTAGCACAAAAACGGGGCGCCCATTCCATTTGCTACTTGAAAGAATTGACAAAATTGTACAAATTATTAAAAACTTTCGCTTATTTTGAGCATAATTATTATGACCGGTATTATAAGCAAAAAAGTCCTATGAGTCAGTCCTGTTAAAAAAAATCGATACAAAACTTCCCTAAAAATGTCGAGAATGCATTTTTGGGATTTTTTTATGGCGAAGAAGAACTACCAGCCCTTGAATTTAAACTTCATTGTTTACAGGACATTACTTTGTGTAATTATTGTTTTACTTGACAAGATAAGAACTGAGGAAATGCATTCTTCCATGGTCAACCAGAACGATTTTCAAAGCAGAGTTAATCGATCCTCCTTGCTGTAAGAATGATAGGGGGTGCTTCATTAATCAGTATAGAAAAGTTCTTCACTCAACTTTTCTCAAATTTATCAACTTTTTCATTCGTTGATAAATTTTAAGGGAGTAGGTTCATGAAAAAAATTCCCATACTTCCCTGAGAAATTACAACCTGCCCTTATTTATAATGGGGTAAAAAATAAATATTTATGGATCTATTGTTTTTGAAACGAGTTGAAATAAACAGAAGAAACTTTGACAATTAAAAAGCCTTCATAATATCAAGGGGTGAGCCAAACTCCAAAGGGTTACTATGGTTCACATCAGCTTGCAAGAAAGCGGGGTAATTAGGATTATATTATTGAGGTTTTCGTGGCAGTTTTCAATTGTCAAAGTTTCTTCTTTTTACTTCTAGTGGTTTCAAAAAAAAAATTGATAAATGTGTTTTTTCCGTATTTTAAGGCGACCTTTTCGGGACTTCTCTCTCACGGAAGACAAAAAAATTATGATAATCTTTAACCTACACCACGCGGATAACTATGCGAAACTCGTGACCTGAGGTATTTTAAAATGTTTCTCCCAAAAAATTTGGAGTTTTGAGCGGTACAAAAATACTCAATTACAGATTTTTCCTATTTACTATTATAATATAGGACGTTACATAAGGTACTGCAAGATCTGACATATTTGGAGGGGGGATGGTGGAAACCAAACTAAAGAAGTTATTATTTTCACAAAGACGTCGTGTTATTGCAATGGGAAAATATTCGACTGTTCTTTGCTTGATGTTTCACCTCGAGATTGTTTTTAAATTTTTGGTTTAAAACCTGTATATAAAGGTTGATCTCAAAAAATCAACTGTTTGCTGTTGAAGTACAGCCTTTTTCTTCGCCAATCGATTTTGGAAAGTTAGGCCTCGTATTAAAGCTAAAGCATAAGGCAAGAAAATCGAGGAACGAGAATTGTCTCAGGATAAACTTTTAAAAACAAAAGATTGAGTAAATGTAAGTTTTTTTTTCCTGAAACAGGTTTTAAGAGGAAAATTTAAGGAAAATCAACTTGTCGCTTCATTTGTGAACAAAGTAGGAATTTTCTTGTTGACACGAGATAAAAAATGTTGAAACAACCAAATTACATATTCCTATTTTCAGGGGGAATCAGCGCTCTTTTTTACCTAACAATGGTAAATAACCATCGTTATGAAAATTCTAAAAATCGCTATCTTTTTTCAGTCAAGTCGTGATTGTTAGAATTTTGGTATCAACATTTTCTATCTCGTGTTAGCAAGAATTTTCTTGAATTATTCACAAATGAAGGCTTGTTGGGAGACAAATTGATTTTCATTTTTTTTCTCCCAAAGCGTATATCCAGAGGATTTTAAATTTGAGTAATTTTTTTGCAATCTTTTGTTTTTAATGTTTGTTCTGAGTAAATTTTCGTCCCTGGATTTTTTTTCCTGAAGTTGCGAGTTTTGTTCAAAATTAGCCCCTCAAAACTTACAACAAGTAAAATTTATTTGGAGAACGGGGGTAATAAGGTCGCGGAGTGATTTTGCATGCTTTCACATATAACCCTGTAGAAAATTTGTTGACAGTTTTTGTTTTAATCAAATTAAGTAGAAAAATAAAGCATAGGGCTGCTGACATGCGAAACCAAAATCGAAATCCCTTGGGAATAGATATCGAAAGTTATCCCCCATCAAAATCAGGCAAAATTTTGGGGTGTGACACTTTCATTTTTGCGTAGCGTAGTTGAAATATTGTTACCTTGAGAGGAAAATATTTCGTCCACACTAGCATTCCCTGCGTGAGTTATCAGTTTTAAAGATTACTCCGAGATTCTTAAAATCAGTTGACAAGTACATAACTTATAACATCAGAAAACTGAAAAGGTAAGTTTTTCATTACCCTCAATAAAATAGGTTGACCGAAAATTTAAAAATTGATCGGAATAATTTTTTGACAATTTTTTTGATAGTTTAGCGATCCCATAAGATTGTTCAGATTTTCCAGGAGTATATCTTATACAAGAATTTATAATAGCTCAAATTATAGCAGGAATAATAATTCAATTTATGAAAAAAGCTGAAAAATATAGGTAGGCACTCACAAGACCCATTGCCACCATATTTTATAGTTTTTTGTATTCTAACAATAAATTATCTGGTTATGTTAATAATAAAATATTAATATTAAAAAAAGAATTAATAAATTAATAAAAAAATAAATAGTATCCATACCTTAAGACATGGTTCCCTAACTAAACTTCCGTAATCAACAATAAATATATTATAATGCCCTTTATGAAAGTAAGCTTCTCTCATATCCGTGCTCGGTGATAAATTACGACCGCCACCAAAACCATGAATGACAATTTTCGTAGGGTAGACTCGATTAAATTGAGAATTAAATAAAGACTCTTCACTTCTTGTATCTATTATTTCTGGATTCTTTTGTGTTCTCCTGGAATATAAAATAGTTGCAAGCATTATTACAATCACACAATTTGTTTTATTAAAGTTTGATACAAATAACTTGCCTTGTGTAAAGAAAAAATTGTATCTGTCTATGAGGACATCTATAAGGTTTTGGGATACATGAAGAAGTGTTGAATAGATCTTTGACTGTTTCGGGTTTTTTTCTTTCCTTAGATTTTTGTCCATATATTCCTAAATCGAAAAATAATATTAATTTATTATTGCAATTCAGTATATTATCTAATATATGATGAAGTCTTAGCAATATTATGCTTCAATTAAGTTGAAGTAATCATTACCAACTGAGTAAACACATTAAGTGAAAGCATGTTCATACCCAGGAATGATACATGACAGAAATCTACTACTTATAATAATATGTAAATTTAATTATTGTATTTAACGTGTAAATAAAAAGCAGTTTTCGACTGGTGGTAGGTTTTTATTTTATGCAACAATAACCAAATGCAATAAGAAATAACTTTGTTAATGTGTGCATTATGAAAGAGATAAGATATTCAAGATTAGTACAAATAAAACCTCGACCTCTTGATACTAATTCTGAATACTAAGTAGGTGAGGAGGTACCTTAAGAGCATTCAGTTTAAAATTCCGAAAGATTTTAGCTAATAATTGGAACAACGACTTTCATTTTCTTTTAAATGGTTCAGAAGTCAAGGTTAATAAGGAGGAGAAGAATATTTAATTTAAATTAATTTTACATGATCTGTAAAAATGAATTTCGGTTCAACTTATATTTGCTGGATATGTATTGTAAAAAAAAGCTAACTGAAAGTTGTTTGAACAGTCAGTTCATTCACTCTGATCTTGAATAACTGGAGAGCGTAAATGATGATCTGGTGTGGTCACGGTAAGCTCAAGGTCAAGTGAAATTATTATTTAATGATATAAATAACCACATAAGATAGAAAAAAAAAATAGATCAAGTACCACAACTTTTATTGTTGAAAACCTTGCGCTAGTTGGAGTAGGTAGGTAGGTACAATAATATCACACTGCAGATTAACTTTTTAGTGCAGTATATGATAGTAAGATGATCGAAAACCTCCTGTAGCAGATATTAAGACGAATAAGAAGGAAATATTATACTTTATTATTAAAGTGAAAGAAAACAATACCTGAGAACTAAATTTCACAGTTACTTCTCGGAAGAACTGAATGTTGATGAATATTGTACGTATCTATAAGTTACCCTGAACTTTCGCGATGAAAATCATACATCAATCTGGGAGGCTACCCACCAAGCGGTGATGCTCCGAAAACGCAATATTGTTCTTTTGTCTTTTATCGTTAAAAAAACAATTTCGTCACTCATCACGCGGGAGGCTTGCACGGAATCGAGTCTTGATCATATAAATAATCATTAGTCATCATTAATTAGGTTCATTAGGTTCTTATTATGAATTCGAGTCTTCAAAGACCTTTTGTTAACTAATGTTAATGCGCTGATGACAGAAAACGACATTGAATGGGAAATAAATTGATTGCTGGAACTATTGTTCTATTGATTAAAAGAAGTAATCATTGGTAATAAAAAGAATCATTCTTTGTAGCTTCTTCCAGTTAATAATACACTCTTGCGTCTTGGACATAAATTGGATTTTATTAACAAAATATTTAATAAAGAGTCTTCATACTACAAGTCGTCATAATAATTTGGATATATTTTGAGATGTCTCTCTTTATTTATTTTTAAATATAAAGCCTCATGCGAGAGGGCAGCTCCTAAATGCAAAACAATAAGTCTCAAAACATTTTTTGGCAGTACAAAATTAAATTATATCTGAAATGGATCGCACCTAGGTAAGATGATAAAGGAATTATTTCCTATCTCCCTCATTAAATCAGCCCAAATCGAAAAAGCAAACAGTGCGAGAATATAGGTACGTGAATACCTGAAGGTAAAATTGTTAGAAAATTCAAACACATCTACCCGCCGTTACATCAAGTAAACGATTCCTGCCTGCACATTAAATATTCATAAAATAGAAGCGCTCTAGCTATCGGAGTTCCAGCACTTTTAAAAAGACATCCGACGACCAGCAGAGGCGTGCCAGATGTTAGGGCAGGCATTGTGTCGAGACACTGTCGGTCCGCGTGATGGAGAATAATAGGTGACCTACATACAAGAACGGTCGGAAAGATACAGACCGGGTGAAATCAGAATTAAATAATAACCCTTTCCAAAGACAAAATAGCAACTCATTAGGTATACTAACTACGAAAATGAAAACTTCACCAATCGATAAAGCGAATTAATAAAGGAAGGTGGCCGGGAAAGCATCCCGGTACCTAAACGGCAAGTAGGGGAAAACGCGAAATGAAAGTTAAGCCGGTGTAATTATAATAGCTAGAAACAATGGAAAGTTGCAGAACGCGTCGGCCGATTTGAAGGAAAATTGAGGTAGTTCAGGTTTAGGACAATTCAGTAAGGTAGCCGCGAGGTCAAATCGCTAAGTCTCGTAATTAGGAAAATACGATTTAAGAAATAAATCACGGTATAGGGCAATGCCAAGAGGTGCATTGTTACGTGTCGTGTTTTAGAAAGCGGGCGACTGCTTCTATAAAAGCAGACGTCTTGCCGCCGCTCAAAACAGATAGAGATCAGCTTCCGAGCAGGTCGTATCTGACTTCCTAACCCTTTATACGGTACCCAGAGATGGCTTAGCGGACTCCGGGATACCTAATCCTATCTAAACCTGAAAATTCGAATCCAGAGATGGCATAGCGGACTCCGGTCGAATTTCCCTTATCTACCTTGGAAAAATTCCAGTTGAAAACCCGAAACGAGCAAATATCGTTTCCCACCAATTTCTAATCACAATAATTGTGATAGAAATTGGAAATAGAATTATTCTAATAAAATTCGAATCCAGAGATGGCCTAGCGGACTCCGGTCGAATTTTCCTTTACCTACCCCGGGATATCCAATAAATTTGCATCGCTTCTTGAAACAACTCATATATTCGCAGTTGGCAATTTCTCGTCGAACCAATTCACTAGTAAACGGCAAAGCGCCTATCCGAAGGAATTTCCTTCACAAATTAGGGAAAATCCATTGAGAAAATAGTCAGGGAAGATCTCCCTTCGAAACAAAATCCAAATAAATAAATAATCAAACAGATTCGCCAAATCCGCGAGCGCAGGGCCCCGTTTAAATCAGGCAAAATAATCAACTAGGTATTAGGCGGCACCACAGTGGGTACCTACGCAATTACGTCAATAAATAGAAAGACCCCGACAGGAAGCAATTCCTCAACAACAAATAAATTACAAATTCGCTGTGCAGGAGATAAAAATAGGAGGAAAATAAAACAACCCATTATCAGAAATGATTCAATTAGGGAATTGACCACGAAGATAAACACAAGCCATCCGAATTGTAAAGAAGTTCGAGTTTCTTTAGTACAAATAGTAGGCCGGCACCTGCTGTCCCTTTAAATACGATGTTTGAAAGTGAAAGGAATTTCTTGCCATTATATGACACCATAAATAAAGATCACATAGCAGAGCACCCCCGGTTAGCACAGGTCTAGATAGAACAAGGCAGCGTTGTCAGATGTAGCATCTGCTAATTCGCAAATATTATCATAAAATACTAATTCCATTACAAGACCCAATTAGGAGTTGTAGTAGGTGCTGGATTTCCACACGGGGGAGGGATTTACCTCGATGTCCAGGTGAAGACCTCCGTTGTACCGGAAAGTGAAAATCGTGGAACGCAACGGGGTAAAACGCACCCGCAGTTGTAGTATAGGCAATTCACAAGTAAAAATCACAAGTAAATCAAAATTAATCTCGAGTATGGGAAAGCCAAGCAAGAAAGTCCAGAAACCAAAGTATCATTATAAGGTCGTTTTTCCGAAGCTCTTCTAACCAGATTTTATACATACCTGAATCTTATGTGACAAACGTTATTATTATGTTCTCATCTACGCTCTTTGGGTTGATAGGCCGACGTACTCGTGTTACTGGCGGACCGGTGGCTGGTACCGTACAATCAAATAAGTAAATTTGTCCATAAACATGCCTAAACACGAATGAGGGATAAAAATCCAGCATTTTCAATCATCATTAACTAGATTAATGGTTAAAGAGTCGCGGTCTGTAGTATGGTCAGCTAATAATCACGTTGAGGAACAAAGATCTTCGAGAGAGAGAACGGAGCCAACATGCTCTGGGCAATAAATTAAGGTGTGTAGAAAAATCTACAATAATACAGTTGATTAAGGTCTCAATCTGAAAAGCACTCGAATGACGAGTAAGGTAAATCACCAGGTATTACAGTGACAAATGCCTAAGGGCAAGGTAACATATGTGACATAAAGGTCGCCTGACGAGGCAGCATCCACGGGTGCAATAAAAGGTAGAACAAGACAAATAACAACAAGGTATACAAAGTGATAACTAAATACAGTATCACCCAGGTTATGAATTAAATAAACGGAGGTGAAATAATTCATCCTCCCAGGTAAATCAACTGTGAAAATAAAATCATTAAATAAAAGAGAATCGGAAGGAACGATTTTATTAAAGATACGAAATCAAAATTCAGGAGAAGTGGCAACCCTGTACTCGAATGAACCTCGCAAGGCAAAGAAAAACATCGAATAGGCAACAAGACAGACATTCCAGCAATATCCCGGATCGTCTGAAACCAAAGTGGTTGTATTCTTTAATTAATTCAAGCAGTTGCTTGAAATGAAATTAAGAAACTAGAAAAAGGAAATTAGGCAAAGAAAATCGTCGAATAGGTAATGAGTCAGACATTTCCGCAATATCCCGGATCGTCTGAAACCAAAGTGGTTGTCTTCTTTAATTAATTCAAGCCGTTGCTTGAAGTGAGATCAAAGAATCTAGAAAAAGGAAATTAGGCAAGGAAAATCGTTGAATAGGTGAATCATACAGACATTCCCGCATATACCGGGTAGTCTGTAAACGAAACAAAAACAAAAAGAAAGCACAGGTGTGCAAAAGAGTGGAATCCGAAATGGAATGGAGTTTGAAACATGCATGAAAGGGATCTCTCTTCGCTTTCCATTTTTTTGTACTCTCTATGCAAAATCACAGCCCATCTCGCCCTTCACCATTTCACGCCCTTGCAAACAAATTCTCTCACTCATCACTCGCTTTTAAACTCCCTGACAGGAAGCACACCGCCAACAACAAGTCTCAGCGAATTTCCCTGCTTTTCCGAACGAAGAAAAAATCTCAGTAGGTTCTTTTGCGCATCCGTTTCGGCCATAGTAATCCTGGCATACCTCAATCAAAGAGCAGGGGTAATTACGGTAAACACAACGAGGAAAACACAACGGTCCTATCGGGGGAAACCCCAGAGGTAAATAGACGATCACACACACCGTGGCTTTTCGCTACAGACCATGAGGCCCGGGTCCTCTACGTTACATATCCAACTTTGTTATTTGTACCTACGTTAACGGTCACTTCCTTTTCCTTATAGTGAACTTAGAAGCAACGAATTCTTTATAGAAATCCTGGGACACCATAATATTATCTCTAACCAAATTGATTTTTAACGACTTGATAGGTATTAATGTTAAATTATGGACAATAGGTACGTTTTAAATTATATTTAGATTTTTTTCTAATGGGTTTCCTTCAAATGTTCACGATTAAATGAAAATATTATTATATGCATCTTGAGCAGAACACATACCTAATACTTTTACATTCAAATTCGAATCTGTAATGACAAATTTTTTTTCTTTTGGTAACTCTCGTTCATTTTCCAGATGAGCGATTTTTTCGGGGTCTCATCAAAACTTCTATTGTTTTGAATAATATAAGTATAATCTATGTAGGTAAAATATTCTAGAGCTTACTCATCAATGCGTCGACAAGAAAATCAATGAGAAAATCAAGTGGACAGCCTTGATTCATATACATAATTAAAGTGAAATAAGAAATACGATTGGAAACGAATATAGAATACCTCGCAGAAATCTGGTGTTTCTGGTTTATTTTATCCTTCATTTTCTGCTCTAATAAACATATTTTTTCATTATTAAAAATGATAATACATAATTATTTATATTTACGTTTATTGACACGATATTTTACATGACATTTGAAAAAAACTGGTTCATAATTTTTCTAGTTTCAGTTTGTTATCCGCTGATCCTGAATTAAATAACAAAATTTAAGTTAAACATTAGCTTTAATCTAACATACTCTATTATAAACTCTAAGTAAATAAGTTAAAATGTTACCAATTTTGAATATTTATTGCTTAAATTTACTATTAACCTATGTAACTATCAAAAAGCTGAAATTTATTCCGAAAAAGGGAAAAATGATTATAAGACAAACATTTATTTTCTGAATGGCAGAAAATTGCAAATAGGCTGACCTAAGTATCAGGTGAAATAATATCCACTTAGGTCTTTATAGACGTTGACAATAATCTATTGTTTCCCTGGAATTTTTAGCTTCGGCATCATTGAAACAATCCCCAGCTAGGCCTCTACAGATTTAGACAAAAGTCCTCGTTGTCCTGGGCTTCTCATCTATGTATTGAGAACCGTAACTGAGTCTTTAAGGTGAGATATACTTTTATGGGAGAATATGCCTGGATAAAATAATATAAGAAACTCATTTTTCATCCTGTTAATGTATTCATAAGTTTTACACCAGTAGGTACTACAGGAGATAATATTGTTTTTTTTTTTACAAAATTGGTTCATTAAGTTATTATGCCCCCAATAACTAAGAAAAATAAGTAGCAAAATGTTATCCTGTACTTATTGGTAGAATCAATTCCGGGAGTATTCCATGTAACATTTCATTGTCTTTCTGAAACACTGTGGAAGACATACAAAATATTATCCAGTTATATTAAAATACACAAATGAAGTTTTCTAGAATTCTGATTATTTTCATGAAATCATGAAACCATGGTATTAACCCATTAACACTAACATGTACGCAACAAATATAGGCTAGGCATATTGGGGATAAAATGGGGGTTCAGAGGAAATCTTTGCTATAGTTTTGATTTTGTCCTCTATATTTTTTGGGTCGCTGAAGACGAATTTGAAATTTGCTGTCAAAAATCATCCAAAAATTCAATAATATACAGGCTGTTTCTTAACAAATGAATGAGACATGTAGGAAATTTTGTCTACTTTAATTTTGTATAGATGAACTTGTCGAAAAAACGCTTCCATTCTGAGATTTTTAGCAATAACTGAAAAATGGTGAAAATTTGGGCAAAAAGTGCAAAATACAAAGTTCCGGGTCAATTTTTTGCCAGTAAACTTAAAATTCGTGTTCAGCGACCTGAAAACCATAGAGGTGGAGAAAATCAAAACTATAGCTAAACTTTCCAAAACCTTACGCAGTTTTGTCTACTTTAATTTAATTGAAAAGTTCTAAGATTATTTAGCTGAAAAAAGGAATAAAGTGTGAAGAAAAGAAAAAACTTCCAGGCCAGATTTTTGCCAGCAAACGTCAAATTCGTGTTCAGCCACCCAAAACACATACAGGGTGAGAGAAGCAAAACTATAGCAAAACTTCCCAAAGTCCCATGCAATCAGAATATGTTTTTTGGCGTGCTCTACCGGTGGAACGGCTAGACTTCCAACAAAAAAAAACCGGTTTTTTATGAGAAATATAGAAAATTTTGTCTACTTTAATTTTATATAGAATGAACTTGTCGAAAAAACGCTTCCCTCCTGAGATTTATAGCAAAAACTGGAAAAAGTATAACAGTTTGGACAAAAAATGCAAAAAAAAACATGGTTTTGGGCCAAATTTTGGCCACCAAACTTCAATTCGTGTTTAGCGACCCAATAAATATAGAGGATGAGAAAAACAAAACTATACCAAAACTATCTTATAATAATTATTCTAGTATGCCTAGCCTGATATACGTACCTAACTTGCTAAAACAATTTGATAAAAATAACACTTTTGTCGAAATATTTGACAATATTTGAGGAATATTTTTTTGAGGAAAAAACTCGTTATAAAACACAGAACTCACTATGTACTAATAAAAGAAGAGGTAATCCAGATAGATTTATTTATTTCTCAAATTTGAGTATATTAACTTCGGGCTACACACTTCTTTTCTGGTAATTTCGCGAGAAACGTCAGTCTCTGTCTCCGACCAAAGAGTTCTACAAAATACTTCTTGATTTACTTAATATTTCCAGGACTATCGGTATAATCATGACTCAAATTCTTAGCTATTGGTACTTTAAGTTTTTCTCAGTTATAGAACCAGTAGCGGATTTATACTGCTGCCACCAAGAGGCTACCAAAAATGTATCCCCCCTACCCAGTGCCAGTTCGTGAGGCTTCAGAAATGCCCAAATTAACTTAATGACATTGATTGGGCTTGAGAGGGCGAGTCCCTGAAAATGCACCACTAACGAAAATTTTTCTATGTTCAATGTCACGCCATTTCCTATCAGGGATTAAAAATTTCCCCAGATAAAAAAATTATAAATTAACTGTCGTAAAAAATTTTGCCGCCTTACCTAATCCACAACTGTATGGTATAGCATACGATTTAGGAGGGCAGTGGATCAATTTATAGGAAGCAAATAATTATTTTACCGATTTACCCTATTGAAATAGCAGTTATTATACTGGCCCACTAAAATTTGCTTCTAAAATCACTACAATAAAATCTTGAATTCTCACTTGACTTTATTCACTTGACGTTATACTCAACTGGACTTATCTCTCTAGAAAATCAAGGAAAAGGGTTTGAAAAATATGCAAAAATACGTCAATTAAGCTTTTTTGTGAATCAAAAGGCCCTGTACATCCAGAACGGTTCAAGATGTTGTAAAAGGGTTGACATATCGCTATCTTAAATTTTAATGTGATATCCTATTGTATAGTGAGAATGGGGTGAGAACAGGGTAATGAAAAATCTCATTATTTTGATCACCCTGTATAAAAACTATATTTATACAGTTGGATACTACTTGAAAATTTAGAATAGAGACATGTAAGCCTTTTCACGACATCTTGAGCCGTTCTGGATGTGCTGAAAATTGAGATTTTCACTTGTTTTATAAATTATAAACTCTAACTGTAAAAAAGATGATTATTATATTTTTTTTGACAACTTGATAATGTAATAATATATATTGTCCCATTTAAAAAGAAAAACAAACCGAGGTTAGTTTTCAGCTCATTAAAAAGAAGTAAAGAATCAAATTCTTGCATGGTGCCAAAATGTAGTTGTTAATGCCAGTAAGTTGAAATCCTGACTTAAGTAAAGTGGAGGCTAGTTCTTATAATAAGATTTATTCATCAAATCTGGAATATTTTATATACTACATGCGATTCTTGTAAAACTGATAATTATCCTGAAGATGGATTAATAACAGAAACATTTCGACTAGATCTTTGTAAAAACCTTTTTGAATAAGTATACTCATTGACCTACTACCAATCCTTTGTTTTATTTTATATTGAGACTGAGGCAGGGGAACTCGTCCACTTCTTTCAAAAGGGTGTGGTGAAACAATGAAAATTTATATTCAAACGTCAAACCGACGTTTAAATGTTTTGGTCAAGAGAGTGACGTGGTTTTCTCTTTGAAAGGTATTTCTTAAGATGTCAGACGATTATGTATTAAGGTGCTAAGTGTGTTTCGTAAGCCGTAGAATTCCTCCCCGAGGGTGAATTACTGACTAGAATACATGCAATTTTCACCAGAAAACATTCAAGAATAAAATTTAAAATCTCCTACGCGCTCTGCTTGGAAACATATGCCACTGCTCTTCACTTTTCAAATTGGTTAACTTATCAGTGAATTCTTGACGGCGATCTTCATTTTCATCCGCATAACACAAGAGCTTACACGGCTTTTTTTGCATGAAGACCAGCACACGAAACATTGCTTAACGCTTTAACTCGTGACGAATTATTGTGTTTTCAAGGATAATATGGTAAACTTCCACCCCTTAAGTACAGGGTGCACCATGTATCCTTCTCTATATTGCTATCTCCTAACGCCAACAGATACAGGGTCGGTTAAACAAATCCAAAGGAGCGCAATTTTGTGGCCATCTCGATTCCGTCGAGACATAAAAGATATCTGTGACCCTTCATGAAATATCCTGAAAAAACTGAAAAATCGATATTTCTTATTTTTGCCATATCTTTTTTATTATTGGAGATTAATGAATAATTTTTTGTGGGCTTACATAAGTCGGCAAGAGCTACCTATCTGACATTTCAAAAATTTTCAAAGCCGACTAGATCCCAGAATTTTCAAAGTCAACTTTCGTTTTTCTTATGGCCACCATAGTGTTTTTTTATGTTGTTCGGTATAAAAAAATTATAAAAACAAAAAATTGTTAAACTTCAAAAATAAATAAAAAAAAATTTTATTCTTCTTTTTTCTTTACAAAAAAGATACATTTTTAGACCGAATTTCATAGATAAATTAAAAAACCATAAGGCAAGCACTATTTCGGCGTATTTTACAAATGTTGACGTTTTTCGACGCTTTTTTATTAGGTTTTTCGTTGAAATATTAAGAATAAAAATTAAAAAAAAAAATTTTTTTGAAGTTTATTAATTTTTGGCTTCCATAATTTTTTAAAATCGAACGACATAAAAAATAATATGGCGATCATAAGAAAAACGAAAGTTGACAGTGAAAACTCTTGGATCTAGTAGGCCTTGAAAATTTTTGAAATGTTAGATGGATAGCTCTTAACGGCTTATGTAAGCCTTCAAAAAATTATTTATTAATTTCCAATAATAAAAAAGATATGAGGAAAATAAGAAATCTCGATTTTTCAGTTTTTTCAGGATATTTCAGGAACGGTCACAGATATCTTGCATGTTTTGACGGATTCGAGATGGCCACAAAACTGCGCATCTTTTCTCTAATTTAACCGACCCTGTATCTCTTAGCGTTCAGGAGATAGCAATATAGAGAAGGATACATGGTGCACCCTGTATATGGGATAAGTCAAGAAGCAAAATATGTGCTTTTTTGCTTGATATCTGTTCAGGAAAATTCATCACAGGCCACTTCATTCATATCAGGTCAGTTTGGTGTGTGTTGCCAAAAGCAGAGATCACTACAGGACTTTTTTTTTGAAGAGGAAAATCGTATTATAACTGTAAATAATCACCTCTACGATATGTAGCAATAAATGGGATTTCCGTAGTCATCTTTTGATAATATGATGAAAGGGAAATATGTTTCAGCAAGATGGAGTGCACACCACACATTGTTTATGTGTCTTATGAGAAGATTTCCATAGGCGTCTTAATTTCAACATTGGTGACAATTTTTCTCCCTGGATACAAGGAGTTTTATGTATTTATAACAACCGAACCACAACTAGACATCTTGAAAAGTAACACTTGTAACGATAAAATAAAAAAATTAAGGCGTAGCTCTCTTGATTTTCAAAAAAGGAGCTCCTCTGCCGCACCCATAACTTAATTACATTTCCGCCTCCAAATCTGCTTGCTTTTATTTTTAACAAAATATTTACTAAAAAAATTGATTGTTCGACATTTCTTAATAAAAGGAATAACAAAAAATGGTTAAAAAATTATGAACGGATTTTTTTAAAAATAATTCTTACATGTGAATATCACTTTCCGTCAAAATACATGTATAGAAATCAAATTGAAAATGATAGTTGTGATGGTACATTAACGACTGTGATAGTAATAATTGTTATAATTTGATGACTTACCGATAAATAATGAGAACAAAAGGAGATAGTAACATATGAGAATAGCACTTTCGCGTTTTACTATCGCGCTATAATTCCATCGGTGAACCTTCATTATTTAGCATTGACCGTCTTCACTATCGCTGGCACCGTTCTCGTACGAAAACAACCCAGAAAGGAGAAAGTATCGATGCACTAAAACAAACGTGAGTAAGTATTCTTGAAGACGGTTGGCGTATCTCTAACTCGTTCCTATACCTTCTCCGCTGTTTTTTCCAAACGATCACTCTCACCATTACCGCAGGATGGGGATTCCAAGGTACAACCATCGACGTCTTCTTAATGGTAAACGGAAGTAGGTGGATGAATTCCGAAGAACTAATTCTTCATGTTATGCAAGAGTTACATCGTGATTGACTTATGGGCAGTTGGAAATCGTCACATTTATTACAATAATTACGGTCATAATACTTGTGTCAGGTAAGTTATAATAACGGTATTGTTGGATAATTTCGGGGTAAGAATTTCGTTTGCTGAATGGTTGAGGATGTTCAAAAGAGGAAATGACAAACGGAAAAATATTCCCATATTCACCGTCCGTTATTACGTTACAGTAGAAACATTTCTCAATTTATTAATCAGACTTAATTGACATAAATAATTAGGTCAGACATGATTATTGGCAGTAATTTATGGCAAAATAAAACAATTATTAAAAAGGAGTTTCGTCTTATGAAAATCAAATTTATTAATTTATTTTTATTTATTGCTATCAGATATCTTTTATTATTTGAACAATATATTTAGATTGAGCTTGTTGAGACACTTATTTTAGCGATTTTTTTGGTTCTTCATTATAAACAAAACTGTTATCTTATGACGTTTCTAAGACGAACTGATCTTGCTCACTTATTTATTCACTTATAGAAAATAATCATCCCTTATCTACGTGTATTTAAAATCAATATAAAAATCGATAATTATATTTTTGTTTTATTTTTCTAGTTGTTGTGTCATGTTTCTTTATTTTAACATTAGCCATCTAGTGGATGTACCGTACTTATGTTTTGGAAATTGTACAGAAAGTATCTGAAACGAATAGTAATTTCTACCATTAATAAGTGAAATGAAAGAGCGGGCGGTAGCTCGGCGGGTTCTCCATCTGGGTTCGAATCCCAGTCTCGCCATGGTTGTTTATGTGCGTCTATTTAACTATTTATACCTAAAAAATGTGTCTGTGGGTGTATGGGCTCATTCTGAAAGCCAAATTACCATAGCGTAGTGACTATGTCTTATCTGCATAGTTATGATGTTCCCTCTAAAAAAACATGTATTTGAAACGAGATTGTAAACTTAGCTTAAGACACTGGAAAATCCATTTCCCAACGGAAAGATTGATGTCGCTCTTATCTTATCACTCATATTTATTTATATCTCATATATCTCATATCTCATATATTATAACTCTCATATTCTTCTCCGATTACGTCTCCTGTTAGTTAGGCCAGGAGGCAGTTTGGACTGATTTGGTTTTAAATCGTGAAAAGAAATTTACCTGGAATCGGTTCATTTTATGCCTCTTTTGAATATGATACGTTTACCCCCTCCCCCGCCTCCACCACTGAAAATTTGGAACAAAAAATTGTTTTTCACTAGATTCTGAGAGATTTACGGCAATTAAAGTTCATATCAACATTGAAGATAATAAAATTTCCCATTAAAAATGTTTTTTGAATTTTTTTTAGGGATAATATTTTCAGAGTTACGGCCAAAGAAAATCTCGTATCTTGTTAAAGTTGACCCTTATTTCTGCAACGTTATCATCTGGTCTGCGATCGTTGTCGTGTCCGGTACAGTAAATTGTTTTTTTTTTCATGAGTTAAAGAAATTTAATAAAAATCATTATCGACTTCTTCAGCTTGACTTGATGAGTCATCTTACACGAAGGTGACAGCGTTTTGAAAAAATTGTCCTCACTTGGAACAAATCACGGAACATCTTAATTCGACTTGTCTACACCCACGTGCCCTCTTGCAGCCTTACGTACAGTTACAGATTACAGCCTTATCGTTTTTAGAAGTTCTTGTGGAACAGCTTCGTTTTTGGTGATGGGTATTGAAAGTAGACCCAGGTTTGTTTTTGTTCAACCACAATCTTGAGAACACTCGATATTGCCAAGCGATTGTTGAATTTGATGGTATACATTCCTGTGTTGGAAGCAAAGACCCGATTTTTTACTGCCAATTTAGCAAAGCACAATCGCACAAAAGCACAATTTCTTTATTACATGAAATCCTCCTGCAAAATAGGGGCATTATATTTTATTAGCCATCTGAATCGAAAGAACCGGGATGAACGTTTGGGTTTTTGAAAGTTTCTGCGATTTTTTGCAACCTTTCGGATTTTTTTAAACAGTTTGACGATGTTTGCTTTCCCTTACTGAACGAACGCTAAAGTTGTATCGCAGCCACTGAATGTAATAATATTATACTACTTAGGTACCCTTAACTCCTTTTGAATACCTAACTGAAACTTGTAACAGAATAAATTTTCGAATTAGGAGCAGATAACCCTGTCATAAACGTCAAAAGATCACCTCTTTACTCAGCAGATTTTGTTTTTTATCAAATGCATGATCAGGATACTCATCAAACACTTTGAGAAAAAAAGCGATTCGAAATCTTCAACTTCGGAATAACTTAAAATCACCGTAGTGGAGTAGACCCATTGTAGATATTCCTTTAATTGAATTGGAGTAAATACGAATTGTTTCCGCATTTTGTATTTTGCCAGCGAAAAGCAAAATTGCAGGATAGCGTGAATTTGACAAGATAAGTGATTTGTCTTGACTGTAGCTTGAAAATATTAGTCCTACAAAAAAAATTTACACAGCCTTTTCAGTAGGAAATTTTATTATCTTCAATTTTGATATGAACTATTTTTACCGTTAAACCATTCAGAATATAGCTATTAGTAAAAAACATTTGTTTTTGTTGCCATTTTGTCAAAATGGAGCCTGTTTCGGGAGGCAGGGGTGGAAGAAACCATTTTAATATAATCAAAAGAGACATAAAATGATTCCAAATGTAAATTTCTTTTCGATTTAAAGCACAATATTGATGTTGCTTAATTTCCCTATCGCCTGATCTTTGTAGGAAAGATTAAATATTAAGGGTAGGTATAAGGAGGGAAAAATTTTTCTATAACAAATGTGAATAAGAAAAAAAAAAGTGAAGGAACTGAAAGTAATCAATCATATCTCCGTATGGGTACCTGCTAATTTTTCATTACGTAATGTGAGAATGTGATGATGATGTTATTGTTTTCGTGATGTATATCTGTGACAAATTTCTAATTTCTTAATAATTGACACTTTTAAGTGTTGTGCATTAATAAGCGTTTTGCAAGAGAATATTCATCCAAGCAAAAATTTCTAATAATGGATATCCGGAAAAAAATATCCTCGCTAAAAAAATTTATTTATAGAGAATTAACATAAATATTTTTAAATTATTAAAATCATAAATTTCTTGATAAAGTCTTTATAATGTCATCATTTTCATGCTTCCTTTTTTAAACGTTCCTCAGCTTCTTTCTTCCCGAGAGCAAATGGTGGATCTGAAGCCGTTTTTACTTTATACACGCCTTGCGCTCTATAAAAAATAAATAAATAATCGTTTCAAACATAAATCTCATACCAGGGTCATTGCCTAAGTAGAATTAGAAATAAAATTATAAAATTTAGAGATTTTTCACCGAATGACGTCAATAAGAAATCAAAAAACCTTATGTTTTTTTTATGATCTTCACGGTTTTTTTTTAATGTGATTGACTTTTTTTAGACCGAATGAAATGAAAAAGAAAAAGCGTTAAATGACCACCATAAGAAAAAACAAAGGTTGAATATGGAAAGACTGGGACCTATTATAGTCGGCCTTGAAAATTAAAAAGAAAATTAAATCAATGGCACATTTGGCCTTACGTAAGGCTATAAAAAAATTTTAAATTATTGTAGGAATAAATAAGATATGCCTACAACAAAAAAACTCAATTTTTCAGTTTCTTCTGACTGTTTTTCAGCAACACAATCATGAAATAGCGCGACTTTTCTCTAATTTACCCAACCTCGTACCTATATCTCTCACCGTTTCCGAGATCCCAATGGTATGAGCATCGAAATAATCACTACCCTCTATACTCGGGAGGAACCTATAAATAGAAGATCGGTTAAATGAAAAAAGTTTGACTGACTGACGTTCAACTTATGTCTAAGAAAATTACCAAGACCTGTTAGCCAGTTACCGTTGCTGAAAAAACCTGAAAAATTCTATTAAACGTAACTTATTTGACGTCAGCTATGATGGAGGCACAAAGAATATCAATTTACGCCAGCTTACCCCATTGACCCTTAACACTTTGACTACTGGACAAATACAGGGTGTACCAGCTCGATTTAGACAACGGGAAGGGCCGTATAGGTCTAGTCAAGACGAAACGTTTTTTTTATTTGAAGTCTTTGGATTTGGACCTTCGTTGCGGAAATATGGCCGACTTCCGGTTTTTTGTTTTTTGGCTCCAGTTTCGGCATTTTTAGGTTCTCGCCCGAACTGAAACTAGTTTTGGAAACTCCTTAGCTTCAGTTACAACTTTCATATTGAAGTCAAGGCTCTATCTCTGTTGGATTCAAAATGAAATTATGAAAAATGCAGTTTTGAAATTATTTAATGTCAAAGTCTTGGGCATGTCGCCATTTTGAATCCAACAGAGATAGAACCTTGACTTCAATATGAAAGTTGTAACTGAAGCTAAGGAGTTTCCAAAACTAGTTTCAGTTTGAGCGAGAACCTAAAAATGCCGATACTGGAGCCAAAAAACTAAAAACCGGAAGTCGGCCATATTTCCGCAGCGAAGGTCCAAATCCAAAAACTTCAAATAAAAAATCGTTTCGTCTTGACGAGACCTACACGGCCCTTACCGTTGTCTAAATCGAGCTGGTACACCCTGTATTTTAGAGATTTAACTACAAACTGAGCCTTTTTTGTATCCTTTCTTCACAAACTATGTGTACCATAAGTGGTACCTACACGATAAGTATTCACTCACAAACTGTGTGTTCATATATGGGCGCGGATCATGCATTGATTCTATTTGATGTGTATATTATATGAACAAAACTATACAGGAAGTTTAAATGCTTGTATGGCTTGGTTCAGTTTTGTTTTTATTCATTGCAAATAAAACTAATTTAACAAAGAATATGCCTCAGTTTCTGTGAAAATTTATGAAATATTTGCCCACTATAAGTAATAGTTTATTGTGACCATATATGGTACACACAGGGGTCAAAGTGTTAAAACGCTTTGCACAGTGGCATTAGAGAATCAGGTGAGAGAAGGAACTTGCCGACTATTTGGCTAGAAAAGGTGAGAAATGGAATATTGCCAAAACAACAATACGCAACAGGGCTGATAGGGAAGTCTTTCAGCACTGGCAAAACTTACTAAAATTGGATCATTCGAAGAGCACTTCGTAAAAAAGATCCTTAATAATAGGCCTCTACAATATACTGAGCACTGCAAGCTGACTATCAGCAACAATCATGATGAATTTAGCAATAAGAGCTGAATGCCGCCTATGCTTGGAGGATGACGAAATACCAAAACACATCCTATGCAAGTGTCTCGCTTTGGAAAGCACCAGACTACAAATCTTGGGGGATGACTTTCTCACACCGAAGGACATGGCTACATTACCAATAGTCAGGATAGTCAGCTTCCTCAAAGAAAATGACCTGATAACAAAACCCCTAAATATGTCATACCTAGGTGGTAACACTGGTAACATACATGGTAACTTTTGGATTTCTTATTCTACAGAAGGAATTTGCATATTATTAACATTCCAACGAATAAACTTGTTCGAAGATCAATTCATTGAAGGTTTAGGCCATGGTAAGAGTGAAATGACGAAGCGAGGTCCTCCTGTTCTTATACAGACAGAATTTTGAAGTCAGAGATCAACTTTAAGATCGCCAACAAAGCGAGTGGCAGTCCTAGACCTTTGAAAAAATCTCAACCTCCTCAGCATTAAATAGAAAAGTTTCAAAATATGAAAAAATAGCATTTTTTTATGTAAGTAGTAGTATAGTCAAGATGATTAGAACATGTCAAGACGAAAAGCACTCAATGAAAGTAGTGATTTGCTATGTCTTGAGATGGTAAAACGAGGTAGCATTCAATAAAATAGCATTCGCTGGCAGCCCAGTCATCTTCCTTTTCCAATTCATAAAATACCAGAACTTGCTCACACTTTTCCCCTCGACCCGAGTCTTAGGAGTCACGTATGACTGTCTCAGAATACATTTCGTTATTGAGCGACTAATCTCCAGTATATTATTTTCTGGATTAAGTTTCTTCTGAGTGACTTGCGTGGCCTAGTGGTTCTCCGCTGGCTCACGAAGCCATAGATCGCGGGTTCGAAACTCACCTCGGCCCGCTTTACTTTTCAGATTCATTTTCGAATGTCTGTGAAAAGTAAAACAAGCGATCGAACGTTTAAAAGGCAAAAAAATATAATTTAAAGTGTGTGTGGCTAAAGAGTTCGTCTCAAAGCCAAATTACCAGAGTGGAGCGACTATGTCTTACCTACACAGTTAAGATGACCGATGCTCCCTCTTTTTTTAAAAAAAAAAAAAAGTTTCTTCTGTCTTTCTACCTGATGTTAACCGTGGAGGAAATTTGTTGGTCAAGGAAGACAACATAGGAACATATTTCATCGAAATTGGAACAAATTGTATTATAAAACCGCTTTAAAAATCCAGAAACATCCTTATGACCACAGGAAAAATCTCAAGATGCACTTTTCAAGAATGAAAACAAAGAATGGAAATCGGGTAATTAGAAATTATACACGAAAAGCGTGTTTTGGTTCCTCTCATATTTATTGAATCGAAAGTTGAGGATTTCTCTACAGTTGCAATCGATGCAGGATAATAAGAATCCTTGAACATCACCAATCCAACCAACATGCTATGGGCCATTAATTATTTTCAAATTACTACGAGTATCAAGTGGTATAGTATTCTGTAGTACCAGTTACTACAAGAGATTCATTAAAAACAAAGAACTTTAATAAAAAATTTAAAGAAAGTATTAACGAATCATTACTTACGATGTTGGCACCTTATAGCCCATAATTTGCAATGCAGGACTACCAGGAGGTGAAAGTTTGGTGTTTTTAACTCCCCAAAAACCATCTTCAGGAGCTTTTAGTATCGATTCCCCATAATATTGTGCAGCTCTTGTGTGACTGCAACTTGGGTTTACTAACAAGGATAATTATGTTTCAATATTTTAAAGTTATTGTAAACATTGAGCAGCTACAATATCATTTAAGCATATGAAGACATAATTTAGACAGGCTTTGGAAAAAATTGATTGTTTACAGTTTCGCCGATTCGTTCAGATTGTTGTTGTTTGGTCTTATTTGGCTACGGCGTTCAGCCATTTGCACATTTTTCTGTTTGAGCCTTTCTCAAATGCTCACCCCCTCGCAATCACATCACACCACATTCAGTACTAACATGAATTAGCTGGGGAAGCATGTTGGATAACTTTTTCCTGTTTTTCCTTTCTCTTACTTATTTGTTTTTTTTTTAGATAAGTACATACTTAAACTCATTTATTCATTTATTTATTCACCAATTTATTTATTTTTTTTCCCATTTCTACTTACTTTTTTTTATTTACTAATTAATTTTTTTATTATTTTTTCATCATTCATTTATTTGCTTTTAATTAATTTTTTTTCTTGTTTTTTTTTTTTTCTTTACTTATTCTTTCAGGTACCCAATCAATCACTCTATATAGTGCATGTGAACCATATAATCGCCATCAATTTGTTTAATTATTTTCGAACTATTACTGGAGCGTATACAGCTCTAACGTTCAACCATCTGAGAAATTATTATTTGTTTCCAAAGCCGGCCTAAATTATGATTTAATTTGCTCACACGTTATTTTCGATGCTTTAACTTTAACACAACCGGGTTGATA
Organism: Malachius bipustulatus; assembly: GCA_910589415.1. Classification (NCBI taxonomy): domain Eukaryota; kingdom Metazoa; phylum Arthropoda; class Insecta; order Coleoptera; family Melyridae; genus Malachius; species Malachius bipustulatus. Next base: position 35,167,859 of record OU342634.1, on the reverse strand, counting down.
TGAGCCTCCATTGACATAAAAATCAACATGTCCTAGTCTCAATTCAAGGCCAGCTACATGAGCGTTGGTGTGAACAGCATCCACAAATTTAGCGTCATCTTTGCTAAGTCGTCTGTGTAAATGATCCCAGAATAATGGAGCAGCTGGGTCTAATCCTGAAACAATTTTTTTTTTTTGCAATTTTCTTGCTTATAATAAAAAAGTACTTAATAATTTTATAAAATAAAGATCCTTACCTGTAATATGTGGTATCTTTCCGCTTTTGAAAAAGTGTGAAGTCCAGCCAGATGCATGTGCCCCCAAGCTAAAGCCAACTATATGATAAGCTGCTAGAGGGATTGCAACTTCTTTTATTAAAATTTCTAAGAGTTGTGCTGTGCATTTACCCACAACTTTAAGATTTTCGATGGCTTGAAGGTAACATGGACTCTTCGCTAGTGGACTGTAGTCAACAGAGATTACATTTACGCCCAGAGATAAAAGCGCTGAAAAAATTACATTTTATGAAAATAAACAAAGAGGAAAAGCTTTCACCAAAACTACATACTTAATTAAATATGAATTATTATGCCTGGTTACAATAATTATTGTTGTATCTAATGGTACTCGCTATCTAATGGTTCATTGATGTTGCAAAACTACGAGAATAGTCTAGAGGAATAATACTCCAAGCATCTGTGATAAACTTGCCTCTCTCCCCAATTTTGGGGATTGAAGAACTGCATTTATTTGTTTCACTAAATAACCCCAAATATTTAGATTTTTACAGTATAGAGGCTTCTAGAAGTTCAAGGAACTTTTTCATTACCATTTCATTATATTGCACACCTTTGATCAAAAAATTTAACCTAAAATTCAACCATTTGGAATGGAGATACTTCTCTCCTTTTGATTTAAGTTGTGAGCTTTCTATGGTTTCCTATATTCGATTCTTAAAATTTTACTTTAAGCGTTGGAAGATTAGCATGAAACGTCACAAGTCAAATAGCATATTATTTTTTTCTTGAGATAATTCTCAATCCCAATTATGCATTTTCGTCTACGCCAGCCTTACCAGCCTATTCTTCCAACCACCTGCCATTGATATCACTCTTTTGATTGTATACAGGGTGTTATGTACTTGAATGTCAATATTTAAGGGGGTGATTTTTGGGCCTATTTTAAGAAGAAAACTTCATAAGAACGTATGTCCTAAGAGTCTTAACTTTTGAGGTACAGGGTGGTAAAGTTTTCTTAAAATAAATCATTTTTTCGTAATATCTGTAATACCGCTCTGGATATTTTAATAAAATTTCGTATACAAGTATTACGCATCAAGGGGCATTTTTTGATGTACCACGTTTCATTTTATTTTCATTAGTGACGATGGTGCACGATCGTGCATTATTTTATCGGCATATTTTAGCAGACATATTGATGGTACGCCACTGATTTCTGTTCAAATAGAAATCGTTTTTGGAATCCCCATTCATTTCCAAGCAACTTTAATAACTTCTTATTTTTCAATCCGATGCACTGTTTCCGCCTAAAAAAATAAAATCTGTTTCTCTATACATGGTCACAAGATTGTCGTTAAATGGCAATAAAAAAATATAAAAATATGCATAGGTAACATTCTGCAGTGGTGATAAAACGAAATGTGGTACATGAAAAAATGCGTCTTGATGAGTAATATCTGTGTAGGTATTAAATTTCACTAAAATATCCAGAGCGGTATTACAGATATTAGGAAAAAAATATTTATTTTAAAAACTTTACCACCCTGTATCTCAAAAGTTAAGACTTTTAGGACATACGTTCTTTTGAAGTTTTCTTCTTAAAATGGACCAAAAAATCACCCCCTTAAATATTGACATTCAATTACAAAACATCCTGTATACATTCATTTTTTCTTCTCATTAGTTCACAGTATCATGGTAGCTGTTTCTCATACATTGGCTGCTCTGCTCTTTTCGCTAAATTATATTTTTCTGACCATACGTCATTGCCAGGCTAGCTATAGGTTTCTAGATCATTCAAGTTTTCATTTTACTAATCTTGTGATCACACTGGAAGTTTTTTTTTCCGAATTGATTCATTTAAACGTTATCCTCTAAGTTCTGGCTATCTCCACCTCTGGCTCGCCGTCTTTGTGAATCACCTAAAACTCCTGCTGAAATTGTATTTTTTCAGCTTTACAGGTATTCCACGCTTTTCAGTTTTTCTTCATACATCTTTATTTCAGTGGCGGATTTTCAGACGAAGTGAGTTTCAACTAGTGCCATTTCAACTATTTCTAAATAAAATAATGTTTTTCTTAAATTCGGCGTGATTAGCTGCAAATCTTTTTTGAAAAGTCCGGTCAGGTCTAATTTTTTTGCAAAGTGAGGTTTCTCGTAAGGTCCTGCCAGCTTAAATTTTGTTTTGACAAGGCCACGTCACTCGAAATCTTTGATTTTAGAAATTTATGTTTAACAAGGTCTTATGAGCTCGAAATTTTTCTTTGGTTTTCGACCAGTTCCGGTCTGAGTAAAACTTTTTTTTCGATAACTTACTCGATTTTTTACAAGGTCTTATCATCACTTTTTTTACTAGGCTCGGCTTAATAAGGTACTGTCATCTCGAATTTTGCTTTCCTTATCTTCCTTAGGCCACGGTCCATTCTAACACGATCCTGTCAGCTCGAAATATTATTTAGCAATCCAAGTTTGATAAGGTCCGATGTGCTTAAATTAATTTTTGTTTTTTGCAAGGTCCTGTTTCGAAAGTCCTGCCAGCTCGATTTTTTTAAGAACCGGTTAGCTCGAAAATTCGAGCTTTCTTCGCGCATTGAGCGACCATACTTAAATTATTTTTTGCAAGGTTGGTTTGACAAGGTCCGGTGAAATCGGATTTTTTGGCAAGATCAGGTTGGCAAGGTCCAATCATCTTGAAAAATGATTTTTTTCAGTTCCGGTCAGGTCGAAAATTTTTCCGAGGAAGATTTTTTTCCGAGCTTTGTAAAAGATGACCTTGCAAAAAAATTCGAGCTTACCGGACTTTTCAAAAATTAAATTTTAGAGCTGACCTTGAATGGACTTTGTCTAACCGGACCTTGCAAAAAAATCGAGCTGACCAAACCTTGCCCTGTGTAGAATCTACACTGCACTATCTTTGCAATCCAATAATAAACTATTATCAAATATCCTTAACCGAGTGTATTTACTAAAGGTAGGTACAACATACCTGGTCTGCTTTGCTTGCTAGGTGAGGCGTATTTACTTCCGGTGAAACCATGAATTAGAAAAACTACAGGTTTATCTTTATTGAATGGAGCATTTTTAATGGTAGATGTATCTTTGAGCATGAGTTGATGAGGCTTCTTAGGAGCAGCTCTGCAAAACTATTAATTAGTATTGATGATACATTATTGTTGGTTATAGTGCCTACTTATTAGATAAATGGAAGGGTGGAAAAATATTGTCGCTTTTGTTGAACAAACAATCAATTTCAGAAAAATTTCAGTGAATCGTAAAAATATAATATTACGATACTTTAGTGTATAAAAAAAAATTTTACTGTAAAAACTTATAAAAAAACGTCCTCTTATTTCGCCTCCAAGGACTATAATAATGATTTTTAACGGTTGTTGCCAAAAAAAATAAAATAAAGCCAAAAATTATTTTTTCAATTCGAGGGAGATTTTTTGCGTAAATCAAGTAGGTAGGTCTTTACTTAAAACTAAAAATTAAGCAGTCTTAAGTAACTAAAATGACTTAACTGCTAACTAAAAAAATAGAATGGTTTTTTCTTCTATTTTCTCATCTTGTAATTTTTTTAATAAACTTCTGATTTCGGTCGTCAAAATTCAAAACATCGAATTTTGTGAGAAATAGAAGTATTTTGACAAAATAACGACAGCTCAGAATTTTTTCAGATTATCAATCAGCACAAACATACCTACGCAACTTATTCCAAAATTAACTCCCCACGTTCAGGAGGGCGATTCTCGAGTTTGTGGGAGTCGATTCCCACGTGCATGAGAGTTCACATGAAAACCGGTCAGGTTTTGAGGTTTTCATGCATTGTGTACTCTCATGTGGGAATCGACTCCGGATCTCCCGGAGCTCTGGCAGGGCTCTTGGCGTGACGCGATAAGTTTTACCACAAACGAAGAGCGGATTTGTTTGTGACGATTTGACGGATTTGCGGCCAGCAAATCTGTCCGTCTATGGTCAGCTATTGAGGCTAGTCGACCACAGGTGTAGCATTGCTGCCACCGCTCCTGGACGGCTATTTTCGAGTTCGTAGGATTGGAGCGATTATCGGAGATCGTCCCCCGACAAAGTTCCCATTGGATCATTCCCATTGGAGCTGATCGTATTTCTGAACGCGAGGGATCCCGAGCTCTCGTGGGAACGCCGACTGCACGGTTGACAGGTTGCTCCGCATATTTCGGCCAATGGTAGAGCCGCGTTGTCAACGAGACGGCGGGCGAATTTGAAATAAATTCAAATATCGTCTATTGCCGGAATCGTCGCGTTTTTATTGCCTTTATTCAATATAGCCATATGGCAACTTGTACAAAGGTTTTTTTTGGACAAAGGCATTACTCATTTCTTATTTCTATTCGCAACGTCTCGTGTTTAAAATAATAATCTCGTATAATTTAATTTTTAATAATAATTTATTGTATAATAATTTTCTTAGTAGTTTTTTAGTGTAAGTTTTTGATTAGTCGTGTTATAGTTCATTTATAGTTATAGTTAAATATAGTTAATTTATAGTTATAGTTATAGTGTATATAGTTAAATTATAGTCAGTTCATTTAATTTTTAGCGGTAAGTATACTTTATTGAATTTTTATTAAATGTCTGATATAATTTTACATTCCAAATCTGGAAAATATTATTTTTCATTAATTTAAAAATGAAAAAAATGACATCACTGCGTATAATTATTACAAAATTAATATATAATTATACTGTGATGCTACAAAAACCACACTTTAATCACAAGTTGGAAATAATTTGTTTCATTCCTTAAAGCAATAATGGGAGACGAGCATCAGCAGCAGCTAAGATGTGCCCCTCTGATTGAAAGTCAGAAAAGAATATTGGTGGAGTTTCTGGCTGAACATCTCGTCCAACGCCTTACTTACCGATGACTGACTGACGGCTGTGAATATATTGCTGCCAGTAATTTCTTGGTAACTTCCGAAACCGAAAAATTTTAACGCGATAAGAAGCTGGAACAGCAATCAGAATTATTGTAGATAAAAATAAATAACAATTCGTGCTCACTTATACGTACCTTTCTCTCTGTATTAAGAGCTGAGGCTCGAGTAGGCTGATTAACTAATGGTGTGATCAGTTCAATAATATACCGAGCCAAGTCTTTTGATACACGAAAATACTTTATAAATTGCCTTTCAGGCAACATGAAAGCATTTTCGGCTCTTCTTACACGTCTTTCTACAGCCTCCTCCTCGTGTTCATTAATAATCACAGCCGCAGCAATCTCATCTTCGTCCAATATCGCGAATTCGTTATTCATTATTGCGAATATCTATTAAGCAACAAAATAATGCACAATTAAACTTCAACTAAAATCAAAATATTATAAAACTTACTTTTTTGAACCCTGTTTATTTTGCAAACTGCAAATAAGTTGCCAATAAATGAAGTCTATGGCAGGATTGGCAGGCAAATAGACGATAAATGATTGGTGTCGGTACTGTCGGTGTTGGCGAACACACCTAACCTCACTTTAATTCTTATTTTTCCACTCATCGTGCGGGAATATCGAACATCACTCATAAAATAGCGTGGGAAGCCAGTTCCCTAGATCGTCGTGTGATGCGGATGATCTCCGAGTTCAAAAATACGCTTTGTCGGTTTGCGTGGGAGCCCCGCCCACTTCCCTCATACGAATCTCATCCTACGAACTCGAAAATAGCCGTCCTGATCCGACACACGCCAGCTTGCAATCGCCAGCGTCATCGTCTACATTGTCACCTCACCACCAGCACCACTACCGGCACAAGGCCCAGCACCGGCGCTAAAGCCGCGTCCACACGCTCCGACAGTTGTTTATATTTTATTAGTTCGAAATAGTATATTATTATTATGCAACGAGCTTATAATGAAGGCTATTAATACGCGAGTATGATGGTTAAGATACGAGCCGTAGGCGAGTGTCTTAACCATCATAAGAGCGTATTAATAGCCATTATCTGCGAGTTCCATACACTATTTTTTCTACGACCCTTTTTTATTTCATAGAAAAGATTAAAAAATTATATATTTTAACAATGACCCGTGTACAATTGCGGATCATTGAGGTTAAGATAGGTTGCTATTTGTTTACGCATATTACCAAATTTTCTCTTCGTCGCTAAGGTTATTCTGCTGAGACATGTTTTAGTATCAAGTTTAAAGGGCACTACTCACTACTGCGTAATTTTTATTATGCGAAGTTCGAATTCCGAATTTTACTGCTAAAATTGACAGCCATTAATTACGATATAGTTTACCTGCGCAACGCGGGTCGCAGCGTTGCCGCTTTGAATACTATCACGGAGCGCTGCGAATGATATAATACTTTATCTTCCCATCTTTACACGATATACCTACTTATCAAATTAATTAAGGTAACATAAAATCTTGATACATTTTCTTTGAATGTTACTCATGTTCTAAATTAAATAATTTCTTTGAATGTTACTCATGTTCTAAATTAAATAAACGTACAGAATTTTTTTTCAGAAATACAGAACTTATATCACAAGGCAATTTTTGTCGTGAGTATGACAACTCTGTGACTTCGGTTGGCTTGCCGACCCGATTGTGAGCGAAAAGGACCCGATTCGATTGCAAATGCTCCTCTGCCATTGGATAGCTTGACCAGTGCTTTAATGAAAATTTGTATCTTAATGAGACCCATTAAAGCACTGGTGATTCATATTTAATATGCATATTAAAGGTTGGGAGTAGAAAAAATGTTTTATTTTGAATTTTTCCTTTGTAAATATTTTTTTGGCTGTGAATAAATATTTCAGATTTTTCTACCTTGCATCTTGCTCGTAGGAACCCCAACCCCGAAAAACCCGTCACAGTACAAAGGAAAAGTGAGATATTTCCATGGTATTTGTAGCAAAAGTTTTGCACCATCGAAGGGAAAAGTATTCTCTCAGAGAAATTCACAAATCGATTTTCAAGTAACACTAATCAGCTGCTATTTCCACTACTCGTTAAAAATAATTAATAATTAATTATAATATTAATAAGCTCTACCTTGTATAAAACCAGAATGTTATATTTGGATTCGGGCATATTTCTTCAGTAACAATACATTTTTTAAAAGGGTTAAGTGAAAAAGAACATACAGAGGAGTCATTTAATATTATTGAATGCAAACCTGAAATAAATAAAAAGTTTTGTTATTCGTCTCAATAAAAAAGTGTATACTTTTATAGTCCAGTCAGTAAAGTGAAAAATGTACTAAAAGTTCATAAAAAATCTTAGTGTTCTATCAGTTCTAGGGGTGCAGCACTTCTCCCTTCGCTCCAAAAAACCAAACGTTTGGTGAAAAAAGTCTTCTTTTGCTAACAACTGGTTCTCCATAGGATATAAAATTAGTACTAATAATTATAAAAAAGAAAGCTTGAGTGATTTATTAAAAATAAGCTACCTATGTCATAGTTTTCATAATTTTAGAGGTTATTATAAAACATAAATCCACAAAAACCAGTTCTGGGGGTGCAGCGCGTCCCTCCCCCCCCAAAAAAAAAACCCTTTGCTGGAAAAGTATTTTGTTGGCTAATAACTCGTTGATCGTTGGCAATATAAAAAAAAAAACTAATTCAAAAAACAAAGCTTGAGTGATTTCATAACAAAAAGGTATCTTGTAATTTTTTCGTATATCTACCTAAGTCAAAGTTTTCGATTATTTCAATAATTAAGAAATTGCAAATTTCGGATTTTTGATGTGGCAGAATAATCATTTATTTAAAATTTTTGGCGCGCAAACCTATGAAGAAAAATCAAAATCAGTGGGGCATAAATAATCATCAAAATGGGGCATAAAATACAACCTTTTTTGTCATTCTCATTGATTTTGAATAATCTTTAGTACCTACGATATACAGCGTGTATCAAAGATGTTGGGTCAAACTTCCTCTCATAAATGTAAGTTAAAAAAATATAAAAAAATATAAGAGTTTTTGGTTATAACTCGTTAAAATTTAAACTGATTTTGATGATACTTGGCATGAATAATAAACAAACAAAGGCCTTTAATATAGTTGTTTCAGATTTAGTGGATGTCTTCCAGTGGCGTAGTTGGGTTGGCGCCCCTTTTCCCTTCCCACTTACACCACTTCATATTTGTGAAATCTGAAAGTCTTCTTAAATTTTAAATTTAATTTAGAAAAATAAATGGCCTTTGAAAACTTTTGAGTAGAAGCTTATTGCAGAAATAACCCTTTTAAGTTTGGCCCAACATCTCTAATAAATCCTGTTGGTTTTTGCTATTTTTTAAGTATTTACAGGCCCCCTAATAAAAATAATTTAAATCAATATAATGTTACAGATGTATTCGGTAGGTATATCTTTCAGGTCAAGGCATTACCTCAATGCTGAAGTTAAAAAAAAAATACATTTTATAACTTTACCAGCAAATTAAAGTTAGGCATATTTTGGCTAACTTTAATGATATGCTGGTATAATTGCAAAATGTATTTTTTTTTAGTTTAACTTTTTAAGCATTGAGGTAATGCCTTGACCTGAAAGATAATATATTTATAACATTATACAGGGTGTCCAGGTATGAGTGTAAGAGCTACACGTGGCGACCTTCCTTGGACTATTTTGAGTAAAAAATCTTAATACAATAATGCTCTAAACGTCTTCACGGTGCCACACGAGGTCATCAAAGTTAGAAATTCTGGGTCACAAATATGCATATTATTGAACTTCTGTTTCCTTTTGCAGTTACGGTTAAAATTTTCAAAGACTTTTGCAAAGTCTTATTTCATTTATTTTCGTAACAGTGCAATTATTAACTTTTTTAACATTTCCTAAATTTTTATTTTTTTTAGAAATGTTAAAAAACTTAATAATTGCACTGTTACGAAAATTAAATGAAATAAGACTTTGCAAAAGTCTTTGAAAATGTTAACCGTAACTGCAAAAGGAAATAGAAGTTCAATAATATGCAGATTTGTGACCCAGAATTTCTAACTTTTTGATGACCTCCTGTGGCACCGTGAAGAGGTTTAGACCATTATTGTATTAAGATTTTTTACTCAAAACAGTCCAAGGAAGATCGCCACGTGTAGCTCTTACACTCATACCTGGACACCTTGTATTGCTATCAATTATTGTTATTAGGCCTACAAAAACTTAAAATAGAAAAAACCAACAGAAATTTCTAGAATGGCAGAAAAAGTTGTATTTTATGTCCCCTTCAAGACCTATTTTGATTTTTCTTCATAGGTTATTTGGTTTTCGAGTAGTTTCATTTTTTATAGAGGCTGTGAGCCAAAAATTTTAAATAAACGAAAATTCGCGACCATCAAAAATACAAAATTTGCAATTTCTCATTAAATATTGAATAACTCGAAAACTATGAGAAAAAAATTAAAAGATACCTTTTTTTTAGGAAATCACTCAAGATTTTTGTTAGGTAATCCTTTTTTTTTTATATTCCCAACAATTAACAAGTTATTAGCAAAAAATACTTTTTTCACTAAAGGGATGGTTTTTTTTGGGGGGGGGGGGGGACTTTGGGTGATGACACCCCCAGAACTGATTTTTGTGGATTTATGTTTTATAAATAACCTATTCACTAACAATTATGGAAGGAAAATCTTGGAAAAGATTTTTTTATGAACCTTTGGTAGGTACTTTTTTTTTACTTAACCGACTAGACTATTTTTTAAACTGATTAAATTAACTTCACTACAAAGTTTACTTATAATAATTACATTAATTACTTAGCTGCACCATACCTATTTTCAGACTTATTTTATAAGTAGTAGTAGCAGTTTTGTTATTTTATTCTCAAAAACTTACCGAAACTTATTAATATAAGTCGAACAGGTAAAAACATTGTAGGTACCAGTGCAATTAAATATTAAAAAGACATACAATCGCACACCTGTATTTATACTTACATAAAACGTAATGAGAACTTTATCAATGCTAATTCTTTTCAATTAGACCTTATAGGAAAGGCCAATTAGGTACACTCACAGTTGATTTTCAACATACACCTATAGCAAAAAATTACTGAGATTTTCCTAGCGATTATCCCGAGCTTGCGTATATATACGATTATTTGCCCTAGTTAGTGAAGTTTGGAACAAATTTCGAACAAACATAAAACTTTACCTCCACTGACTGAAATTGATAATATTATAATGAATATTAATGCCATGCAATATTCATTTTTAATTGCATTTATTACCATAAAGAAAATATTTCGTCGTGAACTGTGATCTAAATTTAGCATCTAAGCCGGAAAGGTCCTAGTCCATTTTGTATTAATTATAATAATATTGTGTTTATTTCCAACAGGTGGACACCCAATTATAGGAAATAGACAATTATTATTATACACAAAAATGTAAAATTATATTTCTCCACGACTACATTGAATAAAACGTTCATTATGTTTCTGATTTCAGTTTAGGAATGATGCACTTACGTTCTATATAGACACCCGCGTAGCACTCCGCAGCTTGATTACGTCCGGGTACATTTCTTCTAAAGAGTCCACTCAGCGGCCGAGCCTCGGCCCCACCCGCCATTTCACACTGGCTCTCTATGATAATAAGATCACATAAAGTGATAACATCAAAACGAGCGAGCGTCAAGGAAGCCGCGTCAAAGGTAAAACAATAGTATATTATGCAACGAGCTTATAATGAAGGCTATTAATACGCGAGTATGATGGTTAAGATACGAGCGGAAGGCGAGTGTCTTAAGCATCATACTCGCGTATTAATAGCCATTATCTGCGAGTTCCATACACTATTTTTTCTACGACCCTTTTTTATTTCATAGAAAAGATTAAAAAATTATATTTTTTAACAATGACCCGTGTACAATTGCGGATCATTGAGGTTAAGATAGGTTGCTATTTGTTTACGCATATTACCAAATTTTCTCTTCGTCGCTAAGATTATTCTGCTGAGACATGTTTTAGTATCAAGTTTAAAGGACACTACTCACTACTGTTTAATTTTTATTATGCGAAGTTCGAATTCCGAATTTTTTGCTTTGATTTTGAGATTAATAATAATTTTAATAACATTTACAGCCAATAATTACGATATTGTTTACCTGCGCAACGCGACGGTCGCAGCGTTGCCGCTTTGAATACTATCACGGAGCGCCACGAATAATATAATACTTTATCTTGCTATCTTTTACACGATATACCTACTTATCAAATTAATTAAGGTAACATAAAATCTTGATAAATTTTCTTTGAATGTTACTTATGTTCTAAATTAATTAAACGTTCAGAATTTTTTTCAGAAATACAGAACTTATATTACAAGGCAATTTTTGTCGTGAGTATGGTAACCCTGTGACTTTCGGTTGGTTTGCACCGACCCGATTGTGAGCGAAAAGGAACCGATTCGATTGCGAATGCTCCTCTGCCATTGGATAGCTTGACCAGTGCTTTAATGAAAATTTGTATCTTAATGAGACCCATTAAAGCACTGGTGATTCATATTTAATATGCATATTAAAGGTTAGGAGTAGAAAAAAATTATTTTGCCACTTGTTATCGCGGCGTGTGGAATAAGAAAATTAATCATTAATACTTATCACAGTGATTGAAATAATAAGTTAACCGATCCAATCAAAAGTACCTATATGTAGGGACACTTCATTATTTATAAAATGTTCACAAGGTAACTTTTTTTGTGGACGTTTTATTAGGTTATTTAATTTTTTCTTAGCTGTTTGATGATTTTTTCCATACAGTCGCAGGACAACATACCGTCTTTTACTTGCGGAGAATGGCTAATATTCACTTATACGATTATAACACTCGTCTACTACCCATATAGATAATAGTCATCAGTGGCGTAGCTTCAGATTTATGGCCACCCCGCAAAACGTTCTTGGCGGGCCCCCACTTAAAGTTTTCTTCATTTGTGGTTCGTGGATGAGGTAGAAAACAAGTCGAAAAAACTTAAAATTTTGTTGGTATATTATATACAATGAATTAGGTAGACCTCCGGGCGGTTTGGGGGGTATGAAGTACCCCCAAGAGGAAAGGGGGGTTCTGGGGTCCTCCCCCGAAAATTTTTCCAGAAAAGTTGTGTAAAATACTTGATGTAGTCGCAATTTTTATGTTAAACGTAAGTATTAGTACCTACATTTAAATTAAATTTAGTACAAAAAAATATTAATTTTGGGTATGAAAACTCCTGTTTTTAGTGCAGGATATCAATATTTTCATATTTTTGTTGTCATAATTGTTTCATATTTATTTTTTTTAACAAACTACAACGTGAAATAGATAAATTTATTCTATAAAATAAAACACTCCGTGGTATAAAAATATGATTAACCAATAATAATTTTCCATTTTTTATTCCGACAAGGAGCATAGAACTCCATTAATTGTCAAAGCACTCTAGACTTCCAGCCCCCCAAAGGCATTACCTCTACAATACAAGTGGATTGGAAACGAGTGCTGCTGGTTTTTTTAATAACATAAAATAACATCATATTATTCAATTCGTAGTCATAAGCAATCATAAAAACTAATGACGTTATTTAGGAAAACTCAGAGGCTTGCAGAGATGTTGAATGCAACATCTCTGCCACGATCATGTGATTGTGGTTAGAAAAGAGGTGGACCTCCTTGTTCTCTTCTGTGGGTTTGGTTTTGCCATCCACGATTTGTCCTTTCATAGACGTGGACGTGGTAGAAGTGAGACAAGATGCATTCAGTATATACCACCATTACCACCATATACCACCAGTAAAAAATTCATCCGATGGCAAGTTGAAGTTCCCAGTGGGTTTGAACTGTTTCTTCACGTGTTTACTAGATATATGTATATCACCACTGGCCTCTTCTGGGAGGCAAGGAAATTGTAAGGTCAATTTCAGACCAAGCCGGACCTAATATAGAGCATAGGCCAAGCAGAGACCTGGCTGCCATCATCTTCCTCGTAACAGATGCAACGCATGAGAGTATTGAGGAAGTGCGAAAAGTGTCTGGTGCTGGTGGTTTTTTCGGAAGTGTTCCCGCTCTTCGTGAAGACAGCGGCAAACGCAAAGGTTAATCTGGCACATTTACTTCAACCACCGAGGCTGGTCTCTTCATGGGTTCCGCACCTACCACCAAGTGCAAAAAAGGCTGGGGGTATAGAGAAGGACTTACCAAACTTACAAAGAACCAGCCCCACCACAGCTTCTCAAAATCATAGCCTGCAAATGTAAGAAGGGATACAGAGGACGTGTGCCTGCCTGAAAACTTGACAAACTTGAAGAATTTTATATTTAATGACTTTTTTTCACGGTCCGGAGTAGAAATCAGTTTCTATGATATCAAAATTAAAACAGAAGTAGTCGATTAATGCTCCCAAGGGAGCATTATGGAGAACATTATTAACATTAAGTTTACATTATTGTTTATTTCGTAGTTATGACAATAACTCAACGACTACTAAACACCTAAATGCTCAAATTTGAATACAATAATTCTGGTGCTACTTACTTCATAATGACAAAATATGTGTTTTTAAGTTAATGAGACCGTGGAAAAAATAGTATATACCATTCGGGTGTATACTATTTTATCCTCGTGCATTGTAAATTAAAATAACGCCTTTCTCTCCCTTATAGTATAATATACTATTTCCATAGAACGAGCGATTTTAAACGGGAGTAAAATTTATACGTGTCAATTTTCCAGAAAAAATTCCGTCTTTCAATAGGGAATTATTAACTTAAGTCTTTAAATTGTTACAAGTCTTTAAAAAAGTGCTCAATTATGTTTGTGGAAAAACGCATAATTTATGACTTTTAGAGTTTTCAACAAGCACAAGTTTTTCGAAGTTGCAATTTTGGATTGACACCACCCCAACTACATATAGTCCATACAACATACCAGTATTAGGGGTACATCAAAGGCTTTGCGATTTTAGCCTTTTTAAGTGTTTTTTTTACTGGGTTTTTTACTGGGCTATGTAAGCTTTTAATTAGTTGAAATTGTACCTATCGCTATATTGTACGAAATGATCCTAGTTTAATTAGAGCGGTAATCTGAAAATTAAAAAAAGTGTATTTGCGAGATGTTGCTTCTAAGCATTCATCGATATTGTCATTTGTTAGGAAATTATTTGAATTTTGTAACGGATGTACCGTTGAAAGGCTCGTCTTTGAAGTAATTTTAGACTCAAGTAATTAATTATTTATTGAAGAAATACTTATAGATATTTTTACACAACCACACACTCACTAATTATTATTTATCAAATATTTATTTAGCTTAAACTTAACACTATTTACCTATTTACCTAAAGGTGGCAATATTTATTTCTCAACACATTTAATAGAACAAAAATCTTGTACCCACGTGATGCTTCACTAACTTGAGACTGAAGACTCTTCTCAGGTAGTGAATTTATACATGCAATACGAGGTGGTAGGTCTTATCTAGAACGTAAGTCTAGAATTACATGTGATATAATTAGTATGATGGACTGGTTTCATCGCTTTCAATTGCCATGTTAACGCGTAATAAGGTTCCGCGAATTCTGCGATGACTCAAAGTTGGTGTTTTCGTATCTGTCACCACATGCCAGGTAAGGCGTTGCTTAATCACATACCGCTTTTGGGCATATCGTAACAACATTAATCAAAGTACTTTTTGAAAAATTCAACTGTGAAAACTATTCTCATTCAATTTTCTCATAAAATCTGAGAATGTAATAGTTTGGAGGGTGTCCTTTGTATGACGTACAGCGATATTGTGGTACGTTCAGCCCTCTTTCAGCGCTTTTTTGTTAATTTCAATATTTAAATAATTAATAAAACAGTTTTTCGCGACTCTGTATCACCCTGTTTGCATAACTAATTATTTTATTCATATATTACATTATTTGTTCTCGGAATAGGTGATTATGAGGAAAGGACCCTTCATGAACGTTTTTTGGTTTCTATGACAAATAATAAAATAAATTTTGTCGGAAAAGGATGGGTACGTATGGGTACCTACTAATTTTTCATTACGCAATGTGGGAATGTGGTGATGATGCTATTGTTTTCCTGATGTATCTGTGACAAATTTCTAATTTCTAAATAATTGACACTGGAAGTATTATGCGTTTTGCTAGATAATATTCATCCAAGCAAGCGAATTTCTTAATAATGGATATCCGCAAAAAAATATCCTCACTGAAAACATTTTATTTCTAGAGGATCAATTATTACTAATCAACATAAAGAGTTTTTACTTATCATATTATTTAGGTATTTCTTGATGAGGTCCTGTAAGTAGTGCTATTTTCTAGAACTTTTTCCGGTACAATCTGTTATCTTTTTCCTCCTTCGCCATTTGCACGTTTCTCAGCTTCTTTCTTTCCGAGAGCAAATGGTGGACTTGAAGCTGTTTTTACATTATACACGCCTTTCGCTCTGCAAAAAATATATACAATAATAGTTTTTTTTATCCATTTATTTAATTATTTCCTAATTCCTATTTGTTATTATCGTGAATATCGTTTATTAGAGAAAAAACTGTATCAAAACAATTAAGATGTTCATAACTTACGACTTTGGCACTTTATAACCCATAATTTGCAATTCCGGGCTATCGGACGGTGAAAGTAGGGAGTTTTTGGTTCCCCAAAAACCATCTTCATCACTTTTAGTTACTGATTCCGCGTAATATTCCGGAGCTCTTGTGTGGCTGCAGCTGGGGACATCTAATAGCAGCAATTTCATTTCAGTGTTTTAAAATTGTAAGCGTTGAGGAAAAGTACCCACCTAATAAATTCAATCCTTCATCTTCAAGACATCCGGGTTGATATGAACCTCCATTCACATAGAAATCAACGTGTCCTATCGTCAAAACAACACCAGCTAGAAGGGCGTTTGTGTGAATTACATCCACAAATTTAGCGTCCTTTTTGCTGAGTCGTCTGTTTAAGTGGAACCAGAATAATGGAGCAGCTGGGTCTAATCCTGAAATAATAAAAAATTTCTTGTATCTAAATTTTTTTAATTGCTTTCTCCTTCTATATAACACCAGAAAATCGCTTGACAATTTTTTGAAAACTAGGCGCTTACCTGTAATATGTGGAAATTTTCCTTGTTTGAAAAAGTGTGCTGTCCAGCCGGTTACATGTGCTCCCAAACTGAAGCCAATTAAATGATAAGCTTCTAGAGAAATTTGAACTTCTTTCAGTAAGATTTCTATGAGTTTGGCTGTACAGTTACCAACAACTTTAAGATTTTCGATTGCTTGAATGTAGCATGGGCTCTTAGCTAAGGGGCCGTAGTCAACAGAGATTACATTCAAGTCCAGCGATAAAAGCTCTGAAAAAATATATTTTAATGAAATTAATAAAAGGTTAAAGTTTCCACCAAAATTAAACTATTCATATTAACCTATATAACCTTGTCCACAATGCCCGAATATGGAGTTCTTCTCCTATCACTCGTTTTTCTTTGAGGGGTATTCCTTGATTGAATATTCTCAATCCCTGCATCTAGGAAGGTGCTACCTATCCTTCTACACACTTCCATTGACTTCTGCATGCGTATTCAATATGTCTCTTCTCATCAGGTTCCATTGTAGCTGTTTTTATGATGTATAATTAGTAATTTCTACATACTTAGTAGATCTCGTCTTATCTTTCCTGCTGTAGTTTTATCTTTTCTTGTTATTTCACTGATCCATCTTAACGTTCTCATTTCTGTAAC
Organism: Malachius bipustulatus; assembly: GCA_910589415.1. NCBI lineage: Eukaryota > Metazoa > Arthropoda > Insecta > Coleoptera > Melyridae > Malachius > Malachius bipustulatus. Next base: position 35,150,937 of record OU342634.1, on the reverse strand, counting down.
TTCCATAATCTCCTCCTGCACTCACCCGGTTCTTTGCACGAGTTCTTAAGTCACATGGCATACCAGAGGCTTTTATGCAAATCATCCAAAGAATGCAATTCTATACCACCTCCGCATCTAGCCCCGTCTTTGCTGAACGGTATAGAACCTAAACATCATAAATTTTCTACCCTTCTTAGTTATTCTGCATGTACCTATCTTCATCTCCTCTTCACCGTTTACATTGAACCCAGATGCTTTTTTTCTACTAATTGTTATGCATTTTCTTCATACGGCGCCTTTAAATTGCTGTCGCTCTAACTTATTCTGCTGATGTTACAGAACAAGATAACGTCAGCAAACAACATATTCCGAGTTTTTTCTTTGATCTTCTGGGCTCTTTGTTTTTTGAAGGCTCTAGGCAGGGTTGTGTCGGTGTCAGCCCCGTAAAACCGGTAAGACTTGGAACCAAACTGCTCTTCTCCGACTAATTTTCCTTTTTCAATCTTGCTTCTATAATAATTTACCAATTCTTTACAGTGTGTTTAATTTACATAATTCTAATAATTCCATAAATACTTTCATAAATCGGCGACCTTGCCATCGTTTTCTTCAGTACGTTCTCCAACTCTCATCATCTTTCAATTCTTGCTGGTACAAGATTTGGAGCGCTATTACGTCATTTAACATAACGAGTATAGAAAAAGTATTAAGTGCATTTTAAATCGGAAGTATTTACGGAGTGAAGATGTGCATAGTCCCCCCCCCCTTCTTTTTTGAACCAAATGAGATAGGTTTTTGGTACCAAAACTAAACTCTAGTTTTTGACGTAAAACTGATTTGTATGACATTGAAGGTAGAACATCATTTTAAAGCCATTAAAATTATCCACCAAGCCCGTATTCATCAATAAATATAACCCCTGGGGTTATATTTTGGAACATGTCATTGGTTAGAAATTCGTAGCGTTCGTAGGGTTTGAGCATTAGACCAATCAGCTGTCAGAAAATTCAAATTATAACCCCAGAGTTATATTTTGAAGTTTGATGAATACGGACAACAAAAAGAGATTATTTTTTATTTTGACAGTCTGAGTGTCAGTAGGACGTTTATAGTTCTGCCATTCAAATTCTAAGACAAATGCGGGAGACCTTTGGTACAAAAGCTAATTTAAATAACATAAATTTACCTACTTTTTGACGTAAAACTGTTGTGTTAACTGTCAAAAATGACGTTGCAGTCACTGTCAATTCCATAATTTTGAGGAACATAGGCGGTCATGAGAGACGTAATTTTAATTATCTACACGAAAATTATGTTAGTTTTCAATTTTGGCTAACAACATTGAAAAATAAAATTCAATTTTGAATTTCATCTTCATTCAAGAATTTCAATTTCATTCCGCTCAGAATTTAAAGGAAGGGAGAACTATAAACACCCTCACTGACAAATAGAGTGTTGAAACTGAAAATATAACATGAGGTCTCACACGACCCCTTATGAGATTTAAAATTTTAAGTTGACCGAACCGCAACGTCATCTTTAACATTATTTACCTCATAGTGTGATATTTAGTGTGACATCCAGCTTTAACTCCAAACATGGGTGCAAACTTCTAAGCAGTCAATAAGGCAACTGATTTTTTTAAATATTTCAAATTGTTTGGTAATTGGGCGATGCTACTACATATGCACTTCTTAACAATGATGACTTTTTAGCTCTGGTCTGGTTTCTTTTGTCTTCTTCTCCTTTTCTCTTGTTCTTTCTTTTCCTGTTCCTGTTCTCCTCTTTTTTTGTTTTCTCTCTTTTCTCTCTATGAGTTATATTATATGAACAGGTGGGGTTGGTAGAGCAGAGTCTACAGTATTAATTTACGACGGACAGCTGACCCTATCCTTTTCTCGACCCTTTTGGTCTGTTTTTTTCCTTACAAGATGTAACTTATACTTATACCTCCATGATATACCTCTTCGTGAGCAGTGACGGTTAAAAGTGATGCTATTTATTTAGTTTCTGCACCAAACTTCTTTACCGTTCGGCTCATAAAAAAACAAAAACCGATATAGGGGGCTATCTGACACACAGCAGACTGTCAAAATTGAAAACTAATATCATTTTTGAAAACATAATTAGAATACCGTCAAAATTAAATCTCACATGACCCCCGTGCCCCACAAAATTTTGAAGTTGATATAGTGACTGCACCATCATCTTTAGCATTTAACACATCAGTTTTACGTCAAAAAATAGTAAAACTTGTATTGCTAAATCTCATTTGGTTCAACATTTAAGGAGGAGGGCTTCACTATTAAATGTATTGTCATCACTGTGATACAGTGGCTGCAATGTTTTATATCATTTGCAGAAACTTTACTTCAGAATTAAAATATAACCGAGTACTACCACAACATACCTGGTCTAATTTGTTTATTGGGTGAGAAGTCTTTATCTCCAGTATACCCATGAATTAGAAAAACTATAGGTTTGTCTTTATTAAATGGAGCATTTTTAATGGTAGAAGTGTCTTCGATCTTGAGTTGATGAGACTTGTTACCAGTACTCCTGCAAAACTAATAATTAGATGTGTCTCAAGGAAATCTAGACTTATATTTCTTATATTAATGACTCTATTTATACAGGGTGTCAATTTGAAAATTTGCCCTACCCCTATGCCACGAATTCTTCATTAAAAATGTTTCTCAAAGAAATCCCGAAAAAGGTAAATTTTTCAATTTAATTTATGTTCTGTTGACGAAGAAACCTATTCTATTGACACCCTGTATATTAATATATTTTCAGATTGTCTGTGAAAGTCCAGTAAGAACGGTTGTCATAGCTGAAGTTTGAACTGAGTACCTAGCAGTTTGAGCTTGAGGCATCGAAATACTTGAACAAATGGAAATAGCAGTTTTTCATTTTCAAAGCAGCTTGTTTTCAAAACGGCTCAAGATATCGGAAAAGGGCTTACATGTCCCTATCTGTGTACCTATTCTTAGTTCGCGGCCAAGGTCGCCAATGAGTTTTAACGATGCTGCAAAAGCGATAACTGTTAATAAAATCAACTAGATCGAGGATCACTTTGCTTTCGCATTAAAGTTGCACAAACAGAATTTTGTACACCTTCGGCACGAAATTTTCCCTTTTTGTTGTAGTTCGAGTATACAAGCAACTGTTAAAATAAGCGCTACGAGTTTAAAGCTCGACGCAAAGCGGAATTCTCTTATTAATCCAGTAAATTACCCGAAAAATACTGTACAATCTGGAAAAGTCATAATTTTTCCAAACAGCGCCGATTAAAAAAAAATCCTGGATTCCTTGGACTTTCAAGAACATTTATCATCACTACCCCCTACATTACCTCGAAAAATGAAAAAATTAGTTTAATTTCCCCTCTAAAATATTCTGAAAATTCAAAATTTCACCTTGGAAATCGTCACTCGGGGGTTTTCGGGGTCACTGATCGTCCGATTAAAAAAATTTATGTGGGTTCATTTTTTTTATATAGCTCCAGCTCCTCTCTCATGAGCAAGAACTTAGTCACCGACTATGGAGCAAGGTAAAGGGATGAAGAGGGAATTTCAAAACATAAATTTAGATTTTTCCACCGCAAGAATCTCACAATTGAAAATCAAGTTCTTCAGCTTACAAATCAGCTATCGAAAACGGAAAAATTGAAAATTTTGATGGGAATTATATCGCAATTGGGTAATCAATTTTTTTACTGGACCTTGGATTTGTGATCATAGACCCCGAAAACCTCCGCAGAGACGATTTCCGAGGTGATATTTTGAATTTTAAATTTTTTATCGCTACTAATGTTTGGGTTGCTTTGGGAGGGGGGAAATTACCCTAGTAGTTTCACTTTTCGAGATAATGCAGGGGTGAGTAATGATGATTGTTCTTGAAGGTCTAAGGAACTCAGAAACAAAATATTTTTTTAAATCGGTGCATTGTACAGTATTTTCCGGCTGATTTACTGGACTATTATATTGGTACACGATAATTTTGTATCAAACGCTTTTGTAGGTTGCCTCATATTACCAAGCACAGAAGGTAAAAGAAACGAAAAATATGAGAACACGTTTTCTTCTGACTTTTTATGACTCAAGCAGTGCCTTTCTCTTTGTCAATTCTTCTAATAACGAATAAATTTTTGCTGAATTTAAAATATCAAATGAAGATACAGACGGTATTTTTTGCTCGAACTTATTCTTCTAGGATCCAAGAAAGACAAGAAAGACAAACTATTCATGGTTCTGTCCCTTACATGTTCCCATCATTATTTTTCATGTGCATATTTTCATGTCCACATTTTACGTCCACAAAATATAGGACACCACATGAAAAGTTAAGAAAGTAGCATGTAAACTGATTTTCCGATTTCATGACCCGTTTTTAATGTGAACTGCTTTAAAAATTGGAAATGGCGATTTTCATTTATTTATAACTCGTAAACTACTCGTTGTAAACTGAAACTATGAAAACCATTCGTTATTAAACTGTCTCAGACAATCTGAAAATGTAATAATATACAGGGTGTACTATTTAAAATAAAAAATAGACGTATTTTGGTTCACGCTGGCTAAGGTGTGTCTATCGTATTCGCAACATTTTTTTTACCTCCTTTAGCCAATTAAAAAAAAAAAAATCGGTCACCTCGTATAAGAGATAAAAGCATTATTCCATACATATTGGGCACCCTGTATGGTATGTTCAAAGGGTAAAAAATCATGATATTTTCTGAGGTAGGTATGATGAAGGGCAAACCTTGCGCATGAGATCTTCAAACATCGAATGGAAAAATATTCTCTCAAGTGGTGTAAATCCTATTTTTATATGTTCTTCTTCATTTTGGGTTTTAGGTTCTTGAAAATAAAAGTATTATTTTTCCAAAATATTTTTATAAAAATGACACGTTTAATTCGGGACCGATTGGTCCCTTGTTCACTCATAAATTGTAAAAAATATGTAGAAACTTAAACCAATCGGTCCCGAAACGTTTCATTTTTATAAAAATATTTTTGAAACGAATACTTTTATTATCAAGAACCTAAAACCCAAAACGAAGAAGAACATTTAACAATTAAGAAGCAAGGTTCAATGAAAATAATCAAATCCTATCTTTACAATGAGCCGGAATTGAAGAAGGTTATACTTTTTAGAAATAATTGATAAGGTAGCTTAGCTACATAAACAAAACTATCACTCACATGGCTACTCGCTACTCCCACCCATGAAAAATAAAATACGCTTTACCTTGTATAAAACCAAAATGTAATATTTGGATTTGGACATACTTCTTCAGTAACAAAACAATCTTCAAAAGGATTTAGTGATAAGGACCATACAGATGTGTCCTTGAATATTATTAAATGCAGACCTGAAATATAGAAAAAAATTTATGCGTCATGGATAATTATATTTTTTTACCCTGTAAAATGACTTTCAGTACCTAGTATACCTACCCTTAATGTTTTATTGTTGTTTTACAATAATGTTCTAAAATTTTATTCCCTAAATAACTTACCGAAACTTAATAATATAAGACGAAAATGAAAAAACATCGTGCTAGCGAAAACAAAATATAAAAATACTGAATGTACGCCTGTATTTATAGATAAAAATGTAGTGAAAACCTTACCAATGCTAATTATTTTTAATTAGACCTTATAGGAAGGGACAATTACATTCACGGTCATTTTTCTAAACAAGAACCTAAAAAATATTTTGCTAAATTTTACTAGAGATTATCCTGAGGTTTGGATCAATTGCCCTAGTTTGTGAAGATGGAAACAGATTTTTGCAGAAATTAACACATTATCTCCAAGGACTAACACACAGTTATCATTAAATAACAATAATATGAATAATAATGATTTGTAATACTCAATTCTAATTGTATTTATTACCATACAGAAAATACTTAGAAAGAAATGGTAAAATAATGAAGCTTTGTATCTAAATCGGAAGGCCTTAGTTCTTATGTTAATCTTGTAAATAATTAGGTAGGTATAGATAAAATAGTTAAAATGTCCTGAAATTATTAGGGTTATGTATTTCAAATTCAGGTAAAAATGTAGAGGATGATTCTTCATATTATGGTGTTATGATTAGTGCCTAAGTTTTAATTAATTTTTTTTAAACATAACCCAATAGAGAATACATTCCATATAAAGATGAGGACATAAACAAAAAATCACATCAAGAACAAGCACAGTTCAATGAAACAATTAGGTTCATGGTAAACATAATGTCGATCTACTCACATAGTGGCGTGTCAGTAAAAATTCAAATATTGAGTTACGCCGCTTATTTATTTTCTATACATTGCACTCTTTCGCCTTAGAAAGTGGCGTAAGTGTATCTCAACCAGTAAGCTTCTTTCGTTAAAATATAAGCAACATTTAATTATTATACTACGGTCAAAACGGGGGTACTAAACACTGGCCAAAATTGGGGTACTTAAACACTGGCCAAAACTGGTACAAACTCGTACTTCTTTCCTTTTTTGTTATCTCATGCAAAAGTGTATAGCCACCTTCTTCAGGCTGCTATAGTCATACAGAATAAAATGATTCTTTCACTGTCACTTTTAGATAACTTGGTTAGGATACCAATCGTCACGTATGAATTTTGACAAAATGAAGAAACCTTATGGATATAACTGGTGACTTTACCCTATAAGAGAATAGATACGTCTTTAGGGGCGCAGCCCAAATCTCTCAAAAATAATTCCCTGTTGGTAATCAAAGAGACGATAAAAAAGCATCTGTTTTGAACGACAAAAAATTTAAGAGGCATTGACGCGTAATGCGTCTGTAGATAAAGTATATTTATTTGAAATAACTACAAAATACGCAAGTTTTAAAAAACCACATTTGATTTTTCTTAAATTATCAACAACACATGAATTGAAATCCCGAATAAATAACTAAAAAACTGAATTTTATTCTCGATTCAGTTTAATAATGCCAAGTATTTTTTTTTACTACAATTGTAGCATTTTTCACGTAGTTTTAGAAAATGGCACCAAACTTTTGAATAAAATGCATACAGGTTGGTGAACTTTTCGACAAAACCGAAAGATATCAAAAAAATAAGTACGGCCCTGCAGTTTTCGAATCGGCGAAAAATGCGAGGTATTAAGTGTCATTAGTAGAGTATATATACCAAATTTCGTTAAATTCGATCAATTCGTTCAAAAGATACTGCTCATCAAAGATTTCGGCAAATTGCACAAATCACCCTGTATAATTGAAACGAAGGGCCTCAGGAAAATTTCAAAACCAGATCCTGAATCGCCTTGAAAAACTACACCTACCCTTAAGCTATGGCAGTCATGTCGTGGGACACCCTGTATGTAACCATGCAACATAGACATACTTCAATGTAGATTTTACGAACACTTTGAGGAGTGACACAAATGTTCTGTAGAGGGTGCAAGTCGTCATGAAACAGTTGACAGTCAAAGCCTTGACTATAAAAAAAATGTTAATTTCATCAGCATACAGTAGAAAATAAGCTTGAATCAGCTCCAAAAAGGCTTAAGAGTGCTTAGAAAAATCGACGAATTATGCACGAACAATAAAATTCACCTCACATGTATACCAGGTCCTACAGGGATTGAGGGAAATTAACGTACCCACTCATTGGCAAGAAAAGGAACATCAAAATCCTTTATAGGACAAGAACCATTCAATGACTCCGAAGACACATTATCCAAGCCAAAACTCCGAAAGGAAGAAGAAAAACAACTTCACAACAAACAGAACTTCAACCGAAATCTGAGTAAGAAACGTTTTAGAATACTGATGAGATTCCTAACGGGACATTGTAAGCTCGAGGAATACCCCAGAGAGTTAGGCATATAGAAGAGAACGGTGACTGCAGATTTTTAGTGTATTTTTTAACAAAAAAATACACTATTGAGGACGACATCACTTTTCGAAAATCACCCAAACTCATCAAATGTCCACCGATCATGACCCCCAGATTACGAAAAAGTGGTTTTCCAAAATTCACCTGCCCACGATATATATATATATATATTTATATATATATATATATATATATATTTATATATATATATATATATTTCTCCAAAATCGCGAAATTTCGATTTTAAAAACGCTCCTGTGGCTTTATCTTTCAAGATTAGTGAACGAAATTTTGGGTCCTTGTAAAACGTTGGAATGACGTTGGATTTTCGTTGAAAAACTTTCCAAAAGTCCCATCACTTCTACAGGGTGTCCCTTCAAAATTCCAAGAACCCGGTTTTTGTCATCTCATTTCAGGTCGCAGTTTTGAATCTAGGGGGCTGAAATTTTTGTGGGAGTAAGATATATATAAAAACTGGTCTGGTATTGTACTTGAGCAAAATCGGTCGAGCGGTTTCAAAATGGCGGTCATTTTAATTTTTGAAAAATTTGCTAATATTTGAACCCCTGTATGAGCAAGATGGAAAAAAAAACTTTGGAACCAAATCAACAGGGTTTGAAGAAAATTATTTCAAATTTAATTTAATGTAACAAAATTTATATTACTTTTATTATTAAGCCAGTGGCGTGGATAGGAAAGTGGTAAAAATGGCTAAATTTCCCTAACAATTTATGAGCACATTTTTGAAGCAATTGAACTGAAATTTTTACAGTAGATAACTATACTAATAGCCTTTAACACTTAAAAATTTCAAGAAGTGAGTAAGAAAAATGGCCGAGATATTCGAATTTTTTTTACATGATGTTTATTTCTCTAAAATTTTAAGAACGCTCCAGTAGCTTAATTTTTCAAGATTAATGAACGAAATTTTTTACTTTTGTGAAACTTAGGGATGACGTTTGATTTTCACAAAAAAACATTTACCTAAAATTGCGCTACTTTTACAACGTGTCTCTCCAAATTTCCAAAAAAAAAAACGGGTATGAGGCACGGTTTCTGGTCGCTGTTTTTAATCTAGGGGGCTGAAATTTTTTTGGTAGTAAGATAACTGCAAGTAGTCGTATGGTACTGCATTTGAGTTAAATCAGAAGAGCCGTTCCAAAATGGCGGCCTTTTCAATTTTAGGAAAAATTGATAGATTTTAAACCCCTAAATAAGCCAGTTAGAAACAAAAACTTTTAAACGAAATTAACATTACTGGAAGAAAATTATTTGAAATTTGAGTTATAAAATATTGAGTTAAAATATTGCAATAAAATTTGCAATATTTTTATTATTAAGCCAGTGGCGTGGGTAGGAAAAGGGAAAAAAGGCTAAATTTCTATAACCGTTTATGAACATATTTTTTGAGGATATGAACTGAAATTTTGACTGAACTAATAACCCTTAACTATGAAAAATTTCAAGAAGCAAATAAAAAAATGACGGAGATATTAGAATATTTTTACATATTATGTTTATTCCTCTAAAATTTAAAATTTTCGGTTTTCAAAGCTCCCCTTTCACTTTTTCCGTTCTATAAAAGGTAGTCTAAAAAATAGTATTTTTGAGTAAAGTTAGCCAGTGGCGGGCATAGGAAATGGGCCAAAATTGTTCAATTTTGCCAATGTTTTTTTTTTTGTTTTGTTATATTTAAAAATTCATTCTAAGGCACGGTTTAAAACGAAATGAAATGCAATGTCAGTGAATATCACCTGACTATGTAAAATTTCAGAAAGCCAATTTAGAAAGCGGTGAAAATATTCAGAATTGAATCGCATAAAAATACACTATTTCTGCGATTGATGCGCAAGAAGGTTTTTAAAAAGCGAGACGAGACACCTCCGCTAGAACTCAAAAGAAGAAACGCTCTGGGCCAACACCAGCTCCAGCTAGTTAGAGGAGGAGATCTTCTCGACCCTAATCCTCTCAAAATCTTCAAGTTTCTCAAGGAAGCGAACCTGGAGAGATGCTTCATTAATGGGATTCCACGACACTAGGGAATAATAGAGAGAGCACAATAGATCTCTTAGGTCGCAGTTCGAGTAACTCAATCACCTTCAATATGAAGGAGTAGATGTTAAGGACAGATATGGAAGCTCTGTGATACTCCAGAAGTAGCAGACAATATCGATGAACTTTTTCCCCTAATATTCAACGTACAACTTTCTGTTTCTGAGATAAGAACGAAGCAAGGCAACCAACGATCACGACAATCTAATGCTATCCAATTTATCTAGAAGTAGGTAGAGTGAAAGAGAGATAGAAAAGAAAGAGAGTAAAGAGAATATAAACAAATGAGCTACGCTACCATTTCTTTGGCAATGATGATGATAAAAATCCTTTCATAGAGGATAAATTTGAGGCACATGTAAAAATATTCTTTTTGGCTAGAATGTGGGCCAAATTTTGACGACATATTATGGATTACCGCCGTATACAAGTTTAAAAAATCTGAATTTTGGGAGTAGGAAAAGTCAGATCATTTCAAAATGTTTGAAGATCAACATTCTCTGCTGAAAACGAAAGTCCAAGGGTTTCATGTCAGTTGAACGTGAAGACAAGACATTTCACTACTTCGATGAATTATACACTCCAATACACAACAGTCTCAAAAAATTTCGTTTAAATAATAATAACAATCGTGCATAAACCATGTTTCTATAAATATCCTTCCATACCTATCAATATAGCCTTCTATCAATATTCACATTTAATATTTCAGGAAGACCTTTTTGAAATGGTCTAAAAAATTGGGAGTAATTTTTAATGTGACCATTTATAGTTATCGTGGACGTTCAATATGATTTCCCTAGAAAAGTTGGCCAGTTAACAAAATTTTGTAAAAAATTTTCTTTTTCATCCTTAACAGGATTTTTCTCATCCTTTAGTAAGGATCCTTTAATCGATGACTAAAGTAATCAAAATCCGCATTTTAAACCAACATTATTTTCTTCACAAAAAAGGTATTCTTGGTCATACTTCTTGCTAATGTGGACCGTTTTCTAGAAACACGGCCATTTACGATGAAAAACTTGCTTTGGATGTTTCAAAACATGTGTCGGAAAATGAAGGACAAACAACTTTGCTCGATCCAAAAAATCTCCGCGGCACATTAAAAAAAAGCCTGTAGCTGAACATGTACAAAAGTTCAGCTCTGTATCTTAAACAGTTCTTGAGATATCTTCAAAAAAATTGAAAACATAATCTTTTTTTGACACGATGTATCTCAAAAACTGTGCATTTGTGGACCCATGCTAGTAGGAGTAGTTTTTCCTTTTATTAGAATGAGCCAATGAATACCACCCCCCCCTCCGCCCCCTACAAATTTTCGCACTTATTTAGGATTACCCTGTACAAAGGGTTGAAAGTTGGTATATTGTTATTGTATTGGCTGTTGATAAACATACTTAACACTTACACTTTTAATACCCCTAAGAAGATGGTGACAACCCCTGGTGACTTTCCAATTATACCAGTCTCGCCATTCAATTCTATCTTAGAATCAATTTTTAATGATTCTAAGGCCCGTATTCATCAATAAATATAACCCCTGGGGTTATGTTTTAGAACATGTCATTGGTTCAAAATTCGTAGCGTTCGTAGGGTTTGAACATTAGACCAATCAGCTGTCAGAAAATTCAAAATATAACCCCAGAGTTATATTTTGAAGTTTGATGAATACGGACATAAAACTTGTTCAAAGATTAACAGCCAGTATTATAAAAGCTCATTTAAGTTAACGGGCAGATTTCTGGGGCCTTTTTTCCAAAAAGTAGGTGGAAAATATATCAATTTATTGATTCTTGACATGAAAGGGATTCCAAAAATATTAATAAAAGTTATTTGACGTCTATATTAGCTTTGAAAATGGTACCGGAAAACTGCCCGTTAACTTAATGGGCCTTTATAATACTGAATGTAAGAGTAAGACTGCTTCAAGACTTTTCCGGCTGCTATCTGGAAGGCCGCGGAACCTTCTTTGTTGTTAGTACCTACTTCACTTCTTCCACTGTGGGTTTTCTTTATTCTCCTTGCAGAAGTTTGTTCATTTTGCAGTCTAATATTCCTAAGGGTAGTTATAGGCTTAGTTATTGGCTTTCCTAGAGGTGCAGCACTGCAGCAGGTCCCCTCTAGGTGTTCTAATTTAAGACATGTGGTTTGCCAATAATCATAGGCGTAAATTAATTTATGATTTTGTTAATCCCACCGAAGAAGCGTCGCACCGATAATCTTCTTTAAGTGTCATTTTTACTAACTAAAAAAAAAATGCTATTAAAAAAAGTTACAGTTAAAAAGTCACTTCACTGCTCATGTGCGTTTAATCTTTTGGCATAATTATTGTTAATGCTGTGCTGTTAGGAGATTGTGACGGTCTTGGCAACAAGGCGCGTGACTGACAGCACAAGTACAGTAATGGCGACTGTGAGATGCTCCTAAAAGTTGTTCAATAAAACTTATTATTTATCACTTGTGAATTGTGTTACGTTTCTTTATTCCTCTACAGAGTAATCTCTAAGACTATTATTATCAATAATAGTACATGGTGGCAGCGGTGGGATCCAAATGATGATCGAAATCGAAAGGTACGCTAACGCCTTGCTGTTATGTAATATGACGCAGTAGACGCGTCATTTCTAAATAAGTGAATTTTTATTTAAAATTACTATTAACCGTTCGTAAATTGAAGTTTAAAAATGCCGGATGAGGAGATAGCGGGTCCAAGTAACCCCATTATAAATGTACCGGTTCAGTTTTCCCCGCCTGATAAATTCAGTTTCGTGAATCCAGTTTCATGGCCCCAATGGAGGAAGCGCTTCGAACGTTATATGTCAGTCTCTAGACAAATCACGAAATCAAACGAAGAAAAGATCAACAGTTTAATGTACATTATGGGAGAAGAATCAGAAGAGATACTACTTCAATTTACACAAATACCGGTAACATACGAAGAAACTTTGGAAAGTTTTGAGAGACATTTTATCCCCAGGAGAAACGTCATATTCGAGAGATTCAAATTTAATTCGAGAGTTCAAGCGCCGGGTGAGTCCATTGAAGCATACATTACCAGTTTACATAGCTTAGTTGAAAACTGCGATTATGGAACGTTGAAAGAACAGTTAATCAGAGATCGAATTGTTGTCGGTATGAGAGACGTTAAAACCAGCGAAAGATTACAATTAAAAGAAGATCTCACTCTACAAGAATGCGTTACTATTGCGAAACAGGCTGAATTGCAAGCTAGTCAGAGTCGGGAGATGCAGGAGAGACAAGATGGGAGGAGCAACTATGCTTCAGAGGTTACAGCAGCTGTGATCCAAGCTGGTCAAAGTCAAGGTCGTAGGAGATACTTCCAGGAAAGTAGTTCCAGTGCTGCTGGATCAGCCAATGCTGCATCAACTGCAGATAAATTGCCATATTTTCAGAAAAGTCGCAGTGATGAAGAAAATAATGGGCACAATAATAGACCAGTAGATAAGAAGTGCAGCTTTTGCGGATACCAATGGCACTTTCGTGAACATTGTCCAGCAAATAGGTCTGTTTGTAATAACTGTAAGAAACGGGGACACTGGGCAGCAGTCTGCAGGAATACAAAGGTCAGATCCATGTATTGCGATAATAGTTATAGTGAAGAAGGACAGGATAGATCAAGCGACTATACCGAGAAAGTAGATAGAACAGGAAATAATAATTACTTAAGTTCCATAGAGTTACTCCATGTAGCTGCATATACAAACGCTAAGGAATGGTTAGTGAATATTTATATAACTGAGTTGGGAAAAGAAGTAAGCTTCCTAATTGATACGGGCGCAGATATTACTTGCTTGCCAAATACTTTCTTGAATTCCTATTTGTTAGAAAAGTTACGTCCTTGTACAAAAATTGTAACCGGTCCGTCTGGCGTCAAATTGGATATAGCAGGGACGGTACAAGTAAAGTTAAACAAAGATAATATGGCGGTTGAGACAGAAGTATATGTTATTAAAGGATTAATTAAGCCAATAATAGGTAGGGCATCCATAGTTAAATTGAAACTTTTGTATTATCACAATAATAATTCTTTATGTGTAGTAGATTCAGACAATCATATAGATAGTGTGGACGGTATTCAACAGAGATTTCCTAGGATTTTTAGTGACATAGGTACGTTCAGGACTGAGATGGAAATAAAAATTAGAGAAGGGGTCCAACCTTATATTCAGAGTACACCGCGAGTTGTACCTATACCCTTATTGAATCCACTGAAAGAAGAATTGGATAGATTACAGAAACTCGACATTATAGAAGTAGTAGACTATTATACTCCCTGGGTCAGTCCTATAGTAGTTGTACAAAAACAATCAAAAGTCCGACTCTGTGTTGACTATACTCATTTAAATAAAGCTGTGTTAAGATCATATTTTCCTATAGGCAAAATTGAAAATATTTTAGCACAGATAAAAGGTTCTAAATGGTTTTCGAAATTAGACTGTACTTCAGGGTTTTACCAGATTAAGCTCAGTAAGGATTCTCAGCATTTGACTACATTTATTACTCCCTACGGAAGATTCTTATTTAAACGCCTACCCTTTGGGATTACTTGCGCCCCAGAATATTTTTCAATTCTTTTAAATAAAGCACTGATGGGTATTAAGGGGGTAATTAGTCATATAGACGATATTTTAATTCATGCTCCCACCAAAATCGAACACGATAAAATTCTGAATGAAGTACTAAAGAAAATTGACCTCGAGGGCATAACATTAAACAAACTAAAATGCATAATAGGGGTGCAGGAACTTAAGTTTCTGGGTCACCATATTTCCACAGAGGGAATCGCAGTAGATCCAGAAAGAATTTCTAGTATAAAAAAATTTCCTAAACCAACTAATAAAAAGGAACTCTTACAATTCTTAGGAATGATAAATTTCTCTAGCCGATTTATAGCTAATAAATCAGAGATTCTTGAACCATTGACTTCATTATTAAAAAAAAAACGTGTCATATAGTTGGGATAGTTCTCAAGAAGAGGCATTCAATAAAATCAAAGAAGTATTACAGTGCAGCCCATGTCTAGCCTATTTTGACCAGTCAAAAAAGATATCCATTTCAGCTGATTCATCATCTTATGGATTGGGAGCATGTTTAATTCAATCTAAGAATGGTCATAAAGAAGTAGTAGCATATGCTTCTAGACTATTGTCTCCAACAGAAAAAAGATACGCCCAGATAGAGAAAGAAGCTTTAGCGTTGACGTGGGCAGCTGACAAGTTTCAGGAATATGTAACGGGATTGGTCTTCTTTTTAGAAACCGATCACAAACCGCTCATTTAAATTTTACAAAGTGAACCAATCGACGAATTGACACCTCGGTTGCAGCGTTTTAGATTCGTCTAATGAGGTATCAATATCTAGTCGAATATATTCCAGGAAAACTGCTAGTGGTAGCTGATGCTGTATCACGAAATTTTTCAAAAAATTCAGTGGTACCCGAAGATGACGAATTAGCTCAAGATGTAGAAGCTCACGTAAACTTAATAATCAGAAATGTACCAGTCAAGTCATATTTCATAGAAGAAATAATTGTCGAACAAGAGAAAGATGAAATTTGTAAATTACTAAAAGAATATATCTTCGAAGGTTGGCCTAATAAAAACAAACTAGATGAAAGCCTTTTACCTTATTTTAACTATAGACACGAAATATCGTTTAGTGAAGGAATTTTGTTGAGAGGATCTAGAATAATAATACCAAAATCTTTACAATTTCGCTGTTTAGAATTTCTACATCAAGGACATTTAGGTGTGGTCAAGTGTAGGGAACGAGCAAAAGCATCAGTTTGGTGGCTCGGTCTCTCCACTCAACTAGAAAATGTGGTTAGAAATTGTCCGCAATGTATAGAACATAGATCTAACCCAAAAGAAACATTTATTAAAGATGATTTTCCTGAAATACCGTGGCAGAAAATTGCAATCGACTTATTTTAAACAGATTCGTGGTATTTGATAGTTACCGATTACTTTTCCAGATTTTTTGAAATTTTTAAACTTGTCAAAATGACTGAATCAATAGTCATAAGTAAACTAAAAGAACTCTTTTCTAGATACGGTATAGCGGAGATAGTAAGATCGGATAACGGGCCACAGTTCCAAGCGGAATTCAAGCAGTTTGCTAGAGAATATGATTTCAGGCATATAACCAGTAGTCCCTATTTTGCACAATCAAACGGATGCGTAGAAGCTGCGGTAAAAATAGCCAAAACCCTGATTAAGAAAAACAAAGACATTTATTTGGCTTTATTAGCATATCGCACCACCCCATTACAGTGCGGGTTTAGTCCAGCTGAGTTACTAATGAATAGAAAATTGAGGTCACCCTTACCAATGATTTCTAAAAAACTTAATGAGACTGTAGATACGCGAGCTGTTTTTCAAAGAGAGAGTAAAGCTAAGAATAAGTCTGCAATCCAATTTGATAAAAGACACCGGTCTAGAGAGTTAAGTAATCTAAATGTAGGAGATGGTGTTTGGGTGGTTGATGTGAGAGAGTACGGGAAAATTATTGCAGTATTACCGGAACCTAGGTCTTATGTAGTGGAAACTCCTAGGGGTACCTACCGTAGGAACAGATGGCATTTGATTCCCACACCTTATCATATTCCTCGACAAGTAATTACCCCGACACCGTCTGAACCTCCGACTTCTAGATCCGAGACACGGAGTTTCAGTGCACCTAATGCTCCCGATGACATTAGTCAGAGGGAAGAACGACAAGAACGTATTGTTACCTTTTCTGACGTTGTTCATAATGAAGTAGGAATTAATGAGACTCCTTGTGCTCATAGTACTCCTATAGCATGTAAAAGTAGACCTGTTAGAAATAGAAAGAAACCTGTATATCTAGAAGATTATGTATTAGAGTATTAGACTAAAAAGGGGAGGATGTGCTGTTAGGAGATTGTGACGGTCTTGGCAACAAGGCGCGTGACTGACAGCACAAGTACAGTAATGGCGACTGTGAGATGCTCCTAAAAGTTGTTCAATAAAACTTATTATTTATCACTTGTGAATTGTGTTACGTTTCTTTATTCCTCTACAGAGTAATCTCTAAGACTATTATTATCAATAATAGTACAAATGCAAACAATATCTTGACACTCTCACTATCTTTATTATAATATACTCTATGCATGAATTATTTTTCCTCATAAAATCTAGTGAAGAATTATTACCAATTTCATTTTTTGCATAATTTTTAAATCACCCTATATAATAAAAATACCTCTGATAAATTTATTAGAAATAAATAGTAAATAAGTGACATCCAAAGTACAGGTAGATAACCATAGGAACGAAAAATGATAACTACCTCTACTTCTACTTTTTTTATAAGCACTTTCTAACATTGTTATAATGATTGATGTACTTTTTAAAGTGTTGATTCGTAAAAAAGGTGTGATCAATTCACATTTATAATTGCTGCTATGACATTTTTTTGCGTTCATTATCACGCCATCCTACACATTGTCATAATTCTTCTCATACTCAGTACTACTGTCTTAATAGCCATCATTATGGGCTACTTATTCCATAATACGCTAATATTTTATGAGTATCAGCAAGTTAAAAGGCAATTACAAAGACATTTTAGTTGATAAATTAACTTTCTCTGCGCAACTTTCAAGATAATCTCTTCTATTCCGCGTCACTGATGTATCTCAATTTTAACTTATTATTCTATGGATCATTATTAATTGTCAGTATAATCAGTAGGTAAGGTAGTTGTTATCAGAAGAAGTACCTAACCTTATTTTTTATAGATACTGATAACAATAATAAACATTTATAATAATCCAGTTAAATTAGAGTGAGTGAAGTGAGTGAAAGTATGGTGCCGATTAAATTTTTCACTCGTATAAACTCCACTAAAAAGAATCAAATGTCAGAGATAATCGCAGATTTGTTGAGCATTTTCCGCTCATCAGTAGAATCGGTTCAACCATCAAATTTAATAAAATCGACTGTAAAACTATCAGAATCTAGCCGCCATCTGCAGGTCAAAGAGAAAAGCTACGAATTACAGAAACCATGCTACTTAGTAGGCTTCGGAAAAGCTGTCTACGGCATGGCTGTGGAACTGGAAAACATTCTAGGCGAGCGCCTACAGAGGGGAGTAGTGACAGTTCCAGTCGGTATATTCGAATATTTAAATCCTGCAAGGCAATCAAAAATTGAATTTATCGAAGGAGCTTCACATAACATGCCCGATAAAAGCGCCCTTGATGGCGCGGTCAAAATATGCGATTTGGTGAAAAATTTACAAGCTGATGACTTGCTCTTTGTTCTCATATCTGGAGGTGGATCTGCTTTATTGCCTTTGCCAATACATCCGATAACTCTCGAAGAGAAGCAAAGTTTGATAAGAAATCTGAGTAATCGAGGAGCGGATATAATGGAAGTGAACTCTGTCAGGAAAAGAATATCCACTCTGAAGGGAGGCGGATTGGCAAAGTTGGCCTATCCTGCACGGGTAATATCTTTAGTGCTATCTGACGTAATCGGTGATCCCTTGGGATATATAGCCAGTGGTCCGACGACACCGAATACCGACAGCCAAGAAAAACCCTTGGAAATAATTCAGAGATATTCCTTGCTGGACAGAATTTCACATGCGGTCAGAGATGTGTTAGAGAAGGATCAGGTGAGAGAAAATATTCTCTTTATTTGCAGCCTCTTAAATCTTAGGAGATTGATGAAAATTGTTTTGTAAACGTGATGAAAAGTTCTCTCTTAAGTTTAGTAAATATTACTTAATAAGTCATTAAAACCTATAATTTGAATAACACGTCATCATAATTCTGATGTTTTATGTAAGCTTTCAAGTCTGACTTCAATTGAAATTTTAATTGATTCCGGGCTGTTTTGCCGTGGTCCGTGGAGATTTGCTCTGAACGTTTCGTCCACAGCTGCGGCTGGCTATGTTACCTACTTACCCTTCTCCCCAAAAGCTGAAATATTTCTATAGTAGCGTTTAAAATGTAAAAATCGAGAAATGGTCAAAAAAATTCACGTAACCGAATATCGCCTCCTATCGACGAACGGTTTTCAGTTTTTGATTCCTCGTTAGCTTTTGAAAATAAAAAAATAATACAAATACTAGTTTTTCGATAATATTTTTATTTATTGCATACACTAGCTAAATATGACATGGAACTCACTCCCATATGCAGAAAAGTATTTTTTGCTACTTCGCAGCAATTTTGATTTCGATGTATGTATACGCATATAGACCTCACAGCTGAAGATCTTCGTCATGGTTGTGGGTAGAACGTCTGAAGCATAATTATGATCAAGATTAAATTGAACTAAACTAAAAAACAAAAATGAAACTAATTTTTTATTTTTTATTATACCTACTTTAAAAGACTAAATTTATTGTTTTTCAGAAATGTTCAAGCGAGATTCCTGTTACTGATGGCGAATATGTCCATGTGGATAATTTCATAATAGGAAATAATCGTATTGCGGCATCTAGAGCAATGGAGACAGCTAGGACTTTAGGTTTCCAGTCAGTCGTGATGTCTACTCAGATTTCAGGAGATGTGGAGAAGCTAGCGAGGATATACTCCAATTTAGCACACAACATTGACCTACTTCTTAATGGCTCCAGCACGAAAGCAATTTTCAAAACTTTTTTAGAAAGCATAAAGGAAGATTTGCATTTATTGGACAGTGCGATAGATGAAATAGCTGAACTAGATTATACAAGGAAGGTAATAAGATTTTTACAAGAAGATTCGTATACCTAATGATTAACACATCAGACTTATAATCATCTCTTTCCTGTTATAGTGAGACGAATGAGTGTAACAAGTCTTTAGTTCCCAGATTAGGCTTTTCTGCACAAAAATAATTTCATTTAAAAAAAATCAGACAAAGCCCTCCCCCCCCTCCTCTCTCAATGAATTTACTGGATTTACTGGAGCATAATTAATTAAATTTTCAATCACGTTTAAGCTGCTACCGCGCAATTTGGCCGATATAGCTAGTCGAATATCGTTAAAAGTTCTTGAAATGTTATGGATCTGTTGGAGTAGGCGTCAGATCTTCTAAAACCTCACAGAAACAGCCGCTGTAGGTTATATGACACGAACTCTGTGCCCAATTTCTGTCTCCAATATTTGAAATGTAGCGCCAGCACCATCTTGCTGCAATCGTTAGTTTTCATGATCGATGTCTCTTAATTCAGGCCACTAATCTTCTGCTAAACGTTCACCGTTTGATGTTATAGCATTTGTGATTGCGTCCTCGAAATGGTAACGTCCATTAGTAATAAAAACTTCATATCATTTATTTTAAATAATTCGGGGTTCTTGCTTGCACCTCCAATTTTATGGAGGAAGCAGCATAGTATTTTGCATTTATGAAATTTATAAAACGAAATATTTTGTTTTTTCGTCGCTGTTTTAGTCCTTTCCACCAACATGAGACTCATCATTTTCAAAAGCCGAATAAATCTCAGGTCTTCTTCCATTACTGTGTGGTATATCTCCTATATTGTAGCCGTCAAAGTTAACGCTATATTATTACTGAATGTTTTATTTGCTTGTCATGTAAATTTAAAACTTTTATTAAAAAACCGACTATGTATACTGGGTGTTTACTGTAAGGTTGGCCAAACTTCACAGTCACCTTGTATAATTATTTCAATCCCACTTCTGACATTAAAAGGTCACGGATTTCACAGTTATTATTAACTCTAGAAATACGTCGTGGTGCCTTGAGATTAACTATTACATTCAATTCGATCCTTTCCTTTATTTTAAACTCTAAACTACTAATCTTATTAACCGAAGTAACCTGAATTCACTAGCTAATAGACTCCAACGGTTGTCTTTATATACCTACGTACTTTTAATTAATTTTATAGGTACTCTAGAGAAATTAAAGCACCGTCGCGACGTTCCGCCGTTTCGAACTATTTATCGTCATGGATATAACTTTAAGCAAAATAAGTCTCCCGAAATTTAGAAGCGCGTGATGTGTGCCTCGAACTTCTTTGTTTTTGCCTACTGCTTATTTTGGAAATTGCTAACGTAATTGCTAACCCGTTAAAGATGTAAAAAAAATATGTTAAGTACGCAAAAAAATAGCACGTGAAAGGAGATAATTGAAGAGGCATAGAAACAAGACTTCACGCTGTTTCTATGTACGTATAATTCAGCAGCAATGAGGTTAAAATGAAGAAAATTGACTATGTCTGGGCCTTCTTTCTACAATACAGGCTGTAACAGAATTGATTACAAAATGTATCACGCAGGCGCAGCAATGAAAAATAATTGCAACAGTCAGTTGCGGTTTTTCATACGAAGTGAGTGAAGTGCCAATTAGCGCATTTCTAAATAAGCAACGCGTTTTGAAATTGAAAAAATCTCGCTGTAATTTTCAGCTATACGGAAAATCAGTTTATGTAGATACCGTTAATTATTAGGGTCTAGGGTGTGGTGTCTACAAAACGCGCTAAGCTGCCATTGTTATGTTATTTTTCATAATTTACAGTCAGGTTTGACACTGTCCGGTCCCAGATCCTATTTGATCAAGTTTTTTTCTTTGCAAGGTCCTTTTGTTTTTGTCCAATTGTATTGACAAGACGCAGGTCCGTCAGCTCGAATTTGTTTTTTGCAAGGTACCAACGGTTTGACAGAGATCGAATTTTTGAGCTAATTGCAAAAAAAACAAATTTTTGAGGTCATCGCGGACCTTGCATATAGCCGGACTTGCAAAAAAAAAACAGAAGAAAAAATCGAGAAGAATTTTATTCTTTGACGAACAATTTTTGAACAAATTTCAAAGTGAAATTTTCCAGAGGAAATTTTTTCCGAGATTACCGGACCTTTATAAGAGTAAACACCCGGTTACTTGAAAAAAACATATAAAAAAGTAGATCTCAAAAAAATTCGGGCTGACCGGACCTTGTCTCGCCGGACTTGCAAAAAATAAAAATCGAGAAGGAAACATTTTTGAGAAGAAACATTTTTTTAGCTGATCGGACTTCCAAAGAAATTTTCTAGAGGAAAAAAATTTTGAGCTGACCAGACGTTGCGGCAAATAAATGTAAAAAAAAATTTACTTGACTCAACCTAGCTCTGTGTAAAATCTACACTTATTATAGTATGAGTGTCGGACGAAACCGCAAAAAGTTGAGACCCTGAAGATGGTTTTTATTTAGTCTCTCAAATACTGGTTATGGTAACAGGTCTAAGTTTGGTAGTCTCTAATTTTTTAAGCTCAGCAAATTGGGTGTTAGCGATGAGTTTTCGCATTTGTGTCCGGGAATGGGACAAACAGATAAAAATTACCTCAATTTTTTCAGGTTACTCAATTTAAACATTGAGATGAAATTTCTTACATTTTCAAATAAAAATAGAGCTCCCTGGACACCTGGTGAATCTTGAAATATTAGAGTTTTAATGTTTTGAAACCGTTTGCAGCCCCAAAGGTTTAGTATTTTCAACGAGGTCTTTTGTCACATCATTTGTAAACAATTCCATTTTTAGCAGCGTTTGTAGCGTTCTCTTCGAGTTATCTGCATTTGAATTTATACTTTTAGTATCTCACCGCTCAATGCTAAAAACACTTCTTTCTTCAGTCCAGTCAAATGATCAAAAAACTGGGCTGCAAGACAGCCAAGTTTTCCCTCGGATTCCGCAAATGATCGGCCACCATCTTGAATTTAAGGGATGCAATCATATCGGTAAATATTGCTTATGCGTCAAAAATTATTGTCACAAAATTGTTATTAGGGAGGATTTACCTATGTATATCCAACAACTTTTGAGATTTTGTATCTTTCAAAAGTAACAATTTTTTCAAAAATGACACTTATCAGGGTGCAAAGGTTTTTTCGGTTTTACAACAAAAGGGTCAATCGGAAGAAAAATGGTTAGAATTCGTTATCCAATTTTCAAAAATCAAAGTGGCGGATCTAATATGGCGGACGCCCTTCATGTAAATTCATGGAATTTTCAATTATTTATGCGCATAATTAAAAAATTTACAAAAATATCGGCGCTGGTGGACCTTTAGCGCCTTCTGTATTCGTACCAAACATGCCCCCGATTTACCATTTTCTGTAACGTTTCCTCTACAAAAATGTAATTTCTGAAAATTTGTAACTCCTGAACAATGGGATTTTTTCACAAAAAAGTTCCAAACAAAAATTGTTGGATATATCCCCCGAAACACTTTTTGTAAGAACTATTTTTGAGGTAGATATGAGCTATATTTTAAAGAGATACATTATTTCATCCCTTAAGTTCAATATGACGGCCACTCGTTGGGGAATCCGAGGGGGAAACTTGGCTGGAGTGTTGTTGTAGTGGTACCCCCCTTTCTTACCTATGATTAACGTAATTTAAAGATGCCTACAGTTTCACTAAGAAAATTGCGTAATTTTTAAATTTTGAACTTAAAAAAAGATGTGACAATTTATTTTGCGCCAGTCCTCACAGTAAATAGAACATCTTGTATAACAAAAACTATTTATATTTTATCAACGTAAGATGTAGGCTTTTAGGCTTTCACAACAGGTTTCAAATTTCAACTGAAATCATAAGGGATTACGGTCGCTTTCCATCGTCGTGTCAGGGATCATTGCCCCAGAGCTTTCTACCAGCTTCTCTTTCATGTAACTGTCCCGCTAAGTATGTCAATTCAGTTATAGATGATATGTCCGGATTAAGTTTCACTGGACCAAGATTCCACCAGCATCTTTATTCGTTGTATAACTGCCGTTGTAGGTATGGGTTCAAATCCTGTTTTCTCCATGGATATTTGTGTGGTCAATTTATGGCTAAATGAGCTAGTTCTCGGAGCCAAAAATTACAGAATGGAACTATGTAATATATAATTTGTCCCAACTACACACTTAAAATTGATGTTCTCTCTAAAAAAATAATACTTTTCATGTTATAAGAAAATTTAGGTAGAAGAAAAAGTAATTACTAATATTTAGTGGGAACATTTAGTGGCGGGACATATAAATTATTATGATTAAAATAATTTTTTTTTAGGTGTGTCTCATCGGTGGCGGTGAACCCACAGTAAGAGTGCTTGGTAAAGGGAAGGGCGGTAGGAATCAGCACTTGGCATTGGCTTACTCTGTAGAAGTTAATAAGCGGGAAATACAATCGGCAGTTATTTCATTACTCTCTGGTGGAACAGATGGCATGGACGGTCCAACTGACGCCGCGGGAGCAATCGGAACTTCAGATTTAGTTCAGAAGGCGAGAGAAGAGAGTCTGGAAGCTCAGAAATATCTAGAGAACAATGACTCATATAATTTCTTTACGAAGTACTCAAGTGGAGAAAATTTGATTAAAATAGGACATACCGGCACTAACGTAATGGATATTCATATTTTATCAGTCTTTCCAAAATAAGAAAAGTTTTTATCATGTGCATCAAAAATGATGAGCCGGTTTTTTTTTTAAATGTAAGTATTGTAAAAATTGTAAAATTGTAAAAAATATATAAAAAAAAACTTGGCCTTTTTTGGATATGACTTTTATCTTTTATCTTGTCTGCCTTAATGAGGTTAAAAAGATAAGAAGGCTTTGATTTTATAAAAAAAATTCATAAAATATTACATCTTCCTAGAACTGGTAACTGTTAACCTCCCAGACAGCAAAGTCACGTCGCTGCAACGTGACTTTTTGGTCATCCCCAAAGTCTTATGACTTTAGCAATGACGGACAAATGACGGTAGGATGACGTGATTTTGAGACGTCGTACGTAATTTGACGTAGTAATAATTGAAATGAAAAAAGAAATCATTTAAAATTCTTACTGATTCGTTTTTGTGAAACTCGTCGAAGTCCGCCGTGAGATTGAAGAATCCTAGTTCATAAAATTGGTGCCGTTTTCTGGGGTATCTGCTTTTGTGTAAAAATATAATTCAAACATTTTTTCCCCAGTAAGGTCCTGATGGATTTTCAATTTTTGCTGCAGGCTGTCTCATAAATGCCCAGAAGGGGGCTTTCGAAATC
Organism: Malachius bipustulatus; assembly: GCA_910589415.1. Classification (NCBI taxonomy): domain Eukaryota; kingdom Metazoa; phylum Arthropoda; class Insecta; order Coleoptera; family Melyridae; genus Malachius; species Malachius bipustulatus. The sequence continues at coordinate 35,126,015 of OU342634.1, read as the reverse complement.
ATTTAAAATTCTTACTTTGATGCGTTTTTGTGAAACTCGTCGAAGTACGTCGTGCGATTGAAGAATCCTATTTTATAGAATTGGTGCCGTTCTCTCGGAAATCTGCTTTTGTGTCAAAAAAATGCAAAACATTTTTTCCTAGTACGGTCCTGATGTACTTTCAATTTTTGCAACAAGCTGTCTCATAAATGTCCAGAAGGGGGCTTTAGAAAATAATCAAAATTCTTACTTTGATGCGTTTTTGTCAAACTCGTCGAAGTACGCCGTGCGATGGAAGAATCCTATTTTATAGAATTGGTGCCGTTTTCTCGGAAATCTGCTTTTGTGTCAAAAAAAAAAATACAAACAATTTTTTCCCAGTACGGTCCTGATGGATTTTTAATTTTTGCAATAGCTGTCTTATAAATGTGAAGAATAAGGTGTTTTAGAAATTATTCAAAGGTCCTTACTTTGATTCGTTTTTGTGAAACTCATCGAAATAAGAAATAAATAATAAGGAGCATATTTCCTCGCATATTCCCTGTACATACTATCCGAATCTGGTGCCTTTTTCTCCGAAAATCGATCGAAAAATTTGCGTTTATGTCAAAAAATTTATTTCCTTGTTGGGCTTATCGGGTTTATATAAATAATTATTATAATTATTATTTTTATCTCGATGTCCTCTAGATGGCATCAACAATGTCGCATTAGTCATAAATCACTCTGTCAGTAAATTGCATTATGACACTAGTCCGTAAAATCACATATTTTTTTGCTCTGTTAGGTTTTGACAACTTTTCTGTATGGTTTTGTAATAGCCATTCGTGATACAAGTTGCAAAATGTTAGTGTTTTAAGCACGGAAGAAACCGTCAAACCGGACGTAAACTGTCAAACGAGGCCGAATACTGAGTTTGACAATCGTCAAAGGCTTAAACACTCTTTTGCAACGTGTCACACAAGATTTTTGTTAAATCGCCATGAAATAACAATTTATGAAATCTGAATCGTCAAGAAACGAGTCAAGAAGTATAAATTTGTGTGAATCCAAGGTTTAAGTATAGCTGCCCGAACTTTTCCTTATTTTAGCTTTATTATTATTATTTTAGCCATAGTTTTATTTATTATTGAAACTTCATTATTTATTGGTCTAGGTTTAGATAAGTCGTCATCTGCCTCCAAAGTCGACTAGATCCCGGAGTTTTCATAGTTAGTTAGTTTCATACTTAGTTTTAGTTCATAGTTCTATAAGTGAACCAAAAATCTGTCCTATTCCTAAAACAATTACCTATAAGTTTTAATTTTATAAAAAAAAAAATTTCACTAAATGCCGTCATAAGCAAAAACCATTCATCGAAGAACAAACAATATGACGTCATAATTGACGTCATTACGTGAAAAAAATTCCGTTTTTTTTAAAGGGAGAATAAAATTTTGGCATTTTGTTTCATTCAAAATTTTTTGTTTTCCTGATTTTTTTACACCTAAATTAGGTATACAAAAAATTTTGAATGAAACAAAATGCCAAAATTTTATTCTGTATTGTAACGTCCGCATAATATTAGCACCACGCGATTCTACATCAAAAACAGAACAAAAAAGTCCTCAACAGTTTTTTCTTGATGTACACAGATTTTAAGATATGGACAATTTAACGTTCTTAAATTTTGCAACACTGGCGCTGGTATAAAAATTAAGATAACTTATTAGACGTGAAGTCACCTCACTGGTATAGTGTGCCGTTGCTATGTAATCGAAAAAAGGTGCAACAAGACAAATGTCATGCTGCGACGTGTCAATGTTGCAATTTTTTTTAAGATTTTTTATTTTTTCAATTTTTTATTCAACAATTAAAACAGTTGCAATATTGATTGGAAGTATTGGAACTCAGGAAATCAAATTATTCCTAGTTTTGAAATGTTAATTAAAACTATTTTTACCAAAAAAAAATTTAAAATTTTGGATAATTTGGCTATTTTACTTCTTACTTAAGAATTTTTTAATAATATAAAGCAATATTTTTGAGTATTAAAAAACTTCAAATTTAACCTACAATGGTCGATAACTTCGTTATTTGAGGTCTAAGAGCTAAACAGTATTAAAACTTTATGTTCTGTTTTTGATGTAGAATCACGTGGTGCTAATAGTATGCGGGCGTTACAATACACCCTGTATGTCATTAAATATGTCAATAAATTACATGAAAAACACAATGGCAATCATTAGAACACAATTCTTAGAAGTTTACCATGAAAAAAAGGTCCTAGTGGCTTTAAAAATTTTTGAAAAGTCAAATGATACCTAGCTCAGGACGACTTAGCTTAGACTCAAGTTCATTACTGATCTAATGCCAAAGACAAGAAAAACACTGCTCAAGACATGGATAGCCATTTCGCTCTTATTGGAGCTCATCGGCATGCCCCACAAAGCAGATTGGAATTCCCTAAGTCTAATGATAACTTCAGCCTATCACCCACAAATTTTCTTTCTCTTATTCATATGATATTTTGCTCGAGATTTTCTCTTCTAATAATTAAAATAAGAAAACTCGATTTTTCAGTTTTTTCAGGATATTTCAGTAACAGATGAAGAAAACAAATTTTTTTCAGATTACTAATCAACATAAAAGTACGCAGCTTTGTCCCAAGATAATCGACTTCGTATCCTCTAAGATAAATGAGAATTGAATTTACCGCTAAAAACGGGCACTCGTTATTTTCTCCAGACAAATGTTAGAAAAGTAAATGAGAAATAATAAAAGAGAAGAAGAGAGAAGAAATAAGAAAAATTACAAATTCGGTAATTAATTTAAGACAGAGATGAGTTGAAACTATTAAGAAAAGCTCAGAAGAAAATTTATTCAGAAGAAAAAATATGCTCGTACACTATTGTCGTTATAGGAACCCGAAACACTACTTCGTAACCAGATGTAAATGCAAAGTTGCGAATGCATCGCAAATGTCCTCATAAGATTAAACGTCATAATATATGAAACTCAATATGAATTTTGATTTTTGAATTCTGAATCGTCAAGAAAAATTTGTGAACGCTATAGGGTATTTTATATTGTCAAAGTGCAGGCTCATGGAGGTTCATGAAAACTTGCTTTTAATTATTGTCATTTACGTATATGTCACTTTTAAGCATAAGTGCGTTAAAGTATATGTGGAGTATGTGGAGTGGTGTATGCAACTTTATGAAACGATGGAACAAAAATCACCTAATTTTTTGCTCTAGACTTTCCTGCATGTTTTGCAAAATCACTTAGGTATTTATTAATAATTTTACATAATACAATAATATTATGTAGAGTGGGAAATCATCGATTTTAAATTATTATTAATTTATGATTTTACGGAATTGTATATGTACCTAATGTTCGCTGTTTAATTTTATTGTTATTGAAAACTGTAATAAAAGTTGTTGAAATTGCTGTAGCTTTTAATAACTCAAAAGCACGCGATTGTGTTTCAGTTATGCTTTTTAATGGATAAAACATTGACTATAATGCAGGAAAAATAAAAAAAAATTAATAACTTCCATCGCTCATTGTTTACGATATCATTGCAATAGAAGAAAAAATATAGATCGATAGTTAGACAGGTACTTTTGGTGGTAGGTGCATGGTGAAGGTGCACACTTAAGTGTTAATTCATATCCATAGAACTATTTCTGTCATCAAGTAGTTTCAATACCTACCGAATTTTTTATAAATTAATTACAATATAATAGATTTATAAGTATAATAAAGGTATTGATGAACTCATTCCCTCCAACTTTGAAGTTGAAGTTTTCTGTTCCGAAGGCAGACGAACAAAACCGAATCGATAAACACATGTGCGAGTCGTGGCCTGCGCTTCATTCTTGGCGATCTTGCTCACTTCGACTTTGAATCGTGTGTTGCCTGCCTCAGACTCGGCTTTCAGTCAGCTTTCGGCGTTTTCAGTGCTGCGCGCTCCAGTTTCACAGCTGAGCTGACGTGATGAGTGTTGCATGTTTTCCTATCGAAAAGACTTTCAAAATACGATAGAAATGTCGCGAATTTTGACTGAATTTCGTGTTTTTCCCGTTATGCTAGTTTTGGTCGTCGTCATCCTGGCCACTGGTGACACGCAATTGCTAATCAATGTCAAAAATCAGGTAAATTTTCTTAATTACTCCGTATAACCTCTAAATCCTTTATTGATAAATTAATTTTGCTAATTTGATGGATTTTGAGAAGGGTATTATTTATTTGTGATTTGTGAACTTACTCAGGTGCTGTTTATATTTTATTTCTGAAAATATTTTGAACATTTTTAAATTTTTTACAACAAGATTAATAGGCAATTTACAATACCTACAAGTATTTTGTTTACTTAACAGTTGGTACCCACTTGGTACCCATCAACCTATTTTTTCGCATGTCAATAGTGTGTAGTGTTTTCATTTTATTTATATTTAAATATTTATATATTCATTTATTTATTTCGAAATGCATTCCTATTTAGGTATGTATTTAGGTATACTTTATAAAAAATTAATCCCAAATATTGGGTACCTACAAAAGAAATAAAAAAGAATTTTTCATTCTCCCCTTTACGAAAGTGTAACTTTCTGTCTTGATAAGGCAACCGAAAGCGAAAGTAAAACATCCTAGGTGATAGGTTGCTAGGTCAGGTCAGGTCAGGTCAGGTCAGGTCAGGTCAGGTCAGTCTCCCCTTGCCATATTGAACCACGGATTAAGAAGAAATGAGTAAAATAATACGATTCAGTGATAACAATGGAATTATTGTAAGGTTCCATGTTTTTAACATTACCATAGTAACGATAGTTTTAAGTTATTAATTTATGACACTGTCAAGTTTAAAACTCTGTACCGCTATAATTTCAGAATCTTTGATCGTAGTTTAGTTCAAAATGAATTTCATTCAAGAAGCTGCAAATTCCAGTAAATCTTTCTGGAACATTTAATAATAATTAATTGTATGTTCCAGAAAGATTTACTGGAATTTTTATTGTAGTTTTACATTTAATTTTCCATCTAAATAAACGTTAATCAAACTGCATGACATTTCTACTTTTTTGTCCAGGCCACGAAAGTTTTTCATAGCTAGCAACCACCTAGCAACCTATCACCTAGGATGTTTTACTTTCGCTTTCGGTCGTCTTATCAAGACAGAAAGTTACACTTTCGTAAAGGGGAGAATGAAAATAACTATTTTTAATTGATCTTCAATTTAAGTTTCTTTTTTATTACCTACTTCTGAAGTCAACGTTCACTTGACTACCTACTTAGATAGGTAAGTATTTGAGAAAAAGGAAAACTTAAAGATTTTTTTTTAAATAACAAACTATTAAGTATAGGTACCTACTTACGCTATGGCCTTATTTGCTTAGAAGCAGTTAGGGTAGGTACCTCAACCTATACAGTGTGTCCAGTGTAAGTGGCATTACATGGGGATCTTGGAAACGGCAAGAGATACAGGGTCGGTTAAATTAGAGAAAAGTTGCACAATTCAATGCTTAATGAGAATCTGAATTTTTTTCTTTGAATATTTCCAGTCGTTGCTAAAATATCCTGAAACAACTGAAAAATCAAAATTTCTTATTTTAGCCATATCTTTTTTATTATTGGGAAATAATGAATTATTTTTTGTAGGTTTACAGAAATCGTCAAAAGCTACCCATTTGACATTACAAAAATTTTCAAAGCCGACTAGATCTCAGAGTTTTCATAGCCAACTCTTGTTTTTCTTATGGCCGCCATATTGGTTTTTTATGTCGTTCGGTATGAAATGAATCAAGGAAACCAAAAATTAATAACATTAAAAAAAAATTTCAAAAATTGTGTTATTTTTTTTTTTTAAATAAAGAATAAAATTTTTGAAATTTTTTTTTTAATTTTATTAATTTTTGGTTTCCTTGATTTATTTTATACCGAACGACAAAAAAACCAATATGGCGGCCATAAGAAAAACAAAAGTTGGCTATGAAAACTCTGCATGAGATCTAGTTGGCTTTGAAAATTTTTGTAATGTCAAATGGATAGCTTTTGATGACTTATGTAAACCTACAAAAAATAATTTTATTATTTCCCAATAATAAAAAAGATGTGGCTAAGATAAGAAATTTTGATTTTTCAGTTTTTCAGGATATTTCAGCAACGACTGGAAATATTCAAAGAAAAAATTCAGATTCTCATTAAACATTAAATTGTGCAACTTTTCTCTAATTTAACCGACCCTGTATCTCTTGCCGTTTCCAAGATCCCCATGTAATGCCACTTACACTGGACACACTGTATACAGGGTTCCCAAAATCTCCCAATACGGGAAACTTTCTTATTTTGCCAGATACAGAAGGGTAAACAAGCAAAGCTGGGCACAATTTGATGCTTTATTAAGAAGCGGAAACTAATTTTTTGAAACATTCAACCATTACTGAAATAGGCTGAAAAAACTTAAAAAGTGAAATTTCTTATTTGTGACATATCTTTTCTATTTTCGAAAATTAATTGATGATTTTTCGTAGGGTTAGGTAGGTACATATTAAAAAAGTCGTTAAAAGCTAGATCCCAGAATTTTTATAGTCAATTTATGTTTTTCTTATGGCCGCCAAATTGGTTTTTCATCTCATTCGGCATTTAAAGAAATCATGGAAACCAAAAATTAATAACATTCAGTACACAAAATTTAAATAAAAAATTTTTTGATTCGTTTTTCGAAAAAAAAATGTTCACCCAAATACGTAAGTACCTAACATTAATGTGAAGTTATTTGACTTGCCTTATGGTTTCTTAGTTTTTATATAATACGAGTATAAGACATAAAAAGTTGTATTTTTTCCGAAAAAAAAAAAAAATTTATTTTTGTTATTTTCTAAACTTCAAGAGCACATGATATTTCGATGAGCATGATATTTCGAAAACCAAAAGTTTTTTGTGAAAAGTTTCGGCAAAATCCGTTAGATATTCACATAATGTAATGTCAGTCATGAAAGAAATAATTTTTTTTTATATTACAGGCGGCCAAAAATGGGTACCCTCGTGGGTAACTTTTTTTAACTTTTGAAATTTCAACTTTTGGCTCATTTTTCTCAGTGAAATTTTGAATTTGAAATATTTTGACTACGATATTAGCGAAGATATTAGTTAATATTTTTTATAATTGGCTAAATAAATAAAATAAAATTAATAAAAACTAAAGCCAGGAGCGAAATTTTCGAATAAAAAAAATTCTGTTGCATTTTTCCATGTTTTTAGTGCAAAGCGTATTCGATACGAAGAAACCATTTAGGAAGTTCAAGTGGGTAATAAAATTAATAAAAACTAAAGCCAGGAGCGAAATTTTCGAATAAAAAAAATTCTGTTGCATTTTTCCATGTTTTTAGTGCAAAGCGTATTCGATACGAAGAAACCATTTAGGAAGTTCAAGTGGGTACCTATAATTTCTATTTCCTTTAAATTATCTTGAATGAATTTACCAGCTATTTGGCCGAACTAATATTCTAAATGGAGTTTTAGAGATTCAAAATTGTTCGCAAATAATCGTTCTGGCTTAAAAATACTATACAAACACTATACCTAGGTATATGGGAACGGCTCATCTACAAACGAGCGAATATCTCGTCTTTAAATTAGATAATTTTAGTTATAGCCAGAATTAACTTTGACAGAAGTTGATTTGGAACTCGATTTGGCATCTCCAAACAAAAAATTTTGGAGTAAGAGCCAGTCTACCGTAGTAAGCGTCAGTGTCGGTAACATAGGTACCCTACTGCCATGCATAATAATATACATGACTTAATTATGGTCTTGTATAATTATTGGTCTTGGTGCCCCTTTAGACTAGTTTTCATCTCAAAAAATTTCATAGTGCGTATAGTAAGATCTATTCGCCGCCATTATATGAGTCTCTTTAATTTGTCGCCAGTGATGGTCGACCCGAAATATGTACTCAAATTCTCGTACCACCTCCAAAAATATGCTAATTCACTGTGATGTTTTGTTCCACGTTTGGATTTTTGGAAGCTATCCTTTTATTTGGTCCTTCAAAGAAGATTTTTTAACATCTCTGATGAAATGGGCTCCTGTGTCTGCATCATCCGCAAACGCTGACATAGGCTTCGTACCATCCGCGCATCAGTAAAGCGTGTTGTTAATTTGGGCGTCCTCCCTTAAACCATATTCCAGGGCTAAGTTAAAAAGTAGAGGGGATAAATGATCGCCTTGTGTGTATTTTAAGGTCTCTTGTTCCCGATTCTTATTTTTGCTGAGGTGTTTTTACGGGGTTTTATGAGGTTTTACAGGGAATGTCCATTTCCGTCATACCTTTCCAAAGGAGCCTCGATTGACTGATTGCTACGCCTGTTGTAAATCCAAGAATACACTGTATCGCGAGATAAGAACGAACAGCATGGGGTTCTCGGAAACCGTGGGAGATACAGGGTCGGTTAAATGGAGAAAAATTTGGTCAACCAGAAGAACAATGCAATGGCAAAAGGACATTTTGAAAATTATGTTCGATTATTGTATTAGTTCGAACAATACGAAATTTCCTTTTTTTTTTTCTTTTATTTATTGACGTTATTATTGAAGACTGGGAAAAATTGAAACCACATTTTAATTATTGCAGTTTGTCTTCTTCTTCTTTAGGGTTTATGGCCTTTAGCTTTTACCAGCTATTTGGCCAGGAAATATTGAAGTTTGCAGTTTTGACAAGCTTTATTTTGGCGATTTCAGTTGTTTTTAGTGTATTTTTTAACAAAAAAATACACTATTGAGGACGACATCACTTTTTTTTATCTGACGAGTCATATTTGCAGGGCCGGACTGAAATTCGAATTTTTTAAATACGGACCTGGATTTCTAATTGCAAAAATGGAAAGACATTCTAATTCTGAATTTAATGATATGTCACACTTATGTCCGTATTCATCAAACTTCAAAATATAACTCTGGGGTTATATTTTGAATTTTCTGACAGCTGATTGGTCTAATGCTCAATCCCTACGAACGCTACGAATTTTGAACCAATGACATGTTCCAAAATATAACCCCAGGGGTTATATTTATTGATGAATACGGGCCTTAATGATTAATAAGGTTAAAATGAACTGATGATGTCAATAGCTATTATAGTCCGAAACACGCGTTTGAATCACTATTATGTGTGGCATATCCTTAAATTAAGAATTAAAAAATCTTTCAATTTTTGCAATAAAATATCCAGGTCGGTATTTAAAAAATCGTATATCAGTCCTACCCTGCAAATATCAATCGTGAGATAAAAAAAACTGACATCGCAAAAATAAAGCTGGCCAATAACTGCAATGAAAATATGGTTTAAGTTTTTCCAAATCTTCAATAATAACGTCAATAAATAAAAAATTAAAATTTTCTTTTTTTTTCAAAATAATTCGAAAATCAAAAATAATTTTTAATCTCTTTTTGCCATTGCATTGTCTTTCTGGTTGCGCAATTTTTCCCCCATTTAACCGACCCAGTATCTCCCACAATTTCGAGATCCTTATGCTGTTCATTCTTATCTTGGACACAGTGTATATGTACTCGTATATGGCGAACGTCGGACGTCTCTATATTAAATGTCCAGAATTTTCCGTGGTCTGTCGTATGGTGAATATCCGATCGATTGTAGATACAGAAGAGAACTAAGTGAGAATTTTTTGTAGATCTCTAGATTCTCATGCTTACCACGTATTTCAAATGGGATAGCTTGGATTGTTTTTTTTTCACATCTCAGCTTTCAAGATTCGTAATTTTTTGTGAATAAACTTCTACGGTTTATTAAAAAGAAATTGTAAGATATTTTGGTCAGTTTTTTCAATGTCTGCCTATAGGATGATGCACTTGAATAAAATTAATTTCATGTTGCCCTTTATGGAGAAGAAAATTTGTGCTGCTCTCTCAAATGTCACAAAAGTTCTATGCCAAAAAATTGGTTAATTTCGAGGTTTCAATAACTATAGGAATCATTTTTTTACTGCTGGTATTAGTATGAAAAACAAGTTCGGAATACAAGGTGTCCAGGTATGAGTGTAAGAGCTACACGTGGTGACCTTCCTTGGACTATTTTGAGTAAAAAATCTTAATACAATAATGCTCTAAACGTCTTCACGGTGCCACAGGAGGTCATCAAAGTTAGAAATTCTGGGTCACAAATATGCATATTATTGAACTTCTATTTCCTTTTGCAGTTACGGTTAACATTTTCAAAGACTTTTGCAAAGTCTTATTTCATTTAATTTTCGTCAGTGCAATTATTAACTTTTTTAACATTTCTAAAAAAAAAAATTAGGAAATGTTAAAAAAGTTAATAATTGCACTGTTACAAAAATTAAATGAAAAAAGACTTTGCAAAAGTCTTTAAAAATGTTAACCGTAACTGCAAAAAGAAACAGAAGTTCAATAATATGCATATTTGTGACCCAGAATTTCTAACTTTGATGACCTCCTGTGGCACCGTGAAGACGTTTAGAGCATTATTGTATTAAGATTTTTTACTCAAAATAGCTCAAGGAAGGTCGCCACGTGTAGCTCTTACACTCATACCTGGACACCCTGTATAACAGCGAGCTTAAACGGATTAAAAAGTCTTCTGTTTTTTTATACAAAGTGTGGAATAAAAAAATGAAACTCATTTTTATAACGTATCAAAAAATCCCAATATTTATTCATTATTCCATACATAATTGGCGCGCATATAACGTTTTAAGAGGACTAAAAAACATTACATTTCAGGGCGTAGGTATATTTGAATAAACAAATAGAATTCCCGGTAAACGGTGCAGATATGTTGAAAAAATCCAATTATTTAATTTTATTTGTCACCAATCAGAATTTTTATTTGAACGAAATCCCCGATAAAAATACATATTTACCCAAGGAATTTGTATCTTTGTGCAGTGGATTACCAGTGGCACATATTACATGCCTGAAAGCTTCAGTTTTCTATGTGTGGAATCCCTTTAGCGCTACTAACGACAAAACAGATTTTCCGTGTAATGATTCTTTTGTTTATTTAATAATTGCCTGTCTTCATCAGTTACCAGATTTAATATCGGTTAGGGTTAAGAACACACATGTTACGTAGGTATTTCATTATACAGGGTGTCCTATCGTATGTAATTCTTGCGAAAAGTATACTTTATAATTAAATTGGAGTATTTTATTCGCGGCACGTTCATGAATAATTTAATGCTCTATTTTATAATGGTCTAATCAGCATGTTTGTAGTTAGCTTAATTAAGCGTGCGGTCGCCGATAAACTAATTAAACAAAAAAGTATCTTTTTTATATCAATAAACTCTAAAAACAACATTATAAATCCGACTGTGAAATTAGAAATTGAAAATTCATAAAAAAAATGCGATTAATTGCAGATAATGTCAATTTAATCAGACATAATTTATGATGATTTTTTTTGTTAGTATATGTCGAGGTAAATGTGGTAAAAGGCACTATGACTGTCAAGTGTCCCTGTTATTTATGACCGATGGAGAGAATGAAGTTCTGTGAAATAGGAACTAGGTAGAAATCTTCTAGAAATCTTCTACAGGTATACAGTAAACAAAGTTGGCTGTAACTATTGTGAGCTTAAAGTTGTAAACTATTGCCATAGTGACGGTGTAAAACGGTAACCATAAATTCTACTCTCGGTTCTACTAAATATCAGAATTGTTCCGCGTTTTGCGCATGTTCGAGAACGCGTTGCTACTAGAGACACGTCAGTGAAGCTCCTAGATGACTTCGATGACAGTTCAGGGAACTATATAAGAACCGCCGTGGCTGGAGTAGTCAGTTGTAATTGGAAGTTGAAGGAAGACTGAAGTCAGTGTCAGTAATATTTAGGCTATTATTTTGGCCGCAATGCCACATATTTACCTTATACAGGGTTACTGGTAACTGGATACATTCCTTTGGTGACCTGATAAAACAAGAGGTAAGGAGTAAATTAACCCCAACATGCACTATACAAAACTCAATAGATTTTGAGATATTTCGATTTTCAACTTTTCTTGAAAAAATGGTTTCAGATGTCTTGAAATGTAATTTTCAAAAAATCTACTTTAACTTTTTGATTTTTTTTTTGCTGGAATACTTGTTCAATATATATATATATATATTTATATGCTCAGGATAAAAAAAATATCCTGAGGTATTTCGATCGTGTGAAAATTTCAAAGAAACACTTTCACAAACTTTTTTTTTAATAAGATTTAAAAGTTTTTACAAGTTATTTTCGCAAAATTGTCAAGGCAACTTGCGTACAAATTGTTCGAATCTTGTACAAGAATAACAGAATCTCCCCGCTATGTACCGTTACCGAGGAACAAATTCTTAAGTCGGGACGTTTAAAAAAAAATACGGCCCTGAACGGGGGTCTTAAAATTCTCGGATCCGGTCCATTTTCAATAGGTCGTATTTGGGGGTCACGAGCTTCGTCCCTACCAAGTTTCGTCCCGATCGGTAAAACTTTCAGACACTTAGAGTGGCTATTACTAGGCTATTCCCGAAATTCCCGAAAAAATGACACTTCCCGGGAACGGATCCCGCTCATTTTCAATGGGCATCGTGCCACGGTGCGCCTCTTCAATCGAGCCAAATTTCAACTTTCCCACATGAAAACTGGCGGCTCTATAGAGTGTTTCCTAGCAAAGTCACAGAAGTTTCGTAAGTATACGTATTCTTGTGCCCGAAAAATGTCTGTCTGTCGGTCTGTCTGTCTGTGACTTTGCTAGGAAACACTCTAGAGCCGCCAGTTTTCATGTGGGAAAGTTGAAATTTGGCTCGATTGAAGAGGCGCACCGTGGCACGATGCCTATTGAAAATGAGCGGGATCCGTTCCCGGGAAGTGTAATTTTTTCGGGAATTTCGGGATTGTTCGGGAATAGCCTAGTAATAGCCACTCTAAGTGTCTGAAAGTTTTACCGATCGGGACGAAACTTGGTAGGGACGAAGCTCGTGACCCCCAAATACGACCTATTGAAAATGGACCGGATCCGAGAATTTTAAGACCCCCGTTCAGGGCCGTATTTTTTTTAAAACGTCATTTTACTGACATTTTACCTGACCTGACCTGACCTGACCTGACCTGACTTGAGGATTTGTTCCTCGGTAACGGTACATATAACGGGGAGATTCTGTTATTCTTGTACAAGATTCGTACCTTGTTAGATAGCTACTACACTAGGGAAGTTTTTAAAACAATTTGTACGCAAGTTGCCTTGACGATTTTGCGAAAATAACTTGTAAAAACTTTTAAATCTTATTAAAAGAAAAAGTTTGTGAAAGTGTTTCTTTGAAATTTTCACACGATCGAAATACCTCGGGATATTTTTTATTCCAGAAGGAAGCATAGTATTGAACAAGTATTCCAGCAAAAAAAAAATCAAAAAGTTAAAGTAGATTTTTTGAAATACATTTCAAGACATCTGAAACCATTTTCTTAAGAAAAGTTGAAAATCGAAATATCTCAAAATCTATTGAGTTTTGTATAGTGCATGTTGGGGTTAATTTACTCCTTACCTCTTGTTTTATCAGATCACCAAAGGAATGTATCCAGTTACCAGTAACCCTGTATAAATCCCTTACCACACATTCCCCATCTTCGACATCGTCAATGGTTTAATACTCAAGACTTCTAAACAGAAATTTCAGGAAACAGATCAAAATAAAGAAGATGGCAAATGTAGCCAGAGGAACCAAGTACCAGCAGCTTACGTACAATAAGGGGTAACGAAAGAGAATTATTGCATAGAAGTATTTTTACAGTCAACAGAATTTCAGACGAGGGGAAACCTCGGGGGAAACAGAGAGGGTCCTAGACTTGATGTGCTCACGAAATAAAGAGTTTAGGGTCGAAGATCACTGGAGTCTAGAACAATCATCGAGTGAGTTTTTTCAGGAAAAATCTTCAAATCATCAGTATACAACAGATACTTGACTCCAAGACCATTGATGATGTCATTATTAAATATTTGGAGCAACTGAAGAAAATTGATTTGGACTGTAGTGAACATTGAAACTTATAGAAATTGCAAGACCAGAGGAGTCTCTGCGATCATAACCAAGCCCTAAAACTTCCCAAGACAATGACGGAGATCTTCGGTTTGTGCAGTGAAATTTTGATGATCATGGCTGTGGCCATGTTTAATAAGAAGTCAGGTTTGATTGACTCATCAGTGAACCGTGGAGGATTGGTATTTGGTATTTTAACTAAATATGAGAGATGGTTTATTAGGTCCCAAACACTGAAGCCAGCGGGCTTATTGTATTTCTCACATTTAGATTCTCCTTGATTAGAAGAGCTCCGTTCCTTTGACAAGGTTTAGCAGCCCACTAACCAAGGTTTTTTCCGCCAGATGGCTCCCGGGACTGATTGGTCCCAGGACCGCATAGCGCGTTCGTGCGAGTGCTGGACACTCGAATATCACATGAGAAGCTGTCTCGTCTTCTTCATTGCAGAGTCTACAAATTGGGTCTTCTCTGTATATCCCCAGTTTATGTAGGTGTATTCTTAGGTGGCAGTGTCCTGTGAGAAGACCCACCACCGTTCTGATCTGCATTCTATTTAGTTGCAGTATCTGTCTGGCAAGGTTTTGAGAGGGCTCCTTGATCATCACCTTACCATGTTGTTTCCTGTTATACGGTTCCAGTGTGCTCTATGTTGTGTTCTTATCCACTGAGCCACCGCCCCGCGTACAGTGTTCTTTGGGATGCCAAACACTGGTTCGGGCCCAGTGTAGTTTATCCCAGCGCCTTTCTTGGCTAGTTGATCTGCAGCCTCATTACCAGGCGTCCCACGGTGACCCGGAACCCAAACTAGTGTCACCACGTTACACCTGGCTAAGTCAATGAGGTCTTGCAGGCAATCCCAGACCAGTTTTGATCTGATTTCATAAGCTGCAAGGGCTTTCAGGCTAGCCTGACTGTCGGAGAGGATGTAGATTTCCCTACCTCGATAGTTCCTTCTGGTATTCTCTCCAACGCATAGCCTAATTGCATTTATTTCGGCCTGGAAGATGCTGGTATGAGTCCCCAGTGGCACGTAAATATTGCATCCGGGGAGGATAGTTGTTACTATTCAATAGGAGAGCCTGGTTTTATTCGTCAAGAGGTGCTCGTTTACTTTTAGTAGTTTGCAAACATGACGTCAAACTATTCTCTTCCTATCTGACGTTTCGAATCACCGAGTTAAGTGACCGTAGCGAGTTTAATTACTCACACCTCGTACCTCGAAGGCCTCTCGGAGATCGCTTGGTTTTCAGATTCTATCATCCCAACACCAAATAAATAATATAATTGCATTTCCTCTATTCCTGTCAATAAAGAATAGTTTCATTAAACCAAAACGATAAAGGATAATATCTCCTTTATTTTGTTTATTATGTATTCACCGCATATCGTAATATTT
This sequence comes from Malachius bipustulatus, assembly GCA_910589415.1. Lineage (NCBI taxonomy): Eukaryota > Metazoa > Arthropoda > Insecta > Coleoptera > Melyridae > Malachius > Malachius bipustulatus. The sequence continues at coordinate 35,110,618 of OU342634.1, read as the reverse complement.
TCGAACGTATTGGCATTCCAGAATATATGGATACTGGATAGTCCATAAAAATTTGAGAAAATGACTTACCCATACAAGATAAGATCGTCGGCATACAGCCTAGGGTGGTGCGTGAATTACTTGGAAATCATGTCTCCATAGTCTCCTGATTTAAACACAATCTAATACGTGGGATGAGCTGAGTAGACTCATCTAGAGGGATGTCACGTGTGTGGTTTTTGAAACAAGACAACCTAATATTCAGTGTATATTCGGCTTATTTAGTGCCATACATGGCAGGTGTAATGAACTTAATAATGTTTAGTAGGATAGTAGGTGTTTGGATGAGTATATGGTAAATGTTATGCAAGCGTCAAGTAGGTATAGCAGGATTATACACTTTATAGCAAGAGTTTCATGTTTTTGGATTTTATAAGGTTAGAAAGTCATAACAACATAAAGTCATTAGCTTATTTTTATTTAACTTGTAACGACTCATCGGCGTTACATCTGTCTTAAAATAATAACTAGTTTGGAACAGTTAGCGACCTCTATTTCCCAGCGACCGTACCTAGAATATTGAGTTCTGCCTATACGAGTTCATAAATTCGTAAATTCGTCACAAGCAAACAGTGACCTGAAACGCGTAACAAACGGAAAAGGAGGGTCAAGCGCAATGAGAAAAACTCATTAAATAAAGAAATACACAATGAGACGCGAATTTCTAATTAGTTTAGAGGATATCACCTGAGAGTAGAGAGTATGTGGATTTGCTGAAAATGACGTCATGATGGGAGATGCCGGGAGAACACCCGGAACGCCAGATGAGCAAGGACTCCTAGGAGAATCCCAAAGCGGACCAAATCTATTAATTTTTCTCTAATGATCTTTAAATATCTAAAATAACTTTTATCTTATCTAATCGCGTTTTAATTAATAATCCGGAGTTATCTCTACAACGCGACGTATCAGAAAACGGACATCTGAGTTTAATTAATGTGTGAATTATAATAATCGCGACATCGGCCATTTTGCGAAGCTACCTACCTACACCTGTAAAAAACATCAGATTTTACCTTAAAGCCAATCGTATCTTTAATTAAAACCTTTTTTCTACTACTTTTTCCCGGAAGTTGACTTATTGAAAGACATTTCACCTGGATGTGGAATTCGGGAATTATTAATATTTGAATACTGTTTCGACATAATTAAATTACCTTGTTAGGTATAAATTTAAGGTCACAAACTTTTGTGAAGCGACGGCAGAGTTAACTCAGCTAGAGTCTTATAATTTAAACTGTCAAATGAAAAATTAAAATATTTAGTTAGCTTAGGATATTATTCAGGAAACATCAAAATTCAAAACTAAATGACGCATCTGGCATCCCACTCTATTACCTTTATATCTATTTAAATTACCACTCTTTATGTAGGAGATAGTTTCACATTAGTGCAGGAATTTGGCGCCTAATTTGAACTCTCTACTTTGGTGTGGGTGTGCATGAGAAGATAAGAAACGTATCTTGCATCGATGTATTTATATTATTATCGTCTCTTTCTCTCTTACCTTAAATACTGTATCTTTACTTTCTCGTAATATCTTTTTACTTTCTCGCACCAGCCCCTATATCAACTTGCGGAAAGAAGGTCTTAGTAAAACTTTTATTAAACGAATCTTTACATATAACCGGGCAACGTATTATTAGGATTAATAAACTTAACAATATAAAACACTTAGCGGTCCTAATCGCTCAATACCACGCACTTGTCCTCCCCTGCATAATTCGCTGGCGAGACTCCAAATGTCACGAAGTTTGGTTCCGACGCTTTCCCTTCTTTTGTGCTAAGCACTGATGTACCATTACGTGTAAAGAATTAATTCCCTACGTTTGACGTAAATAATGCGTAAGAATGTAAACAATGCGTAAATAATGTAAAGAACGTATAAAATACGTAAAGAATGTAAATAATAGTAAATAGGGTTATGTTATATGTTGTTTTGGTTTTATTTTGATGTTTTCTTACTTGAATAATAATTGTTCATGTATTATTGTTTAATATTATCTTTACCTCGAAAAAGTCCATGTAAAGAATGAATTCTTTACCGGTAAAGAATCGTGTTAAGAATAAGAGGTAAATTTATACGACACATCATTGGTGCTAAGCGATGATCATATTTCCACAATTATTTTCATGACTTAGCCGGAACATTTTTTTCAAAACGGGAGTTCTCTGAAAGGAACTTAATTTACTTCGACTAACTGCAAATCAAGATGGACGGGACTCATAAGTTAGCAATATCAGACCAATTCCAAGACACTTATCTTTATCTGAGGATGCAGTGAAAACTGATAGTACTCCACCCGTCGGAAACATAATGGCTTATACGGCTTTGCGCGAGTTAACGACCACTAGCAATACTGTCTAACACTTACGCCAGAGTATGCCCGAAGATTTCTGTGATAATAACTGTCCCAAGTTGGGTTTCAAAGTGTTACTTTTGCCTTTCGCCCTATTTTAAATTATTTCTTCCATATTTTGAGACATTTTTCCTTTCATTTTTATATATCTATGGAGCAATCTGGCGATCTCTCCCTTTGACGTTGTCGAGTTCGAGAGTCGCAATGAATAAATAAAAACATGACACCAGGTTTATGACTCTCGTGAGGTTGACCTCTCACTGCCTAAGGGAGACAAATCCTCTCGAAATTCAGTGAAATCCTCTCGAAATTCAGTGCACCCGGGCGTTTCACCCGAAGGGATCGATTCTCGGAAGCTTAATGAGTCCTGGGATCAACCCGCACCCTTCGACTAGAGTCCGATGATACACCTTTATAAGGCTTCGGTGCTTCCGCGGCCCTCCCCATGTGAACACCGCAACTATAGAATGCGTTTCTCAAGAAGTTTGTCTCTGGCTGCACCTGATTTTAGTTGATTTAACTTTACCAGGAGGTCTTTCTTACCCCGCCCTCTCCTTCCTTCAAGCTTTGAGATGATGTTCTTTTCTAGTCTACTCACCCACCACCGGATACGAAAGTGATATCGGGGCAGGCAGTAGAACTCCTGACTAATTGGAACTACTGGAAGCACCACAGACCACAGAAGAATAAAAATATATGTTCTTCTTTGGAAGCACTGTCTGTTTCGTCTCATTACAGCCCTCTCCCTTCGATATTCTCTGGTACCCTTCTCCCCGCCGCACTAAGTCTTTCAACCGATGCGCGCGTCTCCTTCTGTTATTCCTAAAATTCGTATCTCTGCGCGTATCAAAAAAATTGAATTGGAGTGCCGTATGAATGATTTATTGCATTGTTTTAATATGATTTTCAGTTGGAAGTGCATACGCTGTACACTGACGTCTAAACGTTTTGGGCAAGGATAAAGCTGCTTTATTCAATATCTCAACTCAACAACTACAAAGTTCACTAGGTATATAGGTAGGTAGGTACTTGGAAAATGCACGCTAATGGAAAGCTTGCAAGGCTGTTGCATGTCCTGGCAATTGATTTAGACAGCGGCCATCACCGGGGGGAAGATACCGACTCGTACTACATGCAAAAAGCGATCCCATCACTCGCCATAAATATTAATCGCCCCCATTAAGATTCCATCTGGCCACCTGCGGCGCGGCTCGTCATGGCCGCCCCCTGACACCACCATTTTCCGCCTGCCTCTATCCAGTTAATTCACCGAACGTTGCGGGAAAATTAAACAATCCAGATTATGCAATTTTTCCATTGCCTATAGAAATACTGTGAAAAAAATTGATGGTTTCGATGTTCTTTTGTCAAATACCGAAGTATTTAAGAACACGTAGGTATACCGTGTGAGTATATTGCGTACCTATTTATGTATAGGCGAATTGAAATCCATTGTTTTTATGGTAAACTCATCATTTTCGTCAAGCATCATAAAAATGTCGTCGGCAACATAAGTGTTGCCAAGTAGTCCTCGCGTCACTCTGTAATAACAGGAAAGTATACAGGGGGATTTATGAGCATGATAAATCTATGACAATTTTTTTGCCAACAGGTTCGAAGGTACAGGGTGTTTTGTATGTATGGGCATAAGTTTTATGCTGATATCTTTGCAACGGTTTGATCTCGGGTTTGATGCAATCCAATAAAATTTGGCAGGAACACTCATCTACCGAGGCACTTCAAGATGTCCTATCGGCAAATTGAAAATTTAGGACCGTACTTGAACATAATTTTCACTGATCGAAGTGTGCCGTGAGATTTTAAGAACCTCATATCATAGAATTTTTCCTGTACTATCCGAATCCGATGGCATTTTGTTCAAAAGTCGTTCGGAAAATGAGATTTTCTGTCAAAAAAGCTAACAATTTTTCTTCAAGTACGGCCCTGGTTCGTAGATTTACAATAGGCAATTGGCTGTCCCGTGGATTGGCAGAATCTCAGCTTTTGAAACGAAAGCTGAGGATTCTCAACTGAATTTTGAGGATTTGTGAAGCTGATCGAAGGGTGCTCTGGGTTTTGAGAAGAGCTATTTTTAGAGCATTTTTCTTGTAGGTGTCTACTTAAAAAAATGCGAACAATTTTTCTTCAAGTACGACCCTGGTTCGTAGATTTACAATAGGCAATTGGCTGTCCCGTGGATTGGCAGAATCTCAGCTTTTGAAACGAAAGCTGAGGATTCTCAACTGAATTTTGAGGATTTGTGAAGCTGATCGAAGGGTGCTCTGGGTTTTGAGAAGAGCAATTTTTAGAGCATTTTTCTTGTAGGTGTCTACTTAAAAAAATGCGAACAATTTTTCTTCAAGTACGACCCTGATTACTAGATCTAGAATTCTGTCAATAGGCTATCCCGTAAATCCGTAATACGACAGCTTTTGAAATGATTTGAAATGAATTTTGAGGAACATTATTGGAACAATTCGAACAATTAAAGTTTGTTCAGGTAAGGTGCGCCTTCGCGACGATAATTCCCCTACACTAGCCCCCCTCCACTAAGTCAAGTCATTTGGTCAGGTTAAGTTTTTCCCCCTGAAATTTCATGAAAATTAAAGAAGAAAAGTAAAATATAAAATATAGAAGATAAGGGAAAAGCATCAAGGGCCGTAAATTTCGAGAAAAAAAAAACCAAACCCGATCAAATGACCTGACTTAGTGGAGGGGGGTTGTTAACGGGGGAGTATCGTCGCGAACATTGCCGTTTTTTTTCTGGCAATAGGCTATCCCGTAAATCCGTTTTTCTTTTGAAATGATTTCAAATGAATTTTAAGGAACATTGGAACAATTAGAAGATTTTTTTTTCTTCAAGTACGGCCCTGGTTACGAGATTTAAAACTCTGGCATTAGGCTCTGAGATTAGAAACAATTTGTGCGGAAAAATTGAAAATTTACCTTTTGGCAGGTGCAAGTTCTTAATTTGATCTTATTTTTGTGAAACTGGTCAAAGTGAGCCATTTGATTTAAGAAGCTCATTTCATAGCATTTTTCCTGTATTTTCCGTTTTTTCCGAAAGTCAATCGGAAAATGTGTTTCTCTGTCAAAAAAGTGTAAACCATGTCGTTTCAAGTACGGTCTTTGATTTTGCCTTTAGGTCATCTTGAAGTGCTTCGATTGAAGAGTGTTTCTGCTAAATTTCGTTGGATTACATCAAACCGTTGAAGGTTATCGCTTTTTAAAATTTAAGATTTTGAGAGATACTTAGTTATCAAGGTTCCGAGCGATTATTCTAGATAATGTCTTTTTTCCTCCTATATATGAGAAAACAAAATATTACAACATTTATGAGTATTTAGAGAGGCACGATGAGCAACGATTCATCCCTAAAAGCTTTTCACCATAAAATATTTTAACAGTGGTTCACTTTTCATTTCACGTCATTAAGATTCGAAAGCAGGACCGCACTGCGTCATTGTGCTGCAGTCAGCTTGGCTGACATTTCCATTTAGATTCTGCATCCAGTTTTACTTCAAGAAAGCACGACGAGACACTTCCATGGTCGTGTTCGATAGAAAGCAGATGCACCCTATACATAATTAACTTGGGTTCACCAACAAATTATCGAGCAGGCATTGCGCTCGTGTAGAGCGATTTCTAATTAAAATTGTCCTTTTGATGCATAAAAGCATATCCCATGTTAAGAGCTCCCTAGAAATAACTTTTGAAAGCAATATCACTTAATAAGGATGTTTCATATTTTCTTTTAAAACTTACCCGACTCGTATAGAGGTAGAATGAATTTGAATTTATGAAAGATTTCATAAAGTTCACAGGCAGGAAATTTCCGATAAAATAGAAATTAGAAAGACTGAACAATTACCTGTAAGAGTATACGTCAATACGTCGTTTATTTGGACAACCTCATTTAGTAAAACTCGAATTAAAGTGACATTAATGCCCGTATTCACAAACGATAATTTCCTAAATAATTACGTAATCAATTATCCCCATCTCATTCTATTGCAAAAAAACTGCATATCTCCATCTCACTCATTTAATTAATTACGTAATTATTTAGGAAATTATCGTTTGTGAATACGGGCATAAGCCTCGTAAATTCAAATAACTAATTGAGATTCTTTATTTCAACCAAATTAAGCACATAAATCGTCTGCCATTGTCAAGAGTAAAAAAATATTCGATCAATTTTCATGAAAAAATAGCAACGATTATAAAAAATAAAGAGATAGGTACCATTCTTGAGGTTTTTCGTAGAATGTAAGAAAAATTAAATTTATTATTCTTAAATGTAATATCCTTTGAAGAAAATAACTTTTTCAAATACTCCTATGTGAACATGTCATGTGATTTCAGTCGAATATTAACTTTGTTATGTTGCGTTAGAGTGTTGTCTTATTGGAGAATTTTTATGCTTGGGGAGAATTTAATTCCACTGTCATTCGATTTTCTCTCTAGGGCTTCGCTTTGATGTAGAGGTATAATTTTCAATTTCCTCCACCAAATAGACATTTACAGTCACTGAAGTTTTAATATTTCCAACAAACAAACCGATTTCTTTTCCTTTTTTATTCGATTTTCAAATCTGACGACGCAGCTCCAATAACAAATCAAAAAGCAAACGTGAACCTAATCAGTTCGAGACAGCCTTCAGACTGTAATATGAAGAAATTAACGAAAATTCACGTTTATTTTTTGGCGTGATTCCTGTAAAAACAAAACTAAAAAAATTACGTTTGTTCATTCTCTGCTACAATCATGTAAGCAAACCAAGTCAATTATGCTTTTTGTTTATTGATTCAGGCATGTTATTGTGATGGTTGAAATTTTACATACTGTCACGTCAAAATTGTGATTGAAAATCACAATTTGCGGGGGAGGGGGGGGGTTGATTTGCGTATATTCTTTGCAACCTTCCCTTGTCTTAACGTTTGCTTCCAAACTTCTGATGCACGCGAATTTGCGAAGTCATGTCGCACAGAAACAAGATCCACCAAAAAGAAACCTGGCTTCAACAGTAACTCAACGATCTTGTGGTGCAGAGGTATGCGCAGCTAATCACTTGGCCGGCTCTAGAAGTAGGCACGGCGACGGAGAATCAACCAACATCGAGGAGAGACTATTCAACGGAGGGGAGTCAATCCGAGAACCGCCCACTGGAACGGCGACATGAAGCTGGAGAATTGAATCGGGTGAAGGAGGAGGCGATCCGAATCTAACAGACAACAACAAAAAACAACCGATCTGCGCTGGCACCTGGAGGACCCAACTAACCAGGGAACCGTCCTGCTCAGAGAGGCGATGCTATGCAGAAAACCACGAAATCAAACAACGGAAAAAAACCGAAGATCCTGCAAACGTGTAGTCAAAATACAACCCATCACACTTGACACAATCGTCCCAGCTACCGCAGTCATTTCCCGTTTTCGGAGGCCGTCGGTACACAAAGCAGCTTTTTGGTCTGTAATTGCAAATAATTTTTTCGACAAACTCCTTCCCTCCCTTAACTTGTCCTAACGTTAACATTGTGACATCTTCTGACGACAGGGCTAATGTCTGCAAATTTTTTTGCCGAAAATTCAACTCTGGACTCTCAGGAAAAACCCCCTCCTGTCTTACCCAGTGCTGGACCTGTTATGGGAGACGTAAAATTTAGGCAGAAGACTGTCGAGCGAATACTCTTATTTCTAGACACTATAACCTGGACCCGACAACATTATACCAGCAATCATCCTGATAAAATGGACCCCATAACTGACACCTATACTTTGTCGGGTATTTGATATATCCTTCCAGTCTAGTGGGTTTTCTCAGCTCTGTAAGTGGTTATATTGATAAAAGCCGTTGTTGTTGACTTATTATCATCTAACTCTTATGACATCAACTCAGGAGTACCCCAGGGCACTGTATTAACACCTATTCAACTCTACCAGATTCATAATTTCGAGGATGACAGTAGTGGTCTCCAGGCGGAATTTACATTTCCGAAGGCTGCCAGTCCATAGATAGCATAAGACGACTCGTAAATTGGGACTCTTGAAGATCAAGATCTGCTAAAGACCATGCAGGTCTCTCTTGGTGATACTTCGTAACCCAACTCCTAATGCTTTAGCTGTCCGAGTCATTAATGTATTGGTTAGATGACTGGCGTTAAGTTTCATCTCTATTATAGACGTGATCTCTGAAAATAATATTCTTCATTCGATTTTCCCCCAGGAGTTATTTGTACAATGAAGTATCGTTCTCTGTTCCCACCAATGTCGTGTTCATCAAAGACTCTAAATGTTAGTACAGAAAAAATTCCGAGGCGTTTAATGAAGCGACCTAGGAGGCCAAAGATGCTGCCAATCTAATGTTTTTCGAACTGCTTATCTAATATCCGACTTTGTACAGAAAACTGTGGAGGCGCACCATCGTATTGTAGCCACAGTAGCTGTCGAATGTTTATTCTTCGGTTTATTCGAATATTATTACGTTATGTCAAGCAACGACGTTCATAGCGGGGAAAACAACTGTCACTTCGTTTGTTGAAGTGAAGAGGCGAAAGATGGAATGGTGACTCTGAACCTTTATTATTTCTGTTATCTCCTGTTCTTCTGTTATTTCGCGACGTTTGTGTCTCAACATCGCGGCCATGAGAGGGAAAGTTCAAGAACTAACTTCCACAACTAATCTGTCAGAAGCTGCTACTATTTAGAATATTTCAAGATTCAGGAATAAAAGATTCGGAACTCCGGAAAGACATTCGGGAATTAGTTAGGGAGTTACCTGACGGGGTTAATATAGCACCACTAGATGTGAGTCACAATACACCTTCTGTCGAAGTGGAGGATTCACGAGAAATCTAATTAAAATCTAGTTAGTTCTCGAAGATGTTCCAGAAGAACACCAAGGATATATTTTATAAAGAAAGAACACTGGCGAAGTATTCTGGATTAGTATTTGTTATTGTTTTGTTTACACTCTCGACAATTATTATGATGACACTAGGCCAATTCGCGATATTTCTAGTGACGTGACAGGAAGGCATATTGCCAGGCTAGTGTAGCTCAATTAATAAAGTAATTAATTTAATTAATTGGCTTTCACACAGAAGGAAAATACATAAAAATATTTTCTTGTAAACAATCAAAGTCAATCGAATTAATGATCATCAAAAGTACCGGCTCTCATGAGTCTCATGTAAACAAACCAAGGCGATCTTAGGAAATATCACATCGTTAAAAAAAAATTGAATTCACATGGTCCCATGCAAATATTATTACATTCAAGGTCGTTATATTATCAAGGACATTCACCTTACTAATTAAGCTTCGATATGCGCACGTTGCTTAACTAAACATGAAATTGTTAATATTAATTTTCATGGACAAGGGTAGTGCATGTACCTGGATGGATAGTGTATTATGTAGTCATGACGAGTTAATCCTGTTTATTTGTTTTGATTTTCCGGCCTGAATGCGAAACATTTTCGCTTTGCTGAACTCATCTGGATTCGTTCAACAAACGGGCACTTTCGGGACTAAAATAATTGATACTAACAAACATACACAACACTATTCAGATTTTCATATTATCATATTAGATACTTTAACCTCGCAATCGTCGCCGCTCTTAAATGTTCTCCAGGAAACTAAATAAAAGTTTGTTTTCGGGGATCAGAGACACTTCATTTAATTTTACGTTAACTTGTAACGTTTTCGTTAATTTAATTTCAAACTTCATCATCCAAGAAGACTATGCCTCAGGCCGGGTCTTTAATTCTCGGAAAAGACTAGTTGAACTGTGAACTGTGAAATCAGCTGAAGGTTGTATTTAATTGTTCATGTTTTCAGTGTAAGAATATTAGTTAGTTCTGCTAGGGGTTCATATTGGATACGCGAAGATCAAAAAAAGATCAAAAGAAAAAATCTATGGAATTAGAGCAGAATTAGGGTTATAAAGACTTCGTCCTCGTGCCTTATCCGCTCAGCGAATTTGGGCTATCATCAGCCATGATGTACGTCGCCTTCCTGAAGGTCTTCTGCTTTCTATTTTTTCTTGAAGTACGAGCTGCAATAAACTATACTTTTCATTTTGTATTAATTATATGTGACCCAGGTACGTCAATTTTCTGATTTTTATAGTCTTCATCAGTTCTCCCTCGGTCTTCATCCTATCAAGAACTATGTGTGTAAACATGGTGTCCAGCAATTTTTTGTTTTTTTTTTTTGTGATACCCGCTTTCGCATTTCTTCAGTTGTGAGGGCTGCCATTTATTTATCTCTCGTCTCTCTATTTGGTTTCAATGATCTGTCGTATTGTATCCTATGTAGCCCTTCATGTATCCTTCACATCTACTCCAGCGACATTCTCGTCATCAATGGTTCTCTCTGTCCTCTTCACGAAACTTGTTCTCAAGTTTTTCCAATGTGGGCAATAAAAGAGCGTGTGGTTGGCATCATCGATCTCATTGCAGTACGTTTAGAGGTTCAAGTCACCACGTGAGCGTCGATGGAGGTAGACTCTCATGCACCCATGCCTCGACAGTGCCTGGGTAAGGAAGTATTCGGTTTCTCCGAAGGGCTTCTTGGTCTTTTGGGTGCCTTTCTTTCCTTGCCATTGTCGGTAAGCTCAGATTTGGCATTCTTCGGCTTTCTTTTAAGGAAGACGTCCGTTCTCTTCTTTATAAGAAGATCTACAGGTGGTACGACCGGGTAGGCACTGCTGAGGCTTATTGCCATTTGTTTCTGAAAGCTCGACAGCTGCGGTGTTAGCCTCTTGTTGTCGGTCACCAGATGCCACTTTGGTGTCGCGTACAACAGCTTCGAATGGATCCCGCTTGATAATATTCTCATTTTGGGTCCTCCGATATAGGGTATCAGCGCGTATAGAGTCAGTGACAGTCTCTCCCGTCTTCGCTATTGACCTCTTCTTGAGCTCCCAGACGGTTAACTCCATACTCCCAGATATCTACTTGATGGCTTGGGACAATTTTCACTCCTTGGACGGTCAGGTATCATATTGGTGTCGTTTTTCGCCTTGATACTATTAGTCTTCTGGGGCAGTGGTCATTCGTGTGGGAAGCGATATCGTCCGCAAACCCGAGCAGTTCCACCCCCTTAGGCATTCCTAATTCCAGCAGATCATTGTATAGGAGGTTCCAAAGCATCGGACTCAGGACCGACCCCTGTGGGACGCCACTGCGTGTTGTAATATTGTCAGTGGCCAATTGTGATAGTCTTTCCCAGAGGTATGACAATATCGATGTGGCTTTCTTCTAATTTTCTCTTTCTCAGCGCCTCCAGTGTCAGTTTTCAAAATACGCTATCGAAGGTATTCTTGACGTCAATAGTTACCATAACGCATATCTTGCGGTGTGCGCAGCTATACTTCGCTGCTTCTCTCGCCACTTCTGGGACCCTGTGAATCTATGCATCTATGGTTTGCCTACCTTCTTGAAATTGAGCTGTAATTCAGACATTGCAGCATTTAAATGAGACAAATCAGTTCTGAATAACAAGTTCTTTTTTTCAGATTACAATCCACTAATCTGAATTACATTCAAGGTTTTTTAAATTACAATTTACTAGCCTGAACTCAAGTTATACTTTCTCAATTACAACCGGAAAAGATGTAAGTTCTTGTAATAGCTATTGGTGAGTTTTAATAGCATATTAGTGAGTTGTACTTCAGACGTTACTGCATTTAAATGAGATAAATTAGTTCTGAATTACAAGTTATACTTTCTGAATTTCAGCACTATAAAAGGTGTATGTAGTTGGCAATGGCCTAGCGTTGAATATCATCACCTATTTAAACATTTAAAACATGCGGTGTTCTATTTCATACCGCTTCTAACCATAAATCTAGAAATGTGTCATACACTATATACCTCTCTCTGATTCATTACAGCAGAAAATGTTGGTTTGAAAATGCTAAGGTGAATCTTGCTGGCTATAGTATTATGTGAAGTCGTGTATAAAACAATCAGGAGAGGGCACACTATTTCGTTGAGTAAGGAAGGTATTTTTATTGTCTTAAAAAAACTTTCTTTCAAAGAAAAGCTTCTGCTTTGAAGAGTTCGAAGTTCTTTCAAGATGAAAGTGAAATAGCCTCCAAATAAAATCACCACGTTTCGTTGTAATTGCTTATTTATTCTGTATCACTTATTAAGATAAAACTTTCCATCATTGTCGACGCGGTTGTGTTCCAACTTCGCCAACTTTTACGCATCAACATTACCACAACTTACGTTTTTGTTACTTTAACAAACTATGCGTCTTTCGAAATTGCGACATTATCATTGGCGACCGCGCATCTTAATTCGCTTCGAGGGTAGACAGGAGGAAGAATTCACAAACAAGATTCTAGAGCCTCCAGCCGCGAACCTACTGGAATGAATCGGTCGAAAAATACCACTCTATTCGATAAATCAAACAACCTAATAGAAACATTTTTTTTTGTATAGAAACGACCACAAATGAGGAAAACATATAACCAGAACTGTGCGTTAAAAATAACATGCCATTTAAGTTAACATAATTCAAGAGCCCTAATGCATTCAAAGAACTGATGGATTGAAAAGGACACGAAGAGGAATGTTTCAGTATGCACGTTGAGTACTCTGCCAGCGAAATGGGTCCTCCTTCCACGATCGTTTTCTTGAGATCCTTTTAAATGATCCTAGCTCAGGAGTGTCACTTCTCGGTGTTCCGAAAAATCTAACTCCTCTGCTGCTATTCCCCAAGGTTTTTTCCTCGATCCATCAAGCCTTCCTGTTGCCCTCGGCCATCCACATCCATTTTGTTTCCCTTAGCTAGCTTTCAAGGCAACTAAAGATAAAGCGTGGAAGCTCAGATTGCCGGCGCCACTGGACTTGCGATACTTTATCGGCGACTCACACATGCTTCGTCAAGATAAGGAATATACCTACTTGATGTTCGGATTGCAAAGACAACACTTGTTGAGTTGCATGGTGCAGACAAACACTCCAGATAGACAGTGTCTTCGCGGTTGTCATCAGAGGGCCTCAGCAGTCGGGAGGACCATATTGAATCACTTGGTAATTACTGGGGGGACGAAAGAGTGTGCATACCTGCAGGTAAGGTGTCTCAACATTTATTTCGACGTCGATGTATCCAAATAATTACCAGGAGGAGAAACAAATCTCGCCTGAGAAAAAGGAAGACTAAGAACCAGATTACGAGCCTTCGGGAGAGACTTTCTCCAACCGCAGGACCTGGATACATTGGTAACAGTCAAGATGGTCAACTTCCTTAGAGGGACTGACCTGATGTGGTTAACGTAGCACGACTAGATGTGAGCCACAACACAATAGACCTATGGTCGCAGTTGAGGTGCCCACTCAAAAGAAATCTAATCTAATCCAGATGATTCCACAGTTTTTAAATAATATGATGACCTTCTGGTTTGCAAGCAAGGTATTATTAATTATTCAGTTAAGATTTTGAAATTGTGATTTGGTGAACACTGTCTGCACCGTAAGCCATCCAAGACATCTATCGTCGTCATTTGCATCCACCTATGGTGATCGTGACGCTCGCTGAGACTTACTTATGTTTGACCATGCAGCTCTACCAAGTTTCTGGGTGTGGAGATGGAAGAGATTTGGGTTTTGCGGGTGTCAGAGTGTCATTATCCAGAGGATTGAATAAGTGCTGCTGAACCAGTTTTGCGCTTCGAGAGAGGCTTTTGATATTTCTCTGCTTCTCTCTTGACATTTTTAAGCTTCTTCGAATTTCTATTACTACATACGTTCAACCTCTTATGTTATAATGGTATCTTACTTTGGGTGGCTTTTCACATGAGATGGATTATTTTGTAGCTCAGAAACGTATTAATTGCTCTTATTATTTCAGGAATTTTTTTTTGGTATACCATGTACCTAGGGAGTCCTTCAGTCGGATTTGCATCTAGCTCTTGCAGTTCCTGTAGGTATATTCATATTTATATGTATAGTCCTTGTATCTTATTGGATCAATTGTGACGTTCGTATTCGCTTTAATTATTGTTAATTTATATCCTTCTTCTTAAATTTTATTTCGTAAATCTAGCCTCGAAGTAGAAAGGAAAATTATAGAATGATTTGTTGAATGACTTTAAATTCAAGTCGATAGTAATAAAATATTTGCGTTGCTGGAATCCACGAAGTGAGCTTTTTCCGGGTGGTCTTTTCCTTACCTTTGAACGAGCAGAGACGGTGCGGGGGACAGCATCCGGCCTGTACTACATGTTGCCAGTTGGTATAAGAGCCGTGATTCGTACTGATAATGCTAATAAATCCAGTTAGATAGGGAAATGAGTATAGGGAAATAATTGACTAATAATCAAATTATTGACATCGTATTAGGGAGTGACCTCTGTCAGTACAGAGAGAGAAGGAGTTATAGTTTAGTCGCTCTTCTGCGAGAATTTTTCAGGTGGGATCGAGTAGAGAAAAAGTTATGTTCTGGAGACTCGGTCGCAAGTAAAGAGACTACCGGTTGGTCTTCCGCGACGGATTAAGTAATTTTCTTTTCTTGAATAGTTCCAAATGCAACTCACTCGGCAAAGCATCAGTGAATTCAAGTACCCAGATTAAATTGTTTGTGACCATCTGCGTCAATGAGAGCAGGTAAACGAAAGTTTTGCATTAATTATCTGCTGGATATCATAGCTAGTTTTCGTGTTTTTTTAAATGTCTTTTAGGAGCGAGTTCTCGGAACGGGGTTTTAGTCTTATTCTTGTTTGGTCATACTCATACTTCACAAAGAAAAAGCCGCTATAGGCACCCAGTATTTTTATTCCTTTTTCCATCTCGTTCTCTCTCTAAATAGTAAGTTTTTTTTTTCAAATTTGTGAAGTAAATCCAGTGTTGCCGGATAAATCTGCAGTACACCACTGGAAGTCAAAAAAAAGTAAGTATTATTATTTTTCTTATCCCGATTTTTGCTTATTGAGAATTCAATTACTTATGTAACTTTTTCAATTCTATAGAGAAAATGGATTAGATTTTTTTAAACCCATCACAATATTAGTGCTTTATTTAGTTATTTTTTATGAAATGCGAGAATTGCGAGATGTATCTTACACGCTCACAACTTAGAAGATGAAATTGAGGAGAACAAAAAATATATGGGTAAGGAAAATTGCTAGCTAGAGAGGAAAATGGTACATTTAGATGCTTTTACAAAAACTGTCCTTAGAAGTTGTGGCTGAACGTCTCCTGGATGCATCTGAATATTAATATTACCCAATACAAGGAAGTCCAGTGAAATTCATGGTTATTACGAGTAAATAGAAAATCGATCTATTTACTAGACTGTAACGACTTACTTGAACGAGTATAAATGGAATATACAATAATTTGTCTACACGAAAGGAGTTACCGAACTTCAATAATAGGTACCAGGTTTTAGTCACTCGTACGAGTTTTTAGCATCATGTCATGTAAGCCTCAATTAGGTAGAGTGAGTTGAGTAAGAATAAGTTTCCAGTAAAACATTAACGAAGTGTACTTGGTACCTACTCCATTATTTTGCACAGCACCTGATAGCTGGTGCAATTCATTTTCAGTTTTGCCCTAGGTTAGAATAACGGTTCTTCCTTAATATGTTAGTTCCGCTAGATCTGCAACTCTAGCTAGAAATACCGTTGACAAAACACCAAATTGAATGCGCTGACATTACCTGTCTCTTCTGAATGAGTAAATATATTAGCCTCATTTATATAAAGTCTCAAATTTGTCCCTTAGCATTAATAATGTTTTCATTTTCATTAAATTATTCCAGTTTGTATACCAGGATTATTCAATTACAAAGTTGTAATCGTTATTCACTTGGAACTCGTTTTCATTAATTCGTCATAGAATGAGAGATTTGGTGCTTGGGGTTATTATGAAATGTATTTCTTTTGGAAACGTCGACTGACATATTGTTTTACTGCTCCCTTAATGGCACTTATTAATTACAAGTAATTAGAAAGCATTGAAAGTAGGGGAATACCTCGCTGATCAAGATCAAAGGAATCTGTTTTTCGCAATTACATTTCACCCAATTTTCATTTGAAAAATTGTAGCTTCGTATCTTTATAACCGTATTCTTACAGACTTACTCTGCCATTTACGGAACCTTAGCGACGTTATGACCTGCTGGAAATGGTTAGTCTAATTGGATTGATGTGTTAATTATACGTATGTGTATTAACATGATTGAGATTATTGGCTCTGTAATCAAACTGATTGAAGTTGTTTGTATATGTATACGGCCTTACACTAATAGCCTTAGGTCAAGCTAAAGTAAGGCTTATGTAGGTACTTAAGAAATCTGTTCAGGTTTTGATCTGGAAAACTAATAGGTGAGAGCTTAAAATTATTGATTTAACTGCTTATGATTATTCCGGGGATATACAGAGAGGTAGAACTTAATCTGTACTCATTTACTTCCGCGGGCGCAAAAACACGCGGCTGATACGTGATACCGTCCATTCCGAGAAAGAGGTCTATTATAAGGGACATACTTCATATTTTCTAGTTTCCATATATATAATATTTCGAAATAATTAATTTACCAGATGAGTCAAGTGTCCACCCTGCAATCCTCTGATTCCATTAACGTCACTACTTATAAAATCTCCTAAAAGGTGAGCAATATATAGAAATGAAAACTGAATTCCTAACTTTGCTAGAGACTAGAGATCCACTAATTGAGTCAACAAGAAGTTATTTTAATGGAACGGATAAAAATAGTCATTTATACGAAAAAAATAGCCTCAGAATGCTTTTCACGTATATCTAATAAAATATTTGGACTTAGGGATATTGGACTTATTAGGAATCATAAGGGATCGTGTTACTACCGACTCGCAACTCCCATAAAAATTACCTTTTTTTTTTTAATTGGCAATAACAGTTGTTGTGGTCTTTAACGGCTGATATGCATTTACGTTGAACACTACAATTTCTCTATACTTTTTAGGATTAGAATATTTGATTTTACTTGGTATAGGTACGCGTTGCAGCTGATATAAAAGGTGATTTCTAAATTACGGAAATATTGATACATATTTTTTCACGACTTAATAGAACGAAATGGCTCGACTTGAACAATTATTTAGCTATTTTCGATAATATCACAATTCGGCCGTACTCTATATTAGGTTCTCTGTATGTATACATGACATGTTTTATCAATTACCCGATTACATTCTAATAACAATAACAAAAATAAATATGAATTATGACTTTTATTGACTTGTTTTAATAATTAAATATTAATAATTGAATACTATTGGGCATATCTATATTTATCCGCATGCGTTCTAAAATAACGCAATGATGATAATATACATAATATACAGCTTGTAGAGGAATCCTATTATGTTATAATGTAATACACCTGAGTCGGTTCCGTTTCAATCGAGATTCACAACTACTACTGTCATTGACGTGCATTTTAATAATAATTATTGTATCTATTTCAAAATTTCTCTGATTATAGTCGACCAAGAAATATCAATAAATGATCTAACTGTTTAATTTACCTAATTTAGACGATGAATATGAAGCGGTCCAAGTGGCAAATTTACTTTCTTGTATTATTAATAAAGCTGCATTGTAACATTATATAAACATCCAGGCTCATTTTCAGTAGTAATAGCACTCGAGATTGATTTTTCGTAATAAGTACTTATATCCATTTATTTCTAACGACATGAGTTACTTAAAGAAAACACTTCAAAATACACCAGAATCGTCCAACAATTTTACGTTAAAAAATTTAAATAATTATTTATTGACGAACTTAGTCGCGCCGGGCTGACTTTAGAATGAACGTAATATTAAGGAAATTTGTAACCGGTAAATTCCTGTGGATTCATGTTGAGGAAGGCAATACGAAAGCTCTCTCGTCGAGTGTCTACTAAATTTAGTGTCAGATGGTTGTTTATTATAAACAATGTAGGTGAGAAATCGGTTTTTCCGACTTTCCAGAAAAACTATGCATTTTAGGGAAAAGTGATGCACAGACACGAAATGCGCAATCAAAAGACCAATAAAATGAGCCAAAAAAACAACGTTTTTTTGCAATAACTTTTGAAAGGATCGTCCGATTTTGATGTATCGGGGCTCATTTTATTGGTCTTTTGATTGCGCATTTTGTGTCTGTGCATCACTTTTACCTACAATGCATAGTTTTTCCGGAAAGTCAGAAAAACCGATTTCGCACCTACATTGTTTATAATAAAAAACCATCTGACACTAAATTTAGTAGACACTCGACGAGAGAGCTTTTTTGTATCGCCTTCCCGATCATGAATCCACAGGAATTTTCCACAGCCTCGGTGACAATAATTCTCTAAGGTTACCATAGAATTGCGGCTTTAACAATATACTAGTTTTTATTATTATTGATATATTTTATGACGTTTGTAAAATGTTTTTTTTTTCTATTGTTTCAGGTTTGTCCAGGAATTTGAATATCAAGAAATTGAATCGTTTCTAAAAATACGAAAGGCGCAATCAATTTTAGCTGCTTGAAAAACAAGCTAAAGTTTCTTCAAACATTTTGATTTATTTAAAAATGTTTTGGAACTTGAAACTTTTGAAAAGGTCAAGCTTTCAAAAAATAGAATACAGGCGGTTGATTTCACCCTTTCGAACGATGAGTATATTTGAGAAAATAATTCCCAGAGGCGTCTCTCCGTATGCAGGATAAAGGGGACAAACTTCTAAGGTAGAATAAATAGATTATTTAAGACAAGTCTCTAAATTGAGTATGACCAAAGTTACAGGGTGTTCAGTGTTACAAAAAAACGACAATTTTTTTACTTTCTTGCAACTTTTTTACCCCCCAATTTTGCGCCACTGGTTTTGACCTATTTTTTCCAAAAGCTAGTCATATCTACTACAAAAAGTGCATAATGTTTGTTGTGTAATTCTCAACAGTTTTTTAAATTATGTACAAGTACAATTAAATAGGAAAGTTCAGAAATATTTACATACAGGTAGAGTCAAGTGGTGTAAAAATGAGACATTTTATAAAACTTTTCATTATTCGACGGGTTGCTTTTTGATTTAAATTTTCAAAACATTACCATACCACGAAGAATACGATTAGGAATAATATAAACACAACATATTTGATGAAATGATTAGGGTTCTTGAAATAAAAATAAAAAACCTCGTCTCATTTTTACCCGCCATTTGGGGTAAAAATGAGACAGGGGCTGGGTAAAAATGAGACAATGTGTTTTCAGGTGTTTATTAAAAAACGTTTGCTATTTATCACCTCTGGGGCAATGCTGAACCGGTCTGGTTGAAAAATGAGACAATAATAAATACAGTTTTATTACTTTTATTTAAAAAAATAACCAAAAAACTCCACAATAATAGAAAACATTTCTTAAATTGTATATGAGCATGGCAAGTCAAAAACTGTTGACACGAACTCTGATGATTGCAGTTCGCTAACAAACTGAAATGTATAAAAAAGATAAATACCTAATTATTTGGTAATAAACACAAAATAAAATAAAATAAACTCGATCAAAGTATGGGTAGCCATGCAATAACTCTCTTTAGTTTACATTAAATTTATCAAAGGCAATTGAAAATACAAATTTTTGTGCAACTCTAGCAGTACCTCCATGGAATGCTGGGGCAGGTTTTTTTACTTATGACATTACATTATTGTTACAAAGATATGAAAAAATAAGCCAATGAATAAATCATTTCTGATAATTTTGCCACATAGCACGCTTTATAGGTGGCGATGGTGTTTAGCACTGTTTTTAAGTTTTAACACAATTTTCGAATTTTGGGCACTTAGCCCAGTTTTTATTTCAAGTCTTCCTTTATGTATCATTTTTACCTCGTGGTGTGTCTCATATTTACCCAAGAGGCCGTCTCACAATTACCCCAACAAAGTAAGACGTGTTCACTCTCATGCATTCGGCAATAGACTGTCCGGCTCGTTCCCAACGCGTTCATTACACAGCCCTCTTCTAGTTGAGACATTCGTCGAGCGCGTCCAATGTCTTGTTCCAGAGGAGCAACAAAAGTTATCTCGCCGAGTTTAAAAGTTTTCGCTACGTAAATTTTAATATTTCAATGTAAGATTTAATTGTTCATGTATAGGCTTATATTAATGTTTGAATCGATATGATTTTAGGTTTTACTAAGTGTAGATTTCATTACGCCTCATTTGCATCCCATGAAAGTGATCTGTAGTGATAGTCATGTAACTGTCTCATTTTTACCCATAATTTTGGTAGTCTCATTTTTACCCCACTTGACCCTAATCCAGTTTTTACCCCGCTCAGTTTATATTTAGGTACTAAATTTTCGTCTGAGTAAAAAGTTTCCGATAAACTTACTACTTATTTCTTTCAACTCCTAAATATAGTCAGTTAATCTGGAAAAAATACCAGAATTTAAAAAGTCAGTGGCATAAATTTTTCTTTGCAATAATATTATTGAGGGTGCGCCTCTGGACGCCACTGGACTTAATAATTTTAATATACTTGGGGCTGAAGGAACGAGCTCCTTATTACTACAAAGAACCAAAAAAAAAACCGCCAAATTTCAACAATATCGGTAAAAATATGCTTGAAATATTAATAGATTACATACCTACTTACTGCTTAAGGCTGGCTATCGGCTATATCTCGGAAACTAATGGGCCTAGAACCTCAAAAAAATTTCAAGATGGCCGCACTTCCGGAAATACCGGAAGTTGACACCTACTTCGTTATTTTAACGGGAACACCCTGTAAAATATTTTAAATGTCTGAAGAAATCGAATACAGGTGGTTCAACCATTGGAATTTAGATTGAGCGGTTTATGAGTTATAAACAAGTGAAAATCGAATTTTCAACTTTAAAGCAGTATAGAACCAGATTGGCTCAAGATATCTAAAAACGGTTTACATGTCCGTATCTTTACTTTTCACGTAGTATCCTATACTATGTGGTTTACATTTCAAAACAGGGTGATGAAAAACCGGATAATTTTCATCACCCTGTATTAAAATTTACTCCACATATTAGTGGGATAAAACATGAAAAGTTAGGATAGGGACATGTAAACCGTTTTTTAGATATTAGTCATTTAGTGTAAAAAAAAAATAAAAGAAAACAAAAGAGCTCATAGCGCTAGGAAACGTGGCTAGGATCTGAAGAAGATGAAACCTCTCTGTCAAATCTGTAAATTTTTTAAAAAGTTGAAAAACATTCACGAAATACCTAGCTATTAGTTTTTTGTCCTTCTCGAATGTAAAAATCGTACATATCTCAAAAACTATTGAGAGTTTTTTTTTTATATCAAAACCAGAATTTTTCCAGTGGCATAAAAATTGGGGGGTACCTAAGTTGAACCCACACAGGTTTTTACACACAGGTAATTTAAAAAAATTACATTTTACATTTAAAATCACCTTTAAATTTTAATAAGTTACACACAGGTAATTATTATGTTATATTATACTGTTATACTAGAATAATAATTAATAGAAAAAATAACACAAAAAATTTCATAAAAAAATATTCAGCCGTTTCGTAGTTGGATATTAAAAAAAAAAGTAATTCTTTTGGTACATTGAACACCCTGCAACATCATTAATACTCAATTTAGAGGGTTAATTAACGAGTTTTTGTCTAAAAATCAAGTTTGTCCCGTTTATTCACGCTGTATACATCAGTAAAGAACCTCTGCCAAAATTCTTTGAAAGATACCACCAACGCTCTACCCCCAGATGATGGAGTGAAAAATGGGACGATTTAACCGAAATTATCCATGTCCAAAAGGGCACCTTTTTCAAGATACATCCCTTAAAAGAGAGTCAACCAAAAACACGTTTTCCAGAAAAAGTGAAAAAATGATTAATAATTGAAAAATTTCAAAATTTTATCGCCTACTATTATTGTTAAAACCAATAAACTGACATAGTTTTAACAAAAAATGACATACAGGATGATCCCGTTTTAAATATCACTTGTCACTATTTACCCCAGGACTTTTCTATCCGCACACCACTGATTGATACTGTGTTTTTTATTCAAGCGCCACAGTAATACTAAACTTTTTGCCTTTATATAAAAGTTTGCTATCTTGCATGGTTTTACCATAATTAATTTTTAATGATGGACGTTAACGCCACGAAAACGTATTTGTAAATTTTTTTTAAAACGACTTTATTCACATTTGCTAACCTTGAGAATAGCCGTATTAGGTGGTGAAACTAAAGTTTCTTATTTAATCAATTTTGGACAATAATTTTGGAAAATTTCCATTTAGTCGACCCTCCTTAAGCGGACCATCTTAGACATAAATAATAAATTGCGTTTATGGCACATTTTTAACCCAGGAATCCATCATAAAAAATTAATTGCTTTGAATAAAAAATACAGAACCAAACAGTGCACGCGGATAAGAAAGTTCTGGGCTAAAAAGTGAGACCTGGACATCCAATACAGGAACAGGAAGTATGTCAATGTTTGTCAAAATGTCAATTTATTGGTTTTAAGAATATAAGTATGTAGTAGGCTATGAAATTTTGAAGTTTCTTAGTTAATCAATTTTTGACTTATTTTGAAAAACGTGTATTTGGTTGACCCCCTTTTGAGGGCCGTATCTTGAAATGGGTGCTTTTTTGGACATAGATAATTTCGGTTATATCGTCATATTTTTTACTTGGGAATTTATATGGTAGAGCGTTGCATGGTGCCACCTTTTAGTACATTAATTTATTCTGAAAACTTAAAAAAAAATTAAAACCTAATAAATTATAGGCTCCTGGTATAAACCACAGAGAGAGCTGTTGAGAAAAAAAGCTGCTTGGGGAAATTATCACGAAAGTGCTGTTCAGCTTCTAATTTGATTTCATTTTGCTTTTGTTTTTTCTAGCATTTAATAATAGTCTTTTTCAAATTATAGCTGAGGATTTGTTATCATTTGCAGAAATAGACTGAATAAATGCAAGTCGCAGTATTTAATTCTCATTAACTGAACACACAGAAGTTTCTTTCCGTTTGTCTTTCCCATGAATCAGTATTCAGAATGAATCAGGAAGCCCCTAAATCTCCCAGGTTCCATTGTTTCTAGATTAAGGGTTCAAATATCAATTAAGAGGACAAAAGATCCCCGTAGCTTATCGCTAGAGACCACTGCAGACTGAATAGGAATTTTCCAAATTATGTAATTAAAAGTTGCTTCTTGCTATCCGGGGAAACTTTTATTCAGTACAGTAGGGCAAGTTTATACGACGTATAAACTGACTTCTTTGACGTCAAATAAGCGAAAATCTTCACCAGTTCCAGTTACATCTCTCATTTATTCACAGAAGAGTACGACTGTCCTAATAGGATGTGGAAGAGAATTATTTTCATCTAGTTGCCTTTTCATTACTTAATTATCGACATTTATTTTATCGAGTATTCATTTTTATTGATATAATTAACTAGTTAACTACAAAATATAATTTTGATGTTTTGTGTAACTAGATATGGGATAAAACAAAATTACCCGGGTCAGATATTGAAAAGATGTTTGAGCACTTATATCACATTCAATGTGTTTTTATTGAATTAGTGTAGGCTATGGAAATTTTGAAGTAATTATGTTGGTACCTTTTTAAGGGTACAATTTTTTTTATGAATTTACAATTTATAATGAATCACAAGTGTCTAAACTTGTAGTAATAATGCTCTAGTTATTAATATAGGCACTCGAAATAACTCGATACACATTAAGAACAATAATTAATTAATCCGCTACTCCCACACATTTTATTGTGCGTGTTTCTACTCCGTTATTAAAGCCAACTCCCAAAAGTTCGTGTGTAGTGTTTATCCTATATGAAGGTGGTGGGATAAACTCTCAAATAATTCACATCTGAATATCTAAAATAGTTTCTTCTCACACGCGTATTACTACTAGCATGTCGAAATGTACCAAGTTGCTATAATTATTATTTTTTTCCTAAGAAATAAAAAAAAAAACAAAATGTTGAAAATTTTGAAAATCATAGTTTTATTGTTTTCAATTATTAAATCCAGTTGTTGAATTCTTTTCAATCAAAGAAATATTGAATAGTTTAAAAAATTGATAGATTTTTCTATTTCAGGAAAAACTTGAAAATTAGCAAAAACTTTATACAGGGTGTCCCAAAACTCAACGTCATCCCTTGAAGGGCTGGTAGGCCAAGTCATGACTGACCAGAATATCATAATAAGATGATCTCAGTAAAAAATACAGGGTGTTATGTAATTTAATGTCAATATTTAAGGGGGTGATTTCTGGGTCCATTTTAAGAAGAAAACTTCATAAGAACGTATGTCCTCAAAGTCTTGACTTTTGAGATACAGGGTAGCAAAATTTTATTAAAATAATTAATTTTTTCGTAATTTCTGTAATGCCGCTCTGGATATTTTAATGAAATTTCGTATACAGGTATAACGCATCAAGAGGCATTTTTTCATGTACCACATTTTGTTTTATTTCCATTAGTGACGATCGTGCAAAATTTTACCTGCGTATTTTTATATTTTTTTATTGTCATTTTAACGACAACCTTGTGACCATGTAGAGAAACAGATTTTATTTTTTTAAGCGGAAACAGTGCATCGGGCTGAAAAATACAAATGTTCAAACTTGCTTGGAAATGAATGGGGATTCCAAAAATGATTTCTATTTGAACAGAAATCAGTGGCGTACCATCAATGTCTGCTAAAATATGCAGGTAAAATTCTGCATGATCGTGCACCATCGTTACTAGTGGAAAAAAAGGAAACGTGGTACATGAAAAAATGTCCATTGATGTGTAATACCTATATACGAAATTTCATTAAAATATCCAGAGCGGTACTACAGAAATTACGAAAAAATTATTTATTTTAATAAAATTTTACCACCCTGTATCTCAAAAGTTAAGACTTTTAGGACATGCGTTCTTATGAAGTTTTCTTCTTAAAATGGACCCAAAAATCATCCCCTTAAATATTGACATTCAATTACAAAACACCCTGTACTTTTATTGTGTGTTGTTCCAACAAAATTGTTCTGTAATTCTAGGAATTGACCTACATCTGTAAGTTTCGGGAAAACTATTGACAAAAATTTTACATGCCAGAAATGTCTCGGAGTAGGGATACTTTTCACTACTATATCACTCGATAAGGACAAAAGTGAGCACCTTTTCTAAGAAGCTTGTAAGCAGGTTCCTACAGACACATTTCATCCATGCACTAGCCCAAATTCCAGGAAGTTTACTCCCATTGCGAAAAGAACTTTCAACTAGAGTTTTTTGCGCTTTAAATTAATTGTTAAGTGTTAAATGCAATAATGTTAAATGGCAGAAGCGTCAAATTGTTTGCATTACACCAATTTTATTGAGTTGGGACTAGAGATGGGAGAACCGAATTGGGGTGTAGCGACAGATCTAATATCCCCGTTATTATTTTGAGATACCCATGTGCGAAAAACACTGTTTACGACTATTTGACGCATAGCTACTGAGAAAAGTTGCATTACTTTATACTTATTAAGAATCTGGTTCAAAACAAAATTCAGAATATTTTCAGTCGTTGCTGAAATATCCGGGAAAAAAACTGAAAAATCGAATTTTATTATTTTAGTCATATCTTCTTTATTATTGGAAATTAATAAATTATTTTTTGTATGTTTACATAAGCAGTCAAGAGCTATAATTGAAATTCCGAAAATATTCAAAGGCGACAAGATCGTAGAGTTGTCACAGTCAGATTCTATTTTTCTTATATCTGCCATATTGTTTTTTCATGTCATTTGGTTTAAAAAATCAAGGAAACCAAAATCTACCCTCGGCCTTTATGTGCTTTATGAAATTCAAGCCAGCTTCACAAGAGCTTAAACACCGGAAGGGTTGATTCCATGTGATTGAAAACTTTCTACCAGTTTGTACCAACCCGAGAAAAGGTTTTACCACGTCTTAGTTGTGATATACCACCCCTAGACTCACTGTCCCGACCTTTATGATGTGCTTTAGGAAATTCGAGCCAACTTCACAAGGGTGTAAATACCGTAAGTCTCTTCCAAGTGATTGAAAACTGCTTTTTTCCACTTTTTACCAACCCGAGAAATTTTTTGAAATCTGCAACGATTAACGAGTTATTAGGAAATAAGACTTTTTCCCATCAATGTGGTAGTTTTGTTAAAAGTCAGGGACTTATTTCATAATTTTAATATAAAAATATGATTTTGGTTCTAAATTTTCCTTGACTTGAAACTTCGGGCATTTTTTATTAATATAAATACCGTGACAGTTCCACAAAAAAGGTAAATTATGTAACAAAAGCAATTTCTGAAAGAACAAATTGATAACTGTTATTGAACGATTTTTTTTAATATTGAGTTCGTCAGACTCACTCAGTGATCACGTTATTATAACCGGAAAATCCCTTCGGTAAAAGAAATTTGATCATGAAACGTGCTTCAAGTTATTATCTGGTAACCATTTCAAGTAAATACAAGTATGTATTGACAATCGTGTTGTTTTTTTTTTGCTTAAAAGATCGGTTGTGTTTTTCCATGTCTAGAGACATAATAGCTCCAGTGTATCGATACGCCTATATAAATTTTCTATCACAAGCCTTTCGACTTTATAGGAACTAGGAAGCAAATAAGAAAGAAACAGGACTTCCTGTCTTCCCTGGGGGATAGTTTTATTTCCGAGCCGCGGCGCCTTCAAGCCCCAGTGCCTCTCGGATTTAGATGTAAGAGATTTACTCCTTAGCAGACTCACTTTGATCCTAGAAATTCACTCATTCTCTTTTGTTTGATCCTGGCTTTTTTACTGGTACCAAACCTTTGATTCGGGGGTAGAATTAAGATTAAGTTTAATGTGCGTATCATCATGCAATCAAGTTTGGAAGTTTATGGAGATTAATCCTGATTTTTTTTATGGATCATAGACTTTTTTATGAGCTCATTTTATTTGCAATAAGCCAGATTCGGATTCATTAAAATTCGAAAGCTTTATTAACGAATAAAACAAAGAGGTGTCACTGATAAACGAGGAGTTTGAGAAAAGGAGATCTGTAATTTCTGATTATTTGTGACTTGTTTTTTACTTCTTTCAAACTTGCGCCATTATCGCGCTCATTTTCTCATGAGTGAAAATAAATGCTCCACTATAAACAATTTTCCTTTATAACTGTGAAAGTAATTTTCAAGACTATTTATTTGAGCATTAATAGTATAAAACAAATAATGATCCAAATGTAACACATTTACATTATCCTCGCAATTCCAGAGAACTTCCACGTTTTGATACTTTTTTTTTTTCAATATAATCTGAGAGCATACCCTGACTCATAATCAGTAATACATGGTTCTAACCTACATACTTAATACACAACGTACTTCAAGATTGATTAAACTTAAAGAGGAGTTGCTGATGTGACTTTCCATCAGTTTCCACCAAAAGTGTTCTAAATCTATTGTGGTTGAGACATCATCACGAGAATGAATAATTTGCAACTTGCAAGGCGTAGCGTGCAAGAGCATCTTATACAATTCTCGTTAAGAATCCCAACTTTGAGAAACCGCAGCATAACCGCATCGGAACTGCCGTAATAGCAGACTTCATGGAAGTGGTCCCAACTCTCGTCGTCCTTTTCCCTTTTCTGTGCCTGGGATATCGCGAGAGGATTGCGGTATGTGGTTGCAGTGGTCGCAAGAAAATGTAAATTAGAAACGTTTCCAATGTCATAATTTTTTTACCGATGGATTTCTCTTTGTTTTGATACCGGAAGTACGAAGGGTATGGAGAATAACATTAGAAGTGTGATCTGGTCAGATAATGCCGAACCAAGTCTAACAAGTAGGATGCGATCAGCTATCATGATTAATACCTGTTGTCATTTTCTTTTCTTACTAATACATAGAAAAGTCTTTATTTTTGTCTCAAAATTTGATTGGATTGGATATGTCGTGTATATTGAATTTCAAACGGTCCTTCCCCTATCCGCGCAGTCGCATACCGAAGAGCGTTGTTGCTTTTAGTAGGGACGCACTTTCGGTTATCCGGTCAGCGATCTCGTCTAAGATTCGGAATGTTCTAATACTTCATCCACGGGCGGGTACAGGTCATGCCATAAGTGATCACCATCAATCGTTTCAACTTTTATTTCAATTTATAACTCCGATCGTCTATATGATTCCGTTGCCTTCGGCGTGTTTTCGGCGTGTCTAAGGCATACCTTCGGCGTACCTTCGACCGCTTCCTGATTTTCTTTTTTTATGAAGACAAGTCCCGGAGATACCAACTCCAACATCCCATTGCACGTTCAATTCATTCCATCAGCCGGAAGATAAGTAATCAGCGGAAGTTAGAAATTCTTCAATCTTATTTAGCTATCAATCAATTATTCAATCAACTTAACTTTGATCAAATATTCAATCAATTTAACTTTCATCAATTTGTTCAGGCCGTTCGTTTTTTTTTTTATTTTTTTATTTGTACATGCAATTTTTTTTTAGTAATTTATTTATTCTGTTATTTTCCAACTCTATCAAACCATATGTTTTTTTTATAATGTCATTGTTTGATTTGTTTGGGTCTGTGTAGCCAGCAGCAACGCCACTACCCTTGAGATTAATAAATGTTCTCTGAATTAACTAGCCTGAGTAAGATTTCATTTGTTATGTTAATTTAAATAATGAAATATGTCGTTTAAAAGTGGCGCCCAACGTGGGGCGCCACTTCACTAAAAACTGGCTACAGCGAACCACAAGCACAAAAAAAAAATGAGAGAATATTGAGTGATTAATGTCCCGCTTCAAAGAAAAATCAAGCTCTCGAAGGAATTGTTGATTGCTGACCTAATTTCCGTGATATCCGCCCCTATTTATTTATTTTTTTTTTTTAAATCCCCTTATTTACTAATAATATTTTTTATGTGACTTTTTCCGAGACATGGAGATGTGGAGAACATTGGACATGTGTGTAGGTATGGTATGCGTTATATATTCAGGTCGCTAAATTAAAAAGTCAATTTTTTACGGAATTTGCATCTTGAGTGAGTATGCTTTCAGTTCTCATACTCGTCCTTTGATCTCGTGTATCAATTAAAACAGTTCATGTTAATTGAGGCATCCTTATCCAGCAACTTAGGTATTCAAGATTCAAGGATCTTGTCCTTTGGGGAATTACGTACACTTTCTCTTTAATTTAATTTATTCAATTGGGTCTTAATTATATTAACCCTTTAGCTCTCTCATTATTCCGAAGAAGGGTAATTTGAAATTGATAAAAGAACCGTTCCTAGCTTGCAAACCAGACGGTTTTATTACAGCAAGCTCTTTTTGTATTCTTCTCATTTCCATAATTCAAATCCAAGCCAAAATACTATTAGGAAGCCTTTTGAGGGTTGCTATATCGGATCGTCCTAGATTAATTGTATATTTTAATGGAAAGTTTGTATACCCACCTACTGCTTTGAAATTGATTTGTTTTTGTCATATTTGTGAGCTTTTTCGAGCAAAAATTATAAACATAATATCAAACTAACGAAGGTAAAAATCTTGTGTATGAATTTGTTTGCGTTCGTATGAAAAACGCTCTTATATATTTTCTGCGCTGACAAAGAAAAATGTAATACAATAAAGCACTTCAGAGACGAAAAAATAAGATTTTATGACGACAATGAATAAAAGAGCGCTTTTTCGGAGGGAATCCTGTCGACTACTGATTCCATTAGTGACAGTGTTGTCAGTTCTTATTATTCTACATCGACACACGCTCTCCTGTTCAAGTATGCGTTTTTATATGCAGCGTTGCTTACCAGCTCCACTCATTTTAAGTGATGATAACGCTTAAAATTCTTAAACCGTTTGAGCTTTTTTTTCATTGTTTCTAAAAGTGGCTTTCAATGGTAAACACATAAGAAATTTCAGTGAATACCAAATAAATAATTGTCTTCAATTCAAGATACTTTTTTCTATAATTTTTTTTTATATGAGCGCTCGAATTTTGACATGAAATAAAACAAGTTGTTTGAGTGATAGTGTGACAATCTTTTTATTTTTTATTTTTTGCATAGTTTGTTGGCATTATGTGTGGAATATAATTTCGGTTAAATGGCCACCCCGGCTCTTCTGCGGGCGCCATATCCCGGTGGACCAATTTTGAACGACATCGTCCCATAAATAGAAGGCCCAATTTAATGAACCATTTGAACATCTTATTCGTGCTTTTATCCAGTGGCAACATCTTCGATGTTACCACTGGATAAACATCCACACCGAACAGTGACTTTTTCGAAGTATAGAGGCACCTACTTCTTCCGTGGAGTTTAGTCGCTCCAAATCATTAAACTTTGCTTGCTTAGGAAGCCACTCAACCGGAAATGAGCCTCATCGCTGATCATTATTTTTTCCCAAAAATCCGCCAAATCTTCTAAAACGCAAGCAGCGAACACACGAGGATCTGTGGTGGTTGGGCTTTAGTTCTTGAGGTAATTGAACTTTGTATGGACGAAGACCAAAGTATAAGCCGCCAAGTTGGTGTCGCAGAACAGTCAAGATTTTGAGCACGACACACTGCCTCATTTACCACTGACGCGGTTGGACTACAATTGGACGTATGGACAGTTAGGCGAACAGAGTTTGACAGTAACTTTGATAGTAATTTTTACAATAAAAGCCTTTTTAAATAGTGTGACGTTCTATGGTTAAATGTCGACTAAATAAGTA
Organism: Malachius bipustulatus; assembly: GCA_910589415.1. Lineage (NCBI taxonomy): Eukaryota > Metazoa > Arthropoda > Insecta > Coleoptera > Melyridae > Malachius > Malachius bipustulatus. Next base: position 35,079,501 of record OU342634.1, on the reverse strand, counting down.
TTCCTGTCAAATTTGACAACTTTAGCTTCACCAAGTTGGCCATTAAACTGTCAAAGCTCGAATCCCCTATCATTTTGAAATTCTGGCAAACAAAAAGCAGTTGATCAATTGTTTCAACGAAGATAATCTGTAACGAGACACTGGAGTGTACAACTTTTTAAAAAGAGTTGAATTCGAGCCAGATTCATAATTTTGGGACAGGTCCAGATGTTTCATTGAACGGGAATTTTGAATTTTATTAAGACTTTGAATCAATAATTCGAGAATTCGTTGAATAAGATTTCAATGTGAGGCCTTGAGAAGTTTTCCCTCAAAGACTAAAAAAAGTTCTATTTAGTACATTGACGTAGTTCTCATCCCTGCGATGTCATCAAAACTTGGAGAGTCCACAGAAGGATTCCGTATTTAATTTTTAAAAGGAGACCAAGAGGTCAAAAGAATGATACGTTCTCCCTGTGGAGTTCAAAGTAACTCACAGCTTTGTACCTTTATACTTCTCATTCAATGGAAGATCAATTTTTCAGACCCAGTTGAGTCCTTATGAGGAGGCAATAACAAGTTAAGAGAAAAGGGCAATCATCAATTCAAGGGTTAGATAAAGGGGTTAAAGAGAGAAAAAATGTAGCCCAAAATTAAGGAGCAATGATTGAATTGAATAAAGATTTTTACGAGAAATTGCGCTTATCCTCCAAGTGCTCCAATCGGCTTTAAATAATCGAAATCTTATTGCCGCGCTTATTGCAAAAGTGAGGTGATCTAAAAAATCAACGTTTTTGTCTTGCCGTTATTTCGAAAGTATCCCAAATCTGAATACCAGATTTCGAGGGCAATTCCGACTTGGGTTAATTAATACAACCCTGTATTTTGAATTTTTGCCCGAGTCGATCATCATTCTCTCGTCTTCTTATCTGAAGTTTTAGCCTTCACAAGAGCCCTAGACTTAAGTTTATGCATGGGCTAAAAAGACCAAAAAGTTGATTTTTTGAGACCACGCTGTAAATATAGAAAATATATCAAAAATTCAGAAGTCATTTTGAGGTATGAGGTCCATCTTCACACTGTTTATATCGAAATTCATAAAAAATTCTTGGTTAAATATTAGCATGCCGAAATTTGAGAAATTTTCCAGTTTTATTTATATCACCCTATAGAAACTTTGGGTGAAGTACCGGACTTTTTCAATAGTACGGACCACGGTGTATAGTTATCTTACACCATGGTACGGACTGATGAACAACGGACTGAACTCGGGACTGAAGTAGCAAAAGTTCTAAACAGAAATTGAATTTTTGCTAATTTTATCGGCACCAATTAAAATTTGCGCAAATTTTTTCGTGTTAAAACTAAAAATGCGCTTCCTTACAGTTATGGTAGAAAATTTTGGACACCAGGACATAAAAACTGTTGAAGCATTTAGAAAAGGACATAGTTTCAGCAAGATGGAATTACAGAATACACTGTTTCCTGAAAAAATTATCTCCAGGGGGAATATTAGCTGGCCTTCAAAAAGTCGTGGTATTAATAAACTCTTTCTCAAGGTGTTATTTGAAATGTAGGATTATATTCCAATTAAAGACCAGAAAAAGCGAGGATATTTGGATAAATTTATCAACATGTTATTAAGTGTGCGAGTATATCCCGAACTTTGAGTTGCTCGTTGAGAAGGCGCAACGACGTGACGAAGACAAATCAAGTCATCAAGAGCATTTTTACACACGTAACATTTCCTTCTTCGTAGATTGGGATAATAGATATTTGAAATATAATTTTTTAAACATTTAACTTTTGTGCAACCTAAAAGTTGAAAATATTCCAGCAATTTAAATTTTCTTGAGTTAGTTAACTTCGCTATTATAACACCGCCCGGTCGCGTTCAATATATTGAAATCTCCTGAACTTATATAAAGAAATTGAGATCAGTTTGTAACTCTTTCGTATTCAATTTCTCGTTTACTTCAACTTCAACCTTTCAGTTGCAATATTTCATTCAACTCCAATTATCTTTATTAAATTGCCAACAACTTTTTTTTCTCCACCCTTCTTGCTTAATAGCATTTTAACATCTCACGCTACGTCATATCATGTGAAATATTCTCGAATGGTAATAAATAAAATATGAAAGTATGATCCCATGAGCTCTAGAGTTGTTGTGGATCATTAAAGGTACAAAGTAAAACAATCTGACAACAATGCTCCCATTCTTACGCCCATATACATCTAAAGTGGTGACGTGTTGTTTTCACAAGTTTTCCTTAATCAAGAAGCAGTATTGACCTCTCCAGTGCAAATAATGAGTCGGTTGGCGATTTAATGTAACATATGTTAACCCCTTTTGGACACTTCCTTTCTTTGTTACCGAGTTGAGGCTCCGGGCCTCGCCAATTGACCATCCCAAGGGTTGCATTTCGCTCGAGAGTCACAAATCCAGACGTTTTGTTTATACAGCATGTCCAGTGAAAATTCTCGCTTCTTCTCATGGAAGAAATTATTCTTTATTTCATGCAAGAACCTTTTTTTATTTGACATAAACAGTATTAAGGAAGCTGAGTCCTCTTCATATCTCGGTCAATTTAGAAAAATATATTTTTTTAACTATTTTTTTCTGTGCCGCACAAATTGCCCTCTACAATATACCATTGAGGAAATTAGCCATTAAAGACTTACCCTGTATTATAGGAGTTGCCTTTTATGAATTTTCATTTAGGAAACATTACCAGCCACTAAATTTGTTTTTGCACACGTGTATATTTTGCGCACAAAATAATACAACTGCTAGAAGAAAATTGAAAAAAAAATTTACCAAATCTTACCCAATTAAAAATTAGTAGGTAAAACAAACATTTTTGAATTATATTTTATTAAGCACAACAAAGAACTCGAGTTTACCGTTGCGGACGACAGAGAGGACCTATTCCTTAGAGATGTAGGCCGTTCTTATAGAAGAATGTTCAATTTTACCACCCCCAACAAGGGAATTCGGGTATGTTTGACAGCTGTCAACGAATACGCTACCAAAGTGAATAGAACGCTTTGTAAAAAAAGCATGTGGTATGATGAATTCTCTTTTTCTGTGTTTGATTTAATATGACTGAAAATATAAAAAATATTTACATTACGACATTTATTGGTCATTATTATGTAACATATTTTTTTATGGACTGAAAGTTTGCAATATTTGACGTGAGCGCTTTTTTTCTAATTCTGAATTTTCTAATTAATTATATCTCTTAAATTTGTATTCATCTTGGAGAAAGCACAAATGCAGGATTTCTGCTTTTCGTCCTGGCTTTTAGTATTCCTTTACATGCAGCAGGATTAATCAGGTATAAGTGCCTTTCCACTTAGATAATTGAGCGGCAATTGCCGCATGCAAATTGGCTATTCAAGTGGTTCACAGTAAATCGAATTCTCTTTTAATAAATTTCAGAATAAGATAAATGTTTTAAGAAAACCATTTTCAGCACGAATTCTTTAGCAACTTTCTGTCGAATCGACGTAAATTAGTTCAAATGATTGGTTAGGGACTCATTCATATCCTCCAGTGTATTTGTTACGTGATTTAAGAAAAATTCCAAGCGAAGAACTCTGAAATATTCCACATTATGAAAAACTCTGTTTGAAGGTGAAAATAATACTTTCACGCTGTACGCTTTGCGACTAATCTCTATTGAGTCACTGGATTATGAAAGCTCGCTCCTTCATCGCTCGCTCAACAAACTTTCAGCTTTCACATATAAAGACTAATTTATTAAACTTGCTATGTACTTGAACGGTTATTATTTCGATGGGATCCTCATTTTAATGAACAAAACACGTCAAAATAACTTGAATTATAAACAAACAAAATGTTTTTTTTTCAAAAGTATCAGGTTGTCAAGTCTTTTTGTTTATTATTAATATTAATACAAATTCCATGAATTTATGACCTTAAACGTTAAAAATTATAAAACAATATTTTTATTTATTTCCCTCTTGCAGTAGGTAGTTCCTTATTCCTTATTATTGATTCTAACTCTGAACTGGATATGGGAATATTACCTGACGAAAAAGGGACTTAGATTACCCCAAGTACAGGCAAGAATGCGTAGGGAGTTCGCAGAGACTGCACCTACGAGAGCAATGCTTTTACAATCTTCCCCATGTGTATAATATTACGAAGATTTCGTGTAAATTTCCGGAGAAACTCTTTTCAGCACAATCTCAATCCGTCAATATTAATTTTTTTTAACAGTGAAGTGATGAGGATTTTCTCGAAATGCTGCGGGATCAACGCCTCAACGCTTTTTAATCTCAATACCTCTGGTTTCCAAATATTCTTTATTCCATCCGCTTTCTCGCTTCGAAACTGTTATTTGAGATTCCCCTTCGTCGCATCAAAGCTGCCACAAGGACTCTTGAAAAGAAGGCGACAGGAAATGGAACGGAATGAAGTATTCCTTTAAAGTAAAATTAAAGTCAACCGAATTTAATTTTTCCATGCGGAGAAGACAATTATTCATATTTTGTCTCTTTTTTCGTTATTAATGTTCAAAGATTAAGCTACATGAGAGTTGAAGCACGATGTGTAAGGCTGGCAGGTTTCCGATAGTCGAGTCACGTAATTGTGAATCTAGTTCTAGAGACATGGTCGTTTATTTTAAAGTAGCAGGTATATACTCGCTACTACGCCTGCGGTTTTTTAAATTCAACCACTGGATGTTCTATAAAATCATTTATTGGATAGAAAATAATAATTAAACATTTATTGTGTCACTGTCAACAATATTAATGTTGCCCTTGTGCTCCTCTCCTCATAGTGACCGCCAAAAAGTTAACACCATACGGAAAAAATGTTTAAAACTGAGCTTCTCAACCAGCAGGTTTGTAAGCAAAAAGTCTCTGCTTCAAAAACCTTTCTCTTATCTGATTTATGGCATTTTTTTGCTTACTAAGAATTTTTTAAATTGTAAAAATAGTAAAAGTGTAAGAAGGTCATATTAGAGCACCAAGCAATACTTCGATTGAATTTTTGTACAACTTGTCGCTTTTGCCTCACTTGACAAACTCGGGGTCAAAGAAAATTCAAAACTGTTACTGTACTGAAATATTTTTTCAGATTTTGTCATGTTTCCAGAAGAATTTCTCACTTCGTTCTTTAACGATTTTGTTATATTTTATTCATTCCAATTTACGAAGTCGCAATGAGCAAGTTCTGTTTCATAATTCAACCATATCGCTCTGCGAAAGGCGACTTAAAAGCCAAGGCCAAATTGGCGTGTCCAAGATTAATTTTAAATACATGATGCAGAAAAATGAAACGACACTAGCTGTGACGGTCCTACGACAGGTGGAACCCGCGTAAAAGTCCTACAAGACATCAACTATTTATGGTTGAAAGTGTTTCTCCAATTCTAACAGCAAATTGAAAATAGAAAAGGTGAGACGATTGTAAATACTTAAATGCAGCGCTTATGCCTCTAAGTCCTATTTCAAATCACTAATAGCTATTTTTGTTTTGTATCGTCTCTGTATAAATGCATCTCTGAATATAATAAATCTCACCCACGGAAGAGTCTTATTCCGCCCAATGCTTCTTAATAAAAAATCTCATGCTAAGACGTCATTTCGATCAGTCAGCTTAACAGCTTAAACATCTTCAGAGAAAGTGACTTAAGTAACCACGAGGGACTTAAGTTTAAATTATAAAACTTGGGGTTTTGTTGAAGTGTCGCTGTCAGGCGGGTGCTCAACTAACGGTAAAGGCTAATGGTGATCTCTCAATGGTACCCTTCTGTGGACGAAGAATTCCTATCTCGACGGATTGGAACAAGTGGTTCGATGCTGCATGGATCAGATGTGGATGGTCCTGCGACGTTAGATATTCATCATTTCAGAAATACGCACACTGTGAACTATTTCAGGAATACCAAATTAACAAAGGCATCGTCCCTGATACGAAATATGAAAAAGGCGAGGAAAAAGGTCTACAAATTAGAATAAAATGGAAATTTTATTTGGTGGCGAAGATACCTGAAGGTAACACAATATGTCGAGATAATTAAATACGTAAAATATGACCACAAAGGGTAACTATTTCAACATATAAGTCTTAGTTCTGCTTACAAACTCTATTGATCGTATCCTAGTCAAGACATCCTTCACCAAAGCCGTCACTCTGAGCTACGTTCGCCCTTACATACTTAGTCAAAGCATCTCTCTGCCAAAACCTACAGTAACTTTGAGACCACTTCTCATCCGCCCCTAAACACTCAGTTAAAGTTTCTCTCTGTTAAGACCTACACTTAGTGTAACCTTAATTCCTGCTCACTCAGTCATAGTCTCTCTCTGCTAAGACCTACAACACTCAAGAGCTCCCTCACACATTCAGTCAAAACTTCTCTCTGCTGAGACCTACACTCAAGGTTACTTTTATCCCTATGCACTCACCAAAGCACTCTCTGTCGACACCAACAATACTTCTGCTAAAAAAGAGACATCCTCTCCAATACATATTGAGGAAAAGCTTCTTTCTGCTGAGATCTATACTAAGGGTTTTCTTTATCACTACCCTCATTCAAGACCACTCTCTTCCAAGACCGACGTCACAGAGGGTATTTTTCGCTGCTTGCACGCCCAGTCAAACCATCTCTCTCAGATCTACAATTCTCAAAGTCATTCTCTCCCCTACATATTCAGAAAGCTTCTCTCTGTTGAGGGTGGGACTCAAAAATTGTAATCAGTCTCTCTGGTAAGACTTGCAACACTCAGAGTCCTTACACGCCCAGTTAAGACTTTTCTGCAAAAACCTACAAAACTCAGAGCTCTCCTCTCTCTCACACATTTACTTCAAGCTTCTCTCTGCTGAGGCTCATACTCAAGGTACCCTCAGTGAAGACTCTCCTCCAAGACCAACAACACTTCGAGTAATTCTCGCCCGTACAGACTCACCCAAGCCATCTCTATCTCAGGACCAACAACTCTAAAAGCCATCCTCCTCCATAGACATTCAAGAAAAGCTTCTTTCTGAGATCTACGCTAAGGGTAACCTTAATCATTACCCTCAGGCAAGGCTACTCTCTGCCAACACCAACGTCACATAGGGCTTTTTTGCCCCTGCGCACTTAGTCAAACCATATCTCTGTCAAGAGCGACAAATCTCAAAACGAATCTCTCCTTTACATATTCAGAAAGCTTCTCTCTGTTGAGACATACACTCAAAATAAGCTTAACGCGGCACACTCACTCAAAGTCTGCCTCTGATAAGATCTGCAACACTCAGAGATCTCCTCGCCCTTACGCGTCCTGTCAAGGCTTCTCTTACAAGACCTACAACTTTCAGAACTCAACTCTCCTTCACACATTCAGTCACAGCTTCTCTGTGCTGAGACTTACACACAAGGTAACCTTTATCCATATACATGGCACTCGCAGCAAAAGCACTCTCTGCCAAGACCAACAAAACTTAGGTTAATTCTCGCCCATACAGACTCACCCAAACCATCTCTATCTCAGGACGTGCAAATCTCAGAGTCATCCTCCCTAATGCACATTCAGGAAAAGCTTCTTCCTGCTGAAACCCACACCCAGGGTAACATTTTTATCACTATAATACTCATTTAAGGGCACCCTCTAGCAAGATTTATCCGGGTATTTCTCCCCCCAATGCACTCAGTAAAAGCTTCTCTATGCTGAGACTTACGCTCAAGGTAACCTTTAACCCTATAACACTCAGCAAATGCACTGTTTGCCGAGATCTACAACACTTGGGTAATTTTCGCCCATCTAGACTCGCCCAAATCATCTCTATGCAAGGACATACAATTCTCAGAGCCATTCTCCTCGATACAAACTCTGAAGGAGCTTCTTTTTGCTGAGATCTTCGTTTACGGTAGCCTCTATCACTACTTACAGTCGTCAAGACCACTTTCTTCGTCAAGATCTACCTCACTTCGGATATTTCGCCCCCCTACACACCCAGTCAAACCATCTCCCTGTGAAGACCTACTACTCTCTGAGCTATCCTCTCCCATATAAATTAAAGAAAATATTTCTGGCTGAGATCCACACTCAGGGTAGCCTTTGTCACTACCCTCAGTCAAGGCCACTTTCTGCTGAGATGACGTCCCATAGGGTTTTTTTCTCTTCTACACACTCAGAAAGTTTCAGAAAAGTTACTCTGAGTGTGTAAATGGTTTAACTTTAAAAGCCTGCCTTCAGTAAATCTCATGATGTAAACGATTAAAGTCAAGATTACTGTAACTAAACGTTGTAATAATTTCAAAAGCTAATTTCATAAATCAGACTGTAACTACAACTCCGCCTGAGAGTCGTCCGTGGCGTTCCGCTGGTCCGGAATCGCCTGGAGATCGGACGGATTCCTCGGGCGCCAGATTTTTACTGAGGGTTTACTCCCTCGGGAAGATGTTCTCGCCAAATCTTCCCACTTACCTGAGTCGTAATTACAATGGTACTGCTATAGTACCCTTGTCCCAGGGGTAGCTCTGTGGAGAAACGGAAAGTGCCAGGGGTCGGTTGAGGTTACCACCCTAAAAGAATTGTGTTCGGCAAAGCGGGCTTTAATCGCTTTCCGAAAGCATTGGCACCTCCGGGGAGCCAAGCTGTAGCGAGTGATTGTCGGTTTAACGGATACCTAATTAATTAATGCAGAACGGATGAACATTAACACCACAGAATTCAACTTAACAATTTTTATTATTAATTTATCGGAGTAGGTACACAATGAGCAATAATAATGAATCGGTATGAATAAATAAATAATAACAAATCGGTCACGGGGCACAGCGGTACGTGAGGGGTGGTTGCGACTAATAAGTAGGTAGGTATACACGTCGGAATAACGAACGGGCGGTTAAAAACGGCCTGGATCGGTTTAGACGAAAAAAAAGAATAACTAGGCGGGCTGTTCTCGGCGGTTATGTGAGTAGTGCGGCCACGGTGATCTCAACTACGCATTCGGAGGGGAATCGGCACAATTTTGGCGGGATACGCTGTTCCGCGAGCACCAGACGCCACCCCCAGCCCACTGATCCACCCTTGCTATGCCAGGCGATGGACCGTGTACTAGGAGCGAAGCCTTTGTTGCCCACAACGAGGAGATGAAGGGGTATTGAAGGAGCCCGTTGTTCCGCGGGTACCAGACACCACTCCCGGCGCACTGATCCACCCTTGCTATGCCAGGCGATGGACCGTGAACTAAGAGCGAGGCCTTTGTTACCCACAACGGAGAAGGTGGGGGTTATCGGAGGAACCCGTTGTTCCGCTGGCACCAGACACCACTCCCGGCGCACTGATCCACCCTTGCTATGCCAGGCGATGGACCGTGAACTAGGAGCGAAGCCTTTGTTACCAACAACGGAAGGAGGAGGTGGTTCTGATGAGGACCGGAGCGATAGGAGTGAGAGGAGAAAAATATCGACCGTAGCAGAAATATAAATCGCAACAGCACCTACCTTTGACTACTCGGCGGCTGGTCTAGGCTCACTCGTGACTATGCGGTCGCACTTCTAACTATTACCTACTCTTAAACTATTTCTAAAACTATCACTAACTACTACTTCCCGGTAAAAATACAAATTAAATTAAAAAGAAAATAAACTGAACACTCGGACTTCCCGGTAGGTAATCGAACTGAGGCGGTGGATTACGGTTTGTCACACGTCTTTACGATCGGAGATCTAAATTCGGAATTAATTTTTCAAATCACGGCCCCGGTTTATATAGCGACCACTATCGGTTCCTGATGAGATAGAAATTTTCGAGAACATTTTCTCTGTAAAAAAGTATAATTTAAACTGCTATCTGCGGCCCGGTGCATTTCGGCGTTTTTATAATGCGATAGGGGTCGATAACTTGCTTGAATTTGAAGCCAACTGCCTCGATTTAGCTACTTTAAAAATCAGCCTGTGCATAAAAAATTAATGGAATTAAATGAAATCATGAAAATTATTAGTACTTTGCTGATTCAAGGTACATACCTACCAAACCCTATTTCTGTACTATTCGTAAAAACTTAACTGGATTAATAACAACCTAAACTGGGTGGTCCTACCTATCTACCTATGTCGTTGGAATGATCTTTATTTATTGAAAAGAATAGAAAAAAAATAAAATAGATGGAGTCGGGGTAACACGACTTCATTACAAGACAAAGGTAGATACATCATCTTGTTTATTATTAGGTCAAGTATCTCGGAGGACGTGTTGTTATCCAGCCGCAAAGCTTGAATTGTCCTAGAATAGGAAATACAAAATATTCAGTTCAAAACTTTTTTTAAATTATTTTTTTAATGTAACTGAAGCACAAAAATAATATTTTTTAAGTAACAAAAACCGGAGAATCTTGATGGGCTCTCAAATAGAAAATTGCGCGATTGGATGTGTCCCGATTCAACCCTGTTTAGTTTCTAAGATTCCTAAAAATTACATTAAATACTAACAGACCCTTAATGATTTAGTAATTAAAATATAAAATAGATGAAGATAATCTTACGAGCTTATTAACAAGAAAGCTACCCTGCAGTATTTTTTTTTCCTTATAAATCAATTCAATTACTTTCGAAATGTCTACATTTTCATTTTCGTCACTTCAATAAAATGGTAACTTAATAATGTACATCGCAATAGGCTGAATTCTAGTTTCGATGGGAAAAAAGAGATTCAGAAGCCACACTGTTCGCTTTATTCGCTGACAGGTTTTCTTTTTTTACTGGAGAACCATCTGGAGAAGTGGCGAACAAATTGGTCTCCAATTAGGGGGTTGAAATATCCCGTGACAAGATCTTATTCAGCATTCATTAGATTTTTTTGTTCGCCTAATATTTAATTTGCTCGGAAACCTCTCAGCAATTCCAGTGAGGATTCAATATTTAAAGTGATTGCAGATATAGTAGAGGAAAAAACAATACGACAGGAGGTTAATAAGGAAAGCTTTGATGTGCAGGAAAAATAATACAATCTAGATTTTCACTTTTTACATGAAATAATAATTAAAATGATCACAATTGGGAAATAAATTAAAATAAAGAAGAAATTTGTATCCCTGATTTAAATCTGGTCATATAAATGCTGAACTTGTCAATCGATGTTTGAACATATAAAATTCATAAATAGGATCAATTTTAATCTAATATTAAAGATTTGTTTGTTAGTGGTGCAACTTTATTTTTTATACTAGTCCGTAATCAGGTAAAACTTCAGGAACTTCAATATTTATGTGATCTTATTCAACTTCAATGAATTTCAATGAGAATTTTATTGATTTCCAGTTATTTTAAAAGTTTTTGTTTGCTTAAAATTAGTTAGAAAAATACCGAGTTTTTTCCACCCTTATACATAAATAAAGCAAAAACTATTCAATATTAAAAAAAAGGTTTGCGGTGATTTAAAAAAGTGTTTTCTATTTCTTCACTTCCAACTATTGTTTACTAGGTCCTTAAATAACCAGCTTTGTGAAAATTACTGCATCAAATAAAATCAATAGAAAAATACCTCTGAATTCTGGACTTTTATTTATTTATCCATGTCAAGCAGAAGGTACATCATCACCTCTTTTGGGCATCCTACCTGAAATTAACTTCATAAGAAATTCATACCTTTTACTCATCGCTATAATATTTACAGTTCTCTTTCGTATTTCTGAATTTAAAGCTTAATTCATGTGCCGAAATGGAAAAAATTGCTCCCATTCTGTACCTATATTCACCTCTATCTTCTTTATCTTTATCTTTATTACCTAATAAAGTAAACCAAATAAGCTATAGAGATTTTTTCATGTAAAAACGGTGCATAGTTTTTGATCTGTGACCATTTGAATTTTTTACTATGCAAATTTCCAGCAGGCCCTAATGCTACATATATGGTCTGATTCCAAGTTACAAAAACGATTTAAAAAAATGAATTTTCATAACTTAAAAACGGTCGTATTGGAGTTAGAATTGGGGTTTCATTGGGAGTAGAACATCAGATGAGGGGTGGAACAGCAGATGATACAACAGCCTTGTATTTAAGTAAGATCGATTCCAAAGGACATCCAACGCTAAAATGAGACAGCCTCTATAACAAATTGGAGCGTCGATTTAACGCTTCGATTCGTGAGTTTCTAATATACAAAATCATATCGTCGTTTCATTTGGGTTTTGAAAGATTCATTTATATTTTACATATAAGCACACCATGACAAAAACAAATACAAGAACAAATTGATATGTAAATCTGGCAAGTATGAGATTGATAAAACGATAAAGATGAGGTAAAGAGATAAAATAAAAGATCATGACATAAGTTTGTAAATTAGATAAAGATAAACAAGGATAAAATTCATCAATAAAATGCCTTCAAAGACATAATAAAATTATACAGTGTGATCGTTTAAATAGTTTCATGAATATAAAGATAATAAAAAAATTGTAGGGAGCATTAAAGGCGATCAATAACAAAAAAATGTGACCATCGTTAAAATAGATTGTTTGTAAAGAAATGTGCTTTGATCGTAATTATTAATGATAATACTGTTAAATATTCATATTCAAAGAGACATGTGCTGGTTTATTATTAAAATAAAATAAATAATAATAAGATAAATAAACAATCTTATATGCAAAAAATTGAAATAACAGCGATTTTTTGCATAACATTATTATAAATAAATAAGGTATAGGTAATAAAGTCGAGTGAAAAACATCTCACAATAAAACTATTCGCCAAACAATGGCGCAGTTGGTTTTTTTCTAACACTTCTTACCCAAAATGCTCACTCCAAATCTCTGTAGCTTTAGCCTAAAGCTTATAAAACGATTAGCTAAAGCATCAAAAACTGACTAGACAACAATAATTATAATTGAATTATTTACATATTATGGTAGGAACATAAAAATAATAATTAGTATTTATTGAGGCAAAAAACTGAAGAAATAAACTACCACAAAAAAAAACAATAACAAAAGAAACCTTGTCTCAATTCACCAAAGGTAATAAAATACAACAGCGAGACCATGCAACGGCTAAGCTAAAGGTACTAAAGCAGCATTACTTTTTCATCCACACTGCTCAAAATGAGTTCATATTTCAATAATAATTATTGAGGAGAGCGAAATTTTCCTACCGACCAGAGTTAATTCGTCTTCCCGGGGCCCTTTCGCCGTTGGCGCCTCTCCAGGCAACTTCTTACGCGGTAAGAAACATGTTTATAAAATGCTCCAAATTACTCCCGTGGGGAATGTCTGCCCCATTACTAATGAACTCCTTCCTAAATAAATGAGATGAGGGAGGCTTGTAAATGGTTATATCCCTGGTCGCCCGATTTAACCCCGACAACTTGAGGTGGAAGCGTAGCAAGGTAATGATTGCTACGTAATAATATTGCTTAGGTACTAACTAAACTTGTGGTTTATTTATCTGTTTTATCATTTAAACTGCTCAACAAATGAAACGTTACATGATCAGTGCCCTAACTTTGGCACTGATAAAATTTGGATTGTTTCGAGCAATTCAATTTTTGTTTCGAGGGTTCACTAGTTCAATCCCTTGTTTATCAGTCCGTATGTTTGCAAGAACTTGGTACTTCACACAAAGTTTATATAGGGTGGTAGATAAAACAGTTCAAAATCTCAGAAAGTTCAGCTTGCTCCCATTTGATCAAAGATTTTTCTTTTTAAATTTCAACACAAAGATCATGAAGATGGACCTCATATCTCGAAACGGTTTTCGAATTTTCCGATTATTTCTTTTATTTACAGGGTGATCTCAAAACAACTACTTTTTGGTGTGGCAATGATAACTTTGTTACCCGTGACTCGATTTTCAAAATGTAGGGCTCATTTTAAAGCTAAAGCTTCAAGCAAGAACACGCAAGATTGATAATCGCCTAAGGACAAAAATTGAAAATACAGGGTTGTATTAAAACTAACCCAAACCTGAATGGCTTCCGAAATCTGGTATTAAGGAAAATTTTAAATAAAGTCAAGTTGCTTTCAAACAAACCATTCATTCTGAATACTTCAAGATGTTCTTCGCTTGCATGAGTTAAGAATTGTTGACATAAGAACAAAATTACAACTTCGTGTTTTCGAAGTGAAAATCGTCATTTTTCAAGTTCAAGGCCCTGTACAACGAAAACGGCTGAAGATAGAGAAAAACGGCTTACATGTCCATATTTTACTTTTTCATGTACTATTCTATGGTATAGAAACATTTGTACTTTCTTTGATTTTTTTATTTGGCGACGCGTGGAGAAATCTCAGAATTTTTCAAATTTTTTATCACCCTGTATAAACATTTTATCAGAGGCCCTTGAGGCTACTTGAAAACTTCTGACACTTGGGCTTTACCACAGCCATAAGATATTTATTTTATTTTAACATTTTATCTACATCATGGGATAGTACATGAAAAGTTAAAATAGGGACATGTAAGCCGTTTTTCTCTATCTTGAACCGTTTTCAATGTACAGGGCCTTGAACTTGAAAAATGACGATTTTCACTTGTTTATAATTCAAAAACTACTGAATTTAAACACCAACTGTAAAAGCCAATCTTATTTCCTCTTCTCAGATAATCTAAAACTGCAATAACATGGGAGCATTCCATTTAAAAAAACATAACTTTGATATGTCACTGTCATATGGGACACTCTGTATACTCCAAAATAATTTTAAATTATGGCCATTGTGATTCTGTACTTGAATTTTCAAAAAGTTTTTTGAAAAGGTGCATCGTTTGACCTACAAAGACCGCTTCGAATGAGCTGGGACACCCTGTATTTTGTCAGACCTCCCCTGCCTCTTTTATAACTGCCTATAACTCTTCTTGGCATTCCCTCCACCAGGTGATGTAAAAAATTCTGGGGAGTAGCTTCCCATTCTTCCTGTACCTATAGCTATCACCAAATCATCCAAATTATCCATTTTTCCTTCCTTTTCTTCAGGATTTTTTTTTTCATTCTGCTCCAAACATGCTCAAGCGGATTTATATATCCGGAGAAGGGTGGTCAATTGATTCTTACAATAAATAAAACAGTTTTATCAGCCGTCAAACAACAATCAATAATAGTGACATCCATATGATAAACAATAAGCCTAATAATAACAAAGCGGCTACCTCATTCGAAAACACGAAGTTGTAATTTTGTTCTTATGTCAACAATTCTTAACTCATGCAAGCGAAGAACATCTTGAAGTATTCAGAATGAATGGTTTGTTTGAAAGCAACTTGACTTTATTTAAAATTTTCCTTAATACCAGATTTCGGAAGCCATTCAGATTTGGGTTAGTTTTAATACAACCCTGTATTTTCAATTTTTGTCCTTAGGCGATTATCAATCTTGCGTGTTCTTGCTTGAAGCTTAAGCTTTAAAATGAGCCCTACATTTTGAAAATCGGGTCACGAATAACAAAGTTGTCATTGCCACACCAAAAAGTAGTTATTTTGAGATCACCCTGTAAATAAAAGAAATAATCGGAAAATTCGAAAACCGTTTTCTAGATATGAGGTCCATCTTCATGATCTTTGTGTTGAAATTTAAAAAGAAAAATCTTTGATCAAATGGGAGCCAGCTGAACTTTCTGAGATTTTGAACTGTTTTATTTACCACCCTATATAAACTTTGTGTGAAGTACCAAGTTCTTGCAAACATACGGACTGATAAACAAGGGATTGAACTAGTGAACCCTCGAAACAAAAATTGAATTGCTCGAAACAATCCAAATTTTATCAGTGCCAAAGTTAGGGCAAATTTGGTCATGTAACGTTTCATTTGTTGAGCAGTTTAGATTAGGGAATTAGGGAGGATGTACATCTAGTCGTTTGTACGATTCTATTTTTGGCAATATAGACCTTTCCAAAAAAATAAGAAGGATGTTTCCAGTTTACATTTTGACATTAAGTTAATATACCGAAATTTAATTACTTAAAAGTCTCTCTAAAAGTATACTGCGGAGGGGAGGGGGGGTGGTGTTAAAAATAGATATAAATATATAAATATAAATAAAAATTTATTGAGAGTATAAGTACCGGACAGAATAAATGAATAAATAGCACAATAATAATTCTGGTAAAATACAATAATAGTTTTTGGGTGAAATTATTTTTGATAAGCTGAAAAAATATCATTGTGGAGATATTTTAGGCATTTTAAATTTTTGTTGGCTAAATAATTTCTTCATTATCAACCTTTAGTGCTGAACATTTTTGCTAATATCACAAAAACGACCTATGTAAAATAGACCCAATTTTTTTTAACTGGAAAAAAATTCGACCCAAATTTATTGTTACCGCTGCTGCTGTTATCAAAAACTGAAAGATCGGTATAATTTTTGTTTTATATTTACAACTCTCTATGATTGTAAATATTTTACAATTTTTCGATTTAATATTAATAATTATAGGGGATAAAGGGGAGGGAGGGTTTTTTTAGAAAATGTTTGCCAATGCGACGTAATAAAATAAATAAATTTCTTATTAATGAATCAAGACTTTTCAGGTGACACTCCGCTTTTGCGTGACTTAAAAACTTCTGATTTTCCCTTATTTCTAAAACTAAAATTTGTTTAATAGAGATCTTACAATGTACATGTCTTTTTAATCGTTAGCCACCCTCTAATAATAATTTTGAGAAGATTTTCCAATTTTTCGGCTCAGAATGAAATTGAGAAGGGATGGATTTTTGAGCAAATTTTGGCAAAAAATTATATATTTCAAAAATTATAATTTTGGGTAATAGCAAAATTAATAAAATATTTTTCAAGTCAATAAGGTAGCTACAATGAAACCTCTCAGGCCACGCCATGCTTAAATGAGAAGAAAATAAAGATTGAGATTAATTTTTTGAATCCAAGAAAAGTGATTTTTTTGCTAATTTTTAAACTGAAATCTGTTCTGTTTTGCATATGTCAAATTCAAACACTGTCTAATGTCAGCATTCAGCTTGCGTTTCTGTAGAGTCCCTAAACGTCAATTCTATGTTCAATTAAATGTTTACAAAAATATGAAACTCGCAGACATTTTGGAATAGGTTTTCCAACTAGTGGCCATAATACTAACATAATGGTATTTTTTTAATATTATTCACACGTATAGTTAAAAGCTGATGTTTGTAGTTGATGACAAGTAGGGCTAGTTGACTGACAATACTGACAGTCGATTACAAAGCATATGAGTGAAAAATTCGCACTTTTTATAGTGTTTATTAGTGTTTATTAATGTTTACTTGATTTTACAAAAGGATCGCCTTTCTAATTTTGAGTTGACATATTTAATTCTATTACTAAGTCCCCATTTTCTATATTTTTGCAATAATTTCAATAATCAAAATATTTACCTACATACCTACTTAAAGGAGAGCCATATTTTTTTAACAAATAAAACTTAATTTCATATTTTGTTTTATCCAGCTCCAATCTGAAGAGAGTAGGTAATACTTTTTTATTCATTTAGGTATAGTCGTAGATAAAGTATAATATTCCACTCGCCCATATTGGCATATGGCGCATATACTCACTCAGATGTTACAGCTCTCATAAAACGATTGTGCTGCAATTTTTATCTTCGCATGGTTGATTTGATAGCCATCGATATGAACTTGTTGGATAATATTGATACTGCATAATTATCAATTAAACATTATAAATTCAATAATATACAGGGTGTCCCAAATTTTCTTTATCAAGGGATATCCCCGTTATTTCAAAAAACAAACAAATGAAATTTGGGAAAATTCAAATGACCCCCAAAGGTTTCTGGCTGCTCTATCAATACAACTTTACGCATTTCAACCGCTAAGTAATCATCCCCTCCTTGTGTTTTTTTTATATTACACCTCTAGTCTTTTTTTGCTCGCGGGATTATTGACTGTTATTTTTATTACACCCCTAGTTTTTTTAGGATTGTGTACTGACTTCGTTATGAACACAATGCCATGCGATTTTTTGAAATCCAAGCATATTCTAAACGTCAAGTTGGAATAATTTTGACAAAATGTCTACTGTCAATAAATTATACCGCGACTAACTATTATTTTTATACGTTTCACGCGAAACGTGGCATTTTGACTCGGGTATTGTTATTATTCGTCACCGGGGTCGCTCTATTGTCGTCAAGTGTAACACCATCGAAATAAAAGTTTCGGGAGAGCATTAATTTAATTTTGAAATGACCCCAAGGTATGTTTTTCTACTAAATAAGGGGTGTAATTGGAAGAAAAAAAAACAAGTAGAGGATGTAAGAAAAAATTGATACAATAATAAATCATGTCAATTACAGCAAGTAGGGAATAATGATTATTTAGGGGGTTGAAAGGCGTAAAGTTGTATTGAGGGTGCAACCGTATAAAGTCTTATTATTAGCGGTATATTTTAAGTTTCCCAAAGTTCATTTTTGTTTCTGTTTTGGAATAACGCGAATATCCCTTGATTAAGAAAATTTGGGACACCCTGCATGTATGCTTTTTGTGTAAATTTGAGTTTCGAATTGACATAAAGTGGATATAAAAAACAAGGAAAAAGCTCGGGAAAAAATGAAATAAAGCCGAAAACTAACCTCGAATGCAGTATCTAAGTAGGTAATTATTCATAATATTTGATTCAGCTATTGAATAACAATCTTAAATGAAGATATTAAGTAAAAGTAGGTATACCTACCTAGCCGGAACGCACCAAAATTATATTCTTGAATATGGTAGCCTATAGCCGAAATCTGGCACCACTGCATTTTTAATCAAGGTAACTTTTATACCTACCTATTAATTATCTTGGTAATCCTGTACAATCTGTCGCTAAATTTTACCCTACCATACCTATAAATAAAAATAAATGCGTCGTAAGTCAGGTCTTTGGTCAGGGTAGGGTTTTTTTTTCCTTAAAATGGCCTTGAAATGAAAAAAAAACCTACCCTGACCAAAGACCTGACTTACCGAACCGGAATTTGGAGGATTTATTTTTATTTATATGGTAGGGTAAAATTTAGCGACAGATTGTACAGGATTACCATTATCTTCATACTACATATTACCTTATCTACTATACCTACCTTCTTGAAAAATAAGTGAGCAAGTAAATTTATAATACATACCTACCTAATAACTACCATGGATCAATAATAATAGCTAATTTTATTTGCAGATATTAAAAAAAGCGATTGTGCGTGACAGACAAACAGACAGACATCTCCATGAGATTAACCTCAGGGAACCCCAAACAATGTGTACTGTCTGTATATGAGTCTACGCGGTGCGTTGATTTTCAACGGCCCTGTGGCGCAACGGATAACGCGTCTGACTACGGATCAGAAGATTCCAGGTTCGAATCCTGGCAGGGTCGTGTTACTTTTTTTTAATAAAAAATGTTACTTCATGTTTAATTAATTAAAAAAGTGTTTTTCATTTTTTTATTGTGAAAATTGTTCATAATGTTGCTCACATTCCAGTTACATTTGAATAAACAATCAATTAAGTAATGGTGAAAAATGTTGCAATAAATTTTTCATTTTTATTAATAGGTACGACTCATTCATAATGAATATACAGGGTGATTGAAAATTTTCTTAATTTTGTTCATTGATTTTTACTCATGGGTAGGTATTATATTATACGTTACGTTGCAGATGATAATGGGGCCATGGAAAATATATTTAAAATCTATAACTCGAGTGTTCTTCGCGTTATGAAGAGAGTATTATTTAAGAGAATGAATTGAAATTGTTCAATCAGCTATAATAAATAACGCATAACGGTGAAACGTATAATGCAGGAAGGGACATTAAAAAATGCAACAATTCGATAAAAAAGTAAATAAATATTGTATGGCTGTGGTAAAGCCCAAGTGTCAGAAGTTTTCAAGTAGCCTCAAGGGCCTCTGACGTAACAATTCGATAAATTTTTTATTTGGAGTTTTGAAAAACCCAAAAATAGCCCAGTCATATTAGACGAAAAAAAAGTTAATTGCCGGCAGAAATTTCTGGATGCAGTTTTTATTTCACCCTCATCGGAGATGAAACTAAAATTTAATAAATTAATTTCCTATAGTGTCGGGGCGTGGGGTATATTATAGTTTGAAAGCATTTTGGATTTGATCTCAAAAAAAAAAAATGGCAAAGATATGACTTTTCGAGAGATCGATGAAAATGTCGAAAAAAACACCCATCGCCGTGCTTTTCTCCGAAACAAGTACATCAAGAATTTCAATGATAGTTTTTCGGAAAACTATTGTGGTTCTAAATATTTATTTCCTAACATTCAAGAAAATCATTAAAGAAAAGAGTTTTATTTTATTTTCACTAAAAAGACATGTAAAGGGGTAGCACCGATTTTTAATCTCCTTTTTTTCCTGAATTTCTTTAGACCTTCAGGAACCATCATCACTACCCTCCAAAATTACCTCGGAAAATGAGAGAATGACGGCAATTTCCTCCCTCCCAAAACATCTCAAATAGTAACAGTAATAAAAAAAGTTAGGAAAACTCAAAATTTCACCTCGCAAATCATTTTTTGGGGGCTATCGGGCTCGCAGATTACGAATCCGAAGTCCAAAAGCAAGGAGGGTGATCTAACCCCGCAAAACGACCCCAAGAGGTGGAAGTGATACAAAAAAATTAATATTTCACCTCGCAAATCGTGCCTATGGGCTTTTCGGGGCAGCTGATCACGAATCCAAGGTATAAAAGCAAGTGAGGGTAGCTCCAACTCCTCAAAACCACCCCAAGAAGTGGCAGAATACAAAAAATTATATTTCGTCTCGGAAATCGTCTTTCGGCGGTTTTCGGGATCGCTGATAACGGAAAAAGTTTAAATTTTATCGGAATTATATCGCACATTACATTGGGTGTTTAATTTTTTTTTTGACCTCGGATTCGAGATCAGCGACCCCATGCAAAAACCCCCGCGAGACGAACTATTTCCGAGGCGAAATATTATTCTTTTGTATCTAACACTTCTTGGGGTGGTTTTGAGGTGTTGGAAACCTCGCTTTTAGACCTCGGATACGTGATCACTGATCAGTTACCTAGAAGACCCCCCGAGAGACGAGTTACGAGGTGAAATTTTTACTTATTTTTCATATTTTATCAGTTATCACTGATGTTACTTACTTTGGAAGGAAGGAAATTACCCTAATTTTCACATTTTTCGAGTTCATATTAGTTAGTGGTGATTAATGTTAATGTTTAATTTCTAAAGAATTAGGTAAAAAAATAATTTTCAAAATTGGTGCTGTTCCATCGCTTTTTCACATTTTACGGATTATTTATTGGTTCTCATAAATTTCTGATTTAAAATTCGTGAAAAATATTGTTTGCGGTTTTATAAAATTGTTTAAATTTGGTTTTCTTGGGGTTTTCTTAGAAATTAAAAAAAAAATTCAATAAGAGTGTTATTTCTACTTTGGATTTAGAGAAATGTCAGAAAATGTCCAAAAACACTCATTTTCTCCATGCACTTTCCCCCGAAACTAGTTAATCAACAATGCTAAAAAAAACTTAATTTCATTTTCATTGTCAAGGTTTGTTACCAAATATTGATCTAGTTCCTACAACAAGCTTTTATAGGAGCGGCTTGTATCTCAGCGGGTTAGAAGAGCAGTCTTCTAATCCGATATTGCGCTGCCACCGCGTGGGTTCGAATCCCACTTGTGTCTTGGGTGTTGTGCTCACCTACAAAACTATTTATATACCCATTTAAAAATTTGTCTATAGCTGAGTGAGCTATACATATAGTACTCGCAGCCAAAATTACCAGAGTGGAGCGATTGAGTCTTACCTACATAGTTAACACCGATGTTCCTTTTTTTTAATAAAAAGAAAGCTTTTAGAGTTAGGGCTGAAAAAATGTAGCACAATTTAGCGTTATTTTATCCCTTATAAATTCAATATCAACGCTGCAATAGATAAACAACTATACCTACCTTCTTATTAAAATTGTATCCAACAGCAAGGAAAGATGATTTTCGTCCGGAAATAGAACAAGACTAACACAACTCGTGCGTCCAACTTTCACCGGAAAAGTTTAAGAAACGCTAAGCTAACTGCCGAAATAAGCCAATCTTCATCCAATGATGTTCAGAAAAAAATGTGAATAATCTATAAGGAGAGGTTTTGTTTGGGATTGGGAAGTGTTTTACCTCACTGAAGCCTCCTGGAGGTTTATTGTCAGAATATTTCATTCCAAGAAGCACTATAATGTTCAATACACGAGAGGATACATGGAAGTTCCCGATTTATGCTCTAACTCATAACGAACGTTACATGATACTAAGGGGTATCGTATAAGGGAAAATGATTCGTTGGTAGTGGGATGTAACTTCGAAGAGGTTTTTCTTAACTTACTTCACTTGACAGTAAGAGAGGTATATTAACAGTTGTCAATACGTTAAAGAAGGTTAATTAAGTATGTATTTTTCCACTATATCGACATTTTTTTAACGCAAAATATAAGGTTTTCATTTCTTAAATGTAACCTTACGAGGACCGAGCATTCGTAACATTTCCTCAGGGACCGCTCAAATTTTCTTTTCAAGAGAAAATTGTCTATCTGTCTGAACTGCACGATGCCCATTCGCATCCTCGAAATGCGGTGCTGCTAGAAGCTTAACATTTTCAAAATTCGTTGAATTTTTTTTTTTTCAGAAACGCTGAATCCAGAGTTTAGGAATTCTATTGCGAAACGATTTTAACCTAAGAATATCAAGAACTGTCAGGGCCTACTCTAAACGGATTCATTCTCGAACACCCTTTACTATGATGAACACTTGATGGCCTGAATGAGAAATTCGGTCAAGTTCAGTTGTAGAAATGGGATGTGAATTAAAATCAAAAATTGATATCAAAAACTTGTGTTAAAAACTTGTATTAAAAAACAATTTCATTACCGAGTACTTACTTTGGTAAGAGCCTTTAGGTATACGTATACCGTATACCTAATATAATGAATCAGTCGAAAGCAGAAATACAAATTAATTTGTTCTTTCTATAGGTTTAATTTAGGTTTACCTTAAAAAAAATTGTAATCTATCCACAATACCTCAGGGATTGTATTTTTCAAGAAATAATATGATGAAAATAAATCCCACTCACCTTATTTTACTCGTACCATTCTCATTGCTTTATTATTCTCAGTGGAGGAGACGCAGATTTTTAAAATAATTTAAAAAATGAATCAAAAATAAAAACTTTATTTCGATACTTTTTCAACGTTAAGTTTTTCTGTATTTAGCTTTTCACACGTTAAATATTTATGGGACAGACAAGCAAACAATCAATGGTGGAGTATGCACTCCATTTTTTAGACTTAGAGAGCAATATTGAATTATAAAAAAGTATCTCTTCCCTTTAGAGCAGGTAATAGATAGTATAAACAGGATAAACAGAGGGAATTTCTGTAAGTTATCCGGGTGGCTTTTAAGGTGCAATACATTATTCATTTGTGATCGAGAGTATCCCTAGAGTTGACCCCTCTGCAACCTGCTTTACCAGGGGCGGATGGCAGAATATTTAAAGTGTCGTTAGTTGGACACTGGTTAAAAATTTTTCGGAATAGCATGATTGGTTCATAAGTACAGCGTAGTCCATCACTTATGCCCATCCCCAAAATAGAGGTAATTTCAAAGATAAACATTTAAACATTAAGGATTTGTGTAATTAATTTGGAACCATAGAATGGCATAATCGGTTTCATGATTTTTTTTTCGTTCAACCAATAGCGGTAAAAAACTCTAATTGTCATGGCGGTAAAGTGACAAAAATAACGATTTTTCTTGAATACGAAATCGATTAAGAAAATCGCTTAAAAGAAATATCAAAAAACTAATTACAAGGAGGCAATTAAATAAAAAACATAAAAATATGAAAACGACAGATAGATAGAATGATTGATATAATGGTAGTAATAAAAGTGACCAAGATTCTGAAGGGTTACTAGCAGATATCAATAAGTCTACCTGTCATTTCTATTTTTTATGCAGGTACTTATTTTAATTAAAGGCTTGTAATTATTAGTTTTTTGATATTTCTTTTCAGCGATATTGATTTTAATAATCGATTTCTACCGATGTATTTTAACTGTGTTTTCTGTATCTAAACGAAAAAAAATATATTAAACTGATTATACCTTTCTAATGCCCTATTTTATTTACCTACATGAATCTTCAAGGTTTCAATTTTTTCTTTGAAATCAACCCCTATTTCGGTGGTGGACCTAAGTGATAGACCACCTGTACCATTGGTGCTATAATAAATTACTACCAATTGTTACCGTTTTGTTGCTGTTATTTTTTCTGATATTCTGAAAATAACGCTTTTTGTGGAAGATGCGCGAGAGAATAGTAACGACTTTCTCAAGTCTCTCTAATTCACATTTTCTTACAATAATGTAATCTAAAGTCTGTACACTGAGAGTTGTCTGTTGTGATAACTAAGGATACATCATCTCGTTATGTTTCAGACTCCTTCTATTGCATTGCATAGTCAATCGAGTTAAAATGGGACGTATTGTCAGAAATACGTTTGAATCGTCTGCAATTCTAAAAAGATGAGCGAGAGTGAGACGGAAGTATCGACTCGCGTCTTGATACGCTTAGATTGATACGATATTACGATAAGATTGTCGTCGCTACTATCAGTAGTGTCAGTGTCAGCGGTAAATATACTAATAAAGGTTTGTATTGTGATTTGAAACATTTTTAATACGAAATTAGCAGAATTATTACCTGTGTCCTGTGTTATTATCCTGTGATAAACTATGAGTAACTTATTATAATTGCTCGAATGCCTAAAAATCTATTTCCTTGCTTAGCCTGGGAAACGATTGAACTCCCTAGTACGTGGTCTTGTGGTTAAATTGCTGGAATATTTTACTTGCAAATAAGAAAACGGAGGTGTTATTTTTTCTTTTAAACGGCAACCAGCAGGTAGGTGACATGATATTTCTATCATGATGATAACAATAATTATTATGATTCTTATTTACCTGCATTATATAATATTTGTTATCAAAAAGTTGCAAGGCACTACTTCGTCAATAACTTGTCGAAATAATATATTTGTAGGATATTCATTATTCCTCAACACACGCCACTGACAGGAACTGGGATACCACATCTGGTTCGACTTAGAAATAAGTGTACGATTCAAATCGAATTAAATGAAATTGTTTAGTCAGAATCAGTGTGGTATGACAACGGACAACTCTCAGTGTACAGAGAGTAGGTGGTTTAACAAAGCAATAAACAATCATCTGTCACAAATTAACCTAAATTCATATTCATAAACACTAGTCGTTCAATTTCGTCAAATTCCGTCCATGACGTGATGCGGCGTGGTGTCACCTTAATTCAGTTTTATTAAATCGAAATGTCCAAATCAAACGAGGTATTCCTTAAAAGTCTTGTGCTTTTACATCTTTGTTTTAAAGTGTTTGTTTTTTCATTAATTAATTTTTTTTTTTTAATTGTTTGTTGTCTTAGTGATGAGCGTGATGTTTAGTAATGTTAAAGTAATGTTCGTAACTTTCGCTACTCTTCTTTTTTTTAATACTTTATGTTATTTCGTTACTACATATTTTTTTGAAAATAGACTATCTTCTCAAGAAAAAATTAAGTTAGAATTTTCAAATAAATGAGCGTTTTCAAACCAATTGGTTTGAGCGTTTGCTTCGCAGATGACGTCACGAGATAGGAGAATCCTATATATCCCGGTTGTTCTTGTGATTATTAATTTTCTTAATTCAATTTTTCAGTAGTCCCTTGCTCCACATGACGTCATACGCTGCCCCTCGGGAACCAGTGTGTTTATTGTATCGTGATTTTGATCAATTTTTCGAGAACAAAAATTTAATTTATCAAATCATTTATATCTTATCCTTTGTAATTGAAATTTTTATTTTTTATATTTTATTTATTATATTTGAAAAATTCAGAGGGGTAGTTATGCCTTTGAACGGAACAAAAACCGACTGGTTTTTTGGATTTGGTTCAACAGTCGCTAATTTTCCTTTAATTGAGTTTATCGTTTTTGAACTTTCGATTCAACTCCATAACCCAACATCGCAAGATCAGAGTCAATTTAATTATGTGAACGCTACAATCAGATGACAACGGACTTTAATTGTCCAGTCATTGTATTCATTTTATAAAAACCGATAGACAGCCGATTTTTGAATATTGTACGAAGAGGGCTTAGAAAAGCTTAACATCAAATTGTCGACCAATATTTCCTATGTGCATTCTCCGCCATCTTGGAAGAAGTGTTAAATTTGGCTTTTTTACGCTCTATAATTATGCCATATACGTTTTCATTGACAAAACACCTTTCATCAAACTTGTAGAGCATATTAATACCGGCAATGTCATTTTTTATTTTTTATTTTAGACAAAAATTACGATTTTTAGCGCTCTATAAAGTCGGTAATTCCGTGCGCAGCTTCGATTTCGTAGCTCACGCGGTTGTATTCAAATTATGTCATAACTGGTTAACGGTTCCTAAGGGAATTATTTAGGTGCAATATGCACACTTGAAATTTATTATGCCAATACTTTTTTTGTGTTGTAAAAAATAAGAATTGAAGGTCAACAACGATGAACATGCAGGCTAGGTGAAAAATGTATGTGACTAAATTGTAGAGCGTAAAAAAAGCAATAAAAAAGTATCCCATTGCGATTTTCGTACCTCGACGAAGAGCTGAGTTATTACAAAAAACACAAATTTAATATTTTTTCAAGATGGCGGAGAATTTACATAGGAAATCTTGGTCGACCATTTGAAGTTGAGCTTTTCTAAGCTCCCTAAACCCTGACACAAATAAAAAAATCAACTTTCTCGGTTCACTTGCATTTCTAACTTCTTAGTTTTTTTTTTTTGACATAATGACTGGAATGGTAAAATTGTCACTTTTATGAATGTCTTTCCTTCTGAAACGTTGAAAACTAATTAAGTGAAACGCTGGGTGTCAGAGCGAGGTTGGTTGCGCGTATTTGAAAGTGACCAATTAACAAATGACACGTTCTAGCATAAGTATAGCAATGCAATATGTGGGACCATTTCCTATAAAAATTTTCAATTGATTGTTTGAAACACTCCCGTTTCTCCAACGGTGTCGCCGTCGCTGGTATAGCTCAATAATGCATGTCGCTGCTACGATGTGACGTGATGCCTTCCGATCTGCCTACCTACCTGCCCCCGGATTGAATTAATTTTCCTTTCCTCGGATCTCGGATCTGGATCTTCGACCATCCTGTTTGCGTGAACCCGTGTCTGTAATTGAACTTGCCCCCAGCCACGAATCCGGGCTGCAATC
This sequence comes from Malachius bipustulatus, assembly GCA_910589415.1. Lineage (NCBI taxonomy): Eukaryota > Metazoa > Arthropoda > Insecta > Coleoptera > Melyridae > Malachius > Malachius bipustulatus. The sequence goes on along the minus strand of OU342634.1, from coordinate 35,052,233 downwards.
CGCTTTGTTCTCTCATGCAGTTTTCCTAGTTAGCTTTCCCCGTCGACTTGACAAATCTTCACCACTTGTCGGGGATGGTTACGGCTTTTCGCTGTTATGGAAATAAGGCTTTTATGTGGAGTGTTCTGTAACTATTTTCTCAATGACTTAAAATACTAAATAGATAAATGTGTTGTCGGCTTGTCGGGGAACCACTTTCTTTCATTCTTGTGAGGTTAATTTGAATATCCTAGGTAGAGGTTCCGATTTTCATTGCTCGTTAGCATTTTAATCGTTATCTTGTTATTGAGTGAATTAATTGATTAGAACAAAATAAAATAAATTTATCTAATTTTAACCCTTTAGCGAGATTTTTTGAAAAGTGTGTTTTCATTGCTTTGGGCATCGTAGGACACGCGCCTATAACTTGTACGACTATAAGACTATAAGTGGAAAATGGGCGTGGAAAAGAGTAATCTAAGTCAACTCCTTAGTCTATGTGGATAGGTTTGATCGAGTCAGCACCTGGATCTAGGTTTTATGAAGGGAACGAAGTGAGCGCGTCAACTCCTTGTTAACGGTGATAGACGTTTTATTTCTTGCTTCTTCAGTGTACAATACATATACCTCGTTGGCGTTTGTCACTACCAACCTGCAGAAAATGAGTTAATGAGAAAAATAATCAAAACATTTTCATGTATGTGATTTTCTTATGCCTACCACATTATTGATGTAGAGGATCACTTCTTGAATTTCATTTAATGCTCGCTATAGAGGACTAATACATACTACATTAGCAAAATTATGTGAAATACATCTTGATTTAACTGTCGATTTGATCCCAATGAACCTTAACTGGAAATTTTAAGGCAAGCGACGAGAGATGCGACAGGAGCTCGAGGCGGAATTATTTTGGGTATTAAATCGTCAATACATCCAGACGCTTCGCTCCAATTCGAAAGCATTATGAATATCTCAAGATACGCTAATCCGGATGCTCTGTATAAGGAATTTGTTACAAAGGGGCGTTACTTACTTATGTTATTCAGCTTAGGTTGGATTGGAAATATAGATTGATAAAGCTAAACCGTTATTACCTACACTCTAGAGCATAATATTATTGTAGTGTGAAACTGTTACTTGGGCTTATTAAAAGAGGAAGATGTTGCATCTGTACCTACATAGTCCTAGAAAAAAGAAATCCTTTTGTGTAGTAATCGAAATCGGTACATCTGCAAGACTCACATTTTGACAATCATGTCAAGGTTGCGAAAACTCATAGGTCTCTAGGTCCAAGACCTTGACCTTTCGCAGACCTCAGCTTGGTGTATTTTGCATCGGGACTTGGACCTGCACCCTTATAAAATTCAACTAACCCAGTAACTAAAGGCCAACTACCACAGGCAGCGTCGAGCATTCGCTCAATGGGCTCTAGAGCAGTTGGAAGTGGACCCCGATTTTGGAACGAAAATAATCTTTCGCAACGAGGTCCATTTTTGGATGGATGGGCTTTGTTAACAAACAAAATTGTCGCTTTTGGGGGGATAGCAATCTACCTACGTGAGATCCGTCGATTGCAAATTTATCGTTTTATTTCTTAGAATTAGCGATATTATTAGGCAGACACGCGTTATTTGAATTTTTACGACTGCGGTATTCCCGATTACTTCTTAATAGATAATTTTAACTCTGCGAAAAATTTTGTGGAAGATTGTCCAATGGCTTACATAAGCACTCTTACATTTTACTTATCTAGATCATTATTTATTATTAAAGGTTCAACGTCAACATTCCTTGTGCTCTTCCAGTTTATGCGCCCCCTTTCGTATTATGAAATTTTCAGTAGCGGTTCCATTAGTGTTATTACTTAGTGTGCATATTCACAGCAGAGCGAAGATGTAACCCATGTACGGATATGACAGATGTGACATTGTCCTATTCGAGTTCACTTATCGTGACAGACCCATTACTGTAATTTCTTAAGTCGCCTATATATTCTGAATTAACATCAATTTTCTAAGGCTTCACGGAACCGTAATGTAATAATTACACATGTATTATGTATATACCGCATATTAGCTGATTATATCTATAGCGAAGATGATAGGTTCAGTATAATACGTTTAGGTAGTAAAATTATTTATTTCTATAATTTCTTAATTCCCTTATTTTTTACGGGTTTTTGGAAACAATTATTATAGAATAATTGTTTCTCTTCGACAATTTATAGTAATACGTTCATTATACTGCCAATTTCAGTTAACTAATGACGTACATTGCGATGAGGGAATGTTCTATTTAAGCCAATCACTGCTAGGCACAATGAGAACCTAATTTCGGAATTTAACTGCGTGACGTCAACATGTCAAGATAACCCCACGGTCATCTATCGCCCGACTAACTATTGAAACGCTCTTGGCTTATCTTCAATCTATTACCAATCGTTTATAGTTTAGAATACATTCGGATTCGGATATAGCACAATTCTCATTATTGTGCCTGTATATGTGAATTATTGTGAATAAAGCTGAAAAATCAATAATTATTTAGATGCGCGCAGTATATGCGCTTCAATCAACGCCGGCCGCCAGCGCAAAAGTATCATTACTGTCACAAGCGCAGGATTACGCTTCATTGATATTAATTCTACTCGCACTCGCATCTGACCAGACAGATCATAATAACCAGGTTAGATAATATTCTCGCCTGGCGGCTCGTGTTGAAATTTTCGTTCTCGTGGATAGTAGCTATCATTCCTTCGCTCGTTGGAGAATTTACTATTCCAAAAACTCGTACGCATCATCTATCTCCATGAAAAGCCTTAACCTGATTCACTAATTCGAAAGATCTACGCCGTAGCTTAATGTCAATAATAAACAAGTGACGCAAATAACGACGTAAGTACACCGAACTTTCCAAGACCTCTTCCGTAAACGTGTTGGCACAAACGAGAACGTTCGTGGGTGTAGAGAGACGGCGTTGTCCAAGGTGTCTTTTGGTTTTTGTTGTACCTTTCTGTTCTTACTGCGACCCCGGGGTACTGGGTATCATCTCCAGGTTTTGGTGGGTGTAAGTCGAGGCCTAGACACCATTCTACTATACCCTCAGCCAGTTGGTAAAATGCGCACGACTTCTCGAAATTGAGTTCGACTCGACTGGGGTAGAACCGAATACAAAACGGTCTTCGGTAACAATGTAACTAAAAATAAGAATGCAGTTTTTATCATTTTATCGAACTCTTGTTCTAGTAACTAGTGTTTAGATCGAGCAGGAAGATTGGTGGATTTTGAAAATCGGAACTTACCTCAAAAATCTACTGCTGGAATCTTCCCCAGTCTTTCTGATACATCCTGTATACCGGCCATTTTTCCCACTGGGAGTTTGCACCATATAGGCAGAACGGTTTATTCGAAGGCCAGAAGTTAATTTAGCGAGAGATTATTTATGGATACATTTCTAATTATAGGCTTTCGCAGAGTGTATGAAAGTTTCTTTGAAGCAAGGCTGATAAGAAGTGTACTGAAAAATGTATTGTGTAGATGATGGATAATTTCTATTTCCTACATACAACAAAGCACGGAGTAGTTAATGAATAACCTTGGAAGTAGGTACCTAACCTACTACTCGAGGAACGTAAAAAGGAAAACGTTATGTAAGCGTAATTTATCTAATCTTTCTTGGAAATCTAAAGAACATTTGTTATGCAAATAAAGTTTTTCCAGCGGTAATTAACTTTTTTCCTAGTTTAATAATGCATTTACACATTTTCACATTTCTCCCCGTTTCAGCTTTTCATATTATGCAAATATTGTTTGAAAGTTTGTGTTCTCTACACCGAGTTCCTGAGTAAAGTAAATAAAATTGTCGGGACATGTCTCTGAAGTTAGCCTCGTTGTTTCAAAATCGCGAACTGCTGATTACCTTTGAATTAGCTGTAACAGTATACTCTTTTTTAACAAACTTGTCTATTCAGAGGGAATATTTAGATGCGTTCCATATTGTACCAAAATCTAATTTGACAATGAAATTTACTTGTATCCTTATAAAATATTCTCTTGGAGAAATATGTAATGCTTGTAGTGCGTGGTTTCTTCTTGTCATAATAATAAGTTCAAAATAAGTATCAACATCATTCTGAGAGTACAACATCAGTAAATAGATTTACTTTTACTTTTGAGGGGTCAACTTCATTATTTTCCATTTTCTAATACTCGGCATCCTTGTCTCTATCCAATGGAGGGTCATCCGTCTCATCAAGGTCTCGATTCTTACACGAAGGCTTCCTTCACTGCCTCGCCAGTCGCCACCAATTGGCGACTTCTTTGTCTGGTACAGATATTTACTCGATTTATCTCCCAGTAATTATTCTTAACAGACTGACAGGAGGCATGTCTTGCATTTATTCGTACTCAGAGTTTCCTAGTTGTAGAACCTTTTGCCTACAGAAGTCTTCCCTTCTGTTTCTAGGTATGTAGTATTAAATTCTTCTTATCAGGTGTGAATACCACCTTCTCAGATACTCACGGTGCCTCAGTACTTCTTGCGTTTATGTATACCGATATTGGGTATCTTAGACATAATGATAGGTACTTTTGTGGTCATTCATACCCATACCTTCCAGTTGTTTGAACCCAGACGTATTCCCTTCAGGTTCTGGTACCCAATCCTCCAAATCTCGTGTGAATTTCACCTTCTTAGACAACCATGGTGCACACGTCATGCAAACGTCTTCCCTTCAGGATCTACTTCAGGATCCAACGCTTCAAATCTCTTGTGAATTTTATTCCTTCTCAGACACCTCATGGTAGCTTACTACTTCTTGCATTCATTTATACCCGCAGAGCTTAAGTAGTAGAATATTTCACCTGCAGTTGTTCTTCCTTCTGGTTTTATTATCACATTTTCCCACTTTGTCGGAAACTTCTTGTATTTATTCATACTCGGAGCCTCTAAGTTATAAAACCTTTTGTCCGCAGACCGTTCTATTCCAGGAATCCACTACTACCTCTAAACTAACGGTTTTATTTGACATTCAGGGGTACATTTTCGTATTTCATGATCAGTCTTGTGGCATGCCTTATATGTATAAGTAGAGGGAATGAATTATAAAGTTTCATAACTTACGTGACCGTCGCATATATTACTTGAACCGAAATGACAATTTAAATGATAAAAAATGATCAAGAAAGTTAGATTCACAATTATTGATTGTTACAATGTCTTTGATCCTGGACCAATAATAGGGAACCGTCTTTTTAGACCTATCATATCCCAAAGTTTTGCGCGTCATCTCTCCCGCTATTTCCACCTCATCCCCTTTTACTTCCAACTCATCGCTTTTTGTGCGTGCGACGCAGGTATCCTCTCGTGCCTGTTGGTGGTCTATGAATTTATCCGCGATACTTTTAGGGAAAAGGTCGCTAAGAATTTTGCTCGAGAAATCAATTTTATAATTGATATAAGGTATGTGTAAATAATCTTTCACGCCGTAAATGCGTTACACAGTGATGAAATATGATCTCGATACTTTTGTCCCGGTGTCGTTTTTGTTTTTCAACTGCCGAAAGAGACATTCAAAATTTTGGAGTGTAAATGATTTAGTAAGGGTAAAGCCCAAAAGTCATTCAACGTCAAACGTCACATAAGTTACCTCTATACAACATACGTTGCTGCCAACTTGCTGACTATTGTGTCGGTAACATATGTGACATTTTTTTAAAATATAGTTTTTACAATTTACTAAGAAGGGACAACGATTTTTACCTCACCCAAACATTGCAACCTTGCATTTATTATGTGCTAATATGAAAGTAAAATCTTGAGGAATTATTATATGCGCATTGGTATTAATTTAGTCACCTGCGCTGGCCTTAAACAAGTTGTAATAAATTCAGTACCTATATTAAAACACTTAACATTTTTAAAAGAATATTAAAACAAATCAACAACTATATAGAAAAAAATCGTTTAGGTTGAAGTAACGTATGTGACAGGAATTTCTGGAGACACAAAATTAACCGATTGCAGTTTAATTGAGAATGTTTAAATATTTGATTACCGAAATGATAAAAATATGATTGAGCCCATGAGAAAATTCAGAGGAAATTAATAGAAGAAGTAGGTAGGTACTAGACTCAACAAATCAACAATAATATGAACGTATGTGAGCGAATCTAAAGTAAAAATAATTTTCATTGATGTTCTACAGGAAACCAATTTAGAATTGAGCTTTTTACAAACCGAATTTTGTAATTCCCTTCCCGCAAGCTTACCAGGAACTATGGCCCAGGATTTTACGCTCCCTTTTGAATGTGGATGGGAATATTGGAGATTACGTTCGGGGTTTGTTCATGTAAGTTCTAATGCTCTCGCTGAGAGCGTTTGGTATGTAGATGTTTTACAGCGCTGCGAAAACTTCAGCATGGTAGAGAGAAGTATTAAAATGCAATACCGAAAGATAATAAGTTTCCGAAAAGCGATTCGAAAACAAATTTTCAACGCTAACAAGTTGTAGTTCAGGAATGTTTTCATGTTACAGAAAGTTATATTTTCACGCTTCGATGTGCGAAAAATTTATTCCGGAGTATCTGGGAATCTTTCAGTGAGTTTTGTCTCGTGACAGTTTAAAAAAATCACTTGATCATTCTGTTTAAAGATTTTAGCTGATTTGAAAAACCCTTCCTATTTTGCACATATTTATTATGAACAAAAGTTGAATTATATTTTATTATTTATTAATAATTTACACTCGATCAAAAAAAAAAGATAAAAAATCAGAACATTCAAAAACCAATACAAATATAATAATTTTAATAGTATTTTATGCGAAAAGCTGATACTGGCAGGTATTAATTCATAATATGATGATGAACTCGCCTATACGGGTCGTACTTCTGAACGCACCCTAAATTGTTTAAACAATAATAATGTATGAATAAAATAAAAATAACAAACTTGCAGTTGCTTGCAAGGCTCAAATTTATTTTATGCAAGGCTCCACTGATTCAATTATGTATTGTCAAAAGAAACTTTCGACACGCAAAATATGACTCATAGACGTTTGGTATACCAGCAAGTTTGATCAAATGGTCCGTTGAAATGATGATGATAATTTTACCCAACAAGAAGTAACAACTCGGCTGCAAGTACTATCTCAAAGAGTAGTGATATTCCAGTCAAAAACAAAAAAAAAAGTTTGAAATTTAAATTGTCCGTTGGGGGTGCCGGTGCTACTAGAACACTCCAGCCAACTTTCCTCCCTAGGATTCTGCAAGGGGTGGTCGCCATCTGGAAATTAAAGGATGCAGTCTTGTATCTCTAAAATTATTATTACAAAGATTGTTACGGTGGAAGTATCCAACAACTTCTTTTGTTCAAAATTATAAATTCTTATAAATGACACTTTTGTGGATCGAAAAATAAAAGTAGAAACAAAAGTTGTAGCTTTTGAGTTTTCCTACAATATGAGTTTTTCTGCAACATGAGTTTTCCTGCAATAATATGTGTCTCCAAAAATTTCTTCGGGCTTGGTATGCATACAGAGGACGGAAAAACTTAGCCGGCGGCAATATTGTTAATTTTTCTTTTAATTTTTAAATTAAAAATGCGATGAATTCAAATGAAATATATTCGCCATATTGGATCCATCATATTTTTGTAAAACTAAAATGTATCGAATTCTTAATCAGCGACACCGCAAACCACAAAATCATGTATTTGCTGGAACCGCTATGACTTGAATTAATTCATTATGAGTAAAATTAAAAAATTTCCAAAAATACTGCCGCCGGTTGACTTTTAGTTCCCTCTGCATTATAGTACCATGCAGTTAAAAAAAATGAAAACACAGGTTTTAAGAAAGTTCAAAGGCTACAACAACTTTTGTTATACAAACCTATTTTCTCCCCGGCTGAACTTTTTGTTGTAAAATTGAAAAAATAGTGTTCACCTCCAAAAAATGTTTCAAAAAAAGTTCCAAGCAATAATTTTTGGATACATCCTCTTTAACAATAATTAGTAATTATTATAATTTTTAACGGACAAGCAATATTCACCGAGATATAAATGATTGCAACCCTTATATTCAAGATGACGGCCACCTAAATCCCATGAAGGTAACGTGGCTGAAGTGTTCTAGTGGCACCGGCACCCCTAGTTGCCATGTCAATTTCATCAAATTTATAATTAACGCAATTTCTGCCATTTTCTCGCCCATAAACTGTTTCAGAGACTCCAGTTCAGGTAATTGACATGGTGGAGATCGAAAAATAATAAGAACTCTTGCTGCTGATCTATTTTGGTTTTGGACGCTCGAAGATATCCGACATCACTGCTCCTCAAACCAATTCTACGTTCCGAAGAGAATTGAGAGGTGTGATTGCGAATCAAATTTTCGAAGGTTGCGTAAAATCAATTTTAATGCCCGAAGACGTGTAACCCATCCACACTTGACTAGGAAGCAATTCAAAGGGTTTGGGCAAGTGATCATCTACCATGGACTCTGATTGATTGGCGTAATGGTTTGTTTACAAATGAGTCAAGATTTCGTCTTATGTCAAATGGTCGAATTTTGATAATGGAGCGAGTATATTGGTTCAAGTTTCGTTTTGATTGACCATGACGCCTGTTCGTACAGTACGTGAGTTATAAACGAAACCATTGAAGCTCCTGGTATCACCAGAAACCATTTTCTCAATATATGAACTGTATTGAATATTTTTGAGCTGAGATGTCTCGGTGGTTAAACCGTTTTGACAAACCCCCAGAATCTGTACAACATTTATCAAACGTGATTCGGTAGCAGAGAGGGTCTAACTTTCAAACCGCCTTGGACTCGAGAATTTTTTTTTATTTTTTTTTTTTCATAAAGTTGGACCCCCTCTTCATTTTGGTGGCATTTTCAAAAATTTAATCGACGCCCTGGCAGAGAAATGTGCATGCGAAGACATCGGCAATGGGTTTTTTGCACATAACTCGCTTAATTCAACTCTGAGCATAGTAAATATCCTGTCAAAAAATGAAGAGTTCTCGAAGACGCGTAATTTGAACTTTGACTGGTCCAAATCGGTCAAACAGTTCTCGAGATATCGCATTTTCAATTTTAAGGCCCTTTCTTCAGGGTTCCGCCGCGGTGCGAATACACCGGCGTCCGTGTTCGCGTGTTTTGCATGGAAAAAATCGACTTAATTTTTTTTTCATCGACAGAGAGCAGTGTCCTCAATAATGCCTGAAATTTTGAAGTCGCTATCTCGATGAGAGGGGGAGGGGAAATCATAATTAAAATTCAAATTGCTATAACTTTTGCTAATATTGGGGCCTCGGGCCCAACCAATGGGAGATGACACTTTGGAATGCCTACCTTAAAATGGTATTTTTTTTTCGATTCCGCCAATATTGGCAAGATGCCCGCAGAAAAACCGATTTCCCTCCCCCCTTTTTTTCTTAAAACTGTTTTTTTGCCATGAAATAAGGGGGCGGGGGTAAAAAAAGTTTCGTCATCAGACGCGAATTTTTTTTATCTTTGATTTGAGCCCCAGTAGACCTCGATCGGACCATTATTAAGGTCACAGAGTCACCAAACGCGTTTGGTCTTGTAGAATGGCAAGGATTAGGGTTAGCGGGTTCCGCTACCCGGCATTTTTTAGGGCTAAGTGTCCCCTTTCAAGATTTTCTTACCCCATGTCGCTATCTCAATTAGGGCCTGCACGCGGACGTGATATGTAAACCAATTAATCTAGCGTGTGTGTCTGTGCATGAGAGAAGAGAGAAAGGAGAGGGAGCGCTAGGCTCCGACCCCGGCTCTCGCTGCTCCGCGGCTAGACTTTTACCCCCACCCCCTTATTTCATGGCAAAAAAACAGTTTTAAGAAAAAAAAGGGGGGAGGGAAATCGGTTTTTCTGCGGGCATCTTGCCAATATTGGCGGAATCCAAAAAAAAAAATACCATTTCAAAGTAGGCATTCCAAAGTGTCATCTCCCATTGGTTGGGCCCGAGGCCCCAATATTAGCGAAAGTTATAGCAATTTGAATTTTAATTATGATTTCCCCTCCCCCTCCCCCTCTAATCGAGATAGCGACTTCAAAATTTCAGGCATCATGTCATTTAGTCTGTCGATGAAAAAAAAAATTAAGTACCTAAGTCGATTTTTTCCACACGCGAACACGGACGGCGGTGTATTCGCACTGCGGCGGAACCCTGAAGAAAGGGCCTCAAAATTGAAAATGCGATATCTCGAGAACCGTTTGACCGATTTGGACCAGTCAAAGTTCAAATTACGCGTCTTCGAGAGCTCTTCATTTTTCGAGAGGATATTTACTATGCTCAGAGTTGAATTAAGCGAGTTATGTGCAAAAAACCCATTGCCGATGTCTTCGCATGCACATTTCTCCGCCAGGGCGTCGATTAAATTTTTGAAAATGCCAACAAAATGAAGAGGGGGTCCAACTTTATGAAAAAAAAAATCAAAAAAAATTCTCGAGTCCAAGGCGGATGGAGCCTTTTTTTTGACAGACCCTTTCCACTACGGAACATGTGGCTGAATGTACCACTAAATGTCATTGATAATCTTTTGGCCACAATGCAAAACAGATTTCAAATCTTATGGATGAGTTCGTAGACCAACCTTAATATACTGATCAAAAAGTTTTCCTTGTTTTGTTTAATGAAATCAGAAGTTGTGCTACTTTTTTCCGCCCAATCGCCATTCGTGAGTATTTACTCAATTTTTTTAAATTCATAAGCACATTTTCATTGTAATTTTTGACATCACGGTATGTTTAATGAAATCAGTACAGAAAATAATACAGAAAAACTCCTTCAAAAGTTATCAAAAGGCCCTCAAATTAAATTTAAAGAACGATTGATATAAAATTGTCTTTAAGATTGGTGGGGAGTTTCATAATGTTTATTCTCCTTTCATCAATCTTATTCTCATTGGAACTATAAAAATTTTCGCCTCCACTCGACAATAGGTACCTATATATAGTTCCTGAATGGATAATTTTAAACGGGGATTTTTAGAAACGTTTTGAATAGTTGCTGAAAGCTTTTCACAGATTCAAGAAGTAAGCTTTGTAGTTGCCGCCTGACTCTAGAAGATAAAGTATTAAAAGCTTATTCGAGTATTATAACTTCGCTTGCTCCATTTTCGCAGTCCTCTCTATTTCATCCTTATAAAGTCGACATGATAAAGTAGATATATTAGAAAGCGACACGACTAAGATAAGGGAAAGTTTTGGAAGTTGACAGGTAATTTTTTAAATGAAAAAAATCGTAAAAATATCTAATGGAAAAACTTGAATAATCTATGCTTTTAGGAAACTTCAGTTTTTGTGCCAGGTTGATCTTCGTTGCGTGATGCGTGTGTTCTGTGTTCCTTATTCATTTCAAAAGTGCTGTTGGAATTACCATCGAGATTTACGTTCGTATTTTCGGAGTGGCAACTGTTTTTTAATTATGCACTTCCTTGAACGGCGGTGGGCTTATTTATGACGGACCTTAGTAAATTGCAAATAATTCGGAGAGCTCCTAAAACTTTACCTCGTTTGACTTGTTTCCGGACCCTTGTGCTTGCGCTTGATTAAGCAAACTTTGTCGTAATTAAAATTCAAAACGACCGTTTGTGACAAACGTTTAAGCTCGGCCTCAGCATAATCAGACAAATTAGTTACGAACAAGTGACTGGCTAATGATGGACGACTTTGACGGGAATTGGTTCCAGTTCATACGGAGTTTTAGAAGACTGAACTCTAATTAATTTACCTTTCAGCTCTCTGAAATAAGCTGAAAAATGTAAAAACTTGGTACGCATAGTGCTAAACTAGATATTACATTTTACTTTCTCGACATACGAATATGTAATTAAAATACATCCACATTAATTTTCGTTTCTGCGCACTTACTGTATTACACTATTATGAAACTTCCATTCTTACTCCCCTTATTGAAATTGTTGTATAACTTTCGACTTATCTTAACTTTTTATTAAGTAATCTGCTAAATTAATTGACGCCCCTTGTACCTAGAACTTTTTTTGTATAAATTAATAATTATACTCGGAGCGGAAGTTTCAACGGGCGCCAATTTTCGTAATAGATTTATTCAAATACATTCAATATTCGTAATTATTTTTTCTAAAATACTGGCGTTACTATAAACGTTACAAAAAACAAGTCTTTCATACCGAATTTGATGTATAATATCTATAATCATACCGTTTCGGCCTATTTGAGACTCATCAATCCTGATGTCAAAAATTATGTACTTATAGACTTCTTTCTAACATCTCGGTGCCACTCTTGAACGAAAGGTCCATATAACTTGAGTGTATATACTTGAGTATACTTAAGTGCTTCAAATATCAAATCAGCATCAGTGCTCATCAAATTTTTATTTTAACCATTTTCTTCGGGTCGTTGCTTGTTCGAGTTCGCTCTCATTATTGTTTATTGATAAAACATGACAGAAACTGTCCGACTATAAACGGAACTGCTACTGAAGATAAAACTCAGTTTCTCTAGAGGAAATCGATCTCCGACCTATCTCTTTCTTCTAGTCATAAGAGGTGACCTGACTAGCATTTCCAAACCTAAATCGCTTATAATTGTATTAGTAAGAATCATATACCTATACCTAACGTCACTTTTGAGAAATTTACGGGTCTTTCTTTTACGGGAAATTTAGGACTGTCTGGGAGAGAGCAATTGACATCGTCGCCACACCCTCATATTAGAGGGGTCAAGGAACAATCCTTTCATTTGGAAGAAGTAAAGGAAGACTCGACGTTTATTCATTATTCGAACTTTAAAGTTTAAGCTTGTCTTATTGTGCTTTGTCAATACGAAAATTAATTACAGGCACATTATGCTCCTTCGAGCCGGATAATTACACGAAGAACAAAGACAATTATTTTTCCAAACCATTACATCGTATTCATCATTCACAAAAATCTTGTGAAACGGCCTGAATCGAAGTTTATGCCTCATGTAGAGGCTATTAAAGGTCGAGGATAACTAATATTGTAATTAGCTGTTATAATTGCGCCTTGACGCCAATCTAAAGAGTTACAGATGAGTAGGTCCATCATGATTCCATGTCGGGTAGATGTGCAGAGTGCCAGTTCACTTGCCAATCATGTCGGTCCTTCCAGGTTTGTGCACGATGCTTGGATAATAATTTAATAGCGAGAATGTTTTCAACCGGAAAGTACCTAATTGCGATAGGTAATATAATGTTAACATCCAAACTGTCAAACTGAAAATTCGCTTTGTGGACGTGCGTGTAGCTGGGAAGCTGGCCTCGGGACAGGGTGTTTCGGTCAATTATTTAAATCGTCGGAATAATGGTTTGCAAGTAACAATTTGCGCGTCAAACATCGACATCGGGGCTTGATAAACAACTGAGCGCCGCGACGCCGTCGATGGTAAAATCAATAAGAGAGAATTTCACCAATTAGCGACTCACGTCTCTGGAGCATCGGACATACCGATCTAATTCAGATTGACCGTAATTTCTCTCTGGATTTATTGTCACGTCCCTTAATTTTGAATGTGGTTATATATTGGTAATATATCACTGCATTGTATATACGACGGTAATAATTAAAGAAGTCTCCTTGCTAAATTCTCTGTAGGCAATAACTTGACTATTTTAAAAATATAAAAATATTATCATCTATGAACTATGTTCAAAATCAACCTAGTGGTTAATGAATAAATGTTAGATATAATTTTCAACATAATGTAAAAATAAGTTTTGAGCATACTAACTTGCTGCAACAGCAGGTGTTCCAAAAGGACCCATTCTTATTGTTTCATTATTCCTCCTTGATGGATAATGACAAAATGTAATTTAATATAACATTCTAGAAACGGAACTTATAATAACCCGCTTTGGGTCCTGTTCTTCCACTTCTCCTCCGAAATCGGTGGGTTTTTCCAGCTGGGAAATCCTTTTGAAACTAATCAGATTTCCTGGAATTACAGTTAGACTAAGGTTATGTATTCGAGATGCCAGAGGTAGTTTTAGAATAGAAATTAACATATTTGTTATACAGTGTGTATAAGGTTTATATAAATAGCTTTTTTTTTAATGCCATCTTCTGAGGTGTTATATGACGTATGTATTATGACGTAGTTGGTTTTTTTCTAATCACGTCATCATTTTTCAATTATTAAAACCCGCTACTTGTGATCAATCGTTGCGAACTATTTTTTAGAGAGAATATTTTCCGTTAAAATTCCAAAAATTTTTCCCAGAAAGGACGAAAAACTTTTCCTCAATGCTTTAAATGTATATACTGTTATTTTGAGTTAGGTAGAAGAGGAGTTGAGGGAGGACATTATCTTCCCCCAATTGACCTTGTCATTTGACAAGATATTTGTATTATTTTGTATTTTTTTTTTGTAACTTCAAAAAATATGAAATTTATTCTTCTTAGGAAGATCTTTGCAGCGATGTATCATAGAGGGCTGCCCTCTGGGTTGCCATTAAATAAGTGAGTGGTCAAAACCCAATGACGTCATAATAGTATTTGTAGACGTCAGAAAACTACATTTTAGAAAAAGAAATGGACATCTCATGTATAATGATTTCCATAGAAATGTCACAGAACGGAATTGTTATTTCTGTTCCAAACTACGTACATAACTACTTCCTCAAAAATCGAAAAACACGGGAATTCCAAGTTATTTTCGAGCTTTTCAATGGAATTTTCGAGCTGTCTCTAGTTGTCCTCGATTTCCTGAAAATCGATAGAAACTGCTTTTTCGTGCCGGGGCCTTAATTTGACAACGGCGTACCTACTTCGTCAAAAAACGAAAGCACAGGATTTCGAGCTGTTTCCGAGCTCTTCAATGGAATTTTCGAGCTGTCTCTAGCTGTCCTCATTTTCCTGAAAATCGATACAAACTGCTTTTTCGTGCCGGGGCCTTAATTTGACAACGGCGTACCTACTTCGTCAGAAAACGAAAGCACAGGATTTCGAGCTGTTTCCGAGCTCTTCAATGGAATTTTCGAGCTGTCTCTAGTTGTCCTCGTTTTCCTGAAAATCGATAGAAACTGCTTTTTCGTGCTAGGGCCTAAAGTTGAAAACCACTTACCGACTTTCCCAAAAATCTAAAAGCACAGAAATTTCTAGCTGTTTCCGAGCTTTTCATTGGAATTTTCGAGATGTCTCTAGCTGTCCACATTTTCCTGAAAATCTATACAAACTGCTTTTTCGTGACAGGGCGTTAATTTGACAACGGCGTGCCTACTTCGTCAAAAATCGAAAGCACAGAATTTCGAGCTGTTTCCGAGCTCTTCAATGGAATTTTCGAGCTGTCTCTAGCTGTCCTGAATCGATTTTCCTGAAAATCGATAGAAACTGCTTTTTCGTGCTAGGGCCTAAAGTTGAAAACCACTTACCGACTTTCCCAAAAATCTAAAAGCACAGAAATTTCGAACTGTTTCCGAGCTTTTCATTGGAATTTTCGAGATGTCTCTAGTTGTCCTCGTTTTCCTGAAAATCGATAGTAACTGCTTTTTCGTGCTAGGGCCTAAAGTTGAAAACCACTTACCGACTTTCCCAAAAATCTAAAAGCACAGAAATTTCGAACTGTTTCCGAGCTTTTCATTGGAATTTTCGAGATGTCTCTAGCTGTCCTCATTTTCCTGAAAATCGATACAAACTGCTTTTTCGTGCCGGGGCCTTAATTTGACAACGGCGTACCTACTTCGTCAGAAAACGAAAGCACAGGATTTCGAGCTGTTTCCGAGCTCTTCAATGGAATTTTCGAGCTGTCTCTAGTTGTCCTCGTTTTCCTGAAAATCGATAGAAACTGCTTTTTTGTGCTAGGGCCTAAAGTTGAAAACCACGTACAGACTTTCCAAAAAATCAAAAAGCACAGAAATTTCGGGCTGTTTCCGAGCTTTTCATTGGAATTTTCGAGATGTCTCTAGCTGTCCACATTTTCCTGAAAATCTATACAAACTGCTTTTTCGTGCCGGGGCCTTAATTTGACAACGGCGTACCTACTTCGTCAAAAATCGAAAGCACAGAATTTCGAGCTGTTTCCGAGCTCTTCAATGGAATTTTCGAGCTGTCTCTAGCTGTCCTGAATCGATTTTCCTGAAAATCGATAGAAACTGCTTTTTCGTGCTAGGGCCTTAAGTTGAAAACCACGTACAGACTTTCCCAAAAATCAAAAAGCACAGAAATTTCTAGCTGTTTCCGAGCTTTTCATTGGAATTTTCGAGATGTCTCTAGCTGTCCACATTTTCCTGAAAATCTATACAAACTGCTTTTTCGTGCCAGGGCCTTAATTTGACAACGGCGTACTTACTTCCTCAAAAATCGAAAGCACAGGATTTCGAGCTGTTTCCGAGCCCTTCAATGGAATTTTCGAGCTGTCTGTAGCTTTTGTAAATTTCAGGAGAATTCGAGAAAAAAAACTATGCTATAGGAATAACTACGTAATACGTAAGTACTACTGCAAAAAGCGAAAAGTACAGCAATTGCGAGCTATTTTCGAGCTCTTCAATTTACCAAAAGTCCATTTTTCACGTGATTTCATTATATTATGCATTAGACATGTTTTCCTCGTTTTTCCAGATAATGATGAAACCTAGAGACAGCTCGAAAATTCCATTTAAGAGTTCCAAATAGCTGGAAATTACTACGCTTTTCGTTTTTTTATTGAAGTACGTAGTTTCTAAACTAAGATCGAATCTGTGCACTAAAAAGGGGTTTTTCTCAATTTTATGAAAAATGATGAAAATTAGAAATGAAAACTCGAACATTCCATTGAAGAGCTCGAAAATAGTTCGAATTCCTGTGCTTCCCTTTTTTGCGGGAGTAGTAGCACGAAAAAGGAGTTTCCGAAAATTGCCAAAGCTATATAGACTGACTCGAAAATCCCATTGAAGACCTCAAAAAAATAACTCGAAATCCCTGCCCTGTTTGGTTTTTAGAGATTGAATTGAAAACTGTCAGGTGTAATGTGAGCATTACATTTTTAGATTTTCCGGAAAGCGCCCTGACTTGTGTTTTCTGATTTTCTGGCTTAGTGGACGATTTTGGTCTTTGAATTCAATAGTGAATAATGAATAATTCTTGTCATAAATAAAAGCGCGTGAGTCTATTTTGACTTTTTGACAATATAACTTTCTCCCAGTGGTGTGAGACTTGTTGCAAGACAAAATCGCATGCCTAAACTTACAACAAAATACCGGACAGTAGCCGGTACAAATTAAAACAAAATTAGAATGGTTGATGAAGAACGGTAGAACGGTCCTTCTCATTCTAGAGAAATGTGAAGTTAGCCGAAATAGTATAATCAAAAAAATAATATATCTATTTTTCTGAACATTGTTCAAGCAAAATTATTGGATGGTCAAACGAATGAGCAATAAAACGTCACTATTTATACTAGGAGCGCTACACACCTCGTCTCGTTATGTTAGTTTTAAATTCATGTAAAACCTCGTAATATTGTGCAATACGTCAAAGATGATGAAATTTTGTATTGGCCCTTAAATAAACGTTCAATTTAAAGTGTTTTCGCTTTTCGAAACTTAGAATATTCCTGAATCTTCTTTTGACAAAGTATTATGTCATTGTTATCATAAAATATATCAGCAACCAAAAATATTTCAAGTTGATATAGGATCAGTTTAATTTCATGTGGCATTATGTAGTAGGTATCGTATAAAAAGAGAGTTGACAAAACTCCACAATAAAAGTTTATTAAAGGACGTACAATGTCTCCATAGTTATTAAGGGTACAAGGCCGATACAGAGCAAACAACGGCCGTTAAAGACCGAGGCTTATAATCAATCGGACGGTTATTTGCGGTATCTATATCGGCCGCATGTGTGCAGCTTATGAAATTTGCGTAAAAAAAAAATACACGAAAAAAAGGAAAATAAATAAAATATCCCTGGTCAGCTAATTTGTTTACTATTTCCTATGGTTGAATTTGCTTGGGATTACATGAGATTTTTAAAAAAGCCCAGACCGACAAAGATAACTTATCATTCCTCTATTTAGAGACCCTTTACAACAGTATAACAGTAAGGCATCACGAAAATGCGTTAATGATCTTTTTCAGGCGAAGGTGTTATAATAAATATTGACTTTCCAGTTTATTTTCGACTCAATACAAAAGAGAAGGTAACACATTAAGCCCACGATGAATCCCGCCCACGTTCTGTGAACTTTTTATAACTTCTCGGCAATTGCTTCTAACACTTGTTTGATAGAGCCTTATTCCTTGAACTAACAGTTCCCAAACACTTTTATATCCCTTCAACACCATTATCTTCGTGGAAAAGTTAAAAGGTTCGACTTAAACGGCATGATTCTAATTTAACATCCGGAGATCCACTTAATAAGACACGTGCCCAAACTCACCGCAGCAGAACGCCAAAATGTTATAAATAAATTATAAAACCAAAACATACCCGCTACATAACAACGACTCACATTTGCTGCAATAGTTTCAGACAGTAAAACTAGAAGCGGGTAAATGCACATGAAAAATTACACCGTATACAAAACTTCATTGAGTCGTGGTTATTTTATTATTCAGATGCTCTTCCGTAAAATGCTCCAGAGCGTCTCGGAGTTGTATACAGATAACTTAGCTGAATATAAAACAGCAAAGAAAAGTTTACATTTATTTCATATAAGTTTTCTCAACATTACCAAACGGAATTTATCGGTAAATAGCTGCATAGAAAACTGATTTATATTCAGAGCATGACTGGAATCATAGTATAACTATATTCCAGACACCAACTCGTAGCAACTACGAGTACATAGGTATAAATGGATCATGAAAACACCAATTTCTCTAAACGCAATACAATAAACAGATCATTGCGAAATAATTATTCCCAGAGAATTTCAGACAGACTCACCTGTTTGTACATGATTCGTACATAGAAAACTATTTTTTTATTTATCAACTTGCACTTATCGCTAAATCGAAAATTGAAGGAATTGTTATTGGGACTAGGTTAGCTTTGAAACATCAATTTCTCACTTATTTGCTTCTTCTGCATGACTGACGTATCAATTAATCGACTTTTCAATATCGAGAATTTTTTGAGCCGAATCGAACGTCGTTCCTGCGGTAAAAATGCATTTTATGTTAAGTCTTATATCAACCACTATAATAGTGACTGATCCATCATTCAATCCGAGTTTCCGAAACTTTATGCCAAATGAACAGAATAACTGTGGTTAAAGGGCACTTTGAAGAACTCCAACAGTGAGATATCAATATGTATTGAAAAATCACTGAGGAGGTGACAAGAGCAAGTCCAGGACCTCTTCGATGGCGTGCGAAGTCATTTTCCTCCATATACAGAAACATTCAATGAGAAAAAGTCTGAAATCACCCAGGCACAAATCACCACAATTACATCCGTGCTCGAAACAGATACAAAGAATAAATAATAAAATAAAAAAAATAATAAAAGACCAAACCAAGGAAGCTCATAATCAGAGAATCAGGGATAAACCTCCTGCCCCAACGGTTCAAAATCTTTTTGGTCGATCACTAAGGCAGTTAGCCAGAATTTCACCAAATCCACCATTCCACCACTCTGCCACTCACACGGAAACCGGGACGATTGCATCTACGGAGGAATAAGAAAGTATGTCATGCAATAAAAGTCCAGCTTCATAGTACTAACATGTAAACAGCAGAGACTACAGGGAGGCATCTTGAGGAACTCCAGCCGAATATACCCATAGGTGTTGGAGAAAAACTGAGGAGGTGGCAGAAAAATCATCACGGAATAAAAACGTCACGCAGTTAAACTTCACCTCAGAGAACTAACAAATAAACATCAGTGATCATGGAGGGCGGTCTTGAGGAACTCCAACAACAGTGATATATCAATAGGTTGGTATATTTGATGACGAGCGATCAAATTTTTCTTCACACACAGAAGAAATAAATGAAATGAAGCCTTCAATCACAGAGGAATAAGTACGCTGATTAGAAAAGTCCAGATTCAGAGAAATAACATGTAAACAGCAGAGGCGATCTTAAGAGAGAGAGACGTCTTGAAGAATTCTTTTGAGATTCTTAATGTCAGTAATATTCACCTGACTTGATCGAATCTTAACCCAATCAAAAAGAATCGAATAATAACCCTTAAAAATACGTCCCCGCAGCTGCCTCCTGAGCAAATTAAAAATCACAATTCAGCTTTGACATTCTCGATAAAAGAAACAAATTCTGACTGTCAAGAGGAGATAGTTTCAATCTTCGCCTGCATCATGCGAGACGAGAGAAATATGAGATCCTTCGCTTGTTAGTATAGAAAATAAGATCGGTCTTCACAGAGCCATAGCTCAGAGCCACGTCATCAGAAATTTTCTCTTGACAGCTAATTACTCCCCAGCCTCCGTGCGGAGACGGCGTCATAAGAACAAAAAGAAGAACAGATCCTGAAGATGTAAAATTAGCAAAACTAAAGCAGCTCAGGCAATATTGATTAGCTGTCGATGCGAAAACGTTGTCGAGTTTATTCGAAAAAAAAAACACCAAAACAAAATTACAAATTAACCAGGACGTATTTTCAGTAATAGCGAGGCAGTAAACTAAATTAAAGTCTATATTAAAATCAATTTTTATAATCAACCGGTTAGCGAACTCATTAAAATCGTCAAACACCGTGTATAAATTCTATTTAATTAGAAGCAGCTCGTCTCCGATATTCTTTGAAATTAGAAAACATCTTGCTAATTAAATGAAAATTACAATTTCCGATTTAATTAAAACGCAATCTTAAGAAAAGTAATAAGACTTAGGATAAAAAAACAATAACTAGGAAACTCCTTTATGCATGATGGAATCGGTGTTTTGAATGATATTGAATGTACTAATAAAGCGACCAATCTAAAAGAAAGTGCCGGTGGGATTTATTAATTTTACCTGAGATTTTTCGGGATTTTTCTCATTATAAAGCCTATATTCATCATGTTGCGTTTAACGAGATATTAAATAAGACTTATAAAAAAAGATGGGTCCAAGAAGAAAGGAACGTTATAAATTATTACTTAGTACATTTTCATTTATCATTCCCATTCAAATGCTTCTTTTTAATTCACTTTAATTCATCTTGATCCATGTCAAATGCGATTTGTTCTTTCTAAATCAGGACCATGGGGCTAAATCGGGGTGGCTGACAGCCTGACATAATATAGGGACTCCCTCCGGACTCTAATTCCTAACAATTTTATCATTTTTCAGTGAATTTATACAATGCCTTAATATTCCCCTCGATATTTTTCTCTGGGCGCACCCCTTTTCTCCAGGCTGCAAATACATTTATATTATATTTATGTAACTAAATTACTAATAACTGCATACTTTACCATAATTTGTGCTATAAAACAAGATTTTTTTTTAAACCAGGGCTGACTTCACAAAATTTCCAAATTGTGTAGAAATAATGACGTTTTATTGCTCATTCGTATAACTCCAATAATAATTTTGTTCAAGCAATGTTCAGAAAAGTAGATATAGTTTTTTTTTCTGTCCCGGCTAACTTCACATTTCTCTGGAACGCTAAGAACCGTTGTTCAACAATTCGAAAATTGTTTTAATTTGATCAAATAGACTCACGCGCTTTAAATTTTATTTATGGCAAGAATTCATTAACACCAGAGGTGATTTCTTGACAAGCGAGAATTACCTGACCTGAAGGTTCAACTTCAATTCAAGACTTCTGTCGTGGCACTTGCAAAAAGGAACAAAATGCGAGTTGGTCACATTTTTCATTTCATTTTATCGTTTCGGCTAACTTCACATCTCTCTGGAACGCCAAGAATAATCTTATTCAACAATTCTAATAATTTTGCCTTAATTTGCCCCGGATACTGTCTTTTCTGGTAAGTTTAGTTATGCGATTGTGTCTTAACAAGTCTCACACCAGAAGGAAAAAGTTATATTATCAAAAAGTCAAAGTAGGCTCACGCGTTTCCATTTATGGCAAGAATTCATCAACACCACATCAACCAGTGCTTTCTTGACAACCGAGAATTACCTGCCCTGACCTGGTTCAACGATATTGGATTCAAAGACCAAAAACATCCACCGAGCCGAAAACAAATCACAAAGCATTGTACCTTCCAGGTTCAACTTCAATGAAGGTTTCTGTCGTGGTACGTTTGACCATCCAATAATTTTGTTTGAACCACGATATAGTTTTTTTTTACCGTTGCGACTAATTTAACATCTCTCTGGAATGCCAAGGCCTGTTCTTCTTCAACAATTCTAATTTTGCTCGACCATCTCAAAGGGGTATCGAAAAAGTGGCCCAAATTGTATTTTATCATGCATGGAGACCGATAGAGGCCTTCAATGTAGCTGTAAATGTATCTCGCAATAAGACGTGGAGCAGCACGAATTGTTGGAATACCTGCAAACATCAAAGTTTAAATTTACGATCTCCGACAAGGTATTGCCAGAAATTTAAAAACTTTTTTCCGCCTTTCAAAACAGGGAGTTCCTCCATTGCACCTTGTCTTAACCGCGACATGGTATGGTCATTATTAGGTATTAGCCTGTATCTAATGAAATAAAAATAATGGATCATTTTTGATGTCCAAACAGATCTAAAACTCGTGTGAAGCAATAAAATTCGCAAATATTGACAACAAGTGAATTGATTCTTTAAAGGATTATACAATCGTATGACTATGCTGGAGCTAGTTTATAAAACTGGTTTAATGACCACCACTACACTTTACTGCTATTGTTTTGGAGTTTATGGACCATTATCTTATAAGTACAGGGTAGTCTATCATTTATGTCCACTCCCGAAAGAGGATGTTACTTTGAAGATTTGTGTAATCAGTATATGACCACAAAATAGCATAATCAGTTTCATTATTTTTTTCGTTCGGGTTAAGCGATAAAAACTGTAATTTTGAGATAAAGTGGCGAAAAAAAAATCGAGCTTTCTTCCGTACATCGGTAGAAATTGGTTAATAAAATTAAAATTGCTGAAAAAATAAAAAACTAATTAAAAGGACTTAATTAAATAAAATATAATGGTTTATGGTGTGCAATAAAGTGATCAATATAATCAGAAAAGGGTAGGTAGGTATCATAAATTCTTGAGTAAACTGAGCATACAGTAGTGTAGGAAAAATTCACAGGGGATATGCCATAGAACGCTAGGATACAATGGAAATTTTACCTACTCAGGTACCTACTTCAGGTACCTGAGCGAAAAAAAAGTTTCAATTCTTTATTCTTAAAATTAAACTCTATTTCGGGGGTGGACATACCTAAGAGATGAACCACCCTGTACCGGTACAATTGATTGACGTTTCAATTCATTTCCAGCTAATAGGTAGGTGCTTTTTAACTCACCATCAATTTTTATCGCTTTAGTGGCTCATGAATCGAGTGATGAATAAATAATTGAGCATAATCGGTAATTTCAAGTTGTAATGTTGATGTTGTTTTTCAGGGAGGTGACGTCGTGCAGGAGAACATATCAGCGAACGTGAGCGACGACACCGTCGTTCTGGAGTTTCAGCGGTCCGATGGGACGCTCGTTACTCAACTTATAGACTTCAGAAACGTGAGTATACAGTACATAACATGCCATGAAGCTCTATACAGAGAGAGTGTCTAATGAATTTCGTGTACTTTAAAGAATTTTTCTAAAGTACTACGTATTTTCCGCTTCCGCTTCTCCTTAGAGTGCAATTTTAGAGGAATCTAAAATTTTCTTTATGAACCTAAGTATCTCTCCAATTAAAATTTGAAATGAATGTAATGTTATTACCTTACAAAAATATGAATAACTACAGTCACTAGCAGTAGAGTCTCCAAGTTTTTTTTGATACTACTTAGTGATCTTTTAGAAGCATTGAATTCAGGAAAAATCGACTTGAGAGAGTCGGTGACTGTGTCAACGTACATGAACTCTTCAAAAAACTTCATAAAAGAGATGGGATATTTTTCTTTTTCTTATTAAATTATATTTAAAGTAGTGTGTTATTAGGAGACGTGCAAATAATCAAGGGTTTTCGAAAACGAGCCCGTTTTGGAGTAGGCCCTGACGCAAAGAGGTTTTTCTTAACTTAATCCAGTCTCTAAAACTGAGAGGGTGTATTATTTTTCTCCAAGAACTTCTCTTCTCGATTACTTGACTTGACTTCGTTAACAGTCTAAAAAATATCAGTCCTTGATACAAATGTATGGAAAGAAAACACATTTGAGCTTGCAGAATCTGGTTGGCTACGGTATGGGTGTATTACGATTGATAAGTCGATCATCTCAGATCTCTTTCACTAAATCGGGTGCTTCAGAAGTGTTCAAGCCAACAAATCCTCGTTCTGTAACTCTGGGAACTGAGCTACACGATATATCTAAGCCATACTAAACCTCCAAAAAAGTCTTTCTGAAAACTGTAAGTTTCGGGAAAACTATTGACATAAAATTTACCTGCCAGGAATATCTCGGAGTAGGGATACTTTCACTGTTATATCACTTGATAAAGACAAAAGTGGGCACCTTTTCTAAGAAGCTTAGCAGGTTCCTACAGAAACATTCCATCCAAGCACTGTGTTTGATGAAGTACAAGAAATAATTCTTATGGGTTCCACCACATGATAATTAACCTAGACAGATCTTAAGAGAACATCATCCAAATTCCATTAAGTTTACTCGCATTGCGAAAATAACTTATTTATAGTCATTATTTTTTTGTCTAATGAAAAGTGATTGTCCTGATAAATAATTAACCTTTCCTTTGAGAAAAGAACGCCCTTCAAAAATCAACAATGATAAATGTCATATTGTTTACATTTCATCCGCTATTAAGTGTATCGTGAGTTCATCAATTTCATTTAGCTGGGATTAGAGACTATAAAGATGAGAGAACCAAATTAAGGAGTAGCGGCAGATCTAAAGTAACCGTTACTTTGAGATACCCATGGCGAGAAACACTGTTTACAACTATTTGACGCATATATATTTTAAGATTAACAACTGGCAGTAAAATTACAATTATTTTGAAACAGCTCCAAACAAATAACAGTTATAACAGTTAGAGATTAGGAGCAGCTTTTTAGTTTTTTTTTTGTTCCAATTGACTTTACAAAGACTCCATTTATTTTGTAGAGCTACCTTTTATCTTCAAGAGACTTGAAAAAGCATTGTTGAGACTTATATTGACTTGCACTGCTAAAGTGTAAATCGTTTCTTAAAGTATCTGTCAAACCAAACATTTCATACATTTTTGTAGATGTTTTGAATTACCTTAAACTTTTTTAAGCGACCCCGCAGAATGTTTCCCTTATATGACATACTTTGGGTATTTGATTCATGTCACAGTAATAATTCAGTATGGAGAAACATTCAGCAGACTGGGAAAATCAAAACTTTGCGCTGAAACGAGATTTTCTTTTACAAGTTACACCGAACATCTCGGAATACTGTTATAAAAACGATTGATTTGCATGAAAATTCTCCGCGCTCTGAAAGTTTGCGATGAGATCAAAAATAAAACGACTTTGAAATATTTTTGCTTCAAAATTGGCATTCTTGCACACGTTGATTTATTTTACAATCAGAATATTTATTAAGATGTCTCTACATGATGCGAGGTAAAAATTTCATAAAGCGAAGACTTTTCCGAGTTTATTAAATTTGATTGAGAACCGAACTATATTTTTATACTTATAGCAGCGACAGAACCGTTATCGCTGTTGAAAATTACTTAATAGGCGGATTTCCTCGTACAAAAACTCTGGTGCTTTTCTCGGTAAAGTGAAAAAAAAACAAAAAAAGTTAAATCAAATATTTATTTCTATTGCCAATTTTTTATTGAAATCCTTGTTGAGGGTGTTTCATTTTTTCGTGCAATCTCTGTGTTATTAAGACACTTCTTTTCAATTATTGATTCATTTTGTGTAAAGCAAAATGGAATTAATTATACACTCAGACCTTAGGGCTCATTAAGTAAGTATATTATTTATTTTAGAACTTTCCGTGTATACTTCGTGTTGAAACCTTAGATGAGTTCGCTAAAACAACAAATTGTTCTGTAACTTATTTACGAAATATCCTATAGAGGCGGTTTTAACGTAAATGGAATTCGTACCATTAACATTCCCGAAATATAATACCTCAATTAGTTATTTTAAATAGAGTAACACGACCCTCAAAGTTCGTGATGAACGTTCTCTCCCTGAATTTAACTTTATCCACCTATTTTAGAATTTGTTCTCTCATTTTAATAATCCTTCATTTATGTCTAGCCCGAGTTCCAGACCAACCTCATTAATTATTACCTATTAATAGAATAAATTAATAAATGTGATATAATCAGTAAACTTCCCTTCAACTTTCAACATAATAGTAAGTAAAATCTGAAATTAATTGAGGACAATTATTAAGAAAAATCATACTTGAGAACCTGAAAAGCCAGTTTTAATCAAAAACTGGACCTTTTTGAGAGTAATAATGCTTTTGTTTAAATATTCTAATAACACAGAATATAATCAATAAAATTATACATTTTTGAGTAGTTTTACAATTTTTTGTCTTATTTGAACAATATAAGTCCATTCATTTTAGACTTTTCCTAAAAGTTAATTGCCGGCAGAAACTTTTTGATACAGTTTTGTTCCCCTCTCCTCAGAGATGCTGAAAGTGCAAAATTATTACAACGCGTAGGCCGCCATCTTGAAATTATACGGTGTGAGTTTGTTTTCCCTGATTATCTCAGTAGTTTTTGAGTTTTGGACAAAAACAGATATTACCAAATTTGTGGGATATTCGATTTTATACATGTTATGTTCTTGTAGTTGTTTTGATATTTTTGTTGTTTATAAACAAATATTACGCATAATAAGCTCCAGCGAATTCGTTGAAATGCAATTTTTGCCCTTTTTTATTACACTGTTTTCGTTCGGGAACGACACAAAGTTCGGTAAATCATGCAATAGGTACGTCAAAATCACTCGATTTTGATCTGCATTTTTGGCTTTCAGGCAGTAATTTGATATTATTTCACAAAAAATCGTATATTAAAATTCAGCCCACCCACCCCCTTTTTGAATTTTTTAATTTTTTTGGGGAATTTTTTATTTTTCTTTTTTTTCACAATGGGATTGGTGGGAGGTGATTTTTGTGCTCAAACGATGTCCCCCTCTAAACCAAAGGAACAACTTTCCAATTTTTTCGTAGGAATATAGTGAAAATTTGAACTAATGAATATGAAAAAAACTACGGGTTCATATTTAAAATGTAGAGGATTAAATTCCCCATGCACAAGTTTGGTGATGAGTGTTTTTGCCCAAAACTGAAAAATTACTAAGATACTGCTGAAAAACAAACTCACCTTTTAAAGTCAGGATGGCGGCCAACGCCCTGGGGGTAATTTGTAATAATTTTGCACTTTGAGCATCTCTGGTGAGGGTGGAATAATAAAACTGCATCAAAAAAATTCAGCCGGAAATTAACTTTTGAGTTTGCCTTTTTTAGTCTAAAATGACTGGGCTAAAATAACTTGCAAAGGCCAAACCTCAAAATACCTGAACCTTCATCCCTGTGAAAAAGCAATGATACATTTTTATCATTTTATATGAAAAATATTTAAAAAAAAATGCTGAAAAAGTTTTTTTTACAAAAGTGGTTTAGTTCGGTTAGGGATATCTTTTGACACTTTTTTGGGCTTTTTTCTCGCTGAATACCAATTAGCAATAAAAATATGGGTTGTTATTTAAAATGTCAAAATTACCCCCAGTCTGGATGAGGAAGGTAGGACGGTTTTTGTGTTTAAATAACGTTGTAAACCACCGAACAAAACCACTTTTGTGGAAAACATTTTTTCGTAGAGTGCTTTATTTTCAAGATATTGGTAAAAATATACAAAATCAAGTTTCCTTGATTGGAGGGCATCTATCACTACACGAAAAATAGTTTCAGGTAAATTTTGTAAATTTTTTGAGAATTTTTGAAAAAAAGGGTTGTTATTTAAAATTTCAAAGTAACCCCCACGCCCTCGCAAGGGGTGTGGGGTGCAAGGTAGTTTTTGTGTTCAAACGATGTCCCCCAGCGAACGAAACGACTTTTGAAAAAACATTTTTCAACAGAGTGCCTACTTTTCGAGATATTTGGAGGAATTAACAATACCAAATTCCCTAGGGAACCTGTATTACCGCTTTACTAGGGTAGCGCATTCTCATTCTCACAAAAAGTTGGGAAAAAAGTTGGGAATGTCAAATTTGACTTCATAAACGTCAGATTTTCCATGAACGTACAACTGTCTAAAATTCACATAATTTGTTATTAAGTCCGCGTATTAAAACGTATTTTTCTCAGTAACTACGTGTTAGATACTAAAGTCTACAGCTTCGTAGATCCTACAAACCCGTAATTTTGTTTTTAATACCCACTGAAAGAGGATTATCGATTTCTATTCGTGTTATTATTTTGTTTCATTTTTCAAACTTCGCTTTTTTCCACTTGATACCTACGCCTGTGACCAAATGTGCCAAAAATATGACATCCAGCTGTTCAAACATAACCGTGTTTAGCAAACGTCAACGAGTGAATGCGCTACCCTAGTAAGCGTTAATGTCGGTAATGCAGGTTCCCTAAAGTTCCCTTGATGACAGCGCCATCTATGAATTATCGCAAAAAATGTTTCAGGTCAATCTTTAAGAATTGTTTGAGAATTTTTGAATAAAAAAGGGTTGTTATTTAAAATTTCAAAATAACCCCCACACCCTCGAAAAAAGTAAGGGGTGCAAGGCGGTTTTTTGCTCAAACGATGTTCCTCATCGAACAAAACCACTTTTGTAAAAACATTTTTCCGCGAAGTGCTTTCTTTTCGAGAAATTTTAATATTTCTGGTTACAAGAATCAGCCTGTATTGGAACTAAAGTTTTTCAGTTTCTTCAAACTTCCAAACCATAATTCTATTTCAAAGTTTATTTGCCTATAAAAGTTTTTCAAACAAGTCCAAAAATAACTTGAGAAAACGAACAGAATTTAATAAGGGGGTAGATAAAAAACATTAATAAAAGGTAGAAAAATTTATTCTGGTTTTCAAAAAAAAAAAAAAACATAATAAGGAACTACGAAGCCCCTTCATCATAATTATTGTTGAATTTTTTTTTTCTTTGTTAAATATAGTCTTGATAGAGATAAATTAGACATACTTTTCGTCATTATTCAAAATGAACATTTCTGAAAAATAATACAACCGTCTTTCGTATATTATAGTAACTATAAGAATTTGTCAGTATTGTTATAAAGTCAGGCGTTTTCATCTGCGTCGCTGGATGAAGGTGGTTTATGGTCTAACAATGAAACGAGAGAATAGAATGAATGTTTCCCCAGACTAGCCGACGCCCGGCGCCTCGGCGCCTTGTCGTCATTGTTCCGGTTTACTTCTCTTCAGGTCAGCCTCCTTGTAAGTATCCTACCCGCATTAACATTACTTTCCACTTCCAGAATCCTGCGCGCATTTCAATTCTCAACTTTCCGGGATATTAAGCTCAGCTTTTATTATCGTACATTTTTCAAAATTGCGAGAAACCATTAACTCCGACTCGAATTAATTGCAGAAATTTCCGGAACATTAAGTTTTTATAGATAGGTCTCACTTCATGATTTTTTTTCTACGTTGATTGTTATACCACGATAACAAATATTTCTTGATCAAAAATACTTTTTAATTTATAACTTGTGACTCTCCTTTACAGGGAGTGGGGCCCCAAAAAATTATGCCTCAAAATTGGGGCCTCCAAAAAAAGTACCAAGTCAAAAATCTCTTATTATGGTTCCGAATCAAAATTATTGACACGTGAGGCATGGTATCGGGAATTTCCAAAATTCTCTCTAATTTCGAGTTTAAGATTTTTTTTTTACTTTTTTCTCTATTTCTGGATAGCCGGACTTTCTCATGATAGGAAAGTCACAAGTTGTGAATTATTACCATGTATGTAAATATCTATTAATCGCAGCTGAATTATCGTATCGAGAACTGATACTTTCTAATGTAATGTCTTTCTAATGTAATCTAATGTCATTTTTATATTCTATGTACATTTCTGTAGTCCTGAAATTTTTTTGAACAAACTTTCATTTCAGAAACTATTATTATTATAAATTCAAAAAACGAAAAATCAGAGATCTTGACAAAGTGAGTTGAAGATAAAATTACCACTTCCTTGTAACTGCTTTCGTAGATTTCCTCATTTTCGCAGATGTTAGTTGAGCGCAGTTATTTCTAATTCGTAACTTTACCGTCTCCTAGTTTCCAGGCAATTCTACAAATAAGCCGGTAGATCTCGTTGGCCATCTTATTTCTTAATAATTAAGGCATGTCGGTGAAGGGGGAAGATCCACCTTGCTGGAAGAGATTCATCACGATTGAAATCACAGAGTTATTTATAAATTCATCCTTGCTGATCAAAAAATGTTACGACTGACTTTCACTTCGCAATTATGACAGCCAGCATAGGTACGTTTGAGTTTTGACGAAAAGTTGTTATGTGAATAAAGTTGAAAGAACTTATGGAAATAATGGGGAAATACTTATAACTTACTCATTAAACTTTCCATTATTTCTGTACTTACCAATTTATTCATCGCTCAATAATTTGCTCAACATTGACATCTTCAGGGGTTATGCAATCCAACTGCAAAAATCGATCCGTTTTTCATAATATCGAACCATCTGAAATGTGGAAATGGGCGAACTTTCTCTTATATGAACGATTAAGGAGTTTCCTTTAATTAATCCGCTGTAAAGTTTCCAAGTGCTCTTTCTATTTTGTGCAAGGTGATATTTCTGTGATTCTGTGAAACAATCTCTCCTAATTTTAAGTTTTTTTCCAAAATGTATAATATAGTCAGGACGTGTAAACGTATAAGTATCAGGTTGCTGGAATGAGGGGGCGCAAAATTGTTAACTTAGTTATAATCGATCCACAATACACGTGAATTTAAAAAAGGGAACAAGTGAAGAATAACGTCACATAAGAATTTTAAAGATTTTTTATAGATTTTTTTGATGATACGTACTAGGTGTATGTATTACCTGAAATGTTAACAAAAAATTAGGAAAAACTTAAAAAAACTAAAAATAAAAAAAGCTAAATGAAAAACTGGGAAACGTTAGAAATGTCCTCATAATCAGAACATGATTCACCAGGACCTATTCCCGTAAAGTTGGCCCCCGAAATATATGAAACCACTAAATTTTTGAACTCGAGTAGAATTGAAATGCAGGCACAGAACTAGCTAGAGTTCTGTATATCAATTTTAAATATTTCTGCTGAACCGAGCCCGTTAAACTCAAATTCCGTTTAGGGAGCTAACATCACGCGACCCTCACTTTTCTCAGGAATTGACTTCTAATGTGATAAGTAGCAACAACACTTGGAGTTCTAGAGTTCCTGTTTATTTTCGCAAATAGTCTTGCGTTTAAAATTATGATTTAAGTTCTGGGTAGCTACCGAAGAGTTGTATAAAAAGTTCGCTTCCATTTTGCATTCTCCATTTAAAATTGCATTCCATAAAAAAGAATGCATAAGATTTTACATTTCGCTAATTGAGGAAATTATTGCCAATAATAGGTTGGTATACCTACACAAAAGAAGTTATGATAAAAATTATCGAAGTGAGTTCTGATTAGAGTTCTGGGTAGACGCCGATGAGAGTTCTATAGGAAACTCCTTTCCAACTTTGCCAAGATCTCAATATTTCAATTATTTTTAATGACGACAATGTTTGTTAATAATAATTAAACGCAATAAATATACATACAGGTACTTACAGGTTAACCAAACAAAAACCACAATTTTGAGAGAAAGAGAAAGAGGTTTTTTCACTCTTCTGGGACTACCCAGAAATCTAATTTTGCGAATTTCCTAGAAAGGAACCCTGGAACTCCAAGTTTTGTTGCTACTTATCACATCAGAACTGATTTTCTGAAAAGAGGCCTTTGTTCCGCGGAGCTGTTTAAAATTTATGTACATAACTCTAGAACTCTAAGCATCATCAAGCATTTGTACAGTTCAAAAGAACAGGTTCAAGGTTCAACTCTTCGGTGGGTCTACAAGAATCAAAACTCAATAAAATATTAAAATATTTTTCATTATCAATTTTATTCTCCAGAAAATTATAAAAGTTCAGTTTTTATGTTTAAAATGCCCGCCATTTTAATAGCCCCGTTTTTATTGGATGCTTTCCATCTTTCCGTACTCGTCCTATTCTATCTATCCTATTCTTCTATTCTATCCCTTGTCCATGATATTGGCAAATATAAGAGAAATTAAAAGTATGCATGCGTCATTGTTTTGTGCCGATCACAATGAAAATCTCCATAATTCAATTAAATTCTGAATATGAAGGAAAGTACTGTGGATATAGGGTCATAAATTCTGCTACATGCGGGATGCATGATGAGGTTGGGCAGGGCGAGTCAGAAACTAAATATGTACCTACTAAGAAGGGTCGGGATGAGTTATAGTTGGAAAGTACTAATTAATTTGAAATAATAATTTCCTTTTATGTAAAGTGTGTTAAATATTAATAGCTACACCAGTCGGCAGCGCATAAGTCTAATTTATTGCAATTTAACACCAACCTACTAAGGGATGGGACAGGGTAGTAAATAATAGGAAAATATGGTTCCTACTAGAGAAAAGGAGGATAACGAACGGTTTCTTAACTTCGTTAAAATACAGATTAAATATTGATCCTGCCATTTATACCTTGTCCTATCAGGTACACCGTCAGTGCTTGAAAATTTAGTGCTATTTTTCGTGACTTCGTATCCCAAAAAGTGGGGATATTAAAAATAGCATTTGTTCTGTTTAGTTGGTATTAATTTGCTTTTGCTTTTGTTTCTGGACTATTATTTATAAACCTCTAGACTAGACGAATAATAATTATACGCCGGTGGTTGGTATATTCAAAACTATAACGCAATTTCGTTTTAATATGATAATATGTATAAAGAAGTTGGTCTCAAATGTGATTATTTATGCAAGCGCGGCAAGTTAATATGCGAAATTTTAATTAATGCTGCCACCGTATTTTTTTGTCCATAAGCAGCCGTGTTTATGGAAATTTAAAAATTATTATTTTAATTTCCTTCTATCCATCAACACGAATATGTCTGAAATAATTTTGCATATCTGTGAAAAAAATATATACCGGTCCATGTGTAATTAAGACTTCATTAGTTGCGTTCCTGTTGGGAGTAAGTTTTTAAGTCTAATTTAAATTCGATTATTTAAAACGTACCTAAAAAAAGTCCTCTAATTTAACATAATTGCCCAGTAGCAATTGATACTGATAAAAGGCTAAAAGCGCAAAGCTTGATGTAGTTCTGGTTTTTTGGTATGTTGCATGGACTAGTTAGGGTGGTGTGGGTTCAAATTTGCAACTTCCAAAAAAATGTGCTCTATGACGTGAAAAACGTTTTTGGGGCTTTTTCACTTGTCAATAACTTTATAAGTTTTTCCACAAACTACATTAGTACTTTTTAAAGTCAACTAAATTTGTAATAACTTAAGTTCAACCGCGGCTCTATAGACCGTACAGGGGCCAACCTATGTTCCTCCAAAGATGCTCCATTTTCTCGGAAATTTACAATTTTAAGTTTTGCTCACGTCTGGAACAAAATACTGTCAAAATCGCTTCAGATTCGTCAAGCTCTTCCGGTTCATATTCTTCCCACTTTCCTCAGGATCGTCAACGTCTTCGTCTACCGAAATCAAGGCGACGTTATCGCATGATTTTCCCGAACAGTTCAAGCATTTGAGTCCAGCTTTCAGGCAAGTACACGCCTTCTGCATCCCTTCTTACATTTCCAGGCTATGATTTTGAGAAGCTGTGGTGGCGCTGCTCTTTGTGAGTTGTCGGTGGGATGGGCCGCAGGAGTTCATTTCCCAACCTCACTCGAATTGGTCCTTTCTATCCCCAGCCCCTTTTGCATTTTTTTTACACGAGCTGGACCCTCGGTTAGTGCTGGCTCTGAGTGGCTGAAACACCTCCATAAAGGATACTTTTCGCTAGAGACACTCTCATACGTTGCATCTGTTAGAAGAAAAATGGCAGCGAGGTCTGCTTGGTGTGAATTGACCCCGCAATTTCCTTTTTCCCTGACAGAAAAGGGCAGAGGTTGCGTCACATTCAATAAAGGCTTGAAGAAACAGTGCAAACCATCTGGGCACTTCAAGTTCTCTTCGGTTGACCGTTGAACGCACGGAATGCATCCTGCCTCACTTGCGGATGGTAGAACCCAACCTACAGAGAAGAAAAAGAGATTCACGTTATTTCCAACCACAAGCACATGATCGTAGCTCGTGGTTTTCTCCAATGCCATCAGAACGATCTCGCGGTCTACGTCTTCAGTTGCTGTCTTCGTTTCATTTTTTTTGTGAGAGAGAGAATGCAGAGCGTAGCTGTTGAATGAGGCGTTCTTTGTTTCGCTCATTCGACAACACCTTCTCCCGCGGTCTTGCAATGATCGTAGAGGAGTCAAAACGCGCTGGAAGAAGCAGTAAATCATCTCAACCGCTCTGCAGATTTTAACTGTTTAATTTTCTTCTTTAAGCATCATAATAAGCTTAGTCTCCTATAGAGTTCTACAGCAGAATCTACTCAAAGTACTACACTTTGACAAAAAAAAGAGAAAAGCTTTATAATTTTTAAAGCAAAAAGTGAAAGGGTAAGCCGAATCAGTTGCCGATTTCGTTTGTCCTAAGCGCCACTGACGGTGACGTTGAGTCAATCTACAGAAAAATACAGAGAGAAGCAAATTGTTATAACAATAAACTGTCTCAAAAATGCTAAGAAACATCAGACCACGAGTTTCATTTTTTTCCTTGTTGAATTTTGCATTAATCTGTGGTCGTAGGAAAAATAGTGTACCTTACTTGCGTGGAAAGTGTCATTTCACAGAAATGGGTAACTTTCCACACCAGTAATGTAATATACTATTCTTCTGCTTAGCACCTTCACGATCAATGTTGTTAGCAATAAAAACTGAGTAAACCGTTATAATCTGCCATTGCGACTAGCTGCTTTTTTTTTCTATTTCTAAAAAACTCAACTTTGAGTTGCCAGAAGCAGTAATTGCAAAATGTAAATTATCAAAAATGTTGTAAGAATATTAATATTTCTTATGAAAGAATCAAATAATGAAAGAGCAATAATTTCAGTCAAAAAGTTTTCATTTTAATTTTCTTTCCCTCTTTTCTCAAATTCCGGGTATTTTATAACGATGTCATTTCTGTTACATAACTTACTCGAGACAGTCACGTTTATGAGACATTTACGATATTTTTATAGGACTTATGTGCGTATAATACATACTCTGATACATTGCTTGATTTAGAAGTCTTGCATATCGTAGGAGTGTTATTATTTTGTAAACGTCTTCTTCATAACTCTTTTGAAATGGTAAATTCAAATGCTTGTTGGTAACTCTAGGACTTTCGCAACTAAGATAAAAAGAAATATTGCTGCAACAATTTAATATGTTAGGTGAAATCCACGGGTGATTTTTTAATACGCCTTAATGGGTCTCAACTCAATAATATAGCCTTTATCAAGCAGTCCATCGAGGCGTCGAGGTGGCACATCCGCTGTCGGCTCTGCCTCACCACAAATTCGCAGAATCAAAAGAGATAACGTGACAGTAAGTAGCGACTAATTTGTTCGAAAAAAAAATCAATTCACTATAATTTTTATATTCTTGGAAGTCTAGAATATTCCTACCGCCTCACATTGCATGTTTAAATCAACTGCCTGAAGACGAGTCTTCAGTCTTGAAATATAAGTCTACTCACGTAAGAAAAGAAAATGGGCTATAATTAAGAAAGTAGCTAATATCAATGATAAGACATGTACAAAAGCTGAGATCTGTATCCCAACTGGTTATCTTCAAAAAACTGTAAAAATTACCTTTTTTTGACACCCAGTATCTCGAAATACCTTGTATATTTTCATTTTTAATTTTACTCTCCTCGAAGGGCTAGGTATGTGTCAATTTTTCCATTTCTACAAAGTAAATAGTTTTTTCACTTGTCTTCGTAAAATGGTTGTTTATCTGGGTCGAAAACAAGAGAAAGTGCTTGGAAGTTATGTCAGGACTCTGCAGGGTGGACGATTGATTTCTTGAGAGCCACGCAATATCAAAGCTAACAAGAGGCTTATAAGCAGGTGCATTGTCGTGGAGGATGCCTTTTTTCAACTTTCCCCGCTTTTTTCCTTTATTGCCTCTCACAAACAGGATAAGATGTCCGCTTATATAGTATAGCCCCGTCCTTGGAGTTGTAATCTTTATGCAGAGACCCAAAAATCATCGACATTACTTTTTCAGCTATTATCTGAACTTTACCTTTACTCTTTCATCTTGAAATCATAATCAAACTCGGGTTTAATTTTAGTGGAAAACCGATCAATAATGTTTGCCTAATTGTGTCCGCATAGCCCCAGAATTTTTTTTTACGAGTAAAGAGTTTTTTAGTCCTTGTTGTTAAAATCATCAGTTCATTTACAGGTTTGAATTCGTTTGAAATAACCTAAAAGCCGCATTTGTGGTGGAATTAAAATTGAGCCAATTCGGTAGACCAGAAAAGATGGAACTTCATTTTCATACAGCTAGACTGAATCTCCACTGCTGTACCAGACCGGTATTTATGCGAAATCGATGCGGAAGCCTTGTGCCCTTAACGCCTTAGCCCTTCCTTACCTGTCTGTGCAAGTTCACATCTGAAATCGTTGTCTTGGGTCTCACAAATATTATTTATGGGTTTCTTGGTTTAAAATAAACATTGATAATTTTTATAAACATTTTTGTTACTTGGATTTTAGGTATGAATCCATTCAACGATAGATACAACAGACTATGTTGTTTCATAATAGGTTGTCTCAGTGGTTCTAGGTATGGAGTTCCAGAATGAAAGATAAAAATGATGGAACAAAAGCATACCCTTTTGAAATTGCATTCTTGAGGCAATTTTTGCAATTTCCTTCTTATCAGATAAATCAGGAGGACTTATTCTCTGATGGGTTATTTAGAATAAGTCACTTCAGTTTTGTTTTTATTATACCTAAGTAACAGTAATAATTATTGTCAAAATGACAAAGTCTGAAGTTCATTTCTCCAGCGCAGAAGAAAAGGATTGCTTGTGAAAAGAGGGTGCCAAACCAAGAGTGATACTTTGCAAGGGTTGCAATCACAATATGCGGGAAACCTCCTTGTCTAAAACTGCATCGAGGCGTCCGAGAATTTTGATACCACAAACTAGCATTGACGTCATAGAAGACCTTATTCTTGTCTTATTTTGACTGGTAGAATTTCGATCTAGTAGGCTACTACCGAAATAGAAGGTAAAACACCGACACGATTAAGTCTCTACAGTGCTTCTCAGGCAATACCAAGATGAAGGTGATGCATTTTCAAATTCCTTTCTCACTTCGGCGACTCAACCTGGATTCACCATATAACACCAGAATCAAAATGATCAAGTCTAAAATAGCGCCCACTGGACTCCCCAAAACCGAAACCAGCGAACAGGACAGTTACATTAAGCCTTATATGATTTTTCGAATCTTTTGAGAGAACAAAGCCTCTTGAATGTACCTCATTATTCTGGTTTGCTTAGAGTTAAAGCCTTGTCCACACCGAAAGCAACACATAGGAACATTCTGTTTATGTTGCTTGTTCCTGGAACTTGTTTCTGAATGTTGCCAAAAGTTTATTTAAGTTCCTCATTGTTTATGGTTGCAGCAACAAAAGTTCCTATAAGTTGCTTGTTTCCATATTTAACGGCAAAGATCAAAGAAAATATAGAAACATTGGTAAACATTTTTTGTTTCTCAACGGTATTTTTATCAGTGTGGACACGTTGTTGCTTGTTCCCAAAGCTCGAAACTTGCGTCGTGAAGCCGTAGGGTAGTTGCCGAAAACATCAGCTAATACCTTGACTTCGTTCAGTATATTATAATAATAAAAAAACATTAATTAATAATAAAAATAATGCCGTTTAAATGGACGACAGAAAATATAATGTGACGTATGACACCATGTGTCTTTCTGTCTAAAAGACTTCGTCTAGTCCAACATTTACGGACTCGTTTTTTGTGTTTTTGTAAAATAATTACAATTGCAGCTGCTGCTGCCTGTAAATCTTCTTCGTCGTACCACATATTGTTTAGAAACATACACTGCACTGGTGTAGACACAACGTTTCCTGTTGCGGCAACACAACGAAACATTCACAAAACTGAATTACCTTGGTGTGGACAGAATGTTTACGGAACTTTTGCTGTTGTTTCTGTTTCCATAAACAGGTTGCGGCAACCAGCAACAAAATGTTCCTCTGTGTTTCTTTGGTGTGGACAAAGCTTAAGCCTGCATTTTGTGTGGCCCTAAATTTAACGACGATAATGATGTTGCCCAGTTTGTGCATGATTGACCTCATGCTCAACCAAAAACATTCTGTAAAGCTACCACGATGGCAAAAGAGCATAAAGTAGTGTTTAAATCTTACACTTAAGTTAAAAAACCTATTTCAACGCTCTCTAAAGTCACGAAATTGTCAACAATATTGGTCTATGAAGTAATTGTCGTATATGTGCTGCAGAAAAACTGGACCGCCTCATTGAAGGCTGAACGGAGGCTCAATAATTATTGTTGAAAGGTATTACAAAATTGCTTTGTTTGAGTTAATGTGAACAGTTTTAATAATTAATTTCAATACCTACGAATAAATAAGTTTGGAGCACTAGCACATGAGCCAGCTGTTTTCACCGCCACAACGAACATTAATAATGATTTTAAATTTCGGCTTTGTAAGCTCCATTGTTAGAACACGTGGTTATATTTCATGTTTGTATGCGTGTAATTATTTGAGTAAAATAAATAGTAACATGTAAATTTCCTTGCATACGGAAAGTACTGAAACATTGTTTTCTAATAAAATAAACCCCATTTCTCGTCTCACTGTAAAGCAAGTATGTATGTAGTTAGTTTTGGAAACCTACTGCAATAGATGGCTTCGACGTCGTGTTAAAAGTATCCCCAGAGTTCCCCAGAGATTAGGTGGTTGCTTCCAAATTGGACAAGTTATCCCTATCAATATGCGATGACAGAAATTGAGCAGTTCATATTTTGTTAGGTATACCTAAATCGATGTTGGAAGACGGTTTGTTGCATCCAAGATGAAGCTATCAATGTTAAATGTACAGAATATTCTGGTGTGTCTGTGATAAAAAAATATCCTTTGATGGATATGAACTGCTAGTGTCAGGAATCGCCCTTGAAACACCGCCAAGCTATTAATTGAATTTTACAGCGCTCGGTGGTTGTATCTGTTACATGTGATTGCTCGGTAGGTCACCAATAATACCAACACCACATTTTTAGTAAAAGTTTTTTCTTAAACTTTTCACACGCATTTAGATAAATTAATTAAAAGGTGTAAGCCAATTTTCGAAGAGTGCGGAATTTTTTATTTTTCGATAAAAGTGTCAACATATGCGAGATGAATTGAAGCCAACACTTAAATTAGTTTAGTTTATTTTTTTATCCAGCAGAGCCATTTACAAAGCTGTAGGATACGTCAACATATAAACAAAAATTTACAATAGATACTACACATTCAATAGTCTTAGGATTCTAATATACCTAAATAACATCGACACCATACATTCCTAATTACGTGGGTCAGGTCGCCAACACTTCATCCCCTATAGAAACTCTGCAATAGAGTAAGGACTGAAGAAACACTGTAAATTATATGCTGAAAGAAAAAAAAATTGCATGATGCAGAAAATACAAATAGGGGGTAGGTACAAATAGGGGACTAGAAAAAGATCGGATATATTCACCTTTTTTGTAGGTAATGAACATATCTATAAGATTGTTTTGTTATTTTTTAGAACGGTCAAAAAAAAAGTTTGAAAAAATCCGAAACTATGGGAAAAATAATAGGTGAGCGCCAATTTTTTTTCGAAAAACGATCTCTACAAAGCTTACACGTCTATGCTTTCCGTAAGTAACTGTGCCAACAGACTCTCTCTGCGATGTACTGATGTTTACCGAGAAAAAATCCTATAGGTGGACGTTGCAAAAAAGTACGTTCCTGAACGGGGGCTTTAACATTCTTTGATCTGGTCCATTTTCAATGGGTAAGTCGTATTTGGGGGTCTCTGCCAAATTTCAACTCGATCGATCCAACTTTCAGACACTTTGGAGTGTCCGAAACTCCAGAAAAAAATACACTTCCCGATAACGAATCCCGTTCATTTTCAATGCATCGTGAGACCATGCGCCTCTTCAATTGAGCCAAATTGCAAGTTTCTACGACGGAAAATAATTGAGCCTCTAGAGTGTTTTCAAGCAACAAAACGCACTGACTCCGAGACAGACCGACATTTTTGGGGTAGTAGTACGCGTATAACTACCGAGGATCGGCTTCGCCGCTCTCGGAAATTAATGATTAATATCAGGTGTCCATATTTTCGTTTTTGGTTAATATTTCAATTGTCCAATGTTAATAGTATACAGTGTGAATCATATCTAAGAAATAAATACAATTTATAGGTTAATATTTGTTGAATTAAAAAAAAAAAACGACAAGTCGATTTTTGATTTTTAAAATACAATTATTAGTATCGTAAAAAATTCACCCCTCACTTTAACGCATCCAGTCTTAAACATAATTTTAACTTTGCAAGAAATTTGTGTTCAAAAATATAATAAAACACCTAATTAGTAAAATAAGACTTAAGTAATAAAATGTTTAACTCATGTTTTAAGTAATTACATATAGGTACTGATTCTAACACTTTGGAGATTAATGAGATTATTTTTGCTTATGGTGTAGTATCATGACAATATGGCGCCCAACGAGGGACACTCTTTTAAAAATTAAAATAGGTAAATGTAAAAGAACAATATTATATTAAAGATCTACTGAAAACATAATTTCGTTATAATCACAGATAAATTACCGGGATGAAACATTTTTGTTGTCAAAAATAGTATATTTTTTTCTTAACTTAGGTTTTTTACGTACGTATAACTATATATATTTTTATATTATTGAATATCGACATTTCATATCAGCATTTTCTCCATTTCCTGATTATTTGAATTTTTTTACTGCTTTTAGGGTAATATTATTTTTTCAGAATTCAGAGCAGAAATTGAATCCCGCACGTCCGTAAATTATGGCATAAAGTTGACAACATTGCTAGGTTTATCCTGCGGAGTGCGGAATACGCCATTCCGCGCTATTCCAGGTGTAACCGATGCGATACAAAGTTCTTAAATTGATTTATGATACTTGCGATTTATAATATTCGGCATGTCTGTATAGAGAAAGTTTTCACATTCATCAAGCCTGGAAAGTTTTGACTTTCGATTAACAAGATGAGACCCTTTCGTTTAAAACCCTCAACCTCATACCCTTGAAAGATCTCCTAAAAACCCAAACTTTGGTAAATGTCAGTATTTTGTTCAAATATTTTTTATTTGTAGCCTATTTTGATAAATAAACGATTGTTAAGTTTTCCTGCTTATTTTTGTTCGAGTAACTGCTGTAAATTTCTATGGAATT
This sequence comes from Malachius bipustulatus, assembly GCA_910589415.1. NCBI lineage: Eukaryota > Metazoa > Arthropoda > Insecta > Coleoptera > Melyridae > Malachius > Malachius bipustulatus. The sequence continues at coordinate 35,010,633 of OU342634.1, read as the reverse complement.
GAATAGAGTGCAAGCAAAAGTAAGGCAAGAAACGTCAAGCTATCGTTCTAAACTCCTTAGTAGGATAGATGTTTCCTTCAAAGAACATTTGAGGTCGGCAAGGATCAATAAAACCTTGGCATTGAAGAGAAGCAATCACCTGGGCTAGGAGGTCAAACGTCGTAAATCTATGGAAATACATCAGGAACGGCTGCAAATAACAGAGGGAAAGCTTTATTTTAATTCAACTGGTCTCATTTTAATTGATCAAGAACCTCTACTAAGGGTGATAATTCAAGAAATAACAAAATAATATTTGGTTTATGTAAACTATGTAAACAGATAAAACGTAGATATTATATACGAGAGTATTATTCAGCAACGCGAAGATCTTATGAATACATCGGGCTTGGAATATAATAATTTTAAAATCCCCATTTGAAAGTTTCTGGCTACATTTCTATTTTCCAACGGCTGGGCTGTGCAGGCTCTTTTCTATTTAAAAAAATATTTGTTTTTAAAATATAAAAAGTAGTGAGTTTTTCCTGGCTCTTTTCTATTAAAAGCTTACTATCCTATACTGTTGATTCCAGGATTTAATTTAAGCACTGTTTTTTCAGTTTTCTAGTATCTTCAAATAAGGGAAACATTCAACATGAGATAAAAGCAGCAATGTTTCGATGAATTTACATTAGAAATATTATTCTTTTTCTCTTCTCTTCATCTTTGAAATTTTTATTCTGGTTCGATTCCAGACAATAATAAAATTTCCTAGAAACGAACGGCAGAACGGATTTAAAATGGACATTTTTTCTTCTCTCTCTCTCTCTCTCTTTCTCTCGCATCAAAGATTTTGATTCTACGATACGTTTTTACTTAAAGGGTTGAAATTTTTTTGGAAACAGGTGTATTTTTTCATTAGTTTTCATTAATACATAATATATCTCTCTTCCTTTGTTTCTTTTCTTCTTAAGTTTTTGTTTGTCTTTTTTGTTCATTTTAGTTTTAATTCCAGATTTTCAATACTATCAATAGTGCTGTTTGTCATAATGAAATGGATAAGATGTAACAAAACCTAGGAACAAAAATAAATTCTTCAACTTGCAATCGAAAAAAAATCCAGTACCGTCACTTCTTCCTGATCGTCCACTTCATATTTATGAAAAATGACTATCGCGAAACCGACGGTCATGAAAATGCGACCGTTTTCTGTTTAAAAGTATAGTAGTCGAAAACACGTTAACAACGTTGAGATTATTTGAAAAGACAACAGGCAATATGAGATAGAAAAAACAAAAATTGGGTTTGCCATAAGAAAATATAAACACGAAATATCCCAGGGGACGGTCTATATGTATAAGGCAATAAAAATACGGAAACAAATTGATTTACCTGTTTTCGACATAAAAATTCACCCGACCATATACCAGTCGTTAGTACATATTGAATGTCTGCCGTTGAGGGAGATCGAAAGGGAAATGAAGGCTGAGAAATGAAAACTCAGCGACATAGCTGGAAAATTAATTCAGTAAACCGACAAAGAAGAATTGCAAAGTTAAATGTTTTCTATGAAAATATCGTGTTTTCACATTAGAGTGACTTTGTAGTTTCATTATCTAGGTGCTACTTAATTTAGCGGAGTATCGGATAATTACACAGGCTGTCCCATAATATTTGTGTGTATTTTGTAAAAATAATTTGAAAAATAGATTTTACTCTCAAATACCTCAAAATACCTCAAATTTGAGGGTTGAAAATTCTTTTTTATTTATTTTTTTTTTGTTGATCATTTTGATAAATTTTGGGTTCATTTTGTATTATTTTGAACTGTTTAGAATAGTGTTTATAATCTTTGATATAGCATTTAATTAAATCTCAGAGCTTAACAACCCAGAGATCCAATTGAAAGAAAAAATAAAAATTTAAAATTTTTAAGTTGCGATACAATTTTTGTTTAAAAAATATCATAAGAATAGAAAATTAAAATTTAAAAAATTTGTATTTTCAAGTGAACGACTGGGTTGTTCAACCCTGAGATCTAATTGAGTGCTAGGCCAAAGATTAGAAAACACTATTTTTAACAGTTCAAAATAATACAAAATTAAACCAAAATTTATCAAAATCGGTTGACTAATAAAAACTTAATTGCAAAAAATAATTTTCAACCCTTAAGTGTTCAAGAGGTAGGTCATTTCTTTGTTGGGGTGTCTCGGGGGAAACATTATTGTAAAAAAATTTCAGAATATTTTCTAAAAATCTACCCAAAAACGGGACATTGCCTACAAATTATGGTAAAGCCTATGTATGTTGAATATCATTAGGTAGACTCTGTAAGGTCGGGAAAAGTAGAAGCTGGTGTTCTACAGGATGTCTCTAAAAAAATATGACGTCAACTTTAAGAGGTAATATCTTTGTTGGGGTGTCTCGTGGGAATAAATTTTTTAACAATTTTTCAAATTATTTTTACAAAACCTACCCAAATACTGGAGATAGCCTACAGATTATGGAACAGCCTATGTATGTTGAAAATCATTAGGGAGACTGCAAGGTCGGGAAAAGTAGAAGCTGGTGTTCTACAGGATGTCTCTAAAAAAATATGACGTCACCTTTAAGAGGTAATATCTTGGTTGGGATGTCTCGAGGGAATGAATTTTTTAACAATTTTTCAAATTATTTTTACAAAACCTACCCAAATACTGGAGATAGCCTACAGATTATAGAACAGCCTATGCATGCTGAAAATCATTAGAGAGACGGTAAAGTCGGGAGAAGTAGAAGCTGGTGTTCTACAGGATGTCTCTAAAAGGCACCACCAACGCTACCAAAGATTTCAGAGTAAAAAAAATGACGTCAACTTTAAGAGGGAATATCTTTGATGGGGTGTCTCGAGGGAATACATTTTTTTGTGATAGCTTATGTGTATGTTGAAAATTATTAGGGAGACTGTAACTTAGGGAGAAGTAGAAGCTGGTGTTATACATACAAGCAGCCTAATTTTTATAAAATAATGACGCCCACTCCAAAAATAAAAATGCGATATAGATATTGAATCTGAAATTATGGGAGAATTACCCTTTTATATTCATTGTGTCCCCATACCTTAAAAAATTTTCAAGGGTAATTTTATTTTTCTGTCAAACAAAAAGTTAACTTAATTTTGATGGATTTATAGTTTTGCTGGCTATGTTGATAGAATAGAAACGAAATAATCGTGAAAATCGTGTCTTTTCGACAGACCAAATTTCAACACCATACAGGGTGAGGCGCGAGAACCTTAGGGCATTTTTATATGGAGAAGTCCTGGGAGTTGAAGTCTAAAAATTTGTACGTTTATGATTTCGGTTTTGCCGAGCTGAACTAAAATATTCACAACCCCTCACCATTTCCGGTTATACCGGAAGTTGCCATCAACTTTCTTATTTTAAATGGGACACCCTGTATATTATTATATTTTCAGATTGTCTGAAAAAATGCAATAAAAATGGGGTTTACAGTTCAAAATTGTACCGAGTGGTTTATGAGTTATAAACAAATGAAAATCGCAATTTTCCATTTTCAAAGCAGCTTTGGTCGAAAACGGGTCAAGATATCGGAAAACGGCTTACATGTCCCTATCTTAAATTTTCACGTAGTATCCTATGGTGCTGATGAAATTTGTATACAAAGTGATGAAAAATCTGCGATTTTCAAAAAAAAAAATGATAAAAAATATTTTTTTTTGTAGGTACTCTAGCGTAGTATACAAAAAGTTAGGATAGGGACATGTAAGCCGTTTTCCGATATCTTGACCCGTTTTCAAGCTAAGCTACTTTGAAAATGGAAAATTGCGCAATTTTCATTTGTTTATAACTCATAAATTGGTCGTTACAAATTTGAACTGTAAACATAATTTTTATTACTTTTTTTCAGGCAATCTGAAAATGTAATAATATACAGGGTGTACCATTTAAAAAAAGAAAAATATGGCAACTTCCGGTATAACCGGAAGTGGTGTGGGGTTGTGAATATTTTAGTTTAGCTCGGCAAAACCGAAATTATACACGCACAAATTTTTAGACTTCTACTCCCAGGACTTCTCCATATAAAAATGCCCTAAGGTTCTCGCGCCTCACCCTGTATAGAGATGATATTTCCAATGAATCATATTATTTTCGGTAAGTTAAACAGATACATGTGACAGTCTACTTGACTTCGATATGAATAATTTTAAAAGTAAATTCACACACCACATCATATTGCAACACTCGGCTTCAATGATTATTGCGAAAAGGGTTGATACTGACGAGTTGTTAAGTTAGAATGGGTAAACGGAGGTTTCGCTGTTTGGTACCGATAGGGCGCACTCAGATAATCACCCTCATGCTGGCTCATTTACCAATTCCGAGTTGAAATCCTCTCAGAGTCCCATAACCATTCATCAAAGCAAACACTCACAGGGTGTAATTGAAAACAACCCTCCCCTTTACAGAGGGATATTGCATGCGACTTACTATATTTCAGCGTTCCTATTTGCACTGATACACACTGATAATATTTACCATTGCTTCCTGGTATCAATGCATGCGAAATCACGGATATTGTTAGTATAATTATGAATAATAGATGAGGGTGGAAAATTAACTGTCTGATATTCGAACTGATTTAACCTCTGCGTCTGTACCGCAACGCTGTTACATATTGTGACTTCTGAATAATATATTTGCTCGATTACTTGAACGATATATTTGCATACTCATGGATATAGAAAGTGTACCTTCATTCCTCTGGATCTCATGCTCAACAAATTTTCCTCTTTGTGGACAGTTTATGGAAGAAATTTTTGACTTGCTGCGTCATGTTGGTAAGTCACGGAAAATCTAAAATCTTCAGTCATAGTACAAATTAGCTGTGATTTTGGCATTAATTAGCCAATTAGGTATAGCCTGCATAAAATTACTAGATGATCAATCTCAACTAGTGTTGGTAAGTTCAGAAGCTTTTGTAGCCGAATTTTTCGCCGGCCTGTTCTTTACGCACTCCTCTAACTCAAACTTCGATTTATTGGAGCACAAAGTGGGCACTGAACAAACAGGTATCTGTAACCAACATCATCACTACCGCTGACCTTAGGGAACTCGAGGAAGCTCTCATCTCCGCTAAAGACCTGCGCCGTACTAAACGACATTCCTAATTGCTTCCTCAAGCATTTATCTTATAAAGCCAAGAGAATGCTTCTCAGCAATTTCAACAGGATTTTGCAAAAACAAGAACTCCTCCTGATTTGAATCTCATATTATCCCGCTCCCACGTCCCCCAAGTCCACACTTCCTGCCAGTCCAACAAAACTGCAAATCTTAAAACTCTTATTGGCCCATTTCTCTGACACTTATAACGTGTAAACTATTTAAAACGATCGTCAATAATACAGCTTCTCAGACCCGTAATAAGATTTAAAACTCACTAAAATAGGATTCTTTGTTCTCTAGTCGTCTTAATATTTTGTTTCTTTCCTCAAACTTTGCTTTTTCTTTGCGCCTGTGACCAAATGCGCCAAAAATATGACATCCAGCTGTTCGAACATCGCCATGTCAAGTATTCACTTTCCATGGCGAGATGGAAACGATTATCGAGATCGTTCCCACGAACTCGATAATAGAATCAGACTAGGATACACCAGACTAACCCACGCATTCCTTCTCTCCAGACAACCTCCCCCTATCTACTCCTATTGCACTACCAGACTCACCCTCCCCCACATTTTTTTCCCATGTCTTACCCATTATATTCTTGCCTCTAGTAACATTCTCGCAGATCTTGTACCATCAACAACATACTCAGCTTCTTCAAGGAGGCCGGATTCTATGACCAGGTCTTATCTATTGACCTCGCTGCTGCTTATAACCCTCAGTGCAGCCGAATTCAATTGAAAAAAAATTGCAACCCCCTATCCCTTCCACTCACTACCTTAAGTGTATGGAACGAAATTGCGATATGGTCATTTTCTTTACTCCAATGACGTAAAAGTATGCTTGAGCTTATTTGGAGCAACATTTTTTTTCTGAAAAATGTTTTACTGAAAGATAATTATTACTAAAGACATAAGAGCGTTTCCAGTTGGATGCGCGTCTACTTATCGCATGATTATTAACTCTATTTTCGTCAAAAATAAAATAAGAAATAAATATTATGAAAATTTAATCGCATGCTTGAAATACGAAACTGATTCCCTGGCTAATTAGACTCTCCTAGCAACTGCTTCTGCTTCCCGTCAAGTTAGGTCCCGGAGAATTTCCCAATTAGCGAACGGCACATCTGAATGTCTAGGATATTGAAATCCACTGCATCAAGAAGAGACACTGCATGAGGAATACTGCCAAGGATGGAAACAACGTTAATTTTCAAGTTTGTAGTCTGCTAATTTCTCTCGTCCCGCCTCCCCTATCCCCATCAAAGAGTTTCAGACACCCGTTTATGTAATGCAGTTGCAAACTTAGTACCGTATCCTCCTATAGTAACCACTTCAAACTTCTATCTACTTTAGAGATGTTATCTCACTTTCTAGAGTTTCATAGAACTAAAGTGCACTTTGATGAATTTGGTTTAAGTTGGAGATTATAGAAAGAGGTAATGCGGTGTGTTAAAAATAATTTTTATTGATAGAAAGAACTCTATCTATTTCTAAGCCATGCTTTCAAGAAACTTAAACTACTCTTGGTAGGGATTCAATTTATATTTTGTTCCCTATATGACTGATACTGATGGCTCTCCATTTTTTATCCTCTCTGAATTCGGCGATCTACATTTAACCATACGATGGATTTCGTTCCCATATTAGGTTCGGTAACGCCTCGAGTTCGCTTCTGTCGCAAATTGATTTAGCCCAGAAGAAATGGTTTTCAACTAAGCAGCCAAATCTCTAAAAACTTGTCTCAAGTCTGCCTATAATCTCCAAGAACTTCCATTGTTTCAATTATCAATCCACGAAACACATACTTGTCAATTTTTCTGGAAACTTCTTACTTAAAACAGTTCATCGTGGCGCCCTCTCGTGGAAATATACATTCAGGTGTAGACGGGTTTTCTTAAAAACATGAGCACCCCTAACGAACGAACGGCTCATCTCGTTCGGGGCGCTCATTCAGAGCTCGTTCTCAAGTATGTATGCAGCAGAATACCACATAAAAAACAGTATTTGAATATATTTTGGCAGAAGCCTTGACAAAACGTGAGTCCAAGGCTGTATCAAGAGGAATCAAGCTTTGTGTTTCCGCACAAAGTGATAACTAATCTAGTTAATTGAATTAATACAAGTTATCCCAGTCCTGATGATTTGCTTCCAATGGAACTTTGAGATCTTTGAAGTTTGAAGCTACAGCCCGCGCTTCTCCAAAATTTTCATTAAAAAAAACTCCAAAGACAAGTCAGATAAGTCAATTAAGTCGGCGGTAGATCGTTTAAGGCGAAAACGGTCACGCGAGTCACGCGAGTCCCGTCCTGCTCCAGTTGAGAAAGACTTTCTGAATTGATTGCTTTTACTATCACCTTGGAGATCTGAGGAAGCAGAGCAATAGGCCCATAGCAGCCCGTTTGCATTTTTATAACGGTTTGTATACGGGAAGACTTTCAAACTGGTGAGAAGAAACACCAGACTGGTAGAACATATTGAATAGCCGATAGAATATAAGTGTCAGGTGTGGGACGCTTTTAGGGCCAGACTGCTGGTATGTTATCAAGTCCAGCTGCTTGATATCTTTTCGTTTATTAGAATTTTTTTTATTGATCGATGACTTGACGATATAACTCGACGATTATACCAAGCAGGATAGTTTGCTTCGACTGCACGTTTGCAGCTGTTGTTGAACTAAGATTTATTTTTCTCCTTACGTCTGTGATGGACAAGGTTCACTTGTATCAGATGTCCGGAAGCAAATGTCATTCCAAGGGAAGGATGCCATGAATGAACGCAAGCCATCAAACTTCTCGGAATTGTTTGTAAGGAAGAGATCCAAAGTATTGGAGAAATTCTAGAGGGAAAGGCGAATATTTGATGGGATTCATGGCGGATTGTGAAATGTGCGGCTTCTTCCCGCAGGCTCCTTAAAGTTAAGTCACCATTTATTGAGGATATTAAAGACGCCTAATATTGGAAGGATGTTGTTGCCGAAGAACTGGTAGAGTAGACTATAATGGCAACTAAGGATTCAGAGAAAGGAGTAAAGATGGTATGTCATTTGAAGATCTGTCAAGGCAGAAAACACACTTGGTAGCTCCCTTATTCAAGGCTTTGGGCCATATTACATTATGTCGGGGTGATTCATTTCTCAAAGTCATTCCTCATGGCTGCAGAACTGAGGTCGTTCTGCATAGGGCTTTCTCCCTTGGGAGCGGAAACGTACATGTAGCGCATAGCTGGAGAAGAGAAAATGGTTATCTGGTGTTGTTGGTTTAAGCTACATCTCCGCAGGGGTTAGAATAGGTGGCTGATTGTTTTGGAGGTGTTGGTGGATTATGTTTATGTTAGCGCGTATTCCCGTGATGTTTGCATGCGGCATGATGATGTGACAATTGTTTGATCTTTTTTAACAAATATCCACAATACATTGTTGAACCCATCAATGGACCCATCGAAACCCATCTCGGTGACTATCACATGGAGATCCGAAAAGGGAAGGTTATACGTTATCTCCAGACTTCATTCTTGAGGAATAACTCACGGCGTTTCACATTCTGCTTATTCTCCCATAGCTTATCTGAAGAACCCAGCGATTGATAAATTGGATAACATGCTGGCGCGAGCGGTTATTTTATAAATTTCTTTAGTTTTAATAATTTGTAGGTCTGATGAGTTTTTCATTTAGTCGTAGAGAAAATTACGTCTTCTACTAGTGTAGAATGGATATTATACTTAAACGATTCCAACATTTACCTGCAATTTTAGGTTCGTACCGTTTACTGATTACAAGGATGAAACTGAATTTCCTCTAATAAAGATTTTTCCAATAAAACATTGGTTTGATGATGTGAAAAAATGTGTTTAAAATTGTTTAAGAATAACAGTATATTAAATAAAAATGTGTACTTCATCTCATTTTGTGTAGGTGTATCATTAGAAAAAGAAACTGGTATATTATTCTCAGATGAAATATAACGAACTCATAACGAAGCTCTAACTCTGCATTGTGCATTATCATTATTTTTGTAAGGGCCTGGTTCCAATTACGGATCTCGATTGAGAGTACTCTGGGAATGGAATGCAAACAAAGGAATATAAACGAAACCAAAAATTAGATACATCCGAAATTCTTACGTTCGATAATAATGGGAGGTTTTTGCAGCATTTCAGCAAGTATAAAAGAGAATATAAATGTAGATTATCCAACCTAAAAACATTTTATGGTAGTTCTTTCAACTTTACAACAATAAGCTTTTTATAAGATTGTTATTGTACATGTAACATGGGAAAATTGCTAGGTATAAAATACTTTAATTGGAAATTTCCACATAGTTTCCACTGTAACTACTATAGCAGAGAATAGCTTCCAGCTTAAAGTTAAAAAAATACATTACTCTGGGATGAGTTTTTGTTCCCATAAATTTCCATTAAAAATAGCATATTCGAATCCACATTCAAGTTTTTACTTTTCCTACATCTAAATTTGGAAACTACAAGTTTTCCATAGTACCTAACGAGTAACAGATTTCCGTTTTAATTCAGATAAATTTATGCAACCTGCTGGCATTATGTTTCGGTTTACCGGCTTAATGAAATATCCAGCTCAAGTTTTCTGCCCTTTAACGAACTAACTGCAAGCAATTAGAATATGGAGTCAGTTGGGAATGCAGTGCGGCTTTTCCTAGTGCATTCTGTTCAATATTGGCGAACGACGGAAATTAAGTTCGGTGTACCCAATTTCAGAATCCGCTGCTAGATGTTGGAAATGTTTATCCATCAGAATTAATTAACTATAGCAGCTTCTAGAAGGTATCTGGAGTAGATTTACTAAAAAAATCTTCTTTGATTATACCGTGGGAGTCAATAAGCACAATTTAGGAAGGATTTGTAAAGAAAATCACGTATGAGGAAAAAAAACGGGAAACCATAGAAGTATTTCTTATTTATTACAGTCTTACAGAAATTCAATTTCTTGAATCTATACATTATACTAAATTGTTTGAGCCGTTCACTGGAACATCCTTATAGTACTTTTGATTTAGAGCGTCCTCTGGTCCACTAGTTTACCCTGTTCTCGCTTTTTTCTGTTGCATTCGGATTCAAGGTGACCATTACGCCGACAGTAGTTGCATCTTATTTCCGTTATCATTTTGCTAAGTTTACACAATCTTTGGTATAATGGCCAGTTTTTTCACACTTGTAGCAAGTAGTTGCTTTCCATGACGAGTCGAAAGCTCATTTGGCTTGCCAACGGGCCGCTTATACTTATTTTGACACCATGCTGTAATGCCTTGGTCCTGATTTTCAGGATCGAAGATTGGTATGACATCGCCTTGTCATAACTTCTGCCAGTTTTGCTATAGAGTGTTCATTATTATCTCTGGCATTGTTTAGTGCCAACATTATGGCTCTCATTGGTGCCAACATTCAGCGTACTGAGGCTCATTTACGACTCATAATTAAGTTTTAACTGGCTAGGAGAATTTTATACCTTCATTAGCAAAAGAAATAGAAAAACAAAGCTATATCAGAATACAATCTATCTCAACCATCTGCACCATGGGCCATCCCGAACTCGAATTTACTTTTTCATTACACTTTTGAAAACCTGTTGGATTTTTTCTAAAGCTTGCAAAGCATCATCAATTGTACAGGCGTGCATCAACACGTCCAGATAGACGGCAGCATAATCAAGACGACAATAGATCCGTGGCGGATCTTTTTGAAAAATTTGTACAATCTTTGGCATAATGGTCAGTTTTTTCACACTTGTAGCAAGTGGTTGTCCTTCTATGACGAGTCGAATTCTCATAAGGCATGCCAACGTGACGTTTATACTTGTTTTGTCTGTTTAAAGAAGTTTTCTCAGCTACCTGTAACACAGGCTTAGCTTTCACAGTGTTTAAAAGCTCATGAAGTGACTCAGGGGTTTGGTATCTTCCAGCTATAGCAGCCATTTTCACGATAACAGTATTTCGGTTTCATCAAAGCGTTTGCGTCATTTAATCATTTTACAGAGCGTTTCATGGGAATATTTTCGATACGGAAACGACTACTGCAATTTTGATTTCCATTCCTCCGAAGTGAAGCTCACAGATTAGAGGCCGCGGCACCAAACTTCCGCTAATCCACGGAGTCTTGCCAAAGCAAAGTAAATGTCATTTCTTCAGAACTTGTCAACCTTTTGACACCATGCTGTAATGCATTGGTCCTGATTTTCAGGATCGAAGATTGGTATGACATCACCTCTTACTGCAAGTTGTCTGTTTTTATTGTTCAAAATATTTGTCATAACTTCTGTCAGTTTTGCTAAAGAGTCACCATTATCTCTAGTACTGATGTGAGTGCCAATATTATGGCTATCGTTGGTGCCAACATTCGACGTACTGGGGCCACGCTCTCGTCAGAACATAATCTATCTCAACCATCGTTGGCCATTCCAAACTCGAGTTTATCTTTTCATTCCACTTTTCAAAAACTGTTTAAAGCTTGCAAAGCATCATCAATTATCCTGGCGTGCAACACTACGTCATCGAGATCACTTGGCGTTCTTGGCGTATTGTGGTTAAACCAAAAAGCACTCCGTTGTACTTTACTGTTCAGACGGGGTCACAAATGATGTATCGCGTCTTGCTTCTTTAGCAATATCGATTTGGTGATAACGGGATTTGAGGTCCAAACTGGTGAACTAGATGCCCCCTTGTAACCTGCGCATTTGGTTGTTTGCCCGCGGCAGTTTGTAATTATCATCTTACGTCATGGAGTTCAACTTTCGGTAGTAGTTGATACACATCCGCCTTTTACCGTTTTCCTTTTGACAAGGAGTACTGGTGAGCAATAATTCGAGTCAGACATCATTCGTTAGCAATTCCTGTAACATATCAGCCAACATCTCTTGTTCCGATCTTGCTAATGCCACGCAGTATGGTCTGTGTGTGCAGTGGTTTTTCGTCCTTCAAAGTGATATTCACAGTCCCGGATTTGGTGCAACCAAGCTCAGCAACATTTTGAGCAAACCAATCCCTGAATTTATTGAGCGGATTTACAAGTTCATGCAGAGTTCTTTGATCCATTGGGCCCATGATTTCATTTTATAGCGTCTTCGTCGGTGGTGGTTGTGCTCGTGTTTTGTTCCTCACAGGGCCAGCTGTAGCGAATATTGCATCTTTCCGAAATTTCACGTCGCAGTCTGACAAGCTTATGCTCGGTAGAGCTATTTTGCCCCAGAAACTAGGCGTAAAACTGTGTTGGGGACTCACTACACTATTATTAGTGACAGACTACATAAGTGAAAGGTTTTCGTAATAGTTATTTCAGTGCATCCACAGTTTTGCAGAACTTTGAAGAGGGAAAGTGTCCCGTTTTCATATTCTTTGATTTAAGTCGGACATTTAATTGTGTACAATAGGACAAACTGTATTCATTGGGTATTCGAGGTATTGGCTTCCTGTATTTGCGGACATCCTGAAGAATCCATCAATCACATTGTCAATGAATGTCCTTTAACCAAATTTTCTGGAGGTTTTCAAGCAATTCATAAAATTTCCACCGAAACAATAGACTGGTTACAGAATTTGAAGCTCTTGTAAACAAAATCTACATTAACAGCCAGATAACCTCAGAAGGGCAAAATGATTGGAATACTTCAAACCAATCTCAACAGGATGGTGTGTCTAGGTTTTTTAATGGGGTTTTCCCTAGACTATATCTCTCAAAGCAAATGCTTCACCATGATGTCAACATCGCATCAGAATATCCTACAGATCGTTCTTTTCCCCATGATCGACGAAACCAATCATATGTAATTTAATAAACTAAACAACATGTATCGTAAGACTGCAATTTGTAATTTCAAACGAATATATATATATAGGTGTTCCGCAGGTATCTATTCTGGGTCCCATTTTATTCCTATTGTACTGCAATGATCTGCCAGGTTGCTTAAAAGATGAGTTCAAACGGTCGTTTATTATTATGTATTGTTGATTGCTGGAGTTGTTTTTAGAGATGCGTGCAATAAGACATACTTACATTTATGAAAATATCTCAAGATAAAATTGATTCCATCTCCACAAACTGCATGTGTCAACGAAATTAGTGGAAGTTGTGCGTTCTATTTTTTTATATTTATTATCCTGCACCCAGATCGATTTTGCGCCACAAAGGGCGGCCATTTTATAGTTTTTGCTAAATGAAAGCCTAAGTTTGCCTTATTTTTGTTTATTGCACGCAAAAATTATTATGGAAGAGGCTAATAAAATAATTGAACTGTAGGGCTATCCAAAAGGGAGAAATATGCGTGTCGTATTTTGTAATAATTATAGAGCATGTCAGAGCGCAAACTGAACATTTGCACATTAACCACTGTAAAATTCTAATAAATTCAGGTTTTATTATATGCCAAACATATATATCACGCAAACGTGGTCGTTTAATTTACGGAAAGTGATATTTTCTGCTTTGGTAATTGCGCAGTACTTTTTCAACTCGCCAACAATTAAGGTAGGTAGAATGGGGAAACGCACGCTTGCATGCTATTTGAAGAGTAAAACATTTTATTTTGGGCCTAAATCGATCAATTTAAGCGGTCCTGGAATTCCAGCCAATGACGCATTAATTTAAATAATTCGTTAATGTTTCCATTGAAATTCCTAACTATATGGAGATATTTTTAATTTCCCACTCTTTTTTTATTGATTTCTTTATTTTTATTAAACGAGCCCAAACTGTCATACTGCGAAAAACTGAGTTTACAATATTATCCAGGTGATGTGTCAAACAGTTTTATCCTATTCTAAACTAGACAGTGGTATCCTGATGGCGGCATGTTTGGGCTAGTGGTAAAGAAAAACCATTTGAATTACGCGTTTTTAATTCTAAAAAACCTAAAACCTAAAAAAAGCGTTCAACAAAAACCTAACGAGTTACTTCTAGTGTTCCACTGTAGGTATGGTTCAAATCTTCCAAGAAGATAATTTATTTTCATAGACGATCTATGGAAACAAAAAGAGATTATATAAGAATTCGAAGAACAGAAGCAAGCTCTTGAATCTGATAATTGTGGATTATATAATAATAATTCCCTGTCATTTCGGATGTGATAACCCATACATATGTGATGTGATACCCTAACGAGATAGACCTAACATGGTTATTGAATGAAAACAGAGATGTCTACGAAGATTAATGATATTTGTTCATTCAACACTTCACTCTGTTCTCCACTCTATGTCTTCCAATCTAAACTCTCTTGTCTTACTTGTGTGGTACTTCAGCATTCATCCGCTTCCAAACTACAACTGAACTCTTAGTGTGCCGACAACTCCTTGTATATCCAGTGGCCGTGAAGTCTAGGAAAGTCTGGCCATTTCACTGATGGCTCCAGGCACAGGCATAAATCTGTCACGTCAGCCTTGAACATGCGTAGAACGCATAGCTATTCTGGTATTTACTAGAATGTGAGTTATTCAGGCAATATCCAGGCAATATGTCACTCCTGTCATGTCAATGAGAACTGTCTCGAACCAGCTGTTTAGATTAATATGAACAAGTCTTGCTTCGTTATAATCTTAGACTATATTAATAAATATGGACCAAGATAAACACTGAAAAAGTGTTCCGACATCCCTCTCTCTCCAAACAAGACTGTTCAAAACAATGAATGCCAGATCAATAATGAAACTGGCACTTACAATGAAAGAGCGCAACCTCTCCAGTGTTATTGGTGGGCAATAAACATCGATGGATCCCTTATACCCGTTTTACTTTGCTACATCTGGCAACATGAATGTTTACATCCTGTCAGACCGTTTGTTTACATAAAACCATAATAAGAGTTCGTGTTTTTCAAACAGTTGTAAGTTCCTTGTTATTTATATTTTCAGCTCTAGTTTTCACTCATTTTAAGCTTTAATAATTAATTTTTCAATTAAGTTAAAAAAAAGTGGCGAAAACGTGTTCTGTTTTTGAGAAAACTTCGAAAGAAGGTAAGTCTATCAGTTTCCTACGTAAGCAACGCAAAGCCGTCAATCAAAACAAAGCATACATGGTCATGGGCGTAGCGTAGTGTAAGTGTTTTATCTTTTAATTTGTGAAAACAATTATTGTTTGACAGTTTTTTTTTTCATTTTCGAAAGCATACTGAATACCTACTCAAATTTTTAAAATGTTGTGAACTTTTTCCATGATCTTTCATTTTTTATCGGCAATTAATTCTTCTAAAATTGAGACGAATTCGCTCCCAGCAATATCAGAACAAAACTTTAGTAATACAGGGCATTTTAAAATTAGTGATTAGGTATCTGACATATTTTCAATTAGGTTCGTTTAATTTATTTTTAGAATAAAATCAACTAAATATGTAAGAAATTGAAAAAATATTTTAGGTACCTACTGATGTATATTGCTTTCCGACTTTCCTATCGATTTTTTATTTGCTAAATTGTTATTACCTTTTTGTACCTTTTATTTTGTATAGGTAGGTATAAGTATATATTTTCTTAATTTAATATCTATTAGTATTCCCATAATTTATGTTTTTTGTAACAAAAACTGCAAATAAAATAATAATATTATGAATATTATGATCATTATTATAATTTATGTAATTATTACATTTCCTATAACTGAACTCGAGCGCGCCACTGCCGTTGCGTTCTGTTTGTTTACGTTTTACGTCGTTCCCCTTACCCCGCCAGAAGCAGCATATGAGTGCGAGTGAGAATATCAACAAACCAAAACTGACTTCAAGCTAAGATAGGGAAAGCGCGGTCCATATTTATTAATATAGTCTAAGGTTATAATAGTTATAATATAATCTGGTACGCAGAATTCCACGTTTTTCGGTCAAATTAGAGGAAAATCTCGAGAAATCACATCCGCGTGAGTTCACCTAAGTGGACTTTATCTAAACAGTCAGATATAAACTGAGGTGTGACACTCATTTTCGTGACAGGGCTATTTTTGATTGCAGTTGGGTAATAATTACCTACACCATTTCTGTTTCCTTTCTTGTGAACTGGGGCTAGATACATGAGAAAATTTCCGATTATCAGGAAAGCAACCATTTACCAAAATCAGGCTAAAAATGAGTCTTGGTGGTATAATAAGCGAGAACCTGTAATCTAGAACAAGAGTGGGGATCCGGAAAGGGGCTGAACCTCATTTCTCTGAAGCAGCGAAGAATCTCTGATTCCCTGAACAAATCAAGCAGAAACATTGAGAAGTTTTCAGCAAAGGCCTCTCCAACCTCCTTCAAGCCTGTAACATCAGACAAACACGAAACGGGTTGTTGTAGAATTGTTGGTAAACGTTTTGTGTTGATTTCTTTCCGCCAGTGTTTGCATTAAAAGATTTTTTCTTATTCACATATAAAACCTTCAATCAGGAAAGGAATTTTGAACGCACACGTTTCCCAGACAACTTTTGAAATTGGGTAGTGATAGAAAAAGCTCCTAAACGTGTTGCCAAAACGATTATATCCAGTTAGCATTTTTGTCGAATTGTAGCCAAAGTCTGCAATATATTTATGAAAGACACTCGAGCACAAATCCCAGACCGATTGTCTCAAACGTTACATTCTAACATTAATTTTGGAAGACACATTTTTGGAAAACCGATTGATCATTGGCAAATGCCTTGATTTTGATGCTTATTTTTCCTATCTAATGAATCGAAGTTTGCTCCGTTATAGATTATAGACGAACACGTACAAACAAAATTTAAAATAGTTTTTATTTCAAGATTGCGCGAGCGAATGACAAACAATAAATTTTCTCAAAGAAAGCGATTGGTCATCCTTAATAACTAAATAAAGACTGTGCGCTCGTAAAGTTGAAATTCTGCATCCGAAAAGCGCTTAAAGCTATTATTTAAGGCTGTTACAGCACCAGATTCGAGAACCAACATGGTTTGTGAATTTATTTAGAACAGCGGCTCGGAGAGATTCGCTCTACGGCAGAGCTTTAGGGCTGTTAAAAGATGATGTCCACTGGGACCTCACGTTTTAGAAAGCTGCCATTTCAAACTCACTCCAGAATATCGGGGAATTATTCGTTATAATTCTGGTTCGCTGTCAATTATCCAATTCAATCTCGCTACATGGTGAAAAATATTGGGATAATATTGAAGGGGAATATTAAGCGGCAGGGAGAAATAATAAATATTGAACATTTCTGTTATTGTTACAAAATCCAGCATCAAAAATTTCAGGCAGAATCATCGCTTTTGGAAGATAATAGTTTTGGTTACGTATTCATTTTAAATCCTCTCGCCTATCCTTTTGTTACTCCCTTCTCTCTGGGTTGACCGTAGCGCAACAAGAACGTCTCAACTCATCTAACATGTTGGTTATGCGCTAGTGAAGACGTCGTCCATTCGTAAGCTTCTCATTTATTCGTGTACACTTACCTCCTTCGCCCGTCAGAAGAATAGGGAAAATACACCCCGACTCACACTTATTTGTCTACAAGAATAATTATTAGAATTAATCAACCAATGATTAACGATGTTGTACTGACCAATCAAGCGTCGTACTGAAGGTAAGGTCAACATTTACTTTTCATCCTTATTTGATTAAATGAATAATTATCCCCTACTAGAAAGTAAATTTATTGGTCCTTAATAGGACATCCCTATAACATTTAGTCATTTGAGACACATTTTGTTCGATTCCGGAACATTTTTGCTTCATTGATGAATCTTAAGATATCAAATAATTCTCCAAAAGGTAGGAATTTAATTAAAAACTACTTAACCGCGTGAAATGAATTTTTTTGTGAGAAAAACCTCTGTGATCGGATTATTATCGCTATCAAGCCGTCGCACCTCGAGGATGTTTGTGGAGAGAGAATGGGTGCTCAGAGCTGTGAATACAATAACCTTGGGAGCCGCAGCAAAAGTACGTCCGCACATGCAGAAGATACTATCTGGTTAATATCTTCATTATCAATTCCTCCGCAGTTTCATTCCATCCTCGGGCATGATGTAAACGAGTGTAAAATAGTTTGAAGTAGTAGAAGAGAGGGGACCAAAGAGTCTTTAGCTGAACCGATAATTTTGCGAGCTTTTTGAGTGGGCTTAAAAATGATTTTGATGCCGTAGTCTTTGTGGTTGTTCGCTGCATGGGTATCGTAGGATGTTGTGTTCTGAGCCATTCGCCTGCAGAACATTATCTAGGTGGGCGAGCTCTTCTTAGAGGTGTCGGGTTCGACAAGTTCAGAATGCACGATTCACCAGGTCAGGTCAGGATTTATATGTGTGAACATCATGAAATGGTAGTTCTTTCATGGTAATCCTTTCTTTGCAGGTGAAAAAATATTGCAACAACTGCCAAAGTGTGCTCTTGCAGTATTGCAAATTGAAAGGTAATAAAATGGGACATTCTGCATTTAAAATCGTTAAAAGGAGACAGCTTTTGATTTTGTAAAGGTGTTAAGAGCGCCACCTGAACTGGTGGACCTTAACTGTGGCAACATTTAATAGACCCCTCTGGAGCTTAGATTCTTAGACTGCTCAGTGAATAATTATCTATGACCAAATGGTCTATTTTATCCATACTTCCACCCTCTATTATAAACATAAACCGGGCTTACCTTTTCCCTGCTCCTCCGGTGCTCCCCGTTAGCTATCCTATAATGCAGGGATTTGAAATTTCAATATAACCCCGGTAAAATGAAGCCGATTCTCCGGACTCCATTAGAACACTGTTGCAGTTCCAGTGTGTTATATTTCTAAGCAATCTAACTTAGCCCAATTGTTCCGAGAGTGTAAATTAATCGTTTTATGTCACGTAGAGGTGGAAAAAGGCATTTTACCGATGTTCCAAGCGCTAAAATGATAGCTACAAATCAATGAAGACAGCGGTTCTAATATAAAATTACGCAGTAAGAAATGTTATTGTTCTCAACGGGGCTGACCTCTTTTGCCACGTCAGCTGTTTGTTCGTAGTGATCTTTCTTATCAGATATTAACAGTTTATCTGGATAGCTTGTTTATGGATTGACAATCACATATTATCGCTCTGGCCTTGGTTTCTTATTTTATGTAGGTAGGTGAGTATAATCATCAATCTCTTGGAGATATTATCATACATGCGCATTTACAACATCTTTCATAATTTCTGGACCGCTATTGTGCGAGCAGGATAGGATAACTTTTGCATTCTTGTGTGAATGATAACAATATCGCATATTGATTTTCTTGCGAGGCGTGATATGAAAGTTCCTCATGAAACCTGAAATGCATATAAATAACTTCGCGAATTCATCAAAATTTTAAAATATCCCGTCTGGAAAGCAGAGATAAAGAATAAATAAATCACAATTTAAAGAAATTCCTATTCCGAGGAAACGTCAAGATTCACAGTCAACGGAATCAAATCATTTATCTTCCTGCCGGTTCTTGCGATAAATAGACGATACTCACATAGGTACTTATGAATAAGTTGCGTTGTAAAATAGATCTTTCGATAGGACTGGTTTAGATATATCCCAGTGTTAACTGTTAATATGGAATTTCAAGGATTTGTACTCAAGAACTGTTTAGGGGACATTCTGGTGAAATTGTAAGTTAGAAAGTTTCAGAACTATCGAGATAACTCTAGCTTCACCGGTTGGTTTTAAACCCGAATCTTAAGCAGTTCCGAGTAAGCAGATTTTTGAAATTTTTCAGTGAGTTTGCTGTGCTCTTCCCTACTTCATTTTGGTTACTTTTTTCCTCACACCTCAGGACATGGACACATTACCATTTGCCAGGGTATTCAGATTCCTCAAGGATGCTGATTTGATGGGGGTTAAGCACAATTAAATTTGAGTCACAATAGACCTTCGGTCGCAGTGGAGGCGCCACAATGGCCCACTTACGATAAATGTAATCTAATCTATTTCTATAGCACTTTTTTCCGCTCAATAAGAGGGTTGTTCTTCTTCTTCAAGTGCCATTTCCTCTGAGAAGGCTGGCTATCATCACAATTATTCTCATCTTTGATGCTGCACAGCTCTTGCGTTGCGCCACATCCTCAAGTTACTTAGCCAGGAAATGCGTCTTTTTCCTCTATTTCATCTTCCCTGTATCTTTCCCGGGATACTGTTCTCCAAAATATGTATACTTCTCGCCCCTTATCACATGTCCCAGATACTGCAACTATGTTTAATAACTATCTTTCCTTTCCCATTCTTCATTTCTTATCTCTTCATTGGGTACTTCTTCATTTGCTATCCTGTCTACTCAACTTGGTCTCAAGATCCTCCTGTATGACTACCTCTCATAGAGCAACACCGAGAAGACATATCATTTCAATATTCTGACTCTGAGGTGCAATAAGAGGGTTACTTACCATAAAGTCTTCTGGGAGCCTAGGAAACGGCTTTTTTACAGATGTCTACGTGCTCTTTAAAAATTTTTCCTACGACCACTATACAAAACACTACTTTGCGCATCGTTTTTTGTGCGCAAACTAGCATATTTCTCACGTATACAAAACTGTGCGACAAAGTGACATAAGGCATAGCCAAAAATCGTTTCCGCACTAGTTTGATGTGAATAGTGATGGGCGGTAACTGAGAACTCACTGTGACTACAATAGTGATGGGTATTATGGGTGATGGGTAAACAGTATTTAAAGTTTCATTGAATAAAAAATTGTCTTGTTATGCTCGTAGGAAAAGTATAGTGTGACACACGTGCACAAAAGCACTTTCTCACTCGTGTGAAATGTGGTACTCGACTTCGTCTCGTACCTCAACATTTTCACACTCGTGAGAAATATGCTACTTTGTGCACTTGTTTCACAATATACTATTAATTCTACTACCTCGTATCTTTGCCGCTCATGTTGCCATATGAGAAAAATCTCGGGAAAAATGTACCCCAAAAACATTTTTTTGACAACATCTCCTTTCCGAATCATTTTACGATGGCGATAGTTTAAAAAATGATCAACTACCCTTGAAAAAATTTCCTATAATTTATGTAGGAAGCGCTGCAAAGCTTTTTAGCCAAAAAACTCATTTTCACACCATCAATCGGAAAAAGTAAGCGTTTTTTTTTTGATCCCCCAATAGGTCTAATCCACATACAACAATGGCACTCTTAAGAGATTTGGCGCATTCTCCTGTCCTTGATGGACCAGGTTTTTGCGAGTTCATCCTTTTCACTACCGAACGAAACGTAACAGGAAAGAAATTTCTTCCACGATCCGCGATAGGATTTTCAGCCAACTGCGCCAACTGCGAAATAGGCAAAATCGCTGCCACTGACAGAAGCAGCAGGACGACAACATTGGTCCCGACCGATCATCAGGCTCAGAAGTAGTATAGAGTTGAACAAAATGCAGAGCGATGGGAAAAAAATAAAAGGAAAAAAAATGGGCGATAACCTCAAAATAAATAACTGAATAATCAGTTCTTCTTTCTAATCTCACTACTGAATACTCAAAACACTCTTCCTTATCTTACTTAATTTCTCTTCCCTAATTTACTACAACATAGTTCATTGTTCACTGGCTCAGTTGGCCCTCCCTCTTTGCTTCGTATCCACTACACTTCCGTCCGAGATCGAGAGCGTCAGGTCATTCTAGTGTTATTCGAGATTATAAAAGCATCAACAATCACCTGATATGCTAATAAATGTGAAGAGAACTGTCCAGAACAGCTTTATAAAACCACCTATTCCAACAGTCCAGAATCCAAGTGAACAAAGAAGAACAATATTTATAACATCATCTGACTGTCTTATATTGTTTCTCATCTCTCTTTTATAATGATCTGCACCTCGCCAGACGGTGGTTTTAGTTTCAATTTATTATATAATATAAATTATAATTTTATTAAAATAATATATTTATGTATTCATATCACAAAACAGCCACTTAGGATCAAGTCCTTATTTTGTCATTTTTACCATGGCCTGGCTGGCCGATTGTCAGCCTAGATGTAACAGTAGCGCCTCGGCGGCGGCCGCCGGTGAAACTAAGCAGCAACCTTGTGTGGTTTTCGGCAATGGCTGGAGCGGGCAGTGAGCACACCGTAATCTAAATACATTTTGTTCTGCAAAATGTAAACAAATGTATTGAATTTTTGTCTCGTATAGCAATATGTAAAAAAAATATGTTTGTTTCTGTGTTTTATAATGAAAAATAAAAAAAACTTACCTCGCATATAATTCTAAAATAATTTAATCATTCTTGTATATCATATCCACATATTATTCTGGTACATCTACCTACCTACCTACTTACATGCTGAAATGTATGTTTCATTAAATTGCTTCAGGGCATTATATTGCGTATAGAGCTGTTTTTGTAGCGTCTACTATATTAACATACATAATCAAAATGCTATAAAAAAATATAGACTCGCTTTGAAAGAGAAATAAAAAGGAAATTTTTTCCCAAAAATAGCATTTTCATTATTAACTTTTTTTAAGAGATCGGCTCTAATAACTGTCTAGAAAAAAAAATTAACTCGCTTCACTCAAATAATCAGTACCTACCTAGCTTATTTGGGCATCGAGCATTTTTAGGAGAAGCCATTATCATATAAGTACCTAATCCTGTTTTCTCTTGATCATGGGCCATTAAAACTGAATAATTTCGAAAGATATACGAGAGCAATTCCTATGGTCTTAAGAAAAAATTTTTTATGCTTTCAAAGGGAATTTTTTGTTACTGTGGAGTTTTATTTTCTGTTTCAAGTGAAGCGTTATCCAGTCAGATGAATAATAAACAGAGTCAGTCCTGAAAATGTATCAATTCATCATGAATTTATTTCGTTACACTAAAGAAAAAGGTCGACTTTTTCAATTTACATTATAAAATGTGTAAGATGAAAGAAAAACATGGCGTAGGTAGGGAAAATGAAATATTCATGATTTTTTTTCAAGGAAAGGTTATTGGTGTGTAAGTATGGTATTTGTTTCATTAGTTCTTATTTGTAAGTGAACGATATTAAGAAAAGTCTTGCGCAATTCGGCTTTCATGCTTTGTTGGCATAATTTCTGATTTTATAATTAAATAAGGTTATTAAGTCACGTCGTAACGGAATTATTAAATTGCCTTAAAAACAGTAAATGCCTTCTGCCTTCTCTCGTCGTTAAGGAATTTAATAATAAGGGGAATTTTTATAAGAGAATCCTCCCTTAGTTGCTGCTTTGCTAAGATTAATTTTTTTTGCTTATATCAATTTTAATTATTATGTGAAAAGGCCAACTACGTATTAATATGTATACAACGCCATATAAAATGTGAATTCTCGTTATACAGAGTAACTCGCGCACCCGGAGCATGATGCGATAAATTTCACTTTTTAAGGGTAGTAAAGTTTTTTACCGCAGGCCTAACTTCTTTTTTTACAAAGGTATTACCATTGTTTTTTAATTAAAGTGGCAACCATTTTCATTTCCATAACAATGAATTCATTCAATATTTTATATTCGAAGGTGAAAACATGAAGCCTTGGAGTGGCAGAACCGCGGAATTTAGGATTAGTATAAATTCACCCAAACTACTGCCTTGTAGCTAGTTGTTGATTCACCAAAGGTTAAAGGAAGAAAACCTTGATCAAAAATCTGGTAGGGGGTTGAGACATCAACTAATTCCCTGTTACTCGGAAGACCCATAAACTATAAAAAAAAAACATATCAGCCTCGGAACGGATGGAAACCCTTACGACGACATAAGCTATGGAAAAGGACGATGAATTTTGAAACATGGCACGTACAAGGCATCTCCAACCAAATAAAAGAGGTAATCTTCGAACTTCAGAGATTGAAAATCCAGTTGGCGCTGGTAACGGAAACAAAATAGAAGATCAGGGTTCTGAAAACCTGGGACACTACAACCACTTCTATAGCGGAGTCTCCAGAATCCAGAAATGGGAGAAAGGAGTGATGACATAAGAAGGGTGGCGAACGAAAGCACCAATTTATTATCTTCTTTTCGCGAACTACGTCTCTAACAAGATTCTCGCGAATTTGCGGCCATATTGCTTTTGTTACATCGCGATATCTAAATCAACAAACACGCGATTAATCTAATGTGTTTCTGGAAATTAACCACTTCCGATGTGATCTATTCCTCGGTCGGCGATTGAATAAAGCAACCGAAGCCCCGAGACTCTCGCCTTCTAACGACTAAACAATTACAAGTGTTTCCATGACGTCATAAATCATCCGACAGCATAATTTATAATTAGTGCAGTATCTATTTCTTTAAATCGTGGAAGAGAAACAACTAAGTTTTAATCCCCTGCAAGTACATCTACTTTTGGCAAATGATAAATTCGTGTGCACTGCTACTACTTCACCTGTGAGTAGAGCTATCTTTAATTTTTTAAACAATCTGTGGGAAAAATTAAAATTCAATCGGATAAGACAGTTCGAGCACATTAGTACCTACCTATCTCCAGTTCCCTTTACGAGTTTCAAATGAGCAAAATAAGGCAATCAATGAGAGTGAAGATTGATCTCATGAAACATTGTGTAAATTCCCAAAACTTTCTTTTTACCTTATTCCCTTTCTTATGAAATGGGGAGAGAATATGAATTATAACAAAAGGACTTGTTTTTAGCTGGAGTATTGAAAAATATTAAGAAACGCAAATCAGCAATATATTTTTTTATTGATTTAAATTAAAGCTTCGTTTGAATCATAGATGAAGTTGAATAATTAAAATTTAATTGAATACGACATTACGTCGAATATCAAGATCGGAGATGGGATGTGACGATGAGAAAGTGTCAATTGACTGAGATTGGTTGACTGAGAGATGTATATTTATCCACTTTACTTTTTTTAATTATCCGGCAAGTTCTGAAATTCCCTGACCTAGATTTCCTCCGCCTTACGTTAATAGGTTGCGTGCGATAACCTTCGAGTTTATAACATGTATGAAGGATTCTATACCAATGCCAGATAAACCCTTGAATACTTCAGAATAATTGCACATTTCTGTTCTCGCAGGAAGTAATTCCCGGATAAAATCCTGGTTTATTGAGGTCATTAGCTATTTTTCCCTGCAATTTCTACCTCCTATAACGACCTTCCTCTTGAGTTGTATCCCTACCTTGATTGTATCAATTTTTACTAACGTAATTATTGTGCTTCGTTTTTTATTTAATAAACATTAATGATTCAAGTTTTTAATAATAAATAGAGAGATATTACCTTTCATCTCAGCAGCGAATTTGTGATCTATAGGAATAGGAGTAATATCAATTAGCTTTAAAGGGATCTGTTCGATTTAATCATCAGTTAACTTCTGTATCCGTCTAATCGGGGACTACCTTCTAGGCTGAACAGATTTCCAATTTCTCCCACTAACTGAATCTGACATAAAGGGATCTTTAATTAACGATTATGCAAAGATTAGAGAATTCTAGCTCTAATTGAAAACGGGAAGCCTATAAAGCTAATTATTGAATCTCTTGCGGGATGTGTAGAAAGACAATGGGAACAATTCCTGTGATTATGTCTATTCAATTTTCTGTATACCGCCGGTACTTTCTGTTTACCTTATTAAGGTAGGATCAAGTTTACATTGTAAATTAACGGGATTTTCGATATAATCGGATTGACTCTTTATCAAATACATTTCGTTGCAATTATCATTTCTGCTGCGTGGGTGAAATTATTGCTGCAATTATATAAAATTCTTGAAGGAAAGAATGATATACTTTTGGA
Organism: Malachius bipustulatus; assembly: GCA_910589415.1. NCBI lineage: Eukaryota > Metazoa > Arthropoda > Insecta > Coleoptera > Melyridae > Malachius > Malachius bipustulatus. Next base: position 34,984,825 of record OU342634.1, on the reverse strand, counting down.
AACTTATTGTTTGAAATAGCAAAAGCAGTTATGGTAAAATAAAAAAAAATAAGAGGAAATGGCAGATAATAATTGGTCCTTCGAGCAGGATTAATTTACATTTCTGAATAAAAAACGTCAAAATCTGTGAGATCTTCACTGAGATTACGTCACAGTTGATAAGAGGTACGAGGTCCTTATCAAGCAGGATCAATTGAATGAAAAAAGCTAATGAAAAAAATTATGGAAAAAAATTATTTTACGAAGACCTTGTCACGGCTTGCTTAAAACCCATATTGCCTACTTTTTTTATTGGATATTGACATCCAGCTCGAAGGGTAAATTGTTTTTTTCGGTTTTTAATTTTTCCTAGGTCTTGGAGTTTGTGTGTTTTCTTATTACTATGCTCATCACTATTTTATTGCGATGAGAAAATATAATCCGGTTCGAAAGGACCCATAATTTCATTAAGTTGTTCCTGCTTGATAAGGAACTTGTATCTCTTATCAACTAAGACGTAATCTCAGAAAAGATGTCACAGATTTTGACTTTTTTGACAGAATTATAAATTATTCCTGCTCGAAGGACCAATAATTAAACTACGACTTTATACAAGATATTCAGATTTTTGGTAATAAGTACGAAATTGTCTCGTTTTGTTTTGTTGTGGGTCATGTGATTAGTTAGACAACAAAATCCGGCTCGAAGGACCAATTATTATATGCAACTCTCTCTTATTTTCCATCATGACTATTTCAAAATATTTTACATTCCACAGGGTGTTACAAAAAATGAGGTCAAGCTCTTGGCCACAGATTAGTTGGCCAAAAATAATGCCACTTTCCTTATGACATTTTTCACATAGACATTTTCAAGATAGAGTGTCAAACTTTAAATAAAATAAAGTTGTTTCTTATGCAGACACGCATTTTGAAAAAAAAATTCAAAGAGAATCCAAGCGCAAGCGCACGAAAGGGGGTTTATGGCAGACCTTGCCCCCCCCCCAACATTTTTCTGCGTACGCCTATCGCTCAGCTGTATGGGTTTTTTTATTGAGCGTTTTACTATCCTCACTCTTATTATTATAACATTTTGACTCAGGCCTTCGTTTACGAGATATAGCAACTTATTTGGGTGTGTATCATTGATCAACTTGCTGATATTTAAATTTCCCAATTTCTTTTAGAGCGGTTTCTACATAACGTGTTCCTTATAACGTATAGCTTCAGGATCTTCAACTTCCAAAAATGTTCTTCTAGTTTGTGTGTAATTGTTTCATCGATGGCGTCTGTTTGTAAGATGGTAATTGTGAGTATTCTGTGGTCTGAGGGATGTCTGTGTAGGTGCTGGAGGTTGAGGAGAGCTCCCCCACTCCTTGTATGGAGCAGCACATCTTCACTTTGAAGTAATGGTTCGGTAATAAGCTACCTTCTGCTGCTTCTTGTTCTGTTAGTTTCACTGTTCACTATTAAGTTTTACTTTTAAGATTACTGTGAAGTGGAATGCAATTTTTGATGCTCGAGGTTAAGAAGCGCGACTTTTCAATTTTTTAGATATTTCGATAGTTTCGACTATACTTGAAAACTATGCGGAATTTCGTATAAGTATACCTTTTCTTGAAATAAATCTACAGGTAATCCAACGCTGATAAGTAAGGTCTTGTATATCCATAGGCGTAGAAGTTGTTGGGCGAAAAAGAGATAATATACCCGGTATCTACGCCACTGATGAATTTTTTCACTCGTGTTTATCTTTGTTTTGTGTGCTCTAAATTATAATAAATAACCTGTTGATGTAAGATAAAAGTTTTGAAAAAATGACCAAGTTATGCGACTAAAACGGAAAAAAATCAAAACCGTATATCTTTTTTCTATACGTGATTCCAGACATATGTAAATATAATCTTTAATTCTTTAAAAAAAATTCATAAATTGGTAAAGTCCTGCAGCAAAAACTCACTCTGTATAACAAAACCTTTTTGCAGTGATGTCAATGTGTCATTGTCATTACTATTAGTAAAGGAATTTTATTTTGCGTCTTACGTTTTTTTTAAAAGTTTTTTTTTTTAAAGTTTTTTTTTTTCTTTACTCACCTCTCTGACGCTCTTACCTTTATTTTCTCCAAAGCCGAACTTCTATCTATGACCTGCCGTGAAAGTTTTACATTATTCGTCGCTTTATATTTTCACCCTGGGAATAAAGGCTGCAGCGTGACACCTCATATGGCAAGTCACAACTCAACAAGATTCTTCGCTGAACTCCCAAAATGGAGCTAGAAAATACCCTGTGTAAGTGCTCTGTAATGTAACCTGGGATAATGATATTACCTGCTGTGGTTTTTGGTCGTGCTATTTCTCTCCAGTTCTGAGGAATATAATCCCTGAAGTTCGGGAGAAGCGTCTGAAATCTGTAATAAGTAAGCGAATGTAGGTATACTCGTTACCTGTTACCATATAATTTTTTGATTTTTCATTATAATCAAATAAATAAATCCAATCATGTTATTATTTAAAATTAAATCCGACAAATACTTAAATTGATTTAAAAAAAAGGTGGGCAATAATTAATATAGTCAGATGGATCTAAAAAAGGGTGCGTAATTAGTAGCTGCATGAACGAATCGTTCACAAGAATCTGACCAATTTAAAATAAAGCAATGTTTTCAGAGAAATTACATCCATTTATGATGAGGAGATCAGGAAAGGTCAACTGATCTCATTGACCCCAAGCAAAACGTGCCATAAGTGATGACAGGGGATTTGCAGATCTCAAATAAAACGAACTTTATTGATCGATCAGTTCCTAAAGCAGATTATGCATGCAGAGAAAGGATAATGAGAGCAGGTACTATGTATCCGATCTCAGATTAATCTGACGTTATTACTAATGAAATACCATATCATCCAATAGGTACCCTGTATAGAATTCTAAATAATTTTATAAACCGCAGAGTGTTTATAATGTCATTCGTTTAATTCTGCATGATATTCATCTTCAACAGCATAAGAGTAAATGTGTGCTTTTAACTCTTGATGACTTTGAATTGATGCCCCCGAATCCGTGGCAGCAATTCTTGAACTACTACATACATTCAATCATCTCTATAATAATAGAACTGTTAGGTATGATAGCAGTCGTAAATTCATTGCACGGAATAGAAAAAATCAGGGATCCGGGTGTGTTTACAAGGGTTGTAAGTGGTATGTTGTTTGCCGACTTTGATGTTAGAAGAAGAGTTGGCCTCGTATCAAACCACTTGTTGCTTTTGAATACAATTTCCTGTAGGGCAATGGAAAAGTCGTTCCCTCCGACATCTCGATCGGTCAATAATATCCATCCCGTCCTTGCTGAATATAAATGTACAAGATGGACGATGTTTTGTCAGCGACCGTCTGATTTTTGTAGTATTAGTTAGGAATTGCTCCGCTTTCAGAGTAAACGACCCATCGTGAAAACAAGATGGATCGTATATAGCAGTTCTATGTTTATCCCGATGTTCTCGTTTATCTCGATTTCCGAGGATATCGGCGTTTGCTGTAATAATTTACGTCGGTATATGTAACTGTTCTATGACTTGCTATGTACCGAGTTCGGCATAACAGGTATACATTTTTTTGTGTTCAAAAGATAATACATTTTTAATTTTTATCATAACTGCTTCTACAGAATATAAAGAGTTAAAAAATAATTCGTTGGCCTGGTTGTCGAGAAATTGATCAATTTTACAATCAATCGCTGCAGTACAACGTGCTTTTCGGGCGGAATTTGAAGACAGAGGCAGAGGGGATGCACCATCTCGTTTGATGACCATTGGATGATGATCATAGGACCTTCAATGCGAGGAATCTTGTCCAGTTTAACTCCAAGTATTAGTATTTACTCCGCATTAGTAAATATAAATACTCAAATAGTAAAGTTATTATTTGATTTACTCGCCCCAATTAGCTTTGTGAATATTTTCTAACCATTGTTAATAATCTAAATAAAACAGCGCAGCTTTAATGGTCCCTAATGGTGTTGAGTGACTAGTGAATTAGTTAATCATCTGGTACCTACATCCAAATATTTGTATCTCTCTTCCTCAGTGGGAGAGCAGCAGACATCATCACCAGCACCACTTCATTATTTATCGTAACTAATTATCGTAACTAATTATCGTAAACACAACCAGTAGCCGCTATCCAAAGAACCGTAATAACGCAGTGAGTACTGTTTTTATTTATAAATTGGACTACCCAGAAAGGGTTTCCCAGTGTTTCTTAGTGAACTCTTCTTTTTACTGTTAAATAAATTGCTTGTTCTGATTTTTATTGCATAAGTATATTCATTGTTTCTTTCGGGAGTAACGGGAGGATTGGCCGCGCATCCCGTACTAATTTTGTTAATCAATTCTGTTGCCTTAATTATTATTTTAATAGGAAGTACTTGTTGATAATCGACTGAATTTCAAAAGAACGCACCCAGAATATAAATATTTATGTAATACTTGGCACGGGGATCATTCATATCGTAATTTGGATCACCTTGGTTCCCGTTTCAGTACAATGTCTGATTAAGATCACTGTAATGTTTCACTTCATTCTTGGTCATTCATTCAAGATGCAAATTGCTTCCTCCATGGACGGCTGCGGATGTAGATACCACAATTCCCATTCATCTAGGTCTAGGATCAATAAAAATATATCACACAAATTACTTTTGGTATAATGCTAGCGACCGCTAGATGAGTCTACGCCATGTAACTTTAATGTTCCTATTAAAGGAGACTTCTAATCTTCACTACTTTCTCTCAGTTCGACAATTCTCTCATAATGCATTCTTAGTCAATATGGCACCCTGATACGGTTAGATAAAGGGAAAAAGTCTCTGTCTTCATCAGATAATATCGTTGTCGATCAAAGAGTTGTCGATCGGAGGAACTGAATTTTAATTATAACTAATCATCTATGGTTTGTCCAGTGAGTGTTGTCCGGTGAGATGCCACACTGATCCTGACTATAAACGATTTCATTTTATACGTTTTAATTCATACTAATGCCCGTATTCACAAACGATAATTTCCTAAATAATTACGTAATTATTTAAATGAGTGAGATGGAGATATGCAGTTTTTTTGCAATAGAATGAGATGGGGATAATTGATTACGTAATTATTTTGGAAATTATCGTTTGTGAATACGGGCGTAATTCTAATTATTATAATTGTCGGAATCGTCGTTTATAGTCAGGATCAGTGTGGTATCTTACCGGACAACACTCACTGGACAAACCATATACATACAAGATCCCCATGTATGCATCTTCGCTTGTCACGTGGTATTTGTTCAAGATTCCTCAGAAAAGCCAGCCAAGTATTCCGGATTTCGTCGTGGCACTCGTGACCTGTGAATCGGGAACATTGATTAGAATATACGACAGAATCACATCATCCTCATAGCACGTACGAGTATTTGAAGTGCATGTGATAGTTGAAATGGTGTTTCTATGTTTTGTGACATTTACAACACACATTGCCTTTTTGGAGTTTCGTCCTCTAGCCTCGCCAAGCAATAACAGAACCTTGGAAAACGATTGATGAATAAGTAAACTACCGCTCTCGCTGCATCTGGAGACCTGATTTGGGCTTTACTGCAATTTTTTAAGATGTGTTCTGGATATCTCTCATAATGTAGAGTATACGTCGTACTTACGTAGGTACTAGTAAAGTTGTAGGTATGGGAGATAAACGAGAAAAATTTTAGTTCCTTTGATTAGTACATTTTATGGCTTCAAACGTATCCAGGATGGTTAACAATTCGATGTCATTGGGATGCGGATCTTATTACAGTTTTCATACTCAACTTTTGTTTTCCTTATGGCCGCCATATTCTTTTTTCATGTCATTCAGTATTACAATAATCAAGGAAACCAACAACTTGTTATAAGAAAATTTTTAATCGAAGAGATATTTTTCAAAACTTTTTTTAAAGTTTTTTCACAAAAAAAAAACGTCGATATGACATCCTTGTGGTTTTTTTATGTGATTCTGTGAAAATAGTATTTTTTTTTAATAACAACAAATTTGGAAAAAACATTATTGTAACTTTCTAATGTGAGATTTCTGGTTTGCTTCATTTTTTTAATACCGAATAACATGAAGAAACCCTAGGCGTAGGATATAGTGGGCTTTTTAAATTTTTTTAAATGTCAAATAGAGACGATTTACGTCGTCAACCTACTAAATATAGTCATTAAATAATTTTCAAAATTATAAAAGAAATTGTCGGAATAAAAAATAAAATAAAAAAATTCGTGGGTTCTAGGGCTTTATGCTAAAACACCGAACCTAGAACAACACTGCTAAAGACATGAATGGCTATTTCGCTCTTGTTGGAGCTCATCGCCAAATCACATCAGCAAGTGTAATTCCCTATCTTTTGCATAAAATCAATTGATTGCGTATCCAGAAAATTCACACGGAATTCCGGGATCTATAGGGTCTATTCTAAGAAAAAAGGTTTCTAATAAAAATATTTGAGAGCAAATTTCAAAGTGCCAATTTTTTTACACAAAAAAGTACTCGTGGTCAAAAGCTGTAGAAGCCACTGTTCTCTAGAAAAAAAGGCATTTTAGGATTAAAAACGTATACAGAATTCCACATGAACAAAAAATTTATTTTCAAAATTTTCCATACTGTAACATGGCACCAATTTAAATTTTGCACCTATTTTTTTTGTGCTTGTAGCCAGATTGTTTTCAACTTCGTCTAAAATAAATACATAATAAATAAAATAAAATAAATACATTTCTGTTTCTGTTAATGTTGAATTTTGTACGTTTTTGATCATAAAATGCTTTTTTTCTCGAGAACGGTGGCTTCCACAGCTTTTGACCAGGAGTACTTTTGTGTGTAAAAAACATTGGCGCTTTGAAATTTGCTCTCAAACTGATAATTTTTCTAGTGCCGTAAAAGTTAGAGGGGTGAAACCCTTACGCAACCCTAAAATCTCCACCACTGGCATACCTTAGAACATTAGTTTGGAGCCCTAAAAGTAGCTATTATTAATGTAAAAATCTGTACAAAAGCTGGAGCGTGTATCTCAGACGGTTCTTTTTTTTGATACCCTGTTCTCGAAAACGGTGCGTTTGCGGACCCATTTTAATATAAACCTTTTTTCTTAGAATAAGTCGTAGAGTCACCTCCTTTATTTTGTACTAGTTGGTAGTTAACGCCCTGTATAATCAGTAGCGACATCTGTGTTCGTGACCGATAATCTCAACAAAAAACTTTATCTTTTGAAAAAAAACTCAGTTTTTCAGATTTTTCAGAATATTTCAGCAACGCCTGAAGTTTTCCAAAATTTTGTTTCAGATTTTTAATAAGAAAAATAAGAAAATTTAAAAAATAATAAATAAGAAAACTTTTCAACTTTTCTATTTTTAACCGACCTCCCTCCTGTGTATATCTTAGCGTTTCATAGATCTCAATGGTCATCTTCGAATAGTTAACCACCCTATCTATGCATATACCACCCTTGTTATGGTAAGGCTGAATTATAAATGTTTTTTCTTAAAATTGCCGCTGCTTTTTGACATATTTTCAACGGTGTATTTTATGATATATACATATTAGAAACAGTTTGCCTTAAAATAAATTTATTAAATTATCGCCTTCATCAAATATTTCAAATTCTCGTCAAGAGAAAATCCATAAAAGAGTTTTAAATTGTTCTCTCGTTGACGCTCTGTTTTTGTTTGAAGGCGGCTAATTTAATTTTATAAAAAAAAAACTTCTTCTAATCGTCTGCATAAAATGTGCTAACAATATGTGACTATTTAGGGAGTATAATCTGTGAATTATTGCTACTTCAGCTTGGACTATAGTAGACACTTACCCGTCAAAATATCATTTTATTTTGTCAATTATTATTATCAAAATTATTGATAGAATTATTATTGATCAATTAGAATGGTATTCTTTGAAGTTTATCATTAAATATGTGACTTATCTTCAGCTTTTAACCGCTCACAGAAAATGCCACTAAGATGTCCCGAGAAGATTTGCTATACTATCCGAAACCTGCCATATTAAATTAATTCTCTGGTAGTATACCGAGTGAAATCATGAAATACAATAATTATTAAAATGGTAAATTAATAATCCAAGAACTGCTGCTTTAACCAAATCATAACGACGAAATAGAAACCTGGTTTATCTTTGAAAACTTCTGGATCGTTTAAAAAAAACGAAACAAATCTAGAGTTCTGACAAAATATCGCTCCCTGTTTTAATACATAAGATGGCGATGGATAAGTGATTCCCCCTCATATCGGCAGCATGAGAATTTTTCGCTGAAAACATGAATCTTACATAAAGTGGTTTAATTAAGAACGTGCAGACTTGGCATGCGAAGATTCTTGCTAGGGAAATTGTAAGTTGTGTAAATGGTAGTTTTTCCTGTCTTTTCCTATCCAAATAAATTATTTTCATCGAATAAAATATATTCTTGAACCCAACTTTCTAGGAAGCTTTCCTTGGATTTATGTCCTTTAAAAATAAATGAAGAGTGGGATTAGCAACGTTTCAGGTCTGGTTACAACCTTGAAACATATTTATATAAAAAAAAATTACACAAGATTTTTCAATAATATCACCCGATTTCATAAATAAATATAACTATCGGAGTGTTATCTTTATATCATGTTATACCATGTTGTCTTGGTTTATAAAACCAGGCGTAGTGTTTTATTCATCATTATTTATCTACTTTATTGGGGAAAAACGATTAATATGAGTTCGGAAATGAACTTGATTTCCTCACTCTAACGAGAAAAATAATGACTTTCCGCAGGAGAAGAGTAAACTTTATGAATCAATACTTCACTTCAACTCAAACTTCTACTTATTATATAGACTGTCCCGTAAGTCGCTAATAAACTCTTTAGTACCTTGTTGAGGGGTTATCAAGGAGAATAAAATAAATAAAATAAAATATATCTCTCTTGTAAATTGAGCGAGATATGGAGAGACTCCAAAATTACGACCGCTATTAACGGGAATACTCGAGCTTTTAAGAACAATTATTAGAAATATTATTATTTATTTTGATTGTACAATAAAGACCACGAAAGAAACCAATAAAATGTATTATTCGGCTCGATTATTCTAACGGCTTTACTTAGGTACATCAATTAAACTCGCTTTCCCATTCCAATGACAATAATATTACAAACACACCGGTACTTCACAGGATTGCACAAGCTGCGCAACGTCATTTATGATCCATTAACATTACTGCTGTGTCATTGATCTTTGAATCGTTATTATTCTCGTTTCCTGTGTCGGTTGCCACCATCTCCCAACAGCTCGTCCATCCTGACTTGTCCTCGAATCGTACAAAGAAAGGCTCGAGAGTCTTCTAGAGTCCTGCAGTGCAACCCACAAACTGGCTTCCAGTAGGGCTACAAATTATCAAATTAGTTATACCAACCTCATCTTTTTCACTTAATCATCTACTCCCCATTCATACGCAATTCTTAATTCATCGTATATCTCAGGTCGAAGTCGCCTGCTTCTCATCGATCCTGGTAGCCAAACTGAGCCCCTTTTATCTGGAAGTCGCCTGCTTCCCTGGTAGTCAAGATCGTCAGAGAACAGCTCCTCCTCTCAGGTAGGCATTACATCTCCCTGGAGAATAACCTCCCCCGAACAGGCATACATCTTCTCAGAGAACACCCTTCTCTTCTCAGGCATTACATCTCCTCAGAGAACACCTCCTCCTCTCAAGCAGTCATTCCGTCTCCTTGGAGAATAACCTCCTCCTCTCAGGCATTAGATCTCCTCAAAGAACACCCTTTTCTTTTCTCAGTCATTTCAGGCGTTACATCTCCTCAGAGACATGATGCATTTCATTTCAAATGCCACTGCTTCGCCCCTCCGTTTAATTTTTTAATTTTTCCATAACGATCCTCTTTTTTGTACACCGTCGAAACCAGGTGGATCGAAATCCAGTACGTTGATACTCAGTGTTTGCTTACAACATTTCTTGGGCTTCCTTCCATTGGCGAACTTCATCTTGTAATAAATTTCATTGTTACGGGAGGAGTGGAACTTCTCTCGAGTACCACACCCAATGACGTCACACATCGGTACTTCACACGATTGCACGAGTTGCGCAACGTCATTTATGAAACGTTTATTAACATCCCTGCACTTGATCATTGAATCGTTATTGCTCTCGTTTTCTGTGTCGGTTGCCACCGTCTCCTACCACAATCAATATGCAAATCTCGGAACCAGTGAAAATGTTTTCAAACCAAGTGTCTGCGCGCTTGGTTTAACGAAAGGTCTTTAAAGTAAAGCTACTGATGAGGGAACCCAAAAGGGCTCGGAGATGCACTGTCGAGTAATACAGACAGAATGGCTGTCCCGGAGAGGAACAGGCTGACCAACATAATCAAACTAAACCAGAGAGGTTAAATAATTATTATAAGTCTAAGCGGTCTAAAATTTTGAACAGACACTTACTACTTTTGGTACTCCTACTGTAAGTAATCCAACATCTGACAAATCCGTTTGGACGAAAGATAGGGCTATAAATATTAATGACTTCATGGAAACAGTTACAATAATAATTGTAAGCTAAAAATAGAACGCTTAGGTTGCCTGGCTCGTTGACCCAACGTGATCACTCACATACATGCAGGGATTTCCCCGCGAGTCCAGCCGGCCAAGTTGGAGCATCGCAGTGGCACACGGGGCTCTTTCGTGCTACGATTCAGTCGGTTAAAGCGAATTTCGGTTACCAGACGGGGATCATGATGGTACCCTGTTCAAAAAGGGGGACCACAGATGCACCAGGAGAGGAGCATCATCCTTCTATATTGTAACTAAATCGTATGCAAAATTAGAAAATGGATTTCGACAATACAGAGCACAAGCTGCATGACGAAAAGTACGGTTAACGTCCTGGTCAAGCGACTTGGAGCATTCAAGAATGAAGCTTAAAGTAAAAAGTCAAAAGTAGCATAGACCAGTCCATACTAACATTTTAAACCTTCATATTTGATACGTCAATTTGGTGTAATTTAATTTAATATATTGCTTTTATATTATCGGGTTAACCTTCCCTAATTTTTTTACACTCTGCAAATAACTTAATCCAATAAAGTGTTGACTATCGTTTGAAAGCCAGTTGTTTGAAATAAAAGGAGAATCAGATCGTTCTGGGGGATATTTCAGTTCGTATGTAACCGAATCCGTTCTTTCCGATCACGTACGAAATGGAAGCAACGTGATGCTCAACTGTTGAAGGCAGCTGTCGATTCCACTCGCCATATTGCACAATATTCCGGGCGGCTGCAAAAACCCCAAAATAAATAACAAATGCTTGAAATATTTACCTATTATTCTTCACCTTCAAAAATATACCTACACTTTCTTTCAATCGATGTGATTTAATGACTAATTTGATAGAAAGGAAAGTCAATTATTTTTTTTGTGTTGTGGTTCTTGGTCGGGCTGATGTAGGTACAAGCAATATTGAAGCATGAAATAAAACACATAAATGCTTAACGTTCAGTTTGATTATTGCAGTTTTGTGACCGATAAACGAAATTCCAATCAAACAGTGAACATCGTTCTCACACAGTTCATTGTTTCCATCATCAAAGCAATTCCTTCTCGTCTTCTTGCAGCTCGTATTCCTAGTCACAACACGATTTTGAGCTGAATGAGAAAGTTTACAAATACTGCTCCCTCGTTAACATTAAGCATGGGAAACCCAGAGTGAAAATAATCCATGAAATGCTTAAAGAATAATAGAATCTCTTCAGCAAACTCCATGCACATCTTGCACTATGCCAACAAGCTCAGTGAGCTATTTCCAGAAGTGTACAACGAATTGTAACGTTGAAAGAATATATAACAATAGTAAAATTAAAGTGACTCTATACAGCACGTTGACGACAATAGGGCCTATACTCCTCCAACCCACCATGCATGCTGTTTCGTTCTTGAAACCAAAATAATTTGACGTTCATCGCAAACAAATAACGAAAAAAGGATATTCTATTGTCACCATTCTGTTATGCAGAGTAGTGTATGTATGGAAATGCATCTGCACTACGACATAGGAGATCTTCTGTATGAGGTATTGTCATAACAACCTTCGTTCTTCAAAGCTACCTCGAATCTAATAAACAAGGCATTTAAATAAATATTAAACGTATCCTTAGAATCACGATAGATATAATCAATATCCTTTACTAAGACATCGACTTCAAATACACAGGGTATCCCAACTCATTCGAAACGGTCTCTATGGGACAAACGATTGATTTTTTCAAAAAAAAAAATTAAATTCAAGTACAGCAGAATCACAAAGGCCAAAATTTTATCAAAAAGGTTAACAAGCCTTAGTTGTGCTTTTTTCTGCACCTCGATCAACTACTGAATCATAGAGAACACACGACATTTCTAATTCAAACTGATTATCATTATCAGTCAGTGATGAATGCGATAATCTGCTCTTGTTGAAATTCAGCTTTCAAAAATTAGAGGAATCTTCTCGAGTAGGGAAATAGTGGATCATACTGTGAATGATAATAAGCTTATAACTTAGAATATCGTCAATTTGTGTGAGATTTTTTTATCATCGCTTTGAATAGGACGCCCTACTCATTAGGCTGTTTACTTTGATGTCCCTTGTAAATGTCGTCGTTCCTTCTGGGTATTGCTAAGCTCTCGAAGTTCCAACCTGAAGATATTTTCTCAACATGTTTCCAGACGACAGTGAACAAGCGAACCTTCCATTAATTGGTAAATTTGCATTTAAGTACGAGTGTAAAATTGACTCTGTTTGTTTGTTTTGTTTGTTATACGAAACTCATTATTTCCATTCCCTGATCCTCTTTCTTTCCTGATCAATTCCCATTTATACAGTTGATTTACATATTCTATACTAATTAGTTTTGTTCCTTTGACAAGTACTACTATAATGGTATATTATCTACTATCATTAAATAGAGAGCACTTATCTCACCCATTTAATATGTTCAGTAATATTACCGCACTAGTGCGCTATGAAATCTATTTATTAACGAACTAGTGTGGTTATGAAACATCTTGCCAAATGTCCAAACGCCAACATGGCCTTTTCATTAGCAACATTATTATTTTTCTTTTCATCGGCACATCATTTCTCGTATCTGCCATACGTCAACTCCTATGTTACTGTTGATTTATCAAATAAAAGAGATAACCGAAGAGATATAATAACTTGTAGCTTTTGTAGATTTTTGTAAAAAAGTCTGCTCAGCGGTCTTCCTTGATGTTGCTCGAGCATTTAATAGGGTTTGGCATGAGGGCTTGTTTTATAAAATAAGTAATAATAATAGTATATGAACAACTTATACGATCTTATCTAACAAAAAGATACTTTAGGATCAAGCAAGAAGAAGCTTATTCTGAAAAAAAAGAAATCAGAGCAGGGGTTCCATAAGGTAGCATACTAGGGCCAGTACTCTATCCAGTCATTTGGGATATATATGACAAATCTTGAAAGCTGAACACCGCAATCATTACTGTTGCAAAAAACCAATGAGAAGTTCCACAAAAACTTCAAACCTCAATTGACAGAATCAACATCTGTGCTAGAACTTGGCTCATTAAGCTGAATGAAGACAAGTCTGAAGACATTACTAACAAAGGAAAGCAACTATTATAATCAATGATACTCAGATACCTCATGCTGACTCAGCTAAATACTAGTAAATTTTTGGAATTACTTTATAAGCTAGCCTCTGCTGGAGAGTTAATGTAAAAAAAAGAGTTGGATCTAAAACTAAAAAAAGTGTATTGGCTACTTGGATGAAACTTCTTCTGTATAAGCAAATACTGAAACCTGTTTGGACCTCTGGTATCCAACTCTGGGGTTGGGCCAGCAAAAAAATACATGTGATTCAGTGTTTCCAGAACAAAGCACTAAGGAACATCGTTGATGCACCCTTTTACTGGAAACATCCATAGGAACCTTCAATTGAATACCGTCGATCAACTATGATCAAATTTACCAGTAGTCATGAAGAAAGGCTGCTCCATCACGTGAACGTCGAGACCATCCAGCTCCTGCACAACACAAACCTGGTAAGAAGACCCAAGAGGACGAAAACCTTCGAGTTAGTGAAATCTCTTCTTCCTCAGCCTTCACTCATCCACTTCTGGACATAGGCCTCTCCGTATTTATTCCATTCTTGTTTATTTTGTGCCCTTTGGAACCAGTTGTTATCTGTGGTCAAGCCATCTTTTCTGCGGCCGGCCTTTGCTTCTTATTGTCTCTTTCGGAAGCCATTGGGTGACTCCGATTGCCATTACGTTGGATGATGTCGGTGACTTTAATTCTTTAGCTTTGGCGAGCTAGTATAGCCCTGGCGTACTCCCCTTCTTATATTTATTTTCTCGGTGGTTATTCCTTCTTCGATCTTAACATGCATTGTTGAATTCTTGTAGATTGCTTGAAATACGGTTGCATATCTTGAGTCTATTCTGGCTATTCTCAAGGATTTCATCATTGACCAAGTTTCTATGCTGTCAAAATTTTTGTGGAAATCAATAAAAGCCAGGTGGATCGGGATATTGTATTCCGTGGTTTTTTCAATCAGAGTCCGCAATGTCTGCAAATGGTCGATGGTGCTAAATCCGCTACGGAATCCACCGCTTGTTCTGTTGATTGGAGAATAAAAATTTGTTTGTTCTATGGCCTTTTTTAAATACGATTATCACTTCTACATTGTACCATTCTTTAGGTATCTCACCATCTTGCAAGCATTTGTTAAGCAAGATCTGTATAGCTTTTGCTACTGTGCTTCCACGAAACTTTAGCATTTCTGATGTTATACGGTATACGGTATTCACCCGGACATTTTCCATTTTTTATTTTCAGTAGAGCAGCTCTTATCCTGAGTCGATATTTTGGGTACCTATATCCTCTGATCAGTTCAGTATTTCTACCTGTGGTTCCCTTTCAGTGCCCGGTGTTGTAACGTCTTAGCGTTACATTCTTGTTCTTTTAGAAGTTTTCTTTGTTTTGATGAGAACTGTAAAATTACAGTTCCCCACAATTTCCCATAATACAGACTGCATCATTGAACTGGCTATCCACACTATGTCCCGGTGCTGGTGCTGTCTGGATAATTCACTACTAGATGGCGTTTCGTGTCTTTTCTCTCGCTTAATTTCTTTTCAGTTGGTTTCTAAAGAAACCAAACAAACCAAATAAGTTGTCAACTGCCAATCAGATTTCAGTATCTGACAGTGACATTTCTTCTTTCACAAACCGGAGGCGGACATCCTCTCAGGTTCGCGGAACTGAATTCACTTCCTCTTTATCTGTCCACCAAGAAAGTTCATTTCTTGACGGTTCCTTACGAAGCCTGTTATACAGGGTAAGTCGCCATTACTGAAATTCTAAAAATAGGTTCTAATTCGATTATTACTTATTTTTAGCTTCTGGGATATCTTCTGGAATATTATCTCAACTTTACCTTATACCTTTATCGTTACCTTTATCTTTGGTAAATACCTTACCTTCTCCGGTATTTACTAATATCTGAATTAACTGCCTATTGTGAAGAAGCCATCTTGGGACTAGGAGACAAAGGGAGCGTCGCTCATTTTTCTTCTCCACTATTATCTAATTCATCCTTCCATCGTCTTCATTTATCCATGGTGAAATAAATCATCGTTTCGAAGATCTTCAATAACAACAGAACATTTTCCCGGTGCTAGTGCTGTTTAGGACTTTTCAACCTCAGAAGTCTCGTCAGGGCGCGGTCCCTACACCTGCTGGTTTTCTTCTGGAGATCTCAATGCTTGATTAGACATCACCCCCATCAAAGCAAGCAGCCTAAGTTAGAAAGTCCAGGAGCTGATTATATCCTTTTTACTGTCGAAATAAAGACAGTTTTACCTCGATCAACTTCATCCCGGAAACTGTAAGTTGCTTTTATTTTATTCCACCAAACGTGATGAGGAACGACTAGAAGATCAGTGCTATTTAGTGAATTAATTAATTACCACTCATGAACTTTATCTTTCCCGATATAAATAATATCGGAAGTATTTTATTCTTTTGTACACAGGTGTACAAAGTAAAGGATCCTTTATTTTAAACAAACTGATTGTTTAAACATATATATATATATATCAAATTTAAAGCTTTTAAAGTAAGACAGGATAATTATTGATTTAATTAAACAGGAAATGTAAAGATAATTTGATCATTAAAAATCTGTACATTATAACTTATTCTTTGAAAATCATATTAACATCTCTATCACCCTAAATCTATTTTTTATTAGTTCTTCATAGAGTTTAGGTAGCACAATAAAAATAAGAACTCGAGCACATCGAGTTAATAAGTACTGAGAAGAACTCATTGGCATCCCTAACCTACCTTAGATACCTATATAAAGGGTGTAACTCTTTAATAATTAAAGCAGCGGAATAACTAGCACTCCGATAGTATTTGTTTCGGTTTTCAAGTTATTCAACATCATTATCTCTAGAGAAATTTGTCATAAAATTTTCTCTGGCAGCCTTACCGTTTTGCCAAAATAACATTTTGTCTTTCGCTTGCACTGCAAGCCCCCGCTACTGTAGCATTCGACATTCCTTGAATAATAATCTTATCGCTTCACTGTAATTGGCATTTACGACAAATAAGCGTGATTATTTTGCTTACGCTGCAGTGTTTTGGACGAATATAGGTCAGACTAGAAGTCTTCGACAATTTGGGGTATTTGCTGTATATTTGAAACCATAATTCCCTGTTCGTTTTTCAGCTTGGTTAGTCTTGCTCGTCCTGTTGAGAGTTTAGATCGGAGCACTTCCATGTTGGAGTTGCTCTCAATTATTGTAGTTTGGATTTCCTTGGCCCTGTATGAAGATCTACCTAACCTCAATAGAGAATTGCTGCCTAAGAAAGGATAAATTAGAGTAATTAGGTTGTGGCTATTGTTAGATTTAATTTGGAAGTCTTTTAAACTGAAATCATCTCTTCTATTTGTTATATTTTGAAAACATTGTATGATTTTTTTCGAATATAAATTATTCCGCATCATATTTTGTAATCAATGTGGATATACGGTTCGTTTCTCATTTTCCTATATCCTGCTACATAATACTCGGGGCTTTTTACAGTCCTATCTCTCCACATATCCGGACCTCTAACAATATGGCATTGTAGCTGTAAAATTCCTCTATACTCTACATAATACGAGTATCCTCGATGTGTAAGATTTGTTAGAATTTGTCGAGTAAAAGCTCAATTTAATCCCTATGTAGCCGAAATGCTAAATTCGCGTATGTGGATCAGCTATGTTGATATTACACAATATTGATTTCACATGAATTGTAGCTAATTGTAATTATTTGATTCAGCAAACATCACCGAAACGTAGGTAGCAAGAAAATTACACCGTACTAGATATTACCAAAAACTTTTCTCACTTCTTTAAAACACATTTTGATCTCATAAGCACTGATACTTTTCAAAACTAAATGACGTCGCCAAAAGTCTTCGTAACATAATGGCGAGGAAAGATTAATTTCATTGCAAATTTATAAAAACAAGACAGAGAATTAAAATCGCGTCATATAAAATTATGAGACTTGATTCTTGGTGACCTCTGGAAAGCGGAAATCTTGGAATCAGAAAAAACGTAATACAACAGAGGAGAGTTCCTCTGGAGGAACTAAATTCTTCCTCCTTGTACAGCCAGTCGTATTTCCGTAATTCCTTGCGGTAGCGCCGGGTGACAAGATATCTCTCGTTGTCCGTTTTTGGTAGTGTAGTTATCTATAATCGTAATTGATTCCGTGCAGTTTTGCCGTGGTCCAGGAAGATTTGCTCTGAACCTTTCGTCCATACACTGCGATATATATCATCAGGAGTTACGTTTGCGCAAGAGACGCTTCTACTTTTTCTTTTCACTGACAACTGGCTGCACGACTGACTGAAAAAGCGCCCCTATTTATAGACTAATGTTCCGGTGACTCTATACCCGCTCCACTAGCTATCTTCTCCACCCTAGCAACGGTCGGCTCTTTGATAATAACATCATCCTAGTTCTGGATATTTATCCTGAGGTCTGAAGATTCCTCATCTGCCTCGCACGGTTGATTAGCCTGGTTTGGGGCTTTTGATTTTGAGTACCTTCGTGGTTGATGATTTTCAGCTTCTTGGGTGGGAGGGGATGGTTGTGAAGGGGAGATTCTTGCCCAATGTTGATACGGATTTGGTTTTCATATAGGAAGGAATCTATTTGGGGTTGAGGTGGTTCTGTTTCAATGAAACTGGCGAGACCTCACTGGGGACTTACTTAAACATCTGCAGTCTTCTTTTGATGTGGTTTGGGTTTTGGGGCTGGCTTTTGAGGTTTTTGCGGTTTGCTCTTTTCTGGACCTCTCTTCTCTGCTTTCGTAACCAGGGTCTTCGGGTTTGGTGCTGGCAGTGGTTTTGAGGCTTCTTTTAGTTTGTTGTTGGAGTTCTTCCAGGAATCGATGACGGCGTCTTTTGTGAGTAGAGTGGCTCTCACCGCTCTTCATGCATTTGTATTCTCTGTAGCGGAATTTCTGGGCGTAGCCGAAGAGTTGGCATTTATGGTATAGAATGTATGTCTCTTTTTATTTTCAGCAACTTTACTACGATGATTATTTGGCAGCAACTTGTGATGTTGTAGATCAATTTGTAGTCTTTTTCCAATTTATAAGAGCGAGTGGGACTAGTTTTCCGCCTCTCTCTATCATTCTGGTGACTTTTACTTGGTTGGGTAGCTTTTTTCTTCACGACCATCTTTTACCTCATCGTCGAAATTCTCTCGGTGAGGTTTGACTCTCGACCAGTTTTGTTGTTGTCTCTGGAATTGTCTCTTCTTTCGATGATCGAGGTTCGGTTGTTGTTTCTGTTTAACTGATTGCCTTCTTGTGTTTGTCGTTTTCGGGGGTTTCTCGACGGTTGCAGCTGAATCTTCTTTACTGTTTTGTGTTATATTCATCATATTCAGTGTTGAGATTTTATTTCTAGGTGTTTGGATGGATTCCAAAATAAGTTGTCATAGTTCCTATTCTTCTATATCTTTTTTTTCCGACTGCATGTCTTTGCCTGACTTCATGACTTCATTACGTCATCATGACTTCATGTTGCAGGTACACACTATATCGGGGTATGTAGCCGGGGTTCTTTGTCTTTCTCTCTCTCTCTCTCTGCTTAGTCACGGTGCGGGCACTGCGGGCAAAGTGGTGGGTCGGTTGTGGCAATTTCATTACAACAGATGTCTTTTTTAATATTTGGAACTGTGTTATATTTCCAACATTAATTTTTTTCTTAAATACCAAGTTGTGGATATTTTCACATTTTACAAGTTTTAGGGGAGGTGTCTTGATTTGATTACATACTTTTGAAATTCTGCATGGAAGACTACAAAGAAGGAATATCAACTCAATTTCTTGTCTAGATTCCGCACAGAGATAAAATAATGTTAACGCCACTATAGAAGTGGTTTAAATTGGTAGATGGAAAAATTTATTACCAAGAGCATGCTCAGCATGCAGAAACGCAGGTAAATGTATTCTGAATACATTTTACATTTGCTTTTGATCTCTTATGTAATACCTACGATGTCCACATCAAAGTAATTGTTGTCTTACAAAGAACGTAAATGAAATTATTCTACAAGTTGCTTTAGGTACTTGAGTTTCCATTTATTTACGTTAATTTTAAGAGTGGAGGTTAATGAGAGTTTCCTTCGTTCTAGAAACATTTTTAAAAGCGTGAGCTTGGCAAAAATCGATTATATGGGACAAATTTAGCTAATCATTTATTAAATTAATAATTTAGTAAGTGGTTAGGTGATTGCCATTTTGAGTCTAAACAGAGTTGGGTTGGTATTTGTCCATCAGAGTAGGCATTTAAAGGGGAATTTTAGGACGGGACAGCTCTTGACGAGAGGTCCAAACTAAATTATGCCTGTATCCTTCTCGTTCATATCCATTATTAGAGTGGTCGAAGTTGGAGCCTCGCCTTCCCCAGAGATGGGTTGACAAACAGACAAATATCCATGCTCTGTTCTCGTACCCTTTAATACTCCAGCCAAACGTCTGAACAAGAGACATAATTTTCAAACTTTACTCTGTGAATTATCCTCTTTATATTCTCCGCTGGGATAACATTTTATTTCGAATGACTTTCTTTCGTCATTCCTGCGGCATTTTATGAGGCATGAAGGGAATCATTTTCACATCAATGTCTTTATTTTCCGTATTAATCTTTATATTGAGAGAGAAGTATTGACGTATTCAGTGACCTGAAAAGTCCAATAACATGATTCTGTATTTCCGCCGGCCAAAAGGTCGTTTGTCTTGGAAATGTAAAATGTCTTTTAGGATCTTATTGTCAGGAGACGGTTGTGTGGAATTTTCTCTAGCAGTGCTATCACATGAAAGTCCTAATGCAAGATTCCTCACAGATTCGCGGAAATCTCAGAGATTCGCGGAATTCTCGTACCGAATTTATTATATAGCGCCATTAAGATTTGCGTCTTTGAAAGTCTGATGAGAGAAACATTCTCTAAGCTCTTCATCTGTTTATCACTTAATTCTCTATCGGCGACTTAATTCTGTTTATCTGCTGCTATCTGGTCTATAAAGTGAGATACTTTAATTGATACAAACAGATCACAAAGCATTAAGTCCCCGCAAACAAATGCAATCGTGCTAAAAATAAAATTTCCCCATAGGGTTTCGTTTCAATTTAGGGCTTGATTAAGTTTAATTAAAAAGTCAACAATGAATATTCACCGTTGGTGGAAGGCAAACGCTCATTACATAAAACTAATTGTTTCAAATATTTAATTTGAGGACACTTCTGTCAAGAATTATCTCGCTTGTGTAGGATAAATAAAAAGTAACCGAAATAAAGATTTATCTTGAATATACAGGATGCTCAGTTTATGAAATATAAGAAACTATTACACACAAGATCAATAAAAGTGCTTAATGAACGTTGTTGAACTGGAAGGGGAACTTTGAAGGATACCAAATTCGATCCCCCCCCCCCCACCCCTACGGATGGAGGGGGTAGTTTCGCTGGTAGTGAATGTCGCGAAAGTGAGGCAAAATCG
Source organism: Malachius bipustulatus (assembly GCA_910589415.1). Taxonomy (NCBI): domain Eukaryota; kingdom Metazoa; phylum Arthropoda; class Insecta; order Coleoptera; family Melyridae; genus Malachius; species Malachius bipustulatus. The sequence continues at coordinate 34,963,688 of OU342634.1, read as the reverse complement.
TTAAAAAAATTTAATTTGATGGTTAAATAGCGAAAATTCTTGAATATAAATGATGGACCACCCTGAATAAGTTAAAACACAATAATTAATCTCCGATTATTATCGTTATGTGCCCGATATGGGTTTTAAAAAGGCAATCAATCTGGAATACAATGTAAGGGGAAACGTTTTATAAAAAATATTAAGCTTTATCTATCTATCCACTTAAATACCTACTCGAAAATTAATGATGACCACTCTGTATATTTTGTCAATTGCGCCCATTTAACATCCACCAAATATCTCCCACGTGATTTACGTGCCGTGATTCTGAATTCTGAGTGGTATTGTATTTGTTGGCGTACAAATCAAAATTAATAAAAGCCGATGAGATGAGCGAAATCGGTTGACAGTTATTATTTACATTTATGCGGTTCATTTCGATTTTGTTCGAAAATTCGAAATTCCACGAAGTGTTGCAGGGGGTTTGAATTACCATAAACGAGCAAACATAAAGCGTTCAACTTTTGGATGCGGAAAACTCTTCCGCAGCTTCTCTAATTCAGAATCACGGTTATTCATAACAATAAAAATCGTCAGTGGTTTCCAATAATTTTTCCGCCTGCGAATTTGAAGCGAACTCCGGATCGAGAAAATAGTTATTTATTGCATCGGTAGAGTGGAGAGCTGGCCGTGGAATTATTTCTCTCGCCTTTGATTGAATCAGCAAAAGTCAGGTTAAAAGTGTGAAGGCCTACAAAATCGTCTTCTTTTAACTTTCTTACTTTCTTAGGAAAGTAAATATATCGATATCAGTAAGTCTGTTCATTACTAGCAATAAAAGAGGATTTTTTTTTTATTTTACACATCAGTGGTGAAATGGATCGCACCTAGGTAAGATGATAAGGAAAATATTTCCTTCGCCCTCATTAAATCAGCCCAAATCTAAAAAGCAAACAGTGCAAGAATTAGGTAAGGTAATTAAAACACAGCTTAGCGCCGTTACATCAATAAAACGATTCCTGCCAGCTTATTAAATATTCATAAAATAGAAGCGCTCTAGCTAGTGGAGTTCCAGCACTTTTAACAACATCGAAGAGACGACCACCGCAAGGGTAGATAAATATTGCCAGATGCCTCTATGAATACACCCCGCGCCGATTGAAAGGTTGAGCTGACCTAGAAACAGACCGGATGAAGGAATGTGAAATCATGATTCAGACGATAAACCTTTGCAGAGACAATGGTAACTCGTTAGGTATCATACCTACGATAATGAAAATTACACCAATCGATAGGGCGAATTAATAAACTGCAATAGCCGAAAATTCGCTGCGGTCCCGAAAATGCAAGTAGGTGAAAATGCAAAATGAAGATGGAACCGGTGCAATTATAATAACTAGACACAATGGAAGGGTGCAGAACTTGCACCCTTCTGATCGTCTGTGCAGATCGTGCAGATGGGTGCAGATCGTCTGTAACCAACATGGTTGTATTCTTTAATTAATTCAAGCAGTTGCTTGAAATGAAATCAAAGAAAATAGAAAAAGGAAATTAGGCAAGGAAAAACGTCGAATAGGCAAACAAGACAGACATTCCCGCCATATCCCGGGTAGTCTGTAACCGACATGGTTGTATTCTTTAATTAATTCAAGCTGTTGCTTGAAATGAAATCAAAGAAACTAGAAAAGGAAATTAGGCAAAGAAAATCGTCGACTAGTTAAACAGACAGACATTCCCGCAATATAATACTGGGTCGTCTGTAAACGAAACAAAAGCCAAGCGAAATAATAAGAAAGCATAGGTGTGCAAAAGAGTGAAATCCGAAATGGATTGGAGTTTGAAAAATGCATGAAAGGGATCTCTCTTCGCTTTCCATTTTTTTGTACTCTCTATGCAAAATCACAGCCCATCTCGCCATTCACCATTTTACGCCCTTGCAAACGAATTCTCTCGTTCATCACTCGCTTTTAGACATCTGATAGGAAATCCACAGTTAACAACAAGTCTCCGTTAATTTCCCCGCTTTTCCGAATGAAATTCGAATCCGCCGAAATAGAAAAAAATCTCAGTAGGTTCTTTTGCGCATCCGTTTCGGCCATAGTAATCCTGGCACACCTCAATCAAAGAGCAGGGGTAACTACGGTAATTACGGTAAACACAACGTAGGAAAACACAGCGGTCCTATTAGGGGAAACCCAGAGGTAAATAGACGATCACAGTGGCTTTTCGCAACAGACCAACGGGCCCGGGTCTTCTCCGTTACAGTAGGTACCTACAATATTATTATAACGAGGTTATCCCTATTCTCATACTTAGATTTATTTCCCATTTATGACCACCAAGTTTGCATTCGTCGTAATTGGTTATATCTACAAACTGTTTAATCAGGATACACTCATGATACAATAACATAAGAGATATGAAACTATTCGATCTCATTTTCGTCAAGTCGGCGCAATGACGTCACCGGATCTCATCGGCGCGGGAAATTTGATTTACATTAAGTTGTGCACGGGAAAACTCAGATTTTTAAGGCTTTCTTTCAAGCGTTTATTAAGTTTTACCTGCATACACTCATTTAGCAAGGCCGTTTGTATAAAATACTATCACTTTCAGGTGTAAATTAATAAGTGTTTTAATTACCTCGTAGGTATCAGGGCATGATAAAATAATACGGTAATAAATATCAGACAAAAATTATTATACAGGGTGATTCATGATGACTAATGCGACGTATTTAAATGCCAGGTAAGAAACATCAAGGCAAGTCTAAATCTATGACTTTTTTTTCTGTCAACAGGTAGATACAGAGTGTTTTATGTTTGAGTTTAAATTTTGAACGGCGATATTTTTTCAACGGGCGGATGAAATCCAAAAAATTTAGCAAAAACACTCACCAACGCAGTCACCTATTGAGGCACTTCAAGATGACCTATCGGCAAATGGAAAATCCAGGACCGTACTTGAAATGAAATAATTTTCACTTTTGGCAGAAACGCACATTTTCCAGAAAAATGCTATGAAATTAACTTCTTAAATCGAACGGGACACTTAGAACAGTTTTACAAAATGTGATCAAAATAGGAACTTCCTAATTCCTCAAAATTCATTGGAAATCATTTCGAAAGCTGTCATACGACACATTTCAGGACCAAAATCACTGAAAAGTTGTTCAATTTCTTTGAAAATGATCCCGGCCAGAAGTCCCTAACCCTTTCCCTCCCCGTGTTATCGATAAAAAAAATCCAGTTTTGTAAAACCCTCCCCTCTCCTCCTAATCAACGGACAGCCAGGCTGGACTCATTTTCAAGAGACTGAAAGAATCTTTCGGTTGTTTAAAAAAAAATCCCCCCCTCCTCCCTTCATGGTGAAATATCTAGCAATTTTTTTTTCATTTTTTGTTTCCGCTATTTGTTTATTTTGGGAAAAAAAAGATCAACCGATAGGCGGCTGACAATTCAAGAAAATTAGGTTTTTTGCTGCGCGATATGAGGAAAAACTGTGGGAGTTATGCCCGATTTCGTGTGTTTTAGGTTCCCCCTTCCCCCATTCGCACCCAATACTCCGAGCGCACAAAAAATAATCTCGGGAAAAATAAATTCACAGGAGTCAATTTTTTCTGTAAACTCATTACATCCCCCTGAATTATTCCGTCCGTTACTGCCGGTACGAACTAAGAACCAAAACGGCAATATCTCGGCGAGTATAATAGATGGATTCGCTATTGCGCCACCCCAGGTTGAGCGCACACTCGCCAGATCTCGGATTTTTTACCCGAAATTTTTTTGTCCGACGACTCACAGCTAACATGGGGAAAAACCTCTTTCCCCCTTTTTTAAATCTTCTTTTCTCCCAACCTCCAAGAGTGGCCCCAAATCGGCTACATAACAAGAGTGGTCCACTAAAAAAAAACAATTCAGTAAACCGAGTGTCGTTTTTTTAAATTCTTCACGTTAAATCTACACTACTAAATAGTTATTTACATTACAAGTACGAAAGTTCACTTTTAGGTGCGAGGTCTTTTGAATAGTCGAGGCGAAGCGTTAGCGTAGCCGAGGGTATTTAAAAACTCCGAGCACCTGAAAGAGCTTTCGTAGCGTGTAATGTATTAAACTTTTCATTCTCCCCTTGCCATATTGAACCACGGATTAAGAAGAAATGAGTAAAATAATACAATTCAGTGACAACAATGGAATTGTTATAAGGTGCCATGTTTTTAACATTACCATAGTAACGATAGTTTTAAATTATTAATTCATGACACTGTCAAGTTTAAAACTCTGTACCGCTATAATTTTAGAATCTTTGATCGTAGTTTAGTTCAAAATGAATTTCATTCAAGAAGCTGCAAATTCCAGTAAATCTTTCTGGAACATACAATAATAATTATTTGTATGTTCCAGAAAGATTTACTGGAATTTTTTATTGCATTTTTACATTTAATTTTCCATCTAAATAAACGTTAATCAAACTGACATTTCTACTTTTTTGTCCAGGCCACGAAAGTTTTTCATAGCTAGCAACCACCTAGCAACCTATCACCTAGGATGTTTTACTTTCGCTTTCGGTTGCCTTATCAAGACAGAAAGTTACACTTTCGTAAAGGGGAGAATGAAAAGGTCATTTTCTCGCACTAGATACATAAATAACTATTTTTAACTCATATTAATCGCAGTGAAGCCAAAAACTTCATTTTATTACCTGCCTCAATGTGTGTAAATAATATATCTGGTCTGGTAAGAGGAAATTCATGGATGCAGCCGATGTAACTCCTGCACGTGATAACATTATTTATTATTTACCAGCTTTCACAAAGTAGGGCAGAGTTTGTTTGCATGTATGTACGTCATATCGCAGTGGTGTAATATTTCTTTATCCAATGGACATGGCCATGTACCGGATTCAAAGCTTGAATAGACACACGTGCCGCCCAAGTCGTGTTCGTTATAGTGCAGAGGCACTGGACCAAATGGGGGTAGGTCGAAGTTAAGTCGATACTCACACAAACATTCAGGAACCAAATGTAGAGAATTGTATCTTTCATGTTTATTTTAAGACGATTCATGTTTGAAGCGAGTAATACATCCTAGGCCAGACCACCTTAGTATAGGTTAAAGGTCGTAGGTAATTATTGTATGAAAATTCAGGAGAATGAAGTCGTTTTTGACGCTAATGGCTAATAACATGATTCGCTCAGCAAGTTCAATTATGGCCATAATCTTGAATGGCATCCATGATTTTTCTATTCTATAAAACAATTTATTATTTAAGTCTTGTAGCTAGTTTGATTTCCAATTTTCTCAGATTAATCAAACTTTGATTATATGGAATCAAAAACAAAATTAACTTAAAATTTTTCCGACAAACGAATCACGTAGTGATGAATGGGTGGGTGGGGGGGGAGATCGTCATGGACATCCCAGGTTAGATTCTTCCCTCCCGGGTAGTGCCGAATTTCTATCGGTTAAAACCCTACCTAGTTGTTCATCACCATCCCGGATCCGTTATGGCATTCCTATGGAACAGTAACTCTGTCTCCATCCGTCTATTATCTGGTCTTCCTCACTCCTTGGTATTAATCATGTACATTATCTCCTTGACTATAAGGTTCAATTTTTTCCTTACACAGTAGTGTAGTAACTTCGTGATATTGTCTGGTGTTAGTTTCTCCTCCAGCACGTCTTCGTTTCGATACTGTGCATGCAAACCACCCACCACCACCACTGTATCCCTATTACCGCAGTACGACATCTCTCATTTTCGGCGCGCTTCAATCGGTGAAAGTATGTCTTAAGCAGCCGTAAAGTAGTCGTTTTTCTCCTTTTTTTGTCTAGTTACCCAGGTTTTATGATAGGTATTAACTTTCTTGTCCATTGAGCGGTTTTACTTTCCTCTTCACTCATCGTTTCTGTCATTTTCTCAAAATCAAGTATTTTATATTATCTGTTAACGAGAAGGTGAAGGAAAATATTTCGAGTCAAATTTTGGAATAAATTACTTTATTACGCACTACTTTTAGTACCCTATACCGGTTTCGGTCTACTGGACCATTTTCAGGGGTAAAGGACGCTTGAATGTAAAAGGATAAAGTTAGAAAATTGAAAACATTAAAATTAAAGTGACTTACAGTAAGCGGTGCTATACGTCCAGAAGGGTGTTTGAAAAATTGACCAATCTCATAATGCCATGGGAAACTGGACCAAAATCAAAATGACCGATAACAATATAATAAGTACATGGAGCTGAAAATAAACAAGACGAGGTCGTAAACTGTCTAAGCAGAAAAACGCCAGAAAGGGTACTCACGTGAGAATATAAAGTGGGTGAGGGCTCAAACTGGCGGTATAGAAACAATAGGTGACGAAGGGCAAAACAAACGACAGGACAACCATATAAGGGCTCGCAGCTAATGCGAGATTACTCAAAAGACATAATCCACTTCGAAAAATCTTCAAATTAAATTAGACGGTAAAAGGAACAGCAGAACGAGTTAACCTCCTAGAAGGCAACCATTTTCTAATTTATTTAGAGATGTCGATGCACGACGTCATAAAACGACCAATAACAAGAAGATATGAACTGTCAACAGAAATCACAAAAGAAAAAGAAGAAGGACCGCGCTCAGAAGTAGCCATCAATACACAAACAGCATTAAGTGGGCAAACCAGCCCCACAACCAAGTCGCCAACGGGAACAAAAAGAGGTAACGACGCAAAACTGCTTATCAGGAGAATAAGAAGAAGGAAGGGAGAGGAGAGAGGAGAAGAGAGAGAAAAGAAAGGAAAAGAGAGGAGAGAGGAAGTAGATGTGAAAAGAGGAAAGGAGGAGGTGACGAAAGGAGAAAGGAGGATATGACGAAAGGAGACGGAATGAGAGGAGAGGAGGAGGAAAAAGAAGGAAGGAGAGGGGAGGAGGGAGAAGAGAAAAATGCTACGAAAACCGGATAGGTGAGTTCAGAAGAGGAATGGATCCCTCGGGGAGACTAATGAATGCGGGAAAATGGTCTGTAAAGCCGAACCGTTACAACAATATGTGTCAAAATATTCCGTGCCATCTCAAAAAAGCAAATTGACCGTGGCAACTTAAATCTAGTGACATGAGTTTAAACACATAGTTAAAACAAGTAATGCAATTCTGTTTGGCCTGTTTTTTCCCAGGATTTCGTTTCTGTCCTCTGCCATGAGGTCGATGGGTGTGGAGCCCGCTATTACTTGCAGTGCCGCTGTGGAGGCCGTCGCGCTTATTGACCAAACGGGATCTGCTGCTGAGAAGAAAGAAGCGAATAAACTAACCAAACACCGCAACCCATCAAACGGCTTTTTTTTTCAATACCCCCCCACCCAACCTTTGGTTCTTATGTTCGAAGTGCACAATTCGTCATAAATTCTGTCAACAACTCTTGATAGCCATTCAGAGAAGAGGTTGGGGGCTTGGGAATTGCAGCAATTTTTGGAGCTAGAAGAGGACTAAGTCTACCTTATTAAAAAGCCCTTTCGTCTCATACCGCCCTTAAGAATTAATAGTGGAAAGACGAAGAATCGAGTTTTCGCAAAAAACTCGAAAACAAAAGACGATAGTCAGTTTTAGTTTTCACTATTGACGTTTTCTAAAAAAAAATTGAGGATGCGCGGGCCATTTTTTGTATCTCTTATAGTTATGGATTTTCTATTAAAAGATTGAAATTAAGCCACCCTGTCTCTGTACTATTTTATAACCAGTGGCCTATATTTCAGTGCATCGGAAAAATATAACACAACGTAGGAGTTAGTACTTTTGCAACTTTTCAAATTTTTCATGAAATAAATCGTCATAATTCATGCGTTCGATAATTTTGTAGGAGAAATTTACGTGGTTTTATAATGCTCTGAACGTAATATTACACCGTAAAATTCACTTGTCTCATTAAGTCCTCTATAAACACGCCATTTAATTATGGAACTTATTTTTCTCTATTATAATAAACTAATATAACGCGAAAATGTTCTTGCTGATATAAAATAGGTATATCTGAAGGAACTCTGGAGCATGTTTGACTTTAATTAAATTTTCCGCAAGTTGCTTACCCGATCTGTTTGCTTGCTCCTTTGAGGGCGGTAGGCAAACGCTTACGGACACACATTTCAACTAGAGGGAAACGCTCCATGAAATAAAACCGTTTACATTGTAAATGAACTGGGGCCATATCTGCGCATAAACCATTTTACGATTGATATTTACGACTAGTTTGGCTTTCTGCATTCGTGCAAACCACGTATTATATAGGTACTGACATCAAATTTTAGAGTATTACCATATTATATTCTATAGCTATTCGTTTATTTAGGTACTTATATAGATAGAAAATAAATAATGGCAAAGCATACATAAGGCCGATTTATTATAGGTGTAGATAAATGTACCTAAGATAAACAGTAGCTTTGTCTCTTGTTCGTTTTTCTGTTTGGAACTGTTTTATGGACTCTCACGTACATAGGTATTATTCCCAAACATGGAGGCTATCTCTGTGTTCAAAACTTTTTATCAGTATCTAAGAAAGGGAGTGTATAATAAATCCAAATAATCTGCCTGATAATCATTGATCTTATTGTGACTACCACCCCCCTACCCCCGATGATCGTCTCAATTTGTTAACCCCTTGACTGGACCCTTCCATTGTGGAAGCAACATAAAAACAACACCCCCGTGAATTTCCCAGTTCTCAGGATAAGTCTGTGCGAGCTAAAATAAGGAGAGAAAGGAAACAACAAAAATACTTTTTTCAATTTCTTTATTACCAGTTAACAAACCTAGCCATCAACCTAAGATAATTATGTTTTATTTACAAGTTATTTTCATTACCTTTCACTGTTGGTTTCTTAATAATTATTATACTCAAGTTTATTTACAATTTTTACAGTGCCTAAAAGATGCCGTAAACCTCCGGCTATTTATTTATTGAGTCCTTTGAATTGGTCCCTTATTTACTTTCACTTTCATTCGAATCTAGCAACAAAGCCGGTATAGAGCAATGTCGGTGTGCAGTGTTGTCGGGTTGTGTAGTTTACGTGGGTAGTTTACTTCAGTTTCAAGCTCGTGATTTTACTTTCTTCAATGTTTCCTAATTTGACTAAGTCATCAATTTGCAGGTAAGCTTTACCAAGATAAATTACCAGAACCTACAAGAGACGAAGGCAGCATCCCACTGACCTTCTCCCCCAGGCCACTCTGTTCAAGTGAACATCGGTTTTGCGCGACTTACGCAATAATAAAAACACTGAAGGCACTCTCTCATTCACGCAACTGCTGTAAGAAAATACCTTGATCTCTTTGGATCTGAGTTTACCGCAAAAGGCTATGCTCTGACATTACGGAACTCTGTTTGTTTCATTTTTTGTTTGTTTTGGTTTTATTCCTTCATTTGTTCTTATTAATGTTATAAGTATGCTACTCCAACTTTTGATGTAAACCTTGATTTGTTTGAATTTGTTGTTTGAAGTTACGAGAGGTTTTAGTTGTCAAAGTTCGAAAATGAGGTACAAATTGATACTTAACAAACAAACTAGAAATGAAATTAAACTTCCCTTGGTTAGTAAGAGTGTCTGGTTTGAAATTTAGCAACACTGCTCAATACCCGCTTGGCTACAGAAGAATGGATATCCCTGAAAACTAATGTTGAAACGTGAAGCGTCTTATTGACCTATTATACCTACTTGAACTAAACTGGTAATATTTACATTACAACATCGCAATTCCAGCTTTCAACTGGTTACAGAATTAAACAAACACACCTGTTTCCATGATTTGGCCACCTTGTTGGTCGGCTAGAAATCTTAACACCTCCGGCCCTATTGACGTATCGACGTCTCCAGGTGGCGGCATCTCCACAGGGGGTGATGGTGTGTATGCATTGGCCATTTATAATACAGTTAAGTGCGCCGATGTCTCCAGCAGAAACAGACCTCGGGTACGGTCTGTATGGAACTCAGCAGGGCAGTTATTCTTACTTATTGGTGGAAAGCGTCTTCGACGACAGACCTAGAGTGCGGTCTGTATGGAACTCAGCAGGGCAGTTATCGTTACTTGGCGGTGGACAGCGTCTTCGGCGACAGACCTAGAGTGCGGTCTGTATGGAACACAGCAGGGCAGTTATTCTTACTTAGCGGCGGTAACTCCGGGGTAGCGCAACGTGGGTGGCAGCAGGCGGCGGCAAGGGCAGGCGGCAGCAGGCGGCGGCGGCGGCAAGCGGCAGGCAGCTGGCGGCGGCGGCAAGGCAGGCAGCAGGCGGCGGCAAGGGCAGGCGGCAGCAGGCGGCGGTGGCGGCGAGCGGCAGGCAGCTGGCGGCGGCGGCAAGGCAGGCAGCAGGCGGCGGCAAGGGCAGGCGGCAGCAGGCGGCGGCGGCGGCAAGGGCAGGTAGCAGGCGGCGGCGGCGGCAAGGGCAGGCAGCAGCGGCTGGCAGGCAGCAGCGGCAGGCAGGCAGCAGCGGCAGGCAGGCAGCAGTGGCGGCAAGCTGAAGGTGGCAGGCGGCAGCAGGCAGGGTTCGCACCAGGCGCTGGTCTTCGTAGACTGGCTGGCGTTGAATAGCGGCTTCAGGCAGCTCGGCGAGATAGGTAGTAGTAGGTACTTTAGTGATAGGTAAAACCAGCAGAGAGTATTCTCGATCCACCGGCTTCGGCTTAGAGAGGAGCTGAGCAGAGAGTATTCTCAATCCACCCAAGGGTTAGAGGAGTTGGAAGCAAGTGTTTTTCAGCTCGATACCACCGCTGTTTTTATACTCACACAACCCTTTGTATCTCTATCCGTCTCTCTTCAATTCGACTGGCCGTTTCTCGCGCTGCACCCTTTTTTAGGTACCACGTCTTCAGCGCGTGTTAAAAGATTCCGTCGTAGTTTCAACGGTCGTGTAGGTGAAAGTCCAATCCATTGTTGCGGCGGTGTAAATAAAGGATTCTGGAATTCTTACTTGCAACAGGGTTTTCTTAATAAATGCCGGGTTTCTTCTTAAGTTTCCCGGACGAGGATTAGTTTATTTTTTAGGAAAAAATGCGTAACAAATGCTTACCCTGGGGGCGGTATATTACATTACCCCCTTCGTCTTATATTCGGGCGACGCTGGAGTCGCGAATGGAAGGCGGTTGTCCTAGTTAATTTTCTGGTGGCAAAAGGCATCGGCATGGTTGGCGGCGTTCTTAGTGGTAGTATAGGCGGCGACTGATACGCTCAACAGCCCGTCTCCGCTGCCGAGAAAGCGGTTCTGCAAATCCCGAAGCGGGTGGTGGTGGTGGTGGCATTAGCAAAGAGTTTGTCACGTCCTGGAGCGGTCTCGGAGGCGTCATAGGGGCGGAAGCTATCGACAGCAGGGGTAAGGTGGTGGCGAGTGCTGGAGGCGACGGCAAAAGAATGGCAGTCAGCGAAGTCGGTGTCAATAAGGCTGTGTGTTCTGAGGGCGGCGGCAAAGGCGGTGTTGATGAAGCGGCGCGATCCGGGGGCGATGGAAGGGGCGGTGTTGATGAAGCAGCGTGCTCTGGGGACGACGGAAGAGGCGGTGTTGATGAAGTTGCACGTTCTGGCGGCGGCAGCAAAGGCGGCGTAGATGAGGCGGCTCGTTCTGACGGCGGCAGCAAAGGCGGCGTAGATGAGGCGGCGCGTTCTGGCGGCGGTGGTAATGGACTGCTAGTAAGCGAAGGTGGTCTCGATGGGGCGGCGTGTGCTTGGGGCGGCGGCAATGGAATGCTAGTAAGCGAAGGCGGTCTCGATGAGGCGGCGTGTGCTTTGGGCGGCGGCATTGGCATGCTGATAAGCGAAGGCGGTCTCGATGAGGCGGCGTGTGCTTTGGGCGGCGGCATTGGCATGCTGATAAGCGAAGGCGGTCTCGATGAGGCGGCGTGTGCTTGGGGCGGCGGCATTGGAATGCTAGTCCTTGAACTGGGCTGGTATTGCTTGAAAATTGGCATTAACAGGGGGCGGTTTCTAGGCCTGTCGGGGTCGCGGGGGTCGTTCAATACTTGATTCCTTGCGACTAGGGCCTCGTCGTTCCCTTGATTACAGACGATGGTAACTACGTAATCTTCTAGGTGCGCTACCTGAATTCCCATCTTGAGAAGCTGGGCGTCGATGTCTAGGCCCGGAGTCCGCGGTCTTTCGGAAAAAGGCATTTTTCTTTTCTTGTTGTTTCTGCACTGACAGCGTTGAGATGTTGATCGCTCGGCTCGTGAACTAGTTGTGTCCGTTTATAATATTTTTTTAGATTCGCAGCGTTATAAACTCCCATCTGGCGCCCAGACTCTGGATGTTCGAGAGCATACGCATTCGGAGCGGCTAGTCTAGTTACCACGAACGGTCCTGTGAACAAAGGTTGAAATTTCTTGGTTTGCTTACTCATCATATCGGACGTAGTATTCGCTTGAAGAAGGACAAGGTCTCCGGCGTGGAACTGGATCTGTCGTCGCTTCTGTTGTTTCGACCGGTGGTCGGCCATCCGTCGCAGCGTAAGTTTCACTTCGTCCCGGATCTGTTGCAGGGCCCCGGATCGGTTCGAGGCAGGCAGCAAGCCGTTTATGATGGGTGATAAAATTCGCTCGGGTCGGCGGCCGGTGACTATCTCTAATGCTGAATACCCCGTGCTGAAATGAGGTGTAGAGTTAAAGCAATATTCTACATCGGTAATATATTCAGGCCAAGTCGAATGCCTTTTTCCTGCATAGGCGCGGAAAAATCTCCCTAATTCTCTCATGTAGCGTTCGCTGGGGTTGCTGCTGGGATGTCGAATTGACGAATAAACGGCCTGAATTCCCTGTTCCTGCAATGCTTGTTTCCAAAGCTTAGCAGTAAATTGACTGCCATGGTCGCTTAAAATACGACGGGGTTTAATGATAGGGAATAAATCCTTACTCAGTCGCTTAATGGCTGCGTTGGTGGTTGCCCTTCGTAGCGGCATCAGTTTCACATACTTGGAGAAGACATCTACAGCTACCAGGAGGTATTGTGCTCCTCCGCGTCCTCGGGGAAGCGGTCCATAGAAGTCGACAGCTACTAGATCGGCGACGTCGTCAGGGATGATGGCTTGGCGTGCTCCTTCTTGTTGCGCGTTTGGTTGTTTCGTCCGTTGACACAGGTCACATGTGCGAATTTGTTGGCCAATGTGTTTTCGCATTTTCTTCCAGTAGAAGTCCTGCCGCAACTGCTGAAAAACCTTACCAGCCCCGAAATGTCCCAGTTCCTGGTGGTAATGCCAAATCAAAGGTTCTTGCAGGACTTTAGGTACAGCTATCAAGCGCCGTGAATTCGGAGAACCTTGATAAGTGATAACGCCCTTTTGTAAATGATAAGGCGTTGGTTGATCCTGGTTGTCGCTCCGTGCAGTGGTTAAGGATCTCTTTACTGGTCCAAGAGTGGGGTCAGCTTCCTGAAGTTGGGGCAGGTTTTTCAGCAGCTTCCTTACGTTGATTTCTGGATCAACCTTGAAATGTGCGACCAAAGCGGCTGCGCCTCGTTCCTCCGACTGATCTGTGGGAAAACGAGATAGTAAATCAGATACCTTGTTTTGAACTCCAGGAATATATTCTATGTTCAGGTCAAATTGTTGAAGGAAAATCATCCACCTGGTGAGGCGTTCGTTAAGAAATCTGCATTGATTGAGGAAAGTCAGTGCTCGGTGATCCGTACGAATGGTAGTCTGAGCCCCGTGTAGGTAGATGCGGAGACGCTGGACCAGGTATACGATGGCGAACAACTCCTTCTCGGTAGTGGTGTATGACAATTGGCAGGGGAGCAAACTTTTGCTAACAAAAGCGATGACCCCCTTGGTCCCCTCGTCGTTTATTTGGTAGAGGACCCCGCCTACCCCGTACTGGGAGCTATCAGTCTCTAGATAATAGCGCTTCCTTGGGTCCGGGTGGATCAGCATCACCTGTTGTAGGAACTGTTGTTTCAGAGTCTCAAAAGCGTCGGCTTCTCTTGTCGTCCAATTCCATTTTACACCCTTTTGTAGGAGGTGTCGTAGCGGGCGGGTGTAAAGGCTGAAAAATGGACAGAATCGGCGATAATAATTGCAAAGCCCAAGGAAGGCACGGAGATCCTTCATCCTCTTTGGCGTTGGGAACTTGCTGATGGCGTCGGTTTTTTCCGTGTCCATGAGTATCCCCTTTGGCGTCAGAACGTGGCCCAAGAATGATACTTGTTGTCGTACAAACTGCGATTTTTCCAGGTTGATGGTCATTCCAGCGGCCCGAAGTTGTTGGAACACTCGTCGTAAGTGTTGGATGTGATCTGCAAAAGAGGTGGAAGCGATTAAAAGGTCGTCTAAGTAATTGTGGGTAAAATCTCGAACGTCTTGTCCAAGGACGAGGTCCATACACCTCGAGAAACCTGCAACGGCAGTTTTAATACCAAAGGGGAGTACTTTGTACTGATAAGTTCGTCCGTTGTACATGAAGGCGGTATATTGTTTGCTCTCAGCTTCTAGTGGAATCTGCCAATAGCCACTCGTGAGATCAATACTTGAGAGGTGGGTCCGATTGTGGAACCGCTGTAACAACTCTTCAGCTGGGGGCGGGGTCTCGCGGTCGTCCACCATGACTTCATTTATGCCCCTAGCATCTAAGCAAATCCTCACTTGTCCTGTCTTTTTCCTTACGACGGTCATGGGACTTGAGTAAGGCGACGCAGCTCTTTCGATAACACCATCAGCTTCCATCTGGCGTAAGGTGGCTTCCACAGCGGGTCTCAAGTTGAATGGCACCGGATAAGATTTCCTCACCACGGGGCGGTTATGTTTCAGCTGAATCTGGTGCTGATATTTATGAGTCAGACCGGCCCGGTCACTAAATAGTCCTGAAAATTCTTGCAATACCTGGGTGAGTTCCTTGGCTTCTGAAAAACATAAATTAGCTTGTTCGACCTTCTCACCGATTTTCTCGTTTGTCGTTTTGGTTGATCCGCCGGGCAAGAAGTTAGCATAGGAGTATAAGGTGTCGTCTGGAGTGACGTCAGGTATCTGATCATCGGGTTGCTGGGATTTGAATAGTACTTCAGTAGGTGGGTCTTGTTTGCAGATCAGGACTGTTTTCTTGGTTAGATTGATGATGCAGTTATTCATGGCTAGCCAGTCGGTACCTAGAATGATGTCCTTGCTAAGTTCGGGAATGATTAAGCAATTTACCGTGGTGGTAATCCCTTGGATGGTAGCTTCGACTTGTACCTGTTTGCTTATTCGCTTACTGCGTTTGCTGAATGCTCCCTGCAATTGAATCGATCGTAGCGGTAGGACAGCCATGGGAATTTTTTCTAGAACTAAATGTTTATGTAAATTTTCCGACATACAGGTTACCTCGCTTCCGGTGTCGATAAGCGCGTTGGTCCTCACGCTTCCGATGTTCAACGGGATTTCAGGGGTTTCTCCCCGGACAGGTTTGGAAATGGTTTGCAGCCGGTTGTAATTTTGTAGGAAAGCCCGCGGTCCTGGTCTGATTGGTTCGGAGATTCCTTGGTTGTATTTTCCTAGTCCTGTCCCCGGGACCCATCCCTGAAGCTTCATGATGTGCCATCCAATGTGAGGTGAAAAAAATGTTTTCTTACTTACTGGTCCTGTCTTCCCGGTGGCGGGGCTGGTCAAACTAGCGGACCCCCTTAGTTCGACCTGTTGAAGTTTCCCGACGTATTTCTTACCTGCCCCGATTTCCGTTCGGAGAGGGGAAGGTTGTTTTTCGCATATGGATTGTATCGGTTCCTCTCGATTCGAATGTTAGACACCCCCGGTCGGCCGAAATGGACAATGTCTTCTTGTTGTTTCAAAAACTCTGCAGCCGCCGTGATGGAGTGCGGAGACTTAAGGGACCATAGTGCTTGAATATGAGTGGGAAAATGTCTCATTAGACTCTTCACCAACACAGCTTCCGGTATCGGATCGGTCAGCATCTGCGCTAAATGAACATAGTATGCGAAATGTCGATGCATGGGATGTTGATTCGACCAAGCTGCGGTGTTGATCAGTTGTCTTAGACGTTCTTGGTCTTCTGGCGACCAGAAACTCTTCAAAAATTCCCTCTTGAAATTCGCGTAGGATGTCCAAGTTGGTTTGTAAATGGTCGCCCAGTTTTTTGCGTATCCGTGCAATCCTTCGATCGCTATGCCAAGTTTTTGCTCGTTGATAATGCCCCTTTTCATGAAGTATTTCTCCAACTCTTCCAGATATTGAAGTGGACCCGCAGCCCCTCTACCAGGGTATGGGTAGCTGGGTGGATCGTCGACCTGCGTGTAGACAATTGTTGGTCCCGCTGACGATGCCGTGGAGCGCGTAGCTTCTCCTGGAATGTCGTCTTCTTGAAGCTCACGTCTAGCTTCCTTACCCCTAGCAGTGATTTCCCTTACATTCCTCTCCTCAGTTGTTGCATTACCCTGTTTTTGAATAAGCATTTCAAAGTTTTTCCGATTTTCCTTAATTAATCGGTCGATGCCTGTCTCAAATGCCGTTTGTAGTGTGTTCATGGAGTCTCGCTGCTCCTGAAAAGCGTCTCTCAGCCAGTCTACTAAAGTCACTTCTTCTCTTGGTTCGTTCTCGTTGTCTTGTACTGGTGGCTGTTCTTCCCATCCTGGTTCGCCTGTTTCCATGATTTGAGTCAAGCATTGGAAACCGAGAAAAAAAGAAAAATAAAAAGAAAAGAAATAGTAATAAAAGAAATCGATTAGTTGATTCTCGCTTCTTCTTTCCCTTCTCATTTGTAGCTCACACAACTGTTTCTTATCCTGGTCAGTCACGGCACCAATGTGACTACCACCCCCCTACCCCCGATGATCGTCTCAATTTGTTAACCCCTTGACTGGACCCTTCCATTGTGGAAGCAACATAAAAACAACACCCCCGTGAATTTCCCAGTTCTCAGGATAAGTCTGTGCGAGCTAAAATAAGGAGAGAAAGGAAACAACAAAAATACTTTTTTCAATTTCTTTATTACCAGTTAACAAACCTAGCCATCAACCTAAGATAATTATGTTTTATTTACAAGTTATTTTCATTACCTTTCACTGTTGGTTTCTTAATAATTATTATACTCAAGTTTATTTACAATTTTTACAGTGCCTAAAAGATGCCGTAAACCTCCGGCTATTTATTTATTGAGTCCTTTGAATTGGTCCCTTATTTACTTTCACTTTCATTCGAATCTAGCAACAAAGCCGGTATAGAGCAATGTCGGTGTGCAGTGTTGTCGGGTTGTGTAGTTTACGTGGGTAGTTTACTTCAGTTTCAAGCTCGTGATTTTACTTTCTTCAATGTTTCCTAATTTGACTAAGTCATCAATTTGCAGGTAAGCTTTACCAAGATAAATTACCAGAACCTACAAGAGACGAAGGCAGCATCCCACTGACCTTCTCCCCCAGGCCACTCTGTTCAAGTGAACATCGGTTTTGCGCGACTTACGCAATAATAAAAACACTGAAGGCACTCTCTCATTCACGCAACTGCTGTAAGAAAATACCTTGATCTCTTTGGATCTGAGTTTACCGCAAAAGGCTATGCTCTGACATTACGGAACTCTGTTTGTTTCATTTTTTGTTTGTTTTGGTTTTATTCCTTCATTTGTTCTTATTAATGTTATAAGTATGCTACTCCAACTTTTGATGTAAACCTTGATTTGTTTGAATTTGTTGTTTGAAGTTACGAGAGGTTTTAGTTGTCAAAGTTCGAAAATGAGGTACAAATTGATACTTAACAAACAAACTAGAAATGAAATTAAACTTCCCTTGGTTAGTAAGAGTGTCTGGTTTGAAATTTAGCAACACTGCTCAATACCCGCTTGGCTACAGAAGAATGGATATCCCTGAAAACTAATGTTGAAACGTGAAGCGTCTTATTGACCTATTATACCTACTTGAACTAAACTGGTAATATTTACATTACAACATCGCAATTCCAGCTTTCAACTGGTTACAGAATTAAACAAACACACCTGTTTCCATGATTTGGCCACCTTGTTGGTCGGCTAGAAATCTTAACACCTCCGGCCCTATTGACGTATCGACGTCTCCAGGTGGCGGCATCTCCACAGGGGGTGATGGTGTGTATGCATTGGCCATTTATAATACAGTTAAGTGCGCCGATGTCTCCAGCAGAAACAGACCTCGGGTACGGTCTGTATGGAACTCAGCAGGGCAGTTATTCTTACTTATTGGTGGAAAGCGTCTTCGACGACAGACCTAGAGTGCGGTCTGTATGGAACTCAGCAGGGCAGTTATCGTTACTTGGCGGTGGACAGCGTCTTCGGCGACAGACCTAGAGTGCGGTCTGTATGGAACACAGCAGGGCAGTTATTCTTACTTAGCGGCGGTAACTCCGGGGTAGCGCAACGTGGGTGGCAGCAGGCGGCGGCAAGGGCAGGCGGCAGCAGGCGGCGGCGGCGGCAAGCGGCAGGCAGCTGGCGGCGGCGGCAAGGCAGGCAGCAGGCGGCGGCAAGGGCAGGCGGCAGCAGGCGGCGGTGGCGGCGAGCGGCAGGCAGCTGGCGGCGGCGGCAAGGCAGGCAGCAGGCGGCGGCAAGGGCAGGCGGCAGCAGGCGGCGGCGGCGGCAAGGGCAGGTAGCAGGCGGCGGCGGCGGCAAGGGCAGGCAGCAGCGGCTGGCAGGCAGCAGCGGCAGGCAGGCAGCAGCGGCAGGCAGGCAGCAGTGGCGGCAAGCTGAAGGTGGCAGGCGGCAGCAGGCAGGGTTCGCACCAGGCGCTGGTCTTCGTAGACTGGCTGGCGTTGAATAGCGGCTTCAGGCAGCTCGGCGAGATAGGTAGTAGTAGGTACTTTAGTGATAGGTAAAACCAGCAGAGAGTATTCTCGATCCACCGGCTTCGGCTTAGAGAGGAGCTGAGCAGAGAGTATTCTCAATCCACCCAAGGGTTAGAGGAGTTGGAAGCAAGTGTTTTTCAGCTCGATACCACCGCTGTTTTTATACTCACACAACCCTTTGTATCTCTATCCGTCTCTCTTCAATTCGACTGGCCGTTTCTCGCGCTGCACCCTTTTTTAGGTACCACGTCTTCAGCGCGTGTTAAAAGATTCCGTCGTAGTTTCAACGGTCGTGTAGGTGAAAGTCCAATCCATTGTTGCGGCGGTGTAAATAAAGGATTCTGGAATTCTTACTTGCAACAGGGTTTTCTTAATAAATGCCGGGTTTCTTCTTAAGTTTCCCGGACGAGGATTAGTTTATTTTTTAGGAAAAAATGCGTAACAAATGCTTACCCTGGGGGCGGTATATTACATTATATGCCCTGGGTTATGCTTGCTATGGGTATTATGATACTATTGCTGGAAATAAATTGTACCCCTTTTAGAAAAGGTAATTACAGATCAAAGTGTAAGGTCGTTCAATATATTCGCCACACATGTCGGAGTATGGGGTTTAAAATCAGTAATTAACTAAAATCTGATTAAGCTTAGCTCACACGACACTGGTTCCGTCACTGAAGGGGCGCTATGATGCAGCACGATTGTTGTTTTGATGGAAAATGACGTAACTGCTGGCTACGTTTTATGGATATTTCTAGAATTCTGTGATAGTTTAGGTCCTATTTTTTGTGGTCTTTTCTATGGGAGGTTTCAATGTTTACTAACGTTTAAATATTTGTGAACAATTATTGTGAATATTATCGCCATTTTGTAAATTGGGTTGTTAAAATTTTTCAAGGTCATAATATCATATTAGTGTACTTACTTGTTTATTCAAAAAAAATCAGTTCCTTTAAAATTGCGCTCCTAAATGATTAAGTAAAGAAATTTTTCAATTTTGACCCTCGTCCTAGCCACGCCACTGGCCTAATAACGGATTTTTTTGTTAATTTACACTAACGTAAAGTTCGCGTAAAACGTTCTCCTTCTCTCGTCCTGGTAATTTAATTTCTAAGTTTTTTTCTACCTCGCATGTACAGGGGTTAAAAAAATACAAATTTTTACGAAAATTCAAGTGGCGGCCATTTTGATACGCTTCGCCTGATTTTGCTCAAATGCAACATCAGCCAATTTCTTATGAATATCTCCCCCCGTGCATAAAAATTTTAGTCCTCCGGATTGAAAACTACGGTCTGAAATGTTGCCACAAAAAAGGTTTTTTTCTCGAACTTTCAAGACACCCTGTAGAAGTCAGGTGACTTTAGGAAACGTTTTCAACGAAAATTAAAGGTCCCCCATAAGTTCTACAGGATTAAAAAGATTAAACTTTTCGCGTACTAATTTTGAAAGATAAAGCTACAGGGGCTTGTTGAAAATTAAAGTTTTGAAATTTTAGAAAGATAAACATTTTAAAATTTTATATCTCCGCCATTTTAGTTATTTGCTTCCCTTAATTTTTCATGATTGAATTTTATTAGGATAGTTTTTCACTCTAAAAATCTCAGATCGATTACTTAAAAAAATATGCTCAGAAATTGTTATAGGAAATTAGCAATTTTCCCCTTTTACTACCCAAGTCACTGGCTAATTAACAGAAAAAATTTAATGTTTTTCCACTAACGTAAAGTTCAAAAATAACATTTTTTTCGAAAATTCAAATGGCCGCTATTTTGAAACGCCTCGACCGATTTTACTGAAATGTAACATCAGACCACTTCTTATGGATATCTTATAACACAAAAATTTTAGTCTCCAAGATTGAAAACTGCAGCCTGAAATGGGGGGACAAGAACTTTTTTCGAATTTAGAAGGGACAGCCCGTCGGTACACTACTTTTGCCCGGCTTCGTGAAACTTTACTTTCAACAACTGACTGGCAGTAACTTGCAACAACTGAAAAATTAACGTTATTTATTAATATTAATTTAATAAATTAAGTTATTAATTTTGCAGGTATCTAGGTCAATTACCTACCGTTTTATTTGAACACGTTATAATTCTCAATTTTAAAGAATCTTACCTTAAAAATGAAATCTTAAGACCAATCGAAAGGTTAGTTTCAGTTATAAGAAGAGCAATTTACGTCTTGGAATACCGCCACTTAACCCCTAAACGGTGGTTAAATCAATCCTGGAGTCGAGAAGCACTTCGTTTTATAACTCGTTAGATCGCGCTTCCAGCGGTATCTTACTTTTTACATTTGGACTAATAGTTTTAGAGAAAAATTAAGTTTTATCTAGACTTAATCTCTAGCAGAAAAGAAATTAGTAGCAGATGTATCTTGGGTACTTGTCAGTTAATTTAAATGGTCAAGATGTACGCAACTTTCTTGCAATAATACACTTTTTTTGAAATCAATCATGTTTGTCTGATTTTTCATTCATAGTATTATTAATAACCAATCGTGTGCTTCCTTTCCACAATACTCACTAAGTTGATTCGGAAAAATGGTTGTGCGTAATGAGCAGCTTTATTCCCTTTACGACGTTGTTATGGTTGCCCAAAAAAAATTGGGTTTTCAACAACATTCTAAAAGCTTAGTCCAATTTGTTTTCACTTTCTTTCACTTTCCATAGAAGTTGTGAAAGAGTTTTAGAAAGGCTGAAATTTTCAAATGGTCCAGTAGTTTGACCACAGAGAGCCACTCAATCAGCACGTCATATGTCGGAATATAATAGTCCTGGAACTCGCGGTAATTTTCATTGTCACGAGTTTGGTTTATCTCTTGTTCTATAATATATTGTTCCGTCATTCTAATTATATAGTTTCATAATTAATAATATGTCTACCATTTTTACCTGCCTGCACTCTGTCACCCATGGCAACGTGAGAAGAGAAGTTACCGAACCAGACGATGAATGGTCCGGAGAAAGGGACAGAGAGGAAAGGAGACTACTTGGGAGTAGTCTGATACACACCGAAAGATCAGTTTACAAAACGATAATTACCCGTGTATTTGTGAACATTGAAACATTAATAAGCCTTGCAACGTAACAAATTAATTAATGTACAACTACCCCTATGAAGAGTGAACTCGCCTGGACAGTGAGTTATTCGGCAAGAAGCAAGGTCAGCTTCAAACCTATTTATTTGAACTTTATTGTGGGTTTTGCCCTGGTCCTTCCCCGTATTGTAATATTCATCAATTAGTTCCAACCTCACCAGAACACAAGCAACAAATAATATTCATGAAACTTATGAACAAAATGAACCCCTGCTTCTCCTTGGCGAGACAGGGTTGACAGCGGTTTGTTGACAGCGGTCCTTAACAGTGATTGATTAAAAAGTTTGATTGATCCGTGACATTCAACACAACCACACCCCGTATGTCAACGTTTGGAAGGCTGTGTGAGTTTATTGGTGTTAACAATTATTAATACTAGGCATATTAGAATTCTCTGAGAAAAGTTTTGATTTCCTCACCATCCATGTTGCTTCGTTAGCTGAACCCGAATTAGAAGTTTGCAGGCAAAAATTTGGCCTACAACGTTTTTTTTGCACTTTTTGCCACTTTTCACTAGATATGGGAGTACTTATTCTTTTTGGCGCGCTCTACCGGCGAAACGGTTAGTCTTCCAAAAAAACCTTTTTTATGAGAAATTTATGCGTGCAAAAAAAAAGAAAGTTATGGGCCAAATTTTCGCCAGGAAGCTTGAAATTCATGTTCAGCGACCAAAAAAACTTAAAGGGTGGGAAAATCCAAATTATAGCAAAACTTTCTAAAACCCTACGCAAAGGGATTTTTTTTGACGCGCTCTACCGGCGAAACGAATAGTCTTCCAAAAAAAGTTTTTTTGTGAAAATGGATTTTCTATAGAATGGACTTTTTTAAAGCAAAAATTTTAGCAAAAAGTGCCAAAAAAAAACAAAGTTCCAGTAAAATTTTTGCCAGCAATCTTCAAATTCATGCTCAACTACCCAAAAAACACGAAGGTAGGAAATCAAAACTATAGCAAAACTTTCCGCGGAACTCCCATTTTATTCCTAATATATCTGATTTATTCTGGAAAATGTGCATTTGGATCACCATGCTCAACCAAAATGCTGCCAAGACATCTTCAATTATGGAGTCAACGTCGAATTGATCAGCTTTTGGGTATTGAATAACCTACCGGAAAGGCAAAATACCCGAAACGAAGAAATCTTGGAGATTGCTCGGAGGAAAAGTAAACCAGTTCTCAGGCGATTACTCAAAAACATTGAAGTAAATGATGGTGAGTGCATGGAATGAACATTATCCGGAAGACTTAGAAGGAATTTTCTTCTTCTTAAAAGGAATATTCTACTAAAAGGAATACTTTTCTCCTTAAAAAGAATGCATAACACCAAAATGCATGAACACATGCATCAGTAGATAAAGTTGCATTGGCTCTAAAGCCATTCAAGCAACCATTTCCATCGCGCATCGGCAGTATCAACTGTAGCGAAACATGAAGGGCGTCTGAGAACAGCAGCTGATAAAAATTACGGGCCCTTCAAGCTGAAATTCAATAAAACCTTACCTTCAACCTTTAACTCGATCCGGAAGATCAATCAAATTTATTGAATGATTTAAGAGGTGATGTACTTTCAAATTAAATAAAATTTATACTCAAAATATATAATATAAACCACTTATAATAATAATAATTACATTACGTGACAAAAAAAATCAATATAAATAAAAAATATTTTTCCCCTTAGGTATTTCATTTACATTTTACACACATTCCTTGAATCC
This sequence comes from Malachius bipustulatus, assembly GCA_910589415.1. Lineage (NCBI taxonomy): Eukaryota > Metazoa > Arthropoda > Insecta > Coleoptera > Melyridae > Malachius > Malachius bipustulatus. Next base: position 34,940,149 of record OU342634.1, on the reverse strand, counting down.
TGAATTATTATCGACCTGTCATGAATTCAACTCTCGGTCGGGGTGTTATTGAATTTCTCTTAGTGAGTCTCCATAACTGAATTTAGCTTATAGTTGCGGTGCTGCGGTGGTGCGTGCTCCCGTTGGGAGTTCCGAGGATGCTGCAGGCGACGATATCCTGTCGCAAGCAGGCTATTTTCCTTATCGAATTCAATCAAGTTACAGCTGTTCAAGGTAGACAAATAGACTAGACCCACAATACTGGCTCCGGGCTCTTCTAGGGTATGATTGTTCTGGCCTGATTCACTGCCAACATCGTTACATGGGACAGCACTTGTTCGGAATCGATTCCTATTCTTCGTCAAAAGAGTTTCACTTCTCTTTGTATTTTCTTTCCGTCGAATTATTTTAAGAAACCAATCATCGAAGCCAGCCGGGAAGGAAACCATATGTCGAAACGTCATTCTTGGAATAATTCTTGAAGAAAAAGTTACTTTTCCCATCATTCAGTCTTTGCAGGAAAATTATAACTGAAAAGTGAAAGTATTGCTAATATAACAAGACTTAGAGGGCAGACACACGTGTCAGTTATTGAAACTTCATTTTTTTAGATTGATAATGAAATTTTACAATAAATATCAATAAATTGCTCTGTGTATAAGTTTTCCTGATTGACTCCCATAATCACCCACGTAGATCAAAACGAGACGGTGAAAGCACAGTTGATAACATCAGTTGAGGACCATTATTATCGGCTCACTGATCAATCATTCAGAAATCCTTCAAAAGAGTGGAAAATAAAATTTTTACATCTCAACCATAAAGGGAGCTTTACATGATGCCAGTAACTCGTATACTTATATGAGTTACTAAAAGCGAGTGCTCGTCAAGTCTTTCTTTGCAAAGCAGGGTCTACACCGTTTGTTTCCAATACTAGAAGCCAGTGTTTCAATTGAATGAGATTTTATTCAAACCAGGTATATAACTTCCTAAATTCTTTAATAGTGTTGAGATGAATTTTCATTCTTTTAAAACTTGGTTTGCAAGTTGTGGCTGAAGATCTTCTGAACATATCATGAATTATAAGAACTGTCTTTTATGTTTTGACAGGGACATAGAAGAATCAAAGTCACTGCTATAACTTAATAACCTTCATCTTTAGCTAACTTAAATCCAAAATTCCAGTACTAGTGTTGTAGATACAATGAGTTTACAAAGTCGACAAGTTATTCGAACAATAGAACTAAAACTAAACCGAGAAAGTTTTCGCTCAACAATATCTTACAACTTTTCGAAGACTGAGATTCTCAACTAATATGCCTCGCCGAGTTAGTTTTTGTTTTTGGTAATGAAGCGGAAGTGGAAGTGAAGTGGAAAATTCAAACGTGGACGATTGAGTCTTAGCGACAATCAAAGGGTATCTGTACCAAAAACGGCAATCACCCAGGAAAACATCAATGCTGCAATAATACTTGAATTTAAGCCTAGAAGTAACAGTAGCGCCACGCGGCGACCGCCAGTAAAACTAAAACCACCGCCTAGCGAGTGTGCCACTTGAGACCGGCCAGTATGTAAACCGTAATCTATCTACATCGTGTGGCAGTCGTAACGTAAAAATGATGTATTTGAGTTGCTTACATAAATCATAAATCCATGGAGAAATTATTTGATACTTTTTTAATCAGTTAACAACAACCATTTCTTAAAATTAAACTACTTCCGGACTTGATTGTAGTACAGCTTCATAAAAAAACTACTCTTCTCTACTGCGCTCTAAAAATATGTCTACCGCGCTAAATCTACATACTCCCCTAAGCGACATGCCTGTCTACCTTTAGATGTCAGTGCCAAGTATGTTGTTAGCGCCTCCGATGCCAAGAGTGATGGAACAATAGCACTTCCAATAAATAGCCGTGATCAAATTAAACTTCCCCCGGCCGCTGCTGCATCATTCCAGAATGACACGTGATACTTTAGTATCTTGATGAGACTCGCCCATTTGACGTACAGCAAAATAAGCCCAGTCTTCTGCAGAGTGAAGGATTGTAGAAGCTCAAATGAGTCGAGAAACAGGCTACTTTCAGATCCATCACTAGATATCACCTGAAATACAGACAGCAAGAAATAGAGAAAATGCTGGCTTGACATGAGATCGTTATTGTAGGTATGTGTGTTAATAGATTATGATCGAAGCTTGTTTATTACTAAAGAAAAAAAAAGAAGAAGAGTGATATTATCATGCATTTATTCAAACAATTGTCATGCACGGACTTCTCAAAAATTTAATGTTATACTTCTATATTGGTAGCTCCCGTAAGTGAAAGTGTCACGGAGTGAGTGCGACAGCAAACGTCTACTTTTATCTCTTTTTAGACTACTCGATCATTGTGCGCAAGCGTCACGGTCTGGTGGGTTGAATCAGTTAAATCTGATGCGTGCTTGCAGGCGTGTTCAATTCTCTGACATGCGCATAGGACTCGAAGTACTTACGAGAAAAAGGTAGACGCATATATGTCTGCACCGTGATGATTTCGTCCATCTCCAGACCCCTACTAGCAATATAGCGGTATTATAGATATACATATGGTTTGGATAGGAGTTTTTGACAACCATCTTGTTGTGAAATTAAAACTGTTCCACAAGATGGTGCGCCGTCTATTTTTATATTATTCGTGCTAGAAGATAGGCTTTATTACTGTTTGCAAGTTGCCTACAAGTTACTTGAATATATTTTGAGAAAATTAGATAAAACTCGATTTTACCTTTTCAGTATTTTGATTTCAATATGAGTTTTTTTTTTCTCATACATTAATCAGTGCATCAAACAACTACAAGAAAAAATTGGTTGAATAGAGTTTTGGTGAAGTTTGTAGGTTGTATTTTATATGATGTTGCATCCCCTCTGAATCTATTTTGACCTATTTTGTTTTTTTTTCGGTAACTACTTTCTTTTCAATATTGGTGGGGGTCAATTTTTGCGTGGACGATGCTTTATTTAAGTTTCTTCTACTTTTTTTGCAAAACCGTAAATTTTGCAACGATGAAAAGTGTTGAAATAAAATTAAATTCAAAATCTTCCTATTGTCATAGAATATACAGGGTGTTCCGTCATCGTAATTGATTTGGTCGTTGGAAATTATTGATATCTAATCCCGATGAACGATATGCTAGTTTCATTTATCTACAATTCGTTCGTCAACGTAAATTCGTGGGTTCGAAGAACATTCAACCCCTACCCCTTCCTTCCCTTTTACCCGCATATGCAAGACAGAAGTGAGAAGGAAGACGAAACACTTGGTTAGCCGAAGTTCTCGGAGCAAGTCGCTTTTTCGTCAGACATCCTCCAAAATTCGATTTACAATCGTCACATTACTTAAATTGATCGCGTTTTAAAACCGCGGTTTAATCGTTAAATTAAGCGGTCTACAACCAAACATCAGGAGACAGAAAGCAGAGCGTAGGTCAGTAATTACTTATTCGATATATTTACTGTGCATATGTACCTACTTCTGTTTCCTTCGGGATTAAAACCCTGGTCCTTCAGCCTATAATTAAACCATTAATTGCCCCAAATTTTGGGCCTTCGCCCGCATCAAACATTTTGGCCCTTCGACCGGATGCAAACACAGGGTGCATCAGAATATACCGACAAAATTGTAGAGGTAGTAGGAGGCGTCAAAAAAACATTTTTTTATCATGAACATTTGTCCAAAAACGTTCGGTTTTCGAAATACAGGGTGTTAAAATTTATCAAATATTTCTTTTTTTTATTGAAATCTCAAACATTCTTTTGCCGATATTGTTGAAATTCGGCAGTCTTGTAAAACGAACGTAAGTTTGGTTTTTAGTTGCTTTATCTGAAAAAATTCAAATTTAAAAAAAGTCAGTGGCATACATTTTTCCTAGAAATAATATTGGTGAGGGTGTTCTCCTGGACGCCATTGGATAATAGAAAATTGAAATTATGATAAATTTTAGCACCCTAGAAAACGAAACATTATTGTAAAATGTTTATTGCGAAAAAATGTTTGTTTTGACGCCTCCTGCTACTCCTAAAAGTTTATAGGTATATTTATGACACACCCTGTAAGTATACCCCTTGTTTTTATTATTATATCTTTTTTTTCACATCATTTGATTTACAAGAGAAAATGGTTTCAAAATTACATTTTCAATAAAAAAGAGACTGTGTATTATGTTATTTCGACTTGTTCCATGATGAGAGTTAGGGAAAATGTTCATAATGATGATATACTTGTATTGTCCTCATCTCAAAATCGCATTACATGCCATTGGTGAGTATATGAAATAAAATAACAAATAAAATAATGATCTGATGTCCCTCAAGAACGAACATGTGCCAGGGGTTGGACAACTGCGAAATTTTTTATTTTATATTTAATTTCATGTTTAACCTTCATCTAAGGAATTATCGGCTTAAAATAAACTCGTTGTGGAGCTTTTATGGTGGATGATTTCTAGTTTTTATGTATTAGTAGAGTGCAGAATAGGGTGAAACGTGTCACCCTGTGGGCCTTTCAAGATTAAAAGCTGCGACCTGTGGCAAATGGAAGCTTATGTCATTAATATAGCCCAAAAAAATTCGTCCAGTAATCGTCCTGTGCAAAAGGGCGCTATCCAAAATTTTCGAGTTTTTTCTATAAATCGATAGTATAGAACTGATACAAATTTTTGGTATTTTTTCCACGCAATATTTTGTAGCCGTTTGCCTGTAAAAAAATGAAAACCGATCTTGAAAAGCGTTGGCTCTTATGGAGCCAGGCGGTCTTCAAGAAGCGATATCTCCGTTCGAAGTGGCTGAAAAATTAATTCAATTTTAATACTTCGGCTGTTTATCAACGATTATCTCAAAAGCGGCAACTCTGATCGAAAAATGATCTTATAAATAATTGTTGCTCCACTATTTGTGATTAATGTGGTCTTATTTTCATAATTTTACACCTAATAATTAATGAGAAAAATTAATAATTGTAAAGCGATGCATAATCAAGACGCTCGAGTTCTCGCTCGAACTGTTGGCCAGCGCTCCAACTGCCGATCACCCTCTCTCACCCCGCACTTCCCCTTATCCTCGTAATACGCCAGGATAGGTGCATAATAAGCGCGGCAAGTAAACTTATTTGAAAATATTATGGCTCTGTTTAATATCCATGAAACGTTATTTCTTGTAAATAATAGGTAAATATACAGGATCAATTAAATTTATTCCAGGTGTTTTCTCACAATGAAGATAATTTTATATTATACATATCCATAAATACTATTTTCAGTAAAACAATGGAACAATCACTTCTAAATGCATGCAAAATTGGGGAGGAAGCATTGATAAATTTTACTTGCGGAAAAAGAAATGAGAAGAAGTATACATTATAAGGAAATTTTCAAACATGAGCTAGCAACTAACATATCCCATGTCGCTTGTTGCAAATGGTATGTTTAGCTACACCCTCAAATAAAAGTGCTTTAGGAGAAATAATGGAAAGCTACAGTACAGAAGAGAGAAATAGTACTTTTAACAGCAGTAGCGGTGAAAAAATTTGTCACATATTTGATGACATGTCTGTAGTTCAGAACCTGCGTAAGCCATAAATTCAAGAACATTTGGCGATTATTCCAAAATATTCGCAAAAATAATCTTCAAGCGTGACATAAAATCACAACGTATAGACCTCCTTCCTATGCAAGTCAATTTGTTTTTTTTTTTACAACCACACCACCTTGCTGTACAATCTGAAATATAAGCACAGTCACGAAGAAAAAAGCATTATGATATTATTATTATGTTTGCATACCTTTTTTACATTGACACGTTGTTAAAAATTATGTCATTTTGGGAAAACTTGTTCATGTTTGGAAGACTACAATGATTCGATTGTCGGCGAATTCTGTGTAGTCTGGTAAGTACTGGACAGGTCACAGAGTATTTAACCAAATGTAGATTTGATAATAAATGTACGAAGGCAATGTTGATAAAGGCTGTCTTCTGTTGGGGGGAGTTTATCTAAAGTTTTAGAAGCAGCTAATAAACCTCGCAGATGATTTATAGAGGTTATATTTTCGTTTTTCGTATAAAGTTTCAAGACAAAATTGTGAACATTTGAGAAAATTATTTTGTTCCATGTCCCTCCAAAATTTTCCAGTAGATAATCTCATAAGTTAAGTACGTTTTCCAGCAAGTTTTTTTTCCCAAAATCTGCAAATTGACTGGTTGTATCGCACCCTGTCAGTGCATGTAAATCTGGGAGGTTTTTAATCAGGCGTGTTGGTCTAAATTGATTTTGTGTATGGTGTATGGGACTGAACCGAACACCGCATTTTTTCCCAACCTTCATCCACATTTCAAGAATTGAATGTTCTCTGAAATGTACCAGTAGTATACTAATACATCAGTATCGTTACCCAGCATTTTTTGCTGACAGAATGTGCAGTAAAATTCTTGTATCTGCTTTCTCCTGATTTGAGATCAACAGGTCATCATCCAAGAAAAAATTATTACTTTTATATTGGTAAACATCAGAGAATCCACCACTTGTTACAAACTCTATATTCTCTTTCGCTGAATGTTTTAATGCCTCATTTGACAGAAAATTGGTCAACTGTTTTTTATTAAATGTTGAATTGATAAACAGATTTCACTGATGAGGCAATGGAACGCTTATTCCAGTATCGATTATCTTATTTATTGAATCTGTGCCACCTCTCTTCATTCGAGTTGCATTTTTGACTGAATATTTTTCATAATGATCGAATACTAGAAAGAGGTCTATACGTTGTGATTTTATGTCACGCTTGAAGATTATTTTTGCGAATATTTTGGAATAATCATCAAATGTTCTTGAATTTATGGCTTACGCAGTTTCTGAACTACAGACATGCCATCAAATATGTGACAAATTTTTTCACCGCTACTGCTGTTAAAAGTACTATTTCTCTCTTCTGTACATACTGTAGCTTTCGATTATTTCTCCTAAAGCACTTTTATTTGAGGGTGTAGCTAAACATACCATTTGCAACAAGCGACATGGGATATGTTAGTTGCTAGCTCATGTTTGAAAATTTCCTTATAATGTATACTTCTTCTCATTTCTTTTTCCGCAAGTAAAATTTATCAATGCTTCCTCCCCAATTTTGCATGCATTTAGAAGTGATTGTTCCATTGTTTTACTGAAAATAGTATTTATGGATATGTATAATATAAAATTATCTTCATTGTGAGAAAACACCTGGAATAAATTTAATTGATCCTGTATATTTACCTATTATTTACAAGAAATAACGTTTCATGGATATTAAACAGAGCCATAATATTTTCAAATAAGTTTACTTGCCGCGCTTATTATGCACCTATCCTGGCGTATTACGAGGATAAGGGGAAGTGCGGGGTGAGAGAGGGTGATCGGCAGTTGGAGCGCTGGCCAACAGTTCGAGCGAGAACTCGAGCGTCTTGATTATGCATCGCTTTACAATTATTAACTTTTCTCATTAATTATTAGGTGTAAAATTATGAAAATAAGACCACATTAATCACAAATAGTGGAGCAACAATTATTTATAAGATCATTTTTCGATCAGAGTTGCCGCTTTTGAGATAATCGTTGATAAACAGCCGAAGTATTAAAATTGAATTAATTTTTCAGCCACTTCGAACGGAGATATCGCTTCTTGAAGACCGCCTGGCTCCATAAGAGCCAACGCTTTTCAAGATCGGTTTTCATTTTTTTACAGGCAAACGGCTACAAAATATTGCGTGGAAAAAATACCAAAAATTTGTATCAGTTCTATACTATCGATTTATAGAAAAAACTCGAAAATTTTGGATAGCGCCCTTTTGCACAGGACGATTACTGGACGAATTTTTTTGGGCTATATTAATGACATAAGCTTCCATTTGCCACAGGTCGCAGCTTTTAATCTTGAAAGGCCCACACATTTCATTTTTAAGCGACTTTTGAAGCTCCGAGCACTCTACTATATGAAGGTACCCGTTCAGAGGGAGCCCTAAGTTCCCCAAGACATGGATTCGGCGAGATCTAGGTCAGGTCGAGATAAAACCCTTATTACAGCTCCAGTCCCCCATTCCCAGACTCTCTTTTATCCTTTCGTCGGATTATTGAGGAGAAAATCTCGCGAATTCGGCTTTGTTTTGTTCTAGTTACATTCTATTTCCTTATTGTTAAATATCATGGAAATTGATTTTTGATCAATAGCTGTATTCGAAGTCGTTCGCTGAAGTAATCATTAACTGCGATTTAAAACGTTTCAATCTGATTGAACTTGGTGTTCGGTTCGAAATATGACTGACTCCTTTTCTCTTGTTTGAATTAATTCGTCTTCGAAGACTCCATTATTTATGTCTTAATGTATAAATTAATCTTAAAGTCACAAAAAGCTTCCATCGAAATATTTACGTAATGAACGGAAATATGTATAAGGAAATGACTTCTTGTCATTTTATCACTTTTGTGATTATTGAGCTATTGTTGAAGTCATAAAGTGTGATTGTTCATCAAGTAGACTATTTCATTATATTTCTTGGACGACTTATACCCATCAATAAATTAAGTAGATATACCTAAATATAGCAAGACAATCGTAATTTTGTATTTAGTATTTTGTTGTACCTACCTACCTCACTGGTTAAATTATCTCGCACTTCCTTAAACTATGTTTAAACTGAATTTATGTAAATTATCATTAAGCTTTCGTAATTAACAACTTAGCACATACATAGCGTTATTAGCGGTTAGAGCTAAATAGTTAGAATTGCTTTCATTAATTATTATTCTTCTCCAGAAATTTACTGTTTTGTGAATTAGAGCAATCTTGTAAGCAAGGCTTATAAATACATTTCTCATTACATTTCCTTAGAAATGCTTACAATACCTAAGCTAAATTAATCGAATTCCCTCAAGTATTATTTCTTCAGGAGTACTTGTAACGTATAATTACACGTTGGAGCTAAAAAAATCAAGATTCCCTGACAATTCCCTATTTTCTATTAAGATATATCCGAAATAGGCATATTTCTTTATTTAAATCAAAGAATGGTACAAGCAACGCCATCTCTTGTCATATAGACCTACCAGTGGTAAGAAATCATGGAAGATACAGTAACCTTTCGTTACAGCAATATTGCAGATTACCTGTCCGGCTGTATGTAATCCGGCGGGAATATTTTGAAATCCCATTCCCTGATTCGCCAAAATGTAGTCCACAATGCATTCTCTACATGAGTAGAGAACATAATATCCGTCCTATAACTAGACATTCGCCTTTTCATTTGCTTTCGAGCTTTTGACTGACCAACGGCGTTGATCTTATTTGATTTTAATATCGTTATAGTTCTTTTAGGACTACCTCTACCTACTTCCTAATTTTTTTTGGCAACGAAGAGTTTTCTTCGAGTTAAGACGCCATTATCTTAACCTAACCAACAACTGGTATCCAAAAATATAGAATCAATCCTTCGAGGTTCCTGACAAATTGTCTACACTGTTAACTCCCAGGACATAGCAACATTTCCAAGGGGTTATTTGTTAATCCTTTTCATTTTGGCATCATCCCTGAAGCAGCACCTTGTGACCTCGAGAACTTCCTGGACGCCCATCAGGGTTCAACTTCTCTTTTGAACCATGTTTCTTCACCACTGCTGAGGAATTGATCTTCTGTCTTCTTGACAGACAGAAACTCGTTACAGAATAGAATTGGCAAATGAGAGAACCTCCCCATTTGTATCGCTCTCTTACGAGGATCCGAAGATCTCGTTGTAAAAACAAGTGGAGTCAGACAGAAAGAACCCTCGGAGAAAAAAAAAGAACTATTCGCTGACTCCCTTCGAGGAGTCTTTCAAGACTTCCCAAACTCCGAGACAAAAGACACAACCACGCACGAAACAGTCGAAAAGTCATCCACACACCCACACAAAACCGACTTCGACGAAGTCCAAAACATCATCACACACCTCAAAAATAAAAAAAGCTCCAGGAAAAGACTAAATGGGCAGCATCCCCTTCAAACTATTCCTTGACTGCTACGTTCAACAACACAAATCTTCAACGCCTGGATCCCACAAAACCGTTTTCCGCAACAGTGGAAAAGTGAAAAACACATTACTCCCCGAACATTTCGATTTTATGGAGGGCTACTCAACCACTCACCAAGTCGCGAGGCTAACATCATAAATCACAACAGGACTCAAATACAAAATTGAAGCTACACGGGCGCCCTAATGCTAGACATCACGACATTCGACATGACAACAAGTCTGGCATGAGAGGCTTCTGTACAAAATGAAACACTCGGCCTACACACATCATTCAATTCATAAACTCCTTCCTAAAAAACAGAACATTTCAAATCCGAATCCAGAAACCGCTCTCAACTTCAAGAATCGCGGAAGCGGGAGTTCTATAAGGTTCCCCCTATCTGCTCACCACTTCAATATCTACAACGCATCCGACATCCCAAAGCACCCAACACAAAGCTTTTTTTCACGATAACACAGCCATCGTGTGACCAAACACAGAAAACATCACGAAATCACTCGAATACATATCACAATGGGCCACTAGATAGAAAATCAAAGTGAACCCGGACAAAAATCCTTTTTGGAGTCACAAAACAGAAACTATACCCACACTGATTGAAGTTTTAAAACAAGATGCTCCAGTGGGCCTCATCGGTAAAGTATCTAGGGTTCACATACGACAAAAAACTGGTCTGGAAAGACTACACACAAAACAAAATCAGACAAGCCAGTGCATCCCTTGGGCTCTACCCTCTCCTCAACCAAAATAGCCCCCTGAACACAAAAAACAAACTACTCATCTACACACAGGTAATCAGACCAGCCATTATAAACGCCGCCGTCGCCTGGCACACGCTCCCCGCCCACACAATACACCTAGTCCAAGTCATTCAACACAAAACCCCCAGAATCAGAAACGCCCCGTTCATGATGAGGAACTAGACACTAGACACAGATTTCAACATACCCACACTCAAATCATATATAGAAAACTTCACCACCTCATTCAATTAAAACTGCCGCTCAAAAACCACACACTAAACACATACAGCAGCCACAAGTAAACCACCTCAAGAAAAACTCTCTTCGCACACAACAAGAGTAAAAGTTATTAAGCCAACTCATCTTTCAGTTAATATCCTAGCAAAAAGAAAGAATTAACAGAGTTTTTCAAGAACCGATAGGAGAGAACAGCAGCGATCCAAGGATCGAAGTCTCCGGCACTCCGACGCCCATCATTTCCTCCCCAGAACATTACCCAACGTAACAATACCTGTTACCCCCTTTAAACCCGTACCCGTTCAATTTGTCCAAGAGAATCTTATTCGAGACACAGTTAAGGGCTTTACTTGAGTCCATAAACAGTGACAGCGCAAACATGCTCTTAGCCCAATCATTTTAGATTTCAGGCATAAATTCTTCGATGCAGTTTTGCTCCGCACTCCTTAGAGGATCTTAAAAATCAAAATTATTACAAATTGCCCCCAGTAGTTGTCCGCCATCTTGAATTCAGGGGGTTTGTTTTTTCTCATTATCTCAGTAGCTTTTGAGTTTTGGGCAATAACACTCATTTCCAAATTTGTGGGAAATTTAATTCTTTACATTTTATGTTTCTATTTGAGTTCGATCATGGAATCGAAGCGGGAAAACGGAATTTTGTGGGGTTGTGGGTGGTCGATGGTGAGTCTAAATCCAAAAATGCGACCTCCTATCATTTGTGGAAAAGCCGCCTTTTGGTTTAAGGGGGTGAATTTGTTTTTTGTATTTTACGACGTTAATTGTCTTTTTATCGAAAAAAGTGTAATTACTTTGCGGAGAAAAAATCCTCTACAAGCATTGTTGCTAACAATACCATCAATAATTGAGTAGTTATGTATGGTAACTTATTGAAACTGAACCTGAAAGTTGCCATATGTATAAAGATTCAGTATTCAGCACAATCATAGAAGGCAATTTGCCTATCCTATGTATGTACAAAGACTCAATATTCGCACGGTATGTATCTAAACCAAGTCTCGCTTGTCACTTTTTTCCATTCACCTGAAATATAAGATCGAATTCCTTCCCTGCTATTCGGGTTCGGCTCGCTGTTGAAGTAATGACAAAACGACGGCACATTCAAAGGTGTCAACCATGCAGAATATTCCGATTTGCTCTCAGCATTTTAAAATTTAAATCGGAATCGCAGTCACAGTCTACGCCTGTTATCTGCATTAGTGAGTGCACTTTCATTCGTTTGAAATGTCGAATAAAATCTATTTCGTTTTCCGCAACATGACATGTAACGTGACGGAAATCGGAACGCTTTGCCGGATTTTCCAAGCGAATCTCGTTCCACACAAAAATTTCAAGTGGGATATTTTATACTTCGAATCTTGTTTTATTTTCATCGTAAATACAAAATTTATACGCGCAAGTGAAATAACTTGATAATCTCTCGAATTATTATCTTAATTTCCCCCCACGGAAGGCCTGACGTTGATGTAGATAAGTTCTAAATAACTTTGAAGTAGGTATAAAGAATTTCAGAACAAGATTATTTAGGGTAGGTACTTGAATTTATATTCAAATTCCAGCATAATTAATTATTAGTATCGGAGTATTTGGCATCAGAGCTTGAGCAGGTAATTTATCATCGTCATAGATAAATTAATCATTTTGCTGTTTCAGTGTTTCTATAAACATCGAATTAGGTGGGTATAAAAGCATTGTGCATTAGAGCGATCAGCATGCCAAAATTAATTAATTATTTAATTGATTGACCTTAAGTTACTTATATATTTAGAGATGCATGCGAATTTATATAATTCATCATTTTAGCCGTGTTCATAATAATACATAAACTTAATCAAAGACTTAGTGATGGCTCGTATTATAGGGGTAGAACTTGATGATGGGTGTTAATAGTGTTAACGGTTGCAAGTAGGTATTAAGATTGTTTGTGATAAAGTGGACTTTCAACATTTTACTGTTTTGTTCACATTCCTCGGCAACGTTTTAGATGCAAGTATCACCCCTCAGTTAAATAATTATTGAGCGATTGAATTGAGTCTTTAGCTAAGAGTATCCATACCTAGTTCGAAATAGTTAAATTCTGAGATAGGCGAGTATACTTTCTTCTCTAGATGGCCAATTAAATAATTGTATATAGGAAATTGTAAAATGTATCAAACCTCTTCCATCAAATGGTTATTGAGCGATTTTATTGAGTCTCTACCTAAAAGTAGCTAGACCTAGTTCGAAATAGTTAAATTCGAAGACAGGCGAGTGTACTTTCGAAGAAGGACGGTGAAACGTATGGAGACTTGTAAATGATTGTACAAGAAATTGTAAAATGAACAAGCCTCTTCCATCAAATGGTTATTTAGCGATTGTATTGAGTCTCTACCTAAAAGTAGCTAGACCTAGTTCGAAATAGTTAAATTCGAAGACAGGCGAGTGTACTTTCGAAGAAGGACGGTGAAACGTATGGAGACTTGTAAATGATTGTACAAGAAATTGTAAAATGAACAAGCCTCTTCCATCAAATGGTTATTTAGCGATTGTATTGAGTCTCTACCTAAAAGTAGCTAGACCTAGTTCGAAATAGTTAAATTCGAAGACAGGCGAGTGTACTTTCGAAGAAGGACGGTGAAACGTATGGAGAATTGTAAATGATTGTACAAGAAATTGTAAAATGAACAAGCCTCTTCCATCAAATGGTTATTGAGCGATTGTATTGAGTCTCCAGCTAAAAGCATCTAGACCTAGTGCGAAATAGTTAAATTCGAAGACAGGCGAGTGTACTTTCGAAGAAGGACGGTGAAACGTATGGAGACTTGTAAATGATTGTACAAGAAATTGTAAAATGAACAAGTCTCTTCCATGAAATGGTTATTGAGCGATTTTATTGAGTCTCTACCTAAAAGTAGCTAGACCTAGTTCGAAATAGTTAAATTCGAAGACAGGCGAGTGTACTTTCGAAGAAGGACGGTGAAACGTATGGAGACTTGTAAATGATTGTACAAGAAATTGTAAAATGAACAAGCCTCTTCCATCGAATGGTTATTTAGCGATTGTATTGAGTCTCTACCTAAAAGTAGCTAGACCTAGTTCGAAATAGTTAAATTCGAAGACAGGCGAGTGTACTTTCGAAGAAGGACGGTGAAACGTATGGAGAATTGTAAATGATTGTACAAGCAATTGTAAAATGAACAAGCCTTTTCCATCAAATTGTTATTGAGCGATTTTATTGAGTCTCTACCTAAAAGTAGCTAGACCTAGTTCGAAATAGTTAAATTCGAAGACAGTCGAGTGTACTTGCGAAGAAGGACGGTGAAACGTATGGAGACTTGTAAATGATTGTACAAGAAATTGTAAAATGAACAAGCCTCTTCCATCAAATGGTTATTGAGCGATTGTATTGAGTCTCTAGCTAAAAGCATCTAGACCTAGTGCGAAATAGTTAAATTCGAAGACAGGCGAGTGTACTTTCGAAGAAGGACGGTGAAACGTATTATGGAGACTTGTAAATGATTGTACAAGAAATTGTAAAATGAACAAGTCTCTTCCATCAAATGGTTATTGAGCGATTTTATTGAGTCTCTACCTAAAAGTAGCTAGACCTAGTTCGAAATAGTTAAATTCGAAGACAGGCGAGTGTACTTTCGAAGAAGGACGGTGAAACGTATGGAGAATTGTAAATGATTGTACAAGAAATTGTAAAATGAACAAGCCTCTTCCATCGAATGGTTATTTAGCGATTTTATTGAGTCTCTACCTAAAAGTAGCTAGACCTAGTTCGAAATAGTTAAATTCGAAGACAGGCGAGTGTACTTTCGAAGAAAGACGGTGAAACGTATGGAGAATTGTAAATGATTGTACAAGAAATTGTAAAATGAACAAGCCTCTTCCATCGAATGGTTATTTAGCGATTGTATTGAGTCTCTAGCTAAAAGCATCTAGACCTAGTGCGAAATAGTTAAATTCGAAGACAGGCGGGTGTACTTTCGAAGAAGGACGGTGAAACGTATGCAGACTTGTAAATGATTGTACAAAAAATTGTAAAATGAACAAGCCTCTTCCATCAAATGGTTATTGAGCGATTTTATTGAGTCTCTACCTAAAAGTATCTAGGCCTAGTTCGAAATAGTTAAATTCGAAGGCAGGCGAGTGTACTTTCGAAGATGGATGGTGAAACGTATGGAGACTTGTAAATGATTGTACAAGAAATTGTAAAATGAACAAGTCTCTTCCATCAAATGGTTATTGAGCGATTTTATTGAGTCTCTACCTAAAAGTAGCTGGACCTAGTTCGAAATAGTTAAATTCGAAGACAGTCGAGTGTACTTTCGAAGAAGGACGGTGAAACGTATGGAAACTTGTAAATGATTGTACAAGAAATTGTAAAATGAACAAGTCTCTTCCATCAAATGGTTATTGAGCGATTTTATTCGCGAAGACAGGCGAGTGTACGAGAGACGGTAAAAAAATGGAGACTTGTAAATGATTGTATCGCAAATTGTAAAATGTATCAATCCTCTTTCGTTAAATATTTATTGAGCGATTGTATTAGGTCTCTAGCTAAAAGTATCCAAACCTAAACGCTCATCGATTGAGTGACGTCAATGGTTAGTGGGCATGGTACAATAACTTTCAAAAAGATTATATTGCGCTGGCATTATATATGACGTCACAGGATCTCTAACTGTCACTTTCTCATTCAGTCCGTATGACTGGCATTGAATTTAGGATGTGTGGTGTTTTAATTTGTTTATTGTGCATTTTTATTGGATACTCAGGGACTGTTGAGCATAGTGTGATGTCTACAATAATTTTATTAGCGATAACAGAACGAATATAGCACCGATAATGTGATTTTTTCGTTTTCCGAGTTATCTAGTGTGATTAAAGTAACAGCTGCATGGATGTTCTCGTCAAGACAAAATCAATACATCAAATGCCAGAGGTGTTCAAAACATTTTGAAATAAGTGATTATGTTCGTAATCTCCAACATGAACTGTTAGGTTGTACATCAGTGGAAAGATACCGGCAGATTAATGTGGAAAAATTCAAACAAAAAGTTTCTAGAAAAAAATATCAGCCGACTTTAAAAGTATATATTTCTGAAATCTTTTAGCAACGCTTCATCCTTGTGATTACCCCAACTCGATCGTTAATTTTGCTGAATTAACTCAGTACCGCCCTGTATAATAAGTTCTATTATAAGTTAAAATTTCACGCTGTTCTATAAAATTGCAACAGTCCGTTTACTTTAGTAAGTCAATATCAATCAAGAGAACAAATCTCTGTCTCTTTACATTAGGCACCAGACAGTGTTTAGTTTTGATCTCATTAACAACAAACGCGCACATCCTTCCTTTATATCATTATATATGTACACCAAGTCTCCGCAGAGCTGACAAGGGTAGTAGTTCGATCCCTAAACTATTAAAACTTAATGCTACAATATAGCATTTTGATCCCGTTGTTGTGAGCACAATGGGAGTCGGTGTGTTTGTTGTTCTCGTTTTAAGTCTAGACTGCTTAGGTACCTGGCCTCGGAAAGACTGTTTGCACATAATAATGAACTTCCCGTTTAGAGTTTCGGTCGCGTGGAAACTCTGGTAACATGTGAGCCCTATCAATAATAGCTCTGGGTGCCTCCTCAGATGAGACTTCTTCGACTTACTTCTATCTTCAATAATATTCATTTGTCTCTCGAGAGTGAACTTGAAACCGTGTTCGGAATAACTTACAGACGAGCAAACGTTAATATCTCGACTGTGAATTTTACTTAGCGGATTAGATTTATAAGCTTATGCAAGCTCATGCAAGTAAGTTTAACATTCAATACATCCTAAATCTTTCCCGTGACAATATCCTGCCTGACATTAGAAATTTATTTCCACATGAAGTTTGCACTGGAAAAGGTGCACCACATTATGTAATATTCAGTCGCAGGTATTTAGATCAGGTTTTCCAGATCGTTGGATACGACGAATTGGATGGTCTCCAAGACCGCCAGATTCAAGTTCTCCGACACCATTCAAATTCCTTTAACACCTTCAGTAATCGTTCCAGATCGTTACCTTTTTATGCAATCAATTATTTTTGTTACGATTATTTTGATCCCACTGTATGAGAAACAATTTCACGGAACACTCTGTTCAATGTCGGGTGCATAGCGCGACATCAGCGGCACTATTCGGAACTGACTATCTTTCGGCTCCCGTCGCTTCTCGATGACCGTGCATGCGCGAGGCTTTAAAAAGGACAGGCAACGTGTGGTGAAATTAGATCTTTATTATTAGAACTCAACGAACGAAACCACTAGTTCTTTCTTTTTTTTTGTTCCATTAGAATGTGCAGCCGCTAAACACTTCCACTCATTCAGGAGGAGTTCGCCCTTTTTTTCCCTTTCCTTGGATGGCTTAATCAGGATTTTCCTTTCGACCAAGAACAGAATTTAGGCGATGAAGCAAGCAGCTTAGAAGATCTCAAGGGCGCTAATACTGTCACCGATGCAGGCGTCAGCGTCGTGATAAGCACGAAATTGCAGGGATCATGCACCGGCACCAGCATCATTCACATTAAATTATCTAGGCCGATTCACATGAAGCTGCATTGAACCCACTTTTCGAGACAGGGACTAACCATCACGACCTATTTCGATAAGTAGTAAAGTAATTCAACCCTTACTTGCTGCATAAATTGCTGATTTATAATTATATTTATTTTATTTATTAATGGTATTTGTGATTATTATTGTAATTATCAATATTATGTGATTATAAATTATTTATTAAAAACTGTTAAAATTGACCTGTGAATGTTGTTTATATGTATGAATTGCCAAAATAATAAGTTAATAGTTCACTACCGAAACGAGAAACCAAAACGTAGATGGGCACAAAACCTGAACACATGTCTGCTGAGGCTCAGATTTCCTATGATGATAAGATAGTGAGAGGAACAAAGACAGAACATGTAAACGTCAGCGTAGCTTGAAACCATCAAGGATCATTGAATTGCTACTGTCCGCGCATTCATAGACGTCCGAATTTTTCCAATTTGAGGTTAAATTCCCATTTCATAAATTTCACAGCCAACTCATTACGCAACCAACAATACCCAAACATACAAATTAATTACTTTTATTACTTGTATAATAATGAAACGCCGCTGTCTTGTGAAAGCGAAAATTCTGAGACGATTTAGTTCAAGCAATTGACAATTATGACAACACGTAAAGATTCATCGAAGAAAGTATCATAATAATATTCACCTTAAAAGAAAGTAATCAATAGCTAACCAGAAGTAGTAGGTGCTACCAGAACTAGCTAAAGATCTCTAATCTTCTATCGATACTTACTAGTAGATAAAAACACGAACATCAATCTATAGTTGGACAATTATTTCTTCATAGATCTACAAATCTGTCTCGAACAGGTCTCAGAAAGTTTCTAGGTAGGTACGTCGGAATAATTATTAGTTGGGTAAACTTGAGAGAGTTAGTTTGTAACTGCAAAGTTCTGACGTAGTAAGTCTCTCGACTTGCTTGACTAAATTGGTATTTGCTGACGTGCAGTTCGTTGCGATTCTTAATCGAGAAACAAATATTGACCCTCGTTAGGGGACGATCGATTCAGATAAACCTCCATTTCAATCCTAGAAACAGTAGACGGAGAATCTCGTTCTCTTTATGGAAAAGTGAAACAACGGTCTAGGAACTGATTTAACTAAACGGGTAATGGGGATAAAATCTTTTACAAACCATTTGATTTAACTCAATTTGGTAAATGGAGTTTTGATATGCTGAGAGAAGAAAAATGGGGCCTTCATAATTTGCTGTTTACTATAATATAATATTGTTACGCGAGAAAACTGAGGATTAATTATTTATTGTTCTTAATTTAGATTTGTAATTTTTTGATATGAGTCCCTGTTAACAATCTATATAAGGAACGCATTCGGCAGGCATAGTCAGTTGAGTTAAGACAAGCGATGAAAGCTAAAATGCAAATTCTAAAAATGGTGTTTGGTATTAGATATTTGAAATACTTTTGATGAGAGTTTGGGCAGCTCTGTTATAGTATTGACTTAAAAAAATGTTTTATTTATTTTTTTCCTTCACAATGTGATAGATCATTTTGACGATTTAAAAAAAAATATGTATAGAATGTCGATTAAAGTGAAAGCTCCTATTCGATTCTTATTGAAATGTCTTGAGTACTCTCCTATAAGGTAGTTCACATTAAACCAAAAATATTACTCTACAAATCATTTTTACCGCCATCTATGTGTCAAGGTTGATATATCACGACGAAGATTAAATTTTCAAACGAGTCCCTCACGTGAAAACTGATGCATTATACTTCACGGTAGTCCAGGGCCTTTTAAGCCAGATTATTGTGGCCGAAATTCTCTAGAGGGATAAAGAATTATAGTCTTAATAATATTGTTCTTCTAATGCCTACCTCTTTCGTGTCCGATTTCGATAAGCCTATTAGCTGCTGTAATTTTTTACGGTTTAAAAGACATGAAAGGCATGAAATGTTCTCAGCTTGAGGCGGAACTTTTTTCTCGTATATTCAGCGTCTAACATAATGCATCTCGCAGTCAACATAACATTACTGATAAAAAATGAATTGGGCTTTTCGATCTGATCTTACCGGCACTCTTCTCACTTTGGCACAAAAGATCCTATCAAGTTTCGCTTTACCTAATTCTTTTCACCACATTTGCCATATTATAAAAAAGATACCATCATCCTATTGTATGCTATACCTACGTCAAGTTTTTTATAATGTTTTCACGCGAGAAATCCATTGAAAAACATATAAATCGATCGATTGACTATATTGTTCATTTATACATTATTACTTACAGGGCGTAGATTAGGGGTAAATAGAAATGAAATTAGAATTATGTAAATTTTATATAATATATTTTATTCACAAACCTTATTGAAACATCTACTGGTCAAAGTAACATAGGCTAGTCAACGTAGAAGGGTCACTTGGAAAGAAGTGTCATTATTATTATTATTACTTCTAGGGTGGTTCAAAGCCCTCGAACTGAAGTTTGCGCTAATTGCACCCCTTTGGATAATAATTAAGCTCATCAGTCCCGTCTCCCGAATGTATTTCAGTATGAGTCCAATGGGTGCTTGTTCATTTCTCTTGGTTCCGCCATTTCGGTCCCAAATATTAGAAGTCTAGTTCCCTCTAGTGCTGGGCATTCACACATTCTGTGACAAGGGATTTCATCCCCCTCCCCGCATCTCCTGCAATCTGGGTTGTTTTTCACTCCTATTATTGTGAGGTGTTTCATTAGTGGGCAATGGGCAATAATGGTCAATTGGACTTTTAACAGGGACCATCTCAGCTGGTATTTACTCAGGTTTTTCAGTTCATTAGTTTTATTCTCTGATGGTTCTCTTTTTCTTCAGGAAGTCTTTTGTTTCCCTTCTGACTTCGCTTTAGGCTATACAGAAGTTGGTTCTGGCCCGATTAAGGGTAGTTTGGATCCATTTTTTGCAAGCAGATCCGCTTTTTTGTTTCGTTTGTTGTTCTGGTGTCCTTTTGTCCACCTCAGGTTTATTTTGTTGTTTTTCTCTGCTTTCTCTGCTTTGCTAATGCTAAAGAGTTAATGCAGCTCTTCACTGTATTTGATTGTATCGTCACTGTGCTGAGTCCAGTGCTTTTAGGGCTGCCTAACTGTCAGTAACGATTTCAATGTTCCTATTTTCATAGGAACCGGCTATCATAATATGTTCCACACAGGCGTGTATTGCCGAAATTCCCGTCTGTAGCACTGTTGCTAGTCCGTCTAGGTTTGTACTAAATGTATTTCCCTGCCTCTCCCAGCAACTCCCGCGCCAACGCTATACTTTGTCTTGGATTCATCCGTGTACCAAGTGCATTGGTTGTTTTAATTTTTGATTTCATATTCTTTTGTTCCCTTTGCTGGTATTACTACCTAATAATGTTTACAAAAGTTTATGCTCTTACTCTTTCTATTTGGTCGCATGTTTAAAATGTGATTTGTTTCCAGTTGTTTGAATATTTCTGGGGCCGCTAGTGCCTCTGTCTCCACCACCAAGCGAAGTGACGGGAGCCCTAGGAGCACCTCCATGGCCGCTGGTGGTGTTGTTCTCATCGCTCCTGCTATTGTTAATACCCAAGTCTCTGTAGCTTATTTAGCTTTGTAACGTGCTCCTTTTTTCTGAACTTATGCTAGTTGCCAATGCCAGTTCACTCTGCAGGAAGTTTTTAAGGATTTTAAAGGATGGACAAAAAAACGGTGGAAAAAACGAAGACAAAACTAAGCTCCAGGTAATATGTACCATAAGCACTGGTTACAAAATTTTAAATGAATGTCCCTACCAAGAATCCAGGATAACAGACGATCTTACGATGAACGCCTACGAGTGGTTGAAGCTGCTGCCGCTGTAATACGAGAAGACGTCCGATCCATAATCTACACTCTGTAATCCCACCCCAAACTGGATCATTTTGTGGATGAAGATATTCCGAAATCTCTGGACAACCCGAAATCTCTGAAGCTTCTCTCTCTTGCAAATGATTGTGCCGCAGAAGAATTAAAGACGTGCAGGTCTTCACGTTATTTCATGCAGAGTTGGAACGCGGGAGACCTTTCTTGGGTACTGGCCACCATGTGAGAATTTTACGAACACCATTTTACGAACGATTGAAAGTCGCTATATCCTTTTTCAGCAAAGTTGGTAAAATCACTGTTCTTCGTCCGACAATTTCAATTTCAGTTATACCACTGGACCCAATTATTCTATGAATTCGAAGCAGAATTGCATGCGTCAGGGTGAAATATTCGCTGGAACGCATCGTTTGGAAGCCACAATAGGCGAAAAATTTAAAAAAGACCGAAAATTTCTGTTTTTTTTTTACTTCCTGACTCCAGCGGCGGTCTTACTTCCTGACTCCAGCGGCGGTCGAAGGACCGTGCAAACCTAGGATACTTCAAATTAACCGGTCAAAACAATAATTAGCTTTCCAGCAGTTTTTCCAAGTGACAAAAGACCTTAATTTGCCTGGCCTAATATTATTACCTACCCTCAAAATTGTCTAAGGTAGCAATCAATGTTTTTATTACCTAATGGCAGAAGATAACTCGAAATCTTTCAGTTCCTTATTTTAATGTTGTTTTTTTAGTTTCATAATGGTCTTAATGGTTCTCACTGATTGTGACTGAGTCGCTTAAATGGCCACCAGTCGGGAGCTCAATGACCACTCCGCCACAGCAGCCTCGGGCATCCAAAATATGGGATCTAAATGCTGGATATCCAAAATGTGAATGCTCCTCATTGTAACTTTGTGTAAATAGAGAGAACGATTATTCCCGAAACATCAAAGAGGTTCTAGATGCCGCTGGTTAAATAACTCTTCAGAATGGCTGGAGCATTTACATCATCTATCATAACCTTAGATTCCTATTTTAGACACTTAGCCGGCCTTCTTGTTCTCGTATAGCAATAATACAAATAATGCTGTTTAATAATAGCATGTATGCATATTAATTCGGGGAGCAGTAGGCCATCATCTACAGACATTGGGAAGCAGTTCACGTCTTGTTTCTCATAAAGAAAATAGTGCGATGATTACAAAATGGATGGACGTTTTCGTAGCTCGTAGCTGATAGCGGTATTTTATTTTAGTATGGAATTTTTCAACTTTCAAGATTTAGAAAGTTCTGCATTGTTAAAACTTTATGAGCAAGCTAAGTATTCTGAATCTAGGGACGCCATTGATGATGAGGACGATTTAATACAAGCAAAGAAAGTTTCAATTTTAATAACGAAATCCATATGCTTCATCCTAATCTGCTTTAAATACTTCAGGCATGTAATAAACCAGTAAGCGGAGTATTACTAGATGCTGATCCTTTTTTTGTTACTTCACCATCAAAATAGTATTTTCTAACTAAAACTTTTGTAATTTTTCAAGAGCAAATTATCGGAGCGAAAAGAAATGAAAGATCCGGAGGCATATGCAAACTTGATTAGAATTACATTATCAAGAAGCAAATAATGTGGAAACTTGAGATTACGATCAATAAATTTATCATTTCTTCTTGCTGACTAAAATCCTACCCATATATATGTTGCAGGAAGTCCAGATCATCAAAGCTTTGATCCTTGGCGAGGAGGAGCGGGGCCAGTCCCAATACCAGGTGGTATGCTTCGTGTTCCATGCTGGAAGAGATTCCTTCATTTCGGCAGACGCGATGTCGAAGTTAAGACAGCGCAATCCTGGAACAGTACGCGTTGCTGAAGAGGACCGAGGTCGAACCAACCACACGATGGACCGCGCGGTTCTTCTCTCCCGAGGCACGATCATCTCGCCGCATCTTCGAGAGATGTGTCAGGAAGCCGGGGAGGACGTGTACGCCAGACTGGCAGACGTCGCTGTGTGGAGCAGCATTCAAGGTTTGTTAGATATTACCTACCTATATATAGTTTTTTTGATTAAAGTATTTAGCTTTTTGTGTTTTAGCCATTTACTATCAATATTATAAAAAAAATTATAAAATCGTTTTTTAAGTATAAAAAAGTACCTTTTTTTCAAGATTAGGCCTCGTTTAGGATATATTTCCAAAATTGTGCAGTTACTACTGAATAAAACATTTTTATTGCAGCCGTAGTTTTACATTTTTTTGAGATATTTCGTAACCGATGCGTAATACTGAAAAAAGTTATTCCCTCTTTTATGCTTAAAATACGATTTTATACATGACATTTGATTTTGACTGTCCAGTTACTACAAATTATATTTTTTAGCAGCCTTAGTGTCTTTAATATTCAATTTAACAGGAGGTGCTCATGCAGAGATTGATAATATAACTCAATTTATCTATTAACTCCAACCCTGCACTAATTTTAAATTAATCTACTAAATTGAACTAAAAATATCATCAAAATGAAACAATGGTCCTTTGATCCGGATAGTAACGAAACATATTCCAAGGAGGCACCCACCTAATGATCTAGCCAGCTTTAGTTCCGAGTTAATTGTATGCAGTTGACTTGCAGTTTGGGGATGCATTATCTACACATCTACTAGGTACATCAATTAGCTGTCACAGGCATATAGATTAGTCCCTAAATAGGTCGCTACACTATATCGGCGTTACAATGTCAGTCCATAAAGCAATCAAGCTCAACTCGTGAATAATGCATGGTGTATGAATGTGACAGATTCCATTGTCAAGCCTAGTGTTTACCTGGTTTATACCAGACTGTTTCATACAAACTTTACATTCCCCCTTAACATCAAGATTTCAATTTAAACGTCATCACAATGATGTGAAATGACAGTTAGGTAGCAATTTTTTATATTTTTAGACCGTTTATCTAGACAGTTGTATTGACGTTTCGGAAATGCAACTCTTTCCATATAATAGTAGAGTCCACAGAGCCTCACATTGCGATTTTCGTTTGCACTAAAAGATTAAAAGCTGGAATCAATTTTAAATGATCCCACACCGTAAAAACAGTTAAAATCCCGAAGGCGTTAATTTGCAACATTTTAAACTTCAAGAAAGGACCTTGATGGACCTTTTGGCATTGTACGAGCTGCTTCAGGTTAATAGAACTCTTGAAAAGTGACTTAATATTTTATTAAGAGGTAACATCTAAACTACTGTAACTTTTTGTCTCAGATCTAATTAAAAAAAAAAACTTTCTGAAAATCTTATAGATCTGAGTGCTCCAATCATGGGGTATATTCCACTTTTTTGATAGGCTAATTTGCTAATTGCTTATGGATTTTGACAGTGCTCGAGGACGATTGATAATAATTAAAGGCGAGTTTCGCTTTCGTTGGCTCAGATCGCACCGCGCTGCCATTAAAAGCACACATTTAAAAGTGTACTTTGACTTTTTTTGTGTATAAAGCTATTATCCACCTAATATTGATTTAATTTCCTCTACTCATACGAAGAAGCTGATACGAGAATCCTTTTATACATCCTTGAACCAAAACGTGCACGATATTCAAGCTGTGTCATTCATTGGCTGAAAAAATAAGGACGTTTTTGTAGTACTTGCTCACTTACTTGCTCACTTCAATAACTAACTTACCGATGAAATTTGTGTAAAAATTTGAATAAAAGACAACATGTGCCTCCCTTTCATGACCTCACTGAATAGAACGAAATTTCGCACTCTTGTAAAACTTTTGAAGCAATTTGGATTTTCGTAAAAAAAAAATCAAAAATCGCGTTACTTCTACCGGGTGTGAAGGTACAGGTACTCCTTCAAAATTTGAAAAAAAAAACAGTTCTTGTGATAGCATTTCAGATCGCAGTTTTCAATCTAGGAGCCGTTTGAAAATGGCGGCAATTTGAGTTTTCGGAAAAATGGAGTAGAAAAACTAACAAGAAGTTCAACAAAACAAAGAATCAAGTTTGGAATGCTATTTTGGTAAAGTTTCACTTAGAGCTGAAGTGTATGCAGTTCGGAAAACAGTGTTGCATTTAAGAAAAAATTAAGGCTGGGTTTTATATTTTTTTCCTACGACCACTATACAAAACACTACTTTGCGCATTGTTTTTTGTGCGCAAACTAGCAGATTTCTCACGTATCCAAAACTGTGCGACAAAGTGACATAACGCATAGCCAAAAATCGTTTCCGTACAGTTTTAATGTAAACAATAGTGATGGGCGGTAACTGAGAACTCAACTGTTACTTATTGTTAATGAAATAACTATTCATTTAAAGCTTCAAGGTAATAAAATAAACACAAATGGGATAACATAGAACCCGACAAGACTATAAAATATACTCATTATTCTCTTGTGGCAGTAATTATTAAAATTTACGAGTTGATCGCTAATAACAGCATTGGTAGCGTTCAAATTCACGAACGTGATCGTGAAAATAACTCGCACACCTCTACCACCTACTAACTTCAATCGACGACGCACAGCGCCTGCGTTGTGTAGAAGTTGCATATCAATGATATACTAACCTCTCTTAAATCATTGTTATTATCTACCACGTCTGAAGCAGAAAATACACCACCTGAAGTCAGAAAACAAGCAGGTTTGTGTTCTTTGAATTTGCTACCTGTAGTTGAATTTGTTAAATAATTAATCTGTTAAATTGTGGTCGTAGGAAAAGTACTGTGTGTATCACGTGCGGAAAAGAAATTTCACACTCGTGTGAATTGTGACACTCGACTTCGTCTCGTGTCACAATTGTTTCACACTCGTGAGAAATTTTCTCTTTTCCGCACTTGTTTCACAATATACTATTATTACACAACACGTAAATGTGTATAGCTCCGTTAGAGGTTATGCAAGTCGTTTTGTCAATGTACGATAACTTACATACAGTGTGTTAACTCTGAAGACGGACCTGGCGAGACTCCTGCGTCTAACCCTGTCACGGGCGAACGAGAAGGGGTAGTAGCGAGCCCTCTGTCCTTGACCAGGCTACCGGGCATTGAACATCGAGATTTTAAGAAAGAAGCATCGACGGTGAAAAATTGAGTGTGCCATTTACATTTCATTATTTTATATGGTTGTGTTCACCTAAATTAAAGTTGATCTTCTTAAATAAAATTTACTAAAGAAAATTGATATTCTTTAATAAACCAAAATTAAATATACAGTCCACTAATAATTAACATGGTCCATCGAGCAAATCAATTAAAAGATTTAAATAATAATAATTAAATTAATAAATCATTAATGTAAATTAATAAATCATTAATATAAATTAATAATAAATCAACATCACAAATTAAAAGTGCAAGTAATAATTAATAAAGTGCTGGAGTGCCAACTTCAAGTCAAGAGAATTATACTACAGACTTCATCCTGCTGATGTGAGTTCTTTCCATATACCTACCTATTTATTTGCCTCTCTATAACTAATCGGTTTCAATTTGTTTGAATTTAATAATGTCGCTTATAATAATTCGCGGTTATACTAAAGGGAAAGTCACTCGCTTTAAAAACTATTTTGATGCAATCGAAAAAGATAAATTGAACGAGCAGGTAATCTCACGATTAACTGTTCGGCTAGAAGCATTTGAACCTCTCTTGGAGGAATTCAACGAGGTTCAGACCCTCATTGAAAAGGAAAATTCAAATAACAAACTCGAGGCAAAAGCTCAAGCTGAATTTGAAGCAGCTTGTTTAATTGAGAGAAAAGAGTTCGAGGATACATATTTTGATTACTTAGCTGATGCTAAGCGCTTGTGTGAAAATTATAATAGTGCAATTGAAATTAAATTAAAAACTGATCGCAGTAATAATAGCGGTAACGTCAAAATTGACAAAATTAACAGTAATAATGCATCTGGCTCTGACGTTGGTAGCGTACCAGCAAGTAATAACAATCATTTTGATAGTGGTAGCACAGGTGGTAGCGCTGGTGCTGGTGCTGGTGCTGATTCTGGTTCCCTATCTTCCAATATTCCTAATGTGGGGAGTCAGTCAATTCATAATCGAATAGCCCTACCTAAAATAACCTTGCCGACGTTCAGAGGGAAACCAGGTACTTGGGTAGAATTTAGAGATGCCTTTAATGCACTCATCCACTCAGATAACACTCTATCAAAATACGAAAAATTCTATTATTTGAAAATGTCATGTAAAGATGAGGCTGCTGATATATTGCAGGCTATTCAAGTAACCGATTCTAATTATACAGTAGGTTGGAGGGCGCTGATTGATAATTACGAAAGTAAGGCGCAATTGATACATGAACATATACAAGCAATTTTAAATTTACCTATTATGAATAAAGAATCTTGTCAGGATATAAAATGTTTGTATCTCGATCTAAATAAACATTTGAGGTCACTGGATAATTTAGGTGAGAAAACCGAGTGTTGGGATCGATTAATTATACAGATAATTGCAAATAAGTTTGACAGTAATACTGACAAGGAATGGCAGGCTTACAATTGGGATGGGGAACTACCTAATTTAAGTGATTTAAATAAATTTTTGAAAGAAAGAATTACAATATTAGGCAAGATTGAGTCTAGAAGATCAATCCAAAAACCTAACGTAAATAATAATCATAATTCTAATAATTCACAAAATCAATATTACAAGAAGAAGAATTTTAATAGTTTTGTGGCAAGCACAAGTAAATTTAATTATTGTAATTATTGTCACAAAAATGATCACTTGATATACAGTTGTGAACAGTTTTTAAAATTGCCAATAAATTCAAGAATTTTGGAAGTTAAAAAATTAAAACTCTGCCTAAATTGTTTAAAAGACAATCATTTGTCTTGGAATTGCAATGTGCGCAAATGTATAAAGTGTAACAAACCACATAATAGTTTATTGCATTTAGATTATTTAAATACAAGTGATCAGGGTCGATATGACAACGTTGCAGTCGACGAATCTAATAAACAGGGCATAAACTTCGACCAGTCTACTAGTTCTGCTACCAACTCGGAAATAATACGAAGTGGAAGTAATAGCAGGAATTCAAAAACTGTGAATAATAATAATTTCGCCCAGGTGCAGGATCAGAGAGTCCAGACAAAGGACAAGGCCACCGTAGCTGTTGTTAACATGAGTCATGCTACATTGCAGGACGAAATAAATAGGCCGATGCAGGTTGTTTTAGCCACTGCAATAGTCCAAGTAGCTGATGATAAAAATAATTACCATTACTGCAGAGCATTACTGGATAATGGCTCTCAAAGCCATTTTATTACTCAAAATTTGTTAAATAAATTGAAATTAAGAACGAATAGAGTTAATTTTTCAGTGAAAGGTGTAGGCGAAAATGTGAAAAATGTAGACAGCGAAGTTGAGATCAATTTAAAATCTTGCGTGAATAATTTTCAGACAAATATCAACTGTTTAATATTACCCACAGTTACTGAGAATTTACCACTACAATCATTCTCCACGAACAACTTGAATATTCCAAGCCATATTCAGTTAGCTGACCCTAAATTCAACGAAACAAATAAAATTGATATGTTGCTTGGTGCTACTCTGTTTTGGTCATTATTATGTCCGGAACAAATTAAATTAGGTCCTAAACAGCCAGTTTTACAGAAAACCAAGCTGGGGTGGATTATTTCAGGAAACGTTATTTGCGATAATAATCGGAGCGCAAATAAACGTGTTTCATATTTAAGTATCAAAGAAAATAATAAATTAAATGAAGAAGTTGTCAAATTTTGGAACTTAGAAGACGTTAATAATTGTAAAATAAATAATGTATTGTCTGTTTCTGATCAATACTGCGAACAATACTTTCAAACTACTACCCGTAGAAATGAAACAGGTAGATTTATTGTGAAAATTCCTTTTAATAAATTGAAGGATCAATTGGGCGATTCATATCAAATGACCAGAAGTAGATTCTTATCACTGGAAAAAAGATTAAACTCTAATCCAGAACTGAAACTGGAATATTCCAAATTTCTGAAGGAATACTTTGAGCTAGGGCATATGAGTGAATGTGACACAAATAAAAGTGAAACCGGAGGTGACTTTTATTTACCACATCACGCCGTAATTAAATCGTCTAGCATAACTACAAAATTGCGAGTTGTGTTTGACGGTTCCGCAAAAACCGATTCTCAAATTTCACTCAATGATGCTCAATTTAGCGGTCCCAAAGTACAAAACGATTTAACAGATTTATTATTGAGGTTTCGTATTTATAATTACGTGATTACTGCTGACATTTCAAAAATGTATCGCCAAATATTAATAGATGAAAGTGAAAGATCTTTCCAAAAAATATTGTGGAGAGAAAATTCAAATGATGAAATTAAAGTGTTTAAATTAAATACCGTAACTTACGGAACCGCATCGGCTCCCTATTTAAGTATAAAATGTTTGCACAAATTAGCATCTGATAATGCGTCCACATATCCAGTAGCCAGTAAAGCAATTAAAACCGATTTTTACATTGATGATCTAATTACTGGAGCTGATTCGAAAAATGATTTAATTCAAACCCAAAAACAAATTACCAATATTTTAATTTCTGCGGGATTTGAATTGAGGAAGTGGATGAGTAACGATTCCAGTATGCTGAAAGAACTGGATTTAAATTACAATTTAGACAATATTGTTTTACCGTTAGGTGAAAATGAAAATAATAAAACACTGGGGTTGCAATGGAACCCGCAGTCTGACTCAATTAATTATTTAATGTCTGACATATCCCTGCGTGAGAGTCAAGTTACAAAAAGATCAATTCTTTCTACAATATGCCAAATTTTTGACCCCTTGGGTCTCTTGGGTCCCTTGTTAATTAGGGCCAAATTAATAATTCAAATGATGTGGAAGATTGAGATTACATGGGACGAATCCATCCCGCCAGACATACTGGTAATTTGGAATAAATTTAAAGATGAATTAAATCTATTAAAACATGTAAAAATTCCGAGACAAGCATTGTTTTCTGAATGTGTTATTATTGAATTACATGGATTTTCGGACTCCTCGGAATATGCCTATGGGGCCTGTGTTTATGTCAGATGTGTATTTTCAGACGGACAAATTATATCGAATTTACTGTGCGCTAAATCAAGAGTGGCGCCAATGAAGCAAGTAACTCTGCCCAGACTTGAATTGTGTGCAGCAGTGCTGCTCGCAGAACTAGTCCGAAATGTAGATATAGCGTTAAATATTAAATTTACCAAATATTTTTATTGGTCGGATTCGACAATAACCCTCTCTTGGATACGAGGTGAGCCAAGAAAGTGGAAGACGTTCGTTGCCAACCGTGTCGGTGAGATTCAATCACTTACTAATGCTAGTGATTGGTATCACGTTAAGTCTGCCGATAATCCAGCAGATCTGTTGTCTAGAGGCATTTCATCTATGACTTTAATAAATTCGCAATTATGGTGGCACGGACCTGAATATTTTAAGGATGACATTGCAAATTGGAATTTAGAAAATAATTGTGATTCCGAAGCAATCATCCCAGAAGTAAAATTATCTCATACAGTTTTGTTCAGCGACAATTTGAACATATTCAGTAGATTTTCAACTTTATCAAAATTACAAGCTACTATAGCCTTTATTATGCGATACTATCATAATTCAAAATTGCCCCCAAAACTAAGAACTTTAACTCCAAATTTAACAATTGATGAAATGAATAATTCTTTAGTCTTATTAATTAAGTTAGCACAAAAGGAATGCTTTCCATCAGAATATAATAATTTATTAAAACAGAAACCTGTTGATTCCACAAGTAATATTTTAATGTTGAATCCATTTTTAGATAATAAAGGAATGATAAGGGTAGGGGGTAGAATAAAAAACTCTTCCATTTCATTTAATAAACGGCATCCTTTATTATTGTCACATAAACATAACTTAACGAAATTAATTTTTAAACACATTCATGAGAAAATGTTACACTGTGGTGCACAAACTCTTCACTACACTGTAAGGGAAGAATACTGGGTTATTTCCGGTCGTAATGCTGCAAAAAATACAATTAGAAATTGTCTTACTTGTTTTAGGGTGAATCCTTGTACAGCAAGTTATATGATGGGTAGTCTTCCTACTATTCGAATCAATCAGTCATTTCCTTTCATTAATGTGGGTCTCGATTACGGGGGTCCCTTTATATTGAAAGATAGAAAAACTCGTGGAGCCAAATTCATTAAATGTTATGTGTGTCTTTTCATTTGCATGTCCACAAGGGCGGTACATTTAGAAGTCGTATCTGACTTGACGACAGAGTCGTTCATGGCAACATTGAAAAGATTTATTGCTAGAAGAGGCAAGCCTCAAAATTTGTATTCCGATAATGGGACAAATTTCAAGGGAGCAAATAATGAAATGATGAAGTTATTTGAGTTTTTAAAATCTGAGTCGACCATAATTCAATATAATTTAAATAAAGAATTAATTAAATGGCACTTTATACCTGCCAATTCTCCTAGTTTTGGAGGTATATGGGAGGCCGGAATAAAAAGCGTTAAACACCATTTGAAGCGAGTGATTGGCTTAACGAAACTTGAATTTGAACAATTTTGTACTTTTTTATATCAAATTGAAGCCGTATTAAATTCCCGTCCAATCTCTCCCATTTCATCTGATCCTGAAGATTTGACGCCATTGACACCAGGTCATTTTTTGATTGGTCGACCCTTGACTGCTCTTCCAGAAGCGAATTACCAAGAAGTTCCAATAAATATACTTAATAAATATCAGCATATTCAGCAACTAGTTCAACATATGTGGGCTAGATGGTACAAAGAATATATCTCAGGACTCCAGGCAAGAATCAAGTGGAAATCCTGCAATTCAAATTTAATTAAGAAAGGCATTCTCGTTGTCATCAAGGATGACAATCTTCCTCCATTAAGATGGCAACTGGGTCGTGTTATTGATCTCCATCCAGGAGATGATGGGATTGTACGAGTGGTCACCATTCACACACATCATGGACTCCAACGACGTGCAGTCAATCGAATTTGTATGTTACCTGTTGAAAGCAGCATCTTTCAAGGCGGGCGGCATGTTAACTCTGAAGACGGACCTGGCGAGACTCCTGCGTCTAACCCTGTCACGGGCGAACGAGAAGGGGTAGTAGCGAGCCCTCTGTCCTTGACCAGGCTACCGGGCATTGAACATCGAGATTTTAAGAAAGAAGCATCGACGGTGAAAAATTGAGTGTGCCATTTACATTTCATTATTTTATATGGTTGTGTTCACCTAAATTAAAGTTGATCTTCTTAAATAAAATTTACTAAAGAAAATTGATATTCTTTAATAAACCAAAATTAAATATACAGTCCACTAATAATTAACACAGTGTGACCAATTTTCCATTGAGTCATCCTATGAAATCTTTATTTATTGTTTGGCCGGATTTTTTTTAATGGTAGAGCTTGAAGACCTGTATTTTTGAGCGAAAAGCACCTAATTTCAAAAAAGTCCAAGGCAGTAAAATTTCGAGAATTCATATTAGCGATTTATTTAATCTTAGTACGCCACTGAATTTACCATCTAACCTGTCAAGTATTAACGGTTCTGTAGTCTAATCGAAAAATTTCAAGAATTGGTTTTAACGTTTAATCCAGTGGCGTACCCTTATTGTTCTTAAGAAAATCGTTATAATCCTTTCTTGAAAATTTATTTAGACAAAAAATAGGTAATAATTTATTATTGACAGGTTCCTAGAATAGTATATTCTATATCCAGGGCGGAAAGAAGATCATTTCGGCGAGTATGAAGTTATCGGGCCGAGCGGAGCGTAGCGGAGCGAGGGTCGATTGAATACGAGCTTAAATGGACTTCGGGTCCGAGATATAGACGGTATTTTTTAGCGCATCGCGTTACAACACTGAAAACTTTGGCTTGTTAGCTTGTTGGCGAATATGTGGTGGCGTACAAATTAATTCACTGACAGTGTCATTTTCCTGTCTAGCGTTCATTTTGTTGCTTTATTGACGACACCTCAGAAACTAGTAACCCCCGTTAATCGTAATAATTAGATAGT
The DNA here is from genome assembly GCA_910589415.1 of Malachius bipustulatus. Taxonomy (NCBI): domain Eukaryota; kingdom Metazoa; phylum Arthropoda; class Insecta; order Coleoptera; family Melyridae; genus Malachius; species Malachius bipustulatus. The sequence continues at coordinate 34,906,635 of OU342634.1, read as the reverse complement.
TACCTACCTGTTATTATTATATTTCCAGCTCGTTTAGACTTGATTGAAATATGCGCGTATCGTGGTCTCGGTAGTTGTCAACTGTGTGCTTGAATTTCGCTGCCGAGCTCTCACCTGCCGCGTAATCACTAACTGATAACAACTACAGTAGTTGCTTTAGTAACTACTAAATCTGTTCGCCCAAGGGCCAGAAAAAACGTTCGTTGCGAGCTGGAATATTTTGTACGCTTGGAAGCGAGCCGGTATTGCATGTAGGGCTGCAATATGCGTCATTCCGCCGGCTATTAAGCTACTGAAAAATTGTCTTTCAGAGGCGATGCGCTAAAAAAATTATTATAGTTCCGTTAAATCGCTAATATGAATTTTTGAAATTTTTTTACTAAATACTAATATAGTAGGCCTTGGATTCTGTAGGAATTTTTTTTAAGTGGAATCAGTGAAGGCCTCACGAAGAAATGATGCATAACCATGGAAGGCGTAATTTTTTTCCTACCTATTCAAACTTGTTTTAGGCCGGAGTAAAAACAATTCTCCTGTTGAAATAAAATCAGAGTATTTCTATAGGAGAGCTAAGTGGGTTTTACCCCGACCAAGCAACAATTACAAGCATGCGTACAATGGGAATTGAAAAGGTAAAAACCAAATTTTTTCATTATTTGTTGTTAATCATCTCAAAGAGGAGAGAACAATCCGTTTAACTTTTTATAACGATTTCTCGTTATTATTTGTCTCATTTCCAATTTGAAATATTTCGATAAAGCGCTAGTAGGTAGATTGCGACGTTAGATTTATAGATGTTTTGTTCAGGTGATATATTTTCCATTCACACCCCCTGTAAATTACTGTATTTTAGAGTCCTACTATAATTCTAATTTACCGAATCCTAATTAGTGGAAAACTTTCATTATTTGTTACCGGGAAGTTTAATGAGTAGTATTTTTCTAAGCTGAAGCGTTAAACTGGCGTATCCTCGGTCTTATCTAATAGGTCTATCAATCGCGTGTCTGAAAGCAAATTTTCCATTAAAAGCAAGGATTTCTTATTAAGCCTACTCTCTCGCGTTGGTGAAATATCAGCGAGTGAGGCGAGGTAATTCGGCGGATACGTCACAGACAATAAATTAAAATCCATTATTTCACGGGCTAGACTTCAGGTGTTAGCCTGGAGAGGTCGCATTAAGGCACATTTATACCCTCGACAGGGCTGTTAAACTTCAAAACGAATGTAGAGTTAAAGTTACTTCCAGTGGAAAATTTATTTCAACCTCACCTCACTGCACCAAACCGAGCCGTTCGCTGGAAATATTTCTGTAACAGTCTGAAGCTTAATTTAATACGTTATGATGAGTGATCAACATGTTTTCTGGCCTGCTCTCGAAATAAAGTTTCATGTCGACGATTACAAATTTTAACGACGAGTAGACGTTTCAAGAAAATGGCAATTAAATTAAATATCAATGTTAATTAACGAGACGTTCATATACCCACTTCATTCGTTTGTTGAATCTTTGACTCTCTTAATTTTTTCCAACTTCTGAATTTTTTAATCGTGACGTACCTAAATAATATCAATTATATCATGTTCAAAATGTAAAATGAGCCTCGTAGACAGAAAATTCGACAAAATTCCTGTAAATTAACTTTAATGAAAACAATTATTCGTCTTCAAAACTTTTCGTTTCAAGTGTCCTATGAGCATTCCTGGGATAGGTTTTTTTTATTACAAAAGAGACTTTGTTAAAATTATTTTTCTCACCGAGGTATCCCGATAAATCAAACATCAGCGTAAAAGTTGCGACTTGATTGGTTCACGTATAAATATATCCTTCCACTTTTAAAATCCCCCCATCACCTCTCTCCAATCATTGGACGTGATCGAATACCATTGGACCTCGTATGGCGTTGATAATAACAACGCCCCAATTTGTCTAAGTAAAATAAGAAACTTCGCCAGGATATCAAATACTGGTCAAATCATATCCACTTGAGGCTGGCTGTATGCACAAGGGTGTCTAAGCCATAAAAAAAGAAGAAGAAGATAACAAGCTGCTTGACGCTACCACCGTAAGTTGTATGACACTGTTCCTAACTCTGCAATGAAAGCAAGCAGCAAAAGAGCAAACGAGGAAAGCCTTCAAAGAGTCGTGGAAACGACACGAATACTACCGCTGACATTGACCTCCCAAGAGGTTTCGCTGACGGTCTCCCGGTATGGTTGGCCTGCCTAATCCTACGAATCCTCAACTCGGAATCCCTGGATCGCGCCATATTGGCCCACTACAGGCACGCAACAATCGGCGATCCCATATTGCGAAATCAGGGAAAACGTTCGCCAAAAACGATCACCTGGAAGGTGCGTTAGGGAAACAGCGCCCTTCCAGGCGATGAGGATTTGAAGTGAGAAACTACTCTTGGGATCATCTAACGCTCCCTTCTGATGATGAAAAAAGAAAAACAGGAAGACTAGAAGACGCACGTCAGAAGGAGGAAGACTACTCTACGACGCGCTCAGAACAAAGTCTAATCACGACGACAAAGGCGACAAATAAGATGTTCATACGATAATGTCTTCTGAAAAAAAATTTATAGGTCGTTACGCCAGTTTGAGGATTCAGAAACGACATGAGACTAAACAACTCAGAAACCCAGAAATTATGTCGTGAGAAAGATTCATTTGCTGTTTCTGGAGGCTCTAAATGGTCTACTGGTCTTTCCTGCGGTGGCATTTCGTCTACCCTCAAGGCCACGCAATTCTCCTCCAGTGACATCGAATATAGTAGAATCTTCTGTAAAAAATAGTCCTAATTTCCTCCGAAATTCGCTCATTCTGCCCGGGCACGATTGGATTCACTTTAGCTTTAAAAAAATTTTTGAAGTTCGGAAGTTCCAATCCATATGAAAGCTCTTTTCTTCGTCACCTCGTTAACAGCGCTGTCAAGAAAATATGCAGAGATAGGACCCACTGCCTTTGGAAAGGTTTATGCCTGGAGACGTGTGTTGCAAAAATTTCCACTCTACGATTTCAGACGGATCTAGAGGAACATTTTTGATGTCTATAATCAAATTGAGTGGCTGTTTCTGAAAGAAGTTTCAAGACCTTCTTGTATATGAAGCTCGCCGCGACTTCTCTATTGTGCATGATTAATCGAGAGTGCTTTGGAATTATGTTTTTAGGAGGGCATGGAGCCTTTCAAGGAGACCCACTGGGTCCAGCACTATCTGCAACAGGTCAATATCTATTACCGTTTAGATAAAAGCATCAGGGAATTATGAACTTATTGGACAATCCCTTGCTTGACATACTTTTGAAGTTCTGCACTCTCTGAAGATATCTTCAAACCTTAAACTTTCAACTTATGATGAGACTTTGAGAGGATAATTGAACTATCCCATCTCTTAATAACCATGGCTCTAGGCCTACCTTTCACTATTTCTTGGAGGTTTGCTTATCAAAAAGGATTTCCACATCTACTTTCCAACTTTTCTTTCATCTTGGAATGACAGCCTTTCTCTGAACTGGAAAACAAGGTACGCGTTAATGTGTTAATGCGTTAATTTGGATACGTTTGGTCCTGAATGTACAAGCCCGGACACAGAAATACAAAATTTTCTTCACGGAATCGTCTGGGAACGATTCCGTGATCATTTATTGTTGAAAAATACTACAAAAAGCTTTAAAATTCCCTCATCTTATGCTCACCTAGTGGCAAAATCATCGCTTTCATCTGGTTCCCGACACCTATCGAATTTCCATTTTAGAATATTAAATCGTCTTGATCTCCACGGTCTGTTATCGTCACAGGGATTTTTTCTCCTTTCACAGCTTTCCTCGAAACGCCACTATGAGTGATTTGTTACCAATCAAGCCTTAACGGTTGCCCAAATTCATTCAAACCTGGAGCCAGTGGGTTGCTCTCTTTTTACTGGTAAAAAACTTGATGGGTTAGCTTTTATGCCATGGACGAGAAGCAAGAGTTTGAGACTTGATTTCATTCTAAACCGGTGTTGCCTGACCTGCCTTTGTTGCGGATGTTACGGCCAAGGCTATTTATACTCGACAAGGAGATTGGGCTACCCTGTAACTTGGTGTACGGTTCGCCAAGCAGTCCTCCATCCGAGAAAAGGCGGAAGCGCTTTTCCTCATCAGAAGAATAGTCAGGTTGGCCAGCGATCGAATGAAGGCGAGGTACGGCTTGAAAGCAAACTCCGGCCACTTCACAGAGGAGACAAGGTGTGGTTTTATGATCCAACCAGGAAGAAGGGTTTGTCGCTCAAGTTAATGCCGTTCTGGAAAGGACCTTACACCATTGTCAAAAGAATAAACGAGGTAGCATATTGAATTCAGCGAAGCGGTCTAGCACCTTACGATGGAGACAGCGAATAGGTTTCGAGCGGGGCGCTCGAAAATAGAAGGCGTATGTAGAACGAAAGAACACTAGCGAAGTATTCTGGATCTGGATTTGTTTATTTTTTGTTCACCTTCTGAACAATTATTATGATCACTAAGTCAATCGCGATATTTCTAGTCACTTGACAGAAATGTCATACCTAGTCTAATAGTACGGAACTCCAGAATAATCCCGTTAATATCCTAAAGCGCGTGGCTGTGACGGGTGACGTGACAGATCATTCTGCCTGTATCTGGAGCTATCAGTGTAACGTCCGGAAATATCGAGAATTCACAGCCGGCGTGTATATAAGAGCGGTGTGACAGCAGACGGTCAGTTTACAATTGGAAAACTTTGAAGACAGTTGATTGGAAATGAAGAGCCACAGAGTAAAGAGTAGAATGAAAGATAAAAGGAAGAAGCGTTTTTCGGTGAAGTGAAATTAGACCATAGTTGTATTAGTAGTGTCAGTGTGCGTAAATAAGAACTAATTATTTGGACTTTGGAGATTATTGTTATAAGTAATAGTTGTGTTGTGATTGTAATTATTGAATTAAAACAGAGAATAAACAATTTTGTAAGACTTTTTAAACAATAATAGAATGTACACTATAATTATTTACAAGAATTAACAACCATTACTTTCACTTGTATTATAATAGTGAATAAGATAATTAAACAAAGTATGTTTCATCGTACGTACATATTTAAAGGTTTCAACACATGAACCATCTAAACAAACTGGTGCTGAAACCGCACTTTATTTCTCATTAAACCCTTTCCTACAAACCGGCACTAATTTGTTTTTTATTATTAGGGCAGCTGCTATGGAAGGTTTATGTGGGAAGCCTGGAAAAAGTCATTGTAGTCGTTTCAGGGTTTCTTCTTTCCTTCTGATCGCTTTATTATCCGATTTACTCGTTTCAAAGCAAAATAAATAATGAATCTATATATTTTATATATTAATACGCCAGCAGTAAATTTTATCAAATTACAGCAGTTAAAATAAAATTATTAGATTATGTAGACGTAATTTGGTTGCTACAGAACAACGCCGGTAATTCCCACCTTTTGCCATTTGGTTTGTAAATAATTTCTTAACGGATTAAATAGTTCCGGGGTTTCTCTTGTAGGGAAAATCCCTGCTGAATGTCGCGACCTGTAATTTGTATGCAAATAGAATTTATCCTTTGTTGTAACACACGGATAATACCGTCTCTCTCAAGCTGCGGCAAGGATATTTAATTTTAATGAATTTTTAGACCACTTAACTACACAAAATTCATTAATTTGCTTCCATTTACAAGCAAAAGAAACGTTTTTTATAATAAGTGTGTTATTTATTTAAACAAGTGAAAGAAAGTTTTCCATGTTCTTCTAAGATTTTTAATATGAAAGCCAGTTTTCCTTTACATTGAAAATTACATTGAAAACATTTTGCAATACGGTACAGTTTCCAGTTGTACTGAGCCACTAATTGGGTAATTTTGGATTACAACAAACCGTAGGTAGGTCTTAATGAGTATAAAGCAAATCAATAGCCTGTCGTATTGGAGTCGGGTTTTAACCCATCGTCCTGACAGTTGTCAAGTCTGGAGTGCCCGAAAACCCAAATAAAGAGTTTATCGACTCAGGCAGCAACACACATCCAACCAGACCACCAAAAGCACGGACGGCCGTTTCGGTCTCCTTAGACCTCGTCAGCGTACTATATTGGAGAGTCCGGAAGGATATGAATCGCTGCATGAATCGAAAACCCTATATGAAATCTCATTCAGCCGGTTACCAGTGGCCTCGAGACAGAGCGACATCTATCAAGAGAAACAACAGGCTCCCAGCCAAAACAAAACTCCAATGTGTATTATGGGTTGCAGACACTCCAGGGGCTACGAGACTGACATCAGAAATGCATATTAAAAAGCCGAAGTATACTCAAAAGTCACAACAAACCGTAGGTAGGTAGGTCTTAATGAGTATAAAGCAAATCAATAGCCTGTCGTATTGGAGTCGGGTTTTAACCCATCGTCCTGACAGTTGTCAAGTCTGGAGTGCCCGAAAACCCAAATAAAGAGTTTATCGACTCAGGCAGCAACACACATCCAACCAGACCACCAAAAGCACGGACGGCCGTTTCGGTCTCCTTAGACCTCGTCAGCGTACTATATTGGAGAGTCCGGAAGGATATGAATCAGCCGGTTACCAGTGGCCTCGAGACAGAGCGACATCTATCAAGAGAAACAACAGGCTCCCAGCCAAAACAAAACTCCAATGTGTATTATGGGTTGCAGACACTCCAGGGGCTACGAGACTGACATCAGAAATGCATATAATGCCAGTCTCGTAGCCCCTGGAGTGTCTGCAACCCATAACACACATTGGAGTTTTGTTTTGGCTGGGAGCCTGTTGTTTCTCTTGATAGATGTCGCTCTGTCTCGAGGCCACTGGTAACCGGCTGAATGAGATTTCATATAGGGTTTTCGATTCATGCAGCGATTCATATCCTTCCGGACTCTCCAATATAGTACGCTGACGAGGTCTAAGGAGACCGAAACGGCCGTCCGTGCTTTTGGTGGTCTGGTTGGATGTGTGTTGCTGCCTGAGTCGATAAACTCTTTATTTGGGTTTTCGGGCACTCCAGACTTGACAACTGTCAGGACGATGGGTTAAAACCCGACTCCAATACGACAGGCTATTGATTTGCTTTATACTCATTAAGACCTACCTACCTACGGTTTGTTGTGACTTTTGAGTATACTTCGGCTTTTTAATATGCATTTCTGATGTCAGTCTCGTAGCCCCTGGAGTGTCTGCAACCCATAACACACATTGGAGTTTTGTTTTGGCTGGGAGCCTGTTGTTTCTCTTGATAGATGTCGCTCTGTCTCGAGGCCACTGGTAACCGGCTGAATGAGATTTCATATAGGGTTTTCGATTCATGCAGCGATTCATATCCTTCCGGACTCTCCAATATAGTACGCTGACGAGGTCTAAGGAGACCGAAACGGCCGTCCGTGCTTTTGGTGGTCTGGTTGGATGTGTGTTGCTGCCTGAGTCGATAAACTCTTTATTTGGGTTTTCGGGCACTCCAGACTTGACAACTGTCAGGACGATGGGTTAAAACCCGACTCCAATACGACAGGCTATTGATTTGCTTTATACTCATTAAGACCTACCTACCTACGGTTTGTTGTGACTTTTGAGTATACTTCGGCTTTTTAATATGCAATTTTGGATTAGCTTTTTCGATTTTTTTTTTTTTTGTTTTTATAACTATTTTTGCAAAATACAGTGTTTTCATATACCTAATCGAAAATAAAGATATATCATCACTTTATAATCGCCTTTAACTTATCGCTTGAACGCGACTGACATTCACTGCAGACTGCTAAGTCTCCGGCATTTCATTCATTTATATCCCAGTACTAGTACCTATCGTTCGGAAAAATGTATTCGAAGCTATCAGTACTATAATGAATATTTCTAGTTTCGAGATCGGCTTCTTTCGCTTGCTCGAACGTTGTTGGGCGTACCTATGCTTCTCTAGTTCAAATCTAGAACTTGGAGCTAGGAGGTCGAGAATTATTCCGACGCACGCTCTAATTCCTTTTTTCTACGAGTGGCGACTCAGGGATTTGGGCCATTTTTGCCGGGGTCACAATAACACTGGCGTCAAGCTGTATCCAAGAAGAACCGTTGTGTTTTCACACTTTACATTTTCTTTCCACGACTAAATTTTCTATTTTTCCTTAATTATTAGGCCTTATGTGGCTAAGCAGGGAAAGGATGGGGCTGTTTCTGACCCGTCCAATCATCCAAACATCGCACTATGTGTTGACCACGTATATTGTGAGTAGTTTTAGTGTATTTTTTAATAAAAAAATACACTATTGAGGACGACATCACTTTTCGAAAATCACCCAAACTCATCAAATGTCCACCGATCATGACCCCCAGATCACGAAAAAGTGGTTTTCCAAAATTCACCTGCCCACGATATATATATATATATTTATATATATATATATATATTTATATATATATATATTTATATATATATATATTTCTCCAAAATCGCGAAATTTCGATTTTCAAAACGCTCCTGTAGCTTTATCTTTCAAGATTAGTGAATGAAATTTTGGATCCTTGTAAAGCTTTGGAACGACGTTAGATTTTCGTTGAAAAAAATTCCTAAAGTCGCGTTACTTCTACAGGGTGTCCTTTCAAAATTCCCCATATCCCGTTTTTGTCATCTCATTTCAGGTCGCAGTTTTCAATCTAGGGGACTGAAATTTTTGTGGGAGTAAGATATATATAAGAACTGGTCTGGTATTGTACTTGAGCAAAATCGGCCGAGCCGTTTCAAAATGGCGGCCATTTGAAGTTTTTGAAAAATTGCTTTTTTTTGAACCCCTGTATGAGTAAGATGGAAAAATAACTTTGAAACTAAATCAACATGATTGGAGGAAAATTAATTGAAATTTGATTTAATGTTATAAAATTTGCATTACTTTTATTAATAAGCCAGTGGCGTGGGTAGGAAAAGGGTAAAAATCGCTAAATTTCTCTAACAATTTCTGAGCACATTTTCGAAGGAATTAAATTGAAATTTTCACAGTAGGCAACTATACTGATAGCCTCTAGCCCTTAAAAATTTCAAGAAGTAAATAACAAAAATGGCGGAGTTATTTGAATTTTTTTTACATGATGTTTATTTCTCTAAAATTTTAAAAACGCTCCTGTAGCTTCACCTTTCAAGATTAATGAACGAAATTTTTTACTCTTGTGAAACTTAGAGATGACGTTTGATTTTCGTAAAAATAATTTTCCTAAAGTTTTGTTACTTTTACAGGGTGTCCCTCCAAATTTCCAAAAAAAAAACCGGGCATGTGGCACGGTTTCTGGTCGCAGTTTTCAATTTAGGGGGCTGAAATTTTTTTTGTAGTAATATAACTGCAAGTAGTCGGTCTTGAGTAAAATCGGAATAGCCGTTCCAAAATGGCTGCCTTTTAAATTTTAGGAAAAATTGATAGATTTTGAACCTCTAAATAAGCAAGTTAGAAACAAAAACTTTTAAGCAAAATTAGCATTATTGGAAGAATAGTTATTGAAATTTGAGTTATTGCAATAAAATTTGGATTTTTTTATTATTAAGCCAGTGGCATGGGTAGGAAAAGGGTAAAAAAGGCTAAATTTCTATAGCCGTTTATTCTATTTTTCTTATTTTTGTACGAATCGAACTGAAATTTTTCCAATAGATAACTATACCAATAACTCTTAACTCTGAAAATTTTCAAGAAGCAAATAAGAAAAATGGCGGAGATATTCGAATAATTTTTAAATTATGTTTATTCCTCTAAAATTTCAAATTTTCAGTTTTCAAAGCTCCCTTTTCACTTTTTCAAATCTATTGAAGGTAGTGTAAAAAATAGTATTTTTTAGGTAAAGTCAGCCAGTGGCGGGCAAAGGAAAAGGGGCAAAATTGTTCAGTTTTACCATTTATTTTGGTTTTGTTAAATTTAAAAATCCATTCTACGGCACGTTTTCAAACGAAGTGAAATGCAATTTTCACAGTAAACCACTACGCTAATATGACCTGACTAGGGAAAATTTCAGAAAGCCAATTTAAAAAGCGGTCAAAATATTCATAAATTGGATCGCATAAAAATACACTATTTCTGCGATTGATGCGCAAGAAGGTTTTTTTTTTATGAGCAGTTCTGGTTATATGGCACATTACATGGTATCTACTGTTGTGGTCAATAATTTTTATTCAATTTACTTCTTCGAGAACCTTTTCAACCGCCAGTTTACCACTATGTATTGAAGTTTATCACATGACGATGCTTCCGATTTAGCCCAAGATTATCTAAAAGCGTATCACATGATAATCCTGCCAGTTCATACCTAGATTATGGACGAGTTTGTCATAATAAGGTGTTTCGTCCTTGTCGGTCGACTTGGGTTTTTGTCCTCGAAGACAATACCTCCCCTACCCCTTTCCTATCCTTCCACGTCGGGATGAAGGAAGAAGAACAATCCACCTGACCGGAGACCACTAGACACAGTCAAGCAGTAGCATTGAAAGAGTGCCCTTCGTAACATATAGACGTTGGTGCTGGTGCCTGCCTAGTCTCTTGCTTGAAGGGAGCGGCAAAAAGGTACGAATATTGTCGTACATAAAAATATGTAGTGGAAAATCGTTCCACATTGTGAAGTGAAAACTAATAATAATTAACAACTCGTGATTCAAACAAGTGCCACATACTCGTCGGACAGAAACACAAGGAACACAATGTCAGTAAATTGAGAATAATTATTAATTTATACAACGTTTATGTGTTCCTGTCAATCTTGGCATCGAGCCTGGTCCTTCGTCCTCCCCCTACATTTTGATCTTCGTCGACCGGATTCAAACATTTTGGCCCTTCGTCCGGATTCAAACAAAGGAGATATGGAACAAATTGTTTATTAAAAGGTAATTAACACACAACAGTTGAAGAATATAGAATGCTGCTGCTCTAATTATTAGAAACCGCCTCCAAGCGACTAGTCCACCAATGACCCTTTTTGCCATCTTGTCTCACATGTTTGGAGCCAGCTCCTAAACATACGCTGAGACTGAGACTACTCGACTCTATCCAGAAAAGAGCCATACACTTGATCGGGGACCCAGATTTGACAAAAAATTTAGACACTCTCGAACATCGAAGAAGACCCTGTTTAGACTGTTGTGACTAGTGCAGCATTCAAACTAGTAGTGTAATCTCTCACTGGTTCTTTTTAATGATCTTGGCCAGTCTGTTTCTGTCAGTATACCAGCTATGAACACTCGGACCTCTCTGAAGCCTGGTGTTGCCTTCCAAAAACTTCTTTAAGCTCTTGGGTCCATTCATTGATAGTCTCGATTAGAATACCTTTTGCAAGATCTAGTATGAGCTCCAGTCCGCAAATGTTCACCCGGTATTCCTGAATATGCAGGAACTCATACAATCTGGATCGTTTTCTAGTCAACCAGCCTATCCAACACCTCGGCACATTCCTGGATCAGCGGGAAGCTATTACTTAATGAGTCCAGTGCTTTTGAGGCAGCAAGGATAGTCAGGGCTGCATTTTCAAGGGTACTATAATCAGAAGAGCGTAAGTTTTATTTCTAAAGTTTACCAGGAAAGCAAAATTAAGGTGCGTATTCATGTGATAAAATCGTGATAGAACAATTATCGCGATAGTTGCTGTCGTGAGAGTCACTTTTTCACACGATGATAATAATTCTATGGTACTATCATGATAGTAAAAGACTTTCGTATAATATTTATAATAACAAAATGTGTGTCAAATTTTTTGTCAATGCGTTTGTGGTTTTCTCTCCTGACAAGACTGTAGCTCTTCTTCAGATGCATTTCGGTTTATGAGGTTTTTATAATCCGGGCAACTCTTTTGCCACAGCAAGCAAAATGTTAATATTCTTCCAGGAAATTTAAAAAAATTAACGTATTCCTTGTCTTGGTGCACGTTTTGATCACTTTATTCTGTATGCAATACAGACAGTGAGAGAGTTATTATCAGAGCACATTTTCACGGTGACAGTTGCTTTACCTGTCACGACAGCTATCTCTTCGAACGTGATAGTTTCATTGCGAAAGCGTCAGAGTTACTGTCGTGGGAGGAGCTCTTACGCTGAACTATGATCGTGAAAACGAGTCTTTAATGCTGCAAAAATCAAAATTTGATGTCTACGACTTTTTCTTAAATTCCTATTGCAGTATCCGCCGTTTTTTATTTTGTTGTTCTCACCATTTTTCTGTATGGGATAGCATAGAAATGTCAATTTTAGAAAAATGCGCTTAAAAAATTCTGCTTTTACCTCTGCCATTTTATAGCTACTTGTACTTTAAAAATAAGTAAATGAGTCTTTTTTTTTTAGAAATATCTGGTAGCTAATACATCACCCTGTATTTTCATTTTCCAGACAACTTTTCCATAGCTAGATCAACGAGAATTTTTTTGTTTTACTAATCAGTGAACTCTCCTAAAGAAGTGATTTTACTGAAAAGAAAGTAATACGAAACTCGCTCTGTATGGGATGGAATATCAAGCAGTAGAGTGGAGCACATCTTCAGATTCTTTAGGGTTACATAAGACGCATATAGCTCTTTTATGTAAGAGCATTTGCACAAAAATAGATATTCACCTCGAATCTGTAACAACCAACTTTTACAGCGAGATCAAATCCAGGGCAAATTTTTATCCCTGATGTGACCTTTTTATAGCGTGTGATTTGTACTATTCATCATTTGTATTCATTGAAACCGATTTATATTGTAATGACTTCCTCAATAATTGTCGCAATAACTTCACCTTTCACGCAATAGCTTTACCTTCAATAATCGATTTCCTAATGGTAAATAAACAATAAACAATATTCTATCACAACAAACAATAGCTATAAACATAAGCTCTCGTTTATAAAATATGGTTTTCTTTTTCCAATGAATATTTTAATTCGTTTCACGTCACTTGTCACTTGACTGCTTCCCTTCACTGAATACCACTCGATCTCATTTAGTCGTGCTGCATGAACCCCATCAGGTCAGCCTCTTTGAGGAATCTGACCGTCTTGGCTATTGGTAATGTACCCCATGTCCTCCGGTGTGAGGAAGTCTCCGCCAGACAAGCTTATTGTCTCTGTAGGCTAGAGAACTTTATTTTGGCTATAACCTACTGGCCTGTTGACCACCAAGCGGTACTGCGAGATTCAGGTCCGACAACCGTTATTACATAAAGCCAGTATATTTGTTTGGGTCCAATTCCCTATGTTTCGCCACAGATCCTTTTACACGTCCACAAGGAGTGTTTGGCTCTGTGTATAACTTTTTCCAGGTGGGAGTTTCAAGTAATCTTTCCATCCAGGATGATTCCTAGGTTCCATGGCTTCCTAAATGGAATAAATACAAATGGAATAATTTCTTCCAGAAGAGTTGGGGAGCGTTAAACCGTCCAACATTCTCTACCTGGAAAGTGGTACTATGACAGGTTTTGCGACAGTTTCAGAATGACCAAGTCAGCTTATGCCTGGACGTCAACACTCCATAGTGAGAGGACGTACGGCTAAAGATCATCGACGAGAAGGGTCTACGCAAAGGACTTCTCTTGAGGCAACTGCATTGAAGAGGGATTCTGGTAGTGCGTTGCTGAACGCTCCTTCTGTGCTGCGGTGGCTACCGCAGTCTCTTTTTGTAAAGAGACCTGATTATCTTGCTGACAAGATTGTTGAGAGCGAGGTCGGTTTACTTTTCAGTCTGGTAGGCATATTGGCCTACAATAAGTTAGATATCATCATTATATTGAACTATATTCTTGATTAACTCCGTTCTCGTATAGATGTTGTTACTGGATTAATAGCAATGCAAACTAGACTGACTACGCGCTGACAAACTTGTCTATAACGTCAAGAGAGCTTTCTAGATGTAACTAGTGAAGTGAAAGCTCTCTAGAATGAGTTATTTTCTATTCTAGATAGCAGTGTTGTTAAAGCACTTATTCTTGCGCATATCTTATCGAATATGGTTCTTTATAATGTAATGTAAAGAGAGGCCTGTCTCGAATTTTGACATATTCTATCAAGCATCACACTTAAGTATAGATAGAACCGATACTCATAACAATATCAATTTGGTATTTGAACATACAGCTACCAGCGAAGTAGGAAAGTTGCTAATGCGGCTCATCTGACACTAATCAGTTGAATATGAAATAAATGTCTTGTGGAACGTTCTACACGATCTTTCTTTTTTAAAAATCTGTACGATCACTCCTTAAATGATTTCCATGTACTCACTTAAAAAATATCACCTTTCTAATGGTATATTTATGAACGGCAGTGTAAAATGTAACGGCAAAGACCTGATCTGCATATAAAACGGAACAGGAACAATTTGATGACGGAGAGAAGGTCGATATCTTATCTCTGCGGCCGTATTTCATACACCTGAAATCCTACAGGTGAATTATTAAGGATTAGAATCTGAGAACGCTACGTATACAAAGGAATTACCAATCTTAGCGAGACGTGTCCTTTATACAAATATGCAGCCGCTTCAGGCCTCTACATAAATCCCTTTTATGTTCAAACTTGATTAAGGATTCCCCAGTAACAATAACATCGAACAGTTTAGACAGAACGCTGGATAAATAACTTCTATGGAGTACGCGAAAGAAAACACAGAAAACGTTGATACTTATATTTTATGTTAAATGCTTTCTGAATGTACAAACTTTCAGCCTTGCAGAAGATTGTGCGAGATAAACATAAGAAACGATTATGTTTACGTGTTTGTTTACCTACCTAAATAAGGTCAGAAATAAACGGAACGCAAACTTTGAAAAATTCATAAAACTCGTGAAATCCATCAGAATTAGATACGTAAAGGAATCTCGTTGGCATACAAAGATCCGAGTATAATGTATTCCAGTCGAATAAGGCTCAAAGTGCACTCTAGACATAAAATACCATCGCAGCGTGCTTTGTAAAGGCGTAAATATAACGCCGAGGAAGATATCCATCTTCCTGTTTGCTTTTCTGTGTGTTGCCAGCTCGACACTTATGAAAAGCAGCAGGGAGAGAGAAAAGGTTCATCTAGGGAAATAAACTTCAACAAAGTGATATTTCAGTTTAACGTAATTGAATTTATATGTATACATCGTTGTTCCTAATTTTCAAATTATTGAACAGTTTTTTTTTTCTCGCAGAGAGAAGAACACAGATTCATTTATTTACACTTACTCTGACTAGTTACCTTCTTTGCGCTATGCTGACTGAGAATTTACATTTCGCGGTCTAAACTTGGGACAGAAGCCTGGCCGCCAATGAGCTTTTACGGCCGATGGTTTTCAGAGGAATTTCACGATTTTGGGGCGCGAAATTAAAAAAAAATGATCATAAATGTATTATTTTCTTGCTCAGATCTAAAGCTCCGGAGCTGAGGATGATCGTCAGCTTTAGGACAGAAGATCTATTAAACAATTCTTTTGATTTTTATTGTTTCCTATTATTATCCCAACATATTGACATTTTTCTACTTGATTTTGAAGAAACCGTGCAAATATCTAATTATTTAGACAATATGAGCCCGGTCAAGTAGTATAGGTACTTTTAAATTAGGGTAATTATAGCAATTTAATGCAATTTAAGTTTCCCCAAGCCACCCCAAATAAGGGGTGTCGCCATTTTCATTGTAATGGAGGAAATCGTGTATCCGACAAATTTTCTTTTGTTCTTTTTTTTAAACTTGTTTGGTTCAAAAGTTACAAATTTTCAAAAATGACACTTTTGGGGGTGGTAAAGGCTTTTTAAATTTTAAATTTAACAACAAAACCGTCGCAACGTCACAACTGATAGAACAATCAGAAATGAAAGACAGCTCTGATTATCGCGATAAGTAGAAGCTTTCTGTGGTTCGTGAATAGTCAAATTACTTGAAAATGTTAAGATCAGTGAAATAATCGCGATAAGGGCAGAAGCTCCAATCTACACCGGCCAAAAAAATTGTAGTAAATTTGTCAATTATTGCGGTCTCCAAAAACTGTGACGTCGTTGTCAAGGAGTAAAAAAAGAAGGACACAAAGAAGGTAATCTTGACGAAGTCCCATCGAATCTGGAGGGGGAGGGTCGATCATTCTGAAGACATCAAGCGCTGCACCGGCTCACCGCAAATTCACAAGACAGAAAAATGTCCACATCCGCGAGATGGCTGGAGACCCCCCCCCCCTCTCGGCCACGAAGAAAAATCCCCACCAACTCACCTATCTACCTACCCACCCATGGGTCCTTCTCAGGATGGTCATCAATTGTCAGATTATGTGAAATTTGAAGGCAAGTGAAATAGTCAAAATATTGGCGCTGGTCTGCTTTTGGTGCCCTCTCTATTCGTACCATGCAGACAAGAATTCGTACCATGCAGGCAAGAAAATAATTTGAAGATATGACAACAATTTATAAATTATGACAACTTTGACATAACCCATTTTCGCCCCTGATTAACCGTTGATGTAAAATCAAAAAAAAAAAAACTTCCCACCCCTAAAAGTGACATTTTCAAAAAAAAATTAACTTTTGAAGATTGAATTTAAATAGAAGTTCCAAACAACGGTGTGAGACCTTAACAATTTTTGTAATAATAATTTTCCACGTAGGTACGTATAAGCAATATTTACCGAGATATTTATGATTTGAGCCCTTAAATTGAAAATGGCGGCCACCCCTTTCAGATTTCAAGGGGGAGGGAAACATGAAAATTTCATCAATCTGTTTTTTTTAAGTCATTGTCAATAATAATTTAACAATTTGTTTGTCTCTTCGGTCCTAATAAAGGGCATCGACAAAAAATATATCAAGAACTAAAGAATGGCGCAGCTTTTATACTCACAGAATAACACCTTAATAATAATACTGAGGATTCATTCTTGTAGGAAAACAATGCAACGTCGGTTTCATCTCTTTTGAAATATACTCGTATAGAGCTTACCTTCTCCGAGACCGCAATGGCGTAGAAAATTAGACACAGATGATGAATAAGAGTAGAAGTGTAACCCCTACTCTATGGACGATAAATCACCTTTCCTGAAGCGTTCCTCCGAGGCTCGGGCTTACGGTATAATCCTGATACACTCCGCATTATGTTATTTAAGGCCTTCGTGTCCTTGCGATCCCAGGACTTATAAAACTCAATTAGGTGTCCCGCGAGTACGCGGCCACGGGACGCCTCCAACGCAGATGATTGTTTACTGTTCGCACGACTCTAATAGAGAGGCGCCTGACGTTTTCAAAGGAAAATAATTTTTACAAATGGAATATTAAATTTATGAGCGGATTTATTTCCTGCTTACAACAAACAACAAACAGGAGGAAAGTGACAGCTATTGAAATCGTACAATACAAAACTGTAATTTTTGTACATAGCTTGAAATATTTCATGCTTGATTGAGCTGTTATTGGATTTTCAGTAATTGTTCTTACAATCAAATAAAATAATAAAAAACGACTATTGTGATAAAAATCTGAATCATTGTTTTGAAAAAAAAATCGAAAATTATTTATTTATTTTTCCTAAATCTAGGAGAATTTGAACGTTTGCTCGATCAAAACTGAATCATCCTGTGTATATATCGCAGCCTTCTGGTGAAATTGGACGTCAGGTAGTGAAAAAATACGCGTTACAACAGCAGGCAATTTTTAGATTTTTCGTGTAACGCAAGCACTTTTCTGCCATTTGATGAAATCTGCTAAACACCTAATGACAAAATAATCTAACGACTATCTAATGATGAGCAGGTATATACCTGTATCTAGACCTATAGGTAGTGTGTACAGGATAGCGTGATACAGGTCATGGCCATTGTTCTCCTCTTAGATCTTTTCAAGGATGTATTTTTCTATATCTATCCACTTTTTGCTATCAATTCTCGTCACGGAGGTTATGCACCGTTTGATCCTCGACAAAGTTATTTACGGGGAAGTCCCCGTAACGAGTAGTAAGCGAACCAGTTTCCAGACAGAGTGTTTTAATGTAGTCGCGAGCATCCGGGCAGCCGGGCATCACCGATCACTTACGTTCACTGCAAGTTCATGTCCTACCCGTCACCTGTATTGGTACCTAAACGCACGGGTCAGAGATAGGTACTTCGTCAATCCATCCATAAGAGTGGGATTCTTTCTATCCTCCAAGTGCTGCGGAATTACGGACAACTGGTTGCTCTGTATATAGTCCCAGATCTGAGTTTCGGATCATCAAAACCTAGCGGGCGTTTGGGATCGAAGACATGACCTTAGTGGCGTTGGAGGCTGCCATGGGGATTGTCACCCCACCAAAACGTCACAGCGTGATGGAAAGAACGCCCTTCTCGCCCTTGATGTAGTGCTTTTAAACTGAAGCCCCATTTCAGGCCTTACCCTGAACACTTTCTACATGATGGCTTGCTTTAACTTCATGTGCTGATCGTCACAGTTTGAGATAAGAAAAGTAGTGTTTGTAGCTTTTATATGCATACTAAGTTACACGCTGTCCACTGAGAGTTGTCCGTTGTCATGCCACACTGATTCTGACTAAACAATTTCATTTAATTCGATTTGAATCGTACACTTTCTAAGTCGAACCAGATGTGGTATCGCAGTTCGTGTCATTGGCGTGTGTTGAGGAATAATGAATATCCTACAAATATATTATTTCGACAAGTTATTGACGAAGTAGAGCCTTGCAACTTTTTGATAACATAAATATAAATATAACATAAATATAATGCAAGTAAATAAGAATGATAATAATTATTGTTATCATCATCATGATAGAAATATCATGTCACCTACCTGCTGGTTGCCGTTTAAAAGAAAGAATAACACCTCCGTTTTCTTATTTGCAAGTAAAATATTCCAGCAATTTAACCACAAGACCACGTACTAGGGAGTTCAATCGTTTCCCAGGCAAAACAAGGAAATAGATTTTTAGGCATTCGCGCAATTAATAAGTTACTCATAGTTTATCACACCGTACAATAACACAGGTTCTGCTAATTTCGTATTAAAAACGTTTCAAATCACAACACAAACCTTATTAGTATATTTAACGCTGACACTGACACTACTGATAGTAGCGACGACAATCTTATCGTAATATCGTATCAATCTAAGCGTATCAAGACGCGAGTCGATACTTCCGTTTCACTCTCGCTCATCTTTTTAAAATTGCTGACGATTCAAACGTATTTCTGACAATACGTCCCATTTTAACTCGATTGACTATGCAATGCAATAGAAGGAGTAAGAAACATAACGAGATGATGTATCCTTAGTTATCACAACAGACAACTCTCAGTGTACAGAGTATAGTTTAGCTTCCCTGGTGTTTTGATAAGTGCTGCAACTAATCATCAGATCTACATTCAAGACAATGATAATTATGATTACTCACTTACTTTGCAAAAGTCAAACCAAGTTGTTTCTAACTTGAAATCATGTAATTGAATTTAGCTCGAGTTATTGACTAGACGTAGTTTGAAGTAGGTAAATTCTGGGATAAATTAGTTTGAATATGGTTGCTAGAAATAACTGTTTCAAAGTTTAAATAGTTAGTGTAAATTTATGGATTACATCAACAAGCTTTTCCTAATTAAATGTACTCGTTTGTAAATAAAAAACCCTGTTACTTCGAAACTGGGATTATATGCTTCGATAACCCTCCCAGGTCATGGATCCCTCGACGGAATTAGCTCAATCAACCACCCCCTATTTCGTTGCTATATAATCTGCTTTTATGGTCGCTATATACACCAAACATATTCCATTTTTGTATCATAGATCGGCGTATGGAATATTTCCGCTGATTGCAGTCGCTGAATAAGTTAACGTTGATCCACCAAAAAAAAAAAAAAAAACTATCGGATAAATTTCATTGTATTTTATCAAATAGCTCTGGAGCCGGCTGTTATTCGTAATTGATAGAGTAGTCATGGTTACTTCGTTTTTTGCCTGCATTTACTCCACAGACCATAGTGCTTTGCTGCCAACAGCTCAAAATTGATTTATAATGCAAGCGGTGAACGTTCTTTACGTACCTATTATTGAACGAAATATAATGATAACTACCTTTGCTAAAATTTTTATTTATAGGATACTGTAATAATTTTCATAATATAGAAAGAAAGAGGCAACTGGAAAATAAAGGTCTTAGAAATCGTATTGGCTGCTTTTCGGGATTCTGTTCAGATTGAGCTCTGAGCTCTTTGTTTTAATTGTTATTAAACGCTAAGTAGAAAGTTTGAATTGAACTTAAATAACAAAATCACCAATACACGAGAAGTCTTGCAAACTATATAAAGTTTTAACAGCACCAAAATACTGGCAAGATAAATTAGGGAATGTTATGATTTCTCTTTACATAAGTGCTGTTACTGCGTCTCTCGGAATATAATTTAAGGAAAAGTTTGGAATATGCTCCTCACGAAACTCAACTTGCATTTTATCAGAATTGTTCCAGGTCTTCTTGAACATTGTCTTACATTGTCGTCTTCTAACTTAATTTATTTTACTTCATTCTAAGTGCCGTATATTTTCATACACATACACAATACATACACAATATGAAACATGCATGCACGCTACTTCGCTTCTCAATAAAAATGAACTCAACAACAAAGAAGGAACAATATTTACACTAGAATTATGTAAATGACTCGTATATTTTTTGCGGTTAGACATTCAAATTAGGAAAACAGAGAGAAGAGTGAAGAGGGAATGCCAAACGAGTAAAAAAAAAACACTTGAGGGGATCTGTCGGGTCAACATCAAAGTAGCTTTCTGTAGAGATTACTAAGCGAATTTGTAAGCGTGGGTCTCGGAATGGCATATAAGTATTCATTCCGGAGTACAGTTGAAAGTTCAGACCGTATGTGATAGCAAAGTTATAGAGGATTTCCCGCTTCAACAAAAACACGGCTCATCTCGACCCTCGGAAATTGGAAAAACAGCTTCATATGCAGCCAGAATAGAAAGGGCGCAAAAATTAAGGTCGCTTTAATTGCATTATCTTATCGGGACGGCTCTTTTATATACCGGATTTATACGGTTGTTTTAATTTGTATGATAAATCTCTGTTAATAGATATAATGAATTTTTAATCATTCAAAAAGTTCCGCTCTAAATGTTCTTCATTTTCATGTTGGTATTTCGTGTTATTTTCGCTTTTTAGCTTCAATATGTGAAAATAAATCATCTTTGTAGCCGTGTCTTTTAATCTCATGACAATTAGAGTACCTATACTCTCCTAACAAGTTAGTCCAAAGTCAGATATGAGATATTGCTCCAAGGCCATCGATTTTCAAAAATATTGACACTGGTCTGCTTCTGGTGTCCTCTCTGTTCGTACCATGCATGCAAAAAAATTAAAGATGCTTGTGTTGCTAGACAACTCAAAAGTTCAACTTTTGTTATAACCTATTTTCGCCCCGATTAACCGTTTCGATGTAAAATCTTTAAAAAGTTTCCCACTCCAAAAAGTGCCATGTTCAAAAAATTAAATAAGAAAATTTCAATAGAAATTCCAAATAAGAAACGTTGGTTACATCCTGCTCTGATTTCTTCTTCATTTCCATTGAAACTTTCAGACTTGAGAAATGAGACTTAAACCTGGGGCTTGAAAAGACGTTACGTGAAGTCCACCTCAACCAACCCAGCAACGTTATTGTTGAGGCGGGTGCCTACCCTCTTGACACCAGTTTTTGTAGACTCACCTTCTTTCTGGCTGTCAAGGGGTTGGACCGCTATCAAGTGGGCCGAGCGGTTTGCCAATGATAGTGGTCAGAGAGGTGTGAGGCACGTAGATTCGGGGGCTGCTAAGAGTAGAGCCCTCTTTATGTGAAATTCAGTGTTAGGATGGTCAAGGGTGATAAATATGAACACCAAAGTTATGATTAAAATTATTTACTAAAATAAAAATAAAATAAAAATACACTACTGAGATATCAACTTAATTATTTCATTATCTACTACTAAATTTCGATTATAAAACTAATATGCAAAGTTTAACAGAAAAAATTAATTTTAGAAAAAAGAAAAAAAAACTTTAGTTAAAAAAAACTATCTTATGTACAGTCTGACTCTAATCAACTACCATTTTATTTGTGGGAATAGTGCTGGGGCGGTACCTGATCTGATTAATTTAATTTAGTTTCACAGGTGATGTTAATAAAAAAAAATCAAAAATAAAAATTCTTTAATCAAAAAAAAAAAAAAAATTAATAAAAATCTTTCGAACGGAAAAACAGTAAAGTTCTAGTGTTAGTCTCATCGACTTACTACTTAGATGTAGACCTTGGATTGTCCTCTCTGTTGTAGCCCTGACTGCAGCTCTGCTGGGTACCTCCCCGTAAAGCCAGAAATCACTCACTCGCGGTTACTTTAAATTCTCGCGCGAACGCCCTGACCGTCCTCTTCGGTCCCCGAAACACCACTAACTTTTTGGTTTCTAAACCTCTTTCCAAATCGGTTACTCTTTCTCAGGTTTCGAAATGTGATTTTCTCTGGAATGTTTCCACTCTGACTTTTATTTACCGGTCGTCCAGTTACTGACGTAGGTAAACAAAAGCAAGGTGCATTCTGACAGGGAAATGACAACCATGCGAGTTGTTTCAGTTTACCAATCGTTCTGCAGTCAGCGTTACATTAAAAAATTCAGCTAGCGTCATTAAATTTTTGCCGCGGTGGTTGTTTCTTGGCCTAGTTAAATTGTTTGCTTTTCGTTCAAAACGCTTAATATTGCTTAAAAATTAAATCTGCAGTATTTCGAAATTGTGCAATTTCATTGACTTCTGATCAAGTAAAATATGTAATTTTAATTATCATTTATTTCCTTTTCAAAACTTAGTAACTATGCCAAAAAATTACCGTGACTATCCTGGCTCTGCCACATTGTCACTTTACTCTATGTCTTCCTTACTTTATGATAGCTTTCATTCACATCCAAGATACTCAATCACAACTCAATCTCCAGCCACGGCGGTTCTTATATGATTCCATGAGGTGCCATTAAAGCTTCTGGTCTGTCTCTAGACACGCCCATGATAAGGCGCGTTCTCGAACATGCAAGGAACGCAGAGCCGTTCTAGTATTGAGTAGAACTCTCTTACATTGGCCTGGCAATGTGCCATTCCTGTCATGTCACTAGCACTGTCGAGGTATATACCACAATTATTAGAAAAAGGCAAAAAAATTCAAGAAATACAAATCTAGAATTGTTCGTAAAAAAAAGAACCCACGAGCGGCCAAACTAAAAGTCTCTCTGGTGTTCCATATACTTTTTTTTCTGGTGACCAAGCCATAATAGAAGAAGAAGGCATGCTGTTTTACAATATGTAATTAATCTCTTATCTAACAATGGCTAGTAGGTCTCACCTACTTCCACGCACATCCAGTTGTTGCCATGCATTTTTGTTGCCTGGGGTGTATCCTATGGCGCAAGCCGAACCCATCGTGCATTTTATTTGATTTTATTAAACTATGACATATGCAAAACGTCCTCCAGCAATACATGTAGCAATTGCTTCATAAAATTTGGGTACCCTCCATTACCGACACGTTGCTTGTTGACGGGCTCGTCATCAAGACGTCCTGTAACTGGCCCAGACAAAGAACCATGACGTGTCAGAAATTTATTGGGAATGTAAATAGGCAAATCAAAAATGCGTGGCATATTTCCTGGAGACATAGTGCTCGTGATGACCGTTTCATCGTACAATAATCGAAAATCATCTTCACCATGTGCGAAATGTTAATAACGTAAGCGAACGTACGCTAAGAGCTAGACTGGTGGAAGCACATCTTTCAAGTCTAAGACAAATGTGCAGCTTTTGCAGACGTCATAGAGTAAGGCAAATGAGACTCGCCACAAATAATTGGAGGAGTATTTTGTTCATAGATGAGGGCAGGTTTTACTTGAGGTATCCTGAGTGCGCCTCGAACCGTTAAATTGACTACCAAGGAGCTTCATTAATTTTTGATGTGGAGCAGAATTTTTCCAGAGGGGCATATAGAGCTGTGAATCATTCTTGGAGGCTTCCAGATAGCCATCAGTTATATCCAAAAAAAAACTCTACTACGACATTCTGAAATATTCCGTGCATGGATTGGCCAGTTGTAAGCCAACATGCAAACATGATGTTTGGAACGTACTGGATAGAAGAATTCGAAGTAGTTTCTCAAGCCAAAAAAAAGTTGCGTAGTATTCTTCTAAAGTTTCCTCCAAGATGGCGTTAGATACTTGCTTGAGGGCATGCATACCGCAGGAGTCCAAACCAGGTATGGAACTTTAATGTTTCCTTCTAAGAATTAAGGGGGCTCTTTTTTCGTGGTGGTCATTGTATTGCCATATTTTACTTCTTACAGTGAGGACGTTTGTGTAGTCCTCCCTCCCCGCTTTTTAAAGTTTTTTTTGTAAAGTTTTCTTCTTTTCGACGTAAAACTGCTGTGTCAAATATCTAAGATGAAGTTTCTATCAACGTCCAAATTTGTCATGTTGGAGGGGGGCTTGTGAGACCTCATTTTAGAGGTATTTTAATTGTCTACAAGAAGAGAGTTTTCTAATCTCGAGAGTGACTATTGAAGCTGGAATATAATAATTAAATATTTGCTAATGAGAGGTGAATTGCTTGGAATTCTAAACAGAAGACACGTGAACTGAATACTGGATTCCGTCTCCGCATTCCATTGCTCTATGATTGCACATGCACACACGTATAATAATTACAGTCCTATTAAGTTCCTGAGGGGTTTGGAAGATGCTCAGTTGGATTGTTAAGATGCGGCTTCTCGCAACTGGAATTATTCCTAACCAATATGAGTTTATCTGAACCTCAGTGTTATCCCACAGCACGGAATTATGCAGGAAAGCGCCTAATTGTATCTGAGTAAACACTGGCGAAGGGACTCAAAACTGCATTAATACAGGGTAAGTGTCAAGCCAAGTATTAGCTCCGGTATGTTAATCAAAATCCCCTGTGAACAATAATAATGGATTTAATTTCTGAGGAGGTTGGTTATTCTAATAAGTTAGTCTACATGTCAGTTTATGAATTTTTAAACCTGTTTTTCTGTAATATCACCCTAATGAAGTACGCAGATAAAAAATATGAAAATTTATTGTCAAAACATCAGAATTTTTGGTAATTTTGGCGGCATAAA
This sequence comes from Malachius bipustulatus, assembly GCA_910589415.1. Classification (NCBI taxonomy): domain Eukaryota; kingdom Metazoa; phylum Arthropoda; class Insecta; order Coleoptera; family Melyridae; genus Malachius; species Malachius bipustulatus. The sequence continues at coordinate 34,881,526 of OU342634.1, read as the reverse complement.
TGAAGTTGAAATAGGAATTTAAAACTGGCTGGGAAGTACTATCGTCCGCGTTATTTGAATTAAATTGGTTGTGTCAGAAAGTAGATCGTTAAAAAGGAGTCGGTGCCCAACTGAGCCCTGTGTACACCATCATTGATCGAATGGAGACCAAAAGAATGACATCCACCATCGACCACAACAGACATTCATCGGTGGAAAAGAAACTCTCTGGAAAAAAATATAATGGACGAGTATCCTGTTTATCCCCCATGTAGCGAAGAAAATCATGAAAGAAACACTCTATATTTTCCTTGTGTCAAACTTGATGTTATATACTTATTCCTGAGATTAGCATATTCAACAATTTTTTCCAATTTTAGACGCAGGTTGCAGGTCTTTATGACAAAATCCTGACTTCTTAGCAGCTATTGCAACCACTTTCTTATGTCAAATCGAAAGTCTTTCGGACTTTCTTGCAATTAGTATGATTGTACTTTGGAGGAAGTAAACTGCTTTTTCGCACTCCAAAATGGCAAGTGCTAGATTGACGCTTACCTACTGAGATATTTAAACTGGGTGGAAAAATGGATATGGGAATGGAGAGAATTAGAGTAGATTGTTATAATGAATTGGCGCCCAACTAAGGCCTGAGGTACCTACACCATCGTTGACCAAAATGGAGATCAGAAAAATGCAACCACGACAGAAACATATCGTCGGAAAAGAAACTTTCTGATAAAAACAATATGAACGATTATGTAAGTGAGTTTATTCTTTATGCTGTTCTATTGTTTTCCCCTGCATTTCTTGCAAAATAGAAGGGAGAATAGTTTTAGTAAACACCATTTTATGATGCTTGAATTGACTTTTTTTTAATAAATTACTCTTTAGAAATTCCCTGGATTTCAGCAGGGAATAAATATATAGAAGCAGTGGTCGTAGATTTATCCGGTCGCCCGTGCGGACACTGACTGATGACAATATGGCCATTTTACTATGCAATCCTCGATCACGTGGCGGTGGCCTACTGCTTTGCATACATGTCGATGTTACAGTGTTGGCAGCGTCCTTTCCTGATTGATGGTCGCTCCGCTGTCACCTCCTGGCGTGTTTGATTACCTGCCGTATTAATATTAATGTCCCTAGGCGGTAAAGAACGTTACCTACACGCCCTGTTGAAAGTAATGAAATGTTTCATGATTTAGCCTTTAAATTATGTCACAATAATAATCATTTATTGTCTACCTAACCGAAATCTTGTATTACCCGCCAGAAGATAAAGTGGTTCATATTTTGAAACTACAAAATTGTGGTCGAAAGTTTCAACGAAATGATACATTTCAGAAAATGTTATTTTTCCTCAAGAGTTTGTTAACATCTTTTAATCATTTCACTATATTTGTCCCTCAAGAGGGTCATGGATTAATAAAACCGTATTATTTTATGTATTTCATATGTATATTTCGTATTTCATGTATGTATGTATCCATTGTGATGGACAAGCAGGTAAATAAGACCTAAAAAATCGTGTCTTCAGAGGACTGAAATACATTTAGTAGACCAATTTAAAGATGTTGCATTGACTATATTGGCAACCCCCTGGATTAGGAGAAGACATGTACATATTATGCAATAGCCAAACGAAAAATTGATCGTTCATTGATTTTTTTTTTTTTTTGAGGGATTACACTACTTGACAGTCTCAAATTTATTCCACTCAACCTATTTTGCCACGGGCTTGCACCAGCGCTTTGTCGATGAATGTCAATAAATCGCTAGGTCCTGGTTTCGTTCGATTGGCGCATGAATAATGGTTCGCTGATGCGCTACTTTAATTTTAGGTTTTATTCATTTTAAAAAATATAAAACTTTTATGTTTTTATCATCAACTCTTTAGGTTTTATTCATAAATTACTCGTTCGTAAGGACACGTTCAGTAAGAATAATTTATTCTTACTGTATTTTTTACTGAATTTTCAATAGCTAGGAATAGACGAAGCGATTTGCTTGCCGATTTGATCGCTACGAGCAAATTTGGCGGATTTGCTCGTGGCGAGCAGCGTCAACAGATTTTTCAAGTCACACCATAAACGTCCACGCTAATCGTACGAATTATCCGCCGAAGAGGCTCATCACATGCAAATGTGTACGTTTATGGGGAAACTACACGATTTATCGGTCGGATTTGCGTGGCTCGTGATCTGTAGAAAATTTCAAGAGGTCGCGAGCCATGCCTAAAATCCTTTTTTAACGCTTATACTCAAGAGTGCAGGTACCTACCTAGTTGTAGTTAGTGAAAATTATTTTTACAATATTTGATAATAATGTCAAAGTATAATAATAATAACAAAAAACCTTCTTGCGCATCAATCGCAGAAACAGTGTATTTTTATGCGATTCAACTATGAAAATTTTTGCCGCCTTTTAAATTGGCTTTCTGAATTTTTCAATAGTCAGGTCGAATTTACGTAGTGGTTTACTGTGAATATTTCATTTCATTTCGTTTGAAAGCGTGCCATAAAATAGATTTTTACATATAATAAACCAAAAAAAAATTGGCAAAATTTAACAATTTCGTCTCTTGTCCTATATACCCGCCACTGACTAACTTTAAAAAGTTACAGGCGAGTTCTGAAAACCGAACATTTGAAATTTTAGAGAAATAAACATCATGTAAAAAAATTCGAATAACTCCGCCATTTCTCTTATTTGCTTCTTTAAATTTTGGAGAGTTACAAGCTATTAGTGTAGTTGTCTACTCCGAAAATTTCAGGTAAATTCCCTCAAAAATGTGCTCATAATCAATTAAAGAAATTTAGCCATTTTTACCATTTTCTTACCCACGCCACTAGCTTACTAATGAAAATAATAAAAATTTTATTGCATTAATTCAAATTTCAAATCATTTTAATCCAATCTTGTTAATACAGGTTTGTAGGAGTTTTTATTTTCTGCAATTGGGGTTGGCAGGAGCAGTCATATCTGCATGGGTGGTCCGGCCCGAGCCGAGCGCGATGAAAACGGCTGGTCTGGTGCTGGTGCTGGTTTTAAATCAAGCAGTCCCGGGTCTGAATATTACATTCAATCGTTAAACAAGCCTTTAATTGTCATCCTCATTATTTTGTTGTGAAAAGTTTTCTTTCTATATTGCTTATACAGGGACTAAAAAATAGCCTTTTTCCCTAAAATTCAAAAAGCCCCCATTTTGAAACGGCTCGATCGATTTTGCTCAAAAATGCAATACCAGACCACTACTTGTGGATAATATCTTCCTCCCATAAAAATTTCAGCCTCCTAGATTGAAAACTGCTACCAGAAAACCGTGCCTCAGGACCGGATGTTTCGAAATTTTAAAGGACACCCTGTAGAAGTAACGCGACTTTTGAAAAATTTTTCAACGAAAATTTAACGTCATCCCAAAGTTTCACAAGAGTAAAAAATTTCTTCCACTAATCTTGAAAGATGAAGCTACTAGAGCGTTTTTAAAATTTTAGAGATATTTACATCATGTAAAATAAATTTAAATATCTCCGCCATTTTTTTTATTTGATTCTTGAAATTTTTGAAGATTAAAGAGTATTAGTATAGTTGTCTACTGTGAAAATTTTAGTTCAATTCCTTCAAAAATGTGCTCAAAAACTGTTATAGAAATTAAGCCATTTTCACTCTTTTCCTACCCACGCCACTGGCTTATTAATGGAAAAAATTCAAATTTTTTTGCATTAACTCAAATTTCAATTAATTTTCTTTCAATCCTGTTAACTTGATGTGAAAGTTTTTTTGCCATCTTGCTCATACAGGGATTCAAAAAATAGTAAATCTTCAGCAAATTCAAATAGCCGCCATTTTGAAATGGCTCGGCCGATTTTGCTCAAGTGCAATACCAGACCACTCCTTGTGGACATCTTACTCTCACAAAAATTTCAGCCTCCTAGATTAAAAACTGCGGCCAGAAACCGTGCCTCAAAGTCCGGATTTGGGGAACTTTGAAAGGACACCCTGTAGAAGTAACGTGACTTTTGGAAATTTTTTCAACGAAAATCAAAAGTCATTCCTCAGCTTTACAAGAATCCAAAATTTCGTTCACTAATCTTGAAAGATAAAGCTACAGGAGCGTTTTGAAACTCGAAAAATCGTGATTTTGGAGAAATAAATATACAGGGTGTCAATTTGAAAACTTGCCACCCCCGAATTCTTCCTTGGAAATTTTTTTTCAAAGAAATCCCGAAACAGGTCAATTTTTTAATGTAATTTATGTTCTATTGGCGTAAAAAAAATTTATACAGGGTGTTCCTTGACTCAGTGACGACGATATGGTCTATTTTTTTGAATGGGACACCCTGTATATTATTACAATTTCAGATTGTCTGAGAAAATCCAATATAAATTGTTTTTACAGTTGCAGTTTAAACTGAGTAGCTTACGAGTTATAAACAAATGAAAATCGCAGTTTTTCATTTTCAAAGCAGCTTATTTTGAAAACGGCTACAGATATCGGAAAACGGCTTACATGTTCCTATCTTAACTTTTCAAGCGGTATCCTATTGTGTGGATGAAATTTTCATACAGGGTGACGAAAATTATCAGACTTTTGATCACCCTGTATAAATATTTCATCTACATCATAGGATATCGCTTCAAAAGTTAGGATAGGGACATGTAAGCCGTTTTTCGATATTTAGAGCCGTGTCCGATGTACCTACATTGCTTTCAAAATGGAAAATTGCAATTTTCATTTGTTTATAACTCATAACCTACTCAATGTAAGCTGCAACTGTAAAAACCATTCCTACTGGATTTTCTCAGACAATCTGAAAATGTAATAATATACAGGTGTCCCATTTAAAAAAATCGACAATGTCGTCATTACTGAGTCAAGGAACACCCTGTATAAAATATTTTTACGTCAATAGAACATAAATTAAATTTAAAAATTGACCTGTTCCGGGATTTCTTTGAAAAAAAATTTTCAAGGAAGAATTTGGGGGGTGGCAAGTTTTCAAATTGACACCCTGTATATATATATATATATCGTGGGCAGGTGAATTTTGGAAAACCACTTTTTCGTAATCTGGGGGTCATGATCGGTGGACATTTGATGAGTTTGGGTGATTTTTGGAAAGTGATGTCGTCCTCAATAGTGTATTTTTTTGTTAAAAAATACACTAAAAGGGAAAACGAGCTGCTGTGAGCGTATCGCGTATCGCGCTAGTCTGGCAGAAAAGTCTGTTCGTTTATGGCAGAAAATACTATCACGCCGTGCCAGAGGCGTCTACGGTACTGGCATGGCTCTTGGCATGGCGCGCTGAGTTACCACAGACGAAGAGATTTATCTTCCGGGTTTGCTCGTGGCGATCAAATCGGCCAGAAAATCGCTTCGTCTATTTCTAGCTAATAAGATCAGGTCACTCCGTAGGTATATGTATAGGTAAGAGATGATAATAGCATGTTTGCATATACAGGGTGTTTACTGTAAGGTTGGTCAAACTTCACAATCTGATTCTTCACACTAAAATAAACAAAAAAATTCCCATTAACGTGTGTCCGGAAATGCACCGTTTTTGAGATACAGAGTGTCGAAGAAATATTCTTTTTCCAGTTTTTTGACGACCCCCTAAATTCTACTGGAATAAATGCGATTTTATGCAGCCTTTTAAACCGTCCATGTTGCTTACACCAAAAAGTTACTCTTGATTAACGGCTTTAAAGTCTACCGTTTAGTAGTAGAAAAAAGTAAAAAAATACCTTCACTTTTCCACATTGCTGTTGAAAAATCGTTAAAAAATGTGATGTTTTCTCTCATAAAATGACATTTTTATCGGAAACGGTTCATTTTAGAGCCGTTAACCAGGAGTACCATTTTGGTATAGAAAACATGGTCGGTTCAAAAGCGCTGCTTAAAATAGCATTTATTCCAGTGTCGCAGAAATTAGGGGGTCGAAACTCTCAGAATACCCTAAGTCTACGCTACTGAATTTTTTTAAACCTTTATTTTACGACGAAAATAAGGGGATCAGTGAGCATATAGTTTTTATAAGAGCTTAACATTGTATCTCATACGGTTCCCGAGATATCGTCAAAAAATTGGAAATAGAATATATTTCTTCGACACCCTGTATTTCAAAAACTCAAAAACCGTGCATTTCCGGGCACACGTTGATGGGAAATTTTCGTTTAATTTAATTTGAAGAATCAGCCTGTGAAGTTTGACCAACCTTACAGTAAACACCCTGTATATTGAGTAGCCTTCCTACCTATACCTATACATTTATAATTATTCTTGAATTGAATGAAAAATTCAGTTGGTCACCAGAGTTCCAGAATTAATTAGAGAGTCTCCAAATGCCCCTGTCCTCAATTACTCCGATTTACCTTGCATTAAGTACCTATATGAAAAGTACGCGTTGTTTGAAAACGGAGCATAAAAATGTATTACTCGCTGATAGACAATAAACGGCAGTCGATAATTTAATGTAAAATTCAGTGTGAGTTGAATTTTAATGTAGACATTCAGCAAGAGAATTTATATAAACCAAAATCCCATAAATCTGACATGGGCAGGATTTCCAGGTCATGTCAAGTTTGTAGGGACTTACTAGTGGAATTACGGCTCAACTCCAGACTTTACCCTTGTAATTTATCGACTTCTGTAATTTCCGTTATCGAGTAAACCTCCCAGTCATTCTGTCACAAATAATAATTGTAACAATTAGAAATACTCGAAGTATGTTAGAATAAGAAATAACAAACTGTAAATTTTGCTGATGCTATTTTCCGCAATTTGTTTTGAAAATCTTCTTGGAAAACTTTTTAATGCAATAATTCTAAATATAGGGTGCAGACATGAAGCTCTCAATCATAATTTTAAAAGTAAATATGTATACAAACTCGTAACTGAAATGCTTTTTATGGATTCAATATTATGTATCTTCGATTTCAGTTCAGTGGCTTTTGCGTGAAAAATATTGGAATATTCGTGAGAATATCTCGAATATATGAGTATAGATAAAATTTGTTTGCGGAATTAGTTGCGCAAGTTAGTGATATATTGTTTGGTAGCTCTTCTGTAAAAATATTTACGCGATCAAATCTTTGTTTATGGCTTCGTTTTAATTGGGTTTATAATTAATAATATAGAAACATGGATTAATTCAGAGATAAAATAAATTCAATCGCTCCTATCTATCGAGTACATAAGTTTTACAAAAACAAGCTGCTGTGTTCAAAAAACAAATGAATCGAGTATTCATGAATTTGAGTATTCATGAATTTCAGACGTTACTTCACTGAACAATATCTGATAGATAGAGATTTTGGACAATATCCCACGTAAAGAGTGCAGAAAGTGCTTGCTGCGACATTATATAATTTAAAAATCAGTGAATTACTCAGGAACAGTGTTGCGCGAAAACATGAAAACCCACTTCCACTTCTTGAATACGCATACATTTCAACAAAGTGTCGAAATGTCTGTGAATGCGAGCACTCTCAATTTAAAATTTCGTTAAAAAGCTGCTTCTGACGTATGGCATTGCGATAAATGTGCTTCGTTTCATATTGAAAGCCAATTTTGTGGGATTCTTATTTAATAAACTTCACAATTTGGCAACGTCTAAATAGTAACATTCATCAAATAGTTGATCTTGGCAGTCGTTGATGGTCAATCGGTACCTAATGGTCTTTAGTGAAGTACTGCTAAATAGAAAGGACACAATAGTATATTGTGAAACAAGTGCGGAAAAGAGAAAATTTCTCACGAGTGTGAAATTTCTTTTCCGCACGTGCTTCACACAGTACTTTTCCTACGACCGCAATTTAACAGATTAATTATTTAACAAATTTAACACATAAATTATTTTTTCTGACAATGCTCTGCTTTTATGACCTTTTCTCCAATTTATGAAATGTTTATAAGCAGATTCGTATTTTTCTCTCGAAACTATAGGTAGCAAATTCAAAGAACACAAACCGGCTTGTTTTCTGACTTCAGGTGGTGTATTTTCTGCTTCAGATTCAGAGGAATCACAATCCATTATAATATGATAGGTAACTAAAGTTTATTTTTTCAGACTACCTAGGTAGGTATTATTTTCAATTCTACCAATGACTTTTTAATATTACTATTATATACTGTTAAATCATTGAATTCTACCGACAATATTATTATTATTTATTATTAGACTCCGTATAAACTAAAAATAAGTAACGTGAGCGTGGAGACATGGTAGATATGCAACTTCCACACAACGCAGGCGCTGTGCGTCGTCGATTGAAGTTAGTAGAGGTGTGCGAGTTATTTTCACGATCGTGAATTTTATTTTAACGCTACCAATGCTGTTATTAGCGATCAACTCGTAAATTTTAATAATTACTGCCACAAGAGAATAATGAGTATATTTTATAGTCTTGTCGGGTTCTATGTTATCCCATTTGTGTTTATTTTATTACCTTGAAGCTTTAAATGAATAGTTATTCCATTAAAAATAAGTAACAGTTGAGTTCTCAGTTATCGCCCATCACTATTGTTTACATTAAAACTGTACGGAAACGATTTTTGGCTATGCTTATGTCACTTTGTCGCACAGTTTTGGATACGTGAGAAATCTGCTAGTTTGCGCACAAAAAACGATGCGCAAAGTAGTGTTTTGTATAGTGGTCGTAGGAAAAAAAATTACAGGATTCATTCATAACTTCCATGGTTGCTCTGTTAACGACGTGCATCGTGTATACATTACTCCCACCAAAAACATGTAGGTACATGTAAAAAAAGACAATTTTCTCCTCAGCACTATGTTAGTTTTATGAAAAAAAAAGTAGGTATATGATAATATACAGGATGTTCCAGTTTGTATGTTCATATAACTGCGGAAAATGATAGAACATTTAAAAATAATTGTATTTTTTTCTTTTAAGTATTGCTCTAAAACGCTTTATTTATTAGAAAGTCCAGTGGCGTACCGGTAAGCACCCCAACGAATATTATTTATTAATATTTATTATAGTCCTTTATTTAGCAAAAAAATGCTATTGACTTACAGAATCATTTTTAAATAACACAAATACAAACCTACAATTAAACATAATACAACAAACAGAATACAACAAAGACAAAATAAATAAACAAAAGTATTGATTTGGCTACATCAGTTTTTCTACATCACTTCTATACATCAGTCTTCAGATTTTTTTCCCTCAACAACCCACAAGACAGCAAAGACCCCAGAGCATCCATCTTACCACACTCTCACCCTTCGTCCCTGTAAGCAGCAAGTGGTTCTTTAATGAATGTTTAAATTTATGAACTTTCTTTTCATGTTTAATATTATCTTGTATTTTCTTATACAGGGTGCCCCGTAATTAGCGTGCAATACTGAAACAGCAGATTCTATTTTCAAAAATATGAAAAAAGTTCCTATAAAAATAGGTCGAGAAATGCTTCCTAAGGGGGCTACGGCCCCCGAAAGGGGAGCCCATGAAGATGGTTTTTATTTAATATCTCCGAACCCGTTCAAGATAGAAAAGTGAAATTTTGGGAATTTATCAAACTTTTTATGGCCAATAAGATGCAATTACAAAAATTCAAAAATTTCCATCAGGGGCGGTCAGATAGGTGAAGAGTGAGGTTAAAATCACCCTAACTTTTTTTTATGTACCTCGTGCCAGGATTTGAGATCAGATTATGAAATGTTGAAGTTTTTTACAGAAAAAAGGTCGTCTTTCTGAATTTCGATAACATGCACCGTTTTCGCTTAAAATCGATTTGAAAATTACCTTACATGGCATAAAAATTCATATTGAAACACAACTAGAGAAAAATATTCAACGTAGGCCATCGATCACGGGATGTAATAAGTAACAGTTTGTTTGAAAATTGTGTTTCACGCTAATTAAGTAGAAGAAAAAGAAAATTTATTGAGCTAAAAAATGGCAAAAATTTTCAACAGCATGATTCCTATGATGGGGTCTCCCCTGACCGCGAGCACGTCAAAAATTGCCATTTTCCGGTAAACGTTGACGTATGCGGGTGAACATTTGACGTGTAGGAGCTCTTCGGTTTGAAAATCGTCGTCGGTATTCATACTCAGCCGCCAGATCACGACCATTGCAGAATCCATATACGAAGTGCATTTCAGCCAGCTCTTGGTTAGCGAAATTTTCCATTTTTACAAAACAGTACTCAATAAATTTTCTTTTTCGTCTACTTAATTGGCGTGAAACACAATTTTCAAACAAACTGTTACTTATTACATCCCGTGATCCATGGCCTACACGTTGAATATTTTTCTCCAGTTGTGTTTCAATATGAATTTTTATGCCATGTAAGGTAATTTTCAAATCGATTTTAAGCGAAAACGGTGCATGTTATCGAAATTCAGCAAGACGACCTTGTTTGTGTAAAAAACTTCAACATTTCATAATTTGATCTCAAATCCTGGCACGAGGTATATACAAAAAAAGTTAGGGTGATTTTAACCTCACTCTTTACCTATTTGACCCCCCTGATGGAAATTTTTTAATTTATGTAATTGCGTCTTATTGGTCATAAAAAGTTTGATAAATTCACTAAATTTCACTTTTCTATCTTGAACGGGTTCGGAGGTATTAAATAAAAACCATCTTAATGGGCTCCCCTTTCGAGGGCTGTAACCCCCTTATGAAGCATTTCTCGACCTATTTTTATAGGAACTTTTTTCATATTTTTGAAAATAGAATCTGCTGTTTCAGTATTGCACGCTAATTACGGGACACCTGTATGTATATCTCCAAAACTCTAAAAAACACCGTCTTTGAGTTGCCTTTTAATGAACCCGACTAAGGATGAAATCCTCTCTACCCCCAGTCACATACTTATGTGTATCACTTATGTGTCTGTCTATTACTGTGTATATTATTTTGAAAATACTTTGAAACCACGTACGCCAGTGGCTTTTTTATTTTGATTTTTTTTTGACAGGATAAGTAATTAAAAGCACAACTTTTTTTGTCTATACAGTTTTTCATATCTTCGTTTTTGAAATAAAAATTTGAATTTAATTTTTTATTTATCGAAACCATCTAGTCTTAGGAATTTTCTTTTTTCATTTTTTTCCCATATTTCTTGGCTGGTCAAGCCATATTATGCAATTAAGTGGATTCTATTTTTTATTTCGAAAACCGAGCCAGATAGTCATAAATTTTTTATTTTTAGTTGCTTGATCTGAAAAATAAGATTTATAAAAAACACATTGCCGTACGTGTTTTAAAAGTATTTTCGTTGAGGTGCTTATATAACGAGACGCCACTGAACCTAATAATTTTAGTCTATTTAGGGCTAAATTAGCCCCTTACTGGAACACCCTGTATGTATATGTAGAAGTTATACTAATACGCGTTTTAACAATGGCTTTGCTAATAAATCTATTGATGCCCAAATGGGAGGGATATCAAACACTTCGTCAAATGTCCAAAATACTGTGATACGGCCTTTATCAACAGTATTACCTTTTTCTCGGCACAAAATTTTCGTATACGTCAACTCGTATGGTCAACTAAATTTATCAGGTAAAAGATATTACCGAAGATATATCAGAATAACTTTAATAGCGACTGCTTCAAGATAATATGATGTGAGTCAAAAATGACGCTTTTTATCAGTTTTGATTAATAAACTTACTGTCAAGAATGCTTTCTGTTTCATAGAAACTTACTGTCATCCAATAAACTTATATTGTAAGTTTTTTGTGGTAAATAGTGATATAAAGATCAACATAATTAATTTCTCATGGTTGTAAATAAAATTTTGTACGATATACATGGGATATTTATTTTTATCACACTTATGGAAGTGCAAAATTCACTTCAATCAACGTCTGTATCCCACTGATATCGTAAATAACTGACACAAACCAAATGTTTTCATTAAATAACAAAAATATCCTTTAAATTCTGGGAAGCAAACGTCAGAGGTACATTTCTATTATTATTGGGCAGTGTCATCAGGTAAGGGTATAAGTATTTGACCGCATTAGTATTCTTACTGGTGAAATTGAAATTTCAGAAGTGAAAGTATCATCAGGTCTGCTAAGTTTTCATCGGATTATGGGAATTTATGATCTGACAGGTGACAGTGACACCGACTACCTGAACCAACTCCCTAACTTTTCACAGCAGACGTTTTTTATTTCGTGTCAGAATCTGCCGTATCGTTTCTTGTTTTTATTATTTTTTATGGCATTCATCATCTTAACACCATCTACAGTATGACCTGTTTGTTCTTGAGTCATACTGCACAATTTTTATTTATTGTGGGATTTTAACTGGATTTTTTTAATTATACAGGGTGCACCATGTATCTTTCTCTATATTGCTATCTCCTAACGCTAACGGATACAGGGTCGGTTAAACAAGTCCAAAGGAGCGCAATTTTGTGGCCATCTCGATTCCGTCGAGACATAACAAGATATCTGTGACCGTTCCTGAAATATCCTGAAAAAACTGAAAAATCGAGATTTCTTATTTTTTCTATATCTTTTTTATTATTGGAGATTATAATGAATAATTTTTTGTGGGCTTACATAAGTCGTCAAGAGCTACCCATCTGATATTTCAAAAATTTTCAAAGTCGACTAGATCCCAGAATTTTCATAGTCAACTTTTGTTTTTCTTATGGCCACCATAGTGTTTTTTTATGTTGTTCGGTATAAAAAAATCATAAAAACTAAAAATTGTTAAACTTCAAAAAATAAATTAAAAAAATTTTTATTCTTCTTTTTTCTTTACAAAAAAGACACATTTTTAAACCGAATTTCATAGATAAATTAATAAACCATAAGGCAAGTACTCTTTCGGCGTATTTTACAAATGTTGACGTTTTTCGACGATTTTTTATTAGGTTTTTCTTTGAAAAATTAAGAGTAAAAATTAAAAAAAAAAAATTTTTGAAGTTTATTAATTTTTGGTTTCCATTATTTTTTTCATATCGAACGACATAAAAAAATAATATGGCGGCCATAAGAAAAACGAAAGTTGACTGTGAAAACTCTTGGATCTAGTAGGCCTTGAAAATTTTTGAAATGTCAGATGGATAGCTCTTGACGGCTTATGTAAGCCCACAAAAAATTATTGATTAATTTCCAATAATAAAAAAGATATGAGGAAAATAAGAAATATCGATTTTTCAGTTTCTTCAGGATATTTCAGGAACGGTCACAGATATCTTGTATGTATCGACGGAATCGAGATGGCCACAAAACTGCGCATCTTTCCTCTAATTTAACCGACCCTGTATCTCTTAGCGTTCAGGAGATAGCAATATAGAGAAGGATACATGGTGCACCCTGTAGAGCTGATATTTTTGGTATTTTCAAATGGCTTTTTTTAACAATCTGGGCACGCCTCTGGATTCACCTCCTCTCAAAACCATAGTATACTAAATTTTTTCGAAACCTGGATGAAATTTTACTGCCCAATGAGTTAATATTTGAGATTTATAACATAAACTTATTTATTTATAAGACAAAAACAAGACAAGGTGTCGTCGAAAATATGACACCAATATATTTTGATGTTTGTCAATAAAAGCCGACCCTGACCAGACGTACCCAGTCGACAGTGCTAACTAGGTATAAACTAGGTTATAAACTAGGTATAAACAATGTGGCATTGTTTGAACCGGTGATGTAATATAGAGACCAGAATAATAATTAGACTTAAGACAATAATTCTGATTACTATACAAAATGTAGTCGTTACGTGTTAGATAATGATCATAGATCATTATCCATCCTTTATTACTAAGTCGTATAGTTATAATTATTTTTATTGTTGTTATCATGAATAAAACTAAGTGACACTCCAAACATGTTTATTCAAGTAATTCCTGCTTCAACCCTTATCACATAGCGATCCTGCAAGGGTTACGAGTTATTCACAAATACAACAATATTATTTAAGTTTTATATACAATACAAAGCTCTACAAAAATACAAAAAGAAATACAAACATAATACAAAACGTAAGGAATTGGAAGATAAAATTAATAATAATTAAGTAAGAGGTGTCGATAAAATATAGTATACACAGTGCACCATGTATCCTTCTCTATATTGCTATCTCTTAACGCTAACAGATACAGAGTCGGTTAAACAAGTCCAAAGAAGCGTAATTTTGTGGCCATCTCGAATCAGTCAAGACATGCAAAATATCTATGACCGTTCCTGAAATATCCTGAAAAAACTGAAAAATCGAGATTTCTTATTTTTGCCATATCTTTTTTATTATTCGATATTAATGAATACTTACTTTTTTGTGGGCTTACATAAGTCGGCAAGAGCTACCCATTTGACATTTCAAAAATTTTCAAAGCCGACTAGATCCCAGGATTTTGATAGTCAACTTTCGTTTTTCTTACGGCCACCATATTGTTTTTTTATGTTGTTCGGTATAAAAAAAATCATAAAAACTAAAAATTGTTAAACTTCAAAAAATAAATTCGTCGTTTCGTAACCGTCGACGAAACATGGATCCACTGGTACACACCAGAGACCAAGGAACAGTCGAAACAGTGGACTTCACCTGGCGAACATGCTCCGATGAAGGCGAAGACTGTCCTATCGGCCGGAAAGTTATAATGGCCACCGTTTTCTGGGATTCACAAGGTGTGATCTACATCGACTACCTGGAGAAGGGCAAAACGATCACAGGGACACAGTACATTTGTACTATGCCGAATTATTGGGCCGTTTCGACGCCGAATTTCAGAAAGAAACGGCCCCATTTGGCGAAGAAAAAAGTGCTCTTCCACCATGACAACGCACCGGCTCACACCTCCGCCCTCGCCACGGCCAAATTGGTCGAATTGGGATACGAACTGCTGCCCCATCCACCGTATTCCCCAGATTTGACCCCATGCGACTTCTATTTATTTCCAAACTTGAAAAAGTCACTCGCCGGGCAGAAATTTGAGTCGAATGGGGAGGTCATCGCCGCCACGGAGGCCTACTTTGCAGACCTCGAGAAAACGTATTTTTCAGACGGGTTAAAGAAGTTGGAGCATCTCTGGGTCAAGTGTATCGAGCTAAAAGGAGACTACGTTGAGAAATAAACCGCTACTTTTCCAAAATTTTCGTTTTTCTTTTGTAGGCTAAGTACTTATCGGACCTGACCTGACCTGTAGAGTAAGTAATAATAACCCCCCCATAATGAACCTGAGTCCTGGGATGCTAATCTATAATGACGTCTTGTGAACTCTTGTGAAAAAATTAGGTACATAGTCGTAATAATTATGGAATTAGAGGCCGATCTTTGTTTTCAAATAGGTACAAATCCACTGAAATCATGGAAACCCTGGAATCATACGAAAATATCGATCATTCTTCCATTTCCAAATAAACTTGTCTAATTAGCTGCCATTCTTGGACCATAACCTGATAATGTAGCATGCATTATGTATGTATCAAAAGCGTGACTTTCAGCAATCAACACTGAGCCGTCGTCGTTCATCTACTCGAAGTTGATAAAAGGGGCTTATTATCTTAATGCGATTGTAAGTATTTGTGTTTGGTTCTTGATATTTTCACATTTCTGCACTTTTGTTAATAATTCTTTCGAAAAAAAAAATTTCGATTATGCTGTAAGTCTAGGTCCAAGCTGCAAGAGGAGATAACATGCGCGTTCCTTAGCATATTATTTACTTAAACATGACTCTTTTCTTTGGTCATATTTGCCTTGTCTAGTATAAGTCAAATTAAGCACAAGATTTAATTTTGTAACAACCCGATCATCTAATATTGAAATTAATTTGAAGTGTATCAATATATTATTGTTACTGCTGAAATATATTATATGGCCATGCATGCACGACTCTTCTAGTAAGAAAGTTATATTTTCGCATAAGCCTTCAATTTGGTCAATGACAGGTCGAGTTTTCGTCTTTCCGGCTATTTGACCGCTTGGTTCGTTGCGTAGGTTTGTTGGTTGGTAGACTGAAGTTTTAGAATCCAACATTTCTCAAACTTATGTTACACACACTTATTAATACTCTTCATTATGTACCTACTTAATGTCCCGAGAGTGCACCATCCTAACGTTGCTATGTTTAAATTTTTTAATTTTAACATAATATGGAGGAGACGCTTTTGGTCTTCTTTTTTTTTGTCGGGAAAGGAAATATAAATTAAATTTAATTTAATTGACATTAGTGGAACCTTAGCCCGGCTGAAGACTTGAAAAATGAAATATTCCCGTGAAAACTCCCACTTCAAAGTGGAAAAGTTTGAATTTGATGAGAGCCTTCCTCTTAATGAGCGTATAAGATTTTTTGTCTCTCATCAGAGGGATTTGTTATACGCTCTCCAAGTTAAATTCGTTAGCCAGGCTCGAGGTTACCTCTTTGAGAAGAAAAAGCTTGGTAATATATAGGATAAGTCGCATATTAATTAATTATAATTCTCTTTGTACTTTTGTAATTATTATATTCATCAACGCCCCTGGTAATGCTCGGTATTACTGGCTGCGATGCTTTATCCAGATTTCTACTGCGTCACCTTTCCTGTGCTTTGTCTTTTCTGCACTCGGTTGCAAGGATTTTATCACATTATTTGCGTGTATGATCATCTAAGGCAAAAGTTAAGTTTCTTATGTTCTTTAGCCAGCTTTTTGCTAATGAGCTCGACGAAAGTAATTTAAACACCATATTTGCAAAAGCAGTCAAGACTTTTTGTACTTACGTAAAAAGTTATGAGACAAGCTGCGCTTTCGTTTAATTCTTTCGGCTTTTTCAACAGCTTTCTTTACATTTGAAGGATCAGCAATCCATATAATTTTGTCAATATGCATATTATTGTTCCTGCCAATTCTTGCTAACTAATTTGGTTAAGATGAAATAAGGCATTAAGTGGGTTTGTCAGTTAAAGTTGAACAGTAAACTGATAGTAAGGAAATATGGTCAAATCCGAGGCCAGAGCGCTTGACCAGCTGCAGGATATTAGATTATAAATCAATATGGTCGCAGTATTTGGATCGTGAAGAGCGCGCTCGGTCGGATTAGATTAGCCCGAAATATGGGACGAATTATTCCCGTCTTTCAGAAGTCATTATTTATTACTCAGGGCCCACATATCCTTTTATTTGATCCTTTCAGTTTCTCGAATATAATGGCGTATCATATGCTAATATCGCATAAATTTAGAAAACTGAACCCTTTGTTCTGTAATGTGGTTGAAGTTTAAAATTGACGTAAATTTAGGTGGGTCGCAAAAGTGCGCTAGGCCACTCAGTAATTCGGTAAATAATTATTATGGAATTTTTCTTTGAGACTTTGGTAGGTAATAATACCTATACTGACGCATAAAAATAACAATTTTTCTCATAATATCTCCTAAAGAGATGGAGATAGTCGTTCAAGCTGGCCAAACGAACGTTCATGCTTTTGGACACTTTTTTCCTACTGTCGACGTTTATGTTCCTGTTTCTTTGTGCTGTAACAATTATTATTGTGATGGGTCGTGTCAACTAAAGTGCCCATGACTCTGCAACGTATTATCTTCTTCCAATTCCTATTTTCCATTTAGAAATATTCGAAATATACCTATTTGTTGAAAAGTAAATCAAAGAATGGTACAAGCAGTGCCATCTCTTGTTGAATAAAACAACTAGTTGAAAGGAAATTATGAAATGACAAAGAAACCTCCATTAGTTCACAATTCCATACTACTGGCGCTCCTCTTTTATGAAAACAGGCGAGGTTTTTGAAATCCCGTTTTGATTTTGAGCCATATCCCTTTGAACCATCGACTCATCAACAGCATGGGTGATATCGGCTAGGGTTGCAGAACATTTCATCAGTGGGATCTCACAGGCCTTGACAGATTCAAGAACTCTCAGGTAATGTGATACAGTCGTAGTTATTCTATCTAAAAATTTCTGCAAGAAGCTCAACGTCAGGTACTCGAACGTATTTGACAACACTGAAGTTAGAGCAATGGGTCGATAGTTTTCAGAGTTCATGACTTTTCCATTCCTTCATAATATAGTCTAAAAAATTCATCAGAAAAAAAGGGGTGTAGCTTGAAAACGGTTGAGAATTCCAAAAACCCTATAGAATAAATGTTTTAGGTAATTTTGTGAGCTTTTATTTTTTGTAGTAAAATTTTCCTCTTCGATGCACCGTTTTCGAGATATAAGCGGAAACTCAAAAATTGGTAACTTTTCTTCCCCCCTTTACTCACCACCTTGTAACGAAATCCAAGGCTTTCGTTGGTAATTATAATTTATTTCATTATTAGAGGGGTTTATCAGGAGTGATACAGTTTTTGCGACAGTGATTAGCAGGTTATCTCCGCCAGCACCGGCTATATAAAGAGAGCCAAATGAAGAGCTGACCAGAGGATCCGAGGTACTGACTCGAGAACAACTCTCTCTCTCCCTGTGAATTGAGCTCGGAGATCACCGGGGGCATGTATTGAGTGCACCCTGTCCCATTTACATAGCCGGCTACAGTAGGTCGATGAAATGAGTCGAACCTAACTGTAACCGGGCATCGGCAGACCGACCAGAGTGGAGTGAGCTCTGGACGGCAACCGATTCAGTATAGGGAATCAGTCGGCGCTGCACTGAAGTACCGGCTGATCCCTTCAGTCCCTATCCGGCCTGTATTGAGGGCCGGATTCAGTAACAGCCGTCCCGAGGTCATATTGAGGCATCGGGAACGGATTTTGTTTCAGGTAGCCCCGCCATCGGAGAATACCCTCCCGGATATCTTCCCGGCGCGTATTCCGGAGACTGCGATGATCGACACGCACGGTGCGACGGCGAGCAGATCACTGGTGTAAAGTCGGCCGTGAATTGATTGACGACGGCGGCGCATCACAACCAATAGGCTTAACACACGCCTCGACGTGGCTATCTACGGCCAATCGGATCGATTGTGGAGGACGAGAGCCGGCCCATAGGATACAGTGGTTATCAGTATTAGCAAGACAAATATAGATACGTGTAAATAGAATACTTGTAAATAAAGATTTGTAATTTTTAATTGACTTGTCGCGGGTACAAAGGGGCAGACATCCATCCCTGGGAAATCACCTCTACCTAACAGAAAATCCCGTTACAACCTATAAACGTCATGACTGTTGGTATGTTCACACCCTAAGCACCCGGAACAAGTTTCCGAAGGAATCGCTTGGGTACCTACCTGCTCACGCACTCTACACGTCCTTTTGGGTCATTCGCTGACTGGACTAATGGCTATCTGGAATTTTTACAGTGTGTAACTTTTGGCCTTTTCCATCTCTTTCTCCCTATATTGCCAGCTAATTGCAATACTAGAGAAAATCCAGTGCTGCCAGATAAATCGGGAAGCACTGCTGAGTTTTTTCCTGTCTCAATGTTTCCTTTAATGGCGAAAAAAAGATTTACAATTGGATGTAAAAATGAGCCCGCCATGTATATTCCCATTTGCATCTCTCTCAACAAGGCAATTATTACCGTGCGCAACGCTCGCATACTATGTAAAGCCTACTACTTTTGCAGCAGGTACGTCGGAGGTATACAAAGAGAAAACTTATTCACTCAATTTTTTTTTAACATAAGCCCGACGTTCTGGAAGAAAAAGTTGTTTTTCTTATAATAAAAAGTATTTCTTTCTAGTCAATTTCTGAAGCGGAAATAATACAATGATGTAAAATTCATGTTTTTCCCTACCTTATAACGAATGTTCACAAACATCTCTCTTCTCCATACACAGTTGTTTGTCCTGAAACCCACCTCTCTATTATAAATCTTTACTATCAAATTAACTTTCTTCTGACCAAGTCTGGAGGAAAAGTTGGGAACGGAACGTTTACATAAGAGCACACAAAGAGGTTCATTTGTCTTTTACCATATTCCGTTTTATTCCGCGAGAAAGCACATCGAACATGGATCGTATTCATTTTTTAGAATTCCATGTCACATGCATGCAAAGCGTCTCGATTTTACCTCTCGATTATGTTCGTCTTTTGTTTCAACACATCCGACAGTTCGATGTTATCGGTTGTTCCTGAGCTGCTTTGCAAGGACGAGGGCGGAATATGTAGACGTAATTCCGTTGTTTGCTGGAATAATATTTTCATTTTATGACTTGAGCAGCGTGCTGAAAGAAATTTCCCGTCTTTTGCATATTGTGGGACTTTTTCTGCCCTGAAATTTGAACGTAAAAAAGACTCAAAGAGACGAAACGGACCGGCTTTTATATAAACAAGTACCTAGGACTTGTTTTTAAAGTTTTTCTACAAGAGGTCCTTTATTTTCTTTTTCTTTTTTTGTTTATGATGACAGAATGAAAGCGGTGGACCAATAACATAATGCTTTGTTGAAAATAAAATCTTCAGACTCGCGGCATCAATAAGAATTTCATAAACTTAATTTATTAGCTCTGGTTTGCTCAAACTGCCTTTTGATCCCTATAAACGAATTTTGTTTTCCGTTTCGTATCCGAACCAGAGAATAAATGTTTACCAGAGAGGATATTAGAAAACCGCCTTGTAACCGATAAGAACCCTCTTTCGACAGTATTAACAACACTCATTCCAGTTCAAGAAACTGTCGTTCTGTTTATTTCGAACTCCAGCTAGCAGCAGAGGAAATGGGGTACACACTGAAACACTTTCTGTTTCTGATGTAATATACGCTTGACTGCTGTCTTAAATATGTACGAGAACCTCTTTGCTTGAGTCAGATCAACTGCATAATGATCAACTATAAAGTAAATTGTTTCTACTCCATTATTTTAAACGTGTCTTTAACTTAACATCTCTTGGGGATAAAAAGAACACCTATATTAAGGTTTATGTCAGCTATTTGGTCGTTACAGAACTACCTTGCGTGGAGAACGCTTAAAAGCTAATAGGTATTATTTTATTATCTATCTGGAAACGTTCCCAGTTTGAGAGCATTAATATTAAGATTCTCCACTAGAGCACCTGCGGTTTAATGTGGATACTATACGACCTAAGCGTCCTCCAGGTGTGGACTTACTGTTGCGAGCTCGGGAGTTCTAATAATAATTACTGTTAAAACACCTCAAATTTACAACTATTTAATTAGGAACCCTTCTATAAACTTTAGCAGTAACATGATATAATGATACTTGAAAGAATACCACTACCGGAACAAACTTGAAGATATTAAACCATTAATGTCATTTAATTGAACTGACTTTCTTTCTGAATGTCCTATAAAACTTCGACACTTGAGCTCCTCTCTGACGTAGTAGGACTTTTAACTCGCTACTACTGCGGATTACACCAGAATAATTGAACGCTCAGAAACTAATTGAGGGTTTCATTGCAAGTACCTGCATTTTTCTTGCGAAATGAGTTATGTAGATTTTATTGATCTGCTTCCAATTAATTCTGTTTTCTCCTCTGCCACGACAGATCTGAATATTGTAACCGTAACGAGAAACGAAATTGATAACGAGAGACGAATAACGAGATTCCGTGAGCGACGAGGATCAGGTGGTGTTGATTCAGTGTTGCCCAGTTTATAGAATTTTACCGAATCCTACTTTAATTACTTTCCCTTTTTAATAACTACTAAAATCCATGATACGGGTTTCACGAATGTTAAATAGTAATCGTGGGAAAAGGAAAATAAGATGGGTAGGAACGAAAGTTCATGAAAAACAAGTCAAAATATCTTTATTGCTTCGCCAGGGGTACCTTGGTCACAAAAACTTTACTCTGTTGTTTCGATCTCACTCTTTTAATGGATTCGGCGCTGTTAATTCGTCGGCTCACGTCTGCACGCGGAAATTTCCCCAGATTAAGTAGATCGTTTAAAAGAGGTTAGTTTGAATGTCATGTTAGATAGATCAGAAAATTCTCTTGCTTCAGTGACGTCAATACATACCCATGCTGGTAGCTCGATTTGCGTGCAAGAGAGAAGGACTGGATAAGGAAGGAACCATGACGCATTACTTCACGATGACCACCGTCAGGTAAAAAATGTTCTTTTAGTGTATTTTTTAACAAAAAAATACACTATTGAGGACGACATCACTTTTCGAAAATCACAATATACATATATATATATTTATTTCTCCAAAATCACGATTTTTCGATTTTCAAAACGCTCCTGTAGCTTTATCTTTCAAGATTAGTGAACGAAATTTTGGATTCTTGTAAAACTTTGGAATGACGTTAGATTTTCGTTGAAAAAATTTCCAAAAGTCACGTTACTTCTACAGGGTGTCCTTTCAAAGTTCCAAAAATCCGGTCCTTGAAGCACGGTTTCTGGCCGCAGTTTTCATTCTAGGGGGCTGAAATTTTTGTGAGAGTAAGATGTCCACAAGGAGTGGTCTGGTATTGTACTTGAGCAAAATCGGCCGAGCCGTTTCAAAATGGCGACCATTTGAATTTTCGGAAAATTTACTATTTTTTGAACCCCTGTATGAGCAATATGGCAAAAAAACTTTGAAATCAAATTAACAGGATTTGAAGAAAATTATTGGAAATTTGAGTTAATGCAATAAAATTAGCATATTTTCCATTAATAAGCCAGTGTGGTGGGTAGGAAAAGGGTAAAAATGTGAAAATTTCTATAACCGTTTATGAGTCCATTTTTGAAAAAGTTGAACCGAAATTTTCCATTTTTTTTTCTTTAACATATAATTTGATGTCTTAGCTTCAATTCGTCTCGATTAATGTAGCACTTTAAACGAAAAATAAAAAAGTTTTTCGCTTGTGCAAAATTAGCTTACACTTATATAAAATTATTAAATTGATGAAATGGTTCGCAATTTCTTTTTTATTTTTTTTTCACATTCAATTATGAATGGTTCCGAAAATTAGAAGAGCAATCGCAACGACAATTAAATCACCTACATGCAGGTGAAAAAAGTATTCAAATTGGTCTTTTAATAACTAAGATATGACCAGTTTAAAAAATAAAATGTGTAGGTGTAAGTAGGTACCTGACGTACTACCTACCCTATAGACGCACTATAAATTTGAAACGCACCGTGGCTCAGTTACTTACATCCTTGCCTAGCAAACTGTTGGTGCGGGTTCGAACGTACGAGAGGATCATTCTTTCTTTTTTTTTTTTTTGGTAGGTAGGTGGAGTTTTCCCAAAAAAAATCGGATTATTTTTTCATTATATTCATTATAAAAAAAATAGGAAGATAATATTTATTATTGAATCGCATAAAAATACACTATTTCTGCGATTGATGCGCAAGAAGGTTTTATTGTTTCGCTACGATTGCGAAGCTCATTTCTAGAACTAGAAATGTTCGTTAGGTGGAGTGATTGTGGTATCGCAAGAGCTGAAAGCTCTTTAAAATTAGTTTAACCACTTAATTGTAGGTCCTTTTCTTAACTTGTAATTTTTTTGTTCCATAGAGCATGTGCATACGGATATAGTCCTAGTTCTGAATCACAGATCTTATCGACTGATAATACTGGCAAATTATGGCAGTTGATTTTCCCTTTCTGTTTGTTTTTTATGTTCCTACAATTGATGTGCTATTAATGGAAGATCTATTTTGAGTCCTGATTATGGTTTATGATGGAGAGCCAGACCTACGTCAGTCAAGTCTGGCATACCCAAACCTTGACCCTTGGAAGGTCTGTGTACTTGTGTAAAGTTGTTCTTGAACATACGAGTTCGGTATTACATTGATGTCTCATTGGCTCCTTAGTCTTGAACGTCTAGACCTTACGTCTGGAACGACATTTAATTCCTCTGTCTAGACTTGAAAGCTATCCCAAATCAATTATACAGACTTGAGTTGTTCCTTGAATCCGACACTGAGTTAAATAATTACCTCTAGAAACGATCAAATTGTATTTTTGGCAGTGATTTCGTTAGTATACAACCTTTAACTGCAAGCACTTAATTCAACTTTAATCGTATGAAATAAATCAACAGGAATAATTTTAGAAGATTAGTCAATCTAATGGGAACAGTTGTGTTGTAACGGAAGTTCGATAGAGTGAGCGAACAGTGACAGGAAAATTTGTTTTCTACGGGAGAAAGCAAAGAAAGTTTCAAGATGTTAATATTGTGGTATTTAGTGAATAAAAACAGTAGAAAAAAGTGGGTCTGGTAAAATAGTGAAATGAAGTCATAATAAGATAAGGAGACTGTTTTTTCTTGAGATATTCTTGTAAATAATTCTGTATTAGGGAATTTCGTCTGTAATTTCAATCTTACCACGAGCATATTATTCCTTCGCTGAGATGGTGAAGTCTCCATGTATTCAATTCGTGGTGTACTTACAAGCTTCAAAGACTGCATGGTCTATTACGAGAACGTAAGCGTAATCCAATATTCAGTTAGAAATTGGAACCCGCTAACGACTTTACTTTGCGTGCTATGCAAGTGAATCAAAATTGCACATATTGATTTAATCCACCAATCATGACAGACCGAGCAAGTCATTAGTCGCCGCCACCCAATGGCACAGTTTTTTAATAAAACTTCTACCTTTGCATTCGTTTAGTTTGCTTTTTCCTATTTAAAAGTTCATCGTGGGCTGTGAAAATTGAAAGGAAAATATATGCGGTGGTTTTTCCAATTAATTTTTACATAAAATCGTCTTTTTCCCAGCGTTGAGAACAAGGGCGTTGGTGCTGTTCTTTCCTTCCAGTCCGGGAGCTCGACAGACTCGTTCGCAACCAAACCAGAAGGGAAACAACATCAAAATTAATACTTGCACTTTTTTTCATGTATTGTTTTTTCTTACCCTACGTTGTGTGTTTTTTTTTATAACTCGTACGCGGAGCAAATTTACTCAATCTGTGATGTGTGAAAGCTTATTATATCAGCTATCATATTCACAGCGTTCCTGATTTGTTCAGAATTACGTATTTTGTAATGTCGTCATTTGTTAAATCGTGCTGCTCATCGAACGAAATCGATGTTTATAAATCTTGTCCGCCGCTGCACTGTTGCAAACTATAATGTACTCATTTTGTTCACGGAAATTGCGCAAATAAATACCTACCTTGATCAAATAAAGTAAAATAATGAAGAGTTACTGAAGGGTTACCAGGAAATAACTTTTCCCGAATTAGGGAAAAGCTTTGCGGCGATGAGAATTAACTTAATTCTCAGTAAATTCGTATGCTTAGTCTGCCAGAGAAACAAGTATAAGCCGACAAGCAGAGAGGAAGGTCCCTGCGGAAATACAGGACACATTTCCGGTATACAAGCGGCGTGAGGTTTCCGGGTTGCCGCTTTAATACGTAATATTGCCTGGGAAATACACTCTCCTAGTATAGGGTAGAGTGTAGACCCTTTCATACCACCAAAAATAATCTCCTATAGTTGTAATACCGGCGGGTTAGATTTTCTTCTTCCCTTTGATGCATTTAGTGGGTCGGATAAAGGAAATTTAAACCGCGGATTTCTTGGGTTTTTTTATGCAGGCTGCTTACTTAGTAGATTGGTTGCGGAAACATTTCATGATTACAGAAAATATATTTTATTTTTCTCGCGAATATCTCTGAAATTACGTTTTCCAGCGAGTACTGGGTGTCTATACATAGACAAATAATTCCCCTATACGTTGAATACTGAACGATTATACACAGGGAAATTGTTAGGCTCTATTTCAATGAGTTGCCTTAGACACCTTGTTGATATTGTTGCAAACAATCCCATTGAAACAATTTACCATGGAAACTATCGCATTGTAACAATTTACCATAGAAACTATCAATTGCAATTCGTCCATGTATAAAGTCTCAGTAGGTACTCGCACGGTATACATAGGTACATAATTTCATAGGTCTACATATTACTATAATCTGCAATCATCATCTATATTGTAGGCATACCAATAATTGTTCATTTTCCAATCATGTTATTTTCGTTATCCAAATCTGCTATAGCGGTAATAATAATAATAACAAATTCATAAAATTACAGAGTTTTCTTGCAAGGGTAGCCTGTGTTGCCTAATAGTTTGCGTTTAAACGCAACATGTTACCTCTATGAATATAAATTGATCCGCTTTATAATTAAATGCAATTTACGAAGAATACCAGCACCGTTTGTGCATGCAATATGCGCATATTAATTTCTAGTTAACTTTTGTACACACGGGAGAAAACGAGGCAGAGGGAGGAAGAATATTAGGGGAGCATATATACGCCCTTATTCACACCAGGGGTCGTTTGAGCACTAAAGAGAATCTAGAGCGAACTGTTTATCAAGTTTAGGAACGATACTATCCTGTATTATAGGATGTTGTTACCGATATTCGGAAGCCGTTTCTGCATTCTGCTATCTAGATTATGTAAATTTGAACGGTGGTTTTACAAGAACAGAAAAATGCTTGTATATCTAACGCTTTAATGGTAAAATTAATGTACTGCTGTTAATTTGTACTGGGATGGAAATTCAGCATCCAGAGTGTCTGGTATATAAGTTTGTACCTTTTTTTAATCAACGATGATAGAACATTATATTTAATAAAAGTTTTCTATTGATTTGGATTTTCCCCTGAAACTATGTATGATCCGATATATAAAAAGTGTTGGATAAGATTAGAGAGCTTAGAGAGTTAATAAGAAGAATGGGTATTAATTAAGAATCGAATTAATGTTAATCAGAGTCATGTAAGTGTTTATATTATTTGCAAGCCAATATAGTGGAGAGGGTCTGTCAAAAAAAAGGCTCCATCCGCCTTGGACTCGAGAATTTTTTTTTTTTTTTTTTTCATAAAGTTGGTCCCCGTCTTCATTTTGGTGGCATTTTCAAAAATTTAATCGACGCCCTGGCGGAGGAATGTGCATGCGAAGACATCGGCAATGGGTTTTTGCACATAACTCGCTTCTGTCGAAAAATGAAGAGCTCTCGAAGACGCGTAATTTGAACTTTGACTGGTCCAAATCGGTCATACGGTTTTCGAGATATCGCATTTTCAATTTTAAGGCCCTTTCTTCAGGGTTCCGCCGCGGTGCGAATACACCGCCGTCCGTGTTCGCGTGTTTTGCATGGAAAAAATCGACTTAGGGACTTAATTTTTTTTTCATCGACAGACAGCAGTGTCCTCAATGATGCTTGAAATTTTGAAGTCGCTATCTCGATTAGAGGGGGAGGGGGAGGGGAAATCATAATTAAAATTCAAATTGCTATAACTTTCCCTAATATTGGGGCGTCGGGCCCAACCAATGGGAGATAACAGTTTGGAATGCCTACTTTAAAATGGTATTTTTTTTCGATTCCGCCAATATTGGCAAGATGCCCGCAGAAAAACCGATTTCCCTCCCCCTTTTTTTTCTTAAAACTGTTTTTTTGCCATGAAAGAAGGGGGTGGGGGTAAAAAAATTTTCGTCAGGAGACGGGAATTTTTTTATCTTTGATTTGAGCCCCAGTAGACCTCGATCGGACCATTATTAAGGTCACAGGGTCACCAAACGCGTTTGGCCCTGTGGAATGGCAAGGATTAGGGTTAGCGGGTTCCGCTACCCGGCATTTTTTAGGGCTAAGTGTCCCCTTTCAAGATTTTCTTACCCCATGTCGCTATCTCAATTAGGGCCTGCACGCGGACGTGATATGTAAATCAATTAATCTAGCGTGTGTGTCTGTGAGAGAAGAGAGAAAGGAGAGGGAGCGCTAGGCTTGGCCCCCGGCTCTCGCTGCTCCGCGGCTAGATTAATTGGTTTACATATCACGTCCGCGTGCAGGCCCTAATTGAGATAGCGATATGGGGTAGGAAAATCTTGAAGGGGGACACTTAGCCCTAAAAAATGCCGGGTAGCGGAACCCGCTAACCCTAATCCTTGCCATTCTACAGGACCAAACGCGTTTGGTGACCCTGTGACCTTAATAATGTTCCGATCGAGGTCTACTGGGGCTCAAATCAAAGATAAAAAAAATTCTCGTCTGATGACGAAAAAATTTTTACCCCCACCCCCTTCTTTCATGGCAAAAAAACAGTTTTAAGAAAAAAAAGGGGGAGGGAAATCGGTTTTTCTGCGGGCATCTTGCCAATATTGGCGGAATCGAAAAAAAAACATTTTAAAGTAGGCATTCCAAAGTGTCATCTCCCATTGGTTGGGCCCGATGCCAATATTAGCGAAAGTTATAGCAATTTGAATTTTAATTATGATTTCCCCTCCCCCTCCCCCTCTAATCGAGATAGCGACTTCAAAATTTCAGGCATTATTGAGGACACTGCTGTCTGTCGATGAAAAAAAAAATTAAGTCCCTAAGTCGATTTTTTCCATGCAAAACACGCGAACACGGACGGCGGTGTATTCGCACCGCGGCGGAACCCTGAAGAAAGGGCCTTAAAATTGAAAATGCGATATCTCGAGAACCGTTTGACCGATTTGGACCAGTCAAAGTTCAAATTACGCGTCTTCGAGAGCTCTTCATTTTTCGACTGGATATTTACTATGCTCAGAGTTGAATTAAGCGAGTTATGTGCAAAAAATCCATTGCCGATGTCTTCGCATGCACATTTCTCGGCCAGGGCGTCGATTAAATTTTTGAAAATGCCACCAAAATGAAGAGGGGGTCCAACTTTATGAAAAAAAAAAATGAAAAAAAAATCTCGAGTCCTAGGCGGTTCGAAAGTTAGACCCTAAGTAAATAGCTCCCTTATTACTAGGAGATTTGATATCTCTGGGGATCCTGAAAGATCAAAGTTTACCACATGACAATTCTGCCATCCCGCATCAGTTTATCAGATAATCAGTTTATTACAATGGATCTTCCGTTGAAATTCTCTTTTGTTGAGATTGTTTATTTAATAAAGACATAGTTATTTTACACACTAAAAACAATACCAATTATTTATTAACTTAAAACCTCACACTGTAAATGTTCAATGAACAGTTTATTGTACAAGAAGCGGTGGTATATATTTCTGAGCACATTTAATTTTACAAGAACTGATGTTCAGCACTTACTTATCTATCTGTCTGGAGGCGGCGATTCGGTGATAGAGAATTCCAGGTACACGATCTGAGTCATGCTTCCGTTCTCTTCTATCCAATTATTTAGGAACTATTATTATTGGTCCAAGTAGTTCCGAAAATGGCGACTACTGTGTAGATGAGCACAATATATTGAAACCAAATCTTTATGCGCACATTCAAGGGTACATTTTAATAAACAATTTGTACAATTTGTCTTGTAAACCTTGCAAGTTGCAAATAGAGTGCGTATGAGAACATGTGAAAAAATTTACCATTTCCCAAAAGTCGCTCCAGAAAATTTTCAACACTCCAAATGTGTACAACATGATGTCAGCGAATTCAGCATCTACCTGGTGAGGATATAAGCTTAGTTGAAAGTAAACAGCTTTTGATGAAAGCGTTTTTTGCATATTGCTCCAGCATCCAGAAACGAACTCGATCCCTTGAGCCTTGAGGCGGCGTCTGTCTCCATCAACAGGGTTGATGCTCGTCGTAACTTCCAGATTTGAAATAAATTTTAATAGAATTTGACAGAAGTTTTTTTTTATATTTTCAAACCTAATTATTTGGCAACATTGGAAAATTCATATTATAGATCTTTGAATTTTTCCTACATCCAAAGTATAAATGGAAATTATTCGGAAAATGTAATATGAAGACATATAACATGAGTACTTGCCTCATTCATTACATTCCCCAGACTCTCTCATCTCGTTTGATACATAAGGTAGGATTTATTTAAAGTCATAAGCATAGGTACTTGCAGGTTTCTAGAAGATTAATGCATAACTTGACAATGTAAGTACGAGAGACTAGTTTCATCCAGATTGCTTATTTAGCTATGAGTTAATAATCGTGGTTTCCATATTTGCAACTTAAAAACGCTCATGCATACTGATTATTATTGGAATAAGAAGAAAAACCTCTGCTATGTCAAGCATTTTTAAATTTTAATCATTTCTAGGGATCAACATCTCTTTTGAGATGTTACCTTCCGCCAATTCAGCAGATTCTTTACTACCACCCAGAGTGCTCCTTAATTTATTTACTCTTTGCATGCCAGGAGACTGCAGCGTGAGCAAAATAATTAATTATGATTCAGGGAATGTCGAAAGTAGCAGTAACGAGAGCTTGCAGTGCAAGCGAAGGGCAAAATGTTGTTTCGGCAAAACGATAATACTGCAAAAGAAACTTTCACGACAAATTTCTCTGAAGACAATGAAGTTGAATAACTTGAAAACTGAATCAAATACTATCAGAGTGCTAGTTATTCTGCTGCTTTAATTATTTAAAAAGGTACACCCTATATATAGGTATCTAAGGTAGATTAGGGATGCCAAAGAGTTCTTCAGTTCTTATTAACTCGATTTGCTCGAGTTCTTATTTTTATTGTGCTACCTAAACTCTATGAAGAACTAATAAAAAGTAGATTTAGGGTTATAAAGACGTTAATGTGATTTTCAAAGAATAAGTTAAAATGGACAGATGTTTAATGAGCAAATTATGGTTTACATTTCCTGTTTAATTAAAATCAAATAATTATCCTGTCTTATTTTAAAAGCTTTAAATCTGATATAAATATGTTTAAACAATCAGTTTGTTTGAAAATAAAGGATCCTTTACTTTGTACACCTGTGTACAAAAGAATAAAATACTTCCGATATCATTTATATCGGGAAAGATAAAGTTCGTGAGTGGTAATTAATTAATTTACTAAGTTAGCACTGATCTTCTAGTCCTTCCTCGTCATGATCGGTGAGATAAAATAAAAGACAACACTTACAGTTTCCGGGATGAAGCTGATTGAGGTAAAAACTGTCTTTATTTTGACAGTAAAAAGGATATTAATAACTCCTGGACTTTGCTAGGGGTGGTGCTCAATCAGGCATTGAAGTCTCCAGAGAAAGCAGCAGGTGCAGAGACGACGCCCTGATGAGACTCCTAGGATTGGACAACCAAAACAGCACTAGTACCGGGAAATGTTCTGCTGTCGTTGAAAATCACCAAAACGTTGATTTATTTCACCATGGATAAGTGAAAACGATGCAAGGATCAATTAGATAGTTGAAGAACAGAAATGGGCCACGCTCCCTTTGTTTCCTAGTCCAAGATGGCTCCCTCGGTCACGATAGACAATAAATCCGGATATTAGTAAATACCGGAGAAGGTAAGGTATTTACCAAAGGGAAAGGTAAAGATAAAGGTATAAGGTAGAGTTAAGATAAAATTCCCAAAGCTAAAAATAAGTAATAATCAAATTAGAGCTTCTCTTCAAAAATATCTGTAATGGCGACTTACCCTGAACAACAGGCTTCGATGGGAACGATCAAGAGAATCAACTTTCTTGATGGACAGATAAAAAGGAAGTGAATTCAGTTCCGTGAACTGGAGAGGAAATTCGCCTTCGGTTGGTGAAAGGAGAAATGTCATGGGCAGATACTGAAATCTGATTGACAGTTGACAACTTATTTGGTTCCTGAAAAGAACTCAGGATCGGACTGAAACGACAACTTATTTGGTTCCTGAAAAGAACTCAGGATCGGACTGAAACGACAACTTATTTGGTTCCTGAAAGGAACTCAAAATCCTAGTGAAACGAAACGTGCAATGCCATCTAGTAGTGAATTATCCAGACGGTACCAGCGCCAGAATATGGTGTGGGTAGTCAGTTCAAAGATGCGATCTATATTATAGGGAGTTGTAGGGAACTGTAATTTTACAATTCTCTTTAAAACGAGAGAAGCTTTGCAAAGAGGACAACAGGTGACGTATTCACGTTACAAGACCGTCCGAGCGTCCAAAGAATTACCTCAGGGGTTCTGATCTAACGGAATGGGTACGTCGATTAGCCTGACAATATCTAACCGTAACAAACATGAACATCTAGAAAGCCCTAGTAGACGTTTTTATCTATGCTAGGATAAGACTGTTGTAATCTGATGGAGAAAATCGCTAAAACTGAGGACGACAATTCCTAATTTGGATACGAACCCGCCCCCTCCCCTCCTCCATAGTCTAGTTCACCGTTCTAACGAAACATAAAAATCTTTCAAAATCCTTTCGATGGAATAACCTGAAATAATTCATTCTCAAGACAATGGAAATGATATAAAAGATTTTTCTTGTCACTCCTTTTCCTGAATTTTTCGATGCATTTGCTGCTCGTTCTTGAACCGAATATCTGAAGTTGACTCTGTATTCATGACTCGCAACGATACATCTCGGGGTCAGGGCGGGTCTCGAAGGTGGTGACGACACCCCCAGAGTCTATGATTAATGCCACAGAGCTGCCAGGACTGCCTCCTTCAGGAGATGATCATCCAACATTCCTAACGTATACATTGAGATATGATGCATATGTGAGAATTCTAGTGTTGAGGAATTTCGTAGGTCACATGGTGTAACATGACAGTATACATGATATTAATAGGGTTGGATTTATTTAAGAGATGCGTATATTGTTCATATGAACGGCGGATCGTGCAGGAATAGGTGTAAAAAAATTGTAAAACAGTATCTTACACGTTCGTGTTGTTTAAATATTAATAATTTTCCCTGGATAATTTCAAAGAAAACGGTTTCTAAACGACTTCTCTGAAAATACGTTTCGTAGAGCAAACTATGCTGCTTAATTTCTAATTTCTACTTGAGGCTTATCTAAATCTCCAGAGTTAACAGCTTCTATTGAACAAGCTTATCGACGTGATTGGTTTTGGAAGCATTAGCATACCCAGCTTCGGCTTCCTCCGCGGATCTGATTATTATTGGCGACTACCGCCATTCTATCTTACCTTGCCGTATCTACATTACGTTGGATCTTGCAATAATTGTCTTATCTCAAATAAATAATGAGAAAAAGCTCACCGATAATTAGTACTGTCAATTACGACCAGAATTTCAGGTAGCAATGTCGTTTATGTCGTGTATAAAATATTCATGTAGGTAGTTCATATTTCGGTGGACGGAAAGGGAGATTAACATTCATAAAACTTTAACGTTGCTGTATAGTCATTAGCACGCAATTATTGTATTATTGAAATACCATTGCTGGTAATGGAAAAAGTAGTATTGAAAATATTATCGAGGGTAATGAAAGAAGAGCTTCGATTATTTTCTTTTTTCACAATAAGATTTTTTGGCTAACTTATCACTTTACATGCGCTATAAGCGGTTGCAACACTTACTTCTTACTCTACCTCTTACTATCTAAACTTGAGACAACGGCCGCCAATGAGTTTTACCACCCGTTCCTATTCCTAATACCATCGCCATTAAAAACAATTTTACCTTGTACAATAATCGGAGAAAAAACCTCAACTCTCTCTCTCTCTATGATGACATTGTTCGCGGTTCAATTGCAGGAAAAATCACCTCGATCATAGATCCCCTTCTTGAGGGGCACTTTGACCAAGATCAGGCGCGCACTAGACATGATAAATTCTATTTTTACTGATGACCACGATATGTCAAAATATTTTGACTAAACTGAACTATTCATTCCAGGCGTTCCGGAAGCTTCATTCCATGCAGCCCTAAAACCATTTCCGACGTCAGCGAACAATTTCATAGACGACGCAAACAACGAAGTTTCCGACTACAAGCTGCCCAGTTGTACGGAGCTGAAGAAATTCTGGGCGCCCTGCGAATGTCATCTGGAAATCTGCATCGGTTGGTACCCCTGCGGACTGAAATACTGCAAAGGCAAGGGTCAATCGAAGAACTCTGTGATGACCTACAGATGTGGTATCAAGACTTGTAGACATTGCCGCATGTTCGCTTACTATGTTCCGCAAAAACAGCAGTGTCTTTGGGACGAATGACCAATTTGAATTGTAAAAATGGAATATGCCTTAATTGTATAGCTTTCGAGACAAGGACCAATAAGCCTTAGGGTGCTCTCTATGTGGAAATCGTAACACTTCATTTCGTAATTAAAGTTGGATTTTTTATAAAATAATATAAGACAATTGAAGAGATGACTGCCTTGTAATGAACCATTTTGTGTACTTAACTTTTTCTTTCTGTTTTGGAGCTCAATATGATCATCTTAGAAACATATTAGTTTTAATTTTTAATATTTTTTTCTGAGGTTGGTACAAATACCTCGGAATGGTCTTCAATTTTTCGTCCATATTTTTTGTTTTCTTGGTGAATGGATTTTCGAAACCGGGGCTTATATTGAAGCTGAAACCTCGATGAAAACTCGTGTAAGATTATAAATGGATAAATAGCAAAATTTCTGGAGGGGGGTACGAGAAAATTGAGCTATATCTGAAATATATTGCTGAATTCTCTTTGGGAAATAAACTTTTGTACCAACTGTAGCGTCGAGGACCCGGGCCTCATGGTCTGTGGCGAAAAGCCACCGTGTGATCGTCTATTTACCTCTGGTTTCCCCTAATAGGACCGTTGTGTTTTCCTCGTGGTGTTTACCGTAGTTTTTACCGTAGTCACCCCTGCTCTTTGATTGAGGTATGCCAGGATTACTTATGGCCGAAACGGATGCGCAAAAGAACCTACTATAATTTTTTTTCTCGGAAAAGCGGGGAATTTTACTAATACTTGTTGTTAACTGTTGGCTTCCTATCAGGGAGTTTAAAAGCGAATGATGAGCGAGAGAATTCGTTTGCAAGGGCGTAAAATGGTGAAGGGCGAGAGGTGTTGATGTTTTTGCATAGAGAGTATAAAAAAGTGGAAAGCGAAGATATTTCATATATCTTTCACACTTCTATCTATTTCAAAAACCACTCTTTTGCACACCTGTGCTTTCTTATTATTTCGTTTCTTATCATATTTTCCTAATTACGAGATTTAGTGATTTGACCTCGAGGCTACTTTACTGAATTGTCCTGAACCTGAACTACCTAAATTTTCCTTCAAATCGGTCAACGCGTTCTGTACCTTTCCATTGTGTCTAGCTATTATAATTACACCGGTTCCACCTTCCTTTTGCATTTTCACCTACTTGTAGTTTCGGGACCGCAGCGAATTTTCGGCTGTTGTCATTTATTTATTCGTTTTATCGTTTGATTAAAGTTTCATTACCGTGTGTGTGATACCTAACGAGTTACTATTGTCCTTGCATGAAGTTATTGTTTGATTCATAATTCCACATTCTTTCACCCGGTCTGTATATAGGTCATCCTTTTCTCCGTCACGCGTTTCGAGAGTGTCCTTTACAATACCCTGCCTTACCATCTGGTCAACTTCTACCCTAGCTTCGCCGTCTCTTCGATGTTGTTAAAAGTGCTGGAACTCCACTAGCTAGAGCGCTTCTATTTTATGAATATTTAATGAGCTGACGGGGATCGTTTACTTGATGTAACGGCGGGTGTTTTTTTCCTAACAATTTTACCTTTAGGTATTTACGTACCTAATGCTTGCACTATTTGCTTTTTCGATTTGGACTGATTTAATGAGGGCGACGGAAATAATTTCCTTATCATCCTACCTAGGTGCGATCCATTTCACAAATTGTAATAAGCAATGTGGAACAAATTGCTTACCTCAGTTTGGGGCTAATCTACGTTACGATTTGTGCAGAATGAATGTCTTGATTTTCTAGTTATTTTATTTTCCAAGGTGTTCCCAAGATATTCCAGAAAAAGGTCAGCTTTGATTTGATATTCCCTCCATTCAGCATTTTTTGCCACTCCGATCCCCGGGAATTCTTCCGCAGGTTTCAATTTCAAGAGTAGCTTCAAGAAATAAAGTTACTTGAAAAAGGGTACGGTTGATGGGTTATCGATTGCATGTCTTGAGTAGTTTATGTTTTTTTTTCAAATTATATGGCAACATATAAATGGTTCAGTAAAAGTTGATGGAAAGACTTGGCATCATCGTCTGATCTTGTCATTTGATCTTATTACTGACTTTAGAGACAAGTACCTAAATGATAAGACATTTGTTAATATCTGTTATTGACGCTCAATATTATTCATTATATTAAATTATTATTAAATACCGCAATACAAGACATAATCAAACATAGTTAAATATTTGATCCAGTAAAGGAGGTCCTTTTTTGCCTAATTTATCAACTTTTCGTTTTTCCTTATTTAATATATTTCTCTAGGGTTCCAACAGTTCCTTGGAGAAGTTAAAGTAAACAATCTTCTAAGTTGAAATTTCATTAAATATCT
Source organism: Malachius bipustulatus (assembly GCA_910589415.1). Taxonomy (NCBI): domain Eukaryota; kingdom Metazoa; phylum Arthropoda; class Insecta; order Coleoptera; family Melyridae; genus Malachius; species Malachius bipustulatus. Next base: position 34,845,507 of record OU342634.1, on the reverse strand, counting down.
CAAATTCGCCTAAGCCGCTTAATTTTATGTAAGGCAGTAAAATTTTTAATGCCTATTAAAACAAGCAGCGAGTTGCTTGTCTTAGTATCATGTTTGCTTCATTTATTAATCTTGTATTATTAATATTTTGATGTTTTCAGTTAACAGATGCGAAGACGACGGGCAGCAAGTCACGTGAAATACGTTATTTTTCCCTCTTGTTTGTATAATAAAAAGTTTCAGTCTGTGGTTAATTGTGTTTTCTCGTCTTAAAGAAATAACAATTGAAATTTCAAATTGTTTTATGACTTACTTAATTTTGTCTTACTTACAGGATGTTCAAAAATGACGCATAAATCGTTTATCCGTAAATGCAAGAAAAGTCGATTTTTTTAATCCTAAACACTTTCACTTCACCATCAAGGTTTATTATATCCTTTCGCATTGAGACAGTCCTTGGTTAACTAAAAATTCCGTTCCTTTGACAAAGTCGCCAGCGTCCAATTAATTGAATGGCTCTAGAAGGAGAAGATCTCCCTTGATATGATATTACTCATTTGGCCTCCTTTACAATCCTGACCTCCTTTATAATCTTGAGGTATATATACTATGTTAATTACGTCATGTAGGTATAAGAACTGTATTGTTGTAAAAATTGTACTTATGGATACTTACTAGTTGTAAATTATTACTTACTTCGAATTATTTGCTGATATAAGTTCCACGATTATAACTTGTAAATAAGTAGTTGTATATACACTCCAATGTTGCTGTAAATTATTATACATAAGTTTATATAATGTATTAGAGTTACCAGCTATCGGTTGCTTTCATGAATGAATTAAGCATAATAATGTGTACTTCCATTTTTTTTGCGAAAGTCAATCATTACATCTCTATTAATATTTTTTGCTTGTAGGTAAGACGTATTTCACTGAAATAAATGTGTATTTTTAGTACATAGCTGTTTTCTTTTAATTGTGTTACAATTTTAAAATTATTAATTGAACTTACCTAAGTACCTTCCTACATTTTTGATCTTGGCTTGATCATATCCTTATTGTTTTCAAACTTTTCCAAATTTTTAGAATTTCGTTTTTGAGAATTTGCAACCCCATTGTTTTGGAAGAGTATTATATAGTATTCTTCAATGTCTTCATGAGACAGCACATTTAAACCTCAAAAACGGCCACAAAATGACAGTGATGGTAAAAACAGTGGGACAATAATAATGTGTAGGTAATTGGAATCTTCAATAATACTTTTTGCACCATAGACCCCCCCCCCCTTCACCTCCCCCCCCCACCTGATTTTGTGGATATCTCCATTAACATTTCCTGAAGAAGAATCTTAAATCCCAATTTTTCAGATAAGGTTTTATAAAGACTTATTTCTGTAATAAAAATATAACTGATAGCTTTAAAATATTAGGTAACGTCATAATAATTAATGTGATTAAAGGGTAGTTCCTCCATGATTTATTTTTTGTAAAATTGTAAAAATTAATTGATTAACTTGAGCCAGCTAACCATAAGTATGACTTATGCTTAAGTGACTTTTATGAAGTCATTTCACTTTAGTTACTTCTTTTCATTACAAATCACTCATGTTTAAGTCCTAAGAATTCCTGCAGGCAATCTATGACAAAGAACGGGTCCCAGATACAGATGAGGAGATGCTTTAACTAAACTATTCGCCTTAGTATCATGATAAAATGTCCCTACCGGTTTTAAAAGTACACAGTAAAATTTCGAGTAGGTATATACAATAAAGCTAGCAGCAAAATGCTCAATCTCTTAAACAGGATTCCAAGGGAGAAATTCCCGTCTTTCTCCTAATAATTTTTTTGTCCCTTAATCACCTTTCCCGCAGAATGGGGGCAATCCCAGAGAGCAATATTGCACCTCGTACGAGCGCTTTAATAGAGATGTTAGCATAGTGTGAATTGAGAAACGTTTCCGAGACTACGAGAAAGGTTAACATCTTCTAGAGAAAACATCATGACAAAGCTTATAGTTTCTTCACATAAACATATGCGTAAAACTGACTACTGTGCAAAATATACTGTTCTAATAGTAGATGGGATTTGTTTCGAGTGTTTCACAGGTTGTTATGAAATCTAATAGATTAACTATTTTCCTTTAGTTAATAAATTCAATTCAAGAATGTATTTCTGAGTAAGAGAATCGAGTAGAACGTGATTAGAGAGAGGTTAATGACATAGCCTGAATATCGTCACATCTCTTACCAGGAATGGGCAGTAGAGAGTGTTACCACCATTGGTAAATGATGGATTAACCCCTGCGGCAGACCCATCCAAACTGACGCTGGCCATACTCTAGCCAGGCACTTGTAACCTCAGAGACGATTTAAATCAGTTAGATATTTAGAAGCTGAGCTCCAAACAGTACTCCAAGGAACATTCTTCTTTATTTAGGAATCTACTGTGTTTATTTCTTCTTTCTGCAGGATAAATGTTACAGGGACCTGTTGGGTCCTATTACGGCTCTTGTTGCACATAAAAAATTCTCTAAGGATCATCTTCTCCATGGATCATTCTTCTGCATTCAGGAATCTGCTGTGATTATTCCTTCTTTCTGCAGGATAGATGTTGCTGGGACCAGAGATAACCTGAGGTCTATTGGATCCTATTACGGCTGTTATTGCACACTAAAAAAAATTATCTATTCCGAGGATAATTCTTCATTTAGGAATCTGCTGTGATTATTCCTTTTTTCTGCAGGATAGATGTTGCTGGAACCAAAGATAACCTGGGACCTGTTGAGTTCTATATTACGACTCTTACTGCACACAAAAAAAAAAATCGCCGTTTAACTCATGTACAGGAAGATCTCTAGGAAGGCAGCTCTCTTAGTATTTTAGCACTATCCATTCACCTTGTTTAAGTTTGCATTATCATTTGCGAAGTTCAAGTTTTGACATAATATCAAATTGTAGCTATACAGGCAGGAATCAGAATGATTTACTGATAATCAAGCTCAAGCTTCGATTGCGACTTTAGTTAACTTTGCAGGTTTTATTGACTAAAGTTATGCTTTTGATACCTCATAATTATCAAGGATATTACGGAAATATTACATTGAATAACTTAATAAGTAACTGAAAAGAGAAAATTTCACATTTTGAGGGTGGATTTTTCATTAATTTGGCAACCTACTAGCTCTGATAAAGTTTCTGCCTGATAATTATTCGAACGAAAGTTCTGGGGGAGGAGATTTGTTTAGCGAAGTAATCTGTTGAGCGTCACCTACTAAAAGTTAGGTAATTTTACTTAAAATAACAAAGGAACGGAAATGTAAATGATTGCTTCGCAAATAAATTCCACCAGACAGAGTAGGTACAGCTCTACCTAATTAAATCTTCATTTTCATTCAATGATGGCCGCTGCTTGATATACCGTAGATATGTGATTAGAACAGTATGAAACCGTAAATACACCAAATAATAACCCTGAATAATAATTTTTTGCTTCTTTTGTTTAAGGCCCCTAAACGAGATGCAGTATTTCTTTGATTTTTTATAATTATTTTATCTTTTTTTTTAAGAAAATAAGGACGAAAACCGGTACCTTTTCAACATTTTCTGTGATATCTCCACACAATAGGATACCACATTATTTGTTGTTGGATAATGTTGGATAATCTCTTCAGCTCCACCAGAATTTTCTCGTTGTGTATTAATAATTTTAAAGAATTTTATGATAAAAACAATGACAAAGAACTGCTTTAATAGAAATACGTCTTTGAACTTTACTGCAGAGCTCCCGTTCTAGAATGGTCGTAGGAAAATTGTCTGAATAATGTCACTGTAAGCAGATTTTGTGTCAAGTCATCATACAAAGCGAGTTCATCCAGGTCGATTAGCTACCAAGACAAGACAATTATTGATGAAGGTGCGTAGGAGTTAGTTATTCTCCATCTCTCTTCCGTGCTGATTAAGCGCCAATAGAGCGATAATAATGAGAAGTCCTGAAGGTGACGCCGCAAGACGTCGGAGGCGTCGCACCGACATCTGCTTATCGCTTATCGCATTGCAACGCCTGCCGAGTTAATTAATGCTATGCCACCATGGTTTAAGAGAGAAAGAGAAGAACCTGTTCCTGTCAAGGATTTAATTAAGGATTTGTCTACTGTGCCTGGGAAATCTTGTAAGGAGCATAACTGGTAATTTGTTTTTATTCACGATATTATGAAATCCCCTTCATAGTATATATCTACTTGCGTAGTAAATTTCCTGTGAATACTTCCCTAAATAAGTGATTGATTACTGTTTCTTTTTTAGTCAGTTATTTGCTAGTATTTTTCATCTATTAATGAAGTACTTTGATTAACTAACGACCAAGATGAAAGACTCTATTTTAAGTAAATTGACAATGCAAAAAACGAATCGCCTTCTGTGCTGTAAAATGTGCTAAAATAAAATTTAATTTTAAAAGATCACTCGAATGGAATAACAAAGTTTGATCGGCGTTTTCTCATTTTGTTTATCTTGTGAAGTTCCCTCGTCTATTTTTGTTCAAGATGAAAGTTTAAACACTTCAATTGAATTTGATTTAAATCAGGTAGACGAGAGCCACACTTTGTTTATGTTTCAAACAAAGTTATTTGATTTCTTAAAAGCACTACAGCCATTTCGTACTTATTCGTCTATTCATAATAACTTTTCTTGTTCTCTGTTGAAGTTTCCCTCCATTCCAATTTTCTTAGTTAGTGGTTTGTAGTAGCGGTTTGTTAGTGACATTCCTTTTTTCTTCGTAAATAATTCATGACACATTTTTTTTTACTTATCCAGACAGGTCTTTCTTTAAGGTAAGAAATTGTCATCCAAGGTTTCCTCTCTTCATGTCTCTTTCGCTCTCTTTCTCTCATTCCTATCCTTTCATCCGCTTCTCTTTTCGTCTCCCCTACCAAAAGCACTGCCTGTTTCATAGATTTTCATCTAATTCCTATGTTTTCTTCTTGTTCATTAGATCGCATTTTTACCTTTCCATTTCTTATTTGATACAATCCATCCTTTCCATCTCTCTTTCGGCATTCGGCCACTTTCTCATTTTGCTGTCATATGGATTTACGACCTGTTGGGGTGGGTTCTTATTGTCTTTTCTTGGATTTCCTCTTCTCCCACATGATCAGTAAGTTTCTCTCCTAACTGCTGCTTTATGAACCATTTGTTCATACGAACATATGAACCATCATACACAGGGAGTTTCAATTATTGATTATAGCTCGCTAGCTTTAAACAGCAAGGTAAGTCCTAAAAAAAGCCGTCCGGTCGCAGAAAGAGATGCAAAGTCATTTACTTTCCGTCTTCATCCCGACGCTTCGCAAATCCGGTCTAGTTTTCTTTATAGTGAGTGCTATTGTTCTGAAGAGTGGAGAGTAAAGGGTCCTGGAGAGTGAAATAAAGGAACCAAAGGCGGAGGAAATTACAGTAAACCCGACCGCGTTCCGACCAAATGCCACTTGGCAGAGTGCTGTTCCCGAGGTCGTAAATGTGTGACAGCAAATCTGGTAAAGGTATCTACGAATATTATCAGGCTGCACTCAAGGAGGGGGAGGGGGGTTATTTCTATTAATTAACTGCTGGTAGCGAAAATACTCCATTGCAATGGATGTGAGACCACTTCTACATGTTTGAATATAAATTTAAAAGTGAAATTAGGCACCCTTCATTTTTTAATTTTGTATAATGTAATATTAATCGATTTTACACATTAACACACTTTTATTTATGTACACAGATATATTAATAATAACAGTGATTTCTCATTAGTCAACAATAAAAATAAATTCAGTTTGTCATGTAAGCTAGTCAGTTCTGTTTCACATGCTCACTAGAAATAAGTTCTTTCCGTTTATACACAGGAGTTGTTTGTGGACCGTCGTCGTTTTTACCACTCGTCGATGACATATTTATGGCCTCGAGGCTAGGCAACTGTTTCGTCTCGTGCCTCGAGTCCGTGTATCTCCGTTTGGTGTACTTCTTTTTCTCTCTAGAACTTGAAGTCGAAGGCTTAGATTTACTCTCTTCTTTGTTCATTTTCTCGAAGTCTGCCGTTCTGGATCTCAAAACGGCATTTCCAATGCTAGTGATTGTCGTTTGCAACGATTGATCAGTTCTCGGTGAAGCTTCCGGTTTGTCTTGTAACGAAACAACACTGTTGCTCTTGTAAATCGATTGTCCTTGAGACCTCCTTTTTTCTCTTCTATTAATGATGGAAGAATCTTTGATCTTTTTCATCGGTTGAACGTCTTGCACTTGAGGAGTATGGCTCATGGTAAATGTGAGTTTTTGTAGCAAAGAAGGTTCCTTAGAAGTGGAACTCTTTTTCAAGCTACTTCTTGGAGATGTCTGAGAGTCTTCAACTGTGTGATGAACTGAAGTGTTGCTGTCAGGTGATGTAGGTGGAGTGGATGCCCAAGAAGGCGGCGTGCTGGTACCGGCGACACCACTTGAGACTGAAGTAGGAGTGTTTAGAAGTAAGCTAGAATAAGTAGTTGAAGAGTCAAAGGCCGAATCGGGATCTTGAAACAACGATATCGACGCTGTTATGGGCTGCGCGCAAGCAGACCCGACAGAACTGTCACTTCCGCTTATAGATCTTTGCCTTCGTCTTGGAGGGATGTTTGGAGATTTTACTAATCCTATTGTTATCTGCTGTCTACTATTTTCACCTTCTTCTATGTACGGAATATCGTCATCGATTAAAGATACTCCTTGATTGCTTTTATGGACGGGAATTGTTAAACTAGCTGTGATAACTCCACTTTGATCAGACAAATATGGAGAAGAAACTCTTCTCTCGCTTTGCGTGGTCTTCACATCTGGCTCCGTCAAAGCTGAACTTGAACTTTCCATCGATGATGATCTGTTCTTGGAATAGACGGAGTCGTCTGTTCTTGGTTGAATGCCGGATTGTTCAATTCTGGAAATGGAGGCTTCGCGTTTCCTTCTCGATCTTTCCCTTATTTTATCTTTGTGCCTGGAACGTTACAAGTAATATTTACCATTTAATGGTTATAAATTATAATATTGAATTTATATACCTAATTCTCATGCCCATGTCTGGACCTCCAGTCGCGGCTGCTTCGTGTAAAAATTCCTCCCTTGACCACATTTTCTTTGCTTCGGTTGGCATTGACTTATCGGAATCTATGGGAATATTTGGTGGCAAATTCTCGATCCCTATGTCTGAGGATTTTGCAGTCGGGCTCCATGTTGCTGAGTAGCTTTCACTGTCTAACTCATCTACCGATCTGAAAGTATTACTTGTTGGTTAGTTAATAAAAGAAATTATGACTAATCTTACTCTTCAGCAGCTAAAGATTGCTCTCGTCTGTTGAGAAGAACCTCTAAAGGTTCAGGATGAGAATCCATCATATAGACGTAAACTTCATGGAGAAGTTCTGCTGGAATTGTAAAAAAACTCTTATAATGATCTATAAGTGTTCGGACTACACTGATGACGTCTATTCTATCTTCAGGACGGTCTGATGTGACTTCTTTTGCACTACCAGGTTTCACGCAGTGAAGAATGTTTGGTGCTATGACTGTGGCCAAGTTATTGGAATCCATTTTGTTACCAGACATAATTTCTCCTGAAAATCAATTTCTGTGTAAAAATGTAACGTTGACAGATATGCAGCAAACCTGTTGGTGAGGTGGTATCTGAAGAGTTTCTCGCTACAAGGCCTAAGAAGTTCAAGAGTGCGGACAAAGTATTTATATTAATGCTAGGGAGAAGATGAATCAAATGTTGGAGTGCTTCAAACTGTAACCTTCTGTTTCTTATTCCTATAAATTCAGGTTATTGTACAATGATTACTTGAAGAAAGTTTTATTTTCAACTTACTTTGAGTTTGAATGAATGCTTGGTATAACTCTCTGCAAAGCAGAGGTTCTGGCAGTTCTCGCAAATACTCTTTTAGCAGTGTTGCAACATCGTGTGGACATTGATCTTCACCTAAAGTAGTTTCCTTACCGCAGTCAAAATTCTCTCTCAGCTGAAATGAATTTTGCTCTTTAGATTTACATTTCATTGACAATAAACATGATAATCTATGGAGAATATGAACAAATCTGGATTAAAACAGACATTTCCTGCAATGGATTGAAATTAAATAAATGTTGTGATCGATGATCTGTTTTTTTATCCTTTTGCTCATTTTAGAGAGTTTCATCTGAAACAACCTTTCGAGCGGATAAAATGGACGAAGTGATGAAACGATCTCGGGCGCGATGACAGGCCTCAGACAAATGATTGAACAGAGCCTCCCGCCATGGGGCTGTTGAAGCAAAATGCAGCGTGTCTCTTGATCTGATGAGAACACAAGCCTAGTCAATTTATGTCCTACGTTCTGGTTAGGAGTCAAGTCTGGTCTGGTGTCAGGAGTCAAATTTGTAGACACTACCGCGTCGTACTAATGCATGGTGGGTATAAAAGACACCAAGTGTCAGTACATCCACTAGGAAGAGAAAGCGCGCTTTGAAACAATGGGTTGGATGTTGAATGGATGCATGCACGACTTCTAAGATTCCTGCATGTTGATGTTGTTAGAGAAGATGAGAAGAGTGACTGAACAATTACGAATTGAAGAGAAAGGGGATAAAGTAATGATGTAAAGAGGTTATGCACCTTAAACAACTAGGCCACCAAGGCTTCTTTCGCCGTTTCCACTCGCCACCACAACCAATCGACGCATATTATATTTTTCATAAAAATTCTAATATGAGTCTGGAAAATAGTGCGGACCGAGCCAGTATCCAGCCCACGATCATGGATCTCGGCTCCAGAAGTCCTCAGTGAGATGGTTCATCAGATTCACCAGATGGTACAGTGGTGAAGACTCTTTGCCTGTGCACTGTGCACCCCTAACTGAAGAAAAAGTACGTACACAAAAGAAGTTTCAAGAAAACCTTGAGTCTATCTATCTAACTATCTAAGTAACAGTGGCCCTGATTTGAATCCAACCTGTTGAGATACTCCACTTGCATGGAATTGCAAATTTCATACGATCCTGAAGAACCTTAATATTAAGCTGAAGATTCTTCGGATTGAGTGATTACAGAACAGATCGATTACGTGTTATGTCACTAACTAAATGCTTTCTTTTGAATAAACAAACCAGAGAACATCCCAGGGAAATCAATTTTTTTCTAGATTAGATTAGATTTGTCGTGAGCGAAGGTTAATTGTGGCTCACATCTAGCCGTACAACATTAACCCCATCAGGACGACCTCTTCGAGGAAGCTGATGTATCCATGTCCCCCGGCATGAGGAAATCTCTTTCGAAGGTTTATAGTCTGATAATTCCCAAAGCTAGACACTCACGTAGGATGTGTTTGGCTCTTTCGTCATCCTTCAAGCAGAGGCGGCATTCAGAGCTGATTGCTTAACCCATCCTGTGAAGATGATGGTTCCTGCTTGCAGTGCCCAGAATATAGGCCTATTAAGGCTTTCATTTCTTTCCTGTTAAGCTCCAATAAATAGTTCTCTGGTCCTTTTTTCTAAAAACACTTTAAAAAAGCATTCGAATGGTCCAATCTTGGAAGTCATCCAGCACTGGCTGGAGGACTTACCTCTTAGCCCAGTTGTGATTTTTGTCTTGGCAATATTCGGTGGTTCTGGTCTAATAACTAGCACTTTTCCTAGCCAGAGAGTCGGCATGTTCATTCTCTTCATATTCAGCGTGGCCCGGAATCCAGACCAGAGTTACTTCGTTATTCCTTGCTAGGGCATTCAGAGTTATTTGACAGCTTCACACCAGCTTGAACTTGCAGTGGCTGCAACGGAACAGAGGGCTTTCAAAGTCGCGTGACTGTCTGATAATATTTTTATAGATCTGCGCTGGCAGTCTATCTATCCTGCATCTGCACACAGAACTCTATGGCATATATTTCGACCTCAAAAGTTGTTGCGTGAAGGTCTAGGCTCCAGAAGAGTTTCTTTTTCGAGCAAGCGCTACACACCCCAGCTCCAGTTCCTATGGATATCTTAAATATATCGGGGAACCATCTGAAATTTGCTGTTAGAATTTAATTTCTGTTGCCCTCCCAAACATCTCTTCCCTGGAGAACGACCTTATAAGCAGATGGTCTTAGACATTATGTCCGAGGGTATACCCAATCTTTCTCTAAAAAGTTCTGCATCTTCGCTACTCTACAAATGGACCATTATGAACCGTGCCCACATCTCTAAACGGAGCTGACATTGTGATTTGCAAGAAAAACTAAGACAATGGATGAATGAATCAATGAGCAATAAATATTCTGTACAACTTACCTCTCTAATTCTTTTTTTGGACGTGCTAACTCGAAAAATACCTAAGGTGTGGAGCCCATACAGTTCTATGTGCCTAAAACATTCCAGAAGGATATTTGGAACTGATACGTCTTCATTTCCCCTTGATTGTAAGTCTGCTGAAGATTCACAGCCCATGATATCTAGCAAACCCGGAACACTTCTGTTTCTTGATAGTAGACTTTCGCTGGAACCACTCTGTAAAAATTATTAGCAATTATTATTATGGTCAAAAAGGATATTTAAATATTGGGGGCGATCATTTTTGTAATAAAAAATAACATTTTTAGAACCTTTTTCAATATTGTTATTTGTAGATAGATAGATAGATGGCTATCGCTTATTTTATATTATCAAGGTTTCCTAAATGATTGAAATTTTCATAACGTTTTTTATTTTTCATAATTCATTTTGTGGAACTAAAAAAAGCCGGTTGTTTGAATGTGTGTATTTTATATCCAGGTAATTTATTATGCATTTACTGACCGTAGTTTACATAAACATAAATGTTACAACCTGCCAGGTTTCCACTCTATTTACGTATTCCTGGGAAGCAAGGACAAACTACAAGAAGTATTTTTATCCAAAATAACCTTTCAAATAATGCCGTTCGACCACGGCGATAAGACGGAGTATCAAAAATAAGATTGTACCGAGAAGAGGAAAGGTCGCCTATTTCCGGCAGTAAGTAATTATTGTTCTTACTTATGCGTGTGGCAGTTCACTGACAACTTACAGCTTTTATGAGTTCTTGTTATACTAATGGCAAGTAATTTATTAATTATAAACGCTGATTAGTTTTTCCTTTCTCTATTTTATGCCCATGATGAAGTTGAGTTCATTTCTAAAGAAATCTAATTACACGATATAATGTTGCTTAACTTAAACCTTCCATTGAAAACGGAATTACAGGACTCTATTTATTTTATATCTAAAGCTCTGTGAAGTACGTCTAAAAAGTTTAAAAGTTAAACCACTCTTTGTTATAAAGTTATTTAAAAAAAACACTAGATTAACTCCCAAACAACAAATAAACATGTTTATTAAGACCGCAGCTCGATTGCCCAACCATATAATAGTCCAGGGACCTATTCCACAATAAAAACTTTGCAGCTTTGCGCTTTTCACTTTGCATTTATAGACAACTTCCTGTTCAACAATTGCATTGTGTTAAACTGTTATGAAACATTTGCCAAGTCTTCACAATTTTCAGGAATTAAATTAACTAATTGTGGAACGCGAATTTCTTGCTTTGTAAAAAATTGAAAAGTGGAAAGTTCCAAGTACAAGGTGCAAAGTTTTTATTGTGGAATAGGGCCCAATTGTCCAGTGTTTAAATGCGTTTCTTGGGATGAGGACTGATTTCAAAACAAAACAAAAATGTTTTCAGAGAGGGGATGTACCTACTGGCTTTAATTGTCCATCGTTAGTTCATGTTTGTCCAAAAAGTTCGTAAAATTGTAACTTTTTGGTCATACCTGCGACCTCAAAAATGTGTTATTTGTTTGAGGGTGCCTAACTCATACGTTTTTATTTCTATAATAACTTCTTTAACAAAGGGTGGTAACGTTTTATTTAACTTTTTAAGCAAACATGAATTAAGAAGGCCCTAGTCGCGTAGTTATGGGTTATGGGAGTTGTTTTTATTTCAAATCCCCACACTTCTACGCCACTGTAGAAAATCAATTTTTTTAACTTAATGTGAAATTTGACTTTATTATCTGAAAAAGTCACTCTTAGTAAAGATTAGGAGGTTAAATTTTTGTCATGCAAGACCATACATCATGAATACAAGACCAGCATCGTTTTCTTAAATAAATTAAAAATTAAAAAATTTCTTAGTTAAAGAAAAATTGATTTTCACCAGTAGCGCTGAAGTTTGGGGGCTACAAATAAAAAAGAACTCCCATAACTACGTCACTGGCTTTGTCGGAAGAACATTGTGAGGAACGAGCATGTGTAAATTCATAGTTAACTTATTAGAAAGTTTATACATGAATGGAGGTCATTCTTGAGATTCGATGTATTGAAGCTTCTTAAGACCACGTATAGAAGATACAGGAGAAGATGTAGACAAATTGATGGTTTATTGGAAAATTTATAGAATGGATGTCATTCTTGAGAGTGGTTGTGCTGAAGCTTCTTAAGAGCACGTAGAAGATACAGAGGAAGATGTAGAACAAATTGTCGGTTTATTGGAAAATTTAAAGAATGGAGATCATTCTTGCGAGTAGTTATGTTAAAACTTCTTAAGAACACGTAGAAGATACAGAAGAATTAGAACAAATTGGTAGCTAATTGGTAAATTGATAGATGGGGGTCATTCTTAAGAGTGGCTTTGAAGAAATATATGAAGAAGTGGAGATTCGGCTGATACATATTGTAACGAATTCCAAGGCATTCGTTGATTATTGTTATCTATTTTAATTTATCGAGGGGTTTATCAGAAGGATACAGTTTTTACAGCGGTGATTAGCAGGTTATCTCGCCGGCACCGGCTATATAAGCAGACCCAACGGAGAAGCAGGTAGATCTTCCGAGGCATTGACTCGCGAAACATCTCCCTCCCTGTGAACTGAGCTAGGAGGTCTTCAGCAGGAGGCATGCATTGAGTGCACTCTGTCCCATTTATCTAGCCGGTTGCAGTGGGTCAATGAATTGAGTGGAACTTAACTGTAATACGGCAACGGGAGATCGATGAGAGTGGATTGAGCTCTGATCGACTGCCGGTCACATCAGGGAATCAACCGGGACTGTAGTGAGGTCCCGGCGGACCCTTTCAGACGGCGCCTGGCCTGTATTGAGGGCCAGACACACTAGACGTCGGGATCGCAATGTAATGAGTTGTCGATCCGGCGTGTCATTCTCCTATGAGCCCATATTCAAGGGGGTAGAGGACTTATACAGCCCTATCCGCCTTGAACGTCAATAATACCCACCTCGGCATTCCGGGAGCGGGTTTCTGTTTCAGATAATTGCGTCGCCGGATGATTGTCTCCCAAATCCCGTCACGACGCGTATTCCGGAGGCCGCAGCAGCAGCAGATGCGACACGCAGCGTGCGGTGGTAAGAGAGCTACTGACGCAGCGGAGCCGGAGGTGAATCGTCCGTCAGGTCGACCAATTAACAGAGGTGCGTGCACCGACGCAGGTATCTCTCGCCAATCAGGCGGGCTGCCGTGGACAAGAGCCGGCCCACATTGTTCAGGATTCAACAATATATATTTAATAGATACAGATATGTATAACCATCGTAATTGTAAATAAAGATTTTTATAATTTTAACTGACTTGTCACGGGTAAAAGGGGGCAATTATCCATCCCTGGGTAATCATCTCTACCATACCGAAAATCCCGTTACAATATGTTGTAAAAGACGTTTTGTTGGCGGCTTTTTTCTAATATTACCTGCATTTGTGTGTTTACTTTTTTGTAAAAAAAAATTGTGATCAGGTTATAAAAATGCGAGTCGATAATTATACCCATATTCGTCATAATACGCTTATTTAGCACATTGAAAAGGGTTGGAAAGCAATGGAATCAATCTGAGATCTCGACGAGCTCTTTGGCGAAGTAACACTGAACGAAAGTCAATGCAGAGAATGGTTTCAAGTTTTCAAATCAGGCGTCCTTAGCTTGGAAGGTAAGCCAGGAAAAGTTCGAGCATCGGATCTCGACAACCAGCAGTTTTGGTAGCCCGGGAAGCGGATGAAGAGATATTAACTGGAATGCTGGCCGAAGACTTTAATGTAGACAACTCAACTACCGTTCGACATCTCAGGAAGCTAGGAAAGGAATGGAAAGTGTCCGGATGAGTCCCTCACGTTCTCCACCAACAATAAAACTGAACGTGTTAGAGCTTTTACCGATTTGTTGCAAAGAAACGACCAAGCACCGTTTCCGAAGAATTTTGTCACTGGCTATGAATAATGGCTTCTATTGAAAAACGTGAAAAAATGTCTTTTCGCCATGCCGATCAAAATATCAACTTGAACAGTTTAACGTTGCAATCGAGAAGAAAACACCGCGCAAAAAGAGCCATATTCAGCCTTCCACCATGATAATGCGCGTCCACATGTTGAGGATCTCGTTGTCGAATGTGCCTCCAATAAGGGCTGGGAATTGCTTTCATACCCGCTATATTCCTCAAGGAAGCGTTGAAAGGCTACCGCGTCAATCGATCTCTGAAAAATTGGCATGCGGACCAAGTTTTTGCCGATTTGGATACCTTGGTGGGCGATGTCAAAGAATGGTCACCGATATCAAAGCATGGATTACCTCCAAGACCTGTGATTTTTTGTCCGTGAAGTTGATGGTGGCTATGCTCGGAATAATCATTTAGAAAAGTTTTTATGTTGGTTTATAATTCACTTTATTGCTTCAGAAACGCTTGATAAGTGTGTGGACCAACTAATAATATGAATTAGACGATAAAGATGTAACAAATAAAGGGAAATTAGTGCAAGAAAGGCAAATATCATAGAAAGTTCGAGAATAAAGTGACCTAGAATGAAAACCTTTCATTTCAATAATACTGGAGCAAGTGTCCTCTTGTATTCATAAAAACTGGGAGATAAATTACCGAGTTCCTCAAGTAGAAAGAATGGTATTGCCGAAGCTTTTTAAGAACACGTAGAGGAGGGGAGAAGGAAGAATAGAATGAAGTATGAAGAAGAATATGAAAACTAACTGAAGAATATAAAGCGCACAAACAGCAGGTGAAAAATGAATAGAAGTAAATAGAGAACAAAAAATTAATGTTAGCGATCTAACAGATAAAACACAAATAAATAGTGCAAAAGTGTAAAGATCACTGCTGAAAACACATTTGAGTAGGTATAAAAGACATAATAACAAACTAAACAATCTATTCACAAATGAGAATGTCGGTGATGTCCAAATACGCATTTTAGAATTTTTAGACGCATTTTATACGATTTTTTAATTTAAACAAGTCAAAAAACAACAACGCAATAAACACCAGAACCAGAAGGTGTCAAGATTGAATTATGATAACCCACCTCATCTCCTCGGCCAGTCTCAATAAGAGAATTAAAGCTTGACGTAGACCCATGCCTATGAATAGTGGTGGGTTCTTCAGAACCGGAACAGTGTCCTTTCAGTCTCAAATTATCACTTCCAATAGAGCTCCTGCTGATTTTGTCATTTTCAACACACTGTGTCAAAGGTACGCCAAACACTAGTCCGCTAGAACTAGTGGAATCTGAAATTAAACAAAAAAATTAATTAAATGACAGAGTGTTTAAAGGTCAAATGCTCACCTTTATCTTTTTCAGCATCTTTGCGCGCAGCATCAAAAATGCTAGTAGTTAGGGCTTTCTTTTTCAGCAGATAAGGCCGCTTTTTTGGTTTGGAAGGAGTTGGAGTCACATGATCTGCGTGATATATTGAGAGTTATTTTGCCATGAAAAATTGGTGAAAATAATTACCTGGGGGCAGTTTTATTGCAACTCCTAAATTAAGGGCTTGCAGTTTCGCTATTGCGACCTTCTGTAAGACTTTTCTCTCTATTTCGGTTAGCTGCAAAAGAGCTATGTCGTTTAAAACGACTTGTCTTCCGGCTGAGTTACTCCAAACGCAGTCATTCTGAAAATATTAAATTTACAATCAATTAGTCTAAAGTATTTACACTCGTATCTATTAAAAGTATATTGTGAAAGACTTGAATTAGGGAAGTGAAGGAGGGGCTCGTAAAAAATTTTAGACATTTCTTACGAACGTAATTTGACATAATATACATTTTATTTACAAAATCCAGTAATAGAATTAAATTAAAATTTTAATTTTCCAATGCTAAGATCTAAATCTTCTTAAATTGGTTGCTGCAATTTTCCTAAAACTGAGCGTAACGAGTATGAGTATTATCAAAGTTATCGCGAGGGGAACCCCCTTTTTTACTTCGATAAGTATTTGCGTTTGAGGATGGTGAGAATACCTTCACGTTACAATTAGACTTTGGGATTCCCCGCAAGATGAATCTGAGAATGTTTAAAAGAATTTACATTATGCCGAGAATGAAATCAACATATTCCTATCCCAGAAAAATGAGGTCATTGTGCAACGGGTTAGGGTAGGTGTTAGGTTGGAGGGTAAGAAGCTGAATATCTGGGTGTTATCCTTGATAGAAAGCTGTGAAAGAAAGAAGCTCTCCTTATGGAGTTGCAAGAAAATATGTGGAAGGTCTTGGGGCATCGGTTCCAAGCAAATACACTGGCTACAATGAATTGGTCATTAAACCAATGATCGCATACGGCGGTTTAGGTTAGTGGCCCAAAGGCTTACAAGCCTTGGCAAAAATTAAATTTTCAAGACAAGCACGCCTCATTGAGCAAAGATCAACACACCGTCGGCAGCTATGGAAATCCTTCTGGGCCTCATCTCTACATTTACTTGGAAAGAGAGGCCAGATGGACAACATACAGACTGTTACAGGTGGTAGGAACGAAACTCACCAATGGCTTGTGTGCATGGAGCGAACCAGACTACTGGACGACATTCTAAGTTACAGTCCTCTGAGTATGCTCTCAGAGGTTATTCCATATACAACCAACTACTATACTGCTTGTAACGTCCTCTTTCCAAGCAGAAATAATATTTTTGTAATTTAAAAGGATTTTTTGGTTCATTATGAAATAAAGTTCAAAGTTCATTATTAAATAAAGTTTCATACCTTGTGTCTTGTTCGAGGAATTGTCTCATCAAATACCATTCTAACTCAGATTTTTAGCTTTTATCTGACTCGATTTTATACTTACTCGAGCTACGCTCTCGTGATTTTTTTTCAACGGCTCTCGTTTGTCAATACAAGTGTCAATAATTCAAGAATAATTACATAAAAATATCCGACTAAATATTCTGAGCTATAATAACATGATTAATCCAGTGGCGTGCTCAGATTTTTTCACAATACAACTCCAATATTAGGACAATTCAAACATACCTACATCTTAACTTCTATAAATTTTATAGAAGATGAATTATAAAAATAATTAAGAAGCAAGTACTTTCGAATATAGAAGGGAAGTATTTTTTTTATTTGTTAAAATAGAGCCATAAAATATGTACTTATGTAGACTCATACCGAATTAACTTTTTAGTTTCGTCTAACCAAAAACTCGCTCGTCCATTAATTCATCGCGTCCACTTATAAGGTCTTTTTATTAAAACACGGAATATTTTATTGTCTACCCGGCCAAGAATCGATCCGTGGTCTAGACTAGCGTAACGGCGTACTCTAAACTTCAACCACTCCACTACTCTAACTCAATCCCTTCCCTAATGTCGAATCTTATTACTCATGTTCATTTGTCCATTTGCATTGTTATTCTCCAGTACAAATATAACTCACAGCAGTAACTTCTAAATCTAAATAATCAGCTGTCCTCTTATTTCCACACAGATATTATACAACTAATGTATTTCACCACTTATACTCCACTCTGTTTTCTACTTCACACTTCACAAATTGTTACTTTAGTCTATGTCTTCCTTACTCGGTGATACTTCAGCTTTCACATTCAAGACACGACTAACTTTTTATCCGTTGGTCATGGAGTCTAGAAATGTCAGATAGTTCACGGACACGAAGCACACGTCTGTGCCGAAAAATTCAATTTCTTATGACACTATTGATCCAAAATTAATAAAAAAATAAAAAATTTAAGTAAATAATTAATTTAACTAATAAGTTAGATTGTTTGTTTAGTGAGTGGGTCGGTTACGAGTTACGGCTCCTCAACTGCGACCAGGCTGGTCTATTAATTGTGGCTCACACCTAAGCATTTTCATCCGTTCCACCAGGCCACTGCTTTTTAAGAAGCCCATAGCCTTAGAAGGTGAAAATGTATTCAGGTCACCTGGGGAGATATATTCCCTTCAGAATATACACAGGTGACATTCTGCGTTATCGGCTAGAACCGTCTGTTTAAGTGGTTTCTATGTACAGGCCTATCAAGCCGTAACTTCTGTCCTTTTGATCTCCGGTGATTTCTTAGCTCTGGTTTTCGATAGTAATTTAATGAAGGCCTTAGAATCAGTCAATCCTGGTAGACTTCGCCAGTACTGCCGTACTTTACGCTCTGCTCAAGTGTTTATGGTTGTTAGCGAAATTTGAAAATATGCCGTCAACCGGTTCTGGTCCTATAAATTTGTATTCAGTTCCCCTTTTGGTCAGAGAGTCGACCATTTCGTTCTCTCCAAAGTCATAGTGACCTGGAATCCAGACCAAAGACAAGTTACCGTTCTTGGATCGTTCGAGTTATCGTTGATGGATCAAAAGGCTTTGAGAGCCGCTTGGCTGACTGAGAAGATTTTAATTGTTTCCCGCGTGGAGCGCATTTCATCCAGCATGTGTCCCCTGAGTACAATGGCATGAAATTTCTACCTAAAATATCGTTGCACGATAACCCAGGCTCGAAAAGACTTCTCTTCTCAATAAGGCATCATATGCTCCGGATACAGTTCCTGTTTGCGTCTTGGAGTCTGTATGAGGCCTGTTTTAAGGAAGTCGTTTATATCGCGCTCTGATTCATCTCTTCTTGGAGAGAGGACGTTATAAGCAGTAGGTATAGTAGTTGGCTGTATATGGTATTATGTCTGAGGGCATAATCAGAAGACTGTGACTTAAAATGTCGTTCAGTAGTCTGGTCTGCTCCATGACACAAGCCATTGGTGAGTCGTACCACCTGTAACAGTCTGTATGTTGTCCATCTTGCCTTTCTTAGCTAAGCATGCTTGTTTTCGTAGACTTGAAAGCTCAATTTTGACCAAGTGTAGTATCACCAAGCTACACTACACAGCCATATGCGATTATTGGTCTAATGATCATTATCAGTGTATTTGTTTCGGCCAATGCACCAAATCCTTCCACAGATCTTTTTGCAACTCCATAAGGAGAGTTTTGCTCTGTGGATCATCATTGGCAGAAGGGAATTCTATCAAGGATAACAGCTAGATTTTTTAATTTAGCTTCTTCCTAATAATTTAACTAAGATCGTTCAAAAATATTCGTTTTGGAAAGGAAAAGGTTTTAGTTACAAAGAAAACACCTCTTCTGTCATACCCCAATTTTTCATCCTCCAATAAATATGCTAAAATCTGGGAGATACTAAGTGATGAAGGTATTATGTACCTACAATTTTATGTATAAATTTTTCATTCAATTCCTGAATTTTCAATACAAATACTTAAAATAGAAATACATTTTTCCAGTTACTAAAAAAATATAATAATTACACAGGTTGTATTTGAAAACGACGCGAATTGCCTTAACCACAAGTGGAAAAAAGATGAATCGAGTGGATAATGTCACAGTACTGACAGAGATAGATGAGTGGGCGGTAACGTCACCTGTGAATAATTATCACAATAATGTAAAAATAAATTCAAATTATTTGAAGCTTGCAGTTCCCATTTTTCAAATGCCACATTTTTTATTATTTTCCTTTTTTTTACTCCATTCAATTTTTATTCCATTCTTGTCATCAAGTGAGTCTCTCTTCCTCTTATCTAATTCTATAAGTTAAATGATTGGAGACTTGAAACAAATTGAAAGAGTAACATTTTTTGTCTAAAACTAGTTTTTGTGGAGTTTAAAAAAATATAGATCTTAAGATTAATTTTACTGCAATTTATTAATTATAAATATATAAAATAGATATTTGCACATTTCTATTATTCTCAAAGAAATAAGGTATGTAGGTAGTTTGAATTTATTATGGACCAAATGTATTATTTCTTAAATTGTTGAATTTAGTGTAATTATTTAACTTGAAAGTTACTGACAATTAAAGAGGCCGAAAATATTAAAATGGGAATCGTTTATAAACAAGCTAACTCGTATATCACTAAGCATTAGATTTATGCCATTCAGTTTACAATTTTGCGGTTATTTCTACAACAGAGTCGAACATCATACACCCTCGTATAAATAGAACTGATCGGAAACAAGATCTTAACATTATGCTACTTTGGTCTCGCGTAAGTTGAAATTAGCCTATTTAGTTCTTATTATAAACCAGATGGATTCTGCCGAAATTTAATTGTTTTCAGGACTATAAAATAAAATACAAAAACTACTTCTATTTTTAACTTCTACTACCATTCTTAATTTAAGTATAAGTTATTGGGACACTTTAATTTGTATTTGCCACTTGGACTATAAACTTTTTTGATTATTATGGAAATAAAATGTTATGACAAATCTGTAGGTTTCCAGCTTTTTAGAGTAAGTGAAGTTTTACTAGAATTACATACAGGGTGCACCATATGTCCTTCTCTAGATTGCTATCTCCTGAACGTTAAGAGATACAAGGTCAGTTAAAAAGATGCGCAATTTTGTGGCCATCTCGAATACGTCAAGACCTACAAGATATCTGAGACTGCTACTGAAATATCCTGAAAAAAACTGAAAAATCGAGATTTCTTATTTTTGCCATATCTTTCTTATTATTAAAAATTAATAAATAATTTTTTGTAGGCTTACATAAATCGTTAAGAGCTACCCATCTGTCATTACAAAAATTTTCAAGACCGACTAGATCCAAGAGTTTTCATAGTCAACTTTCGTTTTTCTTATGGCTGCCATATTATTTTTTTATGTCGTTCGATATGAAAAAAATAATGTAAACCAAAAATTAATACACTTCAAAAAAAAAATTATTAAATTTTTATTTTTCTTTTTTCAAAGAAAAACCTAAAAAAAAATCGTCGAAAAACGTCAACATTTGTAAAATACGTCGAAATAGTGCTTGCCTTATGGTTTTTTAATTTATGTATGAAATTCGATCTAAAAAGTTGTCTTTTTTGTAAAGAGAAAATAAGAATGAAAATTTTTTAAATTTATTTTTTGAAGTTTAACAATTTTTAGTTTTTATGATTTTTTTTATACCGAACGACATAAAAAATAATATGGTGGCCATAAGAAAAACAAAAGTTGACTATGAAAATTCTGGGATCTAGTCGGCCTTGAAAATTTTTGTAAGGACAGATGGGTAGCTCTTAACGATTTATGTAAGCCTACAAAAAATTATTTATTAATTTTTAATAATAAGAAAGATATGGCAAAAATAAGAAATCTCGATTTTTCAGTTTTTTCAGGATATTTCAGTAGCAGTCTCAGATATCTTGTAGGTCTTGACTGATTCGAGATGGCCACAAAATTGCGCTGCTTTATTTAACCGACCCTGTATCTGTTAGCGTTAGGAGATAGCTCAGACTAACTTAATATAGTCTAAGGGAGATAGCCATACAGAGAAAGATATATGGTGCACCCTGTATACAGTCACTTGAACTTTTAACTTACAGGATAATAGGAGGAAATTATATCGACAGATGTGTATATGCCCAGCTTTTTTTTGGATAAGTACACTAAAATTTGTAAATTGTCACGTGAACTTAGAATTTAGAGAGTGACTAGTAGAGTAGACACGTAAATTTGTACCAGCAGCCTCTTGGACTTTCAAAGTTTTGATAATAGAAGAAAATTGTAAAGACAAATCTGTAAAATCCAAGCTTTTTTGAGAGTAGGTGCACTTAAATTTGTACTTGCCACTTGAACTTCAAACAATCTTTGTGTTAAGTAATGGAAGAAAATTATAATGAAAAATATGTAGATTTCCAGCTTTTTTTAGAGTAGGTAAGTGAATTTTGACCAGCCACTTGAACTTTTAACTTACGGGATAATAGAAGCAAATTATGATGCTTCTGATCTGTATATCCCCAGTTTTTTTAGAGTAAGAACACTTAAATTTGTACCACCCACTTTATTTTTTAAAGTTATTGATAATAGAAGAAAATTGTAAAGAGAAATCTGTGGAATCCCACCTTTTTTAACCCACCAAATGTTTGATTAATGAAAAAACATTTACAACTTCTTTCAGAGTAAATACTTACATTTTTGTAGCAGCACTTGAACTTAAAATTTAGGGAGTAATAGTTAAGTACACTTGAACCAGCTTAATTTTTTTTTGATCATAGAAGAAAATTGTAAAAACAAATCTGTAGTCCCAGCTTTTTTAAAGTTACACTTCAATTCATACTTGCCACTTTAACTTCAAACAACCTTTTTGATAATGTCAATGATAATAATAATAATAATAATAAATGATATATAATGATAAATTTGTAAATTTCTTTTTTTAGAGTATTTAGGTGATTTTTTATCCGCCACTTGAACTTTTAAATTTTTGGATAATAGAATCAAATTGTGCTAACAAATCTGCATGTAGGTAGATTTCAAGTTTCAAAGTAAGTACACTAAAATTTGTAATTACCACTTGAACTTAGAATAAATTTAGAGAGTAAGTAGTAAATTAAGTACACATGAATTTGTACCATACACTTGGAGTTTCCAAGTTTTTGATAATACAAGAAAATGGTAAAGACAAATCTGTAAAATCCAAGAACTGCTGGAGTAAATGCACTTAACTTTGTACTTGCCACTTGAACTTCAAATGTTTGATTAATAAAAGAAAATTTATTATGACAAATCTGCATATTTCCAGGTTTTTTCAGAGTAAGTACACTTAAATTTGTACCACTTGAACTTTAGCTATTTAGAACAAGGGCATTAAAATTCGTACTTTCCGCTTGAACTTCAAAAAAACTTTGGATTAATAGAAGAAAATTGTAATGGTAAATCTGTAGATTTTCAGACTTTTTTGAGTAAGTACACTAAAATTTGTAATTTCCACTCGAACTTAGAATATTTAGAGAGTGACTACTGACTAGTAGAGTAAGTACACAATACATGATTTTGTACCAACCACTTTCCAGCCAGTTTCCTGGTTTTTGATATTAGAACAAAATGGTAAAGACAAGTCTGTAAAATCCAAACATTGTTAGAGTAAGTGCACTTAACTTTGTACTTCGGTTAATAACAGAACATTTATTATGACAAATCAGAATATTTCCAGGTTTTTTTCAGAGTACCTAAGTACTTGAACTTGAGCTTTTTGTATAATAAGTGCGCTAAAATCTGTACTTGCCGCTTGAACTTAAAAAAAAACTTTGTATTAATGGAAGATAATTTTTATAAAAAATCTGCAGATTTTCAGCTTTTTTAAATTAAGTGTCAAATTTCAGATGACATAACAGGAGGGCGAGAGTCGAGTGAATTTTCTATCGATGTTCAATAATGACAATAATCTGTGATCAAAAAAGAGAAAATTGTTGCGCTAGTATGATTGTCACCAATATCCTCAATTATAAAGCAGAGATAAAGGAGTTAAAGGACCTCCATTTATACATTTTTTAAACCGTATTACATATATTTTAACAGCGTAACGGCGAGACAAATTAAAATAAATAATAGCACTGGCAACACTGGAAATGGGCATTGACGTTTCGTCCTATTTAGGGACTCATCAGCTAATCTTAACTGAATCTGTATCAGTTGTTTTTATTCCGCATAATAAACTGTTACAGAGTAATTTTATTTGCCTTCCAACATTTCTGGTAGTAATTTCTAATAAATTTTTCAGATCTATAGCATTCATTATTATAGGCCATCCGTATTAGGCGTTACATGATTGTACCGGGTGGTCCATCACTTATGTCCACCCCCGAAATAGAGGTTAATTTTAAAGATAAAAAATTGAAACTTTGAGGATTTGTGTAATTAATATATGACCACATAATGGCATAATCAGATTAATTATTTTTTTAGTTGAGCCATCAGCGATAAAAAACTGTAATTTGGTGTTAATGTGACCAAAATAAATTTGATTTTTCTTTAATACATCGATAGAAATCAATTAAGAAAATCAAAATCGCTTAAAAGAAATATAAAAAAACTAATTACAAGCCTTTAATTAAATAAAATACTTAAAATATGGAAATGACAACTAAAATGATTGATTTATGGAAGCAATAAAACTATCAGGATTTTGAAGGGCTGGTATAGCACAAATGTTAAGTAAACATATCCTAAGTAAACATTCATAAAAGAAGCCCCATTCGAGTTCAATGGCACATTCTTCTGACTGCTTTGAAGATTATTTATGGTAGGTACTTACCCTCATTAGATTTGTCAGTTTTATTGCTCTATACCATTTATATCAATCATTTTACCTGTCATTTCCATATTTTAAGTATTTTATTTAATTAAAGGCTTGTAATTAGGTTTTTGATATTTATTTTCATGGATTTTGAGTTTATTAATCGATTTCTATCGGTGTATTAAAGAAAAATCGAATTTATTTTGGTCACATTAACACCAAATTACAGTTTTTTATCGCTGATGGCTCAACTAAAAAAAAAAAATAATTAATCTGATTATGCCATTATGTGGTCATATATTAATTACACAATTCCTCAAAGTTTCAATTTTTTATCTTTAAAATTAGTATATCGCAAGTGACAGCGATATACTTAATAAATCCTTAATATCGCTATCAATTGCCCATCGACCATCGGTGTTCGATACCCGTCAATCGAGCTTCGATTTAATGATCGATTAATAATATTTAGGTACCTAAACGTCGATTTACCTAAGGTTATATTCGATTTTAAAATTACCTTTTAATTTAAAAAACAAACAAAAATTATAAAGAACATGTAAATAAATATCTCTAAATTGACTCCTTCGGTATGCAGAGAACTTTGAGGTCCTGTAACTTAATACCTCACCTTTCATTTGTCCCAATTTGATGGGGAGCTATTAAATCATCCTGTTTAATATAACTTGTCGTTTATATTGTGTTAAATAAATTGATTAATTAACATTAAATTTTTTAGAAGATCATGGTCGTTAATATAAAGAGATATGTAATGAGAAAATTGGATATTGAGAATGGGAACGTCAGTTATATTAAAATCGACGAGTAAGAATGCCACATATCAAGGTATCGATAGCCTAGTGGTTAAAGCCTTGATTCAAAGATCGTGGGTGCTAAAACAAGACGATTAGCTTTTTCTTCTGTTTAAAATTTAAATATTTCCAAATCTAATTAATCAAATTACCGAATATCTAAATTATTTGCAAACAGAACTTTCTCTCTTCTAAACAGGCGTACAAAGTAATCAAATTGTACAGTTCGATCGCGCAAAAAAAATTAAAATCGAACCTTGCAAGTTTGCACTTTTCCGCTTTTGTTTACGTAAATCTAAAACGAGTCTGTTTAGAGAAACGGTCCTGAATTATTTCAGCGGAGACTGAGCAGATCCTCAAATCTTGAGACCAGTGGCGTAGCTACAGTACCGCAAAACCCCGCGGCCGCGGGGGGGCCCGACGTCAAGGGGGCCCTGAGCTCTGGACCCCGTCTTGGCCCACAAAAGAGCCCCAAATCAAAAAATCAAATAAGTATTACTCTTAAGCATATTTAAACTGACAACTGACGACATTAATAATTATATTACGAATTGAGAAACAACAATAAATAATAAATAAAGCTTGAAATTATGCCAGTAATGACGAATACAGTACATTTCTAATATAACCCACCCATCTTCAACAGTAATTCTCAGAACCAGAGGCAAAGTTATTCTGGTCCTATTGTAATCTCAGGATGATTATATAATAGGATAATATAATACAAAAAATGATTATATATGAAATCATCCGTGTTATTTTATTACTCCAGCATGGGCTAACTAAGAGCGGCAATGGAATGTGATATGTGCTTTCAGTGCTTTCGCTTTCTTTCAGTCACCTCACCACCACAAGCCCACAACACAAATATGTAGAGTATAATACGAAACCAATCATAAAATTTAAACCTGTTCCCGATTAAGGACAAGGGTGCATAGCAAACAAAAAACAAAGTAATAAAAATAGCTATTATAGACTGAAAGATGATGGTAAAGTGTAACATTTGGGCGGCGGGCGGCGCAGACAAATAAACAGGTGGACAATCAGGAATTCATATAATACCTATATCTGATGTAATTATTTTTTGTAAAAAAATTACATTACAACTCTTGAAAAAATTGCATAAATACTATTGCAAATTATTATTGCATAAAAGTAAAAATATTGCATTTATTATAAAAAAACTAATTGATACAATAAAAAGTTATCTCAATTACATTATCATTGACAATCATTTTCGCAATTTATTGAAAATTAATAATTATTAATATGAAACTATTCGGTCCTTGGAAAGTAGAAGAGAATTTTTCTATAGAATTGTTCGGGGGTTGGGGCTACTCAGAGAACTGTAATCAAACTTATTTTCTACACTTGTTTTATCATAACTTTTTTGATTATACTTATTATTCTGAATCATTTTCGAAATTGTCAATGATTGAAGTAGGTATTTATGTCTCGCTAAAGTGGAACAGATTTTCTGTAGCACTTTTCGGACACTACCGGAGCTCTAAAGAATTAATTTCTACTTAGAAAAAACCTCTTGCGCTTAAAAAACTTTCACCTAATAAGGTACACTTTATTAATTAGATTTAGTTAATTTTTTTAAATTTTGTTATGTTAATTTTAATTCTTATTAAATACAATTAATTTAAGATTATACATAAGTAATGTGGCAAAAATATTTGAAGTAGTTTTCAAGAAATAAATAAATAAATTCACAAATAATCTATTCTGGCATGACTAATTTCTTATGATGGGATCACAAAGGGCAGTAAATTTCTTAAAAATATCGACATCTGTTGATTTTATTGCTACTTTGTTATATTTTTCTTAAAGTTTTACAACTGCCGATGAACCGAATTTGCTACTTTTCCAGTTTTTAGTTGATCTTCGTCTGTACGGAACGTACAGTCTGTGTTTACAGTTTACAAACGGCTTTTTTAATACATTTTAAATTATTTTCTATATTATTTTTATTATACATTTTTAAGTTTATGTATAGTGAAGTGGCTACTTCGTGCGCTTTTGTGTTGCGGTTTTTTTTTTTGAAAAAACACTTAATTATTTGTGAAGAATCGTGAATAGTTAATTAATTATTTAGGTATGTATTTACTATAAATATTAATTCATGTGTCAAATTATTATATTCATATTACGACTTGATATTAATCTTACTTTTGTGCTTATAAATAAAATTATTTTAGCAATATTATAGTATCTAGCTATTCTATACCTTTTCAATGCCAAATTCAGAAAAAGATACCTCTATTTCAGAAAAAGTTAATTCAAATTCAGAAAAAGTAAAATCAAATACACAAAAGGTAATTTCAAGACTTGCAATTTAGACTTGGAAGGTCTCCCTGTGAATAAATTATCTATTATAAATGAAAAACATAAATTAAAATTAATATTATTATGTTTTAATATATGTTATAATTAATATAATTAATATAATATGTTATTAATATAATTAATAAATGAAAATTAAAAAAAAAAAATAATATGCTTTTTATTTTTAAATTTTGATAATTTTTTCGGTGTGCTGTATGGTGTTTATTTACTGTGATGTATTAGTTATTTTGTAGGGCACCCCACAAAGGGCTCCTGGTGCGTTTCGTTTTTTTATAAAAATCTTAAAAAAAAATAATACTTTCATCAAAGAACCTAATAAATTAAAAGACAAAAATTCTAAAAGCTAATACATATAACATATAAGTAAGCTTGTAATATGTTAGTACTTTTTCCTAAATGGAATTACTTATTCTGAAATTTCCCTGAAAAAAGATCCCCCTCCCGAACCCCCCTTTACTCTTGGGGGATACTCCATACCCCCCAAACCCCCCGGAGGTCCACCTTATTGATTATATACAATATGCTAATAAAATTTAATTTTTGAAATCACGAGCCACCAATGAAGAAAACTTTAAGTGGGGGCCCGTCAAAAATATTTGGCGGGGGGGCCCCAAATCTGAAGCTACGCCACTGCTTGAGACTTACATAAGTAAACATGTTTCAAAATCTAATCAGGATATAAAACTCTTCCTGAATCCGCTCCTACATTAATAATTATTAACCTTCAATCAAGTAAAAACAAGTGATTAATTTTAGAGTGGTATCAACCTAATTAGAAACACAATAAATTCAATAGTAGTCTTGAACATTTTACCTACACTTTTCCAAATTTGCCGCAGCTTAGCTTGCAGGTTACTTTTCGAGCGATTATTGTAATGTTGTAAAATAATTATTATTATTATTAAATCGCATAAGTTACTTTTAAATGTGCAACAATTCAAAATATTCTGATATCTGTTCTATTCCTGCTCGGGAATTTTCTCTCGATTTGCTGTATATTTGGCACTGCTGGCCAAACTGGCAGAAGAAATTCCTTTTAGTCTTCTGAGTGACAACACAAGTGGTTCCTAAAATACAGAGGCGGGCCGAGCAAACGCACTATCAACATCTCTGTTATATGTTGTATCATTTGCTTACATCAAAAAGAACCGATAATAAAATTATTATCCGCGACTTTTATTATGCAGTTAGAGACAGTCGCGTATTTTCAAGTCAATTTAATATTTTTGCGCCTGATAATGATGTGAAAAAAATTTGTTCATTATAAAGATTATTATTATGTGACTCTTTAATTAGATGAATCCTACGCGACAACCGAGTTGAGTCACCCGATATAGTCGAAAAATCGTCTATTTTTACGACACATCACAACACAAAATATCACAGATTAGGAGCGTTCCTGAATTCAGGCCCTGATTATAATATTATGTCACATTCGTGTGTACATTTTTAGCTGTCTCTTCTCCAATCGGTAGTGATTAATAAGTGGCACTACGTAAATAAAATAATCTCGGGTAGTTCGGCTCACCTCGAAAGAGGTAAAATGTAGGTCAATATTGCGCTCAGTTATGAAAATAAATTCGCAGTTTTTCAACTCTCAGAAGATTACGGTTATGTCACACTTCAAAATTATGGAACAAGAGTGACGTCAATGGATTTCTGAAATCTCCGTTTTGTCCCCAAGTTTCAGGTCGTTTATTTTTCTTCTCAGATCATCTTTCGCAATCATTTAGCGGTTAGAGAATTTCAGAGGCCTGTTTGTTTTCTTTACACAATGCATTTAATTATTGCTTAAGCTTTGAAGACAATTTTCATCGTAAGCCATAGGAAAATATTTATCCAGGATCATTTACGCTCAATTACTATTATAAGGAATGGCAGTTTTATGTATGCATATGAGTATGTATATGTAAAAAATACTATAAATAACACACTTGTATTTTTGTAAATTAATATTTTTTCTTATTTTTATCTCCTCTCCCATCATTTCAAAAACAATTCACAACATTGTTATGATACATAAATTTTGTCAATATAATTATAAACATAGCATCTGTTTGGCAATATATTTTATACATAATATAATATTTTAATATATAATAACAATGATCCTCGTGGCGTTCACTCAAAGCAGTTTCTATTTCAGATGGTCGAAATACTTACTTTTCAGGAAATCTTTCTTTTGGGACATGCCTAAAGTAAAAATCGTATTCGTTCATATAGTCCGGTAGGTAAAGTAAAAAATAAAAAATGTCATCAATAATTGTGCGTGAAGGGGGTATAGAACATAAATGCACAAAAATCAGTTCTGGGGGTGCAGCACATCCCCCTGCCTTTCCAAAAAAAAACAAATCTTTTGGTGAAAAAAGTATTTTTTGCTAATAGCTAGTTAATCGTTGGATATATCAAAAAAATACTTATTAGAAATTTAGAAAAAAAGAAGTTTGATACATTTTCAATTTTGTTTTGGTCTTTTTTTATTTTTAGAAAATAATAAAAAATTAGTCAAAATTTGGCTAACTTTTATATTTCTAATTTTTTCAGCATTGAAATAATGTCTTGTAGAAGATAATAATACATCTATAACATTATACAGATTGATTGCACTTATTTTTATTAGGCCTGTAAATACCCAAAATAGGAAAAACCAATAGACAATAATAATTGTTCTATATTGTAATATTTTTCTACTAAAACTTATTCATGATAAAAGAGCATGGCAAAAAAAATTTGAATTTTATGTCTTCTTTAATACTGAAATGGATCGCATCTAGGTAGGATGATAAGCAAATTATTTCCATCGCCCTCGTTAAATCAGCCCAAACCGAAAAAGCAAACAGTGCAAGAATAGGTACGTAGTTACCTAAAGGTAAAATTGTAAGGAAATTAAAACGCAGCCACCCGCCGTTACATCAAGTAAACGATCCCTGCCAGCACATTAAATATTCAGAAAAATAGAACCGCTCTAGCTGGTCACATTCCAGTCCTTCGAGAAAGCGGCAACGGCATTGCCAGATACCTTTATAAATTCGCCTCGCGCCGATTGAAAGGATGAGCTGACCTAGATACAGACCGGGTGGAAAGATTTGTAAATTAAACAATAACCCCTTGCAAAGACAATAGTAAGTCGCTAGGTATTCCACCCACGATAATGAAAATTTCACCAATCGATAAAGCGAATTAATAAATGACAACAGCCGGAAATTCATCACGGTCCCCAAACAGCAAGTAGGTGAAAATGCGAAATGAAAGTTAAGCCGATGTAATTATAATAGCTAGGTACAATGAAAAGGCGAAAACGCGTCGGCCGATTTTAAGGAAAATTTAATTTAGGTAGTTGAAGTTTAGGACAATTTAGTAAGGTAGCCGCAAGGTCAACTCGCTAAGTCTCATGATTAGGGAGATATGATAAGAAATGGATACAAGAAATCAACGGTTCATTGTTGCGTGTTGTGTTTAGAAAGCGGGCCGCCGCATCTATAAAAGCACAAATCTCAATGGTAGAGGTCTCAGATAAAATTTGACTTCTTAACTCTTTGAACGTGTCTGGAGATGACAATAAGTGGACTCTAGATCGCCCAATCCTAATCTTAACCTAGTTTGCTCGGAGATTACAATAAGTGAACTCTGAGTGAATTTCCCTCATCTATCCAAAGCAAAACTCCCGTGGAAATCCAATTAATTTGCATCTCGAACTCAATACTCGCAGTCGGCAAATTCTCTTCGAACTAATTCACTAGAAGATGGCAAAATCACAGCCCCTCTCTCCCTTCACCACATTACGCTTTTAGACATCTGATAGGAAGTTCACAGTCAACAACAAGTCTCAGTTAAATTCTCCGCTTTTCAGAAAGAAATCCCAATCAACCGAGATACAATGAGTCATAGTAGGTTCTTTTGCGCATCCGTTTCGGCCATAGTAATCCTGGCATACCTCAATCAACGAGCAGGGGTGACTACGGTAAACACAACGAAAGAAATCACAGCGGTCCTATTAGGGGAAACCCAGAGGTAAATAGACGATCACAGTGGCTTTTCGCACGAAAGCAACGGGCCCGGGTCCTCTCGCTTACAATACCCATTTTCATTTTTTTCCATAGGTTGTTTGGTTTTCGAGAAATTTAATTTTTTCTAGAGACTGCGCGCCAACAATTTGAAATGCACGAAAATTCACCTGTATCAAAAATACAAAATTTGCGATTTCTTAAATATTAAATAACTCAAAAACTATGACATAGGAAAAAAATCAGAAGATATCTTTCTTTTAAGAAATCACTCAAGTTTCCTTTCTTCATAGGCATTTTTTGATATATCCAACGAATAAAGAGTTATTAGCGAAAAAATACGTTTTTCATCAAAGAGATAGTTTTTTGGAGGGGAAGGGGGGTAGGACCTCAAAAACTGATTTTTGTGTATTTATGTTCTATAACCTCTTCGCTAATAATAATTGAAGATTCAAAAGAATCTTTGACAAGATTCTTTTGAACTTTGGGTACTTACATTGTTTACTTTACCGACTAAATTAAATGATATTTCTTTCTAAAATTTTGAAAAAATAATCGTCTCTTTTTCACCGTCTTTATTTCAAATTTCATGTTATACATGCATCTATGATGTCATTATAAATATGCACATATATAAGGTGAATTTTTTAATTGGTGATCTAGAGATATAGATATCTCTAAGAACACATAAGAACTAGAAAAAATGTTATTAGAAAAAAATGTTTTGAGAGCTCAGAAGAGCTCCTGTTTCTCAAAAAGCCTCGATTTTATTCAGTATAAGGTGTGCCCTAGTTCTCTGAAGCAACCAAGTCATATGTACACATTTACATAAAGCTTTTTCAGGTCCAACAAAAGTTGTTGTAATAGATTTCATTGAGAACTTGTTTGAAGATAAAATATTTAGTTTGATGAAGATGAGAACCACTGAGGTCAACAGAAAATATTATAAAAGAAGTCACACTACAATTGGAGGGGGGCTCTCGGTCACTGCCTTGGGAAGCCGAAAACCCAAGAAGCCAAAAACTGGCACTAGGGAAGGTACCAGTAGGTATCCGTAAGGCTTAGTGTAGTGAGTAAATACCACTGTCCCAAAGGCTCCACTCTCCCATTAGGGGAAAAGCTGAGCTAGCAGCAACCCCAAGTTCTCATAATTCTTGGAGTTGAATTAAGATCGATATAAGATTCTTATAATCTGAAATATTCAAATTTCTCGAAAAGTAAACTCTGCGGAAAAATGTTTTCTACAAACAGGCTTTGTTTGGTAAGGGACATCCTTTTGAACACAAAAATCGCCCTGCAACCCTTATCCTTTGCGAGGGAATGGTGGTAACTTTGAAATTTTAAATTACAACCCCTATTTTATTGCGAATTATGGTGACAAAAAATGCTTAGGATATATCTAAAAAAAAATTGCTATTTTTTTGTCTGAATACGGACTCGCAAAGAAAATTGGGGGTGTTATTTAAAATTTCAAAGGTCCCCCACTCCCTCGCAAGGGGGCTTCGAGGCGGTTCCCTTGCGAACAAAACTACTTTCGTAAAAAGTATTTTTCCACAGAGTGCTCACTTTTGTGGGTATGGTTACTCTCTATAATTATTCGGAAAAAATGTTTCAGATAAATCTTACGCATTTTTTGTCACCAAATACGAATTGACATAAAACAATAGGAATGCTATTAGAAATTTTCGAGGAAATTTCAAAGCTATCCCCTGTTCCTGGCAAGGGGTGGTTGTTCAAACGATGCCCCCCACCGAAGGAAACCACTTTTGTAAAAAAGAAACATTTTTCCACAGAGTATTCACTTTTCAGGATATTTGAATATTTTAAGTCATAAGAATCGTCCTGTATAGAGAATATTATAATTCTCTATTTTTTAAATAAATTTAGTATTTTTCAATTCCTATTTTTGTCTCATCCCTCTACCATGACGTATTATGTGAGGAATAAAAACCAGACCAACTTAAAACCAGAGCAATCCTCCATTACAGGGTGCGACTGGAAATAAGCAGTTTAATTGGGATTAGGGAAAAGTTGCACAATTTTATGCTTATCAAGAATCAGAAACAAAATTTAGGATAACTTCATGCATTGCTGAAATACCCTGATGAAAATCAAAAACCAAAATGTATAATCTTAACCATATCTTTATTGTTGTTGAGAATAAATAAATAAAATTTTGTCGCTTTAAATAAGACGTCAATCAATGTATCCAGTTGATATTTCATAAATTTTCTAACCTAATTAGATCCCAGGGCTCTAAATTGTCAGCTTTTGTGTTCTCATGTCATTCAGTTATTAAAAAAATCGAGGAAATGAACCATGCAGTAAATTAAAAAAAAAATCAAAAATTATAAACATTTCTAATCGAATGTCACAAAATACCAGAAGACGAGTAATTTGACGTCATGTAAACATTATTTAGGAAATAAAATTATCTTTTCTCCGAAAAAAGATGAATTAAATTTAATTTTGTTAGTTTAATAAATTTTTGGTTTCCTTGATTTTTTTTAGTACCGAGTGACATGAGAAAACAAAAATGGGTCCGTAAGAAAAACAAAAATTGACTATAAAAACCCTGCCAAATCTAGTCGGTTTGACAATTCTTGACGACTTACGTAGGTAATTAAGGCTAAAATAATAAAACTCAATTTTTCAGTTTTTTCAGGATATTTCAGCAATTATTAGATTAATACAATTAATACAATTAGGTATGCAAGTTTTAGCTACTTCAACCGAACTCGTCTTTTCAATAGATTATAATTATAGGATATATCCCAGTAGTCTCCCGTCAGGGATTAGTTCTAATCCTGTGATAACCATCCCTAAATAAAAAGAAAAACTAAAAAAATTCACTGTATCTAGATTTGGGATAATAATAATAATATAACTCTTTTTATTTAGGGGTGCAAAACTGGTCGATGTAAACTGATATTGAAGTGTTGATTACAATCGTTACACAGAGTGATATATTCTATGGTGTTTTTTCTATAGAGATCTCAAAGTCAACAATTCTGGGAGATTGGAAAACGGTTGTTTTATAAATGCCATCTTTGAATTTCTCAAATTCTCAAAAAGTCAAAACTATTTTTTTTTTTACTTATTAAATTTATATTTTTTTAAACCAATGTCACTCTTTTGCTATCAGGAACTGTGCTTTCAGGAACTTTCGGTATCTAAAAAGAAGAAACTGTGAAAAAGCTCTCTCACTCGACACAATTTGATCAGTCTATAAACAAGAACTTATCTAGTTAGCCTTGTTTTTTTTGTGGGGGTGGGGGTTAAAATAAGGCTGTATGTGTTTTAAACTTGCACCGTTTCTCAATCTCCTATTATTTTCCAGATCTCTTAAGTAAAAGCACCAGTTTTTATTAAAAGAAAAAATCGTTTTCGTTAATTTAATTTTGAGTTGAATTTCAAATATTAAAACGTGGAACTTTTCTGAACATGCAGAACGAAAAATAAATTAAGCAATTAATTTCAAAAACCTCATAAAACTAAATTTCAGAAAATCTCATAGAAAGTAAAAATAAAAATTTACCAAATCTTCATTAGATTTTAAATTTTTTGTTTGTTTTTAGCTCTGAAGATGGTTTTTATTGTAAGAAACACTTCAAGACATATGGCTACATTCGAGTTTTAATATTCGTCAACTTTTTTGTTTGCAGAGAACATTTTTCGTAAAACCCCGACAAAAATTATTTATCATGCCATGAAACTATTTTATTAGGTAATCGTCCTGCAGTAAATAGACCAAAAAAAGGAATTGATTCTAACCAGGGTTTATTGTTTTCAAAATAGAGGGGTATGTAACGGAGGACCTGTGACTTCTAGAGCAGATTTGTATTCAAGTTTATGAAGAGTAAAATTTCGTAGAAATACACGATATCTGAAAAAACATTCTAAAAAATACAATTTTATAATGTCCATATTCTTATTAAGATCTGAAAAATGAGGAACAAATGTCCACTAGAAACAGATAATATTAGACATTTTTTAAATTTGGATATTTCAGTTTTTCAGGAAATTTCAGTTTTCAGGAGTTTTCAGGAAAATCAAAATAAGTTAATCAAATTTTTTTCTAATTTCATCGAACTTCTATGTATGTCCTACTCGTATCTACCATGATCCATGGTAATAGAGAGACCAAAGTGCACATTGAAGAAGTTCCTACTCTTTATAACCACCAGCTTAAATTTTGAGTACAACTGAACTGATTGGTCCTGAACTGAATTCATAAATATATTCAGTTGCATTGATGCATTGCTTATGCTTCTTTGCAACCATCACTTTCCTTGTCCCGTCAAAGATTATTTTTCCTCAAAGAAAATTTCTCTTTCTTTAGAAATTTGTATGTACTTTCATTTGTGCTTCTATTAACGCTGAAAAAATAGTTGCTTTTTTGTTTTTTCTGCAACTATAGAGACTTTTTTAAATAAAAATTATAAGTGCTCTTTCTCTTCTGGCTAAATGCGCAAGTGTGTCCAGGCCATTAAAGTATAAGATTATTAGACCTCATCCTCTATTAAAACTAATGAAAAATGTTATGTTAAAATTTTGACTCGTCCTGTATATTCTAAATTAGTACCTCAAATTCCATGGATACGTTCCAATTTTATCAAGATCAAAATATTTGCGGAAAAGAAAACTTTATTTCAAATTTCCGATTGTCCTTCCCTAGAAAATTGTTAAAAAACACCCCCAACTCTCGATTGAAGAGTATTAACTTCTGATTATCTTTTGCCTTTGATTAATTTTTTTTCTTCTAGACAGGAAGGTTTATTCACATGTTATTTTATGCGTGCCTTTTTTGGATGTTCTAGCTACTATTTTGCACCTGTTTGATATAAAAACAAGTTGTTTTGGAAAAATTACGCTGGTATTATGGAGAGGGAAGAAAGCGTCTTCCTGATTATTCCTATAAATGCCCTTTGATATAAACCGACTTTGATCTACTCGCATTCATAATAACTTGCGAGTAATGAGTCTTTATTCATAGGAGAATTGCATTTTTTCTATAGCAAACTGTTTCAATGGAATTGTTAGCAACAATACCAACTTGTAACTCATTCAAATCAATTTCCCTGTCTATGTATATCGTTCAGACTTCAGCATAATCGTACAGGGCAGTTTTCTTATCTATAAAGACTCACTGTTATACTTATAATAGAACTAATAGAATAGAGAAATGCATAAGATAGTACCAACCTGAGGGGTCCACGTGCAAGTTCCCTGGGCAGCTCTGGTTTGGCTCTTGGATCTGGAGCGGAAGATAGTTTTGGCAACCAGTCTCCCTCCCTGATGTATCACATTGGAGGAAGATTTGGATTTCTGCATCGCCGCCGTAGCTGCATTAAGTTTATCGTTTTTATTGTCATGTTTATCATGTTTGTGATGGAGGAAGTGACTTAGGAATGAATGACTAGCAGATTTAACGGGTGGCGGTGACACTGGAGGCGAAAATCCATCGACACCTACGTCTAAGCTACTGCGAGAACTGGAAAAGCGACTTTCGTTATCCGATACTTCATGATAGTCGACGAATCTTAGATCGCGGTACGTCAATATCCAATCGTCGTTTGTCTGACAGCCTTTGTTAAGGCCGTCGTCGTCGCCCGGTTTCGTAATTTCACCTTTAGCTTTAATGTTTCTTAAGTTTCTATCGTAATTAACCCGTTTGAATCTATCGGCTTTATCGGAGTCCACACTTTTTTTTCTTGCCATTCTGAGGTACCTCTTGATGGTATCGCTTACAGATTGAGAGACGCCATCGTGGTCAACGCTACTTCTTCGCCGGGGGTAAGATTTCCCGTCTTTGCGTTCGTCTCTTTCTGCTTGAATGGTTTTCTTGTAGTTTTCTTCGATTTTTTTTAGTGTGTCCTCATTAATTGTGTATGTTTGGATTCCTCTGTTACAATACACAATTTCTGGAGGTCCAGTTTCTACTTCTATTATAGGCGGTGGGCACGAAATTTCGTTTTTATCATTTTTATACACACGGTGTTGACTTTTTAAACCAGGATGTCTGCCAAATGATGTATCTGGTGAATATCCGGTACCACCCCTGCTTCCCCTAAAGCCTTTAGTTTTTCGTAGTTCGAAATATAATTTTTCTAATGTTTTTCGATCGGTTAGTAAATCGGATATTACCTTATTTCTACTACTTGAATGACTAAAATACCTGTTCAATGTTTCATAGAGTGATTTTTGCACGTAATCACCACCAAAATGCACTGAATCTTGAATACTTTGATACGTAGAGGACGGACTTGGAAAATTACAATTAATAGCATTAAGGTGTTGCTGCAACTTATTAATAAGATCTTGATAATTAAAACCTGCATATTGTTCTCTTCCTGAAGCAATCGAACTTAACTGTTTCGAATCGGAGATGGTTAGATACTGTTCCAGCATATTGATCAATTCCTTCTCTTGCGCTGTTTCCGATCCCGTGGGACTATTTTCTTCAGAGATATTCGGTGTAGTTGATTTCATGAAGTCTGCTTTCATTTGTTGAATCTTGTAACGGCTACTCGACACATTACCAGATGAACTTTCTTGAGGCGGCGTTTTTAAATCATCCACTTCACTCACCGATAACGCTTTCCTACTGAGCGATGCTTTTCTTCTACTTTTAGCTGATTTTTTGACGCAAAACGCACCGGGATAAGAATTTTTCCTCCAGAGAAGAAACCTCGGCTCTCGCTTACAGACTTCTTGAAAATATTCTTCAATTTTGGGAACGTCTTCGGGTCGATTAAGAGCTCCATCGGGAATTAATTTCCTGCCAGCATCAGCCATGTACCTCCAGGTCTTCCGGGTGAGTAACCACCTTTCTTTTGGCTTCTTAATTTTCTTATCTTTAACGCATTTACCCATGGTTACGGAATGTTCTGTACTTTCAGTTGATGAACTTCGACCAAACTTTCTACGATCTGCCATAATGAAAGGCTGCGCCGAAACTTATTGAATGTTTTCTTTTTTCTCGAATTCCATTGATAAATCACAAGAAGAATCTTCTATTATACACATTTTTAATAACTTTCCACTTAATCCACTATTAATTTGTACCTGGAGGAACACTATCACGTTATTAGAAATAATTTAAAAGAGCGCATTGTTAATAAATAAAAAAAATCACTTATTGGAACGAGAAATTTTTTATGTGTACCTATCTAGTACATGTTGACATCGCCAGTTGATGTAATCTAATCAGAGGAGCACATAATAAATCACTGTAATGTTTAAGGAAACGGGGCTTGCTTTTTTTTAAACATATGGCGATAATTTTTAACATTTTTTAACGTTCGCACGGTCTACCGTCTCCACTTCTGTGGTCATTCCGCGTCGAAAGCGACACTGCAAAAGCAAGCGCTACTTGGAACAAAAATATCCCATTTGGCAAGAGACACCTACGGATTTGACAGACGAATCTGAGTCTGGACAGACTTAGGAAAATAAAGATAAATATTATTTTATATAGAAGCAGCTATCGTTCTTTTTTCAATGAGGCTTTTTGTTTTTCTGGAAGATTTACATCAACACTGATCGATATAAACAGTTATAGCACGCGTGATTTTAAGTTCCTTTCAACGGTATGACTCTGTTTCTATAAGACGGTTCAGATATTGTAAGTTCCTCCAGTTCTAAAAATGAGTTATTATATATTACATAACGATTATAAAAATTGAATGCCTGGCCTAAAACTATTTTATTTCGAATTGCAAAATATTTATAGAACGTTTTATAAATTTTTAGATTAAGTTTTCCTGGAAGCAAACGGAAAAAATTCCCCTGCAATTACGTCTCGTTATTCGATCGAATCGGCCTTGATTCGCTGTGGTTGTTGTTAAATTTCAAAAATTGTATTCGAGTTCGGAATATTTTAAATTCTTGCCAGGTTAAACGGGATGCGTGTTGAATTGGGAGATTTCTTATTAAACTGAAACGTCTACGGTAAAAAAAAACAGCAATAAATTTTTAAGAAAAACAAAGTATTGAAAATCTTACACCTACTCTAATATTAAGACGGCTCGTGGTTACTAAACAATTAAAATACTTGATCAGAAATATTCTGACAGGAAAAACGAGCGATCTCGTCAAAACATTAGTAAGCTTGGGACGCTGTCCAAATATTTCCGTAATTGTAGTTTAATATCTCGAAAACTTACATGAAAGAGCAGTTTTCGACTTGTTTGTCTCTGTTTAAATGCGTTGCCAAATTTGAGCATTGAAAATTTTGATACACGCAGCAAATGAATTATAATAAATAAATGAGAGAGATTTTGTATTCAGAAATAAAAATATAATCACAGTAACTGAATATGGGAACTACGTGTGAAAATTCCTGACGTTATAATATTATTATGAATACCTAAGTTTAATAATTTCAGAAACAATAGGCACATTTTTCTGTAATGTCTAAATATATCAATGCAAAGTATTTTACCACTGGCAACATCGGGTGGAAAATTGGCAAATTAAACTCCTCGGTTGTCCCAGAAATCTACGATCCCAGTCTACTGCTCGTTTACTGTTAATTATTATTATTGTTTACGTTAATTCGTTTCGGCAACTATACATAATCAGGAATCATTTAAAATATCCCAGCAAATGCACCATATCAAAGTGCAGTCAGTCGGTCGGGTGGTCGCTTTCTAAAATCCAGAATATTTCAATAACCCGCTAGAATTAAACGCCTGCTCTAATAATAGCCGGGCTAGTACATTTATAAACACAAGCTAGTGGTTATACCGTCAGGGGGGCCTCGACTACGCCCATCGGCGACTAGATTATTATATTTATTATACGTAACGCCATCATTAATTTGTCTTCGTACTTTCGCTAAAAATACTCCATTATAAAAACAACGAATAGTTTGTAAATAATTCTACATTGAAGTGGGAGGTACTTTTTGTACCACTTAAATTTGAAGTAAAATATACATTTATCAAAAAATCTAAAAACCTCTCCCATACATTCGGGCGATTGGAGTTATGTAATTTTTTTATAATTTTGAACACTTTTTTCGTACTATTACCTTTTCTTCGTATGCGATTATTAATTCCAATAAAAACTTGTCTATATACTTTCTAATTTCAGAAAAAAAATGTGTTTTTCGGATAAAGAAAATAATGATCCCAGGTTTAAATAAAATTTTAAATATAACAATCAAATTTATAATTAATGGCAATAATAATTAAAAAATGTCTTCAGAATAACAAAATTTGAAGTGTCATTTTCCATGATAAAAGATATTTTGAATTTCTGAAAAAATCAAGAAAAAGCAGGAAGAGAAGCAGCAAAAGTCGAAGAAAGAAAGATCTAAGGGGACCAGCTAGAGGTTTTGGAGAAGATATTAAAGAAAATATTTTAAAAATAAATAATTGCTCGCACAGGTGAAGAGGAGCAACTAGAGATGGTGTCGGAGGACCAGGAAGAGAATTCTGGAGAAGCTGTGAGAGAAAGGTTTAATGAAATTAGATAACTGTTTGTAAAGAAGAGAAAAGGGGTAGAGACAGAATGAGAAAGAAGATCAGGATAAATAATTTGAGAGAAGGTATCAGAGAAAAGCGGAAAAAGGTAAATAATTGTTTGAAAGAGTGAAGAAAAGCAGCGAGAGACGGAGAGATAGAGAGAATCAGAAGGCCAGGAAAAGGAATTTCGAGAAAGAACCCGTAAGGGAATGAGAAAAAGAAAGAATAAGAGAACCAGAGAGAGGTTTTGGAAAAAATATTAAAGAAGAGATTTTAATAATAAATAATTGATCTTAAAGGTGAAAAAGAGCAACTAGAGACGATGTCGAAGGTCCAGGAAAATAATTTCTAGTAGCTGTGCGGGAAAGGTTGAAGGAAGTTAGATAATTTGTTTGTAAAGGAGAAGAGAAGCTTCGAGAGATGAAGAGAGAAAGAGGTAGAAAAATATAAAATCAGAGAAAAGTGGAAAAAGGTAAATAATTGTTTGAAAGATTTAAGAGAAGCAGCGAGAGAATCAGAAGATCAGGAAAAGAAATTTCGAGAAAGAAACTGTAAGAGAAGGAGAAAAATAAAGAATAAGAGAACCAGAGAGAGGTTTTAGAAAAGATGTTAAAGAAGAGATTTCAAAAATAAATAATTGATCGTAAAGTGTGAAGAGAGGCAACTAGGGATGGTGTCGAGGACCAGGAAAAGGATTTTGGAGAAGCTGTGAGAGAAAAGTTTAAGGAAGTTAGATAATTGTTTGTAAACGAGAAGAGAAGCAGCGAGAGATGAAGAGAGAGGGAATAATTAGATAACCAGGAAAAGGAATTTCGAAAGAGAAGCAGCAAGCGACTGAGAGAATAAGAATACCCGAGAGAGTTTTGAAAAGAAAAGAAAATTTTTCTTGTTAAAGAAAAGATTTTAAAAATAAACAATTAATCATAAAGGTGAAGAGGGTCGTCAACTAGAGATGGTGTCGGAGGACCAGGAAAATGATTTTGGAGAAGCTGTGAGAGAAAGGTTGGAAGAAGTTAGATAATTGTTTGTAAAGGAGAAGAGAAAGCTTCGAGAGACGAAGAGAGAGAATCGGAAGATCAGGAAAAGAAATTTCGAGAGAGAAGCTGCGCAAGTGACAGAGAAAAAGAAAGAATAAGAGGACGAGAGAGAGGACGAGATTGTAAAAATAAATAAAATGGATCATAAAGGTGAAGAGGAGTAACTAGAGACGGTATCGAGGGACCAGGAAAAGTATTTTGGAGAAGCTGCGAGAGGAAGGTTTAGATAATCGTTTGTAAAGGAGAAGAGAAGCAGCGAGAGATGAAGTGAAGAGAATTAGAAGATCAGGAAAAATAATTTGAGAGAAAGTGTCAGAGAAAAGTTGAAAAAGGTAAATAATTGTTTGAAAGAGTGAAGAGAAGCAGCGAGAAAGAGAAACATAATCAGAAGACCATAGTGAGGTTTAAAAAGGATATTGACGAGTCCTAGGTGTTTGTAGTGCAATTGCACACTGACTTCTAACTCCATGATTCGGAACCCCATAGGGCCGATTAGTTTTTAAAAAAAAATTAGTGCAAATATCTGTCTCCTTTTTTCAAGGGGCGAACATTT
This sequence comes from Malachius bipustulatus, assembly GCA_910589415.1. Classification (NCBI taxonomy): domain Eukaryota; kingdom Metazoa; phylum Arthropoda; class Insecta; order Coleoptera; family Melyridae; genus Malachius; species Malachius bipustulatus. The sequence goes on along the minus strand of OU342634.1, from coordinate 34,802,958 downwards.
AAAGCATGATAAAAGAGACGTTCGAGGGTCCTTTTGGAGGATAAATACGATCCTTTCAAAAGTTAATTCAACAGTGACAAAAACTGGTACTGCGTTCATGAAAGAAGGGAGGTACCGATGGTGTAACTGTATAGGAAATCGGGGATTTACGATGAGTATAAGACATTGGTGTGCATTTAGAAACAATAATTATGCTGTCCCTACACCATTCATGAAAGAGATCCAAGTTTTTCTGCAGAAGGACTGCGTCTTGGACCGTACGAACTAGACAAAACTTTTAAGGGTCATCGGCGTAGAAAAGGAATTTTACACCAAAGATTACACGTCATTGATAAAAATGATGAACAGCTTGTAAAGTCTTGGGGGACGCGGCTAGGATTGTAGTCCGAATTTGAGGGAAATCCGAAAATTTCAAGATATTGTTCCAAGCTGCCGAGAAGGTGAACCAATCGATCGAACGGTTTGCTTAGATTGATTTACACCACGTCAACCTAAGTGCCAGCATCCAGAGAACTAGCTAAATACTGGTTTGTTGTTGTTGAACGACCCTTAAAAAAAACCGTGTTGATGCAGTGAAATTCAATGGAAAATAGAGGTAGAAATGGAGTCGTTGACACAGGACTCGAACAACTTCGAGATAGTTTAGAAGCGAGATGGGACGGTAATTCGTGACCAATCTCCTTTTTGAAAACAGGAAAAACGCAGAGATTTTCCAGCGGTCTAGAAAACAAGAATATTTGAGAAAATGATTAAATATATGCTGCAAAGGTTCAATGAGAACACTGATGCAAGAACATATATGAACCAAGGATTCGATCAACAGCCGATCAACAGGAGATGCAGAAACCTGCGCCCATACAATCAATAAGACGGTAAACCAATTAGGGCAGAAACTTAACGGAAACCAAAATCTGGAAGAGTTTTTGCATATTCATGGGTGTCCCGAAATCTTCAGACAGAAAGCGATCAATACTTGGATTTTCAGGAAATTAATCTCCAAATTGTGGTTCAACCCTCTTGGTGAACAGGAAGCGTGTTTTCTTTTTTTTCCAAAGTTCCCAAAAATTTTTACCGAGTGACTGAGAAATTCCAATGCTTGCCAGATTTTTGGCGTTCTGGTGATTGAGTTTTCTGTCACCATCTAGTTTGATGTTGAGGATTTGGTATTAGAACTTTGGTAATCTAATGAACGCATATTTGTCATTTTAAAAACTCTCTGTAATCAGCACAATTTAACTGAATTCAATCGAACCATGGATTCAGATGCTATTTGAATTAGGAATTCGGGAATGCGCTCTTTGAATTAAGTAACACCCTGTATAACTTGAACTATAATAACTCTGTCTAATAGACTGGAATTGATGATCGATCCGTCGCTTATTAATACATACTTCATTTATCATGAATAACTATTGATCATTTTGCTAAAATTCTAATTGGTGTGACCCTGTAATTAGATCAATCACTAAAATTTAAAATTAAATAAAATGGATAGGTAGGTACTTATAGGTATGTACTTTGTACCTACTAATTTTCCTATAAATCCCAAAAAGAATAAATTTATTAGAAGGTGATCAAATTTTATGGAAGTATTCGGGTATCATTTTAAATTATTTAATTTATCCACTTATTTTCAAATTCAAAATAATAAAAGCGCATGTAGTCATGGGTAGGCAGCCAACAATACGCTGCATCGTATAGCCTGTTGCCGTCACCGAGTTACGATGATATAATTATAATAATAATAATAATACTGCAAAAATACCGCGAAATTTCAAAAAGAGGGAACAATGCAAGAATTATAATATCAAGAATTAACAACATAGTCCAAGGGGGGGGGGGGGGGGGGTTTATAGGGTGTAGACTAATTAATTTCCGGAAAGCTAGAAACGGTTTTACTTTCTTTATTTTCATGAAAAAAAAAGAGTTTCATGAAATTTGCCCCAATTTTATGCGTGTGTTTCATTAGGGATACCTAACCCAGGAATAAAGCATGTTTGAATTTTTTCAGTTTTTTACTAATAACTCTTAAACGATACATTCTAGTAAAATTTTATTCTTTTATACATTAAAGTACATACATTTTTGCGTCAAATGAGTATCATATTTTTAAAAATACGTCAATCCGTTAAGAAGATAATGCGAGTTCAAAGAACAACCATTTTTCACATTTTTCTAAAAATTGTGTTTTAGATTTCTAAACTTTATTTTCGCCATATCTTTTTTTTCGCTTGTATGAGATAAATAATAGATTTGGAGATTATACCTAACATAAATTTGGGATATTTTAAAAAATAACGATCAAAGAGTAGGTATTGTAGGCGGGGGATCACAGATAATAAAAATTGTCAACAGTAGATATTATTATAACTACCTACCAACAACAATAATAAAATGAAGTAACGGTAGGTACCTATATCTGATCATGTTTGAACTGGTTTATGTAAATCGAACAAACTATCATTTTGATAGGACATAAAGAGGAAGTAATATGTCAAGCTAAACTGGACCCAGTTATGCAAAAAGCTATTCATGCCTGATATGAATCATGCACCTTTGAAGTGAGAAAATTAATATTTAGATTTTAAATGATCTACAGGTTCGAGTCATTTAAAAAGATGGCTATCCAGAAGACCCTTTAGAGAAAAAGAGCACCTAATTTTCAGAACGCCTTAGAAGAAACAACAGCGAATACGTTGAATTTGATGAAACAATTTGGGCTAGGTATAGAAAATATTCTATCTGAATGTGTGATCATAGTAGGAGAAGACATAATAAATCTTCTAATGAAACCTGGAAAAGAAAAGTCAGAGACAGGTGGGGTGAAATATGATAAATAAATTATATAAACATAAATCTTTTCGACGAAGATGTAAAGGTGCAAGTAACTGTCAAGATACTTATTTAAAAACGGTGACTGTTCATCAAATACTTGGAACAGAATACTTTTAAGCTGGCTACTCTGCTTCCTGCAACTTAAGAAGCTACTCTACTGAACGCAGCTATTTAATAGAAGTCCTCCCTCCCGCCCAAACACTGGATATAAATTTATAATATTACTGCCTTGAAATTTTTAAAGAAATACCGAAATGATTTTTATTGCAGCAAGCAATAAGGAATCGATGAAATGTTCCCCAATTTGCTTTTTTTTGCAGAAGAGCGTCCTGGACCAATTTCAACACCTGTTGAAATTGCTGATAAAGACGAACCAAACCTGGTTGCTGATTAATTAGAACACTTTGTGGATGACGAAGGTTCTTCAATCGAGCAATTTCTCCAGTTAGCGTCGATTCCTTATTTTGCAACATCTCGATTCTCTCGTTACTGCATCATGTAACGAGGAGAAAGAGGGTAGACGAAAATATTTTTTGAGAACTTGACATGCTGAGGTGTGAATAACGACTGCAGAATTGGTACGGGGAATTCTGGGTTATTGGTAACTAAATAAGTAAATGTTTGAGTAGCCTTACTTAGCAGGTACTTATTAGTTGTTTTGTACCTCCTGCTATGTTGGCAGACCTGAGTTTTTGTTATTTATCTCTGAAATAATATTTTGATCCTCTTGCGTTCGGCTTTTTGTCGTCAGTATCAATTTCTAAATCTAAAGATTCCCAAGCAAGACTCATCTCCTTCCTCACCGCAAAGCTTCCTGTTAAGGTGAATCATCGATACTCTTAAAAGATCTGGCAGTTCCTCATCGGTCTCTTCTGACCATAAATGTTCAATTAGAGTCTCTAAATCCTTTCCAATCAGTTGTAATGTACATTTTGTACTTACTGGCTAAATGCCAGCGACCCGGAGACAACCGCGTTGCGCGCGTCGCATAAGGGAGTGGTGGTGGCTTTTAGTGCGGTGCAAACACGGCCGGCTGGAGGCCTCGAGTTTCGTCGATCTCGACTGTCGAGTTCCAATCCGGTACGCCGATACCTGAGATCTCACCTTTCTTTCTCTCCTGAAAATTCGCTTGAAGAAGGTTCACGCAAAATACCTGTCGCGAAAAATTCATCTAATGGCGTCTTGAATTTATTGTTCAATATTGGAAACATCACCCACGTTTTTGGCTTGCTTTTTCCTACGGAAGCAACTTTTTCCTACGGAAGCAACTTTTTCCTGGAAGCAAGTTTTTCACTTCAAGCAAGAATGAAGCACATTGGTTGTACCTGAGCCCAAGTTTTCCACCAGCTAAGCTTTCACCCTCGCACCGGAGACCCTACGAAGCTAAGTGCCCTTGCAGATCCATTTTTTTTACCCGATCAGTTCATTCGGCTAAACTACACGCTCTTGTTTCTTTATTATTGTTAACCGTGCTCAAGATTCTGTGATAATTACTGTGATTTTTTTAAATAAAGAGTACCTGTTGTTCTGCTGACCCGCTTGTTATTTGTTGACCCTCTTAGACTGACAGCTCAATCCCCGACCCTTGTTGTCTTTTACTGTCTCATGCTCTCAACGACTATTTTTCCCCTCTAAGGGTAAAATAGTTCGTTTCAATTGACGCCCAACGTCAATAATTCGTTTCACAGTTTACCATGATAGAAAATGGTTTTAATTTGGAAAATCAAAGAAAACTAACAAAAAAAAAATTCCGACCTGGTTTTGTGTGAATTTATTAGCTGATGAATTTCTTGCCAGGTGTCATACAAAAACGGAGAAGCAAACACCGAAGAAAAGTAGCAGACCTGAGCCTGTTTTACAGATATTTCTATGGGAAGTGTTAAAAAGACGTGTCTGGTTTGATCCCACCTAGAACGAGGCCGGGTAGAAGTACACGTCGAACTGCAATAGTTAATCCTTATCAGGTTCAGCTTGTTACAACTCGCAGCATTATTTCCTCGCACCTTATTTCAGACTTATTCCATATGTATAGAACCCTTTCAAGGAATAGCCTTTCAAGAGGTGTGTTTTCCGAGGAATACAACCTGCAACGATTCAAATTCAAGGTGAATCGATATCACCGCTCATGCACCGCTCCCAGAGCGTCATATAGGGATTACCCTGCACTCCCTGCAGTGTATGTGTTTAAAAATTAAAGAGAAGTATTCCTGACAGTTTCAGCGTGAGTATGGGCTTGATTATTCCAATCAAAACCACCAGTAAATTTGAACTCCAAGTTTGGATATTGTCACAAGGGGGGAGAGGGGTGGAAGGTGACGCTGAAGATACCTAAATTTTTAGAAGAGGTAAAAATGTTTCTTTTTTAGATATCAAAATGTTTAGTTTGATAGATAACTTCGAACTTACATAGGTATCTTTGTTATTTTTTGACCCAAATATTTTTATATTATTTGTAAAAATCCAAATTTTATTTTTCCCATAAACTCTATTAAAAAAAAATTACCTGATAAATCTACCCCGAATAAAGTTACTGGGTGTCATAAAGCGCGCGTTTTTCTGTTCCGCCTGATATTTATTTTTTTCTGCTATTTTAGCTAATCTACGCAAAAATTAATGACGCACCCCAAAATTTTATCTGATTTTGATTTGGGATAACTTTCTACATTCCCAAAGGATTTAGATTTTGTTTTCTTATGTTTCCGCTTTTTTGGATCTGAGCTCAAAAAGAAGGAGATACTCGTATGTGAAGGCTTGCAAAGTCACTTGCGGCTTTCGTACCCTAGTTTTCCAAAAAAATTCTTGTGGGTTTTAATCGTTTTAACGTTCGAATTTTCAAGCTTGATGTCTCATTTAAAGACGGTTTTCAAATTTTCGATTCAACAACTGTATTTACAGGTGATCTCAAAAAATCAACTGTTTGCCTTGAAGTGCATAACTTTTTTCCTCGTCAACCGATTTTGGAAATTTAAGTCTCGTATTAAAGCTAAGACTTCAGGCAAGAAAATCCAGGGACGAAAACTGACTCAGGACAAACATAAAACAAAAGATTACATAAAGAATTACTCAGATTAAAAATTATTTCTTCAAAAATTTTGGGAGGAAAATTGAATGAACAATTTAAGAATTTACTCCTGAGAAGAGATAAAAAAAAATGTTGATAACATGAGCCAAATTATATCTCCACGTTTTCAGGGGAAATCAGAGCTCTTTCTTACCTGACAATATAACCATCGTCACGAAAATTCTAAAAATCGTCAGCTCGTTTCAGTCAAGTAGAGATTGTTAGAATTTTCGTAACGATAGGTACGAACCAGTCTAGGGTAAGAAAGAATGCTGATCCCCCCTGAAAACGCTAAGATGTAATTTGGCTGTTGTTTCAACAATGTTCATCTCGTGCTAGTAAGAAAATTCTTAAATTGTTCACAAATGAAAGCTTAGTTCGTGAATTTGATTTTCATTTAAGTTTTTTTCCAAAATTTTACTTTTTTTGGTTTAGATCCAACAAAAAGAAAATAAAGGATGTGGCTGCAGTGTTCTAATAGTTGCATAAATTTATCAAGCGAGGGCAGCACGTTACTTGAACTTTTGAACGATCTCTGCTTTCAGAGTTATAATAAGTTTAGTTGATGTAAACTTAAAACTGTGCGCATGTTTGTTTCCGGGAACTTAAAATAAGAAACTATACATGCAGCGACATCTAAGAAAATATTATTGCACGATTACTATTAGGTGGTATCTATGAATAATTCTCTCTTATTGTGGTAAATTTTATTGTTATACGCTTTTATATTTTCACATAAATTGAGAGATTATTAATATCAAGTGTTCGTGGTAGCACAAGGGTAACAAATTTATGTTTTTTTTTCAGGATTTTATGAACATAATTTCAAATTAAGTAAGTGCTCTAATAATGATAGCATGCCGGGAGTATTACAGGTCTGAATGAAAATGATTTCAACAGGAAAACCCATCAAAACAGGGCTTATTAACATGTGCCATTTATAACCACGTATTTAGGCACATCAAATATGAGTTTCCACACCAGTTAAATATACATTTGATTTAAATCTGTTTCAACTTTCACGTTTCCCTGTTCAAGGCACCTATATGACGTCACTGGACTTCACACATGTGCAGCCAAATTCTAAAAACAAATCATAGTCGATTATTCAGACGTATAAATCGTCACATAACTTTGTTTCGTATGGAAATGCATAACACCAACACCGAACTATTGTTGCAGAATATCCCAAACGACTATTTTACCTTTGCCAATAAATTTAGCTCCTATGCAATTTAAATTTGTTTGTGCTTCGTAATATTTAAAAGAAAAAATTGTGTCATTTTTCAAAGCGGTTTTAGCGCAGTACAGTTAATTTAAATTTATCTTTTGACTTTTCGTGCATTGCCACCAACCATGTATGGGATTTAAAAAAAAAATTTATAGCGCACATAATACTTAAAGTAATTTTTTATTGCGTTGCTTATTACTTTTTCCCCTTTTCCTTTGTATTGGTGTGAGATTTGCCTTAATTGCAGCTTTTCAATTCTTCCTTTAGATCGCGTGTTCAAAAACTTTCCAAATCAGTTTTTACGTCTAAAATCTCAAAATATATCTCGAATAACCTACGCAGAATTTTGGGAAAGCTCACCGTTTTACAGTTTCAACCTTGAAGGTGAAGGAGTAACGAATAAGCTATCTAGAACTAGACGAAAATTAATGATTGGCGAGACGAAAAAATTACTGTCATTAGCGTATGATATGCGTGTTACTGTTACTTCAAAACAGAGCAACAATTTCATGGTTAAGTTTAAGAGAAAAATTGAAATCAGACCACAATGTTTATCGTTGTCTGCTGCCAAATTAATATGCTTTTAACTTCTACCTTTATCATGTATGACAAACAGAAAACAGATAACTTTTCTCAATAGATACAGAAAAATTAATTGTCCTGCAAAGTAAGAAGATGCAGCCAGTATAGTAAGTCACCATCGCTTTGGCAATGATTTAATGTAGATATAATTACTTATAATTCGTGTGTACATCCGCGAAACCCGGCAACCTAGCGCTTTATTTTGGCATAACCCGCCCGCATCACCCGTACGGTGTCGATGGACGTCGGTAACATACAGGACAGACGATGAGGGGCCAGAAGGACTAATAACAACTTACAGAAATGCCTTTTGCTCTGCACTTCAGATGTCCAGACCTGGTATCCCATTTGAGTGGTTTCCGAATTCCAGTGGCATATTTCCAAAGGGCTGCTGCAAGTCAACATCAAGTCACCCCCGGGTCACATTAAAGCGCGCACAGGATGACGGTGTCCTTCGAGGAGGAGAGACCGAACCTCTAAGATCAAAAAGCAGGACGCGCGTGCCGCATGATATTAATACTGGTAAGCTTCTCGTTTTCTCTTCGGTCGAGATGAACGCGATACAGCTATTTTGAGCTAAGTTGGGATTTATACGTGACTTAGAACAGTGATTTTGGCGTGTGATTAACTAGTATCCCAAGTAACGGGTGTTTATTTACTTCGGTAAAAACTTTGATCGCATACCTACTGTCCCGTAATTTTGTGTATCGGAGTTTTCAAACTCTATTGAAAGTTGACGTGTGGGCTCCCCGACGGCTCGCTTTAAATGAACTCATAAGTAAACAGTCTGCTCATGGAGATTTGCTCTAATTGTAAAGACTCTTCCTCACTGATGTGCACTATATGAACTCGAAATAGGAATAAGATATTTTTTATTTATCAGCAATTTTCCTGAATATATTGAATAATGTACTTGTGATAGAATTAATCATTCCCACATAGTTTCTCACGTCATTTAACCAAAACATCATGGCAGTCAAGATCTCCGCGCAGGAGTTTTCCATGAGTCACCAATACGACACCGTCTATAAAAGAAGCCACATCTGAAGGAAGAATTCAGTCCTCTGGTAATGTTGCCTCTGAAGAAACTCACCCCTTCCTTGATTGAAGGCCCTCAGAGGGGTAACTACTCCTTCGAAATTTTCAAAATATGAAAGGGGAGCTAGAAAGACAAAAGAATTAGTTTATGTGTCATCCCAGTTTTAACACTTTCTAAGGAAAGTTAGCTTTTGCTATGGTTTGACAGTAACGATTTTGGATTGGAAAAAATGACAAATAATCGAAAATAATCTCGTTCTGAAAAAGTTTGTTGCTCACTTATCCCCTTCTTGCTTATGGTGACAGCGTTGTTATTCTACTGTTAATTTTTTTTCAAGAAACATGACAAAAATTTTGACGTAATCGTTGTCATTTCTCTTGTCAATGTTTCAATGAAAAATTTATTATTTTGAAATTTTTTGAGTTTGTAGAATTTTTTTCCGCAAGATATGGCACAAGCGTTTGTAAGTATCTATAAGACACATTACCGCTGGAACTCACAGCCCAAAAGGGAACCGTAAGTCAATCTAATTAAAAAAATGTGTATTTCGTTAATATTTTTCAGGATCTTACCAAATAATGATTTTTTTGCAAACCTGCCTGAAGGAGATAATATATGGTACAATAATTCAGACGATATTAACGTTGAGCAGCAAGAAACTGTAAGTCTCGTCGTTGAACTGTTGAAATTGAACTGATCAATTTCATATTTTTTCTCGTTCAAAAAATTCAATGAACCATAACCACCACAACTTTTGCTTTATCGACATTGCCACCGAACATCAAACAGAACGAAAAATGGACATTAATTTGTCAAAACAGATTTGGACTATTTGTACCTCTTCTCGAAGTTGACAAACCTCTATTCCCTACACGTCCTCCAATCACTCGATCGCTTAGTTATACCGGATAGAGTCCAAATTTTGCCGTCTTCGGCCAAAATCCGGCCTAACAAATCGTTGTAGAGTGGGAAAGCACATGCTTTATAGTTTAGATCAGAGCTACTGATATTTGATCTGCCTTGGTGTCATGCAAAGTACTCTTTGGTGGCATGTCTTAATGTTATAGGTACGCCATATTTTTGACATGTTCTTGATGTGTTATATCTTCGATTAAAGATCTGGTAGATTGAACCGAAGGGACAATTTTCAAAGGGGACTAAATTTTGAGCCTCGTCGGGTAAGTTAATTTTTTATATCCTTCATCTTCACCATGTCTTTAACCCATTTATGAGCTTTACGGGGTAATTATGTAGTGACGTTTTGTCCAAGATTTCTGCGCACTCCCTTACCAGGCCAGACATCATCTAGAAACTGTTTAGGGCTAACACCACATTTCTACTGTCTGCTAGAGCTTGCATGTTTTATGATTCACTGGATTTTGGTAAGTGCTTCGTTTGTCGGTTGGATTACTCCCATATCTTCCACTTGAAAGATCTAAGCATAGTTGAGATGTACAGAAGATGTGGTGAATTAAGTTTTTCGGCATCTTTAGTCTGTGAATTTGATATATTAGTTCCCTCGCTGTGGATCGATAAAGTCTTAATTTGTACATTGGAGGGGTACTGTCTGCAGATGCAAGAATTTAAAGCTGCGCTTTAACAAACTGTACCTCCCTTAGAATGAAAATATGTCCGACTACTCTCCCTCTATAGGGTAAATCCCTCCCTTGTTGTAATCTGTGAGCAGATCCTTTAATATGGCCAGACAAAGTAAAGTGAGCCATGTTGATTGCCAATGTCCTTAGAGGATGAGGCACGCTAAGAAGAAGAAGATTCTTTCAATGTGTCTCTTCCATGCTTAGCTTTCTGGTCGGGGACCACTCCAAGATATTTTGCCTTCTCCTTAAGCTAAAGCTACTTTACATTTACATCCATTATTCTTCAACAGCGAAGGGAAATCATCGACCTTCGTTGCTGCTACTTCAAGTACCTACTAACTTACCGTACCCTACCGACTTTTAACAAAATTACATAAAAAACGGAATAAATTATCTTCCTGACTGCGTTCATCACTGTTAATGCTCCAGTATAAACATGCATAAGCATTTGCACACCTAACCTTTGATGTTTACCAAAAAAAAAACAAGAAGCTTAACAGTAATGACTGGAAACGGCACCAATTTAGTCAACTTCTTCAGTTGACTGACGTTAAGTCGCAAGTGAAAACTAATCCGGCAATCAGCTTAAAAGAGAAAATAAATTTTAATTAATTGGATACTCGCCAGTTCCGTTCGCCGTTACGCTTTACCACCGAGGAGGACCTGAAGAAGTTACACCTCCCTGCAAAAAGTTCAGGGGAATTAGAACTCCCCTTAGAAATAAAAAATGGGTGTTCGTCAGCTCAAAACACTAATAATTGAAGTCAGGTTGAGGATCCTCATCATCAATGATGGAATTTTTGAGGGATCGGTACTCAAGAAGGGCAGGATAAGTAGATCCAAAAGCCAGTTCAATACACTAAGCGAACAGGTCAGAATAAACTTGCCTATAATCTTGAAACCCAAGTGAAGGTGTCGACCACACTGTCGATCAAGCTCAGGGAAGTTGGCACCTCTAAGTGCGAATTTTTACAAAATTCAAGCGGCATTAATTTGTCCATGGTTTGCCCATGTTTGTCCAACCAAAATTTTAATTTTTCCATCCTTCAAGAAAAAAAGTAACGACAAAATTTAAAAATTCGAAAGTTTTTTTCTTCAGTGTGGACCAACGAAAATTTCGGTTGGACAAACGTGGACAAACCGTGGGAGGCAAACTTGTTCCGTTTGAATTTTATAAAAGTTCGCACCTAGGGGTGCCAACTTCACTCTTCTTGCCGATTAATACTCCGATACTGTGAGGAAATAGACCAGAAAGTTCTGCTTACGCTTGTCTTGCAACCGCTGATTTATATACTTTTCTGATGAGAAGGGAGGTCGTTGTTTATCTTTCCTAAACCCATGCATCTAATCTGGTCATGAAATTAATTTTTTTAGCGGTTTTTTCATGCGTCCCAGTATTTTTTTCTTTAATGTTACTATTCGTACATGAATGTGTACCTACGAATAGTAAAGCTGTAATGTTAATGATGTTTTTACTCGCAATCGTTGAATAGAAAGAAGCGCTTCTAATAATATTTATACCAACTTATTGTCAATTTAGAATTGTAGAAATCTTGCCGAATCAGAAGATATGGTAAGGGCAATGTATGCAAAACGTATGCGAAGCTCATACCAGATTCACTACTGTAAAAGTGGTACGTACCCAACTGTCATCACATATTGTCAGGCTTAGATGTATCATAAGTATGTATAGGTACTTAATAATTGCCTTATTCTTATTGTAGATGTAGATGGGCTGCATGAAAAGAACAAGCATGAACGTGATAATAAGAACCATAAAGAAAATTTGGAAGAAGTACAAATAAAAGACGAATTACTTGAATATTGCAAAAAGTTGTATGAACCTCCTCAGGAAAAGAAAAGAGTTCTGCCAACACTACCTTCTAGCTCTAAAAGTAATTAATGACAATTTTTTTTTCTTGGAACAAGACGTGTACAGGCTTTAAGTCGAGGAAATACTTTTTTGTTAATCTCAGCTATTTCCATGAAAACGTAACCCAAAATAGCGCCAATTTTTTTCCTACAGTACTTACGCACATTTAATGCATACAATTGTTGACCTCTCGTTTATGTTCCCCCTCAGCGAAACCGGGCTTCGGGGGCATCAATTTAAGCTTGCTAAGGAGAGTTTTAGATCCCGACTCAGACAAGAATATTCTTGCCAAACCGAGTTTTTGAAATTTGGAATCGACTACCTCCGGAGGTTGTCGGCGCCTTTAAGCGTCGCTTGGACAACTTTGGCCTATCATCTGGATAGGAGCTGTGTTGCGTGGTTGGCTGCCTTCGGTTAGATTGGGTAATTCATGTTCAACTTGACTCTTTCCCTCTTTTTTGCTCTGTATATTTTTGTGCATTTTACTTGTGTGAAACAACATTGTTAGGTATATGTGGTATTTTCTTTTATTTTTCATTGAATCACATAGAATTGTTTCTTGACTCTTTTCAAATTGTAATAATAATAATAATAATAATTCAATCATCAGAAAAAAGTCTACATGCTTTGTTGCTATCGATGAGCAACGTAAAAAATAAAAACTTGTCAGAAGTGTCAGAAAAGTATGGAAAAAATGCTGGTTTTTTTTCTTGAAAACTACCTACGAATTCTAGGTATTTTCTGTCATCTTTTTCTAATCTTTACACGACTATCTAACTAACTACCTACACGTCGATTTATTACTAGATAGTCTGCCAAGGTCATATTTGTTTATGCTACGTTGTAGCATCGAACATTATGACATTAAAAATGACAGGTAGAATTTGAAGGTTATTAAAGGAATCAAATGAAAACTTTTGACATTAGGAAGATTAAAAAACAATAAATTTAATAGTCGATTACAACATTGCCCTGGCTTTGTTGTCAAGTTCTTTATTAAAAGTAACTGATTTTTTTCTGTTTACATCTGTCAGTTTGAGACTTAATTTCTAATTTTATAAAATAAAATAAAAATTAACTAAAGTATTGGAGATTATCTTATTTGATCAAGCAAAATACCAAAGTAGGTACCTATTTAAGTAAAGAAGCCCCACAGATGATATCAAATATTTGGTTCAACATCCTCATTAGTCCTTATTAGTCCTTCTGCAGTTGTAAATTCTACATTATTATAAGATGGTACCTACTCAGATACGTGACATGTTGACTTACCGGCAATCGTTAATTGAAAAATATGGAAATGATTAACTTCCTTCGCATAATTATCTACTCTTTACGAGAAAAAGGATGAGAAATGAAAGAACGAAATATATACCTCAACATTCTGAAGTTTTACCTATGTCTGCAGTCTGAATTTCATCCTTTTATCTAACAATGATGCTGTTGTATGCGGACCCTATTCTAATTTTCAAAATCAAATATTATTCGACATATTATAAGGTAATAGTGGTAATACTTATTATTATTATAAGCATTTCATTACATATTCGGACTATTACAATAGTACCTATTACCTATAAATACCTATACCTACTAAAAAAAGGGTTTAGGTACAAACTGCGTAGGAATATTAAAGTTAAAGAAATAATTTATGGAATTGATTTGTTATGATTATGAATAATTTTTAAATTATCAACTGTCAAGTTTTGCATTAATTTAATTTGTATTTTGAGTACTACTTTCCAATAAAATGCGTTCTTTACAAATAAATATACTTATTATTTTCTAGCCTATTATGAATTAACACCAGCTATAATCAAAAGAAAACTTAATTCTTATTTTCAAATAAACAAAAATTTATTGTTAATGTAATAAATTTTGTCTAATATTCTGTGATTCCTCATCCTCATTGCACCTACAAAATTCGAGATCTGACATCAATGCTGCAATTTCATGTGACCTTGCCAGACTATTTAGATATTAATCGACGTGTAAATGAAAACCTAAATATTCTACAGGGTGTTGATTTTCAAAGCGGGCCATAGGGGACTAGCATTGCGAAAGTGGTTTTTGAGGATTCCTGCTCGCCGTTTAAACTGACAGAAATGGTTTCGGTATCAAAATGAAGCTAAAATTATTGCGCATAACGCTTGACATCAGAAATTAATTTAATTTCACGTTGTTTTCTAAAACTCTTCAGTAGAAGTTCAAGTAATTGTTAATATTTAATAAACAATAATGCTTTCTGAACGACACACTTACTCTAACGGTATGGTGAAGACAGAGACATCGATGTTTCAATGGTTATTTCCATCTCATCAGTCTGTCACATCACCACCACTAGAGAAGTGTGCCGATCAGAAAGAAAATCAAAAGCTTTAAGCAAAATGATTTGTCGGAAACATAGTGACTTGCATGGCATGATGAGATGGAAATAACCATTGAAACATCGATGTCTCTGTCTTCACCATACCGTTAGAGTAAGTGTGTCGTTCAGAAAGCATTATTGTTTTTCAACAATCGGATTGCTGTAATTGATATAATAATTTATTATTATTCAATTTGTTTCATAGAAACTACTTCCTTTCTAGGAACACAGCTTGTGGCTAGCTCCATCTCTGATTGGTTTACTGAGATTCGCAAGGTAATTGGTTTTTCAGTGAACTGTCAGCGTTGGTAGTGAAAAATTGCAGATTTCTCTGGGAGAATCTCTGATTGACACATTGAAAGTTGTACTTTTCAGTCATCAGATGGCATTTGCCATGCAAGTCACTATGTTTCCGACAAATCATTTTGCTTAAAGCTTTTGATTTTCTTTCTGATCGGCACACTTCTCTAGTGGTGGTGATATGACAGACTGATGAGATGGAAATAACCATTGAAACATCGATGTCTCTGTCTTCACCATACCGTTAGAGTAAGTGTGTCGTTCAGAAAGCATTATTGTTTTTTCAACAATCGGATTGCTGTAATTGATATAATAATTTATTATTATTCAATTTGTTTAATGTTTAAATAGCATGCCTTGCCTAAACAATAATGACGTTTCTACGTTTTGACAATCCAATAATAAAACTTTATAAGTCAGTAGATAATAATAAAGTCTGGTTCTATTATTGGATTGTCAAAACGTAGAAACGTCATTATTGTTTAGGCAAGGCATGCTATTTTGTGATTAAACATTAACAATTACGTGAATTTTTACTGAAGAATTTTAGAAAACAACGTGAAATTAAAATAATTTCTGATGTCAAGCGTTATGCGCAATAATTTTAGCTTCATTTTGATACCGAAACCATTTCTGTCAGCTTAAACGGCGAGCAGGAATTCTCAAAAACCACTTTCGCAATGCTACTCCCCTATCGCCCGCTTTGAAAATCAACACCCTGTATAATTTTAAAGAAATCCTACACATTTTCCTGCAATATTTAACCAAT
The DNA here is from genome assembly GCA_910589415.1 of Malachius bipustulatus. Taxonomy (NCBI): domain Eukaryota; kingdom Metazoa; phylum Arthropoda; class Insecta; order Coleoptera; family Melyridae; genus Malachius; species Malachius bipustulatus. The sequence goes on along the minus strand of OU342634.1, from coordinate 34,787,302 downwards.
TTCCTATAATCGATAAAATTTTCCAATTTCTCTACCTTCAATACTATTATGTGGTTTAAATTGCTATACAGGGTGATGAAAATTATCGGCTTTTTCATCACCCTCTATAAAAATTAAAAAATTTAAACCACAGCTGAGTAGAATGCGGTGAATAGTTAAGATAGGGACATGGGACATGTAAGCCATTTTCGTTCTCCACTGCTTTGAAGTTGCAAAATTCTCTTTTTCATTTGTTATAACTCATAAACCATACACTCAATCTAAATTCTAAGTACAATGGCGAAAACCACCTATATTCCTCTTTCTCGAGCAATCAATAAAATATAATAAATACAGCATGTCCCCGTTAAAATAACAAATTAGATGTCAACTTCAGCTGCCAAATATCAACCCTGTATACAAAAATAACTAAGTATAACTCTTACATTTTCCAGTAAATGGATACATGAGACCCAGTAGAATGTATACTTCTTTAACTCACTATCAGTATAATTATGGTAAACCAGCGTACCATTTGATGTATAAGAAGAAAATGAAGACCACTTAAGTGAAACTATGGAAGAATATGTTTTCACTAATTAAACTTTGAGTTAGGCATACGAAAGACAATTTTTTCAAAAGGAATGGAAAGTGTGCTAAAGAAATCTATTAAAATTAATTAGGTGGTCAAAAATATTTGTAAAAAATAAATAAAACAGAGAAATAGACAGTTTTTTATTTGTTCTCCGGTAGATATTATGTAGTAATTTTGTTTTGGTCAGTGTTAAAGTACGCGAAACTGCGAAAAGATCTCAGTAACTTTTTCCTTAGATGAATATGACGAGATATGATGAACTCACACGTATATTGTGTTCTTCATGATGACAACTGTATAAGGATAAGTATTTTGAATTATTCCTATAAGGAAATTTTCAGATAAGAAACTTCTTATCACATACAGTGCTTCGTAACATATGTAACGAAGAAATTCATTTCTCAGTTAATTTTTGTAGAATTTATGTATATTAAATTTAATTTATGTTCTAATGGCGTAACAGTTTTTTATAGTTCCTTAGCTCAGTATAATGACGGTCTTGTCTATTTTCAAAATAGTACACCCTGTATATTATTGCATTTTCAAACTATCTGAGAAACCCAGAAAGAATGATTTTAGCAGTTGCAGTTTAATTCGAGTAGGATATGAGTTATAAACAAGTGAAAACCGCCATTTTTTTTCTTTTAGAAAGCAGTGTATAGGTACATCGGAACCGGCTCAAAATATCAGAAAACGGCTTACATGTCCCTATCTTAAATGTTCATGTTGTATCCTATGAGGTAGTTTAAATTTCTATATACAGGTTTATGGAAATTCTTAGATTTAAATATCACCCTGTATAAAAAGTTCAAGTGAAGTACACTGTAAACTTACAAATGAAAAGTTAAGGTAGGGAGATGTGCCGTTTTCAGATATTTTGAGCCGTTTTCTATGTACACTGCTTTAAAAATGAAAAATGGCGATTTTCATTTGTTTATAACTCACAAGTCACAACCTACTCGATTGAAACTAAAACTGTAAAAACCATTCTTCTAACTAAAGTTTTCTCGGGAAATATGAAAATAGAATAATATACTGGGTGTCCTACTGAAAAAAATAGAAAATGTCATCATTACTGAGCCAAGGATCGCCCTGTATAAAAACATGTTAGGTCAGTAGATCATAAATTACATTTAAAAAATTTTTGAGTTTTTTTTTTATGCTACAAATATTAACCGAGAAAATGAATTTATTCGTTACATATGACTCACCCTGTATAAGTTTTTAGCGCTTAACATCAGAGACTCGATTTTTCAAAAGGATCTAGTATCTAGTAGGCCGAATCTAAACTGCCGTGATTTTGACATAGTCAGGACATGACAACTACATATGTGCAATTGGCTGAAACCAAAATTTTAAAACTGTATCTCTTAACATAGAGCGCAAGTTTTAACGGCAGGGAAAAAACGTAATTGTAATTTTTTTCCAATCATCAAGTGACCTATGGAAAAAAAACCTTCTTGCGCATCAATCGCAGAAATAGTGTATTTTTATGCGATTCAATTATGAATATTTTCACCGCTTTTTAAATTATTGGCTCTCTGAAATTTTCCACAGTCATGTCATGTTAGCGTAGTGCTTTAATGTGAAAAATTTTCTGTGATAATTTCATTTCATTTCGTTTCAACACGTGCCTTAGATCGGATTTTTAAATTTAAAAATCAAAAAAATTGGCAAAATTTTACAATTTTGTCCCTTTTCCTATGCCCGCCACTGGCTAACTTTACTTGAAAAATACTATTTTTTACACTACCTTTAATAAATTCGGAAAAAACTGAAAGGAGAGTTTTGAAAACCGAAAGTTTGAAATTTTAGAGGAATAAACATCATTTAAAAATATTCGAATATATCTCCGCCATTTTTATATTTGCTTCTTGAAATTTTTGAAGGTTAAATGCTATTAGCAAATACCTTAAAATATTAATACCGGACACTTCCTCTCAAAACCTCCGTCCATTTTTACAGCGCCCTCATGCAGGAACTGGGGACACTAAAGCTGTTTTTAAATTCAAAGTTAGGTAACTTTTCACGGTTTTTGACAGCTGCAGTCAATCATAATTATTAATAATTTGTCATTAGTAATTGAACGTTTTAGTTTCAAGTATAATTTCAATTTAAAGTTACTCTCAAAGCATTATATCAGCGGATAATTTTGTTGGGTACCAGTTAAATAGGCATTTATAATGTACCGCTGTATTAAAGTGAACATAGGTATTATGTCTGGAAAATATGTGCTGTGTGCTGTGTGCGGTTGCTCCGACTATGGATTGTTAAGCATGTCCAGATCTTTCCACGGTGTTCCAAGCAGGAATAAAGAATTATGTTTAAAGTTAACTTTAGAAGACGCGTAAATAAACTTATTAATATTTTATAACTATGCTGATGGAAATAGGAACAAGCAATAGGCAATAGGTTATAATAACATCGATGAGTGACGAAATTTTGAAAAAGTGTGGAGTGTCGAAGCCGATTTCTCACCATATTATTTTGTACTGATCATTTCAAAGAGGAAAATTTTGTTAATCCAGCAAATAAAAGACCTTTAAAACTGCAAGGAAGCACATTATTGGAACTGCGGCAAATAAAAGGTTACACTTGGGTATATAGCGATGCTATCTTTTTGAAATATACCTACCTAAAGATAAATTAATAATATTGTGTGTAATAGTAGTGATTATTGTTAATATAATAAACATATTGAAAACTTTGTTGTTTATTGTTGTATTATAATTCTTCGTCCCAATTTCCTCCGTCTATTCCGTCTAATTAATTTTAAGAGCTTTTCTATTCAGCGTTGATATTTAAAACTCCCGCTATGTTTCACCAAATTTAATTTTTAGTGTCCCCAGTTCATGCTTGGCGGCGCTGCTAAAATGGACGCAACCTGTTGCAATGCTATAGGTATAGGAGTGTCCGGTATTATTATTTTAGCGTATTTGCTATTAGTATAGTTGTCTACTATCAAAATTTCCGTTCTATTCCTTCAAAAATAAGCTCATGAATGTTTATAGAAATGTAGACATTTTTACCCTTTTCCTACCCACGCCTCTGGCTTATTAATAGAAATGATGCAAATTGTATTGCATTAGCTCAAATTTCAAATAAATTTATTCCAATCTTGTTAATTTTGTTTAAAAGTTTTTGATCTTGCCTATTTAGGGGTTCAAAATCTAGCCATTTTCCAAAAATTGAAAAGGCCGCCATTTTGGAATGTCTTTACCTATTTTACTCAAATACAGTACCAGACGACTACTTGAGGGTATCTTACTACCAAAAAAATTTCAGCGCTCTAGATTGAAAACTTCGACCAGAAACCGTGCCTCACGGACGGTTTTTTTTCTGAAATTCGGAGGGACATCCTGTAGAAGTAACACAACTCTAGGAAAATGTTTTTTACGAAAATCAAACGTCAGCCCTAAGGTTTATAAGAGTAAAAAATTTCGTTCATTAATCTTGAAAGATGAAGCTACAGGAGCGTTTTTAAAAATTTAGAGAAATTAATTTAAAAAAAACATCATGTAAAAAAAAATCGAATATCTCCGCCATTTTTCTTATTTACTTTTTGAAATTCTCAAGGGTTGAAGTCTATTAGTATAGTTGTCTACTGTAAAAATTTCAGTTTAATTACTTCAAAAATGTGCTCATAAATTGTTGGAGAAATTTAGCCATTTTTACCCTTTTCCTACCCACGCCACTGGCTTATTAATAGGAAAAATGCAAATTTTGTTGCATGAAATTAAATTTCAAGTCATTTACTTCCAATATTGTGAAGTTGATATAAAACTCTTTTTCTATCTAGCTTATACAGGGGTTCAAAAAATAGTCCTTTTTCCAAAAATTAAAATGGCCGCCATTTTGAAACGGCTCGGCCGATTTTGCTCAAGTGCAATACCAGACCACTCCTTGTGGATATCTTACTCCCACAAAAATTTCAGCCTCCTAGATTCAAAACTGCGACCTGAAATGAGATGACAAAAACCGGATACCTGGAATTTTGAAGGGACACCCTGTAGAAGTGATGGGACTTTTGGAAAGTTTTTCAACGAAAATCCAACGTCATTCCCAAATTTTACAAGGACCCAAAATTTCGTTCACTAATCTTAAAAGATAAAGCCACAGGAGCGTTTTTAAAATCGAAATTTCGCGATTTTGGAGAAATATATATATATATAAATATATATATATATATCGTGGGCAGGTGAATTTTGGAAAACCACTTTTTCGTAATCTGGGGGTCATGATCGGTGGACATTTGATGAGTTTGGGTGATTTTTGGAAAGTGATGTCGTCCTCAATAGTGTATTTTTTTTTTTTGTTAAAAAATACACTAATATCAAAGATGAATGGAAGTGTCTCCTAAAAAGCGCAAATTTTTCCCCATTATCATAATATCTCTAGCAATTTCTGATATCCCAATACTGGGACCATGAAATTGGCATGAAGCATGGAAGTGTCTCATAAAACGAGCTACTTTTCTCCATTTAATCGAGTTTGTACCTCTACCCAATACTGCAACCATGAAATTGGCATAACCCTGTATTTCATTGCATAATACTGACAATTATCAAAAAATACACCACGCACTAGTAATCATAATTGTACCCCAAAATGCGTTTCCACGGGCCGTTCGCATTTCCGCACCCAACAGCGTTCTTGCAAAATTCGTGGAGTTGTGCGGATTGTATTCGATCTATCTATACAGGGTTATGCAAATTTCATGGTGTCAGTATTGGGATATCCTAAACCATAAGAGATACAGGGTTGCTTAAATTAGAGAAAAGTTGCGCTATTTTATGGCCATCTCGAATCCGTCAAAACATGCAAGATATCTGTGACCGTTCCTGAAATATCCTGAAAAAACTGAAAAATCGAGAAATCTTATTTTTGCCATATCTTTCTTATAGTAGGATTAACTTTAAAAAGTCAGATGTGACGTCACACTAACCGTCCGAATTAATATTTTTAATTTCACCAGAAAATGTCAAACAGTTAATTGTCAAGTTGTGAACGAGCGTAAATTATTGAAGAAATCATTCAAACAATGAATTGAAGCGCTTACGTCAGTTTGAGAGCCACTGACAACTACATGAAATTTATTCACGTAATGACATTCTATCCTCTGTGTTGTGAATTTAATTCTCATTCAAAACCAATGTTGACGTATACTTATTTATGCGGGATGGAGTGTTTAGACAAACTGGCGGTTACTATAAAAGCCACGTATATGAAACAAAATAAATCGAACTATCAAAAGGATGTGTATTCTTAATCGATACGTATGGCTTTTTAGACTTTATTGGACTATACCATTGGAAATTAATAAATAATTTTTTGTAGCCTTACATAAGCCGTTATAAGCTATTTATCTGACGTTTCAAAAATTTTCACAGCCGACTAGATCCCAGAGTTTTCATAGTCAACTTTCGTTTTTCTTATGGCCGCCATATTATTTTTTTATGTCGTTCGATAAGAAAAAAATAATAAAAACCAAAAATTAATAAATTTTTGAAAAAAAAAATTGGAAAATTTTTATTCTTCTTTTTTTAAAGAAAAACAGATAGTTCTTAACTGAAATAGGCCAATATGAAGTCATACTGCTTGCCTTATAGGTTGTTAATTTCTCTATGATATTCGATCTAAAAAGTTGTCTTTTTTTAGAAAAAAAAAGAAGAACAAAAATTTTTGAAAGTTATTTTTTGAAGTTTATTAGTTTTTGGTTTCCATTATTTTTTTCTTATCGAACGGCATAAAAAGATAATATGGCGGCCATAAGAAAAACGAAAGTTGACTATGAAAACTCTGGGATCTAGTCGGCTGTGAAAATTTTTGAAACGTTAGATAAATAGCTTATAACGGCTTATGTAAGGCTACAAAAAATTATTTATTAATTTCCAATGGTAAGAAAGATATTCCAAAAATAAGATTTCTCGATTTTTCAGTTTTTTCAGGATATTTCAGGAACGGTCACAGATATCTTGCATGTTTTGACGGAGTCGAGATGGCCATAAAATAGCGCAACTTTTCTCTAATTTAAGCAACCCTGTATCTCTTATGGTTTAGAATATCCAAATACTGGCACCATGAAATTTGCATAACCCTGTATTGTCAGTAATTTTTATCACCCATCTCTATATTATACAAGAGATTTGTATACGTAACTCCATACAAAAAAGTTTAAAGGAGTGAGGTCAGAAGATCTAGTAGGCTACTATATAGTGTATTATGGGACCAATCTGTTCCATGAGCAAATGGGAAAAATTGTTCCAAGTACTTAGTCAAGAACTTGGCGACTGTTGTGTGGAGGAGCCTCCGTTGGAGCAGCCTCCAACGACCAAATTGTTTCCGTATACGAGGAAAAGTCTCTGAACAACAAAACTGTGTATGTGTTGAAAGTAATTGGAGTAGACTATACTCATAAAATATAAGGAGAGAAATATGGAGCCCACGAGAAACGATTAATGCTCTTTTAAGGCTTTTCGTCAAAAAGTTTCAGAATCTTTTCGTCGGTGATATGAGGTACAGTTCTGTTCAAATAAAACTGAGACAACTTTTTTGTTGTGTTGTATTTGTGGCTTTCAGTATGTTAGTTGTTACTTGATTTCAATTAACATTTGGCAATTTTTGACAAAATGAATTTTATCTGTTTTTTTTTTTAATTTTGAATTGTTGAAAAATAAAGTAGAGAAACAATGGAAATCTTGTTCAATTAATTCATAAGCCATATTTACACTGGAAATTCAAAACTGTCCCAGATTTAATGTGAACATAACAAGAACTGTACTTACACTGCCGCGTTCTTCCATCCTTGGCAAATATTAGAAAAGCTTTGTGATTGGGTTATTTTTTCTCCCCATGGGTATTTCTGACTATGCAAGCAAAGTATGTCTGAGCTAGAATTTGCATGTGATTCACCTTATATCGTCTGCTTACTAGTAAAGCCAACTAAGTGCCAAAAATATGATTCTAAGAAAATGTAATTTAAAAGCTTGATACTAGACAACGTATGGTCATGCGGAAAAGCACTACAAAAATTTATCCCGCATCTGGGGATATAAGTTTATTTAAGGAATCATAATTTACCTGCTTTTACAAGAAACGCATGGTTAGTTCACCTCCTAAAGTCAGACTTCCTACAGGGTCAACACTATTCACTAATCTGATGGTCATAAAATTTACTGCGCACTTTTATTGCTATTCCTGTTTTTTTGGCCTTATTATAATTCCTATTGGTTGAACAAATAATTTCAAAAAAGATACTTGAACGTTTATTCAGATGTATTCACCAGTGGCGTTCCTGCAAATGTCCTAAATATTTGTTACAAAAAAAAAGTGATACGCCACTGACATTCTGCCATGAGGATATTTATTCTGATTAGTCTGGTCAATTCAACATGAAAACGGCCTTTTTAGGGGTTTTCTTGATTAAAACAATTCAGTTAAAATTTATTTTTCCGACGACCACCTGCGAAAATGACAAATAGCACACAACATAGGTCTACTACTTAGGAAATCACAAATATCATTTTAGAGTTGAAAAATAAAATATCACACGAGGGTGATATTTATGTATATTAAGTATAAAAAATGTCATTAGGCGTTAGGTCAGACAAGGCAGTTTTTTATGGAACGTTAAATACTTACTACATATTTTTACGGGTTTTTATGTAATAATAAGTTTAATGATGTAGACCCAAAAAAGTCCAAAACTTTTCTGACGTTTTCGAAATATTAATTTCATTTAAAGCACACATTCATATTCGGGCTCATCTTATTGTTATATTCTCGATATACAAAATGTGCAAATAAATAACAAAGAGTTTGTTGCAAACTCTATTATACAATTCAAATTGTAGTTACCTAATAATAAAAATGATATGACCCACTTTCAATTTCTACAATTCTAAATTGTTGTTGTTTTAGGTTTTTCTAATTCAATCATTAGCTTTCTTTGTGAAGTTACTAAAGTTTTCAAATAAATGTTAAAAAAGTGGTCGTAGGAAAAATAGTGTACATTACATGTGTGGAAAGGTAATTTCACACTCATGGGATTGTCGTAGGTACTTGGTTGCTCCCACTCGTGTGAAATGGGTCACTTTCCACACTTTAATGTAATACTATTCCGGCGTACATCGAACATAATATGTAAATTCTTATAGTGGTAATGACCAAAGCTCGCAAGTTCACGTCTTTCCTAGCCTTCGCCTTCCTATAAAAATCAGAGAGTATCTAACTTAAAAAATTTATAAAATAAAACCTAATATTGATAATAATCAAACTGACTGATACGTTTTAAGGCCTCCTCAAACCGGCGCGGTATGCGGTAGCGGTAGCGGTGGCGATACACTGCGGTAACGGTATACCGCCATTTTGTTCAAACCGACGCGAGTATCGCGACGCGGTAAACTAAAAAGATACAACTAAAAGATGTGACATTTAATAAGCACGTGTGTTTTAATGTGTAGTGGAAAATTAATCAAAAATCAAAATGGAAGATTTGTACCTACTCTTCTTCGGACGAGGAAGAATTTTTTTACTAGTGCTAGCAGCAATGGAAGATGACATGAAAAAAACAAACTAAAACTTCAATTCTATATTATTTGGTTTACCGACTTTTAGCAGAAGAAAAACTAGGAAATGGATTCATAACATTAACATGAAGAGAAAAACAAAAGGAGAGTTTTACACGCTAATTCCACAGCTCCTGCTAGATGAAAAAAGGTTTTATATACAGGGTGTTATGTAATTGAATGTCAATATTTAAGGGGGTGATTGTTGGGCCCATTTGAAGAAGAAAACTTCATAATAACATGTCCTAAGAGTCTTAACTTTTGAGATACCGGGTGGTAAAGTTTTATTAAAATAAATCATTTTTTCGTAATATCTGTAATCCCGCTCTGGATATTTTAATGAAATTTCGAATACAGATATTACACATCAAGGGGCATTTTTTCATGTACTACGTTTCATTTTATTTCCATTAGTGACGATTTGCAGTTTGCACGATCGTGCAGAATTTTACCAGCATATTTTAGCAGACATTGATGGTACGCCACTGATTTCTGTTCAAATAGAAATAATTTTTGGAATCCCCATTCATTTCCAAGCAACTTTGATTACTTTTTTTTTAGTCCGATGCACGGTTTTCGCTTAAAAAAATAAATCTATTTCTCTACATGGTCACAAGATTATCGTTAAAATGACAATAAAAAAATATAAAAACATGCAGGTAAAATTCTGCAAGATGTGACTAGTGGAGATAAAACGAAATGTGTGGTACATGAAAAAATTTAAGACTTTTAAGACTATTTAAGACTTAGGACAAACGTTCTTATGAAGTTTTCTTCTTAAGATTGACCCAAAAATCACCCCCTTAAATATTGATATTCAATTACAAAACACCCTGTATACTTCAACATGACAAGTTTGCTTCGATGAAATTTTAAATTTTATTATTTATTGTAATTGTAATCAGGATGCTTCATGTCATATAACACTACATGCGGTTTTACCATTTAAATCAACAGTTCAATTCCACTTGTTGCAGACATTTTATTTTTACGCCGTTCAAGTGCGGTACGAGCGCGCGGTCAACTGTGCCTGCAGCGATACAAACTTGTATCGCTGCAATACCGCAGCACGTGCACGGTATATCGCCATTGGTTTGAACACTTATATTTGCCGCTGTAGAAACATGTACCGCTGTACCGCTACCGCTACCGCATACCGCGCCGGTTTGAGGAGGCCTTTACAATTCATAAAACTGACCTACAATAATAATAATTTTATTCCAATATTTTTACGATCTGTGATGAGATGGACTGGAAGTATGATGTTGCCAATTCTCCGGAGTTGAAATCTTGCGGATTTCATCTTGAAATTCATCATTTTAATATATTTTTTAGCGCAATCTTTGTATTTATTTATTTATCTTTCTATTAGTTATTCTTTTATCACTAATTGAAAGGTACTTCTTTAATACCAGACAACCTGTATTTATTTGCTCTGATCCAGACTGAAACCATCTTCTTACTCATTTTCACCTGTTTTATTTCCAATATGCAATTTATGATTGGTGAGTAATCGAACATGGACTCATAATCGTATTTTCGTCGTAGTAGCTGTGCCATTTATTATTTATCCATCTGGTTCTAATCAGACGTGGGTATATTAATAACTGGATTTATTGAACGACAATATAATTATATCGATTCAACTTCAGAACGGTGTCCGTAGATTTATTGCAATGGGATTATTATAGTCTGGTGTAGGATGATTAAAATTAGATGCATATATCTATAAGTATCTTTGATAAACAGAGCTTTTTTCAAGATGTAAAGAAAACAATTTGTTAACGAATCAAACTGACAAACGCTATCATTTGTTTTCACAGCAGCCCTGATAATCTATAAGAAGTATTCTAGGGGATTCACCTATCAAGCTCCAGGTTTAACCGCTTGACAGCTGAATTTCGGCATCCCCCCCCACCAAAAAAATAAATCTTTTTAGATAGCCGTCAAAAAATTTTTACATTTTCCATCAATATCCGAATGGAAAATTGCACATTGTTTCTGTCTACTCTTCGCGCACTAGAGCTAAAACTATTTCGTGCGTGATAATAGAAATCTTATATTGGTTTCCCTAGCAACAGAGCAACAAGCAACTTTGCATTGAATAAATAATTTCCTCGAAAGGTTTGTAGTCTGGTTAATCCCAAAGCGGGACAGTCACGTAGAATGTGTTTTGCTGTTTCGTCATCCAAGCACAGGCAGCAATCAGCGCTGATCACCAATAAGCCCATCCTATGCAGATTATGATTCAGCTTGCAGTACCCAAAATATAGGCCTACTATAATAGGGCGTTCAGCTCTTTCCTGTTAAGCTCCAATAATAGTTCTTTGGTTCTTTTCCTCGAAGTAACTATATAAAGACCTTCGAATGGTCCAATCTTGGTAAGTTTTGCCAGTTCTGCAGGACGTCCCTCTCAGCCTAGTTTCGTGATGTTGTTTTGGCAATATCTGGTGATATGCCAAATGCTGGTTCTGGTCTAATAAATTCGGATTCGGCACCTTTCCTGGTCAGAGAGTCGGCAAGTTCGTTCTCAGATTCATACAACTATTCTCTCTGCTGCAGATGCTATTTTCAAAAAACAGCGAAACACCTGTGATTTTTCCACTTTTTAGGTAGAAGGCAATCATATATGCCTGCGAAGGTCAACTTGAAAGAAATTCGTACAGATAATAAAAGACATTATGTCTTGTTCGGGACCAGGAACACTTTTGTGGATCGGAACCTTTGTGTGCTTTGTTTCCTAATCAAGAAACGGGTTCAAAAAGGTTTGAAATACCTACCAAAAAGACAACACCAGGCTGCAGAGAGAACAGACTGTTCATAGCCGGTTTGAACAGAAAGAAAACATGCCTACATGAGAAAACTAAACTGGAGGGAGCTTAGGCTACAAGTTCGAATACTCACGATCGGTAAAAATCACAAGTCTGAACGGGAACTTACAATTTTTGCTGTGAGGGGAGACCCAATCTGCCTCAAATTTAGGGAAAACGAATAGGGCATATGCGAGGTGTATAATTGAGTGCGATCGTGCTACTTCGTTCGGTGTTGGTGTTGGTGTCATTATAATCGTAAATGTGCTATTAAAGCGTTCGATGCGGTAATTTCTTATGTCTGCTCAGTTGTGATAGGCTCTGAAAGGTAATTTTTTATTATTATTTCACTGACTGATCTGTGATTGACTTGACTGCGTGAATATGCGTCTATTAACTTAAAGCATTAGGAATTTAAGTCATTATTAAACTGAAAGCAGCGGGTAATAATAGTAAACGTTTTATATTCAATAGTCGTTTAAATCAGACTTTTTGTTTTTATATACACTGGTTTGTCGTTATGTACCGAATTTTCAGGTGCTCTGGAAAGATACCACTAACATTGTATTTGATGTATATAAATTGCATACGTGTCATTTCTTGTTTCTTCAATGCTACGCCAATTTTCGGGCAGGAATAATAATTATGAAATGATGTGTACGATATGAAGCCAATTATTTTCACTCCCGTAGGCTAATAATAAGCAGCATGTGTAGAAATCAGTTTAAAATAGACGTGTAAAGACTATTTACGTCACTGCTGGCCTCTGGGAGGTCATTTTCAAAACTAAAAGATTAATTCCGTCACCATTTCTAGGTCAATGCCTATCTCAATTCGCAAGAATAGGTCAGAGTTACCCTAAAACCGCCCACAACTGATTTTAACAGAACAGATAAGCATAATTTTTTTTTCAAATAAACGGATAATAATTTATAACATTTTATTAGAATGCAATGCGGATAAGTAAAACTAGGTTTAGTTTCAAAATCAAAAGATGCGCTCCTTGCCTTTACTGAATTCAGACCTACTTCGACCGAACTTGCTATTATTGGTACCAGCTCCACTTCACACCAAGATTATTGGTATAGGTACACCAAGCAGAGACACCGTCAGTGTTCCCAAGAGAGACGAAACTCTAGATAGCGCCCTCGCATATTGATATATGGTTCCGCTTCAAAACAAACAGGGTGAGTGAGGTTTTTGTAGCAGGAATTTACCTGTTGATAGAAGATCTTTTCTAAGGAATAAAAGAACCCCCATAAACATATTTTATATATACAGACTGAGAGGTTTTTGAGAAATTGATAAAAATGTATTTTTTCCCTGTATCTAGAAAACAGAGCGAGTTAGGACACACGATTATATGAAAAAAACTTCTTATTTTTGGCTGCATGGTAAATACGCCCTTAAAATCTTTGCACTGAATTTTGAATCACCCTGTATATTCGAAGTTCCAGATCCGAGTTATATTATACAAATTAAGCAAGTAATAAACCTACCTAAATCATTATGTGGCATGGGGGAATGGGGGGGGTCATATTGTTGAGATCCTCATTTTAAAGGTATTTCAATTATCTACACAAAACTTTATTTTACAAAAAAAATTTTGTCGAGGACGTTTATAAATAGTCCTCCCTACCCTCTTTCAATTCTGAACGACTAGTCAAAAATTTAAATCTATAACATATTTTTTGTGTATAGATAATTGAAATATCTTTAAAATGAGGTCTGCTCACACGACCCCCCCCCATACCCTTCAAAATTTTGAAGTTGACAGTGACTAAAACGTCATCTTTTACATATGACAGATCGGTTTTATGTCAAAAAATAGTAAAATTTGATTTTGTTTTGTTTTAAAGTTCTCTAATTGGGATCAAAAATCAAGGTGGAGGAACACTTTAAACGTCCTCACTGACACAAAAGACTGTCAAAATTGACTACTAACATAATTTTTATGCGGATAATTTAAATACCTTTAAAATGATATCTCACCACATGACCCCACCCATGTCATAAAAAAAAATTAACTTGACAGCGACTGCAGCGTCATCTTTGACATTTAACAGATTAGTTTTATGTCAAAAAATAGTAAAATTCATGACATTTGATTTAGTTTTTGTTTCAAAGTTATTTTTTTGCATCCCTAAGCTCATTCGGTTAAACATTATTTGTAAAGGTCAGGTGGGGGACTATAAAACGTCCCTCATTATTGTATCGTGTGATCCACAAAATTTTTCATCAACTATTATAGTGCCTTGGAAGAGAGAGATGGCTATTGCAGTCATATCATCTGAGCTCATATTTAATTTCAATTCCTGTCAGTTTCATTAAAATATTAAAGATATTGCGAAAAACAATAATAATTTATTACTATAATTCAACAACGTGATGAAATTACTGGTATGTTACTAAACACCTACCTTAATGGTCACTTTTTTATGATTCATGACATTTTTGACCACTTTTATTCATTAATTTTGTTATGAATTTTTGTAATACAGATACCTTACAAGGGCTCTATAGTTGTTCATCCTCCTTGAAATACAACCAATGCCAAACTTCAATTAGTAAAGAAACTCAGCACCACACGTACTCAGCAGATATCGTTACTGTTCCAGGTTAGTTTATTTACTCTAACAAAGCTCATTATGCAAGTAGTCATGTTTTTGTTTATTGTTCGATGATTTGTAGATCATTGATTGGAGTAGTTCACTTACACACCTACCAATTGTTTGTGTTTTATCTGGGGCAGACATGCTTCATTTTATTCAAGGCAATAGTTGATGAAAAATTTTGTGGATCACACGATATAAACTCATCCTTATTGGTTCAAAGCTCCAGCATTTTCCATAGCCAACTGTAGTTTTAAAAAAAATCTGGAACGGGATATAAATTAAGATTTCAGATTTGACAAATAACAAAAATGTAACAAAAATTCAGACTTCTCTATCCCTCTATCCCATGGTGGTAATCCCGTGGTAATAATATAGCTCATGGTATTATACTTATTTACAGTATGTATTTACTTACTACACCATGTAAAAAATTACACATATAGCTCGAAGCAGAAAGCAGATCAAGATTTCCGTTCTTTAACGATCACGATTCTCGTGAACGTGAACGCAGCCAAGTTTTGTTGATTGAAATACCACAGAATACTAATATTGCTATGAGTACAATGTCAACGTCAGTGACTTCACGTCACGTCAACAGTGAAGTTGTGGAAGGATATTGCTTGCAGAACGCGCAGGCGCAATAGTAATTTTACATTTACAAAGTCAAACAACAACATGAAAAACGGTGACTGATAATAGAAAATAAAATAAAATACAAAACAAAGTTTTTGATAGGAGAAGAGACATAAATACCCACATAAACTGATCCACGAGTACATTATCGTCATTATTAGCTTTTTTATTATTTTTTATGTTTCATTTAAGAGTATGTAACAGCAGCCACGAGACACTTTATGTGGAAGTTTAAAAATAGTTCAAAATATTGTGATTTGTAAAAAAATGTATCAGCTCAGCAGGACCAGCGACTAGGACCACACTGAGAAGTTTTTACGTTTTAACGCTCAAAAAGATGATTTTTTAAACCAGTATGGAAAGTGAAGGAAGAACCGAAAGTTACATGTCTGCCTATTATTATGGAGTGTATCTTCCGAGTGATAGTAAGAGCGGAGGAATTGAAGGTACCGTTTATTATGACAAAACAGACGTACTGCGTTTCATAAAGACATGGAAAAAGGCACGATTCAAGGCCTTCACAAATTTCGAGGACGCCCTGTATTTCGCCAAAAGTGGTCACGATGTTACCATGAATGACTCGATATGCGAAAGTAGTAACATTGAATTTTCCAAGGAATTTTCTATCCCGGAACCGCAGTTAATGGTTGGCGAGAAACCCAGTCCGTTCAAGGGACCCAAGTCTCAAGACCTTGTTAAGTTTCGGAAATTGATAGAAACTGGAGACTATAAGAAAGTTCGAGCAACCATTTGGGAAAATCCTCGTTACTTAGTCAGTAGTGGGGATACACCGTCAATACTGCAAGTAAGTTTTACTAAAAATTGATTTTTAACAAAGGGACATGACGAATAACTCAACTTCATCCTCAAAAAGAACCAGTGAAAACGACTTTTTCACTGGGACCGTTTTTAAAGCTAATATACACGTCAAATTACTTTAATTAATATATTTATAATCCATTGATGCCAAGAATTACTAAATTGGTATACATTCCACCCAAAGTAGACTTTCTTTAGAAACAACCAGAGAAGTCTACCGTATGAGAAATAGCCTAGTCAATTAAGTCTGAGACAGTCTGTATACTAAAATTAATATTTTCTGTTCTAGGAGGGTTTTCGATACAATGCTTTACACATAGCAGCAAAAGCAAACAGAGATCAGATAGCTGACATAATCCTAAGAACCGTATCAAACGTTAAACTAATAAAATTACTTTACGGAGACTGCAATCTAAGTGATGAATTAGCAAACGATCGTGCAAATGTCTTACTAGATTTATACTTGAACACCCCTGATAAGGGTTTAAATGAAACCCCGCTACATTTTGCTGTTAAATATGGATCCGTCGAAGTAGTTGAAATTCTGCTGTCCTATTCTCAGTGCGATAGGACGCTTAAAAATAAATTTGGGAATTCCCCGGATGCGGTAAGAAAATAAAAATCCACCTTAAACAAATTTTCGTTGACAGTGTTGACACACGGGTGATTGATTTCTTTCAGATGATTTGTGACCGGTACACTGGAGACGAAATATCAGCAAAGAAAAAGAAAATTTCGCTGTTACTGGAAGGTAGTTACTATGTTCCTGTGTTGCGTGCGAATGATAACAGTATGGCACCAAAAGTCGGGGAACCGTTTTCACCTGCAAGCCCACCTGTAAGTACTTTGTTCAATTGTAACAATTATTGTAAGTTGTGCAGGCCATAATGTTGCAATATACAGGGTGCCGGTAAAATTATGATATGCTATTTTAAGGAACACCATGTAATTGTGGCAAAAATGTTTTCAAAAAATCCATCACTATAATGTTCAAGATATTGGGTGCTCTAAACAAGGATAAAATTTACAACGCTGCTGATAAAACATTCCATAAATTTATATCTCTATTTGAGAAATGTTGCCAAATTGATTTTTTTTTATTAAATTACAATAATTATTATCAATTTGGAAAAATTTTAACGTGGCAGTTAGGCCGTCACTGGTGGCTATGAAAAGAAACAAGGATAAATTTGGATCTAGTCAAAATTAACGTGTTCTAAATGAATTTTGTTTAAAATAATATTTGGATACAGTGAGAGGTAATTATAATGAAATTTTCCATTTTTAGGTTCTAAATGATGATCCGTTAAGTCCTCGTCTAGAAATCAGCGCATATGCCGGCCCTCTCAACAGAAAAGAAGCAGACCATTTTAGAAAAGCATGGAAGACTCCACCAAGAAAGAACGGTTCAAAAACATTAAATCCGAGGAGTATATCAGAGTCGATGCTGTCATTAAAGTACAAAGATCCGGAGCGAGGTTTGGAGAGATTAGGAAAAAGTCTCGCTGTGAATTTCGACGTCAATTGGAAAGAATATTGGCCTTTTTTGGACAGTTTTATAGACATATCATCGAAAGAGGGCTTGAGACGATTCGAAACCTATTTGTCGTCCCGTTTGATAGTTCTTATGGCCGAAAATGACGAAATTAACACTTTGACTGCGCTATTAAAAGGTTGTAGCTTGCTCGATGCAAATGTTGTTGAAAATAATTTTTCCGATCCTTTTCTGTGCTTGGAAAAAGCCTGTCAGGTATTTTCTAATCGCATTGCAGGTAACATCGTTCAAATTGTTTATAACAATAACGCAGATGATGTTTCCTTGGTTATGCTGAAAGAACTGAAACAGAACGAATCCTTTATAAAAGGATATATTTGTGATGTTCGATTTCATAAGGTTAATTTTAAAGTGATCCATTCGAGACTCGGGTGTCTTTTAAGTCAAAAAATCAAGCAACAAGTTCAGAGGAAAAATCACGATGCAGGTACGATTTTATGTTTATTGAATCGTTTAAGAAATATGGACGATCAAGACGACAGATCTTGGACTAAATGTTTAATCGATAACATGATTATAAGTTGGAACGACAGGAATTGTTTAGAAGCGAGTGGGGTCTTTTCAACTGAGTATCAGTGTGAAGAGTTGTGGATGAAATTGGAAACTTGTTCTTGTGAATTTGACTGTGGCTCAAGAAATGTCAATAATATCAATGTAAGAAACAATAAGACGAGGGGTAATATCAATGGGAGCAGGACTAAACGTTTCAAGGATTCAAAGGTGTTTTCTGCTGATACTGAGAATGATTTAATTATTGTTGACGGTGAGTATTTTAGATTTTCAAGCATATAAACAAATACATATTTAATTGAAATTGAATGGTTACATATTAAGAGAATAATAAACCAAATTAATAATTAGTGATCACTCTGTAGAGAAAATTGAAATCTGCAAGTGTATCATGTGATTAAAGTAAAATTGCCATTATTAGGCATTTCTAATAATGATGCGGCATTTTTATCAAGCTTTTAGCATTTTTCTCACACCACACGACCCCTAGAACACCTACGGTGGAGTGCTAGAACGTTAATTACAGATCTGCCAGATAATTACTGATTTTAAAATGCCCTGTATTATCAAAATGTTGGTCTGATATTGCTGTAAATAAACTCTACTCCCTTTCAGAAGAGTTAATTACTGATAAAAAATGAAAGACCATTCAAAATATTCACTCTATTTTCAAAATTTGCAATTTAAAATCAATAATTATCTGACGAATCTTTAATTAGCGTTCTAACACTCCACCCCTAAACATTTAAAGAGATTTACCAGAAAATCTTGTAAAAAATAAGAGCACATTTATTGACCTCAAAAGTGATGCACTTATCATGCAGCCCTTATGCCTTGAATCGTAGATATACTCAGAAACTATCTTGATTTTCCGAACATAAGGATATTGTGTGTTCTGTAAATATTGGCACCCCTAATTGGATTAGAGAAATGTTGAATGGATAATTTCTTAAGATTGAAAAGCTGCTCCTGTTGGTATCATTACATTTTAAGTCTGTTGAGGAAATCAGGAGAAAGTTTCAATTTGTGACATTATTTGACTTTGTTCTTCATTGTTAAAGTCAAGATTATTACGAAAATTATATCACAAATTGATAATTTTTTTCCATTTTCTCTCGCGAGACTATAGCAACAGAAGCAGTTTTTCAATCTTCACAAATGATCGATTTAACATTTCTCTCTAAAACAATAATTATTAAAAGAGATACATAATATATAAACAGAAATTGATAAATAAATGGGAATCCCCTATGTAAATAGAAAATCAATCATAAATCCCCTGTTATGATTTTCCAGCAATATTTTACCAGTTCTTATCTGATTATTTTAGTTTTAGGTGATTCTGATGATTCAGATTCTGAAAATTATTTTACGCCGCCCAGCAGCCCTCTTTGTTTTAATTTCGAGGAGGATTTTGACGACGATTACAAGGATGCTGAAGAATTGGAGGACTATGTATTCATAGAAGGGTAAATTTCAAATATAGAATCCTGAATTATCTAAAACTGAACTTACCTTTGCTTTAGGATACAACCAAATAAAGTGGATTGTGAAGTTTTCAATGCTTTAGAATCTTCGAATTGTACGGTGGATAAGGAATTGTACCCAAACATATACAAATGGTACCATGCAGTTAGTTTGTTTTCTCCATCACAAAGACGAAGGTATGAATTTATTTATCTCATGAGTAAGTTTTGATTTGTCTTTAATTTTCCAGTTGGAGAAATGTCGGTAAAAAGACTGGTTTTGATTCACCTCGATCACTTTCGAATAGCTTCATAGAAGATAAATATTCTCCGGGCAGCCCGTTCTTACCAAAACACGAGAGAAAAAACTTATGCGTGCTTCCAAAGAGTTTGTCGTTTGATGACTTGCTTTGATTTTTTCTTCAAAAATTAAGAAACAAAATAATGTGAATGTGAAACTTCACAAGTTTCATGTTATTGTGTTGTATTATAGTTCTAATATTGTTGAAGCAAAATTTATTAATTTTTTTAAAATAACATTTTATATGTAAGATTATATTATGTTACAAAGATTATAGGACTAGGATAGTTTACTGCTGTAATAATTGAATTACATTTTGGGATGTTTCAAATTTATTTAGAGTGCAACAATATTTTTAACACTCTTTTCCTATCCAAAGTTTATTACACAGTACTGTCAAATTTATTTTACTTGACTATTGACTATCGAGGCAACTAATTTCAGTTTCATTCCGAAATCCGGTTTAGAAAAATTCGACTGTGACAGATGACAAATGAGTGATCCTATAATAGTTCCAGTTTTATTTTATTCTAGAGAACGCTAGAAATTTTTGAATGTATGACAGAAAACCCGAAACTGTTTGAATAAAAAAAAAATTGTTTTTACTGGTTGACAACAACCCTTCGTAAGAATCTGAGAATGTTACTCTTCTCTAATGACTGCAAAATATTGTTTTGTTTTTTAATGCTTTGACACTGTACAGAATTTAAATGCAATGCTTTGTAATTTTATTTTTTCAGAATCACACAAGTATAAGTTTATAAAGTATAATACAAATTTTGTAACACTAATAACAAATGCTTTGTAATTTAATTTTTCCAGAGTTATATAGTTTGTAAAAAATTTTATAATAATTAAAATACAAATTTTGTAATATAAATAAAAACAGATTCACTATTATAAAATAGTATTTTTTATAACATAAAATAAAATTTTTAATCTTTATAACTTAAAATAAATAAATTAATTATAACACATGGTAAACACTTGAGGCAGACACAGGATCTTCTCCAAGAATAGGGAACGTGCATATTTTTTTGTTGTCTTAAATTAATATTTATTGTAAAAAATAGGTAGACACTTTAATAATAATTTAAATAAAATTAATTCTTGATATTTAAATTAAATTATATTTCCCACACTTACTTTTTTTATGATAATAGCGGTGTTCTTTTGAAGTCAATTGAATCATGATTTAATAAATAATGTGATTCGTATGATCGGATGGCAAATGTTATTTCGAATAGAGCAAAAAATGCATCAGACATTCAAAGGTTTTTTTTCACATGTGAAGTCCATTGGATATGGATATATATGTCCAATATTCCTATATTGTTCGTGGGGTTCTGGAGAGGGACGAAAACATTATGGTGCAGACATTATGAATATAGCAATTATTCAAAAGAATAAGTTACTTTGAATCAGGATTAGACATGCTAGTTTTGATTACAATCTCATGACCAAAAGAACTCTCCTAATGAACATTTTTCTATGCAGTAAAAAAATGTGCAAGTTCCCTATTGAAGATTATGGAAAACTAGTCCGTGTAATCAGGATAGAACACCGAAAACTTAAAACACCATTTCCAGTCTTGTGAAGGCATAAGATGTTGAAGCAAATGAGAGGAGATGGGAAGAATGACCATTTTTTTCATTTGTTCCGAGAAGAACCTAAAACTTCCATGAAACTTCAATAAAAAACTTCTGTCATTTTATTTTTCTTCTGGTGTCAATTAAAATAATACGTTTTAAAAATTTTACTAAAGCATTGTAAAATTAGAGTAAGTACAACTATTTTAATTGACATTATGAATACATAGCACAGAATATAAAAAATGTATCAGTATAAAAACGGCACTATTTGAAATGTTTTACTAGGCAAGGGTACTATAATGTGGTGATTTGCCGTTGCTTTCTGTAAGATCCCTATCTTGGCTCGAGAAGTACAACAAATAATTGTCGGCTGCTGGTGAGTTTCGAACCAAGGCGGACCACGGGAGCCACTAACTATTACAACTTAGAGCTAAAAGTTACACATGTGGAGAAAAAAATTCATCAGTGGTGTAGATACAGGGTATATGACCCCTTTTTCACCAAACAACTTCTCCGCCCATGGCCTTGAACCTTACTTATCTATCACTATCAGATTGAATTCCCTATAATAGTTTTGAAGTAAATTGAGTGTAAATAAACTTCCTCTTACAACAATATTATTTAAGTTTTTCTTATCGTTAATTGTTTTCTGTGAATATAAAATAATAATAAATCAATCTATGAATTTGATAGGGAATTCAATACGGATATCTAAGTTCTTTCAAATCCATGGAGATGGAAGTTATTGGGCCAGAAAGGGATCATTTACCCTATATCCAATATATTTTTCTCTACATGTTCAACTTCTATGAGTCTGCTTTAATTTATAATAAATAACCTCCTGATTTAACATTAAAATATTGAGAAATGCCCAAGTTATGTTCAAAAACGAAAAAATAAAAATTATTCAACATCCTGTATCTTTTTTTCCAAACCATTCCGGACGTATATCTATGGGTAGGTACTTTTATTCATTAAAAAAGATCTTCCATCAACTGGTAAAGTCCCGCTACAAAAAACTGACACCCTGTATTTTAAATTTTTACAATTATACAGGTACTATTCCAGCCTATAACCCCCCCCTCCCTAGTAAAAGGAGCCTATAAATAATCCTCTGACCCTATTTCACTGGGAGGATACCCATACACCCCCCCCCCCCGGATGGTCACTATATTCAATGTATACAGGGGGGGTTCGTGAAGAGAGTGAGAAAAAAAATGGCCGTGACTAAAAAAAGGTTGGGAACCACTACTAGGTAAAAATTGATCCCCTATTTAATAACTAATTAGACCATATCAATTCAATATTTACATTATTTAACACAATTTTATACGCTAATGAAAAAATTATTTTATAACTAGGTAAGTTAATACATCCCCCCCCCCCCAACAAGCATCTGAGAAGTCTCGTCCTGTGTGGCAGTTTCCCGATCCTTCTGTGTCCCTGTACTTTCAATTGCAGCCCGACGATAACCGATTCTATGTGAATCCCTATGCTTCAGTTTGTTACATTATGCTTGATGTGGTTACTTCAAAACATAACCTAATGAGCTACGTAGCGATTTCTGAGCTTTTACTAGTCTAACCACAGTTTTTCCAGCTAAGAGCTGCTATCCACTTGAAAGAAAGGTAATGGATACAGGAACTGCAAGGAATATTTCCTTGCAATTAATTTTAGAACATCTATTGGTTCTATATTGATTTTATTTTTTGAATTCTCTCTAATATTCTTCATCCCATTGGATAATAGAAAATAAGTACGTTGGTAGGTGAAGTTATTTTTTTTTTCATTTACCATTTTGTATACACTGTGTAAAATGATTATTATAATTAAAGGATATGTACATAAAATGTACCAGAGATTAATGTTTATGCATTTATTATTTACTTCTTTTTGACACTCTGTTGATATTATAATATAATAAAAATATCATACATGAAATATTTAAATGATTCTTAAGACATAACAAATGTTTAATCGTAAATTGATGAATAATTCGTCTTCTTAATTTTGTCTCGATGAGAATGAGTTTTTCTGCAACATTCTGAGAAGGATTAAAAATAATTCATTGTTTTGGGGGGTACTACCGACTTTTTCGTTCAGCGTAAGTTTCAATTTATTTAAAGACGAAGATTAATAATAATTATTACGAAGGGGGTTAAAAATTTCACCTTCCTGTCATTAGTCGCTTTATGAGTTGCAAAAGCCCGTCATCTTTATTGGCTTCTTCTGCACTGGGTGCTTTTTGGTTGAGAACATTTACAGCAAAAACTTTCCATTTTTTTATATTGCTGTAGATCTTCCGATGTTCTAGAACTATTCTCACCGCAAGTATTGAAAATTGGTCAGGTTTTATTAATTGTTACATCATCATGACATCTACTGCATGCAGCTTTGATCTATCTGCTTTCCCAGTTAAAATCTCAGATGTATATATCTGATTCCACTCAGATCATGAAGACAACTTTCCCAATCCTTGCTCGCGATTCTTAATTATTGTAGTTGTTCCACCAGACTTCCAGATTTGGTGGAGATTTCCTGGAGTTAATTTTGATATCGACGACGATTGTCAGGTACAAAATGGTTAACATAATCAAAAAAATATGATATGAATTAAATCTTGTTATATCACTGTTATTGTGTTGTAGTCTACATAATAGACAGACGAGACGAAATATTCATGATAAAATATGAACATTCTTGCTATTTACCTTGGGTACCTGAACAAAAGCCATAACGCATAGTCCCATTGTTGTTTTTATGTAAATGCTGATTATTGGCTACCATCATCCGATACACTGATGCTGACACGGGAAAGGTTACGACAACACTAACTGAAAATAATGTTTCATGTTCAGCACCGATAATCACTGTTACTCCATAAATAATGTACGATCACTCAATTACAATTAGCGATCCTGTGACAACTGGAAGGAAAAAAAAGGAAGTTAATGATATGTTGCTGAGATGGCTGTTTTGCCAACTTTGACTTACCCTGACCATCTTCCGTCGTCAAGATGACCTGACCTTCAGAATTCAACATCGCTTCTGTTATAGAATTATAATCGAGGACTTCGCCTTGCACTGCTCCACCCTCTGTTGAGAAGGTTTGTATAGCGTGAAGTTTATTATCACCCTGACCAGACTGGATCTGTAATATCAACATTAAATATTTCAGTATAGAGATTAAAGTACAAAGATTTCGCTACATAAATTACTAATATTTTTGCCTAAGAATATTATCAAGACTAAGATTAAATATAATTTTATATCAAACATAATATGACCCTCCATATTCCATGGCAAACTATGGAAGTTAGTTCCCAATTTTCATAAAAATTATAACAGAAGGTTCAAACTCAGTTTGGGGCCTTGCAAAATGAAACCCATCAACTTGGTAATTCGAGACCTTGGACGCAAGATTAGACTATTACTAATCAGGTATGTGTGGATCCTGATTTTTTTAACCGAGCTTCGAACTTTGCTGAACTCTAATTTCAACTTTCAGCTGTCATTTAAATTAAATTCTTGAAAAAAACTAAAGAAAAAATTTTCTAAACGCCGTGATTTTAAAATTTTTATGAATTATTACATGACACACAAAAAATTAAAAAAAGGAACATTGCTTTTCAAGCAAAACAATAATTTTATAACCTGAAGTTTTAACATTTCTCACTTTCCAAGTTTAAGTCACCATTCTCATGGCAACATGTTTATATTCAATACTGCTGACTGATCATTTACTTCACTCTTTGTCATTGTTTCAATAAAATGTCAAATGTCGAAAATATCAAGTTTTGAGTGTCATGGAAGAAGTATTTCAGCTGTCACCTATCACGATTTATTTAAGCAAGTTCGAGACGAACTCGAATTAGAACAATTTTGAAGCTTCACACACCTCAACTACTAATACTTACTGCTGCCATTCCCTGTACGTGAGCTGTGGTACCATCCGGTAATGTGATGACTGCATTGTTGGGATCCACCTGTAGGATACTAAGACTACCGTCTGGATTTGTTATTGTGTGGTATACATTTGGTAAATACTGTGTTGATATCTGTAAAAAAAAAAATTACGAACTGTATTAAATATTTTAAAGCATATGAAAAAAAAAATATAACTAAAATAAAAAATATATAAATATAAAGTTTAAAATACTGTTTAAAACTAGCAATTATTGCTAGTAAAAGTATTATGTTGCATGTATTGTTGCTAGTCTCTTAGTAGCCGAAGCATTTGATTTTTTTAATATAGCTGCAAGTTTTTAATTTTTTTTTTATCTTAGAAAAAAGAAAACCCTGCAAGTATCGTCTTTGTTAATTCAACACAAACTAGATTTTTCTAACACTTTCACGCATTTTCTTTGTTCTCGCAAAAGTCCATTAAAAAAAACCAATCCAATAGACAACTTACTGGAAAATTAATTAAAATTCGTCTCCTAAACTAGATAATAAGAATCCAGAAAACAGAACAAAATTTTAATAAAAGCATTTCATATCTGAATATTATAGTGTAGGTACATGTGTATTGATGTGCTCTCTAGTAATTCTGTGAATTTGGTGTGATAGAGTTTATGGAAATACTTGAATTTGGTATCAGATTGTAGCTGGAAGTGTAGTCTCTAACTAGAGGTGGTTGGAGGATTCATATGTGAATAAATAAGACTTGTTTATGGATGAAAAATAAATTGGAAATGTATGGGCTTATTTTGTGCTGATTGCTGTAATCAGTGGTGATTAGGAGTTAAAGAGAAGTGAATTATTATTTTAATTTGAAGCAAACAATAGAAAGTTTGGATTCATTATGATGGTTCTTCAAAAATGCTTTCTGTGTCCCTTAAAAGCGGGCAATATTGGATGGAGTTAATTCTGTTATTTGTAAAGGCCGTGGTGCTAATTATCATCGATCACGCTCTGATCGTGGTAGGCCAAATAAGGACGTGTTTAATTCATGTTGTGGACATAGAAAGGTTGACTCTGATGTTACATGTAACATGTAATTGTCAATCTAATATGTTAATGGGGGGTTGTAATGTTAGTAATGAAGATGAGGAGTATGAGAGCCTTGATTCTAGTGCCAAGATCTTATATAAGCTTTTGAATAGAAGACTTGATCATCTTGAGGGAAAATTGTGTAGCAAGTATGATGAGAAAATTGCTGAAGGGGGATATCCCAGTTTAATTGAAGAGGCCGTACAAGAACTATCTGATAAGACAATATAGGGAGAAAAATGTAATTATTTATAATCTTGAAGATTCCAAGGATGCAGAAGGAAGAGACCTGGGAGTGATTGGGAAATTGTTACCTAACGTTGGTGAAAAACTCCTTTTGACATAAAAAATATTTCGGTATCAAGATTAGGTAATAAATTTTCGAGGGACAAAACTCATCCATTGAAGATGATTTTACCATCCAAAGAAGATGTACATTGGATCTTTCACCAAAGAATAAGTTTGGTCAGGGAAACTCATCGTCAAAGAGAATATTGTTAAACAGTTCTTAGTGCGTTGAAGAAACGCAAGCAAAATTGTGAGAAAGATTTGTTTATAAAATACACATTAAGGGAGTTCCTCATATTGAGAAGTCTCCTTCTGTAAAAAATATAATCGGCAGTCCAATGATATTTACGTTATAATAAATTCCTAGTCGTAAATAAAGCGTCTTTATTGACAGAAAATAAAACAGGTGTGATAATAATAATGAGTAAGATAATTACTTAGGTAAACTTCAATTAAAAACGTTAAATTAATTCGTTATGATTCGCATCTGAAAATATGCCCTAGCTAGCTGCGTAGGTACTCGTCAGCGTTCACCTTCCAGCTCGATACGATACTTCTGTACTACTAATTTTCTTGGTCTGGTGCTGGTGTTTTCAATCCTGAGACCTTGGATGAGAAGGGATCATGGAACGTTGCGGGTGGTCTCTCTACGTTGCCATTTTCTTCCCGTTCATGCAGGAAATTTGTAACACCTTCGTCTTCGCCATAGGATGTGGTTGGTCCCATACATGTAAATATATATTACCAAAATGTGCCCAGTATCAAGGGCAGACTGGATTCTTTTCGGGGTAGAGTTTACGCCCTTTTGCCAGATTATGACTTCATTGTTCTGACAGAAACATGGCTCAACGAAGATATTAATGATAACGAACTCGGACTGATTGAATATAACGTAGTTCGCTGTGACAGATCAATTTTTACCAGTCAAAAAAAAAAAAGAAGGAAGTGGTGTTTTAATTGTTGTGTGATGAGAAATGTCCCAAGTTTTGCTTTCTCAGTGATTTCAATCTGCCAGGCTACATAATGGGAGATGACTCGGAGGCATTATTTCTCGTTGGGTTCAGCTGACCAGCTCAGTGTTAGGGAGGCATCGGATATGCTTAACGAGTGGTGTAAACTATATAATTTGTTTCAACATAATAGAACTCAGAATAGTTCTGGAAATGTCTTGGATTTGTGTTTTACTAATGTTAAAGAAACTAGGGCAATACTTGGCGATGAATACATATTTAAGAGTGATGTTTTTCATAGTCCTTTGGTTATTGAATTTTCTGCTCCGTATTTTGATATGTGTATTTTTAAGCAAAATTGTTTGATTATAATAGAGCCAATTTTGATGCAACTGAGTCTGAGTTGAATCAGTTGACCGTTCCTTGATCCCTCCTTAATAAGTCTGACCTGAATGACTTTGTTGAGCACATTAATGATGTTTTTTCTGGACTCGTGGATAAACATGTGCCTTTTTTATAGTAGTCCTAAATTGTTTCCGGAATGGTTTTCTAATGAGTTAAGATGTGCTGTAGGAAATTTAAAAAAATATCATAAGTTGTATAAGGAATACAAGTTGTCATTTTTTTATTCTTTGTTTAGGATTGAGAGGGGTAGATGTCAAATATTGTTAGTGAGGGATCAAAAGAGATATGTCAGTAAGACTGAAGAGTCTGTCAGATCTAATCCTAAACATTTTTTTAATTACATTAATTCTGTTAGTAAGGGGCATTCTATTCCTGAACGGATGCATTTTGATGATCGAGTGGCTAATGGTGGATCAGATATAGCCGAACATTTTGCCAGTAAATTCAGTAAAGTTTATAGAGAGTTTAACTTGGATAATGCCGTTATTTCATTTGATGGAAAGTCAGGTGTCTAAATGTATCGATGACATGACTTCATCTGGTAGCCCAGGACCGGATAATATTCACCCAATGATTGTAAAGGGTGGTTCTAGAGCAATTATATCGTGGTTAACGTTATTGTTCAACTCTTCACTTGAGAAGGGAATTTTTCCTGATTTATGGAAACTCTCGTTTATATCTCTGCTTCACAAGGGCGGTGCCGGTGATAAGTCAGATGTCAATAATTATAGACCCATAATAGTTATTTATGTATCAAGGGAGTTATGAGGATGTTAATAACGTCCCGAGGGATTAATTGTTAAGTTGCCCGAGGTTACTAACATCCAATAACTCCCGTGCTACATAATTAATTTTATTTCATTAAAAATGAAATATAAAAACGAAATCTGTTGGTTTTTAAAATTAAACGAATGTTTTTAATAATTGAGTAAACATGATTATTGATTACCATGGATATGTCAGCTGGAAAGTTTGTAGAAAATGACATATGAAATCCAAATATTAAACCAACAATGCAATAACAAAACCAACATCCAATGGTTACCAGAATTAAACAAATAGTAATAATAGAGGGAGTCATGGATTCATAACAGTCCCAAGGGAGTTATGAATATGTTTATAGTTACGGTAACCAAGCGTTTACGTAGTTATAATGTATTAGTATGAAATAAATAAATATAAAGACGGCTTTACATTTACGAGTGACTCGTATACGAGTTAGACAATCGTATACGATTTCGTATGTGTAAACAGTAGCTCGTAGGTCGTATACGTGTTAGTTTCAAAGTTGAGAGGGATCCGAGTAGTGGTACGAAATGTTTTTTTATAATTTAAAATGGCGGCAAATAAACTGTCTACGGATGATCTTGATCAATTCATTGATCTTTATTACGGTATGACCTGTTTATGGGATGTCAGATTAAAAGAATATAAAGACCTAAGTGCTAGGAACAAAGCCTACGCAACAATAGCGGATATTTTAAATTTGCCAGTAGAAGCTGTGAAGAAAAAAAAATGTTTCTTCAATTCCAACAACACCCCTTAACTGCAGGGAATTTTTAACCCAAACTCGCCTTTTTCTATTAACATCTTCACGTTTTTCTTTTCCCTTCATCAATAACACCAAAATACCTAGCATAGCAACTCGCATTCTTTTATTCGGCGCCATGTTCGAACGGCTTTATCGCATACGATCCCGAATAGCAATATAAATAGAACTCGTACGCCTATACGAGTGCTCGTATACGAGTCACTCGTAAATGTAAAGCCGTCTTAATGTATTTCCTAAATTATTTGACAAATTGATTTATAATTATTGTATTGTTGATTATATTTGTCAATTTATTAGGGATGTCAGCGGGTACCCGGGCACCCGGGTAGACCCCGGTGATAACCAAATCGGGTCCGATTTTCAAGAACGGGGTACCCGATAAATAGTAGATTTAGATAGTTCAGAGAAACCATAATAAGAAAACAAGAAGGAGCCATAATAATAATATAATTCAGAAATCTAGAACATCTGTTTACTACTACTAACCCTCTCAAAAATGTATCATTCTATTCTAAACTATGATGAACTTCTTTTATAATCATTCATTCAATACAGGGAATCACTAGAAACAGGTCATGTCCACATGCAGGACAAACAGGTTTTCAGAACTCTGGACTTGATGTAATAAAAATCTGCTTTTTAAGGATGGGCAACCTCGTAAAACCATTAAAATAAAACATTGTCTTTATTTTATTTGAGGGTTGTCCAACTTGTCCATAACCAGTTTTCTACATGCATCTTTCAGTCAAGGATGTGCTTTATAGGTTGGATTTTAGGTACCTAATAAAACAATAAATTCTCGGAAATGAACATATTGTTGGGTGATTTTTATTGACTTGAATATTTGACTGTTTCATTTTCTTATTGAAGCTTCATGTTTAGGCAGAACAATAACAGGGTATCAGAGGAATATTCAATCAGTTTGCAGTAAATAATCAATTATTCTTAGAAGTAGGTACTTGGGTACTTTATCTTTTTGTTACTGTTCCTGTCATTGAAATTTCAAGCAAGTAGGTAAAGTGTAAGCAATTTCTATAATTTCATTATTTTCGGGGGTACAATAAAACACAAGAGGAATGTTATGAAATTTGTTAGATTTCAAGAATGAATAAGAAATGTCTAAAATTCAAATGGTGAAGTGTGATTTATTATTGATTTATAGCCCATTAGCGTCAACACTGGGATCTGATTCATGAAGTCATCCCATATTTCCATTATTGTTTGTCTCTTTTGGTGAAATGGGTAGATATGTACTTTGTCCTTTTCTTTTAGGATATACTAGCCTTTCCCCTAATCATTGAGTAAGTGGTTTGTTTACAAATTGAAAGGACCCACTTGAAAACCGGAATTCTTTTAAATTTTTATACATAGAAGTCTGCATTCTGTGTTATCTCTGCTATTATTTTAATTAATCTACCAATCGCTAGTAGGTAAAAAAAACCATGTACTAATCATTCAAATAAGTGATACAGAACTAAATCACCGAAAAGAATGATTATAAAATGTAAAATGAAATGTAATCTGTTGGGGTTATTAAGCGTCAAGTGTTCACTCCTTATTCAAACAGCAGTCTCATAAAATAGAAATAATGATGGCTGGGTACCCCATTGGAAACCACTATGCTCAAGTTTATTTTTTGATTCGAATTTTTTTTATTCTTCTAGTTTAAGCTTGGTTGATGCAACCCATTTTGTGTAATTTTCGATTCTCTTCAAAATTTATGTCTCTTATACTTTTGCTGTAAAATAACCAGGGAAGCTGGAATTTGCAAAAATGCCGTTTTTTACCGTAATTTAAAAATTACCGGTGGTCGATTCAACACCCGGTAGTTTTAATTTTTTTTCGGGTACCCGTCAGGTACCCGGGTTTTGTTTTCGGGTACCCGGGTTTCGTTTCCGACCGGGTACGACATCCCTACAATTTATTGTTGATCAACAACATGCTTTTATTACAGGCCGATCAACTGTAACTAATTTGACAGTGTATCATAACTATTTGATTTCGAACTTAAATAATAGGTAGAGGCAGAGGCGGATTTACCAATGTGCCGCCTATAGGCTGAATCAAATCGCCGCCTATGGAATTATTTAACTCTCGACGTTATAGGGTCCGAGGGTCCTCCCCCGGGAGATTTTTTGAATTATTTGCTAAAAAAGTAATGAAAAGATCGCAAAAATGCCAGAATTTTTATTCTGAAAATAAGTGATGCTGCTTGAAAAGGCAAGCTGAGCGTCCTCTCAATCCTTGCGCTCTAGGTTCTAGCCCGATTTGCTTATGGGTAAATCAGGCTGTGTTCTTGTGGGCTTAAAAAAAAATGAATTCAAAGGCGAGGCGGGATTTCGAAAGGGTTCGGAACGGTTTTGTCCTCTCGATAAAGCGCCGCAGGCAAATTTTTTTCAATATCCAAGGTCACGCAATTTTCCAGCACTCGAAAATATTTTTGGTCTTCGAAAATTTGCCGCCTACAAAAAATTGCCGCCGTAGGCTATAGCCTACCTAGCCTAATCGGAAATCCGCCACTGGGTAGAGGGTTGATGCTATTTATTCAGATTTGACTAGGGCTTTTGATCTGGTTAATATTGGGCTATTAAGTAGAAAGCTTGAAGCATATGGTATTACTGGGAATCTTCTAAAGTGGTTTGAATCTTATTTAGTTGGGAGAAAACAGAGTGTTAAGGTTGGCAGTTTTAGACTCTTCTATTCTTTTTGGTATGTTCAACTTTTATGAGCCTTGTAGATTTATTCGCTGAGAAAGATATTTTGTGGTTGATTTAATCAGAATTGGTCAAAAACATTCTATAATTATTAATAGATTAGCAAAATTATGCAATAGTAATCAAGGGTGGCTTAAAATTAATGATTGCTCTTTGTTGGTGACTTGAGCTAAGTCTAGAATACTTCTGTCTTTTGGTTGAGTACTGATAGATGTTAAAATTGCACGAATAATGTACAGTGCTATTTTTTTCTGTTTTGGATATGTTTGTTATTATATTTTATGGTGAAAGAATATTTTGTATTGGCCTGTCCCATTAATTTGAAAAAATAAATAAATAAATAAATAAAAGGAACTTCAAATCAAAGCTGGAATAATTATTGTAATTATTGTCCCTAACAAAGTGGCATAGCAAAAAATAAACAAATAACTCAACAAAACCGGCTACTAAATTAAATTATTAATTAAAACACACCTCGACATCGGAACTGTAGCCTGAATTTTCCACGTTGCCTTGTGCAGCAGAGTCTGGACAGGCGGCGATTATCTGCGGCGATCCGTTCTCCTGAATCTCAATCTTGAAAGACGGGAGAGTGCTCGACGGTTCCATTTTAACTACACCGAGGCCCAGATTAGCGTTAGTTGTCGCAGTCAAGTTGGCCTTCACGTCCTCCTTTGTGAAAGCCGGCAGCAGGTCTTCGCGTCCGTGGAACTTGTAACAGTTGATCACTATCTGCCGAAGGGCATGCGTCCAGGATATCTACATCGGGAGAGAAATACTTTATTGAAAGTAGCAGTGGTCTGTGACAGGTTGCCCTGTCAATCAATCATAAAGACAATAAGACATAATAAAGACATAAAAATTTCAAACCTACTCACTTTCTGTTTCTCATCGTCGGTTCTAGCGTCCATTCGTACATTAGCCCACGGCAATTCCATAGGCCACCAAACTGGTCTGGTGCTCTCTCTTCCCCATCCAGGTTTCCCTGAAAATAATATGATCTTCACTTTTTTTTATAAACACTTTTTTTTGTAAACATTTTTCGTCAATCGTATGATTTATAGGTGAAAATGCAATAATTTTTATCCGGAAAGTTTATTTTTTTGCACCCTTAGAACCGTTTATTACAATGACCTATGTAATTAAAGGCTGAAATTTGAGAGTGTCCCCTGAGATCCCCCCCCACCTGGGATCCGAGATTTCATAATGAACAGGGCATATTTCATCCTACAATATGAAGGCTTTAAACCTAATAACTAACTCATGCTATGTTTTATTCATACTACCCATCTAAAGGGTAGTAAAATTTGTTGTATCAATAAATTCGATCGTTTGGCATATCAGGGGAATTACTTTACAACGGGGAATTTTCAGATATAATTCATTAAATTCATGTTATAAAGCTAAAAGTGAGGAATCTAAAATGATTTACCGTTGTAAGGATAGCTTAGCTTGGCTAATGGGGGAGTATCTCCTCAATTGGTTGCAGTCATTTCTAAGCTACAGTTTACAGTGGACAAACTTTCTTCTTTCTCCAAGGACATTGAGGAGTTATCTAAAGTTGACTGTTTTGGACTTGAAAAAATCTCATAATGCTTTGAGGGAGAAGGTGGCTTGAACGGGTATAAGCGTGATATTGATTCATTGAACCAAAGTTGTGTGAAGATAGAAGAGGGCATAGCTATCATCAATAGCACATCTTCTAGGCAATCAGCTGATGTCTCATTTGATTTGCCTTTCATCATAAATGAGATTAATGATAGGGAGTACAGAGAAAATAATAAATTGCTTCGTGAATACGATCTTAATTTGGTTTTGGAGATGCTGAAGGATATTGAAAATTGAAAACATCAATACAACGCTGAACTGTAAAAAGGCCATAGGTCTGAGTAAATTTAAATCTGACAAGATTTATCCAGTTCTTGTTAAGTTTGATACTCGTCAGGATGGTATTAATGTTATTACTCATTGGCCTCTTTTGCCTAAATCTGTATTGGGGTCCCTTTGACTTGACAAAATGTCAGCATGAGCTTTATGATAAATTGAAAATTGAGGCTAAAGAGAAGAGATTTATAAAGAGAAGTGTTCCCTATGAGTTACGGGTTGTTAGAGAACTGGATGAGCGTAACTCTGGTACGGGAAATTTTATATTCTTCTACTCATAGATTAAGACAAAAATGGAATAAAATTGTAATTCCAGCTGTAGTACTTAACACTAACTATTTATAATAACTTGTCTGTGTTCAAAAAACAACTGAAAGACGTTTTTACTTTTACTTATTTGTATGTAAAGGGTCTTTGACACTTACTGAAATCTCTGACTCAATGAAAATAAATAAAATAAAAAGTCCAAAAAAAAAAGCAGCACTCACCTCTTCCAGTGCTGTATTTGAGCATCAGAGGTATAAAAGCTCGTAGTTGTGCTTGAGTCATTTTTTCGACGGGTGTGGGTATTCCGTCGATGATCAAGGGCGGTAGTTCGAAAAGTGTGGGGTCGTCTTGCATGGGAGGTGGGGCTTGATGCGCCAAAGCATTGTCCAGCTCCTCTACTATCATCCCACGCAAATTTCTGATTACATCCTCCAGCGGCTTTGCGCCAAACACTTTGTAAGAAGTGTTCGGTTTGCCCGGAGTAGCCACCAGGACTATGGCTTGTTGTCCGACACGGGTTGCGAACTCTTCAATCGTTTGCTGATTTAATTAAACGAAAAATTAGATCACAAGAAGTAATCACAACAATAATGATTTACTTACCCTAAGTTTTCTCAGTAACCTGTTTTGCTGCCTTTTCCTTATGCTGGGATTCGTCTCGAAGGAGTGCAGACGTTTTCGTTTCTTAGACGACATGATGGCAGCCGCCGCCGCTACCCCAACGGGTCCGGCCGCCGCCAACTGGGCGGTGACTTCGTCGCACATGCTGGCATCCTCAAAATCGTAGCCCTCCTCGAAGCTGCTTTCAGGTGAAGACGGGCAAGCCACTTCTTTACTTTCTTCTTCAGAATCCGCCGACATTCCGGGACTCCCTAAGACCATCCCCGTTATTTCGCCACCTTGATCTCGGTCGCCTTGAAACTCGTTCATTTTTGTGTATATGCAGGGAAAACGGCCTTGGTCCTGAAAATAATAATGTCTCGTTTATAAACTACCCTTAGTGACTGTGAGTGATAAAGTTTGCACTATTTTTTTAAGGTTGGTTGGTGTTGGTATATCATAGAAATGAATTATAGTCATGTTTTTAGTAGGTACCCTTGAAAGCAGACAATCACTTCTCTTCAGGAATCTGGATACATTTCAACAAGACATATGTAAAAAATAACTAAAGATTTCTATCCATAATCTCACAGAGTGCACTCCTGAGCGCAAAATGAATTTTCAAACACAAAAAATTGTGGTAAACCAACTGACAAAGAAGAAACATTGTTCAGATTCAGAAGCTTCAAATAGCCCCAGCTTATCATAGGTCTGGGGGTAGGAATAAGCAAAAGGGGACTCCTCAAAGCAAAGGAGACTTCTCATAGCACAGGGGAGTCTGGGGAACGAAATATTTTGAAAAACGGTCCAAAATTCTTGATTTAATCGTATTTCCAGTGATAAAAAAAAAAAAAATCAGCAAGCACAAAATGCAAACAAGCAAATTGGCTTTGCCTGGGTACAAAAACCAAACTCTATTACACCTCAGCTGCAGAAGCATATCGTTAATATTAGTACTGTGCATCAACCACAAAATCCAACATCTGCAATCAAGGTGGAGTTCAATTTGGGTATTTTCAGGTTACTAGAACAAGAATGAAGCTGCAAAATTTTAATAAGTACCTAGCTGTGCAATAAAATTGTGTTTTTTAGCGACTATTTATCAATAATATTATGTTCTATTATGTACTAAAGCCAAAAATATGTACCTTTTTGTAAAATAGCAACCAAGTATGTATGGATTATTTTTTAATTTTGAGCCAATTTAGGTAGAGTTAATTTCACCAACCAACTACTTTCTTCTTTTTTAACTTATTGTTTTTTTCTGAAATCGAATTATTCGGTCAGATTAGTAACCAAGTAAAAACTTAATGATTACCTAACCCTTTAAGCGGACAAACAACACTACAAATTTTTTAATTATCCACAGTTTTCTATTAACTTCACCGGAAAATAACTTAGACTTAGAGGACCAGATTTGTAGCATCTCAGTGAAGAAGTTCCCTGCTTAAGGGGCTAATATACTGCTGCAGTTGAGAGAGTCACAAACAAATTTTTAGATGCAAGGCTTATTAAAGCCTAGGAATTGCGGTAATCCTGTTGTTTAGTCTTCCAAAACACCCCTCACATGCCCATTCCACTTTTTCCACTCGCGTCTCTCACAGCAGTCACAGTGTTGCTGCATTAAATCAGGTCTTTGGTCAGGGTAGGTTTTTTTTCCTTTAAATGTCCCTAAAATAAAAAATAAAAACCTACCCTGACCAAAGACCTGATTTAATGCAGCAACGCTGTGACTGCTGTGAGCGACACGAGTGGAAAAAGTGGAATGGGCATGTGAGGGGTGTTTTGGAAGACTGAACAACAGGATCACCGGAATTGCATCTGGAAATGTTAATTGTTGACTTTATTAAATCTTCTAACACTGGAAAGCAGCAAAAACTGTTTTGATTCGTGTATGTTTCACAAAAGATAGTTAATGGTACTATCAACTCATCTGTCAATGTTGTTAGGATTGATTTGTCTACAAGAGAGAGCGAATCCGGTCTTCTTGCTTCCAATGTTTCTTTTTCTTAAAATGGTTCAACAGTGTAAAGTGGTTTGGCACGTCCGTCTAGATAAAAAAAAAATTCTACAGTTTGGTTGCCCGAATGGCCAAATCTGACAACAATCGAATCATAAGACAACAAACAACAAAGAAACTTGTAAATATGAAGCATTTCCAAATTAGTTCCTTATACTACTAACCTGGAAAATTTGACTCATTTGAGACTAAAGTTACATAAACCAATTTTGCCACACTTTGGGCAAAATTCCAGCCATATCAAGTAAGAGAGCGTAAAAAGTAGGGTAATAAAAGTACCAGGATTTGACTTACCTATAATAGGAAACCGTGTGGATAACTGAATCGTCTACAAGTCACTGGAGATGCAACTATCTACTGCCCAAACGAAATGCCATCTTCAATTCTTCTGGACACTCTTTTGGAACAATTCACCACATGGTTGAAGATGGGCAGTTTTCGGGCTCAACAAATTTCAGGGCAGCTCTGTAGCTTTATATGAAGCTGATCAGAACGTTGTCAACAGGAACTCAAAGCTGAAAAGATTATAACAAATTTCAATGTGATTCTGGTATGTCAGATTTTTTTAATTGGGACTTTTTTGTATGTCCATTAGCCTGAAGTAAATTATTTTCGTCAATTTTATTTTTTACATTTTCAATCAACTTTCTACCTAAATAGTAGAAGAACATTCCTAGTACATAATTCTTCCAGTAGTGCAGCGATTGAAGAAAGATGAGCAGGTAAGTTATTAGATGGAATTATGAAGAGAGATAATATGACAACACGGCTTACAGTCACTGATCCAGTATAAAATTACAGGAGGGTGAAGTAATAAACAGGACAGGGTGACAGATTACCTCAACTAGACTATGGAAAAGAGAAGACGATGAAGGATTTAATAATGGAAAAAAGGGGTGTTATGTGAAGAGAAATATGTAAGAAAACAAAAGAGAAGAAATAACTGGATAAATACAGGAGCCACGACCTACTCTTGCTGAGCTCTCATTAGCAAGTACCAATTCTTCTGCCTATGAGGGAGATCTCTAAATAGCCGCGAGTCAATCAGTATAACTTGGAGTGATGACCCCTTGCTGGTTAAACCTGGGAAGAACCGGCGGTCACGTGCTTGAAGTGCCGTCCTACTAAAATGTTCCTCACACATATGACAACATGTCCTAGGGGTACAGATCCGGTATAAACATACAGGAATACAGGAAGTAAAAGTAGATTGCCTCAACCAAGACTATGGGGAGAGAGAAGACGGATTTAATAATGAAAATGGGTGAGTTACGACAGTACAGAATAAAGCATCGGTGAAGTGATTGGAGAAAAATGAGCAGATAACATCCATCGAATGAAATTATTTAGATGAAGGAGGATGTATGTTCGTGAGGCCAGTTACTTCAGGAACAGCCCAAGGTGGAAACAGAACAGGGTGAGAACAGGGCATGGACAACAGGATTACTTCATTAAATATGGGGAAGAGATTAATCAAAAAAGAGAAGGTCTACTTTCTAAATCGCAAAATGGAAAGAAGAGTATTCAAAAAAGAGAATGCATGGATGGGCTAGGTGCTGAGACATACACAGTACGGAATGAATGCGTGTGAAGTAACTGGAGAAAGATTCATAAGAGATTTTAGACCTTAATGAAAGTAAGGTCTAAAGGTAAAGGTATCTCAAGTCAGTGAGGTGACTGGAGGTGAGATCAAGCTGAGAGCAGAGACACCAATCAAAGCAGTTAAAGCCATCAAGACCAAATTTCAGCCAGACATTACAAACATACCCTGAATGCTGTATAAGTAATTAATAAAATTTTTCATATTCTAGAATGAAGCATAGGTACCATTACTTTTTTGAACAATTCACAGTAATTTTCCAAGAGTAAAGGAATACTTCCATACCATATAGTGATCTGGTGTTATGTATTAATTATTATAAGAAAACTAAAGGGCTACAAAATCATTAATTGATGCAGTGTTTCCCCCTTTTCCCCCTTGTAGTTTAGAGGAGCAACTGAATTATTGGTGCAATCCAATGAATAATTAGGTTCGATTTGAGGGTACAGGAACAAGCAATATTTTTCAAACTCTGCTGCGTGCAGGGTGCATAATGTATGCACTACGAATACGAATGATTGCATTCATGCAGGACACAAGATGAACATAAACACTGACACTGAGAACAGTATTTGCGCAAAAGACAAGGTATTTGGCGCCAGACACAGTACATGGTAATGGCAGCGAAATGAAGGAATATGGCTTCCTTGTAGCGTGCTTGCGTCTCGGTGGAGGTTCGCTTAATTAATTTCGATCAAAGTTGAGACTTACATAGGACTCCCAAAGGCTGGAGAATTACGATTTTCTTGATAAAGATGACAATGGAGCAGAGGACCGAGTTAAAATCATTAAACGGACTACGGCTGCGTACGCACCTGCGTGTATGTCTGTGGCACACTGCACATTTCAATCTGATCCGGAAAACTGAAAATTCTAGAAAAGAAAAGCCAGAAAACGTAACAACTTGCAAGACTAGGATAGGCAAAAAAAAGACAAAGACAGGCACACAGGCAGGCACCAGCAGCACCATCTGGCGAAAGAGAGCGAGAAAGCAACAAATGACAATTATGACAACATGACAGGTAACCCAACAAAACTCTACCTCTTAGAACTTAGAATATCCGGAAGGACTATAATGCCAACTCCGCCAACTGCTGGGCTGGGGTAACGCCCTGAACCGTTCGATATAAAATTGGGTAACGATAA
The DNA here is from genome assembly GCA_910589415.1 of Malachius bipustulatus. Taxonomy (NCBI): domain Eukaryota; kingdom Metazoa; phylum Arthropoda; class Insecta; order Coleoptera; family Melyridae; genus Malachius; species Malachius bipustulatus. The sequence continues at coordinate 34,747,442 of OU342634.1, read as the reverse complement.
CGAACGAGTTTAACCAATGCCTTCTCCATTACAAGAGAAGGGAGAAAGCAAATAGGTAATAGACCAGGCAATGATTGAACCGTTCATAATGTGAACACACGGAAGATAACTTATTTGCTCTCTCAAGAAATTATAAGACCGAATCACGCCCGTCGTCATGCGCAGTAACAAAAACTGGTGATTTATGAGATCAACTGATTAAAATTTTCGGCCTCTTAAGTTTAAAAACGTCAAGTTTCAGGTTATAGATAGGTCGTTTTTTGCTGATGCAGCTGGTTCAACCACTGGTTTGAAGCGTATTAAAGGATGACGTCACTAGTTTGATTTGCAGGAAAATAAATGTTTTTGAACCGCTATCATCAGTCATGTTATATATAGTCCAATAAAGTCTAAAAAGTCATACGTATCGATTAAGAATACACATCCTTTTGATAGTTCGATTTATTTTGTTTCATGTACGTGTTTTTATAGTAACCATCCAGTTTGTCTAAACACTCCATCCCGCATAAATAAGTATACGTCAACATTGGTTTTGAATGAGAATTAAATGCACAACACAGAGGATAGAATGTCATTACGTGAATAAATTTTATGTAGTTGTCAGTGGCTCTCAAACTGACGTAAGCGGTTCAATTCATTTTTTGAATGATTCCTTCAATAATTTATTATTACGCTCGTTCACAACTTAACAATTAACTGTTTGACATTTTCTGGTGAAATTAAAAATATTAATTCGGACGGTTAGTAAGACGTCACATCTGACTTTTTAAAGTTAATCCTACTATATCTGTCAGTTTACAATTAAATTCAAAGATAGGTCATAACCAAACTATAAAATTATAATTGAAAGACTGAAGACGTTAAAATTTGCCCCTTTTCAATTTTGTCCTACAATGTTCCGAATTCAAAGCCACACTTATAACACCGTTGAATAAGTTACCACAGCTTTCACATTTATAGAACATTTTGCATTAGCATAATTTGTTGTTGTTGGAAATCTACATCTGCATTTTTTTAAAAATATTGAAAATATGGGAATAAGCGGTCATCCTCAGTATAATTTAAGTTAATAATACATAACAGTTATTAACAGCCTATACCTTAGTTTGGGATCTGGATGAGCCTTTTATATTTTTTATGTAGCCACGGTTTGAATGCATACATAATATATCGTAAGCAAAAATAACTTTGAACTTAAACATCTTTGGATCAGCTCTCCCCGCTGAGCTGTCAGTGAGCTGTGCTGTCACTACCCTTTCTCCTATCTCAAAACGCTACTAACCGGTCTCAAAGATTGGTTCAAACCAAAATCAAACTGCTTAAAGCGTTTTAGTTCGTGACGTCATTACTTTAACACAAAAATGTAATGTTTGAAACCACAACGCAGCTGGTTAAACACGCTGCATCAGTAAAAAACGATGACAGACTATAGATTTATTGATTTTTGTTTATCAAAAAAGATTTTATTATTATTAAATTACTAATCAAAAATGGCTGCTTTCAAAACCGACAGCTACCGGCAGCAAACCGGAAGTAAACATATCTGAACATTATGCTGTTTTGAAAAACGCTGTCAGCTGCTGCCAAGACCATCCATATATTGAAATCTTCGCTTTTTCGATGCATCGACATCGCTGTCACTATTATTTTTTTATGATGGTCGTAACATAAGAAGGTTGGTATTGTTGGACTATTTGCACAATTACTTATTAACTTCTCCGGGCTGTAGCAATTTATTTTGACAATTGACAGTAGTGATCAGCAGGGGTGCGTTCATAAATAGAAATTGACGTTTGGGTGTGTAACAACCAGAGCGATCCCTTATGTTTGCCGGAATCAAAAGTGTTTCATTTTATGAAAGATTGATGAAAAAATTAGAAGATAAACACTTATTAATTACAACATTATTAATGGTTTGATTTATTATCAAGATTACAGGAACTCATTTTTGTTCTCGTATAATCTTTCACTTTGTAACCACTTCCTCTGTCACATATTATTAATTATTATTAGAGGCAGTTACACATTGAATTATTCGTTCCCATATTAAAAAGATTAATAAAAATAAATTATTTGTAATTTGTATTTTTTAATAATTAGTGCTGTAACTTGATTTGGAAAACATCTAATCTAAACGTGCTAAACGGTCAGAATTTTAGAAACCACAATGCGCATGTCGAGTGATGATTCGCCGGTGTCTGAAGATCGGAGATTATAAAAAAGTCCGAGTATACTGTTCATACCATACATAACGTTGTCATCGGCAATTTATGAACGATGCGAGACTTTACACATCGAGCGAACTGATGGTTGTTTAAGAACGCCTCCAGGGCATAAGCGTAGTGTCGTGTTATCAAATACCTTAAAATATTGCGTATTTGGTGTTATTCATGAGCGCACTCAATCAGAATTAGTTTTTGGTGTTCAGTAAACACGGCTGTCAATTCAGCGACTTATTTGCTGTCAACGTCAACTCAACTTCTGAAGGTTTTTGAACGCAACCATTAAAAAAAGTCCCGTTATTTAGAAAAAATGACTGTCTGAAACTTTTGATAACGTTCATTTTTATTAAAACAACACACCAGTCAGCTAAAACACCTTGTAAAGACTGTTAACCACCCACACTCAAGGTTAACCCACACTGACACTAGGTGCATGTGGTGTATTGTGAGCACATCCCTGACAATGATGCTGATTGCTGACCGCGACGGAAACCGCCATTTTGAAGCCCCCATAATTGACACTTTGCACATTGACAGTTAATAATGTGCAAAGTGCCAAAAGTAACTTCTTGTTTTCTAAAATTCACAAATGTGGTCTGTACACTTTTCAGCAATTTATCTATCTCGCTATGACACACTATCAAGAAAGTTATACTTATACAACCAATTAATCACAACAATTTTTTTTTTACCATAAAATAAATAATGATTTTGGCATTTCTGATTTTAAATTAACTCCACGCTTGTAATTAGTAAAACAAAAAAATTAGAGGTTTTACCACCCTGAAAATACAATGACAAGCTTTACCATCACTGTGGTATCGGTGAATTAAAAAAAATTAGAATCCATTAATTATTGGTGCTGAAGGGTGGAGATATATTGGTCAAAGGACATACATACCTAATTAGCATAGCGGAATATTTTAAGCAATTATAGCCAATTGACGGATTCTACTGTAAAATGATGGATATTATCAATGTTACACGTGTTTCGCTACTTTAAAAGTATCATCTTCAAACATTAAAATTATTGATAAGATAACATAGCAACTGTAGTAACCTAGTGCTTTATTTATCATCCATCAGTAATAGAGATTTTATGAAGTAAGGGTTGAAAACATAAACTTTATTATTGCCAATATTTTTCTTCAGTTTTTCAAAATCCATTATTTTAGCAATGTTTGACTTCCAAAAACTACCATGTCATTGATGTTTCTTTTAACATGGAGTATTATAGGTAACTACTATTATGCATATTTATGTTTTTGGGTAAAGAAACCTGGCTAAGGGAAATAATATTATGTAATAGCCAGCTGTGAGTACAAATTTATTGGACAGCTCAATAGGAACAATAATACATTATAAGTGGATGCATTCAGCAAAGGGGTACTAATGTTAAACAAATAACAATTAACATTCTATCTATATCACTGCTATTGGTATAACCAATCACCTTTGCTTAGCTTCACATCAGAACCGATTACAATAAACATAAATGGTTTTTATTTACTTTAATTGCGAATATATAAAATTTCATTATTTTTTCTTAAAATAAAAATGTTGACAAATTAGACAGCACTTACAGATTTGAACTATAGTTGCTTTCAAAAAAGTGAGCTAATGATAAGCTGGGGTGGGGGTTATGGTTTAAAGGAATTCCTTCTGGATGTTTTCTGCAACTATGACAAAAAAAGCAGTAGGAGAGATGTTGAAGTTCCCTTAGCAGTGTTTCAGTGTCTTGGGAGGTGAGACAGCTGCAGAAAAAACATCAAAAATGAAATTTCTCTGTAAAATCCTATATCCAGTTATTCAATAGGTACCTACTCAGTGATATCACAAAACTCTCTTGATATTTTTTAAGTTATGCACTTTTCTGGCTTATAATATAAATTAAAGGAAACTTTTCAAAATGGGCGAGATTAAAAATCAGTGTCTTTCAGACAAATTAATTAATTCTTTCATCAGCGAATTTGTTTCCTAAAAAGTAATAGAGATCTAGGTAGTTACTTCCTTAAAAGAGAAAATCCTTTAATATAAAATTAACATTTTTTGTCATGATGAGTCAGCGATAAGATATATCCATAAAAGTGATTGATTACTGATCATGATCAATGTATTACAAGGTAAATCGGTTAAAATGAACTTGAAAAATTTAGGTTTTAGGATCATTGAAGACGTACTTATGGTTTATATAGATGAAACAGGTACCCTAATAAATAAATGATCCAAAAATATATTCAATTTAAAGTTGGTAACAATGTAAAGGATTGAATTGCAGTCTTCTCACTTAATTACATATCTTTTGGCTGGCCCAAATGTACTAAATAAGGTAATTTGGATATTTTAACTGAAATTAAAAAAACAGTGTTGCTTTGAAATAATAAAAAACGACTATTTTACTTAGCATTATTTATTACTAAACACGATTACGTTTTTTTTATGTATTGGGTGTATAATTTCAAATTAATATCGCTTGGCAACATTCCAAGCAAGTTTGGGTGACATTTTATTTTCAGAAAAGAAAAGCTTATTCACTGTTATACTAAGAGAACCTTGTGATATTTTTATAGATAATTTTACCAAACACACCCAATTCTAAATATAGAAAAACAATAGATAAAGCTTTACACTTAGTAAAAGTAGACAATATGTTGGCTTCATTTATTAGATAAAATTATTTTTGATTTGTAACAATAATAAATATTTTAGATGCACATTTACTTGCAAAGAAACTTGCAGACTCAACCTTCACAATAGCATAATGCAAACGAATTATAAAACATTATTACTAGATATCATTACATACTTCAAAATTTATGCAAAGTCTTAAAAATATGTACATTCATATTTCAGAAAGGTAAAATTTTCTTAAAAAAAGAGGTAATCCTAAATAACTCCCATTTAAAAATAAAAATACATCAGTAACAAAAGGAAAAATCGTTAGTGTTAATTAATGTGTTTTGTAAATACATCGTGGATTAAATTTTAAATAGATACAAAATAAATAACAAATTTTACTGGTATCACCACTTACCTAAATATTATGCATGGGAAGATGAATAATATGAAGTGAAAACTAAAACTTATAACTATTTCCCATTTATTATGTATCAAGCAATTATTAAAATTAAGAATATTTCAACAGTGGCTACTCCTGGCAGCGAGGGAGTATAAAGCATCCTTCCTGGAAAGCTCCCCAAGATTTTCTTAAAAGTTCAAGGCCATCAAGTGCCTGCTCAACTTGATTATTTTATCCTGCCCATAATTTCAATTCAATTCAATGAAAGTATCAATTACGTTATTACTAATATAAATTTATATAGATATATACCTACTGAATGCTCCAAAGCTGGTCCGTCCTTTTCAACATTTCAAAACCTACCAACACTTTACACCTACCAACACTAGAGTATTAAAAATAATATCCAATAATAAACGTGAATTTTATAACTGCATGCCCCTCATGCCCGCATGATTCATAGAATTGTCCGCCACTGTCTTGTTACACCTGTCACATATATTAAATGCACCAAGAACGTTTCAAAAAAGTCTGGAGAGTTCTACACCTCAAGAATTGTATTAAGAATACTTAATTTTCAATTGGGAAATAGTACGATCAATTATACCCAGGGAACATTATTTTTAATTAAAATTACAACCTTTTGAAAAAAAAATAACATGATAAACTAACACAAAAAATGTCCCCTCGATATATTTTAATTAATAAAATTTGTGAACTAAAAAAATGGTACACGATGACAAGATTATATTACGATGATTTTATTGAAATTTTATCGAGCATGTAACCTTGTGAAAAATGGAGGCTTGAAATTTAAACTAAATATGGACGACAAGACACATTGAAAGTTACAGTTAACTCAAAAAAAAAAAAACTAAACCCGTTCTTTATTCATTTTTAAGTGACTCATTTTAGAGCCCCCCCCGAAATAACTGTGGCATCACAGTTTAGGCCTCTATTTTTCACAAAAGCTGTGGGATGAATAAGGGAAGAAATCATAAAATTGATTCTCTTTATGTAATCGAATTACTATAATAAGATATTACTATTATTATTATAAAGAGCCTTTAAATTAACCATTTCATGAAGCATCTATTGCTCTTTCTTTTCTTCTGGTTTCTTCCCAACGATTCCCTTCACTCTGAAAAAAAATCATGCGTTACTGTTGCATCATAGTCATAGTCATTCTAGAATCTAGAGGATATGAAGGAGATTTAATTGAACACAATTTAAGGAGAATAAATAGCTTAAAACTAAAAAGTGATTAATTTGATTATTAGAGGCAGAAATTATCTTCTTCACTCCAGATAGGAAAGGGATAAACATTAATAAACAAAGGAGGCACACCCAACCAAAGTGATTTGCAGTTCTTTATGAAAGTTCTCAGCTAATCCAATCTAGACTTCCACAGTTCAGCTTTAATCCTCACCACCAAGTATTTTTTATTTTTATTTCCCTGACTTTTTGAGATAAAAATCTCTTCGTTTATAAATTGTTTGTATTTAAAAGGCTGATAATGTACTGTTACTAGGACAATTTTAGAGCCTTTCCAGCTACTATAGGTGACTTAACATCTAGTCAATTATTAGTTGTTATTGGTAATTAAATTGACCTTGATGGATTGATTTAATTTTGAGTCGATTATAGACTAATAAATAACTTCTGACCAGGTTAAGCCATTAATTTTAAAGAGGCAGTTCATGGTCACTATAAACTTTTCAAACAGAGTGCTTAATTTTAAATAACTGTGTCTCCCTTTTGACAATAAGCTGAGAACTTTCAATTTTTCAATTTCTACATTACAGTCTTTTTCTTTTGGTTTTCCTCTTTTGTCAATTGCTTTTCCTAGTTTGTCAAATAATTTTCTTATTTTTCTATCTATCAATGGTTATAGTCATTGATTTAGCAATCAATTTCCTTTTATGTCAAATCAGTTTCATTTTATGTCAATTGCTTTTCCTATTTACGTGCAGTGACAGTATCATAATATTGGAAAAGCATTTGGTATAAAAGCAATCTTTTTTGACAAAAAAGGGATTTCAATTGAAAAATCACACTGGCATTTGACAAATTCGGAAAAGCAACTAAAAACCTTCCCACAAATAACCAATTTTGCTTCTTGGAAGCCAATAAATGAGCAGAAAAGTGGCAGAAGTGACAAGAAGAAGTGATTATTGTTTTGTAGTCCTTACAATATCATAAATTATTTTATTATTATTGAAAACAAAACTTACTTTGTAGTGAGCTCAGCGATCTTAGTTCGCACTATATCCAGGTTTGCATCGATCTGTGTCTTGTTTGTTTCGTAGACTTTCGGTAATGAAAACAGGGCCACCCAAGCTAAACAAGTGAAAAAATAACGTAAATAAATCATTTACTTCAAAGAAAGCACCTACTTTCATCCGAATATTAATAAATTTACACCTACCTAGAATGATTAACGTCATTCCGTTGAACCATGCTCCCAAATAGGTCAGGGTCCACAGTAGAACTCCGAATTTGATGGAATCGACCAGATCTTCTACCAGGAACAGTCTACGCAGCTCAGTTATACCGGCGTTTATGTGTGCAACGGCAACTTCGGTTATTTCTTTCACCTTGTCTTGTGGAAGGGTTAGATCTTGCTCCAAAATGTCCCTGCATCAATTTATTTCTCATTAGTACACTGATGGGCTTATTGACTAAGTTCACTAACGATTGAATTAATTTATTACTTATTTCTGTCAAGATTAAACTTGATTTGCTCAGTGGAATTTTCATGAACTGTATCCATTCTACATGAGTTTTTTTTTTAACCTTTTGATGAAAGTTTATAACAAATAGAACAAGATACGCTCCCATGTAAATCCATAAAGGAGTTTCTTAGAAAATATATTTTTCTCATGTAAAAGGTTCAACCAATCAATACCGGTTGAAGACTTCATTTTAATATGAATAATAGTAAGAACTCTCTCTTTGCAAATAAGTTGATTATTCCTAATTGAGGACAAAGAGTTCAATAATTGTTTTTCAAAAGGTATTATGTAGCAATAGGTCCTTAAATCAAAATCCCTAGAACAGTTAATAAAAAACAATCATTAGTTTGTAAATAAATAAAAGAAACCTCATAAAAACTGCCAATACTGGGATGGTTGATTTATGGCATCCTATAAATCCATAAAGGTAATATAAGACAATAAAATCAGAAAATATTGACAGTAAGCTATTGTTAAGATTAATTCAAAGGTCCTTTTGTGAATGGAATGTAACATCCAAGTTGAGTCTTTATGAGGGTTCTTTATGGTCACTACTTAACCAATACATAGGGCTTTATTGACTGCTCTTGGGGTTCATAAATACCTTCTTGTCTTTTAGTACCTATTGCATTTTAATTAAAATTCACTTTATAGATAAATTTTTAATTTAACATCATCAATTTGAACTTCTGTGTTTTCAATTACTTGATCTTGATCAATAATTTATCATTTTCTCACAGGCACCATTGTATTTACACAGGCACCACAATTTTTATATCTTTGAAACCTGAACCAAACTAAGTTTTTCCTAAGAATGTAACCACTCGATAATTCTACTGATTAGCTATAATTATTACTCACTTAAATGGATGCCCATCACTAGTTTTCTGCACCGCCTGGATAACATTCCTGTAGATTCTCAATGAAATGGTCGCTGTGAGGACGAGAAGAGACAGATATGCCACCACACTGATGAGAGAAAAATAGGTAAGGGCTAGAAGAACCACAAGGACGCTGCCAAAGACCGCTCCGGACTTCTTTGGGTCCCGCCAATAGATCAAGCTTTCCACTGAAATGAAAATAAATCATTACTGTAATAAAAATACAATTAGCGTTATGTGCTAAATATTCTTGTAAGCTACCCAACTAAAAACAAGGCTATAGCAGTACAGGCATAGGCAGATGTCAGTTTTTAATTATCGGTTACCACTTTTGAGATGTCTCTCAAGTTGTTGATCAGTTTTTTTTCCTAATCTTAAAATTATTATTATTCCTAGGAGATTTAATCCATGAAAGATACAGACCCTGAAGTCAAATAATTATAGTTTACCAGAGTCAAAAAATTTTGTTCATTGTCTGTACAGATTTTGATTGATACTAATTCGAAAACTATGCCTGTCATTTTGTGACCACAACAAACTTTTTTAAGAAGGAACAATCAGAGAAACTTGTCACAGAGAATGGTTAGTTTCAAATCTGGCGACACTCCCTTGGAAGGTAAGCCAGGAAGAGCTCGATCATCGGATTTTGACAACAGACGCTTTTTGCAACCGCGGAAGAGGAGAAAAGCTTGACAACTCGATTGCTAGCCGAAGACTTCAATGTGAACCATTCAACCACCATTCGTTGTCTCAAAAACTCGGATATGGAAAAAGTGGGTGATCGGGTCTGTCACGAACTCCCCGACAACAATAAAGCCGAACGTTTCCGAATTTTTACTGATTTGCTGCAAAGAAACGACATGCGCGTTTCTGAAAACTCTTGTCAGTGATGGGGATGAATTATTGGGTTTCTTGATGTTTTGGGTTTGATTGCGGACGAACTTAAAATTTGACTGAAGGACCAAAATCCGTTGCGTTTGTTTGGAAGAATGCGGTATTGAAAATAAGTGTCTTGACGGTTTTTGAAGTAGTCTCGGTTGTAAATCGAAGATGCGTACCTTCTTGCATAACTGGATTGCGTAGATAAAAAATGCGTTTATATGTAACAATACTTCTCCCGCTACAGCTGGAAAAGATCTTCTTCCTGCTAGTCTGCAGGAAATTTTTTCTTCTCTCCTGTATGCTCTTTTCTCACTTTTCAACAGGTGTTGTGGTTATACAACCCAACGGGCATCCTGTGGTCCTGTGGACAGTGGTCTGCCCGCAACAGGAAGGAAGATTGCGAAAGGGCAGGATTAAATAGAAGTAAAAAATGTAAAATGAAAAGTGGGACGCAACACTTAAAAAAAATCATCCATTATGGGACATCATCTCAAACGGTTGGAGGAATGCGACAATGAACGTCATTAAGTGCCGGATTCCAAAAAAAAAAAAAAACGGCAAGTGCCAATTCAACATCAACAGCGATGTCTAATATCTGATGCTCAACTTGACCGCCTTTATGCTGCAATCGAGACGAAAGGTCAAGCAAAAGGAGCCATACTACCTTCAACCACAATAATGAGCGTCATGTTGTCTAATATCATGTTTGCTGTGAGGTTGGCCAAACTTCACAGGCTGATTCTTCAGACTAAAATAAACATACAATGCTAAGTTCTTAGTGGCGTAGATTTAGGGTATTTTGAGGGTTTCGACCCCCTAATTTCTACGCCACTGGAATAAACGCGATTTTAAGCAGCGCCTTTGAACCGTCCATGTCTTTTCACCAAAAAAGTACTCTTGGTTAACGGCTCTAAAGTCAACCGTTTCCGAGAAAAATTTCATTTTATGAGAGAAAACATTAATTATAGGAATAAGTTTTCACTTAGGTTACTTTCATTTTTCCAAAATGTTGTTGAAAAATCGTTAAAAAAGTGATGTTTTCTCTCATAAAATGCCATTTATCTCGGAAACGGTTAATTTTACAGCCGTTAACCAGGAGTATCTTTTTGGTATAGAAAACATGGGCGGTTCAAAGACGCTGCTTAAATCGCATTTATTCCAGTGGTGCAGAAATTAGGGGGTCGAAACCCTCAAAATACCCGAAATCTACGCCACTGATTTTTTTTTAAATCTTTATTTTACGGCGAAAATAAGGGGATCAGTGAGCACACAATGTGAATAAGAGCTTAACATTGTATCTCATACGGTTCTCGAGATATCCTTAAAAAATTGGAAAAAGACTATTTCTTCGACACCCTGTATCTCAAAAACGGTGCATTTCCGGACACACGTTAATGGGAAATTTTTGTTCGTTTCAGTTTGAAGAATCAGCCTGTGAAGTTTGGCCAACCTTACAGTAAACCCTGTATATCGCCAATAAACTGGGAACTGATCCCATAGTAACCCACAGAAGCGCCTATTGATTACCACGACCACGTCAATCGATCGCTGAAAAATTGGCAAGTGGACAAAATTTATGCCGAGTGATGACGTGGTCGATGTCAAAGCATGGATTGCCTCAAAGAACCGTGACTATTTTGCCCGTGGATTCGACCGACTTTCAAAAAAACGGGAAGCAGTTTAAACTAAAAAAAATTCTGGAGCCTTGTGATTTTGTTGTAACCCAACATGATATTTCCTTCGATTGAACGTTGATAGTTATCCAATGTTTGAATATATTCATGAATTTAGCCTTTAAGTTGGGACTTTCCATGAAAATTATAACCAACACTGAAGAATGGACAAATTTATCATTTTTACGTCCCCTTCGAATTATAATGGATCACTGCAGAAATTCGACTCGACCACGCACCACTGGCCGCTGCAGATGTTACCTACATTTTTTTAAATAATATAATTTCAATTCAATCTTCTGGAATAATTAAAAGAAAAAAAAAATGAATAAGTACTTAAATGAGTAATGTAAAATAAATAAAAGAGATAAAAATTCTTATACATATTTTTCGTTAAGTGCTAAACTAAAAGATTCTCAAACTCGTGTAGTTTATCAGACATTTTAAAGAAATGGTTCCGATTAAATTAAAAATAATTTACGAAATCCAAAAAAGAGATGAAAAAGAGAAATGTGGTACTCACTGATGGCGCTTGTGGTAAGACACTGATACAAGAAACTAATAATTAAACATGGCAGAATGAATGATGTTGGCAGGAGGAAAGTGACTAATCGCTGAAAACTGAGGTCACTATAAATGGTCAAGGTCATGAACAGAGTTATGTCACTATGTTCGATAAGCTCCGCAATTAGTTGATGATGATGAGTAATGACGATATATTTATTGGTGCATACCTACAATATGACTATTAACACTGTTCTTTGAGAGCAAGGTCATGCACTGATTATAAAGGAACATTGTTGAGCAATTATTTAATTAAATTAATATTCACTAGTTGTAGAGCAATCTTAACTGCCGATTAGGTACAATAATATCATAATTAGTTAATGTGCTTAATCATAATAGTCAATACACATCATCTTTGTCTTATTCTCATTTCTCTTAAATAGGTAGGTCCATATTTTCTATTCTTTTTTTTTTATAAGTACATAAGTACCTACTTAGAAGCAAAAACTTATTTTGACTCAGACGACTCGATATTGAAATTTCAGATGATAGAACAGTAAAACAAAATTAAAATAAGATAGAAACTTCTTTGTTTCCTTTTTTAAAAGAATTGATAGCTTTAAAATTTGAGGAATAGGTATTTGATGATGTCCAAATATAATTTGAAAGTGACCTGACCTGAAAATAACAAGGACGTATACCAACTTAACAACAATAATTTCATGTCTGACTGCACTCAAGAAGTGTTGTGAATTTACTCAGCCAGGTACAATTCAGTTTTTTTTTTCTTTTCATCATTGTACCAAATAAAGCGACCTCGCTCTATCGCAAAACGAGATACCGAACAAACAAAACAAAAGTTCTGTTCTGTTCCGAGTTCCAAGCACAGTTCTATTAATTGAGGCCATTTCGTTGCACTTTCATTCTATTCTATGAACAATTTTTGTTCTCTGTTTGTGGATTTGTCTTTGTCTACATAGGTATGGGCATGAAGAAGAGAGCCGCAAAAACAGGTGTACAAAGAAAGTGTGTGTCAAAGAAGGTTGTTGGTCTAAGGCTGAGGTCATCAACCGACAAGTCTTGTGCGTTACTGGAGTCACGCTATTATTCTATGGACATTAAATTTCTTTTAATCCCTAAATAAACTTATCACACTTTAAAATACAATCTAAGCAAGATTACTTGAATTTTTATAGGGGGTTCCCACCTTGAGAAATCAAACAACACCCTGTACACGGGGTAAGTCAGTTTTTACTTTACTAGTTTATAGAAGACCTGTTTTAAGGAATAAAGTTGCCATAAACATAATGTCCGGAAAAGCTTAGAAAAAAAGATACAGGGTGTTGAATTTTTTTTTCAGTTTTCACCGCATAACTTGTTGTGTTTCTCAATATATCAATTTTATAGGTACCAAGACGTTATTAATAATTATAATTTAGAGCACACAAGTACAGTAGCGTAGATACAGGGTATTTAACCCCTTTTTCGCTCAACAACTTCTATTCCCATGGACGTAGATTCCCTGGAGATTTCTTGCAAAAAAGATAGGTACCTATACCAATAAAAATATTCGAAATTCTTCCTAGTTTTTAAGTAAAATGGAGTTTACTGCTATTTATCCATAAAATTATAATACGCATGCGCATGCGTAATAACGGTCTTTGAGAGAACAAAGGTGTTTGTGAATGTGCCATATCTTATTATTTACATTCGCATTAATCCCGACTAACTCTGTTAGATTCTTGAATGTGGTTATATGGAATATTCGACAGCTGTTCTGTTATTCTTCTTGTTGACGTTCTCGAATGAACTAGAATGAACTGGGGCTCTCCATCGCGACAGCTGCTCGAGAATTGAAACATGACAGTTTGTTACCTATTGATGGCGGGGAACGTCAGTCCAATCTAGAAAAGTAATGTCCGTCCGCGCATAGGTCAGTACAGTTTGAGATGTCATCAAAGACAGCTGATTTGAAGAGTTCAGCTGTCTATGTTTAGCATCAGCTATGTTTAATACTTAGTTGATGCTTTCTGGGGCCTTTTCTGGAAAATGTATCAATTCTAAGTGGAAAATAGGGCAATTTTGTGATTCCGGGCCTGAAACGGATTACAAAAATATTAATAAAAGTAATCTGACGTCGATATTAGCTTTAAAAATGGTATCAGAAATTGGCCCGTTTGCGTAATGGGCCTTTACTGGATGTGTGGTACTTATAGTATCAGAGTATTTAGACGGATCGAAAGTGACAGTGGTGTCAGTGAATTAGTACAAAAGTAACAGTGAGATTAGGAAATTATCATTTCGTTTTGAGGTTACTGTCATTGTAAGCACAAAGTGAACGTGGTTACAATATGAACTGTTGACTGTTGTTTAGTGGTTATCTTGATTCTCTCAAGAGATCCGACACAGCCATTTGGCTCGATAAAACGACCAGACGGTTCATTTACGGACTCAGAAAAGGAAACGTTAGAACTCCTAAAGGAAAATCACTTCCCAGGTAGCTCGCCTCTGTACAATCAGTGGCAGCTGAATTCCGGAGGACGTATAAATCGACCTCAAAAATCGGAATGGAAAGTCTGCCGCTCGATCATTACAGCCAAGGCAATTGAAAACGCTGTAAAAACTTTTCAGCCTTTCAAGACACCTGGAGAGGACGGCATCTTTCCTGCCCTATTACAAAGGGGCATAAAGATACTGACGTCCTCTCTTATAAAAATTATTTAGGGCTAGTCTGGCATGGAACTACATCCCATCCAGCTGGGCGGCAACAAGGGTGGTGTACGTTCCCAAAGTGGGCCGTACAGAGCCACACCCTAAGTCATTCAGACCCATTAGCCTTACATCCTTTATACTGAAAAGTCTAGAGAGAATACTGGATGTACACATCAGGAGGAGTGTCTTAGTTTCACACCCTCTGAATGTGCACCAGTATGCCTATCAAGCTGGCAAATCAACCGATTTGGCACTTAATAACCTCGTGGGGAAGATCACCAAGTCTCTTGACAACAAAGAGATCATGGTGGGAGTCTTCCTCGACATAGAAGGAGCATTTAACAATGCATTACCAAACTCACTGTATGAAGCAGCAGTTTCCAGAGGAATAGAACCGGTCATAAACGGCTGGATCCGTAATATGCTAGATAGTAGGATGATAACGACCTCGATGGGAGGAGTTGAAGTCAGTTTCAGGCCGGGGAGAGGGTGCCCACAGGGAGGAGTACTCTCCCCCCTACTATGGACCCTTCTTGTAGACGACCTGCTGGCGATCCTCTCCCTATGGAGAGTTGAAGTTCAAGCATATGCGGATGACCTTGTAATAATGATCAAAGGAAACTCCGAGAGGACAATATCCAATGTCCTTCAGGAAGTTCTTCAAGTCACGTATCAGTGGTGCGAGAGGGAGCAGATGTCTGTAAATCCTCGCAAAACTGTTATAGTACCATTCACTAGACGAAAAAGGCTGAAAGACCTTATACCACCTACTCTTCAAGGAGTAGTTATACCATTTGCGGAGGAGGCTAAATATCTAGGTATCACACTTGATAGGAAGCTACTATGGAACTCCCATCTGGAAAAGATTATCCACAGAGCAAAGCTCTCCCTATGGAGTTGCAAAAAGATCTGTGGAAGAACTTGGGGCACTGGTCCCAAGCAAATACACTGGATATATGTAACGATCATTAGGCCAATGATCGCATATGGCTGTGTAGCTTGGTGGTCCAAAGGCTTACAAGCCTTGGCCAAAATGAAGCTGTCAAGTCTGCAAAGACAAGCATGCCTGGCAATCAGTGGAGCAATGAGCACCACACCGTCGGTGGCTATGGAAATACTTCTGGACCTTCCTCCACTCCATATATACTTGGAAAGAGAGGCCAGATGGACAACTTACAGACTACTACAGGTAGCACGAAGCACACAAATGGCTTGTGTCATGGAACGGACCAGTCTACTGGACGACACTCAAAGTCACAGTCTTCTGGGTATGCCCTCAGACATGATGCCATACACAACAAACCACTGCACTGCATACAACGTCCTCTTTCCAAGCAGAGACGAATGGGAGCGTAACTCAAACGACCTCCTCAAAGCAGACCTCACGTGGTTTACCGACGGTTCAAAGACTCCAACGGGAGTTGGATCCGGAGCGTACGACGCTGGGTCAAGACGAGAATTCTTTGCAAACCTGGGTCAGTACGCAACAATATTTCAGGCAGAAATTTATGCCATTGTACTCAGCGCGCAGATGCTGGTTGAAACGCACTGCACGCAGAAAACAATTAAAATCTTCTCAGATAGCCAAGCGGCCCTAAAAGCCCTTTGCTCCATTCGTTGCAATTCCAAACTAGTATGGAACTGTCAAGCAGCACTCAATGAAGTAGCTAAAAACAATAACTTGACTCTGGTCTGGATTCCAGGTCACTCCGGCCTTGGAGAGAACGAAATAGCCGACTCTCTGGCTAGAAGAGCAACTGAATCCAAATTTACAGGACCGGAACCTGCTCTTGGCATATCCTCAAATACTGCCAAAACAACAATAGACACCTGGGCGGAAAACAAGGTACTTCGGTACTGGCAAACTCTACCAGGATTAACTCACTCTAAGACCTTCATTGAGGGACCCTCGAGAAACAGAGCTAAAAAGCTACTGGAACTCAAAAGGACTGACCTAAGGGCCCTAATAGGCCTATACACAGGACACTGCAAAGTGAACCACCACTTACACAGGATGAATCTAGCCGATAACGCAGAATGTCGCCTGTGTTTGGAGGATGTAGAAACAGCAGAGCATGTACTATGCAACTGCCCCGCCTTGGGAAGAACCAGGCACTCAACGTTCGGAAAAGTACTTCTCTCTCCGAGAGACCTGGATACATTCACACCATCTAAGGTCATTAGCTTTTTAAAAAGCAGTGGCCTGCTAGAGTGGATGTAAATTACTTAGGTATGAGCCACAATAGACCGCTTGGTCGCAGTGGAGGTGTCACTAATCGACCCACTCATTATATAACTAAACTAACTAAAAGTGGTTATCTTATACAACCCTCTAATTACCGTTAATAAAAATCAATAAGTTTTATAAGTTTGAAGCCATAAAATTGTAGTAAGAGGTAGACAAGGTATAATACACGAATAGCACACTTGTAACCATAATAGTGTTCTGTAGTATACCTGCAAGATCTTTTTTGCAAATACAAATAATTTTTTATTGCCAAATTCTTGCAAACAAAAAAAAAATGATAACAAGGGCTGAGTTAGCAACATAAAGCGCAAAAAAAGTGATAAAAAAACTTGACTTATTTTGCAGGTAGTGCGCATTTTAATTTAAAAAAATATGACAACACTGTATAAAGAATTATAACTAACAGTCAGAGAGGATGAATATCTAATAGTTTTAATAGGTACAGGAAAGGATCGAACCCTCTTTGCGGAAGCCTTCCTGGATCTATAAATTATGCGAGAAATTATGATTATACCCGCACGAACTGTCTAGAAATATCAATACTGCCAGTAAGTACTTAACTTACTACTACTTATCTATTGTACTTACTGGCTGAGAGTCCTAAAAGGAGAGGTCAAAAAATTCCATGAGAAGAAGAAAAAGACTAAAAAAGTATTGCTAAGGATGTTCACACAATGACTTGTTAAATATAATTAAATATCCGTCCAATATTTGATTCTAACACATTCAACTATTTTATCAAATTCGAAATTGGTTCAGTAAATAACCGAGAAAAGCAACACTATTAAGGCGGTCATGCACATTTTTTATAACAAAAATGGATGACTTAATTGTTTCTTCTTCTATAATATGTTAATGGCCTTCGCAAATTTGAGCATTTAGCCAAGTTGACTTTATTATTATCTACATATATGACTGTTTGTCAAAAATCTATCAAAAACAAAGATGTTTATACTATTATACTAGAGTAATGAGTACTATGACTAAATCACGAACTTCCTACTCTGCAGTCATGACCAAAATGGTGCCAGTGCCTTTAGGGGTGGCCATTATTTAAGATTCCATTAGAAAATTATGTTGTCCATTTATATTTTGACGGATAGCCGATCGTCTAATTTTCTTTTCGAAAAACTATTCCTATAAAGTTTAAACCTCTATGTTTCTCCTGAATAACTGTGCCAACAGAATCTCGTCGCGTTGCATTTTTACCTAAAAATGTCCCGATAGGTGGTACGGTGCAAAAAAAGACAAATACGGTTCTGAAGGGGAGGGGGGCTTAAAATACCAAGATCCGGCCCATTTTCAATAGGTCGTATTTTTGGATGCCCCTTGGCCAAAATTCAAGGAAAAAAAGTTTCCTCTTTAATTTTTCCAGTTTTTTCTTGGATGCGAAAATATATTCAAGTCCAAATAATAACAAATTATACAGAAAGCAGTTAAAAATGTGAAATTCTTTCAACGACCGTTGATAACTATCGTAAAACGTCACTGGCGGCCACTGCCACGCTTAGGTCACGAAATAAGAGTTATATGTGCAATTATAATAAACGCGAGATCGAAAAGAAGCAGGCACTCCGTCTGCAATGGCCAGGAGCAAGTTGGTCAGTTTATTCAGCTGGTTTATATCTCGGTTTATATATTCTATATAAAGAAAACTATATTAAAAACAAAATCTAACACTTCAGTTATTCCATGAGGTTAATGAGCGTCAGGTTTTATTTTCAATCTACATAGAACTTTCAAGTAACCTCAGATTCGAACGTAACGTCGTCAGACGGGTTCTATTGGAAGAAAACGAAGTGGGCGACATCTACACGATGGTTCTTATTAAACCAGATTCGCCTGCCAAGAAGAAACTTCTGTTGATGGTTATTCGATTGTTTTAATAATTTCACTCCTCTATATCTATGTGAGTATGAATTAACCAAAGATGCATTTATGTAGGGCCCGAAAATCCGAGTTAAAGATTGTGCGGCAATCAGTGAAAAAATAAAAATGAATCACTGGGCCGATTTTATATTGCAAACATTGTCGTAGTATAAGAACAAAAATTTTAGGAAACGCCAATTCAGTATGGAAATAAGCTGTAACTTGGGGATTCCCCGTCAATCAACCACCTACCCTCAAAGTGGGGAAAGGCATCTCATCATTCAGGCTTCACGAGTAATGTATTATGACAATGTATTGACACTGAACAGGCAATTTTGATGCAGAAACACAAACATTAAGTTTAGAGGGAATTTTTCAAGTTTTTTCCTTCTAGCCATTTTTTTCTACGGCCCTACCACAGAATAGATACAATCAGAAGCTAAACTCGCCGGCGGCGCCTTTGATTTTTTAGAGACAAGCCACACCTCTAGAGGCCATTGCTTCAGAGTAGAAACGCAGGCCCGCCTCCAGTCCGCCGCAGAATAGGTACAATTCTATTCTGTGGGCCCGCATTCAAAACTAATGAAAGCTCATCTCCAATAAAAATACCGAGTTTGCGCATCTACTCAGCGCATAGAGATCCGCCATGATTTAAGTTTATATTCTGATTGTACCTATTCTGTGGCCCTACATCAAGAATTACATTCAATCAATTCTAGTATCTGATGGTCTAAGCTTATTGGGATCAGGTGGGCAGAAGTATAAACAAAATTGCTTCAATCAACGAAAATCGTCAAGCTTCCCTACTTAAATTTACCAGAGAGGTTAGCTATAAGAAGAATAATTGTTGCACAATTTAACAAAAACTCAAGACAGTAAAAGATCATGACGGAAATGTGACAAAGTACTGTTGACAACAACACATTTTGTTGTCAAAAATATCAGAAAATTGAAAGAAAACCAAATATTATAAGTTATCATGCTATGTCAAACTGACAATTTGTCTAGTTTCTTACAAACGCCTGCTTTTTCTGAACTTATTCAACAAGATGATTTTTTGCAACCGAGTCAAAAAACTAATTGCCAGTTATTAGCATATGAAAAGAAAAAAAACAGAATAACTATTATAGTATTATTCTGTATGAAGAGATTCATGTATAATGAACTGACTAAAGGGCCACAAGACGAGACCAAAACCTAACGAAACTATGACTTTAAAAAGAAAAAGTGAAGGTGGCCGAACTTCGCCGTTTGCGCTTTTTATTTTGCACCGTTTCAATCGAGCCAAATGTTAACTTCCCGTAATAGAAAATGTAGGCTCAAGAGTGGTTAAGAGCCTTGGGACACCGCGTTGTACAGACCGGGGTGACGGATAAAATCAGGGGACAAAATCGTGGCCAGCTGAAATTTAGCTCGATTGAAACGGTGCACGGTCCCACAAAGCCTATTAAAAATGAGCCGGATCAGTTCCCAGAAAACCCAGAAAGAATCAGGTCCCAGCCGGGAAAAGCATAGACTTACAAAGTTTAATGGAACAGTAAAAAAATTAGCAAGCGGATATATTCAAAAATATAATGAACAAATTTTACAGTGGAATTTGCCCTTTTAAAAAATGAGGCCGCCACTAGCCTCACTTTTGTTTGTCATGATTGTCATGATCATGGGTGCAGTTTTTTGTTGCATTCTGCGTTCAGTTGTTCCACAATTGTTCAGTGTGTGGCTGTGCGTTCAGCAACCCTTATTGATTTTCATTAAATCAAAATGAAACCTTTGAATAATCTTCCCATTACACATATAATAATAGGTGTGTAGGTAATACACTACCAATACTTATAGGAAGGATAGGGTAAAATATGAATATATGAATGAATAAAGCCAGGAAGTAACTGGCGTGAAAACAGCTGCTAAAAAGATAGCTGACAATTTTTGAACGCACTGTATGTACTTGTATACTTTGAAATATTATCTGATAGCTACTGATTTGTGTTGTTTATTTCAAGCCATTTATTTACGTCAAGTAAACAATAAATAATGCCTTACAGCAAATTATTGAGACTATCTGAGTTTTTCAATTTGGACATGGGAAATTATTACCTATTTCTTTTAAAAACCTCCTCTAGAAGTTAGGTACTAATATGTAGATTCCAATTTTTTCAGGAAAATCATAAATTGAATAGCTCGATTTGCCAAAATAGGAAAATTTTGAAAAAATTACAGAGCAGCACCAGAACCGGTACCTACGAGGTACACCAAATTGAAAAACTCAGTCTCAATAATTTGCTGTAAGGCATTATTTATTGTTTAATTACTTGACTTAAATAAGTTGCTTGAAATAAACAACACAAATCAGTACATACAGTGCGTTCAAAAATTGTCAGCTATCTTTTTAGCGGCTGTTTTCACACCAGTCAGGAAGTAGGTACCTACATATACTACTTATGTTTTTATAGTGAATATTAAATAGCACTGGAATTCATAAGACTGTAGGATATAGGCATATAATAGGCCTGTCTATAAAAAAAGCTAACCTCATACTGGGTGAGCACATTATTAATTCAGTTAAACCTATCAAATTTTAGCATTTAAAATTTTAATCCAATAAAATATGAACTGAATAAGAAATCAGCAACTAAAAATGCTGCCACCGAGGAATGAATTAATTATGTTGCCAACTCATTTAAAAAATGCACAATCATAAGTGATCACCCGGTACCATATGTGTAAGTAAGTACGTAGCGTCAGCGTTATTAAAACCGGCATAAAACGAAACAAGTTAAATGTGCCAAACGAAATTAGCACATCTGAAACCGTTGTTATCTAACATAATCCCAGGAATACCACCGTAACATTCCAAAAGTAGATTTTATTAATAGAGTACCTCTCTCTACACTTCTACAACACTAGCACAGCATATGTGCAGGTACGGTCTAAGTTGTCAACATTTTTTTATTAACATAATTAACTCATACGTTCCAACTCACTTATTCAGCTGGTTTTATTATAGTCACAAAACGGCTCCTTGAACTCAAAACCGCACATCAACGATGCCAGGGAAAACGAAATTAACAACTAAACCGACAGCAAGGCAATAATACAAGAAGTGGAATTATTTGCTTCTTCAGCAGCGCTCAGCTAGCTCGTTGCGAAATACTGATACCGATACCGATACGAACGAAACGAAATGAATCCAAGCAAAGCAAGGCTGGCTGAAAAGCTGAAAGCACCAGCACCAGCACCACAACCACTAATACATGGCATGCATCCGTCATGCTGGAGGAAGGTGTATACCTCCTATATCGAAAAACCCACTCGGTCAGTCGACCAGGACCGATTGATTTATTTTATTCCTTATCCACTCCCACTCATTCATTACTCAATCTCTATTTTCTATGATCGTGATCAATCTATTTTTGTTACGTTAAAAGAAGGACCAACTTACGCTCGTCGCGGTTGACCATCTCCAGGAGATTCTGGTTCAACATAATCCGCAGTGTTAGTGCTCGCTCGGCCAGCAGGTACGCACTCGATTCGATAGGAACACAGACTGTCTTTTTAGAGGTTAATTAATACGCGTTCGATTCGATAGACCAGCGAAAAACATGTAACAGGTCTATCGTCGTCTGTCTCGGACGGAAGGCTCCTCCAGCTGGCAAGGTGCCCGCACCGCTCGATCCTGATCCTACTGGTGATATTATTGATGTTCACTCTTCACGCTATATTTGATACAATAATTAGTAATTAGGTAGGTACAGGTAAAACGTAAAACCCTGGGTTGTGTGTAACAAACAACTCAATAAGTAAACCTACTTCAGATTTTAACACGAGATCGCGAAGAACAGTAAACTTCCTATAATATTACGCATCAATCTTTTCGTAAATCGTAAGACGAAAAACAAGAGAAAACGTAAATAGAGCAGGGTTGACAGGGTTGTTATGATGAAGAATAAAGCACAGAATAGACTAATATTCTGTGAATAAAGCTTACAAGCACAGCACACTGCACAGCGCTGGTGGCAGTTCCCAATGTTCAGTGTGTGTGTGTGTGCGTGTGTGTTCATACTGTCACTGTATTGGTTGGCAGTGAGATGGTGGGGTGAATGAAATAGAAACTCTGAAGTCCGAACAACCACTGGCGCCGCTGGCGCCCTCAACTCCCCAACAGTGTTGCAACATCAGCGACAATTTCTCGGATCTGGGGAAGTTCGTATCAATGCAGTGCGGTGCGTCCGACGCTAAAATTTGCACCCTTTATAATCTATGATTTCGTGCAAGTTCAGAAAAATGCCCAAACAGGTCAATTTTAGGTTTGAGTTCAATTTTAACCTAAAACGGGACCAAATAGCGACCAGAATCAAAGTTTTTTTTCAATTTTTATTTGTATAAAGGAGGGGAACATCGGTTTTAACTATGTAGAAGAAGACACAGTCTCCACTGGTAATTTTGAGTTCGAGATCTAGCTCATATAACCACAGAAAAATTTAATTATACAGGGTCTCCCATAATAAAGGGGACCAACTTCTAAGATAGAATATCTACTTGAATATCTAGGTACTTGATTTTAAGACAAAATGTCCTAATGAACCTACCCCCTAAATTGAGCATTATCGAAGTTACAGGGTGTGTTCAATGTAAAAAAAAAAATTTTTGTATAACTTCAATTTTTACGCCACTGGTTAAATTTTAGTTTTGACATATTTTTGCAAAAGACATTCCTGATAAAAGACATTCAAAAAAGGCAAAAGGTTTGGTAGGTAAATGCTCAACAGTTGTTGAGATATGCACAAATGAATAGATGAAAGTTCAGTAATTCGGAATATTTAGACAAGAAGAAGTCCCACGTCAAATCTGTACCTAATGTTTCCAAAAAGTTAAAAAATATTGACGAAAATGTATAATTTTTTGTCCTTTTCGAATGTCTAAATCGCACAAATCTCAAGAACTGTTGAGAATTTACAAAACAAACCTTATGCCTTTTTGTACCAGAAATGTCTAGCTTTTTAACCAAAATTTATCCAGTGGCGTAAAAATTGGGGGTTAACAAAGTTGAACCCCTATCTATGGTTCGTCACTACTTCAAATTACACACACGTAATTATCGCTGTAAGATTAGACTGATTAATAGAAAAACAACACAAAAAAGATCATAGAAAAATATTCAGCCGTTTCGAAGTTATACCTACAGAATTTTTTTTTTAACTTTGTTTTTTTATTCGTTTATATTCAATTTAAAGGTAGGTTCATTAGGACTTTTTGTCTTAAAATCAAGTAAATATTCTACCTTATAAGTAGTTATAAGTTTGTCCCCTTTATTCTGGGCTGGGACATCCTGTATAAATAGTTATATACAGGGTTGTCAGTTGCTAAGGGCGCGTCGGTAATGAGGTTAGGAATTTCGTTCAAATGTTATTCTACACTATTTTTTAAGAGTCTATTTTAGGAAACATTTTCGAAACTGGCCTAAATAAGTATGGCTATATAAAAGTCATGTTTTTTAAATAGTACACCCTGTATGTTACATATTACATTTTCGGGTTTTGTGAGAAAATCCGATAAAAGAATGCTTTTCACAATAGCAGTTTAAATTGAGTAGGCCATGAGCTATAAACAAATGAAAATAGCCATTTTCCATTTTCAAAGCAGCTTACAAACTGCTCAAAATATCGGAAAACAGCTTACATGTCCCTATTTTAACTTTGGTAATTATATACATCCGAGGCTTCTAAGTTTCATCAATTTTTTCGGGACCGAGGAGCGAAATAGGGGTGCTGGTGGGTAAGAAGCTAAAAACAGCCATTGCAAACTAATATTAAGGTCACAACTAAGGCCTCTTTGAAACACGAGTTTTATTTTCAAATTTGCATTTATTTTGCATTTATATTCCAAAAATCGTAACATCAAATCCTGTGTTCTGGTCACGATATGAGCAAGCGGATATATTGGGAGTCCGCGTCAGCATACGTTTCGCAGCGGTTACCATTGTCGTAAGTGGTTACATCCTTAATTAGATCCGAGACTAGTGGTATTAATCGGCGCTTGTGTCAGGACCGTACTTTCATTGCACTCTCAAAATCAATTTTTAAAGTCGTTTTGTGGCCTTTCGCCCTTTCATTTGCAAAGCAAATGAATACCTTCCTGGTGTTACTATAGGTATGTTCTCCACCCCTATATAGGTGCCATAGTGAAACTGTAGGAGCCGCGGATGTATTATAATGACCTTAACTTTTTACGTAATATCCATGATGTGGATGAAATTATTATCAAAAACCTGATAATTTTCATCACCCAGTAGATATGAAAATTCCAAGTATGTACACTGTAAGTGACACTTGAAAAGTTATAGGGACATGTAAGCCGTTTTCCGATATCTTGTGCCGTCTTCAATGTAAGCTGCTTTGAAAATGGAAAATGGCTATTTTCATTTTGTTAATGGCCTACTCAATAATTTAAACTGCTATTATGAAAACCATTCTTATTGGATTTTCTCAGAAAATCCGAAAATGTAATAAACAGGTGTCCAATTAAAAAAAAACATTACCTCATATAGCCACACGTATTTAGGTCACATGTACACTCGAAAATATTTTCCTAAAATAGACTCTTACTAATAGTATAGAATGACATTTGAACGAAATTCCCAACCTCATTTGTTTGGGAGCTATAGACCGACGCGCGCTTAACTGACAACCCTGTAGACGAACACAACAACCAAGAAGAGACTGGGACTCGAACCCAGGCGTTGGCAGCGTCAACTGATTCTGCACTCTCTAGCCTGCTGAGCAACCGCCCTTTTTTAAAACACCTCTTAAAAAAGTGAACTAGTTAGAGGAGTCGAGTGGACACAACAATTTGAAGTTGTTTTTATTGTTGTCTATGCAGCCACGCATTTTTCTTCAAGTTTGAATAATTTGTAAACACGAAATTGTTTTAGGCTTTCAAAATTGTCAAATCAGAGACTCTCAAATTCAAATTGTGATTTTTTCAGGGACAATCAATTTTTTCACAATTTCCTTTTTATACGAATCGGAAAAGGGACCAAAAGAGTGTGACAGTGACGTTCATCGACCACAAAAAAGGGTAAACTCGGTTTTAACGTGAAATAATTATAGCGAAAAGTCGACTGAAAATTATACAGGGTGCACCATGTATCCTTCTCTATATTGCTATCTCCTGAACGCTAAGAGATACAGGGTCGGTTAAATTAGAGAAAAGATGCGCAGTTTTATGGTCATCTCGAATTTGTCAAAACATGCAAGATATCTGTGACCGTTCCTGAAATATCCTGAAAAAACTGAAAAATCGAGATTTCTTATTTTCGTCATATCTTTTTTATTACTGGAAATTAATAAATAATTTTTTGTAGGCTTACATAAGCCGTTAAGAGCTATCCATCTGACATTAAAAAAACTTTCAAGGCCTACTAGATCCAAGAGTTTTCACAGTCAACTTTCGTTTTTCTTATGGCCGCCATATTATTTTTTTATGTCGTTCGATATAAAAAAAAATATTGGAAACCAAAAATTAATAAACATCAAAAAAAAAAAAATTAATTTTTATTCTTCTTTTTTCAAAGAAAAATCTAAAAAAAATCGTAGAAAAACGTCAACATTTGTAAAATACGCCGAAATAGTGCTTGCCTTATGTTTTTTTTTAATTTCTCTATGATATTCGGTCTAAAAATGTATCTTTTTTGTAAAGAAAAAAGAAGAATAATTTTTTTTTAAAGTTATTTTTTGAAGTTTAACAATTTTTAGTTTTTATGATTTTTTTTATATCGAACAACATAAAAAAACAATATGGTGGCTATTAGAAAAACGAAAGTTAACTATGAAAATTCTGGGATCTAGTCGGCTTTGAAAATTTTTGAAATGTCAGATGGGTAGCTCTTGCCGACTTATGTGAGCCCACAAAAAATTATTCATTAATCTCCAATAATAAAAAAGATATGGAAAAAATAAGAAATCTCGATTTTTCAGTTTTTTCAGGATATTTCAGGAACGGTCACAGATATCTTGTATGTCTCGACGGAATCGAGATGGCCACAAAATTGCGCTCCTTTGGACTTGTTTAACCGACCCTGTATCTGTTAGCGTTAGGAGATAGCAATATAGAGAAGGATACATGGTGCACCCTGTATGTACCTAAGCCGCTTCGAGAACTTTTTTTCCCAGTCGACTTGGCCGTTTTCCCGAAATTTCGAATGAAACGAAAAATATCACTTGCAAAGTGAATTTTATCGCCAGTTGAGCGCGAATTTCGAATTTGTCTGTTGAAAAAAGTTTTTCAACCACATCGCAGATTTTTATTAAGGTCAACAAAAAAGTAAGTGAAACCTTTTTTTAATAAAAGGCATTTTATTAAAAATTAAAAGGCACTTTTAAGAAAGGGAATATTATATGAACCAACCGGGAGGCGTGGGGGTATGGAAAAGCCTCCACAGAAGGAGATTCGGGGGTGTTCCCCGAACTTTTTTTTGAAATGAAGCATAAAAAGACACAATTTTAGTTGCTCACCAAACCAACCAAACCAAAGAAAAACACAACCAAACAGAAATTTTTTTGACGTAAAATTAATCTGTCAAATGTCAAAGATGACATTGCAGTCGCTGTCAACGTCAATTTTTCAAATATCATGGAGGGTCGTGTGAGACCTATTTTTAAAGGTCTCAAATAAATTGATTATCGGCACAAAAATTATGTTAGTTGCCAATTTTGACAGTCTTTGTGTCAGTGAGGACGTTTGCAACCCCACCCTTCCTTAAATTTTGATCCTTTCGAGATAGATCTTTGGTGCAAAAACTAAATCTAATGGCGTTAATTTTAGTACTTTTTGACTTTCTTGGCGATTTAACAAAATATCTTATGCGACACACGTTGCAAAAGAAGTTTCCAAGAACTCTGGCGATTGTCAAACTCTGTTTTCGGTATCGTTTGGCAATTTTCATCACGTGCTTAAAGCACTCCCATTTTACAACTTGTATCACAAACTCCTATTGTGACACACGTTGCAAAATAAGTGTTTAAGAACGATTGTCGAACTCGGCCTTCGGCTACGCTTCAAGCACTTGCTTGAAAAATGGGAGTGCTTTAACACGATAGTTTGTGATATGGAAAAATGGGATTGTTTTAAGCACGTGATGAACACTGCCAAACGAGGCCGAAGGCCGAGTTTGAAAATCGTCCAAAGTTCTTAAAAACTTCTTTTGCAACGTGTGTCAGTCACGAATTTTTTGTTAAATCGCCAAGAAACATTAATTTATGAATTCCAAGCCTCAAGAAATAAAAAGTGGATAACTGTAGAGATTGTTTTTTTTTTTTTATATTGTCAAAGTATCAAAAATCTTCATGAAAACATGCTTTCAATTGTCATTTATGTCACTTTTACGCCCTCATAGTGTCTAAAAGAACGTCATTTCGAAACTAAAATGGCAACTAAATGAAACGATCTAACAAAAACTACTATTTTGCACCTCCTCAGAACTGTATCCATAAAGATCTAAGAATTGATGTTGAAATTTGGGCGGTATTTGATTTGGGAGTGCCAACGTTGTGCGAGTTAATTCAACAGTGTTAATAAATCCAAATCTACGAACTCAATAAAATCCAAAATCTCAGATCATGATCCTGTCGTTACAATACCGATCTGTGACCTTTTGAAAGCGCCTCTTTGAAAGTGAAAGTAATTTAAATTCCTCTGGAGTCAGCGTACACAATATTAACAATTATAGAGGTAGAATTTTCGGCCTCCTTCGTAGCCTTATTAAATTAGAATTAAAATTAAAATGCATCTTCTACCATCAATAAAATAAAATTGCCTATAATAATAAGAAGCTCCATCACGCATGGCCATGAAAACAAAAATACCTAAGTGATGTATATAAATATTCGGTAGAGATACTCGTTGTTACCTACTCGTTGCTAGAAATACTGCAACAGATGACAATTTGATTTGATAGTGACAGTTTAAGCCGAGGTTTGAGCACATACCGTTTTCTCTTCTAATAATAGTCACTGTAAGATGACAAAAAAGACCGCCAACATTATTCCTAAGGTCGTTAACTGTCGTTGCTGTAGCTTCCATGAACAGTTTGATAAAATTTCCCAAATAATAATAATTTTTGTTTTCCAATAGGTACGAAGATACAGTTTTCTATGTTTGGACTTAAATTTTAATCGGCGATATCTTTGCAACGGTCTGATGAAATCCAACAAAATTCTGCAGAAATACTCTTCTGCTGAGGCATTCCAAGATGATCTACCGGCAAATTGAAAATTTTATAAATAAAATAAATACCTACTATTTAGAAAAGAAATGGTTTCCACTTTTTTGACAGAAAAGCACATTTTTCGATCAACTTTCGGGGGAAAAAACGGGGTTCGGCAAGAACAGGAAAAAATAAATGAGCTTCTTAAATTGAACGGTTCATTTCGATCATCAGTTTCACTTTTTTATTATAGAAATCACGGTTCTGATTATTTTGGGTATTAGTAGATAAATAAAAAACTGATAAATGTTAGTTTTTTTCTTAAAAAGAAAATTTCCTTCCATGCAAGATTCATGCGCGTATATATATAAAGCATTCAAATGAGTGAAACACACAATAATTAATGGAACAAATGAGTTTTATACAGTATTTTTTCTACCATCGTCTGCATTATGATTCAATTAAGTGCACAAGTGTCTTTCTAGAACGCGCAGCAAGTTCAAGGAAATTTCCGAATTTTTTTATTTTTTTCGAAAATCGAGTTAGAAACTGAAAAAATATCTTCGACGTAAGTATTTTGACGGTTTAATAAATTTGGTTATTGGTAATTGCTTATAGTAATCTTTAAAACACACATGTGCTATAAAGACCTTACTGCCCAAGCTTTTTGGTTGCACAATTTGAGATTATAATGTAGACACAATACAAAATTATTTTCAATACCTACAACTGATTAAATGAGCTAATAAAAGATTGAGTCAAAACAAGTTTGTAAATTTTTCCATTTCCATCAAGTGCATCAACCTCGCGATACATGAACAAAGTTCAAATGTTATTTCTTTATCACAGTAAATATGTATATGTGTATTTATGGATGACGAAAGACAAAATGATGGATGCACATGCTCGAATACACAGAATGAAACTTACCTCTAGGGTCAAGCCTTTCTGGATTAAACCACGCATCTAGAAGAAAGTTAGTACATTAATAAATATGTTCTTTTTACAGTATTATGACGAATATATAGTTTAGTACATCAACATGCAACAAATTGAGCTTTTTTGCATATGAAAATACATCATGAAAAATCATAGATAGTATAGGCTCCTATCATCAAGGAATAAATGTTTTAGCGAAAAACTGGAAAATATTTGGGAAAATTGTTGAAAGTAACATCTAAAGGTATGCAAGCAAATACCTTAAAAATTTTCCTATTCCGTATTAGCGAGTAAATTTTCACCTCCTATTATTGAAGGATAAAAAAGAAGTATACACTATAATATCAGGTGTTCATAAATTAACACGTCCTAAGTGTGCCATGGAGCTCGAAACGTATGTCAAAACTTGATTTCGATTCATCGAAAATACGAGATATTCAATAACTATAGAGACTTTCTATGAAGAGTGATCCGCTGTCACGGTTATTAACTGTAACTGTTATTTAATTTGAATTGTTTCAAATTAACTGTAATTTTACTGCCAATTCCTAGTTTCAAATCATTGCTATTTCATCCGTAACTCTAAATTATTCAACAGATAGGTATGCGTCAAAAAAGTCGTAAACAGTGTTTCTCACCATGGGTATCTCAAAGTAATGCTTATTCAGATCTAACGCTACTCCCTAATTAGGTTCTACCATCTCTAATCCCAGCTAAATGAATGTTCCTGAATGTTTTGACAAGTGACAACTGTTCTTCTAACCTAACAAAAGCAACAGCTGTCAGTTGTAAAGAAAGAGTAGATTAAGTTAAGACAAACCTCTTTGTGTCCGAGCCTACTCTAAAACGGGTTCGTTTCCCAACACTCTTTACACAGGGTGTTTCATTAATCAGTGCAGAATATTCAACCGGAGATTCCTTACTGAATTTTAAGGGGGTTTGTCATAAAAAAATTTCTTAAAGCCTCCCCTAAGAAGTTACAGCCCCTTAAAGTAGGGAAAAATTCACATTTATCGATTTTTTCTGAAATGACTTGAAATAAAAAAAGACATGTAACTTCTTAGGGGAGGCTTTAAGAATTTTTTTTATGACAAACCCCCCTTAAAATTCAGCAAATAATCTCCAGTTCAAGTTGTGCACTGATTAATGAAACACCCTGTATATCTACGCAATAAAAAAATTATAACGAGAGTTGCCAATATCAAACTAACGGTTGAAGTTATTGACTTGATAAAGTTCTGCGCATGGCAAGTGGCAAAATAACGTTTCATGGTCCAAAGTTATCGCTTAGCGATATTGTTCTTCATTTAAAAATGCCACTTGGTTGGAGTAATAAACTTCGATTATTGGAACGTCCTCAAGCGGTCCCCCTTCAAGCGTCTGGGCTACCAAGAGCCTTTTTGGTTTTAGTCATCCCCATACCATGGTAGAAATTTTTTTATTCCATGAGAGGAGTTCCATCTCTTCCTCTTGTCATGCCACTGATTCTGTCTAAAAGATGTTGAGTCTGAGGCTCGCATACACCTACGTTGGTGGTAGGGGTCCTCGTCGTCTGTTCCACATTTAGGACAGATTGAGTCCCCCTTCACCCTCATAGTTCCTGTTCAAGTTTCTTGGAGCGGTGGTTCGCCGAACAGTCTAACCTGTCTACAGCCTGGTACTGCCTCCCAATAATACTTCGCCCAGACTTTTTTGCTCCATTTCTTCATTAACTAATTAATGGACTTTTCAGATAATAATCAATTGGTAAAGATTTTAGGTTCAATTTGATAAGGTAGGTACCATTGCCGTTAATTTTTTTTTCAGAAGGCTAAAGTTCTAAAAAATGCCCTTAACAATCTTAATTCCCTGTGGCCACCTTTAAAAATTCACACCCCACATATTAACTGAGCGACATAATCGTCAGGTCAATCGAGCATGAATTAGCAATTAAGGCTATAGTCAGGTTTTCAGGTTCACCAAAATTATAATTTTTCAACTCGGGAAATGTGCGGGAAAACAAGTTTTGTCAATGTTGCACCAATTAATCCTCACGCACGATTATCGGCGGTGTGGTATTCCCCAGGGATCCATGTTGCGTGCTGAGTTCTTCTATGTTTTCCACTTTATCCCAAAGCATGCCATAAAATCACATTCGCTCCTCTATATACATGGTTCTCCTACATAAGTGTGAACATTTTTAAGGGCGATTCCTTGGCTAATTCTATTTTCAGACACATGTTTTGAAACACTCAAAGAAAATTTTCATCGTAAATGGCCGTTTTGAGTATCCTTTTTATGTAGAAAATATTGGCGGTTTAAAATGCGCTTTGAAAATGTTAATTTTCTCAGTGTCTGTATCGTAAAAACTTTTGCGAACCCACGTTATGGGAACTTTCTTTCCTTAGAATGAACCACTTCACCGTCTAAAAATTTTCGCACTTATTTAGGATAACCCAGTATAAGAGCACATTCACTCCTGTTTATAATTTTGGTGATGACACACACAACTCTTCAAACTGACGTTATATGCTAAGTTTTCTGCTACATTTTGATCAATAAAAACCATGCAGCTGACCTAAGCGTCAGCTTATTTTTGGCCAAGACAGCAGTAGGTAAAACGACTGGATTTCTAAATCCTTGATACTTTTTTTCACTTTTAAGCACTAGAAAAGAATGTCATTTCTAAACTGAAATGGACAATCGAAATATGAATTTTATTATTAGATTAATTAGACTAACTAACATAATGCGCTTTATGGCACGCTGTCGGAAAACAATGTCTGACATTTTGGGCTCCACGGAAGGGATCGTTGGCGGAATTCTTCCCTGAAAGTCGACGGAAGAGTATGAAGAAAATACTTCCGCCAACAAGTTCGCCTTCTCAGTAGCCGTAAATGCGATAGTCCCGTCTATCCGTGTAAGTGGTGGAATCGTGGATCTGGTGAAGTTCTGGCTGACTGCCTTAGTTGCCGACCAAAAAGATTTCGAACCGTTAGGGCAGGAGAGCAGTTTGTTCCTAATTCTTTGGTTGTAAGTTTCCTTGGTTTGATCTATTATTTCTTTGCATCTGTTTCGAGCAAGGATGAAATTGTGGTGGTTTATGCCGTCGGGGCTCTCTCGCCATTGCATCTTCTCTTGAGCCAAAGGATTGCTGTGTGAGGGCTGTTTTTTTGAAAAGGAAATGTAGGCTTCCATGCCTGTTAGAATTACTTGAGGAACTTCCCGAGCACAAACAGATGGATCATTAGAGCCGAAACAAACACTCCTCCATGGAAAATCTCGATAATATTCCCTGAGTTCTTCCCATTTAGCCGATTTGTAGTGCCAGATTATACGCTCTTTACTTGCTTCTTTAATGCGAGTAATTGGTAGGACACAAGCTTTTGGATAAACCTGCACTTTCTCGAAGAAGATGAACTACCTATACTAATGTTCTAATAAGAAAAATTAAACCGTGAACAAACATGCCAGTGAATCGACTCTACGGTCCTATTCTCTCCTTTCATTTTCGATTCAATATCTTTGAAGCGAAAAAAATCGAATTAATGCTGAAGCTGATGAGAACCTACTTATTGATTTCACGGTATTATAATTTGCACATAACATCGATTTAATTGTCAAACGAAATTACTTTTACGTGGCTTGTGTATTCACTCATCGAATAGC
The DNA here is from genome assembly GCA_910589415.1 of Malachius bipustulatus. Taxonomy (NCBI): domain Eukaryota; kingdom Metazoa; phylum Arthropoda; class Insecta; order Coleoptera; family Melyridae; genus Malachius; species Malachius bipustulatus. Next base: position 34,713,906 of record OU342634.1, on the reverse strand, counting down.
TTAATTATTTTGTTAATAATTTTTTCTACTTTTTCAACTAGGCCCGAACAGAGCACCATGATCTTTACTGCATCGATGAAGACATGGTCGTTCCACTCTGGTAATTTTTACTTTAACAACTCGGCTCATTTAGCAACAACTATGATGTTTCATCATTATAAAATCATTATAATCGATGACCACTATCCATGACTATTATATTATTTTCTCCTTTGATATCGAATGCATATATCCTCTCATTTTGAGCCCAATTCTTTGAAACGAAAAAAAAACATATAGGTAATGTAAAAATATAAAAAATTTAAATGTACTTTGATCAAGTACTCAGCAATCTCTAGACTTTGTATACACTGAAGTACCCACTTCAGATTACCCATTGTACCTATTTTTAGAATATTACGGAGGAATATTATGATACTGGGAAATTTATTCAAAAATCCTCGCCAAAATCTGAACCTCTCCAGAGCAATGATTTTTAAGATTTTAATTACAACTTTGTATAATAGGAAATATATTATTTATTCATATTCACAAAAACGATAGTAACTACTCACGACAGAAAACGTACAAAGCAGGAATTACAAAAAAAAAACATGATAAAAAGAGAGATCGAAGAAAAAGAAAGATCGAGAGATTTTAGCATTGCAATTAAGATAAAAATGCACTCAAACTATTATACTATTACGACCGAAGGACCACTAAACACAATAATTAAAATCACCATAATGGCAATCGAAAAATAAAAGAATCGATGGAATACCTATAACGAATGGACAAGTAGTTCCATATACATAGTCCCATTCTTTACAAATAAAGGTGACGTGACTGTATGCATGCGAAAACGATCATGCAATCAATCAATATCATAATATCATCATACACATTTAAAATGTGGGAAAGGGTAGAGTCACTGATTACAGGGCCATGAAAAACAACGTGCACCTTGCATTTATATACATTAGTCTTGTTATAAAGGCATTCCACTGTGACGGTACAGAATTCAGCCCATATTTTAAAGTAAATAAAACACAATTTCCTAGTAGTGGAGCATATAAAACCGTCTCACCACCTAGTAGAGTTAATTTGACAATCACTGTATTTGCAAAAATATCCGTCCTGTACCTGTACAACAACGGCACCCCAAAACAAGAATTCCAACAGAAGTTGGAGTATAGGTGTACACCTACCAGGGGGTTGGAACTTAGCCAGCTACTCTATAACATGTTTCTAATAACGATAAAAAAGAAGACTTATTTGTTGTCATTTGTTGTTTGCATTGAGGACCTTGAGCTTTCTTAAAGATATTATTGAAGAAGGGTCGGTTTTATTGCCTGTGATTTGGTGATTATTGTGTATTGTTGGTCGCGCGCTTCCAGATGCCATTAATCATTTTGTATTTTTGTAAAGTTTGTTAATTTTATATCTCAGCTTATTGTTACAATATACCAAACAAATTAAAATTTAGCATTGATCATTGAAGATTAACGTTTTAAGCGGTGAAGATTAATAATATAGGAGTCTCTAAACAAACTCAGAATTTCAAGTAAATCTAATAGATGATGCGTTGGAACGCCAAATAGAGCAAGAGCCCGCGACTGCCAGACCTTCGTCATTTTATAAAAGCTAAAAATTTCTGTGCGCATGTCTCCAATACAGGTAGGAACAATGCAGTGAATATGACGTTTGGATCATCGTGACTTTGTCAGGTAATAGCTGAAGAAGGTGTGTAAAATAACTCCTCAAGATCTTTGAAGTAATTTTTTTTTCAAACTAAAAGGGCATGCATAAAATGAAAGAATAGGCGAAAAATTTGCTGTCGACGTGGGTCGTTGGAGCTTTAGTTTTCGAGATGAGTACAAGGCGTTAAAGTTCTTTGAAAATTTTTTTATTTTTTTTATAGGTATCTAAGAATTGGCTGATCAGAATAACTCGAAATTATTGACAGTTGTTGCAGTAATTGAAGTATATGTTTATTTTGATACTCCTAACAAAAAAATTTGAATCCAATGTATGTCGTTACCTTTAAGATAATTTAAAATAATTTATACGTCACTGACTTTAAAGGAAATGTGACATTCAGCCAATTTTTTGATATTAAAAAAAAAACTATTCAATTTTTCGAAGAACTTCTCGAAAACTAAAGCTCCAACGACCTATGCCTACTGAAAAATTTTCGCCTTTGCATTTCCTACATGCCCTGTAAGTTTAAAAAATAAAAATAAACTTTGTACCTATACATCAAAGATCTTGAGAAGTGATTTTATGCATCTTCTTCAGTTGTTACCAGCCAAAGCCACGATGATCCAAACTTCATTGTTCCCACCTGTGTTGGAGACATGCGCACAGAAACTTTCAGCTTTTATAAAATGACAAAGGAGCACCTGACATTTGTACACGTAGCAATGTCGACTAAAAATTGCGACATGACAGAAGATTATTATTTTATCAAAATTTATGATTGTCATAAAAATGAAAATTATTTCATATACAGGGTGCACCATGTATCCTTCTCTAAATTGCTATCTCCTGAACGCTAAGAGATACAGGGTCGGTTAAATTAGAGAAAAGATGCGCAGTTTTGTGACCATGTCGAATTCGTCAAAACATGCAAGATATCTGTGACCGTTCCTGAAATATCCTGAAAAAACTGAAAAATCGAGATTTCTTATTTTCCTCATTATCTTTTTTATTATTGGAAATTAATAAATAATTTTTTGTAGGCTTACATAAGCCGTTAAGAGCTATCCATCTGACATTTCAAAAATTTTCAAGGCCTACTAGATCCAAGAGTTTTCACAGTCAACTTTCGTTTTTCTTATGGCCGCCATATTATTTTTTTATGTCGTTCGATATGAAAAAAATAATGGAAACCAAAAATTAATAAACTTAAAAAAATTTTTTTTTAAATTTTTATTCTTAATTATAAACCTAATAAAAAATGGTCGAAAAACGTCAACATTTGTAAAATACGCAGAAATAGTGCCTTATGGTTTTTTAATTTATCTATCAAATTCGGTCTAAAAATGTGTCTTTTTTGTAAAGAAAAAAGAAGAATAATTTTTTTTTAATTTAGTTTTTGAAGTTTAACAATTTTTAGTTTTTATGATTTTTTTTACACCGAACAACATAAAAAAACACTATGGTGGCCATAAGAAAAACGAAAGTTGACTATGAAAATTCTGGGATCTAGTCGGCTTTGAAAATTTTTGAAATGTCAGATGGGTAGCTCTTGCCGACCTATGTAAGCCTACAAGAAATTATTCATTAATTTTCAATAATAAGAAAGATATGGCAAAAATAAGAAATCTCGATTTTTCAGTTTTTTCAGGATATTTCAGGAACGGTCACAGATATCTTGTATGTCTCGACGGAATCGAGATGGCCACAAAATTGCGCTCCTTTGGATTTGTTTAACCGACCCTCGTATCTATTAGCGTTAGGAGATAGCAATACAGGGTGTCCAGGTATGAGTGTAAGAGCTACACGTGGCGACCTTCCTTGGACTATTTTGAGTAAAAAATCTTAATACAATAATGCTCTAAACGTCTTCACGGTGCCACAGGAGGTCATCAAAGTTAGAAATTTTGGGTCACAAATATGCATAATTATTGAACTTCTGTTTCCTTTTGCAGTTACGGTTAACATTTTTAAAGACTTTTGCAAAGTCTTATTTCATTAAATTTTCGTAACAGTGCAACTATTAACTTTTTTAACATTTCCTATTTTTTTTTTTTTAGAAATGTTACAAAAGTTAATAATTGCACTGATACGAAAATTAAATGAAATAAGACTTTGCAAAAGTCTTTAAGAATGTTAACCGTAACTGCAAAAGGAAATAGAAGTTCAATAATATGCATATTTGTGACCCAGAATTTCTAACTTTGATGACCTCCTGTGGCACCGTGAAGAGGTTTAGAGCATTATTGTATTAAGATTTTTTACTCAAAATAGTCCACGTGTAGCTCTTACACTCATACCTGGACACCTTGTATAGAGAAGGATACATGGTGCACCCTGTATCTTGAAATAATCTAAAAAATAATTTTATAATCGTTTATAATAATAATAATAATTGTTGTTGTTAAAAGTAACATTATTTTCTCATTGAGTTCATGATAAAAATATCTCGAGAAATATTAATAGTAGTATAGGGATATTACGAAATGAGGATTTAATGACGGTTGTTACAAAAACACGAGTGAGAATAATAATTATAGACCAAAATGAATTTTACTTTCGTTAGCTTTTCGTCGTTGCATTACCAGCAGGTACAGAAAACTCAAGTTAAAATTGTTTCTTCAATAAATTCCTAGGGAGTTTTTAGTTTAAAAAGGGAGAATTTAGTTAAAAAAGTTTCTTAGAAAAACTTCCCCTTAGAAGTTAGAGTCACAGTCCTTAACAAAAGACCGCTAAGATGGGGTAAAAAAATTCATATTTAGAGAGTTATACATATTGTTTTTTTCTGAAACGACTTGAAATAAACAAACAAAAAACTTTAACAATAAAATACCTAATACCTATCATAATTTTTTCACCTTTTTATTTTCTCACCCTCTACATTTTTTGGGTGAACACGAATTTGAAGTTTGCTGGCAAAAATTTTGCTCGGAACTTTGTTTTTTTTGCACTTTTTGCCAATTTCCACTAGATAAGAGAATATGTTTTTTTTTGGAGAGCTCTACTGGCGGAACGGTAAGTCTTCCAAAGAAAAAAACGTTTTTTTGTGAAAAATGTTATAAATTTGGTCTAGGTACTTTAATATTGTATTGAATTGAATTTTAGAAAAACGTTTCCTTTCTGAGATTTAGACCTTAAAACTGATTTAAAAACTGGAAAAAGTACAAAAAACTTGGGAAAAATGTCCAAAATTAAAAACAAATTTCCGGGCCAAATTTTTACCAGGAAACGTCAAATTCGTGTTCCCAAAAAAAAACATAAAGGATGAGAAAAGTCAGTTTTCTATGAACCACCATTTTATCCCTAATATACCTTTGGGAGCGGCAATCTATTTAGAATTATTTTTGTCTCTTGAAAATTCATCGAAAACTTACCACCTGTCCAAAAAAATATTTTTATTTTATTTTTATGTAAGTAAATAATATGAATACATACGAATACTTAATTAATAAGATATTAATCAAGTAGGTACGTTTTCAATCTTCAGGATGATATTCCTCGGCCAATTTTTCAAGTAATAATTCCCTGAAGTTTGGGAACTTTACCTGGGAACAGTTTCGGGAATTTTTATAAAAATGTCAAATTATATTCTCTTATTTGTGGAAGTCTCCTGATTTTTTTTGTGGAAAAATATTAAATTTACGCTGAATTTTTAGGTGCCAAAAATTATTCTAAATAAAGTGGGCTAGTAAATTATCACTTTTTGAAAAGTTATTACGAAAATAGTGTTTATAAAACAGCTGTATGGGATAGTATGGTTCACACCATTACAGGGATGTCAGGGTGAATAAAATTACGATATTATGAAGTTTTTTTGGTGGAGAATTTTGATGTTCAAAGTTACTTTTTTTTAATTCCAAGTCGTTTCAGAAAAAAACATTTTTTAAACTCATTTCAAGAGGCGATGTTACTCCTCAGGTGGCTTAATTTTTTTGTATGAAGCCCCCCCCCCTTAAATTAATCAAGGAAACTCCAATAATTAAATTGTCTGTTCTGAATAACGAAGCACCCGTTTTATTACAATTTCGCATAGCAGAAAATTGATTAGATACCAAACCAAATACTGCAGAGCCAGTTTGCATTGTGCTAATAAAATCTGTATCATAGGTAATGAGAATCAATCAATCATTAGTACAGATAGTCATAAATCAATTATCATTAACGTATGGGAGTAGAAAAAATTAAATTAGATACGTGACTCGAAGGTAGCCATCATAAGTTTGGTTCCTGCATGCATGTAAAGGTATAATCTTTCAGCATGTAAAAATTTGACCTAGAAGATGACTAACATGCTAGAATAATTAACCAAACCAAACAACACCTAGATACTGATATATCTAATTATCTACTCGGCAACAGAACAGAATGTTAGGTAACTGAACGTTATTTTATTGTTCAGTAATGTTATTTAAATTAAAAAAATTCCCACTGATGTCTTAGAAAAATATAATACAACAATTCAATAAAGCAAGGATGTATTACAGTCGTAACTATACCCTTTGAACAAACATAACATAAACATAAACAATTAATACTTTGCGCTTTTATGGTTTTATGGTTGTTTCAAGGACAATAATTATTACCTGCATAGATACCTAGATACCTACTTAGAAAAAAATTTAGGAGTAAAAATCATAATTTATTAAATGTGAACCTACTTGGGGTAAAGAAAACGCACAAAAGTGATCTCTTCGTTGACCTATCACATCCAGCACCGGCACCGGTACCAGCACCAGCACCAGAACCACCCAAATTTCCTTTGACGCCCTCACACACTTCTTCCACGATCGCCTTGGCAGTTTCTTTTATATCATCAGCCATCACAACACACTACGGCCAAAATTTCACCTGGATATCGAGAGAAGAAAATCGAAAACGAACGAGAGCTGCCAAAAATTCCACCAGCCTTGATAACACTTATCAGGTTGCTTCGCTTCAACCGCAATAGGAATATTATCAAAAGTCGATCACCGCAGTAAGGACATCAAGTAGCAAGCACTTGTCACGACTGTCACGACGAGCGCAATAAAATTGTCCCGCGATAGACGGTTAATGATGATTAATAAATGCTCGGTTGTTTAGTCTAACGCACGGTATAAAAGCGTGACCCACCGTATGTATGATGTGGACCTCGTTCACATTGCATTATTGTCCGGGAAAAGCACTCGAATTCGGATGGTAAATAATTATTGCAATGTTGCCGTTTCGATAAACTCGGTTATTTTTCGTGATACTCGTCAGAAAATTCTCTCTTTTTCAAAATAATTATTTCAAACATCATACCATTCGAAAACTGACAACGCTTATGATGGTGTAAGAGCTGGGGTCAACAGCAGCACCAGCACCTCTGATAGCTCGAGAGAATAAACCAGCGGTAATATATTTTTTTTATTAGAGCACCGCAGTAAAAATTTTAACAAAAACAAACTCCTGGATAATAAATTCTCAAAGAAACAATCACCAATTATTAAAGAAAAAGAGGCCTAAATTCTGTGGTAGAGGTAGCACTTTATGAGTTTCAAATTCTTAATGTAAATTTTTATTACCTACTCAATAAATAAATAATTAAAAATCAACAGCTTGGTTAAAATATTAAAACAACATTTTCTTAACAAAAACAAAAATGTCATATTCCTCATTATTTTCAGACAAAAGTCTCCCAGTCGATATACCTTACCCAATTATTTAAAACCATTCTAGTAATTTTTCTCTCGAATAGCCGACAACACCGCATATTGCGCACTACAGAAAAGCCGACCGCGATAGGCAAGAATTATAGGTGAAGCACTGAGCAGGCGTTGTTATTATCGACATTTTCTTCGCGTCGAGGACAACCAACTCTAGGATTCTCTCCCCGGGAGTTTTTCCCTCCCTCCATTACTACGTCTGTTGACCTCTAGAGGCTTTCGAAAGAAGCTTTCGGTTGACCTAGTCTCCTTATCTAAATTCCGTCTTGGAAAATTTTTACCATTTCCTCAAGAAAATATTTACGTTTCATCAGCGTTATCGTTTCAAAAGTATCCACCCAGAAATTATTCTAATTTAACAAAAAAAAAGTTAATTTAGATATCAAAAGGGGAAGCTCAAAATGGTATCTAGGTAATTAATTTCAGGTCTCACCCCCTCACCCGCAACCACTTCTGCTTTATACATATAATTTAAAAAATTGTCCCTACGTTGTGATACTACTGAACATCTTTTTTGCGCAATCGCTCACGCGAACTGACTGCTTTACAGGCGCTTTATAAATTGGCGTCGTCAAGGGCAACAGTCGTTTTAGACCGTCATCTCACCATTGACGACGACCGCGAGGTGAATCTCATGGCTGAAAGTATTTCGCATCTAGAAAAAAATTGGCTAGTCAGTGGAAGCCCAAGCTCTCTAACCAAGTCGACCAAATAAACATACTAATATCATTTTCTCTAATAGTTTTTTTTTTTTAATCGGAAACAACTAATTAAAAAAAAATATTTTTTTATTTCCAAAACACGGTTGCACCAAAAATGTTGTATAACTATAAATTCGGCCACGAAATCCTTTTACCTTCAAGATTGCCTTGCCTCGGTCTTACAACGACCTCGGCGGCTATCTTTGTCTCAATTTTCGACATATGGAAAAAAAATTTAATTAGCCCTCAAAAAGGAACTAAAATCAACGTTAAGACGTATATGCGAAATATGAGTATACTATTTCAAGTTTTGTAACAGCCGATTGCTTGAGTGGTTTTAAAATTAAGGGTTCATTTAAACATGGGCCGCAAATGTTTCGTTTCCAAGATACAGGGTGTTAAACTTTTAAAATTTACGAAAAAAAAGGATTTTCGTAAATATCTCCAACATTATTTTGCCGATATTGTTGAAATTTTGCAGTGTTAAATGTAGTAATAAAGAGTTCCTTTAGCACTGAGCAGATTAAAATTATCAAGTCCAGTGGCATCCAGGGGAACACACTCACCAATATTATTGCAAATAAAGGTACGCCATTGACATTTTTTAATTTTGATATATTTTTTTCCGATTGAACAACAAATAATACAGGGTGTTAACTACTAACTAGTACAAAATAAAGGAGGTGATTCTACGACTTCTAAGAAGAAATGTTCCGAATAACATGGGCCCGCAAACGCACCGGTTTCGAGATACAAATATGTTCAAAAAAATTGTTTTTTCTTACTTTTTTCGCGATATCTCAAGAACCATTTGAACTACAGGCTCCAGCTTTTGTACAGATTTTACATGAATAATAGCTACTTTTAAGGATCCAAACTAATGTTCTAAGATATGCCAGTGGTGGAGATTTTAGGGTTGCGTAAAGGGTTTCACCCCCAACTTTTACGCCACTGAAAAAATTGTAATTTTGAGAGCAAATTTCAAAGTGCCAATGTTTTTTACACAAAAAAGTAAGTACTCCTGGTCCAAAGCCGTAGAAGCCACCGTTCTCGAGAGAGAAAAGGCATTTTATGATAAAAAACGTACAAAATTCAACATGAACAGAAACAGAAATGTATTTATTTTATTTTATTTTATTTTATTTATTATGTATTTATTCTCGACGAAGTTGAAAACAATCTGGCTACAAGTACAAGAAAAATAGGTGTACCTAAATTTGAATTTGTGCCATGTTACAGAATGGAAAATGTTTATGCTAATATTGTAAATTTTTTTTAATTCGAATTTGTTTCTTATGTTATTGTTTCTGTGACAAAATGTAACCATAGCAACATAATAATGACATTACGTTGTTAATCGCGAGCAGCATTAAAAAGTATTTTTTCATAACAATCATATAATTTTATTTCTAATATAAATCAATCAATTATCATTTAAATAACCAATATCTAGAAATCCTACCATCATCAAACATATTTTGGTCCTTCGAGCGCAGATTAAGAACAATCAGTGAAACATAATAATAATATCAAGTGAATCAGAAATCAGAAATCTACCCGGCATTTTGTCCTGCCTATCTACGCTACGAGACTGATCGGAACACGGAACGACCAGAGCACGGAGACGGCAAGGGCGACCGGCAGAGTCCTTCACAGAAAAACAAACCTGTGACTGCAGCCTGCAGTCAGAAGTCAGACATTGGACTACGACTACATAAGTACTACGCAGTCAAATCACTCACATTCAGATTTAATAACCCAGATAAGTCCTTCCCTTTTCTATCATAACCTAGCTATTTTTATATCCTTGTTCAACAGCTACAATTTGAATTATTTCGCAAGATTATTTAATGAACAGTAATTTAATATCAAAATAACAGTACTTAGGTACCTATTTCAGGTTCTGTAGGTAAATATTTGAATCAACATTTAAATTCAAACAATCATAATTAATTCAATCATGTCAAAACAAATTGAAGCAAGAATAAAAAACTTAAAAAATGAAAGATCAATCATCGAAGCGTCACTTGCCAGATTCCAAACATTTTTATCAAATTTAGCTGATGATCCATCGAAAAAAGACCAATTAAATGCAAGAATCACTAATGTTCAAGTTTTATTAGGGAAATATAATTCAAATTCCTTGCGAATTATAGAACTAGACGAGGAACATACAGCTGAATATCTATCAGAACTGGAGTTATTTGAAAATACATATTATCAGACATTGGCAACGTCATCTCAATATATTCCATCAGTTGCAAATGTATCGCCTGAAACAGTGAATCAATCACAAGTAGCACAAGAAGCGCAAAATAATGTACAGATATTCTCAGATGTAACTCAACATGCTCAATCACAAGCAGTAAAATTACCCGTAATCAACTTACCTGTATTTTCTGGTTCACCAGAAAAGTGGCTATCGTTTTATGAAACTTTCGAATCATTAATTAACAGCAATAATAACCTTAGCAAAGTTCAGAAATTTTATTACCTGAAATCTTGTTTAAAGGACGATGCTGAAGCGGTAATAGGTTCTTTAGAAATAACATGTGAAAATTATGACATCGCGTGGGAACTTCTAAAGGAACGGTTTCAAAATGATAGGCTTATCATTCAAACTCATGTACGAGCATTATTTGAGTTACCAATCATAACAAAGGAAGCACCTCAACTATTGAGAAGGCTTTTGGATGACATTAACAGGAACATACGCGTTTTAAAATCATTCAAGCAGCCAACTGATTCATGGTCTACGTTATTAATATATTTAATATCAACAAAATTAGACAATTCCACCAAGCGGGAATGGGAAACAGAGAACATTTCAAATCAAGTACCAGACTTCACTAAATTTCTGGATTTTTTAAAGAAAAGATGTCAGTTATTAGAGGCTCTTCAAACCAATAGGGAAAGTTACAAAAACACCTCGGAATCTCAAATAAGACCGCGTTTCAACAAAATTCAATATAATACACGATCTTTAGTCACATCAAACATATCAAGCACACAATTCAAATGTTTCTATTGTAATGAAAATCATTTGATATTTTATTGTCAGAAATTCTTAGCTTTACCAATCAAATCTAGATACCAGGAAATCAAAAAACTCAAATTATGTGTTAATTGCTTTAGAAACAACCATTCAACCGGTAATTGCTTTTCAATAAGAGGCTGTAGAACGTGTGGAAAAAGACACAATTCTTTATTACATGATGCCCGAGATACAAATACAGAACAAACAAACATTCAACCAAACAATCAATTCCTATTCAATCAATCAAATACCAATCAAACAAATACCAATCAAACAAATACCAATCAATCAAATACCAATCAATCAAATACTAATCAATCAAATACTAATCAATCAAATACTAATCAATCAAATACTAATCAATCAAGCACCAATCAACCAAACATGCAATATTACCAAGTTCAATCAACTGAAAATCAAAATCCGAGATCTTTTTCTCTCACATCATCAAAAATCAATCAAACAGAAATTTTACTATCAACAGCAATAGTTGATATTTATGACCAATTTGGTAACCCGCATGAGGCCAGGACCTTACTAGATTCAGGCTCTCAATCTAATTTTATAACAACCGATCTTTGTAACAAACTCCATTTAAACAAGGAAAAAATCAATATACCTTTGTCAGGCATAAATCAGAAGGAAATAATGATTAACTACTTGACTAATGCCACAATCAAGTCAAAGGTAAATTCTTTCCAATTCACATCTTCTTTCTTGTTGCTAGACAGCATTACAGAAAAATTGCCCGTAACAAAACTAAATTCAGAGGACATTATTATCCCGGAAAATATCATTCTGGCAGACTCAAATTTTAACATACCAGCCAAAATTGACATACTTCTCGGCGCATCGGTGTTCTATGATTTATTGTGCATCGGTCAAATTAAATTAAAACACAATCAGCCAATATTCCAGAAAACCAAATTTGGTTGGGTGATATCAGGAAAAATACCAGTAAGGTATAATGAAAAAAGAACAATCTGCAACTTTGTAGAAATTCAGGAACAACTTCAGCAGTTCTGGGAAATTGAAAATTGTAGCCAGAGCAAAGCGTATAGCAGAGAAGAAGAAGACTGTGAAACAATATTTACAAAAGAAACTAGAAAAACTCATGATGGACGTTTCATCGTACCATTACTCATCAAGCAAAATGAAAAGAATATCGGAGAATCATATAGTTCAGCATTAAAGAGATTTCTAATCTTAGAGAAAAAATTAAACAATAACAATACATTTTCTAAACAATACAAGTCATTCATGGAAGAATATGTGTCATTGGGACACATGTCAATAATCGAAGCAGATCAGCTTGATAATCACCAATCATTTTATTTACCACATCATGGCGTTCTCAAGGAAGACATCAGTTCCACAACAAAATTGAGAGTCGTGTATGATGCGTCTGCAAAATCAGATACGGGAGTATCACTAAACAAACAAATTGTCCTGAAAGCAAACAAACAATACAGGGAAATGTGCCAGAAGCAAAGAAAGTAATTGTTTTATCAGAATTTTCAACACAATCAAACATTTTTCATATTACCTCATCAATCAAAAGGCTACAACGCATAGTAGCATATATACTTCGATTTAAACATAACGCTTTAAAAAATACTCCAAAGTTAACAAACAATTTAACTGTTCAAGAATTAGATAAGGCTCTAATTTGCCTGATCAAAATTGCTCAAAAAGATGTTTTCTCTACGGAAATTGCTATCCTAATGAAAAACAAAACTTTGAAGAATAACAGTAATATCATATCGTTGAACCCATTCTTAGACAAAAACGAAGTTTTGAGGGTTGGGGGTAGAGTGAAACATGCAGCTAACATAACATTTTCACAAAAACACCCTATTATATTACCAAAAAAGCATATACTAACCGAACTTATCATACGGAATGAACATTATAGACAATTACATGCAGGCACACAAGCATTATTATCATCTTTGCGTACCAGATATTGGATTATTTCTGGCAAAAATATGATCAAGGGCGTGTTAAGAAAGTGTATTGTATGTTTTCGGACAAAACCAAACGAACTAAAACCTTTTATGGGAGACTTACCTGAAGAACGTGTCACTCCTTCACGTCCATTTCTACATACAGGAATTGATTACGCTGGCCCATTTAGCATGAAAACTAGTAAACTAAGAAATGCAAAAATTGTGAAAGTATATCTGTGCATATTTGTGTGTTTCAGCACTAAGGCAAGTCATTTAGAGTTAGTTGTCGACCTGTCGACGGAAGCATTTCTGAACTGTCTCAAGCGATTCATAGGCAGACGTGGTAAGCCAATCAAGCTATATTCAGACAATGCAACCAATTTTAGAGGAGCTGATAATTCACTCCAAGAGTTTGTATCTTATATAAATCAACCAAATGTTCAGTCCAAAATCATTGATTTCGCGACTTCAGAGTCAATATCCTGGAAATTTATCCCAGCGAAATCTCCTCATATGGGTGGAATCTGGGAAGCTGCAGTAAAATCTGCAAAATTTCATTTACGACGTGTAGTCGGTAATCAAAGTCTAACTTATGAAAATCTTAACACTATTATAATTCAAATTGAGGCTTGTATGAATTCCAGACCGCTCACTCCTATTTCAACAGATCCCAATGATATATCAGCTCTCACACCTGGTCATTTTTTGATCCTTTCTCCTCTTACTTCTATTCCTGAACCAAACTATTATAATTTGAATACCCCAATCAATCATCTTAACGAGTATCAACGGCTAACTAGGACGCTACAATCATTCTGGTCACGTTGGTCAACCGAATACTTAACAGAACTTCAGCAACGCACCAAATGGAAAATCAAGAATCAAGAGATGCTGAAACCTGGTCTGTTGGTACTTATCAAAGACCCTCTCAGTCCTCCAATGAACTGGAAAATGGGACGCATTTTGGAAGTCTTTCCAGGGAGTGATGGTGTAGTGCGAGTGGTATCTTTAAAAACTCCCACTGGCGAAACAAGGCGATCAACTTCAAAAATATGTGTTTTACCGATCTATAATGATGTAGATTCGGTTGTGAATTGATTTTTATGTATATAAATGTTTAAATTTATCTTTTTCTTGAAACTGATAGTTTCAAGGGGGGCGGCATGTTTATGCTAATATTGTAAATTTTTTTTAATTCGAATTTGTTTCTTATGTTATTGTTTCTGTGACAAAATGTAACCATAGCAACATAATAATGACATTACGTTGTTAATCGCGAGCAGCATTAAAAAGTATTTTTTCATAACAATCATATAATTTTATTTCTAATATAAATCAATCAATTATCATTTAAATAACCAATATCTAGAAATCCTACCATCATCAAACAGAAAATTTTGAAAATAAATTTTTTGTTCATGTTGAATTCTGTACGTTTTTGATCATAACATGCCTTTTTTTCTCGAGAACGGTGGCTTCTACAGCTTTTGACCAGGAGAACTTTTTTGTGTAAAAGACATTGGCACTGTGAAATTTGCTTCCAAAATGATTTTTCCAGTGCCGTAAAATTTAGGGGGGTGAAACACTTACGCAACCTTAAAATCTCCACCACTGGCATATCTTAGAACATTAGTTTGGAGCCTTAAAAGTAGCTATTATTAATGTAAAAATCTGTACAAAAGCTGGAGCCAGTAACTCAAACGGTTCTTGAGATATCGCAAAAAAAGTTAGAAAAAACAATTTTTTTGAACGGGCCCATGTTAATAGGAACATTTCTTCTTAGTTTGGTAGTTAACACCCTGTATAACTTTTATATATCTTCTGACTTTTCTTCGCATCTTGATTGGTTTTTGAAAAAAAAAAGAATCCAGTCAATTGCATATCCCTGGATCACACAAGAAACATGGGGAAACATTACTTTTTGGATTTATTTTATTGCTTTTAATTAATAATATGTTAAAACAACAACAAATTAATACTAAATTAAGTATACCTACATTTCTTAACATCTAAGCCATTATACCTAAGGAATTTTATCTTTTTATTTTTCCCCAAGTTTCTTGGTAGGTCCAGGGATGTGCGATATGCAATTAAAAAATTTAAAAAAGTCAGTGGCATACATTTAGTTTCGCAATACCATTGGTGAGGGTGTACCTGCACCCCTGGACGCCACTGGACTTGACAATTTTAATTTACTTGGGGGTAAAGGAGCTCATTATTACTACATTGCCAAAGAAAAAGCAATTTTTTTCAAAAAGTTCAACACCAGGGTAGGTATCTTGAAAACGAAGCATTTGCGGACCCATGTTCATATGAACTTTTAATTTTAAAGCCACTCAAACAATCGGCTGTTAAATTATTTGTACACACTTTATTAACACCCCCTGTATTACCTACCGAAGACCTGACCTCATTCATGACCACCTATTATTATAAGTACTTGGACGGGAATACACCCCTATTTTGTTATTACCTAAGATCACGAAGATGACGTTTTGAAATTTGCTAGGAACTTCGCATATATTCGACTGAGCACACTTTTTGACGAATATGACAGATAATCGAACTTTTGATACAAATAACTTTCAATTTTTAAATGAAATAACCCTATTTATTGATGCATTTTTGGATGAAAAAAATTCTCATTATCCAACACTACCTGATATATTACCTGGGATATTACACAATAAGTGACGTTTCAGATGTCGAACTTGTTTTTATTTATTTTTCAAAATCTAGAAGGCCGTGTCGTGACTATTTTTGACTGTGACTTTTTTTAAATTAAATACTTGGCCATCCTGTATGGTATAATAAAAACTTTCCGTGTTTTCCTGTGTTGTTATTTATATTGAGAACATCTCGGAATTTTTATTAAATTCATGGTCTATTAATAAAATTATAATTAGGCTCTTGTGATAATACACCGTTATTTATTACAGTACTGTTTAACCAGAACACTGTAAATTGCGTGGTACCTACTACACAGAGAACATACAATAAACAGTTGTTCCAACTGTGTTTTTTATTCTACGTTCCATGTATGTTGTACCTATATTTTCAAGTTCCATCTATGTATATAGGTACAAATGTTTCAAACTTGAGGTAGGTAGAGGTTAAGATTACATTTTCCTCAAACCTTATTTAAACGAACAAAAATATTTTTCAAGACCCAAAAGCATGTTCTCTAAGAATTTTGTAAATTCAAGTGAAGACACCATGAATATTTCAGGATTTTTAGTTTTAGGGAAACCTCGAGGGAAACTTAGGTAGGGAAAATAAACCTCAAGTTCAGGCAGGTGTATTAATTTGCAATGAGGGGAAGGGGACGGATCTTTTTAGTAGGTACCCAAGTGTTGTAAGTCAGGAACGACTTTCAACCAACCGTCGCCGGAGGGGTTGCGACGCAACCCTAAATTTACAATTTAACAGAATGAGGGGAATACCCTCTTATTCATTTGTAATAATGCAACATTTTTCTGTGCACAGCATAATGCATTTTTTATTTATTTTACGAATCCAATTTTTCTTTATTGTTAAATAAATGAATACGTTTTGATATTCTGTGATTATTTAAATTATTGTTTTTTTTCTGCGACGGGCTAAAAGTTTGACCTTTTTTCCCCGTTGACAGGTAAAAAAAATGCCTCATTATATGAGCCGCATCTTATCGGGGAAAAAAATGAATTAGCAGGGAAATAAATGAGTACTTATTTCCCCGAAATGGCGGCTTAGGTATAGCTACTATTAACACTCAGATATCATTAAATTTATATCAAATATACGTAAAGGAAAGTTACCTTATTATCCAAATGGCAATTATTAAGGGAATTTTCATAACAATCACTATCCATATTAATAAATTCACTAATTGAGACCTTACAAGAATCTTTGCAAAACTATCTAAGATTTTAATTAAATTATGACGTTTATCGAATTAAATCGTTTCGTTACCAGGCAACGTCGATTACGATAAAAGACAGTTTGAAAGTCCAAGTTTAACATAAATCATTTTTTCGACATAATTTTCAGCTATCTAACTACGTTTTTCGACATTCTAACACCGATATTTCTTCTCGCAGAAAAAAATTGTATATTACACACGAGAAAAAAGTGCGATGTTAGATCTCGATGTGTTTGTCCCCTCCGCTAAGCGTCACTTTTTTCTCTTGTATAATAAATAACTATTAACTTTCACTGATCAAATATTTAAAAATAAACATTTTTTATTTTTTATTTCAACATTTTCAACAATTTTAAAACTTTATATTTTTCTTCTGTCCCGAATCCCTTAATCATAAAAAGTCCTTAACCATAAGTAGTAAAATTCGGTTATTTTGGTGGCAGGTCTATTCAATCTCAGGTCTCCATCAGGAATTAATTCATGTTCTTAACGGGTCTTAAAAAATACGGTGGAGTTCCATCTTGCTTGCTGAGACGTTGGATTAAAAAAAAAATGAATGGTCATCCATCACTTAATGTTAATCTATCACAGCAACGACTGAATCATTGGCTATAATTTATTAACAGTTCAGAGATCATGATTTTTTTCTATTCGTAACTTTTAATATGTAAATATAAATTATAGTATGGGGTGTTCAATAATTAACACGTCCCGAGTAGGCTCTGGAGATGGAAACTTGCATGTGTTTCAACTTGATTTTCTATTAATATGACATAGTAGACTTATTAGTAGACTAGTCTATTCGACTTTCTATGATTGTGATCCGCTGTCGCGGTTACTAACCTGTAACTACGGTTATTTGTTTCGAGTTGTTTCAAAATAACTGTAATTTTACTGCCGGTTTTTAGTCACAAACTAACGGTATTTTATCCCCAATTCTAAATTATTCAGTAGATATGGGTCAAATAGTCGTAAAACAGTGTTTCTCGCACATGAATATTCCAAGTAACGGGGACATAGGAACTGTCACTGCTACCTAGTTATGTTCTCCCAACTCTAGTCCAAGCGCAATGAAATGGATGTAATGGAAACAAAATGACGTTAGTGACATTTCAGCATCATCATTGATTTACTGAAGGTCGTTCATTTTTCAAAGGAAATTAATTAATAAAAATAAAATGCCAAATAAATAACTAAAGTTTGGTTATTTATTTATATTATTCAAATTAAATTAAAAACGCGCACGTAAGAGCGAAAAACTGCTTTAGTTGAAAGTTATTTTCGCAATGGGAGTAATAAGCTGCATGGAATTTGGATGTTCTCTCTATAATCTGAAATAATTATCATGATTGCAGACCCAAGAAAAACTTCTAGTTCCTCATCAAACTCAGTGCTTGGATTTCGGTTGCAATATGTTTGCAAGCTTCTTAGTTAGAAAAGCTGCTCCCTTTTGTCCTTATCCAGTGAAAGTATACCTACTCCGAGACATTCCTGGTACGTAAAATTTTTGTCAATAGTTTTCCCAAAACTTACAGTGTTCACCGAGACTTTTTTGTAGCTTTACCATGGCTTAGAATATCGTCTACGTCAGTTCCCATAGAGTTACAGAACAAGAATTTGTTGGATTATTGGTTTAAAAACTTCCCAAGCCACCGCTTTAGTGAAAGAGATCTGTGAAGATCGACTTATCTGTCGTAATATACCGATACCGTAGCCAGCCAGATTTTGGAAGCTCAAATGTGATTTCTTACTATGCATTTACATGGAGGTTTCGATATTTTGTGCGGACAGTTGTTACAGAGTGCCTTTAGTGGAGTGAGAAACCGTGTATTAAAATGTGTTCAGGAGAATCCTGAAATAAATTAATAATTGTTGATTTTATTTATGTGTTTTATAAAAATGTCGAGAAAGTGAGTGCTAATTTTATTAACGATCTTGAATGTTTTGACAACAACTGTCCCAACCAAACAAAATCAAGAGCTGTCAGTTGTAAACAGCGGATTAAGGTAAGACAAACCTCTTTATGTCAGGACCTACTCCAAAACGGATTTGTTTTCGAACATCCCTTATTATAATCGCGCTAATCCGGCATCAAATTGTACTCTTCAGCGCCGGATATCGAAAATGCCGGACTGACAAAAGGATCTATAATAAAAGGGTTGCTTAGGGCCGGATTACCAAGAGCGCAGAAGTGACAAACGATGATTCGCATCAAAAATCGCCGGATTATAAAGCGGACAAGAGACTTCATTAGAGCCGAATTAGCTTGATTGCTCAAATATGAATAATCTGCTGTAAAAACAACTAAGTACATATAAAGGTTTTCCTTACCTAATGATATAAACGAGGATACAAATTTTCATTACCACACTGGCAAATTGGCCATAATAATAATAGCAGTATACAGTTTTTGGTAATAATCACGTTTCTAAGGTGCGAAAATAAAGTATGATTAATGTCGTAAAGTTTTGGGTGCGTTCAGAATGTGTGTTCAGCAACAAACAACACTTTTTGTGTACAGAGTCATTTTTTTTTTATTGTAGCTAAATTTCACCAGTTTATAGAAGACCTGTTTTAAGGAATAAAAGTTCCCATAAACATATGTCCGGAAAAGCTTGGAAAAAAAAGATACAGGGTGTTGGAAAAAAAATTCCAGTTTTTGGCGCATAATTTGGGCATTTCTCAATTTTTTAATTTTATACGAAGAGGTTATTTTTTATAATTTAGAGCACACAAAACGAAGAAAAACACGGGTGAAAAAATTGATCAGTGGCGTAAAGAGACAGGGATATGACCCCTTTTTCGCTCAACAACTTCTACGCCCATGAACTTACAAGCCCTTACTTATCAGCGTTGAATTCCCTGGAGATTTCTTTCAAGGTATAGGTATAGGTACTTATGAATATTCGAAATTCCCCATAGTTTTTTAGTAAATTGAGCCTAAACTTCATCATACCGCAAAATAAGCTCATTTTTTCGATATAAATTGTTATCTTTGGGTATAAAATAAAATTCTAAAAAACCATTGATTTTGTATTTTTGTATAGCTAAATTAATGGTTTGAGGTGTAGTTTAGACTCAATTTACATACTTAGAAACTATGGGGAATTTCGAATATTCATAAGTACACCTTTTTTTGTAAGAAATAAGAAATCTCCAGGGAATTCAACGCTGATAAGTAAGATCTTGTAAGTCCATGGGCGTAGAAGTTGTTGAGCGAAAAAGGGGTCATATACCTTACCTTGTATCTACGCCACTGATGAATTTTTTCACCCTATTTTTTTCTTCGTTTTGTATAATCTAAATGATAATAAATAACCTCTTGATATAAAATTAAAATATTGAGAAACGCCCAAGTTATGCGGCGAAAACTAAAAAAAATCCAACACCCTGTATACCTACAGGTTTTTATTAATTAAATTGACCCTTACACCTACCTAATTAAATGACTATTGTGAATCATAATATTATACATAATTAATAATAATTATTACCGAGACGTTCTCGAGCATCATAATTATCAGTGCGCTCGTTGGCGAAAAGTTTTTATGGATCCTGTATCAGCAATAAGTGCCTGATGCAGTTTGTAATGTAAATAAACTTTTTATTTCTAATGAAACTTTCCGCTTTTGTTAAATTAACACAATTCACATAATATTTTCGGTCGACAAACACTAGCAGTAAGTGCTAATAATAGTGTTAGTTTACACAATAGTCTGATAAACAATACCAACCAAAAAACCGCAACTTCACTTGAACCTCAGGAAATAACAGCAAACCGTGTTTTCACTGTATTCTCTGAGGACACCGAGGATCCGCGGAATCAAAAGAAAATCGAAAATCGTATACAGAAAACATAAGAGCCTCACTTACAGTCAATTTTTGCACCGCCAGTACGTTTTCCGAGGTTGGTCTAACTAAAGAATTAGGTACATCAAAATAATAACAAAAATTAGACGCCGATATTAACATTTGAAGACCACACAGCAAAAACGATGGAAGTCACTTTTCTATAATTTTGCATAAAATTAAATTTTAAGTTCAAAACATGTTTTGAGGATCATAGAATTGAGATTAGAAGTAGAATTTTTTGGTCAACAAGAAATCATACATCAGTCAAGAAAATAAAAGTATTCATAGACTTCCATGACTTTCCGATTTTCTCAATTTTTTATTTTTCTTCAAACACAACAGAAAAAAAATTACAAAAACGATGTATGTTATTAAAAAATAGCAAAAATGATGAAGGTTGAAATAAGGATATATTATTCTTGACTCGTAAACTATGACATTGTATTGTTATTGTACAACTAAATTATTGGTTCATTTTTTCTTCACAATTTCCTTGCAGTTTGTTTTTTATCGGCAGCTTTCTCAACTCTTGATTTCTTCTTTTTTGATAACTCTTTCTTTTTTACTTTATGAGGAAGATTCTCAAAGAAGTTTTTGGCAGCATCGTCGCAAAACTGTTTCAGCTGTTGCAAATCTTCCCACTTTTCCAGACTGATTGGCAAAAAATCTAACTGGCTACAAGACCAGCTAAGTAATAGTTTTGTTCATCTCTGCTCGCCGTGGCATTAAATTCCCTAATAATGGTAGGTATTTCTTTCCAAGACTCCAATAACTTGGAAGCATTTGTACCTGGAGCATTTACAATCTGGTCCTAATTCGTGTGTACTCAACCTTAATTGTTTCATAACATCACATACTCTTCCACTCTTTTTTCTCTTCTTTCATCCCTCATTTAATTTTTGCGCTGTACTTCCATCACTGCTTTCATCACTTAAAGTTTCCATTTTCTTCTCCATCATCAGCTTCAAAAATACACTAACCAGGAGGAAAAAGTACACAATAAATATATATTGTTTTTTTTTTTAATGGAATGCTCCATGTTATTGCATTTACTCCAAAACTAATGAAACTGAGCGAAAAGGTTCCAATTACTCTGTAGTAAATTCGAAGACTATTCTCGAAGATTTGCACTCAGTGGTAAGATCTAAAAAATTCGATTCAACCATGAACTTTGGTCTCAGATGATCAGAATTTTTTTTGTAGCTTTCCACATCTATAAGATTCATATTAGGAATGTAAATCTTTGATTACCTAGGTACTGACTCCCAACCCACCTATTTATAATATTTGTGAAAGTATAAAACCGAGTATGAAACATTACAATCCTCTTAATTGACTTTTATAGTTATCTTTGACAAATAACATAAATGTATAAAAACACGTTCAAAACCATACATATTCATATTACCCTCGATATTACCTATGTTTGTGCTTTTTGAAATTTGTAATGTGTCACTGAAATCCGAAGATAAAACATGATTCATCGAGCAAGATGATTGCAATGTCATGCCAATTTCCTGCAATGTTGCCGATTCAGACTTAAAACAACGTCATTTATTTTAAGACCAACGTTCCAGACTAACGGTCACTCACACCTTTGGAGTTTCTATTGAAGTTCAAACAATCTGGAATTCCTAAACATCACTGAAAGGTAGGTATCTCGGGTATTAGAAGTTGTAAGTAGGTAGCAAAGGCCTACCTACTTACTGAAAAATATTATAAATAAAATAAAGTAAAATAAAAAATTAAGGAGTCAGTCGACGTGGTACATTTGAAGTTGCCAATAGTAGCTGTCGCATTACCTTTTTGGTTTCGGGAATAAGACAGTTCAGTTCAGAATGTCTTTTTTTGTGTTCTGTTCTTTTTTACAAAAAAAAAAAAACAATTTTTCTAAGCATTTTTGTGAAATATCGTTTTGAAATTTCGTATGCCGCATATACCTACTCAATAAGAGGCACTTTTTGACAGATAAGTGATAGGTACCCCCGCTTTTCCGGAAATGAAACTTTTTCGCTTTTTCCGAAACTTATAATTATTAAATAGGGCACCTGTATATTATTGCATTTTCATACTGCCAGGGAAAATTCAAGAAGAATGGTTTTTATATTTCGAGCTCGATTTGGGGCTTAAATCGAGCAGTTTATGAGTTTGATTGAATTTTCTCGATTAATATATAAATGCAACAGGTAATATAGTGTGTCCCAGGAGAGCGAATTTATGTACCAATGACAAAAAATTTCGAGCTGCAATCTCACCAGTTGGCGTCACGTCCAGGCCTGCTTGATTAGATAATGACTTTTAATTTTACCATATTTTCATGTAATAAATCAAGCATGCCTTGGCAGGAGCATTCTTTTTGTTTTCTGTGGAGGTAAAATACCTCTTCTGGACGAAATAACAAAAAATTTTATTTAAAAAAGTTGCTCGGAATTCAAAATTATGCATTCATGCCACATTTCATATCCATCAGCCTACTTTGATTTTTTTTTTACATTTTTTTGCAATTTTTACTTTTTTTTAGTTTTGTAATTATTGATCTCCCTTTTCTAAAATATGAAAATACCTTTTGGTTCAAATGCTATAGTAATATTGGCGTTGCCGTTTTCTACAATATGTATCCCAAACGAATGTTATTAATAATCCTAAGAGTAATTAAAATAATGCCATGGAAACTCAAGTTTTAGACTTTAGACTTTATCACAGAGCATATTTTTTGATGGTTGTTATTATTAATAGCCTAGTAAATCAAGTTTGGTCTTCAAATGTTATTTCCAAAAGACTTTTTTCCAACATAAATGTTTTTTTTACTGGATTTTCTGGCAGAAAATTAAACAAAAAGTATAGGTACCGATTGTTTTGAAATTCGGCATGCTTGCATAATTTTGATTTCTCAGCCACTTTTTTCACATGTAATACCACTAGAGGTCAAATTATTTCCGGAAATTTTTTCGAGCTCACGAATATTTTGAAAATTATCGCGAGCCGAAGGCGAGGGATAATTTTCTTAAAATATCCGTAAGCGAGAACAAAATTTCCTGGTATAATTTGATTTCGAGTAGCATTTGGAAAGAAAATTTCACAACAAAATTAGTTTTGAATAGAAAAATTACAATTTAATTGTTAAATAAAAATATGACGTGACGATGTAACATGGCGGCGTAACATGATCACGTGACAACGCCAAACTGACGTTTAATTACTAAATTAGGTAAATTAGGTTTCTTCAGATCATTTTTTGGATAGTGAATCGTGATTTCATACGTGGTAATACGCGAAAACATCACTTTAATATTAAATTTTAATAGAAACTTTAACAAAACGCATTTGGTTGATTATCAATAACAGCAACAGTCAACAGTTGACGTTTATAAAGTTCCGGGTTGTCACTTTTAAACGTCAAAAAATTTCCACTATAATGCCCTCCAGCTTGCCGCAGCAGGAGAAAATTTCCGATATAATACACAAATAACCATGGCAACGGTAAGCAATGCTCGGACTTTATCGGATGAAAATTGATGGCGTGAAATTTTCAAGTAAATTTTTCGATATATCCTGCAGAAAAGGTACTTTACCTTACCTACACAAAAAACAAAAATAATGATCCTGTCAAGGCATGCTTGATTTATTAAACATGAAAATATGGTAAAATTTATTATCTAATCAAGCAGACCTGGACGCCAAATGGCGAGATTCCAACTAGATTTTTTTTAATTTATACCCATAAATTCGCTCATCCTGCGACACATTGTAGGTATACATAAAAGGTGCCCCATTTAATAATTGAAAGTTGTTTATCACTTCTGGCCTTCCGGAAAAACCAGAAGTAGGAAGCATGTCACTTATCTGTCAAAAAGGGCGTCTTAGCGAATGTATGCGCGAGTGTATGCGGCATACAAAATTTAAAAAAAATATATGAAAAAACTATCATAAGAAACTTTACGTAGGTAGGTACTGACGTGCAAATAATTTCAAATTATTAGTTAAAATAATTAATTGTGGACCTCATTTGACGTGTCATAATGACAACCAGTGTGACATGACGATCTTTGTGACAGCAGCCCCTCCCTCTTTACTACGCTTTGTCAATTTGACACCATGCTATGAGCAATAATTTTTTTGATAGGTAGGTATGACTTCAATGTTAGAACTGACATGTCTGTCAAAATAGATTTTTACATGTTCATTACCTAGTTTTGGCCTGTTCTTGCAGCCCTTTACTAAGTTCCATTATGTAAATATTTTCCAATCTGATAATTCATGTTTGTTCTTTCCAGAGATTAATAACTTGTCATGTTTCAGTCAAGATCTTTTCTATCAAAAAATAAAAATAAAAATGTCATTTGTCAAAATTATTCTAGATATGACATCACTGTCACTGCTATAACCTATTTCACATAACCTTCCAAAGGTTTATAGGTATTATTAATAAATAAATTACATAAATTATGACAAATTAAATTAATGATCTTTAATGCGGTATACTAAATTAACCTCACCACTTACACCTTTTGACATCTTGACCTAAACCACAGAATAGATACCTACAATTGTATCTTATTCTGTGCCTAAACTGCCTTTTTGTTCTTGAACAATAATTTTTTGAAAAACAATTCAGTTTTCTTTACATGACAATCATGACATGCAGGAAACTGTCACCTACAATTTGTAATTCTGGCTGTTACTGTTACTTACCAAGTCCCATTTTGCGAAACAGCACTTCAGCTTCCATTGCATCAATCTTAGGCGCTTTTTCGGGAATAACCGCTTTTTTAATATCACCAATTATTTCCTTCACAGGTTCTGGAAGTTTAGTTTCAGGCTTCGAGTCTTCTTTCAACTTCTCGTGTTTTGGCTCTTCAGCAGGCGATGGCTTCGATGGTTTGGCAGATGGGATGGGATCAAAAGTGGTTGCATCGAAATCCGCTTTACCGAAATCACTGGCAGCGGCAGGAAGGCTCTTTTTCGGAAGTTCCGGTTCAAAATCATCAAAATCTTTAAAAGTAGCAGTACTACCCTCTTTCGAGTTGTCGACCAATTTCGATTCGCTCTTCTTATTAGGACTATCGTCGGACTTACTTAGCTTAAAGAAATCGTTCTCGTTCGCGTCCGGTTCGGTGTCTAAATAATGATCCCCTAAACCGCTGCTCAAATTTTTACTTTCAACTAACTCACGTTCATTGTCGATGAAATTTTGACTTGGACTTCTCGTTGCTTTATCATCACCAGGAGACTCCTTATTATTCTGTTTCGAAGAGACGAACGATTCCAGGTCGGAGAATTTCTCCAGCTGATCGTCAGGATTCAGAGGATCCGGCATGCTGTCACCCATTTCGTATAGATTGGTGTCTGTTTTACCACCAACACCAACACCAAAGTCAGCCTGGCCACTGGTCTTGTTGCCGAGGGGATCAAAAGGGCTGATATCGTCGTCGGTAAACTTGTGCACTGCAGTTGCTGTTGCTGATTTTCCCTCCCCTCTCGTATTGATCAAACCGTGAACGTCACGTGCTAACGGTTCCGTGTTAAAATCCCCAAGTAAATCACCCACGCCCACGATATTCTCCCTGTGCTCCGTCAATGGGGAACTGTCGTGACTCAGGTGTTCGAAATCGTCCAAAGAGTCCAATTCACGTCGGATGAACTGTTTCGTTGCACTGACATCATCTCCAAATTTGCCCTCTTCCGGTTTGTAGTCATGTTTATCCATATTTAGCGAGCAGTTTTTTTTTCACTGGAATTTATCACAATAATAATGAAATAAATGCACTTGTAATTTTAGCACCTCACCGGTATGGACTTGAAACGTCAACGTGTGTTTATGTTGTTGTGTGCGATTGCCGATTCTCGCAGCTCTTCCGTTGTTGCGGTGCAGTGGTGGGCGACGATGTAAGTGGGGGAAGCCGTCTGCCGTCTACACTGTCTGGTGCCGGTGTAAATGTAAAATGCATGGGCGTTACATCGTCTTTCGGAAAGGCATCTTTCATAATATAATGAAAATAAAACGGAACCGAGGCCTTTACCCTTTTGATTTTATGATATTACGCTCGTATTCCCACCCTCATCAATATCAGTACTCTGTTTGTCCATTTTGAGTTTGACACTTTTATCTAATTTCCCATCGCCCATCCCTCTGTATTGTATACATTCTATTAAAAAAATAATAAAGTGGGAATTTTCTTATTAAAAAAAGGGAATCCGTTCTTACTTAGGTATATACTGCGGCCAACTAAGAGATACCTACCTGCCCAAGTATATACCTACTTAGTAATAATTGGGAATAAATGTGCCTTTATTTTATAATCCAGGTAGGCACACCCTTAATAAAATAACAAAAATAAGAGACATATGCGGCCTTGTTTTCGTCAAGTCGGCGCAGTGACGTCACCGGATCTCATCAGTGCGGGAAATTTGATTTGCATCTAGGTATTTGTGCATGGAAAAATTTAGATTTTGAAGACTTTTCTTCAAGTGTTTATTAAATTGTACCTACATATATACAGGTGTCCCAAAACTCAACGTCATCCCTTGAAGGGCTGATAGGCCAACTCATGACTGACCAGAATATCATGAGATGATCTCAGTAAAAAATTGTTTATTTTCGAGATAATGGGACTTTTATGAAAAAAAAAACAAAACTTTTCAACCGGGCAAAAAAATTAATAATTTTCCTAAAAGGTACGGCACCAGAATATTTCTTCGGCACTCGATCATTAATGGGGCTATTCAGCATTGCGTAACAAAATTAAGAATGTAAGAATATAAAATTTTGTAACTGTGACACTCGAAAAACAGATCTAAGGTACCGATTTTCACAAAATTCATAAATGTTCCATTATCTCGAAAATAAACAATTTTTTAAGGAGATCATCTTATGATATTCTAGTCAGTGAGTTGGCCTATCAGCCCTTCAATGGTTGACGTTCAGTTTTGGGACAGCTGTATGCGCTTATTTAGCAAAGCAGTTTGTATGAAGCATTCTCACTCTAAGGATTAAAGTAAGTACTTTAATTACCTTGTAGGACGGGATAAAATAATACGGTAATAAATATCTGGCAAATAATGAATAAAGAATGTGAACTTACCTTTCTTGATTTGTCGACTCGATTAAGGTTTTGTTAACCAAAACAGGACTATTTCGGTTTACCTACTAACTAATCCTCGATTTTTTCAGGAGATTTTCGGTTGGAATTGATCCAGAATTAATCTGCCGGCATCTCTTATCCCTGTATATCCTAAAAGTTCATGCTTAAAATTTTTTGACCACGCTTTGGCATTTACCGTGTTTATTTCATCTTGATGAGGACACACATGCTGCCCATAATTTTGATAACACTGGAGACTTAGAAAACGAAAAAACATCACATTATCGGTATTAGTGCTATATTTCACTCAATTATCGCTATTACAAATTGTACACAGTACACATGTATTGTTCAGCAGTTCTTGCGATCCAATAATAATGCAAAATAAACTAATTAAAATACCATACTTCCTAAATTCAATGCTATTCACACAGACCGAATGAGAAAGTGACAGTTGGAGATCCTGTGACGTCATAAAATGTAACACATAGAGGGGGAGCTTGCACAAATATCTTTTAAAGCTTATTTGTATCATGGGGAACATGCTCAACATAAACCATTTCTTATTGGTTTCAATATTCAGGTAGGCACTTAGGTAACCATCAACCAGTGAATAGATACAATTTTATTATTCTGTGCCCATCAACTAAGAAGCCTTTACGTTGAGCATAAAATGTGTGTGCCTTTGGTATGGATCCTGAATTTACTGGGCACTTTTATTACTTCTTTATTTTTTGTTCTTTTCTCTCTATCTTCATATTTTATTGGCTCTAGCATAGTTACATGTGAGTATTTTAATGGAATACCTATCAGCTGAATTACAAACTTGTGTGTACCTCCCTCTATGAATGGATCGTTGTAATTTATGTTTGTATACACGGAAACGGGGGGTGGTCGGTGGCTTGTAGTTCACGCTACCAAGTTGTTGCGGCTGCCACCGACTGGGTTCAAATCCCAGTCTCGGCATGAATATTTGCGTTTGTCTATTCAACTATTTATCTAGAAAACATGCATCTGGGTAGAATGAGCCAATTCTCGAAGCCCAAAATTACCGGAGTTAAGGGACTCCGGTCTTATCTACATAGTCAAGACGGACGCTCCCTCCTTTTTATTACAAAGAGTGAATATTTCATCAATATTTTGACAATAAAATGACAACCTTTCAAAAATATGGTAAGTACATAATTATTATAATAGAATATTTTAAACTACAGTGACTATAAATACTAACAGTGTGGACAATAGAGAGGCTAATTAAGCTCCTACCACCCACTATATTGCATGGGATCCTGCACTAGGATCCTTGTTATACTCACTGCTGTAGTGTTTTCGCTGTTATCTTTCCAATGAAAGTGAATACAGTAAAAACATCTGTAATGTGATATTCCTATATCTATATCCCATATACCTACTATTATATTAAATCTTATCTTATCAAAGGAAAAAAACTCATTGGAGCATTGTTGAAAGTTATTTGGTTCTATATGGTTAAGATTTTTTTACAGCAATTCCCAACAGTCCCAACTAGGGTCGGAAATAGGTCTTACCTGTTCCTGGTCTAATAAACACGTGCAAGGTTACCACACTGAGCTGTCAGTCTTGACTATTATAATAATTTATAAATATGAGGAATACCTAAATATATATATTTTTTTAATTCTCATTTCTCGAAACTGTGATCACTTTCTAATAACACTAGAGAGTTTTTGTTACAGTTCTGTTACTCTTGCATCGTACTTTAATTTTTACTTATGGCATATCAGCTGTGCTGTAGAAAATAAAGATGATTATTCCAAAACCCTTCAGCTGATCTTGTTTATTTTCCCTAACGTGTTCTACTATGAAGCTAATCCCCAACAGCAGGGGAATCTCTTGGATTGTTCTGAGCTCTCAATAAAAACAAAAAAAAAACTCTTTTGCAGTTTGTGGCTGCGGTTAAACTCTCTTTTTTTAATTATAACCCCTGAACAGAGTAACATCAAAATATTGGTCTGATATTGTTGAAAATAAATTCTACCCCCTTTTAGAAGAGGTTATTACCGATAAAAAATAAAAGATCATTGAAAACATTCATCATGTTTTCAAAATTTGCAATTTAAAATCAGTAATAACTATCTGACAGATTTTTAATTACATTTGTGTGCAACCGGCCCAAAGGGTTGCACAGCTGTCTCTGCTTGTTGCACATTACAGATCTTGTTCACCATCAGAGTAAACTTCAAACAATAATATTCTACCAAAGTCACTGATTATTAATTTTAATTGGCACTATTACTTCGATTAGATAAACTTAAATATCTTGAAGCTT
Source organism: Malachius bipustulatus (assembly GCA_910589415.1). Classification (NCBI taxonomy): domain Eukaryota; kingdom Metazoa; phylum Arthropoda; class Insecta; order Coleoptera; family Melyridae; genus Malachius; species Malachius bipustulatus. The sequence continues at coordinate 34,683,712 of OU342634.1, read as the reverse complement.
CAAAAGCCTTGACGGCTCAAGTTTGCAGAAAATGCTGTTTACACTGTTGTCACATACTGTAGTACTCCTCACTCTGCACTTTTCACTCTCACTCGGAGTTGCACCTCTTGAAAACTATTGTGAGCGACACTTGCAGGGTTTTAAATGTTTGTATAATATTTACATTTCCTCATGTATGAGAGGTTTAGTAATTTTTGGCACAAATTGAAATATTTTCATTAGAAATTGTATTGCAGTTTGGGTATTGAGATTGATAATCACAAAAAAAATCAAGAATAACTGGGCCCTTTGAATAAATTATTATTATTATTATAACTTGAATAATTAATGTAAGGGCAATTATTTTTTACATCAATACAGTCTATTATAGTATAAATGAAGAATATCTTCATCATATTTTCAAAAATATGATTAAATGCGATTTTATTGAACCTTCTGTCCATAATTGATTGGTTTTTCGGTTCATGAAAATGAAAACTCAGATCATACTGGCTTCAAAGAAACGTTTCGAGGCCAATCATTACCTTTTGTGTTCACTCTTGTATTGCTGGTTATATTACAATTTCAAAAAATTTTGTCATTAAAAAATGGCAAGAGTTTGAGATTCACATTTCACAGGGTGTTGTGGTTTTTTGTTGTATTTCATGGTTTGTTGTATTGGCTTCGTCTATTTCATTTATTGTATCTTTGTCATTAGAATGTTGAGTGGATCTTTTTATACTTTCATCAATTTTCATATTTTCAAACTTTTCTTTCCTACAACAGAAAATTTTATCTCGATAAGTTTGAAAAGATACAAGCACCTACATTTGAGTAGAATAAAAAATTTCAATTTGTGTCCAACTTTCTGCCAGATCCTGGATTTTTATGAATATTTTATAGGTGTGAGGCTTTTTGAGCATTGTTCATCAACTGCACTGATTTTTTATGCTCAATTTTTGACTGGTCCAAAAGTAACATTATTTAGTATACTACTAATATTGTATTTCAACATCAATTACATACAGGTATTTATTTATTCTATATAAGTATGTTGCAAAACAGAGTTGAAGCAAAAAAAGAAATAGAAAACCATAATCCATTATTCAGACTAATTACAATTTATATTTATATATTTTTTAAATAATTACTCTTTCAATAAGCTGTTCAGATCTCTTACACACTGTGGGTGTCTAATTTTTGAATATCTCTACGAGAATACTTGCCTAGTCAAAAATACAAAGCTAGCGCTAATGTAACTTTTACAACACTTAAAAACAGATTTCGTTTGGCCTGTACACTCATAATTATGACACTCCTATATTGACAGTTGTAAGATATCTGAACAGGTAATATATTGCAAGGGTCATATCGTATTTGCATAAAAGGAAAAATCTCTTCTCAAAATTTGGTCACAACTTCTTTCAACAGTATCACTAAAAAGGTCAGCACTCTATTGCTTAAACAGTAGTACTCGACTTAAAGCATAATTAAGGACTAAAAATTGTACATCTTCGGTGAAAGCTGACAACAGAATAACTTCTAACAACTTTGAAAATCATACAAAAAGTCACAGTACTCTTAAGTTGCTTTATAATTTTTTTTATCCTATAAGAATTAAACATTAATTTATTAATTTAATTAGTATCGATTTAATTCAAATGGAATCCTTTTTCTTTCGTGGCGGCTAAGAGTCTTTGTCTAAGTATCTCCTCGGTTGGATAGTCGGGCAGCTTGAGATAATGGACACAAGTGTTTACCGAGGGATAGGAACCCTCGCCTGCATCCACCTTCCGTACAATTGTCAAGCGGGGGTAGAGGTTAGCCAGGCCTCCCGGGGGCAGTGAACTACATCCGGTTGTAAACTGCAAGAACGACTTCCTCTCTTCCGGGGACATCTCCACCAGGACATTCACAAAACGCACAAATCCTGGGCTGTAATTTAAAGAAAAAAGATGAAACAGTGCAACTAAATAGTGCATACATTAACAAACTTCAAGATAGAAACCACTTCCTAAGAGTATGTCTTGACAAACTGTTATTATTTGAAGGTAATTTTAATGTGACAACACATAAATAAACAAAATATCAGATAAAAAGCCATAATTCATGAAAGATCCACAAATCTCCTTTGTTTCAGTGCAGTAATTGTTCAAAAGAGTAAGCAGCAACCAGAACTACTGGGAAAAAATTCAAAAAATGAACCAACCAGAAAAAAAATGTCTCTTCTGGTTACAATTACTGAATTTTTTTGTCAGAATACATACTAAGCTGCCTACTTACAATGTCCGAAATTGTAAAAGTAGGATTAATTTGACTGTTTTCTTTTGTAATGTGCAAAATAAATAATTCAAAAATTTATAAATAAATACTGTGCAATAAATTTCATACCTGTCTTTTGTGTATCCCAATTTCGGTTCAGTGAAATTGATGAGATCTTCTTTGGTCCATTGAGGGTTCTGATCGCCGCACAACATAATGCACATCTCCTGAGGACTGAACGCGGCCAGCTTCTCCATGGGAAACACTTTCGAAAAACCTTTGTAAAATGCATCTAACTGCCTAGCGATACCCTTATCTAAACAGAACGCCAGAGTCAGTTCCACGTACTCGTCCACATTATCTATATTCACTTCGATATCCGCACCGTTGGGGATCAGATCGACAGAGGAAAAGTCAAACACACTAGAACTGGGCGAATAAGTGAACGTCAGCGCCAGATCTTCCAGCATCACCGCTCCGCCCGCGTGACTCAGACACAGGTTCTGTATTTGGTGGGATTTCGATTCCGGCGACAAGGAATGATCCTGCATGATCTTCTGCTTCTGCTTAACCAGTTCCTGGATCTGCTTGAAGAAACCGGCTCTGATCGTATCGATATCGTTGAGATCTTCCTCGTTCAATATATTATGATACCACGACTTCCTCTCTTCAAATATCACTTTCGGAGGATCTAATTCCAGTTCTTTCTCGCTCTCCTCGGAAATCAAACTCGATGTCATGATGTCTTCGTCGATCTTTTTAATCGTAGTGAACCCGATCCTCTCGTTAACGGTGTTTTGTATCTCACCGTGACACATCAGTTTCAGGAAACTGTGCGAGAGCGGAAAATCTACCAGACGGTTATCCTGAAGCACCTTCGCTAGGAACACACCTAGAAACCAGAAATACTCAACGGCCTTATCACATATTTCAGAATTTTGCGGGAGGGGCGCCGGGAAGAGACCGGCAGGCCTCCTGACGTAGTAACCGGGCGGTTTAATACCCTCGCCCAGGTCCATGCAGGACGTATCGATGTTGTCATCATCACAGATCCACATTGCAAGGTCTCTCCTTTGCAATTCGGCGGCCACCAGAGCATAGAATTCCAGGGTGGGGCCCAAACCTGTTCCTTCTTCATCGGCAAATTCCACTTCCAGGATGGATTTACGATCACAGTGAACTTTCATCACCTGCATCGCCCATTCTAGCAAGGTTTCACCTGAAAAAGAGCAACCTATTTGAACACATCGACTCACTAAGGCAAAAACAGACATTGTGAGAAAAGCTTTATGATGTTAAATAATTAAATAAATAATGATAATCACCTCTAGGAACTTTAACCCTCTCATGCTTCAACCTGCCAACCCTGAATTCATGGGGGTCGTCCCTTCTGGGACTCAGGCCAGGCGTTCTCTGTCGTTCCATGGTCACGTCTCTTTGCGTCTGCAGCCAGACGATGCTCCTCGAAGCCCCGAAAGCGGTACAGTTGAAATAGAGCTGCCTAGTCTCGAACGGGAACAGGAAGGGACACGAATGGTTCAACTCCTCGCACCAGGCCGGTAAACTGGCGCTCGACAGTACCAGCGGATCCTGGATCTGCTGGAGAAGCTTGTTTGTGAGCTTCTTGCAGAGGTAATGGTCTGGCGGCAGATCGGCGTCCACCTGGGCGAAGCTGTCCTTGGAACAAGCCAACTTGGAGGTGGTTATGACGAACAAATGACGCAGCAGTTGAAGGACGTCTTCGACTGTGCAGGTTGAGATCGACGGGGTGCCCGGAATCGGTGTAGAGGGCGAAAGGGTAGTTCCGGCGATGGAACTACTGCGGGAGCCGGTGTAGAGTGTCACTACGGGAGTCGCACGACCTTCTTCGCCGTCAAATTTGTCCTCATCTTTGATTTCTCTGTAGATTATGCTGAAACGAGTAATTATAATTTTAGCTAGAAGAGCCAGTTTCATAGTTTGGGGTTTATTCAATTTCTTGGAAAAGGTGCCCTGAAATTGTGATATTACTGGCTAACTAATATCAACACAATTTTTGTTCACAAGAAAACTTTTTTTATAGCGAGCTCTCCATGTGTGATAACTGACTTATCAACGAATAGTGAAAATTTCAACATGTTAGAAGTAAATCCTTCCCTTCATCCAGAGTATTAGAAAAGGAACAATATTGATTCTTCAAAGCTTTCTAAAAAGAATCTTTAATAGAAAACTAATCTCATGATTTGAATAAAATAATTTGAAACTAGAAAGATCACTTACACATAAGTGGGTTCCCAGATTCTTCTCAATTTCTCCTGCTTAGATCCAAATTCGGCCAACTGCATCAGTTCTTGCACGGCCCTGAAAATGGTCCATGTAGGGTCGTTCAATTCTACCTCTACATCGACTACTCCCGGCATATTCGGGCCGCGTAATACCAACTGGAGCTTCGGTTGGGGGATTAGTTCGTGTTCCGAACTTGTCCTGCATTCCTCTTGTCCTGGCGCTGGGACTTCCAAGTCTAATACAAAAATAAAGAGCATGAAAATAATTTTTCATCACACTTCAGACACAGAGATTTTTTGAGACAGCCCCATAGTAGATAAAGAAGAAGAAGTGGTTGGTTAATTATTTTGAGGTTACTTACCAGTTGTTTGATTAACATTAGTCCTTCCCGGTCTGGGATCGAACGCAGGTATCAAAGCTGAAAACTGCCTCTTCAGAACAAACTCATCATCCCACGATCTCCTCTTGGTAGGTCTCGTCTCGAATCCCTCTTCCTCCATAAAAGTGAGCAGATTTCTAGTGACCATAACTTCCTCGTAATCGGCATCGTCTTCGTTCTCATCGTCATCGTTATCGTCGTCCTCTCCCATTTCTTCATCATCATCCAGCTCGGCCAACAGTGTGGGTGCTCTGCACGACTCCAAAAAGTCCTCCAAAGAAACCTGTTCGCTGTCGCTGCTGGTGGACGTCAAACTCATAGTCAGCGCTTGACTCAATCCCTGCACAGCACCGGCTGTGGTAGAAATCCCACCAGCTTGAGCTGTCTGATTGTTACTGGTAGATAAACTAGGATAGCTCTGCGCCGTACTCAATAAACCACTGGGGAAATTGCTGGGGAAATTACTGGACAATGCCAGACGAACCAGTGTCGAAACGGAATTAGGCCCGCGTGGGAACAGAGACCCGGAATTCTGGTTGTTTTGAGCATTGGTGTTTGACATGGTGCTCAAGTTTTTAGCGTTAGTGTTAGCTGCGTTCGCTGTGGTAACAGATCCCAGGGTTCGTCTCCTGGCCAAAGCCGCAAAGGTCTCCAGAAGTCCGGCCGTAGAAGTGGGTTCGATCTGATTGTTGGCTTCAGATGAAGTCAGATTAGGTACGCTGACACTCATAGGATTAACGGCCATGTTATTACTGGTGTTTCTGGCATTATTTGAATTGGTGACGGCGTCCTCTTTGTTCACCGAATCTTTCGACAAGGCATCGAGATCTTTCTTTAGCTGTTTCTTATCTTCGGACTCTTGATTAGGCAATGAAATTCGAACACCGGCATTCAGGGTATTAGATAAAGCGCTGATAGCTTGTTGACTAGTTTGACCTAAATTTAACGCAGACTGGAGAAGCTCTCCCGATAAGAAGTTGTTCGTTGTGTTCAGTAACATGTCAGCACCTTCTCGGATTTTATCTAAGGCTTCGGCAGCTGCGGCCTGACTACTGGAAATCTTGCAGCTCCTGTTTGAATGGGACGATTTGTTAAGATTCGATGAGGAATTACTGCTAACGATTGCAGATTTCTGCGATTCAGAAGAATTGGGATGATCATCGTAAAGCTGCCTCCTTGTTGCATTCGACTGTCCACCAGATTTATTGTCTGAGAGAGTTAAACTTTCTACAATAGTGACCAGTTCGGTGGAATTATTAATGGCGGACAGATCTTGATGGGGGTCCCTTAAGGGATGAACGACAACCGACAACTCAGAATCGGTACTGGCGGCTTGAGATTCGTTAGTTACAGCTACAAGCGCTTCATTTCTAGCCATCGATAAGACGCTCTCGGCTATTGTTTCTGCTGCCTGTTTAGCTGCCAGGTTGTCAGCGGAAGCAGCCTGCTCCGTCGAAGCTACAGAATTCTTTACATCGGTCGCTTCCGGTAAACTAGGGGTTGAACTGCTCTTCCTGCTAGTCAACACGCTCTGCTTTTCCTTCGATTCCTTCAATTTGCTGTTAACTCCTTTCGAAGAACACATTGCAGCTTCCACGTCAAAACCGGGAGCTAGTTTCAGATCGTATTTACCCTCGGCTCCCATTCTGTAAGAGTTCGAACCACCATGATCCCAAGTGACGTCGATCCAACCGCTGTGAAGTTCACCGGTGACGGTTCCTTCACCCGCCGGATTTCCATCCTGGTCTCTCCATTTCCAGTCAATTCCCCTTACCACTCTAGCACCGATGGTCATGTGTTTTAATAGCTGACTTTTAAGAAGGCGTCTTTGTTTCCTCAAGTGCGCTTCTGCTTCTTTAGCTGCTTTCCCTAGATCCTCGCATACGGATATCACTTGACCGTAGATTTCAAATCCAGATAGACTGAGATAATGAGTTTGACCTGAAGCGTTTTTACCAGCCTGTTGTATGCGAACGTGTCGCCAGCCTTGATATTCTTCAGAGGATGTTTCCAGTCCCCATGTGTTAGTAGAGCCGGGTTCATTTAACGAAGTATCATCTGTGTGGGTGTATAAAGTGATCCACGTAAGACCATCACGGGACATTTGAAAGTACCAGTTTCTCAAAGCAGACCTTCCGTAACCTCTGGCGTGTCTCAATGTGTAGGCTGTCGGAATTAAATATAGCCCCAAATCGATACTGAACCACGATCGTTTATCATCGTTAGTATGGCAATTCAAAGCAGATGAATCTCTCGATAAAATATCTTCCACTCTTCCGTAAGGTAAATTACGACCGTCAGAACTGGTTACGGTTACCAAACCGTATTGGGCGGGATTCACCCATTCCGAACTGGACTTGCCGTTAGTCCCTATGAAATAAATAATACCGTTCTCATCGAAATCATAATTGTGCTTAAACGACTGATACTTTGGTTCCTTCAGTTTTTTCAAAAACTGGAAAGTATTTCGGTCGTAATCGTACCATTGCTTGGCTACCATCTTCAATAAGTACCTTTCTAACTGCGACACGGTACTTAAAGGTTCCATTTTCAATCCCCGTCCAGTTCGGTCAATCAAAGTACTATCTCCTGCAGCTTTCTCCAGCCTGAACCTCAATTTTCTAGTTAGGATCTGTAAACCGTATCCAGATCCAGGTGTGTCATACAAATAGACCGGCAATTTTTCTATACTCTCCAGAACACCAATCAATTTATGCACTAGGATAGACAAAGAACCGCTGTCTTCATTTTTAATCTTGAAGCACTGCTTGAAAACCTGCACTCTCTGCTTCTGATATTTGTTTACTTTACTCGACCTGAGCCCCTGATCCCAGAAGTTTGTCGAGAGAAGGGAAAGCAACGCTTGAACGAGTCCGGAACTGTGTAGCTCGTACGCACTGACGACTTCGTCCTCCTTCAGGATCTGTGTTAGCTCGTCCAGAGCGTTCCTGAGTATTTCCTTCCACGAATTGCCGCCTTCTCGATTATTGCCGTAAGAGCACTGCTTCTGGCACGCCCTCTCTATCTGAGCGACTATGTTGCCGAGCTTGGCGACTGCACCCCTCGGTTGGGCCTGGGCTGCCCGGAAGTATTGCTCATATACCGTGTGAGCCAGATATTTAATTTTCATCTTTGTGGCTTCGGTTTTTGATCGGAGACGCTTACCGCGCTTGTTGGACCATCCGGCTGAAAATTCGGGACCTGAAAAATTGAATATATAAAATTTATAAAATTGCAACAAAAATTGTTTTGCAATTGCAATAATTCTTTATTTTTAAGTTTTTTTTGTTTTTTCTGATGTTAATAGCTTGTTCAAGAACAATTTGGAGCTTGATTATTCAAATTTATATTTTAATTTCACACCTTACATGATACTGATACATAAAAGTGACATTAAATTGTAATCATTGTCTTTCTTGCTGACTTCTACTTCCCAAGAAAAACGTTATAGCAATTAATTTTTACAATAATTTAGGAACATTTCCCTCTGTGTCAGCTATAGAACTGCAAAAATATCCTACCAAGTTACACCATTCTGATCAATGTTTTGTCTTGTACCCTTCACTAGTATGATATACAATCGGATTAAAACAAGTAGAAAACAGAAATTAAAAAAAATTACCCAGACTAGTTTCTGCAGTAAACGAATGCTTGGTTCCTCGGTTTGATTCGAATATGAACCCAGGCAAGTCTTCCCTCAGTATAGTTGTCTGTTGTTGTCCGTCGCAGTTGTGAATATGGATTTCGGTTTCTTTTCTGGACGTCAGGGACCAGTTTCCCACAACCAGCCGCGTCGAGCCTGGTTTGGATAAGATAGGCGTAGAGGTGATGTTACTTTTAACAGCAGCTCTGGCCCTTTGCAATTTCTCCAGAAATTCACCTCGATTTTCTGCAAAAAACAACAAAGAAAATTATTTCAATTTTCATTTAACAATCAAATTTAAAGGGATTTTATAGCAAATTTATCTACAATTAATTTCAAATAAGCGTTAGAAGCTCCTTTCGTTTAGATCATGAATATATCAAAAGCATCAGTGTGAGTATGTTCAAATACATGTTCAGTTTCTGTATTGTACCTAAAGGTGTACGAAAATAGTTGCCCGAAATTCAGTACCTTCAAAAAATTCAACACTGCAAGAAGCGACACTGAAGAAAAACTGCTAAATAGAATTCTAAAGCAAAAAATCATTGAAATCAAGCCTAACTGAATTTTTTTTAGCTATAAAAGAGTTCTATTGTCACTAAAATTTGCTCACATTTGAGATAAAAACTTGCATAGCTATTCAGGAGCTTTAGTGTAAAGAATAGGTAGGGGGAATTTAAATAATCTTACCTGTAGATACCAGAGGAGTGCACAAAAAATTATAGAGAGGGAGGGGGACAGTGAAGTGAAAGATTACACTTTTTATTTTGTTAACATGGTTTTTTTCTATGACTAATTTTTTTTCTAATTTCATCTATTTTTCCAAGATTGGTATGATTTAAATCACTCGATTTTATACTTAAACCTATGATTAAATTGGAAGAAAAAAAAACAGTTGGCAATGATTGCGATATTGTGAACTGAAGATTAATGAATGCCAGTATGTTCCAATATAAAATAGCATTGGGGAATACACACAAGGGGTTCTTGTGCACTGCTAATTTGAACTTGAGGAATTTCCATATTTCACAATAATAAGGCAAAATATCAAACAGTGGCCCATGGCTAGGGGATCTACCTATTTATGTGAAAAATTTATCAGATTATGGATTAGGTGCATTGCTCACTTATTGCAGTGTTCAGTTAATGACAAATCTCAGTGAGCATTTTGTAAAAATTGTAGAGTGCATACAAAGACTGGTGGCTAGGATTTTAATTTCATCAAATATGTAGTTAGTTGTTATGTTTTGTGTTCATATGCAATAAATGTAGAAACTGAATATGTGCACACCTTAAAAACTTCAAATATGCTCAATATCCGATCTTACCTAAAAAATACTCTGCTTTCATGTCCTGAACACTCGTGGATGTCCATTAAGGCAATAATGAGTGATACGGTAATCTTTTTTATGATAGTTAGGACATAAAATGGGCCCATTCATTTGTAATGTTACAATTTTGGCCTCTGCACCAGTTTTTTGGCCTCAAAGTTTATTAAAACCTCTTTTCTTTTTTCTTTACTACCGAAAAAACTATAAATTTTTAAGAATCCAAAAAAAGGTAATATTACAGTATTTTGTAACTTTGTTGTAACATGACAAATGTTCTGACCCTATTCATGGTTTATTTTTTAAATACACTCATGACCTAACCAGAGTTTGCAAAAATTCATGAATGAAAATACAAAAATTTCATAGTTTTATTTGCATTTTCACAATTTTAAAAAAAGACCCAAACAAAAATGAAGTCGCTTACCTTCAGTTGTAAGGGAATCCGTGGTCCGGCCCTTACCTATTGAAGACAAACAAAAACAAATCACTTGGGAACCATCAAACACACAAACAAGAGTAATTTAAGACATTTCAACTATAATTATTCATTATTAAAGTGTTCCTAACTAATATTAAGATCGACTACAACACATGGTTATTGATCATTAATCAAATGCATAATTGATAGCAAATATTAGTTCATCACTTATCATCAAAGTATCAATAAAAAAAATTCGTGCACTAAGTGTTGAATGTGCTAGGTGCTACCTTTCGAAAAATGTCATTTGTTGCAGCGGTTTGGGTCGACCCACTTGGCAACTCTTCCTCTCTCACTTATAAAAATGTCTTCAAATTTTTGTCATCTTTTTTAATGCAGCCCAATATTTTTTGAGATTATAATATGTGATAGGTTTCTCTTTATTAAAAAAAATTGCACTAATTTATTGAAAAATCATAATGGACTTGTCGGACATGATGCTTTCTATTTTCAAGTCTTCACATTAATCTTTAATTACACACTGCAGATAATTAACAAACAGGCACTGAAAAACTGAATTAACCTGAGCTATGAGAAACATTCAGGGCGTAAATGAATGAATGTGTAAGAAAAAATTAGGGGGTGATTCCTTGTTGAAAACTGAGCGGGTTTTTCAAATGAAAATAAATAATTCACTCCTCTCCTGTTGAGATATACGACCCCTTGAAAACTATTTTCTTGAAAACTCCTTCAATCGATTTATTGCTCAATTTTCAACAAGTAATAATCCCCTAAATTTGCACTTATTCATTTACACCCTGTATATTAAGAGATTTATAGTCCAATAAAGTCTAAAAAGTCATACGTATCGATTAAGAATACACATCCTTTTGATAGTTCGATTTATTTTGTTTCATATACGTGGCTTTTATAGTAACCGTCCAGTTTGTCTAAACACTCCATCCCGCATAAATAAGTATACGTCAACATTGGTTTTGAATGAGAATTAAATTAACCAGCGCAAAGGATAGAGTGTCATTACGTGAATAAATTTTCTGTAGTTGTCAGTGGCTCTCAAACTGACGTAAGCGGTTCAATTCGTTGTTTGAATGATTCCTTCAATAATTTACGCTCGTTCACAACTTGACATTTAACTGTTTGACATTTTCTGGTGAAATTAAAAATATTAATTCGGACGGTTAGTGTGACGTCACATCTGACTTTTTAAAGTTAATCCTACTATAATTGCTTTTCAATAACCAAATTTTAATTTTTAAAAATAGTTAAAAAAAATGTCACGAACAATAGTAATATTTTTTTTTTGTTCTTTAGAATAATTAAATATTATCACAAAATTCTCTACCAAGTACTACAGACAGTCCTCACTTTTACAATAGGCTAAATTCTTAGAAAAACTGCTTCAAAATTTGTTTTTATGTAATGTGAAAAAAATATATTTGCCTATGACAATAACAAAAATCACTTTATCTCTACGTCTGAAGAATACACTTACATTTACCAAAAAAATTAACAAACGGCACTGAGTGCCAAAAATGTCCTATCTTGAAGCTGAAACTACCCTAAAACGAACCAACATAGACTGAAGACTGGCCTGCACTTGAAAATAGTTAAAAAAAAAAAAAAACAAGAGTAGAAACTATAATAATTATAATAAAAACCTACAAACAAAACAAGGAATTACTATTAAGCACTAAAAAAGCAAACCTAAGAACCAAAATATAAAAATTCAAGCAAAATAAGTAATAACTAAATGAAACACGTTACTGAGGACTTACCAGAGGTGTCGGCTCCTCCTTCCGGAGAACCACTGGAGTACATGGTTGCCAGTTTTCCGTCCAATATGAATCTAAACCAACCGTTTGAACCGTTTGACAATTCAAGGGCGGCCGCATCCGACCAAATATACAAACAATCGCGACCACGACAGACCGACCAATCGCGCCAGTGGTACGCTTTCCCTGGTAGGATCTCTTTAGCGTCTTCTAGCTGATGTTGTTCTAGGGTCTCTGCTAAATATTTATATACGTGAGATCATTATTATTCATGAAATGATACTCATATTTACCTTCATTAGTAGTAGTTTCACATTCTTCACTCTCTTGTATTTCAGGGGCACCGTCGAGAGCTTGCACTTTCGAAAATATACCGAGACGGGCAAAATGATCCAAAAATATCTCTTTACACTTAGTCATCAGATCTTGAATTATTCCTAATACGATTAGCTGTCCATCTTCATCCTCCTGCAATAATAATGAAAAAACGTTTTATGGCTGTCAATAATTATTATGCTTTTGTTACGTCCTTGGTGAATAATCGATTCGTATTCTCTAAGACACCACCGTTTCCTACCCCTTCCTATCCCTTTACACATCGGGACGAAGGAAAAGGACACCTGACCGGACAGGACCACACATAGAGAGAAGAGTCGAGGTTTAACATCGAGAGAGAAAAGAACTCGACAGAGTGCCGTTCGTACCAGACTCGTCGATGCTGGTGTTACGGGAACGGGATACCTAGTTCTTTAATTAAATAAGGAAGCGGTATTAAGTAGTGGAACAATCGTGGGTACCTACATAGTGGAGCAAGTGAACAATAATAATAGTTACAACATCTCGCAAATTAAAACAAGTGCCCCTTTAGTCGGACAAGACACAAGGTCAGTAATTTCGATAATTATTAATTAATTGTGTTCCTGTCAATCATTGGCAATTATAGCCTGGTCCTTCCCTAAATTTCGATCCTGTCACCGTGGCGATTTGTCATTACCATCGCGGCATCGAGCCGCATTAATTTAGCCCCTTTCAGGATCGAATCGCGTCGTTAATATTTCGTGTTGCTCTTTGACGCGGAGTTAACATTTTTTTGGTCCTTCGAGCCGGATAGGAAAGCTCGTGGAAATATAGTTCATTAATTGGTTGCATCATTTGTTTGAAATTAGTTTCTCACTCACTGTGTTAAGGTAGCCTGTTTGTAGGTCAAAGGATTCGAAATAGTCGATCCAAAGGACGCCAGACGGCATTTTCACCCATTCCACTAATTTTACTCCATTCTCACCTCACTCCACTTCTTCGTTCGTTGCAGGTGTTCGTTTTAAAAACCTCTGTAATAGTTGAAATATTTTCTCTCTGAATTCGCAGGGCAGAATATTGATTTTTGCATTCACGGTATACTGGGTACACTCGGTATCTTAAGTATTGTTTTTGGTGAATTCGAATTCAATAATTTATTTTCAACTCGATATTAAATAAGTAACTTTCACTTGGTTAGGTACTTATTTTTGGTATTGCTCATCGTTCGTTGTTGTTGTATTTTTACAGGTTTTTAACGAATAACCCTTTTTCGTTGTTACAGGGAAAATATTGATTTTTGTATTCACGGTATACCTACTGGGTACACTCGGTATCTCAAGTATTGTTTTTTGGTGAATTTCAAAGTCAATTTATTTTCAACTCGTTTTTAAATAAGTAACCTTCACTTGGTTAGGTACTTATTTTTAGTTATTGTTCGTATTTCGTTGTCGTTGTATTTTTTACAGGTGTAAAAAATAACCCTTATTCGTTTATTGCTTTAGTGTTTTGTTGATACTCTTTAGCAAAATGTCCAACACTTTGGTCGGAGCAAACGCTTCTGTTTCGAAGTTTTTGACTCGTTTGAACTCGATTCTGACAGTAGTTTCAGCACCCATTGATGAAAAGTCGCGTTTTATTGTCCTGGCTGCATGCGACAGCGCTTCAGATTTGTACAATCAGGTGCAGGAGGTTGATAGAAATATCCTGATTACGGTTGAGTCGGCAGATAAGAGTGCTTTGGTCGTAGATGTGTCATCGGAGATTTGGAAATCATACTCGGGACTACTTATCGAAGTTGATTCGGTTTATTTTCAGATTAGAGCGGTTCAATTGTCGTTGGAATCGACTCAGGATACGGTGGTGAAATCACGTCATGGTTCGAGTGAATCGTTAAATAGTCGACAGTCTGGTGCTCCCGCGCTACCCCCCTCTGCAAGTTCACATGTGAAATTGCCTCGTATCGGTATACCTACTTTTGATGGTTCGTTGAGGATGTGGTCGGTTTATTATGATTTGTTTAGGACTTTGATTCATTCGAATGATTCGTTAGCTCCAATTGAGAAGTTCCAGTATTTAGTTTCGACTTTGTCAAAGGAACCTCTTACCCTTGTCAAACATTTACCACTGACAGATGACAATTATGTGATAGCTTTCGATACTCTTGTCCAAAGGTATCAGAATGAGCGAGTACTTGCGACGTGTTATTGGCAGGCGATTTGTAATGCTCCCAAAATAACGGATTCTGATTCCTCACAATCGCTTCGTGAATTGTTGAATACCTTTTCAGAAAATATTACAGCTTTGGGTCAGGTCTCAGGCGTCTCTCTCTGGGATTTCACTTTGTTCAACTGGTTGCTACAGAAATTGGATAACGCTACTCGAAAGCGTTTCGAACTCCAATTTGCATCTGAAGAGTTTCCATCATATCAGGATTTGCACAAGTTTTTGTCGTCACAGTGTCGTGCATTAGAATCATCTTTGGGGAATGACCTATCTCCGTCTGCAGTCGTTGGTAAGCGGAGTAGCGTCAAGTCTGGTGGAAAAGTGGAATCGAGGAATTCACATGCATTTTTGTCAACGTCGAGTGCGTCTTCATCGAAGCAGTCGTGCTTCCATTGTAATGGAGAACACCCGATCTCGAATTGTCGTTCTTTTTTGAAGTTGGACCCGCGCAAGCGTTTTGAGGCTGTGAAGGCGGCGCGCTTGTGCCTAAATTGTTTTGGCCCTTCACACTTGGTGAAGCAGTGCCCCTCTTCTCATTCGTGTAAGGAGTGTGCAGGTCGGCACCACTCTTTATTACATTTCGTTAAACTTAGTAATTCGGATGGAGCAGCTTCTCATCGAGTTGAGCCGCCTCCAGTCGCATCCACGGTTGCCATGTCTTCTCTCCCATCCTTTCAGGATGTTCGTTCTCGTTCTCGTAGCAATACTACGGTTCTTTTAGCAACCGCATGTATTGAAGTTCAAGACAAGTGGGGCAACTATCAAGTGGTTCGTTCTTTAATTGACTCTGGCAGTCAGTCGTCTTTTATTACTGATCGGTGCCGCAAGCGTTTGGGCTTGCACTTGAATCGATCATCAACACCTATTTCTTGTTTGGGTCACGTGACCTTGGGATCGGCCCAGGGATCATCTGATTGCATTATTCGTCCCGTTGGGGTACCATCACCTACTTTTAAAGTAAGTACTTTGGTCTTGCCCAATATTTGTGGAAAACTTCCCAGTGTTGACATTTCGCCATCGAAGGCGCTTGATAATTTGAAGTTAGCGGATCCTAATTGGTACACGCCTGGTTCTGTCGATGTTTTGCTAGGAGCTGACATCTTTCCCAATATTGTTCATGGTGGTTATTTGTCGGGCAGTGATAACTGTCCAGCCGCAATGAACACGACGTTTGGTTGGGTTCTTTTGGGAACCATTTCGTCGAAGGTTGCGGGCGAGGTTCAAGCTTGTTTTGCGTCGGTAGATTCGACCCTTGAAGAGACTCTTAAGGCATTTTGGAGAGTTGAGGAGGTGCCTTCAGTTGAGGTTTGCTCTAATGAGGAACAAGAGGCTGAGTCGTTGTTCGTTGAGTCTCATTATCGAGAAGAATCAGGTCGTTTTGGGGTATTGTTGCCATTTAAGGATAGCAAAGAGTTGCCTATCTTTAATGATTCGTTGAATGTCGCAGATCGTCGTTTGCTCGCTTTGGAGAGACGATTGTCGAGGTTGCCTCACATTAGAGACATGTATGTAGAGTTTATGAAAGATTATTTGGAGGCTGGGCACATGTCGTTGGTGCCATTGGAGTCGGAATCTGCAAACTCTTATTACATTCCGCATCATTGCGTTTTTAAAGACCCTGGTGTTTCGATGTCTTCTGATGTGTCTTCGCTCGCCCCAGTATCGTCGAAAATTCGTGTCGTGTTCGACGCCTCGGCCAAAGCATCGAACAATCTTTCGTTAAATGATACCTTGTTGATTGGTCCGAAGTTGCAAAATGACATCACTAGTGTTTTGCTTCGTTTTCGAGAGAACAAATTCGTGTTCACTTGTGACATTAGGCAGATGTATCGGCAAATTTTAGTTGGAGATTCACATCGACAGTATCAATTAATTCGTTGGCGTTTTTCAGAAAAGGATCCTATTCGAAGTTACAAATTGAACACTGTAACTTATGGTGTTTCGTCCTCGCCATATTTGGCCATTAGGTGCTTGTTACAATTAGCTCAAGAAAATTCTGAGAAGTTTCCTCTCGCTTCGAAAGCCATTCGTCTCGGGCTTTATGTCGATGATTTTGCCATTGGGGCAAATCAAATCGAGGAAACCTTGGAGTTGAGAAATCAGCTCATTTCGCTATTGCAATTGGGACAATTTGAGTTGCGGAAATGGTCTGCTAACAATCCACAATTGCTTCAGGATCTGCCGGTTGAACATTGTCAACAGCAGTCATCCAACTTTGATTCGGAATCGGACTTTTCGGTGAAAATTCTTGGCCTTCAGTGGCAATCGGCTACTGATTCGTTTTCGTTCATGGTTAAGTCCATAGATTCACCCTGTACTAAGAGAAGCATTCTCTCAGAAGTCGCTAAGATCTATGACCCGTTGGGTTTCTTGTGCCCATTGACCTTTATGGCAAAACGAGTCATTCAACATTTGTGGTATCTCGGGCTGGATTGGGATGAACATCCACCAGCTGATGTTGTCGAAAAGTGGAATCGATATAAGTCCACTCTTCATGTTTTATCCAAGTTGACAATCCCTAGGTGCTTGGTTCCCGAAGGATCTTTCGTGTCGTGTCAACTGCACGCATTTTGTGATGCGTCGACTGCAGGTTATGCGGGTGTGGTGTATTATCGTTTCGAGGACGCCGATGGCAATGTGCAGGTTCGTTTCGTTACTGCCAAGTCTCGTGTTGCTCCGCTCAAACCACTCTCCGTTCCACGGCTGGAATTGTGTGCCGCAGTCTTACTATCAGATCTCGTTTCGTTCGTCCTTGAACAAGGTCCTCAATCCATTGTTGTTGATAAGGTTTTCGCTTGGAGTGACTCTTCGGTCGCTCTATCCTGGATCAAGTCGTCTCCACATCGGTGGAAGACTTTTGTTTCGAATCGTGTCGTCCACATTCAGGATCGAATTCCTCCGGATTGTTGGAATCATGTACGTTCAGGTGACAACCCAGCGGACGTCGCGTCTCGGGGCTTGTTACCAGAGGAGTTAGTCGGGGCTTCCGCATGGTGGGCGGGGCCTGAATTCCTCAGATTGCCGCTGGAATCTTGGCCAGCACTCTTTCCCATTGCTCCCACTTCTGATGTTGAACTGGAGAAAAGGAATATTGTTTTGTTCGCTACGATAGAGATTTCGGATGTCGATGTTTTGTTGAAAAGATTTTCTTCTTTGAGGAAAATTCAGGGTATTATCGCTCGTTGTTTTCGTTTCACTAACAATTGTCGTGCTGTCAATAGGACCACTGGTGCATTGAGTGTCTCTGAGTTGCATGCTGCTCTCATGCACATTGTTAGAATTGTTCAATCTTCGGTCTTCTCTTCGGAATTGGAGAAAATTCGCTCTGGTAAACCATGTGCCAAGTACTTGCAGTCATTGTCGCCCTTTATTGATGATTTCGGTATTTTGCGAGTCGGGGGTCGACTGTTGCATTCGGGTTTAGCATTCGACGCTAAATATCCCGCATTGTTGCCAGGAAGGCATAGGTTGGTTGAACTGTTGATTGATCAGATACATCGAGGTAATTTGCACCCAGGAGTGAACACTACTCATTATCTCCTTCAACAAAATTTTTGGATCCTGTCTGCTCGTAGGGTCATTCGTAGTTATTTGTCGAAATGCAATCGTTGCTTTCGCACTCGTCCCCTCTCGTTGGAGCCTCCCATGGGGAATTTACCTGTCGCTCGTGTCTCCCAATTGAAGCCTTTTAGTTGTGTCGGGGTCGATTATGGGGGACCCTTTCCTATTGTCTTGTCGAGGTATAGGGGTGTCAAAACTTCTAAAGCCTATTTATGTTTGTTCGTATGTTTCGCGACTCGCGCGATTCATCTCGAGATCGCTTCTGATTTGTCGTCAGAGACTTTCCTAGCAGCTCTAGGAAGAATTGTTTCTTTGCACCCTGATGCGGATGGTGTCGCCAGGGTTGCCTCGGTTCTACGACCAAAGGTCTTCGTAAACGACCTCTGGTCAAACTTTCCCCGTTACCTAACCAGTAACGGACTCAGGGAATTTCGTCCCTGACTTGTCGTTTCGTTTCGTTTCGTTTTTGTCGTTAGTTTCGTTTTCGTTGGTTTCGTTTTTGTCGTTAATTTCGTTTTCGTTAATTTCGTTGTGGGTTCAATTTTCTGATAGCGGAAAATTCCTCCGGTAATTTTGGTGGGCGGTATGTTACGTCCTTGGTGAATAATCGATTCGTATTCTCTAAGACACCACCGTTTCCTACCCCTTCCTATCCCTTTACACATCGGGACGAAGGAAAAGGACACCTGACCGGACAGGACCACACATAGAGAGAAGAGTCGAGGTTTAACATCGAGAGAGAAAAGAACTCGACAGAGTGCCGTTCGTACCAGACTCGTCGATGCTGGTGTTACGGGAACGGGATACCTAGTTCTTTAATTAAATAAGGAAGCGGTATTAAGTAGTGGAACAATCGTGGGTACCTACATAGTGGAGCAAGTGAACAATAATAATAGTTACAACATCTCGCAAATTAAAACAAGTGCCCCTTTAGTCGGACAAGACACAAGGTCAGTAATTTCGATAATTATTAATTAATTGTGTTCCTGTCAATCATTGGCAATTATAGCCTGGTCCTTCCCTAAATTTCGATCCTGTCACCGTGGCGATTTGTCATTACCATCGCGGCATCGAGCCGCATTAATTTAGCCCCTTTCAGGATCGAATCGCGTCGTTAATATTTCGTGTTGCTCTTTGACGCGGAGTTAACAGCTTTAATAAATAAAATTAAAATATAACTTTGAATATAATGTAACTAATTACACAAACCTCATTATCCAGAACAGTTGCGATAACCTCGACCAGTTGCATCCCAAAGCTGCCTCCACCTTCACCCTGCCAGCACAGTTCCTCAAGCAGACACGGCTGGATATAGTGCACCATTTTCTTAATAAGACCGAGACTGGCCTTCCGCACAGAAAGCAGCATGGTGGACTGAAAAGCGTTGCAAAAGACGGGCAATAAACGCTGAAGATATACGGGCGCCATCTCCGGGTCTCCGCGCGGCTCCAGCTGGTCCTCTACGTCTTGATGGGAATGAGACCGATCCTGAGAGGTGATGGGAATCATCCATTCCCCAGGTGACTGCAGGATTGCCGCAACTTCACGATGCCCTAACAAGAAAATCACACATGTAGTATTTTAATGAATTGGTAAATTATGGTCTCTTTACCTTCGTCAGCCCGTTCCCTGGCTTTATCCAACGGCGTTTTACCGTCTTCATCCCTCAGATCGGGGTTAGCACCGTGTCTCAGAAGCACTTTAGCGATCGCCGGACGACCGAAACAAGCGGCGTAATGTAAAGACGAGCTACGCTGACCTTTATTCACATCTGCTCCCTTATCGCAGAGATATTCCACCATCTCCTGGGTACCGAAAGCTGACGCCCAGTTGAGTAGGGTTTGACCAACATCGTCCATGAAATTCACCTGCAGGAAATTATATTCGCCCTTTAAAAATTATTGTCAAATAAAAAGAAACCGTGCACGACTTACTTCTACCCCTCCCGATTCTATAGCCTCTATAAGAGCATCTGTATCTTTAGACCTTATACAATCGATCAGTTGACGATGTGATTTTTCAGCAGCAGAGTCCATGCGTCTTATTCGTGGCATTATCTGACCAGAAGACGACGGTCCTCCCGATTTGCCCAAAGCGCGTCGTCCTTCAAACAATAACACGAGCAGCAGATCCACTAGTCTCATGGAATCTAATGCGCATCGCTCATCTCCTTTGATGGACTTCTCAATTGCATCCGGCAGTTCAGAACGAAGTAAATCCTGAATAAAATGGAGAATATTAATATTTTCACTGTGCTAAGCATAAAAAAAGATAGTCCGGACAAATAATATCAAATCTGACCAATCGGTTTAGATAAGCGATCGAAGACATCCCTGATAATCATTAGTTCATTAAAAAAAAACTTTTTTGTTTCCAAATTACTCACATGCGTGATAGAAGGTGATCCCCTGCACAGGGTAGACAATAAACTGATAATAGTTGATACAGAAGCGGCCGCAGCCTTAGAATCCGGTACATTAGCGGACGCATTAGTTGTGGACGTAGCTTTACCGGGAGTGCCTTGTGTGCCGGAAGCGGCAGCAGGACCGGCAGCATTCGACAGCCTGCTAAGTAATTCGTTGACTAAACCTGTAAAAAAAAATTGAAATAATTCACCTCAATTAGGTAGGTACCTATATTCATATCAGATTCATTTATATTAATTCGAATCTCTGACATGGAATTAATTTAAGTCAGTAAACAAGCATTAAAAAAAAAGAGTCAACTTACCGTGCTGTGCTAAAGGTGCAGGATCGACTCCCCTTCGGGTAAATCTGTCGGCAACTGAGGCGAAACATCTGAGAGCACCGTCAGCTACATGCGAATCTTCGTGTCTTAATAAGATGCTCAAGGCCTGGACGCAAGTGGGTAGTTGAGAATCGGCAGGTTCCATCTTGGTGCATAGGCGAGATACTACCGCCATTGCGGAATGCAAAGTATCCTTGTGGACCCTTGAAAATGCCCATTGATATTAGTAAAAATTACCAAACATTTCTATGTATTCATAAAGTTTTTACAAAAGAAGATCAAAACTTGAAGAGTTTTTTTTCAAATTATCTGAAAAAAGTCCCAACAGGCTTAAAATGTAACTACTGCAACAGAACAATATATCCCAAAAACTACAAACTGAAGACGAAAACGGCCTCACCTATTCCCATTGTCTCTGATGAAAGGCAGCACTGCACTGAGACCGCCGGCCTCGAAGACGGCTCCCGCTTCCCTGGTGCATATCAATTCCAGAACCTTGACGCACTGCTCGGCGAGGTCTTTTTTGGTGCGCGAGCTGAGCTCGGTCTCGGCTAGCTGATCACAGATGGCACGTACGGCTCCCTCGATTGCCACTATACGTCTAGTGCACTCGGCGCTCACGTCCAGATAGTAGGTGATAGCCCTGGCTGTAACCTCCAGTACATTGTCCGGGGCCTGTTTATCCAGGAAGATATGACAGAGGGCCGGCAGAAATGTGCGAGGTGGGCAGCTGAGATATAATTAATCGTTATTAACGTCTTGTTCTGGATTATTGTAGAACATTTTCAACAGCTTACCTTTCGAAGCAACGATCGACATTGTCTGACATGAGCAGGAGCATGCAAAGCTGCTCCAAGGCGATAAGTTGCATGTCCCGTTCATCGCCCAGACCGCTGTTCAGCCATTCCAGGAGGGTTTCTGGATCAGGATCCGCCATCTGAAACAATCAAAAGATTAACTGACAATATGTCATCACAACAGGGTCATCCCAATTACTGGATGACTCCATAACACAAAAATAACCACATTTAAAGTGAGCAGAAACTATAATATACAAATTATCATAATAGAAATAGCAGAACTAGGATTACTAAAATATGCACACTGAAATGTCCCCAACAGAACAGCAAAAGATGTCCAAGATATCGTAATAATTATTATAACTACCCACAGATGTCATGCAGTGGTGAAAACTTGTAGAGATTTGTTCTTGAAGCTAGGGAAACAAAACAGCTATGACTTCGAACAGTTGTTACTCTTGCGATTTTTAATTTCAGCATGTGCAGACAGAATGTCTAAACAATCTACTTTTGAGTGGAATATCCCATGTAAAAAGAGCAGTGCAGAAAATTTATGGCGGTTTGCATAGGATACAGATACAAAGCTGAACCACCTAAGCAGGTCAGTCTGCAGAAAACCAATATCTGGGTAATGCCCATCTTTTCTAAATGCACGGTATTTAAGAAATCTCCAAAGAATACGATCAATACGATATTTTAGCAACGCATGAAGTTATCCGAAATTTTGTTTCAGATTCTTAATAAGCATAAAATTGTGCAAGTTGGCTCTAATTTAATTCATCCTGTATCTCTACTGCTACTTCTCAAGATCCCATTGCCAAGAGTGATAAAAAACGATCTGTATAAAATAAAACAATAGGTCCCATATTATGTCAATGTGTAGCCTACAAACATGCAGGAGGGTCACCTGTTCTGTAGCAAAGGGTATGGCAAATAAAGATTGGATTACTAACTTTATTACACTCAAGGGGTGTTGGTGTTATCTATCAGTTTAGGTAATTGAGATAAATATCAATTATTATTTTAGTCTAGGCTCTAGGTACTATCACATGTTATCACATTATTCCAGTAATGTTTGTTCTAGATTATCCATAAAAATATGATGTAATCCACAACTCGTATGTAATATTACGGGTATGTGCCCTTTACAGTGAGCGCTAGACAAACTTTATAGACAAATAACCTCAGCTTGTTTATAAATTTATTTTGTCCCTCTCTAGAGTGTTTTCAACTTAGTAAGAAAAGGGCTTTTTTTGAATTAATTTGACAAAAAAAGGGAATTTTAGGAAAAATTTAATAAGGAAAAACTTGATATCTGAAGAAGCTAAACAAAAAATATATTTATTTGCTCTGAGATTATCAAATGATCTAAAATTGACACACTATTCAAAACTTGAAAACTTCATCAAAATCTTGCTTAGTTTAAAGACTTTTATTTATAATTTCTCAAATCAAAAACACCACTTTTTATATAAGAAGTGGTCTAAAATCTTTCAGGGGAAAAATAATTTTCAAGCGAGCAAACTTCTTGTTGCCTAGAATTTTTTTGACAAATCAAAAATAAGAATGTTTCCCGCACGGTTCTAAATTTTGGTCATCACTATGTAAATAATTATGAAGAAGCATTTCTTAATAAAAAAGTACAAATAAATCTACAAAAATTTAAATGTGTACTAATAAAACTAGGATCGTTCCTTGTACAGGTTTTGTGAGTTTCTAAAACCTGTACCTAGTGATTAGAGGCAATCTAATTATTATTAACACACGATAAGCACAAAAAGTAAAATTATTCTAGATACTGACCGTGCTAAGTTTCCTCTACATGCAATAGCTGACCTTTTAAAGAACACTGTTTTTTTCAAATTCATGAGTGAAACAACAAAATGACTTTTGTACTGATAAATTTAAACAAAGAATTTAACCCATCACTTATGTCATTTCCGCAACAAAGCTTGAGACTTGAACAATCAAGAAAATAATGTTAACAGTGACTTTCTTGTCATCAGAATAATTCTTATTTGCTATTGCTTGGTACAGTTTTATTGTACAAACATATTTAAATAATGTCTCGACCGGAATTGATACCCTTCATTGATTAATAATAGATGAATAATTGATTATTAATTGATTTTATATGAAACCTGCTATAAAAGCTTACTTACGTGTTTCAATTATTCATCGACAGTTCAGTTATTTTTGTGGCAAGCCTAGTTAATCAATTGTTACAGGTTACAGGTAGGTAAGCATTAAAGTTTAGGGGCTGGGCGATGAAGAGGCGAGCCTCCATAATCCGAATTTTTTTCCACCTTCACACACACAAGACATTTCATAATCAAAGACCTACAGCTTGGCATTAAAAGGGTGAAATCTTACAAAGCTGCTTGGATGTAATTAATTAATTACTACTTTTATTAATTCTTAGTAAAAATAAACGTCCATAAAACGTCAT
Organism: Malachius bipustulatus; assembly: GCA_910589415.1. Classification (NCBI taxonomy): domain Eukaryota; kingdom Metazoa; phylum Arthropoda; class Insecta; order Coleoptera; family Melyridae; genus Malachius; species Malachius bipustulatus. The sequence goes on along the minus strand of OU342634.1, from coordinate 34,659,564 downwards.
TTAAATGAAAAGGAAGAAGAAAATAAAGTCTTTTTCAAAATTCGTGAGGGAAAAATTTTATGATAAATTAGAAAGTGTTTTAGTTTATGAGTTTGCATCACTAATTAATCTAATTAGTGATTAACTAAGTTTTTATCACTAATGAAACTACTTAATGAATGGGAAATCATAAGTTAAAAATAAAGACAGTCGTTAAGCCTTTAACGACTGTCCCCAACTTTTAATAGAAGGGAAATCATATGGCCCAATAAGTTTTAACACTTTTTTTCTTTCAATACGACTTCTTCATAATCAATCCAAATATTTTTTCATTTAGAAATCATTCCAAAGTGAATATCAAACAAGTCAATGCGATCGTGATCTTCTTACGACAAAGATTTGTTTAAATTTGTGAACTGAGGTCATTTTGTAATCATTTTGTAATCTTCTTCCATTCGCCAAAATTCTGACTAGCCCCGTGAGTATGTATGTGGTTGTATGGAGCATTCGCCTGTCAGCTGTTCTCTAACAGTTTGCTGACACGATAGGGTTCGCATAGATTATCCCCGGGTGGGTAAAACCCAGCGGGTTTATCTGGGAATTTCAGTAGATAGAAAGAACATGATTTCCATGTTTTTTTTTACTTTTTAGGGAAATGGGATTGTTATTTCATGTTGATATTAACTTGTTTGACTTCTTTTACTGTCATTCATCTTTTGTATTCTCTTTTTTCCTGTTGATTTTGGTTTTATGTTTTCCAGCACTTTTCAGTAGGTAATTGACATTATGATGATGATGATGATGATGATGTTAATGATAAATAATAAAAATATATTTACCCCATAGGTTTTCCCAAAGAAAGGGCAACGAATACAAAAAATACAGAACGTGGCAAAACAATGTCAAACTAGCAAACTGAGTCCTGTACCACTTATAAAATAGTGTGAATATTTTATTCATTTATTCACAAGAATAGTGTTAATATGTGCACTTAATTTGAGAAATTCTAACAGTGGGTATTATAATTATAAGGCCGATTACGTTAACGTGAACATTTCTGTGCCAGTTTCTAAAGCTAGTATCGATGTCAAATCACTTTCATTAACATTTTTTTAATCAGTGTTATGCCAAAACTACCTAAATTGCTATATTCTCTTCCTAGAATCGATACCTTCTTTTAAAATGGCCACAGAAATCTGCCTCGTTAACTTAATGGGCCTTTATATTACCCACTGTAAATGGTTTACAAAACTATTGGCAAAAATTGCAAACATAACAATAACTGTGCTCATAATTCTAATAATGGGGAAGCTCATTAAGAAATAACCAGTTGAAATTAGAAGGAAATAGTCTTATTACCTATACCTTACACTTATTGGAGTTTTTTTGACTTGGTTGTCGGTTGAAGCTTTCATTGATAGCGGTTGTTCCGTACAGAATGTAACCGAGTAAAATGTGCTTTAACTGTGATATTCTCTGTATGCAGAGTGTTTTAGTGATAGTGTGTTCATCCAGAGTGATTCGTTTAAAAGATACAGGGTGTCAAAGTTTGAAAAAATATAACAGTTTTTGGTTATTATAACTCGTGTAAATTTAAACTTATTTTGATGAAACTTGACATGAACAATAAAAAAAAAAACTATCTTTAATTTGGCTATTTCAGGTTTTGTAGACGTCTTCTAGTGGTGTAGCCCTCCCTAGCTTTTAAGCCACTGAGTTTATTGCAAATACATAAATGTTTTTCAATAGCCCCTGCATTTTAGAACAAAAAAGTTTTATCTCCTACGGTATACACCGTTTTAGAGATATTTCAAGTTTTCTCAAATAATGTTGGGCCATTTATATTGCAAAATTATTATTGATTTCATTAAAAGTTATCTGACCAACAGCCAGTATTATAAAGGCCCATTAAGCTAACGGGCAGTTTGAATAAAATTAAGGAATAATTTTTTGTTCTAAAATGAAAAGAGGAAGACTACACCACTAGAAGACATCTACAAAATCTGAAATAGACAAATTAAAGATGTTTGCTTGTTTATTTTGCCAAGTTGCATCACAATCCATTTAAATCTCATGTAAATTTACATGAGTTACAACCAAAAAAAGTTTTTTTTTATTTGACACCCTGTATCTTTTAAATGAAACGTCATTTCAATTTATTCTACTTATATTATGAGAGAAATTACTTGGTTAAATTTGGCCCTATATCACTGAAACACCCTGCCTATATCAAATAGATAGATCTGATAAAGCAGTAGAATATAAAGATTTGAGACCAATAAGTTCTTGAAAAAATTATTAACAAAAAAAAAACGCATTTGACTGATCTAAATATTCTGCCAGACAAGCAATCCCGCTTTAGGAAAAACTACAGTTGTTCCACGGCTCTGCTAGACTTGACAGACAATATAATGACAGCGACCGATAGGGGACACATGACGGTGCTGGTACTTTTAGACTATAGCAAAGCATTCGAAACTTTAAATCATAGGGTGATGTTATCGATACTTGAGGCAGTGGGATTTGAAAAGGGGGCTTATCTTATGTCAAGTTTTTTACAGGGTAGGGGGTCAGTCTGTGTGTTGTGGGGGGCTGATGTCTGAGGAGATTGCAGTAATGGCTGGAGTGCCACAGGGATCATGTCTGAGCCCTACACTATACACGCTGTATACCAGCCAGTTTCCCAAGAAACTGAAATATTGCAGATACCATTGCTATGCGGATGACACCCAGATATACTACAGTTTTGACCCCAGGGACATCATCGATGCTTGTTCTTTAGTAAATAGGGGCTTGGACAGGCTCTATAGTACATCATTGCCACACAGTCTAAAATTGAACCCAGATAAATCAGCCTGCTTACTGTTTGACAGGAAAGTGGACAGGCACAGGTTTGGAAACCTGCTGGAGTAGATATACCGTGGCAAGAGTCTGCCAAGAGCCTGGGTGTAATATTGGATGAGGAATTTTCATTCGCAAAACATGTCTCAAAGTGCGTACGATCTGCATTTTCAAGACTAAAATTGATATACAATCAATCAGGGACATACTTTCAATCAAAATACGAAACTTATAATGTGCAATTCACTTGTCATTCTTCACGCATTGTGATGTAGTATATGGGCCCTGTTTAGGTTCTGGAGAACTCACACGAATCCAGCGTCTGCAAAACTGCTGTGTTAAGACTGGTTTACGGCGTTAGGAAGTATCAAAGTATTTCGAAAAAATTCAGAAAGACGCGGTGGCTCAATGTCCGAAACACTTTCACTTATCATCAAGCTATTCTCTTCCTAAAAGTGCTTATATTACATACCCCTCCATATCTGTACAATAAAATAAAACACCTCCCACACATAGAACTGCCTCATACGAGCGATGCTTTTCCTATCAGATTTCAAAGTTATACAACTCTCTGCCTCTGAAACTCAAGTCCCTGAGTGTAACATCGTTTAAGAAAAGGTATCGAGCTCATCTTTTGGGTCTACAGGTATGAGGTCAATGATTCCGCGCTCTGAAATACTGACGGATACTGCCTGGCACGGGGTTTATATGGTCGTGGTGTTTGTGACTCTGACTTTGCTGATTCTGTCTCGTCCTGGGAAGGATTCTCTCTAGGCTGACCGCATGGCAGGTTATAGAAGCTATTGCGATTTAGTTGATCTTGACGTTATGAGTGTTGCACCTCCTGACTGATACATTGTTCATATGGATGTATTTAGGGCTTGGATCTGCAGATCTGGTGTTGCCGAACAGTACATGGAGGAACAGGGGCAACTCTCTAGAGTCAACTACCTGAAGCATAGCCATTTTTGTCCCCTCCGTTCATACTTTATATAGAGATTGTACAATAGTTGTGTATATTTATTTATATGTATAATACCGTTACTCGATTTTATAATTAATTGTAATCAACTGTACCAATAGTCCCCATACGGGGGCCTTATGTATCAGAGGAGGACGAAATAAATAAATAAATATTATTATTATTATTATATACCTCAAAATCCAATCAAAATTTCTCAGAAGAATTGAACTAAGCAACCAGTTCTAAGACTCAAATTGAGAGACTACCAAAAGTATAATCCATTCTAACGATAGTAGTCAAACGATGTCCACGTTGAACTGTCAAACAAACTACCTACAAACAATAAAACTGCAAAATAATTCTTATTACATGCAGTAGAAAGCCGTACAAGGGGATTAAGGTGTATGTTATACAGCGAGCACAAATAGTAAATTTAATAAACAAGAGGAGGGGGAAGTTGTTGTCCCATACTATAACTGATAAAGTCTGCTTCAGCGAAACTTGTGCAAAAGCCATAAATGTCACCAGTTTTGAAGCTCCGCCTAAAGTAGTACAGTGGTCCTAAATTTGCCTACCTACAAACCAGTTTTGAAGCTCCGCCTAAAATAGTACAGTGGTTCTAAATTTGCCTACCTACAAAGGTGCATCTTGCTATAAATACACTTAATATTTAGCGTACCTGGCTAATGTTTGTGATTTCTGGTTTACCCCTACAATATGCCATGTTACTGGTCATTTTTATAGTAGGCCTAAATACAGGTGTCTCTGAAAGGTGCGGAAAAAAGCTACCACAAATTCCTGAGGCCTAAATACGCCAATCTAACCCAACTCATCTCTGTCCAAAAGTGGATGATTTCGGAGATACAGGGTGTCAAAAGTTCAATTTGGTTTCCGTTTTTCTTAAATAACTTTTTTAATAATTGGTATATTTTCACAATATCCGGCTGGAGGGGCTTTTGTGGGGTGAAAAATTAAAAAATGCAATCATTTTTATTGTAAAATTAAGAGGGCGCCACCTGCGGTACCTTCAACACATTCAAAACAAACTATCTTTTTTGGGCCACTCTGTATTTAACTTTTAAATAAAAAGTCTTATTCTCCAACGTCTTGTACCAAAAAAAGGCATATGTGATAAGAGTTGATTTGAGCAGCCGTTTCGGCTCAACACAATTTGAAGCAAAAGCGTTGAATTAAAATAACTGGCACTGAAAGCTACAAAAAACAATATTGTGAAAATATACCAATTATTAAAAAAGTTATACAAGAAAAACGGAAACCAAATTGAACTTTCGACACCCTGTATCTCCGAAATCATCTACTTTTGGACAGAGATAAGTTGGGTTAGATCGGCTTATTTAGACCTCAGGAATTTGTGGTAGCTTTTTTTCCGCACCTTTCAGAGACACCCTGTATATTCCCCTCCTTGTTCTTCATAAACGCTTGTATTGCGATTTACCTTTTCTTCAAAATTTTATGACACAAAAGTAAATAGTTCTTCTATTGTGCAACGACGACAGGCTGGGCCAGAGGGTGGGATTACCTGTGACAGGTGTATGACTTTTGCACAGTTTCGCTGAAACGGACTTTAGAAGTGATAGACAGTCAGTTGTCAGTGGTAGCTGCTCTAACACTCTATACTAGAATTCGTTTAGTCTGTGCAGTAAATACTTGGAAGCAATTCTCCACGCTCTAGGTGTTCCATAGGCGTGCGCTTCTTTGTTAGAAGCGGTGTCTTTAAAATTGATAAATTCAAATAAAAATTTAAAGTGAAATAATAGATAATAATTTGTAAATTATGCAAAAACCTATACAAATATTTATACAGGGTGAAATTTTTATTGGGTGTATACAGGGTGAATTAAAACAACTCTCTCGTCAAAATGATTTCAACTACACCAATTGAAATTGTACTCCCTAGCATCAAATTATTTGTCATAACTAAATAACAAAAATTCCACTCACCCGCATAATTTTTTTTTAAACTGGAACAACTGAAATACAATTCACTTGCACACAATTTTTTTGTTTTGATTAATTTTTAATTGTTTTTTTTTTAATTTATTCAATTATCCGAATCACTAAAATCACTTTCCGAAGATATGTCACTTTCGGGGTTAACGTTAATTATTAGTGGATTGACCGTAACGTCCATTATCGTATCCAAATCCCACATTTTGTCCTCTTCTTTCATTGTGTGCCTAATACAATTTTTCCAGGATTCTGCAGATACGTGATTGCTTAAAACATCGAGAAGTAAATCTCGTACGTCATTGATTTTAAAAGTGGAATTATTTTTAGCAACATGATTCTTCACTTGAGCCCAAATCAATTCAATTGGATTGAGTTCACAATGGTATGGTGGCAAACGGTGTACGATGATATTGCGTTCACGAGCCATTTCGTCCACAGCATATTTGATATATTTTTGTTTGTGTGCTCTTGCGAGATTCATAAGATAGTTGAGTTTTCAGCATATTGGCTTCGTGTTCGATATTTTTCCTGGAGAGCCAATCTATTATGTCTCCTTTTCGCCATGCGGTGGTTGGTAAAGCTTTCAAGCGTCTACTGTGATAGGGGGCGTCCATTACCACTACTGACCCTGGCTCAAGTCTGCCTAATATTTGTGAAAACCACGTTTCGAACTTCTCCGAATCCATGTCCTCGTGGTAGTCACCCGTCTTTTTGGATTGAAACAACAGCAGTCCGTTTTCCACAAAACCAGAGTCACTTCCGATATGGCAGATTATGAGTCTACTCCCCTTACCTGATGGTGCTTTTAAGCCGGTGGAGAAACCGTCCATGAATGCTTGTTTGCTGCTTTTTATATTCAAGTCTTGCCAAACTTTCGAAACGGTGTGGCCTGCGTTGAGCCACGTTTCATCAGTAAAATAAATTTTCCGTCCATCGCGACGATATTGGCGAAGTTCCTGTAAATATTTGCGGCGCCACACAATAATTTTCTCCTTTTCAATCAGATGACTGTTTCTATCTCTTTTGAGGTACCGAATATTCATTTCACGTAGAGTGCGTAATAAAACAGCGCGTGAAATATTCGGTAAACTATCATCTGAAGCTAAATTTTCAGAGATTTTTTTTTTAAGTTGGAATCTCATTTCTAAAAAAATACGAATGGAAGACTCTGCGTATGGCATTTTTTGTATCGTCGTCCAGCTGAATTTTCTTCCTTCCACGTGGTCCTTGATTTTCAACATTCTGGTACACTGTTTGGTCATCTTTGGACGTATTTTTTTCTTTAATAATCTTGTACACACTTCTGACACCAACTTTCGTCAAACTACTGCACAGTTTCACAACGTCATCTTTCAACATATCCGGGTTTCTTTCCTTAAGGCCACGGTACACATTGTCGATGATTTGTTTTTCACCGGAGGAGAAGTTTTTACAAGCAGTGCGAGCACGCTTACGGTTGCCATCTTCGGATGCTGCCTTTGTTTATATGCAAATCACATACAATATTAAGTATCACAGCTGTAACAACCACCTTTGATCACACCCGCAGAAAGCAATATAATTATTATACTCACTTATAAAATAATTTTAAGATCGGTAATTCAACACCCTTTTACTGTACGAACACCACGACAATGATCTGAAACAGCTTCACACAAGCACGTGGCCCTTTAACGATGCGATGCGACCGCTTCGACTCGGTTCGTATAACTGTATACAAGGGAATTATGGGATTCGTAAGTTATCGGTTGTAGAGTACTTGTAGTGTTTGGGTTTCTCTACTCTTATGAATTATTTGAATGCGCTGTTGCCAGTTGTAAGTTTGCACAAATTTTTAGAAATTTTAATTAGTGTATATGAATTAAATAAATTCAAGTTACACTGTTGTGTACTATAAGTGTACTATGTCACAATTAAATTTTGACCCGAATAGCTTACTTTATGATTAAAAATAAGCGATCCATATAATTTTAGTGTAATAATAAATTACTTCGAATGGGCACATTGGCAACTTTGCTTCCCTCATAAGCCCTTATCGCTTCTGGGAAATTACTGCACAGACTAAACGAATTCTAGTATACTTAACCTAAGGTATCTTTAATTTAGGAATCTCCGACAGTGGATATTATAAAGGAAGGTTAAGTGAACAGGCGATCTCGTGTGAAAGTTTCTACTGAGGAAGGCATTGACTGTAGACGGAAAAACTGGAGAATGTAACAATTCAATAGTTGTTATTCTTGACATTAAAGTAATTTTACTTAAAAATGTTAATAAAGGCAATTTGATATCGATATTACCTTTAAAAATGAATTTATTTTCAATTTTTCAATAATAAAAAGTGCAACTTCTCTCTAATTTAACCGACCCTTTATCTCTTCTACTTGAAAAAATCTCAATAGTGAGAGATAAGAAATAAAAAAAAGCCCGCTTGTATTCACAAAGAAATTGCGACATTTGACTTGTTAAATTTTGTACTTGGATAATAATTACCTGATCCTGATTGGCTCAAACTTACCTTTAGCTCTACCCTTCTGAGCTTTCATCCAATCAAAAATATAAAAATTAAAAACTTAACAAGTCAAAATATGTCGATTCAATGATGTCAATCAATCAATAATCCTAACTTCTTTGTGAATATACATAGGTACCTACAGACACAATATAATTAATTATACAGAGGAATTAAAGTGTTTACCTTTAGTTTGAAAATAAATAAAGTAACATAAATATTTATTTAGCAAGGCCGAATGAGAGAAAGGTAACAATGACAGTGACCTGAAACATCATGAAGACAACAAAAGAAATAGGTAAAACTGATGTATTTTTATAAGATTTGAAGCCGCGACCTTTGGCACAGGGGCCAGTCACCTTGCAATATGCCCAATTCCAACCAACAACAACCCAGGCTGACCATTATTATTATATATAATTTTACATTCCTAACCTAACTTTCAATTAAAAAAAAAACAATATTGCAAACTTAATTATTATTTGGATATGGGGGGGGGAGTGACTAATACTAATAATAATACTTCCCATATAAATGACCAATAATTTTAACAGGAAGATTTCTAGATTAACAACAAAGAGGTTGGCAAGGTTCCAATTTTCAGTGTCTTTATTACAACATTATAAAAAAAAAATGATTGACATTTTGCATTTAGGGCTCCCCTATTTGCCACATGACATGGGGAGCAATTTTTGGTTAGGTACTTTCACCAATTTTATTATCATTTATTAATCATATTTAGAAAAAAACAGTTTGATTAGATAAGTACCTATTTAAAAATTAATCTGGAACAAGACACAAGCGAAAGAATAGAGAAATCATTTCTGGCAACAAGACCATCACGTGTAAGCACCATTATTATTATTGTCTACAATAAATTGGTTGAAAATAATTTATTTAATAATAGCAAGCAAAGCGATGTGGAATGTCATTGTGGTGTAGCTCATGCTCAATGACTAGAACTAGAACTAGAATCCTACTTAAGATTACTGTTAACTGTAAATTCGTCTTCGCGACATAAAAACAAACAGTGTACCATTTACCATAAAACAACAGAACTCACCTTTCAGGCAGGATGGCTTTCGCGAGCTCGGGGAAACTTGTCCCTGAAGTAGTCCTGTAAATTGAATCGAAATAACTATCAATAAAATGGTATATTATGGAACAATTTTTTCATCAGCAGGCTATAATTTTTGCAAACAAATAATCAATACACTGACGATTTGTTTGGATCGAAGAAAAATGCATCATGTCACAATCAAGTTTCTACTCCGTGATTATGATTGTGTAGCAATATTTATAACGCGTAATTCACAAAGCAAACCACATTTTTTTAAACAAACGGAACTTTTACTGCACGGATTTTGGACAGGTTTCTCACCTTGATTTCTAGCAGTTCAGATTTCCATGCTTGATTATCAAGTGCTATCGCGAAAATGTACAGATAGGATGATTGGCTCGAAGTATTAATTTCACTAATATTTCACAACATTTTTCACTGCAATACAAATTGTAAAGGTAACCATTTCACAGAACTCAATAATCAATCATTCATCATCATTCATTCGTCTTTCTTTATTCACTCACATCACCACCACAAAATCCAGGAAATAATCGTTTCATGCAAGAAGCACACCAAACATCACTCAATCATTCTTGTCAATCGTGGCATTAAAATGCCAGAACATCAAGTCAATCGACTGATCGACTTTGACCTCAACAACGAATAGAGTCCCTAAACGCTATTTTAAATATTTGTATATCCTACTCCTACAAGGCATTTTTCCCATCTACAAATTAAGTTGTTGTTGACAATAATTGCAATAACTAATTTAAAAAACTAAACAGTCCTCCTGCTCATTATTATTTTATTCATCGGATGTTTAGTCGTTAATGCGGAATCATACAGTGCGGAAAAGCCAAATGGAATAAATTCGATAATAAATCAATGAAGATGGTTGCGAAAAAACGCTCAGACACGTCGATTAGTATTTTTAGTTGCGCATTTTTTTCAATGAAAACTTTTTATACAGGGTGTGTCGTGTAACAGTGCTCAATACCAACTTTCTTCTTTCAAATCAAACACTCTGTATATTATTACATTTTCAGATTGCCTGAAAAAATGTAATAATAATGCTGTTTATAATTCAAATTTGTAACGAGTGATTTTTGAGTTGTAAACAAATGAAAATCGCAATTTTTAATTTTCAAAACAGTGTACACCGATAACGGCTCAAGATGTCGGAAAACGGCTTACATGTCCCTATCCTAATTTTTCATGTAGTATCCTATTGTGTGGATGAAATTTTTATACAGGGTGATTAAAAATCTGGTAATTTTCATGACCCTGTATAAAAATTTAAACTACGACCTAATAGGGCTCTAAATGAAAAGTTAAGATAGGGACATGTAGCCGTTTTCCGACATCTTGAGCCGTTATCGGTGTACACACTGTTTTGAAAATTAGAAAATGCGATTTTCATTTGTTTATAACTCAAAAATCACTCGTTACAAATTTGAATTATAAACAGCATTATTATTACATTTTTTCAGGCAATCTGAAAATGTAATAATATACAGGGTGTTTGATTTGAAAGAAGAAAGTTGGTATTGAGCACTGTTACACGACACACCCTGTATAAAAAGTTTTCATTGAAAAAAATGCGCAACCAAAAATACTAATCGATGTGTCCGAGCGTTTTTTGGCACCCATCTCCATTGATTTATTATCGAATTTATTCCATTTGGCTTTTCCACACTGTATATGGAATAGTTGAATCCACGATTCACTTTAATGCTATTGGCTGAACGAGTTTAGGTGTTTGCTGCGCAGTGACGTATTTGGCTGACCGATACAAATTTACAGATGACCACACTTTCATGTGCTTTATTGCTTAGTTGATTTTGTTTTTGTGGTTTATATTTTCGATTTAAGTGTGTTATTAAAGTTTGAAGTGAGTTAAAAGGAATCAATTCAATGATACTGTGTTTGTGATATCTTAACCGTGCTAACTAATTACTATACTTTTAAAAATCTAAAAAAATATCTGGCTGTTTAGCTGTTATCCAGTAAACGCAATCCTTTGAGTCGAATTAAGCAGGTTAGCAGGATAAAAGAAATAGTTTGGTGTAGTAGTAGTGTTTCGCAAGCGTCTCGCGACACTAGCTTTATGGCAGCTAGAAAAGGCATGCGGTGAATTTTAGATAGTTTTCAATAAGAAACACAACTGTTACGCGTATATAACATTGAATAAAGAAGAACAATTCAAAGGTATATAATCATGAGTCGAAGCGAAGTCCATGAAACATTATCATGCGCAACCGTAGATCTACTCTTTTTGTAGCTTTCTTGTTTTTGGCTAGCATCATTTCTCTTGAATATTATTATATTATTCCTTTGAATTATTTTGTTGTTGTTCTTTTTAAGTATTATACTTTTTAAATATTATAAAAAATTTTGAAAATAAAAAATATAAATAAAAGAGTTACTTTCTGAATACCCAACGTTGAGAAATAGAAACTCGCCGCATCACGCTATTAACCAAGAAAAGTACGGTGAGAAAAACTAATACGGCCCTGGCAGGGCCTTAAAATTCTACGATCCGGTCTATAATCGATGGGTGTGATCTATAATCTATGATCATTTGGGTGTGCTGCAGTTACCCCCCTGCGCCCTGCGAAATTTTAACCCAATCGGTGCAACTTTCAGATTTGCAACTCAGGTAATTTGAGTGTTTCCCAGGCTATTCCCGAAATACCACAAAAATAATATTTCCCGGGAACGGTTCTCAGCAGCACATATATCGGGTGACGAATAAAATCAGGGGATAAAATCGTCGGGAGTTGAAATTTAGTTCGATTGAAACGGCGCACGATCCCACAAAGCCTATTGATAATGAGCGGGATCCGTACACGGGAAGTGTTTTTTTTTTTTTTCGAAAATAGCAGCCTAGGAAATAGTCTTTTGAAGTTGCACCGATCGGCTGTGATATTTTGAAAATCTATTGAAAATGATCCTAGAAGTTTAAGGCTAATATTGTCTCTAACGCAACATTCGCAACATTCAATATGACAGATTTGGTTGTATGTATCAAAGCCATTAAAAAAAAAACAAAAAAAAAAGATCTAATGACAAATGACATTCGCGTTATTGACATTTTATTTATAACAACTTTTTTCAGAACGTCAAGTCAATGTCATATCTAATTAGAGTCCCTAAACGTCATTGCTCAGAACTCAATAATCTATACCAGTCATATATTTCCTTCATTATTCACATCACAAATAAGTTAAATTCCCAAAAACACAAATGACAGAAAAATTTTGTATTAGCTGAGGACGGCAGCAAATTAATAGACTATATAAGAGAGTTACAAACAGAGGGGACAGTTTTGAAGTTTTGATGAGTAAAAAAATTCCCTTTTTTGGAGATTTTTAAATTTCACATTTTTATGAGTTTCTATACCAATCATGAAAGCTCCCCAGCCATTCCCTGCATGAGATTATTTTTGACAAAAATAAGCAACAAAAATTTTGCAGGGTTCAAAACATGGAAAAATCAGGATTTTTTTGTTTGATATTCAGTAATGGATTTTACCATCAGCCTGGATAATAATTATTAGGATAATGACCAAAATTTCTAACAAACATTTTAATTAAATTTAATTTATTAGGTACTAATTGTGTAATTAATTACACAATAACAAAAAGACACCTATTAAATTATATTAAGCATAAATGGAATATCCAGACTTTTTTTCCCATGTCCAAAATAAACAGTTCCGTATTTACTTGATTCTAAACTATGAAAGAAAACCACTCCAGGCCAATAAAGTGACTTGACAATGGCCATGGTGTCACCAGCTACTAACTCTATTATCCAGCAGCCTTCCGGGACATCAATATCAAGTGGGTCCAAAAAATCACAAGAATAATTATAATCTTGCCTAGTTAATAAATTAGTATTCCATTTTTGTCGTGGTATTCTATAGTGCAAATAGTAAGAAAGCTGTCTAGCTTCAAGTTGTTTAAGACCTTCGAAATTTAAATTTTCAGCAGTGATCCCATCTGGTCTTTTATACAGGGCTCCTCTAGGAACAAGGAAAGCTTCTTCATTTATGAGATACACAGTCGTAGATAAGCGGTCTTCTTCTTTGAGTTTCATTATTTTCGGTCTAGTTTTAATTTCAGGAAAGCCAGTTTCATTTTTTTCAATCAAAATATCGACAATTATGGCTGGATCTCCATGGAATTTGGTGGTGCACAAGGACGTCAGAAGCTTACCATTTTCTGTAGGGGAGGGTAATAAGCCCCAATTCAGGCAATTTGTGCTGTAATAAAAGACACGTCCCACTAAGGCATCCCTTTGATAACCATACACAATGTAGTAATCTTTGTCAGATCCAAATATTTTACCCCAAAAATAAATTTTTCTAAAATGATTCTCGTTTTGTAATATTAGAAGGGAATTACTTAAAATTAGATTTTCTTCTGTACTAATTACGTGGCCATAATGTCCTGTTGTTTCTAAGGTTTTAGTTATTTCTTCAAGATTCATACTAATTTTATATTACATTTATTTTATTGACACACGAAATGTCGATCGACTTTTATGATTTGTTGTAAGTTTCCTTGGTTTCGTTAATTTTTAATAATAAATAAGAGAAGTTTAAACTAATAAAATAAAATAAAGGACAGCCCAGAATTACACACAATGTTTTTGAATTGTTGGTTAACTGTAACTTCTCCGGGAAAGATCTGAGAATTACTAAAAATTCCCTCAACCATTTCTTTGTGACCAGAACTAACTTCATGACAAGTATAGTGTTTAGTTTAACATTGGAAATATAAAAAAAGCAATCTTCAAGCAGTAACAATTTGTATTATAAAATGATAAATTAACAAAAATGTGACAAAACTAATTCTTAAGAGATATTCAAGAAAAATGCTGACATGTATTAAATAAATAACTATAAACGTATCATCAAAAAATAAATTACAAATAAAAAACTACCATAGTTGAAAGGAAAGTAAGTTATTATTGTATTACAAATTTCAAATTTCCCACGATATAAAAAATAATTGATGGACCATCAATTTTTGTCCGAGTATGCTTCTTTCAAAGACTTAACGACAAAAATGCTGAACTTCCACTCGTTGTTTCTTCCGTGCATTCATACCTTCAAAAAATTCTTTTATGTCCTCTTCTCTTACAACCGTTTTATTTTCAGCAAACTTCTTCAAGTAATTGGCCAGATTTTCTTTTAAATCGTTATAGCCGGCAATCGCATCAATTAATTGTACCCTGTTCATAGATTTCATAAAATTCAACTCCTGATTTTCGATTATTTCTTTAGTTTTGGCTCTTCCTCTCTCTTCATATAAATTCACGGGATCATCGCTATCGGTCAAGAACAACACGCCCTCGTCTTTGTATAACTGGACGCATTGACTACAGGTGCATAATTCCTTACGCCAACTTACGGAATTATAAAACTTCGCAGAAATTTGATCAGATTTCACCTGAGGTTTTTGGCATTCCTTCTTATTCTCTTCATTCTCGGATGTTTTAATTTCTGGAGTATTGACATCTTCGGGAACATCGTTAACTACGTCTACTTTAAGATCAGGATCTTCAAATTTATCGAGTTTTCCTTGGCAGAAATTATTGTAGTTCAGCAGAAATTCATGCTGTTTTACGCATGACTCGCATATCATTTCTGGAAGAAATACAGGGAATAGTTAAGATCTGTAATGAGTACTATGATAATTATGTATTGTATAATTTACTACTGGCTAAATTTCTTTCAGTGCAAATTTATGTAATGTCCCAGTGTTATGTATGTACCTATTGTAGTATATCACACCCTGGGTGTGAAAACCCTCAACGAAAATCTTGCGAAAATTATTTCAACTCAGGGAATATTCCACGCATAAGGTAGGTAATCGACAAAACAAAGGAAACTAGTCTAAGAAAACACTCTACGAAAGGGAAAATTCGAACGAATAAAACGAATAAATAAAACGAAGGAAAACTACAGGACAGACGAAAACTCTATTGTAATCGGCTTCCTGAAGAATAAAACAATAGCAGCCCCTAGAAAACATACAGGTAAGTAAATAAAAATTCACATATCTATGACCTGATTACAGACTCGTCGGATGAACATACAATCACGTCAATCCAACCAAGGAAAGTTCCAGAAAATTAAGAGAAAGCTGGCTCAACGTGGGCGGCAACCCTATTCACTGTTAGCTTAAGGACCAGAATCGAACACACACCACCAAGCCATTAGCGTACGGTTTTTAAAAATTTTACAAAATAATATTCGTTGAGGTGCTTACCGGGAAGCGACTGGATTAAAAATTTTAATCTATTTATGTTAAAAATGTAAAAAATAGCGCCTTACTAACAGCAAATAAAGTCCGCCCTGCCGACTCTACAAAAATTCATCCAACATCAGCGCCGCTAGACCAACTCGACACCGACACCGCTCCGTTACCAGCCAGAGGCCGACCGATAGCTTCGTCAGAACAAACGCCCGTAGAATCGCTCGGAGCCGCCGACGAAACAAGCAACAAGCACCACCAGGAAACCCACCGTTACACGCCGAGCCTCCAGGACTTCTAGATTTCTACCAAAGTCAACTTCTGGAAACCAATCTAACAGGTTCATATAAACATTTGTGTAAACAATAATAATATTAAACTAATTTTTGTGTAAATAGGTAAATAAATAGTTTATAGTAGAAAGAGAGTGTTACCAGGCAATAACCATAAAAGTCCCGTTTTACAATATCTCAATTCACAGACGTTCATTCAAGGTCCTCCCCTGGCGCTGTCACTAGTCGCAAACTACCCTTACCAAAGTAAGGGTAACATAGTTGCCAAATTAGTCCCCCGAAAGTAAAAGGTCGTTCTAAGTTCAGAAGCGTAAATTTTCAACACGAAAGGTTTAAACAGGGCAACAATGAAGACAATCACAAATTAAAGTTAAAGTAAAACATCGATTTCCTCCCCGGAAATTAAAGTCAACGCCTCAAGATAAATCAAAATCAAAGGTAAAATCAAAATCAACAAACAGGTATTAACAAATCCAATAAATTAAACAAGGGTAGTGTGCACACAGAAATTGAAAACAGAAAGGTAGAAACAGAATAAAAGGTACCTAATTTCACCTCACTAACCAAAGGGAAGTTTAACTTCATTTCTTGTTTGTTTGTTAAGTATCAATTTGTACCTCATTTCGAACTTTGACAACTAAAACCTCTCAAAACCTCAAAACGAAAAACAACGAATTCAAACAGACGAAGGTTTACATCAAAAAGTTGGAGTAGTATACTTATAACATTAATGAAAACAAATGAAGGGTTAAAAAACCAACACAAACAAACAAAAATGGGTTCCGTAATGTCAGAGTATAGCCTTTTACGGTAAACTCGATCCAAAGTGATCAAAGGTATTTTTCTTACAGCAGGTGTATGAATGCGAGAATGCTTTCAGTGTTTTTATTTTTGTGTAAGTCGCGTGAAACCAATGTTCACTTGAACATAGTAGCCTGGGGGAGAAGGTCAGTGGGATGCTGCCTTCGTCTCTCGTAGGTTCTGGAAATTTATTTTGGTAAAGCCTAAGCAAGTAAAAACTGCCCAAGCTGGCAATCCCGAAAGGTCCGATGTACAAACCAGACTCAAACGAAAGGAACCACGACAAACACCGTCATTATTATAAGGAATATTTATGGCCCTCATAGAAATAGAGCAACAGAGTAAAATACGGTCAAAATGATGCGAACAGGTCTTTTATAATACTGCAAAGCCAGTGCCGAAAGGTCCATTGATAAATAAATAAAATAAACAAAAATAATCCAAGGCGAAAAGCTACTTTGAACCACCAAAGAGTAAATTAACTGAATAAATTATTATAAGGTAAAATTGAACATCTCTAAAAATGTAAAATGTAAATAAACAAATAGAAATTAATTAAGGTATTTTAAGATTCATTGTAAGGAATGAACTGATATCCAGTCTGAAAAATATATGAAATAGTGATATTATTTCATTCTTCAATCTTAAAGGGAAAAAGGAAAACCCGGTAACACATATCTTATAGTGTTCTTGTGCTTTTAATATTTGATTCCAGAACTCTTGCATACCCTATCCGAGAACCAGGGTGACTACAAGAAAACAACACAACGAAAGGAGGGTCTGTTGGATTCAGCTGTTCAAAAAACGAAATGAAGAATTTTTGTACCCAAAAAGGAATTAGTTTTCACCTGACTGTCCCACGGACGCCAAACTTGAATGGTGTTAGTGAGAGAATGAATAGGACAATAACAGAAAAAGCCCGTGCAATGCTAAACAGGGCTGCCTTAGAAAAGTGTTTCTGGGGTGAAGCAGTTCTAACTGCTACATATCTCATAAATATGAGTCCTACCAAAGTCATAAAAGTTAATAAGACACCATTCGAATTGTGGCATAATAAAAAGTCCATGCTAAAGTATTTAAGAGTTTTCGGTTCAACTGTGTACTTTCATAATAAAACACAGGAATCCAAATTTGATGAAAGATCTTTTAAAGGTATACTGGTGGGATACGAACTGAATGGCTATAAAGTGTGGGACACTGAAGCTGATAAGTTCATTGTAGCACGAGATCTTCTCGTAGATGAAGTTAAAAATGTCAATCAGCCTGAGAGTATGGCTGGGTCGCGTACAAATACTTCTTCAGAAAATGAAAAATCTGATGGTTTGAGAACGAGTGATAGGATAAAAGAACTTCCCATAGTTAATTATAGGGAAGAGAATGTTCAAGGTGAACATCTAACGTGTGCAATAACAATAAAATTCCTGGTTCATATTCAGAAGTTAGGGATCGAGATGATAGAGTTAACTGGAAAGTGCAATAAAGGATTAACTCGATTCTCTTTCATTAAATAAGACCTGGTCTTTAGTCCAGAAACCTCCGAACAAAAACATTATAGATAGTAAATGGGTATTTACAATTAAAAATGATGAGTTTGGAAACCCAGTCAGGTATTTTTCTATTTTCTAGACGATTATCGGGGGAAAGGGGGAGGGGGGTTTGTTACACTATCTAATACCTAACACAAGCATTTTTTATATTACAATATAGTTAAACAGGAGTTCATTGAAACTCTCAGACAGATAATAAGACATGTTAAATAAGAGAAAGGAAATCAAAGTTGCCACCCAAGAGAAGTTACGAGTTTCAAAGTTCAATACAGCAGGTAGAGGATAGGAACAGAGTCCATTCGTGTAACACTGTAACTAACATCTAAAATGTTAGACTTGGATAAAATTACCTGCGAAGCTTTCCGTTGGCAACGGAACTCCTAAATGCCGCGAATGATACCAATCCTCGCAGACGATACACTGGATCATTTCATCGGGTAAAGGATCCTCAGGGTCCGGATAAGGTCTATGACAGACGCAGTACTCTCCCGAGAAGTTCTGGTTATAAGAATTTAACACGTTGAGATCGCTCTTGTTCGGGTTCAAGTTGCATTTGAAATCTTTGAATTTATCGGTTCCACAGTCGCATCGAAAGTTCCGCTTGGTGTACAATTCGACGAGTTCGTGACCATCGTGACAATGGTAACTGCAGGCTAAGCAAACGCCGGCTCGTTTTGTCGCATCTTTCTTCGCTTCCGGAATGCAAGTGAGGCACGAATAGAGCGCCTGTCTTTTGATGTAGCCCTGAAAATCAATGAGAAACGAAAATCAATACGCAGATCAATTGGAATGACAAACTGGAGGGAGAAGCGCATATTCTACATTTTATTAAAGATGCTGGAGATGTAAACAGCAGGATTATCCTCTAATAAAACAAGTCCTACTACTTTTTTTTTAACTTTTGAACTTGATAATCCTGCTCAAGTAAGTAACATAACTTATAAACAATACAGAAAAGTGCATTAATTATACTCTCAGTTTACTTACATCATTATAAGAACAAGTTTTATCATTAGCTGCTCCCAACACTGCAGCTGTATCCTCAATAAGATCTTCTTGAATTTGAAGTACTTCGTTCAATGTTAGGGTACACACATCTGAATCATCTGCCGGATTTTCACCTTCTGGGACATTTTCTTGAACATCTTCCAAGATAACAGGTACGCCAAGGGGATCAGGATCAGTTGAAGAAGCTTCCTCAATACTAGCGTCCAGCTCCATTTCTTCAGGGTTTATTTGTTCCATTTCGTCCGGATTTATTTGTTCCATTTTTGATGGTTCTTGAAGCAGAACAGAGTGAACTAGAATTTTGAAAAACGAAAGTAATTTCTGCAGAATATCAAATTAGCGGTATATAGAAACGAGCTGTTAAAACATCGCAGAAAGAACGGTGAAATGGAGATTGGAGAATGGAGACTGAGACTACGCAAGTATGCAATGATGGCGCCAAAACTTCGAATTGTCAGTTATGAACTTGAAAGACAAAAGACAGACAGATTGCAAAAGAAATATTTCTAGGCCAGTCTTACATCTACATGGAATTAACTCGTATATAAAATCCATGGCTATTGGGAATTTAATGATCAAATATCCTGTCAACCTGTCTGCCTAAAAGGGCTGTCAAGTTCTAATCAGTTTCTTGGCTGTATGCACCAGGATGTCTCAGCCATTTAAAATAGAAGAAGAAGAAAAGTTTAAATTTAAATCAATATCATTTATTTAATTTAACAAACGAATTTTATCAGTCATTATTCTTATTAGTAACATTTATCAGTAATTGATTATTAATTAGACAAATTGGCTCCATGGCAAACAGTATAGGTATATCTATAGTAATAGCAGGCAGCGGTTATACTTCTACTATACTGCTATGATTACTGACCATGAATTTAACACAGTAACTTCGGCGACGTCTTTGTGTACATTACTCTTGAGAGTCACACTCACACATTGTCCCAATGTTACAGGGTACTATTATTATTTGGTCATTGTAGGTACTATATTCTGCATTCTATGATACATTGCGTAAAAACTAAAAAGAGACGTTCCAGGAAAATTTAAGTCCAGTAACTGCAGCAGCGCCGCCAAGCATACATGGTTAAAATAGAAAGGCATATTATGTATTTGGTGAAACATGGTAGGAGTAGAAGTTTTAAGAATCAACATTAAATAAAAACAAAACTCATAAATTATGCTTAATTAGATAATTTATTATGAATAATCCAATAAATAACAAATTCTGTAATATAATATTTAATTTATAAACGATAAGGGACATCCTTTGTCGCATGAGGGCGCTGTAAAACTTGACCGTTTACTACCGACACTGCTAACGCCAATGTCAGTAATACAGGTACGGTACCTACCTTTATGTCTATTTATTTCAGGGAGATTGTTAGGTAGGTGTTGTTAGTTGAGTGTATTTAGTAGTATCCATCCCACTCTTTATTTTTAATTTTATTTCATCCTTATTGACCATCTGCGAAAAGGACAAATATCACACTAGAGTGATATTTATATATGTGTATTATATAGGTACCTGTCAATTTAATTGATACTCCTTCGGCTAGGCAGCCCATAATACACCTATGTATAGGATTTTCGGATGTATTGTTTGTTTGCTTGTTTGTCACTTTAGGTTTGTTTCATTCAAACATTACTTTTCTTTGTTTTAGTTATCAAATATAGGTATAAAGCATTTAAAAAATACCTAATAAAAATTTAGAGATTATGCAAGAATTATCCAGATTATGAATAACAAAATAGTTCATTGCGCATTATTACGTATCAAGGGAGGAATGAAGACTATTTCAAAACTCAGGTGGATCTCACACGCGCGCGTGTTGACTTGTGTGAACATGTGGGTATCACAGTATTTGTGTATTTTTTATTTATTTATGCCATCACTACTTTAAATGAAAATATTTCGCTCAATAGCGATTTAACAGAAGTGGGGGCTAAATTTGATACTAAATCCGACTAGAATGAATTTGTTAGCCCGCTAGCGAAGAACACGCAGTCGTGCCATAGTGACTTGACTGAAGTTGTCTTGATTCTGCCTGGTATAGCTATCGAATACGCCCTAAAAATACATTTTTTCCAAAGCATTCTTCATACGATATATTTTTTTTTATTATTGGCAACACTGAACTGAAATATGTGAACTGGGAGATAGTGGGTGGGTGGATAACACCGCTATTGGCTATGCCGTCACTCCGTGTGAGGGTTCGTGACGTCGTTGCGCAAAGCTTTTCATTGATTAAAATGTAGAGCTTATCGGTACTCGTGAAACACGACCCTCAGGGTAAGTATCGTCTATGTGATAGCTGTCCTTATTGCAATATTTAAGCCCAGTTTTCTATCATTATTTAAATTATTTATATTTATTTTATCGTTTTCTAGATATTTAATTATACTTATAAGTAGGTAGGTACACACCTATACCTAATACTTAATGCATCTCAAAGCTTTTTGTTCCTAATTTTCATTTAATTTTGATACTTTTCATCAGATAACAATAAAATTTTGCGTAGATAAATGTTTTTATTGTCAGTGGCTAAAATATACCTAAAGTACTTTTCCTGCATTTTGTCTTATCAGCGGCAGTTATGGGTGACTATATGGACATATTGAACTGTTTCTTTTTTTTTTAATTGATCAATAATTTATTCTTAGGTAATGCTGTTTAATTATATTTTATTCTTTTTTATTCTACAGTTTTTTTCATTACGTTTTAAGGGTAGACTTTTAAAGACAGTAAAGGCAGTTCTGCACTCAGATATGTTTTCGCTAAAAAGTTATTATTCCTGTCATTGGCGCCCAGATAACTATCAAATATTATCGCTCACATCATTTTTAATCACAAGTAGTGTTTATTGATCGATTTATGTTATGTACCTATAATCCCAGATAGCACCGAGTGTCCTATGGACGTCCGTTGAGTATCCAACATACGTCCATTGGTCCATGGACAATAAATGGACGTCCTACGGACTTCTCCGCAGGGACTTCCTATGTACGTCCATAAAAGTACGTCCATTGGACGTCCATCGAGTTATTTTTGACTATTGCGCATGACGTGCTGTCGCAGAGAGGAAGAGAATAGCAGCACAAGTGCGCACGCACGCGCTAACCGCCCCATCTTCCATTCTTCCACTATTATACAATCCACATTCCTACATTATACATTAATTCGTCCCAAGGAAAGACTTCCGCCATTCCCATCAAACTCAAGACTGCTAGCGTGAAGATGAAGACATCTGCATTATACAGTGAATAAAAAAAAGAAATTTGATGAATCTTTAATTTTTAGAGTTTGTGAAAAATCCAAAAACAAATATTTTCATTAAGTTTATCAATATTATGATAAACTAATATAAATTAACAACTTTTCAATGAAAATTACCAGATTTTACGTAAAACTTAATGATAGAAACACATAAGTAGGTGTAGGTAAGTACCTAGTCGTTTTCCTGTATCTTTAGCCGTTATCAACGTTGTTTTCAAAACAGAAAATTATCGTATATACCCTATGTACCTATCACTACATTTATTGGATTTTTCAAAACTCTAAATTTCAAGACTTATCGAATATTTTCTGTCTTTTGTTCCTCACTAATTAAGATGCTTTGTGGACATCCGATAACGGACTCTCTATGGACATCCGATAACGGACTCCCTATGGACGTCCGATAACGGACATCCTATGGACGTCCGGTAACGGACATCCTGAGGATGTCCAAAGTTGTGACAAATGGACACTGAGTGGACGTCCCATGGACGTCCATAGGACAAAAACGGACGTCCTATGGACGTCCGTTGGTACATAGAGGGATGTCCATTGGACGTCCATGGGACTACTTTGTGCTGTTTGGGATCACATAAGTAATATAGACAACTTTTACAGAGCCCTCATAAACATATTGCAGACTTTGATATTTTTTGTTGTTGGGCTTACGAGTTTTGTTTTCAATGTTATTGATTTTTAAAATTCCCGCCATATGTTTCAACATAAGATGTCAACATGACAGCTCAATCGTAAAATCTTAAAAGCGCGTACTTACCCCACAGAACCTTTTAAAATTATTGTAGGGTAGGATAAGGAATTTTTTTCATTTTAAAAGTGAATGACAATGACAACAACGAATGACAGGCACATTTGCTGTTACGTGACTTATAATAACTGTCAAATTTTACATTTTATCAAAAAATATGAAAATATGGCATTGGTTTTTTAAATTTTGTAAAATATCGGGAAAAAGTTGTTTGATTTTTTCATTTTCAGTCATGTACTTACCGATTTTGAACCCTCTAGCATTTTTTTTTTTTAAATTTGAGTTTTAAAAAATATTGTCGATTGGTAAAGTGTGTCCTTATTCATACCATGCGTATATTACTTAATATACAGGGACAAATATTTATGGGTAGTAGGGGGGGCGTCAAAGCAATAATTTGTTTCTCATTAACATTTGTCAAAAACCACTTCGTTTTCGATGAGATACAGGGTGTTAAAGTTTTTTTATCCTCACCAAAAAAATAAATAGATAAAAGCCGCTTACACAAATTATTGTCATAAACATTTCTTGAATTGAAATCGTAATTGATTCATTTGCTCCGGAGCAAATCTCCATGAACCACGGCACAACAGCCCGGAATCAATTACGATTTCAATAGAAGCCAGCCGTGAAAGCTTACACACACCAATTTCCTGAATTCTACGTCTATGCCACTTTATTATTATTAAGTAAAGTTCTCATATTAGATACGGTTGTCATTATCAAACTGTTTTTCTTTTAAAGGTCGCTAAATTATCTTCACGATGGAGATCTTCCTATTGTTTATGGTCCTAGCTGGGACGCATGGTTATATGCTCCCGGGAAAGGTAAGTTAGAGTTACGACGAATATTGCCTACTTTTATTATTTCACTTATAGGACGGTCCCCGTATTACAAATTAATTTTCGTTAATTCGCTGTATTACTGTTTGAACCTCATCAAATTCAAATGGATCCCATTAACCGCACGAAACGTCTGATTATCCACATCACTATACGTTTAGCTTTCTAGAGTTTTCGAGGCCAATCATCAAGTAACCACAGGTCTCGTATACGTACTCGTAAGTCCAGTTGTGGTATTGTTGAAGCGCTGAGGTCGTGAATCATCGCTCATCGCATCATTTTTGAGTGGTATTTCTTTTAATCGCGTTGCCAGGTTCTGGTAGCTTTTTGATGTTTGATGAAGTAGCACCAATGAAATACCACCGCGCGCTTCTCAGGGAAGACGGGATTGACTGACGTAATTTGTTAAGATAGATTATACAGTTCACTCGCAATAATTGTAGGAGGTGATGATTGACAATTGTTTTAGAATTTAACCATTTTGTTGAACCCTGAAGCAAGAAAATCGTTTTGGAATTGCTCCTTGAAAGAATAACGACATTATCGACACCATAACTCATACTTCAAGCTCATTGATCTTTTCATCAAAGAGGTCTTTCCATTTAATCCCTCAAGATTTCGTCCCTCCGAGAGGAGTTCAATTTCATCCTTCGTTAGTGCCACTGATTCAAAGATATTGATCTGAGACTTCTGTATACCTCGCAGACTGAGTACTCCTACTCTCATAATCTGATCAGACTGTTATTGCTACTGAATGAGCCCTCCAACTAGCAGCGTGGTAAGACACCCCCGGTTCAGTTTAATGACGTTGGGGAATCTGTTCCTGTCTGGAAGGTATATGAACAGTTGGGCCTGTCTTCAGAATAATTCTGACACATTGACAAATTGGCGAAGCTGCAAATTTTCGAAATTGAAAGATGACTCATAATTATTGTCACCTTTGGCTTTTATCATATCGATTATAATTGGCGAGGTGAAGTGACGAGCAAATGTAAGACCAAGACCAAAATAATGATGGTCTTGGTCTTGGTCTCAATCTTGCAAGTCGAGTCTTGATCTGCAGCTTCTGCTAGGTACGCAGTTGGTCTTGGTCTCGGGGTGTATTGGATTTTCTGCAAAATAAAGACCTAAAAACTGTAAGACCAAGACCGATTGGCTCACCATCACTGTCGAGGTGTAAGAAAAACTGTAAGTTACAGTATTAGAAGTTTCGGGTGATAGTTTTAGCTCAGACTGGTTAGAATTGTTGTATTTTTGGCCTTCGTTGGTCTTTTTTTACCATCGAGTCTTGATCTGCAGCTTCTGCTAGGTACGCAGTATATTGGTCTTGATGGTCTCGGTATTGAATTTTGTGAAAAATGAACACCAAGACTGCAAGACCGATTCAACTAACCACTGTCGAGGTGTAAGAAAAAAAATTAACTTAGCAAAAGTTTCGGGTGGTAGTTCTAGTTCAAGCCGGCTATGCTTGCTGTATTTTTTGCATCGTGACGTTAATTTCCAGGAGGACCTTTTTTCGACCTTGCTTTTGCGTGAGTTGGCCGCCCGTCTCTCGGCGGACTATCAGATGCCTGAAGAACCGGGACCGTACCCACCACTAGACTACGACGATGCCGGTCTCTCTTTGCGCGATCAAGAATTTCTCGAACACAGCACTTTATGGGGAGGACAGCCTGTCGCGTCGGGGGATATGAGGCAAAAGGTTCTTCCTGATCAGGGCTCGCTCAAGGCAGGAGACGGGGAACCCACGTTGCCCGCTTATTGCAATCCGCCTAATCCCTGTCCAGTTGGATACAGCGGTATGTATAGTGTTGTTGTTCATTGTTGATATTCATTTTAAATTTTGAACTTTCGGGATAAAAGTTCATCATTATTCTGCTGTTTCCAAAACTAAAGTGTCACTTTATCTCTAAGGGGCTTGTTTTCCTAATACATTTTAACAAAAGTCGCAATTAATAAATCAAATGAGAGATACCTAAATAAGTTGAGGAATTTAAAGAAACAGTTTTTTTTTTAATTTTGTCTTTCAAGAGATTCTGTTGTAATTGGCAACAATTTATTTTCTATTTATTCTATCTATATAGTCTATTTATTTGCCACGATAATTTTTTCATATAGTAGTAGAGAAAATAGCGTCTTCTACTGGCTATTATTCACGAGGACGAGTCTCAGCGCGTTGAAGACTATATCTACTATTTCTATTTTCTAGCCGAGAATGGCTGCATAGAAGGTTTTGAGAACACGGCTTCCTTCAGCAGAAGATACCAAGCGTCTCAGGATTGTATGTGCGATTCGGAACATATGTTCGATTGTCCAAATCTTTCAGGAAATATGGACGATGAAAGTGAGTCATCTCTCAACACTATTGAATTCAACAGATTTTTACAGCATTCAATTCAGGTGAGGATATGTTACTCTTAATCCGATTTAACAAAAAAATCCATAAAAAAGACCGTAAAAAATTTAAATGGGTTTTTCTCCATAGATGGATCCTGAAATGCATCATAAAAATCTGGTAGCAAAGAAGTTCCACCAAAGCAAGAAGGTGAGTTTGATAAATTTTTTTTACATTAAAAAAACGTAGTTTTGATATTTTTACAATAAAATATTTTCTTAGAAAATCCAACCCCCCTCTCATCCCGTCCTCCACCTGATCAATGGTAAATTAAATCAAATGTTAATCAAAGATGTAGCTTTCACCTTGTTTAAACAAGCTTGTCCAGGTCTGTTAAATAATAAGTTCGAATGCACGAGTTTCCTGATGAATATTATAATCATTAATCACTAGGGAGTAATGGTCATTAATCACTATAGTGATTAATGAATTTTTATTCTTTTCAATGAATAAACAGCACATTTTACAACAGATTATAGATAATTAATTCCTCTTTGTTCTATTAATGCTAGTGGTGGATTAATAAGTGTGTGTGGCGTGTGGTAACTATTCGCTTTCTTATTGACATTTTATTGTTGTCGGAAAAGTTGACAACACTCTACATATTATGTCACCTTACCAGTCATTCATGAAAGTGGAGAAAAATCAAGGAAGTGACTCATTTTCCGAGTCAGTGTTGTTTTGTCGTGGCCAAACTATCTACTCG
The DNA here is from genome assembly GCA_910589415.1 of Malachius bipustulatus. Taxonomy (NCBI): domain Eukaryota; kingdom Metazoa; phylum Arthropoda; class Insecta; order Coleoptera; family Melyridae; genus Malachius; species Malachius bipustulatus. The sequence goes on along the minus strand of OU342634.1, from coordinate 34,632,333 downwards.
CATATAATGGCTATTATTCACACATAGTCTCGTAGATAACAAAGCCGTTATTATGAGCTCGTTGAAGAATATGATATTATTTTTTCTGTTTCAGAGTCTGAGGTTGAATCCGTTCTTGGAGGGCGAGCGTTTACCGGTGGCGGCGAAGAAAGGCAACAACGTTTTTATCTAAACCCGTCTACATTTCCCAGATGGCATTTGAAGGACTGCTGAAATGAAAATTGACCTGGCGATGACAACGGCTACAGATTATTGGACAATAACTGTCACTTATTTTATTATGACTTTTCTATATCGGCACTTAATCTCTTCTGTGGATGCTGAATGCTTCTAGTTTTATATGTATAGCATCTGTCATTCTTAAAAGCTTTCCTTATAATCTTAGTGTTTTACCCTGAGAACAAGGCCCCATACTGTTAAAGAACTGAGGATTGCAGAAATGGCTCCAGGCCAAAATAAATATTACCCGATTGTGACACAAAATTTAAAATATTCTCTGGGCGATTAAAACAAACTCTTCCTTTTTTCAATTTTTGATCGTATAGAGAATAAAAGCAGCTTCTGGTAAATTAAATACACATATCACACTACAATTTTGCTTATTATTAAAGGGTATCGTTTTGTCGCGTAGTAGGCCCTATTGATTTTATGATTCTCTACCCGACTTTGATTCGTATGGAATCATCGAAATCAGTACGCGATTTAAGGATACCATTTATATTTAACAGATTCCAGCCTATTGTGATGTGTGAGAAAGCTGACAAAGCTTTCGTATTATTAAGTAAAAAGTAAAAAAGTTGACTGAATGCCAACAAAACGGAAACCATACGTAAAAAGTGTTTCAAAAATTTTTATCGAACACTTCTTATTAATAAATGTTTCTGAATGTTATTATAAAGTGATTTGGTGATCCACGTCACTTAGATAATTCGTATATAATATATGTGTGTAATTATATTCTATAATATAAATGTTAAACAATAAATAAAAGATATATAGGTAACATGAATGGTGTACTTATTTTTCATAATACTAATATCCTCGGGCTTGCAGATTGTAATTGTACCGGGTGGTCCATCACTTATGTCCACCCCCAAAATAGAGGTTAATTTTAAAGATAAAAAATTGAAACTTTTAGGATTTGTGTAATTAATATAGGACCACATAATGGCATAATCAGATTAATTATTTTTTTGTTAGTTGAGCCATCAGCGATAAAAAACTGTAATTTGGTGTTAATGTGACCAAAATAAATTCGATTTTTCTTTAATACATCGATAGAAATCAAATAAGAAAATCAAAATCGCTTAAAAGAAATTTCAAAAACCTAATTACAAGCCTTTAATTAAATAAAATACTTAAAATATGGAAATCACAGCTAGAATGATTGATTTATGGAAGCAATAAAACTCAGGATTTTGAAGGGCTGGTATAGCACAAATGTTAAGTAAACATATCCTAAGTAAACATTCATAAAAGAAGCCCCATTCGAGTTCAATGGCACATTCTTCTGACTGCGTTGAAGATTATTTATGGTAGGTACCTACCCTCATTAGATTTGTCAGTTTTATTGCTCTACCATATATCAATCATTCTACCTCTCATTTCCATATTTTAAGTATTTTATTTAATTAAAGGCTTGTAATTAGGTTTTTGATATTTCTTTTAAGCGATTTTGATTTTCTTATTTGATTTCTATCGATGTATTAAAGAAAAATCGAATTTATTTTGGTCACATTAACACCAAATTACAGTTTTTTATCGCTGATGGCTCAACTAACAAAAAAATAATTAATCTGATTATGCCATTATGTGGTCCTATATTAATTACACAAATCCTCAAAGTTTCAATTTTTATATCTTTAAAATTAACCTCTATTTCGGGGGTGGACATAAGTGATGGACCACCCGGTACAGTATTTTCTGGCTTATTTACTGGGCTATTAGGATCGGGGCTGCCCAATTTGTTGCAAATGTTTGTCACGCGTCTCCTGTATCTCTCTTGGAATTCTTGTAATAAATGAGAGTGAATTTGACGTTTTGTAGGATTCCTAGATATTTACTGACTCCTCAAGTTGAGAGATCTCCTCCTGAAACTAATCATCAGTCTGGTCAAATCTCCCTTTTTGTTGTGGACGATCGCACATTTGTCAAGCCCAAAGGGCATTTCGATGTCTTCGTGGAAGTTTTTTAAGGTGGTGAGCAGAGACTTGAGTTTCGGTAAGGTTTTGGTATAAATGTGATGAAGTTATCCATCAACAGAAGATGGCTCAGGCCTGAGGCGCTTATACTTACATTTTTGCCGATTTTGTACCCATGTTACTGTTGTCAAGCAGCTTTGAAAGCGGATTCAGGGCCAAGAAAAAAATTTGTGTCTTCATGGAAATGTTTGACGTTGTTCAAGTTTTTTTTTTCCATGCAACTAGAAATGTTTCCTCTAATAAGAAGTATGTATGCACATTTCATAAAATATCTCAATAAGAGTATTTCTGGAAAATAAATTAATCATCTAAATAAATGTGTAGTCATAAAAATGTTCATAAAATTTTTATGGTCTCTGAGAGATAAAACCAAGAAATATTAAATGACCAATGTCCGCAGGGAAATTCCAGTTTAATCTTCTAAAACAAGAGGTGTAATGCAACCTCGGTAATGTACCTAACCTACACTTTGCTTGTTATGAATTTAATTATAAGACTTCAATGTCAGCAGCAGTGTATGGGTATTTTTTTAGAACATCTTCCTCAGAACAATAATATGCATTATGAAAATTTAATGTAAATTGAATTGAAGTTGGCCGACTAATTTGTTTACTGACATGGAATCGCTACCGGTGACATTGACGTCTAGACGTACCGTGGACCGGCACAGTGTTGCTCACCCTCGACCCCTCTGGAAATTCATTTATCAAGTTATAATGGGCTGTATTTAATGAAACTGTGAATGTAGATAAATTTCTTTTGTTGGCTCGGAGAATTAATTGGTTTTTCATCATGCAGGTTGATGAATATAGCTTGCCATATTAAATTATCTTTCCTCCACCTACTTTTCCAATATTCAATAAATCAAGATTTTTTCCTCCTTGAACACGTTTAAAAAATATTCATATTTATTTATAAATAGATGTTATAATATAATAAACCCTGATTAATTCCTTGGCTCATTCTAAACAGAAAGTTTCTCATTAACGTCTGTCCGGAAATGCACCGTTTTAGACGGAAATAAAATAGCTTCTTTCAGACTGGTGTAGGTGTTCCCCGAAAATATGTCAAGGCAGCGCTAGTTAAGCCCATAGGTGACCTCAAAAAACCCTGAAAACTACCTACCTCTCGTCTCGTCTTCTTGACTTTCTTGACAAGACAGGGATCTTTTCCCGCTCCCATGGCAGGATGGTTTTCTTATTAGAAACAGATCTACCTAGACGGCTCTTGTGGAACTTACGGATTTCATATCTGAGGGAATGGAGAGGGGGTGCGCACGGTGGGATGGCTTTTGGACCTCTCCAATGCCTTCGAGTGCCTCCTTCGGAAATTAGAGAATATTGAAGTTCATGGATTGCTCCTTTCTTAGTTTACCAGCTACCTACAGGGAAGAATACAGGCGGTTCAGATTATTGGGTCTGATGGCCGACATGTGCGATCATCTTTTGCTCCTCTCTGATTTGGGATGCCACAGGGTAGTGTTCTTGGTCTTTTCCTCAACGATTTGGGCCCCAAAATTATTTCCCCTAATTCAGTCTATGTTATTCCTTCATTTTATTTTGCTTTTAACAAACATTCTTGCATCTTAGTGCAAAATAGCTTTGTCATCTTCTTTCTTATGCATGCACTTTGAGATCTATCTCGAAACTGCTTCTTAAAGCTCCATTTATAATAATTTTTTAGGTAAATATTAAATCGACCAAAGAAAGGCTCAATGATTGTATATACAAGCAATCCTTGTTCTTGTAAGCGATAAAACACAGCTGATCGTAGTTGTTTTCTTCTGCGTTTGGTTGACCTTTCCTCTACTCACAAGATGCCAAGTTCGACAAGCAATGACAATCCAAGAAAAACAGATTTTTGACAAACTACACGGGCCCTTTTTCAACTGGGCTATTCCTACGTGAATTGGGTCGATTTATTCGATATCAATCTACACAGCTCCGCTGAAGTAATTTTGACAGTGACAGTATTTTGACATTTAATTATTTAGAGTGACGTTAAACGGAAATAATTGTTTGAAACGTTGTTAGGTGCACCCCGAACACCCCTTTTATTGTAGTTTAAGGTATTTGCATGATTATAATCATCTGTGACGTTATTGTGATCTTCCAATAATAGTAGCGTAAACAATTTTTATTTATTTAGCTCTAGTTACCTAGAAAAGTTACCATAGTTACAGTTGCTATGTACGTATAAACAATTATTCCTTATTTCAGTCTTGTATGAACTATCATAGAAGACAGACGTAAAAAATTTGAAAGAAAATTTTTTATCGTTCTATTATTATTTAATCGATTTTTAAAAGGTAAGTTTGACAATGAATAGTGTTATAGAAGAGAAAAGCAATTAGAAATAGGAACTGTTAAAGCAGAAGGTGTTTAATATTTGTGAATTTTTTGCAGAATTTTGATTAACGATATAATAATGCCTAGCACAACCATGGAAAGAGTCTTGGAGGCTTCGTGGACATCATGGAGAATGGTATGTACCTATTTCATTTATAATTATTTCATAAATTACACTCTATCTATAATTAGATGTTCTCGATAGAGAAGCAATGTCAGGATCGGCACAGACAAATTCAATTTTTTACTTTAATTATTGGAATGTAATGAATGTTTTTTATTTTAGGACACGATGCCGAAAGAGACTGACGTACGTAATCGGCAAAAGCTAGACGAACTGCGTTGCCGTTACGCGCGTTTACGCTATTATAAGTATTCACCCCAGGAACAGCAACTCATCGAGCAACTCCCAGGCTTTCGTTGGGCACCCACTTGCAAAGATGTGGCTGCCCATCAGCAGGTCACCAAGCCAGCCAATAAGGTCGCTCCCAAGCCTGTTTTTGGGAGTAGGCGTTTTGGTTGGTTTGCGGGAGGGACTTTTTGCGTTGCTGTTGGTGGGGTAATATTATGGCATTATTATCGTTAGTTATTTTTTATTATATTTATCGTTAGTTATTTATTAAGAGTAACTGAGTAAGGAGGCCACTCGTTCTTCTCGGTCCCTACTAAGGATAGGGGGCGAGCAGGATGAGTGGTTGGGTGGTGGAAGAACTCATAAGGTAGGATCTGCTTATGGATACCATAAACAGACCCTGGCTTATGGGTGGGCCTTATTAAACATTATTATTATTCAGTACCATTGCGGGTTTTTTTTTTCAGGAACTTATACTTACAGGAACTAACTTTTATACTTTTAAACAAATTTTTAATAAACTTTTACGTATTAAATGAGTTTTATTTATCCTTGACTTTTCATTATACCTACGATTGAAATTTTCTCTTGTTTTATATCATTAAGTTTTCAAAAAATGGCTCATAAGTTCAAAAAAGGGAGCTTTAAGGTGTTTATTTTCAAAAATTTCCCAATTTTTTTAGAATAAACGTCAGAAGTGACGTTTGTATTGATTCTATCATTTCAATTCATTTCTTCCAAAGAGAATTAACTAGAGAGGAGTTAATCTGTAGTAAAAAATTAGCTAGGGAACCTGTATTTACCGCTGACTAGGGTAGCGCATTCTCATTCTCACAAAAAGTTGGGAAACAATTTGGAAATGTCAAATTTAACTTCATAAACGTCAGATTTTCCATGAACGTACAAATGTCTAAAAATACACATAATTTTATATGTTATTAAGGTCGCTTATTTAAAAAAATGGTAAACTTTTGCTGTGTTCGAGGATTTTTTAACAACAAAAAGAGGGCTTTCTACTTGTTCGCGTTGCCTAAAGGTATTATTATTATTATTATTATTACTTCTAGGGTAGGTACAAAGCCCTTGTACTGAAGCTTGCGCTTATTGTACCCCTTTGGATAATTATCTCATCGGTCCCATCTCCCGAAAGTATTTCAGTATGAGTCCAATGGGTGCTTGTTAGGTGGTATGGGGTTTCCTCCCCCTCCCCGCATCTCCTGTAATCCGGGATATTTTACACTCCTATTATTGAGAGGTGTAATTAGTGGGCAGTGTCCTGTTAGAAGTCCAATTGCCCATCTCAGCTGGTGCTTACTCAGCTTTTTCAGTTACATCTTCTCTGCTCCCTCTTCCCTTTCCCCACCTAGTCGCTTGAACAGCTCCCCAGTTAGGCCTAGGCAAGGTCTGCATTGAAGTTGCTCATTTACATCTTCTCTGCTCCCTCTGCCCTTTACCCACCTAGTCGCTTGAACAGCAACCCAGTTAGGCCTAGGTAAGGTCTGCATTGAAGTTGCACTATTTTCTCCCTTAGGTTTTCTCCCATGAGGAAAATTGGTTATTGGCCTTTTGTGTCAGGTTTTCTGTCCAAAAGGATCCACGTTTTATTAGTGGGCAGTGTCCTCTTAGAAGTCCAACTGCCCATCTCAGCCGGTGTTTACTCAGCTTTTTCAGTTACATCTTCTGTGCTCCCTCTGCCCTTTACCCACCTAGTCGCTTAACAGCGCCCCAGTTAGGCCTAGGTAAGGTCTGCATTGAAGTTGCTCTATTTTCTCCCTTAGGTTTTCTCCCATGAGGAAAATTAGTTATTTGCCTTTTGTGTCAGGTTTTCTGTCCAAAAGAATCCACGTTTTATTAGTGGGCAGTGTCCTCTTAGAAGTCCAACTGCCCATCTCAGCCGGTGTTTACTCAGCTTTTTCAGTTACATCTTCTCTGCTCCCTCTGCCCTTTACCCACCTAGTCGCTTAACAGCGCCCCAGTTAGGCCTAGGTAAGGTCTGCATTGAAGTTGCTCTATTTTCTCCCTTAGGTTTTCTCCCATGAGGAAAATTGGTTATTGGCCTTTTGTGTCAGGTTTTCTGTCCAAAAGGATCCACGTTTTATTAGTGGGCAGTGTTCTGTTAGAAGTCCAACTGCCCATCTCATCAGCCGGTGTTTACTCAGCTTTTTCAGTTACATCTTCTCTGCTCCCTCTGCCCTTTACCCACCTAGTCGCTTGAACAGCACCCCAGTTAGGTTTAGGTAAGGTCTGCATTGAATTAGGTGTGTCTTGGTCCATATGGCCCACGAGTAATGGAGCTATTAAAGAAATACCATATGCAGAGCTCCATACGTATGGTAGGCATTTATTTTCGAAGGTGCGCCACTTCTTCGAGGTTGAATCCAGAAGGGACTGATCTACTATTCAGCCACGCATCCTTTTAGCCTGGGTTCCCGCCGTAGGATTTAGGTTTTTAAAGGTTGTCTCCTTTTGGTCCAGGCGGTAAAGCCTAGACCCCCGTATTCCTCTGTTCGCGAGATATAACCTCGACAACAGAGTTTTACGGTCTTTCGGAGAGTCCACGTTCGGACGTTCTCCGGCATCGTTATAACCCCTGTGCAGACCTTTAGTCACGACACGACAACTAGGTTGGGGGAGGTGGTCCGCGGCAGGGCTTTGAGCTACCAGTCTGGAATTTTACCTCCGACAAGCTTTATCACCACTGCTAACCTTACTCACTTACGCTCATTGTAAGGCCTTCCCCCTATCCGCCACCTGGGGACGCGCCCGATGGGTACTCAACCGCACGGGTGCCTAAAGGTAACTTTCTTAATATTTTAAACTCATTATAATCTTCTATCAATACTTTCCTGTTACTAGGATTTTCTGGACAAAAAATGCACCCAGCCCCATCAGCAGACAGTTATGATTGCAGAAAATATACGAAGCTTAGAATTTCCGTATTCCTAGAAGTTTGTCAGGTAAGTTTTATTACATCTTGATGAATCTTATTTTTAAGGATCAGTATGGAAACTAAGATCACACTGCCATTTGTGTGTCTACCAAGACGTTTTTTCTCAGTTACTACGTTAGACATCGAGTTAAAAAAATATACCCGATACTAAATTCTACAGCTTCGTATAGATCCTATAAACCGGTAATATGTTCTTAATACCCACCGAAAGAGGATTCCTCGAATTCTATTCGTGATATCATTTTGTTTCATTTTTCAAACTTCGCTTTTTTCCGCTTGATACCTACGCTTGTGACCAAAATGTGCCAAAAATATGACATCCAGCTGTTCAAACATAACCGTGTTCAGTAAACGTCAACAAGTGAATGCGCTACCCTAGTAAGCGTTAGTGTCGGTAATGCAGGTTCCCTAAAAATTGACAAAAAAAATAGCGCCCTCCTCCAACCTGGCAAGAACTAATCTTAGCCGGCACACAAACAGGTCCTATATTTAGCCTTGATACAAAAATGTCAAATAATTTTTTTCATAAAGTCAATGAACAATCTAATTTAAAAAAAAATATTTTATTTAATAAAAATTGGAATATTTTTTACATTTTTAAGTAGGTAATCATAAAGTTCAGTTATTTTTAAAGAGCCCTAAACTAAATATTACCTTTACAATATAACAACTTAATATATTATCAGCAATGGTTAACATAACGCAGCTTTTACCTTAATTTCTATTAGGTGCTTTTCAACTTCATTGGTGGGTTCTGAATGTTATGAACTGCAACCTGCTCTTCTCGCGATTGATTTACATATTCTTCACTCTTCCATCTTCACCTCTACAACTACAACCGTTCTTTTTCTGCTGGACTTGATTCAATAAAAGCCTGAATTAAATTATAATTTCGAGCTTTTCAAATTTATATTTCCCTCCGTCTTGGATCTATCCTTTGCAAACCACACAAATGCATATGCGTCGAATTAGTAGCAAACCTAGAGGAATACGAGTACATGGTCTTTCATGCGCAAAAAGTGCAGGTCGTTATTCTCGTCACTTCTCGCTTTAAATGAAACGCTTAGGCGCGCTTTTGTAGCTGCTAAATGATGGTATGACAATAATTCCTTGGAAAAATGGTCAGTGTCTGCTTTGGGACGCCACCTGCTCTGGTAGTTTAACCCCTTCCCACCTACAATCATCTTCAAAACATGCAGGCTCTGTCGCTGAGAGCAGTGCTTCAAGAAAAAAAGCAAAATACAAAAAAATTATTGAAGACTACATTTTTGTCCTTTTTGCTGTGGAAACTCTTGGTCTAGTTGCGCTGAAGCCATTCAACTCGTTGATTGCTTAGGAAAATTGATTGCGTCTTCTTCTGTCGAACCTCGCTCCAATTCCTATCTAAAACAACGAATCATTATTGTCATCCAAAGAGGTAATGCAGCCTGCGTAATGGGTACCATCCCTCCTTCTGCCTCGATGGAGGAAATATTCTATTTACTTTATTATATCTGTTTAAATTTTTGCAATTTATAAATTGCTCTTGTTTTATTATTTAAAATTGTGAAATGTGATATAATTCAATAAAAATTAAAATTTCCCACTTATGCACTTTGAGATCTATCTCGAAACTGCTTCTTAAAGGCTCAATTTTTTATTAATGTTGTAAATATACCTACACAAATTATACATATTGAATCGACGAAAGAAGGCCTAATGGATGTAGATGGGCAATCCTTGTTTTTGTAAGCGATAAAACACAGCTGATTGTAGATGTTTTACTTTACTTTTGGTAAACCTTTCTTCTATTCACCAAATGATGTAACCAAGTTCGACAAGCAATGACAATCCACGAAAAACGAATTTTGGACAAACTACGGGGCCCCTTTTCAATCTGGGCTATTACTGCGTGAATTCACACAACCCCGCTGAAGTAATTTTGACAGTGACAGTATTTTGACATTTAATTATTTAGAGTGACGTTAAACGAAAATAATTGTTTAAAACGTTGTTAGGTGCACCCCGAACACCCTTTTTATTATAATTTAAGGTATTTGATTATAAGCATCTGTGACGTTATTGTGATCTTCCAATAATAGTAGCGTAAACAATTTTTATTTATTTAGCTCTAGTTACCTAGAAAAGTTACCATAGTTACAGTTGCTATGTACGTATAAACAATTATTATTCCTTATTTCAGTCTTGTATGAACTATCATAGAAGACAGACGTAAAAAATTTGAAAGAAAATTTTTTATCGTTCTATTATTATTTAACCGATTTTTAAAAGGTAAGTTTGACAATGAATAGTTTTATAGAAGAGAAAAGCAATTAGAAATAGGAACTGTTAAAGCAGAAGGTGTTTAATATTTGTGAATTTTTTGCAGAATTTTGATTAACGATAATAATGCCTAGCACAACCATGGAAAGAGTCTTGGAGGCTTCGTGGACATCATGGAGAATGGTATGTACCTATTTCATTTATAATTATTTCATAAATTACACTCTATCTATAAATTAGATGTTCTCGATAGAGAAGCAATGTCAGGATCGGCACAGACAAATTCAATTTTTTACTTTAATTATTGGAATGTAATTAATGAATGTTTTTTATTTTAGGACACGATGCCGAAAGAGACTGACGTACGTAATCGGCAAAAGCTAGACGAACTGCGATGCCGTTACGCGCGTTTACGCTATTATAATTATTCACCCCAGGAACAGCAACTCATCGAGCAGCTCCCAGGCTTTCGTTGGGCACCCACTTGCAAAGATGTGGCTGCCCATCAGCAGGTCACCAAGCCAGCCAATAAGGTCGCTCCCAAGCCTGTTTTTGGGAGTAGGCGTTTTGGTTGGTTTGCGGGAGGGACTTTTTGCGTTGCTGTTGGTGGGGTAATATTATGGCATTATTATCGTTAGTTATTTTTTATTATATTTATCGTTAGTTATTTATTAAGAGTAACTGAGTAAGGAGGCCACTCGTTCTTCTCGGTCCCTACTAAGGATAGGGGGCGAGCAGGATGAGTGGTTGGGTGGTGGAAGAACTCATAAGGTAGGATCTGCTTATGGATACCATAAACAGACCCTGGCTTATGGGTGGGCCTTATTAAACATTATTATTATTCAGTACCATTGCGGGGTTTTTTTTTTCAGGAACTTATACTTACAGGAACTAACTTTTATACTTTTAAACAAATTTTTAATAAACTTTTACGTATTAAATGAGTTTTATTTATCCTTGACTTTTCATTATACCTACGATTGAAATTTTCTCTTGTTTTATATCATTAAGTTTTCAAAAAATGGCTCATAAGTTCAAAAAAGGGAGCTTTAAGGTGTTTATTTTCAAAAATTTCCCGATTTTTTTAGAATAAACGTCAGAAGTGACGTTTGTATTGATTCTATCATTTCAATTCATTTCTTCCAAAGAGAATTAACTAGAGAGGAGTTAATCTGTAGTAAAAAATTGGCTAGGGAACCTGTAAAGCTACGTTTTCCTAGCTGCGTATATTGCACTGCGTACGACGCACGCGTAACACGCCCAACACTGTTCATGTATGGTTTAATTATGGTTTTCCTACAGTGCGTGCTCCGCAGCATTGGACGGTGTGCGCTCGCGTGAAACGTCGGCTGTACCTCGAGAGCAGTCAGTCACGCGACGCATTGCGGAAGTTATTGTTTTTTTTTTTATTTTAATATTGAATATATCAGGCAAAGAACCTCAACCAAGATGTTCTGCAGCTGAATATTAACTGTTCTTTGAACTGGTCTGGATTACTCATAATATACGAGGTACTGGGAGGTCTTCTGTAGGTGTGCACTGCGATCTTGTTGAGATCTATTGTGCCCCCCTATAGTTAGATAGAACTCCTCTTCCAGCTCTAGTTGTTTTACCAACTTCCAGAGACTGTTGGGAGACCTAATGTAGCTCTTTGGCGTAGGTCTTTCAGCGCCTAGGAACAGGAACCGGGACCTATATAGCTAGTCATTCACGATGGCAGACGAGGATGTCACCGGGGATCGACGAGTCACTTCGGTTCGCATTTTACATGTTTTTAATTTTCATTTTACAACCCTCTAATTCATTAACGCCACCCTTCCACGTTGGAAGGGTTTAAAATTAAATCTATGTGTTTGTGTCGTTGTTCTTTGGGATTTTTTCAAAGTTATACTTATTTAGACTGTGATCCCTGTAAACTGACAATTGCCCTGAGGATGGGTTAACACCCGAAACCGGTCGGAAAGATACTTATATGATTGAAAAACATATGCTCATTTACCTATTTGTTGTTTTATCGTACCTTAACCTAACTAGGGTGCTATTCAAGTGACTAGGAGGGAAAAAGGAAGAGGGAGAAGAGAAGATGGAAACGGAAGAAGTGGGGACTGAAGAGAAACTCACTGAACCGGAGGGAGGAGAGCCCCAAGCTGAATAAGGTAAGGTGTTCAAATTTCTACAAATTAATATCCAACATATAGCAGTAAAAAAGAACAATATTGATATTATACTGGTACAGGAACCCTGGATATCCAACCATCCGCTAACCAAGGTCTTTTCCGCCAGCTGTTATACGGTTCCAGTGTGCTCTATGTTGGGTTCTTACCCACTGAGCCACCGCCCCGCGTACAGTGTTCCTTGGGATGCCAAACACTGGTTCGGTCCCAGTGTAGTTCATCCCAGCGTCTTTCTTGGCTAGTTGATCTGCAGCCTCATTACCAGGCGTCCCACGGTGACCCGGAACCCAAACTAGTGTCACCACGTTGCGCTTGGCTAAGTCAATGAGGTCTTGCAGGCATTCCCAGACCACTTTCAGGCTAGCCTAACTGTCGGAGAGGATATAGATTTTCCTACCTCGATAGTTTCTTCTGGTATTCTCTCCAACGCATAGCCTAATTGCATTTATTTCAGCCTGGAAGATGCTGGCGTGAGTCCCCAGTGGCACGTAAATATTGCATTCGGGGACCACCCCATGCACTCCAGCTCCGGTACATGTCTCTGTCTTTGTGCCGTCAGTGTACCACACCAGCCCTTTTTTCAGGCACAGGTGTTCCATTTGTTGCCATTCTTTCCAGTCCATTAGAACCTTAAATGGTTTTACAAATGATATTGTAGTACTCATACCATAGGATTGCATTTCCAGTATAGGATCTGCGATGGTATCAGTTATTCTGGAATGCCCGGTTTTCCCAGAGGTGTGTCCCAGTTTTGGTTTTGTTTCAGCCTGTAGGCACCCAAACGTGTGCCTCGCTCTTAATATGAATGTCAAGAGGAGGCAGGTCAAGTATGGCCTCCAGTGCTGTCGTTGATGTAGTGTTCATGGCTCCCGTGATGCCTAAGCATGCAAGACTTTGAACACTTCGAATTTTCATAATGGCTTGTTTCTGGTTGATCTTTGACCACCAGACTAGACAACCATATTATGTTAGTATGGGTCTAACCACGGCAATATACAGCCAATGTACCATGCGTGGTTTTAGTCCCCATGTTTTACTGAATGATCTTCTGCAAGCCATCAGTCCCATTTTACTTTTATTAATCGCCTTCTGCAGGTGAAGATTCCAGGTCAGTTTCGCATCCAGGGTTATGCCCAGATATTTGACCCTGTCATTCACCTGCAGCTGTTCATTGAAGAAGATGGGTGGGGTTAATTATTCCTCCATCCTGCTTCTTTTGGTGAAGGGAACCAGTGCTGTCCAGATGCAATAGGTAAAGAGGTTAGCAGACAGCAGTGATACAAGAGAACGTTGTCAATAGTTGACAACAGAGATGAACTACTGACACCGAAAATGCAGCATGGACAAAGACACTGCTTTAAGGCTTACCTGCGTAGCTTTCACCGTGCAGAAACGGGACAGTGAGACTATTGCGGGACCAGAGACGTGGCAGAGCACGCAGCTACTTCGAATGCGACAGATGAGCAAAAATTGGAGAGAAGTGCGACGCGGGAAGCAGTTATGGAGTACGTCACGACGATAGAAGACAGAAGGAAACGGAGGAGAGAATCAGGCAGGAAGTGACGTAAAAGCAAAGGACGGACGACGCAACCAACTGGCAACTGGTTATCCCATCCTCCCTCATAAGGATGTGGATTTTGAGTTTTGGTGGGTAGTTTCCGCCCAGAGGAAGAACACTTCCACAATGAAAGGTATTCTTCATAGGTAATTGCTTCTTGATGATAAACTACAAAAAAGGTCCTGTGAAAATTTCGGCTGATGGCGGCTTCACTTAGTTAAGACGCTGATGACGGAAAACCTGATTGTTTCATTTTGCAACTTAAATTTTTGATCAATTTAAAATGCCGCAATAAATCGAACTCCACAAAAAGGATTAGATACATGACACTATAGGACCTTACTTTATGGAGTGGCGTAAGTCGTTTCCAGTTTCAAATTGTTCGGAGCTTCGCCATTGGGATTTGGCTAATTTGACTGTGACTGGACTAAAAAAAATTCTTTAAAATGCTGGGGATCATTTTACTCCACTCAGGGACCATAAAGCTTCAAAGTATTAACCATTTTGTCTTTTTTGGATACTTATGTAAAGTAACACCATAGCAAACCGATTTTGCGACTAAAATTTAAAAACCAAATATTTTAGATTTCTTTTTCTATTAAAACTCTTCGGCGGATCACTTTTTCTATGGGCAGAAGTGAAATTGGTCTGTAATGACCAAAGTCATCTTGGTACCCTTCTTGAATAAGTGTAGGTGCAATATTAACAACAGCCTTTCTGAAAACATCAATAAGAAAATGTACTTCCACAAAAACATTTTTATTAGGCCGGTTAAAGATATAAGACAAAGGTGAATAACTTGATAAAAAATACCAGGACCAGGATGCAAAAAAACACTTCCTTTGAAATAAATTTCAGAAGTATGTAAGTATGCACAGAACATGATTTGTTGTTCTATGTTTAGATACATCGCTCTTATAATAAAATTAGGTGAAGCAAATTTCCAAAGTTGTGAAGCCGGTCTCGGAGTGTTACAAAATATTTCTTAAATCCGGAAAAATGTTCCTGTTATTTTGAGTCTGTTAGTTTTAGTAGTAAGTAATGGAAAGTCCAGATTCTCTTACCTCATCTCCCGCTTTAATTGAAAACCCTATTTTTTTTCTGTTTTTTATTAAATTTACACGCACACGGTATGCAAGATCCCCGATGTTCTATAAATAGTGTGCCTGTTTATAAGAGAGACGCCTAATATTCTTACGTGAAAACATTTCCGATACCGAGCTACATTTCTATTTCTTGCACAGTGTAAATTAGGTATACATTATAGTATAACGATGTTTAATTAATAAAATCATCTACGAGTTTGCTGGAATTGTTGCTTAATTTTTTACTTTTATAGAATGTATCAAAAAATCTCTTTATTGATCTAGAAGATTATTATTGTATATACTATAGGAGGTACTTATAAGATGATGATGACAAGGGCGGAGAAAGAAGATGCAAATGTAACTGAAGAGCAGTCGTGTAAAGGTATGTAATGGAATTAAATTTTTTTGAAAGTTTTAAGTATTTTGATAAAAATTTTCTACACTATTATATGTTAATATGAACTTAGACTGCCGCACCTAAATTTTGAAGAGAGAAAGTTGTTTGTCTTATTATCTGATTGCCAGACCACAGGCCAGACATTAGAAAACAGAAAATTATACAGGGTGCCACTAAGAAAAAATTAAATATTTTAATAATTATTATGATTACCTACTTATTTTAAAATAGCTTGATCCAATGGAGCTACCTTTACTTTGATAACTTTCTCCCATAAATTAGAAAAAATAAATTTAAAATGTAAAATTTCATTCAAAATTCAAATTGCAATTTTGCTTATCGGCTAGGCATATCAGAATTATCAGAGTTTTGCTATAGTTTTAATTTCCTCACCCTCTATCCTTTTTGTGTCTCAGAACACGAATTTGAAGTTGGCTGTCAAAAATTTGGCCCAGAACTTTTTATTCTTTTGCACTTTTTGACCAAACTCTTGCACTTTTTCCAGATTTCGGGCTTAATCTAATAAAGGAAGCGTTTTTCTCGACAACTCCATTGTATACTAAATTAAAGTAACAAAATTTCTTACGTTTCTCAAAAAAACGTTTTTTTGGAAGACTAACCGGTAGAGAGCACCAAAAAACATATTCCCATTATGTGAGGTTTTGGAAAGTTTTGCTATAGTTTAATTTTTTCACCCACTACATTTTTTGGTTTTTGCCACCATCTATGGTTTTTGGGTCGCTGAACATGAATTTGAAGTTGACTGGCAAAAATTTGAATCAGAATTTTGTTTTTATACTTATTTTTGTCATAATTTTTGCATTTTTTCCAGCTTTTGGCCTAAATCTCAAAAAGGATATGTTTTTCGACAAGTTTATGCAAGACAAAATCAAAGTAGACAAAATTTCCTATATTCTCACATTTTCTCATAAAAAAAGTTATTTTGGAACACTAAACGTTCCGTCGGTAGAGCGCGCCAAAAAAACATACTCCCATTACGTGGAGTTTTGGAAAGTTTTGCTATAGTTTTGATTTTCTCACCCTCTATGGTTTTTGGGTCGCTTTTTGTTAAAAATTTTGCAGTGTGATCAATTTTTTGGCCTAAATCTCAGAAAGGGTTTTTTCGGCAAGTTCATTCTAGAAAAACTTAAAGTACACAAAATTTCCTACATTTTCTCATAAAAAACCGTTATTTTTGAAGACTAACCGCTCCCTCGGTATATAGCGCGCCAAAAGAAATATTCCCATTGCGTGGGATTTTGGAAAATTTTGCTATAGTTTTGATTTTCTCACCCTCTATATTTTTGGGTCTCTATGTTTGGATACCTATGAATGGTTGTCTCTATGTTTGGATCTCTATGTTTGCTCGAGTGTTGGCTGCAAACAATTTCAACCGGAACTTTGTTTTGTTTTTGTACTTTTTTCCAAATTTTGCATTTTTTTCCAGTTTTTGGCCTAAATCTCAGAAAGGAAGTGTTTTTTCGACAATTTCATTCTAGACAAAATTAAAGTACACAAAATCCTACATTTCCTTATAAAAAAATTATTTTGGAAGACTAATAACTGTTCTGCCGGTAGAGCGCGCCAAAAAACCTATTCCCATTGCGTGGGATTTTGAAAATTTTTGAAAATTTTGAAAGCATGTGCTGAACACGAATTTGAAGTTGGCTGGCATAAATTGGGCCGGAACTTTATTTTTTGCACTTTTTGCAAAGTTCATTTTATAGCAAGCTCATTCTATAGACAAAATTAATTTTCTACATTTCTCATAAGTAACTTTTTTTCGGAAGACTAACCATTCCGTCGGTAGAGCACGCCAAAAATAACATTATCCCATATAATTATGCTATAGTGAAAATGGCCAAAAAGTGCAAAAAAAGTTCCGGGGCAAATTTCTGCCATGCAGCAAACTTCAAATTCGTGTTAAAAAACATTGAGGGTGAGAAAATCAAAACAATAGCAAAAGTTTACAAAATCCCACCCAATGAGAATGCTTTTTTTAGCTACGGTTTAGCCATATTTATACCTAATCAAAAAATAATTTCAGAATTGACGTTTTGGCGACCAAACCAAGCAACTTAGGACTAAGATAAGTTGACTTAGATCGGCTTAAACCGAGGAATATTTGGTAGAGAACTATAAAGTCATTTCAGGGACACTTGTAGAATGAACTGCTTGTCGCAAAAACGCTTCCTTTTTGAGATTTAGACCAAAAACTAAAAAAAGTGCAAAAATTTTGACAAAAAGTGCAAAACAAACGTTCTAGGCCAAATTTTTGTCAGCTAACTTCAAATCCGTGTTCAGTGACCTAAAACACATATACAGGGTGAGAAAAAAACTATAGAAAATTTTCCTCTGCAACTCCCATTTTATTACTAATATGCAGCCTATTACTTCTTATTTGTCATGTCTCTTTTTGGAAGAAATTACCTTTGTCAATCATCACGTCGGACCTATAATTTTATTTTCATAGACACCTACGACTCACAGGTGGACGAATTTGTTAACGATTTCTGTTAATACAGGGGCCATCGAAAATAAACAAGCCTAACACTTTGGAAAGTGAAGATCTATGCAAAAAACGCCGAAACAGGTCGATTTTGTTATCGAGGGGGACATATTTGCGTGACAAATTTAACTACCCAAGTTCACCCCCTTGGCAGGGGTAGCTACCCCTTTGTTTATCATCATAGGGAACAGATATCGAGTGATAGGTACATAATTTGAAAGCTACTTGGATTCTCTTTCGTTTTTCGCGTACATCTTCAGTTTTCAAGTTATTAAGGCGAGTTACGTTTTATTAAGTGTCACAGCTCTGTAGACTACCAACTCCCCAATGGTATTAACTCTACAATACAAGTGGATTGGAAACGAGTGCTGCTGGTTTCCCAAAAATTAAAAAATCTCCAAAAAGGCCATACGAATAACGGAAAATTAAATTTTCCGCGATACTAAATTTTTTTAAGTATATTTTCCGAATTCCTCGACCTCGAGTTAGTAAATATGGAAATTTTCAAGCTTCTATGAAGACATTTCGATTTCCAAGATATTCAACGGTTCATATGTGTTCAGAACCGGCGATTTTGGGGAGAGCCAAAATTAAAGATTATCCGCGACATCTTGCGATCCATCATTTCTTGTAGATTTTGAGTCGCTGATTACGATGGTGAAAACCGTTTGTCGATACGATGAACAGTAAAAAAGTTACGAGCATCGAAATAGCCAAAATCTCCAAAAAAAAGGCCATACTTTTTTTTCGACTAAAAGCATATAACTCCATTAATTGTCACAGCTCTGTAGACTACCAACTCTCCAATGGAATTAATGTAAGCGAAACCCAAAATGTTGAATATCGTTGTAAAGAGAATTCGGGTAGCTTTCAAATGATGTATCACTCGATAGCTGTTCACTATGATGATAAGCAAAGGGGAAGGCTACACCTGCCAAGGGGGTGAACTTGGGCAGCTAAATTTGTCACGAAAATATGTCCCCCTTGATAACAAAATCGACCTGTTTCGAAGTTTTTCGTATACATCTTCACGTTCCGAATTATTAGGCTTGTTACCTTTTCAATGGCCTACCCTGTATATTTTTTTTAAAGATACTGAAAAAAATGTAAAATTTTAATTAATTAATTTTTTTATTTATTCCAAAAGGCGTAGAAGATGACAATTCTAGTAATTGTGAAGAATCTCCCGTGAAAAATTCCCAAGAGACATGGGCAGAAAATATGTCCCAAAATGAAGTCTCATCGACAGATTATCACTCCAGTTCTTCTTCGGAACATCTGCAATGCTCACAAGGTAAGAAAGTTACGAATTATCGTAACAAAATACAATTTAAGAAATTTCTCCACAAATTTACATTATTAGCAAGCTCTTACAAAAATTCAAAATTCGGTAGGTAGGTAATCTTGAAAGGTGGAGCGAGAGGGCCGTTTTGGTAATAAAAAATTTGTTGACGATAACTAAACATATACATATACAGGATGATTTTTAAAAGATGCCAGGGAGGATATCTGAAAAAAAAACAAAAAAAAACAGTCTTTGTTGAAGAGGAACATGTTTGACGGACTGGCATAGGCATCACCGATCCTCTCTCCTCCTTAAACTACCCTTTATAGTTGCCGTAGATTTGCCCTACGTTGTGTAATTTTTTAATTACAGACCAGTTTTACATAGATCGGCAAAAATTCCCACATTATCTCGAAAGTAATTATCAATAAAATGAATAAATGGGTCCTCTTGACGACTTATGTCAGGTTACAAAAAATTTTATTTATTTATTTTTGATAATAAGGAAAAAAGGCTAAAATAAGGAAAAAAAAGAGGAAATTCGTGGGTTCTAGAGCTTATAGAAAACACTGATTTCATGCCAAAGACAAGAGAAAAACACCAACACTGCTGAAGACATGGATGGCCTTTTCACTATTTCTGGAGCTCATCAGCATGAGACTTTCGCATCTCCTTTACCAATCCATTTATTGGGAAAAATGTTATCAAGATAAGTGCGTACTTGGACAGTGAAGAGAGGCGGAGCACCGTCCTGTTGAAACCAGATTTAACCACTTGTAGGTAACGCTGTAGGTAAAATGACAGAAATAGAATCTGAGAGTGTAGCTTATAATAGCAAGTCGCTATACCCCTTCGAGTTTTTTTTGTTAAGTTATTAGGTACTAAAGAAATTAAATTTATGCTTTACTTCTCTGCTCGCGCATATATTATTTAATTTAACTAATGCATTTTTATTAGAGATAACCAGTCGATGTGATAACTTTAAATGGATACGAGGAAACCACAAGAGTGTCGAGCCCTCTACAATGAATTTTCAACTCCACTCAAAACCGCCAATTAACAGACTTCCAAACCAAGAGAAAATCCAAAGGAAAGAACGGAGCTATTCCAGCTTGGATACAAAAAAATGCAAACACAATAGAGCGGACAGAAATAAGAAATCAATGTCAACATGTTGCCCGCAAAGATACACCAGAAGTAAAGAGTTCCAACCGTGTCAAAACTGGTGCTGCTCGTATCCTCAGGAAGCCGTTTTCGATAGAAACATTTCCAAAAGCTCCGGAGGCTTGAATTCGCAAGGTTATGGCAGCAGCTCGACGCTAATGGATTATTCCTTCAACGAAAAAAAAGTTTTCCACAACTCCCATGGAGAACCAATTAGAAGAAATTATGATGTCTGTCCTTCTTCTAAGTGCTGCTCGTTGCATTTTTTGTCTCACACTCCAGAGCAGTTTGTTTACGAAGAACCATGCTTTCAAAGGTTACCATACATCACTAAGCAGGTATGAGCAACGTTCAGGCCAGGCGATATTAATGCAATAATCATATTTATAATAATAATTATTGTAGTATTCACCCTATGATGAGAAACTTATAAAGATGCAGTCTGAAAAGGATAATCTACAGCTTCAAGTTCAAATTCTCGCTGAACAAATTGATGCTCAGTCCAATAAAATTTCTGACCTTGAGAAGGAACTTCAAGACAAGAAACAGCTCCTGCTGGAGACTGATACTAAATTGCAAAGGGTAAGTTCAAGGATTCCTGTTACAGTAATTGAAGATAAATATTAACAAAAACTTTAAAACTTAAAGGAAGTTTTGGCGAGATCATCTCTTGAAACACAAAAACTGGAACTTATGTCAACAGTGAGTGAGTTAAAATTTCGCCAGGTTGCTCTGGAAAAAGAGAATATAGAGCTCAAGAAGAGTAGAGCTGTTCAGAACGCTGAAGCAATTAAAACTCTTAAGAATAGTCAAGTGACGCATCAACGCAGTAAATCATATACCGATGATAATATTATTACCTCTCAGGTAAATATTTCCATACAAGAAGTTTACATGGATAAAAAAACATAATTTTAGCCTCCACCTAATCGAGAGCATGCTGATCTTTACTATGGTAGCTTGCCACGTCAGCAATACTTGAATGCTAACCCGTCTGGGATTAGGGACAATAACAGTTCAAATGAGACAAGGAACGGTAAGTAATGTGATAAAAATTTCTATTCCATTGAATCTACAGGTACGTCATAATATGATCTTAACATTTCATTCCGAACGAGCCGAACGCTCACGAAATACTTCTGCTAGTCAGGACGTGTCTCCGCGTTGAATAGAACGCGCAAAACATTTTCCATCGGTTGTCAGTAAATCTGGTTGATCAAAGAAGCGCTTAGTTGGTGGTTGATGCGCAGACGTTGTATTCCTTGTTACGTAGTCGCGTTCGGGCCGTTCGCAGCCAATTTCGTATATATTTTCGATATTTTACGACACACAAGGGTTATTATTCTTTCAAAATCTTCCAAACGTCCACTGCTCAAATCTCACAGCAAAATTGTTTTCACTCTTTAAAAATAGATACCTCGGCTATTTTTTCCGTTTTCTTCTTTTCTTCGAAGTCAGGGAATGAATCAGGAAAAAAGCAGCAGCTGCCACTAAAACATCACTATTGAAAGTAATTGAAAAAATTGAAAGTGATCCCCCTCCGGACCTAATATAACCTAAGTTGATCTGACCAGCTTTTTATGGACTTCTGCCACAAGACTTGGTCTTCAACGTGCTCTTCCAACAGAACAGCGACACTTTGCCACATTGAGGAAGAAACAGGTATTGATTAAAATCGTCCCTTTTTTGAGGAGGGTAAATCCACCAGGCGTGGTTCTCCCCATGAGGGTGGGATTTACTGGCACGCACCCTAAATGCCTACCCCAAGGATTAACTCCAGGAAAGAGGTTGTCTTATTGTATGACTTCGTGTTATATCTTTAGATCTGCTTATATATCTCCCTGATCGCCTTCTTTCCAGCTCTCCCTGCTTTAAAGCATTTCTGGAGAAATGTTTTCCTTTATGAGGCCGAAGTCTCTTTTGAAGTCCAGGTTTCTGTTTTCTTCTCCAAGCGTGAGTAGCTAAGGATAGCTTGTTCCAGGTCTTCTTCCTCCAGACACTGCGTGCATGCAGCTCAGTTTATCCAGTCAGTCTGCCATTATATCCTTGTGGGATATAATATCCGTAGATCAGCTGACTTGGCGACAAGATGCAGAATTTACCTTTTCCTCGATCCAGCGTCATTCAGATTCGACATTATGCTGTTCAAAAAAAAATCTCGCAGGTTTTCTAGACGTGTCAGGTGAAAGTCTCTCCACAGTCGATCCTGACTTCATGGTAAACCATACACCTATTGGGATGCTCCTCCGCTTCGATGGTCAGATGTCTTGCTTTCGTGCTGCGGTTGAGAACAACCAAGGAGGTTGTTTATGCTAGTGCTAAATTAAGATAAGAAAATTCTGTAAATACAGTTAATTACGAAAATATAGAGACACTCGTTGCAATAATAATTACACTTTATTCGCCCAACAGGCTACAATAGATCAAAAAGATACAGACACAGATAATCGAAATAACGATCATCACACAAAGAACTTTCTTCGTCTTGGAGAAAAACCGAAATTTAAAAATCAAAAATAACATAAATGTCTGCATCAAACGTTAAATGAGGCAAGAACGACAATAGCTCCTATTGATCGCTTATTGGTTGCCCATTCCATTATACCCTACAGTTAACTAATCATTAGGTAAAGTATCATACAATAGATCCCTCAACGATTGCGTAATCTTATCAGGGAATTTTATTTCGAAGTTGACAACAAGATCACCACGCTTGGCACTCTCCTTCAGCAATGGTAGTCCGTGACCCTGTATACGTCTTAGAGTGTCAGGTTTTATGACTTGATTTGCGTAGTGAAGAGGAACGATAGTTCCGGTTAATGTTGGCACTTCAACCGTACAACCACATAACGCCTCTCTGAGCGATATTCTAGCCGTATATCTAAGATCGCTCCCTTCTCTCTTGAAAATTGGATGAGGCTTGTCCCTTACAATAAACACGATATCGGCCGGTATCTTACTCCTTCCCTGATCGCCTTCCCTTTGGAATGTGATTTTCGTCCCCGCTTTCCAGCCTGGCTTCACATCGATCGTCAAAACTTTGTCTTCCTTCTGTGTTGATCCATCCGGCTGCAAAACTCTCCTGCTGATCTTCATCTTCTTGGTACAACCTCTCGCGACCTCTTCGAGTGACAGGTACAAATCGTACTCGATTGGCGGATCTTGCAGCTTATCCTTACCCCTATTCGAAGCTTCTTGGGAGTTATGCGGGTGATTACGGAAAGCTCGGCCGGGGCCACCACGAGACCCGAAGTTCATCGTAGCAAACGGATCGTCGAATTCCGAATCGTCATCCTGGAAGCCAAACATCCGACTGGTTTGATGACCACCTCCGTTTCCGAAATCGAAGAACGCTTGAAAAGGACTGGAGTCCCCAAAGAATTGCGCAAACGTAGCTCTGGGGTCTCCGTGGTATGTGTAGGTGAACCCTCCCGGAACCGATCCTCCTTGTTGGCTTCCGGGGCTTCCACCTTTCAGCCCTTCTTCACCGTATTTGTCGTAGATGTCTCGTTTCTTCTTATCTGAGAGCACTTCGTAGGCCTCTGCGGCTTCTCTGAATTTGTCTTCGGCTCCCGGTGATTTGTTTTTGTCCGGGTGATACTTCAGGGCTAGCTTGCGGTACGCTTTCTTGATTTCGTCATCGCTCGCACCTTTATCTAAGCCCAGGATTTTATAGTAATCTTGTCCCATTGTATTACGATGCGCTGCTTTGCTTGGATCTGTAATGAATAGTATAATCTTTATAGGTACTTATATTTAAATAATTTCTTCAAATGACACACACGTCACAATTATTATTAAGTGGAAGATGACATTTATTTCAGAGCGCCTAACGTTAGGGTACCTGTATTACCGACACTGGTTGTATTAGTAATACAGGTATCTTACCCAACGTTGCCGACCGATATAAAAATAATTTCGGGGAGGGTTTTTATCATATCGATGAATATCGAGTCCTACACGCATGTCAGAGAATTGAACACGACTAGAAACCATCAGATTCGACCACCTGACTCGTGACGCTTGCGCACAACGGGTCGAGATACTCTAAAAAACAGATAGAGATAGTCTGTCCCACTGTGTCCGTGGTACTTCCACTTACGGGCGCTGGCAATATAGAGCTAGCAATATAAAATTATTAAATAGGAGATTTGAAAATTTGCTCGAGGGCGTATTGGACGATGACGATTCCGAAACTAACAGCGATTTTGTCGTGGGACTCTGCGTTTGTTTGGCCTAAGACACTATGGGGGAAAATATGGGGTGTTGATCATTCTTAGACCTGGCCAACTTTTTATGAACTCTGCTGCAAGACTTGAACTTTCATATGTTCTTATAGCAAGATGACATATTTTGTCTTTTTTCATATAATAGCAGTAATAATTTATGTCTTCACATTATCAGTTCAATATTAATACCATAAATATTTTTTATTCATCAAAGGTAGTGGTGGAGATGCGAAAGAAAAATTGTTACACACCTACAAAACCAAATGCTTAAAAGGAATTCTCTGTCGAATTAAAAGATCAAATTCTGGTAATATAGAAGATTTTCCTCGTGTCTCCGAGTTTCAAAGAGGAGGAATACGAGCCACTGTTAGTACAACCCTAGATTCAATCGAGCCTCAATTCAATTTTCCGTAAGTATTCATTTTTTTTTCTAGACATGCATAATTGATGAATCCCGTTCATTAGGTCAGAAACTCCTTTTGCGGAGTGGGAGTTGGAGAGAATTTGTGCCTGGTTTCAAAATTTGGGTCTCGAGCAATACATACCGTCAGCAAAAAAGTGGGTCAGAAATGGTAAACAGTTACGAGAAGCAACTTCCCTTGAATTAGAAAAAGGCCTGAATATTAAAAATCCCCTGCATCTGAAGAAGCTCACTTTAGCGTTAATTGATGTAGAAGAAAATGGTTCTAGCGATCCTTTGTTATCACGGGCGGGAAAACTGGATACTGTTTGGGTGTTGCGATGGTTAAACGACGTTGGATTACCACAGTATAAAGAAACTTTCTTCATCAACAGAGTAGATGGCAGAGTACTTCATAGATTGACCATGGATGATTTGACATTGCTTCATGTGACTTCTATGCTACATGTTGTGAGCATTAAAAGAGGCATTCAGGTTCTCAGGGAGAACGATTACAGACCAGATCGTTTACAGAGAAGATCACTTCCGAGTGACTCTCCAGTAGTGACTCCTCAACAGATCTCTCTCTGGACATCAGACAGGTACCTACGTCTATCAAAACGTCATTAGTGTTATGCCTAATAGCCATTATTTTTTTAATTTTCTCAGGGTACTGGAATGGTTGAAAGCGATGGATCTATCAGAGTACACACCAAATCTTCGTGGTGCAGGTGTCCATGGAGGTTTAATGGTGTATGAAAATAAGTTTACAGCGGAACTGTTAGCCTCTATTCTGTCCATACCACCTGGGAAGACCCTCTTAAGAAGGCATCTAAACATCCAATTCAAAGAGTTGTTGGGTGAGGAGATCATCCATGAAAAAAGGAAAACGGAAACTGTTGCCGGATTAACTCCTCTGACTCCTACTTTGAAATTAAAAGTAAATTTTATTATTCTTTTTTATATTTTTAATATTTTATATTATTTTTTTAGTTGCCAAAGAAATCTCAGTTCTCTCTGAAAAGAAAGAAACCTAAAGATGGAAATGAATATGGAAACTTAATATGTCCTTTAGACCCCGATAATTATTCAGGTAAAAATGCATTTTTTTTAGCTAATAATTGGTCTTATATCGATTGATTTGTAACGATCCGTCGTCGTTAAAGTAATTAGCACGAGAAAATTTCGCTTTCATAAATTAAAGGAGCTATTTTAAATAAAATAATAGCTCGTTTGAAACTGCTAGCGCCCTCTAGTTTCCAATGACCGTACCTAGAATACCGAGTTCTGCTTACAACTTCAAAAATTCGTAATTTCCGCTTAACCAGTAAATAGTGACCTGGAACGAGTGACCGACGTAATAGAAGGGCAAGGCGACAGTCAACAGATCCGATTATAAGGAAAGGACAGAGCTAGACGCGATCTTGCTAATTGGTTGAGAATATCACCTGAATGATAAATACTTATCTCTAAATTCTTACTTTCTCGCACCCCGCTCTCTACAGATTAATAGAAAAAAATGACCGTTTTTGACTTTTTTTTTTTGAAAAATAGAAAATGAGTTGTGGCGTTTTGGAATACGAGCAAAAGCCTTATTTTTTATATTTACTAAAAAATCGTAAATCATTTGGGGTGTTTTTGCTTTGCAGATGAAGACAGAAAGTCAAGAAGTATGGGTTGTTTATCTTCACACTGACGTTGCAAAGAAACCAATAGAAGTCCCCATCCTACATATAATACCTAAGTACTTAAATTTTTTATTTTATTAATAATAATGTCTAGAATTTATAATATTTATTATAAGATAAATGTTCACTTGTTGCTCTTTTTATAGACGGATGTTTAAACATTATTAACGCATTCGAAAATTAATTTGACACTCGTCTATCAAGATGAATAATTACATGCCTAATTCGGAATTATCCTTTCTTCATTGTCTCTACTATTTATAAAATCCTTTTTAGAATTATTCTTATCAATTCTAAAAAAAAATAAAAAATGAAAAAAGCCAAGTTCAATCCATAACGATCAAGATAAATCAATCAAAGCCACACTTTTTCCAGTTGTAATTTAAAAAGTATAACTTGTAATTATTCAGATTAGTGAATCATAAATCAGAAAGCTCGCAATTAATCCAGATTAGTAAATTGTGGATCAGAAAGCCGGTTAAATGTAATACGGATTAAAATAATTGTAATTCAGAAAGTGTAACTTATTGTAATTTATAACATACAGTGTGACCCATTTGTTCTTGAAACACCCTGTGGAATCTTAATTTATGGTGCGATTTGAAAAAAAATTCTTTTAAACCATAGAGCTTGATAAACTATATTTTGGGAGCAAAAAGCGTCTCATTCCTAAAATATCCAATGCCTACTAGATCAGTGTTTACTTGTAAAATCTCAAAAATTCATATTAGCGATTTTTTTAGAAAAAAACTGTGCACGCTACTGGATTCACCAGCCCTCAAAACGGTACTGTACTAAATTTTATTAAAAATGTCAGAGTAATAAGGATCTTGCAGTTATTTTAGAAATTCATAATAGAACTCCGAATTTTCATTAATTTGTTCGAAAAGGTCAAGAGAGACAAAATAGAAATTGTACGTCAAGTTGGTGATAATGTAGGTACTTTAATTTTTTAATTACAATTTTTTATTTATTTTTTTTATTTTTTTTTTATTTTTTTTTATTTTTTTTTACTTTTTTTTACTTTATTTTAATTTTAATTTTTACATATGATAGCTTTTGACCTTTTTCAAATTAATTTATGAAAATTCGGAGTATTATTATGAATTTCTAAAATAACTACAAGATTCTTTTTACTCTGACATTTCCAATAAAATTTGGTACAGTACCGTTTTGAGGGCTGGTGAATCCCGTGGCGTGCCCAGTTTTTTTCTAAAAAAATCGCTAATATCAATTTTTGAGATTTTACAAGTAAACACTGATCTAGTAGGCCCTGGATATTGTAGGAATGAGACGCTTTTTGCTCCCAAAATATAGTTTATCAAGCTCTATGGTTTAAAATTTTTTTTTTCAAAATCGCACCATAAATTAAGATTCTACAGGGTGTTTCAAGAACAAATGGGTCACACTGTAGGTATTAGTCTCAATTACCTACGTTAAAATTTTTGAATTAAAATAATCAACTATAACCTGAATTAATTTTAATTCTCTCTAATTTACAATTTATTTACACTAATCTGAATTACAAGTTACACTGTATAAGATGTAGTCAGTTGAAAAATTCAGAAAGTATAACTTGTAATTAAGATTATAGTGAATCGTAAATCAGAAAGCGTTAAATGTAATACAGATTGAGATAATAATTGTAATTCAGAAAGCATAACTTGTAATTCAGAACTTATTAGTCTCTGAATTAAATTTAATTCTCTCTAATTTACAATTTCTTAATAGGTATTAATGTGAATAACAGTTACACTGGATAAAATAAGATATAGTCACATTAAGTCACAGTTAACATTCAGAAAGTATAACTTGTAGGTAATTATTCAGATTAGTAAATTGTAAATCAGAAAAGTCGCAATTAATTCAGATTCGTCAATTGAAATTAGAAAGTGTATCTTATTGTAATTCATATTAGTAAATTATTGTGAATCTGATGGGGTTAAATGTTATACAGATTGAGCTACCTACCCAATTGTAATTTAGAAAGAGTAACTTGTAATTCAGAACTTATTAGTTTTAACATGTTATAGTTTCTGAATTACCTACAATAATTTACTAATCTTCCACTTAAGAATTACAATTAACGATTTGTGATAAAAATCAACTAATCAGGATTAGAAGTTACAATTTCTGAAAGACCTGTAATATTTTATGAATTACAAGTAGGAAAAATCGTGTAGATAAATTTCGAATTTGGATTTATAGTTCACATGCAATCATTCACTTTGCAAAAAATACTTACTTGTCATAATTATTTATATTTTAGAAAACATTTTGTACGTATATAGATATAAATACTTGTAAGTATAATATATTATTAAAAATAAATTTATGTTGTCTTAACCGTATGTATATTTCTTAAAAGTATTGTATAGTAGTAATATGGTACCCAGATACCTAATGAAAAAAACCTAAAAATCAGTTTTTATGAAAACGACTTTTTTTTTAAACTTATTTCATTTGTGTAAAAAAATTGAGTTTTATCACAATCAAAATATCAATTTTCATTTACAACAGATCATAAATTATATGTAGGTATACACAGTGTGGAATGCACTTATGGAATAAAATTCAGTATTCAGAGAAAAAACGTTTTTGAAAAAAGCTCACACACCTCAACTTCAAATTTTTGTTTGGCATTTTTTAGCCTCAATTTAAATTTTTACCCCCACCGCTCACACCCCCACCATTATAGTCATATATTTTTTTTTTTAAATAGGACGCCTCGTCTATTTTTGTATTTCCATATTTCCTGAGAAAATCCAGTAAGAAAGTTTTTACAGTTGCAGTTTAAATTGAGTAGTTCATGAGTTATACAAGGTGTTTACAGTAAGGTTGACCAAACTTCACAGGCTGATTCTTCAGACTAATATAAACAAAAAATTTCCCATTAACGTGTGTCCGGAAAGTCACCGTTTTTGAGATACAGGATGTCAGAGAAATATTATTTTTCCAGTTTTTTGACGATATCTCGGGAACCGTATGAGATACAATGTTCAGCTCTTATACACACTATGTGCTCACTGATCCCCTTATTTTCGCCGTAAAATAAAGGTTTAAAAAAAATTCAGTGGCGTAGATTTAGAGTATTTTGAGGGTTACGATCCCCTAATTTCTACGCCACTGGAATAAAAGCGATTTCAAGCAGCGCATTTGAACCGCCCATGTATTCTAAACCAAAAAGGTACTGGTTAACGGCTCTAAAATGAACCGTTTCCGAGAAAATGTCATTTTATGAGGGAAACATCACTTTTTTAACGATTTTTCAACAGCATTTTGGGAAAATGAAAGTAAGTGAAAACTTATTCCTATAATTAATGTTTTCTCTCATAAAATGACATTTTTCTCGGAAACGGTTCATTTTAGAGCCGTTAACCAGGAGTACCTTTTTGGTATAGAAAACATGCGCGGTTCAAAGGCGCTGCTTAAAATCGCATTTATTCCAGTAGCGTAGAAATTAGGGGGTCGAAACACTCAAAATACCCTAAATCTACGCCACTGAATTTTTTAAAACTTTTATTTCACGGCGAAAATAAGGGGATCAGTGAGCACATGGTGTGTATAAGAGCTGAATATTGTATCTCATACGGTTCCCGAGATATGGTCAAAAAACTGGAAAAAAAGTATTTCTTCGACACCCTGTATCTCAAAAACGGTGCATTTCCGGACACACGTTAATGGGAAATTTTTTGTTTATTATAGTCTGAAGAATCAGCCTGTGAAGTTTGGTCAACCTTACAGTAAAGACTCTGTATAAACAAATGAAAATCGCAATTTTTCATTTTGAAAAAGCAGTGTAGGTACTGCGGAAACGGCTCAAAATATCGGAAAATGGCTCAATAATGTCATTATCTTAACTTTTCACATGGTATCCTACTATGTGGTTTAAAATTTTAATACAGGGTGATATAAATTATCAGATTTTTAATCACCCAGTATAAAAAAAATCAAGTAGGTACGCTATAAAATAACACTTGAAAAGTTAAGATAAGGACATGTAAGCCGTTTTCCGATATTTGGAGCTCTGTTTTCGATGTAAACTGCTTTGAAAATGAATAAGCTATTTTCATTTGTGTATAACTCAAAAACTAATCAATTTAAACTGCAACTGTAAAAATAAAAACCATTCTTACTGGATTTTCTCAGGAAATATGAAAATACAAAAATATTTCATCCTATTTAAAAAAAAAATGACCACAATGATAGGGGTAAGAGCCGTGGGGGTAAAAATTCAAAATGAGGCTTAAAAAATTCCAAATAAAAATTTTAAGTTGAGGCGTGTGAGTTTTCTCTGAATAGTGAATTTTATTCCATAAGTACGCTCCACACTGCATGTACATATAGGTACAGAGTTATCGAACCAAAATTTGACCCCCCTCTCTAATCTTGAAAAGTCGCAAAGGAAGAATTTTTCGAAAAACCCCCAAAATAAGTCAAAATAGATTTTCAGGGAGAACAGCCATAAAAAAAAACAATCCCCCAAATTTCACCTTTATGCGCGTCACTGCAAGCCTCTGAAGAATTCAAATCAAATTAAAGGCTTTTCTATCCTAACGACTTTTTGATGAGCTGATTATTGTACATATACAAGAAAAAATGTGTTTGAAATCAACACTTTCAAGCAACCTCTCAGGAACAAACTGCTAAAAATGACATTTGATTAAGGCATTGAGTCATCAAGGGGGCGTCTTGTCACCCTGGAGGTGTAGTAGTGAAGCTGAGGAAACTTCTCCCCAAACAAAACGAGAACCAACGCATTGAGTCATTCCTGTCCTCTGAGAACTGACGTAATGAGTCGTCTCAGTCCATAATTATATGAATGTAAATAATTTCATTTCATTTCATTCATATTCCTTCTTCGTTTGTCAGTAGTGGGAATTATCTCCCTGACTTTTTCATGATGCCTAGAATGTCCCGCCATGGAAACTTTCATTTCTTCACCAGCGCTGCTCTAAATGCTTCTGATAAAAAATGTTTAGTACTGTACACTTTTATTAGTTAACCCGTTTGTTGATTTTATTATTGAAACTTTGAGAACTTCTCCAATACAATTTCGACAGCTGTTGAATTTCTTAATTCTTCATAATTCTAACATAAATCCATAAAAACAAAAGTTTTTTGTCGCTCGGTAACAACATAGAGAAGCTTTTGTGATATT
Source organism: Malachius bipustulatus (assembly GCA_910589415.1). Lineage (NCBI taxonomy): Eukaryota > Metazoa > Arthropoda > Insecta > Coleoptera > Melyridae > Malachius > Malachius bipustulatus. Next base: position 34,600,567 of record OU342634.1, on the reverse strand, counting down.
TGTAATGAATTCTTCGCATTAATGAATAAATTGAAGAATCACTTCTTGATGTACCTGCGCTGCAATAAGGATTATTAAAAAAAACACAATTGAGTAATTAAGAGCGTTACAATTCGTTGAATTCTACTATTGGCCAACATGATAATAATTGGTATCGGATATGTTCATCTCATAGTAAAATTATTCCAGTGGTAGCTCGTCAGACACTCTCATTGCTCGGTCATGGGTAATGATTCATTTTTTTTTTGTAAGCTAAAAAAATACATTCAAAAACAAAAAATATTCAACTCCAAGCCGAATGTCTCCCATGTCATTATCAGTATGAGCCCTAATAATAAGAATTGAGAAGTTAATCAGGAAAAGTACCTGCCATAAATATCTTCTCGATTAATTAAAAAAAATATGAAAAATAAAATTTTGCAGTGGCCCCAATAAGGCCAGAAGCACCGATATGTTTGACGCATGTTTAAAAGTTACCAAAGCATAAATGTTACCTAATCCAGTTTCAGTAACCAAGGAATTGTCTCTGCGACAAAATTATTTATATTAAGTAGTGTCTGTCAAAAAGACCTATTCTTGCCGAATAAAGAGGTCTCCTTGCCGGATCCTGTTTAATGGAAACAGTGAAACAGAAGTTAATTTATTATCAAATATGATATGATGGTGTTGGATATATTAAGAGAAATTAATACTGAAGTCAGTAGACTGTAAAATTATTCAGTTAATTTATAACAAAAATTAACAAATTGCTGCCGACATTTATTTCGACTATAAAAAATAATTTTCAAGGCTCTAAATATGTTCAATTTAATTTAAAATATTTCGGAGCTTTTTAATCAGAGCTTTGATGATTCGCGTAAGTAATATAAGACCATATAATGGCATAATCATTTTCTTTCGTTCGCTCACCAACGGTAAAAACTATAATTTGGTGGTAAAGTTACCAAAAAATCGATTTTTCCTACGACATACATAACACTTTTGCGCATCGCTTTTTTGTGCGCAAACTAGCAGATTTCTCACGTATACAAAACTGTGCGACAAAGTGACATAAGGCATAGCCAAAAATCGTTTCCGCACTGGTTTTGATGTAAGCAATAGTGATTGGCGGTAACTGAGAACTCAATGTGACTACAATAATAGTGATGGGTAAAACAGTCGCTTTTTAAACAGTATTTAAAGTTTCATTGAATAATTGTCTTGTTATGCTCGTAGGAAAAGTATAGTGTGACATACGTGCACAAAACCAAATTCTTTAAGGATAGACTTTCACAAATTTATACACGATATTAAAAGATCAAACGTAAATTTATTAGCTCCATAAATAATGTTGTATACGAATTAATAATTCATTCCAAGGGTTCAAATCGCTCGTGAACGTAGTCTATATAGACACTCCCTTCCCTAGCAGCGAGCACTGGCAGGTTGCAATCGACTACCGTTAGGCGATAAGGCTTCGCTGTCATTCGTAGTTTCTGGATCAAGTTCACGGCGCAGTCCTGTTTTAGTGTATTTCTACTTCATCGACGATCGGCTAGCTGTAATCAGAATGATTATTGCAAAACAAGAACGGGGGTATTATTCCTGTGAAAATATTAAATTGATTTATCAGAGTTTAAATAATAATAACTGGACGGGACTCGTCATCGTATTACGAACGATCAATACTCGTTTGAAATACCGGATGCCGATTTTTATTTGTTCACCTAGTTCACTGAGTCAATATCTCAGTTCTAGTGTATTAGGTGACCAAGGGGGAATGCTATACCAAGTCAGAATAATTAGATCAGGGATGCGAATCAATTCTTCGCACCGCCTGAGTCCTCGTTCGAATCCGACCACATAACCAACCTAATCAGTCTTGTTGCCAATCGTTCCCCTAGAATTTTGACTTGGTGGAATCCATCTAAATAAAAAATAATTCTAGGTCAATTCCCCAAAACGGCTGCTAGCATCTGCTGTCTTTACCTGAATATCCGTTCCTTTATTTACCTCTTTTTTACCTTTTTTACCTTTTTGCGTATTTGGTGAAACTATGGCGTTGCTTTATAGCGTCGCGACGTTAATCTAACATCACACTTTTTCTCAGCGATTTTGATTTTCTGACTTTGATTATTAATCGATTTCTACCAATGTAGGTATTGAAAAAAATCCACTTTTACCACAATTTTTTTACACTTTACCACCAAATTAAAGTTTGATATCCCAACGAAAAAAAGATTATTAAAACTGAGCTATTCTATGGTCCTATATTAATTACTTAAATGAATCATCAATCAAAGTTTCAATTTTTTATCTTTAAAATGTTTAAAATGTTTAAAATCTTTTGGGGGTGAATAAGTGTACGTGATAGCTTTTTCAAGACTTTCATTAATAATAATTATTAATAAATGTCACAACAATTAGAAATAAATTATTAATGATTAAATAATTATTTTAATGGGACAGCCAATATCTTATCCAATTCTCTTCTTTTTTTGTGATGACTTAATTGGTGTCTATCTAAACGCGTTACCGTATTCTTGAAACTTCCGTTCTTATTTAAATGAAACCTGAACAGATTTCTATCGAGCTGCAATTTATGTAACTGCGATATGTAGATAAACAGAAGGAAAAAAGTGTATCTCTTATTAAGAGCATCCATTATGATATAATTGTTTGATGTGGGGTATTATTGTGGCAAGCTATATTCCACTTTCGATTTTTTAAGCATTTTAGCTACCGTTACGTTATAAATTTACCACGCATGACTCTCTAAATTAATGATTATGAACGTGTAGCATTATAACATTAATTGACAACTTGCTTTGCCAATTTTCAGAAGTGTTACAAAACAATTGAACTGTTTTCATTAATGAATACATGGCAAATAATAACAATAAAGCAGTGGCGGCTCATCAGATGTACTAATTTTTCCCCTACTTGTTTTATGGAACTCCTAACATCATTAGTACCGATAACGGTGACATAACGTTTCGTTAGAAATTTATTATTCCGAGTTTAATTAGAGAAGAGATTGCTGCTGAGGACTTGAGATCAAGAGGAAAAAGTGTCGATAATTAAATTTGGCAACACAATAATTCATGTCCAAGTATAAGAGAATAAGACAATTATACATATATCACTATAGTTATTAAAATTAAACATTCAAAATTATTCTTAGTTATATTTGTTTATTGTTCTTTGTGTTTGATTTACTTCGTCGTGTATATCAAGACCCCCAAAAAGTGTAGGTATTGTTTGCTCCCTCTGGTTTAATGTAGCCCCCAAATGAGAATAAGTATTACAGTTTCCTTGCGCCCAATTCGTCAAAAAAAGATAAACTTATCGATCGCGAGTAGGTATATCAAACAATTTTTGAGAATATCGAAATCTAAGATTATGGAGAAAGCTATTAACTGCACTTGGAAGAAAGCTAATATAATCAGCGACCGCCAGTACGGTTTCCTCAAATAGAGATCAACAGGATGCTCACCTACGTTAATGAACTGTGGAACATTGTGCTTACCCCGTTTGCTTATTCATGTCATCCATTCTGCCAGTCTGGTCCCCCGTAATCGTTTGTAGGTACAGCCCTGGACGAGTGTCATATTCTTCCGGACTCACCTACCGATCTTGGTAGGCTGGGGTAGGCATGGTGAATTGTTGGCAAAACTGCAGGCTTATGGAATACCCGAGAAGTTCTGCTGGTGGCTTGCGAGTTACCTCGGAGAGCTCTCCTTGCAGGTGGCCATCGATTTGTTCTGAGACCTTTTCTAACCTCAGGGATCCATTTCATCTTGGACTCTTTTTCATATATTTTCAACGATTGGCTAGAAACAACAAAGAACACAGTTTATTTGGTTTTTCCAATGAGAGTACACTTCTTATATCTTCTTATACCTACCCTAGATGCGTGGACGTCTGGTGCACGTTTTCAAGGAGAGCAAGAAATTGCAAAACTTAACAAAGGCCAACAAGAGATTCTAACTTGAGGGGGTAGGAATCAAATTCAATTTAACGTTGAAAAAACAAAAAGCTCAATGTTTTGGAGCCAGATATGGCGATGGCGGGACACTCTCTTTCCTTTGGCGCGAATCTGGGAGCGAACATGTCTAGGCATGACCATGTTGCAATAAGTTTATAAAAGATTGATTCTCAAAAGCTTGGAACATTCTTCCTCATAAAGAACTTTTACACAACTCAACAGTTTTTCTTAATTTACCTACAAGGCTAGAAACCGACCATCCTTATTGGAGTACTGTTCACTTGTGTTTGAGCTCAGCTCCTATACTTATTCATTTTTCAAAAAAGCTGATCTTTTATTAGTCAATGTAATTAAAAATTAAAATTGAACTATAGACTCGCGTAGCCTAGTGGTTCAGTCCGCTGCCTACCGAGCCTAAGGTCGCGAGTTCGGGACTCACCGGCTCGTGTTATTTTTCGGATGCATTTTCGAATGTATGTGAAAAATACAACAAGCGACCGAACGTTTAAATTTATAAAAGGCATACTTGAGGCTGGGTGAATGAGTAAGATGCTCGAAATCCCGTGTTACCGGAGTGGAGCGACTTTGTCTTACCTACATAGTTAAGACCGATGCTCCCTCCTTTTAAAAAAAAAAAAAAAAATTGAACTAGTTCTAGATTAAAAAAATCTAAATCTGGATGCAAAAAACATATTAGTAGACTAACCGAACGTATTGCAAAGGCTGTTTAAGTTAACTAGCATATTTCTGGGACCGTTTCCAAAGAGGGTATCGACTCTAGTTTGAAGACGTATGAATTCAGTTACTCTTGAAATGAAAGTAATTATAAAAATGTTAATAAATGCAATTTGATGTCGATATTAGCCTTAAAACGGTCACAGAAGTCTGCCTCTTGTTAACTCAACCGGCCTTTGTAATATCCTGTTACAGACTCGAAGAAGTAGCTGTATTAAATGATCCGGGCGGTGGAGAGTGCATGTATTCGAAATTGAAGAGAAAGCGACAATGGAGAAGAAACAATTGATACTTTATCAGATAATATTAATTTTTTTCTGCAACGGAAAAAAAAACTGAAATTTTTTCCCGTTTTGCATGCATGAAAATACCACTTTATATGAAACTACTTTTTGCAGGGGAAAAAAAGTAAATTAGCGGGGAAAAAGGAGAGTACTTTTTCCCGAATATGGACGCATAGGTATGCTACTATTAACACTTAGATATTAAATTTATGTCCAACACGAACAAACTATCTAATTAAGTTTTTCGATGTTCTAGCATCGGGATTTTCTTGTCCCAAAAAAAATTGTATATTACTCAAAAAGTAGGATTTTAGCTCTTAGCGTGTTTGTTCCTTCTCGCTTCGCGTCGGGAAGGAAATCACATCTCAAGCTAAAATCTAGTATTCCGGAAATATAAAAAAATATAATCAAACGTAAGGTCCTTTCCCGAAAAAATTTTATTCGGCGCTTGTCAAAAATGGTCTGTAAACTTTTTTGTTAAACTATGGATTTAGTCTGCAATAATTATTTTTAAGTTCCATCCCATGTCGCTAAAATTCACGATGCAAGTGAGATTTTTAATTTATTTTTTCTAAATATCGGAAAAATAGACGTCACTGCAGCCTGCAGGGTGTCAGACGTTAGTGTCCAAGCACTTAACCACAGATTATTTGACCAAAAATAATGGGACTTCCCTACTGTCATTTAATTTTACACTTAGGTCCTGTATCAAAATTTTAAAGAGAGAAAAAAAAAAGAATTGAAATGAACGCTCGATCTAAAAACAAATACCTTCAAACCAGAAGCGTACTTACGCAGGAAAAAGTTGGGGGTCAACTGGTTCTGAAATTCCAATTCCCTCCGCCCGCGCTTCCATTCTCTGCGAACAAAATCCAGCAAAAAGTGTGTCGTCATGAGAATGAAATTTGTGCGAAGTTTAAACTGAATATCTTGTAAGGCAACGGATATATTAATTAAAATAACAAAGTCAAATTTAAAATTTTGACTTTGACACCCTGTATCGTGAAGGAGAGAATCTTATATGCAAAATAGCCTGAGGAAAATCCCATTATTTTTGGCCAGATAATCTGTGGCCAAGACTTTGACCTACTAATTTCTGACACCCTGTATACAGGCAGTCCCACAACTCAACGTCATCCCTTGAAGGGCTGATACGCAAACTCATGACTGACCAGAATATCATAAGATGATCAGTAAAAAATTGTTTATTTTCGAGATAATGGAATTTTTATGAATTTTGTAAAAATCGACACCTTAGATTTGTTTGTCGAGTGTGAAAGTTACAAAATTTCATATTCTTACATTCTTAATTTTGTTACGTAATGCTGAATAGCCCCATTAATGATTAAGTGCCGAAGAAATATTCTGGTGCCGTACCCTTTAGGAAAACTATTATTTTTTTGCCCCCTTTTTTTGTTTTTTCATAAAAAAATCATAAAAATCCCATTATCTCGAAAATAAACCATTTTTTACCGAGATCATCTTATGATATTCTGGTCAGTCATTAGTTGGCCTATCAGCCCTTCAAGGGATGACGTTGAATTTTGGGACACTCTGTATACATAATCTGTTACATAATAATAATTATCAGTTTTGCCGTCCTTTGACGTTAAAAATGGTATTTGAATATCTTTTTGGTAGAAGATCCCCTTTTTATCCTCTTTTTTAGGTAGAAAATAGATTTTTGTTTATTTTTAACTACAAGTGGTACCGTGACAAATAAAAAAACGGTCTTGGAGGCCCAAAATTCGTCGATCCGGTCCATAGATCGTAGTCACTAGCGTGTTTCCTAGATTCTTCCCCCAAAATCTTGAAATTCCAGGAAAACTACGGAAAAAAACGGATTACGGTCATTTTCTTAGCCTTTGTGAGACGGTATAACATTTGAAAAGATCTAATAAGGTTCAACCTCCTAGGACGAAATGGCGGCTCTAGAGTGTTCTCAGAAATTTTTGTTTGTAACACTTTATTAGTGATCGACTAAAATTGTTTAACCACACTTATGAGAACAAAGTGTTTTTAATTTAATTTTTTTGTTTGTTTTTTTGCTAAATACGGTGACGTTTTCAATCAAAACGCAATCGAAACCTTCGAAAGTATTCGTTTTTGGCTTAGGGCCGTTTTTCCTCCGTGGAAGCCTTATGGCGTTATTTGCATTTTTCTGAATTAAGGAGGGGGAGGAGAGAAAATTTTTTACAGTTTTTAAGAGTGAATGATCCCTTTTTCTGGATGTGAGCATTTCGAGAAAACTTTGCGTGATCGTACATAAAATTAGGAACTTTTTCCGAAGGATCATATAAAGACTTAATAAAAATCAAGTGGCCAGAGAAAAGTATACGTGACGGAAAATTGTGACATAATCGGTTTCCAAACGAGGGCTAAAAATTGAATTTTACCGAGAATTACCGAAATAGTTTTCTGAAAAAAGGACTGTAAAATAAGTTAAACTGTAGATAATTTAATAAAATAAATTATTATTTTTTTCAACATAGGTATATTCATTCGTTGTTTATCATTTAAACATACTTTAGCCATTTCCCTAAAATGATTACGGAATTAAAAAAGCAAAAAAAGCACCACTGGCCGTTTCAAGTTATACCTAGCAGACTTATTGTTATACAGGGTGACAGTTTTTAGAGAAAATTCATGGGGATTTCTGTTATCTCAAGAGATACGAAGTAGGTTATTAAATTGAGGCAAATTTGCGCGTTTTTGTGCTGATTTGTATTTACTTTGAAGTGCGAAAAAAGAAGAACATTCTGAACACGCTACGTTTGACATAGGGGAATCACCGAAATGGTTTTCTGAAATAAATACCAGACTGAAACATAAGTTAAGCTGTAGATGATTTAATAAAATAAATGACGGTTTTTTCAACATTCATTCATTGTTTATCCTTTAATTAAAAAATATTTCAAGCGTTTCTCCAATAAGATGATCAGGGAAGTAAAAAAAGCAAATGGCCGTTTTGCAACTATTCTTAAATGGGCGATGGCAAAATATAAACATCGACTTTGACAAGTTCTAAACAACTGATTATAAATTTATACCTACCAGACTTATTATACAGGGTGAGTTTTTTTCACTGTTTAGTACAGAGATCTCGAAAATACTCCAGTTAAACGAACTGTTAAATGGGGAAAGTAGTGCAGTTTTATGAGCTTGGTTTGAAGCAACTTTTGTTTTTTTCGAAATCTTCATGGGTGTCTAGATATTTGACAAAAACAAAATTTCATTACATTCTTTACACTGAGATAGCGCTCTAATTATTGGGATTAGAGAACAATACTAAGGAAAAATGTGTTAATTGATTTTAAAACCAATAAAACGGCGCTATAATTTTCTTTATTTGTCATGCCATTTTCGAGTTATGACATAAACATGTGTTTTTTTAAGTGTAAAAATCGTCCTAACTTCTTATTTTTCGGAAAAACCATATTTTATCGAGTTTTATATTGTCGTATTTAGAAAGAAAAGACATATCGAATGATGTCATAGCCAACTATGACTTACATTTAAAAAAACACAAGTTTATGTCATAACTCGAAAATGACAGGACAAAATAAACAAAAATGTAACGCCGTTTTATTGCTTATAAAATCGTCTAAAATGTTTTCCTTTACGACTTTTCTCTAATCCCAATAATAAGACTGCCATATCAGTATAAAGAAATTCCCGGAATTTACTTTATGTTAAATATCTAGGAACCCATGGAGATTTTCAAAAAAACAAAAGCTGCATGTTTCGAATTAAGCTCATAAAGCTGCACTACTTTCCCCATTTAACTCTACCTCTAACTGAAGTAGTTTACGAGATCCCTGTACTAAACATTGAAAAAAACTCACCCTGTATAATAGTAGAGTGCCTGTTTTTAGAGAAAAATTCATTAGAGGAGGTGGGGAATGCTTTTAAAAGATACAAAGTAGGTTGAACTGAGACAAAGGTGCGCATTTTTGTGCTGATTTGTAATCTGAAACTAAATTCAGGAGAATTGCAGACGTTACTGAAATATGCTGAAAAAACTGAAAAATCTTTTTGGCATATCTTTTTTATAATTTAAAGAAATTAATTATTTTTTGTAATGTAATTTCGTATAAAAAAAAACAAGTAAATCAAAAGTTTATCGCACTCAATTTTTTTCTCTCATGACGGTGATATGACGTCATACAGCGGCGCAGCTTGCCTTATCTTTTTTTGGTAAATGGTTTTTGCTTATGATAACGTTCAGTGAAAATATTTTCTTTTTTCCGAAGAAAAAGGAAGATTTAAACATTTTTTTATCGATTCCTTATTCTCGGAAATTTTAACCAACCAGATACCAGAATACAAAATTAAATATGGGCGGGAATACTGACGAATGTAGTGTGACAAATTCTCCGTTATACGATGGCAACCAAGTAACCGATTTTGACTGCTTTTTGAAGGACACCACTTTTCACAACTTTGAGCAAAAACTTTGGTATTGAAAATTTGAACAACTGACAGTAATACAGGGTGTTCCTAAATACTAGGTACATACGAAAGGAGGTAATTCTTTGGCTTATTTTATGTCTAAAACTTCATACAAACATAGCGCCGAAAACGCTTCCTTACTCTGATCTATACAGAGTGTTGAAATTTGAAGATTTTTTCTTTTTATTTCTTCTTTACAGCTCCTTGAAGCTAGTCAAAGTTTAGTCAAACACTTATAGTTACACACGGTCATTCCAGTTTTTATTTTTAACAGGCAGTGGCGATTAAACTGTCAAAATTAATGGAAATGAAAAATTACCAAAAAAAGGTAAAACCTGTTTTACCAGCCTGAATTAGAGGAAATTGTTTCTTTTTTTTCTTGAAAACGGTCCAGATGCAAAAAAAACTTATAGGAGACCAAAAAGTTTTGAAATAAAATAGAAAATTCATATTGTATTTTAGAAATACACCAGCAAAAAAGTTCAGGGCTAGAAATGCGGACAAAATGAGAGAAATTCAGGGAACAAATCTCCCTGTAGATTCTTACAATCATTTGTCACGGCCAATCATGTGAGCCCTACAGCCTAACCTTTGTTCCAAATTTGAGCTAAATATCTCAAAAACTGCAGCAGCTGTAAAAAAAAAACTTCAAATTTCAACACCCTGTTAGATTGGTGAAGAAGCGTTTGCGGACCCATGTTCATACAGGCTGTCCCAGAATAAAAGGGGACAAACTTCTAAGGTAGAAATTTACTTGATTGTATGACAAAAAATCTTAATGAGCTTACCCTTTAAATTGAGTATTAACGAAGTTCAATGTTAAAAAATATACATTTTTTTTAATAACTCCGAAACGGCTTTTATATTTTTTTATGAATTTTTGAGTTTATTTTTCTATTAATTAGTCTAAAATAACCGAGATAATTTGAACCAGGGATGTACGGTAGCTAGGGTTTCAATTTTCTTACCCCCCAATTTTTACTCAAACCTCCCCTGGATAAATATTGGTTTTGACATATTTTTCAAAAAGTTAAACATTTTAGGTACAAAAAAGGCATAAATGTGTGGTAGGTAAATTCGCAACAGTTTTCAAGACATGCACAATTCAATAAATGAAAGTTCAGTAATTTTTACATATAAAAAATAATAAAAAAATAGAGCTAATAGCGCTAGGAGATGCGACTAGGATTTTTCTGTGGTCGGAGGATCCGGAGAAGACGAAGCCTCACGTCAAATATGTAAATTTTTTCAAAAATTGAAAAACATTTCCGAAAACACATTTCTCCAATAAATGGGTAGTATGGGTACATAATCTCAAAAACTGTTGAGAATTTACCTATCGAACTATATCTGTTTTGTACCAGAAATATCTAGATTTTGAAAAAAGATCTCAAAACCAAAATTGATCCAGTGGCGTAAAAATTGGGTGGTAAATTAAACAAAAAATTTCATGAAAAAATATTAAGCTGTTTTGGAGTTATACAAAATATAGTTTTTTGGAACATTGAACACCCTGTAACTTCGTTAGTACTCAATTTAGAGGGTAGGTTCATTTAAACTTTTTGTCTTAAAATCAAGCAAATATACTTTAGAATAAGTTTGTCCCCTTTATTCTGGGACACAATTTATAAAATTTTAGTCATGAAATTAGCCAAAGAATTACCTCAGTACTTATGTACCTGGTGTTTAGTAACATCCTGTATTTTAATAATAATTATGCAGATTCCTAGTAGCTGCTCTTAAAACTTTGAAGATATCAAAAGCGAGTTTTATTCACTATGGCTATTAATAGGCATATTATAGCATCTGGATGATCAGTATTGCATATCTGTGGTTTTGTCTAAAAATGGGAATCCCCGACCGTTTAAAAATTGCCGACCATCTTGATGAAATCTTGAATTTTATGTTTGTGATTTGGAATTTTGAACGCACATTCGATAATCGCGCAAAAATATGTCACCGCATCTTGACGATACTGAAATTGATTATTTATTGTATAGTCCTCTATTTTTTCAAATTTTGATGTTAGAAAAATGGAAACTTTTCAAAGCTCGTTACGGTCACGCTAGGCGAGGTGTTTCGTAAATTCCCGTCATTATTTTTTTTTACATTATTACGATATTAACTTTTATAATTCATTATAGATTCAAATAATAATAATTAATGATAACAATGAGAAAAATTGCAATTAAAAACAAACAATGAGCCATGACAAGATCCCGCGATGTATAATAATAATAGTAGGTAGGTAGGTACTAATTTTAATTATTAATAATAAGGTGTGTGATGCATGACCTAAATAAAATTAGACGATTAAAAAAATATATATATTTTTTATCTCATTTAATTTGAACTATTTTTTAAACATGAAAAAAATTACCCCTCCCAGAAATTATCACTTATCACTGAACAATTTTTTATGACTACAAAATAAAATAACTAAAAAAAATCGTAAAAATGTACTTTATTTATTATTGTCGCTGCCTGATAGACTTACCAGTTTGTTATAGTTACCAACCACTAAAAATTTTACGCTGTGATACATTATGGATGATAAGTAAACATATTGCTGATGATGGCTACCTACTTTTTACTAAATTACTTTGCACAAGAAGTATGAAAATAGGTACCGAATTTACTTCACATAAATCTGATATAAAAGTAAATTAATAGATATCAATCAAATTTCATGTATTTAATAATAGTCGAGCGTAACAAAGATAATTATCTGGATTCCAGATCCATGAAATTGTGGCTCTATAAGTTCAGCCTTTTACTATTGCTCTGTTTCGAGTGGATAATTTTTGTTCACGGAAGCTCGGATCTTGGGGGGAAGGCGAAACTGTTACCATTGGAGGAACATGTTCTTGTCATCAGGTATATAGCCAGGCTACGATTACCGATTCGGCACAGTTGCGAATGTGTCTATCATCATGAAGTTTCTGGTAAGATTTCATATTAAACCGGTATAAGAAGTATACCAATATATCATATATTCTGTGAAGCACCAGTGATTAAATTTGCTTTTTAATTGCTTTATTAATTAAAATTAATTAGGTACCCACTATTTCATTCTTTACATTTTTATAAGTTTTCTTAAAATCGCAGGGATATAAGTGGATTTTATTACCATCGAGGATGGGAAATAAGGATCATGGGAACCCATGGGCAATTTGCAGATTGCTGATTCCCATTCTGACCTAGAGGGGTGAAAATGCTACCAAAAAAAGAATTTTGCATTTCATGTCACTAATTTTGTCAGAATAATTCACACCAGGTTATCTGGCACTCTTCTTGGTTTACCTAGGAAATGGTTGAAGATGCAGCAAAACCGTTAACATGTCTCTATACTAATTTTTCAAGTTCTATTTCATAGAAATTAAAAATTAATGATGGAGCGGCAAAAAATTGAATTTGTTGGTAACCCTTTATTTGATTTTTTTCATATTTCCAAGCTCGAAAAGTTACAGTAGACCATGTAAACGATTTTGCTACATTTTCAACCATTCCAGGTGAGTACCAGAAAATGTGGTGCGATCTTAAGTTAATCACACTGTTTTATACAGTGAAAAATCAAACCGAAATCTAAGAAAATTAATGACATAACAATTCTTTGGCCTTTCATTTGGTACAATTTTCACCTTTGTAGGTCAAAATGGGAATCAGAAATCTGCAAAATACCTAAGTTTAACTTTTTTATAGTAAATTTACTTAATACATTGCTTTGAGCAAGCTCACTTCTTTTATCCCGTCCCAAGGGTTTAGCAACACTGACTTTTTCGAAGCTACACAAGGCCTGCGGTTGCGCATTATATAACATTTCATAATATTTTTTCAAAAGAGAGATACCTGACCTGGCAACGACCTCGCCCAGATGAGGACATCTTTCTTTGAATAAAACAATATAAAAGCCAAACAAAATATAGAAAAAATGTATTTCTGTTGCAGATTTGTGTCCTACTAGTAACCTCAGCAGTGTTCGCTGAAGAAACCAAGCCAAAATCCAAGGAAACCTCCGAAGTAAAATCCAAGCGTGGTGTTCTTTTAGGAGATCATGGTGGTTTCGATTCCGGTTTATCCCTAGGCGGTCATTACGGCGGAGGCGGTTATGGCGGCGGAGGTTATGGAGGGGGCAGTTTCGGCGGCGGCTACGGTGATGGCCACTACAGCGAAGGTCACATCAAGCACATTACTCTTCATAAAGAAGTGAAAATCCCCATACCACATCCAGTTCCTTACACCGTTGAGAAAAAGATCCCAGTACCCGTAAAAGTACCTTATCCAGTCAAAGTTGATAAGCCGTACCCTGTCCATGTTCCTAAACCATACCCAGTCCACATCGACAAACCCTATCAAGTGAAGGTCGAGAAAACCGTACCAGTACCTTATAAAGTAGCCGTCAAAGTTCCTTACCCAGTCAAAGTACCAGTGCATGTACCGAAACCTTATCCAGTGACAGTTCACAAGCCAGTTCCAGTACATATTCCTGAGTATAATATTATTAAGAAGCCTGTCCCCGTACTAGTCCATGGTCATGGCGACTTTGGCGGATTAGGTGGACATGGTGGTGGAGGTCTGGAGCTTGGAGGACATGGAAGCTATGGAGGAGGACATGAAAGTTTTGGAGGAGGACATGAAAGTTTTGGAGGAGGACATGAAAGCTATGGAGGACATCAGTTATTGGCTTCCGGTGGACACGAATCGTATTCCGGTGATTTTGGTCATCATTAATATCGTGATAGATTTTCAATGATTTATTAGTCTTATTAGAATGATATTTTGTTGATAGCTGTTGTACATATTATAATACCAACGAAATTTTCTTACATTTAAACAATTTAAGAAATTTTGACATAATTGAGGACTGAATACCATCATTGTGTTATGTGTAGGTCATATTTATAGCATGGATAGCTTTATTTAAAGATTTTCTATGTTATTAATTTAATCAGAAACTTATGAAGATGATGCAACCTGTTAATTATATTATAAAAATTACACAGATAGATTGATAATATTGTAGTTCTGTCAAAATTTTTCAATATTTCTTGTAACTTAGTCCAAAGTAGAAAGTGTTGTATTTTATTTAACTATTCTTATGCAAATATATTATTTTTTCATAACGTTACTCTTGAATACCCTTTTTAACAATTAATCCATTACATGATGTCCTATACCCATCCTACTCATCAAGCATGTCTTTGGGTGGGCTTGCATTTATAAGTGAGTTAAAAAAAATAATTAGATTATTGTCAATTTTTTACTCTCACTAACAAGGAACTAAAATTTTCCGTAAAAATCGCATTTCGGCATATCTGATATGACCGACTGACGAAGGCGAAACAGTGCCATCTTTGTTTGCAGACTCGTGTGATGATATGTGTCGATTGGAGGAATTGACAATGATTTTTCTTTATTAACAAAACTTATCACGAATTATGACCGGTATTCCACAGAGATGCGTGCTAGAACCCGTGCCAAATGGCGCTAAAAGGTGGGAGTTGTTTTGGTGAATCTTGTTTGTAAAGTGAATACCAATAATCAATAATTATAGGATAAAATGTTGACTGGCCAAGTAGCCGACTGAAACAGGCCAATAACTGCGTTGTTTCGCTTGAGGGAAAATAAAAACTTGATTCTTCTTCTTTTAAAACTTAGGTGCTCTTGGCCTTACTTATAAGAATAAAGACATCGGTTTTGAAGATTACTAATAATAATTGTTATGTGTATTTCGTCTTCGTCACATCTTTTCTCATCGAAGTATTCGAAGAGAGTGAATTTGAAATTGGAATTCCAAATTTCGCTCGCCTTTTTTCTTTCACTTTCATTTTTTTAAATTTTAAAGGTTATGTGGAGTGGAATTCTGGGCCAGTCCAACGTCATTACTATCAATAGTGTCATATTTACCAAAATTTATCGAGTTTCTGCACCCGGTAAATTTCTGTGAAATTTACCTCAAATCAGAACACGCTAAAAAACTGTGTAAAATTTTGTATGATTGTGAACGGGGTATATTTTGGTATGATCGTGAACGGATTATATATACATCAATTAACTGTGGATCAGACTGATGAGTAATCAGTGATGACTTGTCAGTCTCAGTCAGACGGTTGTAGAGAGAGAGAGAGAGAGAGAGAGAGAGAGAGAGAGAGAGAGAGAGAGAGAGAGAGAGAGGGGCCCACCAGTATTCATATTACATTATTAATTATATATTGTATTGGGTGGGACATTAAACGTCGAATGGGGATCTGTGTGTTTACTGTGTTTTAATAACTAAGTCCTTTGCGAATCCCTGTTGCTATCCCAAGACAGTAAATAACAACTTTGTCTTGTGATTTTTAAATTTGACGCTATTATTATTGACGTTTATTGTTAACTTGAAACTGTTGACTATAAAACATCAAGAAGGACTCTAATTCCACTGCCTCCTCCTAAGGAGGCACTGGAGGATTTTGAAACATTTTTTCACAATAAAGCTCATTTTTTTCAGACAGTAAAACTGTTTTTCACAGACTCACAGTAAACTTTTATTCATTGCCTTCAACTTTACTTTTAAATTGTACTAAAATTTAATTTGTATGTTGACACTTACCATATCAGCGAACTTATACCAAATACTTTAGTTAATAACACGTGCAGCTCTCAGCTATTTACATGTAATAAAAAAGGGGTACGAAAAAGTAGTGCCATCTGTTGCCCTGTACTGTAAACTACATAAAACCAGCTACAATTTATAAAAAAAATATCCTACTACACTTCACTCATTCGTCACCATAACAAAAGTGAGGCTTCATTTCTACCTCAAGGGTGGCGGCCATTTTGTAGAAGGGCAACATACTCTGGTGGTTCCTTAGGTGTCCGCTTTCTTTCTCTCGTCTAAGGAACTAATAAACACCGAAATACCTACTTTGCTGACAAAGTAGTCGAAGTACTGAAGCCTAAAAATAGTATATTACATATAGCTAGTGTGGAAAGTGACCTATTTCACACGAGTCGGAAATTGTTGTCGTAAGGAGAGTGCGACAATCCCACGAATATGAAGTGGCATTTCCCACACAAGTAATGTACACTATTTTTTCTACGACCATACATTAATGTACAATCTCAAAATTTTTATTTTTGTTTAGTACTTACTTTTATATGAGAATTTTACAAACAAACCGTTGAATAAAAAAAAACTTAAAATAACAACTAGGTACTTGAAAGTAATATTATTATTGCAATTTGTAAATTGTAAAAATGGAGTTGGCAACAATGAGTTAGAGATTTATATCTGTACGTAATCTCTGTAGATACATTTGTACCTACAGTAGCAGATCGACGTCAGTTTTTTTTTTTTTTTTTGGAGTAGATATGTGATCAGCAACTAAATGAATGTGTGCTTTAATTATTATTGAAATTAATATTCTGAAAACGTCAGATAAACTTTTGGATTTTACTTTTTTGTGTCTGCATTATTAAGCTTAGTACAGAAAAAAACGCAAAAAATTATTTAAAATTCCATAAGAGATGGAAGTTCCAGTAAGTTGGCAATACTTTCTACATACATAGCTGTATTATGGGCTGCCAAACTTAAGGGGGTATTAGCTAATTGACAAATCATATCACTCTAGTGCCTGTATTCACAAACGATAATTTCCTAAATAATTACGTAATTAATTAAATAAGTGAGATGGAGATATGCAGTTTTTTTGCAATAGAGTGAGATGGGTATAATTGATTACGTAATTATTTAGGAAATTATCGTTTGTGAATACGGACATAGGTGTGATATTTTACTATTCAATTCTAGGGTGATATTTGTCATTTTTGAAATACCTAACTAGTGTGCTATTAATCATTTTCGCAGGTAGTTGTTGGAAAATCTTAAAAACACTAAAAACACTCTAATAATGAGATCCATTGTCCAACAAGCTGTTTTTGAAATCATAATATAATGAATATGTTATCGGTGCAATGCAAAGTAGAGAAGCACTACCTACTGTTACAAAAAGGAAGGTAAACAAAGACTTGTTAATCTTTGTACTCGATATGATTGCTTAAAAGCTGCAAGGGGTGGTGGTTCTAAAGAATATTTTAGGTTAATCAGATATTAAATATCAAAATACAACATAATAACAAGCAAAAATTTAATCCTGATTTCTTTGTGAATATGTAGTTGTTAAGAAATAAACTAGATTTGAGCTTTTTTGGGATATAGGTATGTTCTAATTTATTTACGTGAGAAAAAATTTGAAATATTTCGTACAGCATGAAAACGAGGAGTGAAGACATGGACGGTACAGGTATGGTCTCGTGCTTGTTATGGCCTCATCAGCTAATCATATCATGCAGACACACTGTACATAAAATATGAAAGATTTCTAATTTGTTCTGCAAAGAACCTATTATAGCGGCGAGTTAAATTAGAACCTAAATCCCTCAAATCTAGTATAATCCAAATGGTTCAATAATACATAATATATATTTAATTAACTATATAAATAATAATCAGTAGCAATTTTATAACAGTTACACCAGTAATAAACCATATTCCGGGGGTTAGGTCTTAGTTTTCACAATATAATCCTAAATCTTTATTACACCACTGTACACAAAGTAGGTTCTAGGGAGTGGTACAACAGTTTAAATTAAAATTGCTCTACAATTACAGTCCATCATAAATAATTGTTAATTAACATATTTTAATAACTTACAATGATTTGACCTATTTATTCGATCTCCAAGTTAAATTATTTTTGCTGTGATGGAGATACGTACAGTCTGGCGATTTACAATATTTGCCATACTTACACGGTCTCGGATGATAAAAGAAGCAATTAATTTTTGTGCAGTTTGGAAAAAACTTACAAACTGGTATGCTGCTGGCATGGGATGGTTTCCTCAAGTTACTTGTCGCCGAATCTGAAAACAATTCATAATTGCTGACTTATACAACATAATAACTAATACGAGAATAAAGACGACTCACCAATATTTTTCTCAGCAGATGAATGATAGTAAGGACAATCTCTTTTAGTGCAAGACGTTGAAAATTTACATAT
Source organism: Malachius bipustulatus (assembly GCA_910589415.1). Lineage (NCBI taxonomy): Eukaryota > Metazoa > Arthropoda > Insecta > Coleoptera > Melyridae > Malachius > Malachius bipustulatus. The sequence continues at coordinate 34,582,085 of OU342634.1, read as the reverse complement.
GGGATGCAAGTAAACGCATTTATCGCCGAATTTACAATTGGGAAATAGTTCACAAGTTGCTGTCGGATGGATAAATTCACATTTATCTCCCTGTCTACAGTTCGGCCAAAACTTGCAACGTTCCTTGTTCTTCAACAACGGTGATAACTTCACTGCCGGTAAATTGTCCGGTACGTTGATTCTGGTTTTTACATCCGGCACATTGACTCTGGCTTTCACTTGGGAAGTAACATCATCAAATACAATAGGTGAAAAAGATCTCTTAGTGCTTTGAGGCGCCACGGCTGGATCTGATGGTTGATTTGAAGGTTCTTTATTTTTTACATTTGAATCATCGGCATCCGCACTGGTGAGAGTTACTGAAATATTCTCTTTAATTATTTGCTTATCAGAAAAACGCGAGTCAAATTTTGAAGTGGGAGTGTAAGTCATTTTTATTTGTGTCTTATTAACCGATTTCGGGATGTAGGGTTTTTCATCCTCACTTGAAGAGGAAACCTGGTCCCTAGTAACCTTGACGACTATATTTTTCATTTTGTATTTCTTCAGTGGAGACATTTTTTCATTCGCTTCATCCATTTGAGTCTTTCTATAACTTTCAGTGAACAATCCATTATGCTGAAAAGAAGTAATAATAGCTTTTAGTGTGTCGGTTTTATACAGAAGTTTTGTTTTTTATAATAATATGCACAAACTATGAAGACTATATTTAAAAACGCCATACTCGAACACGATTTTAGAGAAAAGGGCCTCGAATACGGGTATGTATACCATAACAGTAGGAAACGAGAATACTTTGGGTTTCATTTGGGTTAATTTTTTGACATTTCTTTTCAGCGATTTTGATTTTATTAATTACACAAACGGAAAATTTGTTGATCTATTAGGCCCTGCAGGCGCGTGCTGGCACCCATAAAAGGTCCCGGGCACATAAAATGAAAAGGCCTTTTTGATAAAGATAAAAAGGGGGGTTCGCAATTTTTTTTTTAAATAAAGCACAAAAAAGACACTATTTTCGTTCATCTTACACAAAACAAGTCCAACGACAAAAGCGTTATCATATTATTCAATATTATTCGAACTTCGACAGCAATAAAATAATTTTTATGAAACTTCCGTGGTTTATTGAGCTATCACTCAAGTTGTACGCAGCTCACCTCTAAAGCCCCGAAAAGCAAGCATCTGTTTTCCAAAGAGTTTTATCACTTCTATAATTCTTGTCATTTCAGACCGTCTGTCTGGGGAAAAACAGTCATCAAGGGCAATTTTTTAGCCTAAAATCGAAAATTACAACACCTGAATATGTGGACCCGGAATTTCAAAAAATTACGGTGGCCGTTCTGGGTCCGGACAAGACAAGTTTTCACAAGGGCATGATAGGGTTGATTTTTGTCCTTGTTTTGGAAAAATAAAAAGCCCAGCAACGCATCAAGGGCAATTTTTTCGCCGAAAATCGAAAACTACAACATCTGAATATGCGGATTCGGAATTTCAAAAAATCACGGTGGCCGTTCTGGGCCAGGACAAGACGAGTTTTCACGAGGGCATGATAGGGTGGATCTGTTTCCTTGGTTTGAAAAAAGAAAAAGCCCAACAACGTATCAAGGGCAGTTTTTATAGTCCAAAATCTAAAATTATAACACCTGAATATGCGGATTCGGAATTTAAAAAATTCACGGTGGCCGTTCTTGGCCCGGACAAGACTTGCTTTCACAATGGCATGATAGTTTTGATTTTTGTCCTTGGTTGAGAAAAATAAAAAGCCCAGCAACGCATCAAGAGCAGTTTTTATAGCCCAAAATCTAAAATTACAACACCTGAATATGCGGATTCGGAATTTAAAAAATTCACGGTGGCCGTTCTTGGCCCAGACAAGACGAGTTTTCACGAGGGCATGAGAGGGTGGATCTTTGTCCTTGGTTTGAAAAAATAAAAAGTCCAGCAGAGCATCAAAGGCAGTTTTTATAGCCCAAAATCTAAAATTACAACACCTGAATATGAGGACTCGGAATTTCAAAAATTCACGGTGTACAAAACACAAATATTATGTTTTTCATAATTATTATGTTATATTTATTAAAATCAAGTAAAGATCTTAAAATAAAATAATTGTAAGCATACGTAAGTATACTAAGTGAAAAAATATCTATAGTCCAATAAAGTCTAAAAAGTCATACGTATCGATTAAGAATACACTTCCTTTTGATAGTTCGATTTATTTTGTTTCATATACGTGGTTTTTATAGTAACCGTCCAGTTTGTCTAAACACTCCATCCCGCATAAATAAGTATACGTCAACATTGGTTTTGAATGAGAATTAAATGCACAACACAGAGGATAGAATGTCATTACGTGAATAAATTTTATGTAGTTGTCAGTGGCTCTCAAACTGACGTAAGCGTTTCAATTCATTGTTTAAATGATTCCTTCAATAATTTACGCTCGTTCACAACTTGACAATTAACTGTTTGACATTTTCTGGTGAAATTAAAAATATTAATTCGGATGGTTAGTGTGACGTCACATCTGACTTTTTAAAGTTAATCCTACTATATGGAAATATAATTATCCAATATCTTTAGGTATTTATAGTATTAGAATTTTAATATTTGCTCTGAGGATGATTCAATAGATGAAAAAGTTTCATAAAAACATATCGGACATTACTTTTTTACTACGCCGCTGGAAAGTCCGAATAATAAAGGAGACTTGAAATTTCTTGAAATACTCGACAACGAATTTGAAGCAAACTGGCCCATAAAATTCCAGATGTGTTGTAGGGACTTTTTAGGAAGATCCTGTAGTATTCCTTTGTCTGCGTGCCTTCCCATGAGCTCCACTGTCAGTGGTGGTAGTTTATGGTCGTCATAAATAATATTAAATAAACCCAATGCTTAGGCATCAATCGCTAAAGGAGTAGTATATTTTCATAACTTGTCTTTATTTAATTAGGGTGTCTTTTATTAATTTATTTCTAATAACGTAGGTTTTTCTAATTATATTTTCAAATTAATTATTATTTTTTTAATTATGACTGGTTTGATTAGTAAATATGTATAAGTCTGAAATTTTAAAGGGCCCCGAGTAAGGGCCCCGCGACTCGGGGCCCACCGGGAAATGCCCGGCTGCCCGGCGGGCCAGCACGCGCCTGAGGCCCTGTATACCACAACATTTTGAAATAGCCCTCTTATGGCTTGCATCATGTGAAGATGTTCCATACTGCTGGAGCTGTGACTCACTTATTTGAAACTTTGAACCTAACGACGTCTCCTGAGTAAAATATCCCCACCATATTGTCCAGCATAACCCTTTCGCAAATTTTCTGAAGATCTTCCTAGCCATAAGAAGCATAGCTTCAACACCTGTTGACATTAGTAGGATAAACTGTACAGAAATCAGAAAAACTTAGTTTATTTCACCAAAATTCACACAATTTTTGTTTAAAAAAAATCACGAATTCAAGGTACAATTATTGTTAGTTCAAATTAAAACTCAACCTTATGTAAAAAAAATCCGTCACTTCCATTATCATTGGGATACTTGTACCCAAATTGGGCAGCTTTCACGACCTCAATTAATCAATAGTTAAACTGAGATCAATAAAACTAGTGGTGGGAATCTAGTATAAGTACAGTGTCTTCTCTGTGAAAACATGAAACACCCAATTACAATAAGCATTTCCAGAATTAAAAGTAGGAAGGAGTGGGACAATAATAGTGTCCTACTCTCCTATAATAAAGGATCAATATAAAAATACATGTTTCATATTATTTATTTACATTAACACTAAAAAAAATAATATTTAGAATTTTCATTTACATGACAATAAACAAAGTATATTTTCTTGAGTCATGAGTCACAAACTAGAGTTTCTATACCAGACGAGTTATTGTATTGAGCATTCTGATCAAAAATATAAGCAAGGCAAAGAAGTTTAGACCAGATTATTATGAACTTCAGGCGAAATTTGTCGATTTCGACACTGGTCGCTTCAACTCTTCTACTGTAGAGACTCTATCACAGTCAAGTTACTTTTTACCTTAGTTTGGAAAATTTGAAGACAAATTACAACACTATTTTTTATATTATATCTCTAGATGTTGACAGTATCAAATTTAATTTGTAAATATTTCAGTTTCTTCTAATTAAAAAATAAAACGATTAAATTTATTAATCATTATTAAAATTAATATTAAACTAGAATAATAGTCACATTTTATGAACAAATTAAAAACAATTAAAAATTACAAAAAAAAAAGAAAATTTGGTTAAAAATTATGCATGCTGTTTGAATTAAACTCACTAGCAGGACATACAATAAAATAATACAAAAACCTATTTGGCACTGGTTTTAGATTCAAGTTTATTTTAATTTTTTATTCTATGTACTGAAAAACAAAGATAGTAAAATGTTAACTCTGGCATTTTTTATCTCACCAAATTGAAGACCAGAATTTTTTTAATTAAGTGTGTTTGAGTGTAAGTTGAGTGAATGTGGCAAATTGCGTTCAAAAGTTAATGTGAAGGATAAAATGTTGCAAGTGCTAAGGTGAATGTTGGAATCGTTCCAAGTGAATAATAGCAATTTTTGCAAGTAGAAGATGCTACTTTCTCTACGACTATATGTATATGGAAAAATTAAACTGCTCTAAAAAAATTAAATTTGCTAATAGAATGTTGTTATGAAGGAAGGGAGTGCGATTGCGCTCGTTTGTCATTTTCGAGGGATATTTTGGCCTAGATGAACGTGTATTATCTTAACATATATTAAAAAGTCAATATGAAACTGACGTCTGCAACATAAAGAACGTTTTATTCAATATAGTCGAAGAGAAAATGGTTTTCTAGGTCTACTAGTGAAATTTTAGTAGCGCATTTAATAATATTAATGTGATTCCAAATAACCAAATGTGATTAATGTGACATATTATGTCACACAATGACGAGTAGAATTCTGTTGATCAGATTTTTTTTAAAACAAAATGTATTTAAGGAAAGTTATTGCTAATTTATTTAGGGCCGGTTGTTCGTACGTCAGTTAAAAATTTTGAGATAACTACTGATTTTAAATTGCAAATTTTGAAAATACGGCGAATATAATTAATGATCTTGTATTTTTAATCAGTAATTAACTCTTCTTAAAGCGAGCAGAATTCATTTTCAGAAATATCAGACCAATGGTTTGATAATACAGGGCATTTTAAAATCAGTAGTTATCTCAAAATTTTTAACTGACGTACGAACAACCGGCCCTTAATGTATTATTTATTACGATGTGATTGATTTTTATATATTAGTCCTTTCAAATTGGTAAAAAGAACGCTGTTGGGGGAGTTTTTCCTACAGCAAGGCGACATTTATTATCGGAAGGAGGGTTGGGAATGTGTGAACATGTTTTTTCACAAAGTTTACTCCAAAAATGTAAGTATCTTCTGAGAAGTAGATATTTTGATTTTGACCCTTTTTTGTTGTTTTTTTTTTTAATGAAAAACTATGCATTTTGGTGGAAAGTTCTATAGTTTCCATAGTTTCGCCGCTAGAGGGTGCACATAAGTTTTTATCATCAGTCCACGTTGGATATTTTCTATTTTCGTGTCCCGGCTCATCGAAATCATCACAATCTGTTACTGGAAGTCTGGGCAGTTCACAAGTCAAATATATAAGCTTTTTCTTTGTTTTCGTAAGAATCATTGTTTTATTGTCTCTGTCAGAGCTGGCCAGCTCCTTGGCTCTCTTTTCTTCTTCTTTCCGTTTTTCTTCTGCAGCTTTCTGTTTCGCCAAGAGCAGTTTCCTGTCATGTTCTGCTTTTTGTTTCTTGAGTTTTTCCTCACGTTCAAGTACCAGCTGGAGATGTCTTTCATCTTTTATTTTCTGTCATTTATATACGTGTATTGTGTTTTTGCACCTTATTTTAGATTCCAGGTCAAAACTATCCATTTTGGTGAAAAATACCATCAGACAAAAGTTGTAGAGCAGAAAATCTCTGCAATTCTGTTTCTATATTTTTTAAAAATTTCGCATGATTTCGCCGCTAGAGGGCGTTAAAGTTTTTATATACCTACTTATTATAATATTGGCCTGTTTTTCAGATTTTCGGCCAAATCTATGAATTTTCTTGGAATATTAAGAGAGAAACCAGAATTGTCGAAAATATCCCGCTCTGCAACTTTTGCAAGGTGGTATTTCCTCAAAAACTTATAATTTTTCATCAAAACACACTGACAAAGGTCAAAAATTTATGTTATAATGTTTATTTCTTAAAAGACATCCTTTTTTAGGGTTCCAACCCTCCTATAGGTATACAGGAGGTTGCATTGCTATAGAAAACTTTTATTTCTCCTAATTTGAAGGGTTTAATTCTTATATTTAAATATTTAATTTATAGCGAGCTATTATTTATTATGTTGGTGTTCTTTTTGTTATTATTGATAATAATATAATAGAATTTTAGTGGTTCATCTGCTTTTCAATCAAGACTTTATGCGAAATTATATGGCACAGTTTGTGGCTACATATTTAATTAATTAATTTTTGAAGACCGAATTCATGTTCTCAAAACCCTCCTCCAAGTAAATCCTGTACAATTATTGTAAGCAAGAAATTTGATACACCTCTTAATTGTTATTCCACTGTCATAAGAAGAATGAACTACATTGACATGGTAAGTAATAATTATGTAGGTATTGTTATTGAACCACTTGGATTTACAAATTGGATGAACAAATTAGAAGCCTTTCTTACAGAATGGGAAGCGAGAACTGAAGATATTCATACCGGTTCTTCTTTGTTTATGGACTCATCAGCATATCCTATCAATCTGATACAACTTTCGTATGGTATGTGTTGTGTGAACGGCTTATATGACATGCTGATGAGTCCATAAATAATTAGGATGAAACGGTACCGTCCACATCTTCAGTACTTACCTATATCTACCTCACATGCTGTGCAAAAGATTTCTATTTCGTTCTGCAAAGAACCTATAGCGGCAAGAACCTGAATCCCAAAAACTTTAAAATCTAATATATGGTGGGTGGATATAAAATTTATAATTTAATATTAAGAAAATATCTTTATACAAATTACCTTTTTTTTTAGTTAAGGTAAAAGGCACTTTATAGCACTGTTAAAAATTTCAATCCTACTTTATTAAAGATTAAAGGCTAGATCCAAGATTAAACTCAAGGTCAATTCTTGAAGTTGCTTGTATTTTTATGGGATACATTTTTTTACTCTCTTTCAAAATATATTATACAAGGTGTTGAAAAACTCGTGGGAAAAAAATGAATGACACATTATTCAACATTGAAAAAGAAGACAATATCTGCTTGCAATTTTTTTCTAGTTACTCTAGTTTCTTACAGATTTAAATAAATTTCCTCAAGATAACTTCTAATTCTAATTTCACATGCGCAATTCAAAATTATTATGACATTATAGAGGTGAGAGAAATTTCCAACTGGCAACATTGGCACTGTCTGTGATTTTTGAATGACAGCTCTAATATTGTCACCACAATTTGACTTATCATTAGTGTGACACGACTAACGCATCATCATTACATTATCAAGTAATATCTTAAATTAATTAATTGATTTATATGAACACCTAATATAGAAGTCAAAATCGAATTGACATTGAGTGAGTATGTCGATATGATTATGATAGCAATTTTGACAAATTGACAAACAGGAATGACTGCAAACTGCAACCATAGAATAGCCAACATCAAAAAGACATTGCAGACTGTATTATCTTATCTGAAAATTCAGTGCAATGATGCCATACTTTAAAAACAAATTATTGTGATATCTATTGCAATAAAAATAAAACCCCCTGACTTCATATCTTTCAACAAAATGAAGGAAAGAATGTTAGAGATTTTCCTAAAATATATGTAATCATACCTCACCTCATGCACTTACCCTCTCCAAGATATACTTTCTTGAATCAACACTTTATGATTTGATACTGTTATCCTGTATAAATATTAAATATACTATACTTGCACCTTTTTCTAAATAAATACACGACAATAACCTTAATAAACATTTCCATTAGGGAAGGGATGCGAAATTGTACAACGAATGACTCGTATCTTGGGTTCTCAATTACAAAAATCACAAAAAAATGAGTGTAAAAATAAATAAACAGTCGTTCCTTGAGAGTCGTTCTTAAAAATTAAAACAAAAAATAAACCCAAAACGCAATTCGAGAATCGACCTTTTCCTAGTCCAAAGTCTGCTGATCATTTAACAATTGATTAAGATTACTCATAGGCACATATCCGTCATCTTTTCTATTGCTTTCGTCGACTTTGCCCGACACATCAGAAGCAGACACGTCTGTCGTTGAAAACGTGAAAGTGATATTCTGAAACTGGTCCTCTATCGATTTCGATCTGGGTCTTTCGGGCGTGAGACTGATTTCCGGTTTCTTGATTTTTCTGGGACGCGGGATGGTCGAAAACTCGGGAACCGGCGGTTTCGGCGGCGGAGGCGTCGGTTTCACTAAAATGGTCGGCAGCCCGTCGGATATGTAGCTGTAATAATCTATCACGTGCTCCAGAGACTCCATAAAGGGGCCGTCGTCGATGTACATGTATTCGCCTTGTTTGCATACTATGAAATTGTAACAGGTATTATCGTACAGCATGGTCAGAACGTTTCTCTTGTTCCTTTCGCTCCATCTCACCAAGAACGTGCCGTCTTCTTCGGAATAATTTTTTATGCGGGTCTCGGCTTCCTGTCTACTCAACGTACCGTGGTACCATTGGGTCCTGTTCGTTTTCGGTGTCGGGCATTGATAATTTTCTAATATTTCCGCACACTCGACAAAACCGTTCATCTTTGCTAATTGAAACGGCAATAACTTGTCTCTATTTCTTGGACGGGAAGGAGCGTTGAGACTTAACAATTCCCTGACCACTTCTTGATGTCCTCTACCGGCGGCTTCGTGCAAGGGAACCGAACCGCTCTCCGTGTTTCGGGCCTGAACATTCGCCCCTCCGACTTGGACCAAGAGGCGCACCGTGCTCGGAAAATTATTCTGACAGGCGTAGTGCAGCGGCGTGAATCCGGCAGTGTCTCTAGAATTAACGCTGCCGCCGTGATCGATCAGCTTTTGCAGTATTTCGTCTTCTCCTTTCATGCTGGCTAAATGTACGGCAGTCTGACCGTGCTGGTTTTTCGCTTCATGCTTGTAGCCGGCTTTGAGTAGTTCCGACACAATCTTGTAATTACCGTTCACTGTGGCCCTGTGGAGGAGATTGGTGTGACCGTGTCGCTGAGCGTTGCACGGAGGAGATTCACCGGCTATATGACTGGTTAGTTTGAAGTTTGGAAATAATGCCCCGTCAGTTGTCGAATAGTGCTCTATTAAGCTCTCTAGACCGTGGAATGTCGCATTTTCAAAGATGGAGAAGAAGGAATCTTCTGCGTGCCTTCTGATCTGGTAGTGACTGACTTCATCGCTGTGCAAAACTGAGAGGACAAAATCTCCAGCCGATGAATTGCTGTTGCGAACCAGGAATGACCCGTCCGGGGTGTTGTTGTTTGTCAGTAAATCTTCAGCTTCTTGTCTTGTTAAATCTCCGTGGTACCAAGCAATGTCCTCATCATTCATTGTTATAACTGAATGTAGCACATTAACTTAATTTCCTTTCAAAGTCTACTCCTACTAAGAAGGCCAGGTTCAGAAGTTTGATGGTTTTGTGTGTGACTCTTGTGTATTCTTAATAACATTTTACAAAGAGATCATTCTACAAGGAATAATGTAAAATTAGAACGGGCTGAACAATATTACTGCGACTTACTGGTGGTGGTAATAATTAATGAAATTACCTTTAATTATTTACTTTCACTTTGTATAATCATCAGCTTATTTGCCTTTTGTGTTTCTTTATTTCTTTCTATTCTACTATTACTTAAACTTAAGTAAACTTTAAAACTCAAAACTTCAGTAATAAGTAAAGTGAGACTTGCGATTGCGAACTTCAGTAATGTTGACGCATGACGTTGACAGAATGTTCACTCGGGTGAAGTTAGCAACGAAAACTTGCCCACGGGAGTGGCTAAACATCCGGCTCCGGTACGATGATAATTTGATTACATAATCTAATATTATTGCTTGAACGACAATGAAATGCCATTTCATGAAGTCATGTAAGAACATTTGCATGTAAAAATAAAAATCCTAACAAATAACTCATAATGGGCAGTTCTTGTAATTCAAGATCATTTTTCCAGATGGAAATCTGAAATTCCAAATTCATGGTGGCCATCTGGCCCAGACTAGACGAGTTTTCAGTCACGAGGACATGATAGAGTAGTTGATCTTTATCCTTCGTTTTGAAAAATAAAAACCCCAGCAACGCATCAAGGCAATTTTTATAGCCCAAAATCGAAAATTACAACATCTGAATATGCGGATTCGGAATTTCAAAAAATCACGGTGGCCGTTCTGGTTGCTAGGATTTTCTATTTTTACATGAAATGTAAAAACTTACACATGACTTCATGAAATGGTATTTCATTGTCGTTCAAGCAATAATATCGTATGATCCACAAAATTTTTCATCAACTATTGCCTTGAATAAAATGAAGCATGTCTGCCAGATAAAACACAAACAATTTGTAGGTGTGTATGTGAACTACTCCAATCAATGATCTACAAATCATAGAACAATAAATAAAAACATGACTACTTGCATAATGAACTTTGTTACAGTATCGAAACTAACCTGGAACAGTAACGACATCTGCTTAGTACGTGTGGTACTGAGGTTATTACTAATTTCAATTTGGCATTGGTTGTCAGTGAACTAAATCCTATAGTACGAGAGCCCACGACCAAAACCATGTATCATCGTTTTACGTCCAAAACCGTATCAAGTCGTTAGATAAGATGATCCTGAACCCTACTAGGTGGGTGGGAACGGTCAAAAGTGTAGCAACTGTGTGGGAGGCCATTTCTGCTATGTCAAAAAAAATAGGCAGACGGTATTATCGTATTACGTCTGATATTGAAAATGTACATAGATTTTGTCATTTTATAACGAAAATGTTTGTTTTCAGACATTTTGCGCGTAGCATATGGCCTGAGCACATTTTTGAAAATGTCAAAAAATTTAGCCGAACTGTATTATAGCAACCCGGTTCAATTTTTTTTTAAACTTTTTTATGGCTTCCGGGATTGCTAAAATACTGTTTTCAGACATTTCCGATGTCGCCTATAATCCCAAAAACGAAAAGAACGTTCCGGAGTCGCCCGGCAAACGCCCTGGCGCTTGTTACAATCCTATGGCAAGAAAGGCTATTTACTTCTTATGCTCCTGTCCCTTGCATCATTACAGCGCATGCGGCAGCAGGCTATCCTGACAGTTGTAACGACGCTCACACCGCTCATTCAGATTGCTATTGTACGATTAAGTTTAAAAAGTCATATGTGACGTCATCCCAAACAGCACAAAGTAGTCCAATGGACATCCCTCTATGTACCAACGGACGTCCATAGGAAGTCCGTTTTTGTCCTATGGACGTCCATGAGACGTCCATTCAGTGTCCATTTGTCACAACTTTGGACATCCGTAGGGAGTCCTTTATCGGACGTCAATAGGGAGTCCGTTATCGGATGTCCATAGAGAGTCCGTTATCGGATGTACACAAAGCATTTGCTGATAAATATCTTAGTGAGGAACCAAAGAAAGAAAATATTCGATAAAGTCTTTAAAAATTTAGAGTTTTGAAAAAATCCAATAAATGTGTAGTGAATAGGTAGGTAGGTAATTTTCTGTTTTGAAAGCAACGTTGATAACGGCTAAAAATACAGGAAAACGAGTAGGTACTTACGTGTTTCTATCATTAAGTTTTACGTAAAATCTGGTAATTTTCATGGAAAAATTGTTTAGTACCTATATTAGTTTATGATAATATTGATAAACTTAATGAAAATATTCGTTTTTGGATTTTTCACAAACTCTAAAAATTAAAGATTCATCGAATTTCTTTCTTTTGTTCACTGTATAATGCAGATGTCTTCATCTTCACGCTAACAGTCTTGAGTATGATGGGAATGGCGGAAGTTTTTCGTTGGGACGAATTAATGTATAATGTAGGAATGTCGATTGTATGATAATGGAAGAATGGAAGATGGGGTGGTTAGCGCCTGCGTGCACTTGTGCTGCTATTCTCTTCCTGGCTGCGACAGCACGTCATGCGCAATAGTAAAAAATAACTCGATGGACAATAAATGGACATCCAATGGACGTACTTTTGTGGACGTACATAGGAAGTCCGTGCGGAGAAGTCCGTAGGACGTCCATTTATTGTCCATGAACCAATGGACGTATAATGGATACTCAACGGACGTCCATAGGACACTCGGTTCTATCTGGGTACTAACCGTCCGAATTAAGTTTTTTCATTTCATCAGAAAATATCAAACAGTTAAATGTCAAGGTGTGAACGAGCGTAAATAATTAATGGAGGAATGGAAATTAATGGAAGCAAACAATGAATTACGGTTTAAGTCAGTTTGACTCAATACGATTTTTGAATAATTTCGGAGTAACGAAAAGTTGTCTGATTAGTAAGGTGCTACACTGAATTTGTCTGATATAAGTTTTTTCTACATCTAGACAACTTATTTTATCACGTCTAACAATTTTCAGACGAATTGCTATGTTACCGATCGGTAAATTTTTTTAACGTTTTCAAAACGGTCTCAAAATTTAATGTGCTCACATGTTCTTCTGAAAAATGATTATTTCATATACACTGACCCAAATTCACTCGTGAAAATCATTTTCAGACGTTTTGCTATGATACTTTTTTTTTGTCTCATTTTTAATTTTTTTAAGTGGTCTTCCGGGTACACGCTACGCTAGTGGCGTCTGAAAAACTTATTTTCGATATCTTAGAGGTATCATTTAACTATATTCTGAAAATCAGACGGATTGCTATGATACAGTTTGGTAAAATTTTTTGACATTTTTGAAAATTTGGTTAGGTCGGACGATACACGGAAAATTTCTGATATTGCGATTTTCGGGTTCAGAATAATCGAATCTATTAATTTGATGCGGTTTTGGTCGTATTGCTATGAGACAAAAATTTTGGTCGTGGGCTCTCGTACTACTAACTTGGTTGTATATCAATCAGTATGAAAACGTGAGTCTTTGTAGGGTACCTGTATTACCGATACTGACTGTTACTAGCCTTAGTGTCGGTAATACAGATATCCTAATAAGGTGTCGTTTTCTCAGAAACTGAGAATATTCTGTCTTTCTGAATGAGGATAAAATAACATTTCAATTTTGAAGTTTCCGTTCGAGTTTGAGTTTTTGAATGATTCAATAATTATCATTTACCATTTTATAATTTCACTTATAAAGCACAAACAATGGGTACGTTCACCTGACGTCAACCGTTGAGTTGTTGAGGTAGCGCTTGCGTTCAGAGTTCAGACATACCGCTCACTTACAACCGTTGTTCAACTGTTGAGTATTTTTGTGAGCGTAAATATTTCACGCTCAGCACAGTCACAGTCAGTCAACGTCAACGTGTATGTTGCGGACATGCGCCAAGTGGGAAGTAAAAGTTGCAAGTTTAGAATGCTCCTAATACAATCAGCGACAAATAAATGCTAATAATTACTTCTATGAACTTGAATCGTATCCAGAAACATGTCACCAAATACACTAGTCTAATGTATTTGATGTCACATATCTCTCGATCTCAACAATGCGTTCAGACTATTTCCATTCCAACATGTTGAAACAACTTACACTCAACCCTCAACCGTTTTGCGCTGCTATTCAACAGTTGACGTCAGGTGAACGTACCCAATAACAGCATTTATGAAGAATGGTGATTAAAAATGTTATGAATCATAAAAAAGTAGCAATTAAGGTAGATATTTAGTAATATACCTACGTTTGAGTCATTTCATCAGTTTCTTAAATTATAGTCATAAATTATTGCTTTTCCGAATATCTTTAATGTTTTAATGAAACTGACAGGAATTGAAATTAATACTGACACAAGAGAATTTGAACTACTAAAGTTAATTTAAAATTATTTTAGTAAAATGAGCTCAGACATGACTGCAATATCCATCTCTCTCTTCCAAGGCACTAGTTGATGAAAAGTTTTGCGGATCACACGATAGTAGATTATGTAATTAAATTATCATCGTACTGGAGCCGGATGTTTAGCCACTCCCATTGCTTAGTTTTCGTAGCTAGCTTCACCCGAGTATGACGCTCTCTATCAGCTGTGACTACTGTTACGGCGTCATAAAATTACTAATTTTAAATGCAAATCGAATAAGCCAGTTCAATTCTATTTTATCGATTTCCTCCAGGCAATATGAAATGTAATAACATACTTAGGTACATAGTTTCCCATTTTAAAAATTACATTTTTAGGAATATCTCATAACTCGTAAGTGTAACTTCACTTTCAAATGTTTTTCTGTGCTCACTATTTAAGTAATAACGCGGCAAAAAATTTCTCTTTCGCCAATTTAACCGACTTCGTAGCTCCAATAATAACGGCATTGGCAATAGTTAATGAAGACTTTTCATCGCCATAAACGGTTGAATAACATAGGTATTTGAATTTCAGAGCAATTTTAACCCAGGGCGGATTTTTATTTGATCCGTGTGAGGTCCTTCGAAATCAAATGAAAATTGAACCCCTAATTAACGAATCGCGGAGCTGATAAATTTACTGTCGGTGCGTGCGTGTTATCCGTTTCGCTAAATAGACGCGAGATTTGAGATTTCTAAACGTAGAGGGGACCTACTTCCTACTTGTCAATGTAACATTGCCGAAGTATGTCACGTGATTAACATTATCATGGCGTCAGGTTGATTCTAACCTTCAAAATCAACGTGATTAACATCAACATGGCGCCAGGCTGGGATTCTAACCTTCAAAATGAAATCAAGATATGCTTTGAATACAATAAAAATAATAAAAATCTCATCTATACAAATTTCGAGGCACTCCTGTTAATTATTTTAGTCTGAACAATGGGCCTGAAAAGTTTGGCCAACCTCACAGTAAACACAGTTATTCTCGCAAAATATTAAATTTTTATTTTTGTTAAAGATTATTCCATTCTTAATGTCAATTTAAATTTAAAATATTTCGCGCACTTTGCGACAGCCAATAAATTTCGAGAAAATTAAATGGCCGTGGATTTAGGAGACAAATTATTGTCTAGGTTATCGGAGCAATAGTCACGGCCAACTAAAATTAGGTTATAATTATAAGTTTTCTTTTTCTCTTATATGGTCTCATGACCCATTTGCATATAGCCAGCCCCAGACCATGTAACTATTTACCTGTTTCAACAAGTTTGATTTGAACAAATAAAGTCAGACTGTCACGAGTTTTCAAGGTAATTTTGTAATTAGCGGAAAAATTACATTAAGTAAAAAAGTAAAAAAATAAATTAAAAAAAAAAGTTTTTTTGTCTATAAATATAACGTCGCTGATCCCGCAAATGTGCGTAATGACCGTAAAATAATGGGCGTAAAGTATTTTTCCAGAAAAAAAAATTAAGAAAGTCACCATACTTGGGGTTCGTTTCAGACATAAGGAGAGAATCGTTTAAGCAATGAAATTTTTTGCCAATGGAGTTACACCATTTTCAGACAAAAGGTAGCACCTACGCATCTGGGGGATCGCATTTGTGTATGAACCTCTTATTCGGCGACTTTATCTCTTACGCTTTTGCGAGATCGACGACAATAATGGATTGCTCATTATATCCAAGACGGATTCATCAAATTCATCAATCCCCTTGCCCCTCCTGCACTTGACACTCGCAGGCAAAGTGTCAAATAACGCATTCAAAACGGCTGTGTCCGCCACATTCACCTACCTGCACGGTCGATTGATATTGTTCCTCATTGCTTGTATTGTATGTCATAGGTCATAGGTCATTAGCCACGCGGGAAGATGTGGTTATGAATTTTGCAGATAATGAGAACTTGGTTAGGGAAGAAGAAGGAAGAAGAAGGAAGAAGGGAGGGAGGGGGAGGAGGAGGAGGAAGAGCATGAGCAGGAAAAAAATCCCAACACTTAAAATAACGCTTAGAAACTCTGAATAAAAACAAACAAAAAAACCCTGAAGTGAACTTTTCTCTATGGTATGACAATGCTCACCCAATGTTTTTGGCTTTTTTTGGTACATTTTTTGTAGAAAATTATACCACTGCCTGGCAGTGAATATTATTTTTTTGTCAAAATTCTTCAGAACAACCAACAACAAAAAACAAAGGTTCAATAGGCCTGTACCGTACATAAAATGACATGAGAATTTCTGCACCACATACACTTCAATGCGTCTCAAAAATATCAAGTATCGATAATTTCAAAAATGACTCAAGTGCATTCTTAAATTCAGTCAAGCTATAATTTCTTACCTTATTGTTTCGTGAAGTCTGACTCTGAGTGACACTTTTTTGGGCCTCAGCTACAGCTTTAAGTAAAAGAAACTTGTTTGGTTGCGCATCAGGAGGAATTTTTCTTGGTGTTATTTTGATAACACTGGGAACATCTTTTATTTTTTCCTCCTTTGGTGGCAAGGAGACTTTTGACTGAATTCCAGGACGAAGCTTCACTTTCTGCTATGAAAAAAGTAACAGAATAACTCATTAGTCTATAACGTTAACACGAAAAAGAACAAACCTCTTCAAACTTTCTATCTCTGGAATACTTTTCTGACTGTCTACCAGAACTAGACTCTGTCTCCTTTTTTTCTTTCAACCGATTTCTTGAAAAAAAGTCTCCCTCATTTTCCACGGAAGATTTACGTTTTTTGAATTCCGTCGAATCAGTAGACGACAGCCTGCGTCCTAATCTTTCAAGAACCGACCTCTTTTTTGATGGTCTATGATCTTCAGAATTGAATGTTATTCTATCACTTACTTGTCTCTTACTTTCTGAAGATTTCTCTGTGATTTCTTTCGTGGAACTCTCTTCCTTTTCGTACTCGTCTGACTTTGGAACATCATCAAACGTAATCTTTTCACGAACAGTTCTATTACCAGACGTAGGACGTTTCTCTTCAGGCGTACTCTTGTGCTTTTCTAAATTAGATTTCTCAGGCTCGCTTTTCAAAGTACTCTCATTTGCACTTATTCTGTCATGAACTGAGATTTTGTTCTTTGGCGTCTTTGTAGGAAAAGAAATCTTTTCAAAGGAAGGATCAACCTCTCCTTCGGTGCTTTTAGAAACTATTGACGGTCTAGCAGGGTTTTGGTTTTCCACAAGGTCCTCGGAATCTGAAAGAGTATTAAAAGTTCTACAAATAACACAATGTAAGGTACCAGAGACTCGTTCGTTACAATATGCTTTATCATTTGTCTGTCTTATCATCATTTGTCACCATAGTCTAATTATTTATTTTTTTCCTTATTAATAGAGAGGAGTGAAAAACATCAAAGACAACATAAAAATGAAGAAATGTACTTGCTTGTTAATTCATCATCCTCGACAACCATACCAAGACGTCTGGCAATACTAATCTTCCTTTCGATTTTCGCAAGTTCCTCTTCATTCGAAATATTAACTTCCGACAGCAAAGGGATATCAAAATTGTCGTCATCAATATTCTTATCGTGACTTTCATCACTTTCAAAAACTACTTTCCTTTTCTCCGAGTTCTTGTTAATATTAATCGGCAGATCATCAGTAAGTGAAGGCTGGTTCATTTCTGCATAACCACTTTTCTCTTTCTTATGAATTTTCTCTTTCTTGAATTTAATATCGGCAATTAATTCAGTTGATTTTCTTTTGGCTACTTTCTTATAGACTTCTAAAAATAAAAAATCATCATTAGTGTACTAATTCACAGTTCCCTTTCTTTTTTATCACAACCAGGGAACATATTTTGCTATTTTATCACGTTTTTAATAAATCGCTTTCTTGTCTGTCTGTCCGTCTGGGCACCAATAAGATGGGTCAACTATGGGCATGATACTTGGTAACAAACTGAGTGTCAATGAGAGAGCGCATGGGTGCAGTCAGTCCCATTTCTACCTCTTTTGCACTTCTCTCCAGAGGTAACATGAAGATAATGGAGGTAATTTTGAACTTCAGGTAACAAGAGACAGGTCGTCGCAGTGTCAAATCGTTAGAATAGTCTTCAGTAAGGTAGTAAGATCAGAAGGAAAGCTGCTAAGAAGAAGAAGGCTAGTACATGAACAGTGGAGAGTATGTTAGAATGTGAATGTGTTCAGAGACAGTTTAGTTGGAGAAGTGACAAGCACCAATAGTGCAAAGTGCAAGGAGGTATAAAAGAGTTGTGTTTAGGGACTAGTAGTAGTAGTATGGTGGGTTGGGGTGGTGTACCCCAAGCGACTAGGCCACCGCGGGCCCTTTTCGCCGTACCCGAACCTTGGTGAAATCCTACTCGAACCTCCCCGACCTTTTAATAAAGGCCAGAAGGTGTTGTATGAGAGGAGTTTCATTTCTTCCTCTTGTAGCTCCTCAGACCCAAAGATGTTGAGCCTGAGGTTACTGTATACCTCGCATACGCCCACATAATGGTGGGAGTCCTCGTCATCCATTCCGCATTTAGGGCAGACCGGGTCCCGAGTGATCCCCATAACTTGTAGGTGTCTGTTCAGACTGCTATGACCGGTGAGAACCCCGACTAGTAGTCTGAGTTCTTTCCAGTTCATTCTGGACATGCTGGTCCATCTATTTCCGATCGGACCGGCCAGAAACAGCCTGGCCTGTCTGCAGCCTGGTGCTGTTTCCCAGTGGTTCGCTAAACCCTTGCGAGTCCATTCTTTTATAGATTCTTTGAGAAGATGTGTTTGGGGACTAAATTAAGGATTTTTGACAGTAGTGGTAACAAGAAGAATGATTGGTTATCTTAATAGTCTTATTTTGAGGTTACTGTAATTCAAATAAATAGAGACTGAAAATAATACAACGTTATAAACTATTGTTAAGTAGTTTGTTATAAAGTAAGTGACTAATACTGTGATAAAGTAGAATTTGAGCTTGCGAACAAACCTGGATTAGTAACGGTGACTTCTTTCAGTTTTTTCAATACAATATGAAGCCAGTCGACAAAAATGCTGGTTTTCTTTGCCAGAAATAACTGCAGATCCTCGTTCATTTGCGATTTTGTTCTTTTATTAGCTACCATTACCATCACATAATCTGGCAGTTCATCGTCTTAAAAGAGAATTATGTATAGATATAGACAGTGGGTAAATGGAAATTTTATTTAAAAATTCAAATGAAAAATTTACTCACCAACATAACAATCAAGCTCTGTAAGCTTTGCTTTTATAGCCGACTGAAATTTGAAAATGTTTGTTTCAGTAATTATCCAAAATTGTAAATGCAAATTCAAGTAAGAACCAAAAACTAATATTATTCATTCGTTCCACTTACTTATTTGGGTATGTTTGAATATTTGAAATTAATGAGTCTCTCTCTACTTACCCTCATTTTCTGGCCAACCTCTGCTCCAAGATTATCCATTTTTTAGAATTATTAGTCACAAATTAATTAATTAAAACACTAAACTAGGGATGACTACTATTATGTATTATAGTTACAATGTTACATTATACAATTATTTATGATAAGCTACAACATACACAAAAAGTCAGAAAGTCACAAACCGTAAATCGGAAAATTAAATTGAAAAATCTCAATAATAATTATTATTATTGTGAAAATCTCAAATGTTCATTTTTAATGACAATAATAACATTACTGACAGTTGACAGTTAAATGTTGATTTCATCATTTTGCAGTTTGACCTTGACAGACTTTTGTATGCAATTGACTTGACTGTTCTATTCTTCGAATATAAAACATCCGGAAGGACTATTTTTGCCTATTGCCTTTCTGGTTAGCGTGGCGCGACAAAATTCTGGACATTGACAGTTAATAATGGAGACATTTCCACGACGGGACTAATTTATAAAATATTCTCAGAATACACATTTTAATTTATTCTTAGTTTTTGTGTTTAAGGTGTCTATAGTTGTTGTATTATAAATTACTTGCCATCAGTAAGTAGGTAAAAACTTTAGAAGGATCTTTAGAAGTAATCAACCCCCGGTTAAAACTGCTGGAATTAAAATATTTTATTCAACTATTATGGCGATCAAAAGTCTCCATAGGTATGATGCGAATATGTATACAAGGTGGTGAAAAAATGCTATTTTCTTTTTTTCTGTAGGCCTAATTGCTAACTTCGTTATTAATAGAGCTATGAAGACGGTTAAAAATTATACCATGGCCAAATAGCTGGTAAAAGCTAAAGGCCATAAACCCTAAAGAAGAAGAAGAAGAAGAAGAAAAATTATACCAAACGAGAAGAATTTTTATCCCGTAAATCTACTACGTCAATGGGATATTCCCCAAAAAAGAATTTTTTAAATAGGAAACCCTTTTTATATCCTCATCCAACCTCCAACACAATAGAGAAGTTGCATTTCTTTTTATTAAATTGATTTTTTCAGCTGTACTCTGTTTTAAAAAAATATATGTAAGCGCAAGAATTATTAGATTTATAGATATTTAATTTTAAAGGTTTATTTATTAGAGTGTCTGCGTTTTAACAATATGGTAAACAATCCAAATTTAGTCATGTGATCGTGAACGCTCATAGATTGGCATGACGTCAGAAAGGTCTTATATCTGGCAAGAAAAGTGTCTCGCGACACCCCCTTATTTGAAGCTAAAAAAGGTGTGGTACATATTTTATGATGTTTTTCTCAAAAAGAGATGTCCTGACCTCATCAGAAGATAATTTCCAGATCCCCTTGAAAAAATATTGTATTATTAGACTTATGCGGTTACCAGTCCCCATAGCCTAGGCCTAGACTCTTTCTCTTGGGCCATACTATAGGTCCGCGCGTTTTTGGGCGTTTTCAAATAAGTGCTTCTGATTCATTGGCCCGTGAAACTTATTTTTGATAATTAATTAATTTGTAAAAACATTATAATTATTGATATTTGACGAGTCATATTTTCCACGTTTCTTATACTTTTTTCTACTCCCAACCTTTAATATGCATATTAAATATGAATCACCAGTGCTTTATTGGGTCTCATTAAGATACAAATTTTCATTAAAGCACTGGTCAAGCTATCCAATGGCAGAGGAGCATTTGCAATCGAATCGGTTCCCTTTCGCTCACAATCGGGTCGGCAAGCCAACCGAAGTCACAGAGTTGTCATACTTACGACAAAAATTGCCTTGTGATATAAAGTTCTGTATTTCTGAAAAAAAATTCTGAACGTTTATTTAATTTAGAACATAAGTAACATTCAAAGAAAATTTATCAAGATTTTATGTTACCTTAATTAATTTGATAAGTAGGTATATCGTGTAAAAGATGGGAAGATAAAGTATTATATCATCCGTAGCGCTCCGTGATAGTATTCAAAGCGACAACGCTGCGACCCGCGTTGCGCAGGTAAACAATATCGTAATTAATGGCTGTCAATGTTATTAAAATTATTAATTAATCTCAAAATCGAAGCGTAAAATTCGGAATTCGAACTTCGCATCATAAAAATTATGCAGTAGTGAGTAGTGCCCTTTAAACTTGATACTAAAACATGTCTCAGCAGAATAACCTTAGCGACGAAGAGAAAATTTGGTAATATGCATAAACAAATAGCAACCTATCTTAACCTCAATGATCCGAAATTGTACACGGGTCATTGTTAAAATATATAATTTTTTAATCTTTTCTATGAAATAAAAAAGGGTCGTAGAAAAAATAGTGTAGGGAACTCGCAGATAATGGCTATTAATACGCTCTTATGATGGTTAAGACACTCGCCTACGGCTCGTATCTAAGCTCGTTGCATAATATACTATTATAACGATACTGAATATTTTTGTTATAAAAAAAAAATATGCAAGTTCTTTAATTTTGTTTCACTTTTTTTTGCTTATGTGAGAGATTGAGAAAGCCATTTTTACAACGATAAATTCAAAAATTCACAAATTAGAAAAATATAATAGGTACGGTGAAGGTATACAGGGTGATCCCGAAATGGCGGACACGGTATACAGGGTGTTGTAGAGGATGTTCAGAAAGACTGTAAATTTAAAACAAAAATTGTCTCCTCGCCTTCGTTACTGATATATAGGGTGTCCTTTTTCTAAACTTTAAATCAAAACGGCATCAAATTTAAACAACCTCCACTGGCAAAGCACATGATTTGACATATAACTATTACGATAGCGTTTGCGTTTTATTTTTATTATTATCGGGAACGGAATTACAGGCATTCAAAGTTTACCTATTCCCTGAGTTTGACAAAATTTTTCAATGTGACATCGTTGTTCAAATTCGAGCTCAACAATGCAACTAAAATAGATTTTGAGTAATATTATCGGATATGTTTCCCCGCAACGATTATTGTTTTTAACTTTGTTGGATTTTCCATTTCATATGTTTCCATGGTAATATATCTATATATCTGGGTATTATTGTAGACCTACACATTATTTTTCTGCCTTAAGAAGGGTAGTTCAGTGTTGTGACTTTTTTTTCCACAAAAGTGGTCATATCTTCTTAAGGGAGCCAAACTGGAGAAAACAGTAAATAAAACTTAGAATCCTTAATCCACAATGGATGCTGTGGTGCTGTCCGTGTCCGCCATTTCGGGATCACCCTGTATATTGTATGGTGTATTTCTCCATATTGCCCACAAATATATTAAATCAATAATCAAATAAAAACAATAATTAGGTATCCAAGTAGGTAAATATACTAATAAAATAACAAAAATAATTGTCATAGGTACTATTATTTTTTAATGAATGTTTAATCACTGCATGGTAATTTATAAAAAACATATTTTTACCAGAAATTTTTATAAAGCTGCTTTGATTCTTCGAATTCAATATCTGATGTGGAAAATAATTAGAAAAAAGTAGGTTATAGCCTGATGTATTGGTTTTGTAAATGGGTTAAAGTAGATATAAAATAAAACATGCGACAGGTAGTACATAATGCATAATAATTGATATAAGTACAATAAAGTAAATGTTGTGTTTGTAGGAAACTCTCTTTTGATCAATATTTTCAATATAATGATTTGCCCGTCATACTTATTTCTACTTGTAGTTTATGCGCCATGAAACTGAGGAGTCTGAAAGTTTCCGGCGACGCGCTACAAACGTTCTGGATATTAAGCTAAAAGCCTGAATAGGGAATAATTATTTTTCAATACTCTTCATCTGCTTCTGTTAATTAACATGGATAATCATTCGTATGAAATTGATGAAAGAAATGATAACGTATATTCAGTTACAGGTAAATAATAATTATTATTGAGTTAATATTTTTGAAAATTTTTATAGAAATCTAGATATACAGGGTGAGTTTTTTCAATGTTTAGTACAGGGATCTCGTAAACTACTGCAGTTAGAGGAAGGTTTAAATGGGGAAAGTAGTGCAGCTTTATAAACTTAATTCCAAACCGCTTTTTTTTTAAATCTCCATGGGTTCCTAGATATTTAACATAAAGTAAATTCCGGGAATTTACATTTTTATTTAAATGAATTATATAAATTTAATGTATAATAAATTCATGTATAATATGAATATAATAATAATAAATAATAAATAAATAAAAAATAATAAACAAATAATAATAATATAATAATAAATATTTATAATGAAAAATTCATGTATAATAAATTTATACATGAATTTGAATAAAATTTACCTGCTTAAGGGTTTTCGCAAGAAACATAAAATTAAATTAAAATAATTTATTGTGTTTACCATAAAGCTATATAGGTATGCCTATATACGAGTACTTCTTCACTGAAACTTGTATAAATATATATTTTTAGATGACACCCGAGGAGACAAAAGAACTAATTATTTAGTTGAAGTTAATTCCAGAAGAACTAGGTACGTAATAAGTTGGCGGAAATACATAATATAAGTCGTTATAAATAAAATGGTTTAATTTCTAATAAATATACGAACTTTCAGCTTTAGAAAGACGAAATGGTACAAACGAATTTTGATCTTGAGTTTTCTAATAATAATAATCCTTCTCATTGGTTTCATTACTCTACTATGTCTTCGTAAGTACCTACAATATTTATTCACAGCACTCTAATTTTCTTAATTATATTTATTAATGAAGCACAAAAATTTTAAGAATAGGGAATAGGTATACCTATATTACACTATTTTCTTAAAAATATGTGCGGATTAATAAAGCCAAAACCAAGGCATTCAAACCCTGTTTGCTGCTAAGTTAAGTTGAACACATCATAATTTTTTCGCCAATTTAAACTTAATTAACCAATTTAACTTAATATTTTGAGTTTCTGTCGTGTTATGTAGTCTTAATCACTAGACAATGCTGCCTATCATCAGGCAACAAAGTGTCAAATGATTTTTTCGTTTGTTGTAGTAATTTCAGAGATGAAGAAGCCCCTTCTGTGCACAGATATAGAATGCTTGAAAACAGCAAGCAGACTGAAGTTCACAATGCAGCCAAAAACTGATCCTTGTGACGATTTTTATCATTTTGCTTGCGGAAATTGGGGTAAGGAGCATTCAACTCACGGTTGGTTCCCTCAGTTTTCTACTTTTGACGAAATCCGGGAGATCGTTATAAACTCGGTCATAAATTTTCTGTCATCCGAGCCAGAAGAAAATGATACAAATTCAAGCTTACCACTGCCAGTTGAGCAAACCAGAATTTTTTACAAATCCTGCACCGACACGGGTAAGTTTGAGGCTGTGCCTTTTGTATTCCCAAACGATAGTGTCCTAAATAATTAATAATCAGTTATCTCCATCTCAATCTAATAATGCATATAAACTGTATATCTCCGCATCTCGTTAATTTAATTATTTTAGAGATATTAACAAATCCAGAAGACCAGAACGCTTTGCTTCAATTCTTTATGAGTTCTCTTTATCAAAACAGACAAGTATTATAGACTGAACAATTTTTTTTTTTTCTAGATACGATAGACGATTTAGGATTTACTGTGATGTACAAATATCTCGAAAATATGGGCTTGCCAAAATTTCCATCTTTTTTAAATAACTCATTGAAAGATAACGAAAATGATAATTTTGACTGGCTTCGTGTCGAAGTGGCCATAAAGAAAATTTTGTCAATGGACGTCTTCACCGGTTTTGTAATAGATCAAGATAGATTGAACGTTTCTCAAAATGTTATCATGATTGGTACACCTGGCATCGCATGCCCTTTACCCAGGTTAGTATATCGATTAATTATTTATTTGTTTATACAGATAGTACCTTTATGTACCTAAAAGAATAAACACAAAAACTAACAAAATATAATGGACGAGAGAATAACATCAAAAAACAATATTGCCATAATAAGAATAAAAAATTTTTTTTATTCTAGTTTTGGAAATTCTTGAAGTGTCATAATTATATGCGCTAACAGCTGTAACGTTTAGGACCCGGGCCCGTTGCTTTCGTGCGAAAAGCCACTGTGATCGTCTATTTACCTCTGGGTTTCCCCTAATAGGACCGCTGTGATTTCATTCGTTGTGTATGATAGTTGAGCGTAGATAGTATGATGAGACACATAATAATAGCGTTTGTCAAATAAGATTTAGGTGTGTATAAAATCTGGTTAGAAGAGATTCGGAAAAACGACCTTATAATGAGCAATTTGGTTTTTGAAATCTAAATTGGCTTACCCACTCTCGAGGTCAGTCTAATTTTGGTGATTTTGATTCTCTATTTGCTGATTTGCCTATCCTACAACTGCGGGTGCTTTATTGCCCCGTGGCGTGCTACGATTTCCACTTTAAAGAGTCATGCTCTTTCTCCGGCTCTCCGAGGTTTCTATCTGGACATCGAGATGAATGCCTCCCCCAACGTGTGGTAATCGAGTACCTATTATAAATCCTAATTGGGTATTGTAATGGAACTGGTATATCCTAATAATGTATGCGAGTCGCAGGTGCTACATCTGACAACGCTGCCTTGTTCTATCTGGACTTGTTGTATATCGGAGGGTGGTCTGCTATGTAATCTTCATTCATGGTGCCATACAATGGCGAAGGAATTCCTCTCACTTTCTAATATCGTATAATTTAAAGGGCCATTTATTGCCTACATCTGCACTAAATAAACTCGGACTCTTTGATAAATAGAATGATTGAATTATTTCTAATCATGGGCCGTTTTATTTATTTACAGGCTATTAATTCCTGACCTGGGTTTTTTCTCTCCTAGCTCTATCTCAATTTCCTATTTATAAATTATTTGTTATTGAGGAATTGCTTCCTGCCGCGGACTCTTTATTGGTTAACGTGATTGAGTAGGTACGTACTAAGTATTTGCTGCTGATGCCGCCTAACTCCTAGTTGATTATTTTACTTGATTTAAAATGGGATCTGCGTTCGTGGATTTGGTGAATCTGTTTGATTATTTATTTATGTGGATTTTATTTCGAAGAGAGATCTTCCCTAACTATTTTCTGGTTGGGTTTTCCTGGGTTTAGGAGGGAAATTCAGCTGGAGTTCACACAGGCGTCGTCTCTGTCTAAATTCTTGGGTATGAATTGTGATTAGAAGTTTGTTCGGGTGCGATTGGACCCTAACCAAATTGGCAATGAAAATGCTCAGGTAGATGATGGAAAACTCAGCCGGAGTTCACATAAACGTCGTCTCTGGCTGAATTATTGGTTAAGAATTGTGATTTGGAAGTTTGTTCGGGTGCGAGTTGACCCTAACTAAATTGGCAATAGAAATTCTCAGGTAGATGAAGGAAAACTCAGCCGGAGTTCACATAAACGTCGTCTCTGGCTGAATCATTGGTTAGAGAAGGAGTTGCTGACCGGAGTTCACACAGGCGTCGTCTCTGGCCAACAACTAAAGGGTTAAGGAGTCAGATGCGACCTGCTTGGAAGCTGATCTTCATCTGCCTGGAGCTGCTGTAAGATGTCTGCTTTTATAGAAGCGGTGGCCGGCTTTCTAAACACGACAAGCAACAATGTACCTCATTGGCACCCTGATTTCTCGTCTCTGTTTCTTATCATATCTCCCTTGTCTTAAGACTTAGCAAGTTGACCTCGCGGCTACCTTACTGAATTGTCCTGAACCTCCACTATCTGAATTTTCCTTAAAATCGGCCAACGCGTTTTGTATTTTCCATTGTTCCTAGCTATTATAATTACACCGCTTTAACTTTCATTTCGCGTTTTCACCTGTTCGCTGTTTGGGGACCGTGATGAATTTCCGGCTACCTTCATTTATTTCTTTGCTTTATCGATTGGTTTAATTTTCATTATCGTGGGTGGAATACCTAGCGACTTACTATTGTCTTTTAAAGGGGTTATTGTTTAATTTACAAATCTTTCCACCCGGTCTGTATCTAGGTCAGCTCATCCTTTCAATCGGTGCAAGGGTGTCTCATAATACATCCACCAACATCTGGTCCGCTCCTCTCGATGTTTCAATGTGCTGGAATGTTACTAGCTAGAGCGATTTCTCCTTATGAATATCTAATTATGCTGGCTTCAATATTCCATTGGATTTTAGGGCGCGTAGTTGCGATTTAATTTCCTAACAATTTTACCTTTAGGTATTTACGTACCTATTCTTGCACTGTTTGCTTTTTCGGTTTGGGCTGATTTAATGAGGCCGATGGAAATAATTTCCTTATCATCCTACCTAGGTGCGATCCATTTCACAGCTCGTTACGAGACTTGTGTTATTAACCTACAAAAATAATTTATTCATTTCCAAAAATAAAAAAGCTCACTGATCCCCTTATTTTCGCAGTAAAATAAAGGTTTTAAAAAAAATCAGTGGCGTAGATTTAGGGTATTTTGAGGGTTTCGACCCCCTAATTTATACGCACTTGGAATAAATACGATTTTAAGAAGCGCTTTAGAACCGCGAATGTTTTCTACACCAAAAAGGTACTCTTGGTTAACGGCTCTAAAATGAACAGTTTCCGAGAAAAATGGCAATTTATGAGAAAAAACATAACTTTTTTAACGATTTTTCAACAGCAATTTGGAAAAATGAAAGTAAAGTGAAAACTTATTCCTATAATTAATGTTTTTTCTCATAAAATGACATTTTTCTCGGAAACGGTTCATTTTAGAGCCGTAAACCAAGAGTACCTTTTTGGTATAGAAAACATGGGCGGTTCAAAGCCGCTGCTTAAAATCGAATTTATTTCAGTGGCGTAGAAATTAGGGGGTCGAAACCCTCAAAATACCCTAAATCTACGCTACTGAATTTTTTTAAAAGCTTTATTTTGCGGCAAAAATAAGGGGATCGGTTAGCACACTGTGTGTATAAGAACTGAATATTGTATCTCATACGGTTCCCGAGATATCATCAAAAAAACTGGAAAAATTATATCTCTTTGACACCCTGTCGCTGATATGTATCTCAAAAACAGCATTTCTGGACTCACGTTAATGGGATATTTTTTTTTTATTTTTAGTCTGAAGAATCAGCCTGTGGAGTTTGGCCAACCTTACAGTAAACATCCTGTATATTCATGCGATTTAAATGCAAAATTTATGCAAGTTCCCTGATTTTGATTTTTTTATTGGTAAAAAAAAAACTGGGACCTATGTTTACGCGCAGTTTTTAAGAGATAAAACAATTCTAAATAAATGACATTATAAAAGTTTTCGGTGGTAGTTTTTGATTCTCGCAATGTTTTTTTTTATATTATTTCAAGTTGTTTCAAACTTGCACTGTTGCCAGATCGATTAGGAATTCCTTGGAACCTATGCTTGCATTAATAATTGCATCAACAATGTAATAATAAGTGTTCTTTCTTTTAGCCCTTTTCAGCAAGTTCGGAAAAAATTTAAAAATTACAAACAAGAAAATCAAACAAACAATCATGACATTTTAGAATTAAGAGCGGAAGTGGAAAAGAAAATTATTAAGCATGTAATTAATGCTATATCGAAGGATTTGGCGGCAGAGAATATTGGGGATGAAATTTTGAACAATGTTGTTGATGTTTTATTCAATGTTTCATATGATATAATCGAGGTAAGTAATTTTGTCAAATTTGCGCTTTTTATAAAACTTTTTTAAAAATAGAAATTATTCTCTTCCATATACTTCCCTCCTAATCTCAAAATCTTTAGGGATAACAAACTAACACACGCGCTATTTTTGAAAATAGTTGCACTCGCCTAGAGAAAAATAAAGTTGTCTCTAGTTGCACCTACTTCCCGACGATCTTTTTTATGTTTATTTAAACATTTTCAAATTTTCCAAAAATAAAATAAAGAGTGAATTTTTTAACTTGAAATTTTCAAATGCCTCCAGTAATTAGCATTCCAGGATGAGTGCTTTATAGGAGATATTTGAAAGTTTCAATTTGAAAAATTCACCCTGTAGGTATAGAGGAACTGGAAAATAAATAATTTTATTGATAGTTATTGATGCTTCAGTTAAGTGAAAACCATACCTCAGAAGACTACGCGGCAATCCCACACACGCTGGAGTATTTGCAAAATATAACCGACTTGTATCTGGAAAGCGAAAATACGAAAATTGTTCCCGATTTATGGCAGAAATATATAGATCACATTTTTGAAGAATCGAACATCACGATAACCAGTGATGATTATCTCTACATCGATCGAATAGAAGAACCGTATTTGCCGAAAATCGTGAATTACATACTAAACAAACCACCAAACATTATAGAACTTTACATGTGGTGGGTCTCGGTTTTGGCAATGATCATGAACACAACTTCGGATATGGTGACTTACATCACTAAACAAACGGCTCAATTTTCTTTCGTACCTCAAGTTGAAACAAGGTAAATGGTTGATAAAAAATTAAGATTGCTGCCCATGTCCCATGTCTTCCTTTTTACCAGAGTGGTCAAAATAAAATACAATAAATTAAAAGCATGTACACAACTTTTTTTCAAGACCATATTTTTCAACGATTTTCATCCAAAAATAAATATTTTAGAGTGAAATTTTGGTAAATTTTAAATTAAAACCAACTTAATTAAGGATGGTATTCCCCTACCATATTACTCTTGCCCCAGTGGCTTGTCTCTGAAATTACGTAAAGTAAATTAATACCCCCGTTTTAAATGGCCCGTTGTAACTCCAAAAAAAATTCTAACGAAAAAATCGATAACTATAAATATTGTTTCAGTGATATCACCTCAATAATAAATCGAATTTTAATGAGCTAAAACTGGTTATTAAAATCAAGATTTCTCAAATATCTTGACGTAATATTCCATATACAATCAAAATATGAATTTCAGAGCTGATGAGTCATTTGGCGTAATTAAAAAATTTCTTTATTTTTTTATTTCCGAAGAAACGAATTAATTTATAATTGAAAGTTAATGTAAGATTTAAAAATAATGGACTCAAAACACGACATTTAAATTAGATCGGAGAAAGGACACAAGGGTTATTTTGGATTTCTTTTATTTATTTATCTTCAATGGTGAAACTTCATTGGTCAAAATCATAGAGATAGAATAGAGAGGAGCCGCTATGATCACCTAATAGTACATTAAAAAACGGCATCAGTGGGTGGAGCTTATAGGAGTAACAATATGGCGACTCGACAGGGTCAGACTTAATTTTTATTTGCAAAATTTTCATAAATAAAAATGTTTCTCACATTTCATACATATTTTTAACACGTCTTCAGATGGATATTGCAGACCTTTTGTGTTTTTCAAGTCAATAAAAGAATATAAAATATCCGGCAAATAATCATGGTCATTTTCAATTTTAGATTTTTAGTGTACTATGCAAGTAGGTACGGTCCTGCATATTGTTGATACTTACCTATGGAATGTTATTCCGGACGTTTTTTTTTTATCAGTGCAGTCTCTACTACAGCAGGTACGAACTGCACAAGAAACCATCTTTGGCTTTTCAATTTAACACCAAAGATCTTAAAGACAGTCCTTAAATCAAATGAAATTCAATAAAAAGCGTTCACTTATGTCATAACATAAGTTTGACATAAAAGTGGTATCAATATGGCGGACCTGATCCCATTTGTGTCACGTCATGTCGTCTCCTCTCTATTCTATCTCTATGGTCAAAATCGATATTCACAGAAAAATCAAATTGTGCGTAATTAGAAACTTTAATCATTTTCTCTTTTTAAATTGTATTTCCAATAAGCGACGTGAAAGGGTACCTTAAGATCTCAAAAAAATTTCCAAGTATTTTAATATGTAGGTTATTTAGTCTCGTTCAGTATTTGATTTATGGTATTGATAAATGCGATAAATTTAATAAATGAATTTTAACATTCATAAGGAAACGATTAAAGAGTTTAAAGGTCGTAAATTTCACGTTATTACCAGCCGTCAGAGGTACGAACACTTTGCAAAAGGTGCATTTTTCCCTGGAAGGGTAAATTAAGAACGTGGGTGAGTTAGCTTGAAAATTGCAAGTAAGGGTAAATTTAGAATAAACGCGACAACAGCGGATAAATGACGTCGTAGGTACAGATCTTTTGATTTTGGCAAACTGCACGCTGATTGGTGGAAAGCTGAGGCAGGAAAGAGATGGCGGGTAAAGCCTGGCGATTTTCAGTTTTGGTGTTAGTCTCAGGTCTTCGTGAGTTAATTATTTCATAAGAAAGGAGCCCTGGTGAAAATCTGTTCAAATAAAATAAAATGAGGAATAATTTTCACGAGTAAGTAGTTCGCTATTTCTATTGGCCAAGTTATTTAATAAAGTTTTTTTTGTTAGAAACGGTTTCAAGTTCCGGCTTCAGGCTTCAGCTCCAGAATTTCAATTTCAAGACTCAAGTTAAAGCGTTTTCTTTATTTATGGGTTATTCTTTGGTCCCTTTTGGATTTTTAATCTATTTTGTCTGGAATTCAAGTTCCCCGAGGCCAACTATGGAAGCATAATCTGCCTCATTTCATGTCTTTAAAGACGGAGATCTACAAAGCAGGTTATTCAAGATTGATAGGCCACGCGGACATTTTAATTTACCAAATGAAATGAAATTTTGATATGTATTGTTAAATAATTTTTCAAGGTCAGATATGATTTAAATATTAAATATTGGTTGCTCTATCTTTGGTTAAAAGTGAAGACGTGTGTTACTGGTATAATTATATTACATTAAAACAAAATGTTTATAGCTAAATTGGTTTACAGGGAATTTAAGTGTTCCATGCTGGTAACAAATTTCATGGGAATTGCTGTTACGTATGGCATTGCTGATAGAACTTTTGTTAATAATACTAAACCAAAGGTAAGTGCGATTTGTATCCTTGTAGGTAAATGTCAACTGTAGAAATGAATGATTTGTTAAGTTGTTTAACTTGAAAAATATAATTAAAATATAGCAAATTATAATAATACAAAAATAGTCCTCACAAGTTTCCAGCCAGTACCGGGGGATTCCCAGTCTTACCATTACAAATTAATTCTTAAAAAATGTAAATTGACTTTTTGGAAGATATAAGGATTGAACATACTGGGCACATGTTTATTAACGACAGTTTAAAAGTATTATAAACTTTTAGGTGGAACAAATGCTAGACGATATAAAACATTCATTTACTGAGACCATAAATAGCGTTAGTTGGATGGATTCAGAAACAAAACGGGCATCTCTGGACAAAACTAAGGAAATGATTAGTTTTATAGGATTCCCAGATTGGTTGTTTCAAAAAGAACCTTTAGAGAAATATTATAAAAACGTAAATAACTCGAATTACTTTCACACACTTGTAATGTGTATTGTCTTTTTGTGAAACTACAATTTTTTTAACTGCTTTTAATCACTTATTAATTAGTTACGAATTACGATGACTTTACAGATGTCTGCAAATAAAGAGTCCTCCGAGTTTTATAATATAGCTATTATCAATTTTTACAATTGTTGGCTTATTATTAGCTTGAAGATGAAAGTCGACACAGTGTGAAACATTTATATTAGATATAGGTACACGATTCGCATAATAAACAGTGTTTGTTTTATGCACAACTATTTATAATAATAGTAGGTAACATTAGATGAGTTCCTGATTGTAAACATCAGCCTATTAGAGTAGTTATTTCATATTTAAATATTTTACTTGAAAATTGAATCAATAGTAATAAAGAAACAAAGTTTGAAATGATAACTCTGCAATAAGTGGGTCGTTTACATTCAGGGATACTGTACATTATCCTTTCACTTTGAAAAAAGAGATAGAGCCATGTTTTATTTTACAGTAATGCCCTAACCTGCCCTTTAACTTAACTTAGGTACTGGATATTAAAGTAAGGTATCTGAATTTATAAACTCTGGCGCCATTTCTGTTTTATCCCTTATGGAGGCGAGGTCGATCCCCTTGAAAGACCTCATCTGCA
The DNA here is from genome assembly GCA_910589415.1 of Malachius bipustulatus. NCBI lineage: Eukaryota > Metazoa > Arthropoda > Insecta > Coleoptera > Melyridae > Malachius > Malachius bipustulatus. The sequence continues at coordinate 34,548,701 of OU342634.1, read as the reverse complement.
TACGAGTATCTCCCCACATAGCTTAACAAAGAAGTTTTGGTTTCAATAAGAGTTTAGATATTGGTAAGCAACTTATGTGTGTAGCATGAAAACAGGATTTAATTACCAACTAAAATGGTAATGATGGAAAAATATTTATAGTTCAATCAAGCGTTGCGCGTTCCGCCACCACGCGTCGTGCTGCTCGGTGGTACTTCCCCTAACTCGTGATGGTCATACCGGGACTTCCCGCGTCTCTCATTCAGCAATAGTTTCGATAAATATATTTCTGCTCTTGAGAATATCATGATCTGGTAATTCAGGATCTATTTACTGACATAAAGAGAGTATAGTCGAACTGGCAAACTGTATATTTTCTCAATATGTACGGGGTTAATTATTTTGTCAAGACATGTCTCTCTCTCTTTCTCTCATTTTTATCAAAGTGTTAAATAATGATAGCTGTTCTGTTGACACCTGGCACTGAAGCAAAATGTGTTCTATAATAGAAAATGTGTTGTGTAAGGCAGTATCGGTTAAATATTAGAATGGGTTTAATCAATATTCGTTATGTTTTTCAGATTTCAATACAGCAGGATACATTTTTAGACAATATGATAAACATCGTTAAGAGAATATTTCCAAGTCGTTTGGAATCGCTGGGAAAAGTAAACCATAAGAAATGGAGGACTGACCCATTGACTGTAAATGCCTACAATTCGTTTCCAGATAACGCAATATGTGAGATCATAGTTTCATGTTTTATTGAATAAAAAACTTATTTGTACCATTTCTTTTAGATATTCCACTTGCAATATTAGCTTTTCCTTACTATCATTTAGGACTTGAGTGAGTTATATTTCTTTATCACATATCAAAGCAATCAAATTGTAATAATTTTTTTTAGATGTTTGAATTATGGAGCAATGGGATCTATTTTAGGGCATGAGATAACCCATGCTTTCGATAATACTGGTAATATCCTCTATTTAATTAAGTACTTATTTTCTGTATTAGCTAGATTAAGATTTAAGTGAGTCTCTCCTCAAAGATTTGGGCCTAAATTCCTGGAAGAGTTTTCACATAATTGTTTAAGTATGATTAAAGTTCTTGGATAAATCTTTAAAATTCGTACTTTTTCCTTAGGAAGAAATTACGATAAGTATGGTAATTATGTGCAGTGGTGGTCGAACAAAACAATCGAAGCATTCGAGTCAAGAACAGAGTGTTTTGTAGAGCAATACAATAACTACACAATCGAAGGCATACCAGCACATGTAAGTGTTTAAGTTTAGTACAAAGAGTAGAGTCTTCTGAAAAAACGACCTATCGGCATTATAAAGTGTTAGTGCGAGAAAATTTCGCCTTTATTGATTATATAAAAGCTGTTTTAAATAAATAACTACGTTCAATACGGCTATCGCCCTCTAGTTTCCAATGACCGTACCTAGAATACCGAGCTCTGCCCATAACTCCAGAAATCCGTATCCCGCTTAACCAGTTAATAGTGTCCTGGAACGCGTAACCAGCGGTATAGAAGGGTCAAAAGACTCAATTATAAGGAAAGGACAGAACTAGACGGGAACTTGCTAATTGGTTTAGAATATCACCTGACAGTAGAGAGTACGAGGGATTCGCGTAAAATGACGTCATGATAGAAAGACGCAAGGAGAACGCCCGGAACGAATGTATGAGCATAACTTCTACAAGAATCGCGAAGCAGAAGAGAAGCGCTGACCGCGTCTTCGCGAATTTACCTATTAAATAGGGATATCTTATCTCTTTTTAAATATCCAAAATACCTTATCTTATCTAATCGCTTTTATCTATCCAGCCTGAGTTATCTCGCTATAACGCGACGTAGCAGAAAATAAAGTGTCCGCGTTTAATTAATGTGCGAATAATAATAATCGCGACATCGGCCATTTTGCGACGCCACCCTCGAAACCTGTAAGCTTTCTAGATTTTTCAGTGATAAATTACCTTCAAGTGAATCGCTTCCCTAGTTAAAGTGGTTTAATTATCTCAAACATGGACAGCAGCTGTGTTTTAAAATAATAATTATAATTATCAGCGGTCGATCACTTGATATTTTATTATTATACTTTTGGTTTTACTTGCAGATCGATGGGAAAACTACTCTGGACGAAAATCTAGCTGACAATGGTGGTTTAAATAACGCATATCGAGCATACCAGAAATATAAGGAAAGTCATCCTGTTGAACGTAAACTACCGGGTTTTGAAAATTTTACCGACGAGCAGTTATTTTTCTTAGCTTACGCTAACGTAAGATTCCCCAGATAAAATAAGTGCCTATTTATACTGTTAATTATATGATTAATTACAGATCTGGTGTGGAGACACAAATCTCCTACTTCTTCAAGATCAAATAAAACAAGATGAACACTCTCCTCACATGATCAGGGTGTTAGGAACGTTGCGAAATTCAAGAGACTTTTCGAAAGTATATAAATGTTCGGTGGGAAGTAATATGAACCCAAACAAGAAAAAGTGCAGATTATGGTAATAAATAACATAATAATAATTATGAACAATCAATTAAACGATGCAATCATAGCTGTAATTAAATAATCTAAAATAATGAAGTGTGCAACAATAACATAAATATACCACTAATTAAATATTATGAATATTATGATAAAAAATTAATCACACGCAGGGTAATAATAATAATAAAGTGATATGCGTAGATTATACAGGAAGATGATGGTGTGAAGTGAACTCGAACTACCATATTCAACTTCCATAACGACAAGTCGAATATTGCTTGTTCAAGTTTTATAAATAATATTATCGATTGATTTTTGTTTGCATTTGTTATAATAAGAGTTTAATAAATAATATTGCTTCAACAATAATAATTGTGATTCTTTGTCCATTAGTATACTCGTAATAGGGTTTATATCAAAACCTACAATAAAAAAAATCAGCAAATCAGAAAATCCTACAATGTGAATTCTCAACTCTAACTAACCTGTGTATTTCTGGTTGCAGATGTCGTATCATTGATTGCATAAGTCCTTAAGCGCTTAACCTGTATTGTATTACTGGTTGCATATACTACGAAACTTAGAAGCGTTGAATCTTACAACCCATTGTTAGAACTCTCTCTCATTTGAAAATACGGAACAAAATAAATTATGCTGACTACTCTGAAAATATTAAACAAAATAAAATGGTCGAGGACTTATTATAGTATAATGATTAACGTAATATCCAATATCCCAGTGAGTAATAGAGTAGAGACAGAGAGTATAGAGAAATAGGTTGGAGATTCACGATTCACATCACTGAACGATACACATACACGCACACGGTATATCAATATACTGTGATTGCGCAAGCTGCGTTCCGGGCTTGTCGGTTTTCTGACGTCACGCGGCTGGAAGACTACATTTATGAGAGTGCTCATATCTTTTTTATTGTCAGAAATAAATAAATAATTTATATATTTACAAACAATAAACTATTGTTTAAACGCAACACAATTTACAAAATAACTACCTATACAACAATACATTATTAAAATGCGCAAAATGGTGGCATTGCCTGTTACGTAGAGTACCTTGTTATAAAATTATGATAAAGAGTACGAAAGCTAATCTTTCTTCTCCTTCTGATCGGTAGCGATCTGAGAGAGGATGAACAGGCCATCTCTATTCAATATACAGGGTGTGTTAGTAAATAAAGTACGACTAAATTCAGGGGGTGATATTCTAATGGGGGTGGGTTTTTAATTCAGTGGGTTTTAAGATTGCGCATTTTTTGACATGCAATTAAGAATTTTATGTCCGACAGTGGCGCGCATACGGGTAATGATCTCAATTTTTTTTTTTAATTCAATTTTTGTGAAGAATTCAAATGACACTATAAACTTCCATAGTTGCTCTTATATAGAGTACCTGGATATTGACAGATTGTTATTGCATAAATTTTATATCAAGGTACTCACTACTCTTATACAATAAAAATCTGTCAATATCCATGCAGGTACTGTACTTTTACGAGCTATCGAAATGTTGCTTAAACTGTCAGCACAGTTACTTATCCGGAGAATTTACCTCTTCTAAGGTTTCAGTCACATAAATCATAAAAATCTGCTGTATCCCTGGTGGCCTACCCCACCGACTCTAATCTCAACGAAACAGCAGCTTATAGCTTATAGGCAACTCAGATGCTCAGACCTCCCTTAGGGTACCTACATTACCGACATTAACGCTTACTAGGGTAGCGCATTCACTCGTTGACGTTTAGTTAACATGGTTGCACATTTGGTCACAGGCGTAGGTATCAGGTGGAAAAAAGTGATGTTTGAAAAATTAAACAAAATAATAACACGAATAGAAATCGGGGAATCCTCTTTCAGTAAGTATTGAAAACATATTACAGGTTTATAGGATCTACGAAGCTGTAGATATTAGTATTGGGTATAATTTTTAACTCGACATCTAACGTAGTTACTGAGAAAAGCGTGTTGGTGGACACACGAACGGCAGTGTGATCTTAGTACCCCTATAAGACCCTCCCATATTTAAAAATAAGGATCTTCGAGATAAAGTAATAACTTAATAAGTAATAAAATAAAACCCACCTGACAAACTTCCAGGTATACGGAAATTCTGAGCTTCGTATATTTTCTGCAATCATAACTGTCTGCTGATGGGGCTGGGTGCCTTTTTTGTCCAGAATATGCCAGTAACAGCAGGTACGTATTGATAGAGGACTATAATAATGATTTAAAATATTAAGAAAGTAACATTTTGGCAATGCAAACAAATAGAAAGCCCTCTTTTTATTGTTAAAACATCCTCTAACGCAGTAAAAGATTACCATTTTTAGAAAATACGATGACTTAACAAATCATGTGAATTTTTAGACAGTTGTACCAAATACACTAGATAATTTTATTATGTCTGTGAATATAATTTATATTACATCCGTGCTTTTCATATCCGGTGTCTTGTGTAGTTAGCGATCGAGGCGTGTAGATGGCGCTCATTTTCATACTTCACGTTTATTACATGTAAATAGCGGAGAGCTGCACGTATTATCATCTAATGTATTTGGTTGTACATACATTTATTCAAAATCTGACGTTTTTGAAGTCCAATGTGACATTTCCAACTTTTTGTGAGAATGAGAATGCGCTACCCTTGTAAGCGTCAGTGTCGGTAATACAGATTCCCTCGGCCATCGCTGCCATCCAGTCCGCACTCAGACTGCCGAACACACCCAAATTGTTACATGAACGCGCTTATTTACACTGCACTACTACTACTGCACTGCGCCCAACTGCGTCATATGCCATAATAACAGTACGATTACGATACTTAAAAACCAAGGCTAGGCACAGTTTAGTCGATACTGCGATATTTTTATTTTTCTTTTCCCTGTGGTGTAATTGAGATTGCGCTGCTGAGTGCTGCTGATAGTAGTGATAAACCTAAAACGAGACGAATCGAATCGATTCATTTAGAGCGTAAATGCCCGCGGTCGTCCGTCACCGTCACTTGCATTTCGTCGGTCGATTTCCGAGTTTCCGACATTCTGAAACCGCAAACCGCTCTACATTCAAAAGGCAGAGGGATGGCTGGGTGTACGGACGAATCTGTTGGAAGTGTCACGACCCAAATGATGGAAAAATGTAATTTTGCCAATGATGAAAAATCCGTGTACACTTCTAAATCGAAGTTAATCAATGGATACACCTGCAATATCAATCATGGGGTGAGTAGTAATGTTATCAGTAGCTTATTACCTTCCTCTTTTGCTTTTTATTACAAATACAAATGTAAACAACTATGGGTATTATTGACAGGGGATAATGTTTCCTGAAAATTATCCAGATTCCTGTATTAAGAATGTAATGATAGATCGCTCACTGATTTCTGGTGTTTGGTGTTGGGATTTGAGGAACCCCGGAACCTGAATTGCTTTGAAACTTTGAGACTGTTGCCTGATTTTTTTAGTCTCTCCTGATGTGGAATGGAACAGAAAACAGGCTTTAAATTATTACAATAAATGCCATGCAAGACAAGAAGTAGATTGGCCTGTCTACCAAGATCAAAAACAAATTTATTGAGAAAAAATGTAGATTAAGGCTTGAAATAAGTCTAAATAATTTTTAGAGAAATTATAAAGTGTGCTCATACTCATACCTAGGAAGAATACTTATGTAGGGATAGGGAGGTAGGAATAAACCCTATAAAGTTTCTCTCTGACCAGTGTCAGCAACATCCCTTTATTTCGGAAAACCCCCCCATGGCTCTTACATTGTGCCAGCTTTCCACTGCAGCCTGAATGTCTACACTGGCGTGAAAACAGATGCTAAAAGGGTAGCTGACAATTTTTGACTAGGTACTGATTTGTGTTGTTTTTTTTGGGGACGAAGGACATGATTTAAAATACACGCCCCTGTAGTTGTTTACAAGAAATTATTGCTGGTGTACTTTATTGTAGGTATTGGTCCTAGTTGTCTTTCGTAATTTTTAAAAAATTATCCCCTTTTGGCAAATCGAGTTATTTAATTTTTCATTTTAATGGAAAAAATGAACATGATTCAAAATGTCCTCTGTAGTTTTTTTTTTAATTAAAAGGAGGGTAAATCCATTATGGATACCCATGCGTTGGGTTATGTGTGGGAGTCCCACCCACTAAAACCCCCTCCTTTCGAGGGCCGTCTGATTCACAGTCACCGGGAGCACCTCAGCCTCACATGGGCTTATTGTGCACCTCCTTTTACTTCATGACACCCATTCCATCAGTCTGGTTCCCTGAACTAACTTGTACAGCCCCATTACTGAATGAGTGCCATATTTTTCCGGATGCATTTTTGGTTGTCCGTATATTTCCTGTCTTCTGCAGTCCAGAGCCTCGCATTCACACAGTAGGTACATGTTTGGCTGTCTCCTGGGCCTTATTGCATTCTCGGCAACTTAGGTCTCCATTGAACAATCCTATTTTATTTAAGTGTTCTTTTAGGGCAATATGTCCCGTCAGTAATCCCACTGTAATGCGTAACTGATTCCTGCTAAGTGATAGTAGTTCTTCAGTTATCTTTCTTATGGGTCCCTTGATAAAGGCTTTCCCATGTTGGTTTTTGGTCCTTTTATCCCAATATGTTATGTGTTTTTCTTTGACCCATTTATTAACCTGACCCCGTGCTGTACTTTTTGGTACTCCCAGGCCAGGTTCTGGGCCAATGTATTTAGCCGAGGATCCTCTTCTTGCTAGCTCGTCGGCTTCATCATTGCCTGTGATTCTTCTATGTCCTGGCACCCACATCAAGATTACCTTGTTGCGTTCTGCCAAGCTTTCGAGATTTTCACGGCATTCCCACAGTAGTCTAGACATAATCTTGGGGCTTTCTGTAGCCCTTAGGACCGCCTGACTATCTGTCAAACACCTCTGTAGTTGTTTGCAAGAAAGTATTTCTGGTGAACCCAGAGGTACTGGTCCTAGTGGTATTTCGTAATTTTTTTTTAATTTTCCTATTTTGGGAAATCAAGTAGTTAATTTAATTTTTTATTTTAATGGGGCTGAACGACACAATTTAAAATACACGCTCCTGTAGTTGTTTACAAGAAATTATTCGTGGTGTACCTTGTAGGTACTGGTCCTAGTACCTAGTCTCTCGTTTTTTTTTTTTTTTATTATCCTGTTTTGAAAAAAATGTATTTTGCGTTCAAAAATTGTCAGCCATCTTTTTGGCAGTTGTTTTCACGCCAGTAATGTCTACACTAAAAAAATCTCCAACTCTAATTACAGGTTTTTGTTATTGTCACTGTGCTGCTTCAGATCTGTATACCTATTGATCACAAATTTAGTTGTTTTTGAGGTTTTTCCTCTGCCACATTTTTGAATGAAGTCTCCTTTTTTTATTTGTTTCTACTCCACAAGCCATGTCTGTGGCCTCGCTTGTAAAAAAATGTTTGTGCTATAATAATAACGTACCTAATAAACAGGTCGGAACATTATTTTGTCAGCTCAACAGGTATTGGTTATAATGATCAATATTATTATTATTAATGGAAGTTTATATAGTAAAAATCGCTGTCAATAAATATATTTTTATGAAGAATGGTCAAAATACAGATGGTCCCAATTTTTTCCCCGCAAAATTTATATTTTTATATTAAATTTTCTTCCGAGTAAAAAGTTGTCTATAAACCTACAGTAGGTATTATAAAGGCTCATTAAGTTAACAGGCAGATTTCTGTGACCGTTTCTGAAGAAGGTATCGCCCATATGTGGGAAATATTGCAATTTAGTCATTATTGGCATGAAAGCCGGGATTACAAAAATGTCAATAAAAGTTATTTGACGTTGATATTAGCTTCAAAAACGAACACAGCAATCTGGTCGTTAGCTTAATGAACCTTTATAATACCTACTACTGTACCTAAGTATTTTTTCAACTCCTCAACATGTTACAGTCATTTTAATTAAAAATACGCAATAAATTTTATCTAAATAGTTTTTCCAGGTTGTATTAAATTATGCTTTGTTGTAACATTGAATAATTGGTGTCACTTAAAATGACAAGTAAAATTTGAAGGTTGTCAAAGAGATCTGGTGGACATTTTTGACATTAAGAGTCCCCAGAAACAAGATTTTTTAAACCTAATATGACAACATATCACTGGCTTTGTTGTCATTTTTTTTTTTTATCAAAAAACTCTTTTTTATTTTCAAAAAAATGTTCATTTATCTCTTAAATAAGCTTTAAATTTTACTTGTCATTTTCAGTAACACCAATTATTAAAAAATGTTGCAACACAGACAATTTATTACGATCTTGAAAGACCTTTTTTAAATAAAAGATAAAATTACATGTGTATTTTTATTTTAAATGACTATAACATGTTAAGAAAGGTGAAAAAAATACAAAGTTTATAGACAACTTTTTTACAGGGAAAAAAATTAACCACTGACGTTTTTTTATTAAATGAGAAAATATTGGTTTCCCTCTTTTATTTGTCAATTGCTTTTCCTAGTAGGTATGTCAAATCTTTTTTTTTTCAAGTAACTTGTCATTTGTTTAGCAATCAATTTCCTTTTATGTCAAATTAATTTCACTGTATGTCAATAACTTTTACCATTTACGTGCAGTGACAGTATCATAAACATTGGATAAGCATTTGCACTAAATATTACGAAATATTATTTGACAAATGAGAAATTTCAATTAATGAAAAATCAAACTGACTTTTTAATAAACAGGTAAATCATTTCACAAATTAGGAAAAGCAATTGACAAAAGAGGAAAACCAAGAGAAAAACACTGCGAATTTTTTTACAAGAAAAGACGATATTTCAATTTTTTGAAAAACACAACTATTATTAGTTTTCTCGATATTTTGACAACCCCTGTAGATATTGATATTTATTTTCGATACAGCATCTGATTGTGCTCGGAATAGCGCAACTCTTTTTCCATTCAACCAAAATCGTATCTCTTTTATTATCGAATTACTTTTATTTGGGACAATCTGTATACTTTCCACGAATTACAAGCTTGTTGAGGGCGAGCAAAAATCAAACTGAAGATGCTGATCTTGTGTGATAACCTAAAGAAAATTAAACATTTTTGTTTACAATAAATTGTTATAGATTTCGAGCACTTATAGTAAATAATTTTGATAAATTGCACTTTTACATAAATATGGAACGAAACGTCATATAATATTATTCTGATTCTATTAAATGTTGTTTTTGTTTTGTTATTTGAGGAATTTTGTATATTGCAGCCGAGAGATTTGCTGCAGATGTTCAAATTTGCGCTGTGAGTATTTGATTTCAAGAATTAATTTTTAAATTATTATTGTTTTTCTCATTGAATCTCATATTAAAGTTCACGGGACTTGATGATTTGATCAAATCGCTTGGGTTCATATATTATTCTTTCATTTCTTTCTCGTCCTTTTACTTTTCTTTATATGATTAGTTTCCTTTTCTTTATGCTTATTTAATTCCAGATATATGGGAAGAGTTTTCAGTTTTTGAGGTCTTTCTTGCACCTCTTTGGGCTCGTTGTGTCTTCTCACTGCTCATTCTAACCATTTAAAAATACGTTCTCAGATTATTTATTTCATTCATACTGAAGTGATTATAAATATAAACGTGTTCTTTTTTGAAAAAATGAAAAAATATCTCTGTTTTTATCAAGATTTATGATTCCCACTTTTTTTTTAATTGTTGACCTCGAGACAATTATTAACAATATGTTAATTTTTATATTCATAATAGTTGCCTTGTTAGTTTTCCTTACCAACAACAGTACCTGGGCATCATTTGTAAAAAAATAGGTAAATGTAAGTCATCCAGCCTAGTTTTACAGTAGTACATACTATGTAATGATAGTGAGTGATCCCTCAATATTAGGCCCCCTAATGGTTTCAAGAATCATAATTTTTTTATGAATCATCGCTCTTTTTTATTAATAAGCGTATTACAATCACGTTCTTATTTTTAATTTTTTAATTTGCTAATTAAAAAAAAATGGTAGCCACAATACGCTCTACCTAGTTTTGTTTCCACCCTGTGTATGTGTATCATTTTGTCAACCAATAATTAATTAATGTATCGGTAATCAATAAGGAAGTACACTGCTTGTGTTCACTAATTGCTATTAAATTATTTATTTATTTAATTTATTTTAATATATAAGCTTAAAATAAAAGGTTTATTCGATTTCGAGATCTTTTCCGAATAAACCTCGATACTTGAAGCTTGGTTTCGAAATCTTGAAAAAAATTTGTTCCTTTGTTGACTTTCTTGACTTTTATCATGAAAATAAGAGATACCTACATTGATTGAAATCAATTGAAAAATCGAATATCATCAAACTGTTGTAATGTTTTAATGTTTTGTTTTTCCAGAAATCACTGAAAAGTACAAACGGGTTTGGTTGCACGAAGAACGGATATTATTCTCATCTGAATGGCCATGCTGGGGTTAGTATTTTATTTTCCCAATTGTGACTGAACTCTCCTAATTTTGTGTTATTATTATTTTAGGTGCCATCATCTTATGAGACGAGTGGAAGAAACAAGGAGTTAAAAAATGTAAGTTTGATTATTTTATTAAACAATCAAGGTGATTTGACAAATTTGACAAAAGTTCATTTTTTATTTAATATAACAATTTTTACGCTTTTGGACAAAATTTAATTATTGCTGTAAAATAAGAATAAACAATTAAACATTTTCATTTTAAAAGTTGAACTGAAAATACTTCTTCCCCTAAAAATGCATAATTTTCTTTTGCCTTTCGATTAATACATTTTGAAAACTAATTTTCCAAAAATTTCATATATTTTTTTTTTAATATATTGGCCCCTATATTTTAAGTTTTTTTATACTTTAACAGAGTGGTATTGGTGTTATTATATTATATAACAATAATTATTATTATTCATTGCAGACTGAGAACAACATTTTTGTTTCTGTAAAGACTGTAAAGGATTGTTTGCAATTATTATTAAACGAAAGTTACCCCTGGGAAATTTTACGACTCGTAAATTTCCGTTAATAACTTTGATATTTCTGGATTTGCCGGAAATTGTTGTAAGCCTAGGCCCTAGAAAACACAGTTATTATAGAAAATAAAAGGAAAAGCTCTTGAAAGATTAAATATAATCTAAAAATAAAAAATGTGAGTCCCAGAGTGGTACTCGAACACTCTATCTTCTGATTTGAACTCTGACGCCTTAGACTCTGGACCTATCGAAGGGCCTAACTGCTTTGAAATTCATTTGCCCGTCTTCTAACAATAAATAACTTCAAATAATGCTCTTTTAATTAATGTTTTGCCTTGATTTCTTTGCCCATCATATTTCTACAGGGTGTCTATTCATAATTTCCAGCAGGCATGATAGGGGATATCAAAACATTATTCTCGGTATAAACGTCTGGTAAATAAGAGTATAGGCGTCTAAAAATGGCTAGTTTTCAAGATACAGGGTATCAAGGTTTAAAAAAAATGTTTATTCTAGTTCTAGTTCTAAATACTAGTTCTTAATAGTTCCAGTGTAAAAAGTGGGCATTCTAATAATATTGACAAAAAAATGTATGCCACTTGTATACAAATTTTATATGTTTGTTCTGACCAAGCAGCTAAAAATACAACTTTTTTGTTTCCTGATATTTTTTTGAATCTTACTTCGTTTTCGAGAAATAAAATTAAAGCCGCCTCAATGCATGTCGGAAAATTTATAAAATGAAATCATTAAAATTAAATACAATTTTTTGACAAGCATTGAGGTGGGTTAAATTTTTATATCTCAAAAACGAAGTAAGATACAAAAAATTATCAAAAAACAAAAAAGTTGTATTTTAGCTGCTTAGCCAGAACAAAAATATAAAATTTTAAATAAGTCAGTGCCGTACATTTTTGTCAATATTATTCGTGAGATTGCACCTCCCCCCCCCCAGGACGTCACTGGAACTCATAATTATTGTTATGTAGTAAGTAGGTAACGAACAATATTTCAAAATTTCACCAAAATGGGCGAAACCATCTTTGAGAAATTGAAAATAAAAATTTAGAAAAAAAAAAATTTGTCTCCTATCATCACGCCAGAATATTATATGAATAGTTATTCTGGGACACCTGTATAGCTGAAGTTAAGCTCAGGAAAACAAGCAGAAGACATGTAGAAATTTTCCATCATGTTCTTACCTAATCCTACTAAAACGAGGCCTGTAATAGTGAAATTAGCGTCGCGATTTAAATCATGAATTTGGCCTTGATCTACCGGGAACAAGGTCTCCTTATCAGGTGCTGATAAGAGAAATAAACAAATAACATGAAGGAAGGTTCGGGTTCCATCTGGATGTGATTGATATCTCTCTCTTGGGATGTCTCTCAAATAAAAAAAAACACTAATACACAGGGTGTTACCTGTGTGTTACACTTTTATAAAAAATCGTCTTTTTCAAAAATATCAATATACATATTTTACGAAATTTGTCGGTTTCATTTGCTGTAGCAAGGGGCTAATTAGCCCTAACTGGAATAAAGTTATCAAGCCCAGTGGCGTCCAGGGGAGCATCTTTTTTGCCCAGTAAACGTTTTAGGATAAAACGAATTCTCCTGCAAGCGAATTAAATATTTACCTTCTTAAAAAAACTTGACTTCCGCTCCTTCATTTTTCGGGAAAAGAAAGCAATGGAAGAAAGAAGCTTTTTTAAGAAAAAAATCATGATAAAAAGCTGTTTACTTTTGTCTAAATACAGGATGTCCCAGCTTATTCGAAGCGGTCTCTGTTCTGTAGGCCAAACGATGGATTTTGCTAATTCAAGTACAGAATCACAATGGCCATAATTTAAAATTATTTTGGAGTATACAGAGTGTCCCATATGACAGTGGCATATCAATTTATGTTTTTTTAAATGGAATGCTTGTTTTATGCTTTTGGGATACCCTGTACAATATGAATATAATTTTAAAACGTACCTCTGCCGGGTCTCTATCCACTCCAAAAATAAAAAGATCCTAAAATCCAGAGACACGGCCATAATCTTCCGTTTCGTATACCGTGGCCCACCCTGTATAAAAGTCAATTTTTGGTGCTCGGCGACGTCGAATGAAAATTGACGTGAGAATGACGTCATGATGACGATGAAATGTCATAGGTAATTTAGTGACTTTAAAATTACGTGAAAATTGAACATACCATAATGACGTTAAATAACATGATAATAATATAACATTAAATACAAAGTAATGTTTATAGCAGATGCGTCTACGCTTACGTCACACGTAAGCGTGAACTCACCTCCCTTATAAGCAAAAACAAAATACAAGATAAATTTAATTATTTTTTTTCAATTATTGACATGTGAAAATAAATATTATATGACTCATGTTAAATCATCCTACGTTCTTTTGAAGAAATACATCAAATAGACTATGCACTTGCTTTAGTTCATACAACCTGTAATTAAAAGATACGTTTTTATAAAACGTTTGTGATAGGCATAAATGTTACTATTATAGTAAAGTAGGTTTTCTTGTTCTTAAATTGACTCCGTCATTTGGGATAAAAAAAAAAAGAATTATACTAACGTAATATTGAAAATATTGTGAACTCCGCAATCATATAGGTATAATATTATAATAACGAAATTCGCGAACAAGAACAACTCCAGATACATTTATTTGTTTGTTTACTTCCTCAATTTTTATGATGGAAATGACACTTTCGCGACAATTCCAGTCACATGCCAAGAATGACACATTGGCTGTCAATGTGAGTTCTACTAATTACCAGAATGGTTCCGCGTCTTTCTGTGAACTATCTGACATTTCTGGATTCCAGAATCAGGGATATAAAGGCGGAGCTGTCGGCGCTCTGACAGTCAGTAGTGTCTTGGATGTGAAAGCTGAAGTCTGAAGTATACAGAGTAAGAAAGACAGTAGTAGTCAGTGGTGCGGTATTGTATAGTGAATTGTGATTCAGTGAAGTATGGACAAGTGGTGTAATATCTGTGAGTGGAGACAGGAGGAGAGCTGATTATTTAGATTGAGATTATAAGTTTATAAGTTGTATTTGTGTTAGAGAATAAACACATTTGCAGACTTTAGTAGTGATTTTATAAGTGTAAGACCCATAACAATATTATACAGGGTGATTCAGACCACCCGTACACCCCTTTTTTCTCGAAAACGGCGCATGGGATTTTTTTGGTAGATAAGCCTCTTTACTAAATCGAGACCAAGGAATTGAATTATGATACTTACGAGCTGCGGAATTTCCGGGAAATCGGAAAATTTGCTACCAACTTTGAAATTTTAAATGTAACTCTAGATCAAATTGGCCATATTTGCGAAGGTCTTTGGAAAAGAAACAACTTTTGTAAAAAACATTTTTTCCTATCAACTTTCCATTGCTGAGATATGACAAACTGAAATTTCATACAGTCTACAGGCATTTTATACAAATTTCCGAACGCACCCCAAAAATCAGTTCCACAGATAACAGACAACCATTTTTCATGGCTTGACACTTTTGACAGTTGCATCATTTTTGACAGTTGTATCATTTTTGACAGTAGCGTCTTTAAAATGCATAGTTTGAATTTAATCCCTGTATAATCCTTGATTTTTATAAAATAAATGATAAATTACAACTAAAGTGAAATCGAAATTAATTGATGTTGAAAAATTATCAAATACCTAATTCGTATAAAATAAATTTTTTATTAATTTTATTGTAATTATTGTTCCCAAAATCCCATTTCTGTTACCATCATAACATAACTGTCATTTTTTTTTTTTTTTTTGCAATCTATACCTAGTATGGTTTTATTCGTTAAAAATTGTTTTTTCGCAATGCACTTTTGAGACGCTATTTCTGAGTTCAAAATTAGTATGGTCCTGATGACAAAAATTCGCCAAAATTTTTTGCAGGTTGGCTTTTTTCATCTTATTTTCTCGGGCTATTAGGTATGAAAGCATGGAAAAAATTGCATGATCTATTCTAATGATAAGACGTCTTGTCCTTTTGATCACATGTTACTTATTCCTTATTCGTAACAAAATTCCGTAAGAAAAATTAAACATTTTGGTAACTTACTCAGCGAGGATTCGTAATTTTCATTGCAAAAATTTTTCTAATATTATGTGGTTTATAATACAGGATGTTTCTATTCTATAAAGTTCACAAAACTACTATGAAAATTTCCGTTTATTTCCTTTGAAAACATACCATAAAATGGATACAGAAGCTTAGACATTTCCTCCTTCTCCTTCCCAACCTACGCCACTGGGAAAGTAAGTAATAATAAAAACTAATTTTTTGTTACACTTTAGTTCAGAAGAAAGTTCTTTCTATCCTGTTAATTTGGCTATAAAGTATTATTATCTTACATTTTTCATAAAAAATACCAATTCTAATTATCGCTATTTTGAAATGACTATACTGAAGTTTCAGAATAGTAGGCACTAAGTTCTTAGAAATATTACGGACTTAAAGTAAACACATTGTTGCCAGCTTTTAATTCTTGGTGTTTTATCATTTTGTATTTTTATCATTCACATGCAGGTAAATGGTTGTAGGATAAAAAATACTGTGTTTTATTTGTTGAGTAATTTTTCTGCTATAATAATTTCACAACATCGATATTTAATAGCAAAAGATGTAGAATTTCAATGAGGTTCGGTCCCTTAAAATATAATATATGGCAACATTACAGCAGTGTCAACAAGTACAAAGGATAAGCAGGTCCAACTTGCAGTAAGGTAAAGTAAGATGGATATATATCGAGCATGCTGCCAGTCCGTCCAAGGCAGCTCCGTATTCAGTGGCGTATCGTTCATGCTATTTTCGTGAGGGGCTGCAATATAACATTTATCGCTCCTTTAAATCCTTAATATTTTATTTTTATGTTTATATTTGCTGAATTATTGAAGCATCACAAAAATTAAAAAACGCATGAAAATGAATGAAAAAGAATTCGCGGCAGTGGAATAACCTGAACAAAAAGAAAAGTTGTTTGTTTTGGGCTGTTATTGGATGTCGATCGGGACTTGTATATTTTTCTCTTTCTGTTTTCTGGTTGTCAGAAAAGAAAAATTAATATTACCGGGGGAAGAAGATTCTCGACTCTCGGGAACAACAAAATTTTGAATATTTCATATTGTTCATAGACAATCTGTGAAGTAATTAAGAAATACAAGCTAGAAAAAATCAATATCTTACTAATTTGTTAATAATTAGTTATTAGTTAATTATTTGGTAAAATAATAATACAATAATGATTCCTGTTTTGGGAATGAACTGAGTTCCAGGATACAGAAAAAGTTTAACTATAAGAAATTTACGGAATTACCATCCCGGAAAAACCCATACCCGGTCGACAATAAAGTGCATAATTAGTGGGGATAGCTTGGTTGCTTTAAGGGTCGCTCATCAGATTTCCTGTCTGAATCTTATTTCTCAGTTCTCACTGTGGTGTAAACGGGAAAGAAGCAAGCTTCTTTGAGTGCCGAAGTGAAATACTGTTTAAATTTAAAGTTGTGAGCAATATGGAAGGCGAGAGCAGCCAAAGTAAACGTCGTCGTACGAATTTATCTACAGGAGAAAAAACTATTATATACAACGTGTATTGTGGACTCCGTGAAAGGAATCAAAGTATGTTGGTAAACGATGTAGTTGCTTTGTGTAGTGATTTAACCAAAGTGTCAACTAGGAGTGTACACCGAATCTTGAAAACTTTCAAAGAGTCCAAAGGCGGAACAGAAAAGGTAGCTGAAAATATTGAAACAAGGGGGAGAAAACGCATTGACATTGATGATGACATAAAATACGCCGTTCGGAGAAAATTTCATTCGTTCTTTTTCCGAAATGAAATTCCAACATTAAAAGCAATCGCTGCCGAAATCAATTCGGATGACGCAATGCCGAAAATATCGCGACGTGTCTTATTGCGGACATTAA
Organism: Malachius bipustulatus; assembly: GCA_910589415.1. NCBI lineage: Eukaryota > Metazoa > Arthropoda > Insecta > Coleoptera > Melyridae > Malachius > Malachius bipustulatus. Next base: position 34,531,256 of record OU342634.1, on the reverse strand, counting down.
GACAAATGAACATAAGGCATATGAAAAGGCAGAGAAAAAGTCTTCTTATAGAAAGAGAAGAAATAATTTTGTGGCGGAGAAATTATTTACAAAAAATTCGAGAGTATCGTCGTGAAGGGAAGAAAATATATTTCTTAGACGAAACTTGGCTGAATCAAGGTCATACTGTTTCGAAAATTTGGCAAGATTTGGAAATAACAAGCCGTCGACAAGCTTTTTTTGAAGGTTTTTCCACAGGACTAAAAGCGCCAGCGGGCAAGGGGCGGAGGCTCATAATAACTCACATAGGTAGTGATTCGGGTTTTTTGGAAAACGGATTGCTACTTTTCGAATCGAAGAAAACTAGTGACTACCATGAGGAAATGGATGCGGAAAAATTCGAAAGCTGGTTTTTAAAAATTTTACCAAGCCTTGAGCCAAATTCGGTCGTGGTAATGGACAATGCTTCCTACCATAGTCGACGATTGGAGCCATCGCCAACAACTGCATGGCGAAAAGGTGACATCATTAACTGGCTGGCTCAAAGAAATATACCATTTGATGACAACATGTTAAAAGTGCAACTATTAAACATCGCAAGGGCACAAATACCTCATTTTAAGAGATATGCTGTCGACGAATTGGCTCGCGAGTGCAACATCATTGTACACCTCCTCCCTCCTTACCACTGTGAACTGAATCCTATAGAACTTATTTGGGCTCAAATAAAAAACCAAGTGGCGAAACAAAACGTGACCTTCAAGATGGATGAAGTGAAACGCCTGCTAGCTACTGCAATAGGAGATGTGACGGCTGAAACATGGAGAAACTGCATCCGACATACTACAAAAGAAGAAGACAGAATGTGGGATCTAGAGACAATAGTTGATGTTTCGGTTGAGCCATTAATTATCAACTTGAACGATAACGGTGATCGGGATAGTTGTCCATCATCCGACGATTTTTCTTCTGACGATGACTAAGGTACTATTTTTTTCCTATTTTCTTTGCTATTTTTATTTTTGCTATATGCTATATTATTTACTATATGCTATATTATTTGGAAGTTTACAATTATATTTCTCAATAAATTCATTATTGTCTGAACCTATTTTGATATTTTGCGTCCGCCACTGAATGCTCCAACTGAGCGCTTATACGTCACGACCACTTCCGAGAACTTAGTGCCTACTATTCTGAAACTTCAGTATACCGATATTGCTCAAATGCAATACCAGACCACTGCCTCAAGACTTCTGACTCATCAAAAATTTTCATTATTGTAATCAAGCGAAAATAACTGGATTTGTTTCTTTTTTTTCCTTTCAAGGGACATCTGATTCAGGATCGCCGGAAGCACCTTAGCCTCATGGGCTTATCTTTTCTTACTTAGATCCTTCGCGTATCAGAAGACGTCCGTGGTTTGATTCCCCACTCGGGCATACATTTTTTTTCTAGAATTATTATTATTGATCTCATCAGTTCGCTATCTCGTTCTTAGTTTCCATTCGCATCTTCCGTGACGCTTGTCGCGTATCGTAACGTCAAGATTTCAAAAATGCACCAATTTAGTAATTAATGCGCGAGAGAGTTTTTTGTGTTGATTGTAGCGTATCACAAACATACCTGACAAAAAATTTTCTCGGTTTCTTCCTAAATTTTATTGTATCTAATCGTTATTTATTAAAAAGTTTTGATAGCAGATTCGCATATTATCTATAAGTTCTTTATTAACTGAACTTTCAGGGATTCGTTGATTCGGCTGCGCAGGAAGGATACGCCATCAAGCCAAAGAATAGGGTCATGCGGGAATCATTTGAAAAACCGACACTGATAACCGCCGCACTTACCTATATGAGTTTTTACATACTGATGTTTCTCGGTTATCTAAGTCAGGCCCTCTTTCCACCAAAGACCGTCAAAGAAAACAACAGAGAAGGTTATCCGCCGTTATTCGACAGATTCGCCGCCTTCTATTCCCAGTACGTTTACAGGCGGATACGGGATTGTTGGAACTATCCCATTTGCAGCGTACCTGCTAACGAAGTCGTTCTCAAAGATCGAGTTACCAAGGATCATGGATGGACTTTCGAGTAAGTGTTTATAAATTTATAATAGTTTTTACTGTTTGTTTACTCCCGTTACCATCTGAAATGAAAATAATTTTTTAAGCCCTGTTACGTTTTCCACTTACGTACTTGTATTAACCATAATGACAACACAACACTTGTTGTCAGCAAGTTGTAATCACGAGTGTCTTATTTCAGCTAGCTCAACATGGGTCGTCACGTATTTTTATTATTTTATTATTGTTTCCTTTCTGACGAGTGAGAATGTGAAAGAATAAAATAAAATAAATGCACGTGAAATCCTTTTAATGTAATTTATCAAAAAAGTATCAGTTATCATTTTATCAATTATCAATATAATAATACGAGTGAGACAGTTATTAGCGAGCGCCGGCTTCTAGTAGGCTGTCGTTCTATAGGTGGCCGCTCGATGGCGCGGCTATCGTCACGTCAGTAAGACCTTTTGTAGCCGTATATCCCGCAATTATTTTATTGAGGCTTTAAATCCTAATAAGCGCTCCAAGTATAGCGAACACAAACGAATACAACAAACACAAATGAACACAAACAAGCATCACGTGCAACGATCCGCCAGTTCTCGGTACTTCTGTGGAAATCATTTTATCATATTCGTTTGTGTCATGGTTATCAGGATGTTCCTGTTCGTTTGTGTTTATTATATTCATTTGCGTTCGTATGATTACTTGCGTGTTAGCTGAGGCATGATAAGGGGACAGTTGTTTTTTTTTTAATACAGGGTGTTTACTGTAAGATTGGCCAAACTTCACAGGCTGATTCTTCAAACTAAAATGAACAATAATTTCCTATTCGTGTGTCCGGAAATGCACGGTTTTTGAGATACCGGGTGTCGAAGAAATATTCTATTTCCAGTTTTTTGACGATATCACGGGAACCGTATGACATACAATGTTCAGCTCTTATACACACTATGTGCTCACTGATCCCCTTATTTTCGCCGTAAAATAAAGGTTTAAAAAAAATTCAGTGGCGTAGATTTAGGGTATTTTGAGGGTATCGACCCCCTAATTTCTACGTCACTGGAATAAATGCGATTTTAAGCAGCGCCTTCGAACCGTCCATGTGTTCTACACCAAAAAGGTACTCTTGGTTAACGGCTCTAAAATGATCCATTTCCGAGAAAAATGGCATTTTATGAGAGATAACATCACTTTTTTTAACGATTTTTCAAATTTTTCAACAGTTAATGTTTTCTCTCATAAAATGACATTTTTAGCCGTTAACCAAGAGTACGTTTTTGGTATAGAAAACATGGACGGTTCAAAGGCGCTTTTTAAAATCGAATTTATTCCAGTCGCGTAGAAATTAGAGGGTCGAAACCCTCAAAATACCCTAAATCTACGCCACTGATTTTTTTTAAAACCTTTATTTTACGGCGAAAATAAGGGGATCAGTGAGCACATAGTGTGTATAAGAGCTGAACATTGTATCTCATACGGTTCCCGAGATATCGTCAAAAAAAATGGAAAAAGAATATTTCTCCGACACCCTGTATCTCAAAAACGGTGACTTTCCGGACACACATTAATGGGAAATTTTTTGTTTATTTTAGTATGAAGAATCAGCCTGTGTAGTTTGGCCAACCTTACGGTAAACACCCGGTATATAAACTTGTGTCCTAGTATATCTCAAATTTCACCAAAATCGGCGAAAAGATCTTTGAGATAATAAAAAAAAAAAAAACTATTTTTGTTTAACTTTCAGATCATGTATCTCGAAAACTAAGCTTTTTCCGGAGAAAAATCAGTTTTTGTTTAGTTTTGATGTCCCCTATCACGCCTGAAAATTATGAACAGTTATTCTGAAACACCCTGTATAATTACTTTATTTATATCTATCATCGCAACAATGAAATTGATTCTCTGTTTATTGCTGATGAGTGATGGCTTCTGTCGTTGCATACTTCAAACACACTCCTTATCAGCAGTAGCATGCCGCATGCGGCTTTAGTTTAATATAGTTCCAAATTCATGCTCTAGCTAGAGCATTCGTGACTAAGCCGTTGAGAGCTTATTAATTCTATAAATTTCTACGCCCTTCAACATTCAACTCTCCCGTTGTGTTGTCGGCGCGCTGAGGCTTTAACTCATTGCCCTTCTTCTCGTCTTCATGGTTGTTCTATACGACATGACCTAACTTTTTGTTGGTTTATTATCCTGAGGTGTGTAATAATAGGTCATGTGTGTATTTTATTATTAAAATGAATTAAAAAATTGCATTTTCTATAGTAAATAAATAGGTTCATTACATATATTTTTACTTTCGTAGGATTGGAGGTAAACAAATAATTAATTTTAGATTGCGTAAAACGTTAATTAACCCCCTCGCATCTGGGAACTGGGCTTAAACGATCTGGGCGCAACCCTTGGCCACTCTGCCACTCTATAATATTGCCTATTAACGAACGATATAATCAAACTAAAGATAAGGGATTATTTTTCGATTAATGAATCGGGTATTCTTATCTTAATATATTTTTCCTCTTCTATTCTTATAGACCTAAATTGTATAGCAGTCTGATTGATTTAATTTGATACAGGGTCATTTTTGAGTGCCTCATTGGAAGTTTGTTGCCTGCTATGGTGGATTCTTTTTCTCCCTTCTTTCTGCCCTTTGCTCATTCCCAACGGACAGCCGCTATGTTTTAACAGTGGTCTACACGCAACCGGAGGGAAGTTTGCGAAAGGACAGGATTGAATGGAAAGTGCAAATAAAAAGAAAATGTAAAAATGAAAAGTGGGGCGCAGCAGTTTTGTGAAATTTCATAAGCACCTTCTGTTCATAGAGAGAATTTTTGCAATATGCAACGTTTGCGTTTCTCCTCGTCCGGGATTTGCATTAAATATTTTTGTAGAAAAACTAGTACACCACTGTATCTTCTTGAAATTGGGAATATTTTTGAGGTCCTCATTAATTTCATGGCCATATTGTTCATACCTAATACTGTAATAATTGGCATATAAAAGTAGCTTTTTATGTTTTTTATCCAAAGAATCTGGCCATGAATTTTTACACAATATTCATGGTAATTTTTGAAATATTAACAACAATTCTCTAAGTTTATCGGTATCGTTTGTAAAAAATAAATAAAAAGACGTATATTATGAAGGTAAAATAAAAATTACTTAAAATTAAAATAAAAATGCGATAAAACTATGAAATAATCTCGGGTAATTATTCCGTAAGAAATTCACTTTTTTCCCGAATTTTTTATTTTGCTTTGTCGGTCGTTCTTTTATGGAAAACGAGACATTTTTATGAAAATTTGGTCACTTGAATAATTGACTATTATGATGCTAATAATTGACTATTAAAGTTTATTTACGCAAACCTTACATCAATTAAAAAAATTGTTTTCCCCAGCTAAAATTCCTAGCGACCTTTTTCTTGAAAGTATCGCGTGTAAATTCACGGACCTTTTGATCGGTGTAAAATGGGCATCACTTGCAAGAAAAGCGTCTACGTGGAACTCGAAGGGTGACGTGGAACTCCTTATTTGACAATACCGACGACATGGTCTCGGAATTGGTCCAAAAAGGGATGCGTGTACTGAGACAGAGAAAAGCGTCGAAGGAGGACAGGCAGGTTTGGAACGTGAAGGCGACTGGACGCGTGGTACCTACAAGAGAAGGCCTCACCTGTAAAATTTACCTTACCTATATTCTATCTTTTTATCTTTTCCCGTGCCTGTATCTTTTTAACGAAAGAAGCATAACAGCTTCTAACCACTTATCTTATCGAAATAAGAGTTTTGAATCCAAAACCAACAAGTGTTCAAAGAATGACCAAACCGTTCTTACTGGATTTTTTAAGACAATTTTAGAAATGAAAAAAATGAATGGGGCATTCCATTAAAAAAAAATTATGGTAGCCGTTTCCGGTATACTACCCGGAAGTGCCCGAAATCTGAAAATATTTTAGAAAGATGGAGCAAAGCCAATGATTCTAGTGACCAAGTTTCTAGAAAAATCCTGTCTCGTTTTCCGTAAACGTCTAAGGTATCATCCACTGTGAATCACCCTGTAAACGTATGTGTACCCTACACTCTGCGGATCGCAGCTCTTCACCAATTTTGCCAATTCTTGTTTCTATCGATTTGCCATCAATCATATTGGAGCCCTCTGATTTTCTTATAAACAATTTTCTATATCTACATTTTCTGTGCTATTGTAATAATTGGCGCGTATATTACGCGCAGCGTATCTTAATGATAGGGTAAAAGGTTTATTAATTATAAGTATGATAAATTAGGATAACAGGAGCATGGAGAACGTGTACTTACGATTTATCTAGATGCTGCACTGCACAAGTATTTAATTGAAGAGTATTTCTTCAGGACGGTTTATTAAATTTAAACGCGTCGCGGCGACTTCCGAGAACAATTATCTTTAGATCGTAAGCGAAATGCTTGTCACTCGACTCGCTCTCGCTGGTACGGCGCCTCACTGTGAATTATTTTGGGCGTTGGGTTGGCTCTCCCTTCACCCTTGGCGCTGTTTTCGGATTTGGTTGCCCCTGGGTATTGACGGTATGCAAACCCATCATCTTCCATTTCATTTTCCCCGAGAGCGTACACTTCTAAGTTAGTGGTTGGAAGGGACATGTGCGGAAATAACTTTAGGGGAATCCCTATTAATTAGAAAGATGGGACGAAACATTTTCCTTCTTTTTTATTTATTTATTTTCTATTTCTGTTGATGTAAGTTAAAAAGAATAAATTCGAGATCGAAATATCAACCACAACAACGAATTGCACTTTTGATTTAACCAACTCGTCTTTTTTGGTGAAAATAATTTGTATTTTTTATGTTAATTATTATAAACCACCATTAATTAATTAAAATTCGTTAAAACCATTGTTTGATTTTTTTGGCTGCAAATTAATTTTTTTCCAATGCTGAAAATTTATTGTAATTAAATATACAAAATAATACTTAACATAATGCTTCAAATCAGCATGATTTCCTGATGATAATACAGAATAATAATAATGATTGTCACAACTGAGGTTTAATCAATAATTTGGTTTTGTTATTGCAATGATCTGATAGGTACAGTCACGCTACCTATGATTCAGAAGTCACGCTACCCTGTATAAAATAAACAATGTATGTATTCATCATTATAGTGTATCATAGGGTTATGGAATAATAATTGACAGAGGAACGCTGTTATTTGCAGAAATTAATTGTAATTTGTATAAAAACAATTCAACGTCTCCCCTTCACTGACTCTTTGAACTTTCTCAGTGGTTCCCCGAACTTTCTCGGTGTTTCCCCGATTAGTCTCATCGACATGCTGCAGCAGGCAGCGGAGCGTCGCAGCCCCACCGAGATCAACAAAGGTCAGTCAGTTCAGTAGTTGATCTCACAATCACAATCGAGCATCCTGATTTAAAGGCTCTCGAGCTTCAAGACTTCAAAAAATAAAGAGTAACGTCCCCAACAATATGGCTGGCTAGAACAAGAGGGAATTCGTATTGTAACACAGAAAAGAGAGAGAATTACTCACATGAAATGCACACATTATTTTCATTCTTTTGTCTTAATAACATCATTTTCCAAGATGAATCCCAAGTGACTCACTCTTACAAGATTTTTTTTATATACCTATTTCACCCTAGCCATTGATCTTAGCACTGCCAAGACCTCCTTCTCCAAGACACACTTCGATCCTTCACACCCCGTCAGACAGACCACTCCGTCACATAGACCAAGATCCGTCTCGACCTTGATGCCACACAGGCCATCAAGTCACACACACCTCAACTCTACCGGTGTGCCTTGATTATACTAAGTCACAGCCTTGTCAAGACATGTTCCAGGTAAGCATTACCCCTTACACTTGGTCGGTGGTTCCCCGGTGAATCTCATCGATATACTTGCGGAATACCAAGGTTAGTTGCCTAAACTTCCACAAAAAATTAAATTAAAGGTATTTTCAAAGATTCTTCAAAGCGTCTTTTTATTCAATAGTTTTCTTGGCCGTTCATACATGTTTTCTAGTTCGCGAGTTCCCAGCCGAACATAATAAAATTTTATCAGCTTAGCTATACTAAATTTACACAAACAGGAAGTTGTATGTGATAAAAACGTAAGTACATCATATCATTCCAGGATAATAATCGAGAAAAATCGTTGCATGTCCATAAAAAATAATCTTTTCTCGTCGTCAATGAATTGTTTCATTATTTTCATAAATTACTGTACCTAGTACCTACGTAGGTGGGCGTCGTATATAAACTCAATCATATCATTTCTGCGGAGGAAGATTAACTCGATTGTTGGTCTCAGCTGGATATAACGATTTGGCCTTATTACAATATTTTGTTGGTGATCATCTCAGTTCTAGTAGAATTTCTTGGTTCTACCTACAAATAGATCGTCAGGTACGCGATTGCCGGATTTTTGTATTTATGCATGAGGATATGTAGGGTGTGGTTTATCTTTATCAAAATAAACCGTGCGTTGGAGAGCCCACGTATCGTTATAGCGGAAGTTTACAATTCAGACGTTACGCACGGTTTCTGCGGACATTATGAAGAGGAATTCCATTATCCTGTATTCGAGAAGAGAATTACAGTAGTTGTATTATTGTACCTAATTGTTTAAAAAAAAATCGGTATAATATTATGGGTTGCGTGACCTGTATGTTATGTGTGTACGTCATCGTGATCGTGAAGGCCGATTTTTTGAAAGGAAACATTTTATAACTGTTGACAACAAGTCTTGTCTATTTTGATAGAAGATACCAAGATTCGACTGACCCTATTCTTGGGCGCTGAATCGAGCGCTATACAATTGGGCCCTGGAAAGCAAAAAAAAGTGCAAGGAATTTGTGAACAAAAATCCAAAAGCAAGAAGAAAAACTGAGAGAAACCCATTGAGGAACCTCTCGGGGTTGAGACAAGCCAAAGAACTTACTTCTCGGGAATTTTAACCGAGAGAGGTCGAAGATACTCTTCAACCTCAGCAAGGGACGTCTCAGAACACTGACGGGATTCCTAATGGGCTTACATTGCAAGCTCAAGGAACCCCTGAGGAAGTTAAGCATAGAATGGCGTCTGCAGATTCTGCGGGAAAATAGACACCACGTCACCTGCTGCTCAACTGCGATGCGATAGAACTCAAAAGAAGCAATGTTCTGGGCCACCACCAGCTAGAGGTTTGATCCTCTCAAAATCCCGAAGTTTCTCAAGGAAACGGACTTGGAGAGGGTGCTTCACAAAAGGAATTCCACACCAGGCGAAGCACAGTAGAGGGGATACAATAGATCTTTTATGTCGCAGTAACTCGATCATCCTCAAAGATACAAATACAAATAAAATACAAACCATCTTCAGGGACGAATTACATTTTCAACTTAATGATGGCTTAACAGACAAAATCGCAGAATTAAGCAACTGAAAATTCTCAACATCCAGTAGACCACAACTGTTTGGTTACTGTTTGGACTGGCAGAGTGATTAGGTCGTGTGTTTTTGAATCTGCTTAGTTTTGGCGAGCCACCAAGGGTTTTGGCCGCAAAAGACTTTTTGGGGTGTTTCATGAATAATTCAGTAACTGAAGACCTAAAAGGGGGCTCTCGCTGCTACAAAAGGTCACGGCGAGTTCTAATTTGATAGAGTTGTACCGGGTGTCCCAACACTAGTGTCCACCCCCTAAATCGAGCTTAATATTAAAGATAAAAAATTGAAACTTTGAGGATTTGTGTACTTGATATAGGACCACGGAATGGCATAATTAGTTTCATCAAAAAACATTTTTAATATCTTTTTAATAATCACCTTTTTCATGAGTCCATACTACGACACTGTCCAGTGCAGGTTCAGTGTGCCGGCTAGCCCAGCAAGAGCAGTCCTTCTATTTATTTGGACCTTATTTACTTTGTCATAAAACTTATTGCATCTACCGTTTTCAGATTATATTGATTATATTGTTCAGATTATATTGTCTACCTGTCATTGCTATATAATTATATTTTATTTAATTAAAGCCTTATAATTAGTTTTTTCACATTTCTTTCAAGCGATATTGATTTTATTAATCGATTTCTACGTATGTATTGAAAAAAATACAATTTTTTTTTCGACAATTCTTCATCATCTTACAGTTTTTTATCGCTGGCGCCCGAACTAATTTTTTTTTAATGAAACTGATTATGCCATTCCGTGGTCCTATATCAAGTACACAAATCCTCAAAGTTTCAATTTCTTATCTTTAAAATTAAGCTCTATTTAGGGGGTGGACACTAGTGTTGGGACACCCGGTACATACAGTTCGGTTCCTCATTAATATTCCGAGTTTGCGACCATGAGCGACCGCTGCTCGCGCCGCCATATTGGAAAAATTGTACCTAAAACCAGTTTTTCGAAAATATCGTCTCTCCACGCCACAGCTATTACAAAAATTATAGAGCATAGAATTTCCTTACACTTTTGTAGGAAATATTTTTTAATCAGAAATCAGATGAAATAGTTCACGGGTTACAATGCCTTCGAGGATTTTTTAAGTGTAAAGACCTGAATATTTATGAATATCTGCTAGGGAACCTGTATTACCGACACTGACGCTTAGTAACAACAAGTTACCTATAACGTCATAGGGAACCTGTATTACCGCTTTACTAGGGTAGCGCATTCTCATTCTCACAAAAAGTTGGGAATGTCAAATTTGACTTCATAAACGTCAGATTTTCCATGAACGTACAACTGTCTAAAAATTCACATAATTTGTTATTAAGTCCGCGTATTAAAACGTATTTTTCTCAGTAACTACGTGTTAGATACTAAAGTATACAGCTTCGCAGATACTATAAACCCGTAATTTTGTTTTTAATACCCGTTGAAAGAGGATTATCGATTTCTATTCGTGTTATTATTTTGTGTCATTTTTCAAGCTTCGCTTTTTTCCACATGATACCTACGCCTGTGACCAAATGTGCCAAAAATATGACATCCAGCTGTTCAAACATAACCGTGTTTAGTAAACGTCAACGAGTGAATGCGCTACCCCAGTAAAGCGGTAATACAGGTTCCCTATACCGTCAAGTTTTACAGCGCTCTCACGTGGCAATGAGTGTCACTTAATTTTTTACTAATTTCTAATACTAATGTCATTCGTCTAATTATTATTCTTACGAGTTTTATTTTTCAATGTTGGCATTTAAAACTCCCGCCATGTTTCACCATAGATACCTTCTAGTGTCACACACATACGCTTGGGGGTGCTGCTGCAGTTGTCCTAATTCTATACAATGTATTAGCTAAGTAGTTATTCCCCCCAGCATGGACGACCGGCAGATGACCGTAAAGATTTCGGTTTTGCCCTCGAAAACCCTTTGGATAGCGTATTCATCTGATAAAAAAACTTTTTCTACAAAAGTTGCAGGAAATTTTATGCTCTCCAATTTTTAATAGCTAGGTGGCGCTGGATAGAAAGTTTTCTCGAAAAAAGGGTTTTCGTTACTATTTTTCCGCTCAAGGTCGCAAACTCGGCGAATTGATGAGGACACCGAACAAGAAAAGGAAACGTTTCTGTTGACTAAAAATCAACTTAATTGACGAAATAATTTTTATGCCACCGTACTCGGACCTGTGAAGTCTTATTTCGCGGCTTGAACTATGAAGCGGCATTCAATGACATTTTACGGTCGTCCTACTTTCCGTAATAATTATTTAGTCGATGGAGGGCTGCATAATGATCTCTTTCAAATGTCTTCAATTGTCCTATTAAAAATAGAGTAGGTAATTAGAATCATTAATTCTTAATTCATCTTCCATTTCGTGAATTTAGGAACACCTGTATAATGAATTGCTTGAAAAAAATAGATAAATTAACTTTATGTTTATGTGAGATTAAATGATAACGTTAGGAATGTGATAAAGAGGGTTTAAAAGTTTAGGCCAAGGATAAAATAAGCTATGGATATTTTAGCGACGTTGTCAGATTGGTTTATTATTTAGATTTATTTTTTGTCGCGAAACAATAAATAAACAGCGAAACAAAAATCGTAAAAAAATTTCTTTTTGTGGGGATCCCCCCGACATTTGCCACTGAAAGTAAAAAGCGCGTAACTTGCATGCATGTATTTTCAATGTTTTATTCTATTATAATAAATAATATGTTGAGCAAATTATTGCAGTTCTGTTATTAATGTTATTATTTTATTATCAATCCATCATTTGACGAATAAACTTTGAGTTCACAAATTAAAGTATGAATACCAAAAAAAAGCGAACACGACGTACAGGAATTTAGTCGTGTGCCTTCACGCTCGTTAATGATAATAATAACAATAAAAATTTAGATAATGTGCACGCTGCTTAGTAACATGCGCGTGTTAGTCTATTTATTATTGCATAAGTTTTCCCATCCGATCCGATAAGAAATATTAACAACTATTTGGAACATTGTAATCGATTACCACGAAAGGCGGTGCAAATTCAATTCTAAGCATTATTGGTTCAATTTTCGTTATACATAGTGTCCTAGACATAATAGTATAAGAAGGTAATGTGCGTTTTTCTGAAACTAATTACCTAATGCAGGAAAGGAGCACTCATGTTTTGTAAATTGATCATATTTTTGTCGCGATATTATAAAGTTGAACTTTACACAATAATGCGGATTTTTTAATGACCCCTCACCTTCATTTTTTGAACTATTAAAGATAAGTAATTGAAACTCTGTATTGTATAATTGTATCTGTCCTGTATTATTGTATATTGTATATTTCGGCCGGTTAATTTCGAATTTATTCCTTGCCCTAAAGAAATTAATAAAACGAGCCGCAACTGATGTTTACGATCGTCAACCTTCTAAGTATTAATGAGAGGGGTATGTTAATCTCTCTCTTGTATTGTTAATGCGCATCCAAGATGGTGGCCGAAGCGTGTATGCTTGTATGTCTGTCTCTGTCTAATGGAGCACTGAACACCATGAAGGAGCTATTCTGAACTCTGCAAGTACAGGCACGTCTTCGGAAAAAGTGTGACCTTAGTTTTAAAGAGGTCTTACCCAGCCAGCACCCCTATTTCGCTTCTTGATCCCGAAAAAATTGATGGAACTCAGGATACGTGGATGTAAATATTTACCAAAGTTGGCCCTATATGACTGAAACACCCTGTATACCTACATGTAGGTATCGCGAGAAAAATTGTTTTATCCATTGAGATAAACGAATCCAAATAAAAAAATTCTTGGTGAAGCTCGATTTCTTAATTTTTTCACATTGATTAGATTTCCTGCAATATTGTAAAATTAAAATGCACATTACATTGGCCTCTCTCTACGGTAAACAAATTAATTTATCTGTTGAACTTATTCATGTAATGATAATTTTACCATTCCAATATATAAATTACGTTTTGCTAAATAATTGCTTTTGATTACGAACATGCGTATCTAAAAATATGACCATGAATAGTTAGAAACACTTATATAGTTCCTGTATACGGGGTGTTGAAAAAGTCCGGACATGGTCCAATTATTTGCCCCATAATACCAATTCGTTGAGGTAAAATATTACCCAGTTGGGGTGTTTTATTATCAACCTGTTGGAAGTTTAGCATTTTTATTTTTGAAACGCGATCAAACTAAATGAACAAAGAATGTACCATCTACCTACAAAATAATTGGTATTCGACGTGCGTTTCGCTTGTCAGAGGCGCGTTATAGAATACGCAACTTCTAGGACCAGGACTAGGACGTTGAATAGTTGTTTTATTAATAAACACGCCAGTTAGCAATTATTAGTTCAATTAATAAAATATCCATTGGCAGAAGTTCAAATCTAGCTTATTAGGTCATTGGAGTAACACTATAGGTATGCGGAGTATTTAAATTAAATGTAACGCCAACACAAATATTTTGAGCGTATTGTAAATTTCTTATTACGGCAAGAACAAACATTGTGCCGATGAAAATTTAGTGCTAATAATAATTAATGATACAATATTTACATGTGGTTTAGATAAAAATTTTAGTGTTACGTTACATCGCCAAGTGTAAACTCATAAAAAATATATCCGCTATGGTAACGGTGGTAAATGTTTAAATGACATTTGGAGTATCAGATGTTCTCGATAGAAAATGAAAACAGTCAATAAACACTAAAAAACAAATTAATTGCGACACTTGATTTTTAAATCACCAAAATCGGGGCAATACAAAGCGAGTGCAAGTGTACCTACTTTTCAGTACTCCCAAAAGATGACAAGCTAAAATTAAGACAGATTTTGTAATTCCAAATCAAGAGGGTGTTCTGCATTGTACGAAAGTCACTTCCACCTCATTGGTTTTCACCATTGTTAAAGGCTCCTCAAACTTCACTTGTATGTTCTCTCTTCGCTGCTTCACTCTTGGCTTCACAATACCGGACTCTTCCACAAACGTTTCGCACTAGACTAGACCATTTTCAACTTTTACACATTAACGGCACTTTCGCCAAACATATACAGCTAAAACTCTTCCTCTTTACACGTTCTCAACTATACTGACTAACGCCGACTGTCCATCTACCACACTATATGGCAGAGGTAGAGATTCTCGAAACGTCGAGAAAGAATGTTCTCTTGTTCCAGAGTTCCACACAACCTCATTCTCACCATTCATTTTGTTGTATTTCTCGCAACAATCTACTCACACTGAGAAAATAGAATGTATTTTTGCCTCTTGTTACATGAATTTTGAATTTCTGTTATTATTTCATCAATCTTGAAGAGACCAATAGAATAGACAATAATCACTGGTAAGGGCAAATGTTGCCCCACTACTTCCGGCTGGGCTTACCGGGGAAGTCCCTGCTTACACGCCAGCTACCGAGTCGGCGAGCTCCACACGACTTTGACGTTTTATTAATAGTGTAACGCGACCAATAGAAGCATTCCGTATGCCACGTCTTCCACGGAAGAAGGAAGTGAAGGAACCAATGAGTAATTTTCCCAGGTACCAGAATAAGAAGTATCGATAATTCTACGCGAGGCAACGAGACCTGGTGACTGACTGGATCACACTAGTTTGACTGCAAGATTGAAGACTCTTCCACAGGCAGTTGGTGTATATTGGTGCTCTTTTTATTTGAAGACATTGATCATGATACTGACATCCAATAATACTAAACTTGACTTCCCCCATCCTCACCCCCATGGGTGGGAGATGGCAACTTTGAAATCTTAAAATAGGAACCTCAGTTTCTATTGCAGATTCGGATTTTATGGCTGAAAAAAAAGAAGAAGCGAAAATTGATCGGTTGGTATGGTTCGGACCACGGTGTTGGATTTACAGGATTATTCTCATAACCTGAAATATCCAAATATCACGAAAAGTGTGCACCCAGCGGAAAAATGTTTTCTACAAAAGTGGTTTTCTTCGATGGGGGGACATCATTTGAACATAAAAATCGCCCTACATCTCTCATCCCTTGCGAAGGAATGGGGGTAACTTTGAAATTTTAAACAGCAACCCCTATTTTTTTATTGGGAATACGTATTATTTAGCGACGAAAAATGCGTAAGACTTACCTGAAACATTGTTTGGCATGTTTTTTCACTGCATATGAATTCGCAAGAAAAATAGGGGTTGTTTAAAAAAAAATTAAAGTTACCCCAACTCTTTCGCAAGGAATGATTTCGTAGGGCGGTTTTTGTATTTAACATTTCTCACATTAAGAGGAATATACAAAAAAAAATCCTAGATTACAGTGCTTCGCTCTAGATCCGGATCTGAAATAAAAATAAGGGTTGCTAAAAAATTAAAATTTACCACCTTCCTCACCTAAGAGGAGGGGAATGGGGGGAGAAATTTCCTAGGTATTTTCAGCCATAAAATCCGAATGTGCAATAAGAACTGAGGTTCCTATTTAAGATTTCAAAGTTGCCATCTCCCACCCATGGGGGGTGAGGTTGGGGGAGGTCAAGTTTAGTATCATTGGATGGTCCCTCTTACAAACAAACAACTTTCATTACCTTTCATTTTGATCCGATGCGTAATTTTTGATATACATATTTCAATGTCTTCAGATAAAATGAGCACCCTATACATATACATCAACTGCTTGTGGAAGAGTCTTCAATCTTGCAGTCAAACTCGTGTGATATACAAATACAACTCACTATAAACTTCTTGTGTTAGTAAATGTACTATTTACACTAGGTAAATAGAAAGAGTGTTTACGCATAAATATTAGTACTTCATGTTAAATAAATAATAGTGTTACTTTAAGTGTAAATAAATAATTATTCTTGTGTGTAACGTTTAAAATAAAAAATTACAATTTCTGTTACAAATAATTAATAGAGTAATTTAGGGCTGTGAGCTTTGATATATCAATTTATGTAATCACAAAATTATACTCTCATGTATGAAAATTCCATAAATTGGTACATAGTCCTGATTGGTTGTAATTACATATTTTTATTGTGTAACATCAGTGTGGAGTGGAATAATTGAATAAAATCTTTTAATAAAGCTCTGATTTTTATTGTTTTTGTGATGGGCTTAGAAAAAAAAGTGTGTGCAATTTGTTTTGTTTTTTAACTTTTCGGCACTCGTTTTAAAACTTGCTTGCTTCTCTCTACTCGTGTCAAACTAACCGCTGACAAGTAGTGCCATTATTGGGTTCACCCCCTGACGAACGACCAGAAATGTAGATTTCGAAATTATGTAAAAAAATTGAAATATTTAAATCGACCTAATCCATCGAGACGGGTATAATAATGTAAATGAGGAATGATGATAGTCTCTAGCGAATGAGATTCAATAATGACTTCGTTGAAAAGGGAATTTTAGCCATTGTGAAAAAATTAGATCGTTTCTTTAATAGCAGCTACAAAAAATTTTCGATCTAATTGTGGCTTATTCGCTAATTAATTTTTGTAAACTTCATGAAAATGACAAAAATTATGTACTTGTACCTATTACATATTATTATATACTTTACTTGAATAATACTTCCGCATTGTTTACATAAACGTTTTACGCACTGGATATAAGTAAATCATGACTCATCATTGATGAGATAAGATTTGCAATTTCACAAGTGGGTACATGCCTCATTTAATTAAAATATTATTATCGCACATTAAGCTGTAAATTATTTTATGACATGAACTGCTTTAAAGTCGGCTGTTGAGACGGAATGCATTACAAGTTGGTCTACTTGGAATTTATGTAAGAGGACCCTTGAGATTTATAATCTAAAATTTATAATAATGATGATGATAATAATCATAATAGTACCTAGTTTATTCCCAACAGTCACCCACTTGCATTATAAGCTGTGTCAGTTTTGCTGGTCTTCTTTCAGTTTCATGAATGACCGAAAAACTCTCAATGATCAAAAAATTAATTTTTGGGAATTTCGAAACCATGCCTGATCAAAGTATTTGCATGTTATTTTTCATTATTCTGATGTTCACCTAAAAACCTCCAATTTCACCAAAGAGATTTAAGTTTCTACAGTGATTAATTTTCTTATTTGAATTGCAACCTTTTTTTACACCCGTACTATTTTTTGATACGCCGCTGGTTGCCAAAATCATCTTTTTGGTATTATTTGATTGTTTTTTTTTGTCCACTTTCTCGAGGTACCACCTATATCAGAAAACTGCAAGAAATTAAAAAGGTTATTAAAACTCAGGAAAGTTAATTTTTACAACCAGGAACATATCAAGAAGTAGTAGAGTGTAAAAAAGTTTTCATCACCAGTGAAATAATTCACCCTTTTTCGTCTCTTCCTAATTTTTTTGTTTGGTCTCAAAGCCCACTTCTGAGATACAATATTACAATAACTGTCTTGCTCGATAATTCTGAATATTATGAGCTTTTTGTTTTTCTAACTGCTATTTTTTAAGTGTTTTGAAAATAAATTTTTGGTAACATTTTTTCGATTACACTAATGAAAATTCGTTAATGAATTTAGATAAAAAGTCCGCTTTTGTGACCAGTTTAAGTCGACAAAAGAAACCAATAAAGAAAAATGCATCACTTGAACTGAAATTTTGATTTCTTAACGTGCAAAACTTTCCTTTTTCAGATTCACGGGCACACAGACAAAATGTCTAAACTTGGCTTCATACAATTATTTGGGCTTTGCGGAATCTTCGGGCCCGAATGCGGAATTTGCAATCGACTCAATTTACAAACACGGCATATCAACCGGCAGTACAAGACGTCAGTACGGCACCTGTGATCTTCATGTAGAATTAGAAAAATTGACGGCCGAATTTTTGGGCGTGGAAGACGCCATTACCTTCGGAATGGGCTTTGCCACCAACGCACTGAATATTCCCACTCTCCTTTCGCCGGAATGTCTCGTCATCAGCGATGTAAAGAACCACGCCTCACTTATATTAGGAATAAGACTACCGGGGGCCACCGTGAAAGTTTTTAAACATAATGGTGAGTACTAGTCGTCAGTTTGTCGGAGGTTATTAGAGTAACTAAATTTATTAATCACGTATTAATAATTATTACAGATATAGGCCATTTAGAAAAAATTCTCCAAGAAGCCGTCTACTACGGTCAACCTAACCAAAAGGATGGCATTTACAAGCCTTGGAAGAAGATATTGATCGTAGTAGAAGGAGTCTATTCGATGGAAGGTACAATTGTCCGTCTACCTGAAATTATTGAACTTAAGAAAAAGTACAAAGCATATCTATACCTTGATGAAGCCCACAGTATCGGTGCCATGGGAAAACACGGAAAAGGTATACTGGACTATTTCGGTCTAAATCCCGACGATGTCGATATCTTGATGGGTACATTTACCAAAAGCTTCGGCTCCGCCGGTGGATACATAGCGGGAAAGAAAGTACTTCCTCTTCTTGATTTCGTCGTCTCGTTCTCTACATGTTTTCTTTTTTTAGGGGCTGATCTCTTATTT
This sequence comes from Malachius bipustulatus, assembly GCA_910589415.1. NCBI lineage: Eukaryota > Metazoa > Arthropoda > Insecta > Coleoptera > Melyridae > Malachius > Malachius bipustulatus. The sequence continues at coordinate 34,512,282 of OU342634.1, read as the reverse complement.
ACGTAAACACAGCTATGCGTCCTGCCACGCGTGGGCGATGGCCCCTCCTGTGGCTGCGCAGATAATCAGCGTGCTGAAGATCTTGATGGGACGTGACGGCACCGATGATGGTCGAAGGCGTATCGAAACATTGGCCAAGAACACTCGGTACTTTAGACGCAGACTCGAACAGATCGGCGTCATAATACACGGAAACGATGATTCTCCCGTTGTGCCTATTCTGGTTTATCTTTACTCGAAAATTGCGTAAGTACATAATTTAATGAATGAATTCAAACTATTAATGATTTAATCACTTACCAAAGCTTAATATATTCTGTGATTTATTTAAACATGAATTAAGAACTAATATTTATTTATTATAACATTTGACAATATAAGAGTTTATATTCACTATTTATCTTGTATTAGATGTTATGCGGTGCTTCACTGACAGTCTATAAATAAATATAGTCCTAAATATGTAATAGCTACCTATTTTGTTACTTTTTTTAATTTTTTGCAGAATTTTTCTGTTATTTATTTAGGTAGCTAGTTTTATTTGTTTGCAAATGTGCAAATACCTGGCCTTGATCCAATGCTAGACTATTATTTTAATTACAACAATTTTTTTAGCTACTACCTACAAATTTTTCGACTACAACAAAATTGAATAAATATATTTAAATCTGATCATTTGAAATTATTTTCAGGGCGATGGTCCGCAAGCTAATTGAAAAGAAGATAGCCACAGTGGGAGTCGGTTACCCCGCAACTCCGCTGATGCAAGGAAGGATTCGGATTTGCTTATCAGCCGCACATACCAAAGAGCAACTGGACTATGCCTTGGAGGTTATAGATCAAGTTGCCGACGAGCTGGGACTCAAGTATTCGCGAAAACCAAAAGATACAACACCCATCGATTACAATTCTATCAAAGTGTACGATTGAAAGTGGCATGTGGTCACCTTAGAATTAACAAAGGAAGGAGCATTGTTGCATTAACATGCGTGCGACTTAATTGTTGTACAGCTGAAAAGTGGAAACTTCAGCGTAGAGATACACGATTTGTTTTGAAACTATAAATTCACTTGTTTTGCATTATCCGTTAAAGTCATAATAGTTAGATAGTTGCTCACAGTAGCCATGAGTCGTAACAGTACAATTGGTTCTTGATGTAAATAATAATTCAAATATTGGTAATAGAATTGTAATTTTTATTTTGTAACTTTGAAACTAAATAATTATGCTTAGATGAAAATTTCCACTGGAATTGGTTAGCTCAAAACTGCCATACTCGCAAACCTGGTGATGTCAATGTATGACATCGCTTGTTCGGTCTGATTTTTGAATAATTGAGCTCATGGTCCTTCCTTTGATTTTTTTATTTTTTGTTTTTTTTTATTCATAGGTGATCAACTTTATATGATCCTTTAGCATATAATATGCTGTTGTTGAAAATTTTTATACTTACAAAAAGTTTTATACTGAATTATTTATTATACATAGTAATTGTGTTCCTTTTCAAATATAAGACTTAATTATTCCATTATTTTGTATTTTACAAGTATTACTTTTTCAGTTGTATGTTTTCATGTTATACTTTGGTTGAAAATGTTTTTGGATCTTGTTAGATCAATTTTTTTCATTTTAGATATAGCTATGGCCAAGTTTTAAAGTTCAAACCAAATATTATGAAGTTTATTATACCTAATTCACTTTTGTTTTATTTTTGAAAAATAAAAAATATATCAAACAATTGACTACCTATTTTATAATAGAACAGTACTCGTAGTGACTTGCGTGGCCTAGTGGTTCTTCGCTGGCTCACGAAGCCATAGATCGGGGGTTCGAAACTCACCTCGGCCCGCTTTACTTTTCAGATTCATTTTCGAATGTCTATGAAAAGTAAAACAAGCGATCGAACGTTTAAAAGGCAAATAATATAATTTAAAAGTGTGTGTGGCTAAAGAGTTCGTCTCAAAGCCAAATTACCAGAGTGGAGCGACTGTGTCTTACCTACACAGTTAAGACCGATGCTCCCTCTTTAAAAAAAAAAAAAAAAAAAAACAGTACTCGTGATTTCCCTGTTTGAAATATCTAGAATCGAGAAGAAATATCTAAGAGATTTGCGCAACTGATTCTAGACAGTTATCCAAGTTGACCAGTGACATCTAAAAACCTGACTTGTCGTCTCGGGAATTCTGTTTCTCTGAAATACGAGAAATTGTGTTCAGCAGGTCAATCAGTTTTTAATAATAATTGTCAGCAACTGGTTTCCAGTGGTATTTATGTCTTATTATTGACTAATTCTACCATTCTACATATAATTTACCAATCTCAGACAAAGAGACTTCTGCCTGAGCATGGGGTCTAATAGGGACTCTCAAATGGAACTCTAATAGGGATTTAACTCCAAATGGAATTAACAGGGGAACTGTGCATAAATTTTTTCAAGCAAAACTTCAGGCGGCTAAGGATGGGAGAACTACCAGTACATCTCAATAACCTGATGACATCTTATTTTTATTTTACAAATACTCAACTACTAAAGCTCTTAATTTATCAGAAATAAGCAGAAATAAAATCCTCTTACCTACTTGAAGATCTATTGTTTCTTAGTCAAAAAATGTTTTACTAATTCTCTGTGATTGAATTAAGAAAATCACTCAAGAAAAAATGAAGATCATTGAATTTAAGTTGTATTTCAATCAGTAATCATCTAAACAAGTCTTCACTTCATTTCATTAATTTTAAAGTAAAGAAAAATTTAACTCAACTGTGGCAGCTACATAAACACTACAAAATGGACAATTGATTTTTTGGTCTTTTATTCATTTTTAGTCATCACCTAATTAAAATGTTTATTGTTATCTAATAATAAAAGATCGTTACAAATTTAATTTTATTTTATATAAAACTTTATACATAATCTCTTTCTTGCTACACATAAGTAAGTCACTTACAAAATCCTCCATTTTCATTCAATCAATAATAATAGTAACAGTAACAGTACTAGTAGGTACTGTTAAATTTAATACAACATTCTTTTTTTTTAATTCTACAGCAAAAATGCAGCTAACTAGTAACTATTTAGTAAAGTTACTCTTATAAAAGTAAAACAAAGACATCCATAACTTAATCTAACTTTCCTTCTGGTTTTCCTTTTTCAGCTTCATAATACGCCCTATAAATAAACAGTCCTAAAGCTAAATGAAGCACTATCACTGCAAATACTGCTGACCATACGTTTGTGACCAAAGTGTCACTTCCTAGAAGACCTGTAAAAAAATGAGAGTTAAAAAAAAGCTACCCACTCAACCATTTATTTTTATTTAGTCATTTATTTTTACAACAGCCTTTATTTCTCTTTTCTTGTGCCTAAATGCTTCACAGTACTTAGTAGCCTTTTTTTAAATTCTTAAAAGTTTTTTTTTAATCCTTACACCTTCAAAGTTTCTACATCTTCTAATAACCCTCTTTCCTGAGACAAAACTGAGTTTGTTTATTTGTTATCTACAAGATCAATGAGAGTTCACATAGAGATCTCAAATAACACTACTCAGTTGCTATGAGAGTTAGAAAAACGTTATTAAATAAGATGCTTTTAATAATTTTAGACTAAATCACTGATAATCAGAGTTAATCTAGGCACTTTCGATTTTGAGATAGGACACAAACTTGGTATATTCTAGGTATAATGATCATTTATATTTCAGCCTTTGGGTACCCATAACATCAATCTTTCTATCATTCCCATTAAAAAAATAAAAAAACACTGAGCTTATGTTATATCATAGATCATAGAGACGATACACCACTTATAAGTTTTCATTTTTTTTATTATATCATTCTATCATTATCATCTAACTATCATTATATCATTCCCATTAAAAAAATAAAAAACACTGAGCTTATGTTATATCATAGATCATAGAGACGACACTCCACTTATAAGTTTTCATTTTTTTTATTAATAGTTTTTCGAATCAATAGAAAATATCCAGGTATCTATTTCAACCAGTCTCTTCAGGTATTGCCTGTTGTCAAATGAAGAAAAAGACAATAATTTACAAGTTGCCGTATATCTAGGAATATACTATACAAAAATGTTCTTAATAAGGATATGTAAACAGTTTTGGCTTAATTTTGAAAAACTGAACAGGTAAACTACCTAAATCTTTCATTTTAAATCAACGGACCTGGTTCTCTAAGTTTTGTGCAAGTCGTTTAGCAACAAAGTGAATGCCAGAGACAAGTAGACAGTTTACCAGTTACTTTCACGGTATACCGTGTGTCCCCGGATAGGTGAAACGACTCTTATAAAAGACAAAAAATTTTTGATTTTAATTTTCATTTTTTGGGGTTCAGCTCTGCTTGGTTAAAGAGTAATTTCTAACAAAATTTTAGTTTTTAAAAATCAAGCATGCCTTGGAAATTTCCAAGAAACCGGTTTTTCTGTTGAGTAAAGTGCCTTTTATGTGGCAAATACGACAAAATGTTATTTGAAAAAGTTGTTCAGAATCAACATTTAGGTCCCTATACCAAATTTCAAAATCATAGGCAACTTTGATCTTTTACATTTACTTTTATGTTTATTTCACAAATCAAAGAATTTAATTTGTAACAAAGACTGATATTGACAGATTGCTATTGCTATGGGTACAATTTGGTTTTTCCATGGCAGTCATTGTTACAAAATGAAATTCTTTGATTTGTGAAATAAAACATAAAAATAAATTTAAAAAATTAAAGTTGGCCTATGATTTTGAAATTTGGTATAGGGACCTAAATGTTGATTCTGAACAACTTTTTCAAATAACATTTTGTCATATTTGCCACACAAAAGGCACTTTATTCAACAGAAAAACCGGTTTCTTGGAAATTTCCAAGGTATGCTTGATTTTTAAAAACTAAAATTTTGTTACAAATCACTCTTTAACCAAGCAGGGCTGAACCCCAAAAAAATTTAAATTAAAATCAAAAAATTTTTGTCTTTTATAAGAGTCGTTTCACCTATCCGGGGACACACGGTAGATCACTTTTTATAATATGTACATAAACCAACCAATCGAAAGTTGCTGCCATATAAAGACTCTTGCCCAACTGGTCAACAAGAGTAGTTTACCAAAATAGTCAAATAGTTTCCTGAAGAACATTTGTGACTAGAGCGGCATTGGCAGCTTCAACCAATTATTCAGACGGTGATTGTATAAATCCGCGGCTCCTAAGTTTCATCAATTTTTTCGGGACCGAGGAGCGAAATAGGGGTGCTGGGTGGGTAAGAAAGTAAAAACAGCCATTGCAAACTAATATTAAGGTCACAACTAAGACCTCTGGCACTACGGTCGAATTTCTATTTTTTTTTCACTTTTAGGGCAAGGAAAATCTTCGAAAATAACAGTACCACGATTTTTATTTTGAATTTTGCATTTATTTTGCATTTATAATCCAAAAATCATTGCGTCAATCCCTGTGGACTGGACAGGATATGTGAAAGCACTGAAAGCGGATATATCGCCCAGTCCGCCTCTGTAAGCCTCGAACACAGAATACAATACTTGGCAATTATCCTGAAGTGGTGTATCCGGGATCGCGGCATCTAATCGGTGCCTCTTGACAGGACCGCACTCCCTCCGCACTCTCAAAACCGTTTTTTTACGCCGTTTTGTGGCTTTCCCTTTCATTTGCAAAGCAAATGAATACCTTCCTGGTGTTACTATAGGTATGTTCTCCACCCCTATATGTATAGGTACCATAGTGAAACTGTAGGAGCCGCGGATGTATATAATGACCATTCAGACTAAGAGAAGAACGTCCCGCAGTCTTGATAAAATGAAAATACTACATACGGCCGGTGTTATTGTAGAGAACAGAGACAGGATCCTCAAAAGCAACACCCTCAATAGACAGGACACATTTGAAATATGAATCCAAGAATGCTGGGAATCCTTTGGACTAAGAAGAGGTCGTGACTGAATCTTGTGAACCAGTGACTTTAAAGTAAGGGGAAGCCTATAAATATTCCATGGTGCTTCTAAGAACAAAAGGGAAGGAATGATAGCGAGAATTTGAGGAACATTCCTGACTAGGGCGACATTATAGGCAGCTTCAGCGAGTTATTCAGACTGAGAGAAGAACGTCCAGTCTTCTGACGCGATCCCCAACAATAGGGGGCCCTGAGACAGCACAATGAAGAAGAACCCGTCAAGGGTCTTATTACTTATTACTGTTTATAATAATAAAATAATAAATAATTATATCAGGATATCTTACCTTCAAATAACACATATTTAGACACAAAAAACGATGATATAGGTGCGAAAATTATTAATGCACAATAAACGAATATTTTGTTGAAAATGTTAAACTGTGATGCTTCAGACATATTTCCTATTTTTTGTGTTATGTTATTGTCATATAAACTTTTACTGTAACACTGAAATTAGTAAATAACACAGATCTTGAAGCCGAAGTGTACTATAAATTTGGTTTACAATTATTGTAAGATTTTTTTAATTAAAATGCTAATTAACTAACTCGTCTTCTAAAATGTAATCTTTCTTATCTCTTATCTTTCTTACATCTTAATATAACCTATAAAAGTAAATAGAGAAATTGACACACCTTGACAACTTTGACATGACTTGACAGAACAGCAAAACTTTCTCTTTCATTTCTTATTGCAATATTGGCCTCATACAATAAGATTCAGCCAGTCGAACATTACCAGTTCCGAGTCCAGTCACTAGGTGTCGTGTGTCACTACTCAGTCATAGGGAACCTGCATTACCGACACTAACGCTTACTAGGGTAGTGCATTCACTCGTTGACGTTTACTTAACACGGTTATGTTTGAACAGATGGATGTCATATTTTTGACACATTTGGTCACAAGCGTAGGTATCAAATGGATAAAAGCGAAGTTTGAAAAATGAAACAAAATAATAACACGAATAGAAATCGAGAATCCACTTTCAGTGGACATTAAAGACATATTACAGGTTTATGGGATCTACGAAGCTGTAGACTTTAGTATTGGGTATTATTTTTAACTCGATATCTAATGTAGTAACTGGGAAAAAGCGTCTTGGTAGACACTCAAATGGTAGTGTGATCTTAGTACCCATACTGATCCTTAAAAATAAGATTCATCAAGCAAGATTTAATAAAACGTACCTGACAAACTTCCAGGAATACGGAAATCCTGAGCTCCGTATATTTTCTGCAATCATAACTAACTACTGTCTGCTGATGGGGCTGGGTGCATTTTTTTGTCCCAGTAACAAGTCCCAGTAACAGGTAAGTATTAATAGAGGACTATATATAATGAGCTTAAAATATTAAGAAAGTTAGTTTTAGGCAACGCGAACAAGCAATAAGCCCTCTTTTTATTGTGAAAACATCCTCTTATGCAGCAAAAGTTTACCTTTTTTTATTAAAAAACTTAATAACAAATTATGTGAATTTTTAGACAGTTGTACGTTCATGGAAAATCTGACGTTTATGATGTCAAATTTAACATTCCCAACTTTTTTCCCAACTTTTTGTGAGAATGAGAATACGCTATACCCTAGTAAATCGGTAATACAGGTTCCCTACTCAGTCAGTTACTCACTCACTGAGGGACACTGCTTCCAGAACTTTTTTTTTGTATTTCAATATGTAGTTGTTTTAATTGTTGAATTTCTGTCTTATTAAATTGGAAATCGGGTTCTTTAATGAAATTATTATTTATAAAAAGATTTTTATAAAAAACGAAACTTTTCAGGGCCGATTGGTCCCTTGTTCACTCGTAATGTAAAAAAGTAAGTAAAAATGCAAGTTAGAGGTTTTTATCAGGATACAAAGAAACAAGGTATGTCAGCGCGCAGCCTGTGACGTCAGTCAGGTAATAGCTACATGCTACTCATGCGACTCGACAGTTATAAATAATGACGTATAGTCGCGATTTAGTAGCTTATTTTAACGTTGCATGAATTTTAATTATTAGTTTAACTTCAGTACCTGACTATCTGACGGCAAAAATGGTTTGTTATGTCTAAGTGCTGGTGAGAAGAGAATCATGCAAGAAAAACGAAAGGCAAAGAGATATATTTTTTTATTCGTTTGCTAGCACAGGCAAACATAAATTATTTGTATCGTATCACAGTAAGCACCAGCACTTTTCATTACACCCCACAAATGTTGACTTCCGCCTTCAAAAATATTTTCAATTCTTCCGTTAGCGATCGGATGGCAATCACCATAGTGACGTCATGCGCGAGTTTTCAGTCTCAAGCTGATATACATATTTAGTGTAGTGTAGTTGTATCATGGTTTTTATGTTAACAAATAAATTACCATCACTATTTTGCAACAGACTGCTTTGGTGGATATGTTATGTAGTGTGGGGGAATCTATAATATCAAATACACTAGATAATAATACGTGCAGCTTCCACTGAAAATTGTCACCGGAAGTTACTGTCGCCCAAGCGGCTCGATATCTAACTAGCGTTGATTTGAAATGTCAATTTAATTGAACGAAACGTCAATCTGACGTTTACTTTGCTTATGATTTATAAACTTTTTGACTAGTAGTTTATTCTAATTCTAATTACAAAACGTTAAGTGTTGCGAATAATTGCGTAAAGCCAAGACAAGATAGATGTATTGGCCTATTGTCATCGGAAGACCTAAATAATTACTTAATGGTTTTGGTTAAATATGTACAAACGCGATACTTTGCTGAAAGAACTGTTTCAACAGAACATTGCAGCAGTGGGTACGTTCACCTGACGTCAACTGTTGAATAGCAGCGCAAAACGGTTGAGTGTAAGTTGTTTCAACATGTTGGCAATAGTCTGAACGCATTGTTGACATCGAGAGATATGTGACATGTTTCTGGATACGATTCAAGTTCATAGAAGTAATTATCAGCATTTATTTGTCGCTGATTATATCAGGAGCATTCTTACTTGCAACTTTTACTTCCCACTTGGCGCATGTCCGCAACATACACGTTGACTGTGCTGAGCGTGAAATATTTACGCTCACAAAAATACTCAACAGTTGAACAACGGTTGTAAGTGAGCGGTATGTCTGAACGCAAGCGCTACCTCAACAACTCAACGGTTGACGTCAGGTGAACGTACCCAATGTAATGTGGCTCCGTCAATTCGAAATTTGAACCCTTTCTTAGATGAAAAAGTTTTGATTCGCGTTGGAGGAAGGTTGGTGAATTCTGAATTTGATATGGATAAACATCATCCAATTCTGTTACCGGCAAAAAATTGGTTAACACATTCACTGCCGGGACCGTCCCAAAGGCCAAAGGCGGTCAACCGACTTATTAATGTATTTGATAATATGCAGTAGACAATTTGACGCATGCGCGTATGTGCTGCGATGTGCGAAGGTCAAAGTGTCGTTTCTATGCAACAAAAAGTGAAGAGAAAACTGATCCAACTTCTAGTATTGGATTGGGACGATTTAATAAAATCCATTTTTTGTGATTTGATTGATCAATTACCGGTTTGACAATAATTTCAAGAATTCAATCGACTGTTTGTTTACAAAGTGATTCTGATTAGTTCTGCGGAACGCAGCAGGACTTGGGTAATTCCAATGCAGTTCATGCGCACGCGTAATAAAAAGTGACTTGACTTTGACAGTTGAAAAATAAGAAAAGAAGAGTTAAAAAAAAATTGCGAATATTTTCCTTTCAATCGGAGCTACTTCCGAGCTGAGGTTATATGGCTGCATTTTAGCAAATTTTCATACATAGAATTATGACGTGAGTTATTTTAATAATCTTCCATATAAATAATTTATAAAATAAGGAAACATTTATATTAATTAATGTTTTTGCAAGGCACGTAAATATTTTTTGTGTTTTTGCAGCTCGAAAGTATCCAGAGACACTCTTTATGAGTGCGTCAATGCGGTGTTGGACAAATCGAAAGAGAAGCAGAGGAAATTTTTGGAAACGGTGGAAATCCAAATCGGACTGAAGAACTATGATCCTCAGAAAGACAAACGTTTCAGCGGCACCGTAAAGTAAGTGAAGTGATTAATTTTGCTTCTTGTAAATAGGTAACAATAATTAGATGGTTATGTTTGTTGGGTTGTTCTTATTAGTTGTAGAGGTAATGGACCATCCAATGGGGGCACATTGTTGTCCTTTTTGATAAATTATTAAATGCCCATGTCACTTTTTATTTTAACTGAAGTCGCACAAAGCAAGCTGGATTCAAAAACACTGGAGTCGTTGTCATTTATTATCGAGTTTATTATGCATGGGGGCTGCAAGTTATCGTAAAGTCAGGCCAGGGAACAGGTATAGTAATAATGGTGCGCAGTAGATTTTATGATCCAGGTACAGTGTGCTTAGTATGGGCCCTTTTACTGGTTTACGTGCTTACCTGGTCACAAAATTTATTGCGCACTTGTTTTACTATAGGTACCTGTTCACTGGCCTGCCTTTAGTCAAAGTGAAAATTTATATTGTTATAATAAGGGGTTGTACTTTTTGTTTATTTATTTTAGTGACATTGTAGAATTTCATTGACTTCAAAGCCCCCCTAACATTTTAATTAGAACCTCTTTAATTTTTCCCAAACCCTGGCTAAGTTACATTTTATTTGGCTCATAAGCTAGATGAAAGATACAAATTAAATATTTTAGCACCATCAAGCCACAAAATATTACAACCATTAATATTTTGAATAGTAAAATGGTGCAAAATTATAAGCAAGATTCCATGCCGATCTCAGAAATTTTGATTTTGGTTTTTAACTTTGCTAACAGTACTTTCATAAAGAAAAAGGAATGCCTTTCGGCATATTTTGTGAACTGCCTTTGTAATATTTCACACAGCTTTTCGATATTTTGAGTATTATGGATTCATTTTTTCTTAACAAAAACACTTTGCCCCTTTTCGCTTTGCTCCTTATCACTTTGCATTTTTCGAAAATGTAAAGCAGAGACAAATTAAGTTGACTGATTGTGGAAAGCAAAATTTTCTGCTTTGTAAAGAATTGAAAAAAGAAAAGTACAAAGTTGTTTTGTTGAGTAAGGAATTTACCCTAGTACACACTAAATGAGGATTTTTCATAATAAGTGTTTTATTTTTTGTTGATCCTAATATCTAATTGCGTTGCTAAATAAAGTGTGGTAACACTAACACTGAATTTTCAACTTCATTGTTGAAGCTCGATTTTTTATTATTAATTATTTTCATTGTAACAGATTGAAGCACATACCGAGACCTAAAATGCAAGTATGCGTTTTGGGAGATCAGCAGCATTGCGACGAGGCGAAGGCTCAGAGCGTTCCGTTCATGGATGTTGAGGCCTTGAAAAAACTCAACAAGAACAAGAAATTGGTGAAAAAGCTAGCAAAGAAGTACGATGCCTTCCTTGCTTCAGAAGCTTTAATCAAACAGATTCCTCGTCTTCTGGGACCCGGTTTGAACAAAGCGGGCAAGTTTCCCGGTCTTCTGTCTCATCAGGAATCCATGAATCAGAAGATTGATGAGGTCAAAGCCACCATCAAGTTTCAGATGAAAAAGGTGTGTGTTTCTTATTGGTGCATAAACCTTTTTAACTTTTTTGTTACGCACTATCAATCCAATAGAACATTATTATTTTAATGTTTTGTTCGCTTAAGGGTGCAATATAAATTGCAAATATAACTGCCAATTTAGGTAAATACCGATTTTGGTTTTAATTTTGCAAACATTTCTTTATTAAAATTTGATCCTACATTGATACTTGCAGTTCTAAGCGATATGATCTATTTAATTGAATTTTTCAATTTTTCAGGTACTTTGTCTGAGTGTAGCAGTAGGTCATGTCGGCATGACTCCCGATGAACTGGTGCAGAACGTTCACTTGGCAATTAATTTCTTGGTTTCGCTGCTGAAGAAGCACTGGCAGAACGTTAGGTCTTTGCATATTAAGTCAACGATGGGACCTCCACAAAGACTCTATTAATTGTTATTTTAACTTGAAAATTACACCTTTCTAGTATATTTTGTGTTCTTTTAATTTAACTCTAACCTACTATTATAAGTGATAAAAACACATCAACCTTGATCAACAAGAGTTGCACAATAATTATTGTTTTTTGTTTTCTAATGCAGTGACAAAGAAAGAGGAGGGTTTTCAATTTTTAAGCTCACCTTCCATTTGATTTTAGATTATTTTACTCAAGGACTATGAAAAATGTTCGTATCAAATTTTTTATATTATACATACCAGATTAGCGTGTTAATTTTTTTCATATAAAAAATCTAAATACATATCTGAAAAACCATAACACTGTCGAATCCTAGAAATACAAACGCCAACCAAACGAGGTTTAAAATGGACATTTTTTTTATTCTGCAAGCTAATTTTAAAGTCTAAATCTAAAAGGTTTCTAATTTGTATTACAAGCTCGACTTCTCTTTAATAAACTTTTGCACTTTAAATACGAAAGGACATTTTGTTTTTTGATGTTTTTTTAATGTAAGGGTGCTATAGCAACTGCAAATACAGGATGTTCGGTAACGAGCCAGCCAAAATCAAACATCATTGTATAACATCGTATTTTAAGCATAAAAAAGCATAACGTTTTTTTAGATCGAGCTTCGTTTGATTAGATCGGCCATGAAAACAACAAATTTTCCAAAACTGAACGGCCTAATTAAATAACACTTACACAACAAACTCGTAACGAAAAGTGAAAAATCACGCACTGTTGACACTTCTGATTAAAGGAGAAGACGCTGTAACAATACATTATTAATTGTAAATTTCAGCTGCCTTGGTTTTACATTTTCGGGATCGTTTCCTAAACGAAGCCCGATCTGAAAAAAACGTTATTCTTTTTTTTATGCTTAAAATACAATTTAATCAATATGTTTCATTTTGGCTGTCCAGTTACCAAACACCCTGTATAACTGCCAATTTTGGTTTAATTTTGCAAACAATTCTGCAGAAAATATACTTACAAAGATCCACAGAAGAAAAAGTCTTCTGAAAGTTTAATTATTATAGTGTTTTCTAATTTGAGGTCAATATTTTAGAGTGTGGTTTTTGGGAGTAATTTCAAGAAAAATTTTTCCCATTAACGTAGTCCTAACTTAACTTAACTTAACTTTTGAACTACAGGTGTTTTTTAAACTTGCATACCAACGAAGATATATTTGAAAAAATAGTTGCCAGTTAAGAGACATTTTTTAGTGAAGACAATTTTCTGAAACTCTATAGTGGCGTTCATGCAAGATTGTTAAGGAAAATCATGATTTTTTTATAATTCAAACAGTAATAAATTTGTTCTTTTCTGTCATATGGCACAAATCACTTCAACAATTGACTGATTCAGGGGTGTTTTCAATCACTATTCAGTGGCGGCTCGTGGGTAACGAAAATGGGAGTGCACATTTCATTTTTGAAATAAAACACTCTCCCCTGTTACTTTTTATAATTTTAACCACTTTGTTTATCATTTTCATGAACACATTTTTTAATATAAGTTTTTATTGTTAAAATCAAAATTTTCTTTATTTTCAAATGCAAGTTTTATATTTGAACTGAAGACGTCTGTCTTTTTTTGAAATGAAGAAGTCATTTTCTTTTCAATTGACAACATTGCGAGAGCGTTAGTCTATTCTGGCTCATCGTACTCCTAAGAAATGTTTTTATCCTCTTCAGTGTCGAGAAACATCTTTCTGCTTCTGCAGTCGTCATTGGAATTGATACAATTGCTTGTAATACTAAACATGTTTCTGAGAAATCTGCTAGTAAATTATTTTCTATCAGAAACTTGAGAAGCTGGACTGCTCGAGAAACTACTCTGATATCCGTTCTTCTATAAATTATTTTCAATTCTGTTTTTACCTAAAAATATGAAGGTGCAAATTGCTGTCTCTAAATGTTGGTTTGGAAAATTCGATGAATATATTTCAAATTTTTCCACTTAAAATAAATTAGCTATCTTCAGATGATCTGTGAATGAAAATCTTCTATTTATTTCTGATATTATGGTGTCGCAGACCTCTTTAGCTTGGACAGTCGTGGAAACATGCATATGAGCTTCTTTCGTCCATTAACTGCAATACATCGTTTAATGGTAACAGAATCGGTGGTCCTTTTTTGCAGCTGTGAATATAAAATGTCAACATGAGGCATTAAACGATGAAACACTGTCAACCAAAAAACAAACTTTGAGTCATTCAATAATCTCAAAAGTGCCCCTGCTTTTGTAATACTATCAAATTGCCTTGAAGTGGACTGAATTATTTCCATACAGTTAATAAGATCTTCTCTGTTTCATATACAGTATCTAGATAGATCTACAATTTTTGTCTGAGGTAATTTTATGATAAAATATACTGTTTTGCTGAAAATCACAAAAAAAAACTTTTTTGACCTTTGATCTTTGGTAAATTTTTTTCCATGTACGGGAACGATGGGGAAGTTTTAATTTTTATTTTTAATCATGTTTTGAACAATTTTACTCATTTTCAGCTTGTTGTAAATGTACCTTCACTCTTATTTTTTGGTCTAATTTGACTGGACTATTTGTTATTATCAAATTTGGTTTAGGACGACCTGCTTTTTTAATTTTAATTTTTTCTTCTAATGATAGGGAAGAAAAAAATTATTGTTTTCAAGTATCTACAATAATATTGATCGGAACTGCAGTCATATCTAACGATGATTTTTTATGAAAGCAATAAAACGTCCATTACTATATTAGTATACTATAGGATTTACCCGCTCGAACTTTCCCTTATAAATCCCAGCAAGAAACTGACTGTGCACGGATAGCTTGTGCACATAGGTCAGCTTAAGAAATCACATTCACTCACGAGTCAGAGGGGGCGGACGGAAACGGCTTCGCACTGACCACTTTGCACTGCACGTGAGGGTGAGGCCTGTCCATAGGAAACCAGTCGAAGTGCCGGAACTGATGGATTCATATTTATTTCATTGTTTTATGACATCAGATTCATCAAAACGGACTGATGCAGTTTAAATAAATAATTTTATACAATAAATACTTTTTTATCTTTCAACAGGATATGTTTGGAGAAAACTTTTAAGACATTTTTACTTTTTTACTTTTTTATTGGGGGTGCACGTGTACATGTGCACTTATTGAAGAGCCACCACTGTCACTATTAACTGCCAACTTGAAAAAATTCTGACCAAATATTCCTGACCATTTACAAATGCCTCATAATTTTCTCAAGCACAGTTGTTGTAACGCGCTTTTGAATGTAATGAAAGTATCTCCTGCATTATCAATATCCTAGAGATCTTATAGCTGATAATTTTCTGGCTTTTTGTTTTTTTAATTTACCAAATTATGTTGACTTTGCATTTTCAAATAGCTCGATATGGTTCTTTAAATTTATTTATATTTAGAAAGCTTCCTGCTTTCCATGAAAAATGGTGGAAAGGTGCTTTGACCACCGTCATTTGATCGTAACAGCTATACAAGTACTACTGACAAGTCGCACAGATTGATGAATCAAGCTGAAATAGAAGTAAACAAAATCTGGATATTGAGAATTTAAAAAAAAATACAAATATTTGTTATAAATATTCATATTTATTATAAAATCGTAACTAATAAATATATACTTTTAATATTTTCATAGTATTTCAATATTTGAAAACACTGCATGCTTTGGTAATCCTGATATTTAAATACTTAACGAGTATAGGTACATACTTACTTATATTTTCAAGACATTATTGTACTTCGTATTATGTTAACTGATACTATACTTCATTTAATAACTAGGAGGAGTAAATTTAAATAAACCGCCAAAAAAAGATGCTTCTCATTGGTCAATTCATAGGCAAAATTACACCCAGCAAAACTTGTACAGGAAATTGAATCTATGCAACGCTCAACACTACATATACGCTTGTTTTTTATTGTTGTGTCATTATTGTTTACAATGTCAGCGTCGAATGTGACACATCAGTTTTATAATCAGTAATTTCCAAAACCCTATAAGTTGTTCTAAATAAGTTCTTTTTGAAGCCCATTCAGTTCTTTTTAGAGAACAGACATCCTTTTGAGAATTTTAAAATTATTTTTGGCTTTCCATTTTCATCCTGCAAACGGTTTCAAGTGCCATTATGGATAATCCTACATCAAGTACAAGTGAGAGGATGTCTCCTCCAAAGAAACGGGAAGAAAAGAGTGTCATCTACTAGAATTTGGAAAAACTACTCTATATGCGTACTTCACCAATAATTGAAGAACATTCCAATCGAACAAGGTGCGGATTTAGACCAAACAGGGACTGCTGTATGTGATAAAGTTAATTTCAACAACACACTTTGAATCTGGTCCTACAAAAACTGAAAAATGCTGTTTATAATACTGTTTGAAAAAATTGACTTATCCACAAATTATACACTGTGTCTCTTGAATTTCTAGACATAGGGAATTCCCATGTTAAAATAAACTATTGGAAATATTGGCTCCCCTAATTATTTTACAGTAAAATGTCAAATGTAAAACTTCTTAAGGAAAAAAAGCTGCTTCTTATGCTACAATCGCATTTTCATTTGGTTCATCCGTTTTCGAGAAACGCAGGAAAAACTTAATGGTTTTTCGTAATTTTTCAAGGTTGCTTTGCTTTTGACAGATAATGCTAAAAATTATTAATTGTCAATAACTGATTGTTCAAAAGTAATTTATTCATCATTAAAACTTTAAGTGGCAAAGTATTACTTTTTAAAGAAAGACTTGCAAAGACTTGTTTATAAAAATGAATTATTACCTACACCATTGAAGAGAAAATAAAATTTATTGAATGGCATTACTCTGGCAATTCACTTAGAAATATTAGAGATTTGTTATTACAGTAGAACCTCAATTATCCGGGCCAGCTGGGACCGAGCCTTCGCCGGATAATCGAAAACACGGATAATCCAAAGACCTAATTTTTATATGTATTTTTAATAATTTATTCAGAAAAACCCTGCGTGTGCCAAGCGAAGAAAAGAAACGTGATACTATACATAATATGTACAATGTACATTGTACATGTAACAAAAAATAACAGTTTTAATATTTATTGTACACAATGTATTCTAAAATCGATCTAGAACAATACATATTATTGTATCATGTAAAAAATCACTAATTTTTGTTTGTTTTTGGGCTTTTCAGAAATAGCTTTTGCACTATCAGCTTTAGCAACAAAGCTCTGTAATTCGGCTTTCTTCTTCACAATGTCACGAACCGTTTGTTTTCCAATGTTATATGCTTTAGCCAACACAGCAACACTAATGCTATTTTCAAATTGTTTTAAAATTTTCATTTTTTGTTCAATAGTCAAAATATTGCGTTTACGCTTTTCATTACCACCGGTGCGCTGCATTTTGTACGTCTGTTTACGTGTAACGAACGAGTTGGTCGGCAGTTGGTGAAAAATACAAGTAAACACACAAATAGGGGATTCCCCGAGATGAACGTCGGCGCGGTACATTCAGCGTTCATGCGCCAACCTCTGGCCGTCAGCCACGGATAATCCGCGCACGAATGATCAATTTAAAACGCCGCACGGAAAATACGCCGCCCGGATAAAGCGCGCACGGATAATCGGGGTTCTACTGTATCTTATTAGCATTATCTGTCAAAAGCAAAGCAACCTTGAAAAACTACGAAAAACCGTTCAGTTTTTCCTGATTTTCTCGAAACCGGATGAACCAAATGAAAATCCAATTATAGCATAAGAAGCAGCTTTTTTTCCTTAAGAAGTTTTACATTTGACATTTTACTGTAAAATAATTAGGGGAGCCAATATTTACAATAGTTTATTTTAACATGGGAATTCCCTATGTCCAGAAATTCAAGAGACACGGTGTATATTATTAAATGTAAAATAAAAACTTTATCTACGATGTTATGTGTTATATAATACATACATAAAATATATTTATATGATGTTACATTAAATTTGTCACATAAGTATTGCCTAAAATAAAGTACTTTCAATCAATTTAATATGAATGTTAATAATTATTATCCTTAATATTCTTCGAAATATCTATAAATTATTCAATTTCATTCTATTTATATTCAGAAAATCATTCAGCACTATAATACTGATATATTATGCAAATCACAATGATTTGTGATACTGCTGTAGAGTCTGTCCTGAAAAGTAGACTTCCTACGCCGAAAACAAGTCCTATCTTCCTTATTAATAATTATTGTTTCAATTCAAATTTGCCGCCAAAAAAAATCTGGTGATTTAATCTGGTGACTTTTAGTGGTGTAAGTGATACTTTGCAGTTTACTCCTCCTAGTTATTAAATGAGATATAGGTAATGTAAATACTTGAAGGGTAAAGAGAAAGAAAGATAATAATAAACAGCATAAACTTAAATGTTAGTAAATTAACTCGAAAAAGAACTGGCATGTTCACCCGAACCGGAAACATTGGAATTCAAGGGACATACTAAATCCCCGTAATCCGCTTCGTCTTTCACTTTCTTCCTTTTCAAGGAAAATTGAGGTTTCTTTGGTAGCTGCAAAAATCACATAACATTAAGATAATTTAAAAGTTCTTGTGGTATAAATATAAGGAACCATGACCTTTTTTATATGACTTATGCCCGTATTCATCAAACTTCAAAATATAACTCTGGGGTCAAATTTTGAATTTTCTGACAGCTGATTGGTCAAATGCTCAATCCCTACGAACGCTACGAATTTTGAACCAATGACATGTTCCAAAATATAACCCCAGGGGTTATATTTATTGATGAATACCGGCCTTATGTCCGTATTCATCAAACTTCAAAATATAACTCTGGGGTTATATTTTGAATTTTCTGACAGCTGATTGGTCTAATGCTCAAAGCCTACGAACGCTACGAATTTTAAACCAATGACATGCTCCAAAATTTAACCCCAGGGGTTATATTTATTGATGAATACGGGCCTTAGTGCCCTTTCATTATAAATTTTAGTCACTTTAAACTATTAAAAAAATTATTGTAACCAAGGTGAAATGTGACGTTAAATTTTAAGGCGACTTTAATTTTATTATGAAATTAGGCTGAAGTCTAATTTCACCTTGGTTTTGATTGATTTTAACGATAGTTTCAAAGTGACTTTAAACTTTATTATGAAACCAGCCATTAGCTTGTCGAGATATGATTTTTTTATGTGAAGATAGTCAGGATTGTCATGTCTCAAGTTTCAAGATAGTAAAGCAATTTTATTGATATTTAGTGAAGTGGGAGCAGAGAAAATTGCTTGTTGACTGGTTTTAAAGTTATGAATTTATAATCACATGAATACATATCCCCTCATGTGAAAATTTCTGGTGCAAACATGAAACATCCAATAATTAGAAGTCAGGTAAGGGCATTTAAAGCACCATTCTTTATGCACCTGCTTAAATATTTCATCTTTATTACCAACAAGTCAACAAGTATTTTATAATGGTAATATTTCCAGGACCACCAACTGTTTTATAATCAGCAATATCCTCTGCTGGGAGGACTATACCGTATTTTAGCTCCCATAACCTTTGATATTAGAGGATAACATTACATTACAATAAAATTCTAAAAATACACTACTTTTGTGAATTATATAACTGGTCACCAGAATATTAATTCATCTCTTCTCAGCATCCACTTCCCATGCAAAATTATTTCATTAAAAATAAAAATTACCTTCAGTTTCAAAGTAGGGGTCAAAGGGGTGAATCCAACGATCGCTTCTGCTTCTCTTTTCCCGTGAATTATTTCCAAACCTAACAATTCCTTGAAATGGTTACTCAGATGTCTTCTTAAAAGGGTCTTCCCCGGCGGTATAGACAGGAGGGATGCCAACAATTCTGCTGTAAATTTAATTTCGTACACCATCAAACCTCCATGGACACCTGCACCGCGGAGATTTGGTGTGTATTCCGCCAAATCAATTGCTTTCAACCATTCCATGACCCTACAAAAAAAGTAAATTTGTATTAAAAAAATTAATTTATATAAAAAAAAACAATTCCCAAACAATCCTCTTGGAAATTAAATTACAGAAATTATACACCTCAGTTACTGGTGTCAAATTTTGACTGCCAGATAGTTTTTATAAAAGAATCTATTTGGAGGGGTGTATTTTATATAAAAGAGATTTGCCTGCTCTTAATTTCAAAATGCAGTTTTAACAAATAGTATTAAACACACCTATGTGATGTCCAGACAGAAATCTGTTTCGGAGTTGGTGCTGAAGAATCATCCGGAAACGACCTCCTTTGTAAACAATCAGGCTCGTAATCATTCTCCCTGAGAACCTGAATGCCCCTCTTAATGCTAACTACGTGTAGCATGGAAGTAACGTGAAGCAATGTCAAATCTTCCATGGTCAGTCTATGAAGTACTCTGCCGTCCACTCTATTTACAAGAAAGCCGTCTTTGTACTGAGGCAATCCTATGTCGTCCAGCCAACGTAAAACCCAAACAGTGTCCAATTTCCCGGCTTTCGACAGGAAAGGATCACTCGATCCGTTCTCCTCCGTGTCTATCAGCGCCAAAGTGAGCTTCTTCGTATGTAGCGGACTTTTAATGTTCAGTTCTTTCTCTAATTCTAGCGAAGTTGCCTCGCGCAACTGCTGTCCATTTTTTACCCACTTTTTCGCCGATGCGACGTACTGCTCGAGACCTAAATCTTGCAACCAATCACAGATGCTGTCCGTTTCCCATTCCACAAACGGTACATTCAACCTGAAATATACACAATAGGTAGCTTGAAAAAATAAAGAGAAAGTCTAATAGCTTACGGAAGACTCAATTGAGGTTCACTATTACAACCGAGCCTGGGACTGGCGGTAGCTCGGATTCCTCCTCTCTGAAAATCTTTCGCTCCGGGAAAATCTTCCAAGTTCCCGGAATTAGATCTCTTCATCCGACAAAGGATTCCCTTTATACCTTTACTTTTAAGGCAGCTTGGTGAGTCTTCTTTTAAATCACATTCACCTTCAATCATCAAAAATAGATTTTAAAAAAAACAGAAAAGTTTAACGGTTCGTTAACTTTTAAAGGAGCCTAGATTAAAAACAGCCGGTTACAAGAATTTAAGTACGTAACTTACTTTTTCTTGACTCGTTTGAGATGTTTGCATTTGCGTCTCGAACTCCAGAGGGACTGGCATTCAAATATTGTTGGCGGGGTAAGCTGCCGTAATAAACATCCACAAGTCGGCGATTTGATGAAGACTACCAAAAAAAAATATATTTTTCATACAATCATTTAAATCAAAGATGTGAAAATAAAACTTTCACCTTTTACCAAAAATGTGTAAGATATAAGAGATATAAAAAATTGTACCTGAGGGTTACCACGATCATCTGTGTATGATATGTTTCTCTGGTGCGGTTCTTTTGTTGCTTTGAGCGCTTTTATCACTTCGGCATTTTGAGCGAGTCTAACCTGTTTAAGTTCTATGATTTCTTTCTCTAAAGCTGCCTGGTGAAGCTTCATTTCACTTATTATTGATAACAATTCCAATTTTTGAGTTTCCAGGGATGATCTTGACAAAACTTCCTTTAGTAATGTAAAAAAAAAAGATTAAAATAATTATTATTAATTGATATGGTGTCGTCTCTCTACAAGTTTGATGTGACTATTGACAGTATAAAAAACAATAATTCAATTAAATTTTTCTGTAAAAATTTTAGTAGTTTTAGTACGAGAAGCAATAAAACACAGCTGTCTGTATTATAAAAGAACCCAGTCAAGGGTTTCACTTTTAACTTTCTTTTTTTCCAGCCCTTACTTTTAGGTACAACGTCCATGACTATGAAATGAGTAAAATGATTAAACCAGCAGCGAGCCCTTCTTCAAAGGCACTTACTCAAAACTACACTACATATGATAATTTCAGATTTGATAATGTGCAATGTTGCCAAATCTACCGTTTTCTGATGTTATTAGTCATTGTGGTTTTTTAAACATGACACCATGTCTGTAATTTTTTTTCATTTTTGAGAACTACCATTCAATACAAAGTTAAATATATTTAACAAATAATGCAATTAACTAAACGTATCAAAGTGTTATATTTTGATTTAAAAAACCACAGAAATTCAGAAAAAAAGTAAATCTGGCAACATTCCACATAATTATCAATCAGACCTGAAATCTTCATACCCCAAACAGCTGTGTTATTACCAAAGTATTATATTTAAAAAAATCAGTGACTAATAATATCAGAAAAACTGCAAATCTGGCAACATTGCACATAATTACCAATCAGACCTGAAATCTTTATAGCCTAAAACAGCTGAATCCCAAGTTTTGAATATTTCCGAACACCCATTTGACAAAAATTAGGCATTTCCAGACTTTTCTGCAATAATCCCAATGGACTTCTTTTTAAATGATTAAAATTCTAGTTTGACTTGTGAATGCGAGATTTACATAGGGTCCAAGTAGTGGGGGATTCCCCTAGTTTTAAAGAGATTTGAGGGTTCCCCCAACTTCATGGAGCGAGCCTCCATTTATTTGGAAACTACCCAGTTGCCTAGGATACTACAGTTTCCTAGGAAACTATACAGCTTTTGAGTGGCTTGGATCCTAGTTAGTATTTCCTGTAGCGTTTTCCCTGTTACCTTTCCTATGAAACAGGGTGTAAAACAACAAATTCAGTTCCTTTCCTTAATGTTCTTTTTGGGAAATTCTGGGCTCTTTTTTTGTGAAATTACCCATTCATTTTGCGGTTGAAAGAGTCAGGATTAGTAATTAAATTGTTTTTTTTTTAATTAGTTTCTTGATATGATAGCGTTTATCAAGCAGACCATCAGAGGCTGACTCTGACAAAAAAAAAGTTTGTGTGTAAATAAATAAAAATTTGGGTCGAATGTGTATAAAAATTTATTAACAAGTAGCTCGTCTACCGGTTTTGGGTTTTAACCCATCATCAGGATGGTTGTCAGCTTCATAGTCTCGATTCATAGTCCTGACAAGCGGACAGCCGCCCTGATGATGGGTTACAACCCGAAACCGGTAGACAAGCTACTTTTTAATAAATTTTTATACTCATTCGACTCAAATCGTTGTTTCATTAACAAGTTGAGTATACCATGGTCGATCCAACTATAATTATAAGTAATTTATTGATAAATAATTGACTCGCTGAGTCTGGGATTACTTTATAACTGGGTTTTGCTAGCAATAATAAATGTTGTGCTGCAAGTCAATGGGAGTCGTCCATTTATTAAATAAATAAATAAACTCACTCATATCTGAGTAAGGGACAGCCATTTTTACCACAATTAACAATTAAAACTATCTTACGATAATCATTATTAGTTAAAAAAAACTAAGCTCTTTAACGAATTAGCAAATTTAATTAAATAAAAATTTACTGAAATCTTACCCTCTGTAACTTATTTTCAGTTTCCAATAGAAGCTGCTGCTTGTCTTGCAACTGCTTCTCTAAGCCAGAAATCTTATTTGATTGAGCATCAATTTGTTCGCTAAGGATTTGTACTTGTAAATGAAGATTGTCTTTTTCAGTCTGAATTTTTATCAATTTTTCGTCGTAATCTGTAGACTGCAAAAATATACAAACTTCATCAGTAATTAATCAATCAAGAGAAAAACAAACAAACATAGTGAACATGAAAAGCTGAGAAAGAAAATAACAAGCAAACGATTATTATAGTTTCATTAAAAATAATAAAAATAAGTGTGAATTTCTTCCGATATCTATGTGGTAGTCCTTCTTTGTATCACTTGCAAAAAGTTAGGTGATTTCTTGTTAAATGAAGACTTCAAAGTTATATTTGAAGGTCGATTATGAAGATACATTGTATGAGAATCGAACTTGTCACAAATAAAACTCATTTCATAATATTATACAAAGAAAAATAATCAAGACTGGGTAGTGGTCAACATTTTTATGATCTTACAAAACCACCATACAGGTTTAGAACTGTACAAAAGGGTTAATTTTTTCTTACCCCAACTATACTTTATTTTATTAAATTTACAAGAAAAAATCCTGCATTGACAACAAATAATTGGACAACTGACAGTAGACTGAGTGCTTCATTTCAATTAAACATTTAGAAATCACCAGATTTTGCTGATACGGAATGTACGTTTTGAGATATAATACCGGCACTAGCACATAGATATTACAGAAGAAATTACGGTGATGCTCGGCTACATGGCTTCTGCTTTGACCAGACTTCATTTATTATCCGACATACCTCATTTTCCTTCAAAGTTATTTAAATATAGACTCTTCTGTCTAGCGAACCTATTCTACTCTCTTTTATCCTGCATTAGAGCAATTTAAACAGTTTCTATACTTTGTTCTGTTTGTTATGAAGATCAATCTGCATCTCTATCGCAATATATTTATTTCTTTTAAATAAGTAGGTAATATTATTATATTATACGATTTTCTGTAATCTGGATATTAATTATAATTACCAGAGCCAACTTACCGAATGCAACCATTGCATTATGGGCTTCACAACCGAAGGATCGGGCATGGGTTGCATATGACAGCTGTGAATTGCCATTACAAGATTATGTGCAGCGTCATTAACTCCGACCGACCCATATTCAGGGGAATGTGATAATGAACTTCCACTACCTGAAACACATCAAGTCTGATTATTATCCTAAAGAAGGGCAGCCCGGTCATTTAATGTTATAGCGTGTTGTGGATACATTGGGTTGTGTATTTATTTATATGGGTGGGTTTGGAGTTCTACTACATTGTCTTTATTTAGAACTGATGCTGCAATTTGCTGTTGTTTTCTCGTAATTATCAATTTGATTTATTTTGCATTGTGAGTAGTGACATGGGGATACTAATTTTTGATACTAATAATGCAAAAAATTGATAAAAGGAATATAGTGTAACCCCTGAACTGGACCGACCTGAAATAATTCCATCCATCTGTAGCAAGGCTTGTTCTAAAAGTTTGCTAGCCTCATTTTGCGAAGTAATGGAAGAATTGCTATCACTTTTTTGCTGATTTTTGCCCATGATGCTTCTATCTATTATTGTTCACTCTAAAAAGCACTGTGTACACTTACTCAACGCTAACTAACGATGCCAACAGGCTTAAGAAAACTAAAGTAAATAATAAGATTTCAGCTTTCAAGTTCAATGCATACCTAATTATTATTCTAATTTCTAAAATCTAAAATTTCGGTTCATTCTTCATTCATTTGATTATTAGTTAAATAAAATTAAAAATAAAATAAAATAAATAACATCCACCCTTCTGACTGACTGGCATACGAATGACATTGACAATTGACATTGAAAACGACAGCAATCTTGTCACGTCAACTGGCTAAAGTCCCTAAGGTCGTATTTGAAAAACCTTTAGTAAAAAACATCTGGAAAGACCCTGCAATCGCCAGTTTCAGAGGGGGCTTGGTAATGGCGGTCACAATGCATCCGGTAGTGAGTGTATACTAATATGAAGATACCTATTTATTATAAAAGGTACATTTAAAAAGGAACTAGACGTCTAGGAACACCACTACACACTAACAATAAATTACGATGTGTATTTCAGAAAATATTAATTTACAGATAATGTCAAATGTTCAAAGTGCAAAACATAGAGGATTCAAAATGGCGGTTTTCATCACATTCGCCAATCACCAGCATGGTCAATTGACATTATCATTCCAGAATCCAGATGCTCTTTTATAAGATTAAAAATGCATGTGAACTACTACCTGATTTAGAGCTGAATGAGTGGACTTTACTTTAAAGTCTTGTGACCTTGACTTTAAAACAAACTTAAAACAGGGTGAGAGGAATAAAAAAACGCTTACAGGGCTATTTGTAGACCTTACGCCAAGAAAAATTTCAAATATGTCTATAATTTTGTAAACTAAATTTGAAATCTACGCTGAACATCTGAATTCTGAATATAGCCCGTGGTTGCGTTCAAAGTCGTCAGCTGCTGAGCTGACAGCAAAGCCGCTGGCTTGACAGCCGCTTTGCTGCTGTCAATTGAAACAGTCATTATATAATTCTGTCAATTATTGTCGAAACAAAATAATGTTTCACTTTGAGAAATTCAGCAATAAACAAAAAAATTTGTATCAATCTTATTATAAATAGGTAGAAGTAGAATATGTGTGTATAATAACAACCCTTATTTTTACAACCATTAAAAAAAAAGACAGCGACAGCAATAGCGCTGCTTCGAAAAAGCGTAGATTTCAATAGCTGGATGATCTTGGAGTAGCTGGCAGCACTTATCATAACAGCGTGACGTTCAGTAATGTTTACTTCAAGTTTGCTATCAGAAGCTAACGCGACATTGGATGAAAAACGCAACCCATGGTTGCGCTCAAAATCGACAGCTGCGCTGGCAGCAAATCGGAAGTAACAGAATTTTTTGCTGTCGCCGTCAACTTTTTTTAATGAGGGTCGTTAATATAATCAAATACGATAAACTACATATAACGATGATGCACTGCATTGCATTGTGTTGATTTAGAACAACTGCAGCAGCGCCGCCAAGCGTAAAATAATGCAACTATAAGCTAGATTAAATCAAAGAGAGTTTTAAATATTCCCTATCATTAAAAACAAAACTAGCAAGGTTAATTATGAAATGAAAACATGAAATTAGTATTATGAATTAATAAAACAATAAATAGCAAATTCTGCAATATGTTTGTTGACAATAAATCAATAATAAGTGACTCCCCTTGACCCTTTTTATTTTTTTCTTAGGTTAGTTAATTCTGTTTGTAAAGTTGTAACTTATGCCATTTTGTATTTGTAACTTATGTCAAATAAAAAATTTTAATAAATAAAATAATTAAATTAAATTACAATGATCTAACTGCAATAATAAAAACGTGGATTTTACAAAGGCTTTCCAGCTTCCTGATGCATAGGTTTTTCAAGAACCCCCACTTATTGAAGAAGTTCAAATCGATACACACGCCAAAATATGTCACCGCCATCAAAAAATTCATTCTGAAGAAGTTTCTTGCGCTCGTTTATTTTCTCGATCAGGCAAAAGCGAAGAAACTCATAAGTCACGATCCTTGCCTCTTCTGCAAGAACGCCCATTTTTTTTATTCAAAACAAAAAAAAACTAATAATTTTATTTTTATTTATTTTATTTTTATTTTTTTTTATAATAATAATAATTCCACTTTTATTCAAAACAATAAAAACAAGACAACAATAAAAAAAAAAACGTAGTCAATAGTCGGCAGCAGTGTTGGAGAGATAGTCCCTCCTGCCGATGTTAGAGGCCTGCTTGTTCTGAAGAGCTTCCAGCTTGGGACAGTCGGTGATCCTGTGACCCAGACCTCCGCAATAACTGCAACCTCTTTCATCTCCCAGGTGAAGGTATTTCTCGCTGTCCGAGCAGAGCTCGGCCAGGAAGGGAGGCACCCGTTGGTTCGCCTCCAGCAGCAGGTGCTTCAAATCGAGCAGGACCGACTCTTCGGTGGCCTTATTGATGAACGTCGTGGCCAAGCCCGTGTTGCCCGA
Source organism: Malachius bipustulatus (assembly GCA_910589415.1). Taxonomy (NCBI): domain Eukaryota; kingdom Metazoa; phylum Arthropoda; class Insecta; order Coleoptera; family Melyridae; genus Malachius; species Malachius bipustulatus. The sequence goes on along the minus strand of OU342634.1, from coordinate 34,484,794 downwards.
GCGTCCCGTACGTCCGATCCTGTGCACGTAGTTCTCCACATCGTCGGGCATGTCGTAGTTGATGACGTGTTGGATGTCTGGGAAGTCCAGTCCCTTGCTGGCAACGTCCGTCGCCACCAGAACGTCCTTCTCGCGTCGCCTGTACGCCTCCACCGATCTCGATCTCTCCTCCTGATCTTTGCCCCCGTGAATGGCGACCGCCTCCACCCCCTTCAGCAGCAGGTACTCGTGGATGGCGTCCACGTCTTGTTTTTTCTCGGCGAAAATCAGAACCGGCGGCGCTGTCTTTTGTAGGCACTCCAATAAATAGACGATCTTCGCCTCGGCCTTGACGTACTCCACTTCCTGGACGACATTCATGGACGCCGCCCCCGCCCTGCCCACGTTTATTGTAACCGGTTTCACGAGAGCGGACCTGGCAAAGTTCTGGATCTTTTTGGGCATCGTGGCTGAGAACAGAAGCGTCTGACGTTGTCCCTTAAAATATGAAAAAATGGTCCGCACGTCTTCTTCAAAGCCCAAATCGATCATCCGGTCTGCTTCGTCCATGCACAAATACCGACAAACGGATAATTTCACGATTTTCTTCTCCAACATGTCCATCAGTCTTCCGGGCGTTGCCACCATAATATGCACCCCTTTTCTGATCACTTCAACCGCCTCGGAGACGGGCACACCGCCGATGCAAAGGCAAGTTCTCAGCTCGGGCATCTGGTGCCGACTGAGGCATTGGCAGAAGTACTGGACGATGTCGTGAGTCTGTTTGGCGAGCTCCCGGGACGGGCATATCACCAGCCCGTACGGTCCTTCGCCCTTGATGAAAGGCATCCGCATCTCCTGTTCGATGCAGAACATCACCAACGGCAGAACGAACACCAGGGTCTTCCCGGAACCGGTGAACGCTATTCCTATCATGTCTCTGCCCGATAATACTGTCGGTATCCCTTGTATCTGAATCGGAGTGGGTTTCTTGATGAACTTCTCCTTGAGTCCCTTCAGTATTCCGTCGTGCAGCTTCATCTCCCTGAACGATTTCAAGGGCGGCGGAATCTCCTCGCCCTCGACCAGTATCCTCAGCTCCTCCCTGATCTTCTCGTGCCTGGACTGGGGCATCTGCAAGACGTACCTCGGCGGACGCCAACTGGTCTTAATCGGATCGCTGTACTGTATCCCTTTGGCCAACTCGGATACGCCCATAAGAGCCTTCTTCTCTGCCACGATTTCGAGGATTTCCTCTTCTTTTTTCAATTGCCTCTCGACCGCGCTCACTTTCTTCGCTTCCGCTAATTTCTTCAGCTCGGTGTGCTGGTCCAGTAGGGAGATGTTGTTCTTTCTCCCCCATAACGATTCCTCTTCGTCGTCCTCGTTAGTTTCATTCTCGCTGGACGATTTCGTTTTCGCTAGTTCCGCTTCTTTTATTTGTCCGAGACGTCCCAATTTCAGTAGTTTTTGCTGCTTTTTGATTTTCAGCGGCACGTAAGGCACGTAGCTTTCGTCGTCCGATTCTTCTGAGCTCTTTTCCTCTCCGCGCCGGTACCTCTTTATCGCCGGTTCACCGTCCATCATATAAATAAACTTTTAACAAACTCAATAATAAAACGAATTAATTTCTCTTCCTCAGACAGAAATATGCAATTATGCATTATAATAGTATAGTACTGTGGTATGTGGTATAGTTTATAGTAGTTATAGATAGGTTATAGTTAGGTTAGGTTGGTACAATTAGTTTCTATGGTAACAAGTGACAAGAAGTAGCAGTAGTGACTACTGATCAGAAATGGGCATGTAAACAATTAATTGTAAACAAATCAATTCTTTACATGTAAACAATTCAATTGTTTACACAGTCCATTTTCATGAAAAGATCGTAAAGAAAGTAAACAATGTAAACAATTAATTTAAATATGAAATAAGGTTAGGAAACCTTAGATTTAAAAATTTATTATCACGTAGGTACTAACTGATCATCCACGTCCACTCATTTTTTTAATAAAGTAATTCATAAATTAAATAATAAAACGATTTACTAGTTTATAATAAAATAATAGTTGGGTTCAGTTGGCTTGACTACAACCTCTTTCTACTTCTTCCGAGACTACTCTTCTTCCTTAGCTTTGCCTATGCGTAGGTACTCAGAGACGTGAAAGTGTAGTAAGTCTCTGCGATACCGACTAATAAAACTAAACTAAACTATCATCTCAATATTGTGCTCAAACCTCAATAAACCTAAGTTTGTGTAAATTTGGCAACTGAAACTTTTCACAGCAGTGACGTCACTGATAGCAGTGACAGCGACAGCTGATACTATTGTTGAAATTCTTTACATTGTTTACGAATTCTTTACATTGTTTATGTATTCTTTACATGAAAAGTGTAAAGAATAATTCTTTACACGTAAACGCCCATCCTTGCTACTGACCTAGTGGATCGACGTTTTTCTTTCTTATTATTATTATTTATTTGCCCTTTCTTTCTTTATACAAGCCTATATTACAATACGTATTGCATGTTACATTGCAGTTTTATTACATAGCCTTACATTATTCCACTATTTAACCACAATTTACATAAAAAGAAAAAAAAATCCTACATAAACAAAAGAAAAACAAAATAGAAAACAGAATACATTTTTGATAGAAATACAATACAGCCCCCGTCAAAGAACGCCGTGAGATTTTGATACGGTTCGCCAGAGACACGCTTTTTGCCATCGGCGATATCACCAAGAGTCTCCGACTTTTAGGTTACGTCGTATCCCACAAACAAACTTACATCAACGAGTTCGATTACGCCGTCAAGTGTTTGGGGAGAGATTTACGGGACGGCGTTCGTCTGACAAGAGTTATGGAAATAATTTTATTGAGAGACGATCCAAGCGGTAAGTTACGAGTACCGGCCATATCTCGCTTGCAGAAGATCCACAATACCAAGCTCGTCTTTGATGCGTTAGAAACGGCGGGATTCCATATATTGAACGATATCGAGCCGAAAGATATCGTCGATGGATACCGTGAAAAGACTTTGTCGTTTTTATGGCAGATAATTTATAAATTCCAAGCGCCGCTGATGGTCAAGGGTCAAGCACGCTACCGTGATACAAAAATGGTGGCGAAGCCTCGGTGTCGTAATAAAAAGGAGAAAGGAGACGTCTTCAAAAGCTGCACCTGAAGAAACAGCAGGCCGCTTTGAAAATTCAGAAATGGTACCGGAGAATTAGAATTTCTGAGAAACTAGAAGAAATTAAACGAAAGTTGCTCGTGTATCTGGAGCAACGAAGAAGACTCAATGCAATCATAAAAATACAAAGTTTATTCAGATCAGAATGTGGATCGTGAGGAAGAAGTATCTGAAAACACAAATATAAAAACTAGTTTGAGTTTAAATAAATCAAACAGATGCAACTTTTTTGGATCTTCAATATCACAAATACTTTGGACACTGATGAAAAAGCCACTGTTGTACAAACTCTTTTATTTTGTGATTGTAGAACTTTTATTTTTAAACATGGATGAAAATAGATGAAAACCTCTGAACTGGAGTATAACCACGATACACATACACATATACACGGTATGCCGATAGGCGATGACGCGCAGGCTGCGTTCATCCGGTCATCCGGTCTTCTGACATCACGTGGTTCGAAGATTAAACATGAGATTGCTCATATCTTTTTTATTGTCAGGAATAAATAAATAATTATTCTTTGTAGGCTTGCATAAGTCGGCAACAGGTATCCATTTAACGTTTTAAAATTTTTCAAGGCTAACTAAATCCCAGAGTTTTCATAGTCAACTTTTGTTTTTCTTATAGCCGCCATATTGTTTATTTTATGTCGTTTGGTACAAAAAATCATGAAAAACAAAAATCAATTAAAAAAAAAAATTTAATTTACTTTTTTCGAAAAAAAGTTAAAGATTTTTCTATAATAGATCTAGCACAAAGAAAAACACAAGCAAAAAGGATGAAAGCAATATAATTTGACATTTATTTTATAAACAACCTCGCCGCGATTAATACTTTGAGTCAAGATAAAACCACATGACGTCATTGCGCAGTAATAACCAAAATAGTAACAGCAATCGGCATACCGTGTATTGTGCATTTGTGCATCGTGGAGTATAACCATATTCAGAGAAAAGAACGCACCCTTTTCTGATCGATAATGTCACGTCACCTTCACCTGTCATATCTTTCAAGTCAAAGAACGTCATTTGGTCGTCTCTACGACTGACGAAACTCTCGTAATTTCGTTCCTTCACTTCCTTCGTCTTCGTCTTTCTTTTCTATCCTAGCTCTCGTGGAGATAGGACCGCGAGCTGCTAGTAAGTGTCTACAATCTACAGAGTGATCTAAATTACACGTGGTACCGATTTTATTTTCAAATTTTCGATTTAATAATTTGTTGAAAGTTCCATTATTATTATCTACATTTGTGCAAAGTATTTATTAATAACATGTAAGTAACTATAATAATTAACTTTTTACTAAAATGTGATGCTGAAAAAGGTGCGGTGCGGTTATTTTCCTTCTAACCTCAAATTAACCGCACCGCACACGTTTATAAATTATTTTTCACTGAAAATGTACTCTATTAACCTCGTTACATTGCAGAATCTGTTCATAATTATTAGTTGAAATAACATTTGCATCAAAATTCTATTAAATTTATTGTTCCTATGATTGTGCAATGTGCAGCTAGTCTACACGTGTTTCTTACTGACCCTTAACCCTTTTTCTTAAAAGTACATCCTGAAGGTTTATTACTACTCAATTCTCAATAAACCTTATTAGATTTCTCTCTTTTTTGAAGCAGTGCTTCACTGTAAATTCTTTGCCTTGTGAAATTTGTTACAATACAAACCTTGCCTAAATATGATAGGTATGATGCAATCCTGCTGGGTGGAACAGTAAGTCAAGCCATAATAATAGGATTAATAGGACTTTGAGTGGTTAACCCTTTGAGTTAGGTACTGGTAAGATCCCATTAAATTAAAAACCATGAAACTTAGGTTAACCTGCTGATTAGCGACGGTTTTACCCCTACGCTGGCCCCCCTCCACTCTCTCTGCTAGCGTGCTGCTAGCTCTGAGTCGACAGGCTCTCAGCGTTGCCACATGAAATCCGTGTCTCCGTTCTCCTACGGCCCTTAAAGTGTCATTTTTGATTACAAATAATATTAAAACACTTATTTGCTGCAGTAAGTCAGGTCTTTGGTCAGGGTAGGTTTTTTTTCCTTCAAATATTCGTAAAATGAAAAAAAAACCTACCCTGACCAAATACCTGACGGAACCGGTAGCTACTTATTACGGTCTCGTGCGGAAGCGGGCAGGAAGCACGCAGGATTGTCTGCAGAACGTAGGAGAAGGGCTTGCATATGGCAACGCTGAGAACGTGTCGGAGCCTAGCAAGCAGAGAGAGTGGAGGGGGGCCAGCGTAGGGGTAAAACCGTCGCTAAACAGCAGGTTAACCGAAACTTATTCCTAGCAAGATTTGAAAAAGGTAATCCTGTTGTTTAGTCTTCCAAAACACCCCTCACATGCCCATTCCACTTTTTCCACTCGCGTCGCTCACAGCGTTGCTGCATTAAATCAGGTCTTTGGTCAGGGTAGTTTTTTTTTCCTTTAAATGTCCCTAAAATTAAAAAAAAAAACTACCTTGACCAAAGACCTGATTTAATGCAGCAACACTGTGACTGCTGTGAGCGACGCGAGTGGAAAAAGTGGGATGGCCATGTGAGGGGTGTTTTGGAAGACTAAACAACAGGATAACCCAAATAGTGCCTACCTACCTTCTTGATTTTTTGCTTATTGAGGTCAGGCATGATGCATTTTCATCGCGAGTTCGTTAGACTTCGTTCGGTGCTCAAAACCCAAATTAAAAACTCTTACAGGTCGTATCTGATCAATGTCCAAAATTCACTTATAGCTGACCCAAAGCGACTCTTCTCATATATAAACTCTAAGAAGGGCAGTACAAGAATACCAGGTAAGATGCGGTATAATGGACACGAATTTTCAGACTCCCAAAAGATCGTCGATGCATTCTCTTCTTTTTTCAGCTCTACATTTCTAGCAGCCCCCTCTACTTTACTAAGTAGTGATGATGATGGAGGTGTTAATATGCCTTCGTTAAACATCCAATGCTTTACAGAAAATGATTACTTCGAAGCATTAAGAAAGATTAAACCAACTCTAACCTGTGGTCATGATCAAATTCCATGTTTCTTGGTAAAAGGGTGGAGAGAAGTCATAGTGAAACCTCTACTTATTATATTTAATAGTTGCTTAACACGCGGTACCTTCCCCACCCGTTGGAAGTTGACCAGGGTATGTCCAATTTTTAAGAGTGGTGACAAATCTGAAATTTCCAATTATCGTCCTATATCATTGTTGTCAACTTTTTCAAAGATATTTGAGATCATGCTATACAAGCAAATCTTCAACCATGTGAAGAGCTATATATCCCCATGTCAGCATGGATTTGTTGAACGCAGATCTACAGTGACTAATCTGGTACAGTTTACGCAGCATGTTTCTGGCATATTGGACAGGAGGGGCCAAGTCGACGTTGTGTACACCGATTTCTCTAAGGCGTTCGATCGAATTGACCATCATGTGATCATTGCGAAATTGAGTAACTTCGGCTTGTCTAATAATTTAATCTCCTTATTTAGATCGTATCTTTGCACCAGACAGCTCTACGTCTCGTTTAATGGGTTCAATTCATCCACTTACACAGCTAACTCTGGAGTTCCTCAAGGATCAAATCTTGGCCCTCTTTTATTCCTGATGTTTATAAATGACTTACCGAATCAAATCAGCAGCCACACCCTGATGTTCGCAGATGATGTAAAAATTTTCCGTCCTATATTCTCTGTACAGGATGCAGTGGCTCTTCAGGCTGATCTTACTGTCTTGTCTGACTGGTGCATTAAGAATCACTTATCTCTGAACATCGAGAAGTGTAAAATAATGTCATACTTCCGAATCAAATCTCCAATTGTATTTACTTACACTGTAGCTGGAAATCAACTGACTCGTTCCAACTCTACCAAGGATTTGGGAGTAACTTTTGATACCGAGTTGACATTTTCTCAACACGTGACTAATGTATCATCTTCATCAGTTAAGATGCTGGGATTCATTATTCGCAATACTAGATCGTTTCAGAGTATTCACTGTTTGAAGACTTTATATTTTTCTTTTGTCAGATCCAAGTTAGAATATGCAATGATGGTTTGGTTCCCTTTATATAATAATAAGGTTTGTTTATTGGAAGCTGTGCAACGTAGGTTCCTCAAGTTTTTGTGGCTCAGAAAATTTCATAGATACCCATATCAGGGCTTCCCGTATGAAATCCTTCTGCGGACGTTTGAGTTTGAGTCACTGGGTGAAAGACACAGAATTTGTTGCTTAGTATTTTTGTTTAAATTGCTACATGGCTGGATTGATTCCCAATTGCTGCTGGAAAGCATAGATTTATTTATCAGTCGTCACAACAGTAGATCCCAGTGCCTGTTTCGCTTAAAAAACCCGAAGACCAGTGTTCTGTTAAAATCACCCTTATATAGAACCTGTTCATATTACAATGCTATAAGCCGCACGTGCGATGTGTTTTTTCAAACATTTAATTCCTATAAGAAATCTATTGTCGGCCTATCATAATAGGAAGTCTTGATCTAGGTTCTTCTAGGTTTAGTTATAATATGTGCCTGGTTCACTGATGGGTCTCAACTCAACAAAAGTTTAAGAAAATGTATGCTTTAGTTCTATTGTTTGTGTTTTAGGTTTTATATTATTTCGTTTTGGTTTTTATTTTTTAAGCAAATATTGTTTTTTTTTTTGTCCTGTAAATGGATATTATAATCTGTTGGGCAAATAAAGTTATTATTATTATTATTATTATTATTATTTTACATTTCATTGGTCTTCTGTATTTTATATTTTACTTTTCTTTCATTTTCTTGGAAATTCGGGGTGGGGGGCAACCTAACCTGACTTAGTGTAGGGGAATAATAATTATCGTTGCTGAAGCACACCTTAATCGAAAGTAATTCTGCAACAAAATATAATACCAGGTGTCGCTAAAAGGTACCACCAACGCTCTACTACAGATTACTGAGTAAAAAATATGCCGATTTAACAAACATTATCTATGTTCAAAAAAAATCCAAGGCATATGGAACAGTTTAATGTACAGAGTGATTTAATAGCGCATTATAAAATTGTGACAAATAAAAGGTGAGGTAGTTTGAAAAAGAGAACTTCATATAATCATAATATGTCCGATGTCAATTATTTACCGAGTTACAGGACCTCAAAGTTTCCTGCATAGGGGGCCAATTTAAGAATATTTTTTTAACTTTCCCTTGGTTTTACCTGTTAATATTGAAAAAATCACCGGTAGAGGACGCAATTTTTTATATTTTTTTTCTTCTACATATAAAAATAAAATTCCGTTTTTTACAGGACTCTAATTAAAAGAAACGGTGGCGGCTCGGACAATCGTAGCAAGTTTGGTGGTGGTGGATCTTTCAGACGAAATGGTCAAGGTGACGGCAGAAAATTTGGAAATGGCGGTGGGGGCGGCCGGAATTCGTGGGGGCAAAGTCAAATGCAGGCCCCTTCCTGGAATACTGCTGAACTAGAGCCTTTCCAAAAGGACTTTTACGAGCCTCACAGTGACATTGTAAGCCGTTCTTCAGCGGAAGTCGAAGCATATCGGTCAGAGAAAGAAATCACTGTTGCCGCTAACACCAAGAAACCCATCCAGAACTTCCATGAAGCTAATTTCCCCGATTATGTCATGGATTCCATCAAAAGGCAAGGTTATGATGCGCCAACTCCTATTCAAGCGCAAGGCTGGCCCATCGCGATGGGTGGACAAGATTTAGTTGGTATCGCTCAAACCGGGTCTGGCAAAACCTTGGCATACATTTTACCGGCGATCGTTCATATCAATAACCAGAAACCGTTACGCCGTGGTGATGGACCGATTGCGCTCGTCTTGGCACCGACAAGAGAATTGGCCCAGCAAATCCAACAAGTCGCCGCTGAATTCGGCAAGAATTCCTACGTCCGCAACACTTGCGTTTTCGGAGGAGCTTCAAAGGGACCTCAAGCACGCGATTTAGAGCGTGGTGTTGAAATTTGCATAGCAACACCCGGACGTTTGATTGATTTTCTCGAAAGGGGCACCACTAACCTGAAGAGGTGCACTTACCTTGTTTTGGATGAAGCTGATCGCATGTTGGATATGGGTTTCGAGCCCCAAATTAGGAAGATTATCGAGCAAATCAGACCTGACAGGCAAACTCTGATGTGGTCTGCAACTTGGCCTAAGGAAGTGCAGAAATTGGCTAAAGATTTTTTACACAATTATGCTCAGATCAATATTGGATCGTTGCAGCTGTCTGCTAATCACAACATTATGCAGATCGTTGACGTTTGTCAGGAACATGAAAAAGAAACAAAGTAAGAAATTTTTACATTAATTTGTATTTGATTGAAGTTATTTAGTGGAAGTATAGATTGTGTTAGCAATTAATTTTATAAGCGAGTGAACAATTTCCTTTTATGTCAATTTAGATTTAAATACCTGCTCATGCCCTCAACAATAATCCAATATGTTGAAAAAAATTATGTTTTGTTTTATGTTGGATCTGTATATTTCCACTGTTTAACTTTATGAAGTATCTTATAAGAATAGTTGAAATGATGAGTAAGATATCTGAAAAACCCTGATGTTTTTTCGCACCCATTAATCCTCTAAGAAGACCTGATTTTATTGTTATCAAGGTCTCTATAAAACATTTTATTACCTTTTATAATAAAACGTGTTTACTTATTCCAGGCTGAGCGCTTTGCTTCAAGAAATTGGCAACGCTTGTGATGAGAAAGACAAAATTATCATTTTTGTCGAAACCAAGAAAAAGGTAGAAAATATAACTCGTGCGATCCGTAAATTTGGTTGGCCTGCAGTTTGCATGCACGGCGATAAAAGCCAACAGGAAAGAGATTACGTACTGAGACAGTTCAGAACTGGGAGGTCTAGCATTTTAGTCGCTACCGATGTAGCGGCCAGAGGATTAGGTAAGTGTTGCTAGAGGCCAGATAAAATAATTTATATTTCATTTGATTACCTAAACTCATTGATTTTTGCTGTAACAAAAATCTGTGATATTTTTAAGTTATGTTAATTACTTTCGGATTAAGGATCAGAAGATTAACTTCAAGATTAAGGTCTCAAAAACTCTTCAGTTAGAGCGACTTTTCAGGGTGACTTGGACTTTGTATCATTAATTTTTGGTGGTTTTGGCTTCAAAAAATTATTGAGTTTTTAGCTATTGTCTATTGTTATCAAACTCTTATTTATAACAAATAACTTACAGTACTTTATAACAAAATTATTATGTTCAATCTATGGTGTAGTTATTCTTTCTTTCGATTGTCTAGGTCAACTGTTGAATATTCCATACGACTGTATTCTAGAATCTAACAGACAGGAATTTCTCTAACAAAAAGAACAGATTATGTTCATTTCATAGTTTGTAGGAGTCTGGTTTGGAATGCTATCAGAGGTTTGGAATGCTATCAGAGGCCAGCTGAATTTTTTTTAGCACTAGAAATTGGTTAAAAATGTATTAGTTTTGATAAAAAACGTTAGAATTGTTTTTTTCTAAAACACTCGTTTTACCGAAGCGTTGGTAAAACAGGTACCTTATTTTTATCATCGGTTAAAGGCTATCGATTGGGTTTTGGGTGTTCTCAGTTGTCAGTTCAAGTTTTCTTACCGATTGACGTTAACAAGTGACACTTGCATGACTGCTAGTAGTGGCACAGATTGAAAGTTGAAGTAACGAACCGTTGAAATCGGTAATAAATAATTTTTTCCAAGGTATTATTTTTATTTAATCAAGTTCAGACTTGAAAACACAAAAAGTAGTAGATTTGTGAAAGACGTACTCACTGATGTACCAAAACTGATTAAAAGGTACTAGATCTGGTACAATTATTGTATTAGACTGGCAACGCTGATCAGAGTCAGTAACCAGGAACAGAAACAATGTTACAATTGTGCAAGTGTAAAAGAGATGAGTTGTGTTTAACTATTGTATTGTAAGGCTGTTAACATACCGTGTGTCCCCGGATAGGTGAAAACGACTCTTATAAAAGACAGAAATTTTTTGATTTTAATTTTTTGGGGTTCAGTCCTGCTTGGCTAAAGAGTAATTTCTAACAAAATTTTAGTTTTGAGAAATCAAGCATACCTTGGAAATTTCCAAGAAACCGGTTTTTCTGTTGAGTAAAGTGCCTTTTATGTGGCAAATACGAGAAATTGTTATTTGAAAAAGTTGTTCAGAATCAACATTCAGGTCCCTATACCAAATTTTACAATCCTAGGTCAACTTTTATTTTTTTTTTCATTTATTTTTAAGTTTTATTTCACAAATCAAAGAATTTAATTTTGTAACAAAGTCTGCCATGGAAAAACCAAATTGTATCCATAGCAATAGCAATCTGTCAATATCAGTCTTTGTTACAAATGAAATTCTTTGATTTGTGAAATAGACGTAAAAGTAAATGTAAAAAATTAAAGTTGGCCTATGATTTTGAAATTTGGTATACGGACCTAAATGTTGAATCTTAACAACTTTTTAAAATAACATTTTTTCGTATTTGCCACAAAAAGGCACTTTACTCCACAGAAAAAATGTTTTTTTTTTTATTTCCAAGGCATGCTTGATTTTTAAAAACTAAAATTTTGTTAGAAATTACTCTTTAACCAAGCAGAGCTGAACCCCAAAAAATGAAAATTAAAATCAAAAAATTTTTGTCTTTTATAAGAGTCGTTCACCTATCCGGGGACACACGGTATAAGTTGGTACTATCGAACTGAGATGGTTCATCTGCTCTTTTATATTTTATTTTTATGGAGATCCTTCTATGAGAATAACAAAGTGGAGTCACCCTGTACGTATTTCAGTTCAGGAAACTATTCTTGATGAATAATCGTTTTTCTATTTACTGTACATGATAGAATAGAATTGATGATTTTTTTTGTGCATAATGGAGTGGTAAATTTTGTTTCAGAGGCACGAGCAGGCTAGTGGCGTATTTAGCTAAAAAATAAAAATACAAAACCTACTGAATCAAGCTGATACGCCATTGTTGTGATCTCGCAAGGGATGCAAGTGTCTTGCCAGTGTCTCTGGTTACCGCCACTTTGTGAATGGAAACAGCAGAAGACGAAAGGCGGAAGATTTGATGCAACAATAACGGTGTTACCGCATCAAATATGACTCGAGTAATCATCAGTCCCGTCTCTGATCCCTTCTCCCTCCTTCTGAATTCCCGCTTTTCCCGTCACATTGCGATTACTCGGATGTCATGCAAATCGGACTTTGTCTTCCTCCTAAGTCGAGCTGCAGTACTGTACTTTTGTTGTGGATAATTTGTTACGTTAAACGACTATTTGATAATAATAGTTAATGACCAGCCAAGGGAAACAATATTGAACAGTCACTGCAGCAGTTGTTGTCTCCAGCAATTGAATTTTTGATTTTATTGCATTGTTTGATGCTTGTTTCAAGGAGTCAATACATGGTTAGTATTGCCCGTTTCTAGTTTTAAGTGTTTGTATGCAAGTTAGAATAAGATGGAGTCCAAGTTTTGTTTTGGTTAACACTAACTGCAATTTTGGGGGTAACATGTTGCTCAAACAAGTCGCTTTTATACTTGAAATAAAAAATCAAAAAAACAAATTTCGACTGATTTTGTTCTTATTGATCTCTCCATAAAATTATTTGCTTATATGTGAATTTCATTACATCACATAATATTTGAATATTATTGTGAAAAAGTATTATTACATACATTATAACTATTTTTTAAACTTTTATGACCATTTAATTCTGTTTTCTCTTGTTGAAAAAAATTAATTGTAATCTGTTTTGTTTAGATGTTGATGGAATTAAATATGTAATCAATTACGATTACCCCAACTCTTCAGAAGATTACATCCATAGAATCGGTCGTACGGGACGTTCCGATTCAACCGGTACATCTTACGCATTCTTCACACCCTACAATTCCAGGCAAGCGAAAGATCTTGTTGCTGTTCTCACAGAAGCAAACCAGGTGAGCATTTTCCCCCCAATATAAATTAGTAGGGAAAATTTGTACACTGTTTAATAATTTAAAATCACACCACTGGTTAAATTGCCTGGGAACAGGCTAAAATAGTGTTTTAGTTTAATTCAGTAATTATCGATTATCCTCTTATTTTGGCATGCCTTCGCTTAGTTACTTCAGCGAAGCATGAATGCTTTTAGGAGGTAAAGTAACGGGGAAATATGCCTTCGGTGTTCGAATTAAATAATATTTGAATCCCATCCTCAAATTTCCCCACAGTTTTATTAGGTACTATAACCTAAATAACATGTGCCTTACTCTTAAGTTAATCTCCAATTCAGTGTCTTGGGTGATTTTCGGACTTTTTTAAAAAAGTTGGTTTCTTTTTCAGGTTGTGAATCCAAAATTATCAGAGATGGCGTCCCGATGTGGTGGCAACTACGGAGGTAACAGAGGACGTTGGGGATATGGAGGTGGCTTCAGAGGCAGAGAAAACACGGGACCCAGAAAACATACCAGATTTGATGGGGGAAATCACAGTAGTAATGGAGGTGGAAATTCCTACAAGGCCAAGAATGGATACTTTAAAAGAAGTTGAATATTCCATTACTAATAAAAGTATGTTTTAATAAAGTGAATTATCTTATTTAATGCTTCAACTTGATATAGCATGATTCTAATACACACTACACTGGATGTTATTGAGTAAATTTTTCATTAAATTGCTGATGTTTTAATAAAATTACTAATTTTGGTGTAAACATTTTAAAAACACTCGACATTGGAATAGATCATACGAGCATAAGTCCAAAACATGAACTTTTATTTAGGAAACTGAATTTTATGAATTATGCCACATTAATTGGTATTTCTTCAGAGGAAGTTAATTGAATTTTATCCCTGAATTTCTTTTTATATTTATATAGGAGCATCAAATATTTTTATAATTATTATAATTCTCTCTTTTAGTTGTCTACCAAATTCAATATCGATGTGGAATATATTTTCCTAATTCTGGAAGTCAATAGAAAGATGAAGTTTCACTTTGGAACCAGTTCCAGAATATCGATTTAGTTAATGTGTATATATCTTTTTTAATTTATTGATTTGTTTTCATTTCTAAGGATTTTTTATTTTCTGTATTGCCTTTTACTGTTAAGGTCCTTTATTATATGAGTAATACGATTTATTATGTGAAGTATTAATAAATTTTTGATAGTGAAGTTTCATTTTTTTATTAAATGTAAATAACCCAATTGACTTGTAGGCTTGTAGGGTACAGAAGATCATGATCTTGGCCTTTTTTAGTTGAAAGTAAGGGCTACTAAAAGTAACATTACAAGTTGTAACATCAATTTTGACAACAGGTGAAACTACTTTCGTTCATATTCAACATCAATTTTGATTGCAATATTTTGTGCAATATGGTCATTCTAGTGGAAAAAAATTACCAGAAATCGGTGAAGTATTTAAAAAGCTTTCAAAATTTAAAAACAACTTTCAAGACTTACCATAAATAAACAAAAATGAGCCAATACAGAATTGTCATACCTATTAATTTACTATGGAAAATTCAATTTTTTTGCAGATCAGTATTATCTTAATATTTTGTGGTAAATTATTCTATCCACTAATGGGCAAAATAGTAAATGTTTTTATGAATAAAAAATATCCTGATAAGGATAGTCAATACCTTAAAAAAATATTTCCAACCACTTCACATTGAAAACCTTGAACTTTACACAGTAATACCTTCTAATATTCAACTATAATTTATTTTTTATTTAGATGGATTCCACCAAGTCAAAATTCTAGGGGAACGATTGGCAACAAGACTGATTAGGTTGGTTATGGTGATAGTTGTTACTAAAATAGTCACTGGAATAGTTACTAAATTAATTTAGGTAATGACGATTAGCTTAAATGTCATTTTATTTAAAATTCGAAAAACTATAAACGCAACTTTTAGAGGTAAATTGTAGAATTTTAGAGACGTAAATGTAAGTACCTAGCTATTTACTCTTATAAATCTTATGTATATAAGATTAGACAATTCCTTCTTAGTTTTTTGTGAAAATGTGGAAAATAGAAGATCTATTATTGAAAAACAGAGGTACTTACATTATTTAATCATTTTTAAAGAATTTCTCAAGGAATCTGATTAAACTGTATTTTTGCTTATATAATCTGGAGAAACATCTTTCAATCGCTATTGTTTATAGCATTTGATTATTCATTCTTTTCTTTCTTTTGAAATAAATTTCAATTCACCTGCCTCAGCATTTTATTAATTTTGAATTTGATATTTGGTTTGTAATTTGACAACTTCAACTTTTCAAGTTTCTTTCTGTTTCGCTGTGACCAAAGTACCGACTGAGGACCCAGACCTAGTTTTCGCAAAACGTCATTAGAAAGATATATGTTCGTATTCATCAAACTTCAAAATATAACTCTGGGGTTATATTTTGAATTTTCTGACAGCTGATTGGTCTAATGCTCAAACCCTACGAACGCTACAAATTTTAAACCAATGACATGTTCTAAAATATAACCCCAGGGGTTATATTTATTGATGAATACGGGCCATAGTCAATCAACAGTTAAATTTATCCTCAAAAATTAAATAACTATTAAAAAAAAAGACTATTTTCAAAGAAAATAAAGTAATTTGAAGTTTTTAATTTGCGTTTTATGACAGTGCAACTTACAACAAGGAAGCATGTTTTGCAGGTGACGTCATAGCCTATACACGAATCGGGGAGTGCTGCCGTTACTTTAGTCACAAACCTAAATTTTTTCCAAGGTCAAGAAAACAGGCTACCATCCTACAATATGAAAATTACTGTTTACAGATTGCACAGGGTACCAACTTGACAGCTGTTTGACAAGTCCATCTAAATAAAAAATAGACTTTAGTAACAGCCCATATTACACCACCATTACTTAATGTAAATCAGGAATATTTATATGGGTATTTAGAAAAAAAAGACATTCCTTTTTGGAATTTAAACATGCTCTGACAGTGACACTAGTAAAACTAAAAATGTCACATTCTTCCATATCACTTTAAAACGAAATGTCACATTTTTCTTCATAGCACCCTTTTTTATATGACTTCTTTTTGACACATATGACATTTGATTTGATATTATTTTAATTTAAAATTATTGTCATTATCTTCTATTTTAGGCGTGTTCCGTTTTGTTACCGAAGTTACAGAAGACAGTTGACAGCTATAATCAATATGTAATCAAAAGTAACTTGGAATAAAAGAACGCAAAATTATTATAGACTTCTGTCATTTTTATAATAATTTATAAAACTTAACTAAAAACAAATTAGGTTTATTACCGTATTGATTTCATGTTTTATGTTATAAAACTGTGAAAATGAATGGTAATAACAATGCGAATATTTTTTATTTATTGATGCTGGATTCGTCATCTTCAGGTGATTCTTCTGATGATTAACAGAGGTTGTAGGACCAAGGAGGAGTATGTTAAGTTTGAATAGTTTTTTTAGAATTCGTTATTTTTTAAGAACGATATCTAGTCCCAGGAATAAATACAAAAATCGTCAATGTTTATGTCGTAGGAATGCCTCACATAATAAATTATGTACAGGGTGATTCATTATAATGTCGCCCCCCTTTAACTTTGTTATTTCATGTATCCCAAAAAAATTAAAAGTAGGGTTATGTAGGTGCTAAAAAAGACTTTTTTATACGTATAACAAAAATTTGAAAATAGATCAGTATACAGGGAAAACCAAAAATTTAATTTTTTTTTCAATGGATCACCCTATTTTTATATTTTGAATTGAATTTATTTTTCGATTCCTCGTAAAATTCTAAGCATAACTTATATAACATACCGTATACCTAAATTCAATGCCTTCTGAAATATTCGCATTTGAAACATCATCAAATATTTTTTTAAGCAACTGTTGCAAATCAAGAAATCTAACAATAAAATGCTCTACTGGGCCTCCATTTTTTTCAACACATTTTATAAGGGTTTATAAGGGTTTATAAGGGTTGTTCGCATTTTCTCCAATGAATCTGTTATGAATTCTGGGTTATTTTCATTTAAATTATTAATTTCAATCCGTATCAAATCTTTAAGATGATCGAGGTTTTCAATTTGGTAGCCATACACACGATTTTTTAAATAGATTCAAATGCGAATATTTCAGAAACTATTGAATTTAGGTATACGGTATGTTATATAAGTTATGCTTAGAATTTTGCGAGGAATCGAAAAATAAATTCATATATAGGGTGTTCCATTGAAAAAAAAATTAAATTTTTGGTTTTCCCTGTATACTGATCTATTTTCAAATTTTTGTTATACGTATAAAAAAGTCTTTTTTAGCACCTACATAACCCTACTTTTAATTTTTTTGAGACACATGAAATAACAAAGTTAAAGGGGGGCGACATTATAATGAATCACCCTGTACAAGAAGTGGTTGATAACTTTTTGTAAAAGAAAACCTTTGGAAGGTGGTTCTTGGCCAAGGGGGTGGGCGTAGGGTGACGGGCAGTTTGTTGTCATTAGATAAAAAGCGATTTGGACGCGTTATTTTCGACCCGGGGGTATTAGAACGGAGATTCTAAAAAAAGGGGGTGGTTTTTTGACCAATAGGGGGTGAACGCAACCCGAAAAAGAAATTTGGCCTACGCCATAGTGTTCAGCACCTTCGAAAACAGGGGGCGAAAATGGTTTCGTTGCGTCTGATAAAATTCTGGTGTTTTCAGACTCATAGAGGCCACTAGAATGCAGAGCAGTCATCAGATTTTTCCGTTTGTCTTATACCTACCATATTTTTTATTATCAATTTTTTCCTCACTATAGGCACACTTTATGGAGAATGTGTTATTTTTACATAAAAAAAGTTGTAGTATTTTCAGGTTGAGAAAATTTATCGTTTTCAATGAAAACACACTTACGCGTTTTTTAAGACATCGTAAACTAAAATATTTCAATTAATCATTTTTATAATAAATAATGAATTTTATGAAATTTATGAAACTTTCTTAAAAATGAAAAGGGACTTTTCGAGAATCTTTTGTGGTTAAAATGTGGTTTTTATTGAACGCTGCTCTTTTATCGCTGCATGTGATAGAAGGACTGGACAAAAATACCATAATTACCTATTCATGATTTTGAAAAACCTTCAGGTGCGTTTTTCTTGAAAATTATACATTCGTCTCGACATGAAATACGTATAACCTAATTATGTATAAATAACGTATTTTCCATAAAGTTGACCCGTAAAGACGAAAAATTAATAAAAGAAATTCATATCCTCCACAACAAGTTACAGAACTTATCGCGGTGAAAGCATGATCACTTCTGTTTCTGTAATTTCTTGTAACTTCGTGCGGCGTTCCGTAATGTTATAATTTAATTACCGAAACGCATTTCGGAATGGATTTCTGTGACTTTGGTAACTTCGGTAACAAAACGGAACACGCCTTTTATTTCTCTCGAGCTTTGAGTTGCTGTTATGCTGCAATGATAAATGTCACATTTTTCTTCATAGCCCCTGTTTTATATGACATTGGCATCTTCTGCAGTCACATTAATGGAAAAGTGTAATATCTCTCAAACTGTGCACTTTAGGTATATGACATACCAAATAAAAAATGTAGTCAGATCAGAGGTGGATCTAATTGTGGAAAAAAATACCGAGTGTGCTATTTGAAAAAGTGAAGTTATGACCTTCTGAAGTAAGCAAAATTTGACAGTTATTTGTGACCCACCTGTATAGTAAGATCTCAGTATTATTATATTGCGATGATAGACCTGACCTTTCTCCAAATGGATACCAAATTTCAACCTTAAAACTCCAAAACTAAGTTCTGAGGCTTTTCAGTAAATACATGCATGCAATGAATTTTTTTAAATGTCAACGCCGCATCTATATGTCAAACAATAGGTATGTATTGACATAAAGCTATTTCACAGTCGAATAAGATATGTCATAAAATACTACTGTCCGGAAATTATGAGCAAAAAATTAAGGGGGTGATTCTACTTGATGAAATATTCCCAAAAGTAACTAGAATTTTTTTTCGAAAACTCACAAATAAGAAAGTTATAAGCCTGCAAAGTTGATTTTTTTTAAATCAATTTTATAACTTTTTTTCTAGTGTACGGATTTTCTTCAAATTTGACACACTTGCCACTGATGTTGTTTTACATCCTTGGTCCAAATTAGACTTGAATCCCTCGAAATCAAAAGGCCTTAACTGCCGTTGATCTTCAAAAAAGGCCTATAACTTTTTTCGTAATATTTTTTTCTGAGTTTTGAAGATGCACAATTAAAGAACATGAAGAAATTTTCGGAAAAGGTCCTCTTTGTCCATCACGATAAAATGACCCGTTTCCGAGTGAAACTGTTTTAAAAATTTGCTTGCTCTAAAATTGATCACCATAAATTACTATCATTTTGCAACAATACCAAAGCATGTTTTGGAAACATCTGCAGGGTTGCCTAGTTATGTACAAAACAGAGACATTCGTATATAAATAGACTTAGAAATGATAAAATTTTAAAATTTTTTAATCATTTTTTTAATAAAATACTTTTAATAAAAAAATTAAAAATTGCTGTCAAAATTAAATCCAAAGCAAACGTCTTGTTTTCCAGGCAACCCTGCAGCTGTTACCAAAGCATGCTTTGGTATTGTTACAGAATGATCATAATTTATGGTGATCAATTTTACTGCAAGCAAATTTTAAAAAAACAGTTTTACTCAGAAACAGGTCATTTTATCGTGATAGACAAAGAGGACCTTTTCCGTATATTTCTTCACGTTCTTTAATTGTGCATCTTCAAAACTCAGAAAAAAATATTACGAAAAAAGTTATAGGCTTTTTTTGAAGGTCAAGGGCAGTTAAGGCCTTTCGATTTCGAGGGATTCAAGTCTAATTTGGACCAAGGATGTAAAGCAACATTAGTGGCAAGTGTGTCAAATTTTAAGAAAATCCGTACACTAGAAAAAAAGTTATCAGAAAATATTGATTTAAAAAATCAACTTTGAAGGCTCATAACTTTCTTAATTGTGAGTTTTCGAAAAAAAAATTATAGATGCTTTTGGCAATATACTTTCTTAATTGTGAGTTTTCGAAAAAAAAATTATAGATGCTTTTGTCAATATTTCATCAAGTAGAATCACCCCCTTAATTTTTTGCGCATAATTTCCGGACACCCTGTATTATATAATTATGATAGGCCCATGCTCATATTTCCGTGACTGTAGAATACTAAAGACACTGCAGCTCTCAATTTATTTAATTGTTATTATTTGGTGTTTTTCTTATTAAATCGAACGCTTAATACGTGAACATGATATTTTTGGCAGTACTAGAGTATACCGGGTGTCCCAGACTTAATTGACCAGGCCATATCTCATATACAGGTTGAGATAATCGAGCCGAATAAAAGGCATATTATTATAATTTTTCAAGCTGTATAACATGACAGCATGAAAACAACCCCCACTTCAACATCCCCTAAGTTACAGCCCCCACCCTTAAAAAATGAATAGCACCCTGTATATATTTTTGTATATTCAAAAGCAGTATTCGATTCCCTATTCAGATGATTTTTCAGATTCAAAATTGGTTGAGAAATAACCAAGAAAGGTGGTCATGACTTTTTATCTGAACTTTCTCTGAATGACTTTAGCTGTCATAATTTATCAATATTTTAGTCATAGTTTTTAACTAGCAGGTCACAGTCATCATTAAGGTTCATGATAAAGTGCTTTGTCTCTTGTTTTATTTTTCAAAATTTCCCAATAAATCAGAATTATCAAATAAATTGTTTGGACTTTAATTATAATAATAACTATCACCTGCCTGTTAAAAACTATGACTAAATATTGATAAATTTTGACAGCAAAAGTCATCCAGAGAAAGTTAAGATAAAAAGTCATGACCACCTTGATGAACCTTTTCTTGGTTATTTCTCAACCAATTTTGAATCTGAAAAATCATCTGAATAGGGAATCGAATACTGCTTTTGAATATACAAAAATATATACAGGGTGCTATTCATTTTTTTAAGGGTGAGAGCTGTAACTTACGGGATGTTGAAGTAGGGGTTGTTTTCATGCTGTCATGTTATACAGCTTGAAAAATTATAATAATATGCCTTTTATTCGGCTCGATTATCTCAACCTGTATATGAGATATGGCCTGGTCAATTAAGTCTGGGACACCCGGTATAAGCAATAACAATTAGAAAAATGAAAACTAGAATACGAAATGCCGTTATTTTTCATTTCCCACCAAGTGACGAATGGGTGCAGTTTTGTAAATGTTGACAAGAGATTTAACGTTAAAAATTACATTTTGAGGATAGCGATTTACTGCTTGAAAGAAAAATTATTGATCAGATCATCAGATGTTTTCCTTTTAAAATGTAAAAATATTCCTGTTCACCATTTCAATGTACAAGAATATTAATAGTAGGAACTTTTTAGATAACAAACGATTAGGAATGATTTCAGGTTCGATTACTTCAATTTGGGGCCATTTATATTCTTGTAGGTTGAAACAGAGAACAGGAATTTAAAAAAAAAAACTCTTATTACGATGTTCTTAAACTCTCTACATATGCTGAGGTAAAAAGGTTATTAGAACTAAGACTAGAAGTTAATGTAGACGTTTTATATATTTTCAAAAAACTGGAACACTTCAACAAGTACAGAGCAGAGTAGAGACATTATGTTTAATAACAGTTACTATAAATTAGGGATGTGCCGAATGTTCGGCAAAAGTTCGGTATTCGGCAAGTTCGGCGCTTTGGCCGAATATTCGGCGAAGCCGAACTTTGATATGATTTTGCCGAACTTGCCGAACTTTTGCCGAACTTTTTTTTGCAGATATTGTTTTTGCGTAAAACACTACAAACTTTTCAAACAAAAACCCCAATACAAGTCTAGTTTGTAAAAAAAATCGACAGCAGTTAGAAATACAGCTCGTCTAGTGAGGATTGTTGTAACTTCAATAAAAAACTAGGTATAGGTAGAGTCCCTCGATATACAAGAGTCTGGCCATACGCGGTCATCTTTCTGATTGGTTAGCCGCCTCGGCGGCCATTTTTATCCTTTTTGCTCCGGCGAGTGCCATAAGATTAGCATTAGCCGGCCTCGAAAATTTCTACTAATTAATTTTTTTCTTCGAATTGCATATACCTATAAGGTTACAAATAATGCCTGGTCGTTGTGCAGTTAGTTATTGTTGCAATAGTGAAAAAAAATCAAATTACCCTTTAAAATTCAATATAAAATGAAATAAACTCCCTTTAATATAATACTTCCGGATATATTTTATCAAAAGTTAGAAAAATAATGAACATTTTACTGAATCATTTATCAAATAATAATGAAATGCGAAGTTGAATAGATGTTAGATGGTTTTAGTACTCGGTTTAGTATTATTGGGATGCTTGAATTTCATAGAACCTGTCTAATAAAGAACAAGCCTGACGACGGCTTCACTTCTAAAAACTTATTTATTACCCTTCAGTATATTACCCTTTAAGATTTTTAGTCCCTGAGTCCAATTATATCGAAATTTATTACTGCAAGCTTTAAAAATTAGGTAGGTACTTATTTACGTACCCAATAAAAAATCAATTTTTTTTTAAATATCAATAATATTATATAAAATATTTATTTACATTTTCGTATTGAGGGATATTTATTGTGAATGTTGCTTGGTAAATAAATGAAAAACGTCACTTTTGAACTTGACTACGCATTGTTTTGAAGAATACGCAGTAAATCAAGTAAAACAAGAGATAACGTGGAAAAGATTTTATAAGATCCTTTAACATTCCCATAGTCACTATCAAAAAAATCACTGTATAAATAATATGCAAAATAACGCGTATTTTAATTGTTTTAGTGCTAAGCGCCTATCTCATCAATGCATTTTTTCTGTAAAACAGGATAAACATGGCTGCCGCAGACCGTATGACCAGACTCTTGTATATCGAGGGACTCTAGGTATAGGTAGGTATTTCTGAATAGTTTCATATTTTTCATTTCATAATGTTACTTGGCTTTGTGAGTTCAGAAACAAACAGCTGAGACCCTGTGGCATTGACCTAATTCTGAACCTAAACATCCGTAATATTCGTCTCGCTTGGTTGTAATTATTGTCTCAAAAGCCATAACCACTCAACATAATATTTATGAGTAGACAAGGTTATACAGAAATCTGAAGCTGGGATAGCATGAGTTGAAGTATAAAAGACTATAAATATGTAATGATTAATAAATAATGAAGGCCTGACTTAGCGTCTTTGAGATCTTTTCCCTGAAGTGTTGTTTATTGGCATGCCATTTTTTTTTTTATACCTACATTCTACATTGAAAGTAAATGAACTCAATCTAATAAGTAGTAGTAAATTTATTACAATAAAAAATATGAACAAACAAATATTGAAATATTAAATTAGGCAACACTTGATAAAGAATCAGAATTTTTTTATTCCCAGTTTTAAGGAGTATACCTAATTGCATGATTTCCAGTCCAGTGGAATATTTAGAATTCCAGGAGTGGAGTGTGGCAAGAGGGAAACCGGTTTTGCAACTGAGATCAGGGTCAAATTAGACAAAAAAAGAAAACAATGTACAGGAATAGGAAGTAGGTACTTAGGTATTATAATACCTAACTCAATTTACTTAGGTCTGGATTTTACGAGTTCTTTAGTTCTTTCAGTGATAAATACCTAATAATAATTATTATTATTATTGACGCAATTAATTTTCTTTAGATTTAAAACTTAAAAGTGTACATATTTATTTGATATAGTTAGTACCTGGCCTAAGCCACCCATATTCCCTAACCTAATTTTTTTTTCGTTTTATCCGAATTAATTACTTTTTTCAGGAATAACAAGCAGGATTGATTGGAGTTTTTGACATTTCACGTTTTGTAATGACGATTTATTGAAAACCAGTACAAATTTTCAGATCAATCGGCAGTTTTTCGGCGATTCAGACTTATTTTATCCTGCCGAACTTTAAGCCGAACTTTTTGCCGAACATTCGGCGATTCGGCATAATTTCGGCCGAAGCTTCGGTGGTTCGGCGGTTCGGCCAAATCGTGGTTCGGCACATCCCTACTATAAATAAAATGAAATTGGCTTACTGTTAAAACTAAAACTACTAAATTTACCATTGGGTAGAGTTTCTACAAAATTCTTATGTGCCATGTCTATTAGTTATTAGGAACTATTTATTTGAATTTAATTATTACAAACACGATGCTTTTTTCAAAGTTCATGATTGATAAAAACTCTTACCAATAGTTTTCTGTTTTCTTTATTATATTCATATTGTTTAATTACACTGCTTTATATTTAGTGACTAATGTCAACCTAAAAAGAAGAATTCCTGTTCAACCTATTAAAGGATTCATATCTATTTTAAATTGTCTATACTAATAGTTTGTCCAGCGAGTGTTGTCCTTTATGGTAACTAAGGATGCGTCATCTTAATATATAAAACACATTCGGGTTAGTGACTGGCGTGGCGTAGTGGTTAAGTCCGCTAGGCTACGGAGCCAAAGATCGCAGGTTCAAAACTCAGCTCGGCCCGCATTACTTTTCAGATTAATTTTCGAATATCTATGAAAAGTAAAACAAGCGATTTAAGACGATTTATATTCAAAAATTGTGTGCGGCTATAAGAGCTAGATCTCGATGCCAGGAATTACCAGAGTGGAGCGACTATGTCTTACCTACACAGCTAAGACCGATGCTCCCTCTTTAAAAAAAAAAAAAAAAAACAGTCGGGTTATTTTGAACACTTTATAACTGGAGAACGGCTGGATTTTTTCATGGTTTTTACTTTGTTGTGGTGGGTAGGTGGCTAGGTAAAGTGGGTGGATGAGTAGGTAGGTGGGGAAGAAGGGTAGGTGGATAGGTGGGGTAGAAGGGTAGGTGGATAGGTGGACTAGGTGAGTGGGTAGGTAAGGTTTGTAGGTGGTAGGTAAGGTTAGTTAGTAGGTGGGTAGGTAAGGTTAGTAGGTGGGTAGGAAGGTTAGTAGGTGGGTAGGTAAGATTAGTAGGTGGGGTAGAAGGGTGGGTGGATAGGTGGACTAGGTGGGTGGGTAGGTAAGGTTTGTAGGTGGTAGGTAAGGTTAGTTAGTAGGTGGGTAGGTAAGGTTAGTAGGTGGGTAGGAAGATTAGTAGGTGGGGTAGAAGGGTGGGTTGGTAAGGTGGGCTAGGTGGGTGGATTGGTGGGTACCAATAGGTGATTAGGTGGGTACATAGGTATCCACCTCTGCCAAATAAGAAATGGCAACACAGCGTTTGCCGGGTCAGCTAGTCTCCTTATATATCTTAATCCTATAGCAGTGAACTCAAATCCTAACTGAAAAGACCTGTCGATTTCGTGTAAGGGGCAGGAAAAGATAAGAGTTGAGCGTAGAGGTATCCCTGGCCTTGTCACGGTCTTAGTACTTAAATCTAACTTGTACTATTTAAGAACTCACCGATTGAATTATTAAACTCGTCTAAATAATACAAGGATATTCATTTTTCCTCAATACAAAAAATGTGGTATGCCACTGAGGCGAACTGTGATACCACATCTGGTTCGACTTGGAAATAATTGTACGACTCAAATAGCATGAAATGAAATTGATTAGTCACAATCAGTGTGGCATCACACCGATCGCTGGACAAACTTTATTTGTAATACACACATTATCTGATAATATTCACAAATGAAAAACAATTAAAAGTGAAAATTGAATACCTACCTACCTAGTTAGTAGGTGGATACAAAATTATCCTTATAATAAATTTCAATAAACAAAAAATTAAATCAAATTAATTATCATGAGTTTTAGGTTAAATGTCAGCCACCTAACCCAAGCTGTATGTTAGGTACTAGGTAGTTAAATAAAGCCTCGGACCCGAGAAAGCTTTCTTTCTCCGGACCAAGGTTATATCTTATAGTTTACGAATTACAGTTGCAATTTAAAAAATAACAATATTGATAGAAAAATGTGACGATTAACAAGTTTTCAAAGCAACAGGCGTCAAATGATGCCGAATTTTGTGCCCAACATGAAGACATAACAAAACGAAATGCAGTAAGTAGAAGCTGATACACTTTGTTACTCCCTACTCTCTGAAAATGTGACAATGATTTATGCCAGTTACATATTGCCCGATCTTCATAATTTTGATGAAGCTTTCCCTTCTAAACCAATAAAAAAGGAGCCACAAGACTCCTAATAAGAGTTTTAGCTGCAAGCAGAAAATGTGGCCTTGAAAGAAGAGATCGACATCGAAGACCACAAACCAGGATGGGAGCTGATGGGAACAAGCAGTGGTGGAATACTTGGCGGAGTGGTCTTCAGCGAGTATAAATAATGAGGTGCAAAGAATAAATGTGCACATTGTCCTTATAAAACAAACAAGAGATCTAATTACGTCCAGCATTATGATCGTAAACAAAAATATTGTGCAGAAATATACAAATAAAACGAATGTCTATATAAAAGTTGAATTAGGGAATCACTCCTATATTTTAAATGCAAACATTCAAAAGATGCTCCAGTGTATAGACCTACAGTATGTAATTTTGAAACTACAACCAAAAAGTATAATAGATGCCGCCGTCAGTGGGCAGGAATAACGGCAAATTTCAACTTAATCAGTAACTAAGTCAGTGACGGCATCTATTTGCTTGACATTGAAAGTATGTATGTACATTATAGGGAACATTTAGTAGAGATGTTATAAAACAAAAAAGTAAGATACATAATTTGACGCATCATTGGCACTGCAATATCTGCGATTTCGAAAAGAAACAGATGACATCTGAAAAAATTGACATTTTCGCATATTTGATATTGAAATGACAATACGTAATAGAAAAAATATACATTCAAAGCAATAAAAGTGGAATAAAAAAATACATTTCCCCTTGAAATGTTCGTTCAAAACAAGCTAATAAAATTACAATCACACATCAGATAATAATCAACCTCACACTACTACCTTCTTCACTGGATTTAGTTCGCTCTGACGTGGTGATTGCCGAACGCTTTGAACTGAACTGCACCTTTTGTGTTGTTTTGTATCTTTACGCCACCTACAACAGAGAAAAAACATCAAATTTTTTTCCTTATTGCTCACATTTAATTACTCACCTTCTTTTGAACATTTCTGTGACCATTTCTCTCAGTGTCATTGGTAGGTACTTCTGCCAGTTTTCTGCATGTATGATGCCTTGAATGTATATTTCTATGATGTCGATCGAATTATATTCCATTGTTTCATAAGAACATTCAACGCATTGATATATGTGATTGCGTACATACTCAGCTTCCTTGGAACGCTTGAATTTTTAGTTGTAGCTTCAAAATTACATAGGGCAGGTCTTTACACTTCAGCATCTTTTGAATGTTGCATTTAAGAATAAGAAGTAGGAGTGATTCCCTAAGTCCATTGTTATATGGACATTCATTTCCTTTGTACATTGTTTGTGTGTATGATCATAATGCTGGAAGTAATTGGATCTGTTGTTTGTTTCATAAGGGCAATGCGCACATTTGTCCTTTGTACTTCATGATTTATACTCCTTGAAGTTCTTCTTTCCAACGATTTCATTGGTAACTTCCATCGCCAACTGTTCCACCACTGCTTGTTCCCATCAGCGCTCATCCTGGTTTGTGGTCTGCGATGTCAAGCTCTTCTTACAAGTCCACATTTCCTGCTTGCTACTAAAAGTCGTATTCGGGAGTCTTGTGGGTCCTTTTTTATAGGTGTAGAAGGGAATGCTTCCTCATAATTATGAAGATCGGGCAATTTGTAACAGGCGGAGAACAAGATAGCAATTTCAGAGATTTGGACTGGGGAGTTACAAAATTCATCACTTTGTACTTATACTGTATTACGTCGGGGCTAGGTCTTCATTATATTGAGTACAGCAAATAGTTGGCGTCAACCATTTCACCTCCTGCTATCCTTAAAACTTGTTTATTACCACATTCCACATTCAACACTTATATTTTATTTGGAATTGCATCTGTGACCGGTAAACTATAAGATTTAGGGCTGCAATGATTTAACGAGTACCTTACATACCGCCAAAGTTAGGTAGCCCGGTAACCGACTCCCCGACTGGACTAACTCACCGTCACCGCTTCGCTTCGCTTTAAAAAATCGCAATGGCGACAATGGCGTTGGCTTGGCTTGGCGTTGGCGATTGGCCAATAGGCCAATGGCGGGCGACTTGGATTTCGGAATTCGGAAACGGAAACGGGACCGAAAAGAAAAAAATGGCGTAGGTTCTGGCATCGACTAATACTCGATACTCGATCACTAACTCGAATCACACGATGAATCCAATCCAGTGCGTGCTAGGGAACCTGCATTACCGACACTAACGCTTACTAGGGTAGCGCATTCACTCGTTGACGTTTACTAAACACGTGTTTGAACAGCTGGATGTCATATTTTTGGCACATTTGGTCACAGGCGTAGATATCAAGTGGAAAAAGCGAAGTTTGAAAAATGAAACAAAAATAATAACACGAATAGAAATTGAGGAATCCTCTTTCATCGAGGAATCCGTGGGTATTAAAAACATAATTACGGGTTTATAGGATCACGAAGCTATAGACTTTAGTATTAGGTATAATTTTATCTCGATATCTAACGTAGTTACTGATAAAAAGCGTGTCTTGGTAGACACACGAACGGCAGCGTGATCTTAGTTTAGTACCCATACTGATCCTTAAAAATAAGATTCATCAAGATGTAATAAAAGTAATAAAACCTACCTGACAAACTTTCAGGAATACGGAAATTCTGAGCCCCGTCTTATATTTTCTGCAATCATAACTGTCTGCTGGGGCTGGATGCATTTTTTGTTCAGAAGATCCTAGTAACAAGTACTTAAGTATTGATAGAGGACTATTATACACCGTGTTTTATATTAAGTCGGCACTATTGCTAACTTCGTTATTATTTAATCTAGAAAGTCGGTTAAATCAGCAAACTAGTAGTATTTTTGCCGCTGAATAAACTAGCGAAAGCAGAAAAACAATTGAACATCGCGTTTTCGAGATATTTCAAAAAATGTAATTTGTTTAATGGAACACCCTGTATATTTTTAGATGGATCGATTGCAAATTTTTTTTAAAGGGAAAAGTCTTTATACACTATGATCCTAAAATAATAAATTCATTAATTATTCATTATTTTATTACTCCCAAAGTAGGCTGCGACAATTATTGTAATTTAGTGTACCTACGTATAATGTAAGGTAAAAAATTATGTCGTCCTCAATAGTGTATTTTTCAATAAAAAAATACACTAAAAATAAGAGTTGTTACCTTGAAAAGGATTTTATTTTACATAAACAAATAACAGACTTGTTTGTGTGTACAATTTTATTATTTTAGGATCATAGTGCATAGAGACTTTTTCCTTTAAAAAAAATTTTGCAACCGATCCATCTAAAAATATACAGGGTGTTCCATAAAAAATATCCATTTTTTTAAATATATCGAAAACGCGATGTTCAATTGTTTTCCTGTTTTCATCGTTCTATTCAGGAGAAAAAAGACTACTAGTTTGCTAATTTAACCGACTTTCTAGCTCAAATAATAACGAAGTTAGCAATAGTGCCGACTTAATTTAAAACACAGACAAGTTCTGTTATTTGTTTATTTAAAATTAAATCCTTTTCAATATAACAACTCCTTTTTTTGTGTATTTTTTTATTGAATAATACACTATTGAGAACGATATATTTTTTTACCTAACATTACGTAGGTAGGTACACTAAATTACATTAATTGTCGCAGCCTACTTTGCGAGTAATAAAATAATGAATAATTAATGAGTTTATTATTTTAGGATCATAGTGCATAAAGACTTTTTCCTTTAAAAAAAAATTTGCAACCGATCCATCCAAAAATATATAGGGTGTTCCATTAAAAAAGTTACATTTTTTTAAATATCTCGAAATCGCGATGTTCAATTGTTTTTTTGTTTTCGCCATTTTATTCAGGAGAAAAAATACTACTAGTTTGCTAACTTAACCGACTTTCTAGGTTAAATAATAACGAAGTTAGCAATAGTGCCGACTTAATATAAAACACGGTGTATAATAAGTTTAAAATATTAAGAAAGTTACCTTTATGCAACGCGAACAAGTGGAAAGCCCACGTTTTATTGTTAAAACATCTTCAAAAGTTTACCATTTTTATAAAATAGGTACGCAGACTTAATAACAAATAATAGACAAACAGCGGGTATTATAAAGGCTCATTAAGTTAACGGACATATTTCTGTGGCCATTTCTGAAGAACGTATCGAGTCTAAGCGGAAATTTTTTAAATTTATCTATTCTTGACATGAAATTAACTACAAAAATGTTAATAAAAGTCATTTGACGTCGATATTAGCTTTGAAAGCGAGCACAGAAATCTGCCCGTTAGCCTAATGAGCCTTTATAATATTGCTGGCTGATAATAATATTAACTAGAATTTTTGGTATCAGGTAATAATAATCAGGGATGAGCGTGTAAACAATTAAATGTAAACAATTCCATTCTTTACATGTAAACAATTAACTTTACTATGATATAAAGTGATGAAAGCTCAGATTTGAAAATTTATTACCAACTATAGCCGTTCTGTTCACGTCCACCCATTTTATTAATAAAGTTATTTATAAATTAACTAATAAAACGATTTACTGGTTTACATTTTTATAATGTTTATTGTTTCAACAACTTTTGAAAAAGTATTAATTCAAATCATTTTACTATTCTGATCTGAAGTCTGAAGTGTCATGATGACGTCAGTCCACGCCTACTTTAATTTGGCTAGAGTCCCCGAAAAAGAGTTATATGACTTTGTGCCTCTCAAAAGTCAAACTCCAATGTGTCAATTCTGTGCAAACTCTCCTTCTCTTACTTTATTGATTCCCTTATTTCATTTCTTTCCTTTTTTCCATTTTGCTTGTTTTTTTTTCTTTCGTGTCCTGTCTGTGTCCTAAGCAAGCTCGATCGATAGTGGACGGGAAGTGTGAGTCAACGTAAAAGTACTAAAAGTCCACTACACATTTCTTGATCAGTAATCAGTATTCAAAAGTGATCGTTTAAAAAATCCGGTTATTATCTTCTACATATTTGCTATTATTGTGCATTTATTTAAAAATAACATGTGAGTATTTAACTTTTGCTCATTATAGTTATTCAGCTGATCAGGAATTTGAAATAAAATGGCCGCAAGCTAATTATCCCCCTCAGACTAATTATTATTTGTCGAGTAAAATAAAAAAATAATTTTATGTTGAATGTTTCCCTTCTATTAATTCTTATTAATGAATTAATAACATCCCGACTTGGGTCACACCGTCACAGTTAAATTTTACTAATTTTTGGAGCTCCCCATCCTACCCCGGGTTTTTTTTTTTGGGTGGGTTCTTTGTTGGGGGTCCTTGCAGCAGTTTTATGCGCTTTCACAAGTGGCAAATATATAAAAATGAAAAGTTCATGTTATGGGATTTTGATGTGACAACCCCCCCTACCAACAAATTAAGGGTTGACTCTGCCGTTCTCATCCCCCGACTGCTTTTTTCCCTGTCAATTAGGTGAAGATCGGGGCTATCCTGTTGTTTAGTCTTCCAAAACACCCCTCACATGCCCATTCCACTTTTTCCACTCGCGTCTCTCACAGCAGTCACAGTGTTGCTGCATTAAATCAGGGGTAAATATCTAGATGAGCGGCATGGGTATAGGGCGAAATGGCTTATACTATCGGATAGCTCGTGTCTCTAGGAGTATCAAGGTACCATTGAATTTTTGCGCCGGCAAGTAATAGTCGAGATATAAGGCCTTAAAGTTTCATCCTTGCCCTAATACGTGTATTCAAACATTATACCCGCGAACAGGCAGCTCGCTTATCCGTCGGGCACACGACAATCGAGCGTTTCCTGTTCGAGCACGTCGAGCGCAATCATATGACGAATACACGTATTAGGGCAAGGATGACACTTTAAGGCCTTATATCTCGACTATTACTTGCCGGCGCAAAAATTCAATGGTACCTTGATACTCCTAGAGACACGAGCTATCCGATAGTATAAGCCATTTCGCCCTATACCCATGCCGCTCATCTAGATATTCACCAAATCAGGTCTTTGGTCAGGGTAGGTTTTTTTTTAATTTTAGGGACATTTAATGGAAAAAAAACTACCCTGACCAAAGACCTGATTTAATGCAGCAACCCTGTGAGCGACGCGAGTGGAAAAAGTGGAATGGGCATGTGAGGGGTGTTTTGGAAGACTAAACAACAGGATTACCAAGATCGGTAGGTACATATTAAAAAATCGGGTGCTGGAAAACAGTAGTGGACTAAGGTTGGGTATTATAAAGGCTCAATAAGTTAACGGGCAGATTTCTGTGGCCATTTCTGAAGAAGGTATCGAGTCTAATTGGAATTTTTAAAAATTTATCTATTCTTGACATGAAAGTAATTACAAAAATGTCAATAAAAGTCATTTGACGTCGATATTAGCTTCAAAACCGAGCACAGAAATCTGCCCGTTAGCCTAATGAGCTTTTATAATATTGGCTGTAAGTAAGTGATTGCCGATTGGAGCTGTCAATGCAATAGCTATGCTCTATGCTCACTTAAAATTCAGTGAAGGTCACCCAAGACTTATACTATGTGATTAAATATGAAATTCAAATTAGTATAATTGAGCTCATTGGCGTAGCTAACAATGTAATTCTAGGGATAATAATAAGTTATTTATTATTTTTAAAGCTCCCATCATTAATTTTTGAACACCAATGTTGAACTTTTATGATCCTTCAGTAATCAATATTCCCCTAAGGTTTTGTAAAATGGTCAGATAGGAATGTGCATGAAAATATTCTCTTGCGGTACTTTGTACATAGATAGTACATTAAGAAAATATAATCATTTGAAAATAAGATTTCATTGTCTTACAGGACTTTTGTTAAAAGAAATGGCAGTTCAGACTATCAAAACAACTTTGGTGATGGATCTTTTAGAAGGAACGGTCAACAGGGTGATGCTAGAAAATTTGGAAATGTTGGTGGAGGCGGCAGGAATTCCTGGGGGCAGAGTCAAATGCAGGCCCCATCTTGGGAGACATCTCAATTAGAACCTTTCAAGAAGGACTT
This sequence comes from Malachius bipustulatus, assembly GCA_910589415.1. Lineage (NCBI taxonomy): Eukaryota > Metazoa > Arthropoda > Insecta > Coleoptera > Melyridae > Malachius > Malachius bipustulatus. Next base: position 34,451,445 of record OU342634.1, on the reverse strand, counting down.
TTACGAGCCTCACTGCGACAATGTGGGCCGTTCTTCAGCTGAAGTCGAAGCATATCGTTCTAAGAAAGAAATAACTGTTGCCGCTGACACCAAGAAACCCATCCAGAACTTCCATGAAGCTAATTTCCCCGACTACGTCATGGACTCGATTCAAAGACAAGGTTACGATGCTCCAACTGCTATTCAAGCGCAAGGCTGGCCCATCGCGATGAGCGGACAAGATTTGGTTGGTATCGCTCAAACGGGGTCTGGCAAAACTTTGGCGTACATTTTACCGGCGATCGTTCATATCAATAACCAGAAGCCGTTACGAAATGGCGAAGGACCAATTGTACTTGTCTTGGCGCCGACAAGAGAATTGGCCCAGCAAATCCAACAAGTCGCCGCTGAATTCGGCAAGAATTCCTACGTCCGCAATACTTGTATTTTCGGGGGAGCTTCTAAGGGACCACAAGCTCGCGATTTAGAACGTGGCGTCGAAATCTGCATTGCCACACCCGGGCGTTTGAATGATTTCCTCGAAAGGGGCACAACTAATTTGAAGAGGTGCACTTACCTCATTTTGGATGAAGCGGATCGTATGTTGGATATGGGTTTCGAGCCTCAAATCCGGAAGATTATTCAGAAAATAAGACCTGATAGGCAAACCCTGATGTGGTCTGCAACTTGGCCTAAGGAAGTTCAGAAATTGGCAAACGACTTTTTGAATAATTTCGTGCAGATCAACATTGGATCGTTGCAGTTATCTGCTAATCATAACATTTTGCAGATCGTTGATGTTTGCCAGGAACATGAAAAGGAAGCAAAGTAAGCAACCATTTTACTATATCGTGCACTACTATAATAGCACTATCAATGATAAAGGAATGGTTTATAATTATTAGCGGTATAGGTTATACTGATTTTTGTTTGTTGTTTCAAACAGGATAGCAACTACCTTCTACCATATCGTTACTATTTATAAACAATGTTCACATAATTTTAAATGATGAGTAAGATATCTGAAAAACCCTGATGTTTTTTCGCACCCATTAATCCTCTAAGAAGACCTGATTTTATTGTTATATCACGATCTCTGTCATTTTTTTTATTACGTTTTATAGTAAAATATGTTAATTTATTCCAGGCTTAACAATTTGCTTCAAGAAATAGGCAATTCTTGTAGTCAATACGATAAAATTTTAATTTTTGTGGAAACTAAGAAAAAGGTGGAAAATATAACTCGCACAGTCCGTAAATTTGGCTGGCCTGCAGTTTGCATGCACGGCGATAAAAGCCAACAGGAAAGAGATTATGTGCTGGGGCAATTCAGAACTGGGAGGTCTAGCATTTTAGTCGCTACCGATGTAGCGGCTAGGGGATTAGGTGAGTTTTTTTTTTTTTTTTAAATACTTTAGTTAATGTTTAATATTTTCACTTGGTGGTAATTTTGTAAATAATTTAGTCTCATATGCAGTATACAGTGGAACTCAAATTTCTTGTTCTCATAGTTGATTTACACCATTTTTAATGTTAAATCTAAATGTTCCTAGTCTTTCTTTGTTCTCATTTGTACAGAATCAAATCATTGCTAATTCTGAATTTGAAACATTTTCAAAGTGGTTTTTTGCGTTATAATAACGTCAAAATGTAACCACTTCTTATTAATCTAATTGGGTTTTAACTCCTTCACTATTCACTTCTGTAGATGTAACTTAGAATATCCAGAACCACTTTCTAACTTAAAATTTGGGGCATTTTTGGTGTGGAATTAAATCCTAAAATCAGTCCATAACAGATTTTTGTCTTAAATTTTTGGAACAAGATCCAGTACTTGCACAATTCTGTAAAAAGTTTTTAAAAATGTATGAACTATGGTCCATAATTATTATGTACCTACCTACTACCTACCTACCTAGTTTGAAATTAAAAATTTTTTCTGACTTTATGAGAACAACTAAATGAAGCTTCCTGTACACTATCTTTTAAGAAATGGTTTACCTATGTGTTTAAAATGGTTTTTCTGTTGTACTTGAGATTCGAATTTTGCACATAATGGAGTGGTTAATTTTTGTTTCAGAGGCACGAGCAGGCTAGTGGCGTATTTAGCTAATATTAAAAAAAACATTCAGATAAAAAAAAACTACCGATCCGAGCTGATACGCCATTGTTGTGATCTCGCAAGGGATGCATGTGTTTACTGCAAGTGTCTCTGGTTTACCTATTCGAGTTTTTGTAAGGAAACGGCAGAAGACGAAAGGCGGAAGGTTTGATGCATCAAAATATGACTTCTGAAGTCGATCCCCATCCCATTTTCCTGTCACATTAATTCAATCCTGCGATTGCTCAGATGTCATTAAAAATCAGACTTTTTCTTCCTCCTAAGTCGAGCTGCAGTGCCTGTACTTTAGTTGTGGACAATTTGTTCTATTAAGAGGCTATTTTATAATAGCGACATCACATCCAAAGCGAAACAATATATTGAACAGTTACTGCAGCATTTGTTGTCTCCAGAAATTTAATTATTTATGAATGTGTGCCATATTTTGAATTTGATGCGTTTTTCAAGGAGTCAATACCACATGGTTAGTATTGCTCATTTCTAGTTTTAAGTTTATGAAATTTAAATTGCATAGTTTTAACTTTAATTTTAGTTTGTGTTATATTTAAGAGGGGCTTAAAACTGCAATTATTTACAATTAATTGGTTAAGCGACTTGGAAAATGACATAAATTGTTATGTTACCTGTAATTGAGGTAGTTAATGTTAATTGCCGTTTAGAAAGCAAACTCTGGGAGTGTTTTCTTTTTCAAAATAATTGAAAATTGCCTCCTTCATAAATGTTAATAATGATCAAAGATATCATAAAGTTTTACAGAAATATGTTTTATGCATTCTTAACTCTTACATTTTCAAAATGTCTATTAATTTTGCAAGTCCAACTTGCAGATACAAACTTGTCATTGTCAAAATAATTTTTTCAATTTATACCAAATGGGATATAGTCAATTTTTTATTTGAAAATTATTGTCCAATCAAGGATTATTCTAATGTAAGGAGAAGGTTTACAAAAATTGTATCGTATTTCTAGAATTTATGAATGTCTTATGATCCTACCTTTTTGCTACTATCTATACAAGAGAGAGGTTTTAATTGTTGATTGTTTTATTTAGATGTTGATGGAATTAAGTATGTAATCAATTACGATTACCCCAACTCTTCAGAAGATTACATCCATAGAATCGGTCGTACGGGACGTTCCGATACAACCGGTACATCGTACGCATTCTTCACACAGGCTAACTTCAGACAAGCCAAAGATCTCGTCTCTGTTCTTACAGAAGCCAACCAGGTAAGCATATTTAATTGAGATGGTATAATAAACCTTAATTAATTCTTTCCCAGTTCTTTTTTTCATTAAGGTAAGCTCTGTTGTTTATTATCATCAATTTTCATGTCACTAAATCCAGAATGTCAAGCGTCGCAAACACTGTTGTGCTAACAAACTGTCTATAGGGCTGTCTAGTTCTAGAAGATCAGGTTATGAGAACTGTCGAGAATTCCATACAACCATATTCTAGTTTCTAGTAGGGTCAAAATTAACACAAATGGAAAAAGAAGATGTTCCCATAACTCAGTCAATTTTATCTCCTAACAATATAAACTAGATAACTGCCTTCTTCCTTCTAATAAACATTATTATTAAATTACAGGTAGTCAATCCAAAGTTATCAGAGATGGCTGCCAGATGTGGCAACTACGGGGGCAATAAGGGACGTTGGGGAAATGGAGGTGGTTTCAGGGGCAGAGAGAACATGGGACCCCGAAAGAATACCAGATTTGATAATGGAGGAAATTATGGCGGTAACGGGAATGGAAACTCTTACAATAAAGTCAATAATAATGGATACTACGGGAGGAACTAAATATCGTTTTTATTATTTATAAAAGTAAATATAATATAATGTGTTCTACCTAGTAGAGTAGAATTATTATTATTATTATTGAGCACGAATTTATTAAATTAATTAGTTAAATCAATCGGTCTTATGTGATATCAAAATTAGAAATTAATCAAGTGAAACTTTTTAAAATGATTCTCGACATCCTAATAAAGTCGCATTATCTGACTGATACATAATATAACACTAGTGGTAGAGTCGCCAAGAGGTCTCTTGATTTTTTATTAGCATGTTCATTTTATGAAACCTGCTGCTATATCCCGGTCGGTAATTGAGTTTACTCGGCCACTAAATCCACAGCCAACTTTAATTTTTGAGAATTTCAGGTTCTGCAGGTTCTAATCAATTTCTGCCCATGTCCATGTAAAAAATAAAGTTTAAAATTTTATAATCGTTATCATACACCTGAATTTACCAAAGTTCGTGAAAAAGTATAACGTGCTCATTACTGGATTCAGTGGTCGAGGCCGAATTAGCTCCTCTACGGACCGGTATATAACAACGGCCTTTATGAAAGGAAACCTATTGTTAGGTTAGTTTGAATAGGTAACTTTTTATTGTAGTACGTGTTGAATGAAAACTGTCACAGCATGATGGAATTTTACATTGTGTTGCAATGTTCAAGAATCAAGAACCTCCGATTGCAAAAAGTTTATATTTTTCATTTACTCCTGGCAAACATTCATCTAATAGTTGTTGATAATTGATATCACCTTGTAGTCTTCTTACTGAATACTAACTTTATGTGACTTGATGTAGCAATTACTCAATTAAAATAATGAGTTTCTGTGAACTAAAGTGGATGTATTTATCACGGTGATGACATTAGAGTGTCCAGTTTTTCCTCCATGTTTCATCAAACTATTTTCTCCAAATCTCTTTTAAGTAAAACATTGAAAAATTAATGTTTTTGCCTTAATTTAAAGTATGGCGTGTGGGAGCAGGAGCTACACCCTATTGTCACCACTGTGATTATACAGTCACTGTACTGAAAACATACTCGTACTGTTCAAAACTTGGCGAATTTCACTGTTCAATGGGATTTCACTTTTGGACCTATGTTGATAAGAACTTTTCCTTATTTTAATAGTTATTGTTATGTTGTGACTTATGTTTTCACAGTTATGTGGGAACACTTACTTGATATATTTTTCATTCCTCTTAGCTAATCTCTACCAAGTTTAATATCAATATGGATGTATTTTCTCAATACTGGAGGCCTGATAGAAGTTTCCAAATTGGAACCCATTCCAGAATTTTGTTTTAGTTAATTTGTATATATCTTTTTATTTATTTATTGATTATGTTTGAATTCTGATACATTTTTTATTTTGTAATGTTTTTCTATTTATTGTGAGAATCCCTTGTATAAGTAGTTTAATTTTCAATGTGCAGTATTAATAAAGGTTTCATAGTAGAAATATTATTGCTTTATTAGCGGAATAAATCTAATGAGAAGTTGATGATAGTTAAATATATTATACAGGTGATCTATTAGCTCATCATCAAATTGTGACAATGACAAGTGAAATGTGAGATGATTTAAAAAAGAAAACTTCATACCTAATAATAATAATCATATGTTCGATTTCAATTATTTACGGAATTACTGGACCTTAAAGTTTCCTGCACAAGGAGCCAATTTAAGAATATTTATTTAACTTTACCTTGGTTTTACCTGATTGATTTGTATAAGAAAAATGAAATAAACAATTTTATGCCCTCTGGCGGCTATTTTTTTTATATAACAGGTAAAACCAAGGTAAAGTTGAAAAAATATTCTTACATTGGCTCCTTATGCAGGAAACTTTGAGGTCCTGTAACTCGTTAAATAATTGAAATCGGACATGTGGTTATATGGAGTTTTCTCTTTTTAACTACCTCATCTTTCATGTCACAATTAGATGGGGAGCTAATAAATTATACTGGGTGTATACTGCCAGTTATAATAATAATTGAAACTATCACGGTATCCCAGTTTTTTCCCTGATAAAATAAATTTTTCGAGAAAAAATCGAGTATGCCTGTATAAATATTTCTTCAAAAAGTTCTTGGGGAAATTCGTGACAGCGTTGTTGTGCAGTCGTTTTAAAAATCGGTCTATAGGAAGAAAGACACAATCTGATATAAACAAATTTTTTAAAAATGGGAGAGCCATTATGAAGATAATTAAGCAAAAAGTGCTAAAGACTTTCTTCATTTGTGAGGAGCACAAAAATGATGTGGCGAAGGATCAAAATATACCCATGTTTATATTAACTAGGTGAAAAGGGGACTGAATTCTCACAAACGCTTCCTAGTAACTTATTTTCCACAATTATGAAATTTATTGTTTTTAAAAGTTCTTTAGGGTATTTCCGGAATAAATAAATTTATAAAAACATGGAAACAGTGAAAAAGTCCTTTAGTTTGTGTATCTTCAATGGATGAAAAAATGATTAGGTAGCTAATTTGTATATGAGTGGGCTTGTTAAGTTTTATGAACCGTGGCTTAAAATTTGGGATTATTTGGGGTAGGGAGAGTAACTTGACTTTGATTAAACTTCAACAGTTAAACTAATTTTCGGAGTGTATTTTTTTAAATATAAAAAACACCCAAAAGTACAGGAGGGGTGTGGGGGTTATGAAATAATCCCCAATCTGTGGGGGAGGGGGGTCTGAGATCCTTCCTTGGATTTTTTTTTAGAAAAATAATCACAAAAACATGGAACGTTTTCTAAAAAAGCAACAATTCCTCTTGCAGCTTTCAAGCAAATCTTAATCTTTTGTCCTTTTTTCTGAACGGTGAGAATCAGGAATACCAAATCAGCCTTTCTACATGATGCTCCATTTATACTGAGAATTTATTGGCTAACACCAAGGAAGGAAACATTCCAAAGGTTACAGTGGCAGCAAAACTTCTGCCTGGCCCTCTCCCTGTGACCCAGTCTGTCCCAAATGTGGAGCAGACAACCAGGATCCTAGGGGTCGACCCCTAGTACAACTAGGTGTATAAGAGGTATAAAGTAGCCTCAATTAAAATTTTTTATTTTTTAGGTCATTTTTCAACATTTTTAGGTCTCAGGCATTGCAAGAGGAAGAAATGGAGTTCCTCATAAAAAACCTTTTTAAAAGGGTGGGAACATTTGAGCAGAAGTACCACCATAATACGGGAATGATGAAAAGGTCCCTTTAGTTGTCTCGATAACTCCCTCCTTCCCACACTCATATTCCTAAATGTGGCACATTTTCTGGAGTTATTTCATTAAAATTCTGTTAAAATTTGTTTAATTCCACTTAAATTTTAAGAGCATGGCACCACTCAAACTTATAAAATATTTAACAAGTCGCAGAGAATCAGTGGACAAGGCTAAATAGTGGTTGTTTTCGGGCAGTGATGGTATACTGATGACGAATTAATTCTGTTGGCTGTCACTAAGATTGATGGATTGGAGCGACCACATTGATAGTATTTGATAGAGACCAACACGAAATGATTTTAATTTTACAGGTATTTTATTTAATGTTTTTTGCGATTTCCCAAGGCTCCCATTTTTTTGCGAAACCTTTTAAATAAAGACAATGTCTTTAAAGATGACATGTCATGTCATCTTTACTATGGAAATATTCATTTCGAATATTTGTCTTGGAAATCAAGCTATGATTACAAATATTGCCAAATCATTTTTTAATACAACTTCCGTTTTCGTGTTTATTTTATCAACTAAGTAACACCTGATAAACCACCGGCAAGAGTAATAATTTCAGATATTATTTCTCCTCCATCTCGGGTCTCCAGGGCATGAACATGAAGTCATGGAACTGACCAATAAAATAAAACAATTTTTACCGACCATCAGTTTCAATTTTCCATCACAGTAACAAATTCAATAAGTTTGTGTAGGGTTATTTTTTTATTAAAATTACCTAACAATAAGACCATGACACCATAAAAAAATAAAGTTTTTCCTTCAATTTTTGAGCCTTGTGGGTTGGAGCAGCAAAATGATCCACAGACTAGGTGCAGATCAGCAAAACCAGAGGACGACTCCCAGGACGATACATTCATGAAAATTATTTGATTATCAAACACCCTTTAGATACTCCCGAACTTTTCATTACACCAGGATTTTTTTAGCCACCCTCTTATATAAAATCGGTACGTAAATAAATAAATAAATACAAACTTTATTAGGAAAACTTTATTAATACTTCGTACTTCACACATAAACTACTCAGAGGACCAATACATTATAAAATTAAAAATGTTTCAGAACCGATAAATAATAAATTAAAAAAAGATATATACAGATGAACTAAAGTAACATTCTGGAATGGATTCCAATCTGGAAACTTCTTCAGATTCCATGCAATGAGAACATACATCCACATCGATCCTATAAATTCGTAGATAGGAAATCTAAAATAAATAAAAAAATATTTTAAAATTTTTCAACAAATTGAGAAAAAAATAAAACATACTTTCTTGATAGTGAAATGGAAATTTTATCAATTTCTTCCATAATAACCGCTCTTCGCCTTGTAAGAATTTCCACTCCCGCTACTACCATAATTTCCACTCCCACTACTGCCATAACTTCCTCCATTATCAAATCTGCTCTGTCTTCTAGGTCCTGTGTTTTCTCTACCTCTGAAACCACCTCCATATCCCCAACGTCCCCTATTGCCTCCGTAGTTACCACCACCACAGCGGGCGGCCATTTCTGATAGCTTTGGATTAATAGTCTGTAAAAGATCACTTTTTGTTAAACATGAACAAGGATAGAATAATTATTTAGTCTATAAATATAAAATTGTAGGGAAATTTGAGGATGGGATTCAAATATTATTTAATTTGAACACCGAAGGCATATTTCCCTGTCACTTTACCTCCTAACAGCATTCATGCTTCGGTGAAGTAACTAAGCGAAGGCATGCCAAAATAGGAGGATAATTGATAATTACTCAATTGAAATAAAACTATTTTAGCCTGTTCCCAGGCCATTTAACCAGTACTATGATTTAAAATTAAAGATTACAATATTTTTCCTTACTATTGGGGGGAAAATGCTCACCTGGTTTGCTTCTGTGAGAACAGCAACAAGATCTCTCGCTTGCCTGGAATTGGCCGGTGTGAAAAATGCGTAAGAGGTACCGGTTGAATCGGAACGTCCCGTACGACCGATTCTATGGATGTAATCTTCTGAAGAGTTGGGGTAATCGTAATTGATTACATATTTAATTCCATCAACATCTAAACAAAACAGATTACAATCAAATTTTATGAATAAGCAGACACAAAAACACGATCAAAGGTATTCACAAGTTCTAGAAATCAGTTATAATTTTGTTAATCCAGAAATTTTAGTTGGCTCTATTGGAATATTTGAAGTTATCATGATGAAAATCCCACTTGATAATAAGAATTGTTTCCAAGTGCATAAATTCTCCTAATTCAGACGCTCTAGTTGCAGTGGTAGTTACAGTTTTATATTTATTCACGAGTTGTTGTACGAATGACGTTTGATCATTAAAATATTTAGAAAGGAGTCAATTTTCAATTATTCGTTCCAGAGAAAACCCACTGGGTTGGATTTTTATCAAACAAATAATAATCTAAACTGTAGTTAGTATGCCTTTAGTTATTTTATGAGAGTTGTTCAAAATACTCCCAGAAATTAACCAGTCAGATTTCTTTTTTTATATTATTGAGTTATTGCAATTTTAAATAACTGCGATTCTCAGCCGACAAATCTATCCTCAGACTTGCTGCTGTAAAACATAAAAAAAATGTGGGAAAAAAATTCGACTCAACGATATTTCAATTCTCACATACTTAAAATAGAAACGGGGAATACTAACCATGGTATTGACTCCTTGAAATATGCATCAAATATGCAATTTATTCATAAATTAAATTTTCTGGAGACAACAACTGCTGCAGTAACTGTTTGATATTCTTTCCTTTGGCTGGTCATTACAATCATTATCAAATAGTCGTTTTTAATGTAACAAATTATCAGCAACCAAAGTACAGGCACTGCAGCTCGACTTAGGAGGAAGACAAAGTATTTGAATGACATCTGAACAATCGCAGGATTTCGGGAATGTGATGGGAAAAATACGGAATCAAATGAAGGAAGATGGATTGATTTCAGAAGTCATATTTGATGCGGAAACACCGTTATTGTTGCATCAAATCTTCCGCCTTTCGTCTTCTGCTGTTTCCTTTCACAAACTCGCTCACCAAAACTGGCGGCAACCAGAGACACTGGCAAGACACTTGCATCCCTTGCGAGATCACAACAATGGCGTATCAGCTCGGTTCGGTAGTTTTATCTTAATGTTTTTTTTTAATATTAGCTAAATACGCCACTAGCCTGCTCGTGCCTCTGAAACAAAAATTAACCACTCTATTATGTACAAAGTTCACAATATAAACACTTATACATTTATTTATGCAAAAGGATGACCACATTCAGCAGAAGCAATAACATCAATCACAGCTATCGATCGATTTTCTTGTGAACTTTGAGAATTTGAGCAAGATAACTCAGTAGATCGGACTTTATTCTACTCTGCTAAATGAGATCATTTTTATTCATGGAAATCGATTTCTAAAAGATAGTGTAACCAGGACAGAGTACTTCCACTTGGTTATTCTCATAAACAGGCTTTGCTAAAATGTAGATTTATAATTTACACAAAGATAAAGCTTGATAGTAACGTCAATTATTGTACAATAGGTAGGCATGTATAAAATGAAGACAATTTTAAAAGTCTACCATGATTAGGTAACAGTAAAATTCACATAAGGAAATTATATCTGCGATTAAAAAAAAATCAAAATGTTGCAAAATTTTATAAAAAAAAAGATCAACAATATTGTAAATGAATTATGATGATGTGGATATGTTGAATGTTAAATCTTATAATTGAATTAAGAGAGAAATTAAGACAATGAAAAACTCACTTCTTGTAGATTTCCCAAAGTGCAATAATTAAAATCACCTATGAGTACAACAAATTTGGATTCCACTGTACACTTGAGAAGTTAACCATTATTGTAACTATATAAAAACTTACCTAATCCCCTAGCCGCTACATCGGTAGCGACTAAAATACTAGACCTCCCAGTTCTGAACTGTCTCAGCACATAATCTCTTTCCTGTTGGCTTTTATCGCCGTGCATGCAAACTGCAGGCCAGCCAAATTTACAGATTGTGCGAGTTATATTTTCAACCTTTTTCTTGGTTTCAACAAAAATCAATATTTTATCGTATTGAGTACATGAATTGCCTATTTCTTGAAGCAAAGCGTTCAGCCTGGAAAAAATGAACATATTTTACTACAAACATAATAATAAAAAAAAAATGATACAAGACCGTGATAACAATAAAATCAGGTCTTCTTAGAGGATTAATGGGTGCGAAAAAACATCAGGGTTTTTCAGATATCTTACTCATCATTTAAAATTATGCGAACATTGTTTATAAATAGAAACGATATGGTAGAAGGTAGCTAGCTGGTATCCTGTTTAGCTGAATTTACTAAAAATGAACATTATTTTTGTATTTTTTGATCTATTTACATAATGAAATCAATATAACCCATACCGTTTCATAATTATAAACAATTCCTTTAACATCATTGATAGTGCTAGTAGTGCACGATATAGTAAAATGGTTTCTTACTTTGCTTCCTTTTCATGTTCTTGGCAAACATCAACGATCTGCAAAATGTTATGATTAGCAGACAACTGCAATGATCCAATGTTGATCTGGACGAAATTATTCAAATAGTCGTTTGCCAATTTCTGAACTTCCTTAGGCCAAGTTGCAGACCACATCAGGGTTTGTCTATCAGGTCTGATTTGATCAATGATTTTTCTGATTTGAGGCTCGAAGCCCATATCCAACATGCGATCGGCTTCATCCAAAACGAGGTAAGTGCACCTCTTCAGGTTAGTGGTGCCCCTTTCGAGAAAATCAATCAAACGTCCGGGTGTTGCTATGCAAATTTCAACACCACGCTCTAAATCGCGTGCTTGAGGTCCCTTTGAAGCTCCACCAAAAATGCAAGTGTTGCGGACGTAGGAATTCTTGCCGAATTCAGCGGCGACTTGTTGGATTTGCTGGGCCAGTTCTCTTGTGGGCGCCAAGACAAGTGCAATCGGTCCGTCACCACGGCGTAACGGTTTCTGGTTATTGATATGAACGATCGCCGGTAAAATGTATGCCAAAGTTTTTCCAGATCCTGTCTGAGCGATACCAACTAAATTTTGTCCGCTCATCGCGATGGGCCAGCCTTGCGCTTGGATGGGAGTCGGAAAGTCGTAACCTTGTCTTTGAATAGAGTTCATGACGTAATCGGGGAAATTGGCTTCGGAGAAATTCTGGATGGGTTTTTTGGCATCAGCAGCAACCGTAATCTCTTTTTCTGACCGATATGCTTGGACTTCTGATGAAGAACGGCCCACTATGTCACAGTGGGGCGCATAAAAGTCCTTTTTGAAAGGTTCCAAGTCACAGGTCTCCCAACAGGGGATCTGCATTTGAGTTTGCTGCCCCCAGGAATTTCTGTTGCTTCCGCCGCCATTTCCAAATTTTCTATCACCTTGTGGGCCACCTCTTCCAAAAGATCCACCACCACTACCAAACTTGTTGGGGTAGTTTGAACCACCATTTCTTTTAATTAAAGTCCTGGAAAACAAAGTATTGCTTAGTTTTACGGAAAATTTATTACTTTATGGATTTTATATTACAAAAACACAAGTAAATAAACAATTCGGTAAGAAATTACATTTTTTTTATTAGCATACTAACTCAATAATTATGATTTTTTATTTCAGAAAATGTATCTCCTAGGCTAGACAGGATGTTTAGCTTCAAAATTGAAAAATGAGAGTTAGACAGGCCTTAGGGGAATGAAAAATTGCTTTCCCGACTGGCAATTTAAAATCACAGTCATCGTGTTTTTGCATTTTCTTTTTCCAAAGATTTTATACTTTACTTCTGAGAAGCAATGTATGTAAAAAACTAATGAAACAAAATTAGCTCCTAGAACTTTTAAAATAAAATACCAATCAGGATCGTAGATATATTTATACAGAATTGTTTGCAAAATTAAAACCAAAATCAGTATTTACCAAAATTGGCAGTTATATTTGCAGTTTCTATGGCACCCTTAAGCGAACAGAACATCAAAAAACAGAATGTCCTATTGGATTGATAGTGCAAGTGCAAACAAGCTTGTAGTCAAATGAGAAACCTTTTACATCTCAAATAATCAACTGTCACTAGAATTTCGGTTCGTAGTGTAAAAAAGGCAAAATGCGATAAACCAAGTGATCAAAACAAACTTTTCAACTCTGTTCAAAACCCTTCAAAAGTGCTACTAAATTCCAAAATTTTGTTCAAAAGATGATAAATTCAAAGCTACAACTAACGGCAGTTTGAAAATGGGGGGACAAAAATTGAGCAGTGTGGAGTAGGGTCTTCTCAATCAAATTTTTCGAAACTAGAAAACCATCCAAATTTAATTGTGTAATATATACCTAAAAATAGCCCCTGTGCAGATTCTTGTGGTATAGTCCACCATTAATCCCATGTAAAAACAAACATGGCGTGCTCAAATTTTACAAATATTGAGACAAAATCATAAAATAAATTTTTCGAAGATAAATTCAAGGCAATTTGAAAAGAAAAACGGTCGATTATTTTTTAAAAGCTACAATGTATGTGGTAGATTTTTCTCCTTTCAAATTGTATTCACATTCATATTAATTGACTACAATAACTGGACATGGAAGTGGTAAAATCTGAAAGGTTGCCTTGAAGTGGAATAAATTTAATTATCTCAAAGACAATTATAGTTCCAAGTACCTAATTCCTCGAAATGCACCGGGTAGAGTAGAGCTCCACACTAATGGGACCTGTATGTATAGTTTTAGGGCAGGATTGCTGCATTTTCTGTTTTAACAATTTAATTATACAACTTTTTTGCATTGACCTCTCCCATAATTACCAATGAGAATACAACATCCTACTCCTACAAGCCCTAAATACCCAAACAGGCCCCACCCAAAGCCCAAAGCATTCGAGCAAACATTCTAGGAACAGGAAACATTTTTAGTACTTATTGCATTGCAATACTGCAGTAGTGACGTGAATATTTTACTGCAATGACGTGTATTGCCTGCAATGCACAGACTGCAGTACCCTACCTACGCGCAAAATCAACCTTGAACCGTTATTACATTGGGTAGGTATATTGAATTGCAGCTGTCTGGATTTTATTGATCACATTTTACATAGATGCAAATGCGAAAAAAAATCGTTCATTAAACCAACTACAAATGAAAAATAACCGTTTATTCCTTCAACAGAAGTGTGCTAGTGCTGATTTTATTTCTAATGTAAAATTGTAATTGCAGTGTGGCAAAGAACAATGCGGTGGGTTGTCGCCATTTTGAATTTGTTACCATACAGTCAGCAGAAACCAAAATACATTAATAATAAGCTCGATTACTTACATGTTATTATTCTTGAATATTCGCAACGACAAATACAGAAGATAATATGAAACTTTGAACAATTATTATTAATCAGAAAATTAACAAAAACCGTGGAATATTCAATCCAGCTGCTGCTTCGAAGTTCTCACTTTGGAGGCAGAAGCGGAAAAGAGGAAGTGACAGCGGTAGGTGCCAGCGAGTGAGACTAGATTACGGCTAGAAAGAGATAGGAGTAGGGGAGAGTAGAAAGGAGCGTCTACGAGACCGGCTTTGTCGCAGAGGTCTACACTCCGCATGCGCACTGCAAATACACGCCGACAGTGTGACGTCACGGTTCCAAGTAAACGAACCGTTCACGTGGCCATTGTTGTCAGTTTGTCGTGATTTAGTTGAAGTTTTAAGTTCGCGTGTTCCTGAAGTTTGACTTATTGAAGTTGTTTTCAGGCATTGGCCTGCGATCGTCATCAATAATTGAATTGAACCAAATCATATTTTAGGTTTCCCTGGAGCTCGAGCCGTCTGTCGGTAGTTAAATTTTTATCGCTAAAAATTCCGCATTTACTGTAATCAAAAGTTTACAGTGAAATTGGCAACTCTGCAACTGTCAAATGCTTGTTTATTTGGAACCGGAATCGGTTTCCCCGACCACTGACGGCGTCTATTAGGATACGTTCAAACATATCAGCATATTATTTTTTATTATAGGACATGATGGTGTTTGGTGTTGATTGGAAAACGGAATATGAAGAAATAACATCTAAAAATTGGTGTTATTTGCAAATATTTGCTCTTCTGTAGGTATATTTTGAAACAATACGGCCAAAAATTAATCCATTTCGAATTTTAATATTGCAATTTTTTTGTTGAGAGTAAGTGACACCCATTACCGCAGGAGAGTGCTGTAGTGAAACTTGTCATTCGATTTAAAAAAGAGTGTCCCGTATTGTTAGTTAAGCATGTATTTTTTTATTATAACTACTATGGATATACACTGTGTTTCATAGGAAAGGTAAGAGTTGATAGGGAGAACTACTACTACAATGTTACGGATCCAAGCCACTTTGGTTTAGAAGCTGATAGTTTCCCAAGAAACTGTAAAATAGTATCCTAGGAAACTTGGTAGTTTCCAACTTAACTTTATTTTTGAAAGGATTTCATTTATTATTGTCAAAGTATTGTTGAAATATTTTTTAGATGTATTCCCTATTATGTTACCTTTTCTATGCAACACGGTGTATGTTTGTTGTAATAATTAATTAATGACAGGAATCCAAATGAAAATATAGAAACATTAGAAACATTGGAAAAATGAACTTTATACAAATATTTTCAATTCTTCCGTTTTAGAGCTTGGATTACAATCACCACAGTGACGTCATGCGCAACGCGGATGAGTTTTTATAGTCTCATGCTAACATTACCTTGTGTAGTGTGTTGTCTAGTTGTATTTTTTATATACCGTGACTGGGAGATGTAACTAAAAATCTGGCAGCACTGCAGACTGCACGACCATCATCCAGTTCATAGAATAACCACTGACCACAGAGCAGCTAAACAAGAAATGTCTATGAATGAAGTACGAAGTGCTACAAACAAACCAAAGTCAAGGGTTCTTCTTCTTCTATTTTTATGGCTTGGGCACTCTTATGCATACAGCCAGCTTCTAGTGTTTCTATGATTTGGCCAGATTTTGATATCCTGGCAATTTCCAGTGCTTGTAAGTTACTTAAAGAGAGTTTAGTATTTGGACAAAACACAATAACAAAGGAAATGACTTTTCTCTCTCTGGGGCAACAGCAGTCAAATCCAGGGTTACTTTACTTCTTTGCTACAATCATGTAAATAATCACGTGTCTGCATATGTCAATTGTCTGTCACATGTCACTCTATCTCAACAATGCGTTCAGACTATTTATTTTACTCTAGTTCACAAGCACAACAACAAGTAAGCCATTAAGCAAGAAGAAAAAGAAGAAGATTTACTCAACCGTTATGCGTTTACGTTTATATTCGTTGAATATAAAGTTGCCGTCAGGTGAATGTATCCAATGAGGCGAAGGTCTATGAAACTTGATAACGCGCAGCCGCAGGACTTTTTCTTTGGTGCCAGAGCCAGTATCGAGAGACGCTTGAGTCTATTGACTTCTTTTTAATTATATGGAACCCTCTACTCTCGCAACTTTAGGCAGATAGTAAAACGATAAACATAAAGTAAGTAAATTACAATACATTGAGTCCCTCCAATAATGTGAATGGCAACATTTTATTGCATAATTTTGTGTGTAATAAAATGTAAATAACGAAAAAATTGCGAAAAAAATAAGATGTCAAATAGGTATACCTATAATAGAGTATGAGAGCGAAAAATTTTAAGGGGATTCCCTTGGCTCATTCTAAACAAAAAATTCCCCATTAATCCGGAAATGCGTCGTTTTTGAAATACAGATTGTCAAAAAAGATAATTTTCCCAGTATTTTGAAGATATTACGGAAACCGTACAGTTATTTTTTTTTATGTGACATTGGCGATATTTTGAGATTGAGCGAAGTTTCTTTGCTCCTTATTTTCACACATAATCTTTTGAAACATCCGAAATGAGTTTTTTTTTACCGTAAATTGCCGTTTTTCTCAAAAATGCTTCATTAGAAATTATAATAGCCAAGCAAGAGTACCTTTTTTGCATAAAAAACATTAGCGGTTTAAAATTTGTTTTGAAAATTCCAATTTTACCAGTATCGTAGCATTATAGGAACAAAAAATCTAACGTAGCACCAAAATCACGTTGCAGCGGCGGGCGGGTAGCGCAGCGGCAAAGTCATGGTTGTTGTATTCGTCTATTATAAAACATTTGTATAATAAAAATGTGTCTGCGGCTAAATGAGCTAGTTCTCCAAGCAAAAATTATCAGAGTGAAGCGGACTTTCTTATCTACATTTATAGTTGAGTCCGATGTTCCCTCTTTTTTTTTAAAATAGAGATAAAACAAAAATAAAAAGAAGAGAAATAGTTTTTATTTTATTTTTGCTTGAGATAAACACGAAATCATACTATTGACTTAAAAGTATACTAAAAATATCTGTTTTCTCTGTTGAAATAGTTCATGTTTTGTGGTTGGTTAGGTGTATTTGGTGGCGTAAAATCCCTAAAACAAAAGAAAATTTTTTTTTACAAAAGTATCCTTAATAATCTGTTAAGGTCTCTTACCCACGATTGCGTTGAGGATATCCACCACCAGAAGGAAATCCTGAAGAATGACTCAGTTGTGATGCAATAGGCAAAGGTACATTCCTATTACCCCTGTTATTATCAAATCTATTGTCGTTTCTCATATTTTCAATATTTCCCAAATACGACCTAGGTGGTTCTTGCGTGGCCGGATTTGGAGCCCAAGAGGATCTTGTCGGTTCTTTATTCTGTAGTGCTGTCGTAGGACTCGTAGGTGTTGCGGAGCTGCTTAAGTGAGGTCGCCTAAAATATAATTTTTTTTATTAAAGCTGAACTCTTTAAATGACTCCACTTATTACTGTATTTTGAAACTCCCCAGAAGATCCTGGTTCTGCACTTGAGTCCATAATTTCTTAAGATAGACGATTAACACAATAACTATTATGAAAAGAATTAAGATTAAGCCACCTCCGAGTCCGGCTACCAGTATCAAACCGTCCAATAAGACAAAAGTGTCCTATAAACATACAAAAAAATATAAAGTTAACAAAGCTTTCGGGTTACAATAATTTTGAGTAGAAAAGAATAAGATAGATACTTACACCGTTTAAATCCACAGTTAAACTCATTTTTGTTTTTTCAGTATTTAATTTTCAAGTATATGCAATATTCTATTATACATAATAGAATAAGAGTATATAATATATCATGAAAGTGGGAACATTGGCGAAACAATAAAATATATAAATTCCAAACTATTTTAGTAATTGACTGATTCTAATAGATAACAAAAATTGATAAGCAAATAATACATATTTAACTGATAGTGTTATCATTTAACAGATTCATCATAGAATTAAAACCTTTTAACAAAATAATGAAACTAGGGCGATTTCCTTTGTTTTATCTAAATTTAAATGATTTTCAATTAATTGTGTTTACTATACATATATGTATACCTACATCCTATACATACGAGTACCTACAGCATCTTACTCGCATTATAAATTGTTTAAATTTATACTATTCTTGATTAGAACATCTTAAATATATTTAATTGTCATTAGATAAAAGAAGACAGAAAATGGAAAGTGATAATAAAATAATCATAAAA
Organism: Malachius bipustulatus; assembly: GCA_910589415.1. NCBI lineage: Eukaryota > Metazoa > Arthropoda > Insecta > Coleoptera > Melyridae > Malachius > Malachius bipustulatus. Next base: position 34,432,730 of record OU342634.1, on the reverse strand, counting down.
AAATCTTATCTGTGTTATCGAGCCCGAGGAATTCCGTTTTTTTTTTTGTTCGTAGTATTATAGTTCGAACCTTCTCATTACATAGATAGCGGCTCGTCCCTTTTCCAGGGCTCGTGATAAGGTGATGAGTGAACGAAACTTTTACAGCAAGCGAATAAGGGGGATCAAAACCTCAACGTCAGTGTATGAGAGAAATTGCCACATCAGATTGTTATGCTACTCACTTATTTTTTTCTGAATAAGTGATACGCAAAAATGCGTAGAAAGTGTTTTGTGGTGCCTAATTGTATAAGTTGATGCGATAAAACTACCACGGGTATTTTTGATCGATTTGGGATACCAATATTTAAATGTTAATAAAATTAGAATATAAGAGTGAATATGCGTGAATAATTTATGCCAGCGCTTGCCCGAGTGGAGGGCTCGGCAGAACAAAACATTGCGAGCGAGAGCAACAACACACTTGGGTCAACCTAGGGTAATGTGAATATATCTGCTCGCGCTTATACTTCTCGTTCCGCTACCTTAAATATCTTACACCGTGGTTTATACAAATGACAGTTATGATGACGACAAGCAGCACGCAAATATCCATTGAACAAAGTATATTTTGTATTTTATTTCATGATAATGAGAAAAAAATCTTGGTTGAAATTATGAAATTTTATTGAAATTCTTTGGAACTTCCGAGTCTTAGTAAAAATTATTCTAAACTAAAACAACACATAAAAATACTACGTGATCCTAAAAAAATAATAACGGAAAAATATCAGTTTGAAATTAATTAATTTGAACTGAAATCAAATTATTTTAGAAGACAAGTACATAGTTAGTAATATGTAATTCCCTTTACAGGTAGGCAACTTATAATACACGACTTCATGACTATACTGCTCCTTGTCATCAACATTAAAATTACCGTTTTATATCCTGCTTGCACCACACCTGCTGGAGCTGGGATTCCAATGACTTCTAAAGCGTACCATACACGTACGAATATCAACAAGTGGATTTGTTTTTACCCTGGACGAGAAACGAATAAATATGTGTTTTGTTAACTTAAGTCTTTTTATATCTTTAAAAATAAAACGTTGTCAATTCTGACACTTCCTGACCTCACTTTTTGTCAATTATTATCTCTAATAAGATTGAGATTCGAGTTTTATGACTTGCCGTTCCAACACTTCCAACAAAACTATTTTTTAGCGCCTGATTTTATTAGAAACTCGACTTTTCTTTGGGGTAGGGTAGTCGGCGAAATGAAGACAATTGCAGCCTAGCAGCTGGCGCGACTGCGCACCTGGTTACCGGGCGAACAGATTCAATCCAGTTCCATTATAGTCTCATTACCGTCTCTCTCATTATTTTCATTACTGTCTCATTGCCGCACGATTGACCGGAATATTTTCATTTCTACAACTGACCGGCAATAATTAATTGACAGTTTGCGATTTTACTATGATACAATAATGATCCCGCATATTTTCAAGTCGACGTGTGCTAAAAAGAACTGCGTTCATTAGTTAATTGGAAATAAGCTATTTTTAAAAGAAAATTGACCATAGGGGTATTCACGAGGTTCGTAACATGAGTGTATTTTTTTTCCGAAATCATCATTTCGTACTTCTGATAACCAATCATAATATTGTTGAATTTTGTATAAAACTACGAACTGTCATGATTTTGTAAAACTACGGGCATCTTACGAACCTCGTGAATACCCCTCATGCTAGTTGTTTGACATTATTTGCCCTGAGAGTTGAGATGCAATTTCAAAAAAAAATTACCTTTATACTAATTTATTTGACTATCTTAAGAAAAATCTTGACGTGTCAAAATGGCTTACTGAACTGAAACTTTAAAAATAGAAATTCTCTTGGTGAGTGGATTCGGGGACCGCTAACGTACTCAGGCTGAAATTGTTGCTTTGTTTCAAGAAAGACATCCTGATTTCCCGCCACTGAATCGGAGCACTGTGTCCAAAATTGAGGCACAATAATTCAGAATAAACGGACATGTGAGAACTGTTTGTACCTCGACACCGGCCTCACTGCGTGGACGATGAAACAAACATCCTTCTCTCATATCAATAAACTTCAGCCAGAAAAGTAGGCAGTGAGTTGAGTACAATAATACATCTCACAGCACCGTTTTGAAAATTTTGAAATCATCCTTTACTTCATGTGCCTTTGCCCTGCGCAGGTACTTGTTAATTGTAACCAATCGTGTATAATTTTTTATAACGAATCAAGTAATTTTTATAAAAGCTTTATAAAAAATATTATGCAGCTCTCATTTTATCAATATTGTATTTTATTAACACATTGTGATTATTATTAGGTAAGTCGTTAGGCAAAATTATCACTTTCAATAAAATTATTATAAAAACTGCCAATAATAAACAGCAAACCGCCTCCTTGCGTTAACCTGGTGACATCATCAGCCAGGTGACGTCACATCATATGCGCAAGAGCATGATGACGGTGTAAGTTCATCGTGGATGAAATGAAAGGGTTAGTTTTTAGTTTCAATTTTAAGGAGGGAAGATCGTCTCGTGCATGGAGCCCTAAGGCTGCACTTACCGCCTTCCGTCTCGCGTATTCAACAAACTGTTCCTCGAACTGAGACAAGACTTCTGACTCGACTGGCTGCATACCTACTTGAATTCAGCCGGTCTACAATATTTACAGCCAACATAACTCGAACAGTTCTTCCAGTCTTTTGACTCGGCTTCGCAAGTAAAGTAACCATTAGTTGGTTTGGTAGCTCGAGCGACCTGCTCCGAATGCACTGAATACGAATACGATACCTACGATACAAAATAGTTTCATTTTCAATTCATACCGTTCTCGTCGTGGAGCAGTCTTCTTGAATAATTATTCTCCTTGAAGCTCGAAGTTAATAAAACGCGTTGTGGAACACCGAGTGCGCGTTCTGTTTAGTTATTTGTGTAAACAATAAACAACAATATCTGGAAAATAAACAATCGACTATCGCTTCTTTCACGTTTCCTATACCCGTATCTATACCGGGCGATACAAAATATGTGGTAGCAGGGTGGCGGTGGCCTACAACTTTCTTCAAAACTGAGAGGTAAGGGTTGTTGTTTTTGTTTAATTTTGACCGAATGTTTCGTTATTTGGACTTGAGTACCTACACTTCGATCTGTGTTCGAGATATAATTAGAGAGGCAAACATCAGGTTCATTCACTGGAGTTTACGATGTGGACAGGTTTTTATCGTTTTTGTTAGACTTCCAGGCCAGGACTATTTTCTTATTCCGAGGCATAAGGTACTAGGTACCTAATACCATCTAGGGAAAATAGGATTAAAAAACAAGTACCTACCTAGACTGATTCTAAAAATTAACCGATTCTAAAGACTAAAAAAAGCAATAAAATTGAAATTGTTAATTTTTTATGACAAAATCAATTTTGTTTTTTTAGGTAGACCAACTAATTTAACAAAAGTGCATTGTTTAATTAGATGGACAGGTATCAAAATACTGTCACATTGGTAGCTCGTGGAAATTTCGAACAGTAATTTTGATATTAAAAGACTTATGTCACTTTTTACATTTAAGTTATTTCTTTTTAAAGTATGGCAACATTGCATCCGATTTTCAGATAAAAGAACAGAGTCTACAATCTCTTTTTGATGTTGCTATTCTATGGTTGCAGTTTTCAGTCATACCAATTTGCCAATTTGTCAAAATTCAGCTGTCTTATCATAATAATTAATAGCCTTCATATTAAGGTGGATATGGACTTAGGTAGGTACTCACTGAATGTTAATTCCATTTTGACTTCTATGATATTGATATAATTGGTATGTACCTAAGTATTTAACTTTTTAGGTGAATTATTAGGTGCATAGGTAACTACTTACACTTACCTATGCATTAAGTTTCCATAAATCAATGAATATCAAACTAATCATTCAAATTGTGGTGACAATATTACAAACGTCATTCAAAAACCAAAACCAAAAACCACAGACAATGAGAGTGCGAAATCATTGAACAACTATTGCCAAAATCAACTTTCCAATTTGCTGGCGTCAATGTTGCCAGTTGTGAATTTTTTCTCACCTCTATTTTTCAAGTGTTTTAAAAATTAATTTAAAACATTTTAGCAGCACATATCTTCTGTACCATTATATTTTTGTCTAAAATGTCGTTTCATGTTTAAATTTCATAATAATTTTGATTTGGCCACCGGAGAAAATTGAAAGCAGTTATATTCTTATTTTTTTTCAATGCTGCATGAGTAACGTTTCATTTTTTCCACCTGTTTTTTAACACCCTGTATTGACAAAACTAAGTTCAATTCAAATGATTCAAATTTGAAATGCGGGAAGGTATACTAGGTGGAAGAAATATTTGAACTCTCGTAAATCTTCTTACAATGTTTACTTAGGAGATTAAGGGACAACCAACATTGAAAAGTAAGTAGAGAAGGGTGTCCGACCAGGACCGTATCTAGGTATAATTTAAAATTTAGAAACTATAAGAAACAACTTAACTTGATTTACATTTTGTGTACCTACCTAATAGGCGCTTGTCTTAAAACAGGGGTTTACTTTCCAGTCATAAATCCTTGTCAATGTAATATGTAGGTACTTCATTGATATGATAATTTCATAAAAATTGACTCATGCATGAAAAGCACATTTTTTCGTGAAGATAAAATGAATATTGTTGGAGTACTACCTTGCAGAAAAAGGTCTTATAGCTTTATTGCTTGCAATAATGTCTTTACGGTGTTACGCTTTAATCCTCTTTGTGCCGTAGGTACATACATAGCCTCCGGGCGTTCAAATATTTCTTCCACCTAGTATAAGTACCTACCTACTTGGCGCGGTAAATAGGTTTCAAAAGAAATTAAAGAATCCTTACCATAGTTGAAAAATGCTACATGAACAACAATAATTCAAAGAATTTGACCAAAGCATATCGAAAGCTAACAAAATTCTAGTTAATTCAAAGATCTTAATCTTAACAAGACTGTTTTCTCGAATTTTTGCAAGTACCTAAATATATTCGTACTGTGTCCCAGAATAAGCGAATTTGTGATATAAATGACAAAAAAGTTTAGAGCCGAAATTTTGGGTCCAGGCCTCGGTCCAGCCTACTTGATTATATAATAAATTTTACCATATTATCTTCCTGCTCAAATTAAGCATGCCTTGCTTGACGGGAGCTTTCCGAGGAGCTTTCTTTTTGTTTTCTGTGTAGGCGAGTGTGTAGGTAACGTTATGATATATCTTCTACAGAAAATATCGAAAAATTTTATTGAAAAAGTTGCTCAGAATTGATTTTTTTTTGAAATATTTTTCATATTTTTTTTTTTGAATTTTGTAATTTAATTATTGATCTCCTTTTTAGAAACTACGAACATGTTTACCTTGATTCGAGTGCTTTAGTAAGATTGGCGTTAGCGTTTTTTCGAGCGTTTTTTATACAATTTGTGTCCCACCCAAACGAGTGTTAAAATTTAAAGCCTCTAATAAAGGTAATTAAAAAATATTATTCCTTTCAACTTAAGCTTTAGACTTAACACAGAGCATATTTTTAAATTTTCAAAAGTTATTTCCAAATTAATTTTTTACCAAAAAAAATATTTTACTTTTTTTTTTGTGAAACAAAAAAAAGTAAGCCGATGGTAATAAAACTCGGCATGCATGCATGTATATTTTTAAATTCTGAGAAACTTTTTATAATAAAATTTTTGATATTTCGGGCAGAAGAGGTACATAATACCTACACAGGAAACAATACGAATGCCCCTGTCATGGATGATTTATTAAAAATGAAAATACGGTAAAATTTCTTATCTAATCAAGCAGGCCTGGACCTGCTTTTGATTCCACCATTTAACCCCAAATGGTCAAATTTCGAGTAAAATTTCGACTCGAATTTTTTTTGTCATTTAGTCATTTATTCATCCCGAGTATGTAGAGAAGAAAAGTAGGGTGGGAAAAGCACATTCAGTATAGAATTACAAATTATTGATACACATGAATAATAAAATGTTCGGCTCCGTTCATTAAAAAAAAGTCACTTAGACCTAACTGACTTAAATGACCAAAAAAGGCGCTAAAAGGTTGTTTAAACAACAAAAAATACGATTCCCCTCGCGATTCCCTTAGACTTAGAGAGTCATCGAAGTGGCTCCCAAAATATACAAGTCGCAAATTAAAATGTTTAATTTCTTTCTTTTTTTTGAGAAAAAAGGAAAAAAAAACTCGGGCGAAAAGTCTACAGGACATGGCCGGAAAGAGGTTCCAAGTTCCAACGAATTTTCTGGTGTTCACTTTTGTTTTAGCTAACAGAACAGTAATTTTGCAAATTAGTAGGTATACAGAAGCTGAAAATGTGTTATTATTAGGGAATTATTATCAGGTATTTCAGTCTTTATTGCATGAGCGAGTTATTGAGCCTCTAATTATCCATGTATCAATTTTTGGCTTCTGCTGAATTTCCTTTTCCCACTTAAGTGATTCGTAGAGAAAATTTACAAGAAAACGATCTAGATCAAATTGGCGAAACAGGCAGAAAAAGCACTTTTCTCGCCTACCAGGCCAACCTGAAAATTATTTCATCTAAAAAAATATGACCAAAACCGAAAGTGATTCTTTGCCTCTCTAGGGAGGCAAATTATTTTCCTGCCGATTTTGTAGATTCTGAATTGACTCTTTTTCATTGTAGTCTTGGCATCTTGTGGGTTTCGAAAATTCACCGGTTGTAACTCTTTACAAATTATCGATGTAGGATGTAGGTATCTACGATAATAATTAGTAAATAGTAATTATTTTATTTCGAGCTTTATTTTATATACCTACTTACCTGAAGCCACCTACTTTTTATTGTAGCTGCATTAGCATTACCGAATACTTTTTTTTTCATAACGACTCATTGACTACCTACTTATAAGATGTCAAATGTCATCTGTAATTTCTATAACAAATCAGACCCACCCAAAGTTTTGGATCAAATTCAAAACAGTCAACAAATAATGTAACAATAATTATCATTGACAATCTATAGAGCAGTATATAGGCATTAATGAGCTTCGTAAAGTAAGCCGGGAAAAGTTGTGAAAAACAAATTACATCCCAAAATGCTATGGCGCATTCGATTGACCATAAAAAAGACACGTGACACGTGACTTTTTATAAATTCCTCATTCGTTTGACTATCCTTTAACCACATTTTTTGACCACCCGATAAATGTTAATTTAATTAAAATTGAAGAAATTTTTGCACATACAGTGTGACCCATTTGTTCTTGAAACACCCTGTAGAATCTTAATTTATGGTGCGATTTTAAAGAAATTTCTTTTAAATCATAGAGCTTGATAAACTATATTTTGGGAGCAAAATCTGTCTCATTCCTACAAAATCCAAGGCCTACTAGCTCAGTGTTTACTTGTAAAATCTCAAAAATTTATATTAGCGATTTTTTTAGAAAAAAACTGTGCACGCTACTGGATTCACCAGCCCTCAAAACGGTACTGTACTAAATTTTATTGGAAATGTCAGAGTAATAAGGATCTTGCAGTTATTTTAGAAATTCATAATAGAACTCTGAATTTTCATTAATTTATTCGAAAAGTTCAAGAGAGACAAAATAGAAATTGTACGCCTGGTTGGTGATAATGTAGGTACTTTAATTTTTTAATTATAATTTTTTATTTATTTTTTTTATTTATTTTTTATTTTTTATTTTTTTATTTTTATTTTTTTTTACTTTTTTTTTAATTTAAATTTTTACTTATGATAGCTTTTGACCTTTTTCAAATTAATTTATGAAAATTCGGAGTATTATTATGAATTTCTAAAATAACGACTACAAGATCCTTATTACTCTGACATTTTCAATAAAATTTAGTACAGTACCGTTTTGAGGGCTGGTGAATCCCGTGGCGTGCCCAGTTTTTTTCTAAAAAAATCGCTAATATGAATTTTTGAGATTTTACAAGTAAACACTGATCTAGTAGGCCCTGGATTTTGTAGGAATGAGACGCTTTTTGCACCCAAAATATAGTTTATCAAGCTCTATGATTTAAAAGATTTTTTTTTAAATCGCACCATAAATTAAGATTCTACAGGGTGTTTCAAGAACAAATGGGTCACACTGTATATGCTTGTAAGTTTTCCATGAACGAGTTTAATAATATTAATATTAGTACCTAATCCTAATTTCCTGACCAAAGTGGCATCATGCGTCCAAATCGGGGAAAAAAGTACTTATTTTTCCCTGCTAATTAATTTCCCCCCTTCCCGGTAAAAAGCATTTTTTGTGGAATTTTTTTTAGCTGCTAAAAAGGAAAAAAATATCAAACTTTTTTCCCAACGCAGAAAAAAATTGACTTTAAAAAATCTTTAACGCTCGCTTTAACGGCTGGAGTTAATTTAAACCCTTGGAAACTAACCGCTTAGCTCCATCCAGACAGCTGTGAAGTTAGCGGGATCTAGCGGGGAACTGAAAAAGAAAACTATCTTTTTTTCTGGGCGGTGGTCAAACAAAATTATTGTGTGATCAAACGTGGTCAAACGATGATCAAAAAAATGAGCAATAGTATACCTATTTATTTACACAATCTGTAGATTTTGTTACGTTATGAGTGAGAATTTGTCGTTTTTCTTATTTTCGCGCAAGTATTTTCGAAGGAGCGGGTCAAACGATTTCAGCGGCTGGTCATTCGTTTACAGGGAATGATCAAACGGGTGAGGATGTTATGAACCACGGAAACTAACCATCACCCTTTTTGAGAGACGTTGACCGGACCAAAAAGAAATCGTTTTTTTTCTGGACGTAATGATGGTAATCAAATGATAGCCAATCAAATGCGCTATAGCAGTTTGTTTTCTTAACTTTTCCCGGCTTACGTCACGAAGCTACAGAAATAATGTCATTGTATGCGTTACGAAGTTTCAGGTAATATTTTATTAAATGCCGGTTTGAATAAATGTTTTGAATCTACGCATGTCTATAATGTACCTATGTACTTATCAAAATATGTTTTTTTTTCTCAATTTTTTATTTTTTATTATGCAATACGAGAAACATTTTTCTTAGCGTTTTTTATTATACACCTTCTGAAATGGCATTAGAAGCTCTCAGCTACATTGATGCCCTCTTCTCGTTTAGCTCGCTCATGTGTCTAATCGCTTCGGGTTTCTTAAAGCTCATTTTCTTCCCTTGTGACAATTTTTTTTATTGGGTAATCAAAAAACAAAAAAAATTAAGTTTGCCAGTTATAAAAAGGTCAAAGTGATTGCTCGTGTGCATGTTATTCTCGATGTTATTTGCAATAATTTTTAATTCAAAAGGGGAATTAATATTCTTATGATGCTTATAATAATACATACCATACCTCCATCCCTTTTTTCTGTTTCCCTTTGTTCCTCAATAATGCTCCTTTTTTTTGTCAAGAAACCAATTTTTTCCCTTATAATTCCATTTGGCAGGATGCCGATGCACTGTAGTTTATATTTTCGTGTAGGTACATAATGTTATGTATACATATTTATTTATATGTTCTTAGAGTTATATGATATGTGTGTATAGTATACCAATTCAAAGATAACAAATTACCTATACCTAATAAATAATAATATACCTGGATCTATCGGTATAAGGTATGTTGATTCCTACAAATGTTTGCTTTTCTCACAAATTTATTTCTTATTTTGATTATATATCGACTTCGAAACTTTGAACAACATGTTTATTTGTAGATTTGAGCTAGGCAATAATTATTATTGTTTGAAATTATTTATTTTGTAAATAACAAAGGCAGGCAATTAATATTTATTCTCGTTTTTATATGTTTTATATTTGTTTATACAGCGTGGCCAAAAATAGACATGAAAGAATTTAACTTTTTGCTTAAAACTTTACCGCCTCCTCCCCTCCCCCTTCTAGTACTCTTATTTTTTATTCGATTTTCTCTGTTGATAATTTAAATGAAAAAAATGGCACGCACATACTTAATGCGAGGACGCACTATGTAAATTGCAAATCAATATTCATAATGAATAAATCAAAGCAAAGTAATTAATAATTAAAAATGCCTTTATTGCCGAGCTGATTGCATTATTATTCTCTGCGAGGCCTGCTTTTAATCGAAAATCGCATTATGATTACAAATTAATTATTTAATAATGATAATAATTGATTTTCATTTGTTAGTTTAGTTTGTTTAATAATATTCTGCACCTATTTTCTCTTCAATTCCTATATCCTGTTATGGTACGAGTAGCTTGTTTCATTATATTTATTAGTTTATTTTGTTTATTCCCATTATACATGTTTGATTTTAAAAAATTCGAGTTTAAACAAAAAAATAATTCTTTCTTTGAATAGAGGTCTCCCCCTCCTTCTCCTTTCCCTCTTCCCCTCTTTCTCCTTCTCCTTTCCCTCTCTCCCTCCTTCTCCCTTCCCTCTCCCCCACCATCTTCCTCTCCATGTCCCTCTCCCTATGCTCACTCGCTTTCCTCCCTCCCTCTCTCCCTCCCTTCCCCTCCCCTCCTCTCTCTCTCCCTCTCCATCTCTCCATCTCTCCCTGTCAATACCAACAATTAAGTAGGTATCTATGATAACTCAAATTGAATCGAGAATTTAACCTATTAACAATTTCCTCATGTACAGGGTGATCAGTAACTCGCGCACTCAGAGCATGCTGCGGTAAATTTCACTTTTTAAGAGTAGTAAATTTTCTTACTGCAGTGTTATTGTAAGTTCTTTTCTTCCAAAGATATTACCATTTTTGTAAAAAAAGGTGGCAACACTGCACTGAACATGTGAATAAGTTCGGGTTAGACGGTATTGTTATTATTTTTATCTCCATAGAAACGAAGGTATTTTAATATTTTATAATTCTGAGTTGAGTTTAGGCGGTTGCCAAACTTCAAATTTCGTTCAGATTTAGGTATGGTATCAATTTCCAACATTCTCAATTCATCTGTAAAGAGGTTTTGTGAAAAAAAAAAATTGATGAATTACATGGTATCCGTTCCAGACATTACAGTAACCTGAATTTTTCATTAATTTTTATCACGGTTATTGAAAAAAGTACCTTTTAACTCTGTAACTTGAAAACCAACCGTTGGATTCAATTTTTTTTTCAGAATATCCTTAATTTGTGTGCGCGATTTACTGATCACGCTGTATAAATGTTCAGTATTCAGCATAATTATTGTACAGAGAAATTTATGAAAGACTCTGTTTTTTTTTTGGGACATGGGTAGGTAAACGTTTGATCAAAAAAACCGCTCATCTAGTTAACGTAACATAACTAAGGAAGCTTCATAAAAACGAAAAGGCCTCCAAGAAATAAGTAACGCTGGCTAAAATACCAACTCACTCCTACATGTCCTCGTTAAAGTTCTCAGTAACAAGAGGTAATTTCCCTAATATGGACGGTTGTGTGTACTTTAGTCTTCTATGTATTTAATCTTTATCGGTTGCTAGATTATAATTAGATATTATCATATTAATTTTAAAATAAGTTTATGCAACCTTCCCATATATAACCTGACGTAACAGATGGTTACACGCATGTCACGCGCATCGACAATAAGGTATAATTATTTTTTTTTTATAATAATTATATTTCATCTGATATGGAAGTCCCAGATTACAAAGTGGTCACAAAATGATAAAATGGTTCATGAATATTAAACCCAACAAGCTGCACATTACTTACATACTTTTAATTCTTAAACAATTTCAAAAATTCACAAAAAATCTGCTATGTGGATGTAATTAATGAAATCCAACCCCTTCAGATTTAATGAACCCTTATTTTCTTCAATACTTTGCAAAGCAACGCTTGCTTTCAAGCTTTGAAAAGTGAAAGGTTTTCCCGTTTCAAAACATGTTAAACAAATTATGCATTTATTTTGAAAAGTGAAAACCTTTATTGGGCACTTCCTAGATACGATTCCTTACTTATTTATATTTATAATAACAAATCACGTCAGCAATGTCTGAAACCGCATCCTCTTCTTACTTGTTTTCTGTTCTGTTGTACTCTCAAAATGAACAGAGCGAACACTCAAATAGTCAGAAACAATGTATTCGAGTTGTGGAAACGATGAGACTTATTATAAAAAGGATAGGTGATAGGTGATATCAAAAAATTGGTAGCGAAGGTGTTTCGTCCTTGGCGAATAATTGATTCGTATCCTCGAAGACACGACCGTTTTCCTACCCTTTACACATCGGGAAGAAGGAAAAGGTCACCTGACTGGAGAGATCACACAAGAGTCGAGTTTTAACATCGAGACAGAGTAGAGCTCGACCAAGAGTGCCGTTCATACCTTCATCGACGTTGGTTTTGACGCGTAGTCCCTTACTCGAAAGGGAGCCTCTGATCGAGCAAGCATTTTTCGTTATCGTTATAATAAAATAGTGGAACAATCGTACCTACATAGTGACGTACAGAGAAACAGTAATAATAGTTACAACATCTCGCAATTAAAACAAGTGGTCCTTCTCGTCGGACAACATACAAGTACAAGGTCAGTAATCTGATAACTATTAATTGATAAAGTTGTGTTCCTGTCAATCATTGGCAATTAGCCTGGTCCTTCGATCCCCCCCCCTAAAGTTTGATCCTTGTCATCACGTGGCGCTTCGTCATTACCATCTCGGCTTCGAGCCGCATTAATTTAGCCCTACGACAGGATCGTCGTCGTCGTTAACAGAATAAGGTGAAAGAAACAAAAGTCCATGCATATAGGGTGGTCCAGATTTTTATACCTACAGTTAAACTACGAACCATGGAAAAAATTCAGTTTTCTAGATTGAAAACTATGACCTTTAATCGAGTGACAAAAACGGGATTTTCCGAAATTTGAAAATAACGTTTTCAAACATTTTTTAGATATTTAACAAAAAATCACAGTCCTATATAGGTTTTGCAAGGGTTTACAATTTTGTGCCTAAAGTTTGAAAGTTAATGCTACACAGGCGTCTATAAAATTGAAAATTAGAAATTTTGGAGGAATAGAGATTTAATTTTTTTTTAATATTTCCGCTATTTCAATTGCTTTAATTATTTTGTTCCTGGAATTTTTCATGGTTAAAGGTTATTAGTATGTATAGTAATCTTCTCAAAAAATTTCAGTTCAATTCCTTCAAAACTATACTCGTAAATGGTTATAAAAATTTAGCCATTCGTACCATTTTCTTATCCACGCCACTGGTTTATTGATAGAAAAAAATTAAAAAAATTACACTTGCGCGAAGTTCCGAAAACGTTTCTCCTAATTCTGTTAATTTATTATAAAGTTTTTCCATCTTGCAGATGCAGGCAGAGGTTAAAAAAAATCGCAATTTTTGATTCGCAAAATTTGAATTTCCATAAAAATTGATATTTTTTTAACCTCGGCGCATGCAAGATGAAAAGAACTTTACAGTAAATTAAATGAATTGGAAGAACGTTCTGGAAACTTCGCGCAAGTGTAATTATGTTATAATTTTTTTTCTAATAACCCAGTGGCGTGGATAGGAAAAGGGTATAAATGATGGCTGAATTTCTATAACCATTTATATGCACATTTTTAAAGGAAGTGAACTGAAATTTTAGAGTAGACAAGTCTCGAGACAAGTATACTAATAAATTTTAATCGCGCGTGAAAAAAATCAGGAAGTAAGTAATAAAAATAATTAAAATGGCAGAGATCAACAATTTTATATGATGTTTATCAAAAATTTTCGATTTTAGAAACGCCCCTGTAGCTTTAGCTTTCTAATTTTAGGCACAACCTTTTAAACGCTTGTATAACCCTAACCCTTTTTTTAAATGAAGATCTTTTGGTTTGTAAAAAAAAATGATTGTACAAAGTACCCTTCAAATTTCACACCATTTTGTCACTGGATTACAGGCTGTAGTATTCAGTCGAGGAAAATTTTTGTAATAAGTATTAGATGTCTGGTGGGAGTTGTCGGGTATTGCATAATATGAGAAACAGCGGCCAAGTCGTTTCAAAATGGGGGCCCTTTGAACTTTTGTAAGTGTACACTGCTATTTTTTTAAAGGTATTATACCATATGAAAAATTAAAGATAAGTTTTCAATGAAATCAATAGAACAAGAAGAACATATTTCAAGTTATACACGTGTGCCAAAAAATTTGCGTGTAAGTCATTAGTTTACCAGTGGCGTAGGTAGAAATTCTGTCGAAATTGCTAAATATTGTAAGATGCATGTTTTATAAGAAATTGAACTGGAATTTACACAGTACGCAACTCTAATAATACTAAAATTTAAAAAATGGCGAAAAAATCATAATTTAATCAACTCATAAGAATACACCGTTTATGCGATTATATGCTGATGCGCAAGTTTTTTGAAATGGTAAGGAACGTTTATAGCAAACTGAAGGAAATTTGTAAGAAAAGTATCTATGCAAATTCTGCTAAAGTCCTAGATCAAAATTTTTGGCAGTAACTGATGACATTACTAAAGAAGCTATTTCGGAGAAGGAGCAAAAGCAGAAAATTTACCTGCAAACGTAAGTTTCTGCTTGGCGCTTCACTGAAATGGCTTTTTAGTAATGTCAGTTACTCTTACTTCCAACAATTTTGATCTGGGGGTATACATATTTTATGGAACAATAATCACTTTACTTATTTGAAAAACGTTTGAAGTTTGTTTATGGAACTGGGGCAGTAAACGCGAAGTGAAAAATCACGAGTCGCCGCTGTGTATTGGAGTGAATTTAATTAAAGATCAACCTATTACAGGCAACTAGGACACAACTGAAAGAGAGACCTTTTGAACAAGCCCACATGATAAAAGTTCTCAAAGCTGATTAATGACACTTTCTATATGTTACCTTTACATTTTAAATGTGAAACTATGTAGGTAAAAGGTATCAGAAAAAAATAACGGATTTTTCCCGTTTCAGCTGGCGTCTTCTCCCGCACACTGATGTTCACGATACCTAACACAAGTAGTTCAGGCGCCAAGATTATCCTTACGAAATTCTGGCGTCTAAAATGTGTGTCGTTCAAACAAAAATAATTCATCCTTCACTCTTCTTCAAAGTTAAGTTGTGTTTAATTCAGGTAAACATGGAAGTTGGTGAAAAATATATCGTTCAAACAGAGATAACATTCATCAAAACTCCTGCTGGCGTGAGGCATTTTTCACGCAAGCCACCGCACTGATATATTATTAACCCACATATCCGGATGTATCATAGCGCATAGCTGGCTATGTGTATAAATAGATTATAGAGGCAAGTCCAACAATGTTGGTATTTTGTATGTTTATGTGTCACAAATAATTATCACCGTGCAAACTGCAACCTACTCCGAATAACGGGGGATGGAAATATATTACAAACAAACAATAATAATAAATATATTTTTTTCCTTTAGTATACCTATATGGGTAGGTACCCCCTACTCCACCATAATTTCAGAATCAGTGTCTATATTATAGCATTTTTAATTTTTGGTGACATGCCATGAGCGTACTGATTTTGGGGAAATTAGAGAGAAAACAAGCCTTTTTTTCAAGAAAGCGGGTTCTCTTGGGGGTTTCCTTTTTTTTCTCGAATCCTTTTTGGGTCAATTCCTTGATACTTCATTTAGAAGACCTTTCGTCGTCGAACCAAGTTCCTACAGGTTCCGGTCCAGAAAAGTTTTCCTGGTCCTGAGCTTTTCAACACTCATTCATCACTCATCACTAGTCGTAGTCAGAGTCCGGAGTCGGCGAGTACGAATCGAGAGTGCACAGTGAGCAGTCGAGGACTAGCAAGTCAACCCCAGCACCCTTCGTTAGTTGCTGTGGAATTCGTCGCGACTCCCGCATTAAAAATCGTCATTATCGTGTCCTATTAAAAAGGCCGATCGCAACTCGTGGCTGTGGTACACGCAGTACCTCCCCCCCTTTGCAAAAAACCGCATTAATTTGAAGACTTTCGCATCCCTCGCACGGGTTACAGTAGCTCGCCCAGTGGTACGAAAGTAAACAGTGAGTACACAATAATTAAAGCCATAATAATTATTAATCATGTCTATTATCTCCCGGTGTATCCTGTACCCTGGTCCTTCGTCCAGATTTCGAATAACCTTTTCGGTCTTACAAGCCGACCTACTAAAAATTCCTAATTAACATTAATCCCCATCCGGATCGATTCCCTATACATTTTGTTCCTTCCGATCAGGATTGGTTCTCCATTAAGAGAACCATACACCCATCGAACCGCCATCGGCTTTCGATCTTCTCTTTTTTCGAGTTTATGGCCTTTAGCTTTTAGCAGCTATTTAGCTAGCCCAATTTAACATACATATTATGCTCCAGCTCTGCCAAATCAGCAAAACAGTAGTAAATTGAGTGGGATTCGAACCCATACAGTTTAACAGTTACTGTCTATCTATGAGCTCAGTGAAGTTGGCACCCCTAAGTGCGAAACTTTATAAAACTTAAACGGCATTGATTTGTCCACGGTTGTCCAACCAAAATTTTCGTTTGTCCACCCTCCAAAAAGTTTATATTTTTAAAATTTTCCCTTAACTTTTTTTTTGAAGGGTTTGAGAAACAAAAATTTTGATTGGACAAACGTGGACAAACAAATTCCGCTTGTTTGATAAAAAAATTGCAGTTAGGGGTGCCAACTTCCCTGAGCTCTATCTATGGTGCCTTCATAAGCGACGCTGATGAGCGCTCTCCTTTCCGAGTTCATTATTAATAAACAGTCATGCACTAGTAGTTAGTGTCATAATTTAATTAAATTTGACATTTATTTATAATCCTCGTACATCTAATAATAAAGCTTGCCAACAGAAGTATGATTTGTTGTTTCAGTAATAATAGTTGACCCAGTAAATCAAAGCTATTTGTTAAAATAATTATTCTGCAATATGAATTTATGAAATAATACATTTATTTATAGCACAAAATAATTTATTTAAGAGAACCGCAAAAAATAAATATGTCACAATTTTTGGTGTAATCATATCTGATTGATAGCATTTTCATAACTAGGAAGGATGTTCGAAATCGATGTTTATAGCAAAATTTTTCAGGGATACGATGGTCTGACTAGGAGTTTTTTTCCAGGGAACATCGGTCTTCTTAACTGTGTTGTGGATGAGACGTAGTAGCCCCACTGTGCCAATTCTGGCTTCGAGAACCAGATCATTTAGTCACAGACAGTGTTTATTTCCTGTATTATTAGTTATTCATCACACTTCTCATTTTTAGTTGTCAATTTTTAACTGACGTTCGATTTTGAGCCAAAAAATCGGAAAGATAAGCGCGAAGCAGATAAGAAGACAGATTTTCCAGGGGATTCGGATAAAACTATTAAATTAAGTGCATTTCGAACACATTTAAATAGGTACAACTTCTTTGGTATCTTCCGGTTTGGAACTGAAGTATAGTTCCCTTTATTGGCCGAATTAAATGACAAATTATAAACGTAAGTTATTAATTCTTATAATAAAACGACTATAATAAAATTCTTGTATCTGCTTAAAAAAAGGAGCTATCTTAACAAGCCATTTAAACAGTAGATATAGGTCTTTTATGAGAGGCAGCCACAAAATCCTGTAACATTTCAACGGCCTAATCTTGTTCCATCTAAAGCAAAAGTTGATTTTATCAGGCCAAAAATATGTTTCAAAAGGACCTCTCTATTAACCCGGAATGGTTCTTTCATCTTGAATAATAATTTGTCCATTTGACAAATACGACCCTTCCAAACGCACACACAGAGGGATTAAATCAGAGAGTGATTTTACTCAAATAATGCGTTTTAAAACGGCCCGGTTCCTTGAAGAGAGGATTAAAATTTATTTTCCACACTCCTGAGCGTTTTGTCGGATGTGTGTGGTGGAAATAAAGGGATTCGTTCTTATTCTTTCAGGAAACATACCGTTTCGTGTTGGGCCTCAAGAGTATAAAATAGGAGGGACATAATAATAGCCCGGTGAATTCGTGAGATGCAGTATAATATCCTCAGGTAGGTTTATAGGTAGTCGACAGTTTGAAAACAAGTCCGATTTATAGTAGGGCCGACTCTGGGGCCGACCAAGCAGCTTCTTGAAAGGAACATACTGTTGTAAAGATCAGTGGCGTTTGTAATAAGAACAGGTGTTTGTTATTTATGGGGTTTAATTCTCATTTTTCTCATTATTATGAGCGTGAAATTATTATTATGAACACACTGTAATATGCTTTATGTAAGAGTTTATTGAAAATTATTTTCTAATTTATTGGCTCCTTCTGCACCTATAGGTAGCGGTAGAAAAACTGCACATTCACCTAATTATATCGAAGTATTTATAAACAAACACCGAGGGGTGTTTACTCGGTAAAAAAGTGTTCAATTATTTCAACATTCTAAATTTTCTTAACTATTTCGGCATTATTTCCACTCTTTCAACATTATTTCCACATTGTTTCTACTGTTTACATTTTATTGTCACATAATTTTCACTATTTCATTTTAATTTCTATCTAATTTCAGTTATTTTGAGTTAATTCCACACTATTTCGACTTTATTTTCTGTTATCACATTATTTACACTATTTCCACATTACTCCCACTATTTTCACATTATTTCCATTATTTCAACATTGTTTCCACGGTTCCATTTTATTTTCACATAATTTTCACTATTTTCATTTCATTTTTGCCTATTTTCAGTTATTTTGAATTATTTCCTGCTATTTCCATACTATTTGCGGCTATTGAACACCCCTAGAGAGAGAATTTGATGAAAAAGTGAACAATTATATTTCCACATTCCAAAATATTGTGCCTAACTAGTTCCACATTATTTCCACTCTTTCTACTTAATTTCCACTATTTCCATATTATTCCTATATTTCCACTATTTCCACATAATTTATACTTAATTTCACTTATTTCCAGTTATTTCCACACTATTTCCACTTTATTTTTTCTGTTTTCACATTATTTATACTATTTATCTTTTATTTACCCTATTTACACATCATTTCCACTGTTACCACATTATTTCCACATAATTTTCACTATTTTCTCATAATTTTCACTTTTCCATTTAATTGATACATATTTTCAGTTATTTTGAGTTATTTCCTCACTTTTCCACAATACTCCCACTATTTCCATTATTTACACATTGTATCCACTGTTTACATTTTATTTTCACATAATTTTCACTATTTCCATTTCATTTCTACCTATTTTCAGCTATTTTGAGTTAATTCCACACTATTCCGACTTTATTTTCCCTGTTTTTCACATTATTTACACTATTTATATTTTATCTACCCTATTTACCTACACATCATTTCCACTGTTTCCACATTATTTTCACTATTTCCACATTACCACCACTATTTCCACATTATTTCCATTATTTCCACATTGTTTCCACTGTTTCCATTTTGTTTTCACATAATTTTCACAATTTCCATTTAATTTTTACCTATTTTCAGTTATTTTGAGTTATTTCCTACTATTTCCACACTATTTCAGCTGTTGAACACCCCTAGAGAAAATATTTGATGAATGATTTCCACATTCCAAAATATTGTAACTAGTTCCACATTATTTCCACTCTTTCTACCTTATTCCACTGTTTCTATATTATTCCTAAATTTCCATAATTCATATTCATTGATTTTTTTTTTATTCACTATATTCACATAATTTATACTTAATTTCACTTATTTCCAGTTATTTCCACACTATTTCCACTTTATTTGCTCATTTTTTTTCATTCCATTGTTAAAACCGCAGATAGTGCTTTAATGTGCTCCGGTTGTGTAATCATGTGGTAAAAGAGAGAAATAATTTGAAATTTTGCATTCTTACGGCTAGCAAGCTATCACCCTTACACATGAAACAATTTCTTCGCGCATACCTATGTACGAATAACGATAAGAACTATTCAATCCCATATTTTATTATAAACAACTTGTCAGCTTTTAATAACATGGAATATTTTATAAACAATACTACTGGGTTAGTAAACACACTTACCCAGTGTTTATTATTTATTGTAAACATATCGAGCACCTTGACTAGCGATATTGAAGACCAGATATAAAAGAACCACTGTTCATGTTCAGAGAAATGATATAGTTGAACTCTTTGATTTAAGAATATTCTAAATTAGCTGAACCCCTGTGTCACTCTTAACTTGTAAATTATCTACCTGTAGATAACTATCCGCGTGTTCATTTAGTAACACTTCCACAGTTGATACGTGGTCACGGTTACTTACTGTAACTGTTATTGGGGTATCAAATTATCGTTATTTCATAATTTCATCCATAAGTCCAAATCTCTCAGTGCGATGGTTTACAGAACAGTGTTTCTCGTTCACGGGTATTATCTTTAGTATAGAGAAAGGGAGAAATTTAAAGGGACGTCACTGACGTTTCATAACTGAGTTTCAAAGTCGTTTAATTTTATAAATAATATTTAATTTATTAAACAAAGAAAATAATTACCGAGTTTTGTTAATTATGTATTTTTATTGTTTAAATTAATTAGGTACATGGATTTATAAAAATTATAAAATGACGTTTACGTTGGAGCAAAACTCAAAAACTTTTTAGTTGATAGTTATTTCCGCAATGGAAATAAAATTGATGGAACTTAGATAACTGCCTAATTCAGTTCCAAGAGGAATATTTCCTGGTGTTGCGGTGACTTCCAGAATTTTAGAGAAGCCGTTAAGCGATATATTGAAAATTTTCGAGAGACAGGAAGTGTTTCCTACAGTAATTGACAGGCCAAAGAAACGTACTGAAGAAAAGGTGGAAATTGCTCGCAGTATTATACAAAAAGAAACTTACAAGATAATGAAGAAGTTTTCAGCAAGATTTTTTTTTATTGAAAATGCACATGCACTGCAGGGAAATCCCTATGACGCTCTGGGAGCGGTGCATGAGCGGAGATATCGATTCACGTTGGCCTTGAATCTCTGTAGGTTGTATACTTCGGGAAACACGCCCTTTGGAATGCTATTCCAAAGTGATGCGGTTCTATACATAAAATAAGTCTGAAATGGGGTGGTACGAGGTGTAACGAGCTGAACCTGATACGGATGAGCGTCTGCGGCTCGGCGTGTATTTCTGCCCGGTCTTGATCTTGGTGGGATCAAGCGGGCCACGTCTTTTGAACACTTTCCATTAAAATATCTGTAAAACAGACTCAGGTCAGCTACTCTTCTTCGATGTTCGAGAGTGTCTAAATTTCTTGTCAAATCTGGGTCCCCAATCAAGCGGATGGCTCTTTTCTGAATAGAGTCGAGTAGTCTCAGCGTATGTTTAGGAGCTGAGCTCCAAATATGTGAGCAGTACTCCAAGGATGGTCGGATTTGAGCCTTGTATAAGAGGAGAAGCTGTTGTGGTGTATAAAATTTCTTCGTGCGGAAGAGTGTTCCAAGTTTTTGAGAAGCACTCTTCGCTAGACCTGCAACATGATCATGCCAAGACATGTTCGCTCCAAGGCTCACTCCAAGTAAACGAAGAGATGACGCTGGGGTAAGAGAGTGTCCCGCCATCATCATATTTGGCTCCAAAACGTTGGTCTTTTTGGAGAAGATGACTGCTTGGGTTTTCCAGCATTAAATTGGACTTGGTTTCTATCGCCCCAAGTTAGAATGTCTTGCAAGTCATTGTTAAGTATGGCAACTTCTTGCTCCCTGCGAGTCTGTGCGTCGATGGCAGATGTTCGCGCATCTAACGTATAAGAAGATATGAGGGTACTGTCGTCGGCAAAACTGTATATTGGATTTTTTGTTGTTTCAAGCAAGTCGTTTATAAATATTAGAAAGAAAGTCGGAGATAAAATGGATCCCTGAGGCACACCGGCATTGATAGAAAAGGTCTCAGAAAGAACTCCATCGACTGCCACCTGCAATGAACGATCTCCGAGATAACTCGCAATCCACAAGCAGAATTTCTCGGGCATGCCATAGGCCTGCAGTTTTGCCAACAGTCCATCATGCCAAACACGGTCGAAAGCTCTAGAAATATCAAGCGCAACCCCTCGAGACTCCCCATGGTGCTCGATTGCGCTGTTCCACAGCTCGGTGACGTAAGTGAGGAGGTCACCAGTTGACCTCTGTTTGCGTAATCCGTATTGGCGGTCGCTGATTATATTAGCTCACTGATGAAATGTGAAAGATCGGGGATATTTTTTTTCTTTTACACTTTTCGAACTCCTTTACTAACTATTTAGAATAAAGAATTATTCAACTTAGCAAACCTGGTTCCTGGGTAAGTACCGTACAAGGCGGCAACACTGCAAGGTCGCTGCTGCAAGCTGAAAATTGCTGCAAAAGCTGCGATTGCTGAGTAGTGCAGACCTGCTCCTGCTCTGGGAATTCGGGATCGGGGTAGTGGTACTAGTAGGTAGATGCCTAGGGCCATTGCACAAACATTAATTAAAGATTTGGCAGATAATTACTGATTGTAATTTTTTAATATACCTAATACAGGGAATTTTAAACACAGTTAGTAATTATCTGGCAGGTCTGTAATTAACGTTTGTGCAACCGGACCCTAATCACTTGGATTTAATTATTTCCACCTTTCATTTCTCTCTTTGAACGTTGAAGGTTTACACTAATTATTAAACTTGACTGTATTATGGTATTTTCTTCTTTTAATTATAAAAACTAGCCGATCGGATTTGACTGATTTTTGGTACCTATTGACAAAAACTACCGATTCCCCGGAAATTGAACCAACATGGCTCCTCTTTCTGAAATTAAATTATTTACGCAGAGTGCCGAGACCCTTTTCACCTCGCCTCGTCTATGTAGGTACATATTTCTATGTGTAATAACTGAAACCTCCCACTCGTTCTAGAATAAGATGCAAAATTTATGAACGAACAAAAGAGAAAGTCAATTATTTCCTTCGAGTTTCTTACACATAAATTTCGAAACGTGCAATTATAAAAACGATACGCCCAAGCAAAAAAAAAAAATAGACTAACCTAATTCTTGATGAAAATCAAAGATGTAGGTATACGTCGATGATACTTCAACCTACGCGGCCGTATCCACTTTCCAATCCAATAATATGATGTTTTATTATATGACATTATTGTCTATGTCAATAACTCTGCATGTAAAATTAAATTTGAATGAATGTTTCAACTTCTACCCACTTGAGTTGAGTTGAGAGCTACAACAAGTGGTCTGTTAATAAAAGTCGCGTATAGGCGGCAAATTCCTCATAAATCGATCATGGTTGGGGATATCAATAATCGCATATGTGCTATGCTATGACTATTATTTATTATTTCAATATCTCATTCATAAATTGTCATGAACGTATGTATAGTATGTATAGTGTAGTGTGTACACATACATAAACTGAGAGAAATAAACATTTATATTAGTACACGTGTTTCATTTATACTCGCGTGTATTAAGTGAAAGATGAATGAAAAATTGTTACTATTAGTGTGCCCGATCACGATTTACATTTATTTTTCTTTCATGGTGGGTAAGTTGTAGGGAAGCGGCCAAATAATGGTTTTCTTTATTTCATTTTTAAAAATAATTTCAAGAGTCATAATATACAGAAATAGATCGAAGACCCTAAACGTGAGCGCATATGCAAATGTATGCATCAGATTAGATGTTAATTCTGGATTGGATATACCTACCATCTCAAAAATGCTGTTTTTGAAATGGTAATCTATCTATTAAATGGGCGCAAAATAAATTATTTTAATGAGTCCTGCCATTTGGGCTAATAAATCGCGATCTTCTATTTATGTCGCATACCTACCTACTTCAATAACAAACCAACATCAACGAGTCATCATCCACTTAATCCTTGGAATTCGCAGATCGATTATTCTATTTGTGTTTCTACCTGTTGATTAACATATGAGTTATCTGCTTTTTATTTAAAACAGGTCCAGTTTCGGACACCAAATTCAAAACTGCTTCTGGTGTCGCAGCTTCTCTTAAGTCGCCAGCGCCACTCAGGTCATCTCGTCTGTCAGCTTATCAGAGCAATGCTGAGGAACTGAGGATATAACATGAGGTTTAGGTGAAAGATGCGAATGGACCAGGAAGTTGTAATTAAATTTAGATATTTAAGTGTGGGTGTGACATACCTACGTTATACGTTACAAATGAACCTGTGCAGAGATGTTTCTAAGCAACTGGGATAGATATATTTTCACTTTACGTTCGCTAAGACAGTAGAATTTATCTTAGTATAGTGATTAAGAGCAGATGTGATTTATACTGAGTATGCGGTGTTTAAATTTATTACCTTATCTTATTACATAAACCTTGGTTAGATTTTTCCGAAAGGTGCCTACCTACCTTGATGATACATATATGCAACCGGACACCTTTAAACAGATGGCACACATTCTTGGCACATTTTCTGTTTTCCTTCAAAACAAGGAAAGTACGCGCAAACATATACCACAATAACTTACCTACGTGTACGTATAAGTACAATCATGCTCAGTGAACCCCTAAATGCGATTTTTATAAAATTCACACGGTATTCGTTTATTTCGTTTGTTCACGTTTGTCTAACTAATTTTTTTTTCAAAAAAAACTTTTGCCATAACTTTTTTTGAATGGACAAATGAAATTTTGGTTGCATAGACGTGGAAAAATCGTGGGTACCGTTTGCATTTTATAAAAATTAGCACTTCAACCACATATCTACGCACAGGGTGAGTTTTTAGAAGTTGCAATTGACGATATCTGTAAAACAAAAAAAAAAAGATATCAAAAATCGTAAAAACCCGTTTGGGTAATAATAGGAAGGGGGAACAAAAATGACGTTATGAAAACCGAAATTTTCCATTTTAAAAGCCGCTTGTATTGAAAATGGCTCAAGATATCGGAAAGAGGCTAGGATGTCCCTATCTTTAGTATCGGAATTTATAACTTCCGTAAAAATTGTATTTTCCCCCTCCCTATTTACCCAAACGGTTTTTGCGATTTTTGATATCTTTTTTTTTAAGATATCGCCAATGGCAACTTTTTAAAATGTCACCCTGTATAGTCTGCCACTTTATGATTTTTGTATTAAGTTATGACAGTTGTATTAATTATTGCCTTTTTTTTTTGTTGAAAATTTGTCCTGAAAAAGAAAAAATTGCTGCGTTTCATTTTAAAACAAAAATGAATTTTTTTTATATTTTTGTCTTCATACTCAAAAAATCGACCTGAAATACGAAAAGTTCAAAATGGCGACCAGACCAGAGATGCGCATCAGTCCGCCATTTTGAATTTAATGAAAAATAATTGTTTATCTTTAATTTAAACTACATAATAGGATGCCACATGAAAAGTTAAGATGAAGACATGTAAGCCGTTTTTTTTTAATATCTTGAGGCGTTTTGGGACTCCCGGTATTTGCCAAATGACTCCCGATTTTTTCAGGTTTAAGTAATTAAAAAAATATCGATCGTAGAGAAGAAACTGTAATAAATAATGTGTTTGGAAATTGAATTTCCTACAAGTTTAAATTCTTTCACTTTACCCAAAAAATCTAAAATAGCTGAGTTGTCGAAGAAAAAAAATTCACATTGTTCAAAAGAGCGGACTGATGTGCACC
The DNA here is from genome assembly GCA_910589415.1 of Malachius bipustulatus. NCBI lineage: Eukaryota > Metazoa > Arthropoda > Insecta > Coleoptera > Melyridae > Malachius > Malachius bipustulatus. The sequence continues at coordinate 34,407,147 of OU342634.1, read as the reverse complement.
TCGGCTCTGGTCGCCATTTTGAATTCAGACTACCAGTGACCTCCCCTAACGGTTACCCCTATTCATTTTTGAGAAAAAAATTCAACCACAATAGTTTTTCGGAGGGAATAGTTTTTAGGAAAAATAGAAGGAAGAAGGGGAATAGGAAGGAAGAAGATGTCATGGCTCCGAAATATCAAACATTGGACAGGGATAAGAACCACAGAAGAGTTAATTCACACCACCAGAGACAAGGAAAAATTGTCAAAAATGATCGCAAACATCCATTAATGGATAGCAGCATAAGAAGAAGAAGAAATTGGTCTAATTTCCCCCAACATCTACTGGAATTGGTGTTTTTTAAGCTTTTTCATGGATATCTCAAAAAATCCATCTCGAAAAATCAAGAAAATTGATTGTGATCTTTGACCAAAGTACTTTTTAATTGTAACGGGATTTTCGGTATGGTAGAGATGATTACCCAGGAATGGATAATTGCCCCCTTTTACCCGTGACAAGTCAATTAAAATTATAAAAACCTTTATTTACAAGTACGGTAGTTACACATATCTGTATCTGTTAGATTAATATTATTAACCACTGAACCATCTGGGCCGGCGCTCGTCCACTGCTGGCCGTCTGATTGGTGAGAGATACCTGCGTCGGGGCACGCACCTCCGTTAGATTGGTCGGTCGGCTGCACGATTCACCCCTGGATCCGCTGCGTCAGTTGCTCTCTTACCACCGCACGCTGCGTGTGCGTGTCTCCTGTTGCTGCGGCCTCCGGAATACGCGCCGTGATGGGATTGCCGGATCGACAACTCATTACATTGCGACCCGACGTCTGGTTTGCCTGGCCCTTAATACAGGCCAGGCTCGTCTGAAAGGACCCGCCGGGACTTCACTACAGCTCCGGTTGATTCCCTGTTATGACCGGCAGTCGATCAGAGCTCAGTTCACTCTCATCGATCTCCCGACGTCCAGTTACAGCTAGGCTCGACTCATTCCATCGACCTGCAGTAGCCGGCTGGGTACTGGACGGAGTGCATTCAATACATGCCTCCTGAAGACCTCCTAGCTCAATTCACAGGGAGGGAGAGTGGTTCTCGAGTCAGTTCCTCGGATCCATCTGGCCTGCTTCTCCGTTGGCTCTGCTTATATAGCCGGTGCCGGCGAGATAACCTGCTAATCACCGCTGTAAAAACTGTATCCTTCTGATAGACCCCTCGATTAATTAAAATAAATAATAATAATCAACGAATGCCTTGGAATTCGTTACATAATCATATCCCTCATGTTCGACGATTAAGTTTTGGTACGACGTTTGGTGTACAATCGTGGACATTTTTGACAAATATTTTGCTATGTGGTCTCTACTCTTGCTAATTCCCCATAATGCGGGGCTTTAATTTCCCTTATTTTGGTAATGGCAGCCCCTATATGCTATAGGTGGTTGAGGTTATATTTCCCTAGAATGTACAAAAAATTTTCCCTGGAAAAATTCCCCTAAATATACTTAGGTGGGGGCATGAACCATTTTATTATCCCATCAATTTCCCTAGATTTGGGTGAGGGACTCATTTTTCCCTAGAATCCCATCAATTTCCCTAGATTTGGGTGAGGGACTCATTTTTCCCTAGAATCCAGGGAAATGGACGGACCCACGCCTCTCCCTATCTACTGGGGAGCCTACATTATATAACTTTTCTTTCAGAACATCAACCTTTCCAGGTGTTTGTAATGACAGAAAAGGTGTGTGAGATATTAAAATATGACATTCATGCTTTGATGCAGCAACAACAGAACAGTCTCCATCTTAAACATCTTTGATGAGGTGTTTCCTGGATAAGCGGTCTTCGGTTACAAATTTATCATATTTTGAACACGGTGACTGATGCTTTCTTAGATGGACAGGGCAGGTTGTTGTGATTTGCACCATCTTCTCGAAGTTTTTCGATGGGCTTGATCGGGGTCGGCTTTTTGAGAAAACTTGAATACTTTGGCTTCAGTTTACATCTAAGATGGTATACCTCAGGAACCGAATCTGGGACCAACGGGTTTTCTTGAATGGCCTTCTAGTGCTGTTGGTTAAATACATATTTGCGATCCCTTTATAAAAAATTTGTCTTTTACAAATTAATGACAAAAAGACTAGTAATTAAATAAAAGTTCTAAAAATGAAGAACTGTCATTTCTGTTAAGGTTTGCGGAATATCAAAATTGTAACATTAGTTGAGATGATTTGATATTAAGATTTAAAAAATGGGGATATTTTGGTGTAGTCATAAAGTCATACATAGCTCTAAATCTTCAGTATCTCTTGGTTGCCTCGCTTGTAAAAATAAGTGAATATGACAACACTGGCATCTAGAATAGTTGGACAAGACAGGAATGACATGTTTTTCTGTAAAGCAACATGCCATTCATTGATGTTGTGCTGTGAGTAGAGTTAGAAATTGTAGACGCGTGTTTCGTCCTGTTTGGAACTCATCAGTATAATGTATCTACCAACACAGCACAGTTTTGATCACATAATCGCATGAGTGGATCATCTAGTGAAATTAAAATGAAGAGCACGGTGGTTCGGTTTGCGCCATTGGATACACCCCAGGCAGCGAAAATGCTGGGAAACATTTTTATTTAATCTAGAATAGTGTTACAAAATATTTAGAAATCTAAATCTTATGATTATGACAGAATACGTCAACATTTGAGAAAGCACTGTTGCCGGTCTCGGCTCGGGTATATTCGCCACTGGTATTCGCACTGGTCAGGTGCATAATTTGAGTAGGCTTAAGCCAAGTAATTTGTTTAATTCTAAGTTTTGTTGGTGTCCACTAAATGTCATACAAAAAATGCGATTCCTTTGGCAAAAGAAAAAACATTCCTTTCATTCATGTTCATTTAATCCTACCACTGACGCGGGGCCATATTATTAAAATTATGTCAGCGAAAACACGATAGAGTATAAAAATAAAAACCTTCTTGCGCATCAATCGCAGAAATAGTGTATTTTTATGCGATTCAATTATGAATATTTTAACCGCATTTTAAATTGGCTTTCTGTAATTTTCCATAGTCGCATAATATTATAGTGTACCATGTACCTACCGTGCGAGTACTAATTTTTTGTAGGCTTGCATAAGTCGTCAACAGCTATCCATCTGATGATATAAAAATTTTCACGGTCAACTAAACCCTAGAGCTTTCATAGTCAAATTTTGTTTTTCTTACGGACATACCTAATGTTGTTTTTTTCGTGTTATTCGGTATTGTATTAAACACATTATATCGTGTGATCCACAAAATTTTTCATCAACTAGCGCCTTGGAAGAGAGAGATGGCTATTGTAGTCATTTCTGAGCTCATTTTACTAAAATAATAATTTTAAAATAACTTTAGTAGTTCCAATTCTCATTGTGTCATATTTAATTTCAATTCATGTCAGTATCATTAAAATATTAAAGATATTGCGAAAAGCAATAATTCATAACTACAATTTAATAACCTGATGAATATACTGGTATATTACTAAACACCTACCTTATTGCCACTTTTTTATGATTCATATGCCATTTTTGACCACTATTCTTAATAAATTCTGTTATTGTTTGTGCGTTGGTTCGAATTGGAAGTGAAATTATTATAAAATGGTAAATTATAAAACTTAAACTCGAACTGAAACGTCAAATTGAATTGTTATTTTATCCTCGTTCAGAGAGACATATGCCCGTATTCACAAACGATAATTTCCTAAATAATTACTTAATTAATTAAATGAGTGAGATGGAGATATGCAGTTTTTTCGCAATAGAATGAGATGGGGATAATTGATTACGTAATTATTTAGGAAATTATCGTTTGTGAATACGGGCAATAATATTTTGTGTTTCTGAGATAACGACTTAGGGTACCTGTATTACCGACACTAGGGCTCGTAAGCGTCAGTGTCGGTAATACAGGTACCCTACAACGACTCACGTTTTTCATCCTCCTTGAAATACAATCAATGCCAAATGAAATTAGTAGTAAGCTCAGCACCACACATACTCAGCAGATGTCGTTACTGTTCCAGGTTAGTTTCTTTACTCAACAAAGTACAAAGTTCATTATGCAGTGCAAGTCCAGTCATGTTTTTATTTATTGTTCTATGATTTGTAGATCTTTGATTGGAGTAGTTCACTTATTCACATTTTACTTGATTCATTTTGTCTGATTCGACATGTCGTTCAATTAGTCGTTGCGTCTGGACCGGCCTTTACACACCTACCGATTGTTTGTGTTTTATCTGGCAGACATGCTTAATTTTATTCAAGGCAATAGTTGATGAAAAATTTTGTGGATCACAAGATATAAGGGCTACCAAAAAGCTATCACATTAAAAAAAAATTCAAAATTATCGTCTTCTTTTTTTCGAATAAAAAAGTTTTATCACGGAATGACGTCGTATGTAGTCGCAAAATGACGTCACATTGCTTGCTTTAATGGTTATTTATCACTTTCGGTTAAACAGAGCTTATTTTGTTCGAAAATTCGAAAAAGACGATTAAAATTTTTGGTTTTCCTGATTTTTTAAATATCGAATGACATTAAAAAATATAACTTCTTTCATAAAATAGGATATCTTAATTTTTAATTTTCCATTTTTGCAGGATATTTCAGCAGCGTCCTGAGGTTTACAAATATTTTGTTTCAGATTCTTAATAATAATGAAAATATGCAATTTTCTCTAATTTATCTGACCCTGTATCTCTTATCGTTTCAGAGATTCCCATGTACCTACCCAGTTCTTTTTAAATGGGACATCCATGTAGTAATAAACACTTTTAATATAATAAATAAAGCCGTAATACTACTTATAACAATCTATCACATAACATAATATATGTATAGATCTAGCACAAAGAAAAAAAAACAAAGAAGAAAAAATGTGGTGTTTTAATAATCAGTTTATTCGATATACAACAATGTGTTGTGCTCTGTACAAAATTGTAATAGCAATAAAAGAGCGAAATAAAGGACCGATAATGTGATAAATGTGATGTTTTTTCGTTTTCCGAGTGAAGCAATGACTTACACAAGATATAATAGTAGAGGCGGTCCTATTTTCGTCAAATCGGCACAATGACGTCAATCAGATCTCATAAGCGCGTGAAAATATAAAATTTTATATAAAATTAAAAATAAAAAAAAATAATCCGATTTTTTTGGGGGGAAAAGCGGAAAACCACCTACCTACCAAAAAAAAAAAGAATAACCCTCTCTCGTGGTTTCGAACCCACATCAACAGTTTACTATTTATGCAAGGACACCCTTGCCTAACAAACTCAGTCAATCGGCCTTTCAAATTTGTAGCGATGACCGAGTAGATATATGTAGTACGTCCAATACTTCATCCTACACATTTTATTTTTTAAACTGGTCGTATCTTTGTTATTAAAAAACCAATTTGAATACTTTTTTCACCTGCATGTAGGTGATTTAATTGTTGTTGCGTTTGCTCTTCTAATTTTCAGAACCATTCATAATTGAATGTGAAAAAAAATAAAAAAGAAATTGCGAACCATTTCATCGATTTAATAAGTGCAAGCTAATTTTGCACAAGCGAAAAACTTTTTTGTTTTTCGTTTAAAGTGCTACATTACTCGAGGCGAATTGAAGCTAAGACATCAAATTATATGTTAAAGCAAAAAAAATTGAAAATTTCGATTCAACTTCTTCAAAAATGGACTCATAAACGGTTATAGAATTGACACATTTTCACCCTTTTTCCTACCCACGACACTGGCTTATTAATGGAAAATATGCTAATTTTATTGCATTAACTCAAATTTCCAATAATTTTCTTCAAATCCTGTTAATTTTATTTCAAAGTTTTTTTGCCATCTTGCTCATACGGGGGCTCAAAAATAGTCAATTTTCCAAAAAATTAAAATAGCCACCATTTTGAAACGGCTCGGCCGATTTTGCTCAAGTGCAATACCAGACCACTCCTTGTGGATATCTTACTCCCACAAAAATTTCAGCCTCCTAGATTCAAAACTGCGACCTGAAATGAGATGACAAAAACCGGGCTCATGGAATTTTGAAGGGACACCCTGTAGAAGTGATGGGACTTTTGGAAATTTTTTCAACGAAAATCTAACGTCATTCGAATAATTTACAAGAATCCAAAATTTCGTTCACTAATCTTGAAAGATAAAGCTACAGGAGCGTTTTGAAAATCGAAATTTCGCGATTTTGGAGAAATATATATATATATAAATATATATATATATAAATATATATATATATATTCCTTTCTAACACTGTGAGCTCCATCCACACAAAAAATACGGTTGAAGTGAGGTCCGCGACAAAGTGAGGTCCAATATACGGACCCCACTTTGTAAACGCCTTCAGATCTTCCACAGTGACTCTTACTGGCCTGTAAAATGCAAATTAGACATAATTGACTGGACCTCACTTGATGAATGATACGGTAAAATTTGTATATTTTAGTTCAGAGGAGGACCGTGGGTGGCGTGCCGGTAAGATGTATATTCTGAATACGTGTATAGTCGTTAAACGGACTACAGTAGAAGTGAGGACCGGAGACTCGGCAACGCAGCTGGTCCTCACTTATCGCTCTGCGTACAACCATCATAACGTATATCGCTGGGATTCAATAAATCCATATTTGACCTTGGCGTTCTCGAGTTCGTAGGAATCGTTCCTCCGGAGCTTCCCCCGGCGGTCTAGACAACTATAGGTAGCTTATTCTCTCGCTTTTTGACGAAGAGTAGTACTGACGAAGAGTAGTACGATGTTTTTTGACGAGCAGTTTCATGACTATAATGATATTGTATTCCTTGAACCATTTTTACTTTTTAACCATACTATTTTTAAATAATTTTAGTTGTTTTTAAATTACTATTGTTAAATCACAGAAAAAATTATAAAACATAACGTGAACTATGCTCAAATCAAGCCAAAATGTGAAATCTTTTTTTCAATTATTAATACCTACTTATAGAATAACTGGAAACAATTAAAAGTACATTATTTTAATAGGTAGGCATACTTACCTCTACTATCTACCTATACGCGTTTTCTTTACTTTTTAAATTCTTTAGTAGGTACAATAATTATTATCAAGCGTTGCAACGTAAAATCATAATACCCAAGTAGAATAAGTAGGTACCTACAATTTTTTATTGGTGGTTTATTAATTTATGTGTACCTACCTACCTATCTACATTTAATTATTTGCGTAATAAATTAATATGTTCTCTCTTTCGATGAGTTAGACACGAGATAAAACATTCTTTAAACCGTCTCTAGTAAAATTTTAAATAAATACGCACAGATAAACATACCTATCTAAATGTAGTCAATTTCGTATATTAATTCCCAACAAAATTACAATGAAATAAAAAATTTTGAAGAAAACTATTCCAAAATGTAAGTCAACCTTTCATTATTTAGTATGTTTAGGGTATCTACTTACGGCTTAAGGTAACGTAATGAAATGAGTATTAAAAAAAATTGGACTTTTAGGTACGTATAAGTGAAACATAATGAACTGGAACTTAAAATACACACGGAACATCCATCTAAATTACTCACTAAAATTAAGTTAAGCCGAATAATTGAACTGTCAAAAATATCATTATTAGATCTGTACAATTATTGCCGGGCTTTCATTTCAGTATCTGAAAAAAAAATCAATTTGAAAGCTAACAAAAGGTACATGATTGTAAGATTTTTGTAGACATTTTAAGTGTAAGTATGTAGGTACCTACCTATTTTTTACTTATAATACTGAAACTTATCTATTGAAAGATGTAAAGGCTAGGAAGATTTGCGCGTGCTTGTTGATGCGATAAGTAGGTAGCTGGAACTCAATTATTAAATATTTGACTGATAAAAGAAATTTATAAAAACAAAGGTCCTTTTAGGGAACCTTAAGAGGCTTTTTCTGCCTTTTTTTCATTTGGAACCAAATTTTCTTTAAATAATATTGCCAATTGAAAGAGATTCTATTGAGAAATGAAGAAAATAGGTAGACTTACATCATAGGTACCTACTATTTATTTGTAATCTTTCAAGTAATATTCATAGTCACGAGTCACGATACACTGAAACACGGTATGTCCGGACGCAGGTTGGCTCCACTTCGACAGAACCGTGACGTTACTTGTTACAAAAAAACAGTCCTGCCCATTTAATCCCGTGTAAGTACCATCTGCTTTATCACAGAATACCGCAACATAAAATATTAAAATCTGAAAATTTTACATATTTTACATATTAGTGACAAAAAATAAGATACAACTTGGGCTAATCATTTTTATAAAATGTGACTCTAAATCCAAAAACTCCTCTATTATTGTTTTCAATTTTTTTTGCAGCCCCCTCCTATTAATCTTGCACCCCTTAGAAGGGGTAGTTCCCCTCTGGAATTTTCAAATGTATACCTAAACGGGGTCGGTTTATATGTGGATATGTCATTTGATACGTAATTAAATGCTCTATTCAGCAATATTTATATTTTTGTATTACTTTTTTGCGAGAGCTTTAGATGTAAAATTTAAATATCTACTACCAAAGGTTACATTATAACCTGCATGATAGGTATGATAAATGAAATTTATCACGGAAATATATTATTTTATAAGGCTAATAATATACGATTCTCGTTCGTATCAGTATGCATGCAGGTAATGTAGCCTTTGTAATTAAAATTTTCATTTTGCAAAGAAATTATGAAAATTGACCTTCAAAATCCAAGAATTTCATGGTTTCTGTTCAAGTTGCTTTCTTGTTTGAAAGTTTAAGGGGGGTAATCACCCCCGTTGAGGGGGTTGTATGAAAAAAGGTGACGACAATTTAAAACTAAAATCGAGTGTTTTCCGTACTTTCGAAAATTTTGGATTTGTCTCGAAAGTTAATTATTTTACAAATACTGAATTTATGCCAGACTCTGGCGCAGCCATCAGTATTCTAAAGGCCCATTAAACTAACGGGAACATTTCTGATACAACGCTAATATCGACGTCAAATTACTTTTATTAACATTTTTGTAATCCCTTTCATGCCAAGAGTCACTGAATTGCTATATTTTCCACCTATGGCCAATGGCTACTTTTTCTAGAAACGGCTCCAGAAATCTTCCCGTTAACTTAATGAGCCTTTATAATACTGGCTGTAAGACTCACACCACCACATATACGATACCTATACCCATGAATCGATAGTTAATAATAATAATAATATTGATTTTATTGAGATAAAAATATATTTTCTTTTCATAGTTTTTTTATGAGATTTTTCAAAGATGTGAAAAAATTAGATGCTAAAGAAATTTTGAAATTACACTTACACGGCCCATTTTGAAACTTTCATAATAATTGGGAGTTTCGATTTTTATGAAGTAAAACTGCCATAAGAATATAATTCTACAGAATACTGAATAATATTAAAAAAAAAAAACAGCCTGCATGAACAAACCAATCATTGTTTACCTATGCAGGATGCGTAAAAAGTATTGCACCAAGCGTGATTACGCAGAGGGGTTTGACATTTAGATTTGACATTTGGTAGGGTTGATGTTGAATTACACATAAATACCCATACGTTGATTTGAGTTTCATTTGTTTTGTGTTTGTGAGACTGGCGTTTGTCTAAGGCCGCCATCTTGATTTTTATTAAATGGCAGCCTAAGTTTCTCAAACAATTCCAAATCTATTTTACGTTCTTATATATTTTCCCAAAAAAAAGATTAGGAAAAAATAATTAAAACGTAAAATAGATTTGGAATTTTTGAAAATTGGTATTTGAAATTGAAATATAAAATGGAAAATGGTCCTGTCCTTCGTTAGTGGATTTTCTTATCTGATTATTTATCATTTTAATGTTTTAGTAAAATATTAAACTTAAATTTACTCTTTCTTATTTGTGTATTTATAATAAACTGTTTTGCTATACCTATGCTTGCTTTTATTTATTTGTTTATTGTACCTACGAATCCACTAACGAAGGACAGGACCATTTTCCATTTTATATTTCAATTTCAAATACCAATTTTCTTTTTTGTATCGTAAAATTGGAAAATGGTCCTGTCCTTCGTTAGTGGATTCGTAGGTACAATAAACAGATGAATAAAAGCAAGCATAGGTATAGCAAAACAGTTTATTATAAATACACAAATAAGAAACAGTAAATTTAAGTTTAATATTTTACTAAAAAATTAAAATGATAAATAATCAGATAAGAAATCAAAGTGTTATCTTTTACAAAAAAAAGTTAATAAATTAGAAGTACTTATAGTAAATGAAGTTTAATAGGTATCTTACTAAAAGAAAAGAATTTACAAATAAATACAAAACATAACAAATTAAAAGTGGATGTAATAATCTTCTACCAAACAATAATTATTGATTATTTTTAAGCAACATAGTAAGAAAAATAAAAACTGAAAATTATTGTACCTAATTTCAATAATAAAATAAAACCCGAAAAATTTTGTTTTATTTATCTTGATGGATACGATTTTTTCTACAAACTCAGCCCGAGTTGGAAGTTATCTCTCAATTTTTTTTATAGATTATTTTTCTATTATAATCCAAGTTAATGTAGTAGAAATAATTTAAATTTAATTTAATAAATTTTCATTGTACACAGTGGCGTAGCTTCAGATTTGGGGCCCCCCCGCCAAATATTTTTGACGGGCCCCCACTTAAAGTTTTCTTCATTGGTGGTTCGTGATTTCAAAAATTAAATTTTACTAGCATATTGTATATAATCAATAAGGTGGACCTCCGGGAGGTTTGGGGGGTATGGAGTATCCCCCAAGAGTAAAGGGGGGTTCGGGGAAAATTTTTCCAGAAAAGTTATGTAAAATACTTAATGTAGTCGCAATTTTGTATCGATATCGATACTATAACAGCTGCTAATTGCTTGTTTGATTATTACTTGATTACTTTCGCATTTCGCATGTACATTGTACATATTCGTGAAAATTTGATTTATGAAGTAAATTTTACATCAGAAGCAAGTAAATGAAACCAGTCATTAGAAGCTTTAAGAAAATATTAAAATCATTGAAAAACTATACCTTTTCAACATCAATTTCAGAAAAAGTAACACCAATTTCAGAAACAGTAAAATCAAATTCAGTAAAAGGGACTTCAATTTCAGAATAGTAAATTAATCCAGATTCAGAAAAAGTAATTTAAATTTCAGAAAAGTAAACTCAGATTCAGAATAGGTAAAGTCAATTTCAGAAAAAGTACAAACAATTTCAGAATAAGTAATTCCAATTTAGGAAAAAGTACTAATTTTTTTACAAGCTTACTAATATAGGTATTAGCTTTTAGAATTTTTGTCTTTTAATTTATTAGGAGTTAGGTTCTTTGATGAAAGTATTATTTTTTATAAAACGAAACGTTTTTTTGTTGTACCTTGTTGTACCTAATGAAATTTATGAACGCATATTGAATCAAGTTGAAACAGAACAAAGTGTGATGGTATGGGAGGAAGTGTTATGCATACCAAACGGCTACATCCCAAAAGGCTCTTTCGGCGGGCTCAGTCCCACTGGCCACCACCCCCAATCCATCGCATATTATATTTTTCATAAACATTCGAAAATGAATCTGAAAAAAAGTGATGTCGTCCTCAATAGTGTATTTTTTCATTAAAAAATACACTAATAGTGTGATTTTTGATGATCGAACTCACGATCTTGGGCTCCATCGCCAGAGGTCTTGCACCCATGCACCAGGAGCCCTTTGTGGGGTGCCCTACAAAACAGCTAATACATCACAGTAAATAAACACCATACAGCACACCGAAAAAATTATCAAATTTTAAAAATAAAAAGCATTATTATGCACCTACACTGTGTCTCTTCTGGATTTAAAAACTTCTTAAGGAAAAAAAGCTGCTTCTTATGCTACAATTGCATTTTCATTTGGTTCATCCGTTTTCGAGAAAATCAGGAAAAACTGAACGGTTTTTCGTAGTTTTTCAAGGTTGCTTTGCTTTTGACAGATAATGCTAATAAGATAATAATAAATCTCTAATAATATTTCTAAGTGCAATTGCCAGAGTAATGTCAATAAATTTTACTTTTTCTTCAATGGTGTTTTGGTGCAATGGTTTTTCTTCAATAATTCATTTTTATAAACAAGTTTTCCTTTAATAAAAAGTAATACTTTGCCACTTAAAGTTTTAATAATGAATGAATTACTTTTAAACAATCAGTTATTGACAATAATTAATAATTTTTAGCATTATCTGTCAAAAGCAAAGCAACCTTGAAAAACTACGAAAAACCGTTAAATTTTTCCAGATTTTCTCGAAAACGGATGAACCAAATGAAAATGCAATTGTAGCATAAGAAGCAGCTTTTTTTCCTTAAGCAGTTTTACATTTGACATTTTACTGTAAAATAATTAGGGGAGCCAATATTTCCAATAGTTTATTTTAGCATGGGAATTCCCTATGTCCAGAAATCCAAGAGACACAGTGTATATAGTATAATAAATGCATTCATAAAAGAATAACAATAACATTTTTCATTTATAAAAAATAATTTATTCACAGGGAGACCTTCAAGTCTAAATTGCAAGTCTTGAAATTACCTTTTGTGTATTTGATTTTACTTTTTCTGAATTTGAATTAACTTTTTCTGAAATAGAGGTATTTTTTTCCCGAATTTGACATTGAATATAGGTACTATGTAAATAACAAAAAATAAACTTTGAAATGTATAATAAAAATAATATAGAAAATAATTTAAAATGCATAAAAAAAAAATGTTAGGCACTTTACCATCATCTTTCAGTCTATAATAGCTATTTTTATTAGGTACTTTGTTTTTTGTTTGCTATGCACCCTTGTCCTTAATCGGGAACAGGTTTAAATTTTATGATTGGTTTCGTATTATATACTCTACATATTTGTGTTGTGGGCTTGTGGTGGTGAGGTGACTGAAAGAAAGCGAAAGCACTGAAAGCAGAAAGCACATCACATTCCATTGCCGCTCTTAGTTAGCCCATGCTGGAGTAATAAAATAACACGGATGATTTCATATAATATAATCATTTTTTGTATTATATTATATCCTATTATATCATCCTGAGATTACAATAGGACCAGAATAACTTTTCCTCTGGTTCTGAGAATAATTACTGTTGAAGATGGTAATATTAGAAATGTACTGTATTCGTCATTACTGGCATAATTTCAAGCTTTATTTATTATTTATTGTTGTTTCTCAATTCGTAATATTAATTATTAATGTCGTCAGTTGTCAGTTTAAATATGCTTAAGAGTAGTACTTATTTGATTTTTTTATTTGGGGCTCTTTTGTGGGTCAAGCCGGGTTCCAGAGCTCAGGGCCCCCTTGACGTCGGGCCCCCCCGCGGCCGCGGGGTTTTGCGGTACTGTAGCTACGCCACTGATTGTACAGTGTAGATGCTACAGAGTAGAATGCTGCTCCCGCCAATTCCGCCATATTTATTTCCAATTAATTTCTAGTAACAGTTTGTTGAAACCTTAGACAATATAATAAATATTTATTTATTATGATATTTTATTTAATAGTATAAGGTTGAAACATTAGACAGTAGGACATTGGCTATTGAGAATATGACAAGTATAAAAAAAATATTAGCGACACTACCAGCTGGTATTCATTCACTCCTGATTTCATCGATCGGTAGTGCCAGACACCTTCACGCCGCTGCCCCACCGACTAGGGCCCAAGCCAAGACCAGTCGAACCACCCGTCCCGTAGTGTAGTAGTAAGTTACCGTAGCCGTATCCCTAGTTATGAAGTATTCCATGTTCCATGAGATTTCTAAGCAGTCTGACGCATCGGGGTTTTCTAATTTTTACCCCGCGGCCTGCATTTGTCTCCACCGTTATTGGAAATTGTCCATAGTATTGGCAATTATCCATTGTATCGCCATGTACGGACTTTCCCTTATTATTGTTATTTACATAAGTGCACCTTTTCCATTTATCACTGTAATAATTACTTATTAGACGAAATACAACTAGTTAACTCTGTTATTTATTTTATTAATGACAAGTCCCGCTCGTGCATGGTTACACAAGTCAAATTTCAGTAAAGATATAAGACCATTATGTTATCCAGAAATAAATATTATTTACAGGGTGTGCGGTAACGGGCCAGTCCAGACCAAACGTCATGTATAAAATCGTATTTGAAACATAAAAAAGAAAAACGTTTTTCAGATCGGGATGATTTATTTTAAATTTCAGAGCTGCCTTAGTTTTACATTTTTTGGAAATATTTCCCAACGAAGCCCGATATCTGAAAAAAACGTTATTCTTTTCTTATGTTTAAAACACGATTTTATACATGATATTTAATTTTGGCTGGCCCATTACCGAACACCCTGTATATACGGTGTTCCCTAATTAAATGTTAATATTTAAGGGGGTATTTTTTTTTTGGTAAATTTAAAAAAAAACTTCATGAGAACGTGTAGCTTAAAAGTCTTAACTTTTGAGATACAGAGTGGTAAAGTTTATGAAAAATAATTAATTTTTTTATATCTTTAATACCTACCGCTCTAGATATTTCAATGAAATTTCGTATACATGCAGGTAGGTATTATGCATCAAGAGGCATTTTTTCATGTCCTCCATTTCATTTTATTTCCAGCAGTGACGTTCGTGCAGAATTTTACCTGCATAATTTGGCAGACATTGATAAACATTGATGGTACATACGCCATACGCCACTGATTTTTTTTTATAGATTCATTTTTGAAATGCCCATTCCTTTCTAAGCAAATTTGATGACTTGATTTTTTCAGATCGATGCACGCTTTCCGCCTAAAAAAATAAAATCTATTTCTCTCCATGGTCGCAAGATTATCGTTAAAAATGCTTTGATGAAAAAAATAAATTAAAAAAAAAACGATCGTCACCAGTAGAAATAAAATGAAATGTGGTACACGAAAAAATGCCTCTTGAAGCGTAATACCGGTATACGAAATTTGAATAATATATCTAGAGAGCGGTATTACAGATATTATGTAAAAAATTATTTATTTTTCATAAACTTCACCACCTTGTATCTCAAAAGTTAAAACTTCTGGTTTGGAGTTTCAATTGAAACATCACGCACTGACGTTTGATAAATGGGAAAAGCATTTCACAAATTAGGAAAAACAAAAGACGAATATCAAAAGAAAAAGACTGTAAGATTTGGATTTGACACTCTTGTGCACTATCGCTGATGATTATGTTTGTGTTATTTTCATTTTAAATAGATTTATTTCAAATAGGTTTATTCTATCTTAAGTAGGTATTTAATAGTAGATTATTTTATACGGAGGGAAAGTGACACTTTTCATGGCGCGCTCGTGTTTATCAGCCGAACGAAGTGAGGCTGATAATAGAGAGCAAGCCATGAAAAGTCACTTTTCCTCCAAATAAAATATACTATTTTTTCTTCAAACGTGGGCAAATTTAAGCAAGAACATCATTTTTAATTATTGAAGGAAAGCGAATTTTCAAAAGGTTTGGACTGGTATAAGTAGGTGAGTATGGAGTATGGGCTGCTTCTATAGAAACGCGGCGCTGTCAAATTGATACTGTCATCAACGTCAGTGAACATCCAGAAATTATTATTGAAATTATTAAAGAAAAATAATAAAATAATAATTATGTAACTAAACTACTAATCATCGCAAAATCAAAATTAAAAACGTTATAAAAGTTTGTAAGTAAGTTATAAAATTAATGATAACATCTACCTACCTCTTGCTAGACCCTGCTTGGTCAATTTTTTCATTTTCTGTTAATGATGATGCCAGTCAGTCAGAAGTTGAATGTTAAATATGTAGGTCATTGTAGGTAGGTACCTATAACTGCGTGCACTAATACCTACCTAATAATAAAAATATAAGATGTTGGATTCCTTTATGTACCTAGGTATATGGTTATAATTATTATCCTTGTGTTCAATATTCAAATTTCAATACGGAATAATAATTATTTTTGTTTACCTCGCAATAACCCAACTTTTTTTCTGACGTTTGAGCCGACTGAGCCGAGCACGAGCTCGACTCGACTGAAGCCGACTGTCGACCGTCCGGCTTCGGGTATAATTATGACGTTTCACAGAATTACTTCGTTTCGGTGTAGATTTTCCAAAGATTATGTTTGATTAATACCAAATTCCTTTTAACCTTATTAGATAATAATAAACTAGAGAGTTTCCATATCTTAGGTTGAATTTTATTGATGAATATACGGGCCTACATTAATAAAATTTCAATAGTTGATTCTTAATACAGGTAGCTATATGTGTTTGTATGTTGATGTTGCTGTGGCACCACTTTAGCTCCGGCGGAGGAAAAGTGAAACTTTGAGACCGGCTACTGAGTCGAGTAATGTCTGATTTACTGACGTTTGAAGAAAAAATAGATTTATTCAAAATAGTAACCCACCTCAGGGTATTTTGCGATAAAGCAGACGTTATTTACATTAGATTCGTAGATGATTTTTTAGAACAAGTAGTGACATCACGGTTCTGTCGATGCGGAGCCAACCTGCTGCGGCAGGTCATACTGTGTTTCAGTGTATCATACTAAAGCGCTATGCTTGGCATCTGGCAACAGTGCTGGGTCTCACTTTCTACGAATCATGTAATATACGGACCTCATTAAATGCGGAGAGCATAAATAAATATACCGACCTCACTTTGATATTCACGCAAACTGTCCTCACTATGTTCCTATATACATGAAAATTATAACTTGGCTCTGTTCTGTTTTCCCTGCGTATACTCTCCAGCCATCTATCGCCCATCTCAAAATTTAACAATCAGAACATTTACTATGCCTGTAGAATGCTTTCTTCTGGTGGTCCTCACTTGATGGGTAGAACAGTTGGTCCTCGCTTTGATAGTTGGCCAAGTATATATATATAAATATATATATATATATCGTGGGCAGGTGAATTTTGGAAAACTACTTTTTCGTGATCTGGGGGTCATGATCGATGGACATTTGATGAGTTTGGGTGATTTTCGAAAAGTGATGTCGTCCTCAATAGTGTATTTTTTGTTAAAAAATACACTAAAATGAGAAATTTATAATGCTGCAGGAATTCAAGAAAGGCTAATTTATATCCAGAGACATCACCGAGACTACATACGAGGAACTGAAAATTCAAGAATATTATTCAATAATAACGTATAAAAAATCCTGCCGGTCTGCAAGTAGTTACTTTCCGAGCTTTTTTCGAGTCGGACCTGTTTTTAATTTAAGGAGCCCGATTATTAATTAAAGATATTCACATTATCAGGCGAACAATGGCTCACAAAGTGCAGACGGCACTAACCGGTGACAGCTGTCAGCGACAAGGACAATAAAATCCCTGGATCTAAGACAGGCTCTACCGCGAAAGGTGCTTCTAGACTACCGTGTGGCTGACTGTAAAGCTCCCCATACACTTTTTAAGTGCAAAGCTGCGAAAATGACTTCATTTTCAACTGGGTATTTAAACGGGTTGTTTGGGTCTCATTTTATCGAGGATCCCAATCATATTTCATAAGAGAAATTTTTGATTTTGGAGATCTTGAATTGGAAGGGAAGGGGGCGAGTCGACGGTGAATCATCGCATCCTGGAAAACTCGCTTTGATGATCCTGAGGGCTATTTTGATCTCAGAAGTATATTCTATAAATATGATTTTGGTGATATTCGTAAAATAGGCGCACGCCGCAAAATTAAATACACGTAGGTAACAGAATTGCGAATTAAGTAAATGTACCTATGTACCTATATAATTAAGTTTAAGTGATCGTCAATGATTGCCTTTAAGTGTTTATTTTTGGAAACCTGTTCGCATTTTTTGAATATTCAACTTCTCCACATAAAATCCCATTCAAGAATGTGTCATTGAATTTATAAAACAAATCACCATTAAATAAACAATTTATTTGAACAATGATGCGGGATGCCTGAACAATTTTATTAATGTGTCTAAGGTGGCTTTAAAGAGCTTATGTTAATGGTTTGGTTGTTTTTAATGTAATAAATGTGAATTCTTGCCATGTTTCAAACTTGTTTTCGCCAGTATTTAACCTACGTCGCTGAAGATTTACCTAATACTCATTGTTTTATTGTTTTTTTTTTCGATCTATTAAAAATTGCTTTCCTTTTTCAGATGGTCAATCCAGGTGAAGATAAGATTCAATAATGCGGATACACTGGTAAGTTATTTTTCATCATTTTAGTTTAGTAGAATTTTGCTTTGTCGCATTTCTTTCCTCCAAGTCACTCATTTAATCAACGATAAATAAAACATTTATATTTTTAAAATTCTATAACCTACCTATACTGTTGGATTAACGATGTTAAACGTGTTTCACTACTTTTGAAGTGGCATCTTCAGACTTGTAAACGAATATAATTAAAATTATTGATAGTACTTAAGCATAACAACAGGATGGTAATTGATAATAATTATTTCAGCGCCAATTCCACTCATACGTTATTACGCCCATTTGTTTTATCAAATATCGCTCTTTGCTGTCAAATATTTATTTCGAGGAAGTAGGGAGAGAAAATATATAACAAGTGGATCAATTTATCGATAATTCTGCTAGTTCATAATTATGTTGATATTGCAATGGCTCGATTCCTTGGCACTCTATTACAAAATGTCATAATTAGTTTTATTATTTTGGAAATATTTTCTATGCAAGAAAAAAAGCATATCATCGCCCAACCGGGGTTTGAACCCGGGTTCTTTGAACATGAGTCTGGGAACTTGTCTACTGTTGTTATAATATCAGTACATCAGTACTTATATAATAAAATCAACTAGGTACCATTTGTCGCTATGATTTTTATTAGAAATATTAACATAAAATACAAAAATTGTGTTATTAACAATAATATTTGCTATGAAACAAATTGAATAATAATAAATTATTATATCAATTACAGCAATCAATATTATTAATAATATTTGCCCTTTTAAAAGGCATTTTTGATATGGTTGACTGTAAAATACGGTTTATAACCTTCCCATTCGAGGAATTGTCTCACCAAATACTATTCTAGCTCAGATTTCCTCAGGGTATTTTTAGGAATTTGTTAGCGATTGCTTGTATTGGGAATTTAACTCGATCTGCAGAAAAAATCACTAGAGCTAATATTAAAATAAAACACAAAATTGTGTTTGACCAATTTTATTTGCCCTTTTAAAAGGCATTTTTGATATAGTTGACTGTAAAATACGGTTTAATAGCTTCCTATTCGAGGAATTGGCTCACCAAATATTATTTTAGCTAAGATTTCCAGCGGGGTATTTTTAGGCAATTGTTCTCGAATACTTACTTGCATTGGAAATTGATTCGATCTGCAGAAAAAATCACTCGAGCTAATATTGAAATAAAATACCAAAATTGTTTTTGACCAATAATATTTGCCCTTTTAAAAGGCATTTTTGATATGGTTGACTGTGAAATGCGGTTTAAAACCTTCCTATTTGAGGGATTGTCTCACGAAATACTATTCTAGCTCAAATTTCCAGCTGGGTATTTTTAGGCATTGTTCTCGATTACTTAGTTGCAATTTGACTCTGATCTGCCAAAAAAATCACTCGAGCTAATATTAAAATAAATTACAAAAATTGCGTTTTACCAATATTATTTGCCGTTTTAAAAGGAATTTTTGATATTGTTGAGTGTAAAATACGGTTTAATACCTTCATAGTCGAGGAATTGGTTCACCAAATACTATTCTAGCTCAGATTTCCAGCGAGGCATTTTTAAACAGTTGTTTTCGAATACTTACTTGCATCGGAAATTTAACTCGATCTGCAGAAAAATCACTTTATTATTAAATTGTGATTGGTTTCTATTTAATGTTTTGCACAAATTTGATCTGTCTGTGATCTTTCAATTTAAAATTATATACGATTGTTTTATTTCGTCGATTATCGGATTATGAGTCTTATGATAGTAAAAATCGGTAAGTAAGATTTGAAACGTCTTGATGAGATTATGGTCATCTGGCCCCTAAACGTTTTCAGCAAGATTTGTACCGCAGACAGACAGACAATTAGAAAACCCGTTAGTATTGATTGCATTGTCATCCCAGTTGTGAGATCTGTTGGTGAATTTTTGTTAAAAAAAATACACTGTTGAGGACCTGGTGGCATGGCGAAGGGGGTCATACAAATTCCATACAACTCCACAATTCAAAAATTGTTGTAAATTACCAAAAAAAAAACCTTTTTGTGGGTTGATTTTATCAGAATTTTTAGTATAAGTGTAGCTGGGGGTGAGTAATTTGCTATTTTTGTTTCCCCTCCACATCACCCAAATATGTTTTTGCGACTTTTTATATCACTTTTAGTTATAAAGAAATTTAAAGCCTATTGATAGTTTTAATATTGTCACCCTGTATGTATTAAAAATATTCAATCGAGTTCTTAGGATATTTACACGATTTCTGTTTCACATGAAATTACTGTAATTTCATGAAAAAAATTCAATAAAGAACTGCATTTCATTCAACATAAAGAGATTTTTCGACGCAGGTAATCCATTATGTACATAGCCAATATCACGAAAAGTAATTATTTTTAAATTCAAATTTGAAGAGATCACCATGACTTCACCTGGACCCCTGGAAGTCAATAATAATTCGAAGCTACTTAAGCTTCTTCAGGCAGGCCATTCGCTTCGGTCTCGTTTCATAAAAAAAAATTGTTGAAAATCCTTATTTCGTTTAGACCCTGCTTCAGCGGCACATCACAAAGAATTTAATTTGACCATTAAGTACCAGGTTATTTAAATTTCTTTTTAAAAACAAATTCTTCAAAACGGCTTTTATTATTATAGTCGTGAATGGGTAAATCTGTAAGTTTTCAGCGGAGTAATGAGTTCTTGAAGAATGAGAATGCAATTAATTTTGTATACATACCTGTATGTGTACAGGTCTGTATAGATTCTTCCACTTTTTCACGTCATGTATGTTATCCAATTATATTGTTATCGCCAACGTCGAGTTCATAAAATAAATCTTTCTCCTGGATGTACGAGCTAAAATGCATTTTTTTTTTTCATCATTTTAGTACTGGAATCATTTCAGTACCTACCTACTCACCTACTCTATGTCATTATATTTTTCAAATATTGTATATTATAACGCATAAAATTACAAATAAGCCTCAACGACCGTTTTATTAAAAATATCCTTATTTTTAACGCGAAGGAACAGTTTCTGGAACGTAATTCGGAGAAATGACGTGGAATAAACTTGCGCAGGGAGCGCGGGAAAATTATGCGAGGATTCGCCGAACGTGACATAATCTGAGGTGACACCTAGTTTTTTTTTTAATAAAGAGGGAGCAACAGAATTTGACGAGCAGCTACTGAAATTAATTATAGAAAAAATCTAACACCTCCCAATCATATTCATAATTCATGTACCGATTCCTGACGAGGCAGGTAACTAATTCTTTACGGTTTTGGGTTCCAGAGGCCATGATTTGTGGTTTTAATTAAATATGAATGGGGATAGGAGAAATAACGAGTGCGATCAGACATTACGGTACAAGGAATTTGTTCTTGTTTAGAGAAGATTTAATGCGGTGAATATCAAAGAGATTAGAGATGTTAGAACGTGGTTTAATGCTATCTGGTTATGAAATCATTTATCATTCACTTGTAATGAATTGTACGATGTAGAATAATAATTATTTCTCGCCGCGTTATTTGTAAGCGCAGTGATCACGTGCAACTATATTTGGCCCGTGATATTTTTAAAGCGTGGTGGGGCACATTAATTTGACAGCTATTTGTCAAATTTTGAATATCAAACAACCTTTTTATACACTCCCCCCATATAAAATACTCATGCTGCTTAAGTACTCGTATCATCGGTTAACAGTTGTGAAGTACCGAAAGTATTCTTCCTTAGCACAACTTTTGATAGTACATATCTACCTACCTAAATTTATTATTATCAAGCATAAGGGCCATGTGAAATAGATTATTTTCCATAATGGTAGAAAACTCGTATAGGAAAGTTAATTTGAGCAAAATTTTAGATTTTTTTGATTAATTTTTGACAGCAGCTTTCTAAAGTCTTACCTCGCCCCTTTGTCCTCACCGCCGTTAGAATTACCTTGGTAATTTTTTTATTGAATTCTTTTCAAAAAGATGACTGTGCGGTTTGTTCTCGGGAAATCAAACGTTTGTCTTCATCATCCTCTCGAGGAACAGAAAGTGAACAAAAAAATTCCAATTTGAATTTGAATTTTGGCAAAAATTCAAATAACTTTATCAGAAGCTTGCACGCTTTCTAAAGTCTTACCTCGTCCTTCTTTCCCCACCATCGTTGCGATCAATACAATAACGAAACAAATTTTCTGGAAGGTTCTTTTGAAAATATCTGCATTCCGTGATTACTCTTTTGTGATGGTTTGCATAGTCTTAGTCAGAAAAACCTCCTGTCCTGTCCCTCTTGATTTTGAATACATCACGAACGTATTGAAAAAATGAAAGAATCAATGAAACCCGGAAATGCAAAAAAAATCAATCCGCGTACCTTGAAAAAAATATTTACCTTTCTCTTCCATTCAATTCAACTTCACATTATAGGTAGATATAAATCGACCATCCCATCGATCGAGTATGGGAACTGGTCTTAGAAATCGAAGCATCATCCACTACCAGAACCCGATCAAGGATCAAGGTATTGTATCGGCAGACAAGTCGCATTGTTAATATGAGACTTCCTTTATTTTCATTTGCTCAGCGGTTATAAACCTGTTGTTGGGCGTCTCGCGTTAAATTTTCCTGGCGAATAACTCAAAGACGCGCGCTATCATGGCGTAGTCACGAAGAGACACATCATAAATCATCCGCGGAGCAACAAGTGTTGCCCTGAACTTTGTACACTGATTCACATACCTGGGCCCCTAGATTATAATAATTACTATTCCAAAGAACCATTATACTATTCAAAGAAATTGATGATAAACCGCTGCAGCTACTTGAGCGAGGAGTCATCATCAGGAGTACCGAGTTATTTTTTTCAAATTAACTAGATAACATTTCTACCTAACGGGTATCAATTTTGCGAAAAGTAGAGCTAGAAAGGATTTACTGCAACTGCATGCAACAAAAGGCAGCTTCAAAAATACTTGAAGATATCACATTAATAATAAACCTGTTGCTCGAAGAAGATGATAAGATTCAGGCTTCAACATAAGGTGAATAGATTTAAACAATACGTAATAATATATCATCCATTCATCTGTCGTGAAATTTAGAAAAGAAATCCAGATCGTCTTTTATATAGTTCTTAAGAATTCATGTTATTAGGATGATGATCCAAAGTTTCTAAAGACTCCATAAATTAGTTTTCTGTTGAGGTTACTTTTTTTTTGCTTAATGGTGCAATAAGTCTCTAAATTGCAGGCAGTGGTCATAAGAGGAATTTGAATTCACCACTTGGATCTTATACCCATGCACAAGGTAGAAAAATCAATGAGTGGGTTGGATTTGAGGTAACTTTTTACAAGAAATTTATAAGAACAACCATATCCTGAATTTCATACCCAAAAGCCAGAAATAATAATTTTTTGGATTAGAATGTTAGGACTTTGTCTATGGTCGTTTTGTTTATGGTTATACTCATTTTGGGTTATTTTTTGCCTAAATGGCTCAGTAAAACCCCAAAATAGAGGTCACAAAAGGAATCATACCCTGAATTTTATACCCAAAAGCCAGAAAAAATTATTTTAAGGATTCAAATGTTAGGACTCTTTCAATGGTCGTTTTGTTTATGGCCATACACATTTTGAGTTACATTTTTTGCCTGAATGGCTCAATAAAACGCCAAATTGAAATTTACAAGAACAAGCATATCCTGAATTTCATACCCAAAAGCCAGAAATAATAATTTTTTGGATTGGAATGTAAGGACTTTGTCTATGGTCGTTTTCTTTATGGTTATACTCATTTTGGGTTACTTTTTTGCCTAAATGGATCAGTAAAACCCCAAAATAGAGGTCACAAAAGGAATCATACCCTGAATTTTATACCCAAAAGCCAGAAAAAATTATTTTAAGAATTGAAATGTTGACTCTTTCAATGGTCGTTTTGACTATGGCCATACACATTTTGAGTTACATTTTTTGCCCAAATGGCTCAGTAAAACGCCAAATTGAAATTTACAAGAACAACCATATCCTGAATTTCATACCCAAAAGCCAGAAATAATAATTTTTTGGATTGGAATGTAAGGACTTTGTCTATGGTCGTTTTGTTTATGGTTATACTCATTTTGGGTTACTTTTTTGTCTAAATGGCTCAGTAAAACCCCAAAATAGAGGTCACAAAAGGAATCATACCCTGAATTTTATACCCAAAAGCCAGAAAAAATTATTTTAAGGATTGAAATGTTAGGACTCTTTCAATGATCGTTTTGTCTATGGCCATACACATTTTGAGTTACATTTTTTGCCTAAATGGCTCAGCAAAACGCCAAATTGAAATTTACAAGCACAAGCATATCCTGAATTCATACCCAAAAGCCAGGAATAATAATTTTTTGGATTGGAATGTAAGGACTTTGTCTATGGTCGTTTTGTTTATGGTTATACTCATTTTGGGTTACTTTTTTGCCTAAATGGCTCAGTAAAACCCCAAAATAGAGGTCACAAAAGGAATCATACCCTGAATTTTATACCCAAAAGCCAGAAAAAATTATTTTAAGGATTGGAATGTTAGGACTTTTTCTATGGTCGTTTTGTCTATGGTTATACTCATTTTGAGTTACTTTTTTGCCTAAATGGCTCAATAAAACGCCAAATTGAAATTTACAAGAGAAAGCATATCCTGAATTTCATACCCAAAAGCCAGAAATAATAATTTTTTGGATTGGAATGTTAGGACTTTTTCTATGGTCGTTTTATCTATGGTTATGCTCATTTTGGGTTACTTTTTTTGCTTAAATGGCTCAGTAAAACGCCAAATTGAAGGTTACAAGAGGAACCATATCCTGCATTTCATACCCAAAAGCCAGAAAAAATTAATTTTTTTGTGGATTGAAAAAAAGGTGAATGTAATCGCTAAATGTTCCCTGTTGAGGTTATTTTTGCCTTAGTGGCTCAAATAATTTCCCAAATTTCAGGTATTTGTTCGTAAATACTGCGGTAACTCAGTCATTATGTCAAAAAAATCGACTTGAAATAAGAAAAATTCCCTGGTCGATTTTTCTTGTTCTACTCGTTATGGTGGGTCACTGGTTGTCTCAATTCAAAATGGCTCAATTCAAAATGGCCATCAGATCCGAGGTGCGAATCAGTCTTTACCACTTTAAATTTCTATAAATTGTAGAAACTAAACTTGTAGGAAATTCATCTTTGCAAATTAATTATTTTTTTCTCTACGATCGATACTTTTCTAAAAAAAATCTATGATAATTTTCAAACACCCTGTAAATATAGAAATTTAATTTTAATTTTATTTTCAATGCTTAATTTTTAACATTCTCCTCTCTTATTATTGGTTAGAAAAATGACATCATAGATATTGAAAATTTCATGACAGGTCTCTCTGCTCCATAGAGCCGCTCTCTTATTCTCAAGTTATATGTGAATGGGCCTGGAACCTTCTTGTGTTTTATGAAATAAAGGTCCGGTCATCGCATAGGTAGGTAAAGGTGTGTTTTATGATTTTAACACCTCGAGGCTAAAATGTTCAAGTGAGGAGGAATGGATTATATTAAGCAGAGTTTCCCACGTCTTCTCACTCTGCCTTGGGACAACAACTCGTATTGCAAGATTCAAAATTGAGTATGACTTAACTGTTTACATACTTAATGTTCATTTTATAGCCACATGTAAATATTCTTCAAATATTATTTCAATAAATACTGTTGAAAAAGTACTTATTGATTTTTCAAATAGAAATAGCACTCGTAACTATACGATGGTCCAGTATAGATTGTTATATAATTAATTCATTAGATAAAAGTGTTGTCGATTGATAATTATTTTCAAACACTTTCGAGATATGCCTGGCGTACTTTCTATTTGAACTGCTTGGAAACCTTATGCGGGATGCTCTGTGTATTTAATGTCAACTTAAATTGAAAGTAAACTTGAACATATTGTATGTGAGTATGTGTGTGTGTATAGAAACTTGATCATTATTATAAATTACAATTACATGACACTCTCTGTATGGTTTGTCCTTTCATTTTTTCATGTCTGCCATCTTTCAATGTGACCTATTTTTTTAAATTATTATTAATATTTTTTTTATTAGGAGTTTCGGAATTGAACAAACTCATCTAACATTGGAAAGAAGCTTTTTGAAAGAATTTTTTTCGTTATTTTCCAAACTTTTCCACACAAGATGTAGCGAAATTTATCACACTCCTTTCAACAATGGTAGTCCCCATCAAAAGTAGCCACAAGATTAGAGGACCGGTGACAGAGGATGCCGTTCCACGTTCTTATAGGGAATGAAATCGTGCGTCCTGGTATCAAATTAACGGTATGCTCTTGATGTATGCAAAGTTGCGCCATCTTGCTGACACCAACTGTGCTGAAATTGATGCATTGTCAGGAAATTATCAAGCAACATGTCAAGTTGCTTGCACTACAGTCACTGTTCCTTTTCATGAGAAGAGACTGAATAATTCAACTTAGAGATAAACCACAGCAAACAGGTGCCATCTCGCAGAGCATATATGTTTTTGGTGCAGTTGTTGCGGGTTTTTGGGTTTCAAGTATAGAAAGTTCTGTTTGTTCCCGGTTTCCGATAAATCTCCCCATGCCAAGCCGCACGAGACTATTTTTCTCGCGGATACTTTTTGCCGCAGTCGAAAGTAAACGAAGGACCAAACGCAAGAACGCGTGCGTCGCATCGCTAAACGACCAGCGCCGACTCCCTCCGCTTATGGGCATGGCAGCCTTTAGTCTTTCAATGTTTTCCTAAGTCCGCTCAGTTTGATTACCTCCTCATGCAAAGATCCTGTTTCTTGAAAGCTGCTCACCCTTTTCATAATGGTTCCAAAATGGATTTCATTTTGGAGCGCCCATCATGATGACTATGCATTAAAATTGTGTCGAAATCGTGCTGTGTAAAAAGCTCCACAGAATGGCTCCCTTCAATTAGGTGTTGTAAATGCATAAACACCCGATCAGTAGACGCCTTTTCTGCTGTTTACATTAACTGTCACATTAACTGAGCTTGGAGAGCTGTGCTAATCTGATATGGCACATCGTTCAGAATTGCAGAACAATGCTATAAGAACTCAGAACTAGTGCAAAAATTTGGGGTGGTTAATTTTGGGCTGCTAGCTTTGCACGAGTTAATCTAGCTGACTTCTGTCAGCGAAAGGCTAACCTACGACGGAAATTTTAGTCTTCTTGATCTACGGTTGTAGAGAGTCTCTTTCTAACAAGTTGTCTGGCAAAAAGTCATCTGCAGACTGGTACTGATATCTCTTTTCATTGCTTTCCTGCAGACTTTCAGCTGGAATATGTTATTGTTTACCGTTTGGTACTCCAGATTTTCGCTTTAAACTCCCACCATTGATGTTTATAGGCTACAAGATTCCTTTTGGTCTTCCGATATTGACGTTCTTGCTTTCTAAAGCCTAATTTTTCTTGTTCATTGTTCACATCGTCGCTTTCAGGAAATTTTCTTTCGTTGGTCAAAATTTCAGCAAAACTTCATTCAAAAATGAACTTATTTAGAAGCACTGAATAAGGAGACTTCGGCTGAGGTGTATTCAAGCTGGATACACGACTCTTCAGAGATTTTTTACCTTTCAGGAACTCTGCCATCCAATCTGATTCGGAATAGAAGAATTCACATCCTTAGACATCAATCTTCATCCCCAATTCACCAAAGTTGACGAATGGTGAGACTTTACATAATATCTGAGCTTTCCTATACTGTGGAATACTTACTCTGGTGTGTAACTTTTTTGGCTCACAAAGTGGCATATCTCTACTGGTTAAAACATGTTTGGTCGTATCTTCAACAACCCCAAAAAATTCCCCAACTCATTTTTTTTTTCTGTAAAACCTGCAAGTTTCTAGGTTTCTAATTCAAGGTCAGTTCATGAGAAAGGCGACGTTGGTCGTAACGTAGCTGCAACTACACCAGGAACTGTTTGGTGTAATAATAGTTGCTACCACCTATGGGCCCCTTCTAGGAATGTTGCCATTACGATTCTACGATAAAAATTTGGAGCAATTTTGTGGCGCGAGATTCCTAAATCGTCCCCGCAAAATGTCTCGTTGGATTCCGTTGGGTGGCGGTTAGAGAAGTCTAGATGCTACACAGAACGAGCTCCGTTCAGCTTGATTTTTTTTGCGAGTTCCCGTTTGACAAAGTCCGCGGTCAGCTCGAAAACTCGATCTTTCCAAAGTCCGGTCAGTTCGATTTTTTTTGCAAGGGGTGTTGGACAAAGTTCAGTTAGCTCGAATATTAGATTTTTCCAAAGTCCGGTCAGTTCGATTTTTTTTTGCAAGTGGTTCCGTTTGACAAAGTCCGGTCAGCTCGAATATTATTTTTCCAATGTCCGGTCAGTTCGATTTTTTTTTGCAAGGGGTTCCGTTTGACAAAGTCCGGTCAGCTCGAATATTATTTTTCCCAAGTCCGGTCAGTTCGATTTTTTTTGCAAGGGGTGTTGGACAAAGTCCAGTTAGCTCGAATATTAGATTTTTCCAAAGTCCGGTCAGGTCGATTTTTTTTTGCAAGCGGTTCCGTTTGACAAAGTCCGATCAGCTCGAATATTATTTTTCCAATGTCCGGTCAGTTCGATTTTTTTTTGCAAGGGGTTCCGTTTGACAAAGTCCGGTCAGCTCGAATATTATTTTTCCCAAGTCCGGTCAGTTCGATTTTTTTTTGCAAGGTCCGGTTTCATATGTACAGACTACTCAAAATTTTTATCAGATCGGGTTTGACAAGGATTGAAAAAAGTTCGAATTTTGGAGCTGACCGGACCATGTCAAACCCACCTTGCAAAAATCAAATTTGAACTGACGAACTGACAAGACCTTTCAAACCAGATTTTGCAAAAAAAATAATAAACCGGAACGGCATGACTTTGTCAAACCGACATGGAAAAAATATTTACTTTTTTAGGTACGGTTTGAAAAAGCTCCAAAAAAGCTCGAATTTTTGATCTGACGGGACCTTGTCAAAACGGACCTTGTCCTAAGCACAACAAAATTCTTGCTGATCGGACCTCGCCAACCGAGTCTAGAGTAGTAACTTTTTTTTGTAAGCTGATGGGACTTTGCAAAAAATCGCGTTGAATTAAAAAAAAACAAAAACATAATTGGCTCCGTTTCCATTACGTAGTGGCGACGTCGCAGAATAATAGCAGCGACTTCTCCACAACATCACCACTTTTTCTGATGTTTTTGCTTTGTTGATGCTTGCTTTGTCTCACAACTTATTTTTAATTCATATATCTTTTTTTTTTGTAAGCTCACCATTATTCTTTCACCGGTTCTGTTAAGTAAAAATTACTTCAAGGTTAATTTAAATGGTTACTACTGCGCATCAAACCAGAATGTCGCGGCAACTTTCAAAGCTACTTTTAAGTGGGTGGTACTTTGAAGTAGCATTTTAGTAACATTGGTTAGTGGCCGCTACCATAATTTGTTACCTTTAAGTCACAACTGCTTTGAGGTTTTTTCTACTAGCAACTATTTACGAGATCCCTAATATCTCAAAGGCTACTTAGAAGTTAATATAACTATGAGTAGTAGGTACTGAAGGGAAAAATTCCGTCTTTATGACTTCCGATACTTAGTTTTTGATACTTTGGTAGTGTATGGTTACTATGCGCATTTTTTTATGTTCCTTTAAATGTGTAACGTTTATATTTATAGGTAGGTACTAGGTATGTAATATTGTGACGAAATTAGCTGCGGTATTTTCTCAAATAACTCGTTTAGCTAATCGATAAAAGAGAGAAAAAAAATAGTTGCTCTGCAAGCCGGGGAGTAATTATTATTGAATTTCTTTCAGCATTAATTTCATAGTGCAGACAAAAATTATATCTGTATTCATTATTAATTGATATCAGTTACCAGATCAGCAGGTAACTCTCATCGCTGCAGACTGTTTTGTATTATATTATAGGTAGGTAGGTGCAGCCAAGGGAGGTCGAGGAACGTGGGAACTGTAGCTTAAATCTGGGAGGTTCAGTTCAATAATGCATCTTATGGTTAATCGCTGCAATTTCTTGTCATTATTCAGAACTTACATGAACCTGATTCCTCTGCTTGATAACTTATTATAGTTTGACGAAATAAGTAATGTTATTGCATGGGCTTTTAGTATGCAGAGTGCTCATTATCTTTATCCTTGTATGGTTGGATTTTTCATGTCGGAGACGCACGAAATCGGTAGAATTCACCTGCAAAATTTCACGTTTAATTTAACTCATTTAATTGACATAATTAATGATAAATTTTCATGAACGATCACTCGAAGCTTTTTAATACTTGAAGCTTGAAGCAGGTGGAATGAAATGAAATACCCCAGCCCCAAACGTACCTAGTTATAATTATTTTATTTGGTCCAAACTTGTTGGTCCAGACGATCGATACATGATTTTTATGTAGCTGCATGGAACTTGAGTAGGTACCTAATTTATAATTAATAAACTGGGATATCCCAGAGGAGAAAACTAATATTTCATTTTAATCTCTGTTTATCGACACGAAATCTGATCCTTTCAATTAGGCTATGGATTATGAATATCGTGTGACCTGGAAATATTTATACTCGAAATACATGCGTTGTTTTGTCTGGTTAATTAATAAGTACCTTTTTTTATAAATAAATCAGTGATAGAGTACGTTAAGCTGTGAAAAAATGTTGGTAGCTTTCTTGACTTAGACTGAGAACATATTGGAGCAACAAAAAATAATGTCGTAAGCATAAAATCATGTCGGAACAGGGGGCTCAGAAAGAAGGGCATACGTACAGGGTTTTTCAACTTCCGGTGCATATTTTTTTATCCCTGGTTATTTTAGAGCAAAATTGTATATATTATAGACTTTTTGGTGTTTTACTTACTCCTAGAAAAACATCAGAACCCCTCCCCCCATAATATTGATACTCGGAAATAGTAATGATAGGCATTTGAGAAAATTAAAGAGCATTGGGTCCTTTGGGGGGCGTTTGATAACTCTGAGCCAATAATACAAAGGTAAGAAAGCTTATAATGAACGGTTTTAATAGATTTAAAAAACTTTGGTCTCGTTTTGTGAGAAAACTGAGGACTTTCCGGTCCAACTGGATTTAGACACACAAAATTACGTCCCATCCTGAAGACATCGATTTTTCATGAAAATTTCAAAGTACGAGGGTGCAAATTTTTCTCTGCGATATTTTATCAGATGATAGAAAGTGCGAGAAGTTCAGAACTGTAAGCGGTTCTTCTGTAGCTCTCCCCGTTTTCGAGATACATGAGAAAGATCATTTTCCGGGTGAAGGTTTATTTTGTCGATTTTTCAAAACGATTCTTTGACACGCTCAATAACTTGCGGCTCATTGAAGATTTGCTAGAGGATGTGCCAGGCGATGGCAATTCCGAAACTGAAAGCCGTTTTATCCCGCGAATTCGCGTTATCGAGATATGACCGTTCAAAGTTGAAAATTAATAATATTTTTAGATTTTCATTTTTTTCTCGTTTTGTGAGAAAACTGATTACGATCAACTGGATTGCAGTCGGCTGTACTCTCACAAAATTACTTCCACATTCTGAAGATATCGGTTCTTCATGAAAATTTCAAACTATACCTACCGGGTATAGGATATGCAAATTTTTCGAATTTTTTTTCTTCGTTTGATGATGACTTTGAGCCAATAATACAAAGGTAGTCAAAAATGTTAAATATAACAACATTCTGTAAACGTTAAAAGTATTTAAAAGTTTAAAACCTTCTTTTTCTAATTGTTAGGTTATGTTTTTTTTAAGTTAAAATTTTTGCCTTATTTGTCATTCCAAGTTGTAGTCAAAATATTCTTTAATTTTCTGAAATGCCATAATCTTTACTAGGTGGTTTTAAATAAAGAAACGACAGAAAGAGTGGAAATAAACGTCACAGAAATCATTCGCTTCCAAATTGATCACATTTTACTTACCCACAAATCCTATACATGCGAAATCCTCGCCCCTTGTCTGTGACTCCTGCCTTATTCCCCTTACTATAACACTCCCTTTTAGCGCGTTGCTGCACCAAACTAAAAAATATATATTCGCCTTAAACGGAAAAAATTACTGCTCCAACATCGCAAAATACTGAGGATTTTCAAATTATATTCTACAGCAATAATCAATAACTAAAACTGTGTCCCATCATAAGTTTACATCTCCAAGTTCACATCTACGCACCTGATTGACCCCAAATTTTTCAAAAATGCTTGGAGTTACGTGGTTCCGAGAGCTTACTGATCAAAAAGGTACTTATTTACTAGACACCTTGTATAATATTCTAAACTGATTCGAATATCTGGAACTTATGATATCTGGTATCACAGTTACATATTATGATCAGTTCGAACATAAAGAGACAAATTATTTAGTTTACTATCTCTCCGAGGGGGTGTTCACTAAATGAGAAAGTGTTCAATTATTTCGACATACTAAATTCATTTTAAATATTTCTACAATATTTCCACTATTTTTTAGTTTTACATATTTCTACCATTTAAAAATTATTTCCACTATTTCCATATTATTTCCACTTTTTCCATATTATTTCCACATTATTTACAATATTTCCACATTATTTCCACTTCTCTTTTAATTTTATTTCTACTATTTCCGTACTATTTCCACAATTTACATATTACTTCCACTATGTCTACATTATTTCCACTATTTTCACATAATTTCCACTATTTTTTGATTTTATTTCTACTTTGTATTTCCATAATGTTTCCACTATTTTCATATTAGTTTCACGATTTCCATACCTATTATTTCCACTTTTTCCATATTATTTCCACATTATTTACAATATTTCCTCATTATTTCCCCTTCTTTTTTAATTATATTTCTACTATTTCCGTACTATTTCCACAATTCACATATTACTTCCACTATTTCTACATTCTTTTCACTATTTCCGTATTATTGCCAGTATTTCCACATTATTTCCAGTATTTCCACATTATTTACACTTATTTTTTGATTTTATTCGTACTATTTCCACAATTTACATATTACTTCCACTATTTCTACATTCTTTCCGCTATTTCCGTATTATTGCCAGTATTTCCACATTATTTTCAGTATTTCCTCATTATTTACATTTCTTTTTTTTATTTCTACTATTTCCACAATTTACATATTATTTCCACTATTTCCATATTATTTCCACTATTTCCACATCATTTACACTATTTTTTGATTTTATTTCTACTATGTATTTCCATAATGTTTCCACTATTTTCATATTAGTTCCACTCGAGGTTCCACTATTTCCATATCATTTCAACTATTTCCATATTATCTCCGCTATTTTCATATTATTTCCACTATTTCCAAGTTATTTCCACCATAGTGTAGGCATAATAATTTTTTCCACGAGCTAATATCCTCGATGGGGAGTTCTCTCGATGAAAAAGTGTGCATACATTTCCATTTTTTATTATTTTTTACATCATCACATTATTTTCTCCTATTTCCATTATTTGTAATATAATTTAGATTATTTATAGTATTTTATTTTCACCATAGTGTACAATTATTTCCACCTATTATATTATATTTACGATTTCCACATGATTTCTGTTATGTCCACATTATTTCCACTTATTTTCAGTCATTTCCAGTTATTTCCTCCACCATAGTGTATAATAATTATTTCCAGGAGTCAACATCTCCCCTTGCTTCTCCCCTTACCATTACATTCTGGATGTTTGCTGAAAAAAACTCCCAGTCATCCATTATGTACAGTATTTTTTCATTAATTTATCAATTTGATCTTCTTTTCAAGTGTCAATAGAAGTAACCCGTAATGGTTCTGGTTTTGATTACGAATGCGGCTATGTGCTTGTAAAGATATCGGTCGCATTACTCAATTTTTCATCATCTAATTAGACATCTATCTATGACAGTTTTACCAGATTCTGCTTCAGCTTTGACTTTGATCATTAGTTTAAATTGATTGCTATTGACAACGATATAATTTGAATAGGTAATTCTATGATGGCTTTAAATCCTCATCTTATCCTCTTACAGTGGCGGCTGGTGATACTTTTCACAGGCAGGTCATTTAAAAATCGCCGACCACCTAAGAAAGGAAAATAAACAACACCCTAAATGCGCCGCAGGCGAAATTTTTTGAGTGTTCAAGGTCACGCAATTTCCCAGTAGTTTAAAATAAAATTAAAGAGTTTTGAACTTGAGGTCTATTCTTCTGTCTTTGCAATTTGCAAAGTTTTCAATTACAAGTTCATTGAAGTTTTCAATAAAAAACCGAAAAATCAGAAACCGAGTAAACCGACACCAGCACCAGCACCACCACGTGTTCGTATTTCCGTCGAGTTGTGTCTCGTCTGCGTCTCTCTCTCTCTCGTCTACACCGAATCCCGATTTCCCGAACCACCAACCCACACATCACGCACACCCGCCCCCCCCCCTCAGTCGACACGACAGTAACGCGACCGACAGTGATTTTCCCGTGTTGCCGCGGTACGTTTTTTGATGAGAAATTAAAAATGTACCAATATGGTACTTTTGCCAATTAACTATGTTTATTATTTAATTACTTAGCCTAAATGACATAATTTTAAATTCATAATGGTTCATTCGATCAATATTTAAAGCTACAAAATGTTCATTGCGAGACATAATATACAATTTAAATATGTGATTGCATACCTACATACAATAATAGGCAACTTTAAATAATAAAATTGCAAAAATGAAAAATGTACCAGAATAGCATTGAACTTTAACTTTAAAATGTAGTACCAGCAAAAATAAAATGTACCAAATGTGATACAAATGTACCACCGCGGCAACACTGCACATCGAAATCTCTGGTCCGTGGTTAGAATCTTTGATCCCGCCCCCACTGGGCGTTGACCTTCAAGTACAGAATGGGACCGTCTTAAATACAGGCAAAGTTGCTATTATACCTATCTCGCTCCAGCACATAGGCAAAGGCATCTTACTCTTTAAACCACGGTGGTCAACTGCTTCGTTGACCCACGTCCCAGATCCTCGCCACTATCTTCCCGGGAATTACAAAATAACAACTACCTATATAAGTAAAGTTAATTACTGAAATTATTACATAGTTATAATATAATTATTATTAGTTTTAGTTTATGATACACTATAAAATTACTTGAGGTGGTTAATTTATTTGGGAGGTCATTGACCAAATGACCTAATGGAGAAACCGCCACTGTCCTCTTACCTCTGGTTGGAGTGTATTCCAAGGATCTAAATTAGGACTTTTTCTCTTTTTTATGTTAATGGTTCTCGGTTCTCGCATTTAGTGTATACGCTATGTGCTTTTTATGCAGACGGCTTGAAAATAGTTTGTGAGATTGCATCTCTCCAGGATTGTCAGGTCTCAGTCCTCCACCTTTCTTCCTCTAAAATAAAAATGAGAGAATCGAAGTTTTTCCAGAGGCAAGAAATTTTCACAGGGTAGTGCTTTTTTCCTGCTTCTTCATCTATGACAAGAAATCAAACAGACCTATACGTGTTTTAGGAAATTATATATTAATTATGGTTTCTTAAGCAGATTCTTCGAAGAAGATTGGAGGGAATTTTTTATAAACTAATGATAGAAGTTATTTGATTATTTGGCAGTTGGATGCCTATAATTTGAAGAACCTGAAAGTTGCACCGCTGATAAAAGGCAGAGTATCTTCAGAGCAGGGTATTTTTTTATTGCTTCTTTTATGTAGAGTCCAAAAAATCGGTTTCTCAATACATTATTGATGTCTATGCACTTTTTAGGTTGAAGTCCGGCATTTGAAAACTGTTTACATGTTTCTTTCGATTTATCTCCCTCTTTTTAATCCCTCCCTCCCTCTCCCTCTTCTCCCTCTTCCTTTCCCTCCTTCTTCCCCTCCCTCTCTCTTTCTCTCCCTCCCTCTTCATCTCTTTCTTCCTCTCTCTCTATATAGAATAAAATTTTATGTCTTCTCATTGAACCTACATATTTACATATTGTTGGAAGACATATTGTTGGACGATAGTCTTGGTCGTGCAGATTTGGTCTTGGTTTCGGTCTTAAGTCTTAGTCTTGATCTTGTTGTCAAGACTAGGTCTCGGTCTTGTCTGTCATGTCTTGGTCTCATTTGCAAAACTTTTGCTGTTAGCATTTATTTTATAGAATCTGATTATTTACACTAAGTATCCCATATTTTCAATATCCCATATTGGTCCTCCAAAAGCCATATAGAAAAAAAAACACAAAAAACATGTCAGATTTCAATCAGGGTCTAAGCGATTTAGAAAAATGGTAACACAAGAAATAAGATGACAGATTTTCAACTTTGACGGGCAATCTACGCAAACTAACGGCTGAAGGAATGAGGACCAAGGGCTCGAAGTTACCTGCAGGCCAAGATCCCGGAAGAGATCTTGTTTATCCTCAATTTAACTGATGGAAGGAGTAAACCAGGGGAAGACATGTTATAGCGAATTTCAATAAAGAACCTCAATTCTAGGGATAAACGATTTTTGCTATAAAAATTTGTTTCAGTAAGAGAGACAAGAACGCAGTTGGGTCTCGTTCTTGGTCAAGCTCGCAAAAATGGTCTTGATCTCGAATTCGGTCTTGAAAATCCAGCTTGGTCTTGGTTTTGCAACTGCAGGTACAGTATATTGGTCTTCCTCTCGATCTTGATCCTTGTGCAAGACTGAGAACAGGACTGCAAGATCAACACCGATTCTGCTCATCACTATTATAATAGATTTATTGAGTAGTGACTACTGTAAAAGGGACTTTTTTAATGATTCTTCTAGTAAAAAAATCATAAATCTTTGCATTGATTAAATTTTCCATCAGCAAATAAATTGAACAAGTGTCTTGTTGAGATGGAAGTGGTTGATTTGGATGCTTCTTGTTAAGTGAGATGGCTTTGTATAAGGTCCTCTTGAGGGCAGATAATCTCTTCTTATGTATTATTGTTCTTATTGATACTTACTGATCTTTTCTTGTATATACATAGTAGTTTTAATTTCATCCAATTGTCTCTTGTGGATGATTAAATCTCACTTTTGAAATTTTTCTGACAAAAATTGCAAAACGATTTTTTATTATTTTTATATTTTCATTATATTTTGTTTTACATTTGTTTTTAGTTATTTATTTATCATTTTTATTATTAACTAACATTTTATCGTATTAATAAATTCAAATTTTCGATCGTTCCGCCACATTTAGGTAGGTAACTCGCATTTAATTTGATCTTGCTGATGCGATGACCGACCGTTCTGCATTCTTGCGACCCGCGGCCCCCGTTGGCTTAGCTCTCTCACACAGACACAGGTGACCCGCGCGCTATAAAACCATTAAAACTAGAAAGAGGCCTCGATTTGGTGGCGCCGACTGTCGGAATTCTCACTTCCATAAACCGACTATCTAAAAATCATCACGATTCCGAAACGAAACCGACTTGGAGATTTGGGCCGGGAGCATCTTCAAAGCGGACTGATGCGTGCCACATCAGGTGGTAAGAGTGGAAATTTTTAGATTAGATAATGTGTTTGTCTTTACTGAAATAATGAAATATCCTCTTGACACCTTATTAGCATAAAGATACGAACGAACAGATCCTACTCTTTTAGAGCGTTGATCCCTGATTTAATTTAACTAAAGATCGTTCACTAGGCACTAGGCACTACTAGGTGTTAGTGTTATTGTTAATGGTAGAAAATTCCTACTCAACTTTGTAGGTAAAGGTATAAGTCGCTAATATATTGCAATGATTCCGTGTTTGAACAGTACGAGTATTTAGCACTTATATTTATTATCATTCTTGTTACAGGAAAACTACTTGAGAATGGAAATCTGAAAGGCAACTTAACCATCCACCATCTCATAAAAGGTAAGTGATCATCTATAGTTTCAGGTACGACGGTACTACAGAACTAGAGATCTAATAATATTGCAGCAAAGCACAGCGTGTGCATACTCCTTCTGGTTATTTATATTTTGTCAAGGGACCATTCCTTGTCTCTTGGTTTGAGCTGTCACATATGCATGTAGTGTATTACTATTACGTGCTTCATTATAAGTATGTTTATTTTTAATATGGGCCATAGTTTATAAATAAGCCGTGGAATTCCAGTCCATCTTATCTTCCTCATTCCTGCATTTCAATGTTAATTTGATGCATCAAGATTGCGCGGATGGATGGTTGTTGCCAGGTCGACCGTAATTCAGAGGAGCCTGCCGGCTGTAAATAAAGATCGAGTCAGAACAATGCGGCCTGTCATTTTTACGTCTCGTTTCTTAATTTTTTTTAAAGCTGCCGCTGCTTTTTTACCTTACCATAAAGCGATTTTTTGATAAAAAATTAAAATCGTGAATCCCAGTAAAAGAATTGGAGTCTGTTTTGCAATCCTGACCTGACCTGACCTGATCAAGAAAATCATATCTTTCTTTTTGGATGTGGCCAAACGAAATTATTGGGTGGTCAAACGTTGGTCAATCGAATGCGCCATAGTTTTTTCAGAGTTTTCCGGCTTACTTTACCAAGCTCTTAGTAAACTAGTGGACTAAATAGTAGAATTGGAATAAATTGTATACAGATGTCCCATTCATACTTCGAAACAGTCTGTGTTTCGAAGTCTTCAGTCTCGTGACTGAAATACAGAGGGTTGAAATTCTAGTTATACAAAAAATATATTTTTTATAAGCCACTGGTCAGCTTGTTATTTTGGAAAGTATCAGAAAGTGGACCAGATGAAATACACATACATATTGTTTTGAAGCATAAACGGGAGACCCTGCAGACTATGATTTGACATGACAAAAGCCAAAAACTTCCGTTGGGACCTTTGTACCTGCCGTACGCATCCCCCAACCACCCTATTGCTCGGATGAACGGAAGGATGTTCCTTCTATATCATATGGTCCTTCGAGCCGGATGTATGCAGTACAATTCTTGTAGCTGCTATTGCAGAACTGCTCGTTCTTAATAATGATTGATCAGCGTCTGGTAAGGGAACCATGTCTTGACCAGATCATATGGGGCATTCCCATTGGCATGCCCGGGCATCCAGACATTGGCCTTGGAGGTCCAGGAGTAGGAATCCCAGCAGGAGAGCCCCACCGGATGCTATATACAGAGGTATATTCGTTGGTGGGCATGAGGTGAGAAGCTGCAGTGTTGGTAATGGTTGCAGGTTTTGCGACAGGGGTGCATTTGAATTCTGAGCGGGCAGAGTTTGCAGAATGCTCACAGCTAAAGGCGGTCGCGGTATTGAAACAGTCGGTAAAGGAACAGCTACGGAGGTTGAAACTGATGACTTGTGGTGATGAGTCAAATACCATTTGCTTACGTCATTAGCCCCATTGAGACTGTCACACTGTCTGAAGTGAAAACCATCGCAGCTGATACAAAGAATGCAAAAAAAGAAGAAATCTGAGCAGGGATTTGGACGAAAACGGCACAGTAGAAGTTACCTGCGCTGACAAATTGATTCAAAGTTGTTTAACGACAGGGAAGGTGTCATACATTGGGAGACTGAGTACATGATACCATTTTATGACACTAAGGAAAAATTGCCGAATGTGTGAATTATAGAGCCAATAAAGTGACCTTACATACCCTAAAGGTTTGTGAACGAGTAAAGGGTAAAAGACCTCCACCTTGTCTTCATAGACTAGAGAAGGCCTTCGACCGAATACCCAGTGAGGTCTCATGACCAAGAACTCAGAGTCTGGTGTACCCTCAAACAGCAAGGCTCATTTCGGAACCATTGGGGCATTGGGCACAACCATGAAGGTATTTTTTTGTATTATACGTCGCCCAGCATGTTGTCTAGTTGTCTACTTTGACCAGCTATCTCTCGCACACGGATGATTCTTAAATTCGAATGATATTTCTCGATGGTATGAGTTTGAGCTATTTTAGAGAAGTTGAATAGCTACTTCTCTTCGGAGGAAATGTAAAGAAGGTCCACCAGTTCTAATGGATATTGATACTGATGGGTACTGGGGCTATAATAAGAATTTCTCCAGGTCACATTTTCTTTAAATATCTCATCCATTTTTTCACCATTCGTTAGGTAATTGTCTAATTCCGCAATTGGAAAAAGAGTTTCTCTAGAAAAAAAGTTCAAAAGATAATATCTCGCAACAAGGCAACACTGTTCCTCGAACTGCGATCTCCGATTGCATTTTGTAAATTACTGCTGTCGATTTACGATCCTCACCGAAACGCCATTACATCAGGAAAGAGGCCTGTTGCACTGCAAGTCTTGCAGGCCGTTACCGTTGCTCGCCGAGGCTGCTCCTTTGATTATCGCAACATGCGGCTTTCGATCCACGATAATGCGGCTATAAATTCCCCGAGTAGCTCGCCTCAGGAATTCCTCTGCATTCGCTATCTTCGAGATGCACGGAGTGAAGACGGTATCGGCGAAGGGAATCCGCATATATCAGGGCGGATCTGAAAGGATGGCGATTTAGATTATCTCCCGCGGATAAGAATCATCTGTCCAGAACTAGACCCACCCATAAAACCGCCGTCGAATACATGCTACTTCGTAAAATATTTCTTGTTGAACGTTGGGAGCGCGCGTGTGTGGATGTGGAGTTACTTACTAACAACAGTCATCGGTGAAGTACCATGCAACTGCAGTTGTGGATTTGTATTTTTTTCACTCATAGCTACAAGCTACATGAAAATGTAGATGATAGATATTTTTTAAGAGTTGCTGCTGGGCAATTACTTACATCATTTGCATAAAAAAAATTTTGGTCGTACTTTGGGTAGAGGAGAAGAAGGTATAAATTTTAACGTCCTCTTTGGGCTTGGAAAGATTTTCATCCCCGTCGCTGACGTCTCTCATTTCTGGATACACTCTACTGATCGTCAATCGGGTTTTTAAACTGAAAAGCTCGTGGGCTTTTTAAAAGATGGGGTGTGCATACAAAGCTGAGTGAGCTGAAGATACATTCAAATAAATGTCCTTCATTAGTGAGCACCAAGCAAGGTCCACAAAAAGATATCGTTTTTGCAGTGATCTTGTTTTTTCTTCTTCAAATTTTGCAGTTTGTTAACTTTCTATTACGCTTTCTAGGTATGTTCAGGTTCAGATACTTCAGCTTGTTCTATGCCAGGTTTGTATGCTTTTTTCTGGCTTTTCTCCACATAGTTTCATCTCGGTGGAAAGCAGCTTCGCAAAATCTTCCGCAAGCTAACAGCTCGCCTGATAGCCAACATGCTCAACGGTTGGATGCTTTAGGTAATCATAGACAGAGATATCAGCTACCTAAAGAAACTCCTAAAGAAGCTCCAGGGATCAGAGAAGATCTAAGAATGTGGTTCGAAAATACCGTAACTATACCAACTCAAAAGCAAATATCTGGATTGTAACTCTTGATATAACACCAAACTTTATGAGAATATCTAAAAAACTGCGGAGAAGCTGAAAACGAGAACCGATATTATTCAAAAACTGTGTGGTGCCTACCGGAACACCAAACTTTCGAAGAATGTCTGACAAAAACTGTTGAGAAGTTAAAAAATGGAAACCAACGTCATTCAAAAACAGTGTGGTATCACCTGAGGAGTCATCACATGTGCCACACAGAAGAGCCACACGTGTATGATAACCAGAATGATTCCCGGCGTTAAAAAATTGATACCCACACAATCGTTCCAAATACTAAGCCACATCCAACCTCCACAGCTGCGATGGACCAATCACCCTTGTACGGGGTGGGGGGGGGGGGGACTACGGAAATCTTACAGTTCACCAAGAGATTGAAGACGCTTACCACAACCGCCTCTGGTCTAGAACACCGACAAATACAACGGCTAGGTAACAATACAAGAAGAGTTTGGCCTAACCAACGAATGAACCTTTTAGCAAAAAAAGATGCCCTACATGACCCAACAGTCACCAGGTTTTGACCTATCACGGAAAACATGGTCTGCATTCAATAGAAAATGACCATGAAGGTGCATCTGGAGTTCTTTTTCTTCTCCAGTCCTGGTGTCATTTCTTTTTTTTTTCCATAAATCGCCAGGTTTTTTCTCCATGTTTTCAACAAGTGTTCGTGGTTCTATTTTATTTAATTTATTTTTTCATGAGTTATCGTTCTTTGGACACTTCCGAGCTTGCCAAATAGAGTCGAAAAAAACTGGCGTGAAAAAATTTCCATTTACGCTAGCTCTATTACCGATTTTTCATTTTTGCTTCCCAGCTTCTTTTGACGATTTTTGTTAAATTAAGTAATTCCAAATCATCAATAATTATAATCCACGCTAATTAATATTTTCAATCTTTTTTTTTCATGTAAAGATCTTTTGTGCAATTTTTGCTCCATATCAGTTTGTTCCCGACTCTAGGTAGTCCCAAAACAAGATGTTTAAAAGAGGTGTAACTCCCGGTCAGAAAAAGAGGTGTAGAATAAAAAATCGTAAAGTTTACCCAAAAGAACACATGAAACCTGACATTAAAGAACGCCGCGGCGGC
Organism: Malachius bipustulatus; assembly: GCA_910589415.1. Classification (NCBI taxonomy): domain Eukaryota; kingdom Metazoa; phylum Arthropoda; class Insecta; order Coleoptera; family Melyridae; genus Malachius; species Malachius bipustulatus. Next base: position 34,364,431 of record OU342634.1, on the reverse strand, counting down.
AATAATTTAATCCAAAGTCACAGAAACACTCCCCAACAAGATAAGGTAACATCTAAATTAAAGACTTGAATTATTGGTGTTGTATGGGAAAGACCTTCGGAAAGAGATGCACCTTGGATTTAAATTTTTATCTTCAAGATTTATACATTCGACGGGGAACGGATGGCGCTTTGGTGTTGTTAATCAAGCTTCTATTTGAAGTAGAAATTATAAGCTGCTAAGTGTGAGCTCCTTATTGAGAAATACCCCAAGGGTTAGTTTGCTTCCGCCCAAATCGCGTTAATGATCAGAAAATGCGCTGTTGTCACGTTGGGCGCGGATAGAAACTAGCTCTAGGACTGATAGGACTAAGACTAGCACTAAGGACTAGGACTATACCTACCTTTTTATTTCTTTAAAGGGAACTTTAAAAAAAAATACTTATTTGGTTATCTCTTCACGAGATGGTGAAAGTAGATTAGGTTCTAATAACCTAATAGTTTTTCTTTAGTTTATAGAAAGATAAAAGAGACAAGGTTTATAGAAAAAAAAACTAGGTTCATCAGCTGGATCGATAAAGTTGAAATAAATTAAATGTCAGCTCGCTCAGGAGTTTTAAGGTCGGAAGTATGGCAACGTCGGTTGTTTTCTCCCTCAGTATGTGGCACAGGTTTCAGGCAACCCCGCTGGTCGGCTAGCGATCTATTAAACTAAGATGGAATGCGAGATAAGTCGAGCTACGATGACCATTTTTTCTACCCCATCATCAGTTTGACTTGAAGCTTCCCAACTTATAATCACTCCACTCGATAAACGACTCGGGGCCATTACCGAATCCCGACGTGTTGTAATTTGATTTGGGAAGTGACTGGCTGATGCCTTGGGTGTTATTCTAGCCGGGTTTTTTGTACTATTATTGGTCCCTCGGCTATAATCATTGAGAGTACTTGTAATTTTTCAGCACTTCGGCGGTGCTGGTGCCGGTGCTGGTGCTATTACTATCTTTAATCACGTGTATGTTTATAATGCAGGAAAAATATATACTAGATCACCATGTCCTGTTATTAGATTTCATTGTTAAAAATTTCTCTTTTTCAATAACTTTGTTATACAGGGTGATTAAACATCTGATAATTACCATCACCCTGTATAAAAATTTTAACCAGATAGGTAGTAGGATACTGATGAAAAGTTAAGATAGGGACATGTAAGCCGTTTTCTGGCATTTGGAGCCACTTCCTTCTAAATGAAAAATGGCGATTTTCATTTGTTTATAACTCAAAAACTACTCGATTTAAACCGAAAATGTAAAAGCCATTCTTACTGGATTTTTTCAGGAAATATGGAAATAGTAAATTATGATAGTGACCTGTTTTATTTTTCAAAAAAATCAATACGTACCGTTTTATCGAATTTGTTCCTTAGATACTTATGAGCTGGGCTTAAAAACAAGCTAAAAACCAAAAACCTAAAGAAGAAGGAAAATTATTATTCCTGACTTTTCTGGCGCTCTGTATAATAAAATGAAAGAAAAAAAACACCATTAGCATTAATTTAGAATCGGAATGTACTCGTACATGCATAGGTAGGTACTCGCAAGCTCGACAACATTGTCGTTGTCGATGTTTGTTATGTCCACTTGGTAAGCTGGATATGGGAACCTGTTCGATTAACACCCTTTGCATAATAATCCATCTACACGTCATTAACATTTGAAATTTTTATTTGAATTTTTATGTCTTTGTTAAGAAGCTGCATTCCTGGACGGCCCGACTTTGACAGGAGATTAGTTGTCCGGGACGTTCTTCTCAAGGTTCGCTGACTTTCTTAGCATGTCCAATGTGAAATGGCTCCTATCATTTTTATAAATCCTCTGCTCTGACTTAATCTAGATTTAATTAGACAAGGTGTGGTCAATCTTGTAATGCTATTCGAGGTTGAGTTGAAATTTTAACCCATCAGTGTCAAATTCTAGATCGCGAAGGACGTATAAGACTCACAATTCTGCTTTTGGGGCGGGGACAACGATTGTTTTGGTCTGATTTTGGCATACTGACTGCATCCATATCCATAATTTTTACATAATTTAAATTGGTCAGCGTTTCTTTTCTTTTCTGCATGTCTGTAACTCTGTTGTTTTAAGCCAATTTTCAAGACCCAATTCATGCCCAACATATCTTTTCCTCACCACAGCAACGGACACAGGTCTTGCAAGCACGTGCAGAATCAGAAATTAAATATGCAAGTACATGAAGAAATCATAAGGAGTAGAATTTCTGTTCTGTCTGGAGGCTGTTAGGTATAAGTATAAGTATTAAATTCAACTGCATCTGCGAAGTAATGGATATTAAGCATAAACACTGCTATAAAAACAATGAGATCCAATTTTCGTGTCATTAGGTGGGTTAATTACGTGGCCTCTGTTGTTGTTCCGACGACCCAATTCGCTAACGACGCGGGATTACAAAAGCAAAACGAGAGTAAATCAGATTCAAATTACAAGGTCTCATACTTGGGAACGGTTGTTATTAGATTAGGACGTGCCAGATTTGAGGGAAGATTATTTCGTGGCACGAAGATGCTTAGTTTGTGATTACGGTGATTCATATTTAATTTTTGTCAGCAGTTATATTTTTTGGATTTTTTTTTTGATATTGTTATGACCTGAAGGATGAATATTTGCTTGTTGGACAGTTGGACTTATATCAGAAACGGTAGTTATTGTTGGACAGCTTTCAAGTGTACGACGAAAAATAATAAATTTTTAACTTTTTCTCTCACATGTCTACATTAAAACATGAAACTCAGCCAGATCGTTCCTTAAAATTTAATAACAATCCTCTTTTTACTTTTGAAATTAAAACCCAAATTCCAGATTTTTTATTTTGTAAAGTTGTTTTTTGGGGTCCAATGGTCTGTATTGATTTAATTTAGCCCTTATTAAAGTGATAAAACCTCATAAAAACTGCCTTGCTAAATGAGCACATGCATGGAAGTACAATAATTTAATAAACACTTGAAGAAAACCTTTAAAAGCGGAATTCATCCATGTACAAGTTAATTCAAATTCCACGCGCCGATGAGATCCTGTTGACGTCATTGCGCCGACTTGACCAAAACAACACCGCCTGATATCATATCTTCTTATGTGATTGTATGATGATGTCGGTCGAATCGTTTCAGAACGGCGGTTGTTTGAATTTTCACGAAAAATGGCATTTTTTGAACACCTTGACGAAAGCCTTCAAAATAGGAATTCTTCCACGCACAAGTCAATCCAAATTCAAATTCTAGAGCCGATGAGATCCTGTTGACGTCATTGCGCCGACTTGACGAAAAAACACCGGCTGCATGGTATCATATCTCCACGTGTCATTGTATCATGATTCATGATGTCCGAATCGTTTGAGAACGGCGGTTTGAATTTTCACAAAAAATGTTTTTTTTTTGAACCCCTTGATTATGAAAATTTGAACTATAATTTAACAGATTACAGGATAGAAAGAACGTTTCCGATCTACCATTAGTGTGAAAAATGCGTTTTTGTTATTATTTGTCTGGTGTAGATAGAAAAAATTTCCATTTTACGACACTGAGGTATTAAACTAAAATTTTAACGTAACTACCCACTAAAAAATTTGCTTTGAATTCGGAAGTTTTCTAGTTCTGTTTTTCATATTTTAAGGGTTTCAAATTTTTCAAGTCACCAAATGACGTCAGCGGATCTCATCAAGGTGCGAAATTTGAATCTGTATTGATTGTGCGTAGAAGAATTCCGATTTTTTAAGAAACAGAACGATTTTGATTCGCTAATCCTCGATTTCTGAAAATAGATACTTCTGAAGTCGACTGAGATTTTTTCCGGAGATTTTCTGTTGGACTTGTTCCAGAATTAATCTGCCGACATCTCTTCACTGTATATTCTAACAGTTCATGCTGGAGAATGTAACGTCTCTCCCTTTTTTAAGAGGACATATTAATTATGTTATTAATTAATTTATTAATGCATTCAGACGGGATAAGGACGGGTATTCACAAATTTATACACGACATCAAAATATTAGACATAATTTTATTGGCTTCACAAACAAAGTAGCTGATCGCGTATGAATTTATAACTCATTAAGAGGACTTGTCGCTCGTGAACGTAGTCTAGATAGACACTCTCTGACAGCTAGCACCGGCGGGCTGCAATTGCCGACAGTTAGGAGACTTCATCGATGGTTGGCTAGCTGCAATCAGAATATGATTATTGTAAAACAAGAAAGGGGATATTATTCATGTGGAAATATGACATTTATTTATCAGAGTTTAAATAGTAATAATTGGGGAGCATGGATTTCACGATTAAATGCCGATGGGGATAAAAATACGGAAAATGATTTTAATGCTTTTTATCGTTCCGATAAGAAACGCGATATGCGAATAACAAAAATATTATTTATTATTATATTTACAGGAAATCTATGACCGACGATCTTAACTTATAAAGAATTCTCTTCTGTTTACACGCGGGGGGATTCGTTCTAATAAATTTGATCAAGGAAGAAAATTCTACTCTCATGAAATGACGTGAGCTTTCCTATCAAAAGATTGATTTAATTTCCCCGGACTCAGACTGGAAATCGTCACCGTATTACGAACGATCACTACTCGCTTGAAGTACCGGATATCGATTTTTGTTTGTTCGTCTAACTCACCGAGTCATACCTACAGTGGGCTAGACGGCGGGGTGCGGATAGCGTGATTGGACTGGATGGAAATCGTCTCCGTATTACGAGCGATCAATTCTTGTTCGAAATATCGGATGTCGATTTTGTTTGCCCATGTAATTGACCGAGTCAATACCTCTAGTGTATTAGGCGGCCAAGGGGGGATATTTATTCCACTTTATTCCAATTTGAATCCCTGTATCAATACCGTGGTTTCGTATTGGGGAGGATATGATAGGCACGAAGAAGAGTCAAGTCCTCTTCTTCGTTTGAGGAGAAATCCCGATCAATACTCGGGATCTCTGGGAAAGAGATAGATGGCTGACTGATGGCTATTCTGATCTAGGTCAATTCCCCAAAACAGCCTGCAAGCATCTGCTGATTTTACCTGAATTTCTGTTTCTTTATACAGGTACTCGACGTAAACAACGTCCACAGTACACCGGAGTGTTCAACGGGTCTTGCGTTTCCACTGATAACAAACAATAAACTAATTAAAACAGTTCATACATATCGAATGAGAAAGTGACAGTTAGGGATCCCAATACTGGGAAATGAAAAACTACCACTGTTGAGGCCTTTATACAGCCAGGTCCAAGAAAAATTGAAGCAAGATTTGAAGTATGTACCTATATAATTTGCAAGATTTATTAACAATGTCGCCCTGCAGTGCAAAGCCACCAAGACACCGTTATAGCGTCGTTAAGCTAATCTCGTATTTTTTTAATTTAATGCATGGAGAGACTCTGAGGACCTTTGGACCATTGTGCATATAGCTAACATCATGGCCAAAAAATTAGGAATGTCTATACCATGATCTCTTCTTCTTTCTTCTCTTCTTTTATGGCATAAGTATCTTTATGCAAATAGCCAAAAAGCCGGACCGACATTACCGGTGCATGTTACCTTTCCCAGATATCTACATATTTTTGTATGAGATTAAGTTATTAGGTACCTATATGTTGGCGTGAACTTGCGAACCATGAGAATTTTCTCACGTTAATATAATTAAATTAACGCAAATTAAGCACTTTTTTACTTGTTGCATATTTGTACTAGTATACCTACTTTAATATTATTATACACGAAGAATGCACATATAATCCCCTGATAATAAAACTAAAATAAAATATCCTGGGAATTCTTTACACCTTCCTCGGAGGCGCTTAGGTATGCCATATTATAAGCCATACACAAAATATGTAAATATTCATAATTTTATTACGAATGCCTACTCATCCGCTTGCAGGACTAGTTTTTTTGTCTCATACGTATGTATGTATATGCAACTAAAAATAACTATATACATTAATTAATTATTCGGATTAATTTATTATCGAAAGCCGCGTATAAATGTTGCTGTCAATGGACATGAATATAATTATGTCCGTGAATATAAGTTACCCCGTTAAAACCACCTCACATCGCATACATACTGATAGGTGTTGGCACTAGTGATGGGATTACTAATACGGGTACTCGTGCCAATCTAAAATCACCGTTACCTAAATTTTATTATAAGTAAAATAATCTCATTAAATGAAAAAAAAGGGACAATAATAACGAAAAATTTGAATAAGCTGCTAAAACAAGTATGTGGATATTTATTTTATATTATGTTATGTATGTGTAAACCATCACCAGATACCAAGAGTATTATTTTACTTTATGACACCTGCCTTCTTTGCTAGATAGATATACCTAGCAAAGTCTTGAGATAACATCGCCAAACCTGTTTAATGTCTTGTGACTCAACGAAGAGCAAAATCGTTGATTTAGCCAGGGAAAAATGCACACATTGAGAAAATACATGCTACGCTCGATTAAATTGGATCTTTTTTGCTATTCTACGAATGCAAGAAAATTCACTTATGACTTGGTGTGTTTTTTCCTCTCTAGTACACAAGAAAAACTGCTCTTTGACAAGATAACATGAAAGATTCCACTTATAATCTGTTATCTAGTGATCTACCAAAAAATGACTAACAAATTGTAATTTTAGTGACCGCTCATTATGTCCCTCCCAATAACCTAGTAACGACCTATCGACATTAAAGTAATTAGTCCGAGCAAATTTCGCTTTCGTTAATTAAATAAACGCTGTTTGAAGTAAATAACTACGTCAATACGGCTAGCGCCCTCTAGTTTCCAATGACCGTACCTAGAATATGAGCTCTGACTACATCTTAAAAAATCCGTAGATCCCGCTTAACTAGTAAATATTGTCCTGGAACGCAAACCAACGGTATAGAAGGGCAAGCGCAGTCAAAAGATTCAAATATAAGGAAAGGACAGAACTAGACGTGAACTTGCTAATTGGTTTAGAATATCACCTGCCAGTAGAGAGAAAGACGCAGAGAGAACGACCGAAACGAATGTATGAGCAGGACTTCTACGAGAATCGCGAAACAGAAGAGAAGCGCTGACCGCGTCTTCGCGAATTTCCCTATTAAATAGGGATATCTTATCTTTATCTTCTTAAATATCTTAAATTACCTTATTTTATGTAATCGATTTTATCTATCAAGCTTAGTTATCTCTATAACGCGACGTAGCTGAAAATAAGTTTCCGCGTTTAATTAATATGCGAATAATAATAATAATCGCGACATCAGCCATTTTGCGACGCCACCCTCGACACCTGTAAGCTTTCTAGAACTTGCAGTGAGAAATTACCTTCAAGTGAATCGCTTTCCTAGTTAAAGCGGTTTAATTATCTCAAAAATGGATAACAGCTGTGTTTTAAAATAATTATAATAATCAGCGGTCGAGTTTTAAATACGTACCTACGTCCCCACGCTTCTTACTAAATTTAAATGTTCATTTTTTAGTGGAGATGACCAGAAAGCGATTGGAACCGGATAAATCAGGTCATTGGTCATTGTCGGGTACCCTTTGCTTGAAATTTCAATAAAATGATAGTGTACTGACGATATATCGTCGTCTCTTGCAAGTGACTCTACGAAATTCAGTTTAACACTGTCTTTGACGTACTGACTTTTCCAATTACATCGCTGACCCGACGAGTTGATTGGTAATGTGCACTTGTTTAACCAACGAAGTTGTAATAGGGGTTTAATGTTAACTTTGCCCGATTAATAATTGCTATGACACGATTGAGGGATAATATCTGACGATTCCCGTCTAAACGAGTAAGTAATTAACGAGGTGTGAATCTCATCAGTTAATGTTCTGAGGTTCAGTAAATACCGGATAACTTCGTATCTGACGATGATGCCCAATTTTTGGGGGAGTAGGTGACCACTCCAATTATGAATGAACGAAACGATTTGAGCAGTCCAGTTACTTCTATGGTACTATATAAGCAATGTTGCTGTAGGCGATCTTCTTTTTTCTTCCTCCCGCGTTGCGTTATAGTGTGCCAGGAAGGAAACTGTTGGAAGATGGCCTTCTGATCTACCCCTCCCCGAAATTTTGAGTAATACTTCCAACTACCTAAGCACCTACCCACTTGACCTCTTTGTTGCAAAATTTGCAGGTAACAAATTTTTGTGATTTGGGTTGGACATTTAAGCCTTTCGCTAAAATTGATTCTTTCATTAGCTATTCCCCCTACCATCATGATATTGATGTATTCCTATAATAAATTTCAATCAAGGTTAATCCTTTAGCGTTTAATTTGTATAAACAGAACCACAGCCAGTTCTAGACATGGAATGTGGATGAATTATAATACCTCAGCCTGAAGACAATTCTTCTTTGATACGCGAAGTTGTCTGAAGTTATGAGGCAGCAACTGATACTAGGAAAAGGAACGTCACCCAGAACCTGCATTATCACCGACTGTATTGCAGAATAAGAGCCTATTAAACATACCGAGAGTCTCCCCGATGACATGTTTATTTTCCAATGAAAGCCACGAACCGTATCGAAAGCAAATTCATGAAGTAAAAAGCAACACTGCTTCGACATACTATAAATCCACGCGTTTTTAAACTCGATAGTCGATACTGTAATTATATATTGTCTGAGAATGCAGCTCCGGCTCTAGAAAATAATGCAATGATCATTTCCAGTTGGCGCTTTTTATACGATTGATATTTACTGGATGCAGTCTCTTTACCTGTTCGACTACGTGAAGAAATTGTCTTTGAGACGGCTAAGCTCACGAGGTGAGCAAAACGAAAAACTGGATCAATTTTAAAGGGTAATTTTATTTATTCTATAATATACCTACCTAGCGGCGAGTACAGTTATTTCTTTCTGTTTTTTCTTTTGTTTTTTTTTTATTCGAATACTTATTACCGCACCAAGTTGAGTTAAAGGTCTTCAAAACCTCGTTTGCCATCTCAAGGATTTTTAGGTTTCGATGTTACCTTTAGCTGATAACGAACCCCAAATGATCGGTGAAGATGGGGACATCGATGTTTCACTGATTATATTTTCAGCTCATCAGTCTGAACAAAAAAAAATTCTTTCAACAAAGAAAGTCTATAGTATACGACTTGCATATGGTGGTGCCATCTAGCGACTGAATGTAATGAAAAGATAACAAAGCTGCGGGCGACTTCCGGTATCACCGAAAATACCGGCTGAAAATACTTTTGACATGTAGATTTTCAGATTTCAATTACTGACGCCTACGTTCTTCTTTCAGAGCTTCTATAAAAACGTCAAATTAAAGATAGACCCCCCACTCCCAAAATTTGACAATGTAAATTTTTAACAGTTGGTATGCTTGTTCAAGTAGTGACCAAAAAATTTGGATTGGCCACCATTAGGTGGACAAAAAAATCATGGTAAATTTTATTTAGCTCGAACAAAATGAACTCCCCTCCTCTAAGGATAACAATTGGTTTACTAACGTTTGACCACGTTGGATCATGACCACCCGTTAGTTTTTTCCTCGAAAGTTTTTGACTCAAAAATTTCACAGAACTGCAGGAAGTTTCCTCTGTAAAACAATGGGCAAAGCTCAGGAAGACTTAGAATAAAAACTGGAGTCTTGATGACCAAATTTGTTAGGTTTAGGATTGTCAAGTTGGTATATTCTAACAGCAAGTTCTATCACCTTTTTCAGCAACAGCGTAAGCAATTGAAGGATGACATCAGTTTGAGTCACCAGCTGTTTGTCAGGAGGACCGAGAGTGATCTTAATAGAAATCCAAATAAGTTTTGGACCTACATAAGCAACCGATCTAAAACCTCCACTGTTCCCTCTAATATCAGTCACAATAACAAATCACTCTCGTCCCAACAGGAAATTGTTGATGCATTCCAATCGTTTTTCAATGAGAGTTTCATAAAGACTTCAACCCTGGACTGCGGCTCCTCAACTGTTTCTGAGGAGGACTCGTTTACTCTGTCGTTTCCCTCTAGATTCACCGAGGATAACTTGAGACAAGCTGTCCGTAGATTGAAACCTAGCATCTCCACAGGGGCTGATAACATTCCTGGATTCTTTTTGAAAGACTGCTTCCCTTTGTTAATCATTCCCATTTTACATATATTCAACCTGATACTCACTACATCATGCTTTCCGGGTCAGTGGAAAATTGCTAGAATTACTCCTGTCTTCAAAAAGGGAGATAGAGGGGATGTTGCGAATTATCGCCCGATTGCCTTGCTGAGTACGATATCCAAACTCTTCGAATTTACAATTCACGATCTGATAAAAAAGCACATTTCTCATAGACTTACCCATAATCAGCACGGTTTCTTAAAAGGTAGATCCACGACAACGAATCTAGCAGTCATCACACAATTCCTGTCAAAATCTATGGATGAGGGTATCCAAGTGGATGTAATCTATACAGATTTCAGCAAGGCTTTCGATCGATTGAATCACCAACTTCTTGTAAAGAAATTGGGGCGGTACGGCCTACCTCCCCACCTGATTTCATTAATACGATGTTATCTGCAAGATCGTTCCCAATACGTTGAGCTCGCTGGTCATAAGTCTAGGTTGCTGAACTCTCCCTCCGGTGTCCCGCAAGGCTCTGTACTCGGCCCTCTACTATTCTCGGTCTTTATCGATGATGTCGCTGATGTGTTCAGGGTTAAGCACCTGCTATATGCTGACGACATGAAAATATATTCGCAGATTCGCTCTATGGCAGATGCTCTCCTATTGCAGGAGGATCTGGGGAGATTCTCCGAATGGTGCACACGTAATGGAATGGATCTGAATGTTTCCAAATGTACCGTGGTCACCTACACTCGTAACAAAACACCTTTTTTGTATCCTTACGAGATAAATACATCCCCTATTCCTCGTACAAATCAAGTAACTGATCTCGGGGTTACATTTACCTCCTCACTGTCGTTTAAACCACATATTGAGCATGTGACTTCGAGAGCTCTTAAATCCCTCGGATTTATTATCCACAACTCCAGAGAGTTTTCCGACTACAATACTATGGTCACTCTATTTAACTCATTGGTTCGACCAATGCTTGAATACTGTTCTATTGTATGGTCTCCTGCTACCCTTGGTTCAATCGGAACCATTGAACGTATACTTAGGAAGTTTTTAAAATACCTCTCCTTTCGTGTAGATGGTAGCTATCCAGAGATCGGATGTCAGGAAAGTTTATTGCTTCAGAAATTCGGTCAAATCAGTCTTGAAGAGCGACGTAACACTCTTGCCCTCATATTTCTCTTCAAGCTTATTAATGGCAGTGTCGATTGTCCTAATTTACTCTCTTGGATAAACCTTAAAATACCAAGACTTGGAGCACGGCACCCCAACACATTTTGTCCGCCAATTCCACGAACTTGTGTTCTAATTACTTCTCCCCTACACCAACTCTGCAACAACTACGCCCGCGTTCAGGGTTCTCTGGATATATTTCATACCAGCGTTAGTGAAATCAAACATTTCTGTAAAGCTCTAGATTCATCCGAATCTTATTAGCTTTGTACCTCCTGTACATATTTACTGTATTTATCTGTTGTAATTTAACTATTGTATTTTTGTTCTCACCTATGTATACTTTTCCCATCTTAATTTGGCCTTTTGGCTGTATGATGGTGTATCTAAATAAATAAATAAATAAAATAAATAAATATTGAACATTTTTTAGTTGACCAAGTTCAGTTTTGTAAATCTCCTGAAAATCAATTGATCTGAAACGTCAAATTTTACTTTGCGGGAGAGCTACCTGCCATAAGAGCAAAATGTAGTGGTGAAAACATCAGTTTATCAGGGAAGATTCCTATGATAAGTTTGCATGATAACGATCGCCGGTGATGGTTCCTTTCTCTCGAACTCGAGAATTGCCGTCTTAGCGATGGAGCCAAAGATCGTGGGTTCAATCCTGGCTCGGCCTGCATTGTTTTTCAGATTAATTTTCGAATACCTTTTCGATCGATTAGGGTGGTGATGGCCAGTGGGATTGGCGAAAAGGCTAGTTAGTCGCTTGGGTTGCATAACCCCTTCCCTCCATACCTTCAACTCACCTGTCGTCTAATTTTGAGACATCATCCTCAAATTATTATACAAATTTGAGCCAATTTCATTACATTTCCTGAAAAAATAAAAGCTTTCTTAGGATAGCTAAACGTCGGGAAGGCTTCCAGGCTTAAAGTTTGGTCTTCACGACTCTGATCCTTCATTAAGTTTGTCCATGTTTTACAGAGATACCTTCGACTTCCTTCTCATGGTATTTTACTTCATAAAGTATTGAGGGAAAAAGTCACACTTTGGAGGGGGGGGGGCAGATTCACACAAATACTTAAATCCGATTTTACAAGGTTTGAGTCAAATTCAGTTCGTCAGGGATTGAAAGTATGTATGCAATACTTTATTCCAGCTCATTTTTTTTGTCCATAAAAATTCAAAGTTTAAAGGTTAATGCCAGGGGTGAGTTTAAGCATACCGCCTTTATGTTTTATTTATTTTTTTCAATGGTGCATAATTTCCACAATTTCCTGTGAAACCACAAATACCAGTGGCGTAGCAACATTGTCACGAGCCTGGGTTCAATATTTTTTTGCGACCTCTCAACGTGTGGTCACTTACTACTTTGTTCACTCCTCACTACAAAAAGGTTGGGTTTCGGAGACGCGTCAAACTAAAACAATGCCGTGTTACTATATGCTTATGAAATAAATAAGAGAAAGTGAAACGGGGCGTAGCTAAGGTAAGATTTAACGGACCTTCAGGGAGGGTTTAACCAAAATGTCTATTGTATTAAAATCGAAGAATTTTTTGACTCCTGGGGGCTGGTTGCTGGTTCTGGTTCCATTTGATTCACGAAACCCATGTCGCTAACGCCACTGCTATTTATATCTGATTATCTTTAACATTTGTGACACGTAAAGGGAAGGGACATCCTTTGTGACGCAACCTCCCGGTGGTCGTATTCGATAACCAGTTAGGAAGTACTTTAGGGTTGATTGGAAGCTCCACAAGGGCCAGTGATTTCAATTCTCGATAAGACAAGAACCGGGACATTCCGCTCAAATGCGATGCGATACGACACCGCCGGTTTTCAGTTTCAATCAATAGTCTCGGATATCGTCCGGGTTAAATGACAAAATGACATTGTTCACCTTTCGATCGTTTCCATTTGTATCAAATATTCTCGCTATTTTTCTTATTTTCGTGCATATATGGTTACGTTTACGTGACGTGTGGTTTTTCAGCGAGCGATGATATTTCAAAACAAACTTTTCTCCGGAGCTATGCCTAGCTGTGTAATTAATTTTCTGATGCTCTCGTTACTTGGAACCGTTCATTTAGTCCAATTACTAAGTGTATTCTGAACACCTATCCGTATCCTTGTTCCTGCAGCATCAATTTAAAGTAATCATAAAGTCGTTTTAGGATTTTTATTCGTTTCACTGCTCTTCCATTAGATATAATAAAAAAGCGGCAGATATAAATAGGCAAGCGTAAGCTGGAAACTAAATCTATTACAGTCGGTAATGAAAGTATTGATTGAAATATTTAATCAACCAACTGTTTTTTTTCCTTGTACTGAAAATTCATCATCCGCTGTTGTACTGACCCGGACCCTTTCCTAAGCTGGTTGTGCCCCTCCGAAAGGTATTTTCTTTATTTGAATTTTCTGAACGAATAAATCTGTAACTAAAATTTTTATGTCAAGTGATCCTGCTCAGAAACAGATGATAAGTTAATAATTGAGATAAATTATTCAAAGTTTTTAGCTGGTAATTACTTGAAAATCCAAAATTTTATATTATCCATCGGGACGATTATTGGAAGCAGACTGGACCAAAATTCATGCGCAACAAAAATCTGATTTTTCGACAGGAAACGGTTTTTAGGAAGTCATGCAAATTGGAAACAGACTAGATGACATGCGCAATTAAAATCTGATTTTTGGACAACAAATGGATTTGTTGGAAATCGTACCAAATTTTATGGGCGCCAAGCTCAAAAGTTACCATTAGGAAGCGACAAATTCTACATTGGAACGATTATTTGAAACAGACTGGACGACTAATTCCTGTGCAAAAATGCGATTTTTAGAACACTAAATCAGACTGGACGACCAATTCCTGTGCAAAAAATGCGATTTTTAGACAACAAAAGTATTTTAGGGAGTCGTGTCAAATTTTATGAGCGTCAAGCTCAAACGTTTCTTACAAACAGAAACGAGAAGCGACAAATTCTACATCGGGACGATTATTTGAAAAAAGATTGCACGGGCAACAAAAATGTAATTTTTGGACAATAAATGAATGGTTTTTGGGGTTTGCGAACCATCATTATGGGCGACAAGCTCAAATGTTCCCATAACAAAAAATTGAAACGAGAAGCGACAAATTGCACTTACGACAATATTTCATGGTCAATAAAATATTTAGGCCCGACCTAAATAAAAAAACAGGATTATTCAAAATTGTTAGGGTTCAATGGAGTTATAATTTTTTGATGACTTTTATTTTATTAATAACCTTACGACTATTAATAATTTTTGTTCCAATGATTCAAGCCCATTGTTACGAGTTCATGACGATCGTGTTTGTTTCAAGGACTAATTTGAAGAAACACTTACTTACGGAGTATGAAAAGCTCACTCTGATGTATCAAACATCGGAATTCGCCATCAATTATTGTTCTAGACATGGCATTCAACTTCTCAAGTAGATCTTTGAAAAGATCCGAGAGTAACGAATTGAAAAGATATAAATTGTGTAGGAAGAAGCGGCTTAATACTATTGCCGAGGAGTGTAATGATGATGATGAAGGCAGATACCTACCTGGTTTCTCATTCTGCCTAATATTATTGGTGTCTGTCGGTCTTTGTTTCCGGTCAAAAGCGGTTTTCAAACCTAAGAACAAGGTGTCCATTTGAAGCGATGAATAATGACCACCGACAGCCGCGGGTAATTTGAATTTTTACAGTAACAAGGGTTATTATGGCCACTCATTTCTGATTGTATAGTGGTGTGGAATCTCTAGAGCTCTTCAGCAGACGTAACGAGAATCTTTATTCTACAACAACCGTCTCACAAAACACTATAGTCATGCTTGTATGACTTGCGGTAATGAAGAATTCAACCTTCTTGAAAAGGTGGTAGTGTGGTCGTAGGATGATTTGAACACGAAATAAGAAGAGTACTTCTGTCTTACAAGCAACAATTATCGTATTTACAATGTATAATTATCTCGGTAACCGCATATTGTTACTTCTTGGATGAAGCAAACAAGTAGAAACTTGAAAAGTAATGATTTGTGTTTTTACATAAGTATCTCTTTTAGACTCTTGATGTATGCGTTGTCTGAATGATTGATCTTACGTATTTGTTTAAAAAAGCAAAACTTCATTATCCCTCCCTCAATTTTATAAAATTCTTTCACATCTTGGTGCATTTTTCTTCAAAAATACTTCTTTCAAAAACTTCTTTCAAAATAATAGGATGATTAAATAGGTGATTGAGCAAAATTATCTAGTTCTTCAGCAATAGAATTATGGTCCAATGGAAGTTGGTCAAAACAACCAACTGATGCCGTCGTCGAAGAATAGGTTTCCTTATTTTACCTCAACTATTTCTTTTGGATACTTCAAGAAAAATACTTCTCTGATTTGATACCCTGACGGGAGGGACCTCAATGGGTTCCTCTTATACAGTTCTTAAGTAAGATTGCATCCATTTCTTCAACATTAGGGGAGTCAACACTCAACAAGAACTTTATCTATGTTCACGAACATGCTAGGAATAACCAACCCGATTATTCGTGATAAAACGTTATTTTTTAAAAGCTTCTAGTAGTTCCAAACCATGATCGAATGTTGCAATCGAGAAGAACAAGTGAAATTCTCGAAGTACGAGTATGGTGTGATTTGGCATAAGGTCACATGTGGGAGAATCTCAATCAATAGATCAATCAACAGATTTCCAATCAATATGTCATCGAACATTTTTTCTCCAAATCATCCAAAGTGCAAATCATGGAGTTTACTCTAAACTTTAAAAATACACTAACCTCCTTAATGATTAATCAAGCTCTTGGGTATACACTTTTTTCTCATTTTTCCACTGTTGGCGTCTTGTTTTCATAGCTCTCCAAATGATATGTATTGGAGCACTTTTTTCCAAGTATCCAAAATCATGGAGATCATCTACTCTAAACTCCTTGATAATTAAGGAAGATCTTGTAAACCACCGACATTTTATATTCTTCCATTAAAGTTTGTTTTTTTCTTATTTTGCCACGCTTATCATCTTGTTTCGATGGCTCTTCACACGATATGTTGTATTGGAGCACTTTTTTTTCAAGTATCCAAAATCATGGGAATCATCTACTCTAAACTTCTTATTAATTAATGAAGATCTCCTTGTAAACCACCGACAATTTAAGTTCTTCTATTAAAGTTTGTTTTTCTTATTTTTCCACTCTTATCATCTTGTTTTGATGGATCTCCACAGGATATGTTGTATTGGAGCACTTTTTTCCAAGTATGTATCCAAAATCATGGAGATGATCTACTCTAAGTTTCTTATTAATTAATGAAGATCTTCTTGTAAACCACCGACAATTTAAGTTCTTCTATTAAAGTTTGTTTTTCTTATTTTTCCACTCTTATCATCTTGTTTTGATGGATCTCCACAGGATATGTTGTATTGGAGCACTTTTTTCCAAGCATGTATCCAAAATCATGGAGATGATCTATTCTAAATTTATTATTTAATTAATGAAGATCTTCTTGTAAACCACTGACAGTTTAGATTCTTCCATTAAAGTTTGTTTCTTTTACAGGTTTCCATTCTTGACGTCGTGTTTTTATATTTGATGTCTGTGTGTGATGTCTTTCATATTTTCATCGTTGAGGTGTGAACATGTTACATTTTTATGTAGCAGTCACAATTTTCAACCATTAAGTCCAAAGCTATGATAAATTCTATACAAGCTCATGTGAGCTTTCTTACTCTTATATACGGAACTGAACTTTAATATTAATCTTCTGAAACACCCTGTACGATTCGTTTGTTTATTGCACACATTATTACATGCTATTGTATCTATTTTCTTCTATTGTTTTTATTATGTTTTTCTTATGTTTTAATTTTTATTTTAAGTTACCGTAGTGAACCAACTCGAGGCTAAAAAAGCGCAGTACTTTATAATACGCTACACACTTCGCAGTAGAAACTAAAGAAAATAATTATGTTCAGAATTTTTCTTATTATTTGATAGAAGAAAATCTTTGGGCTATCAGATTTGGCGCAAAGAACTTCTGAATGTTTTTTTTTATTGATAATTGTCTGTTGCGCAATACTTTCATAGAGCGTATTGAAATGTACCATAAATTATTATAGTCTGTTATTGACAGAGTAAATTCATTAATTCAACTACCTCTTGAATGGCACTACCACCATCATTCGTTAGGCGTAGATGCAAAGTACTTTCATTCATAAAACCCACTCCTAACCTTGTTCAGTTGATCAACGCACAACGCTTACTTAGTATTTCTGTGTTTCTTAAATATCTATTCATAGAATTGCCATTTATCTATTGCCAAATCAAAAATTTCAAATAATATAAAATATAATAATTATAGTATCGCATAGTGGTAGAGCTAGAGGTAGCAAAGTTAGGTGTACTAGGTTAATGGATTGCTCATGGCCTTGTCACGTTTAAGCGATCAATGTTTGAATGTAAATTTGCCGGACATTACGCCTACATTTATTTAACTGTTTTCGCAATTAGATTTAATTTAATTCCTAAAAATCGAAAGTGGTGTGGGTTTCATAAAGAATGGAAATTGGTCGAAGTTAGAAAAAGTCTGATCCTGGATTCTTTGTACCTATTCTCGAAGCAGCTTAGAAAGAGCAGTTCAACTATTTGACGGAGCTTCGAGTTAGTGTTTGGTGCCCGAGTGAATTTCATTGTGGAAAAAAGTCAAAAACCGGCAAAAACGTTTTTATACTTACATGGTGGTTTCTGAACATGACCTAGTGCCTAGTGACATACCATAGTGGCAAAAATACAAAAATTGTAAATTTTATCTTTTCTTTTTACCTGCAATACCTGACCACTATGTGGTCAGGTGAGAACCTTGGTCTCAGAAGTTTCCGTCAGTAATTAATAGCCCCCCCCTCAGACAGAAGTCAAAGGACTCCCTACTCAGAGGCCCGAGAGTAAACGGCTTTTCACAGATAGAAAATTCCACAAAAGATATGCATAATTAAGAGTAAAAGGCTCCCCAGTGCCAGTAGATTTACGCGAAATATGAATCGAAAGTCGTTATGGACCGAGCGCCACAGCCATATCGGTTATATGACTGCCAGACACATTGGAGGTGACCTCTGAGGAATTTATCGCTTGAAAAAATCCACAAAAATCTCAGCTTCCTATTTTTTGAAAATTGCTGTCCAGTTTCTAGCAGAACGAATGACTTCGTCTAGAATTTCTTTTGCAGTTTGTTTATTTGTGGAAATTCCTCTGCGTTGGAAGTAGTTGGATATATTGGACCTATCTCGCCTTGCCGTTACTCTGGGTACTTGGGAGTTGGGGGTGGGTTGTCGATTTTGCGTCAAAATAATTATTGCTGCGGAGTGATCATGGGATTGATTCCTCCTGGAATATTGTTTTGGGTGGTTGAATGGCTTTCTTGACCTTGAACTGCCTATACAGCTTTCAATGTTGAGCTACTTATCCGACGGATTTATTTATGAAATTCCCGGTGCTTTTATGAGCTCAGCTGGTCCTTTCAATTCCTCCACACAAGAATGGTCCCCCCCTGCTCGTTGAACTTCTTCTTCAGACAGTTGCTTAGGCAACTTTTCCTTTCCTGCATCATCTGCTTGGTTCTAGACTGGACTTCATCCTCAGCTCCCTCCTTGTAGTTCGAGAGTAGTTACTCCTTACACAGAAAAAAAGTACTCATTTTTGTATCACCCCCACCCGCCCTTCATCTGCTTGTACGTCTTTAATTTTTGTGGATTTTCCTTCTCGTTGGTGGTTTTCTTCAACCAACCCACTTCCTTTGTGTGACATATTAATCCCTTTATGTTATGAAGTATTAATTCCTTTATTGTTGGGATTTTGGTTTTAGGTAAGACTTTTAGGGGTTTTTAGGCGAATAAACAGGGGTACCAGGATTTGGTATGCCTGTATGTGTGTAAATTTTCAGTCTACTGAAAACTCATTTTTGTTTTCGATATTAAAGCGACTTTCATGGCTTATTGAATTAAATAAATTTGTAAATCCGCATAATCATTTGTCGATTTTTTCTTAATTAATGATAAAATTTCAAAATTATTCTTCACGTTGACATATTATTGTGGTATCTTACAGAGTCGCCACGAAGAATGTTGAAAAACTGGCTACGATGAGAAGGAGACCGGAAAGACTTCAGTGTAACTTATTTGGTATTGTAATAAATACAAGCCTCATGACGTACCTATTTTCCCCAGGCGAAGAACTTAACTAAGAGACTACATTAAAATGTAACTATCACGAGATGAGAAACATAAAGTATGAACTTTAAAACAGAAAAAGTAATTACATTATCTCGTTTACTTTTACAATAATTAACGGACTATTAAATTAAGTAGTGGCATTCGTTATAAAACAGCTCTTTGCGATGCAATTTTTGACCGATGCGCTCGAACCGGAGTCCTCCCAGAACTTTTAACGAAGCTATTAAAATTCTACAAGCCCAAAGTAATTACGAGCGACGTTTGTTTACAGACAAGAAAACATAGCCAAAAAATAGTCCCGATGTAGTGGGATCCAATCCAGATAGACAATTTTTATCCGATGATTAAGATATGCAAGCAATCGTGAACGGTCTTTTGAGAAGAAAAAAAAAACCCAGCCGAATGCTTGTTAAATTGAGTCTAAAATGTCACCACGCAAAAACAAATAAAATACGGTAGCGGTGGAACAAAAGAGAACGGGAATGGTTCCGAGAAGAGGCCGCTCGCTGAATTGAATTGTCAATTACAAAAGGGAATAAAAAATCAGCACGGCCATGTTTGGCGACCACGATCAGACATACATAATATGCGGGGGTCTTGCGAACCTGTTCAGAATCGCAGTAGGCAACGACTTTCACAAGAGTTATTACGGGAGGGAGTATATCGGAGCACTAGATCGCAGGAATGCAACAAAACAACATCGGCACTGTTTCTCAAATGTTACACAGATAGGTTCCGTGCATACATACATAGGTATACCGGATCATCGGTTGCTTGGGTTTGGTTTGGTTTGATTTCGATCATTCCATTCTGAAGCAGTCTATATTATAGAATACCAACCCAAGACCTAATTACTAAATTCCCAAAATTTTGTCATTAATTGAAACTGGTCTCCTTTTGATACTCAACATGTCCCAATTTTTCAGGGTTTTAAGTTGTCTACCTATTCTTCAGCAAAATTAATCGAAGAATCATGTTGAAAGAAATAAGAACATTCAGGTCTGTTTAGCTTTCGCATCTGGATATTTGACCTAACCGAATATTGAAGGATTTGACACGTCCCAATTCAACATAAGCTGCAATCAATATCTAATTTATCATTATCTTATTGAACAGGACGTTCACACCTGTCATCAGCATATCTTCAGATATGTAAGTGTGTCAAAACAAAAAATAACCTTCGTCTTTTTCTTCACATCCTCTGCATTCTTGTTGTGCAGCGGGATAAGTATTGAAGTGAACAACAAAAACAACATCGATTCGTCATCCTTTGCAACGGTTGAACATTCATTGATCAAATCTTTCAGGAATTTTGCATAAAGACATGCATCTGCATGCTTATAATGCTCAATAGTTTTGACAATATTTATTAAAGTCTCTGATCTATTACAGCGTCATATGACTATCGTTGATTTATTGTTTGGTATTTGAAAGAAACGATGACGATTTCACAATGAAAATCTTGTTCAGTGTTGAAGCTCATTTTCTTGGATGATCGTCTTACATGAGCAAAATTCACAGCATACGTTTTGGCAGCGAAAGTCCAAGAGCAGTTCACAAACAACCAACGCATTCCCAAAAGCGACAGTCTGTTTTTCTTCAGTCAGTTTTCTTCGAAAATGAACGAGGTCACTATGTTACTGTGACCGGAACTCGATAGTCGTTACAGTGGAACGAACAAATTATGTTTTTGCTCAAAATGCATTGAATTGAATTGGGAGAGGGAGATGTTTGGCTTCAATAAGATGGGAGTACCTCTTATACTGCCGATAGAACGATGGGTTTACTGCAAGAAAAAGTTTGCAGATCTAGTAATTTCAATTTCACCAAGGTCATGTGACTTATGACTTAAACGATCTTCGATAATTGTCTTTGGGTCTTCTTAAAATTGCAAGTTAATCCCAATTTTTTCGATGTTTTTTTCGCATGTCAGCATCAGACCTATACCCTTTATTTTTATGCTTTGTTGGATAGAAACTCGAAACTGCAAAGAAATTTTCTACAGGATGATATTTGAAGGGGTGCATGCAAAATCACTCTTCGGTTTTCCAAATTATTTTTTCTTGTAAGTTTTGATGAGCAAATTTACAGAGTGATCCCAAAAAATTAACTGTCTGCTCTTGGAATGATAAACTGTTTTCTTCTCCGACCAATTTTTGATGCTTAGGGTTCATATTGAAGCTAAAACTTCTGGCAAAAAGATCCTGGAACGAGATTGACTCATGACAAGCTTTTAAACGAAAGATTGATTTTTGTTTGTATTTTTTTTCAAGTTTATATCCAATAAAGCAGAAATGCTGACATGTCAAAACAAAATCGATATCCCTCGATGCTATGGAAAGTTATCCCCAATTATCAGCCACAAGTTTGGGGTGCGACAATTTCATTTTTGAGTAGGTAGTGTGAAAAGTGTGAAATTGTCAAATAAGTCGTGATCGTATTTTATAAAAATTAATTCCCATTTTGCGCTTTTTTCCTCTGCAACCAATTTATGAAGCTTGCAACCAAGTTATGAAGCTTAGGGTTCAAATTGCAGCTAAAGCTTCAGGACAAGCATTAAAAATTTGATTTCCTTCTGGAAACCCATTTGGGCAGGACAATTGAATGAAAATCGACTCTACGCCAAAAAAAAAACATTATTTGTGAACACTTTAGGAATTTTCTCATCAAATAAACTTACAAGATTTTTTTGTTAATTGGGGTGGAGTCAGTTTTGCACGCCATCAAATAGCACCCTGTAGAAACCTTGTTTGCAGTTATTTTGAGTTTACACCCAAAAAAGCAAAAAATAAGGGCGTGTCAAAATAAAATCCTTCGGGGCTATGGAGAGTTATCCTCAATCAAAATTTTGGGGTGCGACACTTTCATTTTTGAGTAGTGTAATTCAAATCATTATTCAGACCAAAAGAAAAAGTGTGAAATTGCCAAAGTGATCGTGATTTTGCCTGGTATTTTATAAAAAAAAAAAAAATGAATTCCCATTTTGCGTTTTTCCCTATGCAACCAATTTATGAAGCTTAGGGTTCAAATTGAAGCTAAAGCTTCAGGCAAAAAGATCTAGAGACGAGATTGACTCATAACAAGCATTTAAAAATTTGAACTCCTTTTGGAAACCCTTTTTGACAGGAAAATTTAATGAAAATCAACTTTACGCCAAAAAAAACTTCATTTGTTTTTTTCATTCACTTAAAGAATTTTCTCATCAAAACTGACAAGAATTTTTTTTAAACTGGGGTGAAGTGAGTTAGCACCCCATCAAATAGCATCCTGTAGTAACTTTGTTTCTACTTATTCTAACTTTATATCCAAAAAAGCAGAAAAATAAGAGATAAAACTGTTGACATGTCAATACAAAATCGCTCGGCGCTATGGAAAGTTTTCCCCAGTCAAAATCAGGCAAAATTTTTGAGTAGTCATTATTCACATAAGCAGAAAAAAATGTGAAATTGTGAATTGTCAAATTAGGTCGTGATCGTGATTTGCCTGATATTTTATTTCATAGTAATAATTAATTTCCATTTTGGGCTTTACATTGTCAAGAAACATTAATATTCCAGAATATTTCTCTTTTTTAATAATAATTAAGTCATTTTATAGTGAGGAAGAAAAGTAGCCCTTTGCTCTAGGTCCCTAATTTCATCAGGACACTTTTTTTTAAATAAAAATTGAAAAAAAACTGATGACGAGGGATTTTTTAGCGATTTTTGAGCTCTTCAATGGTATTTTCGAGCTGTCTTTAGCTTTCAGCGTTTTCCGGAAAATCGCAATTTTTTTTTGTAATGGTCAGGTGTAAATTCTCTCGCAATTGTCCGGAAAAACAAAAAAACGCGCTTTTACGTGCTAGGAATTGAACCTAAATTTAGTAAGTAAGTACTCCCGGAAAAAAAAAAACGAAAAGCACAGGAATTTCGTGCTATTCTCGAGCTGCTTAAGTAAGTACTCCCGGAAAAAAACTAAAAGCACAGGAATTTCGAGCTATCACGAAAAAGCGTTTTTTCCGTTTTTCCGGAAAATGACGAAAGCTACAAACAGCACGAAAATTTCATTCAGTAGCTCGAAAATAGCTCGAAATTCCTATGCTGTTCGTTTTTTTCCTGGAGTACGTACTTTCCAAATTGAGGTCAAATCCTAGCACGAAAAAGCGCTTCTTTTCGTTTTTCCGGGAAATGACAAGAGCTACAAACAGCTCGAAAATCTCATTGGGTAGCTAGAAAATATAGCTCGAAATTCCTGTGCTGTTGGGGTTTATCCACAGATTTAATTAAAAAAATCAGGTGTAATGTAAGCATTACAAAAAAAAGCGATTGTCCGGCAAACGCTGAAAGCTAGAGACACCTCGAAAATACCATTGAAGAGCTCGAAAATTCCTCATCATCAGTTAAAAAAAAAAATTATTAAAAAAAATGTCTCATGCTTAAATTAGGGACTTCTTTGCTCTCTATCGGTTGATTTAATCTTACAGTGATCCTGGGTAGAATGAGCAAGTTCTCAAAGCCCATAACTACTTACAGTGGAGTATCTATACTGTCTTATCTACATTGTAAGGGCCGATGTCCCCTCCTTAAAAAAATCTTACAGTGTTCTTGTTTTGCTTTTCGTCTTATGTCAATTATTATGGTATTTCACCATTTGTCAAATTATTTTCCCATATCAATTTTTTTTTTTTTATAAATTTAATTATTTTGTCAAAAAGATTCCTAGATTACTACTCTTATTACCACAATTAACGTTTGGTCTCATTAATATCGAAAAATTAACCCTATAAAATAAATTTTATTTGACAAAAGAGGAATTTATTTTGAAAAAAAACGACTGGAATTTCATAAAAGAGATTGTAAAATTATTGTGAAACATAAATGAGAAAAAAGAGAGACTCTATAGGTGATAAAATAAATTAAAACGCTTAAAATATTCATTCAGTATTATAGTTACCTACCTACCTAGTTAGCAGTAGTCGTTAATTACACAACACACTACTTCTAATTATTTAACGCCCTTTCCGCTTTATTCATTTGTTCCATACCCCTAGAAGAGTTCAAGTACCTGAAACAATAGGGGAGGCATTGTCACCACCACAATACATTAATGGCACCCAGTCGTAGCTCTTGATACACCCGGTGGTCTTGATTTCGTCATTTAATAAAAGCGGGGACTTCGGCACTAATATTCAGTCTTGTTGTTCCAGGGAGGCATGCAGTATCATGGAAGTTACAAGGGGTGTCTTTGGCGTGATGGTACTGTTGATGATGGTAGATTCATTGCTGGGAGGTGAGTACAATTTTTGACTATGTATTTCATTCACTATTACAATACAACTGTAGGTACTAAAAATCTTTTTTTTTTGTTTGGGGGGGGGAGGGGGTTAAGAAGGAGAGTAGTATTATTTCTTTAATGCATCTGAATTATGATTGCAAACCTTCAGCTATTACAGACACTGCTTGTTGTTTATTAATAAATTTAGTTTTTTTTTTATAAGTGGGTACCTGCATAATAGAAAAATTTGCTTATGGGAGTATTAATTCGAAATTTATTACAATAACAATATTAAGTGAATTCTATAATTTACCTAGTGTCACCCTTTTCTAGATAATTAGTACGCCGCTTACTGAATTGCAGTTTTGGTTAAAAAAGTGATTTATGAACTAAAATCACAAATTTAAACAATTTAATAATAATTAGTTGACTGCAATTATTGGGTTTTGGGGATGGTCGCCTTTCTCACCTTGCATTTGGGGATGGTCACACCTTTCTCACATCGCATTTTTATTTATTACTACCTTTGGCCTACTTAAACAGTTCCCATTGGCGATATCTTCAAAACAAAGGAAAGTTATCAAAAATTTCAAGAATTCATTAGGATGATATGGAAGAGGAACCAAAATGAGGTAGTGCATAAATAACCCCCACCACTCCAAAAAGCTTTTCTCATCCAAATTATTAAATTTTAAATGGCAACCTTTGCGATTTTTGATATCTTTTTCGTTTTAAACTTTTTAAAGACGACGCCTATCGCAAATTCTGAACTTTTCACCCTGTATATGCGATACAATGTCACATTTTTTGGTGTTACCGAAAACCATTTTTAAGAACTTTGCGATGATGTATCAAGAGTAGGGGTTGTCATTTAAAATTTTATAATTGGGACAAGTAAAGGTTTTAGGGTTGGTGGGAGTGAGTCGTAAACTTTTTTCATAAACTGGAAGCTGCCTATGCACAACATAATTGTGTTAATATTTTTTGGCAAAATCAATTTTGCCAAAAAATTGATTTTTTGATTTTTTTTTGACTTTCTCAAGAAAATTTCTCTCACTTGTCCAGAGATTGATTCTGGACCTTGATATCTCTACCTCATTCCCTCGCTCCCGTCTCTTTCTTCCTAATCTTCGCTCTCTCTCCCCCTTCATCCCTACCACTCCCTCTCTTCCATTATTCCTCCTTTCCCTCCCCCTTCTCTCTCCCTCTTCATCTCAACCCCTTTCTCTCTTTCCGTTTCCCCTACCACTACAACTACCTCCCTATTCCTCCCTACGCCTTCCTACCTTCCCTTCGCCCTCTCCCTATCTTCATCCCTCTCCCCCTCCCCATCTTCATCCCTGCCCTTCCTCTCTCCCCCTCTTCATCCCTATCCTTCCCTCTCTCCATCTCTTCCTCCCTCTCTCCACCTTTTCCTCCCTACCCTTCTTCCTCCCACCTCCCTCTCCCCCGCCCTCTTATTGAATTCTGTCTTCTTAAAGAGAACTACATTCACTACAATTTTGATGTTATTGTACCACAAAACATAACTCAAGAAGGTTCCTTGTGAAGAGTCATCTAAAGACTCATTAGGTTATCTTCTTCTGCCTTTAATTGAGCATCAGTTGCTCTGTCTCTTCTCCGCTCCGCTCTACCTTTACAAACGATTCTTTTCAGATCACGAGTACTTCGTGACGACTCCCGAGCAACGCACGATGCCTCTCCTCTACGAGACGGTACTCACCTGTGAGATGAATTTCGCCCCCGACAAGTACGAGTGGAGGTTTTATCCTCTGAGTGAAGATGACGCCTACAACCCCAGAGCGGTCATCAATCTTGGCACCGCCAAGTACGCGGTTGTCTCTCATGACAGGGCAATGATGCAGAAGTCCAAGTCCATATTAAAAATAAGGGTAAGTAGATAAGGTACCTCAATTTGATGTTTTAGAAAAACTTAACTTTTAAGAGAATTGGGTGTTTTGTAAGGCCAAAATTGTCAATACGATCAATAGTAAAATTGAAAGCAAATATTTTTTGTACACATCGTACACACCGTACGTAACTTTGTTTTCTGTGTTCTAACTTCTAATACATCTAGTCTAGGTCTGCTAGTAAAGTCTGGAGAGTAGCATCATTGATCTAAGAAAAGAATTTGTCTTCTGAACAATTTCTTCTTCCAGGTGAATTCAACGTCTTCGGCAGGCGACTACCAGTGCCTTGCTTATTATGGTGCCCTAGTGGTAGCCTCCATCCCCTGGCGCATTACAATCGCCCACTCGGACCCCCTCCCTCACACTCCTCCTCGAGCAATCAACGTGACAGAGGGCAACACCTTGGCCTGGCGCTGTGATCCCCCTGCCGCCAATCCCCCGTCCATGGTGGACTACTACCGGGATGGTCAGTACCTTTCAACTACCGACCGTGCCACCCACAATCGCTCCCTAGTTTTGCCCAGGGTTGGACTTGGTGACGGAGGAGTGTACTCGTGTGGGGTGGTCAATAACGTGCTGGGCGTAAATGAAAGGTTGGATGGTGTCTTGGATTTGAGGGTGGTCAAGATTCCATTGTTTGGGGTGCCATACTTTATTGTGAAGCCGGTGAAGGAGTTTGTTGTTGAGAAAGGTTAGTTGGACGGTTGTGTTTTTCTCATTTGTGGTTTTCTTACATTTTTCTGTTTCTCAGGTGCTTCAGTTTTCATGGAATGTGCAGCTGTAGGGTATCCCATCCCGCAGACTACATGGTACAAGAAAAATGGTCAAATACCATCTCATCGAGCTGCACAAGTTGATGGTGGATTGAAAATATCAAGCGTAGAAGCTTCTGATGCTGGGACATACATATGTAACCATACAAATGCTCTAGGAACCATTTCATATGAAATAAATCTAATTTACAATGAAGAACCCAGCATCGAGTGCTTGGTTAATAGTTCCTCGATTAAACAGGGAGGGAGGTTAGATTTGGAGTGTATCATAAGAGGTACACCGGAGCCCGAAGTCAGCTGGTTGCTGAATGGAAAAAGTGCACTGAACGATACCGCCATTGAAGTACATCAAGGCAAAATTGTGTTCCATAAAGTTGAAAAAAGACACGCTGGAAATCTACAATGTTTTGCCAGTAATAGAGTGAAGACTGTCTATAGTAGAATTAGTGTAACTGTAATTCCCTTGACTACAAACATAGATGTTAGTACAGCTTCCACGAAGCAGAACCATAAGCATAAAGGAAGGAAAAACCATTCTGGTAACAGAAAAATCAAAAACCATTCGAAGATCGTTCTCATTCCTCCTTCCAAACCTGTGATATCGAGAAAAGATGACGAAACTGTTGTTGTGCGATGGAATGTTACTTCTAATAAGGTAAGTTTTATTTTAGACTTTTCAAGTATCCTGCAATTACATCAGCAAGATGTCCAGAAGGGAGGGTAGTCTCTCAGGATACAAATATCTTGTCACTAGTTACATCAAGTTGTCACCAAGGCTTGCCTAAAAATAATGATTGCTTCCAGGGTTTGCCGATAGCATTTTTCAAAATACAATACCAAGATTTGGGACCATCTACTGCTTCAGAGCTACATAAAGGCCGCTGGAAGACTTCCAATGAAGATATTCAGCCTCACGCGAGAAGTTTTGAAGTGAGAAACTTGAAACCGAACCACTACTACAAATTTCGAATAGCCGCAGTGTATGCTAACATGGATAACAAGAAGAGCAACAATTCCGATAAATTTTTGTTGCAACGACTGGATTTTGAAAAGAAAAACCCACTGATAGTGCCTAAGATTGTGAACACTGAAACTGTCAACGAAACTGCAGTAAAAATTTATTGGGATGTAAGTGAATCTCTGATTTTGAGTTTTTTGTGTTAATTAAAATTGGTTTTTGATTTTTTTTTTTAGTACATCCCAAATAACATCAGCATTTCTGGTTTTTACATCTATTATTTATCCGCTACAAGCGCTGGTGATTTTGATAATGTCATAGTGGAGGGTGAGGATGTCAGATCTTATGTTCTTAATTACCTGGAACCGGACACTTATTATGACATCAAAATGCAGAGTTTCACTCCTAAAATGCCCAGCTATTTTAGCCCTCCTATGAGGGCTAAAACTAAAGGTATGTGAAAAACGTTTTTGCTTATTGAATAAATAATGATCAAAGTGTTAATCGTGTTTATACAATAACTTGGGTAATAATGGTACATGCTAATTTTAATTGGTTGTTTCCATTATCAGGAGTATCATGTTTATATACATCAATGCGTCAATACATCAATTTCAAAAATAGCGTATTTCCTTGGTTGATGCAATTTTGATCTTGAAGTTTTTTTTTTTTTGATAAGCGTGCTTAATAATTGAGCAATCAGGTTTTGTTCGAACCTGATGAACAATGCATTGCAAGAATGGAGCAAATCAAGATTTTTCAACCATAAAGATGCAAAATTGAAGCGATCTCGTTAGGAAAACTGATAATCTGGATATTGCCCTGATTTCCCACCCTTACATACTTTCCAAACATGGGGATTCCCCTGTAAATATTGACTTCTGTAAATTTTATAGCTCCTAATTGTTTTAGAGAATAGGGTTTTGATTTGATCCATTTTTAAGATTGAAGGTTCCTTCTGTTGCTGTAGATAGAGTTTAAATCTGTTACTATAAACTTTAAATACTTTACAATGTGATTTCCCCCCTTTTTTCCGGTTACTTTGGTGTAAAATTCTATAAAACTGAAAAAATTGCAAATTTTTCTACAATTTTGGTTTCATAACTCTTTTTGCTAAGTCTTTTTTTTTGTTAAAATTTTTATAAGGGTGATGACTTCCAGGATGCAGCTAGGGATAGGTCGCCTATTTTGGATTTCAAGTCGAAACTACGCATTTTGGAGGAAAATACCATTAGACAAAAATTGGACAGCAGAAAACTTCCTACAATTTGTTTGTAATCTTTTTGCAAATTCCTCATAGTTTCGCCGCTAGATGGCGCAAAGGTATCCAATATTTATTGACTACTTTTGCGCATTTTCTCAGATTTTCGGCTGAATCTATGAATTTACTTGGAACGTAACACCTGACTTCAAAACAAATACAATTCCGCACTGGAACATAAAACCTAACCAAAATAATCAAATAAGGGGAAACCCCTGGGAACATGGGACATTAACCTGGTATTTACTTGGGTGTTTTTCCGATAAATAGGTTGTAACCCATTCAAAACAAATACCCATTATACCCATTTTTTGGCTTTATAAACTTAGTTTGGGTAATTACTGGGGATTTACCTGTTTTTTATCAACCCACCTATCGAGTATTTACCCAACTCTGATGAATGTAACAAGAGATCAAAGAGAACCAAAATTGTAGAAAATTTCCCGCTTTACAGCTTTAGTTCCATGAAATTTTCCACCAAGATACATTGTTTTTCATCAAAATAAAAAAAAGTAAAAAAATTGCAAAAATCAACCTGCATTCAAGTATCTATTTCTCAGGAGACACCCCTTCTTTTTTGTATGCCTTGTGAAAAACATGTTAACACAGTCCCAACACTCCCAACCCTCCAACTATAATAGGTCACCTTACTATAGGAAGGTGGAAGGAACTATTCATGAATAATAATAATAATCACTGCTCCTAAGAAGTATCTAAGACTACTCTTTTTGAACTCTCTTTGAACTCGAATAATAATTTTTACAGCAACGTTGTCTACAACGACTTTACCACCACCACCACGTCTTGATGAAGCAATAAAAGGTGACACTAGTGCTGGCATTAGTAACCTTTACGTCATCATAGCTGCCGGAGTAATAGGAGGGGGTCTTCTAATCTGCACCATTGCTTTATTATTTGTTTGCCGGAAATGGAAAAAGAAGAAAAGTTCAGGTATTTATAAACCGTCAACAACCGTTTGAACCGTTAATGTTCAAAATTTATATGATTCTATTTCGTTTAGATGATCCAAATAAGCCTGCTGTGGATGATCGACATATATCAATCCAGAATGAAAGCGATTACGTCGTGAATTCCAAATCATTATCCAGGACAAACGGTTGTGCCATTTCAGCTAATCGTATGACGATAACAGCGAATCCTCTCGCTGATGCCGAAAACAAGGTGAGCTTATTTCGGTTTTATTGTATCCAAGGTGCTTCAAGAATTTTTTGGTTTGATTTGAAATTTTTCCCTCTTGAAGCATCCTGTGATTTATTAAATTATTATTTTTTTTTAATAAATTAAGAAAATGTGAATGCTTTTTGAATGATAAATACAGCATGCCAACAAACTCTTTTTGTTGCATGTAAGGAATCCCTTTTGACATTAATCCTTATCTTTGGTAGGAGAGAAGGGTATTAAAAAAGTCGTCTTTAAATAGTGATTAAGAGAACCATGATTGAAACACAAAATTAGGTACCTACCTACTAAAGTCAGCCTGATAAATATTATTATTTATGCTTGAAATTTTGCAATATTTAATTTTAGAGACGAAGAAGACTTTAATATACTTCTCTTCTTAAGTTAATGAAAAGAGCATTCCAACTCATATCCTAATCCTGTCTTATTATTAATTCAAATTGATTGAAGTCAAACATTTCTTATTAGGTCCTTCATTTATCAGGAAGATGAATTTAATAATTGAAGGTACTTATAACTTTGTGCATCGGTATTTAAAGTTTTTATAATTTTTATTGTATGTATTTTTGTGTGAATTATTTTCACTATTGTTTAATATGTTTTTTTTTTCGCAGTGATGTCTAGTTTTTCTTAGATTCTTTTTACTTATCAGTAGTTGCCATGTTTTATTTTTGTCTTGATTTTTTTACATCGCAAGTTAGCTTTCTGCACGGTTTGAATATTCTTGTAGTAGCCTTTTTTACTTCAGCTTTTGCAAAATATTGTGGCTGACTTAAATCTATTTCTTTAAATACGTTTATATTTTTTTATATAATAATAGTACCCACCTTTTAACCTATTAAACTCTCTCAAAATATTCATTAAAAAATTTGAAATTTATAAAAAATTTGATAATTATTACTAAAGATCATAAATTTACTATTGTACAGTAATTCACTTCAATTTAAAAAAACAATGAAATAGATTTGACTCATTTGTGCAGGAAAAATAGTGTAGAGTTTAGCTTGTTTTCCTTTAGTGGTCTATTTGAAAAAAAAAAGTGGAAAAACTACAATTTTTGCCAGAATATTATCCCTTCAGGAGACTTAATAAGTATTGGGTTTCCTTTTCTGGGTAAACACCCTTGAAGATAAAATATGATAATAATAAATCTATTTATTCATAATCAATTTCAATTAACAAACTTTAATAAACCCTCAAAAAAAAAGAAAAAAATTGAAAAATCCACAATTTTTATTTAGGTACTGGCGATTTGATCTCTTGAATATGGCTGATCCGTCTATTGCTTTAACTAACTAAACTAATAGCTGATTATTGTCTGTGCTTATTGTATTTTATGCCTTTATATACTCACAACTAAAGCTAGGTTAACTTCATCTTATTTCCAGAAATTTCTAGATTGGAATTTTTCCAGACACAGACCATGATTGAAATGTCCTGTTTAACATCACAGAACAACAACTGCACTCAGCAGCCTTCCGTTAGCGGGCAAATGCCCTCTCACCATCGCCCCGAAGAAAGAGCCAAACAGAAGCTGAAAAACAGAGAAAACACCAAAAGAAACCGACAAAAGTCCAACGACAATCCCAGTTCCTTGTCTGTTTACAAACAAGACTAATATTTTGCTCACAGCTTGATTTTTATAGCTTTTGTCCAAAATAGAGCCCCTTTTTGAACAAAAGGTATTATCTGTACACTTTTTTTGACTTAAATGGATTTATACAGCAAATTATATTTAATTCCTGGACGAGTTATAATAATCCAGTTAGATGTCTTGTGATATTTACGACGACTGATGTAGGTACTTACTTTAGAATAATAATAGTGAGGTTGATTTTCAAACAAGTTTTTTGCTTTTAATTCCCTGAAAAAATAAAGTTTTATTTAATATACCTAGTATCACAGTTCAGAAGCTACTTCCTCATTTTTTAGATTTACATAAAACATCACAATTCTCAATTTTTGATTCAAAGAATTTAAAACTACTACTTGTTGAGACTCGGTTTAAATATTAAGAGAGATGTGCGTATCTGCAATGATTTAATTGAACCCTTATTTTAACCAAATCCATAAATTATCATCACCCTCTGTAAGACTTGGTGGATTCCGGTAGATTTTTGGAAAATTTAAATTTTTTAATGTAGATATGACCCATATAGGTTTTAATAGATCACCTTTCGTGGTATTATTTTTAAAATGTGACCATAGAGATGTCACAAACTATGAAATTATACAAAAGTAGGGAAAAAAGAGGAAGATTCAAGTTTTAAAAAGTTGTGAATAATTTCATTCATGGTGGTAGTTGAAAGAGTTGAATGAAGCTTTCACTTATGCCATAGTCTAAAAAAATAAGTTTTTGACTATAATGGTGGATAGTAAAAAAATTATAATTTTTTGAATCTTACTTTGTTTTTCCTAATCTGTTGCATAAATTTTTATTAAATAAATAAGTGGCTTAACTGTGAATTTTTTAAATTTCTAATAAATAGATTTTTAAAAAAGGAGCAGACATATTTAGAAATTTTTTTGATTATTAAAATGATTTATTTTTACCACTTTTTGGTTGATAAAATGTCTCTTACATTGATGATATCTTTATGGTATTCATTTAATCACAGTACAGTTTCAATTATCCAAGTTGAAAGGAACCAGAGGTAGATTAAGTAACAAGAATCAGGAATAATATGGATTATTCCTGATGGATGGAATATTAAACCATAATATTGCTCAAGTGCCCCTGAAATTGTTTTTGCATTAATTGAGCAATAACACCATATTGCAATTGTGGCAGTTTTGAATAATGTTAAATTACTCATTAAATTTAGGGGAATTGTACCCCTAATGTCTCCAGGGACGTAAGAGCCTAAATAAAATTTTGTAACTTTTTAATGAGCAATAAATATGTATCATTACTTGGATAATGCAGACTTGGAGCATTATTGCTGCACGACCTGTAGGACATGCTATATTACCAATTAAAAAACATTTCTTAAAATAGTATAGGAACTGTTTTCCCCTCCCTGCCTTTAAAATTAATCAAATCTTGGAGTTTCTAAATCTGAAGCCATTATTTGATTTAAATAATTTAAACTTCTGCATTTTAAATTCTATTGAATCAATTTTAATCAATTCGTATTGGGCAGTTTTATTATCTGATTGGATCTTTTGTTACTATTATTTTTGTGTTAATTTTTTTTTAGTGAGACGAAATTCTCGTGAATAAAATGTCATTTGTATATATAACATATGTAAGTTTGTACATACAAAAATTAATAGCGTAGGATATGTAAAATTAATAATTTATTACATAAGTTCTCTGAAAATACTTAATTTATGATTTTTGTACTTACTGACTTAAAGACTTGAAGTGTAGAAGATATAGTTCAATAAACTATTGCTAACAGTATTTCACTCACTTAGGCAGCTAAATCAAATGTTCATACGCTTGAACTGATATCTGACAGTACCAGCAAAGTAGTTTTCTTTGTATTATTTTTTCTATGTCTTCATAGAATCATCGATGTATGTTGACATAGGTACTTTTATAAGACTTTTGCTGTTGCTATATTATAATAGTGTTTATGTTTAATTTATTTTAGTTATGTTTTATGAAATAATTTTTATGTATATATGAAAATTGTAAATATTTTTAACAAAATTAATCGTTTCAATAAGTTATTTATGTGCCTTTTGGCTTGCCAATGCTGTTAAACTTATTTTTAAATATGGTAGTTAAAAGTGTTCCCTTTTTTTTACCTGTCAATTAATTCCTCAGTTTTGCCACATCTTGCTTAGCCTTACAGTTGAACTGATATTTAATTAGTAAACCCACAAATATTATGATCCATATACAAATTGAAATAAATAATTTATTAAACCTTTTTAAAACTATTCCAGATATTTTATTTTTAAATCCAATTTTCCTTTCTAGTTGGTACAATTTTTTGTTCAGCATTCACTAGATAAAGATAATCCACACAGACCAATATTTTGAGCCATTAAAAAGAGCATAGCCAATGACTGGGCCTTAAAAGAATATCAGAAATATTATTTTTGAGATCTTAAATATATTTTGAAGCATTGAATATCACAGTCTAAAATTTCCTTTTATCTCCACCATTGATACACAGTCCAAGACGAGTACCCAGTAAATTTTCTTGCGTTTTCATTACTGTAAAAACTATGATCTGCATTAATTTATTATTTAGAAACTGTGTCAGACCTGATCCTCTTGGAGCAAGGAGAGTAATCCGATTCAACCTTACTGGGGCCACCTTTCGTTGGCCTCAAATAAGAAAACATCAAACTTACAGTTTTCCGGAAATTACTTATTCATCTCCTGTCTTTAAAAAATTCCCAGAAAGTTGAAGTGATGGGCCCCATTTCGCTTTGAGTAAAGAGACCCAATTAAACTGGGGAACATGACAACTGAAGCTTATGTTAAGGGCCATATTATCTATGCAAAAAACGTGCATAAATTCTTCATCTATGAGATAATTCATACTTTTAAGTTGAAGTAGGAGAGGACTCTTCCTTGGTTTCTAATTTCTGGCAAGTTGTGTCTTAAGCCAAGTCAAGGTCCCTTAGCAAGCATTGCAAGGCGCCGCCTTAAGCACAACCACTTAAGTACTATGTTGGCGGCTTTTCTTTTTTGGTCTTTTCTTTCAAAGTTTTTTTTTTCTCAATTTCATAATTGTGATAACTTATACAATACCTACCTAATAAATAATTGAGACTCTGTGTTGTTTGATTTTCTGTGAATATGAAAAACAGAAAGCACTGTGATCTTAGAACTGAAGACATAAATAATACGGTAGGTAAATTAAAAAGGCCAAAGAAAGATCTTTTAAAATGTTTTGCAGTCTTTAAAATCGAAGGTTTTCTGTGGGTAGACCTTAAGTCCGAGTATTCCAGGAACTTTTGCGCAATCGGACACTGATGAGCCTGGAAAAATTACATCAGAAGTAGAAAAAATAGTCATTAGGTCGGTTTTCAATTTTACACCTTAAAATACTTTCATAGATTTCACTTCCACAATTGAAGAAGTTATTGGAAATGGAATTCAGCGGGGGAACTGGAGCTAATAATGATGAATAATTGGAATATGGAAGACTGTGGTGGAGTGCTAGAACGTTAATTACAGATCTGCCAGATAATTACTGATTTTAAAATGCCCTGTATTGTCAAAATGTTGGTCTGATATTGCTGTAAATAAACTCTACTCCCTTTTAGAAGAGTTAATTACTGATAAAAAATGAAAGACCATTCAAAATATTCACCATAGTTTCAAAATTTGCAATTTAAAATCAATAATTATCTGACAAATCTTTAATTAGCGTTCTAGCACTCCGCCCAAGGAATTGTTCAAGTCTCCAGATATGGTTACTTATGTTTGGTCAGCTCTATATCTTATAAGATTACAGTAGAACTGAATGTTCCAAGCACCCTGGGCTAGTCAAAAAATAATAGATAGTAGGGTGTCAATTTGAAAACTTACCACCCCCGAATTCTCCCTTAAAAATGTTTCTCAAAGAAATCCTGAAACAGGTCAATTTTTTAATTTAATTACTTATGTTCTATTATTGATGTAGACATTTTTTATACAGGGTGTTCCTTGGCTCAGTAGGTAATGATTAATTACACAGAATTGTCTATTTTTTAAAGTAGGACACCTGCATATTTCCGAGAGTTCGGGGGGAGGCAAGTTTTCAAATTGACACACCCTACCTTTTCAAGACCACTATCTTAATCTTGAAGGCTCGAAAAGCAGTACAAGATGGATCTATACACTTTATACAACTGCAGCCAGTTATACAGATATTTGGATGGGAGTTGGCTAGTATAATAACAGCAAAGAGGCTACTCCTCATTATACAATATACATATGGTTTGTCCAGCAAGTGTTGTCCTGTGAGATGCCACACTGATTCTGACTATAAACGATTTGATTTTATGTATGGATACAGTTGTTAGTATAGTAAAGGGAGCTAAAATTCCTACCTATTATAAAAAAACCTTCTTGCGCATCAGTCGCTAAATATCTGTATTTTATTTCCCTGGAAAATCCATAAATTGGATATAAATATTTAGCAATTTTGCCTGCTATACCCACCTCTGCCATTGGCTAAATAATAATACAAACACATTTTTTCCACTGAAGTAAAAGTTTGTAAACATTGTTCCTATTCTGTGTTAATTTAGCTTTAATCTTCTTCCAGTTTGCATAGATACCTATACCTAAGTGGCGTTCCAAAAATTCAAAATTTTGATGAAAATTTAAACGACATTTTGACACGATTCAACCGAATGCTCATGGAAATGCAATACCAGTTCATTTTTGCAGGAAATTTAACTTCTACAAAAATTTCAGTCCCCTAGATTGAAAACAGCCACCTGAAATGGAGTGACAAAAACGGGTTTTCGCGAACTTTGAAAGGACACAACTTTAGGAAACACGTCGTGGCCTGAGAAGGATTTTTTTTAACAAACATTTAAAGTTCATAATTTCTACAAGAATGAATTCAAAATTTAGTAAAAAAAAATATCATTTTCATTATTAAAGAGGATCAAACGATGAAGTCAGAAGAAATAATATCCTTTTCTTGCATATTGAATTAAAAAAATTGACATTTTTTTAAGGGTGTCAAAAAACGACGACAAAACCAAGCTTTTCTGCCTTTAAAGTACAGTAAAAAATGGTATTATTTGCTGCTGCCGCCTTTGCAGGAACCAAAGTAGCGTGGCTTTTAGTGTCAATTGACGAAAAACTAAAAATGTACTTTTGATTTTATTGCTTTGTCTTGCAAAGTCTTAAAACCAGTCTTATTGTTATGTGTTCATTTTTGAAAATAACGTCGAAGTAGGCGGAAATTAATTATCCTATTTCTTGTTTGAAGATAGCTAAAATTGGCAAAAAAAATTGGTATAATATGGAGAGATTAACAATCTTACGGGAGCCAGATGATGTTCGTTCTTTGGCGTCGGTTTGGAGAAAGAAAACCTCTCGACATTTTGGTAAAATTTATTAATCGATCATCAGAACGAAGACAGAAAGATTGACAGATTTATCGAGCCTCGATGGTCGACATGACCGTCGATTCCGATTTTTAAAGAAATCATCTTGATATGACGTGGACTCATGAAATGGACTTTTGATTGTTTTCACCACTGCAATACATGAAAAACAACTTCTCTTTTGCTAATTTAACCGTGTCCTCGTAGCTCCATTAATAACGTTCAATAAAGTAAGCTCAATTTAAGCTCCATTAAGTTGGTAATGAGGAACAGAAAAACAGCAGCTATCAGATTTTTCATCACCCTGTAAATATTATACATATTCACTTCAAGCCCACACGGAGCTTATAATCGCCATAAACATTTGAATAACATTTAAGAATCCCAGCAATTTTAACCGAGGGTTGCCGCGCGGGTGGTATCGCAGCGATTTAGGCCACTGACTGAAGCCGTTGATGCTGCCACCGTCTGAGGTTCGAATCCCAGCCTGGCATGGTTGTTTATGTTCGTCTATGAAACTATTTATTTCTCTCCAAATGTGTCTGTGGCTGCGCTGTATGAGTTCGTTCTCGAAGGCAAATTACAAGAGTGGAGCGACTATGTCTTACCGTCTACACAGTTTAATAAAACCGATGCTCCCTCTTGAAAAAACCCGAGTGCTGATTCCGTGCAGCGTGCGGGGTCCTTTGGGCGCTTAAAAATTCAACATCGTTTTTGAAATTCGAAATTATTTAATACAAAAAAAAGTTAAATCGGATTTAATTTCAAAGCCAATAACGCAAAAAAACTTTATAAGCATCACGAATGTTATTAGGATACCAATCTCAGATAATAATAATTGGCGTAGTCGCTGCACTCCTTTCTCCAAAAATTGGTCTTATTTGTCTTCGATTTCTAAAGTGTCCTTAGTCCTTCTTATACTGTTCTTAATTACTTAATTTTTAATTTTTATAGTATTAAGGCTGACGAAAAATATAATGTCTCCCAAATTTACAAAAAAATAAAATAATGGTATGTTACACTTTCCTGAGCGCTCACTGGTGGGGACTTTGAATTGCCGAGCTCTTGAACTCCTCATGCCGGTTCTTGTACTTCTTGCAGTCGCGTCGAGTCAATCTTCTTGTCGTGAAAGTCAAAGGCGGTTTCCGAGAGCGCGAATCCAACACACGCTGAATTCGAAGGTGAAGTTTCTTATGCAATATGACCATGCCTGCGGTTTTAGTTTACTAAAGTATATTAAACATTCTAAAC
Organism: Malachius bipustulatus; assembly: GCA_910589415.1. Lineage (NCBI taxonomy): Eukaryota > Metazoa > Arthropoda > Insecta > Coleoptera > Melyridae > Malachius > Malachius bipustulatus. Next base: position 34,325,258 of record OU342634.1, on the reverse strand, counting down.
ACGCTTTTCTACTGGACTCTATTTATTAAGTAGCATTAAAATGGTAAGTTATTTTATTAATAATCCTATTTATATAAATCTGTATCCATTACCATGAATGAAAAGACTAGTGAAAATATTTCTTCTCTTCATCTCTTATTGCATGAGAGATGAAGACAAGACAAGATGCATGGAGAAGAGTTGATCACAGCCCAGGTCAAGTTGGTGCAAGCTGACCTCAAGAGAAGAAAATCATGTTTACGGAAATTATTATTAATTTATTATTGAAACTTATTAATTTGGTTGATTAATTTGGGTTATGCATTTTTATGAACGGGATATAACGGCTGTCCTAAAAAACTTACTTCTTTTATAGCCAAAAGTAGTTACATTATTCATTAATTATAATTGTTTAATTTATTTGGCAACTTCATCAATACATTTTTTTAGGGATTTAAGAATCGTTTTTTTGATACAGTTTTGGGACTCAGGGTAAGGGGTAGGGTTAAATGTAAATTTGTTCTTAAATACGTAAATAACTTAAATAACTTAGTCTAATAGGGATCCTCAATAAAACATAAAAAGGTATTAGAAAATATTTTAAATAATGACACAAATTATGTAAATGATTTATTCTGAACTCTTTTGATTTGATTCTAAACTCAAACAATAGGAAACAGATAAGTAACACGAACATGATTATCAGATGCGGGTAGCTATTAGTAGATATACCAAAGTATAAATTATCGAATCGTGCAAAAAGTTTCAACTACTTTTTTAACATTTGTGAATACTATTCCCATTTTTTTTCAACAAAATATTCCTCAATGGTCTTAAGTATTTCTTCACTCTTAACTTTACAAAAAAATCCTCATTTCTAGATATGTGCGTCTGTTTTTCCGGAACAGTATTGTTGTTTAAAATATTTTTTTTCCAAAGTTAAAGAAATTGTCGATGGTAGTATCAATGGAAAGGGCTTTTCTGATCAATTAAACTACTTTTGTTGTTTTTTTTTTACAATAAAAAACTAATCCATCTAATTTATCTTGAAATGCAAGAACTCTAAGGACAATAAGTTAAGATTAATTACTTATTGTAGATGCAAAATTATTGAAACAAGACCGTTTTTAGGGTTTAATTTCCTAAAATTTCAAAAAGAATCTTTACTCAGAAACTGTCATAATTAATTTAATCAGGAACATTCGGTTGTTTAGTTCCAATTCATTTATCAAAATTAATAAAACATATTTTATCTGTTTCGGGTAAAAAATTTCGTGTCAAATTCTTCTTCTTAGTCAAGCAATCATTGATCCCATGGTACCACAAAATGTTTACAGAAGAACCATGAACAAATTTTCTAATAAAATCTCTAAATACACTTTTGTCTTTTAAAGCTTTCCCCTCCATACATTCCCTTCTTCGGATATGGGATCAACTAGTCTTACTTTGTAATCCCTTTAGATCTTATTGTTCGTTTTTCTACCCCGGTAGGAGGAGGTGTGTAACGTATTTTTTTATTTATTTATGTATTTATTTATTTATTAAGAATAAAACTATAGCAAAGCTTCCACACGCTAAAAAATGTATCTCTAAAACATCGCCTTAAGAGATAAGGTTGAGATAAGATTAAGAGATAAGACCTTGTAAACCTGCAAAGAAGGTGCAAAAAAGATGATTGCCAAAGTACATTAGTATTAGAGACATTATATCCCTAAAGAGGAAAGATCCATCGACCTCTATTTCCGTTTCTATCTTTGAAACATCGTCTCTTGCGTGCACCATTTGACCTTCCTGTACCAGTAATTAGGCTGGGTAAGTAATCCTTTTCAGATAAATAATTCTAAAATCTTAATCTCATTTTAAAATTGCTATAGCATAGAGATTTCCTCTAATATCTTCAGAAAAAGAGTTTCGGCAACCGAAAGAGGCATTCTGTAATGCACTGGTCACATAAGTTACTTTCAACTTGGTAACTCGGTGATATTTCTTGACACAGTTCATTTCTTGTTGAAACTGTAAGACAATGTAACAATGTTAATTATAATCAAAAAAAATATTTATCCCTTTTTTTAGGGTAAGGAATAATTATTAGGGTTGGTGTTATTTGTTATGAGGACTAAAAAACATTTTTAATTTTATTTGTCGAAAAGTTTTTGAGATATTAGCAAAAATGTTCTCAAAAAATCTCCCATTTTATCTACAAACTTCAGGGGTTGAAAAATCTTTAATGCGTATGGAAATATCCCCATAGTTCTTATCCCCATAAGGCTTATCTGGCTTTCTATGTATAAATAACAGCAGAAAACCGCAACTCTTTTTAATTGCTCTCCTTTTGATATTCTTTTTATACTATTAATTTCCTCTTAAGCACCTTGCTGTTTAATTTTTTTAACGCAGCTTATCTTTGTGTAGGTACCTATACTATTCGCAATTCTACCAGAATCCGTCAAGTATAGTCATCCATTGTTACGGCGAGGTACCTACTGGTTTCGGTCTATTGGACCATCTTCAGGGGTACAAGGACAGCTTAAAGAAAGCGAGGTTGAACGTCCAAAAGGGTGTGTGTCCTTTTAGCTGCTATTTTACTCCCGAAAATGGTCCAATAGACCGAAATCAGTAGGGCGTTTGTACCTATCCCGCTCCCTTATATTTAATTTTTGTATATTTTGGTAGCTCAAATTTTCTCCCAATTCACGTTTCAAAAATCATTTTAAAAAGATTCAGGCTCGGAAAAAAACACACTTTCCTATCTTGTTTGTTTTGTCTAACCTCCCGTGGTCACCAATTAGTTTCCTAAATCCATATTAATCTTCTTACTACATTCCCCATGTCCTCTTTTACCTTTTACCATATCATATGATTCTCGTCAAACTTTTTGAAGCATGCAAAGTGAAGCTTGGTGGTAAAATGGTGGTGAAATTGACGTCCAACCAGCTCAGGCGGAACTAAGGGTTAACTTTTCCGATTAGCATTTGTGAACGAAACTCTTATCTCTTGTGATTGTGGTATGAGAGGATGTGCTTTGAGGTGAAATTCTCTTGTTTGTATTGGTGTGAGAGATGCATGTTGAATGATCGGAGATGATGAGAGATGTGGCAAAATTTTTGAGTGGTGTTGTTACCTACTTATAAGGCAGTGGTGTGAGATGACTTCAAGCTGCGAAACATCAATCTGAAGAGATTGAGATTTTATGAGAGTTATTGTATTTTGTCTAAGGTGATGGTGCGATTTGTTTATGGTTAGTTAGGTAGTTATTACTGTTACTGAAAACGAAAGTCTTTATTTATAATAACTAAGACTGCAGCCAATAAGGCTTTATTGCATCCATCTGCTGCCTCTGCTGACAGATGAGTGCTGACACATCTCTGACTTAAACTATCCCAGAATAGACATCACTGCTCAGGAGATCAGATGCATGCATGCCCAACCAATACCACTGAATGTTACCATCAAAAACTGTAGGGAATTTCACATTTTTCAATGACTCATGAATATCAGACAAATAAATAATCGAGAATAGCAACAAGTCCAAAACAGATCCCTGCGGGACTCCAAATGTAGTCTGACCAAACAAAGATTATGAACCGTGAACGACAGCACTTTGAATATCATTATTAGTGATATTAAGAAGCTGAAGAAAACGTTTTTGCTGCAATTCCAAGCGTTTTCTAGTTATACCAAGGTGACTGCCAGAAAACTAGGTGTTATAATAATAATAATAATAATCTTTATTTTTCTAGAATATTACATTCTTTATAACTATAATACCATAATATATGTATAATACTTAATTAAATCTACACTAAATCAAACCTACTTTCCTATACATTTTTCTTACTAGCTAATTGTTCGGATTTTTTATGTACTCACTTAGCAGTCTTTTAAATGCATTCAAATTTGTTTCATTTTTTAACTTTTATCTGACGCTAGTTATCTGACGCTAGTTACACTGTTCAAAATAAACGTTCAAATTTAATTTATGATTTTTTTTTGCAAAATTATTTTCTCTATCATTTTACCATTTTTGCCCTTCTAGATTAGAATGGGTATATAGCTCAGGTACTTACAGTTCTGCAAACTGCTTGTATCCTATGCACTATCCCATGACGAAATCTGTCGCTGACTCCTGAGCTAGTTGATCTGATGCAGCCTTACTGCCAGATTATTTCTCGTTGACCTTGTACCCAAGCAAGTGCTGTGTTCAGCTAGTGCCAAACTGCAAAAATAATGATGGTAAACGGGGATAGATAGAGTCTTCTTCAAGCATCACTTTATTGATTGGCTACAACTACAAGTGCCCAAGTTGTAACCAATCAATGAAGTCATACCTGGAGAAGTTTCTATCTATTTACCCCCATTTGCCACTATTAGTCATCATGGTAGACTGCATCGAGGATTTTAGAAGAATTAACTTTAAAAATACGAAATCGTCAATGTTTATCGAAGCGAGAAGTAAACCTGTTGTTTTTGTTACGAAAGGTCATTATGTGGTGAGCTTCTCGTATTTTGGGATGAGAGATTCCGGCGAATTGATCCCGTGGGGGTATGTAGATCCCCATAAAATGTCGGAACGGAGTTGCGTGGATGAGGTATGAATTTATCTTGTGATAACGGGTGTGACTTTATCACGAAGAGTAGCTCGATTCGCTTTCATTCGAGTAATCTGAAAAATATTGAAAATATTTTTATTAATACCAGCGCGAGACCCAAATCTGCGAATTCCAAGGTGAGAGAGGAAGTATTTTGAGGCGTTTGTTTTGGGGTTCAGAGGTTTGGGTTTGTTGATCTCGTATGGATGATATGAGATTGTTTAATCATCTTGGAAAGATGTCTTTGTTTCAAGGATGTTTATTGATTTCAACACACGTAATTATAATAATAAATTAATCCAGAGTAGGCCATGGAAGAGAGATGGAGATACACAATTTTCTAGACATTCTTGTTGTATATCCGCGTCTTTATGACTTATTGTTCGGAAGTGCTAACTGTGATGTGATCACACTTTGCATTAAAAATATCTTTCGGTCCTGTTGGAGAATAGATTAATAAGATAGTACCCATTGTAAACTTTCTATGAACAATAAGCTGGCATGGCTATGGTGTATCCGACGATTAAATTAATACCTAGGTATTTACTACTGGATTCCTACGAGTATCACTTTCTCTTGCACTGATGATTCGGCCACCACACATATCGTTTCAATGACAAAGGTTCTTGCACTTTAATGAGAAATTAGTTACTTCTCGTTAAGTTTTGCAATTTTTGAAGGACCATAAAATTTCAGATGGTTATTTGCGTTAGGAATTAACTTACATAACGTTACCGAATAAGTAAGGATACTTATTATAAGAAGGTACGGCATACATGCAAAAATATATACAGTGCGGTAACTTTTTCCTTGTAATACCTACATTGAATAACATGTGTTGAAGTGTTAAAGTAAATGAAGTATAGATACCTAATGTAAGAATTACATAGCTACTACTTCAATAGGTGCCATTTAGGATGTTGCAAAAAAATCGACGGTGTCATTATTATACTGGTACCTACCTAAGAAAAATTTAGGAATCCTAAGCCAGTCTACTTCCTTTAAATCCTCAAACGTGTGAAAAAATCTACCAACGAAAAAGTCAATTACTCACGTTGAAAAAGAAGTGGTAAGAATCATCCCCTACCAGATAAAGAAGTTGCAAAGACTTTGGAAATGCTTTGAACAATCCACTTTTGTGATGAGAAAAATTCATTTGCCTCAATCTTTAAACCATCTTTATCTACTTCCTTATATATGAAAGTTGACAATTATTACCAAATAACTCGCAGAGCCTGAAAGTGAAAATCTGTAAATATCTGTTGTGTAATGAAAATCAAAACAGTGTTGTAATTTTTTATTACAACACGGTCTTATAGACCTTCTTCTTCGACTGCTTATCCATGTTAATGGATGTTGGCGACCACACGTGACTAAACTTATCTCTGCCTCATAGACCACCAGAGCCAAAAGTAGCGGCTATGGTAGAACAATCATTAAGTTGATATAGGGGACACCTACTCGATATATTATAAGTTTATCTCATGAGAATGAAGAGATGAAATTCACAAACCTGTTATTATCGAAATGAGTGGCACACGCAATATTACCTATGTATTTTTCTACTCTTATTGAATAATATTCAAATTTTTAGAGCTTTTTGGATGAATTATGAAGGTTATTATTCGTAGGTGTTGAATTATAATTCATAATACCCGGCTCTTGTCCAATCACAGCTACTAGCAATTCATAATACCCGCTCGTGAACCAATCAAAAGATGTAAATTTGATAAACAGAGCAAAGCAGCAGTGAGTGGTAAAGATTACTGACATTTCTCTGAATCGAACTTCTGGTTCTGGTGGTTATAGGACAGGCTCAAAATGTCAATTGAAAGTCTTGCGATGTAGTTACTTCCCGTTCATCCAATTAAAAACCATTTTTTTAACACAACATACCTACCTTCTCTCTAAGATTGTGAATAGATATGAATGAATAACATAAAAAGTAAACGTAACTAATTTCTTCACAGCCGTTCCTTTTGATGCACTCATGCCAACAAATTTCACTGCTTGTTCTTATTATACATTGGATATACTAATCATAATTTAAATCGCTGAATACTACAACTATGTTGCTACCTGTATAATTTAAAAGTTTTAGAAATGATTAGAAGACATCATCAATCACGCAATCTTAGTTATCGATTACACCGGTTATTTCTGATTAAATGATTAAACTAGTTATCAATTAAACTAGCTGAGCAAGGAAATTACTTGCACATTTCTAAATCGCGGAGCCAACAAAGTAACCGCTAAGGTAGCATGCTCCTTAAGACAAATTTTGTCACAGTTCTTTCTTTTCAAGCTAATCAAGACCGCTCGTAGGAGTCTCAAATGCGGCTGACGACGCATTTCTTAGAGATTTTTTTTTATCATTGACTGCGTGTGGCATGTCAATGCCAATGCAATAAAATTTTTTTTTAGATTTAAACAGCTTTATAATTCAAAGAAAAATTAGAGACAGTTGATAGTACATTATTTGACAAAAGAAGACAAAAAATAAGTGAAGAGTCAATTTCCGCAATTCCGCATGCAAGCAGTCTCGGTTAAAATATTCTTGTAAGAATAATTCTAGAAACTCATTTCTCCAATGAGTCAACCTAAGTGCAGGTTAACAGTTTAGGAGAAAATCCAGGGGTTTTTCCAACTCTGACCCAGAATCCTTGGATGACAGGTGTCAGGCAAGTATCAGAAAGAAGTAGTCCTGCATGAAACTCACGCCTCCCACTTCTGAACAGCTCGACTGGTCCTCGAAGTTGTCAGACCGACGGAAATGACCACAACCACAACAAAAAAACCACCTTGCAGAGTGACTTGATCAATATTCCCGCACAAAAACGGAAGATGTAGCGACGTCTCATATACATGGACCAACATGAGCTTTTGACTCCACATCAGCTCCCCGCTTTGACCTGTCTTCCTTTTAGATCAGACTACTCAGTAGATTCTTCTGTCTGCCTTGTATCGTCATGCTTGAATATGATCGAAATAAGATAGTTCGGAGTGACGAAAGAGAGAGGGGATCGTCCCTTTCTACTTACCAACTCTCACTGGCACTAGAGGCCACAGAACAAATTGAAGACAGGCAGCAAAAGAGGATATTCTTCTCTTCTCGTCCAGCCCTCTCCATCAATGAAGGAAGGCAATTATTTTGGCAAACGTTAGTCTATCTTCTGCGGTTCTTATGATCTGTTCAAATTCCAGGCCTGTCTATTGTCGACAGTTCCTCATCCATGACAATCTATTCCCTTGCGTTCTCTTGATCTTTCCCCTTAAAGAGAGCTCTGCATCGAATATTTATAATTCCTCAGCACATGGGTCACCCTCCGTAGCACTTTTTCATCAGATGTATATGATGGCCAGGGGATTTTAAGGATTCTACGGAGAATCCGCATCTCGAAAGTCTTTATCTTATTCATAATAATAGCTGTTCTTAGAGTCCATATCTCGGCACCATACAAGAAACTGGATCAAACATAGCACTTTACCAGTCTCAGTCGGAGATTGAGATTCAGCCGGGCATCACATAGTAGTCCCCACATTCTATTGAAGGCGCTGCGGGCTTGTTCAATTCTTGATCTAATTTCTACGTTATGGTCCAGTTTACTATCGACCCAACATCCCCAGTATCCGCAATCTGTTCCAATATTTCTCCATTTATTATATAGGTCATGGGGGCATTAGTGCTCTTTACAGTGCTCAAAACAGTGTCATCTTGTTTTAAAGACTCTTGGCTTAAAGACCCATCTAGCGCCTTTCCAAACACGACCTCAAAGTCAGGTTAAACAGCGTAGGCGACAAGACACATCTCTAGCTTACTCCTCTATGTATCTCTATCTTGTTGGGAATAGATTCATCGATCTTAATTATGACTTCCTGTTGCCAGTACACGTTTTTCAATATTGTTAAATCTCTTTAATCTATCTTTGCATCTTCTCAGGACCTCCCCTGACCATATCGGACACCTTCTCGAAGTCGATGAAATATATGTAGGTATACATCCTTTTGTTGGTCGTAGCATTTCTAGGCCAGGACCTAAAGGGTAAATAATGCCTCTATCGTTCTCAATCCGAACTGGTCACCTGGCGCAATATGCTCGCACTTCGTGAAAATTAAATTGTGAATTACTTACCATACCTCTTCGGATGGGGAAAGAAGGCAAACTGCAACCATTCATTTGGAATTTAAGTGTTGTCTGGGCCTGGACTTTTATTCGCTTTTAACAGTTTAATTACATGTTAGATCTCGCTTTTCATTATTGTTGGACCTGCTGATATTCTCTGACATCGTAGAAGAAAGCCCAAATAATGTATCTTTCCCATTATCTCATTTTGCCTTCAACCGGGCCACCAATTTCCCATTGGAGGCAATCAAACTGTGAGGAGAGTATTTCCTATATTTCATGAGCAAATTGAGAGCTGAAATTGTAAAAGTTGGCGTGAGGGTCATGAACATTTGACAAACTGAAATACAAGAAACACATGAAAAGAGGGATGGCGCTAAATGAGCTCCTAGTCGAATCAACGAGGATAAGACTCCAAATGAAATTGGACCGAAAAACGAACAAAATAATGTCTGATGGTGTATCGCCAACGGGCAATAACATATTTTTGTTCAATATGAGCTTGATCAATCTTCTCCAAGCCAACTTCATACCATGAAGACGGTGACCGCAACCAGTAGGGTTCTTTATAAGTTATAACAAAATAAAATCATACCAGAAGACTCGATATCTTTACCCTAATCATCACCATGGTGTCAAATATCAAACTCTTCCAGACACCATCAGGTCTAGAATCAGACCAGACTGACATACGCTTTTCTTTGTATGCAGACAACCCCATCCTATCTGTTCTCCTTGTACGACTAGGCTCATCATTTTTTAAACGATAGTCACTTGTTCAATTCTTCAACCGTTTGGGACAAAAAATCATATTGTGGCCTCTAATGACATTGTCGACGTCTGTTTTTTCAAGCCTAAATCAAAAAAAAATTACTTCAGAAATCTTGAAGTTGTTTGAAAAAATAAAACTGAGATATTTTTGTTATCCATTATTTTCCAGAAAAGCGAAAATGTCAATATAATTATCGATGTTTGTAGGCTTTCACCACTAGTTTCAAATGAAATCATAAGTGATCCCGGTCTACTTAGTAGGTATTAGCCTTGGTTCTTGGAGATTATAGACCACCCATTTTCTTTACTGAATATGTCAGCGAACGAGGAGTGGAAGCATTGCTTGCGCACACGTAACCGCTGATGATATCTATCGCAGTTGTGGACGAAACGCTCGAAACAAATCTCCAAAGACCACGGCAAAATAGCCCGGAATCACTTATGATTTCAATATAATTAGGTACCTACCTACTTATTATCATTTATTATTTGAAAAAATTGTTTAGAAAATCAATTTGAATTCAGTCTGATCACATTATTTTGTGATTACCTGGACTAGATACCTACGCAAAAATTATTACGTTCCCAGAGTAATTAATTATGTTTCTGTAATGTGTGAAAAAAGAGTTAGGTATTGTCTATAAAATTCAAATACAGTTCTTTTTATAATTCATATCATAACCTTGATGTGAAGAGAATAGAAAGTTATATATTTGATTACTCATTTCTTACTTTTATTATAATTACATATGACATTTAAGATTGCAATCGTGTTGTGCATGTATTTTTTAAGGTGCTATAAAAAATCAAGTCTTTCGAAACATTTATTTTCTTGAAGAAAATATCTTTAGACATGTTATCTGTTTACAGTAAATCGATTTTATGGAGACGTCCGACTATACCATAAGGGAAACTCGTTTAAAAAGTGGGGCAATGTCAAGATACCCATAAAATGAAATAATTAATTTCACTCGTCTGCAGATTTGTTGCGAAGGAAAATTGTTCTATATTAATATAATTAAATAAATAATACTCACCATCTACGGTCCTACGAACTTCCACTATAAACTCTTTAAAACTCTTTTCTGGACAAAAATTTTAATAATTCGTGTTGTAGGTAGGTACTAAAAAATAAAAAAATGTTCTTTTGATTTTTTTGCATACCTAACCCTTTTACTCAGCCACTTTTTACAGTAATACCTACCTACATATCATACCTACATATGATCACACTATTATTAGTGTAATCATATGTGAATATAATTACTCATAATTACTCCGTTATGTAACTTTTCTATGGAAATCACTTTGACAGGTCGATTTTGTTTTCTTGAAGTGTCCATCTTCTGTACCATAATACAGGGTGTTACAAAAAAGGACAGATTGTTGGGCCAAAAATAATGACACTTTCCTTATGCCATTTTTCACATAGGCGTCCCATTTTCAAGATACAGGGTGTCAAACTTTAAATAAAAAAAAAAAGTTTTTTATCAATAACTCCGTTATTTTTTAAGATACTCACTTGAAAATTTGCATAGCCTTCTTTCTTATCCAGACACACATTTTCTCACTACCACAACTACAAAACACAAAATAAAGTAAAAAAATTACGAAAAATAGCTTGTAAAAATTGTGACGTTTATCGATGACGTTTCAAACTATGAATTTATATTCTGGCGTTGCTAGGTTTGCCACCAATTTGTTAATTTTGATTGTTAGAGACGCACTTCCCCATTGTCGCTATCCCCCTACGGCAAGTGACCTTTAAGCGGTAAGTTGTCTTTTCTGCCCTTAGTTACAGTTTTTATTGTATTATCCTACATTTGTTTCACTTACCATTACAGTCGACTTTTTAACAATAAAACGTCAACTTACCGAGGTGGTAGTGAGAAAAGGTAATTTAATACACCGCCATGTTTAATTATTGAAAATAAAAAAGAAATTGGGAAATTTAAATATCTGTAAGTTGATCAATGACACACACCCAAACATGTTGATATATCTCGTAAACGAAGGCCTAAATCAAAATGATATAAGAGTGAGGATAGTAAAACAAATAAACGCTCAATCAAAAAAACCATACATCAGAGCCATAGGCGTACGCAGAAAAATGCTGGGGGGCCAAGGTCTGCCATAAACCCCCTTTCGTGCGCTCGCGCTTGGATTTTCTTTGATTTTTTTTCCTAAAAATGTGTGTCTGCATAAGAAAGAAGGCTATGCAAATTTTCAAGTGAGTATCTTAAAAAATAACGGAGTTATTGATAAAAAACTTTTTTTTTATTTAAAGTTTGACACCCTGTATCTTGAAAATGGAACGCCTATGTGAAAAATGGCATAAGGAAAGTGTCATTATTTTTGGCCCAACAATCTGTGGCCAAGAGCTTGACCTCCTTTTTTGTAACACCCTGTATAATGACGTCATTGATTTTGGGTCAATGACGTTTTTAATTGTTTTTTATTGGGAACCCGCTCTTAAGATTCACCTGAGAAAAGGGTTTTATGAAAAGGAGAATATTTTTCCTTTAATTAATTTTTTTTCTTCATAAAAAACATAAAAATTGAAAAGACGGTCATGCTGTGTACACCATTTCTAGGGAGAACACTTTTAGAAAGTCTCACATTAATACTCGCAAATTCAAAAAGTTACGGCAAAAAAGTTACGATTGTTCACCAGAAAAATTAAAAAAAGTAGTAAATTTTGAAGACTCGTAACTTTTTCGAGTTTACGAATATAAAAGTTAAACTTTGTAGAAATATGCTCCTTATAGAAAGACATGCGAAAGGGTATGACCACATTTTCAAAAAATAATTCTATTTTTGTTTAAAGTAAAAAAAAAATATTTTCTAAAAGAAGGTCATCCTTTTTTTTCGAAAAACTTTTTAAAGAGAATATTTTTCGAAAGTCTCACATTTACACATACTACATTTAATTCAAAAAAGTTACGACATGTCAAACTGTCAATAAAATTGTTAAATAAAAGACCTTAAAAATGGTGTATACCTATACACAGGTGTCCGTTTTTCCCATTTAAGCATGGGGATCTCGGTTATCTTAAGAGATACGGAGTCGGTCAAATTGGGGCAAAGTTGCGTATTTTTATGCCCAGTAATAATCTGAAAAAAAAAGAGGATATTTTCAGTCGTTGCTGAAATATCCTGGAAAAACTGAAAAATCTAATTTTCTTATTTTTGCCATATATCTTTCTTATTTTTGAAAATTAATGAATAGTTTTTTGTAGGCTTACGTAAGCCGCTGAGAGCTATCCATCTGACGTTTCAAAAATTTTTAAAGCCGACTAGATCCAAGAGTTTTCACAGTCAACTTTCGTTTTTCTTATGGCCGCCATATTGGATTTTCATGTCGTTCTGCATTAAAAAAATTAAGGAAACCAAAAATCTATCACATTCAAAGAAAATTTTTGAAAATTTTATTTTTCTTTTTTCGAAAAAAAATAAGTAACCTTTTTTCAACCGAATGTTATAAATAACCATATAAGTCAAGCAATGTCACGTCATATTGCGACGTCGCCCGACGTCGTTCGGTGATAAAATTTTCTCTTTTTTTTAAATAAGAAAAAAAATATTAAGAAATTTTTTTTTTAATGTGATTGATTTTTGGTTTCCTTAATTTTTTTAATACGGAATGACATGAAAATCCAATATGGCGGCCATAAGAAAAACGAAAGTTGACTGTGAAAACTCTCGGATCTAGTCGGCCTTGAAAATTTTTTTAATGACAGATGGGTAGCTCTTGCCGACTTTCAGTTTTTTCAGGATATTTCAGCAACGACTGAAAATATCCTCAATTTTTTTTTATCATTACTCATTACTCGGCATAAAAAATCGCAACTTTGCTCCAATTTAATCGACCTCATATCTCTGCTGAAAAGCGAGATACACATGCTTAAGCTCGAAAAACGGACATCCTGTATACAATGACCGCTTAAAAAAAAAAAAATTTTCTTTTTATTTTTATTCTGAAAATAATCTATGCTATTTCAAAGGATTTTCGTAATATGTGGACAATATGTTAAACGTATTGTTTCTCATGTTTTTTTTGTTTTTCATGTCATTCAACTATTATATTCTTCTCGAAAATGGTTTCACCGAATGACGTCACACGTTACAATGACGTCATATTGCTTGCCAACGGTGTCTGCATATGCCTACCGTTATTCAGTGAAAAATTTTTCCTGTCTTTTCGAAAACAGAAGAATAAAATTTTGGAAAAATGTTGTTAAGATAATAATATGATGGATTTTTGGTTTCCTTGGTTTGTTTAATAAGTATCGAATGACATGAAAAAATAATACGGCGGCCATAAGGATAACTAAAGTTGGCTATGAAAACTCTGGGATCTAGTCGGCTTTAAAAAGTTTTGAAGCGTCAAATGGATAGCTCAGACGACTTATGTAAACCAACCAAAAACAATAAATGTTTTTCAAAAATAAAAAAGATATTATGGCTAAAATAAGAAGTGAATAGTAGAATCAAAAATTCTTGGACTCTAGGGCTTAAAGAAAATATTAATCTGATGCTAAAAACAGAGATCAGAGATACCGATGCGCTTCAATTAACAAGAGTAAAATGGCCATTCATGTCTTCAGCGGTGTGTCCGTCTTGGCCTTTGGCGTATTGTCAACATTTTCTATGAGCGCTAGAGACCACGAATTTTCTTTTTAAACTAAGAAAAATCGATATTTCTTATCTTAAAAAGAAGATTAGTGGGTTCTAGGACTCAGAGAAAATATTGATCTCATGCCAAAGGCAGAGATGTCGATGCGCTCCTATTAACAAGAGAGAAGTGGCCATCCATGTCTTCAGCTGTGTTTGTATTTGCCTTTGGCGTGTTACAAATATTTTCGATAAGCCTTAGAGACCCCAAATTTTTTTTTCAAATAAGAAAAATCGATATTTTTTACCTAAAAAAGAAAATTCCTAGGTTCAGGACTCAGATAAAATATTGATCTCATGCCAAATGAGATGTTGATGCGCTCCTATTAACAAGAGCGAAGTGGTCATCCATGTCTTCAGCTGTGTTTTTATTTGCCTTTGGCGTGTTATCAATATTTTCTATGAGGCCTAGAGCCCACGAATTTCCTTTTTAAACTACGAAAAATCGATATTTCTTATCTTAAAAAAAAATTGTGGGTCCTAGGACTCAGAGAAAATATTGATCTCATGCCAAAGACAGAGATGTCGATGCGCACCTATTAACAAGAGCGAAGTGGCCATCCATGTCTTCAGCAGTGTTTTTCTCTGCCTTTGACATGACGTCAGTATTTTCTATGATCCTAAAATTCTCGAATTTCCTTTTAAATATGAAATTTGGAATTTTTTGTTTTTCGGCATATTTTGGCTGAAGCTATCCTAAATTTCTTTTGAGATTACTAGTCAGCACAGAAATACGCAACTTTGCCCCAATTTAAATTACTTCGTATCTGTTCGTATAACCAAGATTCACATCCAAGCCATTTCTCCAAAAACGGGTGCATTGTATAGATAAAATTTATTCTATTTCAGATCAGATTTGCGTGTATTTAATTATACATTTAACGGAAAAATTAATAAAATAAAGATTAGAAAAACTGTTAAGTAAATACTCCAAGACTGAAGAATACTTAAATGAAAATTTTTTCTTCACCACTTGTGAAACTTTATTCCTGTTACCTGTTACTTGTACAAATAAATTAATCATATCTAATTCTCTACAAGAAAACTGCATTGACTTGCAAATATTATGAAACCTATTAATGGATTCATTAAAAAAATTACGTAAGTACACTCACAGGTACAGTTGAGGTGAGAGTAATGTGCATGGACATGTCTGAAAACAAATTATTATGAGTTCTTTGCTATTTTATGTACTTGCATGCTAATAGTTTGCTCTTGACACCTCACCAGTGACACACTTCTTGTCGTTTAACTGATCTTTCAACATGAGATAAAATAGCGGGTATTTTATGTAGTTCACAGGTGCTATTAGTACACCCAGCCCGTATAATTATTGTTAAACAATTATTATCCCATGTAACGTTGTAAAGATAGTACCACGAAAATAGGTTCGTGTTAGATATCCATTAAGTGTAGTCTTTATGGTTTTTTTATAACAGTATTACAAGATAATTTAACAATAACGAAGAAATGCTATGTAATATTATTATTGTCATTGTGTTCGTCTCTTCCTCTGTATTCTTATTTTATAGAGTTTAAAGTGCATAATCAAAGTTTACTTTCATTATTGTAAAAGTAAAAAGTAAAAGTAAGCATACACGATCAGTATAATTACCAGAAGTAATCATAACAATAATAACACTTGAAATAAAGATTGGCCATGACAACATTCGCATCATTAAAACTCTTACTCGATTTTTCTATTTTCCAATTCCATGCTTCATTATTTCTTTCCAGGTTCACCTGAAGGGAGCATTGCTTCTCCTCTTCTTCATTGATTTCTCCAGAAGTTTTCCAAATCGTGAAATCAACGAGCAATTTCAATACAAACGGTCCATAAACGTTGGGTACAGGTCGAAGAATGAAATAGAGGCTACAGTTCGAGAAGTTGAAGCCCTCATTCAAGCGAATCCAACCTTGCCACGTCTTACTAGAGGCGAAATTTTGGATATATTAGAAAATATCACGAAAACCGATTTTCAGAAAACTCTGCTGCGGAATAAAACTAGAGATCCCAAGGCGATTATGGTGGTGATGCCTTACACTCCAAATGGTGATAGTAAAAATATTGAAGACTTATACACCAAACCTCCAGTAACTCAGATAATTGGAAATGAAAGTACCAGACAACAAAATATTATTAACAATCAAAAGGTTAAATCCAGAAGAAGACCACCACTGAAAGTTCAAACACCAAAACCAGACCTAGAACAGACCAGAAAAGTTGAAATATTTCATCGAGGCTCTCCTTTTGTAGCCACCGAAAAACCGAAGTCAACAGAATCCAAAAGCACTACCACCAAGCTTGACAGTACCACTGCAAGAACCACAAATTTCCCAGGTAAGTGCCTACTTACTCGTACATACAACAAAACGTCCCATAATTACCAGTTTCATTTCCAGTAACTGCTCCTGAGAGAATAACGATTAATATTGAAGAAATCAAAACAACTCAATTCAAGAGGCCTACCCCAGATTATCAAGACGTAACAGAAAATCAAATTTCCATAACAAGGCGACCTCAGTTTAGAAGAAGAACTCAAGCAACCACAACCGTGAAAACCTTGACAGAAGCTACAACGTTCCGTCCAAGATCTCGAAGACCTGTAAGAAGAAAAACTACACCGGTGAAAACTGTTACGATAGAAACGTTCCCTGTTCGATCCACAACTCAAATTCCGACCACAAAAAGCAAAGATACATCAGAACCGGAACTGATAACAGGTCCCCCATCAGGGTTCAAAAATGAGAACCAAAATTATCACGGTTACGTTCGATTTAATCCTCAAACTGGGCAGTATGTATCGAACGAGGGATTGGTTTTAATCAATTCACCTCCTCTAGTACTCCCTCAGGATATAAATAAGGATATATATGATTTAACAACGGAAGATGAAAGCAAAGAAAGTTACTACAAACCAGAGTATCAGGAGAAACGTAAGAAAATAGGTACGAAGTACCAGCACCAGCACCAGCACTATCCCGCATACAAGACTAAACCTCAAAATAACTTAGCAACTGAAATCGATATTCCTGAACATTTACATGCTGTCGTTAAGGATATGAATTTGGATCCTTCTTTGATGAATATTCCTGAAAACTATTACAAACGGTATGACTCGGCTGCTCAAGAAAGTAAAGTTGAAGAGGATCGAAGAAGATTGCAAAATTTACTGGAGTCCTTGGGTATACAACATCCTTTGACCACTGAACGCACTACTTCAACGAAGGTAGGTAACAAAATTTTTCTTCTGCCCGGTCTGGCTGTCTGTGCGTTTGCTAAGAAACACTATAGAGCCACCATTTTTCATCCGGGGAGATTCAAATTTGCCTCGATTGAAACGGCGCACGCATGCCTATTGAAAAATAGCAGTGTCCCTTCCCGGGACGTGTATTTTTTTTCCGGAATTTAGGGATTTTTCGGGAAGAGTCTACGAAACTCTCTAAGGTTTGATAGTTGCACTGACCTGGATGAAATTTGACAGAAACGTGGAAACACCCCCAAATATGATTATTGAAAATGGACCGGATCCGAGAATGTTAAAGCCCCCGTTGACGGCCGTATTTTGGTTTGCATCGTCACATTTATCTCGATTTTTCTCGGTATAACGGTACATTAGGGAAAGATTCTGTTGGTATAGTTACTTAGGGAAATAATAGAGTTACAAACTTTATAGATATTGTTAAAGGAAATATATATATAGACGAGCGGCAGTAAATAAAAATTTGACAAAAAAATTTATACATTGCTGCACTTCCTGCGCATGCTTCAGATTTTTTTTCCAAACTTTCCCAACCGATTAAAAAAAAACAGTTCTATGATAGTTAAAAATGATAGGGTTCCACTCGGGGCATATGAACAAGTGTGTTCCGGGGTATCGTTGTTTCTGCAACACCAACAGTTGTCCGTGTCCTCTTTTCCTTTATCTTCAAGTAGGTGCCGAAGACTCCGTGTCCAGTAGTGGTCAGCGTGAGGTAGTGTCTGTGCTGCCCCATTTTCTCCCCATCCTTCTCCAATGGTTTTAGCCTATCCATCGTAGAAGTCCCATCTTTGCTGCCACTCTTTTAGGTATGGTGTTTTACTTAGATTCCTTTCTGTAGGTATTTCCTTCTTTGTGGACCTCTGTCCTTCCTTTCCTTCATTTTGAGGTCGATTGGTGGCGTTTCGTCGATCTTGTTAACCATGACTAATATCTCGTTGTATCGTGTATTTTTTTGTGCTTCCATCCATATAGGGGCTCCTTACAGCAACGTTGGCATAGCTACTATGGCCAGCCTCTTTCTTTTCCTTGAGGCTGGTGCGCTCATATTGGGTGTCATTCTGACTAGAGCCATCAAAGCTTTATTTGTTCTTTTGCTTGTCTCTTAGGTGTGTGGTCATTCTGGTATTTGCATCTAGATAAACTCCCAGGTATTTTATGAAGGACTTGGCATGTATCTCTACGTCCTCTATATTTAGCCTTAGCGTTTCTTGATGTTTTTCGCTCTCATCAGGCTCTTGATGTGTCTTGCCCTCGTCAGGAGTATCATTCTGTTTTTCCGGATGTTCATCCTGTCCAGGGTCCTGCATATCCTGTATATGGAGTATTGGGCTCTTTCTTGTAACATTACCTCTGTTTTGGCCTTTATTATGATGGCTACGTCGTCCGCATAAGCTATATTTTCTGTTCCCTCGCCCAGGTTTACTTGAAATATTCTATTATAGTAAATATTCCATCGAAGTGGGCCTAGAATTGATACCTCTGGGATTCCGCTCGTGATCCTGAAAACTTTTCTCTATCTGTCAAGATGTATCTGTCTGATAGGCATGACTGTCTTATGTTTATCAGGTATTTGCTAATGCCTGCTTCTTCACGGTTCTTGTTGTTTTATAGCTTCCGTTATTTTATACACCCTTTCCATTTTCCAATGCATCTTCTAACGCCGCTGCCTGAGAGCCTCAGCATCCGGTGCCAAGAACCGCGTGCGCAGGAGGAGCGCATCAGACAAGCCAGCCCGCGGAGGGGCAAGAGGTGGGTAAGAGGGGAGGGATGGCCACTCAGAGGTACTTTGAAAGCATTCCCCGAGATTCCCCTTTCACCGCCTGCTGTTCCACGTCCAGCTTTCTCACCACGTCAGAGTGGCATCTCTGAGGAGGAGGCACCCTTGATACATGATTTTATTTATACCTACTAATATTTATTTATAATAATAATTTTATTCATTACTTTCTAGGATAAGGTACAAAATAATATAACCTTGAATCACGTGACTCATATTATATTATGCGATAAGGATTAATGGCACTTACCATTTTTTTGTTAGATAAGTTTTATAAATTAGAGAAATCATTTTTTTTTATTTTTGCTTGAAAAACATATAAATTATTATAATTTGTTCTATT
The DNA here is from genome assembly GCA_910589415.1 of Malachius bipustulatus. Lineage (NCBI taxonomy): Eukaryota > Metazoa > Arthropoda > Insecta > Coleoptera > Melyridae > Malachius > Malachius bipustulatus. Next base: position 34,305,739 of record OU342634.1, on the reverse strand, counting down.
TTTTTATTATTTCTGCAGGTTCCTGATGTATCTCATATAGCCGACACACTCTCCCCAGAAATGCAAGAATTATTAATGAGTTTTGGATTAATCCCCAACCCTGAAGGAAATTCAGATAAAACAACCCCTGACGTTCCATTTTATCCCGAGCCCTCACAGATAGATCCAGCTTCTTATATAGGATTCAAACCTTTACCTGACGACGGGGAGAGCAGAAACGAGATGGAAAATCTCCTAGCCCAATTCGGCCTGGGCAGAAATTCAAGAAGAAGCAAGGCGATTAAGAATAACGTAAGAAAATTGTTACTTACATAAATTATTTCTTATGATATAATTTCACAGGTAAATCCAAACTTAGTATCAAAGGACTCAGAGAAAGCTAGGTTGAATTTCGATGTTGTCCCAGAAGCGTACAAAGATATAATTAAAGACATCGGTTTTGAAGAATTTGGTAAAAAACTGGATATGCAAACCGCTGAAACCACATACAAGCCTGTTTATAATGTAGGAACAACGAAATACTCTTCACAGTTAAAAATAAACGAGACCGCCGATGAAAGTGATAATGACATAAGCGACGAAGTACAAACGAGAAGAGAAATCATCCTCCAAAAAGCAACTGATAAAAATGATAACTCGTCAGATGAAAGCCAATATGCTACGAAAGAAGAAATAGAAAAGTTAAAGAAACTGATGGATATAATTCAACAAATTGATAAGATGGATCACAATGCGACCGAAGACGATCTTAAAAAGATCGACATGTCCACTCTAAAAGAGATAGTGCAAAGTTTGAACAACGATAAGAAAGTTTCCCTAGAGGACAATAAGGCCTTCAATCCGATCAATTTCGACCAAGGTTTTGCTAAGAATGAAATAAAAAGACAAGACAATCTTATTAACTTAACAATTGTTACCCCGAGTGCTCCAACCACCACTGAAGAATCGAAGACTCCTTCGATTAAAGATTTGGAGGATTCTTTTGGTGGCAAACCTGACACCACCACTTCCCCGCCTGTCCAAAGTACCACAGCTTCCAAAAGAACCGGATTTTATTATTTAGTTGACTGGAATTCATTTTTAGACATCGATAATCAAGAAGGTAAAAGGGTGAACCTGAGGCTTCAACCTACTATTGGTGATCCAAAGAGATTTATATCGGTTAAAGTACCATAATAATTTATTGTACGTACGTGAAATTTCGTAGTCATTATCGTGGTAAGGTAGATTAGCGATTATCGTTGTAATTTGTTTTCACATGTTAGGTAATTTGTTCGTAATAATTACTGTTGTGAACTAAAATTTTGCAGTGGTAATGAATGCAATGTGGGAGCATTAATTTCGTTTTAGATTTAAGTTTCATAATACAAATTTAAAGAATTTTGTAACTTTTAATTTATTCTGTAAAAATGCAACTCTCCTCTTATTTATTCTTATAAAATAGGTAGCTTTAGTGCTCTAGATAACAAATAGCATGCCATCTTGATTCTTGGATATGATAAATTTATCGCTAGGTACACTATTATAGTGCAACATTATGTGAATTAACTGGGTATGAGTTGGATAATTGAGGAAGAATCATTCTTACCTTACGTAATTGTTTTAAAAGCCAGAAGAGCTTATTTCTCTATTATTCTTTTCAGAAGATAGAATTAATTTCACACTTAATTTAAAATTTTCATTTTTACTCAAGTACCTATGACATAATTTTACTGGAAATTTTTAGTGTTGTGTGATGAATTCTTGCAGAAATGTACATATTTTTATAAATAATAAATGAAAGACTTGCGTTGTTTTATTTATATTAATGAACTATTTAACAATAATACTTGTTGCATAAATTAAATGTGAATTAGGCAACTTACTCTAGAAAACAACAATTCCATTGTTCTAGTTTAGAAAATTGTGAGGATTCATGATCAAACGAGAAATAAAAAATTAAAAATTCTACCAGAAAGAAGAGATATTGTCTTAATCGGAGACCAGAGAGATTATGTATTGAAAATAAAAAATTAAATACGAGCGGCTTCAAGCTTTGAACATAACTTTGCACCCATCAAATAATTATTCGCTTAACGAATTGAAATTTGTAGGAAAATAGATAGAATACCATCCCTAACACCGAAGAAAGAGACGATTAAAAATAAGGTAGGCAATGAGAGTGACAGAGCAGATGGAACCCAATCCTCTTTTAGAAATCGGAAGAGTAGCTTGCATAAATTTTTTGTCATTAAGGTCATTGTTAATAAAACGCTCCAGAGTTTCCTGGATAACATTATCAAATTGTTGAAGACCAACAATTTGTCAATGACCAACAACAAAAAATCAGGACTTGTAGATAGCAAGTAGGACTAACAAATTAGGCAAAGGAAGAAAGTAGCTGTCATTTCGGTGCCAGGGCTACAGGACACACAGGAGTAGAGGGCTCTGACTTTTTTGCGGACTAGCAGGAAATACAAAATAAAGATTGAAGAGGAAATACAAAGAATAAAATACCTGAAATAACCTTGCAGGATCAAACAGACCAAAAAAAAGAGGCCTCCATCAAACTCAACGAAAATTATTTGAGAATGTTAAAAAGTTTTCTTACGAAGTATTGTAAACTTGTAGCACACCTTAGCAACAAGATTAGTCCACAAAATGACCAAACTTGCAGTAGGGGGAATAAATAATGTCCCTGAAGATAGATTCAAAAGTATTAATCAAGAAATGAACTTATTTTTCGATTTCCTTCGATTTCCTGGAAGACGCTGCAGGCCATTATAATGCTGCTACTAACGGTATCATTTGTCGGTTTGTAACGCTTAGGGGGTAGCTGTAATCCGAAGTCTTGATTTGCAAGGGATGAATTCTTAATGAGGTGTGTATGATGCTTCAGACTTGGGTGTGGGTGCGCAGTTTTTAGTTTTCCGATTTCTGTACACGGCAAAATTTCAAACTAAGAAAACGAAGCGAAAGCGGCACTTATTCGATCAAGGGATGATTTTAGGAAAACTTACGGTTTGCAAGAGAATATTTTTTTTACAGGGTAATAGTCCACATATAGGGGTGTCAGGTGGCATAGAAGATTTGCATCCCTTCGATTTCCTGGAAGACGCTTCAGGCCATTAATGTTGCAACTAACGGTATCATCTGTCGGTTTGTAAAGCTTAGGGGGTAGTTTTAGTCCGAAGTTTTGATTTGCAAGGGATGAATTTTCAATAAGGTGTGTATGATGCTTCAGACTTGGGTGTGGGTGCGCAGTTTTTAGTTTTCCGATTTCTGGACACGGCAAAATTTTGAACTAAGGAAACGAAGCGAAAGCGGCACTTATTCGATCAAGGGATGATTTTAGGAAAACTTATGGTTTGCAAGATTATTGCGAGAATATTTTTTACAGGGTAATAGTCCACATATAGGGGTGTCAGGTGGCATAGAAGATTGCATTCCTTCGATTTCCTGGAAGACGCTTCAGGCCATTAATGTTGCAACTAACGGTATCATCTGTCATCAGTTTGTAAAGCTTAGGGGGTAGTTTTAGTCCGAAGTTTTGATTTGCAAGGGATGAATTTTCAATAAGGTGTGTATGATGCTTCAGACTTGGGTGTGGGTGCGCAGTTTTTAGTTTTCCGATTTCTGGACACGGCAAAATTTCAAACTAAGAAAACGAAGCGAAAGCGGCACTTATTCGATCAAGGGATGATTTTAGGAAAACTTACGGTTTGCAAGAGAATATTTTTTTTACAGGGTAATAGTCCACATATAGGGGTGTCAGGTGGCATAGAAGATTTGCATCCCTTCGATTTCCTGGAAGACGCTTCAGGCCATTAATGTTGCAACTAACGGTATCATCTGTCGGTTTGTAAAGCTTAGGGGGTAGTTTTAGTCCGAAGTTTTGATTTGCAAGGGATGAATTTTCAATAAGGTGTGTATGATGCTTCAGACTTGGGTGTGGGTGCGCAGTTTTTAGCTTTCCGATTTCTGGACACGGCAAAATTTCAAACTAAGCAAACGAAACGAAAGCGGGATTTATTCGATTCAGGGATGATTAACGAATGCAAGAGATGATTTTTTTAGGGTAATGACCACTCGATAGATAGGTACTATCCCAAAAGGAGATGCAGAGTGTTTGATCAGATACTTACGCGATTCCTTCAGAATCTTGTTCAGGGTGGTCTTTAGGGTGTTAACGTACCAAAAGTCCTGAAGTCTAGGTGGTGAGCCAGGGGGGGAGTTGGGGAAGTCCTACTTTTGTAGTTTCCGGTTGTATCTTAAAAACTTTTCTCATAATAAATAAAACCGCGTAAATTGTCTAAAATAGGTGTTTTTTCTCAACCATTTCAAGCTACAAGCTTGGGAACAGTTGAAATTTTGTTATTTCCTTTAACCACGTCCTCAAGACACACAGGACACCTAGGAGTACTCATTTTAGTGATATTTGTCACAACCAAGAGTTATGTTTTTGTGTCAGAAATATGATAAAAACAGCTTTTTCCGAGGGCTTTTTCTTAATATGACAACAATTTACGAAAAAAACTTGAAATTGCTGTAAATGTTGACTGGTTGAAGATTAATTTGCATAAAAAGGAATTCGTTTCTGTACAACTTCTTCTTAATGAATTTAATTCTCTGATGAATATTTTAGACGATATGAACGAATGTTTAATGAACCACTTGAGGAAAAATGATTAGTTTCAAAAATTTCAACTGCTTCCGAGCGTGTAGAAAAACCGTTGAGAATCAGTAAAAATCTACGGGTTGAAAGTTTTAGACAATTTTACAAGCTTTCGATGCACCGTTTTCGAGATATAACAGAAACCCCTAGAGTGGGATGTTTGATGAAATATGAGGTGAAATGATTTTTTTCGAAGAAATCTACTTTTGGGGAGCTTGTAACTCAAAAATGGTTGGGAGTTCGAAAATCACGTATGGAATAAAAGTTTTAGAAAATATTACAGAATTTCATTTATTATCAGAAACTTTTTCGCTACAACGCACCGTTTCCGAGATATAACCGGAAACCCAAAGAGTGGGATGTTTGATGAAATATAAGTATGAGGTGAAATGATTTTTTTCGAAGAAATTTACTTTTATGGAGCGGGCAACCCAAAAAGGGTTGGGAATTCGAAAGTCACGTATAGAATTAAAGTTTTAGACAATTTTATGAGCTTTTATTTATAGCAGGAAATTTTTCCCTACGAAACACCGTTTTGAGATTTAACCAGAAACCCCAAACCTTCTTGCGCATCAATCGCAGAAATAGTGTATTTTTATGCGATTCAATAATAAATATTTTCTTCCTATTTTTTTTTTATAATGAATTTAATGAAAAATAATCCGATTTTTTTTTGGGAAAACTCCACCTACCTACAAAAAAAAAAGAATGATCCTCTCGTGGATGCGAACCCGCTCCAACAGTTAGCTAGTCAAGGATGTAACAAACTGAACCACACGGTGCGTTTCGAATTTGTAGTGATGATGGGGTAGATATATGTAGTACGTCAGGTACCTACATCTACTCATTTTATTTTTTAAACTGGTCATATCTTAGTTATTAAAAAACCAATTTGAATACTTTTTTCACCTGCATGTAGGTGATTTAATTGTCGTTGCGATTGCTCTTTTAATTTTCAGAACCATTCATAATTGAATGTGAAAAAAAATAAAAAAGAAATTGCGAACCATTTCATCGATTTAATAATTTTATATAAGTGTAAGCTAATTTTGCACAAGCGAAAAACTTTTTTATCTTTCGTTTAAAGTGCTACATTAATCGAGGCGAATTGAAGCTAAGACATCAAATTATATGTTAAAGCAAAAAAAAATGGAAAATTTCGGTTCAACTTCTTCAAAAATGGACTCATAAACGGTTATAGAATTGACACATTTTCACCCTTTTTCCTACCCACGACACTGGCTTATTAATGGAAAATATGCTAATTTTATTGCATTAACTCAAATTTCCAATAATTTTCTTCAAATCCTGTTAATTTGATTTCAAAGTTTTTTTGCCATCATGCTCATACAATGGTTCAAAAAATTGTCAATTTTCCGTTAATGTTCAAAAAATTCAAATGGCCGCCATTTTGAAACGGCTCGGCCGATTTTGCTCAAGTGCAATACCAGACCACTCCTTGTGGACATCTTACTCTCACAAAAATTTCAGCCCCCTAGATTGAAAACTGCGGCCAGAAACCGTGCCTCAAGGACCGGATTTGGGGAACTTTGAAAGGACACCCTGTAGAAGTAACGTGACTTTTGGATTTTTTTTCAACGAAAATCTAAAGTCATTCCCAAGCTTTACAAGAATCCAAAATTTCGTTCACTAATCTTGAAAGATAAAGCTACAGGAGCGTTTTTAAAATCGAAAAATCGTGATTTTGGAGAAATAAATAAATATATATATATATATATATATATAAATATATATATATATATATATATCGTGGGCAGGTGAATTTTGGAAAACCACTTTTTCGTGATCTGGGGGTCATGATCGGTGGACATTTGATGAGTTTGGGTGATTTTCGAAAAGTGATGTCGTCCTCAATAGTGTATTTTTTTGTTAAAAAATACACTAAAAGTGAGTCAGAGACTGGATTTTGAGGAAGTTCAGTACCTTTGTAGATCCAGTAATAATTGTTTTGCATAATGTGGAAGTAGATTTTAAACGTTCATATAGCTGACGGATTCATAATAATTGTGTATACAGGATGTTCCAATTAATATTCGTCGTGTTTTCAATTCATTTTTTATGGAAAAAAATATATTTTAAACTAAACTAATGATGAAATTTTCAAAAATTCGTCCATTAACCTGAATGCATGTTTTTTTTTTAAATCGATTTAGTAGCTCTTTGAAGAGCTCTGATGAGTGCTGCCTAATTGGTCATTCGATCAAGTAGTGCCTATCTTGTGTTACCTTTTGCCAAAAAAAATATATCAGCCATTTTTAAAAGTCAATTTAGATAAAAAAAAGACTGTAGCAAAATAACGAAAAATAAGTTAAACCTATACCTAAATCTCTGCCACTGGATTAAACAAACTGGGAGTAGGTAGGTATTAATATTAGGAGCCCATTGATACCGTGATAAACTTTTAATGAATCTACTTAGCTCATTTTCATATATTACAATAAACGTCCAGTAGTTTTTAAATCTGAAGATTTGAAGATCTATTTTTACTAAAAGTTTTCTGTGTGGGATTTTTTGAAAAAAAAATCGCAATTTTTCTTTCCGTAGAAAAAAATCAGAGCAGGTTATAATTATTTTTAACTTTCATAGTTTGAAGTTATAACTGATGGAATTTTTAGCAATCCTATTACAAGTTTTTGAAACGTAATTTTGAGCCGTTCATGAATAAAAAAATTACTTATAAAGCACTTTAAAAATAAAAAAATATACTAAAGGAAAATCGTTCCTTGAGAGCATAAATATAAAATTATTGTAAATATTATTTTTATCAATAATAAAAGATGATAATGGTCATATCAAGCTGTCTCGCTCTACGATTCATTTTGTTGTAAATTTATGAAGATTATTTTATTTTTATGTCAATTTGTAATGTAGGTATACTTAATAATAAAGTTTTAAAAGTGTTATGAAATAAGTGGTAATAAGTGATTATGTCCCAAAAATCACATACATGTTATCTGCTCCTTTTATTAATTTTAATTTTAGAAGATTTTAACGTAATATTATGTTTTGAAGAAGATTTGGTACATAGTTGGTATCAAAATGAAGATTACCGAAGTTTTGAAGGTAAGTTTATATTATTTTTCTAGCGGTAGGTACCCACATTATTTTTTACAGAAATACGTGTGAAAAAAGTGATTACAAACGATACTTTGAAAATAAGCCACGAAAATGTATCAAAATGGAGGAGCGTACAAATCGGTTCAACAAATTATGCTATAGGTGTTGGAAATTACTCATTGGTGCTTTCGAAAATTTGGATGGAACCGAATATTAAAATTGAATCAAAAGTTATCGGTAAGAATAGATTTTTTTCAACTACGCACCTATTTAATTTATTTTACAAATAAAAATAAATATTTACGAATTTTTTTTATATCACACAATCATAGGTTTGAGCTTTGCTCCAAAAGATGTAACCCTAATTTCGTCATGGAACTCATCAACGCAGGAAACTGACATTATAGCTGCTGTAGGAATAAATGGCATATTACCAGAAATAAAATGGTATCAAATTAAAAATACAACTTTGGTAAGTACCAGATGGTTTTGAAATCCAAGCAACAAGGCACGGTCTTAAGAAAAATTTATATATCTTCTAAGGTTTTTTGTATTTTTTTAATAACCATTATCCATAGGTACAGATTTAAGTACCTATTTTTTCCGATTTTCTGAAGATCTGTTAGGTACTTTTTATAATATTAACATGAATTTTTTAATAAGTATATACCTACCTATATTTTTCTTTTATATTTTTTCTTTTATATTTTTTCTTTTTCTTTTTGGTTTTATAGCAATAATATTTGATGGACGAAGTTTCTTTCTTTATAGGTAGTAATATATTATCAAAGCTCATAATTATTATTAAGACAAAATATCTAAAAAGTGGCAAAATTTGTACCCTCATTTCAGTTTGTGGACTGAAATTTGACTTGACTTCTTACCAATTCTTTTCAAATTTGTAATTTTTAAAGTTTTTAAACTAAGTACGAGGTGCGTTCAGATAACAGACGGACTGATTTCATAAAATAAAATGTACTTTATTTTAAAGTCTATCTGGGTTCTCTTCAAAAGCTCTCCTTCCAAAAGCACGCCCTTATCCCAACGGTGATTCCATTTATTGAAACACTTCTTATACGCTTCTTTTGTGGTGCCTTTCTCTCCTTCGTCGCATTTGCCCAAATTTCGGGAATCGTCTCAATCTTTTTCTCTTAAGGGTCTTCTGAGTTTGGAGGACAAGAAAAAGTCACAAGAAGCAAGATCAGGTAAATAGGGGTGGTGGGAAAGAACAGTAATCGAGTATATCGCGACGAAAACTCACGAGTTCGGGGGGCTGAATGGGCTGGAGCGTTGTCACGATGGAAAATCCACTCGCCACTCCTCCACATTTCCGACATTTTGCGACGTATAGCGTACCTCAAACATTTCAGAACTTCAATGTAGTGACTCTGGCTCACTGTGGAGCTTTGGGGGTGAACTCGTGATAAACAGCACTCTTAATATCATAAAAGTAGACCACATCACCTTGACATTGGATGGACTTGCTAGTTTTTTTTTCGAGTCTGGGGGACGTTTCACCCACCGTTTCTTCTGTACGACCAAGCAGTTCCTAGTTTCCTGGAAAGTTCTCTCCTCGTTTGTGTTTTATTTGTGGCCAAATCCTGAGACGGTCAATTTTTGTTTCTCGGGAGACACCTTTTGGTGTTGAACTCAAGTTCGAATAAACCCCCCCTCCTTCATTTGCAAGATAAATTTGATTTTCTATAAAACCTCATGATCATTTGTCTAATTTTTAGGTTTGCTTGAACCTTTCAGTGCAGTAAGAATTTTTTTGTCCATGTTCTAACGTGTAGGTTGAAGATACCTATTAATGAAAATATTCAACTAATACAAAAAAATGTTACTTTTTCGCTTCTGACTAATACAATCTGCGACAAATAAATATGTACCTGTTTTAAATAATCTTTCAAATAAAGGGTCACTAGACGCCATTTCCATTTAAAAATTAAAATTATTAAGACGGAGACTGTGTAGGAGTGGGGTTTCTTGTCTCGTTCAAAGTTCGATATCCAAAATTGTCCCCCGGGAAACAAAAATTGACCAGTCTTAGGATATTTTTACAAAGAAGACACCAATGGAGTTATTGAGGGTAGGAAGTCTTCAAAAATAGAGCAGAAAAACTCAATTTTTTTGTTTCGATGCTCGCCTACTGAGCTCTAGAAATCAGCTTTAGGTTTAGAAGTATGAATTTTTAAAAACATAGATAAATTATTTGTACTGAATTATTTCACGTATTGAATTATGGTAAAAACTGATATCAAATTTGATTTTTAGAGTGAAATCTGGTCTTGGCCACTGGAAAAAAATATCACACACATCAATATTTTCGAAATGGATGGTAAGAACAACATTGCAATCGGCAAACTACATGAAAACAAATCAACTTTGGATATCTACGAATTCGAGATCAATAAAAAACTTAAAAATTTCTGGTCAGTTCTGTTAAAAACAACAATAACAGTAAAATACGTAAAATTAGACAATTGGCTTTTCTTCCTAAGAACCGTGAGAGTTCTGTTAAGCATCGCTAAAATCTACCATTAAGCTGACTGTTTCGGTTTCGAGTCGTCTTGATTTGCAAGAAATTTTTATTAAATTTAATAAATCATTAAAATCATTCCTTTAGAGTTGTTGCAAGGATATAAAATTATAAATACATTTAAAGCCCTTTTCACAATACAGAACTCAACCATGATTTAATTTTAGACAGAAGCTAGTTGTCAAATTTTATTCAGTCAATTACCGAAGATAGTTTTTGTAATGATTAAATTTCAGGCTACGTCAAAGCTTGGAGTTGCCGGAACCTTCAACCGTTTCAAATTTAATTTCCCTAGGCCAATATTACTATTTATCTACACCTCAGCATAATCACCTTTACATTTATAAGTACAACAACGCCCATTTCGAAGAATTTACAAAAATTCCAAGTGAAGACATCTCAACAGTCGTTTCTTTTAAAAGCAAATTCAGATCATTTATAGCAATTGATGGTACCAACGCTGGTATATACCAGATTAAAGAAGATTATATCGTCGAAGTGAATGTGGTGAACACTGATTTAGAAGGAATAGCTTCTTGGTTTCTTCTGCCCATTAAAACATACAGAAACGATGTTTTATTGCTAGCCCAAAGGAAAGTCCAGCATGATTCACATCATACCAACATCACAGAAATTATCTCGAATAACGGTAATTTCGTGAAGCAGGAAGATATCCCTTGTGATTTCTTTAAAGATCAAAATTTGGTTGTTAATTGTTTGACCGTGAGCGGTTTTTCCGGATTTAGTAACGCGGCTAATATTTATTTAGATGGTGATGTTCAAGGGATATTAATACCGTATCAGGATTTTTCCTTGATTTTTTTGATCGAAGCGGAGCTTGAGAGAGTTGAAAGTCCTATGAGTTCAAGAAAAAGGAAACTAGAGGAATTAAAACAAAGACTTCAGGTAAGATTTTTTGTATTTTGTGCCTATAGGTTTGGGTTTTAAGTATGATAGAAATCGAGTCTATATAACTCAAAACACGCCTGTTTCGTTTTTGATGGGCCACCCTATGTCTATGTATAATAATGATTATACTTCCCAAAAATTCAATTTTTTTCCTTTCATTATAAAATTGTGAAGTTTAGGAAAAAACTAAATAGACTAAAAAAATACATTCTAAAATGAAATAGGGGTGTTCTATTAAAAAAACTCAATATCCAACTTTCACGTAGGGGATGAAAATGACTAAACACAACCTCTTCTATAACATGTCCCCCTCTGAAAAATATAGGGTTCTAAATTTTTTTTAAATTGACTGTATCTCAAAACACGCCACGCCTCTTTCGTTTTGATGAGTCACCCTGTGTATCATATTTAATAGTCTTTCAAAAAATAAATTTTTTTTTAATTATAAAATCGTGAAGTTTAGGAAAAACTTTTCCAAGGGACAATTTTTATAACAAATTTGATAGAAAATCAGATCATTTTCAAATAAAAAGGGGGTGTTCTACCAAAAAAGCCTCTGATTTCCACCCCCATTTAGGGGAAGAGAATTAGTAAACACAATCACTTCTATAACATGTCCTTCTTGAGTTTCAAGTATTTTTTATTGGAGGTAAGTGCCTCAAAATACACCTGTTTTGTTTAAGATGGGCCACCATGTATTAATTATTAATAGCCTTTCAAAAATTTTAAAAATTAAGTTTTATTCCATTATAAAATAATAAAGTTTAGGAAAAAACTTTTATAAGAGACAATTTTTATATCAAATTTAATAAGAATTCAGATTCTCAAATAAAAATAGACGTGTTCTATTAAAAAACCCTCAATATCCAACTTTCACGTAGGGGATGAAAATGACTAGATACCACCACTTTTAAAACCCCTTGAAAAGGCCCCCCTCTGAAGAAATTGACGGTTCAATTTTTTTTTTTATTCAATGTAAGTGTTTAAAAACACGCCTGTTCTATTTTTGATGGGTCAGCCTGTGTATAATAATTCCTTCAAAAATTTAAGCAATTTTTTTTTTACTTTTCATTATAAAATCGTGAAGTTCAGGAAAAAATCTTTATGAGTGACAAATTTGAATTAAATTTCATAAAAAATCAGATTTTAAAATAAAATAGGGGTGTTCTATTATAAAAACCTCAAACAGGGATGAAAATAACTGAACATAACCACTTCTAAAACATGCCCCCCTCTGAAGAAAATTGACGGTTCGAGCATTTTTCTCTTCATTAGCTACCTTCTTACAAGCCTCAAAACACACCTTTTTCGTTTTAGATGGACTCCCGAAGAAATTTAAACTTTAATTATTTTTTAAATTCTTTTACTTTTTTCTTGAAAAATCGACAAGTTTGAGAAAAATTATATAATATTTTTTTCAAATTTAACAATAAATGAGTAGGTTATCTAAATAATAAAATGAAAATAGGGGTATTCTATTTAAAAGAGAAAAACATAGGTACTTTATTTTCACCACCACTTAAGGGATGAAAATGACTTAACGTAACCACTACTGTAACATGCCCCCCTCTGAAAAAATTGAGGGTTCGAATATTTTTTTAAATTGACTGTAAGTGTCTAAAAACACGCCTGTTTCATTTTTGATGGGCCATCTGTGTATAATACACCGTGGTGTATAATAATGATTGGCCTTCCGAAAAATTCTTTTTTTTTTACTTTTCATTCTAGAATCGTGAAGATCAGGAAAAAAAAAGTTTTTAAGTAACAATTTCAAATCAAATTTAATAAAAAATCAGATTTTAAAATAAAATAGGGGTGTTCTATCGAAAAAACGTCAATAAGGGATGAAAATGACTAAAACACAACCACTTCTATAACATGTTCCCCTCTGATAAAATTGAGGGTTCTAGTTTTACCTTCCTACTTACAAGGGTCTTGAAACACACCTGTTTCTTTTTTGATACTCTACCCTGTGTATAGGGTATTTCATTGGTAAACGGACAAACGGTAACTGTAGATAGAGGACACCGATTTGGTTAAAAAAAAACATGGTTAATGGGTCTCACGTCCTTAGTGACATAAATACAGGCTGTTTTATGTTTATAGCCAATTTCTTTCGAAGGCCATTACTAACGAACCACCCTGTATAATTTTTTGAAATTTGAATAGAAAGTTTCCATTTCATTGCACAAACGGTTTACATAATAGCCGGAAGAAAAATCCAGGTCCGGACTTACAAAAAATTATTAAATATTAGTATTCATAAAACAATAAAAAATCAGATTCTTTTAAATAAAAACATGGGTCTTCTATTAGAAAATCCTCTGATTTTCACCACCACTAAGGGGATTATTTATATTTATATATTTATTATTTAAACATTTCAGAATTTTCAAAATTCGTTTTGATATTTTAAATGAGCAGAAAATTTTGAATTAAACAATATACCTTATGTAGTTCCGCATCCGATTCTACGAGTAACATTTTGAACTCGAAGTAAGATTTTGCCTTAAAACCGGTTCATAACTTTCAAAAATGTTGTGTTGGACAAGTAGCAAAAAAAAATACAAAAAGTGAATGTACATTTTTTGAAAATTACATTTCCAGACATTTACCAAAATCTATTAGATTATTTAGATTATTTTTTAAGAAAAATTGAAAATCGTAATATACCAAAATCTATTGAGTTTTGTATAGGGTTTGTTAGGGTTAATTTACTCTTTACCTCTTGCTTTATCAGATCACCAAAGCAATGTATTCAGTTACAAGTAACCCTGTATAAATAAATTCTGTTAAACAAGAGGGTAAAGTAACATTCAACTACTTGGCTGCAGTTTAAATTACTTTGAAATTAAATTTATGAATTAAAAATTCATTCAAAAAATGAAAGACAAATGCTTTTGTTGAAATTATTTTTTTGAAAAAAATTAGTAAAAAAACATTTATGACAAATACACACAACTAATTCAGCATTACCACCTAAATATTTATTCTGACAATTATTGCAATAATAAATTCTATTCAAATTAATTATTATAATATTTTAGAATCTTCTGAAAGATGAAACACAATATTATGAAAACCTAATAAAAACCGTTGAATATCCGAATAAAGACCGCATTAAGCAGATGGACATTGTAAAAAACAACACTAGTAAACAAGCGAATCGAAAAAATTCGACTGCACATGCTGGATCTCAGAGAAATGCAGATGAGAAAGGCTTTGATGTGAAGGCATTCGAAGCAAAAGTCGAAATGTTGGAAAAGGAAATATCGAAAATGGATAAAAAAATCACAGAGATACTAACACAGGAGAATAAAACAAATTTTGAAACTGTTATTGTTAAAACACCCCTGGTTGAAATTAAAGGAAGCTTAAAGGCCAATAGTGTCCAAGTTGATGGAATAGGAGAAGCAAAACCGGAATTCATTTTCAATGATCTTGTAACGTAAGTATATTTGACTTAAGTCACTTAATAACCTGATTTTTTCTTTCTTAAAATTTTAAACGATGAGGAAAATGGAGCAGTAATTATTACTCAATACTTGATTGAGAAAATATATCACCAAATCATTTTAATTGAGCTAAACGTGAGGATACCTTCTCATAAAGAAATAATATATTTTTTATTTTACATTTATAATTTCATGTGCTACTAACTATATTTTGAGCATATTCTTCTTATCTGATATTATAGTATACAGGGCTATGTAGGTAAATACTATAAAATACGAAAAGTTTGGAGGTTGAACAATTCATCTATGTAAAATTAAGAAATACAACTATAAAAAATTAAGAAAAAGCCAAATAGAGATTTTTTGAGAAGGTGAATGACTTTCAACTCACTTAAAATTTTGTTGAGTGATTTCACTTTTTAAAAATGAGTTCCCTTTCCAGATAAATATTTAAGTTTTCCGTATGCTTGGAAAATTTTAGTTTTGACAGAGTTCCATAAAATTTAAAAAGTTACTTTTATGCCTTGCTTATCATAGAGTAGGTTGTAATAATTGCAGGCTGAGCTGCATTTCTTAAAAGAGCTTATTGTCTAAATCTTTTTTTTTAGGAGAGATTCCAATAGAAAAATCGAAGGTCTTAAAACATTCACTAATCTGCTTGTTCAAGATTTAAACTTTAAAGAACTGAATGGAATAAACGCAGAAGAAATTATTTTCAAAAATACAAACTCTTCATCCCAAATTAATGGAAATATTACTTTCAAGGATAATTTATTGATTAGAAAAGATATGGAGATATCTTCTGGAAAAATAAACGATTTTGACTTGGAAGATATGGTTTATATAACAAAAACAGTCAATGGTATGGGCCTTAGTTATAGAAATATTATTTTTTAACTTCCTTGAATTTATATTCATTTAAGAATTTCCAAGGTTTTTTTTTTGTTTAAAACAGTTAAATTTTTTATCAATTTTTTCATCTCGTAATTGTAACGGAGAGGACCCCGGCCCGTTGGTCTGTGGCGAAAAGCCACCGTGTGATCGTCTAGTTTCCCTGGGTTTCCCTAATAGGACCGCTGTGTTTTCCTACGTTGTGTTTACTGTTGTCATTATACCGTAGTCACCCATGCTCTTTGATTGAGGTATGCCAGGATTACTATGGCCGAAACGGATGCGCAAAAGAACCTACTATGACTCATTGTGTCTCGGTTGATTGGGATTTCTTTCGGAAAAGCGGGGGAAATCGACTGAGACTTGTTAACTGTGGACTTCCTGTCAGGGAGTTTAAAAGCGAGTGATGACCGAGAGAGTTCGTTTGCAAGAGCGTAAAATGGTGAAAGGCGAGATGGGCTGTGATTTTGCATAGAGAGTACAAAAAAGTGGAAAGCGAAGATAGATATATTTCATATATCTTTCACACTTCTATCTATTTCAGAGACCACTCTTTTGCACACCTGTGCTTTCTTATTATTTCGTTTTGCTTTTGTTTTGGTTTACAGACGACCCGGTATATTGCGGAAATGTCTGTCTTGTCTTGGATGTCGAGAGCAGTGTTGCCATGTTTGTTTGATTTCTTATCTTTTATAAAATCGTTCCTTACGATTCTCCTTTATTTAATGATTTTATTTTCACAGTTGATTTACCTGGGAGAGTGAATTATTTCACCTCCGTTTTATTTAATTTATGACCTGGGTGATACTGTATTTAGTTATCACTTTGTATACCTTGTTGTTATTTGTCTTGTTCTACCTTTTATTGCACCCGTCGATGCTGCCTCGTCAGGCGACCTTTATGTCACATATATTACCTTGCCCTTAGGCATTTGTCACTGTTATACCTGATGATTTACCTTACTCGTCATTCGAGTGCTTTTCTGATTGAAACCTTAATCAACTGTATTATCGTAGATTTTTCTACACACCTTAATTTATTACCCAGAGCATGTTGGCTCCGTTCTTTCTCGAAGATCTTTGTTCCTCAACGTGATTATTAGCTGACCATACTACAGACCATACTTTAATTACCTTACCTAGTTCTTGCATTATTTGCTTTTTCGATTTGGGCTGATTTAATGAGGGCAATGGAAATAATTTCGTTATCATCCTACCTAGGTGCGATTCATTTCATAATATACAAAATTTTCAAAATTCGTGACAAAGTAAATTATTTTTCTACACATTGTACTTTAAACAACGGCGAAGGGCATGTACGAATCTCGTCAAGACGAAACGTTTTTTGATCAAATATATTTATGGATTTAGACCCTCGTTGCTGAAATATAGCGACCTACTGCCGGTTTACGTTTTTTTTTTTTTTTTGGCTCTAGGTCCGGAATTTTAAGTTCCATTCGCTTGAACGCAATCTAGTTCTGGAAACTTCGTATCTTCAGTTACAACTTTTATATCTGTTGTAACACGATCAATTCTTTGGATGCCGTTATTTTGGATCCAATGGAGATAAAAACTGGACTTCAATATAATTATGAAAATTATAACTGAAGATAAGGAGTTTTAGAAACTTCTTAAGTTTCGTTCAGTGAAAACTTAAAAATGCCGGAGCGTAACGGAGTCAAAGAACAAAAAATCGGTAGCTCGACTATACAGGGTGTTTGGTAACTGTACAGCTAAAATAGAACGTCATGTAGAAAATCGTATTTTACACACAAAAGATAGGATAACTTTTTTCAAGATAAGGCCACGTTTGAGAAATATTTCAAAAAAATGTAAAAGTAAGGCTGCTGAGAATTTTTTTTTAGTAACTTGACGGTCAAAATCGAGTGTCATGTATAAAATCACCTTTTAAGAATAAAATGGAGAATGATTTTTTTCAAAATCAAGCCTTGTTTAGAAAATATTTCAAAAAATGTAAAACTAAGGCTGTTGTGAAAATTATTATTTTTTGTAACTGGAAGGCCAAAATCAAGTGTCATGTATAAAATCGTATTTTAAGCATAGAAGAGACAACCATTTTTTTGAAAATCAGACCTCGTTTAGGAAATATTTCAAAAAATGTAAAACAAAAGCTGCTGTAGAAATGAGATTTTTTAGTGACTGGACGACCAAAATCGAATGTCATGTATAAAATCATCTTTTAAGAATAAAATGGAGAATGATTTTTTTCAAAATCAAGCCTTGTTTAGAAAATATTTCAAAAAATGTAAAATTAAGACTGTTGTGAAAATTATTATTTTTTGTAACTGGAAGGCCAAAATCAAGTGTCATGTATAAAATCGTATTTTAAGCATAGAAGAGACAACCATTTTTTTGAAAATCAGACCTCGTTTAGGAAATATTTCAAAAAATGTAAAACAAAAGCTGCTGTAGAAATGAGATTTTTTAGTGACTGGACGACCAAAATCGAATGTCATGTATAAAATCATCTTTTAAGAATAAAATGGAGAATGATTTTTTTCAAAATCAAGCCTTGTTTAGAAAATATTTCAAAAAATGTAAAACTAAGGCTGTTGTGAAAATTATTATTTTTTGTAACTGGAAGGCCAAAATCAAGTGTCATGTATAAAATCGTATTTTAAGCATAAAAGAGACAACCATTTTTTTGAAAATCAGACCTCCTTTAGGAAATATTTCAAAAAATGTAAAACAAAAGCTGCTGTAGAAATGAGATTTTTTAGTGACTGGACGACCAAAATCGAATGTCATGTATAAAATCGTATTTTAAGCATAAAAAAGAGAATAACTTTTTTCAAGATCAAGCTTCATTTAGGAAAATCTCAAAATAATGCCATAAAAAATAATGTTTTATCCAATATTGTTCAGTAACAACAATTTTGGAAATATTTCCTAAAAGATATCTGATCTTGAAAAACGTTATCCTCTCTTTTATGTTTAAAATGTGATTTCATACATGACGCTCGATTTTGGCTGTCAAGTTATCAAACACCGCCAGTATTCCAGTAATGAGGTCCAAAACCAAAAACGTTAAAAATAAAGAAAAATCTTTTCGTCTTGAGGAGATCTACTTACATGCCCTTTACCGTTCTCTAAATCGAGTAAGTATAAGATAAATTTGTTATTATAGAATTTATATTTAGAAAAATTAAAGTTTTTAGAAAATCATAGATACTATTATAGTAAGTAAAACTGGTTCATTAAAAAAAAATCACGTTAGTTTCAGAGCCGCTGAATTTCGAACATGTTAAAGCGACAGAAGGAGTAAACATTCAAATAATCAACGGCATAAACATTATCCCAGAAAAGTTATTTGATAATCTCCCGGATGATGTTGAAAAGGATGATTTTTACATACCTGGGAATATGACAGTTAAAACCATCAATGGAGAAGACTTTACAGAATTCATAAGGAAGATATGCATGACCAACGTTATCACTTACATACCAAAGTCTACAAAAATCGATGGGGTAAGAATTATTTAAGCCATTTTAAATGATCAGAGCGACTAACCGTCACTTGCGCCTGTTGGGGAAAAGTTAATTCTACTCTGACGTTCCTTGTTCATTACTTTCACTCATTCTTTGTCAAGAAAATGAGATTTTTTTTTACTTTGTGCAGATCTCTTGACTACCCCATGTCTTGGAGTTAAACTGACTATGTTTATAATTATCAGAACTTTCAGTACAGTTTCATTGTTGATATTCATCGCAAAAGAGAAAACGTATCTACTAGAGCGACGATTTTGAAAATTATACCTCAATAAATATTTTTTTATTTTTTAGCGCATAGAAGTGTCCAACAGTAGCAGTACTAAGGTCCTCAACGGAGTAAATTATCCATCGAGATATGTTTTTAATGAAGGTGTTCTAACCCAAAACGTTACAGGTTCGTAACGACTTAAGTTGATTCCACAACAATTATTTTATATAAAAAATAGTTTCAGGAGTTAAGTCTTTTCTTGGAAACACTACTATTGAAGAATTATCAAGCGAAGGATTGATCGACGGAGTGGATAGTAAATCTGGGATAGTAACTTTGAGCGATACTCAAAGTATCTCGGGAAAAGTAACATTTGAAAATTTGGAAATAACTGAAAACTTCAATGTAAGTCGTGACTATTACATATTCTTTCTTTCATCCTTATTGGCCGACTTGCAAAATGGCGGGTATACGGGTATCCAATCAAAAAATGGACACTCTAAGAATTTATCCTTTTTTTTACCTTCATTACTTCTATAATAATATTTTTAGGTCACTGGTGATATTATTTGTGCTGGTATGTCAAGTTGTATTGATAATCCGCTTTTAACAGAAACAAATGTTACTAACGCGCCAGTTTATTTTAAATCACTAGAAGTTGAAGGAAATGTTAAAGTTCTTAACAATTTTAATGAAATCAATGCGGAAACTAGGCTTCAGGATATTATTTATAAGGTAAACTTCTTATATATTTTTTTAATTAAATTTTCCAGCCTCATGAAGCCAAGGGATAAGAAGTGTTTTTTGCCCCTTTTTTTTCAATAATTATTCTATTACAAGGTAAACACGAGGAGCATTTACATTTTGGATGAAATGGTACTCTGAGGTTACCGTGGTGAAGCGGAGGAGTAGTTCACCACTATGAGGCATTTACATTTAAACAAACAAAAAAAATCGACCACTGTCGATTTTCCGATTTCTCACTGTCGAAACTTCTCTTCTCATGAAATGGAAAATTTTGCTCAGTTGTAATTTATATTTCTGAACCGTTCAGAATGGTCCGTTGGAGCGAAAGGTATATTACCTAAATGGCAACTCTTTGTGAGATGAACGACTCCTCCCACACCCCGCCACTTCCTCCCAATAATTTTTTTTCAGTAAACTTCCGCGGCAAAAAATCTAAACTTTTAGTAATAGTAGATGTGGTGAAGACCAGATATTCAGAGAAAAAATTACACCCCTCAATTTTTAGGATGAAGAAACTGCAACGATAACTGGGGTGAAACAATTCGTTGAAGGTTTGACCATAAAGGGACCTTTGGAGGTAACAACAGCTTCCATAAATAATGTACCAATTAATTCGATCGTAACAAAAGACACAGATCAAGTATTGAAAATCGGTAGTTTAGAGGGAGTCGTCGATTTCGAAAATGTAAATTTGCGTGGTCTTTATGGAGGCCACAATATCACCAAACTCAACCAAGAGACTATGAAAACGACAGGAGAACAATACATTTCAGCAACTTTAATTTTCGACGATGATCTCGACGTAAACGAATTGAAAATCAACAAAGGAATTAATGGCAGAAGCTCAGATGAGTATCTGTTTGCCAATGAAACAATCGATTTATCTTCCATTTCTTTTGAAAATCTCCAGTCTGATAATTTATTCATTGGAGGCGATTTTAATGGAAATATCACTGATTTCGATATCTTGTCTTTTAATCAAAATCGAATGAGTTATGGAAAATCTCAAGAAATTTTAGGAATTGTGACCGATAATTGCACGATCAATAATGTAAAAATGGATAAAATAAATAACGTGAGCTTTCATGAAATAATTCTAGACGACGCTTCACTTAAATCAATTATAGAAGATATCAAAAAAGGAAAAATAAAAATTGAAAGTAAGATTTTCAGAATATTTCATCCCTTATTTCACCCCATCTATTTATATTTCAGATTTATTTGTTACTGGAGATTTAGACGTACAATGGATCGATGGTAATGATGCGAGAAAAATTATCCTAGATACTCGAAAATATGTTGAAAATATTCCTGAAGAATTATTTATAACGGTAGGTATTACTATTATTATTAATGCTCGAGTAATCATGAAAAAAATATCAAAAAATTTTTTGTAGGGTAACGCCACATTTGAAAACATCGAAATCAAAAAACTCTCAGATGCAGACTTTCATAAATTCTCGGAGTCTCTAGTTTATAAAAATGACACCAATATCAAATTAAGAGGTAATAAATCTTTCAATGGACTATACGTAAGAGATGTCATAGGAACCAAAAAGTTGAACCATGTGCCGCTTGAAGATTTCCTGAGAAAACAAACAGAGCAGGACGTTGATGGTCCATTGATAATAAAAGGAGACGTTGTGTTTGAATCGAATGTTACTGTGGGGGAAATTAATGGAATACCATTTGAGAATATTTTGGATAGTTTTGGTGTCAAAAATGAAGTTTATCACGTCAAACGTAAGTTAGAAAAATTTTATATCTACTAAATTCCCGCCATAAAAAATGTTGAAAACGGATCCTTGAAATTTTTTCAAGTATTTTTTGCCAAAATAATAATTAAAACACAATTCCTAATTATTTTTCGAGGGAGGGTCTTTGTCTTTTATGAATCCCAATCGTCTTGAAAGCATCCTTGTGGGGTACTACTAATGGGAGATAGGAGACCTAGCGGAGAGACCTCCCCATTATATCCCTCACACATCGTGTGAACACATACCAATTTTTATCGTCTTCTGTAATCAGTCGCACTATCCTTTCAGTTGATATTGTAACGACGATGACCCGGGTCACAAGGTCTCGTGCAAAAAGCCACGGTGATCGTCTAGTTTGCCTAATTTCTCTTAATAGGACCGCTGTGTTTTCCTACGTTGTGTTTACCGTTGTCACCCCTGCTCTTTGATTGAGGTATGCCAGGATTACTATGGCCGAAACGGATGTGCAAAGAAACCTACTATGACTCATGGTATCTCGGTTGATGGGATTTCTTTCGGAAAAGCGGGGAAATTTTCTGAGACTTGTTGTTAACTGTTGGAGTCCTGTCAGATGTCTAAAAGCGAGTGATGAGCGAGCGAATTCGTTTGCAAGGGCGTAAAATGGTGAAGGGCGAGGGAGGCTGTGATTTTGCATAGAGAGTACAAAAAAATGGAAAGCGAAGAGAGATCCCTTTCATGCATGTTTCAAACTCCAATCCATTTCGGATTCCACTCTTTTGCACACCTGTGCTTTCTTTTTGTTTTTGTTTCGTTTACAGACTACCCGGTATATGCGGGAATGTCTTATTATTTCGTTTCGCTTTTATTTCGGTTACAGACTATCCGGTATATGCGGAAATGTCTGTGTGATTCACCTATTCAACGATTTTCCTTGCCTAATTTCCTTTTTCTAGATTCTTTGATCTCACTTCAAGCAACGGCTTGAATTAATTAAAGAAGACAACCACTTTGGGTTTCAGACGATCCGGGATAATGCGGAAATGTCTGAATGATTTACCTATTCGATGATTATTGAATTCTCATTTTGTATTTTAATGAGCTGTACTCGTTGACTCGCTCTACCTTTCGTTTGGGAATTTTTATGAGCGTTTATTGTTGTGGGCTTTAACCTGATACACAGGCACACTCCACCCTACTTTTATGACCACTTGTTGGTTAGTCGAGTTTCTAGCTTGGCCTGAATGTCGAGAGCAGTGTTGCCATGTTTGTTTGAATTGCTACCTCCTCTTTAAACATTATACGAATTTCTTTCCAATTGCTTTTCTCAATTGTGAAAGCGGTTTTCCTGAATTAACGTCATACTCATGATAGTTGTTTTAACTCATTTTGTTTATTTGTTGTGTTGTCGTTTTGCCTCACTGGGCTACCTTTATTTGGCCACTTTTGGACCGTCAATGCCTATTTGCCCTGCGGCTACCTTTTTGTGTTCTACCTGGCCTCGTAAGGCGATGAGTCAATATACCTTATCATTTCGAATACGACGTTCTCTGCAATTCGCAGTTTGGTTTTGCTATTTTAAATGTGATGACCAACTGACCAAACTAGGCCGCTATTCTAAGATTATTCCGCAGGCTTGCCTGGGTAATAATTGAATGCTGGAATTTTTACGAATACCTATTCTGGAGCCGGCGTGTTTACGGATATCGAGACCAACCATCGATTCCACCGTGGTCCAAGGTTTTATCCCTAACACCTGTGTAGAAAGCAGATAACTCAGTCCAGACTGGCAATAACATTCTATAGCAATTTTCTGCGGAGTTTGTTTTTAAATTTTGATTGGAGTTGACATTCGTATGATGTGCTAAATGAGTCTTGTGTTTGTTTGATTTTGAATGGCTTTCCACATACTCGAGACTAATTTGTTTTTGGTTGCTTTGAATTCCTATTTTCTGATTTGTGATTTATAATCCGAGTTTTATTTCGATTATTGGATTTCCTGATATGTGAGGGTGGTTATTACACCTGACAACCTTGCTTTGGTTTGCGTTACTCTATCCTACTCTGAGGGTGCTTTTGCCCTGTTGCGCTCTACGATTTTCCACTTTAAAGAGTCATACTCTTTACTGGTCCAACGAAGGTCTTCACCTGGACATCGAGGTGAATGCCTCCTCCAGCGCGTGATAATCGAGCACCTATCACGAATCCTAATCGGTTGTTGCAATGGAATTTGTATTTCCTGATAATAATTGCGAAGTCGCAGATGCTACAATTGACAACGCTGCCTTGTTCTATCTAGACCTGTGCTAACCGGGGGTGCTCCGCTATGTGATCTTCATTTATGGTGTCATATAATGGCGAGGAAGTCCTTTCACTTTCTAACATCGTATTTAAAGGGAGAGCAGATGCCGACCTACTATTTGTACTAAAGAAACTCGAACTTCTTTACAAATCGGATTGCTTGTGTTTATCTTCGTGGTCAATTCCCTAATTGAATCATTTCTGATAATGGGTTGTTTTATTTTCCTCCTATCTTTATCTCCTGCACCGCGAATTTGTAATTTATTTGTTGTTGAGGAATTGCTTCCTGTCGGAGTCTTTCTATTTATTGACGTAATTGCGTAGGTACCTACTACCTATTGTGCCGCCTAATACCTAACTGATCATTTTACTCGAATCAAAATGGGATCTGCGCTCATGGATTGGGCGAATCTGTTTAATTATTTATCGATGTGGATTTTGTTGTGAAGAGAGTTTGCCAACTGCGAAGTTTGAGTTGTTTAGAGGAGAGATGCAAATTTATATGGGTAAAGTTTAGATAAGAATTGGGCGACCGAGAGTTCGCTAAACGCCTTCTCGTCGGGTTTACGTCCAAAGGGTTTGGTTTAGATAAGGATTGGGCAACCGAGAGTTCGCTATACGCCTTCTCGTCGGGTTTATGTCCAAATGGTTTGGTTTAGATAAGGATTGGGCGACCGAGAGTTCGCTAAGACGCCTTCTCGTCGGGTTTACGTCCAAAGGGTTATGAAGTCAGACTTGACCTGCTCGAAAGCTGATATCATCTGCCTGGAGCTCCGGTAGGACGTCTGTTTTTATAGAAGCAGTCGCCCGCTTTCTAAACACCACGCAACAATGCACCTTATTGACACTGCCTCATGTCGTGATTTGTTTTTTGTCGTATTTCCCTAATTACGAGACTTAGCGATTTGACCTCGCGGCTACCTTACTGAATTGTCCTAAACCTGAACTACCTAAATTTTCCTTCAAATCGGCCGACGCGTTCTGCACCTTTCCATTGTTTCTATCTATTATAATTACACCGGCTTAACTTTCATTTCGCGTTTTCCCCTGCTTGCTTTTCCAGGACCGCAGTGAATTTTCGGCTATTGCAGTTTATTAATTCGCCCTATGGATTGGTGAACTTTTCATTATCGTAGGTGGGATACCCAACGAGTTTCTATTGTCTTTGCAATCGGTTATTATTTTGATTCCAGATTCCACAAAATCTTACGTCCGGCGGTCTGTTTCTAGGTCTTTTCTTTCAACATGCGGGTCGAGGCGCTTTTATTAACACATCTGGCAATGGTTTGTTTACCCTTGCGGTGGCCGCTCTCTCGGATGTTTGTTAAAAGTGCTGAAACTCCACTAGCTAGAGTGCTTCTATTTTTCTGAATATTTAATGTGCTGGCAGGGATCGTTTACTTGATGTAACGGCGCGTAGCTGTATTTAATTTCCTAACAATTTTACCTTTTTGTATTCACGTACCTATATTCTCGCACTGTTTGCTTTTTCGATTTGGGCTGATTTAATGAGGGCGATGGAAATAATTTCCTTATCATCCTACCTAGGTGCGATTCATTTCAGTATCTCTTCCCCAATATCTCTCCTTGCATTTTCCATTTCTTCAGCCCATCTTTCCCATATGAGAACGAATGCTCAGAGGGATCTCCTTGATCTACTTGAAAAGAATATGCCCACCCATTCCTTCCAAGTAGGTGCCCAAACACCCGCATACTGGCCACATACCAATTTTTCTCGTCTTCTGTAATCAGTCGCACTATGCTCTTAGTTGTTATAGTTGTTCTCTTTTCCCAATTTCTCTTCTTGCATTTTCCATTTCTTCAGCCCGTCTTTCGCATATAAGAACGTATGCTCAGTGGTCTTCCTGATCTCAATGCCAGAACATGTCCGTTTCTACTTTAAAAGAACAGGCTCTACCTATTCGTTTCAACCCTGTCCCGAAATAAACTGCGCATGGTAAAATAATCCAAGATAACTACCGAACCTCATATTACACAGAAATCTATTCTGGGTATAAAGGTCCAAATTCAGAACTATCTTAGTTGTATTTTTTTTAGCGGTTTTGACATATTATATCAATTGCCAACTTATCTGGGTCACTTAGGGCTTTCTTCTATTTTTTATACTTTAGGCGTGTGATCCCCTGTTCGAATCTTAATCTCATCTTCCATAAGTAACATCCCGCTATCACCTGCAGCGCCTCATTAGATACTGTCCTCTAATAACGATGTAATTCCCATTAGCTTGTGTATTTGGATTCTCCTCAAGATCTTTCTATATTTAGAGTTCGCTGTTACCCCATGACTCATTAAAGCTCCATACAATACTATATGAATTTGACTACATTTTTCATTGCCATTCGTTTATAGGATTTAATCCTCCCATTCTAGGCATAATACAGCTCAGAGTTGTCCAAGCCCTAATCACATTGCCTGTTATGATCTTAACATGATGTATCCCGGATTTAGGTTTAGCAGGACTTCGAATTAGGTACTTTAGATTTTTCTCTGTCTCAATCTCTCTACCCTCTGCTCAGAAAACCATGATTTTATGTTTTAAGGGCAGCTAAATAAAGCTTCTTCCCTTCTATCCATGCAGACACTCTCCTAAAGGCGTCGTTTCCTCTTTTCTCCTTTCTGGAGTTATTGAAGATACCACCATCCCTAGGCTTGCGTAGGCTAAAATTTTAACACCATTTGTCATTTATAGAACAAATGTTTGACAGGGTGTGTTCATGTTCATTGATAGATCCCCAAGAAACTCCCGCAAATATATTTGTTTCCACACACTTGTTTCTGAGATTCAGTGACATCTGCATTTCTACCGCTGCTATCTCTATTTCTTCTCACGAAGCACTGTTAAACGTTCTTCTCACATCTAAGCCTATATATGAGGGCGCATATTCCAGTTTTGTCTCCCACCCCTTTGACCGTGCATGTTTTTGGCGATTGTTACGAGCTCTAGAATCGCGTTTGTTGTAAACCTTCCCTCCCGTATATGTCTCGGATATTCCTCCTTTCTTGGCGATCTCTTCGTCTATTCCGTTCAGCATCGCTCTCAGCAATAGCTTACCGCATATGTCAAGAAGACATATCGACCTGTAGGAGGAGGGGTTTCTAGGTCTTACTCTTCCTTTCAGAGTATGGATAGCCTCATTGTGTCCAGCAACTTGGGAATTTTCCCCCGAACCCAAAAATACCCCAGCCGAACAACTCGAATAGCGGGCGTATGTGTTTTCAAGGGGACTGTTCCCGAACGCCTTTTTTTGTTTCATTCTCAAGTGCGCTCAAGTGTCCCAAAAATGGGGAAATATGGCTCAAGAATGGAAAAACATGATCCAAGAAGGGTTTCTGTGGAATATTTCGAAACTGTTGCGGATTTACTTCGAAAAGGAATCAGAAAAACGTTGACCACCTGTCTGTCTTGCATATTTTTGCTAGAAATGAAAAACAACTCACCCATTTTTGAGATACTATTTAGAAATTTTAGGGGGAAGTTTAAGGGGGTTGAAATTGATTTTTTTTAAGTCGTTATTAATTAGCTGTGGTTATAACGAGTAAAGACTTTTTTTGACGAAATAGTGTCAGTGTGATAGAGCATGTATTATTGTGTTCTATAGTAATGGAAAATGAGAAAGGACGGGAAAATGAAAATTCCCGTTTTGTGCCAAAACCATAAGAGAAAAATTGGTAGGCCAGAAATTTTTTTACACAGAGTTTTTGATGACCTGTCGCATGCAGCTTTTCCAGATTGGCATTGGTTTTTGAGATATTCAAAAAAAAATTTTTTTATCATATTGTCACATTTTGGACCATTAGGCCGCAGTTACGAAGAACAAAACATTTGGAGGGAGCGACCTTAATAACAGATACTCCCCTATGTCCTATGTTGGTCTTTCAGCGAGGTTCTTTTTTAGTCTCGATGGTTACACCCGTTGAAAATTATTATTTTTTCAGATGACATGATTTATCTCACGACTCCGAATATCACCAACCTTCACGTAAATGGAGCAATTAATGGAGAAATCATGGATGAAATACTGAATGATGTCGTGAACAAGGACGAGAAAATAACTATGAAGAATAAAATAACATTTAAAGACAATGTAATACAGAAAACAAAAATTTATTTTATAAACTAATAATTTCCATTTTCAGGTAATAATCAGATCTAATTTAGAAATTAAGGAAAATGTTAATAAAATCAATTTATCAAAAAAACTATCTCAAATTGTCTACAATGACAGAGACGCAATTATTAGTGGTCCAATAATATTCACCGATCCTGTATATGTCTTTAAGAACATCTCGGTTAATTCTGATGTTGAATCAAAAAATATTTTTGGTTGTGATCTTGAAGAGTGGAAAAAATCTGCTGTCTTTACCAATCGAGGAATGCTTCACGGTAGGTATACTTTACAGTTTTTTTCTTATAAATAAACTAAATTTAAATAAACTACCAGGAAATTACACATTCAACAATGTAGAAGTGCACGAAGGAATAACAACTGACTTTATAAAAGATCTAAACATGAGCTCAATAATTCCTCTGAAAAGTGACCAATATATTACAAGACTTAACGTAGAAAATTTGATCGCCTTCAGAAACATTTCAGTAGGAAATCTCGTCAATGGTTTGAATTTAAAGCAGGAAGTAGAAAATACAATCATGGTAACTTATTAAGCTACCTACCAATTAAAAAATACCCATGCAATCTTTTTTAGGCCAATAAAGATCAAGAAATTTCAATGAAAACTATCTTCAATCGGAACGTTCTCATCAATAACGATTTGGAGATTGACAATCTCGTTAATAAAATCAATTTGTCATCAGTAGTGACAACAAATACAGATCAAAATCTAACCGCAGATTATCTTTTCAATGGTAAGACCCACTGCGCTTCCAATATTACGGTTCATGGTCTTGTCAATGGTATTAACATGACGGATTGGGCTTCTAAAATGGTCAAAGTTTTTTCACAAGAAGTGCAGACGATCAATGACGATTGGGATGTGGAAGGAAATATTACTTTTGATTATTATTGTACTGGAAATGGATCTATAAACGATTTTAGGTTGAGTGAGATTGCTGAACATGTAGAAAATCGAAGAGAACATACAGTTGAAATGGAGACAGCTCTTATGGTTGGTAATTGTTATAATATACAAAAAAGTACTTATCTATTAACGGTAATTTAGGAAAGTAAAATAAAATGGTGAAGAATTAATTTATATACAGGGTGTCCCACGACCTGACTGCCATAGCTTAAGGGTAGGTGTAGTTTTTCAAGGCGATTCAGAATCTGGTTTTGAAATTTTCCTGAGGCCCTTCGTTTCGATTATACAGGGTGATTTGTGCAATTTGCCGAAATCTTTGATGAGCGATATCTTTTGAACGAATTGATCGAATTTAACGAAATTTGGTAGATATGCTCTACTAATGACACTTAATACCTCGCATTTTTCGCCGATTCGAAAACTGCAGGGCCGTACTAATTTTTTTTGATATCTTTCGGCTTTGTCGAAAAGTTCACCCTGTATGCATTTTATTCAAAGTTTGGTGTCATTTTCTAAAACTACGTGAAAAATGCTACAATTATGGTAGAAAAATACTTGGCAACATTAAACTGAATCGAGAAGAAAATTCAGTTTTTTAGTTTTTCTTTCGGAATTTCAGTTCATGTGTTGTTAATAATTTAAGAAAAATCAAGTGTGGTTTTTTAAAATTTGCGTATTTTGTAGTTATTTCAAATAAATTTACTTTATCTACAGATTTAGCCAAGATTGGGGACCCTTCTACAGATTGTTTCGAGCTAAAAAAAAATTTAAATGGTTTTTAGATTAATTTCAAGGTCAAGGAAATGTGTTGAGTTTGATGGTGGTCTCCTTGACCATTACCTGCACTGAATTGTAGTTTTTCTTCCCAACATTTGTGTTGATATTTTTCTTCCTGTTTCGTTTATGTGGATACTTATTTGTCTATGTGGTAATGTGTTAAATTGTGCTATTTATTTTGCTGTTAAAACTTATTCTTAGCTCGAAACAATCTGTAGAAGGGTCCCCAATCTTGGCTAAATCTGTAGATAAAGTAAATTTATTTAAAATAACTACAAAATACGCAAGTTTTAAAAAACCACATTTGATTTTTCTTAAATTATTAACAACACATGAACTGAAATTCCGAAAGAAAAACTAAAAAACTGAATTTTCTTCTCGATTCAGTTTAATGATGCCAAGTATTTTTGTACCACAATTGTAACATTTTTCACGTAGTTTTAGAAAATGGCACCAAACTTTGAATAAAATGCATACAGGGTGAACTTTTCGACAAAACCGAAAGATATCAATATAATAAGTACGGCCCTGCAGTTTTCAAATCGGCGAAAAATGCGAGGTATTAAGTGACATTAGTAGAGCATATCTACCAAATTTCGTTAAATTCGATCAATTCGTTCAAAAGATATCGCTCATCAAAGATTTCGGCAAATTGCACAAATCACCCTGTATACTCGAAACGAAGGGCCTCAGGAAAATTTCAAAACCAGATCCTGAATCGCCTTGAAAAACTACACGTACCCTTAAGCTATGGCAGTCAGGTCGTGGGACAGCCTGTATACAAAAAAAAATAAAAATAAAAAAATATAACGTTAGCAACACTTGTTGCTTGAAGGTGTATAAAGTAGTTTCTTAATAAAATTGAAATAAATATTTCATTTCAGGATAATCATGTAAAAATTTGTAAAGACTTGAAGAATATACACAACGTCATCGATAATCAGATGTACAAATTCAAATATTTTGAAAACGATAAAATTTTAATTTTCCAAAACCCCCTGGAACAAGTATATCCTTTCAAGGTAAATAAAAACTGTTATATTAAAAAAAAATTACACATTTTCATACATTGAAAAATAATTATTGTTCTAGCATGAAGATAAGGGTTATATTTTGATCAAAGAAGAAGATGAATGTGAAAGCCATTTGGTAACCTACAACGGAACACTTGGATTAGTATCAAGTTTCAATTTTGGAAGTATTTCCAATGTTATATCTACCAGTGATACTCATGGTAATCTTTTTATTATTACCACCACCACCACCACCACCAGTAATAATACAGGACGTTGTAATGTTACTAACACTAATGTATGGAAACTTGTTGGGGATTCTCAGAATATAACTTTTGAGGTGAGTTTTGAAGATATAATTGGTTTCGTTGATTCAATAGGTGAAATGAAGAAATTTTAAAGTTTCTTCCAAACTGAAAAGCCTGCAAAACTATGATCAAGCTTTTAATAAATAATCTTCTTTTCTGTGTACTAACCTCGTTGGATTGTGATTTCTGAGGTTTATGTATCGATTTCAGTGAAACTACCTACCTAAATAAATTTAAAAAATTCAAAAATGCTCTTTTTTTAATGGGAAAAAATACTTTTCAAATGATCTCCCTTCCATATTTCAAATTATAGACTCCAGGATTGCCGGGGGTAGAGAGTGGCAGTTATCGTAAATTTCGAAATTTTCCCCCTTTAAATATGTATAAAATATATATTTCTTTAATAATTATTTTTCTTCTATCCGATATTAATAACAAAGGTTATTTCAGCATTTGAAGAATCTTCAAAAGCAGGAACTTCTTCAATCTTCCATAATTCCAGGAACGTTTTATGGTGCAAATAAACGAGGAATCACAGAATTTAGAATCATTTCACTGAACGAGTCATTCGTCAAAGAATACCGTCATTGGGATTATTACGATGGTAAGATTTACTTAGATACTTATAATGTGAATAAACCAAAACTACTGGATCATGTTTGTTTTCAATGTTTAAAAATAATCTATTTTATCAAATTTACTGTTTTACTTTTGCTTATACTTTACCAACATTTCTATTTTGCATACAATACATAGAAAAAAATTCAAGAGTTAAAATAATATATTGTAACGACACTACCCCAGGCCTCATCGTCTGTCGCGATTATCCATTGTGATCGTCTATTTACCTCTGGGTTTCCCCTAATAGGACCGCTGTGTTTTTTTTCGTTGTGTTTACCGTTGTTACCCCTGCTCGTTGATTGAGGTATGCCAGGATTAGTATGGCCGAAACGGATGCGCAAAAGAACCTACTATGACTCATTGTATCTCGGTTGATTGGGATTTCTTTCGGAAAAGCGGTGAAATAAACTGAGACTTGTTGTTAACTGTGGGCTTCCTGTCAGATGTCTAAAAACGAATGATGAGCGAGAGAATTCGTTATCAAGAGCGTAAAATGGTGAAGGGCGAGAGAGGCTGTGATTTTGCATAGAGAAAACAAAACAATGGAAAGCGAATAATGAATCCCTTTCATGCATTTTTCAAACTCCAATCCATTTCGGATTCCACTCTTTTGCACACCTGTGCTTTCTTATTATTTCGTTTTGCTTTTGTTTCATTTCTTTGATTTCATTTCAAGCATCAGCTCGAATTAATTAAAGAATACAACCACTTTGGTTACAGACTATCCGGGATTTGGCGGAAATGTCTGTCTGATTACTTATTCAATGATTTTCTTTGCCTAATTTTTTTTCTAGTTTCTTTGATTTTATTTCTTTGATTTCTTTGCAAAATAGATTTTGCTTGCATTATTTTAGAGTTCTGACTCGAGGGTGGTTTGGCGTGTCTTCACGATGATTTATATTTTGTTTCATCAATTATAACCTCGTTCCTTCCGATTCTCTTTCTTTATATTTATTTCACAATTGATCTACCTGGGAGAGTGAATATGTTCCACCTCCGTTTTATTTAATTCATGACCTAAGTGATACTGTATTTAGTTATCACTTTGTATACCTTGTTGTTATTTGTCTTGTTCTACCTTTTATTGCACCCGTCGATGCTGCCTCGTCAGGCGACCTTTATGTCACATATGCTTACCTTGCCCTTAGGCATTTGTCACTGTTATACCTTTTATTGCACCTGTCGATGCTGCCCCGTAAGGCGACTTTTATGTCACATATTATATTACCTTGCCCTTAGGCATTTGTCACTGTTATACCTGGTGATTTACCTTACTCGTCATTCGAGTGATTTTCAGATTGAAACCTTAATCAACTGTATAATTGTAGATTTTACTACACACCTTAATTAATTACCCAGAGCATGTTGACTCCGTTCTTTCTCTCAAAAATCTTTGTTCCTTAACGTGATTATTAGCTGACCATACTACAGACCACGACTCTTTAACCATTAATCTAGTTAATGATCGAAAATGCTGAACTTTTGTTTCTCATTCGTGTTTAGGCTTGTTTACAGACAAATTACTTAATCTTTTGTATCGGTACCAGCCACCGGTCCGCCAGTAACATGAGTACGTCGGCCTATCACCCCAAAGAGCGTAGATAGTATGATGAGAAACATAATAATAGCGTTTGTCACATAAGATTCAGGTGTGTATAAAATCGGGTTAGAAGAGCTTCGGAAAAACGACCTTATAATGAGCAATTTGGTTTTTGAAATCTAAATTGGCTTACCCACTCTCGAGGTCAGTCTAATTTTGGTGACTTTGATTCTCTATTCGCTGATTTGCCTATCCTACACTGCGGGTATTTCATTTCCGAATTATAAATTATTTGTTGTTGAGGAATTGATTCCTGCCGCGGATTCTTTATTGGTTAACGTGATTGAGTAGGTACCTACTAGGTATTTGCTGCTGATGCCGCCTAATTCCTAGCTGATTAGTTTACTTGATTTAAAATAGGATCTGCGTTCGAATCAGTATTTATTTATTGATTTGAATTTCGTTTGAAGAATGATTAGTTCTAACTGATTATATGTGGAAATTTCCCTAATCGTAAAGGAAAGAGCGTATTGAGTGCATAGAATCTACCATCTCGTTTACGCTCCTTTTGGATAGGAAAAGTCACGGTTTTTCTTGGTTGATAGGTTAGGAAATTTGTATCGAGTGCATAGAAACTACCATCTCATTTACAAATTTGGTCTAAAGGATGGCAGACCTGGAGTGCGCTAATAAAACCCGTCTCGTTGATCCTCCAAGCAAGGGTTAAGGAATATGACAGAGCTCGATCGAAATCTGACCTCACTCTGATCTGAGCGGCGATAAGTGGAGTGCTTTTATAGATGCAGCGGCCCGCTTTCTAAACACAACACGCAACAATGCGCCTTATTGGCACTGCCTTATACCGTGATTTTATGTGTTTTATTACTTATCATATCTCACTTCTCGTGAGATTTATCAAGTTGACCTTGCGGCTACCTTACTGAATTGTCCTGAACTTCCACTACCTAAATTTTCCTCAAAATCGGTCGACGCGTTTTCGTCTTTTCATTGTTTCGATCTACTATAATTACACTGACTTAACTTTCAGTTCGTGTTTTCACCTGTTTGCTGCTCAGGGATCGCGATACATTTTTGGCTACCTTCATTTATTTCTTTGCTTTATGGATTGGTTAAATTTTCATTTTCGTGGGTGGAATACCTAGCGACCTACTATTGTCTTTGCAAGGGGTTATTGTTTAATTTACAAATCTTTCCACCCGGTCCGTATCTAGGTCGCTCTATTATTTCACTCGATCCGAGGGTGTCTCATCATAATACATCTACCAACATCTGGTGAGTTTCTAACATAGCTTTGCCGGTCTTTCGGATGTCTTCTTAAAAGTGCCGGAATGAGCGATTTCTCTTTTATGAATATCTAATATGCTGGCTTCAATATTTCATTGGATTTTAGGGCGCGTAGTTGCGATTTAATTTCCTAACAATTTTACCTTTAGGTATTTACGTACCTATTCTTGCACTGTTTGCTTTTTCGGTTTGGGTTGATTTAACGAGGGAAATGGAAATAATTTCCTTATCATCCTACCTAGGTGCGATCCATTTCAATATTTTTGCAGAAAACATGGATTTTGTACCAAGAGGTCTACAAACAGGACTAGCAATGAGGACAGGCAAAAAATTAGTCAAGCTATCCAGAAAAGAACCCGGAGAAGATTTCTTCGATTTCAGAGTCAATGCGGTTATTGAAGGGACCTGGAAAGAAGAACTCAATCATATTTTACCCGGAAAGAACGAGCAAAGAGAAATTCTGGTTATCAAGGTTGGCTACGGAGAAAATTCCAGAAACCTCTTTGCTATTGCATCTCACGAAGAGACTGATGTTCGAGGGCGTCTAGACTTTATAAAGGTACCTGTTATATACAGAGTGTTGGAACAGCCCTGGTACTGTCCAATAAATCCAGTTTTGAAGGGGGTACCGGGACTTAATCAACAGGAATAACACAGAAGAGTGCCTTAATTTTCTTATTTTTTAGATTTATGAAGATATAAACACCGGTCAACTATTCCATAAAATACCAACTTATAAACCTTCTTCTTTGATCTCGTTAAACTTTAATAATGGAGAAACGCTCTTAATATTCCTGGAAGATCTCTCAACTTTACAAGTTTATGAATATAAGGGTAAAATTGACGTATTTTGAATAATATTTGTAGGATTAAAATGGTATTTTTCAGGAATTGAGGGATTCAAACATCGTATATCAGCAAAATTAAAAGGGACTCGGATCATCCAGATGCCTTCAGGTGGAAGCGATACTGAAACTATATCTTTGGGCCTCGTTAGCGGAAAGGAAATAAATGTATTAAAAACAGTAATGATTGGTAATCAAAAGAAAGAGAAATTTGAGTGTGAGTTGAAAATGATGTGAATATCTTTGTTGTTTTATTGTTGCTGTATACAAACTTATTTATTAAAAGTTGTTGAAATACTTAGGTCTTTTTTACTGTGACCTTTGATCATTAAAAAATATGTTGGTTGACATAATGGCATCATTAGGCGAACTAATTACTAATTAAAATTGAAATTTATTCGGAAGGATGACAACATGGTTAATTTTATGTGTTTATTTTATCTTTCGTGTTTTTTTGGCCTTATGATATCTTACAATAATTACATTGAACTGGCATTACTTGCAAACAAAATTTAGTTCCTCACCATCACGTGTCGGGTATCTTTATAGTATACACCTCTAATTATTGGATGCATAAACAATAATATTTATTGTTGTAATAATTTTGTTTGCCTCTGTGAAAAAAAAAACAATAAAAGTGGAAATAATGTGAATTTTTAATTTGGATTCTAAACGGATTACCTTCAAATTTACTTCACCATGCAATGATGTCCTTCTTTACAAATTTTAGGTAAGAATTTTTAAGTATATGTATAAGTACAGGGTATTACTTAAAAGGGTGTGTACTAAATTTAAGGGCATATTCATGGGTCAATTTTAAGTGGAAGTTCATGAAAACAATAAAATGTCTGGTTTTCAAGATACAGGACTAGTAGAGAGGGTCTAACTTTCAAACCGCCTTGGACTCGAGAATTTTTTTTGATTTTTTTTTTCATAAAGTTGGACCCTCTCTTAATTTTGGTGGCATTTTCAAAAATTTAATCGACGCCCTGGCGGAGAAATGTGCATGCGAAGACATCGGCAATGGGTTTTTTGCACATAACTCGCTTAATTCAACTCTGAGCATAGTATATATAAAAAAATGAAGAGCTCTCGAAGACGCGTAATTTGAATTTTGACTGGTCCAAATCGGCCAAACGGTTCTCGAGATATCGTATTTTCAATTTTAAGGCCCTTTCTTCAGAGTTCCGCCGCGGTGCGAATACACCGCCGTCCGTGTTCGCGTGTTTTGCATGGAAAAAATCGACTTATAGGGACTTAATTTTTTTTTCATCGACAGACAGCAGTCCTCAATGATGCCTGAAATTTGAAGTCGCTATCTCGATTAGAGGGGGAGGGGGAGGGGAAAACATAATTAAAATTCAAATTGCTATAACTTTCGCTAATATTGGGGCGCCGGGCCCAACCAATGGGAGATGACACTTTGGAATGCCTACTTTAAAATGGTATTTTTTTTCGATTCCACCAATATTAGCAAGATGCCCGCAGAAAAACCGATTTCCCTCCCCCCTTTTTTTTCTTAAAACTGTTTTTTTTGCCATGAAAAAAGGGGGTGTGGGTAAAAATTTTTTCGTCATCAGACGGAAATTTTTTTTATCTTTGATTTGAGCCCCAGTAGACCTCGATCGGACCATTATTAAGGTCACAGGGTCACCAAACGCGTTTGGTCCTGTAGAATGGCAAGGATTAGGGTTAGCGGGTTCCGCTACCCGGAATTTTTTAGGGCTAAGTAAATCCCCTTTCAAGATTTTCTTACCTGATGTCGCTATCTCAATTAGGGCCTGCACGCGGACGTGATTAATCTAGCCACGGAGCAGCGAGAGCCGGGGGCGGAGCCTAGCGCTCCCTCTCCTTTCTCTCTTCTCTCACAGACACACACGCTAGATTAATTGGTTTACATATCACGTCCGCGTGCAGGCCCTAATTGAGATAGCGACATCGGGTAAGAAAATCTTGAAAGGGGACACCCTTTTTTTTTTTTTTTACCCCCACCCCCTTCTTTCATGGCAAACAACCAGTTTTAAGAAAAAAAAGGGGGGAGGGAAATCGGTTTTTCTGCGGGCATCTTGCCAATATTGGCGGAATCGAAAAAAAAACCATTTTAAAGTAGGCATTCCAAAGTGTCATCTCCCATTGGTTGGGCCCGACGCCCCAATATTAGCGAAAGTTATAGCAATTTGAATTTTAATTATGTTTTCCCCTCCCCCTCCCCCTCTAATCGAGATAGCGACTTCAAATTTCAGGCATCATTGAGGCCACTGCTGTCTGTCGATGAAAAAAAAAATTAAGTCCCTATAAGTCGATTTTTTCCATGCAAAACACGCGAACACGGACGGCGGTGTATTCGCACCGCGGCGGAACCCTGAAGAAAGGGCCTTAAAATTGAAAATACGATATCTCGAGAACCGTTTGGCCGATTTGGACCAGTCAAAGTTCAAATTACGCGTCTTTGAGAGCTCTTCATTTTTCGACAGATATTTACTATGCTCAGAGTTGAATTAAGCGAGTTATGTGCAAAAAACCCATTGCCGATGTCTTCGCATGCACATTTCTACGCCAGGGCGTCGATTAAATTTATTTTAGTCCAACTTTATGAAAAAAAAAATTTAAAAAAAATTCTCGAGTCCAAGGCGGATGGAGCTTTTTTTTTGACAGACCCTCTCCACTAGACGTTTAAGTTGTTTTTTCACCCTCACCAATATTATTGCAAAGAAAAATGTACGCCACTGACTTTTTAAAAATTTTATAATTTTTTTTAAGATCGCGCAGCTAAAAATACAACTTTTTTGTCTTTTAAATTGTTTTCCCATCTTACTTATTTTTCGAGGAAAAAAATAAAAGCCGCTTCAACGCATGTCTAAAAATTGATCAAATAAAAGAATTAAAAATTGAAATAATTCTTTCAATATGTCTTGAAGCGGGTTTAATTTTTTATAGAAAATGACAGGAATTGCAAAAAAAAGTTACGAGACATTACATTTCCATTTTTTGTTGCTTTCAATCTGAAAAAATATTAAAATTTAAAAAGTCAGTGGTGTACAGTTTTCTTTGCAATAATACTGGTAAGGGTGCCTCCGGGACGCAACTGGACTTGATAATTTTAATCTACTTGGAGTTAAAGGAGCTCTTTATGACTACAAATA
Source organism: Malachius bipustulatus (assembly GCA_910589415.1). Classification (NCBI taxonomy): domain Eukaryota; kingdom Metazoa; phylum Arthropoda; class Insecta; order Coleoptera; family Melyridae; genus Malachius; species Malachius bipustulatus. Next base: position 34,267,120 of record OU342634.1, on the reverse strand, counting down.
CCTCTGCCAAATTTCAACAGAATCAACAAAAAAAAAGTTTGAGATATTAATAAAAAAAACCGATTACAAAAAAATTCGATACAATACCTTGAAAACCAGATATTTTAGGACATTATATGAACTTTTATACTTTAAATTGGCCCAAGAATCCGCCCTTAAATTTAGAACATACTCCTAAGTAACACCCTGTATAGGGTGTATTTAAAGATAATGCAAAAAAGTCATAAGACAGATTCTTCGGTCAAAAGAAGAAGAATTTTTTTTTTCTATCGACTATTTTGTCTGGAAATCACCGTTTTTGAGATACAAGGTGTCAAAAAAAGATTACTTTTCCAGTTTTTTGAAGATATCAGGGGAACCGTTCCAGATACAGATCTTCATTTTTGTAGAGTCAAGTAACTTCTAAATTTTCGATCCAAATTGAAGACGCAAGTGGATGAAGGATCTATGTAACAAAATCATTTTCTCGAGATATTTCAGTTTGACGTTTATAAATTAAATACCTATTACTACATGGTACATGGGTACTTTATCCACTTATAACTACTTTATTTCATGATGTATTGCAACGGAAGATATTTTAAACGAATTTTAGGTATATAGGCCCTTCATTTATGGAAAAACATCATTTTTTTAAAAAGTGTTACATAGACCCTTTATCCACTTGTGTCTTCAATTACTTATGGAGTTGTTAATGTTTGGACAAAATCAGAAAAATATTGAATAAGTTGGTCTTCACGTAGTTACAAAAATCACACTCTGTCTCGGCCCCAGCCGTTGGGCATTCTTCATGTGCCCGACCACGATACAACACGCACATGATCCAAACTTCCCCCTTAGCTTTTTCGGAAAATTTTTCATCACGCCAGACGCCAGATGTCTGCTGAAAATATTTCTTTATCGGAAGAATCTGGGCTAGTAATATCAGTTTTGGGTTCAAAGCTTCACAAAGAAAAAGATTAAAATTCTTCTAGCGGTTTTGTTGCATTTTCTTAAGTTTTTACCTTTAGCTAAAGCTGAACTAAAACTTGGTTGTTCCTCTTCCTCAAGAACTTCTCTCTTTACTGCTTCCTTCTTCCTCATCATTGTTGAAGAGTTCAGAGGCGTCTGATCTGATTCTTTTTTGTTTGGCGTTGATGTGACGTTGTTTGCCTTCACAGGCTTCCTGCTTCTGCTTCCTTTTTTCTTCTTGAAGATGGGTACAGACAGGTGTGATGTCTTCACCTGTAGGTGTCCTCAGGAGGTTTTGAAATGCCAGCCTTGAAGCTTCGATTTCTTGAACGTCTTGATGAGATGCCATAAAAATGCCTCTTTTGTAAAAATGTCGCTTCGAAAAGGAAAGACCCTCGTGAGTGGTGGCGTATCATTTTACAGCTCGTTAACGCTAATGTGGAATATTTCACATTCGAATACCTATTGGTATTCCACAATACCAAGATGATGCTATTTTAATGAAGATGGCGCGAACAGTTTACAAAAAAAATGGGTATTCCATATTAGAAACGGTATTCCACTATCACTGACATCGCTACCTTTTTAATGCAAAGTATTTTTTTTTCATGTGCTATTGGTGGAGATTTAACCCATTGTGGTAAGTATTAGGGGCAAAAGAACCTCCTCAACCTAAAATCTTGACCATTCGCTTATGAAAAAAATTAGTAATCATTAAAACAGTTGCTGAAATTTTTAGATAAGAATGTACAAACTCTGAGTTCTGTATCTCAATAATTAATTGCTGCCCGAGATATCTTCGAAAAACTGAAAAAAAAATCTTTTTTGACACCATCTGTACATATAAACGGTATTTTTCGGACACACGTTAATGAATTTTTTTGATAAATACAGCAAAGACTTGAACTTTAATTTATTTTTTGCAATATCAAAGGTAAACTCTGTATAATAAACAAATATAGGGTGTCCCAGGATTGAATTAAATATTCATAAATATTTAAACCCTTTTTTTTCAACGTTTAAGAAGTTATATTCAAGCTATAAGTAATATTGAAACTTCGTATCTGAGCTCAGGTTGCTCTCAGGAACAAATTTTTTACACAGCTTTTTTTTAACACATTCACTGCCCCTATAAAATTCGTTGTCATAGTCAGGTGCCACCGCATATAATTTTATATATGCTTATATTTAAGCATATTTAATAATACTTTGCATAGTGCCTATCAACGCGCTTCGCGCGGTGTGTAACAACGCGTTAGGTACGGTACTTATACCTACTCCACGCGGCTCCTTCTCCAATTATTTTTTTTTATTTAAAATTTTTTTTTCAATTTTTTTCTTGAAATCAGCAACATGCAAACATGCGCGCTTGCGTTTCGTGGACAAGAGAAACTTTTAAAAAGGGTGTTTTTGTGTAGAAAAATTACATTTCTGGAACAATACAACCCTATAATAGTGATGTCACATCGGACACCCTTACACCAGTAATGTTTAGACACAGGTGTATAGTAAAATTTTGGAAGGTGTCTCTCTAATCAATAAATAAAAAAGGAAAATAATTATTTTATTTTAAAACATAAACAACAGGGGAGCAATAACAAATGTTGAAATGGGATAAAAAATAATAAATAGTTGGTCTTATTGTAATTTGTTATGTAAGTCTTTGTCTGTAAAATTTCTCAATTTCTCTATCAACTTCAGGATCACCAGTTAGAGGAATTGTTTTCATAAATTCAATAAATTCTTCCTTGGTAAGTCTTCTTCTTTTCTCAGGCGATTTAGAATTTTGCATCTCGCAAGATACATCTAAGTTACCTTCCTTTACTTCTTCAATTTTCTTCTTCCTTCGAGAAGCCAATTTCTTAACAAATTCGCTCACAATATCCTTATCGGCTGAATCTAAAGATACACTACTACCTGTACAAACTGATTCTTGCACTGAACTGCGACTGTGTTCGAAGCTTTCTTTCGATTCTTGATCATTTGATTCCCTACAAGAATCTGACGATGCTGACTTATTTTCCGATAAGTTTTTATTATAACTTTTTTTCATGAATATCTCATCTATTATATTATTTGAGTAATTATTTAATATAGTATCACCATCAGAGTTAGTATCTTTGGTTGGAGTTTTTTCTAATAAATCCTCCTGTAACTCATAATAATTCGATTTTTTTTCTTTACAATAATAATTATTATGTGATGATGGTGGCGATCTTTTATCATTATTGCAAACTAAAATTGGATTCCCAATATAAAGAGGAGTTATTGGACGTTCTTGCCTTTCAAAAGGGCCTACTAGAGGGCCATGTTTACATTGAACATTCCTTCCGGGATCTGGTTTCAAAGTAGACAAATTTTTCTCTGGAATTGTTATTTCGTTTAAAAGTGATTCTTTCCTCCAGTCAATATTTTGAAAAACACCAAAGTGTTTATTTAATTTTTCTTTGATTTCATCAGATTTTCGTTTAAGATCATGCAGTTCAATCAGTGAATTTTTGTAATGAGTCTGCAATCTTAATAACTCAGCACTTAGTTTATATTTAGCCTGTTTAGTAATTTCTGTACAATCAAGTCCTATAAAGAAAAGAATAAAATAATAAAAAGAATTTATTTTGTTTCATAGTCCAATATTTTGATTTCAATTTTGCAATTCATTGGAGAAGAAAGTTTTTTTGCTCTCGTTAGGGTGGGCTATCGCAAAAATTGTCTCATGAAAGTTGTTACGACACAACTGCCCATCAAATTTTTTCATACAAGAAATATTCTTACCGTCCATCTGAAATTTGGGCCCATCGTCTCGGCAGCTTGAATCGCCGAGTTTACGACAATGTAATAATACCTTGCTGAATCATTTCAACTTGCTGGGATAAAATGAGGCTTAACTTAAATTTATTAAAAATATATACAGCGTGGCCCATTTGTTCTTGAGCCATCGTGTACATTTTTATTTTATTTTGAGATTTTAACTGGATTTCTTTAAATGGTAGGTACAGCTTTGTGAACTGTATATTTGAATCAGAATGCGCCTTCTCTCTACAACATTAAAAGCCTACTTGATCAGTGTTACTTTTAAAGTTTCAAGAATTCAAATTGGCGTTTTTTTTTTAAGAAAATAACGGGGCACTCCACTGGATTTACCATCCAAAGTTTATGGAAATCTGTCGAGTAGTAACGATTTTATAGGCAAATAATAAGGTCAGGATAGCGATTAATCCAGTGGCGTGTCACGATTAGGTAATTCATGACAGTTTAATTTGGCTATAAAATCGTTAATACTTCACAGGCTTCGATAAAATTTAGGAAAGTACCGTTTTGACAGATGATGAATTCACTGGCATGTTCATATTTGTTGTAAAAATGGGCTAATTTTGATTTTTAAAATTTTAATTTAGCTATAATATACACCGGTATGGACCTAACTATACTTATAAACTTCCTTATTTTGCATCTTAGGAAAAAAAGTCATTCTTTAGAAAAACTTTTGCTTTATCTGAAATATCTTAAGCAGCTGTCAAAATTTTGAAATAATATACAGGGTGGATACAATTCATTTATTACAGTTTTTACCATGTCAAAAGTTCATACAAAACTTATTCCACATGTTGCCCTCCGAGTTGCCCTCTTAACGTTACACATTTTTCAACAAGTGATCTAAACTTAGTATGAAACTTAAAAAAAATAGTAAAAAACAGGTACATGGATACATTTTGCCAAAACAAATGATTTGCTCAAATTATCGATTGAAGTGTCTACTAAGTGTTAGTCAATATTAAATTGAAATTATGTTGTCTCTAGAGCAAAGAATTTATTTAGTTAAGTGCTACGGTATTGGTGAAGTGTCATATCGATATGCAATTGAACTCTTTAGTAGGAAATATCCTGGAGTATACGTTTCTGTCAATTGTGTCCGAGAATTGCTGAGGAAGTTTGACAGAACAGGCAGTGTATTAGATTTGAAGAAGAAAAAACAATCATGATTTTACGAGCATGATTTGCAAGATGATAAAGATATTTTGAAACAAAAAATTACGGAAGCTATATAGCGCGCATAAATGAAGAGACCACTCATCTAGTATTTGAAAAGTTTAGATCACTTGTTGAAACATGTGTGACGTTAGGAGGGCAACATGTGGAGTAAGCTTTGTATAAACTTTTGCACATGGTAAAAACTGTAATAAATGAATTGTATCCACCCTGTATATTATTTCAAAATTTTGACAGCTGCTTAAGATATTTCAGATAAAGCAAAACTTTTTCTAGAGAATGACTTTTTTCCTAAGATGCAAAATAAGAAAGTTTATAAGTATAGTTATGTCCACAGGCTTCAATAAAATTTAGAAGAGAACCGTTTTGAGGAATGATGAATCCACTGGAATGTCCAGATTTGTTGTAAAAAATGGCTACTTTGAATTCTAGAAATATTAATTTAGCTATAAAATTGTTAATACTTTACAGGTTTGATTGAATTTCAGAATAGTATCGTTTTGAGAGACAATGAATCCACCTACATGTCCAGATTTGTTGCAAAAAATTGATAATATTAATTCTTGAAATATTAATTTGGCTATAAAATCGTTAATACTTTACAGGTTTTGATAAAATTCAGTAAAACTCCGTTTTGTTTGAGAGATGATGAATCCCTTGTCATGTGCAGATTTGTTGTAAAAAATGGCTAATTTGAATTATTCTTGAAATTTAATTTTGGCTATAAAATCGGTAATACTTCACAGGTTGTACATGCAAATCTTTGTTTTGTAACAAAATTTAGAAAAATTATTTGTTCTTTTATCGAGTATCAGCCATATGATTTCCAATGGAATGGTACCGCGAGAAGAGGAAGAACAGCGCTCGCTCTCCCTCTAAATTTTCCCCATAATTGAAAAATTGACTTTTTCGAAAAGACACCGGCGAGAACGTAAGTGACGGCGGTTCGGTGGACAAAAATAACACATATTTTCATTAGTTACAATTTGTTTCTTTGTCCCCTTTTTAAACATTTAAGTTATGGTGATTGTTCCTGTGTGTGAATAGAGAAGGAAGACTCCCTAGGGCCCCACAAACCTGACGCAGATGCCGACAAGGTAGGTGCCGTTCCTGTTCTTCAATAATTCGAAATTATATGGATCGTTTTTAATTCGAAATAATTAATAATAAAATCTCAACCGCGTTTACAGTCCCGTGGTTTCATTAGTCAAAAAGCATTAGCAAATACAGGGTGTTTCTTAATAACATGCGAATATTTAAGGAGGTTATTCTTGGGTCAATTTTGAGAAAAAAACTTTATATGAACATATGTCCTAAAAGTCTTAACTTTTGAACTACAGGGTGCTAAAATTTAAAGAAAAAAACTTGTTTTTTATTATAACTGTGATATTAGCCTAGATATTTTTTTGAAATTTGGTACACGCCTTCTATGCATCAACATGCATTTCATGAGGTGAAAACAATTTTAGTACTTTTACCAGTGGCGTCTGTACGGGTTTTGAATTAAATGTTTTTGAAGAAAAATATGTTACGCCACTGCTTTTTCTTAAAGTAAAAATTATTTTTGAAGTCCCCATCTCTTTCCAAGCAAATATGGTCTCTTGATTTTTTTCCGTTTGACGTACTGTTTTTGCATAAAAAAATAAAACTCAATCATTAACACCGCGGTAGATCACTTATAAGAACAATAACTTTGAACAGTTTATATAAGAAAATAATTTTCAAACTGTAAAATTATGAAAAAAAAAGTAATCTACATACATTTTGGAATAGTAACAGAAAATTGATATTAACTAAACGCACAACGAAAACAAATTAAATCAGGTGTTGGAAATGTCCACCTCCTGCAAGTATGCATGCCTCAGCTCTTCTTCTCATCGACTCGCGTACATACATACCAAAATGAATATAGATTACTTTTTTTTTTCATAATTTTACAGTTTAAAAATTATTTTCTTAAATACCTAAACTGTTCAAAGTTATTGTTCTTATAAGTGGTCTACCGCGGTGTTAATGATTGAGTTTTATTTTTTTATGCAAAAACAGTACGTCAAACGGAAAAAAATCAAGAGACCACATTTGCTTGGAAAAGGATGGGGACTTCAAAAATAATTTTTATTTTAAGAAAAAGCAGTGGCGTAACATATTTTTCTTCAAAAACATTTAATTCAAAACCCGTACAGACGCCACTGGTAAAAGTACTAAAATTGTTTTCGCCTCATGAAATGCATGTTGATGCATAGAAGGCGTGTACCAAATTTCAAAAAAATATCTAGGCTAATATCACAGTTATAATAAAAAACAAGTTTTTTTCTTTAAATTTCAGCACCCTGTAGTTCAAAAGTTAAGACTTTTAGGACATACGTTCATATAAAGTTTTTTTCTCAAAATTGACCCAAGAATAACCTCCTTAAATATTCGCATGTTATTAAGAAACACCCTTGTACACAGGTTTCGATAAAATTTAGAAGAGAGCCGTTTGAAGGGATGATGAATCCACTAGCAAGTCCAGATTTGTTGTAAAAACGGCAAATTTCAATTCCTGAAATTTTGATTTGGCTATAAAATCGTTAATACTTTACAGAATTGATATAATTTACAAGAGTACCGTTTTGAGAGACAATGAATCTACTGACATATCCATATTTTAAAAAATCGCTAATTTGAATTCTTGACATTTTACTACTTAACATCCATGCCTTGGATTTTGCAGGAATGAGGCGCTTTTTATTCCAAAAGGGGTAGGTGTGTAATAATTGTGTAAGCGGGTATCGCTTTTGCAGAATAGCTCCACTGAGCGTTACGAGATGCCAAGTGACAGAAACAACAAACGATATTTATTTTTTTTTCAAACATTTTTTCCAGATTATTTTAGGCAATAACTGTGCGCGTCACAACTGCTTTATGACAATTTTTGCAATAATGTTGAAAGAAAAAATATATTCGGAAGAAGAAAAAAACCTCTTTGTTCAAAATAATCGCTTGTTATTTCTTCACCACTTTCTCAAGATGCTGGAAAGCCTGCGAGAGGGTTGATTGCCGAAAACTCGAATTTTAGCTTTCAACATGGTATGGATACCCTAACGAGGACAAAATTTTTTTCTTCCCCAATAAATTGCTAAATTACCCACAAAAATCGGACTAAATATACTGATAGACTATATTATTATCTAAGTCTTTTTTTCGTCAAGATCTAAATAACAGTATTTCCCTTCTAGGTCTCGAAGATAAAATAGCTATTAGGTAATTATTATTGGTACCTACCCTAAAAAAATATTATTAAATTATTGAAGTTACCTTTTTTAACCGCGATTATTTCCCTTTTGTAATTTTCTATAGAATCGGAAAGTTTCCTTGCGCTATTACAGTAATTCTGCAGAGCTGAAGAATAAATAAAAAAATCTCTAGTTTTATCTACATTTGATGACAAAACTTCAACTGGTGCAGATTCAGTAAGTTGTAGAGTTTTGCTCGTGGATAGGGAAACTGTATCCAGCTCAATTTCACTTGATAGTTGAGACAGTGCGTCATCTAGATGGTTCGGGACGGAATCTAGAAATAAGTTCAAATAAGTTAAAAAAATTAATTAATCAATAAAATGTACTCTTTTCTTCATTTTTTGACTCTGTTTTGTGGGTCTTACTGTCCACTAGAACAATAGATGCCGCTTTAGAAACACAAGTTGAATACTCGATTTTGTTCAATTTATCTTTTAAAAAGCTGAAACAATACTGCATTTCCTTGTTTTTGCAAATATTAATGTCAGTTTTTTCGCTGCTTTGCAAGAATTTCTCCATCATTTCTTGGAGACGCCTTTTGTCTTCTTTTGTTAGATCATTTCCAGACTGAAACGTACCGTTTTTAGTATTATTTTATGAAACATATTTAAACTATTCAAAGGTTCCAGATTTTTTCGTTTTAATCTAATCATTAAGGCTGCTTTAGGTAAGTATACTTATTGGCATATAGGTATATTTTTTTTAAACAAGTGTGTGTTAGGAAGATTTATTTTACTGATGAGTTCCAAGAAGGACGAAACACGTGTCCACAATTTCGACCTCTACCTCACAGCGCGGCATCAATGAATGGCAAATTGTTCTGCAATATGTGATTCATCTCTTGTCTAACAATGGCTGGTAGGCCATCGCCTACTATCACGCACACCGGGGGGCACTGAACTCAGTTGATGGCATGTTGACGGGGTGTATCCTATGGCGCAAGCCGAACCCACCATACATTTTTATTCATTTTCATATTTTTTCAAGCCTTTTTAAAGTTGTGAAAATAAATGTTGTAGGCATTAGATACATACTCCTTTTACCCCTCGGACAACTTCACGTTTAAGAAAATAGATTTCTCTCTTCAACTCCATATTTTCTTGTTTTGCAAGTTCCAGCTCCTGTTGAACATTAATCTCTTCGTTCATAATCGGGTCAGTATCAACTTGAGACACTCTTTGAGCGAATTTGCACGTACTGATCGTTTCCTGAAACACATTCTCTGAATATAAATTCGTTTCTGTTTTTGAAAATGATAATTATTCGTTCTGATTGGAAAAATATTTATACAGGGTGTCCCATTTTTATCTAAAGTGCTAAATAAAATTCCTTTTGAGAAAAAAATTGCCAGACAAAAGTTGTTCAGTTCGAAGAGACATTCGACGCCACTGATATTTTTGACCTTAACCTTGGGTGGAGGTTCATTAGGAGTTTAATATAGTTATAAATTATGAAAATTCAGTTCTTATGGCTAGCTTAAAATGATGTCTTTCTCTTATGAAGGTTTTGAAATACAATACTTACATCTCTATTTTCCCAAGCAACTGATAATGTTGAAAGCATTGAGGTGTAGCAATTTCCAGTCAAGGAATCCTTCAGCAGATACGTTAGCATACTATTTCTGAAGGGAATATGAGATCGATGAGGTTGCGTAAGAGCTGTGATAACTCTCTCAAGATAATGAAGAGACAAATTAATATATTTAGCTTCTGTTAAGGTTTGACTGGTGAGATTGGACTTATGTACTCGTTCAGATCTAAAACAGAAGATATAAACGAAGAGAGAAAAGTTTAGGTGTGAAAACCTTACCCAGCCAGATCAACTACGTTTAGTTTGGATCTTCTGACACAGTCACCTTTTTCTAATTTTGTGCAAAGATAAATGGTAAAGATACAGTGCGATCTTGATGAGAAGACATTCATTGAGGTTTCTACCATGGTTCTATTTAAATACATACATTTTATTCAAATTTACTAGTACTACGTAGGTATAACTGTTTGTGTAGGTACTAATATAAGGACGTTCCTGAACCTGAATTGCCAAAGTAGCAAAAAAATTTGAAAGTTTGAGATGTGTTTTATTGGTACATTATACCTAATTTTTTTCATTTTTGATTAAATAATTAATAAAGTTATGATTCTACTGAATGTATAAAATAAGAACAAGGAAAGTGTTGCCTTTATGCTTCTATTTCTAATAACTTTGCAGTTAATTATAGGAACGTACCCAACATGTTGCCCTGCAGGAACGTCCCTAAATTACTCGTGTATCGTCGGGGTTAACTTTCAAACCATATTACCTTACCTATTAGCCTCCCCCAAGAACAGCAGCCTCATGGCTTCTTGCATATTATTTACTGGAAAAATGGTCAGGTTACGTAAATGAGATTCACCCTTACCATCTTCAAGTAGTATTACTCGACTGAAAATTAATTGAACATAAATTGCCTCAATATTTACCGGTAAGAAACTAGAAATTTTGAGCTGGTGAGGATTAAAAAATCACGTTTTCGATCATGCTTACGAAAATCAGTGAGGCGATTTCTTCTTTTATGAAACTTTCTCTAACGTTCCGCTACCTTTTTGACAGAAATAAACTGACAAGTCTAAAATGTTTTCCTTTACGACTTTACTCTAGTCTCAATAATAACACTGCTATCTCATTATAAAGAAATTCTCGGAATTTTCTTTATGTTAAATATCTAGGAACCCATAGAGATTTTCAAAAAAACAAAAGCTGTTTCGAATTAAGCTTATAAAACTGCATAACTTTCCTCATTTGACGTTCCTCTAACTGTAGTAGTTTACGAGATTCCTGTCCTAACCATTAAAAAAAACTCACCCTGTATAGTAAGCTTGAGGAAAGAACTGGAAACAGTCAATTTTTTTTTTCAATTTTTGTCAATTTTTGTCAAGTTTTAGAGGCGGCCTAGGAACTAGAAAGGCGTTGTTTGGTGTTCAGGTACTAATCCAAAGATGTCGCAATATTACCACGATTCCCACCTTTGTTCGATCGACTTTGAAAACGCTTTCGACAAAGCACGCCATGACAAAATGCTACAAATTCTAAAAACGACAGTGAAACGCTTAAACGACTGGAATCATTCGAAATGCGGGTGTATCGACGATTACTAAAGATCAGTTGGGTGGACAGAATTAGTAGCAAGATAGTTCTCGCTAACATGGCCAAAGATCTTGAAATAGTTAAAACTATCACACAACGCAAATTAGAGTGCTTTGGTGATATTATAGGACACCAGGAGAAATATGAGACCTTACATCTAATTATAGAAGGAAAAATCATCGGCAAACGTGGTCCAAGGAGAAGGAGAATATCGTGGTTGAAGAATTTGAGACAGTGGTACGGGAAGTCTACAGCTCAACTATTCCGAGCAGCTATCAACAAAACAATAATTGTCAGCATGGTACCCAGAACGATAACCAACGATCGTTGAACTGTCAAGGTACCAGAAGAAGAAGAATAATAAGATCATTTATAATATTCAAATATTTCTTGCGCTACAAAGGGTTAGTATTATTCTTAAAAATAATAGTTTAAAGTGACATTGTACTAAAGTGACTGTAATATTTATTATGAAACAGGTCAAAAGTCTTTTCATAAAAACCATAAAATAACAAAAAAAAGCTCGCTCTGTAGGAAAGATAAAAGTGCCAGAAGCAACAATATCTAAGATAATCTGCTGGAGTTCACTATTAACACAGCAGGACCGGTATTTCGTAAACAGACCGGGGAAATCTATTTTTTTTATTTTTTCAGTCCATGAAGTCGGACCTTCCCTGTCTTTTGACATGTGTCTTAAGTTGGGTCGAAGTGGGGGGGAGGAGGGGCACGCTTTTAAAATTTACTGAAAATGAGTTTTATCGGAAAAACGGGTATATCTGAGCCGGATTTGATCTGACAAAAAAATTATGGTATCGAAAATTGAAGAGCTTGACTAAACACGGAAGTTCGTTCCGACCTGAACCCTTTAGCTCAACTGGTTCGCGAAATATTGCGATATTAAGTGCAAAAATGAATAAAAATTTTATTGACTTTTGTTCGGCAGGTGGTGGAGTTAGGGCGTCAATTTTTTGCGAGAGGAAGGGTGCCACCGAGTACTTTGACGGGCCGGAGGGAGGGAGTGGTGGGCCAATTAGGAGGGGAGATATGGGGGTGAGAAGAAAAATACGGAAACGCTCGTAAAAAGTTTATTTATTGACCTACAGAGACCAGGCACCGCTCATTTTCTTCGTTTTTTTATCTACTACCCGGTAGTCATGGCAAAAAAATTATTTTCGCAAATGCGCGCAATTAAAAAAAAGCCTTTTTTTCTCGCGTTTTTGGGGGTGAAGGAAGGGGGTGGGGAAATTTTTTTTTCACCACTGAACGGCATTTTTTTTATCTTTAATTTGAGCTTCACTTGAACCCGATCCGACTATAAATAAGGGCACAACGAACCGGCAAGGTCTAGACTTTATTGCGGGAGAACGGAGAGGGGTGGGGGGTTCTTGTTGGGCTCATTGGAAAGAGAAAACATTTATTTATCTATTTATTTATTTGTTTTTTTTCGTGCGTATCTTGCCCGCGCGCGCGAGTTATACATGAAGATCTCTCTTTAAACCGGGCGAGAAAGCTACCCGAGCAACCGTGGGCGGAGCTTACGCTCTCCGCTTGTCTATACTCCGGGCACAGTCACGATCGGCCGGGAACGCGCGCTCAGAATTTATTTTCGAATGCTTGTTCGCTCGTACCTCGCTCAATTATGGATCGATTTTGAAAATTCTTGCTTGCTTTTGATCGCTGAACGAGCGGGAATGAAAAAACACATCGAGTTACTGTTTTTTTATCTGCTGGCGGGTCGATTTTTCTTACATTTGGGCCGTTGTTGGCCTTGTTTTTCATTCTCAGTCGCGCTCTCTTATCTTGCTAGCCTTCTATTGTTTTCCCGGGATGACGCGTCGGGTTCACGAAAACAATAGGCAGGTACACAATAGAACGAGGCGCTACACAAAAGACTGCATCTCGATCTATTCATGGTCAAGCGAGTGCAGCACATGGCTGCTTCAGGTAAGAAAATTATTTCCAGAATGGATGAAAGAGTGTTTTCCAACTTTCTCTAGACTTTGCCGGTTCGTTGTGCTCTTATTTATGGTCGGATCAGGTTCAAGTGGGGCTCAAAAAAAAGATTAAAAAAAATGCCGTTCAGTGGTGAAAAAAAAATTTCCCCACCCCCTTCCTTCACCCCCAAAAACGCGAGAAAATAATGACTTTTTTTAAATTGCGCGCATTTGCGAATTTTTAATTTTTTTTAATAATTTTTTTGCCATAACTACCGGGTAGTAGATAAAAAAACGAAGAAAATGAGCGGTGCCTGGTCTCTGTAGGTCAATAAATAAACTTTTTACGAGCGTTTCCGTATTTTTCTTCTCACCCCCATATCTCCCCTCCTAATTGGTCCACCACCCCCTCCCTCCGGCCCGTCAAAGTACTCGGTGGCACCCTTCCTCTCGCAAAAAATTGACGCCCTAACTCCACCACCTGCCGAGCAAAAGTCAGTAAAATTTTTATTCATTTTTGCACTTAATATCGCAATATTTCGCGAACCAGTTGAGCTAAAGGGTTCAGGTCGGAACGAACTTCCGTGTTTAGTCAAGCTCTTCAATTTTCGATACCATAATTTTTTTGTCAGATCAAATCCGGCTCAGATATACCCGTTTTTCCGATAAAATTCATTTTCAGTAAATTTTAAAAGCGTGTCCCCCCCTCCCCCCCACCCGACCCAACCTAAGACACATGTCAAAAGACAGGGAAGGTCCGACTCCATCGACTGAAAAAAAATAAAAATAGATTTCCCCGGTCTGTTTACGAGCTGTTTATTTTACCGGTCCTGCTGGGTTATATTCCTACAGTTAATTTTTCCTCATATCTCACTAATTCCCCGAAATTCCAATAATTTGAGAGACATTACGTAGATTTTACTTGACATCACCTGTGAAATTATACAGGGTTGTTAGCTAAGCGCTCGGAGGTCTATAGCTCCTAAAACAACGAGGTTTTAAATTTCTATACAGGGTGTATAGATATACACGTAGTATACAAATTTTACCTACTTAATAGGATACCACATGAAAAGTTAAGATAAGGACATGTAAAGCTTTTTTTTAATATCCTGAGGCGTTTTCAGTGTGAGCTGTGTTATAGTTGGGAAATGGCGATTTTCATACTTTTCCACGTTTATACGTTTATAAATTCATAAATTATTACTCAAGCGAAGTCTCAATTGAGAAAAATTGAGAAAAAAAATTAAAAAATTGTATTCAATTTTGTCAGGCCATTCAAAAATACAATAATATACAGGGGGTGTCTTATTCCAGGGTGTCTTTTGACCCTCATTTAACAAATTTGTGAAACTTCTCGTGTTCTAAAAAATTGACAGCTGTCGCTTGTAACATTATCAAATATTTATTGCACTGCAAAAATCATCATAAAAACCGCGAAAACTATGCAAAATACTACATAAGTGTGTTTAAAAATGACAGAAACTCAATTTTTTTAAGTTTATACATTCCTCCAAGAATTTTCTCCCCACATCTGGCCAATTTAGCGAAATTCTATGTTACTTTAAATTTGGTAAGATGATTGAAAAGTAATATTAGTTGCCTACTGTAAGCATCTTAAAAATCGCCTAGTTATTATTTGCTAACGCTGTGGGGCGAATTTAAATCCCAGAGAAAATGGCGTTTGAGGGAATGAGGGAAATTTGAGTAACATTAGTGATAAAAGAAATGAAATTGCTACACTGTGGTGGGGGGTGGTTTTCTACGCGTGCCACTGAATAGAAAACCGATCTATTTACTCGACTGGAATGACAAAATAAGCTGGCTATGAAAAATCTGGGATCTAGTCGGCTTTGAATTTTTTGTGTCAAATTGAAAGCTTTTGATGACTTATCGTAACCTACAAAAATATTTAATTAATTATCAACAATAAAAAAGATATGGCTAAGGTAAGAAATGCCAATTTTTCCGTTTTTTTTTCAGGATATTTCAGCAACGCCTAAAGCTTCTTGAATTACTTTTCGGATTACAAATCAACCTCAAATACTCGCTCAGTTTGCTTATTTAACCGACCCTGTACCTCGGAAAATAAAAAAGTTGCCTTAGGAGATAGATTTTGGAAAACCTGCACCGGTGAACTGATTGAACTTATTTCTAAAGTTTACTTCATTCATTTAACTTCTTTAAGTATTACTTTTAATTGAAGGCAATAAAAATGATCAAAATGATCAATGGTTTATGGAGGGGCCTATACAGGGTGCACCATGTATCCTTCTCTATATTGCTGTTTCTTAACGTTAACAGATACAGGGTCGGTTAAACAAGTCCAAAGAAGCGCAATTTTGCGGCCATCTCGAATCAGTCAAGACAAACAAAATATCTGTGACCGTTCCTGAAATATCCTGAAAAAACTGAAAAATCGAGATTTCTTATTTTTTCCATATCTTTTTTATTATTGGAGATTAATAAATTATTTTTTGTGGGCTTACATACGTCGGCAAGTGCTACTCATCAGACATTTCAAAAATTTTCAAAGTCGACTAGATCCCATCAGGATTTTCATAGTCAACTTTCGTTTTTCTTATGGCCACCATAGTGTTTTTTTATGTTGTTCGGTATAAAAAAATCATAAAAACTAAAAATTGTTAAATTTAAAAAAATAAATTAAAAAAATTTTTGTTCTTTTTTTTTTCTTTACAAAAAGGACAACCTTTTAGACCGAATTTCATAGATAAATTAAAAAACCATAAGGCAAGCACTATTTCGGCATATTTTACAAATGTTGACGTTTTTCGACGATTTTTTTTTCTTTGAAAAAAGAAGAATAAAAATTAAAAAAAATTTTTTTTGTAGTTTATTAATTTTTGGTTTCCATTATTTTTTCATTTCGAACGACATAAAAAAATAATATGGCGGCCATAAGAAAAACGAAAGTTGACTGTGAAAACTCTTGGATCTAGTCGGCCTTGAAAATTTTTGAAATGTCAAATGGACAACTCTTAACGGCTTATGTAAGCCTACAAGAAATTATTTATTAATTTCCAATAATAAGAAAGATATGGCAAAAATAAGAAATCTCGATTTTTCAGTTTTTTCAGGATATTTCAGGAGCAGTCACAGATATCTTGCATGGCTTGACGGATTCGACATGGCCACAAAACTGCGCATCTTTTCTCTAATTTAACCGACCCTGTATCTCTTAGCGTTCAGGAGATAGCAATATAGAGAATGATACATGGTGCCCCTGTAGATAGGAACAGTTAATATTACCAATAATGTGTCCATATTTTCAATACCTACCACTAAAGGTGGGACAGATTGTCGATGCCTAAATTATTGATAGTCTAGTTTGAACCAAAATATTTTGTAATATTAACAATAAGCATTGAATGTCAGACAGAAAGATTAACAATACTTTATTTGCTCTAGGTATAAGGAGCATTAGGATCATCGAGATATTTTGGAATAGATTATATTCACTTATTAATTAATTAAACTCATAATATGTGAGAATGTGTTTCTCTTTGGAAGTCAATCTCTCATCTAAAATCTTGTTAATTTATTTTTCGACGTTTTCACCAATAAAACCAAATTATATCTAACACCTATCTTTCTATAACTTGTAACTTTCTATACCTCTCTATAACTTCTATACCTACCCTTGTAGGTAAAAGGTAAAATAATTATTTATAATCAAGTTTTCTTCGGAAATGTACTTAAAATGTCGATTTTTTGACATTTATTCTTAATAAAATGAAACTTACGGTAATGAATCTATACGGGAAGCAATGTTATTTTCAGAAGTCAGTAGATCATAGCCAACTTCATTGTAAATTTCTAGATAGGACACGTACACATTGTAAACACACGCCAGCTGAAAATACTTGAGGGTATTATTCTCATACCAGATAATATTAGAAATTTACCTTAGGGTTGCGGGTATTTTCAAAAATATACTCGATACTTCTAGGAATGACTCCTCTTTCGTTGTAAAATTTGTTCGAACCAGTGATGGTGTAAGTTTTCCCACTACCCGTCTGAAAATAAAAAATATATTTTATCTTGAAATACCTATCTCAAATATCTTAATCTTAATATTTGTTTTCAAGTTGATGTCGTAAAAAAAAATTAACACAAATTTGTTTTTCATAACAAAGTTTCCTGCAAACCACATTTTGTATATTCTTATTTTATAATCATTGCATGGGTTACTCAAATAAAATTGTTCAAAATTGACTACTAAACATTTTCTACTTCGTCTACGAAGGGCTTGCTTTTCTAATTTCCTACAAAGACTTATCAAAATTGAACAAAAATTTGACTGTGTTTTTGTGTAATGAATAATTTTAACCAGCAATAAAAATTGATAAAGCAATTTTAATACCTGCCCATAAGCAAAAATTGTTCCATTATATCCTTGAAGCACTCTGAAATCAAAAATATAATTAGAGTTGTGAATTTGGGGATCACGTTAGACTTACGAGGACACTACAGGTCTGGCGACTTGTTCGAATAATTCATTTTGAGTTGAATATTGGTCGAATACTTTCACAAATCTTCAAAATAATGCCAATGTTATTTAGTTTATATATTGAAAAAAGTAACTCTTACCTAAATTTGAATTTTTTTCCATTATCTGTTAACTCACTGGCACTTTTACTCTTCAATATCAGACTGTCATAAGATTTCTTCTTGATTATTTGGTAGTGCTAGGAATCACATAAGCAATTATAAGTATAATCTAACTTGAAAATATCTGTTTCGGTCGTAATCTTCATTACCCCAACTTTGCGAATATCCTCTTCCAGCTTTAACCTTGCAAATACTTTGATGTTATTTTTGACCATCTTAATAAGGGTTGACGTTTTGTCACTTGCATAATTTTGTCCTAATGAAAATTTCTCACACTAAACTGTTATGAGCTAGTCATAACAAAACTATAATGTTTATTTATGACATATTTCACGGAACGAGAAAGATTTGTAAAATTTGTGACAACTTGTTAATTATGAGCCACTGACAGCTACAGAAAATTTATTCACGTAATGACACTCTATCCTTTGTGCTGTTCATTTAATTCTCATTCAAAACCAATGTTGACGTATACTTATTTATGCGGGAAAAATAAATCGAACAATCAAAAGGATGTGTATTCTTAATCGATACGTATGACTTTTTAAACTTTACCGGACTATTATTATTATAGTCCCTCTAATTACATATTAAAAAACATTTTAAATTATACCAGTAAAAACATTTATATACCCCCTCTTTAAATTCCTATTAAAATTAAAATTCATTAAATAATTCATATTAATAATAAAAGTTACAATTCACAACATATACTAATCTTGAATAGTAAAATTTTTTGGAAAATTCCCGAAATAGGTCAAAACATATTTTGGTCATATAAAATAAAATGACCAAACTTCATCTTGTGCAGATAGGTCTTGAGTAATGCGAGAAGAAAATTTCAAGAATTTCATCAAACTGCGGTTTGATTCTTGTACTCGGTGAGTCATTAAGAATGGTAACCGGGAATATCTCAGAATAAGCCAAGCGTCGTACAGATTCTTTTTTTTTTAATAGGAAAGTGCGGCCCTAAAAAATCGTCGGAAAATAGTTTTCAGCTTCTAAAATGACCGCTAGGGAGCGTAACAGCCAGGAAACAAATGAAGCATTAGGGTTTTCTCATTATTTTTCAAAATTAGGGTATATTCAAAATATCATGATTTTTTTAATCTGGTAGTTTTTTTTATTCACTTCATAAATAATTAATCAGCGCATCAGAAACAACAAGTGCATTGAAAAGAGGATAAAACATCCTAAAAAATAAATTGATGGAGAAAAATGGACGAATAAGTTGATTCTTGCCATTTGAAATTCTTAAGAGGGTTGCCATGACGTGCAATGGCGTCTTTTGAGAATTTTCCAATTTTTTTTATTTTACAGATTCAGGGGCTCAAGTTTTGGTTGGATGTATCTTATTTGCCGTAAATTTGACGCACTAATAATTTTGACCCGAATCCAGTTTTGAAAATTCCATAAAGCAGAAAAATGGTTTAATATAAAAAAAAAAAAATTGTCAATACAGCATTGAGTGGATTTCACCTCCAATAAATCTCTGAAATTTCTCGCGATAATATGTTTGATGTAGAATATTTGAACTTGCCCTGTATTTTATAGACCTTCTAAAAACAGCATACCTATAAACACTTCTTATTATCACAGCTTGAAATCAATTTTCGCTTTATCAACTTTCTCATTAAAGACATATTAAACGTCATTCCTTTTCATCAGGGAGCTCCAATTGCGTTCTAACCCACAGCCCAGAGCATAGAAAGATAATTGCTCCTGATTGTTGAAGAAATTTTCTCATATATTTTTTAATGAATGAGAGTGGATTCGCCGTCAGTTGCTCAGTTGGCCCGCGGTGAGTGGATGGTGATTGTCATCTCTACGTGGCCAAAATCGATTTAGACGTGCGCGCTTGGAGGGCTCAAATCTACACTTGCGCCAAAATACGATTCGGTTCATTCCACCACGGCTTCTTTAATAAGACATTTTTAGAGCTAAAATCTACAATCGCCTTTTCTGAGAGATACACAGCCAATATTATAAAGGCTCTATAAGGCTAACGGGCAGATTTCTGTACTCGTTTTTGAAGCTAATATCATTTAAAACATTTTTGTAATTATTACTTTCATGTCAAGAATAGATAAATTTAAAAAATTTCCACTTAGACTCGATACCTTCTTCAGAAATGGCCACAGAAATCTGCCCGTTAACTTAATGAGCTTTTATAATACCCGCTGACAGTCTGTTAAATTACGAAAAAGTTGCGCGTTTCGTTTAGTTGATCAAAAGAGTCATAAGATTTTTAGATTTTTATAATTTTTGATAATTTTTGTTTCCAAGGTATCGAAAAAAGACGAGAATTTACAATTTCAGTTTAAATTTCTAAATTTTAATGAACTTGTACTTAGATGAAGTTTTAGATTAAGAACTTTTTTAAATCTTAATGACACTTTTTTACGGAAACTTCAATGTTTTTTAATAATCACCTTTTTTGTTATGGGTGCCATTTTTGATTACCAAACTTTTGATAAGGTTTAATTTTTTGATTATGATGTGTCATAATTATGTCGATTTTGACTTTTTTATGCTTTGTTTCATTCTTTTTAGTTTTGTGATGTCTCATATCTGAGTTTTACTGAGAGATAAACCTGAAAATATTCATATTTAATATATTTTTTTTAAACTTCTTTATTTTGACATTAAGCGCTGTTTCCAAAGGCACTTTTCGAAAAATAAAAAACATTGCAATTTTAGTAAAAAGGTAAATTTACCATCGACATGTAAAAATAATAGTCTTTACCTGGAAGACTAAAAATTTAATGATGAATAAAAAAATCCCCATTAAAATGTGTCCTTAAATGCACCGTTTTCGAGATACAGGATGCCAAAAAAGTTATTTTTCTAGTTTTTTTTTTTAAGATATCTCGAGACCCGTTTGAGATACAGAAGTCAGCTTTTGTATATGCGTCATCATATCATTGATATTAGCTACTTTGGTAATACCAATTCAGTTTTTTCATGTACCATAAGGAGATTTTAGGATTGATAGAAGTTTTTTTGGCCCTTATGAAGAGAAACCGAGTTTCTCTTCTTAAATGGCTACGTTAGCAATTATGACCAAGAGAACCTTTTTTGTGTAGAAAACTTAACATGCGCTTTCAAAAATCGTGTCGTAGATATTAGGGGATTAGGGACAAGAAAACCTCTCGCAGCCCTCAAATCTCCACCACAAGTGTGAATTTTTTTTGCAGCATTAAAAAAATAGCTTTTATCAGTAATAAGACATGTACAAAAGCGAAGTTCTGTTTTTCAAACGAATCCCGGGAAACCTTAAAAAAAATTGTAAAATAATCTATTTTTTTCACACCCCGTATCTTAAAAACGGTGCATTTCTAGATACATGTTACTAGGGAACTTTTTGTTTATTTTTTTTTACGAAAGACTCTGTCTTTGAATTTTTTCGCTATATTAAAGAGACAGTCTGTATAAAAAAGTCAAGATACACTTTTTGTAGAAAAATAAAATAAACGATCTATCGAAAATTTTGTAAACAATTATTTTTGACAGCTAATCAATTCACCAATACTCTAACATGACCAGGACCTGTATCTCGTAATGAAAGACGATAGGAACTGGATCAGTTGCTAGAAGTGATAACTTTGATAAACGACTTCCAGGGAATAGAGCTCGAAGATGGGAAGAGGGGGATTTTTTTCACATTTTATTAAGTGCATTCATTTTTTTTAAGTACAGATCGGCTATGCAGGATGAGTTTTTCATCTGTCCTTTTGGGCACTTAAATAAGTACCTTGAGCATCCGTAATGTACCTACCGTTACTCTGTACTTATGGTAAAAAATTGATCTTGTTAGAGTTTTGTAGGTTTTCGAGGTTTTTGTCTTTCTTGCCAATCAACCAACACCTGTTACTGAGATTGAGATGGGGACTGAATAAGAGTGATCCTAAAGGTATAAATATATAAAGTTTATTTAAACAACTGACTGGCATACCAGTTTGCCCTAAGACACAGTATACAAAATATTACTTAAAAATAAAATAAAATTATTAAATGAAAATTATTGCAAAAAAATTATTGTAATTTCGGTTTAAAACCAAAAAGATGATTTCTTAAAATGTATGTTGAACTTTTCAGAATTTTGATTACAATTTCCATGTCTAAAGATTTATTTAATCCAAAAAATTTCCTAAATTCAATATATTTTTTAACTAAAGTTCCTCTAGAGCCGAAAAATAGTCCAATAACTTCAATATTTTTAACTTGAAATTTGGATTTATAATGTGGTATAGTTGGCTCATAAATTTGACATTTTTCTAAGTGGACGTCCTCTGGTTGATTTTGGTGTTTTTCAAATCTTATTGTAGGGTCAATTATGAATCCTCTATCCAGTTTTCTATCTATTGCCAAAATGTCAATTCTTCTGATGCTGTCTTCAATGGATAATCCAGATATTTCTTGGTGTACTTCAAAACCTTTTTCCAGTAACGCATTCGCCAACATTTCTCTTATATCGTTGTGCCTTTTGATTCGTAAAGTTTCTCCGTAATGACAATATCCTAACACATGTGCAAGGGTTTCATACTCACTGCAATTTCATACTAGCGCTAATTTTGAACTTTGTGCGTTTTTATTCATTACTTTGGTGAGTTAATGTACTTTCTATAATGATTGGCTACAACAATTACCCATTCCTGCTATTTGACGATAAGTACCTACTCCAGGCTGAACAGCGAATTGAGGTTTAAATCAGGATTTTCTTAAGTACGTCGGATGTTATAATGATGCCAAATTTGTCATTTTAAAAAAAAAAAAAAAAAAATTAACATCATTTAACCACTGAATATAAAAAATGTAGAGGGCTACTTTTTACGTTTTAGGGCACATGTAGTAGACAATCGCGACTGACATGACGTCACACTATATTTCTCAGGAATATATTTCGAGATAGGAAGCAGATATCGAAGTGCCGTTTTTACCATTACTATAAAGAAAGTCAGGAGTGGATTAACGAAAAAAAATTTCTGGCTTTTTTTTCCACTACTCGGTCATAATTTTTGAAGATGCTCTTTCCACATTGGATGAACTTGAACTATTATTACTTTAATCTTTCGCGGTCTCAGTTGGGTCTAGCAGATAAGTGATTTTCAAACAGAAGATATAGAGAAAATTATCATAAGCGGTAGTGTTTCAAATTATCAGGTCTCGTAGTCTCCAGGAATGCGGATCGATTGCCATGGTGATGATTGATGAGATTTAACCCCGCTGTATAACTTTCTGTTAGATAATGCGAAAGCAACACCTAAAGAAACATAATCTATAGATTATAGCCGGTATTGAACCGCAGTTATATCGCAGTCGTAAGAAAATTGACAAAAAGAACCAAAGCAACTTGGCGCCTTGGCGGTCGTTGGCCGCTATTATTTCTTACGTTTAATGTCATTCATAATGCTGGGCAAAGGTATTGAATTTTTTTAGTTGCCTTTAAAACCATTTGAGGTTTTTATGTAATAAAAATATCAATTCCTTGTGTATTAAATATAAAAAAAAATTAAATAATATAAGTATGTAGTTCAAATTAGGATTCCAGATAGGCAATTATTGATAATAGGTGACCCTTTAGGGGTATCAATTAATTCAGTAATTTCAAGTTCAATAATTTTCCCTTGTATCGAAAAAAAGAAAATTATACATACATACATAGTGTTTCATATATGAGAAAATTGCCACAGGTGATGTTGTTCGAAGGGACTCGCCGGTCACTAGAAATAATATCCTGCAAGACTCTGGTACGTATTATGGTACGTCATATTTTCCGTCGCTGATTATATCGAAATGATCATTATTTTACTTGTAAATTGACTTGAAGACGATCGCCAAAACGCGTCAACCGCAAGCGAGTGCAAGCATCTGCAGCCGAAAAATTATACCGATAGAATAGAACTTCTGCTGGTGGTTACAGCTAGACCAAGTGGTCCCCAAAACTATGTTTCCAGATGGGGCTTTTTTTGTCGGGTAGGATGCTTCAATGATTGAATGACATACCCTTTTCCTATTATTTGTAGGCGAGCATATTATGCACGTTTACCCGGCCAAATTGATCAATTTTTCTGCATTTGTCAAGTTTATTAGACGACGTTGCACTGATTTTTCCGAACAACGATTGGTTGTAGTTCAGTGGGCACTACCTACCACATTTTTACCATTAAGTTTTTCACATTGTGAAGGTGGCATCGTTGCCGATGAAATTGGTTGAGGTGGTCCAAAAAATTGGCCAGATTCTTTTGAAATCCTCTTGATTTATATCTCTATGGGTTTGGTTTATACATACCGTGTGTCCTTTAGGGAATTAAAGCTAAAACAAATTCAGAAGAAAAATGTTCTTGAATAAATAGCGCGCACACGTCAATTTCAATATTTTTAGGCAACTTTTGAGTCTTAATTTAAATTTTCACCCCGACTGCTTCCTCCCCCCCCATCATTCAGGTCATTATTTTTCAATACAATATAATTCAATACAATCATACAATACTTTGCGTAGGTATGAGGTGAAAGTTGATTGTTTTCAATATACGCAGGTGTCCCAAATTTTCTTTATTATGGAATATCCGCGCTTTTTTCAACACAAAAACAAATTAAATCTGGGAAACTATTAATATACCCCTAAAGCTTTATTTAAAGCTGCACCCTTAATACAATAACTGTACGCCTTTACAACCCCCAAGTAATCGTCAACTACTTGTTTTTTCAAAGTACATCCGGTTGTTGTTTGCGCGGAAGGATTACTGACTTTGTTATGAATACAATGACATGCAATTTTTGAAAATCTAAGCATATTTAGCTTGTCATGCAGAAACAATAAAATATCTTCAAACACCAGCGTTGATAGGAATAAAAAAAAACACATCTTGAGGTCTAACATGAAATTATGCTCTCGCTTAGCTCTTATCTCCACTGTTACCCTTGACGACAACAAATCGTAACTATGGCAACGATACCAAGCCGAAATGCCACATGTCGGGTGGAAAAGAATAATCGCGGCATAATTTGACAGTGTCTATAGTTTGCAAAAATTACTCCAACTTAGTGCTTATAATGATTGGTTTTCCAAAAATCGCATTTCATTGTATTAAGAACGAAGTCGCAGTAATCCTGCCAAGCAAAAAATTAGGGGTTAATTTGAAAAAAAAAAGTATGGGATGTATATTGAGGGTGCATCCGCAAAGGCCTTAGGGGTATATTTGAAATTTACTATAATATACAGGATGAGTCATTTTAACCTTCGAACGGGGATATCTCTGTTGGTAAGTCACATGCAAAAAAAAAGCAGACAAAAGTTGTTCAGGACAATAGGAGTCATCTGACAGTACTAACGACTTTGCCCTTGGGGACCAATTTCAAGGCCATTTGAAGGTGAAGGGTATTTTTTAAATGGAACAACCCGTATATTATTGTTTTTCATATTTCCCGAAAAAATCCAATAAGAGTTTCTAATTAAGGTTTTATTTTTAATGAAGAGTTTTTAGAATAAGGTTTCTACAGTTGCAGTATAAAATCAGTAAACTTCAAATGGCCTTGAAATTGGTCCACAAGGTCAAAGTCCCAATTATTGTCCTGAACAACTTTTGTCTGTTCCAACAGAGATATCCGTGTTCCGATATTAAATGACTCACCCGGTATTATAGTATTATAGTATAATGCAATTTCCCAAATAGAGCATAATTTCATTTTAAAAAGACCTCAAGGTGAGATATTTTTTATTTCTTGACAACGCTGGCTTTTTAAGATAATTATGTATACTGTTTTTGGCAAGCTAAATATGGTTAGATTTTCAAAAATCGCAAATTTGCAAAATGTAATCCTGCAAAAAAATTGGGGGTGTATTTTGAAAAAAAGGGGTTGAAAGGCGATAAGTTGTATTGAGAGTACAACCATAAAACCATGGGGGTATATTTGAAGTTTCCAAAATTTCATTTGTTTGTTTTGAAATAACGCGGATATCTCTTGATAAAGAAAATTTAGGACACCCTGTATACCTACATTGGAAACTGAAAGTGCGGTAAAAAAACTATTTTTGAAATAAGCTCAAGCACGCCAACTAACATTTTGTATTTGGCATCTTTTGAGCCTCAATTTGACTTTTGACCCCAACGACTTCTCCCCACACACATATCCAGGATTTTTTTTAACGATAAACTCCGGTTTTTTGCTGGAAATTGATAGTTCGTAATATTCTGAGTAGGTATATGAAAATACCTCGTAACTACGTGAGGTAAAAGTTGATATTTTTCAATATACAGAGTGATTCATTGTAAATAATTGAAGTGTGATACTATCTTGTTAAATAAAATCATAATGTGGAAAAATCACTTTTGAAAAAAAAACTCGGGTACCAATTCTTTACTGCTGATTATAAAAGAGGTAAACTATAAAAAAAATTATAAAGAGCTGTTAGTAAACACAACTTTCATCCCAATTTCGAGGTTTTCTCGGATTTAGAAAATTTCGAACTATTAATTTCTAGCAAAAAAGGCGTTGTTGCGATTAAAAAAAAACAAAAATGAGGGGCTTAAAAAATTACAAATAAAAAAGAAAAGTTGACGTGATTGAGCTTTTTCAAAAATATTTTTTTTTCAAATAATATAAATTTTATTTAATAACTGAGTACCGCATGTGTTCAGCTTACAATGTAGTATCTTTCTGTATATTGAAAACTACTACCTTTCACCCCACTTGCGAAGTATTCACTCTCATACTGAGAAAATTTCGGACTATCAATTTCCAGCAAAAAAAAAACTTTTAGCTGGTTCGTTGAGATAAAAAAAATTACCAGAATGAGGGGGGCTTGAAAAATTACAAATATAAAAATACAATTAATTTTTATACATAGAGTAAAAAAGTAGGCCGTCATTAAAATAAAATGGCTAGAACGGTGGGGGAAAGCAGTGTGGGTAAAAATTCAAATCGGGCTTAAAAGGTGCCAAATAAAGAATTGAAGCGTTTTTGTTTTTAATTTTTTTTCTCTAATTTACATTATTTTCCATAATGAATGTATAATTAAATTATTTCTAATAATTCAGACAGATTTTTTTTGAACATTTATTTTCAACATTTTGTACTTATTTTATTAGGGCAGGAAAATGCGATACTATAGGGAAATATTTTAAAATGAGCTACCCATAAGGTCTAGTGATTAATGATTACAATTTTTGTCGCAACATCCTGTAGTACCAAATACTACTAAGTCGTCACTAGTTTTTATTAAAAGTCGCTTGCAGTAATTGACAGGAAATAGGTGGCTTGGTTGAATGAAAATAAGAACTGGGACTCTTTCAAGTTTCAACTTAACCTTGGTGGAATATTGAAATTTAATCATAAGGATAACTTAGCTGCAGTGTTGTAGAGCAACGACCCTACAGGATTAATAGAAAAGGATTTCATTCCTTCTAAACAACCGTTAAATACCTAGTACGTGTTATTGTGGCTGTGATTTCTTGTTGTGTTACTAAAAGTTCTCATAACATCTCGGTTATTTTCCTTTGAATATCTCAGAGTCCGCTGAAAAACAAAACATCAAACGGTGAGTCACATTTTAAGGAAACCCTCTTGGTCTGGTGACTCTTTTATGGGTGATCTTATTTTAAGATATTCTAGGTCACTGTCAGATGAATTTCTATACTTATTTACCTAAAAATTAACGCTTCTAAAGCCAGATTTGATTTTTTTATTACACGAATTAAGCTTTGTCATTCATGGTATAAGTTCCATACGTTTTCTAAGTAGGTTCCTTACCTGTATGAAGAAATTTTTTTTAATAAATATTGAGCCAAAATAATGTAATTAAGTTTGTTTCGTCCTTTTTTTGGACTCATCAGCACGTTATAATATAGCTACTTATTTTATCGTGTGATCCACAAAATTTTTCATCAACTAGTGTGTCTTGAATAAAATGAAGCTTGTCTGCCAGATAAAATGCAAACAATTGGAAGGTGTGTAATAATTGAATTACTCCAATCAGTGATCTACAAATCATACAGCAATAAATAAAAACATGACTTAGGTACATATGAAATAAGAAAGAGAAAAGTCAATAAAGTTAGGTTAGTTCGTTACCCACTGTCATCGAATTAGATGTTTACATTTGCGCGAATATTGAAATCAATTCGATTGAGTGTTTGTTTATTATCAATAATATCCTTCTAGATATGGTAGAGATGAAGCTGCAGATCTTCTTTTAGAATAAGCTGGCAAGTACCATATAAGACAGATTAACCTCCTGTTGTAAGTGATGGATTGCTGTATGTAGTTCCTATTCTTATTCTACCACTACCTTTTTATGGTCTACACTTCCCGTTTCTCTGAATTAATTCACTAATTGCTGCACGGTTCTACGAAATCGATCAAAATCAACTGCAATTTCTGGGAACTCTTCTCTAAATTTTTGATATGAATGATGGTTGGAAAAAGTCCATTGTGCATTGATTTTTTGTCCATTCCTAACGTATGATTCCACCATGGAACGTTTTTGTTGATCGGTGAAAGCCATATTAATAAACTAATATTAAAAAAGTAATATCTTTAATATCTTAATTTGAACTGACAGGAATTGAAATTATTATAGGACACATGAGAAGTTATTTTCAAATTATTTTAGTAAAATGTTGTTACCATTGTTGCATGAATCCCTGAAAAATAAAGAGCAGTTTACTAATTTTTATTTAATTGTTTGCAATTTAGATAGCTACAGTAAATGACAAAAAAATAATCCTTGCAGACTTGCTATAATAACTGCATGAATTGCATTCTTTATGACAATCTTTAATTGTCTTTTATTGCATTTTCATTGCACTTCGAGACACTTTCCGATGCAATTAATTTATAAATAAAATACAACTGCAAGTATCGAACTATTAATTCTCATTACGAATATGACAACTTCACATTCAAAGGCCTTATAATTAATTGTTTATTGATAAATTAATTAAAAATCGAAGTTGAAGTTCGAATTAGTTTATATTATTAATCTCTCTGTCAAGGATTGAGCGCTTCGTATGCTACTTTGAGATTAATTTGAATAATAATAACAAATATATACCTATGCGAATAAAATAAATTAAAGTTTAATACATTAATAAGAATAAGTAAAACCCTTCACTTGTAGAAACTTTCATTCCGTTCTTGTAGATATTACAAAAAATATGCAATTATATTAGCATTTGTGAGGAATTTTGATTAAATCTACACGAAGTTTATTACAGTCATGGCTAATACTTTGACTAACGATCATGAATCTTTTTGAGTGGCTGCACTTATCTGAATCTGCGGTAATTATATTGAACCATTAATCTTCACTTGAGCTAATTAACATATACGTAATTGAAAAATCACGTAATTTTTCCTGACATTTGCCATCTTTCATAGCCTTTCCATAACGATTTTATTTATTTTTTATTATAATAAATGACCAATAATAATCCTGAAATTATTTTTAAGAGTAAATTAACTATCTAGGTAATTAGAAAAATAATTTTCTTATACTTTATGAAAACGAATAAAGATGCACGGTCACGATGGGTTTAGCTTGCGCCATAGGATACACCCCAGGCATCCAAAAAATCTCTCAGGATGGTTATGTGATCGAAATTGTACCGTGTGTTAGTGAGATACCTACATTGTACTGATCCAGGTAAGACGTGTATACAATTTCCACCTCTAACTCATTCATCTCTTGTCTAGTATTTTATGTTTAATGGATTACACACTTTTATCAGACTTACAAGACTATTAGGGATAAAATTTTCAGTGCCGATTTCTTCAAAACGATTTTTTAACACAGTCGGTATATTTAGGCCTCTTTTATTTTATCGTGCAATGTCATGTCATGATGTCAGGAGATATTCAAAACGATGTTCCTAAAAGTAGGGGCAAGATTATTATTTAGAAAAAATATAGTAGAGAAATGTAAATTTTGGGTTTTTAAATACGTTTTTATCCCCCCCCCCCACGCGGGGTGCATGTGGTTGAGAGTAATTTTTCAGGAAGGAATCTTCATTTTTTATTGCAGATTCCAGATAAGTCTAAGAAAATATCCAACTTGATTTAATCAACACACATTTTTCAAGCCATTTTATATGCCGGGCGGGGGAGTGATGGGTTGGAGGAGGGGATGATTCCGCTTCAAACATGGTCATCCTGGAAACCACACAACTTTTCCCTGACATTTTTCTCCTGATGAGAAAGCATTGCTCAATGAGGGGAAATAATTAATGAAGAATTTCACTTCCCTAAATAATCCTAATTATTGAAAATGAGACTTAAAAGTTCTTCTTAAACATATACCTCATCCTCCCTGAGGGTAAAGGATGACTTTTTGCCCTAACACGACGCCCCCCTCAGCAACCTGCATAACTTGTGTCGATATTTTTTTTTCCGAAAACGCTCTTGCTCCGAGATAATCGATTGCATACAGGGTTATCTTAATTAAGTACGAAAAATTTCAGGGGGTTGATTTATTTGCTCATTATTATCCCTTGCGTGGACCCGCATGAAATTGTACCGTTTCTGAAATACAAAAAATGATTATTTTTCAAGTTTTTGAAGATAACTCAGGAAACGTTTGAGGTACAGAGCTTAAATTTTGTCATATGTTTGTCAATTTTTTCATATGCCGGTTGCGGAGATTTGCGTGAGGTTTTTTGCCCCTAATATCTACGACGCTGGGAAAATTGACATTGTAAAAGCGCACTTTAAACCCCCTATAAGGTACTTGTTACACAAAAAAGGCATTCTTGGTCATACATAATTGCTAATGTAAACCGTTTTCAAGAAAAACGGCCATTTGCATTGAAAAACTCCTTTGGATGTTTCAAAACAAGTGTCGGAAATCAAAGGGCAAAAAACTTCGGTTAATCCTAAAATCATTGCCAATGGCACATGCAAAAAAAAAAAAATTGCTATTAAAATGGTAGCTATACATATAGTGTCAATGATATGACATGTAAAAAGTTGAGCTCTGTACCTCAAACGGTTTCCCAGATATCATCAAACTGGAAAAAAGTATTTCTTTAACACCCTTGCTCAAAAGTGGTTTATTTTCGGACATATATTAATGAAAACTTTTTCCCCTAGAATGAGGCAAGAAATCACTCCCTTTTAACTTGACAACCCTGTATAGATTGAAATGGACCACCTTGTATATTTATTGAACTTTTGTTGAACCTTTTGAGAAGTTTTGAACCTATTAAGGAATCTTTGAAACGTAAATAATTATAAAGCAATCCAAAATTCCTGTTCCTGTTACCGTGAAATCAGGTATAAAATTAACAAATTTTTTATGGAATCAGGAAGCACGCAACCAACAATACACAATAATCTCCAAATTGCAGTTCTAATTTGTCAACTCAAGGTCTTAATGCAAACAATAATAATTATTAATGACTACACTTTGTTGTCGTTTGTCGTTTATGACAGGAATAATTTATAAACTTCAGATTTCCAATAACTTTCCAGTCCAGATTTTCCAGTCCAATAATTTACCTTGTCAATGTTTGCATTTTTATTTGCTTCCAGATGATTAAAAAGATAAATTAATTTTTTGAGACATCTTGTTTAGTAGGTATTCCATATTATAGCCTTCTCTAGATAGAACAGAAAAATCCTCGCAAGAAGGTGTCAGACGAACTGTGGATGGGAAAGAAACCGAGAATCAAACACCTGAGCAGGATCTTCCTGTTATGTGAACATACCAGCTGAGAAGAGAAAGAAGATGGACAAGAAAGCAGTGAACGGGTTCCTCGAGGGATATGACGGGGATGAGTTCAATTCCAAGAAATGTTTAGAGAATGTAAATAAACCCAATGTCAAGCTACCATAATGACGGATATCCAGAATGGAAACCAAGATCAGAACGACAAATAAAAACTTTAAAAAGAAGATTAACAAAGACCTGAAAAGACATCATGCAGTTACAGAAAATACAGCATTGGATGTGACTCGACCCTAGCGATGAGGAAAATTGAGAACGGCCACCCAGAAGAGTCTTGAGGGATCGGACGACAATCAAAAAGCTCAACTATCAAGAAGATTATAGAGAAAAGTCATGGATCCTGTGAAGTTGACTCGTTGTAAGAAAATCAAACTTGAACTTTGACGGATCTCCCACCAGGTGCAAAGGCAATTTCATGAAAATGGGTCTTTCAACTGAAGAAACCTGAGGCCAGTATCAACAAGTATGAAGCGAGGTTTGTGGTCAAGGTGTTTAGTCAGCGTTATGGTGTTGACTACAGTGGAACTTTCAGTCCATTGGCGAAGATGGAACCGATTCGCTCGATTCTGAGCATCTCAGCAACGATACGATTTTTATGATTAAACCACAGGGAAATGAAGATGGACTCAAGCAAGCACATGGATGCTGGAATAAGCGACTCGGAAACTTTCTTAATGGACACTGATTTAAGGCTAGTGATGCTGATCCATGCCTGCATGTACGAGAAAGAAATGGTGAAAAGTTTATACTTGTTATTTATGCGGATGATGGCCTTGTTGCGGCAACAGATCCACAGGAGCTAAAAACATCCATTGATGATGATCTGAAATCATAGTTCAATATTGTTATGAGGGAAAAAGGCAAGTATACTCAACGATTAATAAATAAAGGAATGAATGTATGTCGTATGAGTATAAAGCACATAAAGTGCAATAAAGTTAGTAGCTTGTTAAATGAGGTAGGAGAATTCCTCCATCGCTCTAACAATTGTCATATTGGCAGTGCCCGAAACTCACAAAATCAAGAGAGCCTCCATCCAAACAACAACAGAGCCACCAGAGTACCAGACAAGCACAGACATGTTTCACCCTATTGGGGCTCATCAGTGTGCTGCATTCCTTTACGTATAAATATTGTTACGAAAAAGGCAGATTATTTTTTGGGCATTTATATTGAGCGAGGAGTTAAAAAAATATACAAACGAAAAAGAAAGACAGAATACATCGATGACTCAACGTTATCTTATCAATATTTTCAAAAAAAAAGTCAGTAATTCTGCAATAATTGAAAAAAAATTGGCATAATTCTGTAAAGGTTTTGTTGATATAGAAATGCTACAGCTCCTGCTTCGACGCTAAGCTCCCTGGTTTCAAGTAGTAGTAGTATGGTGGGTAGGGGTGGTACACCCCAAGCGACTAGGCCACCGAGGGCCCTTTTCGCCTTACCCGAACCATGGTGAAACTCCTACTCGAACCTCCCCGACCTTTTAATAAAGGCCAGAAGGTTGTTGTATGAGAGGAGTTTCATTTCTTCCTCTTGTAGCTCCTCAGACCCAAAGATGTTGAGCCTGAGGTTACTGTATACCTCGCATACGCCCACATAATGGTGGGAGTCCTCGTCATCCATTCCGCATTTAGGGCAGACCGGATCCCGAGTGACCCCCATCACTTGCAGGTGTCTGTTCAGACTGCTGTGACCGGTGAGAACCCCGACTAGTAGTCTGAGTTCCCTCCGGTTCATTCTGGACATGCTGGTCCATCTGCTTCCGATCGGACCAGCCAGAAACAGCCTGGCCTGTCTGCAGCCTGGTGCTGTTTCCCAGTGGTTCTCTAAACCCTTGCGAGTCCATTCTTTTATAGATTCTTTGAGAAGATTTTTGGTCAGACCCAGGACGGGCTCCGGCCCACAAAAGGTTTCCCTGGTCCCGAGCTTCGCGTATTGATCTGCTAGCTCATTACCTGGTACACCTGAGTGTGCGGGAACCCACACGATATGCACCGATTTTCTGTCCGCCAGTCTGTTCAGCGCCTCGACACACTCCTGGACCAGTGGGGAGCTGGTTCCGTGTGTGCCCAGCGCTTTTGCGGCGGCCTGACTATCCGTGCATATGTATATCGTCAGTTCCCCGGCTTCTGTTATCTGCTCCAGTCTAGCTGCTTGCAGGATGGCATAAATCTCCGCCTGGAAGACGGTTGCGGTGGACCCAAGAGGGTAGGATCTTCCCAGTTTCCGTCCAGCCAGGTAGAGCCCCGCTCCTACGTGGCCATTTTTGTTCCTGGAGCCGTCTGTGAAACAGACTAGTCCTCCTGGTTCGAAGGCTACCTCCCTTTTTTCCCACTTTTCCTTTTCAGGAATTTGCAGGGTAAATTTCTTGTTTTCTCTGTTGTTTCTTGTTTTTGAGGTAG
This sequence comes from Malachius bipustulatus, assembly GCA_910589415.1. Classification (NCBI taxonomy): domain Eukaryota; kingdom Metazoa; phylum Arthropoda; class Insecta; order Coleoptera; family Melyridae; genus Malachius; species Malachius bipustulatus. The sequence continues at coordinate 34,233,084 of OU342634.1, read as the reverse complement.
ACATAAGGTTTGAGATTGGTATCTCCACCTCGGCAACCTTGGCTATCTCTGTGTGTCCTTTATAACCTCCGCCTTTCCATAGTCCCGAATCACGCATTCTTAGGTGGGCCGCCATGGCCTCCCCTTTTATCCAAATGGGAAGCGGTGGCAGCTCCAGAATGACATTCAGGGCTGCTGACGGGGTGGTTCTCATTGCACTTGTTATTAGCAAACTGGCGAGCCGTTGGAGTTTAGCTAGCCTGTTTGCAACGGTATTGCTTGTGGTTGTTTTCCACCAGACCACCGAACCATAACTGATTCTCGGTCTGATGATGGCCGTGTATAACCAGTGCATTATCTTCGGTTTTAGCCCCCACACCTTGCCTATTGTCCCTCTTAGCTGCCATAGAGATGACACAGTTTTTGTGACTATTCTGTCAATCTGTGGCTTCCAGGTCAGCTTTTCGTCTAGTACCATTCCAAGGTATTTGGCCTCCCCACTAAGAGTTAGGAGTTTGCCAAACAGCCTGGGTGGTTTGAATCCTCTTTTTTCCCTTTTCCTTGTGAAGAGGACCATGTCGGTCTTTTCGGGGTTGATGGTCAGCCCCGCCTCTTCACACCATTTTTCAATTATCTTACATGCACTCTGCATGCGATCGCAGACCACGCTTAGGAATTGGCCGGTTACTAGAACCAGCCCGTCGTCAGCGTATGCCTGTGCATACAGTCCGTCATCTGTCAGGCGCTTTAGGAGGCCGTCCATGATCAGGCACCACAGGTGAGGTGATAGGCAGCTGCCTTGGGGGCATCCACCACTCACCGCGATGCCCACTCGAACTTCTCCCGCACCCGACGACACCTGCCTGCTTTCGATCGCTGAAGCAATCCAGTTAATCAGGACCGGGGGGGTACCCCTGGATTGCAGCTCTGTGCATATGGTTCTTGTTCTTGCCTTGTCAAAAGCGCCTTCCACATCAAAGAAAATGGCCAAGGCCCAGTTCCCGTGATGCAGCGCTTTTTCAATTTCTCTAGTCACTGCGTGTAGGGCAGTTTCCGTGGATCTCTGCTTCAAGTAAGCATGTTGACCCTTGTGAAACGGGAACTCACGCAGTGTGTTTTCTATCAGGTATCTGTCGACTATCCTTTCTAGCATTTTAAGCATGAAGGATGTCAGACTGATAGGCCTGAATGACTTAGCTAAAGTGTAGTCCTCCTTTCCTTGTTTGGGAATGAAGACCACATTTGCTTTCCTCCATGCCTGGGGCACATATCCCGTTGCTAGGCTAGCCCGGAATATGTTTCTCACGCTGGGGAGAATCGTTTCCAGGCCCGCCTGCAGCAATGCTGGGAAAATGCCATCAGGTCCTGCTGTCTTGTATGGACGGAACTCTTTGCTTACCCTTCGTATGACCTCGTCATTTACCAGATTTTCGGCTAGCTGCCAGTCCGAGGCTGGCTCCGCCCGCCTCTCTGGGTCGACTTGGTCTGTTCCCGGGAAGTGGATTCTGAGGAGGTGCTCAATTGTCTCCTCCTCCGTTTCTGTCCAGGTTCCGTCCTCTTTCTTGATCGAGCCTATTTCGTTGCGTTTTGAGGCACTGAGCAATTTTGCGAGCCTGGCTGTTTCCGGGAGAGAGGTTATCTCCTCGCAGAATTCTCGCCAGCTCGCTCTCTTGCTGCGCCTTATCTCTCTCTTAAATTCTCTTCTGGCTTCTCGAAAACGGTCCCATTGAGTGTCCTCTCCTGAGGTCACGGCCTGTCGAAGTGACCTCCTCGCTGACCTCCTGAGGTGGTGAAGTTCTTTGCTCCACCACCTGATTTTCTTTTCTGGAGGCTTTCTCAAGGGACACGCCTTTTCGTACGCCTCGGTTATCTTTTTGCTTACTGTCTCTACCTCTTGGTCTATGTTTTCCTGTGTGATTTGAGATGGGGGACCCTTGAACCTTATTTGGAGATCTTTTGTAAAGATCTCCCAATTAGTTGTCCTTGGGTTTCGTTTGGGCTTGTCTGCCGCCATCCTCGCTTTGATCTTGAATCGGATCATGCGGTGGTCGGACAGCAGGACGTCGCCCGTCACTTGCCATTCTCGTACGTCACAGGTTATGCTTTTGGAGGCTAGGGTTATATCAATCACCTCCTTGCGGTTGCGATTGACAAAGGTTGGTTCCCTGCCTCTATTACTTATTTCAAGGTCTGTCGTTGCTAGATATTCCAGTAGGGCCTCTCCGCGTGTGTTGACGTCGGTGCTGCCCCATAGGGTGTGATGCGCGTTGGCGTCACAACCTATTACTACTGGGATCCCTCTGCTTTCCCCAAACGTTGTTATATCTGCCATCTCTTGCGATGGCAGACGTTCACCGTCGTATGGGAGATATAAGCTACTTAGAATTATCTTATGTGAGATGTCACTTACTTTGTATTCCAGAAGCATTGCTGTGGCGTCCCTGGTCCCCAGCTGCGGTAAGGGTACCGAGCTTAGCCTCTTGGACACCAGTATGCAGCTTCTGGGTGTCTCTCCTGCCTTGGCTCCCACCAGAAGTTTGAAGCCCAGGCCAGATAGTCCTTTTATTTGGCTCCTAAAGACATATGGTTCCTGAATTAGTATCACATCGGCAGGTTTTTTTACCAGGCTGCTTAGCATTTCTGCTGTGGCATCCCGGCTGTGCTGCAGATTGATCTGACTTACCTTTATTTCCTCCATTGGTGGTTTTCTTTTTCTTGGTGGCTCGTCTTAGGCCTGCTTGGAGGTGCCTGGTGCATTTCCGACGGCGGCGGGACCCCAGAGTGTTACCCGACGCACTGTCAGGGTGGTCAACTCGTAGTTGAGCTCCCAGCCGCCGCTTTCTATGCTCCTGGCGTCCTCCTGGCTGACCCGAAAGATGAGTTGCCATCCTCCAAGCCCTTCTCTGGTGTCGAGATGCTGCCAGTTGCTGACATCCAGCCTCCTGTTTTGGAGGCTCAGCATCTCTACCACTTCAGAGACATCGACCGGTTTCGGACTGCTAATCCAGAAGCCGATCACCACTGGCCAGGGAGCTTCCGTTGCCCTTACTTGGGTGAACGTGTTTCCTCCCACTGCCTGTGGCGTCCAGCCTCTCAGCAGCCAGTCCGCCGATGTCTCGTCTTTTGCCGTAATCAGGAACCAGCCGGGTTCGACTATCCCTGATTTCTGGAAGCTGAGCTCAAGCTCCCGATTTGTTGTCAGGGCTTTTTTCAGCTCAGCCACCAGTTGTCGGCGCAGCTCTGTTGCTTCTAGTTCTCCAACCTTGCCATCTGGTCGGTTGGACCTGATGACTACTTGGAGAGACTTGCTTTGAGCTCTCAACTGTTGAGGCTGTTTTGGAGGTTCCGCTTTCGGGCAGGCGGGCCTGGGGTCCGCCTTCCCTTTCGGGTTGGGCTGCCCCCCGGCACGGCTACTCCTATTCGCCGGACCCTCCTCCCTCTTGTCGAGGGCAATTCTCTTTTTCTCCCTCTCGGGGGGGGGGGGGGGTCCTTCCGTCTGAGCGCGGTCTTTTTGAGGGTCCCGGCGCGGGTAGCACTCCACGTGTGGTCGTGCTTTTCCCCGCCTCCTCCCTCAAGCTGGCCGGCTCCGTGGGCAGCCTGAAGGTCCGCTTCTTTGCGGCCCTCCTGGCGTTCCGTGCGGTAGGCCCCCTTACGGAGGGCCTTGGAGTGCCAGTGGTGGCATCGCCTGGTTGGGTGCTCTCCCCAGGGGACGTGGGTTTCCTGTCGGACTCCCCTGTCTTCCCTAGTTCGAGCGCCCCTACCTGACTCGGCAGAGCTGATGTGGCCGCTGCGATTTCTCGCTGCTTCCTCCGCTCCTTCCGGTCCGCCTTCCTGGCTTCTCTTCTCTTTTCTTTTTTCCTCTGTTTTCTTCTTTCTAGGGCCCTCTCTTTTCCCCCGTCGACCGACGACCCGGACTCCGTTTCTGCTGGAGTGCATTTCTGCTCTCCTGCTTCCACCGAAGTCGCGCCGCGCGAGTCGCCGTCGGATTCGGAGGCCCCCAGAAGGTGCTCTTCGAGAGCTTTTGGAATTTCTTCCGGCTCTGAGCTAGGGAACTCTATTTCCATTTTTTGCACGTTTTCCGTATTTTCGTTTCCTTTTTCTTCCATGATTGTTTGTATTTTTGTGTAGATTTGTATGTCCAAGTAGACTTCTCTCCTCCCTCTCTTCCCACTTCCTTAAAAAACTATTCCTAAGGTTTCTGGTCGGTGGCGGCCGCGGGCGAAGCCCCTTGAAAAGCGCAGCTTGGCCTATTTCCCAGGCGCCACCTGGCATTGCTATGCTTTCAAGATTTTTCGAAGGATGATAGGGCAGCCCCCTACGCTGGCTAGGCAAGGGTGGGCCCCTGTACTGTCCAACGGAATCAGGTGTGCAGTCCTGATTTTATTTCGACGCTACCATTCCACCGAACCTCCACCCCAGAGTTCTCCCAGTCTGTGCTGAAGAGGCTTCCGAGATCTGTCTACCTTTCCATTGTGTCAGTGTACTGTGTGTGTTTGGTGTGAGTGTACGGAGCTAGAGGTCTCGTGGGTCGCTGCCCCCACCGTGTGTCACACCTCACACGTCTCTCGAGTCCTGTGCATGGTCCGCCGCGCAGTCGGGGGCCCTGTCCATTGCTGTGAGCCACGAGTTCTCTCAGAAACAGCCCAGCACCTCCGGCCGCGCATCCTTCCTGTAAGGGAAGGCCCCAATCCGCCACCCAGGGGACGCGCCACTGAGCAACACAGGCATAGCTCGCGGTCCCTGGTTTCAAACTTCCACCCCTCTGCAAAGGGGGTGTTTCACCGTTTAAAATCGATGTTTCTCAGATCTAGGCGAGAGAAAAAAATTAATTAAGAGGGTGGCGCTCACTGATGAAAGAGTCAATTTCCATATTACTTTCAAGCAAGTACCCTAATAATTAAAGTTCTACTACCTCAAAGCTTGGTCGTTTTGGCAATTGTTCACTTTTTCAATCCACAAAATCAGTTTCGAATATCTTACGGTTTCGAAAGTGTCAAGTTACAAGAGTGTTGCGATACAATCGGGATGAGTTGTAAAAACATTTATAGGAAGTTTAATTAAAGCACACGACTTTCAACAACTTTTTTTAACCGATCATCCTCGTGCCGCGATTGTATCTTGTATCTATCTAATCTACATTTTACATTCAACATTTGTAGAGCAGCTGCTGCCGGGTTGTGTAATAATATGTTCCACCCCAACGAGAACGGCTCTTGAGCTTGGGATCGTCTTTCTATTTTCGCACACACTGACTCGTGTCGGCACATCTGTGAAGCGATGTCTGACGCGATACGTGATGGTTGACAGGCGGAAGAACTAACTAACTCTGCTATGATTGTTTCTACATAGTGGAGATTATTTAACAACATACTACATACATACTGTTCCTGTTCGAGTGTTGCAAAGTTACCATATGAGACAGAAGACAGAAGTTACTTGCTGTAAGCTTTATTGCTTCGTGGATTTGTAATTCGGCACGCACGACTGTTGAACTGTGAAATGAACTCGGTAATGACATGGCCATGATTATTGTTGTTAAAAGCCTCTGTTTACTTGTTCATGATTCATGTTCATATCTGATAAAAAGTGGTGCAGATGATTTTATTTATAAGTAACCTGATTTATGTAATTTTTCTCTATTTCTACTTTTTTCTTTACAGTCAAAATTAATATTTTTGACCCTTTCTGCAAATTTAGGTAACATCGAGACAGAAATATTATCTTGATGACTTCAGGAGTTGACAAAAAGTTGAAATAATGTTATTTTACGGTATATGAAATTTATACAGTAACTCTTTATTTCCATGCTCAAGGGGGTTGAAGTTGAAGTTTCTCGTTTTTTCTCTTGTTGCATAGTGAAAAAGAGAAATTCAGTCTTGCGGTGTCATTGAAAACCGCAGCTGGATAATTTCCATCCAACTGTAGATATCTGCCAGCAAAGTTGATTTTATGAATTTTTAGAGTTTGGACCCCGCATGGATCTAATGGAAATCATCCCTCGGTTAAAATTGCCGAAATTCAAATATGTTTATGACGATCAAAAGTGTCCAGGGGCGTGAAGTTAATATGTAGGACCTATATAGGGTGACAAAAAAAATCTGCTAGTTTCTATATTTTTTTTTTTCAGTTCACCGTGAAGAATTCTCAAAGGAGAAGAATTTTTGTCGCTTATTACAGTGGTGAAAATAGAAAAACAATTGAATGTTCAAGTTCGCGTCATGAGGTATTCCCAAAAACGCAATTTTTGGACATAAAACCAGGAATATATCATGACGTGAACTTTCAAGTGTTTTTCTGTTTTCACCACTGTAATAAGCGACAATTTTTTTATGTTTTCTGATTGAAGCGACTCATAGCTCCATAATAACGAAGTTACCAATGGTGAACAGAAAAAATAGAAAATAGTCGATTTACCATGACCCTGTACAGTGTACACATATCTACTTCACGCCCATGGAGACTTTTAATCGCCATAAACATATTTGAATTACAGCAATTTTAACTGAGGGATGATTTCCATTTTTGATTTTTTGATCCGTGCGGGGTCCAAGCTCTGAAAATTCATGAAATTAAGAATTAGGAATTTAATTCTATTTTCACTATGTAAAAATAAATATGCCATTCTATTTAATTTTTTGATAAATCGCGATATTTTCTTACATGTCAAATATCGCCCTCTAACGGTTGCGGTGGTAATAAAATGAAAAATTCTTAAGATGAAATCGACAGAAGAATGAAAACTTTTTGTAACGAGGCTAATCGTGCTAAATTCCATTGAGGTTAACCGGAATAATCGACATTTGAATAAACTAAGTTTTGACGTTACTTCTCCACTTTATTTATGGAGTTATTGAAAATCATTACACTCTCATGATATTTTGAAGATGCCATAATTTTGAAAAATAAGGAGATACCAATTTTTTATTTGGTCATGGCTGTTGCGCCCCCTAGCGGTCGTTTTAAAAGCACAAAAGTTTCCAACGATTTTTTAAGGGGCACTTTCCTTAGTTTCTGAGATATTCCCGATGACCATTCTTAATGCCTCACCCGATACTTCGAACGATTCCTGGCCATAGTTTTTCCAATAAAAAAATCTCCAAAGAATTCATCAACGTCATCATGAAACACGCACATTGAGTCGAAATATAGGACCAGGAAGGTCAACCACAGTAAGAACGGTCGAAGTGGAAGAGAATGTGCGGGACATGGTAGAGGAAGATCCACTTCTACTCGAAGAAACTTCTTCCTGCTGATTTTCCTCCGCGGATTACATGCTGTCAAAGTCTTTTTCCCACATTAATTCAAATCCCTCAACTACTGATACTGATTCTTTTCATCGATTAAGAAGGCATTTTCACAATAACCCATGAATGGGCTGAAGAAAATCCACATTAGGTACTTGAGACCGTTTTCAACATCAGTTCTCGTTGGAATTGTAGATGACTGGCTAATTGGATCGGTATTTCTACCAGGAAGAACTTTTTGAAACAAATGCTACCTAATTTTCTGGAGGATGTACCATTGGCTAAAAGAAATAGAATGTGGTTTATGCACTATGGTGCACCAACGCATTTTAGTGTGGTTGCTCTATGCTTGTAAATTCTTACCAGTAACATTAATTACGGAGATCATTGGAGTGGTCGAGATGGACCTCACTTATGGCCTGCTCGATCCCCGGACTCAAGCCCTTAGATTATTTCCGATGGGGCCATCTAAAGTCATGTTATACCTACTACTCCAGTGGAAAAATGTCGGAGATTTAAGAGATCGGATAATTGCTGGGTGTAACTCAAAAAGAACCGATCATGGTGTTTTTTGAAAGAGTCCGGCAGTCAATGAGGTGACGAGTGTATTCTTGCATGCGAGCTGGAGCTAATTCCCATATTTTACCCATAAAAATCATTTCCAACAGTTCTTGTGGATCAATAAACTTTACATTACTTTAAATTGTCGAAAAAAATTCTCGCACAGAATATCCCCTTAAATTTTCCCCCCATGTTTAAGTTTAACTAACACCGTGTAAGATTGTCATATTTTAAATAATAGTGCTTGAAATACATTACAAGGTGTTTCTAAATGAAGTGCCGTAAGTTGGAGGGCGTGTAGATGAAGCTTATCAGAAGAATCTTGAGAAAACTCCGATTAACGTTTTTCCGAAAATGTTTTTTAACCGAAATACAGGAGGGTGTTTAAGTGTCGATTTACGAAACTGGATTTTATTGTATCTTTCTACAGAGTGGATCAATAGTTCCGAATTTATGTATAGGTACAGACTTTATATTAATTAGCCCGTATATTTGGAAAAATTCTGAGTGTAACCGAAGCACCCAGTGGCATAGAATCCGGGGTCACAGGGCACCTTTTGTGTCGTAAAAAATTATAAACTGTTTTTTTATTGCTTTTTAGGAATACCAGAATAAATTATTACTACGAAAAAAGCCATACTTATAAAATATAGTTTTTTTTTTTAACATTTTTTATTTTAATTATTTTTATTTAATAATCTAATAAGATAAGTACCATAAATTGAAGGGCTTAGAGAAAGCTAAAATATGAATAAAAATCAACTTTTTTTTCCGATAATGTTTTTTAACCCAGATAGAGGGTGTCTCTAATAAACATCTTGTATCTCAGTTAAAAAATATTTTGACTCTATCTACAAGCCCTTCAATTTATGGTACTTATCTTAGATCATTAAATAAAAATAATAAAAATAAAAAAATGTTAAAAACGCTTCATGTACATATTTTTATAAGAACTGGTTGCATGGATAAAGAGATCCTAAATTTTAATGACTGATGTAGAATTAGTTGTACAATCGATGTGATAATGGTATGATATGAAAGAAATTCATTAGCTCGTTGTTGATTTATTCAGTGTCAAAGTGAGGGGTCAATAAATTTAAATACTACTCAAATCAATTAAGGGAACAATGATATACTTTATTCAAACGTTTGATAAATCACTTTCTATCCAGATGCCTATAGATAATAATAATAATACTTAAAATACTTGCTTTATACGTGTCGTTAAAACGGTAATGCTGCTGTAATTCCAAAATTAAAAAAAAAACTTTTCTATTTACATTTGATAGAATTAATTTACTTAATCAGTTTGGTTTTTATAGTTTCTCCCTATATAGGGTAGGGTGTATTTTAATATTGCGAAAAATTTGAAGATAGATTCCTTGACCAAAAATAAGCTAAAAATTTTCTTTTAACGAATGTCCGAAAATGCATCGTTTTTGAGATACAGGGTCTCAAAAAAGGTAATTTTTCCAGTTTTTTGAAGATATCTGGCGAACCGTTTGAGATGCAGAATTCTACCTTATAAAATGTTACATCATTGATACAAGTTATTTTTTAATAAAAATTCAGTTTTTTTCATGTGCCATTTGCGGAGATCTTAGGTTTGAGCCAAATGTTTTTGCCCTTCATTTTCCAACACATATTTTGAACCATTCAAAGCGAGTTTTTCATCCTAAATGGCCGTTTTTGTGTAGAAAATATTGACGGTTAAAAGTGCACTTTTAAAATGTCAATTTGCAAGTGTCGTACAAATTAGGGACAAAAAAACCCAACCACCCCTAATATCTCCGTCATTGGCACATGAGAAAAAGTTAGCATTAAAAAGTGGCTAATATCAATGATAAGATCTGTACAAAAGCTGAGTTTCTGTATCTTATATCTTATACCGTTCCCGAGATATCGTCAAAAAAACTGAAAAAATAATCTTTTTTTTGACACCCTGTATCTCAAAAACGGTTAATTTGCGGACACATCTGAAAAAATGAAAGGTTTGATTCCCTGCCTCCTGCTAAGAAAAAAAGTTACCATTTTCGAGAGACAGTTAATATTTTTTTTTAGATATTTTGACGATATCTCAGGAACCGTTTGTGATAGAGAATCCAGTTTCTGTACACATCTTATCATTAATATTATTTACTTTTTGAGAGACATTTAAATTTTTTATGGGGCAGTGAAGCAAATTAAAAAATCTCATCAGAAACAAGTAATGTTTTTGCTGTGTGTGTTTAAATGTGTCTAAATAAAAAATGATGGTAACGTGAGGCGAGATTTCCTTCAGTTAACGTGATAAGTTTTTTTGGATTTTCGAACAATTCAATTTTAATCTAAATAGTGTTAACAAAAAAAAAACATGTCAAATTTTTTCTCAATTTATGTTCTATTGACGTAATTTTTTTATAATTATTTCTCGGCTTTATTCTCGGATTGTTTCTCGGCTCAGTAATCACGACATTGTCTATTTTTTTAAACAGGATACTTTGTATGTTATTGTATTTTTGATATATCTTGAGAAAATCCAGTAAGAATGGTTTTTACAGTTGCAGTTTAAATTGAGTTACGTTAGAGTAGTTGCAGTAGGTTGTGAGTTATAAAGAAGTGAAAATCGCACTATTTTATTTTGAAAGCAGTGTACATCGGTGACGGTAATGGCTCCCAATATCGGAAAGTGGCTTACATGTCCCTATCTTAACTTTTCACATGGTATCCTCTACTATTATGAGATTTAAATTTTAGTGCAGGGTGAAGAAAAGTATATGATTTTTAATCACCCTGTATAAAAATTTCAAGTAGGTACACTGTAAGGTAACACATGAAAAGTTAAGATAGGGATATAATCGTTTTCCTATATCTTGATCTGTTTTCGATGTACACCAATGCTTTCAAAATGAAAAATTGCAATTTTCAGTTGTTTATAACTTATAACCTACTCATTTTAGACTGCAAAACTGTAAAAACCATTATTATTATTAGATTTTCTCAGGAAAAATGAGAATATAAAAATCGCGATTACGTCAATAGAACATATCGAATTCGAATGTCATATCAATTCATTTGAGACAATGATTCTTAAATTATTGTTGAAGATTTTAAAATTTTGTAAATTATAAGATTTTTTAACAAATTTTTTAAATAATTATATGACGTTTAAAATTTGCATCTTGTCTAATAAATACCTCGTTCTATTTATATTAGACTCGCACTATAAATCGGTCCTGTGAAATATGTTACAAGAGAGCAAAGTAACTAATTTTAGACTTGACAGTTGTGCATTATTTGTTTAGGAAATGTAACTTTAGTATAGTTTCGAGACACGAAAATAGATCTCTGTGTCACAACTTCCATTTTACGACCGCAAGTTTTTTAAATATTGTCCTGGCGTTTATTTGTAAAAAGAGGAAGTAAATTTTTTCAAGATTAAACATCGTTTAATGGATGTTTTCGCTATAAAATGCTCATAAAATTTACCACTCTTGGTAGTTATTTTTACGCATATTTTTTTAAGTTTAAAGGAAACTTAAGAAGGAGCTTCTAAATTTATAAACAACATTATTTGAGTAGGAAAAATTATTCGTTTAAATTATCACAAATCTAATGAAAATTATCATTAATAATTATCACTAACTAATGGCTTATAATTAAAAAATATTTTTTCAAAAAAAAAGTATAGAAAAAAACGAATAAAATTTCGACAAAAATTGAAATTACCTTTACAAAAGAAGAAGTCTAATATTGGCAAATAAAACAAGACCATAAAAAAAATCTATCTAATATCTCCGATCGATACAAAGTCTGAAGATACAGACGATACCGTTTCATTTTTATGAAAGTTCATCAGTCAGAAATTATAAAAGACATCATGGGAAGTGTACCGGTCGAAGGCAACAATTGCAGACTTGCGTCCTTATTATTATTCTGTTAAAATTACTAATTAATAATCATTTCTAAAAATATACATGACTGAAAACTCATTAATTTGTTCATAGTACATAAAGAGAGAGAACAAGAAAATATTCAAGTTTCATTCTGTAACTTACTTCGAAGTTCAAACCCCTTTAACATTCATCACTTCGTAAGCAATCTATTTAACAGTTTTCTGTAATAACAATTCGACCTTGGACTATTCTTATCAAAAACAATTAAAATTTACAATTAACATTCGATACACGTTTCCCATTTTCCCGTAAAACATTACACCTGAAAAAGCGAAACAGTCGCCATCAGTTAGAAAATATTATTACGTTTGTGTAAAAGTATGTGTATTTGTACCATTAACCCAGTAAGTACACATTATGACTAATTATACCTATGTCTAAAAGATTTAATGAAGGTTATAATAAAAATGAGTAGATTTTTTGAACTTTATTAAAGGTCAATAATTAATTCATTCAAAAATGGATGAAATTTTTTTTTCAAAACTGGAAGTGTATTATACTAGGTACTTCTGCTTACTATACTCGTTACTTTATTTTTCTATGCTCATTTATTTTTGATTTACCGCACCTACTATGGATTTAGTGGTAAAATAATTAGAGTTTATGGACACCTTCAATTTAATCACCAAAAAATCCTTAAAGTATGCACCTATTTCAGAACCTTAAATTTTTTATTGCGTAGTAGGTACACGCTGTCCACTGAGAGTTGTCCGTTGTCATGCCACACTGATTCTGACTAAACAATTTCATTTAATTCGATTTGAATCGTACACTTATTTCTAAGTCGAACCAGATGTGGTATCGCAGTTCGTGTCAGTGGCGTGTGTTGAGGAATAATGAATATCCTACAAATATATTATTTCGACAAGTTATTGACGAAGTAGAGCCTTTCAACTTTTTGATAACAAATATATATAATGCAAGTAAATAAGAATGATAATAATAATTATTGTTATCATCATGATAGAAATATCATGTCACCTACCTGCTGGTTGCCGTTTAAAAGAAAGAATAGCACCTCCGTTTACTTATTTGCAAGTAAAATATTCCAGCAATTTTACCACAAGACCACGTACTAGGGAGTTCAATCGTTTCCCAGGCAAAACAAGGAAATAGATTTTTAGGTTCGCGAAATTAAGTTACTCATAGTTTATCACACCGTACAATAAACACAGGTAATTCTGATAATTTCGTATTAAAAACGTTTCAAATCACAACAAAAACCTTATTAGTATATTTAACGCTGACGCTGACACTGACACTACTGATAGTAGCGACGACAATCTTATCGTAATATCGTATCAATCTAAGCGTATCAAGACGCGAGTCGATACTTCCGTCTCACTCTCGCTCATCTTTTGAGAATTGCTGACGATTCAAACGTATTTCAGACAATACGTTCCATTTTAACTCGATTGACTATGCAATGCAATAGAAGGAGTAAGAAACATAACGAGATGATGTATCCTTAGTTATCACAACAGACAACTCTCAGTGTACAGAGTACAGGTATATGTATTGTATAGAGTATTTTTTAAGGTGACACTTCATTTTTGACTGTGATAGAATTAATTAAAGAAAACAACTTATTCAAATTACATTTCTTAAAAAGTCACTGATTTAAAAAAAAAACAATAAAAACAAAACAATTACAATACATAAGGTTACCTAGGAAATAAAACCAAAATAACAAGAAATACAAGGAATAAAAAATTATTTCGAGTTCAACGGTATTAGTTTTCTATCATTTGTTTTTTCGTTTAACTTTACCGACTTTACTTGAGCTATTTTCGTTTATTTCCTGTTATTTTGACATTTTTTATTTCCCAGGTAACCGTATTTGAATTGTTTTTTAATTTCTTTTTGAAATCAGTTAGGTATACCTCTTGGCCGAAATAACGTGCAGTAACTGACAGCGGCAAAGAGAAATGTTCCTCCAAACGTAAGTTTCTGCTTGCCGTTTCACCGAAATTGTTTTTTTTTTTACGTTATTTAAGTTGTGAGGGCTACATGAATTTATCACAGGGCTGGACGTTAATAATGTTTTTAAACTTTGCTGTATGTGGTTTATTTCTGACTTTTTTAAGAAAATTTATTTGAAAATTTTCCAGTTGGCACTAAAATACCGATTAGAATATAAAATTATTTATTTACAACCATGAAAGCTCCTTATTTTGCGTATGTAGTGGTAGATTAGATTGAAATTTGTGATTTATTTTATTCAGAAGCGTTTCGGATTTTTTCTAACATGGCAATTATACTCATCATGTCTTATCATTCCTGCTTTGAATTAGGAAAAAACTGGTGCCGCGATCGGTTATTTTTTTGTTAATTATTATTATTTTTAAAGTCACATTTCGTTGCTTCTATATTCTCAGCTTGGTTGATATTTATCTTTGAATTTCGACTATTTATTGTTTGTTCTTTTGTGCTATACAGGGTGTTCTACAAGCTCTATAACAAACTTTGACAGATGGTAGGTTGCTTGATTTTAAACATATTTTTTTTAATAAACATGGGTCCGATTCGTTTTTGTTTAGAAGTTACAACCATTTAACCTTTATTAACAATCAACAATAAAAATTTAAATTAAATGATAATCACAAAACTTAAGACTATAAAAATTGTTCGAAATGTCCACCCTCAGCTTGAATACCTGCGTCGGTATTCTTGAGCAGCTTGTCTGGCGTTACCATTGGAATACCCATATACAAACACAATATCTGCATATTCCTCAGTCGAGAATAAATGCATTTTTTATTTATAACTTTCACCCGAAATATCTAATAAATAATTAAAATGACACTAACAATTATTATTGTCATAACAACCGAATTTCTATTTATCAGCCTACGTTTTTCATTGAAGTAAGTGTATATTTTATAAGTGTACATTGGTTGACATAGTGTCTTAGTGACATAGCGACTTAGTGTCACTTCCTGGTTGACTGAAAAAATTACGATTCTTTAAATGCTTGTAACTTCTAAACAAAAACGAATCGGACCCATGTTTATTAAAAAAAATATGTTTAAAATCAAGCAACCTACCATCTGTCAAAGTTTGTCATAGAGCATGTAGAACAGCCTGTATACATCGCCAAGGCGCTTTTTCAGAACTTATTTTCCGGAATTTCATTATCTGGAACAAGAGGATACTCATGGGATAACTGGAATATTAGTTCAAGCTTGTTTTATTAAAAAGGAATTCTCATAATATATTTATGAGAAGTCCTCAGCAACATTACAGCATCCCTAGGGACAGACAATAAAAGATTTCTTGAATGGTTGTGATTGGTTGTCTAGGAATAAACAGCAGTGTTATCATTTATTAGTTTTTTTGCATAGTAACGGGATTATCGCTTATTGAAATAAGTGGAATAAATACATTGTGAGGTGTTTAATCGGGGGTAATACCACGAGAGCTTAGATTTAGCCGGATATTTTTATGCAGTTGGTCCATCTGCAGAAAAAATTACTCGAGCGCTAGAGCGCTCGTTAATAGCTGTCGTTAAGTTTCCAATGCGAGTAAGTATGAGAAAACAACTGCATAGAAAAATATCCCGCTAAATCGTAAGGTCGAGTGGTATTTGTTGAGACAATTCCATAGAATTGTACCAAACGTTATGTTTAACAGTGAACAAAACTCAAAATGCCTTTTAAAAGGACAAATATTATTGTTAAAAACACAATTTTTGAATTTTTTGTTAATATTTGTAATAAAAATCAAATGACAAATGATAGGTAGACCGAGAAGTTTTTTCTTCCATAAAAAATATTTCCAAATAATAAAATGAATTGTGACATTTAGTAATAGAGTGCTAACATTTTTTTTCGCATTTTCGCATCATGCAATATTAGTGAATTCAGAATCGAGATCCGAGACGTCCCGCAACGAGAGTGTCTAGAGGCGGCTTCCCGTGTCGCTCTTCGCAGTTTCAACATTCGCATTTTTTATCATCGCAAATAGTTACTTCATGCATCACTCACCACATTTGAGCTATTCATAAGCACTCACCAATTATTAGAAATGTAAGTGCACGCATGATTTTTAACCGGCATTCCTCCCGTGGGTTATCCGTACGCACACTCCGCTACTTTGTAATACATAGTTGCTAAGTAGAATATTTTCAGATAAAGAAATTTTTTTTCGCGAAAAAAATAGCAGTGTTTTTTTTTAAAGAAAATCATGTTATACACAATTTCATAGTTCTTTTTAAGAAAGACCTTTTCCTCAAAGTTTCACGTTTACACAGAAAGGTTAATAAAAAAGGTTAAAAAAATCCAGTAGCATCTTTATTATTTTTCGTGCTATTTGAAAAATGAAAAAATCCTATTCAATGATTATTCAAACTGGCTGCAAGTGTCATTTTTTGAACAAAAGATTGATATGGTTTTTTATTTTTATTTTTCTGATTCTGCAATTTCTTCTGATCACTAATTTGCAAAAAAGAATATTATAAGATTCCTAAATATAGCCTAAAGTCGGAAATAATAAATTATTATGGACGTAAATTTGTTCTTACTTTGACAACAAGAGCTTTATCAATTTTCATAATTTTTATTGTTTCCTATAATGAAATCCTTCTGCCATTTTTACTTAAAGTATTAAATTAATAAAATATAATGTATATTATATTGAGTATTTAATAAAAATAGCGATTTTTGATACGAAGTTGCAAAATGGGAGTGTTTTAAGCACGGACGAAAATTGTCAAACAATGCCGAAAGCCGAGCTTGACAATTATTATTGTGAAGCGGTTAAAACACTCCATTTGCAAAGTGTGTGTCACACGATGTTTTTTGTTAAATCGACAAGAAACAACAATTATTTATGAATTCCCAGTCGTCAAAACATATAAATTTATACGAACTCTAGAGATTGGTATTTTATATTGTCAAAGTGACAATATCATGAAGCTTAATTGGAATTAATCTTCCTTTTAATTGTCATTTATGTCACTTTTAAGAACAAGTCCGTAAAAGAATTTCAGTTTTAGACACTTGTGCCTAAAATAATGTCATTTCGAAACTAAAATGACAATCAAAATGGCAACTTTATGAAACATACAAGTTGCAAAATGAAAGTATGTATGTACTTTAAGCATGGTCGAAAATTGTCAAACGACATCGAAGGCTGAGTTTGGCAATCGTGAAGTGCTTAAACACTCCTTTTGCAACTTAATTGTGTCCAATAAAATTTTTTGTTAAATCGCCAAGAAACAACAATTTATGAATTCCAAGTCGTCAAGAAATTTAAATTTATGCATGGACTCTTGAGATTGGTACTTTATATTGTCAAATTCACAATGAAGCTCAATAATTGGACAGTATCATGAAGATTCATGAAAACTTACATTTAATTGTCATAAGCACAAGTGTGTAAAAGATTGTCACTTTTAGGCACTTGTGCCTAAAGAATGTCATTTCGAAACTAAAATGGCAATCAAAATGACAACTTTATGAAACGATTTAACGAAAAACGATTTTTAATACAAATTTTTGATAGAATATAGAATTACAGCAGGTATTATAAAGGATCATTAAGTTAACGGGCAGATTTCTGCCATTTCTGAAGAAGGTATCGAGTCTAAGTGGAAATTTTTTGAATTTATCTATTCTTAACATGAAAGTAATTACAAAAATGTCAATCAAAGTCATTTGACGTCGATATTAGCTTCAAAAACGAGCACAGCAGAAATCTGCCCGTTAGCCTAATGAGCCTTTATAATATTGGCTGTTAATATATATATTTTTTTGCATGTTTGTGAACAGAAGAAATCGTATAGAATCAGATAAACAAATAAAAAACAATAGTTGCTATTTAAAGAAAAACAATTGACAGTCGTTACTCGGAAGTGTTTTTATAGAAAAATGACATTTCCTGCCAATTTATACAGGGTGTCCGAGATAACAGGTGGTACATGGGGATCATCGGAAACCGTGAGAGATACAAGGTCTGTTAAATGGAGGGAACAATTAATGAAACAACTGAAAAAAGGAATAAAATTTTAAAGAATTTTTTTAATGTGATTTTTGGTTTCCTTGATTTTTTTAATACCGAACGTCATAAAAATCCAATATGACGGCCATAAGAAAAACAAAAGTTGGCCATGAAATCTCTGGGATCTAGTTGGCTTTGACATTTTTTAAAATATCAAATAGATAGCTTTCGACGTCTTATGTAAACTTACAAAAAATAATTTATTAATAATTATCAATGATAGAAAAGATATGGCTAAGATAAAAAATTTCAAATTTTCAGTTTTTTCAGCATATTTCAGTAATGGCTGAATTTTTCAAAATTTTATTTTCGGATTCTTAATAAGCATGGAATTGGCCAACTTTTCCTCTATTTAACCGATCTCGTATCTCTCACGGTTTCCGAGACAGCCCGCCCTATAGTCGTCTTTGAGCAATTGAATAAATTTTCCAAATCGCGGACAAGTATAAAGATGCTATTGGGTTGTCCGTTTTTTATTAACCCCGCACAGTATATCTAAATTAAAAAAAGTTATGGAATGTCAATTTTTCAATGGTTGTATGTATGTACACTATAAAACTCAAAAAGTTATTTTAAATTATTATAAAAATACACCGTAACTTTTTTGAATTTACGAATATACATACGTATAATATTCCCAACTTCCGGAAATGTTCTTAGAAAGATCTTCTAAATTACCTTCTTTCCAAAAATAAAGGTTTCTTCCTCTTTTTTTTTCGTAATAAAATTTCAAAAATAGCAAAAAATATTATCATTAAATAAACTTTTGTTGGGCTTTTTCATAAATCCAATAAAAAATGACGTCATTGGCTAAAAACCTTCGACGTCAGAGAATGTTCCGGGTCAGATAAACATCGCACATAGGTAACGGAATTAGTTTTTTTTTCAAATGTGCAGAGCGTTTTGAAAAAAAATTGGGGAATTAGATAATTTTTTTCAAAAGGAGAATATTGATGCATCAACCAAGTTTCATTGACAATTTATATGTTGTAGACTGATGTAATATTGTAAAAAAATCTATAAATTCCAACATAATTAATTAACGAAGGTATTATTTCTGGCTTGCGCGATATCAAACTCATAACGTCGAGGGTACGTCCTATTCATGTATTCAGTTATTAGCGCACATTCACGGAGTTGAGGGTAGTTCCAGTACGTCTATTTAGTTTGGGGTCACACACGAGGGAGCGAACACCCTGTGTCTGGCTGCGGAGTTTTACGATTCACGGTTATGCTTTTCAAGCACAGATGTTTGTACCAGCTCTAATAATATTGTACATACACAGCAGCCGGTCTCTGTCCCGTCATTTGCGTGGAGTTTTCTTGCAGTGAAAATGTCTGGTATGCTCATTGGCATTGCGGTATGTACTTAGGTATAGGTAAGGACAGGTGACTTGGTGACTTGGTGATTGTGATTTAATTTCTCATGATAGCGCGTGCGAAAATAAGGTGGTGGGGTGCTATTATTAGTCTATAATAATAATAATAATAGTGCTAGTGCGCCGAGAAGGTGAATAATATTTAATTCAAGTTCGATTAATTTTGGAGTTGGGTGTACCGAACCGACGAAGGTAAACATGCAATGTTTTAGGTAATTGCTTTTAGATTTTTTTTTGCTAGAGTGCTAATATTAGGGAATTATACATTTATTTTTTTACCTTGCACATAAGTTGGGGGAAACTAATAAAACTGTAGAAGCTAAGAAGTTAAGATAAGATATGTGAAGGTTTTAAAGTACGTTTACGTATAAGTACTTAGAGAGCACTTAAGTCTGAAGTAGGTAGGTTCTATATACTTAGAGATTGTGTTTATAAATTCATACCACCTACTTACCTATTATTCCTCTTGAGTATTTCTTTGACTGGCTTATTATTTCTCACGCTGTATAAATAGAGAACTTTTAGAGTTGATTGTTGATTGAATGTGAGAGGTAGATGTATGTATACTTTGTATGTAAGTACATAATTACATACATATTATACGAGTATAAAAATGACAATTAATATTGGAATTATGGTCAAAATTTCGTCCGTTTTCACTTCCGCGTTATAACTTGATGAAGTGATATTTCCGGATGGTGTTTTCCTAAAAATAGAAATGATAAAAATAATTTACTTACTTCAGTACTTGGGTCATCGTTTTATTCGTACTAAACTGTCAAAAAATATAATACAAAAATTCTCGCAAAAAAATATAATAAAATTTTTTTTTTCGAAAATCTGCAAAAAATCGCAAAAAAATATATCAAATAATATTCTTTTTTTCGAAAATCTGTTCAGAATTTTATTGAATTTTGTAATATTTAACATTTTTCGATGCATCCCGGGTGTTTATCTCTTGTTTGTCTGGACTCTCTGGACTGTGTATCGATTCATTAAGGCGCATCTAGATATATTAGGTACTGATTTACAAGGAATTTTTTTTATACCCCTGTATTCACAAACGATAACTTCCTGAATAATTACGTAATTATACAGTGCCCGTCACAAAAGTTTGCACCAGTTTAGAAAAAAAAATTGTCATAATTTTTGTGCTTTTCAAAAGATTAAATTTGAGCAGTTTCAGAGAAAATGGCGTTTCTGTAAGCATACAAATTACAAAAACAAGACATTTATAAAAGTGAAAGTGTTTTGCGAAAAAAAATACTCGCTAGCGAGCTTATTAGATATTCATCAAATGTATTGTCATCAGCTATGAAAGAAATATTTTTTTAGGTGTCCAAAAAGTGGCCACGATTTTTTTCCAAGGCCCGGTTTGGAAAAGCTCGAATTTTTGAGCTGACAGGAGCCTTCCAGCAAAAAAACATCTAAAAAATAGACCAATAATAGATAGAAAAAAACTCATTGAAAATGATTTCAATGTTCAAAGTAACACACCATTTTCCAATTGTTGAAAATGTCTTATATTAAACTATATTATAGCGCCCACCCATCCAACTACAAAATTTTTGAAATGGTAAGAAATCGTTTTGTTATATTCAAGGTGCGCATAGCGCCTCGCCTGTTAAAAAAATTGTCTATTTTTTCCTAACTTGCCTACCTGTATCTAGTATGTCCAATTTTTTCTTTACAGAGGTTAGGTATAATAAATAACTATAAAGAAACAATAACGAAAATTTACCCCCCTAATAAAGTCATCAATTGGTTGACAACTAACAGTTGACTTGCCTTAAATTTTGTTAAATTCGGTCATAAAAGTTTAAAATCTTACTACTTGCTACTGCTACTGCAGCTACCTCAGAGTTATGGACCGAAGACCAATGGATTTTTATTTTAGGAAATTTTTTGTTGTCAAATAATAAAACATTTCATGTGCCATCTGTTCGGTTTGTGATTGTGAGTCCTGAATAATGATGCAATCAATAAAACAATAAATCCAGCCGTGGCTGAACTGTTTTTTGTTATCTCAGGGTCTGTTGACGGTTTATGGCACATTAGAAGCTGAATTTTGTATGTGTTAATAAATTATTCAGACCCAGTTTTTTGCTACCTGTTAAAGTGTTTGGTAAATAATGTTTATTAGGTGACGCAACCCCCGCGCCCCCTAAACCGTTGGCGCCGCTCGGCATCTCCTTATATACTGCCGTATGGATAATCCGGCCCTGCTGAAGCTATTAATATTTTATTTCATATACCCAGTGACGTACCTACCTAACTAAATAAATAGTCTAGTCTAAATCTAATCTTGTTTTATTAGAGCAACAGCTTCTCTATATTGTTCGTAGTTACTATAGTTTCCGTCACTAACAAAGATCTCACTACCTCCTGTTACAAGTCCCGGAGTTCGTTGTGAACGTTCAGGATAAGTTTTAGTTAGAAGTAGACAATCACGATTGTTGATATGATATGCCGATGAGCTCTAATAAGAGCGAAATGGCCATCCATTTCTTCAAAAGACTTTTTTTCTACTTTTGGCTTGATATCAGTATTATCTATGAGCCCTAGAACCCAAACAAACTTCTTCTTTTTTACTTAATACTTACTTTGGCTCGAATAATACTCCACTTTGTTGTAATAACTAAATAAATAAACACAAAATTGACCGCATATGACCGTATATGACCGCAATGTAGCTGGTATGCTCCGTAGTAAAGTGGCAAAAAATCGATTTTTCTTCAATACATCGGTAGAAATTGAGTAATAAAATCGAAATCGCTGAAAAGAAATATCAAAAAACTAATTACAAGCCTTTAATTATTAAATAAAATACATGAAATATGGAAATGATAGGAGAATTATTGATATATGGTAGTAATAAAAGTGACCAATAATTTGAAGAGAGTAGTTACCTACCATATATCCTTAAAGTGTCAGAAGAATGCCCTTCTGACGAATAGTGTGCCATTGAACTCGAATGGGGATTCTTTTATGACTGTTTACTTAGGGTTTATACTATATCTACCCTCTCCAGTTTTATTACTATACCATTATATCAATCGGCTTTTCCGAATTGGGCGAAATTACCTGAGTGTCCCTTCGACTCTACGAAGTGCCTTATAATCCTGGAGCTCAATTGGGCGAAGGAATTTCTAAATATCGTTGAGTTATTTGCATGCTCTTGTATGGCTACGTTGCAAGATTTTACAGACATTCCGATTTTATAGTTCAAAACAACTATAAGTAATCATAACGGGAGCTGTTTATTTATGCGATGGGTATTTTATTTGTTTCCGCACCAAAACTCACCGGTAAGTCAGGTCTTTGGTCAGGGTAAGTTTTTTTTTTCTTTTTTTTTCACCTGACCTGAGTTACCGATGATCGATGACGCTAAAGTGCAACATATAGCCATAGTCAGGTACGTACCTACTACCTACTCGACTTCAATTATTAATAATAAATTGATTAGGTATGCCTACCCGATCTATTAAAAGCACCACTAAATAAATCTGGCAACACTGTTATGTTTCATTATCTCTTATAATCCCTTCATTTCTCGTTTGTCGCCCAATTGAGCCCTGGGATTACCTACAAGAACAAAATCCTTCGCCCAACTCGGTATCGCCCATATCAATCGTTCTTCCTCCCATTGCCATATTTTATGTATTTTATTTAATTACAGCTTTGTAATTAGTTTTTGATATTTATTTTCAGGGATTTTGATTTATTAATCGATTTCTACCGATATGTATTGAAGAAAAATCGATTTTTTTCCGCCACATCGGATTTGGTCACCATTTTGAATTTAGGCTACCAATGACCTTTCCTAATCCTAACTGATGGTAGTTACAAGAAAGATCGACAGGGGAATTTTTCCTATGGGTAAAAGTAGATAATTATTACTGGGCTATTTAGTTTTTGCATTAAAAATGATGTGAAATTACAAATTTGACCTTTTTGTAAATTTTGGAATTTTTTTTTACTAAAAAAATGTCATAAAAAATATTTCATTTTCTATATTTTCATCCATGAACAGCTTATACAATTTTTTTCAGCCTTTCGAGACTAATTTCACCAAACTCCTTACCAAAATTACCTTTCTTTATAAGTTTTTTTCCACTAAAATTAAATCTCACTATTAAAATTCAATGCAGTAGGTTTGTACATACCTACTTCCTTATTATCGTAGTGTGAAAGGGACCTAAAGCGCTTCACGAGCTTTATTGATCGGGGATGAACCAAGCAAGGTTGGCTTAGGGAAGAGTGACTGGCTGCATCCAGCCAGACGCCAGACGTCGCGTCGGGCCTTGACCCTGTCCTATGAAATTGATAACTAACTTTATGTCTTCTTGTTTATGGCTTTACGTTTCAATCCGTCTCAGATTGATGAAGATAAATCGGAATAGTATCAGGTTTATTTGTGAGGCTTAATTGGATTGCGTCTTATTTACCCATTCATGGTGTCAGTGTCAGTTTCATTAGTAATAAAGGTTCATAAAAGTGCTAGTGCTGGCTTGCATGCAAGGGATGGATTGGATTAATTTTGAGATAAAAATGATCCAAGAAAGGTGGATAACTGCTTGTTTTATTTGCCATAGTTCTGGTTTGAGATTCTCTGACTTAATGGCTCTTTCTTCGAAATAAATCAGCTAAGACTGGTGAGAAAGATGCACTCCTCGCAACGGCGCCGGCGTCTGTTTCTCGATAAAGGATGTTGAACAGGAAATAATTGGTCTCAGGAGGACGCCTCTCTTATGGATTTTTGGTAGTCCATAGAGCTTTGATCTGCGGGACTTTTATCTTAGGGGTGTGTGTTTGTGTGGTATCGTAAAATGTCATTGGCAGCCACTCTTAAGTCCAGGCAGCGAATACTCTTTAAATATCGGAAAAGAATTTATTCGCATACACTTGGAAAATCCTACCATTCTCAATTTTCTAACACTTATAAGATGATATAACATGCCCATAATGTAAAGCAGTTATTAGTCATTTTGATGAAAATAATATTTTACCTTATCCATTATTACATGCCCATCATAGCAGGTACAGGGACAAATAATTATGCTCTATTATTCTATTCATGCCATCATACCTTGAGATGCAATATATCGTTCTGTTGTGGGAGTAAAATCTATTGTTGATACATTCAATGGCACAAACTCAGAGTTATGTTTTAACAGACAATCTTATCACCCGATCACCCAATTATGCCGGTAAACATTTACAGCCATATCAATTCAAACAGGATAACACGATTTACATCTGAGTAATTCTTACTGTTCACGTCACGTAATTTATTATTGTTCTAACCTAATAGGGGCGGAGAATCGAATTACCATTTGAATTACCCTCAATTATTAGGTGTGTCAAGTGTTCGGTTCCTGTACTTATTTTATTTAATGAATAGAGGAGACCTATTTTTACGTTTGGTAAGTACGATCAAAAATGTCAATAGGCAACTTTTATTATTGTTACTAAAATAGATTGTTTATTAGGAAATTTTATAAACTTCCCCCCGCTTCCCTCGATTTCCTACCGACGCCACTGTGAACGAATGATGACTAAAACGTAAATTTTTTGACACAACTGTATACCTTTGTAGGTATACGTTCTTCTTATTCAGCTGATTTGAATTAAAAATATGTTAAGTTTTGCTCAGGTGTTAAAAAATAGCAGTTTTAAGAAAGTTCAAATTGGGGCCATTTTGAAACCACTGGACCGATATTTCTCAAATGAAATATCAGACTCCGTCCAGACATCAAAATATTTCAGTTCTTTAGATTGAAAAATACAATCTGTACAAACAACGATTTTCTTAGGAAGATTTTTTTTACAAAAATCCACAGTCTTCCATAGGTTCTACGTGAATTTGAAATTTTGTTTTTAAAGTTTGAAAGGTACGCTTCAAGGACTTTTTAAAATCGAAAATCGGTATACCTAAATATCTACGCCATCTTAATTATTTACTCCCTGAACTTCTTCTTTCACGGTTAAAATCTCGGTTAAAAGTTGTCTATACTCAAAAAATTTCAGTTAAAATCGTTTAAAAATCATTAAAATCATAGATGGTCTTAGGGCCAGTTGCACAAACGTTAATTAAAGATTTGTCAGATAATTACTGATTTTAAATTGCAGATTTTGGAAATATGACAAATATATTTACCTAATGATTTTTTATTTTTTATCAGTAATTAACTCTTCTAAAAGGGAGCTGAATTTATTTCCAGGAATGTCAGACCAACATTTTGATAATACAGGGCATTTTAAAATCAGTAATTATCTGCCAGATCTGTAATTAGCGTTTGTGCAACCGGACCTTAGAAATATAGCAATTTTGACCCTTCCTCTTTGCCCACACCACTGGCCTATTTACAGGAAAAAATTAAAAAATTACACAAGCGTCAAATTCGAAAAACGTTCTTTCTATTCTGTTACCTAATAAATATAATTTTAATGTTTTTTCCATCTTGCATATTATAATACAGGCGTTCAAAAAATAGAAATTTTTACAAAAGAATCAAATGGCCGCCATTTTGAAACGACTAGACCGATATTTCTCAAATGCAATACGAGACAACTCCCTCCAGACATCTGTTACAAAAATAATTTCAGTTCCCTAGATTGGAAACTGCGACCTCTGTAGTAATCGAGTAAGAAGAACGGGTTTTTGTGAAATTTTTAGGGAATTGTTGACAAACAACGGTTTTTTTTGGGAAGATTTTTTCACAAAAATCCAGTTTTCTACGAGAGTTTAAAGTGTTGTGCCTTATATATCTTGGAAGGTGAGGCTATACAGGGGCGTTTATAAAATCGGAAAATTTGTAATTTTGGAGAAATAAACATGATATAAATATCTACAATAATTATTGGTTGCCTGAACACTTTTACGGTTAAAAGCTCGGTTAAAAGTTGTCAATATATAGTCAAAAAATTTCAACAATTTTTATCCTTTTCCTACCCACTTTTTTCCTACCCACCCCCTATTAATGGCTACCCACCCCCTATTAATGGCGAAGTGTAATTTTTGCGCGGAAAAAATAATAAGTAACAAGTGCGGAAATATAGTATATTACATTAGGTACTAGTGTAGAAAGTGATCAATTTCACACGAGCGGGAGATTGATAATCCCACGAGTGTGAAATGACACTTTCCACACAAGTACTGTATTCTATTTTCCCTACGACCACAGATTAAAGAGAGATTTCTCTTTGTTATTTTTATCTGTACATTTTGTATATCAAGGATAACCATAAGATTGGCACCAATATGAATGTGTGCTTTTAATTGGAATTAATATTTCGAAAACGTTAGACAAACGTTAGGATTTTATTGATTTGGGTCTATATCATTAAACTTAATTATATTACATAAAAACCCGTAAAAATATGTAGTAAGTATTTAAAGTTCCATAAAAACTGCGTTGCTTGACCTAAAAATAATGACATTTTTTATACTTAATATACATATCACCCTCGTGTGATATTTTTCTTTTCAACTGTAGAGTGATATTTGTCATTTTCGTATGTGGTCGTCGAAAAACAATTTTTTTATTCGGTTAATTTAATTTTACAGACCATCTTGCATATACTCACAGGCACAGGTGTTCAAAAAATATCAACTTTTACGAAAATTCAAATGACCGCCATTTTTAAACGACTTGAGTGATTTCTCTCGAATGCAATACCAGTCATTTCTTTATAGATACAGATATCTAACTGCCACCATTTTTTTTTAATAACAATGCTACCTATTAGAAAATAATTAAATAATAAAAAATAATTAAATTTTTATAGAAACACGCTTTTATTTCGGAAACCTTACTATTTAGGTATAGGAACATAAATATGAGCTTCATGAAGTGAGCCGGAAAAACTCGGGAAACCAGATTGCTATAGCGCGTTCGATTGACCATCATTTGACCACGTTTGACCACCCAATTATTTCGTTTGACCACGTCCAGAAAAAAAGATATGATTTTTTTAAATTTCCGAACCGGCCAACTTCACAATTTTACATTTCTCTCTGGAAGCTAAACGGTTTAATTTCGGGAGTCGTAACTAGCTCACCCCGTTTGACCATCGTTTGACCAGGTTTGACCACGTCCAGGAAAAAAGATGTGATTTTTTTTTTTTTAATTTCCGATCCGGCCTACTTCACAATTCTACCATTCTCTATGGAAGCTAAACTGAAAAATTATTTAGTGGTTTCATATAATTCAAGGACCAACTTCACGGCAGTGTTTCGACCTCGAAAACGAACCGTTTAACTTTCAAAGAGAATAATTGAAGAATTGTAAAGTAGCCGGATCGAAAATTAGAAAAAAAATCATATCTTTTTTCCTGGACGTGGTCAAACAAAATTCTTGGGTGGTCAAACTTGGTCAAACGATGGTCAAACGGGGTCAGCTAGTTACGAATCCCGAAATCAAACCGTTTAAAAAAGTTTAAAAAATCATATCTTTTTTTTTTGAGGTGGTTAAACGGAATTTTTTGGTGGTCAAACGATGGTTAATCGAATGCGCTATTATAGCAATCTTGTTTCCCCTAGTTTTTGCGGCTCACTTCACGAAGCTATAAAAATGTTATATAAATTATAAGGGAATTAAAAACTGTCTTTGCTCCTTTAAAAAAATGAAATTTTCCTCATTTTTGTATCTAGAGGTAAAATAACAAATTTCGAATAACCCTGTATAACGAAAACGAATTTCTTTACCCAGAACTAATAAACAGGTTATTGGCAAAATAAATCCAAAATTTCAGTTTTCTAGAAATGCTTGTTTTTACAAAAAAAGGAAATTAATTGAATTTATTGTAAACCGCTAAAAAAATGTGACACAAAATAACCGTAAAGCAATGGGCAGCGTGAAAATGCAATAACATACAGGGTGTCTCATTTAAAATATCAAAGTTGTCACTACTTTGCGATATAAAGTGGCAAAGTCGTAGCGCAAGAAATATTATAAATCGATGGAGCAGAATCAGAACCAATTATTATTCTTCAAATAACCCAATTTTCACGAAAATTTGTCTCGTTTTCCGCGTAAACATTTATACCATGACTCCTTTCAAAATTCACCAACCTATAATAATTGGCAGGGGAATTTTGGAAAATCACTTTTTCGTGATCTCGGAGGCAGGATCTCTGGATATTAATTTGATGATTTTGGGTGATTTTCGTTAAATTTTAATAAAAAAATCACCAATAACCGGGTGATTGCATCTTTCCTTGGACAGGAATTAGATCATTCTATGATATCATCGAATTGAGGAAACAAATCACGGAAGCTTGCGGAACTATTATTGTTTTAAAGTATTATTGTAAGAATGATTGGAATCGATCATTGCTCAACAGGTGATTTCAATAACTTTCTGCTTTCATCGCTATCGCATGCCAATCGAGAATATTGTAATCGTAAACGAAACAAAGGTAAACAATGAACTTTTATTGGGTTCTTATCGTATGTAGATTTTCATCTTAATTGTTCTTTATAACATTTAGTACCATTGCTGTAACTGTACCTATAGTTAAGTTCCTGCCAGCGAAAGTACATGCTAATTTATGATTTATTATTCTTAATTAATTCTTAAGAATAAGGTACTTATAGGCGACCATCATAGAAAATATATTCCATATTTAAATTAATTTTTCTTTGTTTCAGAACCTGTTCAAATTTTAACTGCGGGAAGGTGAGTTTTAATTTTTATTTTATATAGTTTTAAGTACTGGGTGATCAGTTAGGGGAGAGCGGTCATATCTCGGAAACTATTGGTCCTAACGCCTCAAAAAATAAATTTCCCGGACGTAAGTGACCAAGAGAAATTATCTGAAAATATTTTCAAGATCCGCACTTCCGGAAATACCGGAAGTGGACATCTACTTCGTTATTCTAACGGAGACACCCTGTATATTATTATATTTTTCAATTGTCTGAAAAAATCGAATCTAGGTGGTTTTTATTGCTGCAGTTTAACTTGAGTAGCTTATGAGTTATAAACAAGTGAAAATCGCTTGTTTTTCATTTTCAAGACAGTGTAGTTACATCGGAGTGATCAGACACAGCTCAAGATATTTGAAAACGGCTTGCATGGTCCTATTTCATCTTTTCATGTAGTTTCCTATTAGGTAGTTTAAATTTATATGGTACGATTAAGTTTAAAAAGTCATATGTGACGTCATACTAATCGTCCGGATTAAGATTTTTAATTTCACCAGAAAATGTCAAACAGTTAAATTTAAAGGTGGGAACGAGCGTAAATTATTAAAGGAATCATTCAAACAATGAATTAAACGGTTTAAGTCAGTTTAACAGCCACTGACAACTACATAAAATTTATTCACGTAATGACATTCTATCCTCTGTGTTATGCATTTAATTCCCATTCAAAATCAATGTTGACGTATATTTATTTATGCGGGATGGAGTGTTTAGACAAACTTGACGGTTTCTATGAGAACCACGTAAATGAAACAAAATAAATCGAACTATCAGAAGGATGTGAATTCTTAATCGATATATGTATATGACTTTTTACACTTAATCTTACTATATACTGGGTGATGAAAATTATCAGATTTTTGATCGCCTTGTATAAAAATTTCAAGTACACTGTAGGATAACACTGGAAAAGTTAAGATAGGGACATGAAAGCCGTTTTTCGAT
Source organism: Malachius bipustulatus (assembly GCA_910589415.1). Classification (NCBI taxonomy): domain Eukaryota; kingdom Metazoa; phylum Arthropoda; class Insecta; order Coleoptera; family Melyridae; genus Malachius; species Malachius bipustulatus. Next base: position 34,203,328 of record OU342634.1, on the reverse strand, counting down.
ATTTGGAGCCGTTTCCGATGTTTTGAAAATGAAACAAAAAGCGATTGTCTCATGTTTATAACTCATAAACTCAATTTAAACTACAATTTTTAAAACCACCTATATTCGTTTTTCTCAGACAACTTAAAAATATAATAATATAGATTTATAATTATTTTTATTGAACCACTTATTTGATTATGAGAATCAATGTGTAGTTCTTGAATTAATAGAAACCTCTGCATTAGTAGTGTAAAGTTCATAAATCCATGACAACTCTACTGTTATAGCGAGGATAATACTATATAAAAGACACGCACGTTTCTCTGGTTGCCTACTCACTCATTTGAAATTAAAAGCCACTACAAAACGAAAACACCAATTAGAATAGATAGAACTTACAAATTTCGTATAGCATGTGTGGTTTAGAGCTGACTGATATGATATGCTGATGAGTCCATAATAAGGACGAAACGGTACCGTCCATGTCTTCAGTCTTCTCCTCGCATGCTGTACGAAAGTTTTTCTAATTTGTTCTGTAAAGAATCTTTAGTGGCAAATTTAAATTAGAACCTAAATCCCAATAAAATTCATCAAATATATAATAATATACAGAGTGTCCCCATAATTGTTTTAAGTATATGATTTAATATAGGTTTCTCAACCACCTTTTCAGGTCGTAGAGAAAGATCTTTTTCCAACCGTTGTTGAATGTTTCTCAGAACGGCAAGAGAAAATTAATAAAAAAATCTGACAACATTTCTTGACTTGAATACCTGAGTGGTAGAAATTTCAACTCGAAAGAGGTTGACCCACCGACGCCAAATTCGATCACTAGGATAATCGATTACTAATTAACAAAATAACGACGGCATGAAAATAATATTAATATTGATTAATAAATCGCCTCGACTTTCTCTCGCATAAATTACGATGACAAGTCGTTAAATAACAGCTGAAGACGCAACGGAGTCGTAATATTTTTAGTATTAGAACTCACTTTAAACTCAAGTTCTGAATGGAGGAATCAAAATGATGGCATGCAGCGGCAGCGGCATGTCGCTTGTCATATACGGAGAAAGCTACGTGATCCGCTGATTAAAGTTGGTTATTTTGATTATTATAAGCGATAGATCGAGTGATTATTTAATAAACCGGTAGACTCCATGTAGGTACGTGAATGCATTTCGCCGGTGTATAAACAAATTGACCATAAAATATTAATTATATAAAAGATAAAAATAGTTATTGAGAAATGCAAACGAATAACATAATCAATCTTCATAGCTAATTTACCACTTATCTCTGTTATACAATAATTAAGTATGAATTAAGGCTGGAGGAATAATAATTATTGACTGTTATGCCTATTTTAACACCTTTAAATTTTTGTTAACAGCATAATATGAAATCGTAGATATAGTCTATTCCAAATACTAAGTAAGTTGCCTTTCCACTTTAATTTTTTTTTAGAATTTCCACTTAGTAGAGAGAGAGTAATAATGCACTCACAATAGAGGATACGTAAACTAGAATAACAAAAAATTCCATTGAGGGAAAAGGAAATAAAAGGAAATAAAAATAATTTCATTGAGGCTATTCAGGCCTCGACCTGGGTAAGAAAGGAGCCATTTCCTGGCCTGGGGGTCGACACTATACGGTCGACAGTGTCTTCTGGAAAGAGCGTCACCATTCCGATGACTTGGTCCCGCTCTGTGTTGAATTATCGAACCATATTCTCGAAGTATCTCGATCCGTGTTCATCCTGTGTGGTTGAGGTACCCATCAGGCGCGTGCCAGGTGGTGGATAGGGCACGGCCTTACAGTGATCAATAGTGAATAATACAACTAAGGCAACCTAGTTGTAGTGTCGTGACTAACGGTCTGCGCAGGGGTTATAATGATGCTGGAGAACTTCCGAAAGTGGACTCTCCGAAAGACCGTAAAACTCTGTTGTCGAGGTCATATCTCGCGAACAGAGGAATACGGGGTTCTAGGCTTTACCGCCTGGACCAAAAGGAGACAACCTTTAAAAACCTAAATCCTACGGCGGGAACCCAGGCTAAAAGGATGCGTGGCTGAATAGTAGATCAGTTCCTTCTGGATTCAACCTCGAAGAAGTGGCGCACCTTCGAAAATAAATACCTACTACACGTATGGAGCTCTGCGTATGGTATTTCTTTAACACCTCCATTACTCTTAGGAACCACATGGACCAAGACACACCTAATTCAAAAAGGGAAGGAGATTCTGAAAAGAAAGACCCATCCCAAAAACTCTCAGGAGCCGCTCGCAGGAAACTGAGAAAAAAGTAGAAACTACAAAACCAGTTGGAAACTGGAGAACCTAGAAAGCTAGGGTTAAGAAAGCTCTAACCTAGAAAGCTTAGAGATAACTTTCTCATGGCTTCCTGCTCTGACCGGGCCACAAAGGACTGGCTGGTGCGGGTGGTCAGGGAAATGGAACTCTGGTCTCTGGCGAAACTCGGCACCAAGGACGTTCTGAAACCTATAAAAGCACTAGTGTGGATACCAGGGACCCAAGAGGCACCAGAAAAAATCCAAATCGACTGAGAATTCAAAACCCGGGATTAAAAACCAGATCGTGGATCCTAGTGGACAGGAAAACCTGACACAAAAGGCCAACAACTAATTTTCCTCATGGGAGAAAACCTATGGGAGAAAATACAGCAACTTCAATGCAGACCTTACTTAAACCTAACTGGGGTGCTGTTCAAGCGACTATAGGTGGGTAAAGGGAAGAGGGAGCAGAGAAGATGTAACTGAAAAAGCTGCGTAAACACCGGCTGAGATGGGTAATTGGACTTCTAACAGGACACTGCCCACTAATGAAACACCTCTCAATAATAGGAGTGAAAAATAACCCTGATTTCAGGAGATGCGGGGAGGGGGAGGAAACCCCATACCACCTAATGTGTGTGAATGCCCAGCACTAGAGGAAACTAGACTTCTATAGTATTTGGGACCGAAATGGCAGAACAAAAAGAAATAGAACAAGAACCCATTGGACTTATACTAAAATACTTTCGGGAGACGGGACTGATGAGATAATTATCCAAAGGGGTACAATAAGCGCAAGCTTCAGTACAAGGGCTTTGAACCTACCCTAGAAGTAATAATAATAATAATAATAATCTCGATCCGTCGAGCAACTTGACCTTCGAGATCCATTGAAATGGTGCGTGGTCAGTCCTTGGTAGAAACTTTCTACGCACTTTAAGAAGACTTTGCTGAAATACCAAATAATTATATGTCTTTTCTATTTTGCTATTGAAATAGCGAACTTCTGATGCATGTGAAATAGCATCAAAATTTAGAAATTATCTTTTGGTAAAGGAGAACCAAAAATTGACGTTGATGTTAAATAAGTACTTTAATTCATCAAAGATAAATTGACTTTTCTCATCAAAGCAAAAGGTGCGATCTAACAGTACCAACACGAGGCAGTTATAAGGCTTGGATACCCTGCTTGAGGAACCAATCTTCTTTTTTGACACTTTCTTCCAGTGTAAATAAATCTGGTTCAAGACTCAACTGCGTATCTATAACGTCACTTAAGGACCTAAACTCAGGTATCAATTCAATAATTGAGTAATCTGTTACTGCCAGTAACAAAAATTGTCCTTTTATTAATCCCCCCCCCCTCCCCCAATTTGATAATTTTCGTTACTTATGGACCTGAAAGGAATTTTGGACAAACATAAGGTCAATAAACTGGAACTCCCAAAGAGCTAATGAATGCCATCCCCACATATGAAAAGACTAAATTTTATCTGTTTGAGATAAAAAAAAGGAGTAGCATCCGCTTCTTCCCAGTGCGCCAAGTTGATTTCATTTGGATTAGATTGCAACATTCAGAGCAGGACTAGGAACAGAAGTTATGAAATTTTTAGATTATTTTGTGACTTTTTTTATACAGTCTTCATTTTCTGTCTGTAGACTTGAGTCTGACTTGAGTTGAGGGTACAAGTGCTAGCTAATTATTGAATATATAAGAAGGAAGAGACTGGCCGCATTTTAAAGTAGCAGCCTTGGAATGAGCGAATCTACAGCAGTACATAGTTATAGAATGACCAAATCCGGCTCAAGGAAGAAATCTTAGATATTGAGCTCGCAGGAACAGAAAGTCCAAATCAGGCTCGGAGGAGAAAATTTTAAATGATGGTTCAAAGGAGCAAAGATGTTTGAGATCGAACCAAATGTGGCTCTACCAAAAATGAGCGGTTATGGAGGTGTCCTATTAAGGACTAATAAATTATGAGTAGAGGATTAATTACTTATTAAGTTAATCAGATAAGAATGAAAATGGAAGATCAGTATAACACCATTAACCATTGGTTGATTGACATTAAAAATTATTCTTGTAGACGAATACGTGAAAGTCGAGTGTGTAATTTTCCCTATGCTTCTGACGGGCGAAGGAGGTAAGTATACACGACGAAAAGTGAAGCTTTCGAAGGGACGATATCATCACAAGCGCATAACCCACGTCTTCCACGATCGTTGGGCTACTCAATTCACACTGATTTCCTTCCGGCCGGAATGCTTGAACAGTCGAACATTTCCTGTTCCATGTGATTAGATGCTGGGACGTTCGGTCAACCCAGAGGGAAAGGGGGAACATAAAGGACGGCAAGATTTAAAATGAATACGAAACAATAGTTGTTGATTACACACAGTTTTGGAATAGTTAAAAATTAGACGAGTGAGTGTCTGAGAATAGTTACTGGGATTAACTACTTATATATACAGGGTGTTATTAAATAAGAGCGAAAAACTTCAGGGGGTAGTTCTGCATAAAAAAACGGTTTTCGAGCAAATAAATAAATCGTCAGTTTTTTTAAGAAGACCTATAACACCCCTTATCTGGGAAACGAAGCATTTGTGCACATACGTTTACATAGAAAACTGTCATTATTTTTTCATGCAGAATCATCCCCTAAAGTTTGTCGCACTTATTTACTAACACCCTGTGTACATATGTATATTCGTTTGAAATTACAAATTGTAGGTTTTTGATTGAATTGTTGTTTAGTTTATTATATTATTACATATCATGGAAAAAAACGACCTTTAGGACATTGTGATGCGATGTTGACATCATGGTGAAGCATTTGCTTTGTAAGATATAGTCTAAGGAAAACCCCATGAAAAACCTTGACTGATGCCTTGCCAACCAGTTCAGATTAGTTTGAAGTTTTTCAATCATTTCACAGCGTCCGAGCTGAGGTTATCTTGCTGTTAATGTACATTTTGTTTACAAGAGTTTTAAATTCTGTAACTAGTCTATTGTTTCTGTGGAAATTTCCTGAATGGCTTCAAAACCTCCAGCAAATTTTGCAAAAGGACATAATTGGAAATGGTTTTAATATTTTCTCGTAATGCCTATTCAATTATTATTTTTTCCTTCGACTTTATTTTGTACTAGCGAAAACTTACACTACCTAGGTACTAAGTATTCACAAAACTTTACGGCTACAGGATGTATTTTATACACAAAAATATATTATTCTCATATATTTTATTTTTGATTTCAAACATTTTATTTTGAATTCAGTTTTGAAGTTACGAAATTAGACAATTTAGGTAGTTTCGAAATTAAGAATTTATTGCATAAAAGCAAATTAACATGCGAGTTTGCTGTTAAAAATTAAAATTCATGAACAGATTTGTTTTGTGGTAAAATGGTTAAGACACAGCTTTTCAAGAATCTTTTTTCACGATTTTCTGTGGCTTGTAAACAATTTACATCAATTCACATACAATAACGTGTTATTGTAACAATACCAATGCAGCTGCTACAAAATACGTGCTTAGCTAATAATGTAGAATGCAATAAACATGATAAGTACCTACGAAATTGATCATTTTTGTTCCATTACCTATAGTTTTCATAGAAATTCATAATTAATAAAATTAGAACTCATCAATAATAATTGAAAGTCAACTTTTATGGAGGGTTGGATAGTTTTTGTGAAAGTAGGTCTAAAAAGCATCAGTCACAAATAATATGAAAATGTGTACTTATAAACTTAGTAGATATGGAGTTGCCTTTCCTTTACGATTAGGTCAGTAGGATAAGGTAAATAGAAATAAGTAATAAATATTAATTATACCTACGTACATTAATTTTTATGTGCCTATCAATTTAATTATTTATTTTCAATTACTTCATCTAATAAATATAAAAGAACTGAAAAGTTGTTGTAGCTCTTATAAATAAGAAACTAAAATATATTTCTTTAAAGCAATTCTTAAATTTTTTTTTAATTAGAAATTTTTTATTTACAGGATGTATTTTTTTATTACAAACTGCAGCTTAGTAAAATTAATACAAATTTAAGGTTTACAATCTTTAAATAGTGTGCTAAATGAGTTAAAAAAAGTTTTGATTTTTGAATTTTAGAGTTGAATGCTACCTGCTACCTATAAGTATAAAAAAAAGATAAAAAGGTGAGTTTTAAATTTGACATCTTACTTGTGATTAATATTTTTAGGTGTACCTAAGTGATTAAATAATATAATTATTATTATATACCTACATACCGACAAACTAAAGTTACATACTTTGGCATTTAGAAATAAATAGTTTCACCAATTATATAAGAATTACAACTAAATCCAAATGTGGTTTGCGGTCTCAATACATTAGATAGATAGGTACTATTAACTAAATATTTCCGTATTAATATAATAAAAATACCAATATGGTAATATTGCAAAAATCAAGTTCTATTATGTGACAAATTCTATAGGATTCAGCTGCGAAAGTAGGATACATAAATATAAAATTAGTACCACTTTTCCATTTTATATTATTATGTGAAAATATTGCATTTTGTAATTGGTATTGAATGAGGTTTCGCATCAATAAAATTTTCGAAATACCTAACCTCAGAGCACTCGCATACTTAATTTATTATTTAAATAATCCTAAACAGTTGTATGAATATTATGTCACTAAAATGAAGAAGAAAATTACCATCTTTTCTGATATGAGATGCTTGTAAATTGTAAACATGTAATGTTAAAAAATTAATAATAAGAATCATCCCAATAAGAAGAGGCATATTCCAGAGGGACTCATTAAGTCCATTAAGCTTCTGCTTAGCTAATGAACCCTCTGCCAAGAAGATTAAACTCGACCAACTACGGGGTGGCTATAAAGAAAAACCACACAACAGCTACTAAGAACCAGCTAGACCAATTGCTAAAAATTGTCGAGGATCTGACATCGAGCAACTGACATCCAGATGGAGTTCGGAACGAATAAATGCCGCACAATGAGCGTCGTGAAAGGTGTGATACAGGAAGGTTTTAAAATGCAAATCGGGCATCATATCGAGACATTGCAAAAGGGAGACACATATAAATATTTTGGAATAAAACAGACGCAAAGGGTTGACAAAGGAACAATGAAGGAAGAGTTGACCACAGAGTTGTTGAAGCGAATAAGACAGGTGCTGAAGACTAAACTCAATAGTAAGAATCTGTTCAAGACGATTAACACCTATATGCTTGATCAGTACTTTGCTACTCATTTGGAATAGTAAAATGGAGTAAAACCGATATCGATAAACTGCAACGAAAGACCCGGACACTGCTAACAAAATCCAGAGACCACCATCCAAGGAGTTCTGTTGAAATAACTACTCTACCCCGGCATGAAGGTGGTAGAGGATTGACAGATATCGGTAAATCGATAGACCAGAAAATAGAAAACCTTCGAAACTACTTTGTACGGCGAGGAAGGGACTCACTGTTGCACGAGGTTATCTGCCAAATGGATGCTTTTATCCCACTCAGACTCAAGGAGGAACAACTACACCTCCAACTAAGTCCAATAACGAAAAGTTGCAAAGCTGGAGAGAAATCTTACTGGCTTATCGAATTACTGGCTGGTTTCTGAACAGATGTTCCCCGAAATGGAAGGATCAATAATAGCCATCCAAGACCAGGTTGCACCCACTCGCAATTACCTCAAATATATAGTAAAAGATCAGAATCTAGCAGACGACAGGTGCAGATATGGATGTCCAGCATCAGAGACCATCCAACATATTACAGGGGGATGCCAGACTTTCGCCCCCATCAAATACAAAGAGAGGCACGACGCGGTAGCAAAAATAATTGTCCATCAGGAATTATCACTTAAACTAAAGTTGTTAAAGAAAAAAACTCAGTACTACAACTACTATATCCCAGAACCTATTCTGGAAAATGACAACTTCAAGCTGTACTGGGATCGCACCATCCTAACTGACCAAACTGTTGTCCATAACATACCTGAAATTATTCTGGTAGATAAGCAAGTCAAGAAAACCACGCTCATTGAGGTAGCCATTCCCAATACCAACAACCTGAATCAAAAGCACGCCGAAAAGATCGCCAAGTACCGACAACTCGAAGTAAGATTGCAAAGACAATGTCGAATGAACACCGTCACTACGGTGCCAATGGTCATCGGATCCATTGGAGTGATCCCAAAGAATCTGCTGCAGTTCATCAAAGAACTAGGACTCAACGAAAAGCTCTACAGGGAAATGCAAAAAGCAGTGCTACTTGCTACAACAGGGACCGTGAGGAAGTTTGTAGGCCACATAGAAGTTCATCACTAGGGCCCGAGAGCCTAGAAAGAGCCCCAATAGAACTTAATCCCTCTGATATTTAATATCTGGAATAAGTGAATTTTCCCCTTAAAGGGACTATGAAGCCATCAACTGCTCAACGTCATTTTGCAACATCTGCATGAGAATCATTCACATTACTGATCACAGAAGAGATTTTGAGATCATCTGCAAAGAGTAGCTTATCAGATTTTATCATATCGGTAATGTCATTAATAGAAAGCAAGAAAAGTAGTGGGCCCCAGGTTTGATCCCTGGGGTACCCCGAACTCTTGTAAGAGGAGTAGTATCTATATTTAAGCCTGATATTATCTATGATTTCATTGTTACACCATGGAGGATACACATTATGAACTTGTATTCTTGGTGGAAGCAGGTACATACCGATCAAGAACCTCATATACCACCACGTAGAAGCAAGAGCAAGCCTCGTCCACGTTATCGATGCATTCAAGTTCAGTCCAGTCTACAGCCGCAAGTGCCTCATACAAACCCGAAAAAGCATCCCTTTTAAAGTTGTATCTTTTAACAAAAGTGTTACAGGGGAAGTTCTTATCCCTCGAAATCGCGAACTTTACTTCTATAGCAAGTGAGGGATGGTAGTGGTCCTCTGGAACAAAAGGTAAATTGTCACGAAATACTCTGCAGTCGGCACTGCAGACATATAACATATAATCACATCCAATGTACGGTTGAAATCATTTACCACGCCATTAAAATGCTTTAAGCCACTATAATAGAGAAAGCCACCCAAAAGAACCTCCATACCTAGAACCCCCATCTGAATTATTACTCCAATCAGGAGCATTAAAATCGCCCGTTATTAAGACATTGGTTGCTTCAGTGAAATACGTAGAAAGCAATTAAAAAAAATTATTCATAGTCAGATGGTGACATCTGGCGGAGTATTAAAGGGAATATTTGGTCCAATATTTCCTCATAAAGAAATTATGACTTTATGACTCTTTCATATACCACGTTTGTTTGTTCTTAGAAAAGTGAGAAGTGTCCAGTTCAACAAAAAGACGTACTTAGCAAAAATTATACCAAAATCATCATTTTACCTAAGAATAGATGAGCCTCGTCCTTATAAGGACATTGTTTACTATATGCACTTCTGCGGTCTTACTCGTCCTCGAAATTTTCTATAGAAATAAGGATACATTTTTTATTCGAATACTACTGACTTTTAAAACTTCCAATTTTCAGGTGGTGCAATAGTCTTATTATTTTTTTTTTAACTGGAGGTTTCTGGATTATTCAAGTTTCGCGCAAATTTTACAAAATTACTCTTCACCCCATTTTGATCACCGCAAGAGTAGCTCCAAATACTGTTAGTTTTTCTTTAAAAAACTGTAAAAGTTTTAAAATGCCAGCAAGATCTCTGTCACATTGACGACGACTCGTGGATTGCAAAGTTACTGAAGTGTAGATTCTACACAGGACATGGTCCAGCCTGTTCGATTTTTTTCAAACAAAGTCCGGTCAGATCGAATTTTTTATTAATTTTTTCTTAATGCCCGGTTATGAAAAATCCGTCCAGGTGGAAAATTCTATTTTTGCATAGTCCGGTCAGCTCGAAATATTTATTTTTGACGAGCCCGATCAGCTCGCTTTTCTTTTCAAGATCCATTTGTACAAGTTCAAAAAAGCTCGAATTTTCGGACTGGCCGGATCTAGCAAAACGCGAGTTTTCGAGCTGACCGGACAGGCAGGATTTTCTCAAACCAGATTTTACAAAAAACTAAACTAAAACAAAAAACAGACTTGGTGCTTTAAAAATATCAGGTGTTTCAAAAATTGTGCAAGAAAATAAAAGGAAAATGAAAATTCCTCATTTTAAATCTCGTTTTAAGGAAAAAGCTTCTTCTTATTGACAGAGGTATGCAAACTCATCGTGTATACATTTTATAAAAAATATTATTTACCTTTCTACCGTCAATTCATTTTTTTTTCATACAGCAGTGAAACGCAACTTATAAAAAAGATAAAAAAAAACAAACAAAAAATAGATCACTTTTCATCATAAAAGGCCGTTTTAATCTAAAAGGGTTCACGTTAGAGCTTTTGATCATAAGTACCTTTTTCATGTAGAAAACGTTGGCAGTTTAATATGTGCTATTTAAATGGCAAATTTTCTATAGAAATTCTTAGAAATTAGGGACAAAAAAACTCATGCAACCCTCACATTTCCACTACAGATATGTGAAAAAAATTAATTAATGAATTATTAATGGATAATTGATGAATTCTGCATCTCAAACGGTTGAAAAGATAAAAGTGTATGTGCTGAAGATAAAATTTAAATAACAATTCAGGAAATGCATAATAAATAAATAAATAAAAGTAATAAATAAATAAATTGACAAAAATAGAATTGGTATTTTTTAGTTGGTGAATGGGACAAAAATTTCATAATAATGCAACCATTTTATTAATATTTTCAGAAATTGTTGAGGCAGTGCTTTGTTTTGGGATTTAAAAAAAATCCAATAACATGACAGGTATAAAAATGAAGTTACTATTATACTCATGAAGGTACAAATCATTTGGGATATTTTTTTAATGAAAATACAAATTTATCTAAACCGCTTGGGAAAAAAAGTCCCATGCATGCAGTCTTTATATGTGACACCATGTTATTAATCATTCTGCATTTTTATACATATGCTAATTCAAGAAATCACAAGATTACCAAGTGCATATTTTTCGTTAGTAAGTGATGTAGAAATCGATGACCATAACGTGCTTTGTTTAACAATAACGGTCAACACCTTAAATTTCAGATATGCTTTACAATAATAGCTCATGCTATTTATTTGAATGTAGAAAGTGTACCATAAGCAATAGTACTATGATCTATGATGCTTTCTGTTTCTTTTTGAATTGGCCGTCAGACTACTAAAATATCTCCTCTATTATGTATTATTATTATTATTATTATTAAAGTCCTAATGTTAACACGCACCACACCACACCACACCTTATTGAATTGATTAAATTAATTCCCAGATTTGTATTCTATTAGGTATCAATGAAGCAAAAATTAATTTAATTTCAGACTGCATTCATCAGTCTATTTGCTTCTCATTCCGACTATTTCTGCATAACGCATAAATAAAATAAAACAGTTAAATGGACTCCTGGACGGCGACCATCAAGGTTGTTGCTTGGTGGGTGCAATGTCGTTCGTTGGCCCATAATCATGATTGCGACGTTCACATGTCGATCTATTTGCATGCCACCGATTACGCAACTTTTGTTGCTGAAAGATGAATATGAAGAAATAATCCTTATAAAAAATCAAATCGGCCAAATAATTTTTTGCATTAAGACTACGATTCGGAAAGGAAATTTTTTTTTTGAAACCATGTTTTATTTTTACAAATTATTTATCGTGATGTTAAATTAGTGGGCGGAAGTGTTCTTCGACTTTAACTGCTAGGTTAATGTAGTTTTCATTTTAATATCTTCAACTTTATAAGAAAATTTCGATTTTGTAGTAATATTGGATTTTGTAAATTAAAAAAATAAAAAAATAAATTACAAAATTGACCTGTTTTTGTATTTTTTTTTTCAAAATTCAAGACTGAAAGATTTATTGGACCGTTGCCAGACTTTTTAGCTACCCTGTATTATAGATAGTTACCTACATACATGATTTTGCAGAGATAGAAATTTAAGAACTCCCTAAATTTCAATATTTGTCAAATTATTTTGAAATATTAAACCGAGCAATTCATGAGAAAACTTTTTTGTCGATCTTGAACTTTGATAAATAAAAAATCAAAATTTTACAGTTGAATAGACGGGCCAAATTGATTAATAAAATAAATTCGCCATACTACGATTTAAACATTTTATTCATGTTTGAGTAGGTACAATCAATACAATCAAAAGCATTAATTTCGATACAGTAACAATAAACATAAAGAAGATTCCCGACCTCCTGTATACTGGCCCGTAGCCAAAGATTTACGTATTTTGATTGCCGGGTTCAACAACACACCGTGCCACACATAATAATGATTGTATATACTGTTCATCTGCAATTTTAACGCAATTATTTTCACTACATAACAGAACTAGAAAAAGTGCAGTTATATTTATTTAAATCGCTTCATTATCAGGCATCTGATGACGATGACTATAACTATAGAAACACTGAATTTTGTTTTTGGGCACGCTTGCTGCTGATCTAATCTTATGCTGTAATCATTTTGTTGCTACAAGCTACAATGTTATGTAGAGTGTAATAAACCAATGTAATAAACTTAAAATCGTAGATTTTTGTATGCATGGTGTAAATACATACATAAGTGCTAAATTTTTTAGGGGTACCAACCCCAAAATTTTGCGGATACCGGCTATCCGAAATATATTTTTGTTAGTCCGATTTATTCGAATCTAAATAAAAAAGATGTATTGTAATTTTTTTGGTATATTTGTGAAAATAGCTTTTTTATTTTAATAAATCAGGTTATTAAAAATAGCCAAATCGATCGCAATAGCCAAACTGTTGGAGTTTCGGTCAAACGATTTCTAAAGTGCAGCATGGCTTTGTTTGGTCAGTACTGGAATGGGTGACCAATTACAGTGGTAAAAAAAAAGTTCCGTCACCGATCGTGCTCCGGGAGGTACGTTAAAAAGGGGGCCCCGGCTGCTTCACAGCAGTCGCTAGTTTACGTCAGACGCCCTTGAGGCTACTTGAAAACTTCTGACACTTGGGCTTTACCACAGCCATACAATAGTTATTTATTTTATTAAAAAAAAGCATATAAAATTGGCGAGACAGCTGCAAAAAAAAGGTCTGAGCCAAATCCTTTCTAGGGGTTGTCTTGTCTACCCCTTAAACCACTAATAGGAGAAATTTAACCAATTGACTACTGAGTCTTATCTCATAACAGCACTGGCACACCAGATAAAAGATGATAATGGCACGAACATCTTAGAACAGCAAACGAAGTAGGACGAACGCACTCTACTTTGATTTTGGATATTTTATATTATACATATAATTTTATATAATTTATATAATTTATATAATTTTATATAATTTATATAATTTATATAATTTTATATAATATTTCTACTATGGATTTAAGGTATTTTGAGGTTTTCGACCCCCTAATTTATACGGCACTGGAATAAATGGGATTTTAAGCAGCGCCTTTGAACCGTTCATGTTTTCTACACCAAAAAGGCACTCTTGGTTAACGGCTCTAAAGTGAACCGTTTCCGAGAAAAATGTCATTTTATGAGAGAAAACATTAATAATTATAGGAATAAGTTTTCACTTACTTTCATTTTTCCAAAATGCTGTTGAAAAATCGTTAAAAAAGTGATGTTTCCTTCATAAAATGCCATTTTATCGGTTCATTTTAGAATCGTTAACCAAGAGTACCTATTTGATGTAGAAAACATGGGCGGTGCTTAAAATCGCATTTATTCCAGTGACGTAGAAATTAGGGGGCCGAAACCCTCAAAATACCCTGAATCTGCGCCACTAAATTTTTTAAAAAACTTTATTTTACGGCGTAAATAAGGGGATCAGTGAATATTATACATAGTGTATAAGAGCTGAATATTGTGTCTCATACGGTTCCCGAGATTTCGTCAAAAAAACTGAAAAAAGAATATTTCTTCGAAACCCTGTATCTCAAAAACGGTGCATGTCCGGACACACGTTACTGGGAAATTTTTTGTTTATTTTAGTCTAAAAAATCAGCGTGTGAAGTTTGCCCAACCTTAGAGTTAACACCCTGTATACAAAATTCTATTCATATACTAATAATTAATTGTTGTTGATATAATTTAAAAAACAAAGCACGTTTCAACCTAAATTAATAATGCAATATTTTTTTAAGGAAGCGAACAACGATTTAGAACAAGCAATACGGATCTCTTGATTTCCCTTATCAATGTAAGTCACCTACAAATAAAATGAACACCTGTAACAGTAACATTGTAACATGTAACCTTTGATTATAAATACAATGAATATTAAGTACGTCAACTTAATTAAAAGCTCCAGATATTAACATCACGTTTATGTAAATACCTACGTGCGCCCTACAAAAAGTAATATTACAGACAAAACAGACATGATCCAGGCTACAACATCGATAAACGCTTAGAGATGTTAATGTCTTTTATTTGTTGTGTCTTTTATGGAGAGTCATGACTAAAATTATAAAATTATAAAAAAAAGAAAAAAAGATTTGTTAATAAAAAAATCGATTCGAATGAAGATTATAAGAACAAACAATTATTCCAACTAACTTAAAAATTTAAATTGGGGACACCTATTAATTAGGCTCCGATCCATGTAATTAACATGCAAGGTATAATAAATGACATTAGGGTCATGTAGATAACATTAATAACAGTATTATTCACATGTCACTGTTTGTATGCGTAACGTAACAATTTTGTGAAGGATAACATTGTTTAATTATTAATTTGAACTGTCTTTTCCGCAGTTGACTTTGTAATAGTGATGCGGCTTAAATTTGAATACGCTATTCTTAATTTATTCAATTACATCCATAATTTTGAGTGCCCTACATTTGTTAGAATTTCTTGTCAGTAGGTAATATCTTTTGAAACTTGTAACTTGTAACACAGACGAATATAGTAAGTAGGTACATAGGTAAAAATCATTATGAAATACATTTTTATAAGCTATAAAATAATTTTTAATGAAATAAATTTCTTTTTTTTTTACTCAATTTTAAAAATTATACCGGGTGGCTGACCTCTGTACATAGGACATTGCCTATAAATAATACAAATTAGTTTACATAGTTTCCAAATTTGTTTCCACAGTTAACTAAATTAATTGTTGCCTATTGTTAACGTATTTTGAAGTATTGTTATTAATATTAATTGTGTTCTTAGTCTTGTTCTTAAAATTTAATTTTATATATTTTTAAACCACTCATAAGCTAGATATAGGTACTGGAGTTTTTAGTCTTTTTGAAAATTAATAATTCTCTCGTGTTTGTTAGTTTACTTGAAACAAAGTTTATATATTTTGGTTACTTTTTACTGAAAAAATTGAAATTACATTTTTTTTTATTAGCATCTCTTTGAGGCTGAAGAAGTTCTATTAAGTGTAACTAAACGTGACTTAAAAATTGTCATTGTCATATCCACTTTTTCAACTGAAATAGTGAATTATATGACAAGAAACTTTATACAGGCTGTCCCGGAGACTTAATTGAACTTAATTAAAGGGGATATCATTAAAATTTTTAAAACTCTACAATACATGACAACATGAAAACAACCCCCACTTCAACATCCCCTAACTTACAGCTCCCACCCTTAAAAAAATTAATAGCACTCTTTATAAATTTTCATATATTCGAAACAAGTATTCGAATTTTTATTCAGTTGTTTTTTCAAATTCAAAATAGGTTCAGAAATAACCAAGAAAAGGTTCATCAAGGTGGCAAGGTGGTCGTGACTTTTTATCTGAACTTTGTCTGAATGACTTGAGCTGTTAAAATTTATCAATAATTTAATCATAGTTTTCAACAAGCAGGTGATGATGATCATTATTATAATTCAAGTCCAAACAATTTAATAAATAATTTTGATTTAGGGAAATTTTTTTAAATAAAACAAGAGCCAATAAATCACTTTATCATGAAAGTTAAGTAAGAAACTGTGACTAAATTATTGGTAAATTTTGACAGCTGACAGCCAGAGAAAGTTCAGATAAAAAATCGTGACCACTTAGATGAACCTTTTCGTAGTTATTTCTGAACTAATTTTGAATCAGAAAAAACAGCTGAATCGAATACTTTTTGTGAATATATGTAATAATAATAATAATAATAATAATTATTCCCTCACAGGATAAACCCAAATACAGCAGGGAACAATAAAAAAGACCAGTAAAAATGCACCGTAAGTAGGGTATGTAACAATCAAAATACAATGCCTAATATGAAAATATATTGAGGGTCCTATTTATTTTTTGAAGCTGCGGCGGCTGTAACTTAGGGGATGTTGGAAGGTTTTTTTCATGCTGTCATTTTATAGAGCTTTAAAAATTATTATAGTATCTCGTTTATTCGGTTTGATTATCTCAAACTGTCTATAAGATATGATGGTCTGGTCAATTAAGTCTGGGACACCGTGTCTACAATACTCACAATGCTTATTTAAGTGAGCAAGTTCTCGCAGCCCATAATTACTGCGACTTTTCTTACCTACATAGTTAGGACTGACTACTTTTATAAGAAAAACAGTTTCGAGAGGAACTTCATCGCGGAACTGTCTACGAAAGAGAAATGGAACAACACTTCCAACTGCACTCTCAAAGAAGGTATGATTAAACGGTAACATGGACAGCTTAAAAGTCGTCAGGGGAACCGGGATAGGAGTCTATGGGCTCTAAAATTTCCAATCATACTTATACGCAATAGAAGTATGTGTTCAAATAAACCTCGACAGAAACTACGAAAACAGAGAAATTGAATTATTGACGGATCAAGCAGCCATAAAGACGTTGAGCCCTTCGACCATCAGCTACAAAATGGCTTGGGAGTGTCTGGGAAATCTCAAACGAATTAGACAAGAAAAATAAAATTCACCTTAAATGGAAATGAAGCGCACTCATTGGTATCGGAAACATCGGCAGGTCCTTTATAGGACCAGACCCATTCTGTGGTTTCGAAGACACAGTCTTAAAAGCAGAACTCCAAAAGGAAGGAGAAAAACTGAGAGAAATCCACTGGAGGAACCTCTCAGGTCTGAGATAAGCCAAAAAACTCTTCAGGAATTTAAACGAAGAGAGGTAGAAGATACTCCTCAACGTCAGTAAGGAACATCTCAGAACACTGACGGGACTCCTGATGAGACATTGTAAGTTCAAGGAACACCTGGGGTATTTATGCATAGAAGAGAACGGTGTCTGTTGATTTTGAAGAAAGGAAGATGAGACATCTCGTCAGCTGCTGTTGAAGTGCGATGCTGCAGAAAATGAGTTTTAATTTTTTTCCGGTCAACACCAACTGGAGGCAGGATTCACCCGACCTTGATCCTCTAAAAATCTTCAAGTTTCTCAAGGAAGCGTAGGGTGCTTCATTAATGGGATTCCAAGTCGCAGTTCGCAGTGACCCAATCATCCTAAAAATAATCACCCTTTCAATACAATATTATACAGGGTTTTCTATTTTAATTTTTCAGATTGTATCCTACTACGTGATTTAAATTTTAATACAGGGTGATGGAAATTATCAGATTCAAGGAGGGATTTCCGATTTCCCAAAAATCTCTTCCGTTATTTTAAGAATTGATTATTTAATTCGCCAGTTTCACAACAAGCGAATGCGCATATGTTGTATTATGAAACTTCTTGTCAATATCTTCTATCTCAATAATAATTGAAGTGTTGCAAAAATCTATCAAACGTACATTAATTCATTTCGGTTCGAATTCAATGCTAATCACATTAGAGAAGCAATTTATTTTACTAATTGAGCAAGGACGACATGACATAGGTAGGTACACTTTTCATAACTGTCCTGAAATAATTTGTCTGCAATAATGACTTTCAGATAATGTACCACTGTCGTTAACTGTTTATCTTAAATCAGCTATAAATTTAAACCTCACATTATTATTTTAAAACATATAATTAAAATATCATTGCCTAAATACCTATTATGATTTACTGAGCTTATATGCTAATTGGGCGCAAGCGATTTTATCGATCGCAAACTACTTTATGAAATTTGGAACTTTCAGATTCCTTCCTACCTGTTTTATTGAGCTTACTTACGCATGTCATGCTTGAAACGTTATTAGGTATTTCACTTCCATAAACTTTTCATTAAAAATACTCATTCTTCCGGGGCTGCTTTCCTTTAATAAAGGCGACAGCAACCTTTTGTATTCATACATCAACCTTGACAAATGTAAGTAAAATGATTACAACAGGCAACAATAATAGACAGTTCGAATTCCAGCTCGCGGTTTCGGTTTCTTTAACCTTGATGAAACTTATGCAAAATAGCTCTAAAGTTCGCATATACCTAGATCTTCTCCGGATCACTCAAGTGTGGGTGCATGTTTTTATACGGAAAATGTTAGATCATATTGGCTTGTGCAAGGCCGAAATGTCAATCTGCGGGACTCGACTGTTCTTTCGTTATTCTTATTAGATACACTCGCTGCACCTTTGGATGTTGGCGTGATAAGCCGTGCTGTGACAGTTCTCCTTTTGTCACGTTTTACCGTCTAGATCGTGAATGTCAACTGATTGAGAGCTCTTTTAAAAATGCAATCTCATGAATAACATACGGAGGAATATTTTATATTTTACTTATATACGCTTCGAATATCCAGTTGAATGAGTATTAGAAAATAGTTACTTGCGCAGTTACCGTTATGTGGTGCAACATTTATAGCACCCACAACTAAGTGCAATGAAATGAAATGTAGAGATAGAGAAACCGGATAAACAATAAAAAATGTATTTCAGATTACAGTTTGTAGTCCTTAATTATATTTCTTTAGATAAATACGTGACGTAAGTAACGAAAAGAAACCAAATCAGTCAAAAAACCATCAACTCAGTTAGGGACTTGAGCTAGCTGTGACTCAAAAGTGGATGAAAATGCTGCTGAGAAACCAAAACCTTCGACTAAACACCCTTTCAGGAGTTGTTGATTTCAAGAACAACTTTATGGCAGATTAGTACAAGAAATAATATTTTTCACCTTTATCCATACGCGGTCCAGTTTTGTGATCAACGTCTTGCATCAATCTGGCTTAGGGATGAAGCTCACTATTATTGAGAGGAGCATATGGATACCCAGAATATCTTGTTTGTGCATTTGTCAACTTAGTATTGAAAAATTAAGATGTGAAGGTTGATTTTTTCGAAAAAGTCCCATACAGCAATGAAGCTCACTATCATTTTAGGGGTATGCAGTGGACATCCAGAATATCTTGATTGTGCAGTTGTCAATAATTATTGGATATTACAAAAAAAATAAAATGATTGATTTTTCGAAAAAAATCTGTTCAGCGATGAAGCTCATATTTACTTGGTTGGGTAGGTGAATAGTCAGACTGGTTTAATTTTATTTGTAATTTTTGTCATTTTGGGCAATATCCACAGGTATTGGAATATCAAGAAGTGAAAGGAGATTTTTCGGAAAATCCTAACTCATATTCATTTGAATTTGGTAGGTGAAGAACCAGAATGTAGTTTGGGGAAATATCAACTGGCGAAAATCAAGAAACGAAGGTTGATTTTTCGAAAAAACTATTTTTAACGATAAAGCTCACTTCGTTTGACTTTTGATGATTTCGAAAAAATCATGTTCAGCCATGAAGCTCATATTAATTAGGTATAGTAGGTGAGCAACCGGAATATCGTTTTGGGCAATATCAACTTGTTACGAAATCCGAGGCTTTGGTTGTTAATTATTGTTTATTTCATTCTTAGAGGGATTTATCTCGATTGATACAGTTTTTACGACAGTGATTAGCAGGTTATCTCCACCAGCACCGGCTATATAAAGAGCGCCAGCTGAAGAATCGACAGAGCATTGTGAGGTATTGACTTACAAACAACTCTCTCTCTCCTAGGTGAACTGGCCTGGAGATCAGCTGGGGCATGCAGTGAGTGCTCCCAGACAAGCAGGGTCGATGGATTGAGTCGACCACGCTATAAATCTGACATCAGAAACCGTGGCCAGGGTGCATTGAACTCTGGCAGACGGTCGATCAGTATACACAGCCGGTCGGCGCCGTATTGAGGTGCCGACCACCCCCTAGTCCCTACCCGGCCTGTATTGAGGGCCGGATCCAGTAACAGCCGTCCCGAGGTCGTAGTGAGGCATCGGGAGCGGCTTTTGTTTCAGAGAGCGCTACTGATGGTGAGCGGCGAGCAGCGAGGACACCAACAGCAGCAGTACCGGCAAGACCAATGGTAAACGAGGCCGCCTTCGACGCGGTTATCAGTAGCCAATTCGGTCGCTCTCCAGAACGAGGGATACACCCTTTCTCTCACTCAGAGGACGGAGTAACTCTAAGATCACTTATACGGATAATAGTACTAGATCGATTTATTGTAAATACACTTCGTTTGTAAATAAACCCTAACTATTTAATCGACTTGTCACGGGTACAAAGGGGCAAATATCCATTCCTTGGAACCCACAGAAAAATCCCGTTACAAACTGGATACTGGTAAACAAGATGCAAAGGCAGATTGTTCTAAAAAATTATGTTTTTCGATGAAGCTTATTAGTTATTACATAGATTTGGACTGCTATGTGAATGCCCACGATGTTGTTTTGGGTATTTATCAACTTGATATTACAAAATCAAGAAGTGAAGTTTGATTTCTTGTAAAAAATGTTTTAATGATGAAGCTCACTTCGTTTGAATAGGTATGTAACTACCCAGACTGTCGTGTTTAGGCGTTTGTTAATTGGGTATTATGAAATCAATAAATGAACATTGCTTTTTCTAAAAAATCCTGTTTAGGGATGAAGCTCACTTACATTCGAATGGGAATGCGAATTTAAAGAATGCCGTGTTTGGACATTTATCAACTGTTTATTACAAAAACAAGAAGTGAATGCTGATTTTTAGATAAAATACTGTTTTGCGATAAAGCTCATATTAATTTGAGTGCATGGGTGAATAACCAGAATATGGTGTTTGAGTATTTTTCGAAGAAATCATGTACAGCAATGAAGCTCATATTAATTTGTTATAGTAGGTGAACAACCAGAATGCCTTTTAGACAATATCAACTGGGTACTGGAAAATCAAGATGCAAAGGCACTATTATTCTAAAAAATTATGTTTTTCGATGAAGCTTATTACATAGATTTGGACTGCTATGTGAATGCCCACATAGCCATTGTTTTGGGTATTTATCAACTGGATATTACAAAATCAATAAGTGAAGGTTGATTTCTCGAAAAATTTGTTATAATGATGAAGCTCCCTTCGTTTGAATAGGTATGTGAGTATCTATAATGCCGTAGTTGGGCATTTGTCAACTGGGTATTATAAAATAAAGCTGTAAAAAAAATCCTACTTAGCAATGAAGCTCACTTACGTTTGGATGGGTATGTGACTTGATGTAGCGTTTGGGCATTTATTAACTGAATGATATTACAAAATCAAGAAGGGATTTTTGATTTAAGGAAAACATATTGTTTTGCGATGAAGCTCATATTCATTTGGTTGGGTAGGTGAAGAACCAGAATGTCGTTTTGGGCAATATCAACTGAGTATAGAAAAATCGAGATGTAGGTAAAGGTAGATTGTTCGAATGTTTTGGGTATTTATCAACTGGATATCAAAATCAAGAAGTTAAGGTTGATTTTTTGAAAAATATCTCTTCAGCGATGAAGCTCACTTCGTTTGAATAGGTATATGAGTACCCACAATTTCGTATGTGGGCATTTGTCAACTAGGTATTACAAAATAATGAAGTTAACGTTAATTTTTGGAAAAAATCCCGTTCAGCGATGAAGCTCACAGTCATTTGGATGAGTATGTGACTATGAACAATTTTGTTTGAATAGCGTTGAAGCCCACTTGCATTCCAATGAGGTGGATATCGAGAACTGCCATGTGTGAACTCTCAAAGCATCCATAATTAAAAGAAAAATGTACCTGCAAAAAGAGACTGCTTGTTGTGGTTTTTGGACTGATGGGTCCCATGAACTCCTAAAGTATGTATATGAGGGTTCAAAATAATCAATTTGCTATAATTATGTTCAAATATTGCATTTAAAGCTCTTATTCTGAAGAGGTAATAATGAGCGAGCTTGGATGGAGAAGTCATAGAGGTCACTCAGGAGACAATTGGTCCAGGAATGTGTTGAGGCGCTGGACACTGGCTTTGACAAAAAATCATATCTGAGATTGTAAAATTGTAAACTATTAGACATAATTCATTTTGCAGGTCAACATATCCAATCTCAGACATGTTTTTTTTTGCAAACAATGCCTAAATCTCGTTTATATTTTTTGCACATACGATATAAAATGCGCAAAAAATTTTTGACAGGTGAAAATGCTTTTCCTTTAACCCATCACATCTTGAACTACGTTACAAAAGCACTGTAGACAGGAAATAATTAAGTAATATGTAATAAATAATAAATAAAAGGTAAACATATTTTATGTGGATAACGATAATAATATTGCAATTATTGTTGTCTACACGAAAGCACAAATAGAGGTAACTTATTAAACTTTCCCGAGTGAAGACCTCATGGGTCCGGCGCCACATTGAGACAAGTGGGTCACATTTTGATCCAATCGGATGCTCCTCCTACTATACTACTTCTCCAACATCTCTGTTATTAAACGGCGGCGTAGTAACAGCTACTGCACTAACTGTTACTTTTCCGAATTTATTTAATATAATCTGTCTTCGAATTTAGTGGTAACAGACAGACAGACTTTCTCGTAGCGTGATACCCTAAACTAAACATGATTGCTGGTTTTTGACTTAAAAGGATCATATTTCGCATGCATATGTCTACGCTTAATCAAAAAGAGCAATTATTTATCTTGTAATGTTTTAATGCTGGGATATAAATAAACGAAATTTGTTCATATTATACGATTTGTTTTTAATTTTGCTGAATTTGCATAATACGTATGTAAAGATCGCGTATCTTAATTCATAAATATTTGTACACATAATTATTAACAGAATTACATCTAATTAATTATTAAAAGGTAGACACGAACTGAAGCTCAAGTTTAGAAATTAATATTTTTTGATAAATTAGTGATAATTTTTTATATTACACTCATACCGAAATGGTTTTCCATTTATTAACATTCAGGTGGTTGACTGTAATAGTAATTCAGCTCAGAGAAGTGAGCAACCCTAATAAAATGCAAACGGCGGCATTCGTTTGATCACGATTTGTAGGAGTAAAAATTCGCATTTAGAGGTGCCAACTCACACCAATTGCAGGTCTGGACCACCAATGGTCAAATTTCAACTCCAATTTTTTTTTTCATTTATACCTATAACCTATAAAGTTCCTGGGACTGTATGGGGTGCGAATTTGCATAACCAACAAAATGTTTATTGTCTTCATTCTGGTTAAAAAAATGTCATGATTTTTCTTACTAACATTCAAACATTGTGAAAAGGCTAGCATATTCGTTTACATTTTTTCATTTACAATTTACCACGACCGAAAATTTCAAAGCAATCGAACGATCATTTAGCTCATTCAGCCACAGGCAGATTTTCAAAGGATTAAAAAAAAATAAATAGAGGAACACCAACCAACCGTGGCGAGACTGAGATTCGAACCTAGTCAGTGGAAGTCAACTCCTTAGTAGTCTGCATTCTAACCTGCCGAGCTACCGCCCGCTTCAAGCGATCATTATAATATACTGAACCGTTATCCTTCGGTTTATACAAATGCTTAACCAACTTTAAAGAAGTAGGCATGTGGTTAAAATCGGGACCACTGATATGTTACTGTAAGAACTTTAATTTGTTAATCGATACCTAATCGATGTTAATCATTAAAAAAATTTAGTTTTATTTTGCGTAAAATACATCGAACTCAGAGTCCCTCGATATACAGGGATTACACAGGGACTCCCCTCGATGTAGAGGGACTCTAATAAAGCGTTGGTTATTAACATTAATTTAAAATTGACGGTTCCTATGTTTATATTCTCGGTAATATACCTATACGTTAGTGATAAAATTAGCTCCCCCTTCTTCACTGTAACTTTGGTCGGTAACTTTATTGAAACCTTTAATTTTCTTTTTTTAACTTTAACTTATTTTTTATTGAAGATTTGAATTATACACAAAAAAATTCGTATGATTTGTATCAAACATTTTTTTGATTCACGATAGATGACGCTGTTAAATATTTCAAAGTGAACCCTCTCCCTTTTCCCCTCTCCCTTTTTGTAGGTCGGGTGGGTCACTAATTTCAAAAGACCCGTTTCTGAATTTTCGATTTCTTCTTCCATACAGAAAAATTGTACCTAAAATTTATGAATCGGAATTGTGAAACTATTTTATCATCAGACTTTACCAATTCATAATTGATTGATGATCATTTTGGAATAAGAATGGCATTAAGTTACTAGAAAAAAGGAAAAAACCACCACCGATCAATTCTATGGTCTAATTTTTTTCCTCGAACGTTTTTAACCGTTTTTTTTTTTATTTTACTGATTTTACAGGTTTCCATAATATAATTAAGGTTATAAGTTCAGGTCAGGAATCGCAAAAAAAACTGATAATTGGCTATTATAATGATTTTTCTATAAAGGTTTCATTTCGAGGCTGAAGTTGCACCAGATACCTACCCTCTTGTCACTTTTTTGTAGATTCACCTTCCTTCTGGCCTGGCTGTCAAAAGAGGTGGACCGCCACAAAGTTGTAATTTTTTCTCCGTTTTCTCTTATAACTTTTGAACCTTTTAAGGCATCACGGCGCTGTAATATGATTATTATTTGTCGGGTGAGAACTAAATTGGACAATAAAATTAAACGCGTTGGGTTACATACATACAACCGTGTCGTGCCCGAGTGGCGTGTCCGAGCCTAACCGTTCATTTAATGTAACTAAGTGTCATGTAACTTCTCTTTTTTAAACAATGAGCGCATTTTTTGATTTTTTTTTAAGTAAAGAGTTAACACGTTACTGAAAAGGTTTATAATTCAAAATTAATTAAGGTACCTACATAAGAATTCAGAATAGTTATTTATGTACTTATCTAATGCGCGAAATTGAATTTTGGCGCTCGAAATTGAGAGCTTTTTTGTTGAGGTAAGGGCTGAGACAAAAAATTCATTTGAAAGCAGGACAGATTTCTTGAAATAAGAAAAAAAATCGAATTAAAATCATGAAAATGACGCAAGGAAATTTTAATTTAGTTCCAAGTTGATTGTTGCTTTGTTGCTACTTGCAAGGTAAACAAATAAAAAATTTCTATACATATACCTACAGTGCACGAAATAGTTATCACTCTAGGCTGCGAAATATTTTGCACACGCTGCCGAATAGATAACAATAATGTGCCATTTTTCATCCGCTTATTGATGAAAAAATATCAACATTATGTGACGACTATCTAAAAAATATTAAATTTGGAAAAACGAAATTCACAAAAAAAAAACCAGTAGGCGGCTGCTGTAATAGCAGAATGGATAGAATGGACATACGCCATTGGATGCAAAAAATAAATTCTCATCTGCGTGATGTAAAAAATCCAAAATAATAAAAAACAACAGAGTGATTGAACAACTAAACAAGCAATTTATTCAAAAATTTGGAATTTTTTTAGATTTTAGGTTTCATTTCAGGATATTTCAGTAACGATGTATCGCTGAACTGCCGAAATCTAGAACGGCTGGAATTTATTTTGTAAACGTGATTCGAATAAAAATAAAAGAGAGACAAAACCACCACTTTTCATTCAAATCCCTTATGCCGTGTAGAAAATATGACAGTTCTTCAAAAAGAGTATTTTTAGTTTTTAGCCGATATTTTGAAAACGTCTGCAGATATTTTTGATTTCAAATCAGATTCTGGAAGAGCATATGTATAGTGCAACTTTTCTCTAATTTAACCGACCCTGTATCTCTTACCGCTTACGAGATCCCAATGATGGGTGGTATAAAAATTTCCCACCTGTATGATTAAAAAAAATTCTCAGATGATCAAAAATTATTGATCAGTGCAGTAAGTTGATACCGAGGTTAGTCTTATGCGAGAAACTCAATTTTTTATTATGACAAGAGGTGATACTTGTGCAACAAAAGAAGTAGAGTTTTAGATTAAATTAGATAAGTAAAATACAAGTGAAACAATTAAATAAGGTGAAAGAGTACGAAAAAGTGTATTTAAAATTAAAGTTTTTAAAATAATTTTCGAACTGTAGTGAGCGATGATGATCATTATGAGGGTGCAATCCCACATAATGAATTTAATACCTACTTCTACCATTTTTGTGCATAGTTGGGATATATGACCTTGTCATTGACAATTTTGTCTCTTTGGGGTCCTTTACCCGTCTCGTCGCCCAGACCCCCTACAGTGACCGTCTCGCTTTTCTTATAGAAATTTATGTTTATTCTAAAAATGTAAAGATATTTTAAGATATTAAAGATTATTATAAAACTTTCAAGAGGTTTTTTGTTTTTGTTCAGGCCTCATTGTTGTGCACTAATATCTGGATAAATTACAAATTTCAATGATGTCAATTTTTTTCTCTTGAGATTCTTTAAGTATCGAAAAAAAATACATCAGAAAATTTGAACAATAGGCCAGAGAGAGATGGTGAATATTTTATTTTGCTATAATTATAATAGTGCTAGTGATAACTGATAACCAGATACTGTTACTCTCGTCACGAGTATCACAATCACCACTACTCTGCTACCATTCTCCGCACCTGCTGGTGTGTTCACCTGTTGACTCAATCGCCATCAGTCGCGATTCTTCAGCGGCATCGGCTCTTTATCGTCCTCGATGTCTTCGCGATCACTAGACCAGCTCGCTGATACCGTTTTCGATACTCACCTCGCGTCGCGATCATGTGGCGGGATGATATAATGTGACATTGCGACCCGTGACAGGTGACGATAAGGAAGAAACCATGGAACAGGTGTGAAATTAATTATTGGTGTACTTATCGTTTTTTTGTCAAAATGTGTAGCAAGGAACAGATAACGGATTTGATGAACAAGATGTATATGGTATGTTTTTTTTGTTTTGTTAAAGTTTTTATTTTTAAGTCGTTCTAGGAATGGGAATATTCCTAAATGATACTTTTTATTATTGTTGTTGTTAAGTTTGATGATTAGGTAATTAACATCAAGAATTTTTAATATTTTTTTATACGTTGAAATATTTTACAAAACGAAACCGCGTCCTCTTGTTGTGACAATTTATTTCCGAAAAAACAAGCGAGAATAAGATTTTTATATTTCTTTCGGAAAGACGTTTTAGTGATGTCGATTTTTTCAACTTTGTTTTGTTTTGTTAGTTAATTTTTTTAAGGCAGTAAAACCTG
The DNA here is from genome assembly GCA_910589415.1 of Malachius bipustulatus. NCBI lineage: Eukaryota > Metazoa > Arthropoda > Insecta > Coleoptera > Melyridae > Malachius > Malachius bipustulatus. Next base: position 34,175,638 of record OU342634.1, on the reverse strand, counting down.
AATTTTTGGTTTTGTAATTTTACTTTTTTTTTGAAAATTAATCCAAATTTTGAATATTAAGAAATTGAACGGAATTAATGAGGATTGTTTCTTGAACTTCTTCAACATAATTGTACCTAAGTCTTTTCCAGTGCTTACGCATTGATAACAATAAAGTTTTAATTAATTTATTTCTAACCACAGTCGCTAATTAATTGTTCACTTCACACTAGTTTTTTTCGCTTCACTACACAATTCTCTACAAATTCAATTCTCTATTATTAGTAGGTTTTGATTTGATAATTTTCCTAGATAAAAAATACAGTTTCGTTCTTCTCATTAGAGGGATCCTGAATTTAATTTAATATTTTGTTTAGAATTGAGCAGTGGGCACAAAATAAAGAATTAGTCCATACACATTTTTATCTTATTCTGAAAAATAAGTTACACGCATTTTATTTGAAGTAAAAGCAAAAAATTAGTTTTAACCATATAACCAAAAAAACATTAATATTTTTTCCCGGATATGAAAAAAAATTAATTAATTAATAAACCGATAAAAGCTCCCAAGGATGATGGAGTTATTTTATTTCAAAAGTTCACTTTGTTACTGAGAAGTTTATGAAGGTGCATTGTATGAAAATAGTAAAAGTAACCATTAAGTAAATGACATTAAACGTATTATAAAAGATTGCCGTTACTAATAACGTAAATAACGTTATTTTATGATTTTTCTATACGCGCTTACATAACTGTAATAAAATATTCGATCCTTGCACTTCTTTTATGCACTGTGCATTTTCTATTTAATGCCGCATTTAAAATAATAAAACGGTTTGAATTTATTATGGTAGTTTACAGAAATAATCTGAAAATATAACTCATCCATTGGTAAACACCTACTATAGTAGCTGATCAAGTCTCTTAAACGATTACAAAAATATTTTAACAACTTTCTATTTTACTGAAAGTAATTTCATTTTTATTATTTTTACCGTTATTACAATAAATTATTTTTTTTGCAATAAAAATAAATTCTGCGAATTCTCCAATTCTGAAAGCTTTATTAAATTGCAAAGACGGATATTTGCAGAATTAATTTCCTTCCCCGATTCTCCTAGATTAACTAGTTTTACAAGAGCTTGGCTCTTTAATCGAACTGAATTAATAAACGGCAGTAATTTCCATATTTCTCCAGTAAAACAGAAAGAATTCTGATCAAAATTCATTTTTACCAATAACTGCGCAACTTTAAAACATTCTCAATGCACATAAAAAAAATAACTAAAAAGAAAAAAAAACAGGACATCGATAATAATTTAAGGCTATTTTAAAATAGAATATACTTAATATTGAGAAAGAATTTAAAGACAGATTCTTTTGTCGAAAATAAACAAAAAATTTCAAAAAAAAAAAATTCAAAAAATAATCTCAATTATCTTTCGCTTTTTTGAAGATATCTCGGGAACCGTTCGAGATACAGAACTTTCTTTTATCCCTTTATGTCTTATCATTGGTTTCAGGTACCTTTTAATATCGATTCATTTTTTTTTTCATGTGTCAAGGTTTGAGAGAAGTTTTTTGTCTTTGACACAATATGTTTTAAAACATCCAAAGTTTTTTCAGAAAAACCAGAACCAAAAATCAGAAAAGAGTTTTTCATCGTAAATGTCCGTTTTTCTCTGAAACGGTTCACGTCAGCAGTTATGTTATAACTCGTGTTATAATAACCAAGACCTTTATTATATAGAAAAGGGAAAAAAATAAAATTAATAAAATAGAAAAGTATTGGTGGTTTAAAATGCGCTTTTAAAATGTCAATTTTCTCCTTGCCGTAGATATTATTATAGGGGCAAAAAACCTCGCGCAACTGTAAAATCTCCACCAGTGCCGTGGAATTTTTTTTAGGTCGCATTAAAAAATTACTAACCTCAATGATAAGAGATGTTGATGTACCTCAAACGGTCCCCAAGATATCTAAAAAAAAAACTGTGAAAATTATCCTTTTGCACACCCTGTAGTAGGTATTTCAAAAACGGTGCATTTGCGAACACAAGTAAATGGAAAAATTTTGTTTATTTTTGACCAAAGAATCAATTCTTTAATTTTTCTCGCAATATTAGAAACACTCTGTATATTGGTTAAATTCCTACAATTATTCATAATAACCCTCTTGCTTTGTCGCTTCTCAAAGATTTTCTGAGACTGTTTCCCAAAGCAATAAAACACCACAAAAAATTTTTTTTGGCGTAAATTTGACATAAATTCCTCAAACTTATTTTTGCCAATAGAGAAATTATGTCCAATTGACGGCAGAATTGAAGAAAACGGTTGTATGCGAAAGCGTAAAGAAACTAGGAAAGCTAAAACATTATGTAGTTAACTATAAAACAAAGTTGGTTTGAAGAAAGTAAATTTTAAGCTATGCAACACCTGTTTTGAGCTTTCGAAAAACTGTTAAAAATGAACTTGTATAGTTAATTTATTGTGTAGAATCACTCTTCTAATTTTCCAATAAGTGCATTTTTTCGGACACCTGTAGAAATTTAATTTATTGATCATGATATAAAGAATTCTATACGGGGTATTGAAAAAAGCTCGAATATTTTCAAAGAGTATGGGTCCTCAAATTGACGGTTTCGAAGACCAACGGTGGATTTTTTAACACTTTGTGTATATGGGGATGATTTATTATCTCACCATCAAATTGTGACAAAGGAAAGGTGCATGAGGTAGTGTTTTTTTTTTTATAAAAAAACTTCATTATAATCATATGCTCGATTTTAATTATGTAGGGAGTTACAGGACCTCAAAGTTTTCTGCATAAGCAGGTTATTTAGAAATATTTTTATTCATCTTTAACTTTTGTTTTACCTGTAAAAAAAGTATGGTAAAAAATCAAGGTAAAGTTACATAATATTCTTAGTGGGCTCTAAATATGCAGAAAACTTTTAGGTCCTATAATTCCTTAAATATTGAAATCGGGCTATATAAATCTGGAAAAAAATTGTCAACAATCAAACAATAGAATTTTGTCAACAAAACCAAACGATTGATTATGACGAGTAAAAAGATTAGATGATAATGTGATAAAAGTATTTTTATTATCCTTTTTTATACAGGATGATTCAGAGCATCCGTACACCCCTTTTTTCTCTCGGAAGCGGTGCATGGGATATTTTTTTAAATTTGATCACTTGATTTGTTTGCCCTGGTTGATCCATCTTTCTAAAATATTTTCAGATTTCTGGAACTTATGGTTATGCTATGCTGAAAATAGCTACCATGTTTTTTTATTTTTTTTTTATTGGAAATGCACATTCACTGCAGGGAAATCCCTATGATGCTCTGGGAGCGGTGCATGAGCGGAGATATCGATTCACGTTGGCCTTGAATCTCTGTAGGTTATATACTTCGGGAAACACGCCCTTTGGAATGCTATTCCAAAGTGATGCGGTTCCATACATAAAAAAGTCTGAAATAGGGTGGTACGAGGTGTAACGAGCTGAACCTCAAACGGATGAGCGTCTGCAGCTCGACGTGTATTTCTGCCCGGTCTATCTTGTTCTTCGTGGGATCAAGCGGGCCACGTCTTTTGAACACTTTTTGTTCTTTTAAATGATCTTTTTTTAATGTGTTTTTTTTATTATCTTATCCAATATTTTGGTTGCAAGTATATTATCGTTTGTATGTAATATTGTCCAAAATATCAAATTCAAAATGTTAAAAAAATCTCCCATTTCTCCGAAACCGTCAATGCGAGATCATGTTCTATCAGGATTTTTTAGTCAATGAATTTGGTCCATTCTAAACCTTCTCCCATACTTTATGGAGATTGTAAAAAAAATTACTCATCAACCGTTAAATGAGTGTTTTTTTTATGTTGGTTCAATTATGAATAGTTCCGTTAAGTATTTTAATATTTTGCCTTTTAAAATTTCTTAAAGTGAAAGATTTATTAGTAGGTACAGTTTCCTTTGAAACATGACATAAAATCGAAACCGAAATTTAGCAATTTGTTCCCTTTCATACCTACGCTACTGGCAAAATAATTAAAAAAATTTAGCTTTCAATTTTTCGTAAAAAAATACGAAAAGCTTTACGAAAAAATCATTGAAAATGAGTCAACGAATGTTATTCAAATTTTGATAAAGTACTAAATAGATCACCCACCCCTTCTAAGATATCTGATTCCTGCAGAAATATCAGTTCCGTGGAAGTTTGCCTGAAAACATCAGCTTGTGAAGTTCCGTTGCTCATTTTCCATCTTATTAGACGTAAGACAATCAAGTGATCCATCATCACTGTTTTACTACAGCGTTGTCATTCGCAAACAAGACCAGGTCAATAGCAATAATTCGGATAATTTTCGGACATTACTTATTAAAACTGGAATTGTTTAATATTCTTTCGGGTATTCCTAGCAATATACGCAAATTGTTATATCGGCTTTAGCCGTAACATATAAATTAGAACATTTTATATGGCCAATTATACAGGGTGCACCATGTATCCTTCTCTATATTGTTATCTCCTAACGCTAACGGATACATGGTCGGTTAAACAAGTCCAAAGAAGCGCAATTTTGTGGCCATCTCGATTCCGTTGAGACATACAAGATATCTGTGACCGTTGCTGAAATATCCTGAAAAAACTGAAAAATCGAGATTCCTTATTTTTTCCATATCTTTTTTATTATTGGAGATTAATTAATAATTTTTTGTGAGCTTACATAAGTCGTTAGGAGCTACCCATCTGACATTTCAAAAATTTTCAAAGCCGACTAGATCCCAGAATTTTCATAGTCAACTTTTGTTTATTTTTGGCCACCATAGTGTTTTTTTATGTTGTTCGGTATAAAAAAAAATCATAAAAACAAAAAATTAATGAACTTCAAAAAATAAATTAAAAAATGTTTTATTCTTCTTTTTTCTTTACAAAAAAGACACATTTTTAGACCGAATTTCATAGATAAATTGAAAAACCATAAGGCAAGCACTATTTCGGCGTATTTTACAAATGTTGACGTTTTTCGACGATTTTTTATTAGATTTTTCTTTGAAAAATTAAGAATAAAAATTAAAAAAAAATTTTTTTGAAGTTTATTAATTTTTGGTTTCCATTATTTTTTTCATATCGAACGACATAAAAAAATAATATGGCGGCCATAAGAAAAACGAAAGTTGACTGTGAAAACTCTTGGATCTAGTAGGCCTTGAGAATTTTTGAAATGTCAGATGGATAGCTCTTAACGGCTTATGTAAGCCTACAAAAAATTATTTATTAATTTCCAATAATAAAAAAGATATGAGGAAAATAAGAAATCTCGATTTGTCAGTTTTTTCAGGATATTTCAGGAACGGTCACAGATATCTTGCATGTTTTGACGAATTCGAGATGGCCACAAAACTGCGCATCTTTTCTCTAATTTAACCGACCCTGTATCTCTTAGCGTTCAGGAGATAGCAATATAGAGAAGGATACATGGTGCACCCTGTATCTTCTTATAAATTATGATGCGAGCAGTACTCTAAATCAGAAGTGGGATAAATTGTTAAATGTAGCTCATAATTTATATGACAATAATGTCCAGTTATTTATGTTGATTTCTGGATTTATTAGCGAAACGGTAAGTGAGATTATTGACGTTATTTGAGCAATTTGTGAGCAAAAACTGAACTAGTCGCCAGCCGCTAGAAATAAGTAAACTGGCTGCATTTCCTCTTCTGCAGTCGAGTTTTTGTACTTTTGATTGTCATACTCTATTGCTCAAGATGAAATTATCACCGTGAAAAGACTCTCGAAAGAAACGTTCTAAATATTTTAATTTGTAAATTATTATTGCTTGATTAATAATAATAATTATTATTGGATGTATCAATGTTATTTCTGGAATTTGATCGTGAATCGGATTACCAATTTTTAAAAATAATTATTTAGTAATGCAATTTCAGATTTAATCGAGAACGCAACATTCCCGAATAGTATTAGTAATTGCTTTAGTTTTTACTTTTATTAGAAATAACGTTCTGCTCTGTATATTATTTAATTATGATAATATTTGTTAAATAATATTTTGTAACGTTCAAACGTTATTTTTAATTGCAAAATAATACTTATTCCTTCAATTCAAATTTTACGGTTTAATAATATAACGTATTATTTCATTGTTCGATTTGCATTATCATCATTTTCATAATAAACTGTTAAAATAAATTATGCGGATGAAATAAATTCGATTTTTTTAACGTTTTATTTCCAGTGCATTTTCATTATTAGTATTATGAGTAGGTATAATCATATCCGTTAATTAAAAATTTTATTATTATTGTAGGTAACTAAAATTTCAAATTTCAATTGTACATACAGTAATTGATTTTATATTATTACCGTGTTAGTAATTGGAATAAGGAAGTGATTGATATTATTTATGATTTATTTAGAAAGCATTGAAAAATGATAATGAACCAGATAATTTGAAACTTTCTGTAGGTACTATATGAGGTTGAACTTAACTTACAGGAAATTAGTTTCTAGGAAATTAAAATATTTACCAATGTCCGTATTCACAAAAAATTAAAATGAAATTTTGATATGTGATAGGTCAAAAGTTCTGAGGGATGCAGTTAAGCCAATCAAATATCGAGATAAAAAATATTTAACAAAATCACTAAAGTTAAAGGTCATCCTAATTTATAAAAAAAATTCCGTCAACAAAATCTTCTCAGTTATGATTAGTGATGTTGATGTAAAATATCCGGCTTTTGATTTATTTTTTGGTAAATATCGGGTATAAATACCCAGAGTACTTACCCGGGTATCTACCCAATAGTGGGTAAATATATCATTTTGGTCAATGAGATGTTCCTTAAATACAAGGTGAGTCAGTTTTTTGTAGTAGGAGTTCACCAGTTTACAGAAAATCTGTTTTAAGGAATAAAAGTTCCCATAAACATATGCCCCGAAAAGCTCATTGAAAAGCTTTTGAAAAGGTTGAAGGGGCTATGTTGATTGACAACGTTGCGCTACTTAATTATTTACGTAGTCAGAAGTGGGATACATCAACATTACCGAGAGTTAGAAAAAGGATAATTTTTATCCTGCAAATAAATAAGAGATTATTCAAAACTACGAATACTACCATGGTTGATTTATAACTTTTTTGAGACATTTTTGAAACTTAACAGCAATTTTTGACGTCTTAATGGCTCATGCATTTAGTGATATATACAGGATGAGGCGCGAGAACCTTAGGACATTTTTATATGAAGAATTGTTGCGAATAGAAATCTAAAAATTTGTACATGTATAATTTCAATTTTGATGAGATGAACCAAAGTTTTTACAACTCCATTCCACTTCCGGTTTTACCGGAATTATCCTCAAAGTTTAAATTTTTATCTTCGAAATTGAGCTCATTTTCCCCGAATTAAAAAATCATTGCGTGGAACTTTGCTAGTGAAGAAAAAGAGAGGTGACGCATGAAAATTATCGTCATGTTTATCCCTGAAAAAAATTTCTGCGTAAACATGCGTCATAGTGGAGGAAACGTAACTACAATAATTTCTAAATGCACTGCCAATTTAATCGTAACTGGACTATTAGATCGAGGTCAGCTGGAATTATTATTTTTATACCTTCATTAAGTCTAAAGGTAGGTTACACTTAAACATGTTTTAAAATTGCTAATCGACAATAATCAGAAAAATCACTTAGTTCTTGACCCTGCGCAATATAATTGCAATAAAAGCTAAGGAGCAATTATCACAGAATTTGTTCTGTAAATCGTCTAAATACCTATATAGCTCTTGCTTCAGGGTTAAGGTAAATTTGAAACCAATAAACAATTTATCGTAATTTGCCTGATTACCGGTACCTTAGTAAAACATTAGGAAATATTGTAAAGAAGTTCGTTGTCCACGCAGGTGAACTTTAAGTATAGTCATTTACGCGTAATTATATGCCATAACGTGATTTAAATTATATAAAACCACAATGTTACAGTAGGTTGAGATTTAGGGCAATCTCGTTGAGGAAGATGCAAAACAATAGCGCTAGGTATTTAGGAAGAACGCTAGAGGATTTTTTTGTTAGGATAAAATAAAAACCACTTTAATTTAATCGCTGATTTGGTAAATTTCATAACTGTACCTACCCGTATTTTTAAATCACTTTTGTAATTATGTGGGTACTGCTGATCTATTTTTAGTAATATACACTGAAAGTAGCTGCTGGTAATTTTACTGACGCGTATCTATTTGAAAAAGAATGACAAAATCAATAAATGCAAAACATTCAATAATGACTGAAGTTCAGATAATTACAAGTTCCCCCCCATCCTCCATAAATTCTGAACCAAATGACTTTGGTATAAAAATTCAATTCAACGGCTTGCATTTTGTATCAAATGTCAAAGACGACGTTGATCCTTGCCAAATTCAAACTTTCAAATGGCTCGGGGGTTCAAGGTGAGATCTCATTTTTAAGGAACCTATTTTAATTATCTGAGAATATTGTTGAGTGAGAATATTTATATTTGGGTACAAAGAACAGACTACCTACCAAAATTGAAAACAAACGTAACTTTTGTGCAGATAGTTGAAATATTTTAAAAATTAGGTCTCACAAACTCCCCCCTTCATGTCATTTAAAAAATTTAAGTTACAGCGACTGCAACGTCATATTTGACATTGTCAAAGATCTAATCAGTACAGTACAAGTTACAACTAATCAGTACAAGTTACAACATTGTAAGAGTCACGCTTTTTAATTTGGTTTTATTTTATTTGGCTCAGAATTTAAGGAGGGGGAGAGCGAATATACATAATATAAACGCCCTCACTAAAATTTAGGGTTTTTCTAGGTGAAAAAACTAGAAAATTTATAATTTAAAAAATGAGCTTCCACAATTATTTTTCTTATCACCGCGTTGTTGCCGTTCACCATTCTCACCATTCTTATCATTATTTTTCAGCAAGCTTTTGTCTAAATACAATTATATCAGACTCAGCCAGACCACTGCGGCTGCCGGAGCGTACGGGACGCGTGCTTGGCCTTACCTACGGCAACGCGAGTTCTATAATTATACATTTTCTCTACTTCTACCCTCCTATTACCAGCTTAAGGAAAATACTAATTCGTCAGAGTGTCTGGAAGCTTATGCTATTAGAATATTCGACGAATAGAACATTTGGAATTCCTAAAAGACATTCCGGAGCTAGTTAGTTCTCGAAGCCATTCCAGAATATCACCAAACGTATCTACACTATATTGCATAAGAAAGATAATGATAGGGAAAACGCTACAGTGAATAATAACAAAGATATAAGCTACTCTGGTTTATTTGCTGATAGTTTTCTAGGAAACAGTTTAGTATCCCAGGAAATTTGGTAGTATCCTAGGAAACTTAATATGTAGTTTCAAAGGGCACTGTATTTTTGAATGGATGTCATATATTGCCATCCGAGTGCGAGTCAGTTCAGTAAAGACTGCGAAGAGTACGAGAATAAGGAAGCGATATTAGACAGTGATAAAAAAGAAGGCAAAAGGCTGTTATGGACAGTTCATGATTTACGGAAACAGTTAGTATTAGTCGTGAGAATATAATTAAACTTGTAAATTAGTATAAATAGTGTTAGTGTGAATTAAAATAATTGAAGTAAATGTTTAAATGAAGTAAATAATTCAATAAATTGTCTCAGTGGCGAACCCACCAAAGGAAAAATCGACAAAAATCGTCAAAACATCCCGATCAAAAGATCCCTGAAGTAAACAATCAATGATAGGCTATGAAGACACGACTTCACTCCAACCTTTTTGAGGAATTTCTTTTGTTTCCTTATCTTTCAAATGTCAATTACCTACTTAAGTGAAACCACGAAGAGAATACGCGACGAAGAATCTTTGAGCTCAGCGAAGTAGGCACCTATAAATGCGAGTTTTTATAAAATGCAAACGGCAATTACGGTTTGTCCACGTTTTTTCAGTCCAAATTTTCGTTTGTCCATGTTTAAAAAAAACTACGGCAAAATTTTAAAAATTAACATGCCCCCAAGAACATATTGCAATAATAAAATAAAAAAAAACGTTTGTCCACGGTTTACACAAGTTTGTTCACTTGAAATTTTCGTTCGTCTCCCCCTTAAAGAAAAAAATCTGAACAAATGTTAAAAAATTGAAAACAGTACCAAATGCGAATTTTAATAAAATGCAAACGGCATTCGTTTGTTTGTCCACGAATTGTCCACTTTTGTCCAAACAAAATTTTCTTTTGTCCACCCTTCACAAAAAATTTGCAGCAAAATGTACAAAAATTGGACATCAGCACCTCCATGAACATATTTCATTAATTTTCAAACTGCATTCGTTTGTTTAAAGTTTATTCACGTTTCTAACCATAATTTTAGGTCCCTCCTCAAAGAAAAGTTATGACCAAATTAAAAAAATTGACCAACAGCACCAAATGCGAATTCAATAAAATGTTTGTCCACAACTTTTCCACTTTTGTCAAACCAAAACTTTCGTTTGTCCACCTTTCTAAAAAAAAGTTACGCTAAAATTAAAAAAAAAATTAAATGCAGCACCCCCAAGAACATATTGCAAAAATTTCCAAAAGGAATACGTTTTTCGACGATTTGTACAAGTTTTCCAACTCGAAATTTCGTTCGCCTCCCCCTCATAAAAAAGTTCTGATCAAAAATATAAAAAATTGACAGCAACATCAGTTTTATAAAATGCAAACGATATTCGTTTTTCGACGATTTGTATACGTTTGTCCAACAAAAATTTTCGTTTAAGAAAAGTTATGTCTCTTAAAGAAAATTATATCAAATAAAAAAAAATTAGACTCCCCCTCCCGCTCCGATGATTATTTGCACTTTTCATTAATTTTCATAGGGGATATGATTATTCATGATTTGTCCACGTTTGTCCAACCAAAGTCCAGCCTCTGAAAAAAAGTTGCAACAAATAAAAAAAAAATAAATAAATTAGAAGCACCCTCCCCATGAACCGGCACCCCTGCCCCCAATGAGTATTCAAATTTGTCATTAGTTTTCATTGGAGATATGATTGTTCCCGATGATTTATCCATGTTTTTATTTGTCTACCCTACAATAACGGAAAGTTACAAAGGTATTTAAAAAAATAAAGCGATTAGGTACTCATACTTATAAACAACCTGTCCTGAGCACTTTCCACTGCATTTTTTTCATATAAGCCCGGAATTGCTTATTAGATGTCATAAAAAATATGATTTCTCCTTTATTATTCCCATTTCGTCGTCAATATCACGAAGTGATGTAAGTAAAAAAATCGAAATATTAAATATGTATTTTACCTGCAATAATGATCAGCTTTACAATCTCACGAAGTGGCGTGCCTCAATTCCCAATAGTTCCCGTGATAACAACCGTCGCCGTTTCTTGCTTTAAACTAAAGCCAATTTTTTCAATTTTACGAAGTTACGTGTGTCTATTTTTCAAAAAATACTAAACGTACAAGGAAAATCATATTATAAACTTTTTTTAAGTTTTTTTTAAGTTGTCAAATACTAGGTACTACTCTCTCAATAGCCAAACGAAACAAAAAGAAAACCTCTTAGTTTTTTATTAAAGCTCATTTGAAATCAATAAAAGCCTTTCTTAAAAGCATTATGGCTGTCTGGGGTGTATCCTATGGCGCAAGCCTAACCCACCGTGCCTTTTTATTTTAATTTTATTTTTATTTCATTGCATTCTGCTCACGGGATCCGTGATCTAAACTGTGCTGTGTGTTGGTAGATACATTGTACTGAAGAGTCCCAAACAGGACGAAACACGTGTCTACAATTTCCGCCTCTGCTCACAGCACAACATTAATGGATGGCATGTTGTCTGACAACATGTCATTCATCTTTTGTCTAGCAACGCCTAGTAGGGGCTTTACCTACTTCATGCACACCGGGGGGCACTGCACTCATTTTTGGCATGCATTATTGCTGTCTGGGGTGTATCCTATGGCGCAAGCCTAACCCACCGTGCCTGTTTATTTTATTTTTATTTTTATTTCACTTTCTTAAAAGAGTTTTCAGTAAATTAGCAAAACTGAGTTACGTCATTTCGTGATATTGGCAATGATTTGTCTATACATTACAAGAAATGGGATGTGAAAGAAAAAGTAATCAATAAGAAAGTGTGCTGTTTGAATTTTATAAAATCCACATTTAGTGCTGCTGAAAAAAAAATTATCATAACTTTTCTTTGAGGGGAAGTGAACAAACATGGACATATCGTTGACAAATGTATCGATGCCAGATGCCTCCTTGATCTTTCTTATAATTAATTGCGAACTACCTATGCTTTGAAGCAATTTCAGCATAAGGTCGAAGATGTCTCATCAACAAATTTTTGTTCAATTTTACGATCAATTATTGTAATGTGATTTGGGCATGACTCATGACGTAGTTTTATGGGAGCTTTTCCTGTGTCTTTGATTAAGCACCCAAATTTTTTGCCTATTAACTGAGGAATATTTTCCCCAATTTAAAAACTATGGGGGAAAATAAATGATACGAGTATAATGATTGATAAATTATGAATCGTGTCGGTCACCAATCATTAAATTTTTATTTAATTATTTTTCAGTAAAATTTAGTTTCTAACATTTTTGGCCCCTTTCTAAAAATACGCTTTTTCCAACTTTTATTATACGCCCGATTAATAAGTAATTGAGAGTAAAGACACAAATGAATGGCTTAGGTATTCATTTTATCATCACATTTTTTCGCAAAGAGATGTCTAGGAGAAGTATTCAGGTCAATAGCAACAACGATGGATAATTTGGTGACATTCTTCTTTTCACTCTCAATTCATATCTTAACCGTGTTATATTAGGTAGGTAGGTAGCTGAATGCATAGTTATTTTCCATCTCTATAAGGAATTCCATGTCGTGGCAGAGCTGTAAATCTACAGAGTGTTTTATTATCTTTATAAGATTAGGTACGAACAGAGAAACTGTGTGCTATTTAAATTCTTGACAAGATTCAAGCATCCAGCTCTAGGCTATTAGTGTGAAGTTGTTGCTCTTGATATGGACACTATACCATAATTCTAATTGGATTTTCTGATGCTTTCCGCGTTTGTGTTGCGTAAATAATTACTATTAATGTACATATACAATTTTATACATTTCGATTTCGATGAGTTCGATGTATTTTTATGGTGTGAGGACGGTATATAATTAAATAGTTACCTGTAGATGCCTTTCATGTTAATTGTTCATGTTGGTTACGTATGAATATGTATATCACATGCATCCTGATAAAAATAGGAAAAATAAGAAGCGTGAAAAAAATTTCAACCAGCTGTTTTATTAATTTTTCTGTCTAGTGTGGTAGGTAAAATATCCCAGAAATGATTAATATTAATTAGGTTTTTAATTAATAGAAATATAATATGTGAGTTATTGACTAGACAATTAAAATAATAAACAGAGCGACTCACCTTCTTTCCGTAGCAAAATTTTTTACCTTTCCAACTTCCACTCAGACTGGGTGGATATAATTGAATCAGGAATGCGTCAGGAGCTTTTCGACACTTCACGCTGGAATCTTGAATGCACCTAAAAGTAGGGTAGATAAACGGGCATTATCGTAACGTTTCGAACACTTAAGGAGCACACTGACAGGTCCTTGGGAAGACATTCCCAAGAGATCACCGCATATCTTGGAGCAAGTCTGTCTGCCAATCCCATCAAAGTATTCTATTACTTCCTAAAACTATCTCGCATGTCTCTAGAGTGCATGGGCACACCAAACCCGAAACTCGGCAATGATGACGTCATGCATCCGTTATACCTTCTGGGGATCGAGTCATGATGACCCCTCCCAAAAAACCCTTCCCTAATTTCTCCCGCTTCGTATGGTTGCCAACCATCAAAATCACTTCAGGTGATCTAGAGAGTTCTATTTTAGAGATATATGCCCGTATTCACAAACGATAATTTCCTAAATAATTACGTAATTATTTAAATGAGTGAGATGGAGATATGCAGTTTTTTCGCAATAGAATGAGATGGGGATAATTATTTAGGAAATTATCGTTTGTGAATACGGGCGATAGAGAGTTATATAGAGAGTTCTATCCAAGAAAGTTCTATTCTAGATCTAGAGAGATATTTGGTACCAGGGTTCGCCGATCATAACGAGACCCTTTCATCACACTGCAACCAGGGAGAAACAGACTCACTACACCCACAGTTCTGAGCTGGACTGAAACCCTTCTTCGACTGCTCGAACACCTCGAAGTAGCCAGCCCAATACCTCAAGCGACAAAGAGAACCGTTACACATAAAGCGAGAATTGAAAATATTCATATGACATGAGACATCGTACCATCCGAAGAAGACTTCATTAAAAAAAAAAAAACGTCCCGACTTGCACGATTAGATTGAGGTAGGGAACATAGAATTTGACTTTTATCAGAGTGGAGACGAATGCTCTTCTCTGATGAGAGCAGATTCGGATTTTGGATTTTGGAGAGATAAAGTTGGACAGTAGTGACTTCAGTTTCCCGAGAGGTTGTTCCGTATCATTCTCAAGGTGGTAGCATCTCGTTTTTAGGGGGTGGGGAGGCACATAGGTCAACAAACTTACCGTAATGATTTCTCATACCGGGGACAATGAAATAGGTGTCGAATTTATCTTTATGGGTGATAATGCGAGGCCCACACCGCGGTATAAGAGTTCAGCGAGTACTGTGAGAGAGTCAGATAACACGAATGGACTGACCAGGCGGATTTACGGTGAATCCACTTGGAATAACCTGATGGACCTTGCTGCAGCCGCAGAGGGTGAATGGAGCAATATCCTCCAAAAAGTAAACAATTTGATTAAATCGATGAATAGAAGAATTTTTGTATTTAATTTTTTTTTAATTAAAATTACACTGCATAGTTTTGTGTCATTCTTTCTCAATTTGGAAAAATGAGAATAAGTACAACATGTGCGTAGGTTTCAATCGATTATGGTTGAATTAAAAATTTCATGTGTCTAGCCCACTTGTAAGTTGAAATTTTTTTAATCTGACCTGACCACGGCAAATCACCTTGTCTGAAAGCCGTTCTTTCCTATTGTGTCAAAAGCTCCTGGTAAATTTATGGAATAGACCGGTTTCCCAGGCAACAGAGCAACGTCAATATGACGTAATTTTTTGTATTCTACGACGACGAATGAGGAATTTAGTAATGACGGAGAAATATGGTAATCATATTCACGTCAAAAAATGACGTTAAAATACCAACTTAAAGACGTCAAATTGACCTAAAGGACACGTAATTTGGAACGTGACAACCACGTTCTTTTGGCCGTTAGATTGACGATCATTATACACAAAAATTTCAACACTTTCTAGTTTTTTGGAAAGATAAAAAATATATTAAGCTATCATAACAAAAACTAACGAAAGCACTTCAACTTTTAGGGTGAACAACATTACCATTGAAGGAACTCAAGACTCAGTCTGTGGCAGTGGATGTTGATATACCAAGTTTCACGTGTATGTAACGTTGAAAACGCGTCACGACGACGTCAAAATAACGCCAATCTACGTCTTTTTGGTATTTTCTAATAGTTGTCTTTAAACACATGAGATATCGGGTACTTAAACGACGTGTTTTCGACGTCACTTAAAGGTTCCTAACGTCAGCGACCAATTATCACCAAAATGCGACGTTTCAATCACGTCTCATCAGGCCACCTGGGTTTCGATTTTGGTGTCCAGCTTTAATTTGTGAAGTTCTTGCCAGCACTTGGTCACAACCGCTTCTATTTGTCTTAATATCACATTATTCATTAGGAATTTATTCTTCGTAATCTGTGATCGTTTTAATTCTATGGTATAATAGTTTCCTCTGAAGTTAATGGGTTCTCTAATTGGCAGAGTCATCTGAAGATTTTCTTGGTTTCAGTACTGAAGTAACTTTGGTTTTCATAAATTCCTTTGGAATCAAATCCTAAGAAAATTGTCGCTAAAAACGACAGACGCAATTTGATTGAAGAGACCTCCACATTGAGCATTATGTCTTCAAGCAGCCTTTTCAACACTTAATTGCTGACGTCAATTCCTCAATGAAAAAGTGTTAAGAAAGTATATACGCTTCTTTTCCTCCCTTATTGGAAAGCTTCATTTTTATCAATTCAGATTTATGTCTAAAAAACATAAATATCCAATGAAATCAAATAAAATGATTGGAGAAATGATCGCAGGAGCTTAAAATAATGTTTCGTTTAAACCATTAATACATTAATAAAACCATTAGATATTCAGTTAATTTTAATGTAGGTATGTAAGTTGCATTAATAAGCAATAATCTTAAGAATTTAATTTGTAGTTATTAATAGTAGTTAATTATTTTCGAAGCCGTAATAATTATTAGTAAGTAAGTAGTTATCAGAAATTTAAATGCAAGACCCTGCTCCAGTCAGATCGTATACAATATACATACTCGTAATCGTATACATGCCTAATAATCGTTAAAATATTTACCTTAGAATTAGACGGCAAAAAGCAATTTATGAATTATGTATCCATAAGAAGGTACTTATGTGCTAATATAGAAACAGGAATGTAGAAAATTACATAGTACACATGATGACAATGTAATAACGAATAGAAAGATTAATACACAGCGAATAAATTTCGAAATTTACAGCAGCAGTCAGGGTCGTATCGCTTAGAAATTCGTTAAGGAAGACCAGCAACGACTAAGGACAGGACAAGTTTTATGGTTCCTTGTCATATCAAGAAGTGAAGTTAATCAAATCTTAGTTTAATTTATGAGAATTAATTTGAATGTGAAATTTAGGAAATGGTTGATTTGTAAAAATATCTTATTGATGGACCGTTCAACTTTCTATTTGTTAAGTGCATTCCAATTTGTCGTCTATTACTGAACTTGATATTGGTATTAGTGACATTCATCTTGAATTTCGTGTTCATTACTTATACAAGTCGTTATTTAGGTAACACTTAAAATAGAAATTTGTGAGTAATTGTTTTCAAAAATTTCGTTATTCTTGCAAATGAATGCAGAAAAATTGCATGGTCATAAATTATTAAATTCTTTGTAATGTGCTTTCTAGCTGCAGTTATTAATTAATTAATTAAACATGAAAATACTGTATTTTGTAACTTTACTTATGTAAGTAACTAATATAGGTAATAATAATAATTATTATAATATTTTTTTTATTATTTCTTTCCCATTAGCATCAAATGCCATTAACTTGGAAATATTCTCACTTCTAAAATTTCCCCAAAATGTATGGTTCAGAAAATGTTGCAGCTTATAATTCCGTTAATAACGTTCATAAATCGTGAATATTTTACATCCTGAAACCTCTGCTTTAAGGACGATTTTGAAATTACTATTTAAGATTAATTCTTGTTAACCTAATAGAAAAATAAAATCAAATAATACTATAAGTAACCATTTTCTCATTCTTGTTAAGAAAGTTGAACAAAAAAGTGAATTTGTTCCGTATTGATTTAATAATTAAATTTTCTTCGCTCATTACTTTACGGTCTTAACCAACCAGACCGACCAGACTATGTCATTTTAATTCTCAACTTTTTCTCAACTGATATCTTTCTCTGCGAAGTGAATAAAATTTTACTTTCAGCGCAAGTCGAGACGATTTTAATCTGACTCGAGAGATTAATTAAGTTGGACAAAAATAATTTCATTATTAATTTTTTTTTTATTATTTGGAAACTTCATTCTAGTGCCTTATCCGCTCAGCGAATTTGGGGCTATCATCAAGGCAATTTTGATCTTGCTTACGGCCGCTCGGATGATCTCCACCGACGTCATCCCATACCATTAGCGTAGATTTTTCAGCCATGATATACTGGTAATCTTCTACCTTCTAACTTCTATTTCGCCTTATGTGACCAAGGTACGTCTATTTTCTGATTTCTATGGTTTTCATCAGTTCTCTCTCGGTCTTCATCCTTCTTAGCACCTCCTCATTTGTTACGTGTTCTGTCCATCCAATCTTCAGAATTCTTTTCATTATCCATATCTCGGCAGCCTCTATATGTCTGCATGTTGCCTCCGTGAGCGTCCAGGCTTCCACTCCATCTAATAGCACAGAATAAGCGTAGAAATTTAGCAACCTCTTACGCAAATCCAGGCTTAGGCTATTACTGCTGAAGACATTTGTCATTCTCAGTAACACACATCTTGACTTTTCTATCCGTTGAAGAATTTCGCGGGAGTGATCCCGCAGCAGTCATTAAGAATGCACCCTAGGTATGAGATCTGTTATTGGAAACATGAAACAAAAATGTCATTTGATTACGATTGTATTGTATCGTATTGTATTAATTTGTGGATGTATCTGCACTACGACCTAGAAGATTTCTTCTTTTGATCCCTTCTAGCGACTATTCGATCATAGCACCCCATCCAGTTCCAATTCTCGGAGGAGACTTAGGAGTTTCGATGGTTCTAGAGATGGTAAGTCATTTTCCGGTGATGGTTGGTAAAGACCTAGACTTTGTTTTACTCCATGGCACCCGACCATGAGATGTATTGCGGTTTCTCCCTCCATGCAGAATCTATCCCTCCACAATCTTGCTAAAGTCTACATGAAAAATGAAAAAACCTGTTGGTATTCTCAAAAAATTTTTTTGATCAGTCTGATGCAGGCTTCGAATATTTGTTGATTATATTTCCCAGACATTAATTTGGCCTGTCTTAATCCTTAGTGGTCTTCCCAGAGGGTTTATTTTTGGGTTTCCTATTCTTTCTTCATTTTGTCTCTGGGAACTTTATTTCGTATTCCGCAAGAAGGTTCCGGCTCTATGAGCATAGTCCTTGCTCCTTGCTTTGCTATAGATTGTCAGCTTCTTCGTTGCCTTCTACCCATATGTATCTTGGCACCCATAGAAGGGCTACTTTGTCTAATTTGGCTTAATTTATTTAGCTTCATTATTAGGCATTCCCACATCATTTTTGAACTAATGAATATGAATTCAGTGCTTTTAAGACAACTTGGGTATCCATTAAGATAGTGATCATTTGATTTTTATAATTCCTGTCTATATTAAATTGAGCGTATTTTTCAATACCGTTGATTCCCGCTATAAATATGCTGGAGTAGGTACTTTCCCATAGGCTCAAAATATTTCATAGCAGGTTTAGAGACTCTTTCTTATGTTCCTTTTTTTGCAGTTTTTTTTTCAGTTTTGGTCTAAATTTCAGAAAGGATGCGTTTTTTCAACAAGTACATTCTATACAAAATTAAAGTAGACAAAATTTCCTACCATTTTTATAGAAACCGTTTTTTTTTAAGTTCCGCCGGTAGAGCGGGCAAAAAAAACAAAAATATTATCATTGCATGGGTTTTTTGAAAGTTTTTGATTTTCCCGTTTCGATTTCGGTCGCTGAACACGAATTTAAGTTTGTTGGCAAAAATTTGGGCCAAAACTTCTTTTTTTTTGCACTTCTTGCTACTATTCACTAGATGTATGGAATATGTTTGTTTTTTTTTGGCAGGCTCCACGGGAGCGGTTAGTTTTCCAAAAAAAACATTATTTTTTTATGAAAAATGCAGGAAGTTTGATCTGCTTTAATTTTGTGTAATATGGACTTCTGAGATTTAGACCTAAAACTTCATAAAACTCAAACAATTTTGGCAGAATATGAAATAAAAAACAAGTTCTGGGCCAAATTTTTGTCAGCTAACTTCAAATTCATGTCAAGGGACCCAAAAAACATAGAAAGTGAAAAAATCAAAATTTTAGCAAAACTTTCTTCGGATTTTATCTCCAATACGCCTAGCCTATCAAAGTTTGGTAATTAAGGCTCGAGTTTTTACACCTTACTGCGTTATGTTCGTTTTTTACAGATTTCTTTCTTATGTAGTATTTTTGTTGGTAAATCATGCTCACTGCTGTGTCAGTCATACTCACAACTCAGATTTTACTTATAACTTACTAACCCTATAACATACCTCTGAGGGATGGGGGGCAGCAACTTTGCAATCTTGAATGAAAATTCACGAGTTTCCACTGCAGAACTTTCGTGTATGAGAAATGAGAATAATTTACTACAGGCAACAAACTGCAACTTGAGTATTGTCTCCCCAGTAAGTTATTTTTTTATCAGGCTTTCAATAGGTTTTTTTTTAATCTTATCTAAATCTGAAGTATCTAGAACGGATGAATCGACATGCACTTTTACAACAATCTCAATTACTCCTACACTTTTTTGCTTTTTATTTCATGTAATTTAAACAGCAATACATGCACATTAAATGAAATAATTGAAGTTGCAGAAGAAAGAAGCAATAAATGTATATTTCAATGGGAAATGATGAGAAAATGGCTCTTTTCCCAATGTAAAACGAGACGAAATAATGGAAAACTGATGTTGAGCTTTCGATTTTACCGCCTCATTTAAATGAAGTGCATTGTTTTTGTGGGCATTTAACTGTTAATATCTTGAGTAGGTAACCCAGTTTCTAACAGTATATAGACACATTTTATGGTTAAGTATGCTAATTCATTGGAAACTATCACTTCTTAGTTCACCTGACTTGCAGATCAGCACAAGGAAGCTACCGGGAATAATTAGTCTAATTTAATCTAACTTTGAACCACACCTTCCCAGCGATTCGCTTTAATTCTTGCAAGTTATTTGCTTATACATACATACATAAGAAGGTATTATATTATATTGAACTTGTTTTGCATCCAGCCTCGCGCAAAAATGTGCAACGTTAAAGGAAAGCTCGTTGTCTGTGGCAGCGCAAATGAATCACATTATAGTTAAGTAGTACAGACGTACCTATCTGAAAAATTGTTTCTTTGATTGACACGGCAATGCCGAATGCCTACTTAGGTAGTTGACTGACAGCTACTTATTTATTTATTATTCTGAAACGTGGGGAGAATGTGCTTGATGCTTAATTTCAAAATTTTTATTTACAATTATCTAATGATCATATTATTCAAATTACCTTTACGTTTGTATAATATAATGAATAAATTTCTAATTTATAAGGTAATTTCAGGAAAGTACTAATTCGCTTGATTAATGCCCAATATTGTTGACATTTAATAAAAATCAGTGGTCATTGGCACATATACAGGGTGTCCCATAATATGTGGGCAATCTCCCGGATTTGGGTAAATTTCGTAAAAATAAATGAAAAAATAGCTATAAAATTAATTCCTCAGAGACACCCCTACAAAGATATTAGCTGTTGAAGTTGAGGGTTGAAAATCTTTTTTTTTGCAACAACTTTTTTATTTCTTGACCGATTTTGATAATTTTTGGTTTTATTTTGTATTATTTTGGACTGTTTAGAATAGTGTTTCATAATCTTCGGTAGCACATACATAGACCTCGGGATGGCATAACCCCCTCATTCACTTGAAAGAAAACAATAAAAATAATAATTTTACAGTTTTTTAAGGTTAATTTTCTTTTTATTTGATATTTTTTACGTAAAAAATGTATCCTTATTTATTTCGATAGAGCGAACCGTTATCGAGATAAACGTCCTTCTAATAGGTGATGCGTCGCAGGAACTTTCTGAATTTCAAGTAAATTTTAACAAAATGGCTGACCTTTGACAGTTAATTGAGCAGGAAACAAAACAATAACTTAATTAAATACACGTCAGTGTCAAAGATTTCATTTCATGCAGATTCAATTCTAACTGATTTTCTGCGTATTCAGCGTTTGTGTAACTCATTTTAAAATCAGTTAGAATTGAATCTGCATGAAATGAAATCTTTGACACTATTTGACGTGTATTTAATTAAGTTATTGTTTTGTTTCCTGCTCAATTTACTGTCAAAGGTCAGCCATTTTGTTAAAATTTACTTGAAATTTAGAAAGTTCCTGCGACGCATCACCTATTAGAAGGACGTTTATCTCGATAACGGTTCGCTCTATCGAAATAAATAAGGATGCATTTTTTACGTAAAAAATGTCAAATAAAAAGAAAATTAACCTTAAAAAACTGTAAAATTATTATTTTTATTGTTTTCTTTCAAGTGAATGAGGGGGTTATGCCATCCCGAGGTCTATGTATGTGCTACCGAAGATTATGAAACACTATTCTAAACAGTCCAAAATAATACAAAATAAAACCAAAAATTATCAAAATCGGTCAAGAAATAAAAAAGTTATTGCAAAAAATTGATTTTCAACCCTCAACTTCAACAGCTAATATCTTTGTAGGGGTGTCTCTGAGGAATTAATTTTATAGCTATTTTTTCATTTATTTTTACGAAATTTACCCAAATCCGGGAGATTGCCCACATATTATGGGACACCCTGTACATATTATAATCGAGAATAATATTTTTTTGTTTCCATTACTTACTGTACTTAATTCATTGAAAATATAAAGGAAGTCCACTTCAGTTTTTAATTCATATACTTCCCTTTATAGTAGGTATAGTGTCTGAGGGATTATATTTTTGCCACGTTTTTATAAACTCGCTTTCTTCTCTTTCTGTCTGTCTGCGGTCCAAATCATGCATTTATTTTTGAACTAATAGAAAAAAATGACTGGATGTGATTGACTGAAATGCTTTAAATCCCTGATCACCCCAATTTAGACCCCAGAAATTAGTCTCAAAGTACCTATAAAAAAAAAGTTCACCATCAAAGTACTGACCGCCTCCGATGTTGCTTAACTTTGATGATCCTACGAGATTCGATGCAGCGTTAAAACCGTTGCCGACTAAGACATCCAGAAAAAGAAGAACTAAGAGGCTACTCTTCCAAATTCCGCGTCTTTGATGGAAGAAATCAGCAAGAAGGATAAAAAAGAACGATAACGATTCCTTTTTTTTAGGAATTAGGTGTCCAGAACCAGATCCTTTTTTTAAATCGTTATTGTGAGATATGTTTTTTCATTCAACATGGCTTCCAGGTGCTAAAAAAGGGATTTATTGAACCAGTGGTCCATTTCCAGTACCGGCCTTCTTCTTTAGAGAGATTAACACTAACTGCTACTGTTCTAACTTCCACGTCTTTGATGGAGGAAATCAGAACGACGAATGATGAGAAGAAGCTGAAAGAACGCAGAAAATCTAAAAAGCTGATGTTATTTCCTTGTATTATTCCCACACCTCTCATCCCTTGCGAGGGAGTGGGGAATTTTGAAATTTTAAATAATCATCTCAATTTTTTTTGCGAATTCGTATTCAGTGACAAAAAATTCGCAAGATTTGTCTGCAACATTTTTTGCGCGTGTTTTTCCACTGAATACGAATTCCTAGATGATGAATGCGCAATAAAAAATTGGGGTTGTTATTCAAAATTTCGAAGTTACTCCCACTCCCCAGCAAGTGTTGAGGTGTGCAGGACGGTTTTTGTGTTCAAACGATTTGGCTTATCGAACAAAACCACTTTTATACAAAACATTTTCCTGCAGAGTGCTTACTTTTCGAGATATTTGAATATTTCTGGTTATAAGAATCATCCTATATCCTGACTTATCCAGATCTTCAGTGATTAGATCCTTAGGTATCCTCTGTATCTCAGGTATCTCAGTTATCCCGAGATCCTCAGACCCTGTATCCTGACTGATCTAGATCCTCAGTGAACAACTCTACCTACGTCGTTTTCGGTAACGACGACAGGCGAGATGTCATCATCATCAGGCGCTTTGAAGCATGGGTGTCCCTTGCACTCAAAGAAGATCGCCGAACGGTTTATTTCTGATTTCCGACAACTGCAGCCATCACGGCATCCCGTAGAGTACAAACTATTTAGTGCTGGCTCCTTATATGGGTATGGGTAGTAGGCAATAATTTGTTGTTTTTCATGCTCACTGGAGAGGATCTTTGGCGTGTCCGAACCACGTCTAGACCTGATGGTATTTTAGGAGGGCATGCTAACGAGCGACTACTTGAGTGGGGGGAAGGAATGCTAACTTCATGCTCATCTTGGCTACTGCTTTGGCAAAAAGGTCGTAACTTATGTCGTGGGTGTACCTTATGTATCACAATGAGGTGTGTTCGAAGGTCACCATAAATGGCTGTAAGTGAGAAATTTTTTCCTAGCGGGGTCTCTCTCATCTCATCAGGATAAGCTTTGTTGTTTTTGAAGATAAAGCTCAGCGTCTTGCAAATCACTATTCCTTATTTCATTTTCCCTGAGGCTATAATGAGGACGTGGTATCACACCCAATGGAGGCATGCAGGAACAGGATGTTTGACTTTGAAGTAGCACTTGAAGTGTCTGTGAGAGTACAAAATATTTTCCTTTTGCACAATTCCCAGGCTTGATCAGTGCAACTTTTGAGGTACAAGATGCTAACGCTGTAATTGACACATCAGTGATGCTACTTTTATAATAAACTCTTCATTTTGCAACTTTCTATGAAGCATGCTTTTTTTTTTTTTTTTTTTATAATTTATTTGTCTGATCAACAAAACTAATTTTGTTTTACAGGACACAGTTACACAGTTAGATGCTTGACTAAAATAACAATATAAAACATGACGGTATGGGAACAACATAATAAATAAATAAATAAATAAATAAATAAACCTTTATTTACGCCGCCAGGCTATATACAGAGTTAGACAAGATAATAATTAAACTAAACAAGGAAATACAGTGCAAAAACTATTAAGAGTATGCCAAACAAGCAATAAATCAAATAAACATCGTGAAAGTCATAGAAATTCATTTTTTGAGAGTTTCCTGAACGTCCCGTATGGAATAGAAAAATCTATCAGCGTATTATGAGCATTCACTATTGCACTACACTTATCCACAGGACACTTCTGACCGTAATTTGTCTTATGTTGGTTCACATGTAACATATCTCGTCCACGAGTAGTGTAAGATGGCACGTGTAACGAAAAGGAACCAACTATCTCTGGACAATCCATGCCTCCATTCAAAGCTTTCTGTGTGAAGTTCACCGCAAAGAAAGTGTGTCGGGATGACAATGTTTGCAGGCCGAAATATGTTAGCAAGTGCTCATAATTTATCCCACTATAAACTATTTTCGCTTTGAAACAAATGTACCTAATCAACTTTTTTTGAATGTTTTCCATTCTATTTATGTGGGTATTGTAATACGGGAACCAGACAATAAGGTCCGGGTAATAACATGTGTTTTAAAGATTAATAGTGGTAGGTATATGTATATACAAAAAAAATAAAAAATAATAATAAAAATTCTTTATAACTATGGCAATGGCTTCAATTGTTTTCCAAAACTTCCGTTTCTTGGTCAGCTTGAAAATTGCAGATATCTTGGGGTAGCTTGCGTTTTAGTCTTTTGTGGATATTTTTTTCGCCTAGTCCGTGCTGGGTGGCAGAAGAGCAATGGTTTATATTTTTATGGAATTTTTGGGCCAATGAAGCATGCTAAACAAGGCGTTTCTTGTTACTTTCATTGGACAAGAAATGCTCTTGTGACGTGGTCGCAGTCTTTGGTTCATTAAACGCTAAATTTCTTGGAGTGACTAAAAAAAAATTATAATACATCTTGAACGCACAATTTGACAGACGTTTGAGAGTTACTACTATACAGTGTGATCCATTTTAATTTTTTTTTTGGTATCATTGGGAAAGGGCATCATTTCCGGAAAAAAACTTTCAGACACAATTTGTCCAGTTTGGAGGGGGACATCGTTTGAGCCAAAAACCACTCCCCACCCTCAATCCCCTGCCTAGGGTTGGAGGTGATTTCGACGTCTTAAATAGGACCCCCATTTTTTATTACGGATTATTATTGTTCAGGAAAAGAAGAGAACTTGTGTCTGAAGCATTTTTTCATGCGATGCACCCCTCAGTCGCTAAAATGCAATCAAAAGACGATTTTTCGAGTCCTATTCACTTTCTTCTGCCTAAACAAGGGCCTGCAGGGGAAAATTGCAATAGAGAAAAGTTGTTTGTTGTTTGGTTTGGAAGCGGCCAGCGGTTGGAGATAAATACTACCCCCACCCCAAATACATATTTCAAAGTCACTCCTAAAGATTGGGAGTGGAGATGAATTGGGGGATGCCAAAAAGCAAACCACTTTTCTCTCTTGAAATTTTACCCCATGGAGGCCGTTGTTTAGTCATAAGAAAGAAAAATCGGTTTTTGTATTAATTGCACCCTGTATAATGAGTTTTTCAGCAAAATTGGTAAAAATTGCTGTTCTTCGACTGACGATTTCAGCCATACCCGCACTAACCGAATTCAATAAATGGGGCACTCAGTTGACTCAAGATTGAATGCTCTTTAATTTTTGTAAGAGTAAAATATTAGCTGGAACTCACTGTTTCGAAGCTATAGGAAAAAAAACTGAAAAAGGTACGAAAATTTATGTTTTTATTGACATCCTGATTCGAGCAGTGGTCAAAGGACCGTGCTACGATGGATGCTTGATTGCTTGTTATTGACGTCAAATTAACATATCAAAACTATAATTGTTTACAATACTTTTTTCCTAGTGGCCCCTCCACTTTGACTGCCTATGAACCCAAAAGATGATTTAAAATTATGATATTATTTCTCTGGATTTCTCATCTTTTTAGAGCAAAATATATAGGAAGTAAATAAACAGAAGTAAACAGTCTCATCTCCTTTACTTAAGTCAAATAGGAGATCTTAAAATATACAGACTGTGAAGACAATAGATTCCAACACAATTATTTGAAGTAACCTACTCAGATGCCTACCAGACCAAAAATTTATTTTACCCTTTTATGTAATTTATTTTGTAATCTTCTTACCATTACGATTTGCATAAAATTTTAAGTTTATTACTAAATCCTCCATCCAATGGCTTCATTGAATATTGAAAGAATCTGAGATTACAGACGGGCTTCAGGATACTCGAACCTTCGGATAATTTTACATTCAAACAGAAACTGCAATTCCTTTCACAATATTTATGCGCTCTATAATTTTTTACTAAAGTTATGAAATTGATAGTACCTACGTTAATGGAAAAATGTTAATTCAATTATTATAAATTGTCTAACGAAAACCGTATGGTTCATCAAATTTGAGTTCAATTATTGCAAATTAATCGTGCCATTAAATAAATTGAAAATTAATGTTAGTAGGTACCTACCTACAAAAGATTTTTGCAACTGTTGACGAGTCAGGTGTATCCGGCTAATAATGACCAAATTTCAGCTATTTATTATTTGTTCGTACACTTAAGGTGCGTTTTCACCAAGCGCGCAAAACGTTTGCAATTGTTAGCAAGTGTTTGCAATCACAAAATTTGTTTGGTGGAGACGAAAATGACGCGCATTCGCCAACATTTGCAATCATTTGTCCGTGTTCCGAGCGTTGTCGGTACATCAAAGGGATTTGTTGCTTGTGCGTGCGCGAAGTATTTTCAGTGTAGACGGGCAGGGAGTGTTCGCAGGAATCGTCGAATGACATTCGGCAAATTTTTTTAAATAGTTCACTCCTATTGCTTATTTGTAAGTCAGTTAGCAGTTGGATTGACTGCCTCAAAAAATGGGATGTCCAAAATCTACGAGTTCTCTTTTTATTATTCTCTTTTTCAATAAAAACAGTCATAATTATGAAAGATGCGGCACTAACAGTACGTTTTCTTTTCGGAGTCATTTTTGCTCGGAACATGAACAAATGATTGCTAATAACGTACCAGGTGTCTGTGAATATTCAGTGGAGATACTTTAATTGCAAACATTTGGAAACATTCGCAAACATTTGCGAACGTTTGCTAACAATGATTTTTTGGTGAAAACGCACCTTTAGATGATGATTCGTGTATTTTCACTTTCTATAAATATTATTTTATCATTACATTTTACCACGCAAGGTTGAAATTTCTCTTTAAAAGGGAAAGCAAGAGCAATAAGTAATATCTACATATGCAACTGTCTCATATTATAGGTACATGTGTATCTTCGGCAGTCACATGTCCAAGTATGCTCACGTATGCAAAAAAGATCATTGCGACTAGGTTTACTATTATTAAAGGTAAATAGATGCAATCAGCACGTGATTGGTAGCAATTATAATTAATAACTGTGAATAGAATTGCAAGGAAAACTTCTTATTTTAAAAACTATCCCGCATGTAAAAAATGCGCGGCATAACATTATCAGTGTTTACCTACATCAATATTTACAGCTACATTCTCGTACTTATCCCAGCGTAACAATCAATCTTGTGATTGACTGGATCTGTCCTGTTTGGACAGAAATAGCTTAACATGCAGTAATCGAATTGGAAAATTAAGCTTCAGCAAGCTCGAGTAAAGGAATTAGTGTAAAAATTATAACGCTATCAAATCCCTCTTTGAGAAATGATGAAGAAAGGTGATGATGGTAAAGCAAAGCATTCGTTCAAGTGCACTAATTAAGGACTTGTCTTTGATATAGTTGAAGTTTATAGGGTCGTTACAAGATTATCTATCTATAGTTAATTTATTCACGGATAAATAAATAAAAATCAATCTTTTTTGATTACATAATATAGCAAAAATGATTTAATTGGAGCTGATCCTATAATTCTTGTGATTCTCTGTTATTCTCGTTATTCAAGTCGTGGAATTTATAAAATATAACACCATATAAGAGTTATTTATTCGATCAATCAAGGTTAACTGCATGTCGCCTTGATTTATTTTAAATTAAATCAAAAAGTTGAGCTTGATGATTCAAT
Source organism: Malachius bipustulatus (assembly GCA_910589415.1). Taxonomy (NCBI): domain Eukaryota; kingdom Metazoa; phylum Arthropoda; class Insecta; order Coleoptera; family Melyridae; genus Malachius; species Malachius bipustulatus. Next base: position 34,146,993 of record OU342634.1, on the reverse strand, counting down.
AAATGCAGTGGAGCAACACGTGAGTGTGATAGATAAACGTGCAAAAAAGTATGGTTGACAAGGCAAGATGAGCATAGATGACTTTATCATCTTTAGATCTATCAACTTTATTTACACAAACAAGAACAAGTACCTACGGCTGCTAGTGATGATGTGATTTAAGTTGGCCATTTTGTGAGAATAAAATAAATTAAACTTGTAGGAAATTCCATTTTCTATAACTTTGTTTATTACAGTTTTTTCTCTACGATCGATACTTTTAAATTAAACCTGAAAAATGCGGTGAAGTCATTTTTTGACCAATAATACTACCTGGGGCCTGTTCATAAAACATTTACAAATGACAATTCGACAAATTGTCACATTTGATGTGACAAATTTTAAAAGCATTTGACGCAATTTGAGAAGTAACAATTTGCCGAATTGTCATTTTTGTAAATGTTTTATGAAACGGGCCCCTAGTGTTTCTTAAACCTTATATAGGGACTAATGGTCCTGAAGCTTCAAAATAAAAATAATTTATGAATAAATGACCATGAGAAAGCGAGTTCTTTAAAGCAGAACTCTAAAAGGAAGAAGGTAAACTGAGAGAAGTCCATTGGAAAAACTTTTCAGGCTTGAGACAATCCAAGGAGCTCCTCGGGAACTTTAACCGAGAAAGGTCAAGAAAACTCTTGACTCTTGAAAGAAATTGAATGAAAATATTTTCAAGATGCCCGCACTTCCGGAAATACCGGAAGTGAACAGCTCATTAATTTTATTTTGCTTTAATGTTGAAAATATGCTCTAACTGCTAAATTAACGCATTTGCTTTAAATTTCATTGCTGCAATTCCAAATCAACTTCTAACAATGATCAAAAAACAAATTCCTAAATAACCGATTATTGAACTCTATAATTTAAAGATGAGAGCATTTTCATTGTTAGGGGGTGTTAATAAAGTATGGGCCAAGTTCAGGGGGTTGATTTTTTGACTGATTATAGTATAAGACGAAAAGTTCACATAAACATACGTCCCGAAAAACTTTAAATAAAAATTCCCTAAAGGCTTTTTTTTAATTTGGACATTAATCAACTAAAAATACAGCTTTTTTGTTTCCTGAATTTTTTGAAGCTTAGTTTTTGAAAAAATAAATATAAATACATTTTTTTACATCTAAACTAAGAAATTTTCTTTTTTCTTTTTCCCAATTTTTTTTGGTTGGTCCAGGGACATACAATGAGTAGTTCTTATTTTTTATTTCAAAAAAGAAGCAGGGTCAGAAAATATTATCTCCCCACCTATTTTTATACAGGGTGGGCCATCGAAAAGGTAACAAGCCTAATAGTTTGGAAAGTGAAGATGTATGCGAAAAACGCCGAAACAGGTCGATTTTGTTATCGGGGGGGACATATTTTTGTGATAAATTTAACTACCCAAGTTCACCCCCTTGGCAGGGGTAGCTATCCCTTTGCTTATCATAATAGGGAATCTAGTGATACATCATTTGAAAGCTACTTGAATTCTCTTTACAATGATATCCACCATTTTGGGTTTCTCTTACATACAGGGTGGCCCAACTAAAACGTAAATCGCCTTAATCACTTGTATGTAGGCCATCCTGTATGTAAGCAAAACCCAAAATGTTGGATATTGTTGTAAAGATAATTGAAGTATCTTTCAAATGATGTATCACTTTCGCTTACATACAGGATGGCCCAACGAAAACGTAACTCGCCTTAATCACTTGTATGTAGGCCAGCCTGTATCTAAGCGAAACCCAAAATGTTGAATATTGCTGTAAAGAGAATTCAAGTAGCTTTCAAATGATGTATCACTAGATTCCCTATTATGATAAGCAAAGGGATAGCTACCCCTGCCAAGGGGGTGAACTTGGGTAGTTAAATTTATCACAAAAATATGTCCCCCCCGATAACAAAATCGACCTGTTTCGGCGTTTTTCGCATACATCTTCAATTTCCAAGTTATTAAGGCGAGTTAGGTTTTCGTTGGGCCACCCTGTATGTAAGCGAAACCCAAAATGTTGAATATCGTTGTAAAGAGAATTCAAGTAGCTTTCAAATAATGTATCACTCGTACTCGATATTTGTTCCCTATGATGATAAGCAAAGGGGTTGCTACCCCTGCCAAGGGGGTGAACTTGGGTAGTTAAATTTATCACAAAAATATGTCCCCCCTGATAACAAAATCGACCTGTTTCGGCGTTTTTCGCATACATCTTCACTTTCCAAATTATTAGGCTTGTTACCTTTTCGATGGTCGACCCTGTATAAGCTTTTCGTCTTAGGATCACCTAAAGAATCACACCATGAAATTTGACCTCATACCTAATTAATACCCTTAAAAATATTTTTAAACCAATGAACCGACTCCGAACAGTTTGAAATCTGTTTAAAGGTGTCCATAAACTCAAACGTTAACTTAAAGCAAAAACAAATTCGTTTTCATTAACGTAAAGCAAGTGGAAACGCGCCGATTTTTTTTTTGAAACATTTTTTGAAAATGCAATAAAAAGGTTATAGAAATTTTGAACCCTTCTTGCGACCCCACGCCATTGTGTAACCAATAACAGCTTCTGAAATAGTGGCTTTTTTCACTCAAATATACTATAGGAATATTTGAAACATAATCCCCTCCTGCATTAAAAAAAAATATTAAATTTTTTTGTCAAATATCAATAGCCCAAATTTTGAAACCACTCATAGCCCAGGAAAATAAGACCAAAAATACCAAACTGCAAAAAAACCTAGTCAATTTTTCTCATCATCAGGATTATCTTTATTGTGGCATCCGAAATAGTGTCTCAAAAGTCCATTGCAAAATAATGTACACAATAAAACTGATGTTAAAGATTGCGAAAACCACTGGAATTATTGATTTTACGTCAATTCAGTGTCAATTAGTACACTCAAAAATACAATAAAGAAAAATAATTGCAGTAGGTGATTGAGCATAGTAATTCAAAAATTTTTTAACAAAGAACTTGTCGACCTGTTTAGGGTAATAACCCATCCTCAGGACAATTATCAGTTTTAAAAGAGGTTCCGTGGATTTCTTCTCAGTCCACAAGCCCCTCATCTAGGCGTCCGAACATGAGGTGGGAGTAACATCCTGCCGATGTGAGCGATTCTTGTAAAACTTCATGACAATAATTATTGTCCTGATGATGGGTTACTAAGTAACCGAATCCAGTCGACAAGATCATTGAATTAAAAAAAAAATTCAATTGAAGAAACCTACTGTCATTCTTTTGTTTCATTATTATTGTATTTATTACTTATTCTGCTTAAAAAAGGTCTTATGCAAAATTCACATACCATAACGATACATCATGCTATATTGTCATACGAAAAATGTGTGATTAAGTATGATGTGCCTGTTGGAAATGCATCGAAGTAGTTTTATTTTATTGTTTTTGATTTGTTTTTTGAAATACCTTAGTTACATTATTATTAGAATTTTTTGATGTAAACAAGTCAGTTTGAAAATATTTATAGACGTTTGGAGAGTTTTAGTTTAAATAAAGTACTTTAGAAAGGTTTATAGAAGAATTTATTAATAGATAATAAGTACTTTATTTATCCACTTCATAGAAAACTCAACAGTGCCTTAGGTAGGTACTTCAATTTTTTGCGCAGAAAAAATCGTATTTTCTTGAGCTATCGACCGATAGAGCTGAAATGTAAAACCATCAGACAACTCCTTCTATATTTCTAACGCTCATAAAAAATGTTTGCAACCAGAAATCTAGCGAAAACAACGCAATTTTGTAAATTTTGATAGAATATTCTGTATCAATCAAGCTAGTGATGATTTTTTTTATGTTAAGTATTCAAAAACTCACCAAAAGTTCTGCCAGATTCCGAAATTTCGTTCCTGAAAGGATAAAATCAAAATTACAACAACAGTAGTTTGAAAATATAAAAAATTAATTATGACTAAATTTATGGATGAAATCTTAATATACAGGGTAGGTAATGAAAATGGAGTTTCTCATCACTCTGTATACAATTTTCAACTACACAGTCATATAAAATCGGCACCGTTTTCCTGTATTTTGGTCGTTTTCCAGTAAGATGCTTTCAGATTTGAAAATTCTGATTTTAACTTGTTTTTAACTCATAAACTGTTCAATTTAAACTGCAACTCTGCGAGTCTTATTGAATTTTCTCATGTAACATTTTATAGACGATATCGTTTATTTTTTGAAAATGAATTCGAAAATATTGAATGTAAAAAACACATTAATTTACATTTTTTCAAAGTTTCAGCGTATTAGTCATTTAGAAATGTAAACCTTTCATAACCCGATCAGAATAACAGAAAATTCAAAATTTTAACATCCAGTTGCCGGGATAGAAAGTGTAATCTACACCAAACATTTCACTTTTCCTTGTAACATAAATCTTGTTTGACACTGCAGCGGGGAATCTATAAAACCAAGACCACGAACATTTTATTATCTTTGTAGAGTAATTATTTACTATCGCGATACATTGGTGAGAAAATTTCATTTCCTTTTAGAGTAAATGCAAATGTCTCTCATTTATCCAACCGTATGGACAGGAAGAACTACCCATACTACATCTTATAGGTACATTATACGCTTTTGTTTGACATTGACAGTAACCTAAGTAGAATACATATACGCACTTCGATATTGTTGGTATGAGTACTTTCTCATGCCACTGTTTAATTATTTCCCTTGCATTGTAACTTGTAATGATCACTTTCGCTGCCGAGTGCATTATCGTGTATTGTAGTAGTCCAGGTCAATTTTAACCAGGTTATCGTTTAAAATTTAAAGGGCGCGACTTGCATACATGCATAGGATATGTCATCGAGCTCTTCTTCGCCATCAATATTGCCCTAGGAAATGTAAATCAGGTGCATACGTAGAGAGGTCTGGTCTGAGCGAGGTTGGCATTTACGTTAGTAGGTTTGTGTGTTTCGCTCGAGGGAACTCGCTTGTAAATTCAATGGACTATCAAAGATTGAATTGGTAATTATTGTTATTATAGTTAAAAGCGCTTGAAGTATGCATGCTCCTAAAATGGTCAGCCAATTCTCGGCAAGGTGTACTGGGTGTTTCTTCAAGTACCTACGTTTTTATTTATAGGCAGGTGCAAATAGTGCAATTGGAATGCTTCCTATAAGGAGTTTAGCTTCCGAAGTACAGAGGGCCAAAGTTTTGTGATGATTTCTTTCAAAACTCAAAAAATATTTATATTAATGAGGAATTAAAATTCCAACTTCAGCTTGGTCTTTTTCTCTGTAACAAGGCCGATATATCACAGTCAAGTTATTTTTACGTTTCCATTAATTCGTTTTCAGTCCTGTCTGTCTGCGCAAATTATTCAATCAATTTTAAACTAACACTACGACAATACTCGCTGTCTTATCTGCCTCTCTGTCTGTCTGTCTACCGTAACATTCAATAAAGCTAGAAACTGTAATCTTTAAATATAACTCAGAACTGGAGGACAATGCAATACTAGCTCGCTTTTTTGCCTGTCTTTTTTGTGTATTATAAGTATGTAGTTATTCTCCCATCATATTGCTGACATTTCCATAATGCCGCAGCAGAATTCATTTAATAATTGCCCCATTTATTATAAATTCAAGAAGTAGCAGTTTGAAATCGTATACATCAGTGGCGTGAATCTAAAGTTCCGCATAAATTCAATTTAATGAAAATCACTTTCGTTCGATCGAATCAAATAAAAAAATCAGTCGATTTTTGTTTCAACCCCACCTCCCTTTATTACACTTCAACTCCCCTTCAGATAATCAAGCCCCCACTGATTCTGAAATTTTCAAATATGAAGGGAGTCGTGTGACATGTCATTTAAGAGATAAGTAAATTCCCTGTTGAGCAAATATTAAATTTTTTGATCTAGATTGTAATTTTTTAACGAAAAAGTTTTATTTCGATTTTTTTAAAAGGTCCTTATTTTCTATTTTTATTTAATTATGCCGGACTTAATAGACTCACACACACAATATATGATTTTTCTTCAATATTTGACGTGGCGGTAGCTTCACCCTAACTTTTTAGGGGTTGGAATTGTTAAAGGTTAATCACAAATTTTGATTTTAATTGTTTTCCTTCTACTTCTATTTATATGTGATAAAACTTGCCGCTCTGGATATTTCGCTTTAAGATTTTAGTTTGCAGCTGCAATGATAACTATAAAAGTCAAGACTAATATAAAAAACCTTCTTGCGCATCAATCGCAGAAATAGTGTATTTTTATGCGATTCAATTATGAATATTTTCACCGCTTTTTAAATTATTGGCTTTCTGAAATTTTCCACAGTCATGTCATGTTAGCGTAGTGCTTTAATGTGAAAAATTTTCTGTGATAATTTCATTTCATTTCGTTTCAACACGTGCCTTAGATCGGATTTTTAAATTTAAAAATCAAAAAAATTGGCAAAATTTTACAATTTTGTCCCTTTTCCTATGCCCGCCACTGGCTAACTTTACTTGAAAAATACTATTTTTTACACTACCTTTAATAAATTCGGAAAAAACTGAAAGGAGAGTTTTGAAAACCGAAAGTTTCAAATTTTAGAGGAATAAACATCATTTAAAAATATTCGAATATATCTCCGCCATTTTTATATTTGCTTCTTGAAATTTTTGAAGGTTAAATGCTATTAGTATAGTTGTCTACTATCAAAATTTCCGTTCTATTCCTTCAAAAATAAGCTCATGAATGTTTATAGAAATGTAGACATTTTTACCCTTTTCCTACCCACGCCTCTGGCTTATTAATAGAAATGATGCAAATTGTATTGCATTAGCTCAAATTTCAAATAAGTTTATTCCAATCTTGTTAATTTTGTTTAAAAGTTTTTGATCTTGCCTATTTAGGGGTTCAAAATCTAGCCATTTTCCAAAAATTGAAAAGGCCGCCATTTTGGAATGTCTTTACCTATTTTACTCAAATACAGTACCAGACGACTACTTGAGGGTATCTTACTACCAAAAAAATTTCAGCGCTCTAGATTGAAAACTTCGACCAGAAACCGTGCCTCACGGACGGTTTTTTTTTTTAAATTCGGAGGGACATCCTGTAGAAGTAACACAACTCTAGGAAAATGTTTTTTACGAAAATCAAACGTCAGCCCTAAGATTTATAAGAGTAAAAAATTTCGTTCATTAATCTTGAAAGATGAAGCTACAGGAGCGTTTTTAAAAATTTAGAGAAATTAATTTAAAAAAAAACATCATGTAAAAAAAAATCGAATATCTCCGCCATTTTTCTTATTTACTTTTTGAAATTCTCAAGGGTTGAAGTCTATTAGTATAGTTGTCTACTGTAAAAATTTCAGTTTAATTACTTCAAAAATGTGCTCATAAATTGTTGGAGAAATTTAGCCATTTTTACCCTTTTCCTACCCACGCCACTGGCTTATTAATAGGAAAAATGCAAATTTTGTTGCATGAAATTAAATTTCAAGTCATTTACTTCCAATATTGTGAATTTGATATAAAACTCTTTTTCTATCTAGCTTATACAGGGGTTCAAAAAATAGTCCTTTTTCCAAAAATTAAAATGGCCGCCATTTTGAAACGGCTCGGCCGATTTTGCTCAAGTGCAATACCAGACCACTCCTTGTGGATATCTTACTCCCACAAAAATTTCAGCCTCCTAGATTCAAAACTGCGACCTGAAATGAGATGACAAAAACCGGATACCTGGAATTTTGAAGGGACACCCTGTAGAAGTGATGGGACTTTTGGAAAGTTTTTCAACGAAAATCCAACGTCATTCCCAAATTTTACAAGGACCCAAAATTTCGTTCACTAATCTTAAAAGATAAAGCCACAGGAGCGTTTTTAAAATCGAAATTTCGCGATTTTGGAGAAATATATATATATATAAATATATATATTAATATATATATATATATATCGTGGGCAGGTGAATTTTGGAAAACCACTTTTTCGTAATCTGGGGGTCATGATCGGTGGACATTTGATGAGTTTGGGTGATTTTTGGAAAGTGATGTCGTCCTCAATAGTGTATTTTTTTGTTAAAAAATACACTAAAAAAAACATCAACTATACTATAACGGAAAAACAAATAACACATATGAAATAACGCAATTGAACACAAGGAAACTGACCTCCCGTCTACTCTCTGTCTTTTGGTGTTCGTTTATAGATCACTTTTTTATTAACGATTATAAACCGGGATCGTAAAACGCTGTTATTTTAAATTCACGTTATGATTAATTGTTTGGAATGGTATTAACATGATTTAGGGTATCTGACGACCGTTCACTAACGAACGATACGAATCGCCCAAAATTGTGTCCTCTCGCACGCTAAAGGACTTCACTCGACGACTTCGACAAACAAACGTGGAGTCTTCTCTTCCTTTCTCACTTCTACTTTTGCATTTGTGGGTAGAGGGAAGAAACGGGTAGAAGTTGATTGTTCTCTGAACCACGAACTTTGCGACGACGAGCGAATTGTTGCTGTGTGAAAATCGTATATCGTTCATCGTGATTACGGTATCAATTCTAACGACTAAAACCAATTACGATGACAGAACTGCATTATAACCAAATGGACTAAGCAGAGGATTTTTCTGACCAAAATAGTAACGGAATACCGCCGGAATACCATTTTCTTGTTTTTTTAGTTGACCGTTTGGTACAAAAAACCGCATTTTTGCTTATAAAAGAAAAACTGAAAGAATAAATAATGTAAAAATGGTCCTAATGGACGAATTGTAGAGAATGAAAATACGAAGAAAATCAAAGCTGAAATAACCCGATCATTCATTATTAAAGGAGAAAACAAAAAAAAAAAAAAACTAAAAAACAGCGTTTTTCAAACATTTGTAACGTCCCCATTTTTTGTGCAGTAGTGCAATGTCTTTGCGAGATAGTCTATATATTAATAGGTACTTCCTGTGTGCGCAGTCCAGACGCTGTAGGGTAATTAGTGTTCGGTTTCGCGTAACTGCAATCAGAAGTTCTTCATAAGTACCATACTTTGCAGCGAGGCTGGATGCTCTTGAGGTCATCCGATTCGAATTTATCAAACGGATTTGGAAAGTAAAGTGTTCAGCTATAAAACGTCAATCTTCATTTTCCATTTAAATCATTATTAAAATGGGAAAAAATTGCCCGCAAACATGAGCGAAAACGGCCGAGCGCTATAAGTGGTTGTGCTAGTGAGGATCTAGAACTGACCTGACCTAACTAATTGCTGAGATAATGAAATTTGAAGATTCATTACTTGCGTGCAGCCCAATTGTATTGTTATATTTATTTGTCTTCCCCTCATCTGCTGTCTAGCCCGACTCCACGACCACAGAGGCGCGCTCAGCTGCTTTTGTTAATGTTTCCGCGCTATTTTTACATATTGTTCAGCATTTAAATGGGAAATGAAATTGACGTTTTATTGAAAGCTAGCTGCACGCATCTTCTTTCCAAATCATGTTTTGCACAGAGGACGTACATACCTATCAATATCGACTATCTCGGAAAGAGTCTGCAGTAGATACCCCTCAAAAAATGACCACGTTACAAATTTCTGAAAAAAAGTTTTTTCTTCCTTTCTCAATAATGTAAGTACCGATCGGGTTGTTTCAGCTTTCATTGTCTTCGCATTTTATTTCACTACAATTCGTCCATTGAGACCATAATCATATTAATCCATCAGTTTTTCTTTTAGAAATAAAAAAAAAAAAATTGCGATTTTTTTGCACTAAATTGTTAATAAAAAAAAGAAAATGGTAAATTCGAGTACAAAACTGTGCAGCTAGGATCTGGGGACTATTCCGCGTGTGATGGCACTGGTGGTCTGACAATTTTAGAGCAAAATGTAAAGTTATGTTTTGTTTAAAAGAAAGGAGGCATACTTAATATCCTTGTAATTGTTTCATCCCAGTTTCTCGAAACAATCAAACCACATAGAATGAATAAGAAACAAATCATTTTAAATCGTGATAAAAATTCCAATAAAAATTATCCTGACTCATTGTTCTTCAGCGATAATAAAGAAAAGGAAATACCGAAACAAAATAAATGATCTACCTACCCTACTATACTGCGACATTGGAACTGACGGATAATCTGATTGATTGTTAATTTTTCTTCCTTATTTGCTTCAAAGACATAGAATGTAACCGACTTTACAATATATGAACAATTAACTTGACATACGGCAATATTATGAATATATATCTTATTGAATCATGCCAATAAATATTTTTCTTGCACTTGAAACACCCAGATGGTGATGGTAATAATGGTAATAATGGTAAAGAAGTAATTATTACGTGCTTAGATTCGCCTGACCAAGGACGCTACACAAGGTTAAATAGATTCTGATTGACAATAATAAAAAATGTTGTTCATTCAAAATTTATGTATTACTCTGACAAAGATCACCTATATGTTAATTAGTAAGGAATATTTTCTGAAATTTTTTTATGGCGCTTATTTAGCTATCTTGTTTTTATAATATAAAATTATCTAAGAGAATAAAAATGTGAAAGGCTTCTATTTTATGTATAAGTACTAAGTATAGGAGCTTCAATTTTTTTTTAACAAAAATTTTCAACTTGGATCATACTATATTCAACGTCTTCTTGCACCCCAAAATTTAAAGGGAGGTCCAAATTTTGGGGTGCATGAGCTAGAACTTTGATACAAACACCAAATTTTACGATTTATGATTTGGAATTTCAAAAAATAATACCTCTGAAACTCCGTGACTTCCAATCAATAGCGACATCTATTGGTGACGAATAGTAGGTACCAAGCTATATTGAAAGTTTTTGCTCCAACACAGCAAGTCTAGAAGGTTTTAATGTTTGGCATGGCAGTTCATTTAATAATAATATTATAGAGGGTGTTTCATCATTAGACGACATGGCTTAAGGGTAGGTTTAGATTTGGAACGGTAGTCAGGATCTGCTTTTCATATTTTTCTGAGGCCCTTCGTTTCGATGTTACAGGGTGATTCAAGTATTTTACCGACATTATTTATGAACCCATATCTTTTGAACGAATTAATGGAATTCAATGAAATTTGGTACGTATGCTGAATGCTCTATCAATGACACTTAATACCCCGCATTTTCCGCCGATTCGAAAACTGCAGGGCCGTACTTAGTATTTTGGTCTTTTTCAGTTTGGTCAAAAAGTTCACCCTGTATGCATTTTCTTCAAAGTTTAATGCCATCTTCGAAAACTACATAAAAAATGCGACAATTGCGGCCAAAAAAATTGCTTGGCACCATCATTAAACTGTTGGTATAAAACTTTAAAACCAAAATTTCGGTGGGTATCATTACGACCATGGCTCTTTATACCCACGGTATTTAAAAAGTTCCGGTACCCCCCCAACAAATCCTTAAATTTTGACTTTAGAAACAAACGAAAAAGGTAGGTCAATTTTATTATTTAATATCCCTACTTCAATTGATGTAAAAAAAATTACACAGGGTGTTCCTTGGCTCAGTAATGACGATATTGTCTATTTTTTTTTAAATAGGACACCCTGTATTTTATTGTATTTTCATTTTTACCGAAAACAATAAGAATGAGACTTGCAATAATTGCAGTCTAAAATGAATAGGTTGTTAGTTATAAACAACTGAAAATTTTCATTTTCTCATTTTGAAAGCAGTAGTGTACATCGGAATAGGCCTAATAAGTATCGCAAAATGGCTTATATGTTCCTTTCTTAACTTTTAAATTATTGTTATCTTACGGTGTGCTTGAAATTCTTACACAGGGTGATGAAACATCTGGTAATTTTCAAAACCCTGTACAAAAATTTCAATTTCACCGTAAGATATTTACTACTACTCAAAATGTTGGGTAATAACGTACCTAAACTTCAGTAGACCCCTAATTTTTTCCCTTTCTTCATTGAGAAAACTTACGTTTAAGCTTACTATGAAAGCGGTTATCACATCTTACTCAAGTAAAGTAAGAAAATTCCGAGATATAAATTTTCAAGGAAGTAAATATTTCTCAAAATGTTGGGTAATAATTTAAACTTGCGCGGACCACTAATTCGGACCACTAATTTTTTCTGATTCTTCATTAAGTTAACTTACTAAAAAGGGTACCTACTACGAAAGCAGGTACCATAATCCTATACTCAAGCAACGGGAGAAAGTTTCCAGATAAAAATTCTCGAGGGAGTAAACATTGTTTATTAAAACGTTCGGTAATAACGTAAACTTCAAAACACCCCTAATTTTTTCCCTTTCTTCATTGAGAAAATTTACGTTCAAGAGTAGCAGGCATCACATCCTACTTAAGCAACGGAAGAAAATTCCGAGATATAATTATTCGATATTAATAAATATTTATTAAAATGTTCGGTAATAATTTGAACTTGAGCGGACCCCTAAGTTTTTTCCGAATCTTCATTAAGCTAACTTACTTTAAGGGGAACTACGAAAGGGGGTACCATAATCTGACTCAAGCAACGGGAGAAAGTTTCGAGATAAAATTTTTCTAGGGAGTAAACAGTGTTTATAAAAATGTTCGGTAGTAACGTGAACTTCTGTAGACCCCTAATTTTTTCCGTTTCTTCATTGAGAAAACCTACGTAAGAAGAAAGACGTAAATATGAAGGAAGATGTGAAAATGTAGAAGAAAGACGTAAAGATGAAGAAGGAAGACGTAAAGATGCAGAAGAAAGACTTAAAAATTAATAAAAAAGACGTAAACATGACGAAAAAATCCGTAAAGTGGCGTAAATATGAAGAAAGACGTGAAGATGTAGAAGAAAGACGTAAAGATGAAGAAGGAAGACGCAAAGATGCAGAAGAAAGACGTAAAAATTAATAAAAAAGACGTAAAGATGACGAAAAATCCATAAAGTGGCGTTCGAAGCCAAAGATGAAGAAAAAAGACGTATACATAAGAAACGAGGTCACGAATATGAAAAATATTTATTTGTAAATATGGATAATGAGAGATACGAAGATTGTGAAGACGATGTGTTCGAAGGAAATAAAAAATCTGAATATTCATTTGCAAAAAGACATTCAGAAGAAGAAACGAATAGCAATGATGGAAGAAGATGTGAATATGAAGATATCAAATCAAGAGATTGAAATCCACAAAGAACAAGTAAAGATAATACAAGAAAACGTAGAGATGACTACCTACATGAAAAGGTAGACACATGAGAATTTTCATACTAATGATGAAGAAAAATATCGTGATGATAACATTCGAAGAAGTAACGAGAGATCCCAGTTTTCGTTGACATATATAGAGATGTCGAAGAATCCGTGGGAGCATTTGACGGGAAACAAGCTTACTCTGTAGAAAGATTTATTGACGACTTTGAAGAAAACGCAGCTATTTTTGCTATGGAATGAGATGCAGAAATTAGTATTCGCCAAAAAGTTGTTGAAAGGTGTAGTGAAGTTGTTTATACAATCCGAAGAGGGACTAAAATCATGGGAAAAATTATAGTGTGCACTTAAAGATGAATTTGGGACCAAAAGAAACAGTGCATTCACCGAATGCTATCGAAGCGAAAATGAAAATCTGACGAAAGTATGCAGGAGTATTTTCTAATCATGAAGGAATTGGCAAGTATATAGGAAAAATAGAACGCGATGCCCTTTACCAATACTACGTTATAGATGGTGTTTTAGAAAAATTTAGTAACAAGTTCTATATTATACACTGTCTCTCTTGAATTTCTGGACATAGGGAATTCCCATGTTAAAATAAACTATTGTAAATATTGGCTCCCCTAATTATTTTACAGTAAAATGTCAAATATAAAACCTCTTAAGGAAAAAAAGCTGCTTCTTATGCTATAATTGGATTTTCATTTGGTTCATCCGTTTTCGATAAAATCAGGAAAAACTGAATGGTTTTTCGTAGTTTTTCAAGGTTGCTTCGCTTTTGACAGATAATGCTAATAAGATAATAACAAATCTCTAATATTTCTAAATGAATTGCCAGGAGTAATGACATTCAATAAATTTTACTTTTTCTTCAATGGTGTAATAATTCCTTTTTATAAACAAGTTTTTCTTTAAAAAGTTTTGCCACTTTGCCACTTAAAGTTTTAATGATGAATTTAATGATGAATTAATAATAAAATTACTTTAGAACAATCAGTTATTGCCAATTAATAATTTTTAGCATTATCTGTCAAAAGCAAAGCAACCTTGAAAAACTACGAAAAACCATTCAGTTTTTCCTGATTTTATCCAAAACGGATGAACCAAATGAAAATCCAATTGTAGCATAAGAAGCAACTTTTTTTCCTCAAGAAGTTTTACATTTGACATTTTACTGTAAAATAATTAGGGGAGCCAATATTTCCAATAGTTTATTTTAACATGGGAATTCCCTATGTCCATAAATTCAAGAGACACAGTGTATGGAGCAAAAAGTGTTAGAGATTTTAAAGATAAAGTGGAAATTTATGACAAGATAAGCAAGCAGTATCCAGTTCAACAAAATAGACCATCTAAAGACGATAAGAGAAAATATCACGAATATACCAAGTTTAGTGATACTGATAATAGGAAGATGCTTTAACTGCGGAAGTATGGGCATCGTTCGACGGAACGTTCTCAAAAAAGCGAAGGACCAAAATGTTTTAAGTGTAACCTCTATGGGCATAAGGCAGTGGAATGTCACAAGTTGTTGTCACAATGTTGTAAAACAGCCAGTGCGAGCCTGAAGAATCAAGAATACCCCACATTAATATTCTATTTGATAAAAGCAAAAGCAAAACCGCTTCTTTTTACAAGCTATACAGATAAACCATTGCTTAATATATTTCTTACGAAAATTTAATAAAATCATTTCATATCGCAGACTTTCATAGAATTCTTGTAGATCATTGATGTGATAAAAGTTGCTCAAGTCACGACTTATTTTATCTTCAAAAAATTCTTTACCGAACTTACCGAAAAATTTTGTAACCAGCAATTTGGATCATTTTAATATCGTGACATGATATTGTCATTAATTATTGTTTTAACCAAAGCGATAACGCACGAGTCACAATTTTATAAAGCTCATGTCGAAATTAATCGTATTATCACAACGAGATCTCTATACGAAAGTCGATACAGAAGAGCTTACAATAGCTGATTTATGTAATTTGTTTGGCAATAGAAAATCATTGGACCGTGTGATACACAATTTAAATTTTTTAGCGATCGCTAAACTTTCTTGCTAATGTTGTTGTTATAGGAGGAATTTGATAAAAAGCACTGCCGTTATCCATTTAAAAGTAGGTACCTACGTATCTGGTTGTTCTAGTTCACATATGAGTAGCTCAACTTTGCAACATCATTGTTATTATCCGTTCAATGTGTCGAACATTCTTTCCGGAATTTAATTCAAAATTCTATTCATCTGAGACAACCATAAATTCTAATTAACAGATAAAAGTTCAATAAACGCTGTTAGTTTTAGTCGTAGGTGTGTAGGATGATTTCCTTTCAACGTTTTCTGTTGAATCGAAAGCTATCGAGTATAGATACAAGATACAACATCGCCCACGTTAGTTCTTGTTTACCTTCATATCGATAGTTATCTGATAGCGATAAATAGCGAATATAATAACAAAATAACTTCCTAAAAGCTACATTTCTCTATTATCTATTCTGGCCCTCATGACGGAGATACATATCTTCTCTTTGATACTTTCTTGAGTGGTTTGATTTATGGAGAAATTCGTACCTGTGAGGCTTTACCCGTATTATTGTAAGACCGCTTTAATTTTTTCTAGTCTGTTATTATAGAAATAAAATTATAACCGATTAATTTTCTATACGCGAACCAGAGGTCATCGAGATTCATCGAGATTGAATTTGCTTCACTTCTGAAATTTTTGAGATATCTCTACCACAGGAAGTATCTTTTTATTGATATTTCGTCATATTTACAAACAAGCCATTATACTCGTATTATGATAAATAAAGGAAATACAATTTTTGAATTGAGTGACACCTGCTGTCGAGCTAGTAAGCGTTCTAAAATACCGCAATTGTGATACTCTATACATCATGTTGAAGAACCCTAGCAGCCACTAGGAACAATTTTTTCATTAGGTACTCAGATATACTCGTGTCAGCGATTCGGCGTCTGTTGGATGTAGATTAAAGGATTTACAGCGCACTAACGCAAGACGCTTGTAGATTTGTGGTGAAACGTCAAAAACAATTTAATTCAGGTTTGAGTGAGATTTGTCTGTTGTCTGCTTTTGTGTTTCGCTCAGTTGCTGCAACATTTCAGCACAAAATGGCCGCGTTCTTTCCATCATCATCCTTCTCTATATTGCTATCTCCTGAACGCTCTAAGAGATACAGGGTCAGTTAATTAGAGAAAAGATGCGCAGTTTTGTGGCCATCTCGAATCCGTCAAAACATGCAAGATATCTGTGACCGTTCCTGAAATATCCTGAAAAACTGAAAAATCGAGATTTCTTATTTTCCTCATATCTTTTTTAGTATTGGAAATTAATAAATAATTTTTTGTAGGCTTATACAGGATTACTGGTAACTGGATACATTCCTTTGGTGATCTGATAAAACAAGAGGTAAGAAGTAAATTAACCCCAACATGCACTATACAAAACTCAATAGATTTTGAGATATTTAGATTTTCAACTTTTCTTAAAAAAATGGTTTCAAATGTCTTGAAATGTAATTTTCAAAAAATCTGCTTTAACTTTTTGATTTTTTTTTTTCGCTGGAATACTTGTTCAATACTATGCTTCCTTCTGGAATAAAAAATATCCTGAGGTATTTCGATCGTGTGAAAATTTCAAAGAAAAACTTTCACAAACTATTTTTTTTAAATAAGATTTAAAAGTTTTTACAAGTTATTTTCGCAAAATTGTCAAGGCAACTTGCGTACAAATTGTTTTAAAAACTTCCCTAGTGTAGTAGCTATCTAACAAGGTACGAATCTTGTACAAGAATAACAGAATCTCCCCGCTATGTACCGTTACCGAGGAACAAATCCTTAAGTCGGGACGTTTTAAAAAAAATACGGCCCTGAACGGGGGTCTTAAAATTCTCGGATCCGGCCCATCTTCAACAGGTCGTATTTGGGGATCCCGAGCTTCGTCCCTACCAAGTTTCGTCCCGATCGGTAAAACTTTCAGACACTAAGAGTGTTTCCTAGGCTATTCCCGAAAAATCCCGAAATTCCCGAAAAAATGACACTTCCCGGGAACGGATCCCGCTCATTTTCAATGGGCATCGTGCCACGGTGCGCCTCTTCAATCGAGCCAAATTTCAACTTTCCCACATGAAAACTGGCGGCTCTAGAGTGTTTCCTAGCAAAGTCACAGAAGTTTCGTAAGTATACGTATTCTTGTGCCCGAAAAATGTCTGTCTGTCGGTCTGTCTGTCTGATGTGACTTTGCTAGGAAACACTCTAGAGCCGCCAGTTTTCATGTGGGAAAGTTGAAATTTGGCTCGATTGAAGAGGCGCACCGTGGCACGATGCCTATTGAAAATGAGCGGGATCCGTTCCCGGGAAGTGTCATTTTTTCGGGAATTTCGGGATTTTTCGGGAATAGCCTAGTAATAGCCACTCTAAGTGTCTGAAAGTTTTACCGAAACTTGGTAGGGACGAAGCTCGTGACCCCCAAATAAGACCTATTGAAAATGGACCGGATCCGAGAATTTTAAGACCCCCGTTCAGGGCCGTATTTTTTTTAAAACGTCCAGACTTAAGGATTTGTTCCTCGGTAACGGTACATAGCGGGGAGATTCTGTTATTCTTGTACAAGATTCGTACCTTGTTAGATAGCTACTACACTAGGGAAGTTTTTATAACAATTTGTATGCAAGGTGCCTTGACAATTTTGCGAAAATAACTTGTAAAAACTTTTAAATCTTATTTAAAAAAAATAGTTTGTGAAAGTTTTTCTTTGAAATTTTCACACGATCGAAATACCTCAGGATATTTTTTATTCCAGAAGGAAGCATAGTATTGGACAAGTATTCCAGCAAAAAAAAATCAAAAAGTTAAAGTAGATTTTTTGAAAATTACATTTCAAGACATCTGAAACCATTTTTTTAAGAAAAGTTGAAAATCGAAATATCTCAAAACCTATTGAGTTTTGTATAGTGCATGTTAGGGTTAATTTACTCCTTACCTCTTGTTTTATCAGATCACCAAAGGAATGTATCCAGTTACCAGTAACCCTGTATAAGCCGGCAAGAGCTATCCATCTGACGTTTCAAAATTAATAATCTTGCTTGCGCCATAGGATACACCCCAGACAGCCATAATGCATGCCAAAAATGAGTGCAGTGCCCCCCGGTGTGCATGAAGTAGGTAAAGCCCCTACTAGGCGTTGCTAGACAAAAGATGAATGACATGTTGTCAGACAACATGCCATCCATTTATGTTGTGCTGTGAGCAGAGTGCATTATGCTGTGAGACAGCCATAATGCATGCCAAAAGTCTGGGGTGTATCCTATGGCGCAAGCCAAACCCACCATGCCTTTTTATTTTATTTTTATTTTTATTTCATTGCATTCTGCTCAGGGGATCCGTGATCTAAACTGTGCTGTGTGTTGGTAGATACATTGTACTGAAGAGTCCCAAACAGGACGAAACACGTGTCTACAATTTCCGCCTCTGCTCACAGCACAACATAAATGGATGGCATGTTGTCTGACAACATGTCATTCATCTTTTGTCTAGCAACGCCTAGTAGGGGCTTTATCTACTTCATGCACACCGGGGGGCACTGCACTCATTTTTGGCATGCATTATGGCTGTCTGGGGTGTATCCTATGGCGCAAGCCTAACCCACCGTGCCTTTTTATTTTATTTTTATTTTAATTTCATTGGTAAAATACGCCGAAATAGTGCTTGCCTTATGGTTTTTTAATTTATCTATGAAATTCGGTCTTAAATTCTTTGTAAAGAAAAAAGAAGAATAATTTTTTTTTTAATTTATTTTTTGAAGTTTAACAATTTTTAGTTTTTATGATTTTTTTTATACCGAACAACAAAAAAACACTATGGTGGCCATAAGAAAAACGAAAGTTGACTATGAAAATTCTGGAATCTAGTCGGCTTTGAAAATTTTTGAAATGTCAGATGGGTAGCTCTTGACGACTTATGTAAGCCCACAAAAAACTATTCATCAATCTCCAATAATAAAAAAGATATGGAAAAAATAAGAAATCTCGATTTTTCAGTTTTTTCAGGATATTTCAGGAACGGTCACAGATATCTTGTATGTCTTGACTGATTCGAGATGGCCACAAAATTGCGTTTCTTTGGACTTGTTTAACCGACCCTGTATCTGTTAGCGTTAGGAGATAGCAATACAGGGTGTTCTACACTACAAGCTCTATGACAAACTTTGACAGATGGTAGGTTGCTTGATTTTAAACATATTTTTTTTAATAAACATGGGTCCGATTCGTTTTTGTTTAGAAGTTACAAGCATTTAAAGAATCGTAATTTTTTCAGTCAACCAGGAAGTGACACTAAGTCGCTATGTCACTAAGACACTATGTCAACCAATGTACACTTATAAAATATACACTTACTTCAATGAAAAACGTAGGCTGATAAATAGAAATATCGGTTGTTATGACAATAATAATTATTGTTAGTGTCATTTTAATTATTTATTAGATATTTCGTGTGAAAGTTATAAATAAAAAATGCATTTATTCTCGACTGAGGAATATGCAGATATTGTGTTTGTATATGGGTATTCCAATGGTATTCCAAAGAAATGATCCAAATCTCATTCTTCGAGTGACCGAATCTTTAGTTCGTCGATGTGAGGCTTGCATTCAAGCTGAGGGTGGACATTTCGAACAATTTTTATAGTCTTAAGTTTTGTGATTATCATTTAATTTAAATTTTTATTGTTGATTGTTAATAAAGGTTAAATGCTTGTAACTTCTAAACAAAAACGAATCGGACCCATGTTTATTAAAAAAAATATGTTTAAAATCAAGCAACCTACCATCTGTCAAAGTTTGTCATAGAGCTTGTAGAACACCCTGTATAGAGAAGGATACATGGTGCACCCTGTATATATTTTCAGCTTTGTTGTTTTTCATAAAATATTATTCAAAATATATTTGCCTTATTCAGAAATGATAAATTGCCCAGTCTATTTGAATATAAATGCATATAATTTTACCAACCAACGGAATAAGTGAATCAGATCTTCAATAACGATTGTATGAAATAAATGTCATTAGAGATGAAAGCTGTAACGGCTCTTGAAAGCAAATCGCTGTTTGCTGCAACATTCATTCGTCACAGACAATTACATCTTGGCTTTTACAAAGAAATAAATTACAAATACAAATCTCCTTATCAGCAAACAATTAACAAGAGTTTAATTCTTATAATTCCAAGCCAGAGGTGTAACAGTAAATTCAAAGTGTAGCTGCTCATTATATTCTAATACACAACATATAGATAATGACATTATTACCGAGCACATTTTCATGATATTTGATTTCGTCTCGTTTGAAATGTAAATTTGCATTTATTTAATTATTTGCACATGGATTTCAGCAACGTGAGCTCATACTGAGTTGCATCCTTTTTCCATCACTATCTCATAAAACACTGACTTGGTAATTAGCAAATAGCCAATTAACGGAAATACAACGCGCATTTCCGATAGATTAGAAATAAACGTTTTGTTTGTGGCATGTTCTGTTATTATTACATAAGTAGTGATGGTGCAACATTTTATTGAAGTTCAAATGACCGTTCTTAGCATAGCTAAGCAAATAATAAACTTACTCTAAATTGGAGTGAATAAATCATCGTTCGTTTAAGTGATATATCCCTGGTCCCGAATATTATTTCGATACTATTACACGTGCAGAAAATGTCATTTTATCAGTCGCGCTTTGGATAAGTGGAAGATGATATCGGTCCTGAAAATGTTAATAATTGTTGGCAATTAATTTTGCAAAGTAAATAATATGTGCCAACGCGAGAGGTCATTCGACAAATTGAAGGTGTGTCAGGGGACACTTTTATGTGCTAATTGCTTGAACTAAACTTTACTACTACTACTACTACTACTACTCATTAGTTCACCATTTCTTGAATGAGGTAAATCATCTTACCATTTGCTTACCATAATATACTATAATTTGAAAATAAAACCGTTATTGTAATTCACTGCTCGGAATTATAGGTACGCACGTGAATATTTTATGTGAAATGGTTGGTAATTAATGTAGTCTTTTGGATTGTTTACAAGGTAAGGTACATAGTTTAGTATTAATTAGTATCACTAATTATTATAACGGGAGCTTTCATACATAATTTGCGTTTATATGCAATGTCAGACCTTTTACCGCCCGTTAAGTGTTAATATACAAAACTTATATGTCCATATCCACAAAAAAATCAAGATGACATTATTTTGTTTAACTGTAAGCTGATTAGCTAAACGCTGTATGTGGGTTGGAACTTCCCAAATTCTCAGTCAGCCAGATATCAGAAACATGACAAAATATGTAATGTAATGAGTATGTTAATTTCTCTGTGAATAAGGGCATTACTTATTTTGTTTCTTTAGTATTGCGGGAAAATTTCAAGACCAGATTCTTTGGTCAAAAATGAACAAAAAATTCTCATTAACGTGTAACTGGAAATGCGCGTTTTTGAGATAAAGGGTGTCAAAAAATAATTATGTTTCAAGTTTTTTGAAGATATCTCAAGAACCGTTTGAGATACAGAACTCAGCTTTTGTAACATGTCATATGATTGATATAAGCTACCAATCGAATTTTTTTTCATGTACTATTGGCGGATATTTTAGCACTGAGAGAAGTTTTTTTCCATTGATTTTCCGACACATGTTTGAATCATCCAAAGTAAGTTTTTCATTGTAAATGTCCGTTTTTCACAAAGACGGTTCACGTTGGCAATTATGACCAAGAGTACCTTTCTTGTGTAGAAAATATTGTTGGTTTAAATTTGGCTCCCTAAATTTGCGGCAAAAAAGTCTCTTACAACCCTACACTCTCCACCACTGGCATATAAAAAAAGTTAGGCAGCATTAAAGAAGTATCTATATCGATGTTAAGACATGTACAAAATCTGACTTCTGTATCCTGTATCTCAAACGGTTCCCGAGATATCTTAAAAAAAATGCAAAAATTATCTTTTCTATATTATTTCAATGATGCTCTTTTCTAGTTCTTACTCGAAGAAAAAATTAAAAATGAAAAATTAATCGATTTTTTTATTGTACTGGTATAAGATTCTTTCTTTGCGCCAACAGTAACTAGATAGTGGCATTACGAGAGCCCACTGAGAAAAGTGGCATCGTGCACCACAAACGTTGTCACTTGGTGGAGGGAGATATAGGTTTGTGTATAGCTACAAAAGCTACAACTCCTTTCAAATGACAGGTCATGTGACCGTGCTCTTTTCAAAAAGAAAACCGAAAACAAAAAGACGCTTAATGTTACAAAAAGTTTTAATAATTCATGCATTGGTCAAAAAAGCATTTTTTGCCTTTTGAATTTTTTTTTGTAAAACGCTCATTTCATCTTCAACGTATTAGTAAAAGTCTATAAATTCTGTTTTTTTTTCCAAAAGAAGGAAGCAGTTAGAAGAAAAAGTCTACGAGCCAAAAAATGTTTAGGTATTTTGTCTAGAGAATGTGCCTGAATTTTAAGAGGATTTTAATGAAGGAAAAACAACTTAAAAAATGAAAATCTCGGGAAATTATTAGCCATTTTTTTTAATACAAAATTCTGAAAAACGGCAGTCATATTCTTAGGACAAAGATAAGCTACTTTCTTATTTAACTATTATGAAGACTGTTCCCAAATACCAGGTACATACGATTAAGTCAAACTCTTTGACTTAACTATTTTGTGCCTAAAACTCCATACAACCGCTTCGTTAGCGGTCTAGGGTGTTGAAATAAAAAAAAAATAGTTTTTTATAGCTCCCATAGTTTTTGAGATATTTAGTTCAAATTTGGAATAAAGTAAGGGCTTACATCATTGAGCTGGACAAAGGTTTGTAAGAATCTACAGAAAGTGTTTTTATCCCTAAATTTCTACCATTTCGCCCCCAATTTTCCCCATGAATTTTTTTGCGATGGTAGATTCTAAAATACAATATGAATTTTCTGTTTTATTTGTAAACTTTTTGATCTCTTACAGGTTTTTGAATCTTCAACGGTTATTGGACGAAATTACCATTTTTAAAATCGAGAAACAGGCTTTTTTGGTTTTTTTTTGATAATTTCTCATTTCCATTAATTTTGTCAGCTTAGTGCCTGTTTAAAATTAAAGCTTTTATGATCCTTTGTGACTAACTTTTTGACCAAAATTTGACTAACCTCAAGTAGCTATAAAGAATAAATCTTCAAATTTCAACACCCTATTTTCTTTTTCTCTATGAAACGCTTCCTTCACCCAAAACTATTTGATAATTGTGTATGAATTCTTGTTATTTGTTAATTTTGTTCCCGAAAAAACAGAGGAATTTGGAAAACATAACAGAAGAAAAAAAATGCTTATTTTTGCCCAAAGAACATTTCTTCCTTGTTTTTTTTTTAGAATTTTTGAGCAATATTTAAGCAAAACCTTTATTTTCGGCTTTCCTCTCGAAGAGGTCGTGACTTGACGTTGGGGAAGGGGGGATCGTATATAGCTTCACATGCCTACATCTCCAACAAATGATGACGTTTGGGGTGCACGATCCCACTTCTGTTAGTGGCTCTCATACTAGAAGTCTTTGCTTAAATCCTTGCTGTTTTATTTCGATTAATTTTTATCTTTCATCTAAGGACAAAAAAATTATATTTAAAAAAAATTATTTAGCTGATTTATGGGGCGATTTTCGCACAAAAAGCGTTTCGCAAAGAATCGCCTAGCTACATAAATAATCAAAACAAAATTTTCTCTTGTCATATACCTAGTTCTTTCAAAAACAACCAGGTCAATGTTTGTGTCAGAATAAAGCTAATTCTATGGCACAGGGGCGTATGCCGAAAGCTTATTTACTCGAATATCAAAGTCGAAATTTTGTGATGACAGACGGCTATATTAAAAAAGCTGCATAATGAAAAAACTAGAGTACCTTGATATAAAATTATTAAAAATCTGACAATATCCGGGTACTCTAGAAAAACCCGGGTCATTCTTCGCTGAAATTTAAGAAAAAGAGGTTTAAGAAAACATTGTCGCAAACAATGTTATTTTTTCGGACATTAATATAACTCCATTAATATAAGTACAACTCCCCCCTTAAAAATTGTAATATTGAGATTTTGAGATAAAAGAAAGTCCGGAAGCTTCATTATGAGAATCCGCTTGAGCGACATACCTCTCTGAGGTCTCAAGAGAAGATGATAAAAAAAATTGTGTTTCTAGTCATTTAATCAAAACTCATGCGGTTGAGATTGTCATGCGCCTAAGATTTTCAAAAGGTTTACAAAAAAAAGTTCTATACTAGCCTTTACCAATACCTAGGTAAAACATGATTCATATAAGAATTAATTGGCATTCAGGAAAAAGTTTCGTAATAATAGTAAATACATTCTTCAATGAGCGGAGACAGATATGGGTATTATTCACGTCTAAATGAATAAATGAATAGGAAAAGGAGTGTGATCATGCTATTTCGTTAACTGTTCCAAGGTATTCGTGTGTATTATCTTCCTAATGTGTTGTGTAAGTGTTATGAAAGCGTTTGATGCTGTTCAGATGTACTTTCGTTTATTATTTCACATACTGAGTTGTAATAATTGACTTCTATGGGTGGATGTGCTTGTGTTATTTTACGGCATGAGGAATTGGCGTCATTATTAAACTGAAATCAGCAGAATAATGAAAGTTTTATTCAATAGTCGTAGAGAAACGATTTAAAAGCACTAAAAAAATGTACAAAATTAAATAAAAAATATCGAGAATACCAGTAAAAAAATTCCATGTAGAGTGAAGGGGGACGACTCCCGTCAAAATTAGAAGTGTACGAGACCTTTTAATCATATAATTCCCGATGGAAAATAACTCAATAACATGATAACAAGTGTACATACTTCATCCTAATCATTACAACGAATTTTGCTGTTTTTACTGCGGTGGTATTGTTTTCTGTTGAGCTGGCTTTTAAGCGTGAATAAATATACCTACCTAGGTACCACTAACCGTATAAATAATATAAAATATAGACAATCCAGGAATGTTGACATAATCATTGATAAATAATAATTGTTTCATTAAACCACTAAATAAAATATTTTCACAAGATTTAACAATTGCAGGCTTAGAGATTTACTTTCACATCAAAAAAAAATATATAAATCTGTAAATTTTTGGTTGAGATTTTATAAATATAGTAAATAAATATATCAAATAAGTTTTTTTATGGATTTAGAAAAGGATTTAGAAAGTTATTCTTTTTGTTGCAGGGACTGCCGAAGTGCACCCTCAAGTTACCAGCGTGGGAGGACTTCACTAGCGCCCTGCCTCGACTACACATCCCAGCCATGCCAGCCGTGCGTAACAAGCGCGGCTGGTGCGGCTGCCTTCAGGTAAGTCTTTCTTCATGTGTACCTTTTTACCCAACGTAATTTTTTTTAAATTCAAAATTTTTGCTTCTTAATTACCAATAATTTTTATTTGGTAACATCGTAACCACCTTGGAGCAATGTCACTAATATAGGTAAGCAATAATAACGCACGTCCCATTAGTTGTTTGGCCACAAAATCATTTTTTTTTTATGATTTAAGTCTTGCATCTAAATTAAATAAAGTCTACCATGGTCGTCCTAAAAGTCGCTGTTTTCTGCACGGTATTACGGAATTACTCATATAGCAACTCTGAAATCAAGAAATTATAGTTACACTGGCAACATTGCAGAAGTTCCTGATAACGCCAGGTATAAAGCGAAATCCACATTTCCAGATAAGGTTTTGGTGCGGTCTGGCATTTCCTCCATATCTGGATCTAGGCCTTATGTCGGTAGATTATGAGGTTTTAAGCCCTGGATGATTGGTCAAAGCTATATTGACAACTGCTTAACAAAACTTGGTAATTTTTCTTTAAGAAAAACACAATGGAGACGATATTTACCTATGTTTAAGCCCAACCTTGTATCCTGCCACTATGCCAGTAAAACACAGAATTGGTAGTTGATCATATCGTACCATTTGTTCCCCGAGACAGCCCAATAATCTTCTCCAGATTCCTCCCTTAGAAGATGTTTGGGTTCAAAATGTCTCGAAAAGTTTACGACAGAGGCTGGGAAGCCCAAAATGAAGAGCAGCTTAGCCCATAATATTTCGAAAAGATCGAGAAATTCGTTTAAATACCGCCAAGAACTTAATATGCGGAATATCTGCAGAAAACTACGACTTGTAGAGCAACATGGTTCAGTTTATTTATACAATATATGAATCAGTTAATTAGTAGAATTTAATTTTTTAATCGACTTGATTGACTTTCTTGGGTTTTAGTATCATGGAAATGAAAACTTAGGTCATTCAGGCTCCAGGAAATTCTGGCTTTCTTTGAAGCCAGAATGGCCTGAGTCCATATGAACCTAAATTGAACCTCGGTTCCTTCACGTGAACCTAAAACCCAAGAAAATCAATCAAACCAATTCATTAATTATTAACTTAACTTAAAATAGGTAACTAATTTGAATTTTGTGCCAATACTAATGGTATAACATACATTATGTTTATACCATATCTGCTTGAGTTAGTAGCCCATGCACGGAAGATTTTCAAGCGCTTTTTTATCCGCTAACCAAAAAAAAATCCTACGATTTGTCACTTTTATTTTGAAGAGGACATTTTTTTGGTATTTTCAATCCCTGAACTGCAATGCCTGATCGGTCTAGTCTAGACAGAGCCGGATTATGACTTTTTCGCCCATAGGCTACTACATATTCTATACCAGGGGGCATGCGGGCAAATACTTTTAAGCGCGGGCCAAAATGAAATTCTAAAAATGTCTCCCGAGCAAAAGGACTCAGTGGCGTGCGGTAATCATTTATGTTAGGTACATAAGCAAAAAAGCAGGTGACAAAGAGTCGAGACTGATGAAGATTTTCGGTGTTTTATTGAAAAATTTGAGCGTGCCCTTAATTGAATAATATCTTAAAAATGTACGCAATAGAGTCCAACCGGGGTTGTGGGGTTGAATCTTAACCCTCCAGAAAAAGGAGGGTTCTCCCCCGAGAAAAGTTTCATGAAAATTACTCGAAAAATGCAAATTTAAGTGCATTTTTTCTGCCTACATTTGGAGGTCCTAAAGTCAGATTTGTTACGATTTGTTGATTTCAACAAAATCACGTAAAAGAGATTAAAAAAATTGCATGCGGGATTTTTTAACGGGCCGGATAAAGTAATCACCCGTGGCTTTTGCCCACCCCTGTTTATAGCGTCCGAGCGTTCAGTTAGGTGGCTGGAAGATTTTGCAGATGCAGATTATTTTAATTACATTAAATATGGATCGGGTTGAACCCTATGCACCACTTGAGCGAAAATTTTAGTTCAACTCTACGCAATTTCTCGCATTTTTTTAACCCTTAGTACCTATATTGCAAGAGGGAGAGAAAACTTTTAAACTATAAATTAAATGGATTGCAAGAACAATGTTTCGAATTGCGCGGTAGCGGAAAAAATATCACTTTCAAAATAAGTTAACCAGTGCCGTATGTACTTGATTATCCATTTTAGGGCACATTTTTAAAATACAGGGTGATTCACAGTCGATGGTACCTTAGACAATAACGGAAAACAAGTCAAAGGGTTTTTCTGAAAATTTGGTTACTTGAATAATTGTCTCCTGCTCCATCTTTCTAAAAGATTTTAGGATTTTTGGCACTTTCGGTTATACCGGATATGTCTACCATTTTTGTTTTTATAATGAGACACCTGTATATTATTACATTTTCAGATTATTTGAGAAAATTTATTAGAAATAGTTTCTTAATTTTATGTCCCAATCTTAACTTTTCAAGTGATGTCCTATTGTATGGATGAAATATTTTCACAGAGTGATGAAAAATATTTGCCGTTTTCTAGATAAATTGCTGTAAAAATGGAAAATGGCGATTTTCATTTGTATATAACTCATAAATTACTCGTTACAAACTCAAACTATGAAAACTACATTTCTATTAGAGATTTATTTGCAAAATCTGAAAATAATAGCTATAGGTTCAGACTGTTCCATAAAAAAAGATGATAGCCATTTCCGGTATTTCCGGGAGTTCCAGAAATCTAAAAATAGTTTGGAAAGATGAGCAGAACCAATTTGAGTGATAGAGTGACCAAATAATGAGAAAAATCGTACGTCTCGTTTTTCCTAAACGCCCAAATAGGACCATTTTTGCTCTATTAAACAATTTGTTAAAAAATATTCACAGAATGATAGTTCCCCCCCTCGCCTCCCAAGTCGTCGGCGCTCTTAGGGAACTGCCTATATTGTCTTATGGATAATCCGGTCCTGGGCCTCTTTTGGTTTATAGTTGTAATAAGTAATTAAGCAGGATGACAAAACCTAATTTAATAAGTTCCACCATGATGGGGCTCGTACTCATTACGCTACGCCAATCCCTGTTAAGACAGTGTTTGGATTTGACTTCACAATTCCTGGTTGCGTTAGATTGCAATGTGAATTTTGCAGTTGCAATTAGGAATTAGAATTCAATGACTGAAAATAAGAAATAGGAAATGCGTCTCCTTAAAAACAAAAATTGATGTCTAGTTCTCTTTGGATATAATGGAAAAAATCGGTCGGCCCGCTTGAGTATTTGGGAATGTCCAGGTCTTGAGAAGATTCTAGTTTCAGACAAGTTTCCTCAGGTATTTTATTTATTCTTCTACTCACAAATCAACATTGTTGGGATAATTTGAAAAAAAAAACTGCTTTTGTTGATATCACGTTTCCTTCATTTGTTTTGTTTCTTTTTCTAACCACATAATCTAAAATTCCTAAGAACTTGATTATAAACAGGAATATAAATGAGACAACCACATATTTCATTCCAATTTGCATTTGTATCTAATGAAACGTAACTCAGGTTACACGGAAGACCAAATCTTGTACGAATTATGACTGACCTTACTGATCTTTGAACTAGTCGGTCATAGACATGTGAATTATAGACTGATATTATTGTGTGTTATTATTTTCAAGCAATAATTATTATTTTTTATGTTTGAGAAATTGTATTGTATGTAAAAATTTTCGAGTTTTTTTGCTATTGATCATTATAATCTTGCATTACTGTTTTTTTGGCTCCTTTTTTATTATTCATCTTGCTCTATATTTACATATGGAAACATATACCGGGTGTCCCAGACTTAATTGACCAGGCCATATCTCATATACAGGTTGAGATAATCGAGCCGAATAAAAGGCATATTATTATAATTTTTCAAGCCGTATAACATGACAGCATGAAAACAACCCTCACTTCAACATCCCTTAAGTTACAGCCCCCACCCTTAAAAAAATGAATAGCACCCTGTGTATATTTTTGTATATTCAAAACCAGTATTCGATTGTCTATTCAGATGATTTTTCAGATTCAAAATTGGTTGAGAAATAACCAAGAAAAAGTTCATCAAGGTGGTCATGACTTTTTATCTTAACTTTCTATGGATGACTTTTGCTGTCAAAATTTATCAATATTTAGTCATAGTTTTTAACAGGCAGGTGATAGTTATTATTATAATGAAAGTCCAAACAATTTATTTATAAGTCTGATTTATTGGGAAATTTAAAAAAATAAAACAACAGACAAAGCACTTTATCATGAACCTTAATGATGACTGTAACCTGCTAATGACCAAAATATTGATAAATTTTGACAGCAAGAGTCATCCAGAGAAAGTTAAGATAAAAAGTCATGACCACCTTGATGAACTTTTTCTTGGTTATTTCTCAACCAATTTTGAATCTGAAAAATCATCTGAATAGACAATCGAATACTGGTTTTGAATATACAAAAATATACACAGGGTGCTATTCATTTTTTTAAGGGTGGGGGCTGTAACTTAGGGGATGTTGAAGTGGGGGTTGTTTTCATGCTGTCATGTTATACAGCTTGAAAAATTATAATAATATGCCTTTTATTCGGCTCGATTATCTCAACCTGTATATGAGATATGGCCGGTCAATTAAGTCTGGGACACCCGGTATACAAGTAGTATAAATTCTATATAAGTGATATGACTAAATCAGAATATTCAAGCAAATTATACCTACATAAATGTAGGTATACTCGGTATATAGGTTCCGATTTGCAAATCATATACACCTTCCTTAAAAGGAGTTGCAGGTAGGAGTACAAACATTTTCAATTGCAGTCGAAGGGTACTTTTGTCGATTCATTTATGGTCATGATAATATCGAGGACGATTGTTACAGATTGCAATTGACATACCTACTTGATCATTTTAACCCACCTTGAAGATTATCAAGTGTCAATTAATAAACACAACACTAAAATACAGACTGACAGACACACTGTTGTACTGTCACCCTGAACTGCGACCTCTGTAGGTCACCTCGTGCAATATACAAAATGTCACTGACGATATAAATGGAGAATACCCACCTGTGCTACTTTTACATTTTACACTTTACACTTACATGCAAAGCAGAAGATGCATTCTTACCTTGTACTCGAATTTACGTGTCTTGAGACGTACCGCTGGTGCATGCGAGTACAAATTAATTGTTTTAATTCGCTTGATTGAAAAAGGATGTCCTACAGGTGTTGAATAACAACAAGTAAAAACCTGCGGAACGGTTTAGGATTTGTTTGAGTTTGTAAATTAGCCAAACCAGTTCAACGAGGAAGCAGCATCGGTTAAGCGGGTAAATGTGTCATTATGCAAAGTAACTTACTACTAAGTAGTTATGAATCATTTTCTCAAATGCATGACAGGTGGCATTATTTTACTCGTAGATAACTTACTAGTGATAGGAATAATAATAAAACAATCTAGAACTCTGTTAATTTCTTCATTGATACTTGTAGCCACTTCTTTGCTCGGTTCACACTTCGCAGTGACAGGTGCCGATTCAAGATTTAAATGAACTCAATGTTTCCTTCTACTTTCTTCAATAGGCCTTTCCATTTTCGCCTATAATAAACTCTAGTTTGAAAAATGCATTTCAAATAAATATTTGTGGGCTTACTGGGCTTCGTGATATTCAGTGTTATTGCTCGAGCACTTGAACTTGGGGAGGTGGGGGAATTTGGGGGGGGGATTTGGGAGGTAGAATAAAAAGAGAGACGTATCGACCATGGACTAACTTGAGTGCATCATCTTAAATTTTTTAATATTATAGAAGAGAGGCACATTTCATATCTTTTAACATTAAAGGTCATTTGAACTTGATTCTCATAAATATGTCTGGTAATTGCTAATAATATGTAAAATTTTGCTAATTAGCGCTCCTACACCATCTTCATGGAGTTAGCACCGCTATTTTGTATTTTTATTTAAATAATGAAGGAATGCGATGTGCGTTTTTACTTTTCTTTTCTTACCAACGCAAATTTTTACCTTCTGCCGTAGACAAAAAAATCAAATTAACGGTTTTTTAATGAACAATAATAAAAAATTGTTTAAATGGAGTACGCCTATTTGTTTTTATATTTTGTTAAAAACGCACGTTATTGTGCTCTGGTTGTGCTGCCAGGTAGAGTAAAAAAAAAAATTCTATTTTTGTGGAAAAAGAGAGAAATAGAATTTGCCAGTTTGCAAATTTAATGGGTAAAAATTGGATTTTTTCACAAGTAGTATAGTGTCTGCCGTTTTTCTTGTTCTTAAAAACGCACATCATTTTACTCTCTACTTCATATGGCACCTCAACTTAAGTACATCACTGCATAACTTGCGTTTTTAGGAAAATATTAAAAAGCTGGGTGAATTGTAAAAAAATAAAATTTTTCTATTTATTTTTTCCTACAGCACATGGCAGCACAACCAAAACACATCATGCATGACATAACTTTCGTTTTTAAGAAAAAATTAAACCGAGGACTTAAGCGTAAAAAAATCCAATCTTAGGATTATTTGGAAAAGGAGAGAAAAAAAATTTGAGATTATTATGGACAAAATTAGATTTTTTATATCTAGTATCTGGCCTTTTAATTTTTGTCACAACAGCAGAAGCAAACTACGGCATAACTTGCTTTAAAGAAATAATGTTGTGAATATAAAATTGTAAAAAACATCAAATTTTTGTCCTTAAAAATTTGAATTCATATTTTTATCTCAGACAACATGCTTTTTCAATTTTGGATTTTCGTGGAAAAAGAAAGGAAAAGAGAATTTAATAATTTCCGATTTTTATAAACAACAATTAGTTTTTTACAACTACCTATGTCAGCCTTTTCATTTTTTCTTAAAAACGCAACGATTTATTTTTTCTTCAGCACATAGCAGCACAAGCGAAGCACATCATGCACGACATAATTTTAGTTTTTAAGAAAAAATTAAACCGAATACTTAATCGTAAAAAAATCCACTCTTAGGAACATTTTTGGAAAAGGAGAAAAAGGGAATTTGCGATTTTTATGGACAAAATTATATTTTTTACAAGAAGTATCTGGTCTTTTCACTTTTTGGCAGAACAACAGAAGCATACACTACGGCATAACTTGCTTTTAAAAAAATTAAAGTCGTGAACATCAATTGTAAAAAACATCAAATTTTTGTCTTTAAAAATCATAATTCACCTTTTGTCTCTCTTTAACGGCACAGCAGGAGTAATATATTACGATACAACATGCGTTTTCAATTTTCGATTTTTTTTGGAACAAGAGAAAAAAGAGAATTTGCGAATTTCCTACTTTTATTGACAGAAATTGTTTTTTTTTACAACTACGTATGTCCGCCGTTTAATTTTTTCTTAAAAACGCACCTCACATGGCAGTAAAATTAAAGCACTTACGACGCAATTGCGTTTTTGGGTAAACAATTTAAATTGGTGCTAAATTGATGAAAAAAAAAACAATTTTTGTCCCTAAAAAATCATAATTCACATGCTGTTGTCTTTGCGGCACATAGTAGCACAGCAGAAGTATATATTATTACGGCACAGTTGGCGTATCCCATTTTCGATTTTTTTTTTAAAAAGGGAGAACAAGAGAATTTTCTAATTTCCGATTTTTATCGAGAACAAGTTTTTAGTTTTTTACAGCTATGTCTACCTTTTCATTGCTACCAAAAACGCAATTCTTTCTCCTCCCTAAGGCACATAGCAGCACAAACGAAGCACATTTGCGGCCAAATTTTCGTCTTTAAGAAACATTTTCAAGGGGAACTGAATTAAAAAATAAAACAATTTTTGTCCGTAAAAATCACAGTTTACATTTTTTTTTCTCTGTGGAACATAGCAGCATAGCAGAAGCATATTACAGCATAACTTGCGTTTTGAAATTTCGGTTTTTGTAATAAAAAGAATTTGCGAATTTGCGATTTTTATGAACAAAAATTGTTTTTTTTTTTAAGTACGAGTACGTAGCCTTTTCATTTTTAAACCAATTTTTTTTGTCTCCCTATGAAAACTTTTGCCCCTAAAAATCACAATTCACAATTTTCTCTCTTTCTCGTTCTCACTCTCTCTCTCTCTTTTTGCTGCTGCTTCATGTAGCAGAGAGCAGCAGCATATTACACCGCAAAAAAGGGTGTGCCAACTTCGTAAAAAAAAAAACAAGAAAAATCATACCCGAGATTTGATAGAGAAT
The DNA here is from genome assembly GCA_910589415.1 of Malachius bipustulatus. NCBI lineage: Eukaryota > Metazoa > Arthropoda > Insecta > Coleoptera > Melyridae > Malachius > Malachius bipustulatus. Next base: position 34,113,241 of record OU342634.1, on the reverse strand, counting down.
TTCAGGCACATCGTGGCCATTTTCTCAATTGAAAATCCAAAATGACGGTTCTAACATCTTAAGAAAATTTTATGCCAAATATTTCAGATTATTTCCAAAATTGTCAAAACTTTTGGTTATTCAAACAACTCAATTAATTTGTCAATAAAAGGAAAAAATTTCAGGTCACAGGAGTACAATTTCATATAAAATGTATAATAAAAAGTCTACCGGTTTCGGGGCTTAACCCATCATCAAGACAGTTGTTTATATATTATACGGCAACCGTAAGTAAAAATAATTTTTCTACCACATCAACTTAAAATGGAGACCAAAATGTAAGTATCATGAGGTTTAATAAAAAAATTAAAAGGCCCTTCAGGTCATGACAGTCACGTCTAATGAAAGATTCAAATATTAAACCATTTTCGAAATAAAAAGGGTGCGTTAATAGAATAGAAGTTATTGAGGTTGTAAATAATTCAAGAGGCAATAATTTAAATGATCCCGGTGCTCCCTGATGATTAATTAATTGTCCTGATGATGGGATAAGAACCGAAACCAGTAACAAAAACAAAAAAAAAACAATTATTTATCCTTTCAGTGGTTGTTTTTTTTTCTATTAAACAACGCATTGTCCAGCTGTAATATTATACGTTAAAGTTTGTTGAGCAAAACTTGATACTGCCAACGGCAACTACTCTTGTCAGTAAAACCTATCTCCAGGTTCTTGAGTGAAGGAAATTATAAAGGGATCTCATCTCCTTCAGTTCTGGGATATTATCGACATTACAGATCCCGATTTTGGTAGCTTTTTACTTCTTAAATAACTTTCATCTCTAGTTTCCTGATAGTGCTCATAAACCATTTGAAGAAGAGAACTTTACCATGGAGAAGAGTACGTTCAAGACGCTAACTGACTCCCTTCCCTTGAAAGCCAGTTATTAATACTGGGTAAGGTTATATTTTCATAGATAATTATTATTCTTAGATCAAAATTCCATTTTCAAAAATTATAACAAATTTTACCAGGATCTAGTTACCAAAACGATTCTGCGGCCTCCATCTATTATTCTTGGATTTACAAATATAAGTGATTTTTACTTTCCCGGTGTACGCCGATGATAAGCTTCGTGAAGTGAGCTGGAAAAGATCGGGAAAACCAGATTGCTATAGCGCATTCGATTGACCATCGTTTGACCACGTTTGACCACTCAATAATATCGTTTGACCACCTTTTGTTTTTGTGTAATTGCAAAAAGAAAAATTCCCGGCTAACTTCACAAAATTTCCAAATTGAGTAAATGGTGATGTTTAAATGCTAATTCGTTTGACCATCGTTTGACCACGTTTGACCACGTCCAGAAAAAACGATATGATTTTATTTTATTATTTTCGATCCCGCTAACTTCACAATTTTTCAATTCTCTCTGGAATCTAAACGGTTTGATTTCCGGAGTCGTAACTGGCTCACCCCGTTTGACATTCGTTTGGCCAGGTTTGACCACCCAATAATTTTGTTTGACCACGTCCAGGAAAAAAGATATGATTTTTTTTAAATTTCCGATCCGGCCAACTTCACAATATTTCAATTCTCTCTGGAATCTAAACGGTTTGATTTCCGGAGTCGTAACTGGCTCACCCCGTTTGACATTCGTTTGACCAGGTTCGACCACCCAATAATTTTGTTTGACCACGTCCAGGAAAAAAGATATGATTTTTTAAATTTCCGATCCGGCCAACTTCACAATATTTCAATTCTCTCTGGAATCTAAACGGTTTGATTTCCGGAGTCGTAACTAGCTCACCCCGTTTGACATTCGTTTGACCAGGTTTGACCACCCAATAATTTTGTTTGACCACGTCCAGGAAAAAAGATATGATTTTTTTAAATTTCCGATCCGGCCAACTTCACAATATTTCAATTCTCTCTGGAAGCTAAACGGATTGATTAGCTGATTGATTGGAACCTGGTGAAACGATGGTCAAACGGGGTGAGATAGTTACGACTCCCGAAATCAAACCGTTTAGCTTCCAGAGAGAAATGTAAAATTGTCAAGTTAGCCGGATCGGAAATTTAAAAAAATCATATATTTTTAGTGGACGTGGTCAAACGAAATTATTGATTGGTCAAGCCTGGTCAAACAATGGTCAAATCGGGTGAACTAGCTACGACTTCTGAAATCAATCCGTTTAACTTCCAGAGAGAATTGAAATATTGTGAAGCTGGCCGGATCGGAAATTTTAAAAAATCATATCTTTTTTCCTGAACTCGGTCAAACAAAATTATTGGGTGGTTAAACCTGGTCAAACGATGGTCAAACGGGGTGAGCTAGTTACGATTCCGGAAATCAAACCGTTTAGATTCCAGAGAGAATTGAAATATTGTGAAGTTGGCCTGATTGGAAATTTGAAAAAATCATATCGTTTTTTCTGGACGTGGTCAAACGAAATTATTGGGTGGTCAAACGATGGTCAAACGAATTAGCATTTAAACATCACCATTTACTCAATTTGGAAATTTCGTGAAGTTAGCCGGAAATTTTTCTTTTTGCAATTACACAAAAACAAAAGGTGGTCAAACGAAATTATTGGGTGGTCAAACGTGGTCAAACGATGGTCAATCGAATGCGCTATAGCAATCTGGTTTTCCCGAGTTTTTCCGGCTCACTTCACGAAAGCCCGATGATATATTAGTTTGACTATAGGATAGTCTTTGTTGTCTCTATAGTTTTCTCCCCCTCATCAATGGAATCGTTGACATCCAGGGTAAATAAATGGTTGACATAATAAACAAACTGAAATAAGTACCTATCTTACCTGGATCTTTAACTTTGATCTTTTTCTTAGGAGTGAGAGGGCTTTTTTGTAACCATTCTGTTAATTATTTATGTCTGGTATACTTATGAGTGGATTGTCTCGATTGTTAGCTCGATTATGGCAATGTAGAACATAATATAGAAAAGATATTAATTAATTTATCAAAGTGTATTAGTGACATACTTTCGAAAACAAAAATGGTTTGCCCAGATTTTCCCATTGTGTAATAACATTTGAAAACATTTCCCTATTATTCGCGGTGAAATTTGCAGCAGACAACCATTGAACTTGTATCTCACTGATGAGGATCGACCGCTCCCGGCTGTTTATTTCAGCGATAAATAAAAAAGTCAAATGCGACCCGTTTAAAATTCTTCAGATTTCACCAATGATTCACAGCCTCTGCGAAATTAATTGTTTTCACTGGCCATTCAAGCGAGTCATCTCATTTTCGGCACTCTCGACTCTCGTTGCTCGCTATCATAATAATTGAAATCGTCGAGAGATTTTATCGTAACATTGTTTGGTCTCCTAGTACACTTTAAGCAGCCTTGCCTGTTTTGTTTAACCGAAGGATACGCGTGGCAAATGCTAATTGACCTATCACTTACTTATTTCAACCTGTTGCAATTTGTTGTGAATTTTTTTAAATAACAAAAGATCATGGATACTTTATAATTGCATCATTGTGCTTTGTAAATGGAAGAAATTTGAACTTTAATTCTTTGTTTATAGAGACAGATATCAATTTATCCTGAATCTCTATCAGAGACTTAAACCTTTTAGACTCAAGATCTTATAGATCTCAGACATGAACTGTTTCACCACTCCCCTTGGCTGATTTTCTGCAAAACATCTCTTAACTTTACTTTGGACTAGCTAGACAGACACTCACCAAAAGTTAATTTTCTTAATTACCGCATATAAGAAGTAAAATTGAGTAAAATTTCCCATTGAGTTCTGGGAGCGATTCTGGATAAAAAAGATCCCTGAAAAAAACACAGAAAAAAATCATCACAAAGCACTAAACTTTCAGTAGAATATTTTTCTGAAAATCTGTTAACAATATTTTTTACCGTCTATGATATGAGGTAGTCAGTTTAAATCGGTAAAAAAAATTAGCTCATTAAAAAAAAACCAGGGATGTTTCTCTGAGAGCTACTTCCAGATGAATTGCAACATTGAGGAACGTTCCGATAATAATAATAATAACAACGAAGAACGCTCGTTCAGAGCAGTAACAGTACTTTCTCATTTCGCTTTTTATCGCCACAGGTGATATCGGAGATTCTTTCAATTGTCAGCATTAAACGCGAGCTCCAGGATGCTATTATTTTAAATCACACCCACCGATCATCGTGTTCATCAGTTAAGCTCTCTGTATAAGGCATAAAAATTAACATCTTCGAGTTAATGGACTTGCAGAGACTTGGACATTGTCAAATTGGAAGCCGGTGAAACGATTACTACGCCACTTTCTAGTTTTTATAATTTGAAACAATTATTATTGATTTTTTTCAACACACTTAACCGTTTTCTATTCGTACCTACTGCAACTATTTTTAATGCCAACTTCCAATTTTTTTTTGAAAATAGTAAAAACAAAACTAAAATTGAAACGTATTTTTTTACAGGATGACGAGCCTCCCGAAATTACATACTGCGTCGTGGAAAACACGGGAACATTATCCCTCCAAGCCATAACACCCACGCAACCGATGCCTTCTCAAGAAGAATTGGACACCAAATTTGCAGAGCTTGTGGTAAGTAAAACTAATTTACCATAACTTGATTTGGGACTCCCCTTTTTATTTGTATTCCAGGAGGAACTAGATCTGACAGCACCTAACAAAGCTGCAATGATGAGTTTACCTCCACAAAAGAAGTGGCAAATTTATTGTTCAAGAAAGGGAGAAGATACAGTTGATGAGGCACACGCACCAGAACATTACGTTGAAAGACTGCGAACTATGGCAACTGTAAGTAATTTTATTGACTTATTGATGGGTTTTAACCTTTTCGCTTTTCGCCGTAGTTACAATATCCAGAAAGTAACGTGGATGAAGAAGTTAGATCAAGGACGAAACCGATAGATGGTCTCAAAACTGCCTTAAGAACATCGACGCACAGTTTTGTGATAAAATTTATTGAACTGGATGGATTGAATGCCTTACTCGATTTCTTAGAAAAAATGGACTATTTCACTGCTCAAAGTTCAATTCACACTAGCTTAATTGGTTGTGTTAAAGCTCTGATGAATAACTCTGTAAGTATTTATTGTTAAATACAACCCAATTCCACAACCTAATTATCTTGCAAATTTCTAGACGGGAAGAGCTCACGTCTTAGCCCATCCAACAAGTATCAACACCATAGCCCAATCTCTGGCTACTGAAAACATCAAGACTAAAATAGCTGTGTTAGAAATCCTTGGTGCGGTATGTTTGGTTTCCGGTGGACATAAGAAGGTTTTAGATGCGATGTTACATTACCAAAAATATGCGTTCGAAAGGACCAGGTTTCAAGGAATCATCAACGACTTAGATAGGTCCACTGGAATCTACAGAGATGAAGTAAATCTTAAGACTGCTATAATGTCATTTGTGAATGCCATGTTAAATTACGGTTTAGGACAAGAAAATTTAGAATTTAGATTACACCTGAGGTACGAATTCCTCATGCTGGGTATTCAACCCGTCATAGATAAACTGAGAGGCCATGAGAACGAAACCCTGAACAGACATTTGGATTTCTTCGAGATGGTTCGCAACGAAGACGAGAAGGAATTGGCTAGGAAGTTTGAAATAGACCACGTTGATACAAAGAGTGCAACTGCTATGTTTGATCTCATAAGACGAAAACTAAGTCATACGGCAGCATATCCACATCTCCTATCGCTTTTAGAGCATTGTATCTTATTACCTTTAGATTACGGATCACATCCTCAACATTGGCTGTTGTTTGATAGAATAGTACAACAAATAGTTCTGCAGCAAACCGAAAAGTCTGACAATGAAGTTACTGTTAAGAACCCCGATGTGTCTCCTATTGAAATAAATGTAAATGAAATTGTACATTTATTGGCAAAAGAAGAAGAACTTGTGGCCGCGAGGAAGAAAGCTGAAGAACTCGAAAAGGAAAACACGGATATGTCGAATCGCCTAGCAAAGAAAGAACAAGAATTGGACCAAAGGACGCAAGAGAAAGAAGATTTCGAATCGAGCTTGGTGAGAATAAAGGAAAGACTAGAAAAGGAAACAGCGGCTCACATTGAAACACGACAGCGATTAAACGAACTAGAATACAGAGCAGCTGATTTGGACAGACAAGTCTCCTGCGAGAGAGGAGAACGATTTAGGTATGTTGGTCAATATAATCCCAAACTTATTATTATTATTATTATTATTTTCTTTATTAAAGGCTGGAACAGTTGGTCAGCTCGGGCAGCATCCCAGATGATGCCAAAGTGATAAGTTTGAAACCTTCCCATGATATGAGTAATGGTCCTTTAAGCAGCATATCAGTTGCACCACCTCCACCCCCACCTCTAGCACCGCCACCACCACCTGGACCACCCCCACCACCATGCGCTCCAATGGCACCCCCTATAGAACCGATCAAGATGGAGGTGGTGAAGAAAAACGTACCACAACCCTCTAACCCGCTCAAGAGCTTCAACTGGTCGAAACTACCTGAAACCAAATTATCTGGAACCATCTGGAGCGAACTGGATGACTCCAAACTGTATCATACGATGGAATTGGATTGTATCGATCGATTGTTTTGTGCATATCAGAAAAATGGAGTTGCGGTAAGTAATTTTTTATAATATTTAATTTAAAATTTATTTACTAATCTTGCAGAATGACGGCTCAATCGAGGATCTAACCAAAGCCGGTGGAGGTTCTAAGGGTCGCACGAAAGTCCTCTCAGTGATCGACGGACGTCGCGCACAGAACTGTACTATCTTGTTATCACGACTGAAGATGTCAGATGAGGAAATTATTGCTGCTATTCTCAGCATGGATCACAGAGAAGAGTTACCCATTGATATGGTGGAACAGTTACTCAAGTTCACACCCAGTTCCGAGGAAGCTGCTCTATTAGAGGAGCATAGTGACGAGATAGACTCACTAGCGAGAGCTGATAAATTCCTTTATGAAATATCTAAGTAAGTTCTAATGATTGAGTTATTATGAATAAGGAGTTTTAATCTCAAGGGAAGTTAAATGATTCATTTTCTTCTTCCAAAATTTCAGAGTTCCTCATTATGAACAAAGATTAAGAAGTCTGCATTACAAAAAACGATTCCAAGTGACGCTGAACGAGATCCTGCCTCGAATCACAAACGTGATGGAAGCATCGCGAGAGGTGTCCAGGTCGAGGAGATTGAGAAGGTTATTAGAAGTGGTTCTAGCTTTGGGAAACTACATGAACAGAGGCGCCAGAGGAAACGCGTCAGGTTTCAGATTGACCTCACTCAATCGACTTGGAGATACCAAATCAAGTTCCGTCAAAGGGACAACGTTGTTGCACTATTTGGTGCAGGTGTTAGAGAAGAAGGTCTGAAACTTGTAAATTTATTGTTGAATGCATTTTGATAAAAATGTTTCAGTTCAAGGACATCTTACGCATCGAGGAGGACATTCCACACGTTCATGAATCAGCAAAGGTATCACTGGGCGAGCTTAACAAAGACATGGCGCAACTCCGCGCCGGATTAAAAGACGTCGCCAAGGAGATCGAGTTTCACAGAAGCCAGAGCCCCCTTGCCAATGACAAGTTTCTACCGGTGATGAGGGAGTTCCAAGCCACGGCCACCTGCAGGCTTGCCGAGATCGAAGATCAGTACCAGGATATGAAGGTAAAATTAATTGAGAATTTTTGAACGCAAAGCGCAATTCGAACTTAATTCTATTGCAGACGCGATTCGAACGCGCCGTTCGTTTGTTCGGTGAGGATCCTTCTGCGACACAGCCGGAGGAGTTCTTCGGCGTATTGGACACGTTCTTGTCGTCTCTGTCTGAAGCGCGGCAGGATAATGAGAACGCACGGCGGCGACAGGAGGAGGAAGAAAAACGCGCCCGTCAGGAGGCAGATCTTAAGAAGCTGACTTTGGAACGGAAGCACAGTCGCGAGGGAGTCCTCTCCTCTGCTTTGGGGCAAGGGAAGAGCCTTTCGCTCGGTCGCCATGCTGGGGAAAAGGGCGAATTTGATGATCTCATATCAGCGCTTAGGACGGGGGATGTTTTCGGGGAGGATATGGCCAAGTTTAAAAGGTAAATGAAAAGTAATGAGAATTCAGTTATTTAATAAAACTAACATATAAAGTAAATTTTCTGGTTCATATAATTTGTGAACATTTTGGAATTTGTTGAAAGTATCTTAGATTATGAATAATTGGTCGTTATTACCGTGCATTTTGGTATTTTTTGGTGCGCTTTTTGCGCATTTCAACAAGATGTAAACTACCAGCATATGTACAAAACAAAGGAGGTGATTCAACGACTTATTTCAAGCAAAAAGTTCCTATTACCATGGGTCCGCAAAAGAACCGTTTTCGAGGTACAGGGTGTTAAAAAATCTTTTTTTCTTACTTTTTTGCGATTTCTCAATCTCAAGTACCTACCGTTAAGGCTACAGGCTCCAGCTTTTGCATAGGTTCTTACAATACTAATAGAATATCTACTTTTAGGGCTGCAAACCAATATTCTGGGCAAACCAAAATCTGCACAGTGGTGCAGATTTTGGAGTTCTTTAAAAGTTTTACCCCCATAACTTTTACGCCACTCGAAAAATTGGCGTCTTGAAGGGAAATTCCAAAGCGTTAATGTTTTTTAGACAAATATGGTACTCTTGGTCAAAAGCTGTACGACGCACCGTTTTCGAGAAAAATAGCATTTTATTATTAAAAACATACAAAATTCAATATGAACAAAAAAGTTATTTTCAAAATTAAGTAAGTGAACAAACCATGAACAAATGCTGTTTTTCTCGAAAGTGGTGCCTCCTATTTATAGCTTTTGACCAAGAGCACCTTTTTTGTGTAAAAAAACATTGTCACTTCGGAATTTGCTGTCAAAGTGGCGATTTTTAGAGTGGCGTAAAAATTATAGAGGTAAAACTTTTAGGCAACCTCAAAATCTCCACCACTAACATATCCCAGAACATTGTCTTAGAGCCTTAGAAGTAGCTACTATTAATGTAAAAATCTGTACAAAAGCTGGGGCCTGTAGCCTTAACGGTTCTTGAGCAAAAAAAGTAAGAAGACGCATTTTTTCTGAACCTTTCGTACCTCGATGTATTTTATTTTTTATATGTTGATAGTTAACATCCTGTATATTGACATACTCGGAGCATGTTATTAGATCATGAAATGTTCCCGTGTGCAGTGTATTTTAACACTTTGCTAATTCTACAAGAATAACTGGAGGCAGATGTCAAATCACAATATTCGCGAAAATTTAAATTTTTCTTAGTCGTGAGGGACAGAAAAGAATTTCCTAAAAATTTCTGGAGCCCAATCATTTTTTGAGAGTAAATTTCTTAGCTCATAAGTTGACCTTTATCGCTTTTCATGAATCTTTTACTGTCTCTGAAAAACTAATAGGTAGCTGACCTTAAATTACAACACGAACATGCAACTTCAGCACAAGGATTGTAGGATGATTGATTTTATAATTTAAATAATAGAAAGTCTTAAATATCTTAAGATATGACTTAAGACACAGGTCCTAAAATAGACACGTAAGATAATATGGAAGCTGTGGGAACTGCCTTTTTTTAATTTAAAATATATTATGTGTTATTCATAGATAACTAATATTTTTCAGATCGAGAAAGAGTAAGATATCGAATGGCAGCTCACCTCCCAGAAGAAATTCAGTAAACAGAGAAGACAGCAGAGACAGAGTTGTTATAAGTACAGGACGAAAATAAGATAAAATGGATTTGACTAAAGAATTGTATGTTCATTGTAACATAATACGAACCTTGGTATGATAAACTAAGTAGATTGTGTAAGCAATTTTTGAGAATTTTACATTTCCTTGTCTTATGAAATTGCTTAGTATAAAAATATGGAAACAAATAGGTACTAAAAAGTAGATGTAAAAATTTTTATGTTAATTTTGTGTATATCTAAAGTAAAAAAAATATTCTAGTCTATTAAAAATATGATATGTTTATTTAAAAAGTACTTTGTTATAATAATTATTAATGAACTTGTGGTCATTTTTTAAACATTCATAAACTCACTTTACAGTTTATTACTAATTACCCACTTATTACTTACTTAATTGTACTCAGATTAACAATGTGAAGCTTCCATTAATAGAGGTGCAGATTAAATAATAATTAACTTGTAATTACTTTCTATAATGTCCCAAAAATACCCCAAGTTCAGTATGAAATAAATACAGCAGCTGCTTATAGTACTCAGTATCTTATTATCAATTACCATGATACTATTTCGCTTTCCTATTTTTTTTATAATAATAATTATTACTGACGTCAGGATTAATCAAAATGTAACAGGGACAATTTTAATTTGGCAGCGAATTTAATGAATATTCGAGTTTTTTTTTATTTTTATCTGGACACAGTTGCATACTTTGCAATCTCATGGAATATGACTTGATTTTCATATTATGTATTTTGTATTTTTATACGTTTTACATTGGTGTAAAAATTTGATACGGTTCGATATTGAATTTGTATGTTTGTACGTAGCTGTAGATTTAGTAAATGTTAATATATTATAGATTGATATCAGCACGAGTAACAAAAAACAAAAAATTCAATTATATATTGCATTGAAGTGAATGGACTTTTTAATGTGGAAATATATAACTGTTTAAATATTACAAATTGTACATTTTTATTACCACCCCACAAACTTTTGTACCCTAAAATAATTATTATTGCAAGTATTTTTTGCCTTTACTGCAAATAAATAATTATGTATCCCATTCAAACATCCTTGAAAATAAATAGGTAGGTACTCCTGTCCTGTCCTGTCCCATAAGTTTATAAATTTCTGTGTAAAGGGGCTTTCTCTAAAATTAAGAAAAACCTACTACTATACTATTACTGTATAGTAGTAGGGATCAAAGAATACCTAAAAATCGTAAGTGTTAGTGTCGGCAATACAGACACCCTACATAGGTATCTAATAAACAGACAAAAATTTGGTGGAATGATTTAGTTATGGAGAAACCTACCAACAATTTTGGACTCCAGATTAGGCAGAAGGAAATGGGGAAATGGTAGGTTCCTCGAAACTCAAGCTGGGATAAGTTGCTACAAAATTTGAAATTAGAAAAATCACATTCTTGATGAAAATATTCTACCTCTGCACAAACAGGTTCACGTCGAACAAAAATGTTTCAACCAGCAGGAACTATTTATTATATTGAGATTGAAGTTGCTGTAAGCTGGCGATTCTATAGGCCTGGAATGGCTTCAGAAACTCAAGTTGGTAACTTCATCATGTTTCCATTTTTAGTGGGATAAGCTGCTACAAAAGTTCTTGTAGAGTTCTTTTTCCAAGAGTTCATTTAGCACAGATCAATAATTATTTTGAGAATTGTATAATAACTACCAATCCAAAATATTTCCTAAAAAAGGGTGGCTCCAAGATTACGCATAATCTCAAATTAATAGTGCAACAGTTCCCGGTACAGTCGTTGTATTATACTTACATCATGGATACATCGGCTTTATCCAAAACATGTACAAAATCATCACTATAATCAAGTTAATTATTGTGAGTCCTGGAGCAGGTAAAGGCGAGACGTTTGGAAATTGGAGTGAGGGGGAACCACGGATGTGGTGTACCAAGACTCCACACTTTTTTTTATAAAGGAGGGTAAATCCATTATGGATACCCATGCGTTATTGGGAATTATGTCCCACCCACTAAAACCCCCTCCTTTCGAGGGCCGTCTGATTCTTAGTCACCGGAAGCCTCACATGGGCTTATTGTGCACCCGCTTTACTTCATGACACCCATTCCATCAGTCTGAACTAACTTCTACAGCCCCATCACTGAATGAGTGTCAATTCTTCCATTTTTGGTTGTCCGTATATTTCCTGTCTTCTGCAGTCCAGAGCCTCGCATTCACACAGTACATGTTTGGCTGTCTCCCGGGCCCTATTGCATTCTCGGCAGCTTAGGTCTCCATTGAACAGTCCTATTTTATTTAAGTGTTCTTTTAGGGCAATATGTCCCGTCAGTAATCCCACTGTAATGCGTAACTGATTCCTGCTAAGTGATAGTAGTTCTTCAGTTGTCTTTTTTATGGGTCCCTTGATAAAGGCTTTCCTACGTTTGTGTTTGGTCCTTTTATCCCAATGTTTTTGTGTTTTTCTTTGACCTGACGTGATTAAGTCCTGACTTTTATTAACCTGACTCCGTGCTGTACTTTTTGGTACTCCCAGGGCAGGTTCTGGGAGTCGAGGATCCTCTTCTTGCTAGCTCGTCGGCTTTTTCATTGCTTGTGATTCCTCCATGTCCTGGCACCCACATCAATGTTACCTTGTTGCGTTCTGCCAGGCTTTCGAGATTTTCACGGCATTCCCACAGTAGTCTAGACGTTATCTTGGGGCTTTCTATAGCCCTTAGGACCGCCTGACTATCCGTTAGTATATTATTGATCCGTCTATGACTCCACACTTATGCCCGTATTCACAAACGATAATTTCCTAAATAATTACGTAATTAATTAAATGAGTGAGATGGAGATATGCAGTTTTTTTGAAATAGAGTGAGATGGGTATAATTGATTACGTAATTATTTAGGAAATTATCGTTTGTGAATACGGGCATTAGTCAATTGCTTTTTAACGCCGTTAAGGATTACCTCACAAAATACTGTCAAAAGTCACTGCCTTGATGCCGATGATTTGGTTCTGATCTCGGAATGTGCAGAAGAGCTTCGACAGAATTGCAACACTTGGATAAATGCACTTGAGCAAAATGGCCCTTAAAATCAGTAGAAACAATACAGAACACCATGTCGTGCGTTTTCGTTGACATCACGCTAAAGCTGACAATGATAGAAAACACCCATCACTGCCAGCGAAGATGATTTTATTTCAAATATCTAGGCTCAAATATTACCAATGATGGGAAAATGTATGATGATGTAATTCATAGAACTACAAGTGGCGATGAATGAAGTAGAGACGACTCACAGTAGCGTTATTTCGTTATGTGTGGCAGAAAAATGCCTTACAAAAGCATCTTTTGTACGGATCAGAGTAGTGGGTGACAACCAAATTACACAGAACAGAAATATGCATGTTACGCTGGTCAACCGGTGTGTCACACTACTCGACAAAATCCGTAATGAGTACATAAGAGGAAGTTTTAAAGTTGTCCTGATAGTGGACAAGGTGGAAGAGAAACGCTTTGGGTGGTTCAGCCACATCCACAAACTTCCAAACGACCAAATACCTATACTTACACAACCCGCCACCTGGTTTACGATGGTCCAGGAAGACCTGAAAGAAGCCCACATACTTCTCGATGTTGCCCAAAACCGTGCTGAATGGAGGGTGCGGAGAAAAATGGCTGATTCCAAGTAGATCATATAATCTCTAGAACAAAAAAGAAGAGTTTCCGGTTAACAGTTCCCGGGAGAGTTCTTGATACAAATTTAACACAGTTCCGCAAAAATAAATCAAAAATTTCAAAAACAGTTTTCATGTAAATATAGCGTGACAGTAGCGCCGAGGCAGACGTTTCATTATATCAACATGTAACAAAACACATGTCTCGATTAAAAGTTATCGTACAAACTTCTTAATAAGAGTGCAAAACCGTATGTCAAACTATTGCATAAAATTTTGGACAAAGCTGAGTACGGATAGTTGGTAGTTGTACAAATTTTATATAAAGTAAAATAGGTATTTTGCGTTCTGTATGATTAAAAAACGATAAAAGATCTGGGAGAGACAGTATTTTAGGTAATAATTGATTTTTACCAAAAGAGGGGTTAATTTTGGACCACGTCCTTGATTAATAGGGCAACCGTTCTCATCAGATGCTTAATACGTTTTAAAGTTCTTGACAGTAATCATGTCATCAAGTTCTGCAAAAATTGAGTCACAATCCGGAGAAACGTCAAAATCGACTGCACTTTTCACTTATTGTGAGGGGGTAGCATATTCTTAGTCCACTAACATTTCAGACGGCACTAAACATGGAATTCAAAATTCAAAGAGTCCACGATTCTAGTGAGCTGCTCAGCGTTTACCTATAGCGGCTTCAATAAGGGTGGGAAAAAGCAAAAACAAAAATCATCAACACCCTTTTCTACTTCACTTGTATTGTAGAATACAGTCCTTTCAGGGAAGAGCACCGTTGCAGGTACAATTTAGGACGTGGGGTAATTTTTGCATCCCTAATCGGCACTAAACGACTTTACAGGGGTACGAACTTGGCACGAGCTGAAGAAAAATATCTTTGGATCTTTGTTAATATTGAGATTGAAGCTTAAAAATGTTCATAATTCGTTTTTCTAAAGACCTCCGACTGGATATATTTATATAAAGACATGTATATACCTATTAATTTAAAAATTTATCTAAAACACATATCTTAGACCATCTTACAGGTCCTATATGGCCTGATTTCCAACTATGTGCGAAAGCTCCAAAGTTCCAAAAGACCAGCATTGAAATGACCTAGACCTTCTGAAGAGCATAGTTGTTGTCAAATACCGAATTTAAGTATCTATCAGTAGCTGGAAAGAATCGGGTCAAAGATTTTCTACTACATTGCAGATTTTGCACTGCGGCAGCGGCCTGAGGAAACCTGGAAGAAACATTTTAACATACGTACGCTACTGCTAATAATGACGTTTACGCTAAACATGGGTTGCATATCTACTTACCAACTCTTCATTTTTATATCCCGTGGTTGCGATGGAAGGTACCTCGGATATGGTACCAATACCATCATCAAGCATAGAGGTTTACATTTAGATTACTTTGATAAATTATAGACAGCTGAGAGAGCTAGTCTTGACAGACAGGGGCGGGCAGAGACCACCTGCGGATTCCAAGAACTAGTAAACGCGAGCTAAGTAAATTTTTGATTATTTTGTTTAGTTAGCATTTACTCTGCAGATAATTATACGCCCGTGAAGAGTATGCTCCGGCAGGTATAAATCCCGACAGGCTATTCCACCCGATCGTCCTATTTATGCCCTTGACGTTCCGTTATCGCTATCGTTAACGCCGTTATCGTTATGTTTAAATATAAAACTTTATGAAGGATCCTTATTGTTTTCAAAATCCCTATGCCCTTAAAAAAGAACAACCCCCAACTCAAGAATCGGAAAAGTAATTTCTACAAAATTAAGAACCCATTGTCCCAAATCCAGATGTCTCAGAACCTTGCAGGCAACGACTGGTAGCGGGAGTGATTTTATTTTGGGCAGCTTTTAGGCGAGACTTAGATGTATTAAATAAGTAGGTACTTAGGTAATTGAAGATTTTACAGTATCAATAAAGAAATTCTCTATTTTGGGCTTTTACTCTCATCATATTTTATAAGTATTTTTGGTTAAAATAGCCCATTCAGAAGATGAGGGTATATCATATTCAAAGAAGTGCATTATTCATGTCAGTGATGTCACTAAAAATGAGAAGAATTACCGCGAACAAAAGATTGGCTCGAACTAGTTGCATGGGATCTTGGTAGAGTCAACAATTTTTATTTTTATTATTCATAAGTGCATAACATTTACCTTTTGCATACCAGTTCTTCAAATCCATGTTTTGGCTTAGCAAACTTAACTGAAGCTGAAGGTATCATTGTTAAACCATCTCACAAAATTTACCTCCACGTCCACGCTTTTAAAATAAAGTTTTATTGTCTTATTTCTTGCAATTTAGTCAAAGATGGTGGTGCCAGTAACATTTTAAATAGCCACAAATTTCGTTGAATAATTTTAAATCAGTAATTTTAGATTTATTCGGTTTATTTTTACATAATTGAAGTGTTAATATTCTGCATACTGCATAATAAACATGTTGTTTTACTCAGACAAAATCTCTGTATGATTCATCATTCACCTCAAAGTTCACTCGTAACAGGAAACATTTATTAACAAACGAGCGACGGAAAGACGTCCGTAGAACCGTGCTATATGTATTGTGATTATGGACATGGGTATGGGTATGTAATGTAATGGTCAAGTTCTCCACCATTGCGTCCTGCATAATCAGGGTCGGTCTTAGCCATGCAATAATGCTAATCTGAAAATTCGACGAAGTCGAATAGAAGAATCAACTTCTCAAAGAAAAAATCTCTTAATATCAATTATCATAATATCATTTTATTTATTACAAAAGAATTAGTTTTATAATTCACATACGTACTTTGAACTTGCTGAGGCTAGTTTGCATATACGAAATTTCGATGGTCCTAAAGAGAACGATACAGTCGCTCTAAAAGTGAAAGCATACATTCACTTTCAAAGGTGAAAGGTACTTTCAATTACATTTTTGAAACCATTTTTTCATGTGTAAGTACTTTTAACAATAATGCCGCTAATAGTGGCAGATCCTTTTTGTGGATAAGAAAAGAAAATTTCAAAGGCAATGTAAAAAAGCGAAATCTCAGAGAGCTAATCTCTGGAAAAATCTCCCAGGGTTAAGACAAGGTCTCTTCCGAGAAGTAGTTCCGACGCGTAGAAGTTAGATTCGCGTCAAAGTTAGTCACGCGTTAGTTTGACAGTTCAAGTTAGTCGTGAAAGAGAGAACAGGTCGCGAGAAGCACGGAATTTTTTTTGACAGCTGTCAAATATGTCAATGCGGTCTATGGAATCAACAAAATGCCGAAATGAGTTTTGTTGAAAAGAGAAACGATTTTTTGAAATGCTCTTGATTTTGACATTTAAAAAGTGACAGTTTAAATTTTAATTTCGCAATTTTCTCAAATAAGAGTCGTAACCTGAAGTCTCTTCTTCACGTCAAAATTAAAAAATGGCTGCAATTTTGATTTCAATAATTCTTATTTCCTTTGTTCGAAACACCCATTTCCCCCTTTATTACCATATAGTTTGGTGTTTGGACACCATTTTCTTCGAAACTATGCAGGAAAACGAAAAAAAACTTCTCAGTTCGAAATTTGCAATTACTCCAGGAGGCCCGTGTGCGAATTTCAGCCGTTTTTATTTTTTTAATTTTTTGACCAAAATCGAAAGGGCGCTTACTTTTTTTTTTTGCCCAAATTGTTTTGCCGTTTTCTCCGAAACGATGCTCATTTTTATGGAACAATTGTTTTCGGTGGACAGAGTTTGTCGATTGAAAGCGTCACGTAAAATTGCGATCGCGAAAATTTTCAAAATAGCCGCTACAGACGCTTTTGAAAATTTGCGAAATTTTTTTTTGAAAATCGACTTTGACGGCTACAGCTGACAGACGGTTGCCTCGATTGCGACGAAACTTTGCATTCTGAAAGAGAATTTTCTTATCTACACGCCGATACCTATGCGATGTTCCTCCGACCTCAGCAGCCAAAGTTACGGTAAAAAATGTGCGAGCGGTACAATTTCCCGTTCAAAATTTCGACGATTTCCGAGTAACATCAATGAAAATTATCAGATTTTTCATCACCCTGTATTAAAATTTAAACCACATAGTAGGATACTATGTGAAAAGTTAAGATAGGGACATGTAAACCGTTTTTAGATATCTTGAGCCGTTCTAGTTCTACGCTGCTTTGAAGTTGAAAATTTTCGATCTTCACTTGTTTATAACTCATAAACCTCTCAATCTAAATTCCAATGGTGAAAACCACCTGTATTAGATTTCTTCAGACATTTAAAAAATATAAAGTTTTACAGGGTGTTCTATTTAAAAACCCGAAGTTGATGTAACTTCCGGTTAAACAGGAAGTTGTGTTGATCGAGCGTTTATCTCAACATATAGATGATGATAAACGGCGCCACTTTGTATAACAAAGTTTTGTCATAATATCTTCAAAATTAACGGAGTTATGGATTGGGGCGTTTTTTATAATTCACCCTGTAGTTTATGTGGGTTCATGATCATCAACAAGCCAAAATGGATCTCGGCCTCCAAAAATAAACGTGATATTAATTTGATGATTATTAACGGGAAACACTTTCGTATTAATTGACCGAGTTAATCAGATCTTTGTTGTAGATAAACATATTTTTAGGTAGTTGCGTTGAAAAGTAGCAACGGCGTAGTGAATTTTAAAACGTAGTTCTTGCGGCAACGACAAGATATCAAGTTTAATTGACGATCATGTGAATCGGCCTTACATCAACTGGTGATGAGGATCGAAAAATCACTGAATGACAAGGAAATTGGAATTGGTCTTGGGGCGTTTCTTGATATTGAAGGGGCATTTGATAATACCTCATTCGAATGCGTGATCTCGGCCGTCAGAAGGCATGGAGCGCACGACACCATTACTAGGTGGCTGAAAGCTATGCTGGAAGACAGGGCAGTTAACGCGTGCATGTTTAGCGAAAAGTGGAGGATTGCTACTCAATAAACTAGACAGCCAAGGTTATTATACTCAGGGTTATGCGGGCGACATAGTCATACTAATCCTGGTAAAACATGACAAAATCGTATCAGAACTCATACAGAGGAGCTCTGAATTCTGTGGAGGAATGGTGCCGTAAGATACGGCTAATAGCAAATCCAACGAAAACGGCACTGGTACCAAAAGACGAAATATGGAGTTAAATCTACCATATTTTTTCAACGAACAACTGCAGGTGAGCAACCGGGTCAAATATCTAGGAATTAACCTGGATACGAAACTGACATGGAACTCACACCTGCAGAAGACGATAGATAAAAGCAAAAGGGCCTTGATGTCATGCAAAAGTTCCCTTGCAAAAACATGGGGCCTAAAACCACATATGGTTCACTGGCTATACACAGCCGTAATCAGACCCAACAGCAGCCCTAGAAGCTATACTAAACCTACCTCCTCTTGATATATACATATCAAAAGCGAGGCGAGGAACTGGGGTAAACCTGGACCACTAGGTCACTCCAGAATAGCTCATTCCATCAATGATCCATTACTTGTGATGCACTTTGATGGGATGAGCCCTAAAATCACATTTGAGAAAAGCTTCAAAATCCTAATCGACTGGGAAGAATGGAAACAAATGGAAGAGCTATGTCTGAAAAGTGGACTGATCTGGTACACAGACGGTTCCAAAATAGACGTAGGAGCAGGAGCCGGCTTGTATGGAGTGTCCCCCAGATACAGCATGTCTGTATCATTGGGGAATCACACCACAATCATGCAAGCTGAAATACATGCAATACAGCAATGTGTCGGAGAATGTGTATGAGAAGGAACTATAAGAAGAGGGAAATCTACATACTCTCCGACAGCTAGGCCAGCCTGAAAGCTTTTGCATGCTACAAAACCAAATAAAAACTGGTATGGGAAACGATCTCAACGATCTGGCAAAACAAAACAAGGTAACACTTGTTTGGGTACCGGGTCACCGAGGAGTAGTTGGTAATGAAACGGCGGATGAACTAACTGGCCAAAGAGGGCCAAAGAGCCGCCTTCACAGGACCAGAATCAATGTTTGGAACTACCAGTAACATAGTAGGTACGTGGCGCGATATCTATTTGGACAAGTAACGAACACAAAGCATATTGGAATCACATACCAGACAACAAACATAGCAAGTTAATGTTAAAAGAACCATCTCAAAAACTTGCCAATGAAGTACTGAATTTGAACACAATGCAAGTTAAAACAGTGGTGGGACTTCTTACAGAGGACACTGCCTCCTGAGACAATACCTGAAGAAGCTGGGTATCTTCAATGGAGAACCAGCATTCAGACTATGCAATGGGGAAGACGAAACAGCTTTCCATGTAATCTTTCGAGTGCCCATCACTCAATCGAACCCGAGACACAATCATGGGGAACAATACCAATGACATTATGTCGGGGAAAGCCTTGGCAAGCTAACTTCTGAACCTTGTGAAGGTAACAGAGCTATTTGAATAGCCAAGAACCAATAGCTATGGAAAGATACAATAAGCCTAAATGGCTGCAGCATCAGGGACCTAAAAAACGATTTCCGTATCTAGCAACAAACAACAACAACAACAACATTAATTGACGAAGAAAAACGCAGGTGATTCGCAACTTCTTTAAAAAGACATTAGATTAGACACACGCGTAGGTATAGATATTAGGATAATAAATTTAGGTAAGATAACTAGGAAACAAGTGGACGTTACTCCATTATTCCGGGAGTCCGAACCACGACGCTACCACGTGAAGCTATTCTCTTCCTAACACACCTGTCCGTCCGCCGGAATCTGCCTTTCCAACTTCGTGTTCTAGACATCCAGCGAATCGGCGGAGGCTTATGTTATCTTCCTTGGATTACGCACTTCTTCCACGTTGTCATAGAACATGCGCTCTAAAATTGTCCTTTGCACGTAAAATAAGATTTGTGAATGTATATTCTGTGTTATATTTATAGAAGTAATTTAATTTATACAGGGTGTTAAGAAAATGACGGATAAACTCTTCAGTACATTGTAGGGAACACTCAGTAGAGTACGGGAAAAATAATTAAAAAATTCTGGTCTTCAATTTGCTGAGATAAAAAATGCCAAAGTTAACATTTTACTATCTTTGTTTTTCGGTATTTGCAAAAACTAGATGATTTTACAGATATAAAAAAGGTACTTTAATCGTTATCAATTAAAAAAAATTGCTTAAGATGTATTACTGGCTTGGAAAATGTAATAAGATTTTTTTTTCTTTTCTAAGATGCTGAAAAAAAAAAAAATTGGCAACAACGGTTTTGATACCTTGACTACCTACATTGTTAGAAATTACACAAAATTACACAAAATTACCAAACCAAATGTTAGCGTGTTGAACGTTGCCAAATTTATTGTTCAATATTTTGCTTATATCTTTTAAAATGTAGCTCTGGATTTTTTTAAATTATTTTTTTCGTACTTTACTGAGTGTCCCCTACAATGTACTGAAGAGTTTATCCGTCATTTTATTAACACCCTGTACTCCGTTTTTTTTTTTTTTTTTTTGTTATCTCGTTTATGTAATTCAATTCTTGTCTCTGTTGATAGAAATCTAAACCGTTCTAGTTAGTGAAGCGAGTAATCCAAAGTATCAGTCTATAACTAAAATACTCTGATGAGTCACTAATTCTATAAAAAACTCCTTAATTACCCATCAAATATCTCAAGATACATCAGGTAGGCATTTAATGTGTTAATTCGGGTACTGTTTACCTACTCACTCACAGTGCAAACTTCGTTAAAGTAGGCATTTCCTTACATTCATCAACGCCATTCAAGAGTTATAAAGTCTTGGAACTCTAACCACAGGAATTCGTCACATTAGAGGACTATAATAAAGGTGTAACAGCTTGAAAGTATCCTATTATAGCAGATCCGGCTTTATGATTTTTACAAATAATCTTTTTTAATTATCCATCATCTAAATTATACATCATCCAAGTCACCATCAATTTTAAATGTTTCGTTTTTCAAAAAGGTGCCTATCTTATAGAGAAACTATTAGGATAATTAATTAGAAGGCTAATTATTGCTGCTTTGCGAGTTCCTTCTTAATTTTTTTTTTCAAAATACTATTAAGAAAATTAATTCACCATTCGTTTTAATAAATTTGCAGTAGACGTTGTGCAGATGGTTATTGTACCTATGTGAAATTATAATTTTAAAAAGATAACTTACATGGATAAAAAATCATAATTAATACAGGATGCTAGTACATATATAGAGAGATTACTGCTGCTGCATTATAGTAAACTTTACAAATGAAAGAATTCCTTATTGGTTTATACCAGCTAGTTAGTATTCCCACCGTGGAGTCTATAGAGTTATTTAAAAAAGTAAATGCCTATAAAGTAATTACAATAATTATTTAATATCATCTGTCGAACATTCGAAAAGTCCTTCCCAAGGATAACAACTACTTCGATTCTCGGTAATTTAAAATATTTCTCATTACTGACCACTGTGCAGAGTGCAGGTAAGAGTAGACGACACTGCCTCCGTGGAATTTAGCAAAATAATATCAATAATAATACATTATTAACTCATATTATGCGGGTTAAGATTACGCAATCGACTGTTGCTTGCTTGGATGAATGATTTTCTAAATGCTATTTCAGGCACGATTTTGACATTATTTGGTCCGGGTGTGGAACGATCTAGACCCAAACAAACCTCGCCGTACGATCAAAATTATAGAAATATATGTTTTTAAGGCCACTCTTTTCAAACATCTGATTTTTGTTCTACGCAAGTGTGGCCAAGTGACCAAAAAATTAGGAAATATTGCAAATATGACCCCAATATGCATTTTTAATTGTTGAAAAGTTTGCAGCATCCGGTTATCTCTAATAGTTTTGACGCAAAACAGAAATTTACATTTTCCTTTCCTCTCTCATTTTCCACCCCTATTGATTCCATATGCAAATTCGATATCTACCAATGTTGATGCCACCATTTCGTCACAAATCGAGAGTTATAAAAAAGCCACTTACTCGTTATTAGGTAAGCTATTTGAATGATGAAGAAAAAAAAAGTTTAATTTAAACACAAAAACTCCCCGCTAAAATTACCAATTTGACCAAAGTCATCACGGCTATTTTGATATTTTTAACACTGCAAATCTGAACAACTCGATGGAGCTGCATTTGTACCACTGTCTCAAGTTGCTCAACCAAGAAATGGTCTTTTTCCAATGCTTCTCTTCCCTTGTATCTTGTCCTGAATGATTTATTTGTAAAAAAGCGTACTTTTCTCCTCCCATCACGTGGCACAGATATTGTAGCTTTTCTATTCTTATTGCGTTCAATATTTATTTCTCCTTTCCGATTCTCTTAAGTACATTTCTACCTATACACCAAATAATAAGATCAATTTAAATATTATTTTTCGTTTTGGAACGACATGGGAATATTGTTAAGTTCCCGTTCGCGATGTTCATCAACCATTTTTCCTTGTATGGCATGAGCAATAAGAAACAGTTTCAGTTTCCATATCTCCTTCCTACAATAATAAAAAACAACTTTTATTCTTAAAAACACTATTTCTAATAATAAAGTTCACAATAAAAACACCTTCCTAATATTTTATAACGTTTTAATCTATTCAGTTATCTGCATTTTCCAATAAAAGTGATTTATTTGATGACAATAGATATTCGACATGTTTATGATTTCATTTCTGCAAGTTATCGTCTATTGTTCAGAGACCTCCCACATCCTTAAAAGGAACAATGAAAATGAAACCACGGAAATATAACGGCATGAAAAGTCCTATAATGGGTAACTAATAGATCCGTCGAATATTTTTCTCGTGAATAATGCATGAGCAGCGCCAGTGTGATTGGCAAATTGAGTTACCATGTGACTTTCCTTATATATCTAACGTGTAAACTTTGTAAAACCGCTTTTCAGGCATCATGGGAAGTTGGGAGATCTAATAAAATAAAATAAATTAATGTGAATAAGTGCGCAGAGGCAGAGAGTTGTATTTTAGTAACTTTCAACATTCAATTTAAAAATTAACCTAGCGCTGCGTTGATTGGAAAACGGTACATGATATTTTGCAAAAGAACGAAATGAACATTTCCACTTTCTATAATATTTGAAATAAACTGTTGGGAAATTCAAACCAAAATAACAAAATTCAACAATGATGAATTTATTTTTCAGCTTCCAAATTAATCCAAGAATAAAATTAAACAAACCTGATGAACAATTAAGTCAAACTAATTGTTACCTGTTACATTTTTTTTATTTTAATTAAAAATCAACTAAAGTTGTTTAGGGTAAAAGTAAAAGAATGCAGTTAAAAAAAAGTAAGAACTCTAACAAAAATGTATTTCAAAACTCTGAGCGTTTTGTTCCAAAATGCATAGGTGAACAAATATTTGCAAAAAAAAATCATTTTTACATGTTATTTCCATATCCGGTTTTCCAATCAATACATATTTTACTTAGAGGAAAAATTGGACCAAGTATTAGATATTTTTTGAACAAACGCAAATGTCTTGTCTATCGTCAAAGTCGTCTTGATGGACCTCTAGACGCGTTAAAAATTTAAGGCTTAAGAAAAATGAAAAGAAAAAGGAAAAAGGAATTAGGAGGGAACAAATAAGAACAAAAAATAAGATAAAAATAATACAATAAAAACAGAAAAGAAGAAAAAGAAGAAAAAGAAAGGGGAATACACAAGAGTAAAAAAAAGGAATAAAAAGAAAAAAGGCGGAAAAGGGAAAATAAATGGATAATAATACGTATAATACATTTCACTTCTGCATGTATAGTCCTTCAAAAATTGTTGTAGTTTTCTTTGTAAGTGAACTTGTTTTTAGCTATCCAGCAAGTGGTTCAAATATTTCGTAAATTTTTTTTTGTCTATCCATTCATCGCTATAGAGTGAGCGGTTCAATGCCAAAATACCGCATACAATACAATATATATTATTATGTATGTATACAACTAACAAAAATCTAAATTCCAAAATCTGTGGGGAAGAAATTGGTGAAGCACGACTAGAAAATTAGTTTTTGCGAAAAATCTCTAAAAGAGTAGAGAATTTCTGAATGTTGTTTGCGCTATATGGAGGAACATCTATTAAAATCTAAAAAAACCATACCCCCGACGATTCGTCCAATATCTCTGATAGTTTTAGCGCAAAGCATGAGTTTTCCATTCCCTTGTCGTTTCGTAATTTCCAGGCCTATACTTGACAGAACAGAACGCATACATATGTATATTCGATCTCTAGTACCAAAAATGTCGCCATTTCATCAAAAGGGAAGATATTATAAAGTGTCACTTATTCATTTTTCACCCCCAGCTACATATATGATAATGAAGAATTTTTTTTTAATTTCACCCCCATCCCCAAAAAATGCTACCCTAAAATGGTAATTTCTCTTGATTCTAACCTTTTTTTCTTTTGGGCTTTAACCCTTATTGAGCTTTCAAAGCGGTGATTTTGGTAATATTTTCAAGAAATGTGAAATTCAACTTATTTAAAAATTGGCAATTTTTTGACCTTTATTTCTAGCAAAACTATTATACTGAAAGACGGTTTTTCTAGACTGCTGCCATTTTTTTTTGTGTCTGAATGCCGCAAACCGTAACCAGAAAACCACAACGGTTTTTGATGGATGATTTTATGATGATTCTACATAGTAGGGGTTGAAAACATAATTTTACAACGGTTTTTAGAATATTTCATAAGAATTTATTTTTAGCCTATATTTTTCTATTCTGGGTCCATATTTTCTCATTTCTGGGTCACTTGGCCCAAATGGGCGAAGAACAAAAACCCAGGAAGAGCGCACTCGAAACACATACTCCCATTATTCGGATCTTTGGCTCAGTTATATTTAGAGATTTTCTATGTGTGTAGATAATAAAGGCCCGAAAGTCTATAAATCTCACAACTCTTAGGCATCCTGTATTTTTCGAAAAAGATACAAAATATTAAGTACTTACTTTTAAATCTTTTAAATTAGGTTATCTTAGTCAACCCGAGCCCTTTAGTAGGTAGGTATATTAGTAAATAATAATTTTCTATGGGGTATAGTTTTGGGGGATAATGACGGTAAGTTTCACCCTAACTCTTTTAGGGGTTGGAATTGTGGAAGTTTAATATAAAATTTCTATTCTTAGTACGAAATAATACATAGAAAACACTCTCCTATTTATTTTCGAGTACACTTGTCCTTTTCGAGATATTTGGCTTCAAAGTTTCAGTTTTCAGCTGCAATCAGGAATTTGGAAAAATCCTTATTGCAATTAAAAACTAAAATTTTAAAGCAAAATATCTCAAAAACGGCAAATCTAATCGAAAATAAATGGGCAAGTCTTTTCTTTGTATTTTCGTACCTGAAAAAGGCTGTTCCCTGCAAAAGGTCAAGTATTTTTGATTCTTGAATGTGTTATTTGAACCATTGCTATACCCGAGTCAGCCAAGAGATATACTCGTAGCTATAAAAGTGTGAAGAAAGTTTAAGATCCAGGTAGTCATACCTTGTGGTCAGATAATTCCTTACTTATTGGTTATTTACCTGGTTCCGGTAAACATACAAGAAAGGGAAATCTTGTGTAAAAGGTCTGCCTATCTGCATCATAAACTTTCTGCGCACTTTTATTACTATATCTTTTCGTCGACTCAGGTATAGTAGTAAAATACCAATTTTGCACCAACGAAAGTCTTGTAAGTTTTTCGCAATGCACAAAAAAAGATTTTTTTGTGTAAAATTTTCAATTTTTTTACCATTTTTACCATAAAAAAACTGTAGAAGAAATTTCAAAGAAAATACTGTTTTTCAATTATTTAAAAAAAAATCATATTTATATGATAAATATTAAATAATATCTCAGCGAGAGGTAGCCTGCAGCCTGCGCCCAATTGTGGGTATGGCACTTTAAGAAGAATCTCTCAGGAAATATGGGTATATACTGGTTCAACGAAGAATAACACCAAAATTTATTGCGGAGAAATTTTATTTTTCTGTCATATAAGTATACAAAAATACCTGTAGGTCAATCGGTTTTTGAAATTGGAATAAAACTGAAACTCCGAAAAATGAGCTTTGAAAAAACTCAGTTTACCTACCTAAATTTTTAAATTTTTCAAAATGTCATCGAGGATTCTCATGACATTTACAAATAGAAAGGATGCTTTTTACTTTAAATATCAAAAAGATAGTTTTTTAATTAGACTTTAATTTAATAAAAAAAAACATATTGGGCCTTAAATGGGACAAAATCGAAAAATTTGCTCGAAAATTTCGGTGTTTTGCGCATTGCTCAAAACGCACCAGGCTTTCGTTGGTACAAAATTAGCATTTTACTAGTAGAAATGGCCCTAATAAACTATCAAAAAACTTAGAAATACATGATCTTTTGCAAGGAATCATGAATAAATAGACTGGGCTATAATGTATACTACAGGGATAAAGGCTTGATATGATAAGCAGACTTGAAAAAATTTAAACTAATATTTTTCACTCGTTCATTTTGCTCGCAAAAATCATCTTCAGAGTGCCAAATATAGGGAGATGTACGCCAAGCCGCTTAGACCCTTTAAGAAAAAAAGTCATAATTATCCTCAAATTTTCTACCGCGCTATATACTTTCGACCTGATACGATTTATTTTGTATGTGTAGCTTTACTTTTGCAGAAATTTGTTAAAGATTTGATTTATTAAAGATCGATTAAAAAGAAAAAAATCCAGCTCCAGAAGTATGAGATCAATGTTTGCAGGGCAACAGAATTCGGGATAAGCCAACCTAATGTTCTAGGCACACCTTAAATGATGTTCTTTTAATTTAAACTTGTGATAGTGCACACGTTGTAGTATTTAAAAATGTACATTCTAATGAAAATTCAACTTCATCACAGAGAAAGAGAAGACTTTAATTTTAGTTAGGTAAGTACTCGATGTTCAGCAACTTTCATATATGATACAGTTGTACTGAAGTTCCTGGAAGTTAAAAGGATATGTTCGTAAGTATCTTTTGTTGAGAAAGACATCCGGCTCGAAGGACCAAACGTTCCGTCAATCTTAATAAGAGTTGTGAAGTGAAGTCAAAGACGAGTGGAGAAATGGATCTCAAGGTTAACTACAACGAAATAAATACTTTTGATCCTCCAGAGTCCTTATTCAGGTGAGCCTGAACACATATTATGTAAGTTTATCTTTTAAATAACTTGGTATTGTTAGGATATAAGCGAGAAAGAGGTACCTGTTTTTTTTTTCTCAATCTCAACCTTATATTTATTTCCGAGGCACCAGCATCACTTTAAAGTTGCATTAAAATTTAAGTACCTAGCCCAATCATAGACGCGATGTCATAACAACTGTCAAGTTTTTAAGCTCGTTAGTTAGTTCTAGTTTTTGCTTAGGAGGTTGGTACCTCTTAATAGTATTCTTCTAATCTACGTACGATAGGTATAAGTTTTTTCACCTTCCAGACTCCATGAAAGTGACCCAGTATGATCCGACGCCTAAACAGCAAGTACCATCCATCTCGGGTTGATTACATGTTCAAAATCTCCTACCTGGAACCCCTTTCGATTATTACAAGTCGAGACAGCTTTCGAGGCTGTGTTTAAGCGAAACCTTTCCAATAATTAATGTGTCAGTAAGTCTCTCATAACTACCTAGACGTGGAGTTATGACACCCAAATTAATGCTACCACGATACGCTGCCTGAAAGTTGGGAAGGGAGCGACTTTCAGCCACTTTCAGGCCGCGCCAACGTAGATGGAACCAAGAACCAACAGTTGACTATCGCACGCCGGTGGTGAATGAGCGAACGGTCTACGGTTAGATTGACGGTGGTTCTGTTACGTGATTTCAACGCACTGATTGTTTTGTGTAATTATTATTGTGAGTTCAGTTGACTTAGCCGAGTAGAAAGAAATATAATTGAAGTTTCCAAGCTTGCTATAATAACCATAACTGGTGAGTTTCCAACCAACCAAAAAATTATTTTTCTTTTCTTTATTAGGTACTTGGAAAAATGTTCTTGTTTTTGTTTTCTTCAAATATTTTAAGACTTTCTTAATATTTTTAATTTTTATTAAAGCTCTTTTTCTGCTTTATTATTTTGTCCATTTTGTCTCTCTTTTACTTACATTTTTTTAATTAATCTATCACGTTTAATACCTAAGTAATACCTCGGCTGTAAATTTGAATGTTAGTCGTTTTTATAATTTTTCTATTAGAAAGTTAAATTTTTGTCCATTTAATGAAGTTTTCTTAGGGTTTAGGTGTACTTATTCGCTGGAAATAATTAACCAAAATAATGAATTGCGTGTTTAAATTGAACTTTCTTCTTTTTTAATATTTTATTGCTCCCTTCATGTGCATTTATTTATTAAAATAGCAGAGACATAAATAATTATTGGACCGAACATTACATTTTCTATAAGTTAATTTATTATTCTCTATACTTGGTTGCTCTGTGCTTATTACCTACATAGATAATTTTTTTAATCATTATCAAAACAAGGTGTCATTTCTTGTAAAGAACACCCTATCTTGTTGTACTCACTCATTATTAACGCATCATTACACCTCCGAAATGAAAACATAAAGACGAGGCTCGTCATAAGAGACATATATTTTTTGCTTTTATCGTCACGCAAAAGCTTCATTATCAAGGTATATGTACTTACACTTGGGAGTTCGACAGGTTTAATATTGCATAAATATACAACAACACCACCTGTTGCAACAATGTTGCGTTTCGGCGGAACGCTTAAGATACCTTATAACCCACTAAAGTATGGATTGGAGTTTCGTGTCTTCCATTCACCTGTTTAATTATTATTAAAAGCGCCGGAAACGGAAACCTATTGTCTGAAATACGTTAAAGACATTTTAAAGAAAGCGGTAAGGCAATTTGTTTATGGACTGCTGATTAAACTGTTAGTACTTAGAACGTGGAGTTGATAAAATCAGCAACTACTTTAAGCATATTTTATAGACTCATTTTCTTTTATCGTTTCAATTAACCAGCGATTGGGTGTTAGGTACGCAAAAAAATATCAACTTATTGAGTGTTGAAGAAACCAAAGAGGACACCTCGAGTCTAAAATAAATTACCCAGATCATGAGGTAACCATCGATCTTGACTCGTATTATACCTGGTAGACTTGTCAAATTCTTCTATCCACTTACTGGGGGTTCACGTTATACCTACGTGGTTTAGACGAAAATTATACTCGCAGCACTTTAACTTTAGTCTGAAATGTCTATTAAATTTTTTTTTTTTTCTTTAAGCTGCCTCAACTAACACTAAAGTAACAGCAACTGAGATGGGAATTTAAACTTGGCAATAAACACGTAACCACCACTTAATCTATGACTTTTTAGTAAAAATTACTTTATTTTTACGCTTAAGGTCTCGAAAACGAAATTTATACCTTCAATGGTAATCTACATAGTTATAATAACTTCTAGGTAGTTTTCAAGGTATTGGACACGTCGTAGTTACTAATAGAATAACCATAAAGCATTTGGAACTCAAAGATGTCCAAGAGGTGGCAAAATGTAGTAACAGCGACTAACTAATGTTACTAAAATGCATCGTCAAAGTTCCACTTACTTAAAAGTAGTTTTGAGAGTTATAAATTTTGCTAGCCTGTCACATTTTTTTTACTAAATATCTCATCAATAAATCAGAGTCACGCAAGAAATAAGAAAAGACCCAAAAATCGTGTACGGTTATTATTTTCCCGAAAGAGTGGAAAATTAGAGAAATCCATGAAGACCCAAAACTTAAAAAAAAAACACCAAAATCTCGATAAGATCGATAAGTTTATCCGGACTTCCTTTTGAGACTACAAAAGAGAAACTATCATGATCCAGGAAGTGTAAAAACTATGAGAGGACCCCAAAATACATCGATCGATAAGCATATATTTTTAATTTCCCGTAAGATGGAAAAACTGTAGAAATAATCACCAGAAACATGGAAAAAATCCCAAAATCGAAGAAACTTATCGGCTAGTTTTTCCGCAGGAGTGAAAAATTGGACAAATCCAGGCAGAGTAAAAATTATCAAAAGACCCTTAAATCCACCTAACGATAAGCATATTCATTGAACTTTCCCATAAGACTGAAAAACGAGAGAAAATAATCACCACAAACATGAAAAGACAAACCGAGGAATAGTAAAAATGATTTAAGAATACCAAAATCAATAGACATTTATTCGTTACACTTGCCTGCACGGTAGTTCTTGCGGAAAACACTCTGTTCTAACTTTCTCAGCTATAACTGACAATTTGACCAATCTGATGAAGAGGGTTCCATAGACTGACTCATATAATTTATAAATTAACTCGGGAAACCTTACCCCAGAAAATAACTCATAGAAGTCAAACAAATAACATGGAAAAACTCAAGGGAAACTACCACAGACTCCCACACCTTCTCAATTCAACAAATCAAGTCAGCTGTCGATACAGAAACCTCTGGAACATATTTGCTAGACAAAAACAGACAAAAACGAGCTCAAAGGAAAATAAATTTCAAAAACAAAATCAGAATCATAAAAACGATAATTATTCTGATCACCTTTAAAGGCAGTTGCGAGATTCTGGAGGACAAAAGTAATCCTAAGAACGCAAAATAAATAACATGGAAATACAACAGCAAAGAGATGCAGAATATTCGGGAGAGCTCCTATAGGCTTTCACGGCGGGCTTCTATGGAAATCGTAATTGATTCTGGGCTGCGGTAGACATCATCAGCAGTTACGTGTGCGCAAACGATGCTTCAAATACTCGCTTTCACTGATAACTGACTCAGTTGTCAGTGTTATCATAACGGTCAGTTATCATTGAACACGCTTGCGCACACGTAACCGCTGATAATAGTCTACAGTCTACTGCAACTGCGTGGACGAAACGTTCGGAGCAAATCTTCATGGACCACGCTACAACAGCCCAGAATCAGTTACGATTTCAACAGGTCCTACTAACATAGGACATAAAATGAGAAAGCTCATCCTGCTGATAGGAAGAAGCGGCAAAATAATTAAAATCCAAAACAAGTCATCATTTTTGATACCGGTGTTGAAAGACCTTTTAGAGAGTTGATCGTTTGAGTTGATCTGTTTCTACCAAGTAAAGGTTGACATTTTTTTGATATGCCTCGTTTCTTTCAGCTAAGCTTACCATGACATCACTGATAATAAAACTGCAATGTTGCCAGCTTTCAAGACCGGACGAATTACTCAGCTTAAAGGCTGGGTCATATATAAAAAATGTTAATCAAAACATAACTGATAACTAACTTCTTCGAGTGAAAGATGTCATAACACAAATCACCAACATCGCTAGCCCAATCAAATCGAAATTTCATAAATAAGACGAAAAATTTCTGTGCGAATGAGATTCATGAATTAAGTTGAAAGTGATAATTTGACAGTTATTTTCATTCAAATTAACAAGACTACATCACTCGGCCTTACTACCTCAAGTCATATTATCACAAGCTGAGAGTTGTACACGTGCTTTTTGTAAATTTGGTTGGTGTAAAGATGTTGTCATCCCTCATCCATGACGTCATGGTCACCTTAGCTGAAACGAACCATAAGAAATGTTTTCCATTTCCAGAAATTTTCCATTTTACGGAAAATAGTATGCTATTCTCCATAAAGGTTTAAAGGTCTAAGGTCTGAAACCTGAAATGAAATAGCC
The DNA here is from genome assembly GCA_910589415.1 of Malachius bipustulatus. NCBI lineage: Eukaryota > Metazoa > Arthropoda > Insecta > Coleoptera > Melyridae > Malachius > Malachius bipustulatus. Next base: position 34,081,155 of record OU342634.1, on the reverse strand, counting down.
AGATATCAAATTTTTGTAGTCGTAACGAGGTTAATCCAAAAACATGGTTCTTGTTAAAGAGTAACGTACCTAATTTTTGACAAGATCAAAAGCTGTTACATAAAAAAGTTGATCAGATAATCATATCAAAAATAAAGTCAAGTACTTTACTTTATAGTGAAATAAAAAAAAATAAAAATTTTTTTGTTAAAATAACGAGCACGGTGGGTTCGGCTAGTCTAACTTCACTTTATGGCACAATTTATATTTTTGGACAAATCTCATATACCTAGGACAGCAAAAATTTTAAGTCTCCCTATTTCATTTTAGATTTCTGACCAAGAAAAACTTTTTAGGGAAAGTAACTGGTTTTACTAAAATCGATAATAAAACGTTTTCCATTTGCCTCCAACTTACGTTGGCACGCTGTGCCTATGCCTATAAAAAGTAAAGTGACATCATCAAAAATGTATTCAGAGAAAAAAGTCTTATTATTTTCAATTAGACAATAACAGAGGTATAACCTTTTATAACTCGTTTTTTAGGTCAAATTTGGAATATTCACCTATCGGTTAACCGCCCTTATAAGGCTACATTAAATTATGAAACTGATAAAGTGCAAAAAAGTTGTTGAAATGTTTGCATTAGAAATATTATTATGGTGAGGGGCCTGCGTATGTGCATCATAGCAGTTTATTATGGATTTTTTCGCAATCCAAACATTGCAGCAAAAGCCGACAAGTGTTTATTATTTATAAAATCTCTCATTTACTAATTGATTGTCTTCTCGTTCTTGAGTTTTATATCTTGAGGAGTTCCATAATATCTCACCGATACGATATGAAAAGGAATTCCCCTTTAATAGCTGTTTCTTTTAATCAGTACCCTGAGCTGATAAATAATATTAAAAAGTTTCTATCAAAACATTTTAAAAATCGTTCAAATGCAATGGGTTTCCTTTATGTCAGCATTATTTCTTTCTCGCACGTTCATTCCCTATTTCATATTTTTCTTTGTTTTTGCCTTGTGGCATCGTTAGGTGTAAATGTTGTTTATCTTACCTGATTGTGTTTATCTTGAGTGTTCAATTATTCTTGTGTTTCATTTTGTTTACTCTTTCAAGCCAGAGTTTTAATTATTTAGTGTGTTATTATTGTTTTCAAAACATGCAGGTAGACGACGGTAAGTTTGTTTGTTTTCTCCTATAAATAAATAAATAAATAAATATTTATTACATTCCCAATTATTGTTTTTATTTCTGGGCGTTTAAAATTTTCAATGAACTCTGTTCAAAAATATTTTGACGCAATGCTGTGCTTAATGAAATTAACATTAGAAGAATTTAATGCTCAGAATTAAAATACCATAGAAGTAAAAAGTAAAAAATGAATTATTCCTTCGCATCTATCGTATATCTCTAATCTTAAACTCTAATTATATTGTCCAAATAATAAATCACTTTATTTGCAGACTAAATTGATTATTGTTATCCATTCTTTAACTCGCCATTATGCGCCATGGTTATGTCTAAATGTATTCTATTGTTGTACACCTACGTAGCGTTTTTATTATTCTTTATATATAACGTCATCGGGTTCCTCTATATTTATGCAAGCAAGTCAGGTATTTCTATTGTTGAAAACTACTTCTTATGCTAACTTAGTTTGCGCTACTGCATAATGAGACAAATGTCTCCATTTTACAAACCCATTTTTTTGTACTTTTCAAGCAAATCTTTCTTATTTTTACAATGAAGAAATATTCTTTCTATTTTATGTGCATTGTTAGTGGATTTGTGTTTGTATCCTTATAAATAAGTTACATACTTTTTGCAGATAATTTACCCACACGTTAACTTTCAATAACATAAATTCTATATGAACGTATTGTTTGTTATAAGTCAAAGAATTATTTCTTTATTTATTCATTATTGTTATTTATTGTGGATATATAAACCACCGTTTAATTTCAATTCAACAGTGCTTCTTGACATTTCAAGTCAAACAATAAATCAATAATATGACTTTCTAATAATTATTATTATTATTTCATTATTACAATAATCGTCTTATGATGTTATGTTATTATATTATGAACATCCTGACTGTATCCATTAGTAGAATTAATCAAGAATAGCTAATGTGAATTTAGTTCATTAGGTACCAATTACTCTTTTATTCATTTATTTGATTAAAACCACAAGATAACAAAATCCAATTATTCGTCAATAAATACTCTGATGCGGGCACTTGAAAGACTACTAAATAAAAAAGCACAGACAATTGCAGCTAAACACTGTTGTACTTGTACATAGGTACAAAAGAATTTAATACAAAATAATGACTTAAAAACTCCGGCATTGAAGCGAAACAAAGTCAATTACCTTATATTATGATAGTTATAACAATTACATATAACTAAAGAAATTAATAGCAAGTCTTAATACACTGTAAGAGTAAATAAATAATTGATTAAACCAAAGGTGTACATACCAAAATGTCGCTCCACTCTGATAATTTTGGCTTCGAGAACGAGCTCATATAGCCACAGACACAATTTTATGATATAAATAGTTCAATTAACGAGCACAAACACCCACGCTGAGCTAGGATTCGAACCCAGACGGTGACAGCGTCAACGGCTTAACAGTCTGCAACCCTACCCGCCGCGTTATCAACAGCTCTGAAAGAAAAATTAAATTCGGTTTTCTTCGATTATCCGTAGATCCGTATTCGTTAATAATTAACCTTTCAGTTAATATTTGAAAACATGCCATTGGTTTAAAATCCGTATCAGTCGAAATATAAATCCAGAAAAAAAAAACGAATTATGCAAACTAACCTGAACATTTTTTAGAACATAGACATTTTTAGGTCGTAGAAGGAACTCAAGAATATTTTAGACTGCAAAAAATACACTCGATACAACTACAGAGCTCCATTCACACCCTGAAGACAGATAGTGGCAAATATAGTTGCGAAATCGGTGATTGACGAGAACAAAATTGGCGATTAACTCCTTTGAACCTTACAAATCGCCTGGTATGGGAGGCATTTTTCAAATAATGTTGCAGAAAAGCCCACATCTTCTGATCCTGAGGTTATTTTTCATCCTTAGGGGCATTCTTGCACTGGGGCACATAACTAAAGCCTGAATCTTACATACCCAAATTTGGGAATAAGACCAATAAGTCTCATGTCCTTTTTACTGAAGACTTTAGAAGAACTGCTCGATAGGCACACAAGGGATGATGTCTTGGCAAACAGACCACTTCATCAAGACCAACACTCATAGAATAGGAAAATCAATGGAATCAGCGTTACATCAATTGGTTGAAAAATAGTGTACTTTTTTGGACATACAAGGTGCGTTTGATAACACATCCTAAGAAATGAGAATCAATCTCAAGTGCATTGAGGAATAGAGGAATCAATGCAACAATATGCAGGTGGATAGACTGCATGATGAAAAATAGATTGGTATGTATATCCCCATTGGGGGAGACCATGGTGGCTCATACCTTTGATATGGAACCTTGTCTTGGATGAGCTACTGAAGCGTCTGGACCAAGGGGGAATAAAGACCACCATAAGATATGCTGACGACTTTAATTCTAATCCAAGGTAAATTTAACGAAGCAATAAGTCTTTGCATGCTAATAGCCCAAAATGTCGTAACCAAATGGACAGATGAAGAGAAATTAAACATAAGTCCCTCCAAATTATCCATCATATATACCGTTCACTAACCGTAGAAATTGGAGGACACAGGATCACTAAAACGTCGGGACAGGAACGTAAAAATTTCTGCACAGGTGCAATATTTTGGGGTAATCTTGGACTCAAAGCTCACCTGGAACCAATAGATAGATATAATTATTAAGAAGAGAGCGGTGAATGATGACCATGATGGTTAGACGAATTTTTACGAAAACATGGGGATTAAAACCACATGTGGTGCACTGGGACGTACACCAGAGTAATTAGAGCAATCTTGTTTTATGAATCTTTTCGGTATGGTGGACAAAGATTCGACAAATTATCACAATAAACAAGCTAGCAAGGTGCGAAGAATTGCATGTCCTTTTGGACCTCTCTCCAATTCATTTAATCATAATGGGAGAGGTAAGAATTGTACGCCTAAGAATGCAAGAAGAACCAAGCGTCAAGCACGCGGAACTTAGACACAATAAACTTAAAAGCCATGTGATGGTGAACCTGCTAGTATGTTAGCACAGACCACATGATTCAAAAGAACTTTGAAGTAAGAATCATTGATCGGGAATGGAAGGAACCAATAACCGGCAACAGGTTGGTCAGAACAACCTTGTTGATAGACAGATTAAAAACCGATCAAGGGGACTGGAAATACTCATTTCGGCATATCTGCTGCCTTAATTATTTGGATTTTCAGGCTTAAATATGTACCCTGATAGTCTTTCCAAAATTCTAAAATATACGATTTTCTAACTTTCAGGTGACAACTTCACATGAGTCAATATAATAGATACGTTCCTGGACGTGGAATTACAATTATTCCAGTAAAATCAAAATAAAAAATAATGAGTACGGTGGGTTCGACTTGCGCCATAGGATACAACCCAGGCAGCCATCATGCATGCCAAACACTCAGTTTTCGGCATGCATTATGGTCGCATTATATCCACTAAAATTATTTTTTCTCAGCAAATTTGAAGAATCTTCAACATAACAAATAATTCTTATATGTGATGAAAGCTGCTGGGAGGTGATTTACCGAATAAATTGATCCTGGAAAGTCTCGTTGGTAATAATTTTCATTATATCACATAAAAGGAACTAGAAAGAAATATTGTCATTATTTTTCTTCAGGTTGTTCCTTATGTTGTTAATTAGTGTCTCCGTAATGATACAATTGAGCATATTATGCGATTTCTATTATATTTGCGTCCCATATTGCGTTATCAGGAAGAAATAACAATACTTTGTAACTTTGTAAGTAACTTACTTGATTCTGAGTGATTCTATGGATATCAATCTTCGCTTAAAGGTTATTGATTGACGCAAGCCTGTCCATAATGACTCCACTCATGCTTTATATGAAATGATGATGGTTCTGTTTGCCGCAAACGCAGAAACTATAGATGGATAATGATGTGTGAGTTGTGAGTGATTATCAAATTAGACACAGGCTGACATTTATCTTACATTGAATCGGTAGTATATACAAATAAACCTGCTGTGTCTAGTCGATTAGAATTAGAAGTGGTTGTTAAATCACTAATTGAAGTGTAAATATGGTATGAGTATGGCTGAGACTGATGAGCAAGTTGACTGATCGATAATTATTATTATTATTATTCAGAGGTAAAGTGTTTAACATTTAACAATTCGTCACTCTCGTTATTGAAATTACAGTTATAAAAAATCCAAAAATCTCCTTTCTCCATGCACGAACGAATATGAGGAGTATTTCATGGACGTGGAACCATTCAAAAATGATAGGAACTAATAAATTTTTGAGTGTAGCCAGAATATAGGTGCTTCTGACGAGACATCTATAATAATAGAGAACGTTACATTAACCTATAACGATAAAAACTTGCCATTTCGAATTAGACAAAAACGGGTAATAGGGTAAAATAGGTAATCAAAAAATGTGTAGGTAAGTACCTATATACACTGGGTGGAAACTTGTAAAATGGTCATAGGAATTTAACATGCAAATTCAGTTTTGTAAAAACATAATTCTGAAATAATGCTGAAAAACTGAACTTATTTCTTTATTGTAATTGTATAGCCACATCTTTTTTATCATTAAAAATAAATTAATTATTCTGCTGGCTTTATACCTATATAAAAAAGGTACCTACCTACCTAATAAAAAAAAATCTGGCTGAAATAATGGAATTTCGATTTTTCAGTTTTTTCAGTATATTTCAGCAACAACTAAAGTCACCCCAAATTTGGTTTCAGATTCTCGATAAGTACAAAATTCTACGCAATTTTGCTAAGTCAACGTAATCTGTAACTCTTGAAATAACAAAGTTATTAGCCATACAAATAAGGATATGGATAATTGGAGTTGGAGACTTCAATGATGGGCTAGGAAAGAAAATAATCACTTTAATTGAACCTCAAACCAAACACTGTATTCAATATACAGGGTGCCCTGAAATGACTTTACAGCTCACTACCAAATGTTACTCGGGTGAAACTAAGTCGATTTAAGTCAACTTATATCTTCATCCAAAGTTGCTTGGTTTGGCCACTAGGAAACGCCAAAATGTCAATTCTGAAATTGTTATTAGATTATAAAAGCTAAACCGCTGAAGCGATTTTGAAGAAATTAGGTACGAAATTATGGTTTTATGGCACAAAAGTGCAATATTAAAATTAATGCTAAAATTACTCATGACGTTAATTCATTGGCGTAGATCAAGTGTTTTTTTAGATTTCACACCATTTTAACTTTTACGTCAATGAAATTAAAAAATTTTAAATAGCAAGCGTTGATTAGTTGCCATTTTCGACAATAATCACATTTGAATGCTGATTTTTATACGAATTTTTTTCCATGAGATATTCTTGATTTACAATAAAAATATAAAATTAATTTACATCTCAACATTTGAACATTAAAAATTCCAAAATTGCATTTTAGCATTCAAAAATGTATTTAAATGTTGTAATGTAAATTAATTTTATAACTTTTTTTTTATAACTTAACGAAAATTCGTATTTTTTAAATCAACATTCAAATGCGATTGGGAGTACATTTTTTGTCGAAAATGAGTCCCAAAATGTAGAAATTCAAAGGATGTGAAACCTAAAAAAAAACCTGATCTACGGCAATGAATTATGTATTATCATGAGTAATTTTAATGTTGTACTATAAAGCCATAACGCCATGCCAAATTGAATCAAAATCGCTTCGGCGGTTCAGAATTGACATTTTGACGTCTCCTATAGTGGCCATAAACCAAGCCACTTTGGACTGAGGTAAGTTGACTTAAATCGACTTAGTTTCACTTGAGGAACTGAACTTGAGGCAGTGAGCTGTAAAGTCATTTCAGGGACACTGTAGAGTCTGATTTTTCTATTTACATTTTCAAAGTAAACTTAACTATGGTATGATATGGTATAACTTGTCACATTGTATAAAAATTATAAATAAATTTTTTATTAAAGATTATTAAAGATAGGAATTTTTTTTTCTGTTTGTCACTTTTGACAAGTAAGGAAATACACGGTTTTTCTAAATACTTAAGTGCGAAAAATTTCGGGAAATGATTCTTTAATTTTTTTCCTTATAATTCTAAGAAAAAAAGTTCCTATTAATGTGGGTCCGCAAATGCATCATTTTTGAGATACCGGGTGTCAAAAAAGATTAATGTTCTAGTCTTTTGAAGGTCTCTAGGGAATCGTTTGAGATACAGAACTCAGCTTTTCTACCTGTCTTTTATCATTGATAGTAGCTACTTTTTTAACACCAACAATTTTTTTTCCATGTACCATTGACGTAGATATTAGGAGTGAGCGAAGTTTTTTACCCTTTATTTTTCGACACGTATAAACCTCCAAAGCGAGTTTTTATCGTAAATGGCCGTTTCTCTTGAAAACGGTTCACGTTAACAATTATGACCGACAGTACCTACTTTTTTTTCAGAAAATGTTGACATTAGCTTCAAAAATGCCACTTTTACCAGTGTCGTAGAATTTAGGGACAAAAAACTAAACGCAACCCCAAAATCTTCGTCACTCATGTAAAGTTAGCAATATCAATGGTAAGATATATCAAAAGTTGAGCTCTGTACCTCAAACGGTTCTTGATATCATCAAAAAAACTGGAAAACTTATGATTTTTGACGTATCTAGAATGAGCCAAAGGTAACCACCCCATAAAATTTTTCGCACTTATTTAAGATAACCCTGTATAGAAAGAAGTACATTATAAACAGACTAACTGTTAAACTCAAAAAACATAAAAACCCTTGATCTAAGATTCTAAAATCAATAAAAATGCTTCGAACAAAGAGGGGTGACCATTGTTTGGTGGAAAATTTTATTTAACATACTTATTCAGGCAGACTGAAGAAATGTAGGGCCTTACCTAGCTACCTACAAAGGTAACCAAAGCAATTACCTCTTGAATAAAAATACAAATTATTTTCTTGTAAATTTTTTTACGTAAATTGTCTTCACTTTAGAGCTTCCTTTACTAAAAATAAACTGCTTTGAATAAGAATTAAAGAAACTCTGAGTACTTATTCAGATACCACAATCAGACGTTTAACTATCACATTACGTGTCATCACATTTCTTATCCTTTCTGTAACTTCCTTCCATAGGTATAATTCTTAGGATTTGTCTTGCAAGAGTGTGTATAGGTATAATAAAAGAGTAACTCAACCGAACGTATTTTCTGTTATAATTATGCGTTCATAATTAACATAAAACGTACCAATTACCTACCATTAACGATTGAATCGAGATAAATTATACCGTGTTGTCACGCAGATCTACAGAAATTAATTAAAAACTTATTATGCTGCAAATAATATTAGGTACTTACACTTAATATCATGAAATTTTTTATGAATACAGGATCGGAATAATCTCTTTTTAAGAAACTTCGGTTACACGTTACACAATATTAAAAAAATGAGGGAATCATTAAAAATTAACATTTGCTGGATCATAATATCAAAACTGAAAATGAAATGGTGCCAGGTTTCAGCTATAGGCTATTCAAAAATATATTTTTGTGAACCGTTGAGCTGAGGTATAAAGTACATAAAATGTCAAAAAACCTTGCAATACTATGTATACTAGGTTATCCCATTTAAAAATGTACCAATACCACTAAGTATAAATAAAAATCATGCCTTGAAAGAGGTCGAATGAAACCTTACAAATTTTCTATTTGACATTTTTTGTAGCTTTAAAAATAAAAAATGTACCATTGTCGTATAGGAGGGAGGTTGTAGCACTGTGTTTACCATACTTGTATTTGTGCACCTTCAATTTAAAGACTTCATTATTGGCTGTTTCCAAGCAAACGTGTATTATCTATGCTGGAAGTGAAATTGAACGTTTATAGGTAGTTTAAGCCCCAAAGCGGTCTAATTTAATGCTGGGCCCCATTTTCAGTGACTGACTTCTAATAGTCACTCTTATATTATATTTCACACCTTCTCAGGTCTAGCGTAAAATTACATCTAATTCGAATTGACTTTGTTTGATTTGTATATTGTGAGATATGACAGGCTTACGTATAGATAGGTAGGTACTTATTAGACATTTTCATTCGTCTTGTGTCGCAAGCCTCGTTCTTGTTGCTAAATATTTTGATATGAATAATTATTGGTGTCTTTAAAGTCTGGACGAAATATTATTTTGCTAGAGTTTTTAGAAACGGTGATAATATTATATCAAAATATTATTACATTTTCAGCCATTTTCACCCTAAATATTGAAAAATAGTATAGGCAAGACAGTCTAATGAGTTAAACAATCCACAAACAATGAAAATATAAATGAATAGAAAAAATAAAAATAGAACTCGCTATGAAACATTATAATTCACATAAAGAACAAGAATAAACTATAAAAATAGAAACAACAAAAACTGAAATGAAAAAGACAAAAACTAAATGACGACTATGAATGAGTGATGAAGGTGCCACTTTGCACAAAACGTTCATTTTCATCCATTTTTTTAATGCCACTACAACTAACCTTAACCCCCCCTCCCCCCAAAAAAAGATAATATTATGGTTCAATAAAATAATCTCTAAAATAATAGACTTATATTTTTTATTTTCATACTGTAATATACAGGATGATCCATAAATGGCAGACACAAATAGCATTACTTTTGGATTAGAGATTCTAAATTCATTAACTTTTTTCTCCAGTATGGCTTACTTCAAAAGATATAATTAATTTTATGTAAAAAATATGACTGTAACGCATTTACGGCGTAAAGTAGACGAAAAGCGTCTACTGGAAGTCAAAGAGGATGGCATCGAGGTGGCATGATATAGGTGTTTCGGGATTGTCCAACCGAGGGCCGCGAGAACGCAGGACTAAGGAACACCGTCGACAGAGGAGGACTGCAGGTGGGAGCCATTTCGGGATCACCCCGTTTATCTAGAATCACTGATACCGTCTGTTCATTAGTTTTTTAAATACTGATGTGTTCTTGAAAACATGGAAACCACGTCCATAAAACTTTTTGGAACACCCGGTATGGGTATACCTACAGAGGCTTTGTTAAATACGGTAAAAATTCAATTTGGTGAACAATCTGTTATCTGAATAATAATTCCAGAAACTAGAAATATTTTGTCCTTTAATGATTTTTGAAAAACCACTTTGTTTCGTGGGTACAAAAGTAGATCAAGTTTATTGAAAAAAAAAATTGCTGACGATTACAAAAAATTTTAAATGCATTTTTACGGCCAAACTTGAGTGTATTTTTTTTGTAATATTAAAAATGATCACGTTTAAACTGATTTTATTTTCGATGTCTGCATATTTGCCTTCTGATAATTTTGTTAAGATACCTAAAACGCCATTTTGAAATTTTTTGTAACCTCTAAGCCCAGTGTAATAACATGTACGTTTATTCCAGGTACATATCTCATAATTTGTTAAAAAAAAGGAAAATGTTTTTTCCCGATAAACTTGACCTGTAAAATAAAGCGGCTTTTCAAAAATAGTTAAACAACAAAATATTCTTAGAATAATCCAGGGTAAATCCCCTAGAATTTTTGCCATATGTTTAAGAAACACTCTGTGTATATCTTTGTATACCTTATTGGTAGATCTAGAGCTTCGCTTAGATCTAAAATAGGTATTAGATAAAAAAATCCATTAGATATTAAGGTGAAATCGGCTTTGTAATAATTAATACCTTGAAAAATGCAGGATTATAATCTGAGCAATTAATCATAATAATTGCCATTGAAATAACTCAGATTTACGGCAATTTCGAGAATTTTAGCACCTGAAATTCATTGTTGGAAATTCTGACGCAATATACTCACCATCAAATAATGTTTACGTAACTTTCCATTATCTATGAAGAATCTGGGTGTTTATTATTCATTGTGTGATACTGACATTTGCTAAGGAAGGGAACCATGCAGAAAGTGAAACTATGTGTCTTCAGCCATTGTTGAAGATCACAACATAATAATTAAGTAGCACAAGTAGGTTAAAGTGCAATAAAAATGAGTTAATTTAAACTGACTTGCCTTATTTTGAAATAAACAGCATCCAATTATACCACTATACGGCCTTCAATTACGTTTTTTTCAACGAATGAGTGAGGAATTTTTACATTGATAATTTGAACAATTTTGGAAATGACTTACCTACCTATATATTTTGATTAAAGATTTTTTTGAAAAATAAAAAAAGTCAATGAGGCTCAGTAATGACGACATTGTCTATTTTGTAAATAGGACACCCAGTATGTTATTTTATTTTCATATTCCTGAGAAAATTTAATAAGATTAGCGTTGATAGTTTAAGATTTTCTTTTAATCACCCTGTACAAAAATTTCAAGTGGGTACCTTCATTTTATGATAGTACATAAATAGGTAAAACAGGGACATGTAAGCCGTTTTTCGATATTTTGAGCCGTTTTCGATGTAATTGATATTTTCATTTGTTTATAACTCAAAAACTAATTAATAAATAAAAAAAAATAAAACCATTTTTATTGAATTTTCTCAGGAAATATGAAAATATAAAAATATACAAGGTGTCAAAATTAAAAAAATAGAAAAAAAAAACAGAAAATGACGTCATTAAGGTCAAGGAACACATTTTTTGTTATAAAAAATGGATCATAAATTGAATAAAAAATACCTGTTTTTTTAGTTTTCAAATATGACAAATAGAAAAATTACTCAATTTTATCAAAAAAGGAGAAAAATATCATTTTTCGTTCAATTCGTTCAAACCTCCTGTCAAAATTACCAATAAACCAACAAACCTATTCTTTTTGAATTCAGCTTGTCTCCAAGCAATATGAAATAAAAAATAGTCTGGCAGACAGATTGAATAAAACGAAAAGTATTTCTTTTGATTTGAAACCCAAGAAAGTGAACTGTTTGACTTTAGAGCAAACTTTGTTAATCCAACCAATTTTAATCATACAGTGACCGCCAAAATTTTGGCACCATTTTGGAAAAATGTTTATTTCTTCTGTGCCTACAAGTCCTAAAAAGAAAACAAATTGCCTGGAAACTTATTGACCCTATCAGATATACAGAGTGCTTCTTCTAAGTGGTAAAATAGTTTTATTGAAAAGTAATAAAAAAATTTGACAATCAGAAAAGTAAAATTTTTCTACAAGATTTCGATTGCATTTTTCTGTTGTGTCAATTTTTGCTCCTTTGATAATGTCAGATCAATAAAAGAGACGAGTTTTATATGCATGCAATTTTAATATACGGAGTGGGAAATTTTTATACTACTAAGGTAAAGTAACAGAGATACAGGGTCAGATAAAAAATAGATAAAGGAGTTTAAAAAAATACTTAGTTTATAGAAAACTTATTACTCAGAAGAAAATTCACTAGGTACTTATCTAAAAAATAAAAATTTGGCGGAAAAAAAAACTGGGACACCCTGTATAATTCAATCAACTCAGTATCTCTTAGCGTTAGCGCTTACAAGAAACCCTTAGTGTTCTTAAAAAAGGAACATTATTTCATGTATATATGTACCTACATTGTATAAATACATCTTATGCATAAAACCTTTATGCATATACAGGGTGTTGATTTTCAAAGCGGGCCATAGGGGATTAGCATTGCGAAAGTGGTTTTTGAGGATTCCTGCTCGCCGTTTAAACTGACAGAAATGGTTTTGGTATCAAAATGAAGCTAAAATTATTGCGCATAACGCTTGACATCAGAAATTAATTTAATTTCACGTTGTTTTCTAAAATTCGTCAGTAAAAATTCAAGTAATTGTTAATGTTTAATCACAAAATAGCATGCCTCGCCTAAACAATAATGACGTTTTTACGTTTTGACAATCCAATAATAAAACTTTATAAGTCAGTAGGTAATTAATAAAGTCTGGTTCTATTTAAAAATGGGTTATACGAGTACATACCAAGAAAGAATCTTTATGGTGAAAACCTACTACCTACAGTATAGCCAGTTACAGGAGGATTAAATAGAACCAGACTTTATTATTACCTATACTGACTTATAAAGTTTTATTATTGGATTGCCAACACGTAGAAACGTCATTATTGTTTAGGCAAGGCATGCTATTTTGTGATTAAACCGTTGATTGAAAGAATAGGGAAGATACGCAACCTAATGTAAAATTGTGTGCTCGGTCGCTCGAGCTACCCTCTTTCCCCTTTATCCACATATCGGTTCATTTGAAGGTGCTGCCAGCCCCGCAGAGTGTGTTGAAATTATAGAACTATAGTGGAAGAGGGTGTTTATAGCCCCAACCGGTTTAACTTTTAACTTTTTATAGTAGGTCAGAGCTCCGGAGCGGTTCTTATTATTTTTATTTCCTGGATTTCATATTCATCTCCATCTCAATTCTCAATTTTCAAGCTTCTCTCAGCAACAAACAAATAATCACCATAAATCTTGCATTTACTATTATGGTATATGATATACGAGTACCTAAGTACCTGTTTACTAAATTAACGATATGAATTTATGAAAATTTCGATAATTAATTAATAATACTTCTAATGAGTTATTTTTTCGAAAACAAAAGGTATCTTTTAACCGAACGCCATAAAAACAATAACAGCGGGTATTATAAAGGCTCATTAAGTTAACGGGCAGATTTCTGTGGTCATTTCTGAAGAAGGTATCGAGCCTAAGTGAAAATTTTTAAAATTTATCTATACTCGACATGAAAGTAATTACAAAAATGTTAATGAAAGTCATTCGACGTCGATAGTAGCTTCAAATTATATAAAAACCAAAAATAAGCTTAAAGTGAATCTTGTTGTGATGGATTTTTCAATTTTTTTTTATTTAACTGTACCCTTTTGAAAGTGTTATTTACCTCCTAGGCCTATAATTACACGATATGGGGCACCTGGCTCGAGGCTGCTTTATTTTATTTCGACCATTTAAATGAAATTCAGGAATTAATGTCGAAATTTGATGAAGATAGTTCCTCAGCAATTAGGAAAGCGAAAAAGATTTTAAGCAATAAGAAACTAGGCTAACATCTTAGTTTTATTAACAACTAAATATAAAATAATTGCGAACACAATTTCTAAGCTTGAAAAACAGGGTATACTTCGCTAAACGAGAATCTGTAAAACTAATAGAGAATTTAAAATTGGTAGTATAGATAGTGTACATGGACCTACTGCTCAATCAATAATAAAAAAAAAACTCAGTGAAACATTAAGTAAAAATAGTGGGTTTAGTACTTTGACAGTGATTTTGAAAGTTTTAAATGGAGATTTTTCAAACGAGTTGACAATAATTGATCCTTTAATAATTTTATTATTAAAATATGCTCCTATTACATCTGTTGATGTAGAATGCAGTTTTTCTGCATATAAACACATGGCAAGTGATAGAGATAGAAGACAATCATTTTAAGTGGAAAACTTGGAAAAACATTTAATTGTAAAGGTAAATAGTAATGTTTTTAGTATTAATTGAATAATAATAATTGTAAACCAAATCTTTTATATGATTTTATATAGGTAAATAAAAATACAGTGTTATGTATGTACCTACTTTATACTTAAAAAACTTATTGAAAACAATAATTTATTGCATTTTTACTATTTTCCGTTAAATAAACATTTTGCATATGTTTTGCGTAGTTTGCATATTTTGTTGCATATTTGGTTGAAAAACCTTGCATATACAGTGTGACCCATTTGTTCTTGAAACACCCTGTAGAATCTTAATTTATGGTGCGATTTTAGAGAAATTTCTTTTAAACCATAGAGCTTGATAAACTATATTTTGGGAGCAAAAAGCGTCTCATTCCTACAAAATCCAAGGCCTACTAGATCAGTGTTTACTTGTAAAATCTCAAAAATTCATATTAGCGATTTTTTTAGAAAAAAACTGGGCACGCCACGGGATTCACCAGCCCTCAAAACGGTACTGTACCAAATTTTATTGGAAATGTCAGAGTAATAAGGATCTTGCAGTTATTTTAGAAATTCATAATAGAACTCCGAATTTTCATTAATTCGATCATTTGAAAAGGTCAAGAGAGACAAAATAGAAATTGTACGTCTAGTCGGTGATAATGTAGGTACGTTAATTTTTTAATTATAATTTTTTATTATTTATTTATTTTTTTTATTTTTATTTTTACTTTTTTTTTACTTTTTTTTAATTTTAATTTTTACTTATGATATAGCTTTTGACCTTTTTCAAATTAATTTATGAAAATTCGGAGCATTATTATGAATTTTTAAAATAACTACAAGATCCTTTTTACTCTGACATTTCCAATAAAATTTGGTACAGTACCGTTTTGAGGGCTGGTGAATCCCGTGGCGTGCCCAGTTTTTTTCTAAAAAAATCGATAATATGAATTTTTGAGATTTTACAAGTAAACACTGATCTAGTAGGCCCTGGATTTTGTAGGAATGAGACGCTTTTTGCTCCCAAAATATAGTTTATCAAGCTCTATGGTTTAAAAGATTTTTTTTTTTAATCGCACCATAAATTAAGATTCTACAGGGTGTTTCAAGAACAAATGGGTCACACTGTATATGCGCATATTTTTGTAATTTTTCTTGCATATAATCCGAGCTCTATTTATAACTCAAAAAATTAATTAATTTAAATCGTAACTGTAAAAACTATGCTTATTGGATTTCCACAGGAAATATGAAAACACAAAAATATATCGGATGTCTCATTTTAAAAAAATAGATTTTTTTGACATAACTCGAAAACGCGATGTTCATTTGTTTTTCAGTTGTCATTGTTGTTTTATTCAGCGGAAAAAATACTATATAGGTACTTACTATAGTTTGCTAATTTCATTTCACCGATTTTGTAGATCCAAAAATAACGAAGTTAGCAATAGAGTGCTGACTTAACTAAATTTTATCCAACATATTATACCTACCTAGTTTATTAAAATATTTAAATCAGCTAGTATTCTTAAGAATAATAAGAACGGTAGCTGATTTGTTGATGATGCTGAATAATTTGTTTCACAACGAATTGTACCTATTGAAAATTAATATTTTTGTTGGAATATAAATCATCATCTTGGTCTTGAAATATTATAACATAAAGTCGGTAGGTATACATATTTTTTTCCAAATGAAACAACTATTCAAATCTATAATTCACGAGTGCAGGCCCATAAAACTGAACTAAATGGTTTTATTGCCCCGTCATAAACCCTTAGCTCCCTGTCCATCACTAAACTGCCGCATGATTTCAATAGATATTCATATAAGCGTACGAAGTTACTACCCAGATATCCTGAAATCGACTGAGCGCTTGGAACGATATCCACTTTCACGAGTTTCGGTATATTTCGACGCTGTCGCCATCTATTTGTCGGTATATCGTCCTGTGCACAGTTTCTCCCATAAGGTTGCGTATCTTCCTGACTCCTTCAATCAACGATTAAACATTAACAATTACTTGAATTTTTACTGAAGAATTTTACAAAACAACGTGAAATTAAATTAATTTCTGATGTCAAGCGTTATGCGCAATAATTTTAGCTTCATTTTGATACCAAAACCATTTCTGTCGGTTTAAACGGCGAGCAGGAATCCTCAAAAACCACTTTCGCAATGCTAATCCCCTATGGCCCGCTTTGAAAATCAACACCCTGTATACAATAAGGTATATGCGCATAAAGGTTATCCTGTCACCTGTCACATATCTACGAACGACACTAAACGTAATCAAAAATTAAACATGAAATGAACAAAATTAGATGCTAAAGATAAGAATCAATATCTACATAAAAATTATGTAGTTGACAGAATATTATTATATTCACAAGGATAATAATATCGTATAAAGAATATAAAGTACAAGTATGTATAATATGCAAAATAGTACAATAATATTTTACATACTGGTAGTAGTATAGAATTATGTGATTATTGATAAGCAATAAATTAGGCTGGCATAAAATTTTAATTAAAATGTTTGCTTGCAGTTTATCTGAAGGACACAATTTATAAATAATACTCGACCTAACCATTGTCCTATTTCTTTGTTAATTTAAAATTAAAGTAATTGTATTTTAGATTTACTAAAACCTTTACTCAATATAATAATAATAATTGTGTCCCTACTTATATCGCTTGAACTTTATTCTCCAACACTAATAATTACATATGATTTATATAAAGCCTAATTGTGGCATGATTAGAAGCAACACACAGTGTGCAGTTAGATTGGAAGTTATTAAATCTGACAGGACTATTATGATACACGGTTGTTGTAATATCGGAGTACTGGCTACTAAATATTGATGTTTTACTATTAATAAGGATAATAACATGAAGTCTCACAGTGAAACCCTGTTTACCTGTTTAGAAGATTTTTATCTCCGCTGTTGAGTTATTCCTTGACGGTTGTTAATTAGCATCATGTGGCAACTGGAGACTAATTTCAATATTAATTATCAGAACTGTGCAGATTTAATTTAAATATAAGCTACGATTGTGAAATGTAATTTGTTACCGAAATGCGAATGTGTATGCTTTAATGGGCTATATGATGAAAACATTAAAAACAAGGACGTAGGTATATACTGAGATATTGCTATTTTGTCATTCTAATTTTAATTTTAATACGATTAAAGCAATAGTATAAATTCATGGCTTATTCGTTTCAACAATCACCATCAGCTGAGATTAAGAGAAATTTATTTTTTCTCTTATCAAATCAGTATATCGTATTCACAACCACAACCATTGCATCACTTTAATTTTGATTTGTATTATCTTTTTGAATGAAAAACGAAACTCAAGATAAGTCTCTGGAGGAGTCTAGATAACTTTCTAGAAAATAATTATAAGTAAATAATCACAAAGCTGAAATTGGTAATAAAGCTAAGATTGTCTATCAGAGAAATTCAAGGTGAATGTCAGAATAAATTATCTTAACGAATCACTGCTGCAATTACACTTTTGATAGGTCGTATAATAGAGGATTGTTTATAGTGTTTAGTCTTTAGTGCAATTTTTAATTTATCCATCAAAGAATATATTTATAAAATAATAAGTTATGTTATTTCGTCGCTGGATTTTCTCTGTCTCTGGATTTTCCAAAATTGGCACAATGAAAAATTTTCAGATACCATACGGCCTTTTGAGTAGGGCAGTATTATTTTAATAAAAAAAATTTATTTGAACCAATAATGTAACGCAGAAGAGAGAGAGAGAAAATCACTCACAAGAAAATACACATAACTTGGCGAAATTAACCCCCTCACCGACTTAACAAAGAAATAATGCTCAGAGTTCAGAGTGGGCCTGGACTGACAAGGAATAAACTACTTTTGAGCAACTAAAAAACACCCTGATACGAAGACCGCTATTGGCACTTTAGCGCTATTGCCACTAAGGGTTGTCTTGAATTCTCTTACAGAAACAGGATGATGACACCTTACATCCCGTGACGTACTAAAGCCGCAAGACAACACCACCGGAATCAAAGTATCATTCGAATGAACTGGAAACGCTGGCCATTGTGGAGACTTTGTAAAAATTTAGAGTCTACCTATTGGGAACGAATTTTCAGTGGTCATGGAGTGCAACTCTTTAAAGACTAGTAATTCAAAGAAGCATCTCCTACCGCGGATTGCAAGATGGTAGCTGCAGCTTCAAGAGTATTCCCTCGAAATCCAGTCGTCATATCGACGCTTTGAGCAGGAATCGTTCGACGTCGGAAAAACCTTCATTAGATTTGGTCATGCGGATTGAGTAGGCTGACTGGGTGCTCTGCACAGCTAACTGATGCCAAGATACAGCGCATCCGGGAGATACTTTCCAGATGACCAGAAACAGATGAAGACAAAGAGGTGTTCAAGAATTATGCTCTCAGAGATGGCAGAGTGTATCGCATCACCATAAATGGGTTGAAAAGACATTACAACGTCTCTGCAAGGACAATTGGTTTCCTCGCATGAGGAAGTCTGTTTAAATGTTTTAGCATCGGCTGCATTGATGGAAAGAAGCCTTCAGGTAGAAAGGAAGGGTTCCTGCATCCAATATCAAAATCATCTGCACCCATGGATATGTTTCACGTTGACCACTATGGCCCTTTGCCAAAAACTAGTCGGGGCAACGTCCACATCATCGTAGCTGTCGACGCTTGCACCAAATTTACCTTTTTGAAGGCCGTAAGATCAACTAACTCCAGGTACCTACACCATTCTATTTTTGGAAGGTATTTCCAAACTATACGGGAAAACCCGGAGTGTAGTAACGGATCAAGGGAGTGCGTTCACTTTAAACAAATTCCGCCAACTTTGAACCACATATAAAATTAAACATGTGTTGAATTCAGTGACCACTCCACGATCCAATGGCCAAGTAGAAAGGTTCAACAAGACAATGAAGTCGGAATTGTTAACCATGTGTCCTGAGGAGGAGAAATGGAACTTGCAACTCGGGCAGATACAATTCGCAATCAACAATGTACAGAATTTTTTCTGGATCCGATGAAATGTAAACGACTGTATACTGCAATTTCCTATCAAAAAATCTATCAATGTGCTTGACAAGAAAAAATAATAACTTGCTAATGGTAGTAAGTAGGAAAGTAGTAGTAGCGGTATGTAAAATAAAATTTTAGTGTTCTCATAATCTGTTACAATATCCGCAAAGTAGAACTTGTACGGTTTTCTAAGAGCGTTACGCCATATGTACTGAACAATAAAAGTGAAAACAAAGGCGAAACCATATAGCTCCTAGTAGGAAATTGACACATACGTGCTACCACTGTATATGTAACGGGTTATAGTGCTAATTACTTGACTTTAAATATGCGGAATCATACATTACTCACTAGCTATGTAAAGCCTCCCATAGACTCTAGATAATGACTTCCACCTTAAATAATTCCGTATAAAGTACTACCATAATAATTACCTGATTATGCCTTACGTAAATTTACTGTACCTATTACCATCGATTATTATTATCCGTTTGAAAATATTGTGTGATAGAAAGTATTTTATTATGATTTTTCTCTTATTTATAATATATTTAAAATTTTTGATTTTCAAAACGCCCCTGTAGCTTTATATTTCAAGAGTAGTAAAACGGTGTTAGCTTACACCGTGGTTAGTACCTATGCGAAATTTTGCAGTCTTGTAGAACTTTTAAGAAGGGCTCTGGGTTTTCGTTAAAAAAGCTCTAAAATCGCATGACTGATCAGGGTGTCCCTTCAAAGAATTTTTGTGGCAGAAACATCCATAAGGGGTTACATGTGTGAGGGAAGTTGGTCGAGCCGTTTAAACTAGGCGGCCATGATTTTTTGTAAAAAATTGTGTCTTTTGAACCCCTGTACCTTATGTGTAAGATGGAAAAAAGCAACTTTGAAAATAGGATATCCTGTATATTATTAAATTTTGAGATTGTCTAAAAAAATCCAGTATAGTTGCAGTAAAATTGAGTAGGATATGATGAGTTACAAACAAAAGTTAAAATGGACATTTTTCGTTTTGAAAGCACTGTACAACAACAACGGCTCAAGATAAAGGGAAACAGCTTACATGTCCCTATTTTCACTACTTTCAAGTTGAAAAATGGCGATTTTCACTTGTTTATAACTCAAATTGTACTCAATTTTATTGCACCTGTATTGGATTTTTTTAGACAATCTGAAAAATTTATAATATACAAGGTGTCCTATCTAAAAAAAAAATACGATGTCATCATTACTGATGAGCCAAGGAACACCCTGCATAAAACAATTTTACGTCAATAGAACATAAATTAAATTAAAAAATCGACTTGCTTCGGTTTTATCTTTAATTCTACAAATGTTAACTTATATATGACTCATCGTGTATATTTATGCGATTGATGTATAAGAAGGTTTTTTGGATAATATCATTGAAGTCTGACAAAGTCTTAGCTTCTGCCAAGGGCTTCCCCTCGAAGATCAAACGTTATCAGACGGCCAAACTCGAGAGTAAAAAAAGGCTTCCGTCACCATGAGGCTGTTCAGAATATTATCAATATGGTGGAATTAGGTCCCTACTGTTTAAAATAGTTCGCAAGAAAGACTTTTCCGAAAAAAGTCTCACCGAAAAAAGAAGACGATTGCAGCAAGAATCGTCTGCTGATTTGTTTATTAAGGGCATCGGCTCGCAATTATTGTGTTTAGATTCCATCCAATAAAAATATAATTAGGCAAATTATTACAAGCTTTAACGACTAAAAGAACGACTTTTTACGACTTTCTCTATTTTCTGTTCATTTGCTTTATTTACAGATGTAATAAGTCATCTGAAGCCGGCTACTCACTACGCGGTACTTGCCGAGTAGGTGCTTACTTGTGAATAATGGCAAGTGCCGCGTAGTGAGTTAAGTATGACGTCGCGGCGTGAAACTCATATTCACTTGCCTCGTCATTACTTCTTGTAGTTCCCATTCGTTGTCGGTAAACTGTCTCAAGTCAAACGTCGTTACTTGCAAAGTGTTTTCAAGACCACGCCATACGTCACCTGCTCTGTCACGCATATGTGAATGTACCTAAACTGTTTCAATTTTACTTGCAGCTTACTTGCCGAAGTATCGCGTAGTGAGTACCCAGCTTTACAATAAATTATCGAACGTAATAATTAAAACAGGAAAAAAATCTTCTGTCACAACAAACAATTAACGCACTTCTCGTTGGTAAGATTCTTCTTTTTTTTTATTTTTTTTTTAATTAATTAATTAATTAATTCACTTCACTTTACTTAACTGCCTTCATTAGACACCACGGGAATACTAAATCTGACTAAATGCTAACTGAAACTGACATTCTGGTGTTTTTTTTTTATATTAGAGACAAAATCACCGAAACTTCAAGTCATATCTGCCTAGTTCTAGATATAATTGGTTAAAGTGGATAACTGTCTATTATAGAATCGGTTGTTCTCTATAGAAAGCATTATTATCAGATTCACTTATTTTGATGCACACGTTCTATTACTGTTGGAAAAAATACAGTGCTTCCCAAAAGTAACGGATAAATTCAATAAAATCGTATGAAGACGTTTTTTTTTCTCGGACATGTCAATCTTTATTTTTGATTTGCCATCCAAGCATGTCTTTTTCGACCCCCCATCCTTTCCCTCCCAAGGGGTAGCTACCCCAACTGTAAAAATTCAAATGGCAAGGGTCCCCTTCCGATACCTTGATTGATAGGTTTTTTCATCCCGAATAAAACAAGAAGAAAAAAATTTCAAATCGATTGATAATTATTAACGAAAATATTCATTAATAAGTTTTATTTATTAATATCCAGTCATTGATAAGTCTACCCAAACTTGATTAATTTTAATACGCTTATTTATTTCCTTATTCGATCACATTTTGGTGAATATTTTCGTTAATTATGAACCGATTTGAAAATTTTTTTTCTTGTTTTATTCGGGATGAAAAAACCTATCAATCAAGGTATCGGAAGGGGTACCTTGCCTTTTAATTTATACAGTTGGAGTAGCTACTCCTTGGAAGTGAAAAGGTGGGGGGTCGAAAAAACATGCTTGGATGGTAAATCAAAAATAACGATTGACGTATCCGAACAAAAAAAGGTCTTCATACGATTTTATTGAATTTATCCGTTACTTTTGGGAAGCGCACTGTATATCAATAATTGATAGGTATTCTGGAGAGATTATAGCAATTGCAATTCTGTATGCTGCAATATTACCGTAGGTATATGGTCGCTTTACGGCACGAATATAACAAATAGACAGCTACTATGAAGAGACTGAGACCATCAAGACCATCTCAGGTAGCACAAGTTTAATATGTTACATGATATTAAATGTTTACAGGAAGTAGCCTTACAATATCGTTGTGAAAATGTTACCTGAGATTGCTCTTTAATCAGTGAGAAAAGTGGGTTATTACATGATGAATTTTAAAATTTACAAAGCTTTAATGACTATAGAAGTTATAATTTCAATGGATGCAGTAATTTATGGCATCATAATTCAAATTAGTTGCCGTTCAATAATACAAAAAAAAAAGTTCTTATAACTGATTTGATAGCCAATGCTATTAATTTAAGCTGACACTGAAGCCTATTTTCCTATACAAAAAATCTGGAAATTGTTGAACGACTCAAACTTAGATAACACTTTTCTTTTTTCTTATCATGTTTTATTGCCCATTACCGTCAATAATACAGTCGTCTCGACCGCTACGATGATTCCTCTTTTTTTTAATGAATCTGATAAGTTTTCTTCAGAATTATTCATAAAGAGATTTAAAAAAATAGTTTTCTACTTTTGTATTTCCAAAATTGAAATGTAAGGTTTTCACCGGTTTCTTGACTATGAACATGAGTCAGTTCCATAATATTTATTATTGATTCGTTTTAATGGAGGATGCATAATATCATTAAAACCATGTACTCTTTTCTTGGAGCCTTACATTCTTCATCAAACTGAAATTGCACGCCTACAACATGGCTCTGCGAAAGTATGAGCATACCGAATGCCTAAGAACACCGGTGCAGCTGACCCCTGACATTTTCCATGTCTCCATTGATCTACCTCATGGACTTCTACAAAGGTAACACATTTCATTTCGCTCAAGAAACCGGGAAAATTCGCGAGATATATTTTCTCCAGTATGATCGAGAAAATCACGTTATAATTGCGAGTAAATAAATAAAAATGACATGAGTCCCCCCAGCTATATCACATAGGTAAATCACATAAACAGATCCATAAATTAAAGTAAAGAGAACCGTTTATTACAAAAAAAGGGTATTTGTCTTCAGAATATTTCTTTGAACTTGAAACACACAAGTCCTGAAGAGATTTTTGAGGGGAAAAGGGTTGAAATATTAATTACTAGGTACCTATATTCACATTATATTGATTCTTGTAGATATTTTCTAGAGATCAGTTACAACAAGCAGTAAAGACAAAAAATGACATAGTAAAATGGTTGCCTTGAGACACCGGGTTACTTTGTTCAAAGGTATTCTCTGCAAAGCCTTAAGTTGTAGAAAAACATACCGAGGCTCTCAAAATTGGCTTGATATTGTAATTCAACTGGTTCAACAGCTTGGTACTGATAAACGTCTGAAGTAAGTGAACAGATGTCATTGTTTCAGGCGTTTATTTGATTTCAGGGATATAACCTGGGGAGGTTCTGGATCTGGAGTAATAACCGCTCATTATTGGTGAAAAGATGGTGTTCAGTCACGCCAGTTACGAAGGATTAAGAGAGTAAGCTTGATTGAACGGTCTTCTTTGAGGTGAAGCAGCATGTACGAATACCCAAGAAAATATTTTATTTATTAATTTTGAACCTTTGAAATTATTCAATACAACGTTTTCTCAACTTTTCAAGCTACTTAATATGGGTTGTAAAATGTGAGAACAACTTGTTTCCCATAATTTTGAAAGCAGCCAGGTAAGATACGAGTAGGTATAACAAAATTTTATTCGCACAATCTTTATTAACATTATCTCATCTCGCAGTCTCTTTAAATAGGCATTTTATTTCCTAACGCCTGTTTATATCTGCAAGGACCTAAAACTTCAATGGTATCTGAGACTCAACGTGATAACCTTCTTGGCTTTATCTCGATATTTACTGCCTTGATCGCTAGTCACCTGTTAGAACTCATTTGACTTCAATATCAATAATTTTATTAACGTTCCATAAAATTATCATTCAGTTGTCGCAGTTAAACTCATGAATTACATGCTAGCAGTAAAGTAAGTTACACAATTAAGAATGCAATCATTTATGCTGGAAATAAGATCAGGGAAATTATACAAATGACTGGAGTGCAATTTAAAACTAATCAATAGTAATTAATGAGCTAGTTTTCTGGTTCGAGTTAATAGCAAAAAGCAATAAAACATTAAATATTACTTATAGCATTTTCTTACATATTCATATGTGATGTAACTAATACAGGGTGCCTATTATGCATGGAATGGAATAATCTTGATATTGTTACGGGTCTCACACTTTTAAAATCACTAATAATGTCTGCAAATGTCTTTATTCTCTAACACAAATACAACTTATTAACTTAGAATCTCAATCTAAATAATCAGCTGTCCTCTTGTCTCCACTCACAAATATTACACCACTTGTCTGTACCTCTCACTGAGTCAAAATCCACAATATACCACCACTACCACTGGCTACTACTGTCTTCCTTACTCTGTATACTTCAGCTTTCACATCCAAGACACTGACACTACTGAGTCGTTTCCAGTAACGTCGTTCTTATAATAGTTCCCCTCTGACATGTCAGTAGACACGTTCTCGTAGAATGCGGAGCCATTCTGTTATTTAGTAGAACTCACACTGGCCGTCAATGTGTCATTCCTGGCATGTGACTGGAATTGTTCCGAAAGTGTCATTTCCATGAATTTCCATCATAAAAATGGAGGAAGTACACAAACAAATAAATATATCTGGAATTGTTCTTGTTTGTCTGAAAAAATTAAAGTTATCTAAGTATTTGATTTTGATATCTCGCAATTTCGTTTTATTATAATATTATCGTTGCAATGGTAACCAACTTTTTTTAATAACAAGATGTCGTTTTTTCTAAACTTATATGAATTAGCTAACCTCTTTGTAGAAAACTGTCTATGTATAATATATGCAAATCGTGCAGAGTTCATAAAATTGTCATTTTGATTGTAAAATTATAGTTTCGGGTGACTTTCTTTTAGACACTATCAGGGTGAGTCATGAGGAACTTTAAAAACTTCTACCATCAGTAGAGTCCCTTAAAGGGGAATATAATGTCTTCCCTAAAAAGTGTCAACTTCTATGTTAATATCCAGGGCGATAAAGTGACGACCTTGATCTTAGGCACTATTGGTTGTATAGCCTCAAAATAAAAATAAAATGATCAAATCAAAATAAATGACCATGATTCAATGAAAATAATTAAATAAGTTTCCGGAAATACGGGGAATCGACGCCTACTCGTTTTTTTCAAAGGGGGCACCTTGTATATTATTATATTTTAAAATTGTCTGAAAAAATTAAATACCAATAATTGGGACTTATATTGAGTAGTTTATGAGTTATAACAATTGAATATAATTAAAGAAAAACAATTATTTTTTACAACGATGCCCCTCGCGACAAAATTTTTTATCTACTCCCTTATATGAAATTTCACAATTACAAAACTACTTGCTTAGCCTGAAAGCGAGCCTTGGCGCATCGCATACCTGTTGTGTAATGAAAATAAAAAGTCAAAACAGTATTTTTCTATTACAACACAGTCTATAAAATAAACCATCAGTCAAAAGTAGCGGCTATATGGTAGAACAATAATAATTATTAAGAACATATAGGTTGTATAATAATAATGTATGTAGGTATGTAGGTATGTAAAATAATGCAAGCATGAGATAAAAAGTAAAAAATTCACAAACCTGTTATTATCGAAATGAGTAGTACACGCAATATTATGTATTTGTTTAATAATTTTCATTAAATTGCATCAAAGTTTCTGATTGACAGATATCATAATTATTAATTCAGTAATGTTTTTGATTTAGTAGTTATTGATAGATATTAATTGACAATTATTGACATTATAATATATTTGACATTTCTTGGTAGGTAACTAAAATATTCGCTTGCTACTTCTTGTTGTTCAGACATTCACACACAGTTTTACTTTTTATGAGTTCAGTGCGTCATATTATTGGTTTGAATAACGGATGTGTTGTGTCCGCCACATCCAAACACCTTCTTGCAGTCTCAGCTGTGTTAATGGTAGGTATAGTACTTCCTGATGTTTCATATTCGCAGATTGAAAAAGCGTAATCTGTTTACTTATATCATATATGCTTACGTGTATAAAGTCTCCCCTCTTTTATTTTCTGCACCATTGAATATGAAAAATTGCTTAAAATATTCATTACTTTTACTACTTTTTTTTGTTAATTTGACGACATTTCGAGTAGCGCCGCGACGCTAGCGTTTTAATGAAAGGTGGATCGAAAAGGCGCTCAATCGAAAGGTCTTTTGAAACAGAATACAACCAAAGAAAAAAATGTATGGATTTTTTCACTTTTCTTTAATTTTTTTTTAATTTTTTTTTCATTTCTTTGGAGGAATTTAATTTTAATGGAGGAATTGGACGAGTATGGTTCCAACAAGACGGCACTCGACCACACTATTCTCGCCCAGTTCGAGATTACTTGAACCAAGTTTTTCCAAATAGCCGAACTAGGCGAGAATAGTGTGGTGGAGCGCCGTCTTGTTGTAACCATACTTGTCTTATTCCTCCAGGAAATTGAATTTAAAAGCGTCAAGATTAAATTTGGTGCGATTAAATCAAATTCCAATGCGATTAAAGTAAATGCGAGACCAGACTACTCATTAATATTTTACTCTCATAGAAATTTTAGTTCCCTAAATTGGAAATTAGACGAGGAAAGAGAGGGGATTTATATCGTATTCGTCATTTTTTGGTGCCAAGAAATCAACAGTAACCTAGCTTGTATTCATGAATCCTGAATACAATTTGTATTCTTATATTTTTTGGTTTTTCTCTCTAAAAGAATACGAATGCTTTGTTTAATTATTTATATTTCATAATGCAGTTATTGCGACCATAAAGGAACACATTAATTTAATTTACAATAATTCTGACAGGTCGGTCTGGTTTTGGTTCTCTTGCTAGCGCCACACTTTTGCACAAACAGTTACGCGTCCCCTCTCTTCCCTTGTCCGATTTTTTTCCCATTGTTTACACTTGAGGAAGCATTAAGGCGTCTAATTGACTTATCTTTAAAAAACAACTAATTCGTATCGTAAAAGGAATAAAATGTTGAATACGCCTCTGAATTCTGTCAGGAGATGTTCTTCTTTAATGGTCGATTTAAGTGAACAATAGAATCAAACACAAAACAAAAACAACAATTGCTTGTAAGTAGTAATACAGAGACGAAGGTTTTTTCATTCGTTTTATTGCTGCGTGAGTCACTGAAGGTGAATTCTTTCAGCTGTCACATCACCTCATGAGTCTTCAGGAGGTATTCGAAACGGACATGCAACAGAAACTGACACATTATGACTTGTGCTTGCTTTTCTTTACCTTTATTGTATGCATGCTTCAAAGTGTGTCAGTGAGTTTAAATTCCAGAGGTCAAAGCCACGTAAAAATAATCCTGTTGCCATTTTATTTATTATAGTTTGTAGGGATAATAACAAACGTTACATTTTTTAAGGTAGCTTATTGTGACATATCTCCAAGACGACTAGCGTATAATAGGTAGTGATGTCTGTATGTATCTCTAAAAGGTTCTCAAAATATATTAGGACATTATCGTGATAAGTATCTCTCACTAGTACCAGTACTACTAATAGTTGCAGGACAGAAGAAAGTAAACGCCGTTTGAGGTAATAAAGGTAAAGTGGCTCTTAAATAAGGTGTTGTTGTATGACAACGGTCATTATACTGACTATATAAGAGTCATAACAATCCATTGCTGTCACTTTTTGGTGAATTATATCCTGAATTCCCGCAACAATTATCTAGAAAGCGAATGAGATTGTAATCTCCGTAATGCATTTCAATTTTCTTGAAAGTTTAAATTAAAGGTATACTTTTGAATTATGAGATGCACGTTTTTTTCAAGATTTCTTTTACTGATTTCTGAAGTCTTTAAGAGATAATTATCTCGTCAATGTTTCGTTTCATTGTGAAACACATAAATAACCGCTTCTTTTTTTAATCGATTATAAATAATTATATCGAAGGACATTTCTTCAACTTTAACCTGTATGTAATAAAACTAAAAGCTTCAATCAACGCTAAAAGTATATACGACACAATTATTTTAAAAAAATGGGCAAATACTTTTTGTATTTTTGTCACTGTTTTGGTCTTCAAATTAAGAAAGAATTGTTGGCAAGATTAATAAATCAGACTAGGATATTCTAAATAAAAGTAAGGGTTAAAAAAATCTTGTTGCGCATCTATCGCATAAATACCTATGAATATTTTCCGCGTTTTGGAAAATGGGTTGTTAAAATTTTCAAGGCAATATCATATTAGTATAGTTTTTTACTGTGAGCATTTCAGATTAATTCCTTTGAAAACGCGCCCTTATAAAAAGAACATAAGAAATCAGCAGATTTGACGCAATTTCTACCTACGCCACTGGAAAAATTATGACTAAAACTCAATTTATTCGCTGCTATCGTGTTGCAGTTTGTCGCCCAATTCTGACACTTATTTTAAATTATTTGTTATCGAAAAAGAAAATATTTTAGCTTGATCAAAAAATATCAAACCAGAAACAACCTCAGTTACATTTTCGCCATTTTGAGTTGATTACACCAACATGAATTTTTGGGGGAAACCCAGTAATTAATTCAGAAAAACATACGAAAATTCGTCGTTTTAAAATCAACGGTGCTTAGGGCACTTTTCTGAATTACAATTACTGGGTTTCCCCCAAATACCAGAAACAAGCTAAGCCACATTTTCGTCATTTTGATTTCATTATATCAGGGAAACCCAGTAATTGCTTCAGAAAAACACACGAAAATTCATCGTTATAAAACCAATGATGCTTACGGCCCTTCGGTTTTTTTTTTCTGAATTAATTACTCGGTTTCCCCTCAAAATACATGTTGAGGTGGTCAACTCCAAATAACTAAAATGTGATTCAGGTTGTTTCTGAAATAAAGAGATTAATTTATGAATTTATTGTGCCAATATACTGTTAGCTGAAAAGTGAAAGTATCACCCAAATATGGTTCGAATTGGAGAATCTTCATAGAAATCTTCAATTTAAATTTAAATTAAAGTTTCTATTAACCATTCCCATTGACCTTAGTATTGTTTCATTATTTGGTCGCTTATTCAATGCTTAAGTTATCTTTATATTATAATCTTCTTAGTACTTTGGCTATATATTTTGAGATTTGTATTAACTTAACTAATTTTATTGAGCAGTGATGATTTTAGGTCTCCACAATTTTTTTGCAAGATTTTTTATGGCGTAAATTGTAGAGTAGGATTTAACCTGGCGTTAATTTTGTTTTGCTGATTTCTTCAATAATTGAACTTATTCAGTACTTCCTTGTTGTAGTTCGACTCATATTCTTATTTTACTTGGTCCACTAATTTTTCATTAATTCTGAGAGACTATAAGAGGTAATTTCATTTTAGTTGCGTTTCTTGCTGAACAAAATTACATTTAAGTGTTTTCACTATAAGTTAATGTTAAGAACAATGAATCATAACTCTTGGGAACAAAATAAGAGTTTTTTGATTTATCTCAAAATTAAGACAGATTTTCTTTTGTTTATTTATTTCTTGCTTATTGAAAATCCCTTATGGTTTCTCTTTTACCTTTTAATAGAGAAATGATTTTGTTATAAATTAAAATGTCAAGGTTTCTGCTATTGAGGCACCGAACCAAATAGTTAAGGTAAGTTCCGGGTTCAAGAACCTAATATAGGTTCCGGATTGGAGAGATAAACGTAGGTCTGATTCTTTGTTCTCTTTTGCATCATTATTTTCTTGTTTGCAGTCACATTTATCTTAATATCGCAATAAATATTAATGTTTTTGTTTATAATTGTTTAAATATTCTTCTAGTTATTAGTTATGACTACTTCTCAAGCTTTGCTCTATGCACGATCCTCTAACTTTGAAAATATTTGTGTTTTCTGAAAATAGGATCGTTTCTGAATGAATCCAATATAAGCGCAAATCATTTTTAACTATGAGCGCGCCAGTATTATTTATCGTCGTTTTTCCTTCTCATTTTTGAACCTACATCGAAGAAAAAATGCAGGAATTAAGATGATATCTCAATCCTGGTTTGAGTTTGATCAGGAGGCAACAGTTCTTAAAATTGCTTCAAGAATGTCTCACAATTTAGAGATTTCAGAAAGTTTATAGAATGGAGCGAAACTAAGACTACATGGTTGATTTTCCTGAGGAATCTTCACTCATACACCGCTCTCAGAGCGTCAAAGGGATTCCCATACTATTGTAAATAAGATTCAATTATAAAGAAAAAAAGTTATTCATTACCCTGGCTAGTTCAGAGGGATGATATAATATTTTTACGAGAAACAATACTGCAAAATGTCTGTAAATCTGAGGTTAATAAAATAGAACATGTCAATATTCGACAAATCACTGTTAGTCATTGCTTACGATTTATATGCGTAAAAATATTTGGATCTGGCAACACTGCTATCTAGAAGCGAACCAGCTTATTCTGGATAGTTATCAAATATCGAAGGTCATCAGTGACACCAAAAGAACTAAGCTGGCGTTCTGGAATGATATCACTTTGGCACCACAAAGGAGAACAAAATATCTGGCAATCTGAGATTACAAGTCAATATTCGATAAATCTCTGGTAGGTATTTACTGCCTAGGATTGATGTGCGTCTAGAAATAAGTGAATCTGACAACTATGCTATCTTAAATAAAACCACTGATTCTAGACATCCAAAAGTTATCACTGACATTAAAAACACTGACGTTTTTAATGTCAATTGACGTTTTAAAGAATTGACGTTTCTTAGAAAACAAGAAAAAATATCTGGAAATCTGAGGTTGATAAACATGTCAATATTCGAAAAATCACTGTTTGACTGTGAAATGCCTGTGATTTATATGCGTAGAAATAAGTGAACTGGCAACACTGCTATGTAGAAGAATTGAAAATTACGTCGGAAAAATGATTTATGTTAAACTTGGATTTTCGAACTGTCTTTTATCGTGTAATTGACGTTGCCTGGGTAACGAAACGATTTAATTACATAAACGTCATATTAATGTAATAATTAAAATTGAAGACAGTTTTGCAAAGATTCTTGTTAGTTTTCGATGAGTGAATTTAATAATATGGATAGTGATTATTATGAAAATTCCCTTAATAATTGCCATTTGGATAATAAGGTAACTTTCCTTTACGTATATTTGATATAAATTTAATGATATCTGAGTGTTAATACTATAGCTATACCTAAGCCGCCATTTCGGGGAAAAAAGTAGTCATTTATTTCCCTGCTAATTAATTTTTTCCCCCGATAAGATGCAGCTCATATAATGAGGCATTTTTCTACCCGTCACCCGGGAAAAAAGGTCAAACTTTTATCCCGTCGCAAAAAAAAACAGTTTATTCTAGACAATTATCCAAATTTATCAGTGCCATCAAAGAACCTAAATTGACGTTTCTGGGAAAACAAGAAAAAATGTCTGGAAATCTGAGCTTTTAATAGAACGTGTCAATATTCGAGAAATCACTGTTATTCAGTGCCTATGATTTATTTGCGTAAAAATAACAGAACTGGCAACACTGCTATGTAGAAGAAAACCAGTTGATTCTAGAGGGTTATCAAAAATTATAAGACATCAAAAATACTAATAAATTGACTAATTTTACTAAATTAATGGATAAGGGTGGAAAGGGTTGGATTTTAGATGAAATGAATTGCGTACCAAGAAGCGATAGATGCCATGAATATCTCGACTTTTTTAATCGAAAAATTGAAAATTCGATTTTTGCAAAAGTCCGGTCAGCTTGATTTTTTTTTTTTTAATAATATCCAGTCAGCTGGTTTTATTTTACAAGTTTAGGTGAGCTCAACTATTTTTTCTAAGATCCAGTCATATCGGTTTTTATTTTTTTTTTACAAAGCCCGGTCAGTTCGATTTTTTTTTTTTTTAGTCTATATACTTTATTAGAAGTTTTTTTGTCACAAGGTCGGTTCGACAAGGTTCGGTTAGCTCGAAAATTCGATTTTCACGACAATTCGTTCAGCACCATTTTTTTTTTCTAATGTTCGGTGAAACAAAATCCAGTTAGCTCGATTTTTTTGCAAAAGCCGGTTTTGAGAAACTAAAAAAATGGCGTATTTTCGTAGTTGAGCGTATCTTTTCAAAAAAATCAAACTGACCGGATTTTGTAAATAAAAATCAAGCTAGCCGGGATTTGTAAAAAAAAATAAATAAAGAAAAAAGGTAAATATTACTCTAAGAGAAAATTTTAACAAGATTTTTTCAATAGCTATAAAAAGTGCATTATTACGTGAAGTGACATATGAATATGAAAACCACTGGTGCTGTTATAATTTTGTTTTACCTTTACCTGAGGTAGGTACATATACAGAATATTCTAGGTATACCTATACATATTTTATGCGTTTTTTTAGGGGTATGGGTGGTAGATATCTGCCATATTTGGTAGGATAATGAGATACGATGGTGTTTTTGCAAGACTTTTGAATTTGAATCCATTACAGGCAAAGGTTTGATTTGACTAATGAAGACAGAGTTGTTTAAGAATATTTTCTTTCATAATGCTAAATCAGCAATAAATAAAAAAATTGTTGCATTTATGGAGCTTGGTGGAGCTCATAATTTATGCCATTTGAATAGACTATTGTAGTAACATTTTGAGTAGGATTAACACACCCACATCGCTCATATTTATAATGAATTATAATTTAATGTCTTGGAGCATTTGAATGAATAGTTCTAATCGTTTTGTTTTTAATTTGTTGAATGAAGATTGAAGAATAATAATAATTAATTGAAGTAATATTTACCAGTATGAGTAACTTTATATTTACCTACAATAATAATTATTATTACTAATAGTACCTAATATAACTTTATTGCTTCTTACCGATTACTAAAAAGAAATTAATCGTCTTCAGTTTCTTTAATAATATTTTATAAGGATCATTAGAAGAGATAAGCAACAATTAATTTAATCGTTGTTTATCCATATTAGGACTACTATAATTATTCATCTTAATTAGAGCAGCCAATGCACATATCTGTTAAATAGTACTACTTTATTATTTCATGACTCCAGGTAACTGTTAAATTTGAATCGCTTAAAAAATATATTTTCCCTGAATTGAGATAGGTAATTAAATCTAAAAAAAATATTTTTACAAAATCATAATAACAAGATACCTACCTGTTATTACTGTGATCTAACGACAGATGTTAAGTCTGAACTGAAGAATAATTATTGAACTTTTGATAGAGCAGATGATTTTTAATAACATTGTCGGTTACATGCACTAAAATGTGGTCTTCGACCAGCATTAAAATTGTTATAATTAGAAACATAAAAAACTATCTCCTTGAGTTTTATCGTTCTTTGTTGGTGTTGGCGCTTATTTACAATTTACAGTGCACTTGACTCTGGCGCACCTGTTTTCCGGAGGGTGGCTTATCGCTAGCCAGACTGTGTCCCTGGAGTCACAGTCCAGTGACCAAAAGTCAACCGCTGTGTAATTCCGTTGGAAGACAAGTGTAACCGTCCTAAAACTCTAAGATTGAGTAAATTTTTCCTCAACGGATTTATTTATCTGCCTTTGTTTGCTCATTCATGACGTAAGCTATTGTCTCGGTTACATTTCTACTACTGTGGGAATAAATTACGCAATAATGTAAGGCTAATAATAATTTATTCGATAAATAGTGTTATTAAACTTTTTCAGATTTGAGGAATCATCCTTAGATTTCTAATTATTATTAATACATGGCGTGTCGTTCAAAGGAGGGAGGGGATAAGGCGCATATGTAACACCTTATGCAATTTAAAATGAATTATTTAGAATCTTTGTTTGAAATTTCTTTTTGTGTGAAAAATATTAATTAGATAATAGTTAAGAAAAAAAATAAGAATAATTGACAAAAATATTATTCCAATTTTTAAAATAGGTGCATTTGTGCAGGCAATTTTTTATTAAAGTTATTTATTTTTAATAAAAAATCACTTATTATAATGTATTTTATTGTTTCAGGATAAAGGTGTCCGAAACTCCAGGAATAATTTGAACTGAGAAGCCACATAAAACAGGTATGACCAATTGATTTATTTTGCGCATGTTAATAAAAAAGCAACAATAATTATTGCTTATGCAGGCTGACCCTTGAGATCTATGCCAAACTTTGATAATGAGGCTGGTGAGATAATTATAATGGTCTGAGATGAAAATGTTATAAGTAATAATTATTGTGATCCACAAAATTTTGCATCAAATCTTTCCTCGGAAGAGAGAGATATGGCGATTGCATTTTACTCATTTTACTAAAATATCCCAAGCAACACCCCATAGTCTAATTGACGTCTATATATGGTCCATCACGTCTAAATCGCGTTTCGGTCTAGTCGTCGATTAGTAATAGATATGTTTTAGATGCCACCATAATCACATCTACCTGGTACACATTTATTAGATGTATTTTTTACATATACTTTTAGATGAACAAATAGCAACAAATCATTATACATAAGAGTTATTTGTTTTCTCTGATGAAACACAACAAAATATGTGTATTTCATATGAAACTTCTCTCAATTTAATTAGATTGAAATATGGTAGATCAATCGGTATCTAATAGACATATCTTAGATGTCCCCATTATTACGTCTACGGCTATACATTTAATAGATGCATTTTGAAAAATAGCAACAAATCATTATACATAATGTTTATTTGTTATGTCCGATGAAACACAACAAAATATGTGGATTTTATATGAAAATCTGTCAATTTGATTAAATTGAAATGTGGTAGATCTATCGGCATTAAATAGACATATCTTAGATGTCCACATTACTACGTCTATGTGTATACATTTTCTAGATGTATTTTGTAATTTTATTTTTGGATACACAAATAGCAACAAATTATTATGCATATAAGAGTTTATTTGTCATATCCGATGAAACACAACAAAATATGAGTATTTTATACGAAAATTCCCTCAATTTAATTAAATTGAAATGTGGTAGATCGATCGACATATAATAGACATATCTTAGATGTCCGCATTACTACGTCTACGAGTATACATTTTCTAGATGTATTTTGTAATTTTATTTTTGGATATACAAAGCAGCAACAAATTATTACGCATATAAGAGTTTATTTGTCGTATCCGATGAAACACAACAAAATATGTGTATTTTATATGAAAATTACCTCAATTTAAATAAATTGAAATGTGGTAGATGGATCGACATATAATAGACACATCTTAGATGTCGACATTATTACGTCTACGAGTATACATTTTCTAGATGTATTTTGTAATTTTATTTTTGGATATACAAAACAGCAACAAATTATTATGCATATAAGAGTTTATTTGTTATATCCGATGAAATTCTACAAAATATATGTATTTTATATGAAAATTACCTCAATTTAATTAAATTGAAATGTGGTAGATCGATCGACGTATAATAGACATATCTTAGATGTCCACATTACTACGTCTACGAGTATACATTTTCTAGATGTATTTTGTAATTTTATGTTTTGATATACAAAGCAGCAACAAATTATTATGCATATAAGAGTTTATTTGTTATATCCGATGAAACACAACCAAATTATGTGTATTTTAAATGAAAATTACCTCAATTTAATTAAATTGAAATGTTGTAGATTAATATCGTATCTCATAGACATATCTTAGATGTCAGCATTATTACATCTATAGAGGTATACATTTACTAGACGTATTTAGTATGTATATACTTTTTGATAAACAAAATATCAATAACTCATCACACATAAGTTATTTATTGTTATGGCCGATGAAACATAACAAAATATGTGATTTATAAGAGTTTTCATAGTCGACTTTTGTTTTTCTTATGGCCGTCATATTATTTTTTCAATATACATTCAAGAATTAAGGAAACCAAAAATCTATCACATTAAAAAAAATTCTTCAAAATTTTATTATTTTTATAAGTAAATTATTTCAACGAATGACGTCGATAAGACATCGCGACGTGACATTGCTTATCTTATATTGTTTTATGACATTCTATTAAAGAATGGTTATTTTTTCGTTCGAAAAAATAAGAATAAAAGTTTGAATAAATTTTATATTTGAATGATAGATTTTTTGTTTCCTTGATTTTTATAATGCCAAATGCGACACGAAAAAACAATATGGCGGCTATAAGAAAAACAAAAGTCGACTACGAGAACTCTGAGATCTGGTCTGGAAAATTTTTGAAATGTCAAAATGGATACCTTTTTGAGACTTACGCCCGTATTCACAAACGATAATTTCCTAAATAATTACGTAATCAATTATACCCATATCACTCTAACGCATAAAAACTGCATATCTCCATCTCATTTATTTAATTATTTTCGAGATATTACAGGACAGAAACGCTTTGTGAATACGGGCCTTAGTGTATAAATTGACTTAGTGTATAAGTGGTATAAGCGACTACCTGTGTAAGCCTGCAAAAATTATTTATTTATTTTCAATATTGAAAAAGATGTGGCTAAAAGGCTAAAATAAAAAATCACGATTTTTGAGTTTTTTTCCGGATTTTTCAGCAACGACTGAAGGTATCCTAATTTTTTTTTTAAGATTCTTATCAAGCATAAAATTATGCAGCTTTTATCTAATTTAACTATATCTCTCACTCATAAACTATCCTATCTCCTATCATCTCACAGTTCACACGGTTTCCGAGATCTCCATGTACCACCTGTTATCTCGGACACCTGTATAATATTTAGTGAATATTATATGGTTTTTTTTTACCAAAGTGATATCTACTATCCAACACTAGAATCATATTACACCTAAAGGAACTGAAAAGGGTAAAGAAATCAATAGATAGGTACAAATAATAAAACATAAGATACCTATGTACCCACCTATAAAAAAATTATTATTATTATTATTTAAAAATCACATTTTTTTGCTCTTCCGTGTTATTTTTATAGAACTGAAAATGGAATGTCTCAGATCCAGATCAGAGAGGCAGCGCCAGAACAAAGAAATAAGCGTCAACACATCTGGTCTACACAAAAGCTTTAATTGACAAATAAGTGAATGCATCTAGAAACAGGTATAATAGGGTAGGGTAGGAACTCTATAGGATTAGGAAGGAAGCACTGGATGCGTACAACACCACTAAAACCAGAACTGGAATTTATTACTTATTTCTTATTTCATTTCATTTCTTTCTATGTTTTCTTCTGGGACTGAACTCGTTCGCGTTGTGTTGTGTGTTATCATCAGTTATCACTTGTCATCAGTGTCGTGTTGTGTTAAAATCTGGCCCAGGTAAGTTATTAGTTATTACTTTTCTTTTACTTATATTATTTTTTAATCGTACCTATCTACATACCGCGGGTGGCTGACCATACTCCCTGTTCATAGGACATTGTCTATAATACGTCAAATCAAAATACTTTGACAATATTAGGTAACAATAATCATTAATTTTGTTAACATGTAAGCTATATTTCGTATTATTAGGCGAAATGTCCTATGATACAGACGTTTTGTCGGCCACTCGGCAACAAACAAAAATATTGTATGTGTATGCCTATTACTTACTCGGGTGAAGTTTTAATGACGAAAAGTTTTGACTTAACCACGAAAGGCAGTTTTCATAGCTCAAAATCAAAAATTACAACACCTGAGTATCCGGATTCTGAATTTCAAAAAATCACGGTGGCCGTTCTGGGCCCAGAAATGTTTTCATACGATGTAGAGAGATCAAATCTATCACGTCTTTAGTGAAAACTCGCCATGTCCGGGCCAATAATAACGGCCAATTTTCGGTAATTTTCGATTTTGGGCTATACCCTATACAAACTGCCTTTCGTGCATCGGTTCGGTTTTTATTTTTTCATACGACGGATAAAGAGCAACCCTATCACTCCCTTGTGAAAACTTGTTTTTTCCGGGCCCCGAAAGGCCGCCATTAATTTTGTAAATTCACATTTCCAGTTTAAAAACTATCTTGAACTGGAAGAACTGCCCATTATACTCATAAGTTGCTAGGATTTTTTTGCTTTAAAATATTCTCACCTGACTTCATGAAGTGGCATTCCATTGTAGTTCAAGAAACAATATCAAATTAGGTAATAAAATTATCATCTTACCCGAGCCGGATGTTTAGCCACTCGCGTCGCTAACTTTTCGTGGTTAACTTCACCAGAGTACCTACTTATAAAATATATTTTTTTTTAAACTGAAAATGTTTATTTTGTACTCATTTATAAATATAACGTTTAATTAAAAAATAATATAACAAGTAGGTATACGTTTTTGATTTTAATGAGTTTTTACGTTTTTGTGCAAGAATTTAAGACATGAATTTAGGTAAATGGTGACTGTCGTTGTTTAATTTGTGCATGGTTTAAGTAATTCGTTATACCAATTTTACGAAAATATCTTGATTCTTATCAAAGTTATATTATTAAAAAACGATTTTTTTCTTGAAACTTCAACACACTGTAGTTAAAAATTTAAGCCTCTTAGGACATACTGGAACACCTACTTTTTTTCTTAAAATGATCTCATCAATCACCCCCTGAACTTTTTCGGTTCATTTTTGATACACCCTGTATACAGGGTGTTTTTGTAACATCTTGTATAACACCTTTATAATGTTTTATAAGTTTTAAATCTTACTGTTTACATTTGCAGAAAATGCTAAGAAAAAATTATAATTTTATTTTATAATTTTATAATAATTATAAATTTATAAAAAAAATATAATTACGTATATCCATAAAATGGATATGAATAAAAAATATTTAAAATATTTTTCCGAACACTTTAATTATTATTATTAAATTCATCTCTTTGAAATAAAACTTATTTCTAGCTGCAGTTTTTCAAATTGTTTGGCGGTGCGAAGCATAAGGAAAAGGATGTCCTGAGAAAACATTTACAAATTGTTTTGGACAATACTTTCCTTGGACCGAAAAGGAAATTTCAAGCTGAGCCAATTAAATGTGTTACGAATAATTTATTATCATGAATATGTAAGTGGTATTTTTAAGCTTACCTACCTCCTATGTAAAATAGTTCAATTTACAATTAAGTAAGAGACGGAATGCGTGAAATTTATAAAGTAATTTTATTATCGGAAAGTAGTTGTAACTATTTATTATTAATAATAATAATTAATGAATGCTATAAGAAATAATACATATGACTGAAATTATTTTCATATTTTTAATTAGGTGTATGTATGATTTTCAGAGGACGTGAAGGGGCATTTTCCACAATTAAAGGACAGTGAATTCGAGAGGGACGTCATGGCTTGGTTCCAACATGCATCTACAAGATATAAACGCAGCAATAATATTCAATGTGAAAATTCAGTAGGTAATAATATTATAATGTGTACAATAATAATGAAATAACAATAATTTAGTGTAAAAAAACGCCAAGTAAATAAAAAAATCATGTTAAAGTATATATATCTGTTGTCATTATTATATGTATTTTCAGTCACAGTTTACCTACTCTCACTCCCACCCTATAGGTACCTATATCTAGATATCTCATTAAATTTGATAAGTTTTATTGAACCTTCCTTTATGTTGATTTTTGTCTTCTGGTTTATTGGGGTTCAGGTTCTTGGTTGAAACACTACTTTTTTTTAATTTTATAACAGAAACGTTTCAGGGCCGATTGGTCCCTTGTTCACTCATAAAAATGTATAAAAATGTAAGAAACTTAAAAATATTTAAAAAAAAAACTATACTTACCTAATACAATAAAATGATCGTAAAAATGGTGTTTATATAAAAAAATTATTTTAAATTTCGAAAAAATTAATGATTTTTCAATTTATTTTTTCGAAACTTAAAATTAAAAAATTTTATATACCTACACCATTTTTACGACCATTTTATTATTGTATTAGGTAAGTATAGTTTTTTTAAATATTTTTAAGTTTGTTACACTTTTATGAGTACCTAAACAAGGGACCAATCGGCCCTGAAACGTTTCTGTTATTATAAAATTAAAAAAAGTAGTATTTTAACCAAAAACCTGCCCCAATAAATCAGAAGACAAAAATCGATATCTCATTAATGCATATTACAGACGTCCCATAGACGCATAGTGTCGTCATCTCTAAGATGAATATTGTAGACGTCTCATAGATGCATAATAAGACGTCTCATAAATACATATTGTAGGCATCTTATTGATGTATAATGAGCACGTCTATTAGATGCATCTTGTAAATGCTTAATAGATGCATACCGTAGGCATCTAATCGATGCATATTGCAAGACATCTCAAAGATGTATAAATGTAGACGTCGCATAGACGATCTACGCCGCGGACATTTTGCTTCAAAATTGTAGTCTATAAGTTACCATCTATAGACGTCTATGCTATACACCCTATAGATTCACCCATAATCTACGTTATAGATGCACATTGTAGATATCTAATAGACGCATATTGTAGACGTCTCATAGATGCATACTGTAGGCATCTATTCGATGTATATTGGAAGACATCTAATAGATGCATACTGTAGACGTCGCATAGACGGTCTACGCCGCGGACATTTTGCTTCAAAATTATAGTCTACAAACTACCGTCTGTAGATGTATATGCTGGACGTTAAAAATACATCTTTTAGATGAAACTGTGTTACTTGGGATGTAACTTTAAAATAACTTTAATAGTTCAAATTCTCATGTGTCATATCATATATGTCATATAACTTAAATTCTTGTCAGTTTAAATTAAAATATTAAAGATAAAGATATTACTTTTATTTGCTTTCACCGATCAACAAAAACGTTCCATTCTGGAAATACACTTCAGGAATGGACAACCACCATTCTTCATAATTTCTGTTATTGTTCGTGCTTTGGAAGTGAAATTATTACAAAATGGTAAATAATAATTCGATCTTTAAAAAACTTAAACTTGAACTGAAATGTCTCATTCAGAAAGACAGAATAATCTGAGTTTCCGAGATAACTTGTTCTTTTTGAATATTGACTATTTTGACAACAATGCTTATTGTTCATCCTCCTTGGAACACAACCAATGCCAAATCAGTAATAAACTCAGTAGTACAGTTCATCGATTATTTATTGGCGGAGAATTCTTGAAAATTGATAAGCAATAAAATTTTTATCGGTATACTCGTGATTCAAAAAAGTCCTATCTAAATGTATAGAGAACAGAAATAATTTAACACTTTTGCATGGATCTCCCTGAACATTCGATTTTTTGTTCGCTCTTATCTTTGTAATTGTCTCGATAATGAGTGTTTATCATTTAAAACGTTCATCCAATTGCACCTGCCATAGGCGGCGTGGTTGATATTGAATATTATCAGGTGAAAATTAACAAGATTTTGTCCATAGTGAGAGTTAGTTAAGTTATCATTTTTTGCACGCCACTGCCTGAATCAATATTTTTGCTATCAGTCCAGATTAATTCCGAGAATTCTCCGCCAATAAATAACCGATGAACTGTATACTAGTACCGCACGTACTTGGCAAATGTCGTTACTGTTCCAGGTTAGTTTCTTTACTCTAAGAAGCCACATTTTTACTTATTGCTCTACGATTTGTAGATCACTAATTGGAGTAGTTCAATTACACACTTTTCCAATTGTTTATTTTTTATCTGGAAGACATGCTTAATTTTATTCAAGGCAATAATGGTTGATGAAAAATTTTGTGGATCACACGATATTATTATGAGAAGTATTTTCGTTTTGTTCTG
This sequence comes from Malachius bipustulatus, assembly GCA_910589415.1. Taxonomy (NCBI): domain Eukaryota; kingdom Metazoa; phylum Arthropoda; class Insecta; order Coleoptera; family Melyridae; genus Malachius; species Malachius bipustulatus. The sequence continues at coordinate 34,038,445 of OU342634.1, read as the reverse complement.
AATAAAAAGAAATCTGGCATATATTCATAGAACATTTTTCGCAAGATTTGTCATCATTTGTGATCCGTCAAAGTTTGGCATAAAACTCCATGAATCACCTGTAAGTAGTATACATATAGGTGTTTTTTATGATGTGACCAAATTACCAAATTCAAGGGTGTGATTCCCGGGCTCGTTATAAAGAAATTTCATATGAATAACATATAATGTCCGAGATTACCTAACTTTTTAATTACAGGGCGTTGAAATTTCAAGAAAAAATGTATATTGTTTTTTTCATAACTTTTATACCAGAATTGTAATTTTTATGAAATTTGGTACATCATATGTATGTACATTATTTTCATGAAGACACATTTTACAATACCTATACGACAATTTACGGCGTACGCGCGAAATTTTCACTGAAAATAAAAGTGATCCGTCACTGCTTTTGATTAAATAAAAATTATTTTTGTAATCCTCAGACATCGCTCAACAAATATGGTCACTTTAGTTTGTTGCGAACGGTGCACAGTTTTTGCGTAAAAAAATGTTCGTTTTTTTATGTAATTTTTTATTTATTTCCGTATTATTGTAATTTTATTATTCATTGCTTATCCAAGCTGCCTAGACTTATTTAATATTTTGTAAGTGAGATTTGTCGTAGTATCCAGATCACCCCATGCAAATATGGGGAAGAAAAAATTTTTAATAACGGTTTGACAATAATTAAAATCAAAAATTTAGGATTTTAAAGATAATTTTTATTTAACCAAAACAGTGGTGTATCAAAATATTCAGTGAAAACCTCGCGCGCGTACGCCACTGGTGGAAAAAAGTCGTTTATCAGAAAATGCGTCTTCGTGCATTTTCTTATGTACTTATGTACTTATGTACCAAATTTGAAGAAAACAATAATGCCCGTATTCACAAACGATAATTTCCTAAATAATTACGTAATTATTTAAATGAGTGAGATGGAGATATGCAGTTTTTTTGCAATAGAATGAGATGGGGATAATTGATTACGTAATTATTTAGGAAAATATCGTTTGTGAATACGGGCATAAGTCTGGTATAAAAGCTGTGAAAAAACAATACATTTTGTCTTGAAAATTGAACATCCTGTAGTTAAAAAATGTTAAGCCGTTTTGTACCTACATATTTATGTTTATATGAAAAATTTTTTATAACGGGCTAGGGGCCCAAAAATCACACCCTTGAATTTGGCCACATCATTAAAAAAACACCTGTCTATAGGTACAACAGTAAGTACCTACGTGTCGAAAATTTTTTTCCAATTGACTGAGGAAAATTTTTATTTCAGCTTCTAGTTTTTGCATTGAGAATGATGTCAAATAATGACATATACGCAGTCACATACATGTGCAGTCACGTGACTCTTTTAGCTGTTAAATTTGACATTTTTTTCACCAAAAATGGCATTATAAAAGGTGTCTAGCAATGTTATTTAAAAAAGTGATGTTTTATATTTTTCACCCATGCATAAACTGTCAACTCTAAAACCTCGTAACATCGCGTATTACTACAGTAGTTACCAATACAATACAATAAAATACAATACAATACAATAATCTACAACTTCGTAATAAAAGTGTAGGGGGGGGGGGGGTGAAAAATCCCTAATAAATTTTTATTTCGGTAACAGTCATCTGTAAAAAAATTATTCCTTCCATCAAAACCCCAATTGACAGCTGCGACAATTTAATAGTTTAATAATAAAATAATCAATAAAATTAAAATAATTCATTAAAATGGCTTGATTTTGATCTGTGTTTTTGAGGGTCTGGGAGGCATCAGATGAAATTTTTTTTCCAGCAATAGTTTCTATTCTATTTTTATATTCTATTGACCTCAGTTCCTATTCAAAATTTGGAAGGGAACACCTCTCGTTGGAACAGGGTGGGCGATGATTTTTGTATCCAAACGATGTCCCCCTCCAAACCAAACATTTTTTGATTGAATTTTTTTCTTAAATGTGATGTGAACTGAAATAATGTGATCGGAAATAATCAAATGGGGGGGGAGAGAGGGGGGATTAAAATGGATCATTGTAGAAAAAAAGAGTCAAACATAATCTCAGTGAGTTTTGATTAGAAAAATATTATGAGAGTTAACTTGTGAAGAGAAAGAACTCACAAAAAATTCATCGATTACACATCGATTACTCATTACGTAACTTTTAGCGATTTAATAACTAATGAATTAATTACCAGTAGTTAATTAACTATTACTTATTGCAAATAAAGTAAGTTTTTTTCTTCACTTTTTTAGAAAAAAAGTTGTTTAACGTCTGTCGTAAATTGGAAAAGGTAAATTCATCCCCTAAAATCAAAATGGCGGCTTTTTCATAAGGGATAGGAGGTCGCATTTTTGGATTTAGACTCACCATCGACCACCCAACATCCACACGAAATTCCGTTTTTCCCGCTTTGATTGCATAATTGATTGCCTTTTTCGTCTGATTTTACTGGACAACAAACTGATCACTTTTAGGGCGACCTCGTTAACGATCATCCTCCAATGAGATCGAAAATCGACCAAATCATTTGAATATTTTTGAACCCTGGCATATTTTTGATTTGGAGTGTAGTCAATGAGTTAACTTTCCTTATCAAATAATTTTTTTGATTTGATTCTATTTAGGGAGGGGGATTTTGTGACAGTTTGATATTCAATTTTACTCAATTTAATTAGTCAACCATACGCGATAATATACACTGACAGTTTTTTAAATCAACTTTAAAGAAAAAAAAATTTTGGATTAAATTTTGGAAATAATTAAGAAAATTTTGGAAACGTTTTCGAAATAGATGTCCTTTTGATAGTAGATGCACCAAAGAAGTCTTCAAAATTTCAGGTAAATATGTGACTGATTTAGTTGACTTACAAAAGATCAAGAACTGGGAAAGAAGTATTAATCTACAATTTAGAAAATTTCTTCGGTGCAACATCCATGAAAAGGACGTACCTATCTATATCTCGATAACGGTTCACTCTATCGAGTAAATGCCGATAAGTAAAACGTTTATAACGTCTTTAAGAGATACCCAATATCTTTGTAGGGAATGTCATAGAATACATTTTCTAAATATTATGTAGTTCTTTTTATAAATTGTTAGAAAATATACCCAAATATGGGAGATTTAGCAGATATGGGAGATGCCCACATGTTATGGGACACCTGTAGAAAGACCAATAAGTTCACCAATCATGTCTAAAACTTTCGAAAAGAACTCGAAGACACTGAAACAAATACATCCACACTAACACGCAATGATATTTGAAGAAAGTCATTCAACTCTTCAGTATAATGTTAAAGGATCGTCAAAAATATTCATACAAGCATGGAGGAAATAAAACTATGTGCGGCTGGACGTTGAGGCTTTCGATCGTGTATGGCATGACGGTCTCCGATATATAACTTCCCAGTAAGGTTCAAAAAAGAGACCTCCAGATGTACAAAGTCTGGTGTTCCTCAAGAAAGTGTCCTAAAATATTTATCGTAGAGAGTACGAGTCAGAATTTTTCGCTTCCTTACACAATTCTCTAATTGCACCCTTTCGATGTTGTTTCAATAGAAACATGAGGAACTTTTTATACACTATTGTTTATTTAAATTTAATTATTCGATCAATAATCGTAAAAATCTATAGAATTATATTTTGATAGTTGAAAAAAATATATATAAAAACAAGAATTATCAAAATTGGTCAAGAATAATTGTGGCCTATAGAATGTACACATTTATCCCTATTATACGTGCAGACCAATAATTATTATTAACGGAGACAAAATAAATAACGATTATAAACGTCAAATTTGGAGTAAAATATTAGTTTCAAAAAATTATTAGGTGGTAATTTTTTATGAGATCTCTTTCCAAAACGCTACATTATACTTGATGTCTTACATAGAATTACCAGAGCTATGATCATTTTTATCGCGGAAACCTGAGGCTGATCCGGTAACAAATCAACCAGCAGAAGAATGTGAATTAGTCTCATAAACATATATTTATAAATAAACAAAACTAGAGCATAATCAATTAGCTATTTTTTATATACATTATACCTACTTTGTATGTTATTATTACTGGTTGAGGATCGTGTATAAATAAAAACAATAAGACCTTCAATAAGTTGTTGCATAATTCGTAATTATACAGTGGCTGCAATAATTGTTTCACATCAAACGTGGGAAATCTAACCCCTCTAGTAAGCACCTTTCTTTCCGTAGTCACTTCCCATGAAAGCAATGTGCCATATGGATCCAAAACCACAGACAGATCCACGGTTTCCATATAGCCCACTTCATTCATGAATAAAAATGATTTACTCATCCAGCCAAGCGAAAAGAAATGGTGAACAGAGAATGTTCATGAGGTTTCACCCACCAAACTAATACATTTATGTATACAAAACCGTTAATAAGATTATAATGTTTCGCTTGGCGAATTGATTAACGTTTCGTCATGTAAAATAGCTACGTTTTACACATTATTAGTACCTTACCTTCGTGGCTGCGTTCACCTGTAATATTCATCTAAATTTTTTTATATGAATCATTGCACTGATTGAAATTTGATCATTTAAACCAAGTTGAGAACTCCATAAAAACTGGTAAAGGCTCCCCCTTATGGTCCCGGAAATGACACCTCTGATTAGCCGCTAGTCTTATTCTTATAACAGGATCACCATTTTCAGATTTAGCCATGAAGCTAATGTTTTGGACACAACAACTTTTGAGATTTTTGTATATTTGAAGGGAGAAAATTTTGGAGTCGTGAAAATGAATCATTTTTGAATTTTTATTGTAAAGAAGATCACCCAACGATTTCTGAGAATGGTAGCTTTTCGAGTCTACGTTTGAAAATTTTATCATACAGAGGGTACTGTCTTGAAAGAATAGCATAATGTCAATCGCTTCTTCCATAAATGGCAAATACTTCTAGGATTAAGAAGGTTGTTGCTGGATTATTCTCACATTTTAAGTGTATCTGGATGAGAAGTCTGAAAAACATGGTCGTTGTAGCTCCATCTCTTGATGAAGACTAACGTGCCACTGAAGGAACCTTTTGCCTCACCATCTCCGAGTGGTTGATTGGGCTGACTAGCAAAATTTCAGCAACTTTCCCTAGCAACTTCCAAATATTCTGGCACGCTTATGAAGGGTAGTCAGGATGGACATCTTTATTAGCTTTGCACTAGCACTAGTACAAATAGATGCTACTCTCCCTTTCATTGCAACTGCCGCTTATGAAATCGATCCGGCACTGTGCCAAAAACCTTCCCAATATACCCGATTCTCTGAGTCCCATTTATAGTGAGGCTATAGTACCTTGTCACAAGGTAGCTCAATGGAGAAACGGTGTAATGGAGAAACCATTTTTGACGGAGTGGGCTTTAAGTGCTCCCCGAATTTACCGCCACTTCATATGAGCGAAGATGTAGGCTAGGATTTTCGATGATACTGGTGGTGGTGAAATTATAACGCCAGCAAAATTCAATTTACACAATTTCATCTAACAGAAAATAATAAATGTACGTGACGTCTACAAATATTAAAAATAATTTATTCAGCAGACAATGATAATTAATGTGCAATAATAAATAACAAGATTCACAAGCAATGATATCACTGATCGGTACTGGGGGTGACGGTATGTTCTGTAAGGCCCAACCGAATTTAAGAATGTAACAATTAATAAACGTACAGAACCTATTCGCATAATAAGTATCCATATAAAACAGTCACAGGATTATAATAAAAAATTCTGGAGAATATATTATCAATATATTTGGTGATATCACTGTTGTACAGTGATATCTTCACTCCTTTTAAAGACCCAGGCAGTTAGGTCGTTCGGCCAAGTGTGGTATGCAGTAAAGTTAGCGCAATTATTGTTATTTGTTCACGCAAAAGGAATACTGGCACTGGCAATGTATCGTGATAACTAATAACAGGATCTGCAGGACTTTGTTGCTGGCAAGTGTTTGGGCGTCGGGTAACATCTGCAGACCAATTTGTACGTTATCGATGGAGAAGTTTTAGTGTAGGAGAAGTACACAGTTATGTAATAATATTGTATTCGATAATCGTCGCTTCCAGACATACACATATATATTGAATCTCAATACTGTTAAAGGAATACAATCATTATTATATCGCAAGTTCTGGAGAATATTGTAATGTCTTCGGGTCAAAAATTTTTGCTTCCTATGTATAGTAATAATAATATCGTGTTTGCTGTTTTGTTATAGATTGTGTGGAGTTTATAACGGTTATTATGGAAATTTGTTTTGATTAAATGTAATTATTGTCTGCTAGAGCAATAACTTTTAATGTAATGTTGTAATTTTGTATAAGGATATGAATACTTACTGTTAAATTATTTAGATTCTTTAGCTTTATTAAATTATATTTCTATTAAACAATGTTTGTTTTCGTATTTTAAAATTTAATGGTTTGATTCATCCGCCCATCATCTCTATTGATTATAGAAAAACGGCAAATCAAGTTCCCTCACCAGGAAATAGATATTCTTAATATTAGGAATATATATACAGGGTGTATCAACTCGGCTTATACGAAGAAATATGGCATGTCTTTCTTTCTTATTATTTTCTTATACTTAAACAATTTTTTCACAATGGTGGAACTCCTACTGAAACCGTCCCAACCTTTATATGAAGGCCATGAGAACGGAATTATTCTACGAAAGGAGTTCAATTTCTTCTTCAGTAGTGCTCGCATACACTGAAAAGGCGCCTATTCTCTTGACACCAGTGATTTGTAGATTCAACTTCCCTGTGTCAAGCAAACCTATTTGTGTAAATTATACGGTCTCCGAAACTCCACTGTTTCGTTCCTTAACTTTCTTCCAAGCAAACTCTTCTTGCTCATGGTTCGGAATTGAAGTTTTCCCAGGAGTGCTGCTGGAACTTTTATTTCCCAGTCATATAGTTACTTTACGTGAGTAAAATGGCAACGGTGTGTTTATTCAAGTGTGTGCTAATCATCCGCAGTCAGCGCTATAGGTAGTTGTAATTCCAGGACATGTTTAAGAAAAATTTTGTAGCCCTTTCTGCTCGCTTGATTTAAAATTTCGAATAAATATGTCAAAAGAAAAATGTGCGAGCAGAGGATGCTATTCCCTCTGGCTCCGTTCGGGTACTTTCAAATTTATTTGAACCCAAAGCGGAACAGAGGGTGTTAGAGATCTTAAAATGAAGTTTGAACAATGAACAAATTTTTCAGTGATCGTCTTCGTCTAGATCAATTTTGTCTCTAAAAAGTTTCCAAAAAGTTTCCAAAAACCTTTACCTGCCCTACGTTGTTAATATTTAAATTACAGGTCACACCAAAACACTAAAATAAAAGACACACTAATAATTAACAATTTATTGGAATACTCCAATTAAATTAAATTTCCAGGAATTGATAGTAATGTATCGTGAGATTATATACTTAAAATTTGGATTTTTCCACTTATCAACTACTAAACATTATACATAACATCAAAGATAAGACACAAACATTATTCATTTTAAAAAGTATTTAGTCATTAAAAGACCCCAATTCACCTTTGATTAGCTTTCACTAAAATTTACTTATCTAACCTTACTTAATTTGGCCAAATAATAACTTTACTAAATTAAAAATTTACTTTAATAAAAATGAAAACATTATACCGGCTTGGTATAATTAAGTTTAGCAATATACAAAATTGTAATATCAATTAGATATTCTTAAATTCATTTACAGGTAACAATGATCCAAATAAATCACTCCAATAACATCATTTGGTTGATGTGTTTCTCATTTTAGAGAACATAAAAGAATTACAATATAAATCTGATAAGGTACCTTCCAGTCCAAATCGTAGTTCATGTTGAAAAGTGAGTGAAGGGGAAGATTCAAAAGCAGGATGGAAAGTGACGCTGCCTCCGCTTTACCCAAGAGACGCCACTCATCCAAACTGCTCACATCAGCAAAACTCCTGAACCAATTATGATCCCAGAACAGAAACTAAAATCGGGACTTGAACCAGAGCACAATAGCCCTAATGAAGAATCCGAAACGAAAACGGAAAACCCTGAAATTTATAATAATTACATCTGAAATTTTACTACGCCATCTTAATTCTTTACCGAAATGAATCACATTATCCAAGTCGGGCTCCTTTAAAATCCACTTTCTGCCTTAATTTCAAAACCACCTAATCGAAAAACAACATAAAGCATTAACTTTGCTAAATAACTCTCAAACAACAACTTCATACCTGAGTTTTAAACAAACCACTACACGAAACAATAAACTAAATAATTCACTTATTAAACCATGTTCACACAACGGTATTTCAGATAGCAAGGGCGACCCAGCACCAATCTCGTCCGGTTGAGTTGACCTCACAATTCCCCCACTCTCCAATCGATACATTCACGCATCTTCCTTTCCTCTACTGCTCTGACGTGTAGCCCTTCTGACTGGCAGATGACAGACTGGAACTGACAGACTCATTATTCGACCTCGCTACAATGACTCGGAGTATAAAACCAGCGGAGAGTAACATTCCAACAGGTCTATTTTCTTGTGCCTTTTCTATTCGAGAAATTCATAAATATCAGTTTTCTTGTATTGATTTTGAAAAAAAGTTTATATTTAATTTCGTTCTGGTAAACATTCTTTCACCGCCACAACACCTATAGTATGCAGGAGTAGCAGGAGTCCTCGAGGTCTGCTCCAAACTTGGGACAGAGTTTTCCTAATTTCAGTTTCTTTTTTTCAGTTCTCTTCCAGTTCTATTATGAGATCACTCAATCAGTCGTTCTGGTTCTTTGATCCCAACCGTCCCTTTCGCTTTAATCGAACAGCAAAGCTACTTTATTTACGATTAAGAAACTTTAGTAGGGCATCTCCACGCTCTATAACATCGGTGCATCCTTATAGTGTATGATATGAATTGGCATCGCATTATCCTATGACACCGGTGACCTGAACTGGCCTAGCTAACTTTTATCTAAGAAACATGTGGTCGGTTAACGGAAAAAGTTCTTTTATTTTATCTATTGTAATTTATTTGCAAAACGCAGTGCCTGTTTACAGATTAATCCCATACTAGAGGATACAATTTATCGACAATATAAAATTTTTATATCTTGGGCGATAATATGGTTCTAGTTCCAGTATGGCACAGTTATGTTATTTTATGATCATATGACGTGACGTAAAATGTATAATTCCATTTCTTTACGCGACATAAATTTCCGTCAGTTATAAATGTTGCTAATTGTAATAATACTCGTGACGAAACGTCCACCAGATGGAATATTAAAAACCGCACCTAAAAATATCAGAACTGAATAAAATAACGTTTAATAAATTCACTGGACCTGAGATAGTAATTACTGTTGTCACTTTCAACTGATACCTTCATAGTTTACCCTTTCACTGGTGATTTTCCCATATAGATCTAATATAACACCCACATGATTTTGTCATTGAATCTAATGGTAACGTCTACATATACTGTATATAAGTTGCAATTACCGAGATCCAAGATGAAAACAAGAGCACTGCATGTGCTTTACGCTGTCCTCTTTCCATAATTCCTTAGTTGGATCTATTCAGTTACAACTTTTTCTCATCCTACCTGCTTAACCTTTCTTTTGTAATATTTCTGCAATCATTGCAAGAATAATAATATAATTCTGTGCACGCTCTAACAAAGTTTTCTCTATATTTTGCAACTGCCTTTTATACGTTCATAATATACCTACCTACCTACCTAACCTGTGGTGTGAGTAATAAAAATCGATAAACAATAATGTTTAATACTTTCTATATTGCCGGTAATAAAACGCTAGGGAATTGTCTTAATTATGATACCGTTCGCTCATTATGAATAAAAAGCACATTAGAACGATTGTTTTATGTTTCCATAATCGAATCAACGTAATAGGAACTAACTAGATTGAAAACCATGTTTGGCCAAGGTGAGGTAAATATTGCTATTGTAATGCCCTTGTACAATGACATAATCATTTATTAGGCAGGAAAGCAACAGGTGGTGTTTCCATTAAGCTGTCGTTACATCTAAAATAATTTTAATTGCTTGGCAAATAAAATGCGAGCAATTTTATTTGTCAAGCAATTAAAATTACCTCATTATTTAATGTAACTTAAATTGATTAAAACGTGTGGAGAGAAACTATCAATAGTTTATAGACAGGTATCTTCACCCGCGGCGCTACTGACCGCTCCAATCAAGTCTGGAGTGTTACCTTGAAACAAGAAATTCGCGTGTTGAAGTCTTGAATGACTGAAATAAAAAAAAAAAAAAAAACGCCCATCAGGATACCCTCACAACATATTAAATAAACGTAGATACCTATAAGTAATTGACTTTGTAGTTACTTTTTTTTCGTCTAAATTTTATTTATCTTCCATTTTGTTCTACAAGTATGCTGTAATAATTATACAAGTTTGCTAGTTAGTTTCATGCATCGTAGAAGAACGAGTAGAAAATTTTTGAAAACTTCATGGCGGTTAAACAAAAATTTGTGAAACAGGCATTGTGAGTAAAAATGGTACAGTAATAATTAATAAAACAATCACCTAAATCCTAAATGATTAGATATGGAAATAATAAAGCCTATTTATTTTTAATTCATATAGTTGAACGTTTCTCTGTGTGAGAAAAATAGAATTTCAACAGAAGGGAGATTCTTTATTGAAACAGCAGGAGTTTCAAAGTTAAAGATTTTAAAAAGCTTTTTTTTCAAAAAAGTAGATGAAAGCTTCCATGTTTCAAAGGTGAATGTTTTTTTGAACAATTTTCAGTCTTGAAAAATTGGAGAGGCACTAAGCTAATATAACTAAGGAATTAGGAACAAATATTCTGGATTTGTTTAGGTACCTTCTATAAAATTTTTTATGACTCAGATGTCTTATTATGCCACCGTCGCGATAGTTCTAGTGACATGACAGGAATTACACATATTGCCAGGGCAGTGTAACTGACATTTCTATTAAATACCAGAATGGTTCCGCGTACTGCGCGTGTTTGAGAACGCGTTGTGACTAGAGCCACGTCAGTGAAGCTTCTTGATAACTACGATGGCACCTCAGAGATCTGCTATGCCAGAGCAGCAGTCAGTTGTAGTTTACAAGTTGTGATTGGAAGATTGAAGAAAGACATAGAAAACAGAGTGAAGTGAAAGAGTATAGTTGGCTAGTAATAATCTGTGTGTAAATAAGAGAACACCTGATTATTTCGATTTGGGGATTATTGTTATAAGTTACAAGTGTAAGACCGAAAAAATATGTTGGACGTATAGACTGAATCCCCAATAGTTGCCTGTATTGAGTCGGATCCATTTTTTTTCAGATCAAAAAACTTATTGTCATTGATGATGAAGACTTTCACTTTGTTCCTTTAAGAGATGGAAGGTAACGATGGTTTTTAATAGCGATGACAGAGATAAAACTCCAGAAAAGCTCAAGCAAAAAAGATAAATCAAAGCTTAGGGGCAAAATTTTAGAGCGGAGCCAGTTTTTAGTCCAGATTTATGTGCATTTTATTGTACACGTTGCTGAAAAAATCCCGGTTTCTCCCAATAAATACTTGAATTTGTAATTTAGAAAAATAGAGTAAGATCAATTTTTATAATTTAATTTACTTCAACTGATATGAAATTTTTTATAGAGGATGTTCCTAGGCTCAATGATGACAGCATTGTCCATTTTTCAAAACAGGACACTCTGTATGTTATTGTATTGTCATTTTGTCAGAAAATCTTATAAGAATGGTTTTTATACAATTGTAGTTTAAAGTGAGTATCATTTTAACTTTTCTTGTGAAACTCTACAGTGCAGTTAAAGTTTCTGTAGGTACAGGGTGATGAAAATTAACAGATTTTTCTTCACCCTGTATAAAAATTCATCTACATCATAGGATAATGAAAAAGGATAGTTAGAAAAAGGCAGCTTTCCATGCATGCATTCGAAGGCTGAAAACAAAAAAAAAAAACGCACCCTCCATCGTGTGGAACCATCGTTAAGAAAAATGGAATAAAATTTTCAAGTAAATTTTTTCTCAAGCTGGAATATTTTGCGCTAGGCGAAGATCTAGGCTCTCAAAGTTATTGATAACGTATCTTCTGCTCTTTTGATCCTAAATTTTAATGAAAAAATCAAGATAGTAGAAAATCAACATTTTTATAAAACTCTTCCAGGGAAAATAATTTTGAACAAGTTGACAAGTTTGATTTGATTGACTACCTATCTCAATTTTGAGTTACCATGGAAAAAATTGCTTTACTCTATTGAAATAAAACTGCAAACAAATAAGTTGATGCGTTTACATTGCACATCATACACCCTTGGACACTTTTTGAAGATAGCACCAGAAAAATAAAATTTGGACAGCCATATACTATTTCCCAGATTCACACTACTGACCTAGGTGCATTTCCCAGTTTTAATATGCTACTTCACGAAATTAGGGAACACACTTTGGGGTTTCCTCGCCGACAAGCAAGTCACTACATTTTCTCAAAATTTTGCATGATGCAAGCAAGAAGAGAATTCTCCAAGTTCTCCAACTCCCAGATTTGGGCATATCTGCATTAAGAAGTGAAGATTTGGAATGCACCCATGCACCAAAATCGACCTCGCACGATTTTTAATCGACTATAACCATCAAAATCAGAAGTTCAATGATCCTTTAACAGGCTTGAATGATTGATTCAAACTCTCTGCAGACTCTCCTTATCGAATGAAAAGACAGTTCCTTCTCCGAAATCTTGGAAAAAAATCCAAAAAAGTTCAAATATGGCTCAAGTTTGAGGCAAATCGATTTTTCCCATCACAAAAGATGTTACAAACCATTTCGCAAGTATTTGCAACCACTTCTTTTGTTAAGGGGCTGTTCTTAACTGTTTCTTTTTTTTTGACCATCAAATGTCATTTAAAAACATTTTAACTGTTACATTCGTTGCATTACATTTGTTCTTTTACCTCCTCCTGCAAGAATGGTAACAAAAGAGTTTTTGCACGAAAATAGGTTAGCTTGCTTAAGAAAAAAAAAAGAAAAAACTGAATAGAATAAATTAAGGGAACCATTTCCTTCTAAAATCGAGAAAAAATCCAGGTCCGTATTAAAAAAAAAAAAACAAAAAGTTGATGATGACCTCGGAAATTCGAAACGTACCCTATACCTTTTATTACATATTTTGATAGCAAATAAAAAGTGGCCGTGGAGGATGTGCTTTCAGATGGCAATTTTAATGAAAAGAAGATCAGTTTTTTCAGATTCCTATTAAGCATAAAATTGAGCAACTTTGCCCCAATTTAACCGTATCTCTCCTAGTTTCCGAGATCCCAAGTAGGTCTAATTCGACTCACCCTATATCTAGGTACCTAGATAAATACATCAAAAAATAATGTATTTTATTTAAAGCAACCGAAACTAAATAGGTGGATACCTACTACATTTTGGACCCGTTACAGTCCATAATATTAAATCTAGCATGTCATTGAGCTAATTTTCTATTTACTTATTCCCATTTCATTAGAAACGTTTGGTAACACGAAAATGAGGTAGGTACCAAAGTTTTTATAGAGAAAGTTCTCAACAGTAATCAAAATATTAAATTGTTTCATCGCATCTTGATGGTGTACTTTTCGAATGCGATTTGTCACACAATTTTATTGTGTTTCACCATAATCTCCGCAGATCATCTTCAGTTAAATTAGCCTAGAAAAACTCTTCAGGAGTCGCGGTTTCGATAATTTTCCGCTCTAGACCGGAATGAAAGAACAACAATACAAAATATTTCCTGTCTGATAATTTAAACTGTAACTGTTTAAGATTTCAAATTATACATACTGTTAGATTGGATTGAGAAAATCGGCCTAAATCAGAGTGTTCTAGGTAGAGTGAACTGGTTCTTTCGGGTAGAATATAATTGGTTCATGGTTAAAGGATTATTTAAATTACTCTGACAACAAAAACAACTATTAAACACACATTTAAACGTTAAAAAAGAAACTTCCAGAAAATCCCCTAGAGCAGGTCATTTCGTTCTAAGACCATCATTCTAACTACTCACATGCTGGTATATAGCACAAAGTTCAACGTATTCCTAAAAAGGAACATCAAAACGACCTCCCATCTGGTACAAGTACCGACAATGTTAGGCTATTCCAAGGTAATTTCTTCCTTTAATAGGAATGATGATGATATTATTATAATTACTCGAATGCATGTAGGTACTTACTTAAGTATAAGAGGCTCAGATGTAGATAGATGTGGTGAAAACTCATAACCTGAAAACAAAAGGCCGCACGTAAACAATAATAAATGACCAAAGAGTCGCTTCAGGAAACAGATGCGGAGATCGAAATAACAGAAGAATGCAATGACGGTGTTGTCGGCTCCACAGATACCTACTCCAAATTTTTGACTGGAAAAGTTTTTTAGTCAAATATCAGCTGTTGCCGTTACTGATGAGGTAGTATTAAAAATATTTTGCATGCCGGAGATCCCTGTGGGTTGATTTAGTAGCTCGTTGAAGATGATTGTGATCATCTCTGTCGAGTGCTGCGTCATTGGTCATTCTATCTAGTAGTGCCTCTTTTATTTTGGCCAATTTTGAGCACCCCTCCCCTTAAGGAGGATTTATCTATTCTTGAAGAATACAATAATAGACAATAAAATAATTATTTTATATTATTTATTAACTATCCTAAGTACCTTCGCATTTAATTGTAATATAATTAATAAGCGTGGCAACATGGTTACACTTTGATACCGATCGAAGAGATGCCATCCTGATCTCCCATGGGGGAACACAGGCCGTGGTAGGCGGTCCCGTTCGGCACGTGCCCGTGGCTGGCGAGATTGGAAGAAGAAATGAAGAATAATCTATGCACGAATACAAGAATAGATCAAGAGCCCAAGAGCGGACACACGGTAGGTTGTGGTAACGCCAGAGGCACACGGCGCTCATAATTATCTAGCCGAGGTGGTTATTAATCAATGCTCGGACTCGGATTGCGTTGTTAAGATTTTAATTTGAGTTTGTTTGCCGCCGAAGTACACAAAAGACGCTCCGATACTCGGGATGTGCAGACGAGCCTAATTTTTTTAAACACGCGGCGAGGTTTTTTCGCTCTCCTTGATGTGAAAACTTAAAATTGCAATTTAGCATCAGTTAGGCACCTGAACTGGAACTGGAACTATTAAAAGGTGGCGGTAAGAATAAAATATTTGAGGTTAAGATTAATAATTAGAAAACTGGTTCCTGCCTGTCAATTGCGGAAATAATTAAAAAGTCTCCTTTTGCTCCTTTTTCATAGACTCTCCTGTTCAATTCCAATTTCTGCCTCTATGCATGACAACCTGCATGGAAACAATGGAAACGTGAACCATGTTGTAGTTGAAGATTGAGATACCTATACGCAGCAGGATGAGAAATCGGAGCTAAAAATAAGGAAAGACTTGCTGGAATACAAAAATCAACCTTTCTTTCAGGACAGCTCTATAATATAAGTCAGAAACAATGTAACCAAGCAACGCAGTTAGCGATGAGCGTGACTAATTACCCAGAAGAATATAATTATATATCCTGCAAATATTCAACGAAGAATTGAGGAAAATAAGACGGCTTCCCTATCCACCAGTTTCTGATATGGCACGCTGACGAGTAGTCAAGACGGAGGATGAAACAGTTGTCTCGTGTCTTCAGATATGGTTGGCTTTGTTGCTTGCCATAGAGCTCTGTTAAATGATCTAAAATCCATTATTCTTCTTCTTTTGTTTTTGCTACTTATTGCTACCTCGGTTTTTTTATTATCATTCTTTTTTAACCCTCTACAGGTGTTTTTTTTTTTCATACAGGTTTAATTATTGTAAATCATATATTTAACTTTACGACTAATTAATTAATTATTCTTATGTACGGTGTGGTTATAGAAATTTTTTTTGAGACTGTCTGTGGCGGTGAGCGAGAAAGATAAGACAGCCACGATATAACTGTCATGATGTCTTAGTATAAGTATTTCATCCACCGTTAATATTGCAGAGTTGCAATAAAACATCAGAGTTGTTTAAATGTCCAACTCCAAGTCAAGAAAGAAATATAATTTCCCCTGCATTATATGGTTTTAATCGCGTCGTCGTCAAGCTCAAGTCACGTAAAGTAACTGGTATCCTAGTCATTCACAAGAACACTGCGTTATTCTTGGGAAAAAATTATAAACACTTCAAGATTCAACGTGCGACATTTGTCTTGGAAACGTGAAACAATTTTATGCAGTAATCTAATTGTTAAGGCATTTTCTGCTTTTAGGTGCACGTCTCTCGCATATAAAGCTTCTTCACGTTTAATTAGAGGATTTCTTGCTGACGTTGGATAAGAATGATGATGAAGATTGAGTCACGCTAGAGCAAATGACGAAATTATTCTAATTATATTGAAATTATTATACGCTGAATTAATTAAAAAAAATTGTCCGCCCAAATCATAACTTGCTAGTTACCTACCTAAGTAACAACGTAATTTGAAAATATTATGACGTGAAAATGACGTTTATTCCATGTTAGATTTTTGAAGATTAGGAATATTTGGCTCCAAAAATCCTGCTCCAAAAATCAGAAATTCGAATTTCTTGGATCACCTGTTGGATTTTCATTTCCATGAAATAGAACTCGAAAAATTGGTAAATTGGTATAGGGACATGTGAACGAGGATATAGGGATTCTGAAAAAATAGCCCACATGATGCAAAAAACTGCATCAATCATTTTTTGGTCTAACATTTTCAACCTCCCCCCCCCCTATATCAGAATGGTAAGCAGAAATCTGCAAATTTCTTGTTTCCTATGCCCTAAAGGGCCAGTCTTGGAAAGTGTATCATGTATGTATCATGTATACATGTATACACTATTGAATTGACAGTAAGTCAACGTTTCTGTTTATGTAGTTGTCAATTGCTTCAAAACTCGACCGATAAACTCCAGCAAATAAAGCCCCGTGAAAATAGAAGAAGAAAGTTCCTTTGACGTTTGGACAAGAGCAAGTATAACGTGACATGTTAGAGGTTTATAAAATATTACAACCTTATAGTACTGTTAACGCCATCTTTCGTCAATTAAACCTACTTCCAGCTTCTCGAGTGACGAAAATTATAAAATTAAATTTTGGTTGCTCCAAAAAAAGTTGCTCGATGAGAGAGTCCCTGAATCCTGCAATTGTGTTTGTCTAAAAATGTCTCCAGTGACGATACAACCTTTATAGTGAATCATGGAAGATGGCACATTCTCTATTTGGTCTATGTTTCATGATTCATTAA
The DNA here is from genome assembly GCA_910589415.1 of Malachius bipustulatus. Taxonomy (NCBI): domain Eukaryota; kingdom Metazoa; phylum Arthropoda; class Insecta; order Coleoptera; family Melyridae; genus Malachius; species Malachius bipustulatus. The sequence continues at coordinate 34,021,082 of OU342634.1, read as the reverse complement.
GAAAAGTGCGTTCTACATGCGAAAATATCTTCCCTTCCTTGAAAACCAGTGATCCAATCTGGGTAACATCTGGGTAAAAATATACAGGGTGTCCGGAAATTATGAGCAAAAAATTAAGGGGGTGATTCTTCTTGATGAAATATTGCCAAAAGTATCTATAATTTTTTTTCGAAAACTCAAAAAGAAGAAAGTTATAAGCCTCCAAAGTTGATTTTTTTAAATCAATATTTTTTTATAACTTTTTTTCTCGTGTACGGATTTTCTTAAAATTTGACACACTTGTCACTGATGTTGCTTTACATCCTTGGTCCAAATTAGACTTGAATCCCTCGAAATCAAAAGGCCTTAACTGCCCTTGACCTTCAAAAAAGGCCTATAACTTTTTTCGTAATATTTTTTTCTGAGTTTTGAAGACGCACAATTGAAGAACGTGCAGAAATATTTGGAAAAGGTCCTCTTTGTCTATCACGATAAAATGACCCGTTTCCGAGTAACTCTGTTTTAAAAATTTTCCTTCACTAAAATTGATCACCATAAACTATGATCATTCTGCAACAACACCAAAGCATGCTTTGGAAATAGCTGCAGGATTGCCTAGTTATGTACAAAACAGAGACATTCGTATATAAATAGACTTGGAAATGATTTTTTTTTTTAAATGAAAAAAATTTTTAATCATTTTTTTTTAATAAAATAATAAAATAATTTTAATAAAAAAAAAAAAAATTGCTGTCAAAATGAAATCCAAAGCAAACGTCTTGTTTCCTAGGCAACCCTGCCACCGTTCCCAAAACATGCTTTGGTATTGTTGCAGAATGATCATAGTTTATGGTGATCAATTTTAGTGCAAGCAAATTTTTAAAACAGTTTTACTCGGAAGCAGGTCATTTTATCGTGATAGACAAAGAGGACCTTTTCCGAATATTTCTTCATGTTCTTCAATTGTGCGTCTTCAAAACTCAGAAAAAAATATTACGAAAAAAGTTATAGGCCTTTTTTGAAGGTCAAGGGCAGTTAAGGCCTTTTGATTTCGAGGGATTCAAGTCTAATTTAGACCAAGGATGTAAAGCAACATCAGTGGCAAGTGTGTCAAATTTTAAGAAAATCCGTACACTAGAAAAAAAGTTATAAAAAAATATTGATTTAAAAAAATCAACTTTGGAGGCTTATAACTTTCTTCTTTTTGAGTTTTCGAAAAAAAAATATAGATACTTTTGGCAATATTTCAACAAGAAGAATCACCCCCTTAATTTTTTGCTCATAATTTCCGGACACCCTGTATATCATTATCTAACTTAACTAGGTATATCTTGTCGATGTAATCTGCAAATTTTTGAGTAATCGTCAAATTTTATTTTCCCAGAACCGATAAGGGAGAATGGATAGGAAATAATCAAATGGTTCTGAATCACACAAACCGAAAATTTTCAGGAAAAAGTTATGAGCCTTTCTCAAAGAAATTACAAAAAAAAATCAAAACTCACCAGTTTTGAAAAGGCCGTATCTTTGTTATAATGCAGAATCTGAAGAAACGTCAAAGTATTTTTGACGAGGCTCGGCCGAAGTTTCGAATCAGCCTGTATGCATAAAAAGAATTGAATTACTGGAAACGGTGAAGATTCTCTTTTATGCAAACTGTGTCCTGAAGAAGAGGAAATTGCTACTCAAGTATTCATTGATGCAGCTCGCGTGTTTTAAGGAGAAGCAAGAAGCAAGAATAAAATAACAATTTCTCAAATTTACTGAGCCCATTGCTTCTATTATCAAAAATCACCTTACAAAATTATTGCTTTACTTATTCAGACCAGATTAGTGTTCGCTATTATTAGAAGAAATAAAAATCAGTGGCGCTACTGAAATCAAGACAAGAACAACAACAACCATTACAAATCGGTTTCACTCTTTGAGAACGTAACCTGAACCTGCATAACCTGAAGTTCAAAGTCGTTGTAAACTGCGTTAATTACAACTGTTTTATTACATTTTACAAAGATAAATACTACTCGCATGTCTGAAATAGTAATTCCGAAACATGCAAAGATTCATTGTACAAACTATAAGTATACACGCAGTGAAGGTGGTAGTGGTGGCAAACAAAAAAGATGTTAATTTGATCGGGTGTCCTTCGTAATGACCGAAACTTGTTAAGTTGTAAGTTGCGGATCAAGACCACCGTCTGAATCTATAAAAGATCTAATTAGAGCCGAGACAGTTAACAGCATATTAATGCTTTCGCAGAGCTAGTCGTTAACTTATTTGCATCAATAAGACCCAAGAGGCAAGCAATGTCACGCGATCTTTGAAATCTGCATCGATAATAATTGCGAACGTAAACAGATGCAGAGAAAGATTAAAGTCGGTAAGAATTTATTGAATAAATTTGCATAAGATTGCTTCATTTGCTCCACAAGGCCCATAATCAATGTTCTAATGTTGCGAAGGTGAAGAGTGTGAACGTAACTCTATAGTCCCATTGTTAGTAGAGATTTGGTCTAGTCTCTAGTAGGTCTGTTGCTGTAATCGCATTTATATCACAAATATATAATTATAAGTATGTGTATGTCAATATCTTGAGCAATTAATGTTGGTTAATGTTCCATTTGAGAAATTTAAGACGAATTTGCAAGATTATGGAGTATCCACGAATACGAAATTGCGTTCCTTTCTCCAAAGCTGCACGAGTGACAACTTTACTAAAATATTTATGGAGTCTCCACAAGAGAAATAATAGAAATTAAATATATTCAACATCATTGCTTTCTATTATGAACTGGCTTCAGTAGAAAAGTAGTTGACTATCGAGATTATAAAGTGTCCATAGCGGAAGATGAATTGAGGTTCCTAACTTTTCGTTCAGGTGTGATAAACTTTACTGAAAATTTATGGAGTATCTACCAGTAAAAGAAGACGAAATGACATTATTGTCTTTCACATAAAATTTCTTTTCAAGTTCAAATTTTCTAACATCAGTTTTTCTTGTAATGAATAACTGATGGCTTCAGTATAAAAGGAGTTTACTCGAGATTATAGTATCCTAGGTGGAAGAAGAGTTTGTCAAAATATTTTTTAGTCTCCTAGTTCTGCTTCAGGAGGGAAAATATTACTGAAATATTATTCCACAATAGAAATTATTTCGTCCCATTTTTTTACTTTACATTTTCTACTTCCTTTCAATCCTGCCTCTCCGCAATCTTCTCTCCAAATAACCACAACACCTGTACCTGGACCGAGAGTGAGAAAAGGGCCCACAGGAGTGAGGAAAGTATATCCTGCAACATTAGCAGGAACGAGTACTTTTCCAGCCGTCGCAGGAATTCATCTCGCATTTGCAAGACGAAAGTGTCTACATATGCGCTTTCTTGCCTTCCTCATAAACTTTCCTTTCAAGTTCAAATTTTCTAACATCAGTTTTTCCTGTAATGAATAACTGATGGCTTCAGTATAAAAGGAGTTTACTCGAGATTATAGTGTCCGTGGTGGAAGAAGAGTTCAAAATATTTTTGAGCTCCTAAAGCTCTGCTTCGGGAGGGAAAACTTTACTGAAATATTTTGGAGTCTTAACAATAGAAATTAAAGAAATTTCACATGCCACACTGGGCCACACCACACCATACTGTGTGCCTCATCTTCAATCTTCCTTGTCGAAGCTCTTGCAGAAACGTATTCAGGAAACACGATATCTTAACGGTGACTTCTGTCTATCTATACAAATTGTTGTCTTACATAATATATAATTTAATATGTTATTAACATACATATTATTAAAGGTTATTATTATATTATATTATATGTATATTATTATTATTACGTACATGTTATTAAACATAAGTTTCTTTTTAATAACGACTTCCATGACTATATGTGTACGTGTACAACACACGAAACAAATATAATTTTCATCTTGAGCATTTATTTTACAGGAAATGTCCTATTAATAATAATAATTTAATAATAATGACTTATTTTCCACCGTCATATATGTAACATTTGATTGATCGACATAAAAGAAACAGATGGGTGATTAATAAAACACTAATGTTTAAAAAATCTACTATATATTGATGGAAATATAGATGTATATTTACATCTATATTTCCATATTTCCATCAATATATGTATGTATATAGTCTAATAAAGTCTAAAAAGTCATACGTATCGATTAAGAATACACATCCTTTTGATTGTTCGATTTATTTTTTTCCTATACGTGGTTTTTATAGTAACCGTCCAGTTTGTCTAAACACTCCATCCCGCATAAATAAGTATACGTCAACATTGGTTTTGAATGAGAATTAAATGCACAACATAGAGGATAGAATGTCATTACGTGAATAAATTTTATGTAGTTGTCAGTGGCTCTCAAACTGACGTAAGCGGTTCAATTCATTTTTTGAATGATTCCTTCAATAATAAATTACGCTCGTTCACAACTTGACAATTAACTGTTTGGCATTTTCTGGTGAAATTAAAAATATTAATTCGGACGGTTAGTGAGACGTCACATCTGACTTTTTAAAGTTAATCCTACTATAGTAGAATTTTTTAAAACATTAGTGTTTTATTAATCATCCATCAGTATGCAGAGATTCTACAAAGTAAGGGTTGAAAACATAAATTTTATAAAAAAGGAACAAGAAAATATATATTTTCTTACCAATTCTTATACCATAGGTATATTATCGAAAGAAGCATTTGTCAAAATCTCTTTGAGTCCCGTAAAATTATTTACTGAAATATTATGAAATCTGCATGATAATAGAAATAAAAGAAATTAAATCTTTCAGATGACAGTTTTTCCTATTTTTTTCTACGGCTTTAGTAGAAAATTAGGGTATGGAGCCTCCGTCATTTTATGGAAAAAGAGTTTACTCGACATTATGGAGTGTCCACACAAGGGGAAAAATTCGTCACGATCTCTTTGAGTCGCTTAAATTTATTTTCAGGAGTGATCCCTTTACTGAAAAATTGCGGAGTACCTATCCACAAAACAAGAAGAAATGACTTTTTGTCTTTCTCCAAAAATTACCTTTCAGGAGTGCAAGTTTTACTGAAATATTATGGAATCTCCACGATAATAGAAATAAATTTTTCAGATGACAGTTTTTCTACTGTGAACAAATGGCTTCAGTAGAAAATGAGGCTATGGAGTCTCCGTTATTTTATGGAAAAAGAGTTTACTCAAGATTGTGGAGTGTCCATACAGCGGACGGAGAATTTGTCAAAATCTCTTTGAGTCTCTTAAAATTATTTCAGGAAAGATACCTTTACTGAAAAACTATGGAGTACCTATCCACAATTCAAGACGAAAAAACCTTCTTGTCTTCCTCCTAAAATTATCTTTCAGGAGTGCAAGTTTTACTGAAATATTATGGAATCTCCACGATAATAGAAATACATTTTTCAGATGACAGTTTTTCTACTGTGAACAAATGGCCTCAGTAGAAAATGAGGCTATGGAGTCTCCGTTATTTTATGGAAAAAGAGTTTACTCAAGATTATGGAGTGTCCATACAGCGGACGGAGAATTTGTCAAAATCTCTTTGAGTCTCTTAAAATTATTTCAGGAAAGATACCTTTACTGAAAAACTATGGAGTACCTATCCACAATTCAAGACGAAAAAACCTTCTTGTCTTCCTCCTAAAATTATCTTTCAGGAGTGCAAGTTTTACTGAAATATTATGGAATCTCCACGATAATAGAAATAAATTTTTCAGATGACAGTTTTTCTACTGTGAACAAATGGCCTCAGTATAAAATGAGGCTATGGAGTCGCCGTTATTTTATGGAAAAAGAGTTTACTCAAGATTATGGAGTGTCCATACAGCGGACGGAGAATTTGTCAAAATCTCTTTGAGTCTCTTAAAATTATTTCAGGAAAGATACCTTTACTGAAAAACTATGGAGTACCTATCCACAATTCAAGACGAAAAAACCTTCTTGTCTTCCTCCTTAAATTATCTTTCAGGAGTGCAAGTTTTACTGAAATATTATGGAATCACCTATCCATAAAACAAGACGAAATGATTTTCATGTTTTTTTCCCTAAAATTTCCTTTCAGGAGTGAACACTTTACTGAAATATTATTTTTTCATATTATTATTACTTTCTATAGTGAACTGCAGTACTCCAGATTATGGCGTATCCAAGACGGAAAAAAATTCTCAAAAACTTTAGAGCCTCTCAAAATTACATTCAGGATTGATAATTTTACTGAAAAATTATGGAGTAACCACCAAAGAAGATGAAATGGCAGTCTTTTCTTCATTTCAAATATAATTCAAAATGTCGACCTCCAGTTCTTTTTTGTGGAGTAACTTCAGAAAAAATGTTATGTTCGTTCTAATTGACAGTCAACAATATTGGACAAAACAAATTGGGGTCCCTTTTCGTTTAACTTCAGTTGTACGACTGTCCTTAAAAACAAAATTTGGTAAGTTCAAAATGTTTCTTCTAGTAAACCGCTTCAAAAGAGCTGGATATTACTTAAAAATTATGAAGTGTTCATGCATACCAGAATCTTTTAACTGGTAAAATTTATGTGGATAGAATTTGTATGATATTATTTCTCAAATATTTATAATAATTCTGCTTTATCATTATCACTAGCTGAGGTATACCACATATCAATAAAATTAGAATAAAGAAGGATTAAAGAGACGTCAAGACCAATAATTTTACCCCTGGATCAAAGAAAGCGGAAAAGTAACATATTAGAATATGACCAGGAAGAGCTCTGTTAATTTTTCCACACACTGACGTAACAGCCAACATACTTCCACATAAAAACGCCAAATAACAAGGTTTTATTTATCCATTACTATGCACAGCTAGCAAGTAATTTTGTTAATTAATTTTTTCACACTTCTCGGTATTTAGTGAGTAAAATGAGCCTACTTAGCATAATAAGGTTTTTTTGCATGCGATGAAATTACCACGCAGACTTGTCGACTGTTCTGATCATAATAGTAGAACGATTTTTTTATGCAAATGCCTCTTCAATTCCATCAGAGATGCAAAAACTTCAGAATCTTTAACCTCATCATCGAGTGCAATCTGATGAGTAAGTAAGTAAACATTTCGTCATGACATTTTTGTGATAACCAAGCACCGTTTTCGATGCTTCAACAAATTGTAATAATTTAAGAAGAAACACGGTTAAAAGAATTTTATTGGCAAAATATAAATTGAGTCAAGAAGAAGAAAACGTAAAGTTCTATATTTTATTCTTGATAGCTCTTGACCTCGTTTTTATCAATCTTGTTGTGAAAAGAAGTTCGCTTAAATTGAAAACTTGCTCTGAAAAATAACGTTTCATTAATTTTTTTTTCAATTTTTCATTTTGAGTCACCAATTAATATTCCTCGACTATTTCTTGAAAATTGATCTCATTAATACCAGAATACCAGAAATATATTGTCATTAGGACTTTTTTGATATAACTTGAAAATGAATCTTTTTTTTACAATTTCGCATAACTTTAAAGGCCTTCTATAATCCCCCTGATCGTTAAATTAGTGTATTTCTTGCAAAATTGCGCAATAATAAAATTTCCGCAAGTTAAAAAAAATCCAGTTCCTTTCTTTCAACAATATATTAAAAAATTTCACTTGGATTATAAAAAAAATTATAATTATTATGTAAATTTCGAAAACAACCAAGTTAGACCCATTATCGAAAAAAAAAGCCTGGAGTGCAGACCCACTGTATCATTTTTTCCCCCGATGAAACTACGAAAGGTCCCAGCTCAATTTCCCCGCTTACGTTCCACCGATCCAAGGGGAGGGAAGGGTCCATTGTAAAGTACGCGGTATTGCTCCGTCAGTTTTGATCCTACCAAAAAAATTATTTTTCCAAAACAGGAAGAGCTTAGCAGAACACGTAAGCTCGTTTCAGGCGGAAGTCGATCGGGTAACTTGTTCGCGAAATATAGCGAATTTTCGGGGCGAAAAAAAATTCAAATGGTTTGTTCTTGCCCGGTAGTGCATGTAGGTGGTTCAGCCAATGTTTTTTAGAAGGCTATTTTGATGTTTTTTAGGGGCCCGTTGGGAGCGTATAGTGAGATAATTTGGAGGGGAGTAAAAAAAAAGCGAAAGTTTAAAATTTCTTAAAACCCCTATAACTCGACTCCGAAGAGGCGTATGATTCTTTGAAATAAAAGGTGAGAGCAAAATAAAAGAAATGAAAGCATTATTTGGTCATTGTGTGAAACAGTTTTTGCAAAATAATTAGAAGAAAATCCATTTCATAAAAATTAAAAAGTCGCACTTCTTTTTCTATCACTTTTTTAACTCCTTCTCTGTCTGCTGCATAAATCTTGCAATCGATTTTAAAGTACTAACTTCCCGAACAGCTAGAGACTTAAAGCCTTGAACATGGCTCAGAACTGGTTAACAATAGGACAATACTAACTCGCTAACTTGTCTGTCTGTTTATCTGCTCGGCAAAAATCGTGGAATATCAAGAACGCTGAATTATAAACATCAGATTGTTGTAAAATCTTATTGAAATGAACGTTCGCAGAGGCACTTTACAGTAGTGACGGGCCTGAAATGTTATTTTTCCTTAAATACTTGATTCCCCTAAAAATATTACAAAAGAGACTCTTGTGCAAAAAATTGTTTAAAATCTAACAGCCAATTAATTAAATTTACATTTAATGTGAAGAAAGAAAAAACTGGTAACATTGAATCTCGAATCAAAAAGATTTTCGAGCGAGAAAAAAAATTCACAGGGGAATATACGCATTGTCTGGAATTCAAAGATTTCCAATCGAAGACAAAGCACAAATCCCATCTCCACTTTAGACTTCGTCATAAAAAAAAACAATTCCATTTAGAAACCGATTGATATTCGCTTCCGAACAAAACTACACATGTAATTATATTTTTGGGGCATGCCCAAAACATTGATCAATATTAATTTGATTTCCTCGAGTCCATAAATATGTAGTACCGATGCCTCGGTCCCGTGGACGTACGTAGACTCACACTCCTGTTATTAAGATAATGATCTGCCTTAAGCTCAAGATGAAAAATACCGCGCATGGTTCAACAAGCCGCGCACGTTTAACTGTAATCCACCTCTGTAATTTACGATGAAAAGGAAATTTAGTGGTTTTGATTGTCTCAAACATCCTTGTGAGTGAGCTATGACCCGTCATGTGGAATCCCAGATTTTCTACCCCACGCAGAATTTAATTGTGGAGGTTCTATTGTTATTATTGTATTGTATGTACAAGGACTGAATGTTTTATAAATTCATTTCATCTATGAAACAAATTGAATAATAATAAATTATTATATCAATTACATTAATAATTAATTAGAAAGCATTATTATCATTTCATCTAGTCTTTTTTTATTAGAATATACAGAAAGGCAATGCCACTCAAGCAGGGGAAATTGTATTTTCTTTCACACTTCATACAATGATCATGAAAACTCTGGAGAACAACCTAGAATATTGAAAATTTTGGGTGTATGTTATTATACAATGTATTTGACATGGAAACTGTCATTAAACAAGTCACATTAAGTGATATAGTAAAAATTGTACAAAAAATGTACAGGAGAGGAGGCTCTTATAACAGCAATATACTCTCAAAAGTACAATTGATTATTTTTTATTCAAATGTAAATTATAGATTCGAGCAAATTTAAGCAAATTTAAATTTAAATTTGTATTGTCCGAATGCAAACCATTCAATCTTACCAGTATGTTAAATATGTCATTAAGTTCGATGATCTGGATCAGATAATATACCGGTATAAGAACTCAAATTGAATTATATTTGAAGACGAGACGCTGCTGCATAATCTAAGAGATGGATTTTTTAATTATTAGGTGCCTTCGAATGGTCCAGGCGTACAGGCCACCTGTGTTATTAAGGAAGCCAGACATATTTATTGTTTAAATATAACTATTAACTCGCTGCATCAGACCTGACGCTTGCCTCAGGGTACATCAAAAGAATAACAATCTGCTTGAAAACAATAAAACCACGTAAAAATAAGAAATTCATTCAAGGTCCCAATCCTGAATTAACATTTTAGTTTATTACCATTTTTTTTTTTAATTAATTAAATGTTTAAGCAAGTAAGTGGTGTTCAATAACAAGACCCATTCTGAATCTTCTAACTTTAGTAGGTACCTAAGTATACATTATCATTAACTTCATTTTATTTCTAACATTTTTTTTGAAATTATTTTCGATGAAAAAAAAATGTTTAATCGAATTGATTGCATTAATTAAGTTATGTATGAACATTTCGTCGCATAAATAATAACTGTATCAATCACTGAAAAGTTTCTCTGAAGGGAAAATCTAATTTAAATTCCTGAACGGATCTCCAAAAAATTATTGAAACCCTTCGTACTCCAGTAAATAAGCCGGAAAATGCTGTACAGTCTGGAAAAGTGGTGGAACAGCACCGATTTAAAAAAAAAATTCCCCTAGATTCCTGACCTGACCTTCGTCGGGAATATTACCTAAAATAATAAAAAATTAGGGTAATTTCCGCTATCCCAAAACGGTGGAACAGCACCGATTTAAAAATTCTTTTTACCCCTGGATTCCTGACCTGACCTTCACGAACATTACTTTGAAAAATAAGAAAATTGGGGCAATTTCCCTACTCCCAAAGCGCCGAAACAGCACAGATTTTAAAAATTCATTTTACCCACATATATTCCTGATCTCACCTCCACGAACATAAGATCGAAAAAGCGGTGAAACAGCACCGATTTTTTACATTATTTTTACCCCTGGATTCCTGACCTGACTTTCACGAACATTACCTCAAAGAATAAGAAAACTAGGGTAATTTCCCCACTCCCAAAACGGTGGGAGAGCACTGATTAAAAAATTATTTTTACCCTTGCATTTCTAACCTGACCTTCACGAACATTATCTTGAAAAATGAGAAAATAGGATAATTTCCCCACTCCCAAAGCGGTGGAGCAGCACTGATTTTTAAAATATTTTTTACCCCAGGATTTTGACCTGACCTTCAGGAATATTACCACGAATAATGAGAAAATTAGGGTAATTTCCCCACTGACAAAGCACCCCAAACAGTAACAGAGGTAATTTTTTATTTGAAAATCCAAAATTTCAGCTCGGAAATCGTTTCTGGGGGGGTTTTCGGGGTCGCTGATCATCAATTCGCGGTCTAATTAAAAAACAACCACTGCAATGTGCGATATACAGGGTGATCAGGAACTCGCGCACTCAGAGCATGCTGCGGTAAACTTCACTTTTTAAGAGTGGTAAATTTTCTTACTGCAGTGTTTAAGTTCTTTTCTTCCAAAGATATGGCCATTTTTGTAAAAAAAGGTGGCAACACTGCACTGAACACGTGAATAAGTTCGGGTTAGATGGTATTTTCATTATTTTTATTTCCATAGCAATGAAGGCATTTTTGCTATTGTTGAGTTTTTGCGGTTACCAATTTCGTTCAGATTTAGGTATTTAATCAATGTGCAACATTCTCAATTCCACTGTAAAGAGGTTTTGTGAAAAAAAAAATTGATGAATTATACAGGGTGTCCCAGCTCATTCGAAGCGGTCTCTGTAGGCCAAACGATGGACTTTTTCAAAAAACTTTTTGAAAATTCAAGTACAGAATCACAATGGCCATAATTTAAAATTACTTTGGAGTATACAGAGTGTCCCATATGACAGTGACATATCAAAGTTATGTTTTTTTAAATGGAATGCTCCCATGTTATTGCAGTTTTAGATTATCTGAGAAGAGGAAATAAGATTGACTTTTACAGTTGGTGTTTAAATTTAGTAGTTTTTGAGTTATAAACAAGTGAAAATCGTCATTTTTCAAGTTCAAGGCCCTGTACATTGAAAACGGTTCAAGATAGAGAAAAACGGCTTACATGTCCCTATTTTAACTTTTCATGTACTATCCCATGATGTAGATAAAATGTTTATACAGGGTGATAAAAAATTTGAAAAATTCTGAGATTTCTCCACGCGCCGCCAAATAAAAAAATCAAAGAAAGTACAAATGTTTCTATACCATAGAATAGTACATGAAAAAGTAAAATAGGGACATGTAAGCCGTTTTTCTCTATCTTGAACCGTTTTCGTTGTACAGGGCCTTGAACTTGAAAAATGACGATTTTCACTTGTTTATAACTCAAAAACTTATGAATTTAGACACCAACTGTAAAAGCCAATCTTATTTTCTCTTCTCAGACAATCTAAAAATGCAATAACATAGGAGCATTCCATTTAAAAAAACATAACTTTGATATGCCACTCTCATATGGGACACTCTGTATACTCCAAAATAATTTTAAATTATGGCCATTGTGATCCTGTACTTGAATTTGCAAATTTTTTTTTTTTTAAATCCATCGTTTGGCCTACAGAGACCGCTTCGAATAAGCTGGGACACCCTGTATATGGTATCCGTTCCAAGACATTACAGTAACTTGAATTTTTCTTTAATTTTTATCACGGTTATTGAAAAAATTAGCTTTAAACTCGGATGAGGGAAACTCTGTAACTTGAAAACCAACCATTGGATTCAATTTTTTTTTGCAGAATATCTTTGATTTTAATGGGCTCTATATCGCCCTGTATTCGGAGTGCGCGTGTTACTGATCAGCCTGTAGTTTCGATAAAATGTTCAATTTTTCCGTTTTCGATAGCCGATTGATTTGTAAAATCAAAGCGGATGTAAAACGCCCAGGTGCGAGCCACCTGGGCGCATTGGATGAGTCATAACCGACCAACTCACTAAATGACTAAAGTAACTAAACTAAGTATTATGGAATTATTTCAATTTAGTCTTGTAACCGCAGAATCTCTATTATTGAAAAGTCAAGCTATCTCAGACTAGCTCTTATGATAATAAAATGTGGAGGGAATACATATTATTATGAAGGCAAAATGGGACCAAATGAGGCCACATAAAGATATCCTTAAAAAGACTGCCTAAAGGAAAAACCCAAAGAAGAAAGCCCAAACAATGGAGCCCAAAGAAGAGAACCGAAAGAAGAGAGCCCAAAGAAGAGAGCCCGAGAGTTCAAAGAAGAGAACCCAAAGAATAAAACCTAAAGAAGAAAACCCAAAAAAGAAATCCCAAAGAAGACAACCCAAAGAAGAGAATCCAAAGAAGCGAACGAAAAAAAATCCCAAAGACGAAAGCCCAAAGTAGAAAACTCAAAGAAGAGAGCCCCAAGAAAAAAGCCCAAAGAAGAGAACACACTCAAAGAGTACACATTGTATACTCAACGGTGTAATGGATGGATTAAACCAGAGAATGGGAACACTAATAAAAAAATAGTTTGTCGACCAGTTTCGGGCTCTGAAGCCATCATCAGAACAAAACAATCGCCATCTTTTTTAAGGCCTCTTTTAGTCCTTTTACAAGGACTAACATATCAAATTGACTGCATTTACCTTATTATTCAAACTAAAATTTATCTCATTTTGTAAATATGGAGGTGGATGTTACATTATATAACTTTTGAAAATTTCTTGCCAATCTCAAGCAACTTATTTTTGAACAACCAGTTTAAAAGTGGGGTTTATACTGCAAGGCATCTCTGATGAGTGGCACATCTCTCCCTCATTCTTCAGGGAAATTTTCAAATTTTATATCGTGTAGATAACATCCACCTTCATATTTACAATAAGTTTTAGAGAACTTTCAATTTGAATATGTAAATCCATATATCTGTTTTTAAAAAACAGTCAACTGTTTCTTAATTTTTGCTAGCAATAAATGGTGTCTTGTTCTGGTGAAGTAATTTGATGTTACTTTGTTTGTTTTGCAACAATGTCTCCCTTTTTAAGATATCTGCCTGAATTCTGGATAATCAAGCATCTAAAGGAGTCTGGCAACAACAACACCGCCTGGCGAAAATAACCTTAAACTCTTTGGGGATAAGATACATAAAATTCCCGTCGCAGATAAGGTCAAGCAGAATATAAATTCTTTGATTTTTCTCTTGGAAAAAAAAATTAATTATTTTCTCTAGAAAGACTACCTACCAATTTAACTGAACCTTTCGTGGAGGTACGACAAGAGCGGTAGCTGAAAAAGTGTAAAATTTTTTATGGAGAATAGTTTTTCTTCAAAGTAACATGAGAGAAAAACGAAAGTCAAAATATGTGCAAGGGTATATGAAGATTTTTACCAAAGCGATTTTAAGTTGGAAGAATCTTCGTAGGTATGTTAACTTCTTCAATCAAACAATAATCTTGACGTTTATACTTCGGCTTATTGAATTTTGTGACTTTTTGATTTAAGTAAAATGTTCTTGATCGAATTATTTACAGAAAAATCCCCTCGACTTAAGTCACTTCAAACATCTATTTATCTTCAGTTTACCCTACAAAATGTTTATGTCTCGGGATACAACGTGTGATTTTTCGTTTCTTATACAAGAACGGACGTAACACAATGCTAATTATCTAAAAAAAACTGAGAAAACAATTGATTTATATAAATTTGCAATTTAGGAAAAAACTGGTGAAAAATTAACATATCAAGTTCATTAACACTCTGAAAGAATTCTTTAGACACTTCATCTGGATTTGAGAAATCTAATGAATGACCAAAATGTAAATTAAGACCTAGAAAACTACAAATACTTCTTACAACACATCTTCCAGACAAGGAAGAGAAACTAACTTTATAGGTACTTGTAGCCATAAATCAAATTCCATTGTTATCTTATTTTTTAATTTTCCATTAAATGTGGTCAAATTTATTATTAAACATTCATTTATGTTTGATTTCGCGGATTTCGACAAACTTTTAATTTAGAATCATAAAAGAGAGTGGCTTGGCTTTATATAGCGTGCTATTTTACAGCAATTTTGTACAAGGAACCACAATAATAAATAAGCTTCTTTTCTCCCACGACATCACTTGCTACAGATAATGAAAATTTACTTTGTCACAGAAATTAGGCTACGCAGTAGCAGATAATAATAACGTAGATACACAGGCAGTAATTTCAGTTGACATAACTGTATTAGTTATAATTTAATGACGTTATTTGATACACAAAGGTAAGGAAGAAATATAATATGACAGCGACTAATAACAAGACTCGAAGGTACAATATTTATAATAGAAACTCTGATTTTTCAAAAATCTAAATAGTACCTACAATCAAGAAAGAAATTTTACATTTTTTTACAACTTCATTACGAACAATAATTGTTAATAAATACTATTCTGCGTAATAGGTACAAAGAAAATTGTTTTTCTTCAAGCCCTGCATACTTAGGGTACATGTCTTCATCTTATACCTAATATTATAAAGGGCCAAGAAATAAAAAGGTTTTGATAGCTAAAAATAGTTAAGCCTGGCAACACTGCTCTCAATAGGTGATATTTAGATAGTTTTTTAGAGCAAATTTCCATACCAAAGCTTCGTTTTTACTCCATATAATAAGTTTGAAGTATAACACTTTTTTCCATGGACGCCTGTAGATGGAGAAAATACAGTTATCTACTGAAGCTTCACCCTTTAGTCGTTATAGTGTTACTACCATCCGCTAGATCGCATTGAGGTTTGTAGGTCACTAGATAAGGCAATCTGATGAGCCATAACAAGAAAGGAAGAAAAGTAATCTTTGTTTTCAGACTCACTTCACTTGTGTTGAATTAATTATTAATATAGAGCATCTCTATTACTTATAATTATTATAAAAATATATTTCATCGAGATAAATGACTGGGACAGAAAAGACAGACGTCTCATTTAACGTTGATTTCCTTATTACCGCGGTTATATCAAAAATCGCTTTCAGTTCTGTCTGTCTGAGCAAATCTTGCAATCGTGTTTAACCTAACTTCCTGAAATAGCTCAGAACAGGATGAAAATGTAACATTAACTCGCTTTCTTGTCTGTCTGTCTGCGATACAAATATTGCTGTGCAAAAGTAGAAAGTCCAAAACGATTTATGATATTTATTTTGCCATCTATGATATCTAGTATCCTAACGATTTATTTATTACCGTTGAAATTTTAAAATTACAGAGAACAAAGAAAATTACCCAGACTAGTTCACAAGAGAGAGAGTAAGTGGCGTTGTTATAGGTTGGAGACACAGACCAAATGAAAAAATGACATTCATAAAAAATATAAATCTTAAATGAATATTTGAAATTGCAAATGCAAAAATTAATTTTAAACAAGCATAGCTTTATATTTACAAATAAAACAATAATAAAAATGGAAAGATAAGCAAACAAAAAGAAAGGTAAGCAAGACTGTTATTGGAAATTTAAAATCTTTTAAAGCGAATGGAGGAAAGAATCACTGATTTTCGCTCGGTACTTAGATTCGTGCTGCTGATTGATAATTTATACGAGTGGTGGTGCGGGTTGTGCTAGGTGATTTTCATTAAGTGAAGACTTCAACCAGACTTATGAAGGCTGGTTGAGTTCAGACACAGACTCTAAGTAGTAGAGTGGGAAACGCAGGATGGACTCAATAAACGACAAATCAGCTTCCTGGAAAAAGGCTATAAAATCACGGCTCAATCACTGAATGTTCATAGTCAAGCAAAAGCAGCAATTTGGTTTCTGCACGGGTATTTTAAAGTACAACTGGGCATAATAACTAAAGTGAATATTTAAAGAGACGTGCAGACCAGAGTGAAAATGATTTATGCGGCAATTATTTAATTTAATAGAAAAATACTGTAATTCACATGCTCAATATTCAAAAAGGTGTTAATAATTATACTTACCAACGAATTTAAAGGGAAGATTGAAGATATAATGTAAGAAAAAATATCAAAAAATAGTTTCATGTTTCTCGTGCACAGATTATCATACTCTTAACCCTCGTGGTCGAAAAATCCCCAATACAATAGCCCTGAGATTGTAATATGGAAATGTAACTAAAACTGACATGCTGATGAATAAATAAAACCTTGTAGCAGTGAACTGTTACAATATGTAGTAGATACTGCGCGCTACTCAAAAATGAAGATAGATTACTATCTTCATTTTGATTGTACTTTGCGCCTTTTTGATTGTACAGCCGCCATTTTGCATTTCGGCCAATAGCGTGATACGGTATACTGTACGACGTTTTGAAGTATTATATTTTAATTGACGTACCTATTAGCAGTCAGGCGTATTGACTCTTTATTGTATTCCAAGCTTTCGAGAATCAATTTATTCTCTTCTTCAGGGATTTCAATGTGAGCTTTACAAGCACAGTTTGAAATTTACAAATATTATCTCGAAACAATCTCTGATTGTAGGCTATATCACTTATAAAATTAAAGTACCTACTATTGTGTGATCTACAAAATTTTTCATCAACTAGTGCCTTGGAAGAGAAAGATAGCTTGCAGTCATGTCTGAGCTCATTGCACGAAGCAGTGAGCACACCTACCAATAGTTTGCATTTTATCTGACAGACTGACAGACATGCTTCATTTTTTCCAAGGCACTAGTTGATGAAAAATTTTGTGGATCACCCGATACATAAAAAATATGGAATTTCTTTGTATTTAAGGGATGTGAATAATTGCCAAGTTAAGGGATGAATAATTGACAAGGTAGTTTATGTTGTTTTTTTTGTAAATTTTAAACTGCTAATTTCACATTCAAATTTCCGAAAAGAGAATAAATTGATTCTGGAAATTCGTTATACAAAAAAAAAATGATATGTTTAAGCTGAAATTTTTATTTCTTTATACTTTCCCGGCAGCCCTTCAGGGTTTGCTATTAACCAGTTAATTCTCGAGTCTTTTGACGGCTTGACACATTTGCCGTAAGTTGTAATAATTGAGCTGTTATTACTATGTGATTTAAAAATTATTGTAGGTAGGTAATGGTTATATTTAGTGGTCTGGTTTTTGTACAAAATTCAATGTTTTTTTTCTGCACATGCTCTGTCTTCGGGGCATTCTAAGAAGTGACTGACATACTTCGCATGCATGAATGGATATGACATTGTTAAAAAAATAAAAATCGATGAGAGTAAGTTTCTCTTTTCTGTCAAAGCGTCACTTGTGATTGGTAGCTTGAAAATACTTAATGAATGCTGTCCCATATTTTTTTACAGAGTAATAAAAGTGTCATAAATATTTTGATTTTGAGTTTATGTTTTAATTATTGCTTCAGAAGGTCTACTTGTGTCAAAATTGTCTTATTACCAGTTAGGTAACCAAGTCAAGCAAATCAATTACTATTCTCATTAATAGAAAAATAAGAAAACCATTTGACTTACTGTTGTGAGAATCAATAATTGTTAAAAGAGGTAAACCAAGAGAAAAATACTGTAAGGGTAGTTTTAAGCTTTGATTTGCATTTCCCTGCAAGAATACTTTAGATTATATTGCTTTAGGGTCTGGAATTTGGGAGGGGAGTTCATCATAACGCATAATAAGATTAATCCTAATAACATCACTCTTCACATGCATTCTTAGAAGTTTTTACTATTGTAGACAGTGTGCATGGAAGAATAATTATTAATGAAGAAGTCAAGTTCTGATATAAAAGTGGATGCATTCAGTTTTTGCCTTTGAACAAAGCAGTCATTAATTTTGAAAATGATATTTGAAATCAACGTACCTAATTATTAAAAAAAGTCGATCGTGAGGAGCATCTGCCAGGCTTTATCTTTATGGTAAAGTTTGAATCCTATAATTTTGATCCGTGTTGCATGTTGAAGCAAATTTATGGTGTAACTACAGAAGCGTGTATCTGTGATTTAGGAACACGCCATATCTCAGAAACGAAGTTAAAGCCGGTCTAGTAATTTAGCTAGTAGGTATAGTACCCCGTTCCCCTAAAGCCGCGACTTCTCTCTAGACATGCTACCATAAAAATAATCAAGTTTTTGTGGATAATTTAGGTGATTAGTGTTATTTTTAACAGAAAGCGTGTAAAAAGACCTTGTTAGAAGATTAAAGAAGTTCGAAAACAAGTCCCAGTCGAGCTTGTTCCCAGTCGGTGAGTACTCCTACTTGCGATGCTGAATTCAACTACCATAACTTGATAGCGCAGCTTACTGCATATTTTATCCGACTCTTCGAGTGTGAATTTACCTGAAAAAACTATAGAAGACTAAAAAATGTCAATGTACTCACCTAGGAGCTTGATTCAGACATCATTATCCTAATACCTACGTACATACGTGTAGTACTTCCTATGCACTAGTGAGTCTACACCGAGTTGGTCGAAAAGAACAAGGAGGTTTTTGGTTCCCAGTAACAGCGATTTGTCACTGATATAAACCTCTATTATGGCACTATTATTAGAGATAATTAGGAATTATTATACTGGCTCCAGTTTTTTGACTAATCAGTTATCATGTTTATATTCATGTTTGCATACACGTTCAATAAGTGCACTAGCAATACGCAATACTCAAAATAAAACAGAAAAATGTACCTTTAGGACACTTCACATTCAAAGAACAATTCAAGCAACATTCAAACAGCAAATCTTTGAAAGTTTTGATAAATCTCAGTCTCAGTGCGTTGGAAACAAAATAGGGCTTAGAATGGAGGAGAAATTGTGGTACAAATCTTCAACACCACTTCAAACACCCTGTCCATGTACGAATATCAAACCCAGGAACTGATTCCGCTTAGGATATGATTCAAGCAAGATTCAAACAGCAAATCATTGAAAGTTTTTGTAAACAATCTCAGTGCTTTCGAAACAGAATGAGGCTATTAAGAAAGGAGGAGAAATAGTGGTCTAAATCTTCAAGCAGATGTCATAAATAGTTTGCCGATAGCATCCACCATTACCTATTACTGATGTTTCTTCAATTTTTGATCAGCGCAGATCAAAAAACTCCATAGCTTTAATCGCTCACTGTCACTACATTGGAGGCATTGGAGGTTTGAATATTATAGCAGCCCCAAAGCTTGTAGATTCTTTGCCTCCCAAAAAATCTTTTTGTGTGTCCATATGCCCATTCAACTGAAGGTGGCAAATTTGATAAAGATAAGTTGTTACTCATGAATACATGACTTAAGTTTCTGGGTTAATTAAACAGACAGGAGGCAGTTTGAAGTCTTGGTTTTAGGTTCGCTTAGAAAATGCTGCAAGAGGCAATGAGCTAGGCTGGCTAATGCCCAATTCGCTAGAAGGAGTGATCACTGCTTATAAATTAGGTTGGAACTGGGAAAGTGGGAAACTATCTCTCTGAAATGAATATTGAAAGAGTTACTGCTCGTTGCTGTGAGGGGGGATGAGGCAAGATAGAACCAGAGAGAGGTGAAGCTGTTAGAAGTACCTATAACGAGAGAAAAATTGCGACTTTTTGGATTCAAGCATACATTGGCGGCGTAGTTTAGCGACATAAGTTTGGCTCATAGCCCGAAAGGCACTTCACCTGTCAGTGAAAGATTTTCTTTAGGGTTGATGCAGAAGGCGCTTGTGGCGATTCTGAAAGCAGTCGACTGAATGACTTCAATACAGGCTTGCGATATAAGTGCCTGGAGGATAAGAAGGTAATGATTCGATAATCGAGTTTGGATCGAACGATACAGGGATAAATAACAAGATGCGTGTTGGTGTCGGCCCCCATGAGTGACAAGACTCATAAGGCTTAAGGCAGCGTGAAACATGCATCGTTTTTTGATCTCATTGATATGCTGCCTCCAGTTCAACCCACTGTCACAGATAATACCAAAGGTATTTTATGTGATCCGTAAATTTGAGGTTTCTGTAATGAAGCCGGAGGAGCGGGGACTCCGTTATTCTATCCTTGCTGAAACATACATAATGTGTTTTTTAGGCAAATAATTTAAAACCGGATTTTTGCATCACCGTTGCATGTCGGAGAGAAACGATTGAAGGGTTTTCTGGATGGGTTTTGTGTTTCTCCCTTTAAGGTATAAATGCGGAAATCATCTACATACAAACTGCTGCCACTAATAAATAATAATTGTAGAGCTCTGAGGGATACCGTTTTGTAGATTCCTACTTTCGGATAGCGTGTTGTTAATTTTCACTTTGAAGGTTGTATTGCGTAGGAAGTTTTGGATGAAAAGGGAATGTTCCCTGATAACTCTCATTTCTCAAGTTGAGCGGTTGTGAAGCGAGTCCATGTCATATCGTAGGGCTTTTAAAGGTCGAAAAATAAGGCAATGAGGTTTTGCTTGTCGTGAATTTTTGACTCCAATTGCACTAGTAGATCTACGACAGCCGTTCTGAGCAGGATGCACATGGTAGAACTCCTCCAGATACCAGGTTAAACGATTATTAACGATGTTTTCAACGAAGTTGTAAAGTTGTAAGAGAAATGGACCGTTAAGAGGTTTTAAGATTTGCAGGTTTGTTGGAGTTTCATGAGCAGCGGTATAATATGATACGCTTATCGGGCCACAGGGAAAGTCATGTCTTTGAATCAATGCCAAATCTTGTTGTAAATGCCGGGAAGTATTCTCTTGGCTTATAAGATAAATGCTTAAGAAAGCAATAAGAAATGTCGTCTGGCCCGGCGCACTTGTCTTTGGCAGAGGTGAGAGCCACCTCGAGTTCCCCTAGTATCAGCGGTAAATTTAAGCGGTGATTGGTTATGGTTACCCACTTCAATTTCCACTTTGTGCTCCAAGAAATCGATATCGAAGTTTGAGTTAGAGGAGTTCATAAAGAACTGGACTTGTATGATTGTGATTAAAAATAACACGCAATTAAGGAATAATTTACCGTAAGTAACTGAACGCGCATTTCATGATTATTTTGGAAAAAAATTTGCGTTCTTGGGGGATGAAATGCTGCATCAATGGAGGTTTCTCCTTGACGGGAGGAGTAGTCCAGGGAAGAGGAAGTGTTCCTGGCTGAGAGATGCTAGAACATGGACGAGACTTCATGGACACTCACTCGTTTTTGAGGGCAGCACAGGACAGACTACAATTATCCAGAATTGTTGTCGAACTCCAGCAATAAAGATGGAACCTTAAGAAGAAGATGAAATGTGTCAATTATCAATTTCCAAAATTAGAGTTCCTGGTAGAAATAACTGATTAAAATCCCCACATTTATGTACGCGATTTTTTCAAAATAATACATTTTTGCATTTAATTTCTTACAAGTATCTACATATCCGAATTTTAGAACTTGATTTTAAAGAACTTTTTCATCATTTCTTCCCAAATTACGGCGCTAACGAAATTATTATCGCCTGACTACTTGTTACCATCTGACACCTATTATTAAAATCTCGGGGCTCTTACATCCGTTAGGGATACATAAAAAATTAAAACAAAATCATGAAACCCTACAAAGTTAATTGTTTAATGAGGTGGGTACTAAGGAGAGCAATGCTCTCGGTTCTTTCATACTTCTCCTCTTCCTGTGAAGTATCACAATTCTGTCCCATAGACACTGAATAAAAAAAAACAAGATTTCGCTCTTTTCTTTTTTTCAAGCTGGTACAATGCTCTCGATTATTAGGTATTAGTCATTGGTCATAGACTTTTAAAAATTAAATATATTTTTTAAATATTATTTTTTCTCATAAAAATTAAAAAAAAATAAAAATTTAAATAGTTTCTTATTATGTAAATAATAATAAAAAGAACGAATCAAGAGCTCGCATTATACAGGGTGATTCAAAATGCAGTGCAAATATTTTAAGGGCGTATTTACCAGCCAAAAATAAGAAGTTTTTTTCATATAATCGTATGTCCTAACTTTCTTCGTTTTCTAGATACAGGGTGTAAAATTTTGAAAAAAAAAATCGATTTTTTATTAATTACAAAACTAACTAAAAAAAAAATTCTTATTTTTGGCTGGTAAATACGCCCTTAAAATATTTGCACTTAATTTTGAATCACCCTGTATAATCATAAATAACAGATATTTCCAGAAAAAAAGAAATTTTGAAAATATTTCAATACCTTCCATGATTGATGGTTCTTTTTCAACCTCGTTCTTCAACCTATAAGATTGGTGCTCTGATTCAAGATCAACGCCGAATTTGTTAGCTTTCACTGTTTCATTTTTCAAAGCAGATCTAATTTAGATAATCAAAGCTGGTGTTCTGTTCAATTATTATATTGCATTGACTCGTTCATAATAAATTTATATTCAATAATATTTTCTCCAGCATCACAAAGATAGAAGAGTGATGCTAGAGATTATCGTTCTAATCATCAAACTATAGTATCTCTCATCTCTATTGTCTATAGGATATTGAAAGTCTTCTAAAGAGTTGATTCCAGTGATTTAATGACATACGCTCGCACTGCTTATATTAAAGCCCATATGGTGCTCATGGCGTTTATGCTAAGTTTATGGCATAAATTAATTAATTTATGGACGTAGTCTTGTTGAAGTTTTATTTACTTTCTTATAACAGCTAGAACGGTTTCTTGATCACTAACCTATATTAAATACGCATTGTTTACTATTATTGTTTTTTTTTGCAAGTATTCGTAGTAAATACAATACAATACAATAAATTATAGAGGCAAGTAATAGGTAGGTGTTAGAAAATACACATAAAAAAACTTTATAATAATACATTTTGATTTAATTTTCTTATTTTTTACAATTATTATTATGACTTATGATTATCATAAAGCACCCGAGCATGCAGCTTTTGTTTTGGCTGTAGTTGCTGAATTGCAACAAGCAAAAAGATTTATCTGTTATTAATGCAAGTAAATAAGTCTCATGGATTTTTCAGTCGTCTGGGTTTATGGGTACGTCTTTTTGCGATGGTAAAAAAATTATGCATATCTAGTTAAGCCATCGTAAAGCACTGAGCTTCCAAAGATCTACTTAATCTGTAAAGATACCATCATTATCCCGCTTGGGTTGAAATGATTATTCAGGTAAATTTTCAATATGGTTAAGCCTAAGCTCTTAATGAGATCTCTCATCAGAGATATTAGGTTTCATTACTAAAAATATAAAAAATTTAAAAAAAATAATCTGAAGTAAATTTTTCGTTTTTCATCTTGTTCGGATTTTTCTTGTCCCAAGTTAATGCTTTCCAAAAGATTAAATTTGAGCACAATAGATCCGTAGTCTGAATATTAGTTCCAGAAAAAATGGCGCTTATCCAAACTCAAAAATTACAACAACCTGTGACGAACTCCGGCTTCTGGGAATCTTCACGGTTACGGTTACGTCGGTGTTACCACGGGTTGCTCGGGCGCCAGCTTTATTCTGGAGGTGTGCTCCCCCGGGGAATTCTTCTCGCTAATTTGTATTCCCAATTACCTGAGGTCACATAAAACGATACGTTGCCGTATCTTGGTCCCTAGGATAGCTCAGTGAAGAAGAGAGGAAAGCCAGGGGTCGTTTGGAGTTATCGCCGGTACAATGGTGTTCGGGAGAGCGGTCTTTAGGCGCCCCCTCGAAGAAATGTCGGGCTTCCCTTTATACGAGCGTAGCTGTAAGCGAGTTGATGCGAGATCGGTGCTGGTGCGGGTGGCAGTCGGTCGAGATACCTACCTACGTATTCCTGCCGGCGATCTGTGCCGTTGCGCTCGGCTCGACGGGCGGTTGGAGCGTCAGATACACAGTACTGGTGTTGGTGCTGGTGCTGTTATGCGGCTGGCTATTATAATTTCTGGGAGAGGGTTTTCTTACCTTTTCCTTCACTCTCGGTTAATTTATGACGGTGTCGTCGGTCAATTGAAGGGAAAATTTCGGAAAAGCAGAAAGGCCCAAATTTTCATGAATTATCGTTTATTGACATGAAATAAATTTCTAACAGAGTTTTGCCAGCAAAATTAAATGTACATAAGCGACTTTACGGGGACCAAAAATTTATTGCCACAATCGTTACGGTTTCTCGGAAATATTTCTAAGCACAAATCTATGAAACAAATGATGTACGTAAGTAACGTCTACGGAGGGCAAAAATATTTTTCTAGTTATTACAACCTGCGGGAAAAATTCTAAGTTTAAATAAATGATGTACGTAACGTCTACGGAAAACAAAAATATTTTTCTAGTTATTATAACCTGCGGGAAAAATTCTAAGTTTAAATTTATGAAACAAATGATGTACGTAACGTCTGCGGAAAGCAAAAATATTTTGCTAGTTATTATGACCTGCGGGAAAAATTCTAAGTTTAAATTTATGAAACAAATGATGTACGTAACGTCTGCGGAAAGAAAAAATATTTTTCTAGTTATTATGACCTGCGGGAAAAATTCTAAGTTTAAATTTATGAAACAAATGATGTACGTAACGTCTGCGGAAAGCAAAAATATTTTTCTAGTTATTATGACCTGCGGGAAAAATTCTAAGTTTAAATTTATGAAACAAATGATGTACGTAACGTCTGCGGAAAGAAAAAATATTTTTCTAGTTATTATGACCTGCGGGAAAAATTCTAAGTTTAAATTTATGAAACAAATGATGTACGTGGCGTGTACGGAAAGCAAAATTATTTTTCTAGTTAATACAACCAAAAAAATTATTCTACGGTTATAAAAATATATATACAAGAAGCAAAACAAAATCCCTACTTACAAAACTGAAAATACTTTATCGGAGCTAACATAAAACAAAAAAAAATGTAATCCCTAAATACCTAACTAAGCCTAATATATCTACACAAAATTATTTACAAAAAAATTAAGACCGGCAATTGCTACCGTGAGGCGGCGTTATGTGCTGCCAGAACAGGACAACTAGCGTACTTTAAATTAATTTCTACCGGGTCGTGAGAGAACGGGGAAAAGTCGGCAAGGGTCGGGTTACCTGATCTTAAATGTCCGCACGTAGAGGCCGGGCTCTGAGAGAGGACGGGCGTTACAGGGAGAGTGAGGGTTCAACTATGAAACCACCTTCTCAGGCTACCCAGCCACGAGGGGGGTCACGCACACCTCCTGCTCGACAGCGGGAAACGTTAGTGACCGGTCCCTATATGACCTTCGGAGAAGAGCGGGGGAAAGAGGCTTGATGTTAATGACTAAAAAAAAATTGGAATGAAGACAGGGGCAAAGCGGCAAAGCCAAAATGACGTAAGTTGAATTCAAACACCTACCTTGTGGATGAGTATAGTCGGCGCAGGTCACTATCACGGAGTTCTACCTGTTGACCGGATTAACTATCGTCAAAAAAAACTTCGTCGGCAAAACTATAATTCTTTGCTTTTAAAACTGTAATTATTCTATCACCCTATCGTTGGTGCGAAGAATACGGCGGGCGGTGGCGGCGGTCTGGGGACGGTACCAACAGCTTGCACACTTCAATAATGACGGCAGAATGAAAGAGCTAGACGTATTTCGTATAACCGCGGAAAATCAAAGAGGACGCTCAAAATAAATGCCCCAATATTTATACCCTATCCTATCGGTTCGTACTCGCTATCGAAACGCAAAAACAGGCTTGCCATTTTTTTCACTCCGTTCGTTTGATTATTCTGGCAAGGCTTCATGAAGACGATCGCTAATTGTGTTAATTTAGTTGCAATAAATTTCGACTCCGTGCATAAAAAATCTCAAAACTTTCACGAAAATAAAATGCATCGCCGGTTCACGAATTTATGGTAATGAATAAATTTATAATAATCATTCCTCGGCTCTTCTCAAAATTTATATTTTCATGATTGGTACCTACTATGGAAATGAAGACGGAAAATAGACTATTTTATGAAATTTGAGTTGACTATTCGGATTTTAATAATTATTACTCTTTTATTCTTATTGAATTTAAACTTTCCTGCCTATGAATTACTGTAAAACGAAGGCGAAAATACGCGACTTCGTTACAAACCATGAAATTACTAAAACTAAGAAAATCAATTTTTTTTATAAAAGTAGCCAAAAAAGTGGTAGGTTTGTTTAATTTGAAAAAATCGATCTTAGAGAAAACGCAGCTGTAATAATCAAACTTTAAAATGGCGGAATGATGCGTATACCGCGGATCTGGTCTCCATTTTGAACTTAAACTACCGGCACCAGTGATCCCTCCCTCTAACGAGTAGAAGAAGAAAAATCGACTACAAAATTTTTTCCATCTAAGCTGACTTGTTAATTTTTAATTTTTTCTCTGATAAAATTCATAAAGTTGGAGCCAACAAGCCTTTCTAAACAATCAATTTTTCAAGATAAATTTTTTTATTTAATTAATTTTATTAATAGAGTTAACCAGACCTGCTGCGGTAAAAAAAAACAATTCTTGAACCTTACGTTATTTTTTTGTTCTGAGCTAACTGGACTTTCTAAAAATAACAATATTTATTGAGCTAATCGGGCTTTTTAAGAAAGCAAAATATTAATCTAACCCGATTTGTTCAATTTTAATTTTTTTTTAGCTAAACGGTCTTATTACAAAACGAAATTTTTTTTTATGAATTGGTCTTTCTAAAAAAAAAACAATTCTTGGACATTACCTGAGTTGGTTCTTTTCTGAACTAACCGGACATTCTAAAAATAAAAATATTTTCTAAGCTAACTTTCAAAAAATTATTTTTTTGAGCTAATCGGCCTTTCTAAAAAATCAAAATTTCAATCTAACCTGCTTTGTTCATTTTTTCCTTTTTTTCTGAATTAACCGTGCGGACTTTCTACAAAACAAAACTTATTTGTCTAGTTCACCGGCCTTTTTAAAAAAATAATTTTTCAGGCTAACCAGATCTGCTACGCTAAAGAAACAATTCTTGGACCTGACTTGACTTGCTGATATTTGTTATTTTTTCTGAGCTAACCGGACTTTCTAAAATAATTTTTTTTTGAACTAATCGGCCTTTATAAAAAAGCAAAGTTTCAATCTAACATGATTTGTTCATTTTTTCCTTTTTTCTAAACTAACCGTATTTTCTAACAAACAAATTTTATATATACAAAACCCATATTATTTAGCTAACAAGCCTTTCTATAAAAGTAATTTTTGAAGCTAACCATACCTGATTCGTTAAAAAAAAACAATTCTTGGA
This sequence comes from Malachius bipustulatus, assembly GCA_910589415.1. NCBI lineage: Eukaryota > Metazoa > Arthropoda > Insecta > Coleoptera > Melyridae > Malachius > Malachius bipustulatus. The sequence continues at coordinate 33,993,213 of OU342634.1, read as the reverse complement.
CTTGGCCTAATTTGTTTATTTTCTGAGCTTTCTATTTTTTTCCAATCTAACCGATTTGTTCATTTTTTCCTTTTATTTTTTGATAAAAACGGAATTTCTACAAAACAAAAACTTAATTTATTTAGATAACCGGCCTTTCTAAAAAATAATTTTTCAATCTAACCAGACCTGTTGCGCTAAAAACAATTCTTGGACCTGGTCTAATTTGTTTATTTCCAGAGTTAGCTTTCTACATATAATTTTTTGAGCTAATCGGCCTTTCTAAAAAAGTAAAATTTCACTCTAACCTGCTTTGTTCATTTTTTCTATTTTTTTTTCTGAACTAACCGGACTTTCTACAAAACAAAACTTATTTGTCTAGTTCACAGGCCTTTCTGAAAAATCATTTTTTCAGGCTATAACCACATTTGCTGCGCTAAAAAAATATTCTTGAACCTGACCTGACTTGTTATTTTTTTCTGAGCTAACCGGACTTTCTAAAATAAACAATATTTTACCTATTTTTTTTGCCGTTTTACGTACCTACTTGAAAAGGGCGTATCTGCAATTTTTTCTGTTTTGGTTTTTAAGGTACGTTTCATATGGTTCCAATCCAACTATTCTTTCAGTGAACTTGACCATACCTACATAAATAATGTGGTAAGCTCATCCTCAAAAGAAGCCGAATTACCAGATTGGAGTGGCTATGTCTTATCTACATAGCCTTAGACCCAAACAAAGCTTCTGGGCCTGATGACGTACCTGTTATCGTACTTAAAAAATGCGCCACTGAGCTGACATCCGTTTTCTGTCGAGTTTTCAATCTGTCGTATAAAAAGGGAATATTTCCTTCTTGTTGGAAATGTGCACGGATCCAACCTATTCCCAAGAAAGGCAAAAAGACTACACCAAATAACTATACCAACCAGTGGCACTGCTTTCAGTAATATCCAAAAGTATGGAGAAAGCTATAAACGTCTTTTTTTTAAAACCCTTAATAGCTACCATTCAAAGATTTTCGCTTTTTAACTATCCACGGGTCATTGTGACCCATATTTAAAAAAAAAATAAATAAATAAAAACAAAATTAAAGGTTTAATTGATAAGGATAAACAAAAATAAACAAAAATTCAACATGAATGTTAATAAGTCACTCATTGGAAACAATTTGGACATAAGTTTTTGGCACAATTCCGACATACTGTATTTTTGCAACTGTCGCAATAGGTACTAGTTTCTTGGTCCTTTTTCGAAGGACAAGTTGCACATCTTTTCCTTTTGGCAGCGGCAATTAGCTCAGAGGGCTGTACTTCAACTTCAGGAGAAAAGCCCATAACATCGGCCATCAAACTTCTGAGTTTGCAGAGACTATACCAAATACACTGTCAAACATTGACAAAATACCCAAGTAACTGTGAAAAAAATTATTATAACGTGGTTACTATCCACGGGTCAATTTGACCCAGCGACCGCCAGTCAAGTCGTATGCAACACGCCACTGGGGTAATACTAAGATGTACTCACACCTTGGGAACGTCTGAATGAATACTGAGACGGCGGCCCCTCGTACTTAATGCACTTAGTTTTTAGCAGAGGGAGCCAGGAACCGATGGGTCATTATGACCCAGGCGTAGCTATTAAGGGTTAAAGTACTTGGAAGGAGCTAATATAATTAGCGACCGCCAATAAGGATTCCGCAAACAGAGATCACCTACGTCACCGAGCTGTGGAACGGCGCAATCGAGCACCATGGGGAGTCTCGAAGGGTTGCGGTTGATATTTCTAGAGCTTTTGACCGTGTCTGGCATGATGGACTGTTGGCAAAATTGCAGGCTTATGGCATTCCCGAATTCTGCTTGTGGCTTTCGAGTTATCTCGGAGATTGCTCATTACAGGTGGCAGTCATTGGCGTTCTTTCTGGAGACCTTTTCCATCAATGCCGGTGTGCCTCAGGGACCCATTTTATCTCCGACTCTCTTTCTAATATTTATCAACGACTTGCTTGAAACGACAAAAAATCCAATATACAGTTTTGCCGATGACAGTATACTTATACCTTAAGGCGGCTTTCAGATCCAGACCTCTTTTACCGAATTTTAATTTTTTAGAGCCATACAACATTTCGCCTTTTCATCAATTTCCAAATCAATAAATCAATCAACGAGCAATCAATCAATCAAGACACAAAAAAAATTACACAAAATCAATATTTTTAATTAATTCATTATCTCGTAATTAATGTTCTCCTAGCATTTTTTTCGACTTTTTGTGAACTAGTACTATTCATGATTTTTTTTTTTTTGATTTTTTTAAGTCTTCAAGAAAATTTGAAAAATTCGATTATATGAATATTTTCAAGATCGAGAACTTCTGCCTTTCTTTCCTATTTTTCATTCGTATATTGCTCGCTTATTTTGTCTTCTCTTAATGAATGTCTTAATTAATGAGCTAATCAGGAGCTATTTCTGAATTAATGCCAATTAATTTTGAATTTTATCAAAATAGTACCACAAATTTTCACCACAATTACTAAGATCACAATTTTATTAGAAACAGAACCAAATATTCTTGAAAGTTGGTTCAAAAGTGGGTACCTCCCGAATTTATTACCATTCAAATCTATAGAAACGACTTCTTGTATAGTTTGTACGATTAGATCCACATTAAATTATTCTGACAGTAATTGGTGTCTTTTTTATGGTAATCTTTTTTTTCACTGCACTAGTCTGGCTCTTCACATTTAACACATATAAAATGAGTCTTAAGAGTAGGAGTTTGCTTAAAACCAATTCATCTTTGAGATGTTTCTAAAAGCTATAAGAGACAGTCATGTTATAACTTTTTATTCGCCAACAACTATGACCTGAATAAAATTATTTGCGCGATATTCATGACGTCTTATTATTCTAACAGGAAAATTCAGTAATTACTATATATACCTTAAATTACAATCAAATTATGAATATGAAGAGAGAATTACACCTATCAAGATACAACTAACAGTAAGCCGTAATAAACCAATTATTCATGATTCTGATGAAATGAGCCTAACAAATCAGATGAAATTCGTAATTTTAATATAATTTTCGAAATTATCGGTCAATCTTGTTCTCAACGAGTAGCTAAATAAGTACATAGCAGCTGTATTGAAACGAAGAAGTGTTTATTTTATTGGGAAAATCTGAACTCCCATTCACAACCTAGTTAGAGTTTGATTGCCCAGGAATTCGCCTAGAGAGTCAGGGGTTATGAAGTAATGGGTACAACCTGTCATGATAATTCAGATAGATCAAAAGTCACGTAATTTTATACATAACTGACTCGAAGGAATTTCTGTTTACTTAATAAATCGTTTTATGGAAATAGTTCAACTAATTGATAGGTAATTATTGTAATATAGGAATTATTTATAAAAACATTTATACCTATAAAACAAATTAGTTTATAATTTTATGTGCATATTTTCCAATTATTGTTTACTTAAGCAAACAATAATTCTGACTCCCCGTTTCGATTACTTATCTAAAACTTAAGTTATTTGACGTGCATACTTCTTTTTGAGTAAATAAAACTTCTTAGACAACATCCTCTATATGTTTAAAAGAATCAAACTTAAGACAACGATCTATTAAAGCAGCTAACTTGATCAAATAAGAAAAAACCCAACTAGGTACCTACATAATTAAACAGTCTTCCAGTTTACCGAAATAGGAAACAATTAATCAAGTTTTTTTTTTAACATCAGTTACTATACCAAGTTTTTAACACGGACTAAAAAGTATAAAATAATTTTTAATGGGGCACATGCAAACTATAATAGTAGGATGTGTAGAGAGTAAATTGATTTTTCAACTAGAAGTCGGCTTTCCACTGGAAAACGTCGTAGTTGTAATTATTCATCGTTACCGGTATTAAACTGCATCAGAAACAGCTCAGACAGGGAAGTTCACTGGTCATAATAGTGTCAAGTTATGGGAATGAGGGGGAACCCGATCTCTCTCTCTCATAACGGAACAGACCACGATTCCTATTCCTATTATTAAGTACATAGGTGTATGCGAGGTATACAGTGTCCTTAGGCTCAACATTTTTGAGCCATAGGCCTTACAAGATGAAGAAATGGGACTCCTCCCATTTCTCCCAGAAGGAAACACCTTCTGGCCTTTATCAAACAATCTGGCTTGAGTAGGACTCCCACCATCATGGTTTGGGAAAGGCGAAAAGGGCCTTTGGTCGCCTAGTTACTTGGGGTACTTAACTCTTCGCATCCTACTACTAACTAGTCCGTGAAAAAAGTGGTATACTATAAATTAATTAAATGAATATTTTCTGCTTTTTAGCTTCGTATGTGTGTGAAATTTTGCTATTGAGTTTATTAAACATAATATGTCTCCTGCTCCTAATGCGTCTTTCTCGTTGCTACAACCACTGTATAGTTGGCTACGCCCCCACGCTCTGTCATAAGACAGAGAAGCAGACAGACAGAAAAGTGAGTTAGTATTGCAATGTCACCTAGTTCTGAGCTATGTTTCCAATGCCAAGTTTCTAGCTCTTCTGGAAGTTAGTTTAAAATCGATTCCAAAAGTAACGCAGAACGACAAGAAAGCGAGTTGATAAAAACGTGGTAATAAAACTGTAAGCTTGGAGATGCAGTTACAGTGGCTTTCCAGATGAAGTGAATGCCACTTCAGTATGGTATGGCAGGATCAACTCAGCTCGATTTTTTTGCCCGGTCTGGTTTGATATGGCCCGGTCAGCTCGAAAATTCGATTTTTAAAAAGTCCGGTCAGCTCGAGGCTCATGAATTACATTTCTGCAAAATTCAGTTTGACAATGCTTGCTTGTACTTTTTTTGACAGGTTCAATTTGAAAGTCTCGAAAAAAAGCTCTAATTTCCAGACTGATATAGGAGCTTGTCAAACCGAACCTTGGAAAGAATCCACCTGATTGAATTTTGTCAAACGGGACTTTCCAAAAATTGAATTTTCGAGCTGAGTGGACATTGTCAAACCGGACATTGCAAAAAAACGAGCTGATCAGACCTTACAAAAAAAATAAGCACTAAGCTGTCATTTTTCTTATTTCTTTCTTCTTTTTCATTCTTTTTCATGAGTTCGAACTAATAAAATTTTAAACCGTATGTAAATTATGAAAAAAAAAATAACAATGGCAGCTCAGTGCTTTTTTTGCAAGGTCTGGTCAGTTCGGTTTTTTTGGAAGCCGGTATGACAAAGTCCGTTTAGCTCGAAAACTCGATTCTTTGAAAGTCCCGTTTTTTGACAAAGTTCGATCAGATGGATTTTTTTACAAGGCCCAGTTTGACAATGATGGCAAGGTTCCTTCAATCCGAAAGTTCAAGCTTTTTTTAGAGAGTATTATTGAACTCAAAACTTTCAAAAATTGAATTTTCGAGCTGACTGGACTTGGTTAAAGGGGACTTTTCCAGAATTGTAGTTTTCGAGCTGACTAAAGTTTGTCCTGTGTAGACTCTTGTGCAATCCACAAACCGCCCCCTGTCCACTTCATTTGGATTAAAATTTTGGAATTTATTGTTCATGAAAAAATCGCCATCGTTAGGGTATCTATTATAATTAGGATTCAAGGCCAACGTGAATCGATATCTCCGCTCATGCACCGCTCCCAGAGCGTCATAGGGATTTCCCTACAGTTCATATGCATTTTCAATAAAAAAAAGGAAGCTTGAATGTGAGTTTTCCACCACCAAAGTAGATTTTCCATCATCTTGGATTTAAATGTGAAGTCGTGTTTCGTGAATAACAGTCATATTTTTGATTTTATCGAAAAAAAAAAAAGTAGACACCATTTTTAAAACGAAAAATTGCACTCTAAATGCGCGTTTTGAAAATAGGTCAATCTATTAAGTCAAATAATTAATTCTATTGTGTATTTACCGTTTATTTTTATGCAAGAAATTTATTTATTTATTTATGTCTCGTGGATAAATTTTCCATTGTGTCAAACAATCCAAGAAAAGTGGAGGAGACTATGTTCTTTAATACGCAATGGACTTCTGTGAAAGCTGACATAAATATTTATCTTTGAGCTGCGTTTTATTCCTGCCAGAAGACTTAACAAATTAATTAATCAATCCAACTATTTAATTAAGTATGTTTCAGTATAGCTTAATGGATAAGTTATATAAATATGGGTACCTAACAGAGATCACTGACAAATTGCTTAGTAGCCGAGATAAATTACGTGTTTCCTGGACTGGTTACGTGCTTGTCTACCGTGTTCCCATCATTTCAAACTGATTACACACCAAAAAAACAACCAGAACTTAAAGACTTGCTCCATTAGGCCGTGATCAATCTGGATCAATTGAACCTTCAGTCTAGATAATTTGTTCACTCGGATATCTTTTTTTTACTCTCAGTTTCCGCCGAGAATCGTGAACGTGAATGAAAGTTTGAAAACAGAACCGCGTAAGAAGACTTGTTTATTTTTCAGTAACGTTTTGTTGTGGCTTCCTTGTACCCTCAGCTACCGTATTTCTTAGAAACTGAAGCTTAGATAAATTATTGTTCAACAAAATCAGTTTCCTTTAATTTATTTTACATTTTATCTTTTTTTTGCAGTTCAAAATGATGTGGCTGGAAAGTTCAAACAAACCTCTCGAAGTGGATTCTGCAGACGAAAGCGACAGCGGTGATGAGATCCCGATTTGGGTTAGAGGCGAACAACGTTGGGTTTCGGGAATCACACAGGACACTTTATGCCAGGATGTCATCAATGTTCTAGTAAAAGACGAAGAAGCGAGGGTAAGTAAATGAGATCTGAAAAAATCATTTTGGAGAACTTTATTGATTAGTAAGCCTCATTCCAAATCTTCACCGTTACTATCCAGTTTTTGCTTTCTCTTTAAAAAGGATAGACTGGAAATAATTTGACTAAAAAATGTAATGGAAGAAGTTATTTGATGATTTTTTTAAATCATCAAATTGATGAAATCATCATCAGTTGATGCGGTCATCAATAAATCAATGAAAAGCAAAAAACAAAATAATAAAAATAATCATTTTCCAGGGAAAACATGTCAGCAGTTTAGAAAGTTACCACATAACTGAAAGATGGAGAGGTGTAGAGCAACCTCTAGATCCGCAGTCGTCGATACTGGATGTCTGGAATGCTTGGGGTGCAGCCCAATTGGAGGTAAAACATTGTTTATTTGGTAATAAAACAAATAATGTGAATTATTTTTCTTTCAGGTGAAGATATCCCTAAGACGTGTTAAAAATTATCGTTCATCTAGTCGAAGGTTACGATACAAATCCGATTCAAGTATATGGTCGGATAAAGCTGCTTGGAAGACAATTCACCCCAAAAGGCTCAATTCTTTACAAAATGAAAAGGAACCAACGAGTACGGAAGAATTGTTGAAACTTGTGTTAGTTCAAGGCGAGGTTATCAGACGACAATTGAAAAAATTGAGGTAGACTTTAGTTATTGATATAAGAAAATTGAAGGAGATCTATAATTTTATATTTGCAGAAATAGCGAACAACAGATTGGTTTCTTCGAAGATAAAACGCATAAAGCGAGGGTTAGAAAACATGGAAGTAACTATCTCTTGGAGACTTACCTTAAGGGCCTACCTGATCTTCCTGTCCAAACAGAGGAAGTTCAATGTACGGACAAAAACAGCGACAGCGGCGTTATGACAGAAGGAGACAGCGAACAATCCAATAATAAAAACAATCCTCCAGATCAGGTAAAAACAAAAAAACTTTTTGACACATTTTGACTTGCACTAGTTAAACTAAAGCCGATGAACGAGCATAAACGAACACAACACCTAGCAGGCGCTCTAATGACTGATAGCTCTAGTTTTGCGACTTAAGCTTGGGGCAGTGGTCGTCAACGATATTTTGCGGCCGTTACCCTTTTAAAAGAATTGATAAATTATTTTCGATACTATTATTTTTTTTTTTAATTGATTTTTTATATTTATTGCAGACTTCTTCGGAAAGGCTCTCTCCTTCGTCAGAAGACTGCGCAAAAACTTCAAAAGATGACGACACGAGTTCCAGTGTGAGTGAGGCAACAATCAAAAGCCAGGTCGAGTTATTCGATATGATATCGAAATTGAATAAACGCCTCCTCAAGCAAGAAGAATGTCTAGTAAGATTGGACGCCAACATCCGCAAGTACGACAAACACAAATCGCAAGCCGATGAACTAAGCAAAGCATTGACAAATCTCAGGGCCGAAATGACGAAAAGCTCTTGCGAGCTACAGCATAACGAAATAGTGCTGGAGGAGACATCGGAAATGCTGCAGAAGAGATTGAGTCACTTGGACGCCCTCCACAGAGATATGCTTAACGAAGATAGGGAGAATGAAATGTTACAAGCTCTTCTTTATAGCGCTAAAAGTACGAAAAATAGAAATAGGAATAATAAATATATGCCTCAGTATCAAAATCAAACCAAAGAATTGTTAGATACCTTAGTTTAAGATATAATTGCCTTATTTATTTTTTATACCAAATATTACCGTACCTAAAATATATTTCAATTTAGTCACGTTAAGATGTAAAAGATATTTTTGTTATAATAATAAACAGCGTTTCTGTTCTTTGTGTAATTTATTATTCTTTTCATCATAAGTCTATTAAGTCTGGATTTCAGCAGATGGATAATTCTCCACTTGCCTCTTTTTTAGGTCATTATACCCCTTTTCCAAATTTTCTAACTCCTACCTTCCAATAACTGAAGTTTTGAAGAAAAATTAAGAATTCTTGTAGCATTTGGTATCAGCGATACAGTCATTGCCAAAAAAACTCTTATTTGAGTCCATTCGTGCAAGCTAATCTGTAAATGTATAGCTGTGGTAATTTTTTAGTTCTTGCTCATTATTACAGCTCAGATGTCATCCAAAAGCTGACTATTTGCACATTTTTATCTTCGATATTTTTAATAAGTGCTTTTCTTTGAAAAACTTGTTTGCGACTAGGATTAGTCCCATCATTTTTTTAGATCTAGTAGCCTGGAATGAATAACTCCACCCACTATATTTTTTGTCTTAGATGTTAGTGCATGTAGATTGATAGAGAGTGAGTTTGACACCTTTCTCCTGTCAAATATAGGTACCTACATCATAATTATTCTTCTTTTTTCTATAATTATCTAGTTTTGTCAATGCGATTTAAAATCGAAGTTTCTAATAATAAAGATGCCATCTTTGCGCAAGACATTAGGATTTTAACGACCACTTTAGAATGATCACGAAATTAGTGAAATGTGAAGTGGGAAAATTTTGGAAAATATTTTTTTTGGGTATAATGTCTTGAGTGAGGATTTCTTAAGTGTGAGCCAGGTCAGGACTCTTCACTGCAATGACCTCATCGACGTAAATGAATTCATATTACAAGGATGTAAGTATTGACCCATGTTGAAGACCATTTTGTTTTTATATAACATCTAGTGGTCAAAAAAGTGGTGATAAGAACAATTTCCCACCAGATGCAGATGTTGAAACTATTTTGGAAACGCTTTATTCACAATTGGTTCACCTCTTTGTGATGAGAATAATCTGCTCTGACAAAAAAAATTTTTCGAAAATTTCGAAAAAAAAGCTTTCGGACAAGGAACTGCCACTTTTCAACGAATGATCGCTGTCAAAGGGTAATTGAACTTTTCATGGTTATAGGAAAGATAAAAATTTAAAAAAAAATAGTGAGAAGCCGATTTTGGTACATGGGTTCATTCCCATGTAAAATTTTGAGAAAATCTAGTGACTGTTTTTTCGGCGAGGGAATTCAAAAACAGTGCTCCCCTAATTTTGTGCATTAAGTACAAAACAACTACAAAAATTACGAATGACCCCCGTTGAAGGGGGTAATTGAACTTTTTGTGGTTACAGGGCAAAATCAAAATTTCATTAAAAAATCGTGTGAAGTCGATTTTGATACACGGGTTCATTTTCAGTCACGTCACTCTATAATTCAGACATACATACATCGGAGTTGGAGACTCTCGAGAATAATCTTGTTGCTTGCTGCATGTAAAATTTTGAGAAATTCCAGTGACTGGTTTCTCGGCGAGGGAACTCTAAAACAGTGTTCCCCTAATTTTGTGCAGTTAGTGCAGTACAAAACAAAAGTTTTGGAGTGAGCATTTTTGAGATCGCTGACTTGTAAATAATTCTATAAATACCTTTTAGTTACGTTCAGAGAAATTATACAGATAGGAATCGTTTCGGACATCGTTATTTGAACACAAAAACTGCTCTGCACCCCTCACCCCTTGCGAGGAGGTGGGGTAACTTTGAAATTTTGAAAAGCAACCCCTAATTTTTAATTGCAAATTCAAATTCAGTTACAAAAAATTAATATAAGATATATCTGAAGAAATGAGAGAGGTTCCATCAAAGAGATCTTCCTGTTTTGTTACTTTTCTCCAAAATCGCAATTACTTTGCGGAAAAATGTTTTTTTTTTACAAAAATGGTTTGTTCGGTGTGGGACATCGTTTAAACACAGAAACTTCCCCACATTCATCATCCCTTGCGAAACTTTGAATTTTTTTGAAAAAACACCCTCAATTTTTTTATTACGAATTCATTTTCGACGACAAAAAGTGCATAAGTACGATTTACCTGAAACATTTAAAAAAATAGCGGCTGTTATTTAAGATTACAAAGTTACAAAGCTACTCCCGCGCAAGAGATGAGGGATGTAGGACAGTTTTTGTGTTTTAACGATTCCCCCACCGAACGAAGTATCTTTTGTAGAAAACTTTTTTCTGTACAGTGCGTACTTTTCGAGATTTTGGGTGAAATGAACAATATCAATTTTTCCGATTACAGCGCCATCTATGAATAATCGCAAAAAATTTTTTAGGAAAATCTTACGCTTTTTACCAGTTCGAGATAAAAAAGGGTTGCTATTTAAAATTTCAAAGTTACACCCACTTCCTTGAATGGAGCGAGGGATACTTTTATGTTCAAACGATATTCCTCATCGATGAAAACCATTTTTGTAAAAAATTTAATTTTTCTCCACGGTGCGCACTTTTCGAGATAATTGGCTAGTTCAGGTTATAAGAATCACCCCTGCTGATAGGGTGTATCTTTAATATTCCTTTTTATAAAATTAAAAAGACAAATTCTTTGGTCAAAAATGAGAAAAAAGTTTCCCATTAACGTGTGTATCCGAAAATGCACCGTTTTTGAGATACAGCAGGATTTCAAAAAAATATTTTTTTTTCCAGTGTATTTTGAATACAGGGTGGGCCATCGAAAAGGTAACAAGCCTAATAATTTGGAAAGTGAAGATCTATGCAAAAAACGCCGAAACAGGTCGATTTTGTTATCGAGGGAGACATATTTTCGTGACAAATTTAACTACCCAAGTTCACCCCCTTGGCAGGGGTAGCTACCCCTTTGCTTATGATCATAGGGAATAGATATCGAGTGATACATCATTTGAAAGCTACTTGAATTTTGTTTACAACGATATCCAACATTTTGGGTTTCGCTTACATACAGGCTGGCCCAACGAAAACCTAACTCACCTTAATAACTTGGAAACTGAAGATGTACACGAAAAACGCCGAAGCAGGTCGATTTTGTTATAAAAGTAGGCATATTTTCATGAAAAATTTAACTACCCAAGTTCACCCCCTTGGAAGGGGTAGCTACCCCTTTGCTTATCATCATAGGGAACAGATATCGAGTGATACATCAGTTGAAAGCTACTTAAATTCTCTTTACAACGATATTCAACATTTTGGGTTTCGCTTACATACAGGGTGGCCTAAATACAAGTGATTAAGGCGAGTTACGTTTTCGTTGGGCCACCCTGTATGTAAGCGAAACTCAAAATGTTGGATATCGTAGTGAAGAGAATTCAAGTAGCTTTCAAATGATGTATCACTCGATAGCTGTTCCCTATGATGATAAGCAAAGGGGTAGCTACCCCTGCCAAGGGGATGAACTTGGGTAGTTAAATTTTTCATGAAAATATGCCTACTTTGATAACAAAATCGACCTGTTTCGGCATTTTTCGTGTACATCTTCAGTATACAAGTTATTAAGGCGAGTTAGGTTTTCGTTGGGCCACCCTGTATGTAAGCGAAACTCAAAATTTTGGATATCGTTGTAAAGAAAATGCAAGTAGCTTTCAAATGATGTATCACTGGATATCTACTGTTCCCTATGATGATAAGCAAAGGGGTAGCTACCCCTGCCAAGGGGGTGAACTTGGGTAGTTAAATTTATCACGAAAATATGTCCCCCTCGATAACAAAATCGACCTGTTTCGGCGTTTTCCGCATACGACATGTTCACTTTCCAAATTATTAGGCTTGTTACCTTTTCGATGGCCCACCCTGTATATCTCAGGAACCGTTTGAGGTACAGAGCTCAACTTATTTTTCCTATGTCTTACCTTACATTAGCTACTGTTTTAGTGCCCAATATATTTTTTTCATACCCCAGTGATGGAGACTTTGGGGTTGCGTGAGGTTTCCTCCCCTTTATTATCTACCATATCATCAATATTTTTTACACAAAAAAGGTCTTCTGGGTCATGCTAGCGTGAACCGTTTTTGAGAAAAAAAAAAACTCCGCAAACGGTTCCCGAAATATCGTCAAAAAACAGAAAAATAATCTTTTTTTGACACCCTGTATCTCAAAATTGGTTTATTCTCGGACAGAATGGAAAATATATTAGGGGTCTCGTAAAATGCGTGTACTTTCACATAATCATCACTTAGTTCTTCAGAATATTTCAGATAACCAATCAGAAAAATGTTAAATTGTATATAAAACTATACGAACTGTCATAATTTCGTAAAACTACACGCCGTCTACGAGACTCATGAATACACTTATTGTTTATTTTTGACCAAAGAACCTGTCTTTATATTTTTCGCAATATTAAAGATACACCCTGTATCCTAAAATTTGAAAGCTTTGCTCATAAAGAGCTCTTAATTATCAGCTAAAACGGATTGGTTTATCATATTGCAGATATAAAATTGAGAGATAAATCAAATCGGAGAAAATTGCCTTCCTTTTCTGAAAATTTTACTGCTTGTGTTAGTGTACGTAAATGTGTTTTTTTGTTTAGCAAAATATGTGTTGTGTAATATAAATTTGAACAAAAAACAAATTTAATTTTATCGCATCTATTTTAAGGGTTTGTATTTTTATAATTGCCTACCTAGTTGATCGAGTAAAATTTTAGTTGCCAGGGCTCATAAAATATTGTCATGGGAAAGTTTCAAATTACTAAAATAAGACCAAAGTATTCCTACCTAATTTCTATACGATCAATTTGGATTTTAATAATATCAAAAAAGGGTTCTAAATGAATTTAAAAAATATATAAACACATCATAGTGACCGAAATTAACTTTCTAATTTTTCATATTGTAAGTTCTGCCTTATCGCAACTAATACACCTATTATTTTTTTATCGGTGTAAAATATATGAAACATCCAAGAAGGCTGTAATAAAGTAATAATTAGCATAGCTAACAAAACGTTTTTCTTTAGATCAAAATGAAGTTAACCATATACTTTGTGGACAACACTTACACTGTGGTCGACTACGGACTTTGTTGTCAATTTTCCAAGGAAATCAGAAGAAGAGCTGCACTCAAACCAGGAAGCAATGATGAAATGGAAATCAGATTGAATCAAGCTAGTAAAAATTTTCCTGCTGTCTACCAATGGATGTATAACCATAGAAATGATGGACAAGGTGTACCCCCAAATGAACCCCCAAATGATAACGATGAAGAAAATAAGAAGAGGAAATACAAATCAGTGGTCACAGATCAAGATAGAGAATTGCTTCTGGGCTACACGGCATCAAACATGGACGACCTAGAAAACATTTCCGTTTGGTCTCAACTTCTTCAAATACCGCAGTTGAGAGAAATAGTGAGCATTGTTATTTCGGATGAAACGAAAGCAAAAAGGGTTTGTATAAAAAAAAGTTAATTTTGTTTCTGATGAAAGAACATTTCTGATGAAATTCTGATCAAATCACTAAAAAATACTAGTAGGTATTTATTAAAAAATTTAATTTATTGTAATTTTGTTTGTATACCTATAGATTAATGTTAATGATTACTTTCATTTCTTCCTCAGTTTACAGAGTTCCTCTATAGGTACTTGGAGTAAGAAAGGGGAAAGAAAACATTGGCAATCTTGTGTTTTGTCTCTTGATTAAAATTTCGTTAACACTCCTCATTCTTATACTTCCACGAACAAAAGTATATTATAAAAATCAAAAGTACCTACATTACATGTCTTGTAGGCAAGAGAAGGCCCATCCGTCAGTAGCAGCAGTCAATCCAGTAGTAGCAGTCAATGGAGCGCACCCCCAGCGTGCAATTCACGAGAATTCGTAAGTGTAAGGGAATTGGTTCCACCAGGCGTGAAGATATATCAGCTTCAGATGCGGGATCCTGCAGTCGTAGCAGCCGAAGCAGAACGGGAAGAGATTAGGAAAGCAGTAGTACAACACTTCGTAAGTTGTAACATAATAGCTATCAGAGCTGGGAGTATCTTAAAGAAAAGATACTGTTTAGTAACTATCTAAGATACAAGATATCATCTTGTATTCAGAAATTTTCCATTTAATGCAAAATATCTAAATTGGGAAAAATACTTTTTAAAAGTATCTGCGTGTATCTTATTGTATGTATGCATAATAATATGTTTTTAAAGATGCTTGTATAAGTTGTACAAGTGAGTTGCAACGTTGGCCGTTGTTAATTATATGTTGTTTGCAGTCAGTGGATGTCATAACATTTTAGTGTACCAAAAAATTTATTTCTTGTCCCCAACCCTCAAGATACCGATAAATGAATTAACTTTTGATATAAGGGTCATCTGTCATCAATTTTTATTTCTAGTTATTTTTTAGGTAAGTAACATTTGAAAACTTTTGGTATCTAAGGTGGCTTTCGGGAGTATCTTAGATATTTTTAGTATCTAAGATAGATTTTTGAAAGTATCTTAGATAGTTTTAGAAGTATCCAAGATACTTTTGGGTATCTTTTTCTAAATGTATCTCAAGAAACTTATAACAATAATAACATAACAATAAATACTGTATACAGGGTGTACGCATATTATAAATATACCGGCAAACTTTTATGAGTAGAAGGGGGCGTCAAAACAGACATTATTTTTCTCATAAACATTTGACCAAAAACGCTTGATTTTAGAGATTTTTTTCGAGAGTTTTAAGTTTTTTTCACCCTTACCAACATTATTGCAAAGAAAATATAAGCAACTGACTTTTTAAATTTTTTATTTTTGTTTCATATGAAGCAGCTAAAAATACAACTTTTCTGTCTTTTAAATTGTTTTTCTATCTTACTTCCTTTTCGAGAAAAAAATAAAAGCCGAAATAAAAGAATTATCTTGACTTGTCCCATCCTCTTTTAATATAGGAAACAGTAGGATCGATATCAGGATTTAAAAAATTCGACGTCATATCAGGTCGGCGTTTAGCTTCTCGTACCTTTTCGTAAACTTTTTTTCTGTCAGTATTGACCGAAATTCTTCTATTTCCCGAGCGAGAGGAAAGTTGCGAGATGATTGTCCTGAATTGGAACTGCGTTTTTCTATAATAGTTACTCAAGCAAAATGATGTGAATTGTGAATCAGATGAGTTCAGTATTCAAAAAATCAAATCTTTAGGGTAATTTTTAGTTATGCAGCTTCAGCTTTGTGTTTAAGACCGTTTCAATAATTATTAGTCTCTCTGATGTTAAAAAAATTGAAGGTTTTAACCTACAACGAGTTGCCACTGACTGAGCTCAATAAGATTTTTGTTCTATAAGCTACATAATTAATCATGTCTCTGTATTCCTTCGTCATGAGATTCTATAACTACAAAATTTTCTGGATCAAATTTAATTTTTAATTTAAGGATGCTTCATAGAAAAAAATATATTTCTCAATTTTATACAAAATAACTCTGTTTTTCGTACCTATATAAAAATTATTCACTTATTTTTTAGATCGAAGATTCTCATTCGACATCATCAGAGACAGAGAAAAGTTCGATGGAAACAGATAGTTCTCCAGAATCTGGGGATGTTTTTGAGCGTGGAGAAGCTGAAGGTGTACGAATTCCCGATCCAGCACCGCAAGCAGCCGGGAGAGAGAGATCAGAATCAATGGTCATTGAGAGATCTGATGATTCAGATTTAGCGAGTATTCAAGAAAATGAAGAGGTAGGTACATAGTTCCGTTCCTCCTTACTATTAATGTACTTGTTAGTAGGAAATGCTCCTATTTCTATACTATCAAAAAAATTTCAATTATTATTGTCCTGGGAATTTTTTCAAATTCAAATTCAAATGTATACGGGGTGTCAATTTGAAAACTTGCCACCCCCGAAATAACCCTTGAAAAATATTTCTCGAAAAAATCCCGAAACAGGTCAATTTTCTAATTTAATTTATGTTCTATTGAAGTAAGATTTTTTTATACAGGATGTTCCTTGGCACAGTAATGACGAAATTGTCAATTTTTTTAAATGCGACACCCTGTATATTAATAAATTTTCAGATTGTGTGAGAAAATCCAGTTAGAATGGTTGTCATAGTTGGAGTTTAAGCTGAGTACCTTATTATGAGTTATAAACAAGTGAAAAGCGCAGTTTTTTATTTTTCAAAGCAGCTTGTTTTGAAAACGGCTCAAGATATCGGAAAGCGGCTTACATGTCTCTATCTTAAATTTTTAAGCGTTATCCTATTGTCTGGATGAAATTTTTATACAGAGTGATGGAAATTAATAGATTTTTCGTCACCCTGTATAAAAATTTCATCCGCACACAATACTTTTTAAAAGTATTGTACTCTTTAAAAGTAAAAGTACTCTTTAAAAGTTACGATAGGCACATGTAAGCCGTTTTCTGATATCTTGAGCCGTTTTTTAAAACAAGCTGCTTTGAAAAATAAAAAACTGCGATTTTCACTTGTTTATAACTCATAAGCTACTCAGCTTAAACTCCAACTGTGAAAACCATTCTAACTGGATTTTCTCACATAATCTGAAAATTTATTAATATACAGGGTGTCGCATTTAAAAAAAATAGACAATCTCGTGATTACTGTGCCAAGGCACACCCTGTATAAAAAATGTTACTTCAATTACCTAGAACATAAATCAAATTAAAAAATTGACCTGTTTCGGGATTTTTTCGAGAAACATTTTTCAAGGCAAGTTTTCAAATTGACACCCCGTATATCAGTTTGTTGCAAATTTTTGCAGCATTATTACAGATAAAAATATCATGGAGTTGTCATTTATTTGTTTTATGTTACATTATATGTACAGGGTGAGGCGCGAGAACCTTAGGGCATTTTTATATGGAGAAATCCTGGGAGTAGAAGTCTAAAAATTTATCCTTGTATAATTTCGGTTTTGCCGAGCTGAACTAAAATATTCACAACCCCTCACCATTTTCGGTTATACCGGAAGTTGCCATCAACTTTCTTATTTTAAATGGGACACCCTGTATATTATTATATTTTCAGATTGTCTGAAAAAATGCAATAAAAATGTGATTTACAGTTCAAAATTGTACCGAGTGGTTTATGAGTTATAAACAAATCAAAATCGCAATTTTCCATTTTCAAAGCTGGCTTAGGTCGAGAACGGGTCAAGATATCGGAAAACGGCTTACATGTCCCTATCTTAACTTTTCACGTAGTATCCTATGGTGCTGATGAAATTTGTATACAAAGTGATGAAAAATCAGCGATTTTCAAAAAAAAAAATTAATAAAAAATATTTTTTTTGTAAGTACTCCAGCGTAGTATACAAAAAGTTAGGATAGGGACATGTAAGACTTTTTCCGATATCTTGACCCATTTTCAAGCTAAGCTGCTTTGAAAATGGAAAATTGCAATTTTCATTTGTTTATAACTCATTAATTGGTCGTTACAAATTTGAACTGTAAACATCATTTTTATTACTGTTTTTCAGGCAATCTGAAAATGTAATAATATATACAGGGTGTACCATTTAAAAAAATAAAAATATGGCAACTTCCGGTATAACCGGAAATGGTGAGGGGTTGTGAATATTTTAGTTCAGCTCGTCAAAACCGAAATTATACACGTACAAATTTTTAGACTTCTACTCCCAGGACTTCTCCATATAAAAATGCCCTAAGGTTCTCGCGCCTCACCCTGTATAGTGCATTTTGTAAGTGCTGACATAGGAAATTGCATGTTAAAAATTACACCCTACGTTGTGTTGTCTTGCATTTTGTCACCTAAATGTCGAAATTTCTTATTTTACAGATATCTTTTTTGTCATTGCAAATAAATAAATCATAGGTTAATTTAAGTTATCATTAGGTATCAATTTGAGATTTAAAAAATTTTCAAAGGCGACTAGATCCTAGGGTTTCTTATTTCATGTCATTTGATGTAAAAATAGGGAAACCAAAAATCTATTGCATTAAAAAAGTTCAAAAATGTATTCTTATTTTTTCAAGGTTTGTTTTAAATATGAGATTTTTCATTCCTCAAATTAATACAAGAGAATCATAAGGCTTTATGTTGAAACTGTGAAAAATTAATTTGTTTGCGGAAAAAGTGGAATATATATTTTTTTTATTTGATCGACTTAGGTATATGGTTTCCTTAATTTTTCTATACCAAATGACATGAAAAAAGGAAATGGCGGCCAAATTATGGCAATGAAAACTCTAAAAATCTAGCAGGCTTTGAAAAGTTTTTGATGGAAAAAAAGAAATTTCGATATTTCCATTTTTAGGCATACATATTTCAGCAGGCTGAAGTTATCCTAAATTTTGTTTCAGTTTCTTAATGATTGGAAAATTGTGCACTTTTTTGTAATAAAACCTTTTACTATTCTACTATTACCTTTTTACTTTTTTACTTTATTTGCTGTATTTTTATTTGTTTTTTTATTAATTTTTATTTTTTTTAGTTTTTCACTTTTTTACTTTATTATGTATCTTTTACTATTTCCGATGTCCCCATAGTGAGCCACGAAATAGTTATGACCCTATATAAGTGAATTAAACAAAGTCAAGCTTTTCTGATTGTATTGAGAAGTACTACCTATTGATGAAAATTAAAAACGACCAAGTTGCAAGACAATATAAATTAAGATGGGGTGTAAATTTTAACATGAAATTTCCTATGGCAACACTTAAAAAATTGCACTGTATAATGACTGGAGAGCAGGGAGGAACGTATCCAGCTCGATAAATGATGTAAAAAACTTGAGATGTCGTTGCTAGGTTCTAATTCGATTTCAAGTTAGGCTTACACTTTTTTCTCTTTATTTAATTAAGTTTGTAAAAACAAATTATACAGGGTGAGTCAGTTTTTTGTAGCAGCACTTCACCACTTTGCAGAAAACCTTTTTTGAGGAATAAAAGTTCTTATAAATATACGTCCGGAAAACTTTTAAAAAAAGATACAGGGTGTATAATACCAAGAGGTTATTTATTGTTGTGCCATACAAAATCGTATATTTTTTAAATTATTATTTTAGATCTAAAGATATCAATCAATATCGGGAAAATAAACTTATTTTTGCGATAGTTTAGACCCAATTTATTCAAAAGCTATGGGGAATTATTATAGATATTCATAATTACTTATGAAATAACCACCGATTAGTATTAATTATACATTCTAGTACAACCGGATAAGGCTTAGCGGTTTCAAAATAAAAAAAACGGCCTAGAAAAGACTATCATTTATGCAAAATTTCAAGCTTTCGTCGATTATCTCGACTTCATCAGAAAAACAACAAATCAAAATGTATAAAAAACAATTTTTGTGAGATCATAAGAACACTTACCCAAGTGATATGCCATTCGGTCATCATCAACCATCTCAGTAAAAAGTCAGAATCTTCACATCTACGAAAGTCACTGGTTGTTAACTTAAACCCCCGCATTACAAAAAAAAACACTTATCACTAACGAACTAATACCATCACATACACATCGTTTAAAAACTTTTATATAAACAAAATAAATCGACATCATGAATCTATGAAGTAAGTTAGTAGGTATAAGTTGTTATACTAGTAATAACACATCAAACGCGTTCATGATTCAAATTGAAGGCAGCAAGCGAATGCATTTCTGGTTTCTTATCTCTCTACTACATTTTTTATATTAACATCCTTATCAATATCTATTCACAATAATTTTTTTCTAAAATAGATCTACAGAAAGGAAACTCTGTTGGCAATAAAAACAACAGGTACGTACTACTATTAATTCAGTATCTGAAAATTCTATTCAGTAAAATTTTATTTTACAAATAAATCAATAAATAATAACCAATATAATGTATAACACCCACAGGTACTAAAAAACAACCAATAACAATCAAATAATCAAAAATTACTTAAAAAAAACTTTTTTCTTTAATTTTACTGAAATGGTCAGTCCCACTTTTCAAGGAGTCAAATTCTAGAGTTATATCTAGGGCTGTGAGCGTTTTTTACTTTTTTTTGTCAAAATGTAAAACAAAATTAGGTATAAATATTATTGAGACTTTGTTTTTATTGTGATATTCATAAGTATAGCTTTTTTTATAAGAAACCTGCAGGGAATCCAACGCTGTGAAGTAAAATCTTGTAAGTCCATAGGCGTAGAAGTTGTTAAGCGAGTAAGGGGTCATATACCCTGTATCTGCGCCACTGATGAATTTTTTGGCCTGTGATTTTTTTTTCGTTTTGTGTGCTTTAAATTATGATGGGTAACCTATTGCTACAAAATTAAAATATTGAAAAATGCTCCAGTTATGCGGCGAAAACTTAAAAAAAGAAATTTTAACATCCTAAATATTTTTTTCTAAGCCTTTCCAGGCAAATATTTATGGAAACTTTTATTCCTTAAAACAGGTTTTCTATAATGCTGTGAAGGTCTGCTATAAAAAACTGACTCACCCTGTATAAAAAAAAGGAATACGAATAATCAAAATTATATTTAAGTCAGTGACGTAAAAATAATTTAAAAAGAGGGTCACACCTGCCAATTTTTATATATTTGATAAAAACACCTGCATTTTTTGAAACCTTTAGCAACTTTTTTAATCCCATAAACTTGTTTTTTGCTCAATAATTGAACATCTGAAGACATTTGATTATTAAAAATTTTCTCTCTGAAATTACTTAAGGGGCAGTTTTTATTTTCGTAAATAAATCTGAACCCCCCTCCTCTCTATACATTACTACCCTTCATTCATTTTTAATTTCTTTATTTATGTTCCCTTTTTTTGTATACTTCTTACAAAAAATCCAAATTCTTGATCGTTTTTATATTATTCCAAGATTTTGAAATAAATTTTCGCGTGTTATTGTTCAGAACAAGTTCAAAAATTTCATCCCTTCCTCTCGCCAACCCTTATTATAATAAAAAGTTCTTCACGTGCAAATG
This sequence comes from Malachius bipustulatus, assembly GCA_910589415.1. NCBI lineage: Eukaryota > Metazoa > Arthropoda > Insecta > Coleoptera > Melyridae > Malachius > Malachius bipustulatus. The sequence goes on along the minus strand of OU342634.1, from coordinate 33,971,799 downwards.
TAATAACTTCAAATATGTACATATACTTAAAGTGCATGGGGTACCTATAATAGATCTAAATTTTAAAAACGATACTCGTTTTTTCATTTTTTTTTTTCACTCAACTTAATGGATCTTTCTTGTTATGTGACTGACTTAGCGCAAGTCTCGGAGGTGTGCAGGTGGGATCAGAAAAACGATTCCTCGCCCCTAGGTTAGCTGTGAGTCCTCGGTGAAAAAAAAAATTCGGGTAGAACACCGAGATCTCACGAGATTTCTGACATAACCTGGTTTGGCGCAATCGCGTATCCATCCATTACTCATCGAGTAACCGCCGTTTTGGTTCTTTTTTTTTCCAAAACGGGCGTTACCGAGAGTATAACTTGCACAAAGTCTGAGTGCAACATAACAAGAGTGGTCCACCGAGTCGACTGAAAAGTGAGGCTGGCAAAGTACATAAGCAGAAACCAAAAAAGGCAGGAAGAAGTTGAATGAAACCCAAAAAAATTAAATTAAAAAAGTGATAAAAATTGAAAAATAAAAAAATGAGGGTCGTCTTTGAAAGTTGAGAGATCTACCTTTCTATTAACTTTTACCTTTCAAACTTTAACCCTTGTAAAAATTATGAAGGACTCTGGATCCTTGTAAAAAAGCTGTCTATGAAACTTTTTTTTTCTACAGGGTGTCCTTTCAAAATTCGAAAACACCCGTTCTTTGCACTCGATTATAGGTCGTAGCTGTCAATCTAGGGAACTGAAATTTTTGTAATAGGTAGTAAATGTCTGGAGGGCGTTGTGTATTGTGTAGTATCAGATTAAAGCAATATAGGTCAAATCGTTTCAGAATTACGGCCATTTGAAGTTTTATTTTGTTGAAGTTTATCAGTTTAAAAACTGATACTTTTAACCCCTGTATTATGCAAAAATAAATATAATTTTTCCATAAAATTAACCTAATAAGAAGAATGAATCATTTTACACGCTTGTGCATAAAATTTGCGTTTTCGGCATTAGTTTACCGGTGGCGTAAGCAGAAAATCGTTAAAAATTGATCATTTTCTATATTCGATTTATAGTCCAGTCATTATACAAGGTGTCCAGGTATGAGTGTAAGAGCTACACGTGGCGACCTTCCTTGGACTATTTTGAGTAAAAAATCTTAATACAATAATGCTCTAAACGTCTTCACGGTGCCACAGGAGGTCATCAAAGTTAGAAATTCTGGGTCACAAATATGCATATTATTGAACTTCTATTTCTTTGTGCAGTTACGGTTAACATTTTCAAAGACTTTTGCAAAGTCTTATTTCATTTAATTTTCGTAACAGTGCAATTATTAACTTTTTTGACATTTCTAAAAAAAAAAAATTTAGGAAATGTTAAAAAGTTAATAATTGCACTGTTGCGAAAATTAAATGAAATAAGACTTTGCAAAAGTGTTGCAAAAGTGTAAGATAAGCGTTACAAAATCTCTTATTTTCATAAAACTAAAATTTCCTTCTCCTATGCATTAATGGCTACTTCTACTCCCATCAATTATTTTACAAGGGTTACTAGGGACTAAAGCTAAATCGGATTTTCTGCAGAGTTACACGACCTTATAAAAAGAAAATAATATTTTCTCTTGCCTGGATCTGTAGACAGTAACTGACTGTATACTCAAACAAAGCACCCTCCTCCAATATATCGCACAGTAAAACTCCTAAAACCATATCTGGGAGTATCTGCTTTGACGTATATTTATTAACACGTATTTTAAGGTGACAAAAATGCACGAGAATTATTCAAAAATTAATTTAAATCGTCTGAGAAGTTCCATCCTCTAAGCCTCGCGAATAAACATCTCTGAAACAGAGTACCTATTACACGGAAATGGGAGTTAGGGGCTGTTAAAAAAATAGAAAGTTTAGATCCCATTTTTTTAGAACATTAAAAAAATAACTGTAATAAAATGCTTACTCTTTGAATATAAATAATAATAATATCTTAATATTTCCTAGTTAATTTTTTATTTACTGTTAAATAATTCAATTTTATATACTTAATATTAAAATTTTCAGAGTACAGCCGTAAGAGTAATAACAACAGAGGGCTTCTATACAGTGATAAATTTGACAGTTTTTAATCTATTTACTCGACTTATAAACGACAACTACCACATGGATCAAGGCAGGAGAACTATTACCCTCCATTATGTGCGCAAAGAAATTTTCGAAGCTATCTGTCGATGGATTTTAAGCAATTTAAATAAAAAAGAGTACCACCACGCTAATTACCCTAGAAAGTCGATGAATGATGCCCCTAACACTGATCTTACCATGACAGAAATGGACGAAGTGTTCTTCTTGGAATACTACAATAATAATTTATTGCAACCTTTAATTGAAGCAGCTCAAATGACTGAAGTGTTTGCGTTAGCTGACCTCGCTATAAAATACGAGCTAAATAAAGGTTTCGGACGTGAAACTCGCTATAAGGAACGAAAATGTACTAGTATTAGAGAAGTAAAAAAACTGCAGAACGAAGAAATCGAACTTAAAGCACAAAGAACTCCTTCGGTTTCAGAACAACGGCGTCATGAAATTACAGGGGACCAATTATCAGCAGCTATTGCTTCTATCAAACCATACAGTCAAACGCCATCTACATCTTCGCAGGTAATTTTTTCAGAGTTCAGAGACAGAGTTTCCTTAGCGATGACTCTGATGAATGTCAGTTAAATACCTAAGTTAAGACCGAGACAACGCTAAGGGTATTTTGTTTTCTCATTGCTTAATGTTTTGTTATTTTATTTAATACAAGTAATTGCTTTATATGTTTATATATGAAAACTCCATGATTAACTGTTGAAGAAACTCCCTTTTCATTCATTTCACATTTAAATATTTATATTATAATATATTATAATAATTACACATAGGAGACAGGAGCAATTAACAAACAAAACCTAGCCAAACTATTTTTGCATAATAGTAAATATTTAGTTCAATTCATATTTTTGTGACAGGTATCTGCAGGACCATCTGAAGTTACATCGTCTTCAAGTGTCAGTAGCTCCCAGATCCCTACAGCTCATGTTGCTCGAAGTAGACCGGCGAGTTCTGAAGAACAACCGACCCAATCCACTCAGGCTGTAGACTATCGGGTAGCCCGTGTGAGTCCTTTATCTTCATCTTCGGATGAAAATGCACCAAATAACCCTGGTGGTGTAATCCGAGGAAGACCGGCACCAAATCCACAAAGTTCTCCCGAGGATGACAATGAACGGATAAATCCCCAATTACCCGAATTACGAAGAGAGGATGAACGCACTACAAGTGCTGAATCTTCTGGATCATCCCCTGCTAATCCTCCTACCACAAGTTCTTCAGGCAGTAGTTCAAATAGGACACCTCCAGGTGATCCTAACGGCGGCGGTACTTCAGGGAGTGAAGGTACCGATCCTAATCCTGAGGATGATTCAGGATTGGATTCGACGGATGGTGAGAACGGTGATGATCGCAGAAACAGAGGTAACAACGTTCAAGGCGGAGGCAACGAAGAGAAGGACGCTGCTGCCACAACTTCTAGAGAGGAGGGGGCTCCTTGCGATGCAGAATCAAACAGCTCGAGCAGCTCAGAGAAGAAAACGGAAAGTCAATCCAGTGCCGAGTCGAAATCGGAATCTGAATCTGAAGTGTTGGGGATTAACGAGGACACTCGTTCGAGTGTTGGGGATGCCCGTCAGGAGGAGAATCTTGAAAACCCTCCCAGGGAACAAAAATATGCACCTGTTCCTCCTAACACTCCTCGAAAAACTCTACGTAAAAGATCTGAACAGTAAATTTTAAACAAACTGCTAGACGACTTGATTGGATAACCAAGAAATATGCAGAAATGTGCAGTCTAGGGCCTCTTATTATTAATGTTGTATGTGTGATTTTAATTTTAAACTGTCATAATTATTATTTACTATTATAAGACAAGGTTTCTGAACTATATTTTCAATAAAATTAATGACTTTTTATTAGTGTTCTAATTTTTCCTCTTTCAACAGGATACCTAAAGCAAAAAGATACTTTCATAATTCTACACTGTGCACTTTGTCTCAGTTCTTAATTTTTTATATCAGCTTTTAATTAATTTACATCATTTTTATTCAACATTTCATTTGAAAGAGAATGCACACTGCTTGTTCTCTTGAATTTGAAAGCTCAAAATTTTATATTTTTCTCCCAAAATATTAATGAAGTTTGTAATTTCTTAGCTTCACGGTTCAAAATGTTGCACAACGAACGCTATGAACATATGATTCTGGATTCTCTACAACCAAAGACTCCTGTTTTTCAATAAGCTCAATAAGAAAAAAATGTATGTAAAAAATCTGAGTCACGCTCAACTTTAATTTTTTTCACAGATAAGGGCAAGTTTCTAATTATTTATTTATAAAAGTGTACTGCGTTTAATGCCTGTTCTATATGGAAATTCATGTTCTACGTTCAGAGCTAGGCAGGACTTGAGGGCTTGTGACTTCAAAGAGGGCTTTTTAGGAATTTAAATTACATGGCTTGAAGCCTTTTTCAAAACGAAGACTGGTCGCTTTGGGCTTGAATTCTCTTATAAAAGAGCTTTTGAATTATGAATGCAAAATAGAGCTTCAACTCATTTTGAGAGCTTTCAAAGCTCTTGAGTGATCTAAAGCCCTCAAAAGGAATTGAACCTTTTTTGCATTCACAATCCAAAGTTCTTTTATAAAGGACGACAGAAAAAGCTCTTTAAAATAAAAGTGTGTGAACATTCTTGCGAGTTCCGACTCACAACTCGGAAGAAAATCGAAGAGGGATGTACGATTTGAATCGATTCTCAAAGATCCTATTTTGAGTGGCGATTCTCAAATTTTTGAATCGATCTTTTGTCTCGCGATTTTTTTGTCGAATTGATTCTCAGCAGCAAGATATTTGGAAAAATATATTTTAACAATGGCTTTCAACCTATTTTCAAGGGCTTGAAGCTTTTTTGCTGAACTTCCAGCCCGTATAGAGCTTCAAATCCTTTTCAAAAAAGCTTGTGGCTCTTCAAGTAAATTGGGAATTGCAAAGCTCTTTATGTTTAAAAAAAATTATGAGACTTGTAGCTTTAAGCTCTTTTGTAGAAGCTTTTGCCCAGCTCTGTCTACTTCCATGGATTCGTGTTCTTCAATTTGATATTAGTCCAGTCAAATAAGACAAATTCAGGATATTTGAAATAAAAAACTTCGACGTCATCATCGTTGTCTCAGTCAGCCACTTTTACGCGATTTTCGCATCCATGCCCAGGACAGGAATTGCACATATCTGTATAACTGAGACCACTACTTGTCTTTCATATTCTCTCCCCTTCTTTTTCCCCCATTCTTTTTCCAGCAGACAATTTTCCATCCTAAAGTTAAATATACGAAATTACCATAGGTACTAAGAGTTTTTTGTACTAAGAGTTTTTAAACCAGAATAAATGACAGAATTAGTGCTTTATTATTATAAAAGATTATTCTCCCGATTTTCCGATTCCCTCGTATGTGCGGTTGATTGAAGACTGGATTGTCAGCCTTTTAACCCATGAACAAGCATCATTTTGGAGCTTCTTGAAGAAACTCTTCCTACATTTTCTGCAGGGACGGAAGAGGTATTGCATCACCTATCTGCGGGGAAAAACAGGAGGTGGTCACGGCGATCTTCTAGGGTGATTAACTCCTCATTCCAGTCCATTGTTTATTTCTGGTATTGACATTTGTACGTTCCTTCCAGGGTTGGATGTCGTATCCATTAGAACAAGAAGGTCGGTGTCCTTGTCTAATGCCTACTATTACTTATTGAGCACTGTTGTTGGCAGTTTGCACAGCTATCTTCATCCTTACAATTTCAGTTGAATATCTGTAACGCCAGCTCCGGCGAGGTGCCTGGGTCTCAGCTTTATAAAAAAAGGGCTTCTTTTTTAACATTTTCTAGAAACGCTCCTTTAGGTGACTATTGTGTGTTGCGAGGTAGCATCATCAATCACAGCCTCTGCCGCTGCTCTACTGACATTTCTTCTGAAATCTTGTTCATTCTTATAGTGTTTGGGGGCCAAGAAAGGCGCTGGGATGAACTACATCGGGCCCGAACCAGTGTTTGGCATCCCAAGGAACACTGTACGCGGGACGGTGGCTCAGTGGGTAAGAACCCAGCATGGAGCACACTGGAACCGTATAACAGGAAACAAACATGGTAAGGTGATGATCAAGGAGCCCTCTCAAAACCTTGCCAGACAGATACTGCAACTAAATAGAATGCAGATCAGAACGGTGGTGGGTCTTCTCACAGGACACTGCCACCTAAGAGTACACCTACATAAACTGGGGATATACAAAGAACCAGTTTGTAGACTCTGCAATGAAGAAGGCGAGACAGCTTATCAAAGGAACGGAGCGCTTCTAATCAAGGAAAATCTAAATGTGAGAAATACAATAAGCCCGCTGGCTTCAGTGTTTGGGACCATATAAACCATCTCTCACATTTAGTTGAAATACCAAAATACCAATAGTGTTTGGGGAGTTCTTATCGTCGAATATCGTATTACATCTACTGAAATTATTGTATTTGGTGGAAATTTGCTAAATGCGATTACACGAACAGGGTTGTCTGAAATGACAGTCCTCTGTAGAAGCTGCAAGAATGTCGATCCATTCGGACATTTTGTCTCTACGCATCAAGTTTCCGTCAAAAAACACAGGAGGCCTCGTGGCAAGATCATATGCCTTGTTCTCTCCAAACTCATTATTGTCACGTTGTAGCACACAGAATTCAATTAGAAAGTTGGTTGAGGTGGATTACGACGAAAGTGTCTTTGATTATGATCGTTTGAGAGACTCTGGAAATAGTTGTGATCTTGTTTTGTGGTTTTAAGTGGACGTCACTAAAACGTTTTCCTTTAATAATTGACTTTATTGCATCGAGACCACGCATCATCACAGTTGTAGACAAGGAGACAAGAAGATTTGTTGGAACATTGAAAGAATGGTAAGACTGAAACCAATTACACACCGCATATGCTGCCTTGAGACTCCTTGGCTAAAACATCGAAAAGTTGCAAAATAGCAGCGGTTTTCTAAGATGGTAGATTTTTCCCAACTGGGATTATTTGGAACTTTTGGGATTCGAGCCAGGAAATCAGGGTCAACATTTGTACCTACCAATTATCAGCTTTTTATTTAAAATATCCCTGTTAAGACGATTTTTTGCCTAGTTTGACTGGGATATATGGTTTTCTTCCATACAAACTATGTTAAGTTCCAAATTTTAACAAAATCGCATAAGCCTTTTTAAAAGACCCGCAGAATCCTTATGAGAATTGGCTCCCGGTTAAATTTGATGTAATGTTGGGGATCGGTAGTATTAATGAGAAGATCAAAAGTCTCCATGGGCATAACTCCCCAAAAACTCCCATTTTTTAGATATTCACCTCTGAGGATGGTTTTTCGATCATGACAATCACGCATATGCTTTCAAATATTGGCCGCCCTACTTGTTTTAGAGAAAAATGTTAGATGAATCATTCGTTAGGATTGAAAGTTTGAAAGGCTGCTTCCATTGCAGTAGTTCTATTGAGTCATCGTCGGGAAAAAAACGGAAAAAGTTTTATCATTTTTATAACTGTATAAACTTTAACAATAGGCCTCAACTCTTTTGTTTTTGGATAATCGATATTGAATACGTACTTGAAAAAATAAAGATTTTCACATGCACAAAGACAAAATTTATGACAGCTGCCCAAAAATACCCCAGATTCACCGAAATGGTATAATTATTATATCCTTGAGAAAATTAGAATTTTCACTAATAACTCGAATTTCCTATTAGACAATTATTATCTAGCTGCCAGTTTAGAATAACCAAGAATTTGAACGCAGGTATCTTGATTACTTCGAATAAATAAATCAGGGGAAAATTACAATTTCAGATATCTACGAGTATGCAAGCAATTTCGGTGTCATTAAAATAATTTCCCTCAATTATCTCTTTCATGGGAAGGTATATAAGATTTGCAGATATGTGCAAAATTAAATTTGTGCATCATGAGTGAAACAGCATTTTCAGATTTTTTCTCTGATATATTTTTTTATCTAAAATTCAGTGCTCTTTGGGTACCCAATAAAAATGACCAAACAGCTTTGTTCAATTTTTACATCTTCTTTTGTCAAATTTGGATTAATATTTTCTTCTACATTGCACAACTCCTCTTTCTAATAACAGAAGTCAACGATTTCGATTCGCTCGTGCAATCCCTGAGGGACTTTGGAAATTCTACTTGCTTGATTCTTAAATGTATAAATATATTTATGGAAAGAAAAAGACTCAGGAAAATATTATTTTCGCTTCAAACAATGTCTGGTAGATTTGAGGAATCGAGATTTCTTAATCCCAAAAAAATCTCCGACGAATACAATTTAATTGCAAAGAAATGGAATAAAGCCGCGTGGGCTGTAGTCATAGTAACACTTCTTGCGATGTTTGTGGGAGGCCTGTTTGGGTTTATATTTTATGGAGATGATTATTTCGTCCAAGAGAACGGAAAAAATTTATATAAGCAAAGTTTACCGGTTTATATTTACACGGCATCTGAAATCGAGACTAAATTAAAATTTATTATTATATTTTTAATTTCAATATTGTCTTTAGGTGGTCTTGCTTGTATGGTTGTCAGTAAGTTATCCTTTTGATTCTAATTATTTATTTGTACGTGATTCATTTCACATTTCAAGATTAGTTTCCTCTCCTAATTTTTATTTTTATAATTATTTTTTTATTTTTTTTTATTTATTTTACGAAATGTGATATCAATCTGCTTATGAAATATTTTATAAAGAAAAAATAGTTAAATAAAATTCACCCTTACTAAAAGTTTCAATAATTTATGTAGGAGGGGATTCTCCTGAACAAAGGTCCCATCGATTACAGGTGATGTAAGGGTTGGAGGGTACAAAGATTCCTTTTTTTAGTTGCCTGCGCATATCTCTAAAAGGGTAAGTCGGTTAGAAAATGATATACTGGAAAATTTTCAATAACGGCTTATTTTTTCTAAAACTAACCCAAATTTTTTCTGAAAAATTTTCATTTTCGCCTGTTCATTTTTTGGACACTTTCTGATTTCTTTAATTTTGGACATTTTTTTTGCGCGACACACCATTTTTTAGAAATGAGTCAAAAACAGAAAAATGGCATTTGAGACCCCCAACTCCACCCATGCCGCTTGACATTGATTAGCACTTCATTAAAATTATGGTAGAAAATAAAAATTATAATTTTTGAAGGATTGCGAGAGTTTATAATAATTTTTGGAAAAGGAGTAATATACAGAGTGTTCCAGGAGGAAAGGGAAATATTTAAGGGAGCAATGTATGCGTCATTACAAGTAGGAAAGTTCAAATAAGCATAGGACCTGAAATGAATATTTTTCAAGATACAGGGTGTTTTCTTCTTTTTATTATATTATATTCTTTTAATAAAAAAAACGTCTTTTTGAAAATATCTTAAATAAATCTCATCCAATATTGTTGGAAAATTGCAGTTATATTTACTGTGGTTCAGTAAGGGCTAATTTAGCTCTAACTACATTAAAATTATTAAGTGCAGTGACTTCCCGGGGAGCACCTCATTTTCTACATGACGTTCGCGTTTAGCTGTTTACAAATTAAAATTATTTTTCAGCTGTTGATGTTTTTGCAACAAAAATAATGAGCTGCATTGCAGCGCATTTTACTCTTCTCTGTGAAGCTTGGGTTACAATAAGAGACAGATGCATTGAGAGACTGACTGCAATAAATGAGGGAGATGAACCATATTCGGAAGTAGATTTGGAAAGAGAACTAAATTTGGAATTGACTGAATGCATAAAATATCTCCAAAATCTGTACAGGTAAGTATTACCTACTAATATAGTATATCACCCAAAAAACTGACAGCGGAACTAAGATACGAGCCGTAAGCGAGTAGCGAGTATCCTAACGTGCTTTAATTAAAAAGTTGTTGTGCATCCTCGAACCGATATGAAGCCTATTTCAAATTGGTGTATGATCTGGTCCCACTTGAAATAGCGTTCATTCAGAAAAACATTTCAAAGTGTAGTTTTCAAGCAGCTTGGACGCTGTCTGTCCTTGCCATAAAAACGAATGTTCTGTCTGCTGCCGGACGCGAATAACCCACAAAAGGAATCCGCAACCCTACCTCGACGGAGAGAAACATCACGAAAGGCCAGAAGAGAGCGAGCATTAATGCCTGTCCGTTGAAATTACTTTTTAAGATCAATTTTGGTTTAGTTTATCAAATTATAAAACGTATTTTATTAAGAAATATTTCTATATCTTATTACATACCTACTTCTATGTTTTTTTTTTCTTTTTCTTATCCAGAATTTCGGAGGAAATGGAAGAAATCTTCAACAAGCACCTGCTTCTCCAAGTCGGAATCTCGGTTATGGAAATTTGTCTCTCTCTTTATTTATTCAATGATGTATGACCACTTGATTTTACCATTTAATACAAATTAATATTTTTATTTATTTTTCTCATTTCTGAAACTAAAAATTTAGCCGGTCAAAGGAGTTACGCTAAATGAACTTGGCTTCTGTGCTGCAGTCACTGTGGAAATCCTCTTCTATTGTTTCTTTGGTAATCAAATGACCGAAGCTGTAAGTATTATTTATTCATTTACTTATGTATTCAATGATACAGCACCACCCAACAGCAATGGTCAATTAAGGATAGGTACATTACAAAATGTAGCATTTTGATCCTACATACACATTCAAGATAAGTCACAAATTAGGATGTCCTCAACTAAGTGTACCCTGAAAAACAATTTCAGATCGTCCGTATACAAATTATAATAACTACATGACAAGTGGTTCGGTTCGTATCATTGATGAAGACGCTAAAAAGAAAAGGTTCTAATACAGTGCCTTGCGGTACACCACTCATGGGGGCATATTGTGACCAATTCAAAAGATAGCTTTTAACTAAAAATTCCGACATTAAACTCGGAATTCCAACTTAAAACTGGGAATTCCGACTTAAAATTAAAATGTCCGACAAGTAAAACTCGGAATTCTAACTTAAAACTCGGAATTCCGACTTAACTGAGAATTCCAACATTACTCGGAAATCCGACTTTAAACTCGGAATTTTGACTTAAAACCAAGAATTCCCAATTATAAATTCCCTAAAAGAAGAGAAACACACTACTTCTTAGCACTTCATGACGTCAAAAAGAAAAACACCAAATTTCTCGATTTCTTTAAGAAAGAATTTTCGATTGTCTCCAAAACAATAATTAATGCTTTTAGGGGACTGTCGCAAAATAATTTATTTTACCGGTTTAATGCCTTCCTTTCTATTTATGTTTTTCGGTTTTCGAAAAAACCCTTCCGCTTTTAATTTACGGATGCATTTACTTACTTCTTTCGCTACGTCACTGGAGGTTTACCTCCTTACCTTATTTTCTTACCTTCTTTTCCTTACCTTACCTTCTTTTCTACGTCACAGTAAAAGCGACCATGAAGCAAAAGCGGCTGCGTGAAATAAAACCGACCTGCAGAAATATAAATGTAAAAAAAAATTACCTACCTTACCATACCTTATCTTGCCTACATTTCTTGTCTGACAAATGTTGTATGCATCTCGGCGGAAATATCTTTTTTAGCCTCACCTGAAATTTGCTTAGTCGACTTCAAATTTCCGATACGGCTAAAAACTCCTGCGGACTGCGCTTCTCGGGGATTGTTCCCTTCTGAGCTGGTAAACAGCTCCATGTGGTGGCAAGGACCCAGTATTCTCCAGTTGCCACAGAGCCAATGGCCGGTTGATGTATCTGCATCGTCTTTGCCCCCTTCATCTCTGGAGGAAGAGAAGAAAATCGTTCTCATAAATTTTGTTTCTTTGTATTATATCGATCAACTTTTAGATAAATATTCCTCCTTATCTAAAATTCAGCGTATCATTGCTTATGTTAATCGGTTCATTTCCTTGTGTAAGGGAGATAATATATGAGGTTCGTTTAGCGCTCAAGAATTGCATAGGGCCCTACTTGTCCTAATTAAGCGCGTTCAACATGTTTCTTTCACCGATATTCTGGGAAACCTTATGAAAGGTCGACCTATTCCTAAAGGCTTCCGAAAATTGAGTCCTTTCATTGCGGTAGATGGCGTGCTCAGGGTGGGTGGTCGCCTCGCTAAATCGGGTCTGAATTATGACCAACGACATCCCGCGATCTTGCCTCAAAAGCATCGGCTTACCGAATTAATTATCGAAAAGGTGCATAAAGATCATCTACATCCAGGTCTTCAGACAGTTCAATTCTTAATTTCGCAGAACTTTTGGATTTTGTCACCCCGGAGAGCCATTCGCCGGGTGCTCAGTAATTGTTTGAAATGCTTTCGAGTAAAGCCTAGTACTTATCAGCCACCAATGGGTGAGCTACCCTCCGTTCGGATTAATCAGGTCAAGCCATTCCAAATTGTAGGAGTCGATTATGGTGGTCCGTTTCATGTCAAGACAGGTCCTGATCGGTCTGTCAGGGTACTCCACAAGGCCTATCTTTGTTTGTTCGTTTGTTTTACGACCAAAGCCCTCCATTTGGAGTTGGCATCAGACCTCACTACTGATTGTTTTTTGGCTGCACTGCGACGATTCATCGCTCGTCGAGGGCGCTGCACTCGAATATTTTCGGATCAGGGAACAAACTTTGTTGGAGCGAAACGGGAGCTTAGTAACCTTATGAAGGAGGTAGTCGAAGTTGAGAAAATCACATGATGTTGCCATCCCCCTTCAGCCCCACATTTCGGTGGGTTATGGGAGGCAGGTATCAAGTCGGTGAAAACTCACTTATCCCGAGTTATTGGGGAACAAAATCTAACTTATGAAGAGTTCTATACAGTTTTGATTCAAATTGAGGCCGTTTTAAACTCTCGCCCTCTTTGCCCTTTGAGCTCAGATCCAAACGATCTCTCGGTCCTAAATCCTGGACACTTTCTAACCTTAGAACCATTAACTTGCATCCCTGATCCCAATCTGACACAATTGCCTTTGAATCGGTTATCTCGATGGCAGCTGATTCAGAGACTGCACCAGGACTTTTGGCGTCGATGGCGGGTTGAGTATCTACATACCTTGCAACAGAGAAACAAGTGGACGAATCATCCGTCAAATACGTCTGAGGATGCCCTGGTTCTAATAAAGGATGAGTTGCTTCCTCCTTGTAAATGGCGCATTGGTCGGATCGTACAGCTGCATCGTGGTTCGGATAACGTGGCACGCGTTGCAACTATTCGTACCTCTAAGGGTCTGATGCAGAGACCATTGGTGAAACTCTGTCCCCTCCCGTGCGGGGATCTTCTGTAAAATGCATGGCATTTTAGGTGGGCGGTAATGTTAAAGCCCCACAAATTATAAATATTGTAAATAGTTATTCTTTTTCCTTTTTGTTTTTGCGGGTTTTCCACTATCACAAAAGTGCCTTTATTTGTTGTTAATTTAATTTTTCATTTGAATCGGGAGTAATTATTGCCTGATAACCCCACTCGCCGGATCGGAGCGAGGGCAGATCGAGCGCCCACTTGGCAATCGTCGGTATTAGGAGTCAGATTCACTGACCAAAAGAAATTCGGTGCGCCGCGACAAAATTATTGTTTTTGCATTCAGTGGTGCCTTTCAAGTTTTTTTCACACTGTTGATCGTTCGAGACCATATCGGAGCCAGACTCATCACTCATCACCTAGGCCTAGGATAGGAAGGAAGCCCATACTCTTCAGTTGGAGAAGGTAGGTGGATTTTCAGGCAATATCGTAAATAAATACAGTCCATTAATTTAATTTGAAAATCGGTACAGTATTTGAGGCTGTACTTAACAGATGCATTTACTTACTTCTGCCGCTACGTCACTGGAGAAGCCTTACCTTCTTTTCTACGTCACAGTAAAAGCGACCATGAAGCAAAAACGGCTGCGTGAAATAAAACCGACCCGCAGAAATATAAATGTCAAAAAAAATTACCTACCTTACCATACCTTATCTTGCCTGACAAATGTTGTATGCATCTCGGCGGAAATATCTTTTTCAGCCTCACCTGAAATTTGCTTAGTCGACTTCAAATTTCCGATACGGCCAAAAAAATGGTATGAATAAACTGAGCAAATTTCAGGCGAGGCTAAAAAAGCTGTTTCGGCTAAGGTGCATACAACATTTCTTTCACTTCTGATTTTTATTATGAACATTTCTATTTATGGATCGGTTTTACTTCACGCAGTCGCTTTTGATTCACGACCGCTTTTATCGTGACGTAGAAGTGAATGCTGCTGTAAAGTAAAAGTTTTATTTTAGAAAGGTTATCAATCTTGGTATTAAATTTTGTAACAGTTGCCTACATGCAGTCAAAATTTCTTTTTAGGCGACAGTCTTAATTTTTTCTTAAAGTATTCGAGAAATATGGTGTTTTCCTTTATGACGTCATGAAGCGATAAAAAGTAGGGTGTTCCTCATCGGATATTTTTAAAATTGGATTTTCGGTAAATATATACATCCGCGTCTCCTAAGTTTCATCAATTTTTTCGGGACCGAGGAGCAAAATAGGGGTGCTGGGTGGGTAAGAAGCTAAAAACAGCCCATTGCAAACTAATATTGAGGTCACAACTGAGGCCTCTTTGACACTACGGTCGATTTTCTATTTTTGTCTTCACTTTTAGGGCAAGGAAAATCTTCGAGATTAACAGTAGCACGATTTTTATTTTGAAATTTGCATTTATTTTGCATTTATATTCCAAAAATCATTGCAGCAATCCCTGTGGACTGGACACGATATGTGAAAGCGGATATAGTAGTGCCGATCCGGTACTGTACGCTTCGAAGCGCTTGGCATTGTCGTGAAGTGGTTATTTCCGTAACTGGCGGTATTCAATCGGCGCTTCTGACAGCATCGTACTTTCATTGCACTCTCAAAATCGATTTTTAAAACCTTTTTTTTGCTTTCCCTTTCATTTTCAAAGCAAATTAATACCTTCCTGGTGTTACTATAGGTATGTCCTCCACCTCTATAAGTGCCATTAGTGAAACTGTAGGAGACGCGGATGTATATAATGACCGGATTTTTTTCGAGTCTTAAGCCGAAATTCTCGGTTTAAACTTGGAAAAATGCAGTGAACTGGTTACAATTTTTTTGAGAGAAGATTTTTATTTTTTTCGCTTATCTCTTCCATCAAACCTCCATTCTGGGCTCTTCCTTTGCACATTAGATTATTATTCTCCATTAATTTTTCCTTGTTAACTGTCCATTAACACTAACACCTCCTCTTTTTTGATCTAATCAATAAGTACGTATACAAAAATATAATTAATTGAGATCACCATGGAAAGTATAATAACCCCCCTCCCTCGTTTCTACTAATAAAATTATGCGTACAAGAAATCTGGTAATAAATTTATTTATTTTTGAATATTCTTATTAGCCCATATTTTTCGGTAGGTAACCACTAAATGGTATAATTGACTGAAATTTTCAGTGCTCTCTTCTACCGCAAGCTATTTATGACTGTGATTGGTTGACTGCTGACAAAAGTTTCAAAACATCTCTTCGTCTCAGTTTGATGAGAAGTCAAAAACCAGTTTTTTTAACAATCGGCAAATTGTCACCCCTCACTTTAGTTACTTTTCTTACTGTAGGTATTATTACTTTTTGTGTTTCAGATCATTTAATTCCGAGTAATTTCTAGATTGTACGAAGAGCTTATTCCTTTTTCACTTTCCTGAAGCGCAAAAGTGTGGCCAACAATGCACAATAAATAATTTATCAAGTAAGTCAAACTTAGTTTTCTATCCATATTGCAAAGCTAACTAGGTCACAATTGAATTAAACTTTCTTTCCGTAATGATATGTTTCGGTATACCTACGAGTTACATGTACAAACAATAGCATGTGTGAATATTCATTTTTTTATTAATTTTTTATAAAGCCAATCATGGCACAGAAAGTAAGAAAGTTAAAATATATGGTTCATGATGATAACTATAACGAAATAAGCGGGTTGAAAAATTGAAAAAAACTATTTTACAAAGACACTCCCATAGCAATAATAACCCCTCAAAAAGTATAAAAGACCAAAATACCGGTAACTAAAGAATAAACTCCCAACATGTCTCTCGCAGAGTCTGATGGACCGTTTTGTAATTATTTCGATGATATAATCTTTTATTTGAAATTAACAGCCCTCTGGATACCAGAACCGAGCTCAACAAAACTTAGAAAATATTTAATGTGGTTCTACAATATTTTCTGCTTCATATTTTTCTATTCATTTTTCTTTCCAGCAGAAGTCTACATGTTAGTTCAATTAGATGACTTGAATGGATTTATTCGCACGTTTAGAGATATAGGCAATCACATGGTGCTGATCATCAAAATAGCTAATTACATATCAAGACACAAAGATATAATTAATCTTATAGAAATATTACGCACTACCAATATTCCTTACGAAAACTACGGGGACTATAAAATGGAAGAAATTGTTAAAGTTCATAGTGACGAAGCCAGGAAATGGAAGAACGCATTCTGGATCTTTGTGAATGCAATCTGCGGTATTATGTTTTTGAGTGGTCTGGCACTTTATTTTTTCTTCTCGGAGAGTTTATATGTGGAAATAGATGGAAAAAGAATTTACAAACAGCCTCTACCTGTACCCGTGTATACTCCTATTGGTACTGATACTCGAGAAACGTTCTTCAAATCATTTCTTATTGTTGAAGCTTGTATCACTTTTCTGGGATGGATGATTGTCGGTGAGTTTTTTCATTCATATTTTGATCATCTTATTAAAAGTGTAATAATTAACACCTCAATTATATTAATTAAGAGGGCTAGGCTGATT
Source organism: Malachius bipustulatus (assembly GCA_910589415.1). Lineage (NCBI taxonomy): Eukaryota > Metazoa > Arthropoda > Insecta > Coleoptera > Melyridae > Malachius > Malachius bipustulatus. Next base: position 33,954,917 of record OU342634.1, on the reverse strand, counting down.
AGGTCTCGCAAAGGAAAGTTTTGCTAGTCTTTTTCTCCTCCTGCAGGTTTTTTGGTCACTGAACATGAATTTAATAAAGTTTCCAACACATTTTGGCCTAAATCTCCGAAAGGGAAGAAGGTGAGGCCCAGTTCTTCTTGCACTTTAACGTCGAATGGTTCGTCCTCAAGGGTTTATGAGATCTGTCTCGATTGTCGTGTTGTTCCACGACCCCGCTCAGTTAATGCCCAGATTGGTGCAAACAAGGCAACTATTTTGCAGCTACATTTTTTTACGCAAGCTTTGACGCATCTGCATGACACCAAAGGTAGCACTTCCGGAAGAGCAGAGGCTTGTAGAGAAGCGATCGTTGCCCGTTTATAACCACAATCTTCGGCGTTTTCCTTAACGTCCAGCCATTGCTGCACCTGGTAACATTGATACACCATTAAACTGTGATGTGCAGCTGCAGCGGCCAATGGTGGTAATGCAGCTTTTCTTGATCAGGTCTTGAGGGCTGCCTTCTTATAATTCATGTATCTCAGACGACTAATCGACGCTTCAGTCGATACAGACGGTTCAGCCCTACAAGTTGACCAGAAAGCTCTCCCCTGCTGCTGTAATGCTTTCTAGAGTTGCCTTAGGGTTTTGGAACATGGAACACACTTCATTTACAACATCGGCAAGGTTTTTGGTGAGAGTTTTCACAAACTTCAATTTCACTTGGTTGTAAGGTGCTGAAGTTGTATTACACCCACTCATTGCGTGAAGAAACATGATGTGTTCTTTTGGTTTTGTTTTGCAGAGCGTACACAAAAGAGTGGGTGTTTGGAGTTTTCTGGTTTCAGGAAGAATATGTTTTCTCGTTGGCAAAGACCCGTGAGGTGGACAAACAAGTCGATGTCCTCTCCAACCAAGTGCCATTCAAGCACGAAAACGGTGAATTTCACTAGATGAATATGTTTATTTTTAGCGCGTTCTAGCGACTTAACGGTTAGTCGCCCAGAAAAACGTTGAATATGAGAAATGTAGGAAATTTTTTCTACTACCTTTCTAAGATATAGGCCAAAAACTAAAAAAAGTGTCAAAATTTGGGTAAAAAGTTCCAAAAAAACAAAATCCGGGTCAAATTTTTGCCCCCAAACTCCAAATTCAAGTTCAGTGACAGCAAAAAAACCATAGAGGGTGAGAAAATCAAAACTATAGCAAACCTCCTCTGAGCCCCCATAAGGGCGTTATTAGCATGATAATGCATGCGATGCACGTCGACCGATGGCATATCATCCTTATAACGCCCATGGTGCCTTCAACGTTTAATGTTCGAGAAGTTTTATAATTATATCTGGGTAGAATTTACCCACTAATTGGAGATCGAGCATTCAGATTCAAAGTCATTGATGAACATTATTAAACTGCCAACAATTTATTGATCTACCAAAGTTCAAGCGAAATTATATCAATTGGTTGGAGTTCAAGGACAGGTTTGCATCACTGATGCATTTAAACATGTCAATTAATAACATCCAGGAGTATCACTACTTGGAGGCCTCATTGGAGGGAGAAGCATACTCAAGGTCTTTCACCGGCGTGAAACTACAGCAGCCGATTTGACGGAAACGCACGAACACACAGTAGTTCACCCTTTTGAAAAGAATTCATTTTGGAGAGAATTAATTATTACCAAATGTCTCGTCTATTTATGCGCATGCGCACAAAACGTAAACTCCTGCGGAGACTCTTATAATTTTCCCTTCTGCACGATTTTAAACCTCAATATTAAGAGTTTTTCGATACGAGTAACGGGGTGGCTAAACTAAACCTACTGAGTATTTTGTAGCAAACTCGTTATTTTTTGGACTCCCCGCAAGAGTGTACGTTTTGCGCGCATGCGCATAAATAGACGAGACATTGAGTAATATTAATTCTCTCAAAATTGAATTCTTTTCAAAAGGGTAAACTACTGTGCGTTCGTGCGTTTCCGTCAAATCGGCTGCCAGATTCCGGCTGCTAAATTCGCTCCGGTAGGTCATCCAATGATTATTATTACTATATACAGGTGTCCTTGAAATGAGTTTATTATTAATATTTTTTTAAAATTTATTAAGTGAAAGTCTAAAAATATCATTATGTCCCAGCAATTATTGTTCAAAAACATTGGAGCACCTCTAGCGGTTATGTCAGTGCACATTCGGGATTTAAAAGATTTCCGTTGAGCTTTACTGACATTGCAATTTCACAATGACAATTATTATCAAATGAAATCTTCCCTGATAAACTACAGAGACACCTTAATTTAGTCTCCTCCAAGGGAGAAATGCATTGAGTTTCTTTTCAGTTCTAGATGGCTTATTTATAACATTAATGAGCTGCATAACGGCTCATTTAATGATCCTGAATGGAGCTCTTCTTACAATAAGAGAGAGGAGTTTAAAAAAATTAGGAAACTCTCCAAATAATGTAAGTAATCTGGAAAATTCTGAAGAACTACAAACTATTCTGGATGGTGAAATAAATAATTGCGTAGTACATATGCAGATAATTCATAGGTAGGTAGGTAAGCGAAAAATACTGATAAAATGTAAAATAATTTTTGTTGCAACTTCCGACTGTCATTCATTTTGTGTTCATTACAGAGTCTCGGGAAAACTTGAAGATATTTACTATAAGCAGACTTTGTATCAAGTTTTTCTATCGCTTGCTGAAATTTGCTTTTGTCTCTATATGCTCAGCGTGGTAAGTTCGTTTATACTGATACAATCATTTTAGTAGCTATGTCTTTTGATTTATTGTATCTATTTTTTGTTATTTTACCAAAAAAAAAAACTCAGAAATAACTGCATCATAAACATTTGTGCCATAAATATGTGCAAACTACATAATGAAAAAGTTTGTTCTCATGCCTCGTCATTTTGTAGACATTTGATGCTACTACAGGAAACGAACTGGCGTACTTGATCGCAACATCTTTTGAACTTATGCTTTATTGTTGGTTTGGAAATCAAGTTACTGCAGCGGTAAGTACAAAAAGATTGTTTCTATAGAACAATTAGCAAAATAATATGAATTTTTTAAATAAAATTTCATAGCGACAAGCAAAATGTAAACGTCTCTGAAGAGAGAAACTAACATTAATTCTCAACAACATTCTCAAAACAACTAACTAAACAGGCACAAACTTAAGTAGGTACTTTCACGATTTGGAAGAAATTTCTGCTAAATTTTAGATCGTTTCCGCTACAGTAAAATTTAAGAATCTAAGCTTTCAAAGTAAAGGCTTTGGTGAGCTTTTACATGGCAAGGTGTTTGTTTTGGGTCTAATGGTCCATTTGTTGCTGGAGTAGTTGCTCTAATCATCTTAACTGGCAGGGAAGTCTAAATTCATTTTCCAAAGAAAAACGGCCTTAAACAGCAAACTTTGGTTCAACAAAAGATGTGAGGAAGCCATCGCGTCCAAACAACCTGCTTTTCGCCAGTGATGAAAGACCTCCGTAGGCTCCGGTGGCTATATAGTGACCGACTTGGGGGATCCCTCTACCTGTGCTGTCCGTCCTGAGCCAATATAGGATTGCCATTCCCCACAGCTTACTCTAGAATGTATCCTCGTGGGGCAAGACCGAAGCCCCTAGGTCTAAGAGGAAGCAAGACCGTCCCTGGCAGTTTGACTGCCCCAGAAGAGACGATGACGAAAGAGGGAGATGTGACGCTCCCTTTTACCCACTCAGCACCCCTAATCGCTCTTAGGTGGGGAATCGACACCGGATTGGGGTAGGTACAGTCCGGCCAAGAAATAATGTGGGTTCTCCATGCGACAACAAGGTGCGTGCGAAGATATCTTCTAGAAGTGGGTTGTCCTTCCGAGACGTCTCGAGGAGTAGGGGTTTCCCTTGCTCGGGGCACCGGAAAGAGGCACCGGAAAAGGAAGTTTTTGTGGCACCATGAGACCCTTATTCCCTCAGATACTTCAATCACCCGATTGAAACAAGAGGAGCAAGAGTTTCACTTGCTCGGGGCACCGGAATGGGTTGTTGGGAAGGATGAGACTCTTAGGTCCTATATAGCGAAGGTAACGGGGGCTCCATAGACGTATTGGCACCTCGACACCACTACTGGGTGACGAAGGTGTTCTTCGTCCCCAGACCCACCCCCCCTGGATAAAGAATTAGAAACAAACTTCTCGCCAGCCCTAATGGTCGAAATCTTTTTGGCCAGTCATTAGACAGTCAGCCTTGAACAGCTTTTATCAGCTTTTATGAAAAAGCTTATAATTTTCATCACTCCTGTATAGAAATTTTAATCCACATAATAGCCCACTGGACATTGAACATTACGAAACGTTGCAGCAATATTGATTTTTCATTACTTTTGAAAATTTCATTTGGTAAGTTGTTGGAACCTTCCTGCAAGCTTAGCTTCAGGAAAGTTACAATTGAAAATTGCCCGGTAAGTTCATAAAGCTAAAAAAGTAATGTTGCAGCTGTAATGTTTCAGCAAGGTTAATATTGAAACCTCACTGCAAATTTATTTTTGCAAGTTACTTTTGAAGTGCACTGTCGTTGCAAAAATAAAGTTGCAATTGCAAAGTTTCAACAATATGAACTTTGAAAAGGCGGTGGAATCTCACCTTGCAACTTGCCTAATAAATGCAAGAAAGTTTCTATTTAGTCGTACGAATGAAACTTTCCATCAATGTTAGTTTTGAAAATACAATGTAAGTTAATTTTAAAAACTATTTTAAAAGTGCACTAGATAGGTATATGTATACCTACTTTACCGCCTATACCTATCAACATATTTTTTTTTACCTATTATAATAGCTATCTGCTGAATTTATAATCTATAGCATACCTACCTATAAAATTTAGGAGTTTTCTAATAATGTCTTGAAAAAAAGACTACTTAAATGCGATTTTGGAAAATTTAATTCTTCGCGGCGGAAATAATACCTAGTGCATTATGGTTGACACGTCAGTTTACCTGCACCTGTGACTGGGTTTCGTTATATGATAGGTAGAATATGTAATTATAGGTAAAGAATACCCGCCTATACCTACCTAGATTTTAATTTTTATCAGGTCGTTTCAATGTTTTCACTCGTTTGGTTTGCCTTTTTAGTAGGTAATAGGTACATAATTAAGTAGGTACCTACCTACAACAATTCTTTCTTTCGGTAATTTATTATCATCGACATAGAAGAATAAACAATTCGGGATCCGGTGGTTGACCTAGATATTATGCATTTATGTTCTTTAACAGGAGTTATGTGATAGCACTAATAGGACATTTACTAATAATAGGACTAATAATACCATTAAAATGCAATATATGTAATATCATAATAATGCTCTAGTTCTTAAGTCCATGTAAATAATACTCTGACCATCTCATTAGCAGGAGGACCTTTAGAATGTAATTAAATCACTTATCATCGATTATAAAGGGAACCAATTGCTTAGAGACGGGCAGTACTTACTTAGGCGTTATGCTGTAATGCTCAGATTTAGTCATAGTAATTATTAAGTAGTGTAAAGTTTTGTGAAATAAATATTTTTTTGAATCTTGAATCTCTCAAGAACATTTGTGGCGCAGTCAGTAGGATAGAAGAAGACAAGTTTTGAAGCTCAGAAGCCGTTCCTTGTCGTTGGTTTCAACCATTTATCTTCAAAAAAACCGTAAGTTAAGCTCCTATCTTTTACATTATCCATTTGTGTGAATTTTGAACAATTTATTTTGTGCATATTGCATCCTATAATTTGCCTCTTGGAATTTATTATTATTATTATTATTATTTTTCGTACGTATTATTTTCATAAGTGAACATTCATTAATTATATTTTTCCTTTTTGATCATCTGAATCATAATTTATGATAGACGATAAAATAGTCGATAATTTGATTTTCAAATTAAATACAATGACATTAGGTAACAATAACCCTCAAACAAACTCCCAACAGTCGAACCCAGTAACTCCGCCATCCCAGCCGACCATTCAGGCGGCGAAGGAAATTGCTAGTACATTAAAAACTTTTACTGGGAATAGTCAACATTTAGAATCATTTATTAATACTGTTGACAGATTTTTCGAACGTTATGGAAAAACCAGAGACAATAGCTTAAGTGAATTTGTATTTGCTGTTATTTGCTCTAAAATTATTGACGAAGCAGGTGATTTTTTGCTCTGTAGACCAGACTTGAATACTTGGCCAGAAGTGCGCGATGCCTTAAGGCTTAAATTTGGTGATAGGATAGATAGGAATGTACTCCAACAACAATTCATTTATCTGTCTAAGCAACGTAACGAGAGTATAATTGACTTTTTAGAAAGACTCAAAATTTTAAAAATGAGATTATGTTTAAAAATAAAATCGGACCCCCTGCTTGATGAGGGTACGAAAAACTCTCTAATAAGCCAAAACGAAATAACCGCCGTAACGGTGCTATTAGCAAATGTCAATCCTGAATTACGTACATTGCTCATGATATCCAAGCCAAAAAATATCGATGAAGCTACAGGTCTTGTCCTTAATCACTCTATGCTAGAACAACAAATTAGTAATATTCAACCTCGCATGAATAGACCTTCTCAACCTAACCCACATCATCACAAATTTATAAAGCCTCATCCTAGGCAGGCGATATACTCACCTCATCAACATTTCCCGCAATCTTTTCCTCAAAATTTCCCCCCTTCTTATCAGCATCAGTCGACCTTGTCTCCCGCTCAAAACACTCATCAGCCTATGTCAAACATGAGTGCATTACGACCCAACTCTAATACTTTCGCTTTTGCAAATCAAAAACAAACCTTTCCTAGCCAACCTATAAATATCCAACCGAGATCGACGCCCCCGAAAAAATTTTTCACCAACCGTCAAGTCTTCGGTAAACCGAAAAATGTGTTTTCCCCAGAAAATTCGAACAAGCCCACTCATGAACCTGAACCCATGTCAGTAGTCTCTTCGCAAAATTTTTCGCGAAGAAGCAACAATTTCTTTCAACCATCAGGTCCCAGAAACTTCTATTCAGAAGAATTGAATAACACCGAACAAAATAATGAGGTGCATTCCGTTGATAGCCCTCAAGGTTATGAGAACGATAATTTTACCTACTCAGGTAACGTTCCAAATTATCCCTACCTCGACGAAAATGAAGCTTACGCATACCCCGAATTTTCTTATCAAACCTCATGCGAAAATAATTCTACAGGTTGTCTACCAGATTATGCCATCACTAATCCTTCACAAGTAGAACCTGATGAAGATCAAAATTTTCACGATCTCAGCCACTCATATCCCGAAACGTAGACCTTAACAATCTCATGCCCAATTCTCTTCCTTTTATACAGATAAGAGAACCTTCGATTAAATTATTAATCGATACAGGCTGCCACCCGTCCATACTTAGGCCTTTCATCGCCGAATCATTTTTTTCGGAGTCCATTTATAAATCGGACACCCCGATAATTACTTGTGCTGGCACGAAAAAAGCCCAGTTCAAAGCCCATATTCCGCTTTTTCCCGAATTAAAATTAGCCAATTCTGATAAAGATAGCTTTCTAGAATTCGTACTTTTCGATTTTCACGATTACTTTGACGGAATCATAGGCATAAGAGATTTGAGAAAATTAGGGCTGAACATAGACTTGAAAAATAAAGTTTTATACAAAGGAGACATTAAAATCCCCTTGTATTATAGAAAAGACTTTGTGACTCAAAAAATTGAAATACCTGCCTATACCTCAATCACAAAGCAGATCAAAGTAGACCTACCCGATGGAGACGCCCTACTACCCACTTTAACAACTATGGGTGTAACAACCCCATCATGTTTAATTAAAATAAAAAACCACTTAACAACGTTAGAATTTATTAATACAACTAATACGTCTAAACTGTTAACCATAAACGGAAACTTCCTTACCCCGCATGTTACAAAATTCAGCGAGGAACAATACCAATGTTTTCACATCGAACAATCCAAACAAGTCCTAACACCCTCTTCTGCTTTTGATTTTTCTCTCATCCGAACCGACCATCTCAATTCCGAGGAAAAATCTCTGTTGAAGACTCTTCTCATAAAATATAGGGACATTATTCACCAACCTGACGATAAACTGACTTTTACGAATAAGACTAAACATGAGATCAGGACAACTGACGAAATACCGGTCCATACTAAATCGTACAGGTACCCTTATATTCACAAGGAAGAAATTAACAAACAAATAAACAAAATGTTAGAAGACGGTATAATACGGCCATCTCAGTCGCCTTGGGTATCACCTATATGGATAGTACCAAAGAAATTAGATGCCAGCAACAAACCTAAATGGCGTATTGTAGTGGATTATAGAAAAATTAATGAAAAAACCATAGATGATAGGTATCCAATACCAAATATCTCAGACATTCTAGATAAGCTAGGAAGATGCCAGTACTTCACCACTTTAGACCTGGCATCGGGATTCCACCAAATAGAAATGCACCCGAACTCAATCGAAAAAACTGCATTCACCGTAGATAACGGGCATTACGAGTTCACAAGAATGCCTTTCGGGCTTAAAAACGCGCCCGCGACTTTCCAGAGAGTCATGGACGACGTTCTGAAAGGGCTTCAAAACAAAAAATGTCTGGTGTATATGGACGATATAATCGTTTTTAGCACCTCACTTCAGGAACACCTCGATAGTTTAAGACAAATCTTTGATAGGATCCAACAAGCAGGACTTAAAATCCAATTGGATAAATCCGAATTCCTGTGCAAATCTGTAGAATTTTTGGGACATGTGATCACGCCGGAGGGTATCCTCCCGAATCCAAAGAAAATCAAAGCGATTCAGAACTTTCCGATCCCAAAAACTCCAAAAGAAATAAAATCCTTTTTAGGACTGGTTGGGTATTACAGAAAGTTCATAAAAAATTTCGCGCACCTAACCAAACCAATGACTAGATGTCTCAAAAAGAACGTAAAGATAGAACACAGCCCGGAATTCGTTAATTCATTTGAAACTTGTAAAAAGATCCTTATGAATGACCCAATCCTCCAGCATCCAGACTTTTCAAAGCCTTTTAATTTAACGACCGATGCATCTGGGGTAGCCCTCGGTGCAATATTATCGCAAGGTCCAATCGGAAAAGATCTCCCGATCGCCTTTGCCTCTCGTACTCTGAATTCAGCGGAATCCAATTATAGTACTATAGAAAAGGAGCTCCTGGCTATAGTGTGGGCCGTGAAATATTTCCGCCCATACCTCTTCGGAAGAAAATTTAATGTAATATCAGACCACAAGCCCCTCCAATGGCTCTTTTCACTTAAAGAGCCAAACTCCAAGCTTGTGAGATGGAGACTCAAACTCGCCGAGTATGACTTTAATATCCAGTACAAACGTGGGTCCCAAAACACCAATGCCGACTCCTTGTCTCGAATAGAAATAAATACTCTCGAACGTGATGAAAGCGACCTGCTTTCCATGATAGCTAATCCTGACGAGTATAACTTAAAAGACCGCATAACAGAAGACGAGATAGACGAAATAATAGGACTAAACCAATCACTCGAACAAACCAATGACATACCAGAAAATCTTTCCGACAATGACACCGTGCACACGAGTGCCGAAAACCCCATCCAAATTGCTCCTTACGTAGATAAACCCATCAATACCTACAAAACTCAGATAATAATCTCTGCTAGAGAAAACCTCTTAAATCCCTCTAGTCAAAAACAAAACGTATTTGACAAAGTCAGAATTCACCTAAATCTACCCAAAAATTTCCATGCTAGGCACCTTGTCACGTTCCTCAAGGAACACCTGAAACCAAAATCTACGTACTGTCTTTTCTTCAAAGACAAATCCATTGAACCTCATTTCATTAGGACACTCCAAAATTATTTTAAAAATAACACATTCAAATTATACATATCTAACACTATGTTAGAAGATGTAACGGATGTGGAAGAGCAGAAATTAAAACTAACACTTTACCATGAAACCAAAACGAGTCACCGCGGCATACAAGAAAATATACACGCCATTAAAAAATCATTTTACTGGCCAAACCTCGAGCAAGACGTCAGAGACTATGTCAACTCTTGCGAAGTATGCCAAACCACCAAATACGAAAGACACCCCAATAAATTCGTTTTCAAACCGACCCCGATAGGCAATCAACCTTTCGATCACCTCTATATTGACACCTACAAAACGCATGGCCAATATTTCCTAACTATAGTAGACAGTTTCTCGAAATTAGGTCAGGCATATCCAATCAAGACGCCATCGGGAATTGAAATAGCGAATAAGCTAATTCAATATTTCAATCACTACGGCATACCCAAGAAAATCACTAGCGACAACGGGCACGAATTTAAAAATGAAACAGTACAGGGACTTTGCCAAATGCACCAGGTGGAGATCCATTACACAACTCTGTACAATCCTTCCAGCAACAGCCCCGTCGAAAGATTTCATTCGACCCTGGCCGAGACAATCCTTTCTTTAAAATCTTCCAAACCGAACGAACCGATAGAAACTCTGATGATTTATGCAATCCTCTCCTACAATAATTCAGTACATAGCTCGACTAACTTCACTCCCTTCCAGATTACTCGCGGTAAGCTTGATTACAAAAATCCTTTCGAATTAAGTGAACAACAAAAGGTCACCGAGTACCTTCAAAATCACGTAGAAAACTTGAAAGAAATCCAACAAATAGTCTCCGCTAGGTTGCACGAAAAGCAGGATAAAAATTTATCCGAAAGAAATAAAACTAGGCAACCCGAAGTCACCATTGACGTGAACAAACCCATATATAAGACTAAAAATCGAAACATATCTCAAAAGAAAACTACAGATCCTTACGAAAAGGTAATACATCATGAACGGGTTGGTGACAATAAAGTCACAACGCAAAATCGAATATACCACGTAAACCATTTTAAGCCTCAACGTTTCATTGCAGGTACGTCGCAGAATGAGCGCCCTGGTCCTCATCCTCCTCCTCGTACCCCTGTCCAACACGCTTAAAATTGACAAACTTACTAACCCCATCTTACCCGTACAACTAGGGTACGCCAAAGTAATTAACTCTAAACACACCTTTTTATATCATGTAAATTTGACTAACGCCGAAATCCCACTTTTAAAAATTCAAAATGCTCTAAATACATTACAAAAATCAATATCAGAAAATAAGATAGAAAAACATCTACATGTAGTGCTCAGAAATAAGATAGAGAATGCTATGTCATTAAACAACATCATTCATAAAAGGATAACGACTTTTCTTAATAATCCTAGAGTAAAAAGAGGTCTAATTAACGGCGTAGGCAAAATCTCGAAATGGCTTTTTGGTACTCTTGACTCAGATGACGAACAGTACATAAATAACTACCTACAGTCGTTGAAAATAAATAACGATATAATAAAAGGTAACCTCAGAAGCCAACAAAGCATTCTCAAAGAATTGTCACAGGTATACAGCGACAATTTCAGAAAACTTACAGAGAATCAAATCATCTTGCAAAGTCATATAGACAACCTAACAAAGGAACTGAAAAATATAGAAAATGCTTTTTCCATTTCGGAAGCGATCAATATACTTATCACCCAGTTAAATTTCATAGAAAATATAATCAGTAACTTAGAGACTGCAATTTCGTTCGCTCGTCTAAATACCTTACACACCTCAATAATCCAACCAAGTCAATTATATTCAATGATCACAAAGTTGGATTCGATGTACCCAATTAGACAGGTACCGAAACTAAACAATTACGCGAACTATTACAACTTGCTTTCATCTCAAGTAATACTGAAAAACGAAATAGTATTGTTCAAAATTCATGTACCCATTACTTCCTCAAGGTACAAATACTTCCGAATGTACCCAGTTCCTATCTCGAACCTCACAATCGTCCCAGAAAACCCTTTCCTTCTGCTTAACTCAGAAGAAGACTTCTGGACAACATCGGAGACCTGCCCAAAAATAGAAGACTACTTCTTTTGCCTTAAACGTACTCTACGCAAGAACCAACCTTGCCTCGCTAAATTGATCCACAGCGGAAAGAACACCTGTCCCGGAACTCCGATATATTTCCGCAGTTCCAGTTCCACCCAAATCACCGCTAACGAAGTACTGGTGATTCCTGCTCAACCAACCAAAGCAGAAGCAGAATGCGACTCCGGAGGTATCTACGAAATCACCACGCCCAGTATTGTGAAACTCGGGCATTGCAACTTGCACCTGTTGGGAATGACTTTCCAAAGAGAAGAAACCTTCCACGAGCAATTCCCCTTCGACCTACCCAGAATCGACATCACCACAGGTAACATCTCAACGAGAATCATCCACCTGAAATCAATTGATAGCGAACGCATCAGTGAACTAAATTCGATGATGGACCATTTACACACGAACGACGACAGTGACACCACTCCGAGAAGACATCATTCATGGATAAACTCCGTTTTGATTGTGTTAGTGCTCATGGTAATTCTTGTGCTCTTGATTCTCAAGAATATAATATTCAAAAAGGTGAAACCAACTCCTCAAAAAATAGAGAGCCCAAGCCCCCTATTTTCTGAACTTACGGAGGGAGGAGTTATGTGATAGCACTAATAGGACATTTACTAATAATAGGACTAATAATACCATTAAAATGCAATATATGTAATATCATAATAATGCTCTAGTTCTTAAGTCCATGTAAATAATACTCTGACCATCTCATTAGCAGGAGGACCTTTAGAATGTAATTAAATCACTTATCATCGATTATAAAGGGAACCAATTGCTTAGAGACGGGCAGTACTTACTTAGGCGTTATGCTGTAATGCTCAGATTTAGTCATAGTAATTATTAAGTAGTGTAAAGTTTTGTGAAATAAATATTTTTTTGAATCTTGAATCTCTCAAGAACATTTGTCAGGATAGGAATTCATGTTTGGGTAACGTAGCATCGGGACCTATTGATGGTGATTCATTCCCTTCACATCTATCTTATTTATTGTCTATATTTACAGCTTTTTCGTTTTAATATTTTTCATTCCTTTGAATCCTAAGTTGGTGGGCATAGTATGGAATATCGTTACAGTGTTGTCAAATATCATCGTAACTATATTTTTTTAGAACAAAGATAACTTCGAAGTACTTGACACGGAAATACATAATAATTATTGCGATAGCAGAAAATGCCTGAAAACGTAAATAATATAATTTTGTGTAACAAGTGCATAAAGTGGTTTTTCATTACTGGAAGTTTGACCGAGGCAGTGCGTCAATTCCGAAAGTGAAGAAAGACAACTTTATGCACACTGTTGCGTAGGTACATAATTTTTCTACGATAATTACTTGAATTAGAAAGAACACTTCATTACAAAAAAAAAAACACTTTTTGATCTCGTAATTGATTCATTACTTGATTATTCAAAAAATTTTTTCAAAATTTTAGGGGACTCAATTTTTTTATACATTCATTTATTTATTTTTCCTTATGAAAATTATTTTTATCAATATTCATAGGTAATATTAATTACTCAAAGGAACATCAGCAAAACATTCAACAACAAACTTCACTTAGAAACATTTTTTTGCAACTGCTCGTAATTTAAAGTTGTGCCGTTATAGGAATTGTTGGGTTAATTAACAATTTCTTCTCGTGTACCAACTTGATGTTTAATTTGAATCGCCTTCTCAATTTTAGTTGACAAAAAGTGCTGTTAATTTGACACAAATACGACAAATACAATAACAGTTTTTTAGTTGTGTTATGGAAATCGCACCAAACCATCAAATACGATCCTGACACGCGTAGACCATAAAAATGGATTTACAAAATTAACCTGCTCATACGATATACGAAGAAAAATATAACAATTACAAGAAGACATAAGATAAGAAAACATAAAATCAAATTATAGAACAGGCAGGATACTTCGGTGAAAAAAATGCGTATTTGTTATTAATTGCGGTTAGTGGCAGATGTAGGAAAAAGGGCAAATTTAATAAATAATTTCTACATATCCATTTTATGGCACAGAAATTTTAAAGGAATTGAACTAAAGTTTTTACAAAAATTTTAGGAAACACATAAAATAGCAGAAATACATATCCAAAATTCGAAAAAGAAGCAAAAAATATTTTTGAATTACTTTTTGCTTTCCTTGTTTCTTTGATAACGAATGACACGAAAAAACAATATGGCGGCCATAAGAAAAAAAAAGTTGGCTATGAAATACTCTGGGATCTAGTCGGAGTCGGCTTTGAAAATTTTTTAAATACCAAATTAAGAAACTTTCTATAAAAATCAACATTCAAATGCGACTATCTCCTAAACGATAGGCGACTTTTATCAAGAGTTCATTTTTTTGGAAAATGAGTCGATTATAATCTACGCTCGGTATTTGAAAATGTTTAATTTCATTGCGTATTAAGATGTTCAAAGAGTGTGAAACCTAAAAAACTCATTTACATCTACGCCAATAATTTTCACGTCATGTATAATTTTGGTATTGCACTTTATTTTGTCCCACAAAACCATAACATCATACGAAATTTAATCAAAATCGCTATCAGAAGAAGAAAATAAGTTGACTTTAAATCGACTTGGTTTCTTCCGAGGAACATTTGGTAGTAAGCTGTAAAGACATTTCAGGGACACCTGAATTAACATATTTGTTGTTAAGATACGTTCATCAAAACTAATCGCGACTTTAGCTAAGTCGGGATTTAAAAATGTCTAAGGTGCAGTAGGGCATTAATGATATTTAGCCCCTCATGAAAAGTATTTTTTCTTTTTTATATTTTACAAAGTCGTTTTTAAAGCGACAACATTTGCCAACGCTGCTAAGACTCGAGCCACGCCACGACCCAATTAGGTAGTCCCATCCCTTAACGGTAAAGTGCTGAAGAAAAGAAAGATACTATTGTATTCTTTATTCTTATCTTATTCTTATTTCTTATTCTTTAATAGATAGATGGATAGAATGGAGTGGGGTTGTTTGGTTCGAAAAACCGAACACCACCAATCCGAAATCCGATCCAATAATACAGCAAGTCAAAGTCAGCAAGCGCGAGTGCTGGTGTGCTCTGGAATTCTGAATGCAGTGAACAGCAGTGACAAAAGAAATAAAATAAAACTACTCTGTTGTTTTATCCAAATCCAAAAGTACCTACATTATTGGTTTCTTTTCTCTGTGTT
The DNA here is from genome assembly GCA_910589415.1 of Malachius bipustulatus. Lineage (NCBI taxonomy): Eukaryota > Metazoa > Arthropoda > Insecta > Coleoptera > Melyridae > Malachius > Malachius bipustulatus. The sequence goes on along the minus strand of OU342634.1, from coordinate 33,939,740 downwards.
GTGTGTTGTGTTGTGATAGTATATTTTGTACCTACTTTTGCAGTGGAATAATAGCAGACAACAGACAATAAAGTACCTAGGATAAGGTAAGTTAATGCTAAAAAATAATACTATTATGTGTAAGTCGCGACCATCCAAATGTGAGCGGCAAAATTTAATTGTGTAGGTAATTTTAACTTTAAACCATTAACGGCAGGATCGATGTCAAAAAATATTCTATTGTTAAAGAAAAAATAGATAATAATTGCCCGTATTCACAAACGATAATTTCCTAAATAATTACGTAATCAATTATCCCCATCTCATTCTATTGCAAAAAAACTGCATATCTCCATCTCACTCATTTAATTAATTACGTAATTATTTAGGAAATTATCGTTTGTGAATACGGGCAAATATCTATTATGTCAAATATTTTTATTTATTCACGCAACTGAACAAAGTCTGACTTACTATGATAAAATTTCCCGGAAATTTCAATGACAACAAAAATGCTTTCACGCATTTGGGTGGCCGCAATAATTGTACCTACCTATATAAGGTACATAAAACAATAATAATTGTTTATCAACTGCATGTATTTCCAAAAGATCGAATGTCTGCCCGTATGTTTGTCTTAAACCAACTGAAATCATGTAAGACTGCTGTTTTTGTGTCAATATCTATTGCAGTCTCTCATGATTTTTCCTATACCTATAATATACCTTATTCAATCTTACTTGCTATACAGAGTGTTCTACAAGCTCTATGACAAACTTTGGCAGCCGATAGCTGACTTGATTTTAAACATATTTTTATTAATACACATGGGTCCAATTCGTTTTTGTTTAGATGTTACAAGCGTTTAAAAGAATAAGCACGTCATTAAGTAAGAAATAAATTCCGCAAAACGGAAAGTACTGTTTTTTTTTTTTTTTGAAAAATAAACAAACAGGTCAATTTTTTAATTTAATTTGTACAGGTGTTATGTAATTGAATGTCAATATTTAAGGGGGTGATTTTTGGGCCCATTTTAAGAAGAAAACTTTATAAGAAAATATGTCCTAAGAGTCTTAACTTTTGAGATACAGGGTGGTAAAGTTTCATTAAAATAAATAATTTTTTCGTAACATCTGTAAAACCGCTCTGGATATTTTAATGAAATTTCGTATACCAAGGGGCATTTTTTCATGTACAAGCTAAGGTTTCATTTTATTTCCATTAGTGACGATGGTGCACGATTGTGCAGAATTTTACCTATATTTTGGCAGACATTGATGGTACGCCACTGATTTCTGTTCAAATAGAAATCATTATTGAAATCCTCATTTATTTCCAAGCAAATTTGAATACTTTTTTTTCAGGCCGATGCACGGTTTTCGCCTAAAAAAATAAAATCTGTTTCTCTACATGGTCACAAGATTGTCGTTAAATGACAATAAAAAAATATAAAAATATGCATAGGTAAAATTCTGCAAGATGTGACTAGTGGAGATAAAACGAAATGTGGTACATGAAAAAATGCCTCTTGATGAGTAATACATGTCTATTAAATTTCATTAAAATATCCAGAGCGGTATTACAGATATTATGAAAAAATTATTTATTTTTAAAAACTTTAACACCCTGTATCTCAAAAGTTAAGACTTTTAGGACATACGTTCTTATGAAGTTTTCTTCTTAAAATGGACCGAAAAATCACCCCCTTAAATATTGACATTCAATTAAAAAACACCCTGTATACTCTTGGCGGAACATTTTTGCGTACAGAATGTTCCTTGGTGAGGTAATGACGACATTGTGTTTTTTTTAATAGAATACCCTGTATATTAGTGTAATTGAATTGTATCTTCATATTTCCTGAGAAACCCGAGCGGAGGGAACGTGGCTTGAAGAACACGTTGACCCCCCAACTTTTTCCTACGTACGCCTCTGGTTCGAAGGTATTGTTTTTTTTTTTTAGATCAATCATTAATTTCTATTATTTTTTTCACTAGTAAAATTTTGATATAGGGCTTGGTTTAAGATAAACCTACCTACTTAAGCAAGATGGGAAAAACTTTGAAACAGAATTAACAGAGGATTGGAAGAACATTTTTCGAACTTGACGTTATTTATAGTGTAAAAAAAACATAATTTGTAATAATAAGCCAGCGGCGTGGGTAGGAAAAAGGTAATAATGGCTAAATTTCTAAAACTATTTATGAGCTCATTTTTAAAGAAATTGATCTGAAAAATACCAGCTGTACTACCTAAATCTCGACCTAAATAATCTTTTACCTTCAAGAATTTCAAGAAATAAATAATAAAAAATAAAAATAAGGTAGATTTTCAAAATTTTTATGACGCTTAAAATTAAAATTTTAATTTTTTTTTAAATTAGTTAGCCAGTGGCGTGCATAGGAAAAGGAGTAAAATTACTAAATTTCTATATCCATCTTATAGCCCGTTTTCAAAGGAATTGAACTGAAATTTTCACAGGTACCTACCTAAACAACTAAGTAGGTACATTAATATTTCAGAAATCTAATTCGAAAAGCAGTGAAAATACCTATATTATAACTGAATCAGATAAAAATACACTCACTATTTAACTATGCGATTGATGCGCAAGAAAGTTTTTCATCGAACTGCGATTCCATTCATCGATATTTACTCAGTAAAATCAACGGCAGTTAGAATCAGAAAACATGTCTACTCTCTTAAGGCAGATAATGGATAATTGTGGCGCCATATTAAACAAAAAAATATTGTCAGTGATTGTAGAATGTACTGCAAAAACACACCTGTATAAAAGCAGTCTGCTAAGTTTTTCTTTTTGAAAGAACATTTTTTTTATAACGTATGTACCTAATCAGTCTGCATTTTTATTAATACAAAAAATATATTTAATTTCAGCACAATCTCGTGAGATTTGCAAGTGGATCAAATGAAAAAGCCGGTGTTTACAGGTGCATGGAGAAATGTCTCACTAACTATGTTGGCCAATTTTTGGATTGGAAATTGGAAATATTACGGTTAATAACCTGGAAATTATGGAAATAATCAAGAGTAAGTACATAATAATAATCTTAAAATTGTGCAATTTAATCAGAAGGGTCTAGTCTAAAAATTGTAAAAAAGTTTGATTTCTTTAAATAATATCTAGGGCCTCCGGTATATCGACATATATGGGAAAATGTGAAACGAAGTTGACCTTGTAGTTTTTTTTTTGCATTCCAATCGAATGAAATAAGCTTGGCAACACTGTTTCGAATTTATCTGAATTTCAATTAAATTCTTGAGACGGCTTTTCACTTGGTGGTACTTTTGGTGAGTCACAGCTTGTGACTTGTGGCCAATGGATTGCTGGGTCCCTTCGTCGTAGGAAGCCGCCATTACTAAAAGCCAGAAAAAAATTAACATTTGTTTGCTCATCTAAAAACTGCAGTCAGTGCCAATGAATTTACACACACATAATAGGGTATCAATTTTTCTACTTTCACCTCAAAAAATTGAATGAATTTTTGATGTTAATAAATTGATGTTAATTTTGAAGCATTGGATAATATACCTACACCTTATATAGGTACTTACAAAAGAAATAAACAGGGTGAGTCAGTTTCTTGTAGCAGGACTTCACCAATTTCATTTCAGCACAATCCTGGATTAAATAGTTAATTTTTACTCTGAAAGAAAACCAGTTTGTCCCTTGAATTTCAAGTTCAAAGCCGCTATTTGGCTCTTTGTTCCTAGTTTGGAATGTTTGGGTTTGGATTGTTTGAACTCTGACGAATATTTGTGGCCCCTATAACAGTGACACACACCATATGTTTACTAGAATTTCTGATGAATGACTTCAAATTATTTCAGTTTGTTTTTATCGGGGATTCTCTGAAATCGGCAGAATTTTATTCGGATATTCCATACCTTCTTCATTTTTAACATTTTTATAAACAAGCTCAGTATTTTCTGTTAAGTATATAATTTGTAAATCGATATGAATATTCTATAGAGGTTTTCGCAAAAGCAATACATATTCTGAAAAAGATCGGAACAACGATGAATAACAATGAAAGCAAAAAATAATCAAAGTTCGGCGTCTCCCAATATTTACTTGCCGAATACCGAACTTCGTTATATTCGGAATATTCGCCACATCCCTATCTATAGGTTTTACATAAATAATACGTAAGTAAGTAGGTAGTACATATAAAAATAGCAAGCATATATAGTATTTTACCTATACTTACATTATATGTATAGTATACCTAAGGCAGAGGAATTAGAAAACTATTTTTCCATATAATTTCTAAAAATCTCCCAAAAATGTAAATAGTGAAAATTTTATCCACGACTTACTCTTTGATTTATAGACCGCTACTTACGCTCAGTGATTTCACAAGTAAAATAAAAGTATGATATGAACTCTTGAACCCATCTGGGGATGGGTAGGTACCTATTATACCTACTAGTCAAAATATTGTTAACTAGTTTTGATAATTAAGATTTTCTGCTTTCACTTTTGTGGATCCTTATTGGATTCTTAGGCTCATACATTTGAAAGAACCCTAGACTTTGAGATTACATAAATATTTTTCAATCATTCCAGGTGCCAGGTGCAGTAAGGATACCTATCATTCCCAATCACGGATGAGAGCTTCGAGAGACACACCATATGCTGGTTTCAGCATGCGAAGACAGGGCATTTAAGAGGGCATCAATTAACACTTTCGATGACCTCTTTATGGCGGTGATTTTGATTATATCTAATCATAAACTTAATATTTCATTTTTTAGATTTCATTTTGTTGTTGCATTTACCAAACTTTTTTAATCCAATCCAATTTTATTCGATCCAATTTAAGGTTTATTTTGTTTAGATTTACCTTTTTTAAAAGAGAACGTTTTTTGATTTTGTTTTTAAATATGATAAGTACCTATTGATTTGGAATTATGTTCAGACAATAAAATTTATTGAATTTTATCTAGGTGTAATATTTCTAAATATGTATAAACGTATATTAATTAATTGGGATAGCAGTCGATAAAACAGAGAAAATGAAATACCTGTTGTTAACATTTATTCAAAAAATATCCAACATTATTATTAACAAACCATTATAGACCTCACTTTCTTAACTCTGAAGAAGAACTGAAATAAATTTGGAAAACTTGGGTTTTTAGAAAAAAGAGTAGGTATCCTCTTCCTTATCGACTGCTATCCCGATTAATTAACCTACGTTTATATTTTATCATTAAATAATTTGATCAATTTATTTATAAATATAGGTATACATGTAGACTATTTATGGCACCGGCACCGGTGTAGTAAAACTCATGCAGTTTAGTAAAGGTTTTTCTTAAGTTTTTATTTAATTAAGTAGTTTAATTTAATGCAATTTAATTGGGTCCTATTCAAAGTTTTATTTTATAAGAAAACTTTTTAAATTTTGTTTTTAAATAAGATATCAATTTTTTTTATTAGGTTCAATCTTTATAAGTATTATGGGTGTAAGTACTTACACTATTTTTGTTTTTAAGTTATTATTTTGTTTATTTCGATTTAATTAATAATGGTTCAAAGTTTATTTTTAGTTAGATTTAATTTATGAGAAATTTTTTTTATTATCTACCTAAGTATGTACTTACATTATACAGGGTGAGTTTTTTTCAATGTTTAGTACAGGGATCTCGTAAACTACTGCAGTTAGAGGAACGGTTAAATTTAAGAACTTCTGCAAAACCTGACTTCATACTTAAAGTTCAATGGAAATTATAAGCCTCTAAGTAACTAACTGTCAAATTTTATAGTTTCACTGTTTCTGTTACTGTTGCTAAGCAACCGTCACATTTTGATATGAATATTTAGTCTACAGTTCTACAGATATTGCTACAAGATTTTTGAAAGATTAGAATTAAAATTAATATTTTTTTTAAGTTCTCGAAAACTAATTATTCCGTTGAACTATTAATTCATATAAGATTTTCAATTCAAAATTAACTATTAAATTCAGCGCCTATACCACGTATTTGAGGAAATAAAATTAAAAACCGTCCTAACTTTTTTATTTCCCGAAAAAACGATATCGAGTTTTATATCGTTGTATTTAGAAAAAAAAAACATATCGAATGATGTCATAGCCAACTATGACTTACATTTAAAAAAACACAAGTTTACGTCATAGCTCGAAAATGACACAACAAATAAAAAAAATTGTAACGCCGTTTTATTGTCTATGGAATCGTCTAAAAGGTTTTCCTTTACGATTTTTCTCTAATCCCAATAATAAGACCGCTATCTCGCTGAAAAGAAATCCGCGGAATTTACTTTATGTTAAATATCTAGGAAGCCATGGAGATTTAAAAAAAAACAAAAGCTGTTTCGAATTAAGCTCATAAAACTGCACTTCTTTCCCCATTTAACCGTTCCTCTAACTGCAGTAGTTTACGAGATCCCTGTACTAGACATTGAAAAAAACTCACCCTGTATATATTTTTTATTATATTTTATATTTTATAAATTCTTGAAATACAAAGTGAATTTTATTTGTTTATAATAGTCTTATTATTAGTTACTGTACCTACTGATGTACGATGTACCTACCTTTGGCCGAGATTACAAATTCCTAGGTATACCTATTATAAAAAAATTAGATGATTTTTCGTCATTATTTGTTATTGAAATATATTTAATTATCTTCATTATTTTTTGAAAAATGTAATTTTTTTAAATTAATTGATGTTCTATTGTTCCGTGGCTCAGTAATGACGACATTGTAAATATTCTTCGTAATAGGACACCGTTGTAGGCGTTGTATATTATTGTAATTTCATATTTTCTGAGAAAATCCAGTAGGTAATGGTGTTTACAATAAATTTCTGTCTAAACTGAGTACGTTATGAGTTTATGTATAAGCAAGTGAAAATCGCAATTTTCCAACTTTAAAGCAGTGGGTACATCGGAAACCGCTCCCAATATCGGAAAACAACTTACATGCACCTATCTTAACTTTTCATGCAATATTTTATTAGGTAGTTTGAATTTTTATAGGTACAAGGTGATGAAAATTATCATATTTTTTTATTTTTTATCACCCTGTACAAAAATTTCATCTACATCGCAGGAAACCATGTAAAAAGTTAAGATAGGGACATGTAAGCCGTTTTCCGATATTTGCAGCCGTTTACGATGTAGGTACTGCTTTAAAGTTGGAAAATTGCGATTTTCACCTATTTATAACTCATAAAATACTCAATTTAAACTGCAACTGTCAAAACTAATCTTACTGGATTTTCTTAGGAAATATGAAAATGCAACAATATACAGGATATCCTATTAAAAAACAGACAATATCGTCATTACTGAGCCAAAAGGAACAGCCTGTATAAAAATGTTACTTTATAACAAAAATAAAATTTAAAAAAATACATCTGTTGCGTTTTTTTTTTGCAAATATTAACTGACAAAATTAATTTATTCGTTCATATAAAAATCATGTTGTTAACAAATACTTATAATAAGCTTATGACAACTTTTGAAATAAGTGCAGATTTAAATTTTGAAACAGCTTTTCCACTCTATTGCTGTGCACTTGAAACGCTAGTTTCATTTGTATATTACAACTGAATAGACTTTGAAACTTCCCTTTGAAGTATCAGTGAAAATTACAATCAATTTTAGTGTGAACGTGGGCCGTTAATTTCATTTGAATTGTCCAGAAAATTAACATCTAAATTTAGTTGCAATGTTGCTTTGCGATTTCACTGCACTTTTCATTTGCAAAGCTACTGTAATGTTCCTGACAAAGTTCCGGAAATTACAAGCGTAATTTATTGAACTTTGCTGGTATATAACATTTTTAACCTTGCAATAAAGTGGTTGCAACGTTACTGAAATGTTATTGTGAAGTTTTCTGAACCTTGCTAGTACTTTGCATTTGAAACATTGCAGTGCAACGTTGCTGCACGGCCGTTAGGAGCATTGCATCAACATTGCAGGAAGTTAACTGCGTCTGTGTTTGCAACGTTACACTTTGCTATGAAATGTTAATGCAACATTGCTGCAATATTTCTATGCCCAGTGGGAGGATACCACATACAACCTCCAGTACCTACACACAACCTACTCGTTCCGACATTTTCCTATATCTTGAGTCGTTTTCGTTGTACACTGCCTTGAAATTTAAAAGTTGCACTTGTACACTACTTGCATTCAATCATTTAAAATAATTAAATAACATAATAAATAATATACAGAGTGTCCCCGTTAAAATAACAAAATAGATGATAATTTCCAGTATTTCTGGAAATATTGAAAATATTCCATTGAAGTTCTCGTTGTCACCTAAATAGGTCTAAAAAAATTTATATTTTGAGGCTCTAGGAGCAATATTTTCTGAAATATGGCCGCTCTGTACCATTAACTGATCACCCCGTAGAGAATACAAAAGTTTTGAAACCTAAATTTTTAATTTTTTTAGAGCATTGCAGTTCAGTATGCTTTCTATTCAAGTGATTGGCTGGCAGCTAGCAAAACCTTCAAGCAGTATATCACATTGACTATATCGAGACTACATAAGCCTATTTATATAACAATTGGAAAGGTTACACCTCTCACGTTTTCAACATTTCTGACGGTAAGTGTTTTGACTGTTTAAAATTGCCTTGCCCTTTTTCTTTTGACAATTGGAATACCTGAATATTCGCAAACTGTTGGGTAACAATTTAAATTTTCTAAATTGCAGATTGCGCGAGGCGCTTATTCATTTTTTACTTTCCTGAAGCAAAAGAATCATGTCCCGGCAGAAGAATAGGAAAATTCTGTAGGTGGTAATAACCTAAAGCACTAAGTAGGTACTTGTTAAAGTAGTTTGGTCCCCCATATATCTCACGATTGTTTCACAAGCGACAAGTGGATCTTTTATCTTAAAAAAAAAATAAGAAACTATTTTGACTATTTATGTGAAATTTGTATAATTTGTAAAATTGTATCAAAGTAGGTATAAATTAAAATTATTACCTTTTACTGTAGTACACCAAATAAAGCATTTCAAAATGTATTTTTTTATTAATCTTAGGTAATTATTTACCCATAAAAAGGAACATGATCGATGAAAACAATAACAATTGAAGATAAGAGATAAGATAAATAATTAAGATAATCAGAAACATCAAAAATCATGGCCAAAAAAAGATTGTATAAATTTTAAAAAAGTGAGACATCGCTAGGTATAAGGGGGTAAGGGGTGGTTTGGTATCTAAAAGTTGCCACTAAACAATTTTTTTTATTTGCAATAATTCTTCCTTCAAAGGCCTTGAGCTATTAAGTTTGAAGTATTAAGATGTAAATTATGTCGCAGATCGAGGATTTTTGAGAACAGTCTTTTGAGGTGGGCAGGGGGGTTCGAAAACCTCAAAATCAGGAAAATATTTGGGTGCTTTCATTTTTGCTGGGTTTGGTTCGGTGTCCTGTTTAATAATTATCATTATTAGTTACAACAACAATCAACTTAATAAAAATGAGTTGTGTGAAAAGGGTCTAAACGTGAAGTCAATATTATTTCTCGCAAGTAATCGTAAACAACAGCAGGATACTGATCAATCAGAGGCGTCTAAATTTTACCTACTTATGGATGTTTATCATGTTTTGTTACTTTATGTTTTAACGTTTCATTTATATTCGATCATAATAGCAAAGTATAAACTTTTACAATATCAAAATATTATTTTTAAGGCTCTAATAATTTAAAAATCATCAAAGATATCTTTTGTTATCTAATCTTGTTACCCAGAATCAGCACCACTTGAGTAGCCGCTGATTAATAATAATAATTAACGGACTGAATAATAGTTTGGTGTCGTGTGCAAAATACGCGCGCTTTTTCAATCAAACTAGTCCAAATCATTCAAAATGGTAACATAAAATGGTCACATTTTACCATTTCGACCCCTATTTAATGAATACCATAAACTAGACGAAACCATAAACTTTAAATAATATTTTTAAATTCATTTCAAATTTCATACAGAAATCTTCTAGATAAGTTAAGCAAAGTTGGTTGTGAGCCGCGCTGAATTTCACTCGGTGATGAGTGCACTCGGTTTTTGCACACAGCTTGCAAACGGTCTTAAAATATCGCTATATAATATCGTGAGCGAGACAGTGAGGTCAGTTCAATTGAAATAGTGGAAAATCAACAGTGACATCTAGTAGTGAAACAGTGGAAGTAAGAATTAAAAGTGTAGTGATGGGTTTATCCAAAGAAAAATCAGCAAGTAAGTAATATTTTGTTTTATTTTGAATTTTATTTTTTGTGATTTTTTAACTTTAAGTCAACTTGGATAGTGCTTTGTTATTTTTTTTAATATTTTATTAAATAAATAAAATTTCTTCAAGTAGATATTTTTTTTAACTAATGAAAATATTATCTGAAGACAACTCGAATCGTAACACGATTCTGCAGTCATTTATTTAACAATTACGATCATTTTATTTACGTGTTGCCTAGTCATTGGCACTTGAATTTGCTAGTAGCGCAATTTATTTAAAACAACGACATCTCTTATTTGTATAATAACTAACTTATGGTGTTTGTCTTTTCATATATTTTTAAAATGTAAAAAAAAAATATTTTTATTTATTTGTACGTTGAATTTTTGACGATTTGTTATTTATTGAAGATTATTTTTTTTATTCAAGTACAATTTACAAACATTTCATAAAACAGCTTTCCATTTTTTCCATTACTTATTACTTATTCCATAATTATCAACATTTTAAATTTGTAAAATTGGTTCCTGATTATTGTTTTTAATTATTTTAAATTATTTATTTATTCGCAATATCACACAAGTTGACAAGTCAAATTTCGGCATGAATTATTTTTTTTTAGATTTTGGTGATTTTTTTTTAATTTTCATTCAAAATTTTATTTATTTTTACTTCATCATAAATTAATTATGCAATATAGAGTCTGTTCCCAAATTTATGCGAAATGCTTAGGATACTTCTGAGATAAATCAACGAGTCTTTTTATAGAAACAAAATAAATAAATAAAATAAAAATGAAATAAAAAATAAATCATTACGTACTTCTTTTTGTATTGTCATAATTTTGTACACAGTTTCTACGCTGCAGTTTCTACAACAACTGCAAAATGTTAGAATTTTAGGATTTTTTTAAAATAATTTTGATATCAAAAAATATTAGTAAAAAATATTAGGAGCTATTTTTGTACTCTTTTTTTGCTAAAGTTAAAAGAGACATTTTCTCATGTAATTTTTTTCATGATGGTTTTTTTTATAATTTTTCTCTATTAATTTATGTGATAAGTATAAATAAACAAACACTTTTTTCTGCACATAATATTTTTGAATTAGAGAAAACTTATTAAAATATTTTGGCTTAAAATTAATTTTGTCTAAAATAATTAAACATTTTTCTTGAATTTTTTTACCTGATACAATTTTTCTACCAAAAAAATTAAACCTTTTTTTCTACATGAAGTTGTTGGCTGAAGTAGTAGAGCCGATTAATTCTTTTTTATATACGAAAATCTTCAGATGACCCACAAAAACTGAAAAAGAGTTTGGCTTTAAATAATTCTCTACATTTATCATAGATAATTAATTAACGCCCTGTAATTAAAAGGTCAATACGTTACGGAATACATTCATAATTTTCTCATTTTAATTAATTCATACAAATATATCAGAAGTCATCTTTTAAATATTCGCCATAAGCTTGTGAACACTCTGTATTATGTAAGGCAATTACCAAATGTAATCGTGAAAAAAAAGTTTCAGAAAAAATAAAATTTATTACTCATTTTTAAGTGCCCTGAGTTTTGGCTTTAAAAAAATATCGGTCAGTCTGTTTGTTTTTCGATTTGTCTGTGGCTTCACTAGTATGCTAAAAGGCCAAACCACCAATTTTTAAAAAATTCTTAGATTCTTAGAGCCACACTGATCGAAAAAGAGACAATTTCTTGATATTTTTCTCCAAAACAAAAATGCAACGAACCTAATAACTTCTTTCAAAATTACAGCTCATTTGTGTTTTTGCAAAAAAAATTATTGATTGGTAATGATATCCTTCAAAAATCTGTTTTTTTTTTTTGTTGTGAAAATTTAAAATGAAAACCAATCTCTCAAAATATAAATTTCTAAGCAATTATGAAGAATTTTTGCTCAAAAATAAAAGCTTTTAATTATTATAGGAATAATTTAAAACTGTTTTTTTTATATTATTACACTAGATAAGTACCATATTGATTTGTATTTTAACATATTTTTTGTCGTTTCAGAAGAATGCTGCAAAAAAGGAGAGTGCCAATGCACTTGCTGCAAGAATGGAACTGGCAACTGTTCCGAGGGAAATAAATGTGAGTGCAGCGATTGTTCCTGCTGCTCTAGGGACTGCAAGTGTCCCGAAGGAGGCTCCTGCAACTGCAACCACTCTAAGGAAACTTGTGACTGCAAGAAGTGCTGCTGCAACTGCTGCCCTGGAGGCTGCAAATGCGCCGAAGGAGAACCATGCTGCTGCAGTGGAGAAGGAAAGGACTGCAAATGCGAAAACTGCTGCTGCAAGAAGAGCTGCGAGTGCTGCTGCGCTAAAGATGGAAAATGCAACTGCTGCACTGGAGGAAAATGTGATTGCAAAGATTGCTGCTGCAAATGCTGCCCTGGAGGCTGCAAATGCGCCGAAGGAGGACCATGCTGCTGCAGTGGAGAAAAAAAGAAATGCAGATGCGAGAACTGCTGCTGCAAGAAGAGCTGCGAGTGCTGCTGCGTTAAAGACGGAAAATGCAACTGCTGCACTGGAGGAAAATGCGATTGCAAAGATTGCTGCTGCAAATGCTGCCCCGAAGGCTGCAAATGTGCCGAAGGGGGACCTTGCTGTTGCAGTGGAAAGGGAAAGGAATGTAGATGCGAGAACTGCTGCTGCAAGAAGAGTTGCGAGTGCTGCTGCGCTAAAGACGGAAAATGCAACTGCTGCACTGGAGGAAAATGCGATTGCAAAGATTGCTGCTGCAAATGCTGCCCCGAAGGCTGCAAATGTGCCGAAGGGGGACCTTGCTGTTGTAGTGAAAAGGGAAAGGAATGTAGATGCGAGAACTGCTGCTGCAAGAAGAGCTGCGAGTGCTGCTGCGCTAAAGATGGAAAATGCAACTGCTGCACTGGAGGAAAATGCGATTGCAAAGATTGCTGCTGCAAATGCTGCCCTGGAGGCTGCAAATGCGCCGAAGGAGGACCATGCTGCTGCAGTGGAGAAAAAAAGAAATGCAGATGCGAGAACTGCTGCTGCAAGAAGAGCTGCGAGTGCTGCTGCGCTAAAGACGGAAAATGCAACTGCTGCACTGGAGGAAAATGCGATTGCAAAGATTGCTGCTGCAAGTGCTGCCCAGGAGGTTGCAAATGCGCTGAAGGAGGACCATGCTGCTGCAGTGGAAAAAAAGAGAAATGTAAATGCAAGAACTGCTGCTGCCAGAAGAGTTGCGAGTGCTGCTGCGCTAAAGACGGAAAATGCAACTGCTGCACTGGAGGAAAATGCGATTGCAAAGATTGCTGCTGCAAATGCTGCCCCGAAGGCTGCAAATGTGCCGAAGGGGGACCTTGCTGTTGCAGTGGAAAGGGAAAGGAATGTAGATGCGAGAACTGCTGCTGCAAGAAGAGTTGCGAGTGCTGCTGCGCTAAAGACGGAAAATGCAACTGCTGCACTGGAGGAAAATGCGATTGCAAAGATTGCTGCTGCAAATGCTGCCCCGAAGGCTGCAAATGTGCCGAAGGGGGACCTTGCTGCTGCAGTGGAAAGGGAAAGGAATGTAGATGCGAGAACTGCTGCTGCAAGAAGAGCTGCGAGTGCTGCTGCGCTAAAGACGGAAAATGCAATTGCTGCACTGGAGGAAAATGCGATTGCAAAGATTGCTGCTGCAAGTGCTGCCCAGGAGGTTGCAAATGCGCTGAAGGAGGACCATGCTGCTGCAGTGGAAAAAAAGAGAAATGTAAATGCAAGAACTGCTGCTGCAAGAAGAGCTGCGAATGCTGCTGCGCTAAAGACGGAAAATGCAACTGCTGCACTGGAGGAAAATGCGATTGCAAAGATTGCTGCTGCAAATGCTGCCCCGAAGGCTGCAAATGTGCCGAAGGAGGACCTTGCTGTTGTAGTGGAAAGGGAAAGGAATGTAGATGCGAGAACTGCTGCTGCAATTGCTGTCCAGGAGGCTGCAAATGCGCTGAAGGAGGACCATGCTGCTGCAGTGGAGAAAAAGAGAAATGTAAATGCAAGAACTGCTGCTGCAAGAAGAGCTGCGAATGCTGCTGCGCTAAAGACGGAAAATGCAACTGCTGCACTGGAGGAAAATGCGATTGCAAAGATTGCTGCTGCAAATGCTGCCCCGAAGGCTGCAAATGTGCCGAAGGGGGACCTTGCTGTTGCAGTGGAAAGGGAAAGGAATGTAGATGCGAGAACTGCTGCTGCAAGAAGAGTTGCGAGTGCTGCTGCGCTAAGGATGGAAAATGCGACTGCTGCACTGGAGGAAAATGCGATTGCAAGAATTGCTGCTGCAAGTGCTGCCCAGGAGGCTGCAAATGCGCCGAAGTAGGACCATGCTGCTGCAGTGATGAAAGAAAGGACTGCAAATGCGAGAACTGCTGCTGCAAGAAGAGCTGCGAGTGCTGCTGCGCTAAGGATGAAAAATGCGAGTGCTGCACTGGAGGAAAATGCGACTGCAAGAACTGTAGCTGCGACTGCTGAAATGGAAGTGAAGGACCGTGCTGATAGTAGTCGTAGAAAGGTCTGCAAGCTCAAAAATTCCTGCCGCTCTTACCTGGCAACTTCTAGTGAAGTGGCCCGATAAATACTTACTATTCTTCTTTTAGCATTTATGTTGTGCGTGTAATTTCATATTATATTATATCTGAAATTATTCTTATTTTTTGTGTAATGGTTTTGGGTCAAACTATATGTTATATATAATTATTATAAAATTTATTGTTAGATAGGATTATGATAGGATTATGTTATACAATATTTTTTGAAAAACTAATCAAAATAAATACGACCTATATTAAGACATTTTAGACTGTAATTCTGGTTGCTTAGATTTATATCTGAGGATATCTTGTAAATTCAATAAAAACTATTCAAATATAGGTTTTCTTTTTTTTTCCAGAGTATAACCTTGAACATATATGTTTGAATAAAAAATAAGCGCAATCAAATAAATAATAAACATGCCTAATTTTTAGATTACTCAAATTACAAATAACAAATATTGTTTAATGCAAATAAAAGGTGGTAATTGTTATAAATCATTAAAATTTATGTTACCTATGTCAAAATAATTTCCATTGAAATATTTCTCGTAAACTGAAAAATGCTACTTTTTATTAAAGTCTTTTACTTTCTCCATTATTTCAGTAAAAACTGTAATAAAAATAATAATTGGCGTTTTCAACTAACTCAAATTCTAAAGGTTAAGGAACTTGTTAATTTTTTTCTTCCTCATGTTGGAATTGATATACCAGTAGAATTTACAACATGAAAGATATTACCTACTTATTATCCTCAGGTGAATACTTTCAGTGGAAGAATCAAGAATCACAAACCGTAAAATTCTGTAGACTTTCAAGTGAATCAATAATGGTCTCAATGTTCTTTCAAATGCACGAATCCCTCAAGAAATTTGAACAGAAAAAACAACTTAAAAAACTCCTAGTTATTATACCATACTTATCGAAAATAACTGCATAGACACGAGAATATGCTTCTAAATTAAACTTTAATATAAGAATGCAGCACAAATCCTCCCGAAGCAATGTCTACATCATATCAGTGCAACTTTTTTTAAATAAATAATTACTACAATAATAATCACCTTTGAGCAGATCCGTTTTTCTAACTCTTAATGACATAATAGCTCAAGATAATATATTCTCATGCCGCCGCTGTTACATGCAATAGATGGGAAATGTGGACACTATATCCTTGACTCTTTCAAGGCGCCAATGTTGAACAGTTAGAAATCTAGTGATGCGCTAAAATAATTCAGGGATACTTCAATAATATTAGTTCAACTTATAAAAAGATTATTTTAATAATATGCAAATTAATTTGGGGTACGTAAATTTAGTAGATTGAACTGTAAAACTAAAAGAAACTATTAAAAAAAAATTGTAAATTTTTGATGATCAAAGTTTCCGTCTCTTTAGTTTATGGCGTCCTCTTAGTACCATTAACAAAAATGTCAATTTAAGATGTAATAAAAAAAACACAGTCGCTCGGTAGCGCAGCAGGTTTGTCCCAGTCTCATTATGGATATTGTAGTGTTCGTTTATTTAATTATTTATATAATAGAAAGTGTATGTGTCTAAATGAGCTAGTTCTCGAAGCCAAAATGCTGTGGTGGAGCGACTACGTCTTATCTATTCTTCTAGTTATACTTTCAAGCCGATTATTATTATTATTCCATTGAAAAATATTTCTACAACTGAAGTTTTTTTATTATATAGCGACGAATCCGTCGGAGCATCCCTAGGCAGAAGAGCCACGATCAAACGTCATTTTTTGGTCATCCCCGACGTCATTAGGTATGCCTTCAAAAATGACGGACAAATGACGGTAGGATGACGAGATTATTTCACAGCCCGTCAACTTGATTATTATACGTCGTATTATACGCGTCATAAGTAATCGTCAATTTTTCAAAGTAGTCAAATATTCAGTTTGTCTGAAAAATGACTATGAAACGACGTTAGACCGACGTCATAAGACATCACGTATAAATCACGTCTGAGAAATGACAACAATAATCACGTGATTTTTTGGTAACGTGACATCGGGTACCAAAAATGACTAAAATTTTAAGGCTGCCTAGGTCAGGATGCGTCGCGTAAAAATGTTGTTTGTCCCTAGTGAGAGTCCTTTGTTTTGCTGCGTCCCACTCTATAGAAAAACTCTCTTAAGCGTAATGGGTAACAAAATTTTGACGTGAGGCATTCTGTTGCTTCGTCATACTGGTCCTTCATGCAGCACCGTATCTGGTGGAATGTCGCCTTTAGAAGTGAGACGTAACACAGAACGGATCTAAAATTTGGTGATTTGACGACAAAAAATAAGTGAACTGTGAACTGTCGCGAACGTGAAGATGCGATGAATGGAAAATCACAACTGGGTGAGAAAATGTGACCGAAGTACTTAATTTTAGGCTTAATTAAGGCTTCCAGTATATTTAACATATCTGCAAGAATTTCACTTTTCTTCGCCGTTTTCTACAAACCTCTTATCTTAATTTATGAACCAATAATATCTTGTAAGAAACTAAGAGAGCGTTCTCATTTAAATTTTGGTTAGTACTGGAGATTTTTGCAGCATCAAAAGTATAATTTCCTCTCAATATATTCACATGGTTCTTTCTCAACCTCCTTCTCCTCCTCCTTCTGTATAACAATTTTTTTCCAAGTTTTATATGTATGAGTATGTACAAGTTTTCCAATGTTTTTATGTTTTATGTATGTATAATTGTTAGTTATTTCTTCTTTTTTCCAAACATTGCCACCATTCATTGGATATCTCCAAACATGAGTGGTATCATCACAGATCATTGGGAAATATTACAAAACCTCCAGCAGCTTCTTCCGAAAAGATTATTTCAAGCTGCTCTTGACCTTTATCACTGCCAACTTGTTAAAATACATTTTCCTGAAGCTCTAGAAATTGACAGACATTTACATAATCAACAAAACATTACTGATTCTTCTGAGTCTTATAGTCAACCTAATCAACTTAATTGTTGCAACCAAGGAGAAAAGCAAGTATTACAGGTTGTAAAGACGAATGATATGCGTTAGTTGTTTATTTATGAGTGTGTATTGTTGATTATCTAAATGTCTGTTAATTTCTGGAGCTTCAATAATAAGTTTATTTCATTTGATGCTAGTGATAAACTAAAAAAAATTATCTCGTAGGTACCTTAATTATTACAAAAAGTGCAATTATAATGGTGTCTGTTAAATTATAAATAATTTGACTTATTATTTGTATAAGTATTAAAGAAGTACGTATTTCTGAATTATCATTATGCGTTTATAAGTAAAGTGCCTACTTAGTTACTGGAGCAGAATTTCATATTTTTTTTACACCAAAAATAATATTCGGCAGCTTCAAAAGTATTATACATCACTAGTGTACACAACTACCACAGCAACCTGCGACCAATCTGACTGGAAAACTCCATGATCTGAGACATGTTTATAAATACGAGCCGGTAGACGCGTCCGCCATCAGTGCTCATTCGAAGCCTTCCATAGTAACTTCAGGTGCGTGTCTTAATTATCTTTCAACCAGCAAAATGCCTTCACCTTCATGTGAATCCTGCAAGGGTAAGTCCTTTAAGTTTAAGTCGTATAAAATGCAACTGGTTGCCGGTCGGAAAATTCAGACCGACATGAAACCCTCCCGGAAAATCAATACCTTCCACCTAGAAATTAATTGTTTTTCCAAAGCACGTCGTATTTCTTGCAGTCAAGTTAAGTACGGAATATTTCATTACATTGCTATGGTTTTATTATGGCCTCATTACTTATTATAAATGTATGAAATGAATTATTATTATTAATTATGAAGTGTAGGTAGGTAAAGAAATTTTTTTCAGTTTCCCAAAGTAATGTTGGAGTTTACTTGTATGCCAAAAAAATATTATTGTAAACGCTGAACTAAAAAAGATAGGCAGGTAGGTACCTACCTATATAATTATCATTTCATAGAAGAATCCTTAGTATGTTATTTTAGTTGAATTGTGGTAGATCAGAAGGAATAGACAATTATTAAGGTTAAGCTCTTATTATTTAAATAAGAAAATACCTATCCAAATTTTAAACATTGTAGGTACCTATGTTGTGGGTACCTGGAACATTATATACCCATACTGAATCTAAATTAAGGATTCAAGGTAGATAAAAATAATCAATTATTTTTGAAAACTGATAATTAAATTATTATTAGAAATGATTAATAAAAAATGCATTAAATTATTATTACTATCAGATTTCAAAATTATTTACCTCATTTGGTATTTACTTTATTTATTTTTTTTACACTAGGTACACTTCATTATTTTTAAAATTAATAATATTAATGATTATTAAATAATTCTTGTCCCCACTTGAAATTACATGTCTTAAGAAAAAACTGATTTGGAATTATTACATATTATTAAAATAATAAAAAAGGGCAAAAAAAATTTAACTGACAGTGTTTCAAATATTTGTTGTAGAAATACAATTACAACCTTTTAATAAATTCGTTAATTTCACTTTTTCGGAATTAAAAAAATTAAAGATCTTTTAACTATGAAGTCTTTTTCTACTTATAATGACTATAAAGACATTATGTAATATTGTTCTGTAGGTTTACTTCAAAAAACTACATTAGTTTATTCTACATTTATAATAATTATTGTTGTAAAACATGTTTTTTTTTTCAGATAAAGTAAAAATAAATGTACTTTTAAAATAAAAAATGTAAGTCTTGAAA
Source organism: Malachius bipustulatus (assembly GCA_910589415.1). Classification (NCBI taxonomy): domain Eukaryota; kingdom Metazoa; phylum Arthropoda; class Insecta; order Coleoptera; family Melyridae; genus Malachius; species Malachius bipustulatus. The sequence continues at coordinate 33,920,244 of OU342634.1, read as the reverse complement.
AATCCAGAAGTTATAAATCGAGCTATATAAATCAAACGACGCACCCTGTCTACTATTTCTATCAATACAAAAAATTAAAATGAAGATTCCTTAACAAATTTGAAGGGAGGGTGTCGTAAAAAAATTATAAAAATTATAATTAAAAACAAAAGTTTGATAATCAGAAACTGAAAATACCTCGCATTTATCATGATTTCATTCACAGTAGAGTTTTCCTGCAAGGGGCTGAACCCAGAACCATACTCTTTGGGGTTTTTATACAAAAACTTGTTTCATAATAGTTTTTATTTATTTTTAAGTTTTTACTTTTAAGTGCCAATTTATTTTTAATTATTTTTGTCCCTTAAGAATTCCGTCAATACTTTTCCACTAAAAAATTAAAATCAAGGAACTTTCATTAATAATTATAAAATATACAAAATTCCTCATTTTTACCAAAATATCAATACAGGATTGTATTAATTAAGTACGTCGACAAATTTCAGGATATTATACTCCAGTCAATTTAAAAAAAATCAAAGGTCCTAAATAACTTAATTTTGAAAATACATGAAAATAAATGAATATTGAATATTCATTTGAAATGAATAAATGAAAATAAATTGAAAATTAGCGAATTTTTTTTTTCTTTACATTAGGTATAGGTACCTCTCTATTGCCTTCTACGCACTAAGTGACAATTTTTAAGGAAAGGGTGACTTAATTAAGATTTTTTTAATAGGGAATCTTCATAACTATAAGAGATATAGAAAAGAAAAATGAACCGCCCATCCTCGAAATTTTTTTTTTTTTTTTTGAGAAAAACGTCAAATCTATCTAAAATGGTTTTTATCACCTTTTGTTTTCGAGTAATACTCGCGAAAACTCCATTTACTGTTTTTTCGTTCTCCCTTATTCACCAATAAGAAGGAAATAATTTACCCCTTATTCGGGCACTTTTTTAAAAAGAACGCAGTGACGTAGCCATTTTTCAATTTTTTTTTTAAATATTCGAGTAAGTAATGACATAAGTTATATTTTTTTCAATTAAAATCAAAGTTGGCTTTGTCATCATTAGGAAGATTTTTTTTCTTATTACAATGATATAAAATTTATTCATTTTCATTGATTTCTTAACTTTGACATTTGACTTTTTTTAAACAAATAATTTTTTTTTATTATTTTTTTAAGCGGGTGTAAAAAATAAAAAATACTAAAAATGTTAATGAGGGTTAAGAAAATTATAAACCAATTTTAAACATACATACTTATGTATCCGTTCAAAATAAATTAATTTTCTCATTTTATTACATTCAGATACAAAAGTATCTGAAGAATGTGAATTATTTCCTTCTAATCCTATTAGTAAATGAGAGAGAACGGAAAACCAAAAAATTGAAAAAATAGTTTTTGCAAATAACTCAAAAATAAAAGACGATAGCCAATTATTTTAGTTTTCACCGTTGACGTTTTCTCAAGACAAAAGTTAGAGGATGCGCTGTTCATTTTTCTGTAGGTATATCTATTATAGGTAGCTATGGAGATTCCCTATTAAAACATCGAAATTCCTATAAAGTTTTTTTTTTCATGTTTTTTTCTTTTTGTCTGACGCACAGTTTTTGCTCAAAACAATAATTAGAGTCATTGTTCTACAAGGCTCTCCTACAAGAAAAGTGGATTTTTTGACGAACATCGTGTCGCTATCGAAAAAAAATTTCTCAGAAATTAATGAGAATTTCGAAATACCAGTTCTTATTTTACAAAAAAACAATTTAGTATTATCTTTTTCTTCGTAAATAATCAGTTCAAATCTCTCAAGAACGCCACTGGTAGAAATAAGATTTATCGATTTTTTTCTTAATTTTTTTCTTAAATCTTTTCTTAAAACCATGAAATTTCAAAACTTAGCCAGTTAGGAATATATTTTTTGAGCCTTTTTATTTAAAAATCGGTAAAGAATTTACTTAATTAATTCCCTTTATGACAGTTGGATAAAAATATAAAAATTTTAGTTTGTAATTTCTGCAATTTAATTTTTTTTTATATTTGCCTTTTTTTCGTCTCCTTAATTAATTAAAAAACAATAGAACTATGATATATCTTTTTGACAAAATTTTTCTTAGTTAAATTTTCATTTTTTTTTTTAAGAGAATACAAAAAACTACCAAAAGCTTGTCAAATTTTAACTTGCTAGGAATTTTGTAAATGTTACCATATTTTAACGGGTTATAAGCTAAGTTAGGGATTTTACACCAAAGGGGTGGACGCAACTCTCGCATGCAAAACTAATTTTAGTGGTTTTATGATCTGTGATACCTGCACTGAGAGTTCCCCAAGAAAAATTTCAGATTTCAATATGAAAATTCCTAGGTAGGAGGTGCAGGTGTCTCATCTTATAGCTTTCCCCTGTACCTCATTAAGGGACTTAAATAAAAGGTGCATGGTACAAAAAAACTTTCGACTAAATCTTCGTTCGGATTAATGGAATCTTTTTTGTATACCTATAGTACCTACCTACTATTTCAAAATGGCCGATCTGGCTGTACCTTAATTACTACGCTATCCAGAGTAGCGTTGGAAATCGATGTCTGGGCTTGGTAGCTTATTTAGAAGAACGTCCGCAACTAGGCTCCATATCAGGGGTGATTCCTTGCAAAATTGTAGCCCCATTACATACTCATTTGCAGTTCCACATGCAACAATACTACAATGAAATCAAAATTGTTTTTTTCAGAAACATCTTCAAGTGATTCTTCTTGTAGAAATTTACCTAACTATGTCTACTATAGTCGCATGTTTTTTCAGATAATATTTCCGGATTTTTTGCCGGAATCATGAAAACAAATATTTCGAATTTTCATAGTATTTTACAGTTCTGCCATAGTCTAAAAAAAAGCGATGCTACTTAAAAATTATACTTTATTACATGTGGGTAGGTACTTATTGGGAAATAAAACCACTAAAAACCATTGGATGTAAAAAATTCAAGATACCAAATTTAATTAAAAAAAATATGGACTTCAATACTTGATATTGTTTCCATAAAAGCAGTGGCGTACTTTTTTTTTCAAAAATTTTGATTTCGTACAAATCTTCATGGGCCAGTTCCTTATCAATAATATGACAGCAGTAAAATCTAGCTTGGGCTAACAAGAATAATTCCATTCTTCCAGTTTTTTAAATTTTGAAGGTGATATTATGCACCGGTGTTACACTTAATCGTGACTACGTGACTTAAGCATTTTTCTGAATTTTTTAGAGTTCCATTAGTCAAGACAATTCCCCCAAACTTCCCAATATTAAAATGGGTGCCCACAAAAAGATAAAACAGCCAATTAATTTTAAGTGCTTTTTTAAATTATTATTGTATGAAACAAAATTGCGTTATCAGAGAGCGGTAAAAATTGTACTGTTTTCGTGTAAACTCCTAAATAAAAAGGTATACCTAACTATGTGTTATAATATTATCTATACTCCAACTTTTCGTTGTAATAACAATAACATCATAACTTTTAATTGCACATAACTAGAGCAAAAAAGATATTGGTAGGTATTTTTATTATTATTATAAAACCACAATAAGTAGTAAAATATCCTAATAAATAAAATTATTAATTAAAATTAGGTTTCAAGGACTATGGTGATAGGTATCAAAACAGCTTAATTTTTTCCGATAATTTCAACATACCTAGAGGAAATGTAAAGAAACAATAATTATTAACAACGTGAAGAAAGTAACACGTTACTTACCGAGTTACTGAGTCACTGAACAAATTTTGATAAGAATTGATTACCTTTAGTTACGACTAAGTAAGTAACTTTATTGCATAATAAAGCAATAGTAAATATTACCAGTTCAAGTATATTATATAAAGTAATGACTGTATACCTAGTTGTTATTATTTTTAAACTTTTATCAGTTTGTCAGACCAAACTACGTCCTTATCAAGGTTTCTACATAGTTAAATTTATTATATCAATATTTAGTGTCATACTTCAGTTCCTTATTTGAACCATAAAAAAATGAATCAATCAACTGTATTTGCTTAATCTTTTATCACCCTATAATATTTAAGCATTCTTCAAGTTATTATATTAAATTAATAACACACCGAGACAATCAAATACTTCTTTGTTGTTCGGATTTTTTATCATTTTGCACATGATTAATAATAATTAATCAGGCTAGTTCTTTTATTATTGTTGCATAACATTAATAATTATATGTCTGTGAGACAAAACAATGCTTTCATGTGTTTATTGTCTCTATCATTCACAGCATAATACTTTTTTATTGTAAAATTTTAATTATTAAAATTGTTTAAATAATTCAAGGGCATCTTTTGTAATAATTCAAATGACCCGCCACTCTTAATAAAATCGTTTATTCTTTATTACCAATTATTTGAAGAACAGCCAAATCTTTATTGAATAACAATCGACTGGTATTTTTTATAAAGTAGTAGAGTCCAATCAAATTAGCCCAATCCCAATCAATGGTGCATGATTCGGAATAATTTAAAACTGAACACGACTTATTACACAGCTCGATAAAGTAAGGTGTCCCATTCTGAGATGCATATTTCATTTTATGGAATTCAGATTTATCAACAATTTATATTGAAGATTAAAAAAAAATCAGGTTTTCCGGCATAAATATCTTAATTGTGGCAAAAGAAAGCAGAGGAAAATTTTTACAGAACCCTTTTATTTTATAGACGGTAATAATTAACAATTTTATATAAAAAAGAGTCCCGGGGGTCACACATAAATAAAGAAAGTCCATAAATTTATTTGAAAACGATGATGATACATTACCAGTGGTTATTGGAATTTTTTTGTTGCTGAAAATTTAAATGGAAATTTATTAACAAACCATAAACTTTTCATGATGACCTTCCAAATTTTATTAGCTAAAGGCTTTTTCCATGGAATGTTTTTTTGTTCCCCCCTCTCACCGATCTGATTTTTGTAGTTTTTTGATGTTCATAAAAACAATTTTTACCTTCTGCTGTATTTTTTACTTTCCCAACTGATGAACTATTTTTTGTAGAGTAGCGTAGGTAAATTGTTTCCAGTAGTTATTGTTGTAAAACCAATTTAAATATGGCAGAGTAGGTGAAAAACTCGAAATTATAAGAAGCTAAATACGATTTTCCATGTTTTTCCGAACAACAATATTCGTTACGGCGGGTAATTTTGCCTCTTTTGTGGTAGAATCTGGTAGAAGAAGTAAAGTGGAAGTCAGTCTTAAAGGAGGCCTAAAAATATTGAGTTCAAATTCACCATATTCATTCAATCTTATCAACTCGAAATTATTATCTCAACGCTCGCAAACAGTTGGAATTTTTTTATTCTTCTAGCGCTGCTATAGCCAAAACGATTTTTCATGATTTTCCGGACACAAGCATTGGTGATGGCGGGTAATTTTGACTCTTTTGTGGTTGAATCAGTAGAAGCAATAAAGTCAAAACCACTCTTAAATTGACTGAAAATGTTGAGTTCAAATTCATCATATTCATTCAATCCTATCACTTTTGTGATAGGATTAGGTATATTGACATAATGGAAAATATCTCTTTGTGAAGATGGTGAAGTGCTTGGAATTATTATCTGAAAGCTCGAAAAAGCTCGAAATTCATGTATGTTTTGTTTTGACTACAATTGATATTCCAGAATCTACTACATAGTGTCCGGAAATTATGAGCAAAAAATTAAGGGGGTGATTCTACTTGGCGAAATATTGCCAAAAGCATCTATAATTTTTTTCGAAAACTCACAAATAAGAAAGTTATAAGCCTTCAAAGTTGATTTTTTAAAATCAATATTGTTTTATAACTTTTTTTCTAGTGTACAGATTTTCTTAAAATTTGACACACTTGCCACTGATGTTGCTTTACATCCTTGGTCCAAATTAGACTTGAATCCCTTGAAATCAAGAGGCCTTAACTGCCCTTGACCTTCAAACAAGGCCTATAACTTTTTTCGTAATATTTTTTTCTGAGTTTTGAAGATGCGAAATTAAAGAACATGAAGAAAAATACGAAAAAGGTACTCTTTGTCTATCACGATAAAATGACCTGTTTCCGAGAAAAACTGTTTTAAAAATTTGCTTGCACTAAAATTGATCATCATAAATTATGATCATTTTGCAACAATAATAAAGCATGCTTTGCAAACAGCTGCAGGGTTGCCTAGGAAACAAGGCGTTTGCTTTGAATTTCATTTTGACAGCAATTTTTTTTTTTTATTAAAATTATTTTATTATTTTATTAAAAAAAAATGATTAAAATTTTAAAATTTTATCATTTCCAAGTCTATTTATATACGAATGTCTATGTTTTGTACATAACTAGGCAACCCTGCAGCTGTTTCCAAAGCATGCTTTGGTATTGTTGCAAAATGATCATAATTTATGGTGATAAATTTTAGTGCAAGCAAATTTTTAAAACAGTTTTACTCGGAAACAGGTCATTTTATCGTGATAGACAAAGAGGACCTTTTCCGAATATTTCTTCATGTTCTTCAATTATTGTGCATCTTCAAAACTCGGAAAAAAATATTACGAAAAAAGTTATAGGCCTTTTTTGAAGGTCAAGGGCAGTTAAGGCCTTTTGATTTCGAGGAATTCAAGTCTAATTTGGACCAAGGATGTAAAGCAACATCAGTGGCAAGTGTGTCAAATTTTAAGAAAATCCGTACACTAGAAAAAAAGTTATAAAACAATATTGATTTTAAAAAATCAACTTTGAAGGCTTATAACTTTCTTATTTGTGAGTTTTCGAAAAAAAATTATAGATACTTTTAGCAATATTTCATCAAGTAGAATCACCCCCTTCTTGCTCATAATTTCCGGACAGCCTGTATACAGCGCTGTATTAGCAAAAACGGTTTTCCATGATTCTTCCTGAAACCGCTGGGTTTAGTAAAAACTTGAAACTATGACTGGAAAGCTCATAATGAACTCGTAATTCCGATGACTTTCATAAGAAATAACATATCCAGAAAATTGGCTAGTTTAAATTATTGACCTTACATGTATTTTCTTAAATTCCAGATACATGCACCGACGGTGCAAAATGCGGCAAGGACTGCAAATGCGGAGACAACTGCAAGTGTGGAGATCATGGCAAAGGTAAAGGAGGTTTTCCAAAACTCTGGAAATATGGTAATAATCCTGATACACGTGTTACAGCTGACAAGTGCGGCAGTGGATGCAGCGATGATAAGCACAGCTGCAAGAAGTAAAAGTACTCGAGATGTTCTCTTAACTTGAACCAATGAAGAATAACCATCGAGGATAATTTTATCAAACATGGGACATATCCCAGTTACTATTATAATAATAATGTAATGTTTAAGTGTATCAATTTCATTGTTTCTTTTTGCATTCCTTTAATTCACTTTTTATGTGTTGAAGCATATTATTTTAATCTTATAGCTATGCTTATAGTAATGAAAAACCTATTATTGTTGAAGTTACATATTTTCTTTATATGTAAAGTTTTTTTTAATGCACAAAATTAATATGAATATATTTTGATGTAAACTTTGTTTATTTATTTATTTCACTTTTATTGGAACTAGCAATACAGCTGGACAAGCCAGCTGTAGTCTGCAGTCATGGAAAAATAAAATGACTCATCGATTACTTAACCAAAAGTGTTTATTTGATCGAAAATTTCGTGAAGCCTGAACACCCAAGCCATGACTTTTCTTATTTGGGTTTATTATTATCATCATTACCTCCGGATTTACCAATGAGCAATGGTGCAGTTGCCCCGCAAGCAGGAGGGGGGGGGGGTTTGATTTGCATACGGCTGGCGCGAGAAAAATTGAAAAAAGTAAAAAAAAAACTGAAAAATAATTTTCCTGCTTCCAGACTTCCTACCTAATTTGTCAAATTTTTCGCCTCAAATGTGGCGCTATTTCCGGTTTGCCTGGGCCCCCAAACTCCCAATCTGACCGGATTTTAAAAATGCCTGGATTTTTTTTGCAGCCACTATAGCCCTGCAGCTTTATAGACATTTTTATCATGCTGTCGTATAGCTATTTACTATTTACTATTTATTGAACCAGTTTTTTAAATATACATAGAAAAGTACATGCTTCTTCTCAATCATATTCTCACAGAGGTAAACATAAGTTACCTGTTTGTGAGACTGGCTACCTACATCTAAACCACTAATAAATCTAAACTTAAAAACTAAAATCAGGTTAGTTGAAGACTTCAATCAAACATCTTTTTTCTGCTTCAATAAGTCACGTTTCATGCAACATTATGATTTTCAAAAATTATCCATTTTTTCAATTCTTTTTTTCTTCTTTTTTTGTTATCTATAGTTATAAATTAATTTGGGAGGCTATTAAAAACATTAATTGCTTTAGCATAACTTCTCTTACCACCTACTTTCAATGATCTTTTTGGCAATTGAATACTTTTAAATCTGGTAACTGTCGACTCAGAAAATGTTTTCGATAAAGTTTCATAGTAATATAATACAGACGCTGTCGTACGCTGTCGTTATTACATTTTTTTATCATGATAATTCGAAAAAAATGCGTTTTGTGACTGAGAAAATTTTCAGATGCTGTAAAGATTGCTCTTTGAAAATAGCGCTAGTTTTCGAAGTTCTTGACTTCACCCATTCAGGACCCCCATTCTTCCAAGTCAGAGGCCTCCTATCCTCCTAAAAATATTTGGACCCCCCCCCCCCCCTGGTCAAATTTAAAATTTGAAAAACAATAATATTATGCAGTGTTCGCCAAAAAAAAAACTTTACTTTGCCCCAATCATAATATACCTGAGTGATTTTCATTTATCGAGAAACTATAGCAATTTTTTGAAATTGGAAAAATCATAAAACTGCTGCTTTTAGAAAACTAAGCAAAAGTTCTATTAGATTTTTTTCTAAAAGCATCAATTTTAGCTCACTTGATAAGTCTTGAATATGACTCTTTCAAAAAATGAGTATTTTAATGTTTGAATGTTTACCAAAACATACTTAATGGTACTTTTAATCAAGACCTAATTTCAAATTTCTATTAATTTTGTGAAAACTAATACAGCTATAAAATATTATAGTTATATTTCTTATAAAAAAAATTGAGAATATTATCAGAAAACATAACTTTTCGGTCGCAATACGTATAGAAAAATGCAAAGGAATAATTTTAATTTTTCATTCTCCATTACAATAACGAGACTTGAAAGTTTTAACCACAAAAATTGTAGGTAGGTATAACTACATACCTTATTATTATTATTTTTTTATCAAAAACGTTTTTGAGCTTTTAGACGAGCTTAAATTTATACACCGCTGTAAAAAATCGAATCAAAATCTTGCTCATTTTCGGAAAAAAACCAGCTTCAAGATTTTCACAATTTCCAAAAATTACTTTCTTGGTAAATAAATATCAATTTTTAGATTTGATCAAGACAAAATAAGTTTTCAAGCAACCAGAGACTTTCTTTCTGTTCCTCAAAAAATTTCTTGAAAACTCAAAAAATTCTCATGTGAAGTCAACTTTTTGGCAAACATTACTTATATATTTTTTGAATTAAGACTTGGGAATTATAATTTCAACACATTTTACAAAAAAAGAGATGGATCTTACGACCAGTTTGATGCTTTTGGGACCTTATGGGACACTTCAAGACAAGTTTGAAGATAAGAGTCAGGGAGGTAGTGCCATCAAAGTTACCCTGATAGCAGGTGCTTTTTAAACAATACTTCTCATTCCATGTTCTGCATAAATTGATGAGACCCCCGTCCCCGCACAAGGGGGTTTAAAACAGTGTATGTACCATATACAGGTGAATAGTATAGATAATTTCTTCTCAACATCTCAACAGATTTCTTTTACATTTAGTGAGATTTTCAGGCTTGAATGGATTTGACAATTATGACAACATCCTTTATCCCCTATTTATAACAACAGAATTATACATTCATCCTTCCAGCAGAGTTTATTCCATTTAATTTTTTTTTAGTAAATTAGAACCAGATGAGTATGGTAGAGTAAAACTAGAATAATTATTATTGTTTTATATTTTTATTAATTGAAGGAAATAAAATACATTTCACTCATATTAACATTATTAAATATCTTAAATCCGAATGCAACAGATATATACTCTGAAAAATCACATTCCCAAAAGGGAAATTCATCTTGATATCTCACAGTATACATAGAATAATATACAAACATTCATCCCAGAATAAAATATTTACACAAAAAGCTCTGGAATTTAAGTATAACTCGCAGTTTGTATATACTTGCCCAAGTTTTCGCCAACGCATGCATAATAATATTCAAGAGCTCAAACAAAAATCCTCAAAACTTACACAAATATATAATATAAGTACGATCAATCGATAATCATAAAAAAAAAAACTATGAAATGCAATCCTACTTTTACAAATAACACACTTGTTTTGAACTACATTATCCATATCAAAATTAAATTAATTCAGTCACAAAATTCATCATCATGATTTCCATTAAATGGAAAAGTAATACAATAATACAATTGGCCGTATTCACAAAGATTAAAATAATAAAATGAGAAGCAAGAGTAATTTATTAAATTGGTATATAGTTTATAGAAGCTTGACATGAAAGATTATGTATCATTATTGGATAAGAGGATAATAAAATAAACCTGCAGGAACCAATAAAAACAAAAAAGTCCTAGAAATAGATGCATTAGTTTTATCAAAACAAAATATTTTAATTAGTGCATAATTCGCTCATGTGTAATAAATAGGCGGGCGGGTGTTTTTTTTTTCTATTTAATTGCTAAATTTAATAATTTACATCAAGCCATAATCGATATGAGCATTAATATTATTTCATACATTACAGATAGTTTTTTGCCTCTAAGACACTCTGATAGTGCTTAGTAGATATATAGCATCTATTTCTGGGCACTTTATTAATTAATAATAAAACCTATATCGCCAGCCTCTCTATAGAAACAGCGAGTAATTAAAAATATTATGATTTTGTTTAATTGGAGACGTCGACTTGCTTCAATTTAAAATCTTAAATCTTTGACATCAACATTTTTGTATGCACAAATACGCATACTAAAAATATTTGTGCTCTACCTTCCACTCGGAGGAAATTAATAACACTTTCTCTGTAACTAGCGCCATTGTATTTTAATAAAGAAAAATGAGATTGACAAAAAGAATAACACTTACATCTAGAAACAAAGAATCTGAAAAGGCAAGAGCCTAGCTATCAAAATATCAAATAAAAACATCACAATGTTTTCAAAAAAAGCTTATATAAAATTCTTAATTATAAGTACAGAGTTCCTTAGTAAAAGTATGTTAAAGTTAATGAGAAAGTAATATAAAATTAAAATAGCTTTCAATCTTCAACTGATCAATATAGAATGTCCCAAAAATTGTTTAATTTAGCTTCTTTTCCAAAAAGGTCTCTGATTCAATTTCAAGCCTCTGTAATTTGTACACAATTCATTTTGAAACATTATTTAAGGTCTATTTCTAGAAAGTCTCTGAGTATATTTACAAATTTAAAATTTGAGAAGCATTTTTGCATATTAAGAAAATTGTCAAAAAGTTGAAACCACATGGCTGTCTAATCTGTGTAATCAGTATCAGGCTTTTATGATTAGGATACATACAAAGCAAAGGGATGGTTATTTTAATTTTTAGTTCTTGATAAATTGGTATCAAAGGATCAACTTTTACTAGGTGTAATCTTCAAAACAACCCCCTAAAGAAGTTGTTTGCATAAAGAGAAAAACCTAAATTGTAAAAATAAATTTATTAAAATGTAAGTATATAAAAAAAATTACCACGACCCCCTCATCCTTTTGAAAGAAATATATACCTAAGTACTGCAGTTCAAACTTTTTTTTGCATTTTTTCTGACAGCCAAACATTTGAAAAATATTTTTAGTGAGTTACGAATTTTCCTTATTTCTAGAGACATTCTAATAAAACTAGAAGAAAATATGAACACACTTTTTGCCAATTTTTGTAAAAAAAATCGCTTTAAAAATGTCATAATAGTATTTTTATACCTTATACATATCACTACTATAGAAACAAGAAGCAATAGTGATGGGAAAATATTTTCATTTTTTCACCAAAACAATTGAAAGTGAAAACCAATCGTATATGTAAACTGGATGTCTCCATGGAATAGCTGCTTATATTTTAAGGAATTTATCATTTTGAGGTTTCATATTTTATGAAAATTTTTCAACTCACAATCACTAGGTAATATTATGGTAAATTATGAGAAAATGTTCTCCCATCGCATTTTCTTGTCCAATTTTTTATTCATAAATATTCTTTTGGTGAATTTTTAGATAATAAATACTGAAAATAATAATTTAACATAAAACCCTAATATTGCCTCATTATTCCTGGTGCAAAAAAATCAAAATAATTAAATCAAGTTTCAAGGACCTCTGCATCATATTTGTACATTTATCATAAGTTACTCCTCTTTTGTGACAAGTTCCTCATCAGTCTCCTCATCTGAATTATCCTGCGTGGTATCCTTTGATTTACACCTTCTTCGGGGTTTTACCTGAAATCAAAAAATATTTATTTATAGTATAATAGTGTGTTCCCTTGGATAAGTGAAACGACTCTTCTAAAAGATAAACAATCCTTGATTTGAATTTTCATTTTTTTGGGATTCAGTTCTGCTTGGTTGATGAGTAATTTCTTTTAGTTTTGAAAAATAAAATATGCTATGGAAATTTAAAAAAAACTATTTTCTTCAGGATTTAAGTGGATTTTTTTATGTTCATTTCAGAAATCATAGAATATCATTTTTAATTAAAGCCTCAAGAAATGAAAACTCTTTGGTTGTTGATTTTGAAATTTGGTTTGGAGGCCTAAGTTAATTCATTCATTAAAAAAAGCCCTACTTGATTTTTCCAAATTAAAATTATATTAGAAAAGAGTCTTTTAACCAAAAAATGAACCCCAAAAAGTGAAAATTGTTATCAATAATTTCTTTTCTTCTACAATAAGGGTCGTTTATTACTCATCCGAATAGATATGCTGTAGCATGTATAATTCCAATATTTGTATTATTATTATTTTTTTAATGAAAGAATATTAACACTGACCTCAGATTCCGGCACTTGGAAGCCAATTAATGAATGTAGAGCCGATCTGAGACTGGTGAAGAGCCTCGGGAAGAAAATCTCCTTCTGAGCTAGCAGCTGTCTGACTCTCTGTCGTTCTCTAGACAATTCGGGATTAGTTGGGCTAGTCATCACGGGTAGATTATTTGTGTTTATAAACTGACGAATCGCTTTCTCCCTAGTGTATACAAACGGCCTTATCACTCTTAAACCATTTTTCCTGAAACAAAAACAACAATGTTGTTACACAATTCTAATCGCAATATTTTGAAAAAGTTATAGACAGAACCTTGTCAGTACCTATACCGCCTACTACTCTGGGTAAGTAAGCCATAGTTGCTACCATAACTCCCTAGCCCTACCATAAAAAGTGTCCTTATGTGTCCCATTACATTTTTACACCACCCAGAAATTCTCTCTTCCCATAAAAATTTTAAATGGCAAGCTTCATTCAATTATTTTTAGTTAGGTAGTTATAATTCTCAGAAGTCTCTTCTCCTGATGGCTCTTATTCTTACAAACTATAATAGGTATAATTAATATAATTCTTATACAGATCCCTATTTCTTTCTACTACCAAGCTGACTTGGTGAATTTTTGTCATAGATTTTTGAATTTTTGACTTCATATACAGGGTGATTCAAAATTCAGTGCAAAAATTTTAAGGGCGTATTTACCAGCCAAAAATAAGAAATCTTTTTCATATAATCGTATGTCCTAATTTGCTTCGTTTTCTAGATACAGGGGGTAAAATTTTGAAAAAAAAATCGATTTTTATCAATTTTTCAAAAACCTCTCAGCCGATTTAAATATAATTTTATAGGCTTATTTGTTGTCATAAGGACCTTCCTTTGATGGGAATAACATGAATTTATTCATTCCAGTGGCGTCTCAGGGGGCTACCTGAATTAAATTAAATGAATCTCAATAATCGATGTGAATTTATTACTTGTTTTAATAGGGCCTGGCACAGATTGTGATTTTTTTCTTGGAAACAAAGCTAGATACGAGTAAAGCCAAGAGGCAAGAAAGTTACATTATTGACCGCTTAATTTAAAAAAAAATATAAATTGTCAAAAGAGCAGTGGCGTAGCATAATTTTACCTATAAGTTTCAAGTTAGGTAGCCCCTGAGACGCCACTGGAATTAATAAATTTATGTTATTCCCATCAAAGGAAGTTTCCTTATAACGACAAATAAGCCTACCGAATTTTATTTCAATCGGCTGAAAGGTTTTCGAGTAATTAATAAAAAATCGTTTTTTTTTTTCAAAATTTTACACCCTGTATCTAGAAAACGAAGCAAGTTAGGACATACGATTATATGAAAAAAATTTCTTATTTTTGGCTGGTAAATACGCCCTTAAAATCTTTGCACTCAATTTTGAATCACCCTGTATAAAATGAATAAATAGGTCATTCACTTTGGTAATTTTCTCACCTGATATGGTAATGTGCTTTCATAGACCTCAGTTTACCCGTATGGAATATTGAAATTAGGAATCCTTCACATACATCATCTAAATGTTGCCCTATAGCCAATACATTATAGCCAGAACTTTTAGCAGCAGCATACAGTCGATGTCTCAAAGCTGCACTGCAGAAACTGTACAAATTCTCCGATATATCAGGCGTATCTTCTGAAAATGAAAAATTACTGAAACTGTTCTCAAAAGTTGAAGAAAATATTTTCGTACCAGGCTCTTCAGGTTCGACCTTTCTATCGTCGATGATATAATGCACTCCCAACGCTCTCAAATGTGCTATCAGCACACAGGGATCACAGCCAGTACTATCGGGATCCACGGTAACTGCTCCCAGACTGAAAAGGATGCCTTTGCTTTGGACGTGCTGCTGGTAGTGCAGTAAGGCATGCAGAAGGGTCAGGGAATCTTTTCCTCCGGATAAGCAGACCATGACTCGGTCGCCGTCCTTGATCATGTTGTATTCTTGGATGGCTTCTACGGTCGGCTGCCAGATTAGTTTGTGTGGAGGCAGGGAAGTCGAAGGGGAATCTGCTGAGCGGTCCTTCACTAGGGCTGAAAGATAAATAATTTATTAAGATTAATTTTTTGTTTTTCAAATTGTGGAAAGTTGATTTTTTCCTGTTTTCTTGAGGTTTTTTATCACTTTTCAGAGGCTACTAAGGTATTTGCAGTGTAATTTAGCCCAGGACATAATAAATGTAAAAAAAATCCCAAATTCAGTTTCAAACTCTTCATTGTCTTTCTTAAACAATAAAATCGGAAAAGTGGTTTTCTGAGATAAAGCTCTTAATGTTATTAAACAAGGGCTGTAAATTTTTTCAAGATAGGCTTTTATTGATCATAAGTAGGGTTCTTTTTGTCTTTAAAGCAGCTTTTCCAATAGTTTTTACTAAAAAGATCTAAGCTGGAAAATAACAAAGATATTCCTACTTGTTTATATGGAAAAATATCAAAAATTTCACCTTTTTAATAACTACGAGCAATCTACAAAAAAGCAACTTACTTGGTTTGCGTTTCTGCAAGGTGGAGAATTTAACTTCACTAGTTTCGCATTTCCGGTGCCCATGTGAATCCGAATTGCTCCTCGTCTTGGCAAAATCCTGGCTCTGGCACTCCTGATCGTGAAATGATAAATTAATCCCACTGTCCTGCGAACTGACACTAGCGACTGTAGAAGTTAATATTTTATTCTTGTACGGTTTCTCGACGGTCGCCATATCCTCATCACTCAACTTATTGGCACTATTCGACTTATTTATCAAGTTAATAACAGTCTCACTACTGGAACCGGGAGTGTATTTTTCAGTCAACGAATTACAAAAGTTGTTCCGCTCGTCCCCACAACTCGAAGTTCTCGAAAAACAATGCTTGTCCTGACTGTCGGGCGTTATGAAGACGTCGACCGCACTAACGACGTCTCTAATTTCCGATTTCACCTCATTAGCCATTTCTATGGACACTTTTTCCAAGTACTCGGCGACTTCGTTCGCTGATATGGAATCACTTCTGCCGTCCTCACTTCCGCTGCCGTGGTGTTCTCTGCAGTAGGAAACTCCGCTCATTTCTGTATTGTCTGAGTTCTCTAAGACGTCTTCCACTTTCGAAATAACTTCCCTTATTTCAGATTTAATATTGGTGGCCAATTCTTTAGTCATTTCAGTCACGTAACTTTGAATATCTTGAGGTGCCGGACTGCCACCTCTCCCGGCTTGACTGCAATCGTAAGTACTCGCCGATAAGAAGTTGAGACTATGAGTTGGTGATAAATTGGTTTCCGATTCTAAGGAAGGTGGTTCATTTTGAGAGCTGTAACTTAAATGTCGTTGTCTGAAATGGTTCATTCCTAAAGCAACGCGCGTCTGGGGACTGAGAACTGGAGGAGAGACGTTGGGAGCTCCCAGACTTAGGCATCTCTCCCTGGCAAAACTCTGCTGAAGGTGACTTAAACTAGCTGAAGAAACTGTTTCCCCTACGGCAAAGTTAACCGACGGTTGGCTCATTTGGGGATAGTACAGTCCGTTGACGTCTTGCAGGAAATAAGGAACAGGACTTGAGCAGGTCACTACACGTGGATCGTCGATCGAAGGAAAACTATAATGTCTTGGAGAGCCACCAGGATTCGATTGTGGTTTATTATTTGGATGGTCCGTGCTACTTCTATCACACTCCTTGCAATCTGACTTTTTAGAACTCTTGGAGCAAATATTAGGATCGAATGGCACTCGTTGTTTGACGTTTTGAGCATTGCTTGTAAGAAGAGATTGTGCCTCATGTTGAAGCATGAACCAACGTAGCTTCTCCCCCCTCGAATCAAACACTATTCCCTGATCGGAGTATGGATTTCTGTTGGCAGTCTTTCTGGCCCTGTTGAAGAGGTTCCTCGCCGTCTGTAAACATTCGGGGTAATTTTGAGGGAAGAATCCTGGACCTGAAATTCTTCTTTCGTGCGATGTCATTTTACCATCGGTGTACCTAATTGAAGACAGCCATTTTCTATCTTTTGAAACCGCGTTCGTATGGTGACGCCATTCACCTGATTCAAGTTCGACAACGTACTGAGGAAGAAGTTTCCAGCCTTCCGTAGCCACCATCTTTACCGCTTCCATTATGAAAGCTAACTCGGCATCGCTTATGAAATATGGAAGACTTATTCTTGTAAAGCCTGGTCTTAGTAGTTCTAATGTTGAATTTTCTGAGCTGAGGTTCAAGCTACTTAATCGCCTGTAAAAGAGTAGTTATATCAAAGATCATCTGGGTGTATAATAATAATAATAATATCAGATGTGATTATAACTAATGGAAAACTCTCGAAATAGTTAGATTAGGAGATTATTTCAAACCCTCATCTCACCTGTCCTCTAGTATAATATTTTCGTATTGACTAGCCAAGCACTGATCGATCCCTAACAGATCCTGTGCGTAAGCACCGGAACAGGGACACCCGGCTCGAGCCTGGATGCCGAACACGTCGTTCAGCACGGCACAGACGAAGTTATGGTGCAGGAATGTGCCTCGGGGGTGTCTGACCATGAAGGAGAACACCGGAATCCTCTTCAGGGTTGGTGAGGGATTACCAAGGAGAATCAACTCCGGAATAGTGCGAATATGTTGCAACATTTGCCTGTAAAAGAAGAATAAAAGTTACTTGAGCAAAAGACAAGAGAAAAACACCAACACTGCTGGAACTGCGTATAGACAATTAACACGCTTGTAAGATGGCAAAAAAGTGAACATAGAGAAATGAGAACGTGTGCTGTCATCTTCACAGATCTTTTAGTCATCAGCTTTCAGGCCTTTTTTTAAGAAGCTGCCTCTCTTCTGCATGAGCAAAAATCTTCACTAGATGTAAGGTTGGGTGGAAGAGCAGACGTGCCGTCTGAATCCTGCCATTTGACTATTGTTATACCCCTCTTTTTTATATGTTACGGATGTATACATATGTATATTTAATATTTTCTTTCTGGTGTGAAAGGGGATGTAATTAATGGTTAATAAAAACATTATTATGTATAAAAAAAAAATACTTCTCACATATATATTTCTTCTTACATACTTGAGTGACTACTTTAAACAAACAAGCAAACCCTCTGGCTACCCACCCACTTATTAAACAAGCAAAACAATGCGGTCATATATTTATTTTGTGATATTGATATTTTTCATCCAGACACAGAAGGATTTAGGAAGTAAGGTCGATGGATATTAAGATTAATGATTTATTAAACCCATTAGGCGGCGAGCAACCATGCAAGAGCACATGATATCACATCTAAAATAAACTCCAATGAACTGTGCGACAACAAATAAATCTGCATAAAATCAGGTCAATGCCAGTTAGTATTCCTGTCAAGTTGCATGCAGAATATCAGAATAAGATATTGATTTGCGTTTATGGCAGAGGGTTGCTTGCAAGTTATAAAAATCATCAGCTTGCAAGATTCATGTCAAGGAGGTAGTTATGCAAATTCCAATTGTGATCATTAATTCTGCAATTTTGTATTTTGCTTTTACTACCTACCCACCGGGACTTGATAAAATCCATAAAAGTTATAGGTGGGTAGGTACTTACTTTACTACCTACTTTGTAATACTTTTAAAATAATAAACAACTCTCATAGGTATAATAAGAAATAACGTGAAATGTATTTAGTTTTTTATTAATAAATAAACTTACTTATTAATTTTTTCTTGTCGCTGGAGAATACTAGTGACAGTAACGGATTCCTTGAGTTGCATAACTAGGCCCGCTCTTATGGCTTCAACAACAGCAGCACAACTTCCCTCTTCTTGCAACTCAAAACTCTGCAAGTTCATTAGAAAAAAATACAATAAAACATATTTGGCTTAATATTTCCAACATACCTTACTGCACTCCCTTGATGCGAAGAATCCATCCGTCTCGCATGAATTAAAACGCATCAGTATTGACTTCTTTGTTATTAGGATCCCTGAAAGAAAACTCTTATAAATTATCTCATTATTTGTCATTGAATCTATTTATTATGGTCCCAAACCACTTAATATAATTATAATGTTCCGTAGGAGAGAGTAGAAACAATTTTTTGAATTGGGAAGTTCAAAAGAAACGAGTTTTAAGTATTTTACGAATTTAAGTCTTATTTCAAATTTGTAAGATGCTATAGAAAAATACACGAAGCGGTTTCCAAGCAAAAACAAAAACGCAGAAAAAGGTCAATTGCTTTTTCAGGCAACAGATTAGGAGCCCTATCAATTCTGATAAGAGAGAAGCAATGCGGCCACGGCTGGACCTTATTCATTCATACGCTCCCCTGTCTTGGATCTATCACATTGATGCGCAATAGTCTAATTTTCCAGAAAGGCAAAAATAATTTTAAAAAAAATTGTGATGATGAATCAAATTATCGACGCTGAGGTAGCCGAATTCCTCAAAATATTTTTTTTAATAATTATTATAAAAGGATGTATTGTAGCTCTTGATAACAGTCAATACAAAAATATTTCACTGGGATCTCATAAAAGGACTAAAAACAGAAAGGTGGGGGTTTCCCTAGCTCATTTTAAGTTCCTAGTCGGCCAAATGCACCATTTTCGCGATACAGAATGATACAAAAAAATATCCGTTTTTTTTACAATTTTACCCATTTTATCATCATTAACTACTTTTGAGTGCCAATTCATTTTTCTTTTCTTGATATGATAGTGGACGGAGATTTCAGAGTCACCTGAGGTTTTTTGCTCATATAATTTCTACGAAACTGAAAAATTGGCATTTTGAAAGTTCATCTTAAGTCTCTGAATGCAATCTTGGTCAAAGCTCTAATGTGAACCGTTTTCGAGAAAAACAGCATCATTTTATGACAAAAAAAATTTGATTTTTGTTGTATTTTATGTTGAAATAATGTCATCATATTGCTGATCCCGTTTATGTTTCACCCTGGTCCCCGACGTCATATTACCAAAAAATCACGTGATTATTAGTTGTCATTTTTCAGAAGTGATGTTTATGACGTCGGTCTAACGTCGTTTTTTCGTCATTTTCAGACAAACTGAATATTTGGATAAGTTTTCTGCCTTACTATAAATTATTTTTATATAAAGAGGTCAATTTTAATCTTCTTCTCCTTTTTTATATAAAGAATTTTAATCTTCTTCCCCCGCTTGTTTGTACAAGTGTTCCTGTCAATTTCTCATCGGACTTAGTCTTGTAAGTGCAAGCGCCAAGCCACCTAAACCGGTATTTCTTTGTTATATTGTACTTGTTTCTTCTTACATCTTCCACGATAACTATATAAACAGTCTATTGATGTTATAATCATTAATCTAAACTCAGATAAACTACAAACTACGTACCTAATAGTGGCGTGTGTGAGTCGGACGAACATGTAAATATTTTGAGCCGGAATTAACAAGATTACTTCCCCCCCCGTTTTCGAGGATGCTGAACACGATGCCGTTGTCAGAATTTCTCTTTGGGGTTGCGCAACCCCTCAAAACGGCCAAAAACCACCCCCTAGAGAGATAAACCGCGCTTCAATCCATTTCCCTGCCAAAAAAACCTTCCCCCCGTTTTCGAGGATGCTGAGCACAATGGAGGTGCTGGACATCGCGTGCGACCCCGACCAACCCCTCCACCGGCCAATACTCACCCCCGAAATGGGTGATTTTTTTTTATGTATATGTAGGCCAAACGATGGACTTTTTCGAAAACTTTTTGAAAATTCAAGTACAGAATTACAATGGCCATAATTTAAAATTATTTTGGAGTATAAAGAGTGTCCCACATGACAGTGACATATCAAAGTTATGTTTTTTAAAATGGAATGCTCCTATGTTATTTTAATTATGTTGGGAATGACCAAAAAATCACGTTACTCTGCTGCCTGGATGAGTTATTTTGACTACGAGTATTTTTCTATAAAGGTGCCCAGAAATAGCATATGTATGTACCTGAAAAAGGAGATGATTCTATTGAATCATCTCCTTATATTTATTATATTTATATTTATATATATATATATTCTTATATATATATATTTATATTTAAAACAATAAGACTTTTTTCCCTGTAGACTTAATATGGCCGTTTTTGAGATATGTACAACCTACATTTATGGTGTCAAAAAATATAATTTTTTCAATTTTTTAAGATTATATCTCGGGAAACGTTGCAGATACAGAACTCAGCTTTTGTATATTTCATATTGATTGATATTAGCTACCTTTTTAATCCCAATTCATTTTTATTTTCATGTGCCATTGGTGGTTAACGTTTAGAGCTATTAGAGCTGTTAGCCAAAAGTACTTTTTTGGTATAGAAAACATTGGCGGTTCTACAGCACTTCTTAAAATTAAAATTGCATTTATTTCAGTGACGTGGAAGTTGGCGTAGAAAACGTAAAGTACACAAACTCTCTACACCACTTAATTTTTTTAAAACCTTTATTTCAACATTTTTATTTTTCGTTTATATATTTATAAGTTATAACACATTTATTTTTATGAAAACAAGGGGATTTTAATGAGCACAAAGTACCTATACGGTTCTCGATAATATTGGCAAAAAACTGATGGAAAAAATTAATTTGACCCTCTGTATCTCAAAAACGGTACGTCTGGACATACAGTGTTTCCCAAAAGTAACGGATAAATTCAATAAAATCGTATGAAGACGTTTTTTTTTTTGCTCGGACACGTCAATCGTTATTTTTGATTTGCCATCCAAGTATGTCTTTTTCAACCCCCCACCCTTTCCCTCCCAAGAGGTCTACCCCAATTTTAAAAATTCAAATGGCAAGGTACCCCTTACGATACCTTGATTGATAGGTTTTTTCATCCTGAATAAAATAAGAACAAAAAATTCAATTATAATTCGATTATAATTAATAATTATTCACCAAAATGTGATCGAATAAGGAAATAAATAAGCGTATTAAAATTTAAACAGGTCTTCGAGAAATTACACAAGGAAAGAAAATCATTTAAATTAAATGTTCAAAAAGTTGTTCGTTAACAGCAAGTTAATGCCCTAATCTTGCGCTAAAGGCTTGAAATTATTTATTTACTTTATTTATTTATTTATTTATTTATTTTCTTTATTTCCTTTTTCGATCACATTTTGGTGAATATTTTCGTTAATTATGAACCGATTTGAAAAATTTTTGTCTTGTTTTATTCCTGATGAAAAAACCTAACAATCAAGGTATATCGTAAGGGGTACCTTGCCATTTGAATTTTTACAGTTGGGGTATATAGCTACCCCTTGGGAGGGAAAGGGTGGGGGGTCGAAAAAGGCATGCTTGGATGGCAAATCAAAAATAACGATTAATGTGTCCGAGCAAAAAAAAAAACGTCTTCATACGATTTTATTGAATTTATCCGTTAATTTTGGGAAGCACTGTATAAGTTTATAGGAAAAAGTCATATTTTTTTAAGTAGAATTTTTACCTCTTCTTTTCTAGGTACCTGCTACTTCCGGGCACTCTGTATAGAAAATATGGCCGATTATAAAGTTCTTTCGAAATGCCCTTGTCGTAGAAATTGTGACCAAAAAACCTCTTGTAACTCTTAAATCTCCGTCACTGCTTAATAAATGATAAGATGTGTGCAAAAGTTCAGTTTTATATCTCAAATTGAGATATCGTCAAAAAACTGAAAATAAAATTTTACTGTGCTGTATCTCGAAAACAGTATGTTTGCGGCCCATGTTAATTATTAGGAGCTTTTTTCTTATAAATAGTCGGGGAATTGCACCTTTCATTCTCGACACTTTTTAAAAGCATCTCTAATGAAGTACCTACCTATTTAAAGGTTTTTATTAATGCCTACCCTACCTACTAATAAAAAAAAATTACTTCTTATTCATTAATTTATCTATGTGAACCCATTCACTATTTATTTACCGCATAAATCCATCGCATTAGATAGGCCTGACCAAATCCAAAACTTTGTTGTTTTAATAGAGGTATTTGCCTATCCTATTAATAGTAACGATGAGGTGTTAGATATTCGAGAAGAAAGAATTTAAAAAAATAAGTAACAGGAAAATTCGTAAAAAATCGGAGGTGATATTTTGAAAACAGGCATGAACTGCTTGCGGCTGAACTTTATAAATCTTCTCTTCTCACGATGTGCCTTTATTTTACGGCAGTGGATCTCTCAATCAATAGTTTCCAGAATCTGGCGCCAACTGGAAGAAGAAATACAGAAAAACAGAACTGTCTCGATAAGGTGTGTAATGCGTGGGTTAGAACTAACAAATCGAATATTTCAAGATAGGCTCTAGGAATAAGTATGTGAGACTGTAAAAATGGAGCGAGGAAAAATTACCAATTTTAAAGTATGCGCGGTAGCGCACCATAGTAACACAATGACATATTATGTGAATAGAAAAGAATTGACTCAAGAAGTGAACAGTATGCTCCAATGTAACTATATGTGGTAGGTACCATGCATATACCAGGACCGTCATTAAAGTTACAATGTAAACAGGTAAGTTATAAAAAAAATAAAAAAATTTATTGCCGAATTCCGCATCAATGTACCTATAGTTCGAGTAATAATTTCCTTGGTTACAGTTCAATGATTGGTACAATTATTACAGTACAGCAGAAAGCGCAGACTAAAATAAATACAAATGAAAATGGGCACAAGACCTAGAAAAACTAAGCACTTCGGAGATGCGATGCTAGATTTAAAGAACGGGACTGCTTCACTCGATTCTACATCTTACAGTACACAATAATACATATCGTAATCGTAAGACATTTTTAGCATGGTTTAAATGAAAAGTTGTTTACGGAAGCTCAGAGACTTATAACATGAAACACATCTGGCAGCAAATAAGTACCTACTAGATGAGAACACTTTGCTAATCGACCATCTGATGTTCAAAAACTTGAAGCGGCCACAGAAAATCCGCGTGACGAAATGAGAATTTTTTTTGTCAAGACGTCATGTAGTTTAATTAATATCATAATTATTTTCTCTTATCGCCCCCGAATGGGGAAGACAACATAATAAAATGTGATAATTTGCAAAAAAAAATCTGAATTTAAGGGAAAAAGTACACCGTGAGAAGGCTGAAGGAAAACCGTGGAAATATGATGAAGATAAAAATATAGGAAAGCAATATTTTTCCTGGATTAAAAATCATATAAAACGTGCAGGCAAATTGCAAATACCTATACATGAATGGAACAAACCACAAAATTAGGTAATAAAAAAACAGCAAAACAAAAAAATTCAACGTAAATATTGACCAAAATCTATTTTCATGTTCACTGAGTAGAGAAAACAATAAAAGAGAAGGCTTAAGAATTGTAAATAGAAATCCAACAGACAATAAAGCAAATATCACCATTTTGGGAAAATTCCTCACCTCCACACACTGAATGTGGTTACGGAAAAAGACAGTCCTGGAAGAAGCCACACTAACAATAATAATCAGACAAATGCTTAGGTACTCTTATAGATATAATAAATCTAAAAAAGAGACATATTGTTAAACCTGCTGGGATTTTGTATACTTATCCAGTTAAAAGTACTGATGAGAGTAATCTGCTCATTCATCATTGTCACAGAAAACCAATTAGGCCTTGAGCAACCACTTTTAAATACAGCTGCAAGGAGTGACGACCTTCATCTTTCTGACTATATCAGAAGTGGGATGTGACGGCGTTACATGAGTCAGACAAGAGCCTTCGAAGATTTTCGAATGTACAAAATATTTCATTCAGTGTTGTTACAATAACAGGAAAACTATTTAAGCTTGGGACTACTTTTTGGTATACACATCTTCTGAGTGCATCTATTAAGACCAGAAAGCTCTGTTGCCAGTTTCGCTAGCAATAAAGACGGCAAGTGGTCAATATGCCAGGTGTGATTCGGAGGTGCATGTTTGGGTAATGCGTGGAGATATCCATGTTTTCACCACCTGGTGTCTTATGGTAGAGACAAGGCCTAAATGAATGTATACTGGGTGATCTATTTTAATCTATTTTCGGAATTATTGGGGAGGAGCAACATTCTCCGAACAAAAGTTGTTTGGTTTTGAGGGGGACATCGTTTGCATACAAGAACCCCCCCCCGCCCCTATGCATGGGTTGGGGGTGACTAAGACACTTTAAATAGGAACCCCCATTTTTTATTGCGGGTTATGATTTAGCGTTGAGAAAAACAAACTGTTGTATGGAATATGGAAGATAAAAACGGCTTTCTCGAGACTTTGATTGATGTTACTGATTGACTCGACAATTGCTTGGAGGAAAAATTGCAGGGGCAGAATTTGTTTGAATTTAAGGGGATATCATTTGCAGACCAGAACCACCTCCAACCTCTGAATCGTAATACCCGAAAATAAATCAGCGTTCCCATTAAAAATGTCAAAATCATCCTCACCCCCTGCCTAGGGGTTGGGGGTGGTTCTGGTCTGCAAATGATATCCCCCTTCATAACCAAACAGCTTCTGCCCTCTGCATTTTTTCCTCCAAGCAATTTTCGAGTCATGAAAAATTATTCAAAGTCTCATGAAAGCCGTTTTTGTCTTCCATATGTTTAGGGGTCGAGGGCGAATTTGGAAAAAACAAATGAAAAGCGTTTTTCTCCACGCTGGATCGTAACCCGCAATAAGAATGGGGGTTCATATTTAAATCGTCAAAGTCACCTCCACCCCTATGCAGGGGGTGAAGGTGAGGGATGGTTCTTGTATGCAAACGATGCCGCCTCTCTAATAATTCCTAAATTAGATTAAAATGGATCACCCAGTATAATCGTGAATAAAAAAGCGTTTTTCTCCACGCTGGATCGTAACCCGCAATAAGAATGGGGGTTCATATTTAAATCGTCAAAGTCACCTCCACCCCTATGCAGGGGGTGAAGGTGAGGGATGGTTCTTGTATGCAAACGATGCCGCCTCTCTAATAATTCCTAAATTAGATTAAAATGGATCACCCAGTATAATCGTGAATAAAACCACGCATTCGGAGAAACCAATATTTAGCTTGGAGACGATGAAGTAATCCAGGGCGAAATGACCAACATCATCATGGTTGGTCTTGAAGATTTTAGAAATCTCCAACTTTCGGCCACAAGAGCAGGGGTGAGGGAGAGACCTTATTTCCTCTGAGATCTTTAAAGACTGCTTTATTGCTTGTAGAGTGACCAGGTAGAAGGATATCTTCCATTTCTTTGACAGTGTGTTATCTTGATCTTCTGCCGGTAATAGGGAGTCTCGTGAAAAAGGTCAACAGACAAGGTTGACAATCAGTTCACCACAGGTACATCAGGAAATTTTCTCCTGTGATGCTTCTTAATATTTCTTAGCCTAAAGATTTTGGCAAACAATAGCAGGGTCTACCGATGTGGTAGACAGAACAGAACACTTGGGTTCAAAAATGATTCGTTCTATCTCTTAAAACTTCAACTTTCTCAAATCAAAATGTTATTAATGATTTCAGGAAGAACATTATAAGGAGATTTCAGGAAGAAGAAAAAAATGTGATCTTCTTGAGCAATACCGTCACGGACCAGCCTCGAGTTTCTTCTCATTTTTCACTTGAAGATCAATTTTTATTCAATTTCAAGGCAAGACAAGAGATGAATAACATAATTTCAGAAGAATATACCATTCGTTGATGTCGCGCTATACGTTAAGGTTGGGAATTGTAGACACGTGTTTCTTCCTCCTTGGGACTCTTCAGTACAATGTATATCTTACTAACAACACACAGCAAGTTAAAAAGGGCTGGGCGCCACAGAAGTATGCGCCATAAGAGAGAGAGAAAAAATTAACTTCGTTTTGAAAAAACCGACATAAACAAGAAAACTAACCGAAACAGGTTGTACTTTTTGTTAGTGCGCCACAAAGCTATGTTTTTGCATGGTGGTGGAGCAGAGTTGTTTTTTTTTTTGTTGTTTTTTAGTAACAACTTGGCGCTGTTCTCTCTTTCCTGAAATTCCGTCCCTCTTTTAAGATCAGTGACCTAGTTCTGTTGCAAAATCAGGAAGTTGCAAAAAAAAAATGTTCCTAACAAACAACCGCAAGGTCCTGAGTCTAGATTGGTTGTTCATAGCTGTGTCTAACCAAACGTAATCTATCTTTTAGAAAAATTGAGATAGGAAATAAGAAGGAGAAGAGAAACTTCAAAATCCAAAAGTCCAAATATCACAAAGCCCACGCATCAATATTTCTTGGAAATCACATTTCCTAATGTAACAGAATTGTTACATAAAAAGTGTTAATTTAAGCCACTTTTTTATTTTTGCTTATAAAAATCGCAGCTAATTTCAGTGACATTTTACCAGCTACCTAAAAACTTGATTTATTTGTGAAATAAAAAATGTAATCTTGAAAAACAATAAAAAAAGACACGTATACCTACCATTTTGGATTAGTAGGTACCATTTTAAGGCTCGAGAGTTTAATTTGTTGCTGTTCTAAAATAAGATCAATCCAAGTCAATCATGATAATTGATATGTCAACAAAAAAGTTGATCTGTGTATCAAGTAACTGATATCTGACGCTGTGTGACTTGCCGCACTAATAATAAAGGTGATATTTGATATTAAATTAGAGATAAAATTGTAGTTTCTCCTTGCTCCATTTTGATTAAATTTAATTACCGATTTACAAACTAATTACAAGAGACAAATTATGTTATTATGAAAAATTAATTCGATATCTATTCTCTTGTCCTTAATCGTCTAAGACTACATCAATAAACATGTTTTCTAGATCACAGAATCTACTCAATCATATTCTCACTCAATCAATTATTCTAGAAAAATTATGGTCCTCAAAATCCGATAATAAACGAGGGTCATACCGGGTGTTCATTAATAAACACGTCCCAAGTTGGCCATGGAGATAAAACGTATGTATAACTTGATTTTCCATTAATATGGGATAGTAGACTTATTAGTAGACTAGTCTATTCGACTTTCCATGATTGTGATCCGCTGTCACGTTTACTAACTGTAACTGTTATTCGTTTTCAGTTGTTTCAAAATAATTTTGTTTTTCAAAAGTTTCCACATTTTGAGACGAAAAAGGTTCAAACAATGCTACCTCCATGGCAAAAATTCATGAGTTCCCCCTGCAATCCAATGAAAACGACAACGTTGGTAATGAACTGTATTATTTAGCAAGGGCCAAAAAAATGGGCAACATTAGGAATTAAAAAAGGAGTTCAGGAGATTCATCCAAAATAATTTTTCTGGCCAAGGTTATCATGAATTAATGATACGACCCTCTTATCATGCTTCATAAGAATTTCCCGAACTAGTTAGTTCTCACAGTGACCAATAATGTTTAATTAGTTTAATTAGCCTCAAAGCTCACCTGGAGTCTGGACACCGCCAACGAATTTGTGCCCGCTGAAGTAGACGGCGTCTTTCCAGGCTTGACTTTCCTCGACTCCGGGAAGCTGGGGGTTGACGTCGACGGAGACGCAAGGCGCCGCCAAGTTATAGTCCCAGAAAGCCAGGGCTCCGTACTGGTGAAGCAGCATCGTGCAGGCGACGTCGTCGGTCACGACGCCCGTCACCGGGGACGCCGCAGAGAAACAGCCGATCATCTGTCGGCCGACGTTTTGGTGGTGCCGGAGATGGGACTCCAGAGAGGTGAGGTCCAGTACGCCTTCTTTGGTCTCCTCGATGCGGACCATCTGGTGAATTCACAAAATTTACTATGGAGTATGATGGAATGCCTAAATAAATATTTTTTATATAATTAATAAATATTTATAAGGATTTTTGCCCAGGGCAAAATGGTTGTTAATTTCAAAAATAGAAAATTCAACCTTATAGAACAGTTTATGAAGTCCTTTTTTGTGTTAAGTTATAGTGACCAAAAAGAACTGTGTTGTAGAACTCAAGTTGAAAAGTCTCTTCACATAAAGGACCTATGAATTTGAAATAGGTATCACAAAATATTTTGATAAAAAGGGTTTCAATATAAGAAATATATGAATTAAAATTATTCTTAGGTAGGTACCTAATTAAATGTTAGAATAAGTTGAAGGTTTATAAAATAAATTTCCTTATTTTTTAATGAATTAGGGCAGCTGTGTAGAAATCCAAGTAATGATTGAAGTCTTTTTTCACGATCCGACAAGCGAACATACAGCAAACATATAAAGAAAAAAATATTACTTTTTAAGTAGTTGGGAATGAATAAAATTGCATTTAATTGAAGTATTAATAAAACAAGAGTATCTAGTCAAGAGAGCTATTTTGTTAAGTGATACTAAAGTACCTACTAAAGCAGAGTATCAATGCCATAAGAGGTACTCCAACTACTGAATTATTTTTTACAATAAAATCACATAATACCAACAGAAAAATGGAATACAAAAATTTCTTTAAAATATTTAAAGTCTAAAGTATATGGGGACTATCCATTAAAAGAATAAAGGAATAAAACCAAAATTCCCGGCTAACTTCACAAAATTTCCAAATTGAGTAAATAGTGACGCTTAAATGCTCATTCGTTTGACCACCCAATAATTTCGTCTTCAATAATAATAATAAGAAAAAAAGATATGATTTTTTTTAATTTCCGTTCCCGCTAACTTCACAGTTCTCTCTGGAAGCTAAACGGTTCGTTTTCGGAAGTCGAAACCCTCCAGTGAAGCTGGCCCCCGAATTATATGAAACCACTATATTTTTCAGAGTTCTGAGTAGAATAGTTCTAGGTTTCTAGAGTTCTGGATATAAATTTTAAATACTTCCGCGGAACAAAGCACTTTAAAAGCAAAAATCCGTTTTGGGGGCTCACTAAACGCGGCCCTCACTTTTCTCGGGAAATTAGTTCTGATGTGATTAATAGCAACAAATATCGGAGCTCTAAAAATCCTGTATATTGTCGCAAATAATGGTTCTGCGAATTTTTTTTGCAAAATTTAAAAAAAAATCGCCAAAAATGAGTTCTGATTAGAGTTCTGAATAACCCCCGAAGAGTTCTAATGAAAAAAAAAAATAGGGCGAGCATGTTTCAACTCCCGAAAACAAACCGTTTAGTTTCCAGAGAGAACTGTAGAGTTGTGAAGTTAGCAGCAACGGAAATTTTAAAAAATCACATCTTTTTCATCTTTTGGACGTGGTCAAACGAAATTATTGGGTGGTCAAACCTGCTCAAACGATGGTCCTCGCGATGGTCAAACCGGGTGAGCAAGTTATGATTTCCGCAAAATAACTGTTTAGATTCCAGAGGGAATTGTGAAGTTAGCCGGATTAGAAATAAAATAAAATCATATGTTTTTTTTTTTTGACGTGGTAAAGGGAAATTATTGTGTGGTCAAACGAAATTTTTGTGTGGTCAAACCTGGTCAAACGATGGTCTCACCGGGTAACCAAGTTACGACTTCCGCAAAAGAACCGTTTAGCTTCCAGAGAGAATTGTAGAATTGTGAAGTTAGCCGGAGCGTAAATTTGAAAAAAATCATATTGTTTTTTTCTGGACGTGGTTAAACGAAATTACTGGGTGGTCAAACGTGGTCAACCGATGGTCAAAATGAGCATGTAACCGTTTAACCGTCAGTATTTACTCAATTTGGAAATTTTGTAGTTAGCCGCCGGGATTTTTTTTTTAGCAATTACACAAAAATAAAAAGTGGTCAAACCAAATGATTGGGTTGTCGAACTTGGTCAAACGATGGTCAATCGAATGCGCTACAGCAATCTGTTTTTCCCGAATTTTTCCGGCTACCTTCACGAGGCCTAAAAGAATCATGTACTCGTCTTGAAGACGGGCAAAAGCAAACAAATGTACAGTTAAAATATTGAAAAAAACTAACAAGGAAATAAATTATAAACAAGTGGGAGAATGGATGAGATCAGCATATTGAACTTTAATTGAAAATTAGAGTAACATCTAGGCGTGGATGAAGATACTGATTTCTATCGTCACGAGACTAAAATCAGAAAGAAAGGGGGAGGGGGTAAACTAAACGGATCCAGTACACTACAAATACCATTGGCGAAACCATGAAAAATATAATTATTGTCTAAGTAGGGAGAAGATTTAGACAGGAGATTCTGAAAGTCAACAAAGTCAATCTTCGGCCGACAACAATGGATCTGGGGCAGTCAGCGACGCGAGTCTAGGCTAGGCCGTCGCCTAGGCCGAAGCGAAGTCCCGTGTCAGGAGCTCTGACACCGTAATTATTACGGTGTGGAGTTGAAAGTATAAAGTACCTTAATTAATAATTACGTGTTGACTCAGGGAGTCTGAAAGCATGCGAAATCAGGCTTCTTAAGAATTCGAGGAAAAAATGGATCGAGTTAGATCAGAAGGCATTATTCAGACCTGGCAAGTCTGGGATCTGGTTGACACGCCAGCACAAAGGAAAAAAAGGTTAAAAGGGATCAAGAAAACAACAAGTTCGCAGGTCCAACGGGTTTAGTCTTACAACATAAAGTTTAAAACTGGTTGGCGTACCAGGTTAAAAGGGACTAAGGGAACGAGCTCGTTCCGGAATCAAAGGGAATCTGCAATAATCGCGAGTCAGGATTAGGCTTATTAAAGAACCTCGACTCGGAAACTAAATAAACTCGGGGAGCGTAGGGCTCAACTCGCCAACTCAGGTGTTATCGACCTTAGAAAGTAGTCGGGATGAGTTAAAAGGTGAAATTCAGATTTATAAAATTTGAGAAATAAATCGTGAAACATGATTAAAGGGCTCAGAGGCCTCGATTGCAGGTTTAGGCGGTAGCTACTCTATTAACCAATAGGTAGGTTTAAGAAAATAGAAATATTCTCTTTTGTAATGAAATGACTCATATCATCAAAAATTCGGGGTGCTGCAGCAAATTTAATTAATTTGAAAAACAGGAAATTATTGGTTCCAAAATCTCCTCGAAACTATTTCCAGCTAAATAATCAAGTCTTTCGGGACCATGAAAATATACAAATATATCAGCGGCTTGCATGATTATTGTTAATTCGGCCAGAATAAAAAGGTTGCGATTTTAATAGAATTTCACCTTCGGGGAATTCAATTTATTTATTGCACGTATCCTCGTTTAAAATTTTTGTCTTGTTAGCTCTGAACGTTAATAATTTACGTCATTATTTTTGGCAGTCGTTCAAGACACATGCAAAGTGTGTTATTATCATTTAAAATATTTGATTGGAACCAGAATTAACCAGATGCACACTTGTGATTTTCCACTTTAACATCAATTTTAATCAAACAACCTGTGAACTATATTATCATAAAAAATAGACGTACATTTTAGAGAACGATAACAGATTTCTCTGTAACTTTCCATCCAACTCACTCTCTTTCTCTCTCTCTCTCTCTCTCAAACGTTTCACACTATTATACTATTTATAATTGATAACACTAGGAGGAGGATCCTATTGTTTTTGCCTATTACCGAATATTTTTTATTAAATCATTTTACTCGTCACATAATACAAAATATTATTATAATATTATGATAATTAACAGCTTGTGTGTATTGTTAATCATCGCGTAGAATGACCTTATTTTCATTCTATGACATAATGTAGACACACACAAAATGTGATGTTAATGATCTGAGTGCTCCAAGTGTTATGTAATAACGTTGGGAAACCAAAAGTAAATAAATAAATAAATAAAAATGACAAACTAACCTTAGCTCCTGTTCCTTGCCAGATATGTAAGTTATCATGGTGCTCACTGGGACCGATAAAAACTATTGGAGGGTCTCTCAAATCCAGGGCGCTGATTAGTTTATGAAAAGCATCGGTGCAGCCACATCCGACAAAGAGGACAGCATCGTTTTCGGAAGCGTTGACTGCATTCTTTATAATATCTCTGGCTTCTTGCCTGAAACAAAGAATAAAGTATGAATTAAATATGAGAGAGAGAAAATTAGGAATCCTAGAATGGTTGATTTAAGAGTAAGACATCCTATTGTAAATCCATAATATTAAATATTGACAATTAGCGATTTTCAGGTTTTTAAAGCCTTTTATAGGGTTCTTTAACTACTTAGAATACAAAGCTCTTTATTCGCCGCTCTTGAAGTATGTATGTATTGCATATGTGATGAAAAAACATATTCTTTTTTCAATTAATTAAAAAAAATCCACTTTAAATTAATATTAAAACATTAAAATACGAACTAGTTATATTTCCGTCATTTTGCAGCTCCTTATTAATAATTATTATAAGGAGTGTTGTAGGCCTTGGCAGCAAAGAGGGTCTTAAACCTCTTTTAACAACTGACAGCCCTTGATTTTGTTAGGTTATTAGGTCTATAATTCTATTATAATTACAGCCGTCAAAACATTCAAGAAAGGTTAATAAAATAGGTAGGTACTCACTTTCCCAGACTGAGTCACGTCATAATGACGTCATTTGTTAGTCATATTACCAAAAAATCACGTGATTATTGTCATTTCTCAGACGTGATTAAGACGTGATGTTTATGACGTCGGTCCAACGTTGTTTTTTCGTCATTTCCTGACAAAATTAATTTTGATCTGGCTCTATAAAAGTTCTTCCTTATTATACATTATTTTTGTGTAAAGAAATAAATTTTAATGCTTTTTTCTCCCTGCTCTTGAGTGACCCTATCAATTTCTCATCGGACTTAGTCTTGTAAGTATTGCACCGGTGCTAAACTACAAACTACATACCTAAGCTGCAATATACACAAGATTGTTCATAATAATTATGTATTATGTTTATAGATAGGCAGTTGAGAATAATTGTTTATTTGTCTTTATAGAAAATAATAGCGGTACAGCGGACAGAAAATGGATACGTCAAACTACGTACGTCCCTACGACGTCTAAAAATCACGTCGACGGGCTGTGACATAATGACGTCATCCTACCGTCATTTGTCCGTTATTTTTACAAAATACAAAGTCGTAATAACGTTGGAAATGGCCAAAAAATTACGTAGAAGAGATATGACTGCTGCTTAGGTTATCGAGATTTTTATAATTTAAATAAATGAAATCAATGATTAATTAATTTCAGAGGTGAGGAAAGTGCCCTCTTTCTCCTGGACACATTTTAATACACGATTTATCCTCACTAAATGCACTCTGTGCCAGTTCAGGTGTACTGTTTATCTGTTGTAATTCTGCCAAATCTTTAACTTTAACATCTTAATTGGTGTCACAATTATTATTGAATTTTCGATGTAAGGCCATAAAAAGAAATTACATAATGTGACAACGTGGCCATATAATGACTGTATTACGACTGATAAGTCGATCGTCAAAATTATCCCTCAGTAAATCGAGCGTCTAGCTCTAGAAGATATTTGGTCGTGCACTGTCCTGCTTAAGATATCTTTCGTGTATCTACCTCACAGTATTTTTGTTCCCTTAAAAAAATGGCCCAAGTGGCTTTTCAACAACCACTTTCAGTAAACCATTATCTGCACATATCCCGATCTCTGCAACCACGCTTCATCAATGAAGAAAGTCTTGATGAAAACTTATTCATTATCTTGTAAGTTTCGAGCAAACTATCCACAAAATATTTACCTCGAAGAAATGTCTTGAGGTAGCTCTCGCTATGTCTCTCGCACCACCGTCACTCAATAAGGATACAAATGAGCGAAGTAGCCTGTGACAGGTTCCTACAGAAACATCAATTTGCCGAGCTAGATGAAGAATTGATGTGTGAGGATCGTTTACACAACATTGCGGAGCAATTTCCACCTTTCCCTCAGTACGTGTCTTTGATCTGCCACTTAATGTTTTGACAGCATTTCCTGTCTCTCGAAAATTCGTAATATATCGCTTAACAACTTCTCTGAAATTCTGGAGAGCAACACCAGGACATTCCTCTTGTTAAACTCAGTTATCTATAGAGTAACACCCAAGTTCCATCAATTTTTTTCCCATTGCGGAAATAACTTTGAACTATAAAAGTTTTTTTGCTCTAAACTAAAATTATTTTTTTCATTTCCAGGTAAGTACACAACCAACTTTTGATTTGGTTGTATTGGCATTCTTCACACCAATTTACAGTAATTTTTGAGTGATTAACGATTTTTGAAATATTGAAAGAAAATTGTGAAGGCGGCCATGACTCATTGCCTTTCGCGTCGTTTCTATTATCAGGGTAACATCTCAGCGGCATTGTACTTTAATATCTGTGATTTTTAGAAGGCAAATAATTAATTTCCATTTTCGATTTCAACACACTAAAAATATAAAAGAAAATGTTATTGCATACTCTTAGTACCGAGAGCGCCGAGAATAAGGTGCACCTGGTATTTCCGACAGCAACTACAAGGACTCCGAGAGTCCACTTTATTAAGTGGAAATTTCTGGTCTCCCGTGACCTCTGACAGAAAGCCTGATTCGCCGGCATATCAGTGTGCTTTGAATTCAGTAAAGGTCTCTACCGAAGTCCGAATTGCGAGGGGAAGCTACAACCCCATTAATTAATCATAAAAGCTTGCCTGTCTGATCATTTCTCCTCATAAAACCACTGCTTCAATCATTTTACTAAAGAGTAAAAATACCAAGAGTCAGGTGTTGCCAATCATGGTCAATACCAACAGTATAGGTCTTTTTATCTACGGCTTGGTTTTTCTGCAAGACCGACACCAAGACAGCAAAACTAACGCCGATTCTACTCACCATCATCACTAGTTTTAATAAAATAGTCCACATATTTGCAAAAAAAATCTTCAGCGCAACAGAATTCCAAAAATAAGAGCTGGATTTGGATTTTGTGATTGCAAAGTGATTACTTCTCTATGATGATTGTCAATTGCTTAGCTCAAAAATATTGATAATGACAACTAGGTAATGACAATCATATAATGATGAATTATTAAAGTGACTTGTCAAAGTGAAGTAAGAAAATCACGAGTGTTTATTGTAGTTAACTAAGTTCTCCTAAAACAGGAATCATAATGAAGAAGATGCAAGTCGTTTTTACACGTTTTGGTATTATTAAATCCAAAATATTCGGCCAGAACGCTTCAAGTATCGGAAATAAACCCATCGAGATATCTCAAACGGTCAGACTCAAATCAGATACCAAATCCACCACCGCCGCCACCACTACAACAGCTTCATCACCAAAATATGAAGAATTGGATAGCAACTTCGAAAACACAGTGCAAGCGTTCAAGATCAAGAAAAATTCCGAACTAATAAGAGCACTTTTCGTTTATGAAATGTGCTCTTATGAATACCTGGTAGCCAACAATCCGCAAATTATGAAAAAGATGCGAGGGATTTGTGGCGACACGATATTTGTATGGTTTATGAAACTTACGTTTTATGGACACTTCGTTGCGGGAGAGGATGAATACAAAATTAAACCCCTGTTGGACAGAATGAACAGTTTTGGGGTCAAGCCTATCTTAGATTACAGCGTCGAAGACGATCTATCTTCTGAAGAAGCCAAAGAGCTGGACGAGAAGTCCTTAAAGAATCCTGGTGGGAAAGAGAAACAATTCCAATTCAACGAAAAATTCGCAGATAGGCGTTACAAAGTTGAATCGGCCAGAACATTTTTCTACAAAAACGAAGCAGCATGTGAACGAAACATGGAAAACTTCTTACGATGTTTGGAAGCGTTAACATTACAATCGAGCGGAGTTGGAATAACAGCTCTAAAATTGACCGCTCTAGTAAAACCGCAATTACTTCTTCAACTCTCTGAAACTATCATACGCACTAGAAAATATGTCAACGCCCTACTGGGAGGTGAAGGGTCAGTCCTATCACACCATGTCACAAGAGAAGAATTTGAGAAAAAAATCGCAGCAACAAAATTTGATGATCAAAAACAACTGCAACAGTTTCTTGACGAAATTGAAACTGACAAAGACGGGATCATCCATTTGTTTCCCTGGACTGGAGTGGTCAACGAAAACCAAGAACTCAACACCACCTTTTTGGTGCCAGATCTGAAGACTGGTAAAATGGTCAAGTTAATATCGCAGTTGAGCAAGAAGGAAGAAGAAATGTTTCAAAACATGATTCGAAGACTTAACACAATAGTGAAATCAGCCCAAATTATGGGCTCTAGGATTATGGTAGACGCAGAGCACACCTATTTCCAGCCTGCCATTTCTAGAATTACCGTGGAATTTATGAGAAAGTACAACAAGGATAAAGCTATCGTTTATAACACATATCAGACGTACTTAAAACATACTTTTAGAGAAATAACAGCTGACTTGGAACAAGCTAAGAGACAAAAGTTTCATTTTGGAGCCAAAATAGTCAGGTAACAAAAAATCTATTCATATGCATGCACTCAGAGAATAGTAACTTAAATTTTATTACTTCTTCAGGGGTGCTTATCTAGAACATGAAAGAGAAAGAGCCAAAGCGATGGGGTATGAAGATCCCACAAACCCATCATATGAAGCTACCACTGAGATGTACCATAAAACTTTGGAGCAATGCATGAAGGAAGCGGTAATGTATAAAAAGTCTGGGGTACAAGGCCCAAATCCGATCAGCGTTATGGCAGCGACACATAACGAAGACACTGTTCGTTTCGCTTTGAATAAACTGAAAGAACACAACATCACCCCTGAGGATAAGATCATCTGTTTCGGGCAATTATTAGGTATGTGCGACTTCATAACATTCCCTTTGGGGCAAGCTGGATACTCCGCCTTCAAATACATCCCTTATGGTCCGGTGTTATTAGTCCTACCTTACCTATCGAGAAGGGCTATTGAAAATAGAGGGGTCTTGGCGAAAGTTGCGAAAGAGAAAAGGCTGCTTCGGAAAGAGTTATTCAGAAGACTTAGGAGCGGTCAGATTTGGTACACTCCAAAAGGTCATTACACCCCTGTTTAATTCAGACTTTCCATTTCGTTGAAAACTCCCTGTTTAAATATGTCAGAAGGTTATTCTTAGTTGTTATAAAACGTGTATTTGTAATCGAAATGTTCAATTTAATGTTTTTGTAAATAAACACATAAGTTTTTTGAAAATATTGGTTTTCGCTCTATTTATGCTTACCTACTTATGCAGACATTTTTTGGTATTGTTGAACGATGAACGATTTCTGAAGAATACAGGGTGTTTGGTAATTGAACAGAAGAAATCGAACGTCAAGTATAAAATTGTATTTGAAGCATAAAAGAGTGATAACTTTTTTCAAGATCAGGCCTCGTTTAGAAAATATTTCTTAAAAGGTAAAACTAAGGCTGTTATTAAAAAAATATATTTTTTAGTAACTGGACAGTCAAAATCGAACGCCATGTATAAAATAATTTTTTAAGCATAAAAGAGAGAATAACTTTTTTCAAGATGAGTCATCGTTTAGGAAATCTATCCAAAAATGTAAAACTAAGGCCACAATAAAAAGGTTTTTTTCGTTAACTGAACAATAATTTTGGAAATATTTTCTAAACGAGGCCTGATCTTGAAAAAAGTTATTCTCTCTTTTATGCTTAAAAAACTATTTTATACATGGCGCTCGATTTTGACTGTCCAGTTACCAAACACCCTGATGTATACAGACGGAAATGACTCCCCTGTCGGCCACCCTATTTTTACGCATTCTTAACGTGGGCTCAATATTTAGATCACAGTTAAAGACACCTTCTTGCGCCTCAATCGCATTAAATAATGTATGTTAATGCGTTGATATAATAGTGAACGAGTCCGCCATTTTTGGAAATTGGGCTGTTCAAATGTTTTAAGGTCACATCACATTAGTGTAGTTTGTTTACTGTGAAAATTTCGGTTTAATTATTTTGAAAATGCGCCCTAAAATTATTATAAAAAATTCACAGCAGTTTTAACTGTTTTTCTACCTACGCCACTACTAAACTATAATATTGAAAAACGCATTTTTTACACAAGAACTTGGGATGGGTTCTTCTTATTCTGTTAATTTGATTTAAAAATTATGTTTAGTTTTGCATACACATATGCAGATCCAAAAAAATCAGTTTTGATGAAAATTCAAATTTCCGTCATTTTGAAATGACTTGGCCGATATTTCTCAAATGAAATATCAGAAAACTCTCCCCAGATATTATTACAAAAATTTCAGTTGCGTTGATTGAAAACTCTATGACGTGATATCGAGTGACAAGCACGATTTTTTGCGAAAATTTAAAGGAACACCCTGTATAAACAATTTTTTTTAAAGCTTTTCTAACAAAAATCCACAGTCCTCCATCGGTTTCCATTTTTAAATTTTGTGCCAAAAGTGTGAAAGATAAACCTACAGGGGGGCGTTTGAAGAATCGAAACTTATGCTTTTAGAAAAAAAAATAATTAAAAAAATTATGTATCTCCGCCATTTTAATTATTTGCCTTTTGAAGGCGACTTTTATCAAGAGTAGCTCTTCTGTAGAAAATGAATCGATTATTAATGCACTCTCGATATTTAAAAAAACGAATTCCATTTGCGTAGAAGTTCAAAAGGTGTGAAACCAAATTTCATACGTTTTGTCCCATTAAAATCATAAAATCTAACTTCTCATAAAAATCCAATTACAATTTCAGAATCGACACTTTGACATCTTGTAGTGGCGATGAACCAAGCAACTTTGCACCAAGACAAGTGGACTTGGCCCGTTGCAGATGCAACCGATCGTCAGCACTGATTGTCAGCGCTGATGTCCACACTCCATTGTCTTGCTTTATTGCTCTATGCACTGATCACCCGGAGCACGTCTGAAAGGATTAACGCAAAACAATGAATTGTGGATATCAGTGCTGACGATCACTTGCATCTGAAACGGGCCTTAAATCGAGCTAGTTTCATCCGAGGAACATTTGGAGTGAGTTGTAAAGACATTTTAGAGACCCTGTAAACTGAACCTGGCTGAATTTCTTAATTATCTTTAGAAAGAAAAAAAATCTACGGGAATTAGGTATAAGTATTGGCCAAAATTATTAAAATTTTAAAATGGGCAGGTGTGTTAATTGAACAAAGGTGAGCAATTTTTACTCTTGAGGGTGTTCCTTTTCGCCAGAAATTAATTCGATAATAAAGTTCTATGAATTGTGGATTTTTTTTCGGGGAGAAAGTGGGTTGTAGAAAAAAATACCACGAAACAAAAAGTTTATTTTTGCTCAAGAACATGCCTGATTTTTTTCAGTATTGTTGGACAACATTTAAGCAGCCCTTAGTTGTCGGCTTTTCTCTCGAGGATGGCAGTTGGGGGGGGGGGTGTCGTAGCTACACATGCCTACAACATCTCCACCAAGTGACGACGCTGTCGGAGGTGCACGATGCCATTTTTGTCAATGGGCTCTTGTATTGAAATTGTACGAGTCTGCCAAATACCTCGAGTGGTACAAACGAACCAAAATCAGTTCGAAAGTATCAGCGGACTGTGTGACGATCCAGGATCAGATATTTTTCACAATACAAAGAAAATGGTGATGGTTTTGCAATTTCGGCACTCTTGCTTGAATTTGAATGGCAGCAGTCGATGTTAGTTGGTAGACAAAAGCAAATAGAGGTTTTTGCTTGAGAAAAACGGTAACGGAATCTTTTTCTTTTTTATTTACCATTTGGGACAAAAACGCATTCGGGGCCATCTAATGAACGAATTGTAGAAAATTAAAATACGAAAAAAATGAGAGCTGAAACAATCCGTTCACTATTAAGGGAGAAAACCCAAAAACCCGAGAAAAATTTTCATAATTATATTTTGCAGCGAAGCTGGATCCTTTGGAGGTTGTCCTATTCGTATATTTATGAAACGAATTTTGAAAGTGCTTAGTATCTTCATTTTCTATTTGCTGAAAAATGGGTAAAAGTTGCGCGCAAACATGAGCAAAAATGGCCGAGCGCGTGAGAGTGGGATAGAACAGCAGATAAGGAGTACAACAGTGCTTGTATTTGTATTATGCCTTCCCCTACACTGCAGTTTTACCCCCATTTTCGCGCTACGTCGATTTCGCTCATGTTTACGCGTAATTTTCACCCCTTTTTCAGCATTTAAATTAAACGAAATTAGCTTTTTATAGCTGAACACTTGTCCTTTCCTACTTCCCAAATCAGTTTGATAAATTCAATTCGGACGACCTCCAAAGCCTCCAGCTTCGTTGCAAAATATGGAGTGAATAGCTTCTGATTGCAATTACGGAAAAATTAATTATCCTATAGCGTCTTGTTCTGCACACAGGAATCATAATCGACTATCCTGCAAAGAGTCTGTACTACACATCATCAAAAAATAGCGACGTTACGAATTTTCGAAAAAATACTATTTTTCTGTTTTTTAAGCTCTTAATAATGAACCAATCGGGTTGTTTCAGCTCTAATTTTTTTCGTATTTTAATTCTCGACAATTCGTAAATTGGGATCATTTTACATTGCTTCAGCAGTTTTTCTTTTATAAGCAACAAAAAAAGCGATTTGTTGCAAAAAAAAAAGAAAATGGTAAACTTAATTCTTCTTGTGATGGCATTGGTAGTATTTCGTTACTATTTTTGTCAGAATTTGGTGGTTTTAGAGCTTTATTGCTTGATTTACAGCCGAATCACGGTCTACTGGGATCATCAGGATCTAATAGGATCGAACATATATCTAATACTCCTATATTGCTAGCGCCCGTAAGTGGAACTGTCATGGACACAGTGGGACAGCAAACGACTTTTTCTATCTGTTTCTTTTTTGAGTACTCGACCCGTTGTGCGCAAGCGTCACGAGTCTGGTGGTCGAATCAGTCGAATCTGATGGCTTGTAGACGTTGTTCAATTCTCGGACATGAGCGTAGGACTCGAAATACATTCAACGAGATAAAGATAGAAATACATATCTGCATCGTGGTATTTCTCTCTATATCCAGACCCCCACTAGCAATATTATAGTTGTATTAAATACTCGTGTATGGGATCGAACTAAAATCGTAAACGGTTTATTTTTTTTTCTCGTGTTTATCCCTTGAACGCTGCATGAGACCACAATGCCTTACTTGACGTTTACGTCATTTGAAATAATAATGAAGTGACATTTTCATCTATTTTCTTTAAAAATCTAATTAAGTGATTGGCATCAACACCACGACATATTTATCCATTATAGAAATGGATAAAGTAAGAATTATTACATATTTCCGTAACACAGAAATAATCAAAAGATATACAGTACAAGGATATAGAATGTTCGCAATAGCAGCAGAGCCAAATTATAAATTATTACAAGCAATGGTAGCCTCGACAGTTTCAAGAAAAAATTTCGCAACAAAAACTAGAGAAGCTTCCATCACAAATCTCACTACTACAGCGAATACTCAAGATAATAAAAAAAAAGAGAAAATAATCCCAAAAACGGTCTCGAGAGAAAATAAACTAAACCTGAATGTATCCTTACCAAAACTAGAAAATGAAGTAAAAACAGGCGTCTTGGATATGTCCTTTGAAGATCCTAAAGCCGCTTTCGTCAGTAAAACCAACTGGGAACTTATAAGAGGAATGATGGTTCATAAATTATGCTCAATGGAATCCTTCGTTAAGAATAATAAAAAAATTATGAGCTTCCTAAGAAACACATTCGGGGATACAATCTTCATTTGGATAATGAAAATGACGTTCTATGGGCATTTCGTTGCCGGAGAAGATGAGTACCAGATCAAGCCAGTTTTAGATCGACTAAAACAATTTGGAGTGAATCCAATTTTGGATTACATCGTCGAGACCGATTTAACATCAGAAAAGGCAAAAGAGTTGGAAGAAAAATCGATAATCGGTTCAGTCGATGACGGTAAAACTAACCATTTGAAAAAATTCCAATTTGATAAACGATTCGCTGATAGAAGATACAAAGTGCAAGGCGCCAGAACTTATTTTTATGAAAACGAAGCCATGTGTGAGAGGAACATGGAATATTTCATTCGATCCTTGGACGCTTTGAATTTACATTCCGACAATGGTGAGGGTATTACTTCTATCAAGTTGACCGCTCTAGGAAGACCACAACTTCTTGTGGCTTTATCTGAAGCCATCGTGCGAACGAGACAATACTTCGGCAACATCATGGGTGGCGGTGGTCACCTCATCACGCATCATAAAACTAGACAAGAATTCGAGAACAAATTCACTTCAGTTAAAATATCAGACCTAAAATCGAACAAGAAGTTTCTGGACGAAATCGAAACGCAGAATCAAGAGATCATCCATCTGTTCCCCTGGTCTGGCTTCATAAACGAAGACTGTGAACTGAGCACAACTTTCAAAGTTCCGGACCTGAAAACCGGTAACATGGTCAGCCTGATCAGTAAGCTTACTAACAAAGAAGAACAAATGTTCAGGAATATGATCAGAAGGGTGAATATAATAGTTAAAACCGCTGAAATAATGAATGCAAAAGTTATGTTCGACGCAGAGCATACATATTTCCAACCAGCGATCTCTCGACTGGCTTGCGAATTTATGAGAAAATACAATAAGAACAAAATTGTTGTTTATAACACGTATCAGAGTTACCTGAAAGATTCCTATAGTGAAGTCATGGCCGATCTGGAGCAAGCCGAAATGCAGAACTTTCATTTTGGATGCAAACTGTGCCGTGGTGCCTATTTAGACCACGAGAGAGAAAGAGCAAAAGCGATGGAATATGAAGATCCTACGAATCCGACTTATGAAACCACCGCGAGAATGTTTCATGACACTTTGGAAGCTTGCATGAAACGTGCAGCTAAATACAAAGAACTTGGTAAGGACCTTTATATTTGTTCATGTTTTGTTGTCAATTCAATCGCCCTTTATCCAACGATCACTGTGCGTGATGCTTGTTTGTGTTTATTATACATGTTTATCGCATGCGGATCATTTTGCCAATGTATTGGATTTACTTTTTCAGGTAAACCAAACAAAATGAAAATAATGGTAGCGACTCATAATGAAGAAACTGTACGTTTCGCAATAAGAAAGATGAAAGAAACCAACATCGAACCAAACGAAAAAATCATATACTTCGGACAATTAATCGGCATGTGTGATTATCTAACTTTTCCACTAGACCGTGCTGGATATTCCGTGTACAAATACGTCCCATATGGGCCTGTATTAAAAGTCCTGCCATACCTTTCAAGGCGAGCTGAGCACAACAAAAGCATATCAGAGAAATGCGAAAAGGAAAAACGGTTGCTTCGCGCGGAACTCATCGATAGACTAAGACATGGTCAAATTTTGTATAATCCGAATGAAATGAAAAATAAAGTTCTATGAAAATTGTAATC
This sequence comes from Malachius bipustulatus, assembly GCA_910589415.1. Lineage (NCBI taxonomy): Eukaryota > Metazoa > Arthropoda > Insecta > Coleoptera > Melyridae > Malachius > Malachius bipustulatus. The sequence continues at coordinate 33,876,007 of OU342634.1, read as the reverse complement.
TTTTTCCTTACCTGAAGAGAGCGGATTGGAGTGACGTCAAACTTGTAGTTGAGTGAGTATTTCCGTAACAGGGAAGAACTTCTTTAAGGATATATTCTTCTATAAACTGGAGTGACCGTCCTGAAGCTGCGTAGTCACAAAATACAACTGAAACAAATAAAGAATAAAGTTAAAAAATAAAAAAACTACCTACAAATAAAAATAAAATAAAACAAAAATAAAAAAAGTAAAAAATAAAGGACAAGATAAAAGTTTAGATTTGAAACGATTGCAGGAAGTTTTTTTTAATAATTCCGACGAAAGAATGCAGAAATTCGGTCAAAAATTATTTTTTTTACGTATATTGGTCTTAATTTTAGTGTCACCTTTGACTTTGTTATGGTACTCTGAAATTTGAAAAAAAGCTGCAAAATTCAAGATTGGGAAAAAAAGAAATACATAATATATACATAGATGTCGGTGACGTCAGTACCTCTATAAGGACAAATTAGAGAAATGGCAGAAACTTTGACATGAAAATTGTATTTTCAAATAGAATGTAAGCTAAAAAGGTTGCCTGGCTCGTTGACCTGACGTGTGACCTGACGTGATCACTGCTCGCATGCAAGCAGGGACTTCCCCGCGAGACCAGCCGGGCAAGGTGTGGGGCATCGCTTGCCTGCGAACGAGTCGACCACGTAGGAAAGGACCGGCAATCTGACCTAGCTCTCGCACCTGAACGTAAAAAAATTTATATAAATATTTTTGAAACCAAGAATGAGCCTAATTGCAAGGTTGCCAAACTTCTCTTTTAACCTCAAATTTTAAATACTCAGTGCTGACAGATCGATGGGCAACATATATTATTATTAAACTGATCCCGTTAAATAAATCACAACTTGACCCCAAAACAATATTAAGGGTAGACTACTGGTACCTAAGTGCATCCCATGAGCCGCAGTAACGCATTAACTAATAAAGTAATATTTAAATTATTGTGTGCATCTAATTATATTTATGAGTGTCATAAATAAAACCATTAATAGTTCCTCATTTTCTGTAAATTTCCATACAAATGACATCAAAATTAAAATAAGTCGCAATAAATATGAAATCGTAAGCACAAATTAGACTTTTAAAAGTCTATTAAATTTTATCTTTTATTTCAGTTTTCTATTAATTATTAATAAACAAGTCTATACATCGATGCTTCGTTAGAATACATCACAATAAAATAGCAAAGTCAAGTTTCCCGAAATTTCCTTAATATGACAACAGCGCATTCCACGGTCTCATCTAGTAGGTTGCCCTTAAAAGAATAATCGAGAACACACTGGAAGGGGAAGTACGGAGCAAAAGGTGTGCATCGAGACTCCTTCCGCATCATCAACAAGAGCACAGATCTCATAATTAGAGAACGCTTCGACGAACCTGACAGGTTTCCGAGTGAGCAAATCGTAATGCAGTTATAATTACTATTATTAATAGAATGAGAAAGACTTTCAATGAAAATAATTATTCTAAACTCAATTTGATTATAAAACCACGACGTAATATAAAGACGTAACAACAATAATGAATTAATTTTAGAAGCCCATTTAGCCTTTGTGCTAATGATAGAGTCTGGATCTAGAGGTGGAGATCAGGCAGGGGTACAAATCCTTTCGACATTATGCAGAAAAGAGGTTTTCGAATCTGCTTTGCAGCCTCACGAAGACAAATTCGTCCAGTCAAAAAGTCGGAAAAAAGGGCTGAAACTGCGTTAATTCGAAGTTATTTATGGTAGGTAGGGGGTGCAACTAGGCAGTTACGTTTCTCTCCTCGGATTATCTCGGTAAATATTGCTTCTATGTAAAAAAATATTGTTACAAAAACTGGTAAGTAAGTAAACAACCATTTTTGTCTGGACTTATTTTTGGAAATTTCCTATTCTTGGAAAGTTACAAAAAATTACACTTGTGGGGGTGGAAACGATATTTTCGATTTTACAATAAAAGGGACCTTCAGAAGCGATAAAATGTTACAACAAAAAGTGGTAGCTTTATGGTTTTCCTGCAACGTACAAACATATGAGCTCGTCAAAAGTTGACCGGTTCGAATTTTTTTCCCAGATCGTGAAAATACCTCAAAAACCGTTAATAAATCATTATCTAGACCACTCTTACTCGTTATTTCGCTTGTTCGGCCATTAACGTGGACCCAAGAACAAATAGAATTTTTTTTGTCAAAGTGAAACCTTCGAAATAATGTTTTGGCACAGCTTACGTGACATAGAAAATCTGCACCTATTGGTCTACGTTCGTCTCACCTGTAAAGAAAACATTGAGGTGTTATATAGATAGAGACCTTCCACCCCAGTACCCAAAGCATGATTCCTCCCATTTCAAATTAACGTCTAAGATCTTGTCTATGTAAATCAAGAATGGTAAAGTTGGTGAGATGCATTCTAGAAAGTTTCTACTCTAGAATGACGGTTATGGTCATGGAAACTCCACCGAGATTAAAATTGCTTTGTTCCTTTACGTAGACGTTAATATGTTCCATTCCATTACCATTTCTATGGCCTCCAACATTTTTCGATGAGCTTTGGCAAACTCACTATCGTGATGTTATTTTGGTACTTCGCTATAACAAGGGTCAGGGGTTCCTCCTAAAGAAGCAGTTTGGCTCATTCCTAATTAAGCGCTAAATTAATAAAGCCCTAATTTCCCTCTCTATGACCTTAGCTCAAGGACTAAATGAGACTTTTCCGTGATGAATGTTTGTAAAAATTGTAATAATTTGTAATTTGCACTCATTTCTATAATTCTATCGATCTCAGGCATCTTCTCCAAAGCCGCGAAGTTTCGCCGATGAAACACCGAAAATATTGAATCGATATTGCCGCAGTTTCTTCAAGAACTTGGCGTTCATTCAACCGCAGACGAGCCACTCCTTCCCCTATTATTGACGATTTCCAGCAGACAGGTATATTATGTACATACGTCGGATCCTTTGAAAGACGTCTGAAGATTATTGAAAATGATTATGCCTTCAACCCGTTTAGAAAAATAATTATTTTTTCAAGGATCTGGTCGTTACAATTTTCAGTGGAGTATTTACACGGTGTTTCACACCGAATGTCAATCTTTAAGGGTGTTAGGGCGTTAATCTGTGTATGATTTTAAGACAAAAATTACAAAAAGTTCATGTAAACGTAAACATAAGTCCGTTTTGGCTTTCTTTTTGATTATACAATTAGGTACAGGGTGTAAATGAATAGGTGCGAAAATTTTAGGGTTGAAAAATTCCTTGTTGCTTCTGGTTGAATTTCTACCCTATGCAAATCATTCAATGTATGTAGTTGAATTATTTATTTTAATGTCTCCTCCTGGCGACCTAAAATTTACAAAAAAATATATATATAAATAACTTTTTTTATTTAGATAGAACAGTGGCGTTTCGTGGCTTGAAAGGCCAGTGAAGTAGGCATGGATTCCACACAGGAGTTGACTTGATTTTCTTTGTCAAGTTCGGTCAGCTCGAAAATTTGATTTTTCCTAAATCCGGTCAGCTCAAATTTTGTTTTTGCAAAATCCGGTCAGCTCGATGTTTTTTTTTTAATCTAGTCAGCTCGAATTTTCTTTTTTGCAAAATCCGGTCAGGTCTTTTTTTGCAAAGTCCTGTCAACTCGATTTTTTTTTATCCAGCCAGCTCGGTTTTTTTTTTGAAGTCCAGTTGTAGACAGCCCAAATTTTCTTTTCGCAAAATCTGGTCAGCTTGATTTTCTAAGTCCAGTCAAATGAATCTTTTTTGCAAAGTCCGGTTAGTTTGATTTGTTTCGCAAAGTTCGATTAGTTCAGAAAGTCGATTTTTGCAAAAAAATTTATCGTTTTTTTTTTGAGCCAGTCAGCTCAAATTTTCTTTTTTGCAAAATCCGGTCAGCTCAAATTTTCTTTTCTGCAAAGTCCGGTTATTTTTTTTGCAAATTTCGGTTAGCCCAAAAAGTCGATTTTTGCGAAATTCGGTCTCGATTTTTTTTAAAGTCCAGTCAGCTGGAATTTTCTTTTTTGCAAAGTCTCGAATTTTTTTTGCGAAATCCGGTCAGCTCGATTTTTTTTAAGTCCAGAAGCTTGAATTTTCTTTTTGCAAAATCCGGTCAGCTCAAATTTTCTTTTTTGCAAAGTCCGGTCAGTTCGATTTTTTTCGCAAATTTCGGTTACCCATAAAGTCGATTTTTGCAAAATTCAGTCTCGTTTTTTTTTAAAAGTCCTGCGAGCTCAAATATTTTTTCCAAGAACCAATTTGACGGCCCAGGCAGCACAGCTTGGTGTATTAAACGTTTATTATGCGTAAAATTGGTTTAAATTTGGTTTCAGTTTAATTTCCAAACGTATATTAGTCACGCTTTTTAAACTATACGTATCTTATCTATCAAAATAGACGTTGGTAATATACCTTATACGTTAAATATTAGGAGATATGAATACGTATAAGTTACAGTAAGAATTTAACCCTGGTAATACGTATATTGCGTAGGCTATCTAAACCATTTGTATATAATATTCGTTAAATTTCCGTTTAAGTACAACGTTCATCTATGTTATTTTTTTCGACGTTTGGTATTGGTATGTATTCAACGTTTCCCATTAATAGAAAAGCTACTCAAAAAACACGTCGAGACTAAAAACGTTTATTTATTATAAACACGTATATTACGTAGACCACATAAACCATGTGTATTTAATATTCGTTAAAGTTCAGTTCAAGTACAACGTTTATTTATGTTATTGAAATCTTTTTCGACGTTTGGTATTTGTATGTATTCAACGTTTCCCATTAGCAGAAAAGCTACTCAAAAAAAACGTCGAGACTAAAAACGTTTATTTATTATAAACACGTATATTACGTAGACCACATAAACCATTTGTATATAGTATTCGTTAAAGTTCAGTTCAAGTACAACGTTTATTTATGTTATTGAAATTGTTTCTTTTTCTACGTTTGGTATTGGTATGTATTCAACGTTTCCCATTAGTAGAAAAGCTACTAAAAAAAACGTCGAGACTAAATACGTTTATTTATTATAAACACGTATATTACGTAGACCACATAAACCATTTGTATTTAATATTCGTTAAAGTTCAGTTCAAGTACAACGTTTATTTATGTTATTGAAATTGTTTCTTTTTCTACGTTTGGTATTGGTATGTATTCAACGACCAGACTTCCAGTCAAGGGGTATGGGACAGAGAACCTGTTTTCGTCTCCTACTCCGCCATCCGCAACCCTACATCCTACATCTGCAGGTGCATGGTCTGCAGTCTGTACCTATTTGTTTCCGTGAGAATACAAAAAATTTAAATGAAAATGAAAATATCACTTCCCACCCAGTCAGTACGCTCTCCGTCTCAGTCTCAGTTCCAGTTCTAGTCTAGATGTTGATGCTGATTTAGCGTGTGATTGACGGATTGACATGATAAAGTTATTATAACACGAGTTACGAGTTATAACACCAAAGTAAAGTGAGTGATGGAATTACGTTACGTGCAAAGTAAGTACTTACCTAACAAAGTTTTCAATCAATAATAATAAATACCTATTTTTACATTTTCATAGGTAGGTAGGTGCGTATCTGAGCTGAGATACGATTTCTGGGATTGATGGATTTAAAAATGGCGATACAGGTGTGAGAAAAAGTTACGTGCAAAATACATTTTAGTGGTGGCCTTTTCTACCCTTCAAAACAGCAGGGAAAAATTTGCAAATTGTCCACTGAATGTATTCTCAATAGCAGATCAGGTCGAGATAAACGCCCAGTGAAAGAGACAAGAATGATGTAAGTTATAATAATACTCATACACATTTATAATTATTATAATTACTTACATTAATTTATAATTACATATACACAAAACTAATAACTGGTACCTATAATGTGCAAAATAATAATCTAGACTAATTTTAGAGGCTGTAAAACCGTCCTATTCGGGAAGAGAGCAGCTTTTAAACTTTTACCATGCACCGACATACGAAATTTTGTAAAAGAACTGAAAGATTGGCTGAAGTTAGCAAAGTAGAGACACTGATTCAATAAAAAGACACAAAAATAGTAAAAGGAGGAGTAAGAAATAATTAATATTATATGTATACAACAGTATAGAGTGTTACCAAATATTAATTTTGTTTTCTCGAATATTGAATTTATGCTTTATGTTATTAGATAGTGAGCGAACTTATAAATACCTAACAGAAAAAAATATTTGCTTGTGTGGTAGATTCATTCTCACAAAATTAATATCTTTAACAATAATTTTAATTTTTTGAAGACATACAACTATTAATGTTCAATGTTTTTTTCAAGTTAAGGCTGCATTTTCCTAATAAAAACTTACAGTTTATTAGGTGTTTTTTTTCTGATGCCCTAGTCATTTGTAATTTCCAATTTGCAAAATTTAATTTTTCTAGTTACTATAAAACTTTTATACAGCTTGTTATAATAGGCAGAAGAACATATTGAATTCATAGGTTCAAATTTATCTCGTTTTTTAAGTAGGTATTATAGAGTATTATAGGTACTCAGAGTTATAGCAGCAAATGATACGAGTCAGATTCAAATAATAAATATATCAAACCATAAACCTTAATAATCCTGTTAAAAAATGATATATTTATTGATTACTGATGAAGATTAATTTGGACCTATAGTGAAAATCAATATAATAAGGTAAGTATAAGTCTTTTCAATTATATTTTTTGCTAATAATGATGCTAAATTAGGTACCTATACCAAAAATAAATTTTTGACTGGGTACTGTATTAGGTAATTGGTTTCTTTCAAGATTTTTTTTGTGGATTTTTCAGTACATGAAAGGATTACAAAAATATTTACCATAGAGTGGATTAAAGATAATATACATCCTAAGAACATACGTATACAATTGGGTGTTAATATACGTATACGATTGCGTGTCAACATACGTTTAAATTTAATTAAAAAGTAAACGCCAAATATACGTCTTTAAGATACGTATAGCATTGAGTGTCAACATACGTATATGATTGCGTGTCCACATACGTTTAAAATTAATTCAAAAGTGAAGGTAAAAATACGTCATTTAAATACGTATAGCATCGAGTGTCAACATACGTATATGATTGCGTGTCCACATACGTTTAAAATTAATTCAAAAGTGAAGGTAAAAATACGTCATTTAAATACGTTTAGCATCGAGTGTCAACATACGTAAACGATTAGGTGTCGACATACGAATACGATAGGGTGTCCACATACGTTTTAAATTAGTTCAAAAGTGCAGGTAAAAATACGTCATTTAAATACGTATAGCATTGAGTGTAAAAATACGTATACCATTGGGGGTCAACATACGTTTAAAATTTATTCAAAAGTGAAGGTAAAATATATGTCCTTTAGATGCGTATAACATTTGGTGTCAATGAACGCGTAAAATCGGGAGTCAAACATACGTAGAGAATACGTTTATTTTAAATGTCAAAAAATACGTTCTTATAAATACGTTTATAAGTGGATTGTTTTTAATATGTAGAAAACGTTTCTTTTAAACCTTTAAAACTATCACTATTTAATACGTTTTTACCTCATTTATTCAGATAGTACAAATAGACCTTTATTCTTTCCAATGTTATATACGTTTAACGGGCGGACATTCGAACGTTCGTGCGCACGTAGATCATCGACCGTATCTATACGTACGGTAATACATGAATAAAAACGTTTTTTAAACTAAAGTGTGCTGCTTGGGGGGCTCAAAAAATTTCAGGCCGAAGAAAGTGAATTTTCGAGGTGACTGGACCTTGTTAAACCGTATCTTATCACTCCAAATAAAAATAGAAAAACTAAAACAAAAAACTCGGACAATTTCAAATAAAAAAATTAGCGTCACTAATCAGAGGAAATTATATAACAATAGTACGTGATTTCATCCCTCTCGATATTGGAATCACCATTGGGATTTTTTGAAGTAAGTATAGGGAAAAGAATCTTTGCTGATACAGGGTTGGTTAAATTACAAAAAATTTGCACAATTTCATACTGATCAGGTAGGTTATCTGAAAAAAAAATGGGATAACTTCAGTCGTTGCTGAAATATGATGAAAAAAATTTAGTTTGCTTATTTTAAGCGGAATTCTCCAGGAAAATATTATATGAATAATAATTAATACAATAGTTTCTTAATAATAGCTTCCATATAGTGTTGATAGTTACGGTCACCCACAGCAGAGATGGCGCTACTGATTATACATCCCGGAGTTCCGTGTGAATGCTCGTAATAAGTTTACATCGGGGAATGCCGATGAGCTCCAACAAGAGCGAAATGGCCATCTATGTCTTCAGTAGTAGAGTGCTTTTCTCTGCCTTTAGCATATAAGATCAGTGATGAATATGAGCCTAGACTAGAACCCACGAATTCTGTAACGATAGAGTGGACTGTATAATTTTTAATAAGTGAACTTGAATTAAAATACTATTTACTAGAATAATTTGTTTATTTGAGGAGCAAACTAAATTTTGCATGCAATGCTTCGGTTGCATTCTCTTGAATCTTGGTACAATTGCGCAGTAAGATGCGCTCTAGGACAGCGTACAATCTCGCGCTATTTTCATATTCAAAAATTCCTTAACAAATTCCTTCTTCTATTTTTCTTATTTTAGTGCATCTTTTTTAGTATTTAAAATAAATAAAAAATGGAGATTTCTTAGTTTTGGCTTTGGCATAACTTTATTATTATTATTGTTCTTATGGCCCATTTATTGTTTTTTCGTGTCATTCAGTATAAGAAAAATGAAGGAAACCAAAAAACTATGTAACAAAAATAAAAGTTCAGAATTTATTCTTCATTCTTCAAAATAAAAAATAAATTTGGTCAATATTTACATCCCCGGCTCCTACAGTTTCACTATGGCACCTATACAAAAAAATTTGCAACCGATCCACCTAAAAATATACAGGCTGTTCCTTGAAAGAATATTTTTTTAATATCCATTTTTTTAAATATCTCGAAAACGCGATATTCAATTGTTTTTCTGTTTTCGCCATTTTATTCAGGAGAAAAAATACTACTAGTTTGCTAATTTAACCGACTTTCTAGCTCAAATAATAACGAAGTTAGCAATAGTGCCGACTTAATTTAAAACTCGGTGTATAAAGGTGGAGGACATACCTATATGTAGTAACACCAGGAAGGTATTAATTTGCTTTGCAAATGAAAGATAAACGAACAAAAGGGCATCAAAAGGTCTTATTGAGTGCGGGCCTGTTTAGAACAGCGAAAATCACAATAAACATGCAAAGTCAGAGTGTCGAGTGGACGGAATAAACATTAAAGCGGCCTGAAACTCGTAATATCAACACCAGGGCCGGTCTGGTAACATACGCAACATACGAACCGCATTCAAACGTAGTCGGACCATAATAGCGAGCGATGTCACGTATTTTGGAATATAAATGCAAAATAAATGCAAAATTCAAAATAAAAACTGTGCTATTGTTAATCTCGAAGATATTCCTTGCCCTGAAAATGAAAAAAAAATAGGAATTCTACCGTAGTGCCAAAGAGGCCTTAGTGGTGACCTTTATATTAGTTTGCAATGGCTGTTTTTAGCTTCTTACCCACCCAGCACCCCTATTTCGCTCCTCGGTCCCGAAAAAATTTATGAAACTTAGGAGCCGCGGATGTAAATAATTACCATAAATTTTTTTAATCAAATGAAACCAAACCAATGACGCTTCAAATTGTTATCGTAAATATTATTATTTTTGACATCGTAAAAAAATCAATCGAGATAAGTTTTATGGATCTCAAAACGACGAAGATTATTCAGATCGAGGTCATTTAGAAATATTGTTAAAGTAATCATCGCAAGAATTCCATAATTCCGTAACATTTATTCGATACTTTAATCGAATTTTTTGAAGTGATTGCAACTCAATAATACCAATACTGCTTGGTTTCAATTTATATTTTGACTTAGCCTAAAGTTATCATTCATTTCTTATCATTCATAACTTTTGGTGCTACAGTTTCATAACATGAAACTGGAAATTTCTTGAAGCATTATTTACTCTGATCAAAACATCGATAAAAGTTATCGAATGTACACTTATGTATTACATTCTTGCTCAAGGTTTAAAAATATTTGTTTGTTTCTGCAAAAGTATCAATAACTTTATGAGGTTGTCACCCCATTCAGGAAAAGTACAAGCTTTCACATTCAAATACACCAATAGCCAGAAAATCATCTTAAAAACATATCGCATACTGACTGGATTAAAACATGGACAGAAAAAGTAATGACTTTACTTTAATAAAGGGCAGTGGAGCAAATACTAATATGACAGTCATCATTTATAACGAGACTTCTGGGATTTTTTTAGTATGTCAATTCCGCATTAAGCAATAATAATAGCAGAGTAAACACCAATACGTCCCTTTCAAGCCAACAAACAATCTTTTCCAGAAATCAATTCCTGGAAAGAAAGTTTAATGGCATCGTTCCAACGTAATGATATGTTTTTAAAATTCATAAGTAAGTGTGGGTTGTTCGATCGAGCGATCGATAGCGAGATTAATTACCCCAACTTGTAGTAGTGGATTATTCGGAACATAATTTCATGGTAGTTATTAACTTGATGGCCTTGGAGTGGACCAAAAAGCTCGCCTAAAACGAGTACAATGCTCAAATCACTTCGGTCGCTTTCAATACTGGGTCAATAAACCTCGACTTTACATACAATTATGTCATGTTCTCTTAGCATTTGAATAAATTACACGGTGTCAATTTAATACAGACCAGAGAGAGATACTTATAGAAATATGAGCTGTAACAACTTTGTGTTTATTTGCAATTCAGGTAGGTAAGGATGGTAAGGATGGGTGGTAATCATATCAAGTGGTTTATTCAGGATGTGCCATTGCCTTGTTGTCGTTGGATTTTCGAGACTATTTAGGACCTCTGGACGTAAAATTTAATGGCCGTCAGATGTGTGGAAGTAATCTTGAGTTTTCGAAAATAATGAATTTTTTTCCAGATTTGAAAGAAAGAAGACACTTTTCTTCATAGCAAGTGGTTTATTCAGGATGCCCCATTCAAAGTTAAGTTAACAAAACTGCGCTGTTGTCGCCTGATTTTCGAGACAAAATTTAGAAGCTATTGGAAGTGAAATTTGATGGCCGTCAGCTGTTTGGAAACGGCCCCTTGAATTTTCGAAAATAATGAATTTTTTTTCCAGATTTGAAAGAAAGAAGACCTTTTCTTCATAGCAAGTGGTTTATTCAGGATGCGCCATTCAAAGTTAACAAAATTGCGCTGTTGTTGCTGGATTTTCGAGACAATTTAGGAGCTACGTAGCTGAAATTCAATGCTTGGAAGCGGCCCCTTAATTTTTTATTATTATTAAATTTCTTCCAGTTTTGAAAGAAAGAAGACATTTTTCTTCACATCAAGTGATTCAGGATGCGTCATTCAAGGTAACGAAATTGCGTTGTTGTCGCTGGATTTCCGAGACAATTTAGGAGCTACGTAGCTGAAATTCAATGGCCGTCAGATGTGTGGGAGCGGCCCGTTAATTTTTTTTTTTATTCAATTTCTTCCAGTTTTGAAAGAAAGAAGACATTTTTCTTCACATAAAGTGATTTAGGATGTGCCATTCACAGTTAACAAAACTGCGTTGTTGCCCCTGGATTTTCGAGACAATTTAGGAGCTACGTAACTGAAATTCAATGACCGTCGTCAGATGAGTGAAAGTGGTCCCTTGAATTTTCGAAAAGAATGATTTTTTGGAGTGGTTTAACAGAATTGCGTTGTTGTCGCTGCATTTTAGAGACAATATAAGAGTTATAGAAGTAAAATTAATGGAAGTCAGATGTGTGGAAGCAGCCCCTTTAATTTTCGAAAAAAAATTAAAATTCTCTCAGTTTTGAAAGAAAGAAGACATTTTTCTTCATAGCAAGTGGTTTATTCAGGATGTGCCATTCAAAGTTAAGAATATTGCGCTGTTGTCGCCGGATTTTCGAGACAAAATTTAGAAGCTATTTGAAGTAAAATTTAATGGCAGTCAGATGTGTAAAATTGGCACCTTGAATTTTCGAAAATCATAATTTTTTCCAGATTTGAAAGAAAGAAGACACTTTTCTTCATAGCAAGTGGTTTATTCAGGATGGGCCATTCAAAGTTAACGAAATTGCGTTGTTGTCGCTGGATTTTCGAGACAATTTAGGAGCTACGTAGCTGAAATTCAATGGCCGTCAGATGTGTGGGAGCGGCCCCTTAATTTTTTTTTATTCAATTTCTTCCAGTTTTGAAAGAAAGAAGACATTTTTCTTCACATAAAGTGATTTAGGATGTGCCATTCACAGTTAACAAAACTGGGTTGTTGCCCCTTGATTTTCGAGACAGTTTAGGAGCTACGTAACTGAAATTCAATGGCCGTCGTCAGATGTGTGAAAGTGGTCCCTTGAATTTTCGAAAAGAATGATTTTTTGGAGTGGTTTAACAGAATTGCGTTGTTGTCGCTGCATTTTAGAGACAATATAAGAGTTATGGAAGTAAAATTAATGGAAGTCAGATGTGTGGAAGCGGCCCCTTTAATTTTCGAAAAATATTAAATTTCTCTCAGTTTTGAAAGAAAGAAGACATTTTTCTTCGCATCAAGTGATTTATTCAGGATGTGCCATTTAAAGTTAAGAAAATTGCGTTGTTGTCGCTGAATACCTATCTTTAAACCGCAAACTGCAATATTTTAGAAAATGGTAAAACGAAAATTCAAAGGAAATTATTATTTTAATTAATTTTATAAAAGAATTATGGAATATCTGATAAAAAATCAGTATAATAATCAATAAATAACTGTAAATAGTATACTGTATACATAACATAATAATACAATTACATAACTATCACTCACACAGAGTCGTCTAACCTGTATTTTAATCTATTTAGCATGCAGATTAAAAAACTTGTGTGAATCATCATAAAAAAACAATATGGAAAAAAGTAGTATAAACAACCAATCATAATACACATGCACCTCCTACCTATACCCTATACCCACCACAGATATGTATACTAAAAAATAAATAAGAACTGGAAACATTAAAGCAAATTGTCTTAATATCCGGCTTCATATCCTAGAATTTTTTCTCATCCTTTCCAAACCAAGTCAATGGGAATGAGAGATCTGGGCAATGAAAGTAAGTAACTAGACAACTAGAGCGAAAATTCTTATCTAACCGGTGTCAGAGATAAACGTACGTATTAAAACGTTCTTGCATCGGATGCGAATGATGTAACCGTCTAGAAAACTAGTCTAGCGAACCGGTTGGCTAGCGGCTAGTCCAATCATTCAGAAAATGCGAAATTATAGGTCGACTCTTATTCTTAACGATTCAAATATGTAATAACAATAATTATTATTAATAAATGGAAATAGCAGACAATGTAAATCCATTCGCATGACTTGGCATGCCTCAAAGCTGATGCTCGAAATCGAAATCTGATTAATCTGATTATTTATTATATCAAAACAACAAATTTACGTATACAGACAGTAGGTAAGTATAGTGAATCACAATTTCTCTTGGAAGAAATCCAGAAATAAAGGAATATTATTTGTTTGAGTAACGTGTTAAAACAAAGTTTATAGGTTGATGTATTTATTCTTCGTAGAGGATTTTCTTGTTAGTTAAGATCGTGCCAAAAGTGTATTTTTGAGGTAAACGGATGCTTTTAAACTCTGTGCTTTGGAAAGATTCCCAGATAAGCAGGTAAACCTCATTATACAAATGCTCATATGTGGACTTTATCCATAATTATCTTATTATAACAACAAGTCACTCTAATAATCAAAGAAGAGACTGTCGTGCCAAAAATTTTCATAGTACCTACACCTCTTCTACCTATTTATAGTAACCGAAAATAATATGCCACATGTGCTTGGTGAAAAATAATTTTTCATATCTTTGGCAACCTAAAAAGTTGGGTAGGTAATATGTATAAATGAAATTACTTTCAGTAAACCGGTTTAGTATCAATTTCAAATTAAAATGTCAACGAAACCTTTGGTAAACAAGGTAATAAAAACTGTTTACCTTAACTCATAATAATAATTATTATTTCACGTATTTCTTACATGTTATTATTATTACGTTAATCTATTTACTGCATGTTTATATTGTATTGTTGAATATAAGGTGGATTTTAGTTGCGCTCAAAATTGAAAATATTTTCAAAATTGTATAGTGAAAATTTGAATTAATTGGAATAATAAGGTAGTTGCTTTTTTTCCGTCGTCTGAATCTTCTCATTCAGTTACCTTCTCTTGTTTGGTTATTGACGGATGACCAGTCAAAATTCTTATATCGTTTAAAAAAAATGAAAACATGAGACATGTAAATATTTGGGCATATTAAACTCTTGATTACAAGCTATTTAGCCGCTTACTTCAAAGCTCGCTTCAAAGCTTCAAAAATTGGCATCTCTCTGATTTTGCCGCAGATTTACAATAATAATTGTCAAAAATATGTACCATAAGTTTCTTGTAAGTAAAAAGTAAAATGTTTCTTTACCAGTCAAAAAAGCTTTCTCAGAGTCTTATTATAGCTTTCTCAAATGTATTTTTATTTATTTTTTATTAAATTTCAAAATTTTATTTCTTATTATTGGCCGAAAAATAATATTTTGTAATATTTTTTTTTTGTGCAAGGTAGGTAGGTACCCTACTAGGAGAAAGATTCAATATGTAATTGTAAACATTTTTTTGTATTTTTTATTTTTATAAGTAACTCCTTGAAACACCCTACAACCCTAGTAAAATAGTTATTTAAAGAAAACCTCTATTTTACAGCAATCATAATGAGGACAAACAAGTTTTCTAATATTCAAAAAATTAAAAAAACAATTTTTGAGGAAGCTACATACAAATCAATTACCTTTCTGCACTTGATATTATAAAATAAGATAAAATTAACACTAATCAAAATCTTGCACAGTTTTCGAAAAAAATCATCAAAAGCTACTTTCCTACTAAAGTTAAAACTGTAAGGAAGGCAAAATAAGTTTTCAAAAAAGCATAGATTTTTGGCCAACAATTTTTTTTTGTTCCAAAATCAATAATAATAATAATAATCCCCCTCGTATTCCCCGTATTATGCCATCTTTTTGATAGTCACAGTATCTTTATGGATGAAGTAGTTGCACCATCGGCTAAAAATGGCATAGATTCATGGACGTGTACGATCGTTTAAAAAACAAGCAATAAACAATTTATTTCAATTATTGTAGAAAAACAAATTTATTTGTTTTTTTAGGACTTTTTAGCAAATTTCGAACCAACATTTCGGCATAAGTGTAAAATTTGATAGGTACAATATTATAATCTTACAATTTCAACAGATTTCACCTAAAAAATAATAAACTTTTGAACGGTTCTAGGTGCCTACCTAGGCACAAAAAAATTGTAAAAAATGTACAAAAAAACAATTTTTTTAAAATTGTTTTTTATTATAAAGTGAAAGAAAAAGGTGGCTAGGTGGGTAGACCAATCAACACAAGCGAGAAAACCACCTTTCAAGATACTCTACAAGTTCAAAAAAATTATTTTCCTATGACCACAATTATATACTTAAGTATGCTAAATCCTAAAAACTAAGTAAATCCTAAGAATCCTAAAAAAGTTCTTCAATAACATCTTAGGAGTTGTTCAAGTCCAGTAAAAAAAATTACCCAAACTTAAAAATTAATATCTTCAACTGAAAAAAAAACATTAAATAAAAATTATGTTCTATAAGCCATGCGGTAGGTACTATTATACAGAGTGATAAAAATTAAGATCGAATATTTGAGGGGGTTATTAATTATATGGACCAAAATAAGTAACAAAAAAAAATAAAGATTGAGACTTATAATTCCAAATAAATGAAATAATAAAAAATAATAACCAAAAATAATAAAAGAAAAAATTTTCACAAAATTTATTCATTATTCATTTTTAAAGGTTTTTTTTTTATTTGCAAAAAATTGTATTTTCTTATCTTCGTCCGCTATTAATCTATCAAACGCAATAAGTAATAAGAAAAAGCAAGTTTTTGGGAAATAAAATAAAAAATTCAAAACAATATAAAAATTATTCTTTAAACGCCTTATCGTTTTTTTATCAGCCAATACAATCTTTTGGTTTTGTTTCTAACAGTCTATCCTTTGTTGTACATACAGTTCGACCCCGAATAGGTGAAATTACTTTTATAAAAGACAAAAAATTATCTATTTCAATTTTCATTTTTTGGGGTTCAGCCGTGCTTGGTTGACTAATCGTTAACATAATTTTAGTTTTGAAAAATCAAGTTAGAAATAAAATAAAAAACCCTGGAACAAAGTGCCTTTTGTGTAGCCAATACTACGAAAAGTTATTTGAAAAAGTTGTTTAGAATCAACATTTAGGCCTGAATATCAAATTTCAAAATCATTGGCCAAGTATGATCATCATTTTTTAAATTTGATTTCACAAAGCCTACAATTTTATTTCGCTCACTTTGCTCCAGGAAAAAAAGTTTTTTGGAAATTTCCAAGGTACAAGTAGTCACTTGATATTTTTATAAACTAAAATTATAGCTATGTTAGAAATTAGTCTTCAGCCAAGGAGGGCTGAACCCCAAAAAAAAAATTGAAATCGAGAATATTTTTGTTTTTTAAAAGAGTCGTTTCAACTGTCCGGGAACATAGGTAGGTACTGTGTATAATTGAAAAAAAAAAGTACTTATACCTCTACCTAACCTCAAAATGTTTTAAAAAAAAATAAAATATTTATTTTTTCAAACAACCTGTATAGAACTAGCTTCAGACTTTTAACATTGCATTTTGACATTTGAAATAAATCATTTTGACATTTTGAATACAAAGTGGTCTAAATCACTGACCTATCATAGGGTTTCCTCTGTACAGGGTGTGATTCATTATAATGTCGCCCCCCTTTAACTTTGTTATTTCATGTGTCTCAAAAAAATTAAAAGTAGGGTTATGTAGGTGCTAAAAATACTTTTTTATACGTATAACAAAAATTTGAAAATAGATCAGTATACAGGGAAAACCAAAAATTTAATTTTTTTTCAATGGAACACCCTATATATGAATTTATTTTTCGATTCCTCGTAAAATTCTAAGCATAATTTATATAACATACCGTATACCTAAACTCAATAGTTTCTGAAATATTCGCATGTGAAACTATTTAAAAAACCGTGTGTATAACTACCAAATTGAAAACCTCGATCATCTAAAAGATTTGATACGGATTAAAATTAATAATAATTTAAATTAAAATAACCCAGAATTCATAACAGATTCATTGGAGAAAATGCGAACAACCCTTATAAACCCTTATAAAATGTGTTGAAAAAAATGGAGGCCCAGTAGAGCATTTTATTGTTAGATTTCTTGATTTGCAACAGGTGTTTTATAAAATATTTGATGATGTTTCAAATGCGAATATTTCAGAAGCCTTTGAATTTATGTATACGGTATGTTATATAAGTTATGCTTAGAATTTTACGAGGAATCGAAAAATAAATTCATATATAGGGTGATCCATTGAAAAAAAATTTAATTTTTGGTTTTCCCTGTATACTGATCTACTTTCAAATTTTTGTTACACGTATAAAAAAGTATTTTTTAGCACCTACATAACCCCACTTTTAATTTTTTTGGGACACATGAAATAACAAAGTTAAAGGGGGGCGACATTATAATGAATCACCCTGTACCTAACTTTCAAAGTTTTGAAGTTACAGCTATTATTGGTATATAAAAATAAAATTAACACTCGAAACCCTGCATAGAAAAAAAAAACAAATTATGAGACTACCTCCTCAAAATTAATTTATTAATTTGTAAGAATACTGAATACATGTCACATTTTTAAATAAAAGATTACACATAAAAAAACAACAAACCAAGAACATAAAGTAAAAGCGTAACAATACATGTATGTAATACAAAAAGAAAAGTATAAAATGAAAATAACTGAACAAGTTATAGCAAGTATTCAAAATAACCCCCATTTTGATCAACACTGTTTCCGAACATTAAAAAAAAATTTATTTAGTTTTGCAAAAACTTTTGGCAAAAACAAAAAAAAAAACACAAGTGCGAAATATGCAAGCGCATGTTGAAACCGTAAATTTTCTTCCAACATTTTGGGGTGTAAACCATTTAGAAAGAAATTTAAGTCATAAAAATAGTGAATTGTAGGTCAATGAGTATAAGCACACAGAGTGCAATTGCTAGCCTGTTAGGTGGGTTCGGAGAATTTCTCCATCGCCCATAACAGTTGTCATGCTGGCAGTGCCCGAAACTCCAACCAGAGAGTTTGCTTCCGCATCCAACAGCAGAGCCTTCCAGAGTGTCTGTGCTTGATTTGGTACTCTATATTTTATATGGTATACTTTGGTACTTTATATTATGGTATACTATATTTTTATGAATTAATCATTGAGTATACTTGCCTTCTGTTTTCTTCAGAAATTTAAGTCCCTAAAGCAGTGTAGAACACCGTCAAAAAAACTTGGCCCAATGACATAATCTCCACAATATATACCCCCCACACCGTTGCCATTGAGGGTCCACCCCCACCATTTTAACAATTTATGGTGGGTTTTTACTCAATTACGTAATGAAGATTATTTCAGTTTGGTTTACCATTCTTCGTGAAGGCTGACTCATCAGTGAACAATATATCGTTCAAAAAAATGTGGATTTGGGCTTTGTCGAAGCCTACTTACAAAATATAATTATTTGGCACTTGTCGCGTTCTATTTCACAATTATCCATGATGGGGTTGGAACGAGGGTTGGAATAAGATATGGTCGGGGCCAATTATAAAATCCTTTTTTATAATTTTTGTCGACGGTGGATCGGTCTTAATTCTTTCAAATTTTTCGTGAAAAAATACGGGGGGTAAGCGAAGAATAGGAATATATACAATGGTATTTAAAATAAGAAAGTAGGTCTTGAGATTTCGAAATTAAGTGGTTTCACTAAAAAATAAGTAATTTTTTAACCTTATTTAAAAAATATACGGAAACCATGTATTAGAGCTATTGTATCCTAGGCGACCCACTTGCTTTTCCTGATTGGATAAAAGCCAATATCCCCGGTATTTATTTTCTGGTGAGTTGAACGGAAAAATTACAAATCTAAAATTTTGTAAACATTACAATAAAACAGGAAAATATATTATTTAAACATCGAGGCTGGCTATATTTCTCTCTGATCTATTTAAATTTCAACTTCTGCTTGAAGTCTTATATTAGTCTATGTAATTTTCCGAATTGTGTCATCAAAAACATATCTACTTTTTTATAGTTTTATTATTTCCAGATTTTAAATTTTTCATCACAAAACGAGATGTAAATGTTTATTTTTTATAAACAAGTATGTTCTAGGTACTAATAAAGATATAACTATAATACCATTATTACCTATAACTGTGGCATAAGAAATTCTATTACAACATGCCGCTTTTAAGGAACTGAATGTTGCAAGAAAACCGTCATTTTAATTTTAAATTACTGCCGATTCATTCGTATAGGTACGTAATTACAGTAATTTAATTCTTTTTAACAATATCAGATCTGCACATTAGCTATTATAGTAGTTTATAATTATGACAATTTAACTTTCTCTAACAGGTTTCTTAGAAGACATAAGTCAAGGTAATAATAATAATAATAATAATAATAATAATGAAATATTAAGCCAATTAAATTGTTTACTTAGTTTACAGTTTTCGTTTCACAAAAAAATTCAAACAATGTTTTTTTCAATGTGAAATTTATTATATCTATTACTATCATTATTTTTTAACTGTTGCAATTAACTATAACAACTGATACATTGTATTGTAATATTATATTAACCAGCAAGGAGATATTTAGAATGGAGTAAATTAATAGGTAGGTGGAATACCCTTGAAGTGTTTTTTTGCATGAAATGTTAATTCAAGACTGTCGTTAATTGTTGCAAACAACGAAGAACTGACCTGGGTTATCTGCGATATATGTATGATATAATTATAATTATTAATAAATTTATGCAAGTGACGACAATGTAATTAAATCGGACCAAATTTTCTCATACCTAAACAAGGACAACGCACTTCCGATTTTACTGGAAATTGTTCCAACTTTTTCTTATTTATACGTTTTCAAATAAATGTCCACACTGTTTACCTTTAGTAATAGTAATTCTGAATATAAAAAAATTTATACACTTTTTTTGGAAACTTTTTTCTTTTTTTATTTATTGTTAATTTAGCTTTACAATAAATCATATTAAATACAATCATATTGATTTTATTTATAAAAACTATGTACATGTGAAAAGTCTGAAAAAATTGACGATATTTTGAAAAAATTGTTCTCCACGCCTCTCAAAAATTTCAACTTGCAAAATCAATAAATGAAAACTAGCATTTTGGCATCAGATTAGAATTTGAAACCCAATTTATAAAAAATAAATATTCGTGAACTACCCTTTAATGCATTAAAGAGAAATATTTCAAACTTGTACAGGTGGAAGTGAAAATATTTTGACATTTTTATACTTTGCATGGTTCCAAATTCAAGTGAAAAAAATGAACGATTCATTATTCCAAATATTAAAAAGATCATATTATAGAAAAAGGGCAAAAGAAGCAACAATTCGAGAAATCATTAAAAAGAGTCTTGACATATTATTCTTTAAATTTTAAATTTTTTAAATTTCAATCTACTTTTTTTGTCATGATTTGATACTTTCATAGATCTTTTACCTGTCAAAATGACATGAGAACATTTTTTATAAGTGGCATAAAAACAAACTGGAATAATACCTATATTGAAAAAAAAAGATACTACCATAATGGTGTTCTTAAAAAATATGTAAAACCAATAATTGGAAATATTGAAATATTTTTTAAATTTTCAGAAAAAATCAGCATTTTTTTAAATGCAAGTGAAAGACTTATCAATAATTATCATATTATCGCGTTCCTTTTGCCCCTGACTGTATGTTTGAGCTGTCGATATTTTTTATTTTTTTTTTGAAATTTTTTATATCACAACTTGGAGAACTTTTTCGGTAATAATCTTGTATTTGGCACAATTCGGTTTTTACCGAACAAAGTATTATTTTCAGGAATTGATTTCCTACAAATTTGGGTTACTTACGTCAATCAATTTTGTGAATTGATCTTTTTTAATGCTCATTCTAGGGTCTTCTCACGCTTTATTTTCGTCGCCAAATTTTATGGAAATTTTATATAGGTATAGATACCTGTACAGGATGGTCCATCATTTATGTCCATGCACCATCGAAATAGAGGTTAATTTTAAAGATAAAAAATTAAAACTTAGTGGATTCGTGTGTTATTAAAAAGGGACCATAGAATAGCGTAATCAGTTTAATCTTTTTTTTTTCGTTGGGCCATAAGCGGTAAAAAACTGTAATATGATGGTAAAGTGATCAAAATAAATTCGATTTTTCTTCAATGCATCTGTAGAAATCTATTAATAAAATCTAAATCACTGAAAAGAAATATCGAAAACCTAATTACAAGGCATTAAATAAATAAAATATAGTTATATGGAAATGATAGGTAAAATGATTGATATGTGGTAGCAATAAAAGTGACTAATAATCTGAAGAGGGTAGTTACGTAGGTACCATAAATGCTAAAGCAGCTAAGTCAACAGTCTCCACGTAGAGTACCCATTGAACTCGAATGGACATTCTGACTGGGTTTACTTAGGATTTGTCTCGGGATTTATGATAGATACCTAGGACACCTTAGGATACCTACCTCATTCAGATTATTGGTCACTTTTATTACTACCATGTAACTATCACTCTACCTATAATTTCTAAATTTTATGTACTTTTTTATTTAATTAAAGCTTCTAATTCGTTTTTTTTTATATTACTTTTCAGCGATTTTCTTTTTATTAATCTATTCTACCGATATATTGAAGAAAAATCGATTTTTTTGCCACTTTACCCACGAAATACAGTTTTTTATCGCTTATGACTGAAACTAAAATTAATGAAACTAATTAATACCCATATTATTATGGTCCTATATTAATTGCACGAATCCTCAAAGTTTCAATTTTTGATCTTTGAAATGTATAACCTTTATTTCGGGGGTGGATATAAGTGATGGACCACTCTGGAGGTACAGGGTACAGTATGTTTCACTTGAAACTTTTCTGCTATCAAATTAAAAAAATACAGAAATAGGTTAATTTTACTGCATTACTTCTGAGTGGAAGATATTTTTTAGTTAAAATTTATTTTTTATCAATCACCCTTAAACTCCACCAACTTCGAAAAAAATAAATGGGAAAGGGGGTTACAATGTGATCATTCGAGTGGGCTGTTTTTGAATCTTTCTGCAAAATTCGATTTTTTCGCGGATTAAAAAAAAACTCGAAAAAAAATAAACATAATAATTGAAAGGTGGACCATGCGATACATTATTTTGAAAATTTTCCCAAACACTTCTTCAAAGTTTCACTTGTATAATTTGGGGGATCATATAATGATTTTTTTCATTTTCCCCTCTCCGTTTTTATATTTTTTTTTTCTTTTTTTTTAGATGCACGAAATAAAATCGAAACTGAACAGAAATATTCTCCGGGTTGATGAAGGTGGAAGAAAATTGAGAAAATTTCAATAACAACTGTCATCTACCTACACTTCTTCAATTTTTATCCTAGTTTAGGTAAGTGCATCGCATCCAAATCAAAACTAAATATAAAAATTTCTTCTTGTACATGATAATAATTGGTTCCAAAAATAACAATGAGCAACTTTTGTCGTCATTCAGGTATATTTAGTGCTTTACAAACACCCACTAAATAATATGTAATATGGTTGATCGCGTGACTTTTCCGAGTATTTCAACGATTGCATGACTTTTGGCATTAAGTTTGGTGGAAGTCAAGTCTTTGAACTTACACGATTCCGAGTCGGTCTTCACACAAAAATCCTTTTGTTAGCAATAACGCCCTAGAATATTATGTTACCTCTTTACCTTTACGTACCTACCTACGTAATGAAATATTCATAAAATTACAATAATAATGTATTATTCTAATTCTAATGCATCTTTAAATCTCTTTATTAACCCTGGAGAATACATTTATTCAATTTGTCAACTCGTTCTGTTCAAATTTCAAGGTAATCCTCGTACGACAGTAGTGAATGCCAAAACTTTTGTTGCAACAACTGGTACTCATAAATTGACAAAGCAAACGATGTAAAACTAACGATCCTGCAAATAAACATAAACAGTGACAGCATGTTAATTTGATCCCCAAGGTTCGTTTCAGTCTTAGCAGCCATTGACTCTTCTGTTCAGGCGCCGAAGAGATGGATGTATTTTTGGAATATTTCGAAATAAATGACATTCAAATAGTGTCAAAAATAATCTTCGGTATTTCTGGGAAAATGTGCTCTTGACCCATACAATTACCTCAACAATGTGTGGTGTGTGGGCTCGGATTATGCAGGAACGCTAAAAATAAATTCTTCTTTTGCGGTGGGCTTTAATTTTGAAAATTTATCGAGATCCGATACGAGTACTGTTCAATTTTTTTTTTTTCCATAAAATACATGTCAGAGCTACAACAACAGGACGTATTATTCTCATTGGAAGCTGAGAAAAAAATTTACTTTCCGTCTAAAAGTAACATTTTGCATTTTTTTTTTAAGTAGATTATATTTAGTTGATAAAAAAATTGGTAAATTAACATCAAGAAATTTTAACTTTCGCTCTCCCTCCCCTCCAAATTGTCCCACCACCCCTTCCCAACGGGCCCTTAAAAAACATCAAAATACTCTTTTTTGCACCGAAAATTCGCTACATTTCGCTAACAAGTTGCCCGATCTACTTCCGCCTGGAACGAGCTTACGTGTTCTGTCAAGCTCTTCCTTTTTGGGAAAAACAATTTTTTCGGTAGGACCAAAACTGACGGAACAATTCTGGAAAAAACGACATCCTGTAATTTACAATTGTCCCTCCCTCCCCTCCCGCCCCTCGGATCGGTAGAACGTAAGTGGCGAAATTGAGCTGGGATCTCACTTAGTCGATCGAGAAAAAAAATTTGATAGAGAATAAATATTATGATAACTAGAATAGCAGCAATATTTATATGAATTACCCCCCATCTCCCTGCTGGCAATCTTGGGTATACGAAATATTGACCGCGGATGGTTCGAATAGAACAGACCGATGAACTATGTCTATGGTCTTATGAATTTATTTTTGTTATTTTTCTTGCACCAATAAACTCAGGAAAAAAAGCAGTTATCCGTCTAAACAGAATCAACCCATATAACACGTTAACGGTTTTATTTTCAGATACAAATCTAATAATTAAACTATAATTAACCTGGACACATAAACATGAAGTTTATGGTTTAATGCAACACCTGCAATAATAATTATTGTTATAAATATTTTTTCAAAGCAGTGATGGGAACAATAGTCACTAGGGTGAGTCGGAATTCCATGTCATTTTTGTCATTCTTGTGCGGTTAATACAAAAATTTTTGTTAACTCGTGTCATAAAGTTGCCATTTCAGTTTCGAAATGGCATACTTTTACACACTTGTGCTTAAAAGTGACAGAAATGACAATTATTAAAATTAAGTCATGTACCTTCATGAATCCTGTCACTTTGACAATATAAAATATATAGGCACCAATCTCTAGAGTTCAATAATTTATATTTCTTGACGGCCCAGAATTCATAGATTGTTGTTTCTTGGCGATTTAACGAAATATCGGCCTTCGGCCTCATTTGACAATTTCCGTCGCCTGCTTAAAACACTTCCATGTTGCCACTTGTTAGTGGCTTCTGTGAGTCGGACGAATGTGCTCGGATTTCAGAGCCTAACGAGACTAGCCCTCCCCCCCCCCTCCCCCTCGTTTTCGAGGATGCTAAATACGATGGTGGTGGTGTAAACTCTTCTCGAGTTGACCGCACCTCCTAAAACGGCCAAAAACAACCCCTATGAAGGGTAAATCACGGAACTTCTTTCTCTTGACGGCCAAACTTGTGTCACCTCCCGTTTTCGAGGTCGCTGAACGCGATGCTGACGTCGAGGTCGGTCCTCGACGCCCGCCAACCCCTCTACGCGGCCAAGAACAACCCTCGGAAGGAGTGAAACGAGAACTCGACGCGTGAAATCGACTAAAATCCGTCCTAGCCCGTTTTCGAGGATGCTGAACGCGATTCTGACGTCGAGGTCGATCCTCGACGCCCGCCAACCCCTCTACGCGGCCGAGAACAACCCCCGGAAGGAGTGAAAAATTAACATGAAAACTTTTTATAAAAATAAAGCAATCATGAGTAAGGGGACGGATTTTCGTCGATTTCACGCGGCGAGTTCCCGTTTCACTCCTTCCGGGGGTCGTTCTTGGCCGCGTAGAGGGGTTGGCAGGAGGCGTCGAGGACCGACCTCGACGTCAGAATCGCGTTCAGCGACCTCGAAAACGGGCGGGGACACAAGTTTGGCCGCCAAGAGAAAGAAGTTCCGTGGTTTACCCTTCATAGGGGTTGTTTTTGGCCGTTTTAGGGGGTGCGGTCAACTCGACAAGAGTTTAAACCACCACCATCGAATTCAGCATCCTCGAAAACGGGGGGGAGGGCTAGTCTCGTTAGGCTCTGAAATCCGAGCACTTTTCGGGGATTTTTCCGACTCACAGAATCCTTATGATTCCTTGTGTCTTAATGACATCTCTTTATATCTACATTTCAGGTCACGAGGGAGCTCCTAAATTTGGAGGTGTGTGCAAGGGGTAAAAAAAAGTCTAATCAAGATAAAAGTGGCAACCGTTAATGAGATGTTTAAAAAAATTATTCAAGTGAATTCACTGTAAATAATTATTAGAAAAAAAGTTTTCATTTTGTAAACGAAACCTCCAAGGGGGGTGTCAAATTTGACCACCGACGTCACCAGACCACACTCCCCTTGATATTGCCTTCGGGGATGACTGAAATTTTAAAAACGTGATCGATTGACTAACCGCGCAGCACTTGTCAGTTTCTATCATGTTTCTATCAGTTTCTATCATTAAATCATGTTCTACATGTCTTCAACGTACTACTAAATCAATTCAAAAAGAAGCTGACCCATGCATTTTTTTAATGTTTTTTTTGTGGTTTTTATGTTTATTAGACTTTTTTGTTTTACTTTTTGATCCTCTGAACACACGTAGTCCAGACTTTAGACGAAAAAAGGCAAACCCAAAAGTTAATCGCCGGCAGAAATATTTTGATGCAGTTTTGTCCTCATCCTCAGAGGCCTAAACTGCAAAATTATTACCCCTAGGCGTTGTCCATCATCTTGAATTTACGGGGTGAGCTTGTTTTCCCCTAATATTTCAGTAGTTTTTGAGTTTTGGGCAAAAATATTTATTTCCAAATTTGTGTAGATCTACATTTTACGTTCCTGCGCAAAAAATTGGCCATGTTTAATTGGGCACACAAAAACAAATGCATCCCCTAAAACCAAAATGGGGGCTTTTCTACAAGTAAGGTAAGAGGTCGCATTTTTGGATTTAGGTCACAATCCACACAAAATTAGGTTTGATCCGTTTTGATTGTATAATTTTTTTTATTGCTAATTTTACTGGACTATGTAAAAAAATTTACTTGGACGCCTTTCACGACTTACCGAACTTTGTCGTGTTCCCGGACGAAGAGTTTCCCAATTAATATGGCACATTTTTGCTAAGAAAATTAAGAAAAAGTGCCAAAATTGCATTTCAACCTCAACCAAACATCAAAAAAATTATAAGGACATAAAACTTGGAGCATTAAACTCCCCACAAGTTTGGAAATGAGTATTTTTATAATTCTTCTAAAATCCCCAATGTAGTCACCCTCAAAGTAAATGATTTGAGTCTTGTTATGGAATGACTCTTTGACTACAATTTTCAACGCCCAGCGACCATCATCAATTGAGCAACAAAACTCAATTCATTTTTTACGATCATTCATGTTGAGTATTTTTGCCCAAAACTCAGAAACTACCGAGATAATGAGGAAAAACAAACTCATCCCCTAAATTCAAGATGACGGACAACTCCCGGGGGTAATTTTTAAGAATTTTCTTTTAGCATTTCTGAGGAAAGGTGGAGGAAAGGAGAAGAAAAGCATCAAAAAATCCTGCCAGGCAATAAACTTTTTGGAAAAGTCTAAAATAACTAACTGAATAGTTATCTGAGTGGTCCAAGTGAATAATTGTCATTCTCCGCGAGATGGAGACGCTATTTTCTATACGGTATTGTGCAAAAATTGTCATACCTACAGCTTTTAAAATATTTTATTATTAAATAAGGCACCACGTTATTAGGCAGTGATTTCTTGTATCTGGGAGTTGTGATTGGCTCTAACCGATGATTTTTCTTTCATTATTTCACGCGGCTGCGCTGTGATTGATTTCTATGCGTGAATGTGCATGTGCGTTCGCCGTTCATTGTCTTACAGAATGAGGAATGCATGTCATTATTAAAATGAAATCAGTAGGATAATGAACGTTTCATTAAATAGTCGTAGGCAAAATAAAGTTTTCAATTTTAATTGTAATCTTATTATCGTATTATACAGGGTGAGTCATTAATGTCGCATTTCCTCTTGAGACATGTTAGAAGGCAATTCGTGCGGCAGAGGAAAAATAGTAAAAAAAATATTTCTTGTGAATCGACCGAGATATGAAGAGGTAAAGTTGATAGTTCAACTTCTTTATACTATTGACAGTTTTAAAGAATCTGTTAACTTGAAATAGATACTATGGCCTCCTTTTTCAAATATCATCAAATCAATTTATCCAAAAGCACGGCTTCAAGTTATATTCATCAACTTCAGTTTTTTGGCATTCCACCAATGAAAATTTTTTTTATTCATGTCAATTTAAGTGGGCTTTTGAAAAAAAAATTCATTGATATTTAAAAGAAGAGGCAGGCCGTAGTTTCTGTTTTAAGCAAACAGATTCTTTAAAACTGTCAATAATAAAGAAGTTGAACTCTCAACTTTACCTCTTCATATCTCGGTCGATTTACAAGAAATATTTTTTTTTACTATTTTTCCTGTGCCGCGATTTACCCTCTAAAATGTCTCAAGAGAAAATGCGCCATTATGACTCACCCTGTATATCAAGATGCAACACATCCAGACCTACCTACTCACAAAAAGCACTCATGGAGTATATTTAAATTAGAGGATACGAAATCATTGCATGGGCATCTATAAATAATTAAAATAAACGAGCTTTCGGTCTTGTCTTTCAAGGACTAACCATTTTATATTAATTCCCATTGTTTGCTTACGCGCGAAGCAGCTTACAGGATCTACGCTGAAATAACAATTCGTCCTTTTCAGGTCTGTTGGCCTCACTCAGGCCTCAAGTTCAGTTTAATTGAGCTGGTTTCAGTTCAGGATCTTTTCTCAGAATGAGTTATTATAATATTATAAGATCGTATAGCAAAAGTACGAGCAAACTGTATAATGGATTTTTAATTATAGTGACGTCATTTGGTTGTGATTGATGTGATTATTATTTAACTTGACGGTCGGTTAAGCTCTGAAAGTTATGCCACTATATTGGTAAGGCAAACATTATTCAATTAGCGTCATATAGACGCGTCGTGTTGATGGACATGTTTGTATAATAAAAATTTATTAGAAATGTTATAGCCTTTACATTAAAGGAGAAATCGCCGCAATTTTGACACCGCAGACTATTACTCCACTCTTTCGGGGGTCTGATATTGAACTTATTTGAATTGTGACGTGTCTGTTATCCTTGACGTGTCTATTATCCTTGAGAGGGTACATTTACATCAAACTTTTGCCGTAAAATCGATAGTAATTATCTACCTATAGGCTGTTTATACAAAACATAATATATTATACCTATACCTAGATACATAATACTTAAGTCGTCGAGTTTAGTGACCCAAACATTCCACACTACTATTATTAACAAAATTAAATAATGTATCATTTTGTTGCTGACATAATTAGAAACGGCCAATTATTTGTGCAATGAACACTTGAAAAAAAGTTGTGGTTGTACTGAATAATTGAATAATAACAACAGTAAAGAAAACATTACCAAAAGTACCTTTCTACAAACGTCGTAGATCACGTCTAATGAATTAATTTGACCTTGAACCTTGCTCGAAAATAACTGAATTTGCTCCGATCCATCATCCATCATTTTTATTTGCTTGGAAATTATTTTTCAAAACGTTTCATTTTTACAGCTTTATTGATTCGTTTGTGAAAATATTTGTATGTGTATTCCACGCCAAATCGGACATTTTGAAAAAAATTTATTTTTGATTTCCTCAATTTTTTGACATTTTTAGTACCCCTCAAAAGAGCATTTCTTAAAAAATCGCATAACTTTCTTAATAATGGTCCAAATTAAAGATTTTTTGTTTTTAGATGGCTTTTTTGTGTTAGGCAGGTATGCGATTTTTTTGAAAATTTGATATTTTTGTACAACTAAAAAATCTCAAAATTTGCCAGAAATGCTCTTTCGAGGGATACTAAAACATGTCAAAAAATTGAGGAAATCAAAAACCGAAATTTGTGCGTGGAATCTTATATTCTTCAACGAGCGGAAAATGATGGGTATTATTCACGCAGATATAGGTGTGAGTTGGAACGTCCAAGTGAACACACTTCCCGTAAGATGATAACGCTATACTTTCTCTACGATTTTATGCGAAAATCATCTAACGTATAACCTTTAAAAATATTATATTACGCAAGCCTGTGCCAGCTCTGGCGCTCTGACTCAGCTATCCCGCTAGCCGGTCGCCGGTGCCGCCGTACAGGGAAGTGTATCTGATAACTGAGCCTAAGCTAAAACAAGACTACAATCGAGTGGGATCGTGCAATAATTTCACTTGTCGTTCGAAGGTGTTCTTGTAATTACATATTATCTTATATGTGCTCTACCAGTGCTATGAAAATGTTCGATGCGGTGATTTCTTGTATCTGCTCAGTTGTGATCGGCTCTAACTGTTCATATAATATAATATGCTCGTATCGGTAAAATTGACGTATTTTAAGCACATCAAAAAAAAGCGTTTTTGTTAAGCGAGAATGCTCAGGAATCGTTCTTAATTTGGATTTGCAACGGAAAACAGCGGATTTGTTTGAAAAAAAAACGTCTGTCCCAGATTCTTCATCCAAATACTAACGGCGGCATTTATTATCACCTATGGACTTTGAAAAGAGCAAATGACTTGTCAAACCGACGATTCGGCCTTATTAACAATTTTTTCGAACACTTTTCTGAACGAACACTCTAGATCTAATGAATTGCGTTGATTTGGGATAACTACACTAGCGAAGCCAAGCTTAGAAGGGTGAAACATGCCGAACGTTTAAATATAACTATCGAAAAGCAAAGCTCTTGAAGATATGACAGTGTTCATTGAAGTTTCTAGTTAACCGTCTATATGTATACGGAACGCTTAAATCAGGCGTAGATGAGTCAAGTTTAGTAGAGGACAAGGTGCCACTCAAGAAGTCAATAGTGGACGTATATCAAGGAAGAGGTCAGCTGTGTTTAACTCAAATTGTTCAAAGTGTTCATCGATGAAGAGTAAATGCCCAGTGAAGTGAATTGAGACAGAAGAAGAAGTACATGAACATGTCACTATTATTCTGAGATTATTGTTATTGTTTCGTTGATTCTCATATTAATTAAACCCTAAAATTAGTATAAATACTGTAATGCTAATTACGAGAATAAAACGAATTTCGTTACAATCCCATTGATAAGTTCAGTGATAATCTCCATCTTTTTTAAAGACGTGTCTTTTCTGTCATCTCCGTGATGCGATGATGAAGATCTAAGGGCAAAGATCGTGGGTTCGATCCTGGCTGGGACCGCTCTATTTTTTAGATTCATTTTCGAATGTTTATAATAAATATAAAATTTTATGCACGATTGGCATAAATGCAAGGAAAGGTGGAAAATCTGCAAAACCGCACCCTACATTTATTTAAAGAACTTCTGTATTCACGAGCAGTCCAGAAGTATCAAAAGACAATCTATAAGACTCTTAGAATCACGCGTTAGTAAAGTAAA
Organism: Malachius bipustulatus; assembly: GCA_910589415.1. Lineage (NCBI taxonomy): Eukaryota > Metazoa > Arthropoda > Insecta > Coleoptera > Melyridae > Malachius > Malachius bipustulatus. The sequence continues at coordinate 33,844,857 of OU342634.1, read as the reverse complement.
AAAAAAAATCCCATTAAAGTGTGTCAGCAAAATGCATAAAAAAAAGGTTTTAAAAAATTCAGTGGCGTAGATTTAGGGTATTTTGAGAATTTCGACCCCATAATTTCTACGCCACTGGAATAAATACGATTTTAAGCAGCGTCTTTGAACCGTACATGTTTTCTACACCAAAAAGGTACTATTGGTTAACGGCTCTAAAGTAAACCGTTTCCGAGAAAAATGTCATTTTATGAGATGAAATGATTATTAATTTTAGGAATAAGTTTTCACTTACTTTCATTTTTCCAAAATTATTTTGAAAAATCGTTAAAAAGTGATGTTTTCTCTCATAAAATGCCATTTTTCTCGGAAACGGTTCATTTTAGAGCCGTTAACTAGGAATACGTTTTTGGTATAGAAAGCATGGGCGGTTCAAAGACGCTGCTTAAAATAGCATTTGTTCCAGTGGCGTCGAAATTGGGGGGTCGAAACCCTTAAAATAACATAAATCTACGCCACTAGATTTTTTTTAAACCTATATTTTTCGGCAAAAATAAAGGGATCAGTAAGCACATAGTGTGTGTACGACCTGAACATTGGATCTCATACGGTTCCCGAGATATCTTCCAAAAAAACTGGAAAAAGAATATTTCTTCGACCCCCGGTATCTCAAAAACGATGCATTTACGGACACACATTAATGGGAAATTTTTGTTTATTTTAGTCTGAAGAATCAGCCTATGAAGTTTGGCCTAAGTAATTGTTTCGTCGCTGATTTTTTTGTTCTACACTCATACGGAGTGATTGCATAGACTTTCGAAAATTGACCCAATCTCGTTAAATATTTTACAAAATTATAGAAATTTTTTGCAACCCGTTTTTAGTAATATGACGTTCCAGTACATTATAACAATGATTGTAAAAAATTTGTAAAAAAGTTATAAAAAAAAACAATTATAATTCTAAAATTATATGTGAGGATGGACTGGTAAAAAAATCGACATCAGAAGACCTACATCTTCAGTTAAACTAAAATATTGTTAATAGTAAAAAAAATTGCTCACTTTCAGTGGGAGGGAAGGGGGATATAAAAAGAGGTATTTCTTCAAAGCAATTCAATCTGATTATTTTTTCTTGGTTTAAAAAAGTGCAACATTACTACTTCAGTTCAAATACCTGAGATAGGCGAGGCTTGTGATCTTGATGTCTATTTTATTTATACCTGACTCTCATGTCATCATGTCCAACAAAGGACGGCAAAAAAAATTGTAATAAAAATAAATTAAAGGCCTATGATGACAACTGGTTATTATAAGTCTGTTTTTAACACTATCGATCATTTTCATAACCAATTGTCATTCTGTCTATTATAATAATCATTTAAATTAGTACACATTTTATATTCACCTATGGTTTTTGTCTAGTTTATTTGTGGTATAATTAAAAATGTTGTCGAAAAAAAGATTATAAAAAAAATATGGTCCAATTTAACTATAATAATGGTAAAAATTCAAAATTGTTGCCTTATCAACGATAGGTCCGCTATAAAAGTCCGGCGCCAAGTCTGGATAGTCGGATCATGGATGGCAGAGAACGACTCGATATCCCGTTCCGAGTGCTGTTCGAAGCCCCTGCCCTCTTTTTCCTATTAGGTGAGCTGAGCCGGTAAAAAAGTCCTATAATAAAATACCCTGCACATATTAAAAAAATAATAATAAGCCTAACGGACTAAGAATTTGATTTAATCAAATTATATTCAATTTAAATAACATTTTTGATCGACCTTTATTAGATTTTAAATTTATTCCATAATTGTTGTCCTTGCTTACAGAATAATTCTTCCTTCATGTTTATGAGGAAAAAATAACAAAACGATGTATGTAAATCAATCAATTTTTATCCAACAGTAAACAAAAGCTTTGGCAATTGAAATGACACATACCTCGCATAGTAATGAATGGAAAAGTTATATTGCAAACGTGCACGTAGTAGCGGTGAAAACAGAGAATGCGTAAATGGCAAATGAAAGCAAACAATGTCTCATTATACACTTTGTATACTCCCAGAACTCTGTCCCAAATATCTTATTAAAAAATGCTTCCTAGTAGCAATAAAAACAACATTTGACAATTTTTTTACTTAGGTTAGCAGCCATTTTACTCAGTCATATTTATTGGGTGGTGTTGGTAGGGAGTACCTATACCTCGGGGCCGAAATAACGTGCAGTAACAGATTACTAAAAATGCAACTTCGAAGAAACGGCAAATAGAAAAAAATGTTCCTCCAAACGAAAGTTTCTGCTGGAGGAACATTTCTGTTTTCCGCTTTTTCGTTAGCGAAAATGTTCCTCGAAACGTAAGTTTCTGCTTGTCGTTTCCCCGAATTGCATTTTTAGTAATGTTAGTTACTGCACGTTATTTCGGCCCTGAGGTATACATGATAATTTTTTTTTTCTTAAGAGTTCCCAATGGGGAGCATTGAGCAAGTTAAAAGTAACCACCATTATTATTAATTTATTACTGACTTTTACTTAATATAAAGGTCATATATACCAAAACAAGACTCAATTTTTTTTTTCAGACATCATTACTTTGATCAAATGGATATTATAAGGTCTTTAGGAGAAGCGTTGCCCGTAAATGTATTTGAAGGGGGTGTCAATAATGTTTGATTATCACTTCATTCTATGTAATATTACAAGTGGAAATAACTAGATAGTTCGTATGGGGAGAATTATTATTAGCCATCACTACTTATTATTTTCGAATGTGGGAAACTAGTCACGCCATACGTTCATTTGACGGTTCAATAACTATGATTTTATGGATTTTTAGCCCCCACAGGAGGCGGTAATTCCCATGAAATGCATGAATCTATTTCTGAATATGAGTAATGAATGAGTAATTACTAATAAATGCATCCAGACTAGAGCACTTAAGTACTGCAATATGAATATATTGACGATATGAAGGGTATACACGTTCCTGCTTGTATGAGAAAAACCAATTTTTTTATATTTATTTGCGTTTATAAAAGTTTCATTAATTACAAAGTCATTACTAAGAATCAAAAGGACCTTTATAATTTTAACTTAAACTTATTGACGCAGAATCTTGGCGGAATGGCCTAGAAAAATGAAAACTAAAATATTTATTTTTTTCCAGTTTCCATTTTCCTAGTTTGGCATGGAGGCTTTTTTATAATGGAACTTTGATCAGTTTATATTTAGATCCTTTCAGCGGCTGAATAAAATAAAATAGCACAAGAGAACCAGGCCAATTTTTTCCACATTTTATGTTTCAGCTGGGAATAAAAAGCACAGAAATTAGGAAAATGTAAAACGGGAGAAGCCTAACCACAGCTGTGACCGTATGTTTAATGTTTATGTAATAAAAAATAGAAAATTAAAAAGCCATTATTTCTAATCCAAGTAACTTATAGAGCAGTTTTATTATACGGATGGATGCGTTTAGAATCTAAATATTATTTCCAAGTTTACTGCCAAGGTTGTTTTCTATCGTTGACTTTTCATCATGTAGGTATCATACAAGATAATGTATCTTTGTTACATAACGTTGTAAAGTATGTGCTGTAGGAATGTACGTACTACGTGGAATGCATAATATTTAGCAACTGCGATTATTATTAATATTATAAATAAAAATGACACCTATTCTTTGTATTTTTATTTTTATATTCTTTGGTCCATATTTATATGTTTTTATTATTCACCAGGAAAAATAATAGCAAACATATGATGTGTGTGTATAAAAATTATATCAGCATATACATGGTTACAATTTATGTAAAAAAAATAAAATAATTTTTATTTACATTTTTTTAAATTGGAATTTCAATTATTCAATACTTTTTAATAAAATAAATAAAAAATTTATTGACCACCATCTTATCTTTATCTTCCTACCCATTTTTTATTGGAATTCACTAACCACTTCACTTATACCATACCCATTTCAGGTTAGTCAGTTCATGCACATGTAAATAGTCATCAGTTCAGTTATTTTAATAAAGACGACTCTTAATTTATTTATGTAGGTCACCTCAGTGGGAAATTCCTAGTCAAATAAAGTTATAATGAAAATATTTTAAACAATGTTCAAACCTTAAACGTAAGATTTGATTATTTTTATTAAACCTTGCTTCTTATTAGTTGTTAAATGTTCTTCTTTATTTGAGTTTTAGGTTTGATATTAAAATATTATTTTTCAAAAATATTTTTATAAAATTGAAACGTTTCGAGACCGATTGGTCTCTTGTTCACTCATAAATAATTGTAAAAAATATGTAAAAACTTATAAATACTTTAAAAAATCATAACTATTATACTAAAATGTCGTAAATGGTGTGTTTTTAAATTTTAGAAAAAATATAAGTAGGTAAATTAATTTTGATCTTGATTTTGACATTTTATGTGTCTGCTTTTGTTTATTATATTTCATTATTGTGTTTGTTACGTGTATTTCATTGTGTGATAATATGATTTTAAAAGTATTGTTATTGTAATGGTGGTGAATAATTATTGTGGGGAGTAATTGTTAGTTTTCAGTAGTAGGTAGTAGTTTTTTTTTTTTTTTTTTGTTGGTGTGTGTTTTTGTTAGGAATCAGGTTTTTAGTTCTTTTTTTTTTTTTGTTTATGTAATTTTATGAAATTATAATATTAAAAAATTACATAAACAAAAAAAAAAGAACTAAAAACCTGATTCCTAACAAAAACACACACCAACAAAAAAAAAAAAAAAAAAAACTACTACCTACTACTGAAAACTAACAATTACTCCCCACAATAATAATTATTCACCACCATTACAATAACAATACTTTTAAAATCATATTATCATACAATGAAATACACGTAACAAACACAATAATGAAATATAATAAACAAAAGCAGACACATAAAATGTCAAAATCAAGATCAAAATTAATTTACCTACTTATATTTTTTCTAAAATTTAAAAACACACCATTTACGACATTTTAGTATAATAGTTATGATTTTTTAAAGTATTTTTAAGTTTTTACATATTTTTTACAATTATTTATGAGTGAACAAGAGACCAATCGGTCTCGAAACGTTTCAATTTTATAAAAATATTTTTGAAAAATAATATTTTAATATCAAACCTAAAACCCAAATAAAGAAGAACATTTAACAACTTAAACGTAAGGAGACCATGTGTTGAGATTGTTCAAAATTTGTCATTTTTATTGTCTTTTAATCATTTTTATTAGCCTTTTAAATTATGCCCAGCAAAGGTATCATTAAATGGTAATTTTCATAAAAAGATTACTCGATCTGAGTCATGAAGGAATGTAATTTTTTTTCTTATCATTATTTACCTACTGCTAAATAAAGCAAAAAAATCCTGAATACCTACCTACTACTTACAACCATTAAAATATCTTTAATAAGTAAGAAAAACATGTTCATACACATGAAGTTATCATTAATCAGCGTTAATAATCCAGAAAAAACATTTTTAGAGGAAAAAATCTGAATATGGGAACTGCTTAAATAAAAAATAATAAATTATAGGGGATGATTCCAGTCCAGAAGCCGTCTCTATGACGCCAAGATAAGCTCTGGCTACAGATAAGGTAAAATAAATCTGTCACCAAACATGAGATTAGCATGTTTGGAGATGCTTTCAAGCTCACACAAACACAAAACAACTTTTCGAGTAATATGCTCCAGACTTTTCAATTTATTGAAAGGAACGTGAGAGAACCGGAGGTTGAAATTTTACCAGTCAGTTGCCCCGATAACCAGCGTGAATTGTTATATTAATTTTGTTATTAATATTGTGACACTCTATGCTGATTCGTGTGTGTGATTGATTAAAGGATTAATTACCATTAATTATGGGTAAGTTTTCTCACTAAGTACTTACAGTATGATAGTGATCTTGCTAGAATTTAACAATAATCAATAATACATGCAATGTGCAGTAGTAAAGTATAAAAATTTTCCTGGAAAATATGGGGTAGGTAAATCTCCCATAGTCCTCTCCCTTTAAATGGATGGTATAATGTATCAGGCCGCATTTTTCTACATCCAAGGGGAGATATTACTGGAAAAGAGCGTTCTGCAAGTTAGACGTCCTTTAAAAGATAGGGAACTTTCTCTTAGGACAAGGTGCCCTGGTGACAGCAAAAGTGCCCTGGTCCTGAAATTGAGTTGAGACTCCAGTAAGGGATACGACATTTTTTTTCAAGTCAACTGGAACGTAAGCGCAGTATAAGCTTCATGGACACTTCTCTGCCTACAGTGTTTATAGTATATTTGGATTCGAATATTGTTTTCAAAGGGAAATGGCTTGACCGCAGAACCCATGCAGTGATATCTATACTATCCAATAACCAAAACCCCAATGACCAAGACAGATCATAACCAGGTTAGACAATATATCTTTATTAAAATGGTATAAGAATAAACAATCAAGATAAACAACAAAATATATAAAATGACTTGGGATTTAGTAAAGATGACAATGCAATATGAAGAAAATATGTCTCTATTCAAAGGTATTAATATTTTTTAAACTATTGATTTTTTTCAAAAAGTCGAAGAGGAAATAGCGTCTTCATCTCGCGGAGAATGTTTTTACTCTTTTCAACAATAACGATTTTCAATTTTTTAGCTCCATGAGTCGAGTTTCAAGAGCACTAGCGTCAATTTTCAGACACTCAATGGCGATTGAAGGGAGATTGGAACCTCCTTTGTGAAGGTAACTTGAAAAATTTTGACAATTAAAAATTAGATGGCTTTGGAAAAATCTGTACACGTCAAAATGACGATCAACAACTGTAAAAAAATCACAACAATTTTCTCCTGAAAAAAAATTGAGGAGTCTGGCAATGTAATACGGAGAAAACAACGCTGATCAAATTTTTCCTTTCAGGTACAGTTGCGGGAGAGAAAAATTCAAAAGTACTTTGTATAATTTTATAGTGGCTCGATTTATGTACGAATGCGTCATTATCCCCAAGGTTTATGTCATCGTTTAGCGGCAGTTACGTCACTTTATGTACTAGTATCTTATCTATATGCAACTCATATACATATAAAGTGACTTTAATGACTCGTCCTATATATCAGCCTCTGTAGAATGATCACTCGGAATATCTGGGCTACATCCAGAGAATTACAGTTTATTATACCGAGCGTTAACTCGACAACGATAAGGAAGTGACATGTAGAGCAAATCTCGTCGTCAAGACGAAACGTTTTTTATTTAATAAATATTTGGAGTTGTTGAAATATGGCCAACTTCCGGATTTAATTTTTTGGATCTAGCTCCGTGTAATTTTTAAGTTTTTCCCGAAACTACAGGTATTTAGTTTTGAAAACTCCTTCTCCTCAGTGTTCCGAACTCGTACAAGAAAAGTTGTTTGCATGTTGCATACAACAAGCATCATCTTTGCGTAAAAATTCAAAATTATACGCAAGGACAGCACAGGTGCATTTACCGTCCCTTCTCCTACCACCCTTACCCCCGTTTTCACGAAGAAAAGCGTTCACACGTCTGGACACGAGATACTCTTTCCTACCCTTCTCTTTCCTAATCTCATCTCATTAACCGGTAATTAAAGTGATTCGCCCTAATCGGATGCAGCTGCAGCAGCAGCAAAACAGCGAATTCAAGCGACTGGCACCTCTCTCCAAGGTAATTTCATTATTTTATTCTGCCTTGCTTTGATCTCATTCATCATTTTTAAACATCAAACATAATATTAAAGATCCGATGATTCACAGTCAAACAAATTTTTGAGGAAAACAAGAAACAGTTGTGTTTAGTGATGACGCAGCCTGATGAGCTAAAAATAATCAGTGAAACGTCGATGTCTCTATCCTCACCAGACTACAGTGCCTACTGCCTATACATCATTATGGTTGTGTTGTTCAGGAAACTTTATTGAAAGTTTTTATAATTCAAGGTTATTTTGGTTAGCGTACTTTGCACCATTTAGCAAGACACATATTATAATTGAAAGATTGTAAAGTAATGAAAAAGTAAGAAAAAAAAAAAATCGTCTACAGATTTTCAACTTCTGAGACAAGTCCCTATGGATAAATAAAACACTCTCCTCGTAAAATTTTATCTGAATACCGGGGTGTTATTTTGAAAACTCCCCACCCTGCTTAATGGCTTTTTATCTGTCAGCCTATACCTTTTTATCTCACAGCTTTTACCACGAAAAGCCTCTGGTAAAATTTTCCAAATTCATGAGAATTTATAGGAGGGGGTAAATGTTGACTCTGAAATGGGATCATAATCAGAAAGGGGAAATGAAGAGGGCATTATTCCTAAGGTCTTTTCAAAGAGAATATTTTCTGACTTTCGAACTTTGTTTCAAACATTTGAAAGAAGAAGAAGTAGAAACAACTTTACTTGAAGGCAGATCGCGTGAGGTATCATTTTCAAGGCCTAAGAAGAGGATCTTCATATGCATATTTTTTGGCACATTCAACCAGATGTTTCTTCTTTTTCGAAAGTTCGAAAAAAGGTCACATTTGGTACTAAATCATCCAGAGCATCACCCCTCCCCCATCACCCATTTTAATTTTTGGCGCGAGGGTTGGTAGGGATAGAGAACGAGATGGAATATTAGTTTTGTCATTAAAACGTCTCCCCTCCCTGCAAAGCAAAATACCTTTTTCAGGATTTTTTTGTAAATTCACCACTGAGGGTGGTAGAGGTTTTCAAATTGAACGCACCTGATACGAATGGAAATTTAAAGTTTCTATTGAGGATCTTTAAAATCTAAAAAATAATACAAAAAAAACGCAAAATGGTTTTCCAAGTTTGTAACTTTTCAACAATCGAGCATAATTTGATTGCTAATAATTGCTATCATTAAAATAAATGTCAAAATTAGTCAAAAAAATCGAAACAAAACCTAAACCCAAGCCCGAATAAAACTCCACCATGAACCTCAACAGACTCTCAATATTCGTCCGTTACTTGCAGTCAGGGATAGTCAGACCCCCCATTCAAATATCCGGCTTGGAAGGAAAATATGCCCACGCATTGTACTCGGCAGCGTCGAAGAAAAACTCACTGGAGAAGGTGGAAAAAGAGATGAAGACCATCTTAGAAACGCTCGAGAAAGACGTGAAACTTAGAGAATTGGTACAAGATCCGACCGTCTCCAACAAGTTCAAAATAGAAGCCATGAAGAGCGTTTCCAGTAAATTATCACTAGGTTCGGAAACTGTCAATTTATTAACACTTCTCGCTGAAAACGGACGCATGAAAAAGGTAAAATGTTAATTATTAAAATTTTACGTCCACTGACTGAGTTTAAGTCCACGAGGGCGAAAATTACAACACTGACCTCATATACCATTCTCACAGAGTGAAAGACGGTATTTTCTCTACGACTATACGAAAGAAATAATCAAATGGATTTAATTAAACATATTTTTTTAAACGCTAATAGGATTGTTACCCGACGAATTTCCGACGCCATCCGAGTTAAAACCAGCTCAAGAGGGATCGCCATCGCGCATTTCGTCTCGTTCCGAGCGCTTTCGGCCTATACGAACGAGTATTGCCATTAGAGACAGTGCGAGCTGAAACATTAGAGCTGTGAGTGGTTAATACCCGTGTGTAATTTTTCATTCTACATCTCTATTTTAGCTCTAAATCATGCCATTTCTCTACGTTTGGAAATTTCCTTTTCTGTTCACGACGTGTGTATTATGAATGGCAGAAACTAGACAACGGCGTTACTATCACATGGTTAATTAATTAAAAATTAATTGCAGTTTATGAAGATTGCAAGAGCATTCAAACAGATAATGTCAGCACATAGGGGCGAATTATCTTGTGAAGTTACAACGGCGGAGCCTCTAGAGGAAGTAAAAAAGGCCGAACTACTGGAGTTGTTGAAAACGTTCCGAAAAGGAGAAGAAGTTATCAAATTAAACACGAAAATTGATCCTGCTATTATTGGGGGGATGATTTTATCAATTGGTGATCACTATGTCGATTTGAGTATCGCGTCGAAAATCGAAAAATTAACACAAGTGATGAAGAACACGTAATTTATTTGTATTATGTATTAGTACGAGTATTTTTATTTTTAAAATAGGTTAGTTGAAAATAATTTTAAAAAATTGTTTGTAGAATTTACAACCCCCAAAATTGTAGCTCGCATGTTTTCAATAAATTACCAGAAGAAATAAAATATTCCATTTTTTATAAATTACTGAATCTAACTACTGAAAAAACTGGTACCTACAATGACAGAGAACCACTGACAATTTTCTAGGCTTCCCTAAAAACACACTTTCTTTTAAAAATAAAAAAAATAAATTGCTACTTATTTCTTTGTTGTTTAAAAAAGACTTACAGCATAAAGCTTCCAATTCAAGACGAAAAAATTAATAATCGTAGGAATACTAAGAACTCCAGCTTTCTGAAAGTTTCTCAAATAATATTTTGTTCCTGAATGCCAGGCTGTTAATTGCTAAAGTGCCAAGTGAAACCCTTCAGCGATCTCGTAATTGGACAGGCAATTAAAAACCAAGCTCTCAACGCCAATCTTGTAGGAAAATATGTTTACGAAAATATTTTCTAGATCAGAGTTTAACAACTGTAAACACGAGTAAGTAAATGGGTTTAATTATTGTTTCATTCCTCGCAGATAACTTCACAATAAAATTTCTTGAGAGAATTCAAACTTCAAGTTGCTTCATACAGGATGAGTCATGCATGAGATTTCGTGTGTGTTGATTTTTCGTAGACTCTTCTGTTACCAGAAACATCAACAAATTGGTAGTTTTCAATCCTTTTCTGGTGAATACTGTTGATTATGGTGAAAAAAAACTTTCAGGGTCTTCTCTCCGTGTTACCATCTCTCCGCATAACGAAGGTGTTATCTACGTAGCGGTACTATAACGTATTTAGGGCGTTAAAGTTTATTTACGCATATTCAATTAAAAAATTGTTTTCTCAAGCTAAAATTCTTAGCAACCTTTTCACTAAAAGTATCGTGTATAAATTTACAGATCTTTGACGGGTGCCAAGGATCACAATTTGATGAGTGCGTCGCGCGCATTTAAAGCCATGATGTTGGAAGTCAGAAGGATGGCGTGGAAGTAGCGTGGAGAGAAGACGCATAAAAATGAGTAGGGCGAGGTTCTTCCTGCTTGGACAAAGGGCCACGACGCATGACTAGGAAAACCGGCTGGGCCACCAAAGCGAGCGGACGCGTGTACGGTTCGCGGAAAACCCACCCTCCCTAAACCTATCTTTTTATCTTTTCCCGTGCTTGTATCTTTTCAAACAGAAGTTGTTCGCTCTTTTTGGGAAACTGCGTTTTACAATAATTAACTACCTAACTATGCCATTGCTGGTTTTTCACCCACAGAGTGATATTACTCCTCAATATCTAAAATCGATTATGTTGTTTAAATAAACAACAAAAAAAAGGTCCAAGATCTTTTTGTTGCTATTTAATTCTAATTAGGCTATTACTTTCATAAACTAAATCTAAATTTATTCAAAATAAAAAGTCAACTGGCATCCCATTTCCTTTTCCTTTTTTTAAGTGGGGAGAGTGTAACGTTCGTTTAAGAAAAATCTGGCTCCTAACTTGAACTCTCTATTTCAAAGTGTCAGAGAAAATTTACCTAGGCTTTATCTCCTTCTACTTTTCACCCACACAATCTATCCTCTCTCTCTCTCTCTCACACACACACACACAACCCCTACAGTACAACAAGACGATTTTTTAGTAGTCGTCGCTTGAAAGAATTAATGTAGAAATTGACAACAAGGGGGCTTAGGGGGCTTAGGGGCCTCCATCACCACTCCATTGATAAAAACCTTCTTGCGCATCAATCGCAGAAATAGTGTATTTTTATGCGATTCAATTCTGAATATTTTCACCGCTTTTTAAATTGGCTTTCTGAAATTTTACATAGTCAGGTGATATTCGCATAGTGGCTTACTGACAATTGCATTTCATTTCGTTTTAAACCGTGCATGCCTTAAAATGATTTTTTTAATTTAACAAAACAAAACAAACATTGGCAAAATTTAACAATTTTGGCCCATTTTCTATGCCCGCCACTGGCTAACTTTACTTAAAAAACACTATTTTTTAGACTACCTTTTATAGAACGGAAAAAGTGAAAGGGGAGCTTTGAAAACCTAAAATTTTAAATTTTAGAGGAATAAACATAATATGTAAAAATATTCTAATATCTCCGCCATTTTTATTATTTCTTTCTTGAAATCTTTGAATTTTAAAGTTTATTAGTATAGTTGTCTACTGGAAAAATTTTCGTTCAATTCCTTCAAAAATATGTTCATAAACAGTTATAGAAATTCAGCCCTTTTTCCCTTCTCCTACCCACGCCACTGGCTTAATAATAAAAATATTGCAAATTTTATTGCAATATTTTAACTCAATATTTTATAACTCAAATTTCAAATAATTTTCTTCCAGTAATGTTAATTTCGTTTAAACGTTTTTGTTTCTAACTGGCTTATTTAGGGATTCATAATCTATCAATTTTTCCTAAAATTGAAAAGGCCGCCATTTTGGAACGGCTCTTCTGATTTAACTCAAATGCAGTACCATACGACTACTTGCAGTTATCTTACTATCAAAAAAATTTCAGCCCCCTAGATTGAAAACAGCGACCAGAAACCGTGCCTCGATACCCGTTTTTTTTTTGAAATTTGGAGAGACACGTTGTAAAAGTAGCGCAATTTTAGGTAAATGTTTTTTTGTGAAAATCAAACGTCATCCCTAAGTTTCACAAAAGTAAAAAATTTCGTTCATTAATCTTGAAAAATTAAGCTACTGGAGCGTTCTTAAAATTTTAGAGAAATAAACATCATGTAAAAAAAAATCGAATATCTCGGCCATTTTTCTTACTCACTTCTTGAAATTTTTAAGTGTTAAAGGCTATTAGTATAATTATCTACTGTAAAAATTTCAGTTCAATTGCTTCAAAAATGTGCTCATAAATTGTTAGGGAAATTTAGCCATTTTTACCACTTTCATATCCACGCCACTGGCTTATTAATAAAAGTAATGTAAATTTTGTTACATTAAATTAAATTTGAAACAATTTTCTTCAAACCCTGTTGATTTGGTTTCAAAGTTTTTTTCCATCTTGCTCATACAGGGGTTCAAATATTAGCAAATTTTTCAAAAATTAAAATGACCGCCATTTTGAAACCGCTCGACCGATTTTGCTCAAGTACAATACCAGACCAGTTTTTATAGATATCTTACTCCCACAAAAATTTCAGCCCCCTAGATTTAAAACTGCGACCTGAAATGAGATGACAAAAACCGGGTTCATGGAATTTTGAAGGGACACCCTGTAGAAGTGATGGGACTTTTGGAAAGTTTTTCAACGAAAATCCAACGTCATTCCAAAGTGTTACAAGGACCCAAAATTTCGTTCACTAATCTTGAAAGATAAAGCCACAGGAGCGTTTTTAAAATCGAAATTTCGCGATTTTGGAGAAATATATATATATATATATATATATATAAATATATATATATATATATATATATAAATATATATATATATATAAATATATATATATATATCGTGGGCAGGTGAATTTTGGAAAACCACTTTTTCGTAATCTGGGGGTCATGATCGGTGGACATTTGATGAGTTTGGGTGATTTTTGGAAAGTGATGTCGTCCTCAATAGTGTATTTTTTTGTTAAAAAATACACTAATAGGTTGTGGTTAGTACACGGTGGAAGAGAGAGGTGATGTCCCTAGAAAAGATGCGCTGGATATGTTGAAGGGTCTCGTCAATGAGTGGAGGGTTTGATATTTTCGTTCTTCTTTATTATAAGGGATTTTGTAGATCCGACATGTGGGGCTGAAGCAAGGGTGGTCAGATATTTTGCAAGAGAATACGTCACAAAACAAAGGGTCGAAGAAGCACCTCAGGTTTGTGTATCTTTGGCAGTCCATAAAGTCTAGACGTCCTGGTTTCTGTATTCAAAATCAACCGTGTACCATGATCAGGGATGGTGGAAATTTTGACTAGTTGGTCGGCCTTTCGGTGGATGGGATTCGTGGGATTTCTCTAGAAAGTACTTTGTATGTCATTGAGACAGCTAAGGTGCTCCCTAAAGAAAAAAAGTGATAAGCTGACTTAAAACTAAAATTGATCACACTACCATTCAGACAACGTTCCTCTTGACCAGGTTCCTTGATTAATAAGTTTTTGATGATTTAGAATTTGTGTTTATTTAGGATAGGTCACATAAATTGCTGAAAAAATTTCTAGAAAGGTTTCATGGCTCAAAATCAAATTCCGAACATGAAAAAAAATCAGTTCAGAAGTGGCAATTTGCCATTGGTATTTTTTGTGTATTAAAATTAGCTATAAACCTAAAATAATGCCTCGACTTTCAGGACAGGAAAAAAGGATTAAAAACTCCTACAGTAATATTCAAAATTTGAACTTTTCTTAGCACACAACAAAAACATCTCGAAAAATAATAACTTAACAGTTTTTTTGCGACAAATTTGAATACAATAAAGGTTGGATTAAAAGAACAAGGTTTTTTTATCAAAACAATAACAGCGACGATAATTTTCGACAGCGTAAAAGCGACTAGTAAATTTTCTACTATGCGATCAATATTAAGAGCAAACAAACGTACACACACACTATAACCTATGGAGTCCTTGAACCAGCCTTGCAAAAGGTGTGCAAAATGACCAACCAACTCCTATTATACAAATATTTGAAATGTACACAAAATTAAAATGCTATTTGTAACTAGTTGCTAAGCTAATAATAATTCATTAAATGTATTTAAAAAGCTCCAAAAATAATCACCACGGTCAAAGTCAAAGGAAGTGAGTGATATTGGAATTTCGTGTAAATGTAAATTTACAATTAATTAATAATAAGTACCTACACTTATGGAACAATAATATTTTTCTATGTTCCTTTAAAAAAAATGCCGTCGATGAGTTATTTTATTATGCTCCAACAAAACAACGCAAATACGGAAATGGAAAACTTATTAGCTGAATAAGCAAATAAAAGCTTTTCTATGCAAGTTTAATAAAAGTAACTCTTAACACACGTCAGTAGTACCGATTTAGCGTAATTTAAATTCATAGCGCAAATTACAACAACAGCTCTATATCATTTATTTATTTGTTAAACGTAACCACATACCTACTACCTTTTACCGAAGTTTTCTTATAAAAATAAATTAGTTCTAAATTGCAAATAACGAACGCATTATGTAAATTAGAGCTAGACTTATTTGTTTAAAACCATCAAGGCATCATTTTATGGTCGTGTGGTGTTATGTAAGGTGTAAATCAGCCATATGTTGTTTTTAATAAACAAGAAAACTTTTTACTAATGGTTATGTGCATATTAATTTTGTACTTTTAACAAAGTTTAGGTAGATTTCCTTTCTTATAGTCACTAATACATAGTTGAGCAATTTGAAGGTAATCTACATAAAACTGTATTTGGGTACTTTAAAAACGGGACTCTATAAAGATATATCTAGACACTGGGATGCCAGAAACTTTTTTTTATAACGCTTTGACAATATTCTCCTTAAAGTTCCAAAATGAAGAATAAATTTTTATTATTTTTCTGATTATGAACAAAAAATACTATCTATATGAATTTTGTTACGGGTTTCTCATGCAAAATGTTAACAATTTGTGAATGATTAAATGTAATTTAAAGGTAAAAATCTGAACTTAAATGATGCGTTGAACAAGTCAACTTACGATAGAATAAGGCGCCTTGCTCTTTGACAAATGCTGTACATATAAATATATACCTTGTAACGACCTATCGGTGTTAAAGCTCTTTTTATATATTAACAAGTTTTAAACCGCTAGCGACCTCTCTTTTCCAGCGACCTTCCTTAAAACATCGAGTTCTGTTTACGATTTCATAATCGGTAGATCCCGCTTAACAAGCAAACAGTGACCTAAAACCTAAAACGCGCGTATAGATGTTTAGAGAAGAGGGTCAAGCACAAAGAGAAGACCCCATTAAAAAAAGAAAGGGGGGCAAGTAACGCGAATCTCTGATTCAAATTAGATCTTCGAATATTCATAAGAAAGTATTTTTTACTCGCCCAGATTACTGGTTCAGGGAAGATATTTGAAGATAAGGTCTGATTCGCTGTTGATCAGTCAAGGGCCAAAGGGAAAATGAATGGGCGAATTTCCGGTTATAGGACGGGTAAATTTCCGGTTATAGGACGGGTATGCTCTCTACTCATGCGCGTATATGTCGCGGTTTCTACGCTTGCGAAAGAAAGAACGGGATTTCAAAATATTCCCGCCGGTTTACATACCGCCGGACATGAAGTCTACAATATTCTCGGCAATATTGCTCTAATGAAATGTTGCTGTGTCTACCATGATTTCTAACTACTGGTAGCTATTCGACAAGAGACGGCGTTGCTTGTACAATTATTCGATTTAAATAAATTAATTTGCCTATCTCGGATTTTTCTGGATAAAAAATGGGAATTTTCCTGGGAATTGTTAATTTTTTAGATTTAACATATAAATACGTTACAAAGCTATAAGGGAATTTTTTCTCTTATAGCTTTAAGAGAAAGCTATAAGAGAAGCTTCTTCATTCACAATACCTCAAAGTCAATAATTGTCAACTGATGGTTATAATGCCTTTTTATACAAGGATTCCATTATACAGGCTGGCCCATCGAAAAAGACAGGTGGCGTGTGTGAGTCGGACGAACATGTAAATATTTTGAGCCGGAACAAGATTACTTCCCCCCTCCGTTTTCGAGGATGCTGAACACGATGACGTTGTCAGAATTTCTCTTTGGGGTTGCGCAACCCCTCAAAACGGCCAAAAACCACCCCCTAGAGAGATAAACCGCGCTTCAATCCATTTCCCTGCAAAAAAAGCTTCCCCCCGTTTTCGAGGATGCTGAGCACAATGGAGGTGCTGGACATCGCGTGCGACCCCGACCAACCCCTCCACCGGCCAATACTCACCCCCGAAATGGGTGATTTTTTTTTATGTATATGTAGGCCAAACGATGGACTTTTTCGAAAAACTTTTTGGAAATTCAAGTACAGAATCACAATGGCCATAATTTAAAATTATTTTGGAGTATAAAGAGTGTCCCATATGACAGTGACATATCAAAGTTATGTTTTTTTTTAATGGAATGCTCCTTTGTTATTGCATTTTTAGATTGTCTGAGAAGAGGAAATAAGATTGGCTTTTACAGTTGGTGTTTAAATTCAGAAGTTTTTGAGTTATAAACAAGTGAAAATCGTCATTTTTTAAGTTCAATGACCTGTACAACGAAAACGGCTAAAGATAGAGAAAAACGGCTTACATGTCCTTATTTTAACTTTTCATGTACTATCCTATGATGTAGATGAAATGTTTATACAGGGTGATAAAAAACTTGAAAAAATCTGAGATTTCTCCACGCGTCGCCAAATAAAAAAATCAAAGAAAGTACAAACTATACCATAGGATAGTACATAAAAAGTTAAAATAGGGACATGTAAGCCGTTTTTCTCTATCTTGAACCGATTTCGTTGTACAGGGGCCTGGAACTCGAAAAATGACGATTTTCACTTGTTTATAACTCAAAAACTTCTGAATTTAAACACCAACTGTAAAAGCCAATCTTATTTCCTCTTCTCAGACAATCTAAAAATGCAATAACATAGGAGCATTCCATTTAAAAAAACATAACTTTGATATGTCACTGTTATATGGGACACTCTTTATACTCCAAAATAATTTTAAATTATGGCCATTGTGATTCTGTACTTGAATTTTCAAAAAGTTTTTCGAAAAAGTCCATCGTTGGCCCTACATATACATAAAAAAAATCACCCATTTCGGGGGTGAGTATTGGCCGGTGGAGGGGTTGGTCGGGGTCGCACGCGATGTCCAGCACCTCCATTGTGCTCAGCATTCTCGAAAACGGGGGGAAGGTTTTTTTTTGCAGGGAAATGGATTGAAGCGCGGTTTATCTCTCTAGGGGGTGGTTTTTGGCCGTTTTGAGGGGTTGCGCAACCCCAAAGAGAAATTCTGACAACGTCATCGTGTTCAGCATCCTCGAAAACGGAGGGGGGAAGTAATCTTGTTCCGGCTCAAAATATTTACAATTTTCGGGTTTTTTTCCGACTCACACACGCTACTATTAAGCTATTATTGATAATAAGTATCCTACTAATAAACAGGGCCATAAGGAACCATCAAAAGAGTAGGGTTTTATTGTATGAATCCTTCAAATGGTTATTAATGATAAAAAATCGCGGAGTGCTATTAAGTTAGAGAAAATGCACCCCTTTTAGTTTTCAAACTTAAAAAAATTAGAAGAAGTATCTAAACGAAGCAAAATTCAGGTATAGTTAATGAGGATTTTTTGTAGATAATGCGATTATACAGCGAAATAATTTATCTAAAAAAATTATCAATAATTTCTTGAGTCAAAAATATTTTTAAAACTTGAAAAAGGGCAAAACCCCATGTTTTATTTATTTTTCATTCTTGTTGCGTATAACTTTTCTGATTGGAGACAGGTATTGATTGGTATTGATTCACAGAAAAACAAGTAGATTAAATTGTCTCCAAAATGTTGGGTTAAAATTATTTTTGGATTAAAACTGACTGAGATGAAGCCGCTTTAAAAAATATATATACATATATACTTATCGTTTTAGTTCTTATTACACAACGAAATTGATTTTTATTCAATAAAAAAGTTACAAAAACATTCCAATACAACTCTTTTTATATTTAACTATATGTATGTACATATTAGAAATTTATTTAATAATTAACTGAACTTATATAGGTAGGTACTGCTTTTTTTATCTACTGAAATAGGTATGTATGTATATTGGAAAATTACATTTGAAATTAATTTATTAAATTTCATTAAAATTTATTTAATTCTTTTTTCTCAATTATTTATTCCTACATTATAATATTTTTCGAATCGTATCCAGGTGGAAAAAGGGCAGTATTTCTGGACGACTGTGTAAATTACTGAAGAGGCGCCATTCGAATTTAGATGTTCCAGAGAGACACAGTTGAAAAAATAAGGGTAGGTACTAGGCGACATTGCAGACTGAAAAAATAATATACCTAGGTATTTGACGTATTTTTGATCAAAAGAAATGAAATAAATTTTAATAAAATTTAATAAATTAATTTCAAATGTAAATGTAAGTATTTTCCAATAAATATGTACATTATTTTAGAGATCAAAAAGCAATACCTAAGTATGTAAATTCGGTTAATTAATTGTTTTTTTTTGTTTATTAAATAAATTTCTAATACCTACGAGTATATTTATAAGTAAATAAATAATTATATTTTAGATACATAAAAAACAATTTTTAAAATTGAAAATTTAATTGTGCCTTTGATAATCGATCAGCTTCATACTTTCGAACAAATATTGATTCTTGGTTGATAAAAAAAAAAATTGATAAAAATCAATTTTGTTATAAAACATGAGAACTAATATGATATCAAGAAAAACGCTATAAAAATTGAAAAAGAAAGTTTTAGTGTGAGCGGCATCATCTCAGTCAGTTTTTATTCAAAAATAATTTTTAACCCACCATTTTGAAGACAATTTCTACCTTTTTTCTGTTTTTCATTATCAACTATACCTGATTTTTTTTTCTTTTTAAGAGATATGTCTAATTAAACATCTGATAGGGGTGCACTTTCACCCCTATCTCCATTTCCATACCCTCTAATTTATTATAGCACTCCGCGATTTTTCAATCCTTAATGACCATTTGAAGGATTCATGTAAACGAAACCCACTCGTTTGATAGTTTCCTTCTATAATACATAATCAATAGCCTATATCGCTTTAGAATACCTGATTTAGAGCGCTCTTTCCAATTTTCGTTATTTTTTTTTTGTTCGTCAAAAGTGCGCCTAAGTACACCAAATATTGGGAAATTACATCCAAAAATGTTTTGTTAAATTTCCCTCGAAATTTCCCATTTTGAGAAAATGAAAAATCGTCTTTTTGAACTAATTTTACCTTCTAATACCCGATACTAATATCGGTTGCAGAATTTTATTTTGGAAATTGCTAAAGTAGTGGGTAATAGAATAATTAGGATTTTCAGGATTTAAAAAAAAAAAAAATTCACCGTTTCAATGTGAAGTTAAGCCAAGGGGTGAAAATGAAGAAAATTCTCCATAATAATGAGCAGTTTCGGAGGTGGGGTGACATTATACCATTTTCTTATTCATTATCACAGCTATTAGCTACTTACAGCTATAAGTGGATTTTTTTTAAGTTTTTTTAGTAACTCCTTTTTTGACGAAATGGTAACATTGTTTGTGCTAGAGATAGAGTTGATGCATATAAAGTTGGAAAATGAGGAAGAACATGAAAATTTCTATTTTGCATCATTTTGAAATATTAAACATTTTTGAAATATCGATATTTACCCATTTTTGGGTCACTTGACCGAAAGGACAGAACCCCGATTTTATTTTTTTAAAAAAAGCTTCTCGTATTTTGGTCTTTCGATGAAGTTTTTTTGCGGTGTTGGCCGTTCTATATCCGGGCTATAATAATTTTTTGTGTGTTGACTTTGAACATCGTTCATTAGCCACATTTTTTTTCAATACTACAAATTATTAAGTATTTTTTAAGGTTCAACATTTATCCTTTTTGGAAATCCATCGATGATAAACTCAAATAGAGCTTGTTTGATTATGTCCACAGGTAATATTTGCTAAAAGCAAATAACATTTTTTCTCAAGTTAGCAGGAGAGTACTAACCGTAATAATGAATTCAATTTGGAGAATTGAAATTCCTTTTAAAATTACCTACATTTTCATTACCGTACTCAGTTCCACCGAAGTGACAGTTAGGAACGCGCGGCTTTCTTATGCAATTCACGGAGTTCCAATAATTAAAGTGCTAGGCGTTAATTACATTGTTTCGCAGCTACGTCTTGATAATTCAAGGTCATTCAGTCAGAGACAATTCAAGGTCATGAAGTAGATCAGTGAAAGAATGAATGACCCATTGAGGACAAAATCGTACCATACGTCGTTAAAAAAAACCGCTAATAAGGTGTCTGGAAACGCGACACGTTGACACATACATAATAATTAAAACGGTCGAATACGCGTGGGACGATTATTGTTTTTGTCCTTGGATATCAAAAAGACGCAATACGATTGCAAAATTAATAGCAAAAGGTAATATCTATTTTAATTAATTGGTCCTGAATGGACTTTTTAATGGGTGTAGCAATCGGAAATTACATTTTCCCAGCAATATGTTTGTTTATAGATAGATAGTCCTCCTAGTGCGAGTACAAAATAATCAGTTCCCAATATGTAAAAGAAAGACGGGAACGGGATTGGCCCACCAGAATACGGGGAGAAATTCCGGTGGAGTGAGTGGCAGTGTGAACTGCTTTATCACGAGGTAGACGGTAAAAGTCAAGAAGGCTCCAATAAAAATTAATTAATTTTAAGTGTAGACAACAAAAGATAATACATATACGAAGAAACCTCAAAAAATGCTACAAAATTTCTCCCAGAAAATTTTTTCCCGGTTGTCCCTTCGTCTATATGGGATCTTCCTTAACAGATTATATTTAATTGCAGATAAAAATAGCCTCAAAGGACTAATCTCCCGAAAATATGTCTTTTCTATTCTTCTAATGCATCTTCAGAGACTTTTCAGAAAATTTTTGAGATTTAGTGAATTTATAAGAGTCAAAAACATCACCAAAAAATTTTCGTTCGCCGAAAATATGTCTTCCCGATTGCTCCAAAGCATCTTCAGATCCTTTCGATCTTTCGATCCTATTCTTTCAAAACATCTTCGGAGACTTTCGAGGATTTACTGAGTTCATAAGAATGAAAAAGTTCACCGAAAAGCAAGAAATCACAGAAAATGTTTTTTTTTTCTTATTCCTAAAAAGCATCTTCGGTGACTTTTGAAGATTTAGTTGGCTTATAATAAGAGTCAAAAATAGTATAAAATATAAAAATTACCAATCACCGAAAATATTTCTCCCAATTTCTCCAAAGCATCTTCAGAGACAAAAAGATCACCAAAAAGTAACATATCACCAAAAATATGTCTTTCCTATTCATCCAAAACATCTTCAGAGACTTTCGAAGATTTCGTGAGCATATAAGAGTCAAAAATAGTCTAAAAATGACCAATCAGCGAAAATATTTCTATCAATTTCTCCAAAGCATCTTCAGAGATCTTTCAGAGACTTTTGAAGATTTAATGAGTTTATAAGATTCAAAAAGCTCACCGAAAAGTAGCCAATCACCGAAAATATGTCTTCACTATTCCTCCAAAGCATCTTCAGAGATTTTAAGAGATCAAAAAGAGTCGAAAAGGGGCCAACAAAACAAAAATGTCGTATGTCTCTCGATTCTATTCTTTCAAAATATCTTCAGAAATTTTCTGGAATTTACTGAGTTTTATAAGAGTCAAAAAGTTTTCCTTACTTCTCGAAGGATCTTCGGAGGCTTTCGGAAATTTAGTGAGCTTATGAGAGTCAAAAATAGTCGAAAAATTACGAATTACCGAAAATATATCTTCTCTATTCATTCAAAGCATTTTCAGAGATTAAAAAGAGTCGAAAAGTAACAATAATCAAAAATATTGCAAGTCTTTCGATCTTATTCTTCCAAAACATCTTCGGAGACTTTCGGGGATTTACCGAGTTTATAAGAGTCAAAAATTTCACCTAAAATTGAACAATAACGGAAAATATGTTTTCCTTACTCCTCAAAAGCATCTTTGCAGACTTTTGGGATTTAGTGAGCTTATAAAAGTTAAAAATTGTCGAAAAATTACCGAAAATATGTGACTTTCGGAGATTTACTGAGTTTATTGAGAGTTGAAAACTCCAATCGAAAATTAACGAGTCGATATTATGAGCAATCACAGAAAATGTGTTTTCCCTATTTCTCAGAGGCATCTTCGAACACCTTCGGAGTTTTAGTGAACTTATAAAAGTCAAAAAGAGTCGAAAAAAAGTCGCAACAAAGCAAGTTCCCATTAAACAATTATTTTAATAATACTCTTCTGCAAAGTCTCCTTGACCATATTCACAACTTTCCCCCAGGCTGCCACCCCCTCTTAGTTCTATTCTATGCCAAAAATGGCGAAATCTCCGCTGTTGTTATTCACTCCTATCCAAATCTAAACCATTCGTTGATGAAATTCTGTTCCAATTCCATCTCTAAATACGCTATGTTTTTGTTCCAAAAATAATGTGCAACATACTCCCAACCCAAGCATCGTTTAAAAGTCTATTTTTGCGTTCGACAACCGAACAGCACGAACTGCAGCTCATTAAATTTATATGCAGTCTTGTAAACGATCGTTTAATACAAGTCGTGCATATAAAACTTTCTAAATTTAAATTTGACCAAAGGTAATAATGGTACTAATGCGAGTATAATCAATATACCTACTCAATTATTTCTGACGTATTTTATGTAACGTTGGCTACCTACGTAGGTTCTGTAGTTTAATAATGTTGACGATTCTAAACTTTTAATTGGTCACTTCCTATTATTATAGTTGTTTTTAGTTTTTACATGGAAGGGAATTTCAAATTACCCATAAATATAATAAAAGGAAATGCATGCACTGGATGTAGCATACATATTATTGGGTAATCGTGGTAGGGTGCATGATGACTTTCCCTCTAAAAACTGTATCTCACCATCACCAACCACATTTTCTTATTAAAATGGATACCAACATCTTTTTTTTTAGATTCTTAATATAAAACTCGGCTTCCTGCAATTAAAATCGTATCCTACCGTTCAAACACCTAGATGAAACGCTTTTTCAGAGCAAGCAAAGACACAGGTAATTACGTACAGGAAGTGGTAAGTCGACAACTCTTGTTCTAATAGACGAATAGACGATTTCCTGTAATTCAGGTTGTTGAACCTAATTCTCTTCGTGTAAGTACATTAATAAAACCATCTAACTACTGCACTGAAAGGACGAGATCATTTTTTATTTAAAAAAAATAGGTAATTTTCAAATTGTCACTGGTTTATTTTATTCACAGCTCACAGAGGATTGATCTATTATTACCTCCCTATAATTGCAATTTTATCTTTTCCCTCCGAGATAGCAGGAACTGAATTATGTATTATTTACTTCAACCGCAAAGGGCATCTTTACAAGAAATTTCTGGGAAAGGAAAAGTATTTTTCATCCCCTGATCCTTACCATGACCATGAGTTTCCGACAGATTTATCCATAACCGTAACATCAGGAAAAACTTTTATCTTAATTAAACTTGCATGACCCTACGTTGTGTTTTTTTAGCGGATTTAATGACCATCAAATGTCCATCGATCCTGACTCACAAACCACGAGAACCACCACGCACCACCACGGCAAGGTAATGAGGGACTGAGAGATCCTCCGGCGTAGTTTGTTACAAATTATTAATTTAATGGGACAATTAGCACCTCATCGACAGTCTTATTTGCATTCTGATACCCGTTTTGATTTCTTACCTGCTTTGACATGTTCAGAACTACAGAAAGGTAATTTTCCTGAAAAATACAATTTTTCTAAAAATTGAGATCACTCTTTTAGGCATATCTTCCAGCAAGGACTGAAGTTTTTCAATTTTTTTCATATTTTTATTAAGCATCAAACTGTAACTTTTCTCTTTTTTAACCCTCGTATCTCTTATCGTTTACATTCCTCAAATGGTGGTCGATGGGGATGGATCGATGGAAATTTAATGGTCATTAAATCCGCTAAAAAGACACAACGTAGGGTCATGCAAGTTTAATTAAAATAAAAGGTTTTCCTGATGTTACGGTTATGGATAAATCTGCCGAGAACTCATGGTCATGGTAAGGACCAGAGGATAAAAAATCTCGTAAAAAAATACTTTCCATTTCCCAGATATCGTTGACGTTCCTCAAATGGTGGGCAAATACATTATGTACAACCACTGGTAGTGTTAACAAGAAACTCAAGGAGTTACATATAGAACCTTTAACCCAGTGGAAAGATAGTAATTTAAAGAATAGTGCACAGCGCATGCTCCGGACTAGAGATTTCTGGACCCTTCCAAAAATCGAAGGCTTTTGAATGCCTGAAGGTTTCTAGAATTAGAACAAATTGATGTAAACACAGTCGGAAGGTGATATTTTCTAAATACGTCGAACGTCTCGGTTGCCAGCCTTTGAAAAGAGCACAATTAAACCTTCTTAAAGCTTTGGACGGCCTGAATGTTTGAGATCGTGATCATTTCTAGAATTAGAACAAATTGATATAAGGGCGGACACAGCAGAACACGTGACAACTTCACACGTGACAGACATCTTCATACCGTAGTCGAATGGTGATATTTTCTATAAATACAAAGAATAACTCGGTTATAGCCTTTCTACCGAAACATAATTAAATTTCGAAACTTCGATTCTATTTGTTTACTTTTCATAACATTCCTCACAGTTCAGAAGTGGGATAACCACGTCTGTACCCTTTGTCTAATTACAATAAGACATCGAGAGTCTCGTGAAAAAAGCCTACTCAGGATTTAATTATCAGGTAACTTTGATTGAACCTTTCGGACTTAATGCGTGTTGTGGTTGTTGTTGTTGTTGTCGTGGGAGTATAGCGTTATGGGTATTAAATTTTGAAAAATCGATTTTATTTGTTGAATTTGCTCAATATTTTGTTGAATAAATACCTAACATTAGATCATTTGAACAAAATGAGAAGAATTCATGAGGAATCAAATAAGAGAAGATGATGCCTAAATCAATTGAACAAACAAAAGAAAATTATCAAAATTAAAGTAATTAAAACATTTGGAGTGAAGAAATAACCTGAGTTACCCTCAAATCGAAAAAAATAGCTATTTTGATCCTTTTGATCAACAACATGATATAAATCTAATGACTCTTCTACTACGACGGAAGTCATACAATAATTTACGGCGTGGACATATTAAAAGGATTCCCGTCACATGTGGAGTTGTAAGAATTAACCGCCTCCAAAGTCTCGACGTACAAATCACGTAATTGAAATACGCCGAACCAGACAACATAAGTATATAATTACATAAACATCTCGGATAAGTTGAAAGCAATTTTTGCGACAGTTTATCGAACCGTAAGAGAACGTGTTGCTTGATTATAGGTCAAGGCTGCTGGCCTCTCGTCCCTTTTACACCGTACATACTTTTCCTTTTCCCAAAATCTACGCGTTTCGTGAATGGGATTCACGTGCCCGATTATCGATTAGTGGAATTTCACAAAATGGAGACAAAGGACCGCGAAAAGCGGCTCAAAATCTGCGTTGTGTTCACGCAGATTATGCCTGCCCCTAATCAACGTTCCCCTGACAATATGCAAATCAGTGCCCACAACGTAATTCTTGCTTGTTATTTTTTTTGTGCCTAATTATTGAAGTTGTAATTATTGAAAACGTCGTAAATTTACTATACTGCAAAATAATTTATTTAAAACAATCAACCAATTAATTCGGTGCGATTTTCCCCAAGACAAAATAAATATTTCTGTGAAGTTTACATTATGGCACTCACGATGTTTTATCAAAAACCCATCTCCGGGTGTGCTTTACTTATTGTGACGCACTGTGTTAAACGGTGGAACTAAAATGTGTGCTTAGTGAAGGACAAATACTTGAAAACGTCTCAGGGAGCAAGCAAGAAGAAGAAAGATGGAAAGACACGAGTCATTTCAAGAGTAAACAATCAATAATTGAAGTCCATGATAAATTTAGAAAATACATTAATGAAAAACTAATTGCTTCCTCTCGCCAAAGAGCTCTACGAGGTTCTCCAAGAAAAACATTTTTTTCTGTAACATATTAATTGTTGCATAAGCGCAACTCACTTTATTTGTAACGAATTAACAATTAAAACAATAGTTTATTATAACAATTTACAGAATTTCTTATCTACAATAACCCCCAATTAATTAACCGACAGATTCTCCATATTCCAAACTACTCTTTTTCTCGTTTTACTTTCCTTTCTAATCCTCCTCTAATGGCTTCCGAAACATTTCACTCTCCTCTACGACGACGCGTTTCTTATATATCCCGACAAGTGGCGTTCTATACGGACGTTCCCCAATGTCACATGTCGCTATTCACCATATTCATATCTGGGTAAATTTGCGACTTCTGGTGATGCACTTGAACTTTGAAAAAAGAATTCATCTGCGCTCCATCTGTAAAAGGCTTAGTATATAGACACATCCGAGGACACATCCCTTCAACGGCATTAAATTAATTTACACAAAACCGCATTTTAAATCATAAGCCGCCACTGGGTGGAGGTGTCAAATTTCCGGTAAACCCCTAACGGTAGAAGCATAAATCCGCCACTGCATAGGGCTAAAACTATGCCAGGTATCAGCCGACAAAATCGTCAGAGAAAGAGGAACAACTTCGCATTGGGGGTTATTACGACACGATTGAGGGAGAATATCTGACGATTCCCGACGAAACGAGTAGTTAACGAGGTGTAAATTTCATTAGTTAATGTTCAAAGGTTCACTAAATACCAGGTTATTTGGTATCTGATAATGATGGCCAGTTTTTTGAGGGGGGGGGGGGGGGCTCCAACGAAAAATGAACAAGAACCATTATTCTAACGGCCCTGTTATCTCTACAAAGCTGCGACAGGCACGAGGCGATCTTCTTCCTTCTTCTACCCGCGTTGCGTTACAGGGTGCAGCCAGGAAAATAAAAATTAAACTTCAATCGATTAATTAATTAGAAAACTAATTGAAATGACGGAACAAACATGATATAAACAAAAAAAACCGTTTCGAACTTGATGATGTGGCAAAGTTCTAATTCATGATCAGCACCCCCAAAAAAATATAAAAAACCATATAAAGAGAGGTTATAATAGATCTGATGATAAAAAGTTGTAAAAATCATAATTCTCGATCAATATGCGCATGCGCATAGCTACTTTATAAGAAAATAAAAAATAGATTTCTCGACATAGCCTCTGATGGTCTGGTGGTGGTGAAGACAGAGACATCAACGTTTCGCTGTAATTTCAGCTCATCAGATTACCACATCAAGCAAGAATAGGTACAACAGAAGAGAAGTGTGGCTATCAAACAGATCTCTCTGCGGTTCCGTGAAATTTATTTTTAGGACTCTTTAAGTTGTGAGGAATTCAAAACTGTAATTTTTTCCTATACTGTAGACATCTCGTCTTTCAGATACACGAGAAAAGACGATTTTAGGGCGATGTTTAATTTGGCTTTTCAAATTACATACTTAGAGATAAGTACCTTATCTCTCGAGATTTTTATCTTTAATTAATCCATTTCTATAATTATTAGTAAATAGTATTACTACTGCTATCTCGATAGCTTCATTTCATTAGTCTAGTTGTAAATTTTCCCAAGATTTGGGAATTTTTCGAAATGACTGCGTAAACACTTCAGCCAGCATGTCGCCTATGCAAACTCATTGTACTTAGTGTCAGTTTTATTACAAATTTAATAAGCAAATGGACGCATTGTATTTATATGAACCAGAACACCTACCTACTACTAATTTATATGCTAATTTGGTGTTTGTATTAAAATAAATTATTATATTATTATTATCGCGATGTCGCATATATTATTATTAAGCTAGCGTAACGTATTTTACACGAATATGTACGAATTGGTGGTAAAGTGGCCAAAATAAATTCTATTTTTCTTCAATACTTCGGTAGAAATCGATTAATAAAATCACAATCGCTGAAAAGAAATATCAAAAAACTAATTACAAGGCCTCCATTAAATAAAATACATAAAATTTGGAAACAACAGGTAGAATAATTGATATATGGTAGTAATAAAAGTGACCAATATTCTGAATAGGGTAGGTATCTACCATAAGTCCTAAATAAACAGAAAAAATAATTCCCATTCGAGTTCAATGGGTCAACTACATTGTTTACTGGGGTTGTTTACAACAGATTGTTTACTTAGGTTGTTAAGATTTATGGTAGGTAGGTATACCAACCCCGTACAGATTATTCGTGACTTTTATTACCACCATAATAGGTATATCAATCATTTCCATACTTTATGTATTTTATTTAATTAAAGCCTTGTAATTAGGTAGTATTTATACAGGGTGTTTACTGTAAGGTTGGCCAACCTTCACAGGCTGATTCTTCAGACTAAAATAAACAAAAAAATTCCCATTAACGTGTGTCCGGAAATGCACCGTTTTTGAGATAAGGGTGTCGAAGAAATATTCTTTTTACAGTTTTTTGACGATATCTCGGGAACCGTATGAGATATTATATGTATAGATATCTTATACACACTATGTGCTCACCGATACCCTTATTTTCGCCCTAAAATAAAGGTTTAAAAAAATCAGTGGCGTAGATTTAGGGTATTTTGAGGGTTTCGACCCCAGAATTTCTACGCCACTGGAATAAATACAATTTTAAGCAGCGCCTTTAAACCGTCCATGTTTTCTACACCAGAAAGGTACTCTTGGTTAACGGTTTAAAAGTGAACCGTTTCCGAGAAAAATGTCATTTATGAGAGAAAACATTAATAATAGGAATAAGTTTTCACTTACTTTCATTTTTTCAAAATGCTGTTGAAAAATCGTAAAAAGTGATGTTTTCTCTCATAAAATGCCATTTTTCTCGGAAACAGTTCATTTTAGAGCCGTTAATCAAGAGAGTATATAAAACTTGAGCGGTTCAAAGGCGCTGCTTAAAATCGCATTTATTCCAGTGACGTAGGAATTAAGGGATCGAAACCCTCAAAATATCTACCCTAAATCTACGCCATTGATTTTTTAAAACCTTTATTTTAGGGCGAAAATAAGGGTATCGGTGAGCACATAGTGTGTATAAGATATCTATATAATATCTCATACGGTTCCCGAGATATCGTCAAAAAACTTGAAAAATGAAAAACTGGAAACACCTTGTATCTCAAAAAGGATGCTTCCGGACACACATTAATGGGAAATTTTAGCCAACCTTGCAGTAAACACCCTGTATATTACTTTTCAGCGATTTTGATTTTATTAATAATTGACTTCTACCGATCTATTAAACAAAAACTTATTGCCCACTTTACTACCAAATTAGTTCTTTATTGCAGGTGGCCCAACGAAAAAAAATTAATTAATCTGATCATGCGCTTCTTTGGACATACAGGGTGTTAGTTAGTATGGGGCCAAACTCCAAGTGGTGCTTCCTTGAGTGATTTTAAGAAGAAACGTTCAAATAAACATGGGTCCGAAAATGCATATTTTTCAAGATACAGGATGTCAAACTTAAAAAAAAATTCGAATGTTCGTGAATATCTCTAAACTCTTTCAATCAATTTTGTTGAAATTTGGCAGTTCTGTTTGTAATAACAAGAGGGTAATTTGGCCCCAATTAGATTAAAATTATTAATTCCAGTGGCGTCCCGGAAGACAGTCTAACTAATATTTTTGATTAAAAAATTAGGCGCCACTGACTTTTTTTTTTAAATTTTGTAAATTTTTCGAATTAAGCAACTAGAAATACAACTATTTTATCTCTTGAGTTTTTTTCATATCTTGCTTTGTTTTCGAGAAAAAAAATAAAAACCACTTTATTGCATGTCCCTGGGACAATGAGAGTAAAAAATTTAAACTAGGTAGGTACCTACTTACCAAACTATTAGCAATTAAAATTTTAAAAAACTAATTGCGGGGTTAAATTACCCTCTTGTTATTACAAACAGAACTGCCAAATTTCAACAAAATTGATTGAAAGAGTTTAGAGATATTCACGAACATTCGAATTTTTTTTTAAGTTTGACACCCTGTATCTTGAAAAATATGCATTTTCGGACCCATGTTTATTTGAACTTTTCTTCTTAAAATCACTCAAAGAAGCACCCCTTGGAGTTTGGCCCCGTGCTTAACTAACACCCTGTATATTAATGATTACATGAATCATCAAAGTTCTATTTTTATCTTTAAAATTAAATTAACCTCTATTTCGGGGGTGGATAAAAGTGATGGACAATAGTGTTGTAAATGCACAAAAATTGCTGTATTTTTACATGTAATCACGTAATGTAACAACTGCATCTCTTTTTCTTCCCAGTCTCCCCAGATACTTCCAAGTCTTCCCTAAAAAAAGTTTCCTAATTCGTGTTGGACAAAAAAAAAAAAAAATTCAAGAAATTTTTTCTCTACGATTCTCCTATTATAAATCTATGCTTGGACTCTATAAATTATAAGGAGATAAAAATTGTAATCGGTTCTTTTTATACGTTTATTTAGATGACATTCAAGACAATTTTTTGTTACCCTGGTTAATAAATTAAGGTCTCTTTTAGGTAGGTTATATTTCCCTGTCATGAAGTATGCTAAAGTAAATTCTAAATAAAAATTACCATTATTTTAAATTGGATCACTTATTGATCATATTTAAAACAATGGTAATTTTGAGTTCATCGGTATACAATAAAAGTTTACCCGCAAAGAAACTCGGAAAAGTCGTCATCAAATTGTTTTATTGAACAGCAAATAGATCGTTCATAATATTTCAGCACGATACTCGCATGAATTTTAATGGAACAGAACAGAATAAGTATAGATTACGGAAGGTTTCCAATCCTAAGAAACCCTTCTATTTTAATACGGCGAGAAAATTAGATGAAAAATTTATATCGCATTAGAAATCGATTAAATTAATGTAAACAGGATTATTTTGCTTGGAAATAATATTTAAATTATTTTGCCGCCGGCTAGTAAGCGCTTTGTTGTTCTTATTCGGAAGAAATAAGAAAAGTAAAAAGGTTCCAAGTCTCACCTATAATCTTCTCCGCACAGATCTAAATATAATCCCGAGTATAATCCTGTTCTAGAGCTTCTCCGAGACAATATGGACTTCTCTAACAAAAGGAGTACTTACAGCTTGTAACAACGTCAAAAATTACGTAAATCTGAAGAAAACCATTAAATTTTCAAGAAAAATTATTATTTGAATTTTTATTGTAATCTTCATTTATCACGGACCATACTTTGTGCACAGAACCATTAGATTCTCGATTAGATCATTCAGACCAAATTTTCAATCAA
This sequence comes from Malachius bipustulatus, assembly GCA_910589415.1. NCBI lineage: Eukaryota > Metazoa > Arthropoda > Insecta > Coleoptera > Melyridae > Malachius > Malachius bipustulatus. The sequence continues at coordinate 33,812,715 of OU342634.1, read as the reverse complement.
TACACCTAGGAATTAATTACATTCTAATAAGTGAAATTTGAATTTTTAACATTAAACTCCCAAAATTTTTACAACAAAAAAAAATTGAGACTAAGGTCGATCGCCGATGTGATATAAAGGGTGTTTTATTAATCAGTGTAGAAAATTCAACTGGAGATTCCTTGCTGAATTTTAAGGGGGGGGGGGGGGGGGAGGGGGTTTGTCATAAAAAAAATCTTAAAGCCTCCCTTAAGAAGTTACAGCCCCTTAAAGTAGGGTAAAAAATTCACATTTATCGATTTTTTTCTGAAATAACTTGAAATAAAAAAAGACGGCTAAGTATTCGAATACTTTTACTATTCGATCGATACTTTTACTATTATCAGGAAGCTTCCATAATTACATAATTTTATCCGCCCTTGTTCTCTGCAAGGGTGTGAATCATACTACCCCTAAAAGTTTTTTTCCAGAACTTTTTTCCTAACAATTTCTTTTATCGTTAAATTCACACTTTGGAGGGCCAGTTCAATTGAAAAAAAATTTGTCTCTTAAAACTTTCACGGAAACTCAATACTTTTCCACTAAAGAAATAAAATAAGCGGACTTACATTAATAATTATAAATTGTGATTTTACATACATATTTATAAAAATATGTAAATATGTAAAATATGTAAAATATTTATATAAATAAATAAACATTAAATAACACTTAAAAAATAATAAACAATAAACACAATCAATTTAATTTAAATTAACAATATTTTGTTTAACACAGTGCTCAAAATGGGCACCATTTTCTTGAATACATGCCCTTATTTTATTTACTTCGTTGAAAAGTATTGAGTTTCCGTGAAATTCAAGAATATTTTTTTTTCAATTGAACTGGCCCTCCAAAGTGTGAATTTAAAGATTAAAAAAAATTGTTAGGAAAAAAGTTCTGGAAAAAAACTTTTAGGGGTAGTATGATTCACACCCTTGCAGAACAATGGTGGATAAAGGTAGTAGTATTCGAATACCTAGCCGTCTTTTTTTAATTTCAAGTCATTTCAGAAAAAAATCGATAAATGTGAATTTTTTACCCTACTTTAAGGGACTCTAACTTCTTTGGGAAGGCTTTAAGAAAAAAAAATTATGACAAACCTTCCTTACAATTCAGCAAGGAATCTCCAGTTGAATTTTCTGCACTGATTAATGAAACAGCCTGTATAAAATTATACAACAAACATTACGTACCAAAGAAAATAAAAAAACAAATTTACTTACAGCATGGTTTTATGATATAATGTATACTTATTTCCAAATCGCAATTTAAATATTTTCAATGATGAAATATTTCATCTTAATTTCTTCCATGAACTGTAATTAACTGTTTGTATCGGAATTTTTTATCGGCAAATAAAAATTCCCGATTCGATTTTTGTAGTCCACGTCGTTAGAACAAAAGTATCAAAGAGTTGCCTTATGAAAACAATTTTTTGAACCGGCACGATGAACCTTGTTGATGAAGGACAGACAACTTGGTAGGTACACCTTTCATTTTATTTGTTTTTTCAACTCTGGCTAGCAAAGATGAATCTTATCAAACTGTGTCATATCATTCGTAAACAAATAATTTTTATTCGCCAGATGGCAACAACAGGATACTCCGTAGCTCTAGATATTAACAATAAGCTCACTTGTTATTGTGATAACTGGAGGTCACTGTGCAGATTTATGGAGAATGTGCGGATATTTTGTGGTTGATTATTGTGTAATGTTATTTTCTGGGCTCCGTAAAAAATCTACACTACTTTCTAATAATGAGCTCGATTTTATTTTGCCTCACAGTAAGAATTGTTTTTTAATAAATAATTATTATTACCTAGGAGTCATTGAGCGTTTTTGTACAGGGTGTTCATTTCAAACTTCCAATCACCCCCCCCCCCCCCACTCGAGTTTATAGAAGTGTGATCTGAAGATGAAAAACCAGAAACAGATCAATTTTATCATTTAATTTACTTTCTATTGATGTAAAAAATTATACGGGGTGTTCCTTGACTTCCTTGGCATCAGTAATGACTACATTGTTTATTTTTTTAAATAGGACAACCTGTATATTATAACATTTTGAGATTGTCTGAAAAAATCCATCAGTAAGAATGGTTTTTATAGTTACAGTTTAAATTGAGTAGGTTATGGAGCTCGGTTATGGAGTTATAAACAAATTAAAATCGCAAATTTCCATTTTGAAAGCAGTGTACCTAGGTATAAGGTGATGACATTTTTGTACAGTTTTGTTACAATTGTTATAAAAATTTCAACTACACTGTAAGATGGCCCTTGAAATTGGCCCTCACGAGCTAGAGACTTGAAACTTTATACATATAGCTCAGAACTAGCTGAAACTGCAATATTAGCTTGCTTCCTTGTCTATTTGTTTGGCAAAACATATATCGGAAAATTCCGAGTTCCAATGAGAGAGAGCGTGAGGGGAAATGATAGCGCTGAAGACAATAATTTTTAATAGCTATAGAAATATTATTAATAAGATTTAAAACGAAAAATGTAGGGTACATGGAATTGATAATAGGGAGGTGTGTAGAGAGCAAATCTGGTACATGTGTAACTCGAGGTGTAACTATTCATGCATCAAATATTATTATCGATTTAATGCGCCCCCCGTTTATTGTTTTAAATAAAATTAATTGAATACTTGACAGCCTGTATTATAAAAGGATCATTAAGTTAACGGACAGATTTCTGAGACCGTTTCTAGAAAAGGTATTGACCGTAGGTGGAAAATATAGCAATTTAGTGACTCTTGGCATGAAAGGGATTACAAAAATGGTTATACATACATACATGCGTTTTATTGGACATCGATATTACCTTTAAAATAATTGTTACCTAAAATATGCCCATTAGCTTTGGGCCTTTATAATACTGACTGTTAGTCATTTTTCAAACAGTTCAAATTATCTATTATGATAATTTGTCGTTAAATAATTTGATTATTTTGATCTGATAGATCAACATTTGATTCATCAACCTTAACAATTTACACGACCTATACAAAAAAATGTAAACAAAGGAATAATCATATATTTGAAATAAAAAGAGGTCAAAACAAAGAGTTTGTTCTTGTTATAAGGTAGTGACGGCTGTTCGTTATATGACGCAAATACAGCTTTATTTTCCTCAATCCTAAAAATAAATCGCACTGTTTCGGTGTTTCAGAAAGTTAAAAAGCTGTGGATCAAGATAATAATCGTTAGATTTAAAAATTCAAAAGAAATGCAAAGTACATACAACATTGTCATATTATGATATATTGTATTGTTTTGCTTCTTTATTAACAATCGAATTATAAACATTACAAAACAAGATACGTACCTGCCCTGCCTGATAGGATTTAATTAATAGTAGGTCACGGGTGTTCAAACGTTCAAATGCTTTGATTAGAATAATTCAATATGACTAATCAACTGATATGAATTATACATACATATTTGCAAACTACCAACTGAATCTATTTTGTATATCAATTTCATTGTGTAATGGAATTTTTCATATTTTACTAGCATTTTTTTTTCAATCCATAGTGCATTCTCAATGTCGTCATTATGACCCGAGAGCCCTGCCTGAAACTGAGACTAATAAAGAAGACCTCGACATCCCTTTGGGGTTTCTATTCACATCAATTATTGTGACTTTTTTGTAGATCTCCAACCTTTCGATTGTAGGGCTTTGGGAAACTGCTGTAGCTAAAATAGCTGCCATTTCTATCAGTATCAGAAAACTAGACTTTCATATTTTATCACTATTATCATAATTTGAACGAATAGTCATACTAATGAGTCAACGTTCGGCTTTTTAGTCAGTCTAGGAACAAGAGGAATCAGTGATGAATCATAGGCCTTCCAGACATGGGTCTGTTTATCGGAATAATTATACCCTTCCATCACCATATAAGGACTGCCGTACCTGCTTGTGAACGAGCAGCTTTATTCTGAATAAATAAATAATCAGACGAGGGTATAGTGCGTGAAATAAATATATTTCTTTTCTTTAATAAATAATTAATCGAGTCTAAATTTGCTTTGTACATGAACCTTTCAACGAAAAATCCTGTTCAATATATTTTACTCGATATTTTAATAGACTAGTGAGAGTTAAAGTTAAGTATAATATTATCTATACAATAAGAAGTGATCGATCAAAGAAATATAATATTATAAAAATATTACATATTACTTATTCAAAGCAAACCTTTGATAACTAAGTAGGTAGATATCAATGTTTTTTTCAACGGTTCCCATTATTATTCTTTTCTATTAATGAATTCACTGTTCAAAAGAAATTATTTCTCTAATTAGTACTCATAAATAAATATTTCCACGATTAAATCTTTGTACCTCTTTGTTTGTACCCATCCACAAGTGGGTACTTAGCCGTTATCTAAGTCCTAGTCTAACCCAAAATAGATCATTTTAATAGCTATACAATCACCTATATTACAGGTAGGTACACGTGTAACAACAAATCATCAGAACCCATTATCAAATAGACCAAGCTACATATTTTTTCATGTAAAATATGTTAGAAGAAAACCAACTACGCCATTGTTTGGAGAATATGATATTGTGAGATGTTATTCACCTGACTTTTTTGTTTAAGAATTTTATGCAAAAAATCGCTGCTATTTTCGTTTTTTGCTTATAAAAAAAAATAACTAAAAGTAGTTGTCGTGATGGTGTCAACAAAAAGAAAATGCCTGCCTAGTGCACATAGAAACTTTATATTAATCACTGATACAGCCCGGAGCATTAACGCTACAATTATTAAAAAATTATCGAGTTATGAATTTTTGAAAAAACTGCACTTAGGGCGGTTTTTCCCGATTTTCTCAGAAACTAACCACCCGATCGCGTCGCTCGAACTCTCATTATTTTCGTATTTACATTCTCTGCAATTTTTCTGTTGACATCATCAGGGCTACTCTGATGTGGTGAAAAACTAAAATAACAAAAACGATTTTTTTGTATAAAATTGTTAATAAAACAGTTAAAAATAATAAAGTCGAGTGTAAAACAACAACTTACAATAAAACTATTCTCTTCAAACCCTTTTTTACATAAATTGCTCACTCGAAATCTTTTTTTTAACAGATATATGATGTACATAAAAACCACAAGTGAAGATGATGAAGAAGGTACTAGAATCCCAGCCAAAAATATTAGGGAACTCCATTTTCCATACAGTGATTTTTATTTATCTCATGTCTCGTGCAGTCAGAATCTAAAAATTTTCAATATCACGCCGAGAAAATATTTTGTAGCTTTTTATAATTGGCCAGAATGACAAAATCGTTGACGACAACAAAAAGATATTAAAAAATCCATCACTAACAATTACAAAAGGTATAAATTAATTATGAAATAGGGCATGTCCATAATTATAAGAGATATACAGGAAAATAGACCACGTCTCCTCAATCTCTTTTTTTTAGAAAACGTCAATAGTAAAAACTTAAATTTTCTTTTCGAGTTACACCTACTTGATGCGAAAACACAATTTTTCAATTTTCCGTTTTTCCATATACTCTCTCATTTATTAATGAAATTAGGAGGGAATTTTACACAAGAAATTTACACATTGATCAGGTATTTTTTAAAGGGAACGCAGTGGCGGGGCAATTTTTCGAAAAAAAAAATTAATATTCGAGTTGTTATATTTTTTAACAGGGAAGTCATTTCATCAGAACCGTGAAACCCCTCAAAATGAGATCAAACTTTCCGTTTGCCGAGCATCCAAATGAGTGAAATCTTTTATAAGGATAATTTCATTAAAGTTAGAGAAGACGTCAACGGCCTAGAAGACGTCAACATGTTTGGTATGCAAGTGTTACCCTAAAAAAGGAAACATTACGTTTTAAGGAATGGAGTATTTTTTTTATAGAATATCAACTTTTTATTTATTTTGATGATTCAAACTTCTTCCCGCCCACCAATTTTTGCACGTATACAGGGTGCAAAAATTTTAGTATTTTCTTGTATAAAAAAGACAACTTTCGAGCTATTTTTTTCATAACGAATATTAACAAAAATAAAAAAGCATAAGGCAAACAGACTGACTTCATATTTACATAATTCGGTGAAAAAATGTTTTTTTTTTCGAAAACGGAATAATATTAACAAGAAAATAATATTATTAATTTTTGGTTTTCGTGATTTTTTTATACCGAAAGACATAGTAGAAAAACGAAAAAGAAAATAATAATATGACGACCATAAAAAATCGAGAGAAAAACAAAAGTTGACTGTGCATGAAAACTCTAGGATCTAGTCGCTTTTGAAAATTCTTGAAATATCAAATGGGTGGCCTTTGATGACTTATGTTAACCTACAAAAAGTAATTCATTAATTTTCAATAATAAAAAAGATATGCCAAAAATAAGAAATCTCAATTTTAATTTTTTCAGCATTTTCAGCAACGACTGAAGTCCTAAAATTTTGTTTCAGATTTTTTTTATTTACCCCACTCTGCATGCATCTCCTATGGCTTAAGCTCGGGCTTAGAAGATCCCGAAGGAAGCTAATTTGGAGAACACCTGAGAGAAAATCTGACAACTCGATTGCGAGCTAGATTGACTTTTGATTGATTTTTTCTTAATATATCCAGGAGTTTATTTAGGTAAGGTACCTATATATTGACGCGGGGGTGTTCACAGATGGAAATAATTGTACACAGTGGTGGAAATAACTGAAAATAGTGTCGAAATAACTGGAAATAAGTGGAAATAATGTGAAAATAGAGAAAATAAAATGAAAATAGCAGATATTAAATGGAAGGAAATAAATGGATAAATGGAAAGAAATAACTTACGACGCATGCGCTAGTGTTTGAAATCGTGGCGAGGTCCGTTAAGTCCCCCTTCCCGAAAACGAATTTTGATATTTTTTATATCACATTCATTTTGTTTATCGTGGGTGAATGATTGTCAACCAAGCAGTTTTTTGTCCAGGCGGCATTTAAAAAAATTTTTTTTCGAAAATTTTTCTACCGACACCTCTACGTTGGAATAAAAAACTTGAACCTTGATCTTTTTTTGTCCGTCGGTGGTTCACGTTTGTGTATGCATTAGATCTGTTCATCCACAGATTTTTATTTTTAATAATTTCATATTTTGGAAAATGTGAAGTTAGCACCCCCAAATGCAAATTTTACAATTTTTTTCGCGCATTCGCTTGTTCACTATAGGTCCATGATTGTTCGCCAATTTTTTTTTGTTTAGGCAATATTCAAGAGATGGTAAAGAAACAGTGGAAATGAAATAATGGAAATAAAGTGGAAAATAATTTACTGTAGAAATGATTGTACACTTTTTCCTCGAGTGAACACACCCTCCCCTATTGAAATCAAAAAATAAAAATAAGCTTGGAAATTTCTGAAATAGATAGGTAACCAATTTAGTACAGTTCCTTGAAATAGAAAACATTAATGAACCAATTTTCAGTCTTTAAAAGTTTCTTTGAAGGGTTCTTCCTGCATATGTGCAGATTAAAACAATAGGCCCCCATACCTCTTCTCTGTTTTAACCTTCATACCTATCATAATAATTTCATTAATATTTCTCACGAAGATTCAACAGAAAAAGAGGACAAGAAATTGTGAATATATTTGCCCGGCTACCAACCGCTTCACGGCTTGGACTATATACAGTGTCCAGTAAGTAGTACCTACATGGGGACCTTGTAAGGGAACGGTAAGAGTTATGAGGTCGGTTAAATTAGAGAAAAGTTGGACAAATTTATGCTTATTAAGAATCTTAACAAAATTTATGAGAACTTCAGTGGTTGCTGAAAATATCCTGAAAAAAACTGAAAAATCCTGAATTATTATTTTAACCATATCTTTTTTATTGTTGGAAATTATTTAATTATTTTTTGTAGGTTTATACATATTAAGTCATTAAACGCTGTTCATTTGAAATTACAAAAATTTTCAAAGCCCACTAGATTCCACAGTTTTCATAGTAAACTTTTGTTCTTTTTATGGCTACCATATTATTTTTTAAGTCGTTCGGTATAAAAAAACCGTGGAAAATAAAAATTAAAAAAATTAATTTTCAAAAATATTATTCTCCACTAGGTACCTATTGATTAAAAAAAAATACAACTTTTTTTACCGAATATCATATAAAAATTAAAAACCTATAAGTCAAGTATAATAAGACTTAATACTTCATATCGACGTGAGTAGGTGAAAAATGTGGTTTTTTTTTCGAAAAAAGATTTTTTTATTTTTATTTTTTATTTTATTAATTTTTGTATCGATTTTTGGTTTCCACAATTTTTTCACTACAGAACGACATGAAAAAACAGTATGGTGCCCATAAAAAAAGAAAAGTTGGATATGAAAACTCTGTGATCTAGTCGGCTTTGGAAATTTTTGTAATTTCAAGTGAACAGCGTTTAATGACTTAATAATGTAAACCTACAAAAAATAATTAAATAATTTCCAATAATTAAAAAGATATGAGTAAAATAATAAATCAGGATTTTTCAGTTTTTTCAGGATATTTCAGCAACCACTAAAGTTATCATAATTTTTTTTTCAGATTCTTATTAAGCATGAAATTTCAACTTTTCTTTAATTCAACCGATTTCGTATCTCTTACCGTTTACAAAACCCCCTGCCACTACCACTACTTAAACTGGACCCTCTCTAGCTGTTTTGTCAAAAAAAGCATTGCGCCAAAAATGTGAACCGGCGTGTTAATTTTCTTCAGAATCATTCTAATTACCCTATGTCGCGCTTTTTTGTAATCAGTCGACAAATCACATTTACAATTATTATTATTTTATTACCTAAATTCCGCAAAATTTACCGCCGTACTGTTGTTAACTTTTCAAAATAGTTTGTTGTCAATTGACAATTATTGTCATACTTGTCATCTAGTCGCCTGGAAAAATACGCCATTTTTTGACTGATCGATGACATTTAAACCTATTCATGTCTTTTTGACAGGATTCGCTAATTCAAAATTAACATGGGCGTACCCTCGGGCGTACCTATGGTAATAATTTAAATTTACATGTCAAAAATTTCAAAGGCGCCTAGGTAGAGGAAAACATTTTTGTTTTATATGATCGCCATTTTCTCGAAAATGAACTACCTATTTTGTTATGGTTCCAATTATATTTTGACATTTAAAACGTTTAAATCATCACAAAATGTTGTAGGTAAGTAGTAGCCTAGCCTATTTTACCCATTCGTCTAATTTTTCTTGAAGCAGAAAGCAATTTTTTTCTCATGGTGCTTTAAGTCAGTATTATGACTGAAGTTACTTAGTAGATACTATAGCTAAGCATGAAGATCAACACATAAAGAAAAAATAATATTTATATAAAGAGATTACGTAAGAAAATAAAATAGTGATAATAAATAAATCTATCTCAGTAGACTCCTTCCTGTTTAAACCAGTAAAATAAATTAGCAGGAAGAGGATCAAAATATTTTAATAATCATCACTTCTTCTCTCTTACCTTTTCTCCTGCCAAATGGTCCCAAAAAGGCATTACTCTTCCCGATGATATTATCATCAATATATTTAATAAGCTTAGCGACATCCTCCGTCTTCTTTGGTGGATTGGCAGTAGTGAGGGTCTTCTGCTTGGGAGACCTGAAGGGGTAGTCTTCGGGGAAGGAATACAACCTCCTGTTCCCGTAGGATTTTCTAGCCGTCGATGTCATCCTTCGGGCATTATCCTCCTCCCACAACGTGTCCTTTTATTTTATAGTCCGAGGAACGCACAACACTCGAACTTACGATAAGGTAAACAAAACAACAAAAACCGTCCGCGTTCAGCGTCCGTCAACAATCAATCCTTTCGTCCAAACTCTCCACCGCCGCCGACACGACTTCCTTTCCTTCTCCTGCTAAACGGCGAAGCGACGCGTTCCGTTCGTTCACTGCCACGGGTAGACCGTTCCTGCTGAATGCTGATGCGCGCTGGTGAATTTATTTTGCAGGTTTGCAGAGTAGGCCAGGAAAAACGGAGCGTCTGGCGGATTGATCGATAACCGAGGCTTACCGAGCTGAGAGCGAATGTAGGACAACGGCCTTGCGAATATTCGTATGCATATTATTATAGGCAACCATTAATACTCCTTTTATTGGTTGATATTTCCTGCTGAAAACTACCTATGTGATCGGAAATGGGGCGGATCGAGGAATTTTAAAAGCCCTGCAGAGGTGGTATTTTTGCCGCGCTACTTCGTAGTGAGATGTTGTCGACACCGGTTTATACAGGATCATGACTAATGCGAGGTGGTGAAAATGACTTTTTTGCCAACAGGTACGAAGGTGTTTTCTATGTTTGGTCTTAAATTTTAAACGGATAAAATTTTAAAATTTGGTCTTAAATCAAATCCAACAAAATTTTATTCTACCGAGGCATTTCAAGAATGACAGACCTATCGTCGAATTGAAAATCCAGGACCGTACCTAGGTGCTTGCAAAGAAATAGTTTGCACTTTTTTGATATAAAAGCAATTTTCCTATTGACTTTCGGAAAAAAACGGCATCAGATTCGGAAGGTAGGTACCTACCTGCCAAAACTTCAATTTTCAATTTTGACGCAGAAATTGTTTATTGAAAAATACTACTTCTGTAGGCTGACCAAAATTTTGAGATTTATTCCCAAGAATTAATCTCAAAATTTTGACTTTGCAATTTCAAAATTTTACTTTGAAGTTTCAAAATTGTGAGTTTGAAACTCAAAATTTTGAGTTTTGAAATGTCGAAATATAAAAAAAAAAGTGCTGTGGCACTAATACGCTGTCGTAGAAACATGTACCAGGTAAAATATAAAACCCTATACCTGGATACATGTGAAAAACAGAGCCGGACTTCTTAGAATGTAATCTCTATAAAAAGACAATATTGCTTTAAAAAATAGAACGATTAGCGTTGAATATAAAAGTTGTTCTAAAAAAACTGAATTGATTACATTAAAATCCGATTTGGAATGAAAATTGGTCGAAAAATCTTCAAAAAATCATTGAAAATGGTCCGGGTCGAGGAATTTCTAGAACTCAATCCAGGGCCGGTTTTTTTTTTGAGGTAGTCTTTTTTTTGGTCCAAGCCTCTGCTCCGTGCAATATGACATAACGTAATTATGTTGACTGTTTTTTGGTGGAAACTTAATCCAAACAGTTTAAAAAAAAGCAATGAGCGGCAATGTAACTTTGAATTTTTAAAATTTTGTCAGGCGAAGTGGATTTTTCCCAGATATTTTTCTGAGTACCTAATTCGGAAAAATGATGGAGCAGTTTTATAGAGACACTTATCCTCTACAAAAAGATTATTAACATTTTTAACGTGAAAGATCGACAAAAAATAAATTATCGCAACATTAGACTGTTCCAGAATTTTTTCTCCAAATCTGATACACTTGTGACCATTTTTGAATAGAAAATTAAAAGAGAAAAGACCTTCCTAATGAGGTTTCTTAAGCTCCTACTTCCCATTTATGAATTTAGGGGTTGCAACTGCCACTCGAACAAGGTTGAATTCAGGGAGGAAATTTGCACCTTTCAGTATGTAATTTCAGAATACAAAATCGACGTGTCTCATGAGTTTTTATAATATGCGCACAATAATAATTGAGATATCTACGTATCTACTCTATTCCATTCGACTGTTCCACACGATGTAGTTTTTTTAAGAAACGTTGCGATATTCAGGAAGTGACCTTTGACTTTTTTAAGTTTCTCCATTGAGCTACCTAAGGACAAGGGTACCATATATGTATACTCTCAATAGTAAACATTTTTAATGCAGTTTTTTTGAAGTTTTGGTAGTAGGCAGGTAGGGTAGGTACCTAATTAAATTCAATAAATAATCAGAGTATGGTTCTTTTTTCTATACTATTGAATCAATAATATGATTTTCTATATGGTATCAAATTTTAGCTTCACCAGTTGTGGAGATTTCGTGGGAATGGGTGTTTTTGCGAATTTTTTTGCGATACCTTGGAAAATAGACCTGCAGGCATTATTCTTTTGAGAATGTGTGGCTTTCATGTGGGGAAGACATCTTTTGATCAGATCAGAACTGCAGATTCGCAGAATATCCATAAAGCCGATCAAAGCAATAATAATAATAATAAACTTATTTATATTATAAGTATATTAAATGGTTACAATATACATGAGATTATTACATCTTTCTTTATTTACATAATACAGGGTGTACCAGCTCGATTTAGACAACGGTAAGGGCCGTGTAGGTCTCGTCAAGACGAAACGTTTTTTTATTTGAAGTTTTTGGATTTGGACCTTCGTTGCGGAAATATGGCCGACTTCCGGTTTTTAGTTTTTTGGCTCCAGTTTTGGCATTTTTAGGTTCTCGTCCAAACTGAAACTAGTTTTGGAAACTCCTTAGCTTCAGTTACAACTTTCATATTGAAGTCAAGGTTCTATCTTTGTTGGATTCAAAATGGCGACATGCCCAAGACTTTAAATTTTAAGTCTTTGAATCAATTCAAATTGAATCAAATTGAAAAATTAATATTTTGAATCCAACAGAGATAGAACTTTGACTTCAATATGAAAGTTGTAACTGAAGCTAAGGAGTTTCCAAAACTAGTTTCAGTTCGGGCGAGAACCTAAAAATGCCGAAACTGGAGCCAAAAAACTAAAAACCGGAAGTCGGCCATATTTCCGCAACGAAGGTCCAAATCCAAAAACTTTAAATAAAAAAACGTTTCGTGTTGACGAGACCTACACGGCCCTTACCGTTGTCTAAATCGAGCGGGTACACCCTGTATAATTATAAAACAAAATAAAAAACTACAAAAAATGAACCCCTCAATCTCAGAACACCACAGTTTCTTTACCGGGCGAAGTGGGAGTTATGACGCTACTTTCGTTTTCATCGTCTAGATCCATATCACCTTCCGCTGTTAGTTTCTGGGCGGCAATCTCTTCAGCATGCCTGAACAAGTACCAAACAAGTCATCATAGAAAAAATATTCATTCGTAGATACCTACTTTTTATGCTCCTCGAATGCAAAAAGCCTTGCTTCATCTTCTTCCTTTTCTCGCTGTCTCTTCTTCCAGAAATACTGAATAAAACATAATATAAGCACCAGAAGTGGCACTATTACTGCTAAAACTATGCCGAATGCTACACCGGCATGTCTTTGAGAATATTCTTGCTGACCTATAACATTTTTTCATAAATTATTTTATATGTTAAAAGTACCTTTATTGGGATTAATATTAAGTAGATTGGTAAAAAATGCAGTATTGGAGTACTTATTACTACATTTTGATAATGTAAAGAGTATATATTATCATCTTGTAATAACCTAGAGGTGCATTCTATGAAGAAGTCATCTAGTTAAGACAAAAAGTTAGCAGAACACAACGCTTAAGCTTAGTTAGCTATAAGAAAATGCGTCTTTGAAAATAATCTGCTTATGGACGTAAAAGCAACTTGAAGAATGGACGAAAAGGATATTTTATCACTATCCAGAGATATTGTGTCTTACGTTCAAAAATAAGGGTGCTTCGAATTAGGATGACATATATTATATACCTAACAGATCATGCCTGAACATTATTTAGAGAAGAATCAAACATTGGATCTATTAATTTTATTCAAGATAGAAGAGGCAAACACAATCATAAATGCAAAGAAAGTTATGAGCGGAAATATCATTTTACTGTTCTGGATGAAGAGATGCGAAGAGAGTTTACAATAACCATTGGTCAAAAACGCAAGCTAGAGCTGCAGAAAAGGAAGACATCAGAGAAATACAGGGGATGGTCTCTTCTTCCCCAACTATGACCAATTCGTGAGTTAAAAAATCTGCAAAAAATTGCGCTCGTCTTTTAGACATCAGCACCACAAAGTGATCGCCCAAATTATATTGGGTGCATGGCGCAAAATGTACTTTATGTTACGTTTTTCCAACTTTTTCATTTAAGGGCCAAATTGTTAAGTAACTTATGATAAGGGTTTTTTTTTGTTTAAGTATGAAAAATGAAATCCGCAAGTGGTGACCATTTTCTTCTTTTCATATTCGTGCTCTATCCAGAACGGTTTCCATAACCCTTCTCAAAAATTCGGGTTTACAGCCACGAATCCTCTCTGTTCTTTCAGATATACCCAAAGGAGAGACAGATATTGAGCACCATTAATGGAAACTGCGTCTTCATTTTTGAAGAAGTATGGGCCAAGGATTCTTTCGGATGATACATGGCACCATACACTCAAATGTTGCTATAATGGATTTCTCTTGGATTCTCTCTAGCCTATTTCTGCAGTTTTGCTTGTTTAAGAGCCCATTTAATTGGAAATGGGCGCTTTCGGAAAGAAATTAGTATTTTCTTGTACGTTTGGCTGGAAATTAATGGCATAATCAAGCCGTTACTGCTAGTTTGTCAGCTTTAATAATTCTTGCTTGAGCTGAATTTTGTATGGACACATGCACCTGTACTCAATGTACCCAAAATTTTCTGCAGCGATTTTCGTGCTAAAAGCCCAAGTTGATGTTTCTAGACTTTTCTGTAAACTCTCAACATTTTCATCGTGTTTCACCGTCTTCCTGTATGAAAGTATAATACCGAGCTTATGGATTTTGATTTTAGTGCTATTATTTTATATGTACAGGGTGTTACTTAATGATAGGTCGCAATTCCAAGGGCGCGATCAGGAACCAAATTCAAGTAGAAAAGTTCATATAAACATGATTGTGTCCAAAGAGTCTAGAGAAACAAAGAGAATTAAAGTGAGTTCTAGTGGCGACCTGGGGGGGGGCAGGCTCACGAATAATGTTAACAAAGAAATAAAATAAAGTGGGCCACTGACTTGTTTACTTGTTTTTTTTTCTGGTTAAGCAGCTAAAAATAAAACTTTTTTGTCTCCTGATGTTTTTTCGTATATCACTTCGTTTTCGAAAAAAAAATCCGCTTCAATATAAATTTGTCAGGAGAATTTAATCAAAATCGCAGAAATATTTTTTTGGAAAATTTACAAGTGTCTCGAAATGTCTTCAGAATGGGACGTAATTTTATGTGAGCACAGCCGCTTGCAGTAATACGAATCGGGAAAACAGGTCAGTTGGGCCGCGATGAGTTTAGTTTTCTTATAAAAAGACAAAAAATCGCAATTTTTCAACTTTGAACGACCATATTTCCAGAACGCAGAGTCGCAGGGAAAAAACGCTAACTGAGAAATTGAATTTCGTCAAAATTGGTATTTTGATTCCATCGGTGATTTTTCCATCGATCGATGAATTCTTGTAAGAAAGAAAATCTCATGTACGACGCATGCGTTTCATAGCCGGGACGGTGAAAAATGACTCAAGTAAGGCCACAAGTTGACTGGCGTGACAGAAAAGGGTTTTGCAAAAAATGGCACAAAATTCCGCTCGGATCGAAAAATTACAATGACAGTATCTCGAAACCTTTATTTTCGAGATTACAGTTTTGAATTTGTCATCATTTTTATCGTCTGATAGGAGATTTTTGTTAAAATCGCAGAAAAAATTTCATGAAAAAATCGATGTCTTCAGAATGAGAGGGTATAATTTTGTATGAGCACAGCCGATTGCAGTACGAGTCGGAAAAACAGTCCAGTTAGATGACCGTGAAGCGGAAAAAATATAAAGCAACAAGAAAATTGTATTTTTAGCTGCTTAACCCGAAAAAAAAATAGAAAATTTGTAAACAAATCAGTGGCGTACATTATTTTTGTCATTACTATTCGTAAGACTGCCCCCCGGGACGCTACAGGAACTCATAATTATCATCTAGTTTAGCATTTATCACAACAAACAAACCTGCCAAATTTCCCCAAAATCCACAAATATCAAAAAACCGATTTTTTAACTTCCACACCTGTAATTATCTGAAAAACCAGACTTTTTCTTCATATGAATTTTTCTACTTGATAAACAAGAGATGAATGACATGTTGTAAAACAGAATGCTATTCATTGATGTTGTGCTGTGAATACCTAAAGGCGGAATTGCAGACACGTGTTTCTTCCTACTTGGGACTCATCAGTACAATGTATCTTACTAACACACAGCACAATTTCAATCACTTAACCTTAGTGAGATTATTGCTGAAACAAGAAGCACGGTGGGTTCGACTTGCGTCACAGGAGACACCCCAGGCTTCTTGAATGTGGATCAAGAATGCGCGCCTTTAGAATTACGGCCTTCATTAAGAAACACCCTATATAAGAATTATTTTTTTATTAATCCAACAAACATTCCTGTTAGATATTAAAAATTGAGCCAAAAATATTCAATTATTACTACATATTGCATGTGGATCCAAAATGTTATAAAGATGTAAGTGACAGTTCCAATAAGGTAAGTATTACAAGCACCAAGAGTTCTTGAATTATTACTGTTAGTAAAATCGATTAAAGTTCAGGAAAGTGTACAGGGTCAGGACGAAAAAAATAAGAACCTTCTACCTCACATGTTAAAGGTTAGTAACAGAAACAAATAACTTAGTTAGTAACCTATAACATGTGGAATAGTTAATTGTTGTTAATATTAAAGTTTATTTAAATAAAAGACTACTATAGTTTTACAAGTCACAACTATTAATATAAATTAAAGATAAAATTTGAAATAAAAAAAACGTGTACATGTTGCTCAAACTTAATCCTACTTTGAACACTTTTAAATCATACATAAGTACCAAAGTACATACATGAACTAGAAGAATGAACTTATATCTCCTACAAAGTTTACATTATAGATAATATAGAAAAAAGGACAGTCTATTCCACATGTTAGAGTTCCAAGATCTTATAACAGGAAAATATTCACATTATAAAAAATTATTAGCAAAGTAGCTACCAACGACCAACACCATTACAAAATCTTGAAATCACAATAACGAAAATTTTTAAACATCTGTAATTATGCTACTTTGACTGCTAGCACGATATTTATAAGGTTTCGCGTAATCATCGCTCGTAACAGGTTTAGTTGTTGTATCGGCTAAATGAGAAGGACTAGGAGGCTCAGGTAGTCCTGATTGTTTCACAGGATCAGTGTAAATGACACTTTCAGTAGGACTGTTTGGAGGCGAATGTTTAAACGGTTCGAAGCTGGCATCGTTCGGGTCGAGAGCTTTATCCTCAAACTCGGAGGGTGGACGATTTTTTAGCGGTTCGTGAGTTCTGTAACTTCCGTCATAATTTATTCTCTTTTTGTTCAAACTCCCGGTGCTTCCCGAAGTTTTATCGCTCAGGACTGGACTGACCTCCTCGTCGTGATACAAATCGGGCGACTCGGCGAGCTTTAAATTTGTCGTGGGCTTGTAAGGGTTACTGTCGTATTGCCAGGAGTTCAGCTGCTCGTGTTCCTGTTCGTTGTGTCTTTTATAAATTAGGAACGCACAACTGGCTATTATTATTATCAGGATTACAATAATAGGAATTGCTATGCCGATTGTTTTGGCTGCTACTTCGGATGAATATTCCTGTTGACCTATAAAAGTGATATATGTATTTACATACCATAAAACTAATTTGAAAGATGATCAAGATATATACCCCATTCACTATCTAAATGCTAGTTTAAACTCTTTAGAGTATCCCAGATCTTACAAAACACCTCTAAAATTTTTTTCTTAAAGCCGACCCTGTAAATTTTCTGCTATCCCTTCCCTCCCCTTTAATTGCTCTAGTAGCCCACCAGTCAACAAAGATTCAATTTTAGCGTTTTCAAAAAAATAAATCCGAAAATGGAAAAAATGTGAGACAATTTTGGGGCTGTCCCTACTTCCCTTTTGAATAAAAAGGGAGGTGTTGGCGGCCTAGGAAAGAATGCCGGATTCAGGAACGTAGAAAAGTGGAGGATACAGGCGACATACTCAAACATCTTAAACGTTAGAATTATCTCAGTCACAGAAAAGGGAAAAAGGAAATTTATGTATTTCCTGAAACATGTAAAAAGAGAGAGGTAACATTCGAACCAAGAGGTCTAGGTAACAAGTACATGTTACGGTGAGTGGAAATATCACATTAGAGCAGTATGCAACAATACCTTGAACACTTTATGTGTCCTAATGGTCACCAAGTACCGTGGTTGCCAAAATTGCTACTGTACGCCGTGCCAACCTGAAGGTAAGCATTGCAAGTGAAGAACTCAAACCAGCAGTTGGAAAAAATCCATAGGGAAATACTTCTAAGGATTTGATGTGAGACTCCCTACATGATCGCTATCCCATACCTCCGATCGAACTGATAGTGCAGAAAAGATGCGATAGGTATAGAGGTGAACAGACAGTATAGTATTTGCTGCTGTAAGACCAGAAACACGGCATGCAGACAGCAGAGCACACCTACTTTGAGTGCGAAAATGGGCAGACCACAGAAGTGACCTGGCAACCAAGATCGACTGCAGAATCAGCAAAGACAACCTGATTCAAAAACTGGAGAGTAGTGGCACGCGGGAAGCAGTTATGGAGAACGTCATAACGTTAGACAGACAGAAGGAAACGGAGGAGAGAATCAGGCAGGAATAATGACGTAGAGAAAGGATGGACGAAGCAATACCAACTGGTGATCCCGCCCGTCCTCATGAGGAAGCGTGGTGGAGTTTTAGTAAGTGGTTTCCTCTAGTGGAGGAAGAGTCCCACACGTAGTACTTAAAGGCATTTTTCCATTACAGGTCAAATGGTAAAAGAGGTATAAGAATGGTTTCAGTGGAGCTGGACTTTACTTGGCAGGACAAGAACTATAGGGAGAGATGATATTGTAATAGTCAAGCTGTCACAAAAGCATTGAGCTCATACAGAGTTTGCTCCTCGCTGATCCAGGAATTCCTGCACAATTCATGTTAGCAAAAGATCTAGGAAAATATCTTTGAATTGCGCTGTTAAAAAATTAACCCAAAAAAGGCTTAGATAAGTTTTGGGATAGGTATGTATAATACGGTTTTGGGGGAAATTGGCTCAATTTTTGTAGGAACAGTTCCTTTTTATAAAGTTGATATTTGATAAGATATTTGCAAAAAAAAACTATTCCAAGATGGCGGCATCTCGACTTGAACTTTCCCGAACATTCCCCCACCTTTAAATCTCAAGCCTTAATCCTTAAAATGAGGTTTCACATATGAACCCCCTGCGCCGCTCAAAATTTTGAAGTTACCATGACTGCAACGTCAAAACGTAGTAAAATTCAACCTTTTTAATTTAGTTATCGTAGAATAGCTCGATCTCATTCGGCTCAGAATTCTAAGAGGAGGGGGGACTATAATCGTCTTCACTTACACACAAAATGGCAAAATCAGAAAACAACCTCATTGGCCTTTAAAATTTCCCAAACTTCCTTTAAAATGAGGTATCATGACTCCCCAGACTGCAAAGTCAACTTTGACATTTAACAGATCAGTTTTACGTCAAAAAGTAATAACAGTCATGTCATTTAATTCAGTTTGTTTTGTAACTTTTGTACCATGCCATGGTTCGATCTCATAGTCATAGCTCAGAATTCCAAGAGCAGGGGGGACTATAAACGGCCTCCTCACTGACTAAGAGGGGTACAGAAAAAGGCAAATAAGAGTACCTATAACTGTCGATTTGACACAATACTCTGTCTCAACTCTCAACGATCCTCCCTGACTGACTGACCCTGGAACGACCTCTCAATGATCAACCCTCGGAAACCCCGGGTTAAAATACAGTAAGGACGTTTATAGCCCCCACCTCCCCTTTAAATGCTTACCCGAATGAGCTCAAATTATTACACGAAAACTAAATTAAATGGAATGAATTTTATTGCTTTTTGACGTAAACCTGATGTGTCAAATGTCAAAGGTGACGTTTTTCAAATCCCCCGTCAACTTTATCATTTTAATTGGCGTGAGGGGGGGGTGCATGTCCAAATAAACACCAAACCAGATTTATTTAACCTCTCCGATTTATTTTATTTTTTTAATTGGATTTCGTTGACTGGGTTACCTCCAGCATCATGTTAAGAGTTCCTAGACGATTTTTTGCAAATTACTTTTTTATTATTGGACCAATTCTCATAATTTCGGTTTAATCTTGTTTTACTTAAACCTTGTTGTATTTGACTTAAATTTTTGCTACCACGAAAAGTATCCCTTCATGCATACTTGTAAGAAAAAGAATCCCTAATTTGAAATTTACGGTTTCTGTTTTTTTTTTTTAATTTTTGTTCTGCTACCTTAAACTTAAGTGAGCAGAATGTGCACTAAAAAGTTGTAAAACAAAGAAAAGTAACTTTTAATCTTATTTCTGCGAAAATTTACTCACTTTTGAGTTTTTACGCTGAGCAGGTATACTTTTGACACATAACTTCACAACACCTGTTGCTAATATTGTTACGAGCAACCGCGGTTGTTGTGACGTCAGTGTTTTGACTTCAACAGCCCCTAACTCGCTTATTTACCATCGCATCAAACTCGGATAAAAACCTACCTGCATATAATAGACATGCAATAATGAATCTTCTAGTTTTAGTTAGTTAAAAAAAAAACTTAAAATTTGACAATGCAATTAAGCATAAAATTTTCATCCTCATCACCAAATCATAAAAAATTATCCACGCAAATGAGGTACACATAAACTGCTACTTTTTCCCTAATTCCCATCATAATTATTATTCCTTATCAGAACCATTGCATGGTTATAAAGATTTTAAAAAAATTAATCATACTTACGTAAGCATTCAGTATATCCCAACTCCGGTATATTCCACTGTCCATTAGGCATGCATTCCCTTCTCTTATCTCCAACCAAATTAAAGTTTTCGTTACACTCGAAGACAACTTTCGTGCCAGGAGTGAAGAAAAAGTTGCTCTTCCTTCCAAACCGTGGCGTTTCAAGAACACCGCAACTGATGACTCGTCTCCTGTTGACTTCCTTAAGAGTTGTTATGGATGCTTTATAATTAGTCGTATAATGAGCCAAATCTCTATCATACGTCATAGAATAATCGTAGAGACATTGGTAATTTTTCTCCGACATACAATATTCGTAAGCTTTAGGAATGTAACTGCTTTGGTTTACGGGAATTATATCCTCAGGTTTGATTTTAAATATTGGTAAGAACGTTCTGTTATTGTAATTTGCAGCTGTTTTGCCAAATTCTCTAAAAAATAGAGATCTCCCAATTAAGGGATCATCGTTGTCTGTTAACATCCATTTCAGTCCAAATTCGCGATAGAGTCTTTCAAAATCGTTGGCATTTTCTGATACGCTGCTTACTTTGGTACCGTCAGGTAGCGTAAAATCGTCCTGTTGATCGAAACTCCAATTTCCTAAAAGTCCTCTAGTTTCATTCTGGAAAAAAAAAGTTTATTCATAAACTCACTTTTTATAAGCTTATTCCAAACTTACAATGAAATTCCAAGGAAGGTAAACCCTGACAGACATGAATCCTTTATTCTCCAAAACTTCAACACCAGCACCATTATCAAACATCAGGATCACTTCAGACTGATTAAGAATGTAAGTTGGCGTGTAGACTAGTACACCTGAAAAAATGATTATAAATTAATTAAATCTTAAGATAAATGACGAAACTTACCAGGGAAATGTTGGAACTTCAAAGAAGGTCGATCGAAATAAATCCTCTTTCCTGTACCAGCTTCAATCACATCTAATCTATAACGCCATCTAGCATGAGGAGGTCTCACCTTAACTTCAATAATCGTAGAACTATTCCCTTTAGCCACGATAGATGTTAATTGTGTAGCTTTGACGTTTCCGTATTCGTTCATATGCATTTGCTCAAACCTCCCTTGTAGATCCAACGCTTTAGCTTCAGACCTAAGAAGTACAAACTCTCCCTTCCCGTTGAAAGTATATTGGACGTCATCGAATGTGATTATATGTGGATCTCCAAATATTCCAGCTATTCCAGGTGCTTGATAAGCAACGCAATCTTGGGAGGGACGACGTTCAAATCGAAGAGTTTCACAACCGACGGCTTGCTCTTGCTGCCAGAGGCAGCAAGCGAACTTGGGTACCATGTCATGGTACCATTGCGAGAGAGTGGGAACTTTGGTGGCTTCATTCCATGGTACGTATCCCAAGTTATGACAACGGCGAGGATTTGAACCCCACATCTGGTCATAAGAAAGCATCAGAAAGCCTAATCTGTCATAACAACATTGTTGCTCAGCACCTTCCGGTCTGCAAAAAAATGTTAATTAGATTGGTTAAAAGACGAGAAAACTCCTTTACTTACGAAGGTGAGCCAGTTTTGACGCAATGGATTGCTTGGATGTGGTAATAACACCTGGGATTTTGATCTTTGTCACAATCTGGATCTGGTAGGAACCTTCCTTTATCAGCGAGAGCTTGTTCTAACGTGCAGGGACATTGTGGTAATTCATGAGCGAAATTCTTCAAATATCTGTCATTTCTAAGCCAATCATCGCAGAGACTCTCCGCCCAGCGCTTCCCGTATTGACGTTCCCACTGGGGACCAAAGTACCAAGCTAACGGTAAAGGTCTGCTCCATATTTTTGGGGTGATCTTCTTTTTGTTATTGTTAGTCGCACCAACAGTAATGGAATCGGTTAGATTAATTTGAATGAAACCAAACTTCATGTTAGATAGATAACCGTCATCGTTATTCCTGAATTGGGAAGGTACGATTGTGTATTCTCCATTATTCGGTGAACTATCGGAGATGGTGGTAATGTAAACGAATTCCGGTCGGATGGTCGTTTCTCTGTAACCCCATAAGGAGATACGAACGGTTGCGGCTGAGTTTGATGTCAAGTTCTGACTGACCCAGGACATTCTCAATTCAGGTGGATTCTTTTCGTTGAACTTCATGTCAGAGAAGAAGATTTTTTGTGTGGCAGTAGATGCGGTTTCTGAAAATAGTATAATAATTCAATGCGAAACTCTAATAAATTCAATGCGAGAGAACTCTAAAAAATATAGATGCAATTAAATTTATAAACATACCAACAAAGTATCTCGTTTTCCATTTATATCTTCCAGATCCAACAGCTATTTCTAAGTTAATGTAACCTTCCACGAAGAGCATTGGTTGTACACATACAGCTCTGTTCTTGTCTACAATGGTTCCTTCTACCTCATCAGCTGTGTCGAATTTACAGGTAAGTCGATCATTCAAATCGAAACATGGTCCAGTAATATTGACCACAGTACCTCCCAACATGTTACCACTCTCCGGAGCAAACATCAAAGGTAAATTCGCACCATCTAAGAAAAACATGATTTAAGTAAGATCAACTTAATTATAACAAGGTAGTAGCACTTAAGCTTACCTATATCTTTATTGCAAGACCCAACTAAGATGTTCTCGTCGATTCTAAACATATGTCTTCCAGGTAAACGATTAGCGAATCCGGTATTGGTTAAATCTCTTATTACTAACGCCTGACTGTAAGGTTTATATTCGAAACTTCTAGACCCGTTACCAGCGTTGAAACCAATAAATGCCGGAACTCCATTTTCTCCTTTCAAGGTGTCACTACCAGCTTCAGTATGAGAAGTCCATTCCAGGTTATGATAATTGAACATAGCATAAGTTAAGACTTCATCTGTTGCCAGAACCATTTGAAATGTGTTTGTCTGTAAAGTTATATAATATTTTTGACGCTCAAAAGACTATTCTGAGGATTCTTACCGTGTAAAGCGAATTAGAGATACCGCCAGCAAAACTAACGTTTTTCCAAGTAATAATTACAGCGTGCTTGGGATCAAAAGCTTCGGCTCCAACCATTCCCTCCCTAATATCCCATTTCAACCTCTCTCTTATTTCAACTCCCATCCGGTCTATTCTTCCTCGAAGATCCCGTTCTAATCTGAAATAGACTCCCGGTTTTCTCTGATCCACATCTTCGTTCCTCAACGTGCCGATCCTGCATTTACTATACCAGATACCGATGAAGGACTGGTCGTTCTTCTTCGGCCAGTCTTTGTTCGGGAAAGAGAGCGGGTATTCAGCGATGTTCTCAGGTGGATCACTGAATTCTAGGTAACCGTCTAGAGAAACTCTGGTGTAGTTGAATCGGAAACCGAAGAAGGGCAGTTGAAAGTTGAGGTTCTTGTTGATTTTGGCAGTGGAAGCTTGGATGGCTCGCTGATAATCACCTTCGTTGTCTGAGTTACCGCACTGGTCGTAGTAGGGGTACATAAGTCTGGCTCTGATCTCTGCCAGACGGGTTTCGGTTATCACGTAGGGAGGACCAGTGCCTCCTTTTTGACTACTCAGGAGTGGAGCGCATCTTGATGTCATGGGATCTATAATAAAGAATGATGTTGGAATTTGACAAGCATCATTTTTTATTAATAACTAGCTGCCTTCGCTCGTTTTGCTTGCTCAGCAGCTAGTACGTAAAGTTAATTTAATGAAAGAAAACGATATCTTTTGAATTATTTTTTGTTTACTCGTATATACAAACTATTACAATATTTGTATTACACTTTGTTCATACGCTTGCGATTCTTGTCTATCACGAAAGTCCCTCATTCAGCTCTACTAAATTCATTCCGTTAATGTTGTTTTTTTTATATTCTCTACGTTTACTTGCTGAGTACCTCTTCCCTAACCTCTTCCCTAATATTTTCTTGTTGATCTGTCTATGACGATTTTCTCAATCTATTCATCTATTCTTACACATTATGAAACATTCTGAAAACATTCCAAACCATTCTGAACATTATAGATCATTTCAGAAGACTCTTGGACACTCCCGAACATTTTGGAATATTGTATAAAAATGTAAAACTTTACAATCTGGACGTTTCTAGCACTTTCTTTGACGTTCACAAACATTTTGGAACATTCTAGAATATCCGGTAACTTTCTAGAATATTCTGGAACGTTCTAGATAGAACATTCTAAAACTATCTAGAACATTCTAAAAACTTTATAGAGTATGCACATTCCTGAACTTTCTAGAACATTCTCTCTAGCGTTCTGGAACATTCTAGATAAAACTGAGACTTTATAGAACATTTTAGATATGTTCTTAAACATTTTGGGACATTCTGGAACTTGCTGGAATTACTGGAATTTCCTGAAAGATTTTCTCAGAGCATTCTATAAGCATTCCAGCGCATTCCATAACTTTATAAAACATTCTAGGATATTTGGGAATATTTTAAACATTCCAGAACTTTCTATAACATTCTTTAACCTTCTAGATGATTGCGGAAAATCCCTTCAAGAACGTTCCAAAAATTTAACAAACTTCCCAACCTTTCTGGAACATTCTTGAACGTACTCGAATA
This sequence comes from Malachius bipustulatus, assembly GCA_910589415.1. Taxonomy (NCBI): domain Eukaryota; kingdom Metazoa; phylum Arthropoda; class Insecta; order Coleoptera; family Melyridae; genus Malachius; species Malachius bipustulatus. The sequence goes on along the minus strand of OU342634.1, from coordinate 33,787,462 downwards.
TTCTTGAATTCAAAATTCCGTAAAATTCAAGAGCTCTGAACATTCAGTATTATTCCAGAACATTCTATTGTGTTCTGTAATAATCTTAAACTCTTAAATGGCAATCATCCTGATGTGTGGAGGATGAAAGGCTACCATACCGTACCATACCGAAAATCAGATTGATTGTATTGATAGATACCCTTAGCTCCAATCCGAACCTTGCAGTTCTAATCGGGAATATTCTTGGTCTCTAGCGGATAAACATTTTGGGACATTCCGGAACTTTCTGGAACATTTTCTTAACATTCTATAAACATTCCAGAGCACTCCAGATTTTTAAAGAACATTCTAGAATATTCGTGAATATTTTTAAAATTTCCAGAACTTTCTATAACATCATTTAACCTTCTAGATGATTCCGGTACATCTGGAACCATTCAAAGACATTCCAGGAAATTAATTGACTGGCTCTCTGGAACATTCTTGAACATTCTAAAATATTGTGTAATTGAACATTTCATAACATTCTAGAGCTCTGAACATTCAGTATTATTCTAGAACATTCTATTGTGTTCTGGAATAATCTTAAAGTCTTAAATAAGAATCTTCATGATCTATGGGGAATGAGGGCTTCCATACTGAACTATACCGAAAATCAGATTGATTGTATTGATAGATACCCTTAGCTCCAATCCTAAGTCTGCAGTTCTAATCGATAACATTCTTAGTCTACAGGGGGTAAATATTTTGGGATATTCCGGAACTTCCTGAAACATTTTCTTAACATTCTATGAACATTCCAGAAGATTCCAGATCTTTAAAGAACATTCTAGGATACTCGTGAATATTTTTAAACTTTCCAGACTTTCTATAACATTCTTTAACCTTCTAGATGATTTTGGAACATCTGGAACCATTCAAGAACATTCCAGGAAATTTTGAGCTTTTTTTGAGCTACTGAGCTTTTCTTGATTAATTTTTGAATAAAATGGTTCATGCATGGAGTTTTATTTCTTATGTTTCGATTAGTAACGAAATCCGACACTTCTCTTCTGTCGAGATAGTTAATCTCAACGAAATAACGTTGCTTTATAAAGTATCATCGAACCACGCCGATTTTTATACAGGGGGTGTTCCAAGCTACAGAGCCAGCATATAGATTCCTGAACTCAAAATAAATCGATCCTGACTAAAGTTGCCTTTCTACCAAAATACATTTATATTATACGGGACACCCTGTATAAGTGGGTATACATACTTTACTAAGAAAAGAGATGTGATGAAAAGGGAGCTTTTAAATAATAATTAATTACTCATCCAAGCTTTATCATAACAGTGATTTTTTAATTATTTTTTTCTTAGATCTGCGACGTTTTCCTTCAATTTTCAGTTTTAATACTTACACATTACGTTATGAATTTTTATTGTTTAAACAGTTTATCTCATGTCCTCGATCACTAGATCACTAAGCCTACGGATAAATAAATAAGATAAAATTAGGTTGTTCAAATTTTATTCGATACAGCATGACTTAATGTGAGGAAATTACTACCTGCTGTTGTGAAAAAATAATTGTTACTCTGAATCAATCAAAGACACACGTGGCTCAAAAAACTACCTACGGCAATAATTTTTTAACTTTCTTTCTAGTAGAAAAAATTAGGACTTTTGAACTTTTTACCTCCCATATTTTTCTCAAAATTTAATTTTTTTCCAATTCTTTCTTGTATTTTTTTCCCGGTGTAGTGACTTTATAGTTTTGAATACACATAATCTTTAACAAAATTCCAAAGGAAAAACTCAATTTGGTTAAATCAGGTCCTCGACCTCTGTCAATCCATCATCTCTCAAGTTCTTCCTTCAAATATCCCTTTAAATTCGACTACTTATGACACGGAGGAGCACCATCATGCTGAAACCATAGTTTTCTTATAGTGAAGACCAGGGCAAATCTTCTAGGTTAGCTAAGTACTATTTAAAATATTTCGGGAAAAGTGAAGAAAAGTTTGTCCATTTAATGGACCGTCGAAGAAATACAGGCCAACAAAGCTCTATAATCCATCACCATCATACACTACCCAAAATAATATAAGAGACCATATCGATGTTGGTGATTAAAAGTGATAGAATGTAATGGGGTTGTGGTTATCATAATCATATGACAGTTATACTTGTGAGTGTTGATTGCACCCCTTTCCCCAAATGTTCCTTCATCGGTTATACCAAGATGCTATTAAATTATTTGTTGTCTTGCTATTCTATATTTCGGACTCATAGTCTAGTCAAAAGTTTGGCCTCTCGACGAAGTCTTGCATACCACATGTAAACCCTAGTTTTCCCAGGAAAATTTCTCATACTCTACAGTTTCCGTTCCTTTGAACGGTTTTCTCGCACGCTTTTTTCTGCACGCTTCTAAAGTATTTTGTCCTTGGGTGCCTCTTATCCGGAAATATCTACTTATATCTTCCTGGACGCTGGTATATGCTCCCCTCACTTTCACCCTGTACATAAACCATATTCACTATTTTATTCTGCTGATCCCACAAAAAATGCAACTTCAACGTTGGTAGATCAGAATTGATCAGAAATTATTATTTTTTATGGCACGCTGCAGTAAATTATTAATATCGATGAATTATATGTGATTTTTTTAGAAAATTCAGGGTAAGGTGGTACCTTCAAAACTACTAACTTTTGTCAAAAACTTGAGAGTGCCAAGAAAAGCAACGGCACCATGCACGAAAAAAAAAGTGGCGCTAAAAGATTCCTCAAGCACCAATCGGCTATTTAGACGCAGACAAAAGTCTAAAAGTTATGACTGTATCAAAAACCAAGTGCTCTGTGACGTTTTAGCCAGTATCAAAAATTTTGTAAAAAAAAAAAAAAAACTTATGAACGGTTGAAGCGATAGATATGCTAAAACTAAGGGAATCGGCGTAAAAAGATAAAATCTAAAGAAGGAAGAACCCAAATATGTAACAATATACGAGGGATGCTACTGAAAAAGAATAAGTTGAAGGCGGTCTTGGAAAAATTGTGCAGCATCAGTGGCGGCTTTTCATATGAAACGAGTGAAGTGCCACTTCATCGCATAGGTAATAAGTTTCCCTTATTATACATAAGTAGGTAATAATTAATAAATTGTTTTTATGAACATTGACATAAAAGCCAAGTCTATTTTTTACTCCTTGTTTTGACAAGATCCTTTTTGACAAGGTCCGGTCAGCTCGAAATTCACTTTTTGCGAAGTTGGGTCAGCTAGATTTTTTTTTGCAAGGTTCGGTCAATCCGAAAATTCGAGCTTTTTTGAACCTGTCCAGACTTCGCAAAAATCGAATTTTTGAGCTGACCGAACTTTCAAAAATTTAATTTTGGATCTAACCGGACTTTATCAAACCTGACTTGCAAAAAAAAATCAAAATGACCGTACCTTGCAAAAATTTAATTTCGCATCCAATCGGGCTTTGTCAAACCATATCTACGTGCAAAAAAAAAAACGAAATGATCGGGCTTTGCAAAAAATGAGTTTTTGGGCTGACCAGATCTTGCCCTGTGTAGAATCGTCACTAACTTTGCAAAAACGAAAGGCCACTGTCATATAGAGGGCAAAATAACTTCCCAAACTGCACTTTGGCCTTCCATTTTGCAAATATCTAACTCAGGAAACCACTGGGATCATTTATCTAGTTATAGATAATAAAACTATCGAACAGGTGACACACTTCAGATACTTTGGCAGTAATTAGTAAAAAAATACTCACTAGCCCTAAGAATTAAGAAGGATCGTATGTTACATATTAGCAGAGTTGTTATTGTAATATGGTTTAGATATTTAGAAGACTACAGAAAGGGAAACCTTCAAGATGTAATAATGTATATGCGCTTACTGATAGGGTCTCTTATATCGATAGAATCATAAACCAGGGACCAGGTAGCAGAGTAACGCCAGAAAGACGTCATTTTTTGATGTTCAATGACGATGTAATGTCACAGATCAAAGACGTGAAAAAGACGTCCAGCAATGACGAAAAAAAGTTATGAGAGACATTTTTCATTCCACGAAAGAAGAACTGTAGCTTTGGTCTCAGATTCTCAATTTGACTTTTTTCGCGTATTTGAAAAAAAACAGTAACTCTTTAAAAAAAAAAACAAAATTGAACCATTCGAAGACCCTTATACAAGGCATCTCATAAAAATGGATCAAAGAACAATAATTGTAGCTTAACAGGAAAGAACTGAAAGCGTTATTGAGCCTATGTATACAGGGTGTCCCAAAACTCAACGTCATCCCTTTAAGGGCTGATAGGCCAACTCATGACTGACCAGAATATCATATTATTAAGATGATATCAGTAAAAAATTGTTTATTTTCGAGATAATGGGACTTTTATGAATTTTGTGGAAATCAATACCTTAGATCTGTTTTTCGAGTGTCACAGCTACAAAATTTCATATTCTTACATTCTTAATTTTGTTACGCAATGCTGAATAGCGCCATTAATGATTAAGTGCCGAAGAAATATTGTAGTGTGGTGTCCTACCTTCTAGGAAAATTATTAATTTTTTTGTCCGATTGAAAATTTTTGTTTTTTCATAAAAAAAAAACATAAAAGTCCCATTATCTCGAAAATAAAGAATTTTTACTGAGATCATCCTATGATATTCTGGTCACTCATGAGTTGGCCTATCAGCCCTTCAAGGGATGGGTTTAGCGACCAGCGCTGAATGCTGCCTGTGCTTGGAGGATGAAAGCACGAAATAGAAAAACACATCCTATGAGAGTGTCCTGCTTTGGGAAGAACCAGACTACGAACCTTAGGGAAAGACTTCATCACGCCAAAGGACATGGATATATTACCAATAGTCAATAGTGAAAATGGTCAGCTTCCTTAAAGAGAGGTGTCACAATGGCCCACTCACGATAAATCTAATCTAATCTATGCACGATTGAAATAAAACTATACAGGGTGTCCCAAGATTTCTTTATCAAGGGATATCTGGGTTATTTCAAAAAATAAACAAATGAAATTCAGGAAATTTCAACCATACCCCTAAGGCTTTGCAGCTGCACCCTCAATGCCCCTTTACGCCTTTCCACCCCTAAGTAATCATCCCCTACTTTTTTTTTTCAAATGACACCCCCATATTTTTTTTGCTCGACAGGATTGTTGATTTCTTTCTGAATACAATGTCACACGAATTTTTTAAATCGAGATATATCTAGCACGCCGAAAACAACATAATATAACAAACGAGGGTTGTCAAGGAATAACAATTAACATTTAATATGACATTAAAATCACAGAAGCAATTATTATTATTAACGCCTATATCGAGTAACACCGGTAGGTACTAGTTAAGGTGGTTGGAGGAAACATTAACACAAAAAAACAAGAAATTACAACTCCTTGACAACCCTCGTTTGTTATGATATTATATTGTTTTCGGCGTGCTAGATATGTCTGGATTTAAAAAAATCGTGTGACATTGTATTCAGAAAAAAGTCAACAATCCTGTCGAGTAAAAAAAATGTGGGGGTGTCATTTGAAAAAAAAAAGTAGAGGATGATTACTTAGGGGTGGAAAGGCGTAAAGGGGCATTGAGGGTGCAGCTGCAAAGCCTTAGGGGTATGGTTGAAATTTCTTGAATTTCATTTGTTTATTTTTTGAAATAACCCGGATATCCCTTGATAAAGAAATCTTGGGACACCCTACGAACGAAAAAATAGAACTTAATTTATCGTGAAAAGCGAAAACAAACAAGGATAACAAAACGACAGTTTACTTAACAAAATAAGCACTTGCGTTCTTTGGAGGATAAAAAATAATCAAAAGTAAAAAAAAAATCATCATCGATGAGGGGTGAGTTTTGGATGATATTATGTCAGTTGTACGTTCAAAGGTATGTCTCCCTTCATACAAAAATCGACTTGTACCAGGAATTTTTGGTTGTAAATGTTTGTCATGGTCGGTGGCACTATACTTGGATGAGTCATGGTCTAAAGAACGTTATGTGCTGTTTTTGACTGTTCAAATAAAAAGTAGCTAAATAAATAAAGTTAAATTCTGTGACTAAATGCGTTAGTCACTTTAGTGAAAAATACCTTCAGCATCAGAGGGTAGGTAGTCTTTGCCATGATACAAGACCGAGCTTTTAACAGGAAGTTTTAACAGTGTGTCATGGTGTCTATTTTTTTTCAAGTACACTATTGGAGCAATTTCAATATTGATTGCTTCACTCTATAATAACTTGTATGGTATCATATAGGTAGATCTAGGTACATTATTATGTAGGTACTAGAATAATACCGTCAACGTAAATAAAATTCCAAGTAATTTTGTATTATTGTTGTGCATGAATCAAACCTATTTGTAATTATATGTATAGTCATTAATATCTATGATAATTTAACTGATTAGATAAAAGATAATATCATTAACAAAGAACGTAAAAAACACCATTTTCTATAAAGAAATTAAAATGTCTCATTATAAAACCAATCCCTTCATCAGCTTATTATTTAAATAAACCTCATGCAAATCCCAATCAAATTTTTCTTCGTAGAAGAGTAAGCCAAATTTTATGTACAGGGTGTTTCAACATTATTGACATATAGCTTTTTTTATGCTAACTATGAACAATTAATAAATAGTGAAAGAGCCTGATAATAAAAAAAAATAACCCTTTCTTTCATGATGTTATGTAATAATGGAAACATCCTGTCCAGGAAAAATTTTTGCAATTCGTTTCTTGTGCAGAAAGATATTACAAAAATATGGGTGCAATTGTGTGAAAACAACCATTGGTGAAATATGTACTTATTATAAGCCCGCGTGCCAGGGTGATGCATATTTTGCAGTTAAATTCTATCGTTTTGTGTAATTAAAATTTGGTCACAACTAATTCTAAGATTTAACAAAAATATTTCTATTAAAGTACTTTTAAAAACGACTGCAACGATCGGGAAATTATTTCATTTTTTAATTATTAATTTTTTGAACCAAAAACCGCAAGAGTTGAAGATGGGAGTGCTTATTAAAAATCAAATATTACTTTATTAATAAGAGTCTTTTTTTTAATATTCATTTTAAAACTGAAAAAATAGATAGAATTTACTGCATATTATGAATCACCCTGTACATAGATACATAGTTCACGCACTTAACAAGTGAATCAGTGATGAAAAAAACGAATCAATCAACCGCGCCCCAACCAAGATGGCGTCAATGATGATGTGTTGTAAAAATGAAATAATCCCTGAGGAATATAATTTATGAAAGTAAGCGTCATCAAAAGCGTCATTTCAAGCTCAACATCAACATAACTAACCGTAATCCGTCGGGTAATCAAATCGTAATTTGCCACTCTTGCCCTTTTTCAAAATCTTTGTATCATTTATTACTTCAGCCTGAGCGTCTGGTTTCTCTACAACATTTGGGAAAATCGTTCGTCAATTATTTTTTATTTAATCATAATATTATGAAGCCCCTTATTTCCAAAGCCCTAACTAGGTATAATATATCAAGCGTAATTATTTTGTGTAATACCTAAATCCGGGGAATCCGTCGGGGAAGTCGGTGACTGCTGTGACGGAGTCTGGGGAGGTAGCGGTACATTCGGATTCGGTGGGAGGTCGATGTCTCCTAATTTATTCTCCACATCTGCGTCTTTCGATATTATTTCGATCTCATTATCATCTTTATTAGAATTGAATTCGTTCGAACAGTAATTAACTTTCACACAAAGCAAAGCGCATAACACAAAAAACCACTTCAGTTCCATGTTTTTATTTTCACGCGAAGGGCCGTAATTGTCTTTTAGAACACCATTTACTTAACAACACCAGAAAGTTACATATGGTACCTACTCGTACGTTACTGTAACACTAGAGATCGACTAGGTCTAATTATTAATTCGCATCTCACAAAATGAGTATTATCTTGCAGATAAGAGATATTATAATGTAACAAAACAGGTGGAGAGGATGATACATACCACAAGTAATGTTATCTGATTATCTTTATACCTTGTTGAATACCTGCTATGAGGAATCATCGTTTACATAGAATTATTACAAAATAAAGAGATTATTATAACTTGGCATCAATGAATCATTGCCTTAGTTCCAAAAATATTCGCCAAAATCTGGAAGAATTTTGATTCTGATAATATTTTGAGAAAATTGTTCTTTGACCTAACAATGCAAACAAATTTTTATGCAATTCCAATTATTATTATTATGTATCTGCTTTAGTTGATAATTATACAGGGTAATTCAGAAAAACAAGAGCAATTTTCTTGAAATAATACGCCCCAGAACGTCAACTATTTGATATGTCCGTCTTCCCTAAGTGGCGGCTTTTCAGATGATGTGAAATGAAGTGTCACTTCACCTATTTCTAAATAAATAATTTCTAAATAATAATGAAAGAACATCTCAGTTTTTTGCAAAATCTGATTTAAAAAGATCCCGCCCGGTCAGCTCGAAAATTCGCTTTTTGCAAGTGGATCAGTCCGAAAATTTGAGCTGGTTCAACTGGACCTTGTAAAAAAAACGAGCTGACCAGGCTTTGAAAAAAACAAATTTTCGAGCTGACCGGACTTAGCAAAACTGGAATTTCAAATCTAACCAGACTTTGTACACTAACCGAACATTGCAAAAAAGTCGAGCTGACCGGGCTTTGAAAAGATCGAGTTTTCGAGCTGACCTAAATTTGTCTAACTGGACATTAAAAAAAATCGCGCTGACTCAGATTATCCTGTGTAGAATCTACGTAGACTTTGAGCTGGTTCAACTGGACCTTGCAAAAAAAAACGAGCTGACCAGGCTTTGAAAAAAACCGAATTATCAAGCTGACCGGACTTAGCAAAACTGGAATTTCAAATCTAACCGGACTTTGTACATTAACCGAACATTGCAAAAAAAATCGAGCTGACCGGGCTTTGAAAAAATCGAGTTTTCGAGCTGACCTAAATTTGTCTAACTGGACAAGATTATCGCGCTGACTGAGATTATCCTGTGTAGAATCTACCTAGACTTTATTAACTTTGCAATCCTAGTGCCGCCACCTGGTCTTCCCTCAATCCTAAAGCCTATTGCTATACTCCTCTGATCTACAAGGTGATGAGAGAGTCGTAAATACAGGATAAATTATTTTCGATCTTCTATCAAACTGGAGACTGAGAGATCACCAGTACGGTTTTCGGCGTAAACGATCTAATGACGTCTTGCATGATGACTTATATCTGACTCCCGTTTAGAGTTCATCCATTCAAAAGTTTGGAGAAGCGCAGGCTGCAGCCTTGGATATATCAAAACGTTTTAGGAAACTGACATGAGGAATATCCTTCAGTAACTTTTGTTCTATGGGCTTTTTCCTCAACTCTGTAAGTGGATCTCCAATAATATTATGACCAATGATGGAGATAACCTCAATAGACTAATCATGTTTGGAAATGTTTCTGAAAAGAGGGCAAGGGGTAGATCACCAACCCAGATGGACTGATCAGGTGCAACAAAGTATTTGCCGCTCATTCTGTGAAGCTTTTCGGAATGCAGATGAGGACAGAACAAAGTGGAAATAGCCTGGTCGAATACGTCGGGAGATATCACGATCCTCAGTAATGGGGGGAGCGACTAGAGAGAGATTATGACCAACTCAGGGGAGTGCCCCAAGTCTCGATGTTATCACCCACTCTATTCCTTCCATAGCATAACTACTGAGGAGGTACCTATAAATATAGAGGGGGCAATTACTTCCGTGTTCGGTAGTCTTGGGGGCCCTGGTTCCGTTGTCATGTATTACTATGTATTAGCTATTCTATTTTAAAATTTGAACATTGGGAATATTATTATTAGTTGAGCACCATAATAAGGTTTTTAAACAGCTCTTTATAATTGTTCTATAATTTTTCCCGAGAGTGAGCCCTCTGGAGCTCCTGTTGACTGGGGGAGATACTCTATCAGTATCCTTCAGATCCCCGATTTAACTCTAAGGCGAACCAATTGATTTTTTTTTCCACTTTGCTTTTCGTAAATTCATAACAAAAAATTACCAAAAACTGCTGTAATTTTTTAAAAACAGTAGCGACATTTTTTTTGCATCACTATTAACTTGGAATGTTCATGGGAGTGCTCGTGTTTTATTTATTTTATTTCTTAGAAGGAACACCGAAGAATATGCTGCGATCTGGAATCGCCTGAATGCAACACAACAGAGATATGTGTGTCTGGAGAGCCCGAGATTGAGAGAGTTTTTCTTGAAAGGTTTTTTGTGAATTTTATCATTGTTAACTTGGAATAATGTCCATCGGATTGTAACTTTTCAGATTTTGATCATTTTTTAGATAGGTACTGTACCTATCGCATCAAGAGAGGATGGATAATCTTTATTTTGTCATATTGATATGGAAATTAGCGAAGCGACAACAATAATTTTCAACGTGTATCAAGACAAATTAATTAAAAATCGACAGTTTAGACAACATCGCTGGCAAGCAAATCTACTGGACTATTATCTATCCCCTTCTCTTTTGCATCTACAGTGTTCAGTGTACTTTCATCTCTCTCCACTCAAAAATCCTACACCTAGTATCATTCAGCCAACAAATATCATCATACCTATACCAAAAGTGTCGTTTCTCCCAAAAGAACTGCGGTGCTTTTTGCTGTCACTGGAACCTTAATACCAGGCTACGTTTTAATGATCGATCAAATCTGATTCCCTTTAACAAAAACTTTTGTTGTCCAGGTGTGACTATAATTAACTTTCTTTTATAATTATTGTAAATATCCTCCTACCCCCCAACCTCGATCTTCTTATTTGGGGTTATCCCCCCCCCCTAGACCACCCGGTTAGACTCGAACCATAGCCTTACAGTACAGCACAGCCAAAGCCAATAGTTGAGGATCAAGGTTGCCTGAGTTTGTGCAATAATATGTCAAAGTTATAGCGATAAACCTAATGATGATTAATATTTGATTAATCAGACTGTTTACGCATGCACTATTCTAAAAAGATGATGATAATAAATATATGTTATGTTGTAGACACGGTTATTAGGTACATTATATCTCAGAAAGAAGAAGAAAACAGTGCCGTAGCCCGTAGCCCAGAAGGGGGGAGAGAACTGCTATTTTTCGGCCCGTTACCCCCCTCCCGCGAAAATATCTAATCTAACCGAGTTGGGTGAATCTGGACCTTAATATGTAGAAATAATTGCACTATTTGTAAAATATCTCCTCGAAAGCATTAACTTTAGCTTCCAGGATCTTGGGGGTCTTTTTATTTGAGTTCATATTTACATTTTAGTTATCTTTGTCTTTTGCACATTTTTTCCTAATTTTTCAGGTATTTAATTAAAAACAATTTGACCTGGAAGTAAAAAAAATTTCTTATTCCTCTGTTAACAAATAATGCCTCGGTTCCCCTCCCCCCCCCCCAAGATATAGGACGCAGAAGAAGTCAAACATTATTGTAATAATTAACAATATTATCTTTCTTTTAACAGGTTTCAATAACGCTTATGAACTTTATGTAGGTAGGTATAATACATAATGTTATTACATTATTTACATCGCACTAGCACTTGATAAAATGTACCTATAGTCCAATAAAGTCTAAAAAGTCATACGTATCGATTAAGAATACACATCCTTTTCATAGTTCGATTTATTTTGTTTCATATACGTGGTTTTTATAGTAACCGTCCAGTTTGTCTAAACACTCCATCCCGCATAAATAAGTATACGTCAACATTGGTTTTGAATGAGAATTAAATGAACAGCACAAAGGATAGAGTGTCATTACGTGAATAAATTTTATGTAGTTGTCAGTGGCTCTCAAACTGACGTAAGCGGTTCAATTAATATTTGAATGATTTCCTTCAATAATTTACGCTCGTTCACAACTTGACAATTAACTGTTTGACATTTTCTGGTGAAACTAAAAATATTAATTCGGACGGTTAGTGTAACGTCACATCTGACTTTTTAAAGTTAATCCTACTATACTCGTATGTATCGTGACGAAACTTTTATTTGTGCAATTCATTTAAAATAAGTTATCATAATATAAATAGAGATAACTTTTGTACCTATAGAGATGATTAATTAAATTCATAATACAGGTGAGTCTTACAGTATATTTATTTATTAAAACTTCAATTCAAAATACTGGAGATTATGAGAAGAGTATCTAATTCAAATTTTCCAAGGATGCTCTCAGGACACATTACGTCAAAAAGGGATATCAATTTCAGGTGAATTAAAAGTATGACGCACTGCACTGGGTTTACCGATTACAAAAAACATTCAAAAGGCGTTGTCAAAACGCCCAAAAAAAGTTAAAGAATTAATTTTTTCTTAGGATAATCCAGGAAACAGCCCCTTGAATTTTTGCCATAATGATGCAAATAACAAACATCTTTTATAATGTACAGCTTGACAAGAATATCTTGGCGGTTGTTAAAGGAGAGAGAGGTCCTAGAACGAGACAGAAAATCACCCCACCACCTTATCTGTTTTAGTACATTCTATGTAATAAATTTTGTAAAATGTATGGAAATTGATACTTGACATTTAAATTTTATTATGAGCTAGAAGCTAATTTGGCTGCGTTCAATTAATATGAAAAAATGAAAATCTAAAATAAACACGGGAGTTTTAGTTAGAACATTGACTGGTTTCTATCAACCTTCATCTAATATTGTTAGAGAATAATACCAGTAGGAATTTTTCTTGGTGTAAGCCATTTAAAATGCAGACCATGGATGTAAAATTTATTAAAAACTCTGCGACACTTTCGGGGACAATACAAATAATTATAGGTACATACTAAATGTGCTATTCTATATAAATATAAATTAACAATTATTCGCAAACAAATAAATTATGTAAATAATATGAGCATGAGAAGAATGGATATACGTTTCATCTATGTACACTATATTTCTACCTGCTTCGGCTCTATAATTTCTCATACCCTTCTAAGAAACTGAAGACGCAAGTATCGCACTTCTTGCTTTTCCATCAAAATTTTTCTATTGGATCTTGTTTTTCTCCACCGACAGCCCAGTTTATGGATAACCTTTCTGACACTTTCTCTTGATCCATTGTATTCGTTATCTTCTGTAAATTTTGCAGTGATCCTCTCGAACGTTGGAGTAATTTTTTCGGCTGTATGAAAATTGTGTATAATTCGACGCAGTAAACATTGACCACAGTCATCCAAATTGGTTTTTGTTGCTAATTTAGTTCTTTTTTTACCAGAAGAAGTAAATTTATCCGTTTGGCCATCGATGATTCTGCTTGTTTCCACCACACAATCCTTTGAACAGTCCGTTCACTAATGCCTGTCGCAGCAGCAACCCGTTTTTGAACTTGATTAATTGGTAAAATAGGACCACGATTTTTAGATTCACCAAGAACATATTTATAAACGTTATTAATAATTTCACGGCTTTGACCGGAAAGGGTTTTATTAGCAATAACTTGGCTGTTAAAATTTTTCATTTCAAAAGCTTGCAATACATTTGTAATAATTAACTGTCACAAACATAATAAAACATAAACGTCAAATATCAATGTCAAAACATTGTTCAAAAATCAAAATTTATTACATAGAATGTACTAAAACAGATATGGTGGTGGGGTGATTTTCTGTCTCGTTCTAGGACCTCTCTCTCCTTTAACAACCGCCAAGATATTCTTGTCGAGCAGTACCTACCTACCTATATTTGTTAGTTACTGAACGCACACACTTCTTCAGAACGCACCGAATTTTTCACGACTTGTTGACGTTTCTGTGATTTCGCATGACCGGTTTGCCATTTAATTAAAGATTGTTTTATTAATGAAAAAATACTATAGTAGTACAGATTATTATTCTTATAAAGAATACAATAGGATATATTATGCATAGTCTGCAATGCAGCAAGAGTTGTCTGAGGAAAATTTAATTCTAATCCGTTATACCTATACCTTTATACTTCTCAAAGAATATAGGCGGCAATATGTGAATATCAATATATAAATTAGACTGTTTTCTGTTTTATTGATGTTCATTTATATTGCTGTAAGTTGACAGAAATGTCATAATTAATCAAAGTAAAATAATTCGTTCCTATAGAAGTTCTGATTTTGAGGCTTGTGAAAATCGGTTATTCGACCATAAGAAAACGTAAAATAAAATATATTTAGAATGAATAACGAAACGAAGAAATCAGGAAGTTGTGGAGATTTTACCAAAGGTAAATTTATTTACTGTTTACTATTTTTTGCTACAATAGCTGACAGAACATTTTTTATAGGAGCGGCAGAAGCAGAGAATAATAAATGCACAGAAAATTGTGTGAACTGCAAATGCCCACCAAGCTGCAACTGCAAGTGCAATAAATCAAAGAATAAGCCTGCACCTCCAACTAAATAAGATTTTTCTAGAAGCCGATTAGATTTAGTAATGTAATAGGTACCATTATTTTGTACCTATAATAGTGCCGTTCACTACTTTTTCAAATAAAAGATGAGTTAAAAATTACTTTTTGTATCTGGAATTATTAGAATAACAGTTTATAGAATTAGGAATAATTTTTAAGCAAGTATTCAGGTATACTTTAATATTGTAGTAATCAGGTTCAGGTTAGAGTACCTTGATATAAAATTTAAAATCTGTCAATATCCCGGTATCTACTCTAGTTCAGGTAATTTTATTGAGAAAAAAGTTTTTAATATTATATTATAGTTAATTTTCACTATTTTTATTGTATATCTCCCAATAATAATAATCCTATACTATAATAATGCAAAACTGCAACCTACTAACTTGACCAGTAAGTTCCGTTTTTATTATTTTTATTTTCTATTTTATCAGTAGTCACCACATGACGTCAGAAGAATTTTCCCTAATCTTAGATAAGGTAAATTCTCAGGATTATGCTGCAGTCTTGTACAGGAGTACAGAGGTACTACAGGGACAGGGTACAGTGAAGCAAAACTGCCATCAAGACAAAATACAAAATAGGCCAGAGACGTGACATAGATGTAAGAAATATAGGAAACCAAGTCACTTTAATATGTTTGATTAATGGTATGAGGCTTGATTACATTCCGAACGGAAAACAAAACTGCTTTTGTGTAAAATAAAGACTATTCACATAAATATAATTCACATGGAATCTCTCGCAGTAGATGTAAAACCTTAATACTTGTTCTATTGTTCCGCTACTGCTTCGGCAACAGAAAGCTGATATAGTCCAATAAAGTCTAAAAAGTCATACGTATCGATTAAGAATACACATCCTTCTGATAGTTCGATTTATTTTGTTTCATGTACGTGTTTTTATAGTAACCGTCCAGTTTGTCTAAACACTCCATCCCGCATAAATAAGTATACGTCAACATTGGTTTTGAATGAGACTTAAATGCACAGCACAGAGGATAGAATGTCATTACGTGAATAAATTTTATGTAGTTGTCAGTGGCTCTCAAACTGACGTAAGCGGTTCAATTCATTTTTTGAATGATTCCTTCAATAATTACGCTCGTTCACAACTTGACAATTAACTGTTTGACATTTTCTGGTGAAATTAAAAATATTAATTCGGACGGTTAGTAAGACGTCACATCTGACTTTTTAAAGTTAATCCTACTATAGCTGAAAGCTGATAGCTGACAGCCATAAGATATTTATTTATTTATTTATTTATTTTAACACTAGACAATAATTTACAATCAATTATTAAAACTCAACATTTTAATGGTTAAAAAAGCCGACAGCTGCTGGCATCAAACCGGAAGTAGACATTACTGAACGTTACGCTGTTTCGAAAAAAGATGCCAGCTGCTGTCAAGGTCATCCAGCTTCCGAAATTTTCACTCTTTACAAGCAGCGCTTTTGCTATCGGATGTCGCGGTGTCTACTTTTTTTATTAATCTACTATTTATGATAGTTGTTAAATAAACAAAGCAAGCAGTTAAATAAAGTATACCATGTGACAAGTTTCAAAGCAGAACATAGGCGAATAGCATGGGAAATCACATATTTGCAGTTAATTTCTCACCACTGTTATCTACAATAATGGTAATGGTGTCTATCGAAAGAGAATTATTTTCTGAACATGTTGATACCAGATACTTAATAATTATTAACAGTTTCTTTGTGATACCAGAAGAACTTAAACTTTTCAAAATCAATAGTGTGAGCGGCCATGACATGCCTAATTTGAATAATTTTGTTACTGTCAAAACAAACATTTTTAATCCACGTTTCCCTGAAAGGATCGTCAATGAGTAATAATAATGACTATTCTAATGCCGGACGCGTGTTTATCGCCGTGGTACTATTAGCTAGGAATAAGCTAGGAATAGACGAAGCGATTTGCTGGCCGATTTGATCGCCACGAGCAAACCCGGAAGATAAATCTCTTCGTCTGTGGTAACTCAGCGCGCCATGCCAAGAGCCATGCCAGAACCGTAGACGCCTCTGGCACGGCTTGACAGTATTTTCTGCCATAAACGAACAGACTTTTCTGCCAGACTAGCGCGATACGCGATACGCTCACAGCAGCTCGTTTTCCCTTTTTGTTATTATCATTATACTTTGACATTATTATCAAATATTAATTGGCTTAAAAATACCGCGTAAAAATAATTTTCACTAACAACAACTAGGTATAAGCGTTAAAAAAGGATTTTAGGCATGGCTCGCGACTTCTTGAAATTTTCTACAGATCACGAGCCACGCAAATCCGACCGATAAATCGTGTAGTTTCCCCATAAACGTACACATTTGCATGTGATGAGCCACTCCGACGGATAATTCGTACGATTAGCATGGACGTTTATGGTGTGACTTAAAAAATCGGTCGACGCTGCTCGCCACGAGCAAATCCGCCGAATTTGCTCGTGGCGATCAAATCGGCAAGCAAATCGCTTCGTCTATTCCTAGCTATTGACGAAGCGATTTGCTTGCCGATTTGATCGCCACGAGCAAATTCGGCGGATTTGCTCGTGACGAGCAGCGTCGACAGATTTTTCAAGTCACACCATAAACGTCCACGCTAATCGTACGAATTATCCGTCGTAGTGGCTCATCACATACAAATGTGTACGTTTATGGGGAAACTACACGATTTATCGGTCGGATTTGCGTGGCTCGTGATCTGTAGAAAATTTCAAGAGGTCGAGAGCAATTCCTAAAATCCTTTTTTGACGCTTACACTCAGAGTGCGGTATTTACGCGGTATTTTTAAGCTAATTAATATTTGATAATAATGTCAAAGTATAATAATAATAACAAAAAGGGCAAACGAGCTGCTGTGAGCGTATCCCGTATCGCGCTAGTCTGGCAGAAAAGTCTGTTCGTTTATGGCAGAAAATACTATCAAGCCGTGCCAGAGGCGTCTACGGTGCTGGCATGGCTCTTGGCATGGCGCGCTGAGTTACCACAAACGAAGAGGTTTATCTTCCGGATTTGCTCAACGCGTGCAAATCGGCCAGCAAATCGCTTCGTCTATTCCTAGCTAATAGCTAGGAATAGACGAAGCGATTTGCTGGCCGATTTGATCGCCACGAGCAAACCTGGAAGATAAACCTCTTCGTTTGTGGTAACTCAGCGCGCCATGCCAAGAGCCATGCCAGCGCACCGTCGACGCCTCTGGCACGGCTTGATAGTATTTTCTGCCATAAACGAACAGACTTTTCTGCCAGACTAGCGCGATACGCGATACGATCACAGCAGCTCGATTTCCCTTTTTGTTATTATTATTATACTTTGACATTATTATCGAATATTAATTAGCTTAAAAATACCGCGTAAATACCGTACTCTGAGTGTAAGCGTCAAAAAATGATTTTAGGCATGGTTCGCGACCTCTTGAAATTTTCTACAGATCACGAGCCACGCAAATCCGACCGATAAATCGTGTAGTTTCCCCATAAACGTACACATTTGCATGTGATGAGCCACTCCGACGGATAATTCGTACGATTAGCGTGGACGTTTATGGTGTGACTGGAAAAATCTGTCGACGCTGCTCGCCACGAGCAAATCCGCCGAATTTGCTCGCCACGAGCAAATCCGCCGAATTTGCTCGTGGCGATCAAATCGGCCAGCAAATCGTTCCGTCTATTCCTAGCTAATAACTGGCCGGCCAGATCTCCCGATTTAGCACATTTCCTGGCTGTGACTTTTCTTGGGATCTTGGGGTTACCTTAAAAACAAAATTTACAGAGATATACTGAAGTTTCAGAATAGTAGGCACTAAGTTCTCGGAAGTGGTCGTGACGTATAAGCGCTCAGTTGGAGCATTCAGTGGCGGACGCAAAATATCAAAATAGGTTCAGACAATAATGAATTTATTGAGAAATATAATTGTAAACTTCCAAATAATATAGCATATAGTAAATAATATAGCATATAGCAAAAATAAAAATAGCAAAGAAAATAGGAAAAAAATAGTACCTTAGTCATCGTCAGAAGAAAAATCGTCGGATGATGGACAACTATCCCGATCACCGTTATCGTTCAAGTTGATAATTAATGGCTCAACCGAAACATCAACTATTGTGTCTAGATCCCACATTCTGTCTTCTTCTTTTGTAGTATGTCGGATGCAGTTTCTCCATGTTTCAGCCGTCACATCTCCTATTGCAGTAGCTAGCAGGCGTTTCACTTCATCCATCTTGAAGGTCACGTTTTGTTTCGCCACTTGGTTTTTTATTTGAGCCCAAATAAGTTCTATAGGATTCAGTTCACAGTGGTAAGGAGGGAGGCGGTGTACAATGATGTTGCACTCGCGAGCCAATTCGTCGACAGCATATCTCTTAAAATGAGGTATTTGTGCCCTTGCGATGTTTAATAGTTGCACTTTTAACATGTTGTCATCAAATGGTATATTTCTTTGAGCCAGCCAGTTAATGATGTCACCTTTTCGCCATGCAGTTGTTGGCGATGGCTCCAATCGTCGACTATGGTAGGAAGCATTGTCCATTACCACGACCGAATTTGGCTCAAGGCTTGGTAAAATTTTTAAAAACCAGCTTTCGAATTTTTCCGCATCCATTTACTCATGGTAGTCACTAGTTTTCTTCGATTCGAAAAGTAGCAATCCGTTTTCCAAAAAACCCGAATCACTACCTATGTGAGTTATTATGAGCCTCCGCCCCTTGCCCGCTGGCGCTTTTAGTCCTGTGGAAAAACCTTCAAAAAAAGCTTGTCGACGGCTTGTTATTTCCAAATCTTGCCAAATTTTCGAAACAGTATGACCTTGATTCAGCCAAGTTTCGTCTAAGAAATATATTTTCTTCCCTTCACGACGATACTCTCGAATTTTTTGTAAATAATTTCTCCGCCACAAAATTATTTCTTCTCTTTCTATAAGAAGACTTTTTCTCTGCCTTTTCATATGCCTTATGTTCATTTGTGTTAATGTCCGCAATAAGACACGTCGCGATATTTTCGGCATTGCGTCATCCGAATTGATTTCGGCAGCGATTGCTTTTAATGTTGGAATTTCATTTCGGAAAAAGAACGAATGAAATTTTCTCCGAACGGCGTATTTTATGTCATCATCAATGTCAATGCGTTTTCTCCCCCTTGTTTCAATATTTTCAGCTACCTTTTCTGTTCCGCCTTTGGACTCTTTGAAAGTTTTCAAGATTCGGTGTACACTCCTAGTTGACACTTTGGTTAAATCACTACACAAAGCAACTACATCGTTTACCAACATACTTTGATTCCTTTCACGGAGTCCACAATACACGTTGTATATAATAGTTTTTTCTCCTGTAGATAAATTCGTACGACGACGTTTACTTTGGCTGCTCTCGCCTTCCATATTGCTCACAACTTTAAATTTAAACAGTATTTCACTTCGGCACTCAAAGAAGCTTGCTTCTTTCCCGTTTACACCACAGTGAGAACTGAGAAATAAGATTCAGACAGGAAATCTGATGAGCGACCCTTAAAGCAACCAAGCTATCCCCACTAATTATGCACTTTATTGTCGACCGGGTATGGGTTTTTCCGGGATGGTAATTCCGTAAATTTCTTATAGTTAAACTTTTTCTGTATCCTGGAACTCAGTTCATTCCCAAAACAGGAATCATTATTGTATTATTATTTTACCAAATAATTAACTAATAACTAATTATTAACAAATTAGTAAGATATTGATTTTTTATAGCTTGTATTTCTTAATTACTTCACAGATTGTCTATGAACAATATGAAATATTCAAAATTTTGTTGTTCCCGAGAGTCGAGAATCTTCTTCCCCCGGTAATATTAATTTTTCTTTTCTGACAACCAGAAAACAGAAAGAGAAAAATATACAAGTCCCGATCGACATCCAATAACAGCCCAAAACAAACAACTTTTCTTTTTGTTCAGGTTATTCCACTGCCGCGAATTCTTTTTCATTCATTTTCATGCGTTTTTTAATTTTTGTGATGCTTCAATAATTCAGCAAATATAAACATAAAAATAAAATATTAAGGATTTAAAGGAGCGATAAATGTTATATTGCAGCCCCTCACGAAAATAGCATGAACGATACGCCACTGAATACGGAGCTGCCTTGGACGGACTGGCAGCATGCTCGATATATATCCATCTTACTTTACCTTACAAGTTGGATCTGCTTATCCTTTGTACTTGTTGACACTGCTGTAATGTTGCCATATATTATATTTTAAAGGACCGAACCTCATTGAAATTCTACATCTTTTGCTATTAAATATCGATGTTGTGAAATTATTATAGCAGAAAAATTACTCAACAAATAAAACACAGTATTTTTTATCCTACAACCATTTACCTGCATGTGAATGATAAAAATACAAAATGATAAAACACCAAGAATTAAAAGCTGGCAACAATGTGTTTACTTTAAGTCCGTAATATTTCTAAGAACTTAGTGCCTACTATTCTGAAACTTCAGTATAGTCATTGCCGGATGTGCACTCGTTAATAACCAACAACTCGGACAAGTTTGAAGCGCAATTTATAAAAGGATGGAAATATTAATTTCAAAAGGAAGGACTATTTGAATATTTGTTGTAGTTATTGTTTTAGTTCAAATATATTACGTGTTTATTTTTCATAGTCAATTTTTGGTAAAACAAAATGATGGTAAATGAGGATTTTCGTAATTTTTTTATGATGTTCAATCAGAATTAAAATAAATTAAATAATTGAAAATATTTGCTTTGACAGTGAAAAAGTTATCCGAACTTAGAATGTCATGGCTGCTCATCTTTTAATTTTGAAAATGTTTAAAATATTCTGTCATGATAGAAAACTGTTAATTAGTAGGTATTTTGGTATCAGCATGTTCAGAAAATAATTCTCTTTCGATAGATACCATTACCATTCTTGTAGGTAAAAGTGGTGAGAAATAAACTGCAAATATGTGATTTCCCATGCTATTCGCCTATGTTCTGCTTTGAAACTTGTCACTCGGTATAGCCGAGTGACAATAAGTTTCAAAGCAGAACATAGGCGAATAGCATGGGAAATCACATATTTGCAGTTTATTTCTCACCACTTTTACCTACAAGAATGGTAATGGTATCTATCGAAAGAGAATTATTTTCTGAACATGCTGATATACCAAATACTTACTAAATAACAGTTTCTAAAGATGACAGAATATTTTAAACATTTTCAAAATTAAAAGATGAGCAGCCATGACATGCTAAATTCGGATAACTGTCAAAGAAAATATTGTCAATTATTTATTTTAGGTAAGTAATTCTGATTGAACATCATTAAAAAATTACGAAAATCCTCATTTATCATCATTTTGTTTTACCAAAAATTTACTATGAAAAATAAACACGTAAAAATAATATGTAATTGAATTAAAACGATGACTACAACAAATATTCAAATAGTCCTCCATTTTGAAATCAATATTCCCACCCTATTATAAGTTATAACTTGTCCGAGTTGTTGATGGTTGTTAACGAGTGCACATTCCGCGAGGCAGTTTATCCTGAGATTTTATCTGATCTAAGCTAACAAATTAAAATGTTTATACTTCAGACGTCAGATGTCACTGTCACTAGGCAGCTTGACTTAAAAAATTAATTATTATTATCGATATTGGTTTGGTTGGTGGATATTTCTATCGCACGCAAGTCACAACTTTTACATTTACAGATTACCGACAGATACAAGATACAAAAATACAAGGTAAAATGGCGGAGCCCGAGTTGAACGTCGACAATTTAATTCAGAGATTATTAGAAGGTGAGTGAAAATATTATTATTTTAGAATATCCGAATCGACTTATTAATTTTGATTCGAAACGTCGAACGTTTGGCACTGATGGTCGTTTTTGTTGTACCCAGAAAATGATTGTTTTAATTTCGGATGTATGAACTGTCAAATAGATTGTTTTATATAAATTTTTATTATATTTCCCCTAATTAGATTAAAATTTTCACTTATAAGCTGATGTAAGAAGTCCTATGGACAGTCTTTATGAAGCATACTTCGGGATTTTGAATGGCCTAAAAATTACTTGCCGATTTCACCAGCATAGTAATTATTACTACACCAATACCTGAGAAGTTGCTATAACACTTATATGGATTGTGTTTATTTTTGTCCTCTCTTAGTCATTAGGTTGATGATGTTTTTTAAACTTTAATCTTATTAGCGGATAGATACTTATAAGAAATCTTAGTTGCCAAAGAATAAATCTCCTTTAAGTGGCTTTTCCAGCAATTTTCATTCTTTTTTTCTTTTAGTGGTCCTATTAATCACCCACAGAAGTGATTTTTTCATGTGACTTGAAACCTCAATTAATTTCCATAATTGCTTACTAAATTTAATTTATTTTTTGCAGTAAGAGGATGTCGACCGGGAAAATCTGTTCATATGACAGAGGCTGAAGTCCGCGGGCTTTGCTTGAAATCGAGGGAAATATTTTTGCAACAACCCATTTTACTTGAGTTGGAGGCACCGTTAAAAATTTGCGGTAAGGTTTGTTAATTGAAAACAATGCTTTCCTTTATTAAACAATTATTAATTAACGTTCGAGGAAACTGTGCAGCTTTTAATTATTTTTTATGTGATTATGTCACTCATCGGAAATAAAAACCCGAGTAAAAACCCAATAATTAAAGCGAGTTTTTACAACTTCATTACCTAAACTGCCTGTCCTGTTAGTATAAGAGAGCTTTAATAATTATTATTGTTTCAATAAAATTTCAATTAGGTACACATTTCTGTTCAATTGCCATTATAGTGTATAGATAGGTAGGTACTTGCTAAATTTTTCATTTTGATACCTGTCTGATTGGCTAAACGTTCTTAGGGGTGTGGCTGAAATCTTATTTAGGCCAATCAAATCTAGTTCCATAATTTAATTTAACAAGCCAATTTCTTTTTGACAGGGTTTTTCCTTTGGAAGGTTATTTGAAAAAGTACAGTGATGTCATATGTGGAATATTTTCGACAAATGATTGTTTTTAGATAGATAATAATATCATGACTGGAATGTGACAAAATAATCGAAACAATTATATTTTATTACTGTTGACAACATCACACCAGCTTTGTTGTCTAACAGTTCAGAAAATTTAACACTAAATTCCATTCTTCTTTTGAAAAGAGCTTTTCAAACTTTTGAATAATAAACATCACGAGGACCATAATGACAATTGGACGATGCAGGCGATGGAAACTGCCTAATACTTCTTGTTGCTCAGATCAGATATTGATCAACAGTTTTCTTCTTTATCATAATAGTATACCATATTATTGACTTCAGTTCCGGATATTATGTTGTGTCTACCATATGAAACATTCTGTCAGTTGCAGCTGTTTGGACCAGATATAGACCTTCCTGATGTTTTATATTCGAAAAAAAAAAGTCAGACTGTTTGTCTCATTTCTTAAATTCCTAAGTTTAGGTTTGGTTGTTATACAATTTCTAAACAACCGAGTCGTTTTAGCAAACAATATAGATCAATAATAATGGAAGCAAACTTAATTGAATATTTTGAAACTGAGTTGATTAATGGCGGTGGTCCACTTTTACTACAGTAAACTTCTAACTAGAATTTTTTTAATTGTCCTTATACTCATAAGACCTACCTACTTACGGTGTTATTATGATATGTTGAGTATACTTCGGCTTTTTAATATGCATATTTGATGTCAGTCTCGTAGCCCCTGAAGTGTCTGCAACCCATAATACGCTTTGGAGTTTCTTTCGGAGCCTTTGACTTCTCTTGATAGATGTCGCTCTTTCTTGAGGTCACTGGAAACCGGGAAAATTTCAATCCATAAGAGCTTGAGTGTCGATTCGTACAGCGATGCATATCCTTCCGGATTCCAATATAGTACGCTGACGAGGTCTAATAAGACCGAAACGGCCATCCGTGCTTTTGGAACTGGTTGGTTGTGTGTTGCTGTCTGAGTCGAAACTCATTATTTGGGTTTTTGGGCGGTCCAGACTTGACAACTGTCAGGACGATGGGTGAAAAACCCGACTCCAATCGACAGGCTATTAATTGTCCTTATACTCATAAGACCTACCTACCTACGGTGTTATCCTGACTAGAAGACTATTGGAATAATTTCATAGTTAATGAACTGGCTAAAGGGCCGCAAGAACCATGCTGATCAAAAAATTACCTTCCAGAGAACTACCTACCTTAAATAATCCACCCACATTTCTGATTTGTTGTCTCCCTGAATTTAATTCACCTTTTTCTGTGAAAATGTGTTGAACCATAATCTAATCACAGCCAGTAAAAGTATCACCCCTCTTCACTATAATGATAGGGGGCTACAGCCTACAGCTCATTTTCAAAATGAAAATTATCTCAAAAGAATGCTCAAATGCTCCAGTAATTTGGACCAAAATTTGACAAATAATAGCTAAAAGACCCCTCCTCCCTCGCAAATAAAACCACGTCTAGTATCTTTCCACTCTTGATGCCATTTTGAAACAGTTTTGATGTCGAACAGATAGACAAGAAAGTGAGTTAGTATTGAAGTGTCTCCTGTTCTGAGCTGTATTTAAATTTTCAAGTCTTTCGCTCTTCGGGAAGTTAACTTAAAATCGATTGCAAGATTTGGTCCGCAGATAAAAATATGGTAAAATCGGAAAAATGAATTATTAATAATAAAAAAAAGTGGTGCATCATGTTCATAATAAGTAATTATGATTAGTGAATTCATAATATTAATTTATGGAGTTCTTTTTGCTTTTTACTCCTTAAATACAGTAGTTAATATTAACAACATTTAAGAGAGACAATACTTAATGTCTTATGTCATTCTCAATCTTATTTTTTCATACCTATTGAAGATGTTTATAGTTCTAATTGTTTATTATTGATTTTTTCTTCTTCAGGCGATATACACGGTCAGTACACAGACTTATTGCGTCTGTTTGAGTACGGAGGCTTCCCTCCAGAAGCCAATTATCTTTTCCTTGGAGATTACGTAGATCGCGGAAAACAGTCCCTGGAAACAATATGTCTTTTGCTTGCCTACAAGATAAAATACCCTGAAAACTTCTTTCTGCTTCGTGGCAATCATGAGTGTGCTTCAATTAATCGAATATACGGCTTCTACGATGAGTGTAAGTGTTAGAACCTCAATGACAATACACATTTTTTTAAATATCAATTATAATAAATGACAGGTAAACGACGGTACAATATAAAGTTGTGGAAGACTTTCACGGACTGTTTCAATTGCTTGCCGATAGCGGCCATCATCGATGAAAAGATATTTTGTTGTCACGGGGGACTGAGTCCCGATCTGCAAGGAATGGAACAAATTAGGCGTATAATGAGACCCACTGACGTTCCAGATACCGGTAAGTTTGGCAGGTCTCCACAGTAAAGAGTTTATGTGATACCAGAGCAAATTGATTCCAGGTTTGCTGTGTGACCTGTTATGGTCGGATCCAGACAAGGACGTTCAGGGTTGGGGAGAGAACGATCGCGGTGTCTCGTTCACGTTTGGGGCGGACGTGGTGACAAAGTTCCTAAACCGTCACGACTTGGATCTGATCTGTCGCGCTCATCAAGTTGTCGAGGACGGATACGAGTTCTTTGCCAAGCGGCAGCTGGTAACCCTTTTCTCGGCTCCGAACTACTGCGGAGAGTTTGACAATGCTGGAGGTATGATGAGCGTTGACGAAACTCTCATGTGCTCCTTCCAGGTGAGTTTGGCAATAATGCACTACTGCTTGAACAGGTTAATTTGTAATAGTTTCATTTACATTTAAACTAATGTTCTCATTAATTGATCCAATAATAGCAATGAACGTATGTTTGTTGTTGCAGTTTATTTTTATCTAAAACTGTTTAAATGTTGAAAAAATTGATATGAGATATAATTAAGTAGACAATAATAAGTAGGTCTTGTGAATATCAAGTTTAAAAATGCATATAACTTTGAAAGAAAAAGAGCTACATTATAATAATTGATGGAAAGTACTTCTATTGATAATAATTAATTATTCGTGTGTTGTTATTATTATTATAATTCCATTATTTCGTGTGTTGATTGGAAATTTCAAATTCTTATTAAGGTAAAAACGAACAACTGCATACACATTTACCAATTATTATTGACTTTTGCTTTGAATTTTTAGACGACTAGCTCCCATCCTATCCCAATTCCTGAATTCATCAAGAAATTGTGATTTAATTTGAACGGTGTGGTAATATTTTGAAATTTTTACTAATGCATACGTACAGACCATCCAGTATAAGGTGGCTAGTGGTTCTGAGAATTATTGTGACCTGTGTCTGGCTTTCACTTCAGTAACTGAATAATAATCAAATTAATACTCATAATATTCAAATTGATGAATCATATTTAAATAATATTTCAAGAATCACCAAATAAAAACTTTTCATTGAATAAAGATGCAAAAATACAAAACATTTTTTGTGCCACCTGTAAAAATATAATAAGTTACAATGTTACTCCTGCCAATACCGCAATTATTATAAATTGAGATATTTTGGGATTACTGGGTCTAGGGTGGAGTAAAAACTGTTTTTTAACAAATCTTTCGATATTTATTCAATAATATCTTCATCGGTCTTAAAATTTTAGAATTCTACAGGGTATTGAAAAACTCGTGGAAAAAACCAACAACACACTATGGTACGGTGTTGTAGGATTCCAAAAATCAAAACAAAAAATTATATCTTCTTTTGCTTCCAAGATATCGCAATAATTTGTTTTTAAAATATGGCAACATTGCATTGAATTTTCAGGTAGGAGAATGGAGAGTCACTTTAAACTAGTAACTAAGGTAAAATCAGACTTTAAATTTTAAAAAAGTGATATTATAATAATTGTAAAATGGGTCCAAAAGAATCAAAATTCTAATAATATTATAAAATATTCTCCATTACCTTGAATAAAAAATGTTATACTGCGAATCCTAAGACCTAAGATATCTAACACTAACCCAACATGAAGATTGTTAAAAAGAAAATGTATTTAAAATTTATTGTCTATAAGTAAAATTAAAGATAAATTATTAAATGAAAAAAAATTGTACACAAAATTCAATGGTGGTTCTTGTAAATCTTACTAGGTACAGTCAAACCTGGATAACCCGGAAACGCCTGGGACCGAAAATAAATTCCGTCTTAAACAGGTTTCCGGCTTAAACAACAACAACTGTCTAAACCGGAAACAAACCTGCTTAGCACGGAAAATGCCCAACAGTACGTACATATGTACCTACTAAAAATAATTTGATGCTCACGGTTGGAGAGTTTAGAATTGACTAAAATTGAATCAGAACAGGACTAAACAGGAAGTGCATAAGTACCTACAGAGAGTTTTTATTGTCGCAATAAAAATTCCGAGAAGTGAGAAGAGTAAAGGTGGCGACGTCGGTCCGCTTCCGTCTTATGCAGGTGAAATTGCGTGCATAAGGTTAGAAAACGTATTCCGTCTCCACGTTACGCAGTTTCCGACTTGAGCAGTGGAAGTTAACATGTAATGTGTATAGCTTAATTCTGGACCGGGAGAAATTTCCGTGATAGACAGATTTCCGCCTTATTCAGCGTTCGTCTTATCCAGGTTTGACTGTATATTGGTCAAACTAAAAGGAAATAAAACAGGATTATATCTCAGAAAAATTGTTAACAGCTTTCTAAACTTGGTACAGCTCTATTCAGAACATTGTTACAATTTAAAACACAAAAAAAAAATTACAAAGAATGATAAAAATTATCAAAAATTAAATTTCAATAAATAAAGGTTGATTATGTAGAAGGACTTAGACTTAATAAATTATATTATCACTAATATTAAAATTGTTGTGCTCGTTACCATTTCTTTGGAATAACAATTTTATTTATGAAAAAATTAATTGAATTTCGCCAATCATGGAATTCTAGAATTTTAACATCTATGAGTAAATATCGAAAGCTTCGTTAAAAGATTAGCTTTTACTACGCTCTAGACAGTAATTCTAAAATCCAATATATCTTTGTTATTCGAGAATAATCGACCTAATATGACACTTAGAACAGATCAACTGACACCTATTTGAACTGTCTAGAACACCTGATTTTTATCACCATTTATCACCATTCAAGTTCAGTTCTTATCTAGAATAATTATTCTTCGTCAGTGTTCTACAGTATCAAATGAATCCAAAGGTGAAATCGATGAATAAATCTATGCGGCAAGTAAAATGTGAAGAAAAGTTCAAACTATTACATGTGATACCTAAAATGGCAAATCAAATTTAATAGATGGGTGCTTAAAATATGCATAAAATACAATATGTCTCATCAATAAGATATTTAAGTGGAAATTAATAAAACATGAGTTAACAGAAATATGTCTGTTTATGTGTAACACAATGATGTTTATTCAAGAGCTGCAGATGAAAATTAAATTGAACCGGTTTTTATTTTATTAATGCATTCTCGGTTTAAGTATCTTGACAATAGGAGTTTTTCTATACCGTTTCTCAGAACCCACTGCCCGCCCTATATAGGTACCTAGTTGATATTCCATTATTTGATGATTGTCAATTTTCAGATTTTGAAACCTTCTGAGAAAAAGGCTAAATACCAGTACCAAGGTATGAATTCGGGTCGTCCATCAACGCCACAAAGAAATCCATCAAATAAGAAAAAATAAGCAATAAGATACCTAATTCGAAGCACACTATTTCTCATCTTTTTCATAATGCATTTTTTTTAAGACATGTATTCTTTCATTATGGTTGTTGAGATAGTTGATCTTTCATGTAAAGTATTATATATATTGTAGTTATAACTTCAAATTTTATTTAACATTGATTGGATTATTCTGATTTTTTTTATAATTTGACTGATTCGGAAATTGTAATAATTTTATTGTATATACTATTTATTATTTGTGTGAAGCAAGCCTGATACTTGTATATTTTTTTACCAGTTTGATGATTTTAAAAAAATAATAATAATAATGGCTTTTGATTATACTTGTATGTGCATATAAAAATTCAGCCAAAGACGTTGTGATTCGTCAAAATTCACTAAATCAATGTTGTAGGATTAATTCTGCTAAAGAATTGAATTGGCATTTTCAGTTTTAGACAGACTCCTAATTTAGTCTTTGAAGAATATCACAAAAGTTGTTATTCACTGTGTTGTAGGGTGAATCTTGCATTTGTTTGAACACTTATTTAATTATAATTTATTCTTTTTAAAATGGCAATTATCTATAGAGTTGAATTAAAATAAATGTACTTGAGACTTTATGAAAATAAAATAAATCTATATTACTAAATACAAGGGTAATATTATTTTCATATTGGTTCCAAACTAATCTAGAAATCTTTGATGAGTAGGTACTTCAAAATATAGGCATGACTGAAATGCCTTATTAGGAACCCTTTATTCCCAGCACAATAAAAATTTGATCTCAGTGATACCTACTACTGTGAAGCAAGTACCCTTCTATGCATTTGTAGGTAATTAGTTCAAGATTAGGTTAAATTATGAAAGATTACTAGTGAATAGTTAAATGTCACTTAATTAAAATTTGTCACTGGGTACAGGGATATTTAGAAAATAAATATTTTTGTTTTATCAATAGTGAGTGCTTCCTGTAACCAACTAGAGACCTGCGCAGTGCAGGTTAAACAGGTTTAAACTTGAATTTGACTATCGTTCAAGTTTTGTTATTTTTAATAAATGTAGTCTATAATAATATACCTGTTTGTTTAGTGTTTAGTTAAAAACTCGAGATGTGCTTTAAACCTATATGAACGTTCGAGGACTACTATTGCACTGGTTGATAGAGCTGTTCTTCCCCTTCAAACTGGTATATATTTTTTCTTTGCTTCATTTTTGTTTTCAGCTGTTTATTTTGAATCATTTGGTTTGTAATGTATTGTTTTTATGGCTTTATAAATAATAAATCATGTTACATATTGGTTTATTTTATATTTTGCATGAAATAATAAAGTTTCAGTACTAATTCCATCTGCGGTGCTAAAAACTTATAAATAACTTCAGCCGAGTAGACCATTTCAAATGAGCGCCTTCGTTGTTATTTAAGCTAGAAAGCAAAAACAATTGAACATCGCCAGCTCAAGAAATCCACAAAAACCTCATATGTTGGTACATTTCCATATTGTTTGAATAAAATCGAATTAAAATGCTTATGTGGTTGCTTTTAAAATGAGCAACTCAAGATATTGGAAAAGAGTATGTTCAAGTTGTGAAGGAAATAGTATCAAAAATAATTACTCCCAAGTGTCAAAAGTGCAAATTTGTTCTACACTCAAATAAAACAAAACACTAATATTGTCAAAGATCTGGGTGTAAAATGCAAGCTATCATTTATGCTACCCATTAGCCTAATTCCTAAAATAAAGCATGAGGCAGACAAGAAAGCGAGTTTATATTGCATTGTAATCCTGATCTAAACTATGAAGTTTCAAGTCACTAGATGTTCGGGAAGTTGCTTTAAAATCGACTGCAAAATTTGATCTGCAGATGGACAGACCGGCAAGAAAGCGAGTTAATAAACACGTGATAAAATTTGCTTGGTTAAATAAAATAAATTTTAAACGATCTGAAATTATGAATTACAGACAGACTGCTTCATGTTGACATAATTGTCAGTTCTTGAAAAAGATTGGTAATCTATGAACGAATATCATTAGTATTGGATTTTACAATGATCTATATTGAAGGCTAGGGACTTTGACAGGATCTTGGGGTGACATTATGACAGGCTTTCTCTCATACTTAATTACTTACTCTTTCAATTGAAGTGGTGTTGATTAACTAATCAGATACTGACATGGTTTAGGAGGCGGGTTTTACAAACACATAAAAACATAGTGACCAAGAACCCTTATCAAGGGCTTTTTACTATATTTATATCAACCCACCTGTCCTGTCTGAGCAAATCTTGCAATCGGTTTTTTAAACAGCTCATAACAATGTAATATTAATTCACTTTCTTGTTTGTCTGTTCGAGATATACCCTGTATATTTAAGGGCGATTAACCCTTCTGAACAATCACCCTCTTGGTCTTCAATGTAGTTTTCTTCGTGTTCGTGAAGTAGGCTTTGTTTGCTGAGTTTATTTAGCTTTCCCTGGAGTTTTTCCTGTTGTTTTCATATAGCCTACTGTTATGTAAATATTTGACACTTTCTGGGTGCTTCTTTTATCTAGAAGATGATGGCATTGTTTGTTAATTTAGAAAAGGTTTTCTGTGAAGTAAATTTCAATTTTCTTGTTGAATTTTTATTTCGGTATTATTTATCAGTGTGTATACAGTAGAGTTTCACTAATCCTGCATTATTAAGGTCTAGGAGGTGTCGGATTATTTGAATATTCGAATTATTTGATTTAATAGGGGAATTCAAAGTTAATAAAATAAAGCAACAAGAGGTATCATCGAGGTCCTCAGAAGGCGAAACAGTGAGTATACGTGCGTGAGCAAGTTCTAGTTCACACTGAGGGAGAAAGGAGCTGGACTGGCCTTGGTAGCTGCAGTGAAGAACGCCGATCTATTGAAGTACCAGATTAATGAGAGTGAGACTCTACAGTGCTCTTCTTTTTCGTGGATAGTTTTCTTTTATTAGTTTCAAGTTTTCTCGTTTTTTTGGTGGATTTTATCAATTAATAATTATTAATAACATACCCTTAAGGGTATGTTATTAAGAATATCTACTATTACCTACTATAAAATTTTATGCAACAAGGTTAACAAACTTTAGTGAGCTTCTTTGTAGTGTTATAATGTTACATACGAGTAACTAATATAAATTTGAGGATTGAAACTGTTCCTTTTATTTTTTGATGAGCCAGTATTTTATTTTTCTGAACAAGTGCTTTAAAATTTAAAATATGCAAGGTGATTCAGTGGTGAGTGCCATAAATTGAAGGGCTTGTATAGCCTTTATTTATAATTTCTGAAATGATTGCCACCTTGAAAAAATTTCAACTTTGAAGACAAGGTTAATTCATCTCAAGTGGATACTGTGAAAAACTTATGATACAGAATATCTTAAGAAGAGTAATAGTAGATAAATAATAAAAATAAATTTATTTATTTTATTATAGACGTAAATGATTGTGAAATATTGCACAAAAATTTTTTATAAATAAATAAAAATAAACAAATGGAGACAATATTGAATTTTTCGCGAAAATGGTGCGCCCTTTCCAAATAAAATTGCACTAGTAATTAATTTAAGTGTTTTGTAGTTGTAAATATTATTACAAATAATTGATGTTGTACTGATTGGTTTAAAAAAACCATACTTAGATATTGACAAGGACCGCATAAAAATTTTTCAATTTCCTATCAATAATTATATTTTATTAATTTTTAGATTCTCAAACCTTCAGAGAAGAAAACCAAGTACCAATACCAAGGTGCGAATGCTCAGCAGACAAGAAATGTAGGTAAAGGGAAGAAATAAAACAATTACATACTTCTAAACCTATATACAATCAATATTTTGTAATTATTGCTATAAAAATAAGTAAAGTTATTATTATTTATAATTAGTTGTATTTATTCAAAAAATCAAATACGACAGGGAGAGAAAAAAGGCAAAATATTACTGGAATCATTTTTTACTGTAAAAAAGTATGCAATACACTCCTTACATTGTACTATCAAAAAAAGAAGAAATACCTAGTTAAAAATATTAACCATTAATTCACTTTACAGGTTTCATTTGCCATAATCCATCATTCAAATAATGGCAATTTTCTACTCCAACTCCCTTATTTATTTTAGCTCTGAAATAAAGATTAACAAATAATTTATGAATTTTCTGTCAACCTTTTAAATGAAATTTTATTTTCTACTTACATGTCTTCTGTAGAAAGTGATGTCTTTCCTATAGCCAAGGCATGTTGTTTACCTTCTGCTAGAATAGCCTGAAAAAATATAACAGAACAGTCAAACAAAGTCGTAAAAAATTCTCTGATATAATAATAAATGTACAAGTAAGGAATTATTACCACGATGGTGTCTTTTGGCGTGTCACTCATTTTAGCACCCGGTGAAGTTAAACCAGGGCACATTATATTTGCACCGCTAAGAACAAATCTAATTGCACCCTTATCCACTTGTAACATTGGTAAGAAGAATGGATCTAAATATTTAACAAAAAAAAAAACATTATTGATAATAAAACAATAATAATTATGAAATAAAAAATATATATATCTTAGCTCTTTTATTGTAGCAAACATCCTGACGAGGATAAAAAGAATTAGGAGTGAAAGAAATGCAGCAAAACCTAATACTCAATATTTGTCATTTGTCACCATATCTGGTAGGTTACTTAATAATGTTACGATATTATATTGAATTTTTGAAATGATGTTATGAAACATCTTCTTTTTCTTCCATCCACACGAATTCTAGCTGACCCTATTAGATTATTGAGTGTTCTGTTATTCTGAATTATTCTGTTCGTTGATGTTTCTAGAATGAACTGAGGCACTCGACCGAATACCGAGTCCGAGCGACCAAGACAGTCGCGACAGAATGTCATTCTTGAAAGTCACCTGCTAATACATAACAACGAAGCAGTTTGGAATGTTATTAATCAGTTTTAGAGAGTTAGGGACAGAAAGTTTAGAGTCATCTAATCAGAGTAGTTTTGAAGCCACCACAGAAATTCACTCGGAGACATACAGAAGTGATAAGTGACTGTTAGTATACAATTATTATTGTGCGAGCATTAAAGAGAAGAGCTGTATTTAGTACCAATAAGTGTTTAGAGAGATAAAAGTGACAGAGTGAAGGAATTGAGACAGAATAAGTGGTTTAAGAAATTTAAGGGAGAATTCATTTGAGGACCATTGCTGATTTTTGTATGTCACCGTGAATTTAGATTGTAATAAACATTGTAAAATAAAAGTAATCGGAGAAAAATAAATATATTTTGTTATAACATGAATGAATACAGAAAATCTGTCATAAGTAATTCTCTTCGTTTTTTTATGATTATTATTATTATTGATAAAACTTTTAACTACATTACTATTGGTAAACTGTTGTTTATTTCCCAGTTTTCATGGTTTTGTAGGGTCCAGGTATATTTTTCTTGAAAAATACCAACACTCTTTTTTTTATAGAACCATCAATATTATCTCCTAAACATAAGATGTTGAAAAAGGATTCAATATTGTAATATCGCTGTTTGCTGAGTAATCATAGTTCATAAAAAAAAAAGATATACATTTGTTCTTAATAAAATAAATATGGCAATAAAAAAACTAAGCACTATTATTTTCTGCACATTTTATTAAAGTATTTCAATGAATTTCGAATAGGTATAAGCCGCAAAACTTCTCTCCCTTCTATCTATCAATTCATTTTTCTCTTTTATATCACTAACTACCTCTCTCTAATCACAGGTTCAGGAACTTGATCAATGTCAACTGTAAACCACTGTTCATCATTCATCTATCAACAAATCATTTCTAAAATGAAGCTAAGCTAAATAACTCAAGAAAACAAACTCAGAGCTTAATGCGGAGCTTGTTGAGTTGTAGTCCAAATATGAATATTTAGAAACCATCATTTCGGGGTATACCGGGTGTCCCAGACTTAATTGACCAGGCCATATCTCATATACAGGTTGAGATAATCGAGCCAAATAAAAGGCATCTTATTATAATTTTTCAAACTGTATAACATGACAGCATAAAAACAACCCCCACTCCATGTATATATTTTTGTATATTCAAAACCAGTATTCGATTCTCTATTCAGATGATTTTTCAGATTCAAAATTCGTTGAGAAATAACCAAGAAAAGGTTCATCAAGGTGGTCATGACTTTTTATCTGAACTTTCTCTGAATGATTTTAGCTGTCGAAATTTGTCAATATTTTGGTCATAGTTTTTAATTAGCAGGTCACAGTCATCATTAAGGTTCATGATAAAGTGCTTTGTCTCTTGTTTTATTTTTAAATTTTCCCAATAAATCTGAATTAAATAAATTGTTTGGACTTTAATTATAATAATAACTATCACCTGCCTGTTAAAAACTATGACTAAATATTGATAAATTTTGACAGCAAAAGTCATCCAGAGAAAGTCAAGATAAAAAGTCATGACCACCTTGATGAACTTTTTCTTGGTTATTTCTCAACCAATTTTGAATCTGAAAAATCATCTGAATAGAGAATCGAATACTGGTTTTGAATATACAGAAATATATACAGGGTGCTATTCATTTTTTAAGGGTGGGGGCTGTAACTTAGGGGATGTTGGAGTGGGGGTTGTTTTCATGCTGTCATGTTATACAGCTTGAAAAATTTTAATACATAATATGCCTTTTATTCAGCTCGATTATCTCAACCTGTATATGAGATATGGCCTGGTCAATTAAGTCTGGGACACCGGTATAATAAAGTGACAGATGTGTTGGGTTCTTTGATAGCTTTGAAACTGTGTCAGTCATATTCACATCAGGAATACTGATTTAAAAAAAAAACTGGTGTGTCCTCAAGCCCGGTCCAGATTTAGTAACATTCATAAATAACTTTTCAGGGCTATTTTTACGCTCTAACCTAGGGCTTCCTGAGGCAGACCAAACACACAGAGCCATCTAGTCATCTCGAAGCTGCAGACAACGCAGTTTCGGTCTCTTTATGACCTCATCAGTACAGCACATCGAGAAATAATTAGAGGATGCATGCCAGGTCAGTCCAGGAAGCCAACTCTTATATGAAAAATCGACACGGGACTCCGTGACTCCAAGAGTTTATTGCCACCTACCGATGGAGACAAGAACTAACGGCAATAAACTAACGCCAAACAAACAGTAGATGGCAATAAACTCTTGGAGTCATGTAGTTCCGTGTTGATTTTTCATATAAGAGTTGGCTTCCTGGACTGACCTGGCATGCATCCTCTGGTTATTTCTCGATGTGCTGTACTGATGAGGTCATAAAGAGAGCGAAACAGCGTTGTCTGCAGCTTCGAGATGACTAGATGGCTCCATGTGTTTGGTCTGCCTCAGGAAGCCCTAGGTTAGAGCGTAAAAATAGCCCTGAAAAGTTATTTATGAATTTATAATTCACCGCTCTATTAACATTATTCTTAGTAACATTGTCATACA
The DNA here is from genome assembly GCA_910589415.1 of Malachius bipustulatus. NCBI lineage: Eukaryota > Metazoa > Arthropoda > Insecta > Coleoptera > Melyridae > Malachius > Malachius bipustulatus. The sequence continues at coordinate 33,750,865 of OU342634.1, read as the reverse complement.
TTGTCCTATAACTTTGCTATATCGTGTTGACTGCATAATGCTAGGTGTACAGAAATGCACAGAAGATAGCTATATTCGGGTTCATGCGCATTAAGAAAGGAAAGAGGATATGTACGTTGTCATATGGAAATTAACGAAGCGACAACAATTTGCAACTTATGTCAGGTGAAATTAATTAAAAATTGACATGTTTGACAACATCGCCTTCTCTGTCGCGTTCACATGTTTTCTAATAACTTATCCGTGTCTGCTCAATATTATCCTGTACCTAGTATCGTTCAGCCAATACTGTATAACTCTGTTATGAAATTTTCGTTAACCCTTTGAGTGCTCATTTTTCTATTTCTACACATTTTCCCCTATGCTATGACGTTCGTAGGCGTCATCAGCACTAAAAGGGTTAATATAACTAACAGTGTTATATAGCAATTATGGATCGGCCTTTATAATCATGTTTCTTGCTTGAGCCTCTTTTATATGCACCAATCCAATACCAATTTTTATTCTTTCGATTTCAAACAAACCCACAATTAAGAGAAATTGGACCATTAATAGCATTTCTGTCTTACCACTTTCTGCATGGAGAGCTCAATGAAGTCAATTTGATTCATATAATATAAACATAAACATACAGTGCATTTCTTTTTCAATGCACCATAGGGATTTACATGTAAAAAATGGACCTTCTGATTTTCTGGTTCTGGTTCTGATTTTTTTTTTGTGGAATCTTAGAACACAGTATTCTGCACGTTATTTTGAAGATCTGCTACCAATGGGGGCAAAATACTTTTTAGATAAAAAATAAAAAGTGGAACAATTTCATACTGATTTTTCAAAATAGGTTGCCATGCTCGTTCACTGACATCTATCATTCCTATGACACTTTAATCATTACATAATTTGTTATTATTATTTAAATCAATTTAAACAACAAAGCTACTAGCTACCTAAGAATACCTAACTTATGCTTAGCAAAAGACAGAAGGGAACACAGTGTGTATTAAACAATTTATTTGTAAAACAAAAAATTAAAAATCTAAATCAAATATTCAAACTGTCGTCCAGAAGCTGCTAAACAATGTCCTAATCTTTCCCGAAAATGCCGCTTTACATTTTGTAATAATAATTGTCTAACAACTATTGTATTAGAAGCTTCATTAATTCTTTGCTTTAGTTCTTCCAAATTGTGTGGTCTTTGTCGTATACCGTCAAAAAGTATGCTGGCCAAGTATTCCCAAAAAAAAAAAATCAAGAGGTGTCAAATCTGGGCTTCTAGCGGGCTATTTCAATGGTCCAAACCGACCAATCCATTCATCAAACTCAGCATTTAAAAACTGTAATTTCACGTGTACTATGAGGGGGTGATGAAGCCCGTCTTGCTGTAAAATTACTTGCTCATTGAAAGGAAGTCTGCATACAGACGGGAGGACTTTTTCTCCAAGTAACTGCAAATATTTTGCGCTATTTAAAGACCCGTCAATAAAAAAGGAAAAAATTCCTGCCCATACGTTGAGTTTCTTTAGCCACTGAGTGTGAGTTTCATGAAAAATGTATGGGTTTTTTCGCAACCATATTCTGGTGTTTTGTTTATTGACGCTACCATTCAGCATAAACCTTTTTGCATCAGAAAACAAAATCAAATTTTGTACATTTGGGTTTCTATTACTTAGGTTTCCATCCAAAACTCGCAAAATTCCATTCTCGGATAAAAGCCACGCTCTAAAAGTTCCTGTGAGTTGTGAACTTTGTAGCTCTTGAACTTTTCATTTTTTAAAGCCCTGAAGCAGCTGTTTCTAGATACTCCCAGTTGGTTGGACATTTTCGATAAACTAGTTGAAGGCTGTTCTTCTATCACTAAGCAAACATCTTGTCTGAGAGCTTCGGTAACAACTGTTTTTCTTGGTTTCTTATGCTGGTGTTCCAAATTTACACAGCCCCTTTTTTAAGAAATTATTGTAATTCCTTAAAACGCTAGCGTGATCAGGAATAGGTCTGTTTGGGAATTGCACAGCGAAATTATCGCACACTTCTCTACAAGAAAGACCTCTTATGTAAGAATAAATCACCATACCCACTTTTTGTTCAGTAGTATACACTTCTGGCATTCTGCTTGTTCTATTTTTTCACACTGATTTCAAACTGAATTTGAAAATTAGAAAATTATTATTAAAATGTGTCACATGCTTGAAACATGTCAGTGAACGAGCATGGCAACCTATTTTAAAAAATCAGTATGAAATGGTTCCACTTTTTAATTTTTATCTAAAAAGTATTGCTCCCATTGGTAGCAGATCTTCAAAATAAAGGTGCACAATACTGTTTTAAGATTCCACAAAAAGAAAATCAGAAATTTACTCCACGAAAACCATTAACACGAGGTCCATTTTTACATGTAAATCCCTATGATGCGTTGAAAAAGAAATGCACTGTATAAACTAAATTGGTCTTGAGTAATAACTACCTACGTACATTTATGGAAAAGCTTAAGTGTTGGCATCCACTGTCCTTCTCGGTGCCGGAAAAATAATAATTCACCACCGGAGTTTACTATAATTTCAATGTGATCGTGACTGAAACACAGAAATCCTAATGAAGAATCCGATCAATATTTAACAGCTCGCTCACCATTTAATAATCCTGAGGGCATCTTTTTTTGGTAAAATATTGTCCATATACACCTCTAGATGGGGATAATATTCTAATAATTTCGTTCTGATGCCTTTTTGAACCGAAGATTTCAATTGTAGCACACCTGATACACTTTCTTTTTCGTCAAACCTGAAAAATGACCAAATAATTCCAGATACTGTTTTATTAGAAAGAATTGAGTGGATACTTTTTAAACATGATTAGGTGTATAATAAATGTATTAACTATAAGTTTAATTTTCAGGCACTCAACTAATAAAACCTAAATTGGACAGGATTAGTTTATTTTTGAAATTAATGAAATGAAAAATTTTCTTATTATATTTTTGAGGTTGGTTGTTTTATGGGATTACTTTTAAGCCGGCCTTCTAATCATATGTCATCGCTGTCACACTGTCAATATAAATATGTCAATAGTAACACGTTTGCAAATATGTCAATGACGTTACTAGAACCGGAAATACTAGTTCAAATTAGGGTCTAGTTTCATAAATTTTATTCAAACGTGTTTTAAATTACAATTCGTTAGAATATTATGTTCTAAAAAAATTTAATATTAAAAAAATTAAATATTTAAATATATTTCATTCGATTTAAAGAGAATTCAATCGAGATAGAAATAATATAGCAAAAGTTTTGCTACAAGCAGCACGTCAATGACCACTACTGTCGGCAATCGGCATTGAACGGAAATAGCCGATTTTGCATAGACGAAATCCGGTGTTACACGAGCAACTAAGCAGTCTTCTGGCAACTCAAGCAAGGCCTGTAAGTTTTTTAATCAAATTCTTTTATATTTTCTACAATCGTTGCTGGTATTCCCTTTTTAAACATATTGTATTGTAATACTCAATTAGATCGGTAAGTTATTTGGTGGTGTTTATTTTACAAATAATCAAAATAAATGCTTGCAAAGTTCTCCATTATTAGCGAAACGAATGTCTTCCTTTGATACGGACAATGCGTCATGTCTAGTAGCTTGCTGTAAAACTTTGTTAGTTGATGAGTTATAAAACCTTTTGATAATATTAGTGTAGTGTTGCTTATTAATTTTTAATGCCAATTTAGACACCCGTTGATTATTATATGTATTTCATTAATAATAGTTGCTTTAAATAATAGTCATCGACCTGGCTAGGCGTTTTTCTATGTAGGTAGGTTTCTAGCAATTTGTAGTCACATTTTCTGTTAAGTCCAATAATGTAGCTGTTCCCTTGGAAATTTTCAATGATTTTCTGTTAGTTTATCAAGCAATTATTATTAATAAATGTGAATCATTTTGTTTGGTGGTCAATCTTTGTTTAACATGAGACGATGAGATACAAAAAATATCGTCAACCTTTTTGTCAATGTCATTGGACAGAAGCGAGAAGCGAGCTGCGAAGTCGTGGTCGGGTCGGTCGACGCTCGTGTGAGGTGTGTGTGCGTGCGTGCACTTCACTTCCTAGAAAACATCAATTCGTAATTTCTGTCCGTTTATTTCCAATAATAATAATTCTAGTTCACATGCATCATGCACTTGGCCTGAATTCCGACGAATTTATCGATTCGCTGGACTATTAAAAAAAATCAATTAGCCACGATGTCTGAAGTTCTTTTTTCGCGCAGTTAATTTTCTTTGTTCAGGTGCCGATCTTGAACAGCACTTGCACGGCACTTTGGGTCGAGATAAGCAACCTTGAGTTTTGTTGTAATAAAAACCTTGAAATTAATGCATTGTCCCCCCATTAGGTGCCAATGTCATTGACCTCTGGTAGGTATCTTTGTGCAAGGGCTGGCCATATGAGATCTTTGATCTCTCAAGGCCCAGACCCAGACTGCCAGACTCCTTAACTTAAAACTTTACACTTTTTTCTGTGATGGTTTTTTTTTGTATTAGATACAGTGTGATCGCGAATTAGGGTAGGGAGATATAAATTCGCGGGTTGTAAGTAGGGTTTCTCTGAGTTAAATTTGTATTTTTTCACTGTATAATTTAAAATTTGAAAATTAATTATTATTGTGTTGTAATTTTCTCCAAAGTACTAAAGTCAATTAAAAAATGAGTAAATCACACACTTTACCTGAGTAAAGAGTACGGAATACTTTGACTGAGTATCCCGTTTTTGGCCCTTTTTTTATTGCAATTAGATTATGATTCAGTTGTCTGACACTTCAGTCAATTTTTGCGGTAAAATATTATTATACATAATCATTTTTTCTTATATTTAAAGAGGGCCGGATTATCCTCCCCTCATTCAGTGGCTCTTAGTTTTGCACTTGGAGCTCTGCCAAAATAAATTTAATTGCGTAAATCAAGGGGGGCGCGTTCTGTGATCTCAGGGGATTTTTTTTTCAATGTGCAAGGTTGTGCAATTCCACAGTACATAGTTGAAAATACCTTGCGCAACTGTATTTTTGTAGTACTCTCCCACTACAAAATTTATAAAATAGTAATTGAAATCGGTATTTACAGGTGCCTACTTAGACCTACCTATTTCAAAACGATTTTGACTACCTTTTTTTATAACATTATAGTATTTTTCTCTTGCTTTTCCTCTTCAACAGTATCTCAATAAGACTGGAGTGAAAACAGCTGCTAAAAAGATAGCTGATAATTTTTGAACGCACTGTATGTACCTACTTGTATACTTTGAAATATTACGACTGAGTTTTTCAATTTGGACATGCGAAATTATTACCTATTTCTTTTAAAAACCTCCTCTAGAAATTAGGTACTGATATTATGTAGATTCCAATTTTTTAAGGAAAATCATAAATCGAATAGCTCGATATGCCAAAATAGGAAAATTTTGAAAAAATTACAGAGCAGCACCAGAACCGGTATCTACGAGGTACACCAGAAATAATTTCTTGCAAACAACTACAGGGGCGGGTATTTTGATTCATGTCGAACATCCCCAATAAAATGAAAAATTGAAAAAACCTATTTGCAAAAATAGAAATATTTTGAAAAAATGAAAAAACACCAGATATGATTTTTTGTATTTTTTGTATTTTGGCAAAGTTGTAGTTGTTTGCAAGAAATCATTTCCAGTGTACCTCGTAGGTACCGGTTCTGGTGATCTAATTTTTATGGGGATGTTTGACATGATTCAAAGTACCCGCCCATGTAGTTGCTTGCAAGAAATCGTTTCTGGTGTACCTCGTAGATACCGGTTCTGGTGCTGCTCTGTAATTTTTTCAAAATTTTCCTATTTTGGCAAATCGAGTTAATAATTTCCCATGTCCACATTGAAAAACTCAGTCTCAATAATTTGCTGTCAGGCGGTATTTATTGCTTACTTCGACGTAAATAAGTTGCTTGAAATAAACAACAAAAATCAGTAGCTATCAGATAATATATTTCAAAGTACATACAAGTACAATACGTCCAAAATAAGTTGGCCGTTTGAGGAGGGAGTATTTTGCCTTTTACCTGCAATATCTGGAAAACTTTTACAAATTATTAACTGGACTACCTATACCCTGCTATAGCCACGCCTGAAATCTGCAATGACCAATACAGTACATTTCTAATACAACCCGTATTCAACAGTATAATTCTCATAACCAGAGGCCAAGTTATTCTGGTCCTATTGTAGGTATGTACATATAGTGCTTTCAAAAATTGTCAGCTATCTTTTTAGCAGCTGTTTTCACGCCAGTGTCAATAGGGCAGTCAAATAGTAGGTACTTTTAAGTTGCGTTAATTACTTAATTAGAAGTTTAACTAAATTTTAATGGTAGGTAGGGGGCGCCACTAGAACACTCCAGCCACGTTTCCCGCCACGAATTTAGAAAGGGAGAGCCACCATCTTGAATTTAAGGGTTGAAATATGTACCTCAATAAATATTGGGATATTATAAGTAAAAAAGTACCTACCTATTATTACAAAAATTGTTCAGGAGGATATATCCAGCAAAACTTCAAACTTTTTTTTTTAATATCTTATTGTTCCAAAAGATAAATTTTTTTTGTAAATGGCACTTTAGGGTTGAAAATTTCAGTTTCTTATTTCAGTTTTATTTTATATCTTGCAACAAAACGGTCAGTCGGAGGGTGAAAAATGAACTGAACGACAAAGTTGTAGGTAGCTTTTGAGTTTCTCTACAATATGGATGTTTTCAAAAAAATTTGGAGTGCTTGGTATGAATACAGAGGGCATCAAAAGTCGATAATGTGTTAGAAAATTCGGTAATCCTGTTGATTAAGATTTAGGTATCATTTAGACTTCATTAAATTCATCGCGTATTCATCAAATTTATTGTTACTGATTAAGAATCCGTGTTGCTCCGCAGTCTTCCATTTTATATTGAAACCTTCATTAGCGTTTCCGAAAACGCCATGATTATGAATTTGGTGAAAATGAGATTACTTGAATTAATTTTCAAAAATATGAGTGCGGTCGATTTTTGATTCCTTTCAAGCATTAAAAAAAAATTGAAAACATGAATGTTGTAGAGAAACTCAGAAGCTAAGCTTCTGTTCAGTTCATTTTTCATCCCTGATTGACCGTGTTATTGTAAAATCGAAAAAAAACATTTCGATTAACTTTTGAACAAATTTCTTATTGTTCAGAAAAGTTCGAAACAGAAGTTGCTGGATATATCCTCCTTAACAATCTTTGCAATAGTACTTTCTTACAAATAGTACTCATCCCTTAAATTCAAGATGGCGGCCTCCCCTTACGGAATCCGAGGAGGTTAACCTGGTTGGAGTGTTTTAGTGGCGCCCCCTACCTGCCATTAAAATTTTGTTAAACTTCTAATTAACGCAATTCCAGTCCTTTTTTTACTGGACTACAAAATGATTTTCTTATTTTTCTGTCGATCATTTTCCCTTTATGTCAAATTTGTGTCACTTTATATCAAAATTGCTATTCCTATTTACTTGCAGTGACGGTATTATAAACGATAATATTGCCTTCTTGTTTAAAGAAGCACAATTTTCTTTGTACTTTGCATATGTGTCAAGTTTTTTTCTTTCTCGATTTTTCTCCTTCTGGAACTACTTACAGCCAGTATAATAAAGGCTCATTAGGCTAACGGGCAAATTTCTGTGCTCATTTTTGAAGCTAATATCGACGTCAAATGACTTTTATTGACATTTTTGTAATTACTTTCGTGTCAAGAATAGATAAAATGTAAAAAAATCCACTTCGACTCCATACCTTCTTCAGAAATCTGCCCGTTAACTTAATGAGCCTTTATAATACCTGCTGTTGGTCATTTCATTTGCAGTCACTTATTTCCGTGCTATTAAAAGTTATAGAGTATCGTTAAAACTGTTAAAAGCCTAACAACACTCTTAATGAATGGGAAATCATAGGTAAAAAATAGAGAGTGTCATTAGTGATTATTTTTCGGAAGGTGATGTTTAAAAAATTCATTAAAGTTTGACAATTATAAAAGTGAAAATAAAAGTAATCAATTACTTAGATAAAGACGCCCTAGTGAATTTTTTAACGTTCCGTTGTCACTATACAGCCCCACTTCTTTCGGCAATATAAAACAAACTAAAAAGTGGAATAAATGACAAGAGGCCTCAAATTCGAATTCTCTGACCCTGAATAAAGTCATCTCTGTACAATTATTATGGACTGTTGAACAGATAAATAATTATATTAAATGGGGTCATAAAATTTTCATATCTTCTTGGCACTATAGGTCAATCGATCCAATAAATGAGGCCACCAAGGCTTTCTACCGAAACTGAATTTTATTTGTATTGAATAATTTTTACTGGGTGATGGGGCTTCTGCGTCCCCCTAGGCAACTGCGTATATTGATTGCATTATGATATGGGTAATCCGGTCCTGTGGTATAGGGTGCTGAAAAATTGCGCGTGTATCATGAAAAAAATTGTTTAAAAAATATTCCTGTACGATATTTTTTCATTTTTCATATAATGAAGGGTAAAGGGGAATTATCATTTCATCCCTTAATCGTGGTATTTTTTTCTATTAGGTACTGTGAAATGTAAAAACTTGATATACGTTATTATTTTTATTTTATTGATTTATTTATTTATTATCTGAAAATTTCATTCTTCAATTTTACTGATTTGTTAATTAAATATATATTTTTTTAATCAACTTGGCAACATTTTCGATTAGTATTATGTATAGGGTAGCTGATATCTATGGAACCGGTGTATTATTTTTCAAAGACACAACACTGGCAAAAAAAATTGAGCACAAAAGTTTGAAGGTTTCGAAAATTTATTATAGATATAAAATTAAGTGTACAGGATCGGACTGAAAGTCACCAAAACAAAGATCTTTTTTGGTGGAACACACTGTATATTAATACGTTTTCTTATTGTCTGAGAAAATACAAGAATGATTTTCACAGTTGAAGTTATAATGAGTGATTTATGAGTTTCCGTGGGACAAATGAAAATCGCCATTTTTCATTTTCAAAGTGGTTTTTAATTTGTCATTTACTATAATGTGGTACAGAAATATATTTAAAATTATTTTTTTATATAATATAAAATATAACAGTACATAACAGTAATATTATAACAGTACGCAAAAAATTCTTGATTTGATATTTTATTTTTTGGAGTTAAAGACTTGGTTAAAAACTAATTTCTAACATTATTTAGTTTCAAAAAATCAAGCATGGCATGGAAATTAAAAAAAAAACATTTTTTATCAATGTGAAGTGCCTTTTATGTAGCAAATACGATGAAAAGGTGTTTAGAATCAACATTTAGGCCTCTGTACCAAATTTTAAAACCTTATATTTCACCCTGTATAAACAATGGCTCACTTTGTAAATTTCCACTGTAAAAACCCTTCTTAATGAATTTTCCGAGGAATTTTCTCAGACACTATGAAAATGTCCTAATATACAGGTGTGTTCCATTATAAAAAATTATTGTTTTTAACGACTTTTTGAACCTCCGATCCTTTGTGCTTGAAACTTCTTCGCTAGCTTATTTACTATGAGAAATTATCGATCGGTTACATTTATTCAACACATTTTAGAAAATATAGCGCTGGGAATTTTTTTTTACAATTTTTTTTTTCAAGATTACATCCTTAATTACCATCGAGTTAGAAATTCCTCCGCAACTTTCCACCAAGAATTTTACTTAATTTGGGGCAAAGGGATAATAAAGGATAAACACCTTGTATCTCGAAAATCAAAGCTCCAACGACTCATGTCTACAGGAAATTTTTCGCCAATTTTTGCATTTCCCACATGCCCTTTAAGTTCAAAAAAATGTAAACTTAATATTAATACTTTCTAGATGATGATCTACAGTGTGACCCATTTGTTCTTGAAACACCCTGTAGAATCTTAATTTATGGTGCGATTTTTAAGAAATTTCTTTTAAATCATAGAGCTTGATAAACTATATTTTGGGAGCAAAAAGCGTCTCATTCCTACAAAATCCAAGGCCTACTAGATCAGTGTTTACTTGTAAAATTTCAAAAATTCATGTTAGCGATTTTTTTCGAAAAAAAACTGTGCACGCTACTGGATTCACCAGCCCTCAAAACGGTACTGTACCAAATTTTATTGGAAATGTCAGAGTAATAAGGATCTTGCAGTTATTTTAGAAATTCATAATAGAACTCCGAATTTTCATTAATTTATTCGAAAAGGTCAAGAGAGACAAAATAGAAATTGTACGTCTAGTTGGTGATAATGTAGGTACTTTAATTTTTTAATTATTATAATTTTTTATTTATTTATTTTTTTTTACTTTTTTTTACTTTTTTTAATTTTAATTTTTACTTATGATAGCTTTTGACCTTTTTCAAATTAATTTATGAAAATTCGGAGTATTATTATGAATTTCTAAAATAACTACAAGATCCTTTTTACTCTGACATTTTCAATAAAATTTAGCACAGTACCGTTTTGAGGGCTGGTGAATTCCGTGGCGTGCCCAGTTTTTTTCTAAAAAAATCGCTAATATGAATTTTTGAGATTTTACAAGTAAACACTAATCTAGTAGGCCCTGGATTTTGTAGGAATGAGACGCTTTTTGCTCCCAAAATATAGTTTATCAAGCTCTATGATTTGAAATTTTTTTTTTTTAATCGCATAAATTAAGATTTTACAGGGTGTTTCAAGAACAAATGGGTCACACTGTATATAAAAAATATGTACCCTTAAAACTCTATCATTATAAAAAAAATACACTGGTTTTTATTTTTTTGTTTAATTATTAGTTCCTTACCAATAATAATTATTATTGAATGCTTGAAAAATGTGAAAAGTTTTATTCACTCTTGCAGTTATTCAGCATGCGTAAAAGTTACATAACATAGCATTTATATTTATATGTGATTGTGGTAATTTCATATTTTTTTACAAGTTTCATGTCTGTGATGACATGAAACTTGTAGCAGACAGAAAACAGAACATGCTTGGTAGTAGACGTTATTAATATTGAAGGACATTCTCATGTAAATTAACATGCAGCATAAAATAATAAGCATAAGTTTATGAATTATTATTAGGTGTCTAGTAATTATTATTTAAATTAAATATAGATCTAATGGTGCATGTGCATTAATGGTGTATGTATGATTTGTTTCTGTCTGGTCTCACACTCACACTTTGCAAGGTTTCAGGGTTTTAAGATGTTTCACATCATCTTTTAATTTAATCTTTACCTTGCAAGATAATTCTGTAGTGGTTTTATAGTAATGCAGTTACAAAATGTTGCATTATGTTAACTTACTACACACAGTGATTTGTAATTATTGGATATTGACATTTTTATTTTTATGGTTGTGAATTGTGATTCTTTCAATGTTGATGATGTCTGTTGAAATTGCTAGTTTTTGTGAAAGAATAAGTAAGAAAAATATTCAGGAATTTTTTCTTTGTAACAGATTGTATGTAATAATATACCCCCTTCCCTTTTCTGTCTTAATTTATGGTGCCTCACTTTGATGTTTATGATGCCCTAAAAAGTCTGCAATGTATCTAGTGAGACTACTATAAGTTTTTTTTTTATATAATTAGCCTTGAGTTGGTCTAGGTAAATAAATTTATCTTGTATTTATTTGCTTTAAAAAACTAAGAAATAATTATTATAATCACTAGGTAAGTAATTAGAATTTTGCAGGAGTGAAATAATTCGTATCCAGTTTAAACCTGAAAATTTAATCGAAAATGAATAAGAAATTATAAACTTGTTCATCCATTACTATAATACTCTTCTAAATCTAAACACATTGATAAAAAAAAAACACTAAACAACGTATTTCGTCATTTTTAAAGCAACATCTTCAGACAAATATAAAATAAATGAGTATTAGAATTATTGATATAATGACATAGCAACAGTATGGTAAACTATGGTGTTAAAATGAACACAGTAATGAAGTAATTCAATTTTATTGTTTGCTGTTTAAGTGTGATTGTTTTCTATTAATAATAATTATTATGTATTTTATTCATCATCAATATGCAGAGATTCTTAGACCATGAAATTAATAGTCGAAGCAGAGATTCTACCAAGTTAGGGTTGATAAGATAAATTTTACCTCATGATATAACAAGTTTTCTTACCTGTTCAGTTTTAATGTGGATATATCTCATTATTCTCATTCTGTATTAAAAACTGCAATAATTGTTCTGATGTCATGAGGAAACTGGAACAAGGATTAAACTTGTTGCTTGTTTCAGAAGGTCGCAATGTTATTTCCAGGAATATGCATTTGGAAACAATCGATGTGAATTGTTTTCATTTTAATAATCATTCAGCTGGCATTGTAAAATGTTCAGACATTTTCCTAATATTTAGAAGAAACACAAGAATAATTTTCGTCATAAATCTAGTTCGTTTTATAGTGAAATTTGATGATATTCTGAAGGACTCTTCTATATACCGGGTGAATTATATAAAACTCTTATAAAAAGCCCTAAACTTCTGTTTAACTAGAACTAACATCAACGTCTGTTTGTTAAATGGAACAACCTGCATATTTTATTATTTTTGGATTCCTTGTTTAATTGTTTTATAAAAAATGAGCAGTATCATACCTCTAAAATAACTAATCGTTAGTGAGATATTCGTCAATTAATTTTTTTATTAAAACAAGCAGTAGAAACAATAATATGAAGTGCCATTAGTTCGCTTTTTAATGTTACTATGGTGCCATATCGACTAACCTGACTTTAGAAAATGGTGATATTGGGACTTGGTGTTTTTATACTGTTTGGTGTTGATGATGGATGACAATGACTAAACAGAAGTTATTGGGGGCTTTTAGAAACATAAATTAGAACAACGCTAGTATGTCATTCTGACTGTTGTAGAAAATGCAAGGACATCAACTCCTCAACATCGTGACAAAAACAACTGGCTATGATTTTTTCGCCCATAGGCAACTATGTATTATAGTACTCCCCCTTCCTTTTCACTTGGCAATTTCTATAGTTTTAGAAATGCTGTTCTTCGCAAATAAATTTAACGGCTTTTAAAGGGGAGCATTAGTTTAGAGAGGCCAAAGTCCATCTAAGTTGTGCCGCAGACGAAATATTTTCCAGTGTTCCAGGTCACGCAATTTCCCAGTTGTTGAAAATGCCCATTTGGTACTGGTACTATTTTATAGCACTCATGCACCTCTCTCAGTAGAAAACAGTTTTACATTTTTTACTTCAATTTTACGGAACAAAAACCTTTTTTATAACAAGGAAAGAAGGACTATGTAGTTGTTGCCAAAAGGAAATATATTTTCAGCATCAGTCCAGTTTTTACATGTCATCCGTTGGATTTGTGATTATGACTCATGAATAATGATTAAATAAAACAATAAATCAGGCCGCGGCGGAACGTTTTTTTTTTTTTTTTTATTATTATTATTATTATTTATTAATCTCTCTCTGGGGAGTCGGCTATGGGGGCTATTACTTAATTGGCACTTTCTGCAGAATTTTGTTTGTATTTAAAAAAATATTAAAACTCAGTTTTTCACTCTGTTGAAAGATTTGTTAAGTAATGTTGACTGGGTGATCGTGTCCCCTCGCCTGCCAAGACATCAGCGTACCTAGGAAACCTACACTGCCTTATGGCTAATCCGTCTCTGATTATTTCACTTTTTCTTCAATCACTATCACCTCTATAGTAATTCGAAATACAATTTTCCACAAAAACAATAATCAGATATCTTGAATTTAAAAATGTCAAATAAATGCAATGCTGCCAACAGAAATTGTTAATTTTGTTGACAACTTTGCTGATCGAATGGCCGTGTATTTTCATCAAAATGGAACTACTCAACTCATAATGGTCAATCACCTCAGGTTACCTGCACAATCGACAATTTAGTAAGGAATCCAAAAATGATTGAAAAAAAAAACAGAAATTGATGTCACTTCCAATTTCCAAAGAAGCAGGAAGCGTCAACTATATTTTACTTTACTCCAAAGAGCATAATAGTCAAATTTTTAAAATAATGGAGTTTATTTGGGAGCATTTGGGTCATTTTTTATAATTATATAAAAACTTAAGCAAAATCACAAATTTATAAAACTAGTAGATGAATAATAATGATCATTTGTCGATTGTTTCAGTCAATAAAAAGGCCTTAGGCTGCCGTGTTTAGAACTAACAGTACCCAAGCCACGCGAGAGAGTTGAGATCATCGCGGCCGTTCACCCACTCACAACGGAGAGCCCCAGGCAGCCGGGGCCACAAGCTCGTGTCTCGGGGAAGGACAGCGTTCCCCCCGCCAAGCGACGCTGGGTCCCTCCATCAACAGTCAGACACCAGGATGCTCTCACACAGGAATCAAGGAATGACTTGGTTTTCCGTAAGGTGAGTTTCGGTTCAGAAGGACCTGAATAATATTTGTGTGGTGATTATGAATTTTCATTCCATGTGTAGTAAATAATCCAGAAAAGTTTTTTATAGATTGAGAAACCGTTTTAAAAAAGATCTGATTTTCAAATGTTGGATTCTTAATTATAATTTTCTTTTACAAATGTTTTAATTTTTTATCCAATTTTTTAGTTTTTGATGTCAGTAATGAGACTAATCTGCAGCATAGTTACTTTTCTCAAATAGTATGAAGTACCTATAAGATCGCAGTTTGTATCTGCACCAGAACATTAGTAAATTCCTATTGCTTGCTGTAATACTTATGGAAACTTTAAATATGTCTTGATGAAACTTGTAAGAAACTGAATTTTTTCACTAATCAATACTGTGACCGTGTTTCAGGTGCGAGGCATCCTCAACAAGCTCACTCCGGAGAAATTCCAGAAGCTGAGCGATGACCTACTGCGCATCGAACTGTCATCTAGCGTCATCTTAAGAGGTGTTATCTTGCTGATATTCGAGAAGTCCCTCGATGAACCCAAGTACTCGTCTATGTATGCACGCCTGTGCAAGCGCCTTGCCGATGAAGCGCCCAACTTTGAACCTCCGGACTCGCCTTGCACCTTCCGCACCTTACTGCTCAACAAGTGCAAAGATGAGTTCGAGAACAGGTCAGTCATCCCGGTCCTCCTTTGACATAAAAGCGGACTGTTCTGATGTAACTTGCTAGAATTATCGTGTTTTTCAGAGCGGCAGCGCTTGATCAACGCCCCGGACCTTCATTGGATGTTCTGGAAGAGGAGGAGGAAAGGCGTCAGTTGGCCAAACACAAGATGCTCGGCAACATCAAGTTCATCGGGGAGCTCGGAAAGCTCGAGATACTCTCGGAGTCCATCCTGCATCGATGCATACAGGTCAGAATAATAATAATTTATTTTCTATTCATTTATATTTACTTTTTTTTAACCAAGAGACTTTTGAACATTAAGGGCCGGTTGTTCGTACGTCAGTTAAAAATTTTGAGATAACTACTGATTTTAAATTGCAAATTTTGAAAATACGGCGAATATAATTAATGATCTTGTATTTTTAATCAGTAATTAACTCTTCTCAAAGCGAGCAGAATTCATTTTCAGAAATATCAGACCAATGGTTTGATAATACAGGGCATTTTATAATCAGTAGTTATCTCAAAATTTTTAACTGACGTACGAACAACCGGCCCTAAGGGAATGATATTTTAACTTAATTCGACACCCCCTCTCCCTCCCTCTCTCTTTCTCTCTACTACTCTCTCCCCCTTCTCTCTCTCTCTCTCTCTCTCTCTCTCTCTCTCTCTATGCAAGATTTCAGGGTTGTAAGATGTCTCCTCATCATCTTTTAATTTAATCTTTATCTTGCTAAAAAATTATGTAGACTGTATAACGTAGTGTGATTATCAGTATACCACTATGAATATGATCTACAAACATTTTTATTATTAAAAATTTAACAGCAAAAGCTTGTAATGTCAATTTTTTTATAATAAATCCTCTAACTAGGATTTCTCTCAAATAATAATCGATTTTCAGGAACTGCTCACGGTGCGTCGTGGCGACGACCCGTCAGAGGACCTGGAGTGCCTGTGCCAGATCATGCGGACGTGCGGGCGCGTGCTGGACACTGACCGGGGCCGGGGGCTGATGGAGCAGTACTTTGCTCGGATGAGCAAGTACGCCGACAATCCGGACCTCCAAGCGAGGATCCGGTTCATGCTGAAGGACGTCATCGACCTGCGCTCGGACGGCTGGCGACCACGCAAGGCCACCGTCACCGAGCAGCCCGTGCCTATCCATCAGTTGCGCGGGCCCGGCGACGACACCGGCTCCGGTGGCGGCGGAGGCGGAGGAGGCGGCGGTGGTTACGGCCGAAGAGACCGAGACGGCGGCGATCGCGGGAACGTCTCTGAGCTGTTCAGGCACCCGATGAAGACCCGCGGCGGATTCGAGGAAATGTTGATGGGATTGTCGTTGACACCGAGCGCTCCATCGCTGATCCCCCCGCCGCCGGCCCCGTTCGGGTCGAGCAACGGATATTCCGGGCAGAGAGATGGCGGTTATAGGAGCGGGCATGGACAGCGGAGCGGATCCGGCGGTGGTTATTACAACAACAGTGGTAGCCAGCGAGGACAGTACAAGCATAATCAGAATAACAACCTACAGTATAACAATCGTAAGTGTATAATTTTATGAAAAATGTGGTTATGGATATGATTTTTCATTTCACACTCTTCTCTTCTCTGACCTAGCAGAATACACCACTTAATTAAGCATAAGATCCTTTAATAAAATATCAATTACCTTTTACATAAGTTTATAACCATTATTTTTTGTCTGTTTACCTTACAATAACCTCAAAATGAAGTAATCAAAAACCCACTTCTTCTTAATCTTGCTGCTAAATACAGTGAAAACCGATTATAACGACATCGTTTAGTACGACGTTCTGGATATAACGACCAAATGTTGAAGTCCCAGTTTAGTCTCATAAAAATCACCTTACATAGAAACCGTTTAGTACGACATCGCTTATTGCGACATATCGGTAATAGCGACGTAGTGATCTTGGATTTTTCACGGAATCGTGTCGGTTATAACGACCGACGGATGTTTATGCTGTAAATTCTGAATTTTACGCTTCCCGTCGTCGGGCGAGGGCCTGTTTTTAGTTGGTTTTTTATTGCGTGATCGGACAATGGAGGTGATTTAGGTTATTCTCCGAATAGGATGGTTCAGGAGCGAACTGAGACAATTTGAAGCAAATGCAGCGTAAAATGCAAAATGAGTATGCCCGTCAAAAATGTGAAAAACAAACCAAGATAACAGATTACATGACCGTTTTATAAAATACATACATACATAATTATGTACATACATACTAAATATGTATCTCAGAAGATGATAAAAAATTAAAATTGTACATGCCTACTGCTCGACAAGAATATCTTGGCGGTTGTTAAAGGAGAGAGAGGTCCCAGAACGAGACAGAAAATCACCCCACCACCTTATCTGTTTTAGTACATTCCATGTAATAAATTTTGATGTATAATAAATTTTGAACAATGTTTTGACATTGATACTTGACGTTTATATTTTATTATGTTTGTGACAGTTAATTATTGCAAACGTAGTGCAAGCTTTTGAAATGGCAAATTTTAAAAGCTAAGTTGCTAATAAAACCCTTTCCGGTCAAAGCCGTGAAATTATTAATAACGTTTATAAATATTTTCTTGGTGAATCTAAAAATACTTGGTCCTATTTTTACCAATTAATCAAGTTCAAAAACGGGTTGCTGCTGCGACAGACATTAGTGAACGGACTGTTCAAAGGATAGTGGTGGAAACAAGCAGAATCGATGGCCAAACGGATAAATTTACTTCTGCTGGTAAAAAAATAACTAAATTAGCAACAAAAACCAACTTGGATGACTTTGATCAATGTTTACTGCGTCGAATTATACACAATTTTCATACAACCGAAAAAATTACTCCAACGCTCAAGAGGATCACTGCAAATTTTGCAAAAGATAACGAGCAAATGGATCAAGGAAAAGTGTCAGAAAGGTTATCCATAAACTGGGCTTTCGGTGGAGAAAAACAAGAACTAATAGAAAAATTTTGATGGAAAAGCAAGAAGTGCGATATTTGCGTCTTAAGTTTCTTAGAAGGATGAGAAATTATAAAGCCGAAGGTAGGAATATATTGTACATGGATGAAACGTATATCCATTCTTCTCATGCTCATCAAAAAGCGTGGAGCGACGCCAGTGGAGAAGTTTTGTCGCAACCCGCCTCCAAAGGACAACGGTTGGTGATCACTCACGCTTGTGGAGAAACTGGTTTTATTCCTAATGCTTACGTGCGATTTAAGTCGAAGACGAATATAATATCACGACGATATGAATTATTCCAACTACAAAAAATGGATGGAGACCAAGCTTATTCCAAAATTTACCCCCTCACAGCGTACTTGTGATTGACAACGCGCCATATCATAATGTGCAGTTAGATAAACCACCTAACTCTGCTTCAAGAAAATCAGATATGCAGCAGTGGTTACAACAAAAGCAAATAGGTACCATTTAATACATTTCCATAAACCAGAATTATATGACCTCATCAAATCGAATAAGCCGAATTTCAAAACCTACGAAATTGATGAAATTATGAGAAGACATATGATGTTTTGTGACTGCCTCCTTACCACCCAGATCTCTAATCCTATCGAGTTGGTTTGGGCGGATATGAAGCACTATGTGGCAGACAGAAATATCACCCAAAAGTTTGAAAATGTACAGAATTTATATGACGAGTTTTTTTGTGGTTATACGGCTGAGCAGTGGAATGCCAAGTGTGACCATTCAACCAACAAAGAAATTGAGAACGAGTTAATGGCCAGAGAAGGAGCTATGTATATTATAGTGGGGGATCTAATTATTCAACTGGGAGGCATTAACGACGATGAAGATATAATGATAGTGACGAAGAGAACTATTCTGATAGTGATAGTGATAATTAAATATATTTTATGATGATAGTAATAATTAAATAATTCTAACTAAAACTCCCGTGTTTATTTTAGATTTTCATTTTTTCATATTAATTGAACGCAGCCAAATTAGCTTCTAGTTCATAATAAAATTTAAATGTCAAGTATCAACATTTTACAAAATTTATTACATGGAATGTACTAAAACAGATAAGGTGGTGGGGTGATTTTCTGTCTCGTTCTAGGACCTCTCTCTCCTTTAACAACCGCCAAGATATTCTTGTCAAGCTGTACCTGTATCCTCAAAAATTAATAAATTTTTGGTAGATAAATATGTATGTATTTGAAAATTGTGATGCCTTTATAATATACGTATTATTTATTTAAACCTCTTAATCCTTTGAATTTACATACATAATATCATGTGGTATGTGGTGTCAGTTAGTAAAAAATGCATTTAATTGCCTATAACGACTATCGGCTATAACGACCGCATATTGATGGTCCCCTCAATGTCGTTATATCCGGTTTTCACTGTAATCACTACCTTCCAAACATAGCTGGTAGCTCTTCTTGAATTAACCTCACAATAATTGTACTGTTTCTGATAACATTCTAGACCGCTCTACTGTTCACTGGCTAGGCATTTTCTCTTATTAATAATAACACTCTAGACTCCACTGTTTACTTACTAGGGTACTTAATGTACTCTTTCTAAGTAGATTTTTTTAAATTAATTTATATAATAAATTTTTTTAGAATCCAATAAAGATAACTTGGCTCCAAGATTCAAGAAGAGTTTAATAATGGGCAAGGAGCAAATCCAGGATGTCGAACTGAGACCCAACTCGATGCTATTCAACAAGGCTTCGGTAAAGACTAATAACATCATGAACACCCGCTCTGTCATGGACACGCCTTTCGTATCTCCTGCTCCCAAGCAACAGCCCACTCCCCTTCACAAGGAACCGTTGCCGATCAAGCAGGCATCCATAGACAAACCCAAGCAGTCGAGGAAAGACAAGGTAAGGACACAATAAAAAGTACGAGTCAACGATTTGCGTACAACGGTCGAAATTATTTACAGGGACCAAGTAAGGAAGAAGTATTAAAAAAGTGTGCTTCGTTATTTGACGATTATTGGAAAGGAGACATTGATCTCAAACAAGCTATTAATTCATACAAAGAACAGAAGATTCCAGAAAAGTTTGCAAAGGACGTTATTCTCAATGGACTCACTGTGGCGTTGGATAAGTTGGGTGAGTTTTTTCGATCATCAAAAGTATTTGAGTGTTCTCTAAGTTATCGTTTTCTAGATGTGGAACAAGAAAAGTTGGTCAAACTGTTGAGTAACCTGAAGGAAGAGAACTCAGTGAGTGGCAACATTGTCCAAGAATCCTTCAAATCTCTATGTTCGGTTCTAGACGAACGAGAGAATGAGCGTTCGAAAGCGACCAGCTCAGTTGCGGTGATTTTGGCCGCGGGTATTGCGGAACATCTCATCACTCTGTCGGAAGTGGCCAATCTGACCGAATCCGGCACCCATTACCCGTTGTTCCTTCTGATATTGCAGAGCCTGCAAAGGAAATGGGGCAAAGCAGAACTGACCGAAGTGTTCAACAAAAGCAAGATCAACTTACTGACGCAGCTGCCGGAAAATGACAAAACAAAAGAATGCCTATCTGAGATATTAGAAGAACGCGAACTGACTTTCCTGTACCCTCTGTTGCGCATCCAAGCCGAATTATCTAAACAACTTCAAACCGATCCGAACCCACAGACCTTCTATAAGTGGATCAAGGAAAATCTAGACACTACGAGCTTCTCCGATCCAGGTTTTATCAATGCGTTGATGACCGTTCTCTTGAAGTACATCACCCAGGAAGCCGCTGCCAGTGCTTCCGGCGATGAAAAGGCGATAGTCGAGAGAGAAAAGAACTTGCTGGAACGATACAGACCGATCCTGCGAGCTTTCCTTAGCGAGAAGCACAGTCTTCAGCTTGTCGCTTTGTATTCGCTGCAGGTGCATTGCTATTCGCTTGGATTTCCCAAAGGACTTCTGCTCAGATGGTTTGTTGCACTCTATGATTTGGAAATTGTGGACGAAGAGGCTTTTATTAACTGGAAAGAAGATGTCACCGATGCATATCCGGCAAAGGGGCAAGCTTTATTCCAGGTAGGTTATCATTCTCTTATTCTTTCTGAAATGGTGGTGATAATAATTATTAAAAATTGACTTCTTTTCCAGGTGAATCAATGGTTAACTTGGCTGCAAGAAGCTGAATCTGAGGAAGAAGAGGGAGACGACTGATCCCTGCATAGGAGTGATGCAACTGCAGGTCACTAGGATTTAATTTTATTTAAGCTAAAAAAAATGTAATTCATCCAAGGTCCACTGTCCTGTTTTAAATTTTTTTATTGTTGACAGAGGTCTGTATTCTTGAACATTTCAACTACTACAGCGCACTTTTTAAGAAATGTAAGTTTCATTTTATGTACTTGTTAAGGAACTCGATGTGTTCCATACTAATTTAAAGTAATTTTTTAGTGAAATTGTTTAAATAATTCTTGCTCTGGTTTTCTCATGTAAATGGTCGTGATATGATTTTAAACGTAGGCGAAATGATTAGATCTGTAAGTTTATATTTGCATGAATGCTCTCGAAATTAACAAGATTGTCCCATTTTGATTGATTTTGTAACAAAAAAATAGCACTTTACAGATTATTTGAGTTTAACGATTCTTTGAAAATATTTCGTTTTATCTAATGAGTTTACACTTAGATTTAATAAATGTGTCACATTCGATGTGTTTGTAAATTTATGAACTGTTTGATGGTATTTTGCTATTCATAAAAACTTTATTTAGAACTTTATTAAATCATACCTATCCGTTAGTAGTCAACACCTTTCTAATTCTATGTAAAAGTGAACATGTAAAATTTCTGTTAACCTCATTGACTCATAATAGAATACAAAATTCAAAATATCAGACTGATCTATTTTTATTCTAATCGCCTTAATTAGGATCCTTTAATCTCCCAAGCATTCTGAATCTTCTCTATTATGGGTATTAATTTGCATTAATTATTCTCAATATATTGGAGAATTTATAAAAAAAAAATACACTAAAATGAAGAAATGTAAATGGTTTACTGTTTGAGCCTAGAGTTCAATTTAATACAATACAGGCCTTATTTTCTGCAAATAATATTGGCTTTGTTGGCAGTATTCTTCTGAGTTTTGTTTATTTTTCTACTAAAAAGTTGCATCTCTAATGTGCATTTTTACACAATTTTCAACAATAATTATTTTAATTGTATACAAGCTGATTATGAAGTGGCATACATTGTTTTTTTATGGAGACCTCAAATTCAATCAATAATTGAAAACCTACATATTTTGTTAGTTGCCGAATGCGCCCAAAATTTAATGACATTCAGGTCGTTCTTGTCATTTTGCAATGTGCCAAATGCTGTATACTGCTATTGGCCAGTTTTGTCAGTTCAAAATTTGTATCCTAACGAGGTTAATTGGAAGGCCTAGCAGGATCCTCATGTGATAAACTGGGACTAACTTCAAAATCTGGTTCTTGTAATTGAATCGGGGTCGCCATAGGTATAGGTTGATAATCATTGAAGCTTGGTAGGAATATGGTACATTGAAGGTGTTAGGGGTTTCACTTGGTTGTCAGTGTAACAATAATAACTATTACATAATGATAAGGTATTGATAATGATCTAATGATCATTATCTATTTAATAATGAACATCTTTATGATGCGAATCTAATTTGAATGAGATTCTGGTCCTTTTAGTGCCAGGAAGTATTATGTATCATAATTTGTGTACACCAATGACATGACCAGCTGAAGGAATATCAGAAAACAATATCAATGCATCCAGGGCAGAAGGGCACACGTGCCAAAAAATCCAAAAGTAAGGTTGAACATTATTGTAACAACACAGTATTGCCACTTGTGTTGGTTGGGCACAAGCAACAGTCTCCATTTGTTCAACATGGTGTGCCATGTGGTTAACAAGTTTCAGTGCAAAAAACAAGTGAATTTCGCTAATTTCAGTAATGAAAAAAAAAATTATAATTAAGCTTAATTTATTCAGAAACCCTTCTATTCTGTTGGGCAGAAGTGTCCATTCATATGGCGTTTTGTGGCTTTTATGTGTTACCTGACAGAACTTTATTTGCATATCCAAGTTCAAATAATTTTTTTTAAATTTATTTAATAGTGGCACTTGTAATCTTTTTGTATTTTTTTACAGAATGTTTTTCTCAACAAAACAAAAGCTTATAGTGGAAAGAGCACTCCTTAAGAAATATGAATGTTCAATAATATTGTAGAAAATGATCTAAATGAAAGCCAGATTATTATTATTATTATTATTCTTCTAGGGTAGGTTCAAAGCCCTTGTACTGAAGCTTGCGCTTATTGTACCCTTTGGATTATTAGCTCATCAGTCCCGTCTCCCGAAAGTATTTCAGAACGAGTCCAATGGGTGCTTGTTCTATTTCTTTTGGTTCCGCCATTTCGGTCCCAAATATTAGAAGTCTAGTTCCCTCTAGTGCCGGGCACTCACAGATCAGGTGGTATGGGGTTTCCTCCCCCTCCCCGCATCTCCTGCAATCTGGGTTATTTTTCACCCCTATTATTGAGAGGTATGAAAGCCAGATAGAGATATGATAAATTAAAAGCAATTGAGCATATTTATTACTATCCTGAGTTGTCTTTAAACAATAAAAAATCATGAAACTTACAGGTACCTACATTTACATATTTGTTAAAAACACCGTAATATCCAAATTTTCACTTACCTATCCGAAATGGGGGACCGGTCCACATTACTATGGATAATCGAGCTTCCTGTATTAAAGAATCATCCTGTATAATTAATTCTATTTCTAACATCTTAGTAAATAAACTTTCTGTTTTATGAACAAATATGTGAATAGATTTAACCAAATTAGGGTTGAAACATTGAAAAAAAAATTACACTTTTATTTTAAAAATTAACAAATAATTTAAATTAACATGGTAATAATTTGACAATAATTAAAACAACTTTTTGAACGTTTCCTTATCTTTTTGGTCTTTTTCTTTAATCTGTTCATCCAATAATTCCAATTCCTTTTTCACAGCGCCCGATAATGTCTGATCAAGCTCCATTACTCGTATAAAGTCTTTCTTTGCTTCCGAAGGATTCCAAGCGCCGATATTAGCTTTCGCTCTTCTGTATAAGGCTTTGATGTTCTCCGGTTCGATCTGTAAAACCGTCGTGCAATGTTCTATGACCGCATAATAATCACCTTCGATGAGTTTACATTGTGAATAGTTCAACAAAAGGGGAACCTTCAACTTATTGAGCTTATTCCATTCTTCAGTGTGAGGTTTTTCTTGCAGCAACAGTTGTTCTACGATTCCGGTAGCTTTGTAATAATGATCGGCCGCTCGTAAGAAATTTTTGTTTCTGAATTCGTCATTTCCCTTCTCTTTCAAAATCGGTACCTCTTTCAGTCGTTCGTCTTCATCCATTTGCCATGTCTCTTTCTCGTACTCTTCTGGTTGCTCGACTTTTATTAATTCAAATGTAAATTGCAGATCTTGCGGATTTTTAATGAGACGATTTAAATCATCGTATCCGACACCTTCAGTCTGAACGGTCATGGCGCAAGAGTGGGTCCGTGCTTGTCTTCCAGAGCTGATGTCCCTTAGAGTTCTTGAAACAAAAGGATACTGCATCACGAGATCCTTATTCACGGTGAATTGCGACACTTCGTTTAATGCCATCATCTGAATTATGGCTTCCCAAACTTCCAATTTGAATTTCTTGCCCAATATCAGCTCCATCGGCTTACCTGCTCCCATCTTCCTTGAATCGTCGATAACGGTTTTATCAGCATCGCACAGACTGGTTTGGAAATGAAAGTAGGACTTGGTTCCATTTTTGAATTGGATATTTTTGGTACCGGGGTGTACTATGACCTTCGTAATTGGAGGTTCTTTTGCTGCTCGAGCTGTCATCTTTTCTCTCCCTATAAAATATTCACTGGAAAATTGTCAGTTTTGTTGAAAATTGTTCTTTTACAATTTTCAAATATCCAAGCACTTGCAATGAATTATTAACATTTCCATAATGGGGTCGAAGACGAAGGAAGACTTAATTTTTCAAGAACCTACTCTTTCAAATTAATATTTTTATTAACGGTAGTGAGGAAGTGAGGTAGTGTTCTTTCTTTCTATTTGTTTTTTTTTTTATTAATTTTATAATATATTTGATTTTAATCTTCAAGTAGTTCAGATCAGCTGGTGAGTGGTGCTGCTGCTGCTGCTGGTAAATGAAAATGACAAATACTACTGACAAGTGACAACACAGTCACTAACAAGAGATCTGAGCTGTCAGTTGTAGATATTTAGCTTTTCTTTTAGCCAGCACTAGGGGTGCGTTCATAAATAGATATGGACGTTGTGTGTCTAAAAAAAAAGGTAGAAAACAACCAAAGCGATGTATTAATTTATTATATTATATTATATTTGCCAGGTCGGAAGTCTCGTTCTCGTCAGAGTGTTTTAATGTCATGAACGATCGTAGTTCGATTGAGAAAAAAAGAAGGAAATAATCATTGTAAAGTATTACCTATGTTTTTTTTATTTGTTTTGTATGTTTGTATTTATTTTTGTATTTTTATTTTTTGTATTTTATTTATTGTATTTATGTTATGTAAAGTCTGGGGTGTGTATAGGTTCGACTTGTAACCAGAGCTGGGCACGGGTATTGAAAAGAGCACTCGAAAAGTCGTCAACAATTCGATTACGAATACTCAGAAAATGTACTCGTAAGTGCTTCTGGCACAGCCAGGTGCTTACGAGTACGATAAATACTCGTGAAAACACTTTTAACAAATACCTATGAGTAGTTTTACACATGATACAGATATACAACGTAGGTATGTCAGCGCGCAGCCTGTGACGTCATTCAGGTGATATCTACATGATCGCATGCGACTCGGCAGTGTAGTAAAGTAATCAAGTAAAGTCGCGATTAAGTAGCTTATTTCGAAGTTTTTAGATGTTGCAGTAATTTTAATAAGTTTTGACTTCAGTACCTGACTGTCTGATAGCAAAAATGGTTTATTGTGCGATAAGTGCGGGTGTGAGAATCACGCAAGAATCACGAAAAGCAAAGAGATATATTTTTTAGTTTGCTAGCATAGGCAAAGGCAATTTGTATCGTATCACAGTAAGCACCAAGCACCTTTCATTACACTCCATAAATGTTGACTTTCGCCTTCAAATATTTTCAATTCTTCAAATAAACAAGAAACAAGGCATAGCAGCGCGCAGCCTATGACGTCATGCTTGTGAGAGATACATAGACGACACGGCAATAATAATAAAGTGATTTATTGGTTTATTTCGATATTTATTAATTTGTTGCAGTAATTTTAAGGGTCTGTCTACTTATAACTTAAAGATGAACAAAAAAAAAACCGCATTCAGTGTATGACTAGTGACAGTGCAAGTGCGCAGAACGGTGAACTTGTTTTCAAAGTTCCGTCTCCTGATAACGACATGACGTTATTTCTACTCGTAAAACTACCCGGAATTCACGAGTAATATTCCTCGAAATAGTTGAAATTGTACTTTCGTACGAGCAGGAAATATTTTAAATGGGAAGTAAAAGTAAGTACCTACCTAAACTTATGTTATGTAAATGAATAAAAGATTAGGAGTATTTTTTACTCGTAACAAAAATAGGTAATTGAGTATGAGGTAGGATATGCCTACCTAAACGTTATTATTACGCA
This sequence comes from Malachius bipustulatus, assembly GCA_910589415.1. Lineage (NCBI taxonomy): Eukaryota > Metazoa > Arthropoda > Insecta > Coleoptera > Melyridae > Malachius > Malachius bipustulatus. The sequence continues at coordinate 33,724,093 of OU342634.1, read as the reverse complement.
GGATGTCCCAGGTTTTTCCCCATAAAATTTATATTTAGATAGTAAATTTTCTGCTGAGTAAAAAGTTTTTCATAAACTTTGTATTTTTTTTCAACTCGGACACAGACACAACATATCCAGCATTTGGCGTACCATATTATAAAGTTATTATTTAAAGTCGGTATTTATTAATGGTGAAGGTATTCACAATAGAACTAACCACCTACTGCCTGCCTACTGCTGGTAAATAGTTTGACAATAATAATAATAAATAATTCATATAAGTGATGCGCATGAGCCCCTTACAGAATTATTATAATAATATCCGTGAGCGTGAGCGTAAGCTGTTATTAGGGTCCTTACTCCGACAACATAAAATCGAAAATCCTTAAAATATTCGTCTGCATACGTCATTCTTCGTGTAAATTCGTATCTTCGCTCATCGCCATTTTCTCACTGTGGTTGCTCACCACACTGTTGTCAGTTTGCATTGTGTTTATAAAGAGTTTTTCGGTAATTTGTGAAAAAAGACCGAATTATCTAGTTGTTTAATGATCAGGGAGTGCACACTCGTGATATTTATGGATTAAGCACCGGCTTTTCATCGTTTCGATACGCCCTTCATAGGTAAGTCTTTTCTGATGTATAGAGTTTTAGCTGACCTTGTAACGGCGTGTCAACGCTTCGCTTTGGCCATATAAATTGGCGGTGTATTTAAATTCATAAATGTCATCAAATTGATAATAATTGCTGTCGTATCGCCAGGGTGAAGCTTCAGCATGGAAGCCACCGACGGTGGAAAGGAAATCATCGGGAACACGGTCATCACCGAAATCCCATCCCAGTTCCTCATTCAGCGGCTGCCAGAAAATGGCCAACTTTTGGCAACCGATCTACTGCAGAACCACAATGGGTTGGTGGTGGATCTGGGAGGCAACGATTTCATCCCCGTTAATTATTCTTCTGAAGATCTGTTGGCACAAGATCTGACTGAGGAGGACCGTAACTTAGCCGCCGCCCTGGTAGCCGTCCAGCTCAATCAGCAGCAGAAGCAACAGCAAGGACAAGAAGTAGCCGTATCTGCCGGGACTCTGCAGGCTGTTAATCAGTCGGGACTGGGCGTAGGTGAGGAAATTTGTAAAATACACATTTCAAGCACTTATTTATTTTGTTTATAGTATTTATTATTAAACTCCCTTCTCGGAACAATAAATAAAGGGTACTCCCTTCTGAATAATAAGGGACCAGGGGATGGCAAGTTTAAGTTCAATTTGAACTATTTGCCTTGCACTGTACCAGGACAACGTTCAGAAACTATAAACAGAGAGTATACAGAGCGTCCTCCTTGGCCGTTCATAAACTAAGAGTTCGTACATCGTATATTAGTTCTTATTCTATTTGCATTTCACAGTATTTATTCTTGGTAAAACGGTTCAAGGGTTTGGAATGTCTTTTTTTAAGTCCTGTGTTGTGTTTCTTCTGTAAATATGAATGACACTGCTGACAGTTATCTTGACAAATGCCGGGGTAGGTTTATGAACGGGTTATGAGATACGGGTGAGCAGGAGATACGTCCATTACCCTACAACCTACTCCCATCGTACTCCAGAGTACATTTCTGAACATACCCATCATACTTTGTATTCTTGATGATAATGATTATTACACTTATCAATCTTGTCATATAACCATAGAATACTAATATATGGGAAGGAAACTCTGTGACAGTTTAAGTTGTGGGAGTGTGCCTAAACTGTACCTGAGTGATTCTATCAATAGGTTCACTTTCAGGAAAAATATTTTTTAATAATATTTTTCACTGATACTGAGATTGTGAAACAAGTTACAAGCTAGAGGTTACATTACAATAACCTCTAAATAAAATAACCTATAACCACTTCTTTGTCTGTCACTGTCTCATATCCTTCACTCGGTACTACTGTCACCTGTCTAAACAGAACCCTTCTCTTTTATACTTGCTCAATCGTTTGTTACTTCTCCAACTGAACTGTCTCCTGTCCCTGATCACATTCAAATTCCAAACTGCTCATCATCGTCCGTTTGAAGCCTTCTTCTTACCTTTGCTTTTGATCTTACTTTCATCACTTCCCAATATACAGGGTGATTATAACTCACGCATTTGGAGCATGCTGTGATAAACTTCACTTTTTAGGAGTCGTAAATATTCTTACCGCAGTGCTGTAAGTTCTTTTTTTCCAAAGATACGACCATTTTTGTGGAAAAAACAATTCAATCTTGTAGTATTAATTTGATCCAGATGCTTTAATAGTAGACTGAATTTTTCACTTATTTTCATCATGGTTAAAAAAATAATTAACTTAGATGAGGGAAACTCTGTAGGTAACTCAATTTTTTTGTAGATTATACAGGGTAACGCCCTGTATTTGGAATGAACGAGTTACTGATTATCCTGTAGATTCCAGTGGACCAGAATTTAGATAAACAAGAAGAACAGATGTTCGATATTCCTAACCTCCAGTTCCAGAATCATCCATCAGTGCTGAGTGCTATCACTGTTACGGTTACCTTTAACAATATTTTTCTATGCATTGCTACTGGGCAAGTGCAACTCGAACACAGTTGCTAAATGCAACTCCAGAGCTCACAGAAGCAGAATTTATTAGAAACAATAATTTATCAGAAACAATTATTACAGCCAATAAAATGCACCAAGAGCCGAAATAATTAATTAAAAATGGTCCTTGCTTTTCAGATCATCAGCTAATTCTGACAGAAAAGAACAACCCGGGGTTTCTACAAATCGTCGGAACAGATGAGATGTACGTCGGGAAAAATAACCTCCCCAAGTTATCTCTCGAAGACGATGCTGGAGAGACTAACGCAAACTCCGAACCTCCTGAAGAAGTGTCTACCATCAAATTGGAAAATGACTCTGAAAAAAGAGACTCCGACGGGGAAACCGAAACTAAGTGAGAACCTCTCTTGCTGTTATTGGTCTGTTGCTCATTATTTTTAATCAATTCCAGAAACGACGGACGTTCTTCAAAGAAGAATCTCCCCCACAAGAAGAGAATTTCGCGCAAGCTGAACAAGAAGACCGACAAGACCGCCTCGAAAAAACTAAAGTGCAATCTGTGCGAGCAGACGTTCACTTCGAGCGAAGATTTTCATCAGCATCAAGTATTATGCCAGACGACCATAACGCCGGTCAATGTTCAATCGTTTGGCTGTCAGCTGTGCACACGAACTTTCAGCGATCAGTTGAAGTTTTTCGAGCATCTGAAGGCCCATTACGAACCGGGAGCCGAGAAGCTCGGTCTCATCAATGAGAAGGAATCTTCAGTTCCGCTGCCTCTGGTAATAATTAATGAGATAAAATGATTTTGGAAGTAGAATTTGTCATTAAAAATTTCAGGCCGAACCTAAAGAAGAGGAAAAAGAATCTGTACTGTCATCGATATTGAATTTAACCTGTCTTGAATGTAACAAGACTTTCCGGAAGCAGAAAACTTACGAACACCACCTCAGAGAGTTTCATTCGAAGGATGAAATGAACGAGTTCAGCGAACCTGAAGATTTGATGGACGGTATCAATGTTGTGGTTGATAATGAGGATCATCTCAGCGATAATGATGATAAAGAATGGTGAGTAGAAATAAGACGGTGAAAATTTGCAATTAATTTATCTGATGTATAAACTCTGTTAACTTTTGCAATAGTTTATAACAAATATCTTCACTCTGTCTCTTTTATTTGTCTAAAATACTCTTCTCTTTTACATTTATCACCTGTCACTTATCTAGCTCTCCCACCGAACTATCCCGAACAGCGTCTGAGAGGATCAGAATGTACACCAACATCTTTGTTACTATACATTTGAAAAGTATAGAAATTGAGGTTTTGGAGCTGTTGTCTTGAACAGCATTCAGAACAAGGATTTCTTTGTTTAAAAACTTCTGAAGGAACCATTTTAGTGAAAGAGATCTGTGAAGATGGACTTATCTGTCATAATATACCAATACCCTAGCCAGCTAGATTCTACAAGCTTAAATGTGATTTCTTTCTATGCATTTACATTGAAGACTCGATATTTTGTGTGAGACTGTTAATGAAGTCAAGTCAAGTAATCGAGAGGAGAAGTTCTTTGAGATAAACGATACACCCGGCGAACAGTAACAGAGAGCTCTTAGTGGAGTGAGAAACTGTGTATTAAAATTTGTCCAGGAGGATGAAGGGCATTTCATGGCTTGATTGTTGATTTTATTTATGTTTTGACAACTGTCCTAACTTAAAAAAATCAAGAGCTGTCAGTTGTAAAGAGTGGATTGAGTCAAGATAAACCTCTGTGTTGGGGCCTACTCCAAATCGGATATGTTTTCGAACACCCTTTATTATTATGTATGGAGTTTGAGTTTGACTGTGGTTTGACTCCATCATATTCTAATGCAAAAAAAATACTGTATATCTCCATCTCATTTATTAAATTATTTTCGAGATGTGACTGGGCATAAAAACCCTTTGTGAATACAGGCATAAAATTTATGTACATAAATTCTAATAGTAAAGTCAAATTTGGATTAATTTCTATATTAAATCATGTATGTAGTTTCAAAAGTTGCAGCAATATGTAAGGGGAGCTACATATTGCATATTGTTCCCTGAGCAACGCCTGATAAGGTCTTATACTTTTCAAAATTATTGCTTATTAAATTCCCTACAAAATTGTATTCACTCTATGTGTTCTTATCTCCGAGATACCGCCGGCACAGATAATTTTTCTAAGTTTATTATCGGTAGCACATAGAGATAAACGTGAATATACCATTTTATAGGGAATTAAATGAGGGTTAATTTTGGAAAGTGAAAATTTTTCTGTGCGAGGCACCATTTTAGAGATACGCGCCAAAAACTGAAAAGAGATTTGTAGCTACATAAATGATTTGATGTTTGATACAGCAAAGCAACAATCTTGGTGTAATTTGATTGGACTAGAAAATCCCCTTGAAGTTTTTGTTTTTACTAAAAACATTTGATTTTTAAAAAAGAGGTTGTCAAAAAGAAATTGAGGAGAAAAATTTAAAGCAGCAAGAAGATAAGTAATGAAAAGGAAAGATTGAAAAAAAGAAGGTGAAAGAGCCCAGGAAACTATCAGTGGAATAGAATTTTGGTAGCTGTTATAAAAGAAGTGAAGAGGTAAAGTTTTTTTAAATAATTAAGAAGTTGTCACGAGAGTTTGTGAGATAATTTGGAGGTATTGAAGGAGAAAGAACGTTTCAGAAAATGAGACCTAATAAGTGGAAATTGTATTGAAAAATAAGGAACCTATACAACGAGAGCTGGTGAGAGAATTGAAGGGGAATTGGAGAAAGGTGGAAGGATGTTCCTTTGGTAGAAGATAACACAAAATTGTATGGTTTTTATTCAAATTATTTATTGTTATTGATTTTAAATTATTAGGTAGGTAGGAGATACATTTTATTTTTGGTCCACACTTGGAAATTAATACTTAAAAATTTATCTGAACCCGCCTGAGAAAAAGAGTGCCCTCTATAAAATTTAATTAAAGTAATAATAGGTATTGTAAGGGAATACCATAACAATATTTTATCTTTATTTTTTCTTTGTGATTTTTCTTATAATTCTTTAATATTACGAAAAATTTCAAAGAGGTAGGATGAAATGATGTTTTTATTAAATTTGTCAGATTTGAAGAAACATTGAAGAATAAAATTTTCACCCTGACTTTCCACTAATATTTTTATTTATCTCACCCTCATAAGTTGAAAATTGCAACTCTTGAAGAGTTTTTCATTGTATATTTTTGTGGAATTTCAAATTTGCAATTGAACAAATTCCATTTTACACCCTGAACCATTTTAGTCTCTTGATGTACCGTTTTTGAAAAAAGAAATACAAGTTGTGCAATAAAAATGGTAACTTTTAGTTTTTATGGTATGTAAAATTATTTAGTGTAAAAAAAGTACCTACTACTTACACACATCTGCAAAAGGTGTTGGAAATGATCACCTTCAACTTCAATACAAAAAACATTAAAATGTACAATGAAAAACTCATTTAGGGTTGTAATTTTCAACCCTTTCTGAGGGGGAGAGACAAATAAGAATATTGGTGTTGGAAAGGCTTTGATATGATAAAGTTAAGTGGAAAATTTTATTCTTTCATGGTTCTTCAAATTTGAGAAATTAAATGAAAACTTAACTTCATCCTACCCCTTTGAAAACTCCAATTGGAGACATTTTTGGAAGTTGGTGTATATGAAACATCCCCTTTAGTTTATGACTAAGAAACACTCCTTGAAATTTTTTGCAATATTAAAGAATCGCCCTGTATTATTATTATTCCTAAATTATTCTCTTTGAATTTATAATTTTCATTTCTTGTAAAGGATCTTTCAACATTTGAAGAGAGGAATCATTAAAAATTTCTTGTGCTTCTTCTTCTTCGAGTTAATGGCTTGTTTCCCGTCTCCAAGCTCTTTGGCTAGTGCTAGTAGATTATAATTACATGTTCTGACCTGAAATCATAGATAAATAATTGTCTTCATAGATAAACATGATAGACTCGAATCAATCAATAATACGTCCCATAATTACTTAGGTACAAAGAAGAAGACCTTCAACAGACCGAAGAGGATTTGAAAGAATTAGAAGCAGTGGAGCACGTTTGCCACCTCTGTCAGCAACCGTTTCCTCTGAGGGCGATATTATTGCAGCACTTGATTACGTGCAGGGCCACCACCGGCGTTACAGGTACCTACTTTCAGGCCACACCGAATCTGTCCTCGAACTTACTTTTGTTCCGATTTTGCAGAGCCCACAGCACCGGTTGTCGTGAAAAAGAAAAACAAAACGAAAAAGAATGCCACGTCACTTGAGTGCACCCAGTGCGAAAGAGTGTTCACCCATCGCAATTCGCTCATGTATCACATGAGGAGCCACTCAGGCGTCAGGCCCCACCAGTGTGAGCAGTGCGGCAAGAGTTTCTTCGCTTCGAGCGCTCTCAAGGTCCATCTGCGTCTTCATACCGGTAGATATTGTGACTCGCTGATTGTCGAAACTTAAGTCTAATTATTTTCTTTTTTCAAGGTGTGAAACCGTATCATTGCGATCAATGCGGCAGAGACTTCCGGCAATGGGGTGACTTAAAATACCACACGACTTCTATACACTCGACGGAGAAAGCTTTCCAGTGCGAATATTGCGGCAAGGATTTTGCCAGGAAGTACTCTTTGGTCGTTCATAGACGTATTCACACAGGAGAGAGGAACTATAAGTGCGAGTTCTGTGGTAAAACCTTCAGGGCCTCGTCTTATTTGCACAATCATCGTAGGATTCATACCGGTGTGTATTTATTTACACTTTCTTCATAATTTAATTCAAGCATATTCGTTTGTAAGTTAATAAATGTTGACCGATTTAATAAAAATTCGCAGGAGAGAAGCCCCATACCTGCGAGGTGTGCGGCAAGCCTTTCCGGGTCCGTTCGGACATGAAACGTCACTTGAAGACTCACAGGAAGAGACGACCGTCGCCGGCCACAAAGAGCAATGCCATGTACACCACAACCACCATCACTACGAATGTCAACACCAAGAAGGAGATTGAGTCTAATCTCTCGGACACGACCAGCGACTTGCACATTAATGAAGCCGAGTATATCACCGAGGCCATCACTTCACCCATCAAAAACGAAGGCACACTGTAAGTAATAATTATATTTTCTTCTCGGTTTGATGGTAATACAAACAATAAACAATCTTCTGAATGTTTCTATGTCTAAGTATCACTTCATTTTATTTCACTTACTTATTAGAACTAGACCGGCTGTTATGTCGAATACAACTTCTTTTATACAGGGTGATTCTGATATGATGCCTATGGACAATCGAAGACTTAGAGATATCGCTTGTACATTTTTTTATTTGAATGGGAAATATCTACTTTGTTTGAGTAGTAGCATGCGGGGATCTTTGATTAAAAAATTGAAATGCATCAAGTATCAATCGAAGACATGAGTGGATAAAGATGTCGGTGTCACAAATTTTTCACAAAATCGCTTTATGCCTCTTTTAGGCACTCCTGGTATAAGTCTATCTTTCAAAAAACAGAGACGCCCTGTTTTTCATTATTATTTGATACAACAACCTCCAAATTTTAACACTGCTCTTCATTATTTAGACACAACTAGTGTTTATTAAATTATTCAAGGCTCGGTATGTAGATTTCTAATTCAGTTCTTTTGACACTTTATCTGTCGTGAACACTCAGTACCAATCACTTCCTGTCTAGAACAGCTGAATAATGTCCCATATGACTGCGTTCCAGAATCTAACAAGACCAGATTTTAGGAGAACAAAAAAGAACAGATAACAGATGTCTGCAACCCAAATAAACAAATCTATTCAATTATTGTATTATGGTACTAAGTCGGATCATTATTCTATTATAACTTCAGATTTCTAGATATTTTGTCTTATTGCTCATAACAAGAATTTAGCAATATCAAGATCAACAAACGAGTGCCATTGTGATTATATTTAATTTCTAATGCTTTTTACAGGTACACGAATGGGCATCAGTTGTTCTTGGTCAGTTACGCGAGTGGCTCCCCTAACAAAGCCGTGGAAACTGCATGGATTCCAGCGGAATAATTAATTAAATTTTTTTGTTATGGAGAGAAGTTTTCGTATATCATGATTAATAGTTATAATAATATTATTATTATTGCAATTATAATAATTATAATTATAGTATAGATTTTGTAAGTATCCTTATTTTATTTTATGTTCATTTTATAGCATCAAATGTAGATATTTTCATTAAACATTCAATTATTGTGTAATAAATTTTTATTGTCTAGTATGGTGCTCTTCATTGTTTTGTTGATTGTCACTCTGATAATAATTATTGTCACTAGATCCACCACTAAATGGCTCCATTTTACTTTCTGAATTATTTTGATCGCTTGTTGTTTAGATACATGCAATGCAAAATGCATGTATCTGCTACACTTAACTAAATTATTTGATTTAAAGGGGTATTATGGTTTTTCTCTTATTGTTGCTCTGCTGCATGATAGAGAAGCAAAATATACAGTTGAATTTTTTAAATACTGACCTGACATTTGTTTCAAGTCTTAAATGGGACTCAAAGCAATGTGCTCAGACACGTAATGTTTTTCGCACTCATTTTCCTACTAACCAGTGATTTTCGTGACAAAAATTACCCAACTTAGTAATAATAAATAGTTTGCTGCTTGGGACATTGCAGTGCAATTCTCACAAAATTTTCAATCGACAGAAAAGTAAGATTGCCTTTTTTTATTAAACTTCATTTTTCTTGATTTTAGCTTTATGTTTTCACATTCCTAAACAGCTCTTTCATAGCCTTAGACAATAAGTGTAAGTTCATAGCCCATTTATAAAATGTACTGTAGTGTCCTCTGAAGAAAGAAAAAAAAAATACATGAAGTATACTAACTCAGATATTTTAAATTGAGTAAAAAGAAAACAGAACTGTTTAATTTGTCCTTTACAGAGAGGCCTCCACAAAATCCGGAATTAAACCTGGATAGATTTTATTATTGAGGCATTTGTTATTTGATCCCATAGAAGACGACTGCAATAGTTTTTGGATTTCCAAAATACATGGTTAACCATGTAATGAAAAGTTAACATTGCTGCTTCACCTCTTGGATGATGTTGTTTTGATTGTTTAAAACATTTGGTTTGTGTCATAGATTCTGTTGAAATTGACACAACGAAATAAAAGATCCAAATGAGGTAAAGTTAATTTATCTTCTTTATTGGTGTTTCTCTTTTTCCCGATCATTAAAGGGGAACTTGCACCTTCAATTTCAATAATATCATTTGAAACTTTTATATGAAAATCATTATTGCAGCTGTTTCAATTACATTTCAAAAAATTTCATCGATTTTATGATCACAAAAATTAACTATTTCAAAATGTTGAAACTGACATTGCTGGCGTTCATAAATTGGGCGGTTAATATAACGAACGTGTTAGAATTATCGCAGCCATCTTTTTCTATTTTGACGTTTTACATTTCAAAAGTAAATGTTCCACTGGTTTCTGTTTCAAAAAAACATTGAGCCAATTTCAATTCTGATGTTATTGCCTTGCGTTTATTCTAATATAATGTTTAGTAAATGTGAAAATGTTATATTTGGCTATATCTCCATAATTTGAATTTTTTTAAATTGTATCACTGTCTCTGAAAGATGATCGATTTTGGCACTTCACCCCCCTTTTGGAATAGCATCACTACAATTATTATTTAATAGAGGTTTTGTGTGACCTCTGCTACACCTAACTACCTACCTACATTAAGTAAAATAAAAAACCGTGTGTTTTATTCAGTCATTTTTATTCCATTTTAAATTGACAGTATAATTTTAATCAAATCTTACAAAATAACTATTTTACCAGTCTTAATAAAAGTACAAAAAAATACTACCAAATTATAGGAACTAGTAACTATTATTAAATTAAGTTTTCAGATGAATAATAATAATTATTATTTAATAAATGAAAAATAAGGTAAGTAATACTGGAAGTCCTCTCCTTCTTTATTCACCGTCTACTTCTTCTCATTCTGCTGCTTCTTCTGTTCAATCGACTTGGAAGGTTTCCCAGTCTGTGTAACAGGAATGCTGCGGTGCTCGATCTGTTTCTGATCAGTTCGGGGAGCGGTAATTGTAAGCACCCCATCAGAGGACAGCTTCGACTCCACCCTGCCTATGTCACATTCTTTGGGCATGACATACCTTCTTAGAAACTGCCTAGAAATGAACCCATGCTCATCCTGTTTCTCCTCGTGCTTCCCCTCGACCGTGATCTCCCTGTCGCCGGTCACTTTCACCTGGATCTCCTCCGGCTTGAACTGCTGCACGTCCAGATTCGCCTGGAACTTGTCCTTGTCCACCTGGATCGTCGAACCGGCGTCTCCTTCCGCCGAGAGGGTCCTCCAGGGTCTGACGTATCCGGCAGGGCCTCTCATCAAACTTCTAGCGTAGAAGGGTGCCAGCAGATCGTCGGCTGAGAGTCCCAAACCAAACTGTTGATCCAGAATGCTGGACGGTCGCTGATGGTAACGATATTCGAAGGGATCGTCGAACAATAACGGTAAGAGAGCCATTATTTCAACACTTGTAAACTTATTAACACTGCTTAATTCAACACGCACAAATTCTTGATATTACAGAAGTAAGGTGTGCTTTTGAGAGTTGGAACACTTTGAATCGCTTTATAACTCGCGCTCTTTGCAACGTCTGTCAACGAACTGTGCCGAGTGTTGCTGGGGAGCTTGGTTATATACGATCGGGCTGAATTCTAGAGATGTCGCGTCGCGACGAACGAAACAGCTGGGTCGTATGTCGAATGCGGCCGCGCTAAATTCTAGAGATGTACGGAACGTTACTGCAGTCGGCTCGTTATTGATCGAACTAGAAACCAGACGCACTAAGTTCTAGTGATGGTAGAGAAGAGATTCGAGACTCGAGAATATTTTATTGAGAGAACGTGTAATGAGAATCGAGAAACGGTCGATCAATAGAATAATGTAGAACAGCTGATTGTGTTTTGTTTTTTATTATTATCGTGTGTTGTGTTGATGACCTCCATTATTGCATTTGAAAAAATTAAATAACATACAAAGCTGCACACGCTGTCGAGAACGTTTACCTTTTTAGCGTTATTGAATGTTTTGATTGAATAATAAATAGGGAGAGTGCAAAATATGCAAATGATTCCATCTTTTTAGGAGAAAAAGTAAAATGCTGCTTTCTCATTCATCAAGCAAGGGAATGCCCTATAATTCTTTATTAAATAAATAAATTAACAATTATTGTTAATTTATTCATGTCTAGTGAAAATAAAAAATAAAGTAGCTAGGTTATACCATATATACTTATACAGCAGGGTGTGCGAACCTTTAGCAGGGCATTTTTATATGGAGAAGTCCTGGGACTCCTGGGAGTAGAAATCTAAAAATTTGTACATGTATAATTTCGATTTTGACGAGCTGAAGCTGAACTAAAATATTTACAACCCCTCACCATTTCCGGTTATACCGGAAGTTGCCATCAACTTTATTATATTAAATGGGACACCCTGTATATTATTACATTTTCAAATTGCCTGAAAAAATGTAATAAAGATGGTTTTTGTAGTTCAAAATTGGAACGAGTGGTTTATGAGTTATAAACAAATGAAAATCCCAATTTTCCATTTTCAATAAAGCAGCTTTTTAGGTCGAAAACGAGTCAAGATAGATGAAAACGGCTTACATATGTCCCTATCTTAACTTTTCATGTAGTATCTTTATGGTGCTGATGAAATTTGTATACAAAATAAGTGATGAAAAATCAGCTATTTTCAAAAAAAAAAATAATAAAAAATATTTTTTTGTAGGTACTCTAGCGTAGATATACAGGGCGTTCTACAAGCTCTATGACAAACTTTGACAGATGGTAGGTTGCTTGATTTTAAACATATTTTTTTAAAATAAACATGGGTCCGATTCGTTTTTGTTTAGAAGTTACAAGCATTTAACCTTTATTAACAATCAACAATAAAAATTTAAATTAAATGATAATCACAAAACTTAAGACTATAAAAATTGTTCGAAATGTCCACCCTCAGCTTGAATGCAAGCCTCACATCGACGAACTAAAGATTCGGTCACTCGAAGAAAGAGATTTGGATCATTTCTTATTTGGTTAGCTGCATCTTGAATTCTTTCAAGTAACTGCTGATGAAGAAAATTAATTGATTTATTTTGAATTTAGCGGTTCCAATCAATATGTTAGTGATGATGTAAACCAAGCACATTATTTAGAAAGCCTGGCATGATATCATTTGAAGTGATGATCCTATAATTCATCCCTTAGGAACGTTAATACCTATACCTACTTATTAAGAATTTTACTCAATCCCCCATTATTAATTTCCAGGATATCAGGTTAATACAAACAAAAACTATAATTCTTAAATCATTATCACAACTCAATTTGTATGCATCTTTTTCATTTTAATTAATAAATCTGATCCCGCAGAATCGTAATAACTGTAACGGTTTAATAGTGAATATTTTGTATCTATTGATATACTTATCAGTATCTGGTGAAAAAGATTTGAAACATTCATTACCGTTGAAGGAGATGCATTATTGAAATAATAAAAAAACACGAGAATTAATGTTAATACTGATACGAATTTGTACTTTTTCAATTTACTGCATCTTACAATCTAAAATCCAACAATAAACAATCGTTATTTCGGGTTATTTCCAGACCGAATTGCAGTAACGTTCTTGACATCTCTAGAACATCGACCGTGTATCATTGGTTGTATATAAAAGGCTGCTCGCGCACCACTCGACACAGTTCGTAACTCGAAGTGGAGAAGTGCGCGAATACGAAGCGATTCAAAAGTGTTGTGCCGAGTGCTGACTGAGAATATTATTCCAAGCATAAAATAAACTCGATTATTACTCGTCGTAACTCAATAATAATTTGAAAAATGTCTCTAATACCGTTATTGTTCGACGACCCCTTTGAATATCATTACCACCAGCACCAGCGACCGTCAAGAATTCTGGACCAACAGTTTGGATTGGGACTCTCTGCGGATGACCTCCTGGCACCCTTCACCTTATCCAGAGGTCTGACGAGATGCTCTGCCGGGTACATCAGGCCCTGGAGGACCCTCTCGGCGGAAGCAGACGCCGGTTCGACGATCCAGGTGGACAAGGACAAGTTCCAGGCAAATTTAGACGTGCAGCAGTTCAAGCCGGAGGAGATCCAGGTGAAAGTGACCGGCGAAAGGGAGATCACGGTCGAGGGGAACCACGAGGAGAAACAGGACGAGCATGGGTTTATTTCCAGGCACTTCCTACGGAGGTACGTTATGCCTAAAGAGTGCGATATCGGCAGGGTGGAGTCGAAGCTGTCTTCTGATGGGGTGCTTACAATTACTGCTCCTCGTACCGATCAGAAGCAGATCGAGCAACGAAGTATTCCTGTTACGCAGACTGGGAAACCTTCCAAGTCGATTGAACAGAAGAAAGAGCAGAATGAGAAGAAGTAATACATTTTTGCATGTTAATTTAGGTATCTACCTATATCCTACACTTACCTATAATGTTAATAATAATTGTATTTTGTATCATTAAAACGTCGTGAAATGATATTTTTAACAATAATATGCGATTAAGTTTATACTTTGTAAGTTATCATGTTTGATTAATAAAAATATAACTAAACTCTAACTTTTTTGTATTTGCACTTTGCATCCCATCAACCCTACCCCACACGTATATTTTATTATCATAAAAGTTATTTAATATGGTAAGAAAAAACAAGATTAAAAAAATATATATACCTACTATAGCAGGTCGCGACCTGCTATATATTTGAAATGAGAAATAATAAGTTATATTTTAGAGCCTTTATAATTTATTTACTCAATTTCAGTAAGCCGTGAAAATGAAAAAAAAATCAAAATTTTTAAATCTGTTTATAGCAAGTTAAACTAATAAAAAATGTTCATAAATTTGCAATTTCTATTGCTTTATATAGGTACTCTCTCGACAGACTTTCCTCCTTTTTAGTTTTTCCATAAAATTATATCTGCATTAATATTTAGACCTTTTATTCTTGAACCTACATTTTATATAGTTCTATTTTTTTTTATTATAGTAATTAAGCATTTAATTATTATTGATCAAATAAGAATAACACAAACATATATGGTAAACGTCACAAAATAATTAATCGAAGTCTACCCCAAGCCAAGGTTATATAATGGTGATTTTTTTTCGGTTTTGAATTTTATTGGATTGAGATGATTTTTCTTCTTCTGTCTTCTATTAAAGTACTCTTGGTCCTTTCAAAAGTGGATAAATTATTAAGTTACGCACCAATCGAAGCTGGAATTTGAACCCATTTAGCTTATCAGGGACTTGACCAAAAAATCGCCCGCGAAAGTCGCCCGCAGCTACCTCTGTTGCGTCCGGTAGATGACGCGGACTTTATTATAGTAGATCAACTCCCCGTTACT
This sequence comes from Malachius bipustulatus, assembly GCA_910589415.1. Lineage (NCBI taxonomy): Eukaryota > Metazoa > Arthropoda > Insecta > Coleoptera > Melyridae > Malachius > Malachius bipustulatus. Next base: position 33,709,031 of record OU342634.1, on the reverse strand, counting down.
TATTAATTGGTCTATATTTATAGGTGGGGCCGTATCCGCACGGTATGCAGGCATGCAACGGGTCGGTCGCCTGCCAAGTTACAGCGGCGCCCGGCAGATGGTGCGTAATGTTACAAGTAGCTTGGTTCCGAGTAAATGATTTATTTAAGAGGTTTAATTTCATTTTATTTCGTATCGCTTCTCGGCCTTTTGGCTAAGATCAAAGTGTAGTATCTGTTCTTATCAGCTTAATATCTGATACGCCCCACATGTGGGGCCAGTATATTAATCTTGTTTTTGGGACTGGACAGAGGCTCGGGGCTTGCTCCACCACCGTCACGGGTCGGCCCGGTATTGCAGTACCGCCGGGATTGGCCCACTTTTTATCATCAAACAAAAGTGACGTTTTATATTAATAAGTCCAGTTCCTTAAAGAGAAAGAGAAGCGATTTGAAAAAGTATACAACGGGCCAGCCAGAAACTCCACGACAAAATTCGGAGTTTCTGAATTTTCAATACCACGCCCCATAAGACGGACCAGCTGCACTTACCTGCAGACCTACGTGGACCTACCTACTTCACCAGTGACCAGTGCCCATCCACCATCAACAATGAGCGACCGGGAGGACGACGAAGACGAAGACCAGCAGCAGGACGGGGCCGGCAACTTATCAACGGGCGATAGCGGTGAGTACATATTGAGATATCCGCTATCGGCCTCGTTTCAGTGCTCGGTTTGCATGCCTGTCGAAAGAACTTACAAACGACATGGAGATTTATCGAAGCACGTACGCAGATACCATCTTAAAATTATTAAATTTCAATGCCGGGGATGCGACCTGCTTTTCGACACAATAAAGGCATGCAAACTCCATCAAAGCCGAGCACTGAATTGTAAGAACCTGGAGGCCTCACCTGCACCCGTGCCCCCGCCCGTTCCACCGGGAGCACTTAGAATGCGCCGGCCGGCATATCATCGTCGCCGGCCTGGCTCCCCGGAGGTGACCACCACTGCTCCTCCGCATGTTCCCGGCCCGGAGGACGTGAGGTTGCCAGTAGACGAGCGTCCTCCCGCTTCACCACTGACACCAGCCGAAGAGGGGCTGCCAATCACGATAGTCACGGCGGCCGACGTCCACCAGCGGCCAGAATCACCCCAGAGGCGGCGTCTCCGACCACGCGTTCCGGCCGGTGCGCCCCTCGACGACATGGCAGCCCCCGAGTCACCCGATGAAGCCCTCGCATCCCCCGACGCAGCATTCGGCACGCCACCCGACCATCTGGGTGGCCTCGCCTCGCCACTGGGACCACGGCGACCACAACAGCTCTTCCCGGCACGGCAGCCCGACCAGGATGACATCATCGTGGTGCCCTCCCCCGCAGCATCCTCCAGGGCGCCACCACCACCGTTCACCACGCCCCCCGCACCACCAAGGGAGGCCACTGCCCCCACCTCGCCGCCGGCTAGCCTCCGGAACGACCTCGTGGAGCCTACCCTTTCTGCTCCAGAGGAAAACCTGCCGGAGGAGAACGCTGGTCAGCGTCGGTGGGTGCCACGCTTCCGGCAGCTCAATAATATCGAGGACTTCGAGACCGCCCTGGAGGAGCTGATGAACACAGTCAGGGAGGCGGCGCGCGGTCGTGGAGATCGGCAGGGAGATGCACGGCGGCAGTCACAACAACAGCCGCCGCCGCCCCCACCACAACAGCATCCCCGACCCCAGCGAGAGCCGAACCACCGCGCGCCGCCGGCGAGAGACCAGCGACGTCGGCGAGCACCCCGCTACGACGCCCAGGCGGCGTCGAGAATCCAGAAAATGTACCGCCAGGATAGACCGCGCGCTTTTAGGGAGGTAGCGGAGGGTAACTCCCCATATTGTAATATCTCGGGCGGCCAATTATATAATCATTTTTTCAGGGTTTACAGCGGCGAGGGAGGAGTCGAGGAGCCAGTGATTTCCACCGATGTCCCGGCACCCCAGCCTGTCCCAGTCGACGACCGAGACCCCCTGTCTGCCCCATTTACTCCTGCCGAAGTCTGGGCCCGTCTGCGATTCTGCAGCAATAACGCCCCCGGCCCAGACGAAATCAGGTACGGAGTGTGGAAATTCGTCGATCCGGGAGCCAGGATTCTGAGCTCCATTTATAACACCGTGCACCGATTGGGGCACATACCCAGACAGTGGGGCAGGTCGAAGACGGTGCTCATTTACAAGAAGGGCGATCGGAATGCCGTGGAGAACTGGCGACCGATCGCTCTCAGCAGCACCATCGCCAAGTTGTACGCCTCCGTACAGGCCCGTCGTTTGGGAGAGTGGGCCGACCGACATGGCAGAATCTCTAAACACCAAAAGGGATTCATGCCTGTCGACGGCTGTGCGGAACACAACTTCATCCTTCAGGCGGCCATAACAGAGGCCAAACGAACGCGGAGGTCCTGCTACGTGGCGTGGCTGGACCTGACCAATGCGTTCGGATCGATCCCGCACAGCACCATTTATCGGTCACTCTCCTGGGCCGGCTTGGCTCCCGCCTCTATCGAACTGGTGCGGAGGCTGTACACAAACAACACCACGGCGATACGGTGCAGGGAGGGAACTACGGAGGAAATACCCATCCTATCTGGAGTCCGGCAGGGGTGCCCCCTTTCGCCGATAATTTTTAACCTGGCCCTTGAGCCGCTCCTGCGGGCGGTCCACTCTCTGGACGTGGGCTGCCCCGTCGCGTCGGAGCGCTTCGGCGTCTTGGCGTACGCCGACGACCTTGCGCTCCTTGCCAGGACTCCAGAGGGCCTCCAGACGGCCTTGGATACGGCGTGCCGTCTGGCACGTGCGGCCGGCCTCCGTTTCAACCCCCAGAAATGTGCCACGCTCCACGTAGATGGTGTCCACAGGGATGCCGCCCCAACCACGTTCCAATTGTCCGGGACGCAATTACGCGCCCTGGACCGGAACGGAGTCTACGACCATCTCGGCATCCCCACCGGCGTCCACACAGCCCCGTCGGCCTTGGGAGTTTTGGAGAAAATGTCTGCCTGGACGTCCAGGATTGATGAATCACTCCTGGCCCCCTGGCAGAAGTTCGACGCCGTTAACACTTTCGTGTTACCTTCGGTATCCTTCCATCTGCGTAACGGCGTCGTTCCCAAGGCCGCCCTCAACGACTTCGACAAGACCCTGAAGCGTTGTGGGAAACGGTGGCTGAGCCTCCCGCAGCGAGCGAGCGTCGAGCCGCTTTATATGTCCTGCCGTGCAGGGGGAATGGGCCTGACTCCGCTGGGCCAACTGGCGGACATATGCGCTGTGGCGCACGGCCATTCCCTGCTCAGCTCGCCCCATCTGGGTGAGCTGTGCCGGCGGATGCTGCGGGGGGTGGTTAGTCGAAGAATCCGACGACCAGCGGAGCCGAGAGATGTGGCCGGCTTCCTCAACGGGGACATGAGTGGCGACTTCATGAACGAGACGACGGACCCCACCAACACCTGGTCCCGTCTCAGAGTCGCCACTAAAAAGCTCAAAACCAAGCTGGGCCTCGGATGGGTTGCAGCCGAGGGAGACGGCGTTCAGCTCCAGCTGAACGGGTCGCCGCTAAAGACCGGCGGCGTCGAGACCGCGCTAAGAGCTGCGCTGCGGGAGTTCTTCCGACAGCGACTCTTGGATAAGCCAGACCGGGGCAAAGTGTTTAGCGTTACCAGCGCCACCACTCCGCCAAACCATTTCATGCGGGGTGGCGCATTTACGCGCTTTGCTGACTGGCGGTTTATCCACCGCGCCCGTCTCGGCTGCGTCCCCCTCAATAACGTGGCCAAGCGCTATCGACACCACCGCGCTGGCCACACCGAGGCCTGCAGGCGCTGCGGCTACGCGCAGGAAACGTTGCCGCACGTCCTGTGCCATTGTCCCCCCAACTTTAGAGCCGCCACCCTACGTCATGACGCCATTCTCGGGCGCCTGAGCAAGGCTATGCGGGTCCCGGCCGGAGCGGAGGTCAGGGTCAATCGGACCGTGCCGGGTTGCGGGGAAAATCTCCGACCCGACCTGGTGGTCCTCGACCCTGTCCAGAAGCAGGCCATAATCGTTGACGTTACTGTCCCCTTTGAAAACGGTTATGCCGCATTTATTGCGGCGCGCCGCGAGAAGCGGGACAAGTACGCCAACATCGCCGACCACCTGCGAACCCAGGGTTACCAAGTCCACCTCGACGCTTTCATCGTCGGTGCCCTGGGTGGTTGGGACCCCGCAAATGAGCTTGTGCTCACCCGGCTTGGTATCGGGTGGCGGTACTCGAGGTTGATGAGGAAGCTTATGGCCTCGGACACCATAAAGTGGAGCAGGGACATGTATGTGGAACATATCACTGGCCGACGACAATACCCGGAGCCGCAGGGGGTGTAGACATACGTTGGCCGCCCGAGACGAAGGGGGTGCCAATTTTTATAATTTTGTCGTGTGGTGTAGTTTTTATTTGGTGCTGTAGTGTCTGTTTTAGCTTCTTGTACTTTTATATTGTGGATGAGATTACCTTTTATTTTATCCTAACTCTATTTTAATTCTATCACGCACTTGTAACTGTTTGTTGTCATTTTATTTATATTTATACAATGTTTTTATCTTTAGGTGTTTATATGATTTTAACCCAAGCAACAAGAGTGCTGTGATATTTATGTACTGAGCTTTAATCTGTGATAGTAATGAACATCTGTACCTAGTCATTTTAATTATATGTCTTTTATATTTTTAACTGTGCTAGATGTGTTTTATGTATTTTAACTACTGTATAATGTATTATTTTTTAGACTAGGCTAGGTAAATTATTTTCTAAGATTTGTGCAATATATTTAAGCTTTCACATGCTACCATCACCCCTTAGGGGCCAACTATTATATTTATTTAAGGATATTATACTCTGTATGCAATAATTTGCTAATAAAGGTTAATCTGTTCTTATCAGCTTAATATCTGATACGCCCCACATGTGGGGCCAGTATATTAATCTTGTTTTTGGAACTGGACAGAGGCTCGGGGCTTGCTCCACCTCCGTCACGGGTCGGCCCGGTATTGCAGTACCGCCGGGATTGGCCCACTTTTTACCACTATTAAACAAAAGTGACGTTTTATATTAATAACACCGTCCAGTTCCATAAAGAGAAGCGATTTTACAAGTGTGAGCTACTACAGTGCGGAAACTCCAGGTAACATTCGGAGTTTCAGTGAAATTACTGTGTTTAGTGAGTGGAGGACCCCGCTCCGGCATCTACACCAGGTTACCGACGGCACTTACACCTACACCAGTTGCCGACGACCATGAGTGACGAAGAGGACCAGCGGCAGGGAACCGATAACGACGGGGCCGGCGGCGGAGATAACCAGTACGCAGCGTTGCCACAGGTGTCTCGTTCGAGCCAGATATGACTCGTTTGAAATAAAAGCTACTCGCTGACTCCTCTTTCCCAGATTTGGCTCTTTTTCGGTTTTTAGAGACGTCCAGCCAGCAGCTATGCTCATGCAGCCTAGTAGTAGTGTAGTGTGTAGGCCGTATGGCCGTAGCGTCATGGCATTCTTTAATATAAGGCCGTGGTAACGTGTATGTATGTGTATGTAGCTGAAACTATTAGTCAACAGCTGGCGCTGTTCGCTGTCAATGGATTATGTTATGTTATTCTGCATTCTGCTATTCTGTATCTACGGCCTGCGCACAGACACATAGCGGTCGGCGAGTAAAACGTCAAAACACAATTGTCAAATGTCAATTGTTAATTGTCATTTCTATTGTAACTCCTCGCAGACAATACAGAATTTCCCTTTTCTTAAATCTGAAATAGCTCGTTTTAGTACGTATTTGGCTCGTTTTTTCGTGACATCTGTCTCGAAAAAAATTGTGCTCGTGGCAACACTGCCAGTACGTATTGCGATATCCTTTGACCGAATCGTTTCAATGCTCGGTTTGCATGCCAGTGGAAAGAACCTATCGGCGACACGGTGATTTATCAAAACACGTTCGCCGATATCACTTGAAACAGATTATCTTCCAATGTCGGGGCTGCAATGCGAAATTTGAAACAATCAAGGCATGCAAATTCCACCAAAACCGAGCATTGCTGTGTAAAAACTTGGAGGCCTCTCCGCCGCCGCCACTCCCATCCATTCCACCTGGAGCGCTTCGAATGCAAAGACCGGCATATCATCGCCGCCCGCCTGCCTCCGCGGAACCTGAAAACAACGGCGCCGCCCCTCAGCATGTACACAGCCCCGAGGTGGACCTGAGAATACCTGAGGAGCAGCCCGGAACCCCTCAGTCGCCGGTGACGCCTCTGGAACGGCTCGCGCCGACAACCGTGGTCACGGTGGCTGATATACACAATGCGGATCCACCTGAGCGGCCGATCGAGTTACCGCCACCCGGCAGACGCCAGCTTCGCCCACGAACTGCGACCGGCACAGCACGGTTAGACTCGATATCCGTCGACCCGACCGAAGGCCCGGAGACGCCCGTCGCTACCCCGTCGCCGCCGCCGCGGCGACATCAAGATCGGCAGAGTCCCCCATCCCCGGAAATGGAATTCGGAACACCACCTGCCGGCTCCCCGACGCCATCTCTCCACTTGGAGGGATCACCCCAACTACAGCCCAACCGGCGACCCGTGCCTGAGGTGGTGACCAGCCGCCCCGTGCCCCCTGCATCATCAAGGGAAGAGATTGCCCCCACTCCGCCGCCACCTAGCCCCCAGAATGACCCAGTGGAGCCTGTTCCTCCGGACTCCACCGCACCGCCCCCTCAGGTAGACCCCGTTGAGCCAACCCTACTTGCTGACGGGGCCACTGCTTCAGAGGAAAACGCCAACCAGAGGCGGTGGGTACCCCGCTTCCTGCAGGTGAGCGGCATCGAGGAGCTCGAGGCCGCCCTGGAGGAGCTGACTGACAGCATCAGGGAAGTGGCGCGTCGTCGCGGAGAACGGCAGAGAGGCGGGGGGCCTTCACAACGGTATCAGCCCCCGCCACAGCGACAGGGACCCCCGCCACCACCGAGGGAACAACATCGCCCCGCACCGCCGGCGAGACACCAACAACGCCGGCGGGGCCCTCGCTACGACGCTCAGGCGGCGTCTAGGATACAAAAAATCTACCGCCAGGACCGACAGCGAGCATTCGGGGAAGTGGTGGGGAATGCTTCCCCTTTCTGTGATATAGATAAGAACTTAATTTTTAATTATTTTTCTAGGGTGTACAGCTGCCAGGAGCGGGCCACCACCACGATCCCGGAGGACGTCCCCGCGCCCGAGCTCGCCCCCGATGACGACCGCGACCCACTCTCCACCCCCTTTACACCAGACGAGGTCTGGGTGCGCCTGCGGCTTTGCAGCAATAACGCGCCCGGCCCGGATGAAATTAGATACGGCTCGTGGAGGTACTTCGACCCCGGTGCAAGGATTCTCAGCGCAGTGTTCAACACGGTGCGACGCCTTGCACACGTCCCGAAAAAATGGGGGGAGTCGAGGACCGTCCTTATACATAAAAAGGGCGACCGCGAGTCCGTCGATAACTGGCGCCCCATAGCACTGAGCAATACCATCGCCAAGCTCTATGCCTCAGTGCTGGCGCGCCGCTTGGGAGAGTGGGCCGATAGGAACCACCTCGTGTCGGATGCCCAGAAAGGCTTTATGCCCGTCGATGGGTGCTCCGAGCACAACTTCGTCCTTCAGAGCGCTATCGTTGAGGCGAAGCGGTCAAGAAAATCGTGCTGCATCGCCTGGCTGGACCTATCCAACGCCTTCGGGTCCGTCCCCCATTCTACTATCTTTGAGACCCTATCTTGGGCCGGTCTCGCCCCCGCATCTGTCAATATTATACGGATGCTTTATGAGGGGACTACGACGGCGATAAGATGCAGCACGGGGTTCACTAACCCCATCCCCATTCGGGCAGGAGTGAGACAGGGCTGTCCCCTGTCACCCATCATTTTCAACTTGACCTTGGAGCCGCTACTGCGCACCATCCAGTCCCTTGACTTGGGCTGCCCAGTGGCCTCCAAACGGTTCGGAGTCCTGGCATACGCCGACGATCTGGCCCTCCTGTCCCGATCCCCCCAACAACTACAGACCGCTCTGGATGCCGCCCACCGACTGGCCACCGCAGCCGGGCTGAAATTCAATGCGAGCAAGTGTGCGACCCTACATGTCGACGGCGCAAACAGGGATGCGGCGCCCTCACAATTCTACATATCCGGGACTCAGTTAAGAGCCCTGGATCGGGAGGGCGCCTATGAACACCTGGGCATACCCACCGGGCTCTACACTGCCCACTCGGCCTTGGGGGCCATAGATAAGATGTCTGCCTGGACCAACAGAGTCGATCAGTCTCTCCTGGCTCCATGGCAGAAATTTGACGCCGTGAACACATTTATACTCCCGACGGTGTCCTTTCATCTCCGAAACGGCGTCGTCCCCAAGGCAAATTTAAATAACTTTGATAAAGAACTTAAGCGCTGCGGGAAGAGGTGGTTAAGCCTGCCCCAACGCGCAAGTGTAGAGCCCCTTTACATGGACTGCCGAACCGGAGGCATGGGTCTCATGCCCCTCGGACAGCTCGCTGACATTTGTGCCGTCGCGCATGGCCATGCTTTGCTCGCGTCTCCCAATCTAGGGGAACTGTGCCGGCGCATGCTCCTGGGCGTCGTGTCGAGGAGGATACGACGACCGGCTGGGCCGGGCGACGTGGCCAAATATTTAAATGGGGAGATGGGCGGTGTATTCGCTAATGAGACAACGGACCCGACGAACACCTGGTCCCGGCTCAGGGTCTCCACCAAGCGCCTGAAAACCAAAATGGGCCTTGGTTGAGTGGCGACCGAGAGGGGCGACGTTCAATTACATCTGAACGAGTCCCCCCTAAAGACCGGAAGCGTCGAGACCGCATTGAGGGCTGCGCTCCGGGAATTTCACCGGCAGCGGCTCTTGGACAAGCCTGACCAGGGCAAGGTGTACAGCGTTACTAGCGCCACCACTCCGCCGAACCACTTCATGCGGGGTGGCGCATTCACACGCTTTGCCGACTGGCGGTTTGTCCATCGCGCTCGTCTCGGCTGCGTGCCGCTTAATAGCGTGGCCAAGCGCTATCGTCACCAGCGCTCTGGCCATAGCGATAAATGCAGACGCTGCGGCTACGCCCAGGAGACCCTGCCCCACGTCTTATGCCACTGCCCTCCCCACTTGCGAGCCGCCACCCTACGCCATGACAACATTCTGCGAAGGCTGACCACGGCCATGCGGGTCCCTGCCAGAGCCGAAGTCAGGGTCAACCAGACCGTGCCCGGTTGCGGAGAAAACCTCCGACCCGACCTGGTGGTTCTGGACCCTGACGAAAAGCAAGCGCTCCTGATCGACGTTACTGTTCCCTTCGAGAACCGGTACGCTGCATTTATTGCAGCTCGCCGGGAGAAGAGGGACAAGTACGACGGGATCGCGGAACATCTGCGAACCCAGGGCTACCAAGTATTTCTCGATGCCTTCATCGTCGGTGCCCTGGGAGGCTGGGACCCTGCAAATGACCTGGTGCTCAGCAAACTGAAAATAGGGTGGCGCTACTCCAGGCTTATGAAAAAGTTAATGGCTTCAGACACCATCCGATGGAGCCGCGACATCTATGTCGAACACGTCACTGGCCACCGGCAATACCAGGAGTCGTGATGCCTGCGGGGTGTGTTGATGGTGCGCTCCTGGTACTTCGGACTTGGGTCGTCCACTAGGGTTCCTCCTTTTTATTGTATATTTATTCTTTATATATTTTTAATTGTGTATTTTATGAATTTTATTGACTCACTGTGTTTCAGATTAACTGCACCTGCTGTACCTTTTATCTATACAATGTATATATCCGGCATTTTATAGTTATTTATTTATTTTTATATTTTATCTTAATAAAGAAAACCCACGACCCTCTACATCGTTAAAAATAACTAATGCTGTGATATTAATAATTGTGATATGTACTTAACTCTGTGATATATTTTTTAACATCTTTCATCTAGCTTTACTGTTTTTAATTATATGTCTTTTTAATATTTTAACTGTAATGTTTTTTATTCTATGTACTTTTATATTATATTTATATGTTAGACTAGGCTAGGTGAAGTATTTGAGTGTGTGATAGTAACTAATAAGATTGTAATAACATCCCCCTTATGGGCCCAATATTATTGTTAGTTATTATTTAAGGATTCTATGTATGCAGTATCTGCTAATAAAGGTTAATCTGTTCTTATCAGCTTAATATCTGATACGTCCCACATGTGGGGCCAGTATATTAATCTTGTTTTTGGGACTGGACAGAGGCTCGGGGCTTGCTCCACCTCCGTCACGGGTCGGCCCGGTATTGCAGTACCGCCGGGATTGGCCCACTTTTTACCACTATTAAACAAAAGTGACGTTTTATATTAATAACACCGTCCAGTTCCATAAAGAGAAGCGATTTTACAAGTGTGAGCTACTACAGTGCGGAAACTCCAGGTAACATTCGGAGTTTCAGTGAAATTACTGTGTTTAGTGAGTGGAGGACCCCGCTCCGGCATCTACACCAGGTTACCGACGGCACTTACACCTACACCAGTTGCCGACGACCATGAGTGACGAAGAGGACCAGCGGCAGGGAACCGATAACGACGGGGCCGGCGGCGGAGATAACCAGTACGTATTGCGATATCCTTTGACCGAATCGTTTCAATGCTCGGTTTGCATGCCAGTGGAAAGAACCTATCGGCGACACGGTGATTTATCAAAACACGTTCGCCGATATCACTTGAAACAGATTATCTTCCAATGTCGGGGCTGCAATGCGAAATTTGAAACAATCAAGGCATGCAAATTCCACCAAAACCGAGCATTGCTGTGTAAAAACTTGGAGGCCTCTCCGCCGCCGCCACTCCCATCCATTCCACCTGGAGCGCTTCGAATGCAAAGACCGGCATATCATCGCCGCCCGCCTGCCTCCGCGGAACCTGAAAACAACGGCGCCGCCCCTCAGCATGTACACAGCCCCGAGGTGGACCTGAGAATACCTGAGGAGCAGCCCGGAACCCCTCAGTCGCCGGTGACGCCTCTGGAACGGCTCGCGCCGACAACCGTGGTCACGGTGGCTGATATACACAATGCGGATCCACCTGAGCGGCCGATCGAGTTACCGCCACCCGGCAGACGCCAGCTTCGCCCACGAACTGCGACCGGCACAGCACGGTTAGACTCGATATCCGTCGACCCGACCGAAGGCCCGGAGACGCCCGTCGCTACCCCGTCGCCGCCGCCGCGGCGACATCAAGATCGGCAGAGTCCCCCATCCCCGGAAATGGAATTCGGAACACCACCTGCCGGCTCCCCGACGCCATCTCTCCACTTGGAGGGATCACCCCAACTACAGCCCAACCGGCGACCCGTGCCTGAGGTGGTGACCAGCCGCCCCGTGCCCCCTGCATCATCAAGGGAAGAGATTGCCCCCACTCCGCCGCCACCTAGCCCCCAGAATGACCCAGTGGAGCCTGTTCCTCCGGACTCCACCGCACCGCCCCCTCAGGTAGACCCCGTTGAGCCAACCCTACTTGCTGACGGGGCCACTGCTTCAGAGGAAAACGCCAACCAGAGGCGGTGGGTACCCCGCTTCCTGCAGGTGAGCGGCATCGAGGAGCTCGAGGCCGCCCTGGAGGAGCTGACTGACAGCATCAGGGAAGTGGCGCGTCGTCGCGGAGAACGGCAGAGAGGCGGGGGGCCTTCACAACGGTATCAGCCCCCGCCACAGCGACAGGGACCCCCGCCACCACCGAGGGAACAACATCGCCCCGCACCGCCGGCGAGACACCAACAACGCCGGCGGGGCCCTCGCTACGACGCTCAGGCGGCGTCTAGGATACAAAAAATCTACCGCCAGGACCGACAGCGAGCATTCGGGGAAGTGGTGGGGAATGCTTCCCCTTTCTGTGATATAGATAAGAACTTAATTTTTAATTATTTTTCTAGGGTGTACAGCTGCCAGGAGCGGGCCACCACCACGATCCCGGAGGACGTCCCCGCGCCCGAGCTCGCCCCCGATGACGACCGCGACCCACTCTCCACCCCCTTTACACCAGACGAGGTCTGGGTGCGCCTGCGGCTTTGCAGCAATAACGCGCCCGGCCCGGATGAAATTAGATACGGCTCGTGGAGGTACTTCGACCCCGGTGCAAGGATTCTCAGCGCAGTGTTCAACACGGTGCGACGCCTTGCACACGTCCCGAAAAAATGGGGGGAGTCGAGGACCGTCCTTATACATAAAAAGGGCGACCGCGAGTCCGTCGATAACTGGCGCCCCATAGCACTGAGCAATACCATCGCCAAGCTCTATGCCTCAGTGCTGGCGCGCCGCTTGGGAGAGTGGGCCGATAGGAACCACCTCGTGTCGGATGCCCAGAAAGGCTTTATGCCCGTCGATGGGTGCTCCGAGCACAACTTCGTCCTTCAGAGCGCTATCGTTGAGGCGAAGCGGTCAAGAAAATCGTGCTGCATCGCCTGGCTGGACCTATCCAACGCCTTCGGGTCCGTCCCCCATTCTACTATCTTTGAGACCCTATCTTGGGCCGGTCTCGCCCCCGCATCTGTCAATATTATACGGATGCTTTATGAGGGGACTACGACGGCGATAAGATGCAGCACGGGGTTCACTAACCCCATCCCCATTCGGGCAGGAGTGAGACAGGGCTGTCCCCTGTCACCCATCATTTTCAACTTGACCTTGGAGCCGCTACTGCGCACCATCCAGTCCCTTGACTTGGGCTGCCCAGTGGCCTCCAAACGGTTCGGAGTCCTGGCATACGCCGACGATCTGGCCCTCCTGTCCCGATCCCCCCAACAACTACAGACCGCTCTGGATGCCGCCCACCGACTGGCCACCGCAGCCGGGCTGAAATTCAATGCGAGCAAGTGTGCGACCCTACATGTCGACGGCGCAAACAGGGATGCGGCGCCCTCACAATTCTACATATCCGGGACTCAGTTAAGAGCCCTGGATCGGGAGGGCGCCTATGAACACCTGGGCATACCCACCGGGCTCTACACTGCCCACTCGGCCTTGGGGGCCATAGATAAGATGTCTGCCTGGACCAACAGAGTCGATCAGTCTCTCCTGGCTCCATGGCAGAAATTTGACGCCGTGAACACATTTATACTCCCGACGGTGTCCTTTCATCTCCGAAACGGCGTCGTCCCCAAGGCAAATTTAAATAACTTTGATAAAGAACTTAAGCGCTGCGGGAAGAGGTGGTTAAGCCTGCCCCAACGCGCAAGTGTAGAGCCCCTTTACATGGACTGCCGAACCGGAGGCATGGGTCTCATGCCCCTCGGACAGCTCGCTGACATTTGTGCCGTCGCGCATGGCCATGCTTTGCTCGCGTCTCCCAATCTAGGGGAACTGTGCCGGCGCATGCTCCTGGGCGTCGTGTCGAGGAGGATACGACGACCGGCTGGGCCGGGCGACGTGGCCAAATATTTAAATGGGGAGATGGGCGGTGTATTCGCTAATGAGACAACGGACCCGACGAACACCTGGTCCCGGCTCAGGGTCTCCACCAAGCGCCTGAAAACCAAAATGGGCCTTGGTTGAGTGGCGACCGAGAGGGGCGACGTTCAATTACATCTGAACGAGTCCCCCCTAAAGACCGGAAGCGTCGAGACCGCATTGAGGGCTGCGCTCCGGGAATTTCACCGGCAGCGGCTCTTGGACAAGCCTGACCAGGGCAAGGTGTACAGCGTTACTAGCGCCACCACTCCGCCGAACCACTTCATGCGGGGTGGCGCATTCACACGCTTTGCCGACTGGCGGTTTGTCCATCGCGCTCGTCTCGGCTGCGTGCCGCTTAATAGCGTGGCCAAGCGCTATCGTCACCAGCGCTCTGGCCATAGCGATAAATGCAGACGCTGCGGCTACGCCCAGGAGACCCTGCCCCACGTCTTATGCCACTGCCCTCCCCACTTGCGAGCCGCCACCCTACGCCATGACAACATTCTGCGAAGGCTGACCACGGCCATGCGGGTCCCTGCCAGAGCCGAAGTCAGGGTCAACCAGACCGTGCCCGGTTGCGGAGAAAACCTCCGACCCGACCTGGTGGTTCTGGACCCTGACGAAAAGCAAGCGCTCCTGATCGACGTTACTGTTCCCTTCGAGAACCGGTACGCTGCATTTATTGCAGCTCGCCGGGAGAAGAGGGACAAGTACGACGGGATCGCGGAACATCTGCGAACCCAGGGCTACCAAGTATTTCTCGATGCCTTCATCGTCGGTGCCCTGGGAGGCTGGGACCCTGCAAATGACCTGGTGCTCAGCAAACTGAAAATAGGGTGGCGCTACTCCAGGCTTATGAAAAAGTTAATGGCTTCAGACACCATCCGATGGAGCCGCGACATCTATGTCGAACACGTCACTGGCCACCGGCAATACCAGGAGTCGTGATGCCTGCGGGGTGTGTTGATGGTGCGCTCCTGGTACTTCGGACTTGGGTCGTCCACTAGGGTTCCTCCTTTTTATTGTATATTTATTCTTTATATATTTTTAATTGTGTATTTTATGAATTTTATTGACTCACTGTGTTTCAGATTAACTGCACCTGCTGTACCTTTTATCTATACAATGTATATATCCGGCATTTTATAGTTATTTATTTATTTTTATATTTTATCTTAATAAAGAAAACCCACGACCCTCTACATCGTTAAAAATAACTAATGCTGTGATATTAATAATTGTGATATGTACTTAACTCTGTGATATATTTTTTAACATCTTTCATCTAGCTTTACTGTTTTTAATTATATGTCTTTTTAATATTTTAACTGTAATGTTTTTTATTCTATGTACTTTTATATTATATTTATATGTTAGACTAGGCTAGGTGAAGTATTTGAGTGTGTGATAGTAACTAATAAGATTGTAATAACATCCCCCTTATGGGCCCAATATTATTGTTAGTTATTATTTAAGGATTCTATGTATGCAGTATCTGCTAATAAAGGTTAATCTGTTCTTATCAGCTTAATATCTGATACGCCCCACATGTGGGGCCAGTATATTAATCTTGTTTTTGGAACTGGACAGAGGCTCGGGGCTTGCTCCACCTCCGTCACGGGTCGGCCCGGTATTGCAGTACCGCCGGGATTGGCCCACTTTTTAATAATCAAAAGTGACTTCTATATAACATCGTCCAGTTCCATGAAGGGAAGCGATTTAAAAGTACGACACGGGCGGAGACTCCACGACAAAATTCGGAGTCTCTAAATTCTACCATTACCACTACCACGCCCCATAAGACGGACATCTGACATTCTGACCTGACACCGACACCAGTGCCGCTAACCACCATCAGCAATAATGAGCGACCGGGAGGACGACGAAGACCAGCAGCAGAACGGTGACGGGGCCGGCAACTTATCAACGGGCGATAGCGGTGAGTACTTATTGAGATATCCGCTATCGGAATCGTTTCAATGCTCGGTCTGCATGCCTGTGGAAAGAACATAGACGACATGGCGACTTATCGAAACACGTCCGCAGATATCACCTCAAGACAATTAAATTTCAATGTCGCGGATGTGATTTAATTTTTGATACTATAAAGGCATGCAAACTCCACCAGAGCCGAGCATTGAACTGCAGGAACCTCGAAGCCTCACCTGCACCCGTGCCCCCGCCCGTTCCACCGGGAGCACTTCGAATGCGCCGGCCGGCATATCATCGCCGCCGGCCTGGCTCCCTGGAGATAATTGCCCCCGCTTCTCCGCATGTTCCCGGCCCGGAGAACGTGAGGTTGTCGCCAGTGGAAGAACGTCCTCCCGGCTCACCACTGACACCGATGGAACAAGGGCTGCCAACAGCGGTGGTCACGACGGCTGTTATCCACCAACAGCAGGAATCACCTGAGAGGCGGCGTCTCCGACCACGCATTCCGGCCGCTGCGCCCCTCGACACCATTGCAGCCGTTGGAGCCCCCGAGTCGCCCGATACAGCTCCCGCATCCCCAGAGGCAGCATTCGGGACGCCACCTGACCATCTGGGTGGCCTTGCCTCGCCGCCGAGACCACGACGACGGCCACAGCAGCCCGAAGAGGATGCCATCACCGTGGTGCCCGCCCCCGCAACACCAGTAGCCGCCGCACCCTCCACAACGCCACCCCGGACCGACCTCATGGAGCCAACCCTTCCTGCCCCCGAGGAAGGTCTGCCGGAGGAGAATGCGAACCAGCGGCTATGGGTACCACGCCTCGAGGGAGTCAGCGACGCCGAGGAGTTCGAGGCCATGCTGGATGACCTGATCAGCGCGGTCAGAGAGGTTGCACGGCGTCGTGGAGACCAGCGAGACCGGCGGCAGCCGCCACGGTCGCAGCCGCAACCACCACGGCAACAAAACCGCCCCCTCCAGCCGGCGACAAACCATCAACGCCGGCGGGGGCCTCGCTACGACGCCCAAGCAGCCTCCAGGATCCAAAAACTGTACCGGCAGGATCGGCCTCGAGCAGTCAGGGAAGTAGTGGAGGGTGACTCCCCTTATTGTAATATCTCTAACCGCCGCTTATTCGATCATTTTTCCAGGGTCTGCAGCGACGGGGGAAGAGTCGCCGAGCCGGTGGTGATTCCACCCGATGTGCCCACACCGGAGCCCGTCCCGGAAGACGACACAGACCCACTGTCTGCCCCCTTTACCCCGGCCGAGGTCTGGGCGAGGCTGCGTTTCTGCAGCAACAATGCCCCCGGCCCGGACGAGATCAGATACGGCCTCTGGAAGTATTTTGATCCGGGCGCGAGGGTGTTGTGCTCAGTTTATAACACCGTGCATCGGCTGGGGCACGTCCCAAGTCAGTGGGGAAAATCCGGGACGGTGCTCATATTCAAGAAGGGCGATAGGGACTCCGTCGATAGCTGGAGACCCATCGCCCTGAGCAGCACCGTCGCCAAATTGTACGCCTCCGTACTGGCCCGTCGTTTGGGAGAGTGGGCTAGTCGGCACGGCAGAATCTCCAAATCCCAGAAGGGATTCATGCCTGTCGACGGCTGTGCGGAGCATAATTGAAGGGCTCGGTGCAAAAACCAGTCAACTCCATTTTTACTAATTTTTTAATCCAAGATTTTCAAATTTTTTTTTTGATGTGTCTTGAGAAAAATTTATCTTTCAGTTTATTATTAAATCACTGCCAAGTCCCAATATTTAATGGTCAATTTTGTTCGAATCAAAACTTTGTCAAATAACATTTTTAGAAAGTTTTTTTTTGATTTCCCACAAATTATGAAAAATGGAGTTGACTGGTTTTTGCACCGAGCCCTTCAATTTTATTTTGCAGGCCGCCATCATGGAGGCCAGGCGATCGCGAAAGTCTTGCTGCATTGCGTGGCTCGACCTGACCAACGCGTTTGGCTCCATTCCGCACAGCACCATTTACCAGTCCCTCTCCTGGGCCGGTCTGGCTCCCGCCTCCATAGACTTGGTGCGGAGGCTGTACCTAAATAACACCACGGCGATCAGGTGCCATGACGGATGGACGGAGGATATCCCAATATCATCTGGGGTCCGCCAGGGGTGCCCACTGTCCCCCATCATTTTTAACCTCGCTCTGGAGCCACTCCTGCGGGCTGTTCACGCTCTGGACGTGGGCTGTCCCGTTGCTTCGGAGCGATTCGGCGTCCTTGCTTACGCCGACGATCTGGCACTCCTGGCCAGGACTCCGGAGGGACTCCAGTCGGCTCTCAATACGGCGTGCCGTTTGGCACGTGCGGCCGGCCTCCGTTTCAACCCCAAAAAATGCTCCACCCTACACGTGGATGGTGTCAATCGGGATGCCGCCCCCACCGCCTTCCATTTGTCCGGGACGCAACTAAGCGTCTTGGACCGGAACGGCGTATACAATCATCTCGGTATCCCAACCGGGCTGTACACGGCCCCGTCAGCCTTGGGAGTAGTTGATAAAATGTCTGCCTGGACCACCAGGATTGACCAGTCACTCCTGGCTCCGTGGCAGAAATTCGACGCCATAAACGCCTTCGTGCTGCCCTCGGTGGCATTCCACCTACGAAATGGCGTCGTTCCCAAGGCCGCCCTCAACGACTTCGATAAGACCCTGAAGCGTTGTGGGAAACGGTGGCTGAGCCTCCCGCAGAGAGCGAGCGTTGAGCCGCTCTACATGGACTGCCGCGCAGGGGGAATGGGCCTGATGCCGCTGGGAATACTAGCGGACATCTGCGCAGTGGCGCACGGCCATTCCCTGCTCAACTCCAACAATCTGAGTGAGCTGTGCAGGCGCATGCTGCGGGGGGTTGTGACCCGGAGGATCCGACGGGGAGCGGAGCCCAAGGACATGGCCGGCTTCCTCAACGGGGACATGAGTGGCGACTTCATCAACGAGACGACGGACCCCAGCAACATCTGGTCCCGTCTCAGAGTCGCCACCAAGAAACTCAGGACCAAGCTGGGTCTCGAATGGGTCGCAGCAGGAGACGGCGTTCAGCTTCGGCTGAACGGGTCCCCGCTAAAAACAGGCAGCGTGGAGACCACGCTGAGAGCTGCGTTGCGGGAATTTTTCCGCCAGCAGCTACTCGGTAAACCCGACCAGGGCAAAGTGTTCAGCGTCACGAGCGCCACCACTCCGCCAAACCATTTTATGCGGGGTGGCTCATTCACGCGCTTTGCCGACTGGCGGTTTATCCACCGCGCCCGTCTCGGCTGCGTCCCGCTTAACAGCGTGGCCAGGCGCTACCGACACCATCGCGCCGGCCACACCGAGACCTGCAGGCGCTGCGGCTACGCGCAAGAGACGCTGCCGCACGTCCTGTGTCACTGTCCCCCTCACCTGAGAGCCGCCACCCTACGCCACGATGCCATTTTAGCCCGGCTGAGCAAGGCTATGCGGGTCCCCGCGGGAGCTGAGGTCAGGGTCAATCGGACCGTGCCGGGTTGCGGGGAAAATCTCCGACCCGACCTGGTGGTCCTGGATCCTGTCCAACAGCGGGCCGTGATCGTAGACGTCACAGTCCCCTTCGAAAACCGGTACGCCGCCTTCACGGCGGCTCGCCGAGAGAAGCGGGACAAGTACGCCGGCATCGCGGAACATCTGCGAGCCCAGGGCTACAACGTCTTCCTCGACGCTTTTATCGTCGGTGCCCTGGGTGGCTGGGACCCCGCCAACGACCTTGTTCTCGGCAGGCTCGGCATTGGGTGGCGGTACTCCAGGCTCATGAGGAAGCTCATGGCGTCTGACACCATTAGGTGGAGCAGGGACATTTATGTGGAGCACATCACTGGCCGGCGGCAGTACCCGGAGCTGTAGGGGGGAGGAGATCGAGTCGGCAGGTGTTCCTGGAGTGGCCGCAATTTTTAAAGTGTTCTGGTGCTTGTAGTGTTAGTGTGTTTTATTGTACATTCATTTTTATATTTTTAGTTTATAAGATTAACTTTAATTTTAATCCTGATATGTATGTATTTGTATCCAGCGCTATTATGTTATTGTTTTTTTTATATTTTACTGTCTTTTATCTTTATGTGACCCTTTACATCATATTTCTATCTTTTTATACAATAACTCGGGCTGTGATAAGAATGAACTATTCTCTGTGATATTTTTATAACACCTGCTGCAGTCATGCCATTTTAATTATGTGTCTTTTATATTTTAACTGTACTGTCCTTATTTATAAATAACTTTTATTATACATTTTATATTTTAGACTAGGCTAGACTGTATTAATTTTAGTTCATGTGATATGTAATTTTTAACATGTAATTACCATCTCCTCTAAGAGGCCACCTATTGTAATAATTTAAGGATTTATGTTTTGTATGCAAAATTTGCTAAATAAAGTTAATCTGTTCTTATCAGCTTAATATCTGATACGCCCCACATGTGGGGCCAGTATATTAATCTTGTTTTTGGAACTGGACAGAGGCTCGGGGCTTGCTCCACCTCCGTCACGGGTCGGCCCGGTATTGCAGTACCGCCGGGATTGGCCCACTTTTTATCAATATAAATAAATAGTTTACAGAAATTTACAGTGAAAATATTTTTTTTAATATAACGGGGCCAAACGGGCCGACGCCGAAGTGTGCGACCCTGCATGTCGACGGCGCAAACAGGGATGCGGCGCCCTCTCAATTCCATATATCCGGGACTCAGTTAAGAGCTCTGGATCGGGAGGGCGCCTATGAACACCTGGGCATACCCACCGGGCTCTACACTGCCCACTCGGCCTTGGGGGCCATAGATAAGATGTCTGCCTGGACCGGCAGAGTCGATCAGTCTCTCCTGGCCCCGTGGCAGAAATTTGACGCCGTAAATACATTCGTACTACCCACGGTATCGGGTATCCTTCCATCTGAGAAACGGCGTCGTCCCCAAGGCCAACTTGAATAATTTCGACAAGGAGCTAAAGCGCTGCGGGAAGAGGTGGTTAAGCCTGCCCCAACGCGCAAGTGTAGAGCCCCTTTACATGGACTGCCGAACCGGGGGCATGGGTCTCATGCCCCTCGGACAGCTGGCTGACATCTGCGCCGTCGCGCATGGCCACGCTTTGCTCACGTCTCCCAATCTGGGGGAACTGTGCCGGCGCATGCTCCTCGGCGTCGTATCGAGAAGGATACGACGACCGGCCGGGCCGAGTGACGTGGCCAAATGTTTGAACGGGGAGATGGGTGGCGTGTTCGCCAACGAGACAACGGACCCGACGAACACCTGGTCCCGGCTCAGGGTCTCCACCAAGCGCCTGAAAACCAAAATGGGCATTGGTTGGGTGGCGACCGAGGGGGGCGACGTTCAATTACATCTGAACGAGTCCCCCCTAAAGACCGGAAGCGTCGAGACTGCATTGAGGGCCGCGCTCCGGGAATTTCACCGGCAGCGGCTCCTGGACAAGCCTGACCAAGGCAAGGTGTACAGCGTTACTAGCGCCACCACTCCGCCGAACCACTTCATGCGGGGTGGCGCTTTCACACGCTTTGCCGACTGGCGGTTTGTCCATCGCGCTCGTCTCGGCTGCGTGCCACTTAACAGCGTGGCCAAGCGCTATCGTCATCAGCGCTCCGGTCACAGCGATAAATGCAGACGCTGCGGCTACGCCCAGGAGACCCTGCCCCACGTCTTATGCCACTGCCCTCCCCACTTGCGAGCCGCCACCCTACGCCACGACAACATCCTGCGAAGGCTGACCACGGCCATGCGGGTCCCTGCCAGAGCCGAAGTCAGGGTCAACCAGACCGTGCCCGGTTGCGGAGAAAACCTCCGACCCGACCTGGTGGTTCTGGACCCTGACGAAAAACAGGCGCTCTTGATAGACGTTACTGTCCCCTTCGAGAACCGGTACGCCGCATTTATCGCGGCTCGCCGGGAGAAGAGGGACAAGTACGCCGGAATCGCGGAACATCTGCGAACCCAGGGCTACCAAGTATTTCTCGATGCCTTCATCGTCGGTGCCCTGGGAGGCTGGGACCCTGCAAATGACCTGGTGCTCAGCAAACTTAAAATAGGGTGGCGCTACTCCAGGCTGATGAAAAAATTAATGGCTTCAGACACCATCCGATGGAGCCGCGACATCTATGTCGAACACGTCACTGGCCACCGGCAATACCATGAGTCGTGATGCCTGCGGGGTGTGTTGGTGGCGCGCTCCTGGTGCCTCGGACTTGGGTCGTCCACTAGGGCTCTTCCTTTTTATTATGTATTTGTTTGTTTATATATTTTAAATATTATGTGTTTTACAAAACTAACTCCACTGTGTTTCAGATTAACTGCATCGTGTACTGTACCTTTTATTTATACAATGTATATATCCGGCATTTTATAGTTATTTATTTTTATATTTTATCCTAATAAAGAAAAACCACGACCCTATACATCGTCAATAATAACATTGCTGTGATATGAATACTTGCGATACTTAACTCTGTGATATATTTTCCTAACATCTCTCATCTAGCTTTATTGTTTTTAATTATATGTCTTTTTTATATTTTAACTGTAAATGTTTTTTATTCTATATGTACTTTTATATTATACTTATATGTTAGACTAGGCTAGGTGAAATATTTAAGTATGTGATAATAACTTAGTAAAATTGTAATAACATCCCCCTTATGGGCCCAATATTATTGTTAATTATTTAAGGATTTTATGTATGCAGTATCTGCTAATAAAGGTTAATCTGTTCTTATCAGCTTAATATCTGATACGCCCCACATGTGGGGCCAGTATATTAATCTTGTTTTTGGGACTGGACAGAGGCTCGGGGCTTGCTCCACCTCCGTCACGGGTCGGCCCGGTATTGCAGTACACTGAGAAAAATTTTTCATTGGCGGAAGTAAATTTGCAATTCCGCCAATTAAATTATTTAATTGATAACGAGCAACTAAATATTTAGTTGCGTCAACTAAATTATTTAGTTCCAGAATTTGAGATATCCAAGCAAGAATTAGTTGCCATAAGATACTGTATAAAAGTGATTGCAAATAAAACTTTCTGCTGTGAACTAAATAATAATTCAGTGAACCACACTAAGCTTTCTTATATCAATTTAATAAAACTGCGCAGAACTATTATCAGGTTCTCTCGATATTACTTTGAGTTCTCTCAACTAAATGAAACTCTTCTCCGAATCCAATCTTAGTTTGGATTTTTCCTACCTACCTTATCTAACCTACCTAACCTAAAAATTTGGTAATATTTTATTGAACTTTTCGTTTTGAAATTTTTTATTTATTGGTTGTGATTTCGGTTCTTGGTGAAATAATAATATTATCAAGAACCGAAATCCCAAGCAATAAATAAAAAATTTCTACCCAATAAAGGTACAAAATGCGCAGTGTCACGACTCTCCTCATCCCGATCAACAATATAACAATAAAAAGTATCTGCACATTTTGCTGTCCATATTAATATAATCCATTTGTTCATAGTAATATTAAATATATAAATTACCTTTAATTATTGTTATATACGCGTAGACCGGGACGAGTCAAAACTGTACCATTTATTGGTTTGTCTGAAATCCATTTAAGTACCTATACCAAGCTAACAGTAATGACGGCTTTCTGGTGATTTATTGAACTTCACGATTTGTCAGATTTATACAAACAAAGCTGCAAAAGAATATCAAAAATAAAACCGAATTATTTATTTACATTAAATAAGCAAGAAAAGTTTACTTAAAATAAATTATTAGCAACAACCACGTTTGACGAACGCAGCTACATCATGATGGCGTCTATAATGGCGACTGATGCATGTATTTTTATCTGAGGTTGCACAGTTTAGATGAATCTATTACAGTAAATAAAGAAATATTTATTGCCATAATTCTGGTATAATTCCCTCAATACAAACGTTTCTATTATTGAACCCTCTCAGTACACTACGCAAGAAATTTTTACTTGACACAATCATACCATAGTTGGAATAATGAAAATCTGATATATTTCACGAAATTATGTTTGGAATATTCTGTTAAACATTTATTCCTACCTCCGGCAAGAAAAGCGTATTTGTCTCACAAATTTCTAACTTCTAAAAATCTTTGATTTCTTTAAACAAGATAACTTTATATGTTTAGTTGCTGGAATTAAATTATGTTCCAATACAGATTCTTAGATTGTTAGCTATGAGTAATATTATTATGCCAATATGGAAAATACTTCGTTACACAAAATGAGCTTCAATTAAATTATTTAATTCAATCAATTGCTCAATTTTAGTGAATCCAACTAAGATTTGGTACTGTAAATGATTAAGTTGTTCTTATAACTAAATAAATTCTCTGGAGGAAATACCTCCAGCCTTTAGTTCTTTCAAGAATAATATTTCTCTCAGTGTACCGCCGGGATTGGCCCACTTTTTATCAATATAAATAAATAGTTTACAGAAATTTACAGTGAAAATATTTTTTTTAATATAACGGGGCCAAACGGGCCGACGCCGAAGTGGAAACATAATTTGGAGCGGGGCCAGAGTACGAAACACGCGAACACGCCCAGCGAAAGCGAACCCAAAGTAGTGTAGGTGTTGCTTGTAATGTAAACATATATTATGTAATGTAACTTATAACAATAATAAGATATGATTGTAATTATTGTAACAATAATAATTGTGTAATTGTATAATTGTAAAGTATAACAGTAACAGTAAATGTCCTAGCTCTACAGCTGTACGTTTACCTTGATAACGGCTCTAGACATAGCGGGAAACTGCGTATATGTCCCTATATATACTTCCTTTTTATGAGGTATCCTCTATTGTAGTTATACGTAGTTTAAATTTCTATACAATAAAAGGTGATGAAAATTATCAAATATATTTCATGCACCCTGTATGTATACAAATTTAAAGCATGAAACGTTGAGATGATTTTTGTAAAGCCGTTTTCATATAGCATAAGAGCCGTTATCAAGTTACCTAATAAGCTGCTTGCAAAATGGAAAATTGCGATTTTCACTTGTTTATACATATACACAGTGTTGAAAAAGTATCCTTCAATAAATCCTTAAATTTTCAGTTAAAAAAAAATTAATCAATTTTATAATTTAATTTACTTTCTATTGATGTAAAAAATTTCTACACGGTGTTCTTTTTGGCTCATCAGTAATGATGACATATTTTACTGTTTTGACTTTTTTTTAATATGACACTCTGTATATTTGTTACATTTTTGAATTGTTTGAGAAAATCCAGTAAGAACAGTTTCAGCTTAAATTGAGGTTATATGAGTTATAAACAAATGAAAATCTCAATTTTTCCATTTTGAAAGAAGTACATCGGCAACGGCTCCAAATATCGCAAAACGACTTACATAATGTCCTCTATCTTGACTTTTCAAGTGTCATCGTATAGTGTACATATAATTTTTTATACAGAGTGATGAAAATTATCAGATTTTTCATCACCCTGTATAAAAATTTCTTCTAATATAATAGAATAGCACCTGCTACATGAAAAGTTAAAATAGGGACATTTAAGAACATTTTTCTTTGAAAAAAAAAAGAATAAAAATAAAAATAAATTTTTTTTGAAGTTTATTAATTTTTGGTTTCCATTATTTTTTTCATATCGAACGACATAAAAAAATAATATGGCGACCAAAGAAAAACACAAGTTGACTATAAAAATTCTGGGATCTAGTTGGCTTTGAAAATTTTTGTAATGACAGATGGGTAAGAAATCTCGATTTTTCAGTTTTTTCAGGACATTTCAGGAGCAGTCACAGGTATCTTGTATGCTTGACGGATTCGAGATCGCCACAAAACTGCGCATCAATATGGCGGCCATAAGAAAAACAAAAGTTGACAATGAAAACTCTGGGATTTAGTTGGCCTTGAAAATGTAAAACGTCTAGTGGAAAGCTGTTGACGACTTATGCAAACCTACAAAAAATTATATATTTATTTCTGATAATAAAAAAAATATGATGAATCTCATGTGTAGTCTTCCAGCCGCGTGACGTCAGAAGACCGGAACGCAGCCTGCGCAGTCACCATCAGTGTCACCCACCACTTCCTGTTTCGTTCATTCGTTCTCGTTCAGTGTTTCCTTTCCTTTTCTCTAAACGAACACACAGATAAGACGAAAACAGAAAACTGTAAAAAAACTAAAAAATAAACACAAAATACAAATTGCAAAAAATGCACAAGAAGCAAGGCAAAAAGGCAAGGTTAATTTTTCGATTTCGAGTAGGTAATCAATCCTGTTATAATACGTCGCTGGGAATGCGCATGCGTCCCATTTTCCTTCGCGTACAGTTGGCACAGCTGCAGTTGGTCTACATGCGATGTTGACAGACTGCTTTTTATTTACTTGAATAAATACGTAATACCTCTATACATGAACATAGACTTGAAAATAAAAGTAGAAAATAGTAAGTATAATACTTAATATTGATATTTTATTTTTAGCATTGGCAATAAAATAAAAAACACCATAAATAAAAATAACTCGACTAGAAAAGTTTACTTAAAAACTTAAATTAATAATGAAAAATCAGTTAAAATGGCGATATTAAAAACTTTCCTGTTTTTCTATTTTAGTGTATTTTTAATAAAATACACTAAATAATGATATTAAAATAATATTTTAATATCGAACCTAAAACCCAAAACAAAGAAGAACATTATTTAACATTTAATAAAAAATACACTGAAATCAAAAATTTTAGAAAAATTATAATTTAAATAAAAAAAAATTATAAAAATTTTATTAAAAATACACGACAATATAATATGTATCACTTTAGGAAAATTACCCAAACTCAAAATAATGTCCACCGATTCCATACAAAATTATATATGGCAACAGAGCGCATTCATATCCACATGAGTTGAAGCATCGCCATTTATGTAACCAATCAGAATAGTATTATTAGCTGGACAGAGAGTTAGGTACATAATTATTTATATTCAAATTCTACCATGCATTATTTCTGTTAAAAGATAGAAGAGAATATAATGATGAAATTAAACATGATAGCTATTTTGTTATTTATTTCTATGTATAAACTTTGTACTATGGTATGAAGTATTGAGATACAAATATTATAACTTAAATATTTCCTATACAAAAGGCTACAAGCACGAATTCAAGTCATTCCTTAACGCTATTGGGCTGATCAAGCCGGTCATTCTTTAATTCAGGTGAATGAAATAACAGCTGACTTTATTGTTTCCGCATGCGCATTCCCAGCGACAGCGACGTGTAACAGGAATAACAGGATTACCATTTTTCGTAATTCGTATCCTATTATTGGTTTATGGTTTGTTATTGTTATTCTTTGGGAAACTGATTTTGCAACATTACATTATGCAGCTGCAGTTGAATCGTCCCGTCCCGGCGGCGACAAAGCCTTGGGCGTCCTACATCGACACCCAAGCAGCCTCCAGGATACAAAAGTTACACCGGCTGGCGCTGGATGGATTGCATGCGGCTAGAGAACTGGATAACCGAGAATTGGTCGAGGCGAGGGTGAGTCCTATATTGTAATATTTCTGGCCACAGCTTATTTGATGATTTTTCCAGCAGGGTCCACAGTGATGAGAAAGAACAGCAGAGCTAGACCGGAATTTAAAAAAAAGGGCCATAAAAAGATCATGACAGATGAAGAGAATCATACTGAGATAATAGTGATTCCATCCGACGTGTCCACACTACTGGACCCCGTCCTTTGAGATTGAGAATAACAGAGACGGAGACCTGTTGTCTGCCCTGCTGTTTACCATGGCCGAAGTCTGGTCCACCATGGTGCCTTTCCCTGCTACACCAGTGGCCGCTGCACCCTCCACAACGCCACCTCGGAACGACTTCATGAAGCCAACCCTCCCTGCCCCTGAAGAAGGTCTGCCGGAGGAAAATGGGAATCAGCAGCTATGGGTACCACACTTCGAGTAGGTGAACAACGGTGAAGAGTTCGAGGCAATGTAAAGTGATGTTATTATTTATAATTAACACCCGTTCAGTTCCACGGAGAAGCTATTGAATAGTACGAGACGGAAAGAAACTCCATGAACAAAATTCGGAGTTTCATTATCCAACGCCGTCAAGACATAATGAATTAATGAACCACCACCGCTAGACACACTACCAGTGCCGCCACATCTGCGAGTTCTTCGAGTTAACAACGCCTCGAATGAAGAATACTAGCACCACCAGGCTTCAAGAATGAACGACCAGGAGGACGAAGACCAGAACGGTAACGGGGCTGGCAATTTATCGATGGGCGATAGCGGTGAGTACCTGTTAAGATATCCGCTATCGCATGTTCGACGCTCGCTCGATCTGACCAATGTGTTCTGCTCCATTCCGCACAGCACCATTTACCAGTCCCTCTCCTGGACCAGTTTGGCCTCCGCTTGGTGCGGAGGCTGTATTTCAACAATATCACGGCGATCAGGTGCCACGAGGGTTGGATGGAAGATTTCTCTATATTGTCCGGAGTACATCAGGGGTTCCCACTGTCCCCCATCATCTTAAACAATGCCGATGATCTGGCGCTACTGGCTAGGACGCTAGAGGGACTCTACAAGGCCCTTAATGCGGCGTGCTGATTGGAACGTGCAGCTGGCCTACACTTTTACTCCAGGAAATGCTCCACCCTGCATGTCGATGGTGCTAATAGAGATGCCGCTCCCACTATCTTCCATCAGTTCGGGACGCAATTAAACGTTCTGGATCGGGATGGTGTGTACAACCATCTACATAATCTCGTCGGCCTTGGGAGTAATAAATAAAATGTCTGCCTGGACCATGAGGATTGACGAGTCACTCCTAGTTCCATCAACACTTTTGTGCTGCCCTCGGTAATCTTCTATCTCCGGAATGGCGTCGTTTCCAAGGCCGCCTTCAACGACTTCAACGAGATGCTGAAGCATTGTTGAAACGATGGTTGAGGCTCCCACAGAGAGAGAGAGAGAGAGTGTGTGGAGCCGTTCGAAAGAGAAGCGGGACAAGTACGCCGGCATCGCTGAACATCTGCGAGCCCAGGGCTACAACGTCTTCCTCGACGCTTTCATCGTCGGTGTCCTGGATGGCTGGGACCCCGCCAACGACCTTGTCCTGGGCAGGCTCGGCATTGGGTGATGGTACTCCAGGCTCATGAGGAAGCTCATGGCATCTGACACCATTAGGTGGAGCAGGGACATTTATGTGGAGCACATCACTGGCTGGCGGCAGTACCCGGAGCTATATAGGGGGGAGGAGATCGTCTCGGCAGGTGTTCCTAGAGCGGACGGCAATTTTAAAGTGTTATGGTGCTTCTAGTGTTCGTGTGTTTTATTGTGTATTCATTTATATTTATATTTTACAAGATTAACTTTAATTTTAATCCTACAATGTTAATTATTTTTGTATCAGGCACTCTTGTTATTGTTTTAATATTTTACTGTTTTTTATCTTTATGGCCCTGCTCAGCTCCGATGATCTGGGTGAACTATGCAGGCGCATGAGACGTAGAGTTCAAAGACGTAGCTGGGGGACATGAATGGCGACTTTATAAACGAGAAGATGGACCCCAGCAGCATAATATGGTATCGTCTCAAGACTCAACGAGTCACCACGAAGAAGCTGAAAAGCTAAAATCGAATAAGCTGGCTTTCAGATGGGTGTGGCCGGATAATTTTTCTGTTTAAAATACCGAGTTTGAATGCCAGAAGGCCACCTTATTCTAGCAGTAATACAATCATTACGATTACTTTTGTCTTTATGAAACGTTTTGACTGAAGTTTTCTATTAGGTACCTAGTTTTCACACATTCATATCAGATATAATATATAGGTGTATGTATTCTCATTATAATAATACCCAAAGTAATTAATAATTATTGTAGTTATAAGTCTTTTGAGTTCAAGAAATTTGGATTTGATGTACGAACTTGAACTTTTTAAATAAAATAAAAGTCGTGTTATTTATTATTCAGTCTTTTATTTAATAATAATTTGACAGATATCATCAGATCAAATCTTATTACAAAAACAACCTATACTAATCTTATAACAAAATTAAGAAAAATGATTGTGAGTATTATAGTTTAACATAATGATTATTAAATTAAAATGACAAAATACTTTCAGTGCTCATTCCTTTCAATCACCTTCAAACCCTCTACTTCTTCTCATTCTGCTGTTTCTTCTGTTCAATCGGCTTGGAAGGTTTCCCAGTCTGTGTAACAGGAATGCTGCGGTGCTCGATCTGCTTCTGATCAGTTCGGGGAGCGGTAATTGTAAGCACCCCATCAGAGGACAGCTTCGACTCCACCCTGCCTATGTCACATTCTTTGGGCATGACATACCTTCTTAGAAACTGCCTAGAAATGAACCCATGCTCGTCCTGTTTCTCCTCGTGCTTCCCCTCGACCGTGATCTCCCTGTCGCCGGTCACTTTCACCTGGATCTCCTCCGGCTTGAACTGCTGCACGTCCAGATTCGCCTGGAACTTGTCCTTGTCCACCTGGATCGTCGAACCGGCGTCTCCTTCCGCCGAGAGGGTCCTCCAGGGTCTGACGTATCCGGCAGGGCCTCTCATCAAACTTCTAGCGTAGAAGGGTGCCAGCAGATCGTCGGCGGAGAGTCCCAAACCAAACTGTTGATCCAGAATGCTGGACGGTCGCTGATGGTAACGATATTCGAAGGGATCGTCGAACAATAACGGTAAGAGAGCCATTATTTCAACACTTGTAAACTTATTAACACTGCTTCAACACGCAGAAATTCTTGATATTCAAGAAGTAAGCTGTGCTTTTGAGAGTTGGAACACTTTGAATCGCTTTATAACTCGCGCTCTTTGCAACGTCTGTCAACGAACTGTGCCGAGTGGTGCTGGGGAGCTCGGTTATATACGATCGTGCTGAATTCTAGAGATGTCGCGACGAAAATGAACGATCTTTCTTGGAAATTGAACTAGACTAGAAATAGAAATAACCGAACCGAAGCAGCTGTTCCTTCGTTCGTAATCTTCGTCTATGCAACCAGTGTTGCCAGCTTGGTAGATTTTTCTACTAGATCTAGTATAATTCTGATCAGCCCTAGTAGTCAAAATTTTTATATATCTAGTTGCTGTTGCTAGTGGATTTTCTAGTAGATTCGAATTGTGGCTGGTGAATTTTCAAGTAGATTTGAATTTTTCTGATAGAAAATCCAATGAAGCGAATGACAATGAAGAAAAAAAAATGAAAGCGAATAACACGAACACCTCATTCAATATGAACTATATTACACCGACTTTTATAATTATTATTCTATTATAATCATGCAGTACCGATACCCCAGAGTTGTTTAATAATAATTAATAAAAAAGGTGTTAATCTGTGCACGATTTTAAGGGAAAAAAATTCATATAAGCACCGGGTTTACGACTAGAAATACCTAACCGCAAAAATCGGGTCGGATAATGGACGTCAAATAAATGATGCGTCAAATATTCTTGGGCTGAAGTTAAAACAAAACTACAAGCAATACATTGTAGTGTAGGTACACCTACCTAACGTTACAGAGTGTGGTAAGGCGAATCTTTGCGAATCTTTTAATTTTGCCAGTTTGAAATTCAAATCTCCCGCCGAATATATTTTACACCTTGCCGTGTCTTGAATAGGTACTTTTTTGTAGTTTGGATTTGGACTGGGTTAGGTGTTTATTTTTATTAATAGAGTTAAGGGACCCAAAATTATTTTCAAGTTTTCATTTTATTATTTGTGTGCGTAAATTTTCATGTGCTGGGGAAAATGCGTGACCTTGAATTGTGAAAGATTCTTCGTCTTCGGCGCTGTTTCTGGGGGGAGTCCTTTCCATTTCCATACCCCCCCCCCCCCCCCCCCCCTCGCGACGTGGTTCGGAGGGGTTCGCCTGTAAAAATCTAATCTAGTAGAATTTTTAGTAGAAAATCATTGGTGATTTAGTGGGTAGAATAAATTTGACCTGGCAACACTGTATGCAACGGCCAGCCTGCGGCCAGCGACTCGCTATCGCTAAATTCTAGAGATGTTCGGAACGTTACTGCAATTCCGGAACGTTATTCGGAATTGCAATTCGCTCCTTATTGATCGCTCTAGGCCTCTAGAAAAAATCTCGCAATTCTCGCATTAAATTCTAGTGATGGTAAGACTCGAGACGAGATAAATCTAATCAGCAATTATTTAATCATTAAGTATTGAGAAAATGAGAATCAGCCGCTTTTTTGAACAACGAACGGAACTGCTGATAGCTGATTAAATTCATGTTTATGCTCTTTATTCCTATTCCCACCCCTCGAAGGTATCATTTTATGTAATCAGTGTAATCTACTAGGTATCTACCTAATATTGTATTGTGATATTGTGAATATTATCAATTTATGAACTATAATTATTCGAAAGAGGAATACAGAACTTACTCTTCTGTAAATTCTGGAACAAATTACACACATATTTGTACAAAATTACACAAATTTTGTGTATAATAATAACTATTGATTAATTAGATCTACTTAAATAAATTAATTTGAATTAGTCCCCATCAATATGTTAGTGATGTGATGATTATTTTAAACATACATTTGGAAAATATCCTTGTTATTAATGGAATAACAAGAACGTTAACGTTATTGAATGTTTTACTCTCCCATTCGATCTCTATTAATGAAATTTCAGGATATCAGGGTTGATATAAATTATTAAATTCAATTCAATATATTATCACAGCTCAATTTGTGTAATCTTTTTCATTTTAATTAATTAATCTACTCCCGCAGAATCATAATACATATTATCTGTAACGCTTTAGCAGTGAATATTATTCTGTATCTTGTCCAAAAGATTTGAAATATATTCAATTACGTTGAACGTGAAGCATTGAAATAATAATAATAAAAAAGAGAATTAATGTTAATACTGATACGCATTTGTACTTTTTCAATTTACTGCATCTTACAATCTAAAACCCAACAATAAACAATCGTTATTCGGGTTATTTCCAGACCGAATTGCAGTAACGTTCTTGACATCTCTAGAACATCGACCGTGTATCATTGGTTGTATATAAAAGGCTGATCGCGCACCACTCGACACAGTTCGTAACTAACTCGAAGTGGAGAAGTGCGCGAATACGAAGCGATTCAAAAGTGTTGTGCCGAGTGCTGACTGAGAATATTATTTCAAGCATAAAATAAACTCGATTATTACTCGTCGTGTAACTCAATAATAATTTGAAAAATGTCTCTAATACCGTTATTGTTCGACGACCCCTTTGAATATCATTACCACCAGCACCAGCGACCGTCAAGAATTCTGGACCAACAGTTTGGATTGGGACTCTCTGCGGATGACCTCCTAGCACCCTTCACCTTATCCAGAGGTCTGACGAGATGCCCTGCCGGGTACATCAGACCCTGGAGGACCCTCTCGGCGGAAGGAGACGCCGGTTCGACGATCCAGGTGGACAAGGACAAGTTCCAGGCAAATTTAGACGTGCAGCAGTTCAAGCCGGAGGAGATCCAGGTGAAAGTGACCGGCGACAGGGAGATCACGGTCGAGGGGAACCACGAAGAGAAACAGGACGAGCATGGGTTTATTTCCAGGCACTTCCTACGGAGGTACGTTATGCCTAAAGAGTGCGATATCGGCAGGGTGGAGTCGAAGCTGTCTTCTGACGGGGTGCTCACAATTACTGCTCCCCGTACCGATCAGAAGCAGATCGAACAACGCAGTATTCCTGTTACGCAGACTGGGAAACCTTCCAAGCCGATTGAACAGAAGAATCAGCAGAATGGGAAGCAGTAAAGCTTTTGCATGTTAATTAGGTACATTTGTATTTTTCATCAAATAACTAACTATAACTTTACCTCATTCATCGTTTTGTATTTTTTTTTAAGAGTGTGATGTAGCGATACGTTTTTACTTTGTAATAAGATCTTTGATTAATAAAGTACTCGACTCTGAACTTTTGTTTTTTATTTCCATATGCAAGAAAGTTATGTTTTTTATTTCCATATGCAAGAAAGTTAAACCCCGAAATTGTCGTACTAATAATAAAAGTGAGAAAAAGCACAGAAACAGGAGAGAAAAAGTAAAATTTACTTTGAGTGATGAGCAAGAAACAGGTTATTATTTTAGCTCCCTATTTATTTATTAATTTTCTCTCTTAAAGACTACAATAATTAAAATTTAAAAAAGTTTAACAACTGTTTTGGGATACAAAAGATATTTTGGAAAACACAAAACAATAGAATGATTCTTCGTAAAAAAAGATATAATATAGACTCTAATAAAAAATTTATAAGACTTTTTTAAGAATTTTTAAACCTTTACAACATTATTTTGCCTAACTTATAAGCATTGAAAAGTTAAGATAAGGAGCTCGCTGTTTGACAATTATTATTGAACATTTTTGTCATTTTGTTTTGAAAGTAGGTCAATTTAAAAAGCCTCCAGTGCAACTCACTGCAATGTGCAAAGTATTCACAACCCTTCAGGTAGTTTTCATTGAAGGTGACTATTATAGCAAGTAGCTAGTGTGAAACAAGAAATCGGAGACCAACAAAAGATACAGATCTTTTTTTTGCCCCTCTCACCGGTGATATTTTGAGAAGTAGTCAGAGATACAAGCTCGGTTAAATTATTAGAGGAACGTTGCCTAATTTTAAACATTTTACTTAAATAGGAAACTCTTCAGATTATTGGTTACTGTAAGTACCTACCTACCATATAAATGATTCTACTTGTGATTTCTATATATTTTTTATTCATTTAAAGCCTTTTATTACGTAATTAGTTTTTTGATATTCCTTTTCAGCGATTTTGATTTTATTAAATGACTATAATCTTAAATTACAGCTTTTTATCACTGGTGCCCGAGCGAAAAAAATTAATTAAACTCATTATGCCATTCTATGGTTAAATATAAAATATACCGATAAACTTTTAGGGATAGTAGGGGGCATCAAAACAAATATTTGTTCTCATAAAAATTTGTCCAAAAATGCTTTGTTTTCGAGATACAGGGTGTTAAAATTAAAAAAAAAAACATAACAGTTTTTGGTTATATTATAACTCATGTAAATTTGAAACGATTTTGATGGAACTCAGCATGAACAATAAATAAACAAAAATCTTTAATTTAGCTATTTCAGGTTTTGTAGATAACTTTCAGTGGAGTAAATATTCAGGGTTTTTTCTTTTCCCTACCCTTTTCTCTTCCAATCTTTTACGCCACTGACTTTATTGCAATTACCGAAACATTATCGCATTTTAGAAGGATAGTTAATTTTCATCTATTAGGGCACACCTTTCTTAAGATATTGGAAGTTTCCTCAGGCAATGTCATTAATCATTAAGGATTAATAATTCTGTCAGATAACTTTTAATGATCAGTAATGATCATAATTTTGCAATGTAAATGGCCCAGCATTATCTTAGAAAACTTCAAATAACTAAAAAATGGTGTGCCGTCGTATGAAAAACTAATGTCCGTATTCACAAAGCATTCCTGCCCTGTTATATCCCCAAAATAATTAAATAAATGGGAAATATACAATTTTTAAGCATTAGAATGAGATGGAGATAATTGATTATGTAATTATTTAGGAAATTATCGTTTGTGAATACGGACGTAAGGAATACTTATTTGTTCTAAAATGAAGTAGTGGCTATTGAATAACGTTCTTGTATTTGCAATAAAGTCAGTGGCGTAAAAGATCGGAAGGTTAGGAAGGTTAAAGGGGAAAAGAAAAAACCCTGAATAGTGAATATGTACGCCGCTGGAAGACATCTACAAAACCTAATAGCAAAATTAAAGATCTTTGTTCGTGCCCACAGTTGCATCAAAATCGGTTCAAATTTACAGCAGTTAGGTATAGGTAACTAAAAACTCTCTCGAAAAAAACTCTCGAGATAACACCCTGTATCTCGAAAACAAAGCGTTTTTGGGTAAATGTTTATGAGAGAAAAACAATGTTTGTTTTGAGGTGGTACGACAATAATCAACTTCTATTTCATGGGTGAACAGGGTGATGATGGTCCACCTGTATAAAGTGAGTACTTTCAAATTCGATTTATTTTTTGAAAATTGAATATTAAATACTTTATAACTATTTTATCATTATTTTACTATCATAATATTCAAGTTACAGTAAATTATAAAGACTCAAAAGTATGCACAAATAAATTTATAAGAGAAAATATAATAATTGGAAAGCAGAGGCCATATTTGGCAGAGCGCCTTATTAAATAAAAGAACAACAATAATTACTCGACTGGCTTTATGGTAATAAACCTAGACAATATGAAAACGATAACAATTGTACTAACTACAACTGCGAACACAGTCATGTAAAAAGTCTCTTCTGTGAAAATGTCCGTAAACGCCGGTACTTGATTATAAAGATGTTCGATAACTTTGATGGGCGACTCCTTTTTTCGTACCATTTTCACTTTCTCTTCCCCTTATTTGCAGCCGCTTTCAACGATTTCGTCTGCAGAGCAGTCGTCACTACTTCCACCGGCACTTTCGAAGAGATGTGCTTGTTGATTTGCTGCAGAACGTCCAGCACCGTTAAATTATTCAGAAGAAATTTAATGCTCCTAAAAGTAGAAAATTGTAAATAATTTTGAGATCCTCTATCATCACAATTAACTAATTAATTGTGGATTAAATTCTTACCCAGCCTCTACAAGATCGATTTTAATTTCAGGTTCACTCCTATCACAGACTACGTTAGTTTTGATGAGGCAATTTTCATTGGTTTCTGAAATTTTCGGTGAAGAGATGTGAAAGAGGAACTCTCTGAAATCAGAAAAGTGGTGAAAGTTAATTGGACATTTTCTAGAATAACTTTATTTTTGTCAGTGACGCTTGCGCATGTATCATTCCAGTACAAGAAAATGGAAAATCGATACGGAAAAGCAAAGAAAATTAGTGCTCTGTCTGGTCTGGGACTTCTGGGAGCTAAGCTAACATTCTATTGCTATATTTACCTAGCAGTGACAGATTTAGGATGGAATGGATCAAACTGTACTTGAATTCTTTTAACCGGTTTTAAATTTACCAAATTCAATTGCTTGCATATTGCACTGATCAAGCCTGATGATCTTTTGAAAGTTCCACTATAGTAAATGGACATTTTCACAATTTTTTATTACGCTTTTAATGAAAAATGAAAATTCAAAAATGAAAACAGCAAATATTCCGAATTGAACTAGACTAGACAGACAACACTGACAGACAAGTGACAACAGCAAATGACAGTAATATGTACCTTGACACTACAGAAAAGTGACAATGACAGTAGCTTTAATTTGAAAACAAATCACGGTTCACGGACATAATAATTTCTACTGCCACAAGTGCGCAAGTGCCATAAATCACAAATTAAAATAAAGAAGTTCTGAAACTCATCATTATCAATAAAAAAAACCTAATGGAATCAATCGGTGATGAATGATGATAGGGATAGGATAGGCTGGATAGGAGCGGATGATGTGAGTACATGACAAAAGGAAGGCCTGTGCCCGGTGCCTCTAGTGGCGGCCATTTTTTAAGATGGCAATTTCCTCTAGAAAATATTATATTGTCCATAACTTTTGGTAAAATTCCGCTCACATTTTTTTTTATAAAAACAATTCCTATATAGTTTGTACGTTTATGCTCCTCCTAAATAACTGGTAGAATCATAATTAATTATAACATTAAGTTCATTATTTATTTATTTATGCATCCATTGCCCAAAATCCTTGTATCAGCCTCATAAGCAGTGCTTGACAGGTAGGATAGGACGCAAAAAACAAATACGGCCCTGAACTCGGGCCTTAAAATTCTCGGATATGGCTCATATTCAAAAGGTCATATTTGGGGGTACTCGAGAGGTATGTACCCCCCTGTGCAATTTTAGTATGATCGGTGGAACTTTCAGTCACTCAGAGTAGTTCCCAGGCTGTTCCGATTATTCCGAAAAAAATAATACTTCCCGAGAACGGATCCCGCATATTTTCTGTAGGCTTTGTGGGACGATGCGCCGTTTTAATCCAGCTGAATTTCAACTCCCCACGATTTTATTCGCCACCGGTCTGTGTGTCTTGTGCGTGGCGTCCCGCGGCTCTAAGATACTTCCTAGACTCCTAGAGTCTCTATTTTCCATCGTGGGAAGTGGAAATTTCTCTCGATTGAAACCACGTTCTCACGAAGCCTGTTCAAAATAAGCGGAATTCTTTCCCGGGAAGTGTTATTTTTCTGGAATTTCGAGATTATTCAGAAATAGTCTCCGAAAAAATCCAAGTGTCCAATGAAAGTTGAAGATCGGGTTGAAATTTCTAAGGGAGAGATATAAAAGGTGCCTTGGTAAACCTCAATACGACCTATTCTGTTAGCACAGCACAGTATATACAGGGTATTGATTTTCAAAACGGGCCATAGGAAATAGAGTATAGCATTGTAAAATGTAAATGTTGCTTAGTTTAACGTTACACATTCTAATAATATGGACAAAAATAATTAATTGTCAAAACGTAGAAACGTCATTATTGTTTTGGCAATTAAGGCATGCTATTTTGTGATTAAACATTAACAATTACTTGAATTTTTACTGAAGAATTTTAGAAAACAACGTGAAATTAAATTAATTTCTGATGTCAAGCGTTATGCGCAATAATTTTAGCTTCATTTTGATACCAAAACCATTTCTGTCAGTTTAAACGGCGAGCAGGAATCCTCAAAAACCACTTTCGCAATGCTAATCCCCTATGGCCCGCTTTGAAAATTAACACCCTGTATATGAGAAGCATAGACAAACAAACTTATTGTGAATAGTTTTTTTGAAAAAAAATACACGTGTGCGGCTATCCGCCAAAAATATATATGCACAACATATTTTCTAGTGGAATTTGCCCTCTTAAAAAATGGCGGCCACTTGACCTTGAAGTTTCAAGTGTCAGCGATCGGTTCGTGGTTCGTTTGTCGTCATTTATCATTTATAAGTCTGAGCACAGGGAGT
Source organism: Malachius bipustulatus (assembly GCA_910589415.1). Taxonomy (NCBI): domain Eukaryota; kingdom Metazoa; phylum Arthropoda; class Insecta; order Coleoptera; family Melyridae; genus Malachius; species Malachius bipustulatus. The sequence goes on along the minus strand of OU342634.1, from coordinate 33,670,588 downwards.
GCCTAAGTGAAAATATTTATTATTTATTCATTTAACGCTCAATAGTCATAATATTTATAAACATCTCTAATTAAAAATGCCGCGCTGAAATGAATGAGAATATTTATTAAGAAAAGTTGCAGCGGTATTCTGTAAAATTATTATTTAATTTCAATAAATTAAGTCGAAATTATGAAAACTGAAGGACTGCATGAAGCCAAAGAAAATCGTAGGTGTCAAAAAAATATTAAAAGTCAATAATGCGCAAGCGCAGGTTTTGGAGCCGCTGTAAGGCTAGACGCTTGCGCGGTGACAGGACAGAGACAGGATAACAAAAGTCAATAAGTCAAATAAAAAATCAGGCAAAAACGTTCGTTCGATTGTTCGATCCGATTCCGATTTTAGTATTTTAGAATTTTTACTAAAGAATAATTATTATTACCGCTTCATCCTTGCAATTATATCACCCGCAAAATAAGAATTCTAAAACAAGAATTCAAATACAGAGTGATTTGTGTATAATAAATATAACCATTCCAATTTTTCCAATACTTATTCCAAAGAGTACTGGAAAGAGGCCGTCCTGCCACAAATCCGAAGCCGGTAGGTGTCCTTTACATTACAATAATTTTTATTTAATACGTTTAAATCTAATTAGGGAGATCCCAATAATTTCAAGACAGGGCCGCAATAGTTTAGAAGACAAAATAGCTTAATTAAATTATCCGCATTAACCAATTAACTGAGGTTTTCAGACTCTGGAATATTCTAGACTATTCTGTAATCTGTAATAGAATATCCTGTTTATTTGTTATTCAAATATTCCAGGCAGAAGACAGTGATAGTGCAGATTACCGTCAAGTGATAGTGAAATAATGGCTGAGGTGGATATTTCACCAGGACAGGATAAAGGTGTCCTGAAGCAGATAATAAACGAGGGTGAAGGGACAGAATGCCCTCCACCGGGTGCTTTCGTTCGGGTTCATTACACCGGAACCCTTCTTGATGGAACTCAATTTGACAGCAGCAGGGACCGTGGAGAACCTTTTGAATTTAATTTAGGCAAAGGTTGGTATTTATCTGTTTCTCTCATATTACGGGTTCAGGGAGTGAATTTGATTTGAAGTTTGATATTTTTGCTTGTCTAGGTTGTTTTAAGGGTATGATTCTTTTGCGGTATCTCGCGCCACACCCTGCACATTTCACTGTTCTTTTCTTGTGGATTTTCAGATATCATTGCGCTGTTGTTAAGACTTGGGTCTCTAATAAATATTACATCAATATTTGGGGTTGCATTTATTACAAAGTAAGGGGTATAGTTCAAATTCTCACAATTTGATTGTTTGTGAACATTTTTTCCAGGTAGCGTGATAAAAGGATGGGACATAGGTGTAGCGACGATGAAAAAAAAGGAACGATCGATTTTGACTTGCGCTTCCGAATACGCTTACGGAAAAACAGGAAGTCCACCGACCATTCCCCCGGATGCAACTTTGAAGTTTGATGTAAGTATTTATTTATTTCTTAATAAGATATTTCTTGATTTTAATTATTATTAAATACTGTTTAGGTGGAATTATTAGAGTGGAAGGGTGAAGATCTAAGTCCAAACAGAGACGGTGGGATAGAAAGATTGCAAATAACCGCCGGTGAAGGCTACACGACTCCGAACGATGGAGCAGTAGTTCAAGGTGAACTATTATTAACACGGTCACCTCATATTTTATTCAACATTGATTTAATTTCCATTTATTTCAGTGCACATCATTGGAAAGTACCAAAACAAGGTGTTCGATGAAAGAGACGTAACATTCACAATAGGGGAGGCTTCAGAGGCGAATATTATCGATGGTCTGGACATAGCCATTGTAAAATTCAAGCAAAACGAAACATCCCGTCTCATAATTCAATCAAAATACGCGTTTGGTGAGAAGGGGTCTGCCGAATTCAACATTCGCCCGCACGCCACTGTCGAATATACCGTCACTCTCAAGAACTTTGAAAAGGCAAAAGAAAGCTGGTCTCTCGATGCGGAAGAAAAGGTCGAGCAATGCAAGGTATTCAAAGAGAGAGGAACCGGATACTTCAAAGCGGAAAAATATGATTTAGCCATTAAATTGTATAAGAAGATTATCGAATTTCTTGAAAATGAAAAAGGTTAGAGATAACAATTACCTTGTAGGTAGTCTTTGTCGAGTTACATTGAATTTTGAATTGCTAATGATATGTTAATATTGCTATTGTTAACAATTCCAGCAAGGATTATTTGGAATAATGAATATTTATTATAAACAAAACAACACCACTGTTAAAAAAGTTAAAATTCTATCAATTTGGGCTTTATTAATCTTTTTCAAATTTCAAACAAAATTATTGTTCTTCTCATCTCATTGCCGATGCAATTTGATTTCAGAAACCGGAACTGTTGCTGATGATCGCAAGAATCTTTTATTATCGGCAAATTTGAACTTGTCGCTCTGTTACTTGAAGAAAAAAGGTTACTTCGAAGCGAGAAGTTTTGCGACAGCGGCACTGGCCATCGATCCCAAAAACGAGAAAGCTTTATTCAGAAGAGGTCAAGCTCTGCTGGGGATCGCGGAACCGAAACTTGCATCTGAAGATTTCAACGAGTGCTTGAAGATCGATCCCAACAACAAAGCCGCCGTGACTCAACTGTCGATTTGTTCCAAGTTCATCAAGGAGCAATTGCAAAAAGAGAAGCAAATCTATGCAAATATGTTCGATAAGTTTGCTAAAACGGACCATCAGGTGAAAGCAAATTAATTACTCAAGCATGATTAAGTTCCGATTATATTTTTTGTTATAGTAGTCATTATCTCAGTGATGATTCAATTTGGGTACTTTTGTGAACAATTTTTTATGTTAATAAAGGAATATTTAAATGTTGTGTTTGATTTTGTAAATTGTAGAGGGAGCAGATTGAGAGAAAGAAACAGCCAAACGTTATGTCATCGGTCGGAGAATGGGGTGCAGAAGATCGTGAAAGGGAACCAAGTGAATTTGAGAAAGAAAATCCAAACATTCTTCTGCTTAACAGCAGTGGTGAATTTAAAGATATGTAACGAGGGATTGGGAGGGTAATTTGATTGAAATAAAGTGTCCTTTCGTTATATTGAAATGATAGTTTTATTTATTCATCTCCGTTAATACCGGTGTCTCACTAGGAATCAGCTCAATTTTGAAGTAACTTGAATCGGTTTAATAAATTGTTTATATTTTTGGGTATCTAATCCTTTTATGCCATTTTATTGAAAATTGGCTGAGGCTGGAGGAGATAAAAAATTGTTGCTAGTACGATAGGCATACCTTCATCAAGGTAGGTATACAGCGTGGGCCAAAAATAGGACAAATTTATATTCATTTCAAATGGCACACCTGTATATTTTTGAATTCTTACGAATCCTGATTTATGTGTAGTAGGTTTCCCTATACCTAAAACTGACAGTTTGACTTATTGATGGTTCATTTTCTACAACATTCGGTCAATTTATTATCTTCTAATATCATTAGCATCAGAAAATTATAATTCAAATTGCACATATTATGTCCAGTATTCACTTGGAAAAAAAATTACATAAATTATTGTATTGAAAAAAAATGGTCAATGTTATTAAGACTGATCGCATCACAATTATAATGATGGTTGGTTATGGTAATCAGAGAAGAACATAGAAAGAAGTGTGTGATCTTTGTAATGCTATTAACCCAGACAGAATAAATAACGCAGTCGGATGTTAACAAAACTCCCAGCCGGTTTAGAAAAAAAGGGTCATGTGAAAAAAATTGGAGCAGCTAAATCAGTCGCTTCCAAAGACAGAGTTAACATTTTTTTGGAGGTTATTAAAAATCCGTGTATCTCTTCTCAATTACCACAGTGTTAGCAAGAGCTCTTCTATTCATACAATTTAAAAACAAAAACAGGAGAAACTACATCCTTAAAACCCATTCTTCTGCAAGAACATTTTGTTTAAATCCAACATTAGATAGACAGAACTGCAGAACTTTTCTTAACTGGATGATTGAGCATCACACACAGGCAGGGAAAATGAAATGTATGGACACGTTTTTGGGAAGACAGAATTGCAGGTCATTTTTTTATTGGTGGTAATCTCACCGGTATTCCTTACTTGCTATTATGACAAAAAGAAATTATTCCGGAATGTGGAGCACGTCACAGGGATGTTTGGCTTCAACAAGATTGGGCACCACCCCACTAGGGACATCTGAAAACAGACTGGGCCCTTGTCTTGCAAGGAATGGACGACATTTCGAGAATTAATTCTAAAGTTATTGAACACAAACCAAGACATGGTACTTACCATCTTTCTAATGCTACAGTCGACATACGGGCAGTCCCATCTTTGGGTGTTAGTGGTGTTACATAACATTTTGTAGAGATTTGTACGTCTCATAACACCTTTCTTGAGAGAAAATTTGGCACTTACCTTTTTTTGTACTTACACACTTCAATTTATGAAAATTAGGATTGTCAACTGTCAATTACCAATAACTCAAACAATCAGTTTTAGGTGTAGAGAAAACCTACGCAATATACTACGCATGGATTAGAATTCATCAGATGGATTCAAAAATGCAAAATTATACAGGTCTACTATTTAAAATGAAATAATTGTTTTTATTTTTGATCCACACTGTAAGGATACCAACATTGACGAAGGTATTCCCATCCTGTTCGCTACATTTTCTTATCTCCTCCAGTCAATTTTCAATAAAATCAGTCACACCCGTATATGAGATAAAAGCATCATTCCATGCGTATTGGACACCCTGTAAGTTTACGTAAATATGACAGCTTACTGCTTCACCATTATACTTCCAGAGCCACCCTTGTCGAGACATAGTGCCTACTGAAGTGATAATCTGAAAGAAAAATTGAACAGACATGAAACACTTACTGCTGCAGGATAGGGGAATTAGTCATCTTGATTTTCTGTCTTCAATCAGTAAATTATTAGATAATATGATGTTTTTTTTCTTTAGTTTTGATCTGGTCCCATACACTTTGAATGCTGTGAATAGATGCTAAAAATTAGTAGGGTACCAGGAGACCATGGGAGCACATACACTTTGGATTGGACTGTGCTCTGTCCCTGGTTGTCGCTGAGGGGTGGTGGTCATTCCCTTACAATGGAATTACCACTTTGATATCTCAAAATAAAATACAAAAAAACTATTACTTAATAATGGCAACTAGTCTAGACTACAGTCCCTGGATTACTCAAGATTATGCAGTGGATAACTTAAAATTTTTGTTTTAAGTTGCTGCTTGTGGTAACCCTGTCACAACTGTCACATTGAGATACTCAAAAGGCTACCTTTGTGAGGTGAAGGATCCTCCATGGCAACCATAAACTGAGTATCGTCCCATTCAAAATGTGTATGCCACTCATGATCACTCGTTATTAAAATGGTTTTCTTTGTAATCAAATTGCTAGATCTACAAAAAAAAAATTTCTCATACAGAGGACTTTATTCATAACATCATTCACTTATAATACATGATAAAGGACGGTGCGAAAAATTATGTATCAAATACATGAAAAGAATATCGAGAAATAACTGAGAACTTGAGAAGGCACTTCGTAAAAACATAGCAAAGCTTATTATTAAAATAGTGCTATAATAATAATAGTATTAACAGCAACTAATTAACAACAGATACATGAAATGAAATCTTCATCAATTATTATTGTTATATTGAAATTTAAATTAAAAATCCCATTTGTTTTTATGGTACGGTACATTACATATTTTTATTTCGTTTTCATTCATATTATTATAATCTACTTATGCGATCTTGAGGACTAATACAAAGTGGTCCCATTATTATGATATTATAAAAGCCAAATTTTATAAAACTTTGCAGTGTTATTATTTTTGTAGTGCTTGGAAAATTTAATGCAACAAGTTACAGTTAGATACAAATACATTACAAATTATTATTACATTTCGCTACTTTATATTTTATTAAAGGTCTTTAAATGTATAGAGGTCTTTGGTATCACTTGTATTACAGTCTAAACAACAAAACAAGTTCTGATCGTGATCCTTCAGATTCGAAAACATGAAAAATCACCAGCAGAAGTATGAATTAATTCATCTACTTTGCTTACTCATATTTGGGTTTGCAATTTATCGGTTATAATAAACAATGCATTCATTTTGGCAAGAGTAGTTGACTGACAAAAGTATTCTTGCAATAACCATCTTCCCATTTAACACGTTCAGCTTTGAAAACATCTGCCCAAGCATAAAAAATACCAGTAATTATTAAAAGCACCCCATTGGTAAAATATCCATATTTCTTTTACAATAATCATCATGGACTTATAAATGCAAAAGAGGTGACAAGTCATATTTTATTTTTATACAATATATGCAATTAAATACGTGCATAAAAATCCAGGTCATAAATTAAAGAAGGTCTTTTAATATCAAGCTCCAGCTCAAACTGTTCACAGAAAACTGATTTTTGACTTACAATTATTCACTTTTGGGTTTAGACGCTCGATAAGGAAGGCTTTTTCAACTTACAAATTTCAAGAGGTAGAAACAGACCCTCAAAAAAATTTCCCTAAAACTGTTGCCATTTTGAAAAGCGGCAAAACACGTAAGAAATTTGTTTTTTGTGGGAGCTTAATGTAATTTTTTGCCTAGGTAAGGTTCAATTATTGTTAAAAGGTAGGTAAATCTTAGATGACCAACAATGTGATACTTTATTTACAAAAGGAATAGGTCAGAAGAATGCATAGACACCCTCTTGATTTTTATGTACACATGGGAACCCCCTGTTGTTATAATTGCGAATTTGGGTCGTTGTTAAATTAATTGACCATTATTTCCTGAGTCATTAAATTATTATCATAACTCTTTACATTTATATGCCAATGATCTGTTGTGCAATGTCACTCAAAAAATTAATCAAATTTTGAACTTTTTTGTATTAACCTACTGTTACTATTATGATTATCATTAATTTTTTTTTGTAGTTTGCTCAAAACTTGCAAAACAACATGAAAATCTACCAGAATATTGAGTAAAATTTTGCCGGTTGTGGCTATTTCATGGGTCCCTTGGTACGCTTAGGTCTATCACAGAATTACTTCTTTCAAAATATTTTCACAGTAACAAAATCATGTAACATTATATTTGCAGGGGTTTAGATCAATAACAGAGTAATAGGCATACTCATTCGTAGGCCAGGCTTAGCTGTGTGAAAACTTATGAAATTAGGTTCAGAATAGGGATGAAATTTTGACCCAATTTGAGGTCACTTCGGGATAAAGATGTAGAAAAAAGTTACATCTACATTTTTGCATTTTTATATCTCAATATCTGAACAAATTCTGCCGGCATGAAATGGATGAAACAAAAAATTGGTGACTAGTCGTTTTATATAGCAAAAAACCTTTTATTCTTTTAAACGCTGTAATTTTTCTTGCATCCTCATCCCTCTCCATATACATTTATTAGTATTCTTTATAAAAAAAAACATAAAATATTAATGCATTTTTGATTAATTTTTTTACATCAAAAGGGTTAATTTTCATCCTCAATATAAAGGTCACTTAGGTTTATTTACAGGGTGATCATCATAGAACACATTCTATTCGATTCTATACTATTATTCAGAATAAACAGTAAACGATATAAGACACAGTTAGTAGTTCTAAGCTATTTAATAATTTTTAATGTTGATCACACTGTAAAACCGTTACTACAGAGTATATAAAATTCTGACGAGTTCACGGCAAGATTGACGAAATTCTTTATAATTCTTTAGAATAGAGGCAACATTTTCCATGTAATTATTTAAGGCTTAATAAAAATACAGCGGTCTCTTTAAGGTTACCTTTTTTTTTGTATTTTAAAATGTATTGACATTACGTAGCGTACTTTTGAGCAGCCATTACAAAAGACTTATTTAAAAAAATATATTAACTACCTTCTGGATTTGTATTTTTGTGTGTATTTGTTTGAGCGCTTAAACTGTTAAATTCTTTGAGCATATTTCTTAAAATTCTGCAACCTAAATCAAAACGGGTTTTCAAAATCGATCAAAATATGCAGATTCGACAGTACAACAACACACTTCAACACGCCAAATTAATAATTGTCTTTGAATAAAATTTCTAATAAAAAGTTTCAATTAACAACGCCTTCCTTTCACTCAAATTATTCTTCTTCGACTTTAATGGCTTCTATACAAAAACTTTCAACTATAAAATATTTTTGTTAACCTGGCTTAATAAATTAACCTGTAAACATTAAATTACAATCCTAAACAGTCAACTTGAAAAAATACTTTTAGTACAACAAGAGTAAAATAAACTATCAGTTATGGCAATAACAATAATAAATCTTATGAAAATAAATAAATAAATAATAAATAATTTTAAAATTACTATAATAATCGAAATAATATCTAATCGATTTAATTCTATAACCATATTAGTGACTTGATGATCGAAAAAATATTTAATCTCACACCTGGCACCGGCACCAAAAGTACCAGTGCTTTTTCTATCTAAACACTCTGGACGGAATTATATAAAAAAATTATAATTGATAAATATAACAACCTACAACAGTTATTGATTCTCGAAGGAAAACAGGGGGAACGAGAGGGTTAGGTAGGAAAAATCTTGGGGGAGAATATATCACACACATCTAAATAACAAGAATCTTTGAAATTGGCCATAATGGAATGTCCAAATTATTTGTGTTTCAGAAACGAAAATTTGGATTCCTCATAAATCTTTAAGAATCTAGTCAAGATAAGTTTGCTTGAATAAATAAGACAACCCGAACATTGAACCTTGAAGGATACCACAGGATTATTAATTTTTCTGGATAAATACATTTTTCTTCAGTGGCGGCTCGTGACACAGAAGAGGAGACTAAAAGAAAGTAATTTGATGATGTTAGAGGGAGGTTCGAGGGCTTAAGACCCCCTGAAGGCGAAAATTTTTGTGACCTTCAACATTGAATAGTTCGCCAATAGCCCTCTATTTCCCACATTAAAAAAAATTGAAATAAACTTCTGTAGGTGCCAATACAAAAAAAATTAACGGATCTTAAAAAAGTGAAATATAGACAAAATAACCAAACATTGCTGGCTATGTGGCAATACCTCCTATCTCCAATTTCAACTACAAATGACATTTTATTGCCATTTCTATCTTTAACTCAATGCGCAGCTTCTAGCAGAAGCTGCTATCTTCAAATAATTCCGGGAACTCATAAAACACACTTGAAATATCTCCTATCTTGTTAGTGTAGTATGGTGTTTCATGAACGAGTCACAGCAAGCTCTCAGTTTGTTAGTTATTTACTGTTTTAATCGTAAGTACCTAATATTTCAAATTTTTTTCACATAATGTGGGGAAATGTATCTACATTATTAGTAAAAGTAAATTGCGTGAGAATTTTTAGCTAAAATTGATTGATTATGATTCTTTCTAGATAGGAGATATTGCATCATGCAGTCAAGAGGAGAACGAATTGTATCAATGCTTAAATTTTCTAACAACAAAAATAAAGCCCAAGAAAAGGACCCTATTTCTAAAGTTCTGTTGCCAATAAACCCTTTGATAGATTCTAACGTAAATAATTACCTGATTCTAACGTAAATAATTACCTGGATATTAATGCTATACCGATAATTTTTGAGAACAACACTACCTCCCTTGTGAGCTGTAGCAACCCAGAAAATCCAAATAATGATTCAACAGTAGTTAATTTCCCAATAGAAACAAAAAATAATGACATTCAAGACTGTATTAGTAACAATATAATATTATTTTCATCTGAAAATAATGAATATACAATCATGTGATATTACCGCTCCAATATGTATTTTCTGAACAAGTATCTAATGATGTATTGGCCAATAACAATAATTTTGTTCCTGAACCAATACCTGATAAGGAGTATAATACTTGTGATATTAATAATGGGGGTTCTTTTACGCAAATGCCTGAGATTGAACTGTATACCTGTGACATTGCACCTGATAGCATTATTTCTATACAGCATGTTTTTGAAAATGAAATTTCACCTGCAGAAGTTGATAGTGGTGCTACTACAAGCGAAGTATCAAAAAATGATAAGAGTCCCTCTAGACAAACAGATAGTAATTTTCAACCGAATGATAATGAAAAAAACAGTAACAGTGAACAAGAAGATGAAATACTAACACCTGTAAATAATAATGAAGAACAAGTTCTTTTAAAAACAAATGAGCGGAAAAGGAAGAAGAAAGCAGACAGTAATGACTGGATAATAATAAAAGGCATTGCTCCAAATTCACCAAAAATGTCAGGCGCCAAATTTTCAATAGTTTTTGGAGTCAAAATAGATACAAGACTGTTCAAGAATGGTGCAATAAAAGTTCGTATGGAATGATTGAGGAAACCAAGAAGAAAATGTCAATGAAAGAATACGTTGCATCAAGACACACTAGTGATTATAAGTCTCTCAATGATTTCTTTAATAGCCTGCCGAAACTTCCATCCCATTATTGTCGACGTGATACCATGAAGCTTTATTTAGAGAATTCATTCCAGTCTATATCAGACTTGTATAAAATTTATAAAGAATATAGCAAGGATATGAAAACAAAACCATTGAGTAAATTTATATTTTATAAAACATTCCACGAAAAAAATCTTAGTCTGTTTCACCACAAAAAAGATCAGTGCAACACTTGCTTTTCGTTCAAATATGGAAATATTTCTGAGGAAGATTACAGAAAACGTATCAATAGAAAAGACGAGGCAAGGAATGAAGCAATAGATAAAGAAAATGCAGAAAATGATAAATGTGTTGTTCTGTCAATTATGCCCATTTTTGCCAGCTGGAAAAATTTATTTTAAAACAAAACTGTGTTGTCATAATTTTACAATTTATGATTTAAAATCCAAAGACGTAACTTGTTATTGGTTCTCAGAAGATCAGAACAATCAATTAAAGGCGTCCACTTTTACTTCTTGCATTGTCGACTATCTAACTGAGAACTGTTTGACAAATAATTCTAAAGTTCCTATCATAATTTTTTCCGATGGATGTGGATATCAGAACAGGAATAATGTTCTCTCAAATGCTCTACTAAATCTTTCAGTTCAATACCAAGTTGATATTAACCAAAAATATTTAGAACCGGGTCACAGTCAAATGGAGTGTGATTCGGTTCACAGTGTACTAGAGTTCCAAGTGACTATGCCACAGTAACAAGAGAAGCCAGGTCAACTCCGAAACCGTACAAAGTAAAGATCTTAGACTACAGCTTCTTCAAAGAGTACTCTCTGTCTAATCATCTACGGTATTCAACTATATGACCTGGAAAAAAAGTTAACGACCCTGTAATTAACGATATCAAATGCATCCATTATACCAAAGATGGCTTTATAAAAATCAAACTGGATCATGATGATATTGATTTTGTAGACCTTCCTGTCAGACCAAAAATTATGAAACCAATATTAGATTATCCTTTATTATTTTCTGCTCCTTGCAAAATCAAAAAAGAAAAATGACCTACAAGAACTGAAATCTGTCTTACCGAAAGATACTCACCACTTTTATGATGAAATTCACTATAATAATTTTATTATTGTCATTGTATTATTTCAGAATTAATTTGATTTATTTAATTTTTTCGGTCAAAATAAGAATTTTTCGTATGTTAAAAAAAAAAGATTTTCAGAAGTTTCAATCTTTTATTTAGTTTTAAAAAATACCTTAAAAAAGAAAATTTAGTTTATTAAAAGAGAGTTTCATTTTCTCCTAAGTCTCTCAGTGTTTCCGGCAAATAATCCCAACTTTGGAAAATTGAGAAGCAATATCATTATCTGATTTACCTTCTAAATTAAAATTAAAAATTATTTATTGTGCCTAAAGGAAGCCTCATTATACATGAAAGAGTTAATTGCAACCACAATGTGTTCCAGAATCTGTATAATAACTTCATTATTTAGTTTCTGTCTCTCCTGTAAAACTAGTATTTTTAAGATGGGAGGTATTGCCACATAGCCATCGAAATATTTCAATCAGTCTTGGGACATTTATTTTATTTAACTTCTAAACACCTGAAAAAACTATTTTTCTTGTTGCTTATTAAAAAAACATATACCTGGGAATAAATAAGATAAATGCAAAACGACAACAAAAGTTAACATCACAAATTTTACACACTTTACAGAAATTCTAATAAATCATCACCTAACAATCTACTGTGGCATTACAAACTGAGAATCTAATTTCAAAGCATTGACTTTTGGTGAGTCAATTTTATTGTATTTTTATTATTTGTGTTGCACAAATAAAAAAAAAAGAAGAGGAGACAATTAAATTATATTAAATCGCTCCACCTCTGTCTTGATTTTGAAACCGATCAAGTTTACATCAAAAGATAAAATTTATACAACAGACGTAAAGCGAGTTTCAATTGCAAAAATAAATTCAATGTGCGATTATAATTACAACAACCATCAATAATGTAGCATTGAGGCCAATATTACATTTTCCGCCATTTAAAAATTGTTTTTTTTTTCGATCACCAAGAATTAATAAATAATACATGACTTGTATCACATAAAAATCATAACAATGTATTTACTATTTGTTCGATAACTTGAGAAAAAAAAATTAAACCAGATCATTATTCATCAGTTAATTTACCCTAAATTATGACAATATAATGTCAGACTAGAACATATCGAATACAGAATCACCAAACAGTGAAAAATATAAAAACAACCATTTAAAATAATTATTTACATATTTATGTAAAAAGGAAAACAACAAAATTAAAAATACAGCAGTAATAAATTATTACTTAGGTGGATACTACTTACACGTCTAAAAAAAAATAAAGTAAAAGCAGGTAGTCTTCGAGAAATCTTTAAACTTAATCAAAATAATCACAAACGACTGATTAGTGATTCCGTTACTTATAAAATATGTATATAATACATACATCGACACATTAAAAGATTAAAATTGCATCATATTCTATACAAAATATTTTTGGTTAAACGTACGTTTTCCACTTATATTGCCCCCTTTGGTCGGTTTTCCAACAATCATGCTAAAGCAAATGGAATGCAGTAAGGTTACACAGGCACATTAATTTATAAGCGTGTATTTCCAGATCACTTCTTATGGTGTAACAGATAAACATTCATATGATCTTTCCCCTTCACAAAAACCGAGCCTCTCGGTTCGAAGACGTACCTCTCTTCCAATATCTCCAGGCAATTCTCGCCCACCTGTATCCGACCGTTCACCCCCGTCGAATCCATCCTCGAGGCGACGTTAACCGCGTCCCCCCAAATATCGTAATACAGTTTCGTGTTCCCTATGACGGCGGCCGTCACCTCGCCGTAACAATAGCCCACCCTCAAGACGAGGTTGAACTCCAGCAAGTCCCTATTGAAATCGTTTATGACGTTCTGCATCTCGAGCGCGAAATCCATGAGCGCGAATAAATGCTCGTTAGGATCCTCCTGTTGGAGCCTCATCTGGGAGTTCAGGCCGCTGGCCGCCATGAAAGTGCTTCCGATTGTTTTGATCTTTTCCACCGATCGGAATTCCGGTCTGTCCAGCAGCTCGTCGAAATCTCCGATCAATTCGTTCAAGACCCGCAAGAATTCTTTCCCTCCCAGGTAACTCTCGTCGTACATCTCGTTGAAGTTAACGATGCTGGCGAATATTATGGCGACGTTCTTGAAATTTTCAGAGTATTTCGCGTTCTTTTTCAACTGATCGGCCACATGTTCAGGTACGATGTTATAAATTAAATAGTCTGCTTGTTTCTTTAAGCGATGAACGTGTACTTCGTCCCGACTCGCGACATAATTAGAATGGAAACTTAACCTATAAGCTATTTCGAATTCACGATTCAACAACCAAACTAAGACTAACAGTAAAATCAGATCCATAATTATTTCCGAGTAATACAGGTTTATATTATGGCCGATGTAATTGATTAATGTGGCGTTTGAGACGTTCTCGTTCTCCGTGAGATTCTCCTTGTAAATATCATTGAAAATATACGAGACCGGAGTGTGTATAAGATCACGTGGAATATGAGTACCGGTCTTATTAATGGAAGAGTAAAATTGATTATCATCGGAACAACAACCGCTCAAGAACAAAACCGTAAAAACGATACCGTAACATGTCGCCAGGACATTTTTCATCCAACAATTCAACTGTGTAAAATTACAAAAATGCACGATCCCTACAAATAAAACGTACGTGTAAAGGTAGTTGGAAGTTTCCAAAAATGTAAAAATGTCACTAGAAAAATTTATCAACACTAACAATAATGGCAGACTTACCAGGACAGCCCCGCACATGTTCCACCTGTAAAACCTAGAAACGCACGAGAAATACCTCTCACCGAACTCGATCACCTTCCTGATGCACAGCAAAAGGCCGCAGCACTGAATGCAGAGCAGGCACACAAACGAAATCTGCAACGTTTCGGTAGGCCCGTTCAGTAAGAACAGCGAGGCCGAGATTATGCAGAACGCGAGGGAAGAAACGAACACGTCCAGGTACGTGTTGAACCTGGAGTTGGCCAACGTCACCATCGCCCCCGAGTGCTCGGGCAACGAGTGCACGTTGGCCCTGTAGTCTCGTTCCATCTCTTCGTCCTTGAAGAACAGCGTCAGCTGCGACAACGGGGGCTGAGTGAAATAGGAACCTCTCGACTTGGAGTTGTCTTGCACACACCTAATTAATTGACGGTCTGATTGTTTTCGCAGGTTCTGTATGGTGCTTCCGATTTTGTCCAGGTACGGTGCTACGTTTATGCTGCTTTGGCTCGAAGTGTAATACCCGGACACTCGATGTTGCATTATATCCGACTGTAGCAAAGGATTGTCAATCTGAAATTACAGATATTTATTTATTTATTTATTCAAGCCAACAGGGTAAAACCCCATACAAAAATAATAAACTATTATACATATTAGAAAGATAGCAAATGTACAAATATTACAACCTCATGAATTACTCATCTATATTTCAACAATATTTTTGACATATTTTTAATAGAGTGGAGTGAACTGGTACTTGGCTCAAACCACCGTGCATTATCATTACATATTCTCGATAATCTATCCAGTATAGTCTCATACTGGCCTGGTCTTATTGTATCTACGAGGAATATTTGGTTATTATGACGCAATGTTCTTGGCGGAACATAAAATTTCAGATTACCTAAAAGTTCAGGAACATCCAGAGAATTTGATAATAATTTGTAAACGAAAACAATATCGGCTCTGTTCATAGCAGATTCGAAAGTAGCTAACGAAAATTTGAGATAGAGTCGACTAAGATCATGGTCAAAAAAAGAAACAAAAATACCAATTTTGGAAGCTGCAAACCTCAAAAATCTTCTATTTAGAGATTCAATTTTACTTTTCAGTCCAATTTCATTCCTTCTCCAGACAACCGATGCATACATAACTTTTGGAAAAATGAAGGAAAAATATAACGATCTAAAAGTAGATATATTCCCAAAAGAAGATGAAAACCTCCTGATAAAATAGACCCCTTTAGTAACCGAAAGGTGAATATGGTTAATATGTTGTTTAAAAGAAAGTTTAGAATCGAAAATGACTCCAAGATCTCTGACGGACTCGCTGAAAGATACAACATTATCATCCAAAAAATACGGGAGTAAACTCAATTTACTAGATCGACCAAAGCGGATGTGATGGCATTTTTTTATGTTGATGACCAATCCATTCAGCCTGCACCACTCTTGAAAGAGTAATAAATCACCTTGAAGCAAATCCATATCATCATATCCACGAACAGCTCTGAAGAGTTTAGCATCATCAGCAAAGAGTAATATCTCGCAATTTTTTAGATTTCCTACTAAATCATTTATAAAAATAGCAAATAGCAATGGTCCCAAATGAAGTCCTTGTCCAACACCAGAAAAAACTGAAAAAACATTAGAGTAACAATTTCCTATTCTGACAACCTGCTTTCTATCCGTCAAATACGATTCCAGCCATTTCAACAAACTACCGTTAATGCCATATGCATAAAGTTTCTTAAGTAACAACTGGGTGTTGACAACATCGAATGCTCTAGATAAGTCCGTATAAATTGCATTCACTACCATACCATCATTTAGATTGGTGACAATATAGTCGTAATATAAAGTTAGGTTGGTAACCGTGGACCTACCTCTAATATACTAACACACACTAATATACTAGCACAGATATAATTAATATACTAAATATACAGTAAGTTATAGTAATGCAGTGAAAGGGAAAGGACTGATTCGTATTGTTACGAGATAGTCCTAGCAAAGCAAGTGCAGGGTATACAAGAGATGCATCGTCATAGAGTAAAGTCAGTCAGTATACTTTGGGATGTTCTGAAAGACAGCCAAGTTGGAGAGTGCCTGTCAGAAAACTACTGAACAGTGAAGTCTAGTTTGGAATGCTATCAGAGACAGTCTAGCACTAGTTAGTGAAGTGACCAGAGACAGATAGGAGACCAGGAGAGAAAACAGTACAATAATTATTATTGTGGAGTGAATTAGAAAAAAGGTATGTTTAGGGCTGCAGAAAAGACAAAAGACAGAAGTGAGATTAAGGAGAATAATTGATTATTTTATTTAGAGGTTATTGTAATGTGAATAGTAGCAAATTGCACTGAAATGTAAGCCAACCCGAAGAGCAGGAAAATATTGCAATGCAATGGAAAATAATCAAACCTGCTGGATGCTGCTGCGTCGGCTGTTGCTCTTGATGCCGGAATCCTTCCTGCTGCCGGCGGAATGGGCGGTGCTGAGCTGATCGTCGATCAGGGAGATCTTGCCGGGCACCTCCAACGACAGCTTAGGTTCGATGAAAGCGGGCACAGCCACGGTTGCGCTGCGGGTCCGTTCGCAAGGGATGATGTCGATGGGCGAACGGCCCCTTCGGGATCGGCTGCTGCCGGACCTGTGCAGGTTGAGGAACTCGCTCGGCTTACGGCCGTAGTGGGAACGATAGGAACCGGCACGTATGAAACCGGACAAGTCACCTCCTGAAAGATTTTTTTACGGTTATTCAATGAATTTATAGTGTGACCTATTTGTTTTTGCACCACCCTGTAGAATATTTATTTATTGTGCGATTTTAACTGAATTTTTTTTAATGGTAGAGTTTTTATGAGCAAGAAGAGCCCCATTCATACAAAATCTTAGCCTCCTAGATCAGGGTTTAGTTATAAAATTTCAAGAATAATAAGTGGATTTCCTTAGAAAAAATCTGGGCATGCCACTGGATAAAGTATACTGAATATATAAAGTTTAAGTGTTATTGTTCAGCTGTGTTTGGATACTAACCTACTTCGAATAGATCTCAAGGTTTTCATAGTGAACTCTTGCGTTTACTATGGCCGCTATGTTATTTTTCCATGTTATTTGGTATAAAAAAAATCAAAGAAACCACAAAATTTCAACAAAATTACAAGTTTTTCAAGCAAACGACTTTTAAAAAAATATTTTTCTTTATAAAATTATTACCTTGATAATCATAGGGCTCTATATCGCTCCTCGACTGGCTGATATAGGACTTGATATCGATGGAATCTTTCGTCTCGTCCAAGACGACGCTGCTCCGCTTGGCCTCCTCAGTTTCGCTGATGCTAACCCAGGACTTTTTCCCGTTCGAAGTGGAATTAAGAGACTCAATCAAAATGGGCACCTGCTGGTATCCGGAGGAGGTCAGCGAGTCTTCGCAGTTTGCGGAAATATCGCTGTCCGGATCCGGTTTCACTTGGTCTCCCTTCCTCAAGAACCGCGGTATCTTCCAGCTCTTTATCTTCACCGAGTATTTACCAGAGCTGGCCGTCGAGGTGGGAGTTTTCACCGCATCGCAGTTCGAGTTCTCTTTCAAGCTGTCGCATTCTTGCTCATTTTCCGAATCCAGAATGCTCGGCAGACTGCTCGCCTTGATCTTACAGACGTCGGGGGAAAGCAACTGGGGATTGTAGATGGGTTTTATGTAGTTAGAGGTTGTGTCGCACGATAAGACTCTGGGTCTGGTCAGAGGTGACAGGGAAGGCGATGCAGCTGGAGGGGAGATGAATAGCTGTAAGGAGTTTGTGTATCTCTGACGACCTTCGGCTCTTAAACTGCCACTGTAAGATGGAGTTCGTTCTTCTCTTCTTCCTAATATGAAGTAAGTCTTTAAACCTGCAAAGGTAACTTCTAATAATTCTAGGGATGCACTAGCATTATTATTATTACATATTACATACCAAAGACCGCTTCTCCTTCTTCTAGAGTGTAATGATCATTCAAAAAAGCATTAGTTTTCTCTGAGATATGTACCATTCCAGGTTTACCGGTGGATTCCATTCTATTAGCCAAAGTAACATCATTACTCCATACATCAAATTTGAATCTCCTTGTACCTACAATACCGCACAATACGGTCCCCGTATGAACCCCGACACGCATATTAATGTCTCCCTTTTGTTCCTGCACGAACATCTTGATAGCCTGAATCATACTCAGTCCCATTTCCACGCAACACTTTGCATGGTCGGGTTGAGGATCGGGGCACCCCGACACGCAATAATAACAATCACCGAGAGTGGATATCTTCTCGCAGTTGTGCAGCTGGCACAAGAGATCAAATCTTTGGAACAAGTTATTCAAAATGTCGACTAGTTCTTCTGCGCTCTTATTGCTGGACATCTTGGTGAAGCCGACGATGTCGGCGAAAAGGATGCTGACGTTTTCCATTCGATTCATGTTGAAAGGACGGAAAAGAGATCTTATATCGCCGTTTTCGGCGTCCGACTGCCTCTGCTTGAAATTCTCGTCGTCGCTCAGCAGCCAGTTCGCGACTTTCGGTGGCATCAAAGAGTGAATCATGTTCTCTTTCAGCTTCTTCTCAGACTCCAGCTGTCGTTTAACCAGGAGACTCTGACCGACTTTCATGAAGGTGTTTCTCATTCTGACGTTCGTCATCACAAGAATGTGCAGGCCGATCAGATGGATACTGATGTGAAGTAGTAAGCGTATAACGACGATGTACACGGTGAAAGGGCTGTTCTGTTTCAGGAGGGTTAATAATTCGAACGAAGACGAATATAATATCGCGACGGATAAACTCATGTAGAGTTTCAAAGGAATTAACGTGTAGATGATCAGCAGGGTTTGTATGCAAGTGGAAAAATGACCTAGGGGGCTAATGAGACTTTTGAATTCGTACGGTTTAAACTGCATGGGGATCAAGACCACAAACGTTAAACTAGTTAGACACAGAATTAAAGCTGTAGACAACGATATTGCTAGCATATGATTATTATAAAACTTTGTGTATGTTACGATAAATATAAATATCAGGCAGAGTATATTTATTCCTATGATGCCGCATAGCATAGGCCAAGTTGTCGTTTCTGACATCAGGCCGCTCAGGAGGAAAAATGTAAACCATGATATCGACAGAAGTAACATATACAAGACGGCATATCTGAAAAAAAAAAAACTCCTGTTAGTGTTGGAGATATTCCATTATTATATTGCAATAATTATTTTTGGCACTAGGAAATGAGTGAGGAGTTGTAAGCCATTGAATTATTTTTTTGTTGAAATATATTGTTGTTAAGGATCTTGGAAACTGACAGATATTTAAGGGATAAGATACAAAAAGTGCAGTACTACTGGTTCAAGCTTCAAAGTAAAGATAGATTACTTCAACTGATTAAAGGTCCATTCAGAACTGGCTGACATGACAATAATTCTTGTGATTATTTCTTGTTGCATGGATTCAATATTTTACAGTTACTTCAGTTTTTAATTACTACAGTTTTCTTTGACTCTTAATTTATGAAACAAATCCATTACATTTCAATGCTTCAAGTAAGCCTATTCTCTTATTCAAGTAGGTATAATTAGTAAGGACGTTTATAGTCAAAAATTAATTTCATAACATAACAAAAATTTTACTATTTTTTGATGTATGACGCAAATGTCAAAATTAGCCAACCTCAGGAACATCATATTTGACTTTTGACAAATCAGTTTTAGGTCAAAAGTAGTAAAATTCAATTCGTTGGATTTAGTTTTTATTTCAAAGTTCTGTCTCATTAGCACACAAAATTAAAGAGGAAGGGGGGTATTTAAACAGTGAGTAAACACATAATGGGACTTTGAATTGGTAAAAAGAGGGGTGCAGCTCCACGAACCTCAAAATCAAACAATTATTCATTTACACTTGACTAGAATCAGAAAGGCTCCGAATACTGTAAAGACAAAGCACAAGAAACCTCCTGAGACAGTAAGTTTCCAAACTAACTAATAAATTTCGAAATTTTAATAAAAAACTTCAAGAATAAATTGATACAGGAAGTTTTATAAATTGTGTTTGATACTCCAAGACTGCTTGAGAATGGAAAGCTCTAGAAAAAAACGAAACGCGATCTAGAAAAGGGTTTGTAGAAGTTGCATATGAATAGTTTAGATTCCATTAGATAATGCAACCAGGAGCATGACAGAAGGTCAATCAGTATCTAGATAGTAATGCACACACAGTGCAGCCAATAAAAAAGCAATAAATTGAGCAATATATAATATATGTATACCTACCTAAGTGGTATATATAAGTGGTTTATAAGTACATTTTAAATAAGCGAAATAGCTGTAAGTATAGGGAATTGGAGTAATGAGTTATAAGTGGCACTGTAGCTAATTGAAATAATAAGTTATAAGTGGCATATTTAAGAGAATTGTTGTAGATAAGGGAACTGAAATAAATGAAGTATCAAGTATTATGAATCAATTGCAAGTGCAAACGTCACATATGTGAAACAGGGCCCTCCAAAGTGTGATAATTTAAAATTCAAAACTGTTTCAATTTTTTCTTCGACTGCCTTAAAACTCATTTTTTACATAATTTTTACGCAGAATTTAATTAATCAATATTTGACTAGGTTTGACAATCCATTGTCACGAACTGACCTAGCTACAATTTTAGAAAAGTTTTACAGGAAAGCTAAAAAACGAGTTCGTGTAGAGCATTTTATGAGGTTTTTGCAGATGGAAGCAAAAGTTTTCTAGCTAGTACATCTCCTTTCTTTGATTTTTATGAGGGGAGTAGGGGGGGTGGGAGGGTAAAATTATCAAACATACAAATATGCCCCTCTGTGAACTTAGGGCCGGTTGTTCAAACGTCAATTAAAAATTTTGAGATAATTACTGATTTTTAAATTGCAAATTTTGAAAACCCGGCGAATATAATTAATGATCTTGTGTTTTTAATCAGTAATTAACTCTTCTTAAAGGGAGCATAATCCATTTTCAGCAATATCAGACCAATGGTTCGATAATACAGGACATTTTAAAATCAGTAATTATCTGAAAATTTTTAATTAACGTTTGAACAACCGGCCCTTAGAGTTATACAAGAATATTTCAATTTTCACATTTTTGTTAGTTAGGCTCTTCATGAAAAAGGAGACGATCAATTTTTTCCTCAAAATAAAATAAACCCAAGAAGGAAGTTGAAGTTCTTGTAAAAAAATCTCATGAAAGTTCAGAACAAAAACTCGAGTTTTAATGACCAAAAACACTACATTTTACTGGAAAATAATAATTTATTTTTCAGGATGGTCAAACTGCGTTGATTCGAGAATTTAACAGTACAACATATACAGTATCCACTATTAAAATTATAAATTATCACACTTTGGAAAGTCACCTTACACACAGCTGCAAATGTCACTTATATTGGGATTCAATAAGCAATGAAACAATATAAATACAGGGTGATTTTTATCACACCGTCTGGCCAAATATAATAATTCTGGATGGGAAGAGTGGACAATAAATAAATAAATAAAGTAAAAAATCAAATAGAGAAAGAATAATTCCCAATCACTTTATAAATCTTTTAAATTAATATGTAATAAATTTTAATAATAATTAGCGAGTATCTATCTAAATAATTAATAATAAATCTTATTTAATGTGGTAATAATTATTATAATTAATTTCTAATGTGGTAATTAAAATGTGATCAGGAGATGAATTTCTATTTTGTTTCAACACCGGTCATTCAAAAGCACTTATAAACTCCTGAAGAGGAAAGTTCTAAAAAGATTATTGTGCTCTTAATAATTAATTCTTCTAATTAGACTTGAATTGAATTGAAATGGATTGAATTCTTAAAAGGCCACAAAATTATTCATATTCACATCATTCATTTCAAAATCCAAAAAGATGATCCTTTCAAATGAGTCATACTTGTTTGGTGTTTTGTACTATAATAATAATTATTGTACATGATCGATTTCATGAAGTGCTAGTTTCAGCAATGAGCTACGATATTCAAGAATATACAGGTGATCCCGAAATGGTGGACATGGTATAAGGGTGTTGTAGAGGATATTCAGAAATGAAGGGTTATCCACTAATGGCAGTTGGTGTACAGCTCCCTACCAGTATCTATTGGCAATTTCCAGCAGTACAAACATTATTTAGCATTATTCAGGCAGTATCGACAGTAACCATGCAGCATTAACACGCAGTAATATATAATTATCGAGCAGCATTATGCTGTATCAAGCAGTAACTAGCATTTTTAGCATTATTCGGCAGTATAATGAGATCATCAATGATGCTTGATTTCAAGTACCTCAATGCAAAACGATTTACAAAGCAAATATTATCTTTAAATTTTGAGTTTTGAAAAAATGCAAAACAGGTAAATTTTTTAAATTAATTTATTTTCTATTGATTATTAATTAAATTAAAAAAAAAATTAATTAAATATATTAAATATAAAAAATATATTGATTAAAAAAAATTATACAGAATGTTCCTTGGTTCAGTAATGATGATATTGTCTATTTTTTAAAAAGGACACCCTGTATGTTATTACATCAGAATTAAGAATACCATGTTATATCTATGGTTTGTCCAGTGAGTGTTGTCCGGTGAGATTCCACACTGATCCTAACTATAAACAATTTTATTTTATGAGATTTAATTCATACAATAATAATTATAATAATTGATTTATATAATAATTATAATATTTATTAATAATTAATATAATTATGTATTATAATAAATAATTGATTCGATTCGTACAATTATAATAATTAGTAATTAGTACGAATTAAAACATATAAAATCAAATCGTTTATAGTAAGGATCAGTGTGGCATCTCACCGGACAACACTCACTGGACAAGCCATATACAGATTTTTTTCAAAGAAAAAAAAAGAATTGAATGAAAACAAGTGAATTCAATCCTATGTTTTATCCACTATTAATGTTGTATCCACATGTCATTGAATTCTTCTTTTAAAATACTTCCGGATGAGCCGATGTAATTAATATATGAACTGTCGTTTGAAAAAAATTAAGAAAACCAGCACTTTGCAAAATGCGGCAGCACTGCTTTGTAATTAAACATTTTACATTTTCATTTCATTTCATATTAAAATAAATAAGACAAATAATGTAAAAATCTTTTGATGAAATCGGTGTTCAAAAATGTCAGATAGCCTTCTATTCTATACAGGGTGTCCCAATATTCCATGGACATGGAGCAACTACAGATTACTGAGGTAAAAAAAAGTCGCTCGGACCAAACTTATCTCTATACCAAAATGCTTCGTTTGTCCGTTAGAAGGCTTCAAAGTCTTTTGAAAATTTTAGTTTTTTTGAAATAGCTCAAAGTCGGCTGATTCCAATTCGATGAAATTTGGTAGGTCAATTTCTTATTAAAGGTACTAATTTCTGATGTACATGATAATTTGACAGAAACCCT
Source organism: Malachius bipustulatus (assembly GCA_910589415.1). Taxonomy (NCBI): domain Eukaryota; kingdom Metazoa; phylum Arthropoda; class Insecta; order Coleoptera; family Melyridae; genus Malachius; species Malachius bipustulatus. The sequence continues at coordinate 33,646,757 of OU342634.1, read as the reverse complement.
GGAAGGGGTGAAACTACCCCTACCCTCCATTAAAATCGATCGTAATTGTTGATAGGTTAGCAGGAACGCTGTTCATGTTTTTTTGTTTGAAAGATTATACATCGTTTTAGCCCATTTTTGGTCTCCTACAAAAATCTGTATCTTTCCGAGGTGGTATGTGATAAAATGAATTAGTCGAAAAACTAATTCATAATAACTAATAAGAAAAAACTAAAAACAAATTAAAAGAATGAAATAAAATTTTGATTAGGTACCATCGACTAATTTATTTTATCACATAGCACCACGGAAAGATACAGATTTTTGTAAGAGACCAAAAATGGGCTAAAACGATGTATCTTTCAAACAAAAAAACATGAACAGCGTTCCTGCTAACCTATCAACAATTACGATCGATTTTAATGGAGGGTAGGGGTAGTTTCACCCCTTCCCGGGTTTCCGTCAAATTATCATGTACATCAGAAATTAGTACTTTTAATAAGAAATTTACCTACCAAATTTCGTCGAATTGAGATCAGCCGACTTTGAGCTATTTCAAAAAAACTAAAATTTTCAAAAGACTTTGAAGCCTTCTAACGGACAAACGAAGCATTTTGGTATAGAGATAAGTTTGGTCCGAGCGACTTTTTTTTACCTCAGTAATCTGTGGTTGCTCCATGTCCATGGAATATTGGGACACCCTGTATATACATTGTGCTTCAAAGTTGAGCTATTTTTTGCTGAAGAGGTCCAATAAATTTGAAACATGAGGCTGGAGACCCATATATGACATACATTAATGTATATGAATTTTGCAGTAGTTTTAGAAAATTTAAAATGAGAGCATTAAAAAAATAACTCAGCGTCAAAACTTTGCACCTATTTAAAACGTCGGCCATTTTGAAATTAGAAATTAGTTTATAAAAAAAGATTTCATTATCGGAAACAACATTTATTCGAAACATTTTTTCGTACCTACCACCTTCAGGTTTTGGGTACAAGAACACCTAAGTTACAGGAGCACCTAAGTTATATGAAACCCTGTACACTGCTTCCAAAATTAAAAATGGCGATTTTCACTCGTTTATAACTCATAAACTACTTGATTTGTAAACTGCAACTGTAAAAATCATTTCTGACTGGATTTTCTTAGGAAATATGAAAATACAAAAATTTACAGAGTATCCTATAATTGACCCGTTTGTGTATTTTTTCTTCAAAACTCAAAATTTAAGGATTTACTGGGGGGGGGGGCACCGGTACTTTTTCAACCGAGTTTTCAACATACAGAGCTTCTATGCATTTTATTAACATGGGATGAAGATTGTTATTGCTTATCTAATTAAGTTGAAATTTTTTTTGGGAACACGGGCATAAGTTTGGCAAAATTGTTGTCTGATGCTGGTGGAGTGAAGATAATTCATACTGGGAAAACTAATTGGAGCCCTTATTCTTCACATTACATGTATTTCCAGGTTAATTTACATCACAAGGTATTATCACAGTCATTCGTTAAAAATTACTATCACAATGTCGACATGTTTCGACCTCTTGAGGTCATCTTCAGGACTCTACAAAAACAGTTCAAAAACTTGTGCATCTACATTCACCTTTTGCTAAGTTTTGATGTAAAGTAGATGCTCAAGTTTTTGAACTGTTTTTGTAGAGTCATGAAGATGACCTCAAGAGGTCGAAACATGTCGACATTGTGATAGTAATTTTTAACGAATGACTGTGATAATACCTTGTAAATTAACCTGGAAATACATGTAATGTGAAGAATAAGGGCTCCAATTTATTAGTTTTCCCAGTATAAGTTTGGCAGTTCTAGAAGAAGCCAATTCCTGTGTAGCAAATGTTATGTATGGATACGTTCTCTCCACTGTTTTAGTGTATTTTTTAATAAAAAAATACACTATTGAGGACGACATCACTTTTTCTTTTTCAAAAAGAGTTATATTTAGTCATATGATACAGTTATATTACAATTATTATTATTGATTTAGCGAGACCTAGAGTCCCTCGATATATAAGAGTCTGGCCATACGCGGTCATCTTTCTGATTGGTTAGCCGCCTCGGCGGCCATTTTTATCCTTTTAGCTCCGACGAGTGCCATAAGATTAGCATTAGCCGGTCTCGAAAATGACTACTAATTAATTTTTTTCATCGAATTGCATATACCTATAAGGTTATAAATAATGCCTGGTCGTTGTGCAATTAGTTATTGTTGCAATAGTGAAAAAAAAAATTAAATTACCCTTTAAAATTCAATATAAAATTAAAGAAACTCGCTTTAATCTAATACTTCCAGATATATTTTATCAAAAGTTAGAAAGAATAATAATGAACATTTTACTGAATCATTTATAAAATAATGAAATGCGAAGTTGAATAGATTTTAGACTGTGGTTTAGTATTATTGGGATGCTCGAATTACATAGAACCTGTCTAATAAAGAACAAGCCTGACCGCTTCACTTCTAAAAACTATATTTATAACCCTTCAGTATATTACCCTCTAAGATTTTTAGTCCGTGAGTCAAATTATATTGAAATTTATTACTGCAAGCTTTAAAACTTAGGTAGGTACTTATTTACGTAATAAAAACTCTTTTTTTTTTAAATATCGTATAATATTATATAAAATATCTATTTACATTTTCGTATTGAGGGATATTTATTGTTAATGTTGCTTGGTTAATAAATGAAAAACCTCACTTTTGAACTTGACTACATTTAACATTGTTTTGAAGAATACGCAGTAAATCAAGGTAAAACTCGAGGTAAAATAACAAGAGATAATGTGGAAACGATTTTACAAGATCCTTTAACATTCCCATAGTCACCATCAAAAAAATCACTGTATAAATAATATGCAAAATAACGCGTATTTTAATTGTTTTAGTGCTAAGCGCCTATCTCATCAATGCATTTTTTCGGTGAAACAGGATAAACATGGCTGCCGGAGACCGTATGACCAGACTCTTGTATATCGAGGGACTCTAGCGAGACCCATTGAATTTGACTGTACACATTTTAGTACAGCTTTTGACATTTCAAAAGCTGTCAAAACAATTCATTAAATTGACATGACAACTGAGTGAAATGCTGCCAACATGAGTAACATGACAGCTCATTAGTAAAATCATTTTAACCGCAAAGCCGCAAATCATAGAATAGCGAGAACCTTTCAAATTGTAGGATTGGTATTAAGAGTAGAGTAACCGGAACCAATCGATTACAATTCAATTTCATACTATTAAATCTAACTTCGTGGAAAACATTAAAATGAACTTTTGAAAATTTACTTAGAAAAAATTTAAGGGAATTTCTGAATTTAGGGGGATGAGGGATTGTCAAAATGACATGACAACTCTTATTGTTTATAGTCAGTAAGTTAAAAGTTGTTAAAACAAAATAAAATGTTAGTCAATACAAAAAATGGTTGATATGGGTAACAAAAAAATGGGTAACATGGTTAATTTAAACACTAGCAGTAGGAAACAGAGTTAGGTAATTAAATTGTACCATTTAAATCAGCTTACCTAAACTTGCAACTATGATAAGGGTTCGAGCTCTTCCTATACTGTTCCTCCAATATTTCCGAATCGAAGGTCGGATCCCACCACGACTTCCTGGTGGCCCTCTCGAAAGGTATGGGGAAGAATCTCCCCCAGCAACCGGATTTCTGCGACTCCTGAGCAAAGTACAACTGCAGCTTCGGATGAAGGGCCAACTGAACATGTTCCTCGTCCAAGCAATCCGAAGGCTGATCTTCTTGAATGGTCACATTCTCGGATTTAGTATAACTGGCCGAAGAACCTCTTTCCTCTGACGTCATACTTGTTTAATAAATAAATTGTAAAAGCATGAAATTGCTATTATAGAATACATTTACTCAGTGGCTGACAAGGCATTGTCAACTTTTTTATCTTGCTGTTTACAGATCCCATTGAACACAGTTAACAGATAAGAAGTCTGGTAAGGCTCTTTATCTTTAACATAACAGTTTTCACCGCATATGTTTATACCGATCCTCGCGACGACGATACTCATCAGCAGGAGCATGATGGCAAGATAAATCCAAACACAAACATCACTCTTTGCATGTCAACATTTTATTTACACTGCCGTTTATTGAAGATAATTATGCTCTAAACTTCATAATTGATATCGTCAATATTTTTGCTTTGTTGTAATAACTTTATATGAACCCTCTGCAAAATATAAAGTAAACAAAACTGGAATACAAATTGATTAGAAAGTAAAACGGCTATAAAATAATAACGGCGGGATAAATTGATTGGGAAATAAAAAAATAAATTCCCAATCCGAATTCCGAATTAAAATATTATTCGCTCGGTATTGACAATTTATTGACAGCTGACAGTGACAATCAGCTGCTTCACGAATTCAAATCACCACATCACGTTCACTTTGCTTTTAATCGATTCACACTTTTTTATGCTTCCCGCTTCCCGTCCGTCTCATTAAATTGCAATTTACATGGCTTGACTTGATGCTAGCTTGCTGCTATGAACGAGCGAACTCGGGATAGGAATCAAATCAAATAATGGGAGGTGGGAGGAGTTCTGCAATACTAGATCGCGGACTACTGCTTACTTTACTAGTCAGTCAGTCACTATTTTTGCGATTATTATTACGTTATAAATGTAGTCCCGGTACTCCTACTCTGTTGCCATACCTTAATTACTTTACCAAAATACTTTTATAAATAAAAAAAAAATAAACTGGTTTTTCAATAAAAAAATAAAAAAATGTCTAGGTATTATTTTATTTATTTTCATACCATATTATACGCATACACCAGATGGCAGCATAAATGCATTGTCTTTTTCCAAATTCCCGACGCTTTGAATTTTACATCATTTGAGATTTTCATACCCCTTGTCATTGACTCTGTTTTTCATTATGATGACAATGACGTCATGAATACGCGGTTGTAAATAATAACCATAATTTTAGTTGGCAAGCCTGAATGACCTTTTTTGTCTGGTTTTTTATTTATTCCCCCAGAATACAAGTGTCATAATTATGATCGACATAGGTATTATGAGTCATGTCAGTTAAACTGGCCGTTGCCACGACGTCATAGGAATAACAACATTACCAACCTTTAAACGCCGTTAGATATTTTTTTATTTTGTCGTGTTATTTTTGAGTTATAAAGTACCTTGACATATAAACCTGTGTTTTTTTTAATCTAAGTCATAGTTATTGACTATATGGCATCATCAGGTATTTTTTCTGAATATCTGAAATAAACGAAATGAACATTTAATTCTCAATAACCGAACGAACCTTTAAACCATTACTCACATGGCACACATGGCATTCTATCATGAAAACTGGCAACATTGTATTTTGTTATCAATGACGACGTAATGGTCGTCTTATGTGAAAAGAACCATAGAAAGTTTATTATATTATTACTTATGGAATTTTTGTTAAATTCTTGTATTTCCCAACTTTCCTTTACAATAATGATAATAATAGACAACATAATAATTATGTCAACATCACCACAGCACACGTGAGCGAATAATGCTTCTTCCACTCCCGCGTGTTCGCGGCGCGGGTAATTTTTAAATTTTTATTTTAGCTTATGTTGGTAAAATATGAAAAAAAGTTAATAAGAGACACACTTTCTGAAGAAAAATAAATGTTCTATTATTTAATTGAGAACAATAATTTTAAGGGGGATCATCCCGCCATACCTTTATAATAAATTATAATTTAACTTTAACTGATCCCTGATAAGTCCGCCACTGGCTGCTTGCATCAAGGCTTGATGAACATGAAAAATAATCGAATTTTGTTTAGACACTTTTTTAATTTTTTTGTCTCAAAAATAATAATAATTCCTCAAAATAACCGGTAACCAGTAATATGAAACACCCTCTGTATACAGGTGTCCGGAAATTATGCGCAAAAAATTTAGGGGGGTGATTCTACTTGATTCTTTTTTTTTTCGAAAACTCACAAATAAGAAAGTTATGAGCCTTCAAAGTTGATTTTTTTAATCAATATTTTTTTATAACTTTTTTTCTAGTGTACGGATTTTTTAAAAATTTGACACACTTGCCACTGATGTTGCTTTACATCCTTGGTCCAAATTATTAGACTTGAATCCCTCGAAATCGAAAGGCCTTATAACTGCCATTGACCTTCAAAAAAGGCCTTAAGTATAACTTTTTTCGTAATATTTTTTTCCGAGTTTTGAAGACGCACAATTGAAGAACATGAAGAACATGAAGAAATATTCGGAAAAGGTCCTATTTGTCTATCACGATAAAATGGCCTGTTAATTTCTGAGTAAAACTGTTTTAAAAATTTGCTTGCACTAAAATTGATCACCATAAATTATGATCATTCTGTAACACCAAAAGCATCCGTACACTAGAAAAAAGTTATGAGAAAATACCTATTGATTTAAAAAAATCAACTTTGAAAGTTTATAACTTTCTTATTTGTGAGTTTTCGAAAAAAAATTTAAAGATACTTTTGGCAATATTTTACCAAGTAGAATCACCTTCTTAATTTTTGCGCATAATTTCCGGACACGCTGTATACTTTAGAGATTGTTGTTTAATCAGTTCAAAACTATTATGTCTTCACTTAATTAGGTAGGTACTTTATGTTGTCACTTTAATTTTTACAAAAATGGTCATATCTTTGGAAGAAAAGAACTTACAACACAGCAGTAAGAAAATTGACCACTTTTAAAAAGTGAAGTATACCGCAGCATGCTCCGAGAGTGCGCGAGTTACTGATCACCCTGTATATACCTATACCCAAAAATATTATTCACTCTTAATAATTGACAAAAAAAAACTGTTTTTCATTACCAAATATTTTTTGTATTTAATTTGAGTTTGTTTTTCAAAAAATACAAGTATCTAGCTAACAACAAAAAAATAATACAGAAGTCTCGCAGGAAAGATTCTAAATAATAATTATTTCCTGTAAGTAACTAAGTGGTTATATTGGAACTTGGAATTCAATGCCAAACCAGTCAGAATATTGATTTTAGAACTTTAATAATAGATGATCATATAAATATAAATGTAATGGCGGTGGAAGCAATCACAAACAAGTAATAAAACCATTTATTGCAGTCTCTATTAAGCAGGAAATTAACACTCAGACAGAAGCTCAATAAAACTGGGACTTTTATTATTAAGTTAATTCTTTTCTCCTTAGTAGCCTGAAACATAACAAAAAATTCCAGATTCCAGAGTAGGTAAGATTAAGGTGTACGTACCCCCTATACCTACCTACTACAATACTTTTTAAAAGAACTTCCTCAAAAACCAAAAATAAATAATACCAGCGAATTGTAATATTTTTAAATGTGGCAAGACGAGGCACAAAATTAGTTGTTTTCTGTCATGTTAAGAACAAATTTCTGCCCTTTGCCTTAATGCCGTGTCAAAAATTGAATTTTTGTCAAAAAACAAATAAAAAGCAGTTTATTTAAAAACTTTTAAAAAAAGCGCCATCAATTTTCAACCAATCAAACGTTCACAAATATATTTATTGTTAAAAATACTTTTTAATAACAGGTTCTGTCATGTTAAGAAAATTTGAAATGTTGTCCAAAGTTAATCTAAATTTTATTCAATCTTAAATTACGAAAAAATATATAAAACTGATTTGACGGAGCAGTTTTGTAATTATAAAATTATAGGACCCTAAATTGACTCTACGACTCAATAAAACCGAACTTGGCCAAACAATGCAAATTTAATTAACTGCCTATAATAGGTATAATAATAATTGCTTTCGATATTGTGTCCCTACCACTTTCGGCTTCCGGTATAGGTAGCTATTATTTATTATTGACTCACTCTCTCATCTGAATTAATAGCACTTTATATCGTACCTGCTGAATTCATATTCCACCAAAGTAATGACATTAATGTAAATATTTGATCAGTGCTCGCTGGAAATAGCAACTGGCTCAAATAAAAGTGCTTATATTTTATCATTCATGTTAATAACTGGAGCTTACTATGTGTGATTTGAAAAATACTATAATTTATTATCTGCAGATAGTAGCTGTTCAGAATTCAAATGGTAACATTAAATTTTTAAGTAAATTTACATTTTCTTGCGAATTGAAACTATTTGAAAAAAGAACTTCCTGTAAGCTGGACGAATTTTGTTACAAAAAAACATCAAATAATAGAGTTGAATCGCATTATTTGACCCTCGTTTTGAAGCTTTATTAACCAAATTGTTGCCAATTGTTTTAAAATAAACCAAGAAACAATATTAACACAAACTATTTTTAGCACTGAGCCAATAAATTATTATAAGCTGGCATTATACAAAACATTCAAAGTTTTTTAGACACAAAATTAATTATTATTTCCAATCTGAAAAACACACATTTTAAAAATAACTCTGGCTGGTTGTCGAAAGACTCATTAAATAATCAACCGTCAATTTGAATAGATTAATCATAGCAGGTAGCAGGTATCTCATAATAATAATAATTATAATAAGTAAACAAATATTAGGTAATACATTTTTAATTCAAGTAACTTATAAATACATAAATGCATTTATGACTTTAGCATTTTTATACAAAAATGTACAATAATAAACTTCTACAAAAGGACAGAAACAATACATTTTACAAGTAGGCACATTTTTAAAAATATTAAAATTTTAGTCTTATTTATATATCATTAACTCTTGGAGTGCTTTTACCCCAAAGCCAATTGAGAAGAACCTTTGATGGACTCTGCACATCACGAGCTGAAAAAAACCATTAATAAATCACTGACTGCTCATAAATATTACTTATTAATAACTTGTATAATAATACATATTAGAAAAAAATCCCATCAATTGGTTTTTATTTTATTTAATGGCCAAAAACATGCACACAGGAGCAAAAAAGCTTTAATCGATGCACAATGACTTGATCGCTCTTCAAGGTTAAATTATAATGTTTTCCTTGAACTAATAAAATTATTACCATTGCAGGAAAATTAAAAATAAATTTAAAATCTTCTGAACTGGAGATACTGTTAACAAGATAAGGGATTCAATAGATTTCTTTACATTAGTAAATTTTTTGTGAGCTGAGGTTATCAAAAATCTTCTTTATGAATTCCCGTCAATTCTGGCTGGCCTTATTAGATTTTGGAACACTTGACATCTGTTCTGTTATTCAGACTTTTTCTGTTTGTTGCATAAGTATAAGTAGACCTGACGGCGCACAGCAGCAGTATAGTTTTGAACGCTACGAAAGTAACATTAGAAAGAAACCTGATACGAGAGAGAAATCTAGTTGTAAACTGATCAAAGACAGAGAGAATTGTGCGAGTGAATTAACAAGAAGAGTTAAGCTGTTTTTAGTGCTGAGAGTGTGTTTGTAAGTAAAAGCGTGAAGGAAGTGAAATTCAGAAGAAGTGGTTATTTAATTTTCAAATAATTGATTTTGTTGTAAATAAATAAAGACTGAAAATAATTGTTGTAAATTATAGTAAAGTTAACATTAGTTAAAAGAACATTTTTGAAAGTCAATATAAAACCTGAAACGCCCAAAATTTGAAAAACTGCAGACCTGAGCCAAGAAATGAATTATAAAAAACAACCAGAAACATTTACGATTTATTTTTTCTTCTTCTTTAGAGTGTATGGCCTTTAGCTTTTACCAGCTATTTAGCCAGCACATCTTTATGATTTGAAAATTTAATTATAAGTCATATGACATCATCGATAGAGCGATCCCATCAACAAGTAACCGATTTTCAATGAACCGCTAGAAAACCATATCAAACCAACTGTCAACAGTAGCAGTTATACAGGCTAACTTACTATATAGCTACCTTAAAAAAATAATTTGTCAAAAAATCCTACTTTCTAGAACGGTCTTCCAATCTTAATGCTATTAGAAGCAATATCTTTCATTATTTAATAATTAGAGTATATGAAATCACCAATCCAATTTAATGTAACGGTTATAGGCACCTATATCTACCTGAACATATTATTCAAGTGTGAGCAAGGTTATTAAAGAGTAAGAAAAATTGTATTTTTCTCCACAGTCCCCCTTTTTAAATCCTTTCAGCTTTCAGCTAATTCAAGAAGACACAAAAAATTATAATAACGACCTACTCCAATTAGAAAAATTATTGCTCCCCAGATATATTCATTCGTCTTAATAAACCACTTTTCAGTTCATACAATATGGAAATATCTCACTCACACAGAGTATAACCCGCATCAATCAGCCTCGCCGCAGCTTCCGCCGGTAATTTCGAAGCCGCATCTCTGTGTTGTTGCATAACATTCAACTGTTGGAACCGTCTCACTTCCTGCTCGTCAACGAGAGTCTTATCTTTCTTATGGCTGACAGTTTTCAGTTCAGAAAGCCTGCAAATATGAGGAACAATAACAACTGCAACATTTAATTAAAACACTAGACCTACTTTGATGCCAAGTTAGATTCAGAGCTTCTTTGCAAAGTCTCTACCGCTTCGGTCGCCAATTCCGTACCGGATGCCCCTAAGAGGATTTCAGATGCTCTACTTTTCGGCACGGCACCCCTCGGAGGACTCCCGTATTCGCTACTGCTTTCATCGTGCGGACCGGGTGGACCGGAATCGGAACAATATTTGCGTCGTAGTTCTTCTTTTTCTCTCAGGGCATTAGAAAGTCTCAATTGGAGCGTGTCACGTTCTTCTAATAGTTGGGTAAGCTCGACTGTTAATTCTTCGCATCTTACGTCTCTTTGGTGAAGCATGTATAAGGTTAAATCCAGCTCTGCTCTGCATACCTTGTAAAATAATGAAGAAAAAATATTTTAATCACAGGATAATATAAAAAAAAGTGGGACATTCAAGCACGCTTTCTTGCCATAGAAATAACAATATGACTTTCCTAATATTAATTTTAAGAAAAGTCACCCTTTATAAAAAACCCTCTGCTTTCCGAGAAACCTTAGACAGCACAATTATATTTTCACTTGGATGTACAGGGTGTCGTATTAAATTTTATAACAATTTAATATTAATTTTAGGAAAGAATTTATTTCTTATTACATGTTCTCAAGAAATTCAGAAACCACACTAAAATATAAGAAAGGTTATAGGGAAAGGTTTGAGAAAGGTTTTGGAAATATTAGGAATCAGAATTCTGGAAAGTTGAAGGGATTAATAATAATTATTATTAAAGGTGATTTTTTATTACTTACAGGCTCTGACATGTCATCTTCAATTTCAGTGGGAGCTGCGACCGCCGCCGTACTCTGCACTGAAACGTTCTGTTCAACCGAACGACTCTCGTTCGGTGAATGACGCTGAATGTCCATTTCGGCAATCAGCGAGTCATAATCGTTGCTCTTCTCAAACAATTCTTTCTTCATCTGCTCTATTTTCAACACCTGATCTTCTATGATCGCTCTCAAATCTGCCAATTGTTTGTCTTCTTCGTTCAACAGTAAATTTTGCTCGACAATCTTCTGCTCCAGTTCTTTAATCGTGGCATCTTTCTGATTTACTTCTCCGCTTAGCCTTTCGATCTCTTCATTTTTCTGATGGAATTCGTTCAAGTTACCGTTCAGTTTCTCCAGCAAGTCGGAAGAATAAGTTTTATGATACAATAAATCGTTCTCTTTCTCCGAGATAGTGTTCTCGAACCGAGTTTCTGCTTCGGTCAGGGCGCATTTTAGATTGTTCATTTCTTGAGTGTACTCGGCGTGTATGCTGTTCCTGCTTAAGGAGGCCTCTTCCATCGCATAAGCCAACTGCTGTTCTTTTTCTGTTAACAAATTTTTCAGAGACGTTAATTCCTGATCTTTGTTCTTGAGATGCATCTGATAATTTTTAATTTCGGTCTTAAGATTATTCCCTTCGGTTTCCTTCTCTGAGAGGTAACTTTTGAGGGCATCGTATTGTTGCTGATATTGGGCTAGATCGTTTTGGAGTCGATTCGTGATTTCTGAGTCAGAGCTTACATGGTTTTCAAGGTTGGCTAATTTTTCTGATAATAGAGAGTTTTCTTGGCTTTTCTCCGCAATAATCGCTTCACTGGTACTCAACTTATTTTTCAATTCTTCCAGGGCAGTATTTGCGTTAACAATCTCACTGTTTAACTGAATTATTTCATCCTTAGGGATGTAGTTATTCAATAAACTTTTTAAAGAAGAGATTTCTTCGTTCCTTGCTTCAATTAGCGAGAGTTGTTTGTTTAATTCGTTAAGTAAATCCGTTTTTAGGCAGCTAGCTGATTGACCATTTTCCTGTAACTTTTTAATTATACTTTGAATTAATTCTTCGTTTTCGGTTAGTTCTTTTCGTATCGATTCTTCATTCGAAACATGCTGCGCAATCGTAGTTTCTTTTTCTTGCATCAACTGATTGAGGAGATTTAGTTGGGTTTCATAATTAACGATTTCATTCTGAAGTTTCTCGATATGCGCTTGCTTCTCTTCCAGAGACGCAATTAAATTGTTAATCGTTGACTGATTATCCTTAATTTGGTCTTGCAGAGTGGTAATGCGGTCTATTTCGTTCCTGATTTCAGCATCAACGTTCTTCCTTAGCTCGTTATTCTCGTTCATAAGGGCGTTGCACTTTTCTTCCAGTAAGAGAATTTCTTTCCTAAGCGATTCTTCCAACGACGAGAACTCCGATTCCCTGTTTTCTAGATGCAGCTTCCAGCTCTCTGCAACATCAGTACCTCTCTGATTCACTCTGGATTCCCATTCCTGATTCAACTGCTCGATCATCAATGATATCTCGGAAGTTTGCGTGGAGTTCTGCTGGGATAACTCCTCAAACTCCGCGTTCTTTCGGGATAGAGACTGCTCGAGAGTTTTATTCTGTTCTAGTAAAGCGGCGGTTCGTTCCATCTCCCGATTCAGCTCTGATATTTTAAGATCCAGCGATTTAGTGACATCATCTAGTTGCTGTTCTTTTTCTTCTAATCGTTTGATTAAATTATCTTTTTCAAAGGAGATATTCTTTATTTGTTCTTCATATTCGGTGTTGTCTTGAGAACCGGCTTCAAGCTCTAATTGTTTCAGAACCTCGATTTCTCTTTGAATTAACGAAAATTCCCTCTCTTGGTTTTCAATAAAACAATCCCTTTCCATGACTAAATTAGTCATGACCTGCAATTCGTTACTAATAGCGTTCCTTTCTTCTTCTATTTTACTTTTTTCAGACAATAACGCAGTAGTTTCTTTTTGCAGGTCTTCATATTTCTTCTCAATCTCTTGCTTCTCTTGTATGATAATATCCAAGTTCGATTGTAAATTAGAAACATCTTGTGCTTCCAATTGTTTAGTTTTAGCCTTCTCTTCTTCAAAACTTTGTACCCTTTTAATCAAATCCTCTACGAGGTAATTCTTCTCTGATAACAATTCGTTCAATTTATCGTTATTCGCTTTGATTTCAGCAAAAATAACTTCTTGTTCGTTACTTTTCTTGATGAACATGTTCAGTTCATTTTGTAAATGTTTCTTTTCTTCTAGACTCGATTTTAAATTCTCATCGATTCTATTTTTCTCCGTTAATAAATCGGAATATTCCTTTTCAGTTTTCATGTTTTCAACGATCGGTTCTTTCGATTTTTCCGCATCCAATCTCAACCTGCGTTGCTCTTCTAAATGCGACTGCAGCTCCTCGTTATCCAACGTGAGGTCTTTGATTACTTCATTCAACTCCTCTACTTGTAATCGTAACGCTTTTATGTCACTTTCGCTGGGTTTTTCATGCTCGCTCTCCTGTTGAGCAGTTTCTTCAGGAGTGGGAATAACGGAATTTTTGAATTTCTCCTTGAGATCTTCAATTTTTCTCTGCAAATTGAGAACCTCGATGTCCTGCTTCTCTTTCATGTCGGTCATTCTCTCGTTGGCAGCGGTGAGCACGTCCACTCGTTTCGTTAAGGCCGCTTTCTCGTTTCTCTCTTTATTCAAGTCGAAATTTAATTCCTTGAGTTTCTTTTCCAGTTGCCCGACTTGTAGCTTGAGCTGTTCTTGTATTTCTTCGTCTAAATTGAAGAAATCCGGTTCGGGTTTCTTGGCGGCGCTCAATTTTTCATTTACCTGCCTTAATTCTTTCACTTTTTTGATCAATTTACCGGACTTGACTTGCAGCTGCCTGATTTCTTCCAAATGGTTGTTACGTTCTAGCTCCAAGACCCGGATTCTGTCCTGCAATTCTTCCAGAAGCGCAGAGCTCGATGACTGCTGTCGATGTTCTTCTTCGAATCGAGTTTCTTCTGAATTGAGCCCCCAGCCGTCATCGTTATCACCAAATATATCCACCGAGATCGGTTGCGTTGTTTCATTTTTTGTGCATAAGTACGCACTCTCGCATTGGACTCGATCTTCGATCACCGGGTAAGTTGCTTCCGGTTGTATTTCTCTCGTTCTCACAAATTGCAGCTCTTGCAATTCCCGTCTCGTCGAAGGCGTATCTTTAACGTCTTGCTCTGATAGAATCTGCGATTCAACCGTTTGAGTGTGAGTAGTTTTTGAATCATTACCGATAGCTTCCGTTTGTATTTCAATATTCGTACCTCTCAAACTTGGAAACGCTGCCAGATTGCTTTCTCTTTCCGAAATAAGACTCAACAGCTCTTCCGATAAGATCTGACAGTGATGAGCGATTTCATTTCTCGCTCTCTCAGATTCTTGCAGCATTAGTTCCAATTTTTTTATGTCTCTCTGTAGAGTTACAATCGTTTCACCCCCTTCTTTATAACAAAGATAAGCAGTCTCAGCTATGCACGGTTCTTCGGTCACAGGTTCTCTATTGAAGGGCTCAGACTGATCTGAAACAATTCCAGTCTGAAGAACTTTTACTGTATCGAATATGGCGGCATCGACGTTTTCGAGTTCTTCATTCTTTTCGCTTTTCTTCTCCAAGAGCAGTCTGCTCAACTCGAGAGACAATATATGACACTGGTTCAGGATTTCTTTTCTCGATTTTTCTTCATTATAGAGCAGGAACTCCAACATTTTAATCTTCTCTTGAGAGTTTGTACCCTCAATATTGTGTTTCATCGCGGTTTCATCTTGCTCAAGAGATCGAGTTTCTTGAGGCCAAGTAAATGTGGGAATGTGTCCTGTCTGGGATTGAGTTTCTGTAACTTTTTTTTCTGCGGTATCGACGACAGAGTCAACAGTATGGAAAGCGGTTTGTGTTATAGAAGCCAATTTTAGGTTACCGAGTTCCCTTTCGAGATCCTCTATCTGTTTTCTGGCTTCTTGTAACTGGACATTCGTCTTGTTTAATTCTTCAGACGCGATTAAGTAATTATTTTGTATTTCTTCTAATCGGTTTGAAATCAGAAATTTCTCAGATAACGTTCGTTCTAATTGAATGTTGAGCTCGTTAGTAGCGTTTGCCATCTGATTGACCTGATTGTGTGACAGATGTGATAGTTCATTTTGTAAAGCGATTTTTTCGTTTTGTAGCTGCGATATTTGTTGCTTGTAATGTTCCGATTCGCTATTTAAACTTTCATACATTACTTTTATATCCTGCAGTTCAAGAAGCTGGGAACTTAATTTTCCAATCGTCTGGATGTTCGTTTGATTCTCGTTCATTAATCTATCGTACTCGGTGTAGTTTTCTTCTAATTTTAATTTACACTCGTTTACTTCGTCAGTTAAAGCGGCATCTTTATTTAACAAAGCGTTAAAATCTTCATTCAACTTTTCTACTTGAACTGAAAGGTCTGATTTCTCGGCAAGTAAATTGTTGTATTGCTGTTGCCAATCGTTGTCTAATTTTTCAAGCTCCTTCTTATTCTCGGCTGTAGCATGCTGAAGTTCGCCCTGCAGGTGTTTAATTTCATTTTCTAAGCCGGCGATTTGTGTACTTAAATCGGAATTATCTCGCCTCAAATCTGCTACCAAGTTCTCGTATTGGGTTAACTCGCCTACTTTTTCATGAGCGATTAGAATCTTATGCTTCAATTTCTTATTCTGCTCGGTCAACTTTTTACTGTGCTCTGTAAGTTTTTGTATTTCGTTATTGGATTCTTGTAACGTTTTCTCTAGCGATTCTTTCTGCTCGTTTAAACCGGTTAATTTTTCCGAGAGAACTCTCTCGATCTGAGCCATTTCTTCAAACCTGTCGCATTTCTCGTTCAATTTCTGATTCAACTCGCAGATCTGATTCTGGTAATCTTTTCTCGACTCCTCGACCATGGCAACTTGTTCCTCCAGCTGATCAATACGGTTCTTGTAACTCGATATTGAATTTTCTCGACTCTCCACAATCATTTCAAGTTCTCGAATTCTAGAATTGAGAGTTTCGTTGTTATTCTGATGATCTGGCTCAAAACTGGACGCCGATAAGAGTTCTTGCTTTAGATTCACTTCCGTCGATTTTTCTTTACTGCGAAGGTCTAAAATGATATTTTGGAGCTCGACATTTTTTTCCTGAATACTCTGATATTCTGCTGATAGGCTGGAATATTTCGTCTCGTAATCTGAAACGAGTTGATCTTTTTCTCTGTGTTCTGCTTTCCATTTTTCCGAATCTTCTTGGTATTTTTTTTCTAGCTCGCTCAACAATTGAGTCTTCTTCTTCAAGTTTGCTGCTATTTTTTTCATTTTCTCCAATTGCTCTCGGTTTTTATTAGATAATTCATCGACGGTTTTCTGCAGGGGTTTTTGGAGGTCTTGCAAGGTGTCACTATTTGTTTCCATTTGTTTCTGCATGTTCAAAAATTTCTCCTTAAATTCGTCTTTTAATTTAAGGAAAACTTTATCTTTCTCCTGGAGCGTTTCTTGAAGATTCGATATTACAGTTTCTTTATTGTCTCTGTCTTTGGATAATTTCTTTATTTCGTCGTCCTTGCTATCTAGGAGGTGTTCAGTTTCCAATATTTTATTATTAAGCGATTTCAACTCTTTGTGAAGATTCGCGATTATATCGGAATTTTCATTCAATTCCTCTTCGTATTCTTGAGCTTTATTAATATGTTCGTTTAGAGCCGATTTCAAATTTTCTAGTTCATTTTTCAGATCTTCACTATTATTTTGATCGTCTCTGTCTCTTTTCTTGATGGTGTCGTTCATATCTGATATAATACTGTTTAATCGCTCAATTTCATTCTGACGTCCTTTCAATTCACTGTCATAATTTTGTAATTTTTCCTGTAAATTATTAATCACTTGAGCCGACGAAATCAATTCGTTTCTGTTATCCTCAATTATACTTTGATAATTAACGATCTCTTCTTTATAATTCTGAATGGTTTCTTCCATTAAATTATTATTATTTCTAAGTTCTCTCAGTTGACTGTCTAAATTATCTTTTTCGCTTGCTAGCTCTGATAGTTCCTTTATCTTGACTTGTAAGAGTTCGTTTTCTTTTAATAACACATCCAACTGATTTTCTTTGTCACGCATTTTTTCTTTGATATTATCTGGCTCTGGCTCTGGCAACATGGACGCATTTTCCAGCTTTTCCAACAATTGACTATTCTCGGTTTCTAGAACACCAATTTTATGTTCCATGGATTCTTTTTCGTTCTGCAACTGCTCGTACGTTTCCACCAAGACATCTCTGTTGTTCTCAATTTCTTTAATGCGTAAATTCAAAGTGTTGTTTTCGTTTGTTAATGTTTCCATTTTGTCCATCACTTCCCGCCTCTCCACCGTGAACAATTCGATCTTCTGCAGTAATTCGGACGTTTCTTCTTTGAGCAGATTAACGCTGTCGTTCAAATCTGGATTTTGAAGCAGATTCTCTTCGCTGGCTTTAAGATGGCCGCTTACAATGTCCAAATTTTTCTGAAACTGTTCGATCTCCAACTTTTCTTGCTGCGTTAAACCTTCCACGATTTCAATACTCTCGGCAGAAGACACCTTTTCGGTGCTGAGCTTCTCTAATTTGTCAATCAATTCCATGTTTTCCTGAACGTAGTTTTCCAGCTTCTGGTTCAGATCTTGCTTTTCTTTTTTTAAAGTTTCTATTTTGGCGAGCAATTCTTCGTTTTCTTTAGCAAGGTTAGCTTTTTCCTCCAGAACGGTTTTCTTTTCACTTTCTACTTTATCGATTAACTCTTCATACCGGATCGATGCCATTTCAGTGGTTACCTGAACATTTTGAACGTGCAATAGGGAGTTAAGCTTTTCTGTTAGTGATTCGATTTCGTCGTTCGATGATTTGATTTCTGGAATTGCAAAAATATGATTAAAATTAAAAAAACTGATATTTATTCCGCTACCTTGAAAAATATTACACTGTGAGTGAAGCGTTAAAAGACAAAAACGATTAAATCAAAAATTGTTTGATCAATTTTGATAATTAATTATTGCATACCTTGTTCTAGTTGTTTTATAATTTCGTCTTTTCCTTGAAGCGCATCAGATTCAGCAGGAACTGCTTCTTCGGATTCCTTTATAGTAGAATCTGAAGATAAAAGATTAATATGCATGTAACTGAATTTACAAATACCAAATAGTTACCTTTTAAAGAATCAGCTTCAATTAACTTCAACTGTAAATTTCCTTTTTCTTCCTCGAGCTCGGCTATTTTTTGGCCCAAACTTGAGTTTTCAGCTTGTAACTTGAATATTTCAGCATTAACATCACTAATCTTTTTAAAATCTTCAATCTTTTTATTCAGCTCTTTTATTTTACTCTTGTGTTGCGCCTTAACTCTAATCATATTCTTATTGCTTTCATCCAACTGTTTCTTGAGTTTTGATAGTTCACCTTCTTGATCTTCTCCAGCTACGGTTTGACTTGCCATATTTTCATGCAGTTTAACAACAGTTTCTTCGAGTTCAGCTATTTTTTTAAGAAGTTCTTCATTTTTCAATTTCTCGCCAGACAAAGACTGTTCAAGCTCAAATACTTTGGCAGTTTCGTTACTGGATTTGAATTTGCGGCCTTTATTTTTCTTCCCTTTCTTTTCACTTCGAGGCGATTCCGTTTCCTGAGATAAACTCGACTCGGATTCTTCCAATTCTTTAATTCTCGCTTGTAACTCTGCAATTTTTGTACTGTACTTGTCTACTTCTTCTCTTTCACTTTGCAACTGTTCCAAAACTAGATCCTTGTTTTTTAGCTGCTCTTCCAGGTCATTCTTATCGCCCTGTAGACTGTGAATGGAGCTCTGTAGCTCCACAATTTCCAAGTTTTTATGCTTCAAATCGTCGAGTAACTTGACCTGCCGCGCTTTCATGTTTTCTTCCATGTTGATAAAATCCTCTTGCATTTTCCTCATTTGTTCTTTGGTTTCATCCAGGGTGTCCAGCGTGGTTTTTCCCTTTTTCGTTAAACTTTCCGTCATTAAAGTTATGGCTTTTGTTCGGGCATCGATAACCGAATCTTTCTCTTTCAAATTTTCCTGCAGGTCCAAATTGTTTGCTTCCAGCCTCTGAACTTTCACATTCAACTCGGTTATGTATTTTTCTTTGTTTATCAAAATATTGTAGAGTTCCTCTGAGCTCGAATTTTTGCTGTAGTCGGTTTTATGTTCGACCAGAGAGAGATTTAACGGAGTTTGATTTATCAGATGTTGAGAATCGTCGAGTTGTGCTTTCAATTGGCTGACCATTTCTTCTATCCCCTTCTGATTTTTTCCTCTTTCGGCTAGTTTTGCCCTTGGAAAATAATTAACAAGGCATAAGTTTTAATTATTATTACACCTAAATGTATTTTTGATCACAAGCACAAGATATACATACGTATAATTACACAATAACTAAGAATGATTAATTGCAAAATCTAAAAATCTTGTAAACAATACATGTAATAAATAACTGTATTTCATACAAATATACAGGGTGTTTCATTATTCGGTACAAAAAATTCAAGTGGAGATTCCTCAACATTTATTAGAGAAAAAGGTCCAGTAAATAGTTCCTTCAAATTAGAAAAAAATTAAAGAAGTTTTTTGTCAAATAATGTGACGGGTATAGGAAGGATGGATGGGGCTGTGTGAGCATGTTTATCACAAGGCTCACTAAAAAAATTAGTGTCTTCTGAAGAATTGATATATGATTTTTTGCCCTTTTTTGTTAGTTTTAACGTTTTAATGAAAAACTATGCATTTTACAGAAAAATACAATCTGACAAAAGTTGTAGAGAGAATTTCCTACAATTTTTGTTCTCATTTGATCTCCAGGTACAACATTCCAAGAAAATTCTTAAATGTGACTTAAAAATACGAAAAAAAGCGCAAACGGATCCAAAATTATAGGAAATTTTTGTCTTTTTTAGTTTTTTTTTAGTGATTTTGTCATATTTTTACTACCCTGATTAATAGAACATTTATAACTGGCATCTGGCCAGGGTGGCATTTAAAAAATCTATGAGGCCTTACTGAGGATATGACACAAAAAAAAAATACTTTCTGTACTCTTTATAATAATTCTCTTTATAAAAAATTGCTATTTTTTATAAATTGTTGGCTTGCAAAAAAAAAATGATAATCCCCTCTCCCATAAAAATTTGACAAGGAGTCTTCTTTACTTGAATTTTCTGCCTATATAATGAAACACCCTTTTACTGTATGTTCTTCTAGAAATCTAGAACAATGTTGAATATCACGAGAATGTCTCCAATGATTTCTAATGTATAAGAATTTTTTTCTAAGGCCAAGGAACCACATTTACTAATTTAAAAAAAGATAATATGCTAATTAACACCATGAAAATGGAAACATTTTTTTTCATAATTAACTAGCAACTAATTAGCACCAAATTATGAGACGATTAGCTGCTTTTTATTCGGGAAAAGCATTTTCCTACGTTCAGGCCAGGCACATCTCTTTCAATCATGTTTAATGACTGGCCACTTTGTTGCATTTTTTGGTAGTGATTTAGATACGGATCAGCAGACACATTTATATTTAAACCAATTTCTATTTAAAAAGGAAACATTTAGCTAAGCAAGGCAGAGTAGGTACTCATACTCAATTTTACTCCCATCACAACCAATACACAGGCACGACAGTTTTCTGAACTTCTAAAGTCCAATCCTTTATTGTATAATTATACAGGGCGTTTCATTTCCTACCAGTGTAATTTTAGGAGGTGATATAGAGAATCGTAAAATGAGTGGACATTCTCCACAAAGTTTTTCTGAAAAAAAATTGTGACGAAAGTCCACTTATTTTATGATTCTCTATCACCTCCTAAAATTACACTGTTAAAGAATGAAACATCCTGTATAGTATACAGGTCAGAATGTAGATCATATTCATCTATTCTTACTTGTTTTCTTCAAGCTGCTGTCTCAAAAGATTCAATTTTTCATTAGCAGAAGTCTCCACGACTCTTTGCGAGGTGCCAGCTTTTTTCCCCTCATGACTCTTTTTCTGTTTTCTTTTCGCTCTGCTCAAAGTGCTTGCGTACAGTTCGAACTTTTCTGGAGTTAGAGGGGGAATTTCATTTTTCCTGAGAACTTCTTTTAACTGGGCCAATAGAACCTGACTGTCTTCTTGCTCTTCCCTTTCGGCAATTTGTTGCTTGTTGGTGTCATCCTGAGGTGGGTCTTGTGAACCTCCTCCGGGATCGTCTTCGGGAGTTTTCAACATATTTACGACTGCAAAACATGATTAATTGATTCATTAATAATTATTATCAATGACAAATATTTTAGTTCAGTGAGTCAACAACCCATATGGAAATAATATATTTTCATGGAATGCAACGTACCTTTAAGTTTAGTATTTTCTTCACATTACTGGAAATTTATATACAAAATTATTCAATAGCTTCAAAGAAATGTACATATATTTATGTAAAACTACTAAAATCAGAAACCATTCCACGTATCACTTATGTGTATGTGTGTTGATAAGTAAGTGATAAGTGATATGATTGCAGATTTGCAGAAAACTATTTTATGTATTTATGATGTTTCCCAGACAGATTTGAAATTGACAGTTTACGGCTGCGTTCCGAAGAAACGTAATCATCCTTTTAATAAAAAACAACAGGAGTGACTAGAATCCAAGCAGCTGCTCTGAAAACTAAAACTGTAATCGCCAACATGGGCGTGCTAATGAAGTTATTTATTATTTAAAACCGGTACTTACTGATGGAGTGATGTAAAACGTTATTCCCAATAGAAACAATAGACACCTAGAAACACAACAAGAAACAAAAAAAGATGTTTGTTCAACTAATAAATTAGCCCAGTGTTAAAAATGTTCACATTATCAACTTTCAAATCTCTAAAGTTTCAATATAGGAGTTTCAAAATGGCTGTTTCAGTCGCATTTACCAGAACGGGCAATTGGCCTTATATTTTTTATTGTTTTTTTTTTTGTATAAAAGCATTCAACCTGCAACCTGCGCCTGCTACATACATTTAAGCATCGTTTGTAGCTTGTAGCACACTTCATTTACCTATAGGATTAAACGATATAGGATTAGAGCACACTGATATAAAAACCGCATTACCTTTTCTGTAGTCGAGTTACAAAAGACCAAAAAATTCTGAGGTCAGAAATCTACTTATATGAGGCATGAGGCTAATAGGTCTAAATATGGTTTCGAGAGCGGAGAACACGACGATAATGGTGCTACACTTTTGCGTTAATCGTTTGTTTGTAAACCCCTAAACGAGTAAAATCTGCCTTTAACGTAATTTAAGCGACTTTTAAAAAAGATTCATGTGTGTAAAATGAAAAACTTTCTGAGAGTTTACAGTTTTACAGATTCAATCTCAGACATGAAATTATTTTCAAAAGCTGGCTTGACTTACGTTTTCATTGGCTCAGAGTGCTCACACGATAGTTAGTATTACAATCAGGGATGGGCGTGTAAACAATTCAATCTTTACATATAAACAATTCAATTGTTTACACAGCCCATTTCATGTAAAGAGATTAAAGAAAGTAAACAATGTAAACAAATAACCACTTCTTCCGAAACTGTTTCTTATTCCTTCTGCTTTGCCTACCAGAGATGTGAAAGTGTAGTAAGTCTCTGATACCTACTAATAAAACTAAACTAAACTATCTTCTCAATATTGTGCTCAAACCTCAATAAACCTTAGTTATGTAAATTTGGCATCTGAAAGTTTTCACAGCAATGACGTCACTGATAGTGACAGCGACAGCTGACACGATTGTTTAAATTGTTTACATTGTTTACGAAATCTTTACATTGTTTACCAATTCTTTACATATTTTACGAATTCTTTACATTGTTTTCGTATTCTTTACCACGATAGGTATGTCGTATGTCATAAAACAATGAATAGGTGAGTATTTTACTAGCCAAACAGCTGCTAAAGAAAGGCCAATCAGATTTTTTTAAGATAGAGAAGAAGGTAGGCTGTGTAACGTCAATCAGCTTGTGACGTTGTCACTTATTAGACAAGTGCTGTCTATGTGATATGACTGATATGATCTGTCACCTCACGTAACCCGTAACCTCATCATTTCAAAATAAAAAGTTTTTATTCCCAATCCCAATTTACCTTTAAAATTAATAACTTGGTTCTTGGTTGTTTGAATTTATTTAACTTGTACCTTACCGTTAAAAATTTAAGAAACTACAATAAGTTAAAACCATGAACGTAATTTTCAAGTCTAGATCATTGCTGAGGACTTCCTTACCACTGTTCAGACTTGCAAGTTCCAAACCAGCTGAAGAAATAAAAAATTTAGTTAGCAAAAATAAAGTGGTAGTATTTATGAAGGGTGTACCACAAGAACCTCGTTGTGGATTCAGTAATGCGGTCGTACAAATATTAAGAATGCACGGAGTTCAGTACGATGCCCACGATGTTCTGTCCGATGAATCTTTAAGGCAAGGTAAATATTGAATTTACCTCGATATTGAATCTTGAAGAACTTACTTATAAAAAAATCAGTGGCAGGAACAACGGTGTCGGTGCTGGTGCTAGTACCTGCTTTATACTTACTGATAGTCTGATACTAGATACTAGATACCCTTGATGTGTTTGTGCCCATACAGATTAAGGTCCCTAAAATATTTTGCATGTGGGATAGTGTGAGAAATAATAGAGGCAGCAGTCTTGGGCTGATCATATTTTATTTTTTTCCTTTCGAGGACTGTCTGATTTAGGATCGACGGAAGCACCTCAGCTTCATGGTCTTATTGGTATTGGGTAAGGTTGCTGATTGACGATTGACACCCCGAGTCCACCACCACTATCCCCCCCTCCACCAAGTCAGGTCTTTATTCAGGTTAGGTTTTTTTTCCTTGAAATTTACAGTCCTTACTTTTTCTTTATCTTCTATATTTTATTTTTGGTAATCCTGTTGTACCTAGAAATGTAGAACTTATCTGCATATATTTGAGAAAGTTATAGTAAGTTTAGCACATCATCCAATGGAATATGGAAACGATCAAAAGATAGACTATTGATCCTAACTGACATGATCATACAGAGAGCTAGACGGACAGAATGGGTGAATGAAGCAAAAGGGGGTAAGCACAATAAGCTGGTAATGTTGCTGATTGACACCCTGAGTTCCCCTACACTAAGTGAGATCATTGGCCAAGTTGGGTATTTTTTTTTTGAAATTTCAAGAAATTGAAAGAAGAAAAATAAGGTTATCCTATTGTTTAGTCTTCCAAAACACCCCTCACATGCCCATTCCACTTTTTCCACTTGCGTCGCTCACAGCAGTCACAGTGTTGCTGCATTAAATCAGGTCTTTGGTCAGGGTAGGTTTTTTTTTAATTTTAGGGACATTTAAAGGAAAAAGAAACCTACCCTGACCAAAGACCTGGTTTAATGCAGCAACCCTGTGAGCGACGCGAGTGGAAAAAGTGGAATGGGCATGTGAGGGGTGTTTTGGAAGACTAAACAACAGGATAACCTAGGGGAACTCAGGGTGTCAATCAGCAACATTACCAGCTTATTGTGCTTACCCCCTTTTGCTTCATTCACCCATTCTGTCCGTCTAGCTCTCTGTATGATCATGTCAGTTAGGATCAATAGTCTATCTTTTGATCGTTTCCATATTCCATTGGATGATGAGCTAAACTTACTATAACTTTCTCAATCAGCTAGATCAAAACAACTGAAAGCAGATATTTTTGTCTTTTTTTAATGTTGAGTTACGTGGCAATTGCTAGCATAATTCTCGCATTGATATGTTATAACTTATAACTATAACATTATGACTTCATCTTCTGATTATTATTATTCTTCTTCTTTCCCTCTTGCTACATTTACATTCAACATTCAACTGACCAAAACTAGAGATGCAGTAGTATTTTTAGCCAGTATTGAAGGACCTATAAAAATGCTCAATAAAACTGATCAGAATTAAAATTTTGTTTTCTAATAATTGAGGCGCTTGGTGGTAAAATATGTCAAGTGACAAATATTACAATTTTAATGTAATGGCATGAAAACTATGTTAAGTGCATATAGAATAGTATCCTGCATTCGAATTCATGATAAAACCAATAGATGACAGTGAAGTAAAACTTCGTAAAAGCTGGCAACTAACAAAACTCAAGTTGAAATGCATGTAAAAAATCATAAAAAATCCATTTTATTCAAAACAATCATATTGTCACTTAACACTTTTTACTGCCGAGCGCCTCAATTGTCGAAAAATGGGTTAGCAAATATTTTTCCACCCAAGGTATTTTTATGTTTCTATGTACTTTGTTTTATTAATTTTTGAGTGTTAGGGCAAAATAAAGTTCTAAAGTTTTTGTTTTTGAGTCTTTAACAGCAATGAAAAAAGAGTGAATCTGTTACAAAAGCTGGCAATTTATTCTTGTTTTATTGTGAAATTTTTGAGTTTAGTTCCAGGATCAGGAGTTTATTAAATTGTTTATGATTAATTCTAAAAAAATAATATTGTGCCTTATCAGCATGGGATTTAACTTATTATTTATTAGTTACATACAATAAAGCAATTTTTAAATTGATCTACTTTTATAAAGCAAGATAACGCAGGGTCTAACAGCCTGTTAATGCTTTAAAACAGCCTGTTTATCATGCTTTATAAAACCGGGCACTGACATATTTACAAAAGGCATTTGGGATATTATATTAATTTGTTTTGCAGAAGTTAATTTGAGAAACAAAAAACAAAATTATGAATTTATTCATGTAATTTTTTAGACAACTATAAAAAAAATTAATACAAAATACAACTAAATTTTTATCTCCTTATTGCACAAAAATATCAAATTTCTGCATAATGTCATAAATATTAATATAATATAATTGTTATATTTGTAGCTTATAAATATTTATGTTGGTATTTTAGGTATCAAGGACTACTCAAAGTGGCCCACCATACCGCAGATATTCATAAATGGTGAATTTGTCGGCGGCTGTGATATCATGTTGCAAATGCACCAATCGGGCGACTTGATCGAGGAGTTGCAGAAAGTAGGAATACGAAGTGCATTGTTGGATAAAGAATCTTCTAAAGAAAATAAGAGTACGGAGAAAAAATAAAGTTATGTTGTTGTTTCAGTTATTTTTTTCTATAGTTTATTGACTTATTTTGTATCAAGTGACTATAAATGTTTGTGATTTTTTAAATTTATAGTCATTTGATGTTCTGTTATTATTGATTTTTAAGCTCTGCTGAAGTGTTATTAATTTAGTAAACATTGTACAGGTTCTTTCTTATTGAATTAAAAAGTTATAATTCATAAAACATCTTGAAAATTGAAGAGTTTTTGATATTTATTATGGAACAATGAGAACTCTGTTTTGAGTTTGTTTTAGCCATAATTTGAAGTTAAATTTAAATAATTTTTATTGCAATTTTATAATAAAAAAAAAATTACTTCATAAAGTTGTTTATTTCTTGTTCTAAAACAATTTTCATTTAAACATTCATATAAAATCTACCTATAGGTAATTTGAAACATTTGATCCATGGTATTTATTTAAATAAGTATCATTTTTTCTTCTCTATGTAGGTGTTTTATTTTCTCATGCCATATCAGATTTACTCTAATTTAGCTGGAATTTCAACACAGACAATATCTTTCCCATCTTTGTCTTGAAGTTCCCATTTCACATCAACTGCAATCTGCAAAAAAAAATAATATTTTTAATTCTGTAGAGACTTTTTTGACTTAAAATGCAAGTGAAAAACAGTGTACAATTATAATTCCTTAACTGACTTGCTGGTGTTGGATTCTAACAAGAAAAATTTAAAAGGTCCTAAAATTCTGATAAATAGAAGAATGTTTAGAATGAAACCAAATTAATAGTGAAATAATAATGAAATTAAATTAATAGTATTGTTAGGAGACACAAGACAAAATATCTGAGAATACACTAATTAATATGTAGATATAAATCTGAGATTATAATAGAAGGATATTCAAATTTCAAACTAAATGTGGATTGTGAAACTTTAGAATAGATATGCATAAAAATAACAATCTGACAACAGTGTGCTATTTAGAACAGCAATGTGTCATACCACCGATTTTAGATGACAGTGATATCTAGAATGATGACTTGACATTTTGGCAATTCTGACTTTGTCACCAAACTATCTACGGCTGCATTCAGCAAACCAGAGTCAGTTTAGTTGGGTTTGGATGTTAAATTTTAGCAGCCTATTGTTGAGTGTCGAGTGTAGATGAGTTTAACGAATAATAAGTTATGTGTTCCAGCAGATTTTAGCGAAGAAAAGTGAATTGTTGTGAAGTTGAAAGTGAATTTTAATCAAAATATTTTTTTATTTATTTTACTGCTTGAAACAACTTCCAGTACCGAGTACCTACCGACTGCGCACGCGTGCATTCTGAGAATTGTCAGTTATTGTTCCTATTCACAGCTTTTTTTTTTTTTTATCAAATTTACAGCTTTTGATTGATCCACGAGCGGGTATATGAGAGCCGGGTATTATGAACCATAATTCAATACCTATTATACAGGTGTCCGGAAATTATGCGCAAAAAATTAAGGGGGTGATTCTACATGATGATATATTGCCAAAAGTATCGATAATTTTTTTTCGAAAAGTCACAAATAAGAAAGTTATAAACCCCCAAAGTTATATATATATATATATAATCAACAACACAATTACCATTACATGGTGTAGTGCGTAACATAAATACATTTCATTCTTAACAAATAAATAAAATAAAATATACAAAATCCATAAATACTACAAATATCTTCAATCAAATAAACACATTAATAAACTAAATAAACATCCACTTATTCTTCACTCCTATTGTTCCTTCTATTTCATGTGTACAAATTCTGCCCATTCCCTCTTATTCTCTGCCATTTTGCACGCTTCTCTCCAAGTTTTTCCCTTCTTTAATAATATCTCTCCTATAACTCCATTCCACTTTAATTTAGGTCTTCCTCTCTTCTGCTTTCCCAAAGTCTTCGCTTCCCACACTCTTTTCACTGGTTTCCTTCGTTCATTCTCCTCAGATGACCCCACCAGCTCAGCTGTCTCTTTTCTATAAATTCAATGGTTGATACTATCTCCAGTTCTTCTCTTATTCTTGTGTTCTTCATCTTGTCTAATTTCGTTACTCCTCTGACTCTTCTTAGGTATTTCATTTCAACTGCTTTGTATCTTGCTTTTCTGTCTTGTATTCAGCACCCATGACTCGCATCCGAACGTCAAAATTGGTCTGTATATCGTCTTGAAAACCTTCATTTTTGTCTTTCTGTCTATTTCTCTTTTGCCAATAAATGCTTTGTTCATTGTGTAATACAGTCTCATTGTTTTTTCTATTCTTTCATTCAATTCCGCTTCTTGTCCTCCATTATCTTCTATATTCACCCCCAAGTATTTATAACATTTCACCTGCTCAATCTGTACTCCTCCAATTTCTATTTTTATCTGTTCGTCATTTTTCCCTATAATCATTACTTTGGTTTTATTCTTATTTATCGTCATACCTAGTTCTTCCATTGTTGTGTTCCATATCTCCAAACTCTTTTGTAGTTCTTTTTCTGTTTCTGCCATTATTACCACATCATCGGCAAATGCTGCTTCTGATATTTTTATGCCTTGTAGGTTCCTATATCCCACTTGTACTTTCTTTACCTTTCTCGTACATTTCTTTATTATTTCATCCATGAAAATTGTGAACAATGTGGGACTCAGGCTACCTCCTTGTCTCAGACCTTCTTTTGTTGTGAACATTTCTGATTTCTGATTTTTATTAATTACACTGTTAAGATTTCCTTCATATATATTTCTTATAATTCTCACCAATTTGTCTTTACACCCCCTTTCTTTCAGTATTATCCATAATTTAGCACGGTTTACTCTATCGAACGCCTTTTCCATATCTATGAATCCCATATACACTTTCTTTCCCTTCGCCATGAATTTTTCAATTATTTGTTTTATGGTAAATATGTGGTCTTGTATACTTCTACCCTTCCTGAAGCCACTTTGTGACTCCTCTATTGAACTCTCAGTTATTGCTTTTACTCGTTTTTCTATTATTTTTTCATATATCTTCATCGTTGTGCATAACAAATTTATACCTCTATAGTTATTACAATCATACTTGTCGCCCTTCTTATGTATAGGTAATATTTGTGCAGTTTTCCATTCTCTTGGTACTTTTTCTTCCTCCCACACTCTATTATATATATCCAATAACATTTCTGTCCCTTTCTCTCCCATATTTTTGATCATTTCAGCTGTTATCTTATCACATCCTGGTGTTTTTCCCGTTTTTATTTCCCTTATTACATTCTTTAATTCTTCTAGCTTTATATTGTCTTCTATTTGTTCTTCATGTTTCTCCTCTTCTAGATCTTTCTCTTCTTCTATTAGTTCTGTGGCTCCTAGTAGTTCTACGAAGTATTCTCTCCATCTGTTAATTACCTCTTTCTCTTCTGTTAACAGGTCTCCGTTTCTGTTTTTACAATTTAAAAATCAACCCCCAAAGTTGATTTTTTTAAATCAATATTTTTTTATAACTTTTTTCTAGTGTACGGATTTTCTTAAAATTTTACACACTTGCCACTTGCCACTGATGTTGCTTGGCATTCTTGGTCCAAATTAGACTTGAATCCCTCGAAATCAAGAGGCCTAACTGCACTTGACCTTCAAGAAAGGCCTATAACTTTTTTCGTAATATTTTTTTCTGAGTTTTGATGAAGACGCACAATTTAAAGAACATGAAGAAATCTTCGGAAAGGTCCTCTTTGTGTATCATGATAAAATGGCCTGTTTCCGAGTAAAACTGTTTTCAAAATTTGCTTGCACTAAAATTGATCACCATAAATTATGATCATTTTGCAACAATACCAAAGCATGCTATGGAAACAGCTGCAGGGTTGCCTAGTTATGTACAAAACAGAGACATTCGTATATAAATAGACTTGGAATAAGAGTAGAAAAAGGGTTTTACTCACAATATGACTTAATCATCATATTCCTGTATTAACAGCGTTCATTTATCAGCTCGTTACACAAAATACTAATAATTAAAAACAATATGACGAATTAGACTATAAAATTTAAAGTGTCTTTAATGTTATTATGAATGCTGGCCCTTGAGGAGGTCAGACGTTCATGAGTCAAATTAGGACGCGAATAATTGCCACATAATTAAAAATAATCGACTCTCATTACCTATCATTGACTTTACTTGGAAGTGCCATTATTATTATAGTGGGTTCAAAGGAAATATACTTGGAAATTGTTTATTATGTCTACTATAGGAATAATTTACCTTAGGGTATTGCTCTAAAACTGGTAATGATGCAACATATGTGTATTTTGTCCCGGAAGAAATTGGACAAGTGATTCCTGAGTCAAGGCACCCATTCGAGTTTGGTAGATTAAACGGCATTGGTATATCCATAACTATCCCATGAACAATAGCTTTTATTTCATTGGAATTTACACCTAAAAAATAAAAATCCATTAGCTATTAGTTTTCTCATGCTAAGTCCTGCGACACCCAGTTAAAATGTGCATGACGTATTTTTCACGTCGTTTATTGGTGAACCTCATATATAACTATGTCCCAAAAAAATCACGTCATCACCAAACATTATGATATCAATTATGTAAGCGGCTAGTGACGTCTGTGATTTTTTTTGTTTTACTAAAAAGAACAGTGTTTACTTACCACTTTCAAATTCGATCTGAATGGTTGTATTAGCACCTCTTTTTAAGACGCATCTCGAGTCATTATCGCAATCCTTCACCTTCACTGCAGTCACGGTTCCATCTTGTGAACCTTTAAATCAATAAAATAAACAAAATTAATAAGTTTCTGCTGAAATACCTAACTAAAGTGAAAGCTTCATTTTAGCTTTTTGGGAGAGTTGTAATATGGTTTTACCGACCAACTTAAGTCGTGTATTTTGTAAATTAAATTTAAAAGAGTGGAATTAAAGTGATTGGGAGAAAAACCGATTCCAGACCGCACCATTCTTAGGAGGGGAAGCCCCTTATTATAAGTAGGTACCTACATCTCAAATATTCTGCTTTGCAATAGTAAAGCAACTTTTACGCTATAATAGTAGTGGTATTATTGGTAGTTCATATTATACTTCTAATTAAAAATAAATTTGTATAATGCTGGTCACCTCTGTTAATGTCAAGTACCTATTCTGATCCCTTATTTTTTTAATTAAATAATTATATTTAACAAGAAATTATTGTCGGTCTGGCCGAGACAGAGGACGGTATACTCAAGTAATTTTTAATGAACTTCAGGACCCCTCTGTTCAAGTAAACGCTTTAACGAAGGATATCCGTCCTTTTAAATTAAATTAAAACGTTACAAAGAGATCCTGTTATTTGGATTTCAACAATAGGGCTTTGTATTGTGTGTATGTAGAGTGGGCTTGAGAACGGCTAATTAGATTATGATGATGAACCGACCTTGATCTTTAAACCAATAATAAGAGATAAAAATTATAAAATCGTGTAATTTCCATATAAAACAACAACAAACAACCTTGCTTTATGTGTTTGGTACTTGCGTAATCATAGTGTTTTTTTTTAATGCATATAATTGGGGTTGTTAATACAACACCATTTTCCAGGTAGAATATTACCACAACAATTTTCCTTTAATTTTTTTTATAATACTGTACCTATTGTTGCTGTCCTATTAGTATGTATAGTTAATCAGAAAATTGAGTAATTGAGATCTGAGGTCTGATGGGTTTCAAATAATAATAATAATTACAAAAAATATTACTACTTGGTTTTGGTACCTATTAGGTATTATTGTATGAATACTATAAATCCGAGTATACCTTTATCACACGTTAATGTAAGTATGATGATTCTACATATTATAATCATGCTGGGTAAGCAGAACTGCTAATGTTTATTTATTCATAAAATGAGATGAAGATAATTTTCATTACGCAATTATTTTGTCATAAAGCGTTTGAGAATACGGGCATTTATCTATTAGATATAATTAGTGGTCAAATTAGCTTAAAAAAATGCATTATATTTGGGAATAATTACCTGAAGAATGGATTTAAAAAAGAAACTTTTGAAACATATATCTTTAAAATGTCTTATTATGGAAAAAAGTTATAAACTAATAATTTGTCGCTAATTGGTTTTTAATTTTTTAAACAATAAAAAGATTTCTTTGAAATATTTGAAATAGATCAATCAATTTCAACACAATCTTACTCAACGATGCATATAGATTGGAGGTCGCTGAACAAGAATGCAATGTTAGAAAAATTATAATTTCAAAATTGCCGCCTTTTTTACTTATTTTTTTGTATTACAAATTTAATATGGCTATAATAATAATAAAACAAAATAAACTAAATTTTACTATTTATCTCGACATAAATTCTCCCTGCCCTCCCAGACAGGAGCCCAGATGAGCGCTATCTTGCTGATCAGGCATTTCTCATATCTATCTCTTTCTAACATTAGAACGATTTTTTTTCGATTCATAAATTAAACTGACGTTCATAATTTCAGCATGGAAATACATTTTAGAAATTTATCTTCCGCAGAATTTTATGAAAAAAAGGTCATTTTTTCGTATTTTATGCAAATTACAGTTAGAATAACAACAAAAAAATTTCATTGAACGATGTTTCAGGCAAAACAAAAAAAAAAGTCTTAAAGTTATTAAAGTTCATTTAACAATGAATTTCACGTAATTCTCAATAATTTTTTTTTAATGTTTGTTAAAAAACAATAAAAAATATTGATTAAATTTTTTTGATAAAACTGAATACACCATCTTAAAGTTAATATTTCAAGTTTCAAAAACTGCGAATCTCCAAAGTTTCAGTATCAGGTTTTTAACTAATGTTATTGGTCTTTGAAACATGACCTAGGTACAAAATGAAATTTGTCACTTTTTATAAGTTTGAAATACTTTGGGCTCTGTATTTTTCGAACCAAAATTTTAGGATTTTTTTTTATATTACTTATTTTTTTAAATGCCATTTCAAGAGTGAACTGTGAAAGTTTCAGATGTTTATTTTGAGAATTAAAAAAATTGCAGACATTTAATTGATTTGATCATTATTTACATCCGCGGCTCCTACAGTTTCACTATGGCACCTATATACAGGGTGATCCATTTTAATCTGACCAGGGAAATATTTCGGAATTGTGGGGTTATTGAAAAAAAAGTTTTCAACAAAAGTTGTATGGTTGTTAGGGGGACGTAGTTTGGGGGCACAATCATCCCCCCTCTCCCCCACCCCTCGCGGGAGGTGGGGGCAAGTAAATTTTTTTAAATGGGAACCCCCAGTTTTTATGACGTACGTCGATTGAGTTGACAAAAACGTGAAACTTTTGTTTGAAACTTTTTTTTTTAAAACGAAAACCTGTCAAGTTATCGGGCTGTCAAAATTGACATTTTAAATTTTTATCATTGAGTCTTGTTAAAAACATCAATCACTCCAGTGCACAGTAATTTTTAGATAGCATTTAGTGTGTTCTTCATTATTAACTTAAGTGTCAACCTTGAATTTGGAAAGTTCTGTGAACCCGTTCATCGTTTCTGAAGCCATAATGGCAGACTATCCGCCGCAGGAGATAATAGACATTATTATTTCGTATGGTGCAGTTGGCGAAAATGCGCGGGCAGCCGCAATTCATTATGCCAACAGATTTCCTTTACGGCGTCATCCCAATCATGTCACCATTCTCGCTTTACTGCAGCGGAGTCGAGGTGGGTTTCTCCACCGACAAAGAAGAAAAAGGCGGTATGATGATCCAGATGATCCAGAAATACTGACTGTCCTGGGGATGGTATTTATGAACCCCCACATCAGTCAACGTAGGATTTGTCGTTTGCTGAATATGACGTATGGGACGGTCAATCGAATTTTGAAGGCTACTCACTTCCACGCTTATCACATCTCTTTGCATCAGGCATTGACCGAAATTGACGCTGAAGCAAGAGTCAGATTTTGTAGATGGGCGCAAGAACAAATTGTTCAGGATAGACAATTCTTCAATCGCGTGATGTTCAGTGATGAAGCTACCTTTAAGAACGATAAGACAATAAATCGGCATAATTCTCATTATTATTCTCGGATGCAGCCGCATTATGTTCGTGAGATTGATTATCAACACCGTTGGAGTATCAAATGTCTGGTGTGGCATAGTGAATGGTCAGCTGATCGGTCCGCATTTTTTTGAGTGTAATTTTTTTCATTCAATATCAGCGATATCTATCTCATTCTTACAGTCAAGTTTCTTCCCGTTCTGCTACCCGCAAATTGAAAACTTGTTTAAATTTCGCAAATTCTACAATTTCTTTCTCAGGTATTCTAGATGGCCCGACGTATCTACGATTCTTGCAATAAGATTTTCCGGTGCTGTTGGAGGATGTCGATTTGGACACACGTAGACAAATGTGGTTCCAGCAAGATGGTGCCCCGCCACATTATGCTGTTGCTGTAAGGAACTATCTGGAAGCTAGATTCCCAGGTCGGTTGATCGGAAGAGGATGTGGCATTCCTTGGCCAGCAAAGAGCCCGGATTTAACATCCCCTGATTTTTTCTTATGGGGGTATTTGAAAGGGGTTGTTTATGAGAGAGACCCAACAACACGGGAAGATATGAGGCAACGAATTATCGAGGCGTGCCAAAACATTCCGATCCAATTTCTCCAGCAAACTGTTCACAACTTTGAAAACAGGGTTGCGGTGTGCATTGAACGTGGTGGGAATACATTTGAACAGTTTCTGTAAAAATATTTCTGAATTATTAATTTAGAAAATCTCAATTTTGACAGCCCGATAACTTGACAGGTTTTCGTTTTAAAAAAAAAAGTTTCAAACAAAAGTTTTACGTTTTTGTCAACTCAATCGACGTACGCCATAAAAACTGGGGGTTCCCATTTAAAAAAATTTACTTGCCCCCACCTCCCGCGAGGGGTGGGGGAGAGGGGGGATGATTGTGCCCCCAAACTACGTCCCCCTAACAACCATACAACTTTTGTTGAAAACTTTTTTTTCAATAACCCCACAATTCCGAAATATTTCCCTGGTCAGATTAAAATGGATCACCCTGTATATACAGGGTGTACCAGCTCGATTTAGACAACGGTAAGGGCCGTGTAGATCTCGTCAAGACGAAACGTTTTTTTATTTGAAGTTTTTGGATTGCGGAAATATGGCCGACTTCCGGTTTTTAGTTTTTTGGCTCCAGTTTCGGCATTTTTAGGTTCTCGCCCAAACTGAAACTAGTTTTGGAAACTCCTTAGCTTCAGTTACAACTTTCATATTGAAGTCAAGGTTCTATCTCTGTTGGATTCAGAATCTTAATTTTTCAATTTGATTCAATTTGAATTGATTCAAAGACTTAAAATTTAAAGTCTTGGGCATGTCGCCATTTTGAATCCAACAGAGATAGAACCTTGACTTCAATATGAAAGTTGTAACTGAAGCTAAGGAGTTTCCAAAACTAGTTTCAGTTTGGGCGAGAACCTAAAAATGCCGAAACTGGAGCCAAAAAACTAAAAACCGGAAGTCGGCCATATTTCCGCAACGAAGGTCCAAATCCAAAAACTTCAAATAAAAAAACATTTCGTCTTGACGAGACCTACACGGCCCTTACCGTTGTCTAAATCGAGCTGGTACATCCTGTATATAGGGGTGGAGAACATATAATAGTAACACCAGGAAGGTATTCATTTGCTTTGCAAATGAAAGGGAAAGCCACAAAACAAGCTGCAAGATTGTTCTCCCATTTAAATTTTTGTGAGCTCAATTTGATGAATTAGATCAAATAGTTATAATTAATTTAGTGCAGCGCGCTCGGGGCCGTGCGCCCCTGGAGCATTGGACTTTTTCGGATTTTTGGCCGTTAGATAAAAAATTCCGCAGCTTACAGTTTTCATTTTAGAAAAAAAACTTTATTTACATTTCATTTTCCGACACATGTTTTGTCAAATAAAGTGATATACACTGCGTGAAGATAATAATGAACAGCATGGGATCTCGAAAACGGTGGGAGATACACAGGGTCAATTAAATGGGGAAAACGTTGGGCAACCAGAAGGACAATGTATAATGGCAGAAAGAGATTTCAAAAAATATTTTTGGTTTTCAAATTATTTTGAAAAAAAAAACAAACTTTCAATTTTAGCTTTTCTTATTTATTGACGGTATTATTGACGATTGTGAAAAACTGAAACCACATTTTATTCATTGCAGTTATTAACCAGCTCTCTTTTTGCCATGTCAGCTTTTATCTGACGGTTCATATTTGCAGGGCTGGACTGAACTTCGATTTTTTAAATACCGCCCTGGATTTTTTATTCAAAAAATTGGAAGATATTTTAATGGTGAATTTTCTGAAACTTCTGGGGTTGACGCTCTGGGTCAAACTTTCCAGTCGTGAAAAAAGTACCACTTTATGCACTTTTGTTGCAAAATAACTATTATATAGAGAGTAATATCCAAAAAGAGACAGCTGAAAAATGAAAATAAAACTAATTATACAGTGAGGACGTTTATAGTCCCCCCCTGACCTTAAATTTTTAACCGAATGAGTTAAAATGACGTTGCAGTCGCTGTCAACTTCACTTTTTTAAATGACATGGGGGGTCATATGAGACCTCATTCTAAAGGTACTTGTAAATTATCCGCACAAAAATTGTGTTAGTTGTCAATTTTGACAGTCTTTTGTGTCAGTGAGGACGTTTAATAGTGCCCCTCCTCTTTAATTTTTGATCCGAATCAGATAAAAAAAATAAAACTTTAAAACAAATGACCGCCAGTGTTGATTTAAATTTATGAAAAATCCGAAGAAATAATTTTGTTTTAAACAGACTTTCTGAAGATCATCTACAACTCATCTCTGTATACCATGTCCGCCAATTCGGGGTCACCTGTGTATACCTACAGAAAAATAATAGCTATAAGAACATTATTTTCAACATGTCATATATGTATGTGAAAATTGTAATTATTGTATATCATATGAGCAATTTTTACCACGGCCAAGGTCTACACTATTGTAATTATTATTTGATACCATCTGACAAAAATAATTATAAAGGTGCAAATTACTTCCTATCAATGATTTATTCACTTTTTTCTTGTAGAACTATATTAAATTTGATGTTTTCCATAATACATATTTCGTTTTACGAACTCGTTGAATTTTGGACTCGATAATGATAATATTAGGAATTAATCAGAAGGACCTCTATCTTAAATTCTGAATGTAGAAAGAGCAAAGTCAGCAGAACCAAAAATTAATACTGCACAATTTTTAACGGCTCATTAAAGGCTTATTAAATTAACCAATAAAAAATTTCCGGCTCCGAGATTTTTTTTCAAAATGCTTCTATACTTTATTTTTTATTTAGATGGATTCCACCAAGTCAAAATTCTAGGGGAACGATTGGCAACAAGACTGATTAGGTTGGTTATGGTGATAGTTGTTACTAAAATAGTCACTGGAATAGTTACTAAATTAATTTAGGTTATGTCCATTAGTTGAAATGTCATTTTATTTCAAAATTTCAATCCAAAAAAAAACTATAAACTCAATTTTTAGAGGTAAATTGGAAAATTTTAGAGACTTGTAGGTGTAAGTACCTTAGCTATTTACTCTTATAAATCTTATGTATGTAGGATTAGACCGATTCCTTCTTAGTTTTATGTAAAAATGTTGAAAATAGAAGAAAATCTATTATTGATAAATAGAAGAGGTACTTACATTTATTTAATAATTTTTTAAGAATTTTTCAAGGAATCTGATTAAACAGTATTTTTGCTTAATCTGGAGAAACATCTTTCAATCGCTATTGTTTATAGCATTTGATGATTCCTTCATTTCTTTCTTTTGAAATAAATTTACCTGCCAGCATTTTAATAATTTTGAATTTGATAATTTGGTTTGTTAATTTGACAACTTCAACTTTTCAGTTCCTTCGCATTTCGCTGTGACTAGAGTGCCGACTCAGGGAGTAGACCAGTTTTCGCAAAACGTCATTGGATATGGTCAATCCAAGCAACAGTTAAATTTGTTCTCAAAAAACGAATAACTACTAAAAAAGGACTATTTTCAGAGAAAATAAAGTAATTTGAAGTTTTTAATTTGCGTTTGATAACAGTGGAACTTACAACAAGGAAACATGTTTTGCAGGTGACGTCATAGCCTATACCCGAATCGGGGGAATGTTGCCGTTACTTTAGTCACAACATAAATTTTTTGCCAAGGTCGAGAAAACAGGCTACCATCCGACAATATGAAAATTACTGTTTAAAGATTGCACAGGGTACCAACTTGACAGCTGTTTGACAAGTCCATCTAAATAAAAAATAGACTTTAGTAAGCTATTATCGGAATTTCGAAGTGCAGACACCCTATATCAATTTTTTTTCCGGATCAACTAAGTGAGATTCCAGCTCAATTTCCCTGCTCCGCACGTTCCACCGATTCGAGGGGTGGTAGCGGCGGGGTTGCAAAATACGGGATATCGGTTTTTCGTGGATTGCTCCGTCAGTTTTGATCCTACCGAAAAAATTGTTCTTCCCAAAAAGGAAGACCTTAGCAGAACACGCGAAATCTAGCGAATTTTTGGTGCGAAAAAAATTTCAAATGGTTTGTTCTTGGCCGGTAAGTAGTGCATGTAGGGGGTTCAGCTAATGTAAGTTTTTTAGAAGGATACTTTGATGTTTCTTAGGGGCCCGTTGAGAGGGGGTGGTGGGACAATTTGGAGGGGAGGGAGAGCGAAAGTTTAAAATTTCTTAAAACCCCGATAACTCGACTCCGAAGAGGCGTTAGCGCAAAAAATCAAACGGCGTTTGTTCGTTTTTTTTTGCCCGGAACACAATGAACCCTTTCCGAAAAAACGTTCGCGAAAAATACGCCGCTGGCACGCGAAACAAACATCTGCATTTTTTTTTCAATTTTTTTTTTGCATGAAGGGAAGGGGTGAAGGAGAACATCTTGTCAATTTCCTCCTTCCTCGAAGTTCAGCGGTTAAGAGGAAGAAAGCATTTTTTGAAAGGGATATTTCCAAATCTGTTAAAAATTGACCTAGATACGAGGAAGCGAGCATTCAAAAATTTTCCCGCCCTTCCCGCTCACTGCCTCTTGGCTGACCCCCGCTTCCGCTCAGGAACGTTTTTATGCTTTTAAACGGCGCGGATGATGGGCGGAATATGGACCGAATGAATTTTTTTTAATAAATACCCTGATGTTTCAGCTCCATTTTTAGCCCCTTAAGAACCACCTACTTTTCTCTGTAAGACCCATATCTCCTTTGAAAATTATCGCAGCGGGATTTTGCAAAGCGAAAATTAAAGCTGAAAGGTAGGGGCATCTTTTCAAATAAAAATTGTCGTCTCTGGTTCGGAAAGGGTTCATTGTATTCCGGACAAAAAAAAAAAAAACGAACAAAACGCCGTTTGATTTTTTGGGCTACGCCTCTTCGGAGAGTCGAGTTATTGGTGTTTTAAGAAATTTTGAACTTTCGCTCTCCCTCCCCTCCAAATTGTCCCACCACCTCCTCCCAACGAGCCCTTAAAAAACATCAAAATACCCTTCTAAAAAACATTAACCCAACCCCCTAACATGCACTACCGGCCAAGAACAAACCATTTCCTGTTATTTCCTGTGACTAAAAGATTTATTTTTTATAGATAAAGTTTTTACCTGCTAAAAAGCAAATTTTTTGGTAGTTAAAGTGGTTTGGTTGTCTTCTAATGTACATACAGTTTCTTTTAAGGGCTAATAGATTTTTGGCTACCAGTAAAAAAAAATTCTCTCAGTGGTAATAGAAGCGGGAGGTAGTTATTTCCAACATTTTTTGTAAATATAGTTGATACTTTGCATTTGTTAGATTTTAAAAAATGGCTTAGAAAAAAATATTCTGAACGATCAAAATTATTTGATTTTATTTTAACAATTTTTCAACATGCAAAGAAGTCGTTTTTATTTTTTTTCCTTGAAAGTAATTAATAAAAAAAAGATATTAGAAGGCAAAAAAGCTGTATTTTTAGGTGCTTGATCTGAAAAAAATTTAAAATAAAAAAATCAATAGCGTACATTTTTTTGTCAATATTATTCGTGAGACTACCCCCCGAGACGCCACTGGAACTTATAATTATCTTTTAGTTAGTGTCAACTTAGCGTACGTCTTATTTTCAACAAAATGGGCAAAAGGATCAGTTTGATATTAATAAAAAAACAATTTTTTTTTAACTTTGACTTGAAAAATAGACCTTCTAGAACACAGTCGCATACATGTTTATATGAACTTTTCTACTTGAATTTGGTTCAGGAACGCGCCCTTGAAATTACGGTCTATTAAGTAGCACCCTCTATGTAGAAATATGTAAAGTAGAAAAATGTGAAGTAGGTATGTTAAAACAGGAAAATATGTAAAGGGTAGCAAATATAAGAAGATATAATCCTGTAAATTGGCTAGTAGGTACCTATTACCTATAAGAATAGCTGTAATTCTTTTGTTATAGTTTCATATGTCTACCAGTAGATGGTAGCTGAGTGTTCAAGTCACTTAGTTCCGTTGTCAAAATTGAATACGTAAGTCAAATATTATTCTGCGATTAATCTGTACCGACCGACACTAATCTCAGAGAGAGTGAAATCTCTGAGGTAGGTCGTGTGTAGGTACCCTGAGATAATACTCTCAGTTACCTGACCTGGCCTGTCGATATTAGGGGTTTTTTGCTATTAATTACGCTTTTTCCTCTAGGGGAACCGAACAATAAAAAAATGAAAAATGTGAAAGCTAAACAAAATCCGAAAATTCATAATTCATATTAATTAAAAATTATGAATTGAAATTGTATCTATTCTGTGCTTTGACTATAGGTTCGGCACCAAGTGACTTTCAGTTTTCATGCAAAGATTAATTAATTTACCCAACTCATCATGCATGAACCAATTCGTGAAACTTTGACCTTAAAATCGTTTTAATTTAAAGCTTTGTCAGGTTTTCATCTGCACTAATGCATCCTTTTATGTCGCTCGCTAGGTTTATGAAACAATGAAACAAAGTAATCGTAAAATAGTGGATATTACTGATTATTCCCTTATCCATCAACAAGTTCTATTAATAAATAGGTAAACAGTAAATCAATCTCTTTGTTATTATGCCATTTACAGGATAAGATAGGAACAATATACAAGGTGATTCAGTAATGAGTACCATAAATGATACGGGGTGTACTTACTGTCAAAATAATACGAAAACCAAGAATAACTTTTTTTCCAAAAGTGCTTCCCTAACAAGATACAGGGTGTGAAAGGGTCGATTTGGAAAACACTTATTTGATCGTATCTTCTAACTGGGTTGAACTATTTAATTCATTTTTGGTAGACATCTACTACATAATAAGGACCGTAAACGGACAAAATTTTGTCGCATTTGAACAATCCAGTGGCGTAGAATTGGGGGTCATGTGACACTTTTTCCCCCCAAAAAAAGTTGCTGTTGGGTTTTTTCCCATTTTTATTTGGTTTTTAGTATTATTGGTTCAAATACCACAAAAAAGGTACACTTGTTTCATTTGCCCAGAAGCGTCCGTTTCCGAGATATTCTGACTTGCGTGTAACTATGTGAAATACCAAGTTGCAAAATTATCACAGAAAAAGTTTTATTAACAACCAAATAAAATACTTAAAGTCGAATACATCTACCTACGTAAGTTTATAATTAACTGAAAAATAATAAAAATAAAATTAAAGTAAGTTTTCAAAGTGTCCTCCATTGGCACGAATGCATTGATGTAAACGATTTTCCAAATTAAAAATTATTCTACCAATACTTGGATTGTTTGTTAACTCTGCAAAGGCATTCACAACTCTGAGCCTGAGATCCTCTAAAGAATTTACCGGTGTTGCGTAGACTTTGGTTTTTAATTGCCCCCACACACTAAAATCCAACGGGTTCAAGTCCGGTGATCGAGCAGGCCAGTGAATGGGAGCATCAACTCCACGACCAATCCATCTATTTGGGAAGTTTTCATTAAGCCATTGCCCTGGCTGCCTGCCATAATGAGGCGGAGCACCATCGTGCATAAACCAGAGACTGCGCCTGGTTAACAGAGGAATGTCATCAAAAAAAGAAAAAAAAACTTCTTCCAAAAATTCCTGGTAATTGTTCGCGTTTAAATTTCCGGGGAAAAAATGAAATCCAATAATTGTATTTCCACGTGTAGCAGCCCAAACATTTAATTTAAATGTGTGTTGGTAAAGGGTAACTTTGGTGGCTCTTGGGTTTTCTTCTGCCCAAACATGTGAATTTCTCATATTAAAAATGCCATTTCTTGTGAAAGTGGATTCATCCGTAAAAATTATGTTGGAAATAAAATTGCGGTCTTGGTTATGCATATTCAATAACCATCCACAAAACTCCACACGTGCAGCATAATCTTCAGGCAAAAGGTCTTGAACTTGCCTCAGATGGTAGGGATATAGCTGGTGTTCCCTTGCAATGCGCCAGGCACTGGCTTGCGAAATGTTTGTTTGGAGTGCCAAACGTCTTGTACTTACTGTTGGATCGTTTTCTAACAATTCCAAAACTTGTTCCTCGTTTCCAGCTGTGCGTGTGGTTCGTTGCTTACCGTTGTTTAAAAGTTTTGGTTTTACATTACCAGTTTCGCGACAACGCCGTTCCACTGACAAAAAAGTCCGCCGATTTGGCACTATTCTGTTGGGATACTTTTCGGAATATCGTCTAACTGCCGCATTCGAATTTCCAAAACATTCTCCTAATGTTAAGAGCATATCTGTGTACTCGCCATTAGAAAACCTTTCCATGTCTTTAGCTTTTTTGATAATTTACTTTTTGACAAGTTAGTTTTTTAATTGTGAATTATTGATAAATAAGGCGCTTGATAATTTTATTTGCAGTTTAATATTTCACATAGTTACACGCAAGAGTCAGAATATCTCGGAAACGGACGCTTCTGGGCAAATGAAACAAGTGTACCTTTTTTGTGGTATTTGAACCAATAATACTAAAAACCAAATAAAAATGGGAAAAAACCCAACAGCAACTTTTTTTGGGGGGAAAAAGTGTCACATGACCCCCAATTCTACGCCACTGGATTGTTCAAATGCGACAAAATTTTGTCCGTTTACGGTCCTTATTATGTAGTAGATGTCTACCAAAAATGAATTAAATAGTTCAACCCAGTTAGAAGATACGATCAAATAAGTGTTTTCCAAATCGACCCTTTCACACCCTGTATCTTGTTAGGGAAGCACTTTTGGAAAAAAAGTTATTCTTGGTTTTCGTATTATTTTGACAGTAGGTACACCCCGTATCATTTATGGTACTCATTACTGAATCACCTTGTATAGCATAACAATAAAACATCCATACTAGTTCTGGCTCTACCGCGGAAGAAGTCTTCTAATAAGTTTCAAAATTTTAATGGAACACCTGTTATTATACCTAATTAATACGTTCTCAGATTGTCTGAGAAAATTCAACAGAAATGTTTTTTGACTGTTTAAGTTTGTAACGAATAATAATTTAGGAGTTATAATAAACAAATGAAAAGCGCCATTTTTTTGTTTCAAATCATCTATATCATATTGAAACCTATACATAAATACTCTATGGATTAAATATCTGCACAAAAAGTGATAAAAATTGCGTAAAAAAAAATTCAAAATGTTTTAAAAAATATTCCTATATTTTATAAAAGTATTTTACAAGGGTTCCCAAAATATATCTCCTAATAAGGGAAACTTTCTCATTTTACCAAATTACAGAGTCGGTTAAATGGGCAAAGCTGCATGGGCACAATTCGATGCTTATTTGCTTATTAAGAATCGCGGGAACTAAATATTTGAAAAATTCAGCCATTACTGAAATATATGCTGAAAAACTGAAAATTTGAAATTTCTTACTTTAGCCATATCTTTTTTATTGTTGAAAATTAATTGATGATTTTAGTCGGGTGAAGTTAGCAACGAAAACTTAGCAACGGGAGTGGCTAAACATCCGGCTGCGGTACGATGATAATTTAATTACATAATCTGCTATTATTGCTTGAACGGGGTTGATCTTTGTCCTTCGTTTGGAAAAATAAAAACCCCAGCAACGCATCAAGGGCAGTTTTTATAGCCCAAAATCGAAAATTACAACACCTGAATATGCGG
Organism: Malachius bipustulatus; assembly: GCA_910589415.1. NCBI lineage: Eukaryota > Metazoa > Arthropoda > Insecta > Coleoptera > Melyridae > Malachius > Malachius bipustulatus. The sequence continues at coordinate 33,602,232 of OU342634.1, read as the reverse complement.
ATTCGGAATTTCAAAAAATCACGGTGGCCGTTCTGGGTCCGGACAAGACGAGTTTTCACGAAGGCATGATAGGGGTGATTATCTTTCTCCTTCGTTTGGAAAAATAAAAACCACAGCGAATGAGTAAAACTACTTTTTTAACAAATCAGTAGTGTTTATTCAAAATCTTCATCGGGATTAAAATTTTAGATTATCGTAATTATTATTGATGAAAGTTCCTTAACAAGTAATATAAAGTTGTTTCTCATCAACTGTACAAGGCAAAAAAAAAAAATATGTCCTACCATGTGAGTACTGGAATCCGCATATTCATCAGGTGTTGTAATTTTCGATTTTGGGCTATAAAAACTGCCCTTGATGCGTTGCTGGGGTTTTTATTTTTCCAAACCAAGGACAAAGATCTACCCTATCATGCCCTCGTGAAAAATCGTCTTGTCCGGGCCCAGAACGGCCACCGTGATTTTTTGAATTTCCGAATCCGCATATTCAGGTGTTGTAATTTTCGATTTTCGGCTAAAAAATTGCCCTTGATGATTTGCTGCATGGGGTGTTTATTTTTCCAAACGAAGGAGAAATATCAACCCCGTTCAAGCAATAATACCAGATTATGTAATTAAATTATCATCGTACCGCAGCCGGATGTTTAGCCACACCCGTTGCTAAGTTTTCCTTGCTAACTTCACCCGAGTGATGATTTTTCGTAGGTTAGTGTTTTTCTTATGGCCGCCATATTGGTTTTTCACGTCATTCGACATTAAAAAAATCATGGAAACCAAAAATTAATAACACTAAAAAAACAAAATTTCAAAAATTTTATTATTTTTTCGAAAAAATAGCAACTTTTCATATAGGTATACCTACCGAATAAAATATAAAAATTAAAAACAAACATAAGGCAAGTCATCAAATAACTTCACATTAACGTATATCTACGTATTTGTGCAAAAAAAACTATTTTCGAAAAAAACAAAAAATTTAAATTTTGTTTTTTTTATTTTTATTGTTATTAATTTTTGGTTTCCATGATTTTTTTATGCCGAATGACATGAAAAACCAATATGGCGGCCAATATAAGAAAACACAAGTTGACTTTGAAAATTTTTGAAATGTCAAATGGATAGCTTTTGACGACTTATATGAGTTGACTTATGACTTACGTATGACTTATGACGATTATTTAAAAAAGATATGGCTAAAATAAGAAATCTCTATTTTTCAGTTTTTTAGCATATTTCAGTAATTAATGACTGAATTTGTCAAACGGTTAGGTACATACATCTATTTTTTTTTAATAGTAGTATTGGTAGATGTTTTTAACCAGTTTTATCAGCTAAAACGTCAAATACAGCAAGTGACAATTATTTTAATTTCAATGACAGGCAATATAATGGAAGAAAACCAAAAATAATTTTTGATTTTTTTTAATTACGATAAAGTCACATTGGTCACTTTGCCACGTTTACCACTTGACAATATATCATTTTAAAATAAACAATGATAATAATTAGTTGTAGATATTTTTGTTTATAGAATAATTTTCTGAAGTTTTTGAAATAAAAATCCACTTTAGGCAGACCATGTCAGTAATAATAAGCAATGTCAATAATCAACTTTCAAATTGAAACTTCAAATAATAATAAGGGAAATAAAAAATTGGATTTTTAAAAGTTTTTTGAAAATATTTCAGGAACTGTGTCATAGATATCTTGTATACCTATATAATATCTCTTCATGGATTATAGATACGGCCACAAAATAGCGCATATTTTTGGTAATTTAATCAACTCATCGGTATCTCGTATTATTAGCGCTTAGGAGATACCCATGGTGAGTTCTAAAAAAGGGACACCTTTTAAAAGCTCAACTTTTGATAATATGACTTTTTTGACCAAGATATGACCAAGATTTTGCGGTTTCATATAATAATTAATTGTGGTATAATAATAGCAGGATCGTGGTAAAATATAGGATCGTATGACTTCTGTCCGTTATCAATCAAAATAATCAACATTTTTAATACAATAATTGAAAAACGTAAACAATAATATAATTATATGAATTAATGTACCTAATTAATTAGACAAAACATGATTTCTACATTTAAACGTTTTAATTTTGTAATGAAAGAAAAATTTACCTAATAATTACGTAGCAAATGACGCGTTTTGCATTCTCGTATAGCGTCGTAGGGTGAACCATACCTATTCATAGATAATTTCCACTTTTTTCATTTTACCTATATATAGGTACCTATCCATGAAGGTCTATACCTATGTTGTCATTGAAAATTATAATCAAGGGCAATAATAATAATAATAATAATAATAATAATAATAAACAGCCAAAATGATTAATAAATAACATTACAATAATTATTATTATTTATCTGTACTTACCACAATCGGAGTAACTTATCACTGCATTGATAGCACAGGCCAAAATAAACGTCATCATGACTAGTCGCGCCATTATTACTAATGTTTGGTTTCAAACAATTACTTACAAAACAAAAATAATTTGAAAAAAAAAATTACTAACAGCAGTGACAATACCGACACTCAAGCGTAACGAGGGACGAATAAAAGTTGTGTCAAATAGGATCAAATGTTAATTTTAATGCTTGCAGCAGTGACAATTTTCTTGCAGTGCGGCTGTTTTCATTGAACAAGCGCGACGCTCTCATGCGTGGACGTCCACGCCGCGTATTTTATAATCGCCTATATAATTACCTATCTACCATTATCTTGACGGTATCGTTTAACAAAGGAACTATCGCTTTTCCTGTTTTCTTTGATAATATTATGAAAAAATAAACAAAGGGATCGAAAAGCCTAAATAAGGTATCAAATTACCAGAATGCAAATGTAAACAATTAAAACTGAGTCTTGCTTTTATTTAATATAATTATGTACCATGTAGTTACCTATTGTTACAAACAAGCTATCTCTATTAGTATTTAACCCCATAAATAGTTTATAATTTTATACCTATTTATACCTATTAGGTATAACATCACTCTGGCCTGACAACATAAATATACACATGGGTACCTACAGGTTGTCCGGTAAGTACCTCCTAATCTCTCGGGAGCATACAGGGGAGGTCAAAAAAAACCTAGTCTGTCATAAAAAAAAATTCCTAAAGTGTCCCCAAACGGAGATATGGAGCCCTAAAAGGGTGCCCCGCAATTTACTTTTTTGGCTCTAACTTTTGAACCGACCTGTATAATTGGATGAAATTTAAACACTTTATAGAGGCCACAGAGAGCCATCAGGCCACATTAAAGTCGATGTTTGACGTCGTCAGGGAAGTCAGGAACGGTCTTACCATCATACTCGTTGAGTCAAAATTTTGACAGGTGTCACTTTAGAGAGCTAAAAACTATTTTTTTGAATAGTGTAATACTTCATCTTTACAAAAGGTGCTCTTAATTTATTTCGGTAAAACTGACGGTTTTCGATATAAATCGGTTTTTAGGTATGCGAAACACTCAAAAGTTACTAATGCTGAACACAAACAGGTAAAAATCAGGTTCTACATAATGGATTGCTATTGACGGAACTTGATTAAAATTCGCATAAAAGTCGATTTATCTTGAGAACCGCTAGTTTTATCGAAATAAATTAAGAGTACCTTTTGTGAAGATGAATGACCAACGTATTTAAAAAATAAGTTTTCAGCTCTGTAACATGACACCTGTCAAAACTTTGACACAATGAGTGTGGTGGTAACTGGTAAGTCCGTTCCTGACTTCCTTTAGGACGTCAAACATCCACTCTGATATGGCTTAATGCGTCTTTATGGCCTCTATAAAAAAAATAAAATTTCATCAAATTATACAGGTCGGTTCAAAAGTTATAGCCGAAAAAGTAAATCTTAGGGTACCATTTTGGGGCTCTGTATCTATCCGTTTAGGGACACTTTAGGAATGTTTTTTTTATGACAGACTAGGTTTATTTTGACCTCGCCTGTATATGCTCCCGAGAGATTAGGAGGTACTTACACCGGACACCCTGTATAATTATTATAATACAATAATTGATTCGATTCGTACAATTATAATAATTTGTAATTATTAGGAATTAGATCACATTAAATCAAATCGTTTATAGTCAGGATCAGTGCGGCATCTCACCGGACAACACTCACTGGACAAACCATAGCTAAAGTTGTTTGTTGTTTTACTTTAGATTTTTTCTACAGGGACTGTGAATGGAAACTTTATAGGTAGGTATAGATAGGTACCCATCCCATCAGGTAAAGTCTCGGTATAGGTATTATAGGTACCCTTCAATAAATTCTTAAATTATGAGTTTTGAAAAATATTAAAACGCAGGTCAATTTTATAATTTAATTTACTTTCTATTGATGTAAAAAAATAAACAGGATGTTCGTTCGTTGGGTCAAATGACGGCATTGTCTATTTTTTTAGGACACCCGGTATATTATTGTATTTTTAGATTGTACCTATGAGAAAATGCAATCATAAATGGTTTTTACAGTTGCGATATTAAAAAGTTTTCGAGTTATAATAAACAAGTGAAACCGCAATTTTTAATTTTGAAAGTAGAAGCCAGTGTGTACATCCGGAAACGATTACTCAAGATACCGGAAAACGGCATACATGTATCCCTATCTGACCTTTTCAATTCAAGTGTCATCTTTACAGTGTGTACTTGAAATTTTTATATAGATGTAGGTACATACCTACGCTACTTATTTTTTTTTCTGTTCACCGTTGGTAACTTATTATTATAGAGAGTGTGTGTGTCACAGGCATGGTACACCCCCTTTTCCTTCTTTTTTTTTGAGATAATTTTTTGAAATTTGGTACGTCGCATATTCTCGATAGAGCGCACTTTTTAGCAGAAAATTGAATTTTTTCCCATCACATCCGGTTTTTCCGGAAATAATACAAGCTTTTTATCTTTAAATTGGACACCCTATATATATTATTATACTTTTGAATTCTATACATTTGTACGAATCCAACGATACCACATAAAGTACCATTTTAAATGTCAAATTTGGTTTTTATTTAATTTTTTATTTCTCAATTATAGTGTGCCATGACTTCAGTTGGGTTCTTGGGTTCGTCACAGATGCAAAATGGGTACACCAAAATGTCCCTTATTAAGAGTACTATAATAATAGTAGATGGTATCTATCGGTACCAATATGGTACCATTTGAAAAAAATGAACCCAGCTCAAAAAATCATTACGGTGCGCACAATTTATCCATAAATCACTTAATTTAATACATTGAACAAAAATTAGATTTTTCTAGCATATGATCCAATTGGAGTAAAACGAAATAGTCATGGACCACTATCATTGAGAAATAAAAAATTAAATAAAAACAAATTTGACATTTAAAATGGTACTTATGTGGTATTGTTGCATTCGTACAAATGTATAGAATCCAAAAATATAATAATATACACCTAGGTGTCCCATTTAAAAATAAAAAGTTGGTAACATTTCCGGAAAAACCGGATGTGGGAAAAAATTCAATTCTCTGTTAAAAAGTGCGCTCTATCGAGAATATGCGACGTACCAAATTTCAAAAAATTATCTCAAAAAATAAAGAAAAAATAGGGGGTGTATCATTCCTGTGACACACACTGTATAAAAGTGTTAGGTATTTTTGCTTTTCAACTGAGCAGAAATTTATGTTAATCGCTATGAACTTCAGACCGGGTTAGATTTTTTATCACACCCTGTATATAAATTTCGTTCTACATCATAGGATGGTATTATAGGATAGGTGCATATGTTGTACTGTAATAGTATACCTACTACCTACCTACATAAAAAGTGTGTAAGTGTAAGCGAAAAGATAATTTCAATTATTTAAGGATTTATTGCAGGGCACCGAGACTTTTAAAAACACAGTAATAATACCACTATTAAGAAAGAAGAATTAGATTAGAATAGTCGAGCAAGTAATTATTAATGAATAGAAAAAAGAATGGGGGGTTTTATCTGGAAACAACAAGCTCCAAGGCAAGCAGCAAGCAGAGCCATCTGAGAGAAGACATGGACAGCTGCTTCGATCTCTTTATGACCTCTTTATGTCTGTCTGTGTGTGTGGAGTGGAGTGTGGAGTTTATAAGTTATAACTGGATCCAATCATGGACCTGCTGGATCCCTTATTCGACGGTGACGGTTACATGATAGTGTACCTGTATTGCCGACACTGACGCTTACTACGTTAGTGTCGGTAATACAGGTACCATACTTCATGGTTGGATTTAGCGCCATCTATTGGTCGACGACGAACTCCCAATCAGATGTGTTAAATTTTGTATAAAGCTACGAACTTTCATTATTTTGTTAAACTACACGCATTTTACGAGGCCCCTTAAATATGCACTTTTATTTCGCGAGAGTGAATAATATATAATAATATAGAATATAATAATATTCTTATAATATGCTTAAAAATTTATGTAATCAGATATGTAGAAATAATGAATTATTTACGTGTGTACACTAAACACTGCCAAATCTTACAAACACTAAAGTGATTATTATTATCTGATACCAAAAACTCTAGATAATATTATGTTTATTAGATTATTTGCAAAATCCGTGATTTTTTAAATTTATATCCGGTTTTGTGTAGTTTACAGTTCACAGCAATAGATGGCGCTCTTTTGACTATAAATAGCCGAGAGCTTCACATATTATCACACATTTTGCTTTATGATATAAATAAGGTGGCGGCATCTTCCGGCTATTGGAATGGCACTGCCAGGGAGACTATGGTTTGTCCAGTGAGTGTTGTCCGGTGAGATTCCACACTGATCCTGACTATAAACGATTTGATTTTTTATGTTTTAATTCGTACCATTTATATTAATTCGTACGATTTATATTATAATTATAATATTTATTATTAATATAATATAAATGAATCGGTTATTGCTAAAACTCCATAAGTCATTTTTTGTGCTAAACCAATAAGCAACCAGGGGAAGCTACATTTTTAACATTTCTGCATCGATTAGTGTTAAAATCTCGTAAGTCAGCATAGCAAATGAGAATAAAGTATCTCGGTAAACATGTAATGCCAAAACATAGGTAAATAACATGTGTGTTCACTAGAAGTTTCTTTCATTTCCTGAAAAGTTGCAAAAAATGACTTGTGGTTTTTTAGCAATAACCGATTCAAATATTATAATACAATAATTGATTTTATTCGTACAATTATAATAATTAGTAATTATACCTTATTTAATAACTAGGAGGAGTAAATTTAAATAAACCGCCAAAAAAAGATGCTGCTCATTGGTCAATTCATAGGCAAAATTACACCCAGCAAAACTTGTACAGGAAATTGAATCTATGCAACGCTCAACACTACATATACGCTTGTTTTTTTTATTGTTATGTCATTATTGTTTACAATGTCAGCGTCGAATGTGACACATCAGTTTTATAATCAGTTATTTCCAAAACCCTATAAGTTGTTCTAAATAAGTTCTTTAAAAGTTATTTCAAACCAAATAAGTTCTTTTTGAAGCCCATTCAGTTCTTTTTAGAGAACAGACATCCTTTTCAGAATTTTGAAATTATTTTTGGCTTTCCATTTTCATCCTGCAAACGGTTTCAAATGCCATTATGGATAATCCTACATCAAGTACAAGTGAGAGGATGTCTCCGCCAAAGAAACGGGAAGAAAAGAGTGTCACCTACAAGATTTTGGAAAAACTACTCTATATGCGTACTTCACCAATAATTGAAGAACATATTCCAATCGAACAAGGTGCGGATTTAGACCAAACAGGGACTGCTGTATGTGATAAAGTTAGTTTCAACAACACACTTTGAATCTGGTCCTACAAAAACTGAAAAATGCTGTTTATAATACCGTTTGAAAAAATTGACTTATCCACAAATTATATATTATTAAATGTAAAATAAAAACTTTGTCTACGATGTTACGTGTCATATAATACATACATAAAATATATTATTTGTATGTTACATTAAATTTGTCACATAAGTATTGCCTAAAATAAAGTACTTTCAATCAATTTAATATGAATGTTAATAATTATTATCCTTAATATTCTTCGAAATATCTATAAATTATTCAATTTCATTATATTTATATTCAGAAAATCATTCAGCACTATAATACTGATATATTATGCAAATCACAATGATTTGTGATACTGCTGTAGAGTCTCTCCTGAAAAGTAGACTTCCTACACCGAAAACAAGTCCTATCTTCCTTATTAATAATTATTGTTTCAATTCAAATTTGCCGCCAAAAAAATCTGGTGATTTAATCTGGTGACTTTTAGTGGTGTAAATGATACTTTGCAGTTTACTCCTCCTAGTTATTAAATGAGATATAGTAAGAATTAAAACGTATAAAATCAAATCGTTTATAGTCAGGATCACTGTGGCATCTCATCGGACAACACTCACTGAACAAGCCATATAATTCTTTTCACTACATTATAGGAGTGTTTTTAAATATAGTACCATAAGTTGAAGGACATGTAGATAAAGCTAGAATACCAAGAAAGTTCAAAGGAATTTTTTCGAAAATGTTTTCAGGTATTGAAAAACCTGTTTTGTAAATGACACTGACATTTAATCACCCTCTCTGGGTTAAAATATTAGTTATATTTTTTCAATAGGTGTTTAGTTATATTTTTTAAATTAAATTTTGATTTTTTTAGTGTTTTGTAGTACCCAATTACTTTTTTTGTCAAGATCTATAGGGCAAAATAGCAGCTGGAATTTTCAAAGTTTAACGTATTTTAGTACATCGCAAAAAGTCAAAATAAGGGGTTTTATTGGTTTAAAAATGAAGTATAATAAATAGGATTAAATTATGATAAAATTTGGTTGGCCAAATTAAACTCATACCTATAATAAAAACTGATAAAAATGAAATTATTCACTACATTTAATTTTGTTCACACTTAAATATTCAATAACTAGAGTCAATAAAAAATAATTATACATGTAAATCATATTTATTTAGCTACGAGATCTACATTTAACAGCTGGCACATAACAAGTAACATTGAAGCAAACCGTACATAATAATAATAATAATTTCAATCACTTGGGTTCTTATGAACTTCAGAGGTACTTCAGTAGAAATATACAATAACAAAATAAAAAATATTTTTGATAAAAGAGAGTCTTCAAGAGAACAATAGAATAAAAAAGAATCACTAGCACTAGCACTAGCACTAGAATGGCAGTTAAAATAATGACTAGTTTTAACTTTTCATAATATTACATAAATAATAAAATAGGTACAATCTGAAAAAAATATAAACAGACATAACACCTCAGAAGATAATAATTTATAGACACAAACACGTAGAATATTATGGCAAGACAAGAAATGAACACCCGATCAAATATACATTAAATATCACTTTTGTCAGTAAATAAAAATATACAATAAGCAGGGTATATTAACAATGAGCGCAAAATCATTTAGCAAGGCGATTAAGACAATTACAACACTTTATTGCTTTGCTGTTTGTATAATAACAGGAGATCAAGTTGTATCAATAAAGAGTAAATATATAATGGTAAGATGAATAATCAGGCGGTTGAGTTATTAATTATTGTAAAAAGAGGTTCAAAAATTGTGTTTTAAATCAAAAACTTAAAGCTACTGCGCTATTGCCACTAAATACATTTTAAGCTGCTCTTTTTTTAATTTTTTTAATTGCTGTGGTGATAAAAAGTAAGGTGGCCCCTGTAACTTTTGAAGATTTTCAAGCTCATACAGAATTAATCCGAAATTTACTCACAAAAATGGTAAGGGTAGGTTTAACCCAATTATTTTCAGAATATTGTAACTTACTATGGACAATGGACTGTAATAATAAATATTGATGTCTCATTAAATGATCAATTATTATACAGACTTTCAAGAAATTGGTGAAAAAATATTTGATCACCAATATCTTGACTACACCAAGCCTAACATGATTAATAAAAAATGCCTTGCTAAAATCGATTATCACTAACTTATTTAACGACAGTAATTAAAAAATGATTAACTTACTATAAGCGTACAAGATTATAATAAAATTATCGTAAATATTATGTGCATTAGATATTATTATACAAATACGATGACAATAATATATTCATTTGATTTTAAATCAAACATTACATTAGACTAGAATCAAGCCTTATCTTATCTACAATAATTGAAATGGTAAAGAAAATATACAGGCAGTTTTTGAAACTTTTTTTGCCCTTTTTTAAACTTTAATAAGCAAGACACTAAATTTATATACAGTGTGTTGATTAATTAGCAAACGGAACAGAAAAATAACATGTAAAAATATTTATTTGTAAATATCTGCTCTGTTGTACATTTTAGAGCGAAACGGAATTAAATTTTCACTTTTTTGGACCACTTTCTAATAATCAAAAGGAAATTTTGGGGCTTTGAATCAAAATAACAAAATGCAACAATGATGAATTTATTTTTCAGTTTTCAAAACTAAATCCATGAATGAAATCAATCGACTCAGAGCCCCAAAAACTTTCTCTTATATTTTATAAAAACTGGTAATGTTCAAAAAAGTAAAAACTGACTCAATTTGAAATTGGGAACCAATTACACTTCTTTTTTTTTAAACTAATTAGACATAGGTCTTGCTCTAAAATGTACAGGGGAGATACTTTTTTTCACATGTTGTATTCTTCCACATTCAAATCAACTCAGGGTATATAAATAAATAAAAACTCTCCTAAACTCAGCACTGCTTCCAAAACACCCTCAATGCTCAAAGACACGTTCCAATTTCCTTTCGGATCCGCAAACATTAATGGAGAAATCGACATAAAAACTTAAATCTCGGGCAAGATCAACGCAACGGCCAGCAACAAAATCAATTCAAGAGCACTTCAATTCGAGATCGAAAGTGGCGAAGATCGCCGGAATATCTGAAAATGCAAAGCCTCAAGTGGCCAAGCCCGAAATCCCGGACTGGGATTACAAGACACTCTTCAACGTGCTCTCGGAGAAATACAACATTTTGCTGAACAGCCATAAGGAGGCAAGGGAAAAATTGAACGATCTAGCAACAATTATTATTACCCGTATTTAACTGCAGGTAATAAAAAAAAGTCAAAGTGACAATTTTCATGTTCTTATAGGATCCAAAAGGAACAAAGAAATACTTTTACCACTCAACATAGTTTTGTTGATGACAGCTGACTTATTATTGGTTCCTCCGATCTTTCTTTTACCTCGTCTCATCTTAAATATTAATTTCATAAAGTGAAAAATTAAAGAAGACCATTAATAAGAATGTCAAGACTTTCAGAAGAGAAAAATTCACATTTGAAAAATCTGATCATCGACTATTTGCACATGGTTACCAGGGTATACTTTCTCTTAGGTCCTAATATTTGTATTACTATCACTAATACTAATACCAACATTATTATTAGCACTGGTACTGGTACTAATATAGAATATAAATTAAAAACCATGGCACTTCTATGGCTTCAACTTGCTATTACAAACAAACCTATAAAATTCGTATGTACATGTACAATTTATATCTATATCTAAGCAGAAATAATGTAAAATTTGCCATGCATAATAAACAATTAGGGAATGATCTTATTATCTGGATGCTCTTCAATAGCTCGGAGGTAATTCCCCCAAATGGTCTCGAGATGATAAAATGAATGTCAAGTAGATACATTTCCTATTTATTACGATGTTAATCTAGCCTTACATTAAATATATTACAGGGTGTTAATTAAGGGAAGATTTTTTATATCAAAACCAGCTACATAGGTGCATGCAAGTTCAAATAAAAAGTCGCTAGTTGCAGAAAGCCACGTCAAGGTAGTGATAAGTGATAAGATTATTTAAAGATAACATTTTATGATGATTAGTTTTAAGAATATCTTTGTGCAATCCGCTGCATCTTTCTCGATCAATTATTATTATTATTCAAGCATCGCGTTCTGATTTGTGATACATTATTCAACACCCTGTACCATGTAGATGTTAACAAAGATTAACAGATCAAAATGGCCTAGACAAGTTTAAGAGGGGAAAAACACAGTCAACATCAACTGTAGAGTTATCAAAATGCAGCTTAAAGGTGCACTTGAAAGCTCGCTTTAAATATTATCGGCTAATACGTCTTCGAAATGATAAGTTTATGTTGGGCATATGACTGAAAAAAAAAAATTAAAAATTATTGGAGCCCAAACATTTTTAGAGATCTCACTCACCTTTCAGAATATAGTCGGTCAGCAAAGCTGGAACAGTCGGACTGTCTTCATTTATGGCTTTTAAAACTGAAACGTTCAATCGTTAAATAAAGGAACTATAATATTATACTAATAGAAATGAGAACTCACTTTTAATTAAAACCTGTAACGTCTGATTGTCTGCTGGTCCGCTGTCTAAATGGTATGGGATTACGGTCGTCAAATACTGCAACAAATTAATTATTACGATCGTTATAAAGTTTTAAACTATTAAAAATCGAACCTTCGGATCCAATCCGTTGACGTTCTTCGTGGTATGGTTCTTTGAGCTCCGTTTCTTTTCGACGTGATACTGTCTACGTTTGTTCTGAACAGCAAGGAGAAGCGATATAAAAGTGTTTTTCAATTCTTTTTCGTATTCTAATTCGTCTCTCAGAGCCAGCTCGGCGATCAGGGTTTCAGAGAATTCCCTGATCAAAACTTCCAGTTCCATAAATAACTCGTTCAACTGGGATAAACTTAAATCACGTAATTCTAAAAATTAAAATAATTGTCAAGATACATTTTATCAGACGAAAAAACGACTCAAACTTACTATCTTCATAAAGAGGCGAACTGAGGACCTCCTTGGCTTTCTCCATCACCTCACTTGTATCTGCGGACTCTCTATCGGGCGAATTGTTAACAGAATACGAGTCTTCCTGCATCATGTCGTCGATCTCTTGGATGATTTCGTCGGCGGTTTTAAGGGGCTCGGTGTCTTGATGGAGTCCGCCCAGGATCAGAGCGTGCATGTCTAGATCGCTCGCCACGGCTTCATCTTCGGAGCTTAGGTCCAATTCATCGGGTGTCTGAGGTTCCTTTATAAAACATTATAAATGTTTGGAGAAATTTTAATCAAAATGGAGCAAAAATGACTCACTTTTTCATTTAAATGCAGAGCTGATAGCTGGAGTTTCCTGGCGTACGATTTTGACCAATCTATGGGTAAGATGTTTCCGAAATTACCTGTTATGGTCCACCACATCCTACAAGAGATGAATTAACACTTATTCTCAATTATGTTATATTTAATGTGTGCTTAAAAAATATATAAAAAAACAATTTTGAATAGCTGGGTTGTAAACACAATGTTGTAAATAAACAATAACCCATGTCCATGCGTAAATACAAAAATTGATTAATGATTAACGACAATAATTACTGAAATGACCTGATAGAGTAGATTGGTGTTCTACAGGAATGTTTCTGGCTCTAGCGCACAATGACTCACTTAGAATTTTGGAAAAATTTTTACATAGAAAACAGCCTTACCTCAAAACTAGACGCTTTTATGAAAAAAAAAACAACTCTTTTTTTAACTATCTTTCAATTTTTTATTACATCTATGCTAGCTTGCTTTGCTTGCACTTAATTAAATGAGGTTAAAGAAGGTTTACAAACAAAAATTTTATTTGCAAGGTGTATGTTTTAGATAAGTAAAATACATAACTTGAATAATAAATAAATAAGTACTCAATATACAGGGTGTCCTTTCATGTGTCTTTCAATTATTATGACCTTGTATCCCTTCAGAGTTGGCATAGATTTTCTACGGGTTTTATGTTAAAAATAAAATTTAAACAATAAATAAGGATAACTAAATGAATATCTCACATATTAATAATTATTATTTTATAATAATATAATTATTAATTATTAATTAATAATAATAATAATTAATAATATTTCGATTCATTTATTAAACAGCGTTGAACAGAGGAGTGTACCAGTCAAATTGGACAAATTCAGTGAATTTACCTATTGAAATTTGTTGATTATCAAATTTTCTGATTCAGTATTATCTAAATTTTTTGTATATACAGGCTGATCAGTAACTAGCGCATTCTGAATACAGGGCGATATAGAGTCCATTAAAATTAAGGATATTCTGTAAAAAAAATTGAAAAGTGGGTTTTCAAGTTTCAGAGTTTCCCTCATCCGAGTTTAAAGGTAATTTTTTCAATAACCGTGACAAAAAATAATGAAAAATTCAGGTTACTGTGATGTCTGGAACGGATACCATATAATTCATCAATTTTTTTCCACAAAACCTCTTTACAGAGGAATCGAGAATGTTGGAAATTGATACCATACCTAATAATCTGAACGAAATTTGAAGTTTGGCAACCGCCGAAATTCAAGTTATTCAAATGCCTTCATTAGCTATGGAAATAAAAATAATAACAATACCATCTAACCCGAACTTATTCACATGTTCAGTGCAGTGGTGCCACCTTTTTTTTTACAAAAATGGTCATATCTTTGGAAGAAAAGAACTTACAACACTGCAGTAAGAAAATTTACCACTCTTAAAAAGTGAAGTTTACCGCAGCATGCTCTGAGTGCGCGAGTTACTGATCACCCTGTGAAGTTTTTTGAATGATGAACAATTTTTTCGAGAATTTCTTACTTTTATGTTTGCCATTAAAAATAATTGAATATTTTACCAAGACATTTTCATAAAAAGTGGATTACAAAAAAAGAGACTGATAAAACCTGAAAATACAAAAAAAAAAAACAAATATGACAGGATTTTTGCCAACCGCGCTTTCCTTGCCTTATTTTAGGAATCAATGCCTTTGAAAGATCGTTTATTTATAATAACTTTTATACGGTCTAGAAATTTTTGTAAAATTTGGTATACATCTTCCGGTACCGGCAGCCTGCTGTCTGTTTGTATCGAACAACCTTTCAACATTTTACATTTCTTTACTACATCTCACCTCATAAAATTTGTTAGTGGAAAAAATGGTATGTCATTGCTTTTTCTTTTAACAAGAATTATTTTTGGAATATCCAGTCAGTCAGTTTCTACAAAAATATTGATTGAACATTGAATTTTTCTAACCGATCTAGGTTCCACCAAGGTTACACCCTACTATGAAAATAAGGTGTGAGTGACCTGCTCAGTGAAGGATAATTTTCTGTCAAAGGTTACCAAGTAATCACATGTGATAGTCTGCAGAGCAAGGGTTAAGGACATGACCTGGCACTTATCCTGATTTAAAGGCAGCTTATTATCAGGTGATCGAAGATTTTTCTGCAATAGCTTTAATCCTGAAGAGATGAAATTGGAGTGACAACTGGGTGACATTATTGTGGCCAACAAAAGTAATAAATTCAGGTGAATTAAAATAATTATTTGGATGAAAACTGTATCTATAAAAAAACTGATAGTTTTCTAGAAAAATATGATTTTTTTGATGCAAATTCAGGCCAATTCCCACTCTGGGAATCAGCATGAAACCAGCTAAACACTCCTATAACAATAGAGTTTAAATTTAAAATTAACTTTAAAGGCAGTTTATTAGTTTTAAACAGGAGCAAAATTCACAAGCTATCACTCTTCAGTCTTCACCACCATCAGCAATCAGTATTTTGCAGATGAGTCCTACCAAAAATATACTTGAAATAATTATTTTTTACAAACACTACTGAAAACTGAAAAATTTGAGAAAATTGTTAACATTGGAATTCCTTAAATATTGCAAAAGAAGAACAATAAAAAACATAGCAAAAATACACCTTGCTTGCCCATCACCAGCCCGATTCAATGACAAAAACTTTATTGAACTTAACCATAAGTTCTATTTAACCCCTCTACTTCAAAGTTGACCCTGTACCCTGGGGATGGATGCCACTCTTTCTCGGGGGTGAAAAATGTTTCATCAAAAACAATTCCGAGAATGGATATATTGACTAATTCTAAGCAACTTTTGTTCTATAAATTGTTTTCTGAAACTCATTACTTTTGGAATTATTGATGTGTTGTGTATAGGCTTTCACGGCTGGCTTTAATTGAAATCATAGTTGATTTCGGACTGTTTTGCCGTGGTTCATGGAGATTTGCTTCGTAGCATTTGCTGCGGAGCAAATCTCCCAAACCACGGCAATTACTCGCGAAGAACTCAAAAAGTTGAGTATTTTATTTTTATTGAAAAAATCATTCTTAGTAAAATGTGGCTTATAAAAAAAAGAATGGTGGCTTTAGGATGTCTGTCACTGTAGACCAAACACAAATGGAGTAACAGCTTGTTGAAGGTTGGCTCTTATTCATTAAACGCTAAATTCATTAAATATCGGTCACAATAGCCAAGCTGCTAGAGTTTCGGTCAAACGATCTCTAAAGTGCAGCATGACTTTTCTTGGTCAGTACTTAGATGGGTGACCAATTATAGTGGTAAATAAAAAGTTCCGTGACCGATCGTGCTCCGGGAGGTATGTTAAAAAGGGGGTCCCGGCTGCTTCACAGCAGTCGTTAAGTTACGTCAGAGGCCCTTGAGGCTACTTGAAAACTTCTGACACTTGGGCTTTACCACAGCCATAAGATATTTATTTATTTATTTAACGCTAAAATTGAAAATTTCAAAGTGAAGTTACCAAAAATTAATGCATTTTCGGAGGGAACTCATGAAACATGAAACCTTTTTTTTAGAAGTGTTTGTAAACTTGATTTTTGTTTTTACTAAAGTTGATTCAACAAAACTAAACAAGTTACAATGAAAATAATGTTTGTCTCCATTGTTTCAGCCTCAAAGAAACGTGAAAATCACGTCCTAATTACCACCCCAATTGAAGCGAAAAGAGCGTTTTTGTAATTTTGTTTGCGCAATAAATTGCTTCTTTTTCAAAATAACTCAGAAACTATTAATGATGAGCAAAATTTTGTAGAGTCCAATATTGTATGTTTTGCTTTTCTGAAAATTTTCGTATTTTTCTGTAGGATAAAAATTGAGTAAAATATGGCCGTTTAAAGATTGCATATGTTCGTAAATAGTTCAAGTCCTTTCAGCTCAAACCCTTTCAAAAATAAGGGTTTAAAGAAAATTAAATTTATAATATGAGCTTATAGCTCTTCAAAAAATCTACAAAGTAGGTTTTTTGAAGGATTTAATTCTCATTCAAGGGTAAATTATTTATATACAGTAAGGATGTTTATAGACCCCCCCCCCATTCCCTCTAGTACTCCCTCTACACCTACCAAAGTTTTATCTAATTTAGATAAAAATTTAAGGATTGGTGGGGTTTCAAATGTCCTCACTGACACAAAGACTGTCAAGATTAAAAAAATCGAATCTACATACTACATACAATCATTCAAAAATTATGTTTCAATAGGGGTAATTTTCATCCCTAAAAAATGAAAAGCGAAAAGCAGAGGGGTCAACTTTGAAGTAGAGGGTGGGTAAGTAGAACCTGATCCAAATTTTTGTGCAAATCAGTGCAAATTATACAGTATCGCTGCGTTTTACCTTCAATGAGTGGACTGGACTATTATAAACAATATAACAAAAGACTTAAAGTACAAAGTACCTAATAAAAATGAATCTGGCAACCTTGTACAATAAGGGGGGATAATCTTCACTGTTGGTTCTATGAATGTCAATAGACAGCGTGTGATCTTGAAAAAAGCGCCACCTGGCAGATTCTGTTGCCAAAACTTTGGTGACGGAATTCAAATTTGTTTGTTGGGGCACTGCTCCTCACTGTGCACCCACCCTATTCAGTACTTTACTGTAACTTGACACAAACTTTAATTTTTGACCAATTTATTAAATTTTAAACATAATCAGTATACCACGATATTGTGGTTTTTTTTAAACATGAAAATCCCGGATTTTTTTTGACACGAATCGATGAATCGACAAAATATCAGCTGTAGGGCTGTGACGGTTAACCGACTAACCGTTTTAAACCACTCTAAACGGTTAGTATTTTTTACTACCAGTTAACCGTTTTATAGTCTAGGGAGTTTTATTATAGTTTATTTATAGTACCTATAAGAGGTTCTCTCTCCCCTGAAATTTCAAGAAAATGAAATGATCATGGATTTAGTGGTCGAGTTAACTCCACAGTAGAAACGGTTATAGCAACAGCAATTTAGAATTGACGGATTCTTGCTACTGAAAACTTAAAGGCCGATGCTCCAGTGCCGATTATTGTAGCAACCGAAGGCTAAAAACCTAACAATGACCAAATGACCTCTCCACCAAGTTCTAATCAGTTTCTGGTCAGCTCCATGTGAAAAATTTAACTTTTAAATTTCAAAATCACCATCAATCAACACTCGAATTTGGCCAAATGAATGAAAACGTGACGTTCTTATTACGAAGGTACAAGCCTCTTAACTGTAAAGGTTAACCGGTTAACCGTCGATTAACAGCAACGGCTAACCGATTAGGAAAATTTAATAAAAAGCACAGCCCTAATCAGCTGTTATTTAAATTTTAGTTAGTTACTTGGTGACAAATGACAATGGAAACTTTTAATGTGTTACTGCTGAGGTTACTGCCTTCTGATTTTAAACAAGGTTGCAAGATTTAAGTTTAGTCTAATTTAGAGATGAGTTTAGTTCAATCAGCTTCTAAATAATCATCAATATTGTTACCATAGCAGTAACGACACTTAGGACAGATTCATCTCGATTAATCTGAAACTGAGGTTAGGAACATCGAACATCCTGTTCTTCTTCTGGTCTGTTATCTTCTGGAATACAGCATACAGCCATATGGAACATTCAATAGATGTTCTACAGCTTACTAGTGAATTTCTTTGATCAAAATAACTCCAGAATGAATTTACGCTCTCGATCACGACAGACCTATTATTTGATGTCCGGGAATGTCAATTTAGAAATGCACACAGTCAGTCTAGTTTTGAATGCGGCAAGAGACAGAAGGCTAAGAAAATTCAGGTGAGTTTTGAATGCTAACAGAAAAAAAGGAGTTTGAGAGTGCTCTCAGGGAGCTAGTGAAAGGCCATTGTGACACCTGCACTGAGACTGAAGGTTTATTGTGGTTTCCCCCTCCACTGAGTCAGGTTAGGTATTTTTTTTCCAGAAATTTCAAGAAAATTCAAATATAAAAGATAAAGAAGAAGCTGTAAGGGCCGTAAATTTTAAGGAAAAAAGAAACCAAACCTGACCAAAGACCTGACTTAATGGAGGGGAGCTAGTGTAGGGGAACTCAGGGTGTCAATTATCAACATTAGGTACTGTATTTTGTAATTACCAAGGGAAGTGATAGAGTGAAGAAATCCAGACAGAAGTGGCTAAAGAAGAAGTGAGAATTGGTTATATCGCCCGAGACAAGTGACAGATCTTTGTCACATCTGAAGTAATTTCAAAAATTTAACAGCAACAGCAGACCCAAATACAGTCCTGGTCTGGTCAGGACTGTTATTATCATAATAGCTTAATTTACTGAAGGGGGTTCTATTATATTTAATTAGTGGTATACCTAATTAATTACCAGTCGTCAATCGTTTACTTCAAAATTATAAAATTTTTTAGTGAATTAGAGCGAATGTAATGTATATCAGTGGTACAGGGACAGGGGGAAATATAAATAGAACCGCATACTTAGCAATAGCAATCCTAAATTAAATTATTAATCATCCGTTGACTCAATTATATTACTCACTGGCATTCATTCATGATTTCCTCTTGACTTCTAATTTGAACCGGAGCCAACTTCTCCACGGACTCTTCATAATTTCCAAAACATTTCGTGATTTTTTCATCGAAAGTGTTGACCAGATCCTCCAAAGAGCCGGAGAACGTCTCCGTGAAATTCTCCGATTCTGCGGCGATGTCACCGTTGAATATTATGTTTTTCTGGGGTGTAGCATCCTTGATCGCGTTCGAATTGTTGAGGATGTCTTCATTGAGGACGTCGTTAATGTCTTTATTCGTCTTGTTGCAGTTGAAATTGTTCAGATCGTTCTGGTTCTTAACTGGGGCAGATTGGAATTCCGTGGAGCCCCATTCGTCTGATTCTTCGAATTGGGCCAGAGGTGCCTCGAATTTAAGTTCAGCCATTTTTGTGGCCAAGTCCCGCATGGCCCTGAAAAACGGATCAGATGAGCGAGTGAAAGCTGCAATGCCCAAATTGTTCAGACGACACTTACACAATTTACGATGCCTTGCAGGTAGGTGACACCCGGAGCCCCGAAAACACTAAATTATTACAAGACAAGTGGGGAAAATATCGCGATGCAATATTGATCGTGTTACACCATTATCGTAAAATCTATAAAAAAAAACAACAGTCCGCCAGTCCGCGATAAAAGCTAAACACGAAAGCGGAAAGGAAAGCGAATGTTTACGTCGTGGAGTTCGTTGACGTTGATTGATTCATTTGATACTTAACAAATGACATTTAACTCAATGTCAACAATGAAGTAAGCAGTCATTAAAACATGAATGTCATATGTCAATCTGGTTCATAGAGTTGTATTTTCATGCGGGGTCACTATAAATATTCTGTAAATTAGATACCTCTAGCGGCAAAGTCATAGAACTCCAAGAAAAGGTTTCGATTCTTTGCTTGACGTGGGAGTTGGAGTCGGATGACTATTTTTCATGCAGCGAGTAACTAAACATGAGAATGTTTAAAATAAATTATTCTCTTAAAAGCAAACTACATCTCTCTTCTTCCTCTAATGCATATTACATCCTTTCCTCTTCAAATTTCAAAAAACACAAAGTTATTACACTTTAATACAGGAGACAGGCTATCCCATGGGTTAAGTAGCAGGACTTTTTATTATCTTGAATACACTGAAAATTTAACTGGCCCCGTAAATTACCTATTCTGCCTTATTATAAATTATTTTTATATAAAGAAGTTAACTTTAATGTCTTCTTTCTCCCTCTTGCTTGTACAAGTGCACCTCTCAATTTCTTATCGGACTTGAAACGTTATTTAATAAATAATAATGACGATTATTTATGACGCCCATATCATGTCAAATTACACACGTCCGTAAATAAGACGTTTAAAAATCACGTCGACGGACTGTGACATAATCACGTCATCATATCGTCATTTGTCCGTCATTTTTAAAGACAAAATGACGTTATTAGGGATGACCAAAAAATCACTTTGCAATGACGTGACTCTGCTGCCTGGGTAGTGAAGGGGTGTTTTCTGATAGCTATTATTATTAAACACCTGTTGAAAATAAGGTTCATATTTATTGACAACAGATTAAAATTAATTAAATAACATTCTTTCGATCTCAATCTTATACAGGATGGACACAATTTTGATTTGTTGAAAACAAGTGGTACCTATTACATACGTATCAGTTCCTATACCCATAAAAAAATATATAAACGATAGTTGTATAGTTAAAGTGAATTGCGTAAAACAATTTATATTATTAATTATTATTATTAGTAGCTACCGTAATCGAATCTGCATTTGATCAATACGTTAATAATGGTGATTATTTTATGCACTGGTCATGCAAAAAAATAGCGAACTAATAATTAATTGTTAATTATTCGCCGTAAAAAACTGGTTCATATATTAACCTGAAAAGAACTCGCACCCAGGTTATTGTTGTGCTCAGCGTATACAGCATTCTCCTTCATTTTGTAAATGGCCATGATTTTTCTGAAAGATTTTACTCTGAATGTCTATCGAACGATAATACACAGAAATTAATGTCAAGGATGTCAAGTAAAATATGTCAAAAAAAAATCGTCCGGAAATGATGAGCAAAAATCTTAGGAGATGATTCTATCCGAATAATAATACCTCACTGATCCCCTTATTTTCACCGTAAAATATAGGTTTAAAAAAAATTCAGTGGCGTAGATTTACGGTATTTTGAAGGTTTCGACTCCCTAATTTCTACTCCACTGGAATAAATGCGATTTTAAGCAGCGTTTGTGAACCGTCCATGTTTTCTACACCAACAAGGTACTCTTGGTTAACGACTCTAAAGTGAACAGTTTCCGAGAAAAATGTCATTTTATGAGAGAAAACAATAATAATAGGAATAAGTTTTCACTTACATTCTATTTTTCCAAAATTCTGTTGAAAATCGTTAAAAAATGATGTTTTCTCACATAAAATGCCATTTTTCTTGGAAACGGTTCATTTTAGAGCCGTTAACCAAGAGTACCTATCTTTTTGGTATAGAAAACATGAGCGGTTCAAAGGCGCTTTACCTTTTCAAAACCAATTGATTTTTTTATGCGCTATTATTGACGGAAGACTTAGGATTGAGAGAAGTTTTTTGCGAGTTTTTCTGCCTTTCATTTTCCATTTTCCATTCATCGTGAATGGTCGAAGTAGGAGGTAACTCGACGGATTACAGTATCTTGCAGACTACTAAATTGTTGAGGCAGCTACCGACTGGGTTCGAATCCCAGTCTCGCTATGGTTGTTTGTGTTCGTCTATTTAATTATTTATTTCTTAAAAAATCTGTCTGTGGCTATGAATTAACTAGTTCTCGAAGCCAAATTACCAGAGTGGAGCGACTGTCTTTTCTAAAAAAAATAATAAATAAAAAAATTATTGTAAATGACTGTTTTTCCCGGAAACGGTTCACGTTAGCAATTATGACCAAGAGTACCTTTCTTGTGTATAAAATATTGACGGTTTAAAATGCGCTTTTAAAATGAATATTTGCCCAATATCGTAGTTATTGAGACAAAAAAACCTCACACAACCCAAAAATTTCCACTACTGGCGTATGAAAAAATTAGGTAAATAGCATTAAAAAAGTAGCTAACTATAGCCATGATATCAATGATAGTATAAAAGTTGAGTTCTGTATCTCGTCAGATGGTTCCTGCGATATATCTTACTTAAAAAAAAAACTGCAAAAATTTTCTGTTTTTGATACCCTGTATTTCGAGGGTGGTCATAAGTGATTGACCACCCCGTACACCATTCGCCTCTAAAAACAGAACCGATTCTCTTGCCCTTATCCTAATAGTGACTAGTGAGCCCACATTATGTAGCTCCCACCTTGTTTTCCTCGATCATTTTGACCACGTCCAAAGTTTCTTGGTCAGTTCTTAGAGCGCAATGTTTCTTCTGGTGGTGCTAGTATCTAGAAGATTCTAGAGATTATTGGAATGCGTCCAGCGGCTGAGCCGGCGCACTGCCGTTATGACTCATCCCTTGACGTCGCTTCCCTTTCACAACTTGGTGAATATTCGATAGACAATAATTATTGCTGCGTAGAGAATTCAGAGTCGTAGTAAGTTTGTTATAAATTATAGAAAGTATGTGTATCATCTCTTATGTTTGTTTTAGGTTGCAAGAGAATAAATAAATGTACAGCCTGAATAATATAGGAAGGCGAGAGTTTGACGAGAATTGGTTGGTGCGCAGATTGGGCTCCGAATCCATAAATGTTTATTGTCCAATATCAACAATGTTAGTCGGTGTCCGCGTAAAAAAAACAACCAACCAGATAAGGCTGATAAGAGTTACTCCGCCGTTCATCGAACAGGTAAAAAGTCAGTGGTGTGTACTGTTTAGCTCGTGTCGTATATTTATTTAAAATAGGTGGTTTATTCTGTCATCGTGTCGTGTGTAGGTACCGATGTTTTTGTTATCATGTGTTTTATTGATTAATATATTATTGTTATTAATTTGTTATTAATATATTGCTTGCCAGTAAAATAAGTACACATCTACTATTTTAGTTTTTTTTCCGCATAGGTACCTTATCTTAAATAAATTCGAAATAATTTAACCGAGACTAATTCATATAAATTGGAATACTAAACGTAGATGTCCATATTGATTTTTTAATTGAAGATTGATAATTGACTTATCATTTATACCCAAACATTTAAAATATATTAAAAATATAAAATATTTTTTATTATGTGCGCGGCGCCACTGATGTTATTTCTAGTCTGTTATGGTGGAACAGCGTTTATCAGTTCAATGGGTGGAACAATTAAAACCGGCAAGATGCGTAGTTCACGCCCAGACTCTTGCCTTCTTATAAAAATCATAGTATACCAACCGGTATATACATACGCGTGTGTCACAGGCATGGTCCCTTTTTTTTTCTTTATTTTTTTAGATAATTTTTTGAAATTTGGTACGTCGCATATTCTCGATAGAGCGCACTTTTTAGCAAAAAATTGAATTTTTTCCCACATCCGGTTTTTCCGGAAATGTTACCAACTTTTTATTTTTAAATGGGGCACCTTATATATTATTATATTGTTGGATTCTATACATTTGTACGAATCCAACAATACCATGCACATAAGTACCATTTTAAAATGTAAAATTTGTTTTTATTTAATTTGTTATTTCTCAATTAGTGTGCCATGACTTCAGTAGTTGTGTTCGTAACAGATGCAAAATGGGTACACCAAAATGTCCCTTATTGGAAATACTAGTAGATGGTACCTCTCGGTACCAATATGGTACCATTTGAAAAAAAATGAATCCAGCTCAAAAAATAATTCCGGTGCGCATTATTTATCCATAAATCACTTAATTTAGTACTTTGAACAAAAATTCGATTTTTCTAGCATCAGATGATCCAATTATTGGAGTAAAACGAAATAGTCATGGCACACTATAATTGAGAAATAAAAAATTAAATAAAAACAAATTTGACATTTAAAATGGTAACTTATGTGGTATTGTTGGATTCGTACAAATGTATAGAATCCAAAAATATATATATGTATAGGGTGTCCCATTTAAAAATAAAAAGTTGGTAACATTTCCGGAAAAACCGGATGTGGGAAAAAATTCAATTTTCTGCTAAACAGTGCGCTCTATCGAGAATATGCGACGTATCAAATTTCAAAACATTATCTCAAAAAAAAAAGAAAAAAAAAGGGGTGTACCATAATAATATGCCTGTGACACACACTGTATGTACGAAAGATGATTAGGTATATCGCCGTATCACTTTTACCTATACCTATTGGTAGGTAGATAATTATTTTAAATTCAACGTAATCGGTAATTATTACCTAACATCGATTGTCCATCAAGAGCGGTTTTTTTTCTTCAAATTCCAGGTTAATTAACAGAGATCACAGGTTCACATTAAAAACAATTCGTTATAGTTAACGATCAACTAAATTTATGCGATTACTTATACAATGGGTACAATAATAATAATAATAGCTATTATTTAAATTAAACCATTATAATAATTTAATACTATTGGCTATAATATGGTTCCATAAGCGTCCTTTAACAAATTGAAATGTAACTGTAACTACTGTTATCTGCATATGAAGAGTAATATTAAATTGATATTTGTTACAGTCATTATTATATAGAGAGAGACGTCCCCTGTTATTTGCAGGAAGTTAGTTTAAAATAAAACAGTCACCTCTTAAAAAACGGCAAGCACATCCATGTTGTAAGTCCTAGATAAATTAACTATTAATGAACTACTGTTTTTTTAAAGTGAGGTGATAACAGTAATTAAACTTGAATGTATGTTGTTATTTTTCGATAAGAGAAGAGACTATCTATAATCCAATTTAGTTTGCTTTAATTTACTTGGAAACTTGCTGCGTTATCTTGTTGTCGTATTCTTTGGTATTTGTGTGGTGCCCTAAATATCGTACATTTTTATAATACTTGCTTCAATACGTAAGTAAAAATGAAAAATTATTTATTCTAATATTATAGTTTTAATGGGAAATCAAATGCACACGCAATATATTATTATATATAGTGCATATAATTGTACCTACTTGATACATGAGACAAAAAATAATACAAATGAGAATAACTTCAATGCATTGAGAAACAATTTTACAAGCAGAAGGAAATTTCTCATGTTTTTTTTAAATTTGATTTTTTTTTTGAGATGCATTAAACGTATCCACTTGCGTAAAAATATATTCATAGACATAATGCCTTTTTTGTTAAAGATAATGTCGTTTTATAAAGTTGCGAATTTTAGTTTCGAAATTACATTTTTTTAGGCCCCATGAGTAGAGTACCTGATATAAAATTATTATAATAAGGAGTACGGAAGCTAATATTCCCTTTCTTTGCGATCGTTAGCGATCTGAGAGAGAATAGGCTATCTCTCTTCAATATAGTGACTTTTCAGTTACTTGTCATGGTTAATGGCATTATAAAAAATAATAAAGGGATTGCTTAACAATGTAAATTCTTAAACATGGTGAATTGTTGACCTTTCACTTTTTTCGTGAATAGATAAGTAACCTAGTCAGAAGCAACTTTTTCCGCGGGACGAGTCTGGTGTTTTTAAACGTTTCTTTTTAACACTTGTGGTGTTTTCTTTAAGCCACTCAATATTTCGTTAGAAATAAATGGACACATCACTTATCGCAAAAATTCAATCACTTGTGATATTACTACTGAAAATGAACCTGGATATTTGTAATGTTATTGTAATGCGGATTTATTAATAATACAAAAAAAATACCTGACAAATTTGTCTTTTAGGGCAAATTTGCCAATTGAGTTGCTTCATATTCATCTTCAATGCGTTTAATATTAATTAATCGATTCGCAGGATAATTAAATTCAACAGTTAAGATCATTTCGTTATATTTCTTGGCCGATTATAATCAGAGAAATTCTTTAATTGATATTTAATAATAATTATTAATATGCACGTGAATGACAGTTGTTGTGAATCTCGATTGAAACCGAACCGAACCAGGTTATCCAACTTTGACGCGCAAAAGTAACTAACGTAAAATGACACTAAGCTTCCGTACTATGATATAAAAATCTATCAATATCCAGGTATTCTAATATACAGGGTGATCAGTAACTCGCGCATTCAGAGCATGCTTCGGTAAACTTCACTTTTTAAGAGTGGTAAATTTTCTTACTGCAGTGTTGTAAGTTCTTTTCTTCCAAAGATATGACCATTTCTGTAAAAAAAGGTGGCACCACTGCACTGAACATAATGTGAATAAGTTCGGATTAGATGGTATTGTTATTATTTTTATTTTCATAGCAACGAAGGCATTTGAATATTTTAATTTTTTTGCAGAATATCCTTAATTTTAATGGGCTCTATATCGCCCTGTATTCGGCGTGCGTGAGTTACTGATTATCCTGTATATGTCAGAGTGACAGGCTTTCATAATGAAGATTCATGAAAATTTGCTTTTAATTGTCATTTATGTCACTTTTAAGCACAACTGCGTAAAAGTATAATTTAAGGCACTTGTGCTTAAAAGAATGTAATTTCTAAACTAAAATGACAATCAAAATGGCAACTTTATGAAACGATTTAACAAAAATAATCGTCTCTGTTATAATTTTTTGTTTTTAAATGATTCAAAACTTTGAAACTTTATTTATAATAATCCGGAAACGGGGTGTGGAGTGATCGAGATCCAAAAGGAAACCTCCCCGAAAGACCAAAATAGGGGAAGTACCTACATAATATGTATTAACGGTCGTTTTTGCCAAAAAATTGTCTTTCTCAATTGCGACCAAGTGGCCCAAAAAAACGGGAATATGACTCACAATGGGGAAAATATGACCTAAAACCTGGTTTTTCCGAAACATGCGGAATGTGGTATTATGGCATATCCGGAAGGCCGTACAGAAATCTATAAAAAAAGGTCCTCTCGAATCTTGATCTTATACCTTTCTGTTCGTATCTTTCATAGTTTTGACTCATCACAACAAGAATTTTCATCTCTGCTCTCTCTCATTTTTCACCCCTCTAGAACGCATGTACCTGAACCCGATCTCTGTGGCACCATTTCGTCAAAAATGGTGTTTTAAAAAATTTCAAAAATTTTAAAAACGCCACTTTCTCGTTGTAACCTCAGATATACAGGATGTTTCAAAGCATGTGTCGAAAAATGAAAAGCGTGATTCCCTGGCGCGTTCTAAGAAAAAAAGTTTCTATTAACATGGGTTCGCAAATGAACCGTTTTCGAGATACAGGGTGTCAAAAAAAAATTCAGTTTTTTGACGATATCTCAGGAACCTTTTGAGATATAAAACTGAACTTTTGTACACATCTTATCATTAATATTATCTACTTTTTGAGGGCTAATTTTTTTATGTGACAGAGAAACAAATCATAAAAAAATTATCAAAAACAAGTAATGTTTTTGTCCACAATAATAAAACATGTTGCCACAGTTCACATTAAAGCTTTTGACCGAGAGCACATTTTTTATGTGGAAAATATTGATAGTTAAGATGGGCTTTCACAAGGACAATTTTCTCAATGTTGCAAATTGCGGGGAAAATTGGCAACCTTAAAGTAAAATCTCCGTCAATGCCAAATGGAAAGAATTGAATTAGCGCTCAAAATGCAAATAATATTGGGGTAATAATATAAGGGGTGTACAAAAATTCATTTTTAGGTCTCAAACGGTTCCTGAAATCTCGTCAAAAAAAATATTTTTTTACACCCTGTTTTCGATCCATGTTAATGGAAACTTTGTTTATTCTCCGAATGCGCCAAGGAATCACACCTTTCATTTTTCAACACATGTTTTGAAACACCCTGTATGATAATGAAAAAATTTGATTTCAACATTCTCATCCCCTTAAAGTGACCAATTTTCTTATTCTGTTTCACATCACGTCTAAACTATACTTTGAAACAGCGTGATGTTTTTGCATGCTTATTTTTCAATCATCCCCTTTGCGAGGGTGCGTTTATGAATTTCGCAAAAGTTTTTTTTTTCAATTTCTAACAGGTTTGAACGTTGTCAAAAAAGTTTCCCCCTGAAAATCATAATTCTCTTATTGCATTAGCAATTCCCAAAATTCCCAAAATAACCTGATATTCCTGATACAGATACTAATTTGAAGGTAAAATTATTGGCAAAAGGGACTAGAAAAAAAAATTGAAAACATAATAATTTACCCTTATAACAACCCTCAAAAGCGTTTAAAAGGATCATTTCGGTTTATATTATCAAAAAACTTTAAATTTTTTATGTTATGGCAAAAATGGGCGATTTTTTTGATCCCCATAGACGGTTAGTCAAAAATACATTTTTTTTTTTAGTTTTTGGACCTCTTTCGAATTCCGCAAACGGCACCTCGAAATGCGTAACGCTTTTCGAGATATTTTGCAAAAGTACTTTTTTGGACCATCAGGATTTTTCAATTTTTGGTCGCACTTTCGATGTGCAAAAATCATGTTTTCCGGTAACAGAGCCCTCGATAACATATACTCCCTGTATTTGGGTGGTTCGGCGGGATTATTTTTGGATTCGAGGTAAAAACGAGGTGCATCCGTATAGTAACAATTCGACATTTTCGGTACAGAAAAGAAAGTTGAGTGCAGTTAAATGCCATGTCAGCTTATTTTTACATTTTAATTACAGAGAAATTATTTAGATAACAACTGTCTTGCATTTTACCATAATAATTTTTACTCGCACATACAGTGTGTGTCACTTTTTTTTTTCTTTTTTTTTTATAATTATTTAATTATTTGAAGTTTGGTACGTCGCATATTCTCGATAGAGCGCACTTTTTAGCAGAAAATTGAATTTTTTCCCACATCCGGTTTTTCCGGAAATGTTACCAACTTTTTATTTTTAAATAGGATACCCTATATATTATTATATTTTTGGATTCTATACATTTGTACGAATCCAACAATACCCCATAAGTACCATTTTGAATGTTAAATTTGTTTTTATTTAATTTTTTATTTCTCAATTATAGTGTGCCATGACTTCAGTTGTGTTCGTAACAGACGCAAAATGGGTACACCAAAATGTCCCTTATTAAGAGTACTAGTAGATGGTACCTCGGTACCAATATATGGTACCATTTGAAAAAAATGAATTCAGCTCAAAAAATCATTCCGGTGCGCATAATTTATCCATAAATCACTTAATTTAGTACTTTGAACAAAAATTCGATTTTTCTAGCATTAGATGATCCAATTGGAGTAAAACGAAATAGTCATGGCACACTATAATTGAGAAATAAAAAATTAAATAAAAACAATTTTGACATTTAAAATGGTACTTATGTGGTATTGTTGGATTTGTATAAATGTATAGAATCCAAAAATATAATAATATATAGGGTGTCCCATTTAAAAATAAAAAGTTGGTAACATTTCCGGAAAAACCGGATGTGGGAAAAAATTAAATTTTCTGCTAAAAAGTGCGCTCTATCGAGAATATGCGACGTACCAAATTTCAAAAAATTATCTCAAAAAATAAAGAAAAAAAAGGGGGTGTACCATGCCTGTGACACACACTGTATATTATTTCTTACGTAGATTCTGAAAATAAAGGTAATTTTTTGTGCGATTGCCCTTGTAACGGGATTTTCTGTTAGGTAATGGTGATTTCCCAGGGATGGATGTCTGCCCCTTTGTATCCGCGACAAGTCAATTAAAAATTACAAATCTTTATTTACAAGTATTCTATTTACACATATCTATATTTGTCTTGCTAATACTGATAACCACTGTATCCTATGGGCTGGCTCTCGTCCTCCACAATCCGTCTAATTGGTTGCAGATAGCCGCGTCGGGGCGCGTACTAATGCTGATTGGTCGTTTACCTACGGCCACTCTTGAACGGTTCGCGGTTGCTGTAGTCTCCGGAACACGCGCCGGAAAGAAATCTGGGAGGATATTCTCCGTCGGCGAGGCTACCTGAAACAAAGTCCGTTCCCGATGCCTCAATATGACCTCGGGACGGCTGTTACTGAATCCGGCCCTCAATACAGACCAGATAGGGACTGAAAGGGATCAGCCGGTACTTCAATGCAGCGCCGACTGATTCCCTATACTGAATCGGTTACCGGCCAGAGCTCACTCCACTCTGGTCGGTCTGCCGATACCGGGTTACAGTGAGGTTCGACTCATTTCATCGACCTACTGTAGCCGGCTACGTAAATGGATAGGGTGCACTCAATACATGCCCCAGATGATCTCCGGGCTCAATTCACAAGGAGAGAGAGTGGTTCTCGAGTGAGTACCTCGGATCCTCTGGCCAGCTCTTCAGTGGGCTCTCTTTATATAGCCGGTGCTGGTGGAGATAACCTGCTAATCACTGTCGTAAAAACTGTATCACTCCTGATAAACCCCTCAAATAATGCAAATAAATAATAATTACCAACGAAAGCCTTGGATTTCGTTACATCCTTTTTAGCACTAACGGGGCTGTGGAGCGAATAGGGATGCTAGGTGGGTAAAGCACGCGTATAAGTTAATTTTTACCAAAAAAAAATTAAGAATTCAAAAATTAAATATGCTCCAGGTACCTGTATCATAGCTACTTACCTGAGGACGCGCTAACAGTTACAGGAGGAGATATTATGAGCTCTTCAGTTACAGATCTCATATTATAAATACCATAGTCCCTGTAGAATAGGTTCTATAATAGTTCCAAAATAACGAGAGCCGAGAAAATGCAAGAATTTTTGCATGGTTCCTGGAATACTCATAAAATCATATAAAT
Organism: Malachius bipustulatus; assembly: GCA_910589415.1. Lineage (NCBI taxonomy): Eukaryota > Metazoa > Arthropoda > Insecta > Coleoptera > Melyridae > Malachius > Malachius bipustulatus. The sequence continues at coordinate 33,570,759 of OU342634.1, read as the reverse complement.
TTAGCCCGCGTCCTGATAATGGAGGAAAGCATTTAATTCTGCATGTGGTATGTTGAAATAAAACTTAACAGGCATCGTGAAATGGAACCGGAACAGCTGAAATTTAAAAGCAACAATTGGAACAGACTGTTCCGCAAGCGGAATAGTTTCGATTACAATTACGTTATTTTTGTCGCTTAATATTGCGTATAGCCTTTACTGCATGAGCTTTTCTGCCCTAAAGCGTTTACTATTGGGTTATTCTTATATCACCAGCACCTATACCTATACACTTCGCTGCCATGGAACAAAAAAATAATGCTAATATAATTATTAATTAAATCACGCTCACACACAGTATTATATTACAATTATACTACAAGTGCATAATTATCATGTCTGCCACGGGCATTGCATATCGTTTAATTTTCCCGGACAAGAAGACTTTTAATCAACGTATATGTAGTTACATAATGCAAGTGCTGTCTCATAATTACCCTTTGTCATTTATCTCATTTTTAGTTAGTTTGACCATTCATTTTTATAGTAAAATCGTTGATATGATTTGAAATAAAAATTGATCCGAAGGACAATAAAGTTGCCATATACAACTGAAGCCCATCAAATGAGTGGTTACACTTTCACATTTGCAGAATCGTGAGCAGATTGTCTCAATTGCGAACAGGGTTCAATATTAGTCCTGATGTATTTTTTATTTGTTAATTACCTTCCACAGTCATATCCTACTCCATATCTGAAAGCTCTTTATATCCCACATGATTCAAACTTTATGTTATCAACTAGGAATTCAGAGCTTATACAGCCAAGTCTCCCAAGGCTACAACACTTATTCGTCTCACGAGTTCTGTACTTTTTATCTCGCGCATGACGTAATAATCTGTAACCAGAGCGTCTAGGTTAGAGTATCAATTCTAACCTAAGTGGTATTGTGGATTACGGATCTGATAACTTTGTTTCAAGTCAATGATTTCAAAACACAGGCGTTCGTATTGTCTAAAAGGCGTGAGTTAAACGGACCAGCTGTTATCAAATGTCAGGGCATCACCATAAAGCACTCACGGCCCTTCTTTTTCCATTGTTCGACTGACTGTCAGTGGTGACTTATTTTGGGGGACTCATGGTATTCTATGGTATCTATGAAGTTCATAAGATTCTATCCAAAAAAGAGCAATTCGCCTTATTAGGGATACGTCTACTCTGATCTCTGATATTTTTGCAGCATCGCCGGTTGGCTGGTGACCTCCCCTAGTCTATCTCTTCTATCGGTACTTCCATGGGAAATATTCTATAGGGAGCTAGCTACCCTGACACCGCCTATGGAGTTGTTCTTTGGACGCTGTACACATTAAGCGCTCCCTTAACCTTAATACTTCCTCAAACTGTTGGGTCTGTGCTGTGGAATCATCTGCCCGCCCATAAGCCGACAATCTGCGAACATCTTGTGCGCACATATGTGGTGCGAAAAAAAGGTGACGCGCAATTTGTGACATTTTTTTGACCAGAAACATAAAAAAATTTACCAAAATATGAAAACATAAGAAATAATTCTAATATTGATGGTTGAAGTCGGGAAAATTAAAAATTGAAACAGAAAAGTAAGATTTTTTTTTAATTCAATTTTTTAATGACCCAAATTAGTCTTATATGGTGTTTAAATGCCGTATCCTTCATGGTGGTATGTCAATAAAGTGAAAGTTAATAAAGATGGAAAAAATCTGCTCATTTTTATTAAGAATTTCTTTCTATCCAACCAAGCAATCACTCTGAAACGATAATTTGATAGTTGATTAGGTGTGGCTTAATTAAAAAAAAAATTTCAACGCATATTACTTATATTATGATTGATATAATGAATGACTTACCTGTCCGGTGTGTCCGGTGTTTTATAGAAGAAAGGTGAGAAACATTATAAATTCTTATATACTCGTTAATATAAATTATATAGAGTGATTGGTAAATTGATGAATAAGGAGGCAAATGTACCTGATCCATCTCTTCTTCGAAAACACATTAAAACAGATAAAAAGTTCCATTTTATTATAAAAGAAACATTAATTTATTCTTAAGTAGTACAAAAATATTTATTTAAATTCAAAGTTAGGGTACCTGTATTACCAACATTGAAGAGTAAGCGTCGGTAATACAGGTTCCCTAATTCAAAGTAACTGCGAAGCTCTATCTGACGGAAACAGCTCGAATATTGTCTTTGAGGACTGCAATTATTGTGTTCGTAGCGTCAAAAAGCTTTCCTTCACGTAGCCCCAAAGAAAAATGTCTATCAAAATTAGGAAATTTCTCTGTCAGCGCTGTAATAATAAATTATTGTTCCACTATTTATAGTGTGGGACTCGTAGCGTCATCCATCTTGACATAAAAATTGTCTACATTGTCAAAATAGGCCAAAGGCATCGAGTTAGCATTCTATGGTAGCGAACCGCATTGACTGTATAGGCAATCGCAGTATCTTCTTTGTGCCGAAAAAAGTAAAGTTCGATGACACCAGTGGCTCGAAAATTTCTCAGATAACGCTGATAATAAACAGTTTTGCCGATGACATTTTTTGGGGGTATTGGAAGCTGCATCAACCGCTGAGGGTTATTAGCAGCCTATTTATGTTGTAGATCGTGTCGTAGAAATCAGTTGCCCTTAGGAGGTATTTCTCTGGAGAGAAAAAAGTATATGTAAGTCTGGTGTGTTCAAGTCGGATTCTATTCAGCTTAACCTGTTCGTTTCCATTGGCAGGAAGATGGGTGCTGGTTGACAGTGTCGACACAGAGGGCATAAGAGATTTGAAAAAAGATTGATTGAGGTTCCAATTTTGATGCCTCGTTTGGAAAATTTTGGTTCTATTGCGAGCTTTCAGGTCGCTGGAGGAATGAAACGTCGAGTTGCGGAGAGACTCGGATTCGGATGAGGCCGCTGTTCTTGCCAACGCGTCTGCTCGTTTGTTATCTTTGATGCCAACATGGGAAAGGGTAGGTATTATAAAAAAAAACGATTCTATTTGGACATTTACTAAGTTTAAATCTAAACTGTCTAAAAAGATTTTTTTGGGGAAGATAAAGGTTGATGGTTTGAAGAGCACTAAGTGAATCGGAATAGATAATGAAGAAATTCTCGGGGAGGAGATAACAATGTCCGATGACACGACACTTATTATATTTTCTTATAGTTTAAAGATATGCGAACATTTGCAATCGACGCATATTCTCGCAGAGAACAAGAAGTTTCAACACTTAACAAAGGTCTACAAGAGATTCCAGCTTGGGGCGATATTTAATGCTGAGAAAACCATGTCTATCATTTTCTCCAAAAATGTCAACGATTTGTAGCCAAATATGTTGATGTCGGAACAACTCCTCTCCATTGTCATCCTTTCATTTGCTATGACTTGACCCTGGGAGCGAACATGTTTTAACATGGCCATATTGCAGATTTGATGATGAGGGTTTTTCAAAAACTTGGACTCAGTACTAAATGTGGGAGATAATAATGAGATCGAGGTAATCGCCTATGCGGACGATCTTGCGATCCTAATAAAGGGAAAAACCTAAGAACAATTACAGACTAAGACCAAACACACCATAGACAAGATCACAGACAGACTACAGGAAATTGGACTGACACTAAATAAACAGAAAACGGAGGCCATACTTATAGCGACAAAAAGAAATATCCAGACAATCGAAATTAAAATAACTGAAGATTTTATAATAGAGACGAAAAGAATAATTAAATACCTGGGCGTTACATTAGACACAAACCTCACGATGAAGGAGCATGTAAAGGCCATTGCAACAAAGGCGGAGAGGATAGCCATGGCGACAATGAGCCTCATGAGAGACACAAAGGGGACCAGAGAGAAACTGGAGGGTCGCTAAATTTAGAGACATCTTAGAAAAGATAAATAGAAGGCTCGCCCTAAGAGTCAGCCAAGCATACCGAACATCGAGGAGAGAGGCTGTTAAGGTGATTGCTGGCATGCCCCCATTGGATCTTTTAGCGGAAAAGATGGAGGGTAAACAGAGGGGAGTCGCAGAGAGAGGCGGAGGAAAAACTGCACAGCGCCTGGCAAGCAAGATGGGACCAGATAGATTGCTGGACAAGAGAGTTAATTCCACAAATTGAGCCCTGGATAGACAGAAGGTACGGGGAGATAGACCACGAACTTACCCAATTTCTGACGGGCCATGGAAGCTTTGGATACTTCCTAAAAAAATAGGGAAAAGTGGACACGAAAAATGTGTGGAAAGCCCGAAACAGACACTCCCGAACATGCAATCTTTCACTGCGACAAATACTGGACAGAGAGACAACTACTATGGGTTAAAATAGGGGAAACAAACGTAGAGAACTTTGAAGAAAAAATAACATCAGGAAAATTTGAATGGGACAAAAACACTGTCCCGCGCAGAGAAATTTTATACACCTTTCTTCTCTTATACAAGGCTCAAATCCGACTATTCCTCTCACACGTCCGCTATACATACGCTGAGATTACTTAATTGACTCCTTTCATAAAAGAGCCATCAACTTGATCGGGAACCCGGATTTGAATAAAAATTAAGATAGCTTTGAACATCGAAGAAAGTAGCTGACCTGACTGTTTAACAGATTTATGGGAAGTGTTTCTATAAAGACGTGGCCCGTTTGATCGATCCCACCTAGAACGAGGCAGAAATATAGGTACGTCGAGCCGCAATAGCTCATTAATGCCAGGTTCAACTCGTTACTCTTCGTACCACCTCATTTCAGGCTTCTTTTATGCATTGAACCGCATCACTTTGGAATAGGATTCCAAGAGGTGAGTTTCCTGAGGAATACCTGCAACGATTCAAACTCAATAACGCGAATCGATATCACCGCTCATGCACAGCTTCCAGAGCGTCATAGAGATTCCTCTGCAGTGCTGGTGCTGTGTATTCTCATAAAAAAACATCCTCGTCAAAAAATGACAGTCGTTTATTATTGAAAGAAGTGTGAAGTTTCCAACTAAAGTCTTCCTGGATGATTTGCAGCACGTTGCATTTTGCTGCTGACTATTTAACGACGAAATAGAAATCTGGCTCATCTTTGGAAAATTCTGGATCCTTTGACGAAAAGAACGAACCAAATCCTTTTATCGTTAGTACCTATATGTATAGAGCTCTGACGTCGACAAAACGTCGCTTCGTGTTTCAATATTGTATAATAGTCTAATAAGGCCAATGACTAAAAAAATAATTGATGCATCATATTCGTATGCAGTTTATAATATCCTGTTGTCAGCAGTGCACTAGCACCAGGCACCAGCACCAGGCACCAGCACCACCCACTACCCATAACTTTGTTTTTATATTTACATATTACCATTGTTCGTTTTTATTAGGTACACCGAGTATACAACAATCTGTCATATAAATTTATTAATTATCGGTTACTGATAGTTTTTTTCCAACAGGAACTCCTAGACACCTATATGTTTATAAGGATATGCAAATCATTGAAAAAAAACTCGTGAAAAAATGCTTTACAAGTAAAATACCTACAATACTTTAATCGTCCTTGATATAATCATATGACTATTGTAAAACAGTATAGGTAACAGCTTTTTTATTGTTTAACGGTGCATTTACATAAATGATACAAGACATTACAGCGTTACCCGGTGGGTACATGTCAGAAAGTGATGCTAGGTAATTATTTAAGCCTTTTATGGGCGAATTGCTATTTACGGACTGTAAAGCTGAAAACCAGAGCCAAAGCAGGGAAAGGAAACGACTTTTTAAAAATTATGTCTCTCCGCTCCAATAAATTGCATTTTAGAATTATAACGCTCTGCAGTTAGTAGGTACCAACAAAGCAGCCAGCAACTGACGACAGGATTGAAGGATATTGAAATCAATCTTATCTCTTATCTTATTACACTCGAACTTTATATGTATATTACGCTTATGCACTGTATGTAAGCACATGCGAGTGATTTTTTTATGTGAATCATAAAAAATAAAAATAAATTGTATGTTTGGATACTTAATCTTTATTAAGTACTTTTATTGAAAGCTTTAGTATAGTTACACGTGAGTCCTTGAAGAGAATGCAAGGAAAAAATTACTATATATCAATCTAAAATAGCTGACTTGAAACAAGTTCTCTCATAAATAAATATTTTGGAAAAAAGTGTTCCCTGATGGAATCTTCAAATGATTCTAAGTCAATAAGATCTTATCTTGGATCGATCTTATTAAGTAGTAGCAGTGTTGGAATAAATAATTTAATAATCAATTTAACTAATTATTATCAAAAATAGCCGATTTTTAAAAAGTTCACAGGAAAGTGTAGAAAATGAGTCTAAGAATTACCAGAACCCATACCGTTGCAATCTGTTGAAAGCTCTTTATAAAAATTGATTTAAACAATAAGAAGAGTAAAATACTTTTAAAAGATATCGTCAAGAGTAACGGCCGTAAAATTTCATTGGCGGCCGCTGGTTAAACTTTAGATCGTAAAACAAGAGGTAATCATTGGAAGTCGGTGTATCACCTGATGGAAAGTGAAACGGTAGCTCAAAAAGTTACCATACGATGCAGTCGTGTTATTAAACAACAACTCAATTGAAAAATCGATACATCTGCAACGATAAGACCAACTTAATTTAAATCACAAATGGCGCTTAATTATTGTAGAACTTTCCCCTTGCTGCTGAATAGGAATCATCAGAATCCATAGCGTTACAATCCATTGAAAGCTCTTCGTCAAGAGTAACGGCCGTAAAATTTCATTGGCGGCCGCTGGTTAAACTTTAGATCGTAAAACAAGAGGTAATTGTTGGAAGTCGGTGTATCACCTGATGGAAAGTGAATCATCTCGCATAAATGGTAGCTCAAAAAGTATCTACGAATCTACGATACAATTTTTCACGTTTTAACTCAATTTGTTACTGAGAATTAAACCTGGGTACACCACTAGGAGACGGAGACAAAAAAAACCACAAACATGCCACGGATGTAAAAATTTCTCCATTGAAGAAAAGATTAAATCTTCAGATGCAGATGTTTCATGTTTGAATTGCAAGTGTCTTCGCCAAGAAATGTCCCAATTTGTTCCAATCTAATTGGCCTATGATTTGGCTTGGCAGGTGATAAGGTGTCTCGTCTCTCTTCCTGCAAAATTTGCAGACGCTGTTCTCTTCTATGCCTAACTTCCTCAGATGTTCCTTGAATTTAGAATGCCCCGTCAAGAATCCCGTCAATGTTCTGAGACTTTCTTTATTGAAGATGAGGAGTATTTTCGACCTCTCTTGGTTCAAGTTCCCGAGGAGTTATTTGACTAATCTCAACCCTAAGGGGTCCCTTCAATGGATTTCTCTCAGTTCTTCTTCGAAGCCACAGAATGATTCCTTTCTTGCCAACGAATGGGCACGTTCATTTCTCTCAATTTGAGGTGAATTTTATTTTTCTTGCCTAATTCGTTGAATTTTTCTAGGCACTTGCAAGACATTTTGGCGTCGATGGTCTAAAAACTCAGCGTCTTTATGGCTGCTTGACTATCCGTCAATAATTTTTTTTTTAAATTAAAATTCATGTGTCTTAACAGCTTTGGTCATTGACGCAGATACAATGGGTGTTAAAAATCTTCTCAAAGAATCTATAAAAGAATGGACTCGCAAGGGTTTAGAGAACCACTGGGAAACAGCACCAGGCTGCAGACAGGCCAGGCTGTTTCTGGCCGGTCCGATCGGAAACAGATGGACCAGCATGTCTAGAATGAACCGGAAATAACTCAGACTACTAGTCGGGGTTCTACAAGTGATGGGAATCACTCGGGACCCGGTCTGCCCTAAATGCGGAATGGATGACGAGGACTCCTACCACTGTATAGGCGTATGCGAAGTTTATAGCAGCCTCAGGCTCAACATCTTTGGGTCTGAGGAGCTACAAGAGGAAGAAATGAAACTCCTCTCATACAACAACCTTCTGGCCTTTATTAAAAGGTCGGGGAGGTTCGAGTAGGAGTTTCACCATGGTTCGGGTACGGCGAAAAGGGCCCTCGGTGGCCTAGTCGCTTGGGGTGCACCACCCCAACCCACCATACTACTACCACTGGGTGTTACTACTACATCGGTAAGGGTACTTATTCGGCAGCGTATTACAGTAGACTGTATTTAAACATTTACATTATACATAACTGTTTTTACATAGTGACGGCGCGCTATATTTGATGATACATCTGTATGTCCTTAAGATAGTCGATCAGGTGTTGTAGCTGTTGCGATAGACTGAGGATCTCTTTCAGACTTGCTTTTAATTGGTGGGTTTGTCTCTCCTCTGTGTAATAAGGGCATTCTATGAGAATGTGCTTTATCGTGAGAATTCCATTGCATTTTGCACATGAAGGTGGGTTTTCTGCGGTTATGAGATGTTTGTGCGTGATTCGAGTGTGACCAATTCGGAGTCTATGGATAATTATTTTGTCCCTTTTTGTGAAAGTAGCTGGTAAATCAAAGGGTTCTATGGAGGGCTTGATCTCATACAATTTGGGGCGTATTCTGTTCCAATGGTTTTGCCAGGAGTTTCTTGTCGTTTTTGAAAAGTATGATTTTAGATCCCTGTGTATTTGAAGTCTCTCAGGGAATTGTGGTGATGATGTCGCTTCTTTTGCAGCTTGATCAGCTTTTTCATTGCCCGGTATGCCCATGTGAGATGGAATCCATATCAGAGTTGTGTATGTACCCATAGTCCTTAGTCGGTTATAAGTATCGTGTATCTTTTGCACTAGAGGATGTTGTGTATACATTTGCTTGATGTAGTGGATGGAAGAGAATGAGTCGGTGCATATTGCTACCTGTTTATATTCTGAGGTTACAGAGTTCATGGCTTCATTAGATAGCAAATAGTTCGCCTGTGTGAACACTTGTGGAGGCTGGTAGGGTTCTTTGTATTATGGTGTGTTGGGTGGTAGTCACTGCGTATCCAACGTTTGACTCAACCTTAGAAGCATTTGTGTAGAGGATCTTGTCGAGTGGAGAGTTATTAATGATTTGTAGGAATGCTTGGTTGCATCTGACAGTGGTGTCGGTTTTTGGCAGTAGTTGGGTCCAAGGGGCGGTAGATGGTATCAAAGTCGTGGTTGTTGATAGTCAATAATTTAATTTATCTGTTTTCGTAGTTTCTGTGGAGGTTTATTTGGACACCTTCTACTTCTATTCAAGCGCGTAGCTGTAGTTCCGCTTGAAGTATGGTTGGGAATGTTTTCAGGAGTTTGAAGTACTTAAAGCGCGGCCAGCGCGGCCCATAGATTCATTAGATTCCCCGGCGGTCTTGGAATCGTCTGTGTACCATTTAATCGTACCTTATTTTAGAGAGTTGTAAGTGTTCTTTCATTTCTCTTCCGTAAACAGTTCCGTGATGAAGTTCCACTCGAAACTGAATTTCTTAATAGTTCTGTCTTTTGGCAGTGTCGAGAGCTTCTCGCAGCCACTTAAGGGCTGGTCCTCAATGGCTTGCTGTCCACATCGGATTCCTTCTCTTGACATTCTAGGGAGAGTTTCTTCGGCTCTTCTCTCGATCACCAAGTGTAGTGGGATCAGATCCAAGATCCAACGCCGCAGTTGGACAAGTTCTCATAGCTCCTGTAATACAAAGACATGCGAGCCTCTGGATCTTCTCGAATTTTTTCCTTGCTATTACTAGCTTGGTCCTCTTGTACCATGCAACCGCTCCCTATGTGATGATTTTTCTCACTAGTTTAGTGTGTATACATCCCCCACAAAATAGAAGGGTTAGAACCATTTTAATTATTTAATTAAATTAATTATGTAATTATATATTCTGCCCGCCATTCTTCTTCACACCATGAGTACGGTTAGCCTGCTGGGTTATACACCTGTAAATTCAGCTTGCATGGGTTCAGATCAGAGGAGACACGACCTTGAAGACCTTCGCGCCAATGAACTCATGACAGAATCTAAATTTTCTACTTTTGGGTGTCCCTCATTCAACTTGGTTTCTAGGGAATAAAATTAACTTCGCCATAACCCTATGATGCAGCAGACTACGTCCAAAGGGGTGCACCATGTTCTGCAAGGTTGGTCTTAGATAGGTTTTGTAGTGGTACTGGTACTGCATCCACGATGGTGACTTGGGCGGGCATTCGTCTAGTTTCTAGCAAATGGTCGAAAAATGATTAGGGCAAAGGAAAGAAATAGAAAAATTTCCGGAGGAGAACGGAAATCTTAGTGATGGCTTCGAATCTCGCTGTATTGTTATGGGAGCTACATTCCTGAGGAGCTACGAGATATCGCTAAGTTCCATGCAGCTGCGTGTAGAAACCTTGGTCACTCATCACAATATTTCACTGTCTTCTAGACGGCGCTACAGAATTCATGTAAGCGGAAGTGAGGGAAGGGGTGTCACAGCGGTCGGATTATAAGGTGGACGCAATAAAGACGGGCAGTCTAGACTTAAGAGCGAATCTCAGTGGCGTTCAAGTGATAAGATAAAGGCGATTGGAATATACCTCTAATGGGATTTAAGCTGAAGTTTATAATTATTGTTACAGTTTGGTGTATGTATTAAATAAATAAATAAATTAGTACTGTCTGCCATTTTACCAATTATTTAATCCACGATAAAGAAAATCGTAACAATAAATTATAAGAAGGGTGGCATCTAAAATTCACTTCTAATAAGAGGGTTGAAGGCATAAAGCGATGTTTATTATGTGAATTATGCCTAAATAAGATAAATGGTTCATTAGTTTTATGAGGGAAATCTGAGAAAAAGCGTTTCAGGAAAATATGGAGACTTTATTTTAATACAAACTTTTCTGGATATACAAGAAGTTACCTACCTATAATTGAATCGTTAAATATTCATCATCGTCAATATAATTAACATTTTATTTTAAATTACAATCATTCCGTTTCCTGCTGTAGCATCCCATTTCTAAGATGAGAGGAAATTCCCGTATTTAATTGAAATTTCCAGAATGTAACGCCGTCATCGATTTGTTGCCTTTCCTCATGTATCCTTTGAGAGCCCGCCCTTCAGAACCGGGACTAGCAGGGACTATTGTTTCAGTTCTCATTTGCTGGTTCTGGTCAAGGACGCAAGGGATGAACAGACTATAAAGCGAGTTTGGGAAAGTTGCCGTGCTGAACAACAATTTCCTCTCTGTTCTCGGTGTAATTGTTGTAATCATCCTATTAGGATGTTCCTTTGAAGCTATATGTTGTCATTGACGGGCTTCCTCGCCCATTAGGGGTATATTTGGCCTAGAAATATTTAATGTGAAATGATTTCTGAAAAAAACACACAAATAGAGGGCTTGAATAAATCCAAAAATTACATTTCAAATCTGAGTCCCTGAAATATACAGGTGAGTCTTAAATGGCAAATAAATGTCCTCACTGTCACCATTGGGGAGCCACAATTAAGAGGTTGAAGTTCATTTCTTTTTTATCCCTGAATGTACCTCTACATCATTAGAAATTGGCTACTCGAAGAACAATAACTGTGGGAAATCATCTTCCCGGGGTCGACCACAACGGTCTTCCAAGCAGAGGTATACGTCATCCTGAAGTAACTGGAATAAAACAGCAAATAGAGGCCACGGAATAGAAAATTTATATTCCGGCACTGACAGAGAGACAAGCTTCCAGAAAAGCGCTGAGCTCGTTTATACAGAATTAGCTCCTAGCTGATCCAGAAATGCTATATCTGGCGAGTCGCTGGAATGGCTTGGTGACAAAAAACCGGTCCAGATAATATGGGTACCTCGGTAACCAGGAAGACCGAGTAACCTATAAGGCTGGCAGATCACCAGATGAATCAGAGAACACTACTTGTTTGGACCGGAGCCTGTATACTTGGTCTAACTAATCTTAAGATGACTTGGTCATCTAATCGAGGGGGCTACTAAGGGAAAATAGATGATAAGCATGATCTAGAGCTTGGACTTCTAGTTGGAGAGCTCAAATCCATTTGTGTCAGAGGCAGAGGTACTATCACTACGAGTGGAAAAAATAGAACTACCCTTGCAAAAAGATCTCCTGGTCTATATTACAAGATTGGGAAAGCTTCAGTAGGACTTGCATTATACGAGATTGGCAAAAAGAGCCCTTTGTGGCCAAGTCTCTTTGGTGCATATAAGCTCCTATTCAACATATGGATACCTGACCTGATGTTGAAGTAGAACATGTCATTATTTTTGTAAAAGTTAAGTTTTACCTCTTTCATTTTTTCATTGTTGATTTAGAAACGACAAAGAGTGACCAAGAGTGCCATAATTAACTGGGCGGACCTTCAACATGTGGCTTTGGATAGCGAAAAAGGCTATCTGCATCAAGAGATCGAATTTTAGCAGAAATCTCGGAAGTATACGTATTCTACCCTCCTAATTTTGTCTGTCCTCACTCCTCAGGTCTGTCTGTCTGTGACTTTCCTAGGAAAATCTCGAAAGGTACCATTTTTCATCGCAGTGAGTTGAAATTTCTCTCCTTTTCAACGGCTCACGGTCCCACCATGTCTATTGAACCGGGAAGCGTCTTTTTTTTTATCGAATTTAGGGATTTTTCGGGAATAGCCTAGGAAACACTCTTAAAGTGTCCGAAAGTTGCTTTGATCGGGATGAAATTTAGCAGGGGCATAGCTCGGCACCCCCAAATACGTTCTATTGAGCCGGATGTGAGAATTTTAAGGCCCCCGTTCAGGGTCAGGGTCAGTTTTGTAAATATAAAGCTTCCTCTCTAAAAAAAGCTCTACAACAGAAAGTGCCAAAAAGTTGGAATCATAATTAGGTTTGGAGGATTTTTTTATTGTCAATCAAAAATACCGAATATTTTTTACTTTTACATAAAATGACGTTTCGTGAAATTATGAAGATGTAAAATATTTCTTCATTATTAAGCCTAAGTTTTCATAATGATCATAACGTCATAGGCGTTTTTTCCTGATATGACGTTTTTGGCCAATTATGTCATCATAACTTTTTTAGGTAGTAGCCACCTACTTGTGATACATTGTTGCAATGATGGTCTTTTCGAGGAGAATATTTTTCGCAAAATCAATTTTTTCGCTAGAAGAAATAATGAAGAAAAAAGTATTTTTGAATATGAGGTCATGATATACCTACACCATTTCGCAGAATTTTCTAAGGAGTAAATTTTTAGAAACTCTCATATTTATATTCGTAAATTAAAAGTCATGTCAAACTTCAATTGTTGTAAAGCACAAAAATTAAAAAAAAAAAATTTAAAAACTTTGTAATTTTTTTGAGTTTACAATATCAATGTGAGACTTCCGAGAAATGTTCTCCTTAGAATGGCCTCATTGTCAAAAATATTTTTTTCTTTTTCTTTATTTCTCGTCAAAAATTAGAGGACAATATTCTTCTTAAGAGGACCTTTGCAAAGATGTACCACTAGTAGACGTTGAAATTAAAAAAAAAAACATGATGATGACGTCATCTTTTCAGTTCACGTAATTAGTAAATAAGAGATGTTTACAAGCGGAATTTAGGCATTTAGGCACATTTACAAAACTTTCGTAAGCTCTACTTTTCTGAAATTTTGAAAAAAATTGATGAATGAAATTTTCGATTTTCAGCAACTTTAGAAAATAATAATTAATTCTATTCTGGCTTTGGCCAGTGCAGTTCAGAAAATTTAAGTTTAATTAATTAAAGAAAACGATCTTTGTAAGAGTGTTGTGTATATGTGATTTGACATTGGAACGCTCGCTCCATCAGCCACAGACTTTTGGAAGGTCAGACGAAAGATTAGATGAAAGCACACCTGACAAAAAAACCTTGACGAATTTTTGAAACAGTCGGTGAAGAGTCAGGCTCATTTATAAAGGAAAACTACAAACATACTATGCAAGGGATTATTATTCTTATTATTTTCTTTAACTCTTCTTTTTGTTTTCCCTTTTTTCTTCTTGTTTTTCGTTTTTTCTCTTTTTTCTCTTTTTTTATATTTATATTTTTCACTCATATATTTTTTTCTTTTGTTACTATTCTTTTTCTAGTTTCTTTTTTTGCTTTTTTCTCTTTTTTCCCTTTTTTCTTTCCTTTATTTTCTTGTTTTTTCGGGAAGTCGACAATGATCATACGCGTCTAGGGGCCCATCAAGGCGACTTCTACGATAGACACGAGAAGACCGCGGAATCGTACAAACTAATAAACAAATATATACTAAGCAATAAACCCAAAAAAAAATTTAATTTTACAAAATTTATAGATTGCGGTATTATACATGTCTGCTGATTTGGACAAAGACGCCTTTTCTTAAAAGTATCTGAAACTTAACATTGCTCTTAAAATATTTATTTTAATAGGGAGAAATACGGTTTCAAGCAAGCAAAAGATTTCTTATACTTACTTACCTTTACTAATTTTTTTGGTCACCTTGGCGATGTTTTTTTTTATAGTTTTTTTTTTTTAATAGAAGGACGGTCGAAAAGGAGCTCATTCGAAAGATCTGATTGGCACTCCTCCTTAACATATTATGTACTTAATTGCGCGGGATTTTTTTTTTTTTATATTATTTTATAGGTCTTCCGGAAATCAAAAATTCATATTATGTGGGTAATACCGAGTACAATATGTAGGTACACGCATCCCTGCATTATATACATAATATGCTTCCGGTATAATAAATATAATATGTAAGCGGCAAAATTAGGTTGTTAGGTAGATATAGGTATAATATATTTATTTATATTTCGCTTGGATGAATATTGTTGTCCGCTTTGTTATTATTATGAAGCAATAGCTATTAAGACCAAGTCCAAACGAAAGTGTTGTTAAATTATTTTAAAACACGTGTAACGTTCATTAACAATGTTATAATGACACCTTGCATTGGAAAAGGTGTAGAAAGGTTAAGTTGAAGGTCTATCGAACCTTGCAGCGAATCAAGGTTGGTGATATTGAAATGCAAAATTTGGCACAATAATTTATTTAAATGGATATTTATATACGTTTATTTCCGATTTAAATATTTTTTTTGCAACGTTTAAAAACCCCACCTCCACCTACCCACCTACATACCTAAAAGTAGGAAATGTTTAGTCGAACAATTATTATTTTTTTTGCAAATACGATTAAAATGTATGTTTCTCGTGTTATTATGTTATTTGATTTTGTCATGTTCTTATATGATTATTAAATTATTTCGAAATATTTTTAATGTTTATTTATAACTATTTATAGCCACAGTATAGTCCAGTCATTTGGTAGTTTCACCTGCTGGAGTTTTCCCGGAATTAACATTTTATAGATTTCGACGTGTTCTTCAATTTTCAATTTATCATCTCAATCTTTAACCGCTAGTGCCGCTATATTGGAACAATGGCGCCTAAAACAGTTTTTTGTAAAAAAAAAACATTTTTGCCACCAATTTTTTATGGAATCCCCAGTAGGCTCAATCCACATCTAATGCACGTTTAGCTGGTACCAAAACGTCACTAATAGAAATTAAATTCCACGTTATCCGCAATAGGATTATCAACATCGTCACAACCTTTTTGTTGCTCGATTTCGTGATACGGTTGCTCAAGAATAGTCGCCTTTGCTTCCTATTAATCGTTATCTTGCAGTGGAGCTTGCGAATTACTATCACAGGTGACATTGGAATTCGTCAAAAAAAAAAACACTTTAATCCAGCCTTTCTGCGTCCATAGCCTCCACGACATCCCTTTTCGCATTTGCAAGAAATAGGTAAGTCTTTAGAAGGTTTCTGGAGCTAAACGCTCAAGTTTGGTGTCAGGAATTGTTGTTTCACCCCATTCGATCTGCATTTTGTTGAGCTCCATACAATTTCTGAGCATGGTGATAGGTTCGAGACGAATGTTGTCGTGCTGGTGCTGCTGCTTTATTGCTTAACGACCACTTTTCATGGCATTCTAACCGTATAATTCCCAAAGTGCAGAGAATATGGAGGAGAAGACAAAACTTCCATGCACTCTGTCACTGTTCTGAATCCAAATTGGGGGAAGTCTGTCCTGATATTACGCTCGTCCTTCTGTATCTACATCCTGGCAATCCTGGTTATAGGATGGCTATGTGGTGGGGCTAGTCACTCGAGAAGAGGTAAGGGCACAATGGAGGCCTGGTTGCCAGTGAGAAGTCACCCTCTCTGCAACAATCCAGAACCGTATAATGCAAGAAGGAAGAGCTCTCCAGCTTCAGGAATCATCTTAGGTCAGCATTTTGATTTGTGAAGACCCTGACAAGCCGTTTAGATCTGGGTTTTGTCGGAATAGTTAAATTGACATCTTTAAACAGTTTCTATTTGGTTCAATAACGTGCCAAAAAACGTGGAAAATGTTTCTTTTTTAATAATTTTTTAAATGGTTTGCACCCATCAAAGAACCCAGAATGGAAGTGATAAGAATCTACTATGGAAATAACAATTCTGACTCTTCAAACAAAATCAAGTGGAACATCAAGATAGTCGTCAGGTCCTGACTAATTTTACTACAAAATTTTAAGAAAAGGGCTTTGGTACAAACAAAAACGTGACCTTGAGCGATAACAGGCAATCTGTCAGAAAAACTGCTCGAGAAACTGTCGTCTAAAAAAGTAGTGTTCGTCTGATTGTATCAAAAACCATATTAAGTTTCATCCATAAGGGATAAAACTGGTTCCAGAGTTAAACCAAGATGTTCCTATTAGGTACACATTTTCCAATTTTTTTCCAAATTAACGTTCGGGCACCCATTCTGGGCAATCGCATTTTCCCACCAATTTTTGTTGAAGACAATTTGACTGGTGATAGTTATTTGCAGTTGTTATAAAAACTTATTGGCCCCTTAATCATCCAAGAAATGGAAGAAGATGTAAATCTTCAAGCAACCAATTTTGCTTTTTACAGGGTGAAGTGTACCGTTCATCATGCACTGTTTCTTAGATTTTCTTTTTCGCATGACCATGCTTGGTTGCCAGATTTAACCTTATTAGAGGCTATGGCCCTTTTTGGCCCATATTCATTAGTAAGATTTTGGCGTTATATTTTGGAACATGTCATTGGTTTAAAATTCGTAGCATTCGTAGGGTTTGAACACTAGACCAATCAGCTGTCAGAAAATTCAAGATTTAATCCCAAAGTTATATTTTGAAGTTTGATGAATATTACGGACATTATACTAATTTTTGCGGGGTCATTTAATAAAGTCCAAGGTTTATGCTACACCACATGAATCTCTTCAAGATATCCAAGAAGCAATCGTGGCATGCCGGAAATGTTTCAAAACGTTACAACCAGTTTTGGAAAATCGTTTTTATGGAAGTTGGGGGGTGGAGACCTTTTGAGCAGTAGGTTAAATCGTTGAATTATTTTTTTCCTAGCTAATTTTATTATCTTGTCTTGCAACAGTAGTCAATAGACAGAGTTGTGGGACTCTGGGAACCATTATTAGCAAAGGGGTGCAAAAATTACCTTGAAACCAAGAAAAAAATTTTGGATCCTCTCAAATTAAAATTGATATGATTCAGCATTTTATACACACTTTGACAAAATCAGCGATAATGTACTTCGAGTGACTAAAGATGGTCTATTTTCATATTTCAAGATTTTTAGATGACAACTAAACACTAACAGCCAGTATTACAAAGACCCATTAAGCTAACGGGCAGATTTCAGGTAGCATTTTCGAAGCTAATATCGACGTCAAATAACTGTTATTAACATTTTTGTAATCCCTTTCATTCCAAGAATCACTAAATTGCCAGATTTTCCACCTTCGGTCGTTAACTTTTCTAGAGACGGCTCCAGAAATCTGCCCGTTAACTTAATGAGCCTTTATAATACTGGCTGTAAGACTAAACACTGTTCAAGAAAGAATTTAGCCTTGACAAATTGTCCAGGCATACTATCATACTAAACAAACGGTGACAGTTAAAAAAATTTAAGCATGGTTGCCGATTCATTTAAAAATCGTACCATTAGGGTTCAGGGAAAAGGGAGTAGAATATCAACTTCTTATTCACAATCAGGCTTTTTGAGCTATTTTGAGATATATTTTAGTTTATGTTACTGAGCTGATGATGTGTTATTTTAAAGAACACAACATGATTTTCGAATTATCTTTTATAATGAGAAATATCAATAATTTTTGAATACCTGATGCACTATTTATTGACTGGATTTGTTTACATGACCACTGTTTATTTATTTTGTCAATGAGAACGAGATTAGCAAACACAAACACCAAACAATCAGCAAAAACGAATGTAAATAAACCAAAAAAACGTAGACAAGATGATGTTAATAAAACCATAAATTTCCCATGCATTTTACCCTACAATTTTGCAATAATAATAATTACGTCCATCTTCCATCGAGTAAGAAAGTTATTTGAATGAATATTCATTAAAGCAGCAGAGAAGATTCCGAACCGCAGTTATTTTACGGTCCTCATTTTTCAATTTACCAAACCAGTTTGCGTATAGGTAATAATGTTTTGCGCACGTAACAGGGAATACCTATACCTGTATTATAAATAAATTAAAAGCTGTTAACCTGCTTAAGCTTACGGCCTTTTGTAATTTACCAGGCCAATAAGAGGAAAGGAAACGGAATAAAAGCAAAGCGAATAGAACAATAAAGAGAAAATCTCTACACGCGTCGACTCTGAAACTCGAAGAGAAAATTGCTTTTCACTACCACCACCTCCCGTCTACTAGTACTCCAAGTCAGGGGGGTTCGGACAACGTTGCCGCGATGTAGAAAATGTCGCTTTTCAGGCACCCATTCCCATTTGTTTGAACAAAACTTCGATTATTTAAAAAAAGTTACACCGCAGCTTATTATAGATAAGGATTATGAGAGCTTATGAATTTGAGCGAAAAAACGAACTTTTACAACAAGGAAAGAAAACAAGTCAGGATATGGTTTGACTGCATTAGCTGTCTATTGCATTTTTTCATTTTTTTTAAATAATTTTTTAAATTATTTTTCTTGAAAAAATAAATTTCTAATATTTTCTCCAATTTTTTTCTCTAACATTAGGTCGGTTGTCTTTAATAAATTATTACATTTTTAAAGTTTTCTGACTCCAAATTCGGTAAAATAACGCGGAGATAACGGGGAGGATACATTTTTTGAGAGCATTTGCTAATTATCGTAAAATTGTATTTTTAAAAATAGGTACCAACATTTTTTAACCCATAAAAAGGCTTTTCAGGTTCAGGTAAATTCAGCGCTTTAATCAGTGGCTTGATAGAGATTTAAAAAAAATTAACCCCCTCCATTTTTTTGCATCCCAGCAGAAACAGCCAACTTTACTTGTATTAATTTTTATTTTTGTTTGAAAAAGTTCCAGAATATTTCAGAATGTTCCAGAATGTTCTAGAAAGTTTCAGATTGCTCTAGAATGTTCTGGAATGTAATAGGTGTAAGCTAGACGGTTTTATTAGTATAGTAAATTTCAGATCGCAATAATTCTATGAGAGAAAATCTGCTATGATGACAGAGGATATGGCAGACAACCCCAAAGACGACTTCTTTTTTTTCGATTATTTTTTTATCATTTATTCCTTGATAGGCTAGGCATATTAAAATTATCAGAGGAAAACGAGGAAAAGCTTGCTGGCGATAATTTGGGCCCCGGAACTTTGGTTTTTCTGCACTTTTTGTCATTTTCCACTGATATGGGAAAATGTTTGGCGCGCTCTACCGGCGATACGGTTAGTTCCAAAAAAAACTTTTTTCTAGAAAAATGCTGGAGTTTTTATGGAATTTATGAATTTTTTATGAAATTGATTTAGACCAAAAACTGAAGAAAGTGCAATAATTTGAGCAAAAAGTGGAAAAAAACAAAGTTACGGGCCAAATTTTTGCCAGAAAATTTCAAATTCGTGTTCCCATTCGCCCTCACTCAAAAAAACATTGCGCGCTCTACCGGCGGACCTGTTAGTCTTAAAAAAATCGTTTTTTTATGAGAAATGATAAATTTTATTTACTTTATTCTTTATAATGGATTTCAAAAAACGCTTCTTTTCTGAGACTTAGGCTAAAAACTGAGAAAAGTGCAATAATTTGGTAAAAAATGCCTATAAACAAAGTTCCGGCCCAAATTTTTGCCAGCAAACTTCAAATTCATGTTCAGCATACCAAAAAACATAGAGGGTGAGAAAAATCAAAATTAGAGCAAAACTTTCCAAAATTCCCAGCAATGGGAATATATTTTTTGGTGACTATCCCGGCGGAACGGTTAGTCATCCAAAAAGAAACGTTATTTATGGGAGAGGTAGGAAATTTTGGAAAAACTGGAAAAAGTGACCCAATTTTGCCAAAAAGTGCAAAAAATAACAACAAAGTTCCGGGGCAAAGACTTCAAATTCGTGTTCTTCTTCTATCCATTAATGGATGTTTGCGATCATTTCTGTTCATTTTTCCCAGTCTCTGATGGCGTGAATTAATTCTCCTGTGGTTTTTTTCCCTATCCAATGTTTGATATTTCGGAGCCTCTTTCTGCCCATTTCTTCCCTCTATTTTTCCTTCTATTAATAGTTGGAGCAGATGGCACCTCTCGTTGCGTATCACATGTCCCAGGTATGCTGTTTTCCTGCATTTTATCTTTCCCAGCAATTCACGGTCTCTTCATATCCTCTTCAGAACTTCCACGTTGGTTTCCCTTGCTGTCCATGGAACCGTCAGGATTCTTTGGTTGATCCACATCTCAAATGCTTCCAGCCTGTTCACGGTATCAATCTTCAGTGTCCAGCCTTACATGCCATACATCAGTAGCACGGACCATAATACGTAACATTTTGTGGATCGTATTCTGAGGTTGAGGTCAAAGTCAGAGTTCGTAAAGACGCTTTTCTTTCATTCCCCACGTAATCAAATTCCCAGATAGTTGAACTTTTTTACCCGTTCTATGTCTTCATTATTGCATGATAGTTTGGAGTTCATTCATGTTACCTGCTACCAGGACTGAGCTGTGTCATCTGCATACAGTATATTGTTTGATCCATGTGCCATTTACTATGATGCCTAATTTAGACCAAAAACTGAAAAAAAACGTGCAACAATTGAGAAATTGAGAAAAAAAGTGCAAAAAAAACTCATTGTTGCCCTTCGAAAGCTCCCTGGAAGATGTTTTTAGAGTAAATGTTAAACAGGAGTGGGGAGAGGTGTTGATTGATACCAGTATAATTCGTGTTCAACAACCGAAAAAACATACAGGGGGAGAAATCAAAACATTTTATTCCTGATATGCTTAGCTTATGAAACAAGTTTTTGAAAATCTGTCGAATTTTCCCTTATACAAAATTTCAATATACTTGCTACCTTTTAAAATGTGAGAAAAAATTAATAGACATCAATAAGTAGTTCTCTATGAATTGCTTATAAAAAGTGTTTTAAATAACGAACTTCCATAAATATTTTATATAAAAAGAAACGGTCACAATTATTTTTTTTTTTTAATTTAACAAACATTCCCTGAAAAAATATCTTTCACATTAAAAAATTTGAAAGAGACCACTCTCATCACATCTCTTCAAAAACTCGTTTTCAACGAATTTTGGTACATGAAAGCCGGCAACAGTGGACGGTAATATAAATTCAGACGCTTCATAGCCAGTGTTTACCAGTGTCGCTGAAAATTCAAGATAGTGAGTTCGTCCTGAGCTTTCTCCACCCTTAACTTACGCGTGTCATTAATAATTAATTATATTGTTGTTTAATTAATTAAAAAGTAATCATGTCCGTTCAAGCAAGACCTAATTACATTCTTCAGCAGAGATTTGAAAAATTAAAATTGGATCGCTATGTGGTAAATATTTTTTTTATATTACATAGATCCATAGTTATTTCCTTAGATTTATGCATATCTACCTACTTATATATGAATTAATAAATTTACATACTACAGAGTAATAAATAATACAATAACAGTAATCTAATATATTAATAATAAATCTTTTAAGTGAGATTTTTGTAGCATACCGACGTATGTAAAATTTATTAATAATTTTAATTATGCATAAGCATTATTTAATAATAATTAATTAGCATCAATTTGAGTCACTAAATTGTAAATTACCTGCATGTAAACTTCACGGTTGATGAAATTGACGGTTTATACTCTGATTTATAATTTAAAATTATTGTTTACTTTACATGGCATGGAAGTAACCCTTATTATACTTATATGTATATGCTACTTAATTAATTATTAAAGAAAGAAATTATACATCCATATGATAACGATTACATTATAGATTGAATAATATTAACTTTTCAAAATCAATATGATGTTTTTTTTTATGAATATAACAAAATAAAAAACAAACAAATCAAACATCCCCTTCTTCAAATTGGAGGTAAACTTCCTATAGGAGGTGTACTACCGAGGGTACATTAAAAAAAAAGCGCTCAAATAATAAAAACACAATAAGCATACATTTTGTAATGACTAGAAATCATAAAAATAATATTTTTACATAAAAAAAATTATAAAAACATGTCCCTAAAGGAGTTTGACCTTGGACCACGTCGTCGCGAACGTGTTAATTTAATTTTCCATTGCCTGGGATAATATAATAACAATATTTCATGCTCATAAACAAACGAAAATTAATAATTTGACACGAGTCATTATTCTGTCATATTATCAACTTAACTACATAATAATAATTATTTACCGAGCCACGAACGTATTGGGATTAATATTCAAACAATCGAAATCACCCGCTTTACAATAATAATACAAGTCAACCTTGTGTTGAGTCGGAATTTCTGCATTTGATATTCATATCTTTAGTAGATGTGCATTATTAATTATTAATAAGGATTCCAAAAATGAATTTTAAATTAAATATTATATAATAATATTAGGAAGTAAATTTTTTATACATATGATACGTTTAGATATGTAATTAATAATATAATAATTTTGAGTGAATTGATTTAATTTTGAGTTTTAAAAAATCAAGAAACCTGTCAATTTTTAAATTCAATTTAATTTTTATTGATGTATTTTTTTATCCAAAGGTTTCCTTTTATTCAGTTATGGCGACATAATCTATTTTGTCGCGATTTTGATAAACCTCTTAACTGTTAAATTAACAGAAGGAAATTTGATACAATACCTTAAAAAAAAAATTGAAAAATATGTAAGAAAATTGTATAAATTAAAAAATATATTTTGAAAAAAGCTTAGAAAAAGTACGCCAATGGCTTTTTTATTTTAATCTTGTTTGTCAGATTAATCAATAATTGCAAGTGCAGCTTTTTTGTCTATTAAATTTTTTTTATCTTGCTTCGTTTTTGAAATAAAAAATAGAAACCACTTAGGTAATTGCATATTCCTGGAACAGCCAAGAAACATAATGGGAAAAAATTGATTATTTTTTCTTAATAATATTCAACAACAAAAATAAATAAACACATCTACACTAACGAATTTTAATTTTTCATTTTCTCCATGTTTCTTGGTTGCTCCAGTGTATTTAAAGTTGCATTTATGTGGATTTTTTTTTCAAAAACCAATCAAGATACAAAGAAAAGTCAAGTGTCATAAAAAACATTTTACTTTTAGTTGCTTGACCCGGAAAACAAAATAAAATTTCACAAAAAGTCATTAACGTAGATGTTTTAAATTAAAAGTTTTTTCAAAATAATATTCGCTGAGGTGCTTATACCGGAACGCTACTGGACTTATTAATTTTAATCTGGATAGGGCTGAATTAGAAGCTTACTATTATAGCAAATGAAACTGCAAAATTTCAACAATATTGGGTAAAGTATTTTTGAAATATTTTCGAAATAAACTATTTTTAAAGAAAAGTTTAACACCCTGTATCTCAAAAATAAAGCGTCTTATGCCCATATTCACAAACGATAATTACCAAATAACTACGTAATCAGTTATCCCCATTTCCTTCTAATGCAAATAAACTGTATATCTCCATCGCGTTCATTTAATTATTTTCGAAATATTACAGGGCCAGAACGCTTTGTGAATACGGGCATTAGAGCAATACTTTATAGAAAAGAATACAATTAATTTTACGTTATTCTACCGTTTGTCAGAATTATGAACATACAAACTGGAACCTCCTGTAGGGTGTTCCTAAAAAATAAAGATCGAATATTTGGAGACAGTTACAATATGGACCAAAATAAGTCAAAAAATCATAAGGTCCGCAAATAGACAGTTTCTGAGATATGGATAATTTTTTTTAACGTTTTGGGGAAACGCATTTTTTGACTACGATGTAAGGTACAAAGAAACGATACACATAAAGAAACACAAAAGATTGAATAAGGTGATAAAAAAGATTAGGTGATTTGGTAATTCGGTAAAAAATATTTTTTCAAAAATTGTTCTTCTTGAAGTTATTTTAAATTGAAAAAACGTCAATTTTTTTATCGCAGTCGGCTGTAAATCAATCAAACAGACATTAAGTGATATGAAAATTAATGTTTTCCCAAAATTAAAAAAAAAGAAACTAAAAAAAAACTCTGTCTATAAATATTAAATTGAATTTAAAAATTTGTTTTCGGATTTTTAAAAAACTCTAATTTTTCAAAAAAATGTAAGATTTATCGAATTGTTCCGTTTCTCTTGCCCCTGTCGCCCCTATACCTATACAGAATTCTTTAACACTGCTCTGTTCTTTAATTTCTCATAAAAAAGCCTAGATATTAATGCAAACTATAATAATAATTAAATAGGGATCAAAGAAAATGTTTCTTTATGCAATAGTAATAAAAAAAAGATATAAGAATAATTTTTCCATCCCAACTTTTTTATCTCTTTTTTAGCTCTTAGGAGGATTTCAATTTAAAATTAATTTTAATTTAAATGTACTCTTTATATAAATATCTTAGAATACACACAGGGTGATTTTTTTATGTTAAGATATTCAATGCTATTTTTTTTTTCATTTCACAAATATCTATTAAAAAAATTCACTAAAATGTTTTTTAGTAATTTTTGGGAATTTCAAGATGATTTTTTTGATATTGAACGTACCATAGGTGTTCTCGATATTAGTGCAGACATTTTATGAAGTTAAATTTATAACAGCGGGCAGCTGAACCAAAATAAAATATCAAATTTGAAATATTTTACGATAAGAAACAGTCGCAATACTCGCAATATGGTAAATTTTGATATTATTTTGCTTCAATAAAAAAAAAATTAAAACAGTTTGGCAACAGACCGTAATAACAACGCAACGATACGTAAAGTGAACAATTCATACTCGACCAAGTTACTTTTCCTAGGAAATGATACAATACAATAATATTATTGAACAATATAACACAAAACACAATAATTGAGCACTCGCGGTTAAAATAACAATTCGAGCTTTCGGGAAAAATGCGATCTTTCGCAGCCCCTTCCAACAAAAATTCCTCACTGGTTTCGGTTCAGGGGGGTTTCCCCGAGTTCATATACGAGCTTACGTTTCATAAAAACGAAAGAAGCAACAGCTTTGGAGAAATATGAGTTTGAAAACATCGATTTTCTTCCCTATAGGAAATGATACAAGACAATTAATTATTAAAGATTATTAGACAATGGGGCACTCGCGGTTAAATAACAAATCGAGCTGATTTTCTGGAAAAATGTGATCTTAGCAGAAATACTCCCCTTCCAACGAAAATAGCTCACTGGTTTCGGTTCCGCGGGTGGTTCCCCCGAGTTCATATATGAGCTTACGTTTCGTAATTAATTATTGAAGATTGAAAGACAATTGAGCACTCGCAGTTAAAACAACAATTCGAGCTGATTTTCCGGAAAAAGACGATCTTTCACAGAAATACTCCCCTTCAAAGGAAAATAGCTCACTGGTTTTGGTTCAGGGGGGCTTCCCCGAGTTCATATACGAGCTTACGTTTCGTAAAAACGAAAGAAGCAACAGCTTTGGAGAAATATGAGTATGAAAACATCGATTTTCATTCTTCAATTTCTCAGAAAATCACATTTTTCCGGTATGTGGTAGTATACAGACCGGGGTTCTCAAAATTTTATCAAAATTGTTAATTTTATTGAAATGGTAGCCGATTTTTGATAAAAATGTTAATTCATGTAAAACGTTCCATATGAGTATTATAATGGTTTTTGAAGTCTAACCCTTCCGGTTTTCCAAAATGATTTGGGTCCAGTAGTAGTGGCTTAGCCTGAAGGTCTCCTCTCACTGTGATTCAGGACATCTCAAAATATGTAGATAGATACATGAATTCTTTGACAACTCGAATTCGAACTAAGAATAATTTATTGCAACTTAAAAAGTTAACAAACGATAAAGAAGAAACACACATCAAAATATAGCGATGAAAAAAAAAGGGATTGCATTTGAATCCCACTCAGATAAACAGTCATAATATAGAATATGTTCGTAATTAATTGTCCGAAATCCAGTTCAATATTCCTGACGTAAAAATAAAAAGAAATCCTCTAGAAATCTATCATTAAATAAAAATATCTAAAATATAACGAAGCCAAAAAAATGGAACATTAGAGATTGATATTTTTAAGAAACTCGATCAATTTAGGAAATACCGTTTGAAATAATATTATTAATACTGTAAGTGTAAGGTGTGCCAGTGTGCCTAATAAGAAGTGTAATAATTCTGGTTTTTACAATTTTTTTGGCGGTTATACCACAATGATTTACTTGAAATTCCATAAATGTGGTTTTGTTTTGATAATTACTAATAATAATTAAGCCAGACCATCAAATATAGGACAACTACATTAAAAGTGACTGCGTATTAAAAATAATTATTATAATTAATTATTAATAAGCTACAAGTTTCAAATTACCAGCGTGAGAAAAGTTTCCAAGCATGACAGTGATATTTTTTAAGCTGTTGATCATTTGGAAAGACCTATAACTTTTATTTTCCATTTTTTAAACAACAGTTTGTAACTATTAATCAAATTAATTAGGTATAACTACGAGGAGGACTCTAAAAGTAAACAACTCGCACTTAGAATTATCAATTCTGAAATGTTTACCACGACCAAAGCACAATGCGAAAACGTCTTTCAAAGTTGCTGCAGGCCTTTCCTCTGACTCAAAGCGAAGAGTTTCTTTTTATTTTCTACTTTCCAGCCTAGAAGATCTAAAGAGTGTATGTAATTGAAATTGGAGATCAAAAGAGTTTTAACGCAGTCCCAGTTATTACGCGAAAACGAATTGGAATGTTTTTCAATCCTGCCTCATGTAATTGGCAATTATAGGTACTCTTCAAATTCAAATGTCGGTTTATTTTTGTAATATTTTTGCTTAAAAATAATAAATTTACGACCTCACATTTTCGCTCTTAAGTTCTGGTGGGATTGTGAAAATAGTTCCGGAAATGTTTTTTTAATCGGAAATATTACGAAGTTATCTCTACTTTACCTAATCAGATTTTTGTAACTATAAGTTCTTTCCAATGACCAAACTTTTCATTACTTATGGAATAACTTCAATCACATTATAACCGCAAGCAAAATAAATCATAAACTGTCAGAAGAAAATTTTCCTTCATACTTTATAATAGTAATTAGCGCAATATACAGTAAATCTGGGAGTTGCCAACATCAATAATATTAAAATCAGATTATAAATAACAGCCAGATATTGATTATTGATTACTTTTTCACACCTCCTCGTAATCGCATAATTATTTTAGAACCAGTTTACATTTCGTACCTAATTAAGTCACCAATTAAAAGAAAACACGTATCAATCAAAATTCAAGATCAATGCCGTGTTCAATTCTTGTTATACAAGTTGTGACAGTGAAAAAAATCCCCCAATTAAATAATAAAATAAATTTTAAGAAAAACCAGACTTTCGCACATTAGTACCTACCTATGTACAGCAACTTTAGTAAAAAATAGGGCGTTTTTTTAAAAGGGAATAATTTTCGCTTTTTTATGTCATTCTATATTACGTGAGTTTGTGACACCTGAAAAATACCCGAATTTTCGCTGTACTCTGGCCTGTGTTGTGGGAGGCGGGAGAAGGGGGTGGAATGACGAGGGATTTTAACTCAGCTGTCTGGGCAAGTGGGATATCGTTTTTTATGTATTTTGTTGAGCAGAATCCAATTAAACTAGAACCACGTCGATATGATCAATACTTTTGAAGTTATAAGGGCTGATGTACAGGGTGTTACAAAACAGTAGGTCGAGCGTTAGCCACATAAGGCGTCCCTTAAACTATGTAAAAGTTTCAAAAAAAGGTTTATTGTAAATAATTTATATTTTTTAATTTTAAAATATATTCAGTTGACGTATAACGCAGACTTCTTTCTTATGTCGACACACTTTTTGCGAAATTTTCTTCAAAGAGAATCGAAGCACGGACGGAGACAAAAAGGTCTTGAGTCTCAATCACCCCCAACTTTTTTTGCGCACGCCTCTGGTTCAAGGGTATTGTTTTTTACATCAAATGCAATTTTTTTCCGTTCTTGTTAGATTTTAATTTAGGGCTTGGCTTACAAGATGTTACAATATTTTTTGACTATGTATCATTAACCTAATATACTCAGGCGCATTGTTTTAGGCCAATCACATACAGTTTTTGGCATTTTTTTCAAATAGAATCGAAACATAAACTGAGGAAAGGGGGTTGTCTATCCCAAGGATCTCCAACTTTTTTGCCCATAACAAAAAATGTTAATTTTTCCACTCTCGTTAGATGGTCTTGGTTTGCGTGATGTTGCAAAGAGAAGAGACAAGAAGCACGAAAGGAGAAAAGGGAGCTTTAGGTCCCAATCACCCCCAACTTTTTTGCGCACGCCTCTGGTTATTGTTTTTTTTTACATCAAATTCTAATATTTTCCGCTTCTGTTAGATTTTAATTTAGGGCTTGGTGTAAAAGATGTTACAATTTTTTGACTATGTATCATTGACCTACACTCGGGCGCTCTTTGTTTTAGGCCGTTTTGTCACAGGCAGTTTTTGGCATTTTTTTCAAATAGAATCGAAACATAAAGTGAGGAAGAGGTTGTATGTCTCAAGGACCTCCAACTTTACGCCAAAAAAATGTTAATTTTTTCCACTTTTGTTAGATGGGCTTGGTTTACGTGATGTTGCAAAGAAAATCGAAGCAAATTTTGTTCTAAGAATATTGAAGCACAAACGGACAAAAGGGAGTTTTAGGTCCCAATTTCCCCCAACTTTTTTTGCGCGCGCCTCTGGTTCAAGGGTATTGTTTTTTACATCAAATGCTAATTTTTCCGCTCTTGTTATATTTTAATTTACAAGATGTTACAATTTTTTGACTATGTGTCATTGACCTATACCTACTCAGGCGCACTGTTTTAGGCCAGTCACAGACAGTTTTTGTTATTTTTTCAAACAGAATCGAAACATAAACAGAGGAAAGGTATGTCCCAATGACACCGCACGCCTCTGGTTCAAGGGTATTGTTATTTTTTTATCAAAAAATGTCAATTTTTTCCACTCTTGTTAGATGGATTAGGTTTACGTGATTTTTTGACTATGTGTCATTGATCACGGGTTCAGTCACTGAGGGGTACTGTTTTGGGCTAGTCATTACATTTATGAATAAAAACTCATCTCATTAAGTTCGCCAAGAAAATAGCCTTCTTCGCTTTACGCGATTCATTTTGTCTTCAGATGAGGATTAGTCAAGTATTTATAAGAAAACGTATAGTTGAAACTTTTTGTTTAGGTCCGGCTTGTTGCCAGACCGTAAATGCAGCCAGAGCTGGGCACGAGTACTGAAAAGAGTACTCGTAAATATTTCGAGTACTCTTTGTGAGTAAAAAATTACGAGTAGTTTTTTTACTCGTAACAAAAATACGACTAAAGTACTCGAGTACATGGCCCGCTCTGAATGCAGCTGGGTTTTCATTTTTTCCCAAATTATTCCATGGAGTTGCTCGATGACGTGCCTGTAACGATTCGATAAATTACATGGTTTCAACTTGACGGTGCTCCGCTGCATTATGGTACGAGTATTCGGAAAATGTACTCGTAAGTATTTACTCGTAAGTACTTTGGTACAAACAGGTGGACGAGTACGAGTAATACTCGTGAAAACACGAGTAACAAGTACGAGTAGTTTTATTCGTGTGGTGCGCATGATCGATCATGATACCAATAAACAAGGCATGTCACTCATGTCATGTCAGTGGTCAAGGCGCAGCCAGCCTATGACGTCAGGCTTGTGACAGCTAAATACGAGTGAGAGCATAGGGACATATCCGTTCCGTAGATCGTTTTTGAATTGTTTTTGATACTTTTGAATTGAAGTTAGTAGTAGCGATTGATTGAGATTGAGAGAGATGAGAGGACTGACTGAAATGAATTTGAATAGTGACACTGACATTACTAGTGACAGTGCAATTGCGCAGGACGGTGAACTCGTTTTCAGATCGGTTCCCTGCTGACGGCATGACGTCATTACTATCCGTAAAAATATCCGTATTTCACGAGTAAAATTTCTCGAGTAGTTGTAATTGTACTTATCCGTACGAGTAGTAAGTATTTTGGATTGAAAGTACTTGTGAGTAAAAAATTACGAGTAGTTTTTTTACTCGTAACAAAAATACGAGTAAAGTACTCGAGTACATGGCCAGCTCTGAATGCAGCTGGGTTTTCATTTTTTCCCAAATTATTCCATAGAGTTGCTCGATGACGTGCCTGTAACGATTCGATAAATTACATGGTTTCAACTTGACGGTGCTCCGCTGCATTATGGTGAAAATGTTCGGAACTATTTACAATGTTTCCTTACTACGTGCGTTTGTTTACTGACCACATCGTTTCCTCGACTTCAATCTACCTATTAGATTTTTTAGAAGGTTTATGAAAGATTTCCTATTCCTATTCCTATTATTATGAAAAAAAATGTAAGTCGTCATGAATAATAATTAAAATGATACAAATAAAATAAATAATGAATTATTATTGTTCAAAGAAATATCTGTCTTAAGACCAATGAGGTCAATTATTACTTTCAGTAGGTACTCTTGTAGGTAAAAGCATTTTAAAAGCGATTTATATTACAATTCTGAAGTGTTCTGAGAGAGAGAGAGAGAGAGAGTGATCCTCATCCGTGTTTGATTACATTACCATCTATACTTTCCCGATAATTCTCTCTCAAACTGCTTGCCCCTAATCTTATAATTTGTATCGGTCTGGAAAGTTTTATAGAAAAGAAAAAAAATACGCTCAATTCTCAAATTTAATGAAGTATTGACTAATAGTAGGACCACTGTAAGTACATGGGCTCGAAATCTGGAAGGTTTTTATTTGCTGGATCAATTTCGAAGCCGCTAACCGCCACTATTAGTAAAGAACAGTTTATAAGAAAAAAACTAAAATAGTATTGTTCATACGGTTCTTGAGTCGTTATTACTGTAAAGTTGAGGGTATTTCTTTTCACAAATGCGAAGTTTTCATTGCAATTATTAGTAAAAAAGTTGGTTTCATATAATTTTATTTTATAATAATAATTATTAATATTAGCTACTTTCCAAGCGCCAATAAAAAAATTCACATGACAGTGACGGAGGTTTAAGGGTTGCGTGAGGTTTATTTACTCCCAATTTATACGAAATTGGGAAAATTGCATTTTGAAACAATATTTCAAAGTGTCAATGTTTTCATACATACATAAGGCACTCATGGTCTAAAGCTCTGATGTAAATCGTTTTCGAGAAAAACGGCATGATCAAAAAAACATGGGGAAACATTGGCGCTTTAAAATGTGCTTTCAACAAGCCAATTTTCCCGGTTTTGTAGAAATTAGGAGCAAAAAAAACCTCACGCACCCTTAAATGTATGTGAGTGATACGAAAAAAACTTAATTGGCGCTCAAAAAATGACTAATATCAATGGAAAAATATTTATAAACGCTGATAGTTCAGTAAATTAGCTAGAAAATCTGGAGAAAAGTATGGTGGAACAGCACCTTTTAAAAATTCTTGCTTCGTTAGACATTCAGGAACATCGGCACTAACCCTTGAATTACATCGAAAAATAACAAATTAGGGTAATTTCCCTCCTCCAATCAGAAGCAAAAAGCCTCACGGAACCCTTAATACCCGTAATACCCTTAAAACCTTTTTAATCATGATATGAAAAAAAAAATTGGCGCTCAGAAAGTGGCTATTATTGTCAATGGTAAGATATTTAAAAACGCTGAAAGTTCAGTACTTAGCCGGAAAATCTGTAAAAGCATGGTGGAACAGCACCTTTTAGAAATTATTGCTTCCTGGATTCCTTAGGCATTCCGGAACATTCATCACCACTAACCCTTGCATTACCTCGAAAAATCAGAAAATTATGGTAATTTCCTCCCTCCCAAAGCACCCAAAAAAACAGGAGGTAATTTTATATTTGGAAATTCGGAAATCGTCTCTTGGGGGTTTTTGAGGTGTTTTCTCTGATCATGAATCCGAATTACAATTAAAAGAGAATTATGTGGTTTTTGAAAATTTTTTTTTGAAAAAAAATTTAAATAAAAAAATAAAGAAATGTCAAAATATACATAAGGACCACGAGATCGATGAAAAAGGCATAAGTACTATGGGAAAGTATAGAAATAGGAGCAATTAAGTATGTAGGTATGTATATCTCCCCTTTCATGAGTGACAACAAAAGTGGTAGAGGAAGGTAAACCGATGAAGAGGAAATTTCAAAACATACATTTAGATTTTTTCACGTCAAGAATCCCATACTTTCAAAGGAAATTCTCCAGCTTACAAATCAATCAGCTCAATCGAAAACTGGAAAAGTGAAAATTTTTATGGGAATTATATCGCACATCGCATTTGGTGTAAGTTTTTTTTAATTATTGGACCTCGGATTCGTGATCGCATTAGTGACCCGGGAAACCCCCGAGAGACGATTCCGGAGGTGAAATTTTGAATTAATAAAAAAAATATCAGTGTTACTATTTGGGGTGCTTTGGGAGGGGGGAAATTGACCTAATTTTCTAATTTTTCGGGGTGATGCTTGATTTCGAGGTTGGTGCTGATAAATGTTACTGAAGGTTTAAGGGATCCAGAGAAAAAATAATTTTTCAAATAGATGCTGTTCCACCACTTTACCAGATTGTGCAGTATTTTCCGGCTTATTTACTGGATTAACAGATCCTGATATCCTAAAAAACGAGTTTTTTCACATCCTGCTGTTATTAAAATATGTAATTTCTGCAATTCTTTTTGTCAAAAAATCACAAAATTTTACAAATATTACAAAATAATGGCGTTTAATAAATAAATCTAAAAAGGTCACAAGAAAAAGTTGTTTGTTTTTAATATTCAAATCATTACAGAAAAAAAACTGTTCTGGAAATTCTGGTCTAATAAATTATAAAGTCTTGTCTATTCGTGTTCAGTCTTCCATCGATTTCCATAAAAACTAATCACTTTCGATTCAGTAGAACAATTCCCATAATTGGCCCCGAAATCGCTTCTTCAAATAATCTGCTCTGTGAACATTCTTTATGAATTATTCTCTATCTCTGAAGGAAAGGAGCTGGGAAATCCCGTCCGCGTTTAAGAACATGCCGATGCGATCCGCTTTGAAGACCTCGTTGTTCATTTCAGGGATCAAAGGATTGAAAACATTATCCTCCATTACTGCTAAATTTTTGTTTTAGTTCAAAATTAAATTATAAAAATTATTCTTTATAGAATTTATGCAAAATCAAAATAATTGAAAAAAAAACTGTGACGTTGCTGGTTGCTGGAAACTTTGAACTTCATAATAATAATTATCAGAGGAAGTGAATCGGAAATGCCGATGAAAATGTCAATGAACCTGCTGAAATGTAAATTCCCTCGGCATATTTCCGAATAGTTTTCCATATAAATCTAACGCATAGTTAACGAACGACATACCGTTCTGGTCGTACAACCTCATCCTAATTGTTCCCTCACATTCCTGAATGTGTTCCCTTCTAGCTCGTATTTTGATAATATATTTTTATTTGGTCTTAGGTAGTGGAATACTCGTCGCTTTTAGTATTAATAAATAGGGCATTTCCCATATCGTAAATTATTATGTAACCGAGCCACTAAAAACTGGAGCACCCGGTTCGTGACCCTTGTGATTCCACTGGAGTCGAGATTTAAGTAGCGAAACGATCGCGTGTTTTGGGGCCATTCTCCTGCTTTATGAAGGGGAGCATTCGGTTTCCTTCTACCTCAAATAAGCCTGTATGTACATTTCAACCTACTTTTATGTTCCACTTTCGTGCAAGAAAATTCAATTTACAATCTGGCCAAACTGATTTTTGGATATGTTTGATTGATCTTAGTATTATTATTCATTAATTTGGATAAATGCATAAAAAGTATGTTTTCGTCTGATTTAAATTCTTTAAAAAATGGTATAGAGATAGTCTTTTTGCCAAGATTCAAAAAACGCGAAGGTATGAGTATAATATAATGATGGTATCATATTATAATGAGTCCAATGGGTGCTTGTTCTATTTCTTTTAGTTCTGCCATTTCGGTCCCAAATACTAGTCTAGTTCCCTCTAGTGCTGGGCATTCACACATTAGGTGGTATGTGGTTTCCTCCTCCTCCCCGCATCTCCTTCAATCTGGGTTATTTTTCACTCCTATTATTATTGAGAGGTGTTTCATCAGTGGGCAGTGTCCTGTTAAAAGTCCAATTACCCATCTCAGCTGGTGTTTGGTAAGGTTTGCATTGAAGTTGCTCTATTTTCTCCCATAGGTTTTCTCCCATGAGGAAAATTAGTTGTTGGCCTTTTTCTTTGGGTCTGGTTTCCTGTCCACTAGGGTCCACGTTTCTGGTTTTTAATCCCGGGTTTTGAATTCCCAGTCTTTTTTGTTTTTTTTTTTCTGGTTCCTCTTGGGTCTCTGACATCCACACTAGTGCTCTTATAGGTTTCGGAACGTCCTTGGTACCAAGTTTCGCTCCTTACCAGGGTTCCATTTCCCTGACCACCCGCACCAGCCAGTCCTTTGTGGCCTGGTCAGCGCAGGAAGCCATGCGAAAATCCCCTCTAAGCTGCACTTCTGAGAACCTTGGTGCAGGTTCTCCTTCTTTTACGTTGTTCCGGTTCCTTGCTGGTCCCGGGTTTTGTTACGCTGAGGGTCACCTTCAACGGTTTTGTAGTTTCTACTCTTTTCTCAGTTTCCGGCGAGCGACTCTTGAGAGTTTTTTTGGTGGGTCTTTCTTTTCAGAATCCCCTTCCCTTTTTGAATTAGGTGTGTCTTAGTCCATATGGTTCCCACGAGTAATGGAGCTATTAAAGAAATACCATACGCAGATCTCTATACGTATGGTAGGCATTAATTTTCGAAGATGCGCCACTTCTTCGAGGTTGAATCCAGAAGGAACTGATCTACTATTCAGCCACGCATCCTTTTAGCCTGGGTTCCCGCCGTAGGATTTAGGTTTTTAAAGGTTGTCTCCTTTTGGACCAGGCGGTAAAGCCTAGACCCCCGTATTCCTCTGTTCGCGAGATTTGACCTCGACAACTTAGTTTTACGGTCTTTCGGAGAGTCCACTTTCGGACGTTCTCCGGCATCGCTATAACCCCTGTGTAGACTTTTAGTCACGACACTACAACTAGATTGGGGGAGGTGGTCCACGCGGCAGGGCTTTTTGAGCTGCCAGTCTGGAGTTTTAAATCCGACGTGCTCTATCACCGCTGCTAACCTTACTCACTATTGATCACTGTAAGGCCGTGCCCTATCCGCCACCTGATGGATACCTCAATCACACAGGTATCATATATGTATAATGGCGCTGTAGAAAATTGTCTGAAAATTTGATCCCTTTTTGCGCTGGTTTTGGACCCCGTTCGATTCGAATGTCCATACGAGATTTGTTGGGACTAAGTGAAAACTAATTGCCTATTGCTGTGCTTATAAAAGGGGACATTTTATGCGGGCTCCCCCCCCCATAAATCCTATCAAAATGACTATACAATAAGCTGGCCCAAAGAAAACTTCACATGGGGATTTTTTGTGCTAATACCCTCAATGTAAAGAAACGCTAAACATCAATTTTAGCTGGGAGGGGATAATTTACTTCCTATTTGAAAATTGAAACGTCGTCAGGTCACCCCTGACACAGTGGGGTGAAGAACCCTAAAAAGAGTTTACGTAATTGCCGAACTCTTTCAAGTCTCTAAAAAGTGGTAAACGGTTTTTTGAATTTAGACTAACCATTTTTAACCAAATACTAGCTTCCATGCAATGATACAGCAGATTATGCGACAAACGTTCTCGCATATTTCGAGACATTTCTGGGGAATTTGACGACATTCGTTTGAGATTTGTTGACTTAAATCGTTCAATGAACCAGGTTGGGTAAAATAAATTCTAGGTTTGTAGTAAATTATTTTGAAGACTTAAGTTTTAGTCAAGTTTTTAAGTACTTGTAACAGGTTGTCCTTGCTTCATGAATATAAATAATTTGTAGTTTTTGCCAAATTATGCTTATAAACTGGGATATTTTAGCCCCCCCTCCTGAATTCCTAATTACTATACAATAAGGTGGCCCAAAGAAAACTTCACATGAGGATTTTTGTGATAATATACCTTCATTATAAAGAGAAGCTTGGATACATCAATTTTAGCTTGGACAAGGATACTGAACTTCCAATTTGAAACACCATCAGGTGCAAAAGATGACCCCTAGAGGAAGGCATAATCATAATACAAACGCTGTTGTTATGAACAATATCTGCTGTTCTACCCCCACTCTGACGCGCTCGGCCGTTTTCGTTCATGTTTGCACGCAATTTTTACCTATTTTTTAGCATTTAAATGTAAAATGGGGATTGGGCGATCTCCAGAGCCTGGCTGCAAAATATGGCATGAAGAACTTTCTGATTGAAATTACGAGAAAACTAATTATCCGACAGCGTCTCGGTTTAGCACACAGGAAGTACCTATCAATGCGACTATCTCGCTAAGAGCTTGCACAACACTTCAAAAAATGACGTTACAAATTTAAAAAAATCTATTTTTCCGTTTGGTTTTTTTTTTTTTTTTGGGGGGGGGGGGTTACTCTCCTAATAATGAACCGATCGAGTTGTTGTTCTCTACAATTCGTCCATTGGAACCACTTACATTTAATTGGTTCATCATTTTTTCTTTTATAAGCAAAAAAAACCCAGAAAAACGCGATTTTTTGCACTAAAGTGGTATTCCGTTACTATTTTCGTCACGAAAACACGTCCGTTTTCTTGGTCTACTAATGAAGAAGGTTAGGTAGAAACAAATTCTAGGTCTGTAGTAATTCTTTTAAAAAACATACAAAATCTAAAGGCGAAAGTTTTGGTGAACATTTTATGGAACCTCAAAATTCTGACTAGAAGGTAAAAGTCAGAGTGAGGAGGAGCACCGTCTTATTGAAATATCAACCGAGTCGTCATATGTAATTTTTGTTATTTTCGGTAGGTAATTTTCTGGTATTCTGCTATACGGTTGTGATAGTTGGACACTTAGCCAAAGTTTGGAGAAGAATCTGGAGGCCTTCGAAATGTATGTAGCAGATGGAGAGGTACTCAGACGCATGAAAAAACAGAAAAAAATTCTATTGGCAATAAAGCAACGGAAAGCGAGTTATATGTATACCTAGGCCATGTAATGAGAGGTGATAAATACGAATTCCTGAGATTGATAATCGAGGGCAAAATACAGGGCAAAAGAGTTGCTATACTATACTTTTTCTACTTTCATAAATTGCGTAAAAATAAACATTTATCAACTATGACGTGAATTATTGTTACCTACATAGAAAAATCAAACTTTACTAAAAAAAAACAACTTCAACTTCTACAAAGAAACTTGTTGTCCATACCTTTCATTGGCAATCGCAATATTTTATTTACATCTTTGAAAATAATAATAATCATATAATCCCATATTAATTAGTAATTAGTATTCATTTTAAATTCCGATTTATAAAAGAATTCGCTTCGATCTGGAAGAAAACTTATGTAAGAGAAATATTTCTCTTCCTGGCTGTTTGTGAATTAATTCCCATCTACATAGGTAATATAAATATATTATGCTAATAATAGAACTGATGTATGTAAAATCGATCAATAAATTATGTATTTAATTTTAAAATACACATAATTATTATTTATTATTTAACATAACTCGCAATAGCATCATTTTTATTAAATATTTGAATAAATTAAACGTAATCTATGCCTCATTTAACACTTTTTTAAATTGAAGAGAAAACAATAACCAGCATAATGTCGTAATTATCATAATCATATAAAAATCATAATTTATTTACTTCTTGTCCCAGTTTGTAATAATAATAATTACCGAAGACGTCAAATTATCCAGCGATAATTTAAAATTAAACAAATACTGACGTACCTACCTACCTAGGTGCTAAGTGTATTATTTTATCAGCACGTATAAATATAGCCTTATAGGTAATATTTTTTAGCACACAAGACTAGATACAAATATCTAGGAATACCGTGGAGGGGAAGTGGCATGAAGAAGATATTTCTTATTCACCAGTAATTTGAACAATTTGGGGTTGTATTATTGTAATGGAACAGTGAAGTGCTAGTTAATAAACTTAACTATTTATAAAACAATAGTTGAGAAACATGACACCGCAATACTTAAACAATTAACGCTTATCAATATGGTCATGACCAGGCTAACCGAGCCGAGTGTGCTGATTACGTATATCAAACTAAATGAAACCGTAAACATCTTTAATGCACAAAATTACTACAAAACTGCAATTCCTCACAACTTCACCCTATTGCGATCCTGGCCCAATTAGGTACAAGAACCCGTTATTACCATATTATCACATAGCAAACCTGATCACCCATAAATCGCTGACAAAGATCGCCCAATAATCTTCGATGCTCCAGAGATGGTAGAGAGTTGATGAGAGTTTCATCGTTTATAATGTGTACTGCTATCCAACCAAAGACTTGGAATAACTATCCAACATCCAGGTAGAAACTGATTCGATTGCCGGAAGAATCTGGACTTTATAGATGGTGAACAGTTACCTGATTGCAAAAGAAATCCGAGTTTCTTATCAGGTGCATTCGAAGATTGGGGACATACATAGTTATGGATCTGTGCTCATGGTTGGATCGATTCGCCATATTTGACGCCCTCTCCTGACACAGAGCTGACAATTTCGTACAGATTATGTCTTCTGGGGTTGAATCGAGAGCACCAGGTCATTTGCACCCCATCTCTGGATCTTCCTCAGGTATAAATTGATTCCCTCAGCACTGCATGAGCTGCCTCTAGTCATGAATCCAAGCGGACTTGAGGGAAGGTGTATCCAGAGTCGTCAGCGAAACATGTTCATGTATAGAACAGGAAAAGAGTAGAAGGCGCAACTGCTCAGATGAAGTAAAACAACGTCTATTTGATGAAAAACTGGAAATCCAGTAGCAAAGTCGAGGAGTGAGTCTTGTTGAAAATTGTTTGGTCGGAACTTTATCAAATGAGCTGGATATATTTGAGTCCACTCCCCAAACCTCTCGATGGTCGAGGTCCAGACCAGAGATAATTTAAACACGCAAATCTGGATCATTTCTTGAGAAATATGTGTTGATGATCGCTCAGACAGAACTCAAGTCCTCTATGGATGTCCACTGTCTTGGAGCTGGGAGAGAAAGGCGGTTGGTCGATATTTTCCTGGTAGAGTTTTCTGCGCCAATTTTTTGAGTTCGGCTGTATGCGTTCATGCCTCCAGGACTTTTTTCTTGTACATAGATCAAAAAGTAATGGGAAGAATTGACAACATCAGCTATACGATTACTTGCATGATTCAAAATTGTTGTTACACAGTTGTCGTTGGGAACACAGTTTTACATACTTTGAGAGCAAAAACTGGAGATTTTTTCTGTTTTAATACTATTTTCATTCTTTAGCAGGCAACATGTAGGTAAAATGTACTATATTATAGATAGGATAAGAATAGGAATATTAAATTAAATTATCTCCACTGGAATGCAGAATTAACATTTATTGAAATGAAATGAGGTGATTAATGAATACATATTGTGTTTACAAACGCATTAAATTGAAAACATCAATTTGTGACCACCATCATAATAATATACCCAAGTTTATTTAATATTAAATATGTAGAATTTACTAATGATGGTTTTACAGGTTTTCTACTAAATCATAAAAACAAAAAGGTGTTTTTATGTGCTTGCATAGCATTGGTTTTTTTCCAACTTAACACCGTTGGATCTGCTTAATACATTAGCGCTGTTTCCAGGTATGGAAGCAGCAGGTTTTAGAACCACTGGAGAGATAAGATGCTGATGCTTATGTCCCATTTCTTATGACATTTTTTGTTCGTTACGTCCAACTTAATATGACCCTCTTGGTGTAATGACATCTTTTATAGATTTTTTTTAAGGATAATTGAAGGACTTGTTGCTAATATAAGACTACAAACAGCAAAATTAACTTTACAGAGTACAATGCAACCTCCTTGTTCTTTTATTTTATATCCCTCCAAGGGCCCTTTTCGCCGTTCCCAAATCATGGTAGGATTCTTACAGCCCTTCCCGACATTTTAATAAAGGCCAGAAGGTCTTTCATTGGAGAGAAGTCCCATTTCTTCCATTTCAATAATGCTGAACCTGAGACCATTGTCTTAAACCTTTCATACGCCTATGTCGCGATAGTCCTCATCATCTCTCCCTCATTTGTGACAGATCCCCCCACACTCCCATAAGTTGTACTCTGTTCAGACTGATAACTGGTGAGCTCCTCGACTAGTACTCTAAGCTTCTTCTGGTTTAGCTTGATCATATCTTGATCATAGCTTGATCTCTCCGAGAATAGAAGGTACAGTCTGGCCTGTTTGCAACCTGATGTTGCCTTCCAATACTTCTATAAACCTTTTTGGGTCCATTCCTTAATCTCTTCTAGATACCAACAATGTAAGTAAGCATATAGTGTTTTAACTCTCACTACTTGAGTTATGTACCTACAATAAGAACCCCAAAGACAGAATGCCACATTACTGAGTGGAAGGTATGGGTACATTCATGGAGATGGTTTTTTCTGAGGAAATGAGGAAACCTTGACAGTTTATTATTATGTTTTTCGTGAATCATTTCTAGAAGGGATAACTGGCAAGGTCTGGAGAGCAAGTCGCTCAAATTCACCCCTACATGAGTGAGAATTTTAATGGATAAGCCTGCCAAAATTCTGGTAGCTTTTTTCTTCTGAAGAAGAAAAATTCTTCGGAGTAACCTCTCAGATTCGCCCCAGACAGCCAGGTAATAGCGGATGTGGCCATAAAATATCCATCATATGCAGAAAGAAGACTGACATATGTATTGGGGGCGCATCAGAAGAAAGCAAGAACTTGTAAGTCTTGCGATAAAATTGGACAATGGCTAGTTAAGATTTTGCTCGATATGGAATTTCAAAAAAGGTTAAAGAAGAAAACGTGGTTGAGTTTTAGTCTATTGACTCTAAGCCATAAAAGCTCCATTTTCAATTGATTTTGGGCTGGTATTACTATCACTTGAGAGAAGTCTTCTTCTTGCACCATCTCAATAGATACAATAGAATTTATTTTGGGATGTAATTTTGGGGACTAAGTCGCAATGAAAATAAGGAAAAAAGTGGACCAAGGACGCTATTCTTGGGTACTTCAAAGAAAACGGGAACAAAAAGAGAATATCACCCTCACTGTCTGAGATTCTTCCTTGTATGCAGGTAGTAAACCAAGAAAAGACCATTTTACGGATTCTTATACTTTCCAGTGTCAGAAGAAGAAATTCATGGTATCGAAAACCTTGAAAAGATACAACAGTCACCTTACCGTGCCCAAGCCACCTCTCAACTTTCAGAAAAAGGGAATGAGACAAAGGTTCAAAAATTTAGTCGAATACTCATAGCAGAGGCTAATAATT
Organism: Malachius bipustulatus; assembly: GCA_910589415.1. NCBI lineage: Eukaryota > Metazoa > Arthropoda > Insecta > Coleoptera > Melyridae > Malachius > Malachius bipustulatus. Next base: position 33,528,897 of record OU342634.1, on the reverse strand, counting down.
GGTTTGCAATTTTCGTGGTTTTTGAGTCGCTTTTTTTGGGTATCCATTGCTTTAATTAGAGCTTTCTTGAGTTATTGAAAAAAATTGCGTGTCTATAGTTATAATTTCTGACAGTTCTGGTGATGTGTACAAGACTTTTATTAAACTTTTGGTTAGTAATAAGAGGGAATCTCATCCAGTCCTGATTGCTTCTTACTTCGATTCCTATTACCACTCCTATAATTTTTCCGGGTGATGAGGGATGGACCATGAAGGCTGAGGAAACGGAAGCTGCTTCAGCAATTTCTTCAGGATTCGTCTTTGATTTTATGGAGTTTTCAGATTCTCTTTATCCGCACTTTTAACCAATATAATGTCAAAAAATTTACCAAATCAAGTAGGGAAATGTCAACTAACTCCTTTAGACGTCTGTACGCGAGACCACTGTACGTGGAATCATGGGTTGGAGAAGCTCAGCGCAGAGGGCCGTTGGTAGATTTGATATACTTAGGTGAAGAGAAGATCTTTAAAACCTTCTTGCGCATCAATCGCAGAAATAGTGTATTTTTATGCGATTCAATTATGAATATTTTCACCGCTTTTTAAATTATTGGCTTTCTGAAATTTTCCATAGTCATGTCATGTTAGCGTAGTGCTTTAATGTGAAAAATTTTCTGTGATAATTTCATTTCATTTCGTTTCAACACGTGCCTTAGATCGGATTTTTAAATTTAAAAATCAAAAAAATTGGCAAAATTTCACAATTTTGTCCCTTTTCCTATGCCCGCCACTGGCTAACTTTACTTGAAAAATACTATTTTTTACACTACCTTTAATAAATTCGGAAAAAACTGAAAGGAGAGTTTTGAAAACCGAAAGTTTGAAATTTTAGAGGAATAAACATCATTTAAAAATATTCGAATATATCTCCGCCATTTTTATATTTGCTTCTTGAAATTTTTGAAGGTTAACTGCTATTAGTATAGTTGTCTACTATCAAAATTTCCGTTCTATTCCTTCAAAAATAAGCTCATGAATGTTTATAGAAATGTAGACATTTTTACCCTTTTCCTACCCACGCCTCTGGCTTATTAATAGAAATGATGCAAATTGTATTGCATTAGCTCAAATTTCAAATAAGTTTATTCCAATCTTGTTAATTTTGTTTAAAAGTTTTTGATCTTGCCTATTTAGGGGTTCAAAATCTAGCCATTTTCCAAAAATTGAAAAGGCCGCCATTTTGGAATGTCTTTACCTATTTTACTCAAATACAGTACCAGACGACTACTTGAGGGTATCTTACTACCAAAAAAATTTCAGCGCTCTAGATTGAAAACTTCGACCAGAAACCGTGCCTCACGGACGGTTTTTTTTTCTGAAATTCGGAGGGACATCCTGTAGAAGTAACACAACTCTAGGAAAATGTTTTTTACGAAAATCAAACGTCAGCCCTAAGGTTTATAAGAGTAAAAAATTTCGTTCATTAATCTTGAAAGATGAAGCTACAGGAGCGTTTTTAAAAATTTAGAGAAATTAATTTAAAAAAAACATCATGTAAAAAAAAATCGAATATCTCCGCCATTTTTCTTATTTACTTTTTGAAATTCTCAAGGGTTGAAGTCTATTAGTATAGTTGTCTACTGTAAAAATTTCAGTTTAATTACTTCAAAAATGTGCTCATAAATTGTTGGAGAAATTTAGCCATTTTTACCCTTTTCCTACCCACGCCACTGGCTTATTAATAGGAAAAATGCAAATTTTGTTGCATGAAATTAAATTTCAAGTCATTTACTTCCAATATTGTGAATTTGATATAAAACTCTTTTTCTATCTAGCTTATACAGGGGTTCAAAAAATAGTTCTTTTTCCAAAAATTAAAATGGCCGCCATTTTGAAACGGCTCTGCCGATTTTGCTCAAGTGCAATACCAGACCACTCCTTGTGGATATCTTACTCCCACAAAAATTTTAGCCTCCTAGATTCAAAACTGCGACCTGAAATGAGATGACAAAAACCGGATACCTGGAATTTTGAAGGGACACCCTGTAGAAGTGATGGGACTTTTGGAAAGTTTTTCAACGAAAATCCAACGTCATTCCAAAGTGTTACAAGGACCCAAAATTTCGTTCACTAATCTTGAAAGATAAAGCCACAGGAGCGTTTTGAAAATCGAAATTTCGCGATTTTGGAGAAATATATATATATAAATATATATATAAATATAAATGTAGTAAAACACCGTTATTTTTAATTATTTGAAAATTAGGTAAAGGCAAGCGGTGTGTCGCAAATAAATAAATAATGTTGCCTTTACCTAATTTTCAAATATATAAATATATATATATATATAAATATATATATATATACTTGGCCAACTATCAAAGCGAGGACCAACTGTTCTACCCATCAAGTGAGGACCACCAGAAGAAAGCATTCTACAGGCATGGTAAATGTTCTGATTGTTAAATCTTGAGATGGGCGATAGATGGCTGGAGAGTATACGCAGGGAAAACAGAACAGAGCCAAGTTATAATTTTCATGTATATAGGAACATAGTGAGGACAGTTTGCGTGAATATCAAAGTGAGGTCGGTATATTTATTTATGCTCTCCGCATTTAATGAGGTCCGTATATTACATGATTCGTAGAAAGTGAGACCCAGCACTGTTGCCAGATGCCAAGCATAGCGCTTTAGTATGATACACTGAAACACAGTATGACCTGCCGCAGCAGGTTGGCTCCGCATCGGCAGAACCGTGATGTCACTTGTTCTAAAAAATCATCTACGAATCTAATGTAAATAACGTCTGCTTTATCGCAAAATACCCTGAGGTGAGTTACTATTTTGAATAAATCTATTTTAAATACCTACTTAAGATAGAATAAACCTATTTGAAATAAATCTATTTAAAATGAAAATAACACAAACATAATTATCAGCGATAGTGCACAAGAGAGTCAAATCTTACAGTCTTTTTTTTGATATTCGTCTTTTGTTTTTCCTAATTTGTGAAATGATTTTTCCATTTATCAAACGTCAGTGCGTGATGTTTCAATTGAAACTCCAAACCAGAAGTTTTAACTTTTGAGATACAAGGTGGTGAAGTTTATGAAAAATAAATAATTTTTTACATAATATCTGTAATACCGCTCTCTAGATATATTATTCAAATTTCGTATACCGGTATTACGCTTCAAGAGGCATTTTTTCGTGTACCACATTTCATTTTATTTCTACTGGTGACGATCGTTTTTTTTTTTTTTTTTTTTCATCAAAGCATTTTTAACGATAATCTTGCGACCATGGAGAGAAATAGATTTTATTTTTTTAGGCGGAAAGCGTGCATCGATCTGAAAAAATCAAGTAATCAAATTTGCTTGGAAAGGAATGGGCATTTCAAAAATGAATCTATAAAAAAAAATCAGTGGCGTGTGGCGTTTGTACCATCAATGTTTATCAATGTCTGCCAAATTATGCAGGTAAAATTCTGCACGAACGTCACTGCTGGAAATAAAATGAAATGGAGGACATGAAAAAATGCCTCTTGATGCATAATACCTACCTGCATGTATACGAAATTTCATGAAATATCTAGAGCGGTAGGTATTAAAGATATAAAAAAATTAATTATTTTTCATAAACTTTACCACTCTGTATCTCAAAAGTTAAGACTTTTAAGACACACGTTCTCATGAAGTTTTTTTTTTTTAATTTACCAAAAAAAATACCCCCTTAAATATTAACATTCAATTAGGGAACACCGTATAACAGGGTGTTCGGTAATGGGCCAGCCAAAATTAAACATCATGTATAAAATCGTGTTTTAAACATAAGAAAAGAATAACGTTTTTTTCAGATATCGGGCTTCGTTGGGAAATATTTCCAAAAAATGTAAAACTAAGGCAGCTCTGAAATTTAAAATAAATCATCCCGATCTGAAAAACGTTTTTCTATTTTATGTTTCAAATACGATTTTATACATGACGTTTGGTCTGGACTGGCCCGTTACCGAACACCCTGTAAATAATATTTATTTCTGGATAACATAATGGTCTTATATCTTTACTGAAATTTGACTTGTGTAACCGTGCACGAGCGGGACTTGTCATTAATAAAATAAATAACAGAGTTAACTAGTTGTATTTCGTCTAATAAGTAATTATTACAGTGATAAATGGAAAAGGTGCACTTATGTAAATAACAATAATAAGGGAAAGTCCGTACATGGCGATACAATGGATAATTGCCAATATTATGGACAATTTCCAATAACGGAGGAGACAAATGCAGGCCGCGGGGTAAAAACTAGAAAACCCCGATGCGTCAGACTGCTTAGAAATCTCATGGAACATGGAATACTTCATAACTACGGATACGGCTACGGTAACTTACTACTACACTACGGGACGGGTGGTTCGACTGGTCTTGGCTTGGGCCCTAGTCGGTGGGGCAGCGGCGTGAAGTGTCTGGCACTACCGATCGATGAAATCAGGAGTGAATTAATACCAGCTGGTAGTGTTGCTAATATTTTATACTTGTCATATTCTCAATAGCCAATGTCTTACTGTCTGATGTTTCAACCTTATACTATTAAATAAAATATTATCATAATAAATAAATATTTATTATATTGTCTAAGGTTTCAACAAACTGTTACTAAAAATTAATTGGAAATAAATATAGCGGAATTGGCGGGAGCAGCATTCTACTCTGTAGCATCTACACTGTACAATGAAAATTTATTAAATTAAATTTAAATTATTTCTACTACATTAACTTGGATATAATAGAAAAATAATCTATAAAAAAAATTGAGAGATAAATTCCTTAACTCGGGTTGAGTTTGTAGAAAAAATCGTCTCCATCAAGATAAATAAAACAAAATTTTTCGGGTTTTATTTTATTATTGAAATTAGGTACAATAATTTTCAGTTTTTATTTTTCTTACTATGTTGCTTAAAAATAATCAATAATTATTGTTTGGTAGAAGATTATTACATCCACTTTTAATTTGTTGTATTTATTTGTAAATTCTTTTAGTAAGATACCTATTAAACTTCATTTACTATAAGTATTTCTAATTTATTAACTTTTTTTTGTAAAGATAACACTTTGATTTCTTATCTGATTATTTATCATTTTAATTTTTTAGTAAAATATTAAACTTAAATTTACTGTTTCTTATTTGTGTATTTATAATAAACTGTTTTGCTATACCTATGCTTGCTTTTATTCATCTGTTTATTGTACCTACGAATCCACTAACGAAGGACAGGACCATTTTCCAATTTTACGATACAAAAAAGAAAATTGGTATTTGAAATTGAAATATAAAATGGTCCTGTCCTTCGTTAGTGGATTCGTAGGTACAATAAACAAATAAATAAAAGCAAGCATAGGTATAGCAAAACAGTTTATTATAAATACATTTATAATACATTAAATAAATACATTAAGAGTAAATTTAAGTTTAATATTTTACTAAAAAATTAAAATGATAAATAATCAGATAAGAAAATCCACTAACGAAGGACAGGACCATTTTCCATTTTATATTTCAATTTCAAATACCAATTTTCTTTTTTGTATCGTAAAATTGGAAAATCTGAAAGTATTTTGTATTTTCCATTTTAAATAGTTTATCAGAAAGCATTTTGTTCTTTCTATTTTAAATACATTTTGAAAACCATTTTACCCATCTCTGAAAATAGCATCAACATAAAAGATGAAATTCTGAAAATTTTACAAGTTTGGGTTTAGGTTGCTACGATATTTAACTGCAATAATTATACATTTCCAGATAATATTGCCCAATTTTGGTCACAGAAAATAAGAAACAAACTGGACTGATCATTTCTATAAAATGTGGTTTTAAAGCTCGCCTAAATTCAATAAAAGTAAAATGGACGACATTTGAGGCTAATCCAAACCCGTCGATTTTTGTTTTCAGATTATAATTTTTTACAGGGGTAAAAAATTAAAAAAAATTAAAAAAAAAATTCAAAACCCCTCTGGAATTTTGAAACATTAATGGGGTAGTGTGGTATGTCATTTGATAGGTAATAATATTATATTTTATTGAGACAAAAATATATTTTCTTTTCATAGTTTTTTTATGAGATTTTTCAAAGATGTGAAAAAATTAGATGCTAAAGAAATTTTGAATTTACACGGGTCATTTTGAAAATTTCATAATTGGGAGTTTCGATTTCAATGAAATAAAACTGCCATAAGAATATAATTCTACAGAATACTTAACAAACCAATCATTGTTTACCTATAATCATTATTATAATAGGTATCTAGTTAATATTATCGTATGTTTCAGCCAGCAATAGCTTATATGTTATTTTCGTCGTTATACAGGGTGTCCCATAATATGTGGGCAATCTCTCGGATTTGGGTAAATTTTGTAAAAATAAATGAAAAAATAGCTATAAAATTAATTCCTCAGAGACACCCCTACAAAGATATTAGCTGTTGAAGTTGAGGGTTGAAAATCAATTTTTTGCAATTAGGTACTTTTTTATTTCTTGACCGATTTTGATAATTTTTGGTTTTATTTTGTATTATTTTGAACTGTTTAGAATAGTGTTTCTTAATCTTTGGTAGCACATACATAGACCTCGGGATGGCATAACCCCCTCATTCACTTGGAAGAAAACAATAAAAATAATAATTTTACAGTTTTTTAAGGTTAATTTCCTTTTTATTTGACATTTTTTACATAAAAAATGTACCTTTATTTATTTCGATAGAGCGAACCGTTATCGAGATAAACGTCCTTCTAATAGGTGATGCGTCGCAGGAACTTTCTAAATTTCAAGTAAATTTTAACAAGATGGCTGACCTATGACAGTAAATTGAGCAGGAAACAAAACAATAACTTAATTAAATACACGTCAGTGTCAAAAGATTTCATTTCATGCAGATTCAATTCTAACTGATTTTCTGCGTATTCAGCGTTTTTGTAACTCATTTTAAAATCAGTTAGAATTGAATCTGCATGAAATGAAATCTTTGACACTATATGATGTGTATGTAATTAAGTTTTTGTTTTGTTTCCTGCTCAATTTACTGTCAAAGGTCAGCCATCTTGTTAAAATTTACTTGAAATTTATAAAGTTCCTGCGACGCATCACCTATTAGAAGGACGTTTATCTCGATAACGGTTCGCTCTATCGAAATAAATAAAGATACATTTTTTATGTAAAAACTATCAAATAAAAAGGAAATTAACCTTAAAAAACTGTAAAATTATTATTTTTATTGTTTTCTTTCAAGTGAATGAGGGGGTTATGCCATCCCGAGGTCTATGTATGTGCTACCAAAGATTAAGAAACACTATTCTAAACAGTTCAAAATAATACAAAATAAAACCAAAAATTATCAAAATCGGCCAAGAAATAAAAAAGTTATTGCAAAAAATTGATTTTCAACCCTCAACTTCAACAGCTAATATCTTTGTAGGGGTGTCTCTGAGGAATTAATTTTATGGCTATTTTTTCATTTATTTTTACAAAATTTACCCAAATCCGAGAGATTGCCCACATATTATGGGACACCCTGTATACAGGGTGTATCTAAAATGAACCGAGAAAATTCAGGGGGTTATTGATGAGATCATTTTAAGGAAAAAAGTAAGTATAAACGTATGTCCTAAGAGGCTCAACTTTTTAACTACAGGGTGTTGAAGTTTCAAGAAAAAAATTGATTTTTAATAATATCTTTGATAAGAATCAAGATATTTTCGTGAAAATTTGTGTACACTTAACGGCCCCAGAAATCAGCCCGTTACCTTAATGGGCCTTTATAATAATGGCTGTTTATAATTGTGAAAAAAATAGTACGCCATTGCTTTTTTATGAAAATAAAATTATTTTTCAAATCCTCTTTCATTTCTGAGTAAATATGATCTTTTGACTTTTTTCAACCGAAGCAAGGTTTTCTGATAAAAAAAAAATAGAATACATTTTTAGGTTGCCTCTTTCTGAAATGCGCTACAGAACTGCAGAAGTTCGATTCAATCTGTACTCCGATGGAAAAAAACGTGTTTTCATAATAATAATCTTTAAAAAATGGCCTCTGGATAGTAAACGTCGTTTAACGTAAATAAAAGCGAAACTGTCGAATTTTGTTATATATATTTCCGTGATAAATTTCATTTATCATACCTATCATGCAGGTTATAATGTAACATTTTGTAGTAGATATTTAAATTTTACAACTAAAGCTCTCGCAAAAAATAATACAAAAATATAAATATTGCTGAATAGAGCATTTAATTACGTATCAAATGACATATCCACATATAAACCGACCCCGTTTAGGTATACATTTGAAAATTCCAGAGGGGAACTACCCCTTCTAAGGGGTGCAAGATTAATAGGAGGGGACTGCAAAAAAAATTGAAAACAATAATAGAGGAGTTTTTGGATTTAGAGTCAGATTTTATAAAAATGATTAGCCCAAGTTGTATCTTATTTTTTGTCACTAATATGTAAAATATGTAAAATTTTCAGATTTTAATATTTTATGTTGCGGTATTCTCTGATAAAGCAGATGGTATTTACACGGGATTAAATGGGCAGGACTGTTTTTTTGTAACAAGTAACGTCACGGTTCTGTCGAAGTGGAGCCAACCTGCGTCCGGACATACCGTGTTTCAGTGTATCGTGACTCGTGACTATGAATATTACTTGAAAGATTACAAATAAATAGTAGGTACCTATAATGTAAGTCTACCTATTTTCTTCATTTCTCAATAGAATCTCTTTCAATTGGCAATATTATTTAAAGAAAATTTGGTTCCAAATGAAAAAAAAGCAGAAAAAGCCTCTTAAGGTTCCCTCTAAAAGGACCTTTGTTTTTATAAATTTCTTTTATCCGTCAAATATTTAATAATTGAGTTCCAGCTACTACCTACTTATCGCATCAACAAGCACGCGCAAATCTTCCTAGCCTTTACATCTTTCAATAGATAAGTTTCAGTATTATAAGTAAAAAATAGGTAGGTACATAATGTCTACAAAAATCTTACAATCATGTACCTTTTGTTAGCTTTCAAATTGATTTTTTATTCAGATACTGAAATGAAAGCCCGGCAATAATTGTACAGATCTAATAATGATATTTTTGACAGTTCAATTATTCGGCTTAACTTAATTTTAGTGAGTAATTTAGATGGATGTTCCGTGTGTATTTTAAGTTCCAGTTCATTATGTTTCACTTATACGTACCTAAAAGTCCAATTTTTTTTAATACTCATTTCATTATGTTACCTTAAGCCGTAAGTAGGTACCCTAAACATACTAAATAATGAAAGGTTGACTTACATTTTGGAATAGTTTTCTTCAAAGTTTTTTATTTCATTGTAATTTTGTTGGGAATTAATACGAAATTGACTACATTTAGATATGTTTATCTGTGCATATTTATTTAAAATTTTACTAGGGACGGTTAAAGAATGTTTTATCTCGTGTCTAACTCATCGAAAGAGAGAACATATTAATTTATTACGCGAATAATTAAATGTAGATAGGTAGGTAGGTACACATAAATTAATAAACCACCAATAAAAAATTGTAGGTACCTACTTACTTATTCTACTTGGGTATTATGATTTTACGTTGCAACGCTTGATAATAATTATTGTACCTACTAAAGAATTTAAAAAGTAAAGAAAACGCGTATAGGTAGATAGTAGAGGTAAGTATGCCTACCTATTAAAATAATGTACTTTTAATTGTTTCCAGTTATTCTATAAGTAGGTATTAATAATTGAAAAAAAGATTTCACATTTTGGCTTGATTTGAGCATAGTTCACGTTATGTTTTATAATTTTTTCTGTGATTTAACAATAGTAATTCAAAAACAACTAAAATTATTTAAAAATAGTATGGTTAAAAAGTAAAAATGGTTCAAGGAATACAATATCATTATAGTCATGAAACTGCTCGTCAAAAAACATCGTACTACTCTTCGTCAAAAAGCGAGAGAATAAGCTACCTATAGTTGTCTAGACCGCCGGGGGAAGCTCCGGAGGAACGATTCCTACGAACTCGAGAACGCCAAGGTCAAATATGGATTTATTGAATCCCAGCGTTATACGTTATGATGGTTGTACGCAGAGCGATAAGTGAGGACCAGCTGCGTTGCCGAGTCTCCGGTCCTCACTTCTACTGTAGTCCGTTTAACGACTATACACGTATTCAGAATATACATCTTACCGGCACGCCACCCACGGTCCTCCTCTGAACTAAAATATACAAATTTTACCGTATCATTCATCAAGTGAGGTCCAGTCAATTATGTCTAATTTGCATTTTACAGGCCAGTAACAGTCACTGTGGAAGATCTGAAGGCGTTTACAAAGTGGGGTCCGTATATTGGACCTCACTTTGTCGCGGACCTCACTTCAACCGTATTTTTTGTGTGGATGGAGCTCACAGTGATAGAAAGGAATATATATAAATATATATATATATATAAATATATATATAAATATATATACAGGGTGTCCCAATATTCCATGGACATGGAGCAACCACAGATTACTGAGGTAAAAAAAAGTCGCTCGGACCAAACTTATCTCTATACCAAAGTGCTTCGTTTGTCCGTTAGAGGGCTTCAAAGTCTTTTGAAAATTTTAGTTTTTTTGAAATAGCTCAAAGTCGGCTGATTCCAATTCGATGAAATTTGGTAGGTCAATTTCTTATTAAAAGTACTAACTTCTGATGTACATGATAATTTGACGGAAACCCGGGAAGGGGTGAAACTACCCCTACCCTCCATGAAAATCGATCGTAATTTTTGCTAGGGTAGCAGGAACGCTGTTCATGTTTTTTTGTTTGAAAGATACATCGTTTTAGCCCATTTTTGGTCTCCTACAAAAATCTGTATCTTTCCGAGGTGCCATGTGATAAAATAAATTAGTCGATGACACCTAACCAAAATTTTATTTCATTCTTTTAATTTGAAATCAAATTTTCAATTGTCAGGTAATTATTTGATCTAATCTCATAAAAGATGTTAAGTATGGTTCGTGTTTTTTTTTCAGGTGTTTGCAAACGGTTTTTTTCAAACGCATAAACAGTTTGCAAAACGACGAGGTTCGAAGAAAAGTTAAAATCATTTTTTTGCGCAGGATGGAACTTTCTAGGGTCCAAACCGGCGCCCACATCGAGCATCTTTTATGAGATTAGATAAAATAATCACCTGACAATTGGAAATTTGATTTCAAATTAAAAGAATGAAATAAAAATTTTGTTATCATCGACTAATTTATTTTATCACATAGCACCTCGGAAAGATACAGATTTTTGTTGGAGACCAAAAATGGGCTAAAACGATGTATCTTTCAAACAAAAAAACATGAACAGCGTTCCTGCTACCCTATCAACAATTACGATCGATTTTAATGGAGGGTAGGGGTAGTTTCACCCCTTCCCAGGTTTCCGTCAAATTATCATGTACATCAGAAGTTAGTACTTTTAATAAGAAATTGACCTACCAAATTTCATTGAATTGGAATCAGCCGACTTTGAGCTATTTCAAAAAAACTAAAATTTTCAAAAGACTTTGAAGCCCTCTAACGGACAAACTAAGCACTTTGGTATAGAGATAAGTTTGATCCGAGCGACTTTTTTTTACCTCAGTAATCTGTGGTTGCTCCATGTCCATGGAATATTGGGACACCCTGTATATATTTATAAATATATATATATATATCGTGGGCAGGTGAATTTTGGAAAACCACTTTTTCGTGATCTGGGGGTCATGATCGGTGGACATTTGATGAGTTTGGGTGATTTTTGGAAAGTGATGTCGTCCTCAATAGTGTATTTTTTTGTTAAAAAATACACTAAAACTACAGTTATAACAATATGTTTCATCAATTTTTCTACAAGTAAGTACTTACGAAATTTGAGGTTAACTCTTACAGTTCTTAGGTAAATTGAATTAAAATAAACAAGACTACACATTGTTAGACTACTACAAAACACTTTAAAAATTAAACACCCATTTTTGGGTCAGTTAAAAAACTACATATTTTTAAAAACTAAGAAATAGAAACGAGTCCCCGAGATCGAGAGCGATATATATATATAAATATAGTGAAGGGTGGTAACGGGAAAAACAGCTTACGTAATTTTGGGCATTTATTCGAGTGCTCTATTGTTTGTACATCGACGTTTCGGTATAGTACATACCATCTTCAGGATGCTAAAATTTAATTACATCTAAAGTTAGAGATGGTCCAGGTTGTTATAATTATTGTCTTCCTTACCAAACTGTGAGGATTTCTTAAAGTTAAAACTGGACAAAAAACACAAAGATAAAAATACATCATAGGACAACTACTCTACATTGTTAAAAAAATAAAATCAATACATTATCACTTAGTTATGTTCTACGATTGCTAGCACAAATTTTGATTAACTTCAATTTCTTGTTTTGTTGTGAAGGCGGCCATTATGTCTTTCAGTGAGATATTATGGCCGCCTTCACAACAAAACAAGAAATTGAAGTTAATCAAAATTTGTGCTAGCAATCGTAGAACATAACTAAGTGATAATGTATTGATTTTATTTTTTTAACAATGTAGAGTAGTTGTCCTATGATGTATTTTTATCTTTGTGTTTTTTGTCCAGTTTTAACTTTAAGAAATCCTCACAGTTTGGTAAGGAAGACAATAATTATAACAACCTGGACCATCTCTAACTTTAGATGTAATTAAATTTTAGCATCCTGAAGATGGTATGTACTATACCGAAACGTCGATGTACAAACAATAGAGCACTCGAATAAATGCCCAAAATTACGTAAGCTGTTTTTCCCGTTACCACCCTTCACTATTGGTAATCAAAATACAGCGTGAATTCTTGAAAATATATAAATATATATAAATCCAAATATTTAGGTTCAGGGCATTCGGCATTAAAAAAAGGCATTTAATTACATGGTTTTATTGCAATCTCCAACGTTTCGATCCCCATTTGTCAGGCAAAAATTGGATCATCATCAGGGTACTGAAATCAATTAAAACACCGTTAGCTCATTTATTCGGGCCTTATGTGAAGCAAATATCTATTTTTGCTCCTTTTTTTTAATTATTGAAAAAAATCAAAACCTGTTGATTACTTACGCAATCACCAGTGAGAAAAAGGTTCGCTTCACATGACATATTAAACGATCTCCCTGATAAATGTGGATCTTATTATGTTGTTGTCATCTTTGTAAAACAATTTTAAAAAACATGAAAATCACAATTACACAAATTGAAATCTAATATTTTTGTTAATCTAAACGTCGTCAGGCTCATGCAATTCCTCGTTCTTATGTGAGGTTAGGGATGAACTTCTTCTTCTTTATTCTTTGATTCTTCTTTTTACTTTTTCTTTGACAGGCTAAATGACCTCTACTTCCCACCTTTGTTTGATATCCTTACTTGCACTCAAGCTCTTCTCTTTTATCCTCAGATTGTTTCGTTGTTTCTTTTTCTTCTTCTGTCTAGCGATGTTGTTCCCTGCTTACTCATTCCTTCTATGTGTCTTCTGTCCTCTCCCCCTGTGGCTCTTGTTCTGGCTGTGGAACGTTTGTCTCCCCCTGTCCTGTATTCCGGCGTCTGCTGTCCTGTAGAAGTAGTGCGCTGTAAATCACGCTGAGATTTCCAATGTCTGACCTCTGATTGATAGGGTTGTCAGCTTCATTAATGTAGCACATTTCCAGGAAAGTTCTTTTGTTGTATTTATTTTCCTGTGTTAAGATTTGTATCTCTTCGAAGTTCATTTCATGGCCCATGTGGAAGACGTGTGATGCCAGTTTGCATCGATTTGGCTTGAGTCTGCTATCTGATTTGTGAAGCGTTACTCTCTGTTTCAATGTTGTGGAGCATTGGCCAACATACTGTCTACCACAGGTACTGCAATCGACCCGGTATACCACATCTGATCTCTGAAGTGTCGGAATCCTGTCTTTGAGTTGGCTGTAGATTTGTCTGTTAGTAAGGATGTTATGTTTTGAGATCTTCACGTCCTGTATTGGTTTCAGGATCTTGATAATTTTTCCAGTCAATTGTTCAACATGAGGTAGCGATGCGAAATGGACACTTCTCGCTGACTGGTTCTGTATGTCACCATCAACTGACTCGTCTCCCTGTATTCTCCCGATGTCCCCACGATCAATATTCCCCGGTTCTGGTTGTGTTATTCTTCTCGAATTATACATAAGTCTGTTGAGAATTACTCCCACAATAATCTAAATATATATATATATATATCGTGGGCAGGTGAATTTTGGAAAACCACTTTTTCGTGATCTGGGGGTCATGATCGGTGGACATTTGATGAGTTTGGGTGATTTTCGAAAAGTGATGTCGTCCTCAATAGTGTATTTTTTTATTAAAAAATACACTAAAAGTCAGACGGGTGGAAATAAGTGGGAATAAACGATGGAAAGTGGTTTTGAAGAGTTAGAGTATTGTTCCTCGTGAGGGGTAAGGGTACGCATACTCGTACGCACATGATGCGCAGTCGTAAAAAGATTCTCGTAAGAGGTGAGGATGCGCAGTCCATGATGCGTGATGGCGATAAGAGGATTGATTCTCATAAGAGGTATGGGTGCGCAGTGCGCAGTAGTGGATTTTTACTTTTCGTCTCCTCGATCCAGAACACTCAGCAAATGCTTATTATGTTACATTTTAGCTTGAAATTTTCGATTAAATCCGTTAATTTAACACTTTTTTTTAGCTCTGATACAATATGTTCTGCTTCTGCAATCAAACCGTGGAAACCTAATTATTATGTGTATTATTGTAGTATTTATAGTGTGGAGTAATTATTACAATAAGAATTATGTAAAAATATGTATCATAAATCATATAAAAAATGACAGTAAGGAAATAAAAATGCAATAATTTATTTTTTTGAGATTGACTGAGGCTGAGGCAACGTTTTAATCTTCTCGTATCTTTTACCATGTCAAGGGAAAGCGTGGGCAAAACTGTATAAAAAACTCGCAGGTATTAGGTAGGTACAACAATGCCTGCTTGTTTGTAATGTTATACGTATCTACTCAAAGGGAAACTTGCATATTTATGGCTTAAGTATTATATACTTAAGTGAGCTTGTTCTCGTCGTATTACAATATAAGCCATTGTAACAATACTTTTTCAATATGCCCACGTCATACGAATGCCTACATTTACACTGAGAGAAGTAATAGTTTAATCCTAACTAGCCCATGTTATGATTAACTAGGCGCTAGTTTCGATTCTGCCTAACTAATATTAGTTTGCAATAAACGCGATTTTAGTTTGAGCAGATGTGTTTACCACAAGTCCACAAGAGTTAAATATAAAATTTACCATAAAGTTTTCGTTTATATTATCATGAACTTCTCGTGTTTTTCATAAACATGTTGATTTTTGTATGTATACCATGTAAGCTTTTCATAAATAAACACATGTTGTATGGGAATCAATGCATTTTAGTCAGTAACTTTTTTTCATTTCTGATAATGATGATTGTTTATGATCAGATAATATTGCAAAATCAGAATGTTGATTGTACATAATATTGCTTTGCTATAAGTGCATTATTGCTTTATCATAAACTAAATATCTCAGCGGACACATGACAAAAGTTAGCCATTAATTTTTTGGAAGTTTAAGCTAAGTTAAGTTTATTAATGATCAGCACCTGCATTATAATCAATAATTATCATTAGTTGTTCAGGAAAAAATTATTAGTTTATTGTTAAAATGCATGGTTTATTAATACCACCTGTTTTTTTTTTATTTCGATGAAGGGGATCGGGATAAATTAAAAAATCAAAATAAGCATATTTTAATTTATTCAAAATTATTTAACCTTTTAACCCAACTTTTATACAATAGTTATTTTATAAGTTTTTATTTATGTAAAAAAAAATTTACATAAATTAACATAAATCAAAATGAAAATTGATCCAAATTCGAATACAAAAAAAATAAATAACAGTATTTTATATACTTAATAAGAAAATTACAAAACATAGGTACCACTTTGCAATTATTTTTTTATTTAGGTATTTTGAGAATACCATTTAAAAGCGAGATATCTGAAACTGGAATGAAATATTATGGTAATTCAATTCACATTTAAAAATTAATTTAAATTACCGAATTAAATGGTTCTTCTGCAAAATCAAATAGGTAACATTATTTTTCTAACAAAAAAAATATATCTAAAATATAATGAATTATTTTTAATTTATTTTTCTTCCACATAAGCACTTAATAATTCAGCATTATCATTATTTTCAAATGCAGCATTACTTACGGATAATTTCCATTTAAAAAATGTGTAGTTATTATGTCAACTAAATGTTGGTGCCTGGTTCTTGAGTTGTCAAGTATTCAATATTGGTATTATCTGTACCCACTTGCACTTTCTATCGGTGTAATTCCAATTATTCTGTAAATTAATTCATTTGTAATTTTTATATAAATTGCTGTAAAAGATTGCGTGAATGTTGCGGCTATGGTCTATACACAGGTTATATTTTTAGTAGATATACTTTTTTTCAAAATCGGAAACAACTTTTTTTATATTACCGTATGTTGTGTTTGCCTTCGCAACATAGGGATTTTGAATTCATTGTTATTTACCAAATATTATTCACGTTGTACAACAATCACAAGAATGAAAGGTGTCTTAATTCTGACTTCGAGCTACACTTATTCTTTTTTATTTGATAATATTTTGATTGCTGTACGTATTTATTATAACAAATGAGTGTTCATAAATTAAAAAAAAACTTTATAAGCTAATATAACATCAAAAACTTTATAATAATTAGATGAACATAGAGTTTTTGGATAAAAATATACCGTGAGCTTAGATAAAGCTCATCTCTACAATAGAGTGTGAACTGCGTACCTTCCTCTGGTGGAATGTATTAATGCAACGATTGTAATACTTACTTACCTGCAAAAACGGAACACATGTATCCAAAACCCCATTCTTGCAGCAGGTCTTCCATTATTATTTCGTTATTTTCAATAATGCGATCAATTATTAAATCTTTTTCTTTACTTTAACTTTCATATACGCGTGGCGTCACTTCGCGGTGCTTGTTGCTTGTACCCTTGTACCATGATGAAATGACGCTGTGCGTGCATCCGCGGCGTTATTGCGCATATACAACCGCGGGGAAACCCGCGGTTAGTTATTCCCCAACAAATGTGTTTAACAGCAAACTAATATTAATTTTTCAAAAACATATTCTTTAAGCACAAGAGATGTCCAGTTATTGGCAATATTCACGCTTGCTGTTCGGTAAATTATAAAAGTTTAGATTTAAATCATGATTTTCTTCACAAGTTTGCTCTAAATAGATATTTGATAATGATAAAATTCTGTAAGATTCTCTATAAATAATGTTAGTTATAAGTGTAAATAATCTCATATTTTGCGTAGACACAAAGCAAAACTTACTGATGAAGTTATATAGTTTGACTGTAAATAATTTAGTTTGTGATGATCAAATTCTTAGTTTGGGATTTTTATTATTTACTGGCAAACTAATCAACTCAAACGAATTTCACGTTTTTTGCAAACTCACTAATAGTTTTAGTGGAAATAAACTCGTTTACTACAAAGGACCCTTATTACAGCTAAACTTCGCATTTCATAAGTAGCGAAGAGATAATGATAAATGCATCACTTCTCTCAGTGTAAGGTTGACTTATTGTTAGACTCTATCAGTTAACCAAAAAAAATCTAATACATTAAATTAGAAACAAACAAAAAGGAAACTTTTTGCTATTGTATCTATATAATTTTTATGTAAACAATTTTGATATAATATTTATCTAATCATAGAAGAATTAATGACAAAATTATACACACAAACATGCATTGTTACATAACATATTATATGTAATGATTATCTAATTAATTTTAGAGCGAGACTTTGATCTTGTCAGTAGTAGTTGAGGGGTGAGCGTTGTGCCGTGCAAGACCTTGAAAGCTGAAACCTCGTCGAAGGTTATTATTAAAGGAAATTAAAATAAACGAATCTCTCGGCTGAAGGTAAAGGTTATTCCATTTCGAATCAGCAACGATTGAAATACCGCTCGGCTGCGGAACTGCGGCGGAGGGTAAAAGGAAAAATCGCTCCACGGTTTTCCCTCCAGCCCCAGTGTTTAGGTACAATATACCGTTAACGCGATTTTTGTCCTGGATACGGCTCAGCGTGCGTAACCATAGCGACCAGCTGAAACATTGCACTGTGTTTTGAATTCTTGTTTTTACATTTTATTGGAATCAATAGAGCAAAGCGATCAAGGTCACGGCTTTCAAGCTCTAAAGAGATTTTATTGCTCTAGCCCTAGATTAGATTTATTACTTATTAGCATTATTAGCTAGCATAGAGTCGATGAAAGCTTGGCTCGTTAAGGTGTCTGAGAGCTGGCTGAAAGGTCACTCTCAAAGTACATTTATTGCTCGGGTAATCATCATCCTGTTCTTTACCGGGAAAGAGTAATTCCATTACTGTACAGGCGACGGGAGTTTCTAGAGGAATTACTATTCCAGTCTAATGCAATAGATGTCAAAGGAAATTATATTCTTAACGCTATTGGTACTTTGTAAATTTATTTCCGAATCATCTTAAGTCTCAAAAGGTCAAAGTATAACAATGTTTTCTCGTTCTCCCGCCCCTTCTTCACATATTCTAGTTAAATTTTCTTATAAAAACTGTTTCTTAAGTCTTGATCTATCTGCTCTATTTAAATAGCTTCGCGTTATAAATTTATAAATATTTAAAACCAAAAAAGCAATGACGAAATTACTTTAAACTTATTGAAGATTCAAGCAGGAGTATCTATGACCTAACTCATTGCATTGTAACATTTTAATGAAAGATCAAAAGGATCTATGACTTTTACACTTTCAGAACTTTATTTTTACATCCCCAAAATAAATGCACCATATAATGACATACCAATAATATACTTCCGTCATTTTTTTCATATAAAGCGTGTTATTGCTTCTTTTATTGTCTTCCAAAAGGACGATTACAGTCACTCCTGCATCCTGCTTGATAATACTCCACAAGTCTCGTTGCCGATTGCATCGGCCGAAACATACAGTAGTTTAGGCAGGCTGCTGCAAATCGACTCGTCGTTTGGTTGGTTTATTTATTTTATTCCTTGCCGAGACGTTTCCAAGGAAAAGGAAGCCAAATCTGATGCATCACGATGCCTAACAAGTAAGGACGCCTTTTCTTGCGAGGTCTCTAAGAGTTCAAGGTCACATATCTAAAGAAGAGGGACCTGAGCTGCTGTTGATAAATGTCGTGTGAGTATTGTGAGCAAATGAACGCATAATTTAGATAGGCTTTGGACAAAAAACAGGTTTGAGATTAAATCTTTAAAACTAGAATCGTTTGACAGTTGTTTACAACTTCAATTTCAGACATTTTTTTTTTAAATCCGCCTAAATTACGTTTTAATTTGCTCACACACACACGATACATATGCAACTGAGTTTGTTATAATCCACTTTCAAGTTAACATAAGTAACCAGGCAGCAGAGTCACGTAATAATGACGTCATTTTTAAGTCATTTTTAGTCCCCGACGTCACAATACCAAAAAATCACGTGATTATTGAGACGTCATTTCTGATTAACGTCATTTCTGAGACGTGATTTCGACGTGTTATTTATGACGTCGGTCTAACGGCGTTTTTTCGTCATTTTCAGACAAACTGAATATTTGAACCTGGCGCTATAAGTTCCGCTTTACTATAAATTATTTTTATATAAAGAAGTCAAATTTCATGTCTTATTCTCCCTTCTTGCTTGTACAAGTGCCCCTGTCAATTTCTCATCGGAAGACCTCCTTTAGCGTTGAAGATGAGGATGATTATCTCAAGTTGCTGTAGAATCTTGAGGTCCAAGTCCAAGTTTTGTTAAGTACCCAAATAATTTTATTCAATTTATTCTTTCCCATACATCCCAGTCACTGTCCCCTTCCCATTGCGTTAACTCAATCTTCCTATCCTATCACCCAGTCACTTAAGTGAAGACCGTCTTAAGTTTAACATAAAGCCTACTCCATAACTTGGGGCGTGATTGTAAAGAGACAGGAAGCCGTCACCAAACCAGCTTGTAGTCTTGGAACCAAAAAAAAAAAAAACTGCACGGCAACACTTCCTCCACAGCTTTGCAAAATTTCTGACAGATCATTCGAAAGAATTTAACATCTGAACTTTCACCCATACAAAATCCAAATGATATCAGTTAAGTAAGTACTAAGAATTGATTTACATACCTGATCTTCTCAACTCAACGGGCTTTTAGGAGAGCGAATCGTGATCGAGGACCACCACAACTCATCGCAGGAACGTTCAAGAAAAAAGACCTCGTGTTGCTGGTCGTTCAACGAAACAAACTTGTTCGGGTTAATGTTAAGGCTGAGCAAAAAACTTCCACAAGAAGAAGCGCCGCGTAATATCTTCTTTTTCTTCTTCTTCAGCCTGTGTCCATCCATTGTCTAATATAGGCCTCTTCCAGGTTTTGACATGCTATGAGGTCATTCTTTAAAAATAATCAAAAAAAATTGCAATTTGCACAAATTGTTACAAACTTTGAGGAAGCAGAAAGCACAACTCAATTTTTGTCAAAATTTGATAACGAGCGACGATAAATGTTTGCATTTCTGGTCGTGTTATGAATCAAAATTATCATTTTTTGAGGACACAAAACCCTCATCTTCTCAAAAAAAACGTGCAGTTTCATGAAAGGATTGTTGCTTGTTGTTCAATGAGCTCAGAATAATGGACCTTTTTTAAGATCTTAGGGAGAATGTAACAATTATTGCATTTAATGGAGAATTAAATGAATTTTTGCGATCTCAGTCAGAAGAACTTCTGCCGACAGTAGGATCACGCTAAAAATCCTAACTTGGCGCATGTAGGGTTTCATAGAACTCTTTATGGACAAAACTGTCCAGTGGATAGATGTGCTATTTATTACAATTCAATTGAAACTGAATTGGACCTGTCTGACCCGGTGGCTAGATTTAAAAGGATAGTTAAGAACATTTTGTTTTAGATATCTATTGTTTATAAATTGTGTAAATTGCTTCTGGCGTTAATAAATATTATTATTATTATTATTATTAAACTTCACTCTTCTTAGAGACATTTCCCCTGTCAAGATTCTCTAAAAAATGACCGCCTCATTTCCCAGATTTGACATCACCAGATTTTTTCTCGTGCTTGGACGTGCTGCCAACTTAAAAAAAAAGTAAGGTTGCTATCAATCACGCGATTAGCTGGCCGCGCGGCCAGTTGTTTACATGAAATTCAATTACCTACTAAACAGAGGCCAATACAAAACTTCATAATTTCTTCATCAATACAACTGTTATAGCCGACTGTTTTAAATGAAAATAAGTCCTGGTCGCGTTCGATTGCCTCGTATGAATTTTGGGCGACCTAGCCGTTGCGATCTGGATCTCCGCGGCCATCGGGTCATTAATTCCACTGAAATTGCCCAAATTTCAGTTGAAATGTTATGAAAGTATGTAATTTCTTGAAGAGTAAACTGTTTTTTTCAAAGTTTTAAAAGTTCCCCTGTTTTTCAAGTCGGTTAAATAAAACGCGGGAAAGCTCTATTTTTTTTTAATAAATTTAACATACGTAAATATTTTCTTAAGCGAATTATTCCACAGTTATGTAATAAATAATCTTTGATGAGTTCGGTGTTTGGCAAAGAAAAATAAGCATCTTCCGAGAAGTTTCTCTCATTAGCATGATGTTCTAGGGATCGATCGTTAGTGGTTTTATACTCGTTACTTATTGTTACTTTTCCATTTAAATCGAGTTATACTACAATTTTTTATCGCACTGATGTTTTGTTCCTTTCAATTATTGTACTTCTCCGAGGAAAATTTAAATGGTTTACTACTAGTCGTAGTTACAATGATTTTGTAATATGTACATACTTATTTATTATGTATTTTCGATCATAAGAACGATGTAGGATAAAAATAATCTGGCAAAGTGCCTTGCTTGAAATAAAGTAACAGCTTCTCAACTTGAACTAAACGTATTTATTTGTAATTAGTCTTGTTATTATGTATACTTACGTATAGGTATGTACAAAAATTAATGTAAATCGACATTAAAATCAATGTAAATAAAACCGCATTAACAATAAAAATTATTATAAATACAAGTCTTTTAGGATCTATAAAACATAAAATGGTATGTAAGTTTAATAGGTTTTGACTTTGGAGTAATTATTGCTTATTACCTACTTATTACTAGACAAAGCGTTTATTATCTAAGCAATCTTTGAGTGATGTTGCCTTTAAATTTTGCATTATTATTATGGATAGTAGTAGTACCTACTATAATAGTGGGTATGAATAATAAAACATATACATAGTGTTACGTTTTTTCGATATACATCGATAACTTGAACTAGGTATACCTAAATTTAATACATTGCAGTTCTCTTATTATACTGAATGCGCATTTTATCTGAAGACATTCAAATATATTGTTACGGGTCTCACACTTTATTAAAATCAAATTTAAGTCTTTAAAAGTTATTTAATTCTCCAGCACAAATATAAAAATCTAAATAATCAGCTGTCCTCTTATTTCCACACAGATATTACACAACTAATGAGAGAGAATAGTCAAGAACACTCAACGATTCATAAATAAGGAATTAATGCAGGTCGTATGAGTATAAAGCACATAAAGTGCAATTACTAGCCTGTTACGTGGGGTCGGAGTATTCCTCCATCGCCCTAACATTTGTCATATTGGCTGTGACTGAAACTCAATCGAGACAACCTTCATCAAAACAACAACAGAGCCAACCAGAGTACCAGAACAAGCACAGACACGTGTTTCGTCCTATTGGGGCTCATCAGTGTGCTGCATCTGGAGTATCCGGAGGATGTTGTCGAATTTCTGAAAGCCCCCTAGGTCTTAAGCCTGTGTGGTTACGAGTGACTCAGTCTCCAGCCACGGCCGTTCTTATACAGAATGTTTCTTAATAACATATGCTAATATTTCAGAGTGTGATTCCTCAGGTCATTTTATGTAGAAAATTTCATGTGAACGTATGTCCGCAAGGGCTTAAATTTTCTTCTACAGGGTGTTGAATTTTTGTTTTTTTAAGAGTTATTTTTTATTATCTACGAAAGAAGTTTAAATATTTTTCTTAAATTTTGCACGTCTTCATAGGATATAAACTGACATTTGGCCATACGGATATTTTTTCTGATTAGTCTAATCAATTCTACATGAAAATTCTTGTCGGACACACAATTCTTAACCAAAACAATTAAAATTAAATTATATTAATTCAACAAAATTAGCGAATAATAGTTATTTTATTTTGAAAACAGAAAATATCAGGGTGGATCAATAGAAAATATTTTCTAACTGAAATAATATGTCCATTAAGACATGCTAACATTGAAAAAAATATAAAAACCATTTTCGAAGGTAATAAAAAATAACCCCACAAAACAAAAATTCACCACTGAAGAAAAAAAATAGACCGTTGTGGACATGTTCATATTAACTTTTCTTCATAAAATTACCCGAGGAATCACATTCTGAAGTTTTAGCATCTTATTAAGAAACACCCTCTATAGTTCCCTTTCCCTGAGGCGCCGTCGAAGCCTCTGGACAGTCCGTAGACACGCTCTCGAACATGCATAGGATGAGGAACCATTCTGGTATTTGGTAGAAGTGTATAGTTACTGGCCTGATTGTGTGTCACTCTTGTCATATGTGACTGGAATTGTGGCGAAAGTGTAATTTCCATGAATGGCTGATTAATCATAAAAATTGAGGAAGTAAACAAACAAATACGTATCTAGAATAGGTGACTCGTTATAATATCAAAAACTACGCAGCGGATCAAAAAAAATTGGATAATAAAAGTTGTTCGCCTGGAAGTTCCTACAACTCCAACGAATCCAATATTGTTACCAAACTCGACCAATCTACCCCCACTCCCTAGGGATGGGAGGTTACAACTTTGCAATCTTAAATGGGAACTCACGTTTTTTTGCAGATTCGGATTTTACGGGTGCAAACACGTAGGAAATTGCCGCCACTTTTCCATTCCATGCAGGTGGGGCGGGGGTATATTTGAAATTTTGGTTAAGAATAACCCTAATTTTTTATTGCAGGTTCGAGTTTCACGACCAAAAACACGAAGGATTGGTCTGGAATATTTTTTTAGATTCATGATAGATGGCACTGTAATCGATGAAATTACCTTTTTTCGGTTTGTCTTAATATGTACTTAAATTGAGCCAAAAAGATCCATTAATCGAGAAAAATTTCAAAACAAATCCCCACATAATTTTAGCCACAAATTCATAATCTGCAATAGTTAAAAAAATAAAAGTTCCTAAACAAAATTTTAAATTTACCCCCCTCCCTACCTTCATGGAGGGGGAAGGGGGCAGCAATTTCCTAAATGCTTTCACCCGTAAAATCAGAATCTGCAATAAAAAACATGAGATCTTGCTGCCCCCCATGCACCTTTAGGGGGTGGGTGTAGGTTTGGTCGAGTTTGGTATCATCGGATGTCCCCCTCCCAGATGAACAATTTTTATTAGCGTCTTTTTTTGAATCGAAGCCTAGTTTTTGATATATTTGAATGTTTCCAGATAAGATGAGCACACTGTAAATCTCTCGGTCTCTTTATACAGGGTGTTAACTATACCAACTAGTACAAAATAAAGGAGGTGATTCTACGACTTATTCTAAGAAAAAAATTCCTATTAACATGGGTCTGCAAACGCACCGTTTTCTAAATACAGGGTGTTCAAAAAAAATGGTTTCTTCTTACTTTTTTTTGCGATATCTCAAGAACCGTTAAAACTATACAGGCTCCAGATTTTGTGCAGATTTTTACATTAATAATAGCTACTTTTAAGGCTCCAAATTGATGTTCTAAGATATGCCAGTGGTGGACATTTTAGGGTTGCGTAAGGGTTTCCCCCTAACTTTTACGGCACTAGGGAAATAGTCATTTTGAGAGCAAATTTCCAAGCGTCAATGTTTTTTACACAAAAAAGTACTCCTGGTCAAAAGCTGTAGAAGCCACCGTTCTCGAGAAAAAAAGGCATTTTATGATCAAAAAAATACAGAATTCAACATGAACAAAAAATTTATTTTCAAAATTTTTCATACTGTAACATGGCACAAATTTAAATTTGCACCAATTTTTCTTGTGCTTGTAGTCAGATTGTTTTCAACTTCGTTTTTTTTTTTTTTTGAACACCCTGTATCTCGAAAACAGTGCGTTTGCGGACCCATGTTAATAGGATTTTTTTCTTAGAATAAGTCGTAGAATCATCTCCTTTATTTTATACTAGTTGGTAGTTAACACCCTGTATACAATTTTATCTGAATTCCTTCTTAATCCTGCTACCAATCCTTTCTAGGTATAGTCTCTGGATTTGTTTGCAGGACTTATCCTTTCTTGAGCAGTCTTGGAGTATCAAAAAACAATCTAGGAAACTTTCTGTATCGATTTCTTCTCGTAACCTTTGGATAAATCTTGAAGATACTGAGCCAATGAATCACTGACGTGCCCCCTCCCCCACCCCCGTCTGAATAGGGGGGACGTTATCAGATGGGGGACGAGTCTATGTTGAATGATGCTACCTCGTTTTTTCGCTTACCTATTTAACAAAAATAAAAAGGCTGGAGAATCATTGTAAAATATTTAAAAAAGGAAATTATCAAATATGTTTGACCTGAATCGTTGACTGGAAAGCTGGAAATTCCACCCTGTAGTTGGGTTGAAAAAAGTTTGTTTTTGCTTATTTTTATTCATGCAGCCAACTAACTGAGATTACTTTCATCTACTTCCGCGAATCGAGATTTTATTGATTTCCTTTATCATGGCATTTACTCACGGAAACTTTGGGGCAATTTTGGTGAAACCTGCGTGAAATATGGAAGAACCGAATTCTTGTTCTTTTCATTAAACACCTAAATCATTAAGGTTTGTTTAAGAAAAAAACAACGAAATTATATGATTTTTATTGTCCTAAATGTCCTATTCTATTTTTTTTCAATCACTTATTTACCTTCTTTTTTTTCATATCTAATAGTTCATTTATTTAATAATATACTCATTATTCATTAGTTTTATATACAAATAAAAATATAATTCGCTGTAGAGATGATATTTTCTTAAAAAAAAAAAAATAATAATAAGAAGGAGCATCGTTCTTAACTACGTACCTATGTAGATTAGACGTAGTCACTTCGCTCTGACAAATTTGACTTCGAGAACTACCTCGTTTAGCCACAAACACTTTTATTTTATATAAATGGTCGAAATAAACGAACACAAACATCTATGGCGAGAGTGGGATTCGAACCCATACGGTATGTAAGTTCCAACGAACACGCTAACCCGCTGTGCTACCGACCGATCTGCATTCAACTTTCTCATGTAAATTAATTTTTATGTTTTTGATTTTTTGATTAATTAATATGTTTAAATTACAATAATTAAATATTATTTTGTTTACTTTTATAGTCGACCGACAGCATGTCATCAGGTCCGTCGACTCCAGGGACCCCCTGCACGCCTCCCACGGATCCCTATGAAATCGAAGTAATCCAGAAAGACGACGAGGATGAAGTGCTGGACTTCCTGCGGAGGTTCTTCATACGAGACGAACCTTTGAACGTCTGCATAAAACTCCTAGACGAAGAAAATCCGCGTTGCGTCGAACTAGAAAAATTTTCATTAAAGGACTTAGACAACGGGTATAATTTAAAAGCCGTATCCGATGGTAAGATAATTGGCGTCTGCCTGAACGGTATCTTGAAGAGGGGATACATCGATGAGATTGGCGACATAAACTGTCCAGATAAAAAATTCTCCAGGATCTTGAAATTACTGGACTACGTTGCCGTAAAATCTGACGTATTTTCACATTTTCCTGATGTGGACAAAGCGATGTGTGTGAAAATTTTGTCAGTTGATGGACGTTGGAGAGGAAGAGGAATAGCCAAAGATTTAATGAATAAGACAAGGTATGTATAGAAAATTCTTATTTTTTCGCTTTTTTTTGGAAGAACCCGTTTTCGCGACTTAATACACATCTTCCCTGATGGGACTTATCTTAGTCTTCGTTTGTGCATCATAATTTCAAACGCGTTCTGGATTAAGTGTGTAGCGTTCAAAAGGGTTAAGCGTCGGTGCTGCCACAGAAAAGAAATGCTTGACGCCAGCGTTAACTTTCCATGTTTCCATGTCATGACTCTGTCGTTTTGGACACGCACAAAAAAGCGCAACAGTAGTGCTCGCTCATTTATAAAAGAAGAAAACCTTCAGTCGCTCCGAAAATTCAGTGAATTGCAAAATAAGGTGGAAGGTAGGAGGGTGCTTTTGTACATTTATACAGAACAGAAGTTCGCCTCTAAGGCATTGGAGCATCTGAGGAACCATAATCATGATCTATCGACTGCTGCATTACGTTATAATAACGTCCCGAAACAGTTTTTTTTTCTGTCAAAAATAATTCTGCCTTGACCCAAAATATTTTCTCCAACAAGAATCTCTCAAAAATACTAAATATCATCGGTACCTATTACCAAGACTGTAAATTTATGGGATGTAGGTAGTGCATTAATCAAAAATTTTGATCGTAACAACGATGAATGAGATGTCAAAAATATTAAATTGAAATTATCTCTTTCAGGGATCTCGCTCGAGAGAATGGTTGCCAACTAATGACAACCGACTGCAGCAGTCATTTTACAGCAAGGGCGCTCAAGAGACTTGGTTTCCACTGCATTTATGAATTGAAATATGAAGATTACAGGGATGAAGATGGTGAAGTTGTATTCAATCCTGAGTACCCTCACAAGTCTATCACCGTCTACACTCAAAGGCTCGATGATTAACTGAGCTTTTTAAAATTAAAAAATTCGTGTCTAATAATAAGACTATTAGATTAATTGTTTGTATTGGAAAACGTTGATGTTAACTGTAATTCAATGAAAAACTATATAAAATCTATTTACAATTGAAAAAAGAAGCCAAAATAATTTAATAGATTGGTATTAATGAAGTAAGGAATTATTATCCTGTTTAAGTTCATAAAAATACTATGCAGAGTTAAGATAATAATTTGGAACTCGCAGTGACTTATTACAACATACCGCGACATCTAGTGAGAGATTTACTAAATGCAATAGGTATATTTTTATAAAAACGCTCAACGTTACGACATGCTGATGAGTCCATGAATAGGACGACACGTCGATTTCACCGTCTAATAAATGCAAAAAACTTTATCTTCTATGAGCTTAAACCAGATAATAATTATTATTTTTCTTTAATATTTAAAATCTATTTAAATAAATATGTACCTAGTATTTTTGAATTTTAAGAAAATTGCCAAATCACTTAATTTTAGTTGTTTTGGAAATTATATACATAAGTATAATAAGTAGGTAGGTACATAATATAAAATTACCTGTGTGTCGAGTTTCGAGAATGTAAAGAACGATGGTGTGATATTAAACTAAGGCAAAAATAAGTCTATTTGTGAGTTTCTTATTATCATTATGAGTGGAATTTAATTTAAATTTATTTAGTTTAAGACTTGTTTTATTTTGATTATTTTTATGATTTCAAGATACTCCTAGTGGAAACTGTTGAAATTTCTATTTTTATAAATAAAATATTTAAAGAATAAATAAGTTTTAATAATATTTTATAAATATTAAGAAAACACATACGCACCTTCATAAAAAATGTTAGTGATATTAAATTTAAATGTGAAATTATTGTTATTAATGTTTACGCACATTATGTTAAATTTATGATGCGTTGATTAAAGTTTCTATTAGAAGAATAAATGATTTATGAAAATTATTTCTAATATTATTCAACCTGCATAGATGATAGTATATGTTATTAAAATGGTGATACTTATTCATTGTGAAAAAATATTGCCAATTAAAAAATGTACTTCTTTATGCATTTGTTTATATTGTTTGAAGGAGACAATAGAGTAACAGCGGGTATTATAAAGGCTCATTAAGTTAACGGGAAGATTTCTGTGGCCATTTCTGAAGAAGGTATCGAGTCTAAGTGGAAATTTTTTAAATTTATCCATTCTTGACATGAAAGTAATTACAAAAATGTTAATAAAAGTCATTTGACGTCGATATTAGCTTTAAAAACGAGCACGGAAATCTGCCCGTTAGCCTATAATGAGCCTTTATAATATTGGCTGTCAGTATACGTATAAATCCTGTTATTCTATAGAAATCTAGAGAAATGCGGAAGACTCTAGAACAGGGCTTCATTATCCTATAAATTTTTCCGATATTCCAGTCAAGCGATATTCCTTTTACCTTTATTCTTCGAGATAAGCGTTACCACTCTTATCAAGAGTGGTAAGATTTACATTTACATTAAACAAGAGGCGTTTTTCCTTGTTGCCGCAGTTTCAAACCACTTCTATGATTTCAAAACATACCATTTTTGTGTTAAACTAATGACGTCAGAATTGAAACTGGTTCAACGGTATTAAAACAGTTTCAAACCAGTGGAACCTCTACTTTTGACACATAAAACGTCAAAATAGAAGATGGGTTGCAATTGTAAACGTCATATGAACTGGTTAAATAGCTTACAACAAGCTAAAATACAAAAATCTAAAGAAGAAGAAGAATTGTAAGCGTCAGTATACCTCAATTTACAAACTGCGCAGCAATGTCAGCTTCAACATTTTGAAATGTTCATTTGTGATCATAAAATCAATGACGTAGTAGTTAGTTGAAATAGTTTTGAAATGTAATTTGAAACTGCTGCAATAAGAAAAAGCGCCCAAAGATAAATCTAATATAATTCTAGATACTTATATGAAATGCGCAGTAGCATACATTATAATACCCCCACCACGCTCTAGCGATGCATCTATTTCATTAACTTTCTATGGTTTCAATTTTAGGACAGAAACACAGAAACAGAATAGAATAGAAAACGTATAAATGTCACAACGTCAATGTCATTGTGTCATTTTTATTTTTTAATTATAAAAAGTTAGGTTAGAATTCTTAAATTTGATTGACATATTGACAAAATTGTTTTGATCCCAGACCCAGATTTCCAAGTTTTCTACAATAGTTTCTTTAAGAAAGTTGATACTATTTATTAGTCTCATTTAGTTAGTTTTTATATTGATATTAGTCGTCATTGATTGGCATTAATAGTACCTGCGAAATAAAATATCAAATTGCGACCAGAAAATAAACAATGTCTAGTAAAAGAGACAAATCTGATGTAATACAAGAAAATGTTGTTCAAGCAGTGGTAATAGCAGATACATTCGAAGAGGAGTTTTTCCCAATAACAAACGATTTACCTCTTGTAAGTATCAAAAAATAATATCCCTAATCTATAATCATTTTCTTCAACTAGGTGTAACTGAGTCTCTTTCAGGCACTGTTACCATTTGTCAATCGCCCGCTGATTGACTACACCTTAGAATTTTTGTCTCTTGGTGGTGTCCAGGAAACGTTCATATTTTGCTGTAATCATGTTGATGCTGTCAAGACGTACATTAAGTAAGCACTCGAAGATCGAAGAGAATAATTACTGCATCGGTACTTACTGTGGAATTATTTCAGGAACAGCATACAGGACTCGAAAAATTGGTCGACTACGATGAAAGTAAATGTGGTCGCGTCAGAAAGCTGTTACACTTTTGGAGACTGCATCAGAGACATCTACGCTAAAGAATTGATTCGAGGCAATTTTGTTCTTGTAGAAGCTGGTGTCATTTCCAATATCGACTTGTTACCAATTCTTAAAAACCATAGGTGTGTAAGTACACATTGACAGGAATATCTTGGCCTCTGGCTCTAAGTTGGCTATGAAGTTAGTTGTAAAATGCATCCTGTTTAACATTGTAGTTAGTAGATCATTAGTATCAGATGCAGTGTTGCCAGCTGAAATTGGGTATGACTACTAGATCATTGTTTGGTAATCCTGTGTTATACGTCGCTGGGAATGCGCATGCGTCCCGTTTTCCTTTGCATACATGCGGTGTTGACAGACCGCTTTTTATTTACTTAAATAAATAAGTTAAACTAAATAAATAATAAACTTACATTATAAATTCAAAGGAAAATAAGTAACAATAAGAGCTAACTAACAATAATAAACGACCATATTATATTGATATATTTTATTTTTAGCATTGGTAATAAAAAACACCATAAATAAAAATAACTAAACTAGAAAAGTTTACTTAAAAACTTGAATTAATAATGAATAAATCAGTTAAAATGGCGATATTAAAAATTCTCCTGTTTTTCTATTTTATTTTTTCTATTCAAAATTGTACAAAATTATATATGGCAACAGAGCGCATCGATTCATATCCACATGAGTTGAAGCATAGCTATTTATGTAACCAATCAGAACAATATTAGCTGGACAGAGTTATTTATATTCAAATTCTGCCATGCATTATTTCTGTTAAAAAAGAATATGATGATGAAATTAAACATGATAGCTATTTTGTTATTTATTTCTATGTATAAACTTTCTACTAAGGTATGAAGTATTGAGTTACAAGTATTATAATTTAAATATTTCCTATACAAAAGACTACAAGCACATATTCAAGGCATTCCTTAACGCTATTGGGTGATCAACCCCGTCTTTCTTTAATTCAGGTGAATGCAATAACAGCTGACTTTATTGTTTCCGCATGCGCATTCCCAGCGACGTATAACACAGGATTACCCATTGTTTTTCTACTAGATAGGTACCAGATTTTTTTCCACCAGAATTGTAGAAACTGAGAGTTCACCAATACATGTGGTGAGAATTGGGATTATTTTGTCAGTACGTTTTCTTCTAGAAATTCAAAAAGATTTGGGTCCGGTTGCACAAACGTTAATTACAGATCTGCCAGATAATTACTGATTTTAAAATGCCCTGTATTATCAAAATGTTGGTCTGATATTGCTGGAAATAAATTCTACTCCCCTTTAGAAGAGTTAATTATGTACTGATAAACAATGAAAGATCATTGAAAATATTCACCATATTTTCAAAATTTGCAATTTAAAATCCTGGGTGGGCCATATAAAAGTTGCATTTTGAAAATTCAATTAAAACGAAACTAGTGAATATTTTTTCAAATTTCCGGTCTACTAGAAAGATTGGACATTGAAATTTATGAATGAAACACAATTTCATTCAAATGGCTGCCACGGCTGACCCGACAGTACCCCATCCGATCAACCCAATTTTTCAATACATTTTCGATTGTTCGGGCTTCAATCTCGTGAATGGCAACTTCGATTTCATGTTTCAAAGCCTTAATCGTCTCTGGATGATTTGCATAACATTTATCCTTAACGGCTCCCCACAAAAAATAGTCCAACAGACTCAAATCGCAGCTCCGAGGTGGAAATGAGCATCATCTGAAAATATGATTTTTTGGTAAAAATGCCCATCTTCGGCCAATTGATCTTCAGCCCATTGCGCGAACCGAAAACGCATCAGATGGTCATGAGGCTTCAATTGTTGGACTAATTGAACCTTGTAAGCGTGCATACCGAGGTCCTAATGCAAAATTCGCCGCAGAGAAGTTCGAGAAATGTTCATTTCTTGTGAACGATGACGAGTTGATGTTGATGGATGTTCAGCCACATTCTGTGCAACAGCAGCAATATTTTTGGGTGTACGCACTGAACAAGAGCGGGAACGAGTTGCTTTGGCAACCAACGAACCAGTTGCACGAGCTCGCTTCATGAAATTGCCCACAACTTGACGTGGAGGCACTCGATTTTTGCTAATTTTTTTTGTAAATTTCTCACAGTTTGGGTTTTCAATATATCCCAGTTTTATTCAAGCATATAGAGCACCATTTCGTAAACTTCAGACTTTCAACTAACAATCTGTCAAGTCGTAATGACATTTAACATTCATATACTTCAAATAACTAGTAGTTGAAAATGCAACCGCTACGCTAGATGGCCCACCCTATATCTGACAAATCTTTAATTAACGTTTGTGCAACTGGCCCATAGATCTGCACTACAATGGAAATAATGGCAACATCATCAATAGTTGGTGCAGTAGAAAAATAATTTTAAGAAATTTTTCAAATTAGAATAAGGTGAATGCAAAAAAATCCACTTAGGTACCAAAAACTCCATTTCACTAAATAATTGCAAAAATAGATTTAAAGCAGGAAGTAAGTGTTTATAAGTAGGTGAAAATTCAATTATTCTTAATTTAAAATCCAATAGTACTTTCAAAACTATCAGATAGGTAACTTTATAAAGGTATTATTAATTGAAAATGAAAACATTCTATAATAATAACTGAACTGAAATTAACAGACTTGAAGACTCAGGTCTGAGCCTCTGTTTTGTGAGTTTGCAAGTTCAAAAGAGGAGGGGAGAGGGGGATTTGTTCAGAGAGTCCAGGCACTTGGAAACGGGGCTACAGAAAAAAGTTTCATAGTTCCAGGTCAAGTAATTTTACAGAATCTGAAAATTTCTCATAGTCACACAAAGCAGCTATTTTGACACTGATGATCTCGCAAAACAATCAGCTCTTACCAGGATATTCCACTAGTCACTAGATCATGAAAGTGCCCACTAGAGGGTTGCCAAATTTCATTAAATCTAGTGGAAAATCTACAAAGTTGGCAACACTGACTGTCATTTTAATATTAAAGTAGGTTATGTTGATTAGTGTTGTGATGTCCTTATTTCATTTCATAAATTTTAATGAAACGAATTTTCAACAGTAATATTTCTAAGAATGATCGAGGTCTTGCTGCGACGATAATATATCAAGAGAGCGGTTTCGGTAAGAAATCTGGAAGATCCCCACTAGAAGAAGTCCTGGTCGCTATTGACAAGAACGATCGAATTTTGTTCCACTCTAAACTGAAATCGTATAAAAATAGCAAAATCGAGTTTGCACATGTGAGTATCCATAATAATCTCTTCATCGTTTTCATATTTTCTTTTCTTCATTTTCTTTTAATTATTACTATTGTTACTATTATCACAGGAAATGTTCTTGGAAAATGCGGAATTCTCTCTAGTTCACAATTTGAAAGATACTCACATATCAGTGTGTTCGCCATCTGTTTTATCCCTCTTTGCTGATAATTTCGATTTCGGGACTAAAGATGATTTTATAAAAGGACTTTTAATGAATGAAGAAATATTAGGAAGCACCATTTACGGCCATGTAGTGGAGAACGGCAAATATGGCAACGCTGTTTCCAACTGGCAAATGTACCAAACAGTCAGGTAATAATTTTTATTATTCAGTTTTTTTCGTTCTTTATCTTGATTTTTTTAATCTTTCAGTCGAGAACTGATTGAAAATTACGCTTACCCCATTTTACCCCGAATCGATAGACATACACACCAGAAGTAAGTACAAATTAAGTAAAAAAGTTTTTTTTTACAATTTGAATCTTCCAGGGGTTTTAATTTTAAAAAGAACGCCATTATTGGCAAACAGTGTAACATAACCGACGTGTCAGATCTGAAGAACTCGATAATTGGTGATTGCGTGAGCACCGGGAGAAACCTTGATGTCAATAACAGTTTCATATTTTCTAATTCTAAAATCGAAGATAACGTTAGAATTTCATTCGCCATTGTTGGCGAAAATTGTGTCATTAAATCGGGCAGTGTGATATCAAGAGGCACGATTTTAGGAAAAGGTGTAGTCATCGAGAAGGGTCAAGTTATCCCTGATCATTGCTTCGTTCAAGCCGTCAAACCTGAATTGTGTAAGCGATTATTGTGTGTAAAGTGAACCTGATTTTTGTTGTAATTTTATTTGATTCTTGAAGGTAAAGAGGAAGATATTTTTGGAGAGAGAGCGTATAAAGTTTATAGAGATGATGAAGATGATGTTGATGATGAAAAAGCGCAAAGGCTTTTGAAGTTAAAAACTGATGAACAGTTGGATGGTTTAGCGGAAGAGGAAAGCGATTTTAGTAGCGATGATGAGGAAGAACTGTCTCATACGAATTCTCCAATACCTGATGACATGAGTGAGTGTGTTGAGTTTTTTGTGATAATTTCAAGAGTCTTTCTTCAATACTTCTTTAACCCATTTGATTGTAAATATATGTATGGCCGAATTGTTTTAAATGGTAAATATAAAACGTGGTATAACAAATGTCAAATAGAAGAACTATCGGTTATAATTTGTTTACAATTTTTGTATGTGATGTCTTTCCATAAACAGGCTGTTACTTAAAGGGATGTACTAAATTTAAGGGCGTATTTCTGGACCAATTTTAAGTAGAATAGTGTCTGGTTTTCAAGATACAGTGTCACATCCCGGGGGGGCCCAAAAGTGTACATTTTAGAACACACATGTTTATATCGACTTTTACACTTAAAATTGGCCCAGGATTGTGTCCTTAAATTTAATACATACCTTTAAGTGACACCCTGTATACAATATAAATGTAGGCATTCTTTTTCATTTTCAAAAAGAAGTCTCGAATGAAAAAAAAAATTGATGGTATTTGATAAATAATAAACTTAAAAGAAAACCTACGACTGAACCATTTTCAAGATATTAACAACTTTAAGAGATGAGCATTTGTGCAGTAGATGTGATCAGTTTTCCTTTTTGCTCTTTCATTCCTTGAACCAGCCATTACAAGTAAATAGTGTTTTTTCAAAGTTTTCTCCAAAACTTGGTTTTCATTGAATATTAATGACTTGAATATTAAATTACGAATTTAAAAAAGCATTTTTTGTTTAATTGAACGAATTTCACATTGCCATTAATTTACAGATTATCATCAATGAAAGATCAAAAAAATGACAATTGTCATTTGATTTGACAACTGATTAATTCAAAATAGCTGATTCATAACGCCTAAATTTCTACTTCAGACTCGCAAAATAATTTCTCCATTATTTCTCCATCTTTCTATAGATTGTTTTAAGTCACTCCAAAACCTCCCTATCTCTCCTCCTCAACCTGCTACATGGCGGCCGCCTCTTTGAATTCAAAACTTGGACGATTCCATTGTCTTAAAATCCATCACCCAACAAGAAAAAAAATTGTAATATAAATTAAAAAAAAAATAAGACAAAAGTTGAAAGGGCATGAAAAACGATAAGTATACAGAAGCGGTGCCCCAGATTCCTAAATATTCCAAAATGAAGAATTTTCACCCAATGTTGCCAGATTGAACTGATTTTACGATATGTATCAATTTTACTGCAGAATGGACATCACCAGAAACTGATTGGTCATTGTTGGGCTCTCTCTCCCCTGAAATTTCCAGAAAATGGAAAAAAAAAGTAAAATATAAATATTTGAAGAAAAAGAAACAGCTTTAGAGGTGGTAAATTTCAGGGGAGAGAGAACCTAACAATCACCAATGACCAATTAATCGTCCAATTAATTCGATACTTACTTCACATTAAACTATCCATTAAAAGTACCTTTGCATTACTGGGGTATGCTTCAAGTACCTCCATTCTGGACCCATTAACTTCTAGTACCATTGTGTAACTTTTAATGGAAACCAAACTAATGCCCTTCTACAAAAATGCTTCCCTTGCTATTTTATCCAGAATTGATACAACTCCTGTTGCAGCACCCAAGAATAGTTGGTTGCATACCTAACAACTCGGTTTTATTTAAATAAACTACAACAAAAAAACAGGTACCCTAACTATTTAATGCAAGCCTATTTCTTTGGGAATTCTAAAATAATGATAAAAAGAAAATTTGAAACTTATTACCATTGAGAATGGTGTAGAAAAAAAATCATAAGATAATTTACATTATAGGTATGTATGTATTTAGGTGACATTATCCTGATAATGGTTGTCATTGTCAAAAATAAATGGTTAAATTAAAAAAGAAACATTTACATTACAAATGCCTCGCTCTGACTCTGAACATTTACCCAGACTTTCTCTTAACTTTAAAATGCAAATTTCATCTCAAGTCCTTAAGTCAAGCTCATCGTTTTTAATTTTTTTTAATGCTTCATATAAATTTCAGAGTTTTTCGGAGAGGTTATGGACAGCTTGACGAGAGGCTTTGAAGATGAATTGCCATGTGACATTCTAATCCTTGAAATCAACGCTTCCCGTCACGCGTATAACATTAGCGTGAAAGAGGTAGGTTGTAGAATCAACAAAATGAAAAGAATTAACAGAAATTTATTTAATTTTCAGGTAAATTTCAACGTTGTAAAGGTTTTATTGACGATGTCTTTGAAAGGATCTACTGGGCAATCTCAGCCTTCTTTATGGGTGCGCTTGTTGTCATACTTCTGTCCGATCCTGAACCATTATATTAACAGCAGCAGTGCCATGATAGATTGTTTGGAAGCTCTAGAAGTAAGCTTTCTGTTTCTGAGAATTATAATCGTGAATTTTTGTTTCATACTTTTTTTAGGATATCGCTACATCCGATGAGAACGGAGATATAAGTGAAAAGTGGGCCGTGTTTGTCCTGGAATGGCTTTACGATAAAGATATTGTATCGGAAGAGGAGGTCATGAAGTGGTTTTCGGAACTGGATAAGGAGACAAAATTTACAACCCAAATTAGTCCATTTATTAAATGGCTTGAAGAAGCTGAAGAAGAAAGCGATTGAGGGGTACATATTTTTATAAGAATTTTTTATTGAAATTAGAAATGGAAACAGTTAAATAAATTTCTTGTTTGTACATAACATCCATTATTTGTCTGATATTCTAAAACCTGTTACATTGTGCTGGTTGATATTTAAATAAAATAACTCAATATTGCTTCATTCTAAGGGTTTGTCTCACTCAACTTAAAAATTTCAGATTGCAATAATTTTAAATATCAATTTTGAAATTGGTAAAAAACGTTTTACTTGTGTGACTGTCACATAAGACAGATCAAAATGTATTGCAAAAAAATGATAAAAAATTAACTCGAAACTTTTGTCCCGGTATTGTTTTTGTTTTCCACCAGCTGAAAGAAGCATTCTAAATTCTGAAACGCAAATGATTTTATCAGGGTTAAGTCTAAAGTCACATAATTTATCACTGGTCACATAAGTTACTTCTGACTTGGTAACATAATATGTGACATTATCTCAATATGTTTGAAAATCGCTGTGTTCTATCTAACTAAGAAGGGTACGTACAGGGTGCTGAAAAATGGTGCTCAAACTCGATGGTGCATTCTTAAGGAACAGGCTGTAATCATGAAAAAGTATTTTATTTTTTTCAAGGCATTATTATTGGGTATTTTTAAAACAATAACACTGACAACACTGCTACTAAAACATTCAATATTATTTAAAATCAGGTTGGTCTGAAACTATTATATTATGAAAAATGACAAGTTAATTAACAATGTTGCCAAGTTGATTTTCTTAAATAAAATTACAATAATAATTCACAAGTTAGTGAAATTTAAGAATTAAATATTAAGAGAATACTGGCATAAAAGCACTATAAACAATAATAATATAAAAATGATTTCCAAGTTTGTACATTAGCACTTCTTCCAGTCCATTACTTCAAATACTGCGATTTTTTTAATATAAATTTCATGGTTACTGGGTCTTTGCTAATAACATACCCAGTTAGTGCGCTATTTTTCAACATCGTAATAATTTAAAAGAAAATTTGTTAAGGATTATCTTATTGACGTTGGTAACTTAGTGGACAATTATCTAATCTACTCACCTGGCCAGCCTTAAACTTGGAACACTTGACACTTTTTAAAATTACAACAAAAAACATACTTGTGGAATAGAAATAGAAACTGTTTAACAGTGTTACCAAACTGGAAAAGAATGTCGTTTTGATCGAGGTAACTTATGTGACAAGAATTTCTACAGAAAGCATTATCCACACGGTGTAGTAACTATTTATTTGAAATCATCTGTGCTTGATAAAATTACACATAAATCATAACAGTTAATAACGGGCACAAGTAACTTATGTGATATTTAGAGATAAAGATTTGAAAATTTGAGAAAATAATTATATCAAACAAAATATATTAATTTATTTATTCAAGTGAATATTTTGTTATACAATATTTATGACTTCATCTCATACAATTTGTATCTTTGACGTAACCAGTCTCTAAATTTGAACAATTACCAGCTTCTTCGAAAGAAGTCCCACGTAAGTTGTGCAGAATCATATTTTTTTCTTTTAATTATTGGAAATTTATTCAATTTAAACTCATTCGATAGCTCATAAAATAATTTTCGTTTTTTAATTTGTTGTACTGTATATTCTATTTAATCAATCGTTGATTCTTCTGAGTTAGTAATGATTATAATACATGTAATTAAAAAAAGGGGAACTGCATTTTTTTTAATTTTAATTATCAAAATTTTCTCAGTGAAATCTTCAAAATTTCTAAGAAACAATAAATTTGTTGTCTCTTTAAGCAGGCTAATTTGGTTTCCTTATTGAACATATTTAGGACTATGTAATCAGGATTTTGCGAACTAGTTTGCCATACTTATGCATAAATTTGCTTACACTACTATTAGATTTGATTCTAATTTTTGAGTCTCTAGAATCAAATTATGGGCCTTCTATAATGGAACAATAGAATTAGCATAAATTTTGAATATTTAAGTAATTTAAATACAATCTTTGTTTTCAAATTGCTTACCTTTATAACCATAGATGTAACAAATTGTCACTTATTTACTTATTCCATAAACAATAATTTTAAAAGTCGATCCTGACTCAAGTTTTAACTTGAAAGTTATAAAAACAAGTATTTATGCACACCTACATAGTATAGTACACTCAACCTAATCAACCTTATTTATTCTATTTATAAATATAGTGTGTGGGTTACATTCCTTAAAATATTTTTATTGGTATATAAAAATACTCATTTTTATGTAAAGGTAATGTTCCACTATCACTGATGTGTTCGATGCAACATCATCAAAATGTCAAATGATTCATGTCAAACTGCTCCCCATATAAGAAGACTGCTGGAGGAAGGGAGTACCTGCCTATGTAAATCCAACTTCTATACCAGGAAATCACAGTGAGCTACATGAAGAGGCTTCATTTCAAAAAAGAAGACTTTATTGATTATATTTCTGATACAAACAGTGATACAAAATAGTGATTTTTCCATTTCATAATAGTTAATGGACCATTAAGAGCGAAAGAAATAAATAAAATCAGCAGTATATATTAAAAAAAATTTAATTGAAACTTATGCACCTCTTGGCACATTTATATATCCAACAGGCCATTCATAAAGAATTATACACACCCTAATAATTAAGAAACTAGGGATACCTACACAAAGTATACAAACCTGATAAAAAATTGTACCTGATCCATAATAAACGAAAACAAACTAGATATAACTAAACATAATAAAATGCAAACATGGAATAAAAATCAACAAATTACATCACCACTTTTCTTAGTTTAGTACTGATAAATATATTAATTTCTTCGATAGCAGTGTTGACTTTTGATAACTTTATCAATACAACTTGTGTTTTCATTAATATATACATCACTGGATGATTAAAATGCTACACGTTAAGCAACAAGAATTAAGTATTATACAACATCGATCATAAAACTCTTCTTCAGCCTTATCAATAATATGCGAAATCTCGATTTAATCGTCCTTCGACTTGTCCCCTCCTGCTGATGCTTCTTCATCTTTCCCTAAACCCTCATCTTTAACTACGACAACTTCATCTTTTGCTGCAGATTCGTCTTCTTCATCGGAATAGCTTGTCGGTTCTTCTCCTGGCTTCAACAGTTTTCCAACCAAATCATATTTTTCTGTAAACAAATTAAAAAAAATTATTTTTCTCCACTTTTACCACTAGGATCACAGAATGATATTATGGTAAATTGTAAGAACTTTAAAATTTGCCCTTGAGCATGTCAGCTTAATAAATAAAATAAAAATATTTACACATTACACCAACCTGGGAAGGTCATAATGTTTATAAACCCACAAAGCTACAACAACTGTTAAATGAAAAATTCCGATTATTAAAAAAAAATACAAATAAAATTGCATGAATCCAAAAATGTTATTGTTATTACCTTCCTGACCTTGCAACAAGAAATTATAATTATTATTATCACTACACTAATCTTTATATTTTTTACTCTCAGAATAATATCTTGTTATTACCTGATTATTATTATAATTTGATTCATAATTAGTTGAAAAACATTATGGGTATCATTATTATTGGACAGTGTTTCTAGGCCAGCCAGTTGTAGCACTCATTAGGAAGTCTACGAAAGGGAACACAATGTTTTCTTTTATTAATAGCATTTGAGTTCTTATAATAATCATCTACACTCTCAGGGTAACAAAATAAATGTCTGTTGTATGTACATATTGCAGATAAATAATTATTGTGAATTTTTTGTATTAATTATGCAACAGGAGATAAAATGATGTATGGTTCATGTAAAAATTACACTAATGTAATTTTGAAAAAGCAAAGATAATTACATACTACATAATTTTGCATTTTCATTTTTGATTTTACATTAGTGTAATTTTTTTAGATGAATGTTACACCATAGCCCCTTCTATTATATAATTAATAGAAAAATTCACACTTTTATGGGCAATATGTAGGTACAACAGACAATTTATTTTGTTCATTCCGTAAAATGGAATAAATGCATCTCCCACATTATGAAAAATGAAAATCACCATGT
This sequence comes from Malachius bipustulatus, assembly GCA_910589415.1. NCBI lineage: Eukaryota > Metazoa > Arthropoda > Insecta > Coleoptera > Melyridae > Malachius > Malachius bipustulatus. The sequence goes on along the minus strand of OU342634.1, from coordinate 33,487,133 downwards.
TATGTATGAAGCTCATGTATTACTAAAGATTATGATAGAATGAGGTTGGATGAGCTAGTATATTTTTGCAACAAGCTGATAATGAAGGCTATTAATAATAATAATAATGTCTGTACTTCCAACAGGTGCATAGGCACCCAATTACAGGAAACAATATAATATAAAAATAGAAAGACATGCGATAACTTTGTTTGAAAGTACCTAACCTACACCACTAACCATACAAAAAAAAAAAATTAATGAGTTATACACAATAGTTTTTCTACCAAAAACATTACATTTATAATTAAAAGCTCTTTATATTTATGTCTAGTTGCTGAATGGATATTCTGAACGCGCCCAAAATTTTCCGATATCCACGTCATTCTTGTCATCTCACATTGTGTCAAACCCGATTATAGTCCAATAAAGTCTAAGAAGTCATACGTATCGATTAAGAATACACATCCTTTTGATAGTTCGATTTATTTTGTTTCATATACGTGGTTTTTATAGTAACCGTCCAGTTTGTCTAAACACTCCATCCCGCATAAATAAGTATACGTCAACATTGGTTTTGAATGAGAATTAAATGCACAACACAGAGGATAGAATGTCATTACGTGAATAAATTTTATGCAGTTGTCAGTGGCTCTCAAACTGACGTAAGCGCTTTAATTCATTGTTTGAATGATTCCTTCAATAATTTACGCTCGTTCACAACTTGACAATTAACTGTTTGACATTTTCTGGTGAAATTAAAAATATTAATTCGGACGGTTAGTGTGACGTCACATCTGACTTTTTAAAGTTAATCCTACTATAGGTACCAAATTCTTCTGTATAGCTATTGGCTAATTATTATCCAATGTGTTAATGAAAATGTGTATCATAATGATATTCATTAACGCACTGATGATTCATAAAAGTTAGGAGTACCAGTAGAAAAAAAATGTATAATTACACAATCCTTCAATTAAAATAATCTGTTACAACTTATGATCACTGATATACACTGTGACTAATTTATATTACAGAAATAATCAACTCTGAATAAAAGTGTTTTCTGTTTTCTCATTCTATTTACAACAAATAACTTACAATAATTACAAGAATCTGTTATTTTCAGTCTGTATTTCTTATTTATATAAGAACCTCAATGTATACAGGGTGATTCATAATATGTGCGCAGGATTTCAGGATGTGTCATAGCTCGTTCAAAAATATGAAAAAAAGTTCCCATTAACATGGATCCTCAAAAGAACCGTTTTCGAGATAAAGGGCCAGTTGCACAAACGTTAATTATAGATTTGTCAGATAATTACTGATTTCAAATTGCAAATTTTGAAAATAGGGTGAATATTTTGAATGATCTTTTATTTTTAATCAATAATTAACTCTTCTAAAAAGGAGTAGAATTTATTTCCAGCAATATCAGACCAACATTTTGATAATACAGGGCATTTTAAAATCAGTAACAGTAATTATCTGGCAGATCTGTAATTAACGTTTGTGCAGCCCGACCAAAGTGTGTCAAAAAATTAATTATTTTCAGTTTTTTGACGATGTCTCGGGAACTGTTTGAGATACAGAACCCAGCTCTTGTACACATCTTGTCATTAATATTATCTACGTTAAGAGGGCAAAAAAAAATTATGTCGCAGTGAAACAAATCATAAAAAAAATATCAAAAACAAGTGATGTTTTTGTCCACAACAAAACATTTTGTCACTTTTATATTTTTCATCATAAAATGCTGTTTTTCTTGAAAACAGTTCACATTAGAGTATTTGACCAAGAGTACCTTTTTTGTGCAGAAAACATTGACAGTTTAAAATGTGCTTCCACGATGCCAATTTTTGCAGTGTCATAAAAATTAGGGGCAAAAAGTAAATAATATTTATGAGAAGATGTGTACAAAAATTCAGTTTTATATCTGAAAGGGATCCTGAGAAATAGTAAAAAACCTGAATTTTTTTTCTTGACACCCTATCTCGAAAATTGTGGGTTTGCAGATCCATCTTAACAGGAACTTTTTTTTTAATATTTTTGAACCAGTTATCACATCCAAAAGTCCTGCGCACATTATTATGAATCACCTTGTATACTTCTTTATCTTTATTCTCACTTCTGTCTTCAAAACAGTTCACTCAGCACTAAACACAACTTTTCTCTTTTACACTCACTAATTATCACTTTCACTGTTCACTGAGCTTTCCTAGAGCCACAGAAGAGAGATAGAAACAGAAGTGGGTAGTAATTATTACAGAAAGAGAGAAAACAATAATAGAGAAGGCAATTGAAGGGCTCGGTGCAAAAACCAGTCAACTCCATTTTTACTAATTTTTTAATCCAAGACTTTCAAAATTTTTTTTTATGTGTCTGAGAAAAATTTATCTTTCAGTTTATTATTAAATCCTCGATTAAATCACTGCCAATAAGTCCCAATATTTAATGGTCAATTTTGTTCGAATCAAAACTTTGTCAAATAACATTTTTAGAAAGTTTTTTTTTATTTCCTACAAATTATGAAAAATGGAGTTGACTGGTTTTTGCACCGAGCCCTTCAATTAGAGAAGAGACAAGTTGTGTTTATTGTTGAGTGTTTTAGACATACAAAAGTGACAGAGTAAAGGAATTAACACAAAAGAGGCTAAAGTAAGAAATTATTATTAGAGTGAGAGAGAGAGAAAACCACAAAATAATAAAAGAGAAGGCAATCAGAGAAGAAGTCAAGTTGTGTTTGTTGTTGAGTGTTTTAGACAGATAGAAGTGAAGTGACAGAGTAAAGAAATTAAAGACAGAAAAGACTTAAGAAGAAAAAATGAGGAGTAATTATGAGAGAGATAGAACAAAGCCACAGAATAATAAGAGAGACGCGGCAAGCAGAGAAGAGCATGTGTTGTTGTGTTTAGTGCTGAGAGCGTTTTAGACAGTTAGAAGTGACAGAAGACAATATTATTTCCCACTGTTCATGATAATTTCAACCTATTTCAATTGAGTTTTCAAAAATTCGAGTTATCGAAGTTTGACAACATTCACCAACAGATGTTATGGCAATATTGTTGGAGTCTGTCTGCTATTAAAATTAATACCTCATCATGAGACAATCTTGAACAATTATAAAGGGTGGCCCAGCGAAAACGTACCGGGCCTAATAACTTGAAAACTGAAGATGTACGCGAAAAACGCCGAAACAGGTCGATTTTGTTATCAAAGTGAGCATATTTTCGTGACAAATTTAACCACCCAAATTCACCCCCTTGGCAGGGGTAGCTACCCCTTTGCTTATCATCATAAGGAACAACTATTGAGTGATACATCATTTGAAAGCTACTTGAATTCTCTTTACAACGATACCTATCTAACATTTTTAATTTCACTTACTGGCCCAAAAAAAAAGTTTTCGTTGGGCCAGCCTGTATGTAAGCGAAACCCAAAATGTTGGATATCGTTGTAAAGAGAATTCAAGTAGCTTTCAAATGATGTATCACTCGATAGCTGTTCCCTGTGATGATAAGCATAGGGGTGGCTACCCCTGCCAAGGGGGTGAATTTGGGTGGTTGAATTTGTCACGAAAATATGCCTACTTTGATAACAAAATCGACCTGTTTCGGCGTTTTTCGCATACATCTTTAGTTTCCAAGTTATTAAGGCGAGTTGCGTTTTCGTTGGGCCACCCTGTATGTGAGCGAAACCCAAAATTTTGGATATCGTTGTAAAGAGAATTCGAGTGGCTTTCAAATGATGTATCACCCGATATCGGTTCCCTATGATGATAAGCAAAGGGGTAGCTACCCCTGCCAAGGGGGTGAACTTGGGTAGTTAAATTTCTCACAAAATATGTCCCCCTCGATAACAAAATCGACCTGTTTCGGCGTTTTTCGCGTACATCTTCAGTTTTCAAGTTATTAGGCCCGGTACGTTTTCGCTGGGCCATCCTGTATATTGCAGTTAAATGCTGATATTCACGGTTGATACTCTGCTTGACCTCCGACTTAAACACGGTTCACTTACCGTATTATAATATTATAATAACTACCTAGTCTAGTCACTCTTTTGGTAGTTAATTAAAAGAAAAAAACCTTGCAACCAACAACTGTATTGTAATTTAAAGGAAGAGAGAAATTCTGCATTAAATTTACAGACAATATCATAATGAGCAATTAATAAAGTACCTGGAGTAGAGTTCACGCCCATATCCTTGAAATTTCTGGGAGCGATTCTGAGGTGTTTAGCATGACCTATTTCAACATGTAATAAATGGTAATATGGCAAATAGATTTGGTAATAACATAATAATTTGTAATTTGCCCAATCAAGTGTCTTAGATTTTATATTCAAGAATGAACTACTTCTCTAGAAATAATGTCAGCAAATTATTTTCTCATTTACATTACATAGGTGCATAGTCGACTTCAGTCTATTATAATTTACCTATGAAGTTTTTCAGTCAATCAGGTCAATTTAATCAATCGATTTTAAAAACTAATCAAGGTTTTCAAATTTCAATCGTTAATTTAATTAATGGTTTTCGTTCTATTACAGAAGTTACTGAAGAAAAATCAGTAAAATTACATTGATTATTTACAGAAATTTAAATTAATTCCACATTCTTCATTAGAAAAAGAGTAATTTGATGTAATCCTCTATTTCTTCCACTATGCAAATTCGCCTTACCTTGGTTTCATGAAATATGACATGACAAAAAGCGTAAGAATTCCTGTCTGTATAAGTAACGAGTAATTTTTTAACAATTAAAAAAAAAGGTGAGCTGTTTCTAATTCTGATGCTATTATGGAACTGAAGATTGGGAAATCTGAAGGAAACGATCAAACCCAAGAAAGCATGCAGATGAAGGTGAATAATACAGAAGTGGTTATTATTATGAAGGAAGAATCCAAAGAGTGAAAAATGATAGAGTGAAAAGTAAAGCTAGCATCCTGCCAATTAAAATAAAATGGCCACTGTTAGTTGTTGTTTCTCATAAGTTGATCATAAAATTTAGTAAAATAATTGTAAGTCAGGAGTGAGAAAATTTTTGAGTCAAAGTCTGGAATTACTTCATTTGCTATTCTAGAATTTTCTTACTCTCAACCACGGTTATTATTATTATGGATGACTAATAATAATTATTGACGAATGTTAGCAGATTTAATAAGATAATAAGCTCAAATGCAATGTTTGCAGAAGCTTATTGCACTTTAGTTTATCTTTTTACATTGTATGAATTTGGTTAATGATTGGTTTTGATAATAATAAACTATACAATATGGACTACTTTTGATTGCTAGTTTGGATTATTTAACTTAAATTTTTATTACAAACAGGTGTCCTGAAAAAACAGAATCACAACCATTGATGAAATATAAAATGATTCTCTGCAGCTTCTGGCCCTGGGTAAAACTGATCCAGCAGCTCGCGCCACAATGTCTGGATAATTTCTCATTTGAGCTGCAGCTTCCATAATTCGTTTCATAAATTCATCCCTATTGGGAGATTTTCATACATAAACAGAGGTATAAACTATTGACTTCATGTGTCCCCACAGACTTCAAGGGGTATTAAGTCAGGTGAGCTCAGAAGCCAAGCCACTCTCTTCCCATTCAAAAGTCGTGATGTGAATTATTTACAAAACCACCTGCTAACCAAAATGGGGCGATGCACCATCCTGTTGGAACCACAATTAAACTCTGTTTTGAACAGGGACATTTCTTATCTACAAGGCTCTTCTTATAAAAAGTGTAGTTAACGACGCTAGATAAACGCTCTTCCATTTTACTAATCATACAGGCCGATTCAAAATTCAGTGCAAAGATTTTAAGATTTTAAATCGTATGTCCTAACTTGCTTAGTTTTCTAGATACAGGGGGTAAAATTTTGAAGAAAAAAATATCGATTTTTATCAATTTTTCAAAAACCTCTCAGCCGATTTAAATAAAATTTTATAGGCTTATTTGTTGTCATAAGGGCCTTCCTTTGATGGGAATAACATGAATTTATTAATTCCAGTGGCGTCTCAGGGGGCTACCTGAATTAAATTAAATGAATCTCAATAATCGATGTGAATTGTGAATCGACTTATTTTAATAGGGCCTGGCACAGATTTTGATTTTTTTCTTGGAAACAAAGCTAGATACGAGTAAAGTTCAAGAGGCAAGAAAGTTACATTATTGACCGCTTAATCTAAAAAAAATATAAATGGTCAAAAGAGCAGTGGCGTACCATAATTTTACCTATAAGTTTCAAGTAGGTAGCCCCCTGAGACGCTACTGGAATTAATAAATTTATGTTATTCCCACCAAAGGAAGTTCCTTATAACGACAAATAAGCCTAAGAAATTTTATTTAAATCGGCTGAAAGGTTTTTGAGTAATTAATAAAAAATCGTTTTTTTTTTTCAAAATTTTACACCCTGTATCTAGAAAACAAAGCTAGTTAGGACATAGGTACGATTATATGAAAAATGCTTCTTATTTTTGGCTGGTAAATACGCCCTTAAAATCTTTGCACTGAATTTTGAATCATCCTGTATATTATGATTGATCTATGAAGGGTTATCCTGTTGTTTAGTCTTCCAAAACACCCCTCACATGCCCATTCCACTTTTTCCACTCGCGTCGCTCACAGCAGTTCAGCAGTCACAGTGTTGCTGCATTAAATCAGGTCTTTGGTCAGGGTAGGTTTTTTTTTTAATTTTAGGGACATTTAAAGGGACTACCCTGACCAAAGACCTGATTTAATGCAGAAACCCTTTGAGCGACGCGAGTGGAAAAAGTGGAATGGGCATGTGAGGGGTGTTTTGGAAGACTAAACAACAGGATTACCCTATGAAGATTTAGATAATAATGTGTGGGGAATTTCCAATATAACATAAATGTATTGAATATTGGCGTATTCTTCGTTTTAAAAGACATTTATAGACATTATAAACAACATCAGACTGACAGTTGTCAGTTGAAAAAAAGGCTCCCCATGTTTCTAATCGAGTCACCAGCCATAATCTACAGTTTCTTCCAACTCTATTCAAACAGCGATTGGCCATGAAAAATCAGCTGATTTTGCCTGGTAAAATGTTAAAGTTCCCATCAGTGACCTATGTCAATGAATTTCGTCAGTAGATGTCAGTAAGTCCCTTTTTTCATTTGCTTTTGACCTGTCAATCTGTGGAAGTTGTCAAGTTTTAATTATTCAAACTGTCAAAAATAATTATACACGAAAATGGTAAAAATATTGACCAAAGAAACTAAAACTGGTTTAAAGTTCGAAATACTACACACGAGAGACGATGTGCGAAAGTTTCCTGATTTTTAAGTGCATTTGGCAACATTGCTTTATTCTGAGAATGACATCAAAAAACTCATAACCTAGTATTGTAACACTTGTCAATGTGCTGTCAAATATATGGCACCGAGTTGATCAATTTCATAATCCATTGCCAGCTAGAATTGAGTTGGAATCATATTTTTTTATGATTATGACGAATATAATAAGTTTGAATCATTGTAAAAGGGGTGTTGGCACCAAACTTTCAAAATAAAACAGACCAGACAAAATGACATTTATAACTAGAAGGATGACAGTTTTATAATGACTATCCCACTGTATTATTATTTCAATGCATCCCAGCAAGAACAAAAATGTTAAATTAGGACTTGACTTGTTTGACAGCTGTCAAAAATTTGTTCCGCTGTCAGACTTGACGTATTAAAGGCCCAAGAAAAATTAACGTTTTGGTACTGTTGAATGGGAAATTGCGTCCGATTTAACTGTGCCGCTTTATTTACAAAAACAAATTACAAATGACACCTCATACACAGGCAATAACTGCATAAGCGACAGTCGGAAAACATTTTTGAGAACACTGAGAACATAAATTGAGCGACTTACCCTTGAATTGTGCCTCCCATTCCCTAACCGACTCCATTTCCATCGAATTCAAGTCGCTTAAATCATCATATTCATCAGCATTAGCAGAAACAGAAAAGGTTGCGAGACCTCTAGAAGCGTCCCTGCCTCCAAAAGCAGAATAGACTCCACCTTGAATTATAAAAATTCGTGACATCATCATGACACAGTAATTCAGAGGAAGATAAATCATAATAATTACAACCAATTGCTTTACCTGGTCCGTAAAACCTTTTTCCTTTCGTGACGTCGTAGACGTTCCCGTTCACGGCGACCAGGACTCTTCCATCTGGTTGAGTGCCGTCGTATTTTTTCAGGTCTGTGATGTGGAAATCTTGTTTCTTCATTTTCGGCAGTTGAGGTTCCGGTTGGACCGGAGTGTGCACATTTTGCCGACTTTTGATGATTTTGTACACCAGAAAGGCAATCAGGAACACTAGCGCAATGTTAATCGGACTCTCGACTATTTCAAAAACCAAACTTGTAAAAAAACTCCGACTTTCGGCAGCCTTTGCTTCGTTTTCGGCCATGGTTACAAACACAAACTGAACGTGCTCACTATTATTACGACAGAATTCGACAAATTCACTGCTCGGTAGTGCGTGTAAATGTTGAACATGTAATACGGCGGAGCGTTTAACGGTGCGAGTCCAAAAGTCTAATATTTTCAGATGCGCTAATTAAGTAAGTGTAATCGCAAACTATTGAAATGAGCGATGTGTTGATCTAATAACGTTGTTGTTCAAACTTCACAGCGGCGCTTTGCAGCGAATTTTTTTCACACTTTCAACGCGGAAACTAGAAGCTAATTTTAGAATAAAGTCCTAATTTGATTTCAAACCTTCAAATAATTTGACTGAGAGAAATGAGGTAGTGGGAAGTGAAGTGTAGTTGTATTGTTTAGGCTTTGGGACGTTTCAGTTCAGTTCGTACTTCTCTTCAATTTAATTTACATAAATTGTTGCGCTTTTGCGCTTTATTTTCAGTCACCTTCAGTGATGCCAGACGAACCTACAAACCAAATCACACAATAGAATAGAATTGTCATTACCATCATAGGTCATTAATTAGTATTATTGTGGTCATTACGATTACGTATAGACTGACGAACCGACGAACCTAGGTCACGGAACGGATCACATTCATTCAGTTCAGTCATGCTCAGGAATCAGGAACGTAAAATCTTAAATAATGTCAAGCTGGCAACGTGGCAACACCACAAGCTCACAGCTCACAGTTTCATTATTTTTTGTCTACAGAAACGCATGCGCAGGGTGAAATGTCACCATTAAATGATAATTAAAAGTGACAGAAGTGACAGAACCATAGAGAATGAACATGAGAGGGGTTAATCTGCTGTAAGAAATTGGCAACAAAATGACGCCATCCTCCAACCTGTGGCAAGAACTAATTTTTGCCAACGGGGCAGGCAACAAACCAAACACCCTATTAGCCAATACTCGAACCGGTCCCATATTTAGCCTGACATAAATACAAATATGCTAAACTATCGATACTTTCTTTCAAAATGAGCGAGATAGGCAACCTGTACTACCGACATTCTTTCAAAATGAGCGAGATAGGGAACCTGTATTACCGACACTGACGCTTACTAGGGTAGCGCATTCTCATTTGTCACAAAAAGTTGGGAATGTTAAATTTAACTTCAAAAACGTCAGGTTTTCCATGAACGTACAACTGTCTAAAAGTTCACATAATTTATTATTAAGTCCGCGCATTAAAAAAAAAAAATGGTAAACTTCAGTTATGATTGCAGAAAATATACGGAGCTCAGAATTTCCATATTCCTGGAAGTTTGTCAGGTAAGCTTTATTACATCTTGATGAATCTTATTTTTAAGAATCAGTATGGGAGGGTCTTAGAGGGGTAATGGGATTAAGATCACACTGCCATTCGTGGGTCTACCAAAACGATTTTTCTCAATTACTACGTCAGATATCGAGTTAAAAATTATACCCAATACTAAAGTCTATAGCTTTGTAGATCCTATAAACCCGTATTATGTTTTTAATACCCACTGAAAGAGGATTCTTGAGTTCTATTTCTATTCGTGTTATTATTTTGTTCCATTTTTTAAACTTCGCTTTTTTCCACTTGATACCTACGCCTGTGACCAAATGTGCCAAAAATATATCACATTCCAGCTGTTCAAACATAACCGTGTTCAGTTAACGTCAACGAGTGAATGCGCTACCCTAGTAAGCGTTAGTGTCGGTAATGCAGGTTCCCTAGAGCGACAATTTTTATAGCGCCCTCATAATATGCAGGACTTGGTGTCACTAAGCTGTTTTCAAATTCAAAGTTAGGGAACTTTTCACGGTTTTTCACAGCTTCAGTCAATTATAATTATCATTAATTTGTCATATTTATAGTAATTGAACGTTTTAGTTTTACATAATTTCAACTTTAATAAAGTTACTCTCAAAGCACTATCGGCGGATAGTTTTGTTGTGTACCGTTAAATAGACGTTGAATAAAATATAAATATAAATATACCTGTATTAAAGTTAAAGTGAACATGTCTGGGAAATAAGAACTGTAAGCGTTGCTTTACGACTTTTTGGATTGTTAGACATAATATGTCCAATCTTTCCACAGTTTTCCAAGGAATAAAAAATTGTGTATATAAAGTTGACTCTAGAAGCCGCGAAATTAATTTATCAATATTTTATAACTATACTGATGAAAATAGGAACAATAAATGGGTTATATCTAAAAAACTATCATGCTGTAGTCACTTGTCTTGTCTTCGAACGTCGTGTGTCGTGACTTGTTACGTCACGACTATGCCCGTGGTTTTAGGCGTATTTGAAATGATATATTAGCGTATGAAACTTTGATAATCTATAACAAATATTTATTGATATTTGATTTTACAAATTTGGTAAAACGAATAATTCATGCGCGCTTGCGTCAGCTATATATATCTGCCTATTATGTAAACAGAATTTTACTCTTCCCATAGAACTTTGACAATTACACATTTCCTGTCATTGTCAATCTAGCATTGACTTGATAGTTGACACTGACACTGACATACTGAAATAATAATAATATAGCGGAGTGGAGTGGATCAGGGAAGGAATGAAGGAAAGAAAGTGGAACTTGTTTTCGCCTTACCTCTATCTACATTCGATCCTCCTAACACTTTTTATTAAAAACATTAACAATAGTTAATTACTCCGAATTATAAATATTAAATGAAAATTTGATGCATTTGAAGAATTTCCTCCAAAGGCTTCCAGTGGTAAATTAGAAAATCTGCTTTGATATACTTGAACAGTTAGCAGTTTAATGAAGTGTTGTATGTTTGGGTTTGTCAAATTACAGAGGTCTTGGGTATCGCATTATTTGTGCCAATTTGTGTTGTGGATGTAAATGTAAATGTGAGGACGTTTTTATCTTGTCTTGAGTATGGCATAAAACAGCGAAGTAAGTATTTTATTAATTCTAAAATAATACAAGGAACTGTGTTATAAAGTGAGTGCTGTTGGTGTTTGTGTTTCTCAATTTACGTATAGGAGAAAAATATCAATCAAAAGGGCAATACCGAATTATGTTTTTAGATTAGGACCTACCTAAGTAATTTATGTTGAATTTTGATAAAGTTACTGCTGTCCATTTATATGTAGGGATATGATGTGTAAATATGTAAATATAAAAAACACAATTTTTGAAACTATAAGGCTGGATAATTTTGGGTCATTCTGACATCGAAATGACTCTCCCATAAGATCCACACTTTGGAGCTCTTTTTTAAAGTTTACTAGCTACTTGGAAAATTGTGACCCATAAATGAAAGATTACATTGTTAAGATAAGGATGAGGAAGAGTAAATGTTCTCAAAAGCGCGACCCCCTTTTCTTGATCGCAGATCAAGCGTCTTTCACATCTCTGATATGCATAAAACTATAATACCTAATGGGTGCAAGGGAAATTCCAAGAGAAAAAATTCTGCAAGTTTTATTAATTATTATTTGGCATATTTAGCCAGTTTTGTTCGTATTCATAAAGAAATTTCGACATTTGACTTGAATTGAAATCATTATTAGTAATTCTGGCTGGTCCTTGTGGATTTGACATGTACGTTTCATCCACCACAAGCCCTGATAGATTGCATATGATTCCAGATGAAGCCAGCTGTGAAAGACAAACCCTGCCCACATCAATAATTATTAGACATTTGACTTGTCAATATTTTGATACTTGGTGGACTGAAAATTCCAAAGAGTGGAGCTAAAGTCAATTTTAGGCCAAATGCAAAATACAGGAAGTCATATCTCATTTTTTTTGTGAATACAGTTCATTTGTCTTCAAGTGGCTATGTCAATAGATTTGGTTTTTGAAAAGCAAACCCAATTTTTTTCTACCTGACCTTGATACCATAATATACCGTGTGTTCCAGGATAAACGAATTTATAGGTAGAATAAAAATTTCATATTGAAATTTTACAATTTGTGGTCCAGGCCAGCTTGATTAGATAAGAAATTTTACCATATTTTCGTACTGAATAAATCAAGCATGCTTTGACAGGAGCATTATTTTTGTTTTCTGTCCAGGTACCATCGACCTACTTTATCAATTTTGAAAAATTTTTGTTTCAGATAAATCTTCTTTGGGAAATAGCATAACACTCGTTTGGGACACAGATTGTAGAATAGTATTAGTAATTTATAAAGTCGTGTTTCAAGCAATTGACTAATTATTTTGTAACATTTTCAGGTTATTGTAGAGACTGCGAAGTTTTAAGTATTAATCTAATAAGTCCCGAGCATTTAATTGATTTGATTTAAGCCAAATGCATTCCAAGTTTTATTAATGATACTCCCATACAGTGATAAAGTGACAATATAACGATAAAATGGAGCGTTAGCGATACAGCTTCTGAGTAACAAATGGATTTATGATCGACGAATGCCTCCGTTAATAAAGTTCCCCTCGAAGTCACAAATGAATTTATCAATGGATCAAAGTAATGGAATCATAACCGTCAGTACCATGAGTACCACGAGTACCATGACAATGCAACATTTAAGTCCATCGCGTGGGAGTCCTTTCATGCCATCCCTGTGGACAGCTTTACATAACTATGATGCTCAAGGCGAGGATGAACTATCCCTTCGAAAAGGACAGATAGTCGAAGTGCTCTCCGACGATGCCAAAATATCGGGAGACGAAGGCTGGTGGACTGGTAAAATAGGTGACAAGGTAAGTGCTTTAAACCTAAATAATCGAGTCCCATAATATTCTCCATACCTATCAATGATTTTTTTGTTTTGGTGATTAATTCCAGGTCGGTATTTTTCCTTCAAACTTCATCGCATTCCTGGACCCGATCAACAACGTCTCGATAATCGCCGACATTCACCCCATCGAGGTGGACTTTAACGAGTTAGTGCTGGAAGAAGTGATCGGTGTGGGCGGTTTCGGGAAAGTGTATCGGGGCGTCTGGCAGGACCACGAGGTGGCGGTGAAAGCCGCCCGTCAAGAACCCGACACCGACATCTCGGTGACCAAAGACAATGTGGTGAAGGAGGCGAAGTTGTTCTGTCTGCTGAAGCACGAGAACATCGTGATGCTGGAAGGCGTGTGTCTTGTCGAGCCGAACCTGTGCCTGGTCCTGGAGTTCTGCCGCGGCGGCTCCCTGAACAGGGTGCTCGCCCGGAAAATACGGCCCGACGTGCTGGTCGATTGGGCGATACAGATCGCGCGGGGCATGAATTACCTGCACTGCGAGGCGCCCCTGTCGCTGATTCATAGAGACCTAAAAAGTTCCAACGGTAGGTGTCTTGAGTGATTTTCCGGTCGATTATGATTGACGATTCGTTGTTTTCAGTTTTGTTGAGCGAAGCGATCACTTCAAACGATTCTTTGCAGCATAAGACCTTGAAAATAACCGATTTCGGACTAGCACGAGAAGTGTATAAAACGACTAGGATGTCACAAGCTGGTACTTATGCTTGGATGGCACCAGAGGTAATTTATTATTATTTCTTACTTGCTCTTGGGGTCATTTAAATGTAGAGATTGAGGGTGGAGTGCTAGAACGCTAATTAAAGATTTGTCAGGTAATAATTATTGATTTTAAATTGCAAATTTTGAAAATAGGGTGAATATTTTGAATACTCTTTCATTTTTTTATCAGTAATTAACTCTTCTAAAAGGGGGTAGAGTTTATTTCAAGCAATATCAGACCAACATTTTGATAATACAGGGCATTTTAAAATTAGTAATTATCTGGCAGATCTGTAATTAACGTTCTAGCACTCCACCGTGAGAGTTGTATTAATTTTTTTTCATTACATGATGTAACCAAAATGGCAAATGAGTATTTGTTTGAGGTCATGCATTTTTGGTTGTTGTCATTCGTTCACATTGTCATTGTTGAATTATGTAAATATAATGACAAAAACATTTTATAATACGATTTTTTTTATTTGCATCCTAGGTGGCTCTGTTAGGGTGACATATTCCAACATATATATTGCTGTCAACATTTAGGTTATGGCTATATTTTTAGAGGTTAAGATTACAATTACAATGTCAAGATGATACGCGGTGTTGTCAGATTATGCTTTTATTCGTGAGTTTGTGTTTTGAGTTTATGAATATATCTGACTAGAGTTCCTAAATTATTAGGTAGAGTTTCTAGACAACGAAAAAAAAGAGATGTACTTAAACTTTTTTATTTATTTATTTTTTTCTTACTTACATTTTTAACACGTTGACTGCTAAAAATAATTTGATGATTTCAATTTTTATTCTGCACATGCCGCCGGGGGCATGTCATCAACCCAAACGCTTGTGCGGCCCTTGTCCCCGGAGATATCACATGCCTCTGGGAGCCTGTTTAGCACACACAGTATGCCTAAAATTATTACCCATTCCCATTACACAGTGTCTACCTTACCTAGCATTCATCGTGATTTTTTTTAAGGAATAATTGGTTTTATTTCTCAGATTAAAAAACAGAGAAAACTATCTGGCTAATATAAAAGATATATTTAGGTAACATAAAAGATATTAAATTCTATTTAGAATAAAAATAAAAACAGAATAAAAGATTCTGAGATAAAAAAAAAGATAAAAGAATAAAAGATTAAATTCTGTTTAGGTAGGTAACATAAAAGATTTAAATTCTAATAATGTTAAAAGCTAATAATTATGAGCTATGAGCTTCATTAAAACAAGGTAAGCAGTAACCTGGTTGATCATTGCAGTTAGAGCAGTAACTTGTTACTCTCCGAACTTTTTTATCAACTTATCGATGTGATAATCCTGAAGCTTTTAAGACCTGACGACAGCCCCTACAGGGTTTGCATTTCTTTCTTCCTGGTTCGTCTGGCTTGGTAAAAGTGTGAATTCTTTTTTTCGGAAGCTTCACCTTCTCAGGAGGTTGTGCTAATGAATAAGCTAGTTGTCTTCTGAATTCTGTAATACTTACTTTTGTTGTTGAACACATGTTCCATAACAGCATTGCATTGACAACTGATGTGCCAAGTAATAGTTCAAACATGACTTTCCTAAAAAAATTATTATCAATCACATTACCAAATTATTTATAATTAGTTTACCTGTACCACTTTATACTCCTGCGTAACACTGTGTGGTATGATACCATTTGATCGGAGTAATCCACCTCTTTTTTAGCAGCATTGTAATCGACTATGCATTTTGGTTTGACAATATCTTCTCCTTTTTCTGTTTCTCTTCCCAGTAGCAACTAAATCTATGTTATGAAACGGGACACTTCTTGTGATCATCAAAACAGGACGTTTGTCTATCCATTTTATGATTTTGACACCGTGCCTTCTTTTACCAATAATTTCGCCACGTTTCATCTTGTTTTTGGCAAAATCAGACGGTATCCCTCTTCTGTTTCCTCGTAATGTACCACAAACCACAATACATCATGTTTTGTTTTAGCAAGTTTTCAACAAGGGGAACACCAGAATAGAAGTTATCAGCAAATAATATTTTACCAGATATGTCCCTAACAGCTTCCAATAGTTTGAGAACAATCGATTGAAAATGCCCCAAGCCAGCTTCCGTTTCACCTTTTCCAGTATATATAATCACATTGAAGGTATATCCTTCCGGTGAACAAAGCTTATATAATTTTACTCCATATTTATGGCTTTTGTTCGGGATGCATTGCCGGAAATGGAGTCTCCCCCTGAATGGTACCATAGATTCATCAATAACCACAATGTTACCAGGTTGTAGAAATATGTCGTCTTTGAACCAATAAAAATTGATATGGGGAACTTGTGTAAGGCCCATGACTATTGTTATGCCTAAGAAGGCTCTAATCTCATTTTTATTTGTCGGGATCCACATGTTTAATCTGGATTTTTTGGTATGCCTAATTCCAAGTTGTTGAACGGCATAATTGTTGGTTTCGGTAACAATAATTTCCAGTATCTCATCAGTGACAAACAACTGAAAAGCATCTAGGGGTTTTGTTATCTCAGACGTGTTAATGTTAGATAGTGTACTTTTTTGAACAATAAATTCTAAAAATAAATAAAAATAAAATAGCACGGTGGGTATGCACCGTGCTATTTTATTTTTATTTATTTTTATCATTTTGCTCACTATTAAGTGACTAAATTGTGCTGTGTGTTAGCAAGATACATTGTACTGAAGAGTCCCAATTAGGACGAAACACGTGTCTACAATTTCCACCCCTGACTCACAGCATGAAATCAATGAATGACGTATCGTTTTACGATATGTCGTTCATCTTTTTGTTAAATAAATTCTAAGTCTTCACCATTATCCTCTTCCAAATCATACCATTGTTCATCATTCTCATTTTGATTAATTATTTCTTCTTGTTCATTTATTGTTGTAAATTCTGCTATATCGCTATCATTATCATCTACATTATCTTCAGAAGACTCTGAGGAATCGGGGACATAATTTTTATCTAAAACACTATCATCACTGCTATATGGATCTTCTATGTATACTACTCTCATCCGTATTGGATAGATACCTACTATTATTGTCTATTTCTGTTTGCATTTTATTATCATTTATGGTCTCTACTTCCATTTAATTTTCAACTCTTTGCTCTCTTCCACCATCTTCAATATCATTCACATTACTATTTCCATCATTAACACTTTCATTAGCTTCTGGTTGCATGTTACTTTGATTACTGCTGATTTGCACTTCATTCTCGTCATTTATAGGCTCTGCTTCTATTTCATCTTCGACTCTTTGCTCTCCTCTTTCACCACCTTCAATGTTATTCACATTACTATTTCCATTATTCACACCCTCATTAGCTTCTGGTTGCATGTTACTTTGATTACTGCTGATTTGCACTTCATTCTCAATAGACACAACATTTTTATCAAGTTCGTTATTTATCCCATTATATCTCGATCTTCTAGACATTTTAAAAACTGTTATTCACAATTAATTCACTACAAAAAGCAATTTACGCGAGTAACATGTCTGAGCACGTGGGATTCACCACACAGTAACACAATGTCGCGGGAGGCATGTGCCGCAAAGAAATTATACAACTTAAGTAGTGTGCGGCCCATGCCTCTGGAGGCATGTTAAAATTTAGCAGTGACATCTTACTCTTCTTTTCAAATCAAACTCATAGCTATCTGTTTCATTGAATTCCGTGTAGAACTTGTTAAGCTATCGCTTTCGCACAGAGGGCAGTCAGGTTATATTCGCTGCCGCACTGACGTAAAGTCGGACACATGCCCCAGACGGCACAGTCAACGTGTTAAAGTACATTTTAGCCATTGCCAGAAGTTATTTCGATAACATTTTACTCTAAAGATAAGCCTTGAGATATTATTTCCACAAAACTAAATTTGCATATTGAATCCTTATGACCCACTTAAAAGTTTACACCTTGCATAATACGAGCACAGTCAGTGCATAGTATAGTTTGAGATGTTATCACAAACAGCTCAGTTGGAGAGTTAGAGACAAGGTTTAGAACAAAGTAGAGTAGTTTGGAATGTGATCAGAGACAGAAATCTAAGAGAAAAACTCGGTTTAGTTGAGAATGTCATAAGAGACAGTTCAGTTGGAGAGACAAGCAACGGAAATAGTTTTGTGAAGTTTTGAATTCCCCCCCCCCCCATGCGAATTTTGAAATTTTTTCTAAAAAGAGGGAGAAGAAGTGAGCAGTGGTAGTGGTAGTGGTTATTTCATTTAAAAATATAGACTGAAAATAATTGTTATAAATTATTGTAGTTTCTCTAATCGACTACACTTTATTCTTTCATCAGGTGATTAAAAATTCCATGTTCTCCAAAGCGAGCGATGTATGGAGTTACGGTGTCCTACTGTGGGAATTACTGACCGGAGAGACACCGTACAAAGGAATCGATACCCTGGCTGTTGCGTACGGCGTTGCAGTAAATAAACTCACATTACCCATTCCGAGCACCTGTCCCAAGCCGTGGAAGAAGTTGATGGAACGTAAGTACATTTTTTACGTTGCCAGATTGATATTGGAAATTTGTGATTGTCACTTTCTAGAATGCTGGGAATTCGATCCTCACGAGAGGCCGAGTTTTGAGCAAATATTGGACGCCCTAGACGACATTGTTCACTCGTCGTTCACTCAAACTCATCATGAGAGCTTCCACATTATGCAGAACGACTGGAAGCAGGAAATCGAAGAGGTGTTGCTTGATCTCCGTAGGAAAGAGAAGGTAATTTTGCATTTTTGTCCAGTTATTATGGAATTTTATTAAATTAATGTTTATTGATTTCATGGTGGCTTAGGAATGTAAATCATATGAGGAGGTAACTGTTTTAAGTTTGCTGCATCGGTTTATTTGTATTATAGATTTGTTAGCATGTAGCAAATTTTTTTAGTAACTTATTGCACATCCACATTATGATGCATAGTTTGTATTGACAATGATTATTATAACTGTGGTCTTTTCATCAAAGTTCATTATTATTATTATTGTAAAGTGTGATTTTTTTTATTTTTAAATTTATTAGGGTAGTAAGTTTTTTTTTATTATTTTAATAATTGCGAGTTTTGCTGTGTAATCAAGAAAAGTGCATCAAGTTTTTGTTGTGAGTGCGCTTACTAGTTTTTCTTTTTAGGAATTACGATGTAGAGAAGAAGACTTGAACAGGGCCCAGTTACAGCAAAGACTGCACGAGGAGCAACTGCGACAAAAAGAACA
Source organism: Malachius bipustulatus (assembly GCA_910589415.1). Taxonomy (NCBI): domain Eukaryota; kingdom Metazoa; phylum Arthropoda; class Insecta; order Coleoptera; family Melyridae; genus Malachius; species Malachius bipustulatus. The sequence continues at coordinate 33,468,039 of OU342634.1, read as the reverse complement.
GGAACTGCACGCCAGAGAAATATCCCTACTGGAACGTGAGCTGGATTTCATGATCAAGCAGCAAACTCCGACGCCGAACAAAAGAAAAGGTACCAGCCGTTTGTTTTATAGGTCTTGAGCGAGAGTAATCTTTTGTTTTGTTTTTTTTTCAGGAAAATTCAAAAGGTCGAGGTTAAAACAACTGAAAAAAGGACCGAGTGCGATAAGCTCACCGTCCGACTTCCGACACACCCTGACTGTTCAGCACACCCTGGACAGGCAAACAATAGGCCTTACGACGCAAAGTCCGCCAGGATCACCGGCAATACCTAGGCTACGTGCTTTCGCCTGTAAGTTTGATGTTTTTTTTAATTATTATTTTTTTGAAAATATTTAGTGAGCACTTTCACAAAGTAAAAGTTAGTGATGTAGAGTGTTGATAGATCTGTAAGCCTGATATTTGGAGAGATTTCAGGGCTCGGTAATAGGGAGACTCTGGAAGTCAACAAAATAAATAAAACTTTTCTCTATAAGAAAAAAAATGAACCTAACAAAAAAATTTGTGCTCATTTTATATCTCATGATGATATAAAAGTTGAATATTTAAATCTATTCTACACATGGTGTAAAGTAACAACTGAAAAAAAAACTCTAAAGCCCCTTAAAGAAGTGCCAAAAAAGAAATTAATCTGAGTAGTTTTATCAAGTTTGCTAGAGAATGAATTTTCTGTTTCAGTACCTGTGGACGGTGTTAAAGGCAAGACCTGGGGTCCGAGCACTTGTCACCAGCGCGAGCGTAGCCAGATAACGATGCTGCAGCGGCCGTCCCCGACCAAAGGGTCTATCTGGTCGAAGTCGGCTCCAAACCTAGACAAGACCAAGCTGGTTGCGAACAAGCAGCCGCTCGAACTAGGTAACAACAACAACACTACCATTGAAAATAACAAGACTTACGGTTTCCAGTCGTTAAAAAACTTGCTGCCTAAAAAGCTCGGAAATAACCATAACGATAGCAATAGCACTAATACGGGTATGTCGACCTACAGCAATCGGCTGTCGAGGTCGAGCGGGAACATTGCCGAGTCTTGTTACGACACGGTGTACAGTAGTAGGAGCTTTATTATTGCCAGAGGTGTCTGTAGTCCTCCCGCAGCCGCTTCCGACAACACCAGTAGAGTTTGTAGAACGCCCAACATAACCGAATATTACGACGATAAAAAGCCTTTAATTAGACGTTAGATCAGTTTTATTATTTTCCTTTTTTTTCCTTTCTTTCTGTGAAATAAATTATTCAATTACGTTTAATTATTTTATTTTATTTTCACCTTTTTAGATAAGAGTTTTACCGTTGATGGATTGACATTTTACGATGTTAAATTAAATGATTCTTTTTGGTTAAAGTCACAATCTCTAAAATAATATCAATAAATTTACATAATGAAAGGAGTGGTTTGCGAAGATTAGCACTATCTTAGGATCTAACTCAAGTTATTCTCCATAACATAACAATATTAAAAATAACAGTACTTTCAATGGTATTTAGAAAAAATATGTGTCAATTTAAAAGGTCTCTGATAAAAGTTAGGGTTGTTCAAACTTCAAATAATTTTATTGTTTTATTTAGAGTCTTCAACTTAATTCTTCTTACTAATCGTCTGTTTGCTTAATTTCAAAGATGAATAACATCGCTTCAACTAACAGAAGGGCAGTGACTATGATTTTTTTCCAGTTTTTTTTTTAATTTTTTATAAAAATTATAGTTTTATACATATAATTTCATGATTTTTTTTGTGGAAGTATCAACCCAGAATCAGATTATTCATATTTGAAAAGATACTTGATTATATCCTAAAGACAGTTTGGCTGTCTTTGTCAATAAAGCCTTTAGACAAATATAGAAGATTTTTCTCAGTTTGTTCTTCTTAGTTTAAAAGTTTTTAAAAGTGCAATTTAAAAATTGAGCATGTTTTTCAATCGTTCAGATTACCTTATTATTGACTTTTTACTGCATTCATAGTTTTTGTTGAAGTAGATCAATTTTTAGTAAAACTGCACTGAATCTCTTTTATTCATTGAATACAAACAACCCAATCTTCTTGAGTTGTGATTTAAAAAATTAAATAAATTAAATGAAAGGGGTTCTGCAGGTACTATTTTTTGTTTTAATAAATGACTTGTGCTTTGCATGGTTTTGTCTTAAAGCCTGTCCGACGTTTTGTATATTTTTCCAAAAAAAAAGTAAATAATAATGCACATGTCTAGTACCTATTAGGGAAAAAAGTAAACATAAAAGAAGGATTCTTGTTGTTGTGATTCATGGAACGTGAGATAATTTTCAAACATTTCCGGTTCATTGTTATCCGTTCCAGGTGGTTATATCACTGTGACTGCTCCAATACTGCAGGATATCGATGATACCTATGTAGTCTGTTATTAATTGAAGATGGTTTTGAACTAAACTTGACTCTACTGCTTAAATAATGTACTTTTCACAAGTGCCACTTTTCTGGAATTTTTTTGAAGTGTTACTAGATAATGAAAAGTCTCAAGCCACTTGAATCACGACAAAAAGAATCTGTTACTTAAGGAATCAGTTCCAATAACATGACGATTAAACTAATAACAATTAATTTCTCTTTAACAACAGCCCTTAAAGTGATAATGAATGCTTGAAACGGGTGATGGTAATAAAGCTACCATGGTTTTGTGTTTCTTATTATTTTAACCCATTATTTCTACAAACGTAGTAATAATATTTATTTAAGGTAAGTAATTTTAATCAACCGGTAATTTAGATTAATATCTTTAATTTTATTTTGATATTTATAACATATTAATGTCTTTAATCAAAATTCTTATCAATAAAAAAAAATTGTTGTAACTCTATTTTGATCCGCAAAATATTAATGTGTAGGTAAGTACCAACAACTACCAAGTACCATCAGTAACGGGTTAACGATCATTACTAAAATGCAGATTAAAAATGTTTAATTGGATTCGCTAGCATGGAAATAATTAATTCAAGAGTGCAAAACTAATGAAGGAACCAGCTGTAGTGAAAACTGAAAGTAGTGTCTTGTTTTGATTTTCTTGTCTTTTGATGTCACTGTTTTGCTTCGTGCATGGTCACTTTATACTTTATGTATTACTCATGCTCGCTTCATGTTTATTATCAGAAGTCATTATTTTATTGCACTGCTTTGCATTTTATTATGAAGAACTGAACCCAGGAAAAATTTAATAATAATTTATAGCTTATAAATATCATCATATTTAGTTAATTTATTAACAAACATTGTGAACATTTTTTTATTATAATTATTAACAGAAAACTGAACTTATTGTTAAGGAGAGAATTAAGATTAAGTACTAGAAGTGGTAAATATTTATTTTTATAATACCGGGTCTGCATTAGAAATTGATAATATTAAATTGTTTGAGCTTTACCACTTCAAGTACTTGATGGTACATTTAATAAGAGTAACTTTTGATATTTTTCAGATTTTGTACATTCCGAAGCGTGGGGACCTGAATATCCTTTAGTTACTCGACACAAACAAAATATTCCAATACCAACTTTATATAGCACAAATAGTAAGACAATTTTTTATTAAAAAAAGAAAGAGCATAGGGGTTCCCTAAATAGTGTAACTAATTAGTAATCAGTAGTATTTTCAGACTTATGATATGGAGAGATGGGTTTTGTATTTATTATTCTCAATCCCTTTTGAAGATGTAATTCGTTCAGAGGATCAGCAGACTCTTTTGCAAGTTTCTAAGTTGATAAATAAACAACATAAACGCAGTTCTATACTTAGGGGGATGTACTCTCCTCCCTGTAAAATAAATTCCTGAAAATTAAAACTAATGGGAAACACAATGTTAAAAAAAAAAAACTCTGAACTCAGGAAACAGTTAATAACAGTTTTATAAAGTCAAAAAGATTCATAAATGTTGAATTAGAAACAATGTCAGGTGAAATGATACTTTTTTTGACTAGAAAATCATTGAAGCTTGGAAAAAGTTGACTCGGTGCAATTAAATTAAGGTGAAATCAATATTAGAGATCAAAATTTTCTGGAGCAAGCTGAAATTTTAGGGGTTGTTAGAAGACCATAGAATAAGAAATTTACCAAGTTTTCGACCTCAAACACCTTGTAGATATTAGACCTTCTTGATTTTTGGGGGCCAGTTAGTTTTTTATTCTTTTATTTTTGAAAATAGCACTATGAGTGAGGATACTTTTTTGTAGAGCATGAAAATCCCAATAAAATGGTAGATCTAGCTAAATGGAATTAGCATAAATAAAAAAATGGTAATTGTTTTTAACACAAAGTTAGGGAAAGCAGTTTTTCTCCCTAGTGTAAAGCATAAGGGCGTAAAGGCCGGAAGCACCTTAGCCTCATGGGCCTATCGTGCTAAAAGGAGCTTAAGCGCATCTTTAAGAGGATTCACATCCCCGCTCACCTTTCCTGACAAGAAGAAAGGAAAAGAGAAAGGTGAGAGCTGGGTAGGTGGGGACAATGAGAATCCAGGAGGGAATGGGGGCCCCCGCCCACTATGCTCCCCGGAGCAGGACATCCTCATACCCCCCTTACCCACCTACCAGAAGAAGCAGTGCAAAGTCGGTGCGGTATCGGACTTCAATTTTAATAGCACTCTGGATTTTTTCATCTTTAATGACCATGTGAAGGATTCATGCAATAAAAATCAGCTCTTTTGATTGTTCCTTATTGCCCTGTTTATTTGGACATAATCAATAGCCTATTAAAGACCTGACTCTGAGTCAAATAATAGTCTAGTCGTCCAGTTATTTTTTGAATAAATTCTCATTTAAATATAATTAATAAATTAAGTCTGAAATTACTATACTCATTACTAAGATTCACGCTAATTTGGTATTATACACTTCCTTCAAAGTTAACTTTTTTTTTTGGTAAAAAAAACCTTTGATGAAAAGTTTTTTCTTTTGTAGGTACTGGACTGAAACCCAAATTAAATATAGTAGATTTTGTATTATATAACATAGCAGCAATGTTGGCAGGTGTAGCTTCAGGTTACGACGTTCGATTATCAAACGTCTCTCCAGTTCATCCTAGTCTTGAACCACCAAAGTAAGTTTCTTCTGCAAGTCCGTTACCTTCATAACGACTTTCTCTTTACAGGCACGGTTCTTTACCACCGTATTGTTCATTAGAGAATCAAGATCGTTACGCAACCCCTTTCAATCACAATAATTTGCACGGTTCTCCCTATTGTAGCAGACCCGCACTATTAGGAACTCAGATGTTAAGTTTACAAGCGGAAGAAGAAAAACCACTAAGATTCACAGATTCGCCACGGCATTACCTCTCAAATTTACCACCCAGACGGAGGTCCAGTTCGACCAGCAATGACGAGCTGGAATATTTAACAAACGCCGATCAAACGCCGTCTCGATATACCTCCGATTATAGTTACCCAAACGGAGACTCTTGCAGTTGCAGTAATCGTGATTATAATTATCCCCAATGCCACGACCGTATGTACGTGTTATGCCCGGACTGTAATGGAATAATGGGACGATATGGAAGTGAATACGCGTACGATAATCCCAACGGTATAGGGAGTAACTGCGGGACCCCTAGACTTCGTTCCAGACATAAACGGACCTCTTCCGACATATCCCATAGAGCTAGTCCGATTAACGTCGGCGGTTCCAATATCAATCCGACTTTTAGGTTAGAAGACGAACCGCAGTCCGGTCCGTTTTCGAGGATCAACCACGGCACGGAAATTACGCATTCCAGGCAAAGCTCGTTCGATTCGCGAGCTACGTGCGACATCGGCAGGTTCAGCAGGTTACGTTCTAGTCTTAAACATAGTTATCAGTCCGGTCTGAACACTTCTTCGAATTCTACCCCACCGGACAGTCTGACCAGTGATGATAGTTCGTACGTTTCTGCTAAAGACGGAGGAAGTACTAGTACTACTAGTCGCGTGAGGTTCTCCCCGATTTTAGTCGACTTACCTGCTAAGGGAGATAGTCAGGATCATTTGTCGTCGCAAACTCGTAAGTGTAAACAGAAACATTCGTTTAGTTAGGATTGTCGATATGTTTGTTGTATTATTTTTTTCTACTTTAATTTAAATAAATTATTTTATAAAAACTAATATAGTTTGTTATTGGGACTTTTCCTGAATGAACATTTCCTACACCTTATTCCCAACTGTATACCACAATCAAACAAGGATTTTAGCAATTTAATGAGTAAATAATACGTAGAAGTATCTGTTTTTCTCTTGATCGACTCTAATAAACAGAAATATTATACAGAAATATAATATAGTTTGAGCCATTTTATTGATAAAATTGCAGAAGCACTCAGAATTGTGTGAATAAAGGTGTTTGCAGATCAACGGGAACGGGAGAGGAACAATCTGAGCACGAGAACACTTCAGAGGATACTTCCATCACTCCCATCATTTATGTCGATAAAAATTCATTGTCATATTCCATATTTACTTAGAATCTTATCTTTCTCAAACTCCAGCGTTTCCATCACAAACTCATCACTTTGTTTAGTTGGTGGAAAGGTGATGGCATCACTAATGAATCAATCAGTACTAAAAGAACGTTTTTAAAGCGATATTTACAACAGTCAGGCCGTCGGATGGCTTCACCAGAACACACTTTACTCTTTTTGAGAAAAAACCAAAAAAATTTAATGCTAAGCATAATAATTGTATTAAATTAGTTCAATATTCTGCTGCATTTTGAAATTTTCTTTGGAAATCCTGTCAGAATCTCTATAACAGATTTTCGCCCGTATTCACAAACGATAATTTCTTAAATAATTACGTAATCAATTATACCCATCTCACTCTGACGCATAAAAACTGCATATCTCCATCCCATGTATTTAATTATTTTCGAGATATTACAGGACAGAAACGCTTTGTGAATACGGGCCTAAAACTATGAAAATGACGACTGAAGTGATCTGTTCTCAGAGCTTCGGTCATCGAGATACATGGTGTTAATTTGAAAAAATATTTTTTTTAATTAAATAGGATGTTGGGATACTCGTGAAAAAAATGAAAAACAAAACACATTAAGATTCGGTGTTGTGGGATTTCAAAAATCTAAACTTTATCTGTTATCTTCATTTGTTTCCGAGTTATCACAATTTCTTTTTAAAGTATGGCAACATTGCATTAAATTTTCAGGTAGGAGAATCGAGTCTGCAATCTCTTTCTGATGTTTATTCTATGGTTGCAGTTTGCTTTGCAGTCTATTTGTGAAAATTTATGTCTTTGTGATAATTATGATGTTGCATTATTATTAGTATATATTGCAAATGTCACTTAAAAACCAAAACCACAGACAAAAAGAGTGCAAAATCGTTGAAAAACTATTGCCAAAATCAACTTTCCCAACTTGCCTCCAATATTGCCAGTGTAAATATTTCCTCTTTACTGTTTTTTATGCATTTTGAAAATGAAGTTAATGGTATTTAACCACCACACTGACACATAACTTCTATGCCATTTGCCTTAAAATGTCGCTTAGTTTTAAAAAAACTACTTCAGAAGATGCAGGAATGAAAATTAAAAACACGAGCACAAGTTAAATATATTTATAAAAAATAATTACCAACAATAATAACTAACAATACAATGAAATGATTAATGAATCCAGACTTAATCGGTACTAGTTTGTATACTGTATTTATAAAATCGTTACATAAATATTAGTTCCCACATAAATTGGCATATGAAACTTCACTTCCTTATAATTGCGCCCTGAACCTAAAAAGTTTAGGTGCATTATTAAATAAGCACAAGTTCAACAACGAATGTATTTCAATTATATCATAATTATATCAAGTCATACTTCCTAAATTAAATTTTCAAACCAAATACCATGCTCAGAAACTGTTCGTAATGTATGGTTATGTATCCGTCTTGGTCTGTATCGAAATTCCTGAAAGCAGAGGTCAATGTCTGAAACAAGAAAAGAAGAAATCCCGTTAATCAAGTTGCTTCAAAATATCAATTCGAAGAGTACTTACATAAAGGACAATGCAGCATTGGATGAAATCATCGAACAAAATCGTCCCGTTGCCATGTCGATCGAATTTCCTGAGTAGGATGTTGATCAGGTTATCTGAAAGTCTGTATCCGAATGTAGTGAGAGCTGTTTTCAATTCGTTCCTGTCGATGTTGCCGGAATTGTCTCGATCGAAAGTACGGAAACAACTCTGCCAGTCTGTGACGTACTTCCACAAAGCACCGAAATCCTCAAAGCTGACTTGGCCACGGTTGTGCTTATCAAACATTCCTACAATAAAACCAGAGTGTTTATAACGTAAACATGCAATATCAAAATCGGTAAAATTAGAAGAGAGCTGTCAGATCAAGTATTACCATAAACCATAGTATGTATTTTTTGAAGGGTAAGTATTTGTGCCAAGTTTTAATTAAATAAACGAAGAAATATGTGAAACAATGACATTTTGTCCTTTTTATGGACTCAACAGCACATATAAAGGAATCTACCTCACATACTAGGTATACAAAAGATCTGGAATAATTTTTATCTGGAACTATTTGAATCTTATGGGCTTCAACCAAAAAATAATTATATTTGAAAGGTTCAGGAATGTGCATACAAAAAAAATTTATATTTATTATTTCGATAATTTCCAAATTTTATAAATGAGTTATCAGTGAATTTTCTAGTGGGGAAACCACCGGAAATTCTGAAGAATTAATTTAAAGACATTGACACAGAAATGACCTTACATGAAAGGATCCTTGAGTAAAGCAATTAAACTGTCGAGAGAATTAATAGCAAAAGCAAACTGAATAAAAAAATTAAAATTTTTCCAGTTAAACGTACTCTTATTGCAAAATATTCATAGATAATGTGAACCAATTAAAGGGCTGCAAGAACAGGCCAAAAACTAAAGAATGAATGATCAACAAAATTAGAAAGGTGGTCATATTCTGGCCGCCTTCACAATCACATTTTCCTTCATTTGGATACATTTACAGGGAATCAGTGTTTTCATACATACAATGCGTAAATTTTATATTCAAAGGCAGGGAATTTTCATGTTAAAATGAATTTTTTTTGTAAGCTTGGCTTGGGTTTCCCCAATTATTATTCGACAGCGAAATGTCACATGAAACACTTTCTTTAAATTAAAAGCTACTTCTGATGGATTGGTTACCATTTCTGAGAAATCACGAAAAGCTTCGACTTTATATCAATTTGTTTCAATTCATTTATCAGGTCTTCTTTATTCAATTTTGTTGAAGTTGTATTCCCAACATAAAGTTCAAGAAACTTTAAAGGTAATGGCCTTTAGCTTTTGTCAAGCTATTTAGCCAGAAGAAATTTAACATTTGCTGTCAACAGTGATGCAAATTTTGGAAAATTTGGTTAAATTACCGTAATTTTGGTTATTCTACGAGCACGGCGACAATTTTCGCAGAATGACACTTGACACTTGGAAGATGTGAATGACAATTTGATGTGGGTGTAAATGTTGAATTTCTGTGACATGACTGACATATCATGTGTCTTCATTTTTCTGTTGAAAACAGAAAGTTTTTCAATTATTCAACTGAAAGTAGGGGTAGGTTGACGAAGAAATTTTAAGTAACCTCCTCTTCAAAATAAAACTAATGAAGGAATTGACAGCTTAGATCAGGGAAACAGAACTCTATCCTTGTATAAGATTGACAGTATATCATGTATAGGCTCTAATGACAGTTGACGCTACTATGCTGTGACAGCTAACAGAAATGACACATAACAAGCTGTCATACAGTTCAGGGAGCAGGGAGCTAATATTTACAAGAATCAATTTTAACGTGGGTGGTAATTCCCTGTTTGAAAATTAAATATCCACAGAGAGAGTACTATTATAATAGAAGAATTAATTAACAACACTGCACTTTCAAGAGACCATTTCCACAGGGCGTCTACTGACAAGGTAGGTTTAATACGTAAGACTAATGTTTCACATACAGGGTGCACCAATATCCTTCTCTATATTGCTATCTCGTGTAAACTCTAAGAAGAGATATAGGGTCGGTTAAATTAGGGAAAAAATACCGCAATTTTGTGGCCATCTCGAATCCGTCAAGATATCTGTGACCATTCCTGAAAAATCGAGATTTCTTATTTTTGACATATCTTTCTAGCAATATAGATAAGGATATATTTGTATATGTTACATTCACCTGAGTTTGACTATGTTGTGATTAATCAAGAATAATGGAGGGATCCTCCTCAACAGGGACCTACCCTACACCCCATACCATGGTTGAACTGAAATGTCACGTTATTACAGTTTCAGGTTAATTTTAAGTATGACCTGACCTGGCGGCTGACTGTTGCTGATTGACACCCTGAATTCCCCTCCACTAAGTCAGATCTTTGATCAGGTTAGGTTTTTTCCCTTAAAATTTAAGGCCCTTATGGCTTTTTTTGTCTTCTATATTTTTTATTTTACTTTTTTTCATTCATTTTCTTGAAACTTCAGGGAAAAAACACCCAACTTGACTTAGTGGAGGGGAACTATACCTTATTTAATAACTAGGAGGAGTAAATTTAAATAAACCGCCAAAAAAAGATGCTTCTCATTGGTCAATTCATAGGCAAAATTACACCCAGCAAAACTTGTACAGGAAATTGAATCTATGCAACGCTCAACACTACATATTCGCTTGTTTTTTATTGTTGTGTCATTATTGTTTACAATGTCAGCGTCGAATGTGACACATCAGTTTTATAATCAGTTATTTCCAAAACCCTATAAGTTGTTCTAAATAAGTTCTTTAAAAGTTATTTCAAAACCAAATAAGTTCTTTTTGAAGCCCATTCAGTTCTTTTTAGAGAACAGACATCCTTTTCAGAATTTTGAAATTATTTTTGGCTTTCCATCTTCATCCTGCAAACGGTTTCAAGTGCCATTATGGATAATCCTACATCAAGTACAAGTGAGAGGATGTCTCCTCCAAAGAAACGGGAAGAAAAGAGTGTCACCTACAAGATTTTGGAAAAACTACTCTATATGCGTACTTCACCAATAATTGAAGAACATATTCCAATCGAACAAGGTGCGGATTTAGACCAAACATCAGGGACTGCTGTATGTGATAAAGTTAGTTTCAACAACACACTTTGAATCTGGTCCTACAAAAACTGAAAAATGCTGTTTATAATACCGTTTGAAAAAATTGACTTATCCACAAATTATATATTATTAAATGTAAAATAAAAATTTCATCTACGATGTTATGTGTCATATAATACATACATAAAATATATTATTTATATGTTACATTAAATTTTGTCACATAAGTATTGCCTAAAATAAAGTACTTTCAATCAATTTAATATGAATTATTATCCTTAATATTCTTCGAAATATCTATAAATTATTCAATTTCATTCTATTTATATTCAGAAAATCATTCAGCACTATAATACTGATATATTATGCAAATCACAATGATTTGTGATACTGCTGTAGAGTCTCTCCTGAAAAGTAGACTTCCTACACCGAAAACAAGTCCTATCTTCCTTATTAATAATTATTGTTTCAATTCAAATTTGCCGCCAAAAAAAATCTGGTGATTTAATCTGGTGACTTTTAGTGGTGTAAATGATACTTTGCAGTTTACTCCTCCTAGTTATTAAATGAGATATAGTGTAGGGGAACTTCAGCAACATTGTCGGTAGTGGCGTACAAGCCAGGTCCCTATACTCAAAGATTCCCCAGTTTCAATATCTTTTATATAGCCATTCCATATAACCGTACCCGTAGCCTACTCTTGCTATTATTTTTCATGGCGCCAGAACTTAAAGACCACAAGTAGCTTTAATATGTAAAGTAATGTAAACTAATGGGTATGGGTATTCCTTATGCAAAGTTGGAAAAATTTAAATGGGTTTTTTTGCAGGAAAACATAGAAAGCAACAGCAGCTGTCCTCTTGCTTGCAGAATGCATAATTATTTCTCATTGGTTATCTCACATGATTCAAATTATGTACTTAACTTACCAATCATTAAACGCACAGTTTCTGGATTGAAAGGACTCCATGTACCATTAGAGAGTGCTTGTTGTAGTTCATCCGCGTTTATGTAGCCACTTCTGTCTCGATCCACTCTGGAATTTGAACAGGGAGACATTCAGAATGTTGTATTTGTGTTTAAAACGACCGACTTACCTTTGAAAGACATCCCATAGGAACTCCCTAGCAGGCATGGCTGATGAAAATTGGCTCATTTTTAATAAGTAATAGGACTAGGATTTCTATTTACTGAAACTGTTTTGTTTGATCAATACACTGATAAGTACTGATTGAGAATGACAATAATGAATGACTAAATAACAGTCGTCACCACAACTACTTTTATGCTTTTATTGACACCGGTATCACTACGCAACTTGTTGCAATAAAGCTTACACAGAGCGAGAGGCCGTCTTATTTTATTCGTAATCGTAAGTGGTTGACTGCGTCGATTATTATAGGATTTCCCGAAATTTCAAGCAACTTCTGACGTCAGTGGTACGCCTTTGCCTTTTGGCCTTTTTTATTAGTCTCCCTCCACTTCCAGCAATTCCACAAATTATGATTACGTCATATTTCAAATTCAGGATTCACCATTCATTCTCAAACTTCAGATTTTTTTACTTATCGACCTTCGCTGTTTTGTACATTTAGTCAGGCAAATTCGTCTTATACAGTGCAGTGTTAAATTGAATGGATGAAACACTTCAAGTCCAAAATAAGTTTTATAAGAATGTCATGATAGTATTCATATACGGCGTGCTATTGTGAACGCACCCAAAGTGTGTAAGCTCGGCTCGGAGACTAAAAAGTGAAAACTTGTTCGCGCCGCGCATGACGTCACGCGTGTTATATTATTACAATTCAAGCTTTTAACGTAAGCATTGAAAATATTTGAAGATGGAAGTAAATATTTGTATAGTTGGACCAGAGATATAACGAAACGACTTCTGTCATTTCATCAACTTTTAGATTATTTAAATATTGTTGAAGTCATAAAATATGGCAGTTTAACAATTAGATCATTTCGTTATACTCTTGGTCGACTAAACTTTGTCAGTTGTGGTAAAAATTGTTTACTATTAGTAATATGAATATGATATTTTGCAAAATGATATACCTAACAGTGTGAGTCTTGAAGTGTGGCATAAATTCGAATAAGAAAAATTATTTGAAAATTTCCAATGTGAAGGGGCCGGGTAGCCTAATATGTTAAACTAAACTAACATGCATTTGAAAGATGATTAAATTCTCTATTGTAAATTCATGCGGAAATTTAGACTCACCTTCCATTCTCACGTGCCTTAATAAGATGCTTTTTTTATTTACAAAACCTCTTTAAGTAAATGCAAAGTAGGACAAGCATCGTCGATTAGGATTCTGCAGTTTTTTAACTGTCATTTTAATTTTATTAATTGATTTGGCAATGGAATTAAAACTTCGTGACTCAATAAGTGCAGGGAGCAAATAATAGATACTGAAAATTATTTATGGAACTTTATATTATAATATTTACATATTATGTCTGAAGATGATACTTTAAAAGTAGCAAAACACATATGTGTAGCATTGATAATATTGATCATTATACAGTAGAATTTTTTAAAACAGTAGTGTTCTATTTATCATTCATCAATATTCACTGTGTATAATCTCATTTTATACAACGTGTCATTTTTCAAATTAACCATATTTCCCCACTAACCACTGTTACTAACCACTGTTTTGTAATTTTTGGCGCACGATCTGCGCACTGACGTGTCTGATCGCTTTATAACAGATAAAAAATTACCTAATCTCGCAACCATGTAAAAACATTGACGGATGTCATCGAACGTAAGACAATGACATTTATTATCTGTCATTTTCAATTTTCACTTTCAATTTTGACTTGGCATTTAAAAAATAAAAAACTAAAACTAAATAAATAATAAACAACATTCTTTTCTTCTTCCTGGATCCCGGATTCAATTCAATACAAATACAAACAAAAATGAACAAATAAACTGGATATTTTGATAACAATTCCAATGGAACTGTATCGATTTTTACCGGATACTTGAAGAATATGAAGATTTGAACCTCCATACAATAAGTATGGGTACTGAGAAGGTAAAAATGATATTATCTTTCATTAAAACGCAAGTCGGAATGATTAACATAACTTTCAGCTTCTGTTCCGGTTGGAACAACCCCATGGTTCTGGCGACGTTTACCTGGCCTGGCAAAAGGCATCCGGAAATTATTTAGCCACCACCGGGCTTGATTCGATGGTCAATATTTTCGACAGATATGGTCAAATTCTTGATCGATTGAAGCTGCCAAGGTAATTGAATTAAACCTCTTAGTTTTGTTCATAATATTATGATAAAGAATTAAAGTCTTCACTCTTCACTAAAAAGTGTGATTTTTAAGCCTCTGCACTGGGTTCGGATGGGATTCAGATGGAGATGTTCTGGGCGTTATCAGCCAATCGTCTCAGTTGACATTGTGGGATGCAAACACCAACAAGAAGACTGTTTTTGATGTCGGATTGAAAGAACACATGACTTGTTTGATATGGGCTAAAACTGCACCTGTACTAGCCTTGGGGACTATTAAAGGAAATGTCACTATTTATAATCACACTACCAGCAAGTAAGAATCTGAAATATTAATTTTTTTATCATCCCCTTACTAATTTTTACATGTTAATTAGTAATTTGTTACAAAATACTCTGCACTCGATCATGACAAAAGTAAAGCCTGTGCTACAATCAGCAAACCTTACTACTGATATGTTTGTCATTAATGTCCGTATTCATCAAACTTCAAAATATAACTCTGGGGTTATATTTTGAATTTTCTGGCAGCTGATTGGTCTAATGGTCAAACTCTACGAACGCTACGAATTTTAAACCAATGACATGTTCCAAAATTTAACCCCGGTGGTTATATTTATTGATGAATACGGGCCTATGTCATACACAATACACAAGTGATAGGTTACTGTGCTGACCGAACTCCAGCCAGAAAGATTGTTATTGTCATTGTCACTCTTGGCAAGTCTCTCTTTCATTAACATCGTAACTCATCAGTATTCAATTTAAATCAATTACTCATTAATTCTCTATAATTTATCATTAACTACACACCATCACCATTACTACCGTCTCTCTACAACACAATTTCCTAGATATTAACATGATATATGACAATTGACAAGTGACAATCTTATTGTTTGGTTTAACAAACGACAGCTAAGTATAATAGGAAAATGTCTAAACAATATCTTTTATTTTCAGGCGTATTCCTATAATCGGTAAACACACAAAGCGGATCACCTGTGGCGCTTGGAACGTCGATAACTTGCTGGCTTTAGGATCCGAGGATAAAACAATTTCAATCAGTAATGGTGAAGGTGACACTCTCAGGGTGATAACTCTGAGAGCAGAGCCTGCAGAAATACAGTTTTGTGAAATGAAAACTGATGAGAGAATCGGTGGAGAAAATACGGTGTGTACGGTTTCACTAGTTGTTGAACTTGTTCTAGTTTTATTAATTTTTGCTCAATTCTAGATTAGTGTGATAGTGGGAAAACGCACCTTGTATCTTTACAATTTGTTGGAACCGGAGAGTCCGGTTGAACTGGCTTTCCAGAATCATTACGGATCAATCGTCACTTATCGATGGTTTGGAGACGGGTACATTTTGATAGGCTTCTCGGCTGGCTACGTGATAGCCATTTCTACTCATATAAAGGAAGTGGGACAGGAGCTGTTTCAAATTAAGAACCATAAGAATATGCTGACCGATATATCGATTTGTGAGAAGCTGGGAAAAATGGCGTCATGCGGTGATAATACGTGAGTAGCTATAAATGTTTTTGTGTTTATGACAAAGGAATTAAGACAGAAGTGAGGTAATTCAAGAAGGGTAATTCATTTAATGGTTAATTTACAGAAAGACACATAATAAAAACATCTGTAGAAAGTGAAGAGATGTTAGAGTAAGTGAAATTGTTGTTCAGGAAAATCAAAAATTGTTCCAGGAAAAACAGATGTCCGTAATCTCAGTTTCTATCTATAATGTTTACCTACAAATCCATTGAATTCTTTACTCATCATTATCATATTTGAGAATTGAGAGTTGAGAAAGATAAAAGAGTTTTGCTCCCACCAGTCCCACTCTTCTCCACATTGTCAGATATAATCTAAGAGATTTTAATTTTCAATAGACAGTTTGTTGTATCTTTTAGATTCATTGGATCTTAAAAAATTACTTCTATAAGCACTAACTGAAGCTATTCTTAATAATTGTTTAAATCAACTGAACATCTCAGGGTGAAGATTCACGATCTCACAAATATTCAAGAAACCTCTGGCGTCCTTACTCTGTCACAAGAAACCGGCTTAGATAGAATAGCTTGGAGCGAAGACGGTCAACTTTTAGGAGTGTGCACCAATGTCGGTTCTGTCAACGTCTACATTTCCAATATGCCTCTACTGACGGCCGTTTGCATTCCCCGTATCGCTGTCCTGTCAAGTTTAACCGAAGTCAGTCTCTATAATTATGCATCGGACAAGGTAATCGTTCACGTTGTTAAAAATCAAATTTTGTTTGAAGCCGGTTTATATTTTCAGTTGAACAAGAAGCCGGTGAACGTTACCTTGGAAGTGGAGCCCGCTTTCATTGCCGTAGGACAGTATCATTTAGCGGCTGGAATGAACAACAGGGTGTGGTATTATGACCTCACGAGAGCTCAACCTGATGCTGAAAACGCTCCTCTATTGTTATCCGATAGACACTATCTGGGAAATGTCGACAGTGTCAAGCTGAACCCCGAGTATGCTTCGGTCTTGTTCGAGGGGAAGCTGCAACTTCATATGGTGAGCATTTTTGTTTTTAGTTTTTATAATTTAATCCATATACCAGTTGATTTAAAAAACGTTGCAAGACAAGACACAATTATTATCCTGAAATGTGTAAGACTTAAAGGTGACTACAATTATTTTAGATAAGAATAAGTGTATACGGTCAGTCATTAGTTTACTAAACACGTTTATTATTACAAGCAACCTAACATTGTTCAAATACAATAATATTGTTTGAAAATAGAATCTTGTTTTCTATGAGCTTGAATCTTGTTAGCTCTTACAAACCGCCTATCGGAATATATTGAGTTCCATACTTAACTAAAATGTCCTAAGAAGGAGCCCATTAACTTGATTGAAAAAGAAGAAAGCGTAAAAATTCTGTAACACGACTATCCTGGTCACGGCACCAAAAATTTCGTTATGTAACCAGCTTAACACAAAGAGTGCTCTTGTCATAATTGAATGTTTTAAAAATAAGGACCCTTGACGTTTGAAATGTCAACTTCTCTGTCATGTGTTTAATATTTGAATTTCTTTACTCGGTGTCTCGTGAAAGTTTGAATATTGGACACTTAAACTTAACTGATTGAAAATTCTCTCACCCTTATTAGTCTCTATCTCTAATTTGAAATATCCGAACAAGACCAAAATGACTTGACCCTTTTAAACTTTAAAGCCCATGATAGTTGGTGAATAAAACTCAGTCAACCCTCGTATTATGTTCTGAAATAAAACCAAATTTGAAAAAATGTTTCTTTAATTTATTTTCTCCTAACGATTTGATATATTCTTAGCTTGAACAACCAGAAGTTTGTTACGAAGACAGAGAAACGATACTGTTTCCCGAAAACAGTTCCATAAACGCTTTCATCACCTGTCATTCTCTCAGTCTTGATTTCTTGATCTACGGCACCGACATGGGACACATCGTCTACTTCTGCGTTGAAGATTGGGCTAAATGTAGCGAATATAAACATCCCGTGGGAATTACGAATATTTTCGCCGATCCGGCCGGTACCAGGCTGGTTTTTATTGACATTAAAAGCTTGGGCTACGTTTATAACGCTGTAAGTTGTCTCTTATGTTTCACTCTATTAAATTTATAAGTTATAACTGAATTTTTAGGTTATAAACGACGTGGTTCCGATTCCGTCATTCCCGAGCAAAGTTTCTGGAGTAACTTGGGATAGCAGTCTGAACGATCGTGACGTTTTTATAGTGTACAATGAAAACGAAATTTTCACTTATATCTATGTCAGATTTTCGGTGGACGGTAAAGTTATTTATTATTAATGTTATTGTTTTTTTAGTAATGCGAAAAATTTTCAGGTTCCTTTGTTTCAAAAGTTGGACAGACAACTTTGCCTTCGAAACAGAATCCTTTACTGATGTCTCGAGGTGAAGTGATCTCTGCCACTTCCAATGCTAGCTTGACCCAGGTGATGTTATCCACGCATAATTATAAAGTGGATAAATTAGAGAAGGATAGGAATATTCTTGAAGAGAATCTGAACAAGCAGTTAGCTTTACACAGGTAACTTTTTCTTTAATTTTCAAGCTCTCTAGCAATAAAACTGAGAAAAAAGTTATTCTGGTACTATGATTTAAATTAATATTATCATGTTTCTTCTTCTTTTTTCTCTCTCATTTTCATCTTCATGTTGAGTCAACGTTTCTGACGAACTGTTTCCACATTGCCCAGTCCTGGAATTCCCCTGTGAATTATTTTTTCTCATTTAATGAGTCTTCACCTAAGCTACCTTTGCCATTTCACTCATTTCCATTGGCAAGCATATTTATTGTTTAATGACAAATTTTTAATCAGAACTTGACTGTGTCTGTAATTTTACAATAACCTTAAAATCATCAATAACAAATTACCGCTTTTCTACTTAATCTGACTTCTGAACTCTTCTCTTTTACACTACTACTTGTACAGTTATTGTACTTCTCTCTTTGCCTTCTCTTGCCATTTCACTGATAGCATTCCAAACTAGTCTCCACTGTTTATTAGCTTCCTGATAGCACTCTCGAAAATATAGATAAGATAGCATCACAGGTGACTTCTAGAATGACATTTCCGAATGAAAAGTGTCAATAACTCAAAATGATAGAACGGCCGACTCGTCATGTCAACTGTCTAGAACAGCTGAAGAATACCCCATTCCAGAATCTAACATGACCAAATTTTATGAGAACAAAAGAAGAAGAACCATTAACAAATGTCCATAACCCAACTTATATTCACTTTTAAATAGTTCGAGAATAATTCATTCATCAGTGTTATCATTGCTCTCTGGCTCTGGTAACAATATAATTAATTTTAGGTTCGACGAAGCTTACGTCACATCAGAATTTTTGAACTCCAAAGAAACGTGGCACAGACTAGTGAGAGAATGTCTTAAATATTTAAATTTACAACTAGGTCAGTCGGTGCCATTCATGTTGCATAATTTGCGAGAATTTATAAGAAAATTTTATTGTAGCTGTAAGGGTGTACAGAAAAATTGAAGATGTTTCTATGGTGATATCACTGGAAAGCATCCTGCACATAGAAGACTATAAACTGCTTTGCGGTTACATTATGATGCACTTGAGCAATTTCGACAAAGCCGAGGAATGGTTTTTAAGTTCAAACAGTCATTCCGGTGCCCTGGTGGCTCTGGAAATGAGACGAGATTTGCTCCAGTGGAATCACGCTTTACAACTGGCGAAGAAGGTAGCTCCAGAACAGGTGGCTTTCTTATCAAGAGAATATGGACAACAGCTCGAGTTTATGTATGTATCCTCAAGTTTGTGTAATTTTCTTGTTTTAATAATTTTTTTTTTGCCCAGAGGGAACTATTCGGAAGCATACATGCATTATGAGAAAGCCCTGCAGGAGAATCTAGGCCCCGAACATATCTACATATGCAAAGCTGGCATAGCAAGAACAACCATTCATTGTGGGAATTACAGGCAGGGCATGAGTATTGTTTTGGAATTGGAGAACAAGCAATTGTGTAAAGAGTGTGCAGAAATATTGGAGAAAAAGAAGCAGTTTAATGACGCTGCCCTTTTGTTTGAAAAAGAAGGAAGCTACGATCGGGCCGCTTCCATTTATATTAAACTGAAAAACTGGCGGAAAGTGGAAGAGCTCATACCCAACATATCTTCGAATAAAATTCATTTGCAGTATGCCCAGGCGAAAGAGAGCGAGGGGAAATACGAAGAGGCTGCCAGAGCTTATTATAACGCGAAAGACTTTGATTCCGTCATCAGACTTCATCTGGATTACTTGAATAACCCCGAAATAGCGGTCGAACTGGTTCAGGAAACTAAGAGTGTCGAAGGTGCCAAGAGTGTTGCCAGGTTTGTATTAATTTAGCCTGTAAATTGAGGGTTTTGCAGTAATTTTATTTCTTAGATTCTTTCAACGTTTGAATGATTACACGTCCGCAATACGTTTTCTGGTTCTGTCAAAGTGTAACGATGAAGCGTTCAGTATGGCAAAGCAACAAGGGAAAATGGAATTGTACGGTGAAACTTTGGTGAACGTGTTACCTGCTGACGAACTAAATCCGAGGGACTTTACTGCCATTGCAGCTCACTTTGAAACTGAACGAAACTGGCTTCTGGCTGGCAGATATTGGTTTCATGCTAAGGAATATAATAAGGTAAGTGGGGATTTTTAAATTCTTGTCTCTATTTAATTTTTTTTATAAAGGTTACTCGAAAATTTGTACAGGCTACCAACTTCAAAGCTATTTGGCTTGTTCATCTCTAAATAAACAATAGACTTTATTAATTTGTACCTACAACTAGGGTTTTATTAAATTGAAATTTTAATAAACTAATTTTTCAGGCTATGACACATTTATTAAAAGCTTCCAAATCCAACTCAAAAGAAGCTGAAGCCATAGCGGCAGCTATCGACGTGGTCGCTTCTTCAAAAGATGAAGGTCTCTCTGCACAACTGATTGAATTTCTATTGGGTGAAACGGACGGTTATCCCAAAGATCCTAAATATCTGTTCAGGCTGTACATGGCAAAAAAGCAATACAGAGAAGCGTCGAAATCGGCTCTGATAATTGCCAACGAAGAACAGATCAACGGAAATTATCGAACGGCTCACGATATTCTGTTTTCGATGTATCAGGAATTGAAGCAGAATTCTATCAAGGTTCCCAACGAAATGCACATAAACTTGTTGTTACTGCACAGTTACATTTTGGTCAGGTTGCATATAAGAAGAGGAGATCACATGAAAGGGGCAAGAATGCTCATACGAGTTGCCGATAATATTTCAAAGTTTCCTTCACGTAAGTAGAAAAATCTCGTTTCTTTTATTTTTCTTCACTTATTCAGTTTAAACAATAGGTTCACATATTTAGCCCTTTATGAAACCTTTCTATTCCCGGAGAAATGATCAAATCCGGGGATCAATAAAGCTTTCATGAACACTTAATTACAATAAATTAATGTTGTTGTTGTAACTTTACCTTTCATGTAGACTCTGTAAAGCGATTTTTACAAAATGGATTACAGTAATTGCATACTTTTCTAAAACCTGTTAAAAATTATTATTGAATTTGTCATTGAAGCATTTTTTTATCACAGATATCGTCCCGATATTAACATCAACGGTGATCGAATGTCACAGAGCCGGCTTGAGACATGCCTCTTTTAAGTATGCCACGATGCTCATGAATCCGGAATATCGTAAATCTATCGATCCTAAATACGCCAAGAAAATAGAGGCGATCGTGCGGAAGGCTCCCAAAAGCGGAAAAGAGAGCGAATCTGGAGGTGACCCGTTGGAGCCCGCCACTCCTTGTCCGTACTGCGACCATCTCGTTCCGGAAACCGAAGTTACCTGCAACAGCTGTCAGAACAACATACCGTTTTGTATCATCACGGTAAGTGTGCTGATTTTTTCTTTTTTTCGGGTAAGGGGGGGGGGGCATGAGAAAAAGTGTCCTTAAAATAAAAGTTCTTAAAAAACACACCTTTACGAGATCATTCAATAAATTTGATTATTTAATTTTAATTTAAATAACTTCCTTGGATCAAAACTACATCTAACATGTCAATAATTATGAAGCAACTCCTGTTGCAGCACCCATAAAAAAATGGATTTCATAACTATTCTAATAAACGACACTTGAAAAATACAACATACCTACCTACCTACCTTAATTAATTTTGATAAATATTTCCAAAATGTTATTTAACTGGAAATTATACGCAATTTTACCTTATAAAAGACAGAAAACCATAAAAAGGAAAAGTGTACCTACCGTTCAAAATAACTTTGGGAATATTTTTATTAATGGAGTTAATTTTTTATATTTATAACTTAAATTGTATAATTATTAATTACAGGGATGTCATATAGTACTTTCCAATCTGACTGCTTGCCCTGAATGTGATTTTCCAGCTTATAGAAGCGACTTTATCGAGTAAGTATTTATAATTTATTTTACAACAGATATCAAAAATATGTAACTAGTTGCTATTTTTTTACAACTGATTGCCTCTTCTTTTAAAGTTTATTGTTAATTTATAAACTTTGTAATTTCCGCTAAAACAAACCTGTTCATTTGCTAATTAAAAAAATGATCAGTAGTTATCAAATTATCTTGTTTAGGGAAATTTAATGACATCAATGTTCAAATCGATGCGACCCTATCAGTCTGTACATTTAATTTTTATTATTAAATACTGGAAACAATTTCAGGATACTGGACAGCGAAGATTCATGTCCGATGTGCTCCGAAAAAGTGGATTCTAGAAGGTTGATAAAAATAACGGACCCGAAACCGTATTTAAATGTAGAATAAAAATAACTACCAGACCATATTTGGAAGGTACAAAGTAGGTGTAAAAATTTTATAGGTTGTGCAATCTACAGTCCCAGATCAAAATTGATGGCAGTAACTGGCAATACTAAAAAAGTCATTTCTGAGAAGCAAGAAACTTTTGTTTCAAGGAAAATTTCTGTTTGCCGCTTGTCCGAAATGGCTTTTTTAGTACTAGTACTAGTACTGTCAGTTACTGCCATCAAGTTTGATCTAGAGATATGTCGTTTTATTTATTTTAATTTTTAATATAATACATGTATTTGAAGATGTAAAAGTAAAATTATCAAGTGTGATGAAATTTCAAATTTGCCATGGAAGTTTTGTTACACTTATAGGGTGAAGAGGAAGAGAAAAATATGAATATAGTGCTCTCTCGACTAATAGACCCCCATGAAAATTATTTATGTGCTTTTATTATTTGTCATTAATTTCTCATTATCTGAGTGTTCATTTCGTTTTGCTCATGTCTGAAATCAAAAACGGTAATAAAAACGGTCTGATCGTCGAGCGGTTTATTAGCAAGAGAGTACTGTATTACTTGTTGATTTTAATAGTAGCAATGTATTACTGTTACCCAGAGATTGATGAAAAAGACAAGGTCAAAGATATTTCAAAGTAGTGTATTGCTTTTCATTGATAATTAGTTCAAAGATACTTGTACTATCATGTTTGATTTTATTTGAAAAGTTGACTGGTACATCTTAATTTCAAATTCCAATACAACTTTTATTGAAAGAAATACCTGTAAAAGAAATGCAGATAGAAAAGCAAAAATAAGCAATACCTGAAAGACTATTTAAAAAAATACTAAACAAAAAGGTAGGTACTTTTGGATAACTCACATATTTTTGATCATGCTTTTCGCATTGGTCTCTCTAATAATAACAATGTTTTTTTAATAAGTGATATTATTCCGTCCATTTTTATCAAAAAAGCAATAAAACTTGCAAACATAAAATTATTTATTTATTTATTATTCAAAAATGACAAATTACAGTAAAATTATACATCGTGATCATCTGGATGATACAACTCTGACATCAAACGGTACACATAAGACGGTGAATATCCACCCCTGAAAATAACCAGACATATAAAAAATATAAGTGAGTCTTAAATGATGGAAACAACATGTAGGAGAAAAAAGGCAAGTATACTCACCGATTAATTAATAAATAAAAGAACGAAGGTAGGTCATATGAGTATAAGTATAAAGCACATAAAGTGCAATTACTAGCGTGTTAGGTGACAACTGTTATGGGCGATGGAGGAATGCTACGACCCCACCTAACAGGCTAGTAATTGCACTTTATGTGTGCTTTATACTACTTATACTCATATGACCTACCTTCGTTCTTTTATTTATTAATGTTATAGTAGTTACAGAGGTCCATTAGTGAAGTTCTAGAAATATGATTTTAAAAATCCTTGTTGTAAATTGAAAATGAAGAGCGAAAACTGAGAGTACAAATTCTTTATTCTTGATCATATTCTAAAATTTTCCCTATATCATATTGTAAACATCATGAAACTTAAATTTGCATTACATGAAAGTGTAAATTTTGTATAATAATAATAATAATAACCTTTATTTCACAAGAATGTCCTACAACTCTTACAAATCACAGGATTAAAAGGAAATAGTGTCAAAGAAAATATATAAACAAACTATCAGAATTAATATAACAACAAATTACGCCTTTATAAAATCTGCCAAACTATATGGCTCTAACTGAACTAACAAATTTTTAGTACTTCGCTTAAATTGACCAAGGTCATCAATTTTCTTGAAATCCCTTGGCAAGTTGTTAAACATTTTCAGACACATATAATATGGTCCCTTTTCTGTGTAAGTCAACCTATGTCTAGGGTAATGCAAGTCACCTCCTCTCGTATTATAGGGATGTTCAATGTTGTCGGGAAATAGATTTGTTTTTAAAATAAAAAGCCAAGCATTCATAAATAAATATGGCGTAAGCAGTCATTATACCATTCTGCCTAAAGACACCTCTACATGACTCCCTGTACTTCATCTTGTAAACCACCCTGATGACTCTCTCCTGCATAACAAACAGTGTCTTCAATTTACCACTGCTACCCCAAAACAATATCCCAAATTTCAATACCGACTCGAAGTTCGCATAGTACATATAACACTTTCAAAGTATTTTCTGTCATGTATTTACTGATGACTCTTATCCCATAGGTGATTTTAGCAAGTTTGGCTCGAACATATTCGATTTGTTTTTCCCATGACAGATGTTCATCTATGAATACAATAAACCCAGAAATTTACAATCTGCCTGGAGACTTACTCTCTCATCATTAATTAAAATACCTCCTGGGATTTCCTTAGATGATTGCTTTGTCCTAAACATCAGTAAATTGGTCTTATCCACATTCAGCACCAAGCCTGTATCTTTAAAATAGTTTCTTGCCCTAATAAATAAGCCATTTCCCAAATTTTGAATGGTTTCTACATCTTTCGGGTCACAACCAGATTTGAGTCATCAGCGTAGTTTACAATACACTGAGTATCATCAGACTTTATATCACAAAAATCATTAATAAAAATAATGAACAAAGTAGGTCCAATAATACCATCTTGCGGGATGCCCACAGTTGTATTTAGAGTGCTAGATTTTGACAATGTATTATCTTTCTGTATCTCCACTATTTGCTGGCGACCCAGAAGATACGAACCAAACCAACTCGGGCAATTGCCTCTAATGCCATATCTTTCCAGCTTTTCCAATAGTATTTTATGATTTATACTTTCTAACGAGATGATATAAACCTGGCAACAGTTTCTACTCTCTATTAGGAGAAAAACTATTAAGATATTCTGCTTGTCAAAGTCAAATTCTTATTACTAAAAATACAAATTATTTTGACAATTCCACTCATACGTTATTACACCCATTTGATTTATGAAATATTACTGTTTGAAATTGGATATTTTGTGTTGAGGAAGGAAAAGATAATGCAAGTGGATAAATTTAATAATTCTACTTGCTGGTATGTTGTAAGTTCAATAGGTACTTTACATTGTAGCATTCTAGCTCAAATTTTTAGCAGAGTTGTTTTCGAAGAATTTTTTCATTGGTAATTTAACAAGATCTGGAGAAAAAATCATTCGAGCATTAAATAGTCGGGGGTAATTACACGAGAGCTTATTTTTTATCCGGATAAAGATGCAGTTTTAACGAAAATTTGTTTTTTATTGGCAATTTAACGAGTCAAATTGTCTGATAAAACGACGAGTCCGAAGGACGAGTCGTTTTATCTGACAATTTGACGAGTTGAATTGCCAAAGAAAAAACAAATTTGAGTTTAAAAGTGCATCTTTATCCGGATAAAAAATATAAGCTCGTGTGTAATTTAGGGAGATAATTTAACGAATAATAATAATTATTAATAAATGACGTTTATTAATTTGTCAATTAATATCACCTTGGTAACTACTTACTTGATTTTGCGTCTAAAAAGCTAGCTTACATTTTATCCAGATGCAAAGTTAGGGCTAACTTTATCCGATGTCAAAGTGACAAAAACACTATTCCTTATGTCATTTTTAATACATGAGTTAAATTATCGGGGGTAATTACACGAGAGCTTATTTTTTATCCGGATAAAGATGCAGTTTTAACGAAAATTTGTTTTTTATTGGCAATTTAACGACTCAAATTGTCTGATAAAACGACGAGTCCGAAGGACGAGTCGTTTTATCTGACAATTTGACGAGTTGAATTGCCAAAGAAAAAACAAATTTGAGTTTAAACGTGCATCTTTATCCGGATAAAAAATATAAGCTCGTGTGTAATTTAGGGAGATAATTTAACGAATAACAAAATTATTATAATAATTATTAATAAATGACGTTTATTAATTTGTCAATTAATATCACCTTGGTAACTACTTACTTGATTTTGCGTCTAAAAGCTAGCTTACATTTTATCCAGATGCAAAGTTAGGGCTAACTTTATCCGATGTCAAAGTGACAAAAACACTATTCCTTATGTCATTTTTAATACATGAGTTAAATTATCAATGCAAATAAGTATTTGAGAACAAACTGACTGCATAAAAATATCCGGCTAAATCTGAGCTTCAATAGTATTACCAAATACCTTAAAATATTAATACCGGATACTTCCTCTCAAAACCTCCGTCCATTTTTACAGCGCCCTCATGCAGGAACTGGGACCACTAAAGCTGTTTTTAAATTCAAAGTTAGGTAACTTTTCACGGTTTTTGACAGCTGCAGTCAATGATAATTAATTATTATTAATAATTTGTCAGTAGTAATTGAACGTTTTAGTTTCAAGTATAATTTCAATTTAAAGTTACTCTCAAAGCATTATATCAGCGGATAATTTTATTGCGTACGCAGTTAAATAGGCATTTATAATGTACCGCTGTATTAAAGTGAACATAATGTCTGGAAAATATGTGCTGTGTGCTGTGTGCGGTTGCTCCAACTATGGATTGTTAAGCATGTCCAGATCTTTCCACGGTGTTCCAAGCAGGAATAAAGAATTATGTATAAAGTTAACTTTAGAAGCCGCGTAAATAAACTTATTAATATTTTATAACTATGCTGATGGAAATAGGAACAAGAAATAGGTTATAATAACATCGATGAATGACGAAATTTTGAAAAAGTGTGGAGTGTCGAAGCCGATTTCTCACCATATTATTTTGTACCTACTGATCACTTCAAAGACGAAAATTTTGTTAATCCAGCAAATAATAGACCTTTAAAACTGCAAGGAAGCACATTATTGGAATTGCGGCAAATAAAAGGCTTACACTTAGGTATATAGCGATTCCGAGAGCGATTCAATCTTTTTGAAATATACCTACCTAAAGATATTAATAATATTGTGTGTAATAGTAGTGATTATTGTTAATATAATAAACATATTGAAAACTTTGTTGTTTATTGTTGTATTATAAATTCTTCGTCCCAATTTCCTCCGTCTATTCCGTCTAATTAATTTTAAGGGCTTTTCTATTCAGCGTTGATATTTAAAACTCCCGCTATGTTTCACCAAATTTAATTTTTAGTGGTCCCAGTTCATGCATGGTGGCGCTGCTAAAGTGGACGCAACCTGTTGCAATGCTATAGGTATAGGAGTGTCCGGTATTAATATTTTAGCGTATTTGGTATTACCACCACCGAAAATTTTACAGGTTGCCACAGGTTGCCAGATGGTGCCTAATGTACCCAAATGTGCCAAATGTAATGTGAAAGTTCTATAACTCTAAAATTAAAATAGCTGATTGTTTTATGTAATAGTTTCTCCAGGGCTATAAATGAATAAGTAAGTCCCCTAAAATGTTCTATACAACATCACATCCATAATTCCTTATCACCCTGTATTTTAAAACCATAATGAGGTAATACTTACATGGATGAAATGAAAAGTGTCACTTCTTCCTGTGGTACATAATCATATAACGGATTGACAATATCTACATTATCAAGTGTGGACTCTATTGATGCCGGAAGCACATCGGAAGGATTACCCAACACATCAAATGTTTGATTATCAGCAAACTCCCTAGTCAACTGATACATATGAGTCAGAACTAGTACCTAAAAAAATTTAATTTGATTTTGTAAATCAAACAATTCATCATTATAACTTACAGGCACTGAAAAATATTTAGCTGCTCTTGTGATGTTACGAACACCACAAGCAACTCTGAGAGCTCCGTTGGCTAGAATCGAATGCGTTCCGATAATTACGTGATTAACTTTCGGCATTATTGCGAAGATGTGAGAATCGGGTAGAAGGACTGTCGGAATATTATGTTTCGATAAGTTTTCTGCCATGATTCGACCCTAAAAAATGCACTTTAAGCCAACAGGAATCTAATTAATAATTGGGAGGAAGCTTACCGAGTATGATGGGGCACCTTCTATTACAAAAACTTGTAGCTGCCTTTTCTTTGCTGCATATTTTAGGAATTTTTCCACAGTGTGCGATCTCCCTGTAGTTAGAATTACTTCATTCGAGTGTATGTGTTCGCATGATTGCGCTGCAATGTTTTCGGTACTGAAAATGAAAAATAGAAAGTTTTTCTCCATTATTGGCATCAACCAAAAAGATTGATTGACTGTGGGCTGGTGGTCCTAGAGGAATTAGTCAAGTAAACTTAAAGAGCGGGCAACAAAATAAAATATGCACAATGACCTACAAAATTGAATTTTCAATTCTTCACAATAATTAATTACATGGTGATTATGGAGATGAGCGGCATGGGTATAGGACGAAATGGCTTATACTATCGGATAGCTTGTGTCTCTATGAGTATCAAGGTACCATTGAATTTTTGCGGCGGCAAGTAATAGTCGAGAAATAAGGCCCTAAAATTTCATCCTTGCCCTAATACGTGTATTCGAACATTATGCGCTCTAACAGGAAGCTCGCACTCCGTCGGACACACGACGATGGAGAGCGTGCTTCCTGTTCGAGCGTATGTACGAATACACGTATTAGGGCAAGGATGACACTTTAAGGTCTTATATCTCGACTATTACTTGCCGCCGCAAAAATTAAATGATACCGTGATACTCCTAGAGACACAAGGTATCCGATAGTATAAGCCATTTCGCCCTATACCCATGCCGCTCATCTCCATAATTACCAATTACATTTTTTGGGGAAGGACTACGGATTGCCTGAGGGATATTCCATACTCCCTATAAACTATTGCTGAATTCATAAAAAGTGACGCCCCCCCCCCATGACCTAAGCCTGCTTTGAATTATTTATTCCCAGTCTATCCCTGTTTGTTTACATTTATACATATTTCTATCATTCTACATCCCTACCTGGCTTCCAGTTCAACTCGATATTCTGAGAGATGATCTAGTAAGCTCAGCCTCAAACTTGAATGTTCTTCAGAGTAGTCGATTACATCTGTAGGGTTGGCAGATATTAAGTGATGTAGGGTCTGATCTTCTCCTTTTCTCTGCAATAATTAAAATGAAACGACTCATTTTGACATAAAACCAATTGCCAAACGCATACTTTCGATATAGCTTCATATTCTTCTCGTATTATTTTCAATACTTGTTTCATAATATTTTTCGAAATTACTTCATATGGTAGTTCTTGGGATATTAATCCGATTCTTAGTCTTATCAACTTCATCAAGTCTCTGGAAAATTTAATTTTATATTTGTTTATTGGTCACTTAAAAAACAGGGATCTTACTGGGCGCTTTTCCATTTTCCACTCGAAATTAATTTTTCTAGCAGGTCTTCTGTTTTTATGGCTTTGTCCATTGATGATAAAAGCTTCCTGTAAATTGAGCCAGGTATTATAATAATTATTATTAAATTTCTTAAGAAAAATTAGTTTAATCTTACCCATGTCTAATGCTACTAATTAATTTTGTAACATCTGAGAAATTTTCGGGATCCATGCTGTGTCCTTCCTTTTTCAAAATTTCAAAGCAGGCAATGAGAATGAGATAGTTTAATTGTAAATTGTTAATTGCTGATGGTAATTATTTGCTAATTATTAATAATTTAAAAAACCTCAATTAATTAACAATAATTGTGGATTATGACTATATTACTGTATCAAAATAAAACTTTTCGATTAGGAAGGAAGGGAAGGAATAAATATTAGGAAAGATTAGGAATTCAAGATAATAATGCGCATGTTCATTTTCATTTTCAGTTTCACTTCACATGTTCACGGTACTGCAACTGAACAGTGAACACGTGATACAACTAGACAGGTTGACAGGTATGTCAGTGTGAGACTGAAAACTCGTACGCGATGCGCATGACGTCATTGTAGTGATTGTAATCCAAGCTCTAATGGCAGAATTGATAATATTTTAAGGTGAAAGTCAACATTTGTGGAGTGTACTGAAAAGTGCTGGTGCTTACTGTGATACGATACAAATCATTTATACATAATTGCCTTTGCCTGTGCTAGCAAACTAAAAAAAGATATCTGGTGTTGCCTATCGTTTTTTTTTGCGTGATTCTCCACACTTGCACTTACTGCACAATAAACAATTTTTACTATCAGACAGTCAGATACTGAATTCAAACTTATTAAAATTACTGGAACTCTTCCAGGAATACGGAAATTCTGAGCTCCGTATATTTTCTGCAATCGTATTAACTGTCTACTGATATAGGGCTGGGTACATTTTTTGTCCAGAAAATCCTAGTAACAGGTAAGTATTGATAGAGAACCATATAATGAGTTTAAAATATTAAGAAAGTTACCTTTAGGCGTTGCGAACAAGTAGAGTTTTCTTTTTATTGTTAAAACATATTATTCTAATAACGCAGCAGAAGCTTACTATTTTTTTAAAATACGCGGACTTCATAACAAATTATGTGAATTTTAGACAGTTGTACGTTCATGGAAAATCTGACGTTTATGAATTTAAATTTGACATTCCCAACTTTTTGTGAGAATGAGAATGCGCTACCCTATATCTCATTTAATAACTAGGAGGAGTAAACTGCAAAGTATCATTTACACCACTAAAAGTCACCAGATTAAATCACCAGATTTTTTTTGGCGGCAAATTTGAATTGAAACAATAATTATTAATAAGGAAGATAGGACTTGTTTTCGGTGTAGGAAATCTACTTTTCAGGAGAGACTCTACAGTAGTATCACAAATCATTGTGATTTGCATAATATATCAGTATTATAGTGCTGAATGATTTTCTGAATATAAATATAATGAAATTGAATAATTTATAGGTATTTCGAAGAATATTAAGGATAATAATTATTAACATTCATATTAAATTGATTGAAAGTACTTTATTTTAGGCAATACTTATGTGACAAATTTAATGTAACATACAAATAATATATTTTATATGACGTATTATATGACACGTAACATCGTAGACAAAGTTTTTATTTTACATTTAATAATATATAATTTGTGGATAAGTCAATTTTTTCAAACGGTATTATAAACAGCATTTTTCAGTTTTTGTAGGACCAGATTCAAAGTGTGTTGTTGAAACTAACTTTATCACATACAGCAGTCCCTGTTTGGTCTAAATCCGCACCTTGTTCGATTGGAATATGTTCTTCAATTATTATTATTGGTGAAGTACGCATAGAGTAGTTTTTCCAAAATCTTGTAGGTGACACTCTTTTCTTCCCGTTTCTTTGGAGGAGACATCCTCTCACTTGTACTTGATGTAGGATTATCCATAATGGCACTTGAAACCGTTTGCAGGATGAAAATGGAAAGGCAAAAATAATTTCAAAATTCTGAAAAGGATGTCTGTTCTCTAAAAAGAACTGAATGGGCTTCAAAAAGAACTTATTTGGTTTTGAAATAACTTTTAAAGAACTTATTTAAAACAACTTATAGGGTTTTGGAAATAACTGATTATAAAACTGATGTGTCACATTCGACGCTGACATTGTAAACAATAATGACACAACAATAAAAAAACAAGCGTATATGTAGTGTTGAGCGTTGCATAGATTCAATTTCCTGTACAAGTTTTGCTGGATGTAATTTTGCCTATGAATTGACCAATCGAGAAGCATCTTTTTTTGGCGGTTTATTTAAATTTACTCCTCCTAGTTATTAAATAAGGTATAGTAAGTGTCAGTGTCGGTAATACAGGTTCCCTAGAGCTCATGTGTTGTGACTTGTGAGCTTTGAATAAAAAACACATTTTATTCAAAAATGTATGTATGTCCTTAGTTCAGAGGAAAAAAATAAGAGGGAGACAATAAGATACCTATTTATAATAATATGTACCTAATTTTGAACTTCTAAGCATTTAGGTCCTCCAAAATTTACAATTAAAAACCAAATATAGTTTCAAAGTTCGATAAATCCCATTCAGTCGTTTTTAAATTAGGGCTGGCTATGAACATTTTAATTATCTTGGCACCGTTTGGAATGTTTAATAAGGTTTCATTTGGAATTTTGGGATTCATCTCCTTCATCCATGGTTTTGAATGTTTTTAAATTATTACATCCTGTGTTTTTTTGACTACCATTGGCGTTTTTAAATAATCGAATAAGGGATAATAATAATAATTTTAACGTAATTTAAGGGAAATTTAAGTTTAAAATATCTACCTATCCAATTTTAAAATGATTTACAGCTAATAAAAAAATATTAATTTAATGTGATAGAACTTTTTGAATAAAGTTAAAACTTTTAAACTCGAGATATTTTTAGTAAAGCATACAGCAACATGTTATATTGAAGTTTTTGTTTTCAATTTATTCAAGTATTTTAGAAAATATGATGAGCAAAGTTAAACTTCATTTGACCTAATTAAGCTACTGTCTAGGGTTTACAACAAGGAGAATTAACTACGAGAAGGATTATTAAATAAAACAGACTAAATTTTTTCATTTTACTTACCTATATCTTCTAAGATATACCTACCTATCATGTTTTGATTTTGAAAAAATAAATTAAATCGGATAAAAAAATAAGAGATATTTATTATCTAAAGGTAACTGTAAGGTTGCAGAGTTAAATCAAAAGTCCTTTATAATTGTTGCACATTCATGAAAAATTTCATGCATCTTTGTATGGTTTTATTATAAAAATTATTGTGGTAATGGGGTATATATATGTATAATAATTCAAGGTGGCAACTGTCAAAGTTTTCCTGAAAAAATTACAGAACTAAAGGTCTGCATCAGGGGTTTCTTGGAAACCAGACAAGTGACTTATCAAAGACTTTAGTGGCATAAAACCTGTCAGTAAAATAATGCTTCAATCAAATAACTTTCTTTAAATATTTTATTTTTATTTTCAAAAAGAAACAAATCATAAATAAAATTATAAATACTTCATACCTTACACAAAAAAAAGCAAACCAAACTTCAAGCTTCAAACAAATTTCTCAAATTCGACCAGTCGATGTAAATGCAGCAGGAGACTCTCGTTTAAGAGCAAGATGTTTGGTTTGCATTAACCATGTCACCGCCACTCGCCTAAATCAAGTCAAGTCGACCCATTCATACAAAGATTCTGCAACCTTTTCCTCAACTCGTCTTCCAACTGATCTCTAGGAACTTCCGCTTCGGCCCTTGAAACGACCTCCCTAATCTTAACCACCCCTTTCAACAGCTCAGACTCCCCTAATATGACCGCCAGAGGAATCCCATACTCTTCACAGTGCTGCAATTGTGCCAGAAGTTTCGGGTTCTTCTTGTATGAATGCTCCACCTACAAATAGAACAGTCAGTGGATGTTGATTAATACTTAAAAACATTCACTTACCTTAAAACCGGAATCCCAGAGCTCCGAACACAGCTTCATCCTCGATTCCAGGAGGTTCTTCTGAGCGGTCGCGACAAACACCTCCACCTCCGTGGTCCTCATCTTCTTCTTCGACGACTCCAATTTCGCTTCGAGCACCGCGAATAATCTCTCCACGCCGATCGAGACGCCCACACACGGAACCTGTTTGTGCTTCTGATCGAACATCCCGACCAGGTTGTCGTACCGGCCGCCTCCCGCCACCGATCCGACTGATACTTCGTTCTCTCCCACGTTGTTGCTATCTGCGTATCAAAACCCCATTTTAGAATGATCGAATGAATAAATGGTTTCAAGGTAATATTACCTCCCCCTCCCAACAAGACGGCCTCGTAGATGACTCCCGTGTAATAGTCCAGCCCTCTCGCCAGACTCAGATCGAAGGAGACTTTATCGGAGGTCCCGAAAATGTCGCAGTAACGGAGGAGAAGTTTAATCGCTTCCAGACCTTCGACCGCGGATTTATTCTGCGCCAGTTTCGGATCCTGCAGCAGCTTTTCGACCAGTTCCTGTTTACCGTTCAGCCGGACGTACTCGCCGATTCGATCGGTCACTTCTTCCGAAAGACCTTTCTCTTCGATCATTTCTTTTTTTACTTCCTCCCAGGGTGACTGGAATGTTTATTAGGAGTTCAAGTTCAAGTTAATAATTCCAAATAATAAATAATAATACAATACATCTACTTATGTAAATCAGTTCTAAATATATAAACGTATGTAAATAAAATAAATAGAAAGAATCTAGAGCAATAAATATCATGATTCAGAGTAAGACAATGCGTTGCATTATTCAATAAGTCAAGGTTATTGCACTCCTACTGTGAAACACTTTCTCTTCCAATCTAATAATTAGCTACCGGAATGAAAACACTTACATAAAACATAATAAAACCACTCGTTATTTCACAAGTTTTCTACTAAATCTCTCCAACAACAACAAAAAACCTTCTTGCGCATCAATCGCAGAAATAGTGTATTTTTATGCGATTCAATAATAAATATTTTCTTCCTATTTTTTTTTTTATAATGAATATAATGAAAAAATAATCTGATTTTTTTTGGGAAAACTCCACCTACCTACCAAAAAAAAAAAGAATTATATCATCTCGTGGTTTCGAACCCACACCAACAGTTTACTAAACCTCGGTGTAATGAACTGAACCACAGTGGGTTTCGAGTTTGTAGTGTTGATCGCGTAGATAGGTATATGTAGTACGTCAGGTACCTATTATACACCTACAAATTTTATTTTTTAAACTGGTCGTATCTTTGTTATTAAAAAACCAATTTGAATACTTTTTTCACCTGCATGTAGGTGATTTAATTGTTGTTGCGTTTGCTCTTCTAATTTTCAGAACCATTCATAATTGAATGTGGAAAAAAATAAAAAAGAAATTGCGAACCCTTTCATTGATTTAATAATTTTATATAAGTGTAAGCTAATTTTGCACAAGCGAAAAACTTTTTTGTTTTTCGTTTAAAGTGCTACATTAATCGAGGCGAATTGAAGCTAAGACATCAAATTATATGTTAAAGCAAAAAAAAAGGAAAATTTCGGTTCAACTTCTTCAAAAATGGACTCATAAACGGTTATAGAATTGACACATTTTCACCCTTTTTCCTACCCACGACACTGGCTTATTAATGGAAAATATGCTAATTTTATTGAATTAACTCAAATTTCCAATAATTTTCTTCAAATCCTGTTAATTTTATTTCAAAGTTTTTTTGCCATCTTGCTCATACAGGGATTCAAAAATAGTCAATTTTCCAAAAAATTAAAATAGCCGCCATTTTGAAACGGCTCGGCCGATTTTACTCAAGTGCAATACCAGACCACTCTTTGTGGACATCTTACTCTAACAAAAATTTCAGCCCCCTAAATTGAAAACTGTGGCCAGAAACCGTGCCTCAAAGTCCGGATGTATGGAATTTTGAAAGGACACCCTGTAGAAGTAACGTGACTTTTGGAAATTTTTTCAACGAAAATCTAAAGTCATTCCAAAGCTTTACAAGAATCCAAAATTTCGTTCACTAATCTTGAAAGATAAAGCTACAGGAGCGTTTTGAAAATCGAAAAATCGTGATTTTGGAGAAATAAATAAATATATATATAAATATATATATAAATATATATATATATAAATATATATATATATATATATCGTGGGCAGGTGAATTTTGGAAAACCACTTTTTCGTAATCTGGGGGTCATGATCGGTGGACATTTGATGAGTTTGGGTGATTTTTGGAAAGTGATGTCGTCCTCAATAGTGTATTTTTTGTTAAAAAATACACTAAAAATGCACCAAATAATCAACGAAGTATCACATCACCAAGACAAAAAAAAAATATAAAATTACCTTATCCAATTTATCGACGGCAGAACAAATAGACCTGAAACTCGAGCTGGGAACCCCGCAAGCCTCAAACATTCCATCCAGGAGGCTCCTGTGGTTAATTTTTATAACAAACGAGGGCATGTCCAGCACGCTCAGGATCTCGTACACGATTTTCACGCACTCGGCGTCCGGTATCATGGGATCGTAAGCGCCGGCTATATCGAAATCCTAAAATTCGATCAAATAAAGTGGTGATTCGAAAAGGGCGGGTGAGGGGTGGCGGGAGACAAGACGACTTACACACTGGTAAAACTCCCTGTAGCGGCCTCTCGTTATTGAGGGGTTGTCTCTCCTGTACACTTTGGCAATGTGGTAACGTTTGATGTTGGTGATCTTGTTCATGGCCAGGTACCTGGCGAAAGGAACCGTCAGATCGTACCTGAGGGAGAGAATCTCGCCGCCCTGGTCTTTCAGGTCGTAGATCAGCTTGGAATCCTCTCCGTATTTTCCTGTCAGGACTTCCTGAAAATAAGGGAAATGTTTTCGATTAAGGGCCCCCAAATTAACACTGAAATACAATAATAATAATCCTCAACACAAAACAACAATACGTTCAAATAAATTTTTTAATTAAATTTTCTTGAATCTCTAGAAATCCACAGATATTTAAATAATCAACGATACACAATACACAGCTAGACACATATCGCTCTTAAATACTTGATTTTTTTTTGATATCGACAAGTAATGAGATTCTGAAGAAATTATACTCATTATGATCTAGTTAGTTCTACTGAAATTCATGTAAATCTAGTTACTTGTTTTATGATCTCTTAGGTTACCAATACCATACTGTTGCTATGTTATTATATTAAATCAATAATTTATTCATTTACATATGTCTGAAGATGCTGCTTTGAAAGCCGTGAAACAGGTGTGATAATATCCATCAATATAAAGTGGAATTTTTGAAACATTAACATTAGTGTTTTATTTATCATCCATTATTATTTCAAGTACTTAAAATAGGAAGATATCAATAATAATTTATAAATAAATAATGTAAGAATTTACAATTCACTATAGAGATCTGCAAGGTCAACAGGTTTCAGATAGGTAGAACATTAAATTTGAGGATTGCGCAAGAAGCAAGAATCAAATGTCGGTCAGCTTTTATTTATTTAATAGGAAATAACCTTCACCATAAGCTACACCTTATCTCATATCTGACAGTCAAATATTAATTATTAATATTAAAATAAATGCGAGATTGGATTTCAAAATTGGGCTAATACTGCTGCAAAAATTACATAATTAGGTATAAGGTGTACTATTTTTCACCAAGCATAATCATTTGGTTGGATCCTCTTTTATTTTTTTTTATTACCAACCCTACAATTTCCTCAAAATCATAAACTTCTATGCAAAAGTAAACAACTAAGTTAAACGAAAAATTACAATCTGGCATCAATATTAAATAAATCGTGTTTAAAATGAGCGATTTTAATCGTTTTTTTTTAAACATTGAAGTCAGATTGTGCAATAAATTCAGTAAAGCAGTTACTACTCACTTTTAACTCGAAGATGGGTGTGTCGATTGTTTCCGCGCCGTGTTTCTTGAAGACCGAAATTATTTTCTCCAGAACGGACTGCCGGACGGCCATCTGCTCGGGAGAGTAATCCCGGGTCCCTTTCGGGGTTTTGAGGGTGAACTTCTGGGGTGCCTGCGACGTTTCATTACTGCCGGTCAATTGTGCCTTCAATTTTAATAGTTTGTTCACTTCGGCGGCTACCTGTAACAAGGAAAAACAGCTTCAATGCAATTATTATGCTAATTCTGTAAAATTTTTAGCCAAATAATTTTTATTTCCTAAATACTTATTAAACCAGGGACATTTCTATTTGTAATATTTGTATCTAGAAGACCAAGTTTTTTGGGTTTTTATTTTTAAATCAACAACACTGTCACCTATCAGCTATCACTGTTTGACAATTTGACATAAAATATCACAATACATGTCATACACGAAAATAAATTATTTTTAACAAATGAAAGAAAACCACAAAATAATGAAATTAGAACAGAACGAAACAATTAAAACAGAATAGAAATATTACTGACCTGTGGTTCTCCATTGTGGCTAATCGAAGAAAAATTTTTGAAGAGCACCACAGGCCGTAATTGGGGTATAAGAAACCTCAAATTTTTTATCATCTTCTAAGACTAAGCAAACTCTTCATGTCAGTCACCGTCACCACTCTCATGCAAGACACTGCCAAGAACAGGAGAAATTATTAATTGACACATCTCGCTTATTCACCTCTATAAGTAAGTTTATAGGCAGGTGGTAGGTCTAATAAAAATTTATTGAAATCAGATGGTGAAGAACACTAACACTAGAAATTTAACGAAGCCATATCAATTGATTTTCATATAGTCTGACGTTCCGTTTATTGCCTGCTTCTTAGCAAGTGAATAAATTTTAGTATCCTTTAAAAAAAATAAAATATAAAAAAGCAATTAAAGGATTAGATAACAATATGTCTGTGATTGTTTGAGACTGGCTTCAGTCATTGCTGCTTGCTGCAATTTTCATTTTCAATTTTCAAACTCAAGTAAAGTTTTGACAGTTCAAAATATTGTCAAAAACAAAAACCAACCAATAAAGTTGTTGTTATTCTTCTTCTTTGGTTTTAGACTTTAGTAACCAAATACCAAATTAGGCCAACCCTTTCCACTTTCCAGAATCCTTAATTTTGGATAATTACTTTATGCATGCTCTAATTAATAATTCATTTACATAGATAATATTTTCTCTCTCTCATCTCTGATCTGCTATTTATTATTATGAATATTGCTTACTCTATTATACAATTACCCCCAAAGTAAAATTTTTGTTTGAAAGGAAAATGAAAATATGGTAAGTACATATTTTTGAGTGAAAGGTTAAATACCAAAAACGCACGCACTGTTCGGTTTTAATAACGATATACTTTAAAATTGACCGGAAATTCAAAAAATATGATGCAATATGTATCAAATTAGGTACCTTTTCTTTGTTTTCTTTGGCCGCTTTCAGAGACCGCACTAAATCACCCTGTATTTTTATTTGTTCTTCAATGCTCACTGACATTATAACATGTATTATAGATAAAACGACCAAAATATAATATAAAAAAATATGCAGCAGCGTCAGTTATTCGTAATCGTTATGCACAAAACGTGTTCACGTTACACCTTCTCCCGTCAAGTTCTGTTCTAATAATTATTGTAAAATGAAAATGTAATGTAATGAAATGAAATGAGAAATGTGAGCAAATTTAAAAAAATTGCGACTTTTCATTCCATCCCCTCTCTCTCCTCATCTCCTCAATGACATTCATCTTCTTCTTTTTTAGGAGTTATGGGGTGGCCTTTATCACGAATACACCTATACCGGTATGTCAATGGACTGTGAGCGCGCGGCTGTGTTCCGGTCCGGGCTTATCGTTCTTCTGACGTCACGCGTTTGGATGACTATTATCGACTACACATTCAATTGTTTATTTAGTCATATCTTTTTTATTACCAGAAATTATTAAATAATTTTTGTAGGCTTGCATTAGTTGTCAACAGCTGTCCATTTGACGTTTCAAAAATTTTCATGCCCAACTAAATCCCAGAGTTTTTATTGTCAACTTTCGTTAACCTTATGACTGCTACATTGTTTTTCCATGTCAGTCGACATTAAAAAAAAAAGGAACCAAAAATCAAATTTTTTTTTTGATTTTGATTGAACCAAAACCAAAAAAAAAATTCATAGCTAGCAACCACCTAGCAACCTATCACCTAGCATGTTTTACTTTCGCTTTCGGTTGCCTTATCAAGACAGAAAGTTACAATTTCGTAAAGGGGAGAATGAAAAATATCTAATTATCTATCTATTATTACTTAAGTATAGTAAAGTCATTTAGTTTAGCATAAACACACACCAAAGAGAATCCACCACAAGATATAAAAATAAAATCAAACATGAGAATAAAGTAACATAACCAAGAAAACGGGAATAAATCCAGAGATGTTTAAACACCATATATTAGGAACTTTCTTCCTACTATGTACTATGTACTTATAATCATGATAAAAGTGAGGTCTGTGATCTGTGGCTCTAGTGGTCGCCATTTGTTAAGAGGGCAAACTCTTCTGGAAATAACGTTTATAAATTTTTGGCGGATAGTCGCTCGCCCAATTTTTTTTTTCCAAAAACTATTCCTTTAAAGTTGATATGTCTGTACTTTCTTTTTTTGACGAGGAATCTTTCCTTGTCACACCCTTACCTAAAAAAGTCCAGATCGGTCGTACGGTCCAAAAAAACAAAAACAGAAATTGACGTTTATGTGTATAACAACCAGAGTGATGCCTTACATTTGCCGGAATATCGTCAGATTGTTCCATTTTATGAACGTAATTCGAACGAGAAAAAAAAGGAAATAATAATTCAAAAGTATTAGATTATTATTTAAAGCCCATATGTAACGATCCATTTTTTAGTACAAGTTTTAGTCAATTTTTTAGGATACTAAATTTTGGACAAATTCATACAAGTTTTGTCTCCAATTTTTGATAAATTTTTTAGTTTAGGGAAGTTGTCCTATTTTTCGTCAATTTTAATTGACAAGCATTCGTTCTTATTACCCGTTAGGCATCGTGATCAATCGGACTTTCTTTTCATTGGAAACTATTTGACAACTAATAAAATAAATACAAAGAAATTTAAATTTGCGTCCTGTTCACCACTTATTTTACAATTTGCATGTTATTTGGGTGATTTGCAGTGCTTAAATAAGTCCAGAAAATATCATTGAAAGGCAGCAGTAATTTAATCTGGTAAGTAAAAGATATAAATAGTTAGAAATGTGCTTTCTGGTACTTATATCAATTCTTCATCATTTATTATAGGTATGTTATACGTTTGTTTGAATATAGAATTTCTTTCACAGGTTCCACATTAGCATGTAGTGAAAGGGTCCCCTGAACATGAACACGTGTGTTCACTGAATGACAGAAAAGTATCCATATAGTGAACTGGTGGACTTCAAGAAGAAATACGGGAGCTGCCGTATTTTTCAGCTTATTAATTCGACACCAATTTTTTTAACTTTATGTAAGTTTATGTAAATAGGAACTTATTAAGTATTATTGTAGCCTTAAAGTTAAATTTTCCAAATTTCAACGGATTATACTTCATCAGCAAATGCCCCATGTTTTCATCTGTTTAGAGGTAATTAAATGATACTTACTATATTTTTTGAGGTATTATAATGTAGGTATTTTGATATAAAAACTATAATAAATTTGAAAATTGGATGTATACCTATGTTAACAGGAATATTTGTTACATAGTTTTAAAAATCTTTCAAGATATTTTTTTTTATACCTATGAGATACTTATAATACTTTTTAACTATACAATTGGTTGCCTTTTTAACTATAAAAAACTAATCAATAAAAGTTAATAATAAACGTACCTGTTCTTTTAATTTAACCACAAATAATATTAATGCACTTTTCAATAGTAACGAATATTCGCTGACGTTATTATTGAAAATTGTGTTAATTAATTATTATGTGGACTTCCAAATAGTCAGAATTCAAAGATATAATTTAAATTTAAATATCCCGCCAACCGATATACCCCCACCACCGTCATAAATGCTTTTTAGTTACGGCACCTCGCGGGCAGGGGGAGCTCAAGTTTGTATCCAAAATATTTACAAAATTTTTAGAACCTGTCCTATTTTTCATCAATTAAATGACATAACTGAAGTGGAAATCTGGGGAAATTGTTGTTTGTAGGTTACAATATTGAGATGTTGGTAGCTAAAGTCGACTTTCTAACAGAAAGGAGCATGTGTGGATTTGACGTTGAACGGGATGGTTTACCAATATGGCGGCTGCTTCAGTTTTTAAAGCTGATTAAACGCCAATAACTTCACTAACCTACATTATATTATATAACTATTAAATATTGCATCACACTTTAACGTTTTACAACAAAATATACTACAATTAAACACAAAAAAAAACCCAAGAGTGAAACACAGGACACGTCAGAGGTCAGAACCATGAATGATTATGAGTCATCTCTGGTTGAGCAATGTGGCTGAGTTGGTTCCCTAGGATAACACGTGAAATCGATCATATGCTCCTTCCTTTTTCTTCTTTATTCAATGTTTCTAACCTAACCAGTAACCTCAGTTTATATTTGGAAGTGTACGTGAAAAAGTGTACGGTAATCATTGAAATTGAATTGAAAACTTATCCACTTTGTTGAATAATATAATAATATAATATAAAATGTAGGTATGATCAAGTAGATGGGTTGTCGTTGTTAGGCAAGTTTGTTTTTATAGTAATGTAAACAAGTTACAATCGTCAAAACACTTATCAGTTATCACAATGTCTTGGTCTCATGATCAGGTTATTTCTTTAATAGAATTATATAGAGAAAGGCCTTGCCTCTATCAGGTAAAAAGTTCCAATTATAAAAACAAGCACATGAGAACCACTGCTTATGAAAGCATGGTAAGAGAACTAAAAAATATTCGTCCTGGAATAACTATAACTGAAATAAAATCGAAAATCAATGGACTTAGAACAAACTTTGCAACAGAACACCGAAAGTACTTGAAATCGAAGCATAGTGGCATGGATGAAGACTCTGTAAGTAGTTTTAATATATCTTAAATGTTATATAGATGCAATACTGGTATCTGCCAGTCATGAGGCCAGTCACTTTGTAATGTCCTCGACTTTTACGCATAGCATATTCTAAACTGTTTCTCTTAAATGATTTCAGCTGTACGTACCATCACTCTGGTATTATGAATACCTTTTATTTCTATTGGACCACATCGCTGTGAGAAAGTCTACTGACTCTATCGGAGAGCTGTCCCAGGAATTAAGTGAAAACAGTGTTTCACTGACATGTGATGAGAGCACCACAGATGGCAAGACTGAACAACAAGCTGAGAAATCAAACGTCTGTTCTGTATTAGTAATAATGACCTAACAAAAAAAAATTATAATACGACACTGAATTATTATAAATATTTCATGACACTCTGTTATTCATTATAGGATGAAGACACTGATGCATTTTATTATACACTGGATAGAAATATTGAAATCATAAATGAAGACGAAAATGAGTCTCCTTCAGACCAACCTAGTACTAGTACCTCCATGGTCACTCCTAAAAGTTATACCTCACTCAGTAATCGTACTGCTGGTTCGACCAAAAAGAGAAAAAGAAATCATGATGATTCTTTCCTGGATGCTGCCAGTGGTGCTATAAAAAAAATTTCCACGGCTTTAGAACAGAACCAAAACCAGAGAAATCTAGCGACAGAGAAGCCTGACAATGACCACTTGACAACTTTTGGTAATTTTGTGGTAAGCCGGTTACGGATGATAAAAAATGATGACCTAGTGACTGCAGCTGAAGAAAAGATTACCACAATTTTATTTAATATGTATAAAGAAAGTAAAAAATAGTATAGTAAACATACATTTTTATTATTTATTAATAAAAACTTGATTTCATTTATTTTATTTAATTCATTTCTAGCGATTATTAATGTTACATATTAAAATTTCTAACAGCTTCTTCTTGCCAAGGCACTGCTCCAGTATCTGAGCAGAAATAATCTTTAAACTCATTACGGACATTTCTCGCTGCATCCATAGATTTATTGCCACTTTGTCTCCCAATACTTCTTATTTGCTGCAACGAATTTTCCGTTTCTTGGCTTATGTCAGTGTATGAAATTCCATTTTCAGTGGCTAAATAATTGTGAAGAGCCACACAAGCTAGAGTTATTTTTTCGACTTTTGGTGCACGAAGATTTATAGGATTGAGTAACACTCGAAACCGATTAGCCAAAATACCGAATGCATTTTCTATTACTCTTCTTGCCCTTGATAGCCGATAATTAAATATTCTTTCACCATGTGACAATCCTCTTTGGGGGTATGGCTTCAT
This sequence comes from Malachius bipustulatus, assembly GCA_910589415.1. Classification (NCBI taxonomy): domain Eukaryota; kingdom Metazoa; phylum Arthropoda; class Insecta; order Coleoptera; family Melyridae; genus Malachius; species Malachius bipustulatus. The sequence goes on along the minus strand of OU342634.1, from coordinate 33,423,612 downwards.
TATCACATCTTTATGTGGAAAGGCATCATCTGCAACTATCACATATGGAATTGCCATATCTCTACCTGGTAATGCTTCTGCAGGAGGGAAATACAAAGAATTGCATCCTAAAACCTTAGCTAGGGTAGATTCTCGAAATGCACCTCCATCGCTGACTCTCCCGTTGACACCCACATTGACATATATGAATTTATAATTAGCATCAGCTAGAGCTAAAAGAATTATGCTATGACCGCCTTTATAGTTATAATAATATGACCCATCGGATCTTGGTGGCCTAAATGAGATGTGTTTGCCATCCAAAGCACCTAGGCAATGTGGGAATTGCCATAAATTCCAGAAATCATGTGATACACTCATCCATTCTTGAACAGTGTTGGGCGTCTGTAAAACAATAATTTCATGTCTCTTATTATTTCTGTAATGAAAGAATAAGAATATGTACTTACTTTTATGTATTTATTTCTAAGATGGCGATATAACGAGTCGCAAACAACAGGAATGAATCTTGAAATGCTGCTTTCGTGAACTCTTGTAGCATACATAAGAGATCTAAAAGATTCTCCAGTTGCCAAAAACCGCAAAGTAATTTGTAGCCTACACATATTGGAGAATAAGAGCATTAAAAAGATGTAAATGGTAAAATCATGTTTGAAAGCACGAACCTACTTCTTGCAGAAATTGTTTCTTGCATCATGGATGGCTCCTTTTCAATATCAGTTCTCACCAAGCTAAGCAGGAAGGTGAACTGATCTTCTGATACCCGTAAAAAATTTTTGTAAGAGTCTACGTCTTCTACTGCCAGTTCTTCATTAACCATTTTTAATATACCAGAGCCATTTTCACTCCTTCTTTTCAACCATGGTTTTCTAATCACCTTTTTTCTTACTCTCCTTTTCCTTCTAACATTTATTATCATGGTATTAATAATTATTGCTGCCCCACTCAATAATAAAGACTCTCTATCCATGTTTTAATATTCTCTCTACAGCAATGCAATAAGTTGAAGTTGTAGTTAAAATGGGAAAAATAATCAGAGTTAACCTAAAATATGCTCGTCAAAAGCCCATATGGCTTCCTAAATAAATGACAGAAATTTGGAAGGTTGCAAGCAAACAAATTTTTAGTTCAATTATTTACTGTCCTAAATTTAGTATCCTAAAAAATTGACTAAAACTTGTACTAAAAAATGCATCGTTACATATGGGCTTAACTGCCAGATTCACACTTTTTTTAATTTTAATACTAATTTTTGTAATTTACTAATATTATGCACAAAATTGATTCACACATGTGTTCTTCAACACTCCGAGTGCACTTCAAGCGTCGTCATTGGCAATTTATGAGCGATACTAGATTTTTATCCATGAAGCGAACTGCATGGTTTTTTATATGAACGCATCCAGAGTTTTTCATGTATGAAAAGTGTAATTCATGAACGCATCTAAGACCACTAAAAATCACAAAATAAGAAAAATAAGACATTTAAAACTAATGAATGACAGTGATTTTATCGCAGGATTCAATCTTAGTTAAAAGTTAGTACTTTTAATAAGAAATTCACCTACCAAATTTCATCGAATTGGAATCAGCCGACTTTGAGCTATTTCAAAAAAACTAAAATTCTCAAAAGACTTTGAAGCCCTCTAACGGACAAACTAAGCATTTTGGTATAGAGATAAGTTTGGTCCGAGCGACTTTTTTTTACCTCAGTAATCTGTGGTTGCTCCGCATGTCCATGGAATTTTGGGACACTCTGTATGTTATTGTTTTGAATTTGTTTTGATATTTTGTTACCTGAATAATAATTATCAACGTTATTTAATGTTTATGGAAACTGATGAATCCCACCACCTCACACGATTATGATTGGTTATCTGAAGTTCGAAGTTATGATTTCGTAAAACTACATTCATTTTACAAACCTCTCGTGCATTACTGCCCTCTATACTTTATTATGCCATGAGTCAAAGTTGTGTAATAATAAACCAAATGACGTCACACTAATGGTTGAGCGTTCAGAATAACCTTTACAATAAGGCAAGGTAAGGTAAAAACAGAGGCAAATGGAATTCTAAGCGATTTTTTATTTATTGACACATTTTTCAGATTAATAATTATTGTTAATGCTGTGATTTTGGTCATTGAACCAATAGGTAATTATTATTAGCGGCGCACGGAGCAGCTGAGCTGAGGTTACGTGTGTTAAGTGACGTGTATGTGGCAAATGTCCAAGGTAAAAAGCCCAAGGCCAATGCCTTCTTGTGGTTGTGGTGGCTGGCTCTAGACTACGTGTTCGTGTTATTTATTCTTTTTTTTTATAACGAACTGTCATCAAATACATCTAATGTATTTGCTGTCATCAATCAATGGTTTTAGTAGTTGAGTGTGAGTTGAGTTGTTTGATCTCGATCTGTCTGCTGTCTTGGTGTGATTTGAGTTTAGAAAAAAAACATCGATTTGATATTTGATCGAGTTGATTTGACGATTTGATGAGAGTTCAGATTTTCAGAACTCGAGTTTGAGATGTGGTGAATGTGAGTGAAGTATGTGTGTTTTTTGGTCTTGGTAGAATTAACGATTGAATTGAATGCATGCGTTTTTAATTAATACCAACAAGATAACTTAATCCCGCATTGTGTAATTCACTCATTCTAATTGTAAGAATTAAAAATGGGTGAACCGCAATCGACATCAACCGAGGTTGCCCTTCAAAACCAGAATGTTTCAGAACCAAAGGAATCGGTAAGAGTGCTATTTCATTCATTCATTATTTGATGTTGAATATAATAACCGAAAGACTTTTGACCATTTTCAGCCTACACCATCCGAAACTAGTGTTCAACAAGTTCCGGCAGCAGCACCAGCCCCCCGTCAAGCGACAAGATTCGAGCAATTCTTTTCTGTAGGCAAAGCACTCGTAGTGAGATGTCTGATCGTCTACTTCATAATGTCATTTTTCAAAAAACCCGCCGCTCCGCCTATAACCGACCCGACAGGCAAAGCGGTTCAGTCCGTAGCTGCCCGCAACATGTTCCCCAACGGGACACTGATGACCTTGCACATTTATTTATCCGAGAACGAGGAAATGAACGATTTTAACGTTTCGAACCTGTTTTGGATCAAAGAAGGAATCACGTACGGCGACTGGTTTGCCGGACCTTACTACGACGGCTCATATTTCATAGAGAAAGACGTACCGATTAGCGACAACCTAAGAAATAACGGATCGTTGTATCTGCACGCTTACTTGACCAAGTTCGGGTCCAGTCCGAATCCCAGGGACGGTAATTACGCCAAGAAACAGTTCTCGCATATAACGAAACAACTTAATAGGTGAGTTTACTGGTCTTACTGGAAGATAATATTGCAGGTTAATAGGGCTGAGACGGTTAACCGGTTAATCGATTAGCCGGTTTCAATCACTTTAACCGGTTAGGATCTATTACTACCGGTTAACCGTTCTAGGTACCTATAATCCCCTAAATCTGTATAATATAATAATAATATTCAATAGTCTGAGGTCTGTAATAACTACCTAATAACACTGATGCAATCTTTAGATTTGACCTGAACTGAAATGATCATAAAATATAAACTTTCATACAAAACATCCTTGCTGCCAAAGTAGGTAGGAACGAAATGTATTTTAGGAAGTGGAAGTAAAAAAGGGCAGAAGATGTGAAGATGTGAAGGTGGATGAACTGAAAAGAGATAGACAATAATCGTAGCCAGGATGTTGTGAGGAACCTTTGCAGAGTAATGGGTCATAAATCAGATAATGTAGCTGTTTATTGACTGCAAATAGACATAATAATGGATCGCTGCTTAAAATTCAAATACAGTGAGTAGGTATCCTAATATACCAACAATACAAGACTCAACTGTCCCGTATATTTATTTACACTTCAGAGAGGAATCTGAATAATAAGAGTAGATTTCACTTTCATTATTAATCCATAATAAAATCCAAGCAAGTTTGGATAAATATTAAACAATAAAAAAAACCTTCTAGCGCATCAATCGCATAAATAGTGTATTTTTTTAGTTTTTATTGATGAAAAGGATAACCGGTTAATCGTCGGTTAACAGCATCGGTTAACCGGTTAGCAATATTTCATAAAAGGCACAGCCCTACAGGTTAAGGTGCCCATTAATTCAAGTTAGGTGCTGGTGGTGTTGCCAAGAATATTATAAAAATTGCTAAGCAACAATGATGTATGTACTTTCAAGATAAATGTCAGATCTCTGAACAGGCAAGGACCTTGGCCTGAAATATTGTTCTGCTGTATATAGTGTCAGATTAATCATGAGGAGGGGGGATGGCTTTGAACCACACCTACCAACCTTCATGAAAAATTGCCTACACATTTCTATATCCCTACCTTTAATAGGAGGGGGGGGGGAGGAGGGATAAACCGAAAGGAGTGGCAGGATCGCCCTGTGCTAACAGCACAAGGAAGGGTGAAGGGTTTTATTAGTCATTATTTCAATTGATTGTTTTTACATCTTGATGGATTAGTTATTATGTAGTTGTAGTTCTAATTGACTTGAATATCCTAACAATTGCTCAAAATATAATAAAACACTTTCTGGAGTGACATTCTAAATAGAACTTACTAGTGCCTTGCAGGGGGAAGAGGGTTTAATGTAAATAAGTAAGCGTACCAGAGTTATATAAAAAGTATGTTGTCCATGTAAATTCTTATCTTCATCCCTGAAACAGGTTTTTTTCCTATTTCCAGATACAAAAGACTGAAATCCAGCGGTACCAAAAACCTGCTGACCGGTTCGACTGAGAAAGCGGAAGTGGAAGAGGGGAAAATCATCTCGCACTGGCATCCCAACATCACGCTGAACCTGGTGACCGATCACACGGCGTGGGTGTACGGGTCGGTGCCGGCCCCCCTCGACCAGCACGTCAAGTTCACCGAGGACGGGAAACTGTACAAGCCGATCCTGTACGCCAACGATTTCTGGAACATGGCGCGAGACTACAAGCCCCTAAACGAGTCGCTGAAGCTGCGGATCACCTTCCAGCCGCTCAGCCTGTTCAAGTGGCAGCTGTACGCCGCCCAGAGCATGCGGCAGTCGTGGAACATGTTCGGCGACTCGGAGACGGAGCACAACGACGAGGACCAGGACACCCTCAAGGAGACCCTCCTCGACACCAACCCCTATCTGCTGGGGATCACCATTGCCGTCTCGATCCTGCACTCGGTGTTCGAGTTGCTCGCTTTCAAGAACGACATACAGTTTTGGAACAATCGTAATTCTCTCGAGGGTCTTTCGGTCAGATCGGTGTTCTTCGCCGTGTTTCAATCGTTGATCGTGCTGCTCTATGTGCTGGATAACGAGACCAATACTCTCGTCAGGGTGAGTTGTTTCATTTCGTTGTGCATCGAGTTCTGGAAGATCTGGAAGGTAGTCGATATAAAATGGGAGAACGGACGTCTCCATTTCAAAGATAAAGGCTCGTATGTCGAAAGTAGCACCCGACATTACGATAATTTGGCTTTCAAGTACCTGTCGTGGTTGTGCTTCCCCCTCCTGGTCGGGTACAGCATTTATGCCTTGTTGTATTTGGAGCATAAGGGCTGGTACTCGTTTGTGTTGGATTTATTGTACGGCTTCCTTCTTACTTTCGGGTTTATCATGATGACCCCGCAGCTCTTCATTAATTACAAGTTGAAGTCGGTGGCACATTTACCATGGAGGATGTTGACTTATAAGTTCCTGAACACGTTCATCGATGACATGTTTGCCTTCGTCATAAAAATGCCCACGCTGTACCGGATAGGTTGTTTCCGGGACGATATAATATTCCTGGTGTTCCTGTATCAGAGGTGGATATACCCGGTTGATAAGAGTAGGAGGAATGAGTTTGGGTACAAGGCTGAACCAGAAGATACCGGGACCAGTACCAGTATTGACACCGGGGCTATGAAAGCGATCGAAGCTAGTCAGGGTGACGTCGAAGTCAAGGATGAAGGCCCGGTTGTGAATGGGGATGTTGATGATGAAACAAAGAAGACTAAATAGTCCTGTAAAGTATTTAATATTTAGAATAATCATGATAAATATAATCGATCTAATACGTAAAGGTGAGTCCATTTTTTAAATGATACCGTGGTTAAAATCCCATTACTTTCAGCAAGAAACATTATTGATCAAGAGTTGTTTAAAGTTAAAAAAAAATTATTTGCTTTAATAGGATCAATTTTTTGGCTGCTACTTGCTCTAAAATTGGGGTCATATCATATATCGACAGCATCTTGCCTACATTTGTATCGGTTGTCTAAATTTTGGGCTTGAATCGTTGCGTATTGGGGTGATATTATCTCAAAAGATATATTAGATATTATTTTATTCAATAATAATAATTGTTGAGTTTTTTTGTTGGCATTTTGTAAATCTGGAATCTGATGTATTTGTGTATGGCCAAAGATTTATATCCGGCTGAAAAATAAAGATTGTTATGTCAGAAGTACTTTTTTTTACACTCCTTTTCATTGTGAAAATTCATCATTGAAGCCGTCTAATGGCATCACTGTTGTAAATAACGTTTTTTTTTATTACTGATTGAATATTCATCAGTGATACCAATGCCAGAAGTAGGAATATAAATTTTTATTTTTTATTTATTCAAACCAGATAGAATACATACACAATTACATGGTAATTACATAAATGTAATACCCTACAGAGGTAAACGAGATTACCTGTGCGTAGGTCTGGCTAGGTACATGCAATTAAACTCCTTAAATAGATACCTTAATTCTAAAAACTACCTAATTATTGATATGGAAGTTCCTCCCCTCAATCCTGACCATTTTTACATCAAATTTTATGTCCCCAGTATCCATTTTTTTATTTTCCTTTTTCTAGTGTTTTTGCTCCTTATTTCCTTATATTCTCTGGGCAACGCATTAAACAATACCATAGCATTTACTTCACTCTTTTTTGAGCTGACAGTTCTGTACCTAAGTGGCAGATTGACTTTAATTCCTAGTTACACTTTCCGACAGTGAGTATTTCGAGCTTAGTTCGTTATAACGGTAAAGAAGTGAATTTATTTCAAAATTCTGTGCCAGATTAGGAATAGTTTTGTTTGTAATGAACTTATTTTTATTGATTATCCTTAAGATTCTATCCTGCATTCTTTGTAACAGTTGTAAATTATTATTGTAAGCGCCTCCCCATGCAATAGAGCCATAGTTAACATCATGCACTATGGAAAAAAGCATAATAGACATAATATAAGTTAATGAGCGTTTTCAGACCTAACGACACGATACCGACACGACACAAGCAACTATATCGGAGCATGCAAAAATGTATTATTGCAATTATTGCAATAATACATTTTTGCATGCTCCGATAGTTGCCTGTGTCGTGTCGTTTAGGTCTGAAAACGCTCAATTTATGTAGGACAAAAATTAAATATCTAGTTTTATTTATTATTTTTTCTATATGCTTTTCCCATGTAAGCTGATAATCCATGATTATTCCTAGATATTTTACATGTTCAACTCTATTTTTTATTTGTTGATTATCTATACTGATGTTATAAGTTAGAGGCACGCTATTACAATAGTTACCAAAAGTAATTCTTCTGTTTTGTTCACATTTAGTGAAAGTTTATTACACTTTAGCCATTTAGACACTATATTAAGATTTTGGTTCATTTTTTGTTTCACTAGCGCCCATGTTTTTTCTGATGCAATTATGGCTGTATCGTCAGGATAAGACAATATAATCTCATTGGGCAGTTGAGATAAGAGATCATTAATATATAAAATAAACAGCAAATGCCCCAGTATAGTTCCCTGAGGAACACCTGTTTTTATTAATTTATATTCACTATGATGGACATCATTAACTTTAACACTCTGATACCTATCTCTTAAATAGTCCTTTACAAGCTCAAGTGCACAGCCTCTTATACCATAATCTGATATTTTTTAATAGAATAGAATCAGTGACGGCTCGTCAGGGACGGCAAGGTCGGCCCGGCCGACCCAAACCACTGCACCAGTAAATAACATTATTTTTTTAAAAATAATAAAATAAACTTGATTTTAATTTCTGATAGCTTTGCAATAATACCATTTATAATGTTTTTTCTTGCCTAAAAATCTAAGCAAAACAAAAAGCAAAAGTGTAGAGCTATAGTGAATATTGAGTGATCCATAAGTTGAAAATTGTAGGGTCGGCTGGCCGATGCTGGGCGCGAGAATGCTGGTTAATCGAAGACCTACGGCACACAAACTGTGTCGCTTCCAACCGCAGAGTTACAGTGCACGGCCGGCGTAGCGTATTCCACACAGGGTCGGCCGAGAGCCTCCTGGCCGTACTTGGGTATATCAATCTATCTATGTATCAATCGGGCGCTCTTCTCTTGAGCGATCCTCGCTGCAATCGGATGGAACATGCGAGTCGAACGCATTTTTATTAATCTTTTTTTATGAAAATGCAACTTATTGTAGCAACAGAAACCAAAAAGGTGTTTCTTGCTTGCCAAATTGCTTTTTAGAGATTTATTTAATTAATTTAGTAGATTTATTATTTATTAATTAATTATTTGAAATTATAATTTATTAATTTATTTATTTAATCTCAGTGTGCGAGTTTGTTTACCTATTTTATGCAATTAAAAAAAAATAACTAGGTATTAGAATTCGCAAACTACCGATATTGTCAAGTCAACTGCGCACCTACTACACTTTCATTAATATTTTTTGAATAAAAAATAAACTAAAAATACCGTTTTACGGAAGAGATTCAATAGATATAAATTCCTAGAACGGAAAATAATAATGAAATCTTCAATGCCTGTGCCTGTACCTACTTCCTTATACCTTACCTACCAGCCAGCATCAGTAGCCAGGGCTAGGGTCGGCTAGCCGTACCGCGCGTGTTATCCATATGGTGTCAATGCATATGCACATGCATAGCATAATATTGCATTCATTCAGTGATTCAAGCAAAAGCACATTTTTATTTTATTACTTTCTTCGTCATCTATTTTTTCTATTCGACGATTTTTCCTATTTTTACATACAGTGAGACCCATTTGTTCTTGAAACACCCTGTAGAATCTTAATTTATGGTGCGATTTTAAAGAAATTTCTTTTAAATCATAGAGCTTGATAAACTTGATATATTTTGGAAGCAAAAAGCGTCTCCTTCCTACAAAATCCAAGGCCTACTAGATCAGTGTTTCCTTTTAAAATCTCAAAAATTCATATTAGCGATTTTTTTAGAAAACATTTTCAATAAAATTTAGTACAGTACCGTTTTGAGGGCTGGTGAATCCCGTGGCGTGCCCAGTTTTTTTTTCTAAAAAAATCGCTAATATGAATTTTTGAGATTTTACAAGTAAAGACTGATCTAGTAAGCCTTGGATTTTGTAGGAATGAGACGCTTTTTGCTCCCAAAATATATCAAGTTTATCAAGCTCTATGACTTAAAAGAAATTTCTTTAAAATCGCACCATAAATTAAGATTCTACAGGGTGTTTCAAGAACAAATGGGTCACACTGTATAAGTAAATTTTGGGTAATCCTGTTGTTTAGTCTTCCAAAACACCCCTCACATGCCCATTCCACTTTTTCCACTCGCGTCGCTCACAGATTTTGCTGCATTAAATCAGGTCCTTGGTCAGGGTAGGTGTTTTTTTTTATTTTAGGGACATTTAAAGGAAAAAAAAACCAACCCTGACCAAAGACCTGACTTAATGCAGCAATGCTGTGAGCGACGCGAGTGGAAAAAGTGGAATGGGCATGTGAGGGGTGTTTTGGAAGACTAAACAACAGGTTAACCACATTTTGAACTTATATGGGAATTCGCGTGACCTTGAACCTTAAAAAAAATTCGCCTGCATCGCATTTTCCGCGGAGGCCTTTTCCCCGGACCCCCCCCCCACACATATAACGTCGTACATTTTATTTCCACCATTGGCTGGCCGACCCAATTTTTTGAAGCACGAGCCGTCACTGAATAGAATGGTCAACCGTATCAAAAGCTTTGGCCAGATCTAAAAAAGTAACCGCCACTGGAGTGCTTTTATCAAGTTTATGATATAACAAGTTAGTAAGAAAGTTAAGAGCATCAGTTGTTCCTATATTTTTTTTTAATCCAAATTGCTTTTCGGATAAAATTTTTTGTTTAGCTATAAAGTTTAATATTCTATTAGATATTATTTTTTCAAATACTTTTGCAATATTGGAAATAAGTGAAATAGGCCTATAGTTGGATGGTGAAGATTTAGCATCAGCTGTATACACTGGAATGACCTCAGCTTTTTTTAAACATTTTGGCCAAACAGATTTAGATATACACAGAGTTATAATGTGTGCAAGAGGTCGGCATATGAGGTCGACTAACACAATAATTAATACTGTGGTATGTATACCATCAACACCTCCTTTTTTATTTTCAATTGATTTATTACTCTATCTACCTCATTTTCACAAGTATAATTAATGTATATAGACTGTGTATGATTAATGTGTAATCCGAGTAGGAGAAATAGAGACAAAATCAGCTGGTTGTTCTATTTTATCAGCTAGATTTTCACCGACATTAGTGAAGGTGTTCATGGTTTCAGCTATTTGCTTAGCTTCAGTCACCCTTACATTATTTTCATCAATTAAAAAGTTTATTTTGTTTTGGCTTTTCATTTTTTGCCTAACTTAGAATTTACAATATTCCATATTTTTCTTTTGTTTTTTTTTGTAATATTTTTTGATCATGTAATCTTTTCGCATGATTTTATTACTTGGTTATATACTTTTTGTACTCTGTTTTTAATTCTATATTATTTCTATTTTTATTCCATAATAAATAAAGTTGTTCTTTATGTTTACAAGACACTAATATTGCCTTTGTCATCCATTTTTTTCTTGCTATTTCATTTTTCTTATTATAATTTTTGAGTTTTCAATGCACAATTGTATTTTTTGTATAAAGGTTTCTGAAGCCAAATTTGGACCTGTATTGTCCTGAATGACCTGAATGTCAAGCCAATTTGTAATTGATGCAATATTTTTAAGCTTTTTATAGTTAAGTATAACAATAGGTTCAGGTTTAATTGTTTCAATTTTTTCTATAACTAAAAACAACGGATAATGATCATTGAAAAGATTACATATTTAATGGCAAGTGATTCAAAATTATTAGCTTTAATAAATACAGGGTGGTCCCTCTAACTGGAATAAATTCTGTAACTCGAAGGGGTGGAATTCAAAAAAATTATCTTCATACACATGCATTGTAACTTTTTCCAAGCTTCATTCTGAGGGTATCTATTTCTCCATATACCAACCCCCTGGGGGTGAAACCACCCCTAACTTTTTTTCTTTAAATATAAGGGTAGGTCAAGTGACACGTCTTTGAAAAGCTTATGTGAAAAGGAATACAACACACTACTTAGTTGCTCAGTTATTTCCGAAACTAAGTGAAAAAATTGAAAAATAAAACAACTTGCGTTCGCTCAATGCGACTTACGACCATATCTGAATGACCGGTAGCAAAAAATGTACTAAACGGATAACGTGCATTTATTATCGCAGAAAGTCTAATCTTATCATCGATGAAAAAACTTTTTCATCTTCTCTGTTTTAGATCCGATTGTCAGTTGTGTGGTAGATTTGTTACACCGTCAACGTTGGTAAATTTTGATTAATTGTTCCTTGCAATTCTCTTTGCTCGTTTATTCAAAAGGTACTTAGTTTCTCTATCTCTAGTGACTCTAGTGAAGTGTTCCAATCTGTACATCATCGTAGTAAATAATTTAACATGCGTCACCTAACGGAAGCCCTTCGCATTGAAATATTAATGATGATTGGATACGGTGAACGAAGTCGCACTCAAGCTGAGGTAGCTGAATTATTTCAAGCAAACCATCCCGATTTGCCGCGTCTTTCTCAAGGCACAGTTAGCAAAATAGAAAAGCGCTATAGAGAATTCGGTTCTGTAAGGGACGTGCCAAGAAAAAGAGCGCCTGTAGTGGACGACAATACAAAACTTGACGTTTTGTTGGCTCTCCAAGAAAACCCCATAACTCCAGCTCGGCAATTGGCTCGCGATAACGAGATCAGTCATCAAACAGTTTTAAAGATTTTGAAAACTGGAAAGATGCACCCTTACAAGATGCAGATGCTTCAAGAGTTGTCTGATGAAGATCCAGATCGCCGAAATGAGTTTTGTGAGCAAATGATGGACTTCATTGACCGCGATCAGATGCAACTGAACTGGATACTCTTTTCGGATGAATGCACGTTTACTTTGCATGGTGAAGTGAATCATCATAACTGCCGTTATTGGTCTGATAACAACCCCCATTGGATGCGAGAAACCCACACTCAACGTCCACAAAAATTAAATGTATGGGCTGGGATTATTGGAGACCAAGTTGTCGGACCTTTTTTTATAGATAATAATCTTGATGGGCCATCATATCTTTCACTGCTCCGGGATGAGCTCGTCCCACATTTGCGTCATCAATTTCCAACCGCAAATCAAAATGAATTTGACAACAGAATTTGGTACCAACAAGATGGCGCTCCAGCGCACTATGCATTGCCAGTTCGCAACTACTTAGATCAAATTTTTCCAAATAGGTGGATTGGTCGAAGAGGTGCACTTGAATGGCCTCCAAGATCCCCGGATCTCAATCCTATGGACTTTTTCTTGTGGGGATATTTAAAAAACAAGGTTTATGTTACACCACCAACCAATCTTCAGGATTTGAGGGACAGAATTACCCTTGAAGCTAGAAATATTTCACCCGAAGTATTTCGAAACGTTAGAAATGGGTTTTACGACAGATTGGCTCTTTGCCAAGAAAGAATTGGGCATCATTTTGAACATATTCGTTAGAATATGAGTGTACCCCATTAGCATATCCTCTTTTTGAACAAAAAAAATAATTAAATTGTCGGTTACTTTCCAAAAATTTGGGACATGAAACTTTCTTTGACAAGAAAATAAGTTTATTTGTTTATTATCTTAAAAGTTGATTTTAATAAGATATGTTCAGAATTTTTCAGCAAATAAATAGTGTGTCGTATTCCTTTTCACATAAGCTTTTCAAAGACGTGTCACTTGACCTACCCTTATATTCAGAAAAAAAAAGTTAGGGGTGGTTTCACCCCTAGGGGGTTGGTATATGGAAAAATAGTTACCCTCAGAATGAAGCTTGGAAAAAGTTACAATGAATGTGTATGAAGATAATTTTTTTGAATTCCACCCCTTCGAGTTACAGAATTTATTCCAGTTAGAGGGACCACCCTGTATATTGTCAATGCAAGATCCAGTTCCGTTTCCAATGAGTGAAGACCTAGTCACCGTACGGAAACCAGGAATAAACCCATTCTCCAACATATTATCAAGAAATTCTTGAGATACATTATCCATCTTAAGTATGTCAATATTGAAATCCCCAATAATCAAATGGTTTTTTACTCTCTTTTCAATTTGTAAGTACTTTTTTAATTCTTCAATAAATGCAGATTTGGGCAAATCATGACTCCTATACAGGGTGTTTTGTAATTGAATGCCAATATTTAAAGGGGTGAATTTTGGGTCCATTTTAAGAGGAAAACTTCATAAAAACGTATGTCCTAAAAGTCTTAACTTTTGAGATACAGGGTGGTAAAGTTTTTAAAAATAAATATTTTTTCATAATATCTGTAATACCGCTCTGGATATTTTAATGAAATTTAATAGACAGGTATTACTCATCAAGAGGCATTTTTTCATGTACCACATTTCGCTTTATCTCCACTAGTCACATCTTGCAGAATTTTACCTGCATATTTTTATATTTTTTTATTGTCATTTAACGACAATCTTGTGATCATGTAGAGAAACAGATTTTATTTTTTTAGGCGAAAACCGTGCTTCGGATTGAAAAAAAATAAGTAATCAAATTTGCTTGGAAATGAATGCGGATTCCAAAAAATGATTTCTATTTGAACAGATATCAGTGACGTACCATCAATGTCTGCTGAAATATGCCGGTAAAATTCTGCACGATCATGCACCATCGTCACTAATGGAAATAAAATGAAATGTGGTACATGAAAAAATGTCCCTTGATGCGTAATACCTGTATACGAAATTTCATTGAAATATCCAGAGCGGTATTACAGAAATTACGAAAAAATGATTTATTTTAATAGGACTTTACCACCCTGTATCTCAAAAGTTAAGACGCTTAGGACATACGTTCTTATGAAGTTTTCTTCTTAAAAATGGACCCAAAAATCACCCCCTTAAATATTTACATTCAATTACAAAACACCCTGTATAGAGCAGATATCTCTAAAGCACTGTTGTTGCTAAGCTTAATTTTTGTGTTTATTATTTATTAAATATATTAAATAAATATATTATTAAATATAACCTCAAATTAAATTAAAACTCATAATAACGCTAAAATGGTGGAGCTATAAACCGATCATCACTAATGACATCCTTCAGACGGTCCCAAGTTAGTGCTACCACAGAGACTGCTATAAAAGGTGATATTTTCATTCCATTTGAAAGCAAAAAGTTGAAAATAAAGAATGAAAATTGTTTATTTTCATCATATCAATTCAGGAACACAAAAATGCATAACACTAAAATACACAATCAAATACAAATCATTAATCTTATTACTAAATAACTTACTAGGTTGCTCAGTAGTAAAAACGAAAGCAAACCTAATTTGGCAGTGTTGGTAAAAACTAGGCACGAATTCTGGTTTTTACTGTATGGTTTGAATACTTGTTTACACTGGTAAACTTGAATATTCTCACTGAGCACTGAGGTAGGTACTTACATAAGAATTTAACAGGTTAGGACACAACAAATAAAATAATAAAAAAATTCATCAAACAAATAAACATAAAAGACAACAATGACAGAGGAAACATGTGTGAACTATAAAAATACAAAACAATTAGTTCTCAGTCTTAGGACTACTGCAAGAGTAAATTATAATTATTATTTTAAATTAACGTGAGTGAAACTGAAAAATAAAAATGTACAATTTGAGGAGTGCAAGTTCTGTTTCAATTAATTTAAAAAAATATTCATCCAGTACTTCCGATGAACATCTTAAAAAAGAACAAACTTAAAAAGATAAACATTCTAATTAACATAAGAGGAAATGACAACAAAATAACATTTTCGATTATTTAAAACTGTCAAATTAAAAAAGGACCAAGTTATTATAAGTAGTGTTTTTTGCACATTACACCATGAAAAATAAATCAGATTAAAAACTTTATTTATAAAGCATCATAAACTGATCATAATAATCATAAACAGTTATAATAGCAAGGCTCTTGACACCAAAATTTAACAATTTATAAAAATTGCATAAAAATTTAACATTTATTTGAAAATTTTTGTATTCAATAGAATACCACTGTAACAACATATTGTCTCATTTTAGTGGGCAGTGTTCAGACAGACTTCTTAAAAAAATAATAATAAAAAATAAATAAAAATACCAATCAATTCTGGTTTCGGTCTCCCACCAGTATTTCTACGTGAAAAAACACTCAACTATCACTAGTCTGATTAATAAAATAAATATCCTCTGCATCACAATACTCATAATCACATATCAGATATTTTTTTTTCTTTACTTTTTTTATAACAAAATAGTTTTCTAAAGAGGTAGCTCTCTCAGGATTTTCACCTTGCCATTCATCATCCGACGATGTAATATCCGGATGCTTCTCATGATCTGGATCTGGTGAGTCCCAACTGACAAATTGGCTCGGATCATATTCTTGAATACCACTGGCACTGGCAGTATCATTGAAAATATCACTATCTGTAGTACCTGATGAATCAGAATCGTATGAGGATTCTTCAGGCAACAGATATCCGTTACCTCGTAACATATTATTATTATCATGACGATACGCATTCTTTTTTTCCAAGTACTGATCATAAAACGAACACATTTCATCTTTCGTATTCAAGTAATTCGCTTCCAAGTCAAGGTGACTGATTGTATGAATTTGATTTAAAAATGGAAATTCTTTTAATTTATTATTATAAAGATCTAAGACTTCTAAGTAGTCCGTACAGAGGGTATCATTTATAGTATGAATTTTATTATTGGCGGCTTTTAGGACCCGCAAGTAGTAGCAGAGCGATAATGTATTCGGTAGGTAATCTAGTTCATTGTTTGATACATCGAGCACTTCCAAGTTTTGCAGGTAGCCCAGATCTTCCGAGAGAAAGGACAAGTGATTATGTGATAGGTACAATTCGCGGATTGTCTCCAACCAGACAATACCCTCAGGGAAGATAGGTAATGACAAGTTGTTTGCATTCAGTACTTGCAGCTGTTTCCACCTAAATCCTTCAAACAGTTGATCCAGATCTTCGAAAACGTTCAATCTTTTTTCGATTCCGATTTTGTTACTAATATTAAGCTCTTCAAGTAATGGGATATTTTTCAAAAACTCAAAGTCTTCGTCTCTCAGCAAACAATTTTCCATTGTTATTATTTTTAATTTGTAATCGTAGCAATTCATTAAGCTTTTCAATTTGTCTAACCTATTAAAGCTGTAGTTTAATTCCATTAAGTTGTCGCATCGCTGCGCTAATATCCACATTGGTAAATTTTTGATTTCATTATTGTTTATATACAGCTTTTCCAGTGATGAATGACATGCTGGTTGAACCTCAAATTCTTTGATGAGATTATGGGACAAATCGAGCAGCTTCAGCTTTTTTAGTCCAATGTATAAACATTTAGGGACCACCTCTAATTGATTATTGGATAAGATCAGGTTTGTGACTATGTTGAGATTTCTGTACCGGCTTTCAGTGATGTAGTTCAGGAATCTGTCAACTATGATCTGGATTGATTTGGTTCGTCTTGTCCGGCTGATTTCTTTTACCAGGGTAGAATCTTGTTCTTGAATTTCGTTGGTGCTGGTAGTGTCGTCTTGAGGGCTGGGACCTGTAATAAAAAGTTATAAGGTAAATAAAAAATAATAAACTAAACTAGACATGACAACATTAGCTCTTATAATTTATTATTATTTAGTTTCTGACGTCTCAATAGCATTTTTGACGGTTCGGTTTGTAACGAAGCAATGAAAATTGCTCCGTTTTACTAGGCACAATTAGGGATTGCAATCCGGAAAACCGGATCCGGTAATCCGGCGGATCTGGCATCAATATACACTTGACGGATCCGATACCAATATACCGGATCCGGTGACCGGGTCCGGTGATTGCATATTTTGTCAAAATAAACGCGCTGTTACATGAGTAGGTGGCTAGGTTAGGTACTTTAAACGCGTGGTGCTTGTTTTTTCATCTGCAATCTGGTTTTCAAACCAAAGATTGATTATTTTTAAAAACTAAAGAGTTGAAAAAACAAAGAATAGTTAATATTTTGTGATTGTTGTGTTGTTGTGTGTGCTGTGACTGCTGTGCTGTGTTATTCATTAGACAGATTCGGTCACTTGCGTCCTGTCAATCCTGTCATATTTTTATTTTTTGTATCCATTAATTATTATTATGTTATGTGTTATGTTTATATTCATAATTTTGATTGAGAATATTGATCTTTACAGCTCATCGATTATTTATTGGCGGAGAATTCTTGAAAGTTGATAAGCAATAAAATTTTTATCGGTATACTCGTGATTCAAAAAAGTCCTATCTAAATGTATAGAGAACAGAAATAATTTTACACTTTTGCATGGATCACCCTGAACATTCGATTTTTTGTTCGCTCTTATCATTGTAATTGTCTCGATAATGAGTGTTTATCATTTAAAACCTTCATCCAATTGCACCTGCCATAGACGGCGTGGTTGATATTGAATACTCGATTGAATATTATCAGGTGAAAATTAACAAGATTTTGTCCATAGTGAGAGTTATAAGCATCATTTTTTGCACGCCACTGCCTGAATCAATATTTTTGCTATCAGTCCAGATTAATTCAGAGAATTCTCCGCCAATAAATAACCGATGAACTGTACTTTATCTTTAAAGTCTAACTAAGAAGACTGAATCACCAGTTACGGTTTTCAAGACACTGGTTTTTTGTTAATATGAGATTTTAATTGTTTTGACTTTTAATTTGTGATTTTATTTGTTCTGACACTGATGAGAGTGTAATTATTTTTGTTTATTTTTAAAATTTTTCATAATAAAGTTGATTTCGTATACATTTCTTTTTTTCAACACTTCATTAACGCCCATGTTGCAACTTGCAACAAAAAAGGGAAGTTTTGATCAATCCGGCCGGATCCGTCCGGACCCGGCCGGATTGTTGAAAATACGGCCGGATTGAAAATGAGGCCGGATTGCAATCCCTAGGCACAATCATGGTTTTCTCCTTTTAAAATTAGTAAGAGATAGGTAATTTCAGGCCTAGAATCATCGATATTTCCTGTTAGTATTTCTAAAGTTTCTCTTAAGTAAAATCAGGTGCAATAACTGATAGATTATTTAATAAATAGACGTCGAATGGGAAAGGTTTTATCCGGTCGTTGCATTTCAGGGAACCCAGCTTGCCTGGTGTAACTTATCGCTTGCGATAGCCGATTACCTACCTACCTAACTCCATGAAATCGCGGCAGGAATTATTAAATTTACAATAACATTTCTATTTTCTGATTTTATTTAATTCAGTCAAGCATTATTTCTATTCTTTAGAAGGGATGGGAATTTTCATCCAACAATTTTTTGTGCCCGTAAATACGAGAAATAAATGCAAATCAGAGGTAAATTTTAATAAAAATCAGGCGATTGCAGTTCCTATCATCCCGCAAAAAGCCGACTTCGTATCGACGTTTATTATTATTTCTAGAAATCATTTTCTCAATTACAACCAATGAAAACGCGCCGATTAGCGTTTTGGAGATGGATGTTGTCATCATTTATTATAAAAGGTAGCACAGCCCTTCGAAATCTCTCACTTGGTACTTACTTGGTCGTCACTTATTTTCTCGTTCACTCCTTCGTCTTTACCGGATCATTTCTGGATTACTGATGTAACTCGTATAGTACCTACCTAGTCGAGATTCAGTTCTGAATTTATTACTTCGAGTCCGTCCGTAGTTTGAGGGTTGTGACCAGTGCAGTTTTAGAGAATTTTTAGATTAACCATCGGTAGTCGCAAGTTGTTTGAATAGAGTCCGTGGACAGTTTCCTTGCGGTGTTGTGTCTCACCGTCCGTTGTTTCACCGTGTTCCCCGTGCAGTGTCTAGACCGCGACGTCACCGAACCGTCCGATACCGCACCACTTCACAGAAACAAGGTACGTTCATAATTATAATAAAATCGAGCCTTACGCCCTGCATTCACCTACGACAACCGACTTGAATTTAATAGTCCACTCTCTGTTGGCCGGCTCCTGTACAACGACCTTCCGGGGGAGTTGCGATTTTCTATCCACCGTTCTTTGCTTGGGCGCAAACTAGTGACCACTGGCCCCGGACGCTCGGTGGGAAGTTAACCCTAGCCCGTTGCACACGGAAGTCTGTGGAAGTGATCCGGTGTTCTTGGAGCCTGGCCTCAGATTCAGATACACATACAACACACGCTCATACACGCACACACGGCTCGCCGGCTTTTCCGCCTTGTTTGCTGCCCTTAATTTGACGTAACGCCGCCGCTCAAGGGGTTCACAGGTCACTCTTTCCGATTACAGACTGGTAGGTACCTACATAAATTTTTTCGATCAATCATTTATTTCATTAATCATTTCCGACCAGCAGTGCTTCCGCAATAAAGATTGACTTGTGTTTTATTTTTACCCTAAGTCCCATTCGCAAATTGTTATAAAACTGTATGATTGCTTGTTCGCGTAAGTACCTACTCATAACAGATTGATTTATTTATTCACAGAATTATCATTGTGATTCATTTTATTTAATTCGAATAAACCGTTCATTACTTTACTCACGTAAGTACCTACCAGTTAATGATTTGTTTAGGAAGGAATTGCATTGTACCTTATTTTATTGTTAACTAAAAATAAACTTGTTCATATTCTGAGTTTTATTCTATGTCATTTCCCCGTTATTTCGCCGACAGCTTAGCTCCGTGAACGTGCCAGTCTACCAGGTAGGTGCGTAAAGAACATCACCCTGAAGAATATTATCGAGATTTTCCATGGAGGAGTGTTTGTTTCGGCTCTAATGATCCATCTGTTTGTGCTAGGGAAGTTGCTCAAGTCATCCTAACAGGCATGGAAGCCTACATTCCCTTTTCAAAAAAACAGCCCTCAAACAGCAAACCTTGGTTCAACAAAAGATGCAAGGAAGCTGTCGCCTCCAAACAACTGGCTTTTCGCCAATGGCGAAAGAGCCCCAACGGCATAAACCATCACAATTTCATCCTTGCTCGAAACCGATGCAAAGAAATAATAGATCAAACCAAGGAAACTCACAACCAAAGAATTAGGAACAAACTTCTCTCCTGCCCTAACGGTTCGAAATCTTTTTGGTCTGTAACTAAGGCAGTCAGCCAGAACTTCACCAGATCCACGATTCCACCACTTACACGGACAGATGGGACTATCGCATCCACGGCTACTGAGAAGGCGAACTTGTTGGCGGGAGTGTTTTCTTCATACTCTTCCGTCGACTTTCATGGAAGAACTCCGCCAATGATCCCTTCCGTGGAGACCAAAATGTCAGACATTGTTTTCCGACAGCGGGTCATAAAGAGCATTATGTTAGCCTTAGACCCAAACAAAGCTTCTGGGCCAGATGAGGTACCTGTTATCGTACTAAAAAAATGCGCCACTGAGCTGTCATCTGTTTTCTGCCGACTTTTCAACTTGTCGTATAAAAAGGGAATATTTCCTTCTTGTTGGAAATGTGCACGGATCCAACCTATTCCTAAGAAAGGCAAAAAGACTATACCAAGTAACTATCGACCAGTGGCACTGCTTTCAGTAATATCCAAGATTATGGAGAAAGCTATTAACCAACATCTTTTAAAATACTTGGAAGGAGCTAACATAATCAGCGACCGCCAATACGGATTCCGCAAACAGAGGTCAACTGGTGACCTCCTCACTTACGTCACCGAGCTGTGGAACGGCGCAATCGAACACCATGGGGAGTCTCGAGGGGTTGCGCTTGATATTTCTAGAGCTTTCGACCGTGTTTGGCATGATGGACTGTTGGCAAAACTGCAGGCCTATGGCATGCCCGAGAAATTCTGCTTGTGGCTTGCGAGTTATCTCGGAGATCGTTCATTGCAGGTAGCAGTCGATGGAGTTCTTTCTGAGACCTTTTCCATCAATGCCGGTGTGCCTCAGGGATCCATTTTATCTCCGACTCTCTTTCTAATATTTATAAACGACTTGCTTGAAACAACAAAAAATCCAATATACAGTTTTGCCGACGACAGTACACTCATATCTTCTTATACCTTAGATGCGCGAACATCTGCCATCGACGCACAGTCTCGAAGGGAGCAAGAAGTTGCCATACTTAACAATGACTTGCGGGACATTCTAGCTTGGGGCGATAGAAACCAAGTTCAATTTAATGCTGGAAAAACCCAAGCAGCCATCTTCTCCAAAAAGACCAACGTTTTGGAGCCAGATATGATGATGGCGGGACACTCTCTTACCCCAGCGTCATCTCTTCGTTTACTTGGAGTGAGCCTTGGAGCGAACATGTCTTGGCATGATCATGTTGCAGGTCTGGCGAAGAGTGCTTCTCAAAAACTTGGAACACTCTTCCGCACGAAGAAATTTTATACACCACAACAGCTTCTCCTCTTATACAAGGCTCAAATCCGACCATCCTTGGAGTACTGCTCACATATTTGGAGCTCAGCTCCTAAACATACGCTGAGACTACTCGACTCTATTCAGAAAAGAGCCATCCGTTTGATTGGGGACCCAGATTTGACAAAAAATTTAGACACTCTCGAACATCGAAGAAGAGTAGCTGACCTGAGTCTGTTTTACAGATATTTTAATGGAAAGTGTTCAAAAGACGTGGCCCGCTTGATCCCACCAAGATCAAGACCGGGCAGAAATACACGCCGAGCCGCTGACGCTCATCCGTATCAGGTTCAGCTCGTTACACCTCGTACCACCCTATTTCAGACTTCTTTTATGTATAGAACCGCATCACTTTGGAATAGCATTCCAAAGGGCGTGTTTCCCGAAGTATACAACCTACAGAGATTCAAGGCCAACGTGAATCGATATCTCCGCTCATGCACCGCTCCCAGAGCGCCATAGGGATTTCCCTGCAGTGCATGTGCATTTTCAATAAAAAAAAAAAAAAAAAAAAAAACCCTGACTAGTTCCTTTATGTGATAACTTAAGCCGACCCCTGGCATTTTCCTTTCTCCACGAGCTACCCTAGGGACAAGGGTACTAAGAAAGTACCATTGTGCATCAGGCACAGGGAAAACGCTGCGAGAACTTTCCCCAGGGAGTAAACCCTCACAAAAATCTGGCGCCCGAGAAGAATTTCCGCCGACATACGTAAGTTTTCCCCAAGCCCCAGGGCGGCCTGTCACAGGTTCAACTTAACCTTATTTCAATTTATTAACCTAGAAACATAGAATGAACTTGTAACCAAATAATTTATCTGACCGAATAAAAGTAATGGGAGTAAACCGTCAGGACTCGAACCCCGGTCTTCTGGAGTCGCACTAGAGATTCTACAAATGAACTAACGTGCTTCTTACAATAAATTAGAATTAGACAGTAAGCCTGTCAAATGTCTTTTATAACTGTCAAATTTGGTATTTTTTGCAAAAAATTACAAGATATGGCATTAGCTTTTAAAAATCCGGAAAATGTCGCGGTAAAAGGTTGTTTGCCCACTGAGCAAGAATACGTTGCAGCAACATTTACTAAACGTTTCAATGTCAGCTTGCAATGTTGCATATAAGTTACAAATGGCCTCCCACAATGTTCCTGCAATGTTGAAACGGCCGTGCAGTAACATTGCTCTCGCAACATTGCCAAGCGTAACATTGCGAGAATGATAGAAAAGTAACGTTGCCTCAATTTTACAATCGAAATATTGCAGCAAGGTTACCAATGAATCTTATCTGCTATGTATGAAGTATAATGTTACAGGAACATTGTCAGTGATGATTGCTGAAATATAGCAATTATTATTTTGCAGAGAGGTTGCTGTTACAATCTCACAGGTACGTTTACGTCGTGTTTTAACTGAAACATTGCAAGGAGTTTTTTTATAAACCTTGTAGGGATATTGTTAATGTATTATTCCTGAAATGTTTGAATAGTGCTATTGCTGGAAGGTTTTTTTATAAACCTTGCCGGAACATTGTTAATGTATTATTCCTGAAATGTTTGAATAGTGCTATTGCTGAAAGGTTTTTTTATAAACCTTGCCGGAATATTGTTTATGTATTCCCAAGTAACACAACAGTTTCATCTAAAAGATGTATTTTTTACGTCCAGCACATACGTCTATAGACGGTAGTTTGTAGACTATAATTTAGAAGCAAAATGTCTACGATGCCTACGATATGTATTTATGAGACGTCTTATTACATATCTATGAGACGTCTACAATATGTATCTTTGAGATGACGACACTTTGCGTCTATGGGACGTCTATAATATGCATTGATGAAACATCTACAGTGTGTTTCACTTTAGATGGAATCACATGAATAACTTTTTTATTTTTTGATGAATTAAAAAAAAGTTTTTTTTTCTTTATGTAAAGCTCTCGAGGCTCTCTTAAATGGGTAGAAAACATTTTAGCCGTAGCAAATAACTAGCCTATACTATGACCAAAATTAGCGTTGAAAATTGAAAAAATATATTAGGCATTTTTTTCCTGGAAAATTTTATTCAAAACAGTTGTTTGAAATAACCTCGAACCCCCAAATCTCGAGTTTGGTTGAAAACAAAAAATTCCCAAAATATTTTCAAGACCACCTGAGTAGGTACCTACCTTACTTGAAAATTTTTTGAGGATTTTTGTTTTCAAGCAAACTCGAGATTTGGGGGTTTGAGGTTATTTCAAACAACTTTTTTATATAAAATTTTTCGAAAAAAAGGCCTAATATGTTTTTCAATTTTCAGCGCTAATTTTTGATCACGCATCAGTAGTCTAGTTATTTATTGCTACGGCAAAAATGTTGTTTACCCATTTAAGAAAGTTTCGGGAGCTTTACATAAAGCAAAAAAGTTTTTTTTTTAATTCATCAAAAAATAAAAAAAAGTTATTGAGGTGATTCCATTTAAAGTGAAACACACTGTAGATATGGACAAGGGGTGTGAGCAGGTAAACTATGATGACTGAAAATATAATGACAACAGATATACTTTAACATGATTTTTTATTTGCTTGGCGTTTTCTTTTACACCAAATAATTGTTATTGCATAATTATACACGTAATATCCATACTCCATTTTTCACATTGAATATTTTTGCTGCTTTCATATCTTGTAGATGCATGTTGGAACCAAGCTGTGACGTCCCTCTCGAATTCACTGTCCTTTAATTGTGGAAAATGCTCGGCCTCTGAAAATCATACATACAGCTAATTAAAAATATGAAAATATAATTTCAATCATTAGTCATTTCAATCTTCAGACCCAGATATATCTCTGTTGGTAAGCCAGATACAAAAACATTTTGCAGACAAAAATTGTTCTCAGGACAATAATAGGGCGGTCATCTGACTGTAATACTAATAACTTTGACCTTGTGGACCAATTTCATGGTACACACGAAAGTCAAGATAATTTTTAAAAAAAGGACACCTGTATATTATTGTTTTTTCATATTCCCTGAGAAAATCAATAATAATAGTTTTTACAGTTGCAGTCTAAAATGAGTAGGTTATGAGTTATGAACATCTGAAAATCGCAGTTTTTCAGTTTTCATGTGGTATCCTACTACGTGGTTTAAATTTTAATACATAGAGTGAAAAAAATTACCAGATTTTTAATCACCCTGTATAAAAATTTTATCCACACAATAAGGATACTATACATGAAAAATTAGGATAGGGACATGTAAGCCGTTTGCCCATAGTTGGAGCCGTTTCCGATGTAGGTACAGTGCTTTCAAAATAAAAAATTTCGATTTTCAGTTTTTCATAACTCATGACCTGCGTACTCATTTTAAACTGCAACTGTAAAAACCATTCTTACTGGATTTTCTCGGGAAATATGAAAAAACAAAAATATTGAAATTGGTTCACAAGGTCAAAGAGATTAGTACAGTCAGATGACCCCCATTGTCCTGAACAACTTTTGTCTGCACAGTTTTTTTGTATCTGGCTTACCAACAGAGATATCCGGGTCTGAAGATTGAAATGACTCACCCTGTATATTATTACTTATAGCATTAATTATTATTAATAACACATAGTTATAATAAATGACTTTCTAATAATACAATTACTTTATTAAAAGTTTCACGCATTCCATACTTAGGTATCTCACTTAATTGTAAATTGAACTATATTTTTTATAGGTAAACTTAAAAAAATCACTTACTATTCATGATTCGTAACATTTAAATGGCTCAGCTTGAAATTATTTCCATTCTTTGCGGTCCAAGAACAGTAGGTACATTGTCCCAAATAAATAGAAAATGTTTTCTAAAATCCTTGGATTTTGCTCCGTCGGACAATTTGAGAAACTGCAGCTAGAAATAAACTTAATTTCAAAGAGAATTTTATAACAATAAAAGTGTTCCGAAAAACATTTCAAATATTATTTCGATTCATATTATCCATTAATTTTTTTTTCCTTTGAATTTTCCACAAATGCAAACAGTAAGATTTAAAACTTATAAAACAAAACGTTTAATTAAAAGTTATTATTATTAATTCAAGACTTATTATACAGGTTGTTCTGTTAGCTCTAAGACAAACTTTGGCAGATAATAGGGTGCGGCGCTAGAACCTTTGGGCAATTAAGTAACAATTAAATGGTAAAATAATTAGACTACAAGTCTGAAAATTTGTTCAGTCATGTTTTCAGGATTTTTTTTTCGGAAAATTTTATTTAAAAAAGTTTCTATGAAATAACCTCAAACCCCTAAATCTCAAAGTTGGTTGAAAAAAAAGAAACACAAGATAATTAGCATAAATATTATGACGGTGTTCTCATAATTTTTATTAAATATCTCCTATCCCCTACCTATTCTTCATAAATCATGGCAATCTTGTAAGAATAAAATTGAAATAATAAAATTGAAATAATAGTCTTGAAATTTTTTTTGGGATATTTTGTGTTCAACTTTTTTAAATAAAATTTTCCAGAAAAAAAATGCCTAATATGTATGTTTTTTTTTCAGCTCTAATTTTGATCATAGTAGGCTATAGTGATTTGCTACGGCTAAAATGTTGTTTGCTCAGTTAAGAAAGCTTCGGGAGCTTTCTTAACTGGGAGGTGATTACATTTAAAGTGAAACACACTGTATATAGGTCACTTAATTTTAAACATATTCTTTTTCAATAAACATGGGTTCGATTCGCTTTTATTTAGAAGTTGCAAGCATTAAAAAAATATTTATATCTCCATGTTTTAACAAAAGTAGGCTAATGAATAAATAAAATGCCAGTTGTCATAAGACGATAATTAATTTTTGAGTCGTTTTAATTATTTGTTTGACACATATACAGGGTGTCCCACGACATGGACTGTCATAGCTTAAGGGTAGGTGTAGTTTTTCAAGGCGATTCAGGATCTGGTTTTGAAATTTTCCTGAGGCCCTTCGTTTCGATTATACAGGGTGATTTGTGAAATTTGCCGAAATCTTTGATGAGCGATATCTTTTGAACGAATTGATCGAATTTAACGAAATTTGGTAGATATGCTCTACTAATGACACTTAATACCTCGCATTTTTCGCCGACTCGAAAACTGCAGGGCCATACTTATTTTTTTGATATCTTTCGGTTTTGTAGCAAAGTTCACCCTGTATGCATTTTATTCAAATTTTGGTGCCATTTTCTAAAACTACGTGAAAAATGCTACAATTGTGGTAAAAAATACTTGGCATCATTAAACTGAATCGAGAAGAAAATTCAGTTTTTTAGTTTTTTATTCGGGATTTCGATTCATGTGTTGTTAATAATTCAAGAAAAATCAAATGTGGTTTTTTAAAACTTGCGTATTTTGTAGTTATTTCAAATAAATTTACTTTATCTACAGATTTAGCCAAGATTGGGGACCCTTCTACAGATTGTTTCGAGCTAAGAATAAGTTTTAACAGCAAAATAAATAACAAAATTTAACACATTACCACATAGACAAATAAGTATCCACATAAACGAAACAGGAAGAAAAATATCAACACAAATGTTGGGACGAAAAACTACAATTCAGTGCAGGTAATGGTCAAGGAGACCACCATCAAACTCAACACATTTCCTTGGCCTTGAAATTAATCTAAAAACCATAAAAAAATCGTTTTATTGAAGTACTTGCTGAAAATGTCCACCCAGTTGCTGTATACACAGTCTAGCTCTTCTTAGTATTGAAATGGTAGCTTTGCCAAGAGTCGCGGGATCAGCACGAATAGTTTCTGCGGCATTTTAAATGGCAGTCATGTCGTGGGACCCCTGTATAGAGTGAAAGTTTTGCATTAAAAATGCATTTATGTATTCTGAACTGAGGAATATACCTACACGTAATCCAGTTTTAAAAATGCGTTAAATTCGGGGAATGATAGAGAATCAAAAAATAATAAATAATAAATGAGTTTCTTGCCTCGGAGTTTGCTTTATGAACTATATTCAGGAAATAATGAAATAATTATGCTTCGTTGAGAAAATACAGTGGAAAAAATTCTTATTTTTTAAATATTATTTTTACTCATACCTACCTACATATTATTTTTCGATTTACTATCGTTCCCTGAATTCAACGCGTTTAAAACGTGACCAAAAATTAATTATTGTCATAATTATGTCAACTGATGACAATTTTTATTCAACTCTGTTGCTAAAATATAGAATTTTTTTTTAATACTTACTTACAACATCTAATCTAAACAAAAGCGAATCAAACACATATGTTTATAAAGAAAAAAAATTTTAAAATTAAGTGACCTGCTATCGGCAAAATTTTGTCATAGAAGCTTAGAGAACACACCTGTATATCAAGTGAGTTGAACTGTAATAAATTAAAACCACAGTGGTTTACACTCGGGTTTACATTATAGTCTCCATTACCTAAATATTTGATTCTTGGCCTTAAATTCTTACACAAAAACGTAAAAATTCGCAAAGCAAAAAAATAACAGTGAAGGACAAAAATATTGCATATTGACTAACGTAATTATTGTTGTTATTTTTCAATTAAACGTTAAATGTGTATTAACCATTTTAAGTTAAAAAAATTTATAAGTATGAGTATGCAATATTTTTGTTTGTTGACTGTATAAAAATACCTATACCGATACCGAGTGGCTGACAATACGAGTATACCTATATTTATAATGTAGGTACTAGGTAGGTATAAAGGACATTGCCTAATTCATAATCCAAAATATTTTTAATGTTAACGAAATTAATTTTGTTACCCATTGTCAAAGTAGATATTTTGACGTAGGTTGTTATTAATATTAATTATATTATTATAGCTAGTGTTCTATGAACAGGAGTATGGTCAGTCACCCGGCACATTGTTTTATTCTGTGCACCCGGTATGTAGATACGATTAAAAAATATTATAAATAATAAAAGTTAATAGGTACTTAACTTACCTGCTCATTTATTTCTAAAAAATGATTAGTTAATATCGATGTCGGATTTTTACTGATAACACAACGAACCACTTCTTAGTCTTACTTCACTCACACTTCACAGAAGAATAACAATAATAAACAATTTCCAATTTCTTTTCAACTTATCTACATCCTCTACTTACTAGTTCTAGTTCTAGTCTAGTCCTCTAGTCTAGTCTGAGTAGTCTGTCTGTCTAGTTTAGTTTTTAGTTTTAGTTCCTTTTCCCCATCCTACCCTAACTGCTCCTGCTAGCACTGCTCGATAGTGTTCAGTGTTGCCAGGTTAAATTTATTCTACTCACTAATCATCAATGATTTTCTACAAAAAATTCTATTAGATTAAATTTTTACAGGCAAATCCCATCGCGTGGTGATGGGGGGGGGGGGGTTATTGGAAGGAGTCCCCCCCAGAAACAGTGTTTTTTTTAACAATTCAAGGTCACACATTTTCCCCAGGTATACCTATTAAAATTTATGCACATGGAAAAAATAAAAAATGTTCCAACATTCAAGGTCATGAATTTTGCCAGCACATGAAAATTTACGCACACGAATAAAATGAAAACTTGAAAACAACTTAGGATCCCTCAACTCTATTAATAAAAATAAACACCCAACCCAGTCCAAATCCAAACTACAAAAAAGTATTCATTTATTCAGGAGCTCAGGACACGGCAAGGTAAAATATATTCGGCGGGAGATTTGAATTTTTGAATTTCAAACTGGCAAAACTAAAAGATTCCTTATTACCACTCTGTAACGTTATAGTACGGGCCTGGTAGATGCGATGATTACATACGTCGAGTTTGGGAAGTAACCACGTGAGGACAATGCCAAGCGCTTTGAAACGTATACAGTCACGTATTCGCATTATATCCGCTTTTTCATATCGTGAAAAGACGACAGGGAATGATGTTACGATTTTTGGAATATAAATGCAAAATAAATGTAAAATTCAAAATAAAAATCGTGCTACTGTTAATCTCGAAGATTTTCCTTGCCCTGAAAGTGAAAAAAAATAGAAATTTGACCGTAGTGCCAAAGAAGCCTTAGTTGTGACCTTAATATCAGTTTGCAATGGCTGTTTTTAGCTTCTTACCCACCCAGCATCCCTATATCGCTCCTCGGTCCCGAAAAAATTAATGAAACTTAGGAGCCGCGGATGTATATAATTACCTTTTGTTTTAACTTCAGCCCAAGAATATTTAACACATGATTTATTTGACGTCATTGTTATTTTGCAGCGTGCCTTGCACGCTACGTTTTCTTTTTCAAAATTTTAATTCTTGATTTGGAATATTTTTATAAAGTTCAGAAGAGTTATGATTGACTGTACATTTTCGCTGATGTAGGAGGCTGTATTAGGCAAAGATCACGAACGAACACCTGACAGCTATTAAGAAATCCTTGCTTTTGTTATTTGAGTAAGACGTAGAAAACATGTCTGGTCGATTTTCTGTCCCGGTTCTGGGTTTTCAGAGTTTGAAAAGTATATCATCTTATGCGAATTAATTTTCCGCGTCTAATGAGACCACTCTCATCTTGCTACTCAAGATTTCCGATTAGTTATCCAGATAAAACCTAAAAGATTATTTCTTTGGGTGTGGGTTAAAAAAACATGAAACGATAGTTGAGGAAACATATAAAAAAAAACTTGCGTTTTGTTCTGGGACACGACAAGCCTCGAGTATAAGCGGATTCACGATTGTGAAATTTAAGTTTGGATATAGGGAGAACGGGAGAGGTTGATCGTACTGCCGATGGTGTACTAGAGTATATGAGAATCGATCCGTCAATGTCGCGTGCGAGTTTTAAGTGTTGCATACTGTCGATGATGATATTTGGAGTGAAAGTGGGTCACCAAGTTCGGTTGGACAGTGGTTAAGGCGCATGCGATAGCGTCATCCCCAAAAAATTATAAAGGGAGGTAAAGGACGCTTCAGGTTCATTTTCCGGTCTAAATTCGACAGGTCATGTAGCTTGTCTACAAGTTCGTAAATTAGTATTAGTCCCTTGTGTGAGACGTTATTATGGTGAAGTTGTTTCCGTGAAAGATGCAGTCTTACGTGAGTAATCTTTTGAATTTAATTTTGGTCATTATAACTAATGTTCGCTTTCTTGTCTTTACAGACAAGGGACGTGGGTTTAGACGTAGTCTTGGATGTAGTTTTAGACGCAGTTTTGGACTTACTTACTTATTATTGGATTTAGTTTTGAACGTAATTTCGATCTTTGAATTTCTAAGTTTTAACTTTTGATTCCTGAATTTTAATTTCGAACTTCTAGTTTCTGAGTTTTGAGTTCCAACTTTCAATTTTCTAATTTACACGAAAGTTTACATAAAGATTCGATCATGTGGAGGCTTAGGTAGGTACCTACCTAGGTAGGTATACTAACCTGTGTGAAGGGTGATATTTGAAGAAGCTTGGAGAAATAAAGAAGAGTGGTGGAGTTTAGTTTGTAGACATGGAAGGTTTCATCAGGCAGAGGTCCTAGTACGTTGATATTTGGTCATCACAAGGTAGCAGGGAGAGCAGTCCAGCTCATCCGGCACCTAGAGCATCCACCAAGGGGTGCTAACACCAGTGCAAAGGCAGTTCCAGCAACCATGCCGGTCTAGTCTTTGATCATCGCGCTTAGGTTAGAGGAACCTTAGTTCGTCAGTTTTGAGATGGAGTTTTGAATAATAAGGTATGTCTTTATGAGTGAATAAACTTTTGCTATTTTCCGATAATCAAGAAAATTAAATAAATTCAAGTACAGTGTTTAATTGATTTCATCACCTATGACTTTCTAAGTGAATTTGATTTTTGATAATATGTTATGAACTTTTATTGTGGTCAACAAGTGACTAATGTAATGGTTATGTGTAAAAATAATTTATTAAATTTATCGTATGTGTTTAGGATTTCGAGTTAGAGATGATCATTTTCTAAATTAAATTTTGAATTTCAGATTTTGTAGGTAGATACCGATTTTTATATTGAAACTTTTGCTTAAGATAAATTTAAATTTTTGAGAAATAATCTCTGATCTAACTCCAAGTTCTATTCAGAATCATACCTATGTGTTATAGTTTAGAAATTGTTTAATAGAATTTGAGCTTTGGAAATTTTTATCTGAACTATTGAAATGATATAGGTACCTATCTTGAATTTTAATCATGTAAGTTTGATATCATTGGTAATAAGGTAATATTTATGTTTGAATATTTGAGTCAGGATTACTGATTTTAATTATTAAATTGATTGTTGATATGTAAGATCTATTGGTGATTGCCAGTCTATTGTACTGATGATGAAATTGATTTTAATAAATCTTTGTATTAAAATTCAACAATTTTAGAGTTTTGAGTATCAACCCTCCTCATGTTCTTTTAAATAATTTATTCAATCAGTAGAGTAACATCAAGAATGGGGCGATATATCCTGGTATATTTTGGTGAGGTTTATTAATTTTTGGTTATTGTTTTTAAAATTGTTAGGAGTTACTACGGGTCCAGTCTGGTTCGGTGAATGCTGGATTTTCCAGAGGAAGGCCACATTTATCTGTCCCGGGCTGGATAATCACAACGAACCTTTTGGTGAAGTTTGGTTTTGGTTTGATACTTTGGAAATTTTAGACGATCACTTTTCAAAATTTAAAGTTTATTTTTCTTCCGACATTTAGAATATTTGGGTGGGGCATTCGAAATTTGATATGTCCTACTCGACAGGCCAATGTGGCTAATGTTACAAATTTGCCTAGTCACATTGAGATCTGTCAATAGCCACCTCCTTCCTTTCGGGGTTAAAGTAAGTGAATTATTATTTTTTTTTATTGTTCAACTTTTTGAGTGGGAGTAAGCGAGGGGGAGGAAGGCTCCAAGCGGTGCGTGACCAGGATAAATCAATCTCCTTATTCTTTTTTCGAAAACTTTCTCAAACTTTGAGAAGAATTAATGAACATGAGGTGTTGGTGTTTTAATAATTTTTGAGAGAAAAACTTTTTCAAAATTTAGACAAGTAAAGACAAATACCTTTCTTAGTTGCGTAGAGTTTACAGATGGACTAAAACCAAAAGGTAAGGTTTGAAATTTTCAACGAAGGACTTCGAGGGAATTCAGACCTGTGGTATTTGAGTTCGTGTTGTTTTCTTTTTGACGTTTCAGCTTTTTAGGTTCCAGCCAAGACGGTGTGGTAAACCTGAAGATGTGGTTTTCGAGTTCGATAATTTTTTAATTTTTCAGCTTAGGTGGAGTTACAGATAGAATCAGCAACAATCTGATTTTTGAAATTTTGGTTTTGGATAATTCTGTTAGGTCAGGTCAAGTCAACTAAGAAAAGGAACGACAATTTTCGTTTTCTTTGTTTCAGGTAAAGTTGGTTGAAAGGTCTTGTTTGAGAGTTTTGAGACAAAATTTTTTTTTTGAAAATGGATTTCATTGAGGAAAATACTACAGTCGGTTTTGAGGTCGTTGATCTCAAGGTAGATGAGATTAAGTATGAAATTTTATTAAGAGGAGAAGTTCCACATTGGAACGGAAATTATAGGCGTACACAATTAAGTCAACTTTTGAGAATAAATGGAGGAGTCACTGTGACTATCTCTCCTTTCGATTTTAATGAGGATTTGAGTCAAGTTTTGGATTCTATTTTGGATATGACTGAAATATTGCACGATGAGGTAATTATTTCCCCTCAGTCTAATGTAGCTAGGAGATTTTCTTCGAGGTTAGCTCATTTGTTAGGAAGAATAGACAGGATGAAGGTCACTTCCGATGTTCAGACTGCTAGTCGAGATCAGGTTAGAGCAGATGCTCTACGATTGCGAGACGATTTTAAGAAAAAAATTGTCGGTGAGGTAGTCAGTTCAAGAACAGAAATCCCACAAAGATCGCAGGCCTCTCTTTTAGATCAAGCATTTGATAGGTTATCTTGTCATAATGCTTCAACTACTCATGAAGGTAATCTTCATACGGTTTCGAGAGTCCCTTCGAATCTTCCAGAAGATCTATCGTTAAGAAGGTTAGGCTTAAGAAGCCATAACACCAATCCGTTTTTAGATTGTGATCAGGTACCCTTTGATTATGATAATCAGGCACATTCGAGCAGTTTTGTACCCCCAGTGAGAAATCCATCACCCACTTTCTCACAGTTTAGTCTCAATTCGCAAGTTCCATCCATCCAGTTAGTGGCGCCTATAGATAAGGTCATCCCGGTGTATAAATGGGGATTATGTTTTACTGGTAAAGAAAAGGGAATTGAAGTTATAAAATTTTTAGAAAGAGTTCGTGAACTTAGTCAAGCTAGGGGAGTCCCCCTTGATACAGTTTTTAATAGTGCAGTCGATTTATTTAAGGAACCAGCTCTCTCATGGTTCCGAAGTATTAAGTATCAGTTGAGGTCTTGGCGAGACTTGGAGGCAAGAATTGGTAATACTTTCATCCCTCCAAATTACGATGAAGAACTCCTAGAGGAGATTCGCTCCTTTAGGCAAAGGAATAATGAAAATGTCGTTACGTTTATTGCGAATTTAAGGATGAAGTTTTCACACCTTTTAAATCCAATTTCTATTCCGGAACAGTTGAAGATAGTTAGGAGAAACCTCCTGCCCGATTTGAATTCGAAGTTATGTTTGATTGATCTGGTTTCCTATGAGCAGTTAGAATGTCTATGCAGGCAGATCGCGAAGAATTCGGTGATAATGAGTGGAGTAGAGGGTAAGGTCCGTGTAGTTCGACCCCAGGCAGCCCCTGTGGGAACGACAGCTAGGGAAGCGAAGGAAATCCCAAAGGTTAAAGTAGAGACCCCTCGTCCACCTTTTCCTCCCCGAAGATTTGCGAATGCCCCAAATCAGTCGATGAATAAGTCAGACCGACCCCCAGTCAGCTCTTTTTCCTGTTGGAATTGTGACCAGGCGGGTCATTCATTTAATTTTTGTCCACATCCACTTGAGAAATTTTGTTTTTCGTGCGGTTTGAAAGGAGCAATAGCGCCTTCTTGTCCCCGATGTCATCATTCAGGGAAAGATAACCAGGAAGCAGTTGAGTCCAAAGACGTTAAGAAGGTGGTGGATTGTCCAGAAACTCGGGAGTCGAATTTAGGTAAAGAAAGTTCTAAGGCAGATTCAAAAAACGAGTCGGCGAGAGAAGATTTTGGCGCGACTTCCCTCGAGTTTCGAAGACGCCAACCAGGTCAAGAATCAGGTGCGATTCCGAAGAGACGTTAGAATCGAGACAGGTGAACTCGAACCTTTCTAAGCAGATCAGTCCAGTTTTTGAGAGTAAAGATGCAGATAATAGGCCGTATATCTCTATTGAGTTAGAGGGTTTTGAGATTCTAGCTCTAGTTGACACTGGGGCAAATATCTCCATTTTAGGTGCAGGAACTGAGTCGATTTGGGAACTGTTGGAACCCAATCGAATAGTTAAAGATAAATTACCGCGAGTGACTGTAGCAAATGGACAGCCACAAACAGTTCTAGGTACTGCAGTTTTGCCTATTTGTTTTGAGGATAGGTTGATTGAGTTAGAATTTACAATTATCCCTACTATATCTCACGCTGTTATTTTAGGTTCTGATTTTTGCAAGCAGGTTGAGTTGGCTATCGATTTTAAAAATCAAGTTTTCGACATTAATGAGATTACAGGAGAGACTCCAAATTTAGGTACTTATCTTGAGGAGTTGTCAGAGGAACAACAGTTGATTTTAGATAAAGTGATAAAGCAGTACGAATTACTTGCTTCGAAAGCTCCCGGTCGTACGAGTGAAATTACACATTTCATAGATACAGGTTCAGCTAGACCCGTGAAGCAGAGGCAGTACCCCCTGTCTCCTGCTATCACCAAATTTCTACATCAGGAAGTAGATTCAATGTTAAGAGATGGAGTTATAGAGGAAAGTAATTCAGCTTGGTCAAGTCCTGTTTTGATGGTTCCAAAAAGTGACGGTACCTACCGTATGTGTTTTGATGGTCGTAAGATCAATGAGTTGACTGTTAAGGATTCCTACCCACTACCGTTAGTAGATAGTATTTTGAGTAAAGTAGCTGGGTCTACTTATCTATCTTCGATTGATTTAACAAAGGCGTTTTGGAATATTCCCTTGGAGGAAACCTCCAAGCCCAAAACGGCGTTTCAAGTTCATGGTCGAGGTCTTTTTCAGTTTAAGGTTATGCCTTTTGGGTTGTGTAATGCCGCACAGACACAACAACGGTTAATGGACCACCTATTTAGGGGTACTAAGTTTGAAGATCGAGTTTTTACTTATTTGGATGACATTATTTGTGTGTCCAATTCGTTCGAGGAACACATTGCTCTTCTTGCTGAAGTGTTGGAGATTCTCACTAAAGCCGGGTTGAAAATCAACCTGGATAAGTGTAAGTTCTGTAGAGATTCGTTATCGTTTTTGGGTTATGTGGTAGATAGGAAAGGTCTAAGGACCGATCCAGGAAAAGTTCAGGCTATTGTTGATATGCCATCACCTAAAACTACCACCGAAGTTAGACGAGTAATTGGAATCCTCCAATGGTATCGAAAGTTCATCCCTAATTTTTCCACCGTGTCTGAGCCAATTACATCGCTTATTAAGGGTCGTAAGAAACACACTCCAGTTATTTGGACGGAAGAAGCCGAAGAGGCTTTCCAAAACCTTAAGGAATTGTTGGTTTCAGCTCCCATTTTAGTCAAACCGGATCCCAACCTACCTTTCTTCATTCAGACGGATGCAAGTGACGTAGGGGTGGGGGCCATTTTATATCAAGTTAAGGATGATTTTGAGCACCCTATAGCTTATGCTTCTAGAAAACTTCTCAAGACTGAGAAGAAAAACTACACGGTTACAGAGAAGGAGTGTCTTGGAGTTATTTTTGGTATTGAAAAATTTAGGTGTTATGTCGAGGGCACAGAGTTTACAGTTGTTACTGACCATGCCAGCCTACAATGGCTGTATAAAATTAAAGATCCAGTCGGCAGAATTGCTAGGTGGACAGTCAGGTTGAGTGGATTTAAGTTCAAGGTTGTTCATCGTCCCGGTAAGAATTTGGTAATGGCTGATTTTCTGTCCAGACATATTTCGTTGATTAATGTTAAATCTTTTACGCCAGACACCTGGTATGTTGAGATGATTAATAAAGTCCGCTGTAACCCAGCGAAATTTCCAGATTTTGACGTTAAGGATAATATTTTGTATAAACATATTAGGCCAAAACACGACATCCAGTCTAATTTTTCAGACTGGAAAATAGTAGTTCCAACCGAGAATAGGAAAGAGGTTTTTGTTGAGTGTCATGACCATCCAACTTCAGCTCATTTAGGTATTTCAAAGACGTTGGCGAGAATTTTGGAAAATTATTATTGGCCAGGAGTAAAGGAGTCAGTGAGACGTTATGTTAGATCATGCGAGACTTGTGGTGCCCACAAATCCACAAATCAATCTCCAGCTGGTTTAGGAGGAAATCAACGTAAAGTCGATTTTCCGTTTCAATCTATTTCGTTAGATTTTATGGGACCTTTCCCAAGATCTAAATCAGGAAATACCCAATTGTTGGTTATTACTGATTCTTTCACTCGATTTGTTATAGTAAAACCCCTTCCTAAGGCCACTTCGGCCAAGGTCGTGAAAATTTTGGAGAGAGAAATCTTTTTGGTTTACGGAACTCCAGAGGTCGTGTGTTGTGATAATGGTAGTCAGTTCAGGTCTAGAGAATTCAAAGAATTAATGAAGAAGTACCAGATTCCTAAGATCTGGTATAATCCAAGTTACCACCCCCAGGTTAATCCAACCGAAAGGGTGAATAAAGTTTTGGGTAGTGCTATAGCGTCATATATTAAAGATGATGATCACCGAACATGGGACGAACATATTTTCGAGATTGCTCAGGCAATTAATACCTCGGTACATGAGTCCACAGGGTACTCACCCTCTTTTTTGGTTTTTGGACGTTACACACCAGTGAATGGTAGTTTTTATAAGGATGTTGATTATAGTTCTTTTGACCCAGTCGATTTTTCCAATCGACTTAAATGGCAGTCCGAGGTGAGCAAAGTTCCTAAACTTTATCCACAAATCCAGGAGAAAATTAGAAAATCTTTTGAGAAAAATGTTAAGAGATATAACCTTCGTAGGCGAGAAGTTAATTATCAGGAAGGTGATAAAGTGTGGAAGAAAAACTTCGTTCTTTCCAAAGCGGTTGATAAGTTTTCTAAGAAATTAGCTCCGAAGTATGTCCCGGCTATGATAAAGAAAATTAAAGGTACTGGTAAGGTTGTTGTTCTTTCAGATCTGTCAGGAAAAATCCTGGGAGATTTTCACGTAAGTGATATTAAACCATTTGTTGAGATTCAGAATAGCCAGTGTTAGTGTAGAGCGCGCTTTAGGGGTGACCTAGTTGTGTTGTATTCAAGTTGGCGCCCCTAGTGTAAAGCTCCGTTCACACGCAAAGGCGAAATACATCCTATTTGTTTTTAGTTTGAGAATTTAGAAAGAATTCGTTTAGTGTGTCAATAGTAAGCTTTTCAGTAAGTTTAGTTACGGTTTTGGAGAAAAAATAAAGGTTGTTTAGAGTCAGGAGTTTTCGTAGAGGTTGAGTCGAGTTTAGAGAAAATCCTTTTATAGGTACTTAGGTTAAAATAATTTGAGACTGATAACGTTAGCGTACAAATTAAATAAATTTAGCTAACCTACCAGTAATTGTTGTTGAGGTAGAGGTTGAGTTACACTTTAGTCATGGCCAGACTAATTTGTAAAATATTTTTAAACGG
Source organism: Malachius bipustulatus (assembly GCA_910589415.1). NCBI lineage: Eukaryota > Metazoa > Arthropoda > Insecta > Coleoptera > Melyridae > Malachius > Malachius bipustulatus. Next base: position 33,385,115 of record OU342634.1, on the reverse strand, counting down.
TCGCGTTAGAGCCCCATGCAAATAAGTGAGCTACGTGACTAGGCGTTGGGTTGAGTTGATTTAGGTGAGTTCTTAATTGAAAATTTCGAGTTCTGTTAGAGTTGATAATTGGCATAATCTAAATATAAATCTGAGCTGTTATCATCCTAACAGTAACTTTCAGGAACGATCCGTTGAGTAGAGTTGAGAATTGAGGTAGTTATAATATTTTTAGGTTGAGATTTTGAAGAAAAAGCTCCTGACGATGAAAATCTTTTCCATTCCTTTGATTAAGGTTAAGTCGAGTCAATATTTTTAGCTAGAGTTTGAGATTCAATAAGTACAGTTAGTTGAGATTTAAGAATTCTTTCAGTTGACACATTATCTTGAATATCTTTAATGGTGTTTAATTTTGGCGGAACAACATTAACCGGGTGGTTAATGAGTTATGATTGGAAATTAACTATACAGATTTTGACAAGGAATTTTGAGTTTTAAAAGTCTCTTCATTTGTAAGAACTTTTCAAGTTTGCTCTTTTGAGAACATTTGAGTAGTGTGACAGTTAAAAGTAAAAATCTTTCTCTTTGAAAATTTTTATTTCCTTAATAATTGAGATAGAGTTCGTTGGTAGGTAAAACCACATATAGGTCCAACGGTTGAGATTTGATTTTCTTTTTGAAAATTTTATTCTTTGAGATAGAGTTCATTGGTAAGTAAAACCACTTCATAGGTCCAATGATTGAGATTTGGTTTCTCGTTTGAAAATTTTCTTTAGACAATGACAACATCTTTGGGGTTATTTTTGGTACTTTCCACCCTGGTATTACCTAAAGAGAAAGTATCCAGCCATTTTGAAAATAGTTCCAGTGGCTGATTTCTTGTATATATTTCTATGTGCTTCTTTCTTTTTTCTTTTTCACTGTTTTCAGTATACATCTAAGTTCGCTTTTGATCTTTTATCTCTTCTTTAGGGTCCTTTTTTTTGCCCTTTTCCGCCCTGCCCCGTCTAAAGTGAAAACGACAATCGGGTCCTTTTTCGTCCTTTTCCGCCCTGCACCGTCTAAAGTGAAAACTGACAGTCCTTTTTAGGACCATATAGTATGTTTACCCTTTGATGACGATTTTGAATTGGAGAATTATTTCCAAGTTCTTTTAAGTAAAGTAGGGACTTTACTCCCTATATTTTAACGTCGAGTTCCACCTTAATCAACATATTAGTATAATTCTGAAGGTCTAACACATTTGTGTAAGTTTTGGAGTAATGAATTGGAGTTGAGATAGTTTTGAGTCTTTGAGTTTAGGTGTCTGGGTAAGTCTCGACGGGTTCTTGAGTAAGAATGGCCGCACAGTTCCAGTACCACTTTGAGTCGTTCAGTAGAGAAATTTAGTGACGTAGGTCTCAGTAGAGGGAAATCTTGGAAAATTAAATCTGTCTCACTACTGATACTTAGCGTTTGCGTTAAAGAATTTTGAGAAATAAAATCCGAGTTGGAGTTTCAGAATTTCATCTATTCTTGTGTTTTTGATAACCACTTGACTGAATCTTGTTGAATAATTTGGACGTTTTTGGAAAACAATTTTGACATTTTTGAGTATAGATAATTTAGATATCCCGATTTTGACATTTTTGAGTATAGATAGTTTAGATATCCCGGTTTCGACATTGCTGAGTGTGAACATTTTGGATATTTCGATTTTTGACATTTTGAGGTATGAATAATTTTGATTTGGAAGTGTCCAGATCAAAATACTTTGAGTATGAACAATTTTGACATTTGACCCGATTTAGACGTCTTGGAGTTTGAGGTATAAGTAGAACTCTTAGATTTAAAATTTCTTTAGGCTTTTCTATGTAGAAATTTAGTTTTGGCTCTTTTAGATTTCTCTATGATTTCCTTTGTTAGGAATCATATTTCGCTCCAAAGTCGTTAGGACGTTATTCTTAACTAACTAACGATCAAGGAAACCTTTTAGCTTTTGACGTTAAATCTCTAGTCGCAGGGAAACGCACTAGAGGGGTGTATTTTGGCATTTCCGGCCTCATAAGCGGAGAATTGCCCTGTCGTCTAGTCAGCTGCTTAGCCCCCAGCTGATGAAGTAGGTGGTATTGTCTGGCGACATACCGACCATAGGGGCCGAATCTTTATGTCTTCGTCATCCTGGCAGTATTGCCAACTCACGAGTTTCGGTCACTGAATTTCCTTGAGGTGTTCAGGCAGACCCAACTCCTTGATTTTTTTGTGTGTAGGACGAAGTCGGTAATCGATTGACGACAGCCGGAGTTTCTCTAATGGAGAACTCTGTTTCACATAATTTTAGTTTTATTTTAGGATGAGTATGGTGGTGGAGGTTATTGGTTCTGGTATAGTCTGTTCAACCAGAGGTTAGGGAAAATATTTAGCTTTCTTTTGAAAAATCTTTAGTTACAAGGTAGTGTACTAGAGGGGTGCATTATGTCATTTCCAGCCTTATAAATGGAAAGGGCCTGCCGTTTAGTCAGTTGTGGAGCCCCCGACTGATGAAGTAGGAGGTATAGTCTTGCGACATGCCAACCACAGGGGCCAATTATTTGAGCTTCGCTACATAGGCAAATATTGCCACCATAAGAGTTTTGTCTTTTTGAGTCCCTTTGTGTTCTCATAAGACTCAACTTATTTTATTGAATTATGTGTAGAGCGGAGTTAGTTTCCGAATAACGGCAGTCAGGTTTTCCTTTTGGGAGCCTGTTTAACCTAGTTTTAGTAACCAGAGTCCTACTGGCGGTTTCCGAGGTCAGGGCTCGCCCATATTGCTTTGTGTTTGAAACATGGAGTGTTTAAAACTTGTTCTTTCTGTTTTTTCTTTCAGTTTGTTGGGATTTGTTGATTGTTGATTCGAGAGGAGTTCTCTCGGAAAAGTTTCTTGTGGAGACTTTTCCTTCCTTTTTACAAGGGGGGGTGTGCAGCGTGCCTTGCACGCTACGTTTTCTTTTTCAAAATTTTAATTCTTGATTTGGAATATTTTTATAAAGTTCAGAAGAGTTATGATTGACTGTACATTTTCGCTGATGTAGGAGGCTGTATTAGGCAAAGATCACGAACGAACACCTGACAGCTATTAAGAAATCCTTGCTTTTGTTATTTGAGTAAGACGTAGAAAACATGTCTGGTCGATTTTCTGTCCCGGTTCTGGGTTTTCAGAGTTTGAAAAGTATATCATCTTATGCGAATTAATTTTCCGCGTCTAATGAGACCACTCTCATCTTGCTACTCAAGATTTCCGATTAGTTATCCAGATAAAACCTAAAAGATTATTTCTTTGGGTGTGGGTTAAAAAAACATGAAACGATAGTTGAGGAAACATATAAAAAAAAACTTGCGTTTTGTTCTGGGACACGACAAGCCTCGAGTATAAGCGGATTCACGATTGTGAAATTTAAGTTTGGATATAGGGAGAACGGGAGAGGTTGATCGTACTGCCGATGGTGTACTAGAGTATATGAGAATCGATCCGTCAATGTCGCGTGCGAGTTTTAAGTGTTGCATACTGTCGATGATGATATTTGGAGTGAAAGTGGGTCACCAAGTTCGGTTGGACAGTGGTTAAGGCGCATGCGATAGCGTCATCCCCAAAAAATTATAAAGGGAGGTAAAGGACGCTTCAGGTTCATTTTCCGGTCTAAATTCGACAGGTCATGTAGCTTGTCTACAAGTTCGTAAATTAGTATTAGTCCCTTGTGTGAGACGTTATTATGGTGAAGTTGTTTCCGTGAAAGATGCAGTCTTACGTGAGTAATCTTTTGAATTTAATTTTGGTCATTATAACTAATGTTCGCTTTCTTGTCTTTACAGACAAGGGACGTGGGTTTAGACGTAGTCTTGGATGTAGTTTTAGACGCAGTTTTGGACTTACTTACTTATTATTGGATTTAGTTTTGAACGTAATTTCGATCTTTGAATTTCTAAGTTTTAACTTTTGATTCCTGAATTTTAATTTCGAACTTCTAGTTTCTGAGTTTTGAGTTCCAACTTTCAATTTTCTAATTTACACGAAAGTTTACATAAAGATTCGATCATGTGGAGGCTTAGGTAGGTACCTACCTAGGTAGGTATACTAACCTGTGTGAAGGGTGATATTTGAAGAAGCTTGGAGAAATAAAGAAGAGTGGTGGAGTTTAGTTTGTAGACATGGAAGGTTTCATCAGGCAGAGGTCCTAGTACGTTGATATTTGGTCATCACAAGGTAGCAGGGAGAGCAGTCCAGCTCATCCGGCACCTAGAGCATCCACCAAGGGGTGCTAACACCAGTGCAAAGGCAGTTCCAGCAACCATGCCGGTCTAGTCTTTGATCATCGCGCTTAGGTTAGAGGAACCTTAGTTCGTCAGTTTTGAGATGGAGTTTTGAATAATAAGGTATGTCTTTATGAGTGAATAAACTTTTGCTATTTTCCGATAATCAAGAAAATTAAATAAATTCAAGTACAGTGTTTAATTGATTTCATCACCTATGACTTTCTAAGTGAATTTGATTTTTGATAATATGTTATGAACTTTTATTGTGGTCAACAAGTGACTAATGTAATGGTTATGTGTAAAAATAATTTATTAAATTTATCGTATGTGTTTAGGATTTCGAGTTAGAGATGATCATTTTCTAAATTAAATTTTGAATTTCAGATTTTGTAGGTAGATACCGATTTTTATATTGAAACTTTTGCTTAAGATAAATTTAAATTTTTGAGAAATAATCTCTGATCTAACTCCAAGTTCTATTCAGAATCATACCTATGTGTTATAGTTTAGAAATTGTTTAATAGAATTTGAGCTTTGGAAATTTTTATCTGAACTATTGAAATGATATAGGTACCTATCTTGAATTTTAATCATGTAAGTTTGATATCATTGGTAATAAGGTAATATTTATGTTTGAATATTTGAGTCAGGATTACTGATTTTAATTATTAAATTGATTGTTGATATGTAAGATCTATTGGTGATTGCCAGTCTATTGTACTGATGATGAAATTGATTTTAATAAATCTTTGTATTAAAATTCAACAATTTTAGAGTTTTGAGTATCAACCCTCCTCATGTTCTTTTAAATAATTTATTCAATCAGTAGAGTAACATCAAGAATGGGGCGATATATCCTGGTATATTTTGGTGAGGTTTATTAATTTTTGGTTATTGTTTTTAAAATTGTTAGGAGTTACTACGGGTCCAGTCTGGTTCGGTGAATGCTGGATTTTCCAGAGGAAGGCCACATTTATCTGTCCCGGGCTGGATAATCACAACGAACCTTTTGGTGAAGTTTGGTTTTGGTTTGATACTTTGGAAATTTTAGACGATCACTTTTCAAAATTTAAAGTTTATTTTTCTTCCGACATTTAGAATATTTGGGTGGGGCATTCGAAATTTGATATGTCCTACTCGACAGGCCAATGTGGCTAATGTTACAAATTTGCCTAGTCACATTGAGATCTGTCAATAGCCACCTCCTTCCTTTCGGGGTTAAAGTAAGTGAATTATTATTTTTTTTTTATTGTTCAACTTTTTGAGTGGGAGTAAGCGAGGGGGAGGAAGGCTCCAATTTCAATAATTACATACAATTATTATTATTAAACACTCTGGATACTTACTACTACTGATTATAATAGATTAATAATAAGTCGGTGTAATACATAATATGTATACAGGGTGTCCCGTAAGTAATGGTCCGTGGTGAAATGGGAGATTCTTGGTTTAAAAATATTACGATCTGACACTACTTGCTCCAACAAAATCTTGATAATAAAAAAGATACAGGGTGGCAAAGTTGAGATTTAAAAATTTTCTTTTCAAAATATCTCGAAAAATTGTACAGGTACGAACGTGAAAACTTGGGGATAGATGTTTTACGGTATGAGAAATCATAATTTGATATCCGTGTCGATGTATTTTATAGAGGGCGCCACTTAGGTCATGTTGACGACGTAAATGAACACATAACTTTTTTATCCTTCAGGATATCGCGCATTTTATTGCGAAATATTAAAACTACATCATTGATGAGAAAAAAAGGTATACCGGTTGTCAGTCTCAAAAGTTAGTGGTTTTCGAGATAATTGACAGTTAATGATTTTCTGTACTGATACTATTCAAAATTTTTTGCTTACTGCTAGTAGTTGGAAAATTAAAAAATGCCGAGACATAATAATTTTTCAAATTCAGATAAGAGAGATATGATTTCTCTTTATTGCAAACAAAACTTCAATGGGCAAGCTGCGAAACGAGAATACCTGCCACGATATCCAAACAGACTGCAACCTGGTAATCGACTATTTCAGAATCTGTATAGGAATTTAGGTGAATATGGTTCATTTGTTTGCTTTTTTAATATGTCAAAGTGAAAAATGTTTAATTGCCAAAATGCTGGTTATTATCTCAATCTACTGCATTAAGATTTCTGATAATAAAAAAAAAAAATAGAAATAATGCAGGAGATTATTAAAACGTGATTATCTCGAAAACCACTAACTTTTGAGACTGATAACCGGTATTCCTTTTTTTCTCATCAATGATGTAGTTTTAATATTTCACAATAAAATGCGCGATATCCTGAAGGATAAAAAAGTTATGTGTTCATTTACGTCGTCAACATGACCTAAGTGGCGCCCTCTATAAAATACATCGACATGGATATCAAATTATGATTTCTCATACCGTAAAACATCTATCCCCAAGTTTTCACGTTCGTACCTGTACAATTTTTCGAGATATTTTGAAAAGAAAATTTTTAAATCTCAACTTTGCCACCCTGTATCTTTTTTATTATCAAGATTTTGTTAGAGCAAGTAGTGTCAGATCGTAATATTTTTAAACCAAGAATCTCCCATTTCCCCACGGACCATTACTTACGGGACACCCTGTATGTAGTTCATATTGGATGAGGTGTTTGTTATTCGCTTTTATTTTTTTCCTTCATTGTCATTTTCATTAGATTTTCTATCAGAAAAATTCAAATCTACTAGAAAATCCACTATAGCCACTAGATATAAATTTTGACTAAGTACTGCTAGGGCTGTTAAGAATTTTACTAGATCCGGTAGAAAATCTACCAAGTTGGCAACACTGACTATAGTGCTAGTCCAGGTCCAGAAATGCATTCCTTATAATAATTTCAATCGCTGAGCCATATTTTATGTAAACCAGATGTTGGATGTTGATGCTACGCTTTGTTTTATTCTTTTGTCTTCTGCTGTGGTCGCTCTCTGACTGCATGAGACATTCCTTAGACAGACATATATTCCATTCCATTATTCCATTCATTCATTTCAAATCATTTCTATTCTATTTCTCAGCTCTATAAAATAAACACGTTGCACGGAAGACAAACGTGATTTATTTATAATAATAATATATTTTTTATAGGTACATATAGGTACCTGTATTTTTTATTTCTACCTATCTATGAATGTTATTTTTAGCATTTTCAGCTCCTCAGGTGTGATACGATTCTTACTTCTTATTATTAGTAATTGATCATTTTGATAAAAAAAAACAAATATTAACTATAAATATTATACAGGTGTCCCAGATAGCAGGTGGTTCAGGATCTCGGAAACCGTTGGTTAGAGATACAAGGTCGGTGAAATTAGATAAAAGCTGCACAATTTTACGCTTAATAATAATCTGAAAAAAAATTACGATATTTTCAGTCATTGCTGAAATATCCTGAAAAAAAACTGAAAAATCGCGATTTCTTATTTTAGCCATTATCTTTTTTATTATTGAAAATAGATAGTTAAGTATGTATATTATTTTTTGCGGGCTTACATATAGGTAAGTCGTCAAGAGGTTATTTGATATTTCAAAGATTTTAATGCTGGAACAGATCTCGGAGTTTCCATAGCTAACAAATAAATAAATCGTCAGTTTTCAAGGAAACCTTTTAACACCCAACTTTAACACCACTATTTTTTATACAGGGTACAGGGTGTTATTTGACAAACTAATTACAGAGCAATGAAAGAATATATCGATCAGGTGACTAAAAGTAAAAATAGATAGGAAGAACAAAAAAAAAACTGTCAATGATCAAAGAATAATAATTATTGTATATATACAGGGTGTTCAGCTAAGGGTACGGAGCGACCATATCTCGGGAACTGTTGGTCCTAGCCTCAAAATAAAAATTTTCCAAACATAAGTGACCAAGAAAAATTCATTGAAAATATTTTCAAGATGGTCGCACTTCCGTAAATACCAGAAGTCGACAGCTACTTTGTTATTTTACGGCGGATACCCAATATATTATATTTTTTTTTTAATTCTCTGAAAAAATCGAAAGCAAGTGGTTCTAGAATAGCCGCTACGTACCCTTAGCTGATGAACATCCTGTATTGTGTGATTTAAACGCAAGTTTTCTATAATAATTTGCACCCCTGAGAAGTTATAGGAGTTGAAAGTGGGGTTTCAAATTTCGAAAAAAATTAATGTCAGTTGTACCTGAACTTTAGAAAAACCAAATTTGGTACACATTGTGAGTGTACAAAGAGCATTCATTGACAATAAGTAGAGTTAAATTTTAGCATTTAAAGGGTTGATAAGAGATAATGCACCCTTAAAATGTTACATATAATTTAATTTTTTAACCCGTTGGCCGATTTGCTAAATTGTTACTTTATTTTAATGAGAATTAATTCTAAAACTTTCATTTCTCTTAATATTTTCCAATAAAGTTTGTAATTTTCCACAAAAACTCGAAAAACTAAAAAATATATATAGCAGCTATGTAACCTACCTAATAATCCAATCATCAAAAATTCAAAAAAAAAATTTTATTCTCAAACGTTTTCTCTTCTTATTTAATATTTTTTTGTCATTTTCAACTTTTTTCCTGATCGTCAACTTTGACATTCAATTTAAAAAACCAACTATTGAATTTTTGATGATATTATATTGAGACCTATACATAACCTAATTTTTTTTGTTTTTAGGATTTTTTCGAAAGATACAAAGTTTTTTGGAAAATAATAAGAAAAATCAAAGTTTTAGAATTAAATTCTTCATAAGACAAAGTAACAATTTCTTAAATCGGCCAACGGGTTAAGAATTTTTTTTACATTTTAAGGCTGAATCATTATCCCTTATCAACCCTTTAAAATGCTACAATTTATAACTCTGCTTATTTCAAATTAATGCTCTTGGTACACTCACAACGTGTACCCAATTTTTTTTTTTTTAAGTTCAGGTTCAACTGAGATATTAATTTTATTTCGAAATTTGAAACCCCACTTTCAAACCCGATAACTTCTTAGGTGTGCAACTTATTAGTGCAGAGATAAGTTGAGTTAAATCATCATATTTTGGGTTCTCCTACACGCTTCTGCTCTGTGTCGGTTCTTATACTAAACAGTCTGTATAATAATGATTTATTTAATTATTATATTATTAATAATAATTTCAATGTAATGTTGATTTACAAAAGTTGCGCAAACGTTTTTTGTACAATATTTTACAAACCTGACAATTATTACAGCCCAGCAATTTTTGAATGGTACCTCACTTAAATGTTATAAGTGTAATGATGCCTGAACCAGTTTTCCCGTAATGTTGCTTTGTAAGCTTGCTGTTATGTTGGAACAACATTTACGTGAAATATTCAGCAGAACCAACAAAAATCACATCCCCGCAATGTTATTATTTCAACGTTGTTTCAATATTTCAAATCGAAAGTTGCCTCAACCAACGTTATTCAAATATTGCTTAGTAAGCTTGCTGTTATGTTGCAACAACATATACGTGAAATATTCAACAGAACTGACAAAAATCACATCCCCGCAATGTTATTATTGCAACGTTGTTTCAATATTCAAAATCTAATGTTGCCTCAATCAACTTTATTCAAATATTGCTTTGTAAGCTTGCTGTTATGTTGCAACAACATTTACGTGAAATATTCAACAGAACCGACAAAAATCACATTCCGGCAACGTTATTATGGCAAAGTTGTTTCAATATTCAAACTCTAATGTTGCCTCAATCAACGTTATTCAAATATTGCTTTGTAAGGTTCTAAAAACATTGCAGTAACTTATTTACACAACTTTCGACATAACTCAAAATTGTAATGTTCCTGTAACATTTTGTAATGTTCCTTGCTCAGTGGGTGATGTTTCATTTTTCATCCATGTAGTAATCATTTTGAACCCACCTGTAAGTTTCTTTTTCTTAAAAAAATCTGTTGAACTGAGCATTTTTGAGTTTTCAAAAGTTTCCAAACTTTCACAAAATTATTCCTTTATATCAAACCTATTTTTTCAATTTTTTTATCACCCGTAGCTTTTCGACCAAACTTTAATTGTTCCAGTATAAAATGTAATTGCTGCTACTGGTCATAACTGATTCGTAGTACCTGTGGTACAGTGGTTGTGTTCAAAGCCGTCAGCTGTTGTGCTGACAGCAAAGTCGCTGTATTGACAGCCGATGTGTGTTCACTGAACGAGCAAAAACTAGCTGTGCTGCTGAAACTATCATTACTGTAAAAACAATTTTCTACACATAACATTTTCATGAAACTTTGTTTTATTCTTATTTTATTAAGGAGGTGTAGGGTGTATGTGGTCCTACAATAACAAGCCTGCTTACATTAATAACCATCACGAAAAAAAAGTAACAGCAATGGCGATGTTTCGAAAAAGCGTAATGACAGTAGCTGGATGACCTGACCTTGACATCAGTTGGCAGCGCTTTTCAAATCAGCGAAGCTCAGTGATGTTTCCTTCCGGTTTGCTGCCGGATTTGAACGCAACTACTAGCATAAGATTCTTCGTAACCAGGCAACAAACCTGTTTTTTAATTTCTGTTATTCTATTCTAAGCCCAGACCAAGAACAGAAAGTGTTACTCTCCTTCCCCCATGCGATCTGAACTTTCCACTTTCCTCCAGTGTGCCTAAGGCCCATTCTACACGAGCCACAAAAACGCGACCGCTTAGTTGTTCAGTCGCTTGAAAATTTTGCCCATTCTATACGAGCGTGTAGACGCTACGCCTTTGTAGCGCGTATAACCGGCGAGTGAACGCGTTTCACTCATAAGGGATCCATAGCAAATATGAGGCGTTTTGTCGCTAGTCTAGAATGGGTCGCGTTTCACTCGCCGGTTATACGCGCTGCAAAGGCGCGGCGTCTACACGTTCGTATAGAATGGGCAAAACTTTCAAGCGACTGAACAACTAATCGGTCGCGTTTTTGTGGCTCGTGTAGAATGGGCCTAACACTCTGTGTGTGTGGTTCTGTGACACACGCGTGTCGCTCGCAGGCAAACGGTCGCGTTTTTTTGGCTCGTGTAGAATGGGCCTTTCTCTCCTTCCCCCATGCGAACTGAACTTTCCTCCCTAGTGTGCCTAGGGAGGAAAGTATTGCCCCCTTTTCAATTGTTTGAAAAAGTCCTTTTCTTCAAAGTATAGGTACCTATACACCGTTCACTTATTATAAAAGAATTGGGTTATGGTGTAGGGTGATAGAAATCACTGGGTATAACCGCTGTCAATCATTGGCTGGAGTTTGGTTATGTCTCTTTTTTATGAGGTTGAAGTTTTATGGCAAGGAACAGGACATAGTTGCCAGATGGATTTTTGATATTTTTGGTATTCTTCTTATTATATTTATATTTACATCTTTGGGGGCTTTTTATTTTAAATCATTTCGTCACATACCTATTGCAATCTTTAACTAGAAGTACTAGAACGCAATGTTGCTGGATCTAAGATCTTAAAATCTTAAGCTTTTCATAAGAGTTTGAGAAAAAGGTTATCATGTAATTTTGCCAAGTTAGGAAAATACACAAATGTACTTTTTGAATATAAAATAAAAAACTTGAATCAATTATATTAATTTACTTTTAATAAATACATAGCAGGTAATTAAAATATATCGGTACGTTTATTAAAATATTAAAATATAGGTACGTAAATGAAAAATATTTTTCGTCAATTCGTCGGTTATTCGGTATCGTAGTAGTGTGTCGGAAACCAGCCAAAGATTCTGGACTTCTGACTTCTGACCCAAAATTATCCCCCATTATCAATAACCGCTACTGCATCCTGCTTAGAATCAGAATCATCTTCAGCGCTCTGATTTTAATAAGATTTTCACCATGTCCATTTGTTTCGTCCAGTCCTCCGAAATAAGTTTTTCACAATGATTATTTATTTATTTATTTATTCTTATACCAACGGGGTGAGCCCCATACAAAATAAAACATATATATCAAAAAAACAAATGCACAGCAAGGTATATAAACAAAAAGCTGCAAAGGTAATCATGCATATTCAAGGACTAATTTGGACTTAGCTTTCATGCGACTGAAAGAAGAGTTATAAAAATCGAACCAACGGTAATTAAGATTACACAATTTCGATAATCTAGAAATAATTGTCTCTCTTTTGCCATAAGCTAATAAAGGAATATCAAAATAATGGTGATTTGTTCTAAGTGTTCTAGCTGGTACGTGAAAATTGAGACTATTAACAATGCTGGAGCAATCAACTGAATTGGTCAAAATTTTAAATGCGAAAAGCAGATCTGATCTGTTTCTCGCAGATTCCAAACTGGGGATAGAGAATATCTGATAAGTGGTAGTGAAATCATGATCTGTGTAATGAAGAGGATTTCCAGTTTTAAATGCCGCAAATCTCAAATACAGATGACTCAGAGATTCCAGTTTTCTGATCAATCCCAATTCGCGGGGCCTCCAAATTGTTGAGGCATACATCAACTTGGAATAGATGAATGAAAAGTACAATACTCTGAACGTCGTGATTGATCTAAACCTGAATGAGAACCTTTTTATAAAATAAATTTTACTGCGGACCATAATATCTAAGTGATCGATATGTGCTCTGAAGGTCATATTAGAGTCAAAGGTGACCCCCAAGTCACGGATATGATCCACATTTTCCAGTGGGTCACCAGCGAGCAAATAGATGCTGATGGGTATTCTAGTGCGGCCGAACCTAATCGAGAAACACTTTCTTGGGTTACATCTAAGACCATTGAGACTGCACCAATCAACAAATGAATCGATGTCTTCCTGAAGTAAGTTTACATCATTCGGTTCAGTAATGGCTTTGAATAGCTTAGTGTCATCGGCAAACAATAGAACCTCACTATGGTGGATGTGATCAAAGACATCATTAATGTAGATTAAAAATAAAATAGGTGCCAAATGAGTGCCCTGTCCCACCCCTGATAAGACATCAATTGGGTCAGAGATGAACTGTTTCACCTTTACCCTTTGTTTTCGTCCACTGAGATAAGAACGAAACCACGACAAGAGAGAGCCGGTCAATCCATATGCATGAAGTTTTCTAACAAGAAGGTCAAAATTTACCAAATCAAAAGCGCGGGTGAGGTCGGTATAAATCGAATCCACAATAATTCCATTATTTAGATTGGATATTACAAATTCAGAGTAGACAGTCAGATTTGTAACAGTCGAACGTCCATTAAGAAAACCATGCTGCCCAGGATGAATAAATTTCCTTAAATAGGGAAAGACTTTAATATTTACTAAATATTCGAACATTTTAGCGAAAACTTTGTATTTATTAATAGGACGGTAATTAGCGACATCAGAAGGGTCTCCGTTTTTAAGTAACGGGGATATATAAGATAATTTCCACGCATCTGGGAAAACTCCGAGTCTTATAGAGAGGTTTAACAAATCCAAGAGCCAGTGTTTAATAGCTTCTGAACAGTTAATAATAATTAATGGATGGATTCTATCAGGGCCGAGGCTGTGTGTTGGGTTCAGGTGTTTAATGCAATCATCTAAATCATCTAACGAAAAAACAATAGTATTGTAGCAATCATTAAAATCGAATAACACTGGTGTGTTCGATAAGTCATCTCCCGAATAGACACCACCAAACTTATGAGCAAACAAATTCACGATGTCCAATCCATTATCAGCAAAAGTGTTATCCAAATGAACTGAGGACGGAACAGAATTAAAAGTGCCTAAAGAGTTGACATATTTGAAAAATTTTTTAGAATCATTACTCAAAGATTTCTCGGTTCCTTCCAAATAGAGTTTCTCATCCCTGGCCAGAAGAAGCTTACAGTAAGCTCTCTCTTTCTTAAATTGTACATAGTAATAATGGGATTTATAGCACTTAAAAAGTTTGTGTAGTTTTTTTTTATTAATCACAGCTGCTTTAAGCTCGCTAGAGAACCACTTGGGGAAAGATCTATTTTTTATTCTGATAATAGGTACAAATTCACTCACAATAACATCTATTTGGGATTCAACGCTGTCTACATATGTGTTCAAGTCATGATACTCAACTATGTTACTGGGAACCGTTATCCTGCTAAGCCTGTCAGAGATTTCGTCAAAATTTGCGTGTCTGTAATCAAGTATAGATTCTTCAAAATTACCACATTCAACCTCACCTACGAAAAGAGAGACTGTCAGTGGTTCGTGAGACTCATCGCACGGGATCAAAAATTCATCGCTAATCTCTGAAGAAGAATTATACATATTTGTGAGCACTAGATCTAGGATGTTACCAGCATTATTTTTTATTTTATTCAATTGAACAAGTTTATAAGTCCTCGACCAGTCGCTCATCAATCGTGCAGCATCTCTAAGGTGTACATTATTGTGAAATCCAACAGCAGATGAGTAATTATTTTCTAATATCCACTCATAGCCAGGAATATTAAAATCACCAATGAGACAAAACTTACAATCATTTCTCGAATTATTATCATACAGAGTATTTTGTATACAATTGATAAAGTCCAAATAGTATTCAGACTTCATGTTAGGTGGTATATAACAAGCTCCAACAATAAAATAACTGTCATGGGTGGTGAATACCTTAACAAAAGTCATTTCAAACGAATTATCAGATACAAACATTTTATCGAATTTAAATTTTCTATTCAAGGCAAGTAAAACACCACCACCATCACTCTTCTCACTTGAAAAAATTGATCTATCACAGCGTATAACGTTATAGTTGCATAAGCCCAGTTCAGCATCACTTATTTCCTCATTCAGCCAGGTCTCCGTAAGAACAATAACATCATAATCAGGAATTATATTTATTCCCGACCTGACCAAGTTAAGTCGACCTCTGATGCTGTGTACATTCTGATACAGTAAGTTTATCCGAGTGGGGCTCTCACAATCCTATTTACTGGATCCAACAGCATCAGACGATGGATCTCCGGAACTCTTCTTCGATTTATCTTTCCAAATAGTCGGTACATTATTAAAGTATTTGATAAAGATATCATTTTCACCATTCTCCCTACGATGTTTCAACTCTTTCACCACACGAGCACGAAATTCTCTCTGTTTGCGTGTTAGATCATTTGAGATATTTATAGAATCAACACAAATCTTCTTTTTATGATGAAAGATCCAGTGAACGTGTTCGCTTGAAGGAAAGGAAACTTTTAACGGACGTACCTTATTCTTGGAGAATTTATTCCCAAGCCGGGAAACCTTAATATCATTAATTTGGAACGGTACATCTTCACCACAACCACCGAGAATTTCAGCAAATTTTCCAGCATCGGAGAAGTTAGCACTTGCAGAGTCCGGCAAGTTATAAACAATGATATTATTTTCACGTGATCTTCTATCAGCAATTTCAGCAATAGTATCCTCTGTCGTGCACAGAGACTTATTCTCGATAATATCAATTCTTTCTTCAATTGTACTGACTCTTAATTTAATATCGACAATAGATCCATCAAATCTACACTCAAGTTGATCAATTCGTTTAGACAAAAGACTGAATAATATCTTAGAATTGTTATCAAGATCATCAAAACTCCCACAATCTTCAGTACCCACACTGTCTCCTCTCCGTCGTGCAACAGAAGCACTTTGTTTCGTATTAATATCACTACCGTGAGAAGCATGTCTATCTCTGCAGCATGATGAAAACACATTATTAGAGTCCGGTTTGGCTCTTTTACTACAGGAAAGATGATAATGAGCTCCACATTTTGAACATTTAACAGAATTTTCGTCTGTTAATGAGGCGTTTTTTTCAGGACACAGGAAGCATTTGTACGGCATGGTTGCAGAAGGAAAACAGTTCTTTGAATACTCTCTGCTTATTTTATTTATTCGTAGTTTATTCCCTCAGTTTATAGGAATAATTTTATATTAATTTTGTCACATATCAGGTGTACTTACATTTTGAAAGCTCTTCAAGACATACATTCTTTACTTTATCCTTAGAGGGAAGCTGCTAATTTACGTGCTTGTATCGTGAAGTTTACAATACCCCCAAGTCATTTCGATTGGGTTGTATTGGAAATAGATTATTGCAAATCTTCCGGAAACACAAAAATTTCATAATCAGTGCCTGTTTTATGTGGGCTGCCCAAGGGTGTAATATCAAATTTGTCTTGTCTAATAATACTTGCTAATGCCACGGTCTGACTACTATAAGAGACAGTAATTACCAGCAATTTAGCAGATACAGATACATGTTGTATTATGTGAGTTCTAGCAATTGTTCAGTTTTTTCTATTATGTCAATGTTTAGGGACTCTAATTATTCGAACTGTCATATCATGTTATGTTAGAACTGTCATGTCAAATAATACTGTAGGCAGAAGTAAGTAGGTCAAGAAGAAGAACAATGTCTGCGGAAGTAACCGTGTCGGTTATGATTATTAATTATTGTTTCATGAATAAAGTAAACATCTTAAAGTTATTCTAAGTTTATTGTAAATCCTACATAAGTCTACTCTATTAAAGAAGGTATCACAACAGGTTATGTGGCCCAGTCTTACTCGCTGTACAGTTGGTGTAATAATAACTGGAAACTTACAGTAGTCTCAAAAGACGTTGAATATAACGTTGTTACAAAATGGCAGCTGCTCCGGAAAGAATACAAATTCCGTTACTTGATGGAACGAATTTTAGTAATTGGAAATTTCGTATGGAGATCCTGCTAGAGGAATTGGAACTTACGGAACTGATTGAGGAAGTATATACCTCTAAAATAATTTTCATTTCTACTGATACCGTGGAAGTCAAAACGGAAAAGGAAATAGAACTAGAGAAATGGAGGAAGAAAGACAGGAAGTGTAGGTTGCAAATTGTTCAAAGAATTGCAGACAGTCATTTGGAATATGTGAAAGATGCTGAGTCAGCATATGATATGTGGACAGTGTTACACGATACATTTGAACGGAAGGGCGTAGCTACACAGTTGCTGTTACGAAAGACTCTTTTGTTGATGAAATACAACGCCAATAATCAGTCAATGGAAACGCATTTTCTGAAATTTGATAAGCTGATACGAGACTTGCGATCTACAAGTGCTACATTAGAAGAGACAGATGTTGTATGTCATTTGTTGTTAACAATGCCGACTGAGTATGACAATGTAGTTACAGCACTTGAGACTTTGTCTGCAGAGAATTTGACGTTGTCATTTGTGAAGAATCGTCTTTTAGAAGAAGAATCAAAGAGAAATAATGCAAAGCAAAAAGGGAATAAAGCAGAGTATAGACCAAACATTGCATTTGTGACACCAGGTCCCTCCAACAATAAGTATGTACCTAGAAATGAAGAGTCGAAGACTTTCAAATTTAAATGCCATAATTGTGGAATTCTGGGTCATAAGAAATCGGAATGTAGAAAATTGCCGAGAAGAAATTATTATTATAATAAAAATAATAATGCAGAAGCGAAGGTAACCACGTCAAAGGAAGAACATTATTGTTTTCCAGCAACGGCAGGAAACTCAATAAATGAGAATGAGAGGTGGTTTTTGGACTCTGGAGCATCAGAACATTTAACAAAAACTGATGAGTATATGGAAGATGTTGAAGTGTTAAAAACTAAGATAAAAATCAAAAGTGCAAAGTCTGGACAGTTTTTAGAAGCAGAGAAAATTGGAAATATTAAAGTTAAGATGTTTGTTAACAATCAAGAAATTCCCATATTAATTAAAGATGTGTTGTTTGTCCCTGGCCTTGAAGTAAACTTGTTATCAGTTCGAAAACTAGAAATGAATGGCTTAAAAATAGTTTTTGAAGGCGGTAAAGGACAGATAATGAAAGGGAAGAAAGTTTTGGCTATAGCAAGCAGATTTGATAAACTATATGAATTGGAAGTAGTGGGAAACTCTCATCTGGCCTATAGTATGAAAGAAAGTGAAGCAAAGTTATGGCACAAGCGCCTTGGCCATATGAGTACTGGAAATATGAGACAGCTGATGAAAATGGCTGATGGAATAAACTATGATGTAAAAGAATTAGATAATGTTTGTTCTACATGTATAGAAGGTAAACAAACTTGTCTACCCCATAATAATGAACACGTGAAGACAAAATTCCCTCTTCAGTTGATACATAGTGATTTGTTTGGTCCAGTGAAGCCCGAGTCTTATGATGGAGCAAGATATGTCTTGGAATTCATAGATGACTTCACACATTTTTCAGTTGTCTATTTACTGGAGAGTAAAACGGAAGTGTTGAAGTATTTCAAAATGTATGAAGCATGGGCAACAGCTCACTTCAATAGAAGAATCAGTCGTTTTCGTTGTGATAATGGGCGTGAATATTTAAGTAATGAAACGAGAGATTACTTTCAGAAGAAAGGGATTCAAATTGAGTGTACAATTAGGTATACACCACAGCAAAATGGTCTTGCTGAGAGAATGAATAGAACGATAATAGAGAAGGCTCGTTGTATGTTGTTACAGTCAAAATTAGGAAAAGACATGTGGTCAGAAGCAGTTCTTGCAGCTGTGTACTTAATAAACAGAAGTCCAACGAGAGTATTAGAAGGAAAAACTCCAGCAGAGTTGTGGTTTGGAGAAAAACCTAATTTGAAAAAGTTGAAAGTTTTTGGTAGTCTGGCATATTTGCATTTACCAAAAGAAATAAATCCAAGGAAATTTGATTCAAGAACGCTGAAATGTATCTTCATAGGTTATTGCCCAAACGGTTACAGGTTGTGGAATCCAAGAGAAAACAAACTAATTTTTGGTAGTGATGTTATTTTTGATGAATCCAAGAATATAGAAAACTATGAAGAGTATGAATATGAATATGAATTATTGAGAAATGAAAATGATCATGAAGAAGAGTTAAAAAGTGAAGAAAATAATATAACCGCAGAAGAAAATGAAAATGATCAGATTAATCAAGATTTTGAAGAAGAAGAATTAATTGGGAGACTCGCGTAGCCTAGTGGTTCAGTCCGCTGCCTACCGAGCCTAAGGTCGCGAGTTCGGGACTCACCGGCTCGTGTTATTTTTCGGATGCATTTTCGAATGTATGTGAAAAATACAACAAGCGACCGAACGTTTAAATTGATAAAAGGCATACTTGAGGCTGGGTGAATGAGTAAGATACTCGAAATCCCGTGTTACGGGAGTGGAGCGACTTTGTCTTACCTACATAGTTAAGACCGATGCTCCCTCCTTTTAAAAAAAAAAAAAAAAAAAGAATTAATTGAACTACTAGACGAAGTGAAAGAAAGAGAACTATGCCAAGATATCTTGATGACTATGTAATTTTTGCTCTAAATGCAGAACAGTATGTTGAAGATCTTCCACAAACAGTTGCAGATGTTGATAAGAGAGAAGATAAAGAAAATTGGTATGAAGCAATGAATGAAGAAATTAACTCCCTTGAAAGAAATAAAACATGGGATCTAACCGAACTTCCTCCAGGTAGGAAAGCAATACAGAACAAGTGGGTGTTCAAAATAAAAAGAAATGAAGAAGGAAAATTAGACAGATACAAGGCAAGACTAGTTGTAAAAGGTTGTTCACAAAGGAAAGATTTTGATTACACAGAAACCTATGCTCCAGTAGCTAGGCTGACGACAATAAGAATACTTCTAGCCATTATTAACAAGAAGAAATTGTATGCTGTTCAACTTGACGTGAAAAATGCTTTTCTACATGGCACAATCGATGAAGTAATATACATGCTTCAGCCTGAAGGATTCAAGGTTAAAGATGCTAGTTTGGTATGCCGTTTGAATAAATCATTGTATGGCTTGAAACAGGCACCTCGTGCATGGAATGATCGATTTAATAAATATGTGACGAAGATGGGATTCAGAAGATCAGTATATGATAAGTGTTTGTACATTAAAGTAGATCAAGAAAGTGAAATTTTCCTATTACTGTATGTTGATGACATCATTCTCGCCGGAAATAATGAAGAAGAAGTAAATTGTATTAGAAGAATGTTGAGCGAAGAATTTGAAATGACCAATCTGGGAAAGTTGAGAAATTTCCTATCCATAAAAATTGAAGAAAGACCAGAAGGAATGTTTCTCAGTCAGAAAATTTATATAGAAAATCTAATTAAACGTTTTAATATGGAAGGGTGTAAGCCTGTACGAACACCGATGGAAAATAAAGTTGATCAAATAGAAGCAGAAGAAGCAGTCACAGTTGAGAAACCTTATAGGGAGCTTGTTGGTTGTTTGAGCTACCTCATGCTCAATACTAGACCAGACATCTCTGTCGCTGTAAATTTTTATAGTCGATTCCAAAATGCTCAAAATGAATCTCACTGGAAGGGATTAAAGAGAATTCTTCGTTACCTACAAGGAACATCAGATTTTGGATTGCTGTATAAGGTTTCCCAAGAGAATGCGTTGGCTGGTTATGTAGACTCTGATTGGGCTGGTGATGTGTCCACTAGAAAATCCACGACTGGTTATATCTTCAAAATGTTTGGTTCAACGGTGAGTTGGGCAACAAAGAAGCAAATGTCAGTTGCTCTTTCATCTACAGAAGCAGAGTATGTGGCATTGGCACTTGCTGGAACAGAATGCCTTTGGTTGAAGAATATTCTAAAAGATTTTCAAGTTGAAGCTGGAGAAGTGACAGTTTACGAAGACAATCAATCATGCATCCACCTGGTACATAGGTTTGAGCACCAGCGACTGAAGCACATAGATGTGAAGTATAACTTTATTAGAGATTTAGTTCAAAGGAAGGAAATTTCTGTGGAATATATTCCGACAACAGAACAGGTTGCTGACTGTTTAACGAAAGCATTACCAGGACCACAATTTGAAAAGTTGAGAAGCTGCATGTGTGTTTGTAGTGGTACGATTGTAAAAACTTCAAATTGAGGGGGGGTGTTGTATTATGTGAGTTCTAGCAATTGTTCAGTTTTTTCTATTATGTCAATGTTTAGGGACTCTAATTATTCGAACTGTCATATCATGTTATGTTAGAACTGTCATGTCAAATAATACTGTAGGCAGAAGTAAGTAGGTCAAGAAGAAGAACAATGTCTGCGGAAGTAACCGTGTCGGTTATGATTATTAATTATTGTTTCATGAATAAAGTAAACATCTTAAAGTTATTCTAAGTTTATTGTAAATCCTACATAAGTCTACTCTATTAAAGAAGGTATCACAACAATACACATACTCAATACTTACATTCCAAATATATTTCACCTTCTGAATGACTTTAAATGTTTGCTCAAGTTTGGACTTTCTGGATCTTAATCATTGAAATGCTTTCTTAATGCGGATTTATTCATCTTATTAGAGATATTATTTTCGTCATTTTGCTCTTTTGAAATTTAAAATATCAAAAATTTAATAATTTTATTTGTCAGTTTGAGAAAAATTGATCAGAGTAAAAAATCATCCTAGATAGATATCCTACTACTAAAACTTCAATTTGACAACATGGCTGTTAATCAGCTGAGACACTTTGAGTGATTTGACAAATGTCAGTCTATACTTAACCTTTAATATCTCGATCAGCTGATATTGTCAATCGAGATCTAGGGAGTTTTCATTTTTGCAAACCTAAAAACAAAAGTTCATGGCCACCTAGTTCTTTTTTACTATGTGAACGGTGTATAATAGTCAAGTAGTCTACAGTTCGAAACCAGAAATTAAAGCAAAATAAGCAATTCAACACTCACCCATCATGTATTGTATTCCATACGCAGGCAGGAACAACTTTTTTCTTTACTCTACTCTACATCTACAGCAATTTAAAAAAAATTAGGTAATCCTGTACAATCTGTCGCTAAATTTTACCCTACCATATAAATAAAAATAAATCCTCCAAATTCCGGTTCGGTAAGTCAGGTCTTTGGTCAGGGTAGTTTTTTTTTTTTAATTTCAAGGCCATTTTAAGGAAAAAAAAACCCTACCCTGACCAAAGACCTGACTTACGACGCATTTATTTTTATTTATAGGTATGGTAGGGTAAAATTTAGCGACAGATTGTACAGGATTACCAAAAATTATTTTCTTCTTCTCAACAATCTCAACCGTTATTTTTTATTTTTTTAAATAAAAGAAAGCTGTGGTCGTGGTCTATTATAAAATCTATGGCAGTGGCGCAGTGGTGGTGACCTAACCTCTAATTATTTTTTTCTTATTCTTCTTCTCTCTCCTCAAGGAGAGCTGTTTGGCCTCATCCTATAGGTAACTAAGCCAGACACATAATATGGGTGTTCGTTGACTTGACTGATGGTTGGAGTTTGGAGTTTGTCTGTCTATTCATTCGAGAAGGCCTCCTCAAAGAGGACAGAGATTTTCCTTTCAGCTCAATCGAGGTCGATGCAGTGAAGCAGTACAACTGGCCTAATTTGGTAATTTTCAAACACTATTTAATTTTTCTCGCAATTAATTTCAATACAAAATAAAAATTGGCGGACTTTTGATTGTCAATTGTCATTTTTATCTGCGGCTTGTTTATTCACGTGTCATATATTGATGCCAGCGTCACTGTCAAATGTTTGTCGAAAAAAAGCATCTCCGACAACCAATTTTTGAAACGAAAATAATTAAGGAATGAACCCACGAATCCCACGATATACCTAACCCGCGCGTTAGCTATGTTCCGTGCCCGCGGTATTCTACTTTTGGCGACGTATTCGGTCGACTTCGCGCGCATGTGATGTCACATATTCGAGAAGTCGTTCGAACATTTTATTCGATAATATTCTTGATTGACACCATCTTTCATATTACAATAATAATAATTATTATAGAACACTTTTTTCATTAAACTATTCCCTCTTACAATCAGTTTCAATAAAAAAATCGGGTCTCATAATTTCAAGTTTGATAAAATTTGAATGCGATAAAACTTGATAGCTTGAAAGTAACTTGAAAAAGACTTGAAAGAAACATTCAGTAAATTAACAGCCTTCTCGAATGTGACGTCATACATGCGCAATAGTATACAGGGTTAGGTGTTAGGTGTATCGTGTGAATGAACCCCTCACTCCTCTCCAACCTCAATATAATTATTGAGTACGAAATTAATTGAGTACGAAAAATTAATGAGTAGAGTAATCGATTTCAAGAAAGTGGATTATATCGTGTGATCCACAAAATTTTTCATCAACTAGTGCCTTGGAAGAGAGAGATGCTATTGCAGTCACGTCTGAGCTCATTTTACTAAAATAATAATTCTGAAATAACTTTTGTAGTTCAAATTCTCATGTGTCATATTTAAGTTTAATTCCTGTCATTTTCATTAAAATATTTAAGATATTGTGAAAAGCAATAATTCAAGACTATAATAATTTAAGAACGTGATGAAATAATTACTGGAATGTTTCTAAACACCCCACTCTTCATAAATTTTGTTGTCATTCAAAAACCTAATCTCGAACGGAAACGTAAAATTGAAATATTCATCATTCAGAAAGACAGAATATTCTGAGTTTCTGAGATAACAACGGTTTAGGGTACCTACCTGTATTACCGACACTAAGCCTAGTAAGGGCCAGTGTCGGTAATACAGATACCCTACAACGGTTCTAGTTGTTCATCCTCCTTGAAATACAACCAATGCCAAACTGCAATTAGTATGAAACTCAGCATCACACGTACTCAGCAGATATCGTCACTGTTCCAGTTATTTTCTTTACTCTAACAAAGTTCATTATGCAAGTAGTCATGTTTTTGTTTATTGTTCTATGATTTGTAGATCATTGATTGGAGTAGTTCTTACACACCTACCAATTGCTTGTGTTTTATCTGGCAGACATGCTTCATTTTATTCAAGGCAATAATAGCAGTTGATGAAAAATTTTATGGATTATCACACGATATATTCAGTGTCCATTATTACTTATGTTAGCAAAAAGGGG
Organism: Malachius bipustulatus; assembly: GCA_910589415.1. Lineage (NCBI taxonomy): Eukaryota > Metazoa > Arthropoda > Insecta > Coleoptera > Melyridae > Malachius > Malachius bipustulatus. The sequence goes on along the minus strand of OU342634.1, from coordinate 33,361,027 downwards.
TCTATCTTTTATCCTCCTTCATCTGCTCCTGCTCTTTCTAACGAGGCGGATCTCTTTTACATTTACACAGAGACAAACATACAACATACTCTTCACGCGCATTCCGGTAGCGCATATGGCGCATTGCGGACGATTACTAAACTAAAATTAAGCTGCCTTTGTTTCAATCTGTTCCTTCTGTTCATTTCAATGCGATTGTCAGATCACTGCGACAATGTGGTCGTAAAAAATCGAGTCTCGCCTTCATATATAGAATACCTACCTTGATATAAAATTATGAAACACAAAAATCTGTCAATATCCAGATACTCTCTACGCCTTCATAACGTGTCATTTGAAAATTGACATTGTGACAAGCTCTGTTTCTTTGTGTTCCTAGAAAGCATTTTTTTTCTTAAAATAAAGACAGATTAACACCCTCCAGAATTATTATTGGCTTTCAATTATTATGAAACATCTTGCATATCAATACTTGATTGTGAGTGTAATAATTTACAATTATTATTTGAAAAATGAAAGAGAAATAATTATTGAAAGTCGGTGTACGTCCACTGTTTCATTATACTTAAATTTACCTTCATTCTCCGCGAGATGAAGACGCAATTTTCTCTACTATCTTATGCAAAAATTATTATTCCTCTACAGCTTTCAAAATAGTATTCAATATGTTATTAGGCATGAGCACGCATGTCTAAATTAACGCGTTTATGAGTGTATGAGCTATATGAGCTCTGGCTAGCGCTGTGACCTCTGGCACCGGCTCCCCGGGTAATAAAGGTTCCACGGCAGTCGTACAGGGCACTTATTGTATCTTGTATCTACCATGCGGTGGTTTCTTGTATCTGCGGGGGTTGTGATTGGCTTTAACTGGTGATTTTTCTTTTATTATTTCAACGGCTGAGCTGTGATTGATTTGACTGAGTGAATGTGCGACAATTATCTTACATGAGGATTGTACTTATGTCAATTGCAAATCAGTCTAGTATATGAACGTTTTATTTAGTAGTCGTAGCAGAGAAATGCTTTAGTTTGTATTCGATCAGTACCTACTACTTGAAGGAAATTTTACTTAGGTCGGTGTCGGTGTTACAGCGCCGATAATCTGATCATCTCTGTGGAAAATATCAATTATTTCTAAATGGAGTATTATTGTGATAGCAACAATAAACGTTTAATTTATTATAATTTTCACAAAAAATGTAGTTTATTCAATTTTACAGCTTTGGTTTTCTTTTGACTGATTATTTTATAATAACGAACGTTAGGAAAAATTATATTATTTACGATATTTTTTATTTAAATGTTCATTTATACATGATTTCAATGTTTCTAGAAGTTTGACCTATACCTATTTACGTAAAATTATACTAATAAGTTATTGTTCGAATTACAATGCCTATAGAAACCTTGAAATAAGGTCTTATAATAGATAGGTACTAATAAACATTTAATGTACCTTACTTAACTATAGGTACTTAAAGCAAATAAACATCACGAACTTTTTTTTTGCAATATTCATAGGTACTAAAGTTAAAAAATGCATAGAATGACTTCACATTATTATTTTGTAAATATTATAGTAAATTAAATTTTCTTGAAGCATTGGAAATACAATAACATTTTAACAATCCACAATACACTCTAATTAATTTAATCTTTAAAATGAAGGAAATTATTGTTATAAATACTTATTATTAGAAAAATTTATGAAAAAGTAGTCATAATTTTAGTTTTAAAATTAATAGCAGCAGATAGCTTCAAAACATAGATTAGAACATATAGGCACCCATCATTATAGGGTAAATAAATAATGGAACCCTTACTTACCTACCTGTAAGTTCGTAATGCCATAGCCTTTAACAGGGTCCGGCAGAAAATTGTTTTTACAGCACTGCCCAGCTCAGGAAATTTTACTCTCGCAAAAAGTTCCTGCATTGTATCAAAAATGTAGGACCAATCATCAAAGATAAAATTATTGTCTGATTATTGCGTATACGAGGTGTCACCAAAAATAGCAATACGACAAAGAGTAAACTACCCTTGTTTTTGATGATAAAAAGTTATTTGGAAAAGTTGTTGACCACTAATGACAAAGTATTTTTTTATCAGTGCCTATTGTTTTTTTTTTCTTTTATTATATATTTTTTTAATGCATTAAATAGGATGACATTATAAACAGTATAGTGCTGATATGATAATATAATTACCTACTTTCCCTAAAAACCACACACAGGCACCACAATAATAAGTCCCACCACCATTATTCTCCCTCATCCCAAAATTAAGTCACAATTAATAAAAGTAGGGGTACCATCAGCACCAGAACTTGGATCACTTCACTAACACTAATATTAATCCTCAATAAACATTACAAAAAAAAAATTACTCAAGAGCAGGAACAGTAAACATAGGACCGTGTCCAGGTATAATCCATGAAGCCATAGATAATATCTTCTCCCTGTTAATCCTCTGCAAGTCTTCAGAATCACTCCCGGCTTCCATCCAAATATTCGCATCTTCTAAGTCTTCCTCCTTCTCGAACAGATCGCCAGTTATAGCGACGATCCCGTTATCGAGCTCCACCAGCACCGAGACATCCTGCAACGTGTGTCCCGGAGTTGGCACCACTTTTATCTTCTCATCAATAACGTATTCTAATCCGTCATCGAAGTTATGGATGGAATACACGTCGCGTTTCGAGACGGAAAATCCAACGATGTGAGTAGCATTTGGGAAGAGGTAATTGCAGCCTGTATGGTCGGAATGACCATGGGTGCAGATGACGTAATGGATATCCTCGCAGTTTACGTCGTTTTGCTTGAGGGCTTCAGTGATCCGATCACCATCCCAGGCTGTCATCGTGTCGACTATGAGGTTCTTGGTACCTTTGATTAGAGTGCAACTGCAGTTTGCTTTCAAGGTACTTTTATTCTCCATGATTGAATAACCTTCGAATAATACAATTACTGATATGTGCTCGTCGGAGATTACATCGTTTCTTGGAGAAGGATCCATGGTTGAACCTGGAAATTTAGAATAAGTCGGTAAAATAGATTCGTGTACAACTTTTCACACTGCAAAATTAGGGAAATTTTCACAACCAAAAGCAATGTGAGAAGTTATCTTTCGATCTGGAACAGACCTTAAAATCGCTTCTAACTAGCTGGTTAAGTTGTTAGTGGGTAAGCAGTAAAACACTAACGATCACAATGCTAGACGTTTCATTTATATTTATAGAAAAGGGCTAATTACAACAAGTAGGTGGTATCAGGTTACCAATTAGTGGTTAGTGTATAGACTTCTTTATGAATAATTCAGCCGAAAATGTCTATTTATGGCTTAGCGAAACTCATAAGCCAAGTACTTCAAGCAATAAATCAATATTATGTTGATAAAATATTAATAAGTAATCTTAATTATGTACGTAGAGTTGGCGTATAAAGGAGGAATGTTCTGTGTCTTTATTGTAACCTACGTCATGACACTATAATGTAATAAAATCTCATTCACGCAAAGTAATGAAAAAAATCAATATAGGGACATAATCCTAAAAGTAGCACGATCAGGAAGGGGGGATACTTCTACTGATACAGATCCTGAAAGTGGGAGCGTAATGAATGAATCGTTCTGCTGGAGGCGGTGGTATTTCAAAAATTAAATAACCTTTTTCTTTTTTCCCATTGCTTAAAAATCACCTAAAGTACTATGACGTCATGATTATAAGCGTCTTGGCGCCATAACAGTCTAGGCACTACAATTTTTTTCAATGTTCAAGGTGACGCAATTTCCCAGTAGTTGAAAATTTACTCAAACTTAAAAAACCTTCTTGCGCATCAATCACATAAATATTTATTTATGCGAAGAAGTAATGCGACTTAAGGAATTTTTTTAACGTAAATCAAACGTCATCCCAAAGTTTCACAAGCCAGCGGTTCAAAAATAGCCTTTTTCTCTAAAATTCAACAGGCTACCATTTTGGAACGGCTTGGTCGATTTTGCTCAAATGCATTACCAGACCACTCCTTGTGGATATCTTACTCCCATAAAAATTTAACTCCCCTAGATTTAAACAGCAACCATCAAAAACCGTGCCTCATGGACCGGATTTTTGGAATTTTGAAAGGACTTCCTGAAGTACCGCGATTGCAAATTTTTTAAACGGAAATGTTAAAACGGCCCTGATAAAGACCACTATCTGGAATAGGGAACAACTGATTCTAGATAACTCTCTCTAGATCGTTTACGTGGATAGTTTATCCATAGACCAGTGTGACATTATCTAAAAGGCAAAAAGTTCTCGTGATGTTTCAAGAATGACGTCTCTGTGCAGGCTTATCCAAATTAATTGTGAAAAATTCTAGGCTATGATTCCTTGACTCGTTTTAGGGAAAAATTTCCCATTAACGTGGGTCCGGAAATGCACCGTTTTTTAGATACAGAGTGTAGAAAAAACCTTGAAAAGACCCTAGAAAAGAACCTGAAAAAACTTTATTCCAGTTTTTTGAAGATATCTCGGGAACCGTTTGAGATAAAGGAATCATCTTTTGTACCTGTCATAGGTATTATTGATATTAACTACCTTTTCAATACCAATTCAGTTTTTTTCGTGTGCCATTGGCGGAGATTTTAGGATTGAGCGCAGTTTTTTGTGCTTCATTTTTCCACGCACATGTTATTTTGAAACATCCAAAGCGAGTTTCTCATCTTAAATCTTTTTTTTTTCTCAAAAACGGTTCGCGTTAGCAATCATAATCAAGAAAATCTTTTTTCGCTAGAAGAACATTTTGGTGTTTTAAAATGCGATTTTGAAATGTCAATTTGCCCATTGTCGTAGACATTAGGGGCAAACACCACACGTAATCCAAAAACGTCCGCCACTGGCTTATGAAAAAATTTAGTTAACGTTAAAAAAGTAACTAATATCAATCGCGAGATACTATATGTAAAAAAGTTGAGGTCTGTACCTCAAACGATTCCTGAGATATCATCAAAAAACTGTAAAAAGAAGTATTTCTATAAAATATGACACTTGTAACGACCCATCGGTGCTGCAGCTGTTACATATTAAATATTAACGAGTTTGAAACCGCTAGCGACCTCTATTTTCCAGCGACCGTGCTTAGAACATCGAGTTCTGTTTAGGATCCCGTAAATCCGTAGATCCCACTTAACAAGCAAACAGTGACCTAAAACGTATATAAATGTATAGAGAAGGGTCAAGCGCAGAGAAAAGACCTCATTAAACGAATAAAGTCAGACACGCGAATTACTGATAGGTTAAGGAATGTGTCACATGAGGTGAGGAAGTATGGTGATTTGCGGAAAATGACGTAATAATTGGAGGATGCAGCAAGAGCACCAATAACGCAGAATGAGCAAGGACTACTATGAGAACCGGCGAGGCGAGAACAAGCTTTGACCGCGACTCGGGTGAATTTCTCTAGTAAATAGATATCTCACCTTATCTGTTTAAATACCTAAGTACCATTTACCTTATCTAATCGTGCTTTCTGCGGTAACTTTGGATCCGGCTCGAAGGACCATGAAAAGCTCGTCCGTTGTTTGAATACGAAAATATTAGGAGAGTAATTTTATCACACAATAAGGGAATTTTTTGGCTAAACTGAAATGTTTGCACAAAAAGTTTACACAATCATGATGATAACGGAACTGTCACTCCATTAAAAGGCAACAGTTAAAAGAAATTATTACGAATGCATCATTTTTTTTTCAAAGCAACCAAATTTGTCCATCCTGTACCTGCATAGTGTATATTGTTTCCGTTTTATTCAGATTTATTCTCTAGAAATGCAACTGAGGTGTAATCGAACGTTTTAATTCAACCGACTATCAAGTTTTTTTTTGTAATGTGCCTAATGAAGTTTAATCACCTTTTATTATTAATGGATTCATCCATTAAAATTGTATAAACTTCCTTTATAATTGTTGATAGAGAGGTAGGTTGATACATTGTATTACAAATAAAAATGTCTTCAGTTCCTTCCTAACATATCCTTCCAACACACCAGTCCAAAAAGAACAATCAAATAGTTAAAAATACAATAATTAATTAACATTCTATACTTTATATTGTACTTTTTGGGTTTCTGCTATGCAATTAGTAGGTTAACTTGTGGTAAATGTAACAGTAAATTGTGTTTAATCGGTAAGACTGCAATAATTACTGGAGCAAATGCAGGTTTGTTTAAATTTATTATTACCCTTAAAAGGTAGCTGTGAGTAATTCCTGTTTCTTGTGTTCAGGTATTGGATACGCGACCGCTTTAGATTTTGCTTCAAGAGGATGTCGAGTAATACTGGCAGGAAGGAGCAAAACCGAAGAAGCACGGGTTAAAATAATAAACGAGACAAACAACGCAAACATAGTAGCAAAAACCTTACATCTGGAATCATTCGAATCTGTTCGAAGATTCGCGGATGAAATAAACAAAAGTGAAGAAAAAATCGATATTCTAATCCACAACGCTGCAATTGGTAATTCAACCATAAAGTACACTGAAGATAAGTTACCATTTGTCATGCAAGTTAATTATTTCTCACCATTCCTATTAACACATCTTCTGATTAGTAAGTGCCAGAGACCTACGTAATTATTACGTTACAATAAGAAAAATATTAATTTTCTCAGATTTACTACAAAAATCAGACGATGCAAGAATAGTATTTGTCTCATCTCTACTGTATCTAATTAAAACGTACAAACTGGAGAATATAAGTAAAGTGAATAAAATAGATTATTCTAATTCAAAGCACTGCCAAATGATATCGAATAGAATTTTTGCGGAAAAACTGAAACCGTTGAGAATTACAGCGAACATGGCACATCCTGGAGTCGTCAGGACAGAAATAATGACGAAAAGTTACACTGACAAATTATTGGAAAATCTTCTTGCCTTTACTTTATTTATGATGTCAAAAATTTTCGGGAAGGTAAAATGATTCAGTAAGATCCGGCTCAATTCAAAGTGTGAAGTTTATACAACCAGACATACATAAATTGTTTTCTAAGTAGAGTAAATAAATAAAAAAATAACTGACTGAGTTATAATTTTCTTAAAGAACTCAATAATTTTAAAAACGTCACGATTATTATCAAAATATTTAGATGGGCTGAGATAGCTACTTATATCAATTTGGTCCTTCGAGCCGGATCTTGAAAATTATTGTTTTAAGTTTTACAATTGATGTTAAATTGTTTCTAGAATGCTGACGAAGGGGCGCAAACTACAATATATCTGGTAACATCGAAGAAGGTGAAAAATGTGACTGGAAAGTATTTCATGGATTGTCTTGCAGTTCCTGTTGTGTCGAGGAAACAGTGGGATAAAAATTACTGTCAGCGGTTATGGAAACTGTCCGAAGAGTTGACCGGTTTGAGAGAAAACGAAAAATTATAAAACAAAATGTCGATTTAGTGAATGTTACGAAAAAAACTTAATTTTAGCTAATAAAAAAAGATGAAAGGTAACCTATTAAATGCGTCATCCTGGAGGGACCGGTAGCTCAGCGGATTAGAAGAGCAGTCTATTAATCCGTTAGTGCTGTCACCACGTGGGTTCGAATCCCACTCGTGCCTTGGGTGTTGTTTCGTCAATAAAACTATTTATATAATTAAAAATTTGTGTGTGGCTATATGAGCTGGACCTCGATACCCAGGAATTACCAGAGTGGAGCGATTGTGTCTTACCTACATAGTTAAAACCGAGGTTCCCTCTTTTACTAAAAAAAATGTGTCATCCTTAATAAAATATTCTTCTTAAAATAAATATGATATAAATAAGCATTCCGCTAATCGCTAATGCTTGTTATTGTGATTGATGATAAATAAAACACTAATGTTTCAAAAGATTCTACTGGATATTGTAATTGGATTATTGTAATATAATGTTCCGAAGAAGTGCGTCATCATAAATTATACAGTGCGCGAGAAAAGTAAGGAATAAATTCGATAAAACGGAGAGGGCTGTTTTTTTGAAAAAATAAAAAAAACAGGTCGATTTTATTTTTGAGTTGTTCAAATTTTGACATAATATTGGGGTATTATACAGGGTGATGCGCGAAGAAGTGGTGACGTCATCGGTATTTTTTTAAATGGCGACCCTTGTTTTTTATTCCATTTTTTGATACTTCATTCAATTGCTAATACGGTAATGTAATCATTTTGTAACCTTAAATGACGAAATATTTATGAAAATAACTTAAATTTAGACAGAATTAATTTAATAGACAGATTTAATAGATTTAATTTAATTTAATTTAACAGATTTAATTTAATAGACTTAATTTAATAGACAGATCTTATAAAATTACCATGGAAACAGTTATTTTTATTTGATTTTTTTTTATTTTTATCGCTAATGTTCCGATTTTCACATCAGTAAAAAGTGCACAATTTCGACTCAGCTGTTTTCTCAGAAATTTCCTTATTTAAGGTTACAAATTGATTACATTAACATACTGACAATTGAATGAAGTATCAAAAACTGGAATAAAAAATAAGGGTTGCCATTTAAAAAAAAATGCCGATGACGTCACCAATTTTTCGCGCATCACCCTGTATACCCCAATATTATGTCAAAAGTTGAACAACTCAAAAACAAAGTCAACCTGTTTTTTTTATTTTTTCAAAAAAACAGCCCTCTCCGTTTTATCGAATGTATTCCTTACTTTTCTCGCGCACTGTATTATAATCTGTTATAGGACAGTGATGTAGCAAGGAGGTTCCTTAGTTTGGGAGCTTGTATTGAGCTTGTCACTCTTTGCAGGCAGGTACCCTGTTCAAAAAGTATTATGTATTACAGTTTGGGTTCTGCGATCGTACAACGTCCTAACGCATTGTAGTGGATTCTGTGAGTCGGACGAATATGTGCTCGGATTTCAGAGTCTAACGAGACTAGCCCTCCCCCCCGTTTTCGAGGATGCTGAATACGATGGTGGTGGTTTAAACTTTTCTCGAGTTGACCGCACCCCCTACAGCGGCCGAAAACCACCCCTATGAAAGGTAAATCACGGAACTTCTTTCTCTTGGCGGCCAAACTTGTGTCAACCCCCGTTTTCGAGGTCGCTGAACGCGATACTGACGTCGAGGTCGGTCCTCGACGCCCGCCAACCCCTCTACGCGGCCAAAAACAACCTCCGGAAGGGGTGAAACGGGAACTCGTCGCGTGAAATTGACGAAAATCCGTCCCCGCCCGTTTTCAAGGATGCTGAACGAACGAGAACTAAAAAGTTCTCGCATGTTAACTTTATACCTCTTCCGGGGGTTGTTCTTGGCCGATTAGAGGGGTTGGCGGGGGTCGAGGACCTACCTCGACGTCAGCATCGCGTTCAGCAACCTCGAAAACGGGCGGGGACGGATTTTCGTCGTTTTCACGCGGCGAGTTCCCGTTCACCCATTCCGGGGGTTGTTCTTGGCCGGGTAGAGGGGTTGGCGAGCATCGAGAAGCGACCTCGACGTCAGCATCGTGTTCAGCGACCTCGAAAACGTGGAGTGACATAAGTTTGGCCGTCAAGAGAAAGAAGTTCCGTGATTTACCCTTCATATGGGTGGTTTTTGGCCGTTTTAGGGGGTGCGGTCAACTCGAGAAGAGTTTACACCACCACCATCGTATCCAGCATCCTCGAAAACGGGGGGGAGGGCTAGTCTCGTTAGACTCTGAAATCCGAGCGCTTTTCGGGTTTTTTCCCGACTCCACAGAATCCACTATTGTGTCAGTATAAGCGTCCACGACTCGTCCCAAAAAATGTGTATGCACCAAATCCTCTCACGTGTAATAAAACCCATTATGGAACGGGTTCATTATCATAGGTTAGATGATACTTAGTTTTCTTCACTGCGTCCATGTTTCCTCGGGCGCAAGCATATGAAAAACTATGCCACTGCGTAAAAGGCAGGTACGTCGTTACTTCTTTATTTGAAACATAAATTCATATATTGTAAAGTGATACAACTAAAAAAAATATAATTAAAAAAAAAACAATTTATTTTATGTCGTGAAGTGAAAAACAAATCTGCTTTCAACCAATAACAACTAGCCTTCAAATAAACGAAAAGAGTAAAGTTAAAGAAACACTTTTATCGGTGTAAGATCAAAATAATCGTGCAGTAATAAACTTTAGTCCGTTCCTACTTCTGTAATTATAACTCTGTTTTATAAAACAAGATGATAAATTAACCAGTCGGAACTACTTACAATAATAATTATCGCTTGGAGACAGTTTGGAGGCTGATAAAGGCTATCAAGCATCTTCTTGAAACTGTAAGCTAAGCGAATGTATAATAAGTAGGTATGTAATATAAAACAGAAAATGAATAAAATCAATCAAATATTACGTTGCACCTTGATCACCGAGTGCTGGTGCATTGTATAATATTTAGTGCGCACTATAGGTACATTACAAGGAAAAGCAGCAAAAATGTTTCATTTTATATTATACTTTTTGGTGTTCTGCTATGTAGTTAGTAAATTAACTTGTGGTAAATCCGATAGTAAATTTTGTTTAATCGGCAAGACTGCAATAATTACAGGAGCGAATTCAGGTTTGTCTAAATTTATTAATTATTATGTAGTGGAAAACCTTTAGATTAGGTATGAGTGTAATAAACTGGTAGTAGGATAGGATGAACACTTCTTATTAGATAAACGATAACGATTATTTATTAATAAAATTCACATTCTAATTGATTTGTTTATTGAACCATTATTTCATTTATTCTCGGATTTTTTTGGTCTATTGGCCAAACGGAGCCTTGTTCACCAATATTTCATTAAAAACTATAAAAGCATAATGTCAGATATAAATTAGTATAATTATTAAAGTATGAGTGCATTCATGAAAGAGGCCGGAGTGCGCGAAATAGAGAGAGTGTTTCTAAAACCCGTTATCCACGAACAGTTTACGCTAGTTTTTATTATTGGTACATTTTGAAGTCAAAAATGGTTAAATACTTGAATTAAGATTTTTAAATATTTGCCACTAATATTTCATTTGACGTAACAAGCGTATACTCCAATCAAAACAATAAAAAAGTGGCCATTTATACACATCGTTTCTGGGGTAACGTTGATGTTGCTAGGACAACCTTTAAAAACGAGCATGTTTTAATATTGGATTGAAACACGCTCGAGCGTTTTTTAACTAAACATTATTACCATATAGGTTACCAATAATAAAATAGTATGTTATTATATGAGCGATTAAAAAACGATTATTGTCATCATCAAATATGCTTTTTCTACTCTTTTATTTCACTGCTGGTAACAACTTCCAGTACCGAGTACCGTCTGCGCACGCGTAAATTCCGAGAAATGTCAGTTATCGTTCCTATTCACAGCTTTGCTCTGTTTATCAAACTTACAGCTTTTGATTGGTCCACGAGCGGGTATTATGAATTGCTAGTGGCTGTGATTGGACAAGAGCCGAGTGTTATGAACTATAATTCAACACCTACGAATAATAAACTTCATAATTCATCCAAAAAGCTCTAATAGTTGGAATATTATTCAATAAGAGTAGAAAAAAGTCTATTTAAAACTTACCTTGACATTCGTTCCAAAACATTTAAGTATATTTTTGTTTTATTTTATTTTTCTAAACTATTATTTAAATCAAATGAATTTTTAGTTTTAAAATCAGTTTGAAGTTATTGTCAATATTTTTGTATTCGGCTTCGGCTCGACGGATTTTATTATTCGGATATTGTGGGTCGAAGATTTGAAAAAGAAGTGAAGAATGAGTGTCGTATTGGCCAATTTTGTTTAGGTGCTCCTTGCCATCTATGTGTGACTATATGAACTTATTTTTTAAACAATTTAAAGAATGTTGTTTTTTGCATGGCCTTATTTAAGCTATTTGTTATTAAGGCATTGGCATTGGTTACCAAATTTTAATTATTAAATGTGATGAATTAATTTATGATAGTGTGGTAAATCTGGAATAACTGGTCTATGTTTGTTCTATTTTTAAATGGAGGTCTCAATAACTAAAACCTAAGAATTAATTATCACGTTATCACACTAATAATAGTAGATACAATGCTGACCTTGTAGTGAATATCTGGTTTATTTTATTCTCAAAGCCGTGATATGAAATTAAACAACACCTAAATAAAAACGCAAAGCAATGTCTCAGATTTGTTCTTACTTTTCATGTACATACATTTGAAATTTGTATAAGGTCAAATAGTCGTATATGCGATAACAGTTTTCTTTTCTCGCACATATTTTCATGCAAACTAATATTTTGTAGGTACTATTATGTACATTGTATTTATTAAATGAATAAAAAAACTTAGAGGGTGAGGCGCGAGAACCTTAGAAGATTCATAAAAGGTAAACTGATTGGACCAGAAGTAAGGAAATCTTATTTATGATTTACATTTCGACGAGCTGAACTAAAACAAGTATTTACAAACCCATACCACTTTCGGGTACCTACACCGGAAGTTGCCAGCAACTTTCTTATTATAAATAGGACACTTTGTATATATTACATTTTCAGATAAATTTTTTTTATTTTCACGACAAATTCACGACAAAAAAGCGACAATTAATATATTGATATTGTAAGTGGAGGATGTCAGACGCGCTGCGACTTATTAAGATCTATTGTGCCCCTTCTACTCTGATTCTCTGGTGTGTATTCCCTTCATTGCAGCAGTCTCTCTAATTCAGTTTCCCTTAGGAATTTCAGGATTTGAAGAGGATCGAGACTGGGTAGGCCCCACCATTGAGCTGGTGTTGTCTCAGAACATTTCTTCTCTTGCCTTCTAGTGCTCCGCAGTTCGTCAATAGGTGACGAGGTGTCTCGTTTTCTTCCCTGCAGATTCTGCAAATGCCTTTTTTATGCCAAGTTTCCTCAGGTGTTCATTGAGCTTGCAATGACCTGCGAGGAATCCCGTTAGCATTCTGAGACTGTTGAGGGTCAAGAGTTTTCTTGACTTTTCTCGGTTCTGAGAGGTTTTTCCAATGGACTTCTCTCAGTTTACCTCCTTCCTTTTGGAGTTCTGCCTTGTAGAACGTGTCTTCAAGGCCACCGAATGGCCCAGGTTCTATGAAGGCAGCTGCTGCTCCTTTTCTTGCCAATGAGTGGGCACGATCGTTTCCCTCAATCTCATCGTGACCTGGTATCCATTTGAGGTAAATTTTGTTCTCTTTGTCTAGTTTGTTGAGTTTTTATAGGCAATTTCATGCCATTTTAGAGCTGATGATAGGAGAGCTCAGCGTTTTTATGACTGCTTGACTGTCTCTGTCAGTATTGCTATTTCCCTAGTTTTATAGTTTCTGTCGAGGTTTATTTGGGCGCATACTTCTATTGCGTGTAGTTCGGCTTGAAGTATGCTTCGGGATGTTCCTATCAGCTCGGAGTAGTTGGTGCCTGGTCCAGTTCTCTGGGTGGCACCTTTGAGCCATTCGTGTACCATTTTATTGTACCTTTTTTGAGAGTGTGTATGGATCTGTTGCTCCATTCCTCTTTCTTAGACAGTTCCATGATGAAGTTTTTCTTGACAGTTTTGTCTTTTGGCATTATCACGAGGTTCTTACAGACGTTCAGGGGTTGATTCCCAACGATCCGTAGTCCACCCCTGATTCCCATTCTTGACATTCTGAGTTGATCCTCTGCGGCACTTCTCTCTATCACTAAGTGTAGTGGTGTGAGATATAGGATTACTTCCAACGTTGCTGTTGGGCATGTTCTCATTGCTCCTGTGATGCAGAGGCATGCAAGTCTCTGGATCTTCTCGAGTTTTCTCCTCGCTGTTAATAACCTGGTCCTTTTATACCATTCTTCTGTACACCATGAGTACAGATGTGGCTTTACTTACTGTTGCGCTCAAGTGCTTGTTCCACAGTAGCTTCTTATCCAGTGTTATTTCCAGATATTTAATTTCTTCCTTCCATTCCAACTCGACTTCATTTAAGTCGATTGTTTTGAGGTTTGGAAGGTTGTTTTTTTCTTGTGAATGGTATCAGTGTAGTTTTTGTAGGGTTGATGTTTAGTCCTATTTTCTGGCACTATTTAAAGGTTATCTTTAATCTCTCTGCACTATGTCGCAGAGTGTTCCTTCATATTTTCCTCTGGCCATGATGACGATGTCATCGGCAAACCTGCTGCAAGTAAGTGATCCCGTCCTAGTAACCCGAGAAGCTCGTCTACGACCAGGCTCCATAGGAGGGGGGATAACACCCCTCCTTGTGGACATTTTTTTGTTGTCTTCACCTGGATGATGCCATCGCCCAACTTGGTTTCAATTATTCTTGTGGATAGCATTTGTTTGGATAGCATTAATTTGGGCTTTCTTGATAGCATCGTAAGAGGTGTGGTCGAATGCTCCTTCTGTGTCTAGAAAGGCGCAAATGGTCGTTTCTTTGTACTCCAGTGTCCTGAATCTTTTCTGTCAACTCATACAGGGCGGTCTTTGTTGATCTGCCCGCTCTGTACGCGTGCTGACTTGGGTGTAACGGTCCTCTGTTCAGTGTTTCCGTTGTGGTTGTCGATGACTTTCTCCATCGTCTTTAGTGTAAGAAAGGTGTAAGACAGATGGGTCTAAATAAAGATCAAAAGTAAATGCTAACTTTATGTATACGAGTCGATTAAAGTTATAGTAAACATATGTTGTTATTGTTGATATATGGCTCTTTGTTATATCAACAGATTGGAAATGAATTTACTTTATTTTCATCTAGCCGTTATATGAGTACATAATTACTTTTTCTTCTAATTTTAAGGTATTGGATATGCGACCGCTGTAAATTTAGCGTCGAGAGGATGTCGAGTTATAATCACAGGAAGGACCAAAATGGAAGAGGCGAGGGATAAATTAATCAAAGAGACAAACAACACTAACATAGTGATAAAATATTTATATCTGGAATCATTCAAATCTGTACGAAAATTCGCGGATGAAATAAATAAAAATGAAGAAAAAATCGATATTCTGATCCACAACGCTGGAACTGGTTCAGTTGCCATACCGTACACCGAAGACAAATTACCATTTATCATGCAAGTGAATTACTTCGCACCGTTCCTGTTAACGCATCTCTTAATCGGTAAGTGAGTAGGAATTATTCTATTACGTTCAAGTAATTACCTACCCAAGAAAATAATTATTTTTATAGATAGACTGAAAAAATCAGACGATCCAAGGATTGTATTTGTCTCATCCTTCCTCTACCCGCTTAAATCGTTCAAACTGGAGACCATCACCAAAGCAAAGTATTTGGATTATCCCAATTCCAAGTACTGCCAAACACTAACGATGAAAATTTTTTCGGAAAAACTGAAGCCGTTAGGAATCACAATAAACGCACTGCATCCTGGAATTGTTAAAACAAAAATAATGTCAAAATGTTACTCAAGCAACTTACTGGGAAACCTCGGTCCTTTTACAGTTTATTTACTGGCGATATTTTTAGGAAAGGTAAGAATCATTCTTCTTCCTTGTAATATTAATAAAAGAATTATTCGACGATGATTGTTTCTAGAATCTAGAGGAAGGGACACAAACTACAATGCACGTCGCAACGTCAGATAAAGTGAAAAATGTGACCGGAAAATATTTTATAGATTGCGTTCAATTTCCCGTTTTGTCGTTCCAAGCGCGCGATAAAAGTTACTGTGAGAAGTTATGGAAACTGTCTGAGGAGTTGACCGGCTTAAGAGATGACGAAAAATTATAACTAGTGATGAAGAAAATTTGATATACTTACCTGTCATTTTTGTAGTTGCATTGTTTACTAGAATTATTGTGAATTATTTTGATTTATAATTTTAATTTTTATTCTTATGGAAACTTGTCGGCAGTTTTTTCATGTACACATATACAGGGTGTCTCTGAAAGGTGCGGAAAAAAAGCTACCACAAATTCCTGAGGCCTAAATAAGCCGATCTAACCCAACTTATCTCCGTCCAAAAGAGGATGATTTCGGAGATACAGGGTGTCAAAAGTTCAATTTGGTTTCCGTTTTTCTTAAATAACTTTTTTAATAATTGGTATATTTTCACAATATTCGGCTGAAGGGGCTTTTGTGGGGTGAGAAATTAAAAACTGCAATCACTTTTATTGTAAAATTTAGAGGGCGCCACCTGCGGTACCTTGAACACATTCAAAACGAACTATCTTTTTTGGGCCACTCTGTATTTAACTTTTAAATAAAAATTCTCATTCTCCAACGTCTTTTACCAAAAAAAGGCATACGTAGTAAGAGTTGATTTGAGCAGCCGTTTCTGAGATATCTGGATTTAAGAAAATCACTACGTGCATGGCCAGGCCTAAGTAAGTAAATGTATTAATTGAACACAATTTGAAGCAAAGGCGTTGAATTAAAATAACTGTCACTGAAAGCTACAAAAAAACGACTAGGTACATAAATGTGGATTTAACTTTATAGGTACTTTAGTTGAAACAGTCAATAAGAGATTTATCAACAACAAAAATTTAGTTTAATTTAATTAAAAAAAAATGCTTTTATCAAATGTTCAAAATGATTTCCATTTTCGTGTATACAAAGATTTATACGTTTAAAAAAATTAAATTGAACTCTTTGGAGCATTTCGTGATCATTTTTCAAAACGTCCATTCCGGTTTCAATACGTCTCCTTAATTAACCTTCTGTATTTACTATGGCCTAGAATACACAAGGGTTTTCAAAGTTCCCCATAAAAAGTAATCCATCGGTGTCATAGCAGGCGATCGAGCTGGCCAACTTGTGGATGCATCATTTGCTCTACCTATCCATCTATTTGGATACTGTTCGCTCAAATAATTACGTACATTTATCGAAAAATGTGGAGGAGCACCGTCATGCATAAACCACAATCATTTTTGAAGTTCCAAGGGCAGGGGATCAAACAAGTGTGGTAATTCGTTTTGCAGATGTTCCAAATAATTTTCGCCTTTAAGTCGAGGTGCTAAAATGACAGGACCAATTATGAAAGTGTCTATGATTCCTGCCCACACATTGATCTTAAACTCATGCTGATAATGGCTTACTTTTGATAAGTAATGGCTTACTTTAATCGCATGAGGATTTTCTCCAACATAGACATGTACATTGTGCAAATTAGTTATGCCACTCCGCGTGAAACAGGCTTCATTTGTGAATAAAATTCCTTGTGTAAAGTTCCTATCCTGATTCTTCTTGGAAATGAACGGGCAGAAAGCTAGACGTGGTTCATAATCATGGGGTAAAAGGTCGTATACCCGTTCAACATGAAATGGATGCAGTAATTGTTCTCTGGTCACCCTGTTAACAGTATCCTTGCATACACCTAGCTCTAAGCGCAATCGTCTGGTGCTGAGTTTAGGATTTTCTTCAATCCTATTTAAAATATCTTCCTCAACCTCTGGAGTTCTTATCGTACGTGCACAACCTTAATTAATAGAAACAGGCGTAAACCTACCTGTTTCACGAAGACGTCTTTCATTAAAGGTTTTATGGTTTGGTAAATGACGATTCGGAAATCGTTCACTGATACTCTGCAAGATTCCAAACCAATATCCAAAAACCCATAACATATCGGTAATTTCTTCATTAGTATACTGTACGGACATGACTAAAGTAAATTTGAAAATTGTTTGACAAAATTATTCCAGTGTATGCTTGAATTGTTTTTTTAGATTCGATTTGACACCAGTTACTTACTTGGTTTATAGTGACAGTGATCTCGTTGATGTAAATTCGTTAAGTGGGTCCCGTGGTGTAGTGGATAGAGCGTTCGTCCACCAGCCGGTAAACGTTGGTTCGAAACTCACCAGCAGCCGAAAAGTATTTGTTGTGCTACTCGAGCCAAAATCGGGATGCACCTTGTGGAAGGCAATGGAAAAGCAAAGGACTCTTCCGATAAAAAGGGGGGCCCCAAAAGAGTGAACTTCAACAGTACGCGCACCACAGGCATATGTGAGAGGTAACTCACACCTGAAACCTATGGCACTTTAAGTAAAATAATTTTAATTCAATGCCTTCGCTTCAAATTGTGTTCAATTATTACAATTACTAATAATTCTGCTTGTGGCTTGCGAGTTATCTCGAAGGTCGTTCATTGCAGGTGGCAGTCGATGGAGTTCTTTCTGAGACCTTTTCCATCAATGCCGGTGTGCCTCAGGGATCCATCTTATCTCCGACTCTCTTTCTAATATTTATAAATGACTTGCTGGAAACAACAAGAAATCCAATACAGTTTTGCCGACGACAGTACCCTCATATCTTCTTATACGTTAGATGCGCGAACATCTGCAATCGACGCAAAGACTCGCAGGGAGCAAGAAGTTGCCATACTTAACAATGACTTGCAAGACATTCTAACTTGGGGCGATAGAAACCAAGTCCAATTTAATGCTGGAAAAACCCAAGCAGCCATCTTCTCCAAAAAGACCAACGTTTTGGAGCCAGATATGATGATGGCGGGACACTCTCTTACCCCAGCGTCATCTTTTCGTTTACTTGGTGTGAGGCTTGGAGCGAACATGTCTTGGCATGATCATGTTGCAGGTCTGGCGAAGAGTGCTTCTCAAAAACTTGGAACACTCTTCCGCACGAAGAAATTTTATACACCACAACAGCTTCTCCTCAAGGCTCAAATCCGACCATCCTTGGAGTACTGCTCACATATTTGGAGCTCAGCTCCCAAACATACGCTGAGACTACTCGACTCTATTCAGAAAAGAGCCATCCGCTTGATTGGGGACCCAGATTTGACAAAGAATTTAGACACTCTCGAACATCGAAGAAGAGTAGCTGACCTGAGTCTGTTCTACAGATATTTCAATGGAAAGTGTTCAAAAGACGTGGCTCGCTTGATCCCACCAAGATCAAGACCGGGCAGAAATACACGCCGAGTCGCAGACGCTCATCCGTATCAGGTTCAGCTCGTTACACCTCGTACCACCCTATTTCAGACTTCTTTTATGTATAGAACCGCATCACTTTGGAATAGCATTCCAAAGGGCGTGTTTCCCGAAGTATACAACCTACAGAGATTCAAGGCCAACGTGAATCGATATCTCCGCTCATGCACCGCTCCCAGAGCGTCATAGGGATTTCCCTGCAGTGCATGTGCATTTTCAATTAAAAAAAAAAAAAAAACTACTTACTTAGGCCTGGCCATGCACGTAGTGATTTTCTTAAATCCAGATATCTCAGAAACGGCTGCTCAAATCAACTCTTACCACGTATGCCTTTTTTTGGTAAAAGACGTTGGAGAATAAGAATTTTTATTTAAAAGTTAAATACAGAGTGGCCCAAAAAAGATAGTTCGTTTTGAATGTGTTCAAGGTACCGCAGGTGGCGCCCTCTAAATTTTACAATAAAAATGATTGCAGTTTTTAATTTTTCACCCTACAAAAGCCCCTTCAGCCGAATATTGTGAAAATATACCAATTATTAAAAAAGTTATTTAAGAAAAACGGCAACCAAATTGAACTTTTGACACCCTGTATCTCCGAAATCATCCACTTTTGGACAGAGATAAGTTGGGTTAGATCGGCTTATTTAGGCCTCAGGAATTTGTGGTAGCTTTTTTTCCGCACCTTTCAGAGACACCCTGTATACATCGTGTCTCTTGAATTTCCGGACATGGAGAATTCTCATATTAAAATAAACTATTGTAAATACTGGCTCCTCTGATTATTTTACAGTAAAATGTCAAATGTAAAACTTTGTAAGGAAAAAAGCTGCTTCTTATATGCTAGAATTGAATTTTCATTTGGTTCATCCGTTTTCGAGAAAATCAGGAAGAACTTAATAGTTTTTCGTAGTTATTCAAGGTCGCTTTGCTTTTGACAGATAATGCTAAAAATTATTAATTGTCAATAACTGATTGTTCAAAAGTGATTCACTCATCATTGAAACCTTGAAAACCTTGAAAAACTACGAAAAGCCATTAAGTTCTTCCTGATTTTCTCAAAAACAGATGAACCAAATGAAAATGGAATTGTAGCATAAGAAGCAGCTTTTTTCCTTAAGTAGTTTTACATTTGACATTTTACTGTAAAATAATTAGGGGAGCCAATATCTACAATAGCTTATTGTAACATGGAATTCCCTATGTCCGGAAATTCAAGAGACACGGTGTAGATACAAGGTACTAGATGCTTTCTAAAAAGTATCTTAAGATACATTTAGATAAAGACACTAAGAATCAAAAATATCTAAGATACTTCCAAAAACTATCTTAGATACTACAAGTATCTAAAAGCTTCTTAAAGATACCCACACTAGAAAAATACAAATAGAAGACATACTATAAAGTTGCCTGATAATGACAGATATGACCTAGACCTTATGCAAGCAACATAATCAAACGGGCAATGTTGCGCAAGCCGTGAAAATTGGAACGTAGAAAAAGTATCTATTACACAAAGTATATTAGATACAGGATGCTCAGAAAGTCTGGCAACGGTTCAATTTTGTCATTTAATTTACTTTCTATTGATGTAAAAAAATTATACATGGTGTTCCTTTTGACTCAGTAATGCAACATTGCCTATATTTTTTAAATAGGACACCTGTATATTTTTGTACTTTCATATTTCCTGAGAAAATCCCATAATAATAATAATTTATTTAATAATAATAATATATTTGACGCCCTCTTCAGGCAATTTACAAAGTTTACATTTTAACAAACGTATTGACAAAAAACTCATATAAGAGAAACAAACAAAAAAGACATAAAAACAATGATAACAATAAACAATTCAAAAAACCCTTCAGAGTACTGCCTTTGAAAAGTCGCTTGAACTTCTCACTGTTGAGTGAGAAGTCAACCAAATTATTGTATGAATTAACCTTAGAACTGCAATAATTATCTACTAAGCAGTTTAGGCCATGGCGGGGGGACAATGAAAAGCAGGGGAGACGAGCGGTGATGGATGATACTAATGAAGATGTCGGTAGCAAAGTAAATAAATGCGGAATGGAATTAAATGGCACCTACCTTATGATCGGCTACGGTGGCTCTTGGTCGGAACAGAAACTTTTCCCCAAAATCAATTGATCAATTATTATTGCTTGGCACTTTATGTTTTACGTCACGATTGGCGAGATAAACAGGCGGTTAGATGGTTCTCGTCCACGAGACGCTCGGTGAAGTCGAATTTCGAAGTTCCTTTTTGAGAATAATCCTCCAGCTTTTATAGCGACTTATTATCAATTCTCCTGGATAACGTCGGCCCTGTTACAAGGAACCATCATGGTTCACAATTCAATGTGAGTGAACCATAATATAACAGGCGTTACTTAGAAGACCGGACTGCATCCGTTACGGATATCTCCCGGTTAACATTCTGTTTCAGATCCCCGACTTTGACTCTTGGCCCATCTTTAAAAATTTGCCAGCTAAACATCGAAGGAATAAGCAAAGATAAATCCGATTATCTATCGAAAATTTGCATTGATGGTGAAATTGATATTGATATTATTGCTCTTCAAGAGATCCATACTGCTACCGAAGAACAGTTACGCACAAGAGGTTCGATTGATGGATATCATTTAGTAGACTTTCTGTGCAGTGGTGTTCATGGTATAGCCACATATGTGGAAGATTCAATAACCAATTTTGAAAAGGTCTATGCACAAATTATTTCAGACATCTATCTGGTCACAATTAAAGTTTCAGACGTGCATATTGTCAATGTTTATAATCCTCCGAATGTTCAATGGCTCAATGACACTATTACATCTCCTCATCCTGCAATATACATTGGTGATTTCAACTGTCATCATGATCAATGGTTATACGACAGTTCAGACCAAAATGGAATTTCACTACAGGAATGGATGGAGATCAACAATTTACATCTCGTTTTTGATGTCAAAGACAGCAAAACTTTTCACTCGGCTAGACGGAATAGAGACTACAATCCAGACTTATATATCGTCTCCATGGATAACGATTAAGATGGAATTTTCAAAAGGAAAACTTGGCGAAATTCAGTAAATCAGTAGACAGTACTCTTCGTTGGATACCATCAGTTTCATCAAATTACGACAAGTTTGTTAGTGTTTTAAAAGGATCAGCCAAGAAAACAATTCCAAGGGGTTTTCGCAAAAATTACATCCCAGGCTGGTCTCAAGAAACCAAAAATTTGTTTCAACAATATTCAAACAATCCATCTCATGATAATGCAAACTTGATATTGAAATCTTTAAACAGTGCAAGGAAAAATAAGTGGAATACGTTTAATGGAGAATATGAATTTTACACATGCAAGTCTTTATTGCGAAAACTAGAAACAGCAAATCAACGAGAGAAAATCGAAAATATCATCAAATGCGATAGCTTCTCGATTAGTCAAAGTGTCGAACATGATAAACATTAACAAACATCAAGTCAATAAAATGAAAAGGACTATACAAAAACAAGAGAAGCAAGCAGAGATTTCCGATGAAATAGGACAACCTTTCACCTTCGAAGAATTGAAAGCAGCCATCAAGTTAACTAAAATCAAAAAAGCTGCTGGCTTTGATGGAATTTACCCAGAATTTTTGAAACACCTGGGAAATTTTGCAAAAAATTGGTTACTGTCCTTCTTCAATGACATATTACTTTCGGGGAAGTTACCTGCCGAGTTTAAACAGTCAAAGGTTATTGCAATCTTGAAACCAGGCAGAATAGCAGATGATCCAAGTAATTATAGGCCTATATCATTGCTAAGTGTGTTATAAGGTGATGGAGAGTATGATTTACAACAGAATTTCTCCTTTGATAAATGATAATATTATGCTTCCCCCAGAATAAGCTGGTTTTCGTCCAAACAGAAACTGTTGTGATCAAGTATTACCACTTACTACTCACATCGAAACAGGTTTTCAAAAACAACTGAAAACAGGAATTG
Organism: Malachius bipustulatus; assembly: GCA_910589415.1. NCBI lineage: Eukaryota > Metazoa > Arthropoda > Insecta > Coleoptera > Melyridae > Malachius > Malachius bipustulatus. The sequence continues at coordinate 33,338,166 of OU342634.1, read as the reverse complement.
TCTTTATTGATCTAACATCCGCATATTATGATACTGTTTGGAAAGAGTTGTCACCTTAATAATTGATAATCAAACCGGAAATTTAGAGTTTTCGTTGATGGAAAAAGAAGTAAAGTCAAATACCTCAATAATGGACTACCTCAAGGATTAGTACTAGCGCCATTATTGTTCAACTTATATATCAGTGACTTACCAGAGACTACCTGCAGAAAATTCATATACGCTGATGATTTAGCACTTGGTAATGATAACATCTCCTCAAAAATGCTTCAACTCTCTCTTAGATCTACTTGACCTTTTATTACAAATATTGTGAATTGTTGTTTGGAAAGTGGCTATTTTCCTAATGTGTGGAAATACTCGCTCGTTAAGCCGCTGCCGAAGGTCATAAATCCGGAGACTCTTGGAGACTTTCGCCCTATCAGTTTACTTCCTTGCCTCTCAACAGTTCTTGAGAGGATTGTGTGTGAGCAAATTTACAGATTTGTAATTGACAATGAGATTGTCACTTCCAGACAATCGGGCTTTCGAAAGAATTTCAGCACCACATCTCTGCTACTTGATTTAACTGATGATGACATATTAAGATCACTCGATCGGGGACTTGGAACGATATTGACGCAACTAGATTTTTCTAAAGCATTTGATACGCTTGATCACGAGTTATTATGTGCTAAGCTAGAGTATTATGGCTTTGACAGCACTTCCTTGAAGTTTTTCAAGTTTTATCTCTCTGATAGGTATCAAAAAGTGGTCATAAATGATAAATCGTCCAATTTTTCTTGTGTTTCTTCTGGAGTTCCTCAGGGATCAGTACTTGGCCCATTGCTGTTTCTGATATATACTGCTGATTTGCATAAAACTGTGAAATTTGTGAATATTCACTCCTTTGCGGACGATACACAGGTATATTATTCATTTCATCCCTCGTTGTTGTTAAGAGCCGTTGAGAGTATAAATTGTGACTTTCATAGCATAGCAGAGTACTCAAGATGTCACAACCTTAGACTAAATGCCGAAAAGTGTATTTCGATGTATTTTTTCCCAAATCCTCGTCGTGAAGTGGAGTCGGACAACGTTGTTATTAAGATTGACAATCAGGCCATACCAGTTAAAAGCTCCTCCAAGAATCTCGGAATTGTATTCGATTGTCAGCTCAGGTTTAAAGAATACGTTTCCCTGTTGGTAAAGAGATCATATTTGGTGCTTCACTGCTTCGACACCTTTACAGAAGTAGGCACTTCCTCAGTTTATCCTTGCGTAAACTGCTTTGTGAATCGCTGGTCTTGTCAATCTTGAATTATGGTTTCACGCTCTACTATCCTTGTTTGGATCAGGTAACAAAATACAGACTCCAAAAAATCCAAAACTCGTGTTGTAGGTTTATTTACGGTCTAAGAAAATACGATCATGTCTCTAATAGGATAAATCAACTTCACTCAAACTTGATAATAATTTTAGATATACCGCATGTCGGCGACAGTTTTCCGCATATTATTGTCTTCTACACCATCTTATTTAAGGGAAAAATTGATATTTCGTGGGGATGTGCACAATCTATTTATTAGGCATCGTTCTAAGCTTATGCTTCCCAAATATAATTTGGCTGTGTTTCGGCGCTTGTTCACCTACAATGCAGTCTGCACATATAACAGTGTTCCTTCAGAATTTAAAACTCGATCATTAAACTATTTTAAAAAGCATCTCAAGTTATCATTACTGGCTGAACAGGGAGGACAGAAATAATGTATGCTGAGTTATGTATTCATACAAATTGAAACTTTGTAAGTAGATTAATTTTATTTTTGTTAATTCTTCTTGTTGGGCCCATTTAGCTAATGACGGGTAATATTTATTAAATAGATTATAAAGGGGCTAAGTAGAGTAGCGCAAGCTAGCGACTTCGCTTCTTTCAATGTAATCAGTACTGTATATTACCGTACTAAATAAAGACACTTTATTATTATTATTATTATTATTAGCTCTTTCTTATCAACATAAACGTTTTGAAGAAATCGAAAATGTACTAAATGAAGACATCCAAATAATGGTTATGGACCATTGTAGCATGCAATGGCGTCTTTGATCCCAACAAAATCGAAGTATCTTGTTTCCACCACGAAAAACATCGAAAACTACAAGTGTTTATCAAGTGATAGTCGTTGATAAATTGTTTGAATACGAAGCCAACTGCCTCGATTTAGTTCTTTAAAAATTATCCTGTGTATAAAGAAATCGTGATATCTCAAATGAATTTATAAAATTAATAATAATTTGGAATGGTTTTATATACCTACCCACGGAATTATGTATTTCGCTATTTATGAAAAATGATTATATACATATTGACAAAATCAAAAGTTAAACGAAGGCGAAAATTCACTTCTTCATTACAATATTCATTGAGCGCAGCCTAATTAGTCCCAGGTTCATAATTAAATTTAAATGTCAAGTATCAATGTCAATAGATTTTACAAAATTTATTATACAGAATGTACTAAAAAAGTTTAGGTGGTGGGATCATAGCTCTCTTTCTAGGACCTCTCACTCCTTAAACAACCGCCAAGGCCATTATATTCCTGTCGATCAGTAGGTATTATGTAATATAAAACAGAAAATTAATCAATCAAATAATTACGTTACACCTTGATCAGCGAGTTCAATCGAGGTAATTATATAATTAAACGAACTTAGCTTAATTAAGTGAAGTTGATGCAACTCTGGAGATGAATATACATACTACTTACAATAATTGATTTAGGAGGACGAAACGCCTTTATATAATAGGTATTTATTAGTGTGCACTATAAATTACATACAAGGAAAAGAAGCAAAAATGTTTCATTTTATATTATACTTTTTGGTGTTCTGCTATGTAGTTAGTAAATTAACTTGTGGTAAATCCGATAGTAAATTTTGTTTAATCGGTAAGACTGCAATAATTACTGGAGCGAATTCAGGTTTGTCTAAATTTATTAATTATTATGCACCTTTAGATTAGGTATGAGTGTAATAAACTGGTAGTAGGATAGGATGAACACTCCTTAGATAAACGATAACGATCATTTATTAATAATTATCACATTCTAATTTATTTGTTTATTGAACCATTCTTTCATGTATTTTCGGATTTTTTGGTTTATGGGGACTTTGGTTCCATTTTGTAGGGGTACTATGGAAAATAAATAAATAAGTAAATAAATAAGCCATAAAATTATTTCGTAAAGCATCAGAGACTGTGACAAAATATATAAATATGAAATATCAGAGTGGTGGAGACGTTATTATATTTCAGCATAATAATTATTGCTAATTTTTCATCTCATTACTTAGTCAGTTAACAGTCCTGCATTGTCAGGTAATTAAGGCTTTCCGAATCAATTTATTGATCTGCCGATGTGGCTAATTTGTCAGAATAAATCGTAGATACCACTTTGCTATAGATCTACTACAATATGTGAGATTATGTGAGTTTATCATACCTTTTGCTGGTTTAATGTGCAATGTGCAGAAAGACTGGACAACACGTTCGGCGCGGCCTGTGCCTAAAATCAATGTCAAATATCCAATAATATAAAAATATAAAATAACGTACATGGAAGGGCATCTAAAGAGCTCGACGTGGGGCAACGCTTTGGGGTGAGGCTCAAAATAAAATAAAATAATAAAATCAACATATACAGGGTGATTCATGAGTGACCTTACATAGACCAATGGTGATAAGCGGACTTCAAGGCGGGTCGAAAACCACAAAAGAATTTTTTTTTCGTGATTGGTTACGAAGTTACAGGGCGTTTTATGTCTCAGGTACAAAACTTTGAAAGGCGATATTTATGAAACGGTTGAAGATTTTTTGTCGAAATTTACTAGGAATGATGCATTCCGGAAACTTATCAAAACCGCCTTGTGAGTTAATTAAAAATCCAGGACCGGACTTGAAAATTGTTGCCCATGGGGCCAATGGAAATCATTCCTCAATTTGAACGGCACACCCAAACCGTTTCGAAAAAAAAAGTCAAAGTAAACTATCCCAGTAGACTATCGTTTTCGAGCAGACATATTTTACTTAATGTTCGTCTGAATTCCTTCAAATTAATTTTTTGACTTGTTTCTGTGGAAAAAATGTTTGACAGAAGGCAAAGCTTTATTACTGGGAAATCGGGTGTCAACTACAAAATTTTCAGATTTCACTAATAATCACAAATTATTTCACTAATAACGAATACGCAGACATTATGTTTGTGTATGGTTTCTGCAATGACAATTCAAGAGCAGCTGCGAGAGAATACCAGAATACCATAGAAGATTCCCCCCCAATCGAAGAACACCGGCCCATGTAACGTTCGCGTCTGTTTTTCAATTTTCTCGAAACCACGGCAGATTTTCCGGGGTTCAAAGGAATGCTGAATCTCAATTGGAAAATATGAACCATCGAAACATTGTAGAGATGGTGGCAGTATATCCAAGTACAAGTACGTGAAGAATTGGGCAAGCACTGGGCATTTCTCAATCAAGAGTATGGCGAACCTTGAAAAAAGAAGAGCGGATGCATTCCTATCACCATCATCCATTTTGCCCGGCTTGCTTGCAGAGGCGAACGTGAACAGGCGTGGTCTTTACTTCCAGCAGAATCTCGACAATGAATACCCCAATCGTTGGTTCGGGCGCGGTGGCCCTCATTCCTGGCCACCTAGGTCCCCCGACCTCACTGTTTTAGACTATTACCAATGGGGCCATATGAAGCAGGAAGTCTACAAAACGGAAGTAAATACCAGAGAGGAGCTCAGGGCGCGAATACTGGTACCTAGTTGCTGAAATAATTCAAAAAGCAACCCAAAATTTACGGAAACGCTGCAGGAAATGTATTGAAGTTGGTGGAGGACATTTTGAGAACCGTTTATAACATTAATATTGATAACATTTAATTGACACTTTTGACATTTTTCTCACAGAAACAAAGCAAAAAATTAATTTGAAGAAATTCAGACGAACATTAAGTAAAATATATCTGCTCGAAAACGATAGTCTACTGGAATAGTTTACTTTGACATTTTTTTTTGTCTGTCTCGGCTGCGCCTCGCCTGTCCTTCTTGAGGCCTAAAAAGTTCCACTTTACCGCCTAGGTAAACAATGTACTGTTACTTGATTTTCATCTAGCCCTAACATAAGTAATTTCTATTTCTTCTAATTATTAAGGTATTGGATATGCGACCGCTGTAAATTTAGCGTCGAGAGGATGTCGAGTTATAATCACAGGAAGGGCCAAAATGGAAGAGGCGAGGGATAAATTAATCAAAGAGACAAACAACGCAAACATAGTAGCGAAAACTTTATATTTGGAATCATTCAAATCTGTACGAAAATTCGTGGATGAAATAAATAAAAGTGAAGAAAAAATCGATACTCTGATCCACAACGCTGGAACTGGTTTAGTTTCCATACCGTACACTGAAGACAAATTACCATTTATCATGCAAGTGAATTACTTCGCACCGTTCCTGTTAACGCATCTCTTAATCGGTAAGTGAGTAGGAATTATTCTATTACGTTATTACAAGTAATTACCTACCTAAGAAAATAATTATTTTTATAGATAGACTGAAAAAATCAGACGATCCAAGGATTGTATTTGTCTCATCCTTCCTCTACCCGATTAAATCGTTCAAACTGGAGACCATCACCAAAGCAAAGTATTTGGATTATCCTAATTCCAAGTACTGCCAAATACTAGCGATGAAAATGTTTGCGGAAAAACTGAAGCCGTTAGGAATCAAAATAAACGCACTCCATCCTGGAGTTGTTAATAAAACACAAATAATGTCAAAATGGTACTCAAGCAACTTACTCGGAAACCTCGGTCTTTTTATAGTTTACTATTTACTGTCGAAATTTTTAGGGAAGGTAAGAATCATATACTTCTTCCTTGTAATGTTAAAAAAATAATTTCTCGACGATGATTGTTTCTAGAGTCCAGAGGAAGGGGCACAAACTACAATTCACCTCGCAACGTCGGATAAAGTGAAAAATGTGACCGGAAAATATTTTATAGATTGCGTTCAAATTCCCGTCTTATCGTTCAAAGCGCGCGATAGAAGTTACTGTGAGAAGTTATGGAAACTGTCTGAAGAGTTGACCGGCTTAAGAGATGACGAAAAATTATAACTAGTGATGAAGAAAATTTGATATACTTGTCATTTACGTGGTTGTATTGTTTACTACTAGAATTATTGTGAATTATTTTGATTTATATTTTTAATTTTTATTCTTATGGAAACTTGTCGGCACTTTTTTCATGTATATGTTACGGGTAAAGTTAGATAAGCGAGTAAACCTATAGGTTTTTGGGTAAAGTTCAGAATATGTTTGAAATTGTTCACGTTTCGGGCTTTACCCGGGTAAAGCGCATTTTATCCGCTTTCGCTTGGTTAAAGTTGGATGTACCATAAATGAAAAGGCCATTAATGTTTGCCTATTGCTTAATATTGCTTGATGATGTACGTGGCTCATCACAGCTACACATTTGGTCTGATTTTCTGAAGTATATGTGGTAGTTATGGTAGTTAGGTAGTCGCCTATTGAATTGACTACATTGTTATTATTATTTATTATAAACAAGTGATATTATAAAATAATATGAGATGTCAGTGTAATATGAAACGTAATTAATAGATTCTTCCTTAAACGGATTATATTATTGAACATCCCCTACATCAGAAGTGGTCGAATTCTCACGCGTGTGTTCTAGGTGTCTAAGTTTTTCACAGGATGGGTAGATCTAGAAACAAGAAGAAACGTCGGCATCGTTCATCCTCATCATCAAGTTCAGAAACATCTTCGAGCGATGAATCCAGATCGCACACAAGGTCTAAAAGATCCAATAGGAGGGATACTGAATCGGAAAGAAGCTATACCCCAAAACGTAAGATAGCTGAAAATAAAACTGATGATGACACATATCGTCGTGATAAGGTTTGTACCAATGAAATTTATTGCAAAGAGCAACAGAACCCGGTAATGACGATATCATCAATAATTCCCGAGTTTGACCCTGTTAAAATGAATATTAATGATTGGTTAGAGATTATAGAGCATAACATTAATACGTATAAATGGTCAGATACCTACGTAATTTTTCAAACCTTAAATAAATTGAAAGGTACCGCTCACACATGGCATAAGAGTTTCATTGAAGGGGAAAAGGGTTGGTCTCAATTTTCATGGGAAAAATGGAAGACTATCTTACGCGACACTTTCCAAAGTACTCGAAATACCTACGAACTTTTTATGAACATAGCCTATCATAAGCCCGAGGAAGGTTGCTCTCTGTATGAATTCTATTTTGATCATTTGGCCAAAATAAACAAACTTCGCTTGAATTTTTCCGACGCAGATAAGATTTCCTTAATAATAGGGGCAATTGGCGATGATAACATCACATCCGCGGTAGAGGCTTCTGGTATCAAAGACCCCAATATTTTGGCAGGATATCTCAAAAAAAAAATTTATCAAAAAAAGCCTCCAACTACTCAACATAACGAACTAAAAGATTTTCATAATAAAACTTTCCCTAATAGACGTCCAAGACCTGGCTATGATTCATTATGTAAAGCCTGTGGGAAGAAGGGTCATGACAGATCCACATGCAGACACAAAGACAAATTGTGCAATTTCTGTACAAGAAAAGGTCACATTGAAGCAAATTGTTTCAGAAAAAACGAAAAAAGAATAAACACGAAAACTATCCGAAATGGAATTGAAAGAAACCAAAAAGGCGATAAACGCGAAATAGTTAAGCAAATAAATATTCTAGACAAATCTTCGAAATTTTATAAAACAATTTTTATAAATGGTGAACAGTGCGAGGCATTTATAGATTCCGGCAGTGACTGTTCTCTGATATCGCTGATTTATGCACAAAAAATGAACCTTAAAATTAAACATTTAAATCATAAAGTGAAATTAACAGGCTTTTTAGGTATGGGTACCGACGTTGCAGACTTTGTTGAAACAATAATAAAAATTGATACAACTGAACTAAAAATTAAACTTTATGTAATTGAAAGTGACTTGTTGAGTACAAATATATTAATAGGACGAAATTACACTGAAGATAAACGAATAATTTACTATCGCATAGACGACGAACTAGTTTTTAAATTCCGATCAGAGCTTCCCCAGTGGCTCAAGGATATGAATCATGGAACGCTGACAGACGACGAAATGCTGAAGTTACAGGAAATATTATCTCAATATGAACGGTGTGTTTTCAAGAGTTTAAATAAATTGGGCAAGGCTCATAATATTTCACTAACTATCGAAGTCACAACCGATAAGCCAGTGTATCGCCGACCGTATCGCTTGAACGATCACGACAAAGGTATAGTCCTGTTACTATAGGAAGGCGAGTAAATTCTTACTGCGCAAAAAGGGTGGGTACCGTCTCCGACTCCATAAATATTTGTTGTCCAATATCAACAATGTTAGTCGGCGTCCACCTTAAAAAAACAACCAACCAGATAAGGCTGATAAGAGTATCTCCGCCGTTCATCGAACGTGTAAATTATTAGTGGCGGTGAGCAAAGCTCGCAAGATGCGTAGTTCACGCCCAGCCTTCGCCTTCCTATAAAAATCAAGCAGTATTTTGAGAAGTACCATCCGGGAACTCCTTGACGCCAAAATTATTCAAGAAAGTGACTCACCTTACTCCAGTCCAGTCTTGCTTGTCAACAAAAAGGATGGAGACAAGCGAATGGTAGTAGATTATCGAGCTTTAAACAATGTAACAGTGAAAAATAAATTCCCGATGCCAGTAATTGAAGAAATAATTGATAATTTAAATGATTATAAGTACTTCACTACTCTTGATTTGGCGTCTGGTTACCACCAAATCCCTATGGAACCGACTTCTATCCCATTGACAGCGTTCTCTACTCCTGAAGGTCATTATGAGTTTCTACGGGTCCCCTTCGGCCTCTCCAACGCTCCTTCAATATTTCAAAAATTTATGAACAATATTCTCTACCCCTTACGTCAATATAACGTTATTCCATACTTGGACGACATTCTTATTCCGTCAAAATCAATCGAATCAGGTCTCAGTATGCTGACGAAGGTTCTGAAATTACTCGAAGAATACGGCCTCACAGTTAAACTGTCTAAATCTGCTTTTCTAATGGAAAAAGTAACTTATCTTGGATATGAAATCTCTTTCAATCAAATACAACCAAGCAATAATAAAATTGAAGCCGTTCAAAAGTTCCCTTGTCCAAAGAATATTCATCAATTACGACAACTATTAGGACTGATAGGTTATTTCAGAAAATTTATCCCAAATTTTGCTAGAAAGACAGCAACACTTACAAATTTATTGAAAAAAGATGCGATATGGAAATGGACTGAAAATGAAACAAAACTAGTTGAAGATTTAAGAAAAATCATTATTTCAAAACCAATACTCTCTATTTACAATCCAAAACTGCCAACCATCGTATACACCGATGCTAGTAGAGAAGGATTCGCAGGAATAATTGTACAAAAATTTACAGAAGGCGAAAAACCTTTTGCATTTTTCAGTAAACAAACAACTGAGCAAGAAAAAAAATATCATTCGTTTGAGCTCGAGTTGTTAGCGATAGTGAAGACATTACAGAAATTTAGATACTACTTAGCCTCAGCTGAATTTACCATAATCACTGACTGCAGTGCTGTCAAGAACGCGCTAAGTAAACAGTCTATAATTCCAAGAATACCTCGCTGGGTACTTTACTTACAAGACTTTTCCTTCAAAATTGCACATAAAGCTGGATCGCAAATCCAACACGTAGACGCACTTAGTCGCAACTTCGATCAACCTATGGAATCAATGTCGATATCTCTTATCACAGAAACAGACTATTTGCGCGAAGCACAAAATCAGGATAGCGATATTAAGAAAATCAAAGAAATACTCTTAAGTGGTGACGAAAATGGAAATAAAGACATTTTCAAAAATTACGACTTGCGTGGCAATAAAGTGTATAGAATGACAAATGTTGGACGAAAATGGGTAGTGCCAAAACATTGTAGATGGCAAATCGTTAGGGTAAACCATGACGAAGCAGGTCATTTTGCATTGGAAAATACTCTCTGTCGAATAAAAGAGAATTACTGGTTTCCAAAAATGAAAAGATTTGTAAGGAAGTATATTTCTGCTTGTCTACCTTGTTTATATCAGAAGGATATCGGTGGAAAGAAACCAGGATACCTCAGTTCAATACCAAAATATGCAAGACCGCACCATACTCTGCATATTGACCATTTAGGTCCATTTGTTGTCACGAAGAACTTAAATAAGTACATTTTGACAATCATTGACGGATTTTCAAAATTCGTGTTTATAAAAGCAGTACCAGATACGTCCGCAATTCAAGTAACAAACAAACTAGACGAAATATTTTCAATATTTGGTAATCCGAAACGACTAATAGCAGATGCAGGTAAAGCCTTCGTATCGAATCACTTCAAAAATTACACCGATCAGAAGGGCATTCAACTATTTATCAACGCAGTTGGGTTGCCTAGAGGTAACGGTCAAGTAGAGCGAGCGAATAAAACAATACTTGATGCTTTAGCAACCATGGGTGCAAGCACTTCTACCGATAACTGGGATGCCTGTCTCATCAAAGTCCAGCAAGGCATAAACAGTATGAGGCACAGAATAACCCAATTTCCACCTGCCGAACTGTTGTATGGCTTTCCGTTAAGAAGGGACGGCGATCGTTTTGAAGCCGATGAATTTGAAAAAAATGTCGATGTAACGACAATACGGACAAAGGCAGCTAAAAGGCTGGAAGTAAACAGATTAAAACAGAACTGCAGCTTTAACAAACGTAGACTACCACCGAAAATGTTTACCGTTGGAGATTTAGTTCTGACTAAAGTCACAAGTTTCCCCGCCACGGGTAACGAAAGCAAGAAACTTCTTCCGAAGTATAGAGGTCAATTTCGAGTGGTTGAAGTATTGCCACACGATCGATACAAAGTAAAAGAGGACATCCATTCTGAACGTTCAAGTCGATCTTATGAAGCAGTTGTGGGCATTGAGCATATGAAGCCCTTCAACTTTCAAAAACGTTAAGGTAAAAAAAAGGACAATACACAAAATAGCGCCCTCTGATGGCAACAGTGCCCTTTGATGGCAATAATTTAGATCAGCTTAAAATTTGCCTTACTTGTCGTTTTCTTTGATTATACTAAAGAGTATTAATAACTAATATGTTCAATACTATGTAATTTAAAGTTAGTTACAGCGCCCTCTGACGGCAACAGCGCCCCCTGATGGCAACAGCGCCCCCTGATGGCAACAGCGCCCCCTGATGGCAACAGCGCCCCCTGATGGCAACAACGCCCCCTGATGGCAACAGCGCCCCCTGATGGCAACAGCGCCCCCTGATGGCAATAGCGCCCTCTGATGGCAACAGCGCCCCCTGATGGCAACAGAGCCCTCTGATGGCAACAGCGCCCTCTGATGGCAACAGCGCCCCCTGATGGCAACCGCGCCCCCTGATGGCAACAGCGCCCTCTGATGGCAACAGCGCCCTCTGATGGCAACAGCGCCCTCTGATGGCAACAGCGCCCTATGATGGCAACAGCGCCCTCTGATGGCAACAGCAACCTCTGATGATAACCGCCCCCTGCTATGGCAACATCGCAGTTGATCGAAACAGCGCCCACCGATGGCAGCAGTACCCTTTGATGATGGTAACAAATGGCAAGTGGTAAAGTAACAAATGGTAAAAAAAAAAGAATTGATGGTAAGGTAACTTTTTGATGCTAATAATAGAGCCCACTGACGGCAATACGACCCGTTATAAGGGAGATCCAAAGTTTATATGATTTCACTACCACCTCACTGTTGTAATTAATAGATTACGACAGAAACTGTTCTCATATCGAATAATATGTAATTCGACATTTCTCTGGGTTCTAAAAACACTATTAATTTAAATTTTGTTTGTTGCTCTCTGTTACTACAGAAATCTCTTCTTTATACCCAGAGCGCCTGAGGACAGTCGCTAGCAGGATGGCCGTGTGGTAGTTATGGTAGTTAGGTAGTCGCCTATTGAATTGACTACATTGTTATTATTATTTATTAAAAACAAGTGATATTATAAAATAATATGAGATGTCAGTGTAATATGAAACGTAATTAATAGATTCTTCCTTAAACGGATTATATTATTGAACATCCCCTACATATATAATATATTATTGGCGTTTTCTTTATAATTATTGTCGACGTCTTCCATATTGTCACCTTCAGTAATACATTCTTGCGGATTGTCTATTTCTGGGCCACTGTCTCTAGACTGGTCTTCGTTTTGTTCTTGTTGACGCTGCGTGTTCTTCTACACCAAATTCCCTATAACGACTGTCTCAAGCTCTTCTTCGATTCGTAGATTCTCGTAGAAAAATTTAAAAAATTTTTTTTTTAATTTATTAGTTTTATGTCAATCACTTTTCTAAAGTTTTTATTTAGATTAATTTAGAAAAAACTTTTTTTTATTTTCATTTTTTTTAAATCATTTTGACTAAAATTAGAACTCAAATTTCATTACTATGTTTCATTCCTATCGTTTTTATTGCTGTTGAATTTACAAATTTTATGATTAACAATTTACAAGAACTTAGATTTTAATCTCAACTTCTAGAGCCCTGAAGAAGAATTAAATAAAATTCGAAAGCTTGGCGTAGAAAAAACAGTTCATTTCTTAAAATGACTGCATTCCCAAATAATTGGGAATTCCCTAATATCATATTAATATACATTAATATGTACAATTAAAGAACATATATATCTCATAAAATGTACTGGGGATATCTCTAACTAAATATTTCAATATTTCAATATTTCAATTTATAGCTTAATGTAACAAACATAAGCTGAGTTAACTTTGCCGCCGTTTCACAAAATTAGTGATCTTAAAATATAACAAGGATTTAAATCGAGATTTAAATTATGGTGAGACAATATTTAAATATTATTAATTCGCGAATTTCACTTTTAGGCGAACTGTCTTTCTTAATTGGGACCAAAATCTGATATTAAGAAAAATTTAAGTTTGATGACGCTCGTTAACTCGCCAGCTTTTCCTTCCAGTTTAGCATCCGGGAAATAAGTAAATTTTGACGTACTTACAGGATTCTCGGTGAGAATACTGTATAGGTATTTCATCTTAAGCTGATGGACCATGGGTTGGAAACACTTTTTGTTGAGAGTGTGCAGTTTGCTTTCCCCAAAAAGACAGGATACTTTTCGCCAAGTTTGGAAGTGATGTTATAACGGGCACTAGTTATTAATATTACTTGTGTCCATTAAATGATGAGAAACCAGGCGCATGGACACATAGGTATGAACCGTAGGGACGTAGGTACTTATTTAGGTCGCGACCGATTATTATTATAATTATTTTAAAACCACAGCTACTGTCTCTGTTTGAGGTAAATTAAACCGTTTTAATTAGAGAGGCGATTCACTTTAAGAGATTTATCGAGTAAAATCCGAAAAGTTTAAAGGTATAGGTAGGGAGCGTCCAAAATGGCCGATGTCGCGATTTTTATAACTCGCACAGTAATTAAACGCCGATGTTGGCTTTCTGCTACGTCGCGTTGTACAGATAACTCGGGATTATTAAATAAAGCACGATTAGATAAAATAACGGTATTTAGGTACCGTTAAAAAAGCAACAAAATGTCAAATTTTGAATCATTTGAACCAGTTTGCCGCCGGAACGAGTATGACGTTGTGAATCGCATTACGCCATTGCGCAGTAGTGACCAAAATAGGAAAAGCTACTGACATAAGGTGTATAAAAGTATCGTGCGTGTATTGGTGTATCGTGCTTCCAAGGTGAACATGAGCTGAACATGAGGTAATCACGCATCGAACACGCACCTTTTTAATTACTATACCTATTGGCTGGCCCTACTAATCAGTTTATATTTTTTTTTCAGGAACTTTTTTGAACTATACTTGCAGTATAACAATGTCTAATTACCGACAGATTGGAGACTGATAAAAGCTCAAACATATCCCTAATTAAAACTGCATGCGAATATAAAAAAGAAAGAATGTCTATCAAATATTAAGTTACACCGTCATTATCCAGTGCTGGTGCATCGTATAAATTTCTAGTACTTGTCAGTTACAAGGAAAACCAGCAAAAATGTTTTATTTTATATTATACTTTTTGGTGTTCTGTTATTTACTGATTAAATTAACTTGTGGTAAATGTAACAATAAAATTTGTTTAGTCGGTAAGACTGCAATAATTACTGGAGCGAATTCAGGTTTGTTTAAATTTATTAATTACCTTTAGATGAGAATAATTAATCCATTTTTCTTCTAATTAAGGTATCGGATATGCGACCGCTATAAACTTAGCATCGAGAGGATGTCGAGTAATATTGGCAGGAAGGAGCAAAACCGAAGAAGCACGGGTTAAAATAATAAAAGAGACAAACAACGCAAACATAGTAGCGAAAACCTTATATTTGGAATCATTCAAATCTGTACGAAAATTCGCGGATGAAATAAATAAAAGTGAAGAAAAAATTGATATTCTGATCCACAATGCTGCAACTGGCATAGCTGAGATACCGTACACCGAAGACAAATTACCATTTATCATTCAAGTGAATTATTTCTCACCATTCCTGTTAACGCATCTTTTGATCGGTGAGTGAGTATAGGAATTATTCTATTACATTAGAGACATTCATGAGGCTCGTAAAGTTTGTGTATAGTTTTACGAAATCACCGCATCGCTTCGAACTTCAGATAGCCAATGCAGAATTGTTGAATTTTGTATAACACTACGAACTGTCACAATTTCGTAAAATTTTACGGATTTTAGAGCCTCGCGAATACCCTCGTTTTTACAAGTTATTACCTACGAAAATAATCATTTTTATAGATAAACTGAAAAAATCAGACAATGCAAGGATTTTAATTGTTTCAACTCTCCTCTACGTGTTCAAATCGTTGAAACTGGAGACCATCAACACAGAAAAGAGTTCGAATGGTTTTAATTCCATGTTCTGCCACGTAATAGGGAATAAAGTTTTTGCGGAAAAACTGAAACCATTGGGAATCACAGTAAACGCACTACATCCAGGAATTGCGAGAACACCTGCAACGACAAAATTTCACGCAAAAACTCTTTTAAGAAAATTAATTTGTTTTTTAGCTGAATTAAACGTGGTACTTATAGGGAAGGTAAGAATTTTGATCTTCCTTGCAATGTTAATATATTATTTGTGGTTGATTATTATTTCTAGAGCCCAGATGAAGGGTCACAAACTACAATTCACCTCGCAACGTCGGATAAAGTGAAAAATGTGACCGGAAAATTTTTCATGGATTGCGTTCAAGTTCCCGTTTTATCGTTCAAAGCGCGCGATAAAAGTTACTGTGAGAAGTTATGGAAACTGTCTGAGGAGTTGACCGGCTTAAAAGACGACGAAAAATTATAACTCTATATGTATAGTGATGAAAAAGATTTCATATACCTAACTTCCATTTTATGTGGCTCTATTGTTTTTTAGAGCTCTTATTGTGAATTATTTTGATTTATAGGTTTAATTTTTATGGAATATTGCAGGCACTTTTTTCAATTATATTATTATAGGTATTCTACGAAAGCGTCTAGGTGTCACACAACTATAATAAAATTTTTATTTTCAATACAAGGTGTTTCTAAATGGAGTAGGTACCATAAATTGGAGGACTTGTAGATAAAGTTAAAAAAATACGAAAATGTAGGAAAATTTTTTTTCGAAAAGGCTTTATTGATGAGATACAGGGTGTTGAAGAGTCGACCGACAGACCACTCTTTTGTTAATATTTGTTGAAACAATAACCCAACTGAGACAATTTTTTGTGTGTACCAACAAGTTATAAAGAGCAATAATCAGACAAATTTTCGGTTTATTTCAATAAGCTAGTGGCGTAGAAACAGGGGTCGTTTGACACTTTTCACTCTTTAAAAAAGTAAGGGCTAGGTTTTTTGATGTCTTTTTTCTGAATCAACGGTCTTTTTACAATAAAAAAGCCATACTTGTTTAATTTGCCCAGAGGCGTCCGTTTTTGAGATATTTGCAATTTTGTGTAAAAAAAAAAAAATGCATTTGAACGATTATCAAATCAACCAAAAATAATGTTTTCGTTGGAGCAGCGTTTAAATGCATGTGTACGTGCAAGCGGAGGACACTTCGAGCAATATTAGATAATCATTAGGTAATTTTATGTTAGGTATGTTTTGTTCAATTACTTATGTTTTGTTATGTGTTGAATAGTTTTCTTGACAATAAATATTATTTTTTCTGCGACGGGCGAAAAGTGTGACCTTTTTTCCCCGTTAACAGGTAGAAAAATGCCTCATTATTATGAGCTGCATCTTATCGGGGAAATAAATGGATTAGCAGGGAAATAAATGAGTACTTATTTCCCCGAAATGGCGGCTTAGGTATAGCTACTATTAACACTCAGATATCATTAAATTTATATCAAATTTACGTAAAGGAAAGTTACCTTATTATCCAAATGGCAATTATTAAGGGAATTTTCATAACAATCACTATCCATATTAATAAATTCACTCATTGAGACCTTACAAGAATCTTTGCAAAACTATCTAAAATTTTAATTACATTAATATGACGTTTACGTAATAAAATCGTTTTTAATTAAAATACGCCAATAACACTGTCTCAGAGAAAGAGCTGGATTTTTTTTTGGCATTCCATGGCATTAGTCTTGAATACGCGTTTTCATAAACTTTTTGTGATTTACTTGGTAGTAATTTCGCCGATGCCTCTTCTGCTAATTTTATTAGTTTTAATATTTCGTTTCCAGGCAACGTCAATTACGATAAAAGACAGTTTGAAAATCCAAGTTTAACATAAATCATTTTTCCGACATAATTTTCAGTTATCTAACTACGTTTTTCGACATTCTAACACTGATATTTCTTCTCGCAGAAAAAAATTGTATTATACACACGAGAAAAAAGTGCGATTTTAGCTCTCGATATGTTTGTCCCCTCCGCTATCTCGAGCTAAAATCTATCACTTTTTTCCCATGTATAATAAATAACTATTAATTTTCACTTCGGATATGAAATGTCAAACTGACAAGTAAGTCCAAAAATTAGTTTATTTAAATTTCAAAGCTACCTTCACAATTTTAATAAATTAAATTTTCAAGTGTATTTTACATAAAGCGACTGACGTCCTGACACAAAATTGCAAATATCTCAAAAACGGACGCCTCTGGGCAAATTAAACAAGTATGGCTTTTTTATTGTAAAAAGACCGTTGATTTAGAAAAAAGTAATAAGACATCAAAAAACCTAGCCCTTACTTTTTTAAAGAGTGAAAAGTGTCAAACGATCCCTGTTTCTACGCCACTGGCTTATTGAAATAAACCGAAAAGTTGTCTGATTATTGCTCTTTATAACTTGTTGGTACACACAAAAAATTGTCTCAGTTGGGTTATTGTTTCAACAAATATTAACAAAAGAGTGGTCTGTCGGTCGACTCTTTAACACCCTGTATATCTCATCAATAAAGCCTTTTCGAAAAAAAAATTTCCTACATTTTCGTATTTTTTTAACTTTATCTACAAGTCCTCCAATTTATGGTACTCCATTTAGAAACACCTTGTATATTGGAAATATTTTGAATATATTGAGAAAAAAATCCAATATATTAATGATGTACTTGAAGATAGTGTCAGTATTAATTTTTGAATAAAACTAAGTAATAGTTATTTACGTCATAAGTCCAGTAAGGCAGATTTTACAGTATGAGAGTTTATGGACGAGGCGACGTCAGGAGCCGAGTCCAGAATTTGGCGACGAATACTGTAACATCGACAACGTTTTATTTCATGCCTACTGTGTTATTGTTTACATTCAAAATTTTTTATATCAACAACAAATTTGCACTCTCTGTAGCAGTTCAGTTTAATACGGACTTTAGCGTTCTAATGCATTTTTGACACTAGTCTGTTCTAGTATGCATGGCAACTGCTTTGTGGATGCATGGCGTCTGATCTGACATCTGTTTGACCAATCAAAGAAATTATTTCATTTTGATATCCAATGTGATTGGTCCAGTATCAGTCCATTTCCAATATTTTTACCGGACTGAGTACTGTAATGATTAACTTACCGGACTCAAATTAAGAATCCTATAGGTGATACGACACAGTATGAAATGAAAACATTTTATTTCATACTGTATGTTATTACATTTTCAGATTGTACAAAAAAATTTAATAAAATTGGTGTTTACCTATTATACAGTGTGGAAAAGCCAAATGGAATAAATTCGATAATAAATAAATAAAGATGGGTGCGAAAAAACGCTCGGACACGTCGATTATTATTTTTGGTTGAGCATTTTTTTCGATGAAAACTTTTTATACAGGGTGTGTCGTGTAACAGTGGTCAATACCATCAGCTTCTTCTTTCAAATCAAACAACCCATATATTATAACATTTTCAGATTGCCTGAAAAAATGTAATAATAATGGTGTTTATAAATCAAATTTGTAACGAGTGATTTATGAGTTATACAGGTTGATCCCGAAATGGCGGACACGGACAGCACCACAGCATCTATTGTGGATTAAAGATTCTAAGTTTTATTTACTGTTTTCTCCAGTGTGGCTCCCTTAAGAAGATATGACCACTTTTGTAGAAAATAAAGTCACAACACTGATGCACTGGATACCCTTCTTCAGGAGAACAATAATATGTAGGTCTACAATACTCAGATAGATGTTACCATGGAAACATATGAAATGGAAACGCAACAAAACTTAGACAATAATCGTTGCGCGGATACAAATTCGATAATATTATTCAAAATCTCGAATTCGAACAACGATGCCACATTGAAAATTTTGGTTGAACTCAGGGAATAGGTAAACTTTGAATGCCTGTAATTCCGTTCCCGATAATAAAAGAAATAAAAAGCAAACACTATCATTATAGTTTTGTGAAATCATGTGTTTTGCCAGTGGAGGTTGTTTAAATTTGACCGCCATTTCGATTTAAAGTTTAGAAAAATGACACCCTATATCTCGGTAACGAAGCCGAGGAACCCATTTTTGTTTTAAATTTACAGTCTTTCGGAACATCCTCTACAACACCCTGTATTCCGTGTCCGCCATTTCGGGATCATC
Source organism: Malachius bipustulatus (assembly GCA_910589415.1). Classification (NCBI taxonomy): domain Eukaryota; kingdom Metazoa; phylum Arthropoda; class Insecta; order Coleoptera; family Melyridae; genus Malachius; species Malachius bipustulatus. Next base: position 33,318,935 of record OU342634.1, on the reverse strand, counting down.
CTGTATATAAACAAATGAAAATAGCAATTTTAATTTTCAAGACAATGTACACCGATAACGGCTCAAGATGTCGGGAACCGGCTTACATGTCCCTATCTTATTTTACATGTAGTTTTTTGCACAATCTGGAAAAGTAATAATAGGTATACAGGTGTCCTATTTAAAACTTAAAGTTGGTAGCGCATTTTCAGATTTCCCGGAAGTTCCGCAGTTCGTTATAGCCTGAATCATCATTGCGTTCCTCAGTCTCGGTTTAGTAAAGATATTTCTTATCTACCAAAAAAATCTCATGCGCCGTTTCTGAGAAAAAACGGTGTATGGATGCTCTGAATCACCTTGTACTTTAGAAGGTATAAACTTACCAACATATAATATGCCGAGAGTGAAACCTCAAAATTCTTAATTCTTAACCTGCAACCCATTTTCCATCAACTACAGTACTATACAGGTTGAGTTAGCTTTTTGTAGCTAAATTTCACTAGCTTATAGAAGACCTGTTTTAAGGAAAAAGCTTCCTATAAACATAAATGTCCGGAATAGCTTAGAAAAAAGATACAGGATGTTGTAAAAAATTATTTTTCAGTTTTCGACGCATATAATTTGCACATTTCTCAATATTTAAATTTTATACCGAGACGTTATTTATAATAATTTAAAGCACACACGAAAAGAAGAAAAACACGGGTGGAAAAAATCATCAGTGGTGTAGATACAGGACATATGACCCCTTTTTCTCTCAACAACTTCTGCGCCCATGGACTCAGAAGACCTCACTTAACAGCGTTGGATTTTCTGGAGGTTTCTTACAAAAAAGGTATAGGTACACACCTATAAATTTTCGAAACCTATATTTTCGATATTTTACCTATATTTTTTTAATAAATTAAGTCTAAACTTCATCATACCGCAAAAACAAATTAAGTTTTTCGATATTAATCTATGGTTTTGTATAGCAAAATAAATGATATGAAGGTATAGTTTACGTAAGATTACCTCCTAAAACAATTAGGAGGGCCAACAGGTCAAAATAAAGGGCGATACCGAATTGGACGAAGAATTTTGTTATTCACTAATCCCAGGGGTCAATTGGGCGACAAACGAGAAACTAGGGGATTATAAGAGATAACTGGACAGACAAGAAATACATGTGCGACCTTGCCCATATATATAGCAGTGTTGCCAGATTTATTTAGTGGTGCTTTTAGTAGATCGGATAGGTATACCTAATCAATTTATTATTAATAATTGAAGTCGAGTAGGCAGTAGGTACTGTAACGTCGATTACCCCGGCCTCACGTTCTATAGCGAAAAGCCACCGTGTGTGATCGTCTAGTTTCCCTAATTTCTCCTAATAGGACCGTTGTGTTTTCCTACGTTGTGTTTACCGCAATCACCGTAGTCACCCCTGCTCTTTGATTGAGGTATGCCAGGATTACTATGGCCGAATCGGATGCGCAAAGAACCTACTGGGATTTTTCTTTTGTCGGAAAAGCGGGGAAATTTACTGAGACTTGTTGTTAACTGTTGGCTTACTGTCGGTTGTTTAAAAGCGAGTGATGAGCGAGAGAATTCGTTTGCAAGGGCGTAAAATGGTGAATGGCGAGATGGGCTGTGTTTTTGCATAGAGAGTATAAAAAAGTGGAAAATGAAGATAGATATATTTCATATATCTTTCACACTTCTATCTATTTCAAAAACCACTCTTTTGCACACCTGTGCTTTCTTTTTGGTTTTTGTTTCGTTTACAGACTACCCGGTATATGCGGGAATGTCTTATTATTTCGTTTTCGCTTTTATTTCGGTTACAGACTATCCGGTATACGCGGAAATGTCCATGTGTTTAACTATTCAACGATTTTCCTTGCCTAATTTCCTTTTTCTAGTTTCTTTGACTTCACTTCAAGCAACGGCTTGAATTAATTAAAGAATACAACCATGTTGTTTACAGACGACCCGGTATATGCGGGAATGTCTGTCTATTACCTATTCAATTTCTCGTACGAAATTCTCGTGTATTCTCAACCGGGAGAATCACCCTGTATGTCTAGCTGAGTCGCCTGTGGATTTGACTCGGGTTAAATATCGCGCCAAGACGGTTGGCGGCAGTTCGGCTACCGAGCTACAGCGGTTCGTGTTCCGTTACGGGAATTCGGACAGTTTAAGATGCGAGGCTCAGTCGAGTACGGGGTTGCCACTTCTCCTGAATGCTGACTTGCATCTTTTATAAAATCGTTCCTTCCGATTCTCTTTTATTTAATGATTTTATTTTCACAGTTGATTTACCTAGGAGTGTGAATTATTTCACCTCCGTTTATTTAATTCATAACCTGGGTGATACTGTATTTAGTTATCACTTTGTATACCTTGTTGTTATTTGTCTTGTTCTACCTTTTATTGCACCCGTCGATGCTGCCTAGTCAGGCGACCTTTATGTCATATATGTTACCTTGCCCTTAGGCATTTGTCACTGTCATACCTGGTGATTTACCTTACTCGTCATTCGAGTGCTTTTCAGATTGAAACCTTAATCAACTGTATTATTGTAGATTTTTCTACACACCTTGATTTATTTCCCAGAGCATGTTGGCTCCGTTCGAAAATCTTTGTTCCTCAACGTGATTATCAGCTGACCATACTACAGACCACAACTCTTTAACCATTAATCTAGTTAATGATTGGAAATGCTGGACTTTTATCCCTCATTCGTGTTTAGGCATGTTTACGGACAAATTTACTTATTTGATTGTAACGGTACCAGCCACCGGTCCGCCATTAACACGAGTACGTCGGCCTATCAACCCAAAGAGCGTAGATAGTATGATGAGAACATAATAATAACGTTTGTCACATAAGATTCAGGTATGTATAAAATCTGATTAGAAGAGATTCGGAAAAACGACCTTATAAAGATACTTTGGTTTCTGGATTTTCTTCTTTGGCTTTCCCATACTCGGGATTAATTTTGATTTGCTTTGGATTGTTTTATTTGTGAATTGCGATTCATGATTCTAACTTTATTTTGATTATTGGATTTCCTGACATGTGAGGGCGTTTATTACACCTGGCAACCTTGCTTTGGTTCGCGTTACTCTGTCCTGCTCTGAGGGTACTTTGGCCCTGTTGTACGATTTCCACTTTAAAGAGGTATACTCTTGTATTGGTACAACGGAGGTCTTCACCTGGACATCGAGGTGGATCCCTCCCCCAACGTTTGGAAATAGAGTACGTATTTTAACTCCTAATTGGGTGTTGTAATGGAATTAGGATTCCCTGATAATATTTGCGAATTAACAGATGCTACATCTGACAACGCTGCCTCGTTCTATCCAGACCTGTACTAACCGGGGGTGCTCTGCTATGTGATCTTTATTTATGGTGTCATATAATGGCGAGAAACTCCTTTCACTTTCTAAATCGTTTTTAAAGGGACTGCTTCCTGCCTAACCATCTGCGCTAAATAAAAACTCGGACTCTTCGAAGAATAGGATGATTGAATCATGGGCCGTTTTGTTTACGGATTATTAATTCCTGACCTGGGTCTATTTTCGCTCCTAGCTCTATCTCAATTTTCTATACGTGAATATGTAATTATTTATTCCTGTTTCCTGCCTAACTTGGTTTATTTCTAATTATTGACGTAATTGCGTAGGTACCTATTGTGGTGCCGCCTAATACCTAGTTGATTATTGGGTCTGATTTAAAAGGGGACTTGCGCTCGCGGTTTTGGTGAATCTGTTTGATTATTTATTTATTTGGATTTTATTTTGTTCTAAAAGAACTTCCCTAACTACTTTTTCAATATGAAGTCTTCTTGCGACTGACCAGATTTTAATCGGAGTTTTTTTTTTAATTAGATAAAGGAGGGAAATCAGATCGGAGTCCACTCATTCGTCATCTCCAAACTAATTATGGAATTTTAGAATTATGTGCTGAAGTTCTATTGGACGAGATTCACCCTCGCAGGGTTACAATTGGAATTTCAATTAGGTAGATGAGGGAAATTAGATCGGAGTCCACTCATTCGTCATCTCCAAACTAATTATGGAATTTTAGACTTATGTGCTGAAGTTCTCTTGAACGAGATTCACCCTCGCAGGGTTACAATTGGAATTTTAATTAGGTAGATGAGGGAAATTAGATCGGAGTCCACTCATTCGTCATCTCCAAACTAATTATGGAATTTTAGAATAGGATTGGGCGATCTAGAGTCCACTTACGTCATCTCCAGACACGTCCAAAGGGTTAGGAAGTCGAATTTTATCTGAGAGCGAGTTGCTGGAAGACGTCTGCTTTTATAGAAGCAGTCGCCCGCTTTCTAAACACCGCGCAATAATGAACCTTATCGACACTGCTCTCATTCTGTGATTTAGTCCTTAATCGTATCTCAATTGTCTTGAGATTTGGCGAGTTGACCTCGCGGCTACCTCACTAATTTGTCCGAAACCTGCACTATCTAAATTTTCCTTCAAATCGGTCAACGCGTTTAGGTACTTTTCATTGTGTCGACTTACTAATTATTCTCCTGCTTATACTCCATAGCGTCTTTTCACCTACTTGTTGTCTATGTAGCGTAATGAACTTTCGGCGGCTGTCATATCTTAATTCTCCCTATCAATACGTGTAAATTTCAGTATCGTGGGCAGGATACCTACTTATTATTTATTTATTTTTTTCAATTTTATTTAATGTAGAAAATCGGAATTTCTGTAAAATCTGGCAACGTAGCCATACAAGAGCATGCAAATAACTCAACTGTATTTAGAAATCCCTTCGCCCAATTGAGCTCCCGGATTATAAGGACCCCCGTCGTGACGAAGGGTCACTCAGGTAATTTCGCCCAATTGAGAAACGCCGAAAATAAATGCGTGACTGTCATGATGAGAGAAAAAATTAATCTTCAGAGGTGAATATCTGTTATAATGATTGGGATTTATTGTTACCATCGATTAATTAAAAAATATTTTTTTTACAAATTTCATAAAATATAAGTAGTACATATTAGGTATTTGTTTTATTTTATTTTTATAATTTGTCAGTAAGTGGTATGGTACGATTTAGTTTAAAAAGTCATTTGTGACGTCATACTAATCGTCCGAATTAAGATTTTTAATTTCACCAGAAAATGTCAAATGGTTAAATTTCAAGGTGTTAACGAGCGTAAATAAATTATCAGAGGAATCATTCAAAAAATGAATTGAACGGATTAAGTCAGTTTGACAGCTTTCCACTGACAACTTCATAAAATTTATTCACGTAATGACAGTCTGTCCTCTGTGTTTTGCATTTAATTCTCATTCAACACCAATGTTGACGTATATTTATTTATGCGGGATTTTCTATGAGAACCACGTAAATGAAAGAAAATAAATTGAACTATCAAGAGGATGTGTATTCTTAATCGATACATGTGACTTTTTAAACTTCATCGTACTCCAAGTATTGTTCAAGCATTCAAATGAAAAACATAAGGAAGGAGGAACAATCGAAAATAAAATTGTTTATTTGTTGGCAGAAAATAACTCAAAGAACACAATTATGTTTGTATTTGAGAGTTTTATTTTTCAAAAAAATTTAATTTTTTATTGAAAGGAGGGAGACCTCTTTCGCTGGACCCCCGAATCCGTACCCCCCGCGGATCTACCGGTTGTCCACGTGACGGATCCGTCAATCCTTTAATAATAATAATAATAATAATAATAATAATAATGATAATAATAAATAATAAATAATAATAATAAAATAATACACCAAGGCATTGGACTCCACTACAATCTTCATGCAGACTCTCAACCCTACTACAAATACACACCGCAAACAATACTGGAAAATCAGGATCACAAATTATATTGGGACCTCACCATCCAAACTGATAAAACAATCATGCACAATAGGCCAGATATCACGCTTGTAAATAAAAAAGAAGACGTAACATTCATCATTGACATCGCAGTTCCATCAGACTCCAACATAACAAATAAATACGCAGAAAAGAAAACTAAATATCAGCCATTAGCCATAGAAGTTGAAAGAATATTGGAACAGAAGTCGGTTTACATCTTACCCTTTATAATATCAGTAACTGGAATCACGCCGCACACATTCACACAACATCTCACACAACTCCAGCTGCCACCTTACGTACATACACAGGCGCGAAAAACAACGATACTTCAAACATGCAACATCACTCGAAACTTCTTAAATCAAAGATAATGTAGACTCTGTGTAGAATCTGTGTAGACTTGGCCTGAGCCTGTCTGCATGGATAATCTCACCATCTATGACGCTGAGATTGCTGAGAATGAATCGAATAATAATAATAGTTTATTTGCCCAACAGATTTTATGATATCCATTTACTGGACAAAGCAATGTTTGTTTGCTTAAATACCTATTTAACATTAATAACATAAAAAAAAATTATTCCATACAACACCGTCATGTTTGCAGATATCAACGAGCCACCACAAATTAATACTTAAGAGGAGCCCTTTGTTGAAAGTCACAGGGGCCCAAAATTTATAGTTACGCCACTGCGGGGCTATTGGGTATAGTCCGATAAAGTTTAAAAAGTCATACGTATCGATTAAGAATACTCATCCTTCAGATTGTTCGATTTATTTTGTTTCCTATACGTGGTTTTCATAGCAATCGTCCAGTTTGTCTAAACACTTCATCCCGCATAAATAAGTATACGTCAACATTAGTTTTGAATGAGAATTAAATGGACAGCACAAAGGATAGAGTGTTATTACGTGAATAAATTTTCTGTAGTTGTCAGTGGCTCTCAAACTGACGTAAGCGGTTCAATTCATTGTTTGAATGATTCCTTCACTAATAATTTACGCTCGTTCACAACTTGACTTTTAACTGTTTGACATTTTCTGGTGAAATTAAAAATATTAATTCGGACGGTTAGTGGGACGTCACATCTGACTTTTTAAACTTAATCGTACCATATCTCTACTATACGATGTGCTTTTAAATTCCTGAATTAAAAGATTCGCTGGACGAATTCTAGGCCCTTACGGCTTTTTATTTATCTTATATTTAACTTTTCTTCTTTAATTTTCTTGAAATATCAAGGAAAAAAAAATACCTAACCTGACCGATGACCTAACTTGGTAGAGGGGGAGTAGCGTAGGGGAACTCAGGGTGTCAATCAGCAACATTACCAAAAATAAAACTAGGAAACGAATTCCTATACCTATTATAAACATTAAGCAGGTAGGTTAACTATTTAATTAAAACTAATTATTAGTAAATAATTTTATCAATTTATATCTAAATACGTAAATCCAGAGGCGGATTTACAAATGTGCCGCCTATAGGCTGAATCAAATCGCCGCCTATGGTATTATACTTACGTAAATTTGCGGACTCCTTATGCCACAGTGCCTGATTTAGAGTTTTGATATCCCTAGGCTAATAATTATTAATATACTGTCTGTCTTACTTGTCAGTGGCATATCGGAAGTATATTTGAAAATTTCTAGACGTCAACTTTTGTTTTTCTTATGACCGCCATTTTGTTTTTTATGTCGTTCGTTATACAAATCATGGAAACCAAAAAGCTATCATATTAAAAAAAATATCTTCAAAATTTTCTTGCTTTTTTCGAAAAAAAAACCGAAATTTTTTTCATCGAATGACGTTGTATGATGTCATATGATGTGGAAATATGACAGGTCACATTGCTTGACTTGTGGTTATAATTTTCGGTTAAAGAAAGGTTGTTTTTTTCGAAAGATAATAATAAAGTTTTGAAGAAATTTTTTTTGAATGTGATAGACTTTTGGTTTCCTTGATCTTTTAAATACCGAATATCGGAAAATAAGAAATCTCTATTTTGCATTTATTAATTTCATGATATTTTAGCAGCGTCTGAAGTTCCCATAAATTTTGTTTGAGATTCTTAATAAGCATGAATTATGCAACGTTTCACCAATTTATTTGACCCTGTATTTCTTATCGTTTCCGAGATCCACATGTATTTTTTTATACCTAGTTATTTTTAAATGGGACACCCATGTTACACTTTATACATGATAATTAAACTTTAATATTTATTTTTCTACTCCCAACCTTTAATCTGCATATTAAGTATGAATCACCAGTGCTTTAATGGGTCTCATTAAGATACAAATTTTCATTAAAGCACTGGTCAAGCTATCCAATGGCAGAGGAGCATTTGCAATCGAATCGGGTCCTTTTCGCTCACAATCGGGTCGGCAAACCAACCGAAGTCACAGAGTTGTCATACTCACGACAAAAATTGCCTTGTGATATAAGTTCTGTATTTCTGAAAAAAAATTCTGAACGCTATTTAATTTAGAACATAAGTAACATTCAAAGAAAATTTATCAAGATTTTATGTTACCTTAATTAATTTGATAGGTAGGTATTGTTATAAAAGGCTCATCATGCTTATTTACATAGTAATAGTTTATTTTCTTTCATGAAAAATAGTCTTTAAATTTTTGAGAAGTTCTATTGGAACAGAATATTTAGATTTGTTTGGGACAGTAGAATTGAAAATATTGTAATAATAAGGCAAAATGTCATAGAATAGTTTTTGTAAAATAATTAGAATAATTAGAATAAGTTAGCTAGAGTGTATGGGAGAAATGTCAAACATAAAATTATAAAAAGTCACAATTTAGAAGAAACGAACAGCAACTCTAGTAGCAGGGAAATTGGCTGTTAGAAGGGGGAAAATATAACATGTCCATGTCCAAAGAGGATTTTGTGTGTTGTACTCCAGAAGAGAAATGAATTTCATAGATGTTGATTGGAAGGAAAATACAAAAATTATCCGCTGTCATAGTGAGAAATAATATGTTGTCAAGCAGATAACAATCGAATTTACATAGTTACAAGAAAAACTATAAATAGAAAAACAACGATTATTTGAGGATTCCTAAAACACAAGTTAATCAGTGTAGACCACGAAATCATAACCAAACATCGTAAACATCGTGAACATCGTGAACATCTAGAAAATTTTCGAACATCAAGAATTTGGAAAAGAACAGAGGCCGTAGCTGACTACAAGAAGAAACATATAGGTTAGAAGGAGAGATTTGGTTAGCTGGTAGCTGACAACTGCAATTTGATTTGGATACCTACAGCCGTGCAGAGATTTGGCTAGCAGGCAGCTGACAATTGCAGTTTGATTTGGGTACAGCCATGCAGCGATTTGGATTCTGCGATTTTGACGTTGAAAATAGAAAAACGTAGCAGTGAATTGGATATATCCGTGCAGAGATCTACATTGAAATTGCTGACACACAAACAGCAAGGCTACTAGAGTTGACTTCAAGCTTTGTTCAACAGCTGATTCCGTGGGTTATTGCTTTCGTTAACCTACGAGGGACTTCTGTCAAAAAATTAATGACAGAAAGTCGGTGACGAAGAAGATTGATTAAGGGAACAAACTGTGAGTAATTTTAAGTTATTTTTAAGTTAGTTGTTGTAAGTGTTATTGTTGGGAAAATTTTTTATTGTAATAAAACCCAAACAAATTTGAATTGAGTTTCAATCGAAGTTTATAGGTTATGAAAATTTTCAAAAATTTATAAAAAAAAGTACTTGAACTCACTCTGAGTAATAGAGGTCTCATACAGACTAAACTTTTATTAGTTTTTAAAAAAGAAAGGCCCCCTAAATAAATAAATTGTTTATGGTAAGAGGGAATCAAAGAGGAAAATAAATTTTCAAAAAAGAGTAGAGAAAGCACATACCCTGCGAACCATAACAGTATATCGTGTAAAAGATAGGAAGATAAAGTATTATATCATTCGTATCGGTCCGTGATAGTATTCAAAGCGGCAACGCTGCGACCGTGACCGTCGCGTGCGCAGGTAAACAATCGTAATTAATGGCTGACAATGTTATTAAAATTATTACTGAAAATCAAAGCGTAAAATTCGGAATTCGAACTTCGCATAATAAAAATTACGCAGTAGTGACTAGTGCCCCAAAACTTGATACTAAAACATGTCTCAGCAGAATAATCTTATAGCGACGAAGAGAAAATTTGGTACCTAATATGCGTAAGCAACCTATCTTGACCTCAATGATCCGCAATTGTACACGGGTCATTGTTAAAATATATAATTTTTCAATCTTTTCTATGAAATAAAAAAGGGTCGCAGAAAAAATAGTGTATGGAACTCACAGATAATGGCTATTAATACGCTCTTATGATGGTTAAGACACTCGCCTACGGCTCGTATCTTAACCATCATACTCGCGTATTAATAGCCTTCATTATAAGCATAATATACTATTTTCTACTCCCAACCTTTAATATGCATATTAAATATGAATCACCAGTGCTTTAATGGGTCTCATTAAGATACAAATTTTCATTAAAGCACTGGTCAAGCTATCCAATGGCAGAGGAGCATTTGCAATCGAATCGGTTCCTTTTCGCTTACAATCGGGTCGGCAAGCCAACCGAAGTCACAGAGTTGTCATACTCACGACAAAAATTGCCTTGTGATATAAGTTCTGTATTTCTGAAAAAAAATTCTGAACGTTTATTTAATTTAGAACATAAGTAATATTCAAAGAAAATTTATGAAGATTTTATGTTACCTTAATTAATTTGATAAGTAGGTATATCGTGTAAAGATGGGAAGATAAAGTGTTATATCATTCGTAGAGCTCCGTGATAGTATTCAAAGCGGCAACGCTGCGACCCGCGTTGCGCAGATAAACAATATCGTAATTAATGGCTGTCGATGTTATTAAAATTATTAATTAATCTCAAAATCGAAGCGTAAAATTCGGAATTCGAACTTCGCATAATAAAATTACGCAGTAGTGAGTAGTGCCCTTTAAACTTGATACTAAAACATGTCTCAGCAGAATAACCTTAGCGACGAGAAGACGAATTTGTTAAATGCGTAAACAAATAGCAACCTATCTTAACCTCAATGATCCGCAATTGTACACGGGTCATTGTTAAAATATATAATTTTTTAATCTTTTCTATGAAATAAAAAAGGGTCGCAGAAAAAATAGTGTATGGAACTCGCAGATAATGGCTATTAATACGCTCTTATGATGGTTAAGACACTCGCCTACGGCTCGTATCTTAACCATCATACTCGCGTGTTAATAGCCTTCATTATAAGCTCGTTGCATAATATACTATTATAACAATCTACAACATAACATAATATACAATAGATCTAGCATAAAGAAAAACACAAGTAAAGAAGGAAAAAAGCAATAAAATTTGACATTTATTTTATAAACAACCTCGCCGCGATTAATGCGTTGAGTAAAAATTTTACCGCATGACGTCATTGCACAGAGTAGTGACCAAAAAAGTAAAAACTACTGACATACCGTATACAAGTCCAATTATTATACAGGGTTATTTCACGGAATACGCCACGGAAGTTTATGGCCGTGTCTCTGGATTTTAGGATCTTTTTATTTTTGGAGTGGATAGAGACCCGGCAGAGGTACGTTTTAAAATTATATTCATAATGTACAGGATGTCCCAAAAGCATGAAACATATCAAAGTTATGTTTTTTTAAATGGAATGCTCCTATGTTATTGCATTTTTAAATTGTCTGAGAAGAGAAAATAAGATTGGATTTTACAGTTGGTGCTTAAATTCAGAAGTTTTTGAGTTATAAACAAGTGAAAATCGTCATTTTTCAAGTTCATGGCCCTGTACAACGAAAACGGCTGAAGATAGAGAAAAACAGCTTACATGTCCCTATTTTAACTTTTCATGTACTGTCCTATGATGTACATGAAATGTTTATACAGGGTGATAAAAAATTTGAAAAATTCTGAGATTTCTCCACGCGTCGCCAAATAAAAAAATCAAAGAAAGTGCAAATGTTTCTATACCATAGGATAGTACATAAAAAGTTAAAATAGGGACATGTAAGCCGTTTTTCTCTATCTTGAGCCGTTTTCTTTGTACAGGGCATTGAACTTGAAAAATGACGATTTTCACTTGTTTATAACTCACAAACTTCTGAATTTAAACACCAACTGTAAAAGCCAATCTTCTTTTTTCTTCCCAGGCAATATAAAAATGCAATAACATAGGAGCATTCCATTTAAAAAAACATAAATTTGATATGTTTCATGATTTTGGGACAGCCTGTACATTATGAATATAATTTTAAAACGTACCTCTACCGAGTCTCTATCCACTTCAGAAATAAAAAGATCCTAAAATCCAGAGACACGGCCATAAACTTCCGTGGCGTATACCGTGAATAACCCTGTATAATACGAATTTGAATACCCCCCTTGTTTCTGGGGGGTATTCGAAAGACGTTTCTGTCTATGTTTTAGGTAAATTAAATCGTTTTAATTAGAGAGGCGATTCACTTTAAGAGATGTTTTATCGAGTGAAATCAGAAAAGCTTACAGGAGTAGGCTTACCGTTGTAGGTAGGGAGCGTCCAAAATGGCCGACGTCTTAAATAAAGCACGATTAGATAAGATAGGTACCTAAGTAGGTAGGGGAGAAGGGGGCAGGTTCGGACATGGGGCAGTTCCGGACAGTTCAAATTTAGCGCCAATAAATAATACTAGAATAACCAATCCCACAGCAGTTACACCCGCCTACAATTTAAATCCGTGGACAATGTGTCCTGTGATGTGAAATTAAAAAAAATTGATTTTACATGAAAAATTGTGAAAAAGGGACTCATGATATAAGATTGGAGCTACCTACTCGTAAGGTCCTACACCTCGACTTTTTAAACTCAGGTAAGATTTGGTTGTTTCACTAGAAAGAATGCGGATTTCCATGTATATAACGTCACAAAACTGTTAGTATTGCACATGTCTGTAAAACTTATCGCCTTTAAATTCAATTATGTGCATCTGGGGCACGTCCGGACAATTCAGGCGGGGCAGTTCCGGACTGTCCGAATCTGCCCCGATCTGTACAAGCACAATGAATCTTCTTCATATATCATTGCAGGATGGTGCTAATATACAAAAAAAAAAACAAATTCTACCAAAGCAGAAATCCCTATAGGGATGTCTTAAGGAATGCTGTAAGAAATTTTATCAGCAAAACTACATCTTTAAGAGCTGCTGCTTAACTCTAATTAGAAAAACTCAGATTAATTAATATTAACCGGTTAAGCGTGCAACACGTCATATGACGTGCCTTGTTACCACTCACAGGATGGGGAACACGTCATAAGACGTTTTATCACTTAAGAATAAACTGGTCCTAGATGACACGTCATCATCAGATTCTGACATAGATTAAGATTTTTAAGCTGATATTGATAATATTGCTGAACGTTTGGACGATTAACAAATAATAAGGGACGATAACTTGTTAATGAAAGTTAAAAAAAAAAAAAAAAACTATCTATTTTATATTGGAAAAGTTATGGAGGTATTAGAAAATGGAGAATTTCAGGTCAAATTTCAAAAGAAGTGCAGCCAAGGATTTATTTCCCACAGATTGAGGATATTTCAGCTATCGAAAGAAAGCATATATTATGTCTAAGCTGCCCAAATCGATCCAAACACCAGGAATTTCACTAATAGCATCATATTATTCTATTCAATGTAAATTTTTTTGGTTACGATGTTCAGTAATGCTATAAACATTATATTTCTTACCTAATAAATGTTCTTAATAAAAGAAGTCCCTAAAAAAATTTTCATGTCCGAAACTGCCCCAGCCTTGTCCGAAACTGCCCCATAGTGGGGCACTTCCGGACAATTGCAACTTTTAACAAAATCCTAAATTTCTCAAAAAATAACTAACTTATTTGTTTCTAAATCATAGCTAATGTAGAAAAATATCTGTACTTGCTAGTCGATTATCACTTTGCTATTAAATTCTATTTTAGGCTGAAATATAAGACTTTGTAAAAAAGTGTCCGAACCTGCCCCCTTCTCCCCTACCTAAATACCGTTATACCGAGGTAACGTAAGATATCTCTTTTTACGAGAGTAATTCGCGGAGACGCGATCAAAGCTTGTTTTCCGCTTCGCGACGCTCGTGGTTCTCTTGTGTAGCCAACTAGCCAGTAGCCCTTGCTCATCACCCCGTTCCGGGTGCTCTTACTACCTCTTCTCTCATTACGTAATTTTCCGCAAATCCGCGTATTCTTTCATCTCAGGTGATGTTAGATGACCTATCATCGTTCGCGTCTTGTTCTGTCCTTTTAATTGTAATAAGAATTTTTTCTTTGCGCTTGCCGTTCTATACTGTTTGTTACACGTTGTAAGTCACTGTTTGTTTGTTAAGCGAGATCTACAGATTAAGAAGTCGTAAACAGAACTCGATGTTCTTAGTACGGTCGTTAGAAAAGAGAGGCCACTAACTGTTTCAAACTATTATTATTTTATAACAGCTTTTGTAAATAAAGGAATTGAAATCTGCTTTCGCTAATTCCGTTAACGCCGATGGGCCGTTACAATAAAGCAATAAAATGTTACATTTTGAATCATTTGAACCAGCCAGTAGTGACCAAAATAGGAAAAGCTACTGACATAACGTGTATAAGAGTATCGTGCGTGTATTGGTGTATCGTGCTTCCAAGGTGAACATGAGCTGAACATGAGGTAATCACGCATCGAACACGCACCTTTTTAATTACTATACCTATTGGCTGGCCCTACTAATCAGTTTATATTTTTTTTTCGGGAACTTTTTTTGAACTATACTTGCAGTATAACAATGTCTAATTACCGACAGATTGGAGACTGATAAAAGCTCAAACATATCCCTAATTAAAACTGCATGCGAATATAAAACAGAAAGAATGTCTATCAAATATTAAGTTACACCGTCATTATCCAGTGCTGGTGCATCGTATAAATTTCTAGTACTTGTCAGTTACAAGGAAAACCAGCAAAAATGTTTTATTTTATATTATACTTTTTGGTGTTCTGTTATTTACTGATTAAATTAACTTGTGGTAAATGTAACAGTAAAATTTGTTTAGTCGGTAAAACTGCAATAATTACTGGAGCGAATTCAGGTTTGTTTAAATTTATTAATTACCTTTAGATGAGAATAATTAATACATTTTTTTCTAATTAAGGTATCGGATATGCGACCGCTGTAAACTTAGCATCGAGAGGATGTCGAGTAATATTGGCAGGAAGGAGCAAAACCGAACAAGCACGGATTAAAATAATAAAAGAGACAAACAACGCAAACATAGTAGCGAAAACTTTATATTTGGAATCATTCAAATCTGTACGAAAATTCGCGGATGAAATAAATAAAAGTGAAGAAAAAATTGATATTCTGATCCACAACGCTGGAACTGGCGTAGCTGAGATACCGTACACCGAAGACAAATTACCATTTATCATGCAAGTGAATTATTTCTCATCATTCCTGTTAACGCATCTTTTGATCGGTGAGTGAGTATAGGAATTATTCTATTACATTAGAGGCATTCACGAGGCTCGTAAAGTTTGTGTATAGTTTTACGAAATCACCGCATCGCTTCGAACTTCAGATAACCAATGCAGAATTGTTGAATTTTGTATAACACTACGAACTGTCACAATTTCGTAAAATTTCACGGATTTTAGAGCCTTGCGAATACCCTCGTTTTTACAAGTTATTACAGGTCGACACATCTAAGGTGGCCGCTGAGCGGCGCAGATCAAGAAGCGAGAGGTTTTTAGAAAGAAAGCGACATATTCAAACCATGCCTGTGGTCGGTACACTGAGTATCAAAGTTCTTGACTAAAAATGAATTTTCTGTAATTAAATATTAAAATACGGAATTTTATTACTTTAGTAACGACTTTAGTATCACTACTTTAGCAAGAAAATATTTTATTTTTAATATAATGAAGATGCGGTCGCCATAATTCACAACTCATGAGCACGAGGTTTAGCTCAATATTTTTGAACCACGCTAACCTATTTGAATAGAGAAATGCTGGGTTGTAAAGTTGACAGTACGGTCCGATTTTGCATTTAAATAAAACCAAAAAGATAAGAAAATTATTATTGAACGCTCCCTTCGCTCTCTTCGCTAGTCACATTGACTTGACGAGTGCTGACATATTTAATTAATAAATAAGCGGATTGGAGAAGACGGCGATTTAAATAATTTGATTGACTTACCGAATTAGTGACTCAAAAACACCTCTATTAATGAATTTATAAACAATACGTTTTTTATGTGCTGATAAGATAAGACAGTACCGAAATTAAATTATCTTGTCTGCTGCTTTTTGGTTTTTTTGGTAATTTCAATTGACTTTGCGTAAAGTATACCTGTCTGCATGGATATAGTAAAATACGTTAAATCTGACAAACTTGAAAATTAAGCCACTCCCAGAGGCTACTGCGCCACCGGCCACCTTACGTGTGTCAAGCTGTACTTACGATAATATTAATTTTTATAGAGAAACTGAAAAAATCAGACGATGCAAGGATTTTATTTGTTTCAACTCTCCTCTACGTGCTCAAATCGTTGAAACTGGAGACCATCAACACAGAAAAGAGTTCGAATTATTTTACTTCAAAGTTCTGCCAAGTAATAGGGAATAAAGTTTTTGCGGAAAAACTGAAACCATTGGGAATCACAGTAAACGCACTACATCCAGGAGTTGCTAGAACACCAGTAACGACAAAATATCACCCAAATAGTCTTTTAAGAAAATTCGTTTGTATTTTAGTTAAATTAAACGTGATACTTATAGGGAAGGTAAGAATTTTGATCTTCCTTGCAATGTTAATACAGCGTGTCCCAAAATTCCATGGACATGGAGCAACTACAGATTACTGAGGTAAAAAAAAGTCGCCCGGACCAAACTTATCTCTATACCAAAATGCTTCGTTTGTCCGTTAGAGGGCTTCAAAGTCTTTTGAAAATTTTAGTTTTTTTGAAATAGCTCAAAGTCGGCTGATTCCAATTCGATGAAATTTAGTAGTTCTTATTAAAAGTACTAATTTCTGATGTACAAGAGAATTTGACGGAAACCCGGGAAGGGGTTAAACTACCCCTACCCTCCATTAAAATCGATCGTAATTGTTGATAGGGTAGCAGGAACGCTGTTCATGTTTTTTTGTTTGAAAGGTACATCATTTCAGCCCATTTTTTGTCTCCTACAAAAATCTGTATCTTTCCGAGGTGCTATGTGATAAAATAAATTAGTCGATGGTACCTAACCAAAATTTTATTTCATTCTTTTAATTTTAAAACAAATTTTCAATTGTCAGGTGTTTATTTGATCTAATCTCATAAAAGATGTTTATGCAACAAGTGCATAAAGTGGTACTTTTTTTCACGACTGGGAAGTTTGACCGCATGAGCCGCAGGCGAATGCGGCAATCCCAGAAGTGAAAAAAAGGCACTTTATGCATATGTTGCATACAAAATTTTATCTACGAGTGACTTGAACTAGAACGAATATAAAATTTAAAAAAAAAAAAACTTTCCAATGCATTCATATCTTATGTAAGTGTTTCTTTGAAGCTATTAACGCTTTTTTCTTCACATCAGTTCATAAAGGTGACATATATTGCTTAATATACACTCCTTTAGATTTTTGAGGTAGGTACCTAGGTACCTAACAGATTTTGTGCAGCCATATTTGATTGAATAATAATTTCTTCTAGTGCGGAAGATATTTCATTTATGATTAAATGTAAACATAAAATATTAAAATAAATAAATTATATAGCCACATTTGATTGAAAAATAATTTCTTCTGGTGTAGAAGATATTTCATTCATTGAATCATCTACAATGGTATAAATTTCAGGTAACTAAACGACGCAAAACACAAAATATTAATTGTACATAGATCTGGCGCTGGCGTTCTGCTAATAAACTGGTGGTTCAGTGTCTCGTGTTGGATCGCTCCGCTCCGCTCACTTGTACCTACTCGGTGGTCGGCGAGCGTGCAGCAACGTAACGTGTCAGATTTAGCGTTAAATAATGAACCGCTACGGCACTTTATTACACCCAAACTACTTTATTTAACTCTTCAATATAATCATACATTTTATGAACTAAGAAACGTCTAAAAAAGTGCATTTTATGAATCACTCGTAGATAAATAACTATTATCGTATACTATCGTAAGTATACTATAGTATAAGTATACGATAGTAAGTATACTATCGTAGATAAATAACTATTATCTACGAGTGATTCATAAAATGCACTTTTTTAGACGTTTCTTAGTTCATAAAATGTATGATTATATTGAAGAGTTAAATAAAGTAGTTTGGGTGTAATAAAGTGCCGTAGCGGTTCATTATTTAACGCTAAATCTGACAAGTTACTGCACGACGAAGTGACGAACCAAGTACAGTACAAGTTCTAGTCAGCGGAGCGGCTCGATTCGGCGATCGCTGATACACGAGACGCTGATCGCTGGATTACATTATTGCATCCCGACGCCAACCACTCCTAATGCTTGTTGCTCCGTGCTCGGCTTGTTGACACCATATTATGCACCTATACTAGAGAAACGTCGTAGTTTATTAGCAGAGCGCCAGATCCATGTACAATTAATATTTTGTGTTTTGTGTCGTTTAATTATACCAAAAATGGATACCATGATTCAATGAATGAAATATTTTCTACCCCAGAAGAAATTATTTTTCAATCAAATATGGCTGCACAAAATTTGTTAGGTACGTAAAATAGGTCGCAGCGCATCTGACACCCTCAATATCAATATCAAATAGGTACGTACCTACTTCAAAAATCTAAAGAAATGTATATTAAGCAATATGTCACCTTTATGAACTGATGTGATAAAAAAAGCGTTAATAGCTTCAAAGAAACCCTTACATAAGATATGAATGCATTGGAAAGTTTTTTTTTATAATAATAACTTTTCGTTCAAATTTAAGTCACTCGTAGATAAAATTTTGTATGCAACATATGCATAAAGTGTCTTTTTTTCACTTCTGGGATTGCCGCATTCGCCTGCGGCTCATGCGGTCAAACTTCCCAGCCGTGAAAAAAAGTACATACCACTTTATGCACTTGTTGCATAAATAACTATTAGTATGGTTCAGTTTTTTTCAGGTGTTTGCAAACAGTTTTTTTCAAACGCAGTAAACAGTTTGCAAAATGACGAGGTTCCAAGAAAAGTTCAAATCATTTTTTTGCACAAAATGAAGCTTTCTAGGGTGCAAACCGGCGCCCACATCGAGCATATTTTATGAGATTAGATCAAATAATCACCTGACAATTGAAAATTTGATTTCAAATAAAAAGAATAAAATAAAAATTTAGTTATCATCGACTAATTTATTTTATCACATAGCACCACGGAAAGATACAGATTTTTGTAGGAGACCAAAAATGGGCTAAAATGATGTACCTTTCAAACAAAAAAACATGAACAGCGTTCCTGCTACCCTATCAACAATTACGATCGATTTTAATGGAGGGTAGGGGTAGTTTAACCCCTTCCCGGGTTTCCGTCAAATCCTCATGTACATCAGAAATTAGTACTTTTAATAAGAAATTTACCTACTAAATTTCATCGAATTGGAATCAGCCGACTTAGAGCTATTTCAAAAAAACTAAAATTTTCAAGAGACTTTGAAGCCCTATAACGGACAAACGAAGCATTTTGGTATAGAGATAAGTTTGGTCCGAGCGACTTTTTTTTTACCTCAGTAATCTGAGGTTGCTCCATGTCCATGGAATATTGGGACACCTGTATATTATTTTTGGTTGATGATTGTTTCTAGAGCCCAGAAGAAGGGGCACAAACTACAATTCACCTCGCAACGTCGGATAAAGTGAAAAATGTGACCGGAAAATATTTCATGGATTGCGTTCAAGTTCCCGTTTTATCGTCCAAAGTGAACGATAAAAGTTACTGTGAGAAGTTATGGAAACTGTCTGAGGAGTTGACCGGCTTAAAAGACGACGAAAAATTATAACTCTATATGTATAGTGATGAAAAAGATTTCATACCTAACTTCCAATTTATGTGGCTCTATTGTTTTCTAGAGCTCTTATTGTGAATTATTTTGATTTATAGGTTTAATTTTTATGGAATATTGCAGGCACTTTTTTCAATTATATTATTATATTCAATTATAAGTTACTTATAAAAATATATAATATATATATTTTTTTGAGTGCTACAATTGACTTTTAAATCAACTTTTATTCTGTATATTTTATGAAGACACCATTTTCTGTCTCAGGTATAAAAACATGCATAATAATAATAAATTAATAATAATTATAATCGATACTATGGCAGCTGTGCATAAAATTACAGGATACAGGATACTGCGATACTGGTTACTGGCGAATGCCCTTAATGATGTACTTGAAGATAGTGTCAGTATTAATTTTTGAATAAAACTAAGTATGTAATAGTTATTTACGTCATAAGTCCGGTAAGCCAGATTTTACAGTATGAGAGTTTATGGACGAGGCGACGTCAGGAGCCGAGTCCAGAATTTGGCGACGAATACTGTAATAACATCGACAACGTTTTATTTCATGCCTACTGTGTTATTGTTTACATTCAAAATTTTTTATATCAACAACAAATTTGCACTCTCTCTAGCAGTTTAGTTTAATACGGACTTTAGCGTTCTAATGTATTTTTGACACTAGTCTGTTCTAGTATGCATGGCAACTGCTTTGTGGATGCATGGCGTCTGATCTGACATCTGTTTGACCAATCAAAGAAATTATTTCATTTTGATATCCAATGTGATTGGTCCAGTATCAGTCCATTTCCAAAATTTACCGGACTGAGTACTGTAATGATTAACTTACCGGACTCAAATTAAGAATGTAAGTATAGGTGATACGACGCAGTATGAAATAAAAACATTTTATTTCATACTGTATGTTATTACATTTTCAGATTGTACAAAAAAATTTAATAAAATTGGTGTTTACCTATTATACAGTGCGGTAAAGCCAAATGGAATAAATTCGATAATAAATAAATTAAGATGGGTGCGAAAAAACGCTCGGACACGTCGATTATTATTTTTGGTTAAGCATTTTTTTCGATGAAAACTTTTTATACAGGGTGTGTCGTGTAACAGTGGTCAATACGATCAGCTTCTTCTTTCAAATCAAACAACCCATATATTATTACATTTTTAGATTGCCTGAAAAATGTAATAATAATGGTGTTTATAAATCAAATTTGTAACGAGTGATTTATGAGTTATACAGAGTGATCCCGAAATGGCGGACACGGACAGCACCACAGCATCTATTGTGGATTAAAGATTCTAAGTTTTATTTACTGTTTTCTCCAGTGTGGCTCCCTTAAGAAGATATGACCACTTTTGTAGAAAATAAAGTCACAACACTGATGCACTGGATACCCTTCTTCAGGAGAACAATAATATGTAGGTCTACAATCTCAGATAGATGTTACCATGGAAACATATGAAATGGAAACACAACAAAACTTAAAACAATAATCGTTGCGGGGATACAAATTCGATAATATTATTCAAAATCTCGAATTCGAACAACGATGCCACATTGAAAATTTTTGTTGAACTCAGGGAATAGGTAAACTTTGAATGCCTGTAATTCCGTTCCCGATAATAAAAGAAATAAAAAGCAAACACTATCATTATAGGTTTGTGAAATCATGTGTTTTGCCAGTGGAGGTTGTTTAAATTTGACCGCCATTTCGATTTAAAGTTTAGAAAAAGGACACCCTATATCTCGGTAACGAAGCCGAGGAACCCATTTTTGTTTTAAATTTACAGTCTTTCGGAACATCCTCTACAAAACCCTGTATTCCGTGTCCGCCATTTCGGGATCAGCCTGTATATAAACAAATGAAAATAGCAATTTTAATTTTCAAGACAATGTACACCGATAACGGCTCAAGATGTCGGGAACCGGCTTACATGTCCCTATCTTATTTTACATGTAGTTTTTTGCACAATCTGGAAAAGTAATAATAGGTATACAGGTGTCCTATTTAAAACTTAAAGTTGGTAGCGCATTTTCAGATTTCCCGGAAGTTCCGCAGTTCGTTATAGCCTGAATCATCATTGCGTTCCTCAGTCTCGGTTTAGTAAAGATATTTCTTATCTACCAAAAAAATCTCATGCGCCGTTTCTGAGAAAAAACGGTGTATGGATGCTCTGAATCACCTTGTACTTTAGAAGGTATAAACTTACCAACATATAATATGCCGAGAGTGAAACCTCAAAATTCTTAATTCTTAACCTGCAACCCATTTTCCATCAACTACAGTACTATACAGGTTGAGTTAGCTTTTTGTAGCTAAATTTCACTAGCTTATAGAAGACCTGTTTTAAGGAAAAAGCTTCCTATAAACATAAATGTCCGGAATAGCTTAGAAAAAAGATACAGGATGTTGTAAAAAATTATTTTTCAGTTTTCGACGCATATAATTTGCACATTTCTCAATATTTAAATTTTATACCGAGACGTTATTTATAATAATTTAAAGCACACACGAAAAGAAGAAAAACACGGGTGGAAAAAATCATCAGTGGTGTAGATCAGGACATATGACCCCTTTTTCTCTCAACAACTTCTGCGCCCATGGACTCAGAAGACCTCACTTAACGGCGTTGGATTTTCTGGAGGTTTCTTACAAAAAAGGTATACACACCTATGAATTTTCGAAACCTATATTTTCGATATTTTACCTATATTTTTTTAATAAATTAAGTTTAAACTTCATCATACCGCAAAAACAAATTAAGTTTTTCGATATTAATCTATGGTTTTGTATAGCAAAATAAATGATATGAAGGTATAGTTTATATAAGATTACCTCCTAAAACAATTAGGAGGGCCAACAGGTCAAAATAAATGCGTGACTGTCGTGAGAGAAAAAATTAATCTTCAGAGGTGAATATCTGTTATAATGATTGAGATTTATTGTTACCATCGATTAATTAAAAAATATTTTTTTTTACAAATTTCATAAAATATAAGTAGTAGATACATATTATTAGGTATTTGTTTTATTTTATTTTTATAATTTGTCAGTAAGTGGTATGGTACAATTAAGTTTAAAAAGTCATATATGTGACGTCATACTAACCGTCCGAATTAAGATTTTTAATTTCACCAGAAAATGTCAAATGGTTAAATTTCAAGGTGTTAACGAGCGTAAATAAATTATCAGAGGAATCATTCAAAAAATGAATTGAACGGATTAAGTCAGTTTGACAGCTTTCCACTGACAACTTCATAAAATTTTTCACGTAATGACAGTCTGTCCTCTGTGTTTTGCATTTAATTCTCATTCAACACCAATGTTGACGTATATTTATTTATGCGGGATTTTCTATGAGAACCACGTAAATGAAACAAAATAAATCGAACTATCAAGAGGATGTGTCTTCTTAATCGATACATGTGACTTTTTAAACTTCATCGTACTCCAAGTATTGTTCAAGCATTCAAATGAAAAACATAAGGAAGGAGAAACAATCGAAAATAAAATTGTTTATTTGTTGGCAGAAAATAACTCAAATAACACAATTATGTTTGTATTTGAGTTTTATTTTTCAAAAAAATTTAATTTTGAAACGAATTAGTGGCAGATAGACACGTTGGGTGCCACTTGAAACGAACTATTTAACCCCTAGAGGGGAAAAATAGTCGCTGAGAGCATGAGACAAGAAAAAACAAGGGTCGTAGGTTGAGTCGCTAGTCTAAGAGGGTCAACAATAACAAGCAGGTCAGCAGAACAACAGGTACTCTTTATTAAAATAAATCACAGTTATTATCACAAAATATTAACTTGAGCACGGTTAACAACAATAAGGAACAAGAGCGTGTAGAATCTGAATGAACTGATCGGTTAAAACTTGGTAGGCAAAGGCACTTAGCTTCGTAGGGTCTTCGGAGCGAGGGTGAAAGTTTAGCTGGTGGTAAACTTGGTTTCAGGTACAACCCATGTGCTGCCTTCCTGTTAGAAGAAGAACCTTGCTTCCAGGAAAGAGTTGGTTCCGGGAGTAAAAGTTGCCAACCAGGGAAAAAGCTGTAATTTCATTGGTATCAGAACCACTCTTGCATTAATGAACGGTCCGATCGAGTCTGCTTGCCGAGGGTACATAAAATGATGTCCCGTCCTCAAGATACGTTATAATCAAAAATGTGATTGACGAAGTTTTACAAGCGGAGCGAAACTCGATCGGATTTAAAAGAATTAAAATTAGCATACGGTATTAAGAAAATATGATCGGTATAATTCTAGCACAATTACAAATTCATTCTACAACACTCACCAAGCCAAAAACGTGAGGGATGGTTATAATAATTTAAGTGAAAGTTCACAACGCCATTTCGCTAAAAATTCCCTGTGTTTGCGGAAACGACCTTCCTCTAGCGAATTCCAGGAGAGAAAAGAAGGTGAAAACGCGTTCACCTGCGTTCCGGGTTGGAACTCGACAATCGATGTTACGAAACTCGAGGCCGCCAGCCGGCCGTGTTTACGTCGCACTAAAACTCACTCACTCACTGCGCGCGCCCGCCGTTGTCTCCGCGTCGCCGGCATTTAGCCGGTACGTACAAAATGTACGTTCCAATTTTTTATTGAAAGGAGGGAGACCTCTTTCGCTGGACCCCCGAATCCGTACCCCCCGGATCTTCCGGTTGTCCATGTGACGGATCCGTCAATCCTTTAATAATAATAATAATAATAATAATAATAATAATAATCGTTCATTTGCCCAACAGATTATGATATCCATTTACTGGACAAAGCAATGTTTGTTTGCTTAAATACCTATTTGACATTAATAACATAAAAAAAAAATATTCCATACAACACCGTCATGTTTGCAGATATCAACGAGCCACCACAAATTAATACTTAAGTGGAGCCCTTTGTTGAAAGTTACAGGGGCCCAAAATTTATAGTTACGCCACTGCGGGGCTATTAGGTATAGTCCGATAAAGTTTAAAAAGTCATACGTATCGATTAAGAATACTCATCCTTCAGATTGTTCGATTTATTTTGTTTCCTATACGTGGTTTTCATAGTAACTGTCCAGTTTGTCTAAACACTCCATCCCGCATAAATAAGTATACGTCAAGATTGGTTTTGAATGAGAATTAAATGAACAGCACAAAGGATAGAGTGTCATTACGTGAATAAATTTTCTGTAGTTGTCAGTGGCTCTCAAACTGACGTAAGCGGTTCAATTCATTGTTTGAATGATTCCTTCACTAATAATTTACGCTCGTTCACAACTTGACTTTTAACTGTTTGACATTTTCTGGTGAAATTAAAAATATTAATTCGGACGGTTACTGTGACGCACATCTGACTTTTTAAACTTAATCGTACCATATCTCTACTATACGATGTGCTTTTAAATTCCTGAATTAAAAGATTCGCTGGACGAATTCTAGGCCCTTACGGCTTTTTATTTATTTTATATTTCACTTTTCTTCTTTCATTTTCTTGAAATATCAAGGGAAAAAATACCTAACCTGACCGATGACCTGACTTGGTAGAGGGGGAGTAGCGTAGGGGAACTCAGGGTGTCAATCAGCAACATTACCAAAAATAAAACTAAACGAATTCCTATGGCTATTATAAACATTAAGCAGGTAGGTTAACTATTTAATTAAAACTAATTATTAGTAAATAATTTTATCAATTTATATCTAAATACGTAAATCCAGAGGCGGATTTACAAATGTGCCGCCTATAGGCTGAATCAAATCGCCGCCTATGGTATTATACTTACGTAAATTTGCGGACTCCTTGTGCCTCTTGTACAGTTTATAGTTGCCTGATTTAGAGTTTTGATATCCCTAGGCTAATAATTATTAATATGCTGTCTGTCTTACTTGTCACTGGCATATCGGAAGTATATTTGAAAATTTATAGACGTCAATTGATTTTGTTCCATAGATATTAAATTATCCGGACAAACCGGGGGTATGGAATACCCACAGGAACAAGGGGTGTCCCAAAGTTTTCATTGTCAACTTTTGTTTTTCTTATGACCGCCATTTTGTTTTTTATGTCGTTCGTTATAAAAATCACGGAAACCAAAAAGCTATCATATTAAAAAAAATATCTTCAAAATTTTCTTGTTTTTTTCGAAAAACAAACGAAATTTTTTTCATCGAATGACGTTGTATGATGTCGTATGATGTGGAAATATGACAGGTCACATTGCTTGACTTGTGGTTATAATTTTCGGTTAAAGAAAGGTTGTTTTTTTCGAAAGATAATAATAAAGTTTTGAAGAAATTTTTTTTGAATGTGATAGACTTTTGGTTTCCTTGATCTTTTAAATACCGAATATCGAAAAATAAGAAATCTCTATTTTGCATTTATTTATTTCATGATATTTTAGCAGCGTCTGAAGTTTCCATAAATTTTGTTTGAGATTCTTAATAAGCATGAATGATGCAACGTTTCACCAATTTATTTGACCCTGTATTTCTTATCGTTTCCGAGATCCACATGTATTTTTTTATACCTAGTTATTTTTAAATGGGACACCCATGTAACACTTTATACATGATAATTAAACCTTAATATTTATTTATAACAATCTACAACATAACATAATATACAATAGATCTAGCATAAAGAAAAACACAAGTAAAGAAGGAAAAAAGCAATAAAATTTGACATTTATTTTATAAACAACCTCGCGCGATTAATGCGTTGAGTAAAAAATTTTACCGCATGACGTCATTGCACAGAGTAGTGACCAAAAAAGTATCCGAAGTGAAATCCGAAAAGCTTACAGGAGTAGGCTTACCGTTGTAGGTAGGGAGCGTCCAAAATGGCCGATGTCGCGATTTTTATAATTCGCACAGTAATTAAACGCCGATGTTCGCTTTCTGCTACGTCGCGTTGTACAGATAACTCGAGATTATTAAATAAAGCACGATTTGAAAAGATAACGGTATTTAGGTACCTACTTAGGTACCTAAATACCGTTATATCGAGGTAAGGTAAGATATCTCTTTTTACTAGAGTAATTCGCGGAGACGCGATCAAAGCTTGTTCTCCGCTTCGCGACGCTCGTGGTTCTCTTGTGTAGCCAACTAGCCAGTAGCCCTTGCTCATCACCCCGTTCCGGGTGCTCTTACCAAGTCTTCTCCTTTTCTCATTACGTAATTTTCCGCAAATCCGTGTATTCTTTCATCTCAGGTGATGTTAGATGACCTATCAGAGGTTCGCGTCTTCTGTCCTTTTAATTTTGATGAGATTTTTTTGTTTGCGATTGCCGTTCTACATAATATGTAACAAACAGTATATTATACTGTTTGTTACACGTTTTAAGTCACTGTTTGTTTGTTAAGCGAGATCTACAGATTATGAAGTCGTAAACAGAACTCGGTATTCTTAGTACGGTCGCTAGAAAAGAGAGGTCACTAACTGTTTCAAACTATTATTTTTTTATAGCAGCTTTCTTAAATAATGAAAGTGAAGTCTGCTTTCGGTAATTTCTTTAACGCCAATGGGCCGTTACAACAAAGCAGTAAAATTTTACATTTTCAATCATTTGAACCAGCTCACCGCCGACATGCGTATGACGTAGTGGACTGCATTACGTCATTGGGCAGTAGTGACCAAAATAGGAAAAGCTACTGACATACCGTGTATATGTGTATCGTGCGTGTATTGGTATATCGTGCTTCCAAGGTGAACATGAGCTGAACATGAGGTAATCACGCATCGAACACGCACCTTTAACTACTATACCTATTGGCTGGCCCTACTAATCAGTTTATATTTTTTTTCAGGAACTTTTTTGAACTATACTTGCAGTATAACAATGTCTAATTACCGACAGATTGGAGACTGATAAAAGCTCAAACATATCCCTAATTAAAACTGCATGCGAATATAAAACAGAAAGAATGTCTATCAAATATTAAGTTACACCGTCATTATCCAGTGCTGGTGCATCGTATAAATTTCTAGTACTTGTCAGTTACAAGGAAAACCAGCAAAAATGTTTTATTTTATATTATACTTTTTGGTGTTCTGTTATTTACTGATTAAATTAACTTGTGGTAAATGTAACAGTAAAATTTGTTTAGTCGGTAAAACTGCAATAGTTACTGGAGCGAATTCAGGTTTGTTTAAATTTATTAATTACCTACCTTTAGAGGAGCATAATTAATCCATTTTTCTTCTAATTAAGGTATCGGATATGCGACCGCTGTAGATTTAGCATCGAGAGGATGTCGAGTAATATTGGCAGGAAGGAGCAAAACCGAAGAAGCACGGGTTAAAATAATAAAAGAGACAAACAACGCAAACATAGTAGCAAAAACCTTATATTTGGAATCATTCAACTCTGTACGAAAATTCGCGGATGAAATAAATAAAAGTGAAGAAAAAATTGATATTCTGATCCACAACGCTGGAACTGGCATACCTGAGATACCGTACACCGAAGACAAATTACCATTTGTCATGCAAGTGAATTATTTCTCACCATTCCTGTTAACGCATCTTTTGATCGGTAAGTGAGTATAGGAATTATTCTATTACATTAGAGGCATTCACGAGGCTCGTAAAGTTTGTGTATAGTTTTACGAAATCATCGCATCACCTCGAACTTCAGATAACCAATCAGAATTGTTAAATTTTGTATAAAACTACGAACTGTCACAATTTCGTAAAACTTCACGGATTTTACGAGCCTCGCGAATACCCTCGTTTTTACAAGTTATTGTTATACCTACCAACGAAAAGAATCATTTTTTTTAGAAAAAATGAAAAAATCAGACGATCCAAGGATTTTATTTGTTTCAACTCTCCTCTACGTGCTCAAATCGTTGAAACTGGAGACCATCAACACAGAAAAGGGTTCGAATTATTTTACTTCAAAGTTCTGCCAAGTAATAGGGAATAAAGTTTTTGCGGAAAAACTGAAACCATTGGGAATCACAGTAAACGCACTACATCCAGGAGTTACGAGAACAGCAGTAGCGTCAAAACATCACGCAAAAAGTCTTTTGAGAAAACTCGTTGTCTTATTAATTAAATTAAAGCTGATACTCATAGGGAAGGTAAGAATTTTGATCTTCCTTGCAATGTTAATAAAATTATTTTTGGTTGATGATTATTTCTAGAGCCCAGAAGAAGGGGCACAAACTACAATTCACCTCGCAACGTCGGATAAAGTGAAAAATGTGACCGGAAAATATTTCATGGATTGCATTCAAGTTCCCGTTTTAACGTCCAAAGTGAACGATAAAAGTTACTGTGAGAAGTTATGGAAACTGTCTGAGGAGTTGACCGGCTTAAAAGACGACGAAAAATTATAACTCAATATGTATAATGATAAAAAAGATTTCATTTATGTGGTTCTATTGTTTTCTAGAAGATTATTGTGAATTATTTTGATTTATCATTTTAAGTTTTATGGAATGTTGCAGGCACTTTGTTCAATTATACAGTGTGTGTATCTAAAAACGCGATTTTTTGATATAAAAATAGGAATATCTCATAACGTAAACTTTTAATTGTTTTTCTGTTTTCACCACTGTAATAAGCGACAAAAATTCTTCATGTTTGCTAATTGAACCGACTCCATAGCTCCAATAATAACGCAGTTAACAATGGTGAACAGAAAAAATAGAGAATAGGCGATTTTTCATCACTCTGTATACATATTCACTTCACGCTCATGGAGACTTCTGATCGCCATAAACATGTTTGAATTTCCGCCTTTTTAACCATGGGATGATTTCCATTTGATCCGTGTGGAGGCCAAACTCTAGAAATTCATAACATCAATTTTACTGGCAGATATCTACAGTTTGGCTAAAGATATTCAGCTGCGATTTTTATAACACCTTAAGAATATAATGCTCTTTTCCACTATGTAAAAATAAATACAGGGTGAGTCAATAGTGAGAGATCGGAACATTGCTATTGAACCGTACAGGGTAAAACAAAATTTCAAACGCCATCCCAAATCGTTTGTTACTCTGCATATTTCAAAAATATTTTCACCTATACAGGGTGGACCATATTTTGCCTACATGTATCCATTTTTTTTTCAAATGGAACCCCCTATATTTTATGACATATTCTTATTCGACTGTGAAATAGCTTTATGTCAATACCCATTGTTTCACATTTAGGTGCGGCGTTGACATTTAAAAAAATATTTTCAAAAAAATTCATCGCATGCATGTATTTACTGAAAAGAAGCCTCAGAACTTAGTTTTGGAGTTTTAAGGTCGAAATTTGGTCTCCACATAGAGAAAGGCCAGGTCTATCATCGGGATATAATAAGACTGAGATCTACTATACAAGTGAGTCACAAATAACTGTCAAATTTTGCTTACTTCGGAAGGTCATAACTTCACTTTTTCAAATGGCACACTCGGTATTTTTTTCCACAATTAGATCCACCTCTGATCTGACTACATTTTTTATTTGGTATGTCCTATACCTAAAATGCCCAGTTTGGGAGATATTACACATTTTCCGTTGGTCTGACTTCAGAAGATGCAAATGTCATATAAAACATGGGCTATGAAGAAAATGCGACATTTCTAGTGACATTTTTATCATTGCAGCGTAATAGCAACTCAAAGCTCGAGCGAAATAAAATAAAAAATAAATTACAAGATATGACAATATTTTTAAATTAAAATATGTACTATCAAATCAAATCAAAAAATTTATTCATTTGCCCAAAAGAATAAATCCATTTAGAGGAAAACAACAATAAAGTGAAATACAATAATATGATTTAAAAAATAAACTGCAACGAAGTTGTCAAATACACACTTGCACATAAATTCTTGCCGGAAAGAGAGGATTTCTCTCACTTTCTCCCAAACAATAAGTCATGTCTACTTGCTCTTGTAAACGTAAATCCATTTACCAAAATTCTATTTAACTAACGAGAACTTCGAATTTAAACATGCAGTGACATTGACGCTATAGTAAAACTAAAAATGTCACATTCTTCCATATCACTTTAAAGCGAAATGTCACATTTCTTCATAGCACCTTGTTTTATATGACATTTGCATCTTTTTGACATATATGACATTTGATTTGATATTATTTTAATTGAAAATTACATATTGTCATATCTTATATTTTATTTAATTTCGCTCGAGCTTTGAGTTGCTATTATTACGCTGCAATGATAAATGTCACATTTTTCTCCAAAGCCCCGGTTTTATATGACATTTGCATCTTCTGCAGTCAGACCAACGGAAAATGTGTAATATCTCTCAAACTGTGCACTTTAGGTATAGGACATACCAAATGAAAAATGTAGTCAGATTAGAGGTGGATCTAATTGTGGAAAAAAATACCGAGTGTGCCATTTGAAAAAGTGAAGTTATGACCTTCGGAAGTAAGCAAAATTTGACAGTTATTTGTGACTAACCTGTATAGTAGATCTCAGTCTTATTATATCCCGATGATAGACCTGGCCTTTCTCAATGTGGAGACCAAATTTCAACCTTAAAACTCCAAAACTAAGTTCTGAGGCTTCTTTTCAGTAAATACATGCATGCGATGAATTTTTTTGAAAATATTTTTTTAAATGTCAACGCCGC
Source organism: Malachius bipustulatus (assembly GCA_910589415.1). Classification (NCBI taxonomy): domain Eukaryota; kingdom Metazoa; phylum Arthropoda; class Insecta; order Coleoptera; family Melyridae; genus Malachius; species Malachius bipustulatus. The sequence continues at coordinate 33,287,413 of OU342634.1, read as the reverse complement.
ACCTAAATGTCAAACAATGGGTATTGACATAAAGCTATTTCACAGTCGAATAAGAATATGTCATAAAATATAGGGGGTTCCATTTGAAAAAAAAAAATTGATACATGTAGGCAAAATATGGTCCATCCTGTATAAGTGAAAATATTTTTGAAATATGCAGAGTAACAAACGATTTGGGATGGCGTTTGAAATTTTGTTTTACCCTGTACGGTTCAATAGCAATGTTCCGATCTCTCACTATTGACTCACCCTGTATAAATACCATTCTATTTATTTTTTTAAGAAAAATCGCATATTTCCTTACATGTCAAATAACGCCCTTTAGCGGTTTCTTCCTTACATGTCAAATAGCGCCCTCTAGCGGTTGCGGTGGTAAAAAAAATTCAAAATTCGAAAAAACGCTTTGTAACGAGACTAATATTGTTAAATTCCGTTGAGGTTAACTGGAATAATCGACTTTTGAATAAATAAAATTTTATAAAATTATTTTGGGATTATGAGGTATTTGGGGACATATGTTTTTAATACACCCTTAATTGAAAAAATACGGAGAAACTATACCCATTTTCCATTCTGCTATGACTATTACGCCCCCTGGCGGTAGTTTTAGAAGCTCCAAAAATCATTTCCAGCTAATTTTTGGGGTCACTTTTCTCCTAAAAATTTTTACCCTAAAGCTGTGTGACGAGTCGTTCCTGAGATATGGTTGGCATCCATTCTTAGTTGCCCACCCGGTACAATTATTATTGTTTTGTGTTTTTTGATTCAATGAATGAAATATCTTATGAATGAAATAATATCTTCCGCACTAGAAGAAATTATTATTCAATCAAATGTGGCTGCACAAAATCTGTTAGGTACCTACCTCAAAAATCCAAAGAAATGTATATTGAGCAATATGTTATCTTTATGAACTGACGTAATGAAAAAAGTATTAATAGCTTCAAAGAAATACTTACATAAGATATGAATGAATTGGAAAGTTTTTTTTTTTAATTTATTTATAATGATAAATTTTCGTTCTAATTTAAGTCACTCGTAAATAAAATTTTGTACGCAACATATGCATAAAGTGCCTTTTATCACTTCTGGGGTGGACGCACTCGCCTGAAACTTCACAGTCGTGAAATAAAGTACCACTTTATGCACTTGTTGCGTAAATAACTATTATGTATTTCTTGAAAACGTTGTTAAAATGTATTGTAATTACTTTATAAACTGTATCTACATTAAGAGAAAGAATAACAACGACAGCTCAGAATTTCAGTGTTTTATTTATATGTATATTTTTGCTAAGGTCCGTTTTAAAATGGTCCGGTCAGCTCGAAGTTCTTTTTTTCGGCCAGGAAAAATTTTTCAAGCTGCCTGAATGAATTGCAAAAAGAAAAATCGAGCTGACCGGACCTTGTCATACCAGATCTTGCAAAAAAAGAAGCGCCGAGTATATTGTTTTTTTTTTTCATAATTTACAGTTTGCGTCTAACAATATACCTATTGATTAAAAAATTTTGAAATTTTTCTCAGCTCATCAGCGTTTCTGTTCAATTATACTACAAATAGGAAACAAATCTCATTTTTTTGAAATTCAAGCTACAAAATCTCTAAAACCAGTTTTCAGAAAAGTAGGTACTTTTTTACCGATTTTTTTAATGGAAAAAACTTTTGATCGGTGGATAGTCACAAAGCTTTAATAGGTACACTTTTGGACACCTATTTTCGTAAAAATCGAATGAATGTTTTGAACTTCCTGGAAATCGCAAATTAAAATCCGCTACTAATTTTAAAGTTTTAAATAAAACACCCTGTATATTATTACATTTTCAGATTGTACAAAAAAATTTATTAAAATTAGTGTTTACCTATTATATGTTATAGTTCAAGTTTGTAATGATTCAATTTTTTTGTACAATTTTGAAAAGTAATAATATAAATGTATACTGAAATGGATCGCACCTAGGTAGGATGATAAGGAAATTATTTCCATCTCCCTCGATAAATCAACCCAAACCGAAAAAGCAAACAGTGCAAGAATAGGTACCTACGTAAATACCAAAAGGTGAAATTGTTAGGAAAATAAAACGCAGCCACCCGCCATCACATCAAAGGAACGACTCCGTCAGCTCATTAGATATTCATAAAAAATAAAAGCTCTCTAGCTGGTGATATTCCAGCCTCTTAAGGACATCCGAAAGACCGGCAAAGCTATGGTAGAAACTCACCAGATGTTAAGGCAGGGTATTGAAGAGACACTCTCGAACCGCGTGACGAAAGGACAGGATGACCTAGATACAGACCGGGTGGAAGATTTGTAAAATCATGAATCAAACAATAACCCCTTGCAAAGACAATAGTAAGTCGCTAGGTACTCCACCCACGATAATGAAAATTTAACCAATCCATAAAGCAAAGAAATAAACGAAGGTAGCCAAAAATGCATCGCGATCCCTGAGAAGCAAACAGGTGAAAACACGAAGTGAAAGTTGAGCCGGTGTAATTATAATAGGTAGGCACAATGGAAAAGACGAAAACGCGTCGGCCTATTTTAAAGAAATTTTAGGTAGTTGAAGTTCAGTATTATTCAGTAAGGTAGCCGCGAGGTCAACTTGCTAAGTCTCACGAGAAGTGAGATATGATAAGACACAGACACAAGAAATTAACGGTGCCAATAAGGGGCATTGTTGCGTGTCGTGTTTAGAAAGCGGGCCGCTGCTTCTATAAAAGCAGACATATTACAGCCGCTGAAATCAGATTGAATCTGACTCCCGAACCCTTTAGTCGTTGTCCAAAGACGGCCTTGTGTGAACTCCAGACAACGACTCCTTCTTTAACCAACAGCTCGGCCAGAGACGACCTTGTGTGAACTCCAGCCGAATTGTCCTTCTCCAACCTGAGAATTTCCATTGCCAATTTAGTTAGGGTAAAATAGCACCCGAACAAAATTCTAATCACAATTCTTAACCAATAATTCGGCCAGAGACGACCTTGTGTGAACTCCAGCTGAATTTTCTTCCTAAAAGCAAAACCAGGAAAATCTATTGACAAATTGGTTAGGGTAAATCTCATTTTAACAAATTAACGGCCACATAAGGAATCAAACAGATTCACCAAATCCACGAGCGCAGATCCCATTTTAAATCAAGTAAAATAATCAGCTAGGAATTAGGCGGCATCAGCAGTAAATTTCCCCGCTTTTCCGAAAGAAATCCCAATCAACCGAGATACAATGAGTCATAGTAGGTTCTTTTGCGCATCCGTTTCGGCCATAGTAATCCTGGCATACCTCAATCAACGAGCAGGGGTAACTACGTGAACACAACGATAAACACAACGAAAGAAATCACAGCGGTCCTATTAGGGGGAAATTCGGAAAACTAGACGATCACAGTGGCTTTTCGCGAAAGAGCAACGGGCCCGGGGTCCTATCGTTACAATACCTAGAGTGTCCTAAGTAATAATATGTACAGGTGTATTTAAAACTTAAAGTTGGTAGCGCATTTTCCGATTTCCCGGAAGTTTCGCAGTTCGTTAGCATGAATCATCATTCCGTTCCTCAGTCTCGGTTTAGTAAATATACTTCTTATCTACCAAAAAATCTCATGCGCCGTTTCCGAGAAAAAACGGTGTATGGATGCTCTGAATCACCTTGTACTTTAGAAGGTATAAACTTACCAACATACGTATTATGCCGAGAGTGAACCTCAAAATTCTTAATTCTTAACCTGCAACCCATTTTCCATTAACTACAGTACTATACAGGGTGACTTAGTTTTTTGTAGTTAAATTTCACCAGCTTATAGAAGACCTGTTTTAAGGAATAAAAGTTCCTATAAACATAATGTCCCGAATAGCTTAGAAAAAAAGATACATCAGGGTGTTGTAAATTTTTTTTTCAGTTTTCGTCGCGTATAACTTGGGCATTTCTCAATATTAAAATTTTATACCGAGACGTTATTTATAATAATTTAAAGCACACACGAAACGAAGAACAACACGGGCGGAAAAATTCATCAATGGTGTAGATACAGGATATTATGACCCCTTTTTCTCTCAACAACTTCTTAGCCCATGGACTTAGAAGACCTTACTTAACAGCGCTGGATTCCCTGGCGGTTTCTTACAAAAAAGATATACCCATACCTATAAATTTTCGAAATTCCCTATATTCTTTTAAATAAATTAAGTCTAAACTTCATCATACCGTAAAAATAAATTAAGTTTTTCGATATTAATCCATGGTTTTTGTATAGCAAAATAATGATATGAGGTAGTTTACGTAAGATTTCCTCCTAAAACAATTAGGAGGGCCAACGTGTCAAAATAAATCCGTGACTGTCATGAGAGAAAAAAATAAACTTCATAGATGAATATCTGTGATAATGATTGAGATTTATTGTTACCATCGATTAATTAAAAAATATTTTTTTTTTACAAATTCCATAAAATATAGTATTAGGTATTTGTTTTATTTTATTTTTATAATTTGTCAGTAGGTAAGTTTGTTCAAGCATTCAAATGAAAAACATAAGGAGGAACAATCGAAAATAATTTTTTTTATTTGTTGGCAAAAAATAACTCAAAGAACAACCCAAAAAAAGGGGTATAGAGATCCCTTCTGGGGGGACACTCCATACCCCCCGGATCATCCAGTTGTCCACCTGACGGATCCGTGAATCCTTTAATTCATACAACACCGTCATGTTTGCAGATCTCAACGAGCCACCACAGATTAATACTTAAGAGGAGCCCTTTGTTGAAAGTTACAGGGGCTCAAAATTTATAGTTACACCACTGGGACTATTATAGGTATCTCTACTCTACGATTTGCTTTTAAACTCTTGAATTAAGATTCGCTGGACGACACGGCCCTTTTTCTTTTTATTTATCTTATTGTATATCTTATATTCATTTTTATAATTTTTTTTAAATTCTTTCATTTTCTTGAAATATCAAGGGGAAAAATACCTAACCTGACCAATGACCTGACTTGGTAGAGGGGGACTAGCGTAGGAGAACTCAGGGTGTCAATCAGCAACATTACCAAAAATAAAACTAGGAAACAATGAAACGAATTCTTATATTATAAACATTAAGCGTGGGTTCCGTGGCGCAGTGGAAAGCGCGTTGGTCCGCCGTGCCGATATACCTTGGTTCGAAACTCACCAGCAGCCGACAACTATTTGTTGTGTTTCTCGAGCCAAGATCGGGATCCACCTTGTGGAAGGCAATGGCAAACCACCACAACCCTTGCCTAGTAAAACCTCTCAAACAGTGCCGTTCGGACTCCGGCAATAAAAAGGGAGGTCCCATATGTCTGTGTAAACTGATAGCTCGCGCACCACAGACATATGCGAGAGGTAGCCTACGCCCGATATGCGGGTATGGCACTTGAAGAAGAAGAAGAAACATTAAGCAGGTGGGTTGATTATTTGATTAAAACTTATTAGTTTTAATATAAAATATTAATTATTAGTAAATAATTGTATCAATTTATATCTAAATAGTACGTAAATCCAGAGGCGGATTTACAAATGTGCCACCTATAGGCTGAATCAAATCGCCGCCTATGGTATTATTTTTTGCAAGCAAAGAAGGAAAAAAGCAATAAAATTTGACATTTATTTTATAAACGACCTCGCCGCGATTAATGCGTTGAGTAAAATTTTAACCGCATGACGTTATTGCGCAGTAGTGACCAAAAAAGTTAAAACTACTGACATACCGTATACGCAGTCCAATTATTATAACTAATACGAATTTGAATACCCCCCCCCTTCCTGGCGGGTATTCGAAAGACGTTTCAATGTTTTAGGTAAATTAAACCGTTTTAATTAGAGAGGCGATTCACTTTAAGAGATTTCTCGAGTAAAATCAGAAAAGTTTAAAGGTATAGGTAGGGAGCGTCCAAAATGGCCGTTTGCGATTTTTATAATTCGCACAGTAATTAAACGCCGATGTTCGCTTTCTGCTACGTCGCATTGTACAGATAACTCGGGATTATTAAATAAAGCATTTAGGTACCTACTTAGGTACTTAAATAAGTAAGGTAAGATATCTCTATTTACTAGAGAAATTCGCGGGGACGGGATCAAAGCTTGATCTCCGCTTCGCGACGCTCGTGGTTCTCTTGTGTAGCCAGTAGCCCTTGCTCATCACCCCGTTCCGAGTGCTCTTACTACGTCTTCTCTCATTACGTAATTTTCCGCAAATCCGCGTATTCTTTCATCTCAGGTGATGTTAGATGACCTATCAGACATTCGCGTTTGTTCTGTTCTTTTCATTTTAATGAGATTTTTTTCTTTGCGCTTGCCCTTCTAACGTGTTTGTTACACGTTTTAAGCCACTGTTTGTTTGTTAAGCGAGATCTACAGATCAAGAAGTCGTAAACAGAACTCGATATTCTTAGTACGGTCGTTAGAAAAGAGAGGCCACTAACTGTTTCAAACTATTATTATTTTATAACAGCTTTTGTAAATAGAGGCATTGGAATCTGCTTTCGCTAATTCCGTTAACGCCGATGGACCGTTACAATAAAGCAATAAAATGTTATATTTTGAATCATTTGAACCAGCTCGTCACCGGAACGAGTATGACGTTGTGAATCGCATTACGCCATTGCGCAGTAGTGACCAAAATAGGAAAAGCTACTGACATACCGTGTATAAGAGTATCGTGCGTGTATTGGTGTATCGTGCTTCCAAGGTGAACATGAGCTGAACATGAGGTAATCACGCATCAACCACGCACCTTTAATTACTATACCTATTGGCTGGCCCTACTTATCAGTTTATATTTTTTTTCAGGAACTTTTTTGAACTATACTTGCAGTATAACAATGTTTAATTACCGACAGATTGGAGACTGATAAAAGCTCAAACATATCCTTAAAACTGCATGCGAATATAAAATAGGAGGAATGGCTATCAAATATTAAGTTATACCGTCATTATCCACTGCTGGTGCATCGTATAAATTTCTAGTACTGTACAGTTACAAGGAAAACCAGCAAAAATGTTTTATTTTATATTATACTCTTGGGTGTTCTGTTATTTACTGATTAAATTAACTTGTGGTAAATGTAACAGTAAAATTTGTTTAGTCGGTAAGACTGCAATAGTTACTGGAGCGAATTCAGGTTTGTTTAAATTTATTAATTACCTTTAGATGAGCATAATTAATCCATTTTTCTTCTAATGAAGGTATCGGATATACGACCGCTGTAGATTTAGCATCGAGAGGATGTCGAGTAATATTGGCAGGAAGAGACAAAACCGAACAAGCACGGATTAAAATAATAAAAGAGACAAACAACGCAAACATAGTAGCGAAAACCTTATATTTGGAATCATTCAAATCTGTACGAAAATTCGCGGATGAAATAAATAAAAGTGAAGAAAAAATTGATATTCTGATCCACAACGCTGGAACTGGCGCAGCTGAGATATCGCATACCGAAGACAAATTACCATTTCTCATGCAAGTGAATTATTTCTCACCATTCCTGTTAACACATCTTTTGATCGGTAAGTGAGTATAGGAATTATTCTATTACATTAAAGAGGTATTCACGAGGCCTATAAGTTTGTGTATAGTTTTACGAAATCATCGCATCGCTTCGAACTTCAGATAACCAATCAGAATTGTTAAATTTTGTATAAAACTATACGAACTGTAACAATTTCGTAAAACTTCACGGATTTTACGAGCCTCGCGAATACCCTCGTTTTTACAACTTATTACATACGAAAATAATCATTTTTATAGAGAAACTGAAAAAATCAGACGATCCAAGGATTATATTCGTTTCAACTCTCCTCTACGTGCTCAAATCGTTGAAACTGGAGACCATCAACACAGAAAAGAGTTCGGGTTATTTTACTTCCAAGTTCTGCCAAGTAATAGGGAATAAAGTTTTTGCGGAAAAACTGAAACCATTGGGAATCACAGTAAATGCACTACATCCAGGAATTGTTAGAACAGGAGCAACGTCAAAATATCGCGCAAATAATTATTTGAGAGAAATCGTTACTTTTTTAATTGAATTTAAGGTGATACTTCTAGGGAAGGTAAGAATTTTGATCTTCCTTGCAATGTGAATAAAATTATTTTTGGTTGATGATTGTTTCTAGAGCCCAGAGGAAGGGGCACAAACTACAATTCACCTCGCAACGTCGGATAAAGTGAAAAATGTGACCGGAAAATATTTCATGGATTGCGTTCAAGTTCCCGTTTTAACGTCCAAGGTGAACGATAAAAGTTACTGTGAGAAATTATGGAAACTGTCTGAGGAGTTGACCGGCTTAAAAGACGACGAAAAATTATAACTCTATATAATATGTTATAGTGATGAAAAAGATTTCATATACCTAACTTCCATTTATGTGGCTTTGTTGTTTTCTAGATTATTGTGAATTATTTTGCTTTATAATTTTAATTTTTATATAATGTGCAGGCACTTTTTTCAATTATTATTATATATTTTTTGAGTGTTACAAATTGATTTTTAAATCAACTTTTCTTCCTTTATACTTTATACTTCAACTTCATACTGTATATTTTACGAAGACTCCGTTTTCGGTCTCATGTATAAAAATATGCATGATAAATTAATTAATAATTATAATCGATACTGGGCAACTATATGCATATAAAATTACAGGATACAGAATACTGCGATACTGGATACTGGCGATGGCGAATGTCCTTAATGATGTAATACCTACTTGAAGATAGTGTCGGCGTATTCATTTTTGAAAAAAAACTAAGTAAAAACATTTTACTAAATGCATTTGAGAAAAAAGTGATTAGTGTCAATATTTTGATTATTTATTAAATATTGAATTAATAAAGAAGACAGTCAAAGGCTCGTGCTGTAGTTTGTTGTCATCTTCGTGCATGGACTCATACAATCAAAAACCCAAGAAATATATAATTTTTTTCAAAATTTGAACGGTTATTTCTCGGGAACACGGAGCCCTACGATAAAATCACTTTCAGTTTCCGAATCGTCATTGTCCAATATGCGTCTTGAGCTTAATCTAAAAATTATTTTCGGCATGATTAGTTTTTTCTAGTCTACTTTTCAGTTCATAAATAATAAACGTACTTATAAAAGATACTCCATTATTTATATTTATTATATTATTTCTTATATTTACTATATTCATGAAATTAAGTTAATTCCATCTATAGTATTATTTATCCTTGGAAATGGCAACCATCAATGTAGATGGAAGTTAGTTTCTGCCAGGTTGGAGGGGGTGGCTGTACTATTGCCAGTTTTCCCATATACAGTAACAGTAACCTCTCTCATGTAACTAATAGCGAATTCGAGTTGGCTGCACTTGCTCGGAGCGAGATCGATCTGTCTCTGAATCAGTTCTGCCCAGAATTCTGCTCCAGTCCGCCGGAGCAAAACTTTCGCATTTCGACTCTGTATGGAACCGAACTGTGTCAGGGCAGGCCAGAACCAGAAACCAGAGTCAGAGCCAGAGCGCCATGCACCGGTGCAGTGCAGTGTGCAATCCAGTTTCCCTCCAGTCTGCATTTTCATTATAGCCTTCTACCTATCCCTATCCTATACCTATCACGGTTGTTTGTTGTTATGATGTTATTCTTATTATAACAGAGTCGTGGAACTACAAGGCGTGATCCATTTTAATTATTGTAATAAGTTGTAATTCATACAATACGTAAAAATGTACTTATCCACAAATTTTTGGTTTAAGGAATTACTAGAAATCAGTAAGGAATCAGTATTTAATTTTCCCGCTATTTCTAACCTCTAAATTTACGGGAGTGCACCGTTGCCAAGGATTCTGTATAGTGTATACAGTAGTTATATACATATATATATATATATATATAAAGGAAATGATTATTGGGCTTTTTCTCTTAAAATGCACTCCACGGCAACCAGCAACAAAAATCCAAGCAGATCCGGAGCCACGGACAGCGCTGTTTCGGCCTTCTTTGGCCTCTTCAGCGTAGCACACCGAGAACGCAAGGACAATGCTACCGAAAGCCATGGAATGCGCCAGTTCTATACAAATCAGAGGATTTTTACATCAGTGACCTGCAACACAGAACGACTGCGACGACACCTACTGCTGGTGGTAAGAACCACCGACCATCAACAGCAGACAATCGCCTTCGTGAGACAAGACTCCTCGTGCAGTTACCTGCTATGAGGATTTGACAAGTCCCCGGGGCAGCGCCAGCTAGTGGCCGGCAGCTCCCTTCACCATTAGCCCATGTAAATTAGAAGGATAAATAGAAATCTTTAGAGAGTAATTAATAAATATAAAGGAAATGATTATTGGGCTTTTTCTCTTAAAATGCACTCCACGGTGGTTCTTACCACCAGCAGTAGGTGTCGTCGCAGTCGTTCTGTGTTGCAGGTCACTGATGTAAAAATCCTCTGATTTGTATAGAACTGGCGCATTCCATGGCTTTCGGTAGCATTGTCCTTGCGTTCTCGGTGTGCTACGCTGAAGAGGCCAAAGAAGGCCGAAACAGCGCTGTCCGTGGCTCCGGATCTGCTTGGATTTTTGTTGCTGGTTGCCGTGGAGTGCATTTTAAGAGAAAAAGCCCAATAATCATTTCCTTTATATTTATTAATTACTCTCTAAAGATTTCTATTTATCCTTCTAATTTACATGGGCTAATGGTGAAGGGAGCTGCCGGCCACTAGCTGGCGCTGCCCCGGGGACTTGTCAAATCCTCATAGCAGGTAACTGCACGAGGAGTCTTGTCTCACGAAGGCGATTGTCTGCTGTTGATGGTCGGTGGTTCTTACCACCAGCAGTAGGTGTCGTAGCAGTCGTTCTGTGTTGCAGGTCACTGATGTAAAAATCCTCTGATTTGTATAGAACTGGCGCATTCCATGGCTTTCGGTAGCATTGTCCTTGCGTTCTCGGTGTGCTACGCTGAAGAGGCCAAAGAAGGCCGAAACAGCGCTGTCCGTGGCTCCGGATCTGCTTGGATTTTTGTTGCTGGTTGCCGTGGAGTGCATTTTAAGAGAAAAAGCCCAATAATCATTTCCTTTATATTTATTAATTACTCTCTAAAGATTTCTATTTATCCTTCTAATTTACATGGGCTAATGGTGAAGGGAGCTGCCGGCCACTAGCTGGCGCTGCCCCGGGGACTTGTCAAATCCTCATAGCAGGTAACTGCACGAGGAGTCTTGTCTCACGAAGGCGATTGTCTGCTGTTGATGGTCGGTGGTTCTTACCACCAGCAGTAGGTGTCGTCGCAGTCGTTCTGTGTTGCAGGTCACTGATGTAAAAATCCTCTGATTTGTATAGAACTGGCGCATTCCATGGCTTTCGGTAGCATTGTCCTTGCGTTCTCGGTGTGCTACGCTGAAGAGGCCAAAGAAGGCCGAAACAGCGCTGTCCGTGGCTCCGGATCTGCTTGGATTTTTGTTGCTGGTTGCCGTGGAGTGCATTTTAAGAGAAAAAGCCCAATAATCATTTCCTTTATATTTATTAATTACTCTCTAAAGATTTCTATTTATCCTTATATATATATATATATATATATATATATATATATATATATATATATATACATAGTTATATACAGAATCCTTGCACCGTTGCACCGTCAAATTTGAGCAACGGTAGCAGAAAAGTGCAGTAACTCGAATTCGCTATTAGTTTTTACTCTATGGCTGACGCTAGAGCGCCGATAATAATTGCAGTAATAGTAATAATAAATCCACATCAGTATCATTTAAAAAAAAACATGACCAAATGACCTGTCTACCAAGTTAAAATTATTAGTTTCATGTCATCTCCATGTAAAAAATCCACTTCTAAAATTTGAATTCACCCTAAGCATCCGTGAACTTAAAAAACGTGTAATGCGCATGCGGTGTTTTGCGGAGCTATTGGCAATTGCTGTCGGCGCTCTAGCCAGGGAGTAGTATTTAAGAAGAAGAACCGACGAAAGACGAAACGAAAGGTAATCATAAAACTCATCACCATGTGACAAGTGACCTGACAGTCAACCTGTCATTCACCATCTCACCGTCTTCCGAGTGGAGAGGACCATTGAGCCCGGCCCTCCTTATTACAGAGGCTCCATCGGAATTAAAAGTGTTATCCCGATATCCGAAGTCAATGTACAAATGATACATTGAACTGGCTGGGTTGCTCCAGAGCGAGGCCAAGAAAACTCTCTCGCCACGTCAAGGGGAGAGAAGAAGAAGAAGAAGAAGAACCTTTTTTTTACTTAACCTTATAACCTTACTTTTAATGAAATCAAAATCAAAAATCAAAATATGCCTAATTAATTATTGTAATTATTATTGAATTAACCGCTCACCTCAGCAGTCAACAGCACTAGCACTAGTACTGGAGAGAAAATTGTTATTTGAAACAATAATTTTTTGCACACTTGCACAAATCTATTAAAAACTGCTAGTTGTGAAGAAATAACAAAATAAGCACATGTGCCCACTGTGACCTTGGGCCTTACTAATTAGAGGAAAAGGAAGGTGAGGTGAGTAACTTTTCTTTCATTATTATGAGACTTCCCTCAATATTTTCACTTTACACTAACACAATAATAATATTAACGTCCCGCCGGTCTTAAAAAACTTGCTCTCATTTTCATTTTGACAACTGATACCTTTGACATTTTGTAATTTATTTTTGGCCTTTACGGTGCAAAAGAAATTGAAAAATTAATTTTTTAATGGAAACTGTTTTGTAAAAACGAGCGATCATTTACAGTTACAAATTAGCACAAAATTAAGCCTGCAAATAAATGATCTAAACACACCCAGTCTAATTTGGTACATGTACTTCTTATTTTCTTTAATTCAATTCCAGGCATACACGATATCCGCACCATGGGCAAGACAAAGAAACCGAAACCGTCCCAGATGGCGAGAAAAGCCCCCCTCGAAGAGGTTATAGCGGACGCCAAGTTCGCCAAACCGAAGAATCGCAACAAAATCCGCTTACGTCAAGACGAAGAACAAACCGTCATCGACTCGAACCTCTCAGAGAAAATCCTCCTGGCCGTTCGCGAGCAGCAACGCGGCCTGACTGACCTCGAGCCCTCCGTCAGCCAGCGCCGCAAAGTCCCCAAACTGGGCGACGATTCCGATAGCGACAGCGATGGAACCGAAGAAACATCCCACGAGCACAACTACGAAGAGCTCCAGGTCAATGAGGATGACGAGAGGGCTCTGGAAACATTCATGAAACCAAATCCGCTGCCTACACGTAACCTAGCTTCAATTATCCTGGAGAAGATCAACGAGAAAGAAACTGAACTGGGAACGCAATGCGGGGACAGTCTAATCGATATCGTTGAAGTCGATCCAAAAGTTAGACAATTATACGAAGGCATAGCGCAGGTGTTGCGGAGTTACCGGAGCGGGAAGCTCCCGAAAGCGTTTAAAATGATCCATCGTTCCCGGAACTGGGAGCAATTGTTACAGATCACCGAACCGGAGAATTGGTCCGCCGCCTCCATGTACCAGGCGACTAGGATTTTCATCTCAAACTTACACGCAAGTCTGGCAAGACGTTTCCTCGAATACGTCCTGTTGCCCCGTGTCCGGGACGACATAGCCGAATATAAACGGCTCAACCCCCACCTCTACGCCTCGCTCAAGAAGGCCCTATTCAAACCGGACGCTTTCATGAAAGGAATCGTCTTGCCGCTCCTGGAGAGCGGAAACTGCACCCTGCGGGAAGCCATTATAATCGGATCGGTCGTAGCGAAGAATTCGATTCATATGCTGCAATCGGCGGTCGCTCTGATGAAGATAGCCGAGATGGATTACACGGGGGCCAATTCGATTTTTATTAGGATACTTCTGGACAAACGATACGCCTTGCCGTATAAAGTCGTGGATGCGGTCGTGGTTCATTTTTTGAGGTTCGAGTGGGACAAGCGCGTCCTGCCCGTGCTCTGGCATCAAGCTCTGTTGACTTTTGTGCAGAGGTACAGTGGAGTCATCACGAGCGAGCAGAAAGACGCTTTGCTCGATTTGTTGAAGGCTCACACGCATCCCAGCATCACACAGGAGATCCGGAGAGAGCTGCAACATGCCAAGTGTAGGGATTCGGAGAGCGTCGAGCCGAGTGAAATGAATGTAAATTAAGTTAGGTTAAGGTTATGTTAGTGTTTGAGTTTTCAAATTATAAGGAAAGTTTGATTTTTTGCTTTGATTTTTAAAATCCCGGTTGAAAAGTTGGAGTTTGTTTTTTTTAATGAGAATTTTTTTTATACCGTTCAATGACTGTAGCATTTATTTGTCATTGTCAAAATCTCGTTTTAGGTAGATAAAAAGGTGGGTTCTGAAATGGCAATATTACTAACAGTTACCTACTACGCCATTTTAGTGTTATTTTGATTTTTAATTTAATTTTGAGGTTATATTTCTGCTTCTGAAACATTCCCATCACAAATAATTTTTTCTTGTAAAATCATCACTGGATAAGTCAATCAGCAATAAAAAAAAACGTTTTCATGATGTCATCATTGTTCCAATAAGAAGTAATAAAAGGACAATATGTGCAAGAGTGATGCCAGAAGATGGCGCCACTGATAAATTCAGAACACCCCCAAAACTATATGCAATGAATGTCTATAAATCTGGTAAAAAAAGAAAAGATCTTGTCGTTTTGACTTCTAGAAGCAGTTTTGGTGTGAATTTAATATTCATATTAGTCCCAAAGCCAAAAATAAGCCACTTAGGATTCCCTAAAATCTGAATTAATTATTGCAAGTTGGCATCACTGCTATTTTTTTATTTTTTTTTTTTGATAATATGTATGATGTTATAATTGAAATAGACGTAAAAGAGGTTTTTCCCCTAAATTATGTGCAGTAAGATATGCTTGTAAATTTATTTAGGGTAAAAAATATTAATTTTTTTTTGCCATTTCATAAAAAAATTACCTAATAATAGTGCAGTGTTGCCAATATTAATTTTTTCCTCAATTTGAGGAAAAATTGTTATTAGAAAGTTGCACAGAAATTGTATGTGATTGATAATTTAAGGTAAAAAATCGTACAGACATTTTTTTTTTCATACAGACACTCCCTTAACAAAAATTGAACGCATTGGACTGGGTTAAAGCGACAAACTAAAAAATCTTTTTATTTTTATTGTCCAATTATTATGAAATACAAAAAAAGCACACAGCATCACAAGAGAGAGGGAATGTATTCATCCATTATTCTCATGCAGCTGTTCATAAAAGGGGTAAAAAAGGGGTGACACCCCTTTCACGCTTCAGATTCCTTGATTTTTTATCCATTGCCAAAACAATAATTCAACTCATTTAACTTATATCCTTTTCATTTATATGAAAAAAAACATTACAAATAAACCAAAAAATAAAAAAATAAAATGAAAAGCGCCAAAAACTAATAATAATTATTACGACAATCAAATTTAAAATCCACCCTTCACTATATTTACATAAAGGGTTTCACCCCACTATTAAAAAGGGTTGTCTGACTAACTAAAAAAGGGATGCAATCAAAACGACCGCTCCTATTGGACTCCTGTAGTAGCTACGTCAACCCCACTACTTCAGGGAAGCTCTGCAAAGATCATCGAGAGACTTTTTAGTCGTGCGAAAACTCCAGAGAGGGTTTTAGACTCGCTCCACCCCTTTATTTAAAAAGTGAATCTCTCCGTCCTTGTATTGGGATGCAGATTTCAGTCGTCTGAAGGCTCTCGAGCAGGCTGGACCTATGGACGGTCGCTTTTAAGGTTGAGTAGTGTAGTGTTCGAGTGGTATAAGTAGGTGTGTGTCTATTTGGGGATTTGGATTAATTTTATAATTTACTTTGATGGTAAGTATTTATTTACTTATTATGAAGTATTATTGTAATATTTATTAAAAAAAGAGTAAAAGGGCTTAGTTAAGGTTTCATTAAGAGGGTGATATGAGAGGAGGGATGATAAAATATCTGGATATTTCAGCTTTTTGGACAAGCAATTTTCAGCTGGAAGGTTAATATGATTAATTCTTTGTGAATAAACATTTATCAGGAACTTAATTGTTAATAAGTACCTAATTGATATTTATTGTTAACGAACAATTATGATGTAAGGAACATTTAAATTAAAACCTGCTGAATAATTTAATGGATGATGTGATATATTATTTGACATCATTAGGCTGATTCATTATTAGTTGATCAATCAATTAAAACGGTCCTGATCTGAAATTATTTATTCATAACGATCCGTTTCTTTGAATTAATTGAAAGTGCACAAAGTGCCTCCTCATTATTTACTGTGACTGTGATAATTAACCTGTAACTTATTGGTCTCTCTGATTTAGGTATTTGTTAATGATCATTTAATCACTTCCTTGAGAAACATGCTAGGAAATGACTGAGTATTATTAATTATTAACGAACGATTAAGTTTTAGGCTATCGGAAGTACTTTCGCTTAAAGGAGCTTTCACATTTTCTAATCTTGATATGCATCAGGATTAGTCCAGGGAAATATTCCTTGTCTAGTAAAATAATTTCATAGAAAAGATTCTGGTCTTTTTTGATATCCTCGAGAGCTTATTCTTTAGAAACGACAATTTTTTTCAGTTTTGATCCTTTTTTTAAGGCCCGTATTCATCAATAAATTTAACCCCTGGGGTTATATTTTGGAACATGTCATTGGTTTAAAATTCGTAGCGTTCGTAGGGTTTGAGCATTAGACCAATCAGCTGTCAGAAAATTCAAAATATAACCCCAGAGTTATATTTTGAAGTTTGATGAATACGGACATAAGAGTCATAAAGGATGATGTAGGTATGTACAACTCAAGTCTCCAATTCCAGCTCTTCTTCACTAAATGTTTTTTTAAAATTAAAGGAACAGGAAGAGTCTAGCCTGGTTCTTTATTTGCACTCATATCCTAGGCTTATTCTTAATTTTTTGCAGCTTAATGAGAGTTAAAGAGGATATCAGTGGCTCGATCCCTGTCTGTTTGTGAGCCCCATTCCCACTCCAAGTTTTTCTCGCCTCCCCCACCCGTCCATGGAATGCAATGTTTTTTAATAAAAAAATAATCATGTTGGTCTTAATATCAATAAAGATCCTAAAAACATCTCGTCTAAGGCACCCAGAAAAGAAATACCTAACAACTTACTCTCTTGCAAATTACAATGGGAAAAATTAGGGAAAATAGGGCATGGGCGGCAGGAAGTAGACAGGGTTGAGTTGTGGGAACCCAATCAGGGAAGGCAATGAGAGAAAATTCTTATAAAGAATTAGAAAATTAAAAAAAAATTAAAAGAAAAATAAATAAAAAAAGACAGACTGGTGGAGGGGGTAGATACACAGAAAACCGCAAAAAATTGTAAAAAAGTATTTTATAAAATTATGCCTTCAAGGGCCTTATGGCCTTATTGTATTATTGCCACCAATAAGAATATCTTCGTGTATTATGTGTTGCCTATAGTTGCACTACAAACTACAAGTAAATAAATGAACTGATAATTTTTTCTTGTAGCTGGGAGTAGGTATAGGTATAATAGGTACTTGGGAGATAAGCAAAAGTAGTATTTTTTTTATAGTTTTTATGACATAATTGCCAATACTTTTTTTTGTAAACATTTTTTTGTTTGAATATTTTGATTTTGATGCATGCAATTATTAGAAAATTCAAAAAAATTTTAGAATAAAAGTGTTTTTTAATTCATTTATTAGGTACTATAAGTATTAAAACTACCATTTCTACATTATACTGTAATCAGGAATAATAGTCGCCATTAATTCATGTACCTAGATAATTCTAATGGACAAAAAATTAACATTTTTATTGGAATCACTTTCATAGGTACCTTTTCTTTAGGAACAAAGAAATGATGCCAGTAATTCTCAGTTCTTCTAAATTGTGCTGGAGTTTCATTTTTGGCTTTCCTAATATAATTGTTTTAGATAAAAATGTTAATGGGATCATCTGTTAATTAAGATCGAAGAGCTGCTTTTGTCGCTTCAGTTAGATTTTAATTATGCTGAGCCATTTTCTAGAAAAAATGAGAAGTTTTCAGTTTGTGACATCATGTTTAGAAGGTAACAGTCTTTTTTTTTAACAATAATTATAATAACGATTTCAAACGACGAAAATTAATTACCTCAAAACGAAATGAAAAAATAAAAAAACAAATTGATACCTTTTTTATGTATGTATTTCTTGAAAACTGTATGTATTACACTGTTTAAACTGTACATTAAGAAAAAAAATAACAACGACAGCTCAGAGCGTCAGTGTTTTTATTTATTTATTTTTGCCAAGGTCCGTTTTGAAATGGTCTGGTCAGCTCGAATTTCTTTTTTTCGGCCAGATAAAATTTTTCAAGCTGGCGCAGAATGAATAATTATTGCAAAAAGAAAAAATCGAGCTGACCGGACCTTGTCATATACTAAATCTTGCAAAAAAAGAAGCGCTGATGAGTTGCCATATTGTCTTTTTTTCATAATTTACAGTTTGTTTTTTTCTAACAATATACAGGGTGATTCACAGTCGATGCTACCTTGGACGTTTACGGAAAACGAATCATTGGATTCTTCTGAAAATTTTGTCACTTGAATAATTGGCTCTGCATGCTCTATCGATCTAAAATATTTTCGGCATTGCGACGTCCCCGTCATTTCGAAAAATTGCAACAACGTTGATATTTTAAATGAGACACCATGTATATTATTGCATTTTTGGGTTCGCTATTGTTTTCCGTTGTCATTTTTGTATAAACACTCCTATACCTACCTATTTTAGCAATTTTCGAGGAATTAAATAATACAGGTTGTCTCAATAATATACAACGTTGTTGCAATTTTTCGAAATGAGCGGCAACGTCGCAATGCCGAAAATATTTTAGATCGATAGAGCAGAGCCAATTATTCAAGTGACATAATTTTCTGAAAAATCCAATGACTTGTTTCCCGTAAACGTCTAAGGTACCATCGACTGTGAATCACCCTGTATACCCGATTAAAAAATTTTGACATTTTTCTCAGCTCATCAGCGTTTCTGTACAATACTGCAGGAAGAAAATCTCATTTTTTGAAATTCAAGCTACAAAATCTCTAAAACCAGTTTTTAGAAAAGTACTTTTTTACCGAAATTTTGACGGAAAAAACTTTTGATCGGTGGACAGTCACAAAATTTGATGGGTAGGTACACTTTTGGAGACCTATATTTTCGTAAAAATCGAATGAAAGTTGACTAAGACCTGCTCATAATTTTAGAAACAAAATTTGAAACAAAGAATTTCTGAAATGGTTTGATGATCTTCCGACTCTGCTGCATGCCCTTATTAATTCATTAATCTTACCTCCACTAAAATAAAATAAAATTAACTGCTTGTTACTTATATAAGGGTGGTCCATAGCATCCGTACACCTCTTTTTTCTCGGAAACGGTTCAGGAAATTTTTTTGGTAGGCGAGCTTAACGAACTACGGAACTTCCTGGAAATCGGAAAATAAAAAGGACGATGGCACACCCATTTCTTCGCCGCTGGTTTTCGCAATTTATCACCATAAGCCGTAAATCCTGAAAGATACTTAGCTCATGCTGCGTGCCAAATTTAATTTTTTTTAAAGCAGCCGTTTTGAAAATATTCACAAAACATTATTTTTTCCCCAAAACTTCAACGCCCTATATCTTGAAAAGGGAGCTTTCCCGGCTATAAGTGTATAAGAGAAACTGGCATTATTTTAACGTTATTATCCATCGTTTGGTAAAGTTCTGACGTTTTAAGTTGGACCATCCTGTATATTTCGCTACTAATTTTAAAGTTTTTAATAAGACACCGTGAATTTTACATTTGAATAAAACTGGTGTTTACCCATTATATGTATAATAGTTCAAGTTTGTACTGATTCAATTTTTTTGTACAATCTGGAAAAGAAATAATATGTACAGGTGTCATCTACCAAAAAAATCTCATGCGCCGTTTTCGAGATGTCGGAAATTGATGCTCTGAATCACCTTGTACTTTAGAAGGTATAAACTTACCAGCATATGCCAAGACTGCAATCTCAAAATTCTTAATTCTTAACCTGCAACCCATTTTCCACCTCATTCACTAGGCATACAGGGTGATTTTTTTTTTTTTTTAAGCTAAATTTCACCAGCTTATAGAAGACCTGTTTTGAGGAATGAAAGTTCCCATGAACATAATGTCCCGAACAGCTTACCTAGAAAAAAAGATACAGGGTGTTGTAAATTTTTTTCAGTTTCTTGTTGGGGGCATTTCTCGATATTTAAATTTTATAACGAGACGTTATACATATGTAATAATTTAGAACACACAAAACGAAGAAAAACACGGGTGGAAAAATTAATCCATGCAGTGGTGTAGATATAGGATATATGACCCCGTTTTCTCTCAACAACTTGCGGACTCACAAAACCTTACTTAACAGCATTGGATTCCCTGGAGGTTTTTTACCAAAAAGGTATACATACCTATACATTTTCGGAATTCCTATAAATTTTTTTTTCAATAATTTAAGTCTAAACTTCATCATTTATAGCAAAATAAATGGTATGAGGTAGTTTAGACTCAATTTACTTAAAAATTATGGGGAATTTCGAATATTTATATGTAAACCTTTTTTTTTTGGTAAGAATCTCCAGGGAATCCAACGCTGGTAAGTAAGGTCTTGTAAGTACATGGGCGTAGAAGTTTTTGCGCGAAAAGGGGTCATATACCCTGCTGCATCTACGCCGCTGATGAATTTTTTCATCAGTGGTTTTCTTCATTTTCTAGTGTGTCAATCTCTCAATGGCACCCCCTAAATATAAAGTAGCTATTTATAATACAAGTTGCAAAATGGGCGTGTTTTAAGCAAGAACGAAAATTTCCAAACGAGGTCGAAGGCCTAGTTTGAGAAATCGTCACGGTGTGTCAAACAAGTTTTTTTGTTAAATCGTCAAGAAACAACAATTAATTAATTCTAAGTCGTTAAGAAATATAAATTTATGAACTCTAGAGATATATCTTACACCGTGATTTTGTCAAAGTGAGCAGTTCACAAGATTCATGAAAAATTGTTTTTAATAATTGTAATTTATATTACTTTTAAATTAGGCACTTATACCTAAAAATGAAACTAAAATGACAATCAAAATAGCAATTTTATGAAACCATATTTAACAAAAACAACTACTTATTGTAAACAGAAACCGATAATAAAAAATCTTACCATCAGTTCGTGTATATACCTAATTATTTATTTATTGCGACAATTTCTTAATAAGCACTTATTAAGTATACATAAATAAATAACACGCACAGTATGACATAAAAGGTAAACAACGCAGTCGCTCTAGCGTTGTTCATCTCTACATCGCACCATCTCTAACTAAACTAAAAGGGTGTTTTTACCCTTTCCATTTTTACCCTTCCCAAATTTAACCCCTTCTAAAGAATTCAATCAGTTCAACTCTTTCGGAACTGTCTGTAGTGTGTATATTATCGTATGGTGAGTTAGTCATTCATCATGTAAGGGGAGGAGAAATATGTTTTATAAAAAGGGGTGACTAGCCCTTGCTTATGTGGAACAATTCAGTTTGCGTAATTTGTATTAGAGCCAGGGGTGACGATGCTTACTTTAAGGGTTGTCGAAACGAGTGTGTTAACACTTGAAGATGTAAAGTCATAATGTTTACCCCTAATTGCACTTCTAATTAAAATATTTACCCTCAATAATTACATTCTAATTAAAATGCTTGCTATAAGAGAATTAACGATATTTAAATATGGGAATATTTTTTTTATATTATACCTACAGGGGTGTTTTACAATATGTGGGGACGTTGTAAAGAAGACCCAAAAAAATTTAAAGGGCTGCCAAAATTGCGTTGCGGTAAGTTTTATTTTATCATTCAGTACCTTTTTTTAATATGATTTAAATTTTTTGAATTTTGAGTAAGAATGACGGATTCTGCAAACAATATTAGCTTAGTGACATAATATCGACGTACCGCAACATTTACCTAATCTAATCCAAAGTATCGCTTTTTGTCCACTTATTTAACAACTTAACTCCCTCTAATTTATTTCAATTAAGTATACAATAAGGGACGCTACTGAAACAAAAGGAGCCATATACACACACACAGCGATATCGAGCCAGAGATGGAATTGCCAGCCCGAATTAGAATAGTAAAATAAGAGAACAAGGGGAGAGTCCTCCATCCAGAAATTGGTCCATCTAATTTGGGAAAGTGTTGTAAGCGATACACATAAAAAGGGGACTTGCTGCACAGCAGTAAGAAGTTGCTTAACCTGCGACCTCTCGTCATCTTCTGTAACAACTGGGTAGCTCGAGGGAGCGGAAAATTGCAACATAAAAATCTCCCCAAGTCTGCTGGTCGAACGGAGGGCCTGCAGCGATCAGATATTGGCCGTCCCATCAATGTATTCATTCCCTCGAATAGATTGATGTCCCTGCACACCCTATTCTCTTTCAGGATCGAGTCGACGTAGTTTTCTCTCCTCTTAGCTTAGAGTCTCACAACTTCTCTCGATAAATAATATTTAGGGAGACCCGTTTGTTCTTGTAGGATCTACCTAAAACTTATAAAAAATTACTATGAAGAATGAGACTTTCTTGGAATTATTAATGTAAAATGTTAGTTAACCCAAGAAATTAACATATCAAAAGTCATAATTTGGATACGATATATGACGGTTGGATAGGGAACTGTAGGTACATAGTGATCTCAGAGTCCGAATGTATGAACCTCGTCGACAGACAAAAATAGTGAAAGTAAAATGTTGTTGAGGTCGCTTTTACTAAAAAAGTCCTTCGCAAGTGCAACCAAGTGGTCAAAAAATAGAGAAATCCCAGAAATTGGGAAATATGGCCTAAACGTGGGAAAATATATGGCCAAAAATAGGGAAGTATGGGTGATCGAAAAAAAAATACTTTTCTGATCTCCTTTCGAATTCCAAAAACCGCAACGGTTTTCGAGATATTCCGAAAAAAATCATTTTCGGGCCAGGTTCTCCAATTTTAGGGCCATATTAGTCAATTTTCGCTCGCTCGCTTAGAAAAAATCCGATTTTGAGAAGAGCGCCCTCGAAAATGCTTCCTCCCACTATTCAGGTGCTTTTTTTGGGAGGGGGGGGAAGGGAAAACCGACTTTCTACACCAAGGCTAACAGCAATATAGCTCAACATAATCTGGAACCAAATGATTTTATGCCTAAAATTGTTTTTTTTTTTTAATGACAAAAACCTTGATGCTCATGCATCGTGTCTAAAACATAACATTATATCAACATGCATACATTTTCATAAATAGTGAAAAAAAGTCTGATAATTCTATTCCCGATGTTATAGTTCTGTAAAGCAAACTCTTTGTTCTATGGACAAAACAAATAAATACACCCCGCCGGTTATTTTTTCGATATCCCGACTTGATAAATTATTTCCGTGATATATCTGGGAGAGTTATGAAGACATTTTAATGTGGGGGCAGCGGTCCTGGCGCTGCCATGGAGGGATGACGCACTTCCGATATCTCTCTGTTTTATGTGACATGATTATTATACCGGGAACGCAGGTGGTCGTCGGGACCGACCGCGGGAATGTAATGCGGACGGACGTGGCTATCCCGGATCGGGGAGCCTTTCCCCCCTGGAATACCCGCCTGATGTTTTATTCCTTATGACGTCATTACTATTCTATATCGACTCCTTCCTTGCTCGCCTGCCTGCCTGCTCGGTGTGTTGTGAGTCCTTCGCTCCTGTTCACTGAAAGAGACGAAAAGTATTCTAATATTTTCTAGAATTGCAATTATTAATAGTTTTCTATGTGTCTACATGCTTTAGATCTGGTCTAGGAGTTTCTTGAAGTAGCTTGAAGGCGTTTAAAAAAATTGATGGTTGCTTTTTCGCTGAAATGTTTTCAGAAAAGTTAGGGAGGAATATTTTCATCCAAATTATATTTGAAATATTGCCGTCTGTAAACTAAATTCATGCTCGATTAATTATTTATTAAAGAAAATTACAGCTGTTTTACACACTACATATTACAAGAAGAATTATTTATTTGCACTTATAATTCAACACCACTTACCTTGATTATACAATTTAAAGACGAATCAGCAATAATTAATTTTTATTAATGACCTTGATTAGTACAAGTGCTTATTTATTATCGTCCGCAACCAGCTTAATATATCACGCGTTCCGTGGACTGATTGGAGGTAGAATTATCTCGACCGTAAGTCTAGAGGTATTGAAAGAGGTATAGAGAATTGAAACTAAGATATCAAATTATATGTTAATTTGAAATTAAAATTATATGTTAATTTAAATTAATTAAATTAAGTTATAAATTTCGGTTCAACTTCTTCAAAAATGGACTCATAAACGGTTATAGAAATTTACACATTTTTACCCTTTTCCTACCCACGACACTGGCTTATTAATGGAAAATATGCTAATTTTATTGCATTAACTCAAATTTCCAATAATTTTCTTCAAATCCTGTTAATTTGATTTCAAAGTTTTTTTGCCATCTTGCTCATACAGGGGTTCAAAAAATAGTAAATTTTCCGAAAATTCAAATGGTAGCCATTTTGAAACGGCTCGGCCAATTTTGCTCAAGTGCAATACCAGGCCACTCCTTGTGGACATCTTACTCTCACAAAAATTTCAGCCCCCTAGATTGAAAACTGCGGCCAGAAACCGTGCCTCAAGGAGCGGATTTTTGGAACTTTGAAAGGACACCCTGTAGAAGTAACGTGACTTTTGGAAATTTTTTCAACGAAAATCTAACGTCATTCCAAAGTTTTACAAGAATCCAAAATTTCGTTCACTAATCTTGAAAGATAAAGCTACAGGAGCGTTTTGAAAATCGAAAAATCGTGATTTTGGAGAAATAAATATATAAATATACAGGGTATCCCAGCTTATTCGAAGCGGCCTCTGTAGGCCAAACGATGGAATTTTTCAAAAAACTTTTTGAAAATTCAAGTACAGAATCATAATGGCCATAATTTAAAATTATTTTGGAGTATACAGAGTGTCCCATATGACAGTGGCATATCAAAGTTATGTTTTTTTAAATGGAATGCTCCCATGTTATTGCATTTTAAGATTGTCTGAGAAGAGAAAATAAGATTGGTTTTTACAGTTGGTGTTTAAATTCAGAAGTTTTTGAGTTATAAACAAGTGAAAATCGTCATTTTTCAAGTTCAAGGCCCTATACAACGAAAACGGTTCAAGATAGAGAAAAACGGCTTACATGTCCCTATTTTAACTTTTCATGTACTATCCTATGGTATAGAAACATTTGTACTTTCTTTGATTTTTTTATTTTGCGACGCGTGGAGAAATCTCAGAATTTTTCAAATTTTTTATCACCCTGTATAAACGTTTCATCTACATCACAGGATAGTACATGAAAAAGTAAAATAGGGACATGTAAGCCGTTTTTCTCTATCTTGACCCGTTTTCGTGGTACAGGGCCTTGAACTTCAAAAACGACGATTTTCACTTGTTTATAACTCAAAAACTTCTGAATTTAAACACCAACTGTAAAATCCAATCTTGTTTTCTCTTCTCAGGCAATCTAAAAATGCAATAACATAGGAGCATTCCATTTAAAAAAACATAACTTTGATATGCCACTGTCATATGGGACATCTGTACATTCCAAAATAATTTTAAATTATGGCCATTGTGATTCTGTACTTGAATTTGCAAAATTTTTTTGGAAAAAATCCATCGTTTGGCCTACAGAGACCGCTTCGAATAAGCTGGGACACCTGTATATATATCGTGAGCAGGTGAATTTTGGAAAACCACTTTTTCGTGATCTGGGGGTCAGGATCGGTGGACATTTGGTGAGTTTGGGTGATTTTTGAAAAGTGATGTCGTCCTCAATAGTGTATTTTTTTGTTAAAAAATACACTAATAATTGACCATTCACATATTGACGAAAAAATATCAACATTATTTTGACGGCTGTCTAAAAAGTTATTTATGCAACAAGAGCATAAAGTTGTACTTTTTTTCACGACTAGGAAGTTTGACCAGAAGTGAAAAAAGGCACTTTATGCATGTGTTGCATACAAAATTTTATCTACGAGTGACTTAATAAATAACGAAAAGTTAGTATTAAAGTTTCATTTTTCCTCACGCCAGTTGATAAAGTTAATAATATACACTGCTTTAGATTTTTGAGGTAACAAATTTTGTATAGTCACAGTTCATTAAAAAATTATTTCTTCTGGTGCAGATAATATTCAATTCATTGAATCATCTTCAAATGTATCCATTTTAGGTAACTAAAAGACACAAAACATAAAATTATTGTACATAGATCTGCCCCTGACGATCTGCGAATAAAAGATGACGTTTCTGTAGTAGGTGGTGTATTCATCAAGCTTTAAAAAGCGGTCGGCGTCGGACTACGTTATGTAGTTCAGCGTCGAGCTGCCGACATGCAGTGACGAGTTGCACCTATTTTACGTCTTTGCCGTCATGTTCAATAATTATTGTTTTTGTATGCGATTTCGTGATTGGACTATTCAAATCAATCGAATTTCAGGTTATGGTTATGATAACGTGAAATGCGTGTAATAAT
Source organism: Malachius bipustulatus (assembly GCA_910589415.1). NCBI lineage: Eukaryota > Metazoa > Arthropoda > Insecta > Coleoptera > Melyridae > Malachius > Malachius bipustulatus. Next base: position 33,260,812 of record OU342634.1, on the reverse strand, counting down.
GAACCGCTATACGACAATTTATTTCACTCGTTTTTGCTTTATGCACTCTTTATGATAAGCATAAAATTTATGAACTAAAAAACGTGTAAGAAAGTGCAATTTATGAATTACTCGTAAATAAAAAACTATACCTAGTTATACTGATACCAAGACCACTTATAAGAAGAATTAGGGAAATTCTTGTCAAGTTAATGAGATTTCGTCCGAAATCTATTTCAATGGTCTAGTTGTAATAATTCCAGATCAGTTCCGGATATATTCCCAGATTTTGTCAGGAAAATGGACCGTACTATTTCACTTTTATCTGCAAACAATGCAAAGATATTCACCGAGGTAATTCCATGTTAATTTATAGCCTCTTGAAGTAACGGCAAGTTAAATTTATTATCTTAATAGTCTCCCCAGGATTGCACACTGGATGAGGTACAAGAAAATAATATGTTCCTAACTAAATGTTGATTATTATTTTCTGGTAGCAAATTTAACAAATTCCTGTCAAGTTTGATTCTTTCACATCCAGTTACAGTGAAGAATAACGACTTCAACAGCAGGTTGTGTAACTTTTCATATCCAATTTCAATCTCAGAGAAAAGGTTAACTTCATCTCCTATACCAAGACACGCCCTGTTTACTTCTCATTTCCTATTCTATAAAAATCGAGCAAGTAAAATCCCCAATTTCCCGCAATGTTATATTCATACTCGGTCCGAAATTATTATCGACCAGCACGTATAATCTGCAGGCAATACCGACGCCTTATAAAAGCTTCCGGATCTGTGTAGGCTTTAATATGTAGTGATACGGTTACGGGGAAGTGAGCGATAAATTGGATATTCGCTTTTTCTTTGATCTTGTATACGGAATATAGGATCCTGGAGAGTCTCCTGGCCCCTGGTTATAAATATTGGAGTCCAATAAATGTTGTTACTTAGGGATTCATCTCAGGCGACATCAAAGAGTCGGAAGAGGGGTAACTAAGGAACTGAGCTGAGACGGTCATAGAAAATCAATCTTGGAATAATCGACATATTCCACCTATCTTTTTTTGAGCCACATCGCTCTAAATTTATAATAATCAAGATAAAACACGTTTAGACACAGAGTAGATATACTTCCGATTGTTACTTTTTTTTTATTTAAATTTTTCTTTGTAAAAAGTTTTTTAGAACCACTAATAGAATTTCTGCAGAGAAAATAATGCAGTCCTCGTCTGCAATTTTTATCCATAGGCTGAATTCAAATGCGGTGTACCTGACTGACACTGAGACTGTCAAAATTGAAAATTCTGAAAATTATGCATGAAAAACATAATTTTTGGGCAGATAATTGAAATACGTTTAAAATTTGATCGCACATGGCTGACTCCCCATTATGCCGTTTGAAATTTTGAAGTTGACAGGAACTGCAACGTCGTATCTTTGACACTTGATTTTACGTCAAAAAGTAGTAGATAATTCATGTTCTTTAATTTTTTACTTTTCGTATCAAGGTTCTATCGGAATTTAAAGAGGGAAGCGGGAATATAAACGTCCTCACTGTATGCCTTAGAATTACATAACAGAAACAGGAAGGGAGACAAATCAAATACATACCTACATTTGACAACAATGAAATAAAAACTAAAGGTACAGATAAAAAGGTAAAAAGGGTAATTACAATGTTGTGGCAATTCAGGGGTAACGTTACTGCTCAGCTCGCCGAAGAAGGGGAGGGAGGCAAATTATCCATCTCTGTCAGTATCGTAATATTAACCGAATAACCAGTTAGTGCGACAAAATCGATTTTTCGTCAAAATTTTAAAATTATATTGTTGATTTTTCAGAAAAGTTGAATCAAATATTGATGGACCCGCAGGATTTTATGAATGAATCACCCCGTTATAACGTACCGATTTCGAGATTTATTTTGTCCTCTTATTTTTAGGCCAAATTAGGGGTAATGGGGGGCAGGTGTCACAAACAGCAATTTTAACAGCTACCCCGGTCAGATGGAAACTAGAACTCGCTTAAAAAAGGAAAGCAAAAAAAATTGAAGAAGAAGCCGACGAAGATGACCGTGTTACTTTTGAGCAACTTTATATCTAAAAATAAACCGAGGAAACGCCCCCCCCCCCTAGATGACTCGACAACTTGATAGACAACTAGAGAATACTTGGTCCAGAAATGAAAATTTTCCGCAATTTTTATAAAATTTATCATATTTTCAGCTTTGAAGTCGTTTTATAAAATTTGAAATAGGTCAAGACGCTTCAACCTTTTCTAGAAGAAACAAAACTGCCTTTTCATAATATAACAGTGTCGATGTCTAGGTGGTAAGTTCTAGTTACCCAAGACGAAATAAATCATCGATTCTGAAAGACAAAACACATCCTGCATTTTCCTGGGGGCTCTCGGAGGTATCAGAAGTGGGATTATGCACCGACGCGATATACTGGGGAGAAGTAATTAAAAGCCAGCCGTCGAGCGTCTGGCTGGGAGGCGGGCGGAGAGGGAGAATTGCAGGGAGGCAGGGGAAAGTCAGGGTGCTGGCACGTCGTAACTCAAGCAATGCGCGGGGCGTGGCGCGCTAATCGATGCGATATTGCGCTATCGATTGCTCTCAGTTAAGCGTCGACAAGCGGAGCTGCAAGTGCCGGGACATCATCTCATCTACCTATGCACTTAAAAGATGCTGAGTCTGAGATATTATTATTATTATTGCTCCACTTGTTAGGTTTTACAAAATAGAATTGTCATTAGAAGGCGAGGAAATTACTACTTTTAGGATCACTTCCCTATCTGAAGCTAGTTTACGACTTTCAGACTCAAACCATTTTGATTATTGTTTTGTTGAATATGTGTAGAGGGGTTGTGTGGAAGGGGTAGAAGGTTTTCGCTGGAATATTAACCTGGATTCCGGTGACCTCCAAATAAGGCTGACTCCTTAGTTGCTTGTTTGAGTCTAGTAAAGAAACTAATGTAGATTTCTCTGAGAAAAAAGTAAAATCTGTGGGATTGGGATTAACTCGATTTATCAGATTTCCCACGGCAATCTGAAGAGTTACCATGCAATGACTTTAGGATTTATGGACTCTGTATACAGAAAGATACCTACCTAAATGAACAGTTCTAGGATGAACATTCTATGACTGCCATCATTTTGAAAAGTTAGGTACTTTGCACATCCACGACTAACTTGGAAAGAAGGACCTCCACCGTTCCCAACCCTCTTAATCAAATCAAAATTGTGTTTTCATTATTGGTGAGGGATTCTTGAAGACCCACTCTAAAATGGACGTTTAAAAAACCCATTTACCAATAACAGAACTCATTGTAACGCTAATTTTTATCAAATGCTAATGTTTTGGCGATAAAGGAGATGCGGTCTAAGCTTTTACATAAAAAGTTCCAACAGATGTTGAGACTATGTCCAGAATTGGTGCATTCGTAACATAACCGGCTGAAACTGAGAATATAACGACAAGACTGTTACAAAAAATACTAATTACTAAGACCAATACGAATCGAGATAAGACAAACCCATCATTTTTCCAAGATGGGATTTTGAAATTTTATGTCATCCTTTGATAGGGATTGATGTATAGCTGTCTCTGTCTCTATAGAGAGTTTGAAAAATTTTACATTCCGAATAAAGAATCGTTCTAAAGTATTTCACCAAAGATAAAAGCGGTAAAGTGTTTGCTGTGTGGAAAGGAAGCGAAACTTTCCCGACACCGAGAGCCTCATGCATGAGCATACATAATAGAAGACAGCAGAGGGCGCGGGGAAGTTTTCACTCGTATTTCCGTATTCAACGGCGACTGCCGCTGGAAGTTGGCAGCTAGTTGTTGATTATTCAGAGCGCGTGTAGGGGATATCTGAAATGCTAGTGTCGAAAAGAAGTTGCCTTTATGCCTGAATCCTATTTCCTCCGCATACTGCAAAAGGACTCGCTGCGCATTACCGAGACCGCTTTGAAATGGAGAAATTCTTTACATAATGCATCTGCAAGATTGCCATAAACATGAGAGGACTTCTTGATGAAAATACAATCCGGCGGGTGATATGCTGTGCGGTATGCTGTAAATAAATAATTTATTTTTATCATAAAAAAATTTATAACGCCCTTTTAAATTTTGTTCTTATATTCCAGATCTTCCTGTTATCTAAATGTAATAATTACTCGAGTAAATTCAAAAACATTCTTCTCTATTGCATTTGATAAGGAAATTGTAATCATGACTTAGAGTTAGAAGTATCTTAAGGCGAGAAATAAAAAAAAAACATTTTTTTGAACTTTTTTACTACAAGCGGGCTCGTTCATAACTGCAGCCAGCAATGTTGCGGCTTTACAGAGTCCCAGTGAAATTTTAAAATATGGGAGATAACCTGGAGACTTGATTCCATTTTATTGATATCACCATGCAAGAAAGATTGTTAAAATGGTTTGCTTCCATGACTATTTCCGAAGCTGTGCAGGTTGCTAAGCAAGCAGAGCTTATCATCAATGAAGTTTTCTGTTTCTAATCCCGTTTTTAGAGAAGCAGCAGTGCAGCAAACTGCCTACCTGCAAATTGCAAATCCCTTCTAAAATAAGCTAATCCTGGCTATAATGGTGAGATGAAGTAAGGGAGAAAAACAAGCGTTTTTTCTTATAATCATATAAGCAGGCACAATTTTAGATTTTTGAAATAGGAGTGAGAAAGTGTGCAGAATATACATCCCACACCTGACACCACGGTTACTGGGTTCAAGATATAAACCTTATCCTTAAACTTTATTAATTATTTATTTATCTGAATTATTTAGTTACACTCTTTAAAAGTATTTATTTATTTAAACGTTTTAGTTGTTTTGGTGCTGCAGTGTATCGGTTGCCTCGCATTACTACTGGACTTTAACGCCTTTACTTCTTTTGTGTGCTACTGGTGCTTTACCGTTCATTACTTGATATTACCGTTATTAGGCCTTGTGTTTATATTAAAACTCATATTACAGTGTATTTAGTAGTAGATTGAGGTAAGAATAAGTCGCTTTCATCACCTAAAAAATAAAAGAGGACGATAAACAATTTTTTGTTGTGGAGCTGATATAAAAAACTATAAGCAGTACATGGAATTTGAAAAGAACCACTTACTCAATGGCGAAAAAAATTTTCCAAATCATGAAAATATTTTCTATTGGCTCTTTGTTCAAATCGCATTCATTTACATGCATAAATTACGAAGATCTGATTATAATAAGAAAACAAAATGGGCCTTAATACTGAGTGCTGAGGCACTCAATTCAAAACATAACCTGAGCTACACGAGACGGAGGAAAGCTACTCGTTCTAGCAAAACGTTCGAGTTTGCAAAAAAGTTATATAAATATTTTGGATACAAGATAAGGGTGAACAAAATGTGGATACGCGAGAACTATCAAAATTTGCGCATGCACCCAATTTTGATGCATGCACATTTTGATGACTAATTTTAATTTGTCGTAACGTCCTTTCTTATACTAATGACGATAGAACGGCGATTTGAAAATGGGCCGGTTCCTTGGAATATATAGACTCTATTGGTCTTTAAAACCGTTCTGCATAAGCAGTATCTACCTCTTTGTCATCTGTAATGAACATCCCACCAGCAGGACATTTGTTCCTCTCCAGTATTTGTTTGTTGGTTCCATTGTCGCTTTGTCTAGGGAGAAGACAAAACCTTCCACCAAAACTATTCAACAAAAAATTGAAGGTTCTAATAATTCCGTTCACGCTCTCATTACCACCAAACATTCAACAAATTCAACCGCCACACCGATGACACAACGAGATGCTCAGAAAAAGTTGGGAAGTTCCAACTTTGGGAATAATCCGAAAATTCGGATTATTGTGCCGATTCAGTGAGAAATCATAATTCGAACTTATTGTCAAGAATGATGGTAGTGACATCTCTTGAAATGGCCCAGCGTGCAGCCTTAAAGGCCGTTACGCAGCGATCATCATGAAATATAATAATTTTTGATTTCCAAGGCTCATTTCATACCAGCAATCGTTTTTTTGTTCTAGACCTTCTAGATCTTTGTTATAAACAATGGGCTCACTCGAAGACATTCTTAATGTTGAAGGGGTAGTCTTTCAAGAAAATGACTGAAGTTTTAGGCAATATCTACCCTGTTATATACCTATCTATGTATCTTCAGAAGTTAAAAATTTATATTTTTAATAGCATTGTTTATTGTCTACATTGCGTAAGTCTGTTTCTTTTGAAAAGTAAAAAAGGTTCCAAAGATCATAAATGGGTCAAGAGCAACAAGAATAAGCATGCTGAAAAACCCAAACGTTCTCTTATAACCTCTGCGTCTGTCGTTAACTTTCAATTTAATATTTAGATTGCTCGTTAAAAGCAATTTAATAATACTTATACCTATCATTATACGAGATGAATAACCTTTTCCAGGGGTAGTCATAATAATTATTGAGAACATTTATAGTTTTTGTTATTTAATTTTTATTCGTTACTTGATAGTGCTACTCTATGCAAATTAGCAATAAGTGGTGATGGCATGCAAGAGTCTAGAAGATTCAGTTCGTTGAAGATTCGACTCCGCCATTGTGGAGATAATTGGGATTGTTTCCACTTGGATATTGACCGAAAACGCCGTAAATATTCCAATGATCATCGAACCCAAAACTTTCCAGGGTTTTTCTGATGAGCTGCTATTGAGAAATTTGTCATATGTCTTAATTTCTAACTCTATGAGGGTATTATTATTATTATAGGTAGCACTCAGGATTATTGGTGCTAAACGAATAATAAAATAACCAGGTGATCAATCATTGATCATCTTTTGGATCACTGGACAGTGGACACCGTACACGAGAACATAACACAGCTTTGATTTACGTTGTACATACTATGAGAGTTAAGCGGTTACTCATAATGAGTGCTGTATCTCCAATAATTCGATCGATTTATTCATGACTTCCCATTATTCTCCAAAATGTGGAGCTGATGGAGGGTTAAATGTCCAAGTAGTACAGTCACAGCAGTCCCTAAAAGGACAGCGATACTTTCTGGCTCTTTGGAAGGTTGTTTAAAAAGCTTTCCGAGTCATGAATCTGTGCAGACGAGGTTGGTATAATCGCTGTGACGAGTACAATCGCTGTGTAGAGTTGCACAAATTACAGAAAACCCTGTGAATCCCCTGATCAGTATGATTTTTCCCCGATCAGGCTAAAATGTTTTCTTTCTGGATGAGGAATACCTTGAAATGGGTCGTAAATTTTAGCGACAAAGATACGGACGGGATGACGGTGACACTACGTATGAACACTGAAAAAGTATGTATGGAATTGTCTTCATTTTAAATATATTGACATATTTCTAAGATTTCTCACCAAGAAGTAGCACGCAGTGGACCAAGTACATTCTACCACTAAAACAACCGCGAGTGGTGAACCCGAATATGCTGTTAATCCTACCATACCGGTGGTTCTAACTATATTCTAAATCTAAGCCTTTTTCTACAGTCCACTTATTACCTCCCATTCCACCCCGAGCAATTTTCGGGGAGGTAAGGAACGCTATTTAACAGCCAACTATATCAAAAAAAGAAATTTACTTATTGTTTTGGCAATGCACACAAATGAACAACGTCACAGGGCGAAGAAAATTCACAAGCAAATTTTGACAGATTTTATTTACAATTAAAGTCATTAATATAATAAACATAGAAATTTAAATTTGGTAGTAAATATAATAGACAATAATTATGAAATAGGTTACGGAAATGAAATAGTTAAATTATAGAAATTATGAAATATTCAAACAAGAAAGATAAAACAATAATTATATTATCGAAACAGTGAGGCACCAGATCTACGGAGATGAAATAACAATTTAAAAAGCAATTAATTGAAAAATAGCAAAAAGGCTATCAGTGAAAGGTAGCCGTGGGTCTCAGTGCATGACACGGCGCTGCCTGTGGATCCTCCTGGTATTGGTGCTAGTGCTAGCGCTAGCTGGTCCTGATCTTGATGCTGTTATTGGTCTTGATGGTCCTCATGTTGCTGGTATTACAAGGCACCCATAGAAAAGAGCGAACTCCCTCTACTGAGAGGAGCGAAGGGTTGCTTTTTAGCTGCGAGACATGGTAATTAATTTAAATAATTAAATAATACTGGGACAGGTGGTCTGTTCGTGAATTTTAACAGGAATCAATCCCATCTGATGTGCTATTCTCCTTATAATAGCCGGTCCTCCCTGCAAAAGTACCTAGCTACCACGAGTCTAAACGAACCGATTCGATGATCCGAATGGCAGTGTCACCACCGGTCAGCGCATGCCGCAATCGACAACGCTACACCAGACGCTCAACGAAAGTATCGTGTACCGTGCGCTCCAGAAATGTTTATTATTTATCCCCAGAAAGGGCAAATAAATGGAACAGTGACAAATGAACAGTTACACACATTTCTGAACATAGGTGTCCTTCATATGTTTCCATTCTTCTCTATTCTGCGCTTTTCTTGTCAAGTTGAGTCCTGCCGTCAGTTTCAAGACGTTCGTCCAGGTGGTTGTACCCTACTTCTTTTTTGCTGATATGGCCTCCAGTGTTGTAGTAATATGCTATTCCATCTATCATCGGTACATCTCGCTATATGTCCCGCATAATTTCCATTTTTGGGTGATGATAGTTTCGACTACATTTCGGACTTTGGTCCGAGATGTACTATCAAATATGTACTATCGAAACTATCAAATCCATTCGTTGGTTTTTCTTTCTGTCAAGGATATTCCCAACGTCTGTCTTTCCATTGATGTTTGAGTTGCGGCTATTTTACTCAAACTATATTATCTACACCACTAATATACAGGATTTGTCATTTATATGACGGAAAACTCGATTGCGCACCTTAGCCGTCATTAAAGTTATCGCAATTAACCAAAAAGCACTGCAAAGGGGGAGCGAAAGTGCGGTTTGTAAAATTATTTTCAGGTAGGTATACAGGGTGACCTAATACCGCTGTTTTACGCCATGCAACTTTGTTATTTTGTGAAGGACACGCTGTTATTATTACAGTTTCATATCTTATGAGAAAATTGAAAAAGAACAGGTGTACAGTTGAATTTTTTCACAAAAACTTTATGAACAATAAAGAAATGAAATTAGCAATTTTACATTTTTTAAGTAGCTTATTATGTATATTGAATTTTATATGCTTACATTATTTATAACGCTTATTTACTTAACTCTACACGGACACTTATTTATTTAAAAACACTTAGCTTATATTATTAATGTGATTGCCACTTTTAGGACGTTACTGGGACTATTTCTTCTAGTACAGGATTCTTCGTGGTCTCTCGTTCACTATACTTGATTCGTATATTAAAAGTGCAATATTGTTGTTAAAATACAAATTAGAGTGTATTTAGCAGTAGATTGAAGTAAGAATAGGTCGCTTTAATCACCTGCAAAATAAAAAGAACATTAATTTAGTTGTGGATCTGATGTAAAAACCATAATATACAAGGTGGCGCAAAAATTGTCACCCAATATTCGGTGGCTGTATTTTTTTTACGAATGAAAAACTTTCTGTTTTTGGATTAGGTTTATCTAATATCTTAAATTCTTTTCCATTACTATTGCCAGAACTTCGGACGATATAAGGTTCTCGCATTCTTGACGGATATTTGCTTTGAAGGCTTCAAGAGTCTGACGCTTGTCAACATAAACTCGCGACTTCAACAAAAAGCCCCACGAAAAGAAGTAAACGAGAGATTTAGGGGACCCGGAAATGCAGCCTTCAGAATTTCGGTTGTGGCTCATGCAGTATGTGCCGTTGCTCCATCCTGTTGGAACCACACGTTCTCCAGACTAAATTCGGCCAATTGAGGGAGAAGAAAGTCGTTGAGCACGGCTTTGTAGCGCTCGTCGTCCACAATAGTCGTTTGGCCCGCGGCGTTTTGGGAAAATAAGGTCCGATGAAGCCTCCAGTGCAAACAGCCCACCATACAGTGTATGAGCGTGACTCTTCGTGGGCTATAAGCGGATTTTCCGTGACCCAGAAGAGACAACACAACAGTGAGATGTGCTGAAGAAGTTAGGAAGGTTTACAATTTCTCCAGTTCTCTTTGCTCAAAGTTTAAAAAAAATGTACTGATCCAATTGGAAATAATAATAATTCGGACTTACTGTCAAGAACGATTCTAGTGACATCTCCTCAAATGGCCCAGCATGTAATCCTAAAGGCTGTTGCGCTGCTATTAGCATAACGTACACTAATTTTTGATTTCCGAGACTCATTTCATACCATCTCATTTCGTAGAAGACAACTGCGATAGTTTCACCCTAAAATTGAATTCGTCAATGTTTTACCCTTAAGTAGTAATACTGTAATACTGCCGCCTGTGATTTAGTGGCACGCGGTGGTGACAGTCCATGCATCATATAGGAAATTTAGAATAAAAAAGGTGACAAATGTTATTTGGACAGGTCGATTTTATTTCTTAAATTGCCATCTTTTGACATGTAACATATTTAATAATACGTCATTAAATTTTGTCCAACGACGTCATAATCATTCAAATAATTCAAACGTGAAATCAATTTTTTTTAAATGACAACCGCCAACTTGTGATACATCATTACAAGGTCCTTTTGCGGACAATATTTTTCATTGAATTTACTAAATATATTTTTTGAGAAAAAAATGGAAGATTTGTGTTAGTCAGTTTCCATATTAACTTACTTCATTTATAATTGTTTGAAAATATCTGGTGCAAATATAAACACTGCCTAGCCAAACGATGATTTGTAGAAAATTATCAAGTTTATCATTCTAAAAGAAATATAATTTTATTAGAAAATGGCGAAATGTTTAGAGTAATTTATATTGCTATTCTTACCTTGGTTGCGAAGACGTTTAACAGCAGCAAGGCTAGTATCATGCTTGCCATTACAAAATGCACCAGATTGATGTATTTGCATACAGAATTCAAGTTCCTGATTGCTCTAGATAGAAAATAAAGTGTATTGGTTTATTTTTTATTTTCTATACGGCGTCTCAGGGAACTATACAGGGTTATTCACGGTAAACGCCACGGAAGATTATGGCCGTGTCTCTGGATTTTAGGATCTTTTTATTTTTGGAGTGGATAGAGATTCAGCAGAGGTACGTTTTAAAATTATATTCATAATGTACAGGCTGTCCCAAAAGCATGAAACATATCAAAGTTATGTTTTTTTAAATGGAATGCTCCTATGTTATTGCATTTGAAGATTGTCTGAGAAGAAAAAATAAGATTGGTTTTTACAGTTGGTGTTTAAATTCAAAAGTTTGTGAGTTATAAACAAGTGAAAATCGTCATTTTTGAAGTTCAAAGCCCTGTACAAGGAAAACGGCTCAAGATAGAGAAAAACGGCTTACGCATGTCCCTATTTTAACTTTTAATGTACTATCCTATGGTATAGAAACATTTGTACTTTCTTTGATTTTTTTATTTGTCGACGCGTCGAGAAATCTCAGAATTTTTCAAATTTTTTATCACCCTGTATAAACATTTCATCTACATCATTGGATAGTAAATGAAAAGTTAAAATAGGGACATGTAAGCCGTTTTTCTCTATCTTGAGCCGTTTTCCTTGTAAAGGGCCTTGAACTTGAAAAATGACGATTTTCACTTGTTTATAACTCACAAACTTCTGAATTTAAACACCAACTGTAAAAGCCAATCTTCTTTTTTCTTCCCAGGCAATCTAAAAATGCAATAACATAGGAGCATTCCATTTAAAAAAAACATAACTTTGATATGTTTCATGCTTTTGGGACACCTGTACATTATGAATGTAATTTTAAAACGTACCGCTGCCGGGTCTCTATCCACTCCAAAAATAAAAAGATCCAAAAATCCACAGACACGGCCATAAACTTCCGTGGCGTATACCGTGAATAACCCTGTATAAGAACCGCCGTGGCTGGAGACCGAGTTAGTCGTGACTTGTATGTGAATGTGCAAAGCTGAAGTATCACATAGGAAAGAAGACACAAAGTAGTCAGTAAGTATAGTAGTATTTAGTGACAGTGAATTGTGAAGGGTGAAGTGAAAACATAGTGAAGTATAGACATAGTCAAGTGGTGTAATATATGTGTGTGGAAACAAGAGGACAGCTGATAATTTAGATTTAAATAATTTGTAATTTTAAATAATTATAACTTTATAAATAATTTTACGATTTATTTTCCTTAAAAAATGCAATAATATGTATTTAACATTAGGAAATAAATATTATTATTATTATTATTTAGAAGTAACTGTTATAAGTTATATTTGTGTTAGAGAAAGTCAGCTCGTTCAGAAAAGTCCCAGATGTCCGGCAAAGTTTACTTTATTTCTCAGTGGTCACGTGACGGTTGTCAAGTTCTGTTGTCAAGTAGGCAGGAAAAAATCACTGAGACGAGTCAAATGTCAGTTCATAATAATTGTTTGCAGAAAAGACCCTCTTACGCATAAATAGTGTATTTTTATGAGTTGATTCAATTATGAATTACGCCGTCATTTTGGAAATTAGGTTATTAAAATTTTTCATCCTCACTTCAATAAATTAGTAGGTATAGTTGTCCACTGTGAAAATTCCAAAATAATCCCTTTGAAAACGAGCATTAAAATGGACATATTTTGGATATAGTAAATTTGCCATTTTGTGCGATTTTCTACCTACGCCACTGATACGCTAATGTAAAAACGTAAACTTTTTATTATATATACAGTTGGATACGTTCTTCTTATTTTGTTTATCTGATTGGAAATTAATTTTTAGTTTTGTATATTATACGTGTGTTCAAAAAATATTTACAAAAGTTCAAACGGCCGCCATGTTAAAACGACTTGACCGATATACTTCTCAAATGTAATACCAGACTCCCTACAAGAGCAGAATGCTAACTATTACAAAAGTTTCAGTTCCCTACACTGAAAACTACGACCTGTAATCGCGTGACAAAAAAGTTTTTTTTTTCGAAATTAGAAGGGTTCTATTCAAATAACGTGTTTTTAGAAAGCTATATTTTAACAAAAATCCGCAGTCATTGATTGGTTTTACAGTTTAAAATTTTGAGCTAAAAATTTGGAAGGTAAAACGGCGTTTTTAAAATAAAAAAAAATTAATTTCTGAGAAATAAACATTATATAAGAATTTTGAGTATCGCTCTGCCATTTTACTTACTTTGTTGATTACTGAAATTTTTCACGGTGGTTATAGAAATTTTAGCTATTTTTACACTTTACCTATGAAGTTTTATTAAACGAAAAAATCAAATGTTTTACTTAAAAAAATAGAAATATTTTCGGAAATTCAAATAGAAGTCATTTTGAAACGGCTCGACCGATTTTGCTAAAATGCACCACTCCTTATTCAAAAACTCCCAAAGCTATTTAAGTCCCCTAGATTGTAACCTGCGAACTGAAATAGTGCCTCTAGAACTCTTTTTTTTTAATTCTGAAGGGAACCTTCAGAGGGAAAATTTGAAATTGAAAGAATCTTGATTGATTCTTGAAAGAAGAAGCTACATGGGCTTTTTGAAAATCGAGAAATTTCGATTTTGGAGAAAACTGCTTTTTCGTGATCTGGACTGGAAGTCAGGATCGCTGATTTTAGGTGATTTTCGTAATATAAAGATACTGAAAAATGATAACAGGTTTCGTTCTTTGATTTCTTCTTCACTTTCGTGACTTTATTATTTTCTATTTCCCTCAGTCACTCCTCATCTAGATTCCTGAAACGCTCAAAAAAACAGAACGCACTTCAATAACGCAACTTAATTGAAACAATCAGTATTTTAAAAATATTCTTGTATCTTACCTGATTACATCGTTATGATCTCTCGCCAATTCTTTAAGAGCCCTCTCCACGACAACATGTTCACTCATATGGTATTCATTTATAGTTTTTGCTTTCGACTGAACGTTTCTTAAATTTGTACTAACTTTGTCAACAAAAAATATCATTAAAATGACACAAGGACAGGTAATGTTGAGAGCGATCAATGTAATTGCCACTTGGTACAAGAGTATTACCTCCGAAAAGGGAGTGCGATCGAAATCAAATGGATATTGCACTGGTATAATATATCCGCAAACTCCTATTGCCACATTTCTTGGACTTACATCCAAACAAAATGATTTACACAAATATTTGTAAAAACTCCCCCCGACAATTGCGACAGACACCACCAACTGTATCACTTTTAGAATTGTATCATAATTATAAGTGACGTATTGATCTAAAGTAGAATAGAAATTTGTGTTACCAACTACCGTCTTTAATGTGCAGAGATAAATAAAAAGCATTCCTAATAAGCATTGTCCTTCCAAAACAAACAGGAAGTCCTGAGATAGACTCATATCCAATACTGTAAAATGTCGTTACAAAATATATTTTTAATAATATTATTTAATTATTACCTTTCATATTATTAAATAGATGATATAGCAGACCAGCGAGAACAGGTGAAAATACTAAACCATAAAACAAAATTATCTTCAAGTAAAACATTTTATTAATGTCTTCAGGTCGATTGCTTTTCGGCCAAATCATCATAAATCTCAAACGACCAGCAATCGCTTCTATGTCTTTGTTATAAACTATGAGCTTACTTTCATGCATTTTTAATGTTGAAGAGCTAGTGCTTCAAGAAACTGACTGATATTTTTGAGAATTTCCCATTTTATAGGTCTACAGAAGTTCAAATTATATTTAATAGCATTGTGCTGTTACGTGGGCTAAGTCTGTTTCTTTTGAAAAGTAAAAAAGGCTACAAATAGGTATCCTAGAAAATTCTAGAGCTACAAGGATAAGTATACTGAAAAATCCAATTAATTTCAATTTATTATTTATATTGCTCGTTATAAGCAATTTAATAATCCTTATATACAAATTACGAGAAGAATAATTATTTTTTTCAGGATTAATCACAATTTAATTGAGAACAGTTCCTGTCTGCGACTTCCGTGTAATTTAAATAAGTTAGTTGATTAATCCTTGGTTATTGATTTACAATAGCATATTAATTGATCGACGGTGCCACCCTATTTCAGTTTCAATTTCAATTTCAATTTATTGTCCAACAGAGTAGTAACTCCACTTACAGAACAAAATGAATACAATAAATACATGCAAAAAAAGAATATACCTACTAATGTGTACAACCAATTAACTATTAACTATTCTAGGATCTTCTCAGCTACACAGCTCAATAACTGGACTGAAAAATCCTTGGATAAGTCACAATGTTCGCACACAGTATTATATCTCCTACACATGACGTAGGTACAGGGGCGACCTTAATCCTATATCGGTATTGGATACTTCATTGTAAAATGATAACTGCTTCCTCGTATTATACTTAGGAACAGCAAAGTTAATGCAGGATAATAATAGCGGACAGTCAATCCTACCCTGCAGTAGGTTAATTAAGAATTTGAGTGACGCTACAATACGATGATGCTCCAGCGACAGACAATTATTGGACTTTTGTAGGAGAACCTGATGGTAGAAACCTCGGTCAGGGTATATTCCATCATTCCTGAAAGCAAGGTACTTTAGGAATCTACAGCCTCCCAAGCTCGCTTGTGGCAGTTATAGTACGGAGACCACACTAGAGAGCAGTACTCCAGCCTCGACCGAACAAATGCATTGAACAGCAGTCTGTGAATGTCTGTATCGGTAAAATCTCTACACGTTCTCATTATAAATCCCAGAGACCCGAGTGCCATTTTCAATACATTATCAGTGTGTTGTATAAATGACAGTTTGTTGTCAAATAATACACCAAGATCCTTGACTGCATCACATCTCTGTAATTCAGAGTCGTGAATCCTATAGTCGGTAACTATAGGCATCGTTTAATGGGTATAAGACATTATCTTGCACTTATCAATGTTTAGGGCCAGCCTGTTGCGAATACACCATTGTTGAACCTTATCTATCTCATTCTGCAGCAAGGTGGTATCATGTACCTATTCTATTTTGACATCGATTTTTGAGTCGTCCGCAAACAGTAGTTGATGATTATAGCAGAGGTTGCGGCTGAGGTTTGAATAAAAGAAAAAATAGGGGACCTAGATTTGAGCCCTGGGGTACACCTGAGGACGCAAGTATTGGGTTCGAACTGTGACCACGGTAAGTAACATACTGAGTTCTATCCAACAGGTAAGATGAGAGAAAAGTTATCATATGGTCACCGAGTCAAATGATTTCAGTCTATTAAGTAGTATCTGATGATCGAGACGGTCAAATGCTTCTGTAATTAGTTATGTGCATAGATGCAAAAATTTCCCAAATGTATTGGCGCTGGTCGAGCTTTGGCGCCCTCTATATCTGTACCAAGGATGCAAAAAAATTTAAAATACGTTTCTTGTAGGAAAACTCAAAAGCAACAACTTTTGTCATAACCTATACTTTCACCCCCCGATTTACCGTTTTGTTGTAAAAAAAACGTTTCTTTTTCAAAAAAAATTTTCTAATTAACGCAATTTAATAGTACCTACTAATTATTCGACTCGACTAAAAGGAATCAGGTAAGATTCAGTGAGGCAAGAGCTTTATGCATCATGATCAGAAAAGTAGCTATAGAGTTGGGGATTGATCACATTTCAAAAGAAGAGATTATTTTATATTAAGTTCAGAAATACCTGTTTCGATTGCAATATTGTGACCAAAAGAATACGTCTTAAATGTCGTTTTTTCTTACTAAAAATTGTAAAATTGATGCTTTAAAACTGACATTTTCCAACCCAGGCGGAAAGTATTGGGTGGAGACCCAACTACTTATCTCATCTATAATTGTTTGACAAAGTCTGTTGATTATATAAATGATGCCTAACCACAGCATGATTCGGGAAATATTATCAACTCGATTCATCTAAAAGAGATTTAATTTTATTAGAAAATGCAATGCTTACACGATAAGTTATCTTCTCATTTTTACCTTCGCTTCGAAGACACATAACAGAACCAAGGCTATTATCATACTTGCTATTACAAAAAGCACCAGATTGAAGTATTTGCATATAGAATTCAACATCTTGACTGCTCTAAATGTAAAATAAAATCGCTGGATAATTGTTTCTCTAAAAAAGGCTCTAAAAACTTGAAATTTAAGACTTGGCACAACAAACGAAATATAGCAACTTTCTTAGTCAGGCAATCTGATTTGTTTAGTGATAGGTACCAAATCAGAATAATTATGTTCCTTTTCTTACATTTCCGCCTTAGAGTGTTTATAAGGTTTCAAAAATCAAGTCTGAGATTGAATCTCTAAACATTGCAAACAATTATTAGAGTTTTTCATTTTACAGTTTTACAGAATAAATCTCAGACGTGAATTTTTTCAAAAGCTCGCCCAAGTTATGTTTTCATTTCCTCACTCGATAGATTCATGGATTTGGTGTCATAATTGCTATAGCGATTCTGTAATTTGTATGACTTGTAGATTCCATTTTTGAGAATCCTATGAAACGGCAAGTTACGTTGTGTAACTAATTCACGAACGCTGCAGCATCTTATCAATAAAACCTTCTTGCGCATCAATCGCAGAAATAGTGTATTTTTATGCGATTCAATTCTGAATATTTTCACCGCTTTTTAAATTGGCTTTCTGAAATTTTACATAGTCAGGTGATATTCGCGTAGTAGCTTACTGACAATTGCATTTCATTTCGTTTTAAACCGTGCATGCCTTAGAATGAATTTTTAAATTTAACAAAACAAAAAAATCATTGGCAAAATTGAACAATTTTGGCCCATTTCCTATGCCCGCCACTGGCTAACTTTACTTAAAAAATACTATTTTTTAGACTACCTTTTATAGAACGGAAAAAGTGAAAGGGGAGCTTTGAAAACCTAAAATTTTAAATTTTAGAGGAATAAACATAATATGTAAAAATATTCTAATATCTCCGCCATTTTTATTATTTCCTTCTTGAAATTTTTGAATTTTAAAGTTTATTAGTATAGTTGTCTACTGGAAAAATTTAAAAATTTTCGTTCAATTCCTTCAAAAATATGTTCATAAACAGTTATAGAAATTTAGCCCTTTTTCCCTTCTCCTACCCACGCCACTGGCTTAATAATAAAAATATTGCAAATTTTATTGCAATACTTTAACTCAATATTTTATAACTCAAATTTCAAATAATTTTCTTCCAGTAATGTTAATTTCGTTTAAAAGTTTTTGTTTCTATAACTGGCTTATTTAGGGGTTCATAATCTATCAATTTTTCCTAAAATTGAAAAGGCCGTCATTTTGGAACGGCTCTTCTGATTTAACTCAAATGCAGTACCATACGACTATTTGCAGTTATCTTACTATCAAAAAAATTTCAGCCCCCTAGATTGAAAACAGCGACCAGAAACCGTGCCTCATACCCGTTTTTTTTTTTTTTTTGAAATTTGGAGAGACACGTTGTAAAAGTAGCGCAATTTTAGGTAAATGTTTTTTTGTGAAAATCAAACGTCATCCCTAAGTTTCACAAAAGTAAAAAATTACGTTCATTAATCTTGAAAAATGAAGCTACTGGAGCGTTCTTAAAATTTTAGAGAAATAAACATCATGTAAAATAAACTCGAATATCTCGGCCATTTTTCTTACTCACTTCTTGAAATTTTTAAGTGTTAAAGGCTATTAGTATAGTTATCTACTGTAAAAATTTCAGTTTAATTGCTTCAAAAATGTGCTCATAAATTGTTAGGGAAATTTAGCCATTTTTACCACTTTCCTATCCACGCCACTGGCTTATTAATAAAAGTAATGTAAATTTTGTTACATTAAATTAAATTTGAAACAATTTTCTTCAAACCCTGTTGATTTGGTTTCAAAGTTTTTTTCCATCTTGCTCATACAGGGGTTCAAATATTAGCAAATTTTTCAAAAATTAAAATGACCGCCATTTTGAAACGGCTCGACCGATTTTGCTCAAGTACAATACCAGACCAGTTTTTATAGATATCTTACTCCCACAAAAATTTCAGCCCCCTAGATTCAAAACTGCGACCTGAAATGAGATGACAAAAACCGGGTTCCTGGAACTTTGAAGGGACACCCTGTAGAAGTGATGGGACTTTTGGAAAGTTTTTCAACGAAAATCTAACGTCATTTCAACGTTTTACAAGGACCCAAAATTTCGTTCACTAATCTTGAAAGATAAAGCCACAGGAGCGTTTTTAAAATCTAAATTTCGCGATTTTGGAGAAATATATATATATATATATATATATATATATATAATTCATAAATAATTTTAACAGGCATTAACGCTCTAATCTAGGGCTTCCTGAGGCAGATCTGACACGCAGAGCCATCCAGTCATCTCGAAGCTGCAGACAACGTTGTTTCGGTCTCTTAGACCTCATCAGTACAGCACATCGAGAAATAACTAGAGGATGCATGCCAGGCCAGCCCAGGAAGACAACTCTTAAATAAAGAATCAACAAGGAACTCCGTGACTTCAAAAGTTGTTGCCATCTACCGATGGAGACAAGAACTAGCGGCAGCACGTCTGCTTGCTTTTGTCCATCGGAGTAGGCAGCCACAATTCGCGGCATCACCTTCCAAGGGGCGGTGCTAGCAAGCTCCGCTAGATGTCTCTCATCAAGCCCATGATTATTACAATAACAATGGTGGTGTTAATAGAGCGGCGAATTATAAAATTCATAAATAATTTTAACAGGCATTAACGCTCTAATCTAGGGCTTCCTGAGGCAGATCTGACACGCAGAGCCATCCAGTCATCTCGAAGCTGCAGACAACGTTGTTTCGGTCTCTTAGACCTCATCAGTACAGCACATCGAGAAATAACTAGAGGATGCATGCCAGGCCAGCCCAGGAAGACAACTCTTAAATAAAGAATCAACACGGAACTCCGTGACTTCAAAAGTTGTTGCCATCTACCGATGGAGACAAGAACTAGCGGCAGCACGTCTGCTTGCTTTTGTCCATCGGAGTAGGCAGCCACAATTCGCGGCATCACCTTCCAAGGGGCGGTGCTAGCAAGCTCCGCTAGATGTCTCTCATCAAGCCCATGATTATTACAATAACAATGGTGGTGTTAATAGAGCGGCGAATTATAAAATTCATAAATAATTTTAACAGGCATTAACGCTCTAATCTAGGGCTTCCTGAGGCAGATCTGACACGCAGAGCCATCCAGTCATCTCGAAGCTGCAGACAACGTTGTTTCGGTCTCTTAGACCTCATCAGTACAGCACATCGAGAAATAACTAGAGGATGCATGCCAGGCCAGCCCAGGAAGACAACTCTTAAATAAAGAATCAACACGGAACTCCGTGACTTCAAAAGTTGTTGCCATCTACCGATGGAGACAAGAACTAGCGGCAGCACGTCTGCTTGCTTTTGTCCATCGGAGTAGGCAGCCACAATTCGCGGCATCACCTTCCAAGGGGCGGTGCTAGCAAGCTCCGCTAGATGTCTCTCATCAAGCCCATGATTATTACAATAACAATGGTGGTGTTAATAGAGCGGCGAATTATAAAATTCATAAATAATTTTAACAGGCATTAACGCTCTAATCTAGGGCTTCCTGAGGCAGATCTGACACGCAGAGCCATCCAGTCATCTCGAAGCTGCAGACAACGTTGTTTCGGTCTCTTTCTAGTTCTTGTCTTTCTTGTTTCTAGTTCTTGTCTCCATCGGTAGATGGCAACAACTTTTGAAGTCACGGAGTTCCGTGTTGATTCTTTATTTAAGAGTTGTCTTCCTGGGCTGGCCTGGCATGCATCCTCTAGTTATTTCTCGATGTGCTGTACTGATGAGGTCTAAGAGACCGAAACAACGTTGTCTGCAGCTTCGAGATGACTGGATGGCTCTGCGTGTCAGATCTGCCTCAGGAAGCCCTAGATTAGAGCGTTAATGCCTGTTAAAATTATTTATGAATTTTATAATTCGCCGCTCTATTAACACCACCATTGTTATTGTAATAATCATGGGCTTGATGAGAGACATCTAGCGGAGCTTGCTAGCACCGCCCCTTGGAAGGTGATGCCGCGAATTGTGGCTGCCTACTCCGATGGACAAAAGCAAGCAGACGTGCTGCCGCTAGTTCTTGTCTCCATCGGTAGATGGCAACAACTTTTGAAGTCACGGAGTTCCGTGTTGATTCTTTATTTAAGAGTTGTCTTCCTGGGCTGGCCTGGCATGCATCCTCTAGTTATTTCTCGATGTGCTGTACTGATGAGGTCTAAGAGACCGAAACAACGTTGTCTGCAGCTTCGAGATGACTGGATGGCTCTGCGTGTCAGATCTGCCTCAGGAAGCCCTAGATTAGAGCGTTAATGCCTGTTAAAATTATTTATGAATTTTATAATTCGCCGCTCTATTAACACCACCATTGTTATTGTAATAATCATGGGCTTGATGAGAGACATCTAGCGGAGCTTGCTAGCACCGCCCCTTGGAAGGTGATGCCGCGAATTGTGGCTGCCTACTCCGATGGACAAAAGCAAGCAGACGTGCTGCCGCTAGTTCTTGTCTCCATCGGTAGATGGCAACAACTTTTGAAGTCACGGAGTTCCGTGTTGATTCTTTATTTAAGAGTTGTCTTCCTGGGCTGGCCTGGCATGCATCCTCTAGTTATTTCTCGATGTGCTGTACTGATGAGGTCTAAGAGACCGAAACAACGTTGTCTGCAGCTTCGAGATGACTGGATGGCTCTGCGTGTCAGATCTGCCTCAGGAAGCCCTAGATTAGAGCGTTAATGCCTGTTAAAATTATTTATGAATTTTATAATTCGCCGCTCTATTAACACCACCATTGTTATATATATATATATATAAATTTCCAGCGAATGTATGACAATACTATGTTAAAACACAAAAAGGGTTCAGTACTGGGGACGTTGTCAACTAAAATTGCTGTTGTTTCCCTTTTTACAAATATTCCATACCAACTAGCTAAAGAAAGCATTGAATTAAAGTGGGATTCGATTGGGCGACATTGTGATATGTCCTTGGTTCAATTTCTCGAACTCCTAGAATTTGTATATGATACAACGATATTCACTTTTCAAGGGGATTTTTACAAACAAATTTTGGGGACTCCGATGGGCTCTTGTGTCTCTCCTATCATCGCGGCATATGTTATGGACGCCTTGCTTGACAGGGTAATTAGCAAGATATCCTATGACATACCTATTATCAAGAAATATGTTGATGATATTATTTGTACAGTACCAGCTAACCAAGTTGATAACATCTTCCAACTAGTCAATAATGACAACGAATTTTTATCTTTCACTTTAGAGAGAGAAACTGACAGATCTGTCCCCTTTTTAGATACAAGGGTGATAAGGGGAACGGATGGAACTATTATCTTGGACTGGTATAGAAAACCCTCTAACTCAGGGAGGTTGCTTAACTATTTTTCATACCATGAGGAAAAAATCAAAATAAATTTAGTTTTAGAGATGAAAAGTAGAATCCACAAGATCTGCCATCATTCCCTATTCAACAAAAACCTTAGAATCCTGTACAACATATTTATCGACAATTCATATCCACCTAGATTGCTTAATAAACTTTTATTTAGCAACCCTGAGGGAGGCATTGGTCCTGCATCTGCTCGTGGGGTCGGTGGGCCGAGAGTTACTGTTGGAGTCTCACATAACAATACTGACAACAATAACATCATTGATAACAACAAATTCATGTCAGTACCTTGGATTAGAGAACTTACCCCAAAACTTATCAAAGTATTAAGAGAATACACACCGAACATAAAAATTGCAAAAAGAAACATCTCACTACTAGGTAACAAAATTTTCAATAAAACAAAGGACAAAACAGAGACGGGACAGAGAACAAACGTCGTCTATCGCATCCCTTGCTCAGAATGCGACGCAGTATATATAGGTCAAACTGGGAGATCTCTAAATTCTAGGGTCACTTTACATCGGAGTGACTGTAGATTAAACAACCAGAGATGTATTCTAGCACAGCATAAGGCTGATCAAGGGCATACCCCCAATTTTAACGAGGCATCGGTTATCTTAACAGAAAGAAATTACAGAAAGCGATCCTTTCTGGAAATGGTGGAGATTCAGAAGGAGATGTACTCCATTAATAAAAGATCTGATATTGAGGGTTTGAGTGCCATTTACTCATATTTATTATTAATTAATAAAAGGGGATTGGTTGACTCACAACTAAATGACTCAGCCTAAAATTTACACCCCCTGGTGTCTCCGAATTCTCTAGTTACTAACCAATCCTTGGGTTAAGCTACATTCGACACAATATGACAACAATGCATCGAGTCGAAATTTCGTGAATTGCCACAACCACGCATGCCTACTGACGTCACGACAGCCCCGACTGCCCGGCGCACACACCATCTGTCTGCTGTTTTCTCTTCACTAAGATGGCCATCGTTTTTAAGATGTAACAGATTTAATTGTATTTTAATTGTTTTAAGTCAATCATGTAGTTTTATATTAGTTTTGATCAACCGATTGACGGTTTTTTAACGTGTTACAACTGTTTGTGTGAAGATTTTGTATGTCCTCGTTAATTATTGCCACTCATGTCTCCTGCTGAGAGGGAATGTTCCCTGAGATTTTTGATTTTGTTGGATTTTAAATTGTAAACCTCACATTGAAGTAAGTTCATGCCACCAACTGTTGACTTGTTGTGTTTATTGTCGTTTAATTAATTTTAGATCCCTGAAGAAGAGAATGATTGATTCTCGAAAGCTTGGAGAACAATAAAGAGTACACTCTAGCCTAGAAAATTTTAGTTGACAACGTCCCCAGTACTGAACCCTTTTTGTGTTTTATATATATATATATATATATTCAAAATAAATTTAACGGGCATATCGCTCTAACCTAGGGCTTCCTGAGGCAGACCTGACACACAGAGCCATCCAGTCATCTCGAAGCTGCAGACAACGTTGTTTCGGTCTCTTAGACCTCATCAGTACAGCACATCGAGAAATAACTAGAGGATGCATGCCAGGCCAGCACAGGAAGCCAACTATATGAATAAAGAGGTGACACGGAACTCCGTGACCTCAATAGTTGGTTGCCATCTACCGACGGAGACAAGAACTAAACGGCAGCACGCTACCAGCTTTGTGTCCATCGGGAATAGGCAGCCCACAATTCGGGGCATTACCATCCGTCGGGCGGTGCTGGTTAGCTACCGATAGATGTCTCTCGCCAAAGCCCATGGTTATTACAATAATAATGATGATGTTAATGAGCGCAAAGAATTAAAAATTCAAAATAAATTTAACGGGCATATCGCTCTAACCTAGGGCTTCCTGAGGCAGACCTGACACACAGAGCCATCCAGTCATCTCGAAGCTGCAGACAACGTTGTTTCGGTCTCTTAGACCTCATCAGTACAGCACATCGAGAAATAACTAGAGGATGCATGCCAGGCCAGCACAGGAAGCCAACTATATGAATAAAGAGGTGACACGGAACTCCGTGACCTCAATAGTTGGTTGCCATCTACCGACGGAGACAAGAACTAAACGGCAGCACGCTACCAGCTTTGTGTCCATCGGGAATAGGCAGCCCACAATTCGGGGCATTACCATCCGTCGGGCGGTGCTGGTTAGCTACCGATAGATGTCTCTCGCCAAAGCCCATGGTTATTACAATAATAATGATGATGTTAATGAGCGCAAAGAATTAAAAATTCAAAATAAATTTAACGGGCATATCGCTCTAACCTAGGGCTTCCTGAGGCAGACCTGACACACAGAGCCATCCAGTCATCTCGAAGCTGCAGACAACGTTGTTTCGGTCTCTTAGACCTCATCAGTACAGCACATCGAGAAATAACTAGAGGATGCATGCCAGGCCAGCACAGGAAGCCAACTATATGAATAAAGAGGTGACACGGAACTCCGTGACCTCAATAGTTGGTTGCCATCTACCGACGGAGACAAGAACTAAACGGCAGCACGCTACCAGCTTTGTGTCCATCGGGAATAGGCAGCCCACAATTCGGGGCATTACCATCCGTCGGGCGGTGCTGGTTAGCTACCGATAGATGTCTCTCGCCAAAGCCCATGGTTATTACAATAATAATGATGATGTTAATGAGCGCAAAGAATTAAAAATTCAAAATAAATTTAACGGGCATATCGCTCTAACCTAGGGCTTCCTGAGGCAGACCTGACACACAGAGCCATCCAGTCATCTCGAAGCTGCAGACAACGTTGTTTCGGTCTCTTAGACCTCATCAGTACAGCACATCGAGAAATAACTAGAGGATGCATGCCAGGCCAGCACAGGAAGCCAACTATATGAATAAAGAGGTGACACGGAACTCCGTGACCTCAATAGTTGGTTGCCATCTACCGACGGAGACAAGAACTAAACGGCAGCACGCTACCAGCTTTGTGTCCATCGGGAATAGGCAGCCCACAATTCGGGGCATTACCATCCGTCGGGCGGTGCTGGTTAGCTACCGATAGATGTCTCTCGCCAAAGCCCATGGTTATTACAATAATAATGATGATGTTAATGAGCGCAAAGAATTAAAAATTCAAAATAAATTTAACGGGCATATCGCTCTAACCTAGGGCTTCCTGAGGCAGACCTGACACACAGAGCCATCCAGTCATCTCGAAGCTGCAGACAACGTTGTTTCGGTCTCTTAGACCTCATCAGTACAGCACATCGAGAAATAACTAGAGGATGCATGCCAGGCCAGCACAGGAAGCCAACTATATGAATAAAGAGGTGACACGGAACTCCGTGACCTCAATAGTTGGTTGCCATCTACCGACGGAGACAAGAACTAAACGGCAGCACGCTACCAGCTTTGTGTCCATCGGGAATAGGCAGCCCACAATTCGGGGCATTACCATCCGTCGGGCGGTGCTGGTTAGCTACCGATAGATGTCTCTCGCCAAAGCCCATGGTTATTACAATAATAATGATGATGTTAATGAGCGCAAAGAATTAAAAATTCAAAATAAATTTAACGGGCATATCGCTCTAACCTAGGGCTTCCTGAGGCAGACCTGACACACAGAGCCATCCAGTCATCTCGAAGCTGCAGACAACGTTGTTTCGGTCTCTTAGACCTCATCAGTACAGCACATCGAGAAATAACTAGAGGATGCATGCCAGGCCAGCACAGGAAGCCAACTATATGAATAAAGAGGTGACACGGAACTCCGTGACCTCAATAGTTGGTTGCCATCTACCGACGGAGACAAGAACTAAACGGCAGCACGCTACCAGCTTTGTGTCCATCGGGAATAGGCAGCCCACAATTCGGGGCATTACCATCCGTCGGGCGGTGCTGGTTAGCTACCGATAGATGTCTCTCGCCAAAGCCCATGGTTATTACAATAATAATGATGATGTTAATGAGCGCAAAGAATTAAAAATTCAAAATAAATTTAACGGGCATATTGCTCTAACCTAGGGCTTCCTGAGGCAGACCTGACACACAGAGCCATCCAGTCATCTCGAAGCTGCAGACAACGTTGTTTCGGTCTCTTAGACCTCATCAGTACAGCACATCGAGAAATAACTAGAGGATGCATGCCAGGCCAGCACAGGAAGCCAACTATATGAATAAAGAGGTGACACGGAACTCCGTGACCTCAATAGTTGGTTGCCATCTACCGACGGAGACAAGAACTAAACGGCAGCACGCTACCAGCTTTGTGTCCATCGGGAATAGGCAGCCCACAATTCGGGGCATTACCATCCGTCGGGCGGTGCTGGTTAGCTACCGATAGATGTCTCTCGCCAAAGCCCATGGTTATTACAATAATAATGATGATGTTAATGAGCGCAAAGAATTAAAAATTCAAAATAAATTTAACGGGCATATCGCTCTAACCTAGGGCTTCCTGAGGCAGACCTGACACACAGAGCCATCCAGTCATCTCGAAGCTGCAGACAACGTTGTTTCGGTCTCTTAGACCTCATCAGTACAGCACATCGAGAAATAACTAGAGGATGCATGCCAGGCCAGCACAGGAAGCCAACTATATGAATAAAGAGGTGACACGGAACTCCGTGACCTCAATAGTTGGTTGCCATCTACCGACGGAGACAAGAACTAAACGGCAGCACGCTACCAGCTTTGTGTCCATCGGGAATAGGCAGCCCACAATTCGGGGCATTACCATCCGTCGGGCGGTGCTGGTTAGCTACCGATAGATGTCTCTCGCCAAAGCCCATGGTTATTACAATAATAATGATGATGTTAATGAGCGCAAAGAATTAAAAATTCAAAATAAATTTAACGGGCATATCGCTCTAACCTAGGGCTTCCTGAGGCAGACCTGACACACAGAGCCATCCAGTCATCTCGAAGCTGCAGACAACGTTGTTTCGGTCTCTTAGACCTCATCAGTACAGCACATCGAGAAATAACTAGAGGATGCATGCCAGGCCAGCACAGGAAGCCAACTATATGAATAAAGAGGTGACACGGAACTCCGTGACCTCAATAGTTGGTTGCCATCTACCGACGGAGACAAGAACTAAACGGCAGCACGCTACCAGCTTT
Organism: Malachius bipustulatus; assembly: GCA_910589415.1. NCBI lineage: Eukaryota > Metazoa > Arthropoda > Insecta > Coleoptera > Melyridae > Malachius > Malachius bipustulatus. Next base: position 33,233,285 of record OU342634.1, on the reverse strand, counting down.
GTGTCCATCGGGAATAGGCAGCCCACAATTCGGGGCATTACCATCCGTCGGGCGGTGCTGGTTAGCTACCGATAGATGTCTCTCGCCAAAGCCCATGGTTATTACAATAATAATGATGATGTTAATGAGCGCAAAGAATTAAAAATTCAAAATAAATTTAACGGGCATATCGCTCTAACCTAGGGCTTCCTGAGGCAGACCTGACACACAGAGCCATCCAGTCATCTCGAAGCTGCAGACAACGTTGTTTCGGTCTCTTAGACCTCATCAGTACAGCACATCGAGAAATAACTAGAGGATGCATGCCAGGCCAGCACAGGAAGCCAACTATATGAATAAAGAGGTGACACGGAACTCCGTGACCTCAATAGTTGGTTGCCATCTACCGACGGAGACAAGAACTAAACGGCAGCACGCTACCAGCTTTGTGTCCATCGGGAATAGGCAGCCCACAATTCGGGGCATTACCATCCGTCGGGCGGTGCTGGTTAGCTACCGATAGATGTCTCTCGCCAAAGCCCATGGTTATTACAATAATAATGATGATGTTAATGAGCGCAAAGAATTAAAAATTCAAAATAAATTTAACGGGCATATCGCTCTAACCTAGGGCTTCCTGAGGCAGACCTGACACACAGAGCCATCCAGTCATCTCGAAGCTGCAGACAACGTTGTTTCGGTCTCTTAGACCTCATCAGTACAGCACATCGAGAAATAACTAGAGGATGCATGCCAGGCCAGCACAGGAAGCCAACTATATGAATAAAGAGGTGACACGGAACTCCGTGACCTCAATAGTTGGTTGCCATCTACCGACGGAGACAAGAACTAAACGGCAGCACGCTACCAGCTTTGTGTCCATCGGGAATAGGCAGCCCACAATTCGGGGCATTACCATCCGTCGGGCGGTGCTGGTTAGCTACCGATAGATGTCTCTCGCCAAAGCCCATGGTTATTACAATAATAATGATGATGTTAATGAGCGCAAAGAATTAAAAATTCAAAATAAATTTAACGGGCATATCGCTCTAACCTAGGGCTTCCTGAGGCAGACCTGACACACAGAGCCATCCAGTCATCTCGAAGCTGCAGACAACGTTGTTTCGGTCTCTTAGACCTCATCAGTACAGCACATCGAGAAATAACTAGAGGATGCATGCCAGGCCAGCACAGGAAGCCAACTATATGAATAAAGAGGTGACACGGAACTCCGTGACCTCAATAGTTGGTTGCCATCTACCGACGGAGACAAGAACTAAACGGCAGCACGCTACCAGCTTTGTGTCCATCGGGAATAGGCAGCCCACAATTCGGGGCATTACTATCCGTCGGGCGGTGCTGGTTAGCTACCGATAGATGTCTCTCGCCAAAGCCCATGGTTATTACAATAATAATGATGATGTTAATGAGCGCAAAGAATTAAAAATTCAAAATAAATTTAACGGGCATATCGCTCTAACCTAGGGCTTCCTGAGGCAGACCTGACACACAGAGCCATCCAGTCATCTCGAAGCTGCAGACAACGTTGTTTCGGTCTCTTAGACCTCATCAGTACAGCACATCGAGAAATAACTAGAGGATGCCTCAGGTCTGCCTCAGGAAGCCCTAGGTTAGAGCGATATGCCCGTTAAATTTATTTTGAATTTTTAATTCTTTGCGCTCATTAACATCATCATTATTATTGTAATAACCATGGGCTTTGGCGAGAGACATCTATCGGTAGCTAACCAGCACCGCCCGACGGATGGTAATGCCCCGAATTGTGGGCTGCCTATTCCCGATGGACACAAAGCTGGTAGCGTGCTGCCGTTTAGTTCTTGTCTCCGTCGGTAGATGGCAACCAACTATTGAGGTCACGGAGTTCCGTGTCACCTCTTTATTCATATAGTTGGCTTCCTGTGCTGGCCTGGCATGCATCCTCTAGTTATTTCTCGATGTGCTGTACTGATGAGGTCTAAGAGACCGAAACAACGTTGTCTGCAGCTTCGAGATGACTGGATGGCTCTGTGTGTCAGGTCTGCCTCAGGAAGCCCTAGGTTAGAGCGATATGCCCGTTAAATTTATTTTGAATTTTTAATTCTTTGCGCTCATTAACATCATCATTATTATTGTAATAACCATGGGCTTTGGCGAGAGACATCTATCGGTAGCTAACCAGCACCGCCCGACGGATGGTAATGCCCCGAATTGTGGGCTGCCTATTCCCGATGGACACAAAGCTGGTAGCGTGCTGCCGTTTAGTTCTTGTCTCCGTCGGTAGATGGCAACCAACTATTGAGGTCACGGAGTTCCGTGTCACCTCTTTATTCATATAGTTGGCTTCCTGTGCTGGCCTGGCATGCATCCTCTAGTTATTTCTCGATGTGCTGTACTGATGAGGTCTAAGAGACCGAAACAACGTTGTCTGCAGCTTCGAGATGACTGGATGGCTCTGTGTGTCAGGTCTGCCTCAGGAAGCCCTAGGTTAGAGCGATATGCCCGTTAAATTTATTTTGAATTTTTAATTCTTTGCGCTCATTAACATCATCATTATTATTGTAATAACCATGGGCTTTGGCGAGAGACATCTATCGGTAGCTAACCAGCACCGCCCGACGGATGGTAATGCCCCGAATTGTGGGCTGCCTATTCCCGATGGACACAAAGCTGGTAGCGTGCTGCCGTTTAGTTCTTGTCTCCGTCGGTAGATGGCAACCAACTATTGAGGTCACGGAGTTCCGTGTCACCTCTTTATTCATATAGTTGGCTTCCTGTGCTGGCCTGGCATGCATCCTCTAGTTATTTCTCGATGTGCTGTACTGATGAGGTCTAAGAGACCGAAACAACGTTGTCTGCAGCTTCGAGATGACTGGATGGCTCTGTGTGTCAGGTCTGCCTCAGGAAGCCCTAGGTTAGAGCGATATGCCCGTTAAATTTATTTTGAATTTTTAATTCTTTGCGCTCATTAACATCATCATTATTATTGTAATAACCATGGGCTTTGGCGAGAGACATCTATCGGTAGCTAACCAGCACCGCCCGACGGATGGTAATGCCCCGAATTGTGGGCTGCCTATTCCCGATGGACACAAAGCTGGTAGCGTGCTGCCGTTTAGTTCTTGTCTCCGTCGGTAGATGGCAACCAACTATTGAGGTCACGGAGTTCCGTGTCACCTCTTTATTCATATAGTTGGCTTCCTGTGCTGGCCTGGCATGCATCCTCTAGTTATTTCTCGATGTGCTGTACTGATGAGGTCTAAGAGACCGAAACAACGTTGTCTGCAGCTTCGAGATGACTGGATGGCTCTGTGTGTCAGGTCTGCCTCAGGAAGCCCTAGGTTAGAGCGATATGCCCGTTAAATTTATTTTGAATTTTTAATTCTTTGCGCTCATTAACATCATCATTATTATTGTAATAACCATGGGCTTTGGCGAGAGACATCTATCGGTAGCTAACCAGCACCGCCCGACGGATGGTAATGCCCCGAATTGTGGGCTGCCTATTCCCGATGGACACAAAGCTGGTAGCGTGCTGCCGTTTAGTTCTTGTCTCCGTCGGTAGATGGCAACCAACTATTGAGGTCACGGAGTTCCGTGTCACCTCTTTATTCATATAGTTGGCTTCCTGTGCTGGCCTGGCATGCATCCTCTAGTTATTTCTCGATGTGCTGTACTGATGAGGTCTAAGAGACCGAAACAACGTTGTCTGCAGCTTCGAGATGACTGGATGGCTCTGTGTGTCAGGTCTGCCTCAGGAAGCCCTAGGTTAGAGCGATATGCCCGTTAAATTTATTTTGAATTTTTAATTCTTTGCGCTCATTAACATCATCATTATTATTGTAATAACCATGGGCTTTGGCGAGAGACATCTATCGGTAGCTAACCAGCACCGCCCGACGGATGGTAATGCCCCGAATTGTGGGCTGCCTATTCCCGATGGACACAAAGCTGGTAGCGTGCTGCCGTTTAGTTCTTGTCTCCGTCGGTAGATGGCAACCAACTATTGAGGTCACGGAGTTCCGTGTCACCTCTTTATTCATATAGTTGGCTTCCTGTGCTGGCCTGGCATGCATCCTCTAGTTATTTCTCGATGTGCTGTACTGATGAGGTCTAAGAGACCGAAACAACGTTGTCTGCAGCTTCGAGATGACTGGATGGCTCTGTGTGTCAGGTCTGCCTCAGGAAGCCCTAGGTTAGAGCGATATGCCCGTTAAATTTATTTTGAATTTTTAATTCTTTGCGCTCATTAACATCATCATTATTATTGTAATAACCATGGGCTTTGGCGAGAGACATCTATCGGTAGCTAACCAGCACCGCCCGACGGATGGTAATGCCCCGAACTGTGGGCTGCCTATTCCCGATGGACACAAAGCTGGTAGCGTGCTGCCGTTTAGTTCTTGTCTCCGTCGGTAGATGGCAACCAACTATTGAGGTCACGGAGTTCCGTGTCACCTCTTTATTCATATAGTTGGCTTCCTGTGCTGGCCTGGCATGCATCCTCTAGTTATTTCTCGATGTGCTGTACTGATGAGGTCTAAGAGACCGAAACAACGTTGTCTGCAGCTTCGAGATGACTGGATGGCTCTGTGTGTCAGGTCTGCCTCAGGAAGCCCTAGGTTAGAGCGATATGCCCGTTAAATTTATTTTGAATTTTTAATTCTTTGCGCTCATTAACATCATCATTATTATTGTAATAACCATGGGCTTTGGCGAGAGACATCTATCGGTAGCTAACCAGCACCGCCCGACGGATGGTAATGCCCCGAATTGTGGGCTGCCTATTCCCGATGGACACAAAGCTGGTAGCGTGCTGCCGTTTAGTTCTTGTCTCCGTCGGTAGATGGCAACCAACTATTGAGGTCACGGAGTTCCGTGTCACCTCTTTATTCATATAGTTGGCTTCCTGTGCTGGCCTGGCATGCATCCTCTAGTTATTTCTCGATGTGCTGTACTGATGAGGTCTAAGAGACCGAAACAACGTTGTCTGCAGCTTCGAGATGACTGGATGGCTCTGTGTGTCAGGTCTGCCTCAGGAAGCCCTAGGTTAGAGCGATATGCCCGTTAAATTTATTTTGAATTTTTAATTCTTTGCGCTCATTAACATCATCATTATTATTGTAATAACCATGGGCTTTGGCGAGAGACATCTATCGGTAGCTAACCAGCACCGCCCGACGGATGGTAATGCCCCGAATTGTGGGCTGCCTATTCCCGATGGACACAAAGCTGGTAGCGTGCTGCCGTTTAGTTCTTGTCTCCGTCGGTAGATGGCAACCAACTATTGAGGTCACGGAGTTCCGTGTCACCTCTTTATTCATATAGTTGGCTTCCTGTGCTGGCCTGGCATGCATCCTCTAGTTATTTCTCGATGTGCTGTACTGATGAGGTCTAAGAGACCGAAACAACGTTGTCTGCAGCTTCGAGATGACTGGATGGCTCTGTGTGTCAGGTCTGCCTCAGGAAGCCCTAGGTTAGAGCGATATGCCCGTTAAATTTATTTTGAATTTTTAATTCTTTGCGCTCATTAACATCATCATTATTATTGTAATAACCATGGGCTTTGGCGAGAGACATCTATCGGTAGCTAACCAGCACCGCCCGACGGATGGTAATGCCCCGAATTGTGGGCTGCCTATTCCCGATGGACACAAAGCTGGTAGCGTGCTGCCGTTTAGTTCTTGTCTCCGTCGGTAGATGGCAACCAACTATTGAGGTCACGGAGTTCCGTGTCACCTCTTTATTCATATAGTTGGCTTCCTGTGCTGGCCTGGCATGCATCCTCTAGTTATTTCTCGATGTGCTGTACTGATGAGGTCTAAGAGACCGAAACAACGTTGTCTGCAGCTTCGAGATGACTGGATGGCTCTGTGTGTCAGGTCTGCCTCAGGAAGCCCTAGGTTAGAGCGATATGCCCGTTAAATTTATTTTGAATTTTTAATTCTTTGCGCTCATTAACATCATCATTATTATTGTAATAACCATGGGCTTTGGCGAGAGACATCTATCGGTAGCTAACCAGCACCGCCCGACGGATGGTAATGCCCCGAATTGTGGGCTGCCTATTCCCGATGGACACAAAGCTGGTAGCGTGCTGCCGTTTAGTTCTTGTCTCCGTCGGTAGATGGCAACCAACTATTGAGGTCACGGAGTTCCGTGTCACCTCTTTATTCATATAGTTGGCTTCCTGTGCTGGCCTGGCATGCATCCTCTAGTTATTTCTCGATGTGCTGTACTGATGAGGTCTAAGAGACCGAAACAACGTTGTCTGCAGCTTCGAGATGACTGGATGGCTCTGTGTGTCAGGTCTGCCTCAGGAAGCCCTAGGTTAGAGCGATATGCCCGTTAAATTTATTTTGAATTTTTAATTCTTTGCGCTCATTAACATCATCATTATTATTGTAATAACCATGGGCTTTGGCGAGAGACATCTATCGGTAGCTAACCAGCACCGCCCGACGGATGGTAATGCCCCGAATTGTGGGCTGCCTATTCCCGATGGACACAAAGCTGGTAGCGTGCTGCCGTTTAGTTCTTGTCTCCGTCGGTAGATGGCAACCAACTATTGAGGTCACGGAGTTCCGTGTCACCTCTTTATTCATATAGTTGGCTTCCTGTGCTGGCCTGGCATGCATCCTCTAGTTATTTCTCGATGTGCTGTACTGATGAGGTCTAAGAGACCGAAACAACGTTGTCTGCAGCTTCGAGATGACTGGATGGCTCTGTGTGTCAGGTCTGCCTCAGGAAGCCCTAGGTTAGAGCGATATGCCCGTTAAATTTATTTTGAATTTTTAATTCTTTGCGCTCATTAACATCATCATTATTATTGTAATAACCATGGGCTTTGGCGAGAGACATCTATCGGTAGCTAACCAGCACCGCCCGACGGATGGTAATGCCCCGAATTGTGGGCTGCCTATTCCCGATGGACACAAAGCTGGTAGCGTGCTGCCGTTTAGTTCTTGTCTCCGTCGGTAGATGGCAACCAACTATTGAGGTCACGGAGTTCCGTGTCACCTCTTTATTCATATAGTTGGCTTCCTGTGCTGGCCTGGCATGCATCCTCTAGTTATTTCTCGATGTGCTGTACTGATGAGGTCTAAGAGACCGAAACAACGTTGTCTGCAGCTTCGAGATGACTGGATGGCTCTGTGTGTCAGGTCTGCCTCAGGAAGCCCTAGGTTAGAGCGATATGCCCGTTAAATTTATTTTGAATTTTTAATTCTTTGCGCTCATTAACATCATCATTATTATTGTAATAACCATGGGCTTTGGCGAGAGACATCTATCGGTAGCTAACCAGCACCGCCCGACGGATGGTAATGCCCCGAATTGTGGGCTGCCTATTCCCGATGGACACAAAGCTGGTAGCGTGCTGCCGTTTAGTTCTTGTCTCCGTCGGTAGATGGCAACCAACTATTGAGGTCACGGAGTTCCGTGTCACCTCTTTATTCATATAGTTGGCTTCCTGTGCTGGCCTGGCATGCATCCTCTAGTTATTTCTCGATGTGCTGTACTGATGAGGTCTAAGAGACCGAAACAACGTTGTCTGCAGCTTCGAGATGACTGGATGGCTCTGTGTGTCAGGTCTGCCTCAGGAAGCCCTAGGTTAGAGCGATATGCCCGTTAAATTTATTTTGAATTTTTAATTCTTTGCGCTCATTAACATCATCATTATATATATATATATATATATATCGTGGGCAGGTGAATTTTGGAAAACCACTTTTTCGTAATCTGGGGGTCATGATCGGTGGACATTTGATGAGTTTGGGTGATTTTTGGAAAGTGATGTCGTCCTCAATAGTGTATTTTTTTGTTAAAAAATACACTAATACATACATATATACGGGTATTGATTATATCGTTGTAATACTTCATTGATTATTATCGTTGTTGGTGCTTTTCAGCGATGTTTAATGTTGGCAGAGCTCGTTTTTCTCGTGGTTCTGATTATTTTTCAAAATGCTATCAATGCAGTATTGGTCTATGAGCTTATTTCATAGAGAATTTCATCAGTAAAAAAGGTTGACTTTTAACCCCATCGGCAGTTATATATGAAATGCTTTTTGAAAATAGCGATTTTAGATATTTTGAAGATAGTTTTTTGAAAGTAATGAAAATTTTCAGTATCGCCCTGGCAAATTAGCCAATATAATAGCGGTACAGAATTTGGTAACTCCTCCGGTTTCTATATAATATGGTGAAAAACTTCCAAAAACGACACACGTTTTTTTTTCTTTTTTTTTTCTTTCGATCAACTTAGGGGACCACTTTTGATATGTAGCCGATGTGGCGCAAGTCTCGGAGGTGGTGAAGGGGAGCGGAAATCAGGTATAAAACTGGGCGGAAACGGTTTTTTTTGCCTCTAGGTTAGCTGTGAGTCGTCGATCGAATTTTTTTTTTGGTAAAAAACCGAGACCTCTCGAATCCGTCCAATACTCATCGAGATATCGTCGTTTAGGTTGTTTAGGTTGTTATTTTTTTTGTCAAAACGAAAGTCACCAGGAGTAATGGACAGCGTTTGAGGCATAATTCAGGAGGAGGAAATGAGAAATAATGAGAAGAACAAGTGATGGCAACGAGAAAAAGGATTACAGGGGAAGAAGATAAATAACGGAAAGGAAAGATTTATTTGTAAAGGGAAGAGAAACAGAAAGAAAAGGAGAACGAGACTACTAGGACGAGAGAAAGGTTTGAATCGTAAAGGGAAGAGGAATAGCTTGAGACGGTGTCGAAGGATCAGAAAAAGAATTTGGGAAAAGCGCTGTGAGAGAAAGAGTAAAGAAGAAGAGAAGAAGAGGAAGGAAAAGAGAGAATTAGGAAAAGTTTAGAAAGAGGTTTATAAAGAAAAGGATATTGTAAGATTTTGGCATTATACTTAGGTACTTTAAATTTTTAGAGTGTAGTATAACAAATTTGAAAAAGTAGCAGGGAGCAGTAGGTTTTGTGATTTTTTAAATAAAAATTTTGTTACAAGTTACAAGTCATAAATTAGACGATTTGTTCTATGTATAACATTTTGAATTTTGGTTCAAACCAAGTTAAATTAAACAAAATTTGTTTTTTAACTGAACCAACTAGGAAAGAGAGTGTTTGAGAACCATTTGTTTATTTTTGAAAAAAAAAAGCGCCACACCATAAGGTTTTGGGCTCTCGCGAGTTCATGGTTTTTAACCTGGAAATTTTTTTTGGCCGACGACTCATAGCTAGCCTAGGGGCCAAAATCCGCCCCCCCCTCGTTTTATACCTGGTTTTCTCCCCCCTCCGCACCTTAGAGACTTGCGTCAAATCGACTACATAAAAATCTTGAGCCAATTCTTTCAGCGCATTCTCTAAGACAACATGTTCACTCATATGGTATTCATTTATCTTTCTTGCTTTGGCCTGAACATATCTTAAATTTGCAGCAATTTTATCAATAAAAAATATCATCAACATGAGACTAGGAAACAAAATGTTCATAATGAGCAATGTCATTGCCACTTGGTATGAGAGGATTATCTCCGAAAAGGGAGTCCGATCAAAATCAAATGGATATTGAACTGGTATAACATATCCGCAAACTCCTATTGCAGAATTTCTTGGATTTTCACTGAAACAAAATGATTTAGAAAAATATCTGTAAAAACTCGTCAAAATAAATACAATAACCATCGCAAACTGAATTACTTTGAGAATTTTGTCATAATTATAAGTATCGTATTGGTCTAGAGTGGAATAGAGATTTGTATTAGCAACAACCGATTTTAATGTCAAGAGATAAATACAAAAAACTCCCCATAAGCACAGACCATCCATAATGAGTATGAGATCTGGAGACATTCTCATATCCAATCCTGTAAGAATCATTTCGAATATCATTTTTGAAAAATATATCTTTTTAATTATATTATATTATTTTTATTATAATATTAGGTATTATACAGTGTGGAAAACCCAAATGGAATAAATTCGATAATAAATCAATGGAGATGGTTGCGAAAAAACGTTCGGACACGTCGATTAGTATTTTTGGTTGCGCATTTTTTTCAATGAAAACTTTTTATACAGGGTGTGTCGTGTAACAGTGCTCAATACCAACTTTCTTCTTTTAAATCAAACACCCTATATATTATTACACTTTCAGATTGCCTGAAAAATGTAATAATAATGGTGTTTATAATTCAAATTTGTAACGAGTGATTTTTGAGTTATAAGCAAATGAAAATAGCTATTTTTAATTTTCAAAACAGTGTACACCGATAACGGCTCAAGATGTCGGAAAACGGCTTACATGTCTCTATCTTAATTTTTCATGTAGTATCCTATTGTGTGGATGAAATTTTTATACAGGGTGATTAAAAATCTGATAATTTTCATCACCCTGTATAAAAATTTAAACTACCTAATAGAGCTCTAAATGAAAAGTTAAGATAGGGACATGTGAGCCGTTTTCCGACATCCTGAGCCGTTATCGGTGTACACACTGTTTTGAAAATTAAAAATTGCTATTTTCATTTGTTTATAACTCAAAAATCACTCGTTACAAATTTGAATTATAAACACCATTATTATTACATTTTTTCAGGCAATCTGAAAATGTAATAATATATAGGGTGTTTGATTTGAAAGAAGAAAGTTGGTATTGAGCACTGTTACACGACACACCCTGTATAAAAAGTTTTCATTGAAAAAAATCCGCAACCAAAAATACTAATCGACGTGTCCGAGCGTTTTTTAGCACCCATCTGCATTGATTTATTATCGAATTTATTCCATTTGGCTCTTCCACACTGTATGATAAAGGGTGAGTCAGTTTTTTTGTAGCAGGACTCCACTAGCTTATAAGAGACTTATTTTAACGAATAAAAGTCACATGAACATATGCCCGGAAAAGAAAAAAGATAGAGGGTGTTGAAAAACATTTATTTTAGTTTTCACCGCATAACTTGGCAATTTCTCAATAGTTTAGTTTTATACCAAGAGGTCATTTATTATAATTTAGAGTACAGAAAACGAAGAAAAACACGTGTGATAAATCCATCAACGGCATAGATACAGGCTATATGACCCTTTTTTCGCTCAACAAGTTCTACGCCCATGGACTTACAAGACCTTACCTATCACAGTTGGACTCTCTAGTGATTTCTTACAAGAAAGAAAAGGTATACTTATAAATATTCAAAACTCCCTATTGTTTTCAAGTAGTAAATTATTAAGTCTAAATTACCTCAAACCACTTATTTTCTTATACATACATACAAAAAATAACAATTAATATCGAAAAAATGAGCTTATTTGCGGTATGATAAACTTTAGAGCTACTTTACTTAAAAAATATGGGGGATAATGAGTTTATAAGTAAGTATACCATTTTTTATTAGGATCTCCAGGGAATCCAACGCTGGTAAGTAAGGTCTGGTAAATCCATGGGCGTGGAAGTTGTTGAGCAAAAAAGGGGTCATATACCCTGTATCACCCGTGTTTTTATTAGTTTTGTGTGCTCTAAATTATAATAAATAATCTCTTGGTATGAAATTAAAATATTGAGAAATGTCCAAGTTATGCGGTGAAAGCTGAAAAAAATTGTTTTTTAACACCGCTCTCTATCTTTTTTCTAAGCTTTTCAGGGCATATGTTTATGGGAACTTTCATTCGTTAAGACAGATCTTCTAGAAGTTGATGAAGTTCGGCTATACAAAAAACTGACTCACCCTGTATAAGATATTGATATTAATAAGTAAAATATTGGGTAAAAGAACATTTACCTTCAATATGATTTGATACATGATAGAGTAGACCGAACATACCGGGGGAAGTTATTAAACCATAAAATAGCATAATCTTCAGGTAAAATATTGCATTAATGTTTTCGGGTCGGTTACTTTTCGGCCAAATCATCATCAATCTCAAACGACCAGCAATCGCTTCAAGATCTTTGTTATAAACTATGGGCTCACTCGAAGGCATTGTTAATGTCGAAGGAAATTATGTGTCTCTGCATGTGTCTCAAGGAAATGACTAACATTTTCGAAAATTTCCCATTTTATAGATCTACAGGAGTTTGTATTAAGTATATTTAGTACATCATTAGTGTTTCTTGTTTACGTGGCCTAAGATTTTGTTAATTTTTACGAGTAGAAGAAGAGCCCAAATAACAGAGAAAAGCATGAACAACAAAGATAGGTATACTGAAAAATCCAAACGTCCTCTTATCTCTGTTTCTATCGTTGGTTTCAACTTTCAATATATTATTTATTTATATTGATCGTTATACCTAGTCATTTTATTAAAAGCTAGGTACCTTATCCTTATACCAATCGTCAATAAATACATTGGGTGATTATCTGCTTTCCAGGAGTAATAATGATTGAGAATAATAAATTCCTGTCCTCGACATTTGTGGCAATAAAATAATTCATTAATACTGGTCTATTCATTGCGATAGTACAATATTTAAGCTTTCTTGGGATTTTAAGTTTTATACCTGCTCAATGACAATTTCAGAAAGGTAAAATAAATTCAGAATAGGTAAAAGCAATTTCAGAACATTATTAGATTTAAAGGCATTCTTGTAAATAAATTATCTTTTATAAATGCATTAATTATTCTATTGGTGTATAATATGTTTATTTTTGTAATTCTTTCGGTGTGATGTATTTTTCTTTACTGTTATGTTACTTTACAGTTTTGTAGAGGGCACTCCACAAATGGCTCCTGGTGCATTGGTGAAAACCTCTGGCGAAGGAGCCCAAGATCGTGGATTCAATCTTGGCTCAGCCCACACTATTTTTCAGATAAATTTTTCAATGCTTATGAAAAATATACTATGCGAATGATTGGGTGGTGGGGGCCAGTGGGATTGACACCGAAAGGACCTTGAAGGCCTTATCGTTTGGGGTGCATAGCACCTTCCTTCCCATTAGCCATTAAGTCACTCCATTTGCTGCTATATCTCATTTAATAACTAGGAGGAGTAAACTAAACAGCACGCGAGGCGAATACTGAAGACATGGACGGTACTGTTTCTTCCTTATTATGAACTCATCAGCATATCATATCAGTCAGACCCACGCTACACATACTGTACGAAAGTTGAAAGTTATATATATCCTAACAACTGGTCTTTTCTGATGGCAGTGACTATAGTGACCTGCAATTTTAATGAATTGGTAGGCAATCAGAGAAACATGCGTGTCAATAGTCCTCGCTAACAGTAGAGTTGTCACGGATACGCGAGCCTTTACACTACAATGCAGAGGCTTTATAAGAACTACACATTATTGATCCCTATAAGTATACAGGGTGTATTGTAACGTCCGCATAATATTAGCACTACGCGATTCTACATCAAAAACAGAACAAAAAAGTCCTCAACAGTTTTTTCATGATGTACACAAATTTTAAGATATGGACAATTTAACGTTCTTAAATTTTGCAACACTGGCGCTGGTATAAAAACTAAGATAACTTATTAGACGTGAAGTCACCTCACTGGTATAGTGTGCCGTTGCTATGTAATCGAAAAAAGGTGCAACAAGACAAAATGTCATGCTGCGACGTGTCAATGTTGTAATTTTTTTAAGATTTTTTATTTTTTCAGTTTTTTATTCAACAGTTAAAACGCGCAGTTGCAATATTGATTGGAAGTATTGGAACTCAGGAAATCAAATAATTCCTAGTTTTGAAATGTTAATTAAAACCATTTTTACCAAAAAAAAAATCTAAAATTTTGTATAATTTATCTATTTTACTTCTTACTTAAGAATTTTTTAATAATATTAAGCAATATTTTTGAGTATAAAAAACTTTATGTTCTGTTTTTGATGTAGAATCGCGTAGTGCTAATATTATGCGGACGTTACAATACACCCTGTACATATACCTACCTACATTCATTTTTAAGCCAATTATCGAATTTTTAACAGTGCACATTTTCACACTGGCCTCTTTTTTCTGCAAACAACCTACAGTGGCAAATTAAAATTAGAACCTAAAAATCCCAAGAAAGCTCAAATATTGTATAATCAAATAATATAAGTGGTTGAAGAAAAACAATTATAAATTAATTGGTAAACTAATACTGCACTGAGAACAACATTAACTGAGAAAGTCACCGAAGTACCGAAGTCAGATAGATAATAATTATAAATAATTTTTTTATGGTTTTACACATACTTTTCTTGAAGTTAATTCGACAGTACACCATATGTATGGGTGATTATAACGTGGATTTACTTGTACAGGACTATAAATCCGAATATGTTTTAAATTTGTTTGATAAGCTTGGACCTTCCCCAGCTGGTATAGATCAACCTACAAGGATAACTGAAAGTAGTAAGTCTCTTTTAGATTACATAATGGTGTCGGACAAAAGTTTAGGCTTAGAAGTGGGAATCCATTCGGTGATCGATGTTGCTGCAACTTGTCTCTTGCAGAATGAATGTATCGATAGAAATGCAGCACTCACCGACCATAACTTATCGTTCTTACAAAAAATTTAATATTGATCTGTTTGAATCTTATCTAGGGGCCAATTTAATATTTGATACTTCTTGTCAAATAATATACAATTAATTATATTTCTAGGCTGAATTTTCAAATAATTCAAATAAATAAATAAATAAATAATTTCCATATTAAATTGACAATTTCAATTGTGCTCGCTGCAATTTGCATCTTTGCAATTTTTTCATATTTGCAATAGTTAATTACGCACAGGTTATTAACTGAGGAAAATTGTATACAAAGGACCCTGATTTTTTTTTTTTTTTGGAAAGTGGCTCCCGGTTAAATTCGTCCGCCCTGTTTGTTTTCGAGAAAAATATTAGCTGGATCATTTGTTGAAATTGAAAAGCTGCTTCTGTTGCAGTGTAACATTTCAAGTCTGTTGAGTAATTTTCGAGAAAAATAGGAAAAAGTCTTAATTTTGTGTTGTGATTTTCGTAATCGCATTCGCGGGATAGACAGTGTCACACATAAAGTACGCATCGTATAGAAATTTGTTGAACTAATCATTTCTGATTTCAAAAATTTCGAAACTTGAACAAAATAGTTTCTTCGTATCAAATTTATTTTTTCAATGCTTTTTATGTAATCCGTTGTTGTTCTAAATAACGTTTTTTTTTTTATAAAAAATAAAAACGCCAGCGTGAACTATGTTAAAATTGGTACAAATTTGATTAAAAGTTGATTTATTTTAGTGATTTATTTCCAATACATTAATAAAAACACTTTACTTACATTTAGTTATACCCTATACAGACATACATTTATTAAACGTTTGGTTCACTGCTTGATTCGAATTAAACGTGATTGTATTGTGGGAAAAGTCCAAATTACAGGGTATTTAGTAGAAGATTGAGGTAAGAATATGTCGCTTTCATCAACTGAAAAAAAGAAGGTGAAATTAACGTCATTTTTCCACTATCTTAAACAGCAGAATCAAAAGAAACACATATACACCCAAAAATCATATTGAATAGACTACTTTAGAGAAACGGGGTTAATGAGTTAAAATCATAAGGGTACGGTAAGCGAAAGCTTCAGAAGCGCAAGCTTAAGTACGAGGGCTCTGATGAACCTATATTTAGAAGGAATCTTTGTCCAGGTTGTGACTTACGAAATCGTCATGAATATGGATTTAAATTTCAGGACTAATAACAATAATTATAACGAATTATAAACTGGAAATAAAATGAAACTCAAAATTGACACCGGAAGCACTCGACCCGAAACACAACTTAAGTTATACAACACGGATAAGAGCTACTCATTCCACCATGACGTACTTTGGATACAAGATCAACGGTTCTAGAATAATTTATTCAAGGACAGAATGTGCTTCTCAACAATTATTATAAAAAGAGATAAAAAAATTGGTCCATCTATCTGCTGGACAGTTTGGAATATCTTCGTGCTTCATCCTAAAAGCCAGCAGCCTGTCCGACCAAAAATTTTTGCTAAAATTTAATTGTTGATTCTTAAGAAGATGTAACTTAAGCACCTCTTCAGTATTTGTACACGTTCGTCCCCTTGTCATATTCTGTAACAAAAAGACATAACTGTTCACCAAAAATATTTACCGCGAACTTTTCGTTGAATCCACTAGCCAATGTGAAATTTATGTCGTTTCCTCATCTCCCTCTCAAATAATGAAAATTGATTTAGAATAATTTAATTCATTTTATTTCACACTCCACTCTAATGAGTGGGCCACACCCTATCAAAGGTAAATAAATGTTGAGGAAACCATATCAAAACCTGGTCGGTTAAATAAAGGTACCTGGCACAATAAAGATCCCGCAATGGTAGAGTCTAACAGGGCAGTACCACTTGCTAGAACATTTTCCCAAGTCTGAAGAATAGAACCTTTGAGCAGACTTTGAATCAATAACAAGGAAGACCAAACGAGTTTAATTTGTGAATTTGAGACTTGGGAGCCATTTATTTATAAATGTGTCTCTATAAGAATGTAATAAGAATCATAGAATGAATTCCGGTTCGAAACAACTAGGCATTCTTATTAATAAGCATTATTTCAAAAATGATGATTTGACTGCTAAAGATTCGCAAATTGTGTCCAATTTTTGGTGGGCAGAATGTTCAGAGTGCGTCAACTGATGTGACGAAAATAATCAGAAAATTTTAGGATCACTTACCATTGTCAAGCCATCGTCACGTGCTTAATTTAAAATGAAACAAACCAGGTCATACAAAGTCACACCATAACAACTAAGAAATCGGCTGGTGACGTGGTGAATGAAATAAAAGAAACACAAATCAAACGAAAGCCTCTTCAATGTTCTAGAAGGAAGTCACCACCGCGCTGAAAATTGGCCGCCAGACAACAACATCGGCTGAAGTCTTCACAAACCACAGTCTTTACCAACAACCACCTAGAGGCAAGGTTTAGACTCAGACCACGAAAGTTAAGTTCGGAGATCAACTGCTGAAGCATACTGAACTTCTTGTTACCTCACATTCACACTGAGAAATAATAATTTATTACACTTACTGCCAAGAATGATGCTAGCGACATTTCTTGAAACGGCCCAGCGTGTAATTCTAGAGGCCGTTGCGCTGCAAATAGCATAACGTGTAATAATTTTTGATTTTTAAGGCTCATTTCATACCATCTCATTTCATAGAGAGCAACTGCGACATTTTCACCCTAAAATTAAATTTGTGAATATAGGTTAACTTTGGTATAGCTGGACTTTGCCGCTCCAAACATGCTATACTGGCATTTTCCTATCTCCAGGCGGAAAGTAGAACAAGATATGATCGATGGTACTTTCCACCTGTATGGAAAGGATTTTATTATTAAAAATATGTTGCATTGTAACAATTTCCAAACATCGACGCTATATGCGTATCGGTTAACTTACCTCATCTATAATTGTTTGAAAATATCTGTTGCCCATATAAACACTGCCTAGCCAAACGATGATTTGAAAAATATTATCAATTTGATTCATCTAAAAGATTTAATTTGATTAAAAAATGCTTACGATTAGTTATCTTCTCATTTTTACCTTGGCTGCGAAGACGCATAACAGAATCAAGGCTATTATCATACTTGCCATTACAAAGAGCACCAGATTGATGTATTTGCATACAGAATCCAAGTTTCTGACTGCTCTAGATGTAAAATAAAATCATTGGATTATTTTCTCTCTAAAAAATATTCTAAAGACTCGAAATGTAAAAGAGTATGTAAGTAAAACCAGAGATTTTTTTTCCAAAGCTCGCCTAAGTTACGTTTTCATTTTCTCACTTGACAGATTCATGAATTTGGTATCATAATTCCTATAGTGATTCTGTAATTTGTACGATTTATAGCAGCCTCCATTTATGAGAATTCTATATACCGCGACAAATATCGTTTGCAACTAGGAATTCATGAACTGCGTTGTTTTTCCCCTTTGTAGCAGCTAGTGCAATAATACCGGTGTCTTCATAGATGATCATTGTGGCTGCTCTTCTGCGATGTACATACAATGTAAGCACGCAGCTCGTTCTTCTCGTAGTTCCGATTATTTTTCTAATATGCCACCAATGCGGTATTGGTTTATGGGTATATTTAATATTGCTAAAATGAGCAAGCGAGAAACTGCCTTCAAAGAGGAACCTCTCAAACAAAAATCATACAGTTCAACTTTCTCTTCTGTACTGTTTTTATGATTTACTCCTATTGCGAAAAATTTCTTATATGTATAGTACTAAATTCCGAATATAGGTCGACCTCACCTCGTCCTTTTTCGGAATTAATAGTATTTTTTTTATATATTGGCAATATATAAATAAACCCAACGCGCTAAGGTTGCCACCCCATATCGTGTCATTATGGTTGCCACAGTGGTATAGGATTGTTTCAGCCACAGTTGGCAGATCTTAGACTTGCTGAACTTTTTTCGGGGGAATTCTCATGTATATGTTACTGTAAAACCCCGAAATTAGGCAAAACCTAGGTTTAACGCGTACATCCTAGGATTTCCCAAACTGAACCGTAAATGTCCGAAATGTTGTTCGGTTACATGGCATTTCGGGCATTTACCATTCAGTTTTGGTAGATCCTAGGATGTGCACATTGCTATCGGTAAATGTCGGAATGGTTTAAATGCCCATTCTCACGCATGCTCACTGGGTCTTTAAAACAGCTGATTATTTATGCAGATGGCTGCGTACCTAGGTACGTGTCATACAGGAAAACTTTGTTTACTATTTTTGTACGATATTGTTTGTGAGTCATGCCATCTTCAGAACGTTTTTATCAATTAATGGACGAGAAAATCTCCAAGAAAAATGCAGATAATAACTTTTACATTACTCCGCGACAAGTACGCAAAATTCATTTCGGAAGTGAAGGAAGCTATAAGGCTGTTAAGTGTAGAAAATCTATTCATTACCTACCGAAGGTAAGAAGAACAAGGTAAATCTTCACGATGTTGAAAATCGTGAAGGTTTTTTATCGTAGGTTGAAACGATTTAACATAGTCAGCGTCAGCAGTGAAGATAAACTTATCGCCCCACTGTCTGCAGAGTGCAAAGATATCCGTTATTATCTGTGCTATGAAGAGCTGTTCACCATAATACATGACGCTCATTTTACAACTGGCCACGGTGGTAGAACCAGAGTATTAAAGGAAGTTAGTCGCAAGTACAAAAATGTGTCTGTTGAAGCAATTGTACAGTATTTGCAACTTTGTAAACCATGTCAAAAAAAGCAAAGCATGCCGAAGAAAGGGCTTGTCGTTAAACCCATACTGCACAGAGAAATGAATTCTAGATGCCAAATCGATTTAATCGACATGCAATCCAACCCGTACAAGGATTTCAAGTTCATCATGGTTTATCAGGACCATCTAACGAAGTTCGTTGTTATTCGACCTCTTCGTTCTAAACGGGCAGAAGAAATAGCTTATCAACTCCTTGATATTTTTACTTTACTTGGAGCTCCTGCCATACTTCATTCAGATAACGGAAGAGAGTTTTCAAATGCTATAGTAACTGAGCTTTGTTCTTTGTGGGGTGAAGTTAAAATCGTCCATGGTAAGCCCCGCCATAGCCAGTCGCAAGGGTCAGTTGAACGGGCAAACCAAGATATTCAAAACATGATAACAACTTAGATGGAAACAAATCAGACCCAACAGTGGTCCGAATCCCTCATGTTTGTGCAGGCTATGAAAACCAATCTTACCACGAGGGTATTAAACGCTCACCTTATGAGGCCATGTTTGGTTGTTCTATGAGAATGGGTCTTGCGAATGCACATATACCAGCTAACCTGCTTCCCAGTCTTCACAGCGAAGACGACCCCCAAACATTATGTATTGATGAAGGCCGCAATAGTACTACAGACATAATGTGAAGAAAACACAGCTGAAAAGTTAATGCTTCCACATTCATTAGTAAATGAGTCCACCCTGCCAGATGACAACAATCAAGAACAGAATAATTTGGAACATGATACTGTAAGTAAAAACATAAAACGTCATAGAGATGAAGCACATTGCGCATTACAGGAACAAGCAAAAAAAAATGAAGATGACATCCGATAAAAAGTTTCCTGCGGCGCAGCGAGTACAAACCGTGAAAATAAAAATACCCGACGTAGACAGATCCAAAACAGATCCAAGGACGTTATTAGCAGTTATATTAGATGTGCAAGACGAAGAATTCTATCGTCTTGGCACAACTGCAGGAACTATCACACAGTTATTTACAAGAAACTAATTTACTGTCTGCAAAGAAAATTTCATTAGTACCTCTCAGATGTATTACAGAAGGAATTAGCTGTTAGAGGAGCTGTACGACAGATGTCCCTATCTGGTGGGCAAGGATATCAGCGATGTAACTGCACACGAAAATGTACCACGAAAAGATGTATGTGCAAAGCTTCAAACAAGCTTTGTAACTAGAAATGTCATGGGAGCTTGTCATGTAATAACAAATGAATTTCCTGTTTTCTTCGTTCTATTTTCTTTAATTTAGCATTTTGCGTAAACTGTTTATTTTTGTTACTTTTAGTAATTTACATTATCTACTCTGTACACTATGTGGTAATAAATACCTCTTATAACCGCTCGACTGTATTTACCGATAGCAATGTGCACATCCTAGGATTTACCAAAACTGAATGGTAAATGCTCGAAATACCATATAACCGAACAACATTTCGGACATTTACGGTTAAGTTTTGGGAAATCCTAGGATGTACGCGTTAAACCTAGGTTTTGCCTAATTTCGGGGTTTTACAGTAACATATATATGTAGATTTCTGTGAACAATGAATTCCTTAATTGCTTTAGAGAGATATGTTAATTCATTTCAAGATTCAAAAGATTCAAATTCAAAATTCATTTCAATAATTTAAGATTGAAAAGCTGCTGCTGTAGCTTTGGTCGATTTTAAAGTAAATTTGTTTTTATTTGGTTGGAACGTTATATTCGGTCATTTATATAATAATGAAAATGACGTCACAAATTGAAAGCTTTTTCTTGATTTTCTCGAGTTTTTTAAATTCTTTTTTTTTTGAACCGGCTTCCCATCAATGTTCTTTTTTATTAAAAGATCTAACTTTGAAAATATAACAAAGATATTCTATTTTATAAGGAAAACGATTTAGAATTTGACTTTTTTGTGCAAAATCTGAAGACCTTTTTTCGGAAAATCTGAATAATTCATTTTCGTATACAAGTATTATTTAGTTAATCTGCTCAGCTTCAAAAAATGCTAGTTTCTAAGTCTTTTTTCATTGACCATTGGCAACAACTAAAGACGCGGTCAACATTGGCGATTGTTGCCTTGCAGGATAAAACAAATATATCGAAAAAACTACTTTGCCGATTTTATTTTTTTAAATAAAACAATGAAGCGTAGCATTTTTTCTAATGAAGATGAGAACTTTTCCTATTATCGTGCCCGCAACACATTTAAAAGCAATTTCTAAGAATCCTTCAAATTTTAGGGATTTTTTTCGACAAATTCTCGGTCTAATTCCCTACATGAACATTTGGCTTAAATTTTTGAGATCATACAGTTATTTCTGTATCATTGAATGAAGTTTTTAAAATTTAATCCGTTAATAATAATAATTATTGTCGTCTATCGAGAGCAATATTGGAGACACTTTTCAAAAAAAAGAAGATATTCTTAAAAAAAAATTCTTACTTTAGAGAATTTTAGGAAAGAATGGAATTTCAACCAATATTAATTATTATTATGAACAAAACCAAAAGATTTCAATTTTTCAGTATAAGTAATAATAATAATAAAGATATATTTTTTTAGATCTTTAATATGTAAATTATATTTAATATGAATAATCCGTACCGTTTTCGAAATAGTAAAAAAAATTTCAATCATTTGACGATATCTCAGGAACCGTTTGAGATACAGAACTCAGCTTTTGTACACATCTTGTCATTAATATTATGATACTTTTTGAGGGCTTGAAATGTGGCAGTGAAACAAATCATAATAAAAAAAAGTATCAAAAACGAGTAATGTTTTTGTCCACAACAAAACATGTTGCTATTTTAATGTTTTTACATCATAAAATCCTGTTTTTCTCTAAAAAATTTCACGTTAAAGCTTTTGACCAAGGGCACTTTTTTATATATGTACCTAGAAAACATTGACAGTTGAAAATTGCTTTTCACAGTGGCGTAGAAATTGGGGAAAAAAAAATCAAGCAACCTTAAATCTCCGCCACTGCCACATGGAAAGAAACTTGAGTAGCGCTCAAACAGTAAATAATATTAATTATAAGATGCGTACCAAAATTCAGTTTTATATTTCAAATGGTTCCAAAGATATAATCAAAAAACTGAAAATATATTTTTTTCCCTGTAGCTCGAAAAAAGTGGATTTGCGGGGACCCATGTTAATAGGAACTTTATTTTTCTGAACGCTAAAAAAACCACACTTTTCATCTTCTGACACATGTTTTTAAACACCCTGTGTAATGACCCCAAATTTTATTGTAGTTTCGAAAATATATTTGCATATTATCATATTCTAGCGCCCAGAGCTACCCGTACAAAAAATTAAATAACACGAGGGGTCAAGTGACGCTTCATTTTGAAGGTGTTTTTTTATTTTTTTTTGAAAACTTGAACGAAGTAGAAGATTTTAGGCGGTACATTTTTTTGTTGGGACACCCTGTGTTATTTTTTATAATTTACAGTTCAAACTGTAAATTATGAAAAAAAAATTATTGACGGAAAACGATGGAAACTCAGCACTTCCGTATTAGTATCTTAATCATCGTACTCGTGTATTAATAGTTTCCATTATACAGGCCGATCCCGAAATGGCGGACACAGTATACAGAGTGTTGCAGAGGATGTTCAGAAAGACTAATTTTAAAACAAAAATGGTTCCCTCGGCTTTGTTAGGGTGTTTTTCCTAAAATTTTAATCAAAATGGCAGGCAACTTTAAGCAACCTCCTATGGCAAATCACATGATTTGACATGACATAACTATTGCAATTGTGTTTGCTTTTAATTTTTTTTATTATCGGCAACGGAATTACAGGTATTCAAAGGTTACCTATCCCCTGAGTTCAACAGAATTTTTCAATATGGCATCTTTATTTGAATTCGAGCTCAACAAATGCAACTAAAATAGATTTTGAATGGTATTATCGGATATGTATCTCCGCAACGATAATTATTGTTTTAAGCTTTGTTATTTCATATGTTTCCATGGTAACATCTTACTGGGTATTATTGACCTACACACTATTTTTCTGCCTGAAGAAGTGCAGTGTTGTGTCTTTTTTCCGTGCAAGTGATCACATCTTCTTAAGATAGCCACACTGAAGAAAAGTGAATGAACTTAGAATACTTAATCGACATTGAATGCTGTGGTGCTTTCGGGATTATAAGCTTGTACCATAATTAATACATTACCTGATAACATCATTATGATCTTTGGCCAATTCTTTAAGGGCCTTCTCCACGACAACATGTTCACTCATATGGTATTCATTTATAGTTCTTGCTTTGGACTGAACATTTCTTAAATTTGTACTAACTTTGTCAACGAAAAATATCATTAACATGACACTAGGACAGGCAATATTGATAATGAGCAATGAGATTGCCACTTGGTACAGGAGGATTATCTCCGAGAAGGGAGTACAATCAAAATCAAATGGATATTGCACTGGTATAACATATCCGCATACTCCTACTGCAGAATTTCTTGGATTTTCACTCAAACAAAATGATTTAGTTAGATATCTGTAACAACTCGCCAAAACAATAGCAATAGCCACCGCAAACTGAATTACTTTGAGAATTTTGTCATAGTTATAAGTGACGTATTGGTCTAGAGTGGAATAGAAATTTGTATTACCAACCACCGTTTTTAAAGTCAAGAGATAAATACAAAAAACTCCCAATAAGCATAGAGCTTCCATAATGACTAAAAAATCCAGAGACATACTCATATCCAATTCTGTAACAATAATCATTTCGAGTAATCATTCAGAGAGTAATAAGAAAAAATATTAGGAAAAATAATAACCTTCCATATGATTTGATAGATGATAGAGCAGACCGGTAGCAGCGGGCGAAAATATTAAACCATAAAAAACGACAATCCTCAGGTAAAACATTATATTAATGTCTTCCCGTCGGTTACTTTTCGGCCATAACATTAAAAATCTTATACGACCGGCAATCGCTTCTATATCTTTGTTATAAACTATTGGCTCACTTGAATGCATTGTTAATATCGAAGGGAATAATAGTGCTCTAAGACAAGGAATGATATTTATTAGAATTTCCCTTTTTATATATCTTACAGAAGTTTATTTTGTATTTAATATCATTGTTTGTTGTTTACGTGGCCTAAGAAGTCTGTTTATTTTTACCAGTAGAAGAAGATCCCAACAGCATAGAAAGGCCACGAACAACAAGGATAAGTATATGGAAATATCCAAACGTTCTCTTAATTCTGTTTCTATCGTTATTTACTTTCATTTTATTATTTATACCTCTTGTCGTTATAAGCAATTAATAATATCTACTTATCATTACGAGATGAATTACTTTTTCCACGAGTAATCATAATTATTATTAAGAACAGTTACTCCCTTTTACCTTTATGTAACTAAAATGGTTCATTACTCCTGGTCTATTGATTTATAATTATTATTGCCCGACAGTGCCTCTATAGGAAAAATAATACGTGGTGGCAACATTGTATAGATATAACAGCTTATTAAAGGACGAAAATGTCCAAAGTAAACGCAGAATTCCTTACAAGTATGAACACTATGCTTGGCATAAATTTATGAATTAACCAATTTACACCCCACATCTGACACCACTGTTAAGTTACTAATCACACTGGGCTTAAAAATAAAATCAAATCTTCCGAATTTACTATAATAGTGATATATTTTCGATAAATTAGTTGAAACACTTTACTTACATTTACTTATACTCTATACAAATATTAACTTATTAAACGTTTAGTTTATAGGTGCCGCTGCGTGCTTATGTCACTTTCAGGTTACATTACTGGTGATTCATATTAAACGTGAAATAGTGTGGGAAAAGGCAAAATTACATGGTATTTAGTAGTAGATTGAGGTAAGAATACGTTGCTTTCATCAACTGAAAAATACAAGAGAATGTACAATTAACAATTTGCCGCAGAAAATAATACACACACGAACAATACACATATGAAAACAAAATAACAAGAAAATCGTACAAATACGGAGGTGTCTTATATGTATAGAATCACTTTATAGTATACGACAAGACAGTGTAACAGAGTTCAGAGTTCTTTGATTTATCCTTAGTAATTTCAGTTCAGTATATTTTTCAGATATATGGTCGAATTTTCTAAGACCAAATATAAGTAATGCAAGCATTCTGTAGCCTTTACAATCAAGACTGATTGTATCACGTCAGACTTGGACTCGGCAAAATTAAAGTGAGATAGTACCAATGAGTCACAAAGTAGGATTCTACTAGCCTTAGGGAATGTCTAGCCGCTTATAATGTATAATTTTGAGATTTCCAACGCCTCTCTTAATAATATTGTCGATTTGCCTCCCAAATCTCAGATCTTCGTCATATTCCAGGTCTAAGTTTCGCGCGGCAGAGACAACCTCCAACTCCTGACCCTCCATCTACAATTTAATCTTACCTTTGTGCTTCCTTCTTTGGGACAGCCGAAACAAATGATCTTAAATGATCCTTAAAAGAATCAACAGAACTATATAAAAGCTGTTATATCATGTATCGACACAATGAATTCTGTTTCTCCTGCTCTTTCTGTTTCTAGCATATATCATAAATGTGAACCTCGCGGTTTATTCTATAGCAAACACAAGTCAGTGATCCAATGAGAAATAATAATTTAGACTTACTGCTAAGAATGATTCTTGTGACAGCACTAGAAATGGTCCAGCGTGTAATCCTGAAGGCCGTTGCGCTGCAATTAACATAACGTGTAATAATTTTTGATTTTTAAGGCTCATTTCATACCATCTCAATTCATAGAGAGCAACTGCGATATTTTCACCCTAAAATTAAGTTTGTGAATATTAGTATAGCTTGACAATGCAGCTCTAATTTTCGCCAGTTGGCACTAAACATGCGGCAGCAGAAGTGAACTTCGTTTAATTTACTCGAAAGAAAACTCCAAAAGTAAATTTAGGATTTGATAATGCAATTAAAGCGGTAAGCGTAACAATTATTAGCTATTATAATGGAATTCTTCATAAATTCAAGCGATACAAGTTTTATAAAATAGTTTTCCTACGACCACTATACAAAACACTACTTTGCGCATCGTTTTTTGTGCGCAAACTAGCAGATTTCTCACGTATCCAAAACTGTGCGACAAAGTGCGACAAATTCACGAACGTGATCGTGAAAATAACTCGCACACCACTACTAACTTCAATCTACGACGCGCAGCGCCTGCGTTATTGTGTAGAAGTTGCATATCAATGATTTACGGGCGGAGAAATGTTAGGGCGCCCCATCTACCTCAATACGGTAACGGAGGGCCCCCCTGTTGCTGCCGTAGCTCAGTACGCTAGGCAGCCAGTGTGAGGTGAGTGTCTCTCAGTCAGTACCTGATGGACACTCTCCGTTCCCTCGATGAGCTCTGTATATATAGCCGGCCGGACCGTGATAAGACGGTTATCATGTCTCTAAAAAACCCTGCCTCTTGATTAGTAATAAAATAATAATTAATTAATAGACGAGACCTTCGGATCTCGTCACATCCCGGTCCCAATGGAAGAAAAATAGTTACCCTAACTACAACTATTTTTCTCGAAGTTCCTCTCAGGGGTCGAACGGAGCTGGAACACTCCATCCACGCCGCGCTTGAAGCGCAGCCACGTTGAAAACGTTGAAACCACGTTGGGCGCCACCTCTCTTAAATCATTGTTATTATCTACCACGTCTCTCCGCTCACGTCACTTATTTTTAGTTTATACGGAGTCTAATAATAAATAATAATAATATTGTCGGTAGAATTCAATGATTTTACAGTATATAATAGTAATAATAAAAAGTCATTGGTAGAATTGAAAATAATATGTACCTACCTAGGTAGGTAGTCTGAAAAAATAAACTTTAGTTAGGTACCTATCATTATAATGGATTTTAATTTCTCTGAATGTGAAACAGAAAATACACCACCTGAAGTCAGAAAACAAGCAGGTTTGTGTTCTTTGAATTTGCTACCTGTAGTTTCGAGAGAAAAATACGAATCTTCTTATAAACATTTCATAAATTGGAGAAAAGGTCATAAAAGCAGAGCATTGTCAGAAAAAATAATTTATGTGTTAAATTTGTTAAATAATTAATCTGTTAAATTGTGGTCGTAGGAAAAGTACTGTGTGAAGCACGTGCGGAAAAGAAATTTCACACTCGTGTGAATTGTGACACTCGACTTCGTCTCGTGTCACAATTGTTTCACACTCGTGAGAAATTTTCTCTTTTCCGCACTTGTTTCACAATATACTATTTCCGATTGCGAAAAAATAAGTGGAGATATTACAAAATTAAGAATTTTTCACTCCCCTTTTCCTCAATCAATTACCTGCAGTTAATTAAATATTGCAAATATTTATACAAATTTTTATTGCAAATTCGTAGAGAATATTTGGCGAAATTAGCAATAGTTTGTTGGTTACAAATGGGCCAATCGAGAAGTGCAAGGAAAATTGTCCAGAGGTTGTCAAATAGATAATGGGCCATCAGACCGTAGATTACGGTTTGAGCGAATATTTTAAATATTCTGGCCTGGCTGAATTAATTTTTAACAATGTAGGTATCATAGCAAATGTTGAAGTTTTTCTGTTTGAAAAATGGCTGATGTATAATTGTTATAAATACCTACTAGTTATTACCGTTTGAACGGTAGGTACCTTAATACTATTTTTAGTGAATTTTTTTTATTCTTATAAAATACGTTAAATTTAAATATCAATGACATGACAACATTGCATAAATGCATAATTATTAACTGCCATCATTGACATTTCATTAAAATTTAACTTACTTCACTTATGATTGTTTGATAGTATGTGCTGACTATGTAAAGACTGCCTAGCCAAATGATGATTTGTAAAATATTATCAAACATATTCACCTGGAAGGAATTTAATGTTATTAGAAAATGCAATACTTACGATAAGTTATATTCTCATTTTTACCTTGGTTACGAAGAGACATAACAGAATCAAGGCTATTATCATACTTTCCATTACAAAAAACGTCAGATTGAAGTATTTGCATATAGAATCCAACATCTTGATTGCTCTAGATATAAAATTAACGGTTTTGATTAATAGTGTATTTAAAAAAGAACAATAGTAAAAAATTCTTATGATTAAATTTTTTAGTGTTTTTTTTACAGAGAGAGATCTTACAACGTGGTCAAATTTTGTTCAAGAAAGTTTCTCCCTGTGTCACATGCTTATAACTTCAAATTGCCGACAAGATTTCTTATGTGCATTGTCCACCATCTTGAAAGAGTTAAACTTTTTTTTGTTTTGCAATACAAAAATTCCGAAGGGATACTGTTTTGTTGCTTTTTTTGTGCTCTACAATGTGTCATTCAGATTTTTCACCTATACCGTTCTTCATTCTTCGTTGTTTGGATATTTGAATATATAATGAAAGATTTTTTCTCTCAAGACAGTCACGCATTTATTTTTAAATGCATTCTCTTAGAGCGAAATCTTAGATAGCCTATTTGTTAAGATGGAAAAGCTACTCGTAGTTCTGCACCGAAAATAATACCAAATTTGACCGGGAGCCAATTCCCATTAAGATTTTGCGGGGTCCTTTACTACGGAAACGATGAGCGGTATGTGAAAAATGTCTACAACCTAAATCGTAGAGAGTAAAAGAAGCAACAAAAAGTAAGATACAGTGTGTTTAAGTTAAATAAAGAAGCTTATAACTTGGGATTAAACCAGGTTACTGGATTTCATAAAAAAAGTCACAATATTCTGGGTATGCCCTCGGATATAATGCCTAAGATCATCGTGAACCGCTATGCTTATAAGGTACTTCTCCTGGAGAGACGTGTTGGACGACAACAGAAATTAATTCTTAATAGCAGATTTACGATGGTTTACCGATGGATCTAGAACATTATTTATATCACCGAACATTGCCTGAACAACAATTGGCAACTGAGCCGAGAGAGAAGTCCTCCAGCACAGACAGAACTTACTAAGATTGGACCATCCGAAGGACGTTATACAGGGCGCGTCGAAAAAAGAACCAAAGAACTATTAGAGCTTAATAGGAAAGAATTGAAAGCCTCAATCACTTCCTATGCACGTGTCCTGCTTTGGGAAGAACCAGATTACAAACCTTCGCGACAGACCTAGTTAGGTGAGGGTGGGGGTATCCCTTCAAATTTAGAAAATCCCATTCTTGTCCCCCCTCTCAGGTCGCAGTGTACAATCTAGGTGACTAAAAATGTTGTGGGTGTCTTAATAATATAACTTCAATAATAAGCTTGTTAATCACTTAATATTCTTACCTGATAACATCATTATGTTCTTTGGCCATTTCTTTAAGAGCCTTCTCTAACACGACGTGTTCACTCATATGGTATTTATTTATCTTTCTTGCTTTGGACTGAATATTTCTTAAATTTGCAGAAAATTTGTCGACAAAAAATATCATTAACGTGATACTAGGGCACAATATACGTATAAAAAGAAACACAACTGTCACTTGGTGCAAGAGGATTATCTCCGAGAGGGGAGTAAAATCAAAATCAAATGGATATCGAACTGGCAATAAATACCCGCAAACTCCTGTTGCAGAGTTTCTTGGGTTTTCACTCAAACAAGATGATTTTGTGAAATATCTGAAAATGGCCGTCAAAACAGCTGCACTATACCTTATTTAATAACTAGGAGGAGTAAATTTAAATAAACCGCCAAAAAAAGATGCTTCTCATTGGTCAATTCATAGGCAAAATTACACCCAGCAAAACTTGTACAGGAAATTGAATCTATGCAACGCTCAACACTACATATACGCTTGTTTTTTATTGTTGTGTCATTATTGTTTACAATGTCAGCGTCGAATGTGACACATCAGTTTTATAATCAGTTATTTCCAAAACCCTATAAGTTGTTCTAAATAAGTTCTTTAAAAGTTATTTCAAAACCAAATAAGTTCTTTTTGAAGCCCATTCAGTTCTTTTTAGAGAACAGACATCCTTTTCAGAATTTTGAAATTATTTTTGGCTTTCCATTTTCATCCTGCAAACGGTTTCAAGTGCCATTATGGATAATCCTACATCAAGTACAAGTGAGAGGATGTCTCCTCCAAAGAAACGGGAAGAAAAGAGTGTCACCTACAAGATTTTGGAAAAACGTACACATACGATATGCGTACTTCACCAATAATTGAAGAACATATTCCAATCGAACAAGGTGCGGATTTAGACCAAACAGGGACTGCTGTATGTGATAAAGTTAGTTTCAACAACACACTTTGAATCTGGTCCTACAAAAACTGAAAAATGCTGTTTATAATACCGTTTGAAAAAATTGACTTATTCACAAATTATATATTATTAAATGTAAAATAAAAACTTTATCTACGATGTTATGTGTCATATAATACATACATAAAATATATTATTTATATGTTACATTAAATTTGTCACATAAGTATTGCCTAAAATAAAGTACTTTCAATCAATTTAATATGAATGTTAATAATTATTATCCTTGATATTCTTCGAAATATCTATAAATTATTCAATTTCATTCTATTTATATTCAGAAAATCATTCAGCACTATAATACTGATATATTATGCAAATCACAATGAT
Source organism: Malachius bipustulatus (assembly GCA_910589415.1). Lineage (NCBI taxonomy): Eukaryota > Metazoa > Arthropoda > Insecta > Coleoptera > Melyridae > Malachius > Malachius bipustulatus. The sequence goes on along the minus strand of OU342634.1, from coordinate 33,202,462 downwards.
TTGTGATACTGCTCTAGAGTCTCTCCTGAAAAGTAGACTTCCTACACCGAAAACAAGTCCTATCATCTTCCTTATTAATAATTATTATTGTTTCAATTCAAATTTGCCGCCAAAAAAAATCTGGTGATTTAATCTGGTGACTTTTAGTGGTGTAAATGATACTTTGCAGTTTACTCCTCCTAGTTATTAAATGAGATATAGTAGCCGTCAGCTGAATTCCTTTCAGAATTTTATCATAATCATAAGTGACGCACTGGGTTAAATGTGAGTAGAAATTTGTATTATAAACCACCGTTTTTAATGTCCAGAGAAAAATAAGAAATACTCCAGCTAAGCACAGACCTTCCATAAGGATTAAGACGTCTAAATATACACTCATATCCGGTCCTGTAAGAAGAAGTTCCAATATTAATTATTAAGATAAGAATAAATTAAGAAGAACATTTACCTTTCGTTTGATTTAATAAATGATAGAGCAGACCAATGAATGCGGGTAACAATAGTAAACCATAAGAAATCACAATCTTCAAGTAAAATATTTTATTAATTTCTTCGGGTCGGTTACTTTTCGGCCAAATCATCATCAATCTCAAACGACCAGCAATCGCTTCTAGATCTTTACCATAAACAATGGGCTCACTTGAATGCATTTCCAATGTTGAAGGGTGAAGTGTCTCAAGATATTTGATAACTTTTTTTCAGACACAGAAACATGTTTAACCCACAATAGCCTCTAAACGAGACCTATACTTAATATCAAAATTTTGCAAGAATATTTTCTCAAATTGGAACGTATAAAAAAAAAAATGATCAACATGTGAACCAAATTTGAACATCATTCGAGCGGCCCAAAAGCTATTCCCAGAATTCGATTTTCATATTTCAACTTTCAAAACTTCTACCTCCTTTGTATTATGTCTTTGTTAAAAATATTTTGAGACGAAAGTCCACTTATTTTGCGATTCTCTATCACCTTCTGAAAAGACACTGGTAAAAAATGTAGCACCGTGTATTTTTATAACAGTGTTCGTTGTTCTGGCTTAACAAGAAAGGTCATGAACAGCACTAAGGGTATACAAGTATAAATACTGAAAAATCTAAAGGTTCTCTTATACCTCTATATCGGTCGCTAATTAATTTCAATCAATATTTTATTTATATTGCTCGTTCTAGACAACTTAATAATATCGTACCTCTCATCAATATACATTAAAGTTGTATTGATGATTGAGAACAGCTCCTGTCCTGCTGTTGTATTTGTTTGTATTGTCTTTTATTGAATTATGTATATAGGTATAATCACCTTGCCTGTAAGTGGAATAATTTTTTTGGCAAAAATGGTCATTATATTTGTATTTATTATTGACTTTTGTGTAAAAATGATTGAATACTCGTCAACGAGCGGAGAGTCATAGGTATTATTAAAGAGGGCGAAACTTTCAACCCGAGCCGTAAGCGAGTGTTAGAACGTTCAAATGAATAATGGCCATTCCCCGAGAGATGAAGACGGTATTTTTTCTACGATTTTATACGAAAATCTTCACACAGCTTTAGAAATATTATACTAATTAATAACGCCCCTCGATATTAGGACACATGTGTTAAGACTCGTTCTGCTTGCTGCTGGTTGTCTGTTGCTCTGCCAGCAGTGCCAGCTGGTCGGTCGCCGGCTGGTGCGAACGCAGTTTATATAACAGACTGACAGGGCAGTGTACATGCGTAGACCTAAGTTTAAATAAGACAGAAAGAAGTGCGTTTGTGATACTTCGTTTGCTATTTAACGATGTTCGTGTCATTGTAATCTTATATGTGTTGTGCCAGTGCCATAAAGGCATTCGATAGCGTGATTTCCTATACCTGCTCAGTTGTGATTGACTCTAACTTGTGAATTTTCTTTTATCATTTCACAGGCTCTGCTGTGATATTCAATAGTCGTATAGAAATAGTTACTTATGGAACAAGTGCATAAAGTTGGTACTTTTTTTCACGACTGGGAAGTAGGCGAGTGCGTCAATCCCAGAAGCAAAGAAGATTCTATGCATATGTTGCATACAACATTTTATCTACGAATGACTTAAGTTAGAATGAAAGCTTATTAAAAAAAAAAAAAACACTTTTAATGTATTCAGATACCTAAGTGATTGTGTTTTTGTGAAGCTATAAACGCCTCTTTCATCATGTCAGTTCATAAATGTTATCGCTTTATACCGAGTGTAACATAAGTACTGCGAAATATTTCAGGGGATGATTCCTGACATCATTTTAAGAAAAAAATCATATGAACATTGGTCCGAAAATGCTTACCCGCTGAGTTATAGCCCCTTAAACTTGGAACCCTGACGAAGGTTTTTATTTATTGTCTCCGAAGCCGTTCAACATAAGATGACGAAATTTACCACAGCCACCAATGTTTTTGTGCCTAATAAGATAGACTGTAGACTACTTTAAGATTTTTACCAAGGATGGGTTAAATCTGGGGGTTGTGAGGTAAAAATTACCCCAACTTTTTTGTATCAATAGTTTCTTCAATTTTGATGTGAAATTATGGAATATTGAAGCTTTCTGCGTAAAAAAGTCACTCTTGTTCAATTTCGATAAGATGAACCGTTTTCGAGAAAAATCCATTTTAAAATTTCATTGCATTGTCCTGAAATGTACTATCTGTCCACTGAGAGTTGTCCGTTGTCATGCCACACTGATTCTGACTAAACAATTTCATTTAATTCGATTTGAATCGTACACTTATTTCTAAGTCGAACCAGATGTGGTATCGCAGTTCGTGTCAGTGGCGTGTGTTGAGGAATAATGAATATCCTACAAATATATTATTTCGACAAGTTATTGACGAAGTAGAGCCTTGCAACTTTTTGATAACAAATATTATATAATGCAAGTAAATAAGAATCATAATAATTATTGTTATCATCATGATAGAAATATCATGTCACCTACCTGCTGGTTGCCGTTTAAAAGCAAGAATAACACCTCCGCGTTTTCTTATTTGCAAGTAAAATATTCCAGCAATTTAACCACAAGAACACGTACTAGGGAGTTCAATCGTTTCCCAGGCAAAACAAGGAAATAGATTTTTAGGCATTCGCGCAATTAATAAGTTAGGTACTCATAGTTTATCACACCGTACAATAACACAGGTAATTCTGCTAATTTCGTATTAAAAACGTTTCAAATCACAACACAAACCTTATTAGTATATTTAGCGCTGACACTGACACTACTGACAGTAGCGACGACAATCTTATCGTAATATCGTATCAATCTAAGCGTATCAAAACGCGAGTCGATACTTCCGTCTCACTCTCGCTCATCTTTTTAGAATTGCTGACGATTCAAACGTATTTCTGACAATACGTCCCATTTTAACTCGATTGACTATGCAATGCAATAGAAGGAGTAAGAAACATAACGAAATGGTGAATCCTTAGTTATCACAACAAACAACTCTCAGTGTACAGACTTTATAAGTAACTATTGCAGGACGCCAATTTCCGTCCCCGTGTCATTCAAAGCAAACTCATTTACGGGTCAAAATAAGCAACGAACTTCTTGATAATAGTGATAACTTTATCAGATTTTTCTCAAATGTGGTAAATTTTGTCATCTTATGTTGAACGGTTTCGGAGATAATAAATAAAAACCTTCTTCAGGGTCCCAACTTTAAGGGGCTATAACTCAGCGGGTAAGCATTTTCGGATCCATGTTCATATGAACTTTTTTTATTAAAATGATTACAGGAATCATTCCCTGAAATCTTTCGCAGTACTTATGTTACACCCGGCACTTCTTTAGATTTTTGAGGTAAGTAACAGATTTTGTGCAGCCACACTTGATTGAAAAAATAATACGTGGTGGCAACATTGTATAGATATAAAGAGTTTATTAAAGGACGAAAATATCAAAAGTAAATGCAGAATTCCTTACGAGTATGAACACTATGATGCTAGGCATAAACATATGAATTAACCATTTTGCACCCCATATCTGACATCACTGTTAAGTTACTCACACTGGGTTTGAAAAAAAAAATCAAATCTTCCGAATTTGCTATAATAGTTATATATTTTCAATAAATTAGTTAAAACACTTTACTTACATTTACTTATACCCTATACAAACATAAATTTATTTAACATTTAGTTTATAGGTGCCGCTGTGCTTATGTCACTTTCAAGTCACATTACTGGTGACCTACCGTTCACTACTTGATTCATAATAAACGTGAAATAGTGTGGGAAAAGACCAAATTACATGGTATTTAGTAGTAGATTGAGGTAAGAATACGTCGCTTTCATCAACTGAAAAATACAAGAGAATGTACAATTAACGATATTTTTGCCGCAGAATATAATACACATACAATAACAAGGAAATTTAAGAAAAATTCAGAATTTTTTGTCAATTCGGAAAAAAGGAAATTGCACTTTTAGCTAAAGCTATAATATGTAGGTATGTTAAGATATTTTCTAAATATACATATAAAGGCATCAGTTTAAATCGAATATCCTTGATCGATCTGATTAACTTGAGAGATTTTCATCAACTTAAAATCAAACAGGACTAATAATGTTAACGAACTCGCCTGATTAGATTATAAATAGGAAGCAAAATAGACCTTAACACCGTACATTGAGCACCCAGATCTAAACACACTTTGAGCTACACTAGACGTATATAAGAGATACTCGTTCTATATATTAAAACGTTGGAGATTGCAATGAAATTACAAAGGTAAATAGAACCCGCCGGGCTAGCTCCAAATTACAAGTTTTTTGATTCATGATCACATTTTTGAATAATTTATCTAAGATAGAATGTGCTTCTAAATATTTAGGTATAAAAAGAGATCAAAAAATTTATACCCATCTAATATCCACTAGATCAACTAGACAGTTTGGAATAACTTCGTGATTCATCATAAAAGCCAGCATAACCCAATTTTTTTGCGAAAATAAAGTTCTTAAGCAGAGCTAACTTAAGCTCGTCTTCAGTATCTATACGTTAGCTCCCTTGTCACCTTCTGTAACTAAAAGACAGAAGTGTTCACCAAAAATACTCATCTTTGCTAATATGAAAATACCGTTCCCTAATCTCCCTCCTAAAAGCATGAAAAATGATTTAGACTAAACACGTTGATATTTTACACTGCCCTTTATAAGGTGGACCAACCACACTCTAACAGCAAAAAAAATCAGGGAATAAATAAGGCAAGTGTATATGTTGAAGCTATCTCAATACGTGGCCGGTAAAACTTTTGAGAACAATGAAGATCCCAAAATAGTTACACAGAGCACAAGATAAGGGTCTATAATAGAGAAGAACATTTGCGCAGACTCTGCATCGGCAGCGGGGAAGCCCAAAAACTTTATTTCATTTTTGAGAACCATTTTACTTATAAAGGTTTTTCAACTACCTAGATACGAGTGTGTATCGTTTTGGTGGTACTGTCCAAAGAAAAAGTCACCATTCGGCTTAACTAACTTAGACCATTTTAAGTTATAACCAAGACTTACGGCCAATATTATAAACGCTGGTTAAGTTAACTGGCCGATTTCTGTGGTCGTTTCTGGAGAAGATATAGACTATAGGTCGAAATTATTGCATTTTACTTACTCTTGGCATAAAAGGGATTACAAAAATATTAATAAAAGTTATTCGAGGTCAATATTAGCTTCAAAATCGAGCACAGAAATCTGCCAGTTAACTTAACCAGCGTTTATAATATTGGCCGTTAGACCACGGCAGTTAAGAGTTCGAACTAACCAACATGGGCTGTTTTACTCCCTATTACTCTTATCCGAATAATACCGAACTTCTTGTTAGACATTTTTATATTTTTCAAGATTTATAAACTAATCTAGTGGGCCAGAACGGAAAAGCAAAATATCTTCACCAATGGCCTTACGGCCTTGAGAATGAGAGTACACTGAAGTTTAATCTTCCTGAGACCATATCTAAATGTAAAGTTTTGAAAATGTCTTCTTTGGTTGCGACGTCGGTGCTTTTGCATTCAGAGGATTTTCCCGCATAACATCAAAAATTCGACATAACTAAAAGCGGTTGCACCAGCGACCCAATGACACGTTTAAAGGAGTCAGGAAGTTTAAAACCTCATGGGATGAAACTCAAACAAACACAAGTCAGTGATCCAATGAGAAATAATAATAATTTAGACCTACTGCTAAGAATGATTCTAGTGACAGCTCTCGAAATGGCCCAGCGTGTAATCCTAAAGGCCGTTGCGCTGCAATTAGCATAACGTGTAATAATTTTTGATTTTTGAGGCTCATTTCATACCATCTCAATTCATAGAGAGCAACTGCCACATTTTCACCCTAAAATTGAATTTGTGAATATTAGTAGCATGACAATGCAGCTCTAAAGTATGTTCTAATAACTCAATTTTTCGCCAGTTGGCCCTAAACATGACAGCAGAAGTGAATTTCGTTTAATTTACACGAAAGAAAACTCAAAAAGTAATATGCCCTCCCCTCCACCACCCCACCTATGCCCCCTCGCGATGGGTTGATTTTTGTGTCCGCAAACGATCCCGATGTTCTCTCCAAACCAAACATTGTTTAATTGAATATTTTTTTCATAAACACTGGGGGTTATAAATAATAAACTGGGGAGAGTAAAATAGCCCACCATATACAGGGTGTCCAGGTATGAGTGTAAAAGCTACACGTGGCGACCTTCCTTGGACTATTTTGAGTAAAAAATCTTAATACAATAATGCTCTAAACCTCTTCACGGTGCCATACGAGGTCATCAAAGTTAGAAATTCTGGGTCACAAATATGCATATAACATATATTGAACTTCTGTTTCCTTTTGCAGTTACGGTTAGCATTTTCAAAGACTTTTGCAAAGTCTTATTTCATTTAATTTTCGTAACAGTGCAATAATTATTATTAACTTTTTTAACATTTCTTAAAGTGCTTATTTTTTAATTTTACATTTGTCAACACTGCCAAATTTCATTAATTAATTTGATTAAATAAATTAATTTGACATAACGATTTCCTTGCGTTCTGCTTAGTAACATGTGGTTACATAATGCCTGTGTGATTCAGTGTTGCCGCAGATGTAAATTTCTTCTAGTGGCTCCTGATGGTCTCTGAAGCATGGTAGAGCATTATTGTATTAAGATTTTTTACTCAAAATAGTCGCCACGTGTAGCTTTTACACTCATACCTGGACACCCTGTATACGGTAGATATTGCCTGGTAATTAGAAAACCAAATTTTTGAGGCATATTATACTTATTATATATATATATATATATATATATATATACTATTATCCTTATAGGGATTTACATAAATTAATTTCTTAAGCAAAATTTTTTGGCACGCTACTGCGTAACAATCCTTCGTCAGATCGTTTAGCTATTATTATGAAAATGTTTATAATTTCAAGCCCTATAATTTTTATACAAATAGTTTTCATATTGCGAAAAAATAAAGGAAATTATTACAAAATTAAGAATTTTTCATCCCCCTTTTCAATATGGGAAATGTGCATGGATGCAAATTTGTAGAGAATATTTTTCTCCCTGAAGTTAGTTTTCAGATTTTAGATCAAAAGTTAAAATGTCGTAAAATGCAAAAAACAACTTCATCCACTAAAACAAAAATGTCAACTTTTCCAAAAGAGGTAGGAGGACAAATTTTTGGATTTTGATTCTCCATCGACCACCCGACACCCACACAAAATTTCGTTTTCCCGCTCTGATTGCATCATAATCGATTGAATTTTTTTTGTCTAATTTCATGGTATGGTTTATTATAACTCTCTGAATTTTGGGAAACTTTTCACATGAAACATTAAACTAAAATATCATAAAATTGACCAAAAATTACAGTTAATGTCCAAATAAAATTAACTAAATTGATTCACACTTCACAGACATCATAATCATCATGTTGTGCAACGTTGCCAGATTTATTTTTATAAGTTACATCTAGTGATATAATATTTTGTGAAATTAGCAACGGTTGTTGCGAATTGAAATCTGTTTATGTACTTTTATTGCAACATACCTACATCAAGTTACGAATCGAGAAGGGCGAAGGAAATTGTCCAGAGGTCGTCAAATATGCATGTAATGGGCCATCAGACTGTAGATTAAAGTTATGGCGAATATTTTGAATATTCGCCTGGCTGAATTAATTTTCAACAATATGCATCATAGCAAATGTTGATTTTTTTCTATTTGAATAAATGGGTATATGATTGTTACAAATACCTATTAGTTAGGTATTACTTTTCTAACAGTACCTTAATATTATTTATGGTGAAATTTTAGTATTATTTCAAAATACGATAAATATAAATATAAATGACATGACAACGTCGCATAAATGCTTAATTATTATTGACTGCAAATCATTGAAATTTTAGCAAATATAGTGACTGAAGAGGTCGCAATGTTAGTTTAGATAATTTAAGATTTATAACTTACTTCATTTATGATTGTTTGAAAATATAGGCTGGCTATATAAGCACAGCCTTGCCAAATGATGATTTGTAAAATGTTATCAAATATATTCACCTGAAAGAAATATCATTTTAGTAGAAAATGCAATACCTAAAATAAGCTATCATTTCATTTGTACCTTGGCTACGAAGATACATAACAGCATCAAGGCTATTATCACACTTGCCATTAAAAAAAACAGCAGAGTAAAGTATTTGCATATAGAATTCAACATCTTGATTGCTCTTTACATATATGAAATAAAAAGAGTACTTATGTTTAATAAAAAAAATGACAAAAAATTATTGTGATTTTATTCTTATGTGTGTGTTTTTACAAGAGCTCCTACAACATGGTCTACTAAGATGAAACATTTTTCAACAAAGATTCTTCCTGTGTCACATGCCAGATAACATGAGCTTTACCTTCCAAATCCAACAAATGATGATGGAATATTTTTTTCCTACGACCACTATACAAAACACTACTTTGCGCATCGTTTTTTGTGCGCAAACTAGCAGATTTCTCACGTGTCCAAAACTGTGCGACAAAGTGACATAACGCATAGCCAAAAATCGTTTCCGTACAGTTTTAATGTAAATAATAGTGATGGGCGGTAACTGAGAACTCAACTGTTACTTATTGTTAATGGAATAACTATTCATTTAAAGCTTCAAGGTAATAAAATAAACACAAATGGGATAACATAGAACCCGACAAGACTATAAAATATACTCATTATTCTCTTGTGGCAGTAATTATTAAAATTTACGAGTTGATCGCTAATAACAGCATTGGTAGCGTTCAAATCAAATCACGAACGTGAAAATAACTCGCCTCGCACACCTCTACTAACTTCAATCGACGACGCACAGCGCCTGCGTTGTGTGGAAGTTGCATATCAATGATATACTAACCTCTCTTAAATCATTGTTATTATCTACCACGTCTCCACGCTCACGTCACTTATTTTTAGTTTATACGGAGTCTAATAATAAATAATAATAATATTGTCGGTAGAATTCAATGATTTAACAGTATATAATAGTAATATTAAAAAGTAATTTGTAGAATTGAAAATAATACCTACCTAGGTAGTCTGAAAAAATAAACTTTAAATAGGTACCTACATTATAATGGATTGTGATTCCTCTGAATCTGGAATCTGAAGCAGAAAATACACCACCTGAAGTCAGAAAACAAGCAGGTTTGTGTTCTTTGAATTTGCTACCTGTAGTTTCGAGAGAAAAATACGAATCTGATTATAAACATTTCATAAATTGGAGAAAAGGTCTTAAAAGCAGAGCATTGTCAGAAAAAATAATTTATGTGTTAAATTTGTTAAATAATTAATCTGGTAAATTGTGGTCGTAGGAAAAGTACTGTGTGTATCACGTGCGGAAAAGAAATTTCACACTCGTGTGAATTGTGACACTCGACTTCGTCTTGTGTCACAATTGTTTCACACTCGTGAGAAATATTCTCTTTTCCGCACTTGTTTCACAATATACTATTTACAACCTGTATATAATTCACCAAAATAATTATAAAGTAACGCCTCGTTCACATGGTGATTGACCGTCATTTTCTTTGTTGCAGTTTCACCTGATGATGAAGGAACGTTGTGATAGGCACTCTGTACCTATAGAAGTTAACTTCAAACATAGCTTGTCACAACAGCAATAATAGTTATAGAGTAAGTAGGTACACTTTGTAGTTTGTTTTTGCCTGATAATACCCAATTACTCAAGAATTTTGCTTAACTAGTCAGTCGATACAGTATACAGTAAACAGGATGTTTTTTGAGATGACACTTTTTTTGACTGTGTACCTATAAAATTAATTATGGCAAACAAAATTTTCAAATAAATTTATTTTAAGTCAAAAATAAACCAGATACAACCTATGTAAGTTTAAGAAAATTTAAGTCCAGCCCTGCGATAAATTCAACTAACCAAACTAATTTCAATAAATAATCAAAACAACCATTCCAATAGGTACATAAGGTTCCAATAGGAAACAAAACCAAAAGAACAGGAAATAAGTGGCTGCCTTCTTCGACATAGAAGAAGCGCTTAACAACGGACTATCAGAATTCCTCTAAGGCAGTTGGCTCAAGAGGGATCCTATAAGTCATAAAGTGGCTGGATCCGAAATATGCTTGAAAATAAAAAAAATCGATTCTAGGCGTGCGAGGAGGTGCAGGAAGGAATCCTCTCTCCTTTGCTCTTGTCCCTTCTTGTCGATGACCTTATAGCCGTTTTCTCACTATTGAGTGTCGACGTCGAGGCATATGCTGATGGTGCGAGAGGGAACACATGTCAATCAACCCTCGCAAAACTGGCATAGTATCATTTTCCAGAAACAGAAAGTTGAATGTTTAAATACCCCCAACTCATTTGGGAGAAACCATTCTATTTGTAGCGGAAGCCAAGTACCAAGTACCAAGATAGAAAGCTTACTTGGAACTCACATCTATAGAAAAAGTTATACACAGATCCAAACTCTCCTTATGAACGTGTAAAAGGATCTGTGGCAAAACATGGAGAATTGGATCCAAACAAATATACTGGCTTTACATTACGGTCGTCGGACCTTTGATTGCGTATGGCAGTACCGCTTCGTGGTCAACTACTCTTTAGCCTACAGAGACAAGCTTGTGTGGCTATCTGTGGTGCTATTAACGCCACACCGTCGGCAGCTATGGAAATCCTACTAGACTTACCAACTCTCCTTATTTATTAGGGAAGAGAGGCCAGATGGACTATGTACATATAGAATGCCACAGATGGCAAGAAGATTGCCAAAGGCTTACAGCTTGGAGCGAACCAGGTTACTGGATGACATAGAAAGCCACAGTCTACTGGGTATGCCCTCGGGTATAATGCCTAAGATCATCACGAACCGCTCTGCCCAAAAGGTCCTTCTCCCATGAAACATGCGGAAGGACAACAGAAATGAATTTTTAATAGCAGATTTTAGATAGTTCACCGATGGGTATACAACAACCAACAGGAACTGGGTCTAGGGTGTGCAGCGCTGGTTCTCGAGAAGAGGTTCTCGAGCTTGGGTCATCACCAAAAAAATTATGTAGTGTCAACGCAGGATCAATAAGGATAGTTTAGATAGTCAAGCGGCTTTAAAAACACTTAGCTCTAACCACTGCAAGTCCAAGTTGATCTGGAACTGTCAATTAACTTTGAATGCCCTATCAAGGAGCAACGTAGTAACTCTAGTCTAAATTCCGGTCACGCTGGATATGGAGAGAATGAACTTGCCGACTCTCCGGTCAAAAAAGATGCTGAATCCGATTTTATTGGACCAGAATCAGCATTTGGCATATTATCACCGAACATTGCCAAAACAAACAATAGGCAACAGGGTTGAAAGGGAAGCACTCCAGCACTGGAATAACTTATAGAGTTTTATACAGGGCACGTCAAAAAAAGGACCAAGCTTAACAGGGAAGAACTGAAAGTTTTAATAGGCTTGGGCACTGTAATTAACTAGGAACTGCAAGATGAACTTGATTGGCTGCACAAGATGGGCTTAGCGAACAGCGCTGCATACCGCCTGTGATTGGCGGATAACGAAACAGCAAATTACATCCTAGATGAGTGTCACGCTTTGGGAAGAACCACATTACCTACTTTCGGGGGAGACTTACTCACATCGAACGACCTGGGTACATTACCAATAGTCAAGATGGTCAGCTTCCTCAAAGAGGCTGATTTGATGGTTAATGTAGTACGACTTATCAGGAGCCACAATAGACCTTCGGAAGCAGTGATGTCACAATGGCCCCTATCTTAATTAAATCTAAATCGAATCTTAATCTAACTGGAAATACACGGTAATAAGAAAATACAAAGGCTAGAAAATTCAATCAAATTTTACTAATAATACCTACATGGTTGCCTTTTTTAAATACCACATGAATACCTTTTCATGTGTTTGGAATTTGCATTCGATGTAAATTTATTATCATGACAGTCCAATTAAGAGAAATTGTCTTCACTTGTAATGGATGTTGATCTATTACAAGTTCTTGTATAACTTATGGAGTCCTTTGGATTTTCTTTAAAAAAAGGTTTTTAAAGTCGCATACTTCTATAGGGTGTCGCCATTTTAGGTCACTGTTTACAATCTATATATAGGTGACTGAAATTGTTGTGGGAGTAAAAAAAAGAAGTGCTGTGCATATTGCGTTTTAGTAAAATCGGTCGAGTCGTTTCAAAATAACGGTTATCAGAATTTTTGCAAAAATGGGTAATTTCTGAACCCCTGCATTTGCAAGATGCGAAAAAATTTTAAAATAACGATGGGTAATTAAGACACTCATCTAATAAGCTTATTGCATAATTATAACATCTTACCTCATAACATCATTATGTTCTTTAGCCAATTCTTTAAGAGCATTCTCTAACACAGTATGTTCATTCATATGGTATTCATTTATCTTTCTGGCTTTGGACTGAATGTTTCTTAAATTTGCAGAAAATTTCTCGATAAAAAATATGAATAACATGACACTGGGAGACAACAAACGTATTATGATGAACGTGATTACTATTTGGTATGAGAGGATTATCTCCGCGAAGGGAGTCCGATCAAAATCAAATGGATATTGAACTGGTATAAGATACCCACAAACTCCTATTGCGGAGTTTCTTGAATTTTCACGAAAACAAAATGATTTTGTGAAATATCTGAAACAGGCCGCCAAAACAGCTGCAATAGCAGCCGCCAGCTGAATTCCTTTAATAATTTTGCCATAGTCGTAAGTGACGTACTGAGACTGAGCAAAATTGAAGTAGAAATTTGTATTATAAACCATCGTTTTTAATGTCAAGAGAAAAATAAAAAATGCTCCCATCAAGCACACACCTTCCATAGTGATTAAGATGTCTAAATATACATTCATATTATTATCCAGTCCTGTAAAAAGAGTCTCGAATATTAATTTTTATAATAAGATAAGAAGAATATTAAAAAGAAGATTTACCTTTCATATTATTTATTAAATGATAGAACAGACCAATGAATGCGGGTGACAATAGTAAACCATAAAAAATCACAATCTTCAAGAAAAATATTTTATTAGTTTCTTCGGGTCGGTTACCTTTCGGCCAAACCATCATCAATCTCAAACGACCAGCAATCGCTTCTAGATCTTTACCATAAACTATGGGCTCACTTGAATGCATTTCTAATGTTGAAGGGTGTAGTATCTTGAGAAAATATCTATCATTTTTGGAAATTTTCATTTTCATATAAATGTAATGAAAATTTCATTAAATTATACAAGCTGTTTAATTTTTTAACAGTGTCGTCGCAAAATCGCACAATAAATGGACTTTTATTGATTTTTTTAAATTATTTTATTTATGGAACAAGTCCGTAAAATTAATTTGTGTTTGTTGTGTACAATAGCTCGGAAACGATACAACCAAATGCTCAAAATGCTCAAAATAAAAAATGTCAACCACCCAAATTATCTACGCCTCCGAACAGTTTTGGAAAAAGTTATTACTAATAAATAATAGGAATCTATCTCAGAACTATGTGTGTCAAATGTGAACATCACTAGAGCGGCCCAAAAGTTATTCCCAGAATTCGATTTCCATATTTCAACTTTCAAGAGTCCGGTATATTATGTCTTTGTGAAAAATATTTTGTGAGTAAAGTTCTCTTATTTTGCGATTCTCTATGACCTCCTAAAATGACAGTGTTAAAAAAATCGAAAACAATGTATTTTAATAGCAGTGTTCGTTGTTACCGTGGCCTAATAAGAAAGATCACGAACAGCAAGGGTATACAAGTAATACTGAAAAATCTAAAGATTCGCGTATACCTCTATTATGTCGGTTGTTAATTAATTTCAATCAATATTTTTGTTCGTTCTAGGCAATTTAATGTACCTCTCATCAATATACTTTATCTACTTCTTTCAGGTGTATGATGATTGTGTTTGTATTGCCTTATGTTGAATTATTTATTGCTATGTAGGTAGGTACTTTGCCTGTAAGTGGAATTTGTATTTGTGCAAAAAATTGTCATTTTTATTATTATACAGGGTGGCCCAGCGAAAACGTACCAGGCCTAATAACTTGAAAACTGAAGATGTACGCGAAAAACGCCAAAACAGGTCGATTTTGTTATCGAGGGGGACATATTTTCGTGACAAATTTAGCTATCCAAGTTCACCCCCTTGGCAGGGGTAGCTACAACTGAAGATGTACACGAAAAACAAAAGAGAATTCAAGTAGCTTTCAAATGATGTATCACCCGATAGCTGTTCCCTATGACGATAAGCAAAGGGGTAGCTACCCCTGCCAAAGGGGTGAAATTGGGTAGTCAAATTTGTCACGAAAGTATGCCTACTTCCATAACAAAATCGATCTGTTTCGGCGTTTTTCGCGTACATCTTCAGTTTTCAAGTTATTAGGCCTGATGGTACGTTTTTGCTGGGCCACCCTGTATTTGTTTTGCATGTCAGCTCCTGAACTATACCTCCCATATTATTTATAATAGATAACAGAACAGATCACTGACAATGCGTGGTATCAATCGCATAAATAGTGTATTTTTATGCGTTCCAATTATGAATATAATATTTTCACCGCTTTTTAAATTGGCTCTCTTGTAATTTTCCATAGCTGTGTCATATTAGCGTGTTTTTTAAATTTCAGAGAAATAAACAACATGTAAAAAATTCGAATATCTCCGCCATTTTTCTTGTTTGCTTCTTGAAATTTTTTAAGGTTAAAGTCTATTAGCATAATTATTGCCTGTTGAAGAAATTTCTGTTCAATTCCTTCAAAAATATGCTCACACACGTTTGTTATTTTACACCCTGTAGAAGGAAAGCGACTTTGGGAAAAACATTTAACGCCAATCAAACGTCATCCCAACAATCCCAACAATTAATATCGAAAATACTTCTTTTTGCAGTTTGATGAAGCTTAGACTCAATTTTATTTCTAATATTCATAAGTATACCTTATTTTGTAAGAAATATCCATGGAATCCAACGCTGTAACATAAGATCTTGTAAGTCCATGGGCGTAGAATCTGTTGAGCGAAAAATGGGTCATACATCCTGTATCTACGCCACTGATGAATTTTTTCACCTATGTTTCTTTTCGTTTTGTGTTCTCTAAATTATAATAAATAACCTCTTGGTATAAAATTAAAATATTGAGAAGTGCCCAAGTTATTCCGCGAAAACTAAAAAAAAGTTTTTTTTTAAACACCTTGTATCTTTTTTCTAAGCTTTTCCAGACATTATGTTTACGAGAACTTTTATTCCTTAAAACAGTTTTTCTATAAACTTGTGAAGTTATGCTACAAAAACTGAACCACCCGGTCTATCGTATACAGGGTGTTGCGACAAACTTCAGGGCGTGATTCTACATAAAAAAGTAATGACAGTTTGCTATATAAATGTATATGCGCAAATGCTTCGTTTTCCAGATACAGGGTGTTATAGGTTTACTTAAAAACTGACGATTTATTTATTTGCTCTGAAACCGGTCGAGATATTATGCAAATGAAATTTGGTAGGTTTTAAGAGGAAAGTCATTGCGCATTTTTTGACATGCAATTAAGAATGTTATGTTCATCAGAGGCGCGCATATGGGTAATGATCTCAACTTTTTTAAAGAAAATAATTGTACGCCACTGAGATTTTTTAAATTAAAAATTTTTTAATTTCTTTAAAAAAAGCAAAGTATTTCCTTCAAATTATTTAAACCACTTTACATTTTTTGATTTATTGTCAGCTACTCTTATCTCTGCATTTGCATTTTATTTCATTGATCACCTGTTTTGATTTCTCTCGTACAATATTAGATAATTTTAATATTCTAGCTTGTATTTTATAACTGAACCGTTCCTGATGACATTTTTGCTAATAAATCCTTAATTTCTTTATTATTATCCTCCATTACTATCTATTCCAAGATTATCGTTTTCTATCATTAGTCCACCATCATTTACCTTCTCACAACCAACACCGTATACAGGTGTCCGTTTTTAAATTGGGACAAAGCTGCGTATTTTTATGCTCGTAATAATAATGAAAAAAATCAATATATTTTCAGTCGTTGCTAGAATATCGTGAAAAAACTGAAAAACCGAAATGTCTTATTTTAGCCATATGTATATCTTTTTTATTATTAAAAGTAAATAAATTATTTTTTGTAGGCTTTTTCTTATGGCCGCCGTATTGTTTTTTATGTTGTTCGGATTGAAAAAAATCATGGAAACCAAAAATTAATAACATTAAAATAAATTTAAAAAATTTGATAATCTAAAAAAAATTGTCAGAAATTTGTTGCGTTTCTGAGTTAAAATTTTTTTAGAAACTCGCACAAAATTAATTTTTCAATTTTTTTTTTGTGACCCGTCGTTGTTCTAAATATTGTTTTCTTACAAAAATAAAAAGCGGAAGCGAAAAGTATGTTAAAATTGGTACACGATTGATGCAAGTTAATTTAATTTTTATAAATAGCTATACAGGGTGGGCCACGGTATACGAAACGGAAGATTATGGCCGTGTCTCTGGATTTTAGGATCTTTTCATTTTTGGAGTGGATAGAGACCCGGCAGAGGTACGTTTTAAAATTATATTCATAATGTACAGGGTGTCCCAAAAGCATAAAACATATCAAAGTTATATTTTTTTAAATAGAATGCTCCTATGTTATTGCATTTTTAGATTGTCTGAAAAGAGAAAATAAGATTGGCTTTTACAGTTGGTGTTTAAATTCAGAAGTTTTGGAGTTATAAACAAGTGAAAAATGAAAATCGTCATTTTTCAAGTTCATGGCCCTGTACAACGAAAACGGCTCAAGATGGAGACAAAGGGCTTAGGTACATGTCCCTATTTTAACTTTTCATGTACTATCCTACGATGTAGATGAAAAGTTATACAGGGTGATAAAAAATTTAAAAAATTCTGAGATTTCTCAACGCGTCGCCAAATAAAAAAATCAAAGAAAGCACAAATGTTTCTATACCATAGGATAGTACAAAATAAGTTAAAATAGAGACGTGTAAGCCGTTTTTCTCTATCTTCAGCCGTTTTCGTTGTACAGGGCCTTTAACTTGAAAAATGACGATTTTCACTTGTTTATAACTCAAAAACTTCTGAATTCAAACCAACTGTAAAAGCCAATCTTATTTTCTTTTTTCAGACAATCTAAAAATGCAATAACATAGGAGCATTCCATTTAAAAAAAAAACATAACTTTGATATGTTTTATGCTTTTGGGACACCTGTACATTATGAATATAATTTTAAAACGTACCTCTGCCGGGTCTCTATCCACTCCAAAAATAAAAAGATCCTAAAATCCAGAGACACGGCCATAATCTTCCGTTTCGTATACCGTGGCCCACCCTGTAGATTCGACTTTCTTTTGGTTCTTTACTAAGTAAATACACACATTCGCCGAATTAAATAACAATCCCAGATTCAACTACCGTTGTGTAATTATTGCACTGTCTCTCTTGCTTAGAAAAATGGATTTTAGAAAAAGGGAAAAACAGGAACCGCAGGAAATGCGAATGAAAGTACGAGTACTTACATAAAATTTTGACTACAAAATAATATATCAACGTATTCAACTATAAAAACTATGTATACATGAAAATCGCAGTTAAATATATATAAACGTAAAAATTCTCAGGACTATCGTTCCAACAAGCATTGGTTCCCTAGCTAAAGACGCCTCATGGAACGTCGTCGAAGGTTACGCAGTCGCGGGCACAGTCACATTAGCATAGAGTGGTTTTAGGACGGTCTACTGTAAAAACTTCGAATTTTTACTTTACGAATTACAGTTAGAGCTTTATCCATTACATTTGATGCTTTCTGAATTTCATTGTCCATTTGTCCAATTTAAATGCATAATTCCTTACGAGTATGAACACTATGCTATACGCATAAATTTAAACCATTTTGCATACCACATCTGACACCACTGTTAAGTTACTAATCACACTGGGTTCGAAAATAAAATCAAATCTTCCGAATTTACTATAATAGTTATATATTTTCAATAAATTAGTTGAAACACTTTACTTACATTTACTTATACTCTATACAAACATTAACTTATTAAACGTTTATAGTTTATAGGCGGCGCTGTGCCGATAACTTTCAGGTTACATTACTATGGTGATTCATAATAAACGTGAAATAGTGTGGGAAAAGACCAAATTACATGGTATTTAGTAGTAGATTGAGGTAAGAATACGTTGCTTTCAGCGCCTGAAAAATACAAGAGAATGTACAATTAACAATATTTTTGCCGCAGAAAATAATATACATACAATAATGTAAAAAACAAAATAACAAGGAAATTGAAAATATATGGATATGTATATGTTAGAGAGACACAAATCAAGCGAAATCAGTTCTTCTTGGTTGTGAGACAAGAACCTCTGCTGAAGCCTTTACCAATAGCAGCCTTTACCGACAACTACCTAGAGACAAAAGTGTTTCGTATCGGTGGTATTGTACGAAGAAAGAGCCACCATCTCTTTAGAGAACTTCTTGTTAGACATTATTATATTTTTCAAGTTTTATTAACTTGTCTAGTTGGCCAGAATGGAAAAGCAAAATCTCTTCAACATTGGCCTTACGGCCTTTTGAGAATGAGAGTCTACACTGAAATTTAATCTTCCTGAAACCACACCTAAATGTATAGTTTTGAAATTTTTTTCTTTGGTTGCGACGTCAGTGCTTTTGCATTCAGAGGATTCTCACGCATAGGGCGATACCGAGTTGGGCGAAGGATTTTGTTATTCACTAATCCCAGGGGTCAATTGGGCGACAAACGAGAAACTAGGGGATTATAAGAGATAACTGATGGACAGACAAGAAATACATGTGCGGCCTTGCCCATATAAATATATAGCAGTGTTGCCAGATTTATTTAGTGGTGCTTTTCGTAGATCGGATAGGTATACCTAATCAATTTATTATTAATAATTGAAGTCGAGTAGGCAGTAAGTACGTACCTACCTATGGCTATGTTGCACTTTAGGCGTCATCGATAAGTCAGGTCTTTGGTCAGGTGAAAAAAAACATAAAAAAAAACCTACTCTGACCAAAGACCTGGCTTACCGGTGAGTTTTAGTGCGGAAAAAAATAATAAATACCACTATAATTAATAATTATAATGTGTATCGGCATATTCATTATATACAGGGTGATCCCGAAATGGCGGACACGGACAGCACCACAGCATCTATTGTGGATTAAAGATTCTAAGTTTTATTTACTATTTTCTCAAGTATGGCCCCCTTAAGAAGATATGACCACTTTTGTAGAAAATAAAGTCACAACACTGCACTGGATACCCTTTTTCAGGCAGAAAAATAATGTGTAGGTCTACAATACCCAGATAGAATGTTACCATGGAAACATATAAAATGGAAACACAACAAAGCTTAAAACAATAATCGTTGCGCGAATACGACATAGTCGATAATATTATTCAAAATCTCTAATTCGAACAACGATGCCACATTGAAAAATTTTGTTGAACTCGGGGAATAGGTAAGCTTTGAACGCCTGTAAATCCGTTCCCGATAATAAAAATAATAAAAAGCAAACACTATCGTTATAGTTTTGTGAAACCATGTGCTTTGCCAGTGGAGGTTGTTTAAATTTGACCGCCATTTCGATTTAAAGTTTGGAAAAAGGACACCCTATATCTCGGTAACGAAGCCGAGGAACCCATTTTTGTTTTAAACTTACAGTCTTTCTGAACATCCTTTACAACACCCTGTATTCCGTGTCCGCCATTTCGGGATCACCCTGTATATATTACTTTTCTATTGATGTTTCATGTTTCTGCTGGAGGTATAAAATGCCTACCATACGTATGGAGCTATGCGTATGGTATTTCTTTCATAGCTCCGTTACTCGTGGGAACCAATATGGACCAAGAAAAAGAAACAAACAAAGAAAAAAGGGAAGGGGATTCTGAAAAGAAAGACCCACCCACAAAATTCTCAGGAGCCGCACGCCGGAAACTGAAGAAACAAAAACAAAACCAGGGGGAATCTGGAGAACCTAGGCAACTAGGGTTGAAAGAGAACCCCAATATAACGAAACCCGGGACCAGCAAGGAACCGGAAGGTAACCAGGAGGAACTCTCAACCGTCGATGACAAGAAAAGGACTCGCTCGGAAGAGAAGACTCCAAAATCGGCACAGCCCAAAAAACATAGGAAGGTGGAACCCTCCACCTCTTATGCTAAGGCTGTAGCGGATATCCGAATGGCAATAATACCACAAGGGTATCCAGAAAACACTCTGAGCAAGGATCAGTCGGACCTCATTAAGGCAGCACTGATCCAAGCGGTAGACAACGTTAAAGAAGGAGAACCTGCGCCAAGGTTCTCCGGAGCGCAGCTTAGGGGGAGCTTTCTCATGGCTTCCACCGCTGACCGGGCCACAAAGGATGTATTCAGAAGATAATTCAATATTCAGATAATCATCAACAGAGAAATAATCAAAGCCTATGAAGACAGCTGCCCTCTAAAAGAGAGGAGAGTCAAGAGGGAGACACCATGGTGGAGCCCGGGACTCTCCTCTCTGAGAGCAGAAACACGTAGGACATTTAACCGGGCCAAAAAAACCGGGGAATGGGAGACATACAAAATCTCTCGCAGGAACTACATGTCAGTCATAAAAAAGGCTAAAGAAGATTCCTGGAAAAGGCACTGTGAGGAGATCGAAAGAACTCCAGAATGTGCACGACTTCAGAGAATGATGCAGAGGGACAATCAGAAAAAAACTGGGTTCACTGAAAAACACACAGGGTGTGTATACAAGTACCGAGGAGGAGACTCTAGACCTTCTTCTAGAGACACATTTCCCGGGTAGTAAACACATCCCTGAAGAACACACGCACAGCACACACCTAAATGTACCAAACATACGGGGATCTAGGGAAAACTGGAAACTAGTAAAAAGGGTAATTGACCACAACAAACTTGAATGGGCGCTAAACTCCTTTGCACCATACAAGTCAGCCGGCCCAGACGGGATAATTCCAAAAATGCTACAGAAGGGAAGGGAAATACTGACCGTACCACTGTGCAAACTGTTCAGGGCAAGTTTAGCCCTGAGCTACATATCACAAGCGCGGAGAAAGGTAAGAGTGGTATTTATACCAAAACCAGGGCGAGAAACCTACGCCCAGGCAAAATCCTTTAGACCAATTAGCCTAACGTCCTTCATGTTAAAGACAATAGAGAAATTGGTTGATAGGCATATAAGGGACGAGGCACTGGAATTAACACCACTGAATCGACACCAATATGCATATCAACCTGGAATGTCATGTGAAGTAAGCCTTCACACCTTAACAAATAAAATAGAGAGGGCACTAGACAATAAAGAAATTGCACTAGGGACCTTTCTAGATATCGAGGGAGCTTTCGACAACACCTCTTTCATTTCCATAAAGAGAGCTGTGGAAAAGCGGGGAGTTCACGGATCCATTACGGAATGGATAGACTCCTCAATTAGAAACAGACAAATCTCCAGTTCACTTGGTAACACGAGTAGGAGGGTAATGGCCGACAGGGGATGCCCGCAGGGGGGAGTGCTATCGCCTCTGCTGTGGAGCCTGGTCGTCGACAGCCTACTCTGGGAACTGGAAAGAAAGGGAATTCACGCGCAAGGATACGCAGATGACATCACTATTCTAACAATGGGCAAGCATGCAGAGATTATTTCAAATCTCATGCAACAAGCTCTCAGAATAGTAGAAAAATGGTGCCTAGCAGAAGGACTGTCAGTTAATCCTGACAAGACTACAATAATTGCCTTCACGAATAAAAGAAATCTTCAAAATCTGAAGAGACTAAGACTTGGAGGACAAGAAATCCCATTAAGCACGGAGGTTAAGTATCTGGGCATTACCCTGGATAACAAACTTAACTTCGGAGCACACATAGAAAGAACACCCAAAAAAGCAACCAGAGCCTTATGGGTCAGTAGAGGAATGATAGGTAGAACGTGGGGACTGAAACCAGAAATGGCACACTGGATGTACACTAAGGTGATAGTACCCACGATTACATATGGCTCCTTATTATGGTGGCATAAATCCAGAAAAAAGGAGCACACTACTAAGCTAAATAAGTTACAGAGACTCGCGTTACTGACAATAACAGGAGCGATGAGAACAACACCAACAGCGGCCATGGAGATGCTCCTGGGGCTCCCGCCACTCCACCTGGTGGTTGAGACGGAGGCACTAGCGGCAGCATACAGAGTCAAAACAATACTTCATGGGACCTTCAATATAACGAAAGGATACCATACAGAAATATTCAAACATCTGGAAACCAATCACATTTTAAACATGCGACCAGATAGAACGAGTAAGAGCATAAACTTTTGTAAACCTTATCAGTTAGTAATACCAGGAAAGGGAACAGAAGGTTATGAAATCAAAACAAAAAACAACCGATGCACCTGGTACACGGATGGATCCAAGACAAAGATTAGCGCTGGAGCAGGAGTTGCTGGGAGAGGCGAGGGAAATACATTCAGTATAAACCTCGGCGGACTAGCAACAGTGCTACAGACGGAAATTTCAGCAATCCACGCCTGCGTGGAACACATGATAGCCGGTTCATTTGAAAATATGAACATTGAAATCGTTACTGACAGCCAGGCAGCTCTACGAGCACTGGACTCGGTGAAGATACAATCAAATACAGTGAAGAGCTGTATTAACTCTCTAGCAAAGCTGGCAGAGAAAAACAACAAAATAAACCTGAGGTGGACAAAAGGACACCAGAACAACAAAGGTAACAAAAAAGCGGATCTTCTTGCAAAAAAGGGATCCAAACTACCCTTAATTGGGCCAGAACCAACTTGCTGCATAGCTTACAGCGAAGTCAGAAGGGAAATAAAAGACCTCCTGAAGAATAAACATAACTCCCATTGGAATGAAATAGATGGACTGAGACATTCGAAGATATTTATCAGAGAACTATCAGAGAATAAAACTAATGAATTGAAAAAGCTGAGTAAACACCAGCTGAGATGGGCAATTGGACTTCTAACAGGACACTGCCCACTAATGAAACACCTCTCAATAATAGGGGTGAAAAATAACCCAGATTGCAGGAGATGCGGGGAGGGGGAGGAAACCCCATACCACCTGATCTGTGAGTGCCCGGCACTAGAGGGAACTAGACTTCTAATATTTGGGACCGAAATGGCGGAACCAAAAGAAATAGAACAAGCACCCATTGGACTCGTTCTGAAATACTTTCGGGAGACGGGACTGATGAGCTAATCATCCAAAGGGGTACAATAAGCGCAAGCTTCAGTACAAGGACTACAAGGGCTTTGAACCTACCCTAGAAGAATAATAATAATAATAATGTAGGTATAGTATAAAATAATTGTAAATGCGCTAAAGGCTTGATGATATATTTGACAGAACTTAAAAAAATAATGCATCAAGTATTCATATTATTTATTTATTTTTTTCAATTTTATTTAATGTAGAAAATCGGAATTTCTGTAAAATCTGGCAACGTAGCCATACAAGAGCATGCAAATAACTCAACGGAATTTATAAATTCCTTCGCCCAATTGAGCTCCCGGATTATAAGGACCCCCGTCGTGACGAAGGGCCACTCAGGTAATTTCGCCCAATTGAGAAACGCCGCCCGCATAGCCCCAAAGATTCGATAGAACTAATAGTGGTTACACCAGCGACCCAATAACACGTTTAAAGGAGCCAGTAAGTTTAAAACCTCATGGGATGAAACTCAAACAAACACAAGTCAGTGATACAATGAGAAATAATATAATTTAGACTTACTGCTAAGAAAGATTCTAGTGATATCTCTAGAAATGGCCCAGCGTGTAATCCCAAAGGCCGTTGTGCTGCTATTAGCATAACGTATAATAATTTTTGATTTCTAAGGCTCATTTCATACCATCTCATTTCATAGAAAGCAACTGCGACATTTTCACCCTAAAATTAAATTTGTGAATATTAGTAGCATGACAATGCAGCTCTAAGTATGTGCTAACAACATAATTTTTCGACAGTTGGCACTAAACATGACATCAGAAGTGAATTTCCTTTAATTTATGCGAAAGAAAACTTCAAAAGTTATAATAGTCTAGTAAAATTAGGATTTCATTATGCAATCACAACAGAAAAAACTGAGTTTTGATAACTTACTTTCCGGAGAAAAAAATTCTTTACAAATTTGAATCTAAATAATTTCTCATATTCCTATTAAAAATTAGAAAACCAAGTTTTAAAGGCATATTTATACTTTTTGAATTAAAACTTATGCGAATCATAGATTTCTAAATTAATTTATTGAGCAAAATTTTTTGGCACGCTACTGCATAACAATACTTAGTCAGATCGGTCAGCTATTATTATGAAAATGTTTATAATTTCACGCGCTACAATTTTTGTAGAAATAATTTTCAGATCGCGAAAAAATAAAGGAAATTATTACAAAATTAAGAATCTCTCATCCCCCTTTTATTATGAGAAAATTGCATGGATGCAAATTCGTAGGGAATATTTTTCTCCATGAAGTTAATCATCAAAATTTTTTTAGATCAAAAGTTAATTAACGCCGTAAAATGCAAAAGACAACTTCATCCCCTAAAACAAAAATCCCTTTATAAATAGAAACGTTAAACGGACAATAATAGTGATGATATCTTGAGAAAAATTAACGGATTGTACATAAAATATCAAAAAAATTGAGTTTAAAATATCATAAAACTGACCATGTAAAAATTACAGTTAATGTCCAGATAAAATAAATAAAATTGATTCACAGATATAATAATTAGCATGTTATGCAACGTTGCCAGATTTATTTTGATAACTTACATCTAATGATATAACATTTGACGAAATTAGCAATGGTTGTTGCGTTTTCTATTATATTTTTATTACAACATACCTACATCAAGTTACAAATGCGTCAATCGAGAATCTAAGGGCGAAGTTAATTGTCCAGAGGTCGTCAAATATGCATATTATAATGATTGGCCATCAGATTGTAGATTAAAGTTATGGCGAAGATTTTAAAAATTATAGGCTGGCTGAATTAATTTTCAACAATATGCATCATAGCAAATAATGTTGAATTTTTTGTATTTGAATAAATGACTATACAGGGTGTCCCAGCTTATTCGAAGCGGTCTCTGTAAGCCAAACGATGGACTTTTTCAAAAAACTTTTTGAAAATTCAAGTAGGTACAGATACACAATGGCCATAATTTAAAATTATTTTGGAGTATACAGAGTGTCCCATATGACAGTGGCAAATCAAAGTTATGTTTTTTTAAATGGAATGCTCCTATGTTATTGCATTTTTAGACTGTCTGAAAAGAGGAAATAAGATTGGCTTTTACAGTTGGTGTTAAAATTCAGAAGTTTTTGAGTTATAAACAAGTGAAAATCGTCATTTTTCAAGTTCAAGGCCCTGTACAACGAAAACGGTTCAAGATAAAGAAAAACGGCTTACATGTCCCTATTTTAACTTTTTATGTACTATCCTATGGTATATAAACATTTGTACTTTCTTTGATTTTTTTATTTCGCGACGCGTGGGGAAATCTCAGAATTTTTCAAGTTTTTTATCACCCTGTATAAACATTTCATCTAAATCATAGGAGTACATGAAAAGTTATAATGGGGACACGTAAGCCGTTTTTCTCTATCTTGAGCCGTTTTCGTTGTACAGGGCCTCGAACTTGAAAAATTACGATTTTCACTTCTTTATAACTGGACTGTGAGGAGTTGTTGAACAGTTTTACCATACGTATACCGGCTAAACGTACGAGATCGACCAGGTTTTTTGAGATAGCTCATCACCGTACTAATTATGGAGCTAATGACATAATTAGTAGAATGTGCATATTGTATGACGATTCATACCAGCAATTCGATCCATTTAAATCTTCGTTTCCCACATTTAAAAGAAACCTAATCACAAGTTACTTCTGACATTTTTTTTATAATACTTTCTTGTATTGACCGGTGTATACCTAATTTTAGTTAAATTTAAGTTTAGTTTAGTACTCATCAAGTTGTGATGTATATAAATGTAAATGTACCAATTGGAATTAATTTTCTGTGGAGTACTTACTTCCTAAATAAATAAATAAATAAATAACTGAAAAACTTCTGAATTTGAACACCAACTGTAAAAGCCAATCTTATTTTCTTTTCTCAGCCAATATAAAAATGCAATAACATAGGAGCATTCCATTTAAAAAAAACATAACTTTGATATGCCACTGTCATATGGGACACTCAGTATACTCCAAAATAATTTTAAATTATGGCCATTGTGATCCTGTACATGAATTTGCAAAAAGTTTTTTGAAAAACTTTATCGTTTGGCCTACAGAGACCGCTTCGAATAAGCTGGGACACCCTGTATAATTGTTATCAATACCTACTATGCAGAGTGACCCAGCGAAAACGTACCAGGCCTAATAACTTGAAAACTGAAGATGTACGCGAAAAACGCCGAAACAGGTCGATTTTGTTATCGAGGGGGACATATGTTCGTAACAAATTTAACTACCCAAGTTCACCCCCTTGGCAGGGGGTAGCTACCCCATTGCTTATCATCATAGGGAACAGATATCGAGTGTGACATCATTTGAAAGCTACTTGAATTCTCTTTACAACGATATTTAACGTTTTGGGTTTCGCTTACATACAGGGTGGCCCAACGAAAACGTAACTCGCCTTAATAAGTTGGAAACTGAAAATGTACGCAAAAAACGCCGAATCAGGTCGATTTTGTTATCAAAGTAGGCATATTATCGTGACAAATTTAACCACCCAAGTTCACCCCCTTGGCAGGGGTAGCTATACCCCTTTGCTTATCATCATAGAGAACAGCTATTGAGTGATACATCATTTGAAAGCTACTTGAATTATCTTTACAACGATATCCAACATTTTGGGTTTCGCTTACATACAGGCTGGCCCAGCGAAAACATTTTTTTTTTGGCGATCTGTATGTAAGTGAAACCCAAAATGTTGGATATCGTTAAGAGAATTCAAGTAGCTTTCAAATTATGCATGTGAGTGGTTTCGCTTACATACAGGCTGGCTCAACGAAAACATTTTTTTTGGGTCACCCTGTATGTAAGTGAAACCCAAAATGTTAGATATCGTTGTAAAGAGAATTCAAGTAGCTTTCAAATGATGTATCACTCAATAGCTGTTCCCTATGATGATAAGAAAAGGGGTAGCTACCCCTACCAAGGGGGTGAACTTGGGTAGTTGAATTTGTCACTAAAATATGTACATTAAAAAGTCGAAGTATACTCAAAAATCACAACAACACCGTAGGTAGGTAGGTCTTAATGAGTATAAAGACAATAATTATAAGCCTGTCGTATTGGAGTCGGGTTTAACCCATCGTCCTGACAGTTGTCAAGTCTGGAGCGACCAAGAACTTAATTGTCTTTATACTCATTAAGACCTACCTACCTACGGTGTTGTTGTACTAAAATATGTCCCCCTTGATAACAAAATAGACCTGTTTCGGCGTTTTTCGCGTACATCTTCAGTTTTCAAGTTATTAGGCCCGGTACCTTTTCGCTGGGCCACCCTGTATATAGTTAGGTATTACTTTTCGAACAGTACCTTAATACTATGTTTATTTCTGGTGAAATTTTAGTATTCTTTTAAAAACGTTAAATTTAAATATAAATGACATGACAACGTCGCATAAATGCTTAATTATTATTCACTGCAAATAATTGAAATTTCAGCAAACATAGTGACTGAAGAGGTCGCAATGTTAGTTTAGATAATTTAAGACTTATAACTTACTTCATTTATGATTGTTTGATAATATCCGCTGCCTACACAAACACTGCACCCCCAAATGACGATTTGTATAATATTATCAAACATATTCACCTGAAATGAATATAATTTTATTAGAAAATACAATACTTACGATAAGCTATCATTTAATTTTTACCTTGGCTACAAAGACACATAACAGCATCAAGGCCATTATCATACTTCCCATTACAAATATCAACAGATTGAAGTATTTGCATGTAGAATTTAACATTTTGATTGCTCTATACATATGAAATAAAAACTGTATTTATGTTTAATAAAAAAAAAATGATAAAAAATTTCTTGAGATTTTTATTCTTATGTTTGTTTTTTTTACAGAGCTCCAACAACATGGTCTACTGAGATGAAAAATATTTTCAACAAAGATTCTCCCTGTGTCACATGCCAGAAAATATGAGCTTACTCTTCCAACTCCAGCAAATGATCATGATAGAATATGTTTTTACATACTGTTTTTAAACAAAATAGAAGTAAATCTCAAAATTCGGTAAGTTGCTTACTACCTTATACCAGCAAATTTACTTATCCAATCTTACCTTGGTGAACCCAACCAAAGTCGAGACATCATAATTCACAAATAAAATGATAAAGTAACTCTCGTTCACATGCTGATTCACATTTCTTGGTTGCAGTTGTGATATTCACTCTTTACCTATAAGTTAACTTCGAAAGAGGCTTGTGACAACAGAAATAGGTATCGAGTAGGTACACTATTAGTCGATACCATCCTAATTATGTCTATATGTATACAGGGTGTTCTACAAGCTCTATGACAAACTTTGACAGATGGTAGGTTGCTTGATTTTAAACATATTTTTTTTAATAAACATGGGTCCGATTCGTTTTTGTTTAGAAGTTACAAGCATTTAAAAAATCGTAATTTTTCAAGTTCAAGGCCCTGTAAAAGGAAAACGGTTCAAGATAGAGAAAAACGGCTTACATGTCCCTATTTTAACTTTTCATGTACTATCCAATGATGCAGATGAAATGTTTATACAGGGTGATAAAAAATTTGAAAAAATCTGAGATTTCTCCACATTTAAAAAAATCAAAGAAAGTACAAATGTTTCTATACCATAGGATAGTCCATAAAAAGTTAAAATAGGGACATGTAAGCCGTTTTTCTCTATCTTGAACCGTTTTCCTTTTACAGGGCCTTGAACTTGAAAAATTACGATTTTTTAAATGCTTGTAACTTCTAAACAAAAACGAATCGGACCCATGTTTATTAAAAAAAATATGTTTAAAATCAAGCAACCTACCATCTGTCAAAGTTTGTCATAGAGCTTGTAGAACACCCTGTATAGGATGTTTTTTGAGGTGACACTTTTTTTGACCGTATAAAATTCATAAAGGCAAACAACTTTTTCACATAATTTTGTTTTAAGTCAAGAATAAACGAGATACAACCTATGGAAGTTTAAGAAAATTGAAGTCCAGCCTTGCGATAAATTCAACTAACCAATAAATTCAACTTATTTCAATCAATAATAGAAACAACCATTCCAATACATAAGGTTACAATAGGAAATAAAGCCGAAAGAACAGGAAATAAGTGGCTGCCTTCCTCGACATATAATGAAATTGATCGCACCTAGGTAGGATGATAAGGAAATTATTTCCATCGCCCTTGTTAAATTAACCCAAACCGAAAGTGCAAACAGTGCAAGAATAGGTACGTAATTGCCTAAAGGTAGAATTGTTAGGAAATTAAAACGCAGCCACCCGCCGTTACATCAAGTAAACGATTCCTGTCTGCTCATTAAATATTCAGAAAAGAGAGATCGCTCTAGCTAGCTAGTAACATTCCAGCACATTTAAACATCGAAAGGAGTCGCAAAGCGATGAGAGGAGCGGACCAGATGTTGGTAGATGTATTATGAGACACCCTCGCACCGATTGAAAGGATGAGCTGACCTAGATACAGACCGAGTGGAAAGATTTGTGAAATCGTGAATCAAACAATAACCCCCTTGCAAAGACAATAGTAAGTCGCTAGGTATTCCACCCACGATAATGAAAATTAAACCAATCAATAAAGCAAAGAAATAAATGAAGGTAGCCGGAAATTCACCATCATCCCTAAACAGTAAGCAGGTGAAAACGCGAAATGAAAGTTAAGCCGGTGTAATTATAATGAAAAGATAATACAATGAAAAGACGACAACGCGTCGGCCGATTTGAAGGAAAATTTAGGTAGTTGAAGTTCATGACAATTCAGTAAGGTAGCCGCGAGGTCAACTTGCTAAATCTTACGATAAGTGTGATATGAAAAGAAATAAAACGCATCAAATCACGATATAAGGCAGTGCCGATAAGGTGCATTGTTGCGTGTCGTGTTTAGAAAGCGGACCGCTGCATCTATAAAAGCAGACGTCTTACAGCAGCTCAAAACAGATAGAGATCAGCTTCTGAGCAGGTCGAATCTGACTTCCTAACCCTTTATACGGTACCCAGAGATGGCATAGCGGACTCCGGGCTACCTAATCCTTATCTATACCCAAAAATTCGACCAGAGATGGCATAGCGGACTCCGGTCGAATTTCCTTTATCTACCTTGGAAAAATTCCGGTTGAAAACCCGAAAAGAGCAAATATCGTTTCACGCAACCTTCAACTCACAATTCTAAATTTCCTCAATAAAATTCGACCAGAGATGGCCTAGCGGACTCCGGTCGAGTTTCCTTTACCTATCCCGGGAAATCCCAGTGAAACAAACTTCACTCACATCTCGAACTCAATATTCGCAGTTGGCAACTTCTCTTCGAACCAATTCACTAGTAGATGGCGAAGCGCATATTCTGAAGGAATTTCCTTCACAAATTAGGGAAAATCCATTGGGAAAACAGTTAGGGAAGATCTCTCTTCGAAACAAAATCCACATAAATAAATAATTAAACCGATTCGCAACATTTACGTATGCAGGTCCCATTTTAAATCAGGCAAAACAATAAGTAACGAAACAGACGGCAGCACCAATAATATTAGGTACCCACTTCATCACGGTATAGGAAATCGAGATAGCTAGGAGGATAATCAAACCCAGGAGGAATTAATAACCTGTGAATAAATAGATAAACGGCCCATGATTAAAAATAATTCAATGCATCCTATTTATCAAAGAGTCCGAGTGTATTTAGTATGCAGATGTAGGATCAAACAAATGTTAGGCAGGAAGCTGTCCCTTTAAATTATACGACGATTTAGAAAGTGAAAACGAGCCATTCTTCCCACTGTAAGCGCCATAACTGGCACTAGCAGCCACAGTAGGCAGGGTTGTCAGGTGTAGCACCTGCTACGCGCATATATTATCAGGAAATGCCAGTCCCATTGCAACAACCGATTAGGATTTATGATAGGTACTCGATTACCACACGTTGGGGGAGGCATTCATCTCGATGTCCAGATGGAGACCTCAGCTAGCCGGTAAAAGAGCATGACTCTTTAAAGTGGAAATCGTAGAGCGCAACGGGGCAAAAAGCACCCTCAGAGTAGGACAGGGTAAAGCAAACCAAAGCAGGGTTGTCAGGTGTAATAACCGCCCTCACATATCAGGAAATCCAATAACCAAAATAAAGCTAGGATTATGAATTGTCCTTCAGCAAATAGGAATTCAAAACAACCAAAAACAAATTAGTCTCGTGTATGTGAAAAGCCAATCAAAATCAATCAAAACCAAAACTCCCTTAGCACATCATACGAATGTCAACTCCATTCAAAATTTAAAAACAAACTCCGCAGAAAATTGCTATAAAATGTTATTGCCAGTCTGGACTGAGTTATCTGCTTTCTAAACAGGTGTTAGGGGTAAAAACCTTGGACCACGGTGAAATCGATGGTTGGTCTCGATTTCAAAACCCACCGGCTCCAATATAGGTATTCATAAAAATTCCAGCATTCAATTATTACCCAGGCAAGCCCACGGGAACCCTGAGGGATAATTATAGAATAGCGGCCTAGTTTGGTCAGTTGGTCATCACATTTAAAACAGCAAAACAAAGCTGCGAATTGCAGAGAACGTCGTATGCGAAATGATAAGGTATATTGACTCATCGCCTTACGAGGCTAGGTAGAACAAAAAGGTAGCCGCAGGGCAATTAGGTATTGACGGTCCAAAAGTGGCCAAATAAAGATAGCCCAGTGAGACAAAACGACAACACAACAAATAAACAAAATGAGTGAAAACAACTATCATGAGTATGATTCGTATAATGTTTAAAGAGGAGGTAGCACATCAAACAAACATGGCAACACTGCTCTCGACATCCCAGCCAAGCTAGAAACTCGACCGACAAACAAGTAGTCATAAAAGTAGAGTGGAGTGCCTGTAGATCAGGGTAAAGCCCACAACAATAAACGCTCATAAAAATTCCGTTGGTGGTACCTTTAAGCGACACCCTTAAATTATTTCTCCAAAACCGCGATTTTTAAATTTTCAAAACGCCCCTATATCTTCATCTTTCAAGGCTAGTGAGCGAATTTATGCGCTCTTGTTCAACTTATGAAGGACTTTGGATTTTCGTTAAGGTTTCTTAAGTCGCATGACTTCTAATATGGTGTCCCTTCAAATTTTGAAAATACCGTTCTTGTCACGCCATTTCAGGTTGCAGTGTACAATCTAGGTGAGTGAAATTGTTGTAGGAGTAAGAAAAAAAGTGCTCTACGTACCTATAGCGATTGAGTAAAATTGGTAGAGTCGTTTCAAAAAGACGGTTATCAGAATTTTTGTAAAAATGGGTAATTTGTGAACCCCTGCATTTGCAAGATGCGAAAAAACTTAAAAATAAAATAGAACGATATGTAATTAAGACACTCTCGCCTACGGGTCATAAGTTAATCATCGTACTCGTGTATTAATTATAGCTTCAATTATAAGCTTGTTGCATAATTATTATCATATCTTACCTCATAGAATCATAATGTTCTTTGGCCAATTTTTTAAGAGCATTCTCTAAGACAAGATGTTCACTCATATGGTATTCATTTATCTTTCTTGCTTTGAACTGAACATTTCTCAAATTTGCAGCAAATTTCTCGACAAAAAATAGCAATAACGTGACACTAGGACACACCAAACGTATTATGAGTAACGTGATTACTATTTGGTATGAGAGGATTATCTCCGCGAAGGGAGTCCGATCAAAATCAAATGGATATTGAACTGGTATAAGATACCCACAAACTCCTATTGCGGAGTTTCTTGAATTTTCACGAAAACAAAATGATTTTGTGAAATATCTGAAACAGCCCGCAAAAACAATTGCACTAGCAGCCGCCAGCTGAGTTCCTTTTAGAATTTTATTATAATCATAAGTGACGAACTTGATAAAATTGGAGTAAAAATTTGTAAAATAAACCATCGTTTTTAATGTGACGACAAAAATAAGAAATAATCCACCGAAGCACAGAGTCTCCATAATGAGTAAGATGTCTAAATATACACCAATATTATCGAGTCCTGTAAAAAGAATATTAGTTTTTATTAATCAGATAAGAAGAATATTTAAGAAGAACATTTACCTTTCATATTATTTAATAAATGACAGAGCAGACCAATGCATACGGGTGACGCTAGTAAACCATAAAAAATTACTATCTTCAAGTAAAATGTTTTATTAATGTCTTCGGGTCGGTTACTTTCCGGCCAAATCATCATCAATTTCAAACGATTAGTAATCGCTTCTAGATCTTTACCATAAACTATCCGCTCACTTGAATGCATTTCCAATCTTAAAGGGTATGTTGTTTTGAGAAAAAGTCTATAATTTTTGGAAAATTTTCAATTTCATATATTTAGTTCAAAGAAAATCTTTATTAAATTTCTTTATAATTTCAAAAAAATTATATTACCTATATACAGGGTAAGTCATTGATATGGGAAAGCTCGATTGCACCTACACCATTAAAGATACCGAAATGAACCAAAAAGTGCTGTAAATGGGAGGGTAAAGTGCAGTTTGTAAAATTATTTTCAGATACACAGGATGGCCCAATATCGCTGTACGCCATACAACTTTGTTATTTTAAATAGGACACCCTCTATATTATTACATCTTTAGATTATTTGAGAAAAGTAAAAAACAATGATTTGTAAAGTTGAAGTTTGTAATGAGCGATTTATGAGTTATAAACAAATGAAAATCGCGATTTTCCATTTTCAAAGCAGCTTATATTGAAAACGGCTCGAGATATGGAAAAACGGCTTACATGTCCCTATCTTAACTTTTCAAGCGGTATCCTATTGGATGGATGAAATTTTTATACAGAGTGGTAAACAATTTGATTATTTTCATCACCCGGTATAAAAATTTCAGCTACATGATAGGATACCAAATTAAAAATTAAGATAGGAACATGTAAGCCGTTTTTCCATATCTCGAGCCGTTTTCAATATAAGCTGCTTTGAAAATGGAAAATCGCGATTTTCATTTGTTTATAACTCATAAACTGCTCATTACAAAATTCAACTTTACAAACCATTCTTTTTGACTTTTCTCAAAGAATATGAAAATGTAATAATATAGAGGGTGTCCTATTTAAGATAACAAAGTTGTATGGCGTACAGCGATATTGGGCCATCCTGTGTATCTGAAAATAATTTTACAAACTGCACTTTACCCTCCCATTTACAACACTTTTTGGTTCATTTCGATAACTTTAATGGTGTAGGTGCAATCGAGCTTTCCCATTCAATGACTTACCCTGTATACAAGGTATACAGGATGAGGCGCGAGAACCTTAGGGCATTTTTATATGGAGAAGTCCTGGAAGTAGAAGTCTAAAAATTTGTGCGTGTATAATTTCGGTTTTGAAGAGCTGAACTAAAATATTCACAATCCACACCACTTCCGGTTATACCGGAAGTTGCCATATTTTTCGTTTTTTAAATGGTACACACTGTATATTATTACATTTTCAGATTGCCTGAAAAACAGTAATAAGAATGATGTTTACAGTTCAAATTTATAACGACCAATTAATGAGTTATAAACAAATGAAAATTGCAATTATCCATTTTCAAAGCAGCTTGTCTTGAAAACGGGTCAAGATATCGGAAAACGGCTGACATGTCCCTATCCTAACTTTTTGTATACTACGCTAGAGTACCTACAAAAAAAATATTTTTTATTAATTTTTTTTTTTTGAAAATCGATGATTTTTCATCACTTTTTATACAAATTTCATCAGCACCATGGGATACTACGTGAAAAGTTAAGATAGGGACATGTAAGCCGTTTTCCGATATCTTGACCCGTTTTCGACCTAAGCTGCTTTGAAAATGGAACAAGGTACAATTTTGAACTGTAAACCCCATTTTCATTGCATTTTTTCAGACAATCTGAAAATATAATAATATACAGGGCGTCCCATTTAAAATAAGAAAGTTGATGGCAACTTCCGGTATAACCGGAAATGGTGAGGGGTTGTGAATATTTTAGTTCAGCTCTTCAAAACCGAAATTATACACGCACAAATTTTTAGACTTCTACTCCCAGGACTTCTCCATATAAAAATGCCCTAAGGTTCTCACGCCTCACCCTGTATAAGTTTAATTTTTTAGCAGTGTCATCGCAAAATAAATGGACTTTTCACACAAAATATTTTCAGAACGACATAAAAACGGAGGAAAAAGTCCCTAAAATAAATTTGTGTTTGTTTTCCACATGATAAAATTTGAACAATAAAAATTATTACAGCTTCCAGACACAGAGAAATGTTTAACCTACAATAGATCGCAAACGATACCAAAAATATCAAAATGCTCAAAACAAAAAATGCCAACCACTCAAATTTTCTACGCCTCCGAACAGTTTTGGAAAAAGTTATTACTAGTAAATAATAGGAATCTATCTCAGAACTATGTGTATCAAATTTGAACATCACTAGAGCAGCCCAAAATTTATCCCAGAGTTCGATTTTCATATTTCAACTTTCAAGAGATTTACCTCCTTATGTCTTTGTGAAAAATATTTTGTGAGTAAAGTCCACTTATTTTGCGATTGTCTATATTACCTCCTAAAATGACACTGTTAAAAAATTTAAGACCCTATATGTGTTTTATCAGCAGTGATCGTTGTTTCCCTGGCCTAGTAAGAAAGGTCTTGAACAGCAAGGGTATACAAGTAAACTGAAAAATCTAAAGTCTCTCTAATACTTCAATGTCAGTCGTCAATTAATTTCAGTCATTATTTATTTACTGCTCGTTCTAGACAATTTTAATACTATCTAGTATACCTCTCATCAATATATATACATATCTACTTCTTTCAAGTGCATTGATGATGAGCTCCTATTCTGCTGTTGTATTTGTTTGTATTGTCGTATATTGAATTATAGTAGATACGATTAAGTTTAAAAAGTCATATATGTATCGATTAAGAATACTCATCCTTCTGATAGTTCGATGTATTTTGTTTCATTTACGTGGTTCTCATAGAAACCGTTAGTATGACGTCACATATAACTTTTTAGACTTAATCCTACCATTACTATATGTCTGTAAGTGGAATCTGTATTTGGGCAAAAAATGCATGGTCATTTTTTATTATTATACGCGAGTAATAAAAACCTTCTTGCGCATTTTCTCGCATAAATTGTTATTGTTATGCGATTCGATAATGAATATTTTCACCGCTTTTCAAATTTGCTTTTCTGAAATTTTCCATAGTCATGTCATAGGTATAGGTCACAGGACTCACAGGTCATAAACGGTTATAGAAATGTAGCCATTTTCACCCTTTTCCTACCCACGCCACTGGCGTATTAATAAAACTAATGCAAATTTTATTGCATGGACTCAAATTTCAATAATTTTCTTTCAATCGTGTTAATTAGGTTTGGCCACAAATGACTGCCATTGTGAAATGGCATGGCCGATTTTGCTCAAGTAAAATACCAGAACACTTCTTGTGGATATCTTACTCCCACAAAAATTTCAGTCCCCTAGATTGAAAACTGCAAAGTTAGTCAAAGTTAGTCACGCGTCACGCGTTAGTTTGACAGTTCAAGTTGGTCGTAAAAGAGAGAACAGGTCGCGAGAAGCACGGAATTTTTTTTGACAGCTGTCAAATATGTCAATGCGGTCTGTGGAATCAACAAAATGCCGAAATGAGTTTTGTTGAAAAGAGAAACAATTTTTTTAAATGCTCTTGATTTTGACATTTAAAAAATGACAGTTTTAATTTTAATTTCGCAATTTTCTCAAATGAGAGTCGTAACCTGAAGTCTCTTCTTTACGTCAAAATTAAAAAAGGCCGCCATTTTGATTCTCAAAATTCAAAAAAAATTATTTCGTGTGTTCGAATCACCCATTTTCCACTATATTACTATGTAATTTGATATTTGAACGCCATTTTCTCCGAAACTATGCAAGAAAACGAAAAAGGCTCTTTGGTTCTAGATTTGCAATCACTTCATGATGCCCTTTTGTGAATTTCAGCCGTTTTTATTATTTTTTATTTTTAAAAAAATCGAAGGGTGCCTATCGATTTGCTTGATCGCAGATTGTTTCGTCGTTTTCTCTGAAACGCTGCAACTTTTTGACGGACGGTATTTTCAGATCGACAGAGTTCGTCGATAAGAAGCGTAACGTGAAATTGCGATCGCGAATTTTTTTAAAATGGCCGCTACAGACGCTTTTGAAAATTAAAAAAATTTTTTTTTTTTATTCTACTTTGGCGGCTTACAGCTCACAGAGGGTTGTCTCGATTGCAGCAAAACTTTGCATTTTCTTAGAGGAAGAGCAATTTCTTAGCCACACGCCGATACTTTTGCGATGTTTCCCCGACCCAAGCAGCCAAAGTTACGTTAAAAAATGTGCGAGCGGAACAATTTTCCGTTTAAAATCTCGGCGATTTCCGAGCAAAATCAATGAAAATCATCTATGGTTCTGAATTTTTTTTCTCGGCAATTTTCGTACATCGGGATTCAGGGATAATTTTTGCGGGGTTGTGGAAGAGTTGCTCTGTCGGAATTTTCAATTTTTGTCGCTTAAGTTTCTAAAATGGCGGCGCTGTGATTTTTTGAAAATGACCGATTTTTGCTCGCGATTTCTCAACTTTGGCGTTTAAAAAGTCCCAGTTTAGATTTTTTTTCGAGTTTTTTTCAAAACCACGTACTAATTAATGGTAATGCCTTTATTTTGACACGTCAAAAAAAAAATTGGATCGAGACTTTTAACGCCACTACGATTTTTGTTGTTGGAAAAAATTACTCTTATTCGGAGTTTTCAAGTTTGAAATTTTTTAAGTGACATTTTCGAATTCGCTGTTATTTTTTCACCATAGCCAGAAGAGAATCGCAAGTAATGCCTTTATTTTGACACCGCCAAAAATAGTTCAATCACGATTTATACCGTCACTATAATGACATTTGGAAAAAAAAAAATTTTTTTTCGATCGATCAACAATATTTCGAAAAAAATTCGAAAGCATACGTTAAAGAGTAGCATTTTGACAATTGGTTTCTTTATAGAAACGATTCCCGCTCAAAAACCGGGAATTTTTCGGGAAAATGTTTCGTATAATAAAATAGCATTTAAAAAACTATTCAAAAAAGGTCTGAGTTGATTTTTCTCTAGGATGCACCGTTTTCGAATAAAAATTTTTTTTGCGATTTTTTGAAAAAATTACAGACTTTTTTGTTTTTTTGAATAAGTCGGTTTTGGCGACATTTCACGTAAAAAT
The DNA here is from genome assembly GCA_910589415.1 of Malachius bipustulatus. Classification (NCBI taxonomy): domain Eukaryota; kingdom Metazoa; phylum Arthropoda; class Insecta; order Coleoptera; family Melyridae; genus Malachius; species Malachius bipustulatus. The sequence goes on along the minus strand of OU342634.1, from coordinate 33,163,352 downwards.
CATTATTATGATTTTTGTAGGCAACGAACGGCTCTATTTCACCGTTTTATTGTTTTTTCGATTGGTCGAATAAATTTTGAAAAAAATTCGAAAATATGCGAAAATGGTATATTGTATTTTTTGAGGGCCGATTACCGCTCACCTAATTATTTTTTCGAAAAACGATCTCTACAAAGTTTGTACGTCCATTCTTTCCCTAAGTAACTGTAGTAGCAAAATCTCTCTGCGATGTACCGTTACCGAGGAAAAGTCCTATATGTGAGACGTTGCAAAAAAAAGTACGGCCCTGAACGGGGGCCTTAAAATTCTCGGATCCGGCCCATTTTCAACAGGTCGTATTTGGGGGTTCCGAACTTCGTCCCTACCAAGTTTCATCCCGATCGGTGCAACTTTCGGACACTGAGAGTGTTTCCTAGGCGATTCCCGAAAAAAACCGAAAGTCCCGAAAAAAAGACACTTCCCGGTAACGGATCCCGCTCATTTTTAATAGGCATCATGGGACCGTGTGATATTTAAAAGGAGCAAAAATTCAGGTCTCTACGACGAAAATTGGCGCCTCTAGGGTGTTTCCTAGGATTTTGTGACAGACTGGACGACAGACATTTTTAGGGAGAGTGTGCGCGTATAGTTCCGAGACGGACGGATGAAAATCGTTATTTTTGAAGTTCAAGCCCTGTACAACGAAAACGGCTCAAGATGGAGACAAAGCGGGCTTACATGTCCCTATTTTAGCTTTTTATGTACTATGAAAAAATATAATTTCTTTCATAAAATAAGAAATATCGATTTTTCAGTTTTTGCAGGATATTTCAGCAACGCCTGAAAGTTTCCATAATTTTTTTCACTCTGTCGTCCATCTATCAAGACTATTTTTCTCAGTAACTGCCTTCGATATCGAATTTAAAATTATACTAAATAAAGTCTACAGCTTCGTATAGACCCTAGACCCATAAAATATTTTTAATACCCACTGAAAGAGGATGCCTCGATTTCTATCCGTGTTAATATTTAGTTTCATTTTTCAAACTTTGCTTTTTTCCACTTGATACCTACGCCTGTGACCAAATGTGCAAAAAATATGAGATCCAACTACGATGCCCCACATCCACCACATTGTTCAAAATATTTCTAGAAATAACCCTGAGACCCTGGAGGAGGAAATGCGAGGGAATGGGAGTACCCGTTAGGAATAAGCATCTCTACACCTTAAGTTTTGCCGATGACCAGGTTGTAGTGGCACAGGATGATGAAGATCTCTCCTATATGATCAGCAAAATTAAAGAAGAATATTCAAACAACGGTTTAAGCATCAACTTTTCCAAGACAGAGTACGCCGCTGTAGGAACGAATGACAACCTTGACCTGGAAATCTCCGAGACGGAAAAAATAAAAGGCTCAAAAACCTTTAAATATCTCGGCTTCACCATCTCCCAAGACGGAAAAACAACAGAAGAAATAAAAAATAGACTGAGTCAAACTAGAGTTTGCATAAGGCAGTTAAATGGGGTTCTGTGGAACACACATATCACAAAAAATACAAAAAAAACGGGATATTTAACACCTTAGTTCAGAAGTATTATGACCTATGGATCCGAGAACTGGATTATCAACGAAAAGGATCAGAGCAAAATTACTGCCACAGAAATGGAATATTGGAGACGATGTATAATCAAGTCACAAGAAGAGATCATATACCAAACGAGGAGGTGAGAAGGAGAATGTCAGTGAAGGACGACGTACTCAATTATATGTATAGAGGAAAAACGTCTCATATGGTATGGCCATGTCAGAAGAGCACCTCGGGATAGATGGATAGCTAGAGTTACAGACTGGAGCCCCCCAGGACGGAGAAAACGCGGAAGACCTAGGAAGTCATTCCGTGACGAAGTAGATCAGGCAATGGAGAGAAGGAATCTAGATGACGGAAGCTGGAACAACAGGGAGGAATGGAAAGATCGGTTGAGGGAGGGTAGACAGCCACAGCTGTAAACGCCCATATATATATTTATATATCCAACTACGAGGCTGTTCATTCAAATTTCGCAAAAACCCGTTCTGATCTCATCATTTCAGGTAACAGTTTTCAATCTGTGGTTGATTTTTGCGAGAGTAACATATCTATAAGAAGTAGCCTGGTATTCCATTTGAGTGAAATCGGTAGAGCCGTTTCAAAATGGTGGACATTTGAATTTTCGTTTTTTTTTTCAACCCCTGGATACGCAAGATGGAGAACTACTTAAGAACTTACTTAACAGGATGGAAAGATAGTTTTTCCAAATTTAAGCTTATAGTGTAAAAAAGGCGTTTTTTATTAACAAACCAGTGGCGTGGATAGAGAAGGGGCAAAATTGCTAGATTTTTGTATCAATTTATTGGCACATTTTCAAAGGAATTGAACTGAAATTTTTAATAAACTTTTTTTCTCTAAGGCTCATAAGTATTATATTTAATAGCAGTATTTGCTGTTTTATGTGTCCTAATAAGAAAGGTCATTAACAACAAGGGAAAATATATGGAAAAATGTAAACATTCTCTTAAACGAGCTGTGTCGGTCGTAAATTACTTTCAATAAATTATTTATGTTGCTCATCATTATATATAGGTATAGGCAATTTAACAGTATAAGTACCTCTCATCAATAGATACATTATCTATTTCTTCCAGAAGTATAATAATTAAGAGCAGCTCCTGACCTTCAATTTTATATTTATGATATAGTTTAATACTGGGCTGTATATCTATCGATTTGTATTATTAGCATAATTAATTGCACGACGGTGCCACTCTCGGCGCATTAGTACGTGGTGGTAGTGGTATAACATTGTAAAAGATTGTTGAAGTACAAAAATTAACCTTTATATGAATATTTCGTGCGAAGGCATAGATTTAAAAATTATCGAGGAAGAGTACCAGTTCCATTTTTCTTACTGATGCAAGCTATAGTCTGTACACTGAGTGTTGTCTGTTGTCTGTTGTGATAACTTAAGGATACATAATCTCGTTATGTTTCTTACTCCTTCTATTGCATTGCATAGTCAATCGAGTTAAATTGGGACGTATTGTCAGAAATACGTTTGAATCGTCAGCAATTCTAAAAAGATGAACGAGAGTGAGACGGAAGTACGACTCGCGTCTTGATACGCTTAGATTGATACGATAAGATTGTTGTCCAGCTGATCGGTTACTGTCAGTGGCAGTGACAGCGTTAAGTATATACTAATGAGGTTTTTGTTGTGATTTGAAACGTTTTTAATACGAAATTAGCAGAATTGCCTGTGATATTGTACGATGTGATAAACTACGAGTAACTTATTAATTGCGTGAATGACTAAAAATCTATTGCCTTGTTTTTCTAACGTTTAAAAAACGGACTGGGTATATTCTCGCAACGAACAACAAAAAATTACACAAAATGCCTGGAAAACGATTGAACTCCCTAGGACGTGGTCTTGTGTGGTTAAATTGCTAGGATATTTTACTGCAGAAAAAGAAAACGGAGGTGTTATGCTTTCTTTTAAACGCCAACCAGCAGGTAGGTGACATTCTATTTCTAATAATTATAATATTATAACAATTCACACGCCACTGACACGAACTGCGATACCACATCTCGTTCGACTTAGAAATAAGTGTATGAATCAAATCGAATTAAATGAAATTGCTTAGCCAGAATCAGTGTGGCATGACAACGGACAACGCTCAGTGGACAGAGCATATAATTATACAGGGTGATTCATGAGTGACCTTACATAGACCAATGGTGATAAGCGGACTTCAAGGCGGGTCGAAAATCACAAAAGAAATTTTTTTTTCGTGATTGGTTACGAAGTTACAGGGTGTTTTATGCCTCAGATACAAAACTTTGATAGGCGATATTTCTGAAACGGCTAGAGATATTTTGTCGAAATTTACTAGGAATGGTGCATTCCGGAAACTCATCAAAACCGCATTCTGAGTTAATTAAAAATCCAGGACCGGACTTGAAATTTTTTGCCCCCGTGGTCTTTGTTGAAAAAGTTAATTTTCTGACGATGTTTCTGAAAAACTGTCATCGAATTTGAAAAGATAAGAAAAAACTCTATAGAAATCATTCCTCAATTTGAACGGCACACCCTAACCGTCTCGAAAAAAAAATGTCAAAGTAAAACTTCTCAGTAAATTATCGATTTCGAGCAGACATATTTTACTTAATGTTCGTCTGAATTCCTTCAAAGTTATTTTTTGACTTGTTTCTGTGGGAAAAATGTTGGACAGAAGGCCAAGCTTTATTACTGGGAAATCAGGTGTCAACTACAAAATTTTCAGATTTCACTAATAATCACAAATCATTTCACTAATAACGAATACCAGACATTATGTTTGTGTATGGTTTCTGCAATGGAAATTCAAGAGCAGCTGCGAGAGAATACCATAGAAGATCACAATCGAAGAACACCGGCCCATATACCTAACGTTTTGCGTTTGTTTTCCAATTTTCTCGAAACCACGGCATATTTCCCTGAGTTCAAAGGAATGCTGAACCTCAATATTGGAAAATCTGAGCCATCAAAACATCGTGGAGATGGTGGCAGTAAATCCAAGTACAAGTACGCGAAGAATTGGGCAAGCACTGAGCATTTCTCAATCAAGAGTATGGCGAACTTTGAAAAAAAGAAGAGCGGATGCCATCCCTGTCACGTACAAAGCGTACAGAGGCTTCAACCATTCAATGAAGTTCCATGGAATGGACTGCGTAGAATTTTGTGTACTGATCGAAGCTCAGTTCACGCGGGATGGTGTAACGAATAAAAAAAACTCCCACCTATGGGCATATGAAAATCCACGCTCTGTTGTTCAGAAGAACTCGCAACAGATTTTCTATAAATGTGCAGTGTGGCATTGCAAATGATACCCTAATAGGACCCCATTTTTTGCTGGGCGGCTCACGGGGGAAACTTATTTAGTTTTCCTACAAGTCATTTTGCCCGGCTTGCTTGCAGAGGCGAACGTGAACAGGCGTGCTCTTTACTTCCAGCAAGATGGGGCACCACCGCATTTTTCTCGACAAGTCAGAGAGCATTTCCACAATGAGTACCCCAATCGTTGGTTCAGGCGCGGCGGCCCTCATTCCTGACCACCTAGGTCCCCCAACCTCACTGTTTTAGACTATTACCCATGGAGCCATATGAAGCAGGAAGTCAAAAAAACGGAAGTAAGTACCAGAGAGGAGCTCAGGACGCGAATACTGGTAGTTGCTGATGAAATTAGAAACAACAGGCAAATAATTCAAAAAGCAAACCAAAATTTATGGAAACGCTGCAGGAAATGTATTGAAGTTGGTAAAGGACATTTTGAGAACCGTTTATAACATTAATATTGATAACATTTAATTTACACTGACATTTTTCCCACAGAAACAAGTCAAAAAATTAATTTGAAGGAATTCAGACGAACATTAAGTAAAATATGTCTGCTCGAAAACGATAATTTACTGAGAAGTTTTACTTTGACTTTTTTTTTTCGAGACGGTTTGGGTGTGCCGTTCAAATTGAGAAATGATTTCTATAGAGTTTTTTCTTATCTTTTCAAATTCGATGACAGTTTTTCAGTAGCACGGTCAGAAAATAAACTTTTTCAACAAAGATCATGGGGGCAAAAATTTTCAAGTCCGGTCCTGGATTTTTAATTAACTCAGAATGCGGTTTTGATGAGTTTCCGGAATGCACCATTCCTAGTAAGTTTCTACAAAATATCTCCAGCCGTTTCAGAAATATCGCCTATCAAAGTTTTGTACCTGAGACATAAAACACCCTGTAACTTCTTAACCAATCACACAAAAAAAATTTCTTTTGTGGTTTTCGACCCGCCTTGAAGTCCGCTTATCACCATTGGTCTATGTAAGGTCACTCATGAATCACCCTGTATAGATAGCGAAGCGTTATATTTATGACGTTTACATTGGGCAGCGATAGTAAAGCGGCCGTAATAAGACGCTGTTCGCGCATTTTTGGCCGTCTAAAAAACCGGCTTAAAATCACGGCCGCTCTAGTACGGCACCGCTATCCTAGGAAACCGTAGCGTTTATATGCGTTGAGCGGTGAGCGATGAAGCGTTAAAATTTAAACGTCAATTTAAAAAAAATTACTGACATTGAGCTTTACTAACAGAGAATAGAACACAATCATACAGTTTCGCAAGGTTAGTCTTTACTAATATATGTAGGTATAGTACCTGATGACCTTAGAACCAACCACACTTGAGCTGCAAAACTGCGTAAAATGGATACTATACTTATATAGTTATCGTTATCAGAGATTGATTAATGGGCAAAAGATTCGTTCTCTTTCAATCAATTATTGCACCTTAAGTAAAGCTCTAGCTCTAGAGACATTTTTTTGGCAATTTTTTCTCGGATAATAGTTTCGAAATTGCCTTGGCAATAAAATAAAGTACACAGCTAGTACATGTATCAGTACATCCTGTCAAGTGCTCTCTTTTCTTACCAACCTTATAAAAGGAATCGTCTTCCTGAAAAGTAATCACTGAAATTCTTATCTTTCAAGTGGCCCTAAAAATTCCAGATATTTACTTCTTTTAATTTCCGTTTGCGCATCCCGTTCTCTGTCGCTGTGAGAAGGTGAGTGTGAAACATCCAACTAATGAGTATTTTTCAATTTGTCGAATTGGAAGAAGGCTTTGACTCGGACACGTCATTGTGCGCCACCGGACCGTATCCGAGCGGGCGGCGGCGGAGGGGCGGGTCGAGTGCGAGGTCGAGATTAGACTAGCAGCCTCGACCCCACCAGTCCCTGAAATCCAATCTTGATTTGCTATTGCATTCCTACAATGACAGTCCATCCCGCCGCCCGGTCGTTTGTTTGCCGCTCTTTGTTTAAGCGACAGATTGGAATAGGATCCTGCAGGATTTCCAGGATTCATATTATAGAACCCGAAGAGTCTTGACGCTCTGCTGCGCGAGATACCGCCGACCATCCCATCATTGGATTATTTATCATTCAGGAATATATTTGGTCCGAGTGACCCACTAAATCCCGAATTCGATTTCCTGGCGACGTCATAAAATATTTATTTGTTTAAGAAGCTCCAGAGGTAGCGAGCGCCTATAAATAATAATGCGTCAGAAATATAGAAACCGAGATTTGCTTTTAAGGTTTTATTTCTTCCCGACATATAACTATCATTCCTTCATTTTATCGCGCTCGTAATAAAGCTTCCGGAATTATGGTAAGTTCCAGATTTAATGCTGTCTCTTGGAGGAATGTTTGTGAGATAAATTCGTGATTCCCAATTTACAATTCAATGTAACTGCTTTTCTTAGCTATCTGTTTAAAATTAGGTGATCCCATTGTGGTCAGTTTTTATCTCCTTCCCATGGAGATATTATTCGGTTAACTCAAGCGTACTACGTCACTTGACGCACTACAGAAAAGTATGCTAAAGTATTACCACGAGAGTGAAGATACAAGAATTGGTGACATGGTCACAATTTACAACAATCTACACAGCATACAAGGAAAAGAGTTTCAAAACCAAAGAAACAGGTTGGTGAAAATGAGATGTCTTTTGATTTGCAAGAATGTAGATTTGAGAGAGAGAGAGAGAGAGAGAGAGAGAGAGAGAGAGAGAGAGAGTAAGAGAGAGGATGGCGCAGTGAAAAGAAAAAACTGGCTCTACATAAAAATGGAATAAAAAGCATGTATGAAGAATCTACATCTTCACTTTCACTGTATTTACTCTCAGGCAGATGATAATCTATCTTGACTTGAATAATGCCCCCATTGAGGAGTTGGAGAGGCGAAGATGCAAGTACATTTACCATAATCTCGGACCTAGTGGTACTTTCAGGAGAATTTTCGCTACATTTCGCAAAAAATCTACCAAAACCAATTTTTTCTCTGCAGGTTATACTGTTCTCATATTGGGGAGCAAATATTTCAGAAACGACTGTTTGGAGGCCAAAATTTTCATCCAAGCAGTGAACGCCCAGGAATCTCACACCTGCATTCTCATCCACTTCAATCATAAAACTCACCACACAAATTATCAGCATATCTAGATAGTAAAAAAATGTCTAAAACATAAATGGGAGGAATCCCTGGATCACTCCCATATTTAAAGATTAACAGAGGACTGGTCTTCTCTTTGGTTGTCCTACAATACCGTCACATATTGTCTTCTTGCTATGAAAAATGATACCCAATCCAAGACAACATATTCTGACCACAATCATGATCTCTCATGGCAGACTCGGTCGAATTCCCATATAAAATCCTCAGAAAATCCCAGAATGTTGAGTATCCCTTTACCATACTCAATCAATCTTTTATTTAGATCTCCATCTGTTTATTTAGAAAGATGATCCATGAAGTGATACTCAGAGATCCTACTACAGGTAATAAAAAAATTCAAATGACCCAAACCAGTTTTTTTCTTGCAAAGTGGAACAAATTTTCTCATTTTTTATCTCTTGGGAAAGGTGGTTGTAGGACAAGACAAATAACCAGACTAAAATGATCCATTTAATTAGGGAGAAAGGGAGAGGTGATTTTAGACGTACCTACGTCTGGACGGTGCTGTTGTTGCCAGACTTCCTGAAATATTTAATTATTTTTTGGTAAACTGTATTCGGGCAGACTTCAATACATGTGACAACTCACTTTACCGATAAAACGTAACAACGTAGCGATGTTCTCCGTGATACGCATAGAAGAAAGGGCAAGGGAAGTTAGGGCAATTAAGTTATAGAGAACTGGTACCATAACGCACCATCGAATCTTATTCTCCGATTGATTAGAGCTTTCGTCGAATTTCAATAATTTATTGGGATCTGTAATTAGTTTGATTATACCTTCAGTACGTTCAATCACGGGCTTCCGCATTAATTAATTCTTCGCACGCAGAGGGTTTTATAGATAAGGGATCTTAGGGATTCAAGGGTTACGCATAGTTTGGGAATGGTTGTCTATGAGGTTTAATGATTATTCTGGAGAACCCATAAAAGGAATTTTTTGACCGAAATATATATATCGGACTTTGGGGTACCGGGCCATTCTTGCATGGTTTCCATCAGTTGTCTTACTTTTACTGAGGGGGTCCTCAAGGGCAATGCTGATGTCAAGAGGAATAATTCTCTTCGGCGGGTCAATCATGATGGGAATTTGACTTTGAGTTTTTTAATGATGGGAGCTAATAAACACAACATAGGGTTCTGTCATTTTTGTTTTAGTTCCTACTTGGACGATCCAAACTTATTTTTAAATTTTAATAGATTTGTTATTAATTAATTAGCTAGCATTTAGCACGTAGTCGCTATGATACGGTAATTAGTTATGCTAAATGAGCATGAAAAATTAATCAAGAAATATTATTCAAGAGTAACAATAATGGAAATATAAGCTCCATAAATGATATTTTTCCTGGTATTGGTATCTCAGAAAGATACTCGTATATCAATGAATATTTTCATTGCAACGGTGAAGTTATAATGGAGGAATATTCTCGAGGAAAATAATCCGCAAGACTTTATTCTGTCGTTATAAAACTCATATAGGAGAGCGGTTGAAAAGAAGTAGCAACGGAGAGGCGAAATAAAACAAAGAAACCAGACGTCACGGGCCACTGGACCAAACCTTTTCTAATGAAAATACCCGGAGTTCTTTCCAAGTAACATATCGAGTCCTGAGTTACAATCTTGGATTATCGAATCGTTTTTCGTTTGTTTTATTTGCGAAATGAATACTCAGAGGGCAATTTTATTTATTCCTCAAGGACCTCTATGAATTATTCAAGAATTATTATTATTTGACACAGCAATGGTATTTTCATTTCTGTAGTCAAGTATAGGTAGAGGTAATTGTTTATACAAATCTTTATCTAATTGAAATAATTCTAAAAGAATGGTAAACCAGTTCGCTCTTACTAATAATACCTACTGAACAATATAATGAAGCATCCTTGCTTTACATTGAACTTCGCGCCCGAAAGCAATCCAATTAAGGTTAAATGAAGGCAAGTTGGTTGTCTCTCCTGATAACGAGTTTCAATTAGAATCTGGCAAGATGGAGTGTGTGACATAGGCCATTTAGGAAGCTCAGAATACGTAGAGTCAGTCCATGAGGCCGTGAGGCCGAAATCCCCGCTTTACGCAGGCCGCCTTATCGCGCCTTGCCAGCCTAACGAGGCCTGGAATAAGGGAGTCCCTTATTCCGATCAGTAGCATTATCCTAGGCTGTGCATCCGCTGATAACGCCTGGCTAGTTCTCTTAAAAACTGCAAACAATCAAAGGGAACGACCCACGCATGAAGGAGTCTAACATTTCTTTGTCCCAAGTTTTTTTTCTTTTTTTTTGCTTGCAGGAATAAAATTTTTTCACTCAATTCAAAAACTCTTCATAAATTAAAAGAAATAATTAACATCCTAAATAGCTCGTTATAATCGGAAGATATAAGCTAAAACTATGAAACTCCCAGTTTCTGAAATTTCCAAAGGGTTGTCTTTACGAATATACGAGATCTGACAGGTGATCCATCAACTATTCACTGCGAGACAGCTCAAGGTGTCACTTACCCCTCCCACGCATTAGTGTATTGCTCCAGGGCTACCAACCGTGAAGCTTTTAGCAACACCAACACCGGATAATTTACACTGGATATTGCTGGAGAAATACACAAATCGTGTTATAAATCGAACATCTCTCATTGAAAGAGGGAGTTTATAATTTTTTTTTAATACTTCCGATAAAGAAAAAAGTTTATTTTCGTCTTTTATATTGTTTATTTCTTATTCACCTGTATGTAGGTACAGGCTGGTTAACAATTCGATGCTCACCATAATAGACCATAATCTCATTAAGCATCTATAAAACAAAGTTTAGGATAATTATTACTTAAGTCGTTAAGAGATAAAGTCGATCGTCCAAAGAACAGTTTTTGGATCCAATGTAACGCCGCCATTTTTTAAAGCATGGTGTAGAAAATTAAAAAGCGCGAGAAAAAACACTTTGACCATACCGCGAGAGTGGTCCCAAAATCGTTGCATCTTGGAAATCGTGAAACAATGTTCGCCGGTTTTTGAGAATTTCCGGAAATTTTGTGAGAAATAGTCCAGTCAAAGAAGGAAGTTATAAAGTGCGTGCTTAGGTACCTATAAAGCGATTGCTCTATACCTCAGTCGACCAACAGGTATAGTAATAAAACTGCGCAACAAACTTTTAAGGTCCAAGTAGTCACATCTGTAGGCAGATAGTGCCTTATTTATTGGTTACCTGGTTCCGGTAAACCAATGAGAAGGGCATTCTAAGGTTTGTGTATATAATTCTTGTGTATAAGGTCTGCCTACCTGGATTGTAAATTTACCGCGCACTTTTATTACTATATCTTTTGGCCGACTGAGGTATAGAAACTTGTTCATTATTCAGGGTGTTCAGCGAGTAAACATACCAAAAGTCCTGATGTCTAAGTGACGATTCGTGGGAGGGAGGTGGTCCCTTTTTGGGGTTTTCGGTTATATCTGAAAAACGGTGAGTCATTGAGATAAATTTCACTATAAAGCCCATAAAATTATCTATACATCTTTCAAAAGTAGATATTGCCGAAAAAAATCATTTTACCGCACATTTTCTATAAATCATTCCTTATTAATTCATATATCGTCTAAATATTCAGTTTTAGAACGGTTGACAATGCGAAGAACCTTATGAGCTTTTATTTATCATAAATTTATCCCCTTCGACGCACCATTTTCGAGATATAAGCGAAACCAAAAAAAATGGGACCTTTCGTCAACCCCCCCCCCCCCTCTCCCCAAGGTTCCTCATCTAGATGTCAGGACTTTCAGGACTTTAAAACAGCTATGTTCACACCCTGAGCACATTGGACAAATTTAAGAAGAAATCGCCTAAGGTATAGCTGCTCCCGCACTCTACTCTCTTTCTTTTGGGTCATTATCGTTGACTGGACTAAAATCGATAGGCAAAATGTGCTGTTCGCAGGATTTTCGTCCTAACTCGGACGAGGAATCGAATCACTCAGGTACCAATATGTAGCCGGGAAACGGTTCTTACTGCAAAAGTTAAGTGAAGTCGACACCGCCGTCTGTGGGAACTTGGGAGCTTTCAAAGTAAATTCCTCAATTTTTGGACGATCATTTTCAAACACCCCATAGCGGACATTTTGAGAAATATAGCAATCGTACTTCGACGTGCCTCAAATAATCAACGATTTTAGCCTTCCGCGCTAATTAATCCAAGTTAAACAAAAGTTTGAAGGTCTCATAAAAATTTTGTATGAAGTAAATAAAATAGAAATAGATCACAACTTGATGGAACTTGGATTATGTGGTTTAAACGTTCAAATATCTTGCTGAAATCTGTATAAACAACGTCCACCTGGAAGAGTGGATTTTCAGCAATCACTTGAGTTAGCGGTGGAAATTGTATACACCTGTTTCGTCCTACTTGGGACTCGTCCGTCAGTACAAAGTATCTTATTAACACACAGTACAATTTCAATCACTTAGCCTTAGTGAGAAAATTGATTAATTGTTCGGCTAGCGCCATAGGATACACCCCAGGCAGCCAAAACGCATCCAAATAATTTGGTCCAATACCCACAGGTGTAAGTGGAAGTAGCCGAGTTAAATGTGTGTTTTTTTTTGTAATGCACAGATTGACTGGTCAAAATAGCTTTTATGTAAGCTAAAGATTTATTATCAGATTAAGAAGTTTACAATTATTCTCATTATTTTCTATAAAATGAATATTTCTTAGAAGAATATTATTCCTTTTTTTTTGTAAAAATCCCCATGTGTTTTGAACAAGTATAGGAATCCAATTGTTTCGTATAAATCGCAGTAATTTAATAACATGGCTGCAGGCTAATCAATTCGCTCTTATCTGCCCTGATTGGCATTCCGTGCAGAACAAGGCGGCGTTGTCAGCAAGACAATTGACTAACGAGGTCCCGTCTCATTAGTCTCTCTACTTGGTCAAGTTCTGCCAGAAAGAAATGTCTCCGGAAAGCAGATAGAACGGTGAGGATCAGCAGTCATTGATGTTTCCTTGGACATTTCAGATATCGTCCTTTAAATGTTAAGAATATTCTTTTTATGTACTTATATTATTTTCTCTAAGAGTCCATTTTTTGTTCAAGCAGCAATCGCAATTAGAGTAACAAGCGGAGGGATGGACTTCTGGAATAACGGTTGCACGCACCACGTATTTTCAATAGTAATGCGATAACGATTCAAGAATTACCCTCTCTGTTCGTCCGTAATCCCCTGCCGAGTCGAGATAATGCCTGCCATTTTTCTGGACACTAGTCGCATTATTTTAAAAAGTTTTTATATCCGAGCGCCGTCTCCGGCGCGGGTTTATGTGGAAACCATCAATAACGAGGTCCGAGAGGGGAGACTTACCGACATGACGACATATGCAAGCGGGCACGTCATGTTTTCATAGCCAGACACCCGGGAAAACGCCGCCGAGTGGAAATCTCCATTGTCTTATCCCCGACAAAAACAGGACCGCTGGAACGGATTTATGTTGATAGCGCACGGGTCGAAATATGCGATTTTCACACGTGTGCATTGTCGCAGGAATTGAATCGTTCTTTGTAGGAAAATCTTTGTCTTAAAACCCAAATAAATCATTTCTAATTTTACTTCGTTGTTTTGAAAAGTGTCATGGATAGAGGTAATAAGGGGTCTCATGTCATAAACGTAAAAAGAATTGTACTTTTTTCTATAAAGTTTTTCTCTAAAACGCTTTATTTTCGAGATAAACTCGAGAAAAAATCAATTTTATTGAATATCTTCTAAACTATTGAAGATATTTTTCTCAATTTGGCCACAGGTTAATATTAACAGAGGGGTAAAATTTTAAAGTACAAAAAACTTCTCAGGCGAAACCAGTGGCCTAGTTATGGAAATTTATTTTTCTTGTAAGTCCAAAAACTTCCACACCAGCGGAGAAAATCAATTTTTTAAAACTTACTTTGAAATTTTATATTATTATCCGAAAAAACTCCTATAAAGGTTCTAGGAGTCTTAGTTTTTGAGATATTTTGATTTTTTTAAACGAGATTAGGTACATGATAAAACTGGAAATTTCAGGAAAAAATTATTCCAAGATTCTAAGTGTCGGTGTGATTGACGGTTGATATTAGACAGTAGGTATTAAAGTAAAGTTACTAATAAACTTATTTGGAAATTTTATATATTTTTTAAAATTTCCTCAAGAAAACGATGTATTCAAAAAATGGAGATTACTAGAGCACTTATTGTGACTATTTTTTTTGTCATTAAATAAATCAGAATATCGCAAAAACTAAGCCTCCTAAGAGACCTTTATTAAGAGTATCTTTTTTTCAGATTAATACAAAATTTCAAAATCGTTTAAAAAATTGATTATCTCCAGAGTGGCCTAGAAGTTTTGGAACTTTAATAATTAAAAAAAATAAGAATTAAATTTCTTGAGTTCTTACAAAAAAATCATGACCAATAATAAAAAATAACAACCAATCGCCACCCAGAAGATAAAAAATACACAAAATAGATATGTGGTTTAATTTTTTTTTAATAATATGACTTTGCTTTTATAGTTGCTCATTTTAATAATAATTATTTAAGACTGCATTTACCCCCCTTCCCCCTAAGGAATGATATAAGGAATGTAATATAATTACCAATGTAAACGCACAATTTCTTGTATCAATTTAACCTCCTAAAATATTTAAGCACACTCATGTAGGTATGATCAAATTGATCTTGAATAGTTAACCGAAGAGTGTTATTTAATTAAACGCGTATAATGAAATAATTGGTTATCATTTCCTAGGCAATTATATTAAATTAACGTTGACAACCACTACGCCCATCATTAACTTATTGATTTAGGTAGATTAACTAACTAATACAATTATCAGTTAAAACAGTCCAGGACCATAAATTTCTCAATAGACCATATGCCACACATCGTCCTTATAAATAAATTACCACCGGAATAAATTTTAATGGCGCACGTTAGCGCCACTAGAGTCTATTAGTTGGCGGTCTTTATTACCGCCAACTGCGACCTCTCTAAATTAAATGGCACATATGAACACACTGTATAACGTATATCGGTGCTTGCGGACGGAATAAGAGACCCATGATTATCCTACTATTAGCAGATAAATTACAAGGTGCACACTGCAAGGTGAGTGGTGCTAAATTACCACTTCAATTTCTGTCGATGAGTTAATTATTTAGAGAGTTCGATATTATAGTTTATTACTTATTTATATATACAGAGTGATTCACAGCTCATCATATTAGGTAATATAAAATCAAATAAGATGTTATTCATTCATAACTTACCATTCAAACAATACAAACGAATTATTGCAAATGGGATTGTTTTTTTTTTTTAGGTGACTCTTTGTTGAACATGCTTAATAACAGCAAATAATTTCTCAAGTGTATATAATTAATATAATTTAATTATAATTATTATCATAATTTTTACATGACACTGAGATGACATGAACATAATAAAAGAAAAAAAAACACAGATATATGAGTGGGAACTTTATCATTCACGATATAAAGACATAAAAAAAATTCTACCAAAAGATAGAATAGGTACCTGTAAGTGAAACAGACGAGAAACAATAACCCGACTCCAGACGAAGAAAAATCCTTTACAAGGCTCTCAACCTGTAACAGCGCTTGCGTAAAGGCTACTAGCAAATTCAGCTCAATATGCCCGAAATCCCAGAGCACTCTCAATAAAGACAACGTCGCAATAAAATTTTCAGATCTTATACCGTTGAGCTAACAATTCTGTGGAGTGGAAGACTATTGATCATGTTTTTGAGGCAACTTATATAAGGAGAGATTCTTTGATATGAACAAAGGAGAGGAGAGGATTCCTAATCAAATAAGCAGGTGAATGAATTAGAGAGCACATTTTGTCAATTAATTATTGTTGTAAAAACATATCGTTCCAAGGATGCATCCCTGGGGAACTCCAGTACTGCTCGATATTTGTTTAAAAGTAACTTCTTTTGAGGAAAATATCTGCTCGGTCTGGATACTCTGAGAAAGATTTGAGTCAAATCATCGTATTGTGAACACCGTATGCCCATCCTGTATATAGGTATAGATATAACTTCCCCAGCAGAAGATTATGTTAGACACAGTGAAACGGCCCTGATAGACTAAAGAAAATTCAATTAAGTTGACACAGTAGCAGTTATGGTAGGAAGTTTTAATCGAAAACCATGCTCGTTAAGACATTTGTTCTAGTCCAAAGAGTTCTGCAAAAAGTCATATTACTGAACTAGTGGTACTAACTAATAATTAATAATATAAATAATAATAACTAATAATTTCCAAAATAACGAGTATTTGCATTTTAGAAGAGTGGAAAAACATTATGAATGCTTTAATCGAGAAGGTAGGTGATCCCTGATTTTAAACTTTTCTGTAAGCATTCTCTAATTTTTCATCCTGTAAAATTACATTTTCGAGAAACTCCAGTTCTGTCCATTTCTAGGAATGCCCGATAATGTCCTCGCAAGTTTTCCTTTTCTTAGAATTTTTTGATATTTCTTGCTGCAGTTACGTCATATTTTCATTACTGAGAAGATTCCCAAATTTTCTATTTTTGTTGGATGAGTCCCTGATTTTCTTCTATTTAAAAGAAGTCTAGTATCTTCCAAAATGTTTTTCTTGCCTAGATTGAGTATGGCGAAAAAGTGGTCACCCTATCAGAACATGCATAGATTGAAAATATAGCGTCATGAGTGGCATCGTGACTTTGTATTTGCGAAAAAAACAAATGTAAAATTCACCCCAACAAGTAATGCAGCAATGTAGACTCCTCAAGAACGCAGGATAATTGTGACTAGGTTTTTTAGTAACAATCACTCTCAGTTCTTGTAACGAAGCCTGCATGAATTCCATTGTAATCCTGGCCGTGTAAGGCCAACAGGGCAAACATTGCGGCATTTAGCCTCTTGGCTCTTGTATAGACTGGCTCAACAGGCGATATTTGTAACTCACACCGACCACACACTAGTCGTTCTGCCGAAAATATCGCTGCTGTCAGTTAAAGTGCACAAAATGACCAAACAACATCAATCTGACAACGGGGCAATCAATTAGACATCAATAGACCATGTTAAATGAGTTGCTGTTTCCAAAAATTGAGGAACACGATCATAAGGTTCCAACAAGATGGTGCAAGCGTGCACGAGCAACGATCAAAATTCTGCGGGTGATGTGTCCCGGTAGCTTAATTCCTCTCCTTTTCTCGATTTTCCTTGTCCCGCAAGATTCCCCGATTTGTGTGCTTTAGAGGCTTCTCTCTTTTGGGTTATTTGAAGTATCTGCCAAGGTTGACCATTGAAGAAGAAATAGCAAGCCTATAACCATTACCTGAAGTACAAAAATTTGACTGATGCATATAATCTAAAATTCGCAACTCTGTTTAAAAAAAACATTATCTCGAAACAGAACCAATTGTTTGCATTTACAAAAAAGTTATAGCCTTAGGAAATCTTGTAGTTCAAATACACGCCCTTGCTTTTCTATACGTCCTGAAGAAAATTCGAAAATTAGAATATTTTTGAATTTTCAAGGGGTTTACATGGATTGTCTGGGAAATCCTGCATATGTTAGGAACCAAACCCGCACCTCATGAAAAACTGTCCAAAAATCGGGAATCTAATAAATTCAAATTTTTACTGCAAGACCCAAAATGCTCACGGGATGTGCCCGGCTTCCATACCTCCCGACGTGTTCGGCTGGGGAGCGACAGGAGGCTCAGTAAACAGGCGCGGACGACGAAATTTCCAGACACGGTTAAATGGGAAAATTTTTGGGGGTTCACGGAGCCCCCACAATTAGGAGATCGTCAGTGAGGAGGTGGTGTTAAACTATAACCGCAGTTGTAATTGCGTCGTCGTCCCAGTCGCCAGACGGGATGTGAATCCCAAATCCTCGTGGTGGTATAACAACCAAGTGTGAAAGGAAGGTCAAACCCAAAGTGGAAGCTGCGCCGATGGAGAACGCCTCGAAAGGTGGCCGAAGACCAATGGTGGCTGGTGGCGTTTTGCTGGGATAATAGGCCAGTAGAATCGTCCTCAAAAATGTCCTCAGTTTGCGTTACCATGCACAAATTCTATACTGTACAAAATTCGATAGAGGACCCTTAAGAGATGTTAAATCCAAATTTGCAGCACCGTGTGATTTTTTTTTACCAAGTTATGCCAAAAAACGTTTATTTTTTTATTTTTACGAATATCTCGGTTCTTATCTATCGCACATAAGCAAATGACATATCATTCTCTTCGTTATGGAATTACCTATATTTTTTATACAAATATTATTTTTGTTACACTGATAATAAAAACAATATTGAGGTTTAAAGTTAGAAAATTGTCTTTCGAATAAGGTTTTTTGCAAATTACTTATTTGTTTTGCATTTTAACGCTGAAAAGCCCTAGTAGTTTTTTGAAGAACAGTCAATTACCGTTACGCTGATTGGTCAATCATGAAAATCCGATCAACGAGTCTCTGGTAATCCACCTGAGAAATCGTGCATGTCGAAAATTGGTATTTTATCCGTTTTTTTTTCGTTGATTTTTTTATCTTTTGTGAGTGAAATTGTAGTGTGTATCTATTTTATTCATGAAAGTGAGTTTTGTGTGAGATATTGGGATCTGTCAGTGTATGTTTTCCCGGTGCTATCACGTGCGTTCTTAGTGGCGTGAAAACTTCTAGTCACCGTGACTAATTATAAACAGTCAATTTATATTAACTCGGAAAAGACGTCACCAATGTTTGTCTCAAAAACATGGAAAAGGTTCAGAAACCAGAAACCTCTTAAACCAGAAAAAATCATCTGCAACAAATGTTGTAATATTTTAAATCAAAAAAGCCGAACCACGAACTGATTGCGTCAACAGGAAAATAAGTCTTTATTGCTGTCTATGGCCGAAACAACGAAAAATCCTACGACGAATTTCGTTTCAACTTTTTCTCCCGCATGGGACAAAAGACAAAATCGGATCTTACTTCTTTACCACCATCAGAGTGAGCTGCTCAGCAGCATTCATTTCGAACTTGTTACCAAATCCAAGCATGGCTTGGCAATATCTTGGAAGCGGAAACCTGGGGCTGGAAGAGACATAAATATGGATTAGAACCCGTAATGAGCACTAAAGATCCAATTCCATCTTCACATCTCAAGGTTATTTCCTGTGCATGCACAAAAGATTGCGGGGCAGCTTGTGGCTGCAGAAAAGCAGGACTGAAATGCTCTGCAGTTTGCAAGAACTGCTCAGGTCAAAGTTGTTTAAACGTCGCGGAAATAACTGACGACAGCAGCTATGATGAAGACATGTCTTTGCTAACCACGGCTCCCCTGCCTCGCTATTATAGCCGAGCTAAGAATTCAGATAAAATTTATTGTGGAATAGTAAACAAAGAAAATGAGGAAGAACCTGGCCCATCGAAACGTGCTAGAAAAAAAATTATAATCTTGACTCTTGTAAAAGCACTTTGTACTTTGTTTAACTGATTATTACTTGATTTTTCTTAAAAAAAATACCCTCATATGTTTTTTAATTCAAATTTAGCAACTAAGCATGCAATAAAGTATTCAAAATAAAGATTATTAACTTGTGTGTTTTGCAATTTAAAATATTGAATATTAATGAACAATAAACGTAGAAATGTTGCACATTGAATGTAAATTAAAACAAATGCTCAATTTTTCATGCGAGTTTTCGAGTCGTTGACGAATGTATTCGTCAATTCAAAATTGTACATCACCGACATGCACATGTTTGCGCGTAGATTGCCGGGGACTGGATTATTGGATTTTCAAGATTGAGCTACCAGTGCACAGGTAATTGACTGTTCTTCAAAAAACTACTTGGGCTTTCCAGCGGTAAAATGCAGAAAAAATAAGTAATTTGCAAAAAACCTTATTCAAAAGACAAATTTTTAACTTTAAACCTCAATATTATTTTTATTATCAGTGTAACAAAAATAATATTTGTATAAAAAATGTAGATAATTTCATAACGAAGAGAATGATATGTCGTTTACTTATGTGCGATAGATAGAAGCCGAGATATTCGTGAAAATAAAATAAAAAACGCTTTTCTGCATAACTCGGTAAAAAAAAATCACACGGTGCTGCAAATTTGGATTTAACATTTCCTAATGATCCTCTATCGAATTTCGTATAGTACAAAATTTGTGCATGATAACGCAAACTCAAAATACCATTCTACTGGCCTATAAGATGAAGCAGGCAATTTAAGGAAGATAACTGTCATATTAACTTTGTTCCTCTAGCCTGGGATGTGGAGTTACATCTATTCCCTCGCTGATTTGGTGGGCCGTGGTGTTAGAATTGTTTCCTTTGATGGGTGGTAGTAAAGTCTCTTACATGCCCAATTGAATGTTATGAATATAGTACATTTGAAATATTTGGGAGGTGATAATTTTGAAGGATCTAATGATGTATCAGTGTAACAGGGTGAATTTAAACATTTCTGAAGATTTTAAGAAGAAAATTGAGCAAAATTTGAAGGATTTGATAATTGAAATAATTAATCCAAACGATGTTAATAGCGAAGAAAATTTCGACAAGACGAGTGAAGATTCGAAGATGCTAAATTTATTTAAAAGTAATTATTATGATGGAGATGATTAGATGGATTAGATGGGTTGGCGAGAAAACTGTCTACTTATTATGTATAAAAAGTCGCAAAAGCTTGTAAAATTTTTATGCATTCAACCAAACAGAACAACCTATGCAATTTTATTACTAAAGTTTACATCTCTTAATTAAATTATTTACAATCAAGTTTGTAGATTTTTTCTTAGCCCCCCAATCCCTCAAATAAACCCACGTTTGATATGCCAGATGCAATGAAAACAAGAGCCAGACAGAGATGCATTATACAAAGAAAACTAACTACGTACATCTCGTCTCATAGAAAGTGTATGAGAGCAATTTTCAAATTCAATTTACGAAGAACAATCCTCCCTTCAGCCTTTCCCTTTCGGTTTGTTTTATTTTTGACTCTCAGAGACAATATTTTGTTAGCAAATTCCAGTGCTCCAAGCCAGGCTTATTTTGCACCGTTCCTTATTATTTCGCATACTTTCGGCTCCAATAAGAGACTAATCGACCTAGGAATGCCATCGTGCTCAAAGTTTGCTGAAGATAGTTTAGCTTCGGACGTTTCATAATACGTAGTAAAGGCTCCATTATTATAGGAAATGTTGTATAGTCAACATTTTCCTAATTATTTACAATAGGTGCAGTTCTGTTCAAATAGATCTCGGAGAATTATAATTTTCTAATGCAAATGAAGCAAAGTTTTCATGGTTTCTATGCTTCAGAAAAGATGACGTTGGTTCATCAAATTAATATTTAAATAAACCTCAAGTGGAAAGTATTAAATTTCACTTGAATATGACGGATGCATGTGAGGTGGCTTGAAATAGTTGCAACACAATGTGGAGTAGTTTTGTAGCTTTAAAGCTAAAAAACAATAAGATCTTTGACAATGTCCTTGTTTCAGTTCAATATAAGAAGTGAAGGATAATGATCGTTTAAATTAGATTGGTCCAGCAATGGTGGTTTGTGAAAATGGGACAAAGATGATTATCCTGAAAAGAATACAATTTCGTACACAAGGCATGATCGCATTTTCAAGTGAAAGCGTAAAGCCTTAAGATATAGCACATAATACATAAATATTTTTTTATCCTATCTCAATAGGGCCGGGCTGGTATCGAAGTGTTTGCCGTTGCATGTAGTGACTTCTTATCTGAAAAGCTTCGGGTCGTCTCCAACTGATGTCCCTTGAGACTGAAAAGCAAAGCCTTTTGATGTAGCAAAGGGAAAATGTTATTTTAAATGCGTTCATCCGATATTTCAGATATTTGTGTTGGAGAATTTCTAAAAGCGCTTCCGAAGAGAAAAATGTCTTGTCGCTCAGTTTATTCAACATTATGTTTACATAACTAACGAGATGAGACTATTGCTCTACCTACCTACAATTTTAATGTAAGGAAGAAGAAGAAAGATTGTAAGTATGAGTCATTATTTCGATAATAAAAAACCCATCATAATCGTAATAATTTGCGACAAGATTATGCACTTTACATGAATAAATTAGATGAGCAGGGTCTTCCAGCTATGATCACTTTTATGTCCCTTGTGGGAACGAGCGTCTATATACTAAATCTCATAAAACTTCTATAATTTATTTCGAATCTGAACCCGTAGAGGTCACTACGACCCTCATCAAATCTGCTATAAACCGCGAACAATTTTTGACGTTGAGGGTGAATTCCCCAGTTTTAGAGTGTATAAGATCACTTTCACTCAGGTCATACTTATGTGGGTATAATGTATTAAGAGAAGAATAAAATTGATTATTTCAGCTTGCATGATTTAAGTATGTCAAATTTGTCATAGTTTCAGGACGGACCGTTTACTTCTTCCTGGTGCAATTTAAATGAACTGGGCCATTTTATACAGTGTGTTCGAGATAGCAGGTTGTATATATTTAGATCTCGGTATCAAGTTTCTAGAAACGAGGAAGGTTATATTAGAGGCAACTGTGCTATTTCAAACTTATATACAGGGTGATTCATAATATGTGCGCAGGACTTCAGGATGTGATATCTCCTTCAAAAATATTTTTAAAAGTTCCTATTAACATGGGCTTGCAAACGAATTCTTTTCGAGATACAGGGTGTCAAAAAAATTAATTATTTTCAGTTTCTTGACGATATCTCAGTATCTGTTTGAGATACAGAACCCAGTTTTGTACACATCTTGTCATTAACATTATACCTATACGTTAAGAGAGGAAATAAAAAAAAAATAATGTGGCATAGTGAAACAAATCATAAAAAAAATTATCAAAAACAAGTGATGTTTTTGTTACAACAAAACACTTTTATGTTTTCCATCATAAAATGCCGTTTTTCTGTAAAACAGTGCACATTAGAGTATTTGACCAAGAGCACCTTCTTTATTTAGAAAACATTGACAGTTTAAAATGTGCTTCCACAATGCCAATTTTTGCAGTAGAAATTAGGGGCAAAAAAATTTCAACAAACCCCAAAATCTTCGCCACTGCCATATGAAACAAATATCATCAGAGCTTAAAAAGTAAATAATATTAATGATAAGATGTGTACAAAAATTCAGTTTTATATCTAAAAGATTTGCTCAGAAATCGTAAAAAAATGAAAAAAAATTTTTCTTGACACCCTGTATCTCGAAAACGGTTGGTTTGCGGACCCATCTTAAAAGGAACTTTTTTTCATGTTTTTGAACAAGCTATCAGATCCTGAAGTCCTGCGCACATATAATGAATCACCCTGTATAGGTATTATTAAGAAACTGAAAACGCTGAAGAAAATATGCTGGAAAACCTGAAAAATCGAAATTTTTTATTTTAGACATTTCATTTTGATTATTGAGAATTATTTATCTATTTTTTTGCAGTTTACATAAAAATGATTTATTTATTTTCAATAATAAAAACCAAATGGCTTAAATCGGAAATTGCAATTCTTCAGTTAGTCCAGGATATTTCAGCAAGAAATTAGGATTTTGTTTCAGATTCTTAATAAGTACAAAATTGTGCAATTTCTTAAATTCGAGCTAAGTTTCCCGCAATTCCATGTACCACAACTTGAGCAATTCTCCTGGAAAATCCTGGAAAATCCTGAAAAATTCCTGAAAAAAGACTACTTTTCAAGTACATTTCAGGGTAATTAGAGGTTTCAATAATTAATAATTGAAAACTCACTTCAATAAAAGATTAAAATATCGGTAGGTATATCTACAAACAAAAAGTATGCCCTTAAGACCAAGACGATACCAAAAAAGCAAAATTCTACATAACAGAGGATAAAACGTATAGTAAAAATTTCATTTTTAGAATCTGTCAGACGTCACTGCGTCAACGGTTGCACTATAAGATGATCTTCGAATATTTCTCATCTTTTTTCATGTCAGTTAATAATTATTATTGTAATGCAAAAATTTCAAATTTTTTTGAAATGTGAAACTTACCAAGGTGTCTCATGCGTAGATTCTGAAAGAAGACCAATTAACAATGAAGATCTTAACGCACTACAAAATCATCAAGGTCTGTCGTTTCTTCGCTTAACGGACCGAAATTTAAATTTCTAGAAATCTGACATTTGACTGCTTTCATTTTTTTTCCACCGTTATCCTTAAACCAGCAAGGTGTTTCAATTTTTTGTAGTAGGACTGCATCAGTTTATAAAAGACATTTTTCAATGGGGAATGAAAGTTATCAACATATGTCCGGAAAAGCTAAGAAAAAAGATGCACGGAAAACAGGGTAGGGTGTTTTTTTAGTTTTCGCCACATAACTTGAGCATTTATCAATTTTTTAATTTTTTGCAAAGAGGTTATTTATTATAATTTAGGGCACATAAAACGAAGGAAAACACGGGAAAAAATTAATCAGACTCCTATTTTGCTCAACAACTTAGCCCATGGACTTAGCCCTAAATTATCACCACGTCAAATTCGTGTTCGGGGACCCAAAAAACATAGAGAGTGAGAAAATAAAAGCTATAGCAAAACTTTTCAAAACCCCACGCAATGGGAATATGTTTTTTTGCGCGGTCCATCGGCGCAATGGTAAAACACGTTTTTTTTTTTTTAGAAATGAAGGTAAATTTGTTTCTCTAATTTTGTGTACAACGGATTTTCTGAAAGGTTCCTTTCGGACATTTAGACCATAAATTTAAAAAAAGTGCAAAAACTTGGACTAAAAGTGCAAATAAAAATAAAACTCCTACCAAATTTCTGCCAGCAAACTTCAAAGTCGTATCCAGCTACCCAAAAAACCATAGAGGGGGGGGGGGGGGGCGAGAAAATCAAAACTATAGCAAATTTTTTTCCTCTGCGAATTATTCTAATTTGCCTATAATACCCCATTACTCCCGCGTAATGTCGCGAAAACAGTCGCTTGGAGTTCAATCACAGAATCACAGAAAGTCAATTTAGAAATAAAAACATTTTCTGCTTTCATGTAGTTATGGATTAAAATTAGTATCATTTTTCAGAATTGCAGAAAATTAGCTTCCAGCTACACAGTAAGATAAAAATTCTAGAAACTCGTACAACGTAGGTAAGTAAGTACTAAATTCTATTAGCGAAAATGCTAAAAGTTACATGAACTGAATGCATCTGTTTCCGAGATGGGATAATTGCATTAGAGTCCCAGTATATAAGCGACAATTTGGCCACCTTTCGGTCATTAAAGCCGCTTGTGGAACTGTTCTGGAATATAATGGCTACATTATATCACCACTTTACTCATTCTCTAATGTGCCGCGTTATACCTAAACCTGATTAAAATAAGATCTTCTCCAGGAAATTTCTGCTTGTTCTTAGAACAAGCTGGGAAACGATTGCACGAGTAATTGGCTCAACATTTTCCCGGTATCAGGAAGTGAAATAAATTCAACGCTAAGATCTTCTTATAACCGACTAATTTCAAATATCACAATAATAATAATTGATGCATGCCCTAAAATTTTAAAGCTCCATTTTTGATCTTGTTCAATTCAACAATGTTTCATGTTTATGCGTTAGCTCTGTTAAGTTTCTGGATTCCTGAGTCTGGCAAAGGTTCGGTTGACTCCAATAAATTTCCTTTAAAATGACATATCACAAAAAAGGTCCATTTACTTCAGCTATGAATTTATTGCACGCTAATTACCTATAGGTATTAATCCAACATAACATCAGATACATTTTAGTTTAAATAAGATGATAATGATGATGAAATTAACGATCAATTTTTTAAGCAGTAAGAATTGTCGTTTTTTTTGTATCCCCCGATCCCACATTCCGCGTTGTTATTCCCGGATTTTGCAGCATCATTCTGCCGGCCGAAGTAAAGTTAAAAAGCTGGTAGATACGGTCCGGGAGCCGAGCTTTTTGACTGCATTAAAGATATGATTAATGGCGATGCATAAAGGCGGGTTTTTATTCAGCAATGCCCGGTTGCTCTGTACTTTAGCATAGTGTATCAGTCACTGGATGACAGGGACCATATAAATCATCATTCTGATCGGAGCTGTGACGCTTCTGGATCACCGGACCATTTATCCTAGTTTTTCATGTCGATAGTGAGGAAATTGCCGTCAACCGAATACGGCTTAGTCACTCCTGACATATTCTATGAGAGTTTTCTTCTCCGGCTTGGGAAAATTATGACGCCTTCCACGTCTTATGCGGTAAATATTAAATTGCGATCTCATCTTCTAGGAGACTAGGGCTTCGTGAAAAATATATCAAAATGTAATTTATTAAAAAATTAGGATGAAGTCATAATATTGAATACGCCCTCCTCGCACTTATTGAAAAATTGACAAAATATACAAAATAGGAACATCATAGTATTAATTCTCCTAAAATTCATCCAGTAGTCCATCCGTGGTAATAATGAGGAGATGAAGAAAAAATATGGAGTCAAATTCTCATTATTACCATATTCTCATTATAATCTGAAATTATATAAAATCGTTATTTTACCTGCTATAAGCAGTAGAGTGCTGGGCAACCAGTAATACTTACAATAAAGATTTTATTCCATACACAAGACGTTTAAATTATAACGAATCCGCATACAAATACAAAAATAATTTACATTCAATTTTATTTCACTGCTTCTTCTTGAAGTAAAACGATAAACTATGAGCTTTACGACTTACAGTTATCATCTTAAAAAAATAAATTGAACTAATATGATGTTTTTTACACTTCTTTTCACTCAAAAAAAAAAAAAAATTTACAGATGATCAGGTAAGGTTCATCTTTCAGTCCTCAAAATCCTCCCCCATCACGGCACAATACATCATGGATGACATCCTAGAAGAAGCAACGAAAACTTGAAAAAAATACGTTGATGACATCATCTACGCCATTCCCCAGGACCAACCTCAACACATCCTGACGGTTTTCATACAGTTTACAATCGAAGAGGAGAAGAACCACTCAGTCACTTTCTTGGACATGCTAATCATCCGAGACAATCAAACGATCAAAACAGATTGGTATGGAAAACCCACTGCGTCTGGCAGATACATCAATTAATAAGCATTTTTTCCAAACAATGAAGATGAAAATTAACACCATCCTTGACATGAAAAATCGTATACTTCGTCTCTCACACCCAGATTTCAAACAAGCTAATTTAAGAAAACACCACCAGATTTTCCGAGATCCTTTCCCATCAGTTTCACGGATTTATGCATAAAAATGCCTCTGCTAACCCCTACCTCCGCTTAAAAGTCTTGCTCTCATATTAATATCCGTTTTCTGGAGCCTTCCACAAACGATTTTATGAAAACTTTCTACATTTTTTCCACGATTAGGAAGCTTACTATCCGACTGCCAAAATATGACGTCATAATAACGTCGTTGCTCTACAACCTGTCTGCAGTTGCCTTGAAAATGATTACGAAAATTCCTCTAGCGTAAGTTTCCTCTCGCTGACGTAATCTTTTGCTGCGAAAGAGCAGGTTGACTGTTTCCAATACTGACAGGATATAAGCTAGTCCTAAGGAGACTCCTGGTCGTCTCTACTTTCCCAGATATCAAGAGAGAGAAATTTTGATGTAATTTTTCGGTGACACTGAAATCATTTTTTGGTGACACAGAAGTCATTTATCAACGTTAAGTTGACGTAAAAATGACTTAAAACGTTTCAGTTACGTCATTCAGTTGCGCTAGGCTAGGAGTCACTATGTACAGTGTGTCCTTTGTTAATTGTCACGGAGTTTTAACAACGCATCTTTTGCTTTTTCTTATGGCCACCATCACCATATGGTTATTTCGTGTTACTCTAACAAAATTATCAAGGAATTCAAGCAAGATTATCTGAGATATTTTCTGCGATTAATCATAGATGGCGTTGTAATCGAGTAAATTTGATTGGGTTCATTTCTCCCAATATCTCTAAAAGTGACCACTCTCTGAGAAAACGTTTTTTTCACAAAGTGGTTTTATTCGGTGGAGGACATCAAAATCGCCCTGAACTTATCACCCCTTGCGCGGGAATGAAAATTTTATTTTTACTTTGTAATTTTAAATAACAACCCCAATTTTTTTCCGAATTCGCATTCGGCGACAAAAAATGCTTAAGATTTATCTGAAACATTTTTCGCGATTAATCATAGATGGCGCTGTAATCGAGAAAAATTGATTTGTTCATTTCTCCCAATATATTTCAAAAAGCACGGAAAAATGTTTTTTACAAAAGTGGTTTTGTTCGGTGGGGTGGACGACATGGTTTGAATACCAAAACCGCCCTTGACTTCTCGCCTTTTGCGAGGGAGTGGGGGAAACTTCTAAATTTAAATTACAACCTCAATATTTTTTTTTGCGAATATGTAAATAGGTATTCTGGTAAAAATGTCCAAAAAATGGCTCATATAAATTTAACGCAGTTTTTGGCATCGGATACGAATTCACATAAAAAATATGGGGTTGTTATTTAAAATTTTGAAATTACCCACGCACACCCTCGCGAGGGATTTTTACAAAACCTATTTGGAAAACCACTCTGTGAAAAAAAAAACATTTTTCCACTTAGTGCACACTTTTCGAGATATTTGCATATATTTAATAAGTTATTAGAATCATCGTATTATTAGAATCACATACATACAGGGTGGTTTTTCTTCCGGCTTATTTCACCCCGCATTCTTAAAAGGAATAATTTTCTTCAGTTTTCATGCAGAAGGGTATAGGTATACTTACTGACCTTTGTAATTTCTGTAAGTAATACGTAACGTTAACATAATAAAAATCATCCCTAATTGCAATTAGGGTAGTATTCCTGCCGCCCCTATATAGTATCATTATATAAATTTTTTCCGCATTTCCAGAAAATCAGTGAGATGAATATGTATGATGAGTAATCCTCGAGAGGCATGTCGAATCGATGCGAATCATAAAGCATTTCAATTTCCCCCGCCGATAATGTCTTGTGTGTGTAACTGTAAGGGGCAGAAATGTCAGCGGCGGAATCTAGTTTTGATGCAGGAGAAGTAAAAACATTTTCCTGATAAATGCGCAGGGCTTTATTCGACATTCGCCCTCCTCGTCCTAAAATTATGTTAGATACGATTTTTAAATTGAGGTCTGAGGGACGGAGCCCACTGCATTGCGGCTGGAAAATGCCTTCTAACAATGAATTATGATTGCCTGATTTTCTGAAATAATTTAATTTATGTATAACGTGGGGTGATCCCCCAGTCTCTATTCTAAATTTACTCGCTTTCCGATGTTTTTCGCATTATCAAAACAGTTTTTATTACTCTTGAACGATCATGTTTATCGCATAAGTCAATTTTATACCTAGTTTATTCCTGTTTATATTTTTCTTTAAGATTTTGGGGAGAAAGAGGGTCTTATATTATGTATTGCCGTTTCAGGGATGCTATCGTTGTATAAATTATTTTGGAAACAAATATATTGACCAAATCAAACTTTATAATAAGCTTTTATTCTTACAAAGGTATAGTTATCTTTCTTACTTGCTGTTCTTCTGTTTCTCTTCATTTTCTCACACTAGGTATACGAGTTATACGACCCGACACCATGACAATAAATCACACCCTCGTACAAAAAGTATTCATTTTTCACTGTTTCATTATACTAAATTATTATTAAACGTATTATTAAACAATAAATCGATACATAATTACCTATATTTCACCAATTATTATTGTTTATATTTGTACTAGTTGTATTAGATAATATTACGTGTATAATGATATATACGAAGTTGAGGGATCCCACGATGACACCTGCGAGGGCATCCCACCAATGGTGTCTCCCATCAGTGATCCTGGATGAGGTGACGTACAATGCAACGCAGAGAGTACCAGAAATTAGTACTGATTTCAATACGCCCCCGGTCTTGTTGATTGGCATCCTTGTCTCGATTATATACTAAAAAAAATGAAAACATAGTCTTAGGAATTAAGTATAGGCACCTAGCTCATTAGTTTATTTTGTACATCTCCGTCTTTTATTGTTAACAGGGCTATGACATCAATTACCGGTTATTATCGGTTATTATCGGCAATCAGGAAGTTTTACTAGAAGATTAATAGGATTCGTTGCAAAAGGTCATGTATTTCTGATTTTTAGATATGTTGTTAGGATTGTTATTGCTAAGCAGTAAAATATCAATAATTTTGCGCACCTTACTTGTGCGTTTTAACCGAAATTTTTGCGTCAATTTTTCGATTTTTGCCATTTTGCGCCGAATATGAGGCAAACCATTCTACGCTCAAAAAATTAAATTTGCCGAAATAAAAGCATTGCCAAAGCAGGAGAGAAGTTATTTCTTACTCTATATGGAAACGATGTAGGTATATACACACTGAGAGTCTTAACAGACTCCATAGATTTTTCTGTTTTTTTTACGAATAATTCATCGTAGATTTTACGAATGGTCGCAGTTTGGTTTACGTTTCATTTACGATGTTGCTTATCCTTGTTTTCAGTGATTCTAAGTTTATGAACTCTGGAACCAGAAACCAGAAGTACGGCAGAGTGTAGTATGGCAGCAAAAAATCTATGTCCTGCGCCTGCTCATACTAGAGTCGTAGTGAGACAGTAGCTCTGTGAGCATTTTAGATTTTGCATTTGGAAGAAGTGATTAGTAAGGCTTAGCCTGAATCCTGCCAGATCAGCTGGTCTCACGTCACAAGATATGTTTTGCGGTATTTTTTTGGAACAAAATGTCTAGCAGAATGATCTTACACATAACTTGGAATCTCTAAAAACAATGATAAGCAACGCCTTATACAGGATGTACCAGCTCAATTTAGACAACGGTAAGGGCCGTGTAGGTTTCGTCAAGACGAAACGTTTTTTCATTTGAAGTTTTTGGATTTGGACCTTCGTTGCGGAAATATGGCCGACTTCCGGTTTTTGGTTTTTTGGCTCCAGTTTCGGCATTTTTAGGTTTTCGCCCAAACTGAAACTAGTTTTGGAAACTCCTTAGCTTCAGTTACAACTTTCATATTGAAGTCAAGGTTCTATCTCTGTTGGATTCAAAATGGCGACATGCCCAAGACTTTAAATTTCAAGTCTTTAAATCAATTCAAATTGAATCAAATTGAGAAATTAAGATTTTGAATCCAACAGAGATAGAACCTTGACTTCAATATGAAAGTTGTAACTGAAGCTGAGGAGTTTCCAAAACTAGTTTCAGTTTGGGCGAGAACCTAAAAATGCCGAAACTGGAGCCAAAAAACTAAAAACCGGAAGTCGGCCATATTTCCTCAACGAAGGTCCAAATCCAAAAGCTTCAAATAAAAAAACATTTCGTCTTGACGAGACCTACACGGCCCTTACCATTGTCTAAATCGAGCTGGTACACCCTGTATAAATGAAGTAAATCAACCTGCAATCATTCGTAAAGTCTACGACAAATTCTTGATAAAAAATCAGAAAAATCTATGGAGATGGGTGCATAGTGCATGTATGGCAGCTACGCGTAGATGAATGACTTGTTTTGTTTTATCTTTAGCTCTCTTTTTTTAATATATTTTTTTTATTAATGATTTTTACTACGTGTCATAGTATCCTGTATATCTCATATTTTAGTGTGGTTTCTACAGTTTCTTGAGAAGCAGAACATTTAATAAGAAATGCATTTTTCCCTATAAATTGAATATTTAAAGAGTTTTAAGTTTTGAAAATGACACCCTGTAGATTCACGCGAAAATCTAAGCCTAGTTTCCGAGGTTTCTCGAGAAACAGAATTACAAAAAATGACTTCTTTGTAAAATCAATTTCAGGAAAGTGTTTCCTCTGCATAAAATGAAAATCCAATAGGAAAACTTTTCATTTTTTTTTTATATTTAATGTAAAAATAATCCCTTCTATATAAATTTCATGAGAGGTCCCAATGGTATTTTGAAACTCATTTAAAAATTTAGGAGGTACTTGCTTACATTGAGTTTTTCTAAAGCTCATTTTTCGGAGTTTTATTTTTATGCAAATTTCAAAATCGATTAGACCTACACGGGTGTTTTGCATTCTTACATGAAAAATAAATTTGATTCACGATAAATTCGGCTGTTATTCTCATGCACAAGAATTTTCTGGGATATCAGACAATATGTATTTTACTATAAAAATTATTTAAAAAAAAAAAAACAGTGAAAATATTAGAAAAGGCATATTTCAGACCTCAAACAAAACTTAATAAGTTCACTATTACCGGTAAAAACCTGCTTCTATAGCCGGAAGTTTACATGCAGTTTTTTGTAATTTACAGCAAGCGATGACCTGAAAATTTTGGTTTAATCTTCATGACCTCTAATGATAAATTCTAGAAGTGAGTCCAGAATAAAAATTTACAATAAATTTTTAAACTTACCCCTCAAAAATGTCATCTAGATTTTACCGGTAACGATCAGTAGGTACTTAATAACAATTTATAAAATTTTACCTAAAAATTTACCCTTTGAAAGAATTGAGAAAAATTATCGAAGAAATTGCACTAAAAATTAGTAAAATTAGTGAAATTTTGATATTATAATAAGGATGAAAGGAGGAAAATAACCTTTACCGGTAATAATCGTTAATTTCTAGTTCCTACGCAATAAAAGTTTGAGAAATTTTGATACGTAAAGCGCATATAAAGCAGTAATTAAAGAAAAAAAATGGACTCAAAAATGGCATGAATTACTATGAAACAAGAAAAAAATAATTCAGAAAGCATTATTATTGGCATGAATTACCTTCAATAATAATAATTATCATATAAGGTTGAAATAAACCCATGGTCAGAAATGACCATGGACTCCATACGTACTTTTTTGAAACTTACAAACTTTTTATTTAACGATGTATCAACGAGTAACGCTAATTACCGGTACGTACCTAAAAAAGTTCTTGAATAAGAATCATTTTCCAAATTTACCGACACAGCAATTCTTTTTTTGTCTCTAATTTTTCTAATTCTTTCAAAAACTAGAAAACTTTAAATGGTTAAAGCTAAAATTATATTTAAAACTTTGAAAAATTTTAATCTAAGGCTGAAACACTGAACATTTACCGGTAATTACCTTTCCTATCATCAGAAGATTTAAAAGCGAGTTCTGGATAAGAATTGACAAAAAAAAATAGCTGAGACCAAAATATGGTATTACCAATTACAGGATAATGTAATTATCAGGACCTCTCAGAAATTTTAGGAATCATGGTCAGAATTTACAGCAAAATTGGTTCGGATTACAGATTACCATCAGTTTAAGAGCTATACGCTACGACTTACCGCGGAGTACAACGAAACAAACGTGGACATCGAAGAATGCCCCGAAGGGAAGGATTTCAGTGAATCCGTGACAGCCCTTTTCGAGAATCTGGTCGAGGTGCAATTGTAGTCTCTTACATACTCTCCCTCTTTGCAAAATTTATTAGCGTCAGGCTCACAAATGTCGAAAAATTGCGGCCTCGGCTCGCTGATGAAAAACTTCATAATTCCGGTAAAAAAGATCGTCATTGCGATTCCTCTTAATGCTTCTTTGTACTGCAGCCATACTTCAAGGTAGTTTATTTTAAACGATAGCTTCCTTATCGCTTTTACTATCAGTATTACAAGTAAGGGGAGTAAGAATGTTATGGCGTAAAGCTCCTTCCAGTTGACTGTGTCCTTAAACTTGACTGAGAGCTTTGGATCCCGGCAGTAGAATCCGGATGGTGCTGAAGGAAGCCCGATGAACTCGATGTAGTAGATCAAACCAAAAACTGTAACAAAATGACATGATAATGACATGAAAATCTAATGATCTCTTTAGAAAGTTATGCGAAATATTTTCCGCGCAACCTCTTGTCCCCAACATGATTTATTTGAGCAAATGTAAGACGCATCGTTACCAAGTCATTCCTGGAGGTCATGAATTTGCCCTTCGATCATATCATAGATTTCGCGTTTTTTTTTTCTAACTATTTTGCGTTATTTACAATCTACTTCATTTTTACAGAGCATTATATAAGTATTGTATAAGGAAAACATCCATTAATGTTTTTCCCTTATTTGATGTCTATTGTTTTAGAGGAGGAGGTCTTGGGGCCATGTTCTGTTTAGTCTTCGAACGGAGGGGCCTTTGTTGTATAGTTCCTCTATCAGCTCGTTTTCGTAATTGGTAGTTTGTTCGTTGTGCCTGGCTGACATACGCCAGATCTCCTCTCGGACAGTGGGCACCTTCATGTCGCAGTGGAGCGTCTGGTTGCTTACGTACCATAGTGCGTTGGCTATAAGATCTTAGTGCTTTGGACTGGAACCTTTGTATGATATTAAGTGATGTAGGTTTTGCACATCCCCATAGCTGAAGCCCGTAGGTCCAAATGGGTTTGAGTATGGTCTTGTATATCAGGAGTTTATTTGTGAGGGATAGCTTCGATTTTCGACCTAGAAGCCAGTATAACTGTCGGAACTTGAGATCAAGTTGCCTTCTTTTGGTTTCGATATGTTTCCTCCATGTTAATCTCTGGTCGAGATGAAGGCCCAGGTACTTTACTTCCGTTGCAGTAGGAATACCGTATATTGGCCATGCTTACAGGTGGGCAGGTGGTTTGTGATACCGATTTTGCTTAGTTTACTTTCGTACGCCATCGTGAGTACCAGCTATTAAGTTGGTTAAGGTGATCTTGTAGATTTTAAGAGGCTCTGGCAGGATCTTCATTCACGGAGAGGACTGCAACATCGTCGGCGAAGGTGGCAATTGTTGTTGTTTTGTTTCTGGGATGCCTGCTGTGTATATTAGAAAGAGCAGTGGGCCCAGGACGCTCCCCTGAGGTACACCAGAGTTGATGAGAAAAAAATTGGAATGTTCATTGTTGTAATTGACTGAAAAATGTCTATTTGAGAGGTATGGTTTAATTAGGAGGTAGTAATTATTACTGTTTAGGATGTTTTTGATTTTGAAGAGCAAGCCTCTGTGTCAAACTTTGGTAAAAGCTTGGGAGATGTCTAGAAGAACGGTGTTGCAGAATTTATTTTCCTCCTGTACTTGACGTTGTAAAAAAAATAAAAAAAAAATACATTGTTTGAGAATTTGGATGTAGGTGCTCTATTCAAGGTGTCTTCTCCGTTTCAACTTTTCTTCTTGCCTTGATTATCCACTCAAGGAAAATTAGCTGAATACCAAGCAGCAAGAATCGCCATTATACCTTGTCGGATTCGGCCTAATAAAATGACGCGCAATTCGCGTAGTAGATTGGTCTTTGAAGCATCATAGCTGGTTAAAGTTTGATGACACAATATAACGACAATTATCGATTAATCATCTCGGTCATGACTCGAGCGGAATATGAAATATTCCACAACAAAATTCCAAAAAACGGAAGGTAAGTTCACGTGTCGTCCGCTTACTACCAACGAGAAACGACGAAAGAATGAAAAAACTGTCAATCGATCGATCTTTTTAACTACGCAGACCTATAAACAATAAAAATAGAATTCAAAGCACCATCAATAAGTGTGCAATTATAAGGTATGCAATATGGAATACAGCAAGATTGTATACAAAACTATTATTATACTTTTGAGACGAACCACAGGTGTGGAAAATCGATAGTACATACTATTATGACACACGCTGCAGTCATGCTCTAAGTTTAAAAAATTCCCATTACAATATTTTTTCAATAATAACAGGTGAAAAGGAGTTATTCCATCCCTTATCCTTGGTATATTTATATTTTATATTACCTTATTCTAATTACTTTACATACCTTTTGGTGGTAACTTTAACAGCCGCAAAAGCAAAAACGTTTTTTTGTCTAGATAACAGAATTATATTTCCATACTTTTCGCTATAGAAGCTTTCGAACCTTCGAGTGAAGAAGCCTCGAAATTCCTTGATTAGGAAAAAACAATAAAATTTTAACTGAAGAAAATATTATGTGAACTCTTTTTGTTTAAGCTAAAGCAATATAGGTATTCAAAAAAGAAACGCTGCTAACCTAATGGGCACATTTTTGTAGTAGCTTTGGGATTAAAGAAATCTTTTACCTAAGACATGTTGAATAACATTACCAAGTAAACAAAAAATAACTATTTTCGCATTGTTGTAAGTTTTATCGATTCAAGAACTCCAAATATCTAAAAAAAATGTTTTTCATTATTACAGGTGTTCCTTGAATAATAGAGTACAGCATGGAGTTAATGCACGTAAACAATTGCCAGTACATCTTTTTTTTAATTCAACAAAAAAAAAGAAGACGCCAAAAAGTATTTTTTTAAACCGATAACTTTTTGTCCTTGTCTCGAATTGTTTTTCATTGTTTCTCATCATCTTCTTACAGATATATTCGCGAAGCGATCTATCAATCAAATCTCAGATCTATTAATCAAACCTGACAACCGTCATCCGTCAAAAATGTCAAAACTTTTACGCAGGCGTCCTGGTAACATATCACTCATGGGTTAGTCTCTTAAAACGCAGGGGAAAAAATTCTGAGCATATTTTTATTGTGGCGTAACTCCTTTTAAGACGCCTCTGATGCCTCCCCAAAAATATTATTAATGGCGTATTATGAATATTAAGAATGACGTAAGTCTTAATTTGGTAGACTAGATTGTTCGAGAACAATTCGTCATTCTCCGTGCATGGCGCTACAGTGGATTTTGGAAACCTACTCGCCGTAGTAAAGATGATGAACACCAAATAATTCTAGACTTTAGAGTTTGGATTATTGGTCCATTTATCGCTCCAATATAAATAATGGCTCGAGAAACGGATTCATTCAGTCCTCAAACGGAAGCAGCGGTGTACAGATAAATACTAGTGTTGGTGTTGATAAATAAATTCAAGTACCTATACTATACTTTTTTATGTAAAAAGATTCTTGATGTTATATAAAGTGTAAATAAATAATAGTGGTGTGTAATATATGAATATTATAAGTAATTATTAAATAAATAAATGACTTATTGAGTCTGAGAATAAGTTAAAAACGAACCCTTTTAACTAGATCTGTTAGGCCCGTATTCATCAATAAATATAACCCCTGGGGTTATATTTTGGAACATGTGATTGGTTCAAAATTCGTAGCGTTCGTAGGGTTTGAGCATTAGACCAATCAGCTGTCAGAAAATTCAAAATATAACCCCAGAGTTATATTTTGAAGTTTGATGAATACGGACATTAGAGTTTTATTTGAATAAGGCTCAAATTTAAACACCCTTCGATTATTAAATCAGGGACGAATTCGGTGACGATGCTCTAATCATGCAGGCGTGCTAATAGTGTGCTAATAGAATAGAAGAAAAATTCACTTACTGCAAGCTCCTAAGAGTATATTACAATGATAAGGCACCCAGGTGCTAAAAAAATTAACCCATGACATTTTCATGGTACTTTTGAGGATTTAACTGTAGGTATAACTGCTGCACTACACATTAACTATAGATATAGTTAATGTGAAACCCACCAAACCTTTGTGAAAGTTTATTTTTTGTAGGTATTCGAAAAAACATTATTTTATCGTTACTGCGACTAACACGCTTTTTAGAATAACCTTGAATTATCGAATACCTACAGTAAATTGTATTTTTTATGATAACGCAATTTTAAACAATTTTATGTTTCCAACAGTTCCATTAATTATAAGCATACACTCATTATGATTGTACATAATTAACTATATTTCTTACATCGTCACAAACCTGAAAATGGAAATGAATGAAGAAAATTATTTCATGTAAATCGCGCTTGGGATCTAAGTAATTGGTGTAAAGAAATGCTATACCAGATTTTCCCCGCACAAGTCTGAGAAGGAAAAGATATTTTTTAAACCATTTTCTAGAAAAAAATGACCCTCCAAACTTTTCTCTGGAGAGACTTTGGAGGACTTTTCTCTAATTTTTTTGTAGATCTACGGCGATTTATATTTCGTAATTCCTGATAGCACAAAAAATTCCACGATTGGGTGAAGAATCAGTAAAGTGTTCTACCAAAAAATGATTCCAAAAACGTTTTTTGGTTATTATTTTCCTTAAAACATTAAAGATTTCATTAAAACATTTTTTCCAATTTTTATCTCTTAAATCGATTCCTTCAGATCCAGAGGGTAAAAGAATCAAAACTTTCGAACCAGAAGAGGAGGGTACAAGTTTTAATCGCAAGAAAATGAAAATTTGAAGCTTCAAGTTTCTAAATAGATATTCCTTTTGTTAAGAGCTTAAAAAAAGGAATCAAAATTTGTTATAACACATTTGAAAGACTTTTTACTGGTACGAATTTTCCATTTTGGGGGGGAAGGGGTTCTATAGAGATATACAGGGTGAGGCGCGAGAACCTTATTAGGGCATTTTTATATGGAGAAGTCCTGGGAGTAGAAGTCTAAAAATTTGTACGTGTATAATTTCGGTTTTGACGAGCTGAACTAAAATATTCACAACCCCACACCACTTCCGGTTATACCGGAAGTTGCCATATTTTTCTTTTTTTAAATGGTACACCTGTATATTATTACATTTTCAGATTGCCTGAAAAACAGTACTAAGAATGATGTTTACAGTTCAAATTTATAACGACCAATTAATGAGTTATAAACAAATGAAAATTGCAATTTTCCATTTTCAAAGCAGCTTGTCTTGAAAACGGGTCAAGATATCGGAAAACGGCTTACATGTCCCTATCCTAACTTTTTGTATACTACGCTGAAGTACCTACAAAAAATAATTTTTTTTTTTTTTTTAATCGCTGATTTTTCATCACTTTGTATACAAACTTCATCAGCACCATAGGACACTACGTGAAAAGTTAAGATAGGGACATGTAAGCCGTTTTCCGATATCTTGACCCGTTTTCGACCTAAGCTGCTTTGAAAATGGAAAATTGCGATTTTCATTTGTTTATAACTCATAAACCACTCGTTCCAATTTTGAACTATAAAGACCATTTTTTTCCATATAAGACCATGTCGCATTTAAAATAAGACAGTTGATGGCAACTTCCGATATAACCGGAAATGGTGAGGGGTTGTGAATATTTTAGTTCAGCTCGTCAAAACCGAAATTATACACGTAAAAATTTTTAGACTTCTACTCCCAGGACTTCTCCATATAAAAATGCCCTAATAAGGTTCTCGCGCCGCACCCTGTAGACGCATGTCTCAGACGCATTTCCGTTTCGTTATTAGATGACGGCCCAAATTTGCAGTGGGTTTTCCTACCATGTTAGTTTTCCTACTATTTTCTCTCCTGGTTGCTTCAAAATTTTCTTTAGGTGGATACTGAAGCACCCACGCCTCCTTACTTACCAATTTTGATAGGTAGAAACTTTCTTCACCGTGGTTTCTTTAGCAATGCAGGGTGTTATTTCTGATATTATTCTTCTGCATGGTCCCTTCAGTTCTTCCAATCACCCTTTGCTAGAATTTCTGCCACTCACTCTTCAAGATGGCCAGGTGTATTTTTCTTCTCCTCATCAACTCTTCTTTTGCAACCTCCCCTCGTTGTTCCTCTCTCCATTTAAGTACACATTCTCAGTTTTTCTTCGACTAGTAATTTTACTTGAGGTATATCTGCTATTACATGTGCTGAGGATTTCATTGCTTTGCTGCATATAATATGATCAAATCTTCTACCATTGCATATAATCCGTCTTCTATGCAAGGCCGCACATTTGGCATCAATCGTGATAAACTCATTGCCAACCATTCTGTTTTTGCCGCTGTTTTACTTAGCAGTATTCCCAAATTTTTTATAGCAAAGGTTCCATCTAGATATAGGTATGTGATTTCCTCCTGGGAGGTTGATCACGTTGACCAGTCTGTTTCTGTCTGAACCGGCTATGATTTGCCTGACCTGTTTGCGCAGCCTACTGTGTTGCATTGTTCATAGCCTCGATAAGAAAACATTTTTGACACCCCGATCCAAAGAAGCTTCCTCTGGTGCCCAGCTTCTCATAGTGATCTGACATCTCGTTGCTCGTCTGTACCGTTTTTAGCACATTTGAGTCCCCACTAATAATCGCAAGGAATGTTCATTGGACAAATGGACAAGGGTATTTTTGAGCCTGCTCACCGATATTTTGTTCCACAATAAGGTTGATTTATGTTGTGACAGAGTAACATATATTTCACCATATAATTTAGAATCCTCAAATATATTTTCTTAGGCTTGGTGTGAGTACAAGATTTTGAGGCATATTATAGAAACAGGAAGTGTTCCATTTAACACTGATTCCATTTTATATTATAGCATGCAGGTGCACAATAAAATCCTCTCTGTAGCACTGTTTTTATTTTATTCCAATCCCGCACCCCATTTACACCCTTGTCACCACCATTAGATGACATCATAAAAGAGGAATAACGATTTTTTGGAAATATGTAGATGAGTCCATTTGGTATTCAAATATGCACCATCCTAGGTACAAACAGGACGATATTAGGAAGGCAATAACATCGACATTCCCACTTAGAATATACGAGGAGTTTTTGCAGTGTTGCCACTTATTCAAATAAAACATTATAACTTTTGTTAGAGGTAAATTTGGACTGCAATGGCTCCAAAAAGAATTACTCTTTAAATATGCACCATTTATTATTAATTAAACCCCTAAATGTATGAGAGGGATGAAAGACATATAGTTTAAAATTACGTTTTTTATATGTATAATCGCTCATATAAATGTACCAGAAAAATGTTGGATTAT
The DNA here is from genome assembly GCA_910589415.1 of Malachius bipustulatus. NCBI lineage: Eukaryota > Metazoa > Arthropoda > Insecta > Coleoptera > Melyridae > Malachius > Malachius bipustulatus. The sequence continues at coordinate 33,122,575 of OU342634.1, read as the reverse complement.
ACCTACCTACTTACCTAGTTATGAGTTACAGAAAAAAAATTGGAGTACTAAGGGATAGTGTTAGTTTTAGCTTAATCCAAAACAACTTATTTAGGTATTAGGTACACGATGTTAAAGTATCAAAAAAGTCAATATCTTTAATATCAAACTTCTTGCAATGCAATTAACGTTAATCCCTCACCTTTGATTTGAACCTATTAACAAGTAAGAAAGACAAAACGGATTAGAGCTATTATGGTGAGACAATTCGTCCCCCAAGATGTACCAGTACCAAACTCACCCCGACGGTCATCCCCAAGACTACGATAAACTTGGCAACTCCCCCAGGTCGGTGGAGGGTGTGCTACATATGCAGTACGAGTAGTAGCGAGTGGTCCAGACGACGAGGGTGAATCTCTCAATATCGATCAGGCAGCAGTCCAATCAAACCCCGTGCGTGACAACTCTCACTCTCTGAGCCCTTTCGTGCTCCCGCCGGACGCACTGCTACGGTCCCCTCGATTTGCTAAGCCGCCCACATGGACGACTCGTAGGGACGGAGGTCCCGGAATCATCTCTTATGAAATGCGAGGCGATGTATCTGTCAAAAAATTAAAACGGATGCTAAATTTCTAATTTTTATAGTCGCGGTATAATCAAAAGGATGTGGTAAGTAGGCGCCCACTTTGGTGACCAAAATAATTGAGGGATACCGTCCGTCTTGGAATGGATCAACGAATTATTAGTCCGCCTCTGGTTATCTTTCCCAGCATTCACTAGTGCCAGTGCTAGTGCTAGTGCTAGTGCTCTCACACGAGCGAGCCACCCCATTCATCTGAACAATATAAACATACTCACACGCAAATGCATCCCTTTTGCATTGTTATAACAGATCTTCGCAGGAGAGATCGGATTCGTCCTGAAAAGAGATTACTTATTACTCATACGTATTCTTTCCAGTTGGGTTAATCTCATTATGGGACTTGATGTATTGTTTTTGTGAAGAGAAATGTAATCTCTTGAAGCTATTAATTTCAAAATAGAGAAGGAATTTTGCCTATTATAATTGACAGAATAAAAAAAATGCTAACGGTGCTAAATCTTGCGTGTCAGAATTAACTACCTACCTCCAAAATTGCGGTTTTCCCAGCAGTTTGAATTTTCTTCTGACCTGACACCACATTCTGGAAAAGAATGAAGAATAATTTCGAGTTATTTTCTTTTTGTGCCCACCAATTATAGTGCGTTAATTATTTTTCCTAATATAAACGAATTCGAGATCAGGGATCAATAATCCGCGATCCGTTTTCAAATTGGGGACGATTCCCAAGTTACGATATAGTAATTTTGATTTTCCCGAATATTTCGTCAATTTCTTGAATTTTTTTCAGGAAAACCCTGACGATTTTTCCGGAAATTTTCCCTGATTTTGTGAACTGCATCCTTTCTCTGTATTACGCATATTTTTTCAAGAGAAAGCGTCGATCAGTTGGGCTTTCAAAAAAGAAAAAAAGAGATGTGTAATAATCTTCGATACACGAATACTGAAAGTAGATTTTTTCGCGACCGGTTTTTTTTTTAATTCATCTCCTCATCTCTGCTGTGAACACAGATGAGACTTTTTTGCATGAGGTTATCCCAGGAGTTTAAATTTTCTTCCGACGTGCCACCACCACATTCTGAAAGAGAATGACGCATATAATTTCGATTTTTTTCTTTTTGTTCCTACCAATTTATTAGAGTGCGACTTGTCTATTTCGAAATCTGGGATCAAAAATCCGCAATACTTTTCAAATTGATGGAGTGTTCCAAAGTTACGACATATTGTTTTGACTTTTTCGGGTTTTCCGTCAATTTTTCGATTTTTTTTTTAGGAAAATCCCACGTTTTTTTCGAAAATTTGGCCTGCTTTCTTTAACTGTAGCATTTCTCTGGACTACGGGTGTTTTTACAGACAGCAGTACATCGATGAGCTGCGTTTCAAAAAAGAAGTGTTTAATCGTTAGTTTTACAAAGGCTGCAAAATTAACTTTCCCGCAATCGGAGAATTTTTTCCATATTTTTTCGTCATCAGCGCTGCCTAAAAAGAGATTTTTTGCGATTTCACGGCAGTTTGAATTTTCTCCCCGCACCTGCCTCATAAGTACTTGTAGTTTCCTTTGATGAGTTTTCCAGCCTATCGGTGGTAAGTTTCATATTGATATGTGAATGCTTTAAAAACATCAAAAAAATTTCGATGAAGGAAGGAATGAGTTAACGAAACTGCAAAAAATTTGGTATTCGTCAATAGCTCAGGCCCCAACGAGTCATGACCTCATGACTCAGTAATTGATTACATCATCAAAGAGACCAACCGTTGTGAGAGCGGAGAGTAGGGAGGGGATGACCTCAACGCACCATTAACGTATAAATCGAGACGCCAGTGAATTCTAGAAGTGGAAGTGTCGCTTATATATTTTGTACTCTTCATAAATGTAAATCCGTGAAGCAAATCTCCATGGATTTATCAAAACAGTCCTAAATCCATTACGATTTCATTTTTTCAAATTGCTTATCAGTTTTAGATGTATAATTAGTTAATGGATTCTTATAAAGGGTCACCCAATATTCTATGGACAGGAACAAAAACCATATGCACAGAGCTGCAATCCAGGGGTACCCCCCCGGTCCTGATTAACTAGATTGCTTCAGCGATCGAAAGCAGGCAGGTGTCGTCGGGTGCGGGAGAAGTTCGAGTGGGCATTGCGGTGAGTGGTGGATGCCCCCAAGGCAGCTGCCTATCACCTCACCTGTGGTGCCTGATCATGGACGGCCTCCTAAAGCGCCTGACAGATGACGGACTGTATGCACAGGCATACGCTGACGACGGGCTGGTTCTAGTAACCGGCCAATTCCTAAGCGTGGTCTGCGATCGCATGCAGAGTGCATGTAAGATAATTGAAAAATGGTGTGAAGAGGCGGGGCTGACCATCAACCCCGGAAAGACCGACATGGTCCTCTTCACAAGGAAAAGGGAAAAAAGAGGATTCAAACCACCCAGGCTGTTTGGCAAACTCCTAACTCTTAGTGGGGAGGCCAAATACCTTGGAATGGTACTAGACGAAAAGCTGACCTGGAAGCCACAGATTGACAGAATAGTCACAAAAACTGTGTCATCTCTATGGCAGCTAAGAGGGACAATAGGCAAGGTGTGGGGGCTAAAATCGAAGATAATGCACTGGTTATACACGGCCATCATCAGACCGAGAATCAGTTATGGTTCGGTGGTCTGGTGGAAAACAACCACAAGCAATACCGTTACAAACAGGCTAGCTAAACTCCAACGGCTCGCCAGTTTGTTAATAACAAGTGCAATGAGAACCACCCCGTCAGCAGCCCTAAATGTCATTCTGGAGCTGCCACCGCTTCCCATTTGGATAAAAGGGGAGGCCATGGCGGCCCACCTAAGAATGCGTGATTCGGGACTATGGAAAGGCGGAGGTTACAAAGGACACACAGAGATAGCCAAGGTTGCCGAGATGGAGATACCAATCTCAAACCTTTATGTCTACCTCAAAAACAAGAAACAACAGAGAAAACAAGAAATTTACCCTGCAAATTCCTGAAAAGGAAAAATGGAAAAAAAGGGAGGTAGCCTTCGAACCAGGAGGACTAGTTTGTTTCACAGACGGCTCCAGGAACAAAAATGGCTACGTAGGAGCGGGGCTCTACCTGGCTGGACGGAAACTGGGAAGATTATTTCCTCTTGGGTCCACCGCAACCGTCTTCCAGGCGGAGATTTATGCTATCCTGCAAGCAGCTGGACTGGAGCAGATAACAGAAGCCAGGGAACGGACGATATACATATGCACGGATAGTCAGGCCGCCGCGAAGGCGCTGGGCACACACGGAACCAGCTCCCCACTGGTCCAGGAGTGTGTCGAGGCGCTGAACAGACTGGCGGACAAAAAATCGGTGCATATCGTGTGGGTTCCTGCACACTCAGGTGTACCAGGCAATGAGCTAGCAGATCAGTACGCGAAGCTCGGGACCAGGGAAACCTTTTGTGGGCCGGAGCCCGTCCTGGGTCTGACCAAAAATCTTCTCAAAGAATCTATAAAAGAATGGACTCGCAAGGGTCTAGAGAACCACTGGGAAACAGCACCAGGCTGCAGACAGGCCAGGCTGTTTTTGGCCGGTCCGATCGAAAACAGATGGACCAGCATGTCCAGAATGAGCCGGAAGGAACTCAGACTACTAGTCGGGGATCTCACCGGTCACAGCTGTCTGAACAGACACCTGCAAGTGATGGGGGTCACTCGGGACCCGGTCTGTCCTAAATGCGGAATGGATGACGAGGACTCCCACCATTATGTGGGCGTATGCGAGGTATACAGCAACCTCAGGCTCAACATCTTTGGGTCTGAGAAGCTACAAGAGGAAGAAATGAAGCTCCTCTCATACAACAACCTTCTGGCCTTTATTAAAAGGTCGGGGAGGTTCAAGTAGGAGTTTCACCATGGTTCGGGTAAGACGAAAAGGGCCCTCGGTGGCCTAGTCACTTGGGGTGTACCACCCCAACCCACCATACTACTACTACTATGGACAGGAACAACCAAAGGTTCCTGAGGTTATTAGGCAATCGGACAAAATTTACCTCTGTACCAAAATGCTTCGTTTGTCCGTGAGAGTGGGCTTGAGAGTATATTGAGAGTCTGGGACTTAAAACTCTCATCGAAAGTAAATACTTGGGCATCTTACTGGATGATAAACTGACGTGAGCAAGACACGTTAACGAAAGAATCGAAAAAAAACTAGTAGGGCTCTGTGGCAGTTCTAGGTAGCCGTGCGGGGTCGTCTTGAAGTTTAGCCCTAACGGTACACAGCCGTCATCAGACCCATATGCTCACACATGGTTCAATAGTTTCGTGGCCCAGAATCAGATTTGCAACTATACGCAGACTAAGCTAAACATCCTACGAAGACTTGCATGTGTTGCTATCACTATAGGAATGAAAACCACACCGACTGCGGCCATGGAGCTGTTCCTCGAATTGCTGCCCCTGGACATCTTTGTCAGGGAACGGCGCTGAGGGCTACTCCTAGGCTAAGACTAGCGGGTCAGCTGAATGAAAAGAAGTGAATGGGCCAACACGGTTCCATTATTGAGGGAGGCATTCGCAAAATCGCCTATCCTCATGATAGCGGCTGAAAGGATTATACCCTTCCTCATCTTCAATAACAACTGCGCGTTTTCACGCGTTACTATAAACCAGTTCAGGATCAGGCTACGGAATTCATTCCAAGGCCCTAGACATGAACCTAACGATTAAATTTGAGCATAGGTACATCCAATAACTGTTCTTCAAAGAGAACTGGTAGCGATCACACATTATGCAATGGAAATCACTCAATCGGAATCACGAACAGAAACCTCTTGATTCTAACTCACAGCAAGGGAGCCTTGGGGATACTCAGAGGCCCAAGATGTTGCTCTGGGCTTGCTCTGAAAGGTCTACGGGGCTCAACGGTTGTTGCTAGTCACAACAGACTAACACTGTTTCGCTTATGTCAATAATAACCTCTACTCAATAATAAGCAAGGACAGTATAGAGGAATAACATGTACGACGCTGGAAAATGCCCCCATCGGCTGTTTCTCCAAACAAATTATACCGGTACCAACTGGTCAAATATTGCCTGTGAATATCCCGACCAACATTCAAACTAATGATTGGCATCTACACCGGGCATTGCAGACTAAACAATCATCTCCATATGCACGATAGAAATCAACCCTGACCCTCTATGAAGGGAATGTCATGAAGAGGAAGTAGGTATCCTGTGCCGCTGTCCTTACACTCTGCAACCTTCGTGGACCAGGCGCCCTCGTCCAGTTCTTTCTGAGTCTGGGATGGCTTAAGGAGTGAGGCCACCACAGAAATGAGGAAGTATCTGTACAATGCGCTACCTGTGGACTCAGCGCAGTGGACTTGTTCTGCCCTTCTAAGAAATTAGAATCCAGAATCAAGAAGAAGGGTTCAATGAAATTTTTTTTTTTAATTTGATTTCATGCATTAATTGCGATCAATTTTATTGGGGGAGGGACCCGTAACAAATTAATACTTTCAATAAGAAATTCACCTACTAGATTTCATATAATTCGAATCAGCTGATTTTGAGTTAATTCGAGAGAACTATAATATTGTCAATAAACCTTGTTAAACTCTCTCGTTTTGGCATAGAGGTAAGTCTTATTCTTTAGACCTTAGAATCTCCATAGTATTGGGACACCCTAGATGTAACTGATACAAGAGAAGATTCCTGAATATACGTATCAATAAGTGCAACCCAATTTTTAAATAATTAAACTTCTTGTTAGAAAGAATAGCTAAAAAACGTAACAATCGTAGACATCTGTCTGTATGTAAGGAGGTAAAAATGAACTGTAAAAAATTCTAGTTTTGTCGATTCGGCAAGTCAACTAGTTGGTTATAGAGTGGCAGGACAGGTCAGAGTTGAAACCAATTATTGCCTATTGTTGCCAGCAGCAGGCTCGCCCTAACTTCAACTCTCGATAGGTGCAGAATAACTACGAGCCCAGCTTTCAGGCTTCAGCGATAAAGATTTCAATTCCGCGATACACTTTGTATATAACTCCGTTTCGTATTGCTGTTCGAGGCACCAGCAGCTTTCGACCACGGAAAATTAACCATCCGTTGCGAAATTAATTACAGATTCCTTATCATAATTCACTTCATTATTATTATTCTCCAGTTCAATTATCTCCGTTGATTATGTTATTTGAAAAGGTGTTAATTCGGTAGAATGTATATCTGACGTATTAATATGGTAATGTCCGGTAATAAAACTGAAGAAAGAACTATAATACGGTTCTATTATGTGGGTCACCTATAATAATGAGATCATATCAGTAGGTACCAAAAAAATATCTCCCTCTTTATAATTTAAAGAATCTGATACATGAAGACGGTTATACATAAACGTGATCTAAATAAATACATAACGGGGTTGCTATAGAGACAAAGCAAGGGTTGCCATGCGTACCTAAAAAAGGGCTTCCCCTTATGTAAATCAGCTGCCAATAGAAAGTCCTAAAGGCTTGTCCCTCACCGGTTTTTTATCCCGTCTCTCAACTTCGTTCCTTTTAAAGTCTTCCACCAATCCCGGATGAAGTTCTCCCTACTTTAAATTTCAAATTTGCTCGTGAGCCAGCGCATCGTTTTCTAAGATGGCGTCCGGGATGGTTTTACAGGAGCTTTTCCGAATTTTAAATCCTCTGATTCATTTCATTAGCATCTGAAAGAGATGAGAATAAAGGTAAATATGCTGTGAATTTGACTTGATGAGACGATGTGAAGTTGCCACATGTGGACAAAAATGTTTCATAATATCCAAATTTTCAAGTTTTTTTTTTAATTCTCCGGGTAAATGGACTATCATAATATACAGGAAGATCGATTTTAATGATTTTTGAAATCATATGGGAAGGGGCATCATTTCCGGAAAAAAGTTTCAGGCACAAGTTATCCATTTTCGCTTGGATCCAAAAACCACCCATCCTTAACCACATGGTTATGGGTGGGGGGGGGGGGGGAAACAGATTATAATTTTTCATGAAAAAATAAGAAAACCAAAAAAAATCTAATTTATCTCCTCCCTCAATCCCCTAAAATGTAATCCAAAAACCAAGTTTTCGATATCCATATATAATTACCTACTTTCTTGTGACTAAATAGGGGTCTCCAGAGGAAATCCCCTAAAATTCAGTTCAAATATCGATTCTTCGATTTCGATTTATTTTCTTTGTGACTAAATAGCGGCCCACAAGGGAAAATTGCAGGAACAAAAAAATGTTTGGTTTGGAAAGGGCCTTGAACTGGACATAAAAACCACCCCCCCAGTCAATTTACCTCCTCCCCTAATTCCCTAAAATGCAGTCCAAAAATTCCATTTATTTTCTTGTGAATATATAGCGGCCTCCAATGGAAAATTGCAGGAGCAAAAAATAATTTGGTTTGGAAATGGCCTTGGACTGGACATAAGAACCACCCCCATAGCCAATTTACCTGTTCTCCTAATCCCCTAAAATGCAGTCCAAAAATTACATTTATTTTCTTGTTACTAAATAGCGGCCTACGAGGGAAAATTGCAGGAACAAAAAATAGTTTGGTAAGGAAAGGGCCTTGGGTTGGACATAAAAACCACCCCCACCACCAATTTACCTCCTCCTCTAATTCCCTAAAATACAATCCAAAAATTGATTTTCGGTGCCAAAATGTACTTTCTTGTAAATGTTGACTAAATCGCGGCCCCTAGGGGAAAATTGCAAGAAGAAGAAATTGTTTGGTTTAGAAAGAGCCTTTGGTTGGACATAAAAACCACCCCAGCCCGCCAATTTACCTCCTCCCCCAAACTTTATTAAGGGTGACTTTGGAATTTGTATTGGTGGTGGGGGGTAGTTTTTATGTCCAGGGAGAACGATGAGTCCTTTTCTGAACCAAACAACTTTTGCCTCTTGCAATTTTCTCCTGGAGGCCGTTTTTAAATCATATAAGAAAGTAAATGGATATCAAAAATCGGTTTTTTGATTGCATTTTAGGGGATGAGGGTTGCATCGCATGAAAAAATACTTCAGACAAAAGTTTCATTATTTTTCATGAAAAATCATAATCCACAAAAAAAAATTGGGGTTCATGTTTAAGTTGTGGAAGTCGCCCTCCCTCAGAACCAGGAGGTTAAGGATGGATAATGGATAACTTGTGTCTGAACCTTTTTTTTTCTCGAAATGATGATTTCCAATGATTTCAAAAAAATATTAAAATGGATGACACACTGTATAGTTTTAGACTCCGAATAACTTCCTCTATTTTATGAATTTTTGATCAGATTTAAACTCAAAAATTGCTAGAAAATGTCAGAATTATTGCTATCTATTTTTGGAAGCCAATTTTTAAGAAAACTGGATCAAAAATTTGAAAGTTCCCTAGTTCGGCAAAAAAATGCCTATAATTTCATCCAAACATTAATCGATTCTGGGAAGTTTTATTCGCGTTTTTGATTTCTCCCTAAAATTCGACGCTTCCATTTTTTGAATCGTATACGCCAGAATTCAGGCTCTCTTTACAAAATTTTCATTAAAACAAAAAATAGAAAGAAATGAACTGATCTATTGCTGTCGAAATTTCTTTTCATGCCATTGAGATAAAATAACCATACATAAGATTTCTTAGGATAAATGAAGGGGGTGAAGGCGTGAGTTGTGCGCTTGTCAGTTTTGCGATAACAAAAATCAAACAAAAGTTGACGTGACTAGAGAATTTCCCATCGTTGAGTTTATATTTTAAGAGGTTTTTCCACTGGGGCGTTTTTAAATGCACACCCTGTACAAAAAAATATTTATAACTCCCCTATCAGATTTTATTGCTTAAATGTATGAGCGTGCAATTACTTTTGAGCTGCTATTTCTCCACATCTTCGAATATGAATTACCATTTTACTGTACTAATTAAAAAAAAAAAAAAAAAATTGACCGAAGCTACTGCAATTGGTCAGGAAGCAACAGTCATGGTTTATGCCGGGGGCAGTTTTTCAGCAGTCGCCCCAGCCGGCCATGCCCGGAATCCGTAATGAGAACAGGACAAGCCGGCCACATGTGCATGGGACCGTGTGTATACGTGCATTTTCAGTTTCAAAAGAAATGTTTCCACCCCTGTTTTATATAAGCTGCTTGGCTATTCACAGGGGAGAAATTTTCTTAGCATTTTAGTCATGAGTTTGTGTCCAGGAGACGGATTTGCTGCCAGGGAGAAATGCGCGACCCCACAAATATAAAAGAAATAGGTTGGAATTCTTCTTGCGGATGCCCGTGTTATACTCAGACCCTTATTTTTCAAGAGCGGCAAACACTACTTAGCTTTATAGGATAAATTCGTAATTGTTTAATATAATAATTATTGCAATGTTACGGACAGTATTTCGCATTTGACAAACGTCATCCTCAGACTAATAAAATAATTTCTAAATCAATAATACTACCCCCCCCCCGCAACCCAGCACGCTGTTATAAGCGCGAGATGCTGTTTTAGTCTGCTGATTCACTAATGGTGACTAATTGCTACTTCCAAGATCACGATTAGTAAGTAAGACATATTAATAATGACGCATGGTTCGAGAATTACGTTTGAGATAAATTCTATCATCTCCCTTACTGAAGATCGTAGGTATGAAACCGGTTGCTGAAAAGCAAGTCAGTCTGGATCTGGAATAGTGAAGCGCCATTACTTGCGTGGATTACCTTCATAGTGTTAAGTTTCCTCCAATTCGTTGATGATTCGTCTAGTCGTCCCTCTAGTCGTTCCAACAAAAATGTCACTACAATCAAGATGAGCATGTTCGGTGTAATCGTTCAACCCAAAACGAAGATCGAACGAGGCAACTTGCTCCAATAGATGGGTGGGAGCAGTTTTCGGTGACCAGGTGTTCATCAGTTTCGTCTAAAAAGAAGGAAGTGTTCGATGGATATATGCATAGTGTTGTAATCGACTTTTTTTGACGTTTAGTTTGGGCTAGATATTTTTATTGAGATGGGGTTATTGATTATTGTAGAACGAGAACGTCCTGATCTCTTATCAGCATAGGATCCTTATCTTATTTATCATTCATGGTGGGTTAAGATATTCACGAAGTCCAATATTAATGTTTTTAGGATGTCAAGAGTTTTTTTTTGGTGCGCTGACTACTCATTAAAAAGTCGATGAGACGAAAAGTTGAGTCCTAATAAGATTGTAACAATCTTCTCCTTTAAGCAAAAATCATGCAGCTCCAGAGATACACTTTGTGGAAAAACCTCTGGTAACACCTCTAGTAACACCTCTGACTATTTTTGTACACTTTTTAAAAAAATTTGATTTTCTAACAAAACCACTAGAAGTGTCGTTTTTTATTCTTAACGAGATAAGTGGATTCAAAAATTTAGGAGTTATTTTTTCTTTTTTTGACATAACTTCAAGGAAGTAAATAAACATTAATTTAGTAATGAACCACCTTGTATAATTACGTAATTTAACATTGCCTTGCTTAAAATTTAGCTATACGACGGTTTGTGATCATAATAATTATGGGCTTATCTCTTTCACTTGTTTTGACAAATTATCCACATGACGTTTCCTACTTTCCCACCAAACATCAGAACAGGTTAATTCGTGATAATTACGAGTAATCTAATTTAAAGTTCATTATTTTATCTGCGTGGCTTTTTTCATAAGAGTTGCCAATGAAGGTGTGACGGAAGATGCGTACAATTCACAACATGCGTAGGTGAAGTCTTTATTGCTGTGAGATCGAGCCTTTGGGAATCTCCCGCTGTTGTCGTGAGGGGTACGGAGGCTGAGAACCGAGTATTACGATTTGGTTGAGGAGTTCGGGCTTGTATGCTTTATACAGGGTGTTCAAATATTGTCTGCTTGAAGATTTTATAGTTTATGCTGTCTTGTGGTTTTGGGGGTCACTATGGAATAGCTTACATCTCTCTTTCATCCTTTATCGTTAAAATGTTGTCGTTGTGATTACGTAATTTTCAAGCAATCAGAGGTTTATTATTAAAGAAAATTAAGTCTCAGGATTAATCATGCTCGTGTATGGTTTATTGATTCTGTGGTAAATAAAGAGTGCCAATTATTTTTATTCTTCTTATTTGACCAATGATTAACACATCGTTTAAATTTTCCTTATTCTTTCTACGCTCGCGTAAAAAATCGAATTCTTTATTAATCTCAAGCTAATAATAACCTTTCTTGTTCCAACAAGTCCGCAGAACGGGTTCATTATTATGTACGAAATTGTCTTCTTTTGAATAGTGACAGACATGTTCTTCTGATATGTTAATTCTCTCCAGCTTCTGATATGAATAAATAATAATTTAATTAAAATTAATATATTATGAATAAGTGAATTAATCAAGACTCATTAAGAAATAATCCGCTTAATTATATACAACTTGTTTCAGATTTCTTGTCGAGATGGAAGATCCATGCAGTTATTGCTGCATAGCTAGAGAAACAAATAAGAGAAAAAATCAGGAAAAAAAGAAGAACGGGGTTTATTCTCCTATTATCTACTTTTGTGGATCTCAGTCGTTTATAATTTTTCCATATCCCAGGGGTATGGTGATACTAGTTAACTCACTGGAGAGAATGGGTGAAGAAAGATTACTGCAACGTATTCAAGAGACTATATAACAAGTCGTACTACATCAGGGGAGTATAGAGGGTTGTAAGTAGAAAGTTGTACTTTTTTTAACTTAAATTAATCTAAAGTTTACATTATTGTATGCAGGTAGGAGTTCATCCGAGTTTTCTGCGATGTCAAATAAGCGTGTTAAGGGCTGTTGAAGTTAGAAATCTGACGTCACAACTGCCGCGCTTGCTCATATCAACGGATGTTGAACGTTTAGACTGTGCACTGTACGATACGAAAGTACCAAGTATAGGGCACGTGTAGACAGATATTTCGCAGGTTATCTTCTTAGGAACCAGATATCGAAGTGCCGATTTTACCATTGCCATTAAGAAACTCAGAGTCATTGATTAAATAAAAGATGTTTTTTTTTTAGTTGCCAATGCCTTCAAATTTATCAAATAAAAAAAAAATAATTACAGAATAATTAAATTAGAGTACCTTTTCGTATTATATGCAGGGTCTTTCAACGAAATCTTGATCATTCTTATGACAATCTGAGAAAAAAAAATTGATTTTGAATAAATTATTCTGCTAGAATTGCTCCTTAAAATCTTAAAAATTCCACAAATCATACTGTTAGACACCTTTATGCATGATCACTCGAAAGCCCTGGATAAAGAACATCAACGAACGAAAATCAGCAACAAACTTTACAAAATTAACCAGAGGTGTACTAAAAAATAATCAGGTGTGAAAGGTGCCACAAATAAGCAGCACAGGCATGAAAAATGTAATCCAGGGCAAGAGAAAATAGTTTTTTTATTGTGTCCTCTGTATGTTGAAGAAATACTTAATTGTAGGTATTGAAAAAGTGTTTCTAGAATTTTTAAAGATGTGTAACAGAAGTGGGATAACTCAGTAAGTTTTCTTGCACTTTTTATTATTTCATTATTTGTCCTGTAAGTGGATTTGTATCTGTTGGGCAAATTAATCAATAAATTAAATTAAATTAAGATAAATAAATATAATAATTGGGAAGCTGGCAACGATTTTCTTTTAACAATTATTTTACATCTCTTTAACAATTACCTAAGTACTATACTTTTAGTCTACACTAATTAATAAGTTATTATTAACGAAACAAAATGAGCAAGCTCGTATGAGCGAAACATATTCACCATTAAGACATTCTAAATTGAAAACCATCACGATAAGGAAACACATGACATGAAGTCTCGCTTCGGCGAGCCCAGCAACTCAAGACTTTTCAATGACCAGATTAAGGCAATATCTAGACGCAGCCATCTCCTGTTAATTCACCTTTATCTCTAACTGCATTATGCAGAATTCAGGCAACCGTACAACGTGCCATATTTACGTGCTTATTAAACAATGGCACGTTTAATCTTTATCTTTTGCGTGAATAAGCGTGCATGGTAAAATGAAGGTTGTTGATTCTGACAACTTACTTTTACTTAGTTCAGCTGTATAATATCTCTGGGCCTTACAAGTCTAGATTCGATCATCAATTATAAGTGAGAACTTATATTCCTTATTGTTGCTTCTAGGAACATCATTCTACCATCATGACAGATGAGTTTTGAGAAATAACGCATGAGATCTGGAAATAATTCAAGAAGTCACCTGGGGAATTATAATGTTAGATACGATCACCGATATTTTCATATAAAGTAAGACAATAAAAACAAAATTGATTAAATATACTTTTTCGGATGACAGATATCCAAGTAATTTTTTCTTAGGTGCTGATTTATTAAGGATATAGGTAGTTGGATGGATCATCATGAACCTGCGTATAAAATAACGAATATCAAGTCTCCAGTTTTCTCCAGTTTCGATGTTGAGAAAGAGTCGATGTTTCCAGAATCGATTCAATCTTCTAGAAGGCAGCCAGAATGATCCAAACCTCATCGAAATTATAGATTTTGCTATAATAAGGTAAGAAATCTAACCATCTAACTCATCCTGAGTATAGTAAGCAACCGTCGAAGGGAATAAATTCAGTGTCTCAGTTATTGTTACATAAAAATCCCGGAACACCTCAACTTTAGATCCCGAAACGTACAAATTCAACCCCTTTGAGTTGCGGTTACAATTCCTAAATCTTTAAACGGGTAAGTAGGGCCTAAGTGATATCTAATTTGGAAGGTTTTTTGATAATCTATTCAAAAATGCGATGATTCTAGTTTATTGCAAGAATTAATTATTTTGACGGAAGTTTCTGCAAGAAACGAAAAACATAAAAATAACTGCTTTTGCAGACTGGGAAGAACAATTTCAATGCTATTTTTCAATAGTATCTACCAAATGGAATAAGTACAGGAATACATAAAAAATACTTAATTCTTTAAAAAAAATCCCGTTTTTTTTGCGGTAAATATTAACACGAAAGCAATTCTTAATGTAGAAGGAAAATATCTTTCAAATGAAGTATATCATATCCTACTTTCCGTATAAAAATTTAGGGGTTGCAGCTGCCACTCGAATAAGAAGATCAAATTTAGGACTGAATTTAAAATACTGAATTTATTCCATTTGACAGTTCCACACTGTATAACCTTGATGACAATTGCTCTTTAAACTTCATCCTGGTAACTTGATGCTTTTCATTCCAGCGAACTTCATTATCCCTGCAAAACTTCGTCGATTCTTCTGGTAGACTCCTGGTGTGGTTCTTGTTGTAGTAGCTTCTAGAAGAAGGTGATGTTCCCAAAATGGAAATGGTTGAGGTTTGACAGAATTTGAAACTGCCATGAAATCACTGTCGTTTTTTAACTCGATCTTCAGTCACTTCCATTCATATTACTTGCACTATATTTTGCAATTTTTGTTTATCTATTCTGAAAAAGAATTGTCACGAATCTTTTTTCCAGAAACTTTAATAAAAATGGTTTGGGATTTTTAATTCAATTGAATCCTGGTACTTGATGCTTTTCAATTTCAGCAAAGTTAATTTTATTATTCCTGCAAAACTTCGTTGATTCTTCTGGTGGGCTCCTGATGTCTTGTTGTGGTAGCTTCTAAAAGGAGGGGATGTTTCCAAAATGGAGAAGGTTAAGTTGTGACAGAAATTGGAACTCTCAAGAAAACACTGTCTCGTTTTCTAACGCGATCTTCAGTCACTTCCATTCAAATTACTTGCGCTATATTTTGCAATTTTTGTTTATCTATTCTGAAAAAGAATTGTCACGAATATTTTTTCCAGAAACTTTAATAAAAATGGTTTGGGATTTCTAATTCAGTTGAATCCTGGTACTTGATGCTTTTCAATTTCAGCAAAGTTAATTTTATTATTCCTGCAAAACTTCGTTACCTAATTCTTCTGGTGGGCTCCTGATGTCTTGTTGTGGTAGCTTTTAAAAGGAGGGGATGTTTCCAAAATGGAGAAGGTTAAGTTGTGACAGAAATTGGAACTCTCAAGAAAACACTGTCTCGTTTTCTAACGCGATCTTCAGTCACTTCTATTCATATTACTTGCGCTATATTTGCAATTTTGGTTTATCTATTCTGGAAAGGAGTTGTCACGAATCTTTTTCCAGAAACTTTAATAAAAAAGGTTAGGGATTTTTAATTTAATTGAATTCTGTAGCTTGATGCTTTTTCATTACAAAGAACTTAACTCCATTATTCCTGCAAAACTTCGTCGATTCTTCTGGTGAGCTCCTGGTGTGGTTCTTTTTGTTGTGGTAGCTTCTAGAAGGAGGGGATGTTTCCAAAATGGAGACGGTTAAGCTGTGACAGAAATTAGAACTCTCACTCGTTTTTTTAACGCGATCTTCAGTCACTTCCATTTATGTTACCTCCACTCTCTTTGCCATTTTGGTTTACATCTTCTGGAAAGAAGTTGTTATGAATCTTTTTTCTTTGGAATTTATAATATAATTGAATCCCGGCCAAGCTCCAAACTGCAAAGTCTTTAGAAAACAGTTTCGTGATGGGGAAATCAACTCCAAACTGCATTAGGTTCTTCGAGGGGATAAAAGCTGTAACAGAAAGTGTAAACTTGAACGCAAAATTTCCATTGTTTGAGCCCTTTATTTCTTTCAACAGCCTCCTTTATTTCTATTTATACACAAGGAG
The DNA here is from genome assembly GCA_910589415.1 of Malachius bipustulatus. NCBI lineage: Eukaryota > Metazoa > Arthropoda > Insecta > Coleoptera > Melyridae > Malachius > Malachius bipustulatus. The sequence goes on along the minus strand of OU342634.1, from coordinate 33,106,316 downwards.
ATGCTTCGCTGAAGTTTAGATCTGATTCTTCTAGATCTATAAATTTATCAACTTCACTCAAGATACCTATAACGAGGAACTGGCAATGAAATAATTATGAATTGAGCCCTTATGCATCAGGATCTCTCTATACCAGATTTGTATGACAATTCTGGAAAGCTTATGGTAGCGATCTTGTGATGGAAGGAGTTGGGTATTAATGGAGGATTGACAAGTTGTAGCTTCCAAGAAGTTTTTAAGGTAAAATTTCAAATTGATCGTCAGTCTTGAGATTCAAGTCTCATTCAAGTGGAATTATACTTGCTTGCTCTGCTTTCAAATTTCTCCAAGAAGCTCACCCAATGACAAAATACTTTATACCAAATCATCTATCTAAATTGAGATCTAAACGCAAGAATTGAAAAAAGAAATCTGCAGTGTTATTATTAAGTAATAGAGTAGCACAAGTGTCCAATTTTTCTTTACGATAAGTAATATTTAACATCCGAATATTACAGAGCAGATCCACTGGAATTTCTCTCATTCTTTTGGAATACATAAATCTACACATTCGCCGGTATGTTTCCCCAAGTTTTCCCGACGGATCGGGAGTTACATTATGCGATGGAAATGAAGCCCTTTCATTGACTTGGTAAGCAGCAGGTTCAGGTTAGTACAGCTCGGGAACTTCTTATATGTATGGCAGACAGAGAACCTGCCATCGGGGTCTGGATTTTCTTTATATCCAGAATATAACCGAATTATGCAACAGAGAGGTAAAAAAATGAGTTTTGTTAAAACTTATCCGGCTAGAAATAATTCAGAAGTCTGGTTGGTATTGGGGATTTTTTCTCCAAAAACAATTTTATCTGGAGATCAAGTATTTTTTATATACTGGGTGTTTATTTCATCCACAGTGTCACGAATTGTGTCATTGCATTTTCTTAAAATTGTTCTGTGAAAATTCTGAAATAATTTTTTTCAGGATTTTTTCGTATTTTTTATTGCCTACCTACTTTTCAATATTCGGAACCAATTGTGTACAAATTTTTATTATTTCCCTTTCCATTCCTCCTTTGCTCTCAACGAAAAATTTGTTCATTTTCGTTGGTCGATTCTTCTAACCTAAAGACCCAAAAACCTGGTCGATGGCTGTGACCGTTTCAGACTAGAGTCTACCAGTGGTTGTGATATTATCTCCTATTTATCCCGATTTCCCATTTAACTAGAACTCCTACTCTTTGATAGAATTTAGTTTCTCAGAGCTGGATCCCTCTTTCGGTATCTACTTCATACTTGGTCAACGAGAACGTTCATCTAGGGTCTCTCAGATAAGAGCAATTCCTTTCCTTCTTGCAGGGATACCATCAGTTCTGGGTATCCAAGACTTCAGTCACCTCTTCTCTTTCGATCAGAGTATTCGATTTCCTGCTTTGTTATTTGAGTTTTCGAGTATCAGAATCAACTCCGACTCGTTAACTTATAATTCAAGAAACTTCTTCAAATATTTAGAGAATAATATAGATACATACCTATAATATTTAAATTCTAAGGGTAAAAAAAAATATTAATGGATCCTGTCAGGATTTCCATTAATATTAACGAGACAGATACTTTTAGCAGTGGGTGTAAAAAAATGGAAAAGAAAAAGAGAAAGGGGTCAATCGATATATTCCATTTCGAGGAAAACCGAATATGATACACACAGCAAAGTGTGGAAATTTGTTGAAGGAAATTTTACTACAAGCGTCACATAAACGTATCCTCCTCAGCTATAGCTTTTAAACGAATTGAAATTCTATCCCCGGCAAGGCCAGTATCTAATGTAAATATATTTTTCAGGTTATCCCTGATTGTGGTATGACAACGCCCTGTCCTGTTGTTGGTTCGCTACTAATGAATTGAAAGTCTATTCCGTTACGTCAACAATGTCAACACACGAGGAGAGCACACACAATTCAATCTTGGACTGATTGGTCGTCCCCCCGTCCTCCCGGACCGTCGCTGGAACGACGTTTGTCTTTGAAGTTTACTTAGATCCTGTTTGACAATGACAAGAATTTAGAATTTACAACGTCACCGGTTTCATCAAAGTTCCTTCGCCGGAGTTGGAGGATTCTAGTTGGAATCTCCGGATTCCCTTTTCGCCGAAAGCAAACAAAGAATGAATGAAGAATTCAACGCACTGAGGAAGCTTTACTTATTCCCGTTATTTACCTCAAATATTTTATTATATTGCCTATATATGTAACAACTTTATCTTGTGTTATTTTTTATAGAATGTTACAATTCCAAAATAAATCTTGTTTATGCTATTTTATTTGCTACAAATGTGTTCAAAAAGGGGATTATGCTAAAAATATACTTATTTGCTTCTGGCGCGAATGATTAGGCGGATGAAAGAAAGTTTTTTTTCCATGTTTTCATTTTTTTATTATTAATGCTCAAAGTTGTCGAGTCAATCCTCATTAGGAAAATTATTCACTCTTCTGGCTATGGATTTTAATAATATATCAAAAAATCTTCGTTCACTTTATAAACAAATGGCTGGAAAAAAAAGCAAATTTATTTAAGACTATTCATTTTAGGGGATTTCTCTATTTCTTATAATCTCATTGCTTCAGTGATTATAAAAAAAAACGAATTAAATGCTTTCTACATTTTTATCTTCAAATCTTAAAAATAAATACTGGTGAAAAAATTCATCAGTGGGGTAGATATCATTGTATATAACCCCTTTTTCGCTCAACAACTTCTATGCCCATGGACTTACAAGACCTTTCTTATCAGCGTTGGATTCCCTGGAGTTTTCTTATAAAAATGGCATACTTTTGAATATTCGAAATTCCTCATAGTTTTTGAGTAAATTGAGTTGACCTCACACCATTTATTTAGCAAATGTATTTACCAAATCATTGATTTTTTAAATTATTATTTTATATCATAAATTATCAATAATAATAATTATTATTATTAATATCGAAAATTGAGCTTTTTGCGGTATGATGAAGCTTAGACTCAATTTACTTAAAAACTATGAAGAATTTCGAATAACCATAACTATACCTTTTTTGTAAGAAAACTACAGGGAATCCAACGCTGATAATTTATTTATTTATTTATTTATTTATTTATTTATTTAAGTATACATCCACCCTACAGCCGGGGTAGGCCAATTAGCGGTGGGAAAGGTAAAAGATAAAGAATTACACATTGCAAATTACAAGAAAATCAACTAAATATTATAGTACAGCTATAGAAGCCTAAAAAATAAAAATAAAATTACACCTAATAAGTATTACGTAATAATAATAATTAACAAGTACTTAATATGTCGCACAGTGCTAAGGTATAGCACTCAAGGCTTTAATGTCTGAGGTCGACGCAGAGAATACATCGAGAGAACACTCATATAGTGAGTATTGTCTGCACAATCTAAAAATGGGCGATGATTGCGTGTACGAGGTGTTGGAAACGAGAACGTTGCGTGAGAGCGTGCGTTAAACTGCGGAATCTTAAAGTCCAGTCTGCCCAGCAACTGAGGGCAATCAATGCCTCCATGAACCAACTTGTGCAGGAAGAGAAGAGATGAAATTACACGACGGTGTTCTAAACTAGGTAGGTCAAATCTTGCCAGAAGTAGCTCTTGTGGAATGCCTCGTTGTGGATGGACAGAATCTATTCGAAAACATAGGAACTTCAAAAACTTGCGTTGGATGTTCTTCAGGGTATTAATGTGGGCTTTATAAAGAGGACTCCATACCTCAGATGCGTATTCAAGACGCGGTCTGATAATGGTCTTAAATAAGATCAGCGTGGTTTTTGTGTCACTAAACTCCTTGGCGTGTCTGAATATAAAACCCAGCAATCTGCAGGCTGAAGAATATAGCTTCTCAAAGTGGGTATTAAAGGACAAGGTTGACTCAAAGACAACACCCAGATCCTTGATATCAGTGGCACGTGTAATCACATTACCAGTGAAGTTATAATTATGCAGGATGGGATACCCATATACGTGTGTATGAGACGACCGCGCATTTAGAAATATTTAGGGATAGCAGGTTGTTGTCACACCAGTTGTAAAAGAGGTACAATCGCTTCTGCAAATCAACTGTGTCCTCAGGGGATTTAATGACGTGGTAAATTTTTATGTCATCGGCATATAGCAAGCAATGGTCTCCAAGAACCTCAACTACGTCATTTATGAAGACAAGGAATAGCAATGGACCAAGGACGGACCCCTGAGGGACGCCAGATGGAACTTCACAGACACTCGACTCGCATCCACGCAGCTCAACATACTGAGTCCTGCCCAGCAGATAGCTACCAAGAAGCGAGACTAAGCAATCAGAACAGCCAACACGATGGAGCTTAGATATAAGAAGACTGTGGTTTAGGCGGTCAAATGCCTTGCTGAAATCTGTATAGACAATATCCACCTGGAAGCCCGCATCGAGATTTTCAGCAATCACCTGGTGGCCACACTCAAGTTGGTAACCGTTGACCGTCCCTTCATGAAGCCATGCTGGCAGTCAGATAATTTAGTGGTGATGGATGTTACAATGCGATTGTACAGGCAAAACTCAAAAAGCTTTGCAAAATTACATAAGATAGCGATAGGGCGATAGTTTGATACATCAGATCGGCTCCCCGACTTAAAGATGGGAATTATTTTAGAAGTTTTCCAGATGTCGGGCAGACAGCCGTGTTTTAGAACCAGGTTGAAGAGATGTAACAATGGATCGAGTAGGGCATGGATGCAATCCTTGATGAGAAATGACGGAATGAGATCGACGCCCGCAGTAAGGGTGGGTTCCAGCTTTTTTACAGCTAGCAGCACATCACCCTCGTCAAATTTGGCTGGCAAAGCAATAGTGGTTTCATTGACGATCGAGTTAGAGACATATTTGGGACGATGGGTCTGATCGCCAAAGGATGCAATAAAGAAATAAATCATTAAAGCAATTGACGATATCGCTCGGAGAGTCGTAAACAGTACTATTATACGTCATATGAGAGGAAACGGATGACTCACGCCTCTTACGATTAATGTAGGACCAAAACTTTCTAGGATCTGAGGCGATTTCTCTCTCCATGAGACTAACATATGATCTATGTGAGGTGCGGACGTCCCTTTTTACTTTTAATCTAAGTCGTCTAAAATTGTCAAGACTCGCGGCATCGTTGTATACTCTATAATGTCTCCAAGATCTATGTTTCTCTTTAATATCTCTAATAATACCGCGAGAGAACCACGGAGGGTATCTATTATTTGATACAGGCGAAGTTTTAGGCAAACATTTGTCGAAAGCTTCATATAAAAGCGAGTAGAATTTAGTTAGTGCCGAATCTAGAAAGGGGTCCCCAACAGTATCCCCCCAGGAGACTGAGATCAAGTGCTGGTAAAATGAAACATAATCCCCCCTCCTGAAATGATATGACCGACGGTTGGTATCGCCCGTGAACCCAGCCCCGGGCCGATGAAGAGAACAAGTGATCTCAATGTAGAGACTTGGGTGATGCAAGTCCTCCGGGACCGCAAATTCAAGGGCTCTCCGAACCTGACAAGGTCTACATCACAAGATCCAGAAGTCTGTCATTCGCATTTAGGACCGCATTGTATTGTTTTAGATTCAATAAGTTGCAAAAATTAGTTACGTGACCAACCCGTCCGGATGCAGACACACCACACTCAGCAGCGTAGCCACTTACGTTGAAGTCGCCAACAACCAGCATCTCAGGCCCGTGTCGCACGCAGAGAGCCTCCAGAGCCTCAAGTAAGATTACGAACAGGTTCATAGAGACAAAAGGAGGGATATATATGACTACGATGCAAAGCTCACCGGCGGCGAGTCTCACACGGACTGCACAGACATCAATGGCAGACAGAAGATCAAACAGATCAGAGACAGAATGCAAGTCAAGTCTCTCCGACCGTATGTGGGACTTCACCCCCAACATAACTCCACCACCGCGGGCCCTCCGCGTAGCAAGAAGCGAACGATCCTCTCTGAAAACGGTGTAATCTGCAGGGAACAGTTCTCCACTATGAACAGAGTCACACAGCCAAGTTTCGGTTATGGCAAAGATGTCAAAACTAACATTGGATGACGTAAAATTTAGAAATTCGCTAGTTTTAGTGTTTAAACCTCTGACATTTTGATAGAACATCTTCATACGTAAGTGTATGTCGGCAGTGGGAACAGAAGAAGAAGACAGAACACCGGGCAGATGCCGTAATGGCTATTTCGTTCCCAGAATTTGCTCCCTTAGCAATTTCAACTTACTCTTGTAGACGTGACAATTACGATCCCACGCAGCATGCTTAATATCGAGGCCCTGGGAGATCATAGTGACACCACAACAGTTTATGCATTTAAGTTCGTTGGAGGAACAATCTTTGACGGAGTAAAATTGGGTCATACATCCTGTATTTACGCCACTGATGAATTTTTTTCACCCGTTTTATTCTTAGTTTTGCGTTCTTTAAATTATAATAAATAACTTCGTGTTATAAAATTAAAATATTGAGAAATGTCCACGCTATGCGGCGAAAACAGAAAAAAAATTTCAACACCCTGATGTATCTTTTTGTTTCAAACTTTTATCCCTTAAAAAAGGTTTTCTATAAATTGATGAAGTCCTACTACAAAAAACTGACTCACCCTTTTTGCTCTCATTTCTTGAGCGATGGTGAAAACATAAGTAAGAAGTACGTTTTCTAGTTAACAGAATGGGAGCCCCCCCCTCCCAAATTTTTATTCAAGTTTTACCAACTGAATGGATTATGTTCCTTGAGCTATTTGTGCTACTACTTAGTGAAACGTTATAAGAATTACTTAATTTAATAACGTTATTAATAAGCTAATAACGTTATTAATAAGCATTAATAATTAGCCATGTAAATTTTATACCTGCCGAGGAAAATCGTTATTATACGTAAACTTATTTCCATTAGCCATATTACTATTATTATATTATTTTGCAGTTTTGTATTATAATAACTTTAACAAATGCAGCTTGCTTTATAAAATTATATGCTTTAGTTGAGTGCATGCATAATTTAATAATGAACTTTTATTCTATTTTTAAATTAAGTAAATTGAGCAAATCGAATAGTAAAGTGAGAGCAATTTTCTCAGAGCTTCAATTCATTTACATTCTAATAATACCACAGACATCTCTAGTTCTAGCACTAGAAAGAGTTTTCATTAGTAAAACGTTACACCAATCACCTGTGAGTGAATGTTTTAAGAAGGTTGAATTAGTCTGCTCGTAGGAATTCGTCACAGTAAATTATAGTAAATTAATCTAAATTAATTAATAATTTTATTAACAAATGTAGTTAAGTGTTTAAGACAGTATGATATTAATTAGAATTGTTAATAGAGTAATCGTTCTTTTTCTTCATCATATACAATTCAAATGGTAGTCTTATTTGTTAACTTTTAACTCCCTTATAAGTATACACTACTAACTGCCAAAATTACATGTACCTGAAGATAGTTTGCGGTCTCCAGGATCCGAAAAAATTATTTTTTTGCAGCTAAACATATGTCAAACTACCGACGCCCACCAATATTCCTAATTGTTTGCCATCCAAGGAGGTATAAGTCGAAAAAAAATATGAAAAAATTTTCTTTTGATAAATAATGGTTCGTATAATCATCCCTATGGAATGAATTAAGCCAATTTTTATAGATTTTTCTGATTTTCACAGAAGACCAGGCTTCAGACCAAAACTATTTCCAAGACTTTGCTAATAAAAGATAATGCATCTTTAACAGGAATCGAAAAAATAAAATCTGAGTATATAGGTAAACATTATGTCAAAGATTTTAATAATAAGCATCTCGTTTCATTTTTCAAAGTTACCAGAACAGAAAGGTATATAATAAAAATGGCTGAATCGATTCTATTTTTTCAGTGAAATGTGGCAACATTTGCTTGATTTTTCCTGACAGCACTGCTCTTTTCTTGTGCTGTTAAAGCAAAACCAACTAATTTTTCATTTTATGTTCATGAATTGTTAATTTATTTTAAAAGGAAGTATTACGACGTGTTTTAGGAGTAAAAAAAAATACTTACAATTTGAAGCTTCATTATTTCAGACCTCTAAACATCATAGAAGCTTGAGAAAACATGGAAAAAAGCTTGTAATATATCAAAGGTAATTTGAGTGTCTGAATAATTAACTTTTTTCGTCAGCAAATCATTAAATGAACCGTGACGACTCTTTCTAGCGCTTATGGTTCGTGGTGCTGGTGCTTCTCCCACGAACGAGGCGTTCACACCGGTGCTTTTATCTCTAATTCAAATTACCGGGCAATCTTGTCTCAGTGCGTCGTCATCTGGGTCTGGGCGACGACAATTAGCCAACCATGGGCGGGAATTTGTAGAACCAATTAGTCAAATGGACCGCTCGATTCATCTAAATGGTCCCCGATGTGAATGATGCGCTGAAAAAGCGGCCTTTGGAGAATTTCAATTTAGAACGAAACGTGCATGCATAATCCGGATAGGAGGAGATTTTTACATAAATAAAACTCGCGGTCTCGTTTTGTCGGTAGGTAGGTTCAGACAGATACGGACTCTACGATTTTTCACATCACAACATGCATTAGTGATATATGTATAGATGATGACTAATTGGGATGAACTAGCAGGACTGAAATTCCTTTAATTTCAGTAACAGATATTAAAATTGTCAGTTCTGATGATGGTTTAACAATAATTACAAACAAAACGAAAAGATAAAATAATTTTCATCCCCGTCACTCTTTCTTCCAGTATTTTTTATTATTTTTCAAAGTTAGGTTGGAACGTCTTGAATAACACAAAAACTGGTCCTGAAATAATAATTTGCCTATATATTGCCAGCCCTAAAGAAAAATGACAACTTTGGAGAAAGACGGTTACGTATTATAAAGAAAAAGACCTGTCTTTGTATTCTAGGATGTATTCTAGGACCCATCTTTAATATTTCAACATGTTACATAGACGATTTGGTGTCGCGGTGGATGATACAACGAACATGATTGACTCAAGTGTATCGGAATATTGTACTAGACTAAGAAAAAAACTTAATCTGTGATTTTCTAACAAATTTGGCAGCACGACCATCATGAGCAATGTAAAGCTAGAACTGAATCCTAAATCCTAATACTTGGGAGTAGAATTGACCAAAGGTGTTTTTTGAAAAAGGTAGATCCCGTTTTAAAGGTACATCCGCAAGGTGGCAAAGATTACCATTGTTGAGCGCGATCATGATGCTAAACTTGCAAATAAAAAAGAGCGTTGTGTCATTGCTCATTGCATAGTCCAGTATGTGACGAAAAGGGCATCCCCATGGTGCTTTCGTTATGCTGGGGCTCTAGAATGATCTCAAGCGAATTATTGGTAGTTGTTGCATTAAGGCAACCCTTTCACACATTAATCAAGAAAAATGTGATTTTCAACCCTGAAAATAGTAGCGAAGGGAAGAAAAAACTAGGCTAAAATATAAATGAAGACGTTATGATTTCAGCACAGAGATTTTTGTTGCCGTTCAAGGAGTTATGGGCAAGACTATTATTCAACTTCTATAGAAGTTGACTTTACTATAGTAAAGTGTCTAAACAGTTTTGAAACATTCATATCTATCGAATGGAAAAGTAGGAGAAGATCACTGGCAACTTCGGCAAGGAAAACGGGGAAAAAGCTGAGTAGAAGCTTGGTTGGACGTGGTTTTGGAGATTTTTACGCTGGAGATAAAGCGAGAGATCAGCAGAAGCCATGTTCACTTTGATGCAATGTTTGGTTGAACGGCTGCATTTGCATCTCTCCACCGTGTAGGTATTTGGATTATCTCCACCATTTGGAACTCAAACAAATGGCACTTCAATAAGATATGTGAAATTATGCACCAAACGAGATCGTCTTTGTCTAATGGCTTATTTTGTTGTTGTCATGTCGACATTTCCTACATTAATTTTAGTCCCTACTTTCCATTATATTTCTGGGATAAGTTTATAATGGTGACGGTACATAAGAATCTACAAGATAAGTAGGAGAAGCAGTTGAGATGGAGATTGGGTCAGATATGAAAATAAAAATGGAGCAAGTCAGGGTAGATGTGAATGTATTTTTGAAGCAGGTGTGGTCATTTTTGAAAGTCATTTTTTTCGAGCAAGTCAGGCCAGGTCTTGGCCTGGCTTTTTTGAGCTCATCAATTCAGATCATTTCTTCTTGGAAAAGGTCCGGTTTTAATTTTTTGAGACTAGTATGATTAGTAGGTATGATTTTTTCACGTATTCTGGCTTCTGGGGTATCCGAAAATTCCCTGGAATCTCTGGATTCTCCGGAATCCTCAACTATTCTCAGGATATATACAGAGCCTCCTCCTATATCTTCGGGTCTGGTGTCCAATGGTATTCGGCTATACTCAGGTATTCTCATATATTCATATGATTTTTTTCATGAACTCCATAAAATTGTAGAATCTCTGGAAATTCACAATTACTTTCTCGAATCCTCAACTCTTCTCAGGTACCTGGATATAGAGTCTCCTCTTATGTCTTCGGGTACACGGAGATATTCTCTGGTATTCTCTTGTGTCCTATGGTATCCTTTAGTATTCTCGGGAATTATTTGGTATATCCTCGCCTATCCTCGTGTATTCTTGAGTATCCTTGTATCCTTGGCTATTCTCAGGTATCCTCAGATAGTCATATTTCTTAGGAGGATAAACTATGAGAGATCCCGAGTGGATTAAGTGGGGAAAAAGTTGTCAAATTTGGTTAAATGTTCCTATGAAACGACTTATAAACATAATTTGACTCAACATCATAAACGTATAAACATTCAAAAAATGCAGAAGTGTACAAATGTCAGGAATGTTCTTACGTACTACCGAAGTATAAAGGTAATTTGACTCGACGTTATAAACGTAAACATAAGGAAGTAGTGAACATGGTATAAATGTTCTGAATGTCAGTATGAAACTAAAATAAAAAGAAACCTTTTCCGACATTCTATCTATCACAAAATCTACTGGAGATATTTGATCTTGTTCTTGACAATATGCTGTAAAAATGTTTATTTACTGGTTCATTCGATTGAGACGAAATTTTGGAATCAAAAGTACTGCTAAAAGTATCCCAAATCTGCACCTATCTCCTAGATCCCGTATGCTGGTCATTCTTATCTTGATCACAGCCAATAGATGATGATAAAAAAGTTGAGAGAAATATCTGGTACACCTGATCCCAAGATGACACCAGTCAGTGACTTTTGTTGTTTGTTGAGAACTGCGATGTGAAGTTTATCACATCAAACCATCAATTCATCGAAGAATTCAATCACAGTTAAAATATCTGCGGTTACTGGTAACCTCTATGATAATGAAAGAGTGTAGTGATATAACAACAAAGAAGTAATAATTCATCTCAACTCCGCTCCTGTATAATAAAATCCGAGAATTAGAGAACGTTTAAGAGCGACGTAAAAAACCATTATTCACGTAGCCACCATTTCAGTTTAGTTTTAGTCGCGTCTAAAGACTTTTATGAATGAATGTGAAAAACGTTTGCTCGGTAACCGTCCCGGTTCGTGCATCTGAAATTACTTCGATTTGGTTTCCATTTCACATTGTCATCGCGCCATTTATTTCTTATCTTCGGTGCCGATGAAGAAGAATCCTTTATTTATGCCGTTTAAGCATCAAATAGTCTTGTGGTTTTCGGTTTTTACACTCTCTGATTATATACGAGGCTCGGCACTAAAATAATATTACCACTGCTTTATATAGCGATATCTGTTTAACCAGTACCATTCGGAGTACCTACATAACGACGTTTTCAAACCAGGCCTTTATCGAATATATCTGGGATGGTTGGGTTAAAATTGGACCCGCTTCTAGCTTAATTAGAGTTCTAAGTGAGTTTCTAAAATATAAAAGAGAGAGGTGAGGTGAGATTTCAAGAGATAAGAAAGAAGTTTTTAGAAAGGAGTTTAATGAAGTTGAGAGACTAGAATAGGTATATGATGAAAGGACGTGCAATGAAAAATCATTGACATGTGCTGCATAGTGCATCGGGCGTGGAGTTGTGACGACAAGCGGTGGCTCTACACCTCATCGTTGTTCCAAGTTTTTGAGAAACACTCTTCGCTAATCTTGCAAGATGATCACGCTCCGAAGCTCGCACGCCAAGCGAATGAAGAATGACGCTGGAGGAAGAAAGTGTCGTGACATCATCATATGTTTCCAAAATGTTGACCTTTGTCAATTTGAAAAGATGACTGCCTGGGTTTTCTTACAGCATTAAATTGAAGAACTTGATTTCAATCGCTCGAAGCTAGACTCTCTTGCAGTTCATTGTTGAGTATTAAAGCCAAAAACGGGTCCAATCAGCTCAGAAGAGGACCAACGGTTAACGTTCAGGAAACTACCAACATAATAATAAAGACGATTTGTTCAAATCAGAAGAGTCTTCGATAATCTTCGAAATCAAATCTTCTATAATGGAACTTTTTGGCATAACTTTTCTTAAGAACTTGTTAAAACTAGATAAAACTAGAATTGTGTGTTATGCCTTGCATTTGAAACACGTATTATCTAACCACCGCATATCAAGCATATTGTAACAAAGATTACGTCACCAATGAAACCGACGCCCATAATTGGAGAGAGAAAATACGCTTCATAGAACCCTTTAACGCAAAAGAACTAATGCTACTGATCACATAAGGCAAAATAGAAGGCAAAATTCTTTTACCAAAAACCAAAAAGTGCCACAAGATAGATTGGCTAGCTCTACTTTTGTTTGATATCAGCATATTATTTGAATATTAATTTTTTGAGTATTTTTTAGTTTTTAAAAGGGGGAGCATCGGTCTTCACTATATAGTTAAGACAAGTCGCTCCACACCGGTAATATGGGTTTGGAACCTCTTGCTCATACACCCAGCCTCAAGTATGCCAAATAAATAGTAGAAAGCACAGCACAAACACCCAGAGCCTTCACCGAAAATCGAACTCAGTCCGCCGGGTCCAGTGATTCAGCGACCACCCACTGAACCACTCGGCCACCGGTGTGCTCAACTTTATTGAGTAATATAACAACGACTGATATTGCTAGAGCGAGATCATTGATCAAAAATGGTCATTGAACACAATGACGCTGCCCCGAATGTTTGATAAATAAAAATCAACTATTTTTTCGTTTATAAGCGGCTGAACTCAAACCAAGCAGGAATTGAGAAGTAGAGCCAAAGCAGTGGTAATCAAACTCTTTTAGATTTGACAGGCAGCCCACATTTTTCAAATATCACTTGCCATCCTCCCCTAAAACGTCAACCTGTTGCAGTGCAGATTCCCTGGCTGGATCAGGCACTTGATATTCGACCTCAATGCAACAGTCTTTTTAGTTAGGTACGTTGCAACACAAAACTTTGGTTCCTTGACCAGGATACGTTACTTGACAAAGTAGAAAATGATCAACCATAATAGCTCAACCAAACATCACCTAACAGGGCTCCTCTCACAAGATGTTCTTCGTACAAACGTGAGTGAGCTAGAGGTTGGTCTCAAGTAATATACGTGCACCAGTAAAACCTCCAAGAGCCAGGGATCAACTAAAATTGGAATGATGATCAATAATTGATCAGTGGTAGGATCATATTTTGTTAACGGTCTAGGGGCGTTTTTGTATAGATTAAATTGGCTGTAAAGCTAAATAATGATTATTTTTTACTGACACCTGTTGTTCTTTGTAGCTCACCTCGAGTCGACATACTTCTGCTTACCCTCCAACTACTGGGATTGCTCGGATGTGCTGAATGATGAGCTGTGACGGTGTTTGCCCAATTCTGCTCATATCAGACTAGACTTCCCCCAATATGGATTGTCGATACTGGAAAGTGGTGAAACATGTCAACAGTTTCGTTTTCTTCTTTACATCCTCTATACATTTCGAATCTTGTTTTACATTAATAGTGTGAGGATAAGTACATAATATCCATTAGAGAGATTCTGCAAGACCATGTGGTATTTCTTGTCACATAATCGGGTAAAGCTCTATCATCTTAATATCGATTCTCGATCATCACAATTCGCTCACTGTGTAATTGATTTATAAAATGGCGTGGATCTAACAAAAAAGAATTTGCCAGCGGTATATTCTGACCTTGATCCATCCAAAGATGTCTTGGAAATTTATGGTTTTACAAATAAGCCCCATTTATAATTATTTTAATTTTTGAACCAGCCTGGTAACATTTCATTGGCATCACTGAATGCATCGCCCGAGAATCTCTTAACGCAATAAGAATTTAGAAAAAAAGATAACAGTTCCGGACATGAATTGAAGTGATTATCATCATATTAATAATTGCTTTTGAATTATTAGCTATTCTTTATTCTCGGTATTGTACCACTTGCTATTAATAATATTAGCATTTTTATTCATTTCTCTTTACCATTCTTTAACATTCCAGCTGATTCTTTACTGTAAAGGAGATACTTTTTGTGGTTTTTAACTAATATAAAGGCGAGTGAAGAATTTCTTATTTAGAAATATTGGCTTCGTTAAACCAACCTAGTTTTTTTTTCGTTATACATACAGCATTTTGCAGAATAGGTGCTATGAATCCTCAACAGTTTTTAGTTGCAGTTGCTCTGATGCAACAATGTTGTTCAATGCAATCTAAATAAAAGGCATGAAGTAATAAAATAAAATAGATAAAGGGTGAAATATTTATCACATAGTTCTGAGCAGAATTATAACAAAAACAAAAAACATTGGATCTTCAAAAAAGGATTGACTGTTCAGGAATTTTTTTTTGCATGAAACAACTTCGGTCATAAAAATCTCCTTCGTAATAATTATGTACCAACCAAATGCCTATGTATGTTATACTGTTGAGCTTCTTCTTACAGTAGTTTTCTTATTCTGAAAATACCTCAGATAATAGGAACGCTTTTCTCTTCAGCCAGTTTTTTTCATGCTTCAGAATAGTTTGATTAAGAAGAATATGATCTTTCGTCTTTTTCCAAGTACCTAACTTCCTAACGTTAAATAATAATAATAATATAATAATAATATATTTATTCATCCTTTAAGACACATAAATGTATAGGACATGTCAACAAATAAAAGAACGACATAAAAAATTACACGCAACATCATCACATATGTACGAGTATACATGTATTTAAAACAATACAAAAAGCGGGAACTACATGTCACCATCGTTAAAATACTCCTGCAGGCTGTAATAACATTTTTCTAGCAGGAGCCCCCTCACTCCAACCTTGAATTTGGAAGTACTTAGTACTTTCAAACGCCGAGGAAGGCGGTTATACAACTTAGGGGCCATATACATGAGAGAGTTGCTAAACTTTGCAGTCTTATGTCTAGGCAGGATCAACAAATGTGTATGCCTAGTTTCATGGTCATGTAGTTCTGAACCAACAGAGAACTTATGTATATTATCCCTGAAGTACAGC
This sequence comes from Malachius bipustulatus, assembly GCA_910589415.1. NCBI lineage: Eukaryota > Metazoa > Arthropoda > Insecta > Coleoptera > Melyridae > Malachius > Malachius bipustulatus. The sequence continues at coordinate 33,090,850 of OU342634.1, read as the reverse complement.
AAGCTACGGTATATAAGTATACATGGAAAAGACATAATCTTATGACCTATAAACACTGGCCTACAAGAGTCTCCAGGATACATGCCAAACATCCGTCTAATAACTTTTTTTTGTGTTACAAACACTCTTTGAGCATCACTAGCGTTGCCCCATAACACAACGTTGTACACTAGAATGCTGTGCACCAATCCATAATAAACATTCAATAGTGCAGTCAGTGGTAGAGACTGTTTTATCTTAGACATAGCATAGGAGACACTATTAATTTTTTTAGTAAGCTGATCAATGTGCTCAACCCAACGCAAAGTTTCGTCCACATAAACCCCCAGGAACTTTGTACACTTGGACGAAATTATCTGAGTATTGCCAACAGCAAACTCTAACGATGGATTGTAAGTTAAATTGAGATTTCGAAAACAGACACACACAGTCTTGGATAGATTGACAATCAGACCATTTCTTTCACACCAGGTAACAAAAGTTTGTACAAGATTCTTAGTCAATATCTGAAGTTCACCATGGGTTCCGGCAGAGACCACCAATGATGTGTCATCAGCAAAAAGTGTTATCTTATTTTTATCAAAATTATCAGGCAAATCATTCACAAAGAGCAGAAAGATCAATGGTCCCAGTACGGACCCCTGTGGAACTCCGCAATTCATATTGTGTAACTTAGAATATCTTTTGCCAATTTTTACAGTCACTTTCCTATCAGAGAGGTAACTCATTATCCAGCTCAAAAATACACCACGAAATCCCAGATTATATAATTTTGATTCCACAAACTTGAGGTCTAGGCAATCAAACGCGTGAGGTAGATCAAAAAATAACCCCGCTACAGGTTCTCCTGTATCAAGATGTAAGTAAATGTCACCAATGAAATTACAGGCAGCCGTCTGAGTTGATTTTCCAACTCTAAAGCCGTGCTGAGAGTCACTGAGTAAATTAAATTTGCCTAAAAAATCAGATATTCTATTATATACTATCCTTTCTACAATCTTGGATATTCCGCTTAGGATAGATATTGGTCTATAGTTAGTTATGTTTAGAGGATCATCTTTTTTATGTACCGGAACGATTGCCGCAACCTTCAGCGCAGCGGGAAATTTACCAGAGTTAACCGACAAATTTATCAAATATGCAATGTGCCCAGCAATTGAATTATTAGCAACCTTTAGAATCCGGGATGAGATGTTATCAATACCAGATGAATTCTTATTATTTATACTGCCTATAATAGTTACTACCTCATCAGAGGTTACCGGCCAGAAAAAAAATGTTTTTGGAAAAACTTTAGAGACTGTGCACACACTTGGACGTGAGTTGCCATAATACTGGGTTAAAGAACTTTCAGTCACATTAGCAAAATAATTGCCAAAGGCATCAGCTACAACTTGTGGATCGTTAACAACTACATCATCAACTCTAAGTTCGATAGTTACAGAGGTTTTCTTTTTACCGGTCTCCTTATTTACTAGGTTCCAGATAGTCTTTGATTTATTGTTAGATTTATCTATTAAACTCCCATAAAATCTAAATTTTGTTTCTTTTAATAAAGCAGTATATTTTATTTTAGCTTCTTTATAAATAACCTGAAGATTACTATCCTTGATACCTTTACCCAGCCAAAAAAGATTCTTAAGCTTTTTGCTAGCATCAATTATTTCAGGAGTTATCCAATCAGAAGTTTTCCTAGGATTTACAGAATTTAATTTTTTTAAGGGACAGAACCTATTCATAGTGTAACCGATAACATCCACGAACATGTCCAGCGTCAAGTCAACGTCTGCCTGAGAGTATAGACTTCGTCGAAGTTTGAGCCCAATAGCGCATTACTAAATTGCTCAAGGTTAGTGTCACGCAGATCTCTATAATAAGCAGCCTCTTTATCAACTGTTCGAGAACAATTACCTGTGACTAGAGTGTAACTCAAACAGAAAACCCTATGGTCGCTGAAGCCTGCCTCATAGACACTGGTGCTACAGAGATGTTTTTCCATATTTGTCAGTATATAATCAACTTTGGACACGCTAGTATGGCCCAGTTTATTCGTGAAGACTCTTGTAGGAGTTCCAGAAGTCACCTGTAAATTATAACAAGATAGAAGATCTAAGAGTAATGTTCTATGCATAGAAGTTACCAAATAGTCAACATTGAGATCTCCACAAACAAAAACATTAGAATGCTGCCTAGTGACATAGTCTAAAATAGATTCTAGCTTCGTTAAAAATATATCAAAATTTCCCGAAGGTGGTCGATATACACTCACTATACACAGACCCTATAATTGGGGAGTATTACTCTCGTAGCAGAACACTCACAATGCATTTCCTCAGATAAGTGGCTCAGGCTAACTTGCTCAACTTCCATATCCCTCTTAGCGTAGATTAAAGATCCTCCATGAGTAGAGGAACCTCTACAAAAACTTGTCACTAGCTCGTAGCCAGGAACTGTCATGACACCAATGTTGCTGGGGGTACACCAATGCTCAACAACACTAATTACGTCAGGCTGTTCGATCCTTACTAGGACCTCAAGCTTATTAAGTTTATTAAAAAGGACTGAGCATTCAGCTGCATTATTTTAAAAGCAAAAAAATTGTTTACCTTAGTCTGGCAGTAAACTGTAGATTCTACGTTGTTTGTGCTGACTTTTTTTCCCGGAAAAAATACCTAACATGAGACAGCTTAGGCCAAGCAGACGGGTCCATAGTTTTCCCATGAAGATCCCTCGATATCGCTACCTTGAATGAAGAATAGCTCTCTGGGTACTTAGATTGGAGTGGTTCACATTTCACACCAGGAAAGTTGACGGCCAGAAATGAAGTCAGGTGCTCTGACGTTGTGCTGGGTTTCAGATTAGATACATGAAACATTATAGGTCTTTCAACACCCTCAACCGTCGATGGTCCAGCAAAATCGCCCACAACCATGGTCTTGTCCCATGTTTCCATGACAAGCTGGTATCCTCAGTGGTGGCATCAGCATCCTTGAATCCACTATTTACAATTGGCTGATGGTTAATAATAGACGGTGCCTTTTTTAAATCAGTTTTTTTCATGCAATTGGAACTGTTACTTGTCACCATCAATGGAGCTGATATCGGAACACCTGTTCTCACTGATACATCACCAGTTTGTTTATCACTGACGTTATCATTACCGTCGATTGTACGGGTATTTCCTTTAGCCTGAATCCTAGCTTTACTACTCGTAAATTTGTCGTTTAATATCCTAAGTTTTTCACGCAATTCAGTAATTATCTTTTTTTTTTGCTTTATTATATACTTAAATATATTAATGTCAATTTTATTGTCAGAAAATGCCTCTTGAAGTTAAGTGCCTGGAAAAAGACGAAAAAAATTCATATTCTTCTTAATCAAACTATCCTGAAGCATGAAAAAAAAACTGACTGAAAAAAAGCTTTCCTCTTATCTGAGGTATTTCAAAATTAAACAAAGCTGTAATAAGATACTCAACAGTACATACATAGGTAGTTGGTACTGGTATATTATTAGGAAGGAGATTTTTATGGCTGAAGTAAAATAAAAATGTATCGAAACTTTGTCTACTGATGGTAATTTATTTCTGTAGCATTTATGTGATGACTTCATTTGCTTTTCGATCATAAAATCAGATTTATTGCGCAAAATCTCATATTGGAGTCTGTTTTATGCGCTCTTTTAGTTATACAACGCTGGGTCATATATCATTCATTCATACGAGGTACTACAAGATGTATCGTAAGGTGTAAATTGAAAGCTTATAAAATAACAGTTTAATAATGTGTCATGAGTTATAATCTATACCTATCTTCGAGATCCATTTATATTATACTTAATAATATATTATATGCAAAGACGGTTTGAAGTCATTTTGATAGATAATAAAGGAATAAAAATGTATGACATAACAGTAATTTTACCCCTATCTATAGGTACATGGAATAGCTATTTTGATAATGATTGTTACTTGTTTCTGATAAAAGTATCCTTGTAACATTGATCCTGATTGACGAGAAGTAAAACGGCAGTTTATTCATCCAGTAAGTAATAACAATAATAATTCAATAATAAATAATACCTAATAATAGATAATAGTTTTCTTGATTTAATAAAAAGTTGATATAGCTCGTTTCGTTTACTTTTAAGGAAAAGAAAGCCTATATAGATGGTTGATAATGATTTCATAGAAAAAACAGCAATATGGAATTTTTTAATCGCTGCAATAGGAAGAAAATAACGTTGCCAGATACTAATCACTGGTACTTACTTACCAGCCAGTTAGTCACGTAAAAATAATAAACGATTTAAATGCAGCGGCTAGCTAATTCAAACATATAATAAAACTATCACAATCGTCAAGCTAAGAAGGACAATTATCTGTAATTAACAAATGCGATTATTTAACTAGTAATACTTATTTATAATAATAATAATAATAATAATAATAATAATCGTTTATTTGCCCAACAGATTATGGTATCCATTTACTGGACAAAACAATCTTTGTTTTCTTAAATACCTATTTAACATTAATAACATATAAAGAAACACAAAAAAACAAAATAATACAGAACTAAGAATTTAAAGAAATAATGGAAGAAATGAGGACATACGTCCCAATAAATGTCGATTCGATTGACCAGATACACAAGCAATATTATATTACCCAAGTATCATATAGAAATAAACTATATTAAATAAATAAATAAAGTACCTATACCACAGTAGCCTAAATAACACAATAATAATACTATATATTATAAATTGATAAACAACAACAAAAACACCCAGATCAAGATTTCTTACCATAAGTTTATAATAGATCTCTTGTAAGAGTTGAATGGTTGAAAAAACACATCACACGAGTGGCTTATTTCATTAAAATAAGAACAGGTCTTGAATAATGGTGACTTCAACATCATATTAGTTTTTGGATTTTGTAGCCGAAATAAACACTGAGATCTACTATTATGTTGATTAATAGAGAAATCAAGACTCTGTAAGATCCATGGAGAGTCAATCAAGCCGTGAAATAGTTTAAACAAAAATATCAGGCAACTGGTTCTGTGTCTGTTGCTAAGAGATTCTAACTCAAACGTCCGCATAAGGATTTCATATGGGAAGCCCTGATATGGGTATCGATGAAATCTCTTGAACCATAAGAATTTGAGAAACTTCCTTTGTACTCTTTCAAGCATAGAAACTTTATTGCTATACAATGGAAACCATACCATCATTGCATACTCCAACTTAGATCTGACAAAAGAGTAATATAACGTCTTCAAACATTGAACACTCTGAAATGATTTAGTGTTGCGAATAATAAATCCAAGCATTCGGATCGACGAAGAAGAGACCTCTATCACGTGCTGAGAAAAGGTCAACTCGGTATCGAAGAGTACTCCCAAATCTTTTGTCAAATTCGCACGAGTCAGTTGACTATCGGCAATAACGTAAGGGAATAAAATTGGATCTTTGATGCGAAAGTATGACATTACTTTGCATTTATTGACATTTAAGGACAGTTTATTCCCAGCACACCACTCAAGTAGGATATTCAAATCAGTCTGGAGAGCCTCTGCATCAATTATAGAGAATATCGGACGAAAAATTTTAACATCATCGGCGAACATCAGGATGTTACTGCTTATTTTATTAGGTAGATCATTAATAAATAAGAGGAATAGAAGAGGGCCAAGATTCGATCCCTGTGGAACACCAGATGATGCAATGTAAACGGATGAATTAAATCCATTATATGAAACGTAAAGCTGTCTATTGTGAAGATAAGAATCAAACAACGAGATTAAACTATTAGACAAGCCGAAATTATTTAATTTTGTAATGATCATCTGGTGGTCAATACGATCGAACGCCTTGGAAAAATCTGTGTAAACAGCATCAACCTGTCCCCTCCCATCCAATACGTCAGAAACAACCTGAGTAAACTGCACCAGGTTAGTCACAGTAGACCTGTGTTCAACAAATCCATGCTGACAGGGTGATATATAACACCGTACATGGTTGAAGATTTTTTTGTATAACATAATCTCAAATATCTTGGAAAACGTTGATAACAGTGATATTGGGCGATAATTTGAAATGTCGGATTTGTCTCCGCTTTTAAAAACCGGACACACTCTTGTCAATTTCCAACAAGCCGGGAAGGTACCGCGTGTTAAGCACATATTAAATATAAAAATTAAAGGTTTAACTAAGACTCCTCTCCATCCCTTAACTAAGAAACAGGGGATTTGGTCATGACCGCAGGTTGGAGATGGTTTAATCCCTCTTAATGCATCAAAATAATCATCTTCAGTGAAACAAGTGATATTTAACGAAGGCATATTTACATCACCTGCATCGTTATTTTCCGATCTAGCAGAGGAGGAAGCGAGAAATGTGGAGCTAAAAAAGGAAGAAAAAGCATCAACAATCTCCTGGGAGTCTGAAAGTTCATGACCATTAAATTTCATCTTACCTGGTATTCTTGTAACACCCTTCTTGGAGTTTACAAATGTGAATAGTTGCTTTGGATCGAGTGAAAGTGAATCCTGAACCCTTACCAAATAAGACCTGTAAGAATCTTTAATTTGTTTTTTGACTACAGCACGAAGTCTAACAAACTCCAGGTGAAAATGTGCCATACCTGACCTCTTCCAGCACTTAAACATTTGTTCTTTTTTTCGGAGATTCATAATAATATCACGATTAAACCAGGGTGGATAATTTCTTCTTTTATTAGTAAAAGAAGGAACATGCTTATCTAAAATGGAATAGAGAATATTATAAAATTTATCGCATATTATTTCAAGGTCAGAAGATCGACGCAAAACAGACCAGTCAACCTCTAATAGTTCCTCGTAAATGGCTGCGAAGTTTGCCCTCTTAAAATTATAACGTTTTATACCGGGGTTTTGGGTAAAATTAAAAGTAGATGTAGATTGGACAGCAACTACAATTAACAAAGCAGGGTGATATGCATCCTCAGTCAACAATGGATGATGCACATGAGAGACTGTGGCGTCAGAATTAGAAAAAATCAGATCCAGCAGCCTGCTATTGCAATTTAGAACATTATTTACTTGTTTTAATTTTAAAAAACTGCAAAAATTTGACAATAAAGAATTGAGTTCATGAGTTGCGTTTTGATTGAAATACGGAATATTAAAGTCACCCATAATCAATATGTTCTTGTGATACTGATGCATTTCTTCAAAATAACCAAGTAAAATCTCAAGATCCTTTGGTTGTGGTGTTCTGCTTATATAAACGACATAAACAAAATATACATAATTTCCAATGTAACATTTACATCCAACAACATCTATACAAGGTATTGCCTGGTGGAGCATGGTCAGGTCAATAGACACAGCACTAATTGACTTTTTGATAGCTAATAAAACACCTCCACCCTTTGACACTCCAACAGTTTTAAAGTCTCTGTCTTTTCTAAATACATTATAATTAGTGATAGAAATGAGCTCTGGATCTTCAATTTCACTATCAAGCCACGTTTCAGAAATTCCTATGACGTCATATTCAAAATCACAAGTGGATACAAAAAATTGCTCGCTCTTACCTCTCAGGCTGCGTACGTTTTGATAGTAGAAAGATATGTGTTCCAATCTGGTGGGCTGGGTTAGTTTAAATTGCCGACTCCCTTCTTGCTAACCACAATTTGAGGAACGCCTTTGATGTACCTGATGACAAGATTACTCTCCCCAGCATCAACACGAGATCGTAGTTCCTCCTTAAGCTCTCTGTAATATTTGTTTTGTTTGGGAGTGCGGTCAGAGGACACACGCACAACACCAAACTCGGGATGAGTTTGGAGAGAAGAACGCAACCTCCCAACTGCTTTAAGAACAGAAAATACACGTATCTCATCTGGGAAGGTAACACGTAATGGTCTGGGAGTTTGACGATCAACATTGTTACGTCCCAACCGGAAGGTCCGCAAGGTAGAGGATCCATCCACAGCTAATGAAGGTGAACTGCTACTACTCCGGGAAACAAACTGCAAGAAACCTTCAACAAAACAATTGTCGTGCTCTCGGGAGCTCTGGCTCGTGGCGTTTGCTGAGTCCTCAGGTACCCCATAGAAAATAATATTCCTGCGGCGTCTCTGACGGTCTGCCACTTCCTCCACAATCTCCTCAAAGTCGAGTGCAGGAGATTCATGATCAGAAATTTTCTTCTTTAGATTTTCCACTACGGCAACAAGTGATTTGATAGTAGCATTCAACTCTGGTATCATCTTACAGGCACTACATGTGATGGGAGCTGTGGAAAGATCAGACTCGCGGGGGGCAGAATTCGCTGCACTCTGCAAACAAATATCGCACCTCCACTGAAGGCCTGGAGTTGCCTTCATCAGATCAACCAGTTGCTTATTCACTCCAATACATTTAATGTGATAAAAGAGAGTACATGTTGAGCATTTAATCGTTGGTATTGTCGGTGTTACCGCACCACTACATTTATTGCACAAGCAGACCATTCTCGGAAAAAGTATACAATCCGGCAACAGTGAGTAAAGCGAAGAATTAATTATACTCTCCTTTTTTAACGTACGTACTGGTACCAAGGCAGATAACACTATCTTGAACTTAAAAGATAGAACTAAATGCAACCAAATCAAGCCACTGCACCACCAAACTTTAACCCAAAACTATCGGAAAATGTTACGTTATATGCAGTCAAGACAACTGCAAGATGAGATCCAGCACCTTTCTATCTTGAAATCGATATATTTCTAACATTTATACCTACAGTAGCTTCAGTAAATTAACAAATATACGCGGAGCAAGAAAATACAATTCAATACGTTCTGTCAATAAATCGAACTGATTATACCTATATACAGGGTGTTGGTAAGTATTATCATTAATTATATCAAGGTATGCAACCGTCGCCTTCATTTTATGAAATTGTTACAACTTAAACTTACAACTCAATAATAATTTTGGAGAGATTACTCATTTCCAGTACCTACCACATGTATAAAACAGGATACAATAATCTTAATTATTGTAGCACCCTGTATATAAGTTGTAGCTTGCCATCAGCAAAAACGCAGCCCACGATAGTTGTCCTTGTAAAAGGTTGCAGGTATTCACCATCATTACATCGAGTTGGTATTAGATTTCTGAAAAACGGAGGACTTTAGAATTTTTATTGCTATCTCTAATTATTGCGACAGCAGTGTTTTCTAGTGAAATGGGGATTCCATTAAGTTTATGGAAGCTCACACTGAACGTGACTTACCTTGAATGCATGAAAAGTTCTCACGATCGTTTATGCAATATGTGGTCATATATCTGGTTTTATTTCTTCCCTGTTTCTGGTCAAATAGACCAGATTTAAAAATAGATAACGGGGTAATAAGATCAGTTCTTATTACCTATCTTGGGTCAAAAAATAATACAAAACATGAGAGTCTTTCTTGCGAGAGCGTTGCAAAATTGTCACGATCAACTCGTTGCCAGGATGAGAACCGGTAGCTTTCCTAAAAAGGCAATATAAAATTAAAGTAACACTCATTTAACTGATCATATATTCTTAACCGAATAACACTCAGATAAAATATGCAGTCATCAAAAAGTTTGGAACAAAATTAATAGGTACATAATTCCTTTATGTGACGTTTCTATGTAAATCGCTTTGATCTATTTTGCTTTTCAAAATGCCATCTTCTGACCTGTGATACTTAATTATGACGTAATTGGTTTGACGAAAAAAAAAATGATGCAAAAAAAACTTATGCAAACAATGAGGTCATTGGTTTTTTGGCCAACATCATCGGTTTTTTTAATGGAAATTCCCTACTTATGATTCATTGTTGAAAAGGTTTTTTATGAGAGTTTTTCCCAAAAATTCCAAACTTTGTTCGCAACAATATAAAAATAAATTAAACAAAGAGAAGTTCACGTTATCCACCTTATTTTGAAGGTCTCTCTAAGAAGAGCATTTCTCCAAAGACAGAAGCCAAAAATGTCAGAGAACCTTCAGTGCCTCGCCAAATAAATTTTAAAAAAATTGAACAAATACAGGGTGTTCCGTAATTAGCGTGCAATACTGAAACAGCAGATTCTATTTTCAAAAATATGAAAAAAAATTCCTATAAAAATAGGTCGAGAAATGCTTCCTAAGGGGGCTACACCCCCCGAAAGGGGAGAGCCCATGAAGATGGTTTTTATTTAATACCTCCGAACCCGTTCAAGATAGAAAAGTGAAATTTTGGGAATTTATCAAACTTTTTATGGCCAATAAGATGCAATTGCAAAAATTAAAACATTTCCATCAGGGGGGGTCAGATAGGTGAAGAGTGAGGTTAAAATCACCCTAACTTTTTTGTATGTACCTCGTGCCAGGATTTGAGATCAGATTATGAAATGTTGAAGTTTTTTACACAAAAAAGATCGTCTTGCTGAATTTCGATAACATGCACCGTTTTCGCTTAAAATCGATTTGAAAATTACCTTACATGGCATAAAAATTCATATTGAAACACAACTAGAGAAAAATATTCAACGTAGGCCGTGGATCACGGGACGTAATAAGTAACAGTTTGTTTGAAAATTGTGTTTCACGCTAATTAAGTAGAAGAAAAAGAAAATTTATTGAGTACTGTTTTGTAAAAATGGAAAATTTCACTAACCAAGAGCTGGCTGAAATGCACTTCGTATATGGATTCTGCAATGGTCGTGATCTGGCGGCTGAGTATGAATACCGACGACGATTTTCAAACCGAAGAGCTCCTACACGTCAAATGTTCACCCGCATACGTCAACGTTTACCGGAAAATGGCAATTTTTGACGTGCTCGCGGTCAGGGGAGACCCCATCATAGGAATCATGCTGTTGAAAATTTTTGCCATTTTTTTGCTCAATAAATTTTCTTTTTCTTCTACTTAATTAGCGTGAAACACAATTTTCAAACAAACTGTTACTTATTACATCCCGTGATCCATGGCCTACGTTGAATATTTTTCTCTAGTTGTGTTTCAATATGAATTTTTATGCTATGTAAGGTAATTTTCAAATCGATTTAAGCGAAAACGGTGCATATTATCGAAATTCAGCAAGACGACCTTTTTTGTGTAAAAAACTTCAACATTTCATAATCTGATCTCAAATGCTGGCACGAGGTACATACAAAAAAAGTTAGGGTGATTTTAACCTCACTCTTCACCTATCTGACCCCCCCTGATGGAAATTTTTTAATTTTTGTAATTGCATCTTATTGGCCATAAAAAGTTCAATAAATTCCCAAAATTTCACTTTTCTATCTTGAACGGGTTCGGAGATATTAAATAAAAACCATCTTCATGGGCTCCCCTTTCGGGGGCTGTTGTAGCCCCCTTAGGAAGCATTTCTCGACCTATTTTTATAGGAACTTTTTTTCATATTTTTGAAAATAGAATCTGCTGTTTCAGTATTGCACGCTAATTACGGGACACCCTGTATTTCTGTACCATCGAATAGAAGTTAAAACAGGGACATGTACCTAAATAATAATACACAAAGATAAGACCACGTCTGATGGTTCAAAAAATTCAATAAATCATAAATGAATAAAACTAGCGTCTCTCCTGAGTCTTGGAATGATTTTATTGCGGACCTTGAAGAACAAAAAGCGATATAATATTTTCAGTTATTTTTTTGCAACTTGGGATGATATTTCACGTGAATAAAAGGAAATAAATATATTGTCTAGGAAACGGTGGAAACGGCTATCAAAATATGTGAATTGAACTATGCAGAAACTGTCCAGGCTTCTATTATTTATATGCAGCCATATTTCTGGGATCTCTCGTAACTTAGCAACGTTCTCAGTTCCGCTATTTGTCATTTCAGGGAAGTCTTTTTGCAGGAATGTTATCCTGCTTTGTACACAAACTATAGGCGGAAAAGTTCACCAAGTAAGTACGTTACAGGAGAGCGGATCGCCATTGAAATAAGTTTCCCTCATAAATCTTTAAATGTAGTTCCACTCGAAGGTTTTAAGACAACAACAACGAAACCTGCAGAGAGATTTTAAAAACTTCTCGAATTGTTCTCGCCGGGACTCTCTTATGCATTATGAAGGTTTTCTTATTACCTATATCGTATCTATCTACGTTAATGTCAAAAAAATTAATTTTTAATTATTATTTTATTACGTTGTTGACGTTTCTTATTCTTGAATCGTTCGAAGTGTTCCCGGGGAGATATAATTGAGCACTTATGAAACGTAAAGTTTATTTAAATTGTGAATACAATGTCGATCTGTTTGCATTACTTAAATTTAATGCACAGCGAGATGTGAATTTTACGATCCTATCAAAATATACATTTACGATCGTCAGGAACTAAGAAATATAACAAAAGAACACGCAAGGATAGATCAGCAAGGCAGGCTGCGAAGTCGTTAATTTAAAAGTCTCTTAGCTTATTGATGCACATTTTTAAGTTATCTAGAAACTAATCTTTGCTTTCTTAATCCCATCACAATTTCATATTAAATTATTCAAAAAGTAACCAATAAGACTATTTTTTTGAGGTCTATTACGTGAATTACCTGTTTTAACCACTTCTGCAACTATTATAATGATTGAAAAACTTTTTTTTGTTTTTGAAAAATTTTATACACTTTGGGTGCACTTATTGATATAGTAGAATCGACAGAGCCCTTTTTACACTTACTGATCTTTAAAGACATAAATTTTGTTTAGAGTATGATCTTCCGTCTATAGCATAATAGATGGATAGAAGGAAATGGAGAGTTACTCAAGCATCAGAAGTAGGAGATAGAAGATACTTGAGGACAAGTAGAGCTGTGCTATAGGTAGGGGCACCACTAGATTTTTTGATCTTAAGGTAACACTCCACGCTTTTACCAAAAATCTAGACGAAAAAATACTCTTCCAAATAAACACCATAATTCCCGCTATCAATTCATTTTCTCAATAAGAGCCTATCGTCCCTTATCGCGACTTTCTAATATTCGACCTGTCGAAAGAATCTTATTGTACTCCCCTGGTAGCGACTGCGTATACCTCTCGACTCTGCATATAGGTACCTACTGACTGTCTCCCGGCTACCGTTTTCGTTTTTTGTTCTCAAGAGCTACCATCAATAGAGCAATTTCGTAATTTGTCACAAATTAAAAGTTCAGAAGATATAAAAAAGAAGAGGAAATCGCAGTAGAATATCCAGGACTCATCAATATAACGGCAATTTTAATTGGGGGAAACCTGGCCTGAATGTGCAGGGGCAGTAGGTTAGAGGTTTCATCATTTCGAGAGGGGATGCAAATGACCCAAAACAGAGGCCATCCCTAAGAGGATAAGCACGCTCTCCAAGTCCGTATCCTTGAGAAACTTGAGGATTTGAAACGGCTCAAGGTCGGGTAGATCACCTGTCTCTAACTGATGGTGTTTACCAAAGCGTTTCTTCTTTTGAGTTCTAGAGCGTCGCAGTCACGGTATAAAGGTGACGAGGTGTCTTATCTCCCTTTCTGCAGACGGCCGAAGCCGAGAGATGCCATTCTCTTCTATGCCAAACTCCCTCAGGTGTTTCTTTAGCTTACAATGTCTCCTCAAGGATCCCGTCAGTGTTCTGAGACGTTCCTTACTGAGGTTGAGGAGTATCTTCGACCTCTCTCGGTTAAAGTTCCTGAGAAGTTATTTGGCTTCTCTCTACTCTGAGAGGTTCGGTTGAACAGCTCAATATCTTGACTATCCGTCAATAATTCAAGTTCTCTGTTTTCCTAGTTTCTGTCGAAGTTTATTTGAACACATATTTCGTACTTCTATTGCATGTAAATCCTCTTGAAGTATAATACTCCTAACCCATTCCTCTTTCGTTGACAGTTCCATGGTGAAGTTCCTCATTGAATTTCTTAAATCTTAATAGTTTTATCTTTTGGACTTTTAGCAGTGACAAGAGCTTCTCGTATCCCCTTAAAGTTTGGTGTTCAATAGCTCGATGTCCAATTCTCATTACTGCTCTTGACTTCTAAGGACAGCCTCTCTGGCGCTTCTCTCTATCACCAAGTATCGTTAGATCCAAGATTACCTCAAACATCGCAATTGGACAAGTTATCATTTCTTTATTTACAGTTAGAATCCAATAAACCTGCCGCTTGTTTGACTGTTCGCCCAGGAAGAAGTGTGGAGGATTTGGCATCCGGCGTTACGTCAGTGGGTCCCGTAGCGCATTGGATAGAGCGTTGGTCCGCCGTACGAAACTCGCCAGCAGACACCATCTTATTGTTGTGCTTTTCGAGCCAAGACCGGAATCCATCTTGTAGAAGGCCCCATATGCCTGCGCAAACTGATAGCTCTCGCCCATATATGCGAGAGGTAGCCTACGCCCAATTATTGTATGTATAGCACTTTTATTACATCAGACCCATAATAAATCATGAGGCGCGATTCCGAAAGCTTATCTTCAATAATAACGCAATGCTTTCCCTTTACGTTGACGGTGATTGCTTTAAAGACCTGCAAGTAAATGTATTATTGTATACATTAAGGCAAAACAATTGGAACCGCGCCGATCATCTCAGTCAGCAATCGGTGACGTCATCGGGAGACCGGTCCTCGCTAGGATGCAGATAGCTAGGAGAGAGGGTATGACGTTACCAGATCATCAGTCTATAAATCAACAAAACGAAACACACAAACGGATAGTGCCACAGGTGCCAAAAGTACGGACATGTGCAGCAAAACTTCATGACAGATTACAAAAGTGTGGAGAAGGGCGCTCCATACATATGTGGACCAAACCCAGAACCTTCTTGGCCAAATGCGCCGACTGAGCAGGAGATCACCCTGCCAACTAACAGAGGGTGCCCTTAACTTCCCAACAACAGACAGATGGTACCCCCACCTAAACCACAAACAAATCCACGCAGTGAGTTAGTGCCTAACGCCCAGACCTGCCCCCACACTACAACAAGGGAACACAAAATTTGACGACAAGCGGCAAACAACAAAAACTATTGCACATCAAGTTGGCCCGCTATTAATTCAACACACACGGAACTTGACAATCGAGCAATCCAGGAAACACGAAATCTAACAAATTACACATTACACATACTTAAAAAAACTAACAAAAAACACAAAAACGCCGCAGTAAAAAAAAAAAGCAATTCACTGCCACAACAAGAAAAAAGACAACTCACACAAGCCGCAACAAAAAGGCACCTCACCCCTACATAGACATATGATGAAGGAGCAAAGAGCCCTTACGGCTCGTCTCAACGATCGATCAACCACGACATCCAGTTCAGCTAGTTGTCAGTGAAGAGTTGAAGCATTGCTTATCGCTTGCACACTCCTAAACAGTTGATGATACTTGTCTACCTCAGTTAAGGACAAAATGATTAGAGCCAATCTCCATGGATCACGGAAAACCACACTCGTTCTGCTTTAGTATGAAAGTTAACTAAAAAACATGACCAGTAACTGTAAATTCTTGTAATATGGATCCGGGGCTAGATTTTCCGGTTTCAGAAAAATGGTAGTGTAATTAGCTTTATTTTTTCTATGCAAATTCCATGTTTATTCCAAAAATCGTACTGCCGCTCTATTCTAATAGCTTGATGTAACAATTACCGCATGACTAGGCAACATCAGCAGCGTGTTATTACAGTGCATCATTATCCTCCAGGAAGGATATTTCTATTGATCCTGGAATGCATATTTATCACGTCCACAGTTGTTGTGTTGTTGAGTAGCAGTCTAAGCATTGCGAATCGGTGATTGTAATTCAACAGTACGTCTTGCATTTGCAGAAGTAAACGGTTCGAATACGTAATAATACCCATGGCATAATAGAGAATAGAGAATCTAATGATTACTGATAAAGTATAAAAACTGGTAATTGTGAATCTACCGTATAAGTATGGCTCATGGACGGGGACGCTGTACTTGCAATGAATTAGGTAGGAATTGACAGTTAGTTCACAGTTTCTTGGAAATTGAACATCTAATTATGTACATCGTTTGTTTTATTGCAACATCAGCATTACCATTTCTTTGCATAACAATCTTTATTTGCTTAGAGAAGTACCCAGTCAATATGACCATTTTTTAACAATAATAAGATTCTATTTCGCCATTGTTTTATATTGTTAATGAATCACGTAATTCTATTTTTACATAAACCTTACAACATATTACATACAGCTCAATAATCATCGCAGTTCTAAATGAGTTCAGAGCAGAGATGCTGCTTACATAATCAGGCTCGAAGGACCACAAATTTAAACCTTTCCGGCGTTAATATTCCGTAAACAATATTAAAATCATAGTTACTCGAATCAAAACAGTGAAGTCAGATCAACAATAAAGGAGCTTTTGCTGCTAGATGAAACATATTTGAGTAAGCTTTCCTAGAAGCGCGATAGCGTTATGGAAGAGAATTCGGCAAGTTTTTGTTTGATGTAAGAGAAAATCCTAATCCCCATCAGATTACAGTCTGTATAAAGTGGCAGATATCGATGAAGTTGACGGTCTATTGTTTTGTTGTTTTCATTGAGTTCCTGTTTGAAAGTTTTCTAATAAGCGCGGTCATTAGTAGTCTAAGGGAGGCGCGCAGATATTAAGGGTGCAACTTGAAGTAACGCGGGAAATAATGAGTTCCGAACGTGACGTCATTATAACAGGAACCGGTTATTTATGTCTCTTATTTTGATCTCGCCAGGGAGAGGAATTAACACTCCGCTCGTGTTCATACTGATTCAGTGTATACTTAAATGGAATAACTTTCCGGGTATTAACTTTAAGCACGCCCGGAATATGAGATCGTCATGAGAAATTGTGAAATGTTTTTCATTTATCAAACCAGACGTGCCCGGTCCGGTTCTTTCTTCTTATCAGTCTGGATAAAATTCTCTCCCCTTCTTCTCTGGTCACCTAACGAAAACTCGTCGGCTTTTAGGTGTAGGTAGGTACCTTATTAACGTTAATAATAATAATAATAATTACATCACATCTTTTAATTATATACCTAACACAAAAATATGTAACAACTCTTTCAAAATCACGTGACATGTTTATGCTGAATCATATTTTTCCATTGCTTCACCGGAGTTGCATTTTTTTTTTAGATATGGGCCGTAAAATTTGTATTTTTATTTATAAACGATAATCACCAAATAATTATGTAATCAGTTATCTCCATCTCATTCTAATGCAAATAAACTCTATATCTCCATCTCATTTATGTAATTATTTTTGAGATATTACAGGGCCAGAACGCTTTGTGAATACCGGCATATGTCAATAATTTATTAGTCTTAACAATAGTATTGGTATTGGTATTGGTATTTTAACTAAATGTGAGAGATGGTTTATGTGGTCCCAAACACTGAAGCCAGCGGGCTTATTGTATTTCTCACATTTAGATTTTCCTTGATTAGAAGAGCTCCATTTCTTTGACAAGGTTCAGCAGTCCGCTAACCAAGGTCTTTCCGCCAGCTGGCTCCCGGGACTGAGTGGTCCCAGGACCGCATAGCGCGTTCTCGAGTGCTGGACACTCGAATATCACATGAGAAGCTGTCTCATCTTCTTCATTGCAGAGTCTACAAACTGGTTCTACTCTTTATATCCCCAGCTTATGTAGGGGTACTCTTAGGTGGCAGTGTCCTGTGAGACCCACCACCGTTCTGGTCTGCATTCTGTATAGTTGCAGTATCTGTCTGGCAAGGTTTTGAGAGGGCTCCTTGATCATCACCTTACCATGTTTGTTTCCTGTTATTCGGTTCCAGTGTGCTCTATGTTGGGTTCTTACCCACTGAGCCACCGTCCCGCGTATAGTGGTCTTTGGGTTGCCAAACACTGGTCCGAGCCCAGTGTAGTTCATCCCAGCGCCTTTCTTGGCTAGTTGATCTGCAGCCTCATTACCAGGCGTCCCGCGGTGACCCGGAACCCAAACTAGTGTCACCACGTTGCACCTGGCTAAGTCAATGAGATCTTGCAGGCATTCCCAGATCAGTTTTGATCTGATTTCATAAGCTGCAAGGGCTTTCAGGATAGCCTGACTGTCGGAGAGGATGTAGATTTCCCTACCTCGATAGTTCCTTCTGGTATTCTCTCCAACGCATAGCCTTATTGCATTTATTTCAGGCTGGAAGATGCTGGCATGAGTCCCCAGTGGCAAATAAATATTGCATCCGGGGACCACCCCATGCACTCCAGCTCCGGCGCCTGTCTCTGTCTTTGAGCCATCTGTGTACCAGACCAGCCCTTTTTTCAGGCACAGGTGTTCCATTTTGTTGCCATTTTTTCCAGTCCATTAGAACCTTGAATGGTTTTACAAATGATATTGTAGTACTCATACCATAGGATTGCATTTCCAGGATAGGATCTGCGATGGTATCAGTTATTCTGGAATGCCCGGTTTTCCCAGGTTTATCCCAGTTTTGGTTTTGTTTCAGCCTGTAGGCACCCAAACGTGCCTCGCTCTTATTAATATGAATGTCAAGAGGAGGTAGGTCAAGTATGGCCTCCAGTGCTGTCGTTGATGTAGTGTTCATGGCTCCCGTGATGCCTAAGCATGCAAGCCTTTGAACACTTTGAATTTTCATAATGGCTTGTTTCTGGTTATCTTAACAATCGTTGTCGGCGATAAAATTTTGAAGCTTCTCAGTCAATCCATTTTCAACTAATTCTGGAAAACGTGTATTCGGTGGAATGGTGGACCCTCTATTAAGGGCTCTCTCTCGCAAAGGGTGCAATTTTGGTTAAGTTCATGTGAAGACTGACTTCACATGACATCACAAGTTGTAATGCAAATTGGTATCGATTCGGTGGTATTGATTCCAGCGCCTCGTCCCTTGTATGTCTATCCACCAGTTTTTCCATCGTCTTTAACATGAAAGACGGTAGGCTTATTGGTCGAAAGGATTTAGCCTTGGCGTAGGTTACTCGCCCTGGTTTTGGTATCACCCTTACCAAATGGTCGAGCTAAACTCGACCTGAACAGTTACCGGTGCAGTGGTACGGTTAATATTTTCCTTCCCTTCTGTAGCATTATTGGGATTATCCCATCTGAGCCAGCTGATTTGTATGGTGCAAAGGAGTCTAGCGCCCATTCAAGTTTGTTGTGATCTATTACCCTTTTTGCCAGTTTCCAGCTTTCCCTGGATCCCCTTACGTTTGGTACAGGGCGTATGTTCTTCGGGGATGTGTTTGTTTACTACCCAACTGGTAGACCTTTTTTGTTGGAATTCTATGAATTAAATGAAACTTAAATAAAAATCGATCATTTCCGTTTATGTCTCTATAGATTGCATTATTAAAAAAAATCTTGCTGGCATGTTAGCCTGGCGCTTTTTAATGGGAGGAGGTGATGGTTTTGCATGAAGTTTGACATCGATCATTTCCGGTTCAAGTATCTCGTATTCTGTTCTCATGTGCAACTTAAGCAGCATAAAATGCGCATTAAAAAAATAGTTCTAATTTATTTGTATGTTTATTAAAATTTCTTGCATTCTGATATTAAATTAGGCGATGGAGCAAAAACCGTAACTAGTTAATAAGGTCTTTATCACGAACAAGACTATTATTTTCGCTGTTGCCATACTGGGAAATTGAAGATTAAAACCATAAGTATCTGAATGCAAATAAATGTTGCACTGATTTATTGCACTTACTTTGAAGATAATTATATAGAAATGAATTATTAATAATTATACCCGTATTTAGGTATGTAAATAATGTAATGAGCTAGGTAGGTAAAATGCGAAAATACCCTATCCAGTACAGTAGTACGAGTAACTGTGAATAAAATAAGAGCTTCCGACTATCAACTAGTGATTTATTATAACTTTATTAGTATTAGTATGAGTAGTACACTATTAATAAGACGATTTGCATTTTACATAAATAAAATACTTACTGCAATCTCCTATCAATAATCTTGCGAAACAATACAATGGGCAAAAACCATTTACAGAGTTAGATCTTCCTGATGGCTAAGCAGAATGAAATAATTTAATAACAATTGTTTATTTAATCCATAAGAAAATGGCAAGCAATAAGATTCAAGACTAATTATGCGAATTTACATTTACATTACATCTGATGTGCAGTTCGTTTTAAATTACTCATTTTCTAAAGACTGGATTAAGTAAATAGTTGTCGGCATAACAAATTACGATTGATTGTTTGATTCTATGGAGATTATGAGATTAAGTACTTATTTAAATGGAAATGTTAAAACCTTATTAAGGAATAAAAATTATTATGCAATCATCTAGTCGATATTATGACTGTCTTGACCATAAACAGACTATTGAAAAATTAATTTATTCAATTTTTCCTTTATCTTTTTTCCAGTTCTTCTACTAGTACTTTTAATATTTTATTTCGCAAATAAATATAGCTTTGATTTTAATTATTATTGTTACACACAAACTATTTAACCAACTTTTCTTCTCACGCAGTCGCAACCATCATGTTGAAACCCTCATTTGCAGACCTTCTTAGCAAAAAAATCAGAGATGAGAGTTGAAGAATTATTGAAACAATACGAGCTTCACATCTCAAGCTGCAGTGTCACACTCAAAATCCTAATTTAAAACGATTAATACCGAAGAAAATCAATAAGATTGAGTGTGCTTGATCAGATATCGAAATTTGCCAGACAATGCTACAACAACAGAGAGTTGTGTGATTAATATCCAAGTATAAGGAATAGCGATAGCCCAAGAACAGAACCCTGGGTCACTCTCAAAATTTTATGGTAACCATCGAATCATTTACTTGCATGTGAAACAAGATGGAAGTCTTTTACACGATCATACAACATGAGAGCGATGTAAGTATTTACGCACCCTCAAAATAGTTAAAAATGAAACACATATAGGAAAGTAATGATACAATAAACTTAAAAAGATATGATATTGCGCAGGTTGCCCTCGATGCGTTACGTTTTATGACGTAGCGCGGAGATCTAACTGTCACTTTCTTATTCGGTTTGTTTGAAAAGCATTGCATTTAGGAAGTATGGTGTTTTAATTAGATTATTGTGTCAAAGTTAGTTTAATAGTGTGTTCAAAACATTTTAAAGCAAGTTCGTAATCGTCAATTTAAGAACTGTTTGGATATACAGTGAAGAGGTGCCGGCAGATTAAATCTGGAACAATTTCAGCAGAATTTTTCCAGAAAAAATCTAAGTTGACTTCAGTATTTTTAGGAATCGATATTCACAGTAAATCGATATTGTTCTATTTATTTTATCCTGTCCTGATACCTAAGGTAATTAAACATACCTTTTTTTAACTCATTACATTCTTTACATTTTTTACGTATTAACGTAGGTAATGAATTCTTTATAGACACATCATTCACTGGTCCTTACTGTAATAGCTGGCAGAAGAAACTTATTAGATGTATGTACAAAGCAGGTAAAATAATATTCTTTGTCCAGTATTCACGATCTTCAAAGCGTCACATAAATCTAAATAAAAACGCTTTATATGCATTTGCATATAATATCCATGCACCTCACATAGGGAAATTATCATGTAATCTCTCTCCATGCAGGAACCAAGGCGCGGTTGGTTCAAAGTGATCTCTGAACAGATTGTTCTGGGAGTGCGAGTTTTGTACCAGTTACGTGACGTTTGATGTTTGATGTTTCCTTCTATCTGCTCTCTTGTCTTATAGCACGAATTAATATGTCATTTTTTGTGTCACTGTCACTATTAGAACCATTTAGCTTTCATTTTTGTCGCTATAGTGTCGACTTGATTTTAACTATTGTGGGACATCTGATACTGTTTTTTGTAAATTCCCGTGAAATCGCTTATTTTTCAAACCGTTTAAATCCCCCCCCCCCCCAAAAAAAATCAAAATTGGAGTCAATGAGGATTTTGGTAAATTTGGATTAAATGAAAATAACGTTAGAGCCATTGAAACTTAGAGTTGAGAATTAGGTTATAATGGTTCTTAATTTTTCTTGGGCTTTATTTAGGTACCTATACAGGGTGCACCATGTATCCTTCTCTATATTTCTATCTCCTGAACGCTAAGAGATACAGGGTCGGTTAAATTTGAGAAAAGATGCGCAGTTTTGTGGTCATCTCGAATTTGTCAAAACATGCAAGATATCTGTGACCGTTCCTGAAATATCCTGAAAAAACTGAAAAATCGAGATTTCGTATTTTCGTCATATCTTTTTTATTATTGGAAATTAATAAATAATTTTTTGTAGGCTTACATAAGCCGTAAAGAGCTATCCATCTGACATTTCAAAAATTTTCAAGGCCTACTAGATCCAAGAGTTTTCACAGTCAACTTTCGTTTTTCTTATGGCCGCCATATTATTTTTTTATGTCGTTCGATATGAAAAAATTAATGGAAACCAAAAATTAATAAACTTCAAAAAAATTTTTTTTTAATTTTTATTCTTCTTTTTTCAAAGAAAAATCTAAAAAAAAATCGTAGAAAAACGTCAACATTTGTAAAATACGCCGAAATAGTGCTTGCCTTATGGTTTTTTAAATTTATCTATGAAATTCAATAATTTCATATATAAATAAGCCAATAATAAAAAAGATATGGAAAAAATAAGATAATAATCTCGATTCTTCAGTTTTTTCAGGATATTTCAGGAACGGTTACAGATATCTTGTATGTCTCGACGGAATCGAGATGGCCACAAAATAGCGCTCCTTTGGACTTGTTTAACCGACCCTGTATCTGTTAGCGTTAGGAGATAGCAATATAGAGAAGGATACATGGTGCACCCTGTAGACTAGAGTTTTCTTGAAATTTCTGATACAAAGCAATTTTTTTCTACGATTTTTCTAATAATGCAGTTTTGGGCGAGGCGGTCTCTTATTTATTAAAAGGTTTCTTTGCCGGTCAGATCATTTTTTTTTATTCTTCAAAGACCGCTTTCACAAGGTCCTGTTAGTTTGAAAATTCTATTTCTATTTTACAAGGTCCTGTTAGACAAGGCTACATTAACTCAATTTTTTTTATTATTTTGTAAGGTCCGGCCTTTTCGACAAGATCCGGTTAGCCCGAAAATTTTTGTTTGTCTGGTTTTACAAAGTCCGGTTAGCTCGATAATTTTTTTTTTAATATTGTTTTTTGCAATATCCAGTTTGACAAGGTCCGATCACTAAATTTTTTTTGAAAATACCGGTTTGAGGAGGTCCGATAAGCTCAAAAATTTTCATTTTTTTAAGGTCTTGTTTAACAATTTCTTACTTAGAATTTTTTTGCAAGGTCCTGTTTGACAATATCCATCAGTCAGTTTGAACTTTTTTGCAAAGTAAGATTTGACAAGGTATATTTTTTAAGTTTTTTGACGATATCTCAGGAACTGAGATACCTATAAAACTGAATTTTTGTAACACATCCTATAATTATTTTGATTTACATTTTGAGTACTAAATCAATTTTTTTCCATATGGCAATGGCTGAGATTTTAGGGTTGCTTGAAATTTTTCGCCCTTAATTTTTACGACACAAGGAAAACTGGCTTTATCAAAGCGAATCTTTAACTGTCAATGTTTTCTACATAAAAAAGGTGCTCTTGGTCAAAAGCTTTAATGTGAACTGCTTTCAAGAAAAACAGAATTTTATAATGAAAAAAACATAAAAGTGGCAACATAATGTTACTTTTGTTGTGGACAAAAACACTTCTTTTAGATAAATTTTTTTATAGTTTGCTTCACTGTCACATAAAAAAATTATTAGCCTGCAAAAACTATCTAATATCAATGAGGTGATTTCGTCGAAAAACTAAAAAAAAATTTTTTTTGACCCTTGTACCTCGAAAACGGTGCTTTGCGGGCCCATGTTAATAAGAATTTTTTTCTCAGAACGCGGTAACGAATCACGCCTTTTATTTTCTGACACATGTTTCGAGACAGCCTGTACATTTCTATTAGATTTGCTTTAAATGCATGTTATTAATGCTTCCGCTATATTTACCTAGTTACCATACATATCGAGTAAGTTGTGAAGTTGTTAATTTAATTAAGATGTCAAAAGATCGTATTGTGCCAATCTTTAAAGAATTCATTATTACAATCCTGTTAACTCGTTCAAACATGTTTTAAAATCTGTTGTTTGATGAAAAAGATGATTGATTAATTTGCATATTTTCCAAAAAAATGTCCCGTAACATAAAATACATGCAACATGAACAATGAATCAGAAACTAATAATTGTTGGATAGAAAAAGATCAGTTTTGGAATTCTCCTGCTATAAGCATAACTCAATAAATAATAATTGAGATGCAGTAAAAAAATAGAGATCCCTCAGCAATAATCAGATTAACCTGATTAGAGTACTCGCAAAAGGGCATACTCTGATTTACGAAGCAATCCAGATAATTCGGTGTCACAGTTCATGAGAAAATTGACTATTCAAACAACATCTCAGTTTTCTACATGCGTTTTCGCAGAGATCCCATCTCCTATCAGCGAGTAGATCGCGGAGAAATTTCAGTATTGCGCTCACCGACCGGCCCAAGTATCAAGATCGTGCCAGAATCCGGACCACCGGAGCATCCTGTGTAATTAAAACCCGATACTGTGGTTACCGAGTGACCAGGTCGTGTGTAATCAGTATGTAAATCAACGTGCCATCGTACAAGCCATATTTATTAATCCAATATTGACGTTATATTTAAATTATACACCACCAAGTCAGTCTGGTATTGTATATAGATAGACCACTCACTCGGTCATTATTTCAACCTAATTATTAGCTTTAGTTCTGTATACATATATAGTTTGTTGCATGTATATACAAGAAGAGATCTCATATATAGCTTGGGAATGAGTGCAATTCTTCATTTTTTAACAATAATTAAATATAAATAACTTTGGTGGTTGATTTAATAAGAAGAGAAATCAAACTAGCTATTACAATAGCAAAAAATAAAATATACTTTTAAAGTATTTTTCAGACATTATGATTTTCCAGGCTAATTTTCTTCTTATATTTGAATCCGAACACCGTTTCGACATTCTTTTTATTAACGATTATCATTCCTACTGGTATTATAAAAACCTGAAGTCTTTTAGGATGTTATGGCCGTTAATAATTATTATTATAAATTTTCAGAAATGGTAAAAAAGTCAACCTCATTATAAAAGTCAATTTTCCACATGTGCTGATGAAGCCGAGTCGATTAAATTATTAAATCAATTATTTTTTCGAAAAAAATTACAATATAGATAAGCTGCATGGAAGATAAGCTGCATGGAAGAAAAACCGTTCAAGCTTTTATAATTGCGTCGTAATGTATTCGATTTGAAATAAGAATGTGTCCGGCAAAACTGACCGATCGTTACAAAATAAATGCAGTTGTATGTATTTCTTACAACTGAATATCTTCAGGATCACAGTGTTGTCAGATTTATGCATTGTTTTCAATTAAATTGATCAAGCATCAAATTAAAGTAATCAAGTCTGTTGATTGATTTCCGGAGCAAAGAAACGAATACAACAGTATTATTGGTGACCAGGATTCCTAATGTTAGCTAGCTATATAAATTATTACAGTCAACCAGCACTTATTTTATACATAGATATAATGATACTTAAAAGTATGGAACAATATATGCGGCATGTGTCCATTTTATGGTCTCGATCAGTAGTTTAGTACCCATCATCATTGTCAGTTCTATCAAAAATTGAAAATTGAGCTACCTAGCCTCAGTAGTAGCGTGGTGATATTTTTACAGCATACTTATGTGTACTATATCTACAATGAGAGTTCCTGCAAGTATCGTTTGCGGTTGACTCAAAATAAAACGATCATTATAAAAAGATCCTCGAAAATACTTTCCGCTACCGCAAATGATATCGATTCCATATCATATTACCATGTATTTTGTGTTATTAGAGTGGCTTATCGTTTATGTTAATTTTCTACCGCAAATATCTCTTTTGCCTGAATATTGAGCAAAGATCTTGCGATACAGCTACAATTTTCTAATGAACCATATGGACTACAACAAGGGTACGACTCCAGCACGAAACTGGACTATGCTACCAGGAAATTTCTTTTTTCAACTACTGCAAATATCTCTTTTGCTTAATGGTAAGAAAGAGGAGAATTTCTTCAAATGCCAATTTAATGATTTTTCTTGCTGTAAATAAAATGAAATTTTTGTTATCATCAACTGTAAATTACTTAAAGTGTCAAACCTCGTTCAAGTCCACAAATAAGGTTACGGAATTTTTTTTCAACTAAAAATATGTCTTTCACGGCTACTGACAGTAACGATCACGATTTTTTTATATACACGCTGTCAACTGATAGTTGTCCGTTGTCATGCCACACTGATTCTGACTAGACAATTTCATTTAATTCGATTTGAATCGTACACTTATTTCTAAGTCGAACCAGATGTGGTATCGCAGTTCATGTCAGTGACGTGTGTTGAAGAATGATGAATATCCTACAAATATATTATTTCGACAAGTTATTGACGAAGTAGAGCCTTGCAACTTTTTGATAACAAATATAATCATCATGATAGAAATATCATGTCACCTACCTGCTGGTTGCCGTTTAAAAGAAAGAATAACACCTCCGTTTTCTTATTTTGCAAGTAAAATATTCCAGCAATTTAACCACAAGATCACGTACTAGGGAGTTCAATCGTTTCCCAGGCAAAACAAGGAAATAGATTTTTAGGCATTCGCGCAATTAATAAGTTACTCATAGTTTATCACACCGTACAATAACCAATAACACAGGTAATTCTGCTAATTTCCTATTAAAAACGTTTCAAATCACAACACAAACCTTATTAGTGTATTTAACGCTGACACTGACACTACTGACAGTATCGACGACAATCTTATCGTAATATCGTATCAATCTAAGCGTATCAAGACGCGAGTCGATACTTCCGTCTCACTCTCGCTCATCTTTTTAGAATTGCTGACGATTCAAACGTATTTCTGTCAATACGTCCCATTTTAACTCGATTGACTATGCAATGCAATAGAAGGAGTAAGAAACATAACGAGATGATGTATCCTTAGTTATCACAACAGACAACTCTCAGTGTACAGAGTATACCTACTGAAAAGGGGTGCAGGATTTTTTACAGCAAACGATAAAAAGTGTCAAACTACAGGATGCATGATCATGACCCTGGAATTCAAATAACGTCGTGATATTCAATTCCCGGCCGCAAATATCTTTTTACCGGTAAGGATGAGAAATTTTTAGACTTTTATTTTATCTTTCAACCGTGAATGTATCTTTTTCCATAAATGACATAAATAACCACGATTTCCTTCAGTCTAATTAACTTTTGAATATTTTCCAATACTTCCTACCCCAAATACTCAATTTCTAAATTTACCACAAATGGCACCGTTAAAAACTACAAAAAGAAGTAAGTGCACGTAATGCAAGAAATTTTTCACAACTATACTAACTTTTTTTGCCATCACTGACGGCAAGAACTCTCCTTTTTGTAAATTCACCTCAGACGACTAAAGCTCTGAAACTGTACATGGGCACGAACACAAATAACGTCATTAATGCTAAATTTTCGGCCGCAAATAATACTTCTTTCCCCCTTAAGATAGGAAACGAGGATTATATTTTATCTTTCAACCACAAATATATTTCCGTTAATTACAGAAATATAACCAACGATTTTCTTCAGTCTAATAACTTGAATATTTTTCGATGCTTACCGCAAATACTCTATTTCTAAATTTATCACAAATGTCAAATACCGTAAAAAACTTCAGTACGAAGCTGAAATCCACGTAATGCATGAAATTTTTTAAATGCAAATATCTCTTCTGACGCTTACAGTAAGAACTGTCACTTTTTTCAATTTTTCACATGCGACAAAAACTGCACAACTGTAAATGGGCATGAACCTGGAACATAAATAACGTCCTGAACCCAATTTTCGGCCGCAAATATGTCTTTCCCCCTAAAAAGAGGAAACGTTAAGAAATATATTTTATCTTTCAACCGCAATATTTTTTTTCCGCTGATGACAGAAATCGTAGGATTTTCTTTAGTCTACTTAAATAACTTTTTAAAATAATTTTTTCAGACACTGCTTACCTAAAATACTCAATTTCTAAATTTACCACAAAAGATAAATACTGTTAAGAACTTCAGCACGAAGCTGAAATCCACGTAATGCAAGGAATTTTTACCACAAATACCTTATGCCGCTGACAGTAAGAAGTGTGATTTTTTTTATTTTCTGCATTACGACAGAAACTGTGAAACTGGACATGGGCATGAATCTGAACACACATAACGTCATGGATACTTAATTTTCGGCCACAAATATAGAGATATTTACCCCTAAACGTAGAAAATGTTAAGAATTATATTTTAATGTCTTTTGCCGTTAATGACAGAAATAGCCACGATTTTCTTCAGTGTATAATAACTTGGATATTTTCTAATACTTACGGCAAATGCCCAATTTCTAAATGTACCATAAATGTGAAATATCGTTAAAAACTTTTCAAAAACAAATAATTTTTTACCGCAAATACCTCTTCTAACACTGCGATGATAAGAAGAGTCAAGCCTTTTCGATACCAGTTGTGTGTGCAGAAATTTTTTAAATTGGCCGCACACGACAAAGAAGATCATGGGCATGAACCTGGAACACAAATTACGTCATAATGTTCAATTTGCGGTCACAAATATCTCTTTTACCCTAGAGATTATATTTATGACTTTCGCCGCTGATGACAGAGATAGTCACGATTTTCTTCAATATATAATAACTTGGATATTTTTCGATACTTATTACCGCAAATACTCAATTTCTTAATTGACCATAAATGACAAATACCGTAAAAATTTCTTAAAAGTAAGAAATTTTTTACCGCAAATACCTCTTCTGCCACTGATGGTAAGAAGAGTCAAGATTTTTCGACACCTTACCTACTGCAAATTCAGTAATTTTTGAAATTGGCCGCACACGACAAAAATTGTCAAACTGTTCATGGGCATGAACCTGGAAAGAAATAACGTCGCGATGTTTAATTTTCGGCCGCAAATATCTCTTTCCCCCTCAAAATGAAAAAAATTGTTCCATTTTTCAACCGCAAATATTTCTTTGGCTGGTAATTCCAGAAATGGTCTCGATTTTTTTCAGTCTAATAACGTGAATATTTTCCGATACCGCAAATAGTATTGAGATACCTGTAAATAGTCCACATTATTATAATTAACCACAAAAACTAAGTGACCGATTTTTCTCAATTGTTCCTTTTGACTTCAAATAGCATTGAGTATCAGGAGAAGATATAATTAATTCTTGCGTCATAAGTTTGTTATTTGTCTCCTTCCAGACAGACTTTTCGGATATCCGACAACACCGTAGTCGCTTCTGAGTCCTTCGTCGCGAGGGATGTTGGCTATTAACCGTATACGTCAGATTCCATCCGTTTTTCCATCTTCGTCTTGGTCATTGTTCGGCGGCACAATTGAAAAAGTGATCCTCGAATACGTACATACATATAAATTATTTAAATGTTGCTAGATATGTATGCAAGTCGCTCAAAGAAGGCCGCCACTTCACAAAAACTGGCGTACACTCACCGGAATAATTTGCAACCGTCTGCTGACTGCTCCTCTCAGTATTCTCTTCATATTATAACAACAATTTTTCTTTTTATTGCCATTTTTGATTTATTGACTGAAGGATATCGGGCCCAATTAAACGAGAAAATCTGGCGGATATTCAGATGGCGATGTTAGAATAGACCTACTTGCTTTTATTCTTTTATCTTCACCGCTGGCTGCGATGCGTTCTTCTCCCCGTGTTAGGAAGATCTTGATACTTTGTAGGTATCGCTGTGAATATTCTCAAAAATAACATTCTATGCATCATTCCTCATTTACTCGCAAAGTTCCAATTCAAAGGAAACAATAAAAATTTTATAAATACAGGGTGTCCCAATATTCCATGGACATGGAGCAACCACAGATTACTGAGGTAAAAAAAATTCGCTCGGACCAAACTTATCTCTATACCAAAATGCTTCGTTTGTCCGCTAGAGGGCTTCAAAGTCTTTTGAAAATTTTAGTTTTTTTGAAATAGCTCAAAGTCGGCTGATTCAAATTCGATGAAATTTGGTAGGTAAATGTCTTATTGAAAGTGCTAATTTCTGATGTACATGATAATTTGACGGAAACCCGGGAAGGGGTGAAACTACCCCTACCCTCCATTAAAATCGATCGTAATTGTTAATAGGGTAGCAGGAACGCTGTTCATGTTTTTTTGTTTGAAAGATACATCGTTTTAGCCCATTTTTGGTCTCTTACAAAAATCTGTATCTTTCCGAGGTGCTATGTGATAAAATAAATTAGTCGATGATACCTAACCAAAATTTTATTTCATTCTTTTAATTTGAAATCAAATTTTCAATTGTGCAGGTGATTATTTGATCTAATCTCATAAAAGATGTTTAGTATGGTTCGTTTTTTTTTCAGGTGTTTGCAAACGATTTTTTTCAAACGCAGTAAACAGTTTGCAAAACGACGAGGTTCCAAGAAAAGTTAAAATCATTTTTTTGCGCAGGATGGAACTTTCTAGGGTCGAAACCGGCGCCCACATCGAGCATCTTTTATGAGATTAGATAAAATAATCACCTGACAATTGAAAATTTGATTTCAAATTAAAATAATTAAATAAAAATTTAGTTATCATCGACTAATTTAATTTATCACATAGCACCTCGGAAAGATACATATTTTTGTAGGAGACCAAAAATGGGCTAAAACGATGTATCTTTCAAACAAAAAAACATGAACAGCGTTCCTGCTACCCTATCAACAATTACGATCAATTTTAATGGAGGGTAGGGGTAGTTTCACCCCTTCCCGGGTTTCCGTCAAATTATCATGTACATCAGAAATTAGTACTTTCAATAAGACATCTACCTACCAAATTTCATCGAATTTGAATCAGCCGACTTTGAGCTATTTCAAAAAAACTAAAATTTTCAAAAGACTTTGAAGCCCTCTAGCGGACAAACGAAGCATTTTGGTATAGAGATAAGTTTGGTCCGAGCGACTTTTTTTTACCTCAGTAATCTGTGGTTGCTCCATGTCCATGGAATATTGGGACACCCTGTATAACCGGTCTCAGGACTGTACCTTGAGGAACACAACCCAAAACAAGTCTTCTCGTTGGTTAACTGAATCTTGTCATTTCGAATAGAAAAAATCATGCACCTTACATTACGTAATCGTAATCCCAAAATTCTTAATCAAAAAGGCAACAATGGGCGAGATAAGACTTACGACTGCGACAGTCAAAATATTATGTCGAACAGATATTCCTATTCCTGTGAAACGAATTCATTAATATCAAGTCAGAGCAGGTTAGGACAAGGATAGTCTGATGAGTATCGAGCAAATTTTTATGTTTCTCCATGTGATGCTAAAACCCATAAGGGGCTCATCGTTAAGAGAAAAGCTACTCGAAAAGAAGCAATACCTCAAGTTATCGCCACGCAGGGACATAGATAAAGATACTATTATTGGAAACTCGGAGAACCATGGTGAGTTTCGTGAGAAAACCGTAAAGAAGCGAAAAGGAAGCGAGAAGTATCTGAAGGAATACTTTTTGACACCTCCTTTCTTAATTGAACTATATTTTAAAGAATAAGGTACACCGTTATCGTTCTCAACAATCCAAAAACTATCGAAGCTTTATTTGAAAGAAAAGTACCCATTGGAACGATAAAAGATAAAAGGCGAAATATAAGTAACCTGGTGCTTTAGTTGCTGAGAAGTTGGTCACATGGCAAACGATTGCAACGATATATAAGTCAAAGATGTTTTCCTTTCAAGCAGTCAAGAATTCTGTAACAATGAGCGATGAATCTTATGAGCTTATGGAGGCTTGAGGAACTACAACCCTGAAGACCTCGAGCTTCCCGAGGTGAGGAACTTCGCATATCCCCTATCAGCCATGACTTCTAAGAATGGGTGAAAAAATTGCCAAACTCTCTCCCAAATGTTCCTTAAATCCTTTAATCATCGTCTCGGGATCGCTTTACAGACGGGCAGTCTCGCTATACCTAATCTAATAAGAATCAGCTCTAAACTCGTAAGTTTCCTCTGCAATATCAGATAGTTTCCACTCAAACTATCGACTACTGACACCTTAGCTGACATTATTTATACCTACCTGTTTGTAGACTTCTAAGAAAGGCGCTTTGAAGGCTCCCATACTTGAAGAAAACCGACTATTCCCAGGCATTAAGGCATGGAAACGTAATCAAATTAAATGGATAAAAGGTAAGTAAGAAAATTATGCAACAATGTATCAGGTTATATATATGTATATATAAAACATGAAGAATTTATCAAGTATACTAAGTAAGTTCTTCGAATGAAAGCAATAAAGTACAAGTACATACCGGTCCACGGCTGGCATACCGTCGCTATTTTATTAGTATGATTATTATTTCCAGTAGATGCGTGTTGTGCGCAACAGAAATCGGTTAGGCAAACAGGAATCGTATAATAGTTTCTGTCGGTGATGGTGATGTAAATGTCGAGTTCGTTGGAATCGCAGAAAAACAAAAGAGTTGAAATAAAAGCAATTAACGAGTTGTTATTGATTATTAAAAGTGCGGACGACTTCAAGTTTTTAGCCTTGATTACAGTCTCGCAGATGCCATTCGTCTCGTTACAAGTAGGAAAATGATATTTATGTCCTGCAAATGTAACAGTTCATCCACTAAAGTCAAAAAAAGGGGCAAATTTATTACTTATTAGAGGAATGCGTCGACAGGATTAATGAATTATTTAAATGGATGACATAAATCAAGTACATATATGTCTGCATAATAAATATAAATAAATATTCAGTTCAATGTACCGTCCAGAGATCTTTTTCATCTTATCGCTTGTGGGCATTATGATAATTATTCCTTTTTCCTCTCGATAACCGAACCAAAATTCGATTATTTTACACGAAGAACTGAAAGGTCCACAACCTTTCAACATCTCAACACTCAGCAAACTTTGGAATTCCTGAAGATTCAATTTTTTCACAGATTTTATTCTCAATTAATACATAAACCCTTTAGCTTTAGTATCAAATTTAGCTTATTATTATTTATGTCTATCTCTCTATATATACCTTTTCACGAGCTATTGAAACCCGCACGATCGAGATCCGGCTAATGAGATACCAAAACTGCGCAATTTTTCAGATTGACCAATTTTTCTTACTTAAATTTTAGTAAAATTTTTTGCACATTTAATTTCTTCAAATATCATAAAATTTAGTTTGAAGGTGGAACTTTATGGAATGATTTATGTATTTCTTACCCAAGTCAAGTTAGCCACGCTTCGGCCAGCCACGCTTTCGTCCACTTTCGAAAAAATCATATTTGCTGATATTTTGTTAAAAAAATCTGACATTTTAGAATAATGTCCAACCACGCTTTCAGCTATGGACTTGAGAAATTGTAAAAAATAATTTTTCTGAAATTCTGTTCAAAAATTTTTATTTATGCGGCCTTATAGAGAAACTGAAAAAATCCTTTTTGTTGAAATTCAGCTCAAAAAATTCCAAAAACTTATAATAACGGCTAGCCACGCTTTACTTAACAAACTGAAAAAATTATTTTTGCTGTAATTTTGCTCAAAAAATCATAATATTGGCCAGCCGAGTTTTTGGCCATGGACTGAGTAAAGTGAAAAAATCATGTTTGCTGAAATTTGACTCAAAAAAGTCAAAAAATTCATCAGAATGAGCAGCCACGGACATAATAATCTAAAAAAATCATTTAAGATGAAATTTTGTTGAAAAAATACGACATTTTATAATATTGGCCAGCCACACGCTTTCGATCACGACTTAATAAACTGAAAAATTGAATTTTTGTTGCAATTTGGCTCAAAAAGTAAAAAAAAATCATAACAATGACCAGTCACGCTTTCGGCCACGGACTTATGAAGCTGAAAAAAATTCTGGCAAAAATATGGCCGAAAAAGCCGAAAATTTTAAAATAATGGTTTCGGCCACTACTTCATAAACGGAAAAATGTAATTTTTGCTGGGTTTTGCCCAAAACATCAAAAAATTCATAATAGGTAATGGCTAACAACGCTTTCGGCCACGGACTTCAGAAACTGAAAAAAATTATGACAGAAATTTTGCTGAAAGAAGCCCAAAATGTTAAAATAATGGCCATCCTCGCTTTCGGCCCCTACTTCATAAACGGAAAAATGTCATTTATGCTGTAATTTTTCTCAAAAAGTCCAAAAATTCATAATAATGGCCAGTCGCGCTTTCGGTCACGTCACGGACTTTATAAACTGAAAAAACAAACTTTTTTACTGAAAATTTGCTGAAAAAGGTCCGAAATGTTATACCTAATGATATTTATTATTATCAACAAAAAAAAACAAATATTTTCCATTCAAGCCGTCAATAACGAAAAAAAAATTTCCTGGACATTAAACAAAGTTCCTCTTCCCGGCCGAAAGTGTGGCTGGCCGAAGCGTCGCTAACTTTTGGGTGTATTTCTTTCACGTTGACGAGACGAACTAGTGGCGACAACTATTCATCCAATTCCGTGAGGGTGATTCTCCTAAAGTTTTAGTTCTAATATTTTTTAGCCAATTATTTTGGCTTCTCAATGTGAGCATCATGTAGAATTATTATCTGTCAAGTAATTTTACTTCTATCGGTTGTGGTGGGTTTGGTTATACATAGAGGGGTGTTATAAAGGGCCAAACTGGCTAAAAACTGGCTGCAAATGTCATTTTCTTGATCAAAAATATTTCCGATAACGATTACCCAATATGTTTTTTCTTGAAAGGTCACTATAGTTTTATAGAGAACGGTATTCAGCTTCTAAGAAGTCTTAAATAAAAAAAATATATTTTTGATTTAATAGAAAAATTTTTATTACAAAATACTATTTTTTCACATTTATGATCAGAAAAAATCGTAGAATCAAAAAAATATATGAAAAAACATGTTGAAACTTAAGGAAAAACAGTTATCAAGGTGTGTGGTTGTCTCAGAAGTGGGATCGTGTCAGAAGCGTAATCGTAAAAGAGCGTAAGATTTGCACGAAACTTTTCGATAATAATTGTCGGGAAATAATTCAAATCTACCTTAAATTATTGCCCGAGATAGGGTTTCTTGTTCTGTCTTATTCTTTACATAAGTTTGGCTTTTGCCAGCTTTAACTTGTCACTCATGTAAAATTTTCATCAAGGGGCTGACCTGATGTAGCATGACTAGATGTGAGCCACAATATACCTTTGGTCGCAGTAGAGGTGTCACAAATGGCCCACTCACGATGAATCTCAATCTACGTAAAATTTAGTTACACAATTCTAATCAGGATGACCACCATGAATTCGATAGTTATAATTTTTTTTTTTAATGATCGAAAATACATAAAAAAAACTATATCAAATATTTTTCCGAGGAATTACACCAGGTTATTACACATTTTAGCCCTATCATAACACTATTTTCTGGTATAAACGATCCTCAAAAAAGTCTACAACTCGCCTCTCATCTTCAACTTCTCATTTTCCTTATTTTGTTAAATTTTCATATGACAGCTGTCACCTTTCACTAACGTCAATTTTTTTAAGCAGTTCTGGTAACGTCGTTCACAACTATTCCTAAAACATGAGGATGCAAAAAATAAGTACATATATACAACAAAAAAAAAAAGATCGTCAAGCGATCGTCCTGCAGACTCAACTTTATTGACTTATGAAAACCTGTAACCTTCCACTTACGTCAAATTTGCTGCCAGAGTATCAAAAACGTCAAAGCATACCTAAAAAACGATATTAAACCTTTTTTTTTCAAGCAAAATATCGACATTTTTTGTCTTGCAGTTGAAAATTTTTATTCTATCCATCCACACCCTCAACTTTGCGTGGAGCAATCGTCAAAAACGTCTTCAAATCGGCCTATTTGGCGTAACTAACAGCTGTCATCTCTCACTTCAACTTTAAACGATTTTAAAAGCACCTACAATTATGATTATGAAAAAATTTAAAGTTTTTACGAAAAGACGTCAAAAACTAAAAAAAGACATCAATTTTTTTGTTTCAAACGAAATAACGACATAAGACCGGCAGCTGCAAATGTTCAGTCTATCCCCCCACTCCCTCAGCTTTTCGTGAAACAATCGTCAAAAACTTCTTCAACTGGGATCGCTTTGTACAGGACCTTATATGTTTTTCCTCCTTATAACCTTCCACTCCCTCAACAAGCCGATTTTTTTCAGAATTTCCTGGTACAATCTATATCATATCAGAAAGTTATTTTACTAAAGAATTTTGACATACCAATGAAAGATGTCAGTTATATCATTGCAACGATTCCGGACTGAAATGATAATTTTCAAAAAAAAAACTCGTCATTATTAAATATAGACTCCAGTCTCCACTGAAAACATGCATAAATTAGCATAAATACAAGACATTCATGTTAAGTTTAATATACATAGACATGGGTATAAATATAGGTGCAGTTGATAAAAATTCAGATCTAGTCAAGAGTCTGGAAAGTAATAAAAAATCATTGGTCATTACAGTTAACGTATGTAGAAAACTGGCTTTAGAGATGACTGACAAGCAGTTGATTTATTTCAATTAATGGAAATATTCACTTGAGCTTTATATGAAACTGCTTTTTGTTGCTCACTCTCTGAAGATATAATATGAGAAAAATACAACATTACTATGGATGAGGCCTTAAACGTATAGCATCTACTGTATAATGAATGCTAGCAGCAGCTATACTTGTGCCCATATCCAATGAACCTTCGTCATTCTGTTTACTGCAGGATTCATTTTTAATACCAATTGATTATTGATTAGCGATTTCTCGTTTTTGACTTTTTAATTCGAATAATCAAACTTGTTTGAAATCGCAGGATAAACAACTATACGCACCAGCACCATTGCAAAAACGATCGGATTATCCTGTTATGCAGAGTGTGTTGATGAATAAAGTATATGGGCATTTCTTTACGTATTGCTGCTATACATAAAACTGGCATTAACAATTGGATTGCTATTATAAATTATTATGTTTTTATGTATCTGAATAAAAAGATCTAAGACAATTCTTCATATACCATACCTACCTAGCCAAGTGAATGTATGAAAATCTGATTAACGACAGCTGAATTTTAGCATTGATTGATGAACTTTTTATCCAGAAATTCTATCACTTTTACATCCCGATCCTCTAATCTTCTTCCCTGAAGCTTCAGCTTCAATTATCGACAACCAACGAAACACCATTAGCACTTAAAAATGTCAAAAATATTTTTTTTTCATCCCATTGTTAACATTAAAAATTGACAAAGAAGCTTTGTTGAACATGTTGTTGGAGGTTGAAGAAAATCCCATTAGTCTAGTATGGAGAGGTAGCTCACGTTCATGGTGCCGTCACAAAAAGCAGACCGACGATCTGCTGTGGTTGCAACTGGACAGGGTACCATCACATTTTGTCTTTTTTTTTGTCAATATGTGGGTAGGAAGAAGAGGCCCAAGTGAGTGGATAGCAAAAATTACACAGTAATGCGAAAAATGTTGGAAAATGTTTGGCAAATGCTTTAATTTATGCCCAGCTGTAAGATGACTGTTGAATAAAAAATTAATTGTATTCTAAATTATTGTGCAACTTCAACATATTATATGTTTCCATTAATATTTTGGAGGGGGGGGGGGGAGATATAGGAACCCTTTTGGAATATGCTCCATTAAAAATGAAAACTCGTCTATAGATGATGACAGGCGCAGCTGTGGACGGAACCTGAAATTTAGAACGCAGAATGGCCTTTTAACTAGATCATGCACGTAATAAACTTTCTAGATTCCAAGCAATTTTTCCAAAATAAAGGAACAAAATGGCTGATCCTGTAAAGTGAATTTTAGTAGGAAGAATCAATTTTTATGGTATATTATTGATGAAGAGCTGCAACCAGAAATTTTGATACTTTGAATTATCCGAAATTTTTTTTCTTAGCTTGGAAATTGGTGGTTTTGAAAATAAATTAATTCGGTGTCACTAGACCAATAAAAATTACCAATCAAGAACGATCCTTATCGATTTAGTTCCATTCCAATTACATAGTCGCCAAAAGAAACTCATAACAGACCTCGTGGAGTAAGAGTAAAAAATCTCGATTATTTCTCCCGAACAATGCAAAGAAGTATAAAAATTCAAGCCGTGTATATATTCGGGTCCGTTTTACCGGGTTGTTTTAAATATTCGCATGAGAAGCCGAAAGAGTCCGCAGACAAACCTAGCGTCCGGTATGAAGGGTTGACAAAAAGCGGTCGCGCTGCCTCTGATTGATAGGTGACAGGCTGACAGGTCCACTATAGACGACTGGCAAAAACAGCCTCGTTGACTGCATACTATCTGACTTAAGCGGTCTGACTACTTGATGTTCTGGCTCTTTAATTAGACATTCCTATATGCAAGATGATAATTTCAGATGCACAAGAAATTTTCGTCCTCTGCTTGTTTCACTGCATCCACTAATAAACGCTCTACCTATAATGATGATGGGAAAATTACAGGCTGGTTTCATCATGTTTTTCCCTTGTTTGATTTATTTTATTTGGATTTGTGTATTTCTTATTATTATTTTCAGTAGGTAGTGTGGAAGCATAACGGACCAAAACGTCCATTAGACTAAAATTTGTATAGGTTTTATGAAATTGATAAAAAACGTCAGATAAAAAGAATTTTCTTATTTTGTTTCATAGCTTACTTGTATTTTTTGATGATTTTTGTATCGCAATACCCATACTCTTCTGAATGCAGAAGAGTATTGATTTAAGACAAAATGAGAAAGACTTGATTTTGATATTTGATGTGACAGGTAGCAGCTGTAACGTGAAAGTTAATGAAATGTCCATTTTTCAGAACAGCTCGGAGTTTTATGGAGCACGAACAGATCGTCGTTTGTTACCGCTGACAACTGTTAAATATCAAAATTTTTGACTTTGCGGTTTTTCAGAAACGTTTGGAGCTATCCGGATACCGAAAAAATTGTCATTTGTAAGCGGTGGCATGAAGTTGTTCAATTTCAGAATGTTTAAAAGTTAAAATTACGTTCTCAGACTATGTTGCCGTTTTCTGCAGCTAAAAACAAGTCAAATATAAAAATTTTTGAAGATGAAATACAAAAAATCAATTAGTCAAAGTTAGGCGTTTTTTGGAAGCGAAATAACTGACTATTGTTACAGATGGTAGTTCTCAAAATTAAAAAGTCCTGAAAGTATGAATTCGTTCTTCAAACTTAGTCAGACTTTGGTGCATATGGTAGCGCAGACAGCTGAAACTGGAAAGTTTCAAAACTGGCGAATTTCTTTTCATTAAGCTTGGAAAAATATCTGAAAATATTCGTGTTTTTCGTGACAGCCCATATATTAGCTCCGCAGGCACAATATC
Organism: Malachius bipustulatus; assembly: GCA_910589415.1. Lineage (NCBI taxonomy): Eukaryota > Metazoa > Arthropoda > Insecta > Coleoptera > Melyridae > Malachius > Malachius bipustulatus. Next base: position 33,051,391 of record OU342634.1, on the reverse strand, counting down.
TTTGGTTAAAAGGTAGCATGGAAGGAAGAAAAAGAACTCTTCTCATGCATGAAAATACCTTTTTCTGGGCTTTACAAAAAAGGCGAGAAGATTTGCGTATAGGAGTTCCAAGCTCCACATGGTACGGACATGGTGAAAAAGGCTCTTGGTGACCTTATTGCTTGGGGGGCACACCTTCTGACTAATTCTAACTTAGACTTGGAGCGTAACAAATGTTCAATTGTGATTAACTGATGACAACTTTTCTGAAAGTGGGAATTTTGTGTTATCCCACATAGCGCACAATTTTTTTTTTGTGCAAGAATAATAATTGGTTACAACGAGAACAGGAAAAAAATATTTTCATAGAATTTTCTTTCTATCTCTCCCACCCTTACTCCCTATTCCTTTCCCTTTCTTTCTCTCTCTCTCTCTCTCTCTCTCTCTCTCTGCGCAGAAAAACATAGCGTGTTTGATTCTAGACAGTGGTCGAAAAGTGAACTTTTTGCCTTTTTTAAGCTGAAATTTCGTATTTTCGAGAAAAAGGTGGTCCATGAATGGATAGGTATGATGGTGTAGGTACAGTTGCAACTGCAAAAGTTTCAAAAGTGAGAAAATTCCTTCCATTAAGTGTGGAAAAACATCTGAAAGTGGAAAATTCGTGTTTTTCGTGACAGCCCATATGTTAGCCTTGGACACAATATCTCCGGGTCAGAGGTAGTAGGTAGTAGGAGAGGGAAAAATGGGACTCTTAAAAATGGGGAAAATACCTTGTTCATGGGCTTTCTAAAAAGGTCGGGAAGATTTGAGTTCCAAGCTCCACCATGTTGCACCAATTTTTTTTAGTGCAAGAAGAATAATTGGTTACGATGGGAACAGGAAAAAATTATTTCATAGAATTTTATATATCTCTCTTTCACCTTTACTTCCTCCTTCTTTCCCTTTATTCTCTCTCTCTCTTTCTCTCTCTCTTTCTCTGCGCAGAAGAACATAACGTGTTTGATTCCAGACAATGATCGAAAAGTAAACTTTTTGTCTTTTTTAAGGTAAAATTTCATACATATTTTCGAGAACAAGATGCTGCCGAGAACAACAACCTTCATATATAGATGAAGTATTATAAGTGGTGGAAACTAAATGTAACAAGCATTGCTGGTATAGGTGCTTGAAGAAAAAAAAAAACAAAAAAACATAATTATTTACCAAATTTTGTGATTAAAATTATGTTCCACCTGCAGTTAAGTATTCCAGATTGCTGTATATGGTTGGCTTCAGTTATTGCGTTAGTTGAACTTTATACCGATGAATCGCTTTAATGGAGTATTCCAAGCTAGGAAGTACGAGTACGACTAAGTTCTTCTATACAACATGTCAAGCAATTGATTCTCTTTTATTATCTAAATAGTTTTACTGTTCAATGACTTACATCTTACATGAGCTAACTGTTACCTTGGCTGGGTACCTACTTAAAATTTTTTGATGTATAGACTCTACCACTTACTTTGGCCATTGATTAAAAATTTTTGTAATAAATACCTACTGGCACATAATCAAGATGAACAAACAAATATTTACCATTTAGAAAACTTTTAGAGCCATAATCTGCCCGTTCAGACATTCAGCAGTACGTTTCTATATGGTCTATTAGCAGCTAACACGTCGTCAGCTATTTACCATAGAAGCGGTCGTGTTTTTCTGCACCACCTCCATATAAAGCAGCTCGGTGTCCGTTGGTTGACATTAGACGAGGTTCAAATAATCCATAAAGAAACCACTTCCTTGCCAGTCGAACGGTCACACATGATGGGGAGAATGCAACGATCGGTGAGATGTAGGAGTCGCAACTCCTTTTCTGGCCGAGGACGCTTTTGGTAAGCTCATTCTGCAAACGGAATTAGTTGAGTATTGATCACTGAGGCCTGGATTTGTATTATACCGTCTAGGCATGGAAAGTTGATCGTTTGCATTTTGACGCTCGTTAACTTGTTACAATAGGCATGTGCATTCTTAACAGTATTATAGGAAGATAATAATAGGTAAACCAGCGAAAAAATTTTTATGTCGTTTCCATTTAAAATTTTAAATTTTCCACTTATGTCTAATTTTTTTGTACATAATTTCATTTAGACCTGGTTTCTCTCTCGATGTTCTCTAACCTGATTTTTTGACTTCTTACTCATTTACCTAATCGAAACAGAAAGGTTTTCCAGCTTTATTTTTGAGGGGAGGGGGATTTCCCAACTTGTTTAATCAATTTCTGGTGATAAATCCGGTCTGAAAACAACAGAACTGGAGTGAATGATTTTGAGGAGTCTCAACTTGTTTCTGATCCTAAAAACACCATCATCGGAGATTAAAATTTTGAAAAATAATAATACGACCCAGATTTTTATTTCTAGTCTAATTTTTCTCAAATTTAGTTTATTCGAAAAATTCCTCGGTTTTCCATTTATTTTTTTTTTTTTATTGTGGGGTAAAAATCCGATTTATACCCCAAAATGATCTATTGTATTAAATAAAAATATACAGGGTGCTGTAAGGATAAAAATGGTTTTTTAGGTTCTTAGGTTAGGTATACAAATTTAACGGTTTCAAAATTCCTGCATTTCCGAAAAATATGATTTAGGGGTTCTGAAGGGGTGAAAATAATATTATTTTACTTTTAGTCCAAAAAAGCACATAAAATTTGCAATTCATACAAAAAATTACAACTTTCTGTTGAGATCCCTTTTTAAGATAACGTCAATATTTCCGAAAAAAATACAAAAAAGAAATAATTTAATTTTGACGACACTGTGTGAAAGTATACCCTCCTGAGTACTAAAAAACTACAATTTTTTTAGATAAAAAAAAATTACTGGCATGAGAATAAAAAAAAAGACTATGACAAAGTATAGGTATAAAGCTGTATCTGCGTTACTGATAAATTTTTTGGTCCGCGTTTTTCTTCGTTTTGTGAGCTCTAAATTATAATGATTAAGACTAACCTTTTGATATAAAATCAAAGCATTCTGCTGAAAGCTGAATTTTTTTCCAACACACCTTCTGTATATCGTCTATTTTTGACTTTCTTAAGAAAAATTATTTTTAAAATTGTTTACTTTAATCCCATCTACACACAGTTAAAAATAAAGTACCTATCAATTTAAAAAACATTCTGTATTACTATCTACCCCTCGAAATTACATTAGCAATAATTCTCTTACACCCTGTATATACCTGTATTATACATTTAAGAGACTTTCACGGAACTTTTTTCGTTTCATATATGGGTAAGTGACAGGTTTTGATGATGGTTGGTTCCATCAAGCATGCATGGCATTTTATAAAGTAGTTAGAACTAGAGCATGTTAAGTGAAATTAGTACAATTCGATTTTGTGACTATGTTTATTTATAAGAATATGTAATTAAGTCAGTTACTTAAGAAAATATACAGCAAGAACACTCCAGTAAATTGAATTTCGACATAATAACTTACGTCAAGGCAACTCTTCCATGAAAATATATATGAATAAAAAAATATTTGTACCTAATTATTATTGCAAGAAATAACAAGGAGTGTTTAGTTATAGTGACTAAATACTCAGTCATGATAACTTATCTTGGACGTCTGATGTCTTCTTAAGCATAGCTAAAACGTGTCTGATTTATGTTGATAAGGAGTTGGTTTGCAAGAAAATTAAATCTTTTTCTCTTCGACCATTTAGTAATATTAGGTACGTTCTTCATACTGCCAATTTCAGTTAACTATAAAGTTAACATGGTATGAACTCTCTTGACTTATCTTCAACCTATTACCCGTCGTTTAGTTTATAATACATTCGAATTCGAATAAAGCCCTAACCTCATTATGGCATGTGAATTATTGTGAATAAAACTGAATAATCAATAATTTAGATGCGCGCAGTATATGCGCTTCAATCAACGCGCTAGTCACCAGTGCACCTGACCTGACCCTACCAGACAGAGGTCATAATAACCACGTTGAATAATATCTATTCATGAAAATATTTAACAATATATAAAATGACCGGGTGGTGGAGTGATAAGAAATGACCTCGAAGTTACTCTCCATTCCTGAATATCATTTATTGATAATTGAAATGACTGGGAACTTAGTAAAAGATGACAATGCAAATATCAAGAAAATAAGTCTATTGAAAAGTTTTTTTTTTCAACTACTTAATGATTTTCTCAAAAGGTCGAAGAGAAAAAACCTTCTTGCGCATCAATCGCAGAAATAGTGTATTTTTATGCGATTCAATTATGAATATTTTCACTGCTTTTTAAATTATTGGCTTTCTGAAATTTTCCACAGTCATGTCATGTTAGCGTAGTGCTTTAATGTGAAAAATTTTCTGTGATAATTTCTTTTCATTTCGTTTCAACACGTGCCTTAGATCGGATTTTTAAATTTAAAAATCAAAAAAATTGGCAAAATTTTACAATTTTGTCCCTTTTCCTATGCCCGCCACTGGCTAACTTTACTTGAAAAATACTATTTTTTACACTACCTTTAATAAATTCGGAAAAAACTGAAAGGAGAGTTTTGAAAACCAAAAGTTTGAAATTTTAGAGGAATAAACATCATTTAAAAATATTCGAATATATCTCCGCCATTTTTATATTTGCTTCTTGAAATTTTTGAAGGTTAAATGCTATTAGTATAGTTGTCTACTATCAAAATTTCCGTTCTATTCCTTCAAAAATAAGCTCATGAATGTTTATAGAAATGTAGACATTTTTACCCTTTTCCTACCCACGCCTCTGGCTTATTAATAGAAATGATGCAAATTGTATTGCATTAGCTCAAATTTCAAATAAGTTTATTCCAATCTTGTTAATTTTGTTTAAAAGTTTTTGATCTTGCCTATTTAGGGGTTCAAAATCTAGCCATTTTCCAAAAATTGAAAAGGCCGCCATTTTGGAATGTCTTTACCTATTTTACTCAAATACAGTACCAGACGACTACTTGAGGGTATCTTACTACCAAAAAAATTTCAGCGCTCTAGATTGAAAACTTCGACCAGAAACCGTGCCTCACGGACGGTTTTTTTTCTGAAATTCGGAGGGACATCCTGTAGAAGTAACACAACTCTAGGAAAATGTTTTTTACGAAAATCAAACGTCAGCCCTAAGGTTTATAAGAGTAAAAAATTTCGTTCATTAATCTTGAAAGATGAAGCTACAGGAGCGTTTTTAAAAATTTAGAGAAATTAATTAAAAAAAAACATCATGTAAAAAAAAATCGAATATCTCCGCCATTTTTCTTATTTACTTTTTGAAATTCTCAAGGGTTGAAGTCTATTAGTATAGTTGTCTACTGTAAAAATTTCAGTTTAATTACTTCAAAAATGTGCTCATAAATTGTTAGAGAAATTTAGCCATTTTTCCTCTTTTCCTACCCACGCCACTGGCTTATTAATAGGAAAAATGCAAATTTTGTTGCATGAAATTAAATTTCAAGTCATTTACTTCCAATATTGTGAATTTGATATAAAACTCTTTTTCTATCTAGCTTATACAGGGGTTCAAAAAATAGTCCTTTTTCCAAAAATTAAAATGGCCGCCATTTTGAAACGGCTCGGCCGATTTTGCTCAAGTGCAATACCAGACCACTCCTTGTGGATATCTTACTCCCACAAAAATTTCAGCCTCCTAGATTCAAAACTGCGACCTGAAATGAGATGACAAAAACCGGATACCTGGAATTTTGAAGGGACACCCTGTAGAAGTGATGGGACTTTTGGAAAGTTTTTCAACGAAAATCCAACGTCATTCCCAAATTTTACAAGGACCCAAAATTTCGTTCACTAATCTTAAAAGATAAAGCCACAGGAGCGTTTTTAAAATCGAAATTTCGCGATTTTGGAGAAATATATATATATATATATAAATATATAAATATATATATATATAAATATATATATATATATCGTGGGCAGGTGAATTTTGGAAAACCACTTTTTCGTAATCTGGGGGTCATGATCGGTGGACATTTGATGAGTTTGGGTGATTTTTGGAAAGTGATGTCGTCCTCAATAGTGTATTTTTTTGTTAAAAAATACACTAATAGCGTCTTCATCTCGTAAAGAATAGCTATTATTCACTCAAACGTCAATACTCGTCAACAGATATTATGTAGAAATGTAGAATCCTTTTGTATATAATTCAAAGTTTATATCTAATAACTATCTACTATAAAAAATAAATATAAAAAAGGGCGTAAAAATAAAAAAATAAATAAAATGAAAAAACATAAATTACACACAGTGTTAAGAAAATGACGATTAAACTCTTTAGTACATTGTATAGGGGACACTCAGTAGAGTACGGGAAAAATAATTTTAAAAATTCTTGTCAATTTGGTGAGATAAAAAATGCCAAAGTTAACAATTTACCTACTATTTTTGTTTTTCGGTATTTGCAAAAACTAGATGATCTTACAAAAAATAAAAAAAAGCCTATCGAACTGTCAAAACCGAATCCAGTAAGGTTTGAGTCATCTGACATTTTTTACGAAGGGCAACACAAATCATATAAAATTAAAAAGCACAATACCAAGTACCAGCAGTTATCGTGTTAAGCGTTGCCAAATTTATTTCTCAATATTTTGCTTATATTTTTTTAAATGAAAAATTATTTTTCCCGTACTCTACTGAATGTCCCCTACAATGTACTAAAAAAAATTAATAATCGGGTTTTACCTACTCATTTAATACGCAATATGTGAAAAATATCAAGTGTAGGTACCTACAAATTGGTAGAACTCTTTTCCTGAAAATATAAAGAACACGTCTGCGTTAGTCAAGAAAAACCGTTATTTTTAAAATATTCAAAACGGCGAACTGATGCGCACGTCGGGTATCGTCGCCATTTTGAATTTAGACTATCAAATGATCTCCCCCCCCCTATTCCTAACGAGTAGAACAAAAAAATCAACAATTGAATTTTTCTTATTTTAGGACGGTTATTTGGATAATGATAATGACTGGGCTACGCTACTCTTTTGTCATCTCTCAAAAGTGACAGCTAGAAAGAACGTTTTGGCAGCCGAGGGTCAATTTCTGACTGCTACGAAAGCAGGAGTGCCGAAGCTCACTTCTAAGTGCCTCAGGATATAATATAACGAAGGAAGGTTTTTTTACACATAGTTAAATTGCTGGACTCTGACTTATTGGGGCAGTGCTGTTATGACAGGAATGACAATGTCACATTCATGTCATGATGGGTGACGTGACAGATTATTCTGGCTGAAACTGGAGTCATCCGTTAAACTACCAGACATTTCTAGACTCCACAGCCAACGGGTAAGTATATAAGAGCTGTCGGCACTCTAGGAGTCAGTTGTAGTTTAGAAGTTGTGATTGGAACTGGAAGACATAGAGTAGAAAACAGAGTGAAGTGATTGTGCCGTGACAAGTGAAGTGAAATAGTATAGGTAGTTGTGTTAGTAATATCTGGTTGTAAATAAGAGAACAGCTGATTATTTAAATTTGGAAATTATTGTTATTAGTTATAATAGTTGTGTTAGAGAATAAAGAATTTTGTACGACTATTAATTTGGTTTTAATAAAGTGAAAGACTGTAAAAACATGTAGACCTCTATTATTTGGATGAAGTGAATAGGAACAGTCAGAGATCAATTTCAAACGACAGATGGATCTGACAGGAGACTTTTATAGTTTTTTTTTTATAGTTTGTCTCATATTGATGTGAAATTTAGCTGGGGGGGTTCTCTTCACGGCCCAGTTAGCCCATCATAATATAATTATAATGAATAAGGAATACTGGCGAAATCGCGAAATATTCTATATTTCTCATATTTGTAGGTATTTGTTTATCTTCTCTGCTACAAAGTCACCTTCGCGACATTTCTGGTATCATGACAGGAATGACTTATTGCCAGACCATGCAGAATAACTCACCATATACTAAATACCATAATGGTTCTGCTGTCTGCGCATGTTCGAGATCGCTTGGAGTCATTCGTGAAACTACCAGACATATTTCTAGACTTCACGGCCTTCGGAGCCTTCGACATAAGGAGCTGTCGGCATACTAGCAGTCAGTTGTAAATTGGAAGTGGAACATTGAAATACCAAAGATTAAGGAAAACACAGAGTGAAGTGATTGTGACAAGTGACGTGAAAGAGTATACTTACTTGTTGTGTTAGTAGTAGGTATCTGTGTGTAAATAAGAGAAATAAATAAAGAACTTTGTAAGACTTTTAATTTGGAATTAATAAAATGTAGGCCGTAACAATATTTCGATCCAGCTAACGAATACTGGATGGAAGTAAATCATCAACATTAAGGTCATATTAATACTCAGGGTGTACATATATATATAGTATTAAAGCTTAAGACTTATTCTTGGCGAATTTATAACAAAGAAGTATCATCAAAAAGATCCCTATTCCCAAAAGATCCCAAAAACACTACACAAAAGCACTCTTCCTGCCTTTCATCATAGACTCCAGTGCCGAAGTGATGTTCCAACTTCAAATATTTAGGTAGGTACACGGCAGTATTTATCATCAACATCGATATGTTTATAAAATGCTAACCTTTTCAGCTTGAGCTGCATTAATTGAATTATGATTTTTTTGCATTTTATCCCTAAATAAACTGTCTGTTTAATGAATTCAATTCATGCGCAGCATATGTCATTTGAACATATAAGGGCTGTCCAGTTCACCAATTTCTGTAATTGATCTCTGCTTGATTCGGTTATTTCATTAAAGATATGATAATTGATAATTGAACTCACTTAATATAAAACGCGTGCTTTCAATATTTCGGTATAAGCATCAGCTCACGTTGAGTGGGATCGGTTTCTTAATTGAATAAACGTTTAGAAAATACGGGTATTATCGTTAGCTGTATCTTCGGAATAATTGACATCAGCTCTTAATTGTGTTAACAGTAAGTAATACGTAGATCCGTAGAAATATCTACTGAAGTGACATGATCAAAAATTAACTGGATATGAAAGGATGAGAAGGCACGTATGTGTCATTACTATAAATGATGATTTTATTTCCTGTTTTATACAAAAAAAAACATCTTTATCTATACTCCTATATCATGGGAAATTAAATATTAGGTATAGTCTAAATTTTAATTACTTAAGTAGTAGGTACCTAATGACATGCATTATTAGTTTACCTTAGCGAACATAAGCACAACAATAAGTTCAAAAAGCTCTATGTAAAAGCTATTTTTTACCTTCTTGCTAAATCTAACTTTCAAGGTATATAGGGAAATATTATTTCTCAACATTAATTTACTTATTATCGACTTTAGGGTTAATATAACTTTAAGGTTAGAAATAGGTAAACGATAGGGTCAAATAGTCAATGTTCACCCCTTGGTAAATTTGACCAAAATAATGTTTTTTAGACTAAAAATTGACAATAATTCTTGAAAGTCGAAAGTTAAAAAATAGGACAGAATTTCTTACCCTTTATAGAAACGACGATTTTTTTACTTGAGCTCCTATACCTATAAAGAAAATACAGAAGCCCGCTTAAATCGGTCTAATTTCACAGTCGCATCGTTATAAAGGAATTTTATTATACTTACTCAATGGGTGCTCTAACGTAGATAGAGGAAATGCAAACTGTTGAATCGAAATGGAATGAACGAGATGAGGATGAGAGAAGATCAACATTTCAATTATTGCAAGTACCTAGCATAATAATCGCAATCGTTGCCGGTTGCCTGGCCTGGAGTTTTAAATCGGCGTAGCACGGGCCCGGTTCGTTTCGTAGCAGCTCTGCAGCCCGACAAACAAGAGAAAGCTCCACGCCCACTTTGCATATCAGCGGCGATTGGTTAGGCGGCACCTCCTACGCCGCGGTTTGGCCTCTTGACGTTACGTAGCGCGTCATTTGATATGCAAGGAGCCTCGAGATCGAGACCAGGTTGGTTGTTTACTCGACTAGGCTCTTATCAGTTTATCATGCACTAGTTCTAATAAGAATTATCCGAACTGCTTGAATTAATCTAAGTCTAAGCGCTAGGCACGTCTACATTGCACTGATTTGATTACTTATATTATATTACCTAGTCTTGTCTAGTATTATCCAGTCTTGACTTGACAAGAAACAACTCGTGGAAATAATCTGTCTACCACTGAAGCTATACCTACACAATTAATTAGAGAAAACGTCTACATTTTTTTTTTGACACTGAAAAGCAAAGAAGAGCAAATAGATACCTACCTAATAAAATGTTTCCACACTTGATTTTTTTCCAAACTTGAACTAAGCAGGTATATACAAAACCATCCTGTCAGAACTTAAGTTGAACAAACGTCAAATTTTGTCACTAACACTAACAACAGAAACTTGAAGAAACATTTACGGCCAATATTATAAACGCTATAGTTAAGTTAACTGGCCGATTTCTGTGGTCGTTTCTGGAGAAGATATAGACTATAGGTAGAAATTATTGCAATTTAATTACTGTTGACATAAAAGGGATTACAAAAATTTAAATAAAAGTTATTCGAGGTCAATATTAGCTTCAAAATCGGGCACAGAAATCTGCCAGTTAACTTAACCAGCGTTTATAATATTGGCCGTTAGTGGGTAACATGTGGCAACCAGTAGCAACTTCATCTGAAAAAAAAAACATATGGGCCATCAGCAAAAACCTTCTCCGATAATTGGCGTTGGTTTACTGTGAAAAGATTAAAATCGTCAGCAAACAGAAGTTTTTCACTCTTATACAGTTTTTATTGTCATTAACAAACAATAAAAATTACAGTGGCCTGAAATTGGACCCCTTTGGCATGGCATCCCAGATATTGGTGTGGGGGGTCCCAGGGAATACCTGGGAACAAAACCATAACATCTAAGTAAATCCGATAAGCTGAAGCTTCTTAAGGGTGGTTGATTAGATTGAGAGCCTTGCGGAAGTCAGTGAAGATAAAATGTCATCTTAGATCTAACGAATCTGCTCTTGGGGTAGTCGAAAGCAGGTTCTGCGGTTCAAAACCTCTACAATGAACCGTATCATAAAGAGTAAAAGAAACCAATACGATAGAATCTTCTTCTAAATTTTTTTAAATTTGTTAATATGGATCCCATAAATTGAGGATACCATCAGATTAAACGTCCTTCAAATAAAATGTGTGTGTCAAAAAAAAAAGTGACAATTTTGTTTATTCACATATTAACTTGACCAAAAATGAGCTTCATCTAATAAGGAGAAGAAGCTTAGTATTTGCCAAGCTTGTGCTTTCTGAAGCCCGCAATCAGCAAAGTCACCTTGTTTACGGTGCATGGTCCATCATTGGCTTCAGTCCAGAAGTTAAGACAATCTTATGCTAATGTGACTTCTAACTTGATTCTTTTCGCCACTTAGGCCAAATTTTCGTTCTTCCAAGTCCCAATTCTTGAGCATGACGAGGAATCGGTAAATCTTGAAGATCCCCTAAAATCTCTCCTACATCAGCGCTGTCTCCTCTCCTCTTATTTCATTTCGACTTCCGGTGTGTTTTTTCGCGACATGAACCAAAAAAGGTACTGAACATTTTTCGAAGTTTCGACGAAACATCCGTTTTCATATAATTTTTGGATAATCAAGTTAGAGTAACAGTATACCTACTTGTTAGGACCAAACGTCTTCCAAATAAAATGGGGAAGGAACGTAAAAAAATCCGTTAACTTGTTCCAATCGGTACCACTCGCCAGTCACTAATTCAACCGCATCCCTATACCTCATTTTATAAAATAAAATTGTTGGATGATGTCTCAGTATTATCCCACGCGCATAAACCACAACAATCAATGCAAAGGGATTCTTCTCGTGGAATTGTTTTCGCACCAAAAGTGACAATTTTGTTTATTCACATATTAACTCGACCAAAAATGAGCTTCATCTAAGGAGATGAAGCTTATTATTTGCCAAGCTTGTGCTTCTGAAGCCCGCGCAATCAGCAAAGTGACCTTGTACTTATACGGTGATGTAGGTAAGTAAAGACAATCTTATGCGCTAATGTAATAATTTAAGTCCTTTCGCCATACTAAGGTCAAATTTTCGTTCTTTCAAGTCCTAATTCTTGAACATGCGAGAAGGACATTCGGGAGTAAAAGAGACAATATGCACCTGAGTCATTTTCCAGACTGGGAAATTGATCCAGATGGTTAAGGTTTGTTTCTCGTGCTTCATTACTTTTTTTTTTTTTAAGATAGGGATATTTTGAGAGTTGCCTTTGTATTATGTACCTAATAAGAAGAATCACCGTGACCTTGGATGGTCCGATATCGTCTTTTTCATCTCCCTTAGCAGAGGGTCTTTCAAATTTCGTCACTATTCCGTTTGATGGACTTTCATAGCAGACGTTCTGGTGAAGTTAAGATCTTACGTCTTAGGACCATCACCCGTCCGTATTTTACCCAACATCAAAACCAATAAGCTTCCTAATTTAATTCAGATGGGTGAATTTTTCGAAGTTTAATAAGTTCACGCACCGAGCCCACGCCATTAGACCTAATTTACATTTACCTAAGTATATAAGTACCAGCCTTTATGATGATTTTTACAAAGCCTTTGACCAAAGAATCTTCTAGTAGGCAGTCCTCACCCAAATTGATGTATTGAAATAATTTGGTAAAATAAATAAAATAATAATTTGGTAGATACCTACCCCGTTTTGTTTAGAGGAGAAAAGCCATACCTTACGTTTTTTCGTTAGAGAAGACAACACGACGTTATACAGGGTATCCGGAAATTAAGCGTAAAAACTTAAGGAGCGGTGATTCTACTTGATAAAATATTGCCAAAAGTATCTATAAATTTTTTTCGAAAACTCACAAATAAGAAAGTTATAAAGCCTCAAAGTTGATTTTTTTAAATCAATATTTTTTATAATTTGTTTTTCTAGTGTACGGATTTTCTCAAAATTTCGCACACTTGCCATTGGTGTTGCCTTGCATCCTTGGTCCAAATTAGACTTGAATCCCTCGAAATCAAGAGGCCTTATAACTGCCTTAAACCTTAAAAAAGGCCTATAACTTTTTTCATAATATTTTCTTCTGAGTTTTGAAGATACACAATTGAATAACATGAAGAAATATTTGGAAAAGGTCCTCTTTGTCTATCACGATAAAATGACCTGTTTCCGAGTAAAACTGTTTTGAAAACTTTCTTGCACTAAAATTGATCACCATAAATTATGATCATTCTGCAACAATATACTAAAGCATGCTTTGGAAACAGCTGCAGGGTTGCCTAGTTATGTACAAAACATAGACATTCGTATATAAATAGACTTGTAAATGATATATAATTTTAAAATTATTTAATAATTTTTTACAAGATGTCAAATAATTCAATTTCAAATCCATTTCAAAAAAACTTGCAAAAAGAACCAAACGCGGGCATACCATTTTATGTTGTTTCCTAGGCAACCCTGCAGCTGTTTCCAAAGCATGTTTTGGTATTGTTGCAGAATGATCATAATTTATGGTGATCAATTTTAGTGCAAGCTAATTTTTAGAACAATTTTATACTCGGAAAAAGGTCATTTTATCGTGATAGACAAAGAGGATCTTTTCCGAATATTTCTTCATGTTCTTCAATTGTGCATCTTCAAAACTCAGAAAAAAAATTACGAAAAAAGTTCAAGGCCTTTTTTGAAGGTCAAGGGCAGTTAAGGCCTCTTGATTTCAAGGGATTCAAGTCCAATTTGGACCAAGGATGCAAAGCAACACCAGTGGCAAGTTTGTCAAATTTTAAGAAAATCCGTAGGTACACTATAAAAAAAGTTATAAAAAAATATTGATTTAAAAAAATCAATTTTGAAGGCTTATAACTTTCTTATTTGTGAGTTTTCGAAAAAAATTTATAGATGCTTTTGGCAATATTTTATCAAGTAGAATCGCCCCCTCAAGTTTTGCGCATAATTTCCGGACACCCTGATGTTTATTTTCCAAAAACATCACTTCTCCATTAAAGTCGATGATGATAGTCGATAAATTATCGAAAGTCGATAAATTATTTAAAAAAGTAACGACATACCCGTCAAATCTGGATGCAGTCTGGGCGACCTGATTGCCTTCTCAAATTTAAATCACTACGCTCTCTTATAAAAAAACAAATTGTTGAATCATATAGAGTCTATGTCATCAATATGCAGGACTGTCTGTTGAATGATCCAAGAAGGATATTCTCCTTTCTGCGCTCGAAGAGGGGCACTACAAGGATTCCGGGTAGGATAAGCACTGGCGAGGGTGTGAAGGATAATTCACAGGATATAGTTAATGCTTTTGCTTGTTTTTTCAAATCCACATTTCTTAATTCTTCTGGTTCCACAAATATCGATTGTCCTATCTCTGGAGTTGGCATGCCTTCCCTTAATATTACTTCAATAGACGAGACTTACTTTTTTGATGCACTGAAGAGAATAAAATCCTCGGGGACCGCCGGACATGATCAGATTCCGGGATTCTTTGTTCGAGACTGCGGATCTGTGTTGTCAGAACCTTTGCTCTTGATTTTCAATTTATGCTTGAAGACTGGCACATTTCCTTCTCTATGGAAAATTGCCAGGGTTTGTCCTGTTCATAAGAGCGGAGATCAGTCGGAAGTGTCAAACTATAGACCTATTTCAATTTTGGCCAATTTTTCAAAAATTTTCGAAATTATATTACATAGGTATTTTTTTAGTCATGTTAAATGCTTTATTTCGGATAGTCAGCACGGGTTCGTGGAGCGTAGGTCCACAGTTACAAACCTTGGTCAATTTGTACAAATTGTGAGCGAGGTGATGGATGGAAGAGACCAGACCGATGTAGTGTACACTGACTTTTCTAAAGCATTTGATCGCATAGATCACAATGTCATAGTTAGTAAGTTGCGGAGCTTTGGATTTTCTAATGGGCTGATTACTCTAATGAGGTCTTATCTTTTTAATAGAGAACACTACGTGGCTTATAATGGTTATTGCTCTGACAGGTACATTGCAACCTCTGGGGTACCCCAGGGGTCAAATCTTGGTCCCCTGCTTTTTATTTTATTTATCGATGATTTACCAGATAGAATGGAAAGTAACATTTTAATGTTTGCTGATGACGTAAAGATCTTTCGTCCAATCTATTCCCCAGCTGACTCTGTGGTTCTACAGAACGACTTGGTAATTTTACATGACTGGTGTGTTGGTAACAATTTGCAACTTAACATAGACAAATGCAAGGTAGTCACATATTCGAGATCAAAAAATCCGGTATTTTATCCCTACAGTTTGTCTAATAGTTTACTGGTGAGATGTACGTCTGTTAGGGACTTGGGTATACATTTTGACAGTCAGTTGTCATTCAAAGAACATGTTGACGCTACTGTAGCCTCCTCGCTCAGGATGCTTGGCTTCATAGTTCGGAACACCAAGTCGTTTGACAGGATTGAATGCCTGATAGCTCTCTTCAGTACACTCGTGAGGTCACGCCTGGAATATGGTATGCTTGTTTGGTTTCCAATATATGCGCATCATACTTCTTTGCTTGAATCGGTCCAGAGGAGATTCCTCAAATTATTGTGGCTTAGAAGTCGTGGTGTATATCCATGTCGTGGCTTTCCGCAATCTGTATTGTTAGAGACCTTTAATTTCCAGTCACTATCTCACAGGCACAGACAGTTCTGCTTGCTGTTTCTGTTCAAGTTACTGAATGGAATGGTTGATTCGCCTTGGTTGTTGGCTAAGTTGTATTTTTGCGTCTATCAGGTGAATATTAGATCGCCGAGACTGTTATCTATGCCAATACCAAGGACCAATTTATTAATGGGTTCACCGGTCTTTAGAATGTGTTTGTACTACAATGATATATGTAACAACTGTGACGTATTCAATATGTCACTTAATGTATTTAAGAGGAATATTAATTCAGATTGAGGAGCTAATGTTAGAGTTGTCGTTGATTTTATCAACCTTTTTGTTTTTTTTTATATTATATTTCAGTGTAACCTTTCGTTTTTGTTGTTGCTTTGTTATATTTATAGTGTACGGGTATTTTTTTTATTTTGTTACTAATTTTTGAATACTTGTCCTATAATTGGGTTATTGTAATCTGTTGGGCAAATAAAGCTATTATTATTATTATTATTATTAAATCTCCTCCACTGGATTAAATAATTTTTCATCGGAAGTATCAAATTTACTAACAACTTTCAAAAATTTCGAGTTATCTGATCAGGCAATTCTTAAAAACGTACTTAAAAATAATAATTAAAAAATTTAAAAAAATTTTAAAATTTTTGAATAACTTTAACACCCTGAATCTAACTAAAGCTCCAACGACCCATGTCTACGGGAAATTTTTCACCTATTTTTGCATTTCGTACATGCCCCTTAACTTTAAAAAAAAATTATTCTTTAATACTTTTATTATTCTTTCTACCTTCTTCATCAATTACCTGCAAAGCTACGATGATCCAACCAAACTTCATAGTCGCTCGCTACATCGTTCCTACCTACATGCGCAAAGAAACTTTCAGCTTTTATAAAATAACGTAGGTCTGGTAGTCGTAGCCTCTTGCTCTATACATATTATAACTCAAAGAGTTTTTTATTGTTTTTATTAAACGTTCAGAGTGTCATAGAATAAAGTTAAAACGCATTGAGGTTTTCAGAGAACTCCGAAAAACTCTCCTTACAGTGCTTATTATAACGCACGTTTTCTCACACTAATCCTCTCTATGTCATAAATTATCCAATAATTAAATTGACATTGCAGATTATAGAATGATAAAGATAATTGTATAATTGACCAACGATGACTTCATCCACATTACTCGCCGGAGATGTAGATAGTACCTATGAGGTGGTCACTGGCTAAGTTTTCCCATTCTCCTGAAAAATATTCTTCTATGCCACTTTACTTTTTAATTTCCATCAATAAATAATAAATTCCCACTACTTACCTACTATTGGACCATATCATATTAAATTCTACTTTTGTGTCGATTTTTTTTCTCTATGCAATTCTCTATGCAACTCTATTAGGAAACTCCATGCAAATCGTTTTTCTTATAGATTTTTTCCAGTTCTTGCTCTTTTACTCTTAAGGATTTTAAGCCAGTTGAGACCCCATACAAACATGGTAGGTAATAATAAGTATTAATGGTTAATCAATGTTTTAGTTTATCAGCATTTTTGGAATTATCGGTTTTTTGAAACGTGTGAAAACAGAAAGTTACCTACCTAATTAGGTAGAAGGCATGAAATACGCAATTAAGACGCGAAATTAATAATAATTAGAATAAAATTAAGAGTCTGAGCGAGAATATAAAAATTATTTTAATATTTATGTCTTACACGGTGAGCATAAACAATGGTGTTTAAGTAAAGTAGGTGCGTTAACCAATGATTAATTTGAAATAATAATGAACGCATTCTCACTCCAACGAATTTGATTCATATTTGTATACCTGATGCCTACTAATTTTTGCGATTTTTTAAGAAGAATAATTAATTGAAGTACCTACTTCTATTGTTCGAGTTATTTGAATTAAGTAGTTGAATTAGTAATTTTAATTATTAAGCAGAAACTTGGGATTGAATTAATTATATTAAGTACAAGGACCTACTTAAGAAAAACAACAAAGAAAAAATTGTGAGTCTCATATCAGTATAAGCTCCTATTCTTCTTCTTTAGGTTTTTGGCTTTTAGCTTGTTTGTAGGCTATTTAGCTTGTTTGTAGGCTATTTAGCCAGCTCATTACTTTTATTCTTATGCTGTAGCCATCAGCAGAGTACTCAGTACAAAGTGTCTGAGATGACTCATTCCCTGAGTGATTCTATTTTGGTTCTTGATGGTGTGAATTGTTGAACTATGGTGGGGGTAGTTAGTTGGGACAGATAGCACAAACAAAGGAGAAGACTCTTCACGCTTGAGGGCAACAGCCAAGCGACTTACACAGACCGAAACGTTGCCTCGGAAACAAGAACTCAGGATAGGTGAAGAAAGATGGAAGGATCTAGAAGTGCTTCCCGAGTTTTCAGGGCAATAATGCGCATGACACAATTCAGTTTAAGTATAGAGGTACAGTGTTGCCTGATTGAGTAGTTGGCTGTTTACAATTTTATATTTTTCAAGATGACCTAAAATTGAACATAAGCTAATAAGTCAGGTCCTTAGACTATATTAATAAATATGGACCAAGACATAAACACTGAAAAAGTGTTCCGACATCCCTCTCTCCAAACAAGACTGTTCAAAACAATAAATGCCAGATCAATAATGAAACTGGCACTTACAATGAAAGAGCGCAACCTCTCCAGTGTTATTGGTGGGCAATAAACATCGATGGATCCCTTATACCCGTTTTACTTTGCTACATCTGGCAACATGAATGTTTACATCTTGTCAGACCGTTTGTTTACATAAAACCATAATAGGAGTTCGTGTTTTTCCAACAGTTGTAAGTTCCCTTTTATTTATATTTTCAGCTCTAGCTTTCACTCGTTTTAAGCTTTAATAATTAATTTTTCAATTAAGTTAAAAAAAGTGACGAAAACGTGTTCTGTTTTTGAGAAAACTTCGAAAGAAGGTAAGTCTATCAGTTTCCTACGTAAGCAACGCAAAGCCGTCAATCAAAACAAAGCATACATGGTCATGGGCGTAGCGTAGTGTAAGTGTTTTATCTTTTAATTTGTGAAAACAATTATTGTTTGACAGTTTTTTTTCATTTTCGAAAGCATACTGAATACCTACTGAATACTTTGAAAAATGCAACTTGGAAAAATTATTCCATTTAAATAAATAAAAAATACTGACTTTTTGAAAGTATATTACCTATTATTATTGACAACCTCTAATTTAAGATAATCAGAAAATTGAGAGGGGGAATAATATTCAAACAATATCATCAAAGAATATGAAATAGAAGACTTTGACCCGGTTGCACGAACGTTAAAAAAATTTCAGATTATTACTAATTTTAAGGTGCAAATTTTTAAAATGTGGTGAACTTTTTCCATGATCTTTCATTTTTTATCGGCAATTAATTCTTCTAAAATTGAGACGAATTCACTCCCAGCAATATCAGAACAAAACTTTAGTAATACAGGGCATTTTAAAATTAGTGATTAGGTATCTGACATATTTTCAATTAGGTTCGTTTAATTTATTTTTAGAATAAAATCAACTAAATATGTAAGAAATTGAAAAAATATTTTAGGTACCTACTGATGTATATTGCTTTCCGACTTTCCTATCGATTTTTTATTTGCTAAATTGTTATTACCTTTTTGTACCTTTTATTTTGTATTGGTAGGTATAAGTATAAATTTTCTTAATTTAATATCTATTAGTATTCCCATAATTTATGTTTTTTGTAACAAAAACTGCAAATAAAATAATAATATTATGAATATTATGATCATTATTATAATTTATGTAATTATTACATTTCCTATAACTGAACTCGAGCGCGCCACTGCCGTTGCGTTCTGTTTGTTTACGTTTTACGTCGTTCCCCTTACCCCGCCAGTAGCAGCATATGAGTGCGAGAGAGAATATCAACAAACCAAAACTGACTTCAAGCTAAGATAGGGAAGGCGCGGTCCATATTTATTAATATAGTCTAGGGTCAGGTCGTTTGCCATTTGTACTAGCTTTCTATTTTTTTTTCTAGATTATACATTTTAGCTTTTCTTTTGTAATTTTCTTGGAATTTCCTGGCAGATAGAACCTAACAATGACCAATTACCTGACTTAACAGGTTTTGGTTACTTTCTGGTCATCTCCATTATTTATTAAAAATCTGTATCTTAAAATCAGTGCAATCTGGCAACACACTCTGATGGGTCTTATCCTTTTGAATCTGGGTGATCACTTTTGTATACCTATTTACCATTACGTCATGATCAATTATTGCTTGATTGATGATGATAGAGTGCAACAGCAATCGTCAGAATGCAGATAAATTTTTTCAAATTTTTCGCGAAAAATGGAAGATTTCTTGACAAGTTCTGACACCGCATCGCGATTAGACACTATAACAAGGAACGTTTGTCTTTTTTTCCCTATTTCTTTTCGTTTTTCCTTTTTCTCCTTTTTCCTTGCTTTGGGGTCTGCTTTCCAGAACATTTGGCACACATTTTCGCTGGTAGACAGCTTCTTCCTCAAGGCCCCAGGCCCAGAGTTCTCATATCCTTCTGGACTTTTGTCGGGATGTTTTAAATCTTTCCCTCCTCTTCTTCTTAGTAACAATGGAAGCATACTCTTTCATGACATGATAGTCTTCTTATCACATTCATATTCCAAAGCATTTGGAACACGTTTTCGCTGGTGGGCATCTTTTTCCTCAACCCCCAAGGCAGTAGAGTTTTCATATCATTCTGGGCTTTTGAAACAGGGTAGTTTTAGGCCGTTCACTCCCCTTCTGCTTAGTAACCTTGGAAGTATACTCTTTCATGACATATGATAGTCTTCTTATTACGTTCATATTCCAAAGCATTTTTGGGACACGTTTTCGCTGGTAGGCATCTTTTTCCTCAACGCCCAAGGCAGTAGAGTTTTCATGTCCTTCTTGGCTTTTGTAAACCGGGTCGTTTTAGGCCTTTCACTCCCCTTCTGCTTAGTAACCTTGGAAGTATACTCTTTCATGACATGATAGTCTTCGTATCACGTTCATATTCCAAAGCATTTGGGACACGTTTTCTCTGGTATGGGTATCTTTTTCCTCAACCCCGAAGGCAGTAGAGTTTTCATATCATTCTGGGCTTTTGAAACCGGGTCGTTTTAGGCCTTTCACTCCCCTTCTTCTTAGTAACTTTGGAAGTATACTCTTTCACGACATGATAGTCTTTTTATTAAGTTCTTATTCCAAGGCATTTAGCAGACGTTTTCGCTGGTAGGCATCTTCTTCCTCAATACCCTAGCCCAGAGTTCGCATATCCTTCTGGACTTTGTTAAACCAGGTCGTTTTATGTTTTCCCTCACCTTCTTCTTATAGTAACCATGTAAGTATAACCATCTTGTATCATTCTTGTCTAAAATTTCTGAAGAAAACTGTGTCAACGTCAGTATTTGCCCACCAATAAAAAAGGGATGTTACTTAACGTGGGAATAAGAATCTGCATGCGAGCTCGTTTTCTTATTCTTTTTCAAGTCCCAATAAAATTATTTGACCAAGTTTCGACTAGCCACCCTTTGGTTTTGTTGCCGAAAGATCTAGTTATTGATTTTCTCGCTGAATACTTCATACAGAAACAAGTTTTTTTAAATTGAAAATGCACATGCACTGATGCAGGATAATCCTTATGACGCTTTCCCCAGGGCTATTCCAAAGTGATGCGGTTCGATATATGACAGAGCTCTGAAATAAAGTGGTGAAAGGTGTAACGAGCTGCACCTGATAGGGATGAGCTATCGCTTTCTGACGTGTAGGTACTTCTGCCCGGCCTCATTCTAGTTGGGATCAAACGAGCCATGTCTTTTGAACACTTTCCATAGAAATATCCGTAAAAAAGGCTCAAGTCCGCGACTTTTCTTCGGTGTCCAAGACAAGTCAACATATAGGACCTTAGAAAATGTTGGACTGCTCCAATTCTTCTGACCTCAAAAAGTAGAATTTTTTTTAAATTTATGCAAATTTTTTAAATCTCAGAATTTACCATGCATAGCAGTCAAATTACCGCGATCGATTCTTTTTCAGACTAAATTGTTTAAATTACTGAACAATTTCATTGACTACCCTGCTGGAACCCTGGGTTGCGGTCCCTTGAGTGGCAGCTAGTCGTCAATCAACTTTTTATTTATCCTACCTAAGCCTCGTTCGCGAACTTTAGTTGTCACCGCTTTACAGAATGCTGCAAACATTTGGGACTTTTTTTACCAGAAAGTGTTTTCGATAAATTTGTCATTTGTTTTGAAATTATTTCTTGGGAATTTTTACCCAATTAGCTCAAATTCCATCAGCTGATCTGGTGTTATTGCTGTTGGTGTTAATACCGAACTGGTTAGTACGATTTCGTGAATATAATAAGCGACAGAAGAGAGCAAGGATGCTTATAATGATTGATTCTCTCGAGATTTACGATCATCCTTCAGGGACAAACGGCGCGTCGTTACCTCCATTACCTCCAAGAAGACACATTGCTGGACAAATAAAAGTAAATAAATGATATAACGAAATCGCATATAAACGTTCCGTATAGTAATTAACGCAACAAAACAATAGAAACAAGCGTGCTTTATGACTGACCAGCATCCCATGGAGCATAAAACGGCGCAATAAAGTGCCTCGCTGATGCTGACGAAGCCGGATCTTGGTATATTAAATTTGAATTTTTATATTACTTAACCAATGGAGTGTGTAAGGTTTAATGCCATCTCGACCAGTGGCGATCTACCAATGGGAGATGGAGTAGGAGTGGCCAGGTTATTCGTTTCTGCATATGCAATCCACGTACCTCATGAGATAAGAAGAGTCCAGTTGCTGCGGTGACCTTGTTTGTCGCGAGATGTCTTCGGAGGCTGATGCTGCTGCTGGCAGGGGCCTCGACAGCGCACCAGCTCCAGCTGGTTCTTCGGCTACGATTCTCACATTTATCCGAGCATAAATTAAACAAAATCGATCACTATCGCGGATTGTTCCTTAATGGGAACTACTTGAGATGCTGATCCTGCTCTGAACGATTGATGGAATTGTTCGTTGTTGTTGTTGTTTTTTGTTTTTTTTTTACTCTCATTTCTACTAACGTATAGCTGGGTTTACTTGTATTTCTGAAAAATGCATTATTCTCAGGCTTGGATCGATAATTCTTGCAACAATACAGAAGCGCTGGGAATTATACAAAAAAATAATCGAAGGAAGATATTTTTTAATATTCTTTGACTAACGAATATTATTCTTATCGCAGGTCTTGTTTTTAGAGAACTGTTAAATTGATGAATATTTTATCATTACCAGATAATTCATATTTTCGTTCCAAAGAGACTGATTCATCTTTTTGCATGATCATTTACAGTTCAGAGCGGCAGAATGGGTACCAGTGCAGATCGTGGAAATCTGGCGTCCTCTATATTGAAAAGAAAAACGAGGAATCACATTTCTAAGAAATTATCACAACCCCCTCAATGCTGGAAGCAGAACGATGATATTACTGAACCTTGGACTTAAACCATAAATTACATGCAGCTGAATATAATTGGTTAAGTAAAACTCGTTCTGGTATCTGACAATGTCCCAGAATTTCAAAAAGCATAGTTGTTTCACTGGCTCAATGCCAAAGCTTGAAAATAGTGCAAGTTTTGGGTTGTGCTTCCTGGTTTTTGGATTGAGGAGAGCTTCCAATTGAACAACATCGAACCATGATCGCCAAAAAATGGTCTGAGAATGTTTCAGCAAACATTTCATCAGAAAAAGCTGACTTTTTCCTATCCCCTGAATTCGTCAACAAAGGCGAAAGAGAAAGAAGACCCTATAACTCAAAGAGAGAAGGCTGTTCTGTTGCGTCAATCAATAATAATCATTTTCATCAATCATTACTTCAGAACTAAATACTTGCTCATGGATTTTGAAAAAATAATAAAAGCATGAATTAGCAAATCAGCAAAAGTAGCAATAGGCATAGGCACATTAGGGATAAAATGGCGGTTCAGAGGAAAGTTTGGCTATAGTTTTGATTTTCTCATACCCTCTATATTTTGTTAGGTCGTCGCTGAATACTAATTTGAAGTTTAATAGCAAAAATTTGGTCCAAAACTTTTTTATTGCGTATTTATTTGCACAAATTTTTGCACTTTTTTCAGTTTTTGCCTTAATCTCAAAAAGGATGCGTTCCTTCGAAGTCTATTCGTAGCTTAAATTTACTATATTTCTCGTAAAAAAAACGTTTTTTTTGAAAGACTAACCGTTCCGCCGGTAGGTATAGAGCGCCCAAAAACATATTCCCATGCATAATAATATCTAGTGAAAAATGGTAAAAAGTGCAAAAAAAAGACAAAGTTACGGGCCCAATTTTTGGCATCAAGCTTCAAATTCGAGTCAGCGTGATCCAAAAAAGATAGAGAGTGAGAAAATCACAACTATAGCAAAACATTTAGGTATACCAAAAGCCGCCCCAACGTAATATTTTTTTGGCGCGCTCTAACGTCGAAACGGTAAGTCTTCAAAAAATTTAGGAATTTAGGATTTTTTGTCCACCTACTTTAATTTTGTATATGATGGACTTGCAGAAAAAACGCTTATTTTCTGTGATTTAGACCAAAAACTGAAAAAAGTGTAATAATTTGGGCAAATAGTGGGCCAAATTTTCGCTTGCAATTCAAATTCGTGTTCATCCAAAAGACCCAAAAAACATAGAGGGTGAGAAAATCAAAACTATAGCAAAAGTTTCCTCTTAGAATTCTAATATGCCTACCCTAAAATGTAATGTCAAAATATTCACGAATAGCATATAAAACGAGAACATCCCCGACCTGATGGTACACCCACTTCTGCTAAAGAGATGCCAGAGATATGATATTTAGCAAAACAAATCCTATTCCCAGTGGGCCAAGTGCTGTGCAAGCCAGAGGAGAGATAGGAAATAATCAAGCAGAGCTTTTGACATCATCGGGCAATAATGTATGTATATCTAAACAAGCAGATTGGGGTTGCAAAAATCTAAATAGATGAAGCAAAATCACGTCCCAAAACTTCATTCATAAAACATAAAGAGTTGCGCAGGTTACCTACATCTTCGCATGAAAATGTTTCTCATTTTCTTTCTCAGAAGCTTGCATGACAGAGACCTGAGGACTGCCGGACATCGAAACGAGACGTTTAGGTTGAATGTGCATACAAACTGTGAGAAGCGTGGTTCCAGTTCCAAGACAGAAGATCAAGATTTATTAACCTTTGGGATTCCTGCGGGTGAGTTTTAATTTTGCTCGGAAAGTTTCGTCCACAACTGGGCAGGCAATATCAACGTTTACGTGTGTGAGCAAGACGTTCTTCCAGTCGTGTTCACTGACTACTGACTGGACGCTTGGAGGAAGGGTGTTCCTATATTCATGATGATCTGTTGACATCTACCCCCCTTCATTAGCTACCTCCGCTCTCGCAACGACCGGTCTCTGCGATTTCATCGATTGCTAAGTAAGATAATGAGTCATGACGCAACCCTGGATGCCATATCACCACAATTTCATTGCTTCTTCCCCATTTTTGTTGAAATAGCGTGGACATTTCCATGAGTTGCAGTTTATTTTTTTAGGAAAAAATGGTCAATGAAAAAAATATAAAAAATACTTTTTTATTTAATCATTATTGTGATCATTCAAAAAAATAAATTTGACTTTCCAACGTTTTGCAGTCAAAAAAAAAAAGAATTTCTAGAAAGTATCTGTCCATGAGTGGAACTGCAGGACACATTACTGGACCAGTTTCATCCAAATTTGGCAAGATCATTTATAGGCGTTATATTTAGGTCGGACCGGAATAAAATTTTGATAAATTGATCCCCCTCCTCCCTAATAAAATTTTCCAGCATTACAGTTCATCAA
The DNA here is from genome assembly GCA_910589415.1 of Malachius bipustulatus. Classification (NCBI taxonomy): domain Eukaryota; kingdom Metazoa; phylum Arthropoda; class Insecta; order Coleoptera; family Melyridae; genus Malachius; species Malachius bipustulatus. The sequence continues at coordinate 33,025,906 of OU342634.1, read as the reverse complement.
ATCCTACGAGATATGATGGATGTGTTATTTTAGAATTAGAATGCTTGCTCCATCAGCCACAGACATTTGGAACGTCAGTCGCAAGGATAGATAAAGGCACACCTGAAAAAAAATTCTGACGAATTTTTTAATTAGTCGATTGAGAGGTATAGGCTCACTTACAAAGAAAAATTACAAACATTTATAAAGTAACTATATACGTGTAGTATACAGGAATAACATTTACTATTCTTATTATTTTCCCTTTCTTTTTCTTTTTCCTCATGATCTGTATTTTCTTATTTTCTATTTTTTCTGTTTCTTCATCTTTTTTCGTTTTTCTTTTTCTCTTTTCATTTTTTCCTCTTCATTCCTTTTTTCTTTGTTTTTTCTTTTTTTTAAACCTCAAATAGGGTCAGGGATGGGGAGGTCGACAATGAGCTCAACGCGTCTAGGGGTCCATCAAGACGACTTTGACGATAGACAAGGACCGCGGAATCGTATGGGTGTCAACGAGCGGATAGCGCATGCACACAGGAATCTCAGTACCTAATTATTGTTCACCTCTTCCTTTCTTTTTCCCCCATTTCCTACTACCTTCACCTCAAATGCACCCATCTGAAAAAATCATTTTTAGGGAAAAAATGAAGAACAATGTTTTCAAACTAACAAATGAACTCTACAATAAACTAAGGCACTGGCACTCGTTATCTGTTCGAGAATATGCCAATTCGCAACTCGAACGTGATTGCTCTGCGGAACTTCCATCTTAGAACCTCTGTCTTGGCAAAGAGCGCCACTTCGATCAGCGCAGTCAGTCAGTATAATTTTGGATGTTACCAAAATAAGACCAACTGGAGTTTGGAGAGTTTTATCAAATTTACCTATCAGAAAGCTGGTGAACTTGAGTCGGTATGTGTGACTAGAAACAGAGAGAAGACAGTGCATTTGTGCACTTGAAATAAGGGAAGGATTCAGCTGTGTTTAGTCAGTAGCGAATGCTGAGAGTCAGAGTGTAGGAAGTAAGGGTAAAAACATAGTAGAACGACGAGGCTAGAGGCACAGCGAAGAGGTAAGCGACGATATAAGCGACGAGACAGGAGACATGCACATAGTGAGGAGACAGAAGTTGCAATTTACTACTTTGACTTTCCAAACTCAATTCAGTATGAACAATGTTCTCCGACAGTAAAGATGACATTTTATTCAATAATGCCGCGCTTCGCGGGCTTATTATTATTGCAATGGGAAGTTTGGACAAAACTTATCCTGTACATCCTATTAATAAAGTAAGCAAACGGTTTGGACAGTACCATACATTATTTTCTGAGCTCAAGCAGCACCCAGACCGATTTTTTGAATATTTGAGAATAAAAATTGACAAAACTTAAAAAGAATGTAGCTAGAACCGACCAGTATCAACGCGATAATAAATCCAATTTTTATCTCGACGCGCATCGCCTCGCTTGTCTCGTCGCTCAGTACTGCGTCAACCGCTTCACATGTTTGGCTTCATTACCATACACGATGAAATAAAAGCATTTATGAAATAACAGCTTACCTCGTCGCTGTGCCTCTAGCATCGTCGTTCTACTATGTTTTTACCCTAAGATATAAGTGATGTGAAGAAGATGAAGTATGGTTACATCATTTTAAGGTTATCGTTGTTATGTAAATAGAGACTGAAAATAATTCGTTATTATAAATCATTGTACGTTAATTGAGATAAATAAAGTGACTTTCGTTACAATATTGTATTCGTTGTTGCGAATAAATTCATGTTTTATTAAAGTATTGCCTTAGTTTAGCTACAATATCCTGATTTATAACAATTCTTCATCACGAATAGTTCTATTCCCGAAATAGGTAGTAGGTATCTATTTATTTGAAGCTTTCGAATGACCAAGTAACTAATTGCTTATTTATAATTAAAAATCAATTAAATTAATATAGACACGGAAGTTTTATCAAGCGAATACCAATTTATGGTAGGAAAGTTATAATAAGAAACAAGAATTATAATGGGGGTCTCGGATAAGCCATCGAGAATATGAGGTATATGAGAAACGAGAGGGCGCTATCATCGACCTGATCTCGTTAAATATATTATTATAATAAAGTTAAATTGCTTATGCATGGAGGACTTAATCGACAATGTTTCGAGCACGGCTCGTACCTACCTAATAAAGAAAATAATAAGATAATATGCACTTAGCTGTAAAGAGAAATAAAGAAGAATAAAAGACGATTTTATAATTTGTTTATTTATTGTCTGAGGAGTACACCTTCTTAGTTACCTACATTGTTCGTACGTCATACGTTATCATGCATGACCTCAAAATTAACTTTTAAGCCATTATTATTCTCATGCTTTAATTTTTTTATAATTATTTAATAACAACAGGACATTATGTCAATGCGAGGACCACCTTTTAATAAGTGTTAACCCAATAATTTCAAAAAGTGCAAGCTGCTGGCTGACAATTTCTGCGAGAACTAGTACCTAGTAGGCTGTAAGTAGTTTTCTGATCTATTGACATAAGTCTCATTTTTGTTTGGATACAGAGCTACAGAGATAAATAGTCACTGGTCCGAAAAACGATTTCTGTAATCAAAGTATCGAGTCCTTTGACAAAGTAACCAATTCACTGTGTAACAGTTCTTTCAACAATTTCAGTAACCGTTCCTATCGTTGCCCATTAATTAATTAATTATTTTTGTGACGATCATTTCGATCGCACGGTGTAGTAATTTTGTCGAGCACTCTGTATAGTACTGTCGGTTGCGCATCGTGATGAACGGAGGTAATGCTATCGTTTGACTCTATTCGGTTCGACTCTCGGTTGCCGGCCTGGTAGGGACAAGGGTTTTTAAAGAAGGGCAGCCAACGGGTGATACCTACTCCTGTTTCCTACGGGGTTAAAACCTCCATTAATTGCCCCAAATTTTGGGCCTTCGCCCTCTTCAAACATGAGGTAAGTGTTATCTTTCTGTAATTACCTCTTGTTATCGCGACACCGGTGGGTAGCGGGGTCAAGATGGCTGACGAAATGTTTAAGCACAAAGGTTAATATTTTTTTCGTGTGATCACCAACGCTGTTTAACATCTATTCAGAGGACATTTTTCAGGGCGCTTTAAAAGGAGTTATAGGTAGTGAAATGGATCGCACCTAGGTAGGATGATAAGGAAATTATTTCCACCTCCCTCGTTAAATCAGCCGAAATCGAAAAAGCAAATAGTGCAAGAATAGGTACGTAAATACCTAAAGGTAAAATTTTTAGGAAATTAAAGCGCAGCCACCCGACGTTACATCAAGTAAACGATCCCTGCCAGCACATTAAATATTCAGAAAAATAGAATCGCTCTAGCTGGTCACATTTCAGTACTTCGAGAAAGCGGCAACGGCGAGGGCAAACCATTGCCAGATGTCTTTATAAATGCGCCTCGCGCCCATTGAAAGGATGAGCTGACCTACATACAAGACCGGGTTAAATCAGAAACAAACAATAACCCCTTGCAAAGACAATAGTAAGTCGCTAGGTATTCCACCCACGAAAATGAAAATTACACGAATCGATAGAGCGAATTAATAAATGAAGGTAGCCGGAAATACACCACGATCCCGAAATAGCAAGCAGGTGGAAATGCGAAATGAAAGTTAAGCCGGTGTAATTATAATAGTTAGGTACAATGAAAAGACGACAATGCGTCGGCCGATTTGAAGGAAAATCTAGGTAGTTGAAGTTCAGGACAATTAAGGTAGCCGCGAGGTCAAAATGCCAAGTCTTACGAGAGGTGAGATACGATAAGAAACAAATCACGATATGAGCCAGTACCACTAAGGTGCATTGTTGCGTTGTGTTTAGAAAGCGGACCACCGCTTCTATAAAAGCAGACGTCTTACCGCAGCTCCAGACAGATAGAGATCAGCTGCCGAGCAGGTCGAATCTGACTTCCTAACCCTTTATACGGAAACCCAGAGGTAAATAGACGATCACAGTGGCTTTTCGCGAAAGACGGGGGGACCCGGGTCCTCCGCGTTACAGTAGAATCCAGATTAATGGTAAAGTAATAAGCAATAAAAGCTAATATACTGATGACCTTTGCTTGAGCAGAGCACATCACATGACTTGCGCAATGATTGCGAAAGTCAATGATCGATTGTACCTATAATTCAGCATAGACAAATTTTGTGTTTCTTCATCGATGTCCATGCTCATTTACTATTAAATGAAACAACTGTGGTGTGGAAAAAGCTACCCTCACCACTCAGGGTGATTCCAAGAAGGAAATCAAAATTAGGCCAGCAGAAATACGTTCATACGCTCGAGAGCATTGTTCACAAGGTCAGATCTAAACTTGACGCTCAACATCAGCATGCTCAGATACATTTCATCGGTTCTGATGAATTAATAAAATGTGATCGGAGCGGCGAAGGGGGATTGGAGGCTCTCGAAAGATGCAGAGGGGGTTGAGGTAAGAGATCCGTGAAAGGTAGGACAACAGAACAGCAACCGATCATCGAAGGTAAAATAAAAGAAAAAAGATCTTTGAGTAGGCGAAAAGGCTCATCTGTTCACTTTGGAGCAAACTGGTCCCCCCCCTCCCCCAGGCACATTCTCTGTGTATTGTAATTATTGTCTGTTGAGACTCTTTGACCGTCAAGCATTAGCACTCCAACTAATAGCCTCAGCTCCCTCCGGTTCAGTTTGATTATGTTAGTAAGCCTGTTCGTCCTTTCTAACCAGCCCAATGCTACGATAAGTCGTTTTGGGTGCATACCATCCTAGCCCATCACTTTTCCAGCGAATCCAGTTGTTTGGTATTCTTTGGTTGCAGTTTGACTATCGGTGGAAATTCTTCGGAGTGTCGGATACTTCTTCTTCATATCGTGGATGCACACAGGGATTAGGACAAAAGTAACAAACAGGAGGAAATTTCTGACAGTCACGAATTCTGCATAAATGAATTTGCAATTAAGTTGCCCGAGTAGATCAATTTCAGCAACACAGCCGATATGTAAAATTAAAATTATCTCGATAAAAATTCCCATGAGGCAAGCCTGAATTTAAATATGATTAACAGTTGCCCAAATTACTCATAACGACCCATTCATCGAGGCAATACCTCGCTGAATTTCCATACCGATCAGATTTATTAGTAATACCATAGCGAGAGTAAGTACACCACAGCCTCTCCCAGCGGACCAGCTCGAGCGATGATCCTGGCGGTCCTGCCGAAGCTCCGACTCTCAAACTGGACGGCAGGATTATGATTATCGGCCTCCTATAATTACGAGAACGGTTTTCGATCTCGGTTGCGAGCGGGTGGAGTCCACTGCCGTGAACTTTTAATCGTCTCAGATAACATTCATTGGCCACATTTACTGCTAACTAGTTTAAGGAGATCCTCAATAAATGAATTGTCTTGCGTTCCATATTAATTTAATAGATAACGACCCAGCCGGCTCTCGCTATTATATTCAAACTGGTAATCCGATTTTCCCGTTCGTGCTTTCAAATCCCATTTGCGATAATTAAAATAATTTACTACATAAAAATCTAACGGATGATCTATGGTCATTCCGATGCGAATAAATAATGGTTTATTGGGAAAAACTTTCCCACGGGTCATGGAGCATCTGTAGAAATTACCCGTTCCGATTTTAATTGCTTGGAAATTTCGCTTTTGTAAATTAAACAACGGGAGGCTCTTTTTGACTAACTAAAGCGAGAAGTTTCCTAAGGTCACCTTTTTTGGAATTGCATTGAAGGGGCCGTGTTTCCTGAGGAATGCAACCTACAGCGTCATATACGGGGATTCCCCTATACAGTGCATATTTTGGTAATTGTATACATCCGCGGCTCCTACGTTCCATCAATTTCTTCGGGACCGAGGAGCGAAATAGGGGTGCTGGGTGGGTAAGAAGCTAAAAACAGCCATTGCAAACTAATATTAAGGTCACCACTAAGGCCTCTTTGGCACTACGGTCGAATTTCTATTTTTTTTCACTTTCAGGGCAAGGAATTAATTCGAGATTAACAATAGCACAGTTTTTATTTTGAATTTTGCATTTATTTTGCATTTATTTTGCATTTTTATTCCAAAATACGCGACATCGCTCGCTATTATGGTCAGACTACGTTTGAATGCGGTTCGTATGTAGCGTATGTTACCAGACAGGCTCTGGTGTTGATATTACGAGTTTCCGCCGTCCACTCGACACTCTGACCAGTGACCTTGCATGTTTATTGTGATTTTCGCTGATCTAAACAGGCCCGCACTCAGGAAGACCTTCTTTTGATGCCCTTTTGTTCGCTTATCTTTCATTTGCAAAGCAAATTAATACCTTCCTGGTGTTACTATAGGTATGTCCTCCACCCCTATATAGGTGCCATAGTGAAACTGTAGGAGCCGCGGATGTAAATAATGACCCATATTTTCAATAAAGAACCGCAACCATTTATTAATAATAATAATATATTTAATAATAATATATTTAATATAATATTTATTATATTTTATTGCCATTTTATTATTTATTATTAACATGATGACATGATTAACATTATTAACATTTTTTGTTAATATAGTAATCTGATATTTTCTTTGATATCTGTTTTGACTTGAAACAACTGTACTGGTTGTTGCGAATCTGTTATCAATTTAATTAGATTTTACCGGAAGATTAATTCACTCATTCATCGAGAGGTAGTCAACCTTGAGTCGTCGCGAATAAATCATCCACTTATAATATTTGTTGTTTTCTCAAGTAAACCATTTTTCGCGAGTCCAAATTAGAGCAACCACTTATTACATTCCTTTATTCCTTCCTATCCCCGCCCCCTTTTTACCTAGTTCAATAATCAAAGTGCTCAAAGATCACCATGTAAGCAGCCAGCACAAAGGTAGGTGAAATTAAATTTATCTTTATCAGTCCACAAATTGTCATAACATAATTATTATTCAATCTAATAATAGTAGGCAGACATACTTACTAATAACTTTTTTTTAGTATTCGTGTCTCTAAGTAGGTATATGAAATAAAATATAAATCAAGGTATATAATACTTATATAATGTAAAAGAGTATGAATGTACAATGTACCTACCAATCTCGTAAAAGATTATCCTTAATTAAGACGTTCATTTTTATCTTGAATATTTATACCAAAAACAATAGACTGAACAAAAAATGTTTATTCTTTTAGCTTTTTACATTATACATCATCATTTATCATTTAATTTACTCTATTAATATTTTTGAATAATTTAATGCTGTTGTACTCTCTGATGAGCGTAATTAGTGGTGAAGGCCTCTGCTATACCGTGCGTCTTTAAATTACTTCACATTAATTAATTCTTTTCTCTGGTAGTCACACAAATAAATTAGATTACTCCCCATTGTGAAAATGCCCAAACATAAACAAAACATCGCCATAGAATACCTCCGGAACGTTTGTCTTGTACTGAATTTAACTCTTAAATTAACTCCACGCAGAATTCTTAAATTATTTATATGGATTTATTCTTTTGTAATTGTTATATTGTTAATTCACAGTAAAAATAACTAGATCTTGTAGTACTTGTTAGAGATGCTAGAATCTTTGCCATGAGAGCGAATATCCTTCTTTATTCTATTTACATACATTTATATTTTCTGCCAATTGCCTTGTTAGCCAGCCAATCATCTACCTACTGTTTCTATATAACTATTTATTTTTATTTACCTAATGAAGATTTTACATACTTACGAGGTATCCTTTGATGACATCTATACATTATAGATAGGTACTTCTCCAATTTTTGTCGAGCGTAAATTTTTGAAAACAATATGTCGCAAAAAACAGTCTTTAACAAAAATACAATCGATTATTGAGGCTCTATTACGGTAAGGCCTTCTAGTAATCGTCTCAAGTCCATTCAGTCCAAATCTTGAGACACTTTTTTTCGGGGTTAAATATATGGCCGCAATTTTCTAAAGCAAATTATTAAGGAGCGATCGTTCAAACTTGTCAGGAGTAAAGTGCACTTGCCATTTTTTTTTTTGGGGGACAGTTTAGTTTCTCTGGTTGAAGAGTGGAAAGCCATGATTCTCAAAAAACAATTTTTCAAAAGCATTTTTTTGTCATTTTCACAATTGACGTATTACAATTTCCTGAATAAATTGCTGCAAATTATATTTTGTGATTGGATCTTGAATAAATTACCCTTAGGTAATTATTATTAATTTTTTTCATTAATTTCTTCATTCTTTCAATCAATAATTTTTTTTCAAAGCTTACCAAACTCAAAAAATTCTCCTGGAATTATTTTCGGGTAACCAGACCCCGAGAATTCTTCATGAAAAAATCATTTCAGGGTCTTAAAGAACAAAATGGACCTCGAAGACTTAACATGAATATAATGTCGATGAATAATGTCAAATAATGTTCAGGGAATTTTATTTAATATTGCAAAAAAGCAGGAAATACAGGTATAGTATTGGAAGTTAAGTTTGTGTCTCAAGACCCCGTAGAACCCTCATTCATGAAATTTTCAGAATATTTTTAATTTTTGTTCTTACAATTTCATGAAATTTTGATCCAGACAGAAGAAGTTTTAATTTTTTAGGGCTTGGAGAACAAAGGAAATATTCGTGAATAGTTCACGGTGTCTTAAAATATGTGAACAGGGCCTCAAAAACCTTGAGAATCAATTTCAAGAAATTTTATGTTTTTGCAAAAAAAAAATTCACGGAATGTAAGTCTCGGACTGGAAGTTAAGTTTGAGTCTCAAGACCTGGTAGAATCCTCATGAAATTTTCCGAATATTTTTAATTTTTGTATTTACAATTTCCTTAAATTTTTGATCCAGACAGAAGAAGTTTGCATTTTTTAGGGCTTGGAGACCTAAGGAAATATTCCTGAATAGTTTACGGGATCGTAAAAAATTCAAACAGGGCCTCAAAGACTTGAGAATCAATTTTAGGGAATTTTATGCCTTTGCAAAAAAAATTTCAGGGAATGCAGGTCGTATTGGAAGTTAAGTTTGGGCCTCAAGACCTCGTAGAACCCTCGTGAAATTTTCAGAATATTTTTAATTTTTGTATTTACAATTTCCTGGAATGTTGTTCCAGATGGAAGGAGTTTGACTTTTTTAGAATATGGATGAGACCTAAGGAAATAATCCTGAATAGTTTGTGGAGTCTTACAAAATTAAAACAATTCTCAAAGACCTTGAGAAATAATTTCAGGGAATTTTTAGGAAATTTTATGTTTTTGAGAAAAAATTAGAGGGAATACAGTAGTGACGTCTATGAGTCGGAAAGCACCCGAAATTTTTCAGACGTAACGAAACCACTTTCCTCCCCCGTTTTCGAGGATGCTGAACACGATGGCGTAGGACAAAATTTCTTTTTCGGGTTGCGTTCACCCCCTATTGGTCAAAAACCACCCCCATTTTTTAAATCTCCGTTCTAATGTCCCCGGGTCGGAAAAAACGCGTGCAACTCGCTTCTGGGGAAGCCTTGTATCTAATGACAACTGTCCGTCACCCTAATACGCTCACCCCCTTGGCCAAGAACCACTCTCATCCAATGGGGTTGAAAATGTGTTTTTTTTAATTAGTCGGGCCTCATCCCCCCCGTTTCCAAGGGTGCTGAAAACGATGGTCATCACAACCTTAGACCTCTACCACCCGTTTTCCCTCCCCCAAATCGGGAAAAACACCCTCCAATGGGGGTTGAAAATATGTTTTTTTATTAATTGGACAACCTGCCGCATACCCTTGTTATCAAAGGTGCGCTGATCACGATGGTCACTACCTTAGACCTCTCTACCACCTCCCTAAATTGACAAAATTACCGTGCTTTCTATTAGGAAAAATATGGAGACAACGTTTCTGTTATACTCTTACGTAAGAATGTGATGTTCATGCATTTTGAAGAGTATCAGCTATGTAATTCCATTCCTTGGAGGGTGATTTTGTCAATTTAGGGGGACGGTAGAGGTGACCATCGTGTTCAGCACCCTTGAAAACGGAGGTATGCGGCAGGTTGTCCAATTAATAAAAAAAATGCATTTTCAACCCCCTTGGAGGGTGTTTTTCCCGATTTGGGGGAGGGAAAACGGGTGGTAGAGGTGTAAAATGGTTACCATCGTGTTTAGCATCTACGAAAACGGGAGAATGCAGAAATATTCAGGCTTATAAAAAAAACATTTTCAACCTCTTTGGAGGGTGGTTCTTGGCCAAGGGGTTGGGCGTAGGGTGGTGGGCAGTTGTCATTAGATACACGGCATTCCCATAAGCGAGTTGCACGCGTTTTTTCCGAGCCGGGGGCATTAGAACGGAGATTTTAAAAAAGAGGGTGATTTTTGGCCAATAGGGAATAGAAATTTACCCTACACCATCGTGTTCAGCACCCAGGCACTCTCGAAAACGGGAGAGGAAAGTAGTTTCGTTGCGTCTCAAAAAATTCGGAAATTTCGGTTTTATTCCGACTCATAGACGCCACTACAGGTCGTAGTTGAAGTTGAGTTCAGGTCTCAAGATCTGATAGAAGCCTCATGAAATCTTCAGAATATTTTTACGTTTTCTATATAAAATTTCCTGAAATTTTGAACCATTCACAAGCTATTGGCTTCTTCGGTGCGTATATAGATCTAAAGAAATCTTCAAGAAAAGTTCCCAGAGGCTTAAAAAATAAAAAAAGTCTCAAAGACCGCGAGAAATAATTTCAGGGAATTTTCAGGGATTTTTATTTATTCCTGAAATAAAAAATTGCAAGAAATATACTTCGTCGTAATTGTACTTATGTTTGGGTCTCAGGACAGATATGTGGAATCTTCAAGAAATTTTCAATGTCTTTTTTCAAGACATCCAGGCACAACAAGCCAAAAACTCCTCGAATCAGATATAAAAGGGTCTTTAAAATAATTTAAGTTAGTAATTTTTTTTTCTTTTCAGGTAGGTAATGAATTTTTCATTCACCTTTAGAAAAAAAATTGCAAAAATGTTATTAGTATTTTCTCTAAAAAAATAATAAAAATTTTATCATACAATATAAATCTTATCAAAAATGAAGCATGCATGAGTATACAAAAGCTATTTAGGTAGTTGTATTTACCATAGAAGTGCAGAATTTAAACAATTCCGCAGAAACACGATACTTTTCAAAACAATCAACAATAACCTTTTACATTATCAAAGCAGCATCCTGTAAATTATCCGGCGACCGCCTAGTTATTAGAGTCGAGTATTACGGATTATGACGTATGAAGCACGTCAGTACTGAGACGAGCTGCACTGCACTCGATTTTGATTAGCGTTAATTACCAGGTGTAATTATCGAGGCGGACTCACACGCCACTCAGAGCCTCGTTAGTGGGCAATGATGATCACAAGACGCCGCAGCTCGCTTCTTGCCCGGGCGCTGGTGACAGCGGACGACTTAACTAACTCCGAACTCCTCTCAACTCAATCCTCGAGCTCTTATCGAGTTAGTTGTTGAGACAATAACGGTCGAGATGGTTTAAGGTTAAGCTGCTAATGAGAAAACACTAGACTTCAATTATTATTATTTAACTCTAATAATAATAATAATTTTCTTTTCGCATTGTCGCGCATCTCTTCTTATACGCTTATTGAATGTTGTTATTGATAAGCATAAGGATATTATTTAGGTCTTCGTGTTTTTTTTTTTTGATAGTTTAGTTGAGAGGAAGCTTCGTTTTGATGAAAAAGTGAGAGTAGGTAATAACTATTATTTCCCCCGTTATTAGAAAATATAAAAATCGTTAAGAAAACCTTATAGCCAAGCACGGGCTTCCTGCAAATCCCCCTTCAAATTAATCAGTATGCTAGAGCTGGCCAGCCTGGACTTATATCAAACATTGAGATAAAATGAAATGAGGAAAACTTAGCAATTCCTCACCCTTCTCTCTGCCCACGTCTTGCCGCTTGATTTAGCTCGACTCCTTATGACAGGACGCGGTAGAACTTGCCCGAAATTCTGGATTTTATTACATTAATTTTACTAAGATTGATGGTTGATGATGAAATCGTTCCAAGAAATACTTCTAACGAAATTAAAAAGCCGAGTAAGTAATAAATAATACGATTTGTGAAAGGGGTTGAAGAATCCAAAATGTAAATCACCAACACCAATAACGAGGAATTCCCAACAGTATCAACCACACCACTCGTTATGGATAATCCAAAAAGAACAATTGGATCTTAGCAGTAATGTGTTATTCATGGGCGTGTCCCATCAGATTAAGCTCACACCGCGGATAATTATTATCACACCGCTGCTATTTGTAACTTGACTAAATTACTCTTCATCGGAGCTGGGCCGCGAGCGCCATAAATCACGTGATTCCACATAATACGCCCGCAATTAGTAATTAAGCGAAATGCAATTACCTGTTCTGCCCGATCAAATAAACGAGAGGGCCGAGATATAATCTGCATACGATTAATTCTCGGACGATGACTTCAATTCTCTCCAAAGACGGGCGGGCTTATCTTATTCTCGCACCAACTCGTGGTCTATGTGAGAAAAATTCCCATTTTGCTTGTAAAAATTATGAAATATCGCTGTGCGTATTTTGATAAGAACTGATTTATTGTATTATCATTGTCGGGTAAAATTGAAAATAAACGTGGTTTGAATTATCGTTCTCTTTAGATTAGTTCAAGAGACAAAAGTCTTAAGCATTGCTTAGATAAAAAGATTTATTATGCATTGATTTTATGCAACTGAAATAGTTATTTATGCAACAAGTGCATAAAGTGGTACTTTTTTCACGACTGGGAAGTTTGACCGCATGAGCCGCAGGCGAATGCGGCAATCCCAGAAGTGAAAAAAAGGCACTTTATGCATATGTTACATACAAAATTTTATCTACGAGTGACTTAAATTAGAACTAAAAGTTATTATTATAAAATAAAATCTTTCCAATGCATTCATATCTTATGTAAGTGTTTCTTTGAAGCTATTAAGGCTTTTTTCATCACGTCAGTTCATAAAGGTGACATATTGCTTCTTTAGATTTTTGAGGTAGGTACCTAGGTACCTAACAGATTTTGTGCAGCCATATTTTATTGAAAAATAATTTCTTCTGGGGTAGAAGATATTTCATTCATTGAATCATCTACAATGGTATCCATTTTAGGTAACTAAACGATGCAAAACACAAAATATTAATTGTAGGTACATAGATCTGGCGCACTGCTAATAAACTGCGACGTTTCTCTAGTATAGGTTGCTGTCAACAAGCATTTGGAGCGGTTGGCATCGGGATACTATGTAATTCAGCGTTCAGCGTCTCGTATTGCAGTGCGAACGCCCCGATCGAGCCAACTGACTGAGCCGAGCCGCTAGCGTTCACTAGAACTTCCACTAGGCGAGCGTGCATTAACGTGTCAGATTTAGCGTTAAATAATGAGCCGCTACGGCACTTTATTTCACCCGAACTACTTTATTTAACTCTTCAAGATAATCATACATTTTAAGAACTAAGAAACGTCTAAAAAAGTGCATTTTATGAATCACTCGTAGATAAAGACTCTTATTACTCTCGAATCGATTCTTTTATTCGCGGTTTCAATCATTGAATCAGGAAACGCAATATTAAATTAAATTCTTAGTCATTTTAGGAACTAGCACCAATTTTTTAAGCTGATGTTTACTACTTAATTTATCTTAGAAATAAGAGCGTTTTTTTATTACATAATAATATGCTCTTGAACTCGAGGGTTTCAATGATTCATGCAACCTAGAATTTTTATTTTAGTTATATTTCGCCTCTAAGATAACTCTTCTCTGAAATTTTAGGCTGAAAATTTAGGCTACAAGAAACTAATCTGAAATATTTTAAGAATTTACGATTGAGTAGGTACTTGACAATCTCCAGAGCTCTAGATAATATTATCCTTGAAATTTTCAAGGTAGTTTTATTAGATTTGTAAAAAAAACTCTCCTGAAAATTTCAGGAGTTAGAGACTATATTATCAGGAATCGGCTGATTTTTACCGAATTTCCAGTCCTCAAGAAGTCGTCCAGGAATTTTTCAGCGTCTCCAAATCTCAATAAAAATAGATACATATACCACAAAAAATCCATTGAAGTTGTCAAACTTTCAGATATTTTCCTTGATTTTATTTGTGCCGTCTAGAACTCACTAAATCACCCTTGATATTACTTTCTAAGAAGTCTTAATTCCCTCTAGAAATTCCCAAGAATATATTCTATGTTTTTGACTGCAAGCACTCAGTTGGACCTAACTGGGTCTTCAGCATTCGGCGGTCATGTAAAAATTTTCAGCCTTTATCTTTGTAATGTAACGACCCTTCTTTAAAATTAATAATAATGGCTTTTATAATAATAAAATAAATGGCCTGCGATAAAACATTCCACTAACTTTTGGAAAAGAAGAACTTTCTAACATTCGGAATGTCAACTTTTCTGCCATGGCGTCTAGATTAATGAATATTCTGCGAAACTGAGCAAAATGTCTGGATTACTTTACCCAGTCTGGCCGTCTAGCAAGAAACACTAGGACTTCCTACGTTGTGTTTTTTGTTTGATCTTTTATGCAAAGAGTGAATTAAAAGCAGAAGATTTGAGAATTGAAACCAAAGAGTTTTAATAAACCTGCTTAATTGTAAATTTCTAACAACCTTAACAGGGTCGTACTCGACCTGACCTGGAACTTACCTTTTATAGATCTGTAAGATAACGATTCAAAAGAGCCGCGCGGCTAGGTAGCTGTACGTTTTACCAGCAGCACGGTGTAAGATATTAAGGTGAGTGAACGAAGCACGTATTTCAACAGTAAAGCGCGCGACGAAAACCTGAACCTCAGTGTATGAGAGAGTCTTGCCAGCTGGGCTCTGACCTCTTGCTCTTACACATGCAAATTGCCATTATCAGGGTGTCATGCTACTCAATTTTATTTTTTTCTGAAGAAGCGATAAGCAAAAATGGGTAGAAACTGTGATTTGCCTAATTGTAGAAGTTGATGCGATGAAACTATAACGGGTATTTCATCGAGTGACATTTTAACATTTAAATATTAATAAAATTAGAACATAAGAGCACGCGTTTATCAGCGAATATGCGTGAATCATTTATGCTAGCGCTTGTGCGCTTGTCCGAGAGAAGAGTACGGCAGAACTAACCATTGCGAGCGAGAGCAACAAAACAAATGGGTAAAACAGATGTAACGTGACGAGTGGTGACGATATCGGGTCGCACTGGGGAGTCTTGTTCCAACACCTTAGTTATCTTACACCGTGACCAGCAGGTAAAGAGAGGTCATTTTTTATAGGAGGCTACCGGACTATAAAGTTGTAGTGATACCGGTCCGAGGTCCTTTACGGAAGGCTGAAATGCTTTTTTTCAGGGAAAATTTTTGACGGTAAATTTTTTCAGGGTTTGTTTTTCACCTTAAAAAAATTGGCACCCTTTTCAGGGCACAAAAATGATGTATCTCCTGATTATCTCTGGGCCTTTAGACCTGAAGTATGTGTTCAACAATTCTTTACGTCAGGTGAGGCTGTAAAATCCTTTACCAGATCCTTTACTTAAGTTCGACTTAACTCCTGGATTTTTTTACTAAGTCAGAAAGGCTGTCGATGCAATTTTTCAGGACAAACTTGTTCAGGGTAAATTTTTTCAGGGTATGTATCTCACCTTTAAAAAAAATTGCATGCTTTTTAGGGCACAATTATGTATCTGCTGATTATCTCTCGGCCTTTAAACCTGAAGTAGGTGTGTGTTTAACAATTTTTTAGGACAGGCTGTCAGGTCCTTTACTGAGTCCTTTACTAAAGTTCAGTTCTTTACTAAGGCAGGAAGGCTGTCAATGCAATTTTTCAAGATAAAATGTTTGAGGGTCATTTTTTTCAGGATATGTTTCTCCACCTTAAAAAAATTGCGCACTATTTAGGACAAAAAAATTATACATATATCTGCTGATTACCTCTCGGCCTTTAGACCTGAAGTATGTGTTTAAGAATGATTTAGGGTTCTCAGGCTCAAAAAATTGCCCTTGAAATTTTCAAGTAAGGACCTACCTAGAAAAATTGGCTCTGTAAAGAAAATCTGAAGATCTGCAGAATTCAAAACTCAATTTTTCTTTACCATAATTTCAAATGTAGACTTATTTACACGCTCGTAAAATACTTTAATGAGATATTTTAGTGTATCAAGACACCAAGGAAAATGATAAATTATTTATCAAGACATACAAGAAATCTGTCTGGATTCTTAGGACCTCCAAATTTAAATAAATAAACCCCATTTTTGATCACTGAAATAGGCCCTATTTTTTAGGGTCTGTAGACGTTAACGAACGTTTTTGATGTTTTTAAGGTATTTTAGTTTTATTTCTTGAGGTCTAGAGAATGAAATTTAGAGAGATTTATAGAATTTTTAGAGTTTTTTTATTCCAGAATCAAAGAAATATCCAAGTAGGTAGGTTAAATGTTTTAGATTATCTTCATCATAGCCATTCGGGTAATTTTATAAGGGTCTTCTGACCTCTAAATCTTCAAGGGAATTTTCAGGGTCTCAATTCTCAAGCAGTTGTTCTGAAATATTTTAGGGAATTTGATCTCTTTCGAGCACGTACATTTTCTAAAAAGTTTAAGGGCACTCAGAACACAACATATTACCTATCCAGCTTTTTTCAATAAGGTGTATGGACCTTAGAAATCATATCGGTCTTTTGCAAGGTTTTTTCTCAAGATATTCTCATGAAATGAAATTTTTCGATTATCAGATCACAAGAAGTTATTTTGGCCCATAAATAATCGTCCTGAAATTTTTCACAGTAGGTATTTCGTTTCGTTTCTCTTGAAGAATGTGTAATGCACCCCTGAAATTAAGTAAGTACCTATAGTGTATCAGACCAAAAAATATTCTCCTGCATTTTTTTCATGCGTCTACAAGAGCCTTGAAGAAATCATTTCAGAAAACAAGCTCTAAAAATTCTCCAAAATTATTGGAATATTTAGACATGAAAAATGGTACCCAGCTCGTATGATTTTTTCAGGGTATGTAAAAAAAATTGTCTTAACATTTTTCAGGTTATCAGACTACAAAAAAACATAATTTTCCGGTACAGAATTCTAGTAGAGAATATACTTACAGTGTAGTAATAAGTGAGAGAGTACGGTACAGAACTTCTTTTGTGGTAAAAAAGTATTTTTTTCGGAGCTCGGCAGTCAGAAAAATTACTAAAGAAATTTGGTACGTAATTTTTCATTTAGAAGAAATTCTGCCGTAATTTTCAGGATAGTTTAGTTCTTTATATCTACCAGAAATCTTTTAATAAAATTTAAAAATATTCTCCTAAGGCCCATACACTGTAGGGTGAATCTATTTTTATAAGAAATACATCTAGTTAACTAATCAATGAAGCTTAATCTTAATTTAAATGATTCAGTTCAACAGAATTGAAAGTAATTTTTTTGTGATTGATTATACCTATAGTCAAAAAAAAAACTAATCAATCTAAATTGAAAACTATAATTATTACCTGTAACCTTGCTCATGATAATCGGAATATATCTTTCAAATGACTTTTAAGCGGTCTGAGAGCGGACGAGGGTAAAACTGGGTGTAGTTCTGGGAGTATTCGCACCCCTGTGTTATATTTACTGTTTCTGTATATGAAGAATTATGTTTTCGAGTACCTTGGCAAACGGAATAGAATGTCAAATGTTTATTTTGTCGTTCAAACAGACACAACCAGATTTGTTTATAAATGTTATTTGATATCTTGAATATTTCACTTCTGGAATAATATGAAAGTCAAATAAATGAAGCACTCACACTTTGAATCAAACGAATACTTTTCAAGGAGCTACCTACTTGTATAAGCGTTTGCTCAATTTCTTATAAGAATTTGATCCTCAAACATTGAGCTATTAAATATTTTGATATGTTAGTTAGAAGAGCAGAAATACATCGGTACGTTGGCTAGAGCTAGAACAAAGAGAAAATTCAGAAACTCAGTAACAACACCAATAAATAAAATCGCATGCCTTGTACCTGTTCCTTTTGAAAAAGTTGAGCGCTGGAATATCGGTAGTATTAAATTTATATTATCTGGAATCTCGTCTTATCTCATTAAAGCGGACACGTCATTAAAGGAAAGCAAGAACAACAGCGTAGCACGTCCACCTCGCTGGCAGGGTCCCCCTTGCCCGGGGGCTAGGGGGACCGCCGAAGCACGGATGCAGATTCCCAGAGTACGGAAGGCACCACCACGTTCCTCTTCTAGGCGCTAATCTATTGTGGAATCTATTCATTAAGCTCGATTATTAACTCCATGCATAATTATAAATTTTAATTTCAAGACACGTTAGGTTTGGATTGATTTGTTAGGACATGTTATTACAGGTAGTTAGAGTATTACAGTTCTGATTATTGTATACTTCAAGATATAGAAGTTGAAGGTTTAATTTTTTTGTCTTTTTCTCTCTACAAGATGGGGAGGGTTGTCAGAAAGGTAGATCCTAAGTATTTGAGGACTTTGTTGGATGATTAAAAAGCATGCATGGGTTGTCCAAAAATATTTCAAAGTATTATAGTTATTTCCCTCTGTTCTGCATGGTTACTTAATTATGTAGGTATTTTATACCTATATATTTTTTCGGCTAGCTAAATTTGACCAGATTTATCTAGTGAAACGAACTATTTGACCCTTAGAGGGGAAAAATAGTCGTTGAGAGCATGAGACAGTAAAAGACAACAAGGGTCGTGGGTTGAGTCGCTAGTCTAAGAGGGTCAGCAATAACAAGCAGGTCAGCAGAACAACTAACAGGTACCCTTTATTAAAATAAAATCACAGCTATTATCACAGAATCTTGACTTGAGCCCGGTTAACAACAATAAGGAACAAGAGCCTGCGGTATATCCGAATGAACTGATCGGTTAAAACTTGGTAGGCAAAGGCACTTAGCTTCGTAGGGTCTCCGGAGCGAGGGTGGAAGTTTAGCTGGTGGTAAACTTGGTCTCAGGTACAACCAATGTGCTGCCTTCTTGTTTGAAAAGAAAACTTGCTTCCAGGAAAACTTGCGTCCGTACGAAGAAGTGGATTCCGTCAAAGAGTTGATTCCGGGGGAAAAATTGAGTCCGGGAGAAAAAGTTGCCACCCAGGAAAAAGCTGCAATTTCATAGGTATCAGAGACACTCTTGTATTAATGAACGGTCCGATCGAGTCTGCTTGCCAAGGGTACATAAAATTATGTCCCGTCCTCAAGATAGGTTGAGATCAAAAATGTGATTGACAAAACTTTACATGCGAAGCGAAACTCGATCAGATTTAAAAGCTGTAATTAAAAATAGCATATTGTATTAACAAAATATGATCCGTATAATTCCAGCACAATTAATAAATTCATTTTACGACACTCACCAAGCCAAAAACGTGGGTGATGTTTATAATAATTTACGGGAAAGTTCACGACGCCATTTCGCTAAAAATTCCAGGTGTTTGCGGAAACGATCTTCCTCTAGCGAATTCCAGGAGAGAAAAGAAAGGTGAAATCATAGGTATCTGCGTACCGGATTGAAACTCGACAGTCAAGGTCGACGAGACTCGACAGTCGAAGTCAACGAACTCGAGGCCTCCAGCAGGCCGTGTTTGCGTCGCACTAAAAACCACCATCACTCACTTATTGCGCGCGCACCGCAGTTGTCTCCGTGTCGCTGGCATTTAGCCGGTACGTACAAAATGTACGTTACACTAGAGCAGATTGAGAAGACAAAAAAAAAAACAAAGCGAAATTGGGTCTCAAAAAAAAAGTGTGGGTTTGTTCTATTTACTTTTTTGTGGTTTTAATAATGAGAAAAATATTTAAAGCCTTACGATATTATATTTTCGATCTCCCACTTGTTTTAATCCCACTGTCAGC
This sequence comes from Malachius bipustulatus, assembly GCA_910589415.1. Classification (NCBI taxonomy): domain Eukaryota; kingdom Metazoa; phylum Arthropoda; class Insecta; order Coleoptera; family Melyridae; genus Malachius; species Malachius bipustulatus. The sequence goes on along the minus strand of OU342634.1, from coordinate 33,006,016 downwards.
AAGGTACATTCATTAGGAGACACATTTTTTTGCTCAAAAAAAGATTTTTCACTTTATTTGTTTTCGTGGTGAATGAACCCAAGTTTTCAAAAGTGAAAATGATTTTGTTTAGGTATTAGCTTTTTCGACTTAAAAAAAATAAGAAGAGCAAAGCCAAAAAAAATGTTTCACAGAATTTTTACAAATTCAGATCAGCGGTCAAATTCAGATGCGGATTCAAATTCAGCGGATTCAGGCAGCGGTCATACAGAAATCTTGTAATTGTTTCCCTGACAACAAAGCAACAATCAATTTGGAACTAAATAAAAAGTTTCCTTGCGTCATTTTTATGATTTTTATTTCGATTTATTCGCTTATTTCAAAAAAGCTGTCTAAAAAATGTTGTATGCATCTCGAGCACGAAATTATGGTGCTTTCGAATGAATTTTAGTTTCAGCTCTCGCCGCGACAAGAAAGCTCTCATTCGAAAGCTATAAAGTTCAATTTTACGCACTAGATACAGAAGTAACTATTTCTCACTACCACCTTAGTAATTGACATTTAATTGTTAAAAAGTCGACTCTTATGGAAAGTAAAACATGCAAGTCGCTTTTAATAAAGACAGAATACAAAGACTGGAACTATGGATCGAAAAAACGATTCAAGTACCGCAGAAGAACAGTTACCGCAGAGCAACAATGGCAAAGTTCGTCATAACAATCAAAATTATGAAACGCAAAAAACTGTTAATCACCCTGATTTGTCATTAATTGGAACCACGATGTAAGATATATAAGGTGTAGGTGTATATATACGCACGAAAACTATAAGTGCCAGCAGACATCGTCACGTTGCCCCAGGTGTGTTGTTGCACTCGGTCGCAATGTTTTGTTTTGCTGAGCCCTTCACTGGGGCAAGCGCAAGATTAAGTGATTCAATCATATTGACTGCGATAAACGCGTGATCTTATGTTCTAATTTTATTAATATTTAAATGTTGGAATGTCACTCGATGAAATACCCTTGGTAGTTTCATCGCATCAACTCCTACAATTTTGCATTTATTCAGAAAAAAATAATAAAATAGAGTAGCATCTCATCCTGACACTGGCAATCTGCACGTGTAAGAGCAAGAGGCTAGAGCCTAGCTGGCGTGACTCTCTCATACACTGACTATGACGGTTTCATCCCTCGCTCGCTGTTAAAAAATATATCTCCCGTTCACTTACCTTATATATCTTACACCGTGATTGGAACTAAGCTCTTTCGCCGATTTTTTGAATTTTTTAGGGCCAATGGAAAAGTAGTTAATGTTAAAAATGAAATTACTTTTTCTAGGGCTTACCGATTTCAATTAATAGGGTGTAAAGTTTTGTCATGGTACTTTTAGAGCAGTTTTATTATAAAAAGATGTCAAGTGCAAGAAGTCTACAAAGTCCATATTTTATCGGTTCGTAAAATTGCAAATAATAAAATAGACTAAGGCATAGAATTCCCAGATGAAAGTTTCGATATAGAGTTTTAATTTTCTCATACACCCTCTACGTGTATGAGCCCGGAACACTGTTTTTTTGCACTTTTTGCCCATATTTTTGCACTTTTTTCAGTTTTTGGTCTAAATCTCAGAAAATAAGCATTTTTTCGACAAGTCCATTTTATACAAAATTACAGTAGACAAAATTTCTTACATTTCTCATAAATAAGCTTTTTTGGAAGACTAACTTTGTTTGCCCCGCTGTAGAGCGCGCCAAAAAATATATTTTTTTGCTATAGTTTTGACTTTCTCAGCTTCTATGTTTTTGGATCGCTGAGCTCGAATTTGAAGTTTACTGGCAAAAATTTGGCTCGGAGCTTTTTTTTGTACTTTTTGGTACCTACTTTTCACTGGATATGGGAATATGTTTTTTGGGGCACTCTACCGACGGAACGATTAGTCTTCCAAAAAAACGTTTTTTATAAGAAATGTAGGAAATTTTGTATACTTTAATTTTGTATAGAACGTACTTCTCGAAAACACGCCTGTTTTCTGAGATTTAGAACAAATCCTGAAAAAATTGCAAAAATTTGGGAGAAAAAAGTGGAAAAAAACAAAAATCCGAGCAAAATTTTTGCTTGCAAACTTCAAATTCATGTTCAGTGGCAAAAAAAAATTTTTTAGGTGAGAAAACCATAGCAAAACTTCCCTCTGAGAAAATCTGTTTCCAGAACACTTTGAAAAAAAAATTTCGTTGGAAGGTTTATTTTTTTAATTCATCAGTCCTGATGATATAGTTTGAATAACTGGAAACTTTTTAACATCCCCAGAATTATCCATATTCTGATAAGACTAAATATTGATCGAGTTATTTCAACAAAATTGCAAACAACATACGATCAAAAGCAAGACACCTCTTGTTCATAAATAATATAAGTCCTAGAATAGGATCTTGGGGTACCTGCATAATTCCATAAATTTCCATGTTTCCATATATCACCAGATCTTTCCCCCGATGGTGCTGGGATAGACGGGTCCGTTCTTGGGTAGAAGCCACGGTAACGTACGAGCGTATTCAAATGAGAGGTCGTGTGTGACTGTGTGAGCATGTCGTCCGACCACCCGCGCGACGGCCCTTATCGCCACCATCTGCACGGGAGTCGCGGACCGCTCCAGGCGGTCATACATTTATCTGGTGACGACATCGCACATCTAGATCATGCACACACCTCATCTACGACCTCATCCATTCATAGATACCTTTATTTTGTTATTAGTTAATTATTCGTTTTTTTTTTAATTTTTTTTTCACCCACATCTAATGATGATAATCAATACGCCGAAATTTTTGCAAATTAAGAAGCGTCAGACAAAGCTCCAAGGTCGCAACACATTCCCTATTATCTTACGTACGACGGACTGAACTGAACGAAATTGACGGGATCTCACAGTCACAGTCACAGTAACGAAATCTCTTATAGGATTACAATACTAGCCATTAATAATTATTGTCTTCTAATTTTTGAAACTAAAAATTGTGGTGAAATTAACTAACATTTGTTGGGCGCCAAAATAACGCAACTTCGCTTATAGAAGATCGGAAAATTAAAAAAAAAATAGATTCCTACGATTTCTCTTACCTATGAACCGAGATGCTGAAGATATCTCAGTCACGGCGAAGATATCGAGAACCGTTTCATCCCTAGGAGGGGCACCTCGTATATCTGTGCATGCATAGGAAATACCAATTATAATAAGATCAAAGCAGCCTAACCACCGTATGGTTCATTAATCAAGAAGACGTCACAGTTCCCTGTAATTTCAGGGTTAAATTTAAAAAGCCAACCTTATAAAAATTGAAATAAGTAGCCGAAAACCGACCGTTGGCAATAATTATTACCGTATTCTGTGTTGTTCCAAATTTAAAAATTCAAACAATTCCTCATCGGCGCCAAATTACCTTTACCTGTTAGTCTCAAGTCTAACGACTCGGGTCTTGATTTCCGCGATCGGCATACCGCCCCGAACGGCTCTGAACGGACCGGGCAGGGAAAACATATTGTGGTATGTCCGGATGAACGGATACATCAATCAAAAAGCAAGGTATATTTTCAATGACAGGTTCGAATTTCCAGACTAGACCTACTGAGGGATTTCGCCTGGTTTGATATTATTTGGTCCGCAAATTATAATAGCAAAATAATACATGGTTTGATGAATAATAGTCAGTGGCGTAACTGGTTGGAAGCGATCGCATTTTGCTACCCCCTTGAAAAAAGTGCTGCTGTTTCTATTTTCCGATTACTGACGAGTTGGATTTATAAGACATTCTTGGCTTCCATCTGAGTGAACTTTTAACCATAGTTTTCTGAAATAGATTTTATGTCAGATTGGTCATTGGCTGTAAGTAGCTGTCCCAATTAATACGGATAATCGAGGTTCTACTGCATATATACGCAGTTTTCTCAAATCAGTTAGGTGTAAGTTGCCGTATTCGAGATGTCTCAAAAAAAAAATACTTCACTTTGTTAACTTTTTTCTTTTTAACTTTTTAACGAAACAAGTTTTCCAGAAATAACACTCATTGTTGTGAGAATGTTTCTAATTCTTAAAACCATAATCAGAGCAGGATTTAACACATTAAAACTAGAAGCTGGTCCAGCAGTAACAGGACAAAGCTTGAATTGTGCAGTGTAACGATCGATACAGTTAAGAACATAATTCTATAATTCCGTTATGTGACGTTTTAAAGATGGAAATCGCTTTTATAAGCTCAATTTTGTTTTGTAAAATGCCAGCGTCTGTCGTTTAACATTATAATAATTCTTATAACGCTATTAGTTTTTGGCCAATGACATCATAATATATTTTTTAAGTGACTGGCTCCTACTTGTGATACCTCTCGTTGCAGGAGTCCTTTTTTAAAGAAAATATTTTCAGCCGATTTAAATAAAATCACGAGAAAAAAAGAAGAAACAATTATTTTTCAAAATAATACATCATTTCAAAGGCCTTGCTAAGGAACATTTTTCTGTATTTCACTTTTATATTTTGTTTTTAAAATTTGAATATTTGTGGTATATATTATATTCGTTTGAAATTACAAATTGCAGTCTTACGATTGTGTTGTTTACATGTTGTTTAGTTTATTATATTACAATATGATTGGTTTCGTCGATCATGGGGAAAAGAACGATCTGTAGGATATTCTGATGTGATGTTGACATCATGGTGAAGCATTTGCTTTGACAGATATAGTCTATCTGTCAAAGCTATCTGACGGATCACTTTGCAGCATCCGTCTGAGGTTATCTGGCTGTTAATGTAGATTTTGTTTACAAGAGCTTCAAATTCTGTAACCATCAGTCTATTGTTTCTGTGGAAATTTCATGAATTGCTTGAAAACCTCCAGAAAATTTTGTTAGAAATTTTGTTGAAATTTTGTTAGAGGACATTCACTGACAATGTGATTGATGGATTCTTCAGGATGTCCGCAAATACAGAAAGTATAAAATCTATAGCAACAATGGACATTTTGGCTTAACTTTTTTAATTTAAGAATATAAATATTAGACTTTCGAAAATGTTTTCCTCAGAAAGATCTTGGCAAAGCACCTGCAACATGACCTTTCAAAAAATAAATTTTCTTCTTTATTTCTCAGAAAAAAAATGATTAATTTAGCGGAAAATATTTTCCTTGAAATATAACCTTTGGCAAGAATGAATTTCATTTAAAAAAACATGTTTCATATCCTAAGAATCATCATCAGGACTGAAAAATTATTTTAATAGTTACAAAAAGTTGCCCAAAAATTGTATTCCTCTTCATATTTTTTCTGCCATTTTTTGCTGGAGATTTTTCGATTTATTACTTCAATTCCTCCAGACAACCAACTCTGGTCTGTAAGTAAATCGACACAAAAGTCGTCGAAAAAAAATGGATTTAAAGCCCCCATTCAAAAAAAAAGTGGTAGTGATGGTCTTGTTAAGTTTCTAATCCTAGAAATCATCATCAGGGCTGAAAAATTAATTACCTACTATTTACAAAAAGTTCCCAAAAAATTGTATTACTTTTCATATTTTTTCTGAAATTGGTTGTTGGTAGTTTTTAGGTTTATTATTTCAATTCCTGCAGACAACTGGTCTATAAGTAAATCGACGTAAAAATTATCGAAAAAATATTGGTCAAAGTGCAATAAAACCGACAAACTAACAGGTCTTGAAGTACTAAAACTGTTAAGGACATATTTGATTTTGGGCTCATCAGTGCTTGGAATTAGAAATAATTTATATTTCGCTGAATCTTTCTTATACTTCTTCGATCTTTAAAATTTGGTAGCAATGAAGCCTAGCAGCCTTATAAGTTGTAACGAACAGTGCCGCCACTGCTCTTATTTATTATTCCAAATATTCTAACAAATGATTTACCTATTTCGAAGCTCTATATTTATCTATGCCAAATTTTGAGTTATTATAACTAAAAATATATTTTAATCCCCCTGAAATTAACCATACTTGTTAGGTACCCTTAATATAGGAGTGATAATTATTATAAGGACGCTATCATCTGGCAAACGAAACTATAATAAAAGACCATATTATCATATAATTGTCTTTATACCTACCTAAATCCCTAATTAAATTATAAATAAGCACGTGAAAACGTGACAGCAGGGAGATGTTTAATTATTGTAGTTTTCTCCAGAAATTTAGAGAACTAAATTGTACAATAACTTATAGTAATTATAATTTAAAAAGTAAGTAGGTATAAAGGACTGTTATGGATCTTATAAACATCGCAATAATTAACATAATTATTTTATAATATTGCTCATTTTGACCTAAATTAATAATAATTGCGAATGTGCATGTCTGTTTTATCAGAATGATAATTTGGTAAAGTATTGGGTGTTTACAAAGTAAATGTTGCAGTTTTAAAAGAAGTAACTTTCTTTTTAATGGTTGTTTAATTATTATATAGCTTGTTTCATTAACGTTCGAGGGATGAAGAAGATTTGACGTTAATATAATGCCACTGCTTGAAATATGGTTGCTTAAAAGCGTTCTCAAACACTGCTGAAAAAATTTTTATTTAAGAACGTTCTAATTTCAAAGAGTTGAACAGTTTAAAAAATAAAAAAAAAGATAAAATAAACAATTTCTGATTGACTGATATTTCTGAAAAAAATTCTGAAATTGAATTTGCAAGAAACAGTAATTTGGAAACGCCGCAGAAGCTGAAAAGATACATTTCCCTAATGTTTAGGTATTAGGTAACTCGTCAAGATAATATAAAAATTATAATAATCATCAGCAGAATTATTTTCCCCTATACGTTGCAGGTAACTCAAGTAACAAAAATGTAAGAAATAACTCAGTAACTTACATTAAAAACTTGTAGTTCTTGAGTTCTGATGTTGAATTTGAAAAAAATCACTTACAAACACCGTTTAATAAGCTTGAAACCGCTTTTCCTTATTAATGTGTAACTCGTCAAGAAAAATATAAAAAGTAATGACTCAGGTAGGTACTTGTCTGAAGAATGTGACTCTTTTTGAGTTCTGACAATGATTTTATAACTATAGAACAGTAACCCTAAAGATTACGTACAAAATAAAGACTCAGTATAACTTATATTAAAAATGTTATACTCCATGATTTCTATGATATTAATTTTCAAACAAAAGTCACTTACAAACAAAGTATCGAAGATGAAAACACATTTCCTCAATGTGTGACTCATCAAGAAAAATATAAAAAGTAATGACTCAGGTACTACTTGTCTGGAATAGTCTCTCTTGAACATCGCATAAACTGTAGAAATATTTCCCGTACGTTATAGCTAACTGGGTAACCAAAATGTACAAAATATAGACTCATTAACTTATATCAAAAATATTATAGATACGCCATGGGTTCTGATATTAAATTTGAAAAAAGTCACTTACAAACATCGTAGAAGCTGGAAAACACATTTCCTTATTAATGTTAAACTCATCAAGATAAATTTAAAAAGTAATGACTCAGGTACTTGTCTGAAGAATGTGACTCTTTTTGAGCTCTGACGCAATGAAATTAACTGGAGCAGTAATTCTTGAACATTGCATAACCAGCAGAATACTTTTTGCGTTAAAGTACCTAATTGAGTACTCAATAAAAATATAAAAAATAATGACTCAGTAACTTACATCAAAAAATTATACTTTTTGAGCTCTGATATTGCTTTTGAAAAAAGCCACTTAGATAGCCACTGTATGTATAAGTAGAAGCTGAAGAAACACTTTTCTAATATGTGACTCATTAAGAAAAATATAATGACTCAGGTAATTGTCTGAAGAATGTGACTCTTTTTGAGTTAATTCTGACGCAATGAAATTAACGGGAGGTGTCAGCATTATTAAACATCGCATAGACAGAAGAATTATTTTTTGCGTTAAGGTACCTTGCGTTTAAAGTACCTAATTTAATACTCAATAAAAATATAAAAAATAATGACTCAGTAACTTACATCAAAAAATTATACTTCTTGAGTTCTGATATTGCTTTTGAAAAAATTCACTTACAACCACAGCATAGAAGCTAAAAAAAAACAATTTCCTTCATATGTCACGCTTAAACATCGACAGCAGATTAGGATGACTCAGTATCTTATATCAAAAATTTATAATACTTTTTGAGTGCTGATGTTAAATTTGAAAAAAAGTAACTGACAAACATCGTATAGAAGCTGGAGAAAGACATTTCCTTATTAACGGATGACTCATCAATGACTCACTCACCTAGAGCCACAAATAGACCTTCGGTCGCAGTGGAGGTGTCGCAATGGCCCAATCACGATAAATATAATCTAAATCTAATGACTCATCAAGAAAATATAAAAAGTAACGACTTGTGTGAAGAATAATGTGATTCTTTCGACTTTTTAAAATGATATTGGTTGGCACAATCACCCGAGTAACAAAAATATAAACAATATTGACTCAGGAACTTAAATAAAAATTTCGACACTTCTTGAGTTCTGCATTCTGCATGTTGAATTTAAAAAAAAGTCACTTACCTACAAACATCGCAAAAGCTTGAAAACACTCTTCCTTATCAATGTGTAACTCATCAAGAAAAATATGAAAAGTAATGACTCAGGTAGACACTTCTTGCGTGAAAAACGTGACTTTTTTTGAGTTCTTACTGAAATATACCAGCCCTAGGTACGTAAATAATAACAATTTTTTTTCGTCTCTCATTCATATCCACGGGATAGTCGGCCTGAGTAGGTACCTATATAATAGAAACAGAATCCTGGTCACGGCACCAATGTAACAACCCGAACCCCTACCCGTTGATTTCCGCTGAAAGTTGGCCTTGCGATCGTCTAGCTTTGGATGTAGAACCGCACGTTGAGTTTCGCAGTATCGAGATTCGTAATTGAGGTATGCCGGAAGCGAAGGAGCTAAGTCAAGGATTCTGCGTTCTGACGTTTGACTGAATTTCTGGATTTTAATTCTTCCCACCCTACAATTGATTTGTTTATTATTTTATAAGAATCAAAATCCAGAAATTCAGTCAAACGTCAGAACGCAGAATCCTTGACTTAGCTCCTTCGCTTCCGGTATACCTCAAGTACGAATCTCGATACTGCGAAACTCAACGTGCGGTTCTACATCCAAAGCTAGACGATCGCAAGGCCAACTTTCAGCGGAAATCAACGGGTAGGGGTTCGGGTTGTTACATTACAATGAAAATGACCGAAGCAAGTTACTTCAATAAACATCGCAGAAGCGTCTTCTTTAATGATCAAATTTATAAAAAAAAAAAAAAAAATATTGTTGATCAATTTGAATGAAAGAGTCATCAACTCATGATCAACGCACACAGTAGAGCTGCAAAAAAATTGAATGTGTAGAAAGTTTCTATGCCTCTGTTTTATGAGTAAAGTGGATTTATTCTGAAAATAATTGAAAGAACTATTTATTTTTCGATAGTCTATTATTAGGGTGATAAAAAAGGTTATCGCACCTGTAAGCTTCGAGCTAAATAGCTGTTATGTAATTCCTTACTGATCGACATCGTATGGCTCCAGGCTCCGGGGCATGAACTGGCTGGACGCGTTGGCCTAGGTCAGTACTGCCACTACTTACTGCCATCGCCGGATCGGACAACCAGTCCGATGAGCTACTTCTATTATAATACAGATCTCTAATAAATGAGCAGAATTATTCTATCCTGACTATATCTTTAATCAGTTAGGTATAGTTCAACTCCATACTTCAAAAAATCAACCCTTTTCGATATGTTTGCCACTATATGATTGAGATAGGGAGCGAATCGGAGGGTGGGATTTACTTACTTCATAGTTTCCAATGAAAAAAAAAAATTAAATGAGTCCTATTAAGTAATTAATTAGAACATTATTTGCTTCCAGGATTCGCACCCATTACATCGTGAGCCTTTTTTACAACCGCAGCAAAGTCGAAGTGTAAAACGGCTGCGTAACAATGCGCCTCTTTTTATCGCTCATGCTAGATCATATACAATACTTACTTGGAAATGAGCTAAATGAAATTATTCAACAATTATCGGCAATTTTAAATATTTCAGGAACGGTAATGGCATCCTGAGCAAGCAATTTGCACTCTATATGCTCAGTAATTTCCTTCTCGCGAAACACGAATTGTTAAATCCTGCGTTCCGCTCAGACATTAGAACGGCATTCTGCAGGTACCTTGTGTCTTTTTATTATTTATATGAGCAACAGTTCCAAGTAATTAAGAGCAATAACATTTTTATGGCAGGTCGTTTACTGTGCGAACAAATCCTTAGTTATGTCGGATACTTTTCTCTTTCTCTCTCAGTCTCTTTTAGTCGCGGTATGGTGTTGATGTTATCCTAGATAAGGATAAGTCGTCCGTTCTTCAGTAATTACTATTAAATCATTGCCGTCATCTTGTTGTGGTCATATTAAAGGTAATGCGATAGGCAAATAATGAAGAACTGGAATATGAACATGTTCCAATCATCAGAGATTCTTCATTCAAGTTGAGATGTAAGATGTAAATTATAATAATTATTATAAAGAGGAATATGCGATGATCGTTAGTGGTTGAGAGGTTTAATTTTACTGCTAGTTTCCTTATAAGTCTTGAAAATGTTGGATAAAGTAAAGCACAAGAAAAACATTTTAAATGCCGTTATTCTTATCAAATTATATGTGATAAAACACCAATGGTCTATCAAAAGTTTTGGGAGATCTGGGAAACCTAAAAATCTCTTATCTACGCCAAAAACGCAATTTTCGCACAGCTGCATCCCACCGCATTTATGGTCGTATGGAGAGGGCCCTTCTGAGAGAACGCATCCACCACACCCGCTGAGACCTTGCTTTTTAAAATGAAAATCTTTTACGATTACATCTTCTTGTTTGCAGTAAAATGCAATAGTCTGACTGGGATTTCGTGGACAAGATGACATACGAATCTATGGTTGCCAAACTAAGATCCACCACAACTAATCAAAAAAAGAAATATGACAGTTAGTGAAGCCTTCCCTTGATTATTTTAGCACATCAGTAATCTATCACAATATCACAATCTGACCATCAATTGACTGCCGAGGAAACAGTCGTGCTGGCCAAACAGGGATACTTTACAGTCACCATCCCGCCAGTTGAGGATATAGTTGCCAATATTGAATCCGGTATAAGGAAGCTACTACGAGACACTGTTGAGGAGATTCGTCGCTAATGCTCAAGAATTTTAAAGCGCGCCAAGCCACCAAAAAGCAACATCACCAGATATGAAAGAGCTGCATTCGGGAGTCTCAACGCTAACAAAAATTTCTTTTTTCATCCGCAGACAAGGGAAATTCCACCGCTGAGACTACGAGGAGAAAATCAAAAACATCTTGACCCCCTCAAACATACAAAAAACTTTCTAAAGATCCTACGAATCGCATCCTCCTAAAAACCAACCAGTTTAATTAAAACTTTCACCGTTCCCAATCAAGACAAACGGCAGATTATGAATATCGAGGCCAGGACACCCAGACTTTATGGACTGCCAAAGATACACTAACCCAATGTGCCTCTATTCTCTTTGCAACGATATCCAACATTTTGGGTTTCGCTTACATACAGAGTGGCCTACATACAAGTGATTAACGCGAGTTACGTTTTCGTTGGGCCACCCTGTATGTGAACGAAACCCAAAATCTTTGATATCGTTGTAAAGAGAATGCAATTAGCTTTCAAATGATGTATCACTCGATAGCTGTTCCCTATGATGATAAGCAAAAGGGTAGCTACCCCTGCCAAGGGAGTGAACTTAGGTAGTTAAATTTGTCACGAAAATATGTCCCCCTCGATAACAAAATCGACCTGTCTCGGCGTTTTTCGCATACATCTCCACTTTCGAAATCATTAGGCTTGTTACCTTTGGCCCACCCTGTATAACCAATCTGCTGCAGCCACACGTTGGATCTACAGAATCCCAAAAAAGAGACTCGGATTACTTCACAGAAAATCTTGAATGTTAAAACCTTCATTCCAATGTGTTCTAGCCAGTTTTGATGTCGTTTCCCTCTTCACCATTTTACCCATTGCCGAGACCTTTCAACGCATTCAGCGCATCTTTCCTAGGGACATCACCTCTCTCTTCCACCATGTACTCACCACAACCTATTTCCATCGGAATGATTACTTCTATGAACAACTGGATCGTATTGCTATGGACAGCCTCCTGAGTCCTGTTGTTGCCTTCTAAATGGATTCTTTGACTCCACGGCCTCAAACCCCGCCACCAACAAACCGTCTGGTTGGTATCGCTATGTAGATGACTTCTTCGTCATTTGGCATAATTAGAAAAGGCCCTGGAGAAATTTCTTCATATCAACAGTATTATTCATATTATTCATATCCATGCCCTCCGGGGGGAGGAAGTCTCTCCCGCAGGTCTGTAGTCTGGTTCTTCCCAAAACGGTACACTCGCATAGGATGTGTTTTGCTGTGTTGTCATTTTCTAAACAGGCGGCATTCGGCGCTGTTAGGGCTTCAGTTGTTTCCTCTTACGCTCAAATAATATTTGATCCTTTTCTTCGAAGTGCCTAGATAAAGGCCTTCTAATCGTCCAATCATGGTGAGTTTTGCCAATGCTGGTGAACTTACCTCTCATATTCAGCGTTGCCCGGAATCCAGATCGATGTTATAGGACATTCAGAGTTAATTAGCAGTTCCAGATCAACTTGTACGCGCAGTGGCTGGAGCTGAGGGCTTAAAGAGCCGCTTGGATGTCTGACAATATCTTCATTGATCCACGTCGGTAGTGCATCTTTTCCTGCATATGCGCGCAGAGCTTCTATGGCATAGATTTCGGCCTGGAAAGTTGTTGCGTGAAGGCCCAGGCTCGAGAAGATTCTCTTTTTCGAGTCAGTGCTTCCTTTGAACCATCTAAGATCTGCTATTAGGAGTTCATTTCTGTTGTCCCTTCGTCTCTTTCCGAGAAAAGGACCTTATAAAAATACAGAATGAGAAATAAGGATGGATCAAACTTTTGGATAAAACAATGGATCCTGTATTCTTCGCAATATCCAAGTTCCTCCAATCCTGGATACGCGGTGAACATTGCAGAAAAAAATCAAGTACCTACTGTACAGAACTCTTGTAGTAGATTAATTTTTGTTCCTGTCGGACTGGCAACTTCAGCAGAATGGCGTACTGATTAAGTTCTCTCACATCGGTTGATAAGAAAATTCCTTAGTCTTACGGAAGAAACCCGTACAACACTTACCTATACCTCTTCCTCCAACGAATGAGTTTTGCTCCACAAAGAAGCTAGCTCTATGTTGGGAGCAGCACTACCTCCTGGGAGGAAGTTTTCCGAAATTAATTTTATGTTATGATTTTTTTTTAAATATTTACCATGCTTCATGCTTCATGTTTAAACCTGTTTAAAAAACTTAGTTGTTTCATTCTATATAAAATACACAATTTTCAGGAATATCTTTTCCAACTCTCTTGGTTCGGAAGTTATGATTTTCTCATAGCAGGTGTCATGGGTGAGGATAGATTTGATCGAAAAATGTTGGGGGATCGGATTTTATGCGGCAAAAAATTGTTAAATCAAATGGGTGAATCATCTGCGCCATTATTAATAACTTTTTTATATCTTCTCTAGAATTATTGTAAAACAAGATCGAAGCAATTAAAATCAAAATTTAATTACGCATGTGAATAAATATTTAGGTAAATCAGTTTCCACGAAATAGTTACTCACAATATTTATAATACCGATTTACATATTCAAATGAGAGATTGGTGCGAAAATTTCACCAAAGCATGAATATCTGCGTATTCTGTATAATAAATTCTAACTAACACATGTACTAACTATAGTTTCGAGGAGCAAATTACTTTTCGCATAGTTAATTACCGTATTCCTACCGGGCTTGAGTACAATAATTTACATATATATTTTATATTATATACCTATACATAATATATACCAGCCTACATCTATGCATTATCATGCACGCGGAATTATGTTAAACTATATATAATATATGATATGCTTCCGTTAAAATCTTCCAGGTAGCATACAAATTGTTCTGAAGCTATAAATGAATTGTTTGAATTTAGAATCGTGAGTAGTAAAATTTATTAGCGTAAACAATGAAATAGTTTTCTAGATATTAAATATTTTATATACCCACATCTAGTTCATAAAACATTAATCGCCGGAGTGATAGCTTGTCATCCTGGTGGGTAAATCATGACTGCTGTTTTTTTATTAATATTGTTTTAATAGAAACCTGACTAATTATTCTCATTAGTGATTGAAATCAGCCCTATAATCAAGTGCTATAGGTGAGAGTCTTCAGTCTCGATAACTCTATTAGGGTGAACTATTCAGTGCTGTCTACAATATGTACTTCGAGAAGTTCTGTCTAGTTGTCACCTCACGGGATGTATAAGAGACGTGACATCGCAAGAGTAAACCAATTTAGTTCGACAGCTATTAGAAGTAAGATCAGAAAGAAAGTAAAAATTAATACTAGTAAGTGAATGTGGCAGAAACAGTTTATAGTTAAATAAATTACAAGCGATTGTGCAAGAGTCTTTACAGGCCAGGTCGTTTTATATGAACAGCGAGCTAAGAAAATAAATAAAAATTATTATACTAGGTATAGATTCACACTTCGTTTAATGTCAGGTTCTTGCAGGTATGAGTTGTTGAGAAGCGAGTTCATAAACCACTGCGAATTATCTCATTCTTATGCATATTTCTGAATCGTTAAAACTTTATAGGTTTTAGAGATGGATGAAATTTACTCAATTTTCTTCGCACGGACATAATAATAGCTGCATTTAAAAAACGTTATGTCTTTTAACAAGAAGAGTTCTTACTCTTCCTTTTCTACATCCACCTTGTTGAATTAAAGTACTCATTTAACACTCAGTACCCGTCTTGTCACCACCGAATCTAATCGACGCTATTAGCAGGATGGAATTTCCACAACGAGCACGTATAATAAAACAATTGTTTTATGAACATGCCTCACTCCACTCAAAACAGGCAACATAACTTATCGTATTGAGTGATGTGCCATTAGACAGTAATTTAAGAATCGGGATTTATCCAAGAAGTGGTAGTAATAACAGGTGTCCCGTCTGAGCGGAACTGGAACTTTCGGCAAGCAGGCAACACCTGTTGCATAATGACCGTCTTCTTGGCGCTGTTAAGTGTAACTCCACGACGGTAAAGTGTAACTGTTAATGAAAGAAGACTGGCAGGCTTGCTTAGACAATGGAAGTTTTGAGAATTGTCAATTCCTGTTTTAATTAATGAACGTTGCGTGTTTGATTATGCCTGCTCTCAGCCATCATGCATATAACAAAGTTGCGAACAGTGGCGGAACCTGTTAGGAATTTAAATTTATCATTCGCGAGCGCTATTAATGAAAACGCTTTGTTTTATGGTTGTTAACTTGGAAAAATACTGAATTGCTCGGCGAGATAAGCAGTTGATGTTTGTTTCTTCAAATTTAAAAAAATATACACAAGAACGCATATTTCTCTTTGTCATTTTGTGTAGAGACAACGTTTTACATTATTTTTTCTACATATTAGATCTTTCATTATTTGACCAAGACCGAAACAACATTATTGTAGCACCTAAATAAAACCAACACCTGTTGCTTTTATGAATACCTAGGTTTTTATGAATGAAATGGTACTACAACGGACCTGGACCTTATGGAAAGCTAACTAAATGATTGTCTGTTGAAGGCCAAGACCAAAACAAGAAATGATTTCCTAAATAATAATAACAATAAATAACAATAATTTGTTGCATCAAATTGACGGTGCCATTATCTGCGTCAATAGCCGGTTCAGGAACTTCTAGAAGAACTCATGCGCCGGTTTCGTGATAAGATTTCGAGCACATTCCTAAAAAGAGAACACTCTTGATGTCAGCCTACTAGCCGAAAGCTCCGGATGGTGCAAAATGTAGCCTCCAGACCTGTCAGCGAATGAGTCACTCTCATGAAGTGTACTTGTGTACTGCAAAGCACGAAAAAACACAAAGAAGTATGTTCGGGACCATAACACGAATTAGAAAAATTTAAATGGTCACTTCAAGACCATTTATACAATTAACGCTTTCAAAGAAGGTTGTAAAGCTCCAGAAAAAGCAGAGCAAAAGCCACCATTACAGAACGCTCAGGAAGAGTTACTGCGGTGTGAGTTGTGATATAACTTGAAGGGGAATACAGGGTGTACCAGCTCGATTTAGACAACGGTAAGAGCCGTGTAGGTCTCGTCAAGACAAAACGTTTTTTTATTTGAAGTTTTTGGATTTGGACCTTCGTTGCGGAAATATGGCCGACTTCCGGTTTTTAGTTTTTTGGCTCCAGTTTCGGCATTTTTAGGTTCTCGCCCAAACTAAACTAGTTTTGGAAACTCCTTAGCTTCAGTTACAACTTTCATATTGAAGTCAAGGTTCTATCTCTGTTGGATTCAAAATCTCAATTTTTCAATTTAATTCAATTTGAATTGATTCAAAGACTTAAAATTTAAAGTCTTGGTCATGTCGTCATTTTGAATCCAACAGAGATAGAACCTTGACTTCAATATGAAAGTTGTAACTGAAGCTAAGGAGTTTCTTCCAAAACTAGTTTCAGTTTGGGCGAGAACCTAAAAATGCCGAAACTGGAGCCAAAAAACTAAAAAAATTTTTCCGGAAGTCGGCCATATTTCCGCAACGAAGGTCCAAATCCAAAAACTTCAAATAAAAAAACGTTTTGTCTTGACGAGACCTACACCGCCCTTACCGTTGTCTAAATCGAGCTGGTACACCCTGTATATTAGGTCATGCATTTCCAAAACTGCAAAAAGCGAATAAATCCATAGGAAAATATTCAGCACCACCATACAAATTAGAATAACGTGGGAATTTTCACTTCGAGAACATAAAAAAAAAACTCGAGAGGAAGAAGCGTTCGACAGACGAGTCAAGCTGAGAAAGAGTAGCAGTGTAGAACAAAGAGAGAGCAAACACGAAGGATCATGTTCGATATGACCGTTTGGATTAGAATTACCTATTAGAGTAACCCTGGTCGATTCGAGAACATTTTTTTATGTTTTTATTTATTTATTTTTTACTTAAGTACCTATGCTTTATATGCTTTACATACTAATTCTTCTTTTAGGGCCATACCCATATATTGAAAAACTAAATTATAATCTTTAAATAAATACCTTGAACAGAATATGACAGAATTTGATTCTCAAAATCTCAAAATTCTGTCACTGATTAGATAGCCGTCATAAAGAGTTATATCTGAAGATTGGGGAACAGCTTGCGATAAAAATAATTAACAAAAGTACGCCCATGGTCTTCCCCATTATTATACATCCGTGTCATTTGAATAATGAAACTCATACAGCGAAACAGCATTCCTCGACCGACTACTTCACAAAATAAAAAGGCACGAAGATTACGGACAACAATCGTAATTATATGAATAATAATTAGGAGGTATTGTTTTTAGCCTTATTAACTAATTTTATGGTAGAAAAGAAATAAGCGTGCGTGCATGTGTTCCGGGAAACTGATGGCAGTAAAATTAAGAAACCGAAACTGTCACATGACACCGTGTCGGACTCCTCTGCTATAGTCTTTCAGTCTATGTGCGAACAATAATTAGACATTCCGAGTCCTTTTATGTCATTGCACTTGCTAGTAATAATCACTATTTTGCTAATAACTGATTAGTTTCGAGTAGTCATAAGCGTAAAGGAATTAATTAATAGTTAATATGATACCCGACAACGGAAAATGCTTGACGTTGATGGACTTATTCAATGTTGTCGGTACTTGGAGGTAGGTACTGTAAACTATAATGAAGACTTGAAAAGCGTTTCTCATCCGTCACTTCTTCTTGTTTTACAACAGGAATAAATCTAAGTGGTTCACAGGGAGGATTAAAAACGAAAAATAAACTCGTCTTGTATCCTGTTTATTGAATGGTGTGTTATATAATAACAATACCTGGAGACTAAAGGTATGGAAATTCAGATCCAAATTTTTGTTTAAGAGGAAGCTCCCTTAGGGTGGAAGATCTCCTCGGAAGAGAAGATAACCGGAAGAGACGATAATAACGATAATAACGGAAGAGACGATAAAAGACGATAATAAAATAATTAAATGCAGATTTAATGAGTCAGTTCTCCTCTAACTCGAATCTTTCATCTACAGTCTAATTCTCATGCACCATCTTCATTCAAGTTTAAACTTGCATACTTTCGGGATCACAGAAACACCTTTCTTCTTGCGTTAACTGGTCTTCTTCTTTTTCATTCCACCCTTCATTCCACCTCTTAGGGCGGAAGTAAGGGAATATATCCATCATCCAGCTTTAGTCATTCAGTTCTCCTCTAACTACAATCCTTCATCCACAATCACTAATTTTCATGTCTCATCTTCATTCAAGTTTAAGCTTGCAGACTTTCCTGGCTTATATGAGCATCTTACTTGCGTTAACTGGTGTTCTTCTCTTTGATTCCCTCGTTACCTCCCCTAAGGTGGCAGATCTCCTCGGAAGAGAGGATAACCATCATCCAGATTTAGGGAATCAGTTCTCCTCTAACTCTAATCCTTCATCCACAGTCACTAATTCTCATGCTCCATCTTCATTCAACTTCAAACTTGCAGAGGCCGACTTTCTGGGGTTATAAAACACCTTTCTTGCATTAACTGGAATTCTTTTTTACCAAAAACAAGGTCCTCTTCAAAAAATAAATACCCCTCATGGTTTATCAGCTCTATTGAAAATGAGCTGGGAACTAAGGCATCTCTGCATCGATCTTACAAACGGTTTGGCGATTGCAACAATCTTCTTGAATTCGTCGCATCCTTAAGCCGGGATATTGCGCGGGCGTAGGAAAACTTTATTGCCGAGACAGAGAAACATCTTGCTGGGAATTATGGAGGGTTTTGGTCATTCGTAAATAATCGACGGGGTTTTTCCGGCCTTCCAGGCACTATGATGTACAATGGCCACCAGATGTTTGATATCTGGTCTTCCTGATATCTTCAATGCTTTCCGTGACTTTTTTAACCAGTCCTTTAGGTCTATGACTGATGGAACGAACACTAGCACTAGCTTATCTCTTCTGGTTCCATATCTCACATTTTTAGTGCTCATCATCTCATCTTTTTCTAGTGATGAAGTTTACAACTTGTTTCAACCCTCCGTCTTGTTTCGTGACTGTGCTCTGGTTTTTACTCGCTCTCTTACCAAAAGACTTACTTTCAATGTCCTCTAAAAAGGATTATAACTTACCGAAATGTCAGTCCCAAATATGAACAGAATCAACGGTGGTTTCTGAAAAGCGCAGATCAATCTCGCAGACAACTATCGCCAAATCTAATGAACTCTCTTTCACACCTGTATGCTACCCGTCTATTTAGTTGGAGAGGCCCCAAGTCCGAGGTCCGATTAGGATACTACCCGTCGACTGTTTAATTGGCTTCCCTGGCAAGGACGAAAATGTTAGTCAGATTCACACAAGGCCCTTTCATACGTAGCTCAATAGATCAGCAAACAATTATCAATCAAAATGATCCACCCTTTGAGTTGAGTTTGACGAAGATCAGGAGATCAAGAATGTCGCTAGGTTGATTGAATTTATAAACCAATAAATAACATTCAAATCTGGAATGCTCTGTAGACAATTTAAATATGACATCTCCCAATTTAACCCCCCCCCCCTTCTATTATAAAAGGGAAGCATGTTCTTTAAAATTAGTTAATTCATTATTACGAAAGCTATGTGCGAGATATGTGAATAAATAAGATCGTTACAAAAAATGTTTTAAAAATGTGACCCAAAATCGTTAAGCCAATCTCGAGTTTTTCAATTAGTTAATTCTTTGATCAAAAACACAAAATTGGAATAAACTGAAGGTAAAAACGAACAATGGGATCTAAAAATGTGATAAAAATTCCAAGCCTTATTTATGAAAGTGCATGCGTTAAATAATTTTGTTATTTCGTTTAAAAGATGAACTAGGAAATGATATAAAGGTACCTATTTGGCGTATTTTGGACAGTCAATTATTAATTATTTGCAGAATGTAAATAATTATGACAGAAATAACACGTGGGGGAATAAATAAAAACCCAGCCTTTGTTTTGTTTTTGCAACGAAACTGCAACTGCAGCTCTTCGCGGCTGAGGTCGAAGTCATAGTGAACCTAAATTTCCAGAGCAACTAGATATTGACATGAACGACTGACGTTTGAGCTTGAAAGCTTGATGGGTGACAAATGAATAGGTTTGCTTTTTCAGATAGTTTCGACTGTAATAAGGATTCGATTTTACCATGCGCGTTGACATTTGTATAGGCAATCTGGGCCATTTCAATATTATTACGGTAAGCTTCTAACTCTTGATAATATGTCGTTAAGGCCATTTATTGGCCGAATTTTTCAAGTTTCCTATGATCAATAAATTAAACTATTAAAATTTCTCGCACCGTTTTCTTACCCTTCCACGTAAATCAGTCTAAATTTATGTACTTATTGTTTAGATTTATTTATATATACCCGTATTACGTAGGTAGGTGTATGTACTATTCTGGATTCTTTTACTTTTGTTTCGTTAAAAATAAATAAAAGTCGGTAATTGGCACGATCTTCCACTCACGCAACCCGGACTTCTTGTTCAGTGTCTACAATTATTATTATCTAAGTAAGCCAGAGGTGGTTATATATGGCATGGGGGTAAACAATACACTCCCGAGTGTATAGGAACATCCAGATTATGTATGCAGCGTTTATATATCTTCAGGTAATGACCTCCTGCTTGCATACAATGCAAGTAATTGGCAGTTGTTGCATGGGCTTTGTTGCTTTTCGGGTTTCACGCTTAAATTTCATACCTATAGGTATACGATGAACTTTTGTGAATAAATTATTACTATTCACGAGCATAACATAATTTCTTCTTCTTCTTCATCCTGATGATAATTACTAGCATAAAACGATATAATTATTCGTTTAGTATCAAGAAGAGTAAAGAAGGCTCGACTGGACACATTAACAATGCGAACTACTAGACGATATAAGAATTATTTACTTGTTAATTCGAAAACTTTGCTCGCTAGAGTTGGATCTATTTTTATATTAAGCACTTATAAAACAGATAGCTGAGACCGAGACCATCATAAAAACAACTAATCAAAATTATTGACGATCAACTTGAAGTTTTTGCGTATATGACCTGGTTTTATATAACTCACTGTATATATGAATATTTTCAAGACCTTTAAACTTTTGTGAAAGTCGCGAAAACCTGACAGAACGCAACAAAATATCCTCGATGTGGGTGCCAGGACATAGGGAAATCACAGGCAATGAAAAAGCTTATGAGCTTTCAAGAAGTGAATCCTCGGCTGGGATATTATGACACAGAACCGGCTCTGGGAGGATCAAAAAGTACATCACAGGGTCAAGAAAATTATATTGGTTCCGAAAAAAACACAAAGAATATTGGGATAAAAGGACCAAACATCAACATGGGAAAGCCTTCATCAAGGGACTCAAAAAGAAGACAACTGAAGAATGAAGAAGGAAGAACTACTATCACTAGTAGGAATCAGTTGCGTATCGCTGTGGGATTACTAACGGAACGAAAGAGTCCGGAAGAATATGACACTCATCCAGTGATGGGGCTGTACAAACTAGTTCAGGGAGCCAGACTGACGGAATGGGTGATATGAAGGAAAGAGGGTAAACACAATAAGTCGATGTGGCTGAGGTGCTTTCGGCGGTCTTGAATCAGACAGCTCTCGAGGGAAGAAAGCTCTGCTCTCTTAATCATTCGAATATTTTGATACGATATCTCCAATTATTTTTCTGATCGATCTCAGCAACAGCCGAGCCCTCTATTTTCCAATTTGAATTGACGACATCGTTGGCAGTCAACTTGGTTCTTGACCAAGTGGTTCTTGATCAAGATTAAGACCCCCGTTAACGTGAATGTTGGTTATCAGGAAGGACTTGGAAAGAGATACTATAGATCCATCGACGACCCAGAAGCGACTGAAGAAGAAAGACGGTTTGCATAGCTGACCCGAATAAAAATGGGAAAAGGCTGGAAGGTGCCGTTGATCTCAAAATCTTCTGTGAGACAGTCTCTCAATGATTGTGTAATACTCTAGCGCTTCAAAATTTAATATCTCAAATTCTGCTCTTACACCATTTATGAAGGATTACTGAATTCAATAAGGGTCTCTATTTTCTACCATAACCTTCCCTTCAGCAATGTGTCTCAGTTACAAACGCTCTTTTCTAAAATATCTGTTTCTTAAACAAAATGGTTCATATACCTGTAAATGTTATCCAGAAACAGGACTTCCAATTTGAAGCTAGTTTAAAAGTCTTGAAGATAAATTATATGTGCAGGTAAGTTTCGTTCGAGGTTTCTTGAATGAACTGAAGAGGAAAATTGAGCTCTCCCAATAATTCTCTTTAATTAAGCCACAATAGACCTGTGGTCGCAATGGAGGTGTCATAATCACCCACTCACGAAAAATCTAAATCCCCTTAAACATATCATCAACATGTGAAGCAGGTGATGGATCCAGATCCAGACATCTAGAAATATACCGCCTGCTCCTAAGAGAATATCAAGAAAGTGATCAGGCAGGCTGAATAGATGGGTAGGAGCCAAAAAAGGAAAACAGAAGATCTTATATCTACTCCATTTGCTTTGTTAATAATTTGGTTTTCATGCTTTTGCCTTTTCATATTTTTGATATTTTTCATGCTTTTTACATATTATGTCTTTTCGTTGTTAACCTTCTCAATTATTTATGTCACATAGAAACTCTTTTTTTCAGCGCTAGAAGGCGCTGAAACTGAAACTTTTTTCTATTCTTTCCTTCATAACATTTCAACCATTTATCTGATTGATGCTTCTCAACAAAGCGACCGTGTCGTGCCGGTTACAGTATGAGAAATAAATTTTTTGCAGTTTGTCTCTTTCCAATTTATCCTACAGGAGTAAAAACTATAATCGATCAAATCAAAGAAAATTGGTTTTGCTTTTGCAAAGAAAAATGTTTTGTATAATTATTTCTTTTTGTTGTTACCCTCCTTAATTCTGAAGAAATTATAGTTTTATTTAATGTAATATTGATCCACTTAGAACCACTTACGAAATATTTGAGATTTCTCGGGTCTTAGGTTCTAATTAAAAAAATCCCTCTAGGTCAGAATGGGAGGCAGCAATCTGAAAATTTCTTGTTTCCTATGCATTGTCCTATGGCCAGTCTTGCAAGTGGTGACTCGGAGTACTCCCTATATACAAGGTGATTCTTATAACCTGAAATATTCAAATATCTCGAATAGTGAGTACCTCTCTCTTCGGAAACATTTTCTACAAAAGTGGTTTTGTTCGGTGGTGGGACTAGTGGGCATCGTTTGAACAAAAAAATGCTCTGCATCCCTCACCACTTGCAAGTAAGTGGGGATTATTTTGAAATTTTGATTAGCAGCCCCTAATTTTTATTGAAAATTAGTGTTCAGCCACAAAAAATGCAAAAAATTTTCCTGATACATTATGCGGTTATTCATAGATGGCGCTGTAACCGAAGAAATTTTATTTTGTTCATTTCTCCCAATATCTCAAAAAGTGAGCACTCTCTGGGAAAATGTCTCACACAAAAGTGGTTTTATTCGATAAGGGACATCATTTGAAGACCAAAACTGCCCTGCACTTCTCACCCCTAGCGAGAGAGGGGGGGGGTAACTTTGAAATTTGGAATAGCAACCCCTCATTTTTATTGCAAATTGATGTTCAACCACAAAAAATGCAAAAAATTTATCTGATACATTTGTGCGGTTATTCATAGATGGCGCTGTAATCGAGGAAATTTTATTTTGTTCATTTCTCCCAATATCTTGAAAAGTGCTCTCTGGGAAAATGTCTCACATGCAAAGAGGTTTTGTTCGGTAAGGGGGCATCATTTGAATATAGAAAAACTGCCCTGCACCTCTCACCCCTAGCCAGGGAGTGGAAGCAACTTTGAAATTTTGAATAGCAGTTTAGCAGAATAGCAATTTCTGTTGAAAATTACTGTTCAGCCACAAAAAATGCAAAACATTTTCCTGAAACATTTTTTTCGATCATCCATAGATGGCGCTATAATCGAAGAAATTTTATTTTGTTCCTTTTTTATGTCTCGAAAAACAAGCACTCTATGGGAAAATGTTTCACACAAAAGTGGTTTTGTTCGGTAGAGGACATCATTTGAACACAAAAACTGCTTTGCAACCCTCACCCCTAGCGAGGGATTGGGGGTTACTCTAAAATTTTAAACATAAACCCTTATTTTTTCTTGCGAGTTCGTATTCAGGGAGAAAAAATGAAGATTAAACTCTGACATTTCTTGGCAATTTTTTCCCTGAATACGAATTCGCAATAAAAATAGGGGTTGTTATTTAAAATTTTAAAGTAACCCCTACTTTGCCCTACTCTCTCCAATTTCCTCTCTCGCTCTTGCCAGAGAGAATGCATGGGTACATATGTATACAAGTAGGTAATATTGCAAAAATACTCTTTTAAAATATACCTACGCCTGAGGATACTTTAAAAATGTGAACACAAGTTAAGGTATTTCTTATGAAAGTGCGTTTAATATGGTAGGCGTTTATGAAACATATGGTACTGACATATATTATACGAGGTGAAGCTCAAAGAAACTTCGGTTAATTAAACTCGTTAGGTAAATTTTATGATTGTCAGCTTCCATCTAGAGCCTAAATGTCCAATATAAATTCCACTGTTAAGATGTGGTCAAAATAATGGCTAATCAGATTCGAAGTATTGTTACAATAATAATAATTATGAAAAGTCTGTCATAGAATTCGGCTCCCGCCTCGTATAAGAATCCACCTAAAGAAGGCAAAATTGTATTGTAACACAATGTAGCAATTTCTTTGTAAATTATTATTATATTCGTTATTTGAGGAGTAATTCCCCTAAACTACCATGCACAAAAGTCGCGGGTCTCTCCCTTCGGCATTGCCTTGAAGTCACCATCTACACTTCAATTATTATGCTGTCATATTATCCCCTTCTGTTATTACTCATTGTTAACTATGCAAAAAGGCTTGTAATTTAATTATGGAACAAGTTTCTCTTTTGGATTCGCCAATAACAGCTGTTCATGAGTCGTTAGTAGGTATTACAAATAAATGGAGAGATTTTTATTTCAGGATTGTATAAATATTCGAGGACGCAAAAAAAAATATAACGGGGATGATAGTGACATCAGTGACAGACATCAGACATCGCGAGGATGTGACGTCGCCAATTAGTAGCGGGCAGCCGTGTTCAGTGACGTTCGTGACAATGAACTGTCTTCCATTATCGGGGAACTTATCTCCCCGACACCTACACACGACCGCGCCGTGCTAATTCGGGTATTTATAAAGCGTTTAAACTGAATAATATCCTGTCATTATTCCGGCTTCCGAATTACGTAACGCGTCGGTGTGTCTCTTGTACATCTCATTATGCGCGGGACAATTACGTAGTGTCATTATTTTGAATTTATTCAGGAAATCACGGTTTATATTTAAATTTTATACACGCAAGCTTTTTTATACCACCTGCGGTATTAATGCGGTTATAATTCAATAAAAAATTATGATTTTCGTTAATTTAAAAAAATAGTTCGTTAAAAAAAATCATGTCTGTGATTAATCTGCAATAGCTACAGATAGATAGATAGAAGACGAAAAAGCTCATTTCTCGAAATTTCAAGGAAAAGTCTTAATTTCCCTCTCAGTTCAAGTACTTTTAAGTTTCTGGTTTCACCATTTTACTAAAAAATCTATAAAATTTTGCAAAACTACCACAAAAACGTTATCTTTATTGAAGAAAAAGAAAAATATCTTCAACGACAGTACCTACCTACTATTGCTTTTAAGCCCTTAACTTTTTGATGATATAATGTACGAGTATAATTCCAAAAAAATGTATTTTATTACCTTTTTTCTCTATAAAAAATGACTTCTCTTAATATCTCGACCATTAAAGAAAACAACTTTTATGAAATCAGCAAAAATCGGTATTTATTCTTCAAAATGATACCAAATTTTATGACTGCACGACTCAAGATTACTCAAGACTAGAGCTGCAGGGCTTGAGGACTTGTGACTTGAACTCCTTTTTAAAACGAAAGCTTGTGGCTTTGGGCTTAAATTACTTAATTTAAGAGCTTTTGAATTGTGAATGCAAAAAAGAGCTTCAATTTCTTTTGGGGGCTTTCAAAGCTCTCGAGGGTATATAAAGCCCTCAAAAGTAATTGAAGCTCTTTTGGATTCCCAATTCCAAAGCTCTTTAATAAAGGAAGACAGCAGAAGCACTTTAAAACAAAAGTGATTGAACATTTAAAATTGATTCACAAAAGAATCGATCTTTTGAGCGGCTATTCTCAATTTTTTGAATAGATCTTTTGCCCTGCGATTATTTGTCGAACTTATTCTCAGCGGCAAGATATTTGGGAAAAAATATTTCAACAAAGGCTTTCAAGCTACTTTCAAGGGCTTGAAGTTCTTTTGCGGAACTTCCAGCCCTTATAGAACTTAAAATCCTTTTCAAAATGGATTGTGGCTTTCGATGCAATTTCTTTTCAAGTGAACTGGGAATTGCAAAGCTCTTTGTGTTTAAAAAGTAATTGTGGCTTTGGGCTTTCAATTCTTTCTTAACAGAGCTTGGGACTTGTGGCCCCAAGCTCCTTTGTCGAAGGCTTTACCAGCTCTGCTCAAAAGGCATGAGAGTTCATCACCATTTGGTCTACAATGTCAAAATTTGGTCAGTACAGTTTGAGATGTTATTAGAATCGGTATAGTTTTGAATGTTATCAGTGGCAGTACTGAGTATTTACATTGTAAATATAGACTGAAAATGATGACTTGGTCGTTATGATCAAAGGAAGATCTGAAGCGACCATTTGTAGGGTCCTTCAGAAAGTGCTCGAGGTGACTTATCAGTGGTGCAAAGGGGAAACATGTCAGGCAACCCTCGCAAAACTGTCAAAGTACCATTTTCCAGAAAGAGGGGGCTGGACGGTTTAATTCCCCCAAATTTTCTGGGGGAAACCAATCCATTTGCAGAGGCAGCTAAGTAACTATGTGTCATCCTGGATAGGAATCTTACTTGCTAGGAACTCCCATCTGGAAAAAGTAATAATACACAGAACCAATACTCTCCTTGTGGACGTGTAAGAGGATCTGTGGCAAAACATGGTTAACCGGACCACCCAAACAAATATACTGGCCTTACCTAACGGTCCGTCAGACCTCTCAAAAGGCCAACAGCCCATGATCAAAACAAAGCTCTCTAGCCTACAGAGACAAGCTTGTCTGGCGCACTGTGGTGTTTTCAACGCACCACACCGTCGACGGGTATGGAAATCCTACTGGTGAAAAAAGATGGACTACATATAGAATGACACAGATGGAAGAAGAAGAATCTTGCCAGAGGCTTATAACTTGGAGTGAACCAGGTTACTGGATGACATAGAAAGTCACAACAGTCTATTGGGTATGCCGAATATTGTCAAAACAACAATACGCAACAGGAGCGAGAGGGAAGTCCTCCAGAACTGGCAAAACTGGACCAAAACCAAGACTGGACATTCGAAGGCCTGTATAAAGGCCTATTGGAGATTCCTCCAAAGAACTATTGGAGCTTAACAGAAAAGAACTTGAAGTCCTAGTAGGCCTATTCATATACTGGGCACCGCAAGCTGAATCCTCATCTCCATTTTTCCACAGGATGGGTTTAATAACGAACAGCGCTGAATGCCGCCTGTGCTTGGAGGGTGACGAAACAGATCCTATGCAAGTGTCCCGCTTTGGGAAGAACCAGGCTGCAAATCTACGGGAGAGACTTCCTCACACCGGAGGATATGGATACAATACCCATAGTCAAGATGGTCAGCTTACACGAAGAGGCTGACCTGAATGGCCAACTCACGATAAATCTAATTCAATCTAGATTGAAAATAATTATTATTGTAAAGTTAATGGAGAGAAAAAAAATAACTTCGTTACCATAATAATTTACCATAATAATTTACCTCGGAGGGATCGTTGGTCGCATTTGCATGAACAGTAGCGCAGAGACAAGTTGTAGCAGAGCATGTCACTTATACTTATTAATTAAGAATTCACATCATGCAACACTCCTATTATAGTAATTAGCTAGATAATAATTAATTAGATGATTACGGTGCAAGTAAATTCGCATTCACAGCACCAGCACTGCGTTTCTAGGGAGACTTATTATTTGTGCAAGTCTCCTTACTTGTAACGGTGATTCATCCAAGTTTGAAGGCTCTACGATGACTACGATTAATTTTTAAAATAATAGCCGTAACCATTTGGCTTGATTATATTTTATAACCAGTGCATGTATTACAGCCGCTGTGGAACTAGAACTGTCACAAAGAGAAAATCAGAAAAACTTGTATGTAGTTAATAATTTCCATCGGAATGTGAAATTCTATCGAATCTCGGAATAATCGAGTTTCGCAAGGGCTGATGGTTGTGCAGTGAGAAGACCTTCTTATTCGTATTCGGGCGATGCTCTCAAATGTCATTCGCAGGAATTTTACTATCAAATGCTCGTAAGCCGACCTAACAGACCGTGTGATTGCTTGAATCGGTTGTGGACGTCGACTACTGCAGTTTTCTCGATCTTATTGTGTTTGATGTAGTCTATTTTTACTACCCTAAGAACCGAGCTTTGGAATTGTTAGTTTTTCATTATTTAAAACAGAGAAAAAGAGGTTGAGATGTACATAATATCTTCAGAAGTAACATTGTAAAGGACGTTTTGTATAGATTTCTTGCTCACCATTTCATTCAACTTACAAGAATGGTACCTAATGGTATAAAATTGAGTCTAAAATTATTCCTAATCAACTGATAAATATCTCAAATAAATTAATTGCCAAAAACTTCATATAAGGGCGAATA
This sequence comes from Malachius bipustulatus, assembly GCA_910589415.1. Classification (NCBI taxonomy): domain Eukaryota; kingdom Metazoa; phylum Arthropoda; class Insecta; order Coleoptera; family Melyridae; genus Malachius; species Malachius bipustulatus. Next base: position 32,977,013 of record OU342634.1, on the reverse strand, counting down.
TTTTTCAAAACTTCAAACTACTTTTTTATCAAAAATAACCATTTTTATGGAATTTTTTGGATATTGGTCCATCAGTAATAATTAATTATGTTCAATTTTATACCATTTTCATTCGCAATGACGAGCAGGAATCTTAAAAAACGTCCTTTGCAATCTTAATTCTCTAAGGTAATATTTTCAAGTCAAAATTTTAACAGGGTAGGTATACAGGGTGAGTCTAATTCGAGCTACATCATTGGGATTTCGGAAACTAATTAACTAGGAGGTTAAATTCGGTTGATTGAAATTTTTTAAATTTTGAATTATACTCGGCTTATTTAAAAAAGGTATCAAAAAACTGAATGCAGATTCTCACGTCTCCTTTTTATTTGCTATCAAAATAATATTTTACATATTATGTATAATATAAGATTGTGGGTTATATGTTTCGAATATCTGCTGCCATCATCTTCAACTTTTTTTTTCAATACGGACCTGATTTTTTTTAATTTTGGAAGATTTTACTCTTTTCAGATTAAAAAAAATTTTCATGAAAAATTTATAAAAATTTAAAAAAATTTCATAAAAAAATAAAAATAAATATTGAATACGGTTCTGTAATAGATAGTTTACTTTCTTTACAAAAGTTTGGTCATGAAATATGAATTTATTTGCTATTTTTTTATCCAGAACCGTATTACATTCTTTTTTTGTTTTTATAATGATATTTTGAAATCTCAGAAAAAAAAAACTGTAGGTAATTTTGGTAATTTTAGGTAACTACCTACAGTTTTTTTTTCTGAGATTTGAGAATATCATTATAAAAACAAAAAAAGAATGTAATACGGTTCTGGATAAAAAAATAACAAATAAATTCATATTTCATGACCAAACTTTTGTAAAGAAAGTAAATTATCTATTACAGAACCGTATTCAATATTTTTTAAATTTTTTTATGAAATTTTTGAAAATTTTTATAAATTTTTCATGGAAAATTTTAAAAATCTGAAAAGAGTAAGATCTTCAAAAATTAAAAAATAGAATAAATTAAAGGATCCTTTTTCAAAAATAAAATCAGGTCCGTATTTAAAGTAATATAGTTAAAAATGGCAGCGGATATTCGAAACATGCGTAACCCACAATCTTATTGCCTATTTTGATAGCAAATAAAAAGTGTAAGTGAGAATGTGCTTTCAATCTTTTAATATTTTTTCAAATACCTAAGCCAACTAGATGTGAATTTAAAATTTAAAAAATTTCAGTGTTTTCAATTATTTCAAATCCATCGGAGATACCTAAATTTTTTTCTGAGATAACCGAGTCCGTATCTCTTCTAGTTTGCCGAGATCCCAATGATGTACCTCGAATTAGGCTTACCCAGTATACAGGTTGTTTCAAAATATGTGACGGAAATTGAAAGGTGCAAAATTTCCCATCATTATGGCTTCGCAACCGCACCGTTTTCGAAGGGTGTCAAAAACAATAAGTTTTTCGACAATATCTCAGGAACCTTTTGAAATATACAGAATTCAAAGCTTTTTTACATCTTATCAACACCTAATATTATAGCTATTCTTTGTGGGTTGGTGAAATTTTTTTGCTTCTCCATGAATCGGGAAAATTCACATTTTCAAAAAATTTCAAAAAAGAAACTCTTGGTCAGAAACCCTATCCGAGCCGTTTTAAAAAAAATAGCATTTTACGTTTTAAAAACAAGGAAACAGAGTAGCAGTAAGTGGTAAAATATTATCAACAAGTAGGTGACATAAACATTTACGTCATATTGCTATCGTGTGATCCACAAAATTTTTCATCAACTAGTCCCTTGGAAGAGAGAGATTGCTATTGCAGTTAATAGATAGCTATTAACTGATCACCCTGTAGAGTCAGCAAAAATCAGTCTACAAAAAAATTACGATGGGAGAAAACAATCCAGTTGGTCCGTAAAGTCCTTAGTTTTTTCACAAAACGCAGACAAAATTTTTTTTAAGTCAAAAATTGCTATTATTAACTTTGAACGGCTATATCTCCAGAAAGCAGAAAGGCAGGAGAAACGGCTTTCAGCTTTGGAATCGTCATCGTGAAACGCGTCTCCGAGCAAATTTTCTATTCGCTAGCTATTCAAATTAACAAATTCATAAAAATGCTCTTTACACCCTAGTAATGGGAAACCAACAAACTATTTGGATGCCTTTTCGATAGCAGATAATGTGCGCTTAATCTTATTTTAAGACAACCGTCAAAAAATGTTGACATGTCAATATCCTTAGGTATAATATGACAAATGGTACGTTGTTTCTGTCTAATATCTCGGCAGCGTGCGCGAAGTATTTCGCGCACTAGAGCAAAAACTACTTTTTCCTACGACCACTATACAAAACACTACTTTGCGCATCGTTTTTTGTGCGCAAACTAGCAGATTTCTCACGTATCCAAAACTATGTGCGACAAAGTGACATAACGCATAGCCAAAAATCGTTTCCGTACAGTTTTATTGTAAACAATAGTGATGGGCGGTAACTGAGAACTCACTGTTACTTATTGTTAATGGAATAACTATTCATTTAAAGCTTCAAGGTAATAAAATAAACACAAATGGGATAACATAGAACCCGACAAGACTATAAAATATACTCATTATTCTCTTGTGGCAGTAATTATTAAAATTTACGAGTTGATCGCTAATAACAGCATTGGTAGCGTTCAAATCAAATTCACGAACGTGAAAACTCGCACACCTCTAACTTAAATCCACGACTGCGCCTGCGTTGTGTGGAAGTTGCATATCTACCATGTCTCTACGCTCCACGTTACTTTATTTTTAGTTTAGATACGGAGGCTAATAATAAATAATAATAATATTGTCGGTAGAATTCAATGATTTAACAGTATATAATAGTAATATTAAAAAGTCATTGGTAGAATTAAAAATAATACCTACCTAGGTAGTCTGAAAAAATAAAATTTAGTTACCTATCATTATAATGGATTGTGATTCCTCTGAATCTGAAGGAGAAAATACACCACCTGCTGCAGTCAGAAAACAAGCAGGTTTGTGTTCTTTGAATTTGCTACCTATAGTTTCGAGAGAAAAATACGAATCTGCTTATAAACATTTCATAAATTGGAGAAAAGGTCATAAAAGCAGAGCATTGTCAGAAAAAATATTTATGTGTTAAATTTGTTAAATAATTAATCTGTTAAATTGTGGTCGTAGGAAAAGTACTGTGTGAAGCACGTGCGGAAAAGAAATTTCACACTCGTGTGAATTGTCTCTTTTCCGCACTTGTTTCACAATATACTATTGCACGGTCGTAGGAATTTTACATTTGTTTTCCTTGCAACACAAAAACAAGCAACTTTTAATAAATTAGAAATTTCCTTGCATCATTTTAATGATTATTATTTCTATTTTTATTTATGGTGCTTGTGAATGATTTCTTGTCTCGGCTCTCGCCTCGACTAAAAAAACTGTCATTCTCAAGAATCTCCAGCACCAAAGTTCAATTTCGTGCACTAGATACGTGAATGACAATTTTGTACTTTTGATATTGAAAAAAATATTTAAAAACAGCTTTTTTCCTCAATGAATGACACATTTTTCAACAAGGAACCACCTCCTGATTTTTTTTGCATGCAGTTATTTATTTACACCCTGTATATTGTAGCTGGGCATGTATATGCAAACAAGGATCGCAATTTGAAATAATCAGATTCATCAAGACTTGATTATACAAATTATGAACTCTCGTCCTGGTTGCACATTTTATTATGTCCTTCCAGAACAATAATAATTAATTCAGGGATTATCTTAATTGGAAGAAGTTATATATGCCGGCTGCATGAGTAACTAATCCTTTGCAGGAACGTATCAAGCAGATTGTCCCCTTTTATCAAGATAGAAGTTTAGATCAAGCGATCCCTAGACACTTGGCGGTTGCAAAATATCATGCCACTTAACCAGCTCTGTAACAGCTATGCCCGCATTCGGGGCTCTATTATAATATTAAATTTTCACATCACCCTTTGTATCTGCAACTTGAAATAAATAAAAAATAAAATTAAATAAAATTACACCAAATCAAGTATATCAAAAAAGAAGAAGCGAACATGCCTAGATAATATAATTTTGTGTCCTAATTCCGGGCTTTGATTATCGTAATGCGCCCCTGAACTGTGATCAAACTAAAACGCCATGGCAAGGCGAGGAAGAGGTACGAGAACGTATGAATATTGATTGACACCTGTTGGGACACCTGTGGAAATAACTATTTCAGCACACGTAACATTTAACGATATCCTATTATGCAAACCAATCACTAATTAGCTACAGGAGTTAATATTTCACGTAGGTACTCATTAAAAATCATATTATCATTGAATATTCAAGGAGTAATAATACCTTCCCGTGAATAGTAAGTACCTCGGTAATTGAACATTCAATGCTCCATCATAACTGATGAACGAAATTGTTAGATTCATTTCAACGCTGAATATTCTCGGTCATAAGAATGAAATGCAAAATAAATGCAGAATAACCAGCTGAATATCATCTTCATTATCGCCATCATCAGAGTGTTGTAATTGCAATGAGTCGCATTTTCCTGACATCAGTAAGATCGGCGTCGGTCGGGTCAAGGGCGACAATTTCCATCAATTTACCATAGATTTGAGAAATGTGCAGGCCTGATTAGCATTGAAGAAAATTACTCAGAACCGGCGAGATAAAAGACCGTGGCGCTCTAAATGAATGTAAATTAGGCACATCCAGAATTAGCATGTCGTATTAACCCCAACTATCATATTCTCGGCGTTTGATATGCCGCCGTCTTGTTCACACTACTCAAATATGCACATTGATGTTAATGTTCTGTTTCACTTCTCGCATCAGTGGCGTAGGTATCCGGCCATTTTAACAATTATTGTGACCTACGTCCGCAACAGCTAAAAACTCCTGATGTAAGGAAGTATGTATATGTCATCTAGAAACCAATATGATTATTTCTTCAATAAGTATGAATGTCCAAATGTGACAAAATCATCATGCTAGTCACTATGGTGTCCAGAGGACCTATCAGAGAATTGCAGGGTTAATATTACTTTCCAGGAATAAGAAAGTTTATTGTTGATTACGTCGAAAAATACGTTTGAAAAAAAAAATAACCAAAAGCCTGCAGACCTAGTGCAAAATTCCTGTCTAGACAAGTGAAACGATGCCCATATTTGATCCTTTTTTGCGACATTGCAAAGTGAAGATCACATTTTCATTACCGAGGATACCCCGCTATAAAATGGGTAGAACTGTTTCCACTTGTAAAAGTCACAATAACAGAGGCAAGCGGGTTCCATAATACTAATGATCAAGAAAGTGTTCTTGAGCTATGGAATACCCAATCCAGTTACATCAGACAACGGGCTTCAATTTGTCTTCAACGATGTTGTAAGTAAGTCATTTTCTTGGAATAAAATAGACGCTAACTCCAATATGTCACTCTTGTAGCCACTATTGGCTATGGATTTGCCATAAATTATGTTAAGTCGGAATCTAACTGGAAAGAGACGGACGAACTACCATCACCATGACATAAGTGCCGTCTTCGAAGCTGAGAATTTTGAATGTGTTGACTTCATTCCTGTACGACGAATTTCATTAAAATTCGGTCTGGCGAAAGATATAAACGAGAAGCAACAAGATCGCCAGAACATCGGCGTAATATCCCAAATATCAAATTGTAGTTGAGGTTCTGGTTTGAGTTTAGACGAGATGGGCTATACATGATCAGCAGAGCTTCCTATACAAGCACCACCTGTTAATCCAAAAACCGTTGCTAATGTGCCACTATGATAGCAAGGATTCAAAAGAAGGAGATCAAAAATTAAGCTTAGAAATCAACCTTGTAAGTTCAAAGATCACACGGCAATGCCTAAAAATCAAGTCAGAAAGCATACATCAAGTGATGTTAGACGTAAGAAACGATTATGATGGGAGTTTTGCTCTTATGCAATTCGCCGGAAGCACGTCGTCAGCCTCATGGGCTTATTGTGGTTACCCATTCCGTCATTCTAGTCCCCTGAAATGGCTTGTACATGCAGCCCCATCACTGCATGCATGTCATATTATTTTGGACTCATTTTTGGTTGTTCGTATATTTCCTGTCTTCTGCGGTCCAGAGCTTGGCATTCACACAGAACATGCTTAGCTCTCTTTTGGGAGTTGCTGCACTTTAGGTCTTCATTATTGTACATACAGTCCTATTTTGTTTATTAAGTGTTCTTTTAGGGCAATGTGTCCCGTCAGTAATCCCACTGTAATACGCAACCGTTTCTGTTAAGTGATCTAGTGGTAGCAGTTCTTATTTGTCTTCTGTTTGGGTTCCCTGATGAAGGCGTTCTCATGTTGATGTTTTTGGTACACCCAGGGCCGGCTGGAATATAGTTCGTTCCTATGACTGAAACGACCAATTTTCAGGTACTACCAAGCTTGCAAAGGTTGGAAAAATACTCCATGGCATAGTTTTTCTAAAATTTAGGCTTATAATGGACCAAACTCATGACTTTCTTGGTGATATTAGCTTGAAAGCTCAAAGTTCGATACAAAAAAAAGTTAGAGAATGTTTAAATGAGTTTCTTCTTTATGCAATGAATCAACAGTTTTCTAAGTAGAATCAAACTGGGCAGTTCCGATACAAGCAGAAACACCAACCAATCGATGATGGGTGGATAAGGACCGTATCATTTATGTACCTATCGCCCTATTCTGGATAAAACCATGGCATCGACTTGTTCTCAGCACTCCTTAACCAATAAGAAATAACTTTCAGGGTGACGGTGAAGTTGGGGAGAATCAAAAGCTTACCCCGAAACTTTTAGGTGTACTTAAGGGAAATAAATCAGCTATTTTAACATTTACTGACAACATGTTGCACCAATTAATTTCGGGAGAGTTTTTTTTTTATCAACCAGTGGTAAAGTACCACAGCCTATAAGAGGGATGATCTGTGCGCTCGACCAATCTAAGAAATTTTCTTATGGTTAAAATAAATAACTTTTTTTTTTTAATTATTTCAATCAAACTTTGAGTTTAATCTTTGATTGTAACATCGAACCTTGAGTAACACCAAAGCTTATGGTATAGGGTTGCGATATGATCATTGCGAAGGAGGTTTCTAATTGAACAAAAATAAGACTTCTAAGAAATGATTGGGTGTAAAAGGAACAGTAATTCGTAATAGAAATTTAGTATTGCGCACGGATATCAATAATTGAATAGTTTTTTTAAGTGTTTAAACTACATATCCCTAGCATGCTATGTTTCTATTGAAACACCACTGGTTTATGTTATTGTCTTGAATTAGTCGCGGTTCATATGGACTTAATTGGAGAATAGACGACTTCTATAGTATGGAAACATCTGCTAATTTACTCCGCGATGCACTAAATACGTAAATTCAAGCCTCATTGACTTGCATGGAAATAACGCTTTTTCGCTTTTTACCGTAACATCTTAAAATTTGATTAGGTGCATAAAAAAACGCCATATTTCGGTGAATTATTAGAGTGATGAAAAAAAGATTGGATTAGGTGCGCATTAAAAAATTTCATATTTCCCTGAATTATTAGAGTGATGAAAAAAAGATCATGAAATGAAACCGTTGCAGTATAAAAAATCATAAAATTTTAAGTAAGTAAAGTAGCAACAGTCACGCTGCAGTGCACTGTTAGAATCACTTGAACCACTTTTACTTTTACGGAAATACTCCAAAAATCTTACTATAGCCAGCTGCAAGATAAATATTTGCTAAAAGTTAAATTGGTTGGGCGTTTTCCATACTTATACCTACTCCTCTTGAATTAATAATGAAGAGTATTGCACTAATCATGTCACAAAGGAAATTGGAGCGTTGGAGGTGATATAATTTATAGGTGCAACGGCTATTCTAATAACGGCCCACAATGAGGTAAATTATTGAAGGTATAGGACCATTACAAAGGCAATTATTGTGTTGAGTCTAAGAATATATACCTACCTATAGGTATATAAGCAATCTACTGACCTAGGGAGCTGAGAATGTTCCCTATTTCTTTCAAGAAATCGTGAAGCTTCTTGGCTACCGGGTCATGATGACAATGGCTATTCCAGACGTATTCTAATTCCCTTCTCGGCGAAATCGCTTCTTATTATTGCATTGTGATTGTGTAACCACCCCCGTAGAGTGTCATTGCCGAGCTGACGACAGCTGCTGCGCTAAAAAATGAACCTTTCAACCTCCACCTTAGCTACAGTTAATTTAACCCGGGTTCTCCTCTCGGATAGCGTCACTGGTGCTGGTGCTAGTGCTGGTGGTGGTGATTCTATAGCAATAAGAAACCAGATGGCTTTTTGAGATAGTCGTCCAATTCACGCGGTTTATTAAGATTTGAGCCGGCTATAAAGTCCATCGGACTCGATTTTAATTTCATTTATCATCTTCATTTTATCGCGGTTTATTAAAATAAATCAAGCTTGGCGCTTCTTCTAGCAACGCTGCTATTTCTCCGCGATTCGATCAGCAATAATGGAAACTAGAACAAAGACAGGAATCTATTTTAATTAAATAATATAAAACAATAACAGAAATTAGATTATATTCTTGTCTCCGAGATAAAACTTAGAGGACTTCGTCTTTTATCTATACTGTTAGTTGTCCAAAAAAAGAAGTCGCAGTTGTAGCTATACCTAGACGAATAATCTGGCACGTCCCTAAAGTTGGAAAAGCAGGGTCAGCAGAACATAAATTTTATAAAACCACAATTGGACGCTAATTAAACGCTAATTAAATGCACTAATTAAAATTTTAAAGCTCCATATTTTCTAAGAAAAACTACATGTTCTGCCAGCTTTAGATAAAGCTAGCAGAACATGAGTTCAAAAATGCCCGAATCAGCATGATATCCATGTCAAAATGCTCGAACAATTAAACGCTAATTAAATGCATTAATTCAAAATTTTGAAAATTTGCAGCATTTTTAACTTTTGAAAATTCCGAAGTTTATAAGTTGCCGAGTTTCGAAATTTTAAAAATTCTGAGATGAGAAGTTATGAGATTTTCATTTAGGAGATTTTAAAGTTTTGGTCACTTTGGAATGTTAAGTTTTATAGACTTAATATTTATATAAAGTTCTCTAGTTCCGGAAATTTTGAAGTTTTTGAAGCTCTGGTCGTTTTTAATTTTTAGGAATTTCTATGTTTCATGATTTTGGAGTTTTAAGTATTTTTGAAGTTGCCAAGTTTGAAATGTTTTAAGTTCAGGAAGTTCTGGAGATTCGAAAATTTTGATTATTGAAAAAGATTGTGGAATAGTTTTCAGCTTGACGTCTTCACGTAAGTCAGTGTCTTCGACCTCAATGAACATGAAGTTTCCTGCAATAATAAAGAGAAAAATACTGTCAAATACCGTACCAAACAGAGGCGGTCAAAGCTTTTTGGGGCGCAGGGCAAAATTAAATTCGGTCCAGCACCCCTTTTCCAAATAAATAAAGGCAAAAATGTTTTTTTTTTTATAGAAAGAAATTTTCTTTGGGGGAGCCCGAGGGGGAGCCTAAACTTTAAAATTCATAAAAAATTTATCACATTGTTGGAATTGGCGAAACTTCTAAGCTTTTAAATTTTAAAATTACTCAAAATTTCCTAAATTTCAGAAATGTCAAACATTTTATAACTATAAAAAGTTCAAAACTTGAAAGTTTTACAAATTCTTCAAAAACCATCAAATTATCTACGTTTTCCAAACTTCAAAATTGCATTAATTGCAAAATTCCCAGAACTTTCGAAAATTTTTAAACTCCCATACATTTAAAACAAAATTTTTGAAGTTCCTAAGCTGTAAATCTTTGAATTGTTTCCTAACTTCAAAACTTACCAAAATTAGAGAACAAAAAATTCAGAACATTCTGAACTGAAAATTCCTTCAAAATTCCAGAAAACTCAAAATTTTCGATTCTCCAGAACTTAAAACATTTCAAACCTCGCAACTTGAAAAATGCTTAAAACTCCAAAATCATGAAACATAGAAATTCCTAAAATTCAAAAACGACCAGAGCCTCAAAAAATTCGAAAACTTCAAAATTTCCGGAACTACATACATTCCAAAGTGACCAAAAATTTAAAATCTCCTAAACCAAAATTTCATAACTTCTCAGAATTTTTAAAATTCCGAAATTCGGCAACTTATAAACTTCGGAATTGACAAAACTTAAAAATGCTACAAATTTTCAAAATTTTTAATTAGCTTTATCTAAAACTGGCAGAACATGTTGTTTTTCTTAGAAAAAATAGAGCATTAAAATTTTAATTAGTGCATTTAATTAGCATTTAATTAGCGTCTAATTGTGTTTTTATAAAATTTATGTTCTGCTGACCCTGCTCTTCCAACTTTAGGGACGTTAATCACGTATTTATTCCACTGGACCATGTATAACCGTGGTTAATAACGATTTTAAGAGAAAATTTTTGCACATTTTTTGTCGCAAAAATATTAACAATATTTTTTTAAGGTTCTTATAATTTTTACAGTTTAATTTTTAGGAGACATTTTATAATGTTCGCACATATTTCCAAAAAGTGAGTCCGCAGAAGCCTCGTGATTTAGAAAACATTCCGTTGGACCAAAAAGTGATTGATTTTTTCGTCAGATAATTTCAAAGAATGTGAAGGACCAAAAATCGCGTCTTGGGTTACGTGCAAAGGGTTTTGTCTTAGAAAAAAACCTAAAACCCATCAAGTAAAAAGGTTTCCAGATTCGGAATGTTTTTAATTTATTTATTTTTAAGATCTTGCATTTAAATTTGAGAAAAAATTAAAATAATGTATTAATGAGTAGCTCTCTGAGACCTCACAGTTAGAGAGTTGGTGACAAAAAATGCCTTGTATCTCCCAAATGGAAGAAAAGCAATAAGTAGGGGTTAGCGCGCTGCGTTGAGCGCCTAAACCTATTCTACAATTTCGATGAAAATTGCTAAAGGGCATCTAGGCAACCTTCCTAATTGAGGGAATTATATTTTCTTCCAATTTCCTCCCTGCTCAAAAAAAAAAATTTAATTGCAAATCCAAACCTGAAAATTAACAGAGGGAAGACAAATTCTTTGCCTTTATGACAGTTTAATTGTAGGTAGGTAAATTGAAAGAAAATATTTTCCCTCAATTGGGGGGATCGCCTAGATGCCTCCCAGTAATGTTCCTCCAAATGGTATATACTTTTTCAAATCGTTCGGGTAAATCTGGAAAAACCGTAGCCGCACTCACCGCAGCGCGCTAGACCCCTACTTGACAAGACGGATTTTGAAAAGGATAGTCAAACTATTACAAAAAACTGCTTTTCTTCCATTTGGAAGATACAGGGCATTCTTGTCACCATCTCTCTAACTACCATGAGGAATCTGTAATGCGATTAGTACTATAGCAGTCAAGGAATTCGAATTCCTTTTTTTCGGCCAAAAACTGCTGTTAAAGCCCCAACTAAAATGCTTTTTATATTTTTGTAAATAATACTTTTGTTTTGTTTTGGGTAGGGAAATAATTAGAATTTGCCATTTCCATTAATTTAATTGAGTTGCTCGGGATATTTATTTTATTTTACGCGAAAAGAATAATCGCCTGGCTTCCCCACTTGCTTCTGCGTCAAGAGGAAGAAGAGTCATCGTGTCGCCGCCTCGAAAGAGGTTCGTTGGTTTTTTTGTTAGCTGAAAATACGCCGCGGTACGCTGGTGCCAAAATTTTCGTCTCTTTCGTGCTCTGCCGCTTCTACAAGCTCCATTTCTAGGCCTAGAACCGAATCCACCCCAGCTTCGCCAAAAGGTAAGTGGTTCAGTTGTCAGGCGATTCATATCGTTTAAAATTTCGATTCATACAGTCCACTTATTAATACCTATTCGTAGGTATATTTCAATTTTTTCGAGAACCTAGATTCGTCTAGGCTCATTCACAAACAACTGCTGTTTCTTAAAAAACGTCTGATTATAAACGTAATAGCGATAAATCCCAATCAATTGCAGAAAAAACTTGCAAAAACTTGCGGATAGATAGACACTCAAAGAAACAGATTTTTGGCGATTTGTTTTTAAGATAAGAGGAATAAAACTTCTAGGAAGTTGGTTCGAAATTTTTTTTGGCAAAGTAGTCTACGTCTTCAGTATAGGAGAGGGTTAGGCTCAAGAATGTTGATCTGTTCTTCTTTAGAAAAACTTTTGACACGTAATGGGGGTCATAGTTTTTCATATAACTTCGACAAAATTGAAGGATTTAAAATCGCCCTAATGGTATGGTGAAGACAGAGACATCGATGTTTCAATGGTTATCTTCATCTTATCAGTCTGTCACATCACGCACCACCAGAGGAGTGATGGAGGAAAGAAATCAAACTATTTGAGTAGAAAGATTTGTCGGAAACATAGTGACTTGCAAGTCAAATGCCATCTTACGACTGAAAAGTATAAAACTTTCAATGTGTCATCAGAGATTCTCTCAGAGAAATTTGCAATTTTTTTACCACTATCTCTGACAGTTCGCTGAAAAAGACATTATATACCTTGCTTTAAAAGCGAGTTTTTGTCATTTTAAGCGGCATATCACCGAAAACGACAGGCTTCAGAAGAAAATCGATTTCGGTTTGGAAGACAGCCTAGCCGATTTATATCAAAAACTGCTTATTTCGCAGATTTGTCTCTTGAACTTAAATTGGAAGAAATTGGTATATTTCTCAATAATTTCCGGAGCACTCCCGAGAATTGCATTCCAAGTCGGTAAAAAATTGGAAACCCATTTTGAAAGATCGACTAAAAAACTCAATTGCTTAATTTCAAAAAGCCCATGCTGTTAAGTCAGTCGGGAATTTTCATCAAAATACCTACTCTTGAAAAGATACCAAAAACTGCTTATTTCTCAGATTTTACTTTTTAAGCTGAAATTGGTGTTTTTCTCAATAATTTTCGGAGCACTCATGATGAATACGTCCCAAATCTCTAAAACTTTGAAAGTCCATTTTGAAAAAGAGACAAAAAATTTTTTTCTTAAAAAAAATCACGAGAGGAAATCTAAAGAAAAACCGGATCAATGTTTCGTGTCCAGTTTCTGGAGTGTGTTGATTTGAAATTTTACAAATGATCGATATCTCCAACAGAGTACGAAAACTGAGCTCCAAAAGCTGATATTCTCTTGAAAAATATCCTGTTCTCAATATTTTTTCTCAATGTGATACTCAAAAAAAAAGCGGCTTAATCATGAGACATCCAAAAATTGGATCTTCCTATTTCACAGAACTAATCTCAAAAACATCAACCCCTAGGAGAAAATCGATTTCAGTTCTACGTATAGCTCGCAATTTCTTTTCACATTGGCGTTCATGTGAATTTCTCTTGGAACTTGAAGCAAGAGAAAAACTAGCGCAATTCCGACCCCAAGGTAGTCAAGAGATTGAAATCCTATCAATACCTATCTTCAATATAAAAGAATTTTCGAGGACACAACGCAATGAACAGGAACTCTTATGGTCGCCAATTTCCTGGTAAAATTTTTCTTGCAGATCTGGAACCTTATTGAAATATGTATGATTAAACTGATTGGTACTCTTACCAGAAATTACTTATGAAAAGAGTACCTTGTAAGTCCATCTCAGGAATTTTGCCTATCAACAAAGACTGCATGGAAAGGGAGTGGAAAAGCCGGTCCCTAAACTGCCCGAGATCTAAGAATATATTCCATTAATGAGTATAAAGAGTCAATGGATTGTGGGAGTATGTATTAAAGAAATTGCTGCTCAGTTATAATTAAAAAGAGCAATTATTCCGAGAAGTTACTGCAATAATTCTCATCGCTCAAGTGTTTATAAGAATTTTAAGACCAATACTTTAATAATTTGTACTCAAAAGGTCACAAATCTCGATGTGACATAGTGGTCATAAAGACATTCCCACAGGTTTATTTTGCAATTAACGGCAGTTAATTGTGTTGTGATGGCGAATACGTAATGCAAATTAAAGCCAGTTGATTGGCGAAGGCGCTCTTTGTTCACTTCAGTTTGTTCACTTCAAACCTTCGATGGAACCTGCACTCTCGATGGTTGCGCCTATTGAGTGACGATTCCCCGTCAATAAAATATCATAATAAAGAGATTTTTACACCACATTAAATCGATAGAGAGCTTAATAATAAAATGTGAGGTCTTGTATATTTTTATATAAAAACTCTAATCCTCCACCTTATTTTTATACCTAATGCAGGTATACGCAGGGTATAATATGCAGGTGGGTAGATGCAGGATCAAGGAAATTTTTGCACAATTATTAGAGAAATGAGAAATCTTGTATAAATCTTCGTGTGAACCTTGTTTGGAAAATAAGGAATTCACCACATTGATTTCAGTAGGTATAAATGAAAATAAGAAATATGACAGGTGTGTTCTCTCGGTCATCTCTTTCATAAGGACTGCTGGATTATTTAATTTTTTTTCTGGATTATTTCATAAGTTTATTTTTAGTAATTCATTATGTAGGTAGGTATAGTAACAACCAACCTGATTTTGACAAACTGACAACGACCTATCGAAAACTGCCAGTTTTATCGAAATAAATGAAGAGTACATTTTTCAAAAATCAATGACCAGAGTATTTAAAAAATAAGTTTTCAGCTCTGTGAAATGACACTACTTGTCAAAACTCTGACGCATCGAATGTATATTAAAATATATATTAAAATTCCATCTATCTTAGTGTACAGGTCGTTTCAAAAGTTAATCAAAAAAGTAAATCGTTGGATAGCCATTTGGGGCTCTGTATCTCCGTTTAGGGACACTTTGGAAATTTTTTTATGACAGACTAAATTTATTTTGACTTCCCCTGTATGCTCCCGAGAAATTAGGAGGTATACCGGACACCCTGTATAAAGTTTTCAACAACTTTTGATTTATTCTGATTTATTTTAAATTGCAAAGAACTGCGCATGGTAAAATCAAATTTGATGTGATATAACTTTTTGAAACTTTAGGGTATCTATGGACTGAAAGCTCGAAATCGATTTCTTTCAGTATGAAGATGTGTTTCTTAAAACTGTCTTAGAGCTGCAAGGTTAATATTGAACTAAAAAATTACCGTTACATTGTCGACTTAACAGAGTAATAAAAATATATGACTTCATTTAAATTTTATTGCTACAAGGGGGCCCTTACCTTAAAATACAAACCCATTGTCTTCCCTTAGCAAAAAATCCGTCTATTGTTGACTTTACCTTTTAGTTCTAACAACGGTGCGGCAAATTTATTTCTTCTTTCATGTTAAAGATCCGGCACCATATAGCTTAAAGCAAAACCTCCCGTAAATATTGAGGGTATGCTAATGCGTCTCAGGAATGGATTTCTGTTTTCAACAAAGCGGAAACTGGGATCTTCTAAGACTTTAACGAGACGTTTTAGTTAATAATCTTGATGGATTTCTTTCAGTTTATCTTAAGAAATTGGGCCTGCAAAGTAAATTCTGTTGTTTGTGATGGTGTTTGGGTGGATAATTCTAAGAACTACTTTGAATCGTCTTTCTTCGGAGTAAAATCTGCAAGTCAAGAGGTTTTGACAAATCCGTTGAGAGTCTCATACTATTATTTACTTATCCAATCTAGCTGTCTAAATGTAAAAATTAAAAAAAAAAAACAATAAATTTATGAGTAATTTAAATGAGTGATTTGAAAAAGTCAATAAAAAAAATTAACTTAGCTCTAGCAATTACTAAAAAAAATCATTAAAAAGCATGAATGAAGAAGAATTTTGCTTTAATTAAAGTTTCTATATTCTTCATCTAGGTTAGAGTTACTAAAAATAGCCGAATAGCAAATCTCGTTTCGTCATCATCAATCTAGAATTCCACAAGCGAAATTACAGATGCATATGCTTCGTTAGTGGATAACAATAGGGCTGGCGAATTGAAAGGGAACCTCAACTGACCCTTAATTCTTCTTCCAAAAGAGCCATTTTTCTAAGCCGGATCCGGCAAGGTATCTGCTAAGTAGATGCAGGGTGGGTAGAGGTTGCTGCAGGTAGTTTTTTAACCCTCGTGTTTTAGGGGTGCCTATCAAATCAACCGGTCTGAAATGGCAGTTTTAGAATAAAATTGCACCAGCTATAGAAGGAGCTTTTTTATATACTCTTTAAATAAAATGTAGGACTTTTATTATTAGAAGAATCTACCAAATGATATCAGATTTCTTTACCTCTGCAATTTTCATTGGAATAAATAACTCTTGATTGAGTAATGGCAAATTGCCAAAAAGTGACATTTCATGTCGTTTCTGTCAATGTATAACATTAACTGCCAATGGCATATAATAATGATAGAAGATGATTTTATGATTATAAATTTTCGCTTTTATTGTCTTGAAAACATTGAAAACTGCATTCTAGAAACAGTTTATTATTTTATGACTGAATGCTTCATAAAATTATCGAAAAGACCAAAAAGAAAGATATGTCACCATGAGAGATGATTTTTTCTAAAGCTTATTACTTTTCTGGGAGTGCCTCAGGGTTCCACATCAAGACCTATATTATTTTGAATGTTATAATATATGAGAGAAGAAATGGCAAGTATACTCAACGATTAATTAATAATAATAAATTACAAATGTAGGTCGTTTGAGTATAAAGCACATACAGTGCATTTTACTAGCCTGCTAGGTGGGTTCGGAGAATTACTCCATCGCCCATAACAGTTGTCATGCTGAAACTCCAATCGAGAGGAGCTTCCAATATCCAACAGCAGAGCCTTCCAGAGTACCAAATCAAGCACAGACACGTGTTTCGTTCTACTGTAACCGACAGCATCCTCCAGACACTCCAGATGCAGCACACTGATGAGTTCCAGTAGAACGAAACACGTGTCTGTGCTTGATTTGGTACTCTGGAAGGCTCTGCTGTTGGATGTTGGAAGCTCCTCTCGATTGGAGTTTCAGGCACTGCCAGCATGACAACTGTTATGGGCGATGGAGTAATTCTCCGAACCCACCTAGCAGGCTAGTAAAAGGCACTGTATGTGCTTTATACTCAAACGACATACTTTTGTTATTTATTATTATTAGTTATAATATATTATGTGATGATGCGGCTGAAGTACTTTGTTTGTGATCCTCGAGAGTTAGCTCCATTCGTTTCTGTTTTAATTTTTATAACAACGTTGACCGTCGACGTCGACCGGGGTTCTACGTTGACTATACATATATGCCAACCCTGATCAAAATCTACGCCACTGGTATTAGACATCTACAAAACCTGAAATATCCAAATTAAAGAGCTTTGTTTGCTTATTGTTCATGCCAAGTTTCATCACAATCAATTCAAATTTATACGCGAGTTGTACTGGGTGATTCATTTTAATCTATTTTCGAAATTATTGGGGAGGGGCAACATTCTCCGAACAAAAGAATTTTGAGGGGGACATCGTTTGCATACAAGAAGCAGCCCCCACCCCCACCACCCCATGCATAGGGTTGGGGGTAACTCTGTCGATTAAATAAGAACCCCCATTTTTTATTGCGGTTTTTTTTATAAAACAAACTTTTATATGAATTTTTTTTTTCAAATTCGTCTTCATCCCCTAAACATGGAAGAATAAACGGCTTTCTCGAGATTAATTTTTCATGACTCGACAAAATTATTGCTTGAAGGAAAAATTGCAGGGGGCATGCAGAAGCTGTTTGGTTTTGAGAGGGATATCATTTGCAGATCAGAACGACATCCAACCTCTAGGCAGGGGGGAACTTTGACATTTTTAATGAGAAGGCTGATTTTTTTTCGTGTTTATTTTTTTATTAAATTTTTCAACAAAATTTTGTTTTTCTCCACGCTGAATCATAACCCGCGATAAAAAAATCGGGGTTCCTATTTACATGTCAAAGTCATCCCCAGCCCTATATGCAGGAGGGGGGGTGCTTCTTGTGTGCAAACGTTCAAAAAAACTCTCAAAACCAAACAACTTTGGTCTCAAACTTTTGTTCGGAGAATGTTGCCCCTTGCCAATAATTCCGAAAATAGATTAAAATGGACCATCCAGTATAACCAAAAACTTTTTTTTTTGTTAAACTTTGACACCCTGAATCATTCAAACGAAACGTCATTTTGAGCTGAAATTTATTTTTTCAACTTCTACATATTTATGAAAGGAACTTCCCCTTTAAATTAGGCCCTATATCTCTGAAACACCCTGTAGGTAATGTTTAAAAATATGAGACAATAATGTTTTTCATTCGATCTCAATTTTTACAGTTGATACTTTAAACATTTTTAAATCGCGACATTACAACAAAATGAATTATTTCTGTCTCTCCTTGAAATTGAAGTTGGTAATTATTTTATTTAAAAGGAATAAATAGTGAGAATTACAGTCGGAATTAAATTGATAGATTTATAAAGCTTAATTCAATAATAGAGCTGCCTTATTAGTTATACTGTCGGAGTTTAGAAATCTCAATTTCGGTCAGCTGGCTCTGCAAGCTCGTGCGACGTCAGCTGTTCGGAATGGTTGAAATTTAAACATTTCCTCCCTTATTTAATCCGCACTATCTAAGCACCATGTCAGATGTTATCTAGACTCAATTTTGAAACATAAAATTCGAGCTAATTAACATACTTAAATGGTTCTCTGCTTTCATTCGATCGGACACAAATTAAAATTGATTTGTTATCATTGAACACTTCCATTTACATAAATGTATTATTTAAGTTAAATTGGAGAGAGAGAGAAGTTACCTAAGTCAATTATTTTTTATAAAATTAAAGAAACCATTTATAGGTATACAAACCAGAACGAGAAGAATTGCTTGAAAATTATTATAATGTCATAAGTTTATTACGATTTTTTTATTGATCAAAATCTAACCGAACACTCTTGGTATTACAAGGTATAATAATACTGAGTTAAACAAAAGTTCCCCTAACTTAGAGCTAAATGAAGAATGAAGTAATTTTCTCAGTATGGGACATTTTTGTGGAATTAAATTGTAAACCCTTGCAGCGATTTCTCACGATATTTAATGACGGATTAAATAGAAGTGAATTTCTAGAAAGGGAGAAACCGTTGATTGTACCAGGGTTCCAATTATTTGAATTCCAGATATAGGGTTGATGTAACGTGACAGCTTTTAGCTTATTCGCGTTTATTCGCCATAAAGGTTTCTGATTATTCTGATTTATAAAAAAAATATTTTTTTACCAGATGTGGCACCAGAACCAGGAATTATGAAAAGTAGTATAGTTGATGAAAAATTTCTATTTGACACGAATAAGAAATCAGAAATGATCGACAGATTACACAAACCTTGAGTTATAAATACCTTTGTCTATTCGTAATATGTCATTCAAATGTGCCTTATGTATTTATATATAAAAAAACTTTCACCTACATTAGATTTGTTCACCTTATGTGTCAAACTGAATAATTCATCAAAGCAATAAAAATTCTAATTAAGTGTGTAATAATAATTGTAAGAGTAAGACCATAATGTTTTATTGGAACACATTATCATTAAATATGCTTGTGCAATATTGTACATTATGTTCTTATACATCGGTACGGTTTATCTTGGAATACTAAAATTAATTTGTATTTATAATTGGAATGGAGTTTTCTCTAATATTTATAAACATTTATACAGGATCGGGATGATAAGTAGATTGCGGGCTGTTATAGAAATATTATAACATAATAATTATGCCGGGAATCTGAATTACCCATAGTTTTATCAAACATAAGATTGAGATAGCTGCGCTATAATACATAGCTCACGAGGTGAGAGTAAATAAGTATAATGAGACTTATTAACTAGGAAATAATTGGTAATATGGAATATATTTCTTTTTGCGATAAAGTTTTTTCTTATAAAATAAATATTTTGCTTCCTTTATATCTAAGAAAGTCAATGAAAAATTTGCTAAATACTGACAATAAATTGATAGGCAAAAGTATCTCTCCATCAAATAACAGGCGTTTCTTTGAAGTAAATGATGGTTTCCAAGCAGGAATGATTTCGTTATTATACTATTTATACCTATCTCGGTAATTTCTTCCAGGAAAATTTCTTTTCTAAGCTAGGAATAATGGAAGGAACGCAGTTGGCATGTAGGAGTTCTGGATAAAATGCTCTACTATTAGAGATAGAGACACTTGAAAAGATAACTTGATAACTTGATACCAGAAGAAAAAGTACCAAATAAGTAAAAAAAATAAGAAGTCCAAATTGGGGGTTTTGGAGAAGGGAGGAATGTTAAAGATCGATTGGATCGCAATAGAGATTTTTTTTTTAAAGAGGGAGCATCGGTCTTAACTGTGTAGGTAAGACATAGTCGCTCCACTCTGGTAATTTGGCTTCGAGAACGAACTCATACAGCCACAGACAATCTTTATTAAATATAAAGACCTTTAAAACCTTCGATCGCTTGTTTTACTTTTCACAGACATTCGAAAATGAATCTGAAAAGTAAAGCGGGCCGAGGTGAGTTTCGAACCTGCGATCTATATGGCTTCGTGAGCCAGCGGAGAACCACTAGGCCACGCAAGGCAATAGAGATTTTTTTTTTTGAACGAGAATATAAGATGATTAACAATCGGGATAAGTTAATTATAAAAAATAAAGCCACATCGTGCGTCATCTGGTTCCATATACAGGGTGTCCAGGTATGAGTGTAAGAGCTACACGTGGCGACCTTCCTTGGACTATTTTGAGTAAAAAACTTAATATATTAATGCTCTAAACCTCTTCACGGTGCCACACGAGGTGATCAAAGTTAGAAATTCTGGGTCACAAATATGCATATTATTGAACTTCTGTTTCCTTTTGCAGTTACGGTTAACATTTTTAAAGACTTTTGCAAAGTCTTTTTTCATTTAATTTTCGTAACAGTGCAATTATTACCTTTTTTAACATTTCTAAAAAAAAAAAAAAAATTAGGAAATGTTAAAAAAGTTAATAATTGCACTTTTATGAAAATTAAATAAAATAAGACTTTGCAAAAGTCTTTAAAAATGTTAACCGTAACTGCAAAAGGAAATAGAAGTTCAATAATATGCATATTTGTGGCCCAGAATTTCTAACTTTGATGACCTCGTGTGGCACCGTGAAGAGGTTTAGAGCATTATTGTATTAAGATTTTTTACTCAAAATAGTCCAAGGAAGGTCGCCACGTGTAGCTCTTACACTCATACCTGGACATCTTGTATATAATCAAAAGAACACAAATTTGTAAAATTTCTAAAAATTTTATTCTTCTTTTTTCGATGAAAAGAAGATTTTGTAAATGAATGTAGGTAATAAAAAAATTAAAAACCATAAAGCAAAGAAGACTTCATATTGACGTCATACGTGTAAAAATTTTTATTTTTTTCTACGAACTAATGTTAAAGTTTCTGAAAAATGGTTTTTTGAACGTGACCTCATTTTTTATACCGAATAACTAAAAAACAATATGGCGGCCATAAGAAAAACACAAATTAAAGTATAAAAACTCTCGAGGGGGTAACTTCGAAATTTTAAATAGCAACCCCGATCATTTACTGTGAATTCCTATTAATTCGTATTCTCCCACCAACTCGAATAGTAAGCACTCGGAATTTGTTTTTTAAGTGGTCTTGTTCGGTGGGGGACATCTTTTGAACACAAAATCCGCCCTGCACCACTCACCCCTTGCGAGGAAATAGGGGCAACTTTTAAATTTAAATAACAGCCCCTATTTTTTATTGCGAGTTCGTATTGGGTGAAAAAATTCGCAAAAAGTGTTTCAGTCAAATCTTACGCATTTTTGTCACTGAATACGAATTCACAATGAAAAATATAGGTTGTTATTTTTAAATTTCAAAGTTAGTCCCACTTCCTCGCCAGGGGATAAGGCCGGTGTAGGGCGGTTTTTGTGTTCAAGCTATATCCCCATACTGAGCGAAGCCACTTTTGTAGAAAATATTTTGATGCAGTGTGCTTATTTTTCGAGGTATTGGGTCAAAAGGATAAAACCAAATTCCTCGATTACAGCACCATCTATATGATTAATCCTCCCTCGCAAGGGGTGAGGAGTGCAGTTTGTGTTCAAATTAACGAGGTGTCTTACCGAATAAACCTTTTTTGTGAAAACATTTTTTCTGTAGAGTGCTTACCTACTTTTCGAGATAATCGAATATTTCAGGTTATAAAAATCACCATGAGTTTACACGCTGTATATACAAGGTGAGTTTTATAAAGTGCGATATCTCGAAAACAGTTTCAAATAATTTCATGAAATTTTTATGACGCGGTAATTACAGGGGGGGGCATAATTTACGATATTTTATACATTCATTTTTTCACCCCCCTTGTGAGGGCTGGGTATAACTATGAAATTTTAAATATTTCCTAATGTTCCTAATGAATAATTTAATTTATTAATGCTCCACTTACAAGAAGTGTGGAAAGGGGAAGTGTGAAATACAAGCATTTTTAGCAGTAAAATCCAAAACTGTAATAAAAAATAAGGATTCCTATTAAAATTTCTAGGTTACCTCCCACCCCTCAAAAGGAGGTGAAGGAAAAATATCAAAAATATCTCAAAATTTATCCTCGTCCCTCTGTACTACTTATTACTACGTTGCCAAAATTTTATGAAATTATTTGAAACCGTTTTCGAAATATGGCATTGTAAAACTTTGAAAAACTCACCCTCTAATATCATGTAGGAGATATGCACAGTATAAGAAGAAATTAAGAAGAATCCCCCAGATAATTCTGACTGTAGAATGAAGAAGGGATGGGATGAGATTATGAGAAGAATGGAAAATGAACATTTCATGTCAATTAAAAACTATACAGACTGTTAGTAAATAAGTGCGACAAACTTGAGGGGGTGATTCTGCATGAAAAAATAATGACAGTTTGCTATAAAAATTTCAGTGGCGTACCATTTTTTTTCTTTAAAAAATTGAGATCATTACCCGTATGCGCGCCACTGTTCAACATAAAATTATCAATTGCATGTCAAACAATCAATCACTTCCTCTTAAAATCCACCAAATTTCATTTGCATATATATATATATCATATCGACCGGGTTCAGAGCAAAAAATAAATAAATCGTCAGTTTTTAAGTAAACCTATAACACCCGGTATCTGGAAAACGAAGCATTTGCGCACATACGTTTATATAGCAAACTGTCATTATTTTTTCATGTAGAATCACCCCCAGAAGTTTGTCGCACTTTTCGGTATATATTAAGCATACGAGTAAATACAGCCTGACTGGTGACAGATGAGACAGAAAAAAATAATGGAGCCCAAATTGTCATAATTATTTATTTATCAACAGATCATACTTTTATTTGCTAGAGTCTTTTACCTAACTATAGTTTCAATGTGCACTATGATCAAATATACCTACTTACTTATTGCAAAAACGAACAAAATTAGAATAATGAAAATTAAATCAAACTTTAAACGATGATAAACGGAGTAATTAAAAATAATCGAATCAACATATTATGACACCTTTGAATCGACTATAGGTCAAACAGACGAATCACCGGCTTGAATCATACCATACGTATCCTCGCGTGTGGTGTATTATTTATGAAATTGTATTATTATTGTCGCGGCAGGAGCTTTATAGAGAATCTTGCGCCAAGAAATTTTATTACATCTTGATAATGTCGAGTAACTGGAGGATATTAAATTTTTAAGAGATAATCTCCGTTGGCGTAGTCTCGGTGGAAATGTGTGGGCCGATCCAGGACTTTTGATAAGCCAGCCTGAAATCTATTACATATCTGATAAGTTCCCTTTCGTCACAATAATTGACAACGGATAGATTAGATCGCGAATAAACATCCAATAAGTTTCGAAATAATACGCGTATGAACAACCGGGAGGCTTCCAGCGTGTTTGACGTCACTCGGATTGGAACGATTCAGTTTCTGTTTTTTTTTTTTTTTGTAGAATTAGGTATATAAGGTTTCAAACATAACAAATTCATCAATACTAGTTGATCATTTAAAATCAAATTGTTAATTATATCCCTCTCTTTATAATACCCACACTTCCTTAGAGTCTTAGAGAACTGTTGAGATTTCTGGTATATAAGTTTTTCGGGAAAAATAACTGGGGGGCGATTTAGGCATGGGCAACAAGTGTTGTAGCAGCACTGCCTCCGCTATATTGAGGTCTCGCCCCCCATTCCCCCCACCCATAAACTAAAAAAATAACTAAATATACAGGGTGAGGCGCGAGAACCTTAGGGCATTTTTATATGGAGAAGTCCTGGGAGTAGAAGTCTAAAAATTTGTACGTTTATGATTTCGGTTTTGCCGAGCTGAACTAAAATATTCACAACCCCTCACCATTTCCGGTTATACCGGAAGTTGCCATCAACTTTCTTATTTTAAATAGGACACCCTGTATATTATTATATTTTCAGATTGTCCGAAAAAATGCAGTAATAATGGGGTTTACAGTTCGAAATGGTACCGAGTGGTTTATGAGTTATAAACAAATGAAAATCGCAATTTTCCATTTTCAAAGCAGCTTAGGTCGAAAACGGGTCAAGATATCGGAAAACGGCTTACATGTCCCTATCTTAACTTTTCACGTAGTATCCTATGGTGCTGATGAAATTTGTATACAAATTGATGAAAAATCAGCGATTTTCAAAAAAAATTAATAAAAAATATTTTTTTTCGTAGGTACTCTAGCGTAGTATACAAAAAGTTAGGTTAGGGATATGTAAGCCGTTTTCCGATATATTGACCCGTTTTCAAGCTAAGCTACTTTGAAAATGGAAAATTGCAATTTTCATTTGTTTATAACTCATAAATTGGTCGTTACAAATTTGAACTGTAAACATCATTTTTATTACTTTTTTTCAGGCAATCTGAAAATGTAATAATATACAGGGTGTCCCATTTAAAATAAGAAAGTTGATGGCAACTTCCGGTATAATCGGAAATGGTGAGGGGCTGTAAATATTTTAGT
Organism: Malachius bipustulatus; assembly: GCA_910589415.1. NCBI lineage: Eukaryota > Metazoa > Arthropoda > Insecta > Coleoptera > Melyridae > Malachius > Malachius bipustulatus. The sequence continues at coordinate 32,952,043 of OU342634.1, read as the reverse complement.
TCAGCTCGTCAAAATTGAAATTTTACACTTACAAATTTTTAGACTTCTACCCCAGCACTTCTCCATATAAAAATGCCCTAAGGTTCTCTCGCGCCTCACCCTGTATTTATAGGTAATTATCATAAATTTTGTTTCTACTTAAAAATTACAAAAAATGTTCCAAATTTAGAAAAGTTTTTTTTAATAACTTGTAGAGAAACACGCAATATTGGCGAATACGAGAAAAACTAATTCAAAAAAACTACAAGTATTAGGAATTCTACCAAAGAACCTGAGATATGTAACTTCTAGAAAGCAAACCAGCAGATTTATGCGGAAGTATACCAGGACTCACTCCGTCCCTTGATTTGAAAATAATTTATTATAACGCCAGTGGTGGTACTTAACGCGAGTGGTGAAAAACGAACTATTCAAATATTCACCACCAGAACCAGGAGCAGTCGAATTGCAGTCAGAGTCCCATGAGCAGCGTCAAGGACGACCATAAATACCGCCGCGACTCCAGCATTCGTCGTCGTCATTATCGCGTCCGTTAAAAAAGGCTGATCGTATTAATTGTGGCTGTGGTATATTATGCAGTACCCTGCCTCCCTTCGCAAACAGCATTAGTTGAAGACTTCCGCACCCTCCGCACGGGTTTGCCCAATAATAATTAAAGCCATAATAATAATTATTAATCCTGTCTACTATCTCCCGGTGTATCCTGTAGTCTTTCGTCCAGATTTCGAACTAGCTTTTCGGTTTTATACGCCGACCTATTAAAAATTCCTAATTAAGATCAACCCCTCATCCAGGATCGTTCCCCATTAAGGGAACCAGACATTTTGGACCTTCGAGCAGGATTGGTTCTCCAGTAAGGGAACCATACAACGCACATAAAGAATATACCATCAAGTACATGAAGATTCGGCTATAGCAGATGACCAAATATGAATTGCACTAAGCTCAGCACACAAATAAAAATACGAGAAAACAACAACAAGACACTTTGCCAGCTCAGAGCCGCAACTTCTACCCTCAACAACAAGCAACAAATATCAACGAAACAAATCAAGTTTAGGGCATCCCAGGTGAAGAGAGTGTTAAAGAAGGAATCGAAGTCTATATTATGAAATACCAAACAAAAAAATCCAACACCAGAATATAAAGACACCACTTAGGAAGACAAACTGACCATTCTGAATTCTACCCCCGCCCTAACGGAAGGGTACCAAAAGATGAAGCAGCTATTTAGAAAACAGATTTTGGCTACACGAGCAAAATTCCAGGCGGTGCAGATAAAGTTGACTATACGCCAGAGAGTATTTACAGATGATCTGGAAACACTTGGAAAGGATTATCAGAGATTGCGATTATGCCCAAAGAAAACTGAAAGTAGCCGTTCAAAGGATTCAAGCAAGACACCCCAAAGTTCGACAAGCATCTTGGTCTAATCATTCAAAATTAGACACTGACCTTTAGAAAGGATTTCGAAAATTCATTGTTGGCAAAAAAATCAAAACAAGTAATATCCACTCGAGAAAACTGGCCTGGGCGAATTGGATCAATAAGTGCATATTTTTGGCGGGTGTGTCGAAGATAACTCCATTGGGTTCACGTAACTATAGACAGCAAGCAGCTTTCTGAAAACGGTATGATATTCATCACCCAGACCAAGCAAGAACCTTCCCTCTATTGTAGGTACTTCACAAAGTACTAGACAGCGCCCAAAAAAAATTATTGAAATCCAGAAAACCAATCTGGGAGGACATAATCTGGCAAGAAAAATGGCACAAAATCAGCTACATGGAATGCAGCTGACAAGAAAAACTTAGTAGATTAAACCGTATCAGAATCTACCATAACAGATCTCAAGCAGAAATTGGCAAAAATAGACGAATGTGTTGAATGAAAAATTACCGAATCTCCGAATAATTCTCCGACCCTGTTTCACCCCATTGCTGCCAAAGATTTGAGACTTTTACGAAGAAGGGATGTTTCTAAATTCTGTTTTCTTATATCCGTTTTTTAAGACACCTAATTATTTTCAATATGATTAACTAACTTTTGTGCGAAAGAAAATCATTTCGAAATTCAACAATTTTTCGATGACAGCAAGATTGCTGCGTTTAATTAACAGAATAACTAGAAAAGGAGAAGCTACAACCCTTTGATAATAATGTCTGACCGATGAAATTCAGATAACCTGTTTCGGTTTGTAACGAACAAGATTTTTGCTGAACAATTTATGATGAATTGATGACAACACCCACCCTCTCATGAACAAATCACCCCCTCATGATTTCACCTGTCAAAGTTCACAGAGTTCTTTGTTCGATGCCGGTGTCAAGATAAGTAAACGCTGGAGAAATTGGAGAAAAGAGACCGAGTCATTGTGTCCAGTGTCCAGTGATTCCTGTTGCTCCAGGTTACCCCTTCTTCTGGCGCTGGCGCGAGTCACTTTAATATAGCAGTGTTTATTATTGAGGAGCGTTGCGCGGATCCGCATAAAGAAGACCGGATCCAATATTCATGAACCATAAGGACGTGAATTCTGCGCTGCAACATTAAAATCAATACGGGACAGTATATGCCATAATATATCTGCAGTACCCTATTTTCATGGAGCGGTCTCATTCCGAAACTGTCATAATTAGATTTGCCTCTGGCTTGCCTGCGCTTTCTTTTATATACCTAAATGCCCTCTCACTTTATCCTCGACTGACGCTCTAGTCTTTTCTGTGATGGGAGATTGTATCTTGGATCTATTATTCATCAAGTAAATTATATACAGGGTGATCTGTAAGGAATATAAATCTCTCTAATTTTTTATCTCCCCATTACTGTTTTATTTATCTTTTTTTATTAACGAAAACGTTATTTTCCAAACAAATATGAAATATTGTCATCGCAGAGAGATGCAGGAGGTACTGTCAACATCATGAGGCTTCAACGGATTTCTCTCCAATAGTATTTCCAACCAAGTTAATATAAAGGAGAATCTCGAACGGACTGGAAATTTGATGAAGGTTTGAGGGAGTGGTCCTTCTAGAACAGTAGACATTTCAACAATAAAGTTACCTGGATTATTCGAGACTTGATCTAATTTGACAAGGAAAGGTAATGACAAATTTCAAAAGAAATTATAAACAATTATTTTTACACAAAATTTAGCTGTGAATAAAACGGCGATAGGATCTAGGATATGAGCTTTATAATATACAATTAATTGATTCCTCTCATTACCTACCAATCAATTTTTTTCGGAAAAAAAAAGTGAGAAGTTTCAGTACCCAAGTACCTACCTATGTATACTTAGAAAGAATCATTGGTACCATAAATATTTAGAAAAAAAAAATAGATGAAATCAAGAAATCTTATAGTAGTTACTATAATATTATAATCTTCATAATTCCAAACAAGTATACCTATACCAATGACAGTTGTTTAGTTCCAGCTCTGGGGTAAATTTCACCCCGTATCCAGCTCCATCAGCATGCATCGATATCAAAGTAAAATAATAATTTAAACGTCGATGCAAAACTCAAGGGGACAAAAGGTTTTATAATGGAATCGCTATTATGGATGAGGGATGTATGTCGTTCCCAGGAAACGGTGTTTTTTAGCGCTCCTTTATCCTCTCTCTGCGACCTACTTAGTTTTTTTGTTAAAACAGTATTTTATTCAATCGAAGCAGCGACCGGTATCCAATAAGACCGTCGAACGTCTAACAAGGGGCTGTAGGGCTCACATTCGCAAATTGTACCTTTTCCACAGAAATTCTCACACTCCCTTCTGATATTCACCGCTTCTGAATTTAGGTCACCGTATATTTGATGTTTTTTACACACCTGAATCTGCCAGAGCGGACTGTCAGATATAGGGTTGCTTGTTCTTGTGAATATTCACCATCTGGGGTTGATTTAGTTTTATTTTTTTTACCTTTCCGTCAAATATTGCCAGCAGATAATAATATATAATAAGAATAATAATCTCTCTACCTGCCTTGATCTTCGAATACCTATACCTCATGGTATTGTATGAAAAACTAAATTACTTAAGCAGTTTAACATCTTAAAAAACATTGCAAGAGGGTGCCTTATATATACCTACATACCTAATCATAACTTTGATCCGGTTAGATAATTTTTTTGAACAATTAAGAAGAACTTTGATTCCATAAAATGTTAAAAAGAAGATTAAACAGATTATAATGCAATGAGTAATAAAAATGTTAAAAGTGTTAACCATTCTTCTAAAAAGATTAAACACATTTAATTCAGACAGAAGGTTAAAAAAAATTTCTGAAAAGTACAGGGCTCGCTTATTGTTTGAAAATTTTTTAATCCGGATCGAAGGACCAATAAATCTCCGATTAAATTTTTACTTCATAAAAGTTATTTATCAAATTTATTATATAATTTGATACCCTTAAAAGTCACTGGGTCAGGGTAATAATAATTGTCGAGATGGATGAAAAATTTTCCCTCTGCCTCTGAGTCTGAAGGCAAGTTGAGTACCTATACATATATACAAACATGAACCATTTTATTCTCAACTTTTGATCTGGTAGTGATGCCACATAATGCGAGAATGAATGCAACACGAACTACAATTCAGCCATCTTCACTCAAAGGGTTGTCACTGACAATTACATCAAAGGGACGACCAACGACACGCGCCCTTCCGCTGTTTAAATAAGGGGTCGCTGTGCTGTTCGAAAATTGCATACTTAAATTGAGTGGTCGTTTTACCGCTAAAAATCAACCGGATGTCGGTTAAAAAAATTCATTCTAAATGTCAATCCCGGTTAGCAATAGAGGTAGAACAAATCTCCATAAAATCCTATAAGAAGAATGTTCGGAAGTCCCAGCGAAAAAATTGAAAATTTTTTTTTTTGAAATTGCTCACAATTTTATATCAGCGATATAAATAGGCACGCTGTGCAAATCTGTTTTGGAGACATGCCTATAAGATCACATGCAAAATGTTACTTTAACAAATATTGGGTCCTCTAATTTTTTAAGTGAGAAGTGTTAAATGGATCATTTGTTACGACTGCTGGTATGATTACATTTTAGCTCTAGGCTTTTCTCAAAGCCGGGAAAAAGTTGGCAATATGTGATTTTCATTGTATTCCTTCTTTCGTTGTATTTGTAACGTAACTTTAGTCATTTACGTAATTTTTGTCACAAACTGAAAACTTCTCGCCGATTTTGTCCCCGAAACTGCAGCAACTTTTGAAGCTCTACAAATTACCCATTTAGTATCTAAAAATGAAAGAAAATCGTTACGCAGCCTTGATAACACCTAAAAGGGGTGTAAATTCACTTTTCTTTGTCTGCCCCGACGTCAAATGATTTGAACTTCAAAGGTCTGCAAGAGTTCAGACCGAGGTAAACCGCGATAAGTATATTATTCATCATCACCACAACCTAAAAGCCTCCATAACTTAGAGGAACCTTCCTTGAACTGATCAAGCAATGAAGTTTCCCGACAAACGCACTGAAAAGAACGACCAAGCATTCAATTTGATCAAAAGATACCAAGAGGCCTCAGTAACATTAACATGTTCGTTATAGAACGTCCGCTAATTGTCAAAATACACTCCCACAAGTCCTTAACAATCTTCAAGGTCGTTACTGTCAAACCGACACCACGCATGCCCAACGCATTGACCATCAAGTGATGAAATCGCTTTCACAGAAGGATCCCAGAATCTGGCGGAAGATCTTATCATCAATCGACAAACATTAGGACATTAGTGTCAATGATTAAGCTAAAAAGCCACGGATGAACCAGAAGTTGCAATTTAAATAACGGTCAGAGTGGAAAACTTGTAATAAGTTACATCCGTAGGTTAAAAGCTCTGTTAAAAATATATGGTCCAAGCAATGCAATCAGGTCTTCAGAAAATCCAAACCTTCTTTAAATGAATCTGACCATTTTCATCCACCTTTAGACTAGACTCTTATTAGCTAGTAGAAATGATAATAGTTAAGGCCAAGCTGACAAAAGAAAAAACGCTTGTTTGCATCCAGTTCAGTTAGAGATATTTTTATCGATGAAGAGCGATTAAAAATCTGTCCTAAAGAGACTGGCCTATTTCCTATTTCCCTTTTCACCTATTCTCGGGAACTGAGTAGGTGTACAAGTCTGCTCCTTCAATTCAACACGAGGGCATCTCAGTTCTCTTGGATTTACGATCGTAGCTTTGGCGTTTCTTTCCCTTGTAGGTACATTTAGCTGAGATATATGCCATGCACGCATATTCAGATTTGACAGTGAAGGCGGCTCGCGCAGTCGCGTATCACATTAGGTATGCACCAATGCCATTCCTGCCGCCCTTAGCACCGATAGGGGTGCCGCGGCTGGAAAATGTATTTTAGTTTAAAATGCCTCTCTATTGGCCGCCCGTATGATATGCCCTTTCATATCAGGGGACGGGTGGAGATAAGGCAACGAGTTATTTTTCCACGCGATTGTCAGGTATATCACGTTTCACATCATATCGCCAGAAAGGTGATATATTTGTTGTATCCATGGGATGTTTTATAATGGAAGATGTAAGTTAATTAAGAGCAAAAGGTATTGTGTTTCCACGCATGTGTCTTCTTATATAATGACGTTTGACAGTGATGTAAAGAGAGATCGATTCTTATTTATTTGTTAATCTATATTGGTATACATATATGCGGTTCATTTATTGCGTAAATGTATCCTGATAATTACTTACACGTAATGGGGTCATGGTCACGCCTCAGTAAAATAATCCAGTAGGTATATAAAAGATTTTCTTGAGACTAAAAAAATTACGTACATTTGCTGCGAAAACCTGAAGAAATGAGACAACCCTCATGTTGGGACTATTAATAAGTAGGCATCAAGCTTCATTGAACTGATTGAACATGATAACATTTTATTAAAGTTCTGGTTTCTAGAAATTTGCCAGAATGTCCCCATGCTTTTTGATGATTTTTTCAATTCCACATTTTGCATTATTGAAAAGTAAATCGGAGCTTTCAAGCTGAGGTAATTTCACAAAAATAAGTCAATGGATTCAAAGGACTTCTGCATGAGAATAATACAGTTATGATCTCCAATTGAGATCATAATTATATCTTTCCAGGGAATAATAGCATTGTTCTAATTTTAATTAACGCCACAGGAAAAATTGCTGAGGGCTAAGTCAATAAGATTTCGGAGGGCTAATGAGCATATCCGCGCTTTCAGATTGAAAAATTATCCAAAAGCTAAATCTTTATGTTGAACTAAGCGTCTTCGCATCCATCTGAAAAAATTTTCACGGTTCCAGAGTTGCTTTAGGTCCTTCACAATGCCCTGCTATAACAAGGAGGAATAAAATAATGAGACAATCAGCCTCGCACTCGAGAGTCGATATCTGTGTTGCAGTATACTCTCTGTACACTGAGAGTTGTCCGTTGTCATGCCACACTGATTCTGACTAAACAATTTCATTTAATTCGATTTGAATCGTACACTTATTTCTATAAGTCGAACCAGATGTGGTATCGCAGTTCGTGTCAGTGGCGTGTGTTGAGGAATAATGAATATCCTACAAATATATTAAGTATTTCGACAAGTTATTGACGAAGTAGAGCCTTGCAACTTTTTGATAACAAATATATATAATGCAAGTAAATAAGAATGATAATAATTATTGTTATCATCATGATAGAAATATCATGTCACCTACCTGCTGGTTGCCGTTTAAAAGAAAGAATAACACCTCCGTTTTCTTATTCTGCAAGTAAAATATTCCAGCAATTTTACCACAAGACCACGTACTAGGGAGTTCAATCGTTTCCCAGGCAAAGCAAGGAAATAGATTTTTAAGCATTCGAGCAATTATAATAAGTTACTCGTAGTTTATCACATCGTACAATAACACAGGTAATTCTGGTAATTTTGTATTAAAAACGTTTCAAATCACAATACACAATGTTCGTGACAAATTTAACTACCCAAGTTCACCCCCTTGGCAGGGGTAGCTACCCCTTTGCTTATCATCATAGGGAACAGCTATCAAGTGATACATCATTTGAAAGCTACTTGAATTCTCTTTACAACGATATCCAACATTTTGGGTTTCGCCCACATACAGGGTGGCCCAACGAAAACGTAACTCGCCTTAATCACTTGTATGTAGGGCACCCTGTATGTAAGCGAAACCCAAAATGTTGGATATCGTTGTAAAGATAGTTCAAGTATCTTTCAAATGATGTATCACTTTCGCTTACATACAGGCTGGCCCAACGAACACGTAACTTGCCTTAATCATTTGTATGTAAGCCACCCTGCTATGTGAGCGAAAATCAAAATGTTGGATATCATTGTAAAGAGAATTCAACTAGCTTTCAAATGATGTATCACTCGATAGCTGTTCTCTATGATGATAAGCAAAGGGGTAGCTACCCCTGCCAAAGGGGTGAACTTGGGTATTTAAATTTGTCACGAAAATATGCCTACTTTGATAACAAAATCGACCTGTTTCGGCGTTTTTCGCGTACATGGTCAGTTTCCAAGTTATTAGGGCTGGTTACGTTTTCGTTGAGCCAGCCTGTATGTAAGCGAAACCCAAAATGTTGGATATCGTTGTAAAGAGAATTCAAGTAGCTTTCAAATAATGTATCACTTGATAGCTGTTCCCTATGATGATAAGCAAAGGGGTAGCTACCCCCGCCAAGGGGGTGAACTTGGGTAGTTGAATTTGTCACGAAAATATGTCCCTTTCGATTTTCGATAACAAAATCGACCTGTTTCGGCGTTTATCGCATAACTCTTCACTTTCCAAATTATTAGGCTTGTTACCTTTTCGATGGCCCACCCTGTATACCTAAGTAAATGTGATAAATGTTGAATACATGAGGGGAGAAATTACCCTATGGTATGACTCCTGGTTATTAATTAACATAAATTAACACTTTCGACTTAAGTCACTGATTTATAATGTATCTGTCGGCCACTGTCTTTTTAACCGTCTTCTGATTTCTGGCTGTGTGCAGTGTGCACATGCAATTGTCTCGCTAATTCATTGGGGTGTTCGGGAAGTTGGTCGAGGTAGTTGTAAATCTTTTGATTTCATCTTCAACAAACGGGAGGCTATAGAGTCGTCGTGCAAGGTTTTGTTGCTTACATACCATATATGGTGCCTGGAAAATTGTTCGAAGTATCTTTGATTGGATTCTTTGTATAATTTTCGTGTTTGATGGCTTGGCACAGCCCCAGAGCTGGATTTCATAGGTCCAAATAGGCTTTATTATTAGGTATGTATACATTTATACAGAAGTGAAGTATAGCTTATTTTATGTGGAGAGTTGCGATCTACGGCCTATTAGCCAGTTCATTTGGCGAATTTTGAGGTCAATTTGAGTTTTCTTTGCTGAGATGTGTGCCTTCCAGGTGAGTTTTTGATCAAGTGTTAATCCTAGGTACTTGACTTAATCTTAATGAGCTATTTATGATTTCTCTCTAAAACAAGTAGTATCTCGAGAACAGGAGTATTTGGGGGGTTACGACCATGGATACTTCTGATCTATTAATTAAATACACCGATCCCCCAAGTTACGTTACATCAAATTTAACCAGCAGCCAATTCCCGTAAGGATTCTGCGGGATTCTTTAATCATTCCTTGACCCTTTAAACCGTTTTTATGGATAAGTAGCTACAGTATCCAATCTACGAAAGCCTATTATATAAATAAATTAAGATGCAAGACGCATTCTCTTTTATTTTGTCTCGCAAATATTGTTCCCGGATACATCATCGACCTCCACCTCAATGCATAGGTATAAAACCCCGTTGCATTATCATACATCGAGACTATGTTCTGATTATTTGCTACGTCGCCGAGGGAGAATAGATATCTACTGTCGAAATGAAAATGAACATCGTGCATGAAATTGATGGAATCAGGATCGTATTAATAACAATATGCCAAAGAAACGACACTCAACACCTATATCGTTAATTGTTTGAGGCATATCGTTCAACAATTCGTTCAACAACAACAATGCTTCAAGTCCGCAGCTTCCAAGCCAAGCAAACCCAGTTCCAGTGAGGTGAAGTCTTATCAACAGCTCCCACTTCCTTCAGTTTCTTCAAGATCATTTATTGAGGGATACATTATTGAAGTGACACCGTCAGTCACCCCATGCAAATCTCAAATAACTATATTGCGTACCTACATAAAGTTAACGTTTCCAAAAATTTCTTCCTGTCAATATTATGATTTGGGGCGTGAAAATTTAGAAGATACCGATGCGTTTTTAAATGCCCTTTGAATCGGACACTGGTTTAAATTTGCCTGCATGCATATATGTCGTATTGTCAAAAGAAAATGTTTAGACGCTGCCAAATGGTTGCTTCAAAATATCTTCGGTTTTTATTACTGCTTTAGCATTTCAAGAGGGACGTTGAAAAAAAAAACAGGAAAGTCATGTCAAAAACTACTTCAATTCCGGATTATTTGCCGTGGTAATGTGTAACTGACAAATTTTGAAGAGCATGCATTGCCTACCTGTGTACGAGACATGCGCACAGAAACTTCCAGCTTTTATACAATTACGAAGGTCTCTTTCTCTTGCCCTGATATTTCAGTAGGTACATGCGCACAGGTTTCGCCGCCCTGATTGTGAAATTAACTCAAAAGAAACTACAGTTAACCATCGTGTCAAAAAATCATCTTATCCGAAAAGCAATTGCGAAAATGTAGACAGATTGTTAAGAACTAATTTCAGAGAATTCCTCAAAATTAATTAAATTAGGTAAGAGAAAATTTCAACAAAGATCGCGGAGAAGGGAAGTGTTGAAAATTGTTTACTCCTTAGGTAAACCTCCTATTATAGACCTACCTACTAAGTGTAGAAATTTTTTTTAGAACAACAAATATGTTTGCACATCTGATTGGGGAAGTAGGTACCTATTTTTCTGATATTAACCAGTTGCTTGTCAAAAATGTACAAATAAAAATCATTTAAAAATTCCATAAACATTTTTTTTGGAAAATTATAAATTTTTTTATAAGCATAGGTATCTCGAACATCGGAAGTCGCACATCAAAACTGATTTCTGTTTCGGAACTGCTATGAGCTTTCATAAATTCTCTGCACTGACAAAAGGTATACCTAACTATAAGTTTTCCTGAAAGTGAACTTTTTGGAGTCAACTTTTCATCAAGTTTGGTTTTTCTTATAAATGCAAAATTAAGTTTTAACTAATTTACAAAGAGCATTTCATTACCTTTTTATAAAACCAAAAAGTCATTTTTTTTATTACCCAAATTTAGGTAGGTATACCTATACCTAGTTACAACATAAAAAACAATTTATGAAATTTTTTAAATAATAATGTTTGCTACTTAAAAAAGGATTAAAGCATTAAAGCCTGTTAAGTATTGTTATTTTTTTACACTTTATAGTACCTAACTGTCAAAATATATAGACATTCCAAAATATCAAAATTTAAGTATTTTTGATTGGTTTTTTTTCATTTATTAGGTACTTTCTTCCCCAAGTGCGTTATATCATCAAAGATACAATTAAATTAATCCTCATGCTGATTAATCACATACTGAAAAACCAAAGTTGATGAGCATCTGATTAACCGAAACGTGGAACTTGAAATTAAACCGAACGGACAGATTTCTGCATGAAAAGTTGTCCCATAAGAAGGGTTTTGTTTTTTTCCAAAATAATATAAGAACCTACCAGTGGCGGCGATAAGGCTTTCGAAGCCCCCCACCCCCCATCGCGAAGGCCCACATGGATAAGATATCCTGTACTTTTTATATGTTTGTTGAATCTTTTCTTTGTTTGAAAAGAATGCATGATTGGAAATCCGCCCTCTACTCTTTTTAATTTGTAAATATTTTCTACAAACCATTGTATTGTCAGGTAAAAGGCCATAAGAAAGAGCGCTGATTCCCTCTGAAAACGGGCAGATGCGTATATCTAGATAAATTGGCTGCCTGTTATCAATATTTTTTAAGTGTTCACAATAATTATTGCAGTTCTGGTTATTAAAGAGAGAAGCTTATATTCATTAAATTTTCCTCCCAAAACCTGTTTCCGCAGAAGAAATCCAAATTTCTTTAATAGTAATTATTTTTTGTGCAGTCTTTTTTTTTTTTTTGTTTACCCTGATTCAACTTTCTTGCCTGCAGTTTCATTTTATGAGGCTAAATTTAATAAATTTAACTTCAATATGAGGGTAAAATTTCAAAAATCTATCGGCGTGGAGGTCAAAACAATTTAGTAATTCTGCACTTCTTCGCATAGGTATCAACCTTTAGGATTTTTTTGCAAGTTTTTTAGTTTAAAACTAATAGAGAGAAATAGAAAGGAAAGGAGCACCTATATAGGTATGTATAATGCGAAAAAATCGAAATCCCTTAGGAATATCGAAAGTTATCCCCAATCAAAATCACGAAAATTTTTGGGCCTCCACAAATTTTATTATTGAGTTATAGCGTATCTTACACTTGGTATTAAAAGTAAAGCTATTTTACCTACACAATTTCTGAAAAAAAGGCCCCCTTTTCTCTAGGATACTCTGTACCCCTTAGACCCCCTGAATGAGTAGATTCCCATTGAAAAATTCGCGGCGGGGAGTCCTTATCGCCACCACTGATACCTAGGTATATTATACTTAATGAAGATGATGCTACGTATTTATATATTTAGGAAATGCACCATCCATCCAAGTTACCTACTTCAGAATAACCCAAAATCTTATAGACAGCCATGTCCTTTTGGCAAGAGTTTTCGCAGTCAAATCATAAAATTATTCTCTAAAAACCTCCCCTTTTAAGTGTTCTCGTATCTCCTACAACAGTCGCGGTCCCACTGCATCATCAATCTGGGAGTTCTGGGACACACTGTGGGTATGCAATAAGGAAAGAATCGTTTTCAGGTTTGAACCCCGATTTTAACAAAAATCGAATTTGACTATTGCCATTTTCAATGCCCTGTTAAGGATTCAAGGAAACGTGAATATTATACTACCTAATATAAAGCTGTTGTCGTGCGATGGGGGGTGTGGGTTAAAAAAAATCATTTAATATTTAAGCCGCCCTCATAATAATACACGTGAATTAAGATCGTAAAGCATGAAAATTTCGTTTGATTTCAAATTTCCCATTACCTAACATTTTTTTTATATTTCAGGAAGCGGAGCATTTTCTTCCAGGAGTATTAGAGATGGGAGTCGTAAAAGCTCATTATTAGTCCGCCGATTCAGCAGGAGTTGCGAATTTATCGTGGCAGGACAGCGAACCGACCGAACTATATGACAGACAGGAGCGGAAACTTATCTAAATTACTATCTTATTGATTTAGTGCGCCATTAACAATCAAGCAGCAAGCGCAATAGCGGAGCAACGCGCAACACCGTCTACAATCCTTCCGTTTCTATACATATATTCACATAAATACATACCTAAGATGCAGAATAAATAAATAATCCATACAATTTATATAGCATTGTGTATCCGTCGATGGCCGTCGCGGATTGGTCGCCTCCCATCCCCACCACCTTAGGCCCCGGATTCTGTGAAGCCCCCACCCATTTACGTCCTGCGATGATGCAAATGCACGCTACCAGTCTGTATACCGTTCAGGACGGTGGCGCCGAAGACACTGCGTGCCACGCTCCGACCAGCTGCCGCCACCTCTTTGACGTGCCGTGTCAACTCCCGAAGTTGACCGCCCCCGGATGACGGTGACAGTGACCCCGCAACATATCATCGCAATGCCCGGATCGTTCCGCCACCAGCCAAACCCCTCGCGACGTGTTCATTATTATTAATTCTATAAGTGTTGTGCCGTCTCCCGGATTAGGACTTAACAGCGAATCTGGCGGATTTCAAAAGTGACTCTGTCCGGAGGTGGGTAGAGTCCACCCCTTCGCCGACGGGTCTCCGGGCCCAGCACCCGGACAAAACTGCATCAGCGAAAGGCAACCTAAACAACAACACGATCGAGTGTTTCTCGCCCGCGTTCTGGGGTTTGCGCCGGCAGGACGCCGGCGTCGAGGAGCAGGAGATGCCGATGTTGCTGCAGCAGCCGTCGCCGCACGTGGTCGCCGACCAGCCCCTAGACTTCACCATGTCCAAGTTCAAGGCGAAGGGCGGCGGGCAGTTCGCGGGCTTCGCCGCCACGCAACACCAACACCATATCGCCCTCAACGGGGGATATTTCAGGGGCAGAGGGTATGGTGTCAGGAGGGCTAGTAGTCCATCCAGCAGCGAGGATGATGAGGGCGTCGGGCCGCCCCAACATTCACCTATTACTGCCCCTAGGAAATCAACGCCGAATAGTCCTGTCAGAGGAATGCGCGACGGTAAGTGCCTATATTATTTATTATGTTTCCATTTTTGAGCGAAAATTAATATCTACGTTGAGAATTAAATTTTCATCTGACATTTTACTGATACCTATACCTAAGGGGGCGTAGGATCTCTCAAAAATACCTATAATAAATTAGAAATTACCCCAACAGTGTTTATATTCATTAGGTATAGATACTTAAATGTGAATTAAGATGCTATTATACAAATAATAAGAGAAATAATAATTAGGTGTACCTACCTAGGTACTTTAATTTTCGATAAATTACCTACCCTTAAAAGGATCTTGAACTCAATACATACATATAATATTTATTATTCATCCCTTAGCTGGTTCATTACAAATTTTCTGATTACCTATTATAGATTTTCCCCCTTTCAGTCTTATTTTGAGGCAATAGCAATTTTCCAATTTGAGAATATTTATAGAATTAGAAACAACCCTTACAAGTTTATGGTACCTATACGTAATACAACCCCATACAAGATAATAATAACAACAAAAGAACCGAAAGTGGATCCCCAGAGGGTCCTTTATTCAAACTTGTCATTTATTAAAATCTCCCGCACTTACAGGTATTTACTCTTGCCATTTTTGTTGTTGCAACATATAAAGTTGGGAAAAAAAACTTGAATGTAAACAAGAATTAACAATCACCTGACCATGCACGTTTAATTAGGATCCGGTTAGGATGATTAGGTTGCTCATATTGGCAACAATTAAGGCCTGATTTCGAATTTTCTTCTTATAGCTCTCAATTTTATGTAAAATTTTATTCATTGTTATTTTTTTAATTTTCACTTAGGTAAATCTTTTTATAGTTTTTGTAAAACCAAATAATCTGTTTTGGTTTATTTTGTTTTTCGCTTTATTAAGGGTTGATTTAGAGGATACACATTAAATCAATTTGAGGATAATTAATTAGAAAATGGCGCGGTGATACTTTTAATCACATCAAAGGGTGTTCCTATAGTACATAGATTTATATCAAATTTATTGTAATACATGTATACATACATACATAAATACAAAAAAAAAATGGAGGAGTTAGAGGGGGTTGAAGAGAGCTAACGAGGTCAAAAACTACCCTTAAAACTGGAACTTTGCTGATGATGCTTTATCAACGTCATCAATTCTAAGGATTATAGACGTTCCAGTAAAGGGATTCCAATCCAAACGCAGCTATTAATGATTATTTAACTTTTTTTTCTTTGTAATATAATTGAGCAAGTAAGTATTTGATATTTTACCTTTTATGATCAAAAACTACCCGCAGAAAAATTGTAGGTAGGTACCTAAATTCACTCCTCTTTTATGAGCTTTATTAATTCTAACAATTATACTTATTACCTATATTTCTCCCGCATATTGTGATGAGAGAGTTCAAAAAGGGTGAAACGAGCTTATTTAACTTTTTTTATTTATGGAAAAATTAAATCGCATATGATAATACTTATAAAAAAATACCCCCACAAAATTCTTGCTTCTTGCTACTTCATTCAATAACATCTTAATTTCAAAGAACTGGATGGTCACATCGTAATTCTACCAGTTAAGGGGTTAAAGAGGGGTGAAAAGAGCGTGCAAGTAATAAAATTATTATTATTAATTATGTAATTGACCATTTTCGCGATAAAAATTGACGAATACATGTTGCAACGTCGCTTTACTATTAGAAGACCCTCGCTGCTGATGGATTCTAAACCTGGTGCCTCAGCGTTATCAGTTGTAAGAATTAAAGTCAAAAATTGCGCCCGCATGGAAGGAGTTAGAAAAGGATGAAAAAAGTGCACAAAAAACAATTCATAATTAATTAAGTTAAATTTTTCTTGATAATATTTAACAGTAGGTAGGTACCTAACTATTGATTTCAAGACAATTTATTATTGAGTGTCAAAGGTTGTGTTATTTTATTTTCATAATAAAATGGATTCTCTCTCCCCATATACAGTGTGACCCATTTGTTCTTGAAACACCCTGTAGAATCTTAATTTATGGTGCGATTTTAAAGAAATTTCTCTTAAATCATAGAGCTTGATAAACTATATTTTGACAGCAAAAAGCGTCTCATTCCTACAAAATCCAAGGCCTACTAGATCAGTGTTTACTTGTAAAATCTCAAAAACTCATATTAGCGATTTTTTTAGAACAAAACTGTGCACGCTACTGGATTCACCAGCCCTCAAAACGGTACTGTACTAAATTTTATTGGAAATGTCAGAGTAATAAGGATCTTGGAGTTATTTTAGAAATTCATAATAGAACTCCGAATTTTCATTAATTTATTCGAAAAGGTCAAGAGAGACAAAATGAAAATTATACATCTAGTTATGGTGATAATGTAGGTATACTTTAATTTTTTAATTATAATTTTTTATTTATTTATTTTTATTTATTTTATTTTTATTTATTTTATTTATTTTTACTTATTTTTACTTTTTTTAATTTTAATTTTTACTTATGATAGCTTTTGACCTTTTTCAAATTAATTTATGAAAATTCGGAGTATATTATTATGGATTTCTAAAATAACTACTAGATCCTTTTTACTCTGACATTTTCAATAAAATTTAGTACAGTACCGTTTTGAGGGCTGGTGAATCTCGTGGCGTGCCCAGTTTTTTTCTAAAAAAATCGCTAATATGAATTTTTGAGATTTTACAAGTAAACACTGATTTAGTAGGCCGATGCACAAACTCGCGCAGATAGCAAGAAGTTGCCATACTTAACAATCACATACAAGACATTCTAGCTTGGGGCGATAAAAACCAAGTTCAATTTATTGATGGAAAAACCCAAGCAGTCATCTTCTTCAAAAGAGCCAACGTTTCGGAGCCAGATATGGTGATGGAGGGACACTCTCTTACTCCCTCGATTTTGTAGGAATGAGACGCTTTTTGCTCCCAAAATATAGTTTATCAAGCTCTATGATTTAAAAGAAATTTCTTTAAAATCGCACCGAAATTAAGATTCTACAGGGTGTTTCAAGAACAAATGGGTCACAACTGTATATAGGTTATAGGGTTGTTATTTCAGGGTTTGTAATAAATTTAAGGGCGTATTCCTGTGCCAATTTCAAGTCGAAAAGTATAAACAACTGTCCTAAAATGTCTTGTTTTCAAGATACAGGATGTTTTTTTTTCATTCTCACCAATATTATTGCAAAGAAAAATGTATGCCACTGACTTTTTTAAATTTGACAACTTTACAGGTTAAGCAGATCATAATACTTAAAACTTTTTTATCTCCTAATTTTTTTTCTATCTTACTTCTTTTTTGGGATTAAAATTAAAGCCGCTTCAATAAAACATGTCTAAAATTTATGATCAAATAAAATCATTAAATTAAAGTTAAAATCAAGTTTTCGACATGCCTTGGCGATAATAAGTCAGGTCAAGAGACAAAAAGTTATATTTTAGCTTCCTGAAAGGGAGATATAAAAATTTTAAAAGTCAGTGGCATTTTTCTTTCCAGTAATATTATAGTGAGGGTGTCCCGCCCAGGACGCCACTGGACTTTTATTTTAATCTACTATAGGGGGTTAACGAGCTCCCTCCTACAAACAATAACACTGCCAAATTTCGACAATACCTATCGTCAGAAGAATGTTTGAGATATTAATTAGAAACCGATTAGAAAAAAAACTTTACCACCCTGTATCTTGAAAACCTGTATCTTGAAAACATTTTATGACGCATGTTTATATGAACTTTTCCAATTAAAATTGGCCCAGGAAAACGCGCTTGAATTTAGTACACGCACCCTTGAGTACAAAAATTAGTAAAAAAAAATTTCTTTGCTGGGTACTTGTCATCTAAATAATCAAGCTTAAATTAATTAATGTGGAGAAGCACCATAAATTATATTGTCTGGAAAAGTTCTTTCCACGCACATGAAAGATTGTCATACGGAGAAGCACCATCATGTTGAAACCATATCTTCATACTCATATGCATCCTACTAAACTATTGAAGTGCAGGGTACCAATAATTATGGACCTCTACATAGCGCAAAATTTGTTAATAATTTGAAATTGCCATTATAGCTTCTTGTAAAAATATAAACAAATTTTTTTACACTTTTGTAAGTATTCAATTGTTCAATTGTCGCGAATTTCATAGGTATACCTACCTAAGTACATAATTACTTAGGTATACTTATTATCGTACAAAATAGCTTATAACTGGTGTTTTAGCAGCAGAAATTATCTAAAAGTCTACAATGTGCGGAGGAGCATCATCATGTTGAAACCGCGTATTTCTACCACATATAAACATGACTTAGGTGAAATTACACTTTTTTTTTCTCATTTTGCATAAGAAATATTCGAACAACTAATGACCTGCATGCATACCTATAAGAATACTTTTTTTCAATGCAAAATAATATAAATCAATAATAACTATACACGCAATAATAATTATAGTGCAAGGAGTTCAGGGATTCACCCGATTTCATAAGGTTATAGGTACCCACTTGGGGATTTTTTGTAAAAAAATCGATTCTGTTTATGATTTGAACCTTGAATTTTCTCCTGTTATTCACTTTTTTGCAATTCTTCTACAATCTTCTTTTTAGGACTGATGTAATTTCTTCGCATAAACAACGCTGAACTTCCAATAACTCCAAAGAAAGAAGTCTGGAGCAGTCAAATCTTGCTGGCCAATAATGTAAATCATTAAAACCATAGAAATTAAGTGACCGGGAAACATGGCGCATGGAATATCATTGTTTCGCTTTTGCTGTGTGTGTGCACTCGCACCGTCCTGTTGGAACCACATCAATTTTCAGCACCAGTAACTCGTTTAGCATGCTGCTGTAGAAAACGGTCACCATCCACATCCACAATTATTATAGCAGTAGCAATGTTGCCAGCGGCGTGTACTAAAAAAAATGTCCTGAGGTCTCATTTCGTGGCCCTGGCCTGTCTTTCATGAAGGTACTTGACGGTGCAATGGGAGTGTCCCGTGTTGAGCCTCTCTCCAGGAGATGAAGCTCAAAACATAGGTATATGCACCATTATTCCTGCTTTCTTGCGGCGGGCGTGTTGTATGCTCCGTGACTTGTTGGCGTGTGTCATTTGTCACATCTGTCTTCTTTGCAAATGTCAAAATTACCATGACAGATGACGCCATCTTGTGGATACAGCACTTATTCTGGTGCAAAAAAGAGGGAAAAAATTACAAAATTTTACAAACAATACAAAAAAATCGTTTGCTTGAATTGGTTAAATGATTTTATGGTACCTATTATAGTTGAGTACCAGGCAATCATCATCATGTCCAGTCACCTCGATAATATTTCTGGATACCTATAGTAAATAGAAAAAATACAAGATAAATGGATTTCCTTAATTCATGATCATGAAATATACTGATCGAATTATACAGGTGTTCCGTGACTCGATGGTCATAACTTTTAAGAGTGTATTCTTTGAACAATTTTTTCCCAAAACACACAAAAAAAATTGTCAATATGACAGAAACATTACATGTCTAACGCAGATTGAGATTGGTTTACTGTTAAATTTAAAATTGCTATAACTTCTTAACTTTTGAGTTTTTAGCAAAAATATTATAGCCACACATGCCAAAAAATTTCTATTGGGAAATAATTGATCCGACTAACGCAAAATATCCATAGCAAGACTGAGATTCGATTTGAAGATGAAGATGACTGAGATACATATTTTGAACTTGAGTTATAAAATTTGCATTATAAAATTAATAATCTTCTTGTTTAGGTATAAGAGTGAATAAGAAATTATGTACGATTATTACTATGCTGTTGCATGTGCTTTATCATTTCAGAATAATTTTATCTGCTTTAATATTCCGTTGCACAAACAAGCACACCACGATTTTTCTCAGGACTCATTTGATTTTTTTTTTTCATTTTTGCTTCTTTAGTAGAGGTAGTTATATAGTATATCTATAATAATTAATTCAATTCCTAGTTACTGCATGCTTAATAATAATAATAATTATTATTAATTTAACTAATTCTGAAAATTATAATAAATTAACTGGTTAATTAAAACGGTTCATATTTCATAGACGCATATGTATACATATATCTACAAACAATGGAATTTCTTCTATTAATTCATAAAAAAAAATCGAAAAAATAAGCATGTAGGTATACAAATGAATCAAATTCGTTGGAGAGAGAATGCGTTCGTTATTATTTTAAATTAATCATTAGATAATGCACCTACTTTACTTAAGCACCATTGTTTATAATCACCGTGTAAGACATAAATATTAAAATAATAATATATTTTCATATTCACGCTCAGAATCTTAATTTTATTCTAATAATATTAATAGCGCGTCTTAATTGAATTTCATGCCTTCTCCCTAATTAACTTTCTGATTAATGTCAAATAAGTTTCAGTGCCCTCCAAATTGACGGCATGTTCTCATTTATTATTCATTATTATTAGACGGTTGCACGTCACCTTGCCGACGCTACTGATTTTATTAAAAACTTTATTTTTTCGAGTTTTGTCATTTGCATGACAAAGGCCACTACTTATAGAATGTGCGCAGACATATATAGAATAGATGGGCGCAGACATTTTTAGGGGAGACCCCCAAGTCCCCCCTATCACTGGGGGATACTCCATATACCGTCTTTTTTTTTAATACATGTATCTATGGAGTATCTGATACACATAAAAATCGGGCAAGGGTTTGCGTAAGTTATTTTCTGCTCTTTTTCACAATTATTTCAAACAACCCTTAAAAACCAAGAAAATTATCAACCTTCTTACTTCATCCTGATACCCCTCCAAAGACCCATTTAAGTAGCATCTCGAAAATATCTAAATTGAAAAAATAGAAAAAGTTTAAAGCACTACACCCTAACAACCCCTTATCAATTATTTTATATATTAAACCAAAAAATGTATTAAGTGTAATAATAATAATTGATCTCTACCACCTTTTTCGACTCGTCCTGGATAAATTATGCAAAGAATCCTTCTAGAATACTTTCGAAAACATAATGGTCATCAAAGGAATACCTAAACAAATGAATGTGCATCTATCCAAGTCCAAGTAAACGACACGACACAGCACACAACAAGCAAATAGCTTCCCTTAAGTAGATAAAATTCTGCTTCCACATATCCATCTATCTATCTAAAGAGACTCCCATACCTTAGCCGTGACATGTGCAGGCACCATTCTTTCAACTTATGACACCTGCAGGTCCGGCCATCAGAGACCTGGGACGATTCATCACCGGGCAGGTAGGCCGCCCCGTGCAAAAACGGGCACGTTCGCTCCGAAATCTACCTATTCATCCCCCATATGCATAGACGAGAATGTGGAAATGCTGAATAGGGCTTCTCAACAATGAACCATGCCGCTGGAATTTGCATCCTCCGGTATATCGGGATAAATAAAACGCTCGCCCGACTATTATTACCAGCGCCAGCACCAGCACCAGCTTTAGCCGACTGCTGCTTATGGAAAGAAGATAGAAAAAGGGTCGTGATGGTGCAAAAAATTTAGTGCAACTGTTTTCTTTCTATGTCTTGTTTCTTCAATAATTAAATATTCTAGTCAATCTTCAACTCTTCTTTTTCGTATTTTTCAAGCATGTAATTAATGTTTCTTGGTCGTCTGTATAAATACTTGTTCCATGGTTTATTGAATTAAATAAAATTATATTGTCCAATTTGATCAGAACTCTTGTTGCATTTCAATGTTTTATTAGTTGGTGTTCTCCTAGGTATTGTTATAATAAGGTAAAGTTTTAGTTTTTATCATTCGATAAAAAGTTCAATTAGTTTTCTATTAGGGTTCTCGTTATGGAATTTTTACCTAGGAGAGAAGTGACAGGGTGAGTAAAGCAGAAGTCATTAGGATAGACCACTTCTAGATTTAATATCAAGAGATCCGTTGAAGTCAGCTTCTGATATACCAAAATCTCGATTCAAATAACAGTTCACTCTTCACGTGAATCTGCAGCTGGGAATTTTTGCTATACATATAAGGAGGCAATAAATCATTCCCAATTACAGTGATACTTTGCTTATAGTGACTCCCATTTTCTCTTGTAGGGCTCACCAATTTGGTTTAAGTTGTTAGTTCAGCTTTGCTCGTTTTTCTCGTCGCCGTACTTTCGGCCTAAATTCCCAAGATTCTTCAACCAATTGGATCCAGCAGAAATAAACATCCTGTAGCAAAGCAATTGAAGAAACTTATGAAGTTTGGGAGATCTCATATGAGAAAATGTGAGAGAATCTCTTGTGCATGAAGCCAAAATAAACGATCAACCTAATTTGTGATACAAAACAATTTGGCTATTTTGGGTTTTGACATGATGGGGACAATACTAAATAAGACTGCCTTAGTAGGGTAGGTATACTAAAAAATTCATAAAACGAGCATAATTTTGAAGATATTTCGAAGTTTAAAGCTCATATAAAGAATTTGCGAACGGGCTTTTATACCTACATCTTTTGATGAGTAGCCAAGTATACCCACCCAACAAATACTCGAACCTAAAGTGTGGATTAAAAAATAAAACGCCCACAAGCATAAATCAAGAGGAACCGTATGCAAAACCGAAAATATTTTAATTTGTAAAGAGGCGTTGCAAGTGTGTTATAACACGTCTGGAAAGAAATATTGTTACTGGTTTTTAATGTGGCCGAAGAGCGCCCCAAGAAGATCCAAACGTAATTCTACTGCCGCCTAATTGCATTATAATTGATGATACGCTACGAGAAATTGCTTTAGTTGGAACACCGGAGTGTTTGGTGTTGTTTGGTGTTGGTGTTGGTACTGGTGTTGGTGCTGGCGCTGGTACTGGTACTAGTGGTTCATGGTTCAACCACTGCGAGTAGTGAGACCTCTCGCATAGTGTTGGTGTTTGCCGTACTAATATGTTATGAAGTCGATAATGAGCCGAGCTAGACCAAGACGAAGCATGAAGATTAAGTCTAAGTATTTACACTTTTTGAATCGTTTCACTCATGTAATTGCTGCCGAGTTATCACAAGACTGATAACTTTTTTTATTTTTTCTTAGGGTGCAAAACTGTTAGGGAGGTGAAAGAAACGAATCATCACTGATTTTCTCCCAAATATGTGCAGCAAAGTGTAGAGATAATTTTTACAGTTTTGGCGAAAAAATCCAAATTTGCAGCTTATCAAAATAAGAAAAGCCCCAAAGTCTTTTCAAACTTTTTTAGTCCGAAAGGTTTGAGTTATTATGAGAGTCATTATTACAGTCATTAACATGTTTTTTATTCAGTTATGGGGAAGCAAATAGTTACTTTCCTTTTTCTTCCCAGAGCAGCCAAGAAAATGTTTTTTGCACCATTGCCTAAAAAAAACATTATTTGAGATGAGCAAATTTTCAATAATTGGAGCTAACCCAGCCGAGTCTAGACTATTTCTTCGCTGCGGGAGTCTTAAATCTCAATGATGAACTGTGTCCTGCTTGCCCGCAGGATACTCCAACGCATCCCTTCTCTATCTGCCTTTTTTCGCTCCCAGTCCAGGTGTACAGCTAGGTGTTGTGAATCCTAAGGACATCCGATATGTGCTTTGACAGTTATATAGTCTACACGCAACAGGAAGGCAGTTTTAAAAGGCAGAATTGAATGGAAAGTGAAAATAAAAAAATAAAAAACTTGGACGCAATGTACCTATACCGTTTCCAAGTATAAATTTGCTGAAATTACCGCGTTTTGAAAAGTAGCTCACGAAGCAAATTTTTTTTGAAGAGGACCAGTGCCCTCGAGGTAGAACCGTCTGACACCATCGCGAATGTGAAAGACAAGATTCGCTAGAAGCTGGTAGGACTCTGCAACTAGTGTTGTATCGCAGTAGAGTTGTTACTATCGAGCCATCTTTGAGAATGTTGGCATAAAAATACAATTATTGCGACAAGTTGATCTGTCGCAAGTGCTCCATCCCAGGGCAACTATTTGCAGAAAGAAGAAGTGTGGACGTACCATAATTTTCCGCCCTAAGAAGATCATGTAGACAAGAGCTATGGAAGGTAGTCGGAAATTGAATTGGTTGCTCCTGAATTTATTTTAAGGTGCGAAATTTAAATTTTTTTAAAATCCATATAGAGAGGTGCCGAGGGAACATTTCCGACATCACTGCTTTCAGAAAACTTTCTTGAATAATATGGATCTAGAAGATTCTATTGATGCTAGAAAAACAGAATTTGCGTCATAGGTGACAAAATATTCGATTCTAATTTGTAACCCGTAAGTATTGGACAGTGTAATTCATCCCAAAAATGCTGTTTCAAGACATTTTATTTATTGTTTTCAAGCGAAGTACATTGTAAGATAAACCAAAAACATTTTTACCATATTATTATGAACCCGCTTTTAATCTTGCTGTCTGCGCAAATCTTTCAATCGATTTTAAACTTCCCTTAGGAGATAGAGACTTAAACATTTAAGCATAGTTCACAACTTGATGACAATTCAATTCAGGTATAGTAACTCATTTAATAATTGTCTTTATGTTCGTCTGTCTAATATAACTTCCCTAAGAGCTAGAGACTTGATACTTTGAATATAGCTCAGAACTGAGTGCATGACAATGCAATACTGATTCGCTTTCGTGTCTTTTGTCCTTCTGTCTGCGGTAAAAATTTTGCTAAAACGTCGCAGCGCCCGTGATCACATCAAGATGTTTAAAAAATGTTTAAAACCAAATATTCTCTTGCATCTTTTACTATACCTAATAAAAATTATCACTTAAAGGACGAAGGATTGAACTGTCGGGTCGGTAATAATATGTAATTAAAAGTAGCGGAAATTTTTTAAGAAATGCAGGGAGCAGGAAATAATCAATAGGTAGGTACTTGCACCAAACACCTCTCACGAAATTTATCGATGCAAAAAAGCCACAAACATTACTCCACAGCGTGTGACTTTTTATTACGGTCCTATGTGTAATATTGAAACGTTACGTATGCGGTATATACGAGATATATTAGCAATAATTATATGCCGCTAGAGAATGTGGGTTAAATAGGACAATAATACAGTAAAGTTAAATTTTATTTGAGGATTGCGTGAAAAGGAGAATTAGCCGAGCTAACAGCTTCCTAATATACATCATGTCATTACGTATGTATGAATGCTTCGCCTAATTGTCTAATAACTGGGTCGTCTTTGATCTTTGGGAGGCGACATTAATCACGTAATATGAAAAAGATAGGAATGTTTATCTTGAAAACATAAGTACGACCTTGTTATTGTTAAGACCATTTTCCTAAGAAACAAGAAGGTCTGCTTTGACAGTTTGATCATTTTTAAGCCCATGATCAAATCTTCGCATCATGATGGCATGTCGCAAAATGTTAAAACCGTTCCCGGTTCTCATGACGCAAATGTATGCAAAAGCGTATGTGTGCTTCGTCTGTTAATTTGACAGCTACATTAAGAATAATCATCCGAAGGCAACGATTATATCAGATGATCATTTCACAATAGGATCGACCTTTCGTTTGTCAAATAAAATGAGCATGCAAATGCTGCAGGCCGAGATAATGGACCAACAACAATAACAAGGAGCATCCCATCACTCACCGAGAAAACTAATAACGGCCCATTAATATAACCAATTTACTTCATTATTATAATTCACTCTTTCGTCCTGATTCAGCGCTATATTCTTCAGTATCACCGTTCAGGATTTGTTTTCAGCGCGGTTTTCGGGAGACTGGTAGTGATTCTTGAGCTCTTCACTGTCATCTCATGAGACCGCGTAGTCATTAGCATGGGAAAATATCTCACAAAGCTCAAAACAAAGACCCGAAGATGCGGGAACCAGTCGAAATGTTATGCAGTGTCTACGTTGCCGGCTATTGCTTAATAAACATCATTTCAATAAAAATATAATTCTTTTAAACACAGTTCTTCTCTCTTGATGCGTCTCTTTTCCTTTAATTTCATTAATTTATTACTTTTTTTTTATAAGGTTTCCATTTTCACACGATTTAAACACCGGCAATCTAGACACAGTCAGATTTTATGTGAATTCAAATGAATGTTTTATTGTCTGTAATTTTCTCCTCGTGTAGACTTACTCGTACCATTCTGGTGCCTTTTCTGCGATTATTTAAACCTCACAAAAAGCCCATCGCTAATTATTAACGATGTCCGCAGGTGCTAGGCGCACTCTGTTGACCACTTGCGGTTTCTTTGATTCACTATTTGCCCCATATATTATTCACCTTTCTGGTGGAGGGTCTTCCCAGAAAACGATTTCGATGTAAAGTAATATGTGTCCTTATTAGTCTTAGAGCTTCTGCAATGATACGAATATAATACGTATAATTAGAGTGTAGGGGCCTCGTCGTGGTTACCAGTTTTTCTTTAAAATTATTGCAGTGCGGGAGTTATTATAATTTATAAGGGTATAATATTCCTTATTATGTTATTGAGAATATGACAGATGTTTTTGGGGAGACATCTACAAATTCGATGCTTGAATAATCATTAAATAAATTTATGGTTACTGTTATTTTTACACGTGAAAATATGGGGGGTCACATATAAGAATCATAAGATCATTAAGAAAAGGACGCTTTAAATTACTCTATTGGGCTTCTTAAAATTATAACGTTGCAAAAATGCAGTCAAAAGTATTCCGATTGATGAAGATGATGCGTTAAAATCTTTGCCATCTGGATTTAAGGCTATAGAGGTCTTGGTATCAGGTTTTATTGAGAACCCCATGTGACTTCTAAAACAAAGGCGACGATCCTGATCAATATTAATTTATACTGCTATAGATAATTGATAAATATCAGAAACAACACCGGACTATTAAGAGCAGATCCCTGAGGTACTCCATGGTGTATGCGACGTCCTTTTGTGTGTGTACATAAATTGTTTGATGTCTATACTATTACAATAATTATAAGTCTGTTATTATTGAGTGGCGAGAAAATTCAGATGCTTAATTCTGTTTAATATTTTTTAAGATAACCTCCTTCACTCTATTCCTTTTCATTTTTTCATTGACTTTTTTTCTTGTGCTATATTTTTCCCAAGTGTTATTCTATCTTGTTCTGTTTTTGCCTTTATTTTGTATGCGTGTTATTTTGCTTCGTAGTGTTTTGTTCCGTTCTCTTGCAATTATTCGACCCATCTTACGACCCTGATTTTCCGGATCCTTGAATTGGCTCAAAACGGTTCATGGTTGATGGTTCCCATAAAAAATTCCTCCCATATAGAGATTGACAACTAGTGGTTTCTACGAGAGACAGTTCAGTTATCTTACTGGAATATCCGACAACCTTCCTTGGCCATCCTGTTCTTGCGGCAGTACTGCACCAATTCTGTAACTCAAACTCCAACTTTCCCTCGGGCAAGGGATGACTCAAAATGGGGACGTTAACTATTAAAGAGATGTTGGAACGCTTCTTGGCACTCCTAGTTTTATTGGAATCGGCTCTTTTTACGTCTACTTAATGGTTTTGCCTAGTTGGCATTAAATCCTGGAACATGGTATGCAACAGTTTCTCGTGCATTTTTTTAGGGATGCTAATTTGTTTTTGCAGCGATTTGTTCTCTATTTTATTTATATTTTCCTTCTTCATCTCCTTATTTGTATTTTATCAATGTGATATTTTCACTATTTTGTCTACTTCTACTTTATGCATATTGCTATTTTATCTGGGTGCTAATTTCATTCGTGTAATTTTTTCATGCTCGTGTTAGAAAAAAATTAAAAAACCGGTGTTTTAGGCCAAGCAATTGGAATTTTTTATTAAGCCCTCTTTTATCAAGCGAGATTTTGTCTAATCACTTTTTTATCTTGCGTTATTTTCCTTTGCCCCTTTATCACGTGACTATATGACTATATTTTGACTATACACTGTGTCCAAGATAAGAATGAACAGCATGGCGATCTCGGAAATCGTGGAAGATGCAGGGTGGGTTGAAAAGGGGAAAAAATTGGGCAACCACAATGACAGCGAGAGATTGCGAAAATTATTTTTGATTTTTGAATTATTTTGAAAAAAAATCCCAATTTAAGTATTTCTTATTTATTGCGACGTTGTTATTAAAGAAATATAACAAGAGCAAACGCCTGCATCAAGGTATGATGATGAAGCTTTAGTATGAAACTCGTTTGAACCACTCTGGTTCAAACCAAATGGTGTGACATATCATTAAATTCAGAATTAAAGTATCTTTCAATTTTTGCGATAAAAAATTCAGGTCCGTATCTAAGAAATCGAACTTCAGTCCGGCCCTGCAAATATGAAACGTCACATAAAAAAAACTGACATCGCAAAAAATGTAAAAATGTAAAAATGTAAAAAAAACATAATTAGAAAATAAAAACTAATTTTGGAAATTTTTTCCTGCCGTTGCATTGTCCTTCTGGTTGTCTTAACTTTTTCTCACATTTAACTGACCCTGCATGTATTGGTTCCCGAGACACCCATGCTGTTTCTTATTCTTAACTTGGACACTGTATAAATTGATTCTCATATACAGGGTTGTTTGTTTAATATATGCAAAAAATCTAGGGGTTGTTCCCAGCATGGATTATTCAAATAATATTTTGTTCTTCAATTATTTTCCAAAACCTGTTTTTTTAGATAGAGGGCGATCGAGTTTTTTGAAAAAAAAAGTTTTTTGAACATTAATAAATATGTAGGTATACCTAGATGAATAAAATGTACCTAACATGGTGCACTATACTGAATTTGGAGATTACAAAATTTTCAAAATGCCTTTTTATTTTAACCAAATTATCGGAATCGATCGGAATTTAACACATAATTGAAAAGAAAATCAGTTTAAACGTGATTATGGTGAATCTGTCAAAAAAATTGCTACACTGAAGTTTGGCTAATATAAAAACGAGTTTTGAAGATTTGTCGTACCTAACACTTCCAGAGTGTAAGTGCGCCATACTTTTTTTACAGCTTCATTAATAGATAATTTTTTAAAGGCAATTTTTTTTCAAAGTTGATCACTAATGAATTAAACAAATCACCCCTTGATTTTTTTCATATATGTTCAAGTAACACCCTTTATATTTTTTATATTAAAACAGGAATTATTAAAAAATAATTATGCATATCGTTAATTTTTAATTTTCTCTTCTTCCAGATATCGTTTCGTCGCCGATCACGACAGGAGAAAAACATTTCGGTGAGTAAATCCACCCTGCATTTTTTTAAATAGTTTTATTTATTTTTCTTAGGACCCTATTTAGGTCACCTTTCGGTTTTTTATTGCCTGCATTGTAGTCCCATATGTCCTTTTAAAAAATGCCATAAGTGCCGTTAAATTGGCAAGTTCCAGTTTGCAAACATCATAAACATCCCATCCTACTGGCCTTATTCCTTTTCACAACAACTCCCGTTAAAACTATTTTATTGACATCGGCAGTATTGGCACAATAAACGCATCCCCGTTATGCCTGTTTACAGTTAGAATTTTAAAAGCTAAAAAATTCACAATCACCAATAAATCGATTTACCGATTGCTCCTCAAGGTTGGGTCCTGTTTGTCGGCACTTTACCCTCGAAAAGATAAAAAGAGAAATCGTGTCCAACAAGTGTTTAGATGTCTTGGGCTAAATATTCATGTAGGCTTGAAATACCGCGCGTGTAACCTTAGGGGGTGAGTTTTATGAAAGGGATCGCGTGTTGTTGAGGAACCCCTGTCTTATTACAGCGGACTTGCAACAGGTTTAAATGTGGTTTTCGTATTATATGTGCATGCTCCAGGGAAAATGAAGCCCCTTGTGAAAAATTCAGATATTATTATTTGATTGTCACGCGTGAGTGGTGATGGTGAGTGTAATGATTCGATCATGCATGATTTGTGAAATAATTTCCTGTATATTCTATGATATTTTTAATTCAAGCTATGCTTCCTTAAAAATAAACAACAAATCGGTGTTGCTATTGTAGGTAAATATAAAGAATTCCTTTTTGTTCGATTTTATGGATGATTAAAAAGGGTAATTTTTTAAAAATAATTTTATTATCAGTAACCTCATCAACAGTCGTCATCAAGATTGCCATGCATTAAATGAAAACAGTCCTTTTATTGAATCTGCTAGCCCGCATTATTTAATTCCAAGGAGACAATTATTTTAAATATCGTTTTACTCAATCAACTTATAAGAGACAAGTTTCTTAACCTGAGCAAGCAATTATGAAGAAATAACATCGATATGTAAGAAATAATACATACAAAAATTCAATAAAACTGATCAATTAATTAGAAAAAAACATAATGAAATAATAATTAGTATAAGGCAAATAATCATAATTATTGTAAAACTATATAATCAGATATTTAAACGTGGGAAAATGACTACTAATAAATGTAACTAGCTGCGCAATTAATTGAGTTAATATAAAACAGACAGACCGACGTTGACCCCATAAGTGACCATAGGCATAAAGCACGTTAAGCTAAGCCCCTAGGAGTTGCTTAAGTTAAGTTGACTTAAGAACCAATTTACTGGCGATCCTGCGGCTCGGTACGCACAAAGACTCAAGAAAAGAACAACCGATTAATTATATTGCATGCTATGATGTAGTATTATAGCCGGATCGCCTTGTGTGCAACTGAAGAACAACAATTAGCATACCCAGATCTGTTTATTATATACGATACGATTGTGTACGCCGATGAGGTTCGTCTACTCATCCATCATAGAAATCTTTATTATGATTGAGATTTATTTTGTTCTTCGTCAATGGTAATAGAAGGATTTGCATAATATCTTTGCCTCGCTATTATATTAATAATTATTGTTGTAATCGAGGTAGAATTATACCAACTCATAATGTTTTTTATACTCTTATTACATGCACAATAATAATTATAAAACTAGAAGCAAGATAATCAAATAAGTTTTTTTTAAATTCGTGTTTATCAAGTTTTTTATTGTAAATTAAATTGCTTGCTTCATATGAGACACCTATACAATAAAAATAACATGACTATGAAGATAATTTCAAGATCTTAAAAACAAGCCCAAATATGTTGTGTTTAAATCAAACCGTTCAGGAGATATTGATGTTCGTATAGCCAATCAGTAATCCCCAGTAATTTGAAACCCTTAATACTCCCTTAGCCATACTTCTTTTTATGATAAAAAACCCCTAAAAATCACGAATTTATTAAAATTTATTATACAGTGCTTCCCAAAAGTAACGGATAAATTCAATAAAATCGTATGAAGACGTTTTCTTTTGTTTTGCTCGGACACGTCAATCGTTATTTTTGATTTGCCATCCACGCATGTCTTTTTCGACCCCCCACCCTTAATCTCCCAAGGGGTAGCTACCCCAATTTTAAAAATTCAAATGGCAAGGTACCCCTTGCGATACCTTGATTGATAGGTTTTTTCATCCTGAATATAACAAGAAAATTTTTTTCAAATCGGTTCATAATTAATTTAATTTAGTTTAATTTAATTCAGAGAGAAAGATAGGAAAAAATTTTAATTAAATTTTAATTTAATTTTAATACGCTTATTTATTGCCTTATTCGATGACATTTTGCTGAATATTTTCGTTAATTATGAACCGATTTGAAAAAAATTTTCTTGTTATATTCAGGATGAAAAAACCTATCAATCAAGGTATCGCAAGGGGTACCTTGCCATTTGAATTTTTAAAATTGGGGTAGCTACCCCTTGGGAGATTAAGGGTGGGGGGTCGAAAAAGACATGCGTGGATGGCAAATCAAAAATAACGATTGACTTGTCCGAGCAAAACAAAAGAAAACGTCTTCATACGATTTTATTGAATTTATCCGTTACTTTTGGGAAGCACTGTATTTCATATTCAATAATCAGTAATTCAACTACCTAACCACAATCACAGCTTGAAAAATATTTTTTATATTAGGTATCTGCTTATTTAAGATTAATTATATTAAAAGTATAATCACCTGTTTAGATAATAAATAAATCTTCAAAATGATACCACATGTAGGTATCTTGTTGTCTGAAAGAACAAGGAAGTTATCGTCTTTTCTAACCAATCGTAAAAATTGATTGTCGATGATGAAAGATCTAAAGCCTCTTAAAACAATAAACTTTTCAAACGGGACACCTGTATAATATAACAAACATTGCTATGAAGATAACCTCAAGACCTTTAAAATAATACCAAACTTGACATATTTAAATAAAACCATCGAGTAGATACCGACTTTTTAATGGCCAATCACGAATCGAACTACAACGATTGTCCCAGTTTAGAGAGGCCATATCTTTTGAACCGTTTAATTTAGACACATCAAGTTGGGTATCATTTTAAAGGTCTTTTGTTTATCTTTCACGCTAATTCATAATATTTATTTTTTGGGACAAAAATTATTTTTGGAACAACTATTATAATCAAATATTTGAATAAATAAATAAAAAATAAGTAGCCTTACAAATACCTACTTACAGCAATCAGTTAAAGAAATAATAGAGAATGTAGCATTCTCATTTTATTCAACGATGTACTGAATGATTACCATCGCAATTAGAAACACAAGCTGATTTTATCGCTATTTATGCTCACATCTGAGGTAATTAGATATTAAAATGAATAAAAACATGAATGAACCGCGCGTTTAACTGTTTTAATATTGGCCCATCCGGGGCATAATTTCAAGACAAAACAACAGAGACAGAGCTAAAGAGAGAGAAAGGTGTCCGTGACCACTCATTATACCCCTAATCATTTCGTTTCGTTTCAATCTAACAGTAATTAAAAAGAGATCCCCGTCGCTTACGTACAAGCAGGTATACCTGCCTACCTAAGTTTCACCGAATTATAATTACAGACGCTTTTTATGATTAGGAAGATATACCTAATTGTCTGCTAATTATATGGTGCAGCTCCATAACTTTTTCGAGAATTAAATCATGTTTGTGTTTAAAACCACAAAACTCCTCTATTTTAGAGTTCGACGTGTCATTATCAGCTCCTCTTCAACTCATTAATCTGGTATAAGTGTATGCATTGAATAAATTAATTAATAATATAATGGGTAATGGAATAACATAGCAACAAGAATTATAATATTAGAGCTAGAGAAACTTAAACCACTTTTTCTTTCTCGCTTTCTTATGAGACTGGTAATTTTTCGTCCCTCTGAACGATTAAAACATTAATTAACTTGTAAATGTTTAGTTTTGATTTAGGCATCTGCGAACACGTTACATTTTTATTTCAGGCTTCAGAATCACCTTCATGATGGTACTCTTCATTTCTTTACTGTTCGTTTTCTCATTTTTTATTTCTTTATCCTAAAAAGAAGAAAAAAAAACAATTAGTGACGTTTCCAGTGATACTAAACGCGATTTATCAAGTTAAACAGTTCAAGAGATGTTATCTTAATTATCTCAAATCAATTTGTAACGGTTACTGATTTGTCATTGATAATAAATAAATCGATGTCTTCTTAATTCTTATATCATTTCAATTATCTTTTATAATTATTTACGTTTGTATGTTTCATACATACCTACCTCTAGGTTGTCTTACTTTTGTACTTTGGTACTTTTGTCTTACTTTTGAATTGTTTCTAAAATTCGATTAAGAGCCTAAAAAATATAATAGGTAAAGTCTATTTTTTATTTAGATGGACTTGTCAAACAGCTGTTAAGTTGGTACCCTGTGCAATCTTTAAACAGTAATTTTCATATTGTCGGATGGTAGCCTGTTTTCTTGACCTTGGCAAAAAATTTACGTTGTGACTAAAGTAACGGCAACATTCCCCGATTCGTGTATAGGCTATGACGTCACCTGCAAAACATGTTTCCTTGTTGTAAGTTGCACTGTTATAAAACGCAAGTTAAAAACTTCAAATTACTTTATTTTCTTCGAAAATAGTCCTTTTTTAGAAGTTATTCGTTTTTTGAGGATAAATTTAACTGTTGCTTGGATTGACTATAATAATCTTAATGACGTTTTGCGAAAACTAGGTCTGGGTCCTCAGTCGGCACTCTAGTCACAGCGAAACGCCAGAAACTTGAAAAGTTGAAGTTGTCAAATTGACAAACCAAATTATCAAATTAAAAATTATTAAAATGCTCAGGCAGGTAAATTTATTTCAAAAGAAAGAAAAGAATGAATCATCAAATGCTATAAACATTAGCGATTGAAAGATATTTCTCCAGATTAAGCAAAAATACAGTTTAATCAGATTCCTTGAAATATTCCTTGAGAAATTCTTAAAAAATGATTTAAATAATGTAAGTACCTCTATTTGTCAAGAATAGATCTTCTATTTTCAACATTTTTACATAAAACTAAGAAGGAATCGGTCTAATATCTTACATATATAAGATTTATAAGAGTAAATAGCTAGGTGCTTACACTTACAAGTCTCTAAAATTTTCCAATTTATTACCTCTAGAAATTGCGTTTATAATTTTTCCAATTTTAAATTTTGAAATAAAATGACATTTCAACTAATCGACATAACCTAAATTAATTTAGTAACCATTCTAGTGACTATTTTGGTAACAACTATCACCATAACCAACCTAATCAGTCTTGTTGCCAATCGTTCCCCTAGAATTTTGACTTGGTGGAATCCATCTAAATAAAAAATAAAGTATACATATTCTGTATAAAAGTCAAATCAATGACGTAAGTTATTGAATGGTTCAAAAGAATTATTAACTTAAAACCTGGACAATCAATTTGCTGCGATTCCTGATTGACCCTAGAAAAGTTCGTATCTTGTCAACCCTTTAAAATATTAAAACAAAGTTTGTAACATTTTGCAGATCTTTTAATTTTTTATCTCAATTTATTTATTTTCTATTTATCGGAATTAAGTAATCATTCCCTGAAAACAATTTATTAAGTTAATGCTATAAGTACGTACGAATTATAAAGGAACAAAGCCATTTCATAAATTTTCTTAATGCCAGGTACTGTTATTACAAGGCGAATTGAGCAACGTCGATAGGTGTAATATGTATTATCTACCGACTACCGGTAATTTTTTAATAATCAAAAATGTAACCATCACAGATATAATATTCACGCAAATTACATCAAATTAGTTTCGGGGGTTTCTAGACTTCTTTTTAATAATCATCATTCGGCAAACGTCCTTGCGTTCTGAATGATGAACGTTTTTTGCGAACACCAGAAGACGTTCTACATTAGCAGGTTGATTACGTCGAAAAAACTCACCACTATAAATTATTTCAGCAGCGCCTCGACAAAATAATAAGAAGATAAGCAAATTACATCGTAACATGGTAGCCGTGTGTGTATGTTTGAGGAAAAGACTTTTTTCATGATTCCGGCCACACGCTGTCGTTGGTTAATTTACTCCGGTTCTGGTCAAGTCAAACCCGCGATGGTCTACCTGAGAAGGCCATCTACACTTTAAAATGCATTAAGAAGCATTGTCTTTATACCATGGTGAATGCATGATGGTATCCATATTATGGAAAAATTGGTACAAACTTAAATTCTTATAAATTATTATGAAAATTAATAATTTTAAGAGTCATCTCCTAATTGTTAGGTATTATTAATATATTAATGAATATATTAATTAATTAAATAATAGCGAACATTTTGAGCGATTTGAAAGTTTTTTAGTGAATTTTTCTTTTGGATATAATTTTTTATAACCGTGCATGTATAATTTTTATTACCACTATGGAGCAACCAACGGCAACATCACCGAATTAAAGTAACAGGTGAAATGAACAAACACTTCCGTTTTAAATTATCATGCAGTGAATAAACGTGCAAGTAAGGATTTGCCTTGTCTTAATAAGCTTTAATAACGCTTCCAATTTATCACCCTTTGAAGCTTTTATTTATTATATTACTTAGCGCCATTCGCGCCACTTTT
Organism: Malachius bipustulatus; assembly: GCA_910589415.1. Classification (NCBI taxonomy): domain Eukaryota; kingdom Metazoa; phylum Arthropoda; class Insecta; order Coleoptera; family Melyridae; genus Malachius; species Malachius bipustulatus. The sequence continues at coordinate 32,915,830 of OU342634.1, read as the reverse complement.
CCCTTGTTTTTTTTTGACGCCAGAAGAGTTAGTTCAATCATAGTTAAATTAAATCGATTTTTGTTTCTGACCGGTTCCACAGAAATATTAAACAAACCTGGCAACCTTGCAACATTATATATGACCCCTTTTTTACAATACAGCGACTTTTAAATCTTAAGGATGCCGTCGCATAATGCTGAGGTGCTTCGTTCTGTTGGATTACTCTTCACAGAGGTAAAATTTATATAAATTTTATAATCCTTCATGATTTCATTATTCCAGCAGACCTCCCTCTCTAGAATAAGCTGAAATGCTGTGATCAAGATGTGTCGAATAATTGTCGAGTAATTTTGAGGAATTTAATCTTGTTCATCTGATTCCGCCATAATTTTGCAAACGCAGTTAATTTGGCACTGTCATAGGTATACATGGTCAAAAGTTTTTGTAGAAAATTGTCAATATAAAATTTTGCAGAAACAAAAATTTGCGCACGCGTTTTGAGAAAAATAACTCCCCAACGATTTGGATAGAAACTAAAATTAATTCACATTTTGTGGAAACTATTCCCCTAATTTTTGCAATACTCTCATTTTGTTCATTACCTACCAACCAAATTTTGGAAAAATTTTAAGCCCATATTACCTAAATGTTTTTCGCCCATCCTTAGATTGTGCAAATTTAATGAGCTAATGTTTATAGTTTCCTAATAACGCACAGCAAATTTAAATTACTTCCCAGTGGAGAACCCAGTGGAGAATTGAGAGCTGCACACAATTTTGCACATCTAGCACAGTATTGACAATTTTTGAACCGCTTGAATCTACTTTGCACATTCCTTTAGATGGTGCAACTAAACTAAACAATACTAAATATTTTAAGCTTCTCATGATTAGCTTCCACAATTTCTTATATTTTTATATTATCTACTTTATAGGTATTTGCAGAAATTTTGCATACGTCATTCAACTTACAGTAATATAGATTGCTGCTCACAATTTGCTCACAATTTAGGAAACACTTGAATCTATTTTTGCACATTCTTATATTGTGCGACTCAACCAATCAGTTTAAGTTTCTTATGCTAATATAATTTTTTTAATTCTCAGAAATGATAATCGAGAAGCTCAACCAGTTCAGCACATCCTGTCTTAAACTTGGTATAGCCTTGACTAGAGTCCATATTGGGTAAAAATAAAGGTTCTTATATTGTGTTTCTAACGCTTATGAATTTTTTTTTTCTGGAATTGATCGAGAATTGCACACTGCACATCTCTGTGCAAAACTAGTGAAAGGAAGATTAGCGGACACATTTTATGAAAAATAACATCGGATATTGCTCTTTTGATACCAAAGTTTGCCCAATTTACCCCTTTCAAATCTATATTTTGCACATTTTTAGATTGTGTAGGTAATTGAGCAGATGTCTAATGAATTACCAAATTCAAGCTTCTCAAGTTTAGAAAATTTTTCTTAATTAATCCACATTTTTCGCATACTTCACTCACCTATATTCTCCTCAAATTTTGTAGAAACCATGATTTTGCTTTTAATATGTTGTGAAAAAGACCTCTGCTTTTTGATAACAATGCTTAGCGATTTTTTTAAATAAAATTTATCACTTTTTTTATCAGATTTGAATTTTTTGCGCACCTTTAGGTTAGTGCAGGTAATTTGTCTGCTAAAAGATTTCATTTTAGCTGGCCATAATCATTGCACATTGTTGCAGAAAATTTTGCACACATCATTCAACTTTCCAGATATAAACATTGGAACCCACATTTTTTGAAACGCGTCTGAATCTGTTTTGCATACATTTTTATAATTTGCAATTTAGCAACCAATCAATTTAAGTTTCTTATTCAGCTCAACCACAACCAGTTCTGCACATCCTGTTCTAAACATGACATAGGCTTGAATATAGTCCATATTAGGTAAAAAATAGCCAGGCTTTTATTGGCAATAAGGCCTTATTGTGTGGGAATAATTTTTAGTTTCTGATGCCTATAAAATATTTCTTTTCCTGGAATTTATCGAGAATAGCACACCTTTTTGAAAAAAAAAGTCATAACATTTTAGGAAAAATAACATCAATTATTATTTAAACTAATTTATCCAATCTTTTTTTGCACCTTCTTGTATTATGCAACTGAGCAGAAGTCTAATGAATTATCGAATTTAAGCTTCTCCAGTTTAGAAAATTTTATCTTTTCGATAATTTATCCAAAAGTTTTCGCATACTTCACTCAAACTTTACACAGTCAAGAATACCGTACCTATATTCTCCTCAAATTTTATAGAAACCATAATTTTGCTCCCATATTTTGAAAATATTCTTTTAATTTTTGCACTTGTTTACCAAATTTGAATATTTTGCACACCTTTAGGTTAGTGCAGGTGATTTGTCTGCTAAAAGTATTAATTTCAGCTGCCCATTCTGAGAAAATGTATATTTCTGAAAGATTATTGCACACATTTTGAGACAAGCTTATGAAAGCCTGAATCACCTTTATTAGGTTCCCATTTTTGAATAAAAATTTGATAACGATTGCAGGAAGGAAGGGTATAAATGCTGTGTTTAGGTTACAGAAACAAAGGTTTTCTGGAATATTTTCATATTTTATACGAGACTAGTCTTGGCACATTAAAAAAAATTGGTAGCACAACCTAAAGATTCTTATAGTTTCTAAAAACAAGCATGTTTCTTATTATTTTGAAAAATTTTAAACTTTTTACTCTAACAAGAGGCTGGTGAATAAATTGAATTGAGGTGTCTCAATTCAATTTTAATTCGAAAGAGTATTGATTGAATCTTCTAAAAAATTTACAGTAAAAAGAATAAAAATGTAAAGGTGGAAGATTCCCACCTTAACGGTTTATGGTTAACAGGGGCGGTCTTCTGCCGCGCAAGAAATCAGATAACTGTACAACCAGTCCCATTCGAATGAACTAGAGACCAATTTAAATTAAAGCACATGTTTCTTAATTTCTATATTTATATTAATTAAATTATTCTTTTTTGTTAATTATAGCTCATCCATAAAATCAGCTATAATTCAAACTACCATGTCATATTAATTATTTAAATAAGCACCTACGACTGTCGGTCTTTTTCGTACTTTCCGTATTTTATGTAATTCCGTAACAAAGCAAAGATATTCCCAGTCTTGCGTAAACTTAGAATGTATAATTCGGTTAAAGGAGGTAATTATGAATGAATGGAATAGGCTTAATTAATTTCGCTTGAAAAATGCTTTAATAAGATTGTCGAGCCGTAAGTTTAACTCTTTTTTTTTAACTTGGTTTTTGGATTCATATAATATTATAATAATAATAATAGTGGCAGTTAAAATGCGATCGCATAGTTATTTGCATTATTAATTAATGTTTCCGAAATCGTGTATACAGGGTGGGCCACGGTATACGAAACGGAAGATTATGGCCGTGTCTCTGGATTTTAGGATCTTTTTATTTTTGGAGTGGATAGAGACCCGGCAGAGGTACGTTTTAAAATTATATTCATAATGTACAGGGTGTCCCAAAAGCATAAAAAATATCAAAGTTATGTTTTTTTAAATGGAATGCTCCTATGTTATTGCATTTTTACATTGTCTGAGAAGAAAAAATAAGATTGGCTTTTACAGTTGGTGCTTAAATTCAGAAGTTTTTGAGTTATAAACAAGTGAAAATCGTCATTTTTCAAGTTCATGACCCTGTACAACGAAAACGGCTGAAGATAGAGAAAAACGGCTTACATGTCCCTATTTTAACTTTTCATGTACTATCCTACGATGTAGATGAAATGTTTATACAGGGTGATAAAAAATTTGAAAAATTCTGAGATTTCTCCACGCGTCGCCAAATAAAAAAATCAAAGAAAGCACAAATGTTTCTATACCATAGGATAGTACAAAATAAGTTAAAATAGAGACGTGTAAGCCGTTTTTCTCTATCTTCAGCCGTTTTCGTTGTACAGGTCCTTGAACTTGAAAAATGACGATTTTCACTTGTTTATAACTCAAAAACTTCTGAATTTAAACACCAACTGTAAAAGCCAATCTTATTTTCTTTTTTCAGACAATCTAAAAATGCAATAACATAGGAGCATTCCATTTAAAAAAACTTAACTTTGATATGTTTTATGCTTTTGGGACACCCTGTACATTATGAATATAATTTTAAAACGTACCTCTGCCGGGTCTCTATCCACTCCAAAAATAAAAAGATCCTAAAATCCAGAGACACGGCCATAATCTTCCGTTTCGTATACCGTGGCCCACCCTGTATAGTCTTACGTAGGTATGAGTGTTCACTGTTCATTTAGGTAAGATTTAAATAATTATTTATTATTTAATAATTGTTTACGTGTACCTGTATTAGATTTAATTGCTTATTAATCAAAAGTAATTGCACGATTTCTTTCAAGGATAAAAAATTAAAACTTTTTTATACAGGGTGCATGTATCTTTAATATTGCGAAAAAAAATTAATGGTAAAAAATTCTATTAACGTGTGTCCGGAAATGCACCGTTTTTGAGATAATTTACAGGGTGTCAAAAACATAATGTCAATAAGAAAAAGCGATAAATTCGATCTATCGCGAATTATTTGCCAAAAACGACAAATTTCTCAAACAAAAGTTTCTCTTTTTTCGCGAGAAATCGAAATTCATGAAAAAATAAGGGTTTTCGTTAAAGATTAAAAATTTAACCTCTCCCCCCATCCCCTTGCGGATGGGGGAGGGGGAAGTAGGAGTAAGGGGATTTTATTGCTAAGAGATACCATTTTTCCCACCGAGTAACATTCGCCTGAGGTATTTTCCAATAACCCACATCCCTGGCGAAATTAAATCATGCAAAGAATAAAATGATATACAGGGTGATATCATGTAGATACTTGAAATTTCAGAAAATTTAATTCAACAGGGTGTCCCTTAAAGAATTTTTTGTAGGCTTACATAAACATAAGTCGGCAAGAGCTACTCATCTGACGTATTTAAATAATTAAGGAAATCTATTACATGGATCTAGTTGAATTTTAACAGTTACTAAGCCTCTCTATCCTGAAGGTGTTCCAATTTCCAATAATAATAATCTAAGAATTACAAAAATATTTTAAGAGAACCTTATTCGGTAGAAAGTATTGAGAGAAAACTGAGTCAGATTCATATAAGTGAAACTACAAAGATCTATAGGGCAAAGACAAATAACTAAAGAGTAGCATTAATTTTAGTGGCTGGTCGTAAAATTATTCCTTCCTAAATAGTAAAACTAAAAAAAGGACCGTTAAAAAATAGGATGGTCATAATTTACATTAAGGGTGGATATATTTAGTTGCATTGTATCCTTTCTTTACAATCACACCGAAATGTATTTTCTGAGAAATGTTCCTTATGAAGTCATAAAAACTGCTGATTTCGCATGCGATACCTCCTATTCTCTAAACACCCTGTATTCATTTTTTTTTGCCGTTTTTTACCTGGACCTTGACTAATGAGATTCTACCTGAATGAAACCCCCGACAGAATAGCGCCAAAACTGCCCGCATTCTAGATGATAGATCCGTTCTCTGACCGAACAATAGGAAATTCTTGTGCGGTCACATATTAACAACTAGGAGTAGTAGAAGAAGAAGAAGAAGAGAAGGGGCATTTGCATATGGGAAAATAATTTGACTTTCAAACGGCCCTGGACTGGTCATTGATATGTCCGTTCGTTGATGCTCAGGTAACGAATAACCTCAGGAATTTCCTATTCACATATGTAGGTAATATGCAAATTTGTTTACAGGAAGTTCTGATTTAAGCATTAAAAATAATTTCGCAATTTTCTGTGTTATTACTTTTGTTAATGAAACAGTTTTTGTAGCTTTTTTTTCGAGTAATCATAATTATAATATGTAAGGCAAATCAAAGATAATTGCGCGATACTTAAATGAGTGTTATGCATATAACTTTTTTTAATGATACTAACATTAGAAAACCGACGTGAATATATAATTATTCAAGCTTAACTTTGAATACGAAGTGTTAGTAATTGATTTAACACTGAATTGTTTCTGCAATCAATTTTAAATGGCAGTTAGGGAACGCTTTTTATGGCCGATCTTTTCTCAAGACGTCACGATTTTTTTGTCACCCATGAGTTTAACATTCAAATCAAAACATTTAGTCTTTGCGGTGCCAAAGAAAGTATACAAGTGCTCTTTTTTATCTCAACAAAATATCATTTTCGAGATTTTACTTTTGAACTTAACACCAAAATTGAGTTCAGAAATGTAGGTACACCTACACTAGGACTAGGTCGAGAAATATCTAGAAGCCAAGTTTGAAATTATGACACACTTATTGTATGTTGTATTATCGTTCCTGCATAGAGAAATGCATGATTTAAAAAGAATCCAAAAAAAACGCCCCAATGTTTTTCTGAGCTTCCCATTTTTGATATTTCGGTAGTCAGAAATCAAAAAAGTATGTTGAGAGATGTCTTGGAACCGAACCTGTTCCATATCTGGTCAGAAATAACTTTTGCCAAGCCAGATTTTAATTCTAATCAGTCTAATTTTTTTATTTTATTCCAGTTTTTGAGAAGTATGATTTTGTTGGAAGTTTTTTGCAAAATTGACTCCAGAATCCAGTGGAGTAACTTTATCTACTCGGGTTTTTCTTGATATTGAAGTGTCATTTGAAAATCCCTTCTTTACTTGCACGGTTTCTGCTGCCAAATGGCATTGATGAAACCACAACAAGGTAACTGAGCTCAAGAGAGAAGAGTTCAAGCAACCATGTTTGGCGAGACATTGAGGGACACAGTTGCACAATTGTTAGAAATGATAATGGTTGTCCACCAGCTAGACAGAAAACGCGCTATAGTCATAGTAATCATGGGGAATACTCATCGTTCAATAAGTCCCGGGACTAGCGTAGAGATGGCGCTAATAATGCCATGTATATAGGGAACCTGTATTACCGCTTTACTAACTAGCGGTAATGCAGGTTCCCTACATGTATATACCAAGGTTCAGAAGTACCAACCTTTAGATGAGATGTGTCAAAATTTGATGTAATTCGAAGCATAACATGTGTCAAAATTTGATGTAATTCGAAGCATAACCAAGAAAACTATAGAGAAATCGTGAAAAAATGGACCAAAACGAGTTTCGTGTGTTGATAAAACATTGTTTTCTAATGGGAAAAAATACTGTTCAAGCTCAGCAATGGCTTGAAAAACGTTATCCGGACTCTACTCCGTCGAAAACAACCATTTGTCGGTGGTATGCTGACTTCAAACATACAAATGATGCGGAACGTTCGGGTCGGCCAAATGAGGCAGTAACTCCCGAAAACACCAAGCAAGTATTGAAAATCGTGTTGGGTGACCGCAAAATGGAAGTGCGCGAGATAGCTAAGATGGTGAATATATCAACTGGTAGTGCATTTACTATTTTGCACCAAAAATTGGCTATGAATAAGGTTTTTTCCAAATGGGTTCCGCGTTTGCTCACAATGGAACAAAAGCTACAACGTATCAATGATTCGGAGAGCTGTTTGGCACTGTTTACTCGCAATAAACAGGATTTTTTGCGTCGATATGTGACAGTGGACGAAACATGGATTCACTATTTCACTCCGGAGTCACGTCGGCAGTCAGCTGAATGGCGTACGACCGGTGAAAGCCGCCCGAAGCGTCCAAAAACACAACAGTCGGCCGGCAAAGTGATGGCGTCCGTATTCTGGGATGCGAATGGTATAATTTTCATTGACTACCTCGAAAAAGGAAAAACCATCAACAGCGACTACTACACGGTGTTATTGGATCGTTTGAAGGCCGAAATAGCAAAAAAAACGCCCACACATGAAGAAGAAGAAAGTCATCTTTCATCAAGACAACGCACCGTGCCACAAGTCAATCAAAACGATGACCAAATTCAATGAATTGGGCTTCCAACTGCTTCCCCATCCTCCGTACTCGCCGGATCTGGCCCCCAGCGACTACTGGCTCTTCGCAGATCTCAAAAAGATGCTCCAGGGAAAAAGATTTGGCTCGAATGAGGAGGTGATCGCTGCTACTGAGGCTCATTTTGAGTCAAAAGACAAATCGTTCTACAAACATGGCATTGAAAAGTTAGAGAAGCGTTGGAATGATTGTATTACACTTGAAGGAGATTATTTTGATGAATAATACAGAATTTTGCCGGTAAAATGTTGTTTTCATAGTTAATCCCGGGACTTATTGAACGATGAGTTATGCTAAAGCGACCTCAGAACTCATGCACGCAAGAGAAATGGTCCCTGAGAACTGAGTTGTGAGAAAACGCTGCAAAACAGCACTGGTTCACTTTGCCAAAAGAAGAAAGATGGAAAAGTTCGTCTTCTAAAAATGGAAAAAGTTTTCTTCAATGAACAACTGAAGGTAAGCAACCAGGTCCAGTATCTGGATCCGATATAGGATGCATATACATATAATTGACCTGGAACCTGTACCTTCAGAAGATCATAGAAAAAAGCAAAAAAGCAACAAAAGTCATTCAGTTACGAAATTTTCGCATTGATATTCTATTGGCACTACCGAGGGTTAATTTTGATGGAGTTTTCTGAAAGGGGCAGAACGATGGGTCAAAATAATATTAACCGTTAGGTAATCGTTGTCCCTGTAATAAACAAACTATTTGGTTAAAAGCTGGAACCATGTGTCAAGTATTTTTTCACTAACCTTTATAAAGTAACACAATGTGCAGGATGAATTATTTTGCACCTTGCACCTTCTCGGTATACTTGTGCCGGTTACTTAGACACTGCTTAAACGTTATTATTAAGAGTTAATTTTCATAATTTCTCCAGAACAAACTGTCAGGTCCGTTTGATAAACCTCCGTAAGGATCAGTCGTTGCCAGTTACGGTCGGAGAGCACAGCTCTGATCTGTTTAACCACCGTAACAAGATCCATTTTTGTAGGGATATAAATAAATATTAAATTAAAATGTTCTGGTAGTAGGTGTTACGGCATGATTGTCACATCTTGCGACATTAAAATCGAATTAGCTTAATTCGCAGGCAAATCTACTTTTTCTTAACTCTATTACGTCAAGATACGCAAATTAACTCCATAGTGCAAAGAGCGACTTGGAACAATTCCGGCTAGTTATTGTGTGACTTTTTTAATGGAAATTTCTGCTCGTTTATGCTAATTTCGTTCGTTTTTATTACCATCTTACTCTGTACTTGTATCTTTTATTGCGCTAATGTTAGTTTCGGTAATATTAATCCAAAATAGCTTTTCTATTAACTACTTACCAGTTTTTATGATTTAATGTTAATGTATTTCGAATTTGTCATGCAAATGCTACTTCTTTAGAGTCTTAAGTTATAAAATCTTTATTAGTCATCATAGATTTTCCTATGGGATCAATTTTTTTTTTCATTTTTCATCATCCTCTAAATCAGTCTTAGTTTTACTGAATTTTTTAGAAAAACAGGCATCAAAATTCAGCAATATCACTATTCTAGACTAAATACAGGTATAGTATAGTGAATGGGACTTCTTTGATATACTTAATATCAATCTGGTTCATGCACCATGAGAGTTTATACGCTTTAATTCCGTCCGAAGAGATTTCAACAACGCCACTCCATCAGGAAGTTTATCGTCCTGACAAAAATGTGGTTGAATTCAGAATTCAGTGCAAGCAACCTTTTAATGCGCAAAATGAGAAGTTAGAGGTGGTGATGATTTGTTGAATACAGTACACACGGGGCGAGTTGCCACAACAGAGTAAAAGCCCGACCGTGCTTCTGAATGGTTGATCTGCTAGGTGTTGATACTGTCCAAGTCTCTTGGGCTTTGATTCTAGCACTTCGAGTAGTTTTATCTGATGAGAGGAAGAGCGAACCTGGAAAATCGTCATTGAGTTGAGAGCTAGTTTGCCAATGAAACAATAGAAAGAAAGAGCAAGTTCAAGGCTATTTTGTGATGTCCTGGAAAAACTTTGTTTCATGATTAGAGTATGAGATCCACACATGATGTATGAAACATTGATAGACAGTAACCCTGCGCGGTTTCTTTTATGTGTAGCGATGACGTTTATAGGTCAAAAATCTGGAATTACTAGATTAAAAGAAAGACTTGCATTATATAGCCTTCAATCCTCTACTGAGAATGAGAGATGCAAAAAATCGAGTTGTCAGATTCTTAAAAAGCAGTGACTCTCATCATTCGAACATGAAAACTGATTTTTCCCAACTAAAACAGGTGTTGTAGGGCAAGGAATAGCAATGGTATTGGGGGTTATCATTTGTCATAATTATTAATTTCGCTGACCGGGATTTTCTGAATTAAGACACGAGCTACTCCTGCTGCAGTGATTCCTGTAATAATAATTTAAATTAAATTGATTATACTCTTAAAAAACAACATGCGAGTGGTTCCCTGACTATAATATTCTTTATAAGTCTTGATTAGCATGCCATAAACATTTGTACAGACTTACTTAATTATAAACATGTAAAGTAATGTAATTATGTACTCGTATATGTAAAAAATAACGGTTACGTCTATAATATAATTACATGCAAAAGGAAAATAAATTTTGTGCTTGAATAAATTGACATGAATCTTGATAAAAGCATAAATAGCTGTTAAAAAAAATAAAAATTTATAACAATCAAGTCTATAAATCAAGTTCCGATTATCATAAAAAATGCAGTAATAGGGCAATAAAATAATGCTTAATTAATTAGAGTTGCATTATTAATCATAACACTTTTATAATATGTATATATGAATGCATATTTAAGTTGTCCTAGAACAGTCAGAATGCTTGTTTGTCTCAGTCTGATGTTTGAAAACTGCTTGTTTTTTTGTTGATTTCTTTCTTCCTGAAGCCAATCAAGGGAGAACTTGGATATCTTCTCCACTGTAGCTATCCAGGGATGAGTTAACCTCCTCTACCTGGTACTTGGTAAAGGAGGAAAGGAAAAGGAACCTGATTCCGGGGAGTTTATATTTTTGCAGGACAAATATTATGATAATAATGAAGGTTACTTTTACTACAAAAAGTATTTTAAAGTTAGATAAGCACGTTCGTTTTAAAATTAGTTAAGTAGGTACATATAGGTACCACCAATTTATTATTTAGTTAGTCACAATTATTTAAAACTAGCCGATTTCCATTCATATATCCTACTCTAGATAAATATTCATATGTTTTATATCTTATTTTAATAAGCAGCAGATCATAAAAAGCATTATTTGCATAGATTTAGAAAAAAGATTACAACGAAAACCATACATCATATCGGCTTAACATCGAACTCGCATATAACATAAAACCCAGACGATTTTAAAATAAAATATTTAAATCTAACACAGAAAAATAATCGTAATAACGTCGAAGTGTAACCATGCTCCCATTATCAGGCTAAATTTATGTATTCCGAAAGTGTTTATATAATTATTACCGTTAATAAGACTAACATAATTGCAATTTACTTACTACTACTGGCAGGTATTATAGTGTTAGTGTTGTTATTAGTAAGTAACTGAGAAATAAAATCCAAAATTAGATATTAATCTGAAGATACCTAGGCAGATATTATTTATAAACGCTTGTACGTGAAGGGCACCCGTGGAGATAATATTTCATAAAAAGCATATTTAATTCAGCGTAACATTTTTAATGCACGTGATTTTTTTCCTTGACTTGAATGAAAGTAAATTCATATCACAGAATAATCGTATACGTATATACGTACACGTACGGCTTACTTCCTCCTTCTGAATTCTATCTTTTCTCATGTGTGTAGCTAGGACTAATTATTGTTATTGCAGCTAGCGTTATCGATCGTTGGAATCTCTGTTGCTAAAACGGTGTTGTTTTATTAAAGCATTTAAGAGCATTGTATTCCGTTTATCTTGATCTATAATAAGGCTCACTCACATTTATGCGCTTTTCATTTATTTAAACAATACAGTCATTGATTATTTAACAAATATGTCACTTATTTTATATGTCGATTGGTAGCTGCTCAACTTTGCTTTGTTTTTTTTTTGGCTGTTGAGTATTTTTTTCGTACATGTCATATTCTCAAAATGTATGGACTGTTTTAAATTTTATGTCTGTCCCGGCCACCTCGCTCAGCTCAAGTATCTTGAGTGCTGAGTAGCCCAACAAATTAGGATTGCTACCAATTATTTGGACTGAGCTGGCCCAATGATTAGGTAGTTAGCCCGTTTTTAACCCTTTTTAATTGCATAGCTGGCATTTGGTAGCTTGTTTTTAACTTGATGATATCTATAAGTGCCATTGTAAGTGATTAAATTAAAGTTAACAGACTCTTATCTAGCAAAAAGTTGCTTGTGATTTTTTTTTTATAGTCTCTAGTACAATGGTGGCATTTACCTTGTCTGCGGATAGAATAATGATGTTTTTGGTTAACAACATCTTGACCTCTCAAACATATAAGAAACTTGGTATAAAAATCGAAGCTAGAGGACGCCCAGACTTTATGGACTTCCAAAGATTCACAAACCTCAAAGGTGCCTCTTCGCGCCATCGTCAGTGCCATTGGTTCTTCGACGCATATTCTCTGGACAAATATTTAGCTAACCTGCTGCAGCCACACGTCGAATGTACAGAAATTCATATTATAAGAGACTAATATCACTATTACATAGAGAAATTTGAATTTATAACCCTTCACTCCAGTGTCATTCTAATCAATTATGATGACGTCACCCTCTTCACCAACAAATTGGCCGATATTTTTTGAATAACGGACGTCACAGAGCCGAACTGGAATAAATCGATAGCTCTCGATCTGTTTCGTCATCAAAGTTGAAATATAAGTTGGATTTTGCACAGTTTTCAAAAAAAAAAAGCTTCATCAAAGTTTTATTCATGCACAGCAGGCCAATGCTGCTCAAATTTGGTAACCGAGACTGGTTTGAGTCGGCCTTTAATTGTTTCTCGTAAATTTTTTTCTAAAACTAACAATACATGATCTACCAATGTTAGCGCCAGTATATTAAACTCTATTACATTTAGCAAGGAATCTATTTTATTTTCGAATTTTTGGTATTTTTACATTTTTTAGATCAATTTTCATAAAAATCGATAAACAATTATTGACGGAATTTTTTGAGTAGGTAAAGGACGTCACAGAGTAGAACTGTTTGAATAAACCAATAGCTCTTGATCTATTTTGTCATCAAAGTTCAAATTTAAGTTGTGTTTTGCATAGTTTTCAAAACAAAGCTCCATCAAAGTTTTATTCACAGGCCAATTTTGCTCAAATTTGGTAACCGAGAGAGACTGGTTTGAATCGCTCTTTTCATTTTTTTCAGATAATTTTTTTCTACAACTAACAGCATCTACCAAAGTTAACGCCATCTCTATTGAATTTAACAAAGGATCTATTTTATTTTCGAAGTTCTAAAGGTCATTTTAGGTTTAGATCAATTCAAAAAAATGGCTAACAATTTCGATTTTTTTTTTTTCAATAAAAGAAGTTACGCAATAAAACTAGAATAAATTTATAGGACTTTGAGATATTGAATCAGTACAATAGACCTCGCACATGTTTCGAGCAAAATAATCATCATCAAAGCTGAATTATTGAATGAAGACAAATTTGCTACAATTTTACCAAAACAGAGTCGTCTTACTAGCACTAGCGCTAGAACTAGCACTATATATAACACCCATAGAATAAATAATTTCTCATGTGTTAGATCCTGGTATAAAAGAAAATATCAGCGGAATATACGATTGGCGTGCCTGGGCGATAAAACACATGTATTTATAATGATAAACCAATATTTATACCGGGAGATGATTTTATTGCAGGTCAGCGTAGTGTTCTCCGCAGGGGGTGGTGCTCTAGTCATTAGTCGACCTCGCTGACTTGTATATCAGCAGGTAGACAGCGAGCCTTCTTCATCGGCATCTAATTGATCGAGTTGCCTTTGTGCCGGGCTCCGTACCGATCATTGAATATATCTGATCGACCGGCTCCCTCAATTTGTTATTAAAAACACAATGGAATCGCAATGAGGAGAATCGCGGAGGATGGGAAAAACAGCTTGTTGCAACTCGCGGTCGAAATTTCGCTTTACATAATAATAATTCGAATAACATACATAATACAAGTGTCATTTTATCATGTTATAAGTGAGACCACTTAAGTTGATTGTACGTAGGTAGTAACATAAAATAAAATCGCATCGAAGCATTTTCCTTGCGTCTTGCGCGTCTCTTTTTTTATTAATAGATCTGCAGGCTTCCTCTTCTTCTATGAAAGGAACAAAAGAATAATAAAACATCACCAAGTATTTCATATTGTGCATATTAAAAGCAAGAGTTAATTTGCAGTATATCAAGCATTGGCCGTAAGAGCGTTAAGATTCATACAAAGGAAACACGGCATATAAATTTTACATCTGCATTAAAGCGTTCTTTTCGTGAAGTATCGTGTCTGAGAGCTATAAAATGAGAGCAGTATTTATCAAAGTCGCTGCTTTGATAATTTAGTTATTTTAACTTTGAGATAAGATTAATTATATGCACTAGGTACCTATATGGATATATGGATACTAACGTTAAACTAATCATAAACGTATTCTTTTGATCCATCAAGATTAATTTTTATCTCAATCTATCCATGAAAAAATTAAGTCAGCACTTAGTGAACACTTTCTTACTTTTCACTAATTTTTCCTTAAAGCATTGGTCAAGCATCTTCAATTTTTCTTCAAGCTACAGGCTCTGTCACTGTTTCCTTTAACCTTGTATCTTCCTTTTTTCTACCGTCTCATCACTTCCATCGCCTTCTTCCTATCCAGCCCATTTATCAAAAAAAATGACGTCGAAAGATGTTTGATCATGTGTCCCCCATTGAGGACTAACAAGTATAGTATTACATACCCACCAGCACTAATTTTTTGTTTAATAAATTATTGGCTGGAACAAAATTATTTTTTTTTCAAATTTACAGAAAACGTAAATAAAACACTACAGTTTACCATCGATTCAAAACGTATGTATGTATTACCTTTTGACCTGTGCCTTTAAGACCAGGTTTGCGTAGAAAAACAGAACGAGTAAGTCAAAACACCCCCACAAACAAAATTTGAGAAAAATCTGTTCACAAGTAACGATTTAGTTGAGATTGTAACCGTTACGTGGTCACTTTTTCATAAAAATTAACTATTTAAGCTGTAACTCTTAGCTTGTTTCTTTAAGACCAGATTTGTATAGAGAAACAGAACTAGTGCATGAGCCAAAGCACTCCCACAAACCAAATTTGATAAAAATATGTTCACAATAAGTAACGATTTAGTTGAGATAGTAATCGTTATGTCGTAATTTTTTCATCAAAATTAACGATTGAGACTGTAACTTTTGATTTATTCCTTTGAGCCCAGATTTGTGTAAGAGAAACAGAACGAGTTAGTCAAAACACCCCCACAAACCAAATTTGAGAAAAATATGTCTACAAGTAACGGTTTGGCTATCAAAATTGACTATTGAAGCTGTAACTCTGGATCAGTTGCTTTAAGACCAGATTTGTGTAGAGAAACAAAAAGAGTGAGTCAAAAACACATTCACAAACCAAATTTGATCAAAATCTCTCTACAAGTAACGATTCGACTGAGTAATCGTTATTATGGTCAATTATTCATCAAAATTAACGATTGAGACTGTAATTTTTGTAAATCAGAGATGTAGCTAGTCACAAAGCTGTATATTCTTATTTCTTAGAAACGACTTCCGTTCGACCTTTTTCTGCTAAAAAAATTTAAAATAAAATCTGTTCTTCTCTGTAATTTACAATAATTATCAAAATATGGACGCTATAACGTTAATGGTCCTGTGGTTTTTGACTAAATTTTCGAACAGAAATTAAGAGAATAGTTTTTAAAAACCATCCACAACCAACAATTTTCCAAAACCTCACCAAAATTTGGCTTTTAAACCGGCTTCGCCTATCAAATTTCACAATTTTCATTCTCGTATAATAACGTACGCATCATCAGATTACGCTTCACATAGTCACATCCTTCTTTCTTATCCTTATAAGGTCACGAGAAACCCACCCAACAGTAGCAAAATTCTAAATCCTACAAAATAAAGACACCAGTCGTATCTACCATTATCTACTATATCTGGTTGTTCCAGAATAACCGGCAACTACGCGCAATGACTTTCAGTCCCGGAGCCCCGGAGCCGGGCCTCGCTAACTACCCGCAGCGGTAGCGCGGCTCCGGTAATTGAATTGTCTTGTTGGCGGTACAAGTGGGAGAGTGAGGAGCACGCCTACGGTTTAACCGGTCGCGGGGCGCTCATACGGCTCTCTAATTGAATCTCGCCCCCTAGATATACGGCGGCGCGACTATAAATCCCAACCCCCAATCGGCCCGGGCTGAGATACGACCAGTGTCGTCCGGAATTAGCACTTCATTAGAAAGGGAGGCGAGGGGAAGACGCACGGGTTGATAGGAGAAGAGTTGAGCGGTGTGGGGGAATAAAGAGCTTCCGTGACAATAAAAGTCTCACCTCTTTGTGTCTGTGAAATGTAGAGATCAAATTTTATTTTGCTGCACCGATATATTGTGCTCGTGATTTTGTTATTTTTGTTTTACATGTGTCTTACAAAGTTTTATGCTGCTGTTTTAATCCATTTTTTTCTATATATACGTTCCTTACAAATTATTGTAAAGAGAGGTAAATTTTTATGTAGGCAGCGAAGTGACTTTATGATTTTTTAAATTCTGTGAACTTCACTGGATTCATCACTCGATCCTTAAAACAGAGCAAAATTTTCTCGAAAAGAGGATCATGGAGCCCCTGACTACGGAATCCAATTAACGTCCATTTCCGTATATTTAAAGATTCCCAAAATGTTATTTCTCTTACCAAAACATTATCTATCTTACCAAATAATAGTAAATCATCTAATTCGTCCCAATACTTGTTCCCAAGAAGACCTGAAGTGTGATCAAAACTGATTTTTCATGATTTATTAGACTTATAATGTATGCAAAATTTTGGCTTAAAGTTAATTATCGGGTTTTTCATAACACTTTCTCTGATGATATTAAGGTTTAAACTAGCCCATAACAAGTATTGTTCCAGTTTCGATAAGGTATAGGTTTTACCGAATCTTATAAGAAACAAGTACAGCAGGATGGTCAAAGCAGGATTTTGAAAGAGTTGCAGGACTGGAAAATTCATTTCAGCACCTAAGAGAGCCCAATGACGCAAAGTGGCATCGTGCACCACAGACGCCGTCGCTTGGTGGATATTTTGTAAGCCTATGTAGCTACGATTCTTCCCCCTCCTCCCCATGGCCAGTCATGTGAGCGCGTCTTCTTCGAGAGGGAATAAAAAAAATAAAAAGAATTACTAGAATTAGCTTCGGGTAAATAGTTCAGGTAAGAAGGAAGCCTTTTCTTCTCCAGCAGTCAAATGTTGCTAACTTTCGTCCATAAAGGCTGCCGATTAAAAAGAATTTTGTCAAATAATTTAAACAGATTTTTCATAAAAATCCTGAAATAATTTCAGTAATGTGCTTTAGATGAAAATTAAAAACTTCTTCATAGACTTTTTCTCCAAACTGCTTCCTTATCTTGTAAAGAAAAGAAAAAAAAATCATAAATCTGCCTTATTGATGCCTTGATGGAGAATGCAATTTTTTACTTCTTAACGGCTTTTTTACCATAACGGCCTCCTTCTCTAAGAGAACGCGGTCTCGTGACCTGCCACTGCAGTGGAAACGTATTTACATGTCTAATTTTGTCAGTGGGCCCCCGTCTATAAGTAAAGAATACTATATATTAGAAGAATGGCAGCGGAATAAACTGACACCAATAATAGGAAGCATAAAGTAATTTGCTTCACAGCATATCCAAGAAATTCCAACTGTAAAGGTTTAATTAAGGTGGCTTCATCAGATCGCCAAGTCGCAAATCAGCTCGCCAAGTCGTAAGTCAGCTCGCCAAGTCGCAAGTCAGTTCACCAAGTCATAATTTGTGGGAAGGCACCTTAAGAGAAACCGGAAAATCTATAGTCAATAAATTGGAATAATTGAAATGAAGGTTATTGAACTTATGACTGCATCCCTATACACAGTTGATTGAAGAAAATTGACTTTTCTGCTTTTTGTTCCAAAAAGACAGTTCCTCAAATACAGTAAATATATAAAAAATACAGGGTAGGGTCATCAAGTATTTTAATATCTCAATTTTAATAAAAAATTCTCATATAAATACAACCCTTAACTAAGCGAATCGCGGATGTATAGATATTTTTATGACATATCAAGATAACCACCTGATGCAAAATTATTAATTACTCAATAAATAAAAATTCTCTCAGCATTTCCCAATCATGTATAGGTACGCTTTATGATTCTACCATATAGGTACCAACTATTCTTTCTGAAATGCTTTTAATAAACCTATTATAGGTAATAATATAAATTAATTGGGTCAAGTTAGACATAAAAAAGTTAATAGCTATTTCGTTATAAAAGAATAGTCATCTACCTGCATATGTGCATATTATGAATGTACGTTATGTACCTACCTTCATCACTTTGTGCTTACCTCAGCTCCTTTTGTATGTTGTGCGGTGTAATATAAATTTTATGAATTTATAAACCCACATTTATACATATCTACCTATTATTGTCTCTATAAGAATCCCGTTTCAATAAATTCTCGCATTCTTTCTTCTTATTCCTATATAATATACCTGACCTAGGATATGAAAAGGCTATTCAGTTTTCTTTAATTCCGTTTCTATTAACGCGTCAATCATTTATGATACGCTTGAAATATTAATATAGCAACCTGCTTGGAGAATTATAGAATAAAACAAGATAGGAAACTACCCCAACTTTAACAGGTTTATTGTATAAGGAGTTGTAGCTTGAAACAATTTGGCTCTGCTTTTTTCAATTAGGATTCGCCGAAACTCTCAACCAAACTCGTAATTTCTGCAATTTTGAAAAATTTTGTGGGTTGTTTCAATTTTTTAACTAATTTTCGAGATTCTTGTACCGTTGGAAATTATTTCTAGAGGAAGCCGTTAAATAATCAAAATTTTGAGGAAGTTGCGTGCCAGTCGAACGACTTGAAAGATAATTTTAACTACCACTGGAATAGGATTAATCGATCTTCTTTCATGACAATATTTTGTTTCTTTTTTCAAACGTTCCTTTTTTCCACTTGTTCCCTACACCACTGACCTAAATGTGACAAAAATGTGACATCCAGCTGTTCAATAATTGAGGCGCTCGGCAGTAAAAAGTGTTAAGTGACAATATGATTGTTTTGAATAAAATGGATTTTTTATGATTTTTTACATGCATTTCAACTTGAGTTTTGTTAGTTGCCAGCTTTTACGAAGTTCTACTTCACTGTCATCTATTGGTTTTATCATGAATTCGAATGCAGGATACTATTCTATATGCAATTAACATAGTTTACATGCCATTACATTAAAATTGTAATATTTGTCACTTGACATCTTTTACCACCAAGCGCCTCAATTATTATTATCTCCTTGAACGGCATCGAGTGGATGCGCTATCCTTATAGTAAGCGTCAGTATCGATAATACAGGTACCCTATATAAACCACCGAAGTCGCGACACCTATGGTGGAAGTTCTGAAATGATGTTCGCAGAGTTTCCGCATCAGATATCCGAAAATTTTGCAACGAAATTGGTTATTATAATAAAATTACCTAATCTCAGTTTGCTTTAAATCTTCTTGCATCTGGTTTTGGTGATTTTCTCCTCATAATTCTTGCTCCAAGCTCCAAGAAACAATAATCATTAAGCAATAATAATCATAGCAGTTGCAGGAAGAAGGAGCATTAAAATAATGGTTTTTAAATGTCTATGTCAGATATTTACATAATAAATGATGGATTATCTTCTTGGATAAGAACTCACCTATATTGCCCTCTTTTTGGATATACATGCTTAGTTCTGACATGTATTAATTTTAATTGAAACCAGTAATTATTCCATTTTTCTTTACATACATCACCTTTTAAGTATCATAACGACCTAGTGATAAGAGAGAAAGAGTATTTATTTTAGGCACAATACTCATTATTACGTCATTTTTGTTTACCTATACGTTTGAATTGTCTATTACTATAATTGTAGATAAGTAGGTACTGCTATAATAGCAATGTAAGTTTCATTCATGGTTGCTGAAAATATTTCTGTACCTTAGAAAGCGTTACGTTTTACGCTGAACCCGGCACTTTAATACGAAAAGCCTGACATTGCGCCTTGTGAATCCAGCGCAAAATAAGCCCAAACAAATCTTACCTCTAAATCATTTGAATGATTACACGAATTTAAAAAAGAAACCGCGTATTAATCCAATTGTCTTCCTACTCATCTGTATAATCGAATCATGACGTTTTCTAAAACTCTATGAAATCAACGCAGTAGCAAAAAGTTATACTCGTCCGAGTGAAACGCGATACTTTAAATACGAATTAATTTACCCACTGCTGCTGTATTCGATTACATCAAAGACCGCAATGTTACGACGACCAAAGCCCAATCGTCCAAATGATCGGATAGTATTGGAAAAAAGCTGAAACACAATCCGCAACTGCGATTTATGGACAGTTCGCGTGAGGTCATGGAGGTGACGGCGTTTCCTATTATCCTAAAATGGATATTCATTCCCCATCATATGAATGCAATCATCGATCCTGCCGCTTTTTTTAGCACGGGGGTGATGCTATCTGGCGCCCGTAAGGGCTCCAGATCATTGGGTACTTCAACTCGATAAATGCTCGTGACATGCGACGTATAACTCATATGGGTATTGAGGAGCCAGTTTAGGCGCTCATTTTGTTTTCCTGCGATTCATCCTGGAGAACAACAGGAATAAAAAAAGTTATTTTTTTATTAAAAAAGAATTCCTTGCAATATCTTACTAACGAACGATTTTCTTATTAAATGGATATCCCATCTTTGAGTTGCGCAGACGTAAATGTACGCTTTTTTTCGAAAAGTTTTCTATAATATTTTTCTGGAACCTTTTGTAGCTGATTTTTTTCCGCACCCAGGACGTACGACGTACTTTGAAAGTCGCGTGCATCGACTACTTTTTTCGCTGATGGCTGAGTATCCCTGACAGTATTCTGTTCCAAAGTTTGCATTTCTAATGTCACTGTATCAAAGATAAGAATGAACAGCATGCATGATGGGATCTAGGATCTAGGAGATAGGAGTTACACTCATGGAAGGAGTCAATATGTTTTTTCTGTGCCAGATCGGAAAAAAATTACTATATTAGATACTAAATGGTGAATTATAAAAAAAAATCTAAAATTTCACGACAATGAAATTAACCAATCAGAAGTTATGAGCGATTTAGAAAAAATAAGTTTTGTAAATTCGACTTTTTGGCACTATGTAGTATCAAAATTGAAAACTTTTTCTCTATACAGGGTGTTGATTTTCAAAGCGGGCCATAGGGGATTAGCATTGCGAAAATGGTTTTTGAGGATTCCTGCTCGCCGTTTAAACTGACAGAAATGGTTTTGGTATCAAAATGAAGCTAAAATTATTGCGCATAACGCTTGACATCAGAAATTAATTTAATTTCACGTTGTTTTCTAAAATTCTTCAGTAAAAATTCAAGTAATTGTTAATGTTTAATCACAAAATAGCATGCCTTGCCTAAACAATAATGACGTTTCTACGTTTTGACAATCCAATAATAAAACATTGGTCTATTAAAAAAATTCACGGCAAATAAATCGCGAACCCTCCTGCGTAACTGGCTATACACTGTAGTAGGTTTTCACCATAAAGACTCTTTCTTGGTTTGTATAACCCATTTTTAAATAGAACCAGACTTTAATTATTACCTACTGACTTATAGAGTTTTATTATTGGATTGTCAAAACGTAGAAACGTCATTATTGTTTAGGCAAGGCATGCTATTTTGTGATTAAACATTAACAATTACTTGAATTTTTACTGGAGAATTTTAGAAAACAACGTGAAATTAAATTAATTTCTGTAGTCAAGCGTTATGCGCAATAATTTTAGCTTCATTTTGATACCAAAACCATTTCTGTCAGTTTAAACGGCGAGCAGGAATACTCAAAAAACACTTTCGCAATGCTAATCCCCTATGGCCCGCTTTGAAAATCAACACCCTGTATATTTAATTGTAATTTTCAAAAATAAAAAGAGGGATTTAATCTACTGCGAGGTCTTAACGGGTAATAGCTCTAGGTCTGCTATACTGTCCTTTTATAGTTCCTCAATCAAGTCATTTAGTCATTTAGAATTGAAGAACTTATTTCTCTTCGGAGGAGTTATTCATTCCTTCAAAGGCACCCAAGGTTAGAAGAGGTTGTTGATACATTGGATGTTGATGGGGCTTTAAGATTAAGCTCCACAAAATGAAGGTAAATCCCACTAAGTTAAATCGGATGAACGTTAAAAAAAATTAGTGAAATTTTTCTGAGAAAATTAATTTTTTTATATTTCTTTAGAAAATTTGCTCAACAACGTCGGCTGCATGCTCTCCCGGCCAGCCCAAGGGGATTTCTTAAAATGGCACGTTCTGTTGTCAAGAGAGATCCTCCCCCACCTCTCTGCTCCCCTCAAAACTCAACCAATCGCTTTTCAATTTTTTTTACCAAAAGTGGTACCTCTAGATCCACAGCAGTTATAATTGTTACTTTGGTTCTGTAATTATTATCTATTGAGCAATTTTTGCGTCAAGGTGGCGTTTATACCTAAAAAGTGATAAAAATCTCCCATCGATACCTACCGTTTGTGGTCCTCGGCATGCAATGGTATTATTTTTGGGGAGGTCAGTTCTCGGATCAGGTAAAAAAATTGGAAAAAAATTGTGAAAATTGAAAAAAGTTAAAAATTGATTGATGAGAGGTTTTGAAAAAACGCTTTGTCAGGATTCTTACTGAAGCCGTTGATGTCTTGCAGGAATATAAAATTATAAAAAAACATATCCCTCTTATCCTCGCTTTCATTTCTCACCCAAAAATCCCCCATCAGTTGTTCTCTCTCAAGAAGAACGCCTGCATTTTAACCGTCTTTAACTCTTGTTGGTTTAGAACAGGTAGGTTTCATCAAGAATTTCTCACTTTTTTCTCAGCTTTCTCAATGTCTCAGCTATCATAAATGTGACATTTTTTCAACGCCTCCAGGATAACATTTTTAAGGAAGTATAAATAATTAAATAGACGAACAGAAACGACCATCGTTGGCTTAGTAGTCTGCACTATAAACAGCTGAGCTACCGCCCGCACCAACGTATACTTTGTTCAATGGATCTTTGCATGTGTCCGAGTTCACTACGACAAACGAAAAATGCAGATACGCGTAAGTGCGCTTATAAAACGGGAACGTATGTCCACTGTTGCTCATACACCCGATGATGATAGAAACAAAGACAGAGCATGTGTAAACGTCAGCGTAGCTTGCAATCAAGGATGGTTCGATTGCATTGCAACCGCTTGCATATACTCATAGATGTCCGAGAATATTTCATTTTTAGGTTGAACATTTGAATCACTGATGGTAAGTGGTACCTACCTATACCTACTACGCGACCAACAATACACAAATGTACAAAAATGTTTCCCTAGTCATTTATAAAAATACCTGTAGGTACACGTAAATGCAACAACATTGAACGTCACTGTCTTGATCAAAGTGGATGGAAATTCTGAATTGATTTGATTTGACACTTTTCGAGGAGAAATCTCCTATTCGACCTGAAACTTCTTTTGTTTTATTATTTGCTTATTAATCGGCTAAGACGACATTTTAAAAATTTCTATCTACATTTTAGCTATACTATTATTGTTACCTACCTTATTCGTGCTATAATAATAATTATTATTGTAAGCACGCAGTAAATTAAATTTATTTTATTGAATATTTATTTATTCTTTTAGGTGTTGCAAACAAATTGAACTATTATATAAATAAGGTTTATTAATCATCTTGTACCTGGCTAATTATTTCTTTATGTATAGCTATACCTACCTATATTTTAAAGTGTAAGTAATAATATTTGGCAGCAAACTTTCTATTCCTATGAATAAATAAATAAATATTAAGACTTAACAATAACAATACTTCAATGAATAATTTTTAATAATATAAATAATATCAATGCTCTTAATCAAATTTGATTATCTAATATTATATTCTAATATCATAAATTTCTATTTAATTATTTTTTAATTGCTTACTTTTTACATAAGAGTAGGTAAGAATTACAACTATAATAGAGGAGTACTTACAATTACAATTTCAGTTACTTAAAAAAAACTATGTTCTTGTTTTCTGCAATACCAATCCTCGATTTTTGGTTTAGATTTGTTGGTAGGTTACCTCATTTACAAGACCTGCATAATACCTAAGCAAGGTAACAGAATCGTTGGATCCGGAAGACGTGAACGCATCGTTTCGCTCTTTAAGTCTCATCAGCATTCCATTTCGGACATCGTTGAAATTGCTGTTTGCTGGAAGGTCGGATGGTCCTAAAAAGAGCCGTGCAATCGATGTCTACAGTGACTTGACGCCGGTTACCAGTTCATTCAAGCAATTATTATCATTCCTTCAGGTCAGTTTGCTTCACTTCAGAGCTTGAACTCCCGCTAATTTAAAAATTACTTCATTAATTTAAAAACGGTTCTTATCCTTTTATTAAATCTTATTAAATGTAATCCATTTTGCTGCTGAATTAACACCAAAACCTTGTGAAACTGTATAAAAAAATAATTTTTTTTCTAAATGCCCGTTGATCGAAATAAATAAAAATATGTACCATCTTCATATGTACCTAGTTAACAGGAATTTTAAGATTCTTATCAAGAATTTCAGTTAGGAAATGTCTTAGGTATAGGTATATAAGGTAGCATAGGTACATTATATACAAAGCCCTGTAATAGGGAGTAGAGACGAGGGAAGACATATAATAATAAAAAGAGAGCGCCTTCTCCTGCAGACGCCATTCCTATTTTTTACCAGTATGCAGATGTAAAGGGGTAGTTTACATAGCGCAAGCGTATCCCGCCCATATCTCTATCGATATTATGTAAAAGCGGGCGCGACGCGTGCGCGACCTGACGCGTTTTACATGTACATTTTTATGAGCATCCCTTTCATTTCACACTTGGGCCGTATAAGATTTCAACCCTTATGTGTCGAAGGGGTAGGTAGCCAATAGCAACGCGTGCTAACAGCGTACCCGGCGCTCCGTTTTTTTCTTGATATTCGATCATTCCGTTTGCTTTTCTTATTTGCAGTTTTTGTCGTACTTCCGGTGCTGAAAGGAGTGAAATGTCTTCTTGTTGCTAGGAAGCAATGCGAGGATAATTGCTCCGGCGGAGCTTGAAATTGCAGGAATCGGAGGCGTGTTTGGCGCAGTCGACGGGATTCATATTTTTAATAACTACCTACATACCTCGTCGTCGTGTCATTTATGTTTACTTCGTTTTTAAGTTTTTTTTTTTTAATAACGTCAATTATCACGTTAGGTCCGGATTTAGGTTGTGTCTACCTATGTAGTAATAAAAGGAGAATTTTTGTAAAATTATGTAAATACCTAATTCTACATGCACTTGATAAAAATTACGGTAAATAATTATTATGGTTCAATTTATTGGAGATGAGTTTAAAAATCTGAAAATATGGTTTTGCGAAGACAATTTTCTCAAATTTTTAAGACCTTTTCACGTGTAATTTTGCAAAAACAAGATTACTATAATTAATAAGGAAATTATTAGTTCTTATATACAGACTGGAAACTTGTACCTAAGTGGGTTATAGGAATTTAATATGCAAGTTCAGGTAGGTACGTGCAAATAATATATCCATGTTTATATTTAGAGAAAAATGATAGAACGAGCCTATTCTCAGTTAAAACCGAGGTTAAAACGCTTCACTAATAATGTAGAAATATCTGAAAGGAAATTCTAATTAATTTTTAAATTTGGACTCATTTGTTGAGAATTTGCATGTTAAATTCCTATGACCTACTTACAAGTTTCCACCGTATATGATTAAAAACGATTAGAATTGATGGTAAATTATCATAATTTTTCTCGGGTTACATACCTACCTAAGCGAAGTTTTTCGAGTAAATGGTAAGAACTGATTATAACTGAAACTGAACACATGCACTTTACTAATGAATGAACAAAATCAATTTTAATGAAATAAATATAAGTATAGCACAATCATATATAAATCTTTCTAAACGTATATAAGTATTGGATACGCTATTAAAAAAAATTTCATTACAAAAGCTTATATGTAAAGCATGAAAAGGTTTATATGGGTAGGTACAATATACATAACATAAAGAAACGTATACATAAAACGTACACAATGGAATAAATAAACGTTTTATATCTTGCTACCCGACCTGCTAAGTGTATACAAAGGCCTGTTTCAAAATATATTTCCTTTCAAAACTCTTTTAATAATATTAGTTTCCATGACAAATGCCCAGAGCGTGTGTTCAGCTCGTGTTGCAAGAGTGGCAGATTTTTTCCACTGTTTGCTTTTGTGCTACAGGGAGAAACCCTTTTTTAAATTCGCGTGTTCGTATATCAAAGACCCGAGCTCGCAGTCTCCTTTCTCTATTGGACCGTTCCCGACCAATGACGGTTGCTTTTGCATAAATTATTTATACAACCAACTAAACGACCGGCATTAACTAAAATACTGCTATTACTATTACTTGCCGTGCCGTATCCCATGGTAATAGTACTGGTAAAATGATGGTGATGGTATTGGTAAGTGGTAAGTAAGTAGTTTTAGAACTAGCAGGTACAGGGTTCGGCGAGGGAATCCATTTTACTCGGGACAATAAGGCAATTATAATAAATAGAGAGCTATTTTCTGTTAAACTATCTGAAAAGGATTGCCGATTTCACTTATTCATGAATTCCAAATAATCAGCTCTTGGAATGGTGTTTTATCGCAATGTCAGTGGATAATAATAAATCGGATTAATTTCGAAATACATGTAATGACTGTAATGTATTTGGTAGTATTGGAAATTTACATCTGGACAGTGTTAATAAACTTTGTCCACGACTACCGTATAATATGTACCTTATGAATGAGTTTTCTAATGCATAAGCATAGTCATAATTCACGTGAATTATAACCCGTGGATAATAGCCAGTGAATAATCATTATTCACTGGTCTAGAATTGCTAAGGACACGCGGTCTATATTTAGTATCTGACAAGCATTTATCAGTACGTTTAGGCAATAACCAGGCACTTTAATTAGTTAACCTTATGCCAATCATAAAAATCTTCTTAAAGTATTAGTTTGATCTGGTTTTTAATGCGCAAAAAAGTTAAAATTAAATAGAATATTATATCAAGTAAATAAGCCATTGACATGACATGACAAGCAAAGCATAAATTCTTGTCAATTTGAAACGTCATAACTACTAGCATAGGTACCTACTATTTCTGTTAGAATTGTTTATTACTAACCTTAAATAATAGGTCAAAAATCAAACCTAAAAAATATCATTCGTTGGAATGGAAGTAACATTCTTCATCATAATAATTAATCTGTTAGGTTAGGCACTCTAGGCTAAAATGGAATTTCATCATAACCTAACTACTATTAAGTAGGTAGTACCTAGGCCCATGTATTGTAATTAATTTATGGTAACCTATAGAAAGTGGTTGATGAAATTGGGAAAATTATACGCATGTCACTGTAAACAGCTGATGGTCATGCTGTCTGTTGCCAGATTCACTTGTATTTACCAACAGACGGTTATATGGTGAAGTTTAAAAGAATTACTATTACAAGTTTATAAATTAGATATTAAGATTATAAAGTGAGGGGAACATAGTTTAAGTTTAATTATATGAAATTTATATGTAGGGCGAGTAATTCTAAACTGTTAATTGTACTAATACTACGGTATAATTTCCGATTTTGGTCTGTTGGTAAATACCAGTGAATCTGGCAACACACGGCATGACCATCAGCTGTTCCGAGGGGCATGCGTATTATTTTCCAAATCTCATCAACCACTTCAATTACAGGATTACCAACTTATAGTTTAATAATTTAGTTAGTTAAAAATTAAAATGGAAATAATTGATAGTGAGGACGAAATACTGTGTACTCCACCGGAGATAACGGAAGCAGCAAAGGTAACTTACCTGAATTTGTTGCCTAAGAAATCCCGAAATCGTTATTTAACTGTATATACAACACCTTTATGAACTGGAAGGCGACCAAGAAAATTCATTCATTCTCATTGTTTAAAATAAATTTTTGGAATCAAAGTAAATAGCAGTCGTGGACAAAGTATAGTATTATACTCGCATATAATGAGCTATTATCCACTCAGGTTAATTATGTCACTCGCTAACGCTCGTGACATAAACTTAACCTTCGTGGATAATAGCCCCCATTATATGCTCGTTTAATAATATACTATTTACCACGCGAATATGGTAATTATTACTTAATGCCGTCACATGCAGGTTCGTGTTCAAATACACCTGTAAATTAATCGAAAAAGAAGATTTTTTCATTTTTTTAATAGATTTTTTTCATGACACTATCGTGTCATTTACAAGATGAGCTTCCAGCTTATAAAGCACTCGAGGGAGAAAAATAAGAAGAAGAAGCTTAGGTATATTTATATAGGCTGTTTTTTTATTGATGTGATCAAATTCAATAAGGGTGTGATTCCAGATGGGCACGTTATAGAAAAAATCATATCAATATGTCCGAAACGGCTTAACTTTTTCACTACACAGGGTGTTGAGTTTCATGAAAAAATGTATTGTTTTTTCATAACTTTTATACCTGACTTATTATTTTTTTGAAATATTTGCATCACGAAGACGAATTTTCTGAAATACGACAATTTTTTTATTATTTTCACCAGTGGAGTACGCACGAATTTTTCACTAAATATTTTTAACTGAAAGAAATTCATTCAAAAATTATGAAGTAAGACCATATACCTAAAAGTAAATATTTAAAAAAAAGACCATAAAGTGTCGTCATTCTGTGATTTTTTTTTCAAAAAAAGGAAAATGATATTTTTAAGAAAAATGTTTCTTCGATTTTTATACCGTATGACAAGTATAAAAACACAATATGGCGGTCATAAGAAAAACAAAAATGAGTAATGAACTCTCTGGAATCTATTCGACTTTGAAAATTTTTTAAATGTCAAATCGATATGATGACTTATGCAAAATTAAAAAAGCTCGCGATTTTTGTTTTTTCTGCGTATTTCAGACAAGAGAGCCTTTATACGTATACTTGCTTCTATATGTACACCGGCGGGGGGAATAAAACTCATCAGTTTTTGGCATAAATTTGGGCTGCCTGGGGTGTATCCTAGCTATGACGCAAGCCGAAGCTCTTTATTTTGATTTCACCACATATGTGTTTCAGCAACGACTGAGTTAAAGGTATCAAATTTCATTTCAATAATGAAAATCGATCAAATAAAAAAAAAATAAAAAAACTAACTTTCTGTCAATTAAAATAAAAATCATTTTGTCTGTCATTTGGTGAGCTTTTCTTTAGTTTCATTAAAAAAAAAAAGTGCAAAAATTTGGTTTTCTTAGGATTCTTAGAATTCTGAATTTTTCAGATTACAAATCAGCACAAAACACGCAACTTTCCCTCGGATTAACCTACCTCGTATACAGTGTGTGTCACAGGCATGGTACACCCCCTTTTTTTTCTTTATTTTTTGAGATAATTTTTTGAAATTTGGTACGTCGCATATTCTCGATAGAGCGCAGTTTTTAGCAGAAAATTGAGTTTTTTCCCACATCCGGTTTTTCCGGAAATGTTACCAACTTTTTATTTTTAAATGGGACATCCTATATATTATTATATTTTTGGATTCTATAATACATTTGTACGAATCCAACAATACCACATAAGTACCATTTTAAATGTCAAATTTGTTTTTATTTAATTTTTTATTTCTCAATTATATTGTGCCATGATTTCAGTTGTGTTCGTCACAGATGCAAAATGGGTACACCAAAATGTCCCTTATTAAGAGTACTATAGTAGATGGTACCTCGGTACCAATATGGTACCATTTGAAAAAAATGAATTCAGTTCAAAAAATCATTCCGGTGCGCATAATTTATCTATAAATCACTCAATTTAGTACTTTGAACAAAAATTCGATTTTTCTAGCATTAGACGATCCAATTGGAGTGAAACAAAATAGTCATGGCAAACTATAATTGAGAAATAAAAAATTAAATAAAAACAAATTTGACATTTAAAATGGTATACTTATGTGGTATTGTTGGATTCGTATAAATGTATAGAATCCAAAAATATAATAATATATGTATAGGGTGTCCCATTTAAAAATAAAAAGTTGGTAACATTTCCAGAAAAACCGGATGTGAGAAAAATTCAATTTTTTGCTAAAAAGTGCGCTCTATCGAGAATATGCGACGTACCAAATTTCAAAAAATTATCTCGAAAAATTAAGAAAAAAAAGGAGGTGTACCATGCCTGTGACACACACTGTATACTTATCTCTTATGAGATAACCTAGATCCCCGTGCATTTACTCCAAAAACGGCCAGCCTGGATAGAAATATCGTTCTTTAAGAATTTTAGCCTGAGATTATAAAAGAAGAACATTGCTTTGACACTGATACCTGAGCTTTGTGCGCATGTAGAAATCACGGCAGTAATCTTCGAAAATTATAAACTGAGATAAAAAAGGACATTTTTTGAACAATAAGAAAGAGGAAAAAATCTAAGACTTGAACTCATAATTATTATAAAACTACAAATAATATCTCTCTCTCTTATGTCTCTGTTTCTATAGTTAATAAATTAATCTTGTCATGAAGTATTTTTCATTTCGTGTTACTTGTCAGTTATGTCACTTTCATATCTTTTCCCTCGTAATATGTAGGAACTTATCTAAACGAATGGGTAAATTGTGGAAAAATACCAGACCAAATAACCTCTAGCTGAGTTTGCGAATCGTGAATCACAAGACAACTTTTAATATTACGTCACTTGTCATTATGTCATTTCTCTGATCTTCTAGCTTATATAGAAACCGTGTCGCGTAAGTCTGAAAAATCCTATAGGAGTTTAATAAAAGATTTCGTTATATTTTTTTTCTTTTATACCTTCAGTGTAATCGGGTAAGATTCAGCTCTTGTCATTTTTGACATTCAGTAAGGCTCATATTTTTGCTCGTATCTAGGTATGTAGTGTTCTTTTTAATTTGAGATGGCCTAGAAAGGTCTTTATAAAATGTCTCCCATGATCGATAAATAAAATATTATAATTATCTTATAGATGAGTTTTGCAAAACTAATTCTTCTTTTTTTAAAAACTTGGTATTTTTCAGGGATTGGGGTGTTAGAATATGGAAGTTATAATAGTCCGATTTATTAAAATGTAGCTGAACACCGCCCAAATGAATAAAAAATTAAGAAAATTAAAAAATCATCAACTCCCAGATAAAGACATCAGCCTCGATATCAGAAGACGCATCTCACCCGATCTCGATTCGATGAATTTCTTCACCGCCACCGAACTGCACAAATATAAAAGAGGTCCTGATAAATGGAACTGTCAAATCGGTCCCCATACGACAAGGAACCGTTTTTTAATCCCAATGTTGCGGATACCGTATTCTTAAAGACGTTAAGCTGAACGATCACGACAATAAAATATTATTACTTCAGGACCTTTCGGGGAAAAAACGCGGCGCTGAAAAAATCTGAATCGTCTCTATTTTAACGTTCTGCGATGGCGATGTTTGTTCAGAGCATGCACAGCTGATGTGCAAAACGGCAAAGGGGGTGAAAGGGGGTTGTCAAGGGTTGCAACCCCAGGTATACGCACACAGGCGTGTGTTCACAATAGAGGCCACATGCTCGGGAAGGAGTAAAAAAATGGTAAATAAGAATTATGTAGCGGCTTGTGGCGAATCAGAAATCGGTTAGTTGAATGAAAGAATATTGTCATTAATAGCTCGTGCTAAATGGTATTATTAATTAAAGCGGTTTTTTGTAAGCCATTTTGATTGATTTGTTTTTTTTTTATTTAATATAAAAAATAAATCTGAATAAGTATATAGAGATAATTATTAAAATAGGTATCAGAAAATTATTTTGTAATGGAATTCTAAGAGTTAATATTTTCTTTTTTAATATTAAAAAAAAATAACGACACTCTTTCTAATCAGCCTGGTTATTCTTATAAGGACAATTTTGGATAAAATATTATATTCAGTAATATCAAGACCGTTCATTACATTGAACGTGCAAACCTTGAGTTAAAGGCAAATTCAGTTTCAGCTAAATCGAAATTTTTTAGTTAGTTCCTGATCTGGTCGTTATTGTTAATTATAAATAAATTTATTCATTAATTGCATATATATTTCATCCATTACTGTCTAAATTTCAATTATATTAATTAATAAATGTATTACATTATGTACATACATTATAATTTATATAAATGAAACAAAGACTTATATAAATATAAAAATTGATATAAGTAAGTAAGAATGTATATTAATTAAGTTTCTACTAATAGATGAATAATTTGGAAATAGTTCATTTTGATTATTTCACGTTTCACGCTACTTATAATAATAATAAAAAAACTAATTACAAAAAGAGCTCTTTTTCAGAAAAATTAAACGTATAAATATTCAATTACCTGCCTAATTTAAATGATAAATAACTTGATGAATGGGATATAGCAATTCCCACGAAACAGCGAAACCATTCCCATCAGCCTAGTCAATTTACAATTCACGTACGGTCGACAAAAAAACGCATCTCACCCCATTTTTTAAGCGAATAAAACTGACAAGTAGGTAAAATTGCAAGCGGTTCGCATAAAGAAACTCGCGCGTTACCCTAAAAAAGTGGCACGAAGGGAAACAGATGATTTGACCTAAATCTGGCATCATAAAAGCCCGCTTTTTAGAAATCTCTCAAGGGTTTCCTGAAAAGGTTGAATTTCACATGCACCCATTGTGCAAATTGCCAATATTGTCATCTTCGTTTCATTACGGTTCTGCGAACTGTGCAGCCTGCAGAATTGGACCTGTAACGGTTTTTTATGGCTTTCTCGCTTTTTTAGACTTGAATTTTTTCTCCGTAACGAACTCTTTTCTTTTGTTGTTAATATAAGACCTCGAACTGAGGGAACCGAAAACGATTTCCAGTGACTGATACATTAACGGATTCTTAAGACCGTTAGAGATAGGTAGAAATTTTATAAGTATAATATTCTGACGAGAGGGTGATGCAACTGCTTCAACATATTCTTGTAGATATCTGATTTTTTAAAGCTAACCCTATATGTATTCATTAGTAATTGTTCTAAATATTAATAATATATAAAATATTAGGTACTTAATAATTAAAAAAAAAAAAAAATTAAGTGTTATTTCTAGGGGTTGTTTTTTTCAACTATTACGATTAATAATTAATTAACTCCAATTGAGAGTAGAAACTCCGCACTCAACTTTGAGAATGAGAGTAAACTGTCACTTTTTATCTTTTAATATATTTTAATTCATGCAGATCCTTTGAAAAATGACGGTTAAAAGCTTCCGTAGATACGAAAATCTTTAATCCTTTGACATATTACAGGTGTCTGTGTAAGAACTTCCGTAGGTAATGTTTTGTGGCCCCGTAGCATTAAAAAATTAATTATAGGAAGCTTGAATCATTTAACGAAAATGGCTACCATTTTAATTTGAGTTAGCTCTTTTAACTGCTTCGTTCTGAGCCCGCACTTTAAATGTTGAAGACATTTTTTGTCATGGCCTATTTGAGATTTACTTAACTCCTTTTCTGTTTTGCGCTCACCAAAATCAATATAATTTGATGAAATTTAGGGGACTTTTTGGATTTTTCACATTTTACGCTTCCCTAATACGATCCGCACCCCAATTATTTGTTTTTTAATTTTCCACTTTGTTAGTTGTGCTCGCTTAAAAAAAAAAGTACAAAGAAGCTTAGACTGATAGTCACAATAATAACCGCTTCGTTTGAAACTTTGTGGCAAATTATAAAACTCAACTCTTTCACACCTAAATTACTTTTAGACAATAAAAAGCTGATTTTGGAGCTACCACGTCGTATAGGTTTTTGCGCCCTGATATTTTTTTTATATAAAGATGATTCACAATATCAAGAGAATTACGGGGGTTAAGCGCGCGGGGGCTGAAATATAAGCTCTTCTTCTGATCAGTTCAAATAAGTAATATAAAAAGAACTCTTATCAGATTCAGGTCAAGATAGTCAATCTTCGGCTGGACGCTTTCGTCCAGAGATGTACAGGGTAATTCATTAAGACAGGACATTAGAAATATTTATGGAGAACGAAGAAAGGAATCGTTTGAAATTTTGGTTACGGTCATAATGCGGGATGTGATTCGTTGAATGAAAATACTTTCAAAATAACAACACGAAATGGCTACCGTTTTTTTTTTTTTTTTAATGTAATGCCCCATATTATAAGAATCACCATTTACAACTTCAAAGCAGATCAACAATGGTTGCCGTTTTTATATATTTAGAACCGTTTCCGATGTACACTGCTTTGAAATTGAAAAATTGAGTTTTTCTATGACAATTCTAAAATGCAATAATATGTGTGGAATTCCGTTGAAATAAAAACAAAGATGGTTGCCTTTTCCTGTATAAATAATAGGAATTTAAAAAAAATAGTTTTGTTCAACCATATATTTCTAATGTCGTTCAATCAATTCAATCAATCACCCTGTATACGGTTTAAATTCAAAATATGCGGGTTTTTTTGGTACCTACCCATTCGTAATTATTATGATACGAAGTACGATACGATTTCTTACGATTTTTTTCAATATTTACCTACCGTGATTTTTATTGAGTAAAACTTAAGACTAAAATTAAAATATGCCTACCTAAGTAAACCTTATCAATTTAAAGAGTAATTTAGAAAAATGCTCAAAATTATTCTAAATCAATCTTTCTGACCGAAAGCGTAACTGGCCGAAACGTGACTAACTTTTGACTTGGGCCTGTTCTTGTCAGGGCCTGTCCGTATTTTTTACGCGCTTCCATGTATTTGCACGTGCCCCAAAATTTGTGTTAAAATCATTTTTAGTAGATACTTTTAGCACAAAGTGGCGTCGTTTAATTTATGAAATTGCACTTGAAAAATAAATTAAATCTTTAAATTACATGTTAAAGTACAAAGGCGTATAGAAGCGCCACATGCACAGTTTTATTTATTTTACTTTTTTAATTCCGAGTTTAAAGTTTAAACTCAGAATTACGACTTCAAACTATAGTTTTAAGTCGGATCGGAATTCTTATATTATGAATTCCGACTTAAAACTACGAATTCCGACTTTGAACTCGGAATTCTGACTTAAAACTTGTAATTCCAGTTTTAAATTCTGACCAGGAACACACTTGTTATCACTCCATGACGTCATAAAGTAAAACGCAACATTTCTATATTTGGCTTCACGAAAAAAGTTTCGACTGTCGCCTGAAAAAAACAACAAAATAATTGGTCTTGCGGATTTAATACCGCGCCTAAAATACAACTTTTTCGGCCACTTTTACTTCACGACCGCATTTTCTTCACGGCCGCTTCTACGTCACTGGAGAAAACTTCCCTTCTATGCGGCGTTACTGGAGAAAAATTTCTTTCTACGTCACTGTTAAAAGCGATCGTGAAGTAAAACCGATCCAGAAATAGAAATGTAAAAAAAGTTCAGGTATCTAAAAAAAAATGTTTACACTACTTTGCCTACTTGAGAGGCCTACCTAAGATGTTGTGTAATTCGGCCAAACGAGATATACGGGGTGATTCTTAATAACCTAAGGTAAATATTCAAACATCATCTCTAAAAGTATAATCACTATAATGTAAATAAGCATTCCATGTAAAATTTTTTTTTTTTACAAAAGTGGTTCTGTTCGCTGTTCATCGCTTCAACATATAAACTGCCCTGCACCCCTGCATGGTTTTACTTCAAGGTCTCTTTTACCGTGACGTATGACGTAGAAGTAAAGTTTTCTCTAGTGACGTTAGAAGCGGCCGTGAAGTGAAGTTTTATTTTATTTATTAAGGAACGGTATTAAATCCGTGATACCAAATTTTGCGACAGTCGTCTAAAAACATTAAAATTCTTTTTATTAGTTGAAAGTCTAAACTTTTATCTCGAAGCAATCGGAAAAGTTTTAAGTTGGGAAACAATTCCGAGTTTAAAGTCGTAATTCTTATGGTTTTAAATCGGAATTCCGAGTTTTAATTCGGAATTCGGAGTTAAAATTCGCAATTATTTAGGTTTTAAATCGGAATTCCGAGTTTAAAGTAGCCTCTAGTTTTAAATCGGAAATCCGCATGTTTTAAGTCGGAATTCCGATCCTAAGTCCCACTTCTTTTAATTTTAAATCGGAATTCCGAGTTTAAAGTTGGAATTCTTAATTTTTAAATCCCAATTTCGAGTTTTAAGTCGGAATTCCGAGTTTTAAGTGGGAATTCCGAGTTCAAGTCGCAATTCTTATACTTAGTTTTAAATCGAAATTCAGAGTTTAAATTTGAAATTCTCAATTTTAAATCGGCATTACGAGTTTAAAGGCGGAATTACTAGTTTAAACTAATAATTTAAACAATAAATCTTGTGTGGCGCTTCAACGCCTTCGTATTAAAGGACTGTCTTAATTGAAAAAAAAATCAATTTATTAGCTTCAGAAAAAATTAAAGTAGGTAACCTCTGATATAAAAAAGTTGAAATTATTTCTAAAGTTATCATAAATAATCGTAATTTTTCAAAAATAATGTATGAAACATGAAACGAAGATGCAGAATTGATAGAAAATTCCGACTAAGTATTTTTGCACGTTGATCAGACGAAGAGCTCCATAAAAATAATTGTGATAGATAATTGCTACCTACCCTTTAATTTTGTTTATTATTTTTTTTGTTTTTGATATTAGGTATACGGCTTCCACTTTTATTAAAAAACAAAGGAACCAGCATCGTCAGGCCAGGTCAGGATATTGCCAACGCACCATTCTAAAACTAGGTCTTCTTATACATTAATTATAAAATAATTAGAATTTTCAATATAAATATTATGAAAACCGCATTATCATGGTTTGATTTAATCTATAGATGTATTTTGTGTTGCATAATCTAATCAATAACGGAATCAATAATATCATAAAATAATTATTTTAGATAAAACATTTTATGTAATAGGTACTTGTTTGTAAAACATTGTTATATCTAACGGCGTGTAACCGTCCTAATAAAATTAAAGAGTCCCTGTATAATAATAATTAAATTAGTATTGCATGTTATCTTAAAATGATTTTTACTGGTCTATTTTTATTATTATTACACAATATTATGTATTACAATCAACCCTTAAAATAATTCAGGTTATATTATTACTGTACACATAGGTAAGAGAAAATTCGAAATAGCATGAAGGAATATATTGAATAGGAACGAGGAAGATGATGACGGTAGCGACCTGCAGGAAGGGGCGGCCTCGGGGGCGGCTCACCCCCTTCCGCCCCCGCTGATTTGTGTTCCCGTCCGCCTCGCCATCGCCGCTATAGAAAGCAGCGGTCCGCAATTTACTTAGGCCCCTCGAATCAAATTGTGAATCTTCAAAGAACCACCCTGCCGCTCTGCCCGGACCGACTGTGCCAAACTAAAATACCCCTATTTTACTTTTATTTAACTCGGTTTTATCTCTTCCAAATCACATAGCCGGTGGATGTTGAATCTTGACTACTAACTCTCGGGAAATGGGAGATTAAAGAATGAAAGGGACCTTTGTGTGATAAGAGTTTGCTATAAATGTTGCCAACGCAATATAGGGTTCTCTATACTTTTTTGCTAAGTTCCACCCTTAACGTTTCAACTTACTGCAGTTTTTCATATAACCTAAGCTACCTATACATACCTACCTATTTCATAGTACGACTTTTTTTCTTACAATATTCTTAGGTATATAATGGAAAATAACAATATTAGGTATATTGCAGTAGTTATATATGTATGTAAATGTAAGTATAACGCTTAAGTGACAAGTGAAGAAGATACTGTTGACATGGGTATGTAATTTATATTTCAGTATGACAAAGTGTTGCTGATAGTGATGATAAACAGTCCTAATATACGTTTTGTCACAGGTCTAGGTAAAGTACCTATAAGGGCCTCTTTTTTTCTCTTAAATACATACATATACTTCATTAGTCACTACTTCAACAACATGCACACAGTTAGTCGAGAAATTTCAACGAAAAAGTTGTATTACTGAATAAATAAATGGTAATAATAATAAAATAGGGGCCTATTTTGTAACTTATTACAACTGAACCGCTCTGCAATAATGATTATTATAACGTCAATCTGTGTTTTGTAAAAGTGAAATGTTTTAAAAAATGTGAAGAATGATCTCACAACATAACAATTTTTATCCCTTGCTCGAATTTTCATACAATTTCTGTTCAGAGGAAATAATTCCGACAAACGACTCGAAATTTTTTTTGCAAAAGTTTTTTTTCCAAAAGTGGTCCAAAAACCAGGAAATTTGACCCAATAATATAAAAATATGCCCGTTGCGGATTTCGGGATGCGGGATGCGGAGAGACAGATGTATGGTCGAGGCAACCTTTATTTTATATAGATTTATGGATGTCCTTTTGCGGATTCTGCATTCCAAGAAGCGCAACTATTTGCGAAATACTATTTTCTTTGAAGCCAGATTATATTAAATATTTCCCCTATTTGGGTCATATCTGGACCACTTGGCCGCACTCGCGAAGGCCTAAAACCTGATTTTTGAAAAGACCGTCCTCAATAATTTATCCTTCCCTATTTTTTCTTTAATTACCTGAATTCTTGGCATAATTCTTCCAATAATCAATCATAAAAAGTAAATATATGATGGTTGAAGAGCAGAAGTGGGATATAGTTCTAACCTGCTAAATGAAATAGGAAAATGTACAAATAAAAATAAAAGTTGCCAGTGCTATATAGTGTTTTGATTGGCTCCCTTTTCTTTCGTAAAAAAGGCTGACATTAACTACCGACTCTTCCCATCTGATCATGTTTAAGACACAGAGGCCTAGCCGGAACACCTCTTTCTTTAATGTAACGGTGTTTACGCTTCTCTAAACATGCGTGTTGAAATTGTTACAGGTTTTAACATCCTCTTAAAATTAACGAGAACGTGGAAAACTGTAAGAAACGTCCGCACCCCTAATCAAAATAAAATTGAGCTAGGAAGCTGCCGCAAAAAACTTGTG
The DNA here is from genome assembly GCA_910589415.1 of Malachius bipustulatus. Classification (NCBI taxonomy): domain Eukaryota; kingdom Metazoa; phylum Arthropoda; class Insecta; order Coleoptera; family Melyridae; genus Malachius; species Malachius bipustulatus. The sequence goes on along the minus strand of OU342634.1, from coordinate 32,876,470 downwards.
GAAGCTGATGTGCCCATTTATTAATAATTAGTCAATTTGGAAGGACTGAAACCTTTAGTCTGTCTCGTTTCGTTCAGTAATTTTATCAAAACTTTACACTTGTACCTAAACTGTGCCGGAGACCTTTTTTCGTCAATTTTATTCTTCATCATTCTCTGGCACATGAAAAGTTTTAAAAGGCATTAAAAAGTTATGCATCATGTTATGTAAAATTTCACATGAATAATAAATGATTTTCGTGCTTTTAAAGGCGATTAATTCAGAATATAATGAGTAATTAATGAGAACAACGGCATGATACAGCATATAGGAGAAGACAATAACCTTCTTCAATAATTTCAAGAGCCATATTAAATAATGTGAAAAATACAGGGTGAAGGTGATTCCAAATTTTTCTAAAAAAAATGGAACGAGTGAATTTTGCTTGACGTTCAAAAATTTAGGAAGAATGGATAGGTGTGCTATTCCTTGAGGATCAATAATTAATCAACAACATTATCTGTTTTAATATTCCATAAATAAATTTTTACGTTTTCCAATGGGAGAAAGGTTCAGGAGGGTGCCATATATGTGGATCTTCGTATTGATCAATCCAAACGGTCTACATAAGTTTCGTTTGAGTAAAAATTTATGTACATTTAATTCAAGATGTGGAGGAGTACCATTTGCCATAAACCTCATCCCTAGGTAAAGTCTTCTACGCAACATTCATTTCATGTCTTCCAACTCTTCTAATAATTCAATGTTATTTTGAAGAAAGTGAAGGTATAAGTTCCCATTAAATCGTTGAGGAAAAAATAGGTCCAATCAAAAAATCCCCATTAATAAAACATGCGTCTGATGGGTTGCAGGTTATTGCAAAAAGCTCTGCGAGGTTGATCTTGGGGCTGTACTGCATCTGTTTATTAAGGATTAAAGAATAATTTTGTCTCTTGAAAAGATGTCCTTAAATAAAGAGGATGTTGTTTAAAGAAGACTTCTTCCTTTAGCACTCAGGAATTTTTCCTGCTTCATTAATGTGACACGAAAGATCCAAAGTAGAGTCTTGACCAAAAATAAAGAAACAAAACAGTAATTTATTTTTTACTCGTTTTTGGAGTCTCCACAACGATTTAAAGAATTTCTTCCTCTAAGCATTATATTCAAAGATATTATTGGATCAATTTTTGATGCCTCAAGCTATAATTTCTTTATTCTTCGCCTTGCAACTTTACAAAACGCCTTGTTTCGGTCGAAAAAATAGATAAAAGACATTTATAGTTTCTTAACATTATAGAACCTAGAGAGGTGACACTCGAAGCCCTCGTTCGACCACTCTCTTATTTCGAGCCAGAGGCAAGAAAATAAACCCGTTTCGTTGTTTTGACACGACACAATAAGACTTTAATAATAATTTCCGGACATTTTGCCGCGCCGTTCCACAATCAAAAAGCATCGGGATTGCGATTGAGGCTGCCTGGCTGCAGGCCGGTGGCCGGGCACGTCCGGAGTTGCATGCAAGTGTACGCTCGTCCACTCCGAACTCCGGGAGTTTACTCTTCACAATCGAGTGAACGCTCCGAATCCGGAACCCGGAACATGTGTGGCCCGCCTCACCGCCTTGCATCGCAATTCGGCGCCTCGGAAATGACATTTGCAGAAGCCGCGACGCATTCGCACGTCCCGATGCAGACACTGATGGCGACGCTGTTTCAATTACCGGACTGTTATACCGTGTGTTCCTGGAAGTCGCCATGTTGAAAACAAGATCAATAGATTGGTAAAGCAAGACTTGTAAGTAGGGCTTTACGCTTAGATTGAATGCAAGGAAAGTGTAAAAATGTAAAAGGACATTGTAAAAAATAGACAACTCTAAAGAATCCTAAAATGATAGAAATTTTGCACAATATGAGGTTTATGTTGCGAAGAGTTAAAAAAAAATCTGTTTCTGGAAAATTAACTTTTATTGAAGTTTGGGGGATTTTTCTAGGAAACCATTTTTTTTAACATAAATAGAAAAAAACTACTTAGTCCTTAATCCACTAATTTAACACCCACACCAGCATCAAATCTGCACAGTCAACACTTATGTAGTTGAAGAAGAAGACTGATTCATCTTCATCAGGTTTGGCAGCAAATAACTAGGTACCTATCAGAAGAAAAATATGACAATGATATCAGAGTAGGTATATAGCAGAGTGTTGATGCTATGATAATATTCAAGGGTCTGATTCATTAGGGCAAATATAAGAAAAAATAAATAATTTCTTAATCAGAATATGCGATTTTGCTCGAGACAAAGTCCGGTCAGCTCGATTTTTTTTGCAAGGTCTGGTTAAACAAAGTCCGGTCAGCTCCATCGTTCGATTTTTTCAAAGTCCATGCAGTCAACTCGAAAATGCGACTTCTGCAAAGTACGGCTAGCTTGATTTTTTACGCTATAGGTAAATTCGGGAAGACAGTCTGATCAGCTTGAAAATTCGATTTTTGCAAAGTCGGGGTCAGCTCGTTTTTTTCGCAATGTCTGCAAAGTCCGGTCAGCTCTAAATTTTTATTTCCAAGATCCGGCCAGACGAAGTCCGCGGTCGGTTCGAAATTGGATTTTTGTAAAGTCCCCGGTCAACTCGGTCAAATCGATTTTTTTGCAAGGTCTCGTTAGACAAAGTCTGGTCAGCTAGAAAATTCGACTTTTCCAAAGTCCACGCAACTAGAAAATTCGATTTTTTCAAAGTACGGGTACGGCTAATTCGATTTTTTTTTGCTAAGTTCAGGAAGACAAAGTCTGGTCAACTTGAAAATTCGATTTTCAAAATCGATCAGCTCGAACTTTTTTCTTTCTTTTAAAACTTCCGAACTTTGTACTTTCAAAGCCCGAACTGACATCAGGCTCAAAAATATAAGCTCTCAAACTTCGGACTGACCGAAACTTTAGAAAAGTGAAATAGCGAATTTTCGAGTTCACCAAATTGTCAAACTGGAAGGATTTTGTGAAACCAGATGATTAAAAAAAAAACTAAAACGGAAATAGTGAAAAAACATTTTGACTCTCCAGAGATGTCGACGAAAATTTTTTTTACCAGTTTTTGAAAATATTTCGAGAACCGTTTGCGATACAAAGCTCAACTACATGTTACATCATTAATATTAGCTACCTTTTTAATACAAATTCATTTCTTTCATGTGCCATTTGTGGAGATTTTAGGATTGTGCGAATTTTTTTTGCCCTCCAACTTATTCCGACGCACGTGTTTTGAAAGATCCAAAAAGCGAGTTGTTTATCGTAAATGATCGTGTTTCTCTAAAACAGTTCACTTTAGCAAATATGGCCAAGAGTACTTTTTGGGTAGAAAATATTGGTGGTTTTTTAAAATGTCAAATTTCCCAGTGTCTCAGAAATTGGGGACAAAAAACAAAAACCTAACGCAACAATAGCTGCATTAACAAAGTAGCTAATACCAATGATAAAATGTTATACAATAACGGTCCCCGAGGTATCGTCCAAAAACTGGAAAAAAGTATTTTTTGACCCATTGTATCTCAAAAACCGTGCATTGTCCCAAATCCTTTATTTACTTATTTTGTATGGTCATATTTTGTTTAAATTTTGTTTCCTGGGACAAATCAAAAGGGGATGGCATTAAGGAGAAATTATTGTCTCTTCAATTCTTTATTTCGGAACTCTTCAGTAATTCACATCCAATCCAATCAACATTATAATAGACGGGCTACCATCAGAATATTCAGGGTACTGTTATGGTTTTTTACATCAATCTCTAGACATGCAATAATTATAACTACGATGTACTTATTAATATTATTATTATTATAAATACCATGAAACCTATTAGATCGGATTGCAAGATGTCTTGATGATGTATAACTTGAACCGTTAGTAGGTAGGTATAATAAGCAATTTTTTTCAAATAATGATTCTTTCCAATTACTAAATATACTTAAGTATATTCAAAATATATACAGCAAACACGAAATCTCCTGGATTATATACATCGTCCAGTATTCACTCATTATAATCCCAATCCGAAAAATCAGTTCTCACAATACACCGAAACAAATATCCGAGACAAAAACCCCACACAAAAAGCAAGCTATCATTACCGAAATAATACCACATCCACGGCACCTCGGCTACCGTCTTAGTGTTGAACATCGCTACTTCTCTGAACCGATTAAACGCGTCTCCTGGACAAGATCGGATCACATGAGCGACCTTGAGGTGGCATAAACAGCGGTCTGGATGAAAAGAAAATGTCTATCTCTGGACCGTTTATACTTTATGGGCTGTGTGAAAGTGCAAAGGTTGAAGACCCCGGAGTTTGGGAGTCCGCCGGTGTGTACAGCACGGCACGCAGCTCCGGAGCCCGAACTCGGGAAAAGCTGAAGCTGTTCCCGAAGACAGAGGGGGCGGAAAACGGGAGGGGAGATATTGATTAGTGCACCCTAGTTAGCACGACTACCACCCCTAGTCTTTCTCTTTATTCTCGCAAATGAACCTCGCACGCTAAACTAACGAATTTCTACTACACGGGATATAATTATTATGGAGCAGACTGGGAGTCTGGACGGACGTGATTGTATTCACTAAGCCTGAATATTCAATTACCTATCTGGAATTCTGAAACAATGTTTCATTTTGTAGTTTTGTACGTCTGAACGCATTTGTGTTTACTCATTTTTTATTCACAGATAGTACAATGATTCTTTTAAATATTAATTTATTCATTATAAAATAAAATAACATTTATCTGTCTACCTACTTTCGTGGTTGGTGTGCCTAAAATAATACTTTACGCACCGCACAAGAATATATTACATATACCTACTAATAAGTAATACTTATACATGCTATGTCAGACGGAGAGCTCTTGAACAAATGTGATTATTATTAGTGGGAAACAAAAAAAAAAAAGAGAGATATAGACGGGAAAGTTTTTCCAAATTGTCTACGTTTCATTTATTAAATCTTCTTCTTCAAGTGCCATCTCCTCTGAGAAGGTTGGCTCTCATCACAGCTATTCTCATCTTTAATGTTGCATCCAGCTCTCAAGAGCTCAATGGACTACATCAGTTGTACCACAACCTCAAGTTACTTAGCCGCAAGAAATGCGTTTTCTTTCTCTATTTCTTCTTCCCTGTATCTTTCCCTGCATAATGTTCTGCAACACTTTTTACTTCTCGCCCCTCATCACATGGCCCAGATACTGCAACTTCAGAGCCAACTTTTTCATTTTAACTGCCTTTAATAATATCTCCCTTTCCTTTCCCATTCTTCTCAGTACTTCTTCATTTATTTCCTGTCAATCCAACTTACGAGAAGACATAGCATCTCAATATTCTGACTTTGGGGTGCAAATTAAGGTCTCTATATTGCATGGTACATTTTTCATCTTATTATGGTTCTGGCTTGTCCAAATCTTGATTTAATTTCCTCCGTGTACTCCTTACCCTCATTGCCTATTGTTCTCAGGTATTTATGCCGATTTATTTGTTTATTTATCCCATCAGTATTTATTTGTTAAATACTGAAGTCCAATTAACCGGGCACCTGATGCGTAAAAAATTAAATTTATTCCCCATATGGCCGTATAGGTACTTGAAAAACAACTTTTTCAATCAAAAATCTTCAATCCATTCTTCTGAGCTTCTTGATGACAATGGTGAAAACGGCACTTCGATACCTTTCTGCTATCTATCTCGAGATAGGAAGAGCCCTGCGAAGTTTGGTCTGTAACGTCATATCAGTCGCAACTGTCTGCTAACTATTCCTGCCCTTTACCAGGTACTTAGTATAATTTTGCAGTTTCGCACCGTCGCAAATTTGATTTATTTTTGTGCAAAATTTCGTATTTTTTGCACTGGAATTCAGGGAGTGCGTCAAGTAGGTTACTTTTCACTAGGAGCTGTTGTTTCAGCAAACCAATAATCTCCAAACATTTTTTGTACTATTTTTCAAATTAAATTGTTGAGAAAAGTGAGGTTTCATCATTTTGGCTTTTTTGAGTTATACAGGGTGTTATGTAATTGAATGTCAATATTTTAGGGGGTGATTTTTGGGTTCATTTTAACAAGAACACTTCATAAGAACGTATGCCCTAAAAGTCTTAACTTTTGAGATACAGGGTGGTAAAGTTTTATTAAAATAAATCATTTTTTCCAAATATCTGTAATACCGCTCTGGATATATTAATGAAATTTCATATAGAGGTATTTGGCATCAAGCGGCATTTTTTCATGTATACCAGGTTTCATTTTATTTCCATTAGTGACGATGGTGCACGATCGTGCAGAATTTTACCGGCATATTTTAGCAGACATTGATGGTACGCCACTGATTTCTGTTCAAATATAAATCATTTTTGGAATCCCCATTCATTTCCAAGCAAATTTTATCACTTATTTTTTTTCAGCCCGATGCACGGTTTTCGTTTAAAAAAATAAAATCTGTTTCTCTACGTGGTCACAAGATTGTCGTTAAATGACAATATAAAATAAATTTTATAAATAAAAAAATATAAAAATATGCAGGAAAAATTCTGCACCATCGTCACTAGTGGAGATAAAATGAAACGCGGTACATGAAAAAATGCCCCTTGATGCGCAATACTTGTCTATGAAATTTCATTAAAATATCCAGAGCGGTATTACAGATATTATGAAAAAATTATTTATTTTTAAAAACTTTACCACCCTGTATCTCAAAAATTAAGGCTTTTAGGACATACGTTCTTATGAAGTTTTCTTCTTAAAATGGGCCCAAAAATCATCCCCTTAAATATTGACATTCAATTACAACAAAACACCCTGTATACTGTTATAACTGACTAAAAGTCTATTTTACAACCATTTTGGGCGCAAAATAAGCACTGAAATTTTAAATGAGTGAATTATTCAAAGGATGCGTAAAGTGAGTTATTTTTCACTTGAGCTGGTGTTTAAATAAAACATTTTTTGTGATATTTTCCAAATTAAATTGTTGAATCAAGTAACGTTTTATCATTTTGGCTGTTTTTGAGCTATAACTGATCCGAAATTTAATTTTACAACCATTTTGGGTGCAGAATTTAGTAGGTATAGTTTACGCAATTAATTTTAATTATATGAATGAATTAAAACAGTAAATAAAGTGAGTTATTTTTCACTCGAGCTGTTTAATTGAGCAGACTAGCCTCAAGGCAATTCTTTTTTATTTATTATTCAAAATTGGTACTTTTACGCACTGAAATTTTATATCAGTGAATTTAAATAATGCGTAAAATGAGTTTTTTTTTCACTTAAGCGATTTTATTGAGCTCGTGAGTTATTGTTCACTTGAGCTGTTGTTTAAGCAGGCGCATCTAAGAACATTTTTTGTACTAGGTATATTTTTCAAAATAAATTGGTGAGTAAAGTAAAGTTGCCTCATTTTGGCAATTTTGGAACCAGTTGATCTAAAAGTCAATTTTACAATCATTTTGGGTGCAAAATTGATACTTTTACGCACTGAAATTTAAATGAGTGAATTCAGAGGTTGCGTATAAAGTGAGTGTTTTTTCACTTTAGATGTTTTTTTATTGATCTCAAAACAAAATTGTTACTTTTAGGTCTTAAAATTCGATATGAGTAAAGAGCATTTTGACTATTTTTGGAGCTAATTGACCTAAAATAATTTTCCTATGTTGGTACATTTTTTTTGTAAAATAGGGCCTTTAATTGTAAAAACCACACCAACTTTTTGATTAATCGGAAAATATGTTTGAAAAATATTCAATGACAGTTGATCAAAGAGAAAAAGAAGCCATGCATCTTTCTTTAAGTGAAAGCAAGAAATATTCTCGTTATCAAAACATGGTAGCTCTTACAATTCAAAGTAGAGATTAAAATGGTAAATAATTAGTAATTACCTTTTTAATTATTTTTTATGTATCTTTTCCCAAAAATGACCCCAAAAAAATTTATTAAGAATTTCTATTTTTGCAGGAAAATGGATGACCGACCCTGATATGACCTGGAGACAGGATCATATACCTTCTAGTGAAGAATCCAAAATGGCTCTACAGGCCCGTTTAGGACTCTCACCGAGTAAGTAAAATTTAAAATTTGCCATTATTAAAATTATATTTATTGGTAATTTATTCCTGTTATACTTTTTGTATACATAATAATTTATAAAAATATATCAAATAGTGATTCAAGTATTTAAGCATGTCCATCAACCCCTTCATCCCCACATCATCATAATTTTAGGTACCTAAGTATAATAACGACAGAAATAAAGAGTGAAATCTGGCCCAAATGGACATCATAAATTCGTGTTACTTTAGGGAGACACCCAATTCTGGCACATCATTGATTTCAGAAACATACCCCATTGACAGATTATTACGAAAAGCCCTAAATTTGCTGACTCACCCCTTCCCGTTACTGTCACAGATTGCTGATGTCTTTTGTTGACCTATCATCAGGTCTCCGCGCATTTACATATAAATAGCGAAATTTCCATTAATTCACGCTGTCGTGAATTATGCCATTTTATTAAAAATAGTATCGTGTAACAGATTTTTAGTTTCTTTTTTTATATAAAATATCCATTGAAGTTATTAACAAAATAATTATTAAACTTCCCAGGCTCGCATAGAATTTTTTTATTCTCTTGGGTTGTGTATTAAATAAATAAATAAATAAATAAATAAATATAATTAAATATTAAATAATCACAGTAAAAAATAATAAACTATGAAATAATGAAAATAATGAAAAATAATGAAACCAGGTAATTGTTGATGTTATACCTACTTAATAATAAAAAATAAAAATTCTGTCACATGATGAATGTAGTAGTAGCTTCAAAGTTTCTGATTGGATAAAATTTTCTTGGAAGGAGAGGGAAGTTAAATATTTCATTGATTTTCGGCCGTACAAAGCTATTAGTTGTTAGTAACATTATCATTATTTTAATTCACAGTTCGCATATAGAAAGAACACTGCAAACATAGACGGTTATTATTGTCTTGACGGACCACTTAAAAAGTTAATTACAGAGAGAAAAGTAGAGGGAAAATATAGAGCGTTCTTTTAATGTCCTGTTTCGATAATTTCCCTGCCATATACGAACCCTAATAGTTTCGTTAATAAATTCCATAAATATCCCGGCTGGACTGTCGTCGTGCTGTTGCTAGGATATAAATTCTTCCACCCTTCTATAATTAAAAGGATAAGCTCCAGGCCACACCCTCGCTGCAACTGCTTTTCCCTAATGCATAAACAATACCAGCCAGTATTTGGTTCGATAGCTGTGATAGCATTAAATCGCCAATTTCAAAAGCTCCAATTCGTTAAAAGTTTTATCTACTTAACTGGGTAATTTCATTCTTTGTCCTCTTTGAGAGATTTCTTTCCTTGTTGTCGGGGTCTTAAAACGAACGACGTTTTCTTCTGTTTCATCTACCGCTCATCAGGACTACGTAGCTTTTTTTAAATAATTTACTGGAATTTGCATTAAAAAACTTAGAATCTATGTTTATAGAAAAATGAAACGTTTATAAAAAAATTGAATGAAATGAAAGGCAACTTCTTGTAGCTAGTCGTTTTTTCACTCCATTAGTCGGGGTGTATAGAAAGTCTTTTTCCCTTGAACCCAAAAATAAGCCTACCAGTATCATATAATTGCGGCATTCGAAAGAGCAGGAGAAGAAACCTTAAACCTAAAAAAGGTTCCCTTGATAATAGTCTGTCTACCAAAGTTTTGCTAGAAACGAGGATTGGCAACGTCAATTTTTGAGATATTATTTGGTCATTTTAGGGTGCAGTTTTTTTTCGGGGGGGAGGGGAGCTTAAATACGATAATTTTTTATGTAATTTTGTAAAGGTACAGGTTGTATACAACCAAAATCGAAGGTCATATTTAAAATCGTGTTCTTAGCATAAAAAAGATAATAACATTTTTCAAGATCAAGTCTCGTTTAGGAAATATCTCCAAGAATAGAAAACTAAGGTCGCACAAAAAAAAATTCAGTATAGGTACCTAACAGTTTTTTGAAATCGTATCTTCAATATACTTACATTTCCTCTCACGTCATCCGTGGCTCAGCGACCATTTTTTCGACGCTCGGGATCATTCGGCCACTCTCGAACTTGGCGCCGTCGATTTTTTTACGCAAAAAAAATTTCACCACAACTAAGTAAAATGGATAACCTATGAAAAACTCGATAACGAATGATCACAAAACTTGACTTTCAAATATTCCCGATTATCTTCAAAAATATTCAATTCCTCTTCACCATCTTTTGTCTGCCACAGATCTTCACGTTTCTCTCCTCCTTGTCTCCTCGTTGTGGAAAATCAACATTTTACCTTTCCTAAAACCAAAAACACAACTTTTTATAAGAAATATCGAGCGAATAAGATTCAAAAATTGACAGAAAAAATCAAGATTTTAAATTAAAGAGAAAAATACAGATCAATTTCCGTTCAAAAAGTTAAGTAGAATTAAAAGTAAAAAAAAGAGGTAGCCTATAAAATAGAACTACTCCCCTAAATGGTCCAATGGGCACAAAACATGATATAAATAAATGTCCAAAATATCCAGACAGACATACATAGGTACATACGACACCAACCTATACAAACAATTTCCTTAATTTGTGTTTACAAGTGGACGTCGGAGTGCTTCCATCGGGGCGTTATTCTATTAAACGTCTCAACCTGCAGGAGGTTGAAATAGGGAGCGCTTGCGGAATATTGGGTCACTCCCGGGGAGGATGGAGCACCTTTCAAGTCGAGTATAATTCGATTTAAATAAGAGAAAGTCTCCAGCTGGGTAGGCGGGAGCAGACAGGACCAAGAAGGGCAATCCAACGGCGTAGAAGGGCGCAGGGACAAATGGACCGAGCTAGACGTGAGAATTCGATAAAGATTGACTGTTTTACCGCCTTAGTGGAAGTTCTTTAAGGGTGCTATTGAAAGCTTCTGCATAATGTTTCTACTTTGTAGATAGGCGGGCAAGTACCTACCGTTTCTTCCATGATTACTCGTGATTTGATTAGGTATGTAGTATTATTATATTTCCCTTTTAATTCTGAAAAAACATATTAAATTACTTCCGGTTATTCTGTTAGGAAAGATTGGTTTATTTTGCGAATTTAAATTTTTCAAAAATTAAATTAAAATTCATAACGAGAATTTAACACAAAAGATCCAGCCATGATGGAAATCAGCCCCCGGTTAAAATTGATGGAATCCAAACATGTTTATGGTGATCAAAAGTCTCCATAGGCGCGAAAAAGTTTTTTTTTTTTCTGTTCACCATTGCTAACTTCGTCCTCCTAACAAAGACATTGACAGAGAAAATAAACTTAATTTCTGACACATTATATACACGTTTTCTGCTGCTACCCTTTATCCTCCATTTTCTCATCGCTTGAAATTTTTGTCTGGTGACTTTCTACAGCTAATCACTTTTTTCAATTGAAATTTTGTGGAATTATGAAATTTCTGAACGTTTAAAAAAAAAATTTATTTGAGTATGGAAAAAAAATCAATAATTTCAGGATATAGCTGCCAAAACCAGTACCTTGGACACTTTCTAGATCGTTGATCTAACAGTAAAAAAAACACTTATTGTTCATGGTGTTTTTTTAGCCATATCTAAACGGTTTTTTTTCGTCCCCATACTCTGAAGAAAAAAATGTACAAACTAATCTTCATGGAGCATTACTATGAGATTTAGAGTGATGAGATATTTTGACCTCATTTCTTATTCTTCATTTCATCCCTTGAATTTTTATTATGACGCACTCAAAAGCTCAAACATATTTTGCGGCAAGCAGATTTTCTCGGATTTTTATTTCCTACGCTTTAGAATACACTTCCAGATGAGTTGTTAGTAAAAAATAACAACTGATTTAGGAGCTTTTTTAGGGGATTTCAATATATTTTTTTTTTACATTTTTTGCTCTATTTTTAAAATATTAGTGTAAATATGCCTCCTAATATTTATAATGAACCATTCCTATAAAAAGTGTCCCGTTTTTAAGGTAAATACATGGGTATATCTCTTTTTTAATATCAAAAAAGGATCAACTTGTGTTGAAGGCTTAAAAAAATGCCCAAAACGTCTTTATTTTTGAAAAACATGAAAATTTAAAATAATTGCTTTTTTCACGAGAAACTTGTGTTGATTAGTGCATGGGACCGTGCCAGCTTCCTTTTTTTCCTCCATTTTGTCAGAGAGGATGATGGACAGTATTAAAGACGTTAATCATATTCCAGGAAATCATATGCCCTAAAACGTCTGCATTTTCAGCAAAAAAAATTCAAAAATTTATGGTTGATGATATGGATCTTCCTCGATTTTCATTATTTAATCAGGGAGGGATCCACCTTAAAAATATACATTGTATTCCAGAACAATTCCCCCGAAATCGTCTATATTTTTGACAAAAAAATACCAACTTCAAAAAATTGCATTTTTTCTTTTCACCAAATATTTGCCTATACTTACATACAGTGTGTGTCACAGGCATGGTACACCCCCTTTTTTTTTCTTTATTTTTTGAGATAATATTTTGAAATTTGGTACGTCGCATATTCTCGATAGAGCGCACTTTTTAGCGGAAAATTGAATTTTTTTCCATATCCGGTTTTTCCGAAAATGTTACCAACTTTTTATTTTTAAACGGGAAACCCTATATATTATTATATTTTTGGATTCTATACATTTTTACAAATCCAACAGTACCACATAAGTACCATTTTAAATGTCAAATTTGTTTTCATTTAATTTTTTATTTCTCAATTATAGTGTGCCATGACTTCAGTTGTGTTCGTCACAGATGCAAAATGGGTACACCAAAATGTCCCTGATTAAGAGTACTAGTAGATGGTACCTCGGTACCAATATGGTACCATTTGAAAAAAATGAATCCAGCTCAAAAAATCATTCCGGTGCGCATAATTTATCCATAAATCACTTAATTTAGTACTTTGAACAAAAATTCGATTTTTCTAGCATTAGATGATCCAATTGGAGTAAAACGAAATAGCACACTATAATTGAGAAATAAAAAATTAAATAAAAACAAATTTGACATTCAAAATGGTACTTATATGGTATTGTTGGATTCGTACAAATGTATAGAATCCAAAAATATAATAATATATAGAGTGTCCCATTTAAAAATAAAAAGTTGGTAACATTTCCGGAAAAACCGGATGTGGGAAAAAATTTAATTTTACGCTAAAGAGCGCGCTCTATCGAGAATATGCGACGCACCAAATTTCAAAAAATTATCTCAAAAAATAAAGAAAAAAAAAGGGGGTGTACCATGCCTGTGACACACACTGTATAATATAGTTGTATTTCTGGTATAGGACGGGGGTTTCATCGACTTCCTTCATTTTCTCAGGGAGGACGTTGATTTTTGAAACAGTTATACATCATATTCAAGAAAAGCATGCCCCCGAGAACGTTTTCTACAAAACAATAAAAACTTCAAAAAAATGCATTTTTGCACAAAAAAAGTTGCGTTGATGGTGGAACCGGCTTCCTCGATTTCTTTATTCATTAGTCTACAATGTAGACTTTTTAAAATGTAATTTTAAAACTATCCATAGCCGACTAGAGTTTTCATAGTCCACTTTTTCTTTTTTTTTTCTTTTTTTTTCTTATGGCCGTCATATCACTTTTTCACGTCATTCGGTATAAAAATCAAGGAAACTAAAACTGTATCGCATTAAAAATAATCAAGTTTTTATTCTTCTTTTTCCGAAAAAAATTAATAAAAATGAAAAAATCAACATGACGTCATTTTTGAATTATTGGTGATCTTATGGTTCTTATAAATGTGATTCGATGAAAAAGTATTATTTCATTTTTCGAAAAAAGGCGAATCAAATTTTGAAAAATAACATTTTTATTGTGATAACAGTTCCGGTTTCCTTGATTTTTTTTAATACACCGAATGACATGAAAAATAAAATTTGACTGTATGCAAACTTATATTATTAACTCTGACAAACGGGTAGGTATCCTATAAGTAGTACCTATGTGGTTTTTGAAATAAATTTCGAAAAAACTATTGGTGATAACGCGTAAACGGATACGTAAACAGGCTGTTGAAAAGTCCCGGAACCCCCAATAACTCTTACAAATTTGTATATTGAAAAAAATGAAAAACAAGTCATTTTATAATTAAATTTACTTTTTATTGATTTAAAAAAATTATACAGTGTGTTCCTTGTCTCAGTAACGACGACATTGTCTATTTTTTCAAATAGATTTGGATATTATTGAATTTTCATATTTCCTGAGAAAATGCAATTACGAGTAGAATTATTGTTTTTACAGCTGTAATTTAAAAAAATAAACTAATTAAAGAAAAGAAAATGAAAAAGTAGTTTATGAGTTATAAACAAATGAACAATAACGCTCTTTTCCATTTTCAAAGTTGTTTACATTAAAAACGGTACAAAATATCGGAAAAAAGCTTAGAATTTATTTTTTATGTACTATAAATAGGATGATGAAAAATCTGATAATTCTCATTAGAAAAGTTAAAATATAGGGACATGTAAGCTGCTTTCAAAATGTGAAAACTGCTATTTTCACTTGTTTATACAACACAAGAAGGTACTCAATTTAAACCGCAATTGTAAACATCATTTCTTACTAGATTTTCTCAGGAAATATGAAAATACAATAATATACAAAGTGTCCTATAAAAAAAAAAATCATCAGTAATGACAACGTGTCGTCATTACTGAGCCAAAGGAACATCCTATGGAAAAATATTTCACGTCAATAGAAAGTAAATTGAATTATAAAATTGACTTTTCTTCCATATTTTTTTGTTTCAAAACTCGAAATTTAAGGATTTATTGGGGAGTACCGAGACTTTTTCAATAGTATAGAGAAAACCTAATCTATAAAGTAAATTAACGTAGTAAAGTAAAAATACGTAGAGGTATCCTTCTCTTGTCCCCCCCCCCCCCCATCACGTGGCCCAGATATTGTAACTTTCCTATTCTTATTGCGTTCAATATTTCCTTCTCTTTTCCTATGTAGAGGTATAAGTACAAGCAATCTAAGAATTTTTTTTTACTACCCTAGCATATGGGCAAGATAGTCATTTTTTGAAAAAAAAAAGTCTTTAGGAATTTCGAAAATATCTAGGTAGGTATAGGTGTTAAAAATTCGAAATCATACAGGGTGTCCGGGAAAATGTGGGAAATCTCTCGGAATCAGATAGAACATTAAAAAAAATTACAAGTTCCCATATTTTTTTTTCCTAGCGCCCCCCCCCCCTACGGAGATACGGCCTCCTAAAGGACGCCACTGGACATAAATTTTTCTTGAATCTGAATTCTGAATTCAAAAATCTGATTTTATTTAATTCCTATTATAATGCGCACACAGTAACGTGATTATATCTTCTTTGTTTCTATTATAGGCCGCTTTTTCTTATTCTGGCGATTTATTTGAGGATTTTCTTGACATAATTTTTTTCTCAATCCAATTAAAATAACAACACTCAATTTGAAGCAATGCTTCTGACGCTCATACAGCATGTTGACACCTTATTGCGCTGTATTTTTCAACCCAATTTTGAGAGAATCACTGAACTTATAGGTACGTATACCTATACAATAATAACACTTATCAAAATAAATATTGCAATATTAGACAGTAAATATTGTCTTTTCTATCTAAAATTAAGACACCTAATAAAATATTGCTTAAATTAATAATAATTATTACTAATTTCGTCACGAAGATAACGGAAAGGTGAAAATATTTAATGTTGTCTAATCAATTTACGTAAAACAATGAATTTTTTGTGAGTGGTATGTTATGGCGCCACATTGTGTTACCCAATCGATTGTCTATACTTACCATAATTAAGCAAAAAAGTTTAATAAATGCAATTTTAAAATTAGATAATCAAAGAAATAAGTACTTATTTAATTTTTGAACTCTTTGATTATTATATTTTCAATACTTTCATCTCAAATTTTAGGATACCCGATTAATCAGCGAAATATTTACATAGTTAATTAATTGATCTACATCATTAAGATTAGTAAGAGTATAATATCTTCAAGGAGATTCATTGGAAGTTTTAATAATTAAGTATTAAACTTTGAATAGACATCACGCAATTAGATAATAAATAATAATCGCACCTGATACGTTTCACTAGAAAAAAACAAAACTGCTGATAATAAGATGCTATATAAGTAATATTAATATTTACATAAGGGTGTTATTTCCTTTATTTACTTTACCTAGAAAAACATAATTTATAAACTAATCATTCTGGAAATTTATTTATTTTTATATCACTTTAAGCTTCGATTAGTCACATTATCACTAATATTTAATATCCCTTTTCGCTAAATACAGCATGAAGCCTAATAATGCAGGACAACCCATCCCTTGTGTATGGGAGCAGGAAACCTCACAACGAAGAACAGTTTA
Organism: Malachius bipustulatus; assembly: GCA_910589415.1. NCBI lineage: Eukaryota > Metazoa > Arthropoda > Insecta > Coleoptera > Melyridae > Malachius > Malachius bipustulatus. Next base: position 32,860,019 of record OU342634.1, on the reverse strand, counting down.
GTTAGGTATCCCACATTCTGCTTAATTAAATAATCAAAATTCAATTTCTGTTATGGAATATATCTTTGTATTGACTTCCGGAAGACTAATATGAGATGAAGATCGTTATGATAATTTGAAAGAGTTATGGAAATTTATAAATAAATAAATAAATTATGAAAATCTAAAACAAAGAAATAAGAGCACTTTAGTAATATAGGTACCTACCTACATAAAAATAAATATCTAAAAGTGACCCACACATCAGTGACACAGAAACCGATAAATAAGACATCAACCCCTCAACGTTGCAGCTATTGACACCGTGCTCTTAAGATGTAAATTAGGGTTCCCGTAAGGGAGCGAGGAATTTAAAGTATTTTCGTTTGGGGATTTGAAACACTTCCACCGTTCCCCCCAAGGGCTTATCCAGCGAGAGGAGTTGACACGCGCTGCCGATCTCGAGGTGAAACAGGTAGCCTATTGAGAACGCCTATTTAACTAACCCTCGTTTAAATATTAAACGGCTCGATGTCTATCAAATAATCGACTCATGAATATGGCCGCAGGTAAACCACCACCGTGAAATAAACCCTTCCAAGTCAACCCTTACGGTATGCATATCACATACCTATATGGAGGTATAGCTATAGGTATCAACATATGTTACCTCTAGAGTGATAGGGGTTTTTTATTCAGGACCTGATGTCTCTTAATTTAACCCTAATTTGAAAGGGGTTTGAATAAATATTATGCTAATCGGATTGACTTGTTTGATAAAATGACAAGTGCTTCAGTCAAGTGGAATTCACCCTTTAAAATTTGAATTTTAAATTAACCCTCAATTGTACCTATAATAGTGTTATAGTGTTAATTAAAATTGTTCCATCTAAATTTTATGGTTTTAGGTGTTTAATAAAAATTGAAGTAAAGTACCCTAAAAATAAGATATATTGTGGGACTAGTCTAGCTATAGTCAATGAATAACAGCGCGATCGTATAAGACAAGCCGATAAAATATGAAACGAATTTTCCACGTGGGGTCACCAGTCAATGCAGTAATTTTTATATTATCCTGTAATACACTTTATAGAGGCGTACATGGGCGAGAGGGAGGCTGTCATTGAATCTGCCTCCCTCTACGCAAGGCAAGGATGTTTTACATCAATGTCCTGCGGAACGTGGGTCAGCCTGGACTATAGAGACGACGCAAAGGGAGCGAGAAGGCAAGTCGTATATAAAGGAGGGTGTCTCCTTTAAGCTGGTGATGTCTGTTACTGAGAGTTACCTTTTGGGAGTGAAATTGTAACTTATGTGACGTTATTTATTGATTCATCTGTAGTTTTGTTTGAAGTTTTTTTTTCGATAATAAATGAATCAGAATCACAGTTTTAACCCTTATGGGTTAGCTCAATGATGTCTAAGTCAGATGATGATCATCTTAACCAAATTTGGAAAATTGAGCGAAATTACGATTTTAAGTTGAAATTAGGACAAATTTTGATCGAAAATGTCGAGGTGACTATTTGTAACAGTAACATGAGCTGTTTAAAATTGAGTATTCTGAATTTTGAAAATTGAGCGTCCTGGACTGGGAAAAATTAAGCAGTACTGTAATAATGTCACAAATTCGATAAACGGAGCTTGCAGAGTTTGAAATGAACTACTTTGCAGCAGAAAATAATTGGATGATTTGGAATAAGTTGAAACGAGTTAAAATTGAGCTATAACCTGGATTTTCAAAAGTTGAGATAACGAGACTTAGTAAAAATGAAAAAAATCGTACTATAAGTTAAAACTATAAGCCAAAATAGAATTGAAAATGTAAGGAAAAACTTTGACCCGAGGTGTTTACAATTATTGAGCAAAATTATTGAGCAATTTTGAAATAATTTGGTACAGGTGATGTAATGAACATGGGCTAATTAAAATTGAGCTGACCTAGAACAGTGAAAATTGAGCTAACCCAGGTTTACTTTAATTGAGACAACGAAACCTGATGGGAAAATAGCGAGAAATAATTGAGACTATAGGTTAAAAGTGAACCCAGAATAAAAAATTTCGAGACGACCTGTACAGGGACCTGAGTTATTGGTTATACTACACATATTTACAATAACAATGATTGGGCTCACCGGAATTTGAAAAATTATTGAGAAACCGGAAAAAATGTAGCTTAACTGTTTAAATTCAAATCAGTATGACTAATTGAATTGGCAAATATCAAGATGATCTGAGACCAATTATGAAATAATGAATTCATGAAGTTAAAATTGAGCTTATTTGTAACGTTTAAAATTGAAATAGCAGAAAATTAACTGATTTGAAATAAGCTGAAATTACTCAAAATTGAGCTGACCTAGATTTTGAAAGTTGAGATTACGAGACCTGGTAAAAGTGAGTAAAATCGGTAAGACTTACTGAGCTAAAATTGAATTAAACCTATAAAAAAAAAGACAATGCGCCGAGCTGGTTGCAATTATTATTACTATTAAGCTCACTTAAATTTGACAGATTCAGATAACCTGAATGTGAAAATATTATAAGAAAATTATAACGTAGGTGGCTTCGTTTATCTGAGCGGAGTAAGTTAAAAAAATGAGCTACTTTGAAATTATCTGAAGGAAGTGATGAAATGATCTGCGGTTAAAATTGAGCTGACCTGGAACAGTGAAAATTGAATTAACCTAGATTTTGTTAAATTGAGACAACGAAAGGTGAGTCAAACTGAGAAAAATTTCGGGTATAAGTTAAAATTGCACCCAGGATCTAAAATTTCAGGACGACCTGTACATTAAGTGTACAGGCACTTGGACTGGTTACTACAATAATAATGATTGAGCTCACCGGAATTTGACAAATTAAGAAACCGAGAAAAATTTCGCTTAATTGTTTAAATTAAAAAATTACTTCTTGAAGTAGAACATACTGAGATGATCTGAGACCAATTATGAAATAAATGAACTGATGTTAATTAAAATTGAGCTGACCTGGAATATTTAAAATTGAGCTAACCTGGATTTTGAAACTGGAGATCAGTATAACATATCAATAACCACTTAAAAGATTATAAGAACAGATCACCGTTCCATCTACGATCACGCAACAGGAAGTAACGGTCGCGGTTTTTTCCCAGCTCTATATCGTGAGGGGATGGAGGTTCACCCCCGACGAACGGGGACCGCTGCGTGTGCAGCACCTTGCGATGATGGTCAGCGACCTTGATATACGACTTCTAAAGGGAGTTATACATTCCATAAAACATATATTGAAATGTCACCGGATGAGCGACACCGGTAACTGCACACGATGATAGACGGCCTGCACTTGCTCGTAAATTCACCCCCCGTTTATGGGACTGATAAGACAGGTTAAAAGGCGCTATGGCGATGGCAATTGGTGCAGGTCAATTTGTGAAGGAGAATTTTCTTTAAAATTTAATTTTTAGTGAGGTTATTGATGGATGCCGGATGCGACCGAAATATACCAATACAAGGATGGACAGTTATAGTTCTAATAATTATTATTTCCAATATAACAGCTCTATTGCAGCACCAGCACCAGCACTACTAGGTAACTCAGTTAAAGAATAAAATACCTACAACAAAACTTTTGATCAAAATTTTTCCCCAATCAAAAATATTCATTAAAAAAAAAATTAAAAATAAAAATTAAAAATTTTCCTGCAGATTCATTTGTATGTCAATTTCCCAGGGGGAAAATGTTGGATCACCTTGTAGTCATTGTACAAATAGGCAAACTTGTTGGTTCTTTTAGGACATGCGTTGTCAATGATTGATTTACTGAAATATTTTAGTTACAGACCTAATAAATAAAGTACATTGGTACATTGTACATAATACATACAATGCTGGAACTGGACTGGGGGCATGAAGGTATGATAAAGGAGATATTTCCAGGGTCCCAATCAGCGACGACGAAACGGAGCATCCTTACAGGATCCGATCGGCAAATACTTTGAATTCTCCGGTCCAAAGCAAACGGACTGCATAAGAAAGCATTTACACAAACAATGCAAGCTAGAGAATGGTCTCGGCTCTTTGCCGAGCCTTTTTATGGAGGGCAGATGCCCTTAGCATTTAAAGTGATTCTAAATCAAATGATTTACATTCTGGAGAGCGGTCTTCAAAAAAACATTCCGCTGAATATTGATCAACGGACCATTCTCTGAGAAACTTCCATGGTCCGTCAAAATGTGGTTTTTATATGCACGCTTCAGGAATTCCTCTTATTCTTTTCATTTAATTCGTGGTCGTTTTGCATTTTATCATCGATTTATTTTATTCTTATGGGTGCGCAAGTCTTAGAACTGGCCTTTTTTTATCAGTAGATTTTTCACTAGTAGTAATTTTTATTTTTTTATACGAAAACCGTTTATTAAGACCAGTTTATTACTTCTTGAGTTCTTTTTCTCAACTTATTTCGATGAAAGTGTATTCAATTTTTATAAAATTGTTCGAATTAAAATATTTTGTCGATTGTGTAGAAAAATAGTTCTTAAAACATAGCGATGAGGATTTATTAAATTAATTAGTGAAAAATTGAAAAGAATACATTAAATAAGTCCTATTATAGGTAGAGGGGGCGCTTTGTCGAAAATCACGTCCTAATTAAAATTAATTATTGTTTTGCTTTTTTTATGGTTTTCTCAATTCACAAGTTTTTGTTTTATTTAGGGATTAGGACAATTTAGGGATTTATTCAGGGTTTAGGTACTCTTTAGCGTAAAAATTTCATATTTGAATCGATTCTCTTCTACCAATCACTGTTTTCGATATTGAATGAAAAATTTTTCTCATGACTTTAGATCTTACTTCAAAAATTGAAATTTTTGTAAAAATCGCAAAAAAAATTCAGCAAACTGTAAAATTTGGCTCTGATCATGATTGTTCATGATTTTCTCTGTTAGAAAAAATATCACAAACAGTAATTTTTTATTTTTTATCGATTTTATACAAGTTTGGTATATTTACGACTAGACCTTACTTCAAAAATTGAAGTTTTGGGAAAAATCGCAGATAAAAAATTCAGAAAACTGTAAAATTTGACTCTGATCGTTCATGGCTGTCTCTGTTATAGAAAAAATGTCACAAAAAGCAGCAAATTTTTGTACTTTATCGATTTTATACAAATTTGGCATATTTACAACTTTAGACCTTACATCTAAAATTGAAGTTTTGGGAAAAACCACACATAAAAAATTCAGCAAATTGTGAAAGTTGGCTCTGCATGATCGTTCATGATTGTTTCTGTTAGAAAAAATGTCACAGAAAGCAGATAATTTTTGTTCTTTATCGATTTTATACAAATTTGGTATATTTACAACTTAAGACCTTACTTCAAAAATTGAAATTTATTGGAAAAAAATCGCAGATAAAAATTTCATCAAACTGTAAAATGTATAGCTCTGATCGTTGATGATTGTTTCGATTTGAAAAAATATCTCAAAAAGCAGAAAGATTTTGGTTCTTTATCGATTTTAGAATCATTCTCGATTAAAGAAGATTGTACTTTTCAGGTCTGGCTTATTTCCTGATTGATCTCTTCTTTCTTTAACTGCAATTCCACCAGAAATTATGAAAATTACGACTTTGAAAAGCCAACTCTTGTTGAGTAAATTCTTGAAAATTTAGAATTTTCTAACGATAATAAAAACCTGGCAGTAAGTTTCTGTATCATTTCCCAAAAAAAATTAATAAAGGAAACATGTTGATAAAAGATGAAAAACGTTATTTATTGCGATTTGGTCATCAAGTTAAAGAATTATTAAATAAATCTTACCAGTTCCCATAACGTCAAACAATAATTAGCAATAAATTACACCTTTTTCATATCGTCATCGGATTAGATAGGTACCTATATAAGAGATGGATAGAACCAAGGAAACGGCATCGCTAAAAGACAACTGCTAAGTTAAAGCGAATCAAATTTTAATCAAAGTTGTGTCATTTGTAATCGAACTTGAATGGATTCAGCAAAAACATAAAAGGTAGGATTGTCTCGTAAACCGACTTGGCTTCTCTGCCATCTCTTTCAGCTGGGAGAAGAAAAAACGGATCTGATCATTTAGAATTATTATTATTCTCCAGCTTCTGCATTGAAATAAATTACTGAAGAAGTGATAAATTGTTTTTTAAATACAAATTTGATGATCTGTAAATGTCAATGTACCTACTTGTCTTGTCATAATTTTTTTCAATTAGAAGATGTATCTTGGGCCAAATTGTTCATTAGATGCTATACTTACCTGGAGCGGGATTGATGAGAACACAGGCCAAAAGCTGGCAGTCAGTAGCGCACAAGAAATTATTTATTAATTATTTTTGATAATAGAATTAGAATAATTTAATTATTACAAAAATCAATAGGTAATTGAACCAGAAATTAGTTTTTCTTCTCTTTCTCTCATAAGGAAGATTCTTTATATTGCGAAATTCAATTTAATTCTATATAAGTATTTTATATTTTTTTCGCAATAATTAGAGTAAAATGGTGCTTAGGAAAATATAATGATCCTCAGTTTTCAAAAATTCAATATATTACACCGATTTATTCAAATTTGGGACCTTTGAAATTTTGCTCTCTTTTAATTTTTTTTCAACATAAATTTGGTTTAAATTAATGACATATTAGCCTCACTATTGCGGATGTACTGAGGAAGAACTGATGTACAGTGTGTCCCAATTTGCTTGATTTTGGTTGTTTCGGCCATTTTCAGGCCAGATAGAGAAAAAGTAACTTAAGTGTCTAGAGCTCGATTTTCGTGAAACGCGAAAATGTGAAAACAGCATCGATATATCTGTAACCATTTCCGAGATATCGGCCAATTTTGACATTTGACAGATTTTGAAAAAGTGTCATAACTTTTTTATTCGTGATTATTTTTTCATGCAATAAAAACTTTCTACAGGCACTTTTAAAATCAGAATGCAATGCATTATACAAAAAAAATTTATCCCCCTTGGATTTTGAGATAATACGACATACTTTCTTATTTTAAATATAAATCATAGTTGGCTTTTGACTTCAAAAAATCACAAAAAAATCAAGCTTCATAAAAAATATACGGTCGGGGTATTTTATAACATCATCTGAGAAAAAAAATCAATCCTATTTAAACTCATTTTTAGTTGGCTGTGTAAATAGGTGTCAAAGATCTAATTAAATAGTATTCAAAACAATAAAATTAGCTTGTTTTGAAGAACACATGAACAATAAAATGTTTATTCCTCACTCAATATTGTTCAGATCCGCTGCTATTTTAGTATTTTAGTATCCGCTCGTTTGCCTTTTTTCCGCCTAAAATTAAAAAGGGGTCTTGTTGTCGCTTTACCACAGAACCACCCTTCATATAATTCGAAGCAAACCAAAAATTGAAAACAGTTTTCACAAATTGTTGACGAAAAATCGATAATCTTTATTTATAGACTCGAATTGGGATAAATTGATAGGTCTTGAAATGATGGAGGGGGCTCGGCTGTACGTAATCATAAAATAAATGGTTAGGCTAGAAATTTTTTTTAATATATCGTTTCATACCAGAACGGTTCTTCAGCATATACCTGAAGTTAGCAGACTATAATTCCAACAGACTCTTAGAAAAAAGCTTCTCATGCTAACGAAAATGAAAACCGATTTTCAAAGTGATGTTGGGCAAAGAAACTATTTTTCAAGTTTCCCTTTGCCTTTTCCCTTTTTGTCCAAGTTTCCCTCCGTTGCAAAATCGACCCTAAGCTCGCCGAATAGATGTACAAGAAGAAAGGTTCGTGGTCGTTCAAGACAGTTCCAGAAAAAAAGAAAGCTTTGAAACTTGCTGAAGTTTGAAGTTATTGAGCCTTCTTCTCAATAATTAGAAATTTCTCAGAGTTTTCTATGCAATTTTTCTCTCAACAGCTGACCCAAGTAGGTATACTCTGCTGCATCGATATAAAATATAGGTACCTATCGAATAGCTTCTTCGGTGTCAAAAAAATTCCCAGAAGCAAATCAAACTCTGAAACTTGGTGAAATTGTTGACAAACTCATTCTGGAATAGTAAAAATCTTTCCAGCGGTTGCTGTTTTCCCTCCAACAGATGTACTTGCACTCGCACAAACCCGTCTCTGCCATGCACCCCAAGACTTTTTCGGTGTCCAAAAATTTTGGAACTTTCTTTGTTTCTGGAAATTTTTTGGACATTGATGAAGTGATTTTATACAGAACATCGATGCCACAAGAGTACTTTTGGGTTAGCTGCTGTTGAGTAGACAATGGAAAAGAAAACTCTGAGAAGTATTTGTATTGTAATTATTGACCATGATGTTCTCAATAACTTCAACAAGTTTAAGAGTTTTCTGCTTCTGGAAATTTTTTGAACGACAACGAACTTTTTTCGTGTAACTTTTCAGCTTGGGCTTGGGGTTAATTTTGCACGGGAGAAAGCAAAACTAACTTAAAAACGGTTCTTTGTCCGAGAATACCACTGTAAATTTAAATTAGCTTCAAAAATCGGTTTTCATTGTCGAATGAAAACTACTGCTTTTTTAAAGAGTGTGCTGAAATTAGAGTCTAGCGTCTGCTAACTTCAGCTTCATTTATTTGCGCTGCTTTTCTTCATCAATGTGGTCTAAAACTTCACGAGAAAAAAGTTCTTTGATGTGAAATAAAAAATTTGTCATCTGTTCATCGACCTTGAGTATCTTGATATGTACATAACTGCTGTATAACAAATATTTTTATCAGCATAGTAGAAACTCTAATTTTTAATTAGGTAGAACTTGAAGAATGTTGTCTTCCAAAATAAAATGAGGCAATCTCTGTGAATACACTAGCAGGACACGACGATGAGAGTCGAGTATGTATTATAAACCTGCATGGTTTTTTCTTTAAGTAAAACCAGAGGGATAATTGACAAAACAAGCTGTTCTAAAATGCATTTGAAATACATAAAGAAGTGGTTTTCAACCTGAAGCAAATTTCAATACTAAAGCTGACCGGCGCGCTCAAAAGGTACCCGGCGAATATACTATGCATTGAAGGAAATAAATTTGATGTCGGCTTTAAAGGGAATTCGACAGTGGCGAAACGTCGCCCGTACTTTCCTCAATATACCTAGCGAGGGAGTATATTTTGCAATTCCACTGGGTCCAGTGGTCAGCTGCACCCTCTACCCTCTGTGAGACTCCCTTATTGATATACTGTGTAAATACTCTTAAAATTTGCCCTCTCTATCCCTTATTCATTTCACTCCACATCTGATCTGTTAGCATAATTGTGAGATTCATCATCACTGTTTCTATAAAAATTCTTATTATTATTATTATTATTAACTTCTAGATAAGCAAATCATACAATAAGATTAGTTCATTAATTATTAATACAACGTACCTAGGTATTTTTTTCTTAATTAATTGCTTTCTATTATAATAATCATTGATCGATGATTCTTAATTTTCAGATAAATCATATAAAAGTAAAAAATATATTATGTAATTGTTTTTTTGGTCGCATATAGGGTGATTCTTTTAAAGCGCCCATTACAAAAAGTACGACTTCTAGTTGATCTAGGAATCTGAAATTTGGAATTTAGGCAACATACATAATAACGAGTCGAAATGAAATATTACCAAGATGGCGGCACATTTAAAAATGGGGAAAGGAAGTGTCATCTTTGTTTTTTTAAATTGGACACCCCATACATTATTGCATTTTCAGATTGTCTGAGAAAATGTGATAACAATGGTACTTATAGTTGCAGTTTAAATTGAGTCGCCTATGAGTTATAAACAAGTGAAAATCACGATTTTCCAACTTTAAAGCCATTTCCAACAAAAACGGCTCAAGATACCTGAAAACGGTTTACATGTCCCTATCTTAACTTTTCTTCTAGTATCCTACTGCATAGTTGAAATGTTTATACAGGGTGAACAAAAATATGATAATTTTCACCACCCTGTATAGACATTTCAACTCCATAATAGGATACCTCTTTAAAAGTTAAAATAGGGACATGTAATCCGTTTTCTGATATCTTGAGCCGTTTTTGTTGGAAATGGCTTCAAAGTTGAAAAATTGTGATTTTCACTTGTTTATAACTCATAGCCTACTCAATTTAAACTGCAACTATAAGTACCATTGTTATCACATTTTCTTAGACAATCTGAAAATGCAATAATGTATGGGGTGTCCAATTTAAAAAACCAAAGATGACACTTCCTTTCCCCATTTTTAAATGTGCCGCCATCTTGGTAATATTTCATTTCGACTCGTTATTATGTATGTTGCCTAAATTCCAAATTTCAGATTCCTAGATCAACTAGAAGTCGTACTTTTTGTAATGGGCGCTTTAAAAGAATCACCCTGTATAGTAATGGGTTTTATAGATAAATTGCTATAAACTTTTCTATAAAAAAAAAATTGTGTAAGTTTCACAGACCGAATAGATGGAAGCTTCATCATTCCAAACATCTCTATATATACTTATATGGGAGAAATGTTATAGAAGAAAATAAAATATAATTTAATATTGAGGCAGTAAATAACGAAGAAATGTTCAGTAAATGTCCGAAACTTTGCTAATTAAATTAATTAATGTTTGAAAGTTTTATATTTTGTGCTTTCGCAAAAGCTGGCAGTAATGTCTTTCTGATAAATTGACAGTTATTAGTACTGATACAATACGATCGCGCTTCATATATCGTTAAGGTTTTCTAATTATTAGGTTAGCTAGCCTTAACTTTCCGGGTATTTTCTCTTCCCGTCTGATAACGATTTTCTTAGAGCTATAGGTATCGGTTTTTCATTTGAGATTAATTAGCTGCATACAATGTTGCTAGATCATTAGTACATTAGTGCTAAAAATTACAAACCATGCATTTAAATCCATATTTAAATAAATAATCTTTATTACAATGTATCATAGCAGAAGGCAGATACATAAGTTTACACTTAAAAAAGGAAACGAGTTTCCGGTACTCCCATTAGCAGGTAAGTTGCGCGAATTCAATCACGAGATCTCAACATCAATTCTCCTAACTACCTAATCTTATATAGTTCCCTCGTTTAACTCAATATAGAATTATTATTTAATATTCTTATCCTTATTTTTATTTATTCATGTATTCATATGTATTCAGTTTATGAAGAAAATCTTTAATCATCGATAACTCTAAAAGCCTCTCAATTAGAGGGATGAATATGTATACCTAGGTAGATAGGAACAAACAAAGTTAATTTTTAAGAATTTATAGAAATGGCTGTGGTTAATCTAATTTTTTCGGCGAACAACCAATGATCAAAAAATTCAATTGTTTGTTCTCCTGTCTAGATATAGATCCATGTTTTTTGACCTTCTACTTATCTAAAATACTTAAATACTTATTCATTCGATTCAAACTTGAGTTGCAATTCAAAATTACAAGTCTCGTTTGACGAAAATAAATATTTTTGCACCGAGAGATCATACCTACAGATTGTTATTTAGTCAATTGAGATTTTTAACAAACTTTTCTATTATTTTATACTACAGAACTTTTTTGAGCACTCTTTATATTATTTTGCTGTTACTAATTAACGACAGGGTCAGTGTTGCAAACGTATGGTATGAAGTGAGTATGATGAGACGGGATTAAGCACCCCAAGCGACTATTAGGCCACCGAGGGCCCTTTTCGCCATTCCCCCGCACCATGGACCTGCCATCTCTCAAGCCTTCCCGACCCATTTATATGTATAGGCTAAGAGGTAGTTCCATAAATTAACTTACTCACGCCCCCCCTCCCCAAAATTTGGACGTGGCTCAAACCGGTGAGCACTCTTAACTACAGCAGTTTTCTCTTAGTAAGCTTCCTCTTGTTCAGTTTGATCAATTGATCATGTTGATCAGTCTGTTTCTGGTGTTTTATCTAAACCTTTTTGGGTTCATTCCACAATAACTTCGATAAGATGTCCTTTTGTCAGACTCCAATCCACAAAACTTTTTCCCTGGTCAAGAGCTCCGCTTAATGATCTGTCATCTCGTTGCACGAGTTCCTGAAATTCAGGAACCCTTGATGCATACGATCTGCATGCACCATTTTCTTGTAGAGAGCCTCGCCACATTCCTGGATCGGCGGGCAGCTAGTTCTGGGTGGCTGCGATGGCGTATACCTACCTCTGGTTGGAATACACCTAATAGTGGTTGATGTTAGGAAAATGACAAACTAACTCTGCCTTAAATGTATAACCATTCTAATTCCAGGAACCATCTGTAAAACAGACTAGTCCTCCTTGTTTAAAGGTTACCTCTCCCTTTTTCCATCAATTTCTTTTCGAGAAGAAGGAGAGGATATTTCCTCTTTTTCTCCTTTTTTCCAGGAAACTGAAGTACTTAACCTTAATAATGTTTGAAATGGGGATCTCGATCTCTGGATCATTCACTAAGTCCCCGTAAGTATACTATAGTGCTGGTTGTTTCCTTTTTTTCTGCATATCAGAATATATTTTATTCAGCGCTTTTTTTTTGAGCGCATCTTTTTGAGCACTTCTTTATTTAGTCTCAAATTTTAGAAACTCATGGTTCATAACACAATAATATGGTTTTTTGATTATGAAATGTGTAAGATGGTCTGTCAATTAAAATTATCACAACGTAGGGTCAGATTATTATATTAAAAAAAAAAACATTTAATTATAGTTTGGTGTAAAGTCATGCACCCCCTTCCCGTTTTTTATTTGGAATTTTAAATCTGTGCAAGTCTTGTTACAATTTCGACGATTTCTGGGTATGGTTGCGAAAGAATCTGTCGAGCTCCTGGACTGGCACGAGAGAACATCACCAACGTTTTTTGTATTGTCTAGACAATCGGAAATTTGAGCGTGCAGGGATGCGTGCAGAAAAATTGGGATGTGCGGAAAAACAGGGGGTGCAACATAAGCGGCTTTCTTCTTTGACTTCACAGAATGAGGCCATTCAGCCAATATAAGAGATATAGGATATAGAGATCACAGATGTTTTTCTTTGACGATTTTTGCGTTAATTTTGTTTTTACCACTTATTTACCTCAGAACTTTTTTTGAGCACTCTTTCTATTATTTTGGTGTCATAAATTCGACCAATAATCGGTCTCTCGGGGCAATGTTGCGATGTTAAATTATTAATCTCAAAATCAGGGAATATTTTTTGATGGTCATATGGTCATCAAGGTATCACAAAGGGATAATATAACCGCTGTTGCCAGGCTGTGAAATATCTTTATTAATTATTTAATTTTCTACTTTAAAAACTCTTCCTAGTTGAATCTATTACCAAAAGATTGGCAAGATCTCAAGATTTATTGCACTTCATTATGAGGTATTTCCAAAAAAAATACTAATATTTTCAAAAAATATGATACAATGTTTTATTTTTGGTGCACTTTATACTTTTATTAAAATGTATGTTGGTGCTAAAAATTACTGGACTAATAATAGTCCAGTACAACGTTGCCAAGGGGTGAAATTAATCTTATTCTGCGGGGTTGAAAACGTCTGTAAAAATTCATCTTCGAATTTCGGAAATTTCTACTAGACTGTCATTATTTTTGCAGCAAATGAATGGTTTCCACAGCAAATAATAACCAATTTTTCATTAATATCCACAACTGAGCTCTACTTCTTAATCTTTAATTATTTATTTATTTCAACACCCTGTAGAACTTAAACGAAGAAGAATTCGACTAAAGTTTAAAGAATAAAATTCCTCAATATAGTAATAACGTATCGATTGGGTGAAGCCCTGTTATCATAACCTGTTTCACCATGTTTATAATTGAAATTAATCATTATAAAATCAATGACTGCTAAAAAATTTATAAAATAGGTAATTATTTTCTGATCAAAAAAATGTTGGTTTAAAATTTATGTCATCCAAGCAGACTTTTACATTTTATGAGTCGATTTGTTGTCCCGACTGCAAGTTTATCAAGCCAGATCGAAGGAAAGGTTAAACATATATACAGGGGGTGGTGCGAGGGCGGCATGTGCCATATGCGGGTTGAAAATAGGGGTATGAGGGTGAATGCATTAGCATCCATATCGGCCACTGGCCAGTCTGTTTGTCAGTCTTCGGTGGACTCGATCAGAGGATAGACCTGTTATAAATCGAACCCTCACACGCGATTCATCCACAAAATTTCCGTGACTTTTCAAACGGCTCTCTCATCCCCGAATCCGAGTAAGACACTAGTACCTACTACTAGTACGAGTGAAAAAGAATGCAGCTCAATTTCTGCGTCTTCGTGCCTATTATACTTTTGAGTGTCCTAATTTACAGATGGATGATGTACCTGATGTTGCTTATCATTTGAATAAATAAGTGAACGTAATAATAATTGGTAGAGCTGTTCTTATCTATTAGAAACGATAGATTCGATTCTATGAGTAAAAGTAAAATATATTTATTATGTTTTTACTAATGTAATCTTATTTCAATATTACACTTACATCGAGATGACTGATTTGTTATCGCCCGTGTCTTCCAACGTATCTTACAGGTACTTGGATTATTTTAATAATAATTCTAACGCTAATAATAATGTCATGAATATAATATCACATTATACATGTAAGTAATTAATATTAGTTTTACCTATTTTTGCTTATTTCTGTGTTTATGTATTTTTATATTTATGTGTTTACCTATTTATTTAATCAGCATAAGCCTTGATATAATATTTTGGAACTGCTTTAGTTTGTAAGTTCAAAAACTTGTTGAAATAAAATTATACTTATACCTAACTCAGTAGCCAGATTGTGCAATAAGTTCGTTAAAATCTTTCATCAAATTCAATTAATTTGAAAAAAAGGCGCTAAATCAGTATTTTGAACCCACTACAGGTTGCTGTCAGGGATATTAAGTTCAGACTGAGTATGGTTGATTTATGGTTAAGCTGAGATTAATTTTTACATTTTTTTGTTTTGCCATTTTACAATTTTCAAAATAATTTTTAAACTATAGACTTTTCAAAATAATAGATATTGCTGCAAAATAGTTTTGATTGTTTTTCATTTGGGTTTTTTCTTCTAATCTTTGAAGCAAATGATTTATATTATAGGTAGGTACTTATAATAATTATATAATTACTCCTTTTTTTACAGCACATGAATATTATTCTCATTTTTTCATATGACAAATTATTGATATTAATTGATATGCCTGTTACATAGAGCTGCATTTTTTACGAATATGCATAGGTATACAGCGTGTTTAATAAATACCTACACAAAATGCAAGTGAAGATTCCTTGGTAAATTTTAAGAGGTATTTTTCGAACAAAAATATTTTTTTTCTGAAACGACTTTAAATAATAAAAAAGCTTTCATGCACAATCAAAATTTAAAAGTCTTCTTGAGTTTATTTTGACAAGAACTTCTTTTTAATTTTTAAGTTATTTTATTTTTGAGTTCATATTATATATGATATGTTAGAGGCCCCCTTTATTTATAACTATTTTTGGTTTTCAAGAATTCCGCGTGAACTTGAACTTTTCTACTTAAAAAATAAACTCATGGGACTTTGCATGAATTGTAAATTAAATAATACATTTTTATCATAATATCAATATAATGGCGTTAATTAATTACTCATTTATAGATTAATTAATTAAGTACGTTGCCAACTTCAGAATATATTCCTCAACCAATTTTTAGATCAATGATCGTAATTCCGTTATTCTTTGGCAGGTCGATTATATTAATAATGAAAAAACTAATAAAGAGAAAACATATTATATTATGACAAAATTGATTTTTGACCAATGAACGGCATCATCGGTTTTTATGGGAACCCCCTACTTGTCCTTACAAGGATTTGCTTTGAAGAAGAATATTTTCCACTAGATTTCAATTTAAGTTATGGTATTTCAAATTTCAATTCTTTTTGTACACGCAAAGAATAAAAAAATTAAAAACAAGCCTCCATCTTCTGAATTGTAACATATTATATATTTTTATGACGTCATTGGTCGGACCAATTGGACCAATTGTACCAATTGGACCAATAGCGGCATCATTATTTTTTTATGGGAACCCCCTACTGGTGATACATCTTTGCAAAGGTCCTTTTAAAAGGAGAATATTTTCCACTAGATTTCAATTTTTTTACGAATAAATATTTTTTTTAGAGATGGCCATACTATTACGTACATCATTTTGAACACCTTTCTAAGGAGAACTTTTTTAGAAAGTCTCATATGTATTATATTCGCAAATTAAAAAAGTTATGGCATTTCAAACTTACAATTATTTTTGTACACGCAATAAAAAATCAAAAAAATGGCTATAAATTTCAAAACCAAGCGGTAACTTTTTCAGGTTTTTTAATAAAAAAGTGAAACTTTCGAGAAAGGTGCTTCTTAGAAATACCTTTGAAATATAGTGCAGGTATATCATGACCTTATTAAAAAAAAAAATTCCGTGATTTTTTTAATTTAGCGGAAAATGTTCTCCTTAACAGGACCTTAAACCATTGACACGCAAGTAGAGGGGTTGCCATTTAAAGTCGTTTGCCAAAAACCCTTTCCCTCACAATATGTAACACGTCAGAAGGTGACTTTTTATAAAATAAACCCAACCGATTTTATCACATGTAGGATTATCTTCTAGGTTAGCGTGACTATCGGAGCAACTGTATCTTAACCTATATAGTTTCTCCAATACTATTTCCAAATATAGCCCAATAGAGTCTCTTTCAGTTCAGTCCGGAAAATTGTTCCGATGCTGCATAGGTCCATTCACACCACCTCCGGTAGCTTTCTCTAATATATTTTGAGCCTTGTGTACTTACTAAGGATAAATAGATAAAAGTAGAGCCCTTCTTCTTCACAAAATTTGAACCCTTCTTCTATTTTGTGAATAAGAGGGGCTCTACTTTTGTTTATTTACCCATAATGAATAATCATCTTCACTCCATCAATTTAAGACAACATAGCATATCTTGTGGACTTTGGCTGCTCTTCATGTCCTTCTTTCCAGCTTTTGGAATTAAAGAAACCTTAGCTCTTTTCCAAACCTTAGGCGAGGGTTAAGCGATTGCTGCATGCAATAGATTTCTGCCCATTTTGACCAAGTGCGGCAGAATCACACCTCTTGCTCTTTTTTGATTTAGGCTGGGAATAATCTGGCCACACTTGGTGACTTTTCTGATAGGAAGGTTTAATTGCTCGGCTATAGCGCTATTTTTCTATAGCATTGGAGCCTATTTCATATTTCTTATTTTTCTTCACTTCAACTGTCATGCTCTTTCTTCTGCTTGCTCTTAAGCTTTTTTGTTTTCTAACTCGACTCAAGCCTCGTTTGACGTATGTATTTTAGTAGTATTTTCGTAAAGAAAAATAGGTGCGTAAAGTGATTCGGCTTATTCTTATTCAAGGCGATTTTGATGAAAATGTAGGTAAAGTTATCCTAAAGTTAAATTTCCATTAAATCTCACTTTACCCACATTTTAACAACAATATTCCCAATTATATTCCTAATTAGTCCCCAACCCATAATGTTTTTAAATATTCAAACCCACGTTTTGATAAGTAAAGCGTTTTGGGGCTTATTGACTCGGTTATCTAGCAGCGTTGTCAGATCTGGTATTATTTCTCAATAAAAAAATTCCAATAATTTCCAAATCGTCATATTATGTATGTCTATAATGTGTTTCCTCACACTTTAAATATTTTCAAACAATATGTTAATCTGATTCACACATAAGTAAATAGAATAGATAATTTTCAATTTATTTTTTGAGTAATGTAATAAGTACCTAATCTAAAATCGATAGATATATCTAAATCACATGACACATAAATAAATATACCTAATAGTCAGGTATTTACTGATCTTTCGAAACTTTTATCTTAAAAATTAAAGAAATTTCAATAGTATGTATGTACTGGTATTGGTATTACATAGGTAGGTAAAGGTATCTATTACCTATGTACGTCTTTATTGATTTAGGGAAATTTTCTTATTATTTATTTATTTTATTTTGTTTGTTTAAAACACTTCCTAATACGCTTATATACCTTATAGATAATATTTATACATTGAAACGTTATTAAAGATCAAATTTCAAAAAATCTAGCAGATGCAAGCGTTTGAGTCTTGGTTTTATCTGAACAAAGTCTATTATCAAATTTATCTTGATTCCTTATAGGTGAAGTTGACCGCCATATAAATTTGAAAATTAAGACAAGAAGCAATTTTGGAATTATATTTTTAACCGACGTACTTAAAAAAAGTAAAAAATAAAAAAAGTCCCAACGTGGGACTCGAACCACGGTCTGCTGGCTGAAAGGGCGACGTTTTCATTCACCAAGCGTGCACTTTGCCAATTATTGTACCAGGATATGACTAAAATAATTAATTATCTAAAAAAAAATCAATTTGTCCTCACAAGTATGTCAAAAATTTCTTGCTACCAAAGAAACTTTGACTGTTTTTCTAAAAAGCATCGAATTTGAATTTTGAAAAAGCCTTTCTTATCGAGCCCCTACCTACACTCTAATAAAATGAATCTGTGTGCGAAAATTCAGTTTTCTCTTTCAAGGCGTTTGACTAACGCTTAATAGGTCACCAAACGCTTTTGTACTTTTATTGATATAGATTTTAAAGTCTTGATTTCAGCCGTTTTGCAGCTAGAAATTATCTGTCGTTAGGATATCTGATACTTGAGCCCTCATTTTTTCGAATTTTTTGGTTGATGATGGTTTGAACTCAAAAGAAACGCAATGTACTATATGAATTACAAGACTTGGCTGCTTAGTTGCCAGCGACTTAGATATGTGTACTTAAAGAAAAGTACTCATACTTATATAATTAGGTATATAGTAATTACCATTTCAAATATATATAGATATATATGGTATTTATAATAATTACTTTAGATATTTTGTGATAATATTCAAAATATATATGCAAAAATACGACATAAAAAAAGATAACAGTTTTAATTTATGACTTCGCGTTTTGTTACCTATGAAAAAAATATACTCAGGGTAGAATGTATTACCTACATATTTTTTTAGAATGTAATTGGAGCTATCCATTCGAAAAAATGTTTAATAGAAGTGTCTATTTTATGTAAGTATGAAAAAGATTTACAAGCTATCTTTTCTACCGGCCGGTTTCTATTTTTTCTGTTTGCCTATGTAGCGCTGTTTGAATAAAAACCACAAATTTCTAATTCTTAATCATCAACAATCTATGGGAGAAAATTAGGATCAGTCAGTCTATGAATCGACGTTAAAGAATTTTTAATAAATTTTCTATCAGATCTTCAAATTTTCTTGAAATATTCATATTCAACAACAAAAAACGATCACAATTATTGCAATTGGAGAATTAGAATTGAAACGATTTTTCTAATTAGTATTCAACTGAGCTGTCTTTTGTAACATCCCAAACTATGCTGACTAACTATGCGCTGCGACTGGCGCTCTTTAAATGCCATGGAACTTAACATCCAAAACGTCAAGTGCCGCAATTTGATATATTCTCGAACAGCTGACATATGCGAGAGCACCAGTTCATTCCAGAGTTATTCGAGATTCCGACGATGACAGAGCTGTCAAGTGTTTCATGTGACCAAATAGTAAATTCTAACAGAGCCAGCCAGAATTATACGTGAATAGAATAAATAATAACTCAACAGCTGATTTCTATCATTTCAGTTATTATTTCTCTTATTAATGAGTGTAAATAAATCTAATCAGTTCTAATTAAATCGAGCATTTCAAATATAACAAACACATAATTCAAAACAAATGTCAAAAAATGGACGGTATGATTCTTTGGCTCGTTTTAAGAAGTGAAAATTTATCAAAAATGCCAATTTACCTACATAGCGTCGTAGAAATTGGGAAACTAAAAACCTCACGAAAGCCTAAAATCTACGACACTGTTTTATGGAACATAAGTTGAGTTCTCTATCTCAAACAGTTCTGAGATATCGTCAAAAAACTAAAAATCTTCTTAAACCCCAATCTAAACCCACCTAAAGGTAGCCTGAAGAAGGAAACTGGCCTTTCTGAAATCCAGTCTCATCCGAAATCCAGCCACAGGTTTATTATTCGAAAGGACTCCATCCCTAGAAAGATACAGCCGACAATAAAGAGGTGTCCAGCATAAAACCCATCATAGGGGACCTCCAGAGAAGGATGCCACATCGAAAGGGGATCGCCATTTGACTTACGCCGTATCTGTACACCTTTACTTTTTCGACCCATCTATTCCTATAACAGAAGCATCGGTTGGAACTTGTAGTTTCCTTACTACATCAGGCAATTTTGCGAGAGCCGAGAACCTTCACAATCTCGACAACCATAACCTGACTATAGAATGGTAAGAAGAAGCAAAATCAGCAAAACGTCTGGTGGAGGTGCCCATTCCACAGTGGCCGGTTTTAGCTTCAACTGACTTTGGCGAGTAATCAGGAGTATTCGTCTTCGGGTAGGGGTCAGAGCCCCTGTAATGTATTTCTTGGTCGGTGTCGCCTTACGAAGGAGACGATGGCCTAGAAAACTTAACCTCGTTTCCGTCGAAGGAGGTACTTTGAGACAGAGGACCAAAAGAGTCGTGATAGAGAGGAAGATGAGGTTTTAGACGAGTCGTGCGGATTCCTCTTTCAAAATCTTCAGGAAAATGAGTGGTCCCAGGACTGCGATGGTGGTGATGATCGATCCAATCTGCTTGGCGAGCCACTGTCTGGTCCTGGATAGGTAAAAGATCCCCCATCACAACCGAGACATACAAACATACAAGTTCCAATTTACATCGCTGGTACTCTTCGATGGAATTCGCTCATAGCTGGTGGTCCAATGGTAGACAATTTGGTGACAATTGCCCAAACGATCATTGAGTGACTTAGTCAGAAGTGGGTAGATCTGACGTCTTTGGCACTTCGCTAAGGAGAACCTCCTCCCTCCCGGTTTTAGATCGGAATAGATCTCAACAAGTCTCACCTGTCCTGGATGGCCACTTCACTTTTGACTTTACAACTGCCATTCTTTCCCGGATGAATTCTTCTACCCAGGTATAAAATTCAAGGTGCAACATTTTAGAAACGTTTTTACGAAGTATGTGATCATTTTATTAACATAGCATAATTAGCAAAAATTTCTGAACGATGCATACATGAATCCAAAATTATAATAAGATTGTTAATTATGGAAAAAAAGTTTCATTTGGCAGTAACTATAATTTTATTCACCATACGTGTATTTCCTTTTAAGAAGAGCCTCTGCTCATTTATATTTTTTCTATCTCATTTCTTAGGGTCTAGCTGATTTATTTACAATATACAGGGTGTATCAAGTCACACCAAGTATCTTAGAACTCTTATTAGAATTTATAATAAAATCAAGTAAAAATTAATAAAGAATTGCAACAAAACTAAACCAACGTCAATGTTATGGAATTTACTTTGTCAATTTTTTAATTTATTAGTCCTTTTGACTGACTACATTATAATCGTAAGAGCTGGGGCAGTTAAATTATTTAGATTATAAAATTAAGCAGTCCGTAAGTAATAACCCTCTTATTAATAATTTCCAATTATTATTCAGTTATATACGCAATCAGTTCCGGTTATATTTAGCCCGATCGTATCAGTGCAACCGTTTCCCTTCTTTCGTTTCTGACAATTTACATCCGACGACACCCTGTATACCATGTGAAGGTATACATGCAAACGCTCTATCATTTCACTCGCTAAAATTTAATGACTCCAGTAATGAAGATTGCATGCAGTTTTCCTAATTGATTCGTGTTCATCAACCAGAAACGCTTCTCTGTTGCGGTCCTTCAACCGCGTTCCGATGTAACAGTGACAGAATTTACCACTTCATTTCACTGCAGTTCACTATTTATTTACACTTAAATTGTAAAATATAAAATTCCATACTTACCTAAACCGAGAGCCATATTTTCTGTAATAGTATATCTGAGTTCTGAGGACTGCCAGTATAGATATATGTTGACCCAAGTCTGGTTTGATCAATACAAGAAGAACTACAATTAAGATAAAATAAATCGAGCCTGTCAAAGATAGAGAGCAATGTAAAATAAAATATTTCACTAATTGGCAAGTATGTTTCTGATGGGCTATTTAATCTCGCTACAAGCAAGGACCGCAATATATTGGTCATAACCAATTATAGACGATTATTGGATACTTCTAGGTCGTTAATTTTTTATATTGCCTATACTCGAAGCACTAGCACCACTATTTAACAAATTAATAACTTTCCTAATGTTAACAATTAATCCACGGAGTAATATATTTCATGTCACCCCTCCAATTAGACCAATAACCGTTAAATTATTTTTCCCTCAACACGACAAATGCAGCTTCCGATCTATAAAACTATACACGCGGAAATAGGTTGCGTTAAAAAATCTTCTTCGATATGTTGGAAATTGGAAACTCTCAACAAATCTGACATTTATATTAGTAAAATTTCCAGTTTCAAAGGAGTCTATAATAGTACCTACCTATATAGTAAGTATCTACCTCTAGGAGGTGATTTAAATATTAACTAGTTGACATTTCGCAGTGCCAGCAGGGCGAGAACGTGCATGTGAAATGTAATTGGATTTTGAATTTTTGAATAATCTGCGGTTATTGAATGGAAATCGAATGCATCCCCCGTATGATGAGTCGCTGAAATATTAATCTAACCGACGTATATTCATATCAGGACTTCAACTACTTTGCCTTTATACACGCAACCCTATCAAATATGAATCGAGACAATTTCATTACTTGTAAAATATCATATTAATATGACTGGAAGTGTTGCCAATTACCGGTAGGAGCCAATTTTCGAGTAGTCTTTTATTATTATTCGTGATATTCATATCGATTTAATTAGTTTATGTTGGTATGTCTGTCATACCAACATAATTTCTTATCATGTATCATAAGTACTACTCTTGGAAAATATTGATTTCTGGACTTATGTTTACATGATCTTTTCTACTTGTAAAGGCCCAATATACTGATGGTCACGTTTGATTTAATTTTTTCTTGAAATTAATTTATCCCCAAAGCCCAGTTCTGGTAGAGCTTGATTATTGTTTAGTTATTAAAAATATCAGTTTTTTAATAAAAGAAGCAAAGGTTATTATTTTTTAATGATTCAGAAAACCTGGATCTATTATCAGCCTGCTGGGGAAAAAAGATCAACTTTATATAGTTCGTTTTAAGTTGAGGAAAAGTAGGGACAATTATTGCCCAGCGATTGGCAACAAAGAGCTTAGGCAGAGAGATAAAAAAGGCCAACCCTATAACATCTTTTTAGCCCGATTTGAATTATTTGAAAATCCAAAAGCGACCTTTTGTCAATTTTTTTTTCTTTAAATGGCAAATATGTTTTTATATGTTTTTCTGATTCTAACATTTTTTCTGATCACAAATATGCAAAATTTAATAAAAAAAATTGAATAAATTTTTTCCTTTTTTTTTTTAATTTTTTTAAGACTTACAACAAGAAGTATGTAACTAGCCGACATGTCAAAAAAATAAAGAAGCAATCATTAGGAACGTTTATATTTTTGCATATTTGTGATTAATAAAAGAAATCGTAGAATCAGAAAAACATAGAGATAAAGGATTTCCAAAACATTATCTCTCAATACAGGCACCTTTTTTATTTTGCGAGATGAAGGGGTGGTGGTGGTGGGGGTTAAACGGACAAAGTTGCGGAGAATTTGATGTCGATTTGTAATCCCAAAAGAAATTATATACAATTCAAAAATTTGTTCTTCCTTTTCGAAAAAAGCAGAAAAAAAGTTCATAGAATGACGTCATAAGAGCAAAAACCATTTACCGAAAAACCATAAGACTATATGACGTTATAGTACCTAACGTCACTCTAAGCAAAACATTTTCTTTTTTTTTCAAAAATTGTTATGTTGATTTTATACATGGCTAAAACAAGAAATTAAATTCTCGAGCAAAATACAATATGAATAAGAGAAAAGAGAAAGTTGCTGGTAGGGCATGCTGATGAGCTCCAATAAGAGCGAAATGGCCATCAATGCCTTCAGCAGTGTTGGTGTTTTTCTACTGTCTTTGGAATTAGATCAGTCATGAACATGAGTCTAGAACCCACGAATTTCTTTCTCTTGAAACAAGAAATCTCGATTTTTCAGTTTTTCAGGATATTTCACCAAAAACTGAAGCTATGCTAAATTTATTTTCAGATTACAAATCAGCAACAAATCCTCACCAACTTTGCTCATTTAACAGACTTTGTATCTGATTATTGATAAATAAAACACTAATGTTTTAATAATTCTACGTTATGATTTATTTTGGCCAACGTTCTTAAGTTGAGAGGAAGGGGAATAGGGCGATACTTTTCCGCCGGCTAACAAAGAGAATTTTTTTCTTAGTTAACTGCTTGTATAATAATAGGGGTTAGTAAATTGAACCGTTTTTGAAGTTTTTCATTCTAATTTTCGAGATTGCATGGTAGAAAACTTCAGAACTCCACGCAATACGGGCCATGGAACGTTGACGATATGATGGTGTTTTTTTTGCATTTTTGACATCTGCCTAAATATTGCGAGATATAAAAGCTTTTGGAAAGATGGTGAAAAGCTATTTTTGAAACCAGTTTTTGATCTATCGTTTCAGTTATCTATTGATACCAAATTGTAGTAATTTTGACATGAGTACCTTATACAGGGTGTCCGGTAAGTACCTCCTAATCTCTCGGTAGCATACAGGGGAGGTCAAAATAAACCTAGTCTGTCATAAAAAAACATTCCTAAAGTGTCCCTAAACGGAGATACAGAGCCCCAAAATGGTACCCTAAGATTTACTTTTTTGGCTCTAACTTTTGAACCGACCTGTATAATTTGATGAAATCAAATTATCACTTTATTCTTTATCACTTATTCAAATCACTTTATTGTAAAATTATGAAAATCGGATCAAATCAACAAAACTGACATTTATTTTTCGAGGGAACATTTAGAACCTCCAGGACGGTCTGACAAAATTACTTGGTCACCGTTTCCGATATATAGGTTTCAAAAAAGCCGCTCAGTGGATGCTCAAAGAAGGAAATTTTTTAATGAACGAACTATCTCAAGTCTCAGGAATTTTTTCTGAGCTTACCATCACAAAAAGATCCGAAAACTAAATCGCAAAAAAATCATAATGAGCCACTATTCTCAAAAAAGCATTCAGGGAGTTTCTTACTAATGTCTAAATTGTTGTTTTCTTCTTCTTTGAAGCATCGACTAGAAAAATGTATTCCTATTCATTTATCTAAGTGGTTTTATCTATAATCTATCTCATTTCTTGTCTTATTTATATTATATGTCGGGCAGTGAATTCATTGAGCAGCCCTCGTATAATAAATAAGGATCAGATGAATATAAGAAAATACACAGACATCCTACACCTATACGAACATATAATAGCGAAATAAATAAGGAGTTCCGGAAACAAGAGAATCGTAGACTAGGATATATGCAAAAGCCTGATGGCTAAGGGTGAAAAATAATAGCGTGGGGTCAGTTTTCCCTGGAGGGTCGTAAGAAGTAAACTATCCGAGTCGCCTTTAGATGGACATTTCGGCCGCAAAAGCTTTCCTTATGTCTTCGCGTTCATAAATAAAATAGCGGCGAATGTACATACATTTATATGTATGTATGTGCATCGCAGTAATGATATAACTTCCATTTTTTTTTTGTCTCATTATAATAGCGCTTGATCAATTATTGACATATTAATAAAAGTGTTACTGATTCAACGATAATGATAAATTTGTTTACTAAGTGTTTTAAATACTTATTGCATGAAAAATAGACATTACAAGGCATTATTGTGAAGTATGTACATACTTAATACATATTTACAATGCCAGTCGTAATAACCTACATATTAAAATTTCAATAACTGATAAATTCATATCAGTATTTGCAATTATTAATAATCAGAGCTAATCTTATTTTGGCATTTTTCTCAAGCGTAAAGTCTGTAAATAAGTCTAAGAGTCCCTCTCTAGTCTCATCATCACTCTCTGCCTATTCTATAAACATATGCAACACTGTTTTTAATATAAAAAATATTATCGAGAAATGAGTTTACTGTTTGAATTTAATTATCTAAAATAAGAGGGTGCTAATAATCAATTAAAGGAGGAGGGAGGTATGAGAAATTTTTGTATTTATCTACAAACACTTTGTGTATAAAATGAGGCAGAAGCCCAAAAGGGTGAAAAATTGTCGATGTAATCTACCCCTTTTCCTTATCGATGACTAGATGTTAAATTATTTTAGAGCTGGATAACCCGCTACCTTTACATGCACTGCACTGCTTGGAATTCATCATAAAAATGAACTCAGCCGGTTTCATCCCAGGCGCAATCTCTTCCTTGAAAATTTCCTGACTATCCACAGAGCCTCAAAAAATAAAAATAAACAATAATAATTTTTGCAATAAATAATTTTTCATAAACAATGATCATTTTCATCACCCTGTATAACAATTGGACCAACACAGTAGGATACCACAGGAAATTAAGTTAAGATATAGGGCGGTTTTCCTCCGTCTTGAACCGTTTGTGCTTTTTGAAGTTGGAAAATTGCGATTTTGACTTGTTTATAACTCATGGCCTACTCAATTCAAACTGCAGCTATGAACACCACTATTATTACATTTTCTCAAACAATCAGAAAATCTACTGGGTGTGTCCCATTTAAAATAAGATACGTCAAGTCAACTTCCGGTATAACCGGAAGTGCCGCCATTTTTAAATATTTTTCATCCATTAACATTTGTGTAAAACCTTGTTATCCAAATTTTCTTAATTCTATCATGCGTATAGTTTCCCATACAAGACTAACTGAAGGTTATCGTAAAACACCCTGTATTCTTCAGGTTTTCTAGATTTTAATTCTTGTATAATTTATAGGGGAAGCGCATCATTCCAATCATCCCTTAACACGACTGGAAATTTGCCTATTTTTCAAAACTGTTTTAAATCGATTTTTATTTCTCAAAACGCCACTATACTAAATTTTATCAAAAACTCTCTAGTAGGTATTAAGGGTTTTATAACCAAATCAAAATTTCAAGAATAATTATTCATATTAGCGATTAATCCAGTGACGTACTCAGTTTTAATTTTTTTTTCTAGAAATAACGTTAACATGAATTCTTGAAATTTTGATTGGGCTATAAAATTATTGATACATGACAGGTTTCGATAAAAATATTAGTATAGTATCGTTTTGAGAGATGGTGAATCGTGGATCCAGTGGCGTTCCCATAATTAAACAAAAAAAAAACTAAATCTATGAATTCTTGAAATTTTACAACTAACGCTGATCTAGGAGGCCTTGGATTTTGTAGGAGTGAGGAGCTTTTTGCTCCAATTTTTGCTCCAAAGGTACAAAATCCTGCAACCTTAGAGGATATAATTTACAAGTATTCAGAACAAGCCTCAGCTGACGCAACGCGTGCGTTTGCTACTCAGAAAAGTGCCATAAGGGTGCTAGCGGGAGCGGAATTCCGTGCACATTGTACACCACTTTTTAAAAGATTACAGATAATGACCCTGCCCTGTCTGTATATTTATTTGACCTGTATACACATTCACGAAGTGGCTCAGAAGTTGCCCGTTCGGGGTGACTTTCATCTCTATGGTACAAGAAATAGACAGCTCCTCCAAATTCCCTTCTCGAGGATCAATATAACCGAGAAAAATAAATTGAATTACCGGCTGCATAATAAACTGCCTGATACATTAAAAGTACTCAAAATAAGAAAATTTAAATCGCAATTGAAAACTTTATTAATCGAACATGCATTTTATGATGTAAAACAGTTTTTGTCTACCAATTTATGATTTATTTTCTAGCTGATGTGTATCTATATCTTGCTTCTAATTTTATTGTCTTGTATTTACCTATTGTCTCATATTTACCTACGACGTGCCTAAAATGCTGCAATTCTTTTGTTTCAAATGTATTATTAATGGCAAATAAATATTATTATTATTATTATTATTATAACGAATGGTATAAATGCAGTAACCAATCCTGGAATGAGCAGGGATTAAATATTTTTTGTTTATTAAGCGATGAAGAATAAATTTCATGTGAATATCTCGTAAATTTATTCAATTGCTTATAAGAATTGAATAAATAAAATAAAATAAAATTATAAGAAAAATTTAAAAGTGCTGCTGCTTTGATGACTTTTTTTGAGTATCGTTTGTATTTGAGTATTGTTTAATATTTTTCTTAAATTTGATTATTAATTCTTATTTTTTCTTTGTTTTCAGCTGAACAACGACCACTAACCAGACTAGATAAACCCCCTTCCACACCTCCATCTAACGAGGGTGAGTATTTTCTTTTATGCGCATGTATTTACACTTTTCGTCATTATTTATTTTAATAACTACTGTTCACAATTATTTATGTAGCCTCTAGTTTTAATTTATTTGATCATTTCTTCGCTATTTGTCGATTTTCTGAAGCTGTGACCTATCACTTCTTGCGTCGTTTTTCTAAAAATCGAAAACTATAACCGATCTCGAGAATTCAGATGAATCGCTTTATGGTTTTCTTTTTTTCCTTGAATAAATCTGCCCTAATAAAAAGGTTTTTTTGTTATGACCTGACCTGGCTAAAGGTTCCTAATTTAGAAAAAAAAAAATCACGCTTCCTCGTCCCCCTCTTATCTACCTCCTATCACTTTATTTCTTTTTCTTCGCACTAATCTTCCCATTCCAACAGCAATAGAGACTCTTCTTTTTCTTGTCATAAGTTGTGTCATCAAGTCAAGTCTTATCACCCTCGGCGATATTTTCGTCATATAACCAGGTTGAAATACTTTTACTCGATGTCAGTTCTCTTATTCTGGCTCCCGGTCTTCTTCCAGGACTATTCGATCTATTTCGAGCATTTCTTCTTTTAAGGGTCTTTTTGTATGGAGAGACTAATAGCTCCCCAGATCGTGCCACATTTTTTGTTGTCATGTTTTATCATGTTTCTATGTTTAAAAGGGTTAAATCTTTACTTCTTCTTCCTTATAATTTATTTTGTCTCGAGCGTCATTCCAAATTTTTCTACTCTCTCTCTCTCTCTCTCTCTCTCAAATGAAGAAGGTGGTTGTCCAGATTTTCATAGTAGGTAGATTTTAAATACTCCTGGTCCGTAATATGAGCTGTTACAGGCCAGATTTATATTTGCAGAATGAATTTATACGTACCTAAATTCTAAAAATTGTGATTTCTGTGTCTTATTATTATTATTTATTTTTTTTAATCTTTCCAAGTATATTAGCTTGGTGTGACAGGGATGTAGGATCTAAGAATATTTTAGCGCAAATCAATAATCCATTGTGCTGAGAAATCACACCCCTAGTTACTAACAATCGAACCCTATATCCATCGAGCGTGGAAAATTAAAACGCCAGACGAAGACATCCATCCTCCAGACACTCATTGAAAGCTCTAAATAAATTGTGATCCTTTTATATAATTCAACAAGCGAGAGCACGTGTCACTTAACCCTTGGCGCGTGGCTGTCTTCTTTATTAAAAAGGGTTAAACACTACTTAGGGTTTTTAGGCGCATAATATTTCCTTGGGGGACGGTTTTATTGCGACAAATACCACAACCCTTACCGATCTTAAACTAACGGAACTTCCGTCACGACACACACGATCGTCGTAGGTACAGACGGTCTCGGGAGATGACATTCATTATTTTGTGTGTGGTCTGGAAATTAAAAAACGATAAAATTGCTTATAGTAATTTGGATGAAGAAAAAACGGATTAATGAGGGCGAGAACGGTTGTATATCTGGAGATGGATGAAGAACGTCTTCTGCTCAGAGTTTTCGACTCATTATTCGTTAAATTATGTGAAAGTGGTATCGTTTTTGAAAATTCACCATCTTGTGAGGTATGAATCTAAAAGAGTATGAAAAAAAGGCTATCTGGGTTAAAACAATAAAATTAATTTGGGGAAATACAGTGGCGTACTCTATAGTAGACAATACTTTAATACCTGGTGCAGTTTGATTGCAATTACCTTATACATATAAACATTATTTTCATAATTTCATCTTACTTTTATTATTTTCTTCTTTTTTTATTTTAGATCACTACCATAATCCATACTATAACCAACCCGGTAATAATTATTATAGAAATTGTAAGTAAAAATGTGTTCAATGTTTTGTGTTTGTCCTCCGTTTGTTCTTTTTTTTATTATTATTTAATTTCGTTTATTCTGCTTCAAAGCACAAAACGAAAGAAGCAAAAAAGCTGACCAAACTCTGCCTAACTGGACTTGCAAAAAAAAATTACGAGATGAAAAATTTCAAAAATTGTCTAACCAGACTTTCAAAAAAAATAAGTTGCAAAAAATAACATTTCGAGCTGACCGTATCCTATAAAGGGTGTCCGTTTTTAATGAGTTTGTTTAAAAAAACTTGTTTCGAACCATTAAAACCATCATCGGAGCTGAACTTTTAAACAGAATCCAATTTTCTATCCACCAAAGGCCCAAATCTTTATTTATTATTAGATTGAGCTCAGGTTTATTTTCTTACCATTGTTAGCACGCTTTTTTCAACATGAATCTGCTCTAAAAATTAAAATAAAAAAGCTTTTTATATCACATACAAGGGTACTTACATACTTACCATAATTTCTACATTTTTTCTAATTGAAAAGTGAGAAAATTAGAGAAATTTTTCCTCAAGAAGAACTGGAAATTTTGAAGAAATTTAAAAGTTTATTGAATTTTTAATGAGATAAAATTCAAATCATATCTATAACCACCCCTCCTGCGCATATAAAGCGACCAAGATAAAGAAACCCCTTCACCATGAGTAAATATAACGTACAACCGGGAGACATGTGGCCCATAACTATGGCATGTGTAACTATAACAATCCATAATGGTGCATTTCACGGATTAGCTCCATGTTGTACTCTTCGATCCAGCACCCTTTCCTAGTTGTGATGCACCCTCGCAGCGTCCCGGCGTCGAGTCGATCCTCCGGGAGCGCGATCAGTTATGATTGATTGATGATCTCCGGGAAAGCCGGCTGCAATGACTCTCCTCGTACAGACTGATGCGTTTTGTCCTTGCCTTTTCCTCTGTTTAACTGGTTCCTTTATTAGTTTTTAATGCGCGAGTTTATATCGTTTTGATGGCCGGCTGACGGGGTGAAAGATTAACGGACTATGATAAATTGATACCGTCTCTCCTTTATCTGGGCGATTTTTAGAATGCCGGACGCCTTGATTAAATGAGTGCTGGAATGATTTGGATTTAATCAATCTTCCTTCGTTTTGCTGAGTGGAATGCGGCTCTGAGAAGATCGTCCAACTATAAGATATCCTGAGGGATTAGGTATAATACTTACATGCATTTCTGGATCTTTAGATGAGATTTTATTTAATGTCTTAATAACTGTTTGTAAGGACACTTTAAAATTTCCAATTATTCATACAAAATTTAACATTACTGTTTCCATCGGATTAAACACTATTTTTTGTTCTTATAAATTAAATCAATTTACAGCTGCGTGTGTTTATTTTATCCACATACCACTTCCAGCCAAATTTCATATAAATCCGCAGATAATTCTTCTGGAAACTGATGTCAAAATAATCAAGGAAACCATGCACCTCCGAAAGAAATCAATTATTTTTTATTCGCAGCTCTGATGTTGGATTAAATGGTTCGAAACAGGTGTACTGATGAAATTTCTATACTTATACCTACCTCTTTCGAAATGTCAAATTTTTTGGAATTTCGTCAAGTTTTCTTTTTCATATTTTGAGGAATATGTAGGACTTTTCTTCCTGTTTTTAAGTACCTAAAGCAAGAATTTTGTTTAATGATTATGATCAATATTTTATGCATTAGTCAGTGATATTTCTTCATATAAATTTTTCAAATACGCGATATTAGTAAAAGTCTAGCAGAGACAGTATTAAACTGAACTAGCGCACTGCATATCCCGGTTTCTAGTAAAAAGCAGTCAGAACTCGTGCAGAATACCAAACAGTTATATTCAGATAGGCCGTTCGGTCTCCAGCTTCGGCATAGCATTTAAATAGTAAGGATGAAGAATTTTTGCGCCAGTGGATATGTAAAATAGAGCCTGATTTTTAAGCCGTACGTGTCCGGAATAAAAGCCGGGGGTTACGGGCTACGGTCAGTTCCCGTAGCTGGAGAGAGCCTGCAATAATTTCCACCCGGAGTCCGACAACTTTACATATAGCACCTGACAAAACATCAAATCTGAATATATCGCATAGAAATAGTGAATTTATTCCGGGAGAGCCGACGGATGCTTTGAATAACAAAACATAGCCACAATAAAAATGTACTGCAACATTATGAAAGAGCTTTACGAACGATTCCGGACGATTTGAATAAATCTCTCAACCTACAAAATAACGCGCTGATATTGCAAGAAAGTATCGGCGGCCGGCATAAACCCTTCGATTTTTATACGTTCGCACTGTTCGCGGAAATATAAAGAATGGGTGCTTTTAGTGTCAAGCTCTTATTTTGAGAAACTACCTAACCTACCTTGTGTTATGTACGCCTCTGTCTCAATTGTTTTTTTTTAACGGTCATTACTTGCAACCGCACTTTTTTTCATTCTTTCTAACAACATTTGAATCCCACTTCTGAGTGCTAAAAGTGCATGCATATACATTGCTCGGGATCTTTTTATCATCCAACTAATATTTTCCATATTCACAAAAGTGTACATTTTAGAGTTCCAAAAACTTCCATAATTTGAAACCCATGCACGAGCTATTTTTCTTCTTGGTGATGGTGAGTTTCAAATCATATTCATAACTCCCAAAACAATGAAGTTTTACATTTAAAACAGACTCTTCAGAGTTGTAACATCACATAAATATCCACATCCCAATCGATCGATTTTAGGACATTTCACAGGCATATCCGGGAGGGGAGGATTGACAGGACAGCTCCATGCCGATGTTATAAGAGCCGCGATAATTCGTAATAAGTTTGTGGAAACATGGAAAGTAATTTTCCAATACATGAGCGCTCCTCTGTTAAGTCCTGCATACGATGTGATAACGGGGATAGAAGAGGGAGGCCTTCCTATATAAGGAATTTCACACCAAGTGAATCCTGATATTTAGGGATGCAGCGGTCACTTGACTTCTGCTGTTGCTTGCTGGCCGTGAAAATAGCTTCGCATGCCCCTTGGAGTTAATCTCCTTTCGATTCATGCTGGAGGTGAAAATTTAGGCAACCAAGTTTCATTTTTAATATTAGAACTGCAAGCTGAAGCTTTAGAAAAAAAATTTCCTCGCAGAAAAAGCGCAAAACTAAGAAATTTTCGAATTTGACATCTGTTCATGATGGTAGTAAATTTTTAATTTAGTAATTGACGAATTCGCTGAAGCTTGAAAGGGTTCCCCGACGAGTGGCGAGTATCGCACATAAATTAAAATTAAAAGGGTTTAAAAAATTAATCCTCTTTAAAATGGCGCGTGCTTTGAAGGGGTTGATTTCGAAAGGGGAGCGAGTGATTGTGAATTTTGATTGGATGAGGCGGCGGGACAAAGCGGTTACCTTGATCGTACATTAGGGTTGCTCGCGTTAGCAACAATGTCAGACACGGGCTTATTGTTAGTTTCAGTAATCAATCTCTGCTTGTCCGACGTGGTGGTTTTACTATGGGTTCACCCCGTTGTTTGGATATATTAACAGCAATTTGCCTAATGTTGTTCAATTTTAACGTGAAAAGGAGCCGATTTTTTTATATCTTCCATAATGTCTTAGATGGGATTATCAAAATTATTACAATTTTCATGAAAAATCTTGTTCAGATTTAAGATTTAAAAATCTTAAACTGTGAGAATAGAAAAGCCAAAAATTTACAAAGCTTTCCGTTACTAATAAGCACTAAGAAAATATATTCAAAACACTCAGAAGTGGGATTCGAATAAAACGGTCTTTTTACTTCAAAAATTACATCTTCATTGTCTGATTTCAGAAGAGTTCAGCAGTGATTAAAAAAATACAATGATCTTTAATAAAAGTGACATTTGACAGGCGAAATATTTGATATATTAAATGCTCTTGTACCTATAGGAGATGCCAATAAATGTTACAGTAAAATTTAAAAATACATAATAGTTCTCCAGTAATTACAAGCGCTCAGAAGTGGGATTTAAGAAGAAATAAATTACCAATTTTTGTATTCTAAACAGTTTCATAACATAAATTGTCACTTTAATAGCTCATCAGAGTCTATGTAAAAATTTATCTCTAACTAACTTTTATCTCTAAACTTTCTTTATACTGGGTTATGCAAATTTCATGGTGTCAGTATTGGGATATCCTAAACCATAAGAGATACAGGGTTGCTTAAATTAGAGAAAAGTTGCGTTATTTTATGGCCATCTCGAATCCGTCAAAACATGCAAGATATCTGTGACCGTTCCTGAAATATCCTGAAAAAACTGAAAAATCGAGAAATCTTATTTTTGGAATATCTTTCTTACCATTGGGAATTAATAAATATTTTTTTGTAGCCTTACATAAGCCGTTATAAGCTATTTATCTGACGTTTCAAAAATTTCCACAGCCGACTAGATCCCAGAGTTTTCATAGTCAACATTCGTTTTTCTTATAGCCGCCATATTATTTTTTTATGTCGTTCGATAAGAAAAAAATAATGTAAACCAAAAATTAATAAATTTTAGAAAAAAAAATTGGAAAATTTTTATTCTTCTTTTTTCAAATAAAAACAGATAGTTCTTAACTGAAATAGGCCAATATGAAGTCATACTGCTTGCCTTATAGGTTGTTAATTTCTCTATGATATTCGATCTAAAAAGTTGTCTTTTTTTAGAAAAAAAAAGAAGAACAAAAATTTTTGAAAGTTATTTTTTGAAGTTTATTAGTTTTTGGTTTCCATTATTTTTTTCTTATCGAACGACATAAAAAAATAATATGGCGGCCATAAGAAAAACGAAAGTTGACTATGAAAACTCTGGGATCTAGTCGGCTGTGAAAATTTTTGAAACGTCAGATAAATAGCTTATAACGGCTTATGTAAGGCTACAAAAAATTATTTATTAATTTCCAATGGTAAGAAAGATATTCCAAAAATAAGAAATCTCGATTTTTCAGTTTTTTCAGGATATTTCAGGAACGGTCACAGATAGCTTGCATGTTTTGACGGATTCGAGATGGCCATAAAATAGCGCAACTTTTCTCTAATTTAAGCAACCCTGTATCTCTTATGGTTTAGGATATCCCAATACTGGCACCATGAAATTTGCATAACCTGTATAGATTCTACTGTTCCTTTAGTTGGAAATTGTAGTAAATTTCTTTCTTTTCTTCTTCTTTGAGGTTTATGTCCTTCAGCATTCTATAGCTATTTACCCAACACATTAGAGTAAATTTAGAATTATTGTAACTTTGTGACAGCGGTCTGCTTGTCAAACTCCCTTCAATTCAAGAAGTTGCACCAGAATATATTCGCTCCAAATTGAGTCGATTTTTGTTTCAGTATCAGGATCAAATATCAGTTTTCTTAATCAAAAATTACTTTCCAGATGTTGATGCAAATGGCGACATCAGCGGAGACGAGCAGAGCATCAACAGCGAACATCATCAAGAAGAGAATTCCATGGACTCCGATCGAGGAGGAGCACTAAATCTGGTAAGTGCTTATATGACCGATGTAAGTACAAGAAATTACAATAATTTAAATAGTTTATTCCTAGTTATCTCATTTTATTACTTCCGTCAGTCTAATTAAAATAGAATTCTCCAGAGTTAGTTATTATTCCGCTAATTTAGGCCTCTCAAAAAAGTAGATTAATTTTAAATTTCTTTTTAGTGATCATCTTTTATTAATGATTTAAAAAATAATAATTTCACACTTTTTGATTTTATTCTTGGAGTGTGTCTTAGATTTTATTAATTAATTGTGTCTGATTAATTATAATTGAAACAGTTGCATCTGATTGTTGGATTTATTATCATTTTAAATAGAAACAACCTAATTAGAGGAAAATATTAAATATTTTTTCTTTTAAATATTTATTTAGGTATAGCTGGAGTTTCATTAGAAAGAGTATTGCGAAAGAGTTTAAAATATGCTAAAATGAAACAAATTAATTATGTCTTAATAATAAATAAATAAATAATAAAGAAAATAAACTCAGAAGTGAAAAGAAATCGAATCAATCATCGCATATATAGCCTAACAACACAACCGTTTGTAATGTATAAATGAAATCAAATAATCTGAACAAGAGTGAAGGGAATGTTTTCCCTAAAGACTTTAAACATTTAACTTTTTGAGGGGTTGAACTCATTCTGATACAATTGGGACCGTGGGTGGAAGTTCAGATTTATTTATCCTGAGCGAATGTTCGAAAAGAACAGTTTACCAAAACAACCCCAGGGAAGGGACTCGATTATAAGTGGACTCGTTCATATAAAGTCAATATGTAAAGAAAAATTTAATATTACCTACCCACCTACCTCTCGCACGATGTAAACATCTATATTGGTAATCATATTTTCATTTGAAAGAAACCTCTATATACTATAGGTGCTTACAGGGATAGGGGGAGCCCCTAAAGCAAGCATCCATCTTGGATAAATCTTCCAAATTGATTTATTTGTCATTTTAATTTAATAATCTAATTTAATCACGTCCTCATCCTTATTATTATTATTATTATTATGTTAACTAAATATAATCAATTTATACCTAAGGACGTCGTTTTAAATGATACATCTCTTGGTTCCAGGTGACAAACGAGAACGACCAACCTCGAGTCCCATCGCCCAATTCACAGGTATCCAGTTCTAGTCCCAGTGTCAGCGCTGCTTTGGCTGCCCTCCAAGGTCTCGGAGGTTTCCTAGGAAATCCGCTCCAAATGTTGGGAATGCAAGCGCTGCAGAACCCCCAAAGCCTCCAACAGCTGCAGCAGCTGGCGATGCTGCAGCAAGCCAGCGGGAATCCCCAGGCCCAGTATTTGTTTCAAAATCAGGTGAGCGATTTCATCCATTTAGGGGGGTGAAGTAAATCCGATCGAGAGAGACCTTGTTAAGACTTTTATGAATTTTTGATGCTTTTCAAAAACATAAAAACCAACTATAGCTTGGAAAAGTTCTTTATTTTCATTGGAGGATTAATAATAATTGGAAGACTATACGAAATGTTTATTTAAAGGGTTTTCTGCAAGGATTTTCCCGCAATAGTCTATCGAGCAGTAGACCTCCTCATCACATGCAGGTGTGTTCAAGCAATTTAGATGCATGAATGGATGTTAAAAGCAAGTGTTTACATATCACACGCCATTAAACCCGTTTACACAACTAACAAACACAACTTACATTAACAAAATTACTGCTCGATTCTGTTATATAACAGCGTGGATTTCTAATTCTAATGGTCCGTTTGCATGTCACCGTTTGATCATTTCTTGGCAATGCATATTAAGTTTTTACATTGATGATCTTCATATAGGTATCTGTACGGTTTTACGTTTTGCAATGCTAATACACACGTTTTTATTATTAATTTGAACACAATAATGCGCTTCTTATGAACGAAAAGAATAATAGGAATTGTCAATTCATGATTTCCCAGCCCCACACCAACTATTTCACTCTAAAGATTGTTAAGTGTTAGTAAATGCATTTCTCTGTATGCAGTTACTCATTTGCCCAATTATATCGCAGGTCCAACAGATAGCCCAGGCAGCGCAGCAGCTGCAACAGTTGCAGAAAGCCCAGCAACAGCAACAGCAGCACCAACACCAGCAGCAACACCAGCACCAGCACCAGCAGAATTCCAGCCACAACACGAGCCTGCCATCAGGCACGCCGCTACCTCCCCAGACCACGCCGCCCAACAACTCGCACATTCCCGCCAGCCTGCTCACGCCCAGCACACCCTCCTCGGGCGGACTTACTCCACAACACCTTAAGACACCCTCGCGACTCCTCGAACCCTCGCCTGAAGAGACCACTGACCTCGAGGAACTCGAACAGTTTGCCAAAACCTTCAAGCAGAGGAGGATCAAACTTGGTGAGTTTGAAACTTCACCAATAACTCTCTTCGTTTACTGACTAATTTACATTTTTCAGGATTCACCCAAGGTGACGTAGGTCTAGCAATGGGTAAGCTATACGGTAACGATTTCTCCCAAACGACCATCTCCCGATTCGAAGCGTTAAATCTAAGTTTCAAGAATATGTGCAAGCTGAAGCCTCTCCTGCAGAAGTGGCTGGAAGATGCAGACAACACCCTGACCAATCCTGGCGCCCTGAGCAATCCCCTGACGACTCCCGAGACGATCGGGCGACGAAGGAAGAAGCGCACCTCGATCGAGACGAGCGTGCGCGTCGCGTTAGAGAAGGCCTTCCTGCAGAACCCCAAGCCCACTTCGGAAGAGATCTCGATGCTGGCGGACGGGCTCTGCATGGAGAAGGAGGTGGTGCGTGTGTGGTTCTGCAACAGGAGGCAGAAGGAGAAGCGGATCAATCCGCCGTCGGCCAGTATCGGGTCCTCCTGTTCGGTGACTAACACGAACGGGATGTTCGCCATCGCCAATTCCCTGGCGACGAGCCCGTTGTCACTGGTCACCTCTTCCGGCGGACATCACAATTCCTTCAACCCAAATCCGATGATGGTCAAGCAGGAATGACCCCAACTTAATTTCTACGCTGACCCGTATATGGAATAGTTTGTGATGTGCAATTTTTGATGTTGATGGTCGATGTTGTTTTCGAGGTAGAGGTAGAAGGAAAATTGGTTCGCTGTGGCATGCTCGATGAATTGCTTGAAAGTCGAGCAGCTTTCTTCTTTTCCAACTGAATACTTTCTGAGTACCGATATTTAGATTTCTGACAACCATGGATGATGACCCAGATCTTTAATTAGTACGCCTTGTTGCAAGATTGCGTTGTAATTACCTAATTGTGAGACCCCTTAAGGCAGATACTCCTGAGACCCACCTAGGTATATAAAGGAAAGGCGGTAAATGAATAAAGTTTTTTTATTGTGTCTAAATACTGAAACTATATGGAGATAATAAAGAGATTTGTTCGATTTACTTTCAGATTTTCAGAAATTTATCAAAATTTGACACTCCTGATATAGAATAATAATTATTTCTGTGATAAATGTTCAAACATAGTTGCCAGACTGTGGGATTTTTACTCAATTTATCTTGTTTTTTGAGAATAATAATAATTTTAATCAAAATGCGACTTTCTTGGTATTTTTTCTTATAAGTCTGTGGCTATATCTCAACATAGTTATAGCTAGATTGTTGTAAGTTTTAAGAAATTTGCGCATTTTGAGTAGGTATATGAAGAATTAAAAATCTCTCTCTCTCTCTCCTGTGATCTAAAATCTAAAAAATCTAAAAATAGATAATCGGAGGCTATGATATAATAGGCGCGCTCCGTGTCGCCATATTGGTGAATATTTCTAAATCGTAGAGTTTCTGTAGGTTTTCTTTAATTTCAAAAAATATTCAACCGGACAAGCGTTGTCTGGAAAATGCAATACCATTGCGTGCTAGAATAACTCACACTTATGCGCATTGTCTCAAATATATGCGCCATGTGAACCCCCCAATTCTTCAAAATCTAACTCCTACCTAAAATTTTACTTCTCATCATCTGTTGTCCTGAATCAGAAACCAGACGGTCAAAGCTCAGCCATTGCTTGATACCATTAAACTAAAGTAGAGTGTTTTATTACCAACCAGTTTAACCTACTTAATTAATAGGCTGAAGCTGAAATTGGTTTGAAGATTATTTTAATTTATAAAATGATTTAAAAATATGACCATATTAACAATTTAAACAAACTCCAGCTATTTGACATAGGAACCAGACAATCTGGCAACAATGCGCATCATAGATCATTCACGGTTCCCAGATTATGAATGAAGTAAAAATAGGAACAAAAGGAGAAGCTGCTGGAATTTTTACTTTTCATTTGAGTGGAAATGCTGTCAGATTGTGCACGATTGTGAACGAACCATTATCAGAGCCGTACCTAGGAAACAAGAAAGATTCGATTCAATTAACTCTAAAAGACTGTAGCGAATTAGCGGCGTGGCGTTGGCGTCTACACTAAACTTTTGTGTGGGTACGTAGACACGTTCTTGTACATGTTCTCTTTTATTTGTACAGCAGTCTTCCAATTTGAGAAAAAAATAAGTTCCTAATTAGTATTCTAGTGAAATTTATTATTAATTATTATTATTATGTATTATGAGAACAGAAACAAAATTTGCAAGCTCCCTATTTATTTTATTATCTATCATTGGACTGCTCATCGATCGATTTTATGCCAAACATTTTTTGTTCATATGTTTATTAATTAATAATTGTTTTATAATTTTAATATTATTATTATTATTATTAATTATGTAAAAATGTATAAGAATAACGATTTTTACATTTCAAAGTGTTGTATGTATATAATATATTAAACTGGATACTATACACTATGATATTATAACCCATGCAAGTATCATATCTTTACGTATGGGTAGGTAATATATGATATTACCTACATCAACAATTATTACGGATATAGGTAACATACTTGCTGCATGACGATATCTTAGTGTATAATACCATTTTTTGTAATTTTATAGTTAAGTTTGTGTTATTAGGTGGCAACCATTTTGTTAAGCAGGGTTTCATATAATATATATCTAAATGATTGCCACCAAATGACTGTTTATATAAAGCTGTTATCGTACTGGCAGCTTGTAGATAGATATATGTTAAATCGTATATTGCATAATAACAACGTAGAACTATTATTATAATAGGCATTATTAATTATTATTATTATTATTATTATTGTTTAGGATGTAATAGTGTATCATATGAATTTTATTAACCAGTCTTATGTTTATTATTGTAATGTCAGTGTATATAAGCGATTACTTATTATTATTATAGTATCTACTTAGTGGTTCTAATTTTATCGAGGACCAAATTAGTAGAAAAAGAAGAAGAAAACTTAAAGTTCCTAAAATGATTTGTTAATATTCGAAGTGTCCGTATCAATATCTTTGTTTATTTTGTTT
Source organism: Malachius bipustulatus (assembly GCA_910589415.1). NCBI lineage: Eukaryota > Metazoa > Arthropoda > Insecta > Coleoptera > Melyridae > Malachius > Malachius bipustulatus. The sequence continues at coordinate 32,818,902 of OU342634.1, read as the reverse complement.
TTAATAATAATTAGACTGACAGTTTTCATTACTTTTTTGTTATTATTTCAGACCTCAGAAATTTATGGCATCGCGCGAATAGGGTCTAAGATTTTATATTATATAAGTTACACACATATATTTACGAGGAGACTCCATGTTGGATTTTTTTGCGAAAGTTGAATAATTCAGAGAATCACGTTCAGAAACTAGCCACAATTGCGGTAATTATTATAACAGGCTAAATTCCCGTATTCACAAACGATAATTTCCTAAATAATTACGTAATCAATTATACCCATCTCACTCTATTGCAAAAAAACTGCATATCTCCATCTCACTCATTTAATTAATTGCATAATTATTTAGGATATTATCGTTTGTGAATACGGGCATTAGACAATTTATAATTTTATTCAATAGTCTAAGATAACAGGCCATTAAGAAAAAGAGAACAATTTGACAACAGTGCTAAGCGGCAAAGATTGAGATTTAACCAGCGTTGCCATGTCTAAAAAATTTCCTGAATATTTGCCTCGATTTGATTATTGGTACAATTCGGTTTTAATTAACTTTTTGCAAATATTTGGTATAACTTTTTAAATTTTTTTGTGTTTGTATCTAGAACTGCAATTTTTCTGTAACTTTGATTATATAAAGATGATCAACTAATTTGAGATAAATCGAAAAAAGTAAAAATTTGGAGCGGTTTTATAAAAAAAATGTCATTTTGACGATGTGTTATTGGATTAAAAACCACCAGATGTCATTACAACCTTACCTATACAGGGTGATTTATATTTAGGCGTAGAAAATCTATATAAATACCTACCGAAGTATATGACATTTGAAACAAGAAAAAAAAACATTTTATTACATTTCTATAGGTACTTATATATTTTTTAAGTTCCATAAAAGGTTATTTATAAGAAAAAAACTTTACTTTAAATAAAAGATTAAATAGAAGATACAAAAAAAATAAGTTTTTTGTTTTTGTTTCAAATGTCATGCTGAACACTGGTTTAAATTTTTTACACCATGTTATCCCTGCTGATATTAATCAGCAGTTCAAGTCAATTAGTATATATTTCAGCTTGAGTTGATTTTGTGGGATTAAAATATATTCCTTATTTTTTACAATTTATACTATAGAACCTCCTATTTGCAGTATACAGGATACAACAGCGTTTCTTTTCTGTTTAGGCACAACTTTTGAATAAAATCGGGCCATGAATGAAATTTTCTGTATTCTTCAATATTTTGACTGATGCGCTCTTGAAAAACACCGTCATATTCAGCCCTCAATTATTGAATTTATAAAACGCAAACTTTAATCAAAATTTCCTATTTTTAAAGTAAACACTCATAATTTGCGAGGGTGGAAACAAAAATTGCGAAATTCAAAGAGAAAATTTTTTTTCTTTAAATAAATTCAAACTCAATAATAAAACCTTTCACTTTTTTGTGCATAAAAATTCAAATTCAAACACGTCTAAAAACGCGGGCATTGTGATGACGTAACCTGTTACGTCACCTGTAACGTCTAAGGGGACTGGCTTTTTGCGGCCTGCGGTTGCGCATTGTATTATTTCATGCGAACTCAAGACCCATTACTAATAATATAATATTTTTTCAAAGGAGTGCCGATCACGTGACTAAATTAAATATTGTATATTATTGTGCGTATACATACCTACCTATTTTTTTAAATATTAAGTTTAAAATAAAATTATTTAAGACAAAAAAATTTACGCATGTTCCCGATTACATAAAACTTTGGACATAAAACATAAATACCCACGTTGCCAATTCAACTAATTTCTCTGATGTAGATCACTCATCGTTTCTCGATTGAGATTTATTTGAGATTTATACATTTAAACATATATTTATAGGTCGCGTATATTTATAACCAACTTTCTTATATACCCGCGTATACTGCGCCATAAATGTAGACTTATTATTTATGACAACAAAATAATATATAATCATGTTCAGTATTTATCAAACTGTGGACATAGTGCAATGATTAATTGTTAATTCCTCTACAGAAAGAGAGACAATTTACATTCATAGGTAAGCCAAAATATTTACAATTTTAAATTAATTAGTTAACAGTAATGATGACTGTTTTTTTATTAAACCACAAGAGTCTATATTTTGCTTGGAATTCGTCACTTATGCAACGTGTAATCATGCGCACACTATACATAATGATACAAACCAAGAAGTATATAATACACCTAAAAAGTATTCACTGTTGCATAATATTTCGTCAAGGTTCTATGTAACTTTTTTTATTTATTTTTATTTTCGAATTGATTCTGAATTATTCAATTTTCCGTCCTAATATTTTACTGCCTTTTTGTAAATGTGAAGTTTCTTGTGTTTCTCTTTATTATTAATAAGAAATTTCATATTGAAAAGTATCTTACCTGTGTAACGTCCAATTGTAATTATTGGAAGCGTTATAAGCTGTGTGTTATAAATAGAAGATCTCTAATTTAAGTCATAAAAACGGATAAAAGTGTAAATTAATAAATAAATATTAATGTAATTAGAATGTTCACAGACGATATCTACACCTAAGTATACTTTGCGTAAACCTAATATTAAAATAGGAACATTTGTAAAATATTCCAAACATATCGTGCTAAAATTAGTCTTTTATTAATTATTATTATTACTTAATTGTAATTTGTAATAAAATGTCTTGTACATACATACATACATACAGTTACAATACATACATACATACAAACAATACGATTTATAAAAATATTGTAATCTATAATAATACAAAAAAAGAGTAATAGGGCATGGACATACATACATACATACATTATACGCACCTTCCTTAAAAATAGATTAAACTAACAATAATAATAACTGTGGACATTTTAAACAATCTTTATCATATCAATGTTGTAAACTTAGTATACAGGGCATTAAAACATTGAACTTAAACTTAAATCTTCACTCGTAAGCATTGTTTTAATTAGTCAGAAATACAAGTTAGTATGAGTAGGTATATGTGTGTAGTTTTGTGTGTGATAGTCTAAGTTAAAGTTAGAAGCAGTTGCGGGATAGACGTGATCGATTATTAAAATCGGGGACTCACCCCGATGAGTTATGTTTATGTAGGGGTTTCCCCCGGTTTTATTTTCGATTATTTTTACAAGTTATAGATTTGATTGATTGACTATAATACTTCGAGACCCTATTCTGATTATTGTAATAATTACATATGGTGGTCTAGGCAATAACATGTACAATATTTTCATTAAAGAAATCGATTCCTATATTATCTTCTTATTTTTTTATCGTCTCCAGTTCTTTAGGTACCAGTCAGTACCACCTCTATACCTTTGCAATCCCTTTATGATGTGTGGGAGTTGCAGAAAAAGAGAGTTTAGTTCCGTAAAACGAGTTTTCCGGTAGGTATTTCAAGTTGCAGGCCCCTCCCTGTGAAAGACTTGAGGGGAATATTTGGATGGCCTATTAATAGATATGTAGTAGCCACTGCCGAGTAATAATTTTTATACTACTTGTTCAAAAAATAATATCAAGTGATAATTACTGAAAATCGAGTAGATTGGCAACATTTATAAATATTTAGTAACAATAATTATTATTCCTTTATGATAGTAACAATGATTTTGTGTCGATCCAATTTTTCTGATGATCAACTGCGCAGGATACGAGCAAAGCTGTGATTAGTTAATTTGTGGTGAACTGGTGGGCAGAATAATATAGAACTAGTTGAAATAGGAAAATGTTTCTATGAGAACGTGTTGTACGCATCGAACTCTAACCTACGAATGGAAAGGACCGGCCAGCACCGGCGGAAGTTACTCGCCCAAGCGGCTGAATTTTTAACTAGCGTTGATTTAAAATGTCAATTTAATTGAACGAAACGTCAATCTGTCGTTTGCTATCTATATAGCTATATCTATATAGCGATCTACAAAATAAATCACAATTAGATATGCAGTTTTATTTACATTCTAATACCTAAATCTGAATTTATGTAATCGGATGTAGAAATAATGAGTTATTGACGTGTGTCGTGTGTTCATTACTAAATACTTACACGAAAGTGATAATTATTATTACCGGAAACCAAGAACCTTTTATTATTTATGTCTCTGAACTGATTTCTAAAATCAATTTCCGGTTCTGCCTGTAGTTGGCGACCGAGGCAACAGATGGCGCTCCTTTTCATACCTCACTAGGGAACCTGCACTACCGACACTAACGCTTACTAGGGTAGCGCATTCACTCCTTGACGTTTACTTAACAAGGTTATGTTTGAACAGCTGGATGTCAATTTTTTGGCACATTTGGTCACAGACGTAGGTAACAAGTGGAAAAAAACAAAGTTTGAAAAATGAAACAAAATAATAATAACACGAACAGAAATCGAGCCATACTGATCTTTAAAATAAGATTCATCAAGATGTAATAAAACTTACCTGACAAACTTCTAGGAATACGGAAATTCTGAGCTTCGTATACATATTTTCTGCAAACATAATAACTGTCTGCAGATGGGGCTGGGGGCTGGGTGCATTTTTTGTCCAGAAAATCCCAGTAACAGGTCATTAGTATTGATAGAGGACTATAATGAGCTTAAAATATTAAGAAAGTTACCTTTATTAAGCAACGTGAACAAGTAGAAAGCTCTCTTTTTATTGTTAAAACATCCTCTAACGCAGCAAAAGTTTACCTTTTTTTAATACGCGGACTTGATATTATCAAATTATGTGAATTTTTAGACAGTAGTTGTACGTTCATGGGAAATCTGACGTTTATGAAGTTAAATTTGACATTCCCAACTTTTTTCCCAACTTTTTGTGAGGATCAGAATGCGCTACCCTAGTAAGCGGTAATACAGGTTCCCTATTATACCTCACTTTTCGTTACATGACATGTAAATTAATAGCGGCGAGCTGCACGTATTATCATTTAATGTAGTTGCTCTATGGCACTAAAAACGTTCAGGGGCAGAAACTATACTGCAGTATGTCCGTCGCAGTCTGGCTTTTGTATTTCACACTTAATCAAGGTCACGTTTCTCAAGTGTTTATTCTCATGCGATTTTCTCTCATTCTCTCTAACTCTCTTAGCCGAAAGCTCTCATGCGATAGAAAAAGATGGTGATACTGCACTACTGTGAGTTGCCTAAAAAAAACTCGTGATACGTTATTTAATCATTGCGAGTCCCTTCCAGTGCCGTAGGTTAGAGTTCGATGGTAAATAGAGTAACTGGCGACAGATGACATTTACAAGTGATAGCTGATCTGGTTGTTGTCAACTGTTGCTTTGGAAAGATTGAAGACAGCTGGACTGGATTGAATAAAAAATTGTAATAAAAATAAACACACCATATTTTATTTTCAAGAATTGCGTTGATTTGTCTGGAAATAAATGAACAAATTAATTGTTTCTTATCAGTTCGCAATACACTTCGCGTTCAGCTGAACTTGCTTGTTAATTTTTTTGTTATATCAGCGCCAAAAAACTGATAATCACATGGAATCGTTAAAGTAAGTTATCCAATCTGCTGACAGTGATTACATCTGCTGTGTCCAGAAATTCCTTATTGATACACCGAGTGATAAAGTAGTGATCGAAATAAAATGGATGAAAATATGTCCGACGACGAGAAGAACAAGGATGAGGGAAATATCGAGACTTCTAGCACGAGCACCAGCACCAGCACCAACACAAGCACTAGCACCAGCACCAGCACTAGCACTAGCACCAGCAGCAGCACCAACACATCCCAGAGCACCCAATCTTCGAATGGTAGCGGCGACGGTGACCGCAGTTCTTTATTAGGAAGATGCGAAGAATCATCGAGTTCCTCATCTAATGCTGCTGCTGACCAAGAATCACCATCGACTAGCAGTGATAGTGGTTTTCCTAAATCTAGAAATCCAAAAAAGAGGAGCTATCGGAGTCATCAGGCAGAAAACTCCAATGATAGGTAAGAGTAGTTAAGACCTACCAAAATTATAACAAGAAAAATTCCCCGAACTGATGATGGAGGCCCTCTTGATTTTATTGTTTTATTTTAGTGTTACCAAATACGTTAAAATATTAATACCGGACACTCCTATACCTATAGCATTGCAACAGGTTGCGTCCACTTTAGCAGCGCCACCAAGCATGAACTGGGGCCACTAAAAATTAAATTTGGTGAAACATAGCGGGAGTTTTAAATATCAACGCTGAATAGAAAAGCCCTTAAAATTAATTAGACGGAATAGACGGAGGAAATTGGGACGAAGAATTATAATACAACAATAAACAACAAAGTTTTCAATATGTTTATTATATTAACAATAATTAACTACTATTACACACAATATTATTAATATCTTTAGGTATGAATATTTCAAAAAGATTGAATCGCTATATACCTAAGTGTGAGACTTTTATTTGCCGCAATTCCAATAATGTGCTTTCTTGCAGCTTTAAAGGTCTATTATTTGCTGGATTAACAAAATTTTCCTCTTTGAAATGATCAGTAGGTATACAAAATAATATGGTGAGAAATCGGCTTCGACACTCCACACTTTTTCAAAATTTCGTCATTCATCGATGTTATTATAACCTATTTCTTGTTCCTATTTCCATCAGCATAGTTATAAAATATTAATAAGTTTATTTACGCGGCTTCTAAAGTTAACTTTATACATAATTCTTTATTCCTGCTTGGAACACCGTGGAAAGATCTGGACATGCTTAACAATCCATAGTCGGAGCAACCGCACACAGCACACAGCACATATTTTCCAGACATTATCATCACTTTAATACGCAGCGGTACATTATAAATGCCTATTTAACTGCGTACGCAACAAAATTATCCGCTGATATAATGCTTTGAGAGTAACTTTAAATTGAAATTATACTTGAAACTAAAATGTTCAATAATTACTAATGACAAATTATCAATAATAAAATTATATCATTGACTGCAGCTGTCAAAAACCGTGAAAAGTTACCTAACTTTGAATTTAAAAACAGCTTATAGTGGCCCCAGTTCCTGCATGAGGGCGCTGTAAAAATGGACGGAGGTTTTGAGAGGAAGTGTCCGGTATTATATTTTAAGGTATTTGGTGTTACCTTTAAATAGGTAGTACATGTAGATGTTGGAAGGTTGGTGACAGTTGTAGAATGGTTGCTATTAGCAACAAATTTGCAAACTTTAGATTTTCTGAAAGTGACTTTTGAGTATAATGTCAGGTTGACATGTTGATAGTTTCTTAATGAAGACTAACATTCTATTGCAATGCAGTACCTAATGATAGTTGACTGAGTTGCAGTACTAGCTATCAAAGTGTGGTAATTTACAACTTGTTCATTAATAAAAGTGTCAAATTGCAGTAATGATTGGAAATTATGGAAGAAGCAACAATAATTATTGTAACTGACTGACATTGCAATAATATTTGGAACACATTTTTTAATCTGATAATTTTTTAAAGCGATGAAGACTCTCCAGCTGACAGAGACAACCAACCGGAACCGGAGGTCCACGGAAACATGTTCTTCTTGACTCCAGATCCGGACAGCTCCAACTCGACCATAATCCACGACACGGACGACTCGGACCTGGAGGAGGACCCGCCCGTCCTCGAGAAGCAAAAACCGAAGCACAACTGGTTCGTGGTGCCGTCCCTCCACCAGCGCCAGATGGGCGGCTTCGGCTCGAACGTGCAGGCGGACAGCCTGTTCCGGTCGCGGTGCTACGGCTCGCTGAGGAGTGTCCAGCGGCTCGAGCTGATGCAGAAGCTCGAGACGCACAACGGCTGCGTCAACAGCCTCAACTTCCACCCGAACGGCTCGCTGCTGTGCAGCGGGTCCGATGACCTGAAGATCTGCGTGTGGGACTGGAAGGTCGGAAAGTGCCTGCTCAAGTACGAGTCGAGGCACAAGCAGAACGTCTTTCAGAGCAAGTTCCTGCACCTCGGCGGCGATCTGCATATCGCCTCGTGCGCCCGGGACGGTCAAGTGAGTGTTCTGTTTGTCTCGGCAATTTATTTATTTCCTCGTGGTCTGAATACCTGCGTAAATATTGAAAGGCCTTTAGGGATATCAGGAAAAAAGTTGTCTTTCATCATCTCAAAAAATCAGTTTTAAAAGCAAAAACAGTAAGAAACTGTTATTACAGTTACAATACTGAAATATATTACAGTTTTTACAAAAAAGTATAGGTCTCAAAGATAATGGATTCTTATGAAGTTTGGGTAAGCTATAAAAACGGACTTATTCAAATGGATGGCAGCTCCAAGTCCAAATTGTCTTGTTTGTGGTGAAGTTGAAGAAACAATAATTACTCACATCGTAGAAGAGTTTATTAATGGTTTCCATGGCATCCACTGCCTTACTCCAGATGCAATAGATTGGCTACAAAATTTAAAACCAATTTTAACTGGATGATGTGTTTAGGGTTTTTTTTTATGGGGAAGTCCCTAAACTGACGAAAAAGCGAATGCTTCATCAGGATGTCATTAACTCATCTTTATATTATGGAGACCCATGAACTTATTCCCTATGAATGGAATTAAAGATTTGTGAAATTCAATACTATAATTATTACTAATCATAATTATTATTGAAAAAGCTGTTTTATAATATGTTATTGCTTTCAGGTGAGAATTGCTCAAGTGTCCTGCGAGGAGGGAGTCCGTGATAATAGAAAATTAGGATCTCATAGAGGTGCTTGTCATAAAATAGCAGTCTTTGCGGATCAGCCGCATCTGATCTTGAGTGCTGGGGAAGACGGATGCGTTCTTAGCCACGACCTACGTCAAAATAAACCCGAAAAGTGAGTAGTCACTTTCGGGAACTTCTAATACTAATTGAGTGAACATTGCAGGTTATTGACTGTGAGAAACGCTCTGGACAATCGAGACGTGGCCCTTTACAGTATCCACAATCACCCCCTGAGAAGCAACGAGTTCTGCGTGTGCGGCCGGGACGACACCGTCAGGACTTTCGATCACAGGAAAACGTCGAGCCCCCTGAGCACTTACCATCCTTTCCAGGTATTTGCGTTTCTGTCTAGTGTCTAGTTCTAAAAGCGATCATTTCAGCTCTGACAGAATTTTTTTCCAGACTGAACTGACCAGGAAATCCCTCCAACACGTTACCTGCGCCGTGTACAATTACGACGGCTCCGAGATCCTGGCGTCGTACAGCGACGAGGACATCTACCTGTTCGACGTCAACGGGCCTCCGGGCAAGTACCTTCGCAAGTACCAGGGACACAAGAACGAGGCCACCATCAAAGGCGTCAACTTCTTCGGTCCCCGGTCCGAGTTCGTGGTGAGCGGATCCGACTGCGGCCACCTGTTCTTCTGGGAGAAGCAGTCCGAGGCGATTGTGAACTGGATGCTGGCCGATGATAATGGAGTGGTCAGTTTATTTTGTTTGTGCAAATTTGGTTTTTGTTTTTTGTTTTCATAGATTTTTTCCTATACTAAGTCACAATAATAAACTAAGAAGTTCGGTTAAACATCCGTTTTACTTGTTCGTCTAGATCTGGCCTATTCGAATCTATAAAATGTGGTCGTATGGAATATTATAGTAGGATTAAGCTTAAAAAGTCAGATGTGACATCACACTAACCGTCCGAATTAATATTTTTAATTTCACCAGAAAATGTCAAACAGTTAATTGTCAAGGTGCGAACGAGCGTAAATTATTAAAGGAATCATTCAAATAATGAATTGAACCGCTTACGTCAGTTTGAGAGCCACTGACAACTACAGAAAATATATTCACGTAATGACATTCTATCCTCTTGCCCGTATTCACAAACGATAATTTCCTAAATAATTACGTAATTATTTAAATGAGTGAGATGGAGTTATGCAGTTTTTTTTGCAATAGAATGAGATGGGGATAATTAATTACGTAATTATTTTGGAAATTATCGTTTGTGAATACGGGCATCTGTGTTGTGCATTTAATTATCATTCAAAACCAATGTTGACATATAGTTATTTATGCGGGATGGAGTGTTTAGACAAACTGGACGGTTACTATAAAACCATACGTATATGAAACAAAATAAATCGAACTATCAAAAGGATGTGTATTCTTAATCGATACGTATGACTTTTTAGACTTTATTGGACTATATTCAGTTGTTCTAGGCACTCTAGAATGAAGTGCTATAAGTCAGTAAGGAGTGTCAGTTAGAGGAGTGACAAGTGACACTTAACACGTAACTGTTGGTACAATAATGTGTGTAAAAGAGAAGAGTTCTTTTTGCTGAGTGAATTATTTCAAGACAGTAGAAGAAAAACAATAAGAAGTGGTTGATTATAATAACTTGGAGGTTATTATTGTAATGTAAATAACTAAATACTGAAAATTGTAAATTGTTATATAACTTATTTTTTTATAAATAAAGTGAGTTTGGTAACAATATGATTGATCACTTGATCCAACAAGCCAATAACCGTCACTTCTCAATTTCATAGCTGCAGTGACTAGTCAGTGACTGTTGATTGGTAGTTGGTACAATGTGCGAGTGTAAAAGAGAAGAGTAAGTTGTGTTTAGTGAGGAGTGAAGGATTTCAAGGCAGTAGAAGAAGAAAAAGAAGAAGTAAAAAATCAGTTTCGTAGCAATATGATTGATCAGTCTATCCTATGAGCCAATAACTGTCATTCGTCAATGAACTGTTGGTACAATGTGCTTCTTAGAAGGGTACAATCTTAGAACTGAAGACTTTTGTTAAGTGGTGAGTCAAGGATTAAGACAGTAGAAGAAAAAGAAGATTTGGTCACTAATAATAATTTGGATGTTATTGTAATGTAAATAAAAAAGACAACTATTATTGTAAGTAATTTGTTATAAATAAAGAAGTTTCATAACAATATAAGTGGACAGTTTATAAGAAAAGTAGAGAACTACCACTCTTACTTACCCCCGTACTTTTTTTTTTTTGTTAATTTTTCCCGATAGTTTTTTAAACTGAACGCATTTTTTCTTAATTTATTGTTCTCAACGATCTATGTAACGTATGTCAATGTGACAGGTGAATTGTCTGGAGCCGCATCCGTGGCTCCCGTTCATGGCGACCAGCGGCCTGGACTCGGACATCAAATTTTGGGTGCCGTCGTGCGAGGAGGATCCGAACGACACCGGGCTCCGCGAACTGGTCAGACGTAACTGCCGGGCCAACAATTGCGTCTTCGAGAGAGAGCACACCGAGAACCAGATCCTGGTTTCGCTTTTGCGTCATCTCAGAGATGCCAACAGACTGAGGGTGAGACTTCTCTCGTCCATTGACTCGACGGTAATAACGATGAATTTTTTGTTTTGTAGAGGATCGCGGGCGAGGACGGGCCCCAGAACGTGCTCTCTTCGTCCAGCTCGAATTCGTCGTCCGACTCTGAGCTGAGCCTGAGCGAGGACGGGGAGGAAGGCCCGTCGGGCTGTTCCGTCTCGTAAGTCGCATCCGTGATCATGTTTGCTGTGTAATTGTTCTTATACCTAAGGTTTTTGTTATAACGGAATTACTGGACGGCTTTCTTAATTTCACTTTATGAGAAATTTATTTTTAATTCAGAACAAGAACATGTTCACATGTTCAACAAAACTGTTCCAGTAACCCGGTATAACCTGGAGAACTTCAGTTAATTGATTATTTTATCATAAATAAAATATAATAATAATTAATTGGTGTACAATTAATAGGTATTTATTATTTTCTTAGAAATGTGAGTTAGATTTGCTGATGTAAATATGATGATTAAATTGATAGTATACCTCAACTCTGTTATGAAAAGTGAAGTGGATTGAAACCCGAAGTCACATGAACATGGTGTTGAAACCTTTCTATGAAACTCTAAAAGTCGATCAGAAAAAATTTATTTGTCGTGTTTCTAGAATCGACGAGGATGAAAAAAAATGGGCCGTATGAATAAATAAAGCTTTCCTTTACTTTTGAAGTCAGTTTTTATTTATTCATAATGTCATATTTCTGTGTAATACCACGACAAGTAACTGTTCATTTAGGGTCAGTGCTTTTGTTGTGGGTTACTCCTCGGGTTCATTCATTGCCCATGGCAACTTGCCCCTAATTTTTATTCCACTTGACTTCTATTATTGTATTCAATTCATAATAAACTAATCAGAAGATAAAAATCCAGGACCGAGGTGATCGTTTAAAATTTTAATCTTTGAAAATTAATAGTTTGATGATTGATGCATGGAATTAATTTTGTAAAGACTAGTAGTGGTAGTGATGTCAAAAAATATCCAAAACAAAAAGATGATTGGAGCTAAACAAATATCAGCGATTGTAATTGGAAAAGTGAAAATAATTTTTATGATTCTTGATTGGTTGTATGCATCAATCAGTGTACCTGATGTAATTATTTAGAAAGTGATATGGAAAGAATGAACATTTTAGTTTTTAACTTACTTTATACTTCTTCATTCTGTCTGTTATGTTATGTTCTTTATATTTTATAGGATGAAAGAATTAAAAAGTATCCATAAAATTATGTTTGTTTTAGTTTTTTTTTAGATTTTAGAGAATGACTATTGTGATTCCCCTACCCCTGGGATCTCTAGCAGAGCGGGGCAAAATACTTTTAAAAAGTAGTGGAGTATAACTACTAACTACTTTCTAAAAAAAGTAGTTCAACTATTTGGTAGTTAACTACTTCTTTAAAAAAGTAGTTAAGTTACTAACTACTAATTAGTTAGTAGTTAAATATCAGTGGCGGCTCTTCAATAAGTGCACGTGTGCACAATGCACCCCCAATAAAAAAGCAAAAATGTCTTAAAAGTTTTCTCTAAACATAGGTATCCTGTCCTGTTGAAAGATATAAAAGTATGTAGTTATTGTATAAAATTATTTAATTTAACTCCATCAGTCCGGCCCGTTTTGATGAATCTGACGTCATAAAACGATTAAATAAAAAAATGAATCCAGCAGTTCCGGCCCGGCACCTCGACCGGTTTCCTATGGACAGGCCTCATGTGCAGTGCACATGGAACTCGGTCCGTCTGGCGTCTGGACAGTGCGAAGCCGTTTCCTTCCGCCCTATCTAACTCGGGAGTGACGACTGATTTCTTAAGCTGACCTATGTGCACAAGCTATCCGTGCACACTGCACAGTACAGCCAGTTTCATGCTGAGATTTATAAGGAAAAGTTCGAGCGGGTAAATCCTATAGTAGCGGACGTTTTATTGCTTTCATAAAAAAGTCATCGTTAGATATGAAGGCAGTTCCGATCAATATTAGTGTGGAATACTTGAAAACAATAAATTTTTCTTCCTTATCATGAGATCCAATATAAAACTTGCATTTGAAAATAAAGAAAATTTTTATTTTAACAATAAAAAATTATTAAAAAATGTGTGTTTGTGAAAATTATAAACAAAGGGGTTAAAATTATAAAAGTAACAGGAGGGTGTTTTATTTCAAAAATGTAATGTGCACTCCCATTTTCGTTACCCACGAGCCGCCACTGTTAAATGTGCAACTACTTTTTTAACTACTTACAAAAACAAAACCTTGTTATGGTAGTTTAAAAATCAGTTTTTGTGTGGATAGTATTTAAAAAAATTATTCAAAAAAAAAGGAACTGAAACATCAAAAAATAAAATAAAAATGGATTTGTTATTAAAAAAAAAACACACCGCTAAGAAAGAAAGTACTGACTGACTATTCAAAAAAATATTAACACAAGAACGCATTCTCTTTTTGGTATAAAAATTCAAAATCTGAACTTTTGTTAGACATTGAAGGCCTACAAATACAAAACAAACTGTTCCTTCACCCTGGACTGGACTAGACTGAACTGACAGACTGAAGTACATACTGAAGGAACACCCAGACCCAGAACAGAATTGTTATAACTTTGTTTTTGTCAATCTCACGTACACGTGAGTAATATAGTCGCGGTAGTTAAATTACAGAAAAGTAATTAAAATAAACAAAAGTATTTAGAATACCTAAAGTAGTTAGCACTGAGTAGTTAACTCTTTTTTAACTACTTTTGGCGAATATTTCTTATAAGACTTAAAATATTTAAGTATAACTACTTGGAGAAAAAAAGTGGTCACAATAAAACTACTTTTACTGAAAAAGTAGTTAACTACTTACATTGCTAACTACTGCCCAGCTCTGATCTCTAGCAAAAGTTAACTACTTTTCTCCCACCATTAGTTGTGTGAAAACATTTTCCAAGGTCAGACAAGTCTATGGTAACTGATTGGGGAGATAAAAGAAGAGAAAAACAGAAACTTTTTCAACAATTTACATTTACAGCCCACTTAATTAATTTTACAACATTCACTCCACTGCCTGAAAGAGAGGTTTTGATTTGGTTGGACCGGATTTACGCAAAAACCTATGTACTAACAATGCAAACCCTTTTTGTGGTCTCAGTTGTCAAATGTACGGATTTAAGGCCCAAGCTAGGATTATGTAAAATATAAAGTTTACATTTTGGCACGGAGTATTGTCAGGTGGAGGGTGGAGGCTGTGGCCACATTGAGGCCATGGTTCAAACCTGTAGATCGTGCAATTTTTTTTAACTCGCCCTATGTTATTTGTGTTATTATAGGCCCCTCTTGGTAGTTAACTTATTTCATTCTATAGGTCAACATTTCACTAACCCTGACCCCGGGTCAAAACAAATCAAAACAAAAAAATTGTTACCTATCTTAGCAGTGGCGTTTTGAGAGGTTTGAATCTGCGGATCTGTGAATATTAATTCAATATTACATGGCCCTAAGTCCTGCAGATACAGTGAAGACAGAGATTTTTTCAATATTCAAGATCACACAATTTCCAAGGAACTGTAGATGCTCGTGTAGATGTAACATGCGAATGTTAAAGTCTTGTAGTTGTAAATAAAACAGCCGGTGATCCGGATGATCATTTATTGACCAATTTACTCAAAAACAAGCTCAGAAAAAAAACATTAATAAAAAATCTGGTCATTATATACATCCGCGGCTCCTACAGTTTCACTATGACACCTATATAGGGGTGGAGAACATACCTATAGTAACACCAGGAAGGTATTCATTAGCTTTGCAAATAAAAGGGAAGGCCACAAAACGACATTAAAAATTGATTTTGGGAGTGCAACGAAAGTACGGTCCTGACACAAGCTCTCCGATCTAACTACGGATGATGATGAAACCACTTATACAACAATGGGAACCGCTCCCAAACGTATACAGGCACGTATTTTGCAATATATCCGCTTATTCATATCGTGAAAAGACCACAGGATTGATGTTACGATTTTTGGAATATAAATGCAAAATAAATGCAAATTTGAAAATAAAAATCGTGCTACCGTTATTCTCGAAGATTTTCCTTGCCCTGAAAGTGAAGAAAAAAATAGAAATTCCACCGTAGTGTCAAAGAGGCCTTAGTTGTGACCTTAATATTAGTTTGCAATGGCTGTTTTTAGCGTCTTACCCACCCAGCACCACTAATTCGCTCCTCGGTCCCGAAAAAATTGATGAAACTTAGGAGCCGCGGATGTATACAATTACCAAAAATCTTGTACTGCCATTAAAATGATTTTAATGAAAAAGTGTACTAATAACAAAAAAATCAATCTTTAACAAATTTAATAAGAAATAAATTAAAAAATCCCAATCACTTGGGCCAAACCGGCATAAATAAGTAAAGTAAGATATCCAGTAACGACCGTGACGATCGCTTTCACCATCAGGCCCATCCAGGGTCCCACCAGGAACACCTTCAACAGCACGTCCAGCAGCAGCGACTTGTAAGCCGAAAATAGGATGAGAGTCGATACGATCGGCTTGAAATTCTTTTTCAAATCCTTCCTAGACCATAACCAGATAAGAGTAGCCAAAGTGATATGATGTACCAACGCAATGTTCGATTCGAGACACTTCTGAGTATACTTCCAGTCAAACTCGGCACCTCTCGCCCCGACCCACAGCAGGAGGGCCCTCGAAAGGATTACTTCGGCAGTCGCCCAGCCTATTCCTGCCGTTAGAACTTTGCTGTGACCCTTGCCGGGGATTCCGTCTAGGACGATGTACAAGCCGATCAGGTCTGCTATGTCGACTGTTGATTTTAGTAGTTCCTGGAAGACAATAATTCATAACAGGGTGCTTTCAAAATCAAGTATAAAATTTCAGTAGGTATTATCATTATACTGTTGCCAACTGTTAAGAAAGATATTGTCAATCTGGCTATAATAGTTTCCAGTTATTTTCTGTACTTTATACTTACACTGAACATATCGGTTCCGAAATTATCAGGGAAAAAGGTGGCAAAAATTAACATCTTGACTAGTTGTGTGAACATATAAATACATCCAGCTTGCACGCATTTCCAAAAAGCTCCATATTCTGACCTAAAATTTATTAAAAAGATTTTAAGAGGTAAGATCATTTTGCATAACGTTTTTAATTAGTGAAGAGAAGACACCCATGATGAGAGACTCCTTTGATAAGATGGAAAAAGTGACTGTATTTGAGAGAGTGAGTACAAATGAATGACTACAAAAAAAATTAGAATATGTACTTACAATCCTGCACATTTGTATGTTAAATAATAAGGAACATAAATCAGAGCGATGCAGTTTCCGAAATGGTATAACGTCATCCTGGATTTATTGATTTATTCACAAATTTTCTATAACATTAAACCGCTCCAATATCAATTAAACATGAAAAATATAAATTGATACTCTGTTATACTTTAATTCAATTAATCCTAAGACGAATGTTAATGGTGCACCCTTTAGTTATTCTCAATTAGATTAGGTGCACCGCAATGTCCGCAACTAATTAATAATTATTATAAAGCCCGAAATTCAATTAAAATACAATGGAGCAAATTGATTTATTCCGGAAGGCAATAAGTATTAGAAGTCTTATAACTTTTAATATAATAATTAATTTATTTTCTAAAACTTATATAAATAAGTAAAGTAAATCAAACATCAAACCAAATACAAATAATATTCAATAACTTTTCACTTTTTCTAAACTTTTTTAGGTTACAAGTTACAAGTTACGGTACCGTCAAACGTCAAACCCAGATACTAAAGCGACGATAAGTCCGCATGCGCATTACACGTTTGTGTTCCACATTTGACAGTTAACTGCTAAATTCAGGTATAGATTAAAAAGTTGATTTTTTCACATATACAAGACCAGAAACTTGGTACATATAAAGGTCATTATCAGGTTTTACCCCGTGGCTTTGATTTGGTTTTATAAAACTGTGCATAGATTCAGTAGACCTGCTATCTCAACAATCGTCGACACTATAGCAAAGGTCAACTGCAACCTTATTTATTTTCTTCTTTTTTATATAAAGCCTCAGTGCTTTTCCCTTTACCCTGTCTAAGGTCCCTACGCTTTCATAGGATTCCGTAATCATATTAATCGTAAAGGCCCCTTCACATTCGACGTAAACGTAAGCGATAACGTAACCACAAGATTCAGTGCTATGTTACCTTATGACTGGTGCTACATAAGAAAAAACTTATGTTTACGGTTACGTCCGGAACTGGGGCCGACGAAATAATCCTTTTACGTAAAGTTGAAATATTTCAATATTATGATTACGTTTACGGAAAATAAATTGATATCTCCCAACTGCGCATGCTCTTTCGATTCTCTAACCTAAATTCTTATTTGCGTTGGTAGAAGTTTTTGGGAAAGATGTAGATTGACAATAAAGTAATCGTCTAACATATCGTTATTCGTTAATATGTTAATTATTACAATTATTTATATTTTGTTGTTTTCTATTTGTTTCTTTTTTTTTCAAAAATATGGCCTTCAGCTTGGTAATGTCAAATTAACGTTTATGTTCAATGTGGACAGGGAGGCTAATATTACGACTTTCGTTGCGCTTGCGTTTACGTTTACGTCGAATGTGAAGGGGCCTTAATCGTTATTTTTTCTAATTTTATCGCACTGCCGATCTAAACAATAATTCAGCCCCCATCAAATAAAAAAAAGTCGTTTGCAGCATTGTATACCTATACGTACAAAAAAAGAGGAGTCAATTTTTAATGACCCGAGTTTAATCAAGAGACTTGAGATTATGACAATGTAGAGAGAGTAACAGAAACGTTGTCTCCATATTTTTCCCAATAGAAAGCACGGTAAATTATGATACAAAATAACATTTCTAACATTCCCGATAAAAAAAGTTTCAACCCCCTTGATAGGTGATTTTGTCAATTTAGGGGGGTGGTAGAGGTCTCAGGTAGTGACCATCGCGTTCAGCACCCTTGAACAAGGGGATATGCGGCAGGTTGTCCAATTAATAAAAAAACACATTTTCAACCCCCTTATTGGAGGGTGTTTTCCTCGATTTGGGGGGATGAAATCGGGTGGTAGACGTCTAAGGTAGTGACCATCGTGTTCAGCACCCTTGAAAACGGGAGAATGAGGCAGGTTGCCCGATTAATTAAAAAAAACACATTTTCAACCCCCTTATTGGAGGGTGGTTCTTGGCCAAGGGGGTGGACGTAGGGTGACGGGCGGTTGTCATTAGATACAAGGCTCCCCCCGAAGCGAGTTGCACGCGTTTTTCCGACTCGGGGGCATTAGAATGGAGATTTTAAAAAGGGGGTGGTTTTTGGCCAATAGAGTGAACGCAACCCGAAAAAGAAATTTTCCCTACGCCATCGTGTTCAGCACCCTCGAAAACGGGGGAGGAAAGTGGTTTCGTTGCGTCTAAAAAAATTCGGGTGTTTTCCGACTCATAGACGAAGACGCCACTTAATAAGAAACACTCCACAGCGCCCATTTTCCGCCGTGGGAATAAGTTCAAATTTGGCTTGATTAAAAAGACGTACGGTCCCACGAAGACTGTTGAAAATAAGCGGGATCCGTTACCGGGAAGTGTTTTTTTTCCTGGATAAACAATAATTTCCTAAATAATCGTAAATTACGTATCTTCATCTTATTCTAATGCATATAAGCTGCATATATCCATCCCATTTATAAAACTATTTTCGAGAACGCTTTGTGGATACGCGGACATAAAGTGTCTGAAAGTTGCATCGATCGATTGCAATTTCGCAGGGGGGTACCCCGGTACACGGCACACCCATAATACTACCTATTAAAAATGGGCTAGATCCGAGAATTATTTTAAGGTGTTTAAGGTCCAAGGCCGCATTGGTTTTTTTGCACCGTTTTTTCCACGTATCAGGACTTTTCTCGGTAAAGGTGCGACGCGGTCAGAGATTCTGTCGGCAGTTATTTATAGAAGAAGCATACCGAGTGTCCCAGATAATAGTAACTCATGGGGATTTCGGAAACGGCAAGAGATACAGGGTCGGTTAAATTAGAGAAAAGTTGCACAATTTGATGCTTAATAAGAATTTGATTTTTTTTTTTCATATTTTTAGTCGTTGCTGAAATATCCTGAAAAAACTGAAAAATCAAAATTTCTAATTTTATACCCATATCTTTTTTATTATTGGAAATTAATTAATTATTTTTGTAGGCTTACTTACATAAGTCGTCAAAAGCAATCCATTTGACACTGCAAAAATTTTCAAAGCCAACTAGATCCCAAAGTTTTCATAGCCAACTTTTGTTTTTCTTATGACCGCCATATTGTTTTTCTATGTCATTCGGTATGTACAAATTCAGATTCATTAGCGCGTTCTGAAAAAAGTTCCTTTTAACATGGGTCCACAAACCCACCATTTTCGAGATACAGGGTGTCAAAAAAAAAGTTTTTTCAGTTTTTACGATATCTCAGGAGCGGTTTGAAATATAAAATCGAATTTTTGCACCTTCTGAAGTTTTTTAATGTTAACTAAATTTTTTTGTCCCTAATTTCTACGAGACTGGGAAAATTTGCATTGTACAGGGTGATTCATCATAATGTCGCCCCCCTTTTAACTTTGTTATTTCATGTGTCTCAAAAAAATTAAAAGTAGGGTTATGTAGGTGCTAAAAAATACTTTTTTATACGTATAACAAAAATTTGAAAATAGATCAGTATACAGGGAAACCCAAAAATTTAATTTTTTTTTCAATGGAACACCCTATATATGAATTTATTTTTCGATTCCTCGTAAAATTCTAAGCATAATTTATATAACATACCGCATACCTAAATTCAATAGTTTCTGAAATATTCGCATTTGAAACTATTGAAAAAACCGTCTGTATATGACTGAAAATAACCCAGAATTCATAACAGATTCATTGGAGAAAATGCGAACAACCCTTAGAAACCCTTATAAACCCTTATAAAATGTGTTGAAAAAAATGGAGGCCCAGTAGAGCATTTTATTGTTAGATTTCTTGATTTGCAACAGGTGTTTTATAAAATATTTGATGATGTTTCAAATGCGAATATTTCAGAAACCATTGAATTTAGGTATACGGTATGTTATACAAGTTATGCTTAGAATTTTACAAGGAATCGAAAAATAAATTCATATATAGGGTGATCCATGATCATATATAGGGTGAAAAAAAAATTAAATTTTTGGTTTTCCCTGTATACTGATCTACTTTCAAATTTTTGTTACACGTATAAAAAAGTCTTTTTTAGCACCTACATAACCCCACTTTTAATTTTTTTGGGACACATGAAATAACAAAGTTAAAGGGGGGCGACATTATAATGAATCACCCTGTACACATTTTATATACTGTCAATGTTCTACATAAAAAAGGTGCTCTTGGTCAAAAGCTTCAATGTGAACTGTTTTCGAGAAAAAGAGCATTTTTTATGAAAAACATAAAAGTAGCAACATATTTTGTTGTGGACAAAAACATTGTTTTTGATATTTTTTATGATTTCTTCCACTGCCACATAAAAAATTTAATTACCCCTTAAAAAGTAAGATTGACAAGATGTGTACAAAATCTGGGCTCTATAACTTAGACTCTGATCTCGAAAATGATAAATTTTCGGACCCATGTTAATAGGAACTTTTTTCCTTAGGCAGGTCAGGTCACGCCTTTCATTTTCCCACCTATATGTTTTGAAGCACCCTGTATAAATAATTTTAAAAAATGAAAAAAAGGCGAGCAGCGGCTCTGGAATGAACGAGCGACCTATCGAAGATAAAGAAGACAAGTGAAGTTTGAAGACCTAGAATGAAATCTATTATTGTGGAATCGATAGAGGAAGGATAGTCATTACTTCTAGAGAGAAGTAGCACGTTGTAGAAGTGACAATAATAATAACAAATGTGGTAAATTGAGACAGAAATATTATTGAGCGATTTTTGAATAATAACGGAACAGATACTGAGAATAAAATTATATTATTCGAGGATTTTGTGGTCGTATAGAAATAGATCATTTGAGCTCAATAGAAATTGATTGGTTAGCAGTCAAAATTAATTATATTAAAACGGGCAGAAAACATTCATTACATAATAAGTAGGTGCACAACAATAACATAATATGAACATTGCAAAATTTATTTAATATTTATAATTGGTAGCTATCATCGCACCTGTCTACTACGGGTCATGGTCACTGACCATGGTCTGGAAAATCTCACGACCTTTGTGAAAGTAGACACATTAAAAATTATAATTTTATAGCTCAGTCGATATGCAGTAATCATAATAAAATAATAGTAGAGTAGAACATGTACTTTTGCCAGCAGAGCTAGCAGTTCTTTATGATTGGAATATGAAATTATTAGTAGGTAATAGGAGAGACATCACTGATCCCTGGGGAACACCTACATTATTGGTGTTGTAGGAGGGAGTCAGATTGACTTTTCTTCATATGTACCTAATACTCAATAGATCTTTGACCTGATGCATGCATTGGTGAATAATTCAACATTCCCTTGTGGATAGTATTATTCTTTTAAATAAACATACATACTTATACGAATAAGTGTTTTGCATTTTTCACGCCAAAATAACGGAACCTTGAAGGTCGTCAAACGACATTGCGAGAAAGAACCTTGTACGCCTGATGAAATGTATACAGAGTGGTCAACTATCTACATCATCTCGGTCTTCTAAATCTCGCTCCCGGGACCCCCGTATTAACTTGGGGAAAACTCCATACCTCTCAGTATTTTTTTTACATGATCAGAGCATTCGTTTACTTTTTACTAGGGGCCTTTCAAGAACTCTCCTTCAAAATAAGGTCCTTGCAAAAAACATAATTTCCAGATCAAAGAAACTTGCAAAAAAATTACGAGTTGACCGGACATTTTTAAACCAAACCCTCCAGAAAAAAATGAAGATAATTAAAGCCGGACTTTGCAAAATAAAAATTTTTCCAGCTCCCCGGATCTTGCAAAAAAATGTTCTAAGTCTCACCCAGTATAATAGGTACCAATAATAGTAATCTTAATATAAGCTTCTCCAGTTCTTGATTTCAGTTATTAATTTCAATGAATCAGTTGATGGTTCTATAGTAGTATAAAGTCTATCGATGCCTGAAGTGATAACACTATCACCTATCAACGCACATAATGAATCAAAGAAAATTGATTAGCAATAGCAATAGAAAGCGTAAATCGTAACATTACTCACTGATAATGTTAATTTTACAGCCGTGCGCGATTTAATTATATCAGTACCACTGTACCACTTCCAATGACTAGTACCAGCAACCGAACCGAAGTACCACCGACACCGTCAGTCGCAGACCCAACGCACCCGCGAAAGTGTGCTTTTTTCAATAAATATTAACACGCCACGATGAAGAACCGTCCATTGTTATTAATAAAATCGTGAAGAGCATTATTACGACTTCAGCATTGGATTTTTAATTAAAAAAAGGTAAGTTTTTGATGAAACAGTGAGTAGAAACGTAAGTGTGTACCATACTACATATGGCAACCTGTTTTTTGCAAAGATTACTTTAGAAGATTAGAAGATTACTTATTAGTACCTTCGTTACATTAAATGGTATAATTAGATAATTTATTTTAATTATTCCATTGTTTTGTGAGTTTATTTATTTATTTATACCTAAATCTTTGGAACAAATTGGATAATGTACCTGAATCCTGAATGAATATAAACAATAGTATTTAGAAATAATTAAATAATTAATTAGGTACCTACTGATTTCGGTAGGTTCTAGGTAAACGTGTTAAAAGACTAAAAAATCATAATTTTGAGCAAATCTCAAAATTCACATCCCCGAGCTATAATGTCTAAAGCCGAATCTCAGAAAATTTTTCGGCAAAACCGTTTTCTTCTACCGTTTAATCGTTGTTATAAACAATAATTTTATGGCCGAGACAACGTTTTGAATAACATTCGTCGCCAGGACATGGAAAAACTAAGTAAAGAGACCTCAAGTTTATGAGCATGTCAAAAAATCGCGTCAAAGAAATCGACATTAAACCTTTGTTCGAAAAATGACCAATTTGTATCTCGAAGACGAGGACACCCGCCGGGGGGCAGAATCGACTTGAGTTCTGAACTTCTCATAATTTAGAACGTTGAAGTATGGATTCTTGAAAATCGCAGAGCAAAAAATTCTCGAAAAATTTTCTATTCAAATTTTTCATAAAAAAATCGATGTCTTCAGAATGGCACGTAATTTTGTATCGGTACAGGTGATGGAATACAAATCAGAAAAACAATTAATCTGGGCCGTGATGTACTCAGTTTTCTTATAAAACACAATCAAAAATTTTGAAGAGTAAAAAAAATTCTTCAAATTTGAGCCGTCAATCTCGCGAAAGCAACGCCGCACAATAAAATCGGTTTGTTTCAGTTTTGAAATTGCCATTGTTCAATACGTTCCCGCGCAAATTTTCACAGTCCTTTCTAAGAAAGAAATAGTTCGTCAAACATTATTTTTTGATACCGATTGGTTGATTTTGTCATAAACAAAATTTTCATATTAAAAAATTAGCATTCAACGTCAGGACGTGGAAAAATGACGCAAAAGAGGCCTCGAGTTAATGAGAATGTAAAAAAAAAACGTTTTGAAGAAATCGATGATTATACGAAAAATTATTTTCTCATGTACCTATAGCTACTTATCTCGAAAAAGCAGACAGCTATAGGGAAACAGATTACAAATTTTCTGAACTCCCCATAATTTTTAACGTCTGACAGATCAAAATTACGATCGAATTATAAAAATCGCGGACAAAAAATTTCTTGAAAATTTTTCACCCTAGTAGCGTATAAAAAGTGATTCACTGTCGATGGTAGGTACCTTAGACGTTTACGGAAAACGAGACATATGATTTTCTTTAGATAAAAATTTGGTCACTTGAATATATGGCTTGTCCACTGAGTGTTGTCCGGTGAGATGCCACACTGATCCTGACTATAAACGATTTGTTTTTTTTATGTTTTAATTCGTACTAATTCTAATTATTATAATTGTACCAATCAAATCAATTATTGTATTATAATAATTATATTAATTATTAATAAATATTATAATTATTATATAAATCAATTATTATAATTTTACGAATTAAAACATAAAAAATCAAATCGTTTATAGTCAGGATCAGTGTGGAATCTCACCGGACAACACTCAGTGGACAAGCCATAGGTACCTACCTAATTTGCTTTGTTCATCCAGATTTCTAAAATATTTTTCGATTTCTGGCACTTCCGATTTTACCGGAAATGGCTAACATATTTGTTTCTTGAATGAGACGTGATAAAATAACGCAAAAGAGTTTCATTCAAACATTCAAAGTTGATGAGCTTATCAAAAAATTGCTTTGTAAAAATCGACATTACGTGTACTAAATACCTTCACCCGCGAGAAAAGTCAAAAATTTTCAGATATCTCAAATTTGAGTCGTCATATCTCGAGAAAGCTTTCCAAAAAAATTGCAAAGCCGTACAATAAAGTCACTTTCAGTTTCAAAATTGTCACCCCATCCCCGAGCTCGAGCAAATTTTCAAAGCCCTTTCTAAGGACAAAATTCGTAAAAATAATTTTTGCTACCGATTGGTCGATTTTTATCATAAACAAAAATTTCATTATTCCCATAGAGCAACGTCTGTTGAGTAGCATTCGACGCCAAGACGTGGAAAAATGACCATATAATGAGAATTTCAAAAGACGTTTTGAAAAAAATCGATAATAAAAATGATTGCTTTAAAAAATACTTTTCTCCTGAATCTTGAAGTCGAAGAGGGGGAACCGATATACTTTCTGAACTCTTCATTTCTCAAAGAAAAAATTTCTCAAACATTTTGCACTTTTAATAGTGTAAGAACATTTCGAATTTTCATAAAAAAATCGATATCTTCAGAATGAGACGTATTTTTGTGTGAGCACAGCTGACGATCTGGAATCTGAATTAAAAATCAATTCAGTTGGACTGAGTCCTCAGGTTTTTTACAAAATTCAAATAAAAATTTGCAAACGGCAAAAAAAGAAATGTTTTCAATTTCAAGTCGTCATATCTCGAAAACTCAAGACCGAAAACTCAAATATCCAATACGTCCCTGGACAAAGTTTCAAGAAGCCCTGTCTATAAGAAACAAATTTTCGTCAAAATTGAGTTTTGTTACCGATTGGACCATTTTGTCATTAACAAAAATTTCATACTCAGAGCATCGTATTTTAAATAGCATATTATTCGACGCCAAGACGTGGAAAAATTACGTAAAAAGAGGCCTCGATTAATGAGAATGTGAAAAAAAACCGTTTTGAGAAAATTACATTAAAAATATTTAATAAAAAAATTAGTTTCCTCCTGTATCTCGAAGACGGACACATCTGCAGAGGTGCCGATATATTTCTGAACTCCTCATTATTTATAATGTTTGACAGATGTTTAATCGTAAAAAAATTCTCGAATATTTTGCGCTCCCACTCCCAGTAGTGTACTAGTATTCGAAATTTTCACCAGAAAATCGTTGCCTTCAGAATGAGGCGGATTTTTTCTGTGAGCACAGTTGACGATCTGCAATATGAATCCGAAAACAATTCAGTTTAACTGTGCTGAAAATAGTCCTCAATTTTCCAACAAAATATAATATACAAACATTTTCAGACGGCAAAAAAACGTAGTTTTTCTTCTTTAAGCCATTATATCTCGAAAATGAAAAGCCGCATAATGAAATCGCTTTCAATTATGGAATTGTCATTATCAAATACGTCCCCGATCATAATTTAAAAACACATTCTAGAAAAAAAAGTCAAAAATCGTTTTTTTTTAAGGTAGATCGATCAATTCTTGTCATGAATAAAAAAATCACACTCTGAGCAACGTCTGGACAAAAAGCATACGACGCCTGGACGTGGGAAAATCACACAAAAGAGCCCAAGATGATGAGAGTGTCTAAAAATTATTTTCAAAAAATTGACATTTGAAAGATTCGCCCGAATTCTGAACTCCTGGTTATCTATAACGGCTTACAGGGTATTTTTATTAAAATCGTAGAGAAAAAATTTCTTGAAAATTGTTTACCACGTACTTACAATTCTAAATTAAAAAAATAATCGATGTCTTCAAAATTGGACTTAATTTTGTATGAGAACACCTTACTGCAACAGTACAATTAGTACAAATCAGAAACACTATCCAGTTGCGCCATAAAACCCGGGTTTCTCACAAAACGCAGAAACAAAAATTTTTAAAGCCAAAAAATTACAATTTCTCTATAAAATTCATATTTCTCTACCTACTTTACTCTGTCGAATATTGTCATGCAGAAGTAATACTTGGGGCATCGTTTGTGGATATAGTCATTATCATTTTCACATCATGACATGAAAAATCCACTCAAGAGAGGCGCAAAATTTCCGAACGTGTAAAAAAATCATGTTAAGGAAAGAGACACTAAAAATCTTCACCCGAAAATTGATTTTTCTTCTGTTTCTCGAAGAAGCTGTGACAGCTAACTGAATGATGCTATACATACATATTTTATTATTAAGATCGAATCTAGCACAGAGAAATCGCGAAACCTTGACTTTTTTCGATTTATAAATTAGCAGACAGACAAAGTTAGCACAGTATAAAATTATTATTTCCTGTAATTAATTGTAATGTAATGATGGGTTATTTGATATTCCCGATACCGTCCGCATAGGTACCTATAGTTAGATTTTAGATTATTTCCATTATTGTTATTATTTGCTATACATTTACCTACTTTCTGGCAACTAAATTATACCTGAGCTCCATGTTAATGCCAGTCTTTATTTTGTTTTTGCGACTCATTTATTTGTTCGTGTCTTAATATAATATTTTTATTAGATGTAGATTTCTTTATTGACGGTTAGAATTATAAGTTACATCACTCCATGATTTGGGTAAAGTTTTGATAAACCAGAAAAACTGGAATTGCTAGAATTATAAAAAAATCCGGCATTTAAACGTATAAGATTTGTTAATCTTACAAAGTCACAAATTCGTTAATAAATGTTTTACTTTGACTGTAATTGAAGAAAATCGCTTCTTTGTTTTTTGTTTTTGAAAGCCAAATTGTAAAAAGGAGTGGGGGGAATAAAATTAAGGACCCATGAAGACGAGTCGTAGTTCGACAAAAATTTGGCAGGTGTGTGAGCTTTCAGTTCACACAGATATATGGCTATATCGAATATCAATAATTATGAGGCTAAACTTCAAGGGGTGATTTTTTGAGTGATTATAAGATTTATTATAACCGCAGGTCCGGGAATGCATATTTTTCAAGATAAGGGTGTTACACTTTGCTAAAAAATCATCTTTTTGGAGAATACCCTAAGTGTAATTCACCCAATATTGTTGAAATTTGAAAGTTTCACTCGCAGCAGTAAGGAGGTAATTTAGCCCGAACTATAGGTATATTATTTTTTTTTTAATTTTTGAAAAAAGTACGACCATAACTGTTTTAAATGTTTATTTTTTGTCAGATTAAGCAATTACAAGTGAAACTTTTTTGTCTTCGAAAATTTCTTCGTATCTTGTGTCGTTTTTATAACAAATGAGAACAACTTTCATTATTGTATTCATTGCGCATGTCTCCCGACAACACACTAATAAGAAACATGGGGAAAATTTTCTTTTGAAAATTATACTTTTTCGTTATTTTTTATTAAATATTCAACAAAAACAATAAATAAACACAAAATACTAAATTAAATACATTTCTCAACATCTAAAGTAACGAATTTTCTTTTTTCCAATGTATTTTTAATTTTAAAAAGCCATTGGTGTATCTATTTAAAAAAAAGTTTTTTATCAAGTCCAGGACGCCACTGGACTTGATAATTATTTTTATCCAGTTAGGGCTAAATTGGCCCCTTTTTACTACAAATAACACTGCTAAATTTCAACAAAATTGGTAAATGATATTTAAGATATTTTCGAAAAAGATGATTTTTTAATAAAAGTTAACTAATAAAAATTCGTCTTGAAAAATATGCATTTCTGGACCTATTTTTTAATTATGATCTTTTCGTCTTATTCTCAAAGAGTTTTTGCCTTATTACTCAAAGAATCACTCTCTGCGAAGTCTGGCCCCATATACTTAATTAACACCCTGTAGACTGGCGTTTATTGATAATTAAAAAAAAACTGCAACGTCTAAATAAGATAAGGAGTTTCTTGTAATATAATTATGATACATGTGTTGCTAGGATGTGGGATAACCACTCCAGTTGCATAAATATTGGTCTTATGGACGTAGCCATCAACTAGCATTGAGCGCGAAACCCTCGGGGAAACCCCACTTTTCCCCGACAATAAAATTAATCCTAATTTTTATACATATTTAAAACTACATAAATTTGTAATCTTGACTTTTTTGTCAAAATAATTTTGGCTATAATTAATGTTAATTATTATAGTACATATTAAAAATACGGTCATTATTTACATCCGCGGCTCCTACAGTTTCACTATGGAACTTATATAGGGGTGGAGAACATACCTATAGTAACACCAGGAAGGTATTCATTTGCTGGGCAAATGAAAGGGAAAGCCACAAAACGGTGTAAAAAAATGGTTTTGAGAGTGCGGAGGGAGTGCGGTCCTGACAAGAGGCACCGATTAGATGCCGCAATCCCGGATAAAACCACTTCACCATAATTGCCAAGCATTCTATTCTGTGTTAGAGGTTCACAGAGGCGGACTGAGCGATATATCCGCTTTCATTACGTGTTCAGTCCGCACAGGGATTGATGCAATGATTTTCGGATTATAAATTCAAAATAAATGCAAAATTCAAAATAAAAATCGTGGTACTGTTATTTTCGAAGATTTTCCTTGCCCTGAAAGTGAAAAAAAAAATAGAAAGGCACCGTAGTGCCAAAGAGGCCTTAGTTGTGACCTTAATATTAGTTTGCCATGGCTGTTTTTACTTTCTTACCCACCCAGCACCCCTATTTCGCTCCTCGGTCCCGAAAAAATTGATGAAACTTAGGAGCCGCGGATGTAAACAATTACCAAAAATACTATTAAAATATTTACAAAATATAACTAAGTATACTTAATATTGTCTTCTAACCGATATTCAGTTATTAGTATGTAATTTACAAACTGATTACGGAGGTCATTACTATGAAAGAAAAAAGAATAAATAATAACACCAAACTACGTAATTATTATCAATTAAGAATTAGGCGTATTAGGGGTATCTTTTAATACACACTCCACCATGATAGTCGTGGCGGAGATAGTCAGTATAAAAGAAAAGTATGTATGTAGTCAATCAAACACTTGGTATAGTGCCGTATCGAAAATCAGCGATCGCAAGAGGTCATGAAAATGTTAGTGGTCGTAATAATATTTATTTTGGTATAGCTTGTAATAATAATTATGTATGTACCTATGGACATGTTTGTAGAAGAATAACCCTTCACATCAGTATAAGAATAATTCTCAGACAGAAAAGCGAAAAATTAAAAAAAAAACACAGAAACACAAAACAGAAAAAAAAATCATGAAGTTAAAACTAACATGAAAAAATGAAAACACAGCCCCCTTGAATGGGTAAGATTCAACGATGTTACTAGTTTGATTTAAATCTAGCGGACGGTTACAACTTGCAACATGGAAGAAAAAACATCTCAATTAATTCAATTTTTTTTTGCAGAATTCACGAAAAATTTGTTCCAATTCCAAATATTGAAAACCTTTGCTATAAAGAGAAATTGACTTGATTTTAGTTCTATCCAGTTAAAATATTGATGAAGTGACAACTGTTCCATTTTTGTTTTTAGTGTTATTTAAAGACGTATAGTAAAACATTTTAATTTATTTTCAGGTACCTCATTAGACTCAGGAGGTTCAATAAGAAATTCAAATTAGTTCCTATCACATTTAAGAAAATAAGACTGACGAGAGGATTTAAAATGTTGACCACAATAAAAATAAAAGGTAGGTAAGACACTTATTTGTTATTGTTGTGGTGTAATTGTGTTATTTTAATTGCTTGAAATACCATAAAAATCCACAATCTATAGCTGCTACTAATCAACTGCGGTGATTATACCTAACTCACGCAATGGGTGTTATCTTTATAAGAACATGTAATATAAATTTACATGTATGAAGTATAAAGTTTTTCTACTGAGGTGGTATTTCCATATTCATTCATTGGATTTTCCATATTATATTCTGTCCACACTTTCCTCAATAAACAATAATAATTATATGCATAATCTCCGAGACAGTTTTTACAAAACCTGCCAGTTACGTATGACAAATAAGTACTCAGAAGTACTTCAAAACTTTTATTACATTTTTGAAGACCCATCGGATCGGATGATACCCCATTACACGACGAGGTGCGCGTATAAATTTATGTGCTTCATCCCTCATTTTTAAGCATGGAATATTTTTTTTTCTTAATTTAATTAGGTAGATCGTTGTATGGTGCTTAGCGTAAGACACCTGTTTGCACCATATAAAGAAAGACGGTTGGGCATGACGAATAACTTATAAGTATTCTCTGGTAATCCCATAAAATCTATCGAAGCCGGCGTACTCCCCTAGAAGTGGGAGGGTCTTTCATCATTATTTACATCATTCTGCGTGTCCTACAGTTTCACTATGGCACTTATGTAGGGGTGGAGGACGTACTTGTAGTAACACCAGGAAGGTATTCATTTGTTTTGAAAATGCGTGGTTAGCAAAAAAACGGTACGAAAAATCGGTCTAAGGAGTCCGGTCCTGGTTAGTACCGCATATAATATGTACACATATAAATATGCACTAGAAGTGTTACAGATTTCTTAAAATTGTACCCATCTAGAATAATAGAAAAGTGATCATTTTAACTCCCATAGGAACAGTTAGTGATGGGCTTATAGGCTTAGAGAATATTGATAGCTAAAGATGGATGGGAGGGATCTTCTTTGTAACAGATTAGGTACCTTACTAGCACTACCACGACATACACATCGTACCTTACTATTATTAGAAAAAACAAGGTTCGAAAGACGACCATAACTACTGTTGATTACATCATCCATCTGCGACAAATTGCTAAATGCAAGAAAATTACTCAAATTAACTGCAATAATGCAAATTAACTGAAACATTAAAATTTGTACATTAAAATCACCAACAATTAAGAGACATTATCCGTTACAGCTATAAAACTCTCAATTATTAGCTTTAAAAAGTTTTAAAGAATCTGGAGAAAATCTGGGCTCGACATAATATACAGGGTCTCCATCTCGAAAGCATAATATCTCACGCATCATCTTTTCGATTGGAGTTACACAGTCGGTTAAATTTGAAACGAGTTGCAAATTTATTTTATAACTAGGTACGGCATTTATCTCAAAATATAAAAAAAAAAATTAAAATTGCAATTTATTTTTATTTTTTCTTCACACACCATTTAGTTGTAACCGAAAAATTATTTTATATTTTGATTCTTCTGGACACTTTTGCAGAAGAAATTCCCAAAAAAATTCCAAGTCTTGTTTTTTTTTATGGACGTCATTAAACTTGTATTCGTTAAAAATTATTTATTTGTTTATTTATTAATAATAATAATAATTGTGTGACGCTATTTCACTGGGCGACACAACTCCTACACGGACGGTTTCCTCGGGCGCCAGATTTTTGGTGGGAGGAATTAAATATACACTCGCAGGTTTCTTGTTTCCCAGTTACTCGTGTCACGTTGAAGGCACGGTTGTCGTGCCCTTGTCCCGGGGCAGCTCATTGGAGACACGGAATATGCCAGGGGTCAGCTGAGGTTATCGCCAAATTGAGTACTCGGTAGAGCGGGCTTTAACTTTAAGCGCTCCCCGATGCAAATGACACTTCCGCGGAGCTAAGTTGTAGGCGAGTAAAAACGGTTCCAAGGAGCGGTGAAATTATAAACACGATCAAATAATAACAATGATTTAAACAGTCGTATTAATTGAGACAGAACGCGACCTGACGCAGCAGGCGAGCAGGAATGACAATAACCTACCAAGTTAAATGATAAATGTTACATGGAGTTACAGATACCTAGAAGGGCACTGTCACACGGACAGAGCAAAACGTTAAACGGGTGAGAGTGGTTGGCTATGAGCGACGGAGAGCTAAAGACCGGCGGATAACACAAATCTTACTTCGGCGGCGTGGTGAGGCCATGCGGCGCCGCGTCGTCTTGATCGGCGCGGTGTGATGGGAGATACGGCGGTTAAGAGTACGTGGTTATAGGACTCCAGGTAAGGGCTGATACTTGACCGGTACCAGGCACCGCACGCAACCTACGATTTCCCCTGACCAAAGCCAAGCCTGAAATCGAGGCCTCCAGAGGATGACCTATGTGAGCAGTGAGGGGCGAGAGGGTATTTCGCTAGTCTCGTCCTCGTCCCGTGATTTCCCCCGACCAAAGCCGAACCTGAAATCGTAGACGGGGACGAGGGACTGCTTGCTAACCACTCCGCGTATGCCGGACCGGTTGTGCCCCGAGACGTAATTACCCCTGACCAAAGCCAAGCCTGTAACACCGGTGTGAATCTAGCAGCCATTTTTCAGCAGCCAAATTTCCGAATATTACCGAACGCGGACCTTACTTCATTCAACATGTCTTTACACTGTCTCTAAAAATTTGTCATCAAATTTATATATCTATATTAAATATCCTATATATCTATATCTATAATCTAAAATAACAAAATACAGGTGTTAAACCTACCTACTGATGGGTCATTTCGGGCGTTAACTAAAAATATAACTCAATATACAGGGTGTCTCTAAAAGGTGCGGAAAAAAAGCTACCACAAATTCCTGAGGCCGAAATAAGCCGATCTAACCCAACTTATCTCTGTCCAAAAGTGGATGATTTCGGAGATACAGGGTGTCAAAAGTTCATTTTGGTTTCCGTTTTTCTTAAATAACTTTTTTAATAATTGGTATATTTTCACAATATTCGGCTGAAGGGGCTTTTGTGGGGTGAAAAATTAAAAACTGCAATCATTTTTTATGTAAAATTTAGAGGGCGCCACCTGCGGTACCTTGAACACATTCAAAACGAACTATCTTTTTTGGGCCACTCTGTATTTAACTTTTAAATAAAAATTCTTATTCTCCAACGTCTTTTACCAAAAAAAGGCATACGTGGTAAGAGTTGATTTGAGCAGCCGTTTCTGAGATATCTGGATTTAAGAAAATCAGTACGTGCATGGCCAGGCCTAAGTAAGTAATTGTATTAATTGAACACAGTTTGAAGCAAAGGCGTTGAATTAAAATAACTGTCACCGAAAGCTACAAAAAAACGACTAGGTACATAAATGTGGATTTAACTTAGAGGTACTTTAGTTAAAACAGTCAATAAGAGATTTATCAACATCAAAAATTTAGTTTAATTTAATTTAAAAAAAATGCTTTTATCAAAATGTTCAAAATGATTTCCATTTTCGTGTATAACTCATCGTTCAATAAGTCCCGGGATTAACTATGAAAACAACATTTTACCGGCAAAATTCTGTATTATTCATCAAAATAATCTCCTTCAAGTGTAATACAATCATTCCAACGCTTCTCTAATTTTTCAATGCCATGTTTGTAGAACGATTTGTCTTTTGACTCAAAATGAGCCTCAGTAGCAGCGATCACCTCCTCATTCGAGCCAAATCTTTTTCCCTGGAGCATCTGCTTGAGATCCGCGAAGAGCCAGTAGTCGCTGGGGGCCAGATCCGGCGAGTACGGAGGATGGGGAAGCAGTTGGAAGCCCAATTCATTGAATTTGGTCATCGTTTTGATTGACTTGTGGCACGGTGCGTTGTCTTGATGAAAGATGACTCTCTTCTTCTCCATGTGTGGGCGTTTTTTTGCTATTTCGGTCTTCAAACGATCCAATAACACTGTGTAGTAGTCGCTATTGATGGTTTTTCCTTTTTCGAGGTAGTCAATGAAAATTATACCATTCGCATCCTAGAATACGGACGCCATCACTTTGCCGGCCGACTGTTGTGTTTTTGGACGCTTCGGGCGGCTTTCACCGGTCGTACGCCATTCAGCTGACTGCCGACGTGACTCCGGAGTGAAATAGTGAATCCATGTTTCGTCCACTGTCACATATCGACGCAAAAAATCCTGTTTATTGCGAGTAAACAGTGCCAAACAGCTCTCCGAATCATTGATACGTTGTTGCTTTTGTTCCATTGTGAGCAAACGCGGCACCCATTTGGAAAAAACCTTTTTCATAGCCAATTTTTGATACAAAATAGTAAATGCACTACCAGTTGATATATTCACCATCTTAGCTGTCTCGCGCACTTTCATTTTGCGGTCACCCAACACGATTTTCAATACTTGCTTGGTGTTTTCGGGAGTTACTGCCTCATTTGGCCGACCCGAACGTTCCGCATCATTTGTATCAGCACGACCGCGTTTGAAGTCAGCATACCACCGACAAATGGTTGTTTTCGACGGAGTAGAGTCCGGATAACGTTTTTCAAGCCATTGCTGAGCTTGAACAGTATTTTTTCCCATTAGAAAACAATGTTTTATCAACACACGAAACTCGTTTTGGTCCATTTTTTCACGATTTCTCTATAGCTTTCTTGGTTATGTTCGAATTACATCAAATTTTGACACATGTTATGCTTCGAATTACATCAAATTTTGACACATCTCATCTAAAGGTTGGTACTTCTGAACCTTGGTATATACATGGCATTATTAGCGCCATCTCTACGCTAGTCCCGGGACTTATTGAACGATGAGTTACAAAGATTTATACGTTTTAAAAAATTAAATTGAACTCTTTGGAGCATTTTCGTGATCATTTTTCAAAACGTCCATTCCGGTTTCAATACGTCTCCTTAATTAACCTTCTGTATTTACTATGGCCTAGAATACACAAGGGTTTTCAAAGTTCCCCATATAAAGTAATCCATCGGTGTCATAGCAGGCGATCGAGCTGGCCAACTTGTGGGTGCATCATTGGCTCTACCTATCCATCTATTTGGATACTGTTCGCTCAAATAATTACGTACATTTATCGAAAAATGTGGAGGAGCACCGTCATGCATAAACCACATTCATCTTTGAAGTTCCAAGGGCAGGGGATCAAACAAGTGTGGTAATTCGTTTTGCAGATGTTCCAAATAATTTTCGCCATTAAGTCGAGGTAGTAAAATGACAGGACCAATTATGAAAGTGTCTATG
The DNA here is from genome assembly GCA_910589415.1 of Malachius bipustulatus. Lineage (NCBI taxonomy): Eukaryota > Metazoa > Arthropoda > Insecta > Coleoptera > Melyridae > Malachius > Malachius bipustulatus. Next base: position 32,783,362 of record OU342634.1, on the reverse strand, counting down.
ATTCCTGCCCACACATTGATCTTAAACTCATGCTGATAATGGCTTACTTTTGATAAGTAATGGCTTACTTTAATCGTATGAGGATTTTCTCCAGCATAGACATGTACATTGTGCAAATTAGTTATGCCACTCCGCGTGAAACAGGCTTCATCTCTGAATAAAATTCCTTGTGTAAAGTTCCTATCCTGATTCTTCGTGGAAATGAACCGGCAGAAAGCTAGACGTGGTTCATAATCATGGGGTAAAAGGTCTTATACCCGTTCAACATGAAATGGGTGCAGTAATTGTTCTCTGGTCACCCTGTTAACAGTATCTTTGCATACACCTAGCTCTAAGCGCAATCGTCTGGTGCTGAGTTTAGGATTTTCTTCAATCCTATCTAAAATATCTTCCTCAACCTCTGGAGTTCTTATCGTACGTGCACGACCTTAATTAATAGAAACAGGCGTAAACCTACCTATTTCACGAAGACGTCTTTCATTAAAGGTTTTATGGTTTGGTAAACGACGATTCGGAAATCGTTCACTGATAATCTGCAAGATTCTAAACCATTTACTTGGCAATATACAAAAACCAATAACATATCGTTCATTTCTTCATTAGTATACTGTACGGCCATTACTAAAGTAAATTTGAAAATTGTTTGACAATAATTATTCCAGTGTATGCTTGAATTGTTTTTTTAGATTCCATTTGACACCAATTACTTACTTGGTTTATAGTGACAGTGATCTCGTTGATGTAAATTCGTTAAGTGGGTCCCGTGGTGTAGTGGATAGAGCGTTCGTCCACCAGCCGGTAAACCTTGGTTCGAAACTCACCAGCAGCCGAAAAGTATTTGTTGTGCTACTCGAGCCAAAATCGGGATGCACCTTGTGGAAGGCAATGGAAAAGCTCCGCATAGTACTCTGCCTCGTAATACTTCTCAAATAGTGCCTTTCGGACTCTTCCGATAAAAAGGGTGGCCCCAAAAGAGTAAACTTCAACAGTACGCGCACCACAGGCATATGTGAGCGGTAACTCACACCTGAAACCTGGTATGGCACTTTAAGTAAAATAATTTTAATTCAATGCCTTCGCTTCAAATTGTGTTCAATATTATTACAATTACTAATAACTACTTACTTAGGCCTGGCCATGCACGTAGTGATTTTCTTAAATCCAGATATCTCAGAAACGGCTGCTCAAATCAACTCTTACCACGTATGCCTTTTTTTTGTAAGAGACGTTGGAGAATAAGAATTTTTATTTAAAAGTTAAATACAGAGTGGTCCAAAAAAGATGTTCGTTTTGAATGTGTTCAAGGTACCGCAGGTGGCGCCCTCTAAATTTTACATAAAAAATGATTGCAGTTTTTAATTTTTCACCCCACAAAAGCCCCTTCAGCCGAATATTGTGAAAATATACCAATTATTAAAAAAGTTATTTAAGAAAAACGGAAACCAAATTGAACTTGTGACACCCTGTATCTCCGAAATCATCCACTTTTGGAAAGAGATAAGTTGGGTTAGATCGGCTTATTTAGGCCTCAGGAATTTGTGGTAGCTTTTTTTCCGCACCTTTCAGAGACACCCTGTATAAGTATGTATTTTTATCATTCACGTTCTAAGCTTGGACTTCTTTAAATTATTAAGCAATATTTATCTTATATAATGTAAGACGACAAACGCAACGCAACTAAAAAATAGCTTATATAAGATCATAGCGAAATACTCTTGGCGAAATTCAATGGAGTTGCGAACCGCCCCCGAATGTTAAGAAAATTCATTTCGACAAGAACGCAACGGAAGATTGGGTTCTAACTAGGCTCAAACGATTCTGCTGTGAATTTTGTTTCGGAAAATGATGTCCAAAATCTCTTAGCGAATTTCAGAGGGGTGGAGAACCGCCCCCGAATGTTAAGAAAATTCATTTCGACCAGAACGCAACGGAAGATTGGGTTCTAACTAGGCTCAAACGATTCTGCTGTGGATTTTACTTCGGAAAATGATGTCCAAAGTCTCTTAGCGAATTTCAGAGGGGTGGAGAACCGCCCCCGAATGTTAAGAAAATTCATTTCGACAAGAACGCAACGGAAGATTGGGTTCTAACTAGGCTCAAACGATTCTGCTGTGGATTTTACTTCGGAAAATGATGTCCAAAGTCTCTTAGCGAATTTCAGAGGGGTGGAGAACCGCCCCCGAATGTTAAGAAAATTCATTTCGAACAGAACGCAACGGAAGATTTGGTTCTAACTAGGCTCAAACGATTCTGCTGTGGATTTTACTTCGGAAAATGATGTCCAAAGTCTCTTAGCGAATCTCAGAGGGGTGGAGAACCGCCCCCGAATGTTAAGAAAATTCATTTCGACCAGAACGCAACGGAAGATTGGGTTCTAACTAGGCTCAAACGATTCTGCTGTGGATTTTACTTCGGAAAATGACGTCCAAAGTCTCTTAGCGAATTTCAGAGGGGTGGAGAACCGCCCCCGAATGTTAAGAAAATTCATTTCGAACAGAACGCAACGGAAGATTTGGTTCTAACTAGGCTCAAACGATTCTGCTGTGGATTTTACTTCGGAAAATGATGTCCAAAGTCTCTTAGCGAATTTCAGAGGGGTGGAGAACCGCCCCCGAATGTTAAGAAAATTCATTTCGACAAGAAAGCAACGGAAGATTGGGTTCTAACTAGGCTCAAACGATTCTGCTGTGAATTTTGCTTCGGAAGATGATGTCCAAAGTCTCTTAGCGAATTTCAGAGGGGTGGAGAACCGCCCCCGAATGTTAAGAAAATTCATTTCGAACAGAACGCAACGGAAGATTGGGTTCTAACTAGGCTCAAACGATTCTGCTGTGGATTTTACTTCGGAAAATGATGTCCAAAGTCTCTTAGCGAATCTCAGAGGGGTGGAGAACCGCCCCCGAATGTTAAGAAAATTCATTTCGACAAGAACGCAACGGAAGATTGGGTTCTAACTAGGCTCAAACGATTCTGCTGTGGATTTTACTTCGGAAAATGATGTCCAAAGTCTCTTAGCGAATTTCAGAGGGGTGGAGAACCGCCCCCGAATGTTAAGAAAATTCATTTCGACAAGAACGCAACGGAAGATTGGGTTCTAACTAGGCTCAAACGATTCTGCTGTGAATTTTGCTTCGGAAGATGATGTCCAAAGTCTCTTAGCGAATTTCAGAGGGGTGGAGAACCGCCCCCGAATGTTAAGAAAATTCATTTCGAACAGAACGCAACGGAAGATTGGGTTCTAACTAGGCTCAAACGATTCTGCTGTGAATTTTGCTTCGGAAAATGATGTCCAAAGTCTCTTAGCGAATTTCAGAGGGGTGGAGAACCGCCCCCGAATGTTAAGAAAATTCATTTCGAACAGAACGCAACGGAAGATTGGGTTCTAACTAGGCTCAAACGATTCTGCTGTGGATTTTACTTCGGAAAATGATGTCCAAAGTCTCTTAGCGAATTTCAGAGGGGTGAAGAAGCGCCCCCGAATGTTAAGAAAATTCATTTCGACAAGAACGCAACGGAAGATTGGGTTCTAACTAGGCTCAAACGATTCTGCTGTGAATTTTGCTTCGGAAAATGATGTCCAAAGTCTCTTAGCGAATTTCAGAGGGGTGGAGAACCGCCCCCGAATGTTAAGAAAATTCATTTCGACAAGAACGCAACGGAAGATTGGGTTCTAACTAGGCTCAAACGATTCTGCTGTGAATTTTGCTTCGGAAAATGATGTCCAAAGTCTCTTAGCGAATTTCAGAGGGGTGAAGAAGCGCCCCCGAATGTTAAGAAAATTCATTTCGACAAGAACGCAACGGAAGATTGGGTTCTAACTAGGCTCAAACGATTCTGCTGTGAATTTTGCTTCGGAAAATGATGTCCAAAGTCTCTTAGCGAATTTCAGAGGGGTGGAGAACCGCCCCCGAATGTCAAGAAAATTCATTTCGACAAGAACGCAACGGAAGATTGGGTTCTAACTAGGCTCAAACGATTCTGCTGTGGATTTTACTTCGGAAAATGATGTCCAAAGTCTCCAAAGTTCAAAGAAATGAATTTTCTTAACATTCGGGGGCGGTTCTCCACCCCTCTGAAATTCGCTAAGAGACTTAGGACATCATTTTCCGGAGTAAAATCCACAGCAGAATCGTTTGAGCCTAGTTAGAACCCAATCTTCCGTTGCGTTCTTGTCGAAATGAATTTTCTTAACATTCGGGGGCGGTTCTCCACCCCTCTGAAATTCGCTAAGAGACTTTGGACATCATTTTCCGAAGCAAAATTCACAGCAGAATCGTTTGAGCCTAGTTAGAACCCAATCTTCCGTTGCGTTCTTGTCGAAATGAATTTTCTTAACATTCGGGGGCGGTTCTCCACCCCTCTGAAATTCGCTAAGAGACTTTGGACATCAGTTTCCGAAGGAAAATCCACAGCAGAATCGTTTGAGCCTAGTTAGAACCCAATCTTCCGTTGCGTTCTGGTCGAAATGAATTTTCTTAAGATTCGGGGGCGGTTCTCCACCCCTCTGAAATTCGCCAAGAGACTTTGGACATCATTTTCCGGAGTAAAATCCACAGCAGAATCGTTTGAGCCTAGTTAGAACCCAATCTTCCGTTGCGTTCTTGTCGAAATGAATTTTCTTAACATTCGGGGGCGGTTCTCCACCCCTCTGAAATTCGCTAAGAGACTTTGGACATCATTTTCAGAAGCAAAATTCACAGCAGAATCGTTTGAGCCTAGTTAGAACCCAATCTTCCGTTGCGTTCTTGTCGAAATGAATTTTCTTAACATTCGGGGGCGGTTCTCCATCCCTCTGAAATTCGCTAAGAGACTTTGGACATCAGTTTCCGAAGGAAAATCCACAGCAGAATCGTTTGAGCCTAGTTAGAACCCAATCTTCCGTTGCGTTCTGGTCGAAATGAATTTTCTTAAGATTCGGGGGCGGTTCTCCACCCCTCTGAAATTCGCCAAGAGACTTTGGACATCATTTTCCGGAGTAAAATCCACAGCAGAATCGTTTGAGCCTAGTTAGAACCCAATCTTCCGTTGCGTTCTTGTCGAAATGAATTTTCTTAACATTCGGGGGCGGTTCTCCACCCCTCTGAAATTCGCTAAGAGACTTTGGACATCATTTTCAGAAGCAAAATTCACAGCAGAATCGTTTGAGCCTAGTTAGAACCCAATCTTCCGTTGCGTTCTGGTCGAAATGAATTTTCTTAACATTCGGGGGCGGTTCTCCACCCCTCTGAAATTCGCTAAGAGACTTTGGACATCATTTTCCGAAGCTAAATTCACAGCAGAATCGTTTGAGCCTAGTTAGAACCCAATCTTCCGTTGCGTTCTTGTCGAAATGAATTTTCTTAACATTCGGGGGCGGTTCTCCACCCCTCTGAAATTCGCTAAGAGACTTTGGACATCATTTTCCGAAGTAAAATCCACAGCAGAATCGTTTGAGCCTAGTTAGAACCCAATCTTCCGTTGCGTTCTGGTCGAAATGAATTTTCTTAACATTCGGGGGCGGTTCTCCACCCCTCTGAAATTCGCTAAGAGACTTTGGACATCATTTTCCGAAGTAAAATCCACAGCAGAATCGTTTGAGCCTAGTTAGAACCCAATCTTCCGTTGCGTTCTTGTCGAAATGAATTTTCTTAACATTCGGGGGCGGTTCTCCACCCCTCTGAAATTCGCTAAGAGATTTTGGACATCATTTTCCGAAACAAAATTCACAGCAGAATCGTTTGAGCCTAGTTAGAACCCAATCTTCCGTTGCGTTCTTGTCGAAATGAATTTTCTTAACATTCGGGGGCGGTTCTCCACCCCTCTGAAATTCGCTAAGAGACTTTGGACATCATTTTCCGAAGTAAAATCCACAGCAGAATCGTTTGAGCCTAGTTAGAACCCAATCTTCCGTTGCGTTCTGGTCGAAATGAATTTTCTTAACATTCGGGGGCGGTTCTCCACCCCTCTGAAATTCGCTAAGAGACTTTGGACATCATTTTCCGAAGTAAAATCCACAGCAGAATCGTTTGGGCCTAGTTAGAACCCAATCTTCCGTTGCGTTCTTGTCGAAATGAATTTTCTTAACATTCGGGGGCGGTTCTCCACCCCTCTGAAATTCGCTAAGAGACTTTGGACATCATTTTCAGAAGCAAAATTCACAGCAGAATCGTTTGAGCCTAGTTAGAACCCAATCTTCCGTTGCGTTCTTGTCGAAATGAATTTTCTTAACATTCGGGGGCGGTTCTCCATCCCTCTGAAATTCGCTAAGAGACTTTGGACATCAGTTTCCGAAGGAAAATCCACAGCAGAATCGTTTGAGCCTAGTTAGAACCCAATCTTCCGTTGCGTTCTGGTCGAAATGAATTTTCTTAAGATTCGGGGGCGGTTCTCCACCCCTCTGTAATTCGCCAAGAGACTTTGGACATCATTTTCCGGAGTAAAATCCACAGCAGAATCGTTTGAGCCTAGTTAGAACCCAATCTTCCGTTGCGTTCTTGTCGAAATGAATTTTCTTAACATTCGGGGGCGGTTCTCCACCCCTCTGAAATTCGCTAAGAGACTTTGGACATCATTTTCAGAAGCAAAATTCACAGCAGAATCGTTTGAGCCTAGTTAGAACCCAATCTTCCGTTGCGTTCTGGTCGAAATGAATTTTCTTAACATTCGGGGGCGGTTCTCCACCCCTCTGAAATTCGCTAAGAGACTTTGGACATCATTTTCCGAAGCTAAATTCACAGCAGAATCGTTTGAGCCTAGTTAGAACCCAATCTTCCGTTGCGTTCTTGTCGAAATGAATTTTCTTAACATTCGGGGGCGGTTCTCCACCCCTCTGAAATTCGCTAAGAGACTTTGGACATCATTTTCCGAAGTAAAATCCACAGCAGAATCGTTTGAGCCTAGTTAGAACCCAATCTTGCGTTGCGTTCTGGTCGAAATGAATTTTCTTAACATTCGGGGGCGGTTCTCCACCCCTCTGAAATTCGCTAAGAGACTTTGGACATCATTTTCCGAAGTAAAATCCACAGCAGAATCGTTTGAGCCTAGTTAGAACCCAATCTTCCGTTGCGTTCTTGTCGAAATGAATTTTCTTAACATTCGGGGGCGGTTCTCCACCCCTCTGAAATTCGCTAAGAGATTTTGGACATCATTTTCCGAAACAAAATTCACAGCAGAATCGTTTGAGCCTAGTTAGAACCCAATCTTCCGTTGCGTTCTTGTCGAAATGAATTTTCTTAACATTCGGGGGCGGTTCTCCACCCCTCTGAAATTCGCTAAGAGACTTTGGACATCATTTTCCGAAGTAAAATCCACAGCAGAATCGTTTGAGCCTAGTTAGAACCCAATCTTCCGTTGCGTTCTGGTCGAAATGAATTTTCTTAACATTCGGGGGCGGTTCTCCACCCCTCTGAAATTCGCTAAGAGACTTTGGACATCATTTTCCGAAGTAAAATCCACAGCAGAATCGTTTGAGCCTAGTTAGAACCCAATCTTCCGTTGCGTTCTTGTCGAAATGAATTTTCTTAACATTCGGGGGCGGTTCTCCACCCCTCTGAAATTCGCTAAGAGATTTTGGACATCATTTTCCGAAACAAAATTCACAGCAGAATCGTTTGAGCCTAGTTAGAACCCAATCTTCCGTTGCGTTCTTGTCGAAATGAATTTTCTTAACATTCGGGGGCGGTTCGCAACTCCATTGAATTTCGCCAAGAGTATTTCGCTATGATCTTATATAAGCTATTTTTTAGTTGCGTTGCGTTTGTCGTCTTACATTATATAAGATAAATATTGCTTAATAATTTAAAGAAGTCCAAGCTTAGAACGTGAATTATAAAAATACATACTTATATATTGAGTTATATTTTTAGTAAACGCCCGAAATGACCCATCAGTAGGTAGGTTTAACACCTGTATTTTGTTATTTTAGATTATAGATACTTATAGATATATAGGATATTTAATATAGATATATAAATTTGATGACAAATTTTTAGAGACAGTGTAAAGACATGTTGAATGAAGTAAGGTCCGCGTTCGGTAATATTCGGAAATTTGGCTGCTGAAAAATGGCTGCTAGATTCACACCGGTGCCTGTAACGACGTCCCGAGAACGCAACCTTACCTTGTTCGCAGTAGGGAGCTATAAGGGGAATGCGGGTGGGGGGTAATTAAAAGCAGGGGAGATGAGAGATGATGGATGACAATGACGACGACAGTACCAAATAAATAAATGCGGAATTGAATTAAATGGCACCTACCTTATGGTCGGATGCGGTGGCTCTCGGTCGGAACACAAAACTTCTTCACGAAACTGATTTTACTTTATATTTTACAAGTCACGACTGGCGAAATACACGGCGGTCAGAGCGTTCTTCTCCACGAGGCGCACTCGGTGAAGTCGAATTTTCAAGTTAATTTTCAAAAATAATCCGACGGCTTTTATAGCGACTCATTATCAATTCTCCGGCTATCTGACCTTTTTTGAGAAGAACGCTGCGTATAAAAGGATGATTTGAAATTTACTATCACCGGCCCGGTGCATTTTGGCGTTTTTATCACTGATAGTCGTTGATAAATCGCTCGAATAGGAAGCCAACTGCCTTGGATTTAGTTCTTTAAAAATTCCTCTGTGTATAAAAAACGCGATATCTCGAATGAATTTATAAAATTAATAATAATTTGGAACGGTTTAATATACCTACCTACGGAATTATATGTATTTCGCTATTTATGAAAAATGCTTATATTGACAAAATCAAAAGCTAAATGAAGGCGAAAATTCACGACTTCATTACATTGTTATAAAGGTTTATTCATTTCCATATAAATACATATCTTCAATTTCCATAATTTCTATAATGAATAAAAAAATTCACGTTCTTTTGATGTAGAACAATATTCAATTAATTTCTCTTCGTATTTTGGTCTTTCTATTTTCTAATTGAAGAATCCGAACTATATCCTATTTTTTATTAGTGTGGTCTATTTACTATTTTATCACTGGGGCTAGTGGGGCTAGATATAACAGAAATACTCCATGCTTTAAACACCGAACACCATAAAAGTAAATAAATAATTTATTGATCTGAACGATCTGCAATAAATAATACATACAACAATAATCAATGTCAATGTATAAAATATACAATCATAACAAAGTACATAATAAATAGGTAATAAAAAAGATAAGATCAGATCCAAATTAACAGAGCAGTAACTTTACTTTACCATAACAATAAAGAAGAACGAAAAATCTAATGATGCCTGTTCCAGGTTGTCTTCCAACAAGGGCGTATATAGCGATGATGATTTTTTTCGCCTGCTTCATGGCGTATTGTATAAGAGTCCATATGTCCATCAACGTCATCGCTATGGTCAAACATGACGACTCTTCAAACTCTACAGGAAACTCAAGCAATCAGGCCGAATGTCAGAGTAATCAAAATACCCGGAACGAGACTACAACAGAAGGCATCGAACTCGATGTAAGTATTTTTCTTAATAATTTTAGCCAAAAATTCTATTATCTAATAAAATTTCCTAGACCGGACCTCGCTACGACTGGGGCCCGGACGTGCGAGGAATGATCCTGGGCTCCTTCTTCTGGGGTTATACGATTTCATCATTACCAGCAGGATCAATCGCAGAGAATCTCGGTCCGAAAAGGACTATTTTGATAGCCGCCTTGGTGTCAGCAGTACTCACCATCCTTATTCCTCTGGCTGCAAGTTATCATTACGTGATTGTTATTTTCTTCCGTTTAGTAATCGGTTTAGTTGGGGTAGGTAATAGAAATTGTTGCTATATGTATAATAAAAGGGATATAATGCAAACTGACTGGAGATTATTTACAGGGGTGTATATATCCAGCCCTTCAAACCTTAATAGCTCATTGGTCACCACCGGATGAGAAGGGAAAATTCACGGGAGCTCTTCTGGGAAGTTCGTTAGGGACCATCTCGACCTGGCCTGTTGCAGGATTGATTATTGAGTCATGGGGTTGGAAATGGGCTTTCTATATTCCAGGGTTATTCACCCTTCTGTGGTCTGCTTTATGGTTTTACGTAATCAGCGATACTCCTGATGAACATCCCAGAATAAGCGAAGAAGAGAAACTGTACATTTCAAAGTCACTTGGGGTTAATGTTAAGAAGAAAGTTGTAAGTTGTATTGAGACCATATCAGAAGAAGTTTAAAAATCGATCTGATTATGTATTTTTTCTTCCAGGGATTACCGCCAATCAAGGATATATTATTTTCGGTGCCTTTCTGGGCTTTGACAGTTCTTCAGTTTGGAAACTTGTGGGGACTCTTCTTTTTATTAACGGCTGGACCAACGTTCATGGCAAAGGTTTTAGGATTTAACTTGTCTCAATCTGGATTTTACGCGGCGCTGCCCTATTTGGCTAGAATGATTTTCGGTTTCATGTTTGGATCGGTGACGGATGTTATTATAAAGAAAAAGTGGATGGGGACGACGACTATTAGGAAAAGTTTCGTAATATTTTGTAAGTATCAGGATTTTTATGTTGTCAACAATTGCTGTATTTTTACACGGGTATCATGCTAATGCGACCAGATAACGATGAAGTAGTTTTACGCCACATTACAGAATAAAAATACAGTGTGGTAGGTACTCTTAATAAGGAACATTTTGGTGTACCCATTTTACATATGTGACGAACACAACTGAAATGGTATTTTACCAAAGATTCTTAGTTACTTTCATGGTAATTTTCTAATGGAACAATTTCTAAACATAAAAATCTTTGGTAAAGTACCATTTCAGTTGTGTTCCTCACAGATGCAAAATGGGTACACCAAAATGTAAGAGTACTAGTAGATGGTACCTCGGTACCAATATGGTACCATTTGAAAAAAATTAATCCAGCTCAAAAAATCATTCCGGTGAGCATAATTTATCCATAAATCACTTAATTTAGTACATTGAACAAAAATTCGATTTTTCTAGCATTAGATGATCCAATTGGAGTAAAACGAAATAGTCATGGCAAACTATAATTGAGAAATAAAAAATTAAATAAAAACAAATTTGACATTTAAAATGGCACTTATGTGGTATTGTTGGATTAGTACAGATGTATAGAATCCAAAAATATAATAATATATAGGGTGTCCCATTAAAAAACAAAAAGTTGGTAACATTTCCGGAAAAACCGGATGTGGGAAAAAATTCAATTTTCCGCTAAAAAGTGCGCTCTATCGAGAATATGCGACGTACCAAATTTCAAAAAATTATCAAAAAAAAAAGAAAAAAAAGGGGGTGAACCATGCCTATGACACAACCATGATGACCATGTCATTATGTCAATGACAGCTGGTAGCACTTGTTAGTTCTTAACTTTCTTTTTATCATAAAATATGAGCTAAGGATCTTCCATACAGTACCTACATTAAAGTCCCGTAACTGTCATTTTCAGACCAAATCTGAAAAGTTGTTATAAACATCAGAAACATTTCCTGAACAGGAAGAATAGAATAATTGTGAACGATATAAATTTTGTGATTCAGCCATTGAATAGGAACTGAACAATTATCATTAATTTTTCAGCTCACATATTACCAGGAGTCTTCCTATTTTTACAAACCTTAACTGGATGCGACATTACCTGGTCCATAGTATTGATAACATTATCCCTCGGGATGAACGGAGCGTCATCGGTAACAAACCTACAAAACTCCCAAGATCTTGCTCCAAATTATGCGGGCACTTTATATGGGATCGCAACCTGTATTGGAGGAACTTCAGGGTTTATTTCCCCTGCGGTCGTCGCTAGTATTACCAATAAAAAGGTGTGTGTTGTTAATGAATTAATGTACACTATACTCCATTATTACTTCATTTCATTATTTTACAGAATGGCCTTCATGAGTGGCATCTGATATTTTACATCGGTGTCACAGTGTACATTGCGTGCGCTATAGTTTTTCTGATCTTTGGCAGCGGAGAACGGCAACCTTGGAATGATAAGACACCAAAAGAAGAGGATGTGAAAACTAAGAAGAAGGAGGGTGTCGATAATGATGCTTTTAACGATAGTGAAATTGATAAAAATAAGGAAAATACAGTAGTGTAAATTGTTTTTAACTTGTTTTAAGTCTAAATAAATATTTTTGTAAATATTATATTGACCACATTTTTATATATTTATTTACTATAATTGCAGACAATGCTACAAGCTACAACTGCACCTAGACTGACTTTAAATTATCAATGTCCATCTCTAACTCTCCATTTTAGCTGTCTGTACGCGGCGAGGCGAGATTCTATTCTATTGGCACGATTTTTAGGAGAAGCATAGGAGCACAAAATTTCTTGGAATGCTTTTTCAAAAAAACAGTTACTCGAGCAGCCTTAAACGCCAAAAATATAAATGAACAACATATTTTCCAGATGAATTTGCCCTCTAGTCATAGTATAAACATCTCCAACTCCATAACTTGATAACCATACTGTCTAGATTCTAACAGGGAAACGGGGCCATCCAGAATTTACGTGAATGGAAGAATAAAATTCTCTAACTCGTTTTCTTCTTCTTCTTCTGCTCTCAGAGTTACAAACAGAAAGTGTGCTTGGCCTCGTTCGAATGCTACTTGACCAGTTCCACCTAAAAGTTTTGGGTAGGGGACTCAGTTTTTTACCTGTTGTTGTTAGAAAACAGTTGGAGTGCCAAGTCCACGATCATGTGTGCATTTTGAGTTAAATTCGTGTGTTGAATGATTGTTGTTTTGAAACTTAAATTGTGAAAAGTTGATTTTTTCGATGAATATGATCAGAAACTGATTAAGATCATTTGGTCGCTTTTTGGTTGTTTATTTTAGTGGAGAGAACCTGGCAATGACCAAAAAATGAGTCTATCACATCCTATTCAGTTGCAGGTAAACTCCATTATATGAAAAAATCAACTTTTACATTTTAAAATCGCTATTATTCAACAACTGCTGAATTTATGCCACTAATTTAAATAATCAGCCACTAAGATATCAAAGCGCTACTTCCAGATTCAATGTTGCTTCAATTTGATTTGAAAAAGTTAAAAAATTAAATTTCAAAATTAATTTAATGAAAAAATAAAACATTTATATAAACATTTTTTCTGTCAGCAACCAGTAAAGTAGACATAGGTATGTACATTTTTCAAATTCAATACTTCCGAATAAACAATCATAACATTTCAAATCTCCTTTAAAAATTTCTAATCTTCCATTGTTTCACTCAAGAACAGCATAGAAATTTGATCAGAGTTCCCTATCAAGATAAAAATTATAATGAAAGAAAACTAATTTATTCAAATAATATTTGAGAGCACACATTCATATTATATATATACACGAATAATTATTTATTTACAAGCATTAATTTGTTTATCTTCCCTGAGACGTCAACATATTCAGCAAAGCTGCTTTTTCTTTCTCTTTCTTCTTCACCACATCGATGCAGCGATTTCTCCAACAGCTCTTTCTCAATTTAATGGGACGACTTCCCACATAGCGCCCTGTAAATATTGACATACTAAATGGGAGCTCTAAACAGAGAACTACTTTTTTGCAGCAAAAACTCTAGCAACCAACTCGCAACCTTTTAAATTTAAATTTAAGCGAATCTAAGAATTTTTGGGACTTGAAGACTGATCCCTGAGACCTGGGAACCCTTTGGGAATGGACATGCATACTTTATACAAGCACACTCACAAAACTGTCTGCTTTTCATTAATTCACCGACCCGTACTACAATCTAATGATATTTCTAAGCAACTCACCGTTCATTTCCTTCATGGCTTTCGTAAAATCAGCGGGATCCTTGAAACTGATGAACCCGTATCCCTTGCTCTTGTTGGTACGCTTATCCCGGATCACCTTGGCTCTTTGGAAGGAGGGAAACTTATTAAAAGTCCTCGTAAGGACCTCATCAGTGACGTCATTGCCCAGATCACCACAAAATATCCTAAAATCATCGTCAGGCCAATCGGCCAGAGAAGAATCTTCCCAAGTTTGACCCCCCGCTGTTCGAATCAATTTCCGATTCTTGGTGCCCTTCCTCTTATAATCCTCGGGACCGAATGACTGTAAAGCGCTGCTCGCCTTACCCTGAGAGATCGCCAATTCCGCGCTGACTTTCTCGTTCTTCAGCTTCTTGAGTTTCTTCTCTACTTCCGATTGCAGCGCCATGAAGTCGACGGCGGAAGCTGCGGCAGTCTGCGGGGTGGATTTGGGGGCGGTGTATAATGTAGGCTTCGCCGTTAAGACTGCTGTGACGGTTACAGCTGGCTGTTGTTGGTGATGGTGGTGGTGATGCTGGTAGATTTCGTAATGGGGGCGCTTTACTTTAGATACTTGGTGAGGGATGAGTAGCGGTGGAGCTGGCGGCGGAGGGATGTTTCCAAATCCTGGTAGAGAGAACGTTGGGGGGTAAGCTGCTGTGCCTATGACGCCCTGACCTGATATTTCTGCTTCGAATCTGCTCATTTCGTCTTCCATTTGACGAAATTTATCCATCTTGAGGCTTGAATCTTGCACAGGTCCACTAATAAAGTAAAGAGGCCAACAATATTTCACAAATAAAATAAAATACTTTTTTATATTCCGTTCCTTCGTAACGTCTTTTTCTGTTTCTTAACTTAAATAAAATAAAAATATTGAATAGTTTGTTGTTTTGTGTTTAACATTTACGTTGACTTTCGTTTAATTTTTAGGTTAACTCTGTTGATAATAGTGACAGCTGTAACAGACTGACAGACAACATGCCAGTTATATGTCAATTTTGAGACTTCAACTAAATGACAGAATGACTTATAATCTATGACTTATATAAATCTTCAGTAATTTTTTTTATTAACAGCTATGCTCTTCATTTACGCGCTACGCGATATGGCGGATTTAATTTTTCAACAGCGCATTGATATAATTACCCACTAGGTTTTATTTGACGTCATAAGAGGTACACAAACACTCATTTTAAGCTTGATAAGATGTAAATCAGACTCTCAGGATGGGTTCTAGATCAATAAAAATATAAACATCAACATTATTTTGACTGGTTTGGACGTACCTTGTGAATTCGAAATTAATTGATCAGTTCTTGTTTTTGTTATTTCTTGTAAAATTTTATCTTTTGTTAATTTTAATTTTATTTAATTCTTCTTGTTTTTGTTGCTGTTGCTATTCAGAGCGCCGCTAGGGCGTGTTACAATTAATTTATATAATGAATAAAAGAATAAAATTAAAATCCGTTTATTATTTATTTTATTTCAATATAATAGAAAAATATATAGAAACAAAAATGATGACAAATCATACTGAATAATTTTCCAATATCATCATCAATAAAAACAGTTTTGCGGCTATTATTGCGCTATATGCTTACCTAGCTGTAAATAAAATAAATATATGGCATGTAATACTAAAAGGCTGATCGCATTACTAGACTTTCATTATTATTATTTGAGACAAAGTTTTAATTACTTATAAATAATTAATTTAATTTTTAACAATTCTTCATCTGCTATAGGTACATACCTATACAATAATTAAGGATGAGAGAATCATCAAAATTACACTTGCCTTATTTTAAAATTGATCTAAATAAACAGAACTCAATAATAATTAATTATGTGAGTATAAAACAAAAGAAAACGATATCACAACTCAATCATCATATTTTCCCACATAAATAATGGGGAATTCTAACCGAGGAGTTCTGATTACGCGAGCGACGTGTATTTACATTATTGGGTCGAGTCCTAGCAGTCGTAGAACTAATCTGACGATTTCGCATTTTATTAACACGTCTGTCACTAACGATATCTTTATTTGACGAGATTTTAGGTCTCACGTAATGTGCACCGAAAGGCATACCCTTTGAACTCCAACGAGGTAACGACACTTCTGGGATTTTTCTCCTGGAGCAGTTGGTACTATTGTTGTAGGCTGATGGAGTGTTGACGCAGATTTTGCGTCGCACTGGAACACATGAGGAGAATGGAGAGTTGATTGTGATGATAATGAAAATGAGCAGAGTTATTGGGAACGCTATTCTCATGATTTATCTGAAACGAAAAGTTTATATGTAAATTAAACTTATAGTTAAAATTTCATTATTTAGTATATATTGTATAGTTGAATTATTTAAATAAATAGAGCGTTGAGTGATAGCAAAATTAAGAAACTATAATAATAACTTGCCCGAAAATGGCTGCTTGTATTCTTATACCCACTATAGATATTAAAGTTGATAGTAAGGTTATTTAGAAAGCTTAAATAATGATACGATATATTTTTTTTTAAATAAATCAACAAGCTTATTTTTATGACTTTTTCGTCAATAGAAAATTCAATACTTAAAAGTCAATACTTAAAAGTTTCTCTGGTATGTCCAAAGCTTGTTTGCACAAAGTATATAAGGTATATGCTCTTAAAGTTTTTCCATCTTGAGGTAACAGACAGAGAAGTGAGAACAAAGTTTGGCCGCCATTAACAGGCAAAAGCTTTTACGATTGTATCTTAGAATTGTTGAGTTTTTATCCGATTTTATTCAACTTTAATGATTCTAATGCTTTTCTGCTTTACATTAATAAATAATATAATATCTATCAGTGACAATAAGCGTTTGAAAATAACAGAAAAGTAAATAAGATTAAGATGCAAAAAAAAAAACGAAGAGGAGGACCAGACTTTCATAAAAACAGCAATGCGAGAAGAAGAATAATTATAGTGTTAATTAGGATTGAAAAGAGAGTGGACATGTGGTGGTCATTTCTTATTACAATACTGATGGCTGTTCTCGATTTATTAAAAAAAAACTTGTAAGTAGCAGGCAATTTTTCAAAAATTAGATTGAGGTATGTTTCAATGAGCAGCACATTTAATAAAGCGCGAAATAAATAAAAACAGTGATAAAATAATATCTATTAACAAAAAATATAAATACCTTTTAATGATTGATAAAATTCGTCTAAACTAGAGCGTCTTCTAATAGTACCAATTGATTAGGAACGGTCAGAATATTTCTGGTCTGCAGCAGCTCCGGCGATTATTTTGTTTCTAGTCCACGATAAGACGCCGGTCTTTAAATATTAATGGCTTATTGGGTTACGGAATTTTATTATTCAATTTTATAGGGTACAAAATCTGATCGGTATAAAAATAATAATTAATATATACAAAATAAATCACGTGTCATATTTTATTAGAGTCATTAATCCTATAAAATTTATCTGTATATGCGACCTCAGATCTTGTAAATTTATTCTTGTAGCGAAATACTATTTACTCTAAGATCATTACACGTGAAATGGTTCTGGAATTACAAAAATAAATCAACATCTATTTTTATCATTATTTCTTATTAATTATTATAAATAGATAAAAATTAATAATATTAGCTAAGAATGTGAGTTATTATTTTTATTGCGATCATCCTTACCATAAATAACGTCTAGCCTACTTCCTAGTCCTAACTATGTATTTTTATTTCCCGGTTATATTTTCTAGCAGCCGAAATATTTTTAAAAATATGATTTCCCAGAAACAGTTAATTTCTTAGACGCTAACGTAATATGACGTCGATTTGATATTATTTTATGATCGTCTGGCGCCCCAACAGAAATAATTATTTGCAATATCTTTTATTTTCATGTAATTCCTATTAAGTAATGCGAAAAAAATTTGTGTAAGAAATAACACATCTGAACATGCGAAATTAAATATTATCTGATTGTTGTTATAATTATTAACAATAATATTTTTTCTATGGCGTGAATATTTATTAATAAAAATGTCCTTAAAATGAACTATGATACCATAACACCAGAGTCACGTCTTGGCACCAATAATCAGTTAATTAACGACTTCCCCCATGTAACTGGTCCCTGAAAATAATATTAAAGCGATTTTATTTCTAATAATTACATTCCTTTAACAACATAATATGCTCTTTAGATGAAAAATATATAGTTTAAATTAGCTATTATACACATAAGTAATTAAAAATCATAAATAATTATTAAAATAATTATAATTAATTTATTAACATTACCTAAATAATGACACTTTTAGATAATTATTACATCTTTGACATATACCTTATTGATGATCATAAATTCAACTCAATAAATTACTGTTTCCACGTATAACGTTGATGAACTTTTTTGCGAATCATAATAATTATTGTTACCTAAAGTAGATTTCAAATAAATATTGAAAATTTGATAAAAAATATTCACAGGGTCAAATATGGCGATATAGGTGGTAATTAAAATTCACCTATAATAATCAAAGATATGTAGGTATTACGCAAATAATCATTATTGTTATTATTTTGTATTCTTCTGTTACTGCATGGTTTATTATTTTATTCCAAATATCGTCATATCAAGCAATTCCCCTGATAGATATTCACAAAGCAGACATTTTACACTTTTAATCGAAAATTTCCAAAAGGAGAAAATTGCATCATATAACTATATACCTAGGTGTGCTTAGGTGAAATGAGCTCAGACATGACTGCAATTGCTATCTCTCTCTTCCAAGGCACTAGTTTTGATGGAAAATTTTGTGGATCACACGATATGCAGCAAAATGAGTCCTCATAAAGTTGAAACAGCCACTGCGCATAATATTTTCAGGTCCCATTCATAACTCTCATATATCCATATCAAAATGAAAAGTCATATGTTCATGTTAGTAATTATTTAAAACCTCGTGAACATTTTAAAGTAAGAAAGCGGCAAATAATATGGCCAGTTCTGGATAATATTTCATTTTATTTATTTATCAAAGAAGCATTTTATTAACTTTATAAAAAAGATCTCTACTTTTATAAGCAATAAACGTCTGACGCGCTAGGGAACCATTATTACACCGCTTACTAGGGTATGGTACGATAATAAGTTTTAAAAGTCAGATGTGACGTCATACTAACCGTCCGAATTAAGATTTTTCATTTCACCAGAAAATGTCAAACAGTTCAATTTCAAGATGTGAACGAGCGTAATAAATTATTAATAAAGGAATTAAGTAATCATTCACACAATGAATTGAACGGTTTAAGTCGGTTTGACAGCCACTGACAATTACATAAAATTTATTCACGTAATGACATTTTATCCTTTGTGCTATCCATTTAATTCTCATTCAAAATCTATGTTGACGTATACTCATTTATGCGGGATGGAGTGTTTAGACAAACTTGACGGTTTCTATAAGATCCACGTAAATGAAACAAAATAAATCGAACTATCAGAAGGATGAGTATTCTTAAATCGATACATATGACTATTTAAACTTAATCGTACTATAGCGCATTCTCATTCTCACAAAAAGTTGGGCAAAAAGTTGGGAATGTCAAATTTAACTTCATAAACGTCAGATTTTCCATGAACGTAGAACTGTCTAAAAATTCACATAATTTCTTATTAAGTCCGCGTATTTTCTAAAAATGGTAAACTTTTGCTGCGTTAGAGGATGTTTTAACAATAAAGAGAGAGCTCTAACCTTGTTCGCGTTGCTTAAAGGTAACTTTCTAAATATTTTAAACTCATTATAATCCTCTATCAATACTTACCTGTTACTGGACTGGGATTTTCTGGACAAAAAATGCACCCAGCCCCATCAGCATACAGTTATGATTATGATTGCAGAAAATATACGGAGCTCAGAATTTCCGTATTCCTGGAAGTTTGTGAATCTTATTTTTAAGGATCAGTATTATGGGTACTAAGATCACACTGCCATTTGTGTGTCTACCAAGAGTCGCTTTTTCTCAGTTACTACGTTAGAGATATCGAGTTAAAAATTATACCCAGTACTAAAGTCTACAGCTTCGTAGATCCTATAAACCCGTAATATGTTTTTAATATCCACTGAAAGAGGATTCCTCGATTTCAATTCATGTTATTATTTTGTTTCATTTATCAAACTTCACTTTTTTCCACTTGATACCTACGCCTGTGACCAAATGTGCCAAAAATATGACATCCAGCTGTTCAAACATAACCGTGTTAGTTAAGTAATCGTCAACGAGTGAATGCGCTACCCTAGTAAGTGTTAGTGTCGGTAATGCAGGTTTCCTATGACGCGCAGGAGTGTGATTTTCTATACATGTTCTTATTCTATGGTTATCGTTCCGAATAATCAGTCAAATGTCAGTTGTAAGTATGACAAGTGTAACATAAGTGACACTCAATGACAGTGACATATAACATAACCTAAAATTATTTACAACTAGAAATAGAAAATAAAGCAAAAATTGAAGAAGGAAAATATCAAAATTTTTGAAAAATTTACAAAAGTGTTATGAAAAAATGGAACAAGACGTACACTCAAAAATGGAAACGCCAAAACTGTCGATATTTTCAATATTCGTCAACGCATCAATGTCAGTCATGGCTTATATCGTAACAGTTAGACTCATACCAAAACTTCGAGAAATGTTCATTAAAGCGAATTTATTCGGCATAGACATGAGTAAAACTACTAGCGAAAAAGTGTAATTTTCGCATCAAATTCTATCGAATAATTTAATATTAATGGTTACCCCTTTTTTAGGCCTGAATCGATGGGAGTCGTGAGTGGTTGCACCTTCCTAATTACGATGTTTTTGTTCATACCAATGCCATTCATCATCAATGGGAACTGCCCCCATGATGAAGTAATATTACTCCAATTGCTAGCACTTCCATAGATATTAACAATTGATAATTAGTTTGTAGAATTCATAGCTGCCCTCCTGTCGATCTGCTGTATGCTTTTACTTGGATTCGCGGACGATGTCCTGGATCTACGATGGAGGCACAAATTGGCCTTACCGACAATCGCATCGTTACCTTTGCTTATGGTTTATTATGTCAATTACAATTACACGACTGTAGTAGTTCCTAAACCCTTTCGGGAATGGCTCGGGATGACTGTGAATTTAGGGATCTTATATTACATATATATGGGAATGCTGGCTGTGTTCTGCACAAACGCCATCAACATCTTGGCCGGAATCAACGGGCTGGAGGTGGGACAGAGCATCATTATAGCAATATCGATGGCTGTGTTCAATTTTATCGAATTGACCGGAAATCAGTGGAAAGCGCACCAGTTTAGCTTGTACTTCATACTGCCTTATATATTCACCTCGTTGGCCCTGTTTAAACACAATTGGTAAGATTTTATCGTTGTTTGTAATGTACCTTTATACTATGAGAGCCCCAGTGGTGACAGCAGCTGAAAACAATGTCGCCCAAAAATTCAGGCGTTCGACAAAAATAAGACTTTTAATCAGATTGGGTTATTTATTTAAATACGTATAGAACAAACAAAACAGTAGACTAGTTGACAGCTATCACCATTATAATATGTAAAATTAGATTAAATATGTACGTTAGTAGGTAAGTTCGATGATAGACAAGGTATCTATTTCAGGTTTAAATAGTCAAGTTTTAGAGCCCTATTCATTCAAAGATGTCTTTAGTACCAAACTCCAAGTTATACTCTACAAGTCAAATGAAAAAAAAAAACAGTAATGAAGAGCTTTATAAAATATGACCATTTAACTCTGGCACACCTGGTTAACCTTAATCGGTCGTTAAAATAACGCTCATTTAGAGTCGTTATGAATCAGTCTCAATCAATCTCCATTTTTTTTACCAATCAAATAACATCAATCAAGTTTTATTTTAACTAGAGAATCTGCTATTTATTTATAAAAATTGAACCTGTCTATAGAGCTCATTATATGGTCTACTCCAAAGTCGATGACCCGGATTAACTCTCTAGATAAATAAAAAAGAGACATTTAATTGATTCAAAGTGCAGGCCCTAGTGACAGTTTATTATATCAAAGTAACCCGGATTGAAAAGTTGATCAGGGTTAAATTTTCTAAAAAATAAGCTTCTAGAATCTTAATTGTATCACAATTTTCTTTGAGAATCGTTAGGGGGGGTGTAAAGTTGAGTGTTGCATTAAAATTAACCCTCCACCCCTTTATTATAGTATTGTTAGTTAATAATCTATTTTTGAATAGTAATTCTTCATCAGAAACTCGAAATCACCGTCATGATTGGAGACGAACTCCGGTGCGAAGTAGCTCTCTCGAGACCGATAGGACCTGATCAGCTGGGTTTTCCCATCTATGTACAATCCGTTCTCTATAAGATCTTCAATGTAAGCTTCATCAATTTTATTCGTCTGGATTCTCTCCCACTCGATCTCGTTCTCTCGATCCCGACTGTCGGATATTTGGTTGACGATCTGGGCCGTATCGGTGCAGTACTCGCAGTACCAGCCGCCGTAATGATTCAGGTCGCCGAATATGACCCCCCGTTCTTGCTTAATCGCCGATCTACTCAACAAACTATTCAGCTCGATCGTGGAAGCGTTCTTGAGGCGTGAAACCGACACGGCGCCGTTTCGTATGATCGTCTTACCCGGGTGTATCCAAAAGAAGCCGAACACAGACCATCGCAATCTGAACCGCAGGGGTTCCTTGAAACCGTCGTAACTCCTCAGGAACCTCAGGACCGATTTGTTCAGGATTTCCTGTCGACGGCTGCTTAGGATCAAGTCGTCATTCCTGAGGTTCTTGACGGCTCTCCTCGTCTGGTTCCATAGTGACTCGACAGTATCGCCTCTCAAGTATAGGATCTTGATGCGGTGACGCCGTCCGGGCTCGAGCCTGATGAACTCGTTGTTCAGTTTTTGCTCCAGGAAAGTGCTGTTTTCGTCCTCGTACAGGACGAACAAGTCGACGACTTCGCTCAGCTCGTTTATTCTCATGTCGGCCATGATTTCGCTGCTCGGGTCCACCCGGAATAGGTAGACGATTCTCCTTTCGATCGATTTGGGCCCCCGTATTTTTATCTCGCGGTGGGTTAAGAGGGTCCTCCAGATGACCTCCGGTTGTCCGCAGTCGATCCCATGCCATCCCGGTAAGCACCTGCACTGCCAGTTGGGTTTGCCGGTTTGATCCATTGATTTTAGGTCGCTGCCTTGCACGTAACAGAGACTGGAGTTGAAGTCGATGAAGCTGCGTTTGGTTTTGACTGTCGGGAGTGTGATTGTGTCGGTGGCGGTATAGTAGGACATTTTCGGTTTGTTCTTCGAGTTCGTCGTCAGGAAAGACACTTTGACGTATTGTTTCGCCCCGCCCTTGTGGTGGTGGTGGTCTTTACGTGATAAATAGTAGAATGTTGTTATTGTGGTGGTTTGGAAGATGAGGAATATCAAAGCGCACCTTCTCCATTTAGATTTGAGTTTGTTTCTTAACATTTATTAGAGGGTGCTCACTGAATCATGTTTGTGATGCCGTGTTAATGTTCGGGGCTGTAAGCGTGGTTTATCATTATTTATTTTTATTTGTTTTGATTTGATGAATTATTGAGTGAAGTCGACCACCGCCCAGAAAGTTTAAAATTAGAAATTTTTAGGTTAGGGTTAGGTTTAATTTTGAACGTCAACCGTCTTCTTTTTATATTATTATATCTGTGATGGTTGTGACCACGATACACATATACACGGTATGCCGATAGACGATGACGCGCAGGCGACGTTCCGGTCTTGTGACGTCACGTGGTTCTAAGACTACACCATGAGATTCCTCATATCTTTTTTATTGTCAGGAATAAATAAATAATTCTTTGTAGGCTTGCATAAGTCGGCAACAGCTATCCATTTAATGTTTTAAAAATTTTCAAGGTCAACTAAATCCCAGAGTTTTCATTGTCAACTTTTGTTTTTCTTATAGGCCGTATTGTTTTTTTTTTGTCGTTTGGTACAAAAAAATCATGGAAATCAAAAAACAATAACAAAAGTTTGTAAAAATTTCATTTTTAAAGATTTTTCCATAATAGATCTAGCACAAAGAAAAACACAGGCAAAAAGGATCGAAGCAATATAATTTGACATTTATTTTATAAACAACCTCGCCGCGATTAATACTTTAAGTCAAAATAAAACCACAGACGTCATTGCGCAGTAATAACCAAAATAGTAACAGCAATCGGCATACCGTGGTTGTGACTACTGCTATGCCTTATGCAATTGAACTGAATTCTATTAAAACTTAAAACGACCACCGATAGAGTTAAAAGCTATGTAGAGTTATATCGCGAGATAGGAAGCATATATCGAATTGTTGTTTTTACCATTATTGTCAGGAAACTAAGGAGAATTGATTAAAGAAAAGTTGTTATTGCCTTTAAAATTTTTAGAATTTTAGCCTCATAATAAAAGTGGTATTTTCTCGTAACAATAAGAAACAGCAAAAATGTTTTGTTCCAGGTATCCTTCGAAAGTGTTCGTCGGCGACACGTTCTGTTACTTCTCCGGAATGACGTTCGCCGTCGTCGGAATACTCGGCCACTTCAGCAAGACAACCTTGTTATTTTTCATGCCGCAAGTGTTTAATTTCCTCTACTCCTCACCCCAATTGTTCCATCTGGTCCCCTGTCCCCGGCACAGGTTGCCCAAGTTCAATTCAAAAACCGATAAATTGGACATCAGCACCACCCGGTTCCACTATTCCGAGCTGAACTTTCTGGGTAAAATCGTGGTGAGACTGTTCAAAGCGTTCGGACTGATATACTGGCATCAAAAAAACGACTCCGTCGTAACGAACAATTTCACGTTGATTAATTTGATTCTCGTTTATTTCGGGCCGCTCCACGAAGCGAAATTGACTGCCGCGTTAATCGGAATTCAGATATTCTGCACGTTCCTCGCGTTCGCCGTGAGGTACCCCTGCGCTTCGTATTTCTACGACGTCTAAACTAATAGAGATTAGTCAGTTTTAAGTGAATTAGAGTAAGAAAAAAGTTACCTAATTATGAAATTTGAATAGCATTTAAAGATCGTTATTGTTGCATCGAATTGTTCAATAATAATTGAAGAGTAATCATAGGTGTAAACTTGACCAAATTGTGGTGCTGAACGCGTCTTTAGTTTATTTTTTTATATTCCTTCTTGATGTGTTTGATTATTTTTAAATATTTTTTACACTTCTTGTGGTATTTAGGTCAGTCAGATTATTGTGTTTTTAAGTAAGGTAATCAAGATAGAATTTTGTTCAGTCTCTTAGATACGAGTAGCTAGTCTCTTGAAATATTTTAGATTTTTCAAATATTATCTAATCTAATTGCGATTGTAATTTATTTTTGCTTTAATAGATGATATATGATTATTATTAGCTAAAATTAGTGGTATTAAATAAATATTTGTTGACCAAAATGTATATTTATTTTTAATCAATCTATAAAATTACTTACCAATCAAGTTTTCTTGCTCGTCCATCACGTCGGCGCACATTAACTATTAAACAGCGTAACAGCTACAGTGACATAACCACAATCTCTAGGTACAACAATCGTAGTTGACTTAGTTTTGTTATTGAGACTCTTTTACTAATAATTAGACGAGTTGTTTAGGAACGTTGCAATAATAATAAAAATATATCACTTCCATATTGGCCTGAAAATGGCGGCCAATTTCTATTTTCATCATATTTGGATTGAGAAAGCATAATTTCTGACAAGACAAGTTACATTGTCAGCTGTCGCTTCGGATGTACGTTTGTAAAATTTTTGACAGTTTATATTACCAGCTGTCACTTTGGGTGCACGTTTCTCTTACTCAGCAGATAATATTGGTAATGGCAGAAGGAGAGGACGGTGAGGGTAAAGATGTTTATCCTTATGGGGTAAGTACTTCTATTGAACTTAATGTTTATAATGTGTATTTGACTTAGCACCTACGTTCAACCCAGACGTAACTGCATTTTTTTACTTCGCCCTTGACCAAAGAGAATTAACTAGAGAGGAGTTAATATGTAGTAAAAAATTGACAAAAAAAAAATAGCGCCCTCCTCCAACCTGGCAAGAACTAATCTTAGCCGGCACACGAAACCATGCATGCTGTTAAAAAAAATAAAATAATAATAAATAATAATCGATAAAAGTCGTTTGATTGCTGAATTTTATTATTTATAATATGGGCTGCGTTCGGTTGAGGGGAGTTACAGTACAGCTTTTCTTTTTGTGGTTATTAATCGTAGGCTGCGTTCAGCGCATGGAAATTTCATGTTTGAACCTGAAACATTATAGGCGGCGTTCAGCTTAGGGACGCTACCTATCTAATAAAAATAAGGTACTTACATAACTCAAAACTCAACAAGGTTCATACGGCAATTCGTTTCGGGTCTAATTATTTATAATAAGATCATTTTATTGTGTGCTTATTTGGATATCAATTGCGCGCTATGACTCTACCTACTTGACCCAACTTATGACGTTAAAGGAGAAAAGAAACTTTTAATTTTAATGAGACTTTTTAAATAAGGAGTCTTTACCTTTCTTATGAAAGAACATTTTTTGCTAATATAAAAATATTCAGTTCCCTATTCGTTTTCTCCAGCTTTCTTAGCTTTAGCATCTTATAGGTATTCTTAAGCACCCTTCCAAGTCTAAATATAAATAAATAAATGATTATCCAAAGGAATATGATGGTGGCAGAGACGACCAGCTAGACCGTCACGGCTTTGGAAGCGCCCTATTACCAAATGGGGACATTTATGAGGGTTACTATTTGCACGGCCAAAGACACGGTAAAGGGATGTATTGTTTCAAGAACGGTTCCCGATATGACGGTGAATGGCGGAAAGGTAAGAAACTTAATAAGCTTTCAAACACTTGCTGCTTCTAAATGGTAGAATAATCGCGTGCAGGATTAAAACATGGAAAGGGTAAATTTATATACCCCGATGGAACTCATTACGACGGCGAATGGCGCAAGGACTTGAAACATGGTCAAGGGACTTATTATTACGTAAACGGCGACACTTATGAAGGGAACTGGTATAAAGGATTCCGGCATGGACTGGGAACTTATACTTACAAAGCTATAAACGTGACTCATTATGGTAATTTTTTAATGCCTTAGTGGTAATCTCTAGCTTAATTGCTGCTAGATACAATACTTTTATAGGTACATGGAAAGATGGCAGAATGGAAGGTCCAGGTATTCTGACCTACCAACCCTACAAATACCACGGTAGCTTCTCCAAGAACCTCCCGATCGGTCCCGGATGTTTCAATTTCAACTGTAAGTACATGCAGCACGGATTCTATATCAATATCAGGGACCCCGCTTTCGATTACGTCGGAGCTGAAGAACTGGAATTGGACAAGAATGAAGGTGAGTAGTGTTATTATAGTGTTAGCAATAAAAGTAAAAATATTTATTGTGGGAGTACATAATTAGGCAAGGAAGAGAACCGTGGTAACCCTAGAGGAATTGTTCCGATTTGGCGAGCTCGCTCTGTAACGGATTTTAAACCGGGGTTGTTGCCGGTGGAGCCGGTGCCGTTGCCAGTCAGAGACTCTGAGGATTCCCTCATTGATATCATCGATTACCTCAAGAAGCAGTACGGAGAAGACGGCGGTACTGTTGGCGAGGAAGAGGTGTTTGGAGGTACAACGCCTTCCCCTGTACCTGGAGATTTGGTAGTGCTTGATGGGGATGATGTTCCTGCTATGGATTGATTTGTGTTGATATTGATACGTTTATAATTATGTATTTGGAATTATTCGACTTCTTTATGTAATTTGATGAATTTTAAATGTTTTGAATGTTTATATTTTGTGATAATCACGACAATAGTTATTAATTGTAACAATGATAAATGATTTTATTAAAAGAAATGAAAATCATAATTGGCCATGGGCCATGAGTCTTTTCTGCATCCTAAAATCTCTCAATCTGCAATAATCTGCGCAAAATCAGCGCGTCATCCATTTCTTTGGTTCCTTTGGATTTTTATTCTTTTCCCTGGGAATTTAAACTCTCAAGGACCAGTCTTGAAGACATAATTTCGAGTTTCCAAGATGTGGATTGATAGAAAATAATTATTCGAGATTTTCAAGTCAACGCTAGGGGAAGGTGCACTGGCGGCGATGTTTCGAGGACAGTTTACATTACCGTGGAGTTGCCGGCTACATCGTGCGGGCGGTGTCTACATTTCACCACCCAAGAGACCGACAGGTTAGGATAATGTGAGAGAAGGTATTTATCCATTTTTCTTTGAATTTTGATTTTGACCAATGAAGTTTCAACATTGAAGATAAATAAATAAAATGAAATCAAATACCCTTGTGTCCTTTTTCAGGTCTAATTTACATTGAGTTAGGTTTAATGTATTTTGATCTTTTGTGCCATTTTGTAAATATTTTCGAGACCGTAACTATAGGTAGGTACTCGTTTTAATGATGCTTACTGTAACGACGTGACCCCGGGTCGCAGGATCTTTAGCGAAAAGCCACCGTGTGATCGTCTAGTTTCCCTAATTTCTCCTAATAGGACCGCTGTGTTTTCCTACGTTGTGTTTACCTAGTTTTTACCGTAGTCACCCCTGCTCTTTGATTGAGGTATGCCAGGATTACTATGACCGAAACGGATGCGCAAAGAACCTACTGGGATTTTTCTTTTGTCGGAAAAGCGGGGAATTTAACTGGGACTCGTTGTTAACTGTTGGCTTTCTATCAGAGGTTTTAAAAGCGAGTGATGAGCGAGAGAATTCGTTTGCAAGGGTGTAAAATGGTGAATGGCGAGATGGGCTGTGTTTTTGCATAGAGAGTACAAAAGAAAATGGAAAGCGAAGAGGGATCCCTTTCATCCATCTTTCAAACTATAATCCATTTCGGATTCCACTCTTTTGCACACCTGTGCTTTCTTTTTGTTTTCGTTTCGTTTTCAGACTACCCGGTATATGCGGGAATGTCTTATTATTTCGTTTCGCTTTTGTTTCGGTTACAGACTATCCGGTATATGCGGAAATGTCTGTGTGGTTTAACTATTCAACGATTTTCCTTGCCTAATTTCCTTTTTCTAGTTTCTTAATTTCATTTCAAGCATCTGCTTGAATTAATTAAAGAAGACAACCATTTGGTTTTCAGACGATCCGGGATATTGCGGAAATGTCTGACTCATTACCTATTCGAGTACAGGGTTGCCACTTCTCCTGAATTTTGATTGCGTATCTTTTATAAAATCGTTCCTTCCGATTCTCTTTTATTTAATGATTTTATTTATACAGTTGATTTACCTAGGAGTGTGAATTATTTCACCTCCGTTTATTTTATTCATAACCTGGGTGATACTGTATTTAGTTATCACTTTGTATACCTTGCCCTTAGGCATTTGTCACTGTTATACCTGGTGATTTACCTTACTCGTCATTCGAGTACTTATCGGATTGAAACCTTAATCAACTGTATTATTGTAGATTTTTCTACACACCTTGATTTATTTCCCGGAGCATGTTGGCTCCGTTCTCGAAGATCTTTTGTTCCTCAACGTGATTATTAGCTGATCATACTACAGACCACGACTCTTTAACCATTAATCTAGTTAATGATTGGAAATGCTGGACTTTTATCCCTCATTCGTGTTTAGGCATGTTTACGGACAATTTACTTATTTGATTGTAACGGTACCAGCCACCGGTCCGCCATTAACACGAGTACGTCGACCTATCAACCCAAAGAGCGTAGATAGTATGATGAGAACATAATAATAACGTTTGTCACATAAGATTCAGGTATGTATAAAATCTGGTTAGAAGAGATTCGGAAAAACGACCTTATATAATGATACTTTGGTTTCTGGATCTCACTTGGCTTTCCCATACTCGAGATTAATTTTGATTTGCTTTGGATTTTTATTTGTGAATTGCGATTCATGATCCTAACTTTATTTTGATTATTGGATTTCCTGACATGTGAGGGCGTTTATTACACCTGGCAACCTTGCTTTGGTTTGCGTTACTCTGTTCTGCTCTGAGGGTACTTTTGCCCTGTTGTACGATTTCCACTTTAAAGAGGTATACTCTTGTATTGGTACAACGGAGGTCTTCACCTGGACATCGAGGTGGATCCCTCCCCCAACGTTTGGAAATAGAGTACGTATACTAACTCCTAATTGGGTGTTGTAATGGAATTAGTATTTCCTGATAATATTTGCGAATTAACAGAGGCTACATCTGACAACGCTGCCTAGTTCCATCTAGACCTGTACTAACCGGGGGTGCTCTGCTATGTGATCTTTATTTATGGTGTCATATAATGGCGAGAAACTCCTTTCACTTTCTAAATCGTTTTTAAAGGGACTGCTTCCTGCCCAACCATCTGCGCTAAATAAAAACTCGGACTCTTCGAAGAATAGGATGATTGAATCATGGGCCGTTTTGTTTACGGATTATTAATTCCTGACCTGGGTCTATTTTCGCTCCTAGTTCTATCTCAATTTCCTATGCGTGAATATGTAATTATTTATTCCTGTCTCCTGCCTAACTTGGTTTATTTCTAATTATTGACGTAATTGCGTAGGTACCTATTGTGGTGCCGCCTAATACCTAGTTGATTATTGGGTCTGATTTAAAATGGGATCTGCACTCGTGAATTTGGCGAATCTGTTTAATTATTTATTGACGTGGATTTTGTTTCGAAGAGAGATCTTCCCTAACTATTTTCTCAATGGATTTTCCCTAATTTGTGAAGGAAATTCCTTCGGAATATGCGCTTTGCCATCTACTAGTGAATTGGTTCGAAGAGAATTTGCCAACTGCGAATATTGAGTTCGAGATGCGAATGAAGTATGTTTCACTGGGATTTCCCGGGATAGGTAAAGGAAAACTCGGCCGGAGTCCGCTATGCCATCTCTGGATCCGAATTTTATTAGAATTGTGATTAGAAATTGGCGGGAAACGATATTTGCTCGTTTCGGGTTTTCAATTGGAGTTTTTCCAAGGTAGATAAGGGAAATTCGACCGGAGTCCACTAAAGCCATCTCTGGATTCGAATTTTATTAAGGAAGTGTAGAATTGTGATTTGAAATTGGCGTGAAACGATATTTTGCCCCTTGCGGGTTTTCAGCTGGAGTTTTTCCTAGGTAGATGAGGGAAATTCGACCGGAGTCCGCTATGATGCCATCTCTGGATTCGAATTTTCAGGTTTAGATAGGATTAGGTATCCCGGAGTCCACAATATGCCATCTCTGGGTACCGTATAAAGGGTTAGGAAGTCAAAATTGATCTGAGAGCGAGTTGCTGGAAGACGTCTGCTTTTATAGAAGCAGTCGCCCGCTTTCTAAACACCGCGCAATAATGAACCTTATCGACACTGCTCTCATTCTGTGATTTAGTCCTTAATCGTATCTCAATTGTCTTGAGATTTGGCGAGTTGACCTCGCGGCTACTTTACTGATTTGTCCGGAACCTGAACTATCTAAATTTTCCTTCAAATCGGTCGACGCGTTTAGGTACTTCTCATTGTGTCTAGTTATTATAATTACACCGACTTAACTTTCACTTCGCGTTTTCCTTTACTGGCCGTTTAGGTACCGGGGTGCTTTTCCGGCTATTGGGGTTTATTAATTCGCCCTATCGATTGGTGAACTTTTCATTGTCGTAGGTGTAATAACTACTGAGTTACTTTTGTCTTTGCGAAGGCTTATTGTTTAAATTCTGATTTCACCCGGTCTGGTTCTTTCCACTCGTTCTTGTATGTAGGTCACCTATTATTCTCCTTCATCACGCGGACCGAGAGTGTCGCAATACAACGCCTGCCCTAACATCTGGCAATGGTTTCTTTACCCTTGCAGTGGTCGCTTTCTCGAAGGACTGAATTGTGGCTAGCTGGAGCGATTCTGTTTTATGAATATTTAATGAGCTGACGGGATCGTTTACTTGATTTAATGAGGCGAGGGAATATTTCTCTTATCATCCTACCTAGGTGCGATCCATTTCACCGCCCCCTCGTCTTCAGGCTATCAGAGGGTACCCTGATAGACGGAAGACGCCCCCTAACTTTCCTACTTGGTTTTCGTGTTTTTGGTTTTGGGTTTTCCTTCTCGGCCAATTTATTCCCGCGTATTAGCCCTCAATCCTGGTCACGGCACCAATGTAACGACGTGACCCCGGGTCGCAGGATCTTTAGCGAAAAGCCACCGTGTGATCGTCTAGTTTCCCTAATTTCTCCTAATAGGACCGCTGTGTTTTCCTACGTTGTGTTTACCTAGTTTTTACCGTAGTCACCCCTGCTCTTTGATTGAGGTATGCCAGGATTACTATGACCGAAACGGATGCGCAAAGAACCTACTGGGATTTTTCTTTTGTCGGAAAAGCGGGGAATTTAACTGGGACTCGTTGTTAACTGTTGGCTTTCTATCAGAGGTTTTAAAAGCGAGTGATGAGCGAGAGAATTCGTTTGCAAGGGTGTAAAATGGTGAATGGCGAGATGGGCTGTGTTTTTGCATAGAGAGTACAAAAGAAAATGGAAAGCGAAGAGGGATCCCTTTCATCCATCTTTCAAACTATAATCCATTTCGGATTCCACTCTTTTGCACACCTGTGCTTTCTTTTTGTTTTCGTTTCGTTTTCAGACTACCCGGTATATGCGGGAATGTCTTATTATTTCGTTTCGCTTTTGTTTCGGTTACAGACTATCCGGTATATGCGGAAATGTCTGTGTGGTTTAACTATTCAACGATTTTCCTTGCCTAATTTCCTTTTTCTAGTTTCTTAATTTCATTTCAAGCATCTGCTTGAATTAATTAAAGAAGACAACCATTTGGTTTTCAGACGATCCGGGATATTGCGGAAATGTCTGACTCATTACCTATTCGAGTACAGGGTTGCCACTTCTCCTGAATTTTGATTGCGTATCTTTTATAAAATCGTTCCTTCCGATTCTCTTTTATTTAATGATTTTATTTATACAGTTGATTTACCTAGGAGTGTGAATTATTTCACCTCCGTTTATTTTATTCATAACCTGGGTGATACTGTATTTAGTTATCACTTTGTATACCTTGCCCTTAGGCATTTGTCACTGTTATACCTGGTGATTTACCTTACTCGTCATTCGAGTACTTATCGGATTGAAACCTTAATCAACTGTATTATTGTAGATTTTTCTACACACCTTGATTTATTTCCCGGAGCATGTTGGCTCCGTTCTCGAAGATCTTTTGTTCCTCAACGTGATTATTAGCTGATCATACTACAGACCACGACTCTTTAACCATTAATCTAGTTAATGATTGGAAATGCTGGACTTTTATCCCTCATTCGTGTTTAGGCATGTTTACGGACAATTTACTTATTTGATTGTAACGGTACCAGCCACCGGTCCGCCATTAACACGAGTACGTCGACCTATCAACCCAAAGAGCGTAGATAGTATGATGAGAACATAATAATAACGTTTGTCACATAAGATTCAGGTATGTATAAAATCTGGTTAGAAGAGATTCGGAAAAACGACCTTATATAATGATACTTTGGTTTCTGGATCTCACTTGGCTTTCCCATACTCGAGATTAATTTTGATTTGCTTTGGATTTTTATTTGTGAATTGCGATTCATGATCCTAACTTTATTTTGATTATTGGATTTCCTGACATGTGAGGGCGTTTATTACACCTGGCAACCTTGCTTTGGTTTGCGTTACTCTGTTCTGCTCTGAGGGTACTTTTGCCCTGTTGTACGATTTCCACTTTAAAGAGGTATACTCTTGTATTGGTACAACGGAGGTCTTCACCTGGACATCGAGGTGGATCCCTCCCCCAACGTTTGGAAATAGAGTACGTATACTAACTCCTAATTGGGTGTTGTAATGGAATTAGTATTTCCTGATAATATTTGCGAATTAACAGAGGCTACATCTGACAACGCTGCCTAGTTCCATCTAGACCTGTACTAACCGGGGGTGCTCTGCTATGTGATCTTTATTTATGGTGTCATATAATGGCGAGAAACTCCTTTCACTTTCTAAATCGTTTTTAAAGGGACTGCTTCCTGCCCAACCATCTGCGCTAAATAAAAACTCGGACTCTTCGAAGAATAGGATGATTGAATCATGGGCCGTTTTGTTTACGGATTATTAATTCCTGACCTGGGTCTATTTTCGCTCCTAGTTCTATCTCAATTTCCTATGCGTGAATATGTAATTATTTATTCCTGTCTCCTGCCTAACTTGGTTTATTTCTAATTATTGACGTAATTGCGTAGGTACCTATTGTGGTGCCGCCTAATACCTAGTTGATTATTGGGTCTGATTTAAAATGGGATCTGCACTCGTGAATTTGGCGAATCTGTTTAATTATTTATTGACGTGGATTTTGTTTCGAAGAGAGATCTTCCCTAACTATTTTCTCAATGGATTTTCCCTAATTTGTGAAGGAAATTCCTTCGGAATATGCGCTTTGCCATCTACTAGTGAATTGGTTCGAAGAGAATTTGCCAACTGCGAATATTGAGTTCGAGATGCGAATGAAGTATGTTTCACTGGGATTTCCCGGGATAGGTAAAGGAAAACTCGGCCGGAGTCCGCTATGCCATCTCTGGATCCGAATTTTATTAGAATTGTGATTAGAAATTGGCGGGAAACGATATTTGCTCGTTTCGGGTTTTCAATTGGAGTTTTTCCAAGGTAGATAAGGGAAATTCGACCGGAGTCCACTAAAGCCATCTCTGGATTCGAATTTTATTAAGGAAGTGTAGAATTGTGATTTGAAATTGGCGTGAAACGATATTTTGCCCCTTGCGGGTTTTCAGCTGGAGTTTTTCCTAGGTAGATGAGGGAAATTCGACCGGAGTCCGCTATGATGCCATCTCTGGATTCGAATTTTCAGGTTTAGATAGGATTAGGTATCCCGGAGTCCACAATATGCCATCTCTGGGTACCGTATAAAGGGTTAGGAAGTCAAAATTGATCTGAGAGCGAGTTGCTGGAAGACGTCTGCTTTTATAGAAGCAGTCGCCCGCTTTCTAAACACCGCGCAATAATGAACCTTATCGACACTGCTCTCATTCTGTGATTTAGTCCTTAATCGTATCTCAATTGTCTTGAGATTTGGCGAGTTGACCTCGCGGCTACTTTACTGATTTGTCCGGAACCTGAACTATCTAAATTTTCCTTCAAATCGGTCGACGCGTTTAGGTACTTCTCATTGTGTCTAGTTATTATAATTACACCGACTTAACTTTCACTTCGCGTTTTCCTTTACTGGCCGTTTAGGTACCGGGGTGCTTTTCCGGCTATTGGGGTTTATTAATTCGCCCTATCGATTGGTGAACTTTTCATTGTCGTAGGTGTAATAACTACTGAGTTACTTTTGTCTTTGCGAAGGCTTATTGTTTAAATTCTGATTTCACCCGGTCTGGTTCTTTCCACTCGTTCTTGTATGTAGGTCACCTATTATTCTCCTTCATCACGCGGACCGAGAGTGTCGCAATACAACGCCTGCCCTAACATCTGGCAATGGTTTCTTTACCCTTGCAGTGGTCGCTTTCTCGAAGGACTGAATTGTGGCTAGCTGGAGCGATTCTGTTTTATGAATATTTAATGAGCTGACGGGATCGTTTACTTGATTTAATGAGGCGAGGGAATATTTCTCTTATCATCCTACCTAGGTGCGATCCATTTCACCTAAATTTGAGAGATTCTCCTGCTGCCGGTGGTTAATCACAACGTGCTTTTGTTTGATATGGGATATAATTTTGAAAGACGATCACTACTAAATTTATTTTAAATTTTGAATTTTATTTTGGGGTTTGATACTTGGTTGGGACATTTTTAATCTGGTATGTCCTGCTCGACAAGCCAAGGTGGTTAAGTTTTTAAAATTTGAAAACCATTATTGTGACCTGTCAATGGCCACCTCCTGGTTAAGGGAATTTATCTTTATTTCAAGACAAACCGCAGAAGGGGGAAGGAAAACGGCTTCAGTGTGGAGATGAAAAGATGCAGCAGGGAAATAAAACAATCCATTGATTTAATAAAAATATATTCAATTTATTATTTCATCTCTAAAACATTGTACTAAAATAGATGCTTATTAGACCTCCAACCAACATGATTTTTTCTTATGTCATACATGTAAAATGTGACTTTTCTATAATACAAAAAAGAAGGGAGAGTCTCGCGACTATGGTCGCGACTACTGTAACAAAATTTAAAAATAATACAATTAGAAGATTGTATCTTGGATTTTATTAAAAAAATTGTATTTAAACATATTTGTTATTCATGTTTTTTCTCCAAGATGACATCACCATAATCTCCTTTTCTATTAACACATGCAGAACAGAAATTGGTCGAAAAAGCAATTTTATTCTAGCAGTGATATATTATATCAATTCATAAAATTATATTAGCCATCTTGATTGTGATGTGGAGAAAAATATCATCCCACTTTGTTACTGAACAATTATTTGAAAAAAAAACTTACACCCTACATAACTAATAAACTAAATAGTAACAAAACATTTTATATAATTTTTCACTATAAGGAACAAAACTAATTTATTAGAAGAATAATGATCATTTCCAGAACGCTCTTCCACACTTCATTATTATCAACCTTTATCACACAATAAAATACATAATAGTTATTATACTACAGATCATCTAGTGATTCCGAATTGAGATTTGATGAACCTGCCGATATATTGCAAAGCAACCACAGTTTTATTCGGCGACAGTCTCTGTCGCAATAAATAGTAACTTGTAAATCTAAATAGGCATAGAAAACCCAGCAAACCCACGATGTCGACCCAGTAGATCGTGTTCTCCATGCCCATTTCCCTGACAAAGAACTTCAAGTCGCTGTAGACGCAGAAGTCCTCTTCGTCCGGACACTCCAGCCGGGCTCTGTTCGTCAGCATGGCATGGATTAGACCCTCCAGGGAGTACCTGAGGTAGCTGAAGTACATAGCGATTTTCATCATTACGGGGATGCTGTCCCACCCGGAACCCCAACCGTACACGGCTAGCAACATTAATGGCACCGACGCGACGGGCGCCACAAACATTCCATTCTAAAAATAATAAAAAATATTCTGTAAGTATGAATTTATTTACGTATATAAAACTTTTTAATCGAAAAAACTGGTAGACAATTACATTGTGCTATAAATAAATGATAGACCACCTAATCCATCCACACAATTGACGCATCATCAAAATGCAAGCGATAAATCATAATTATTGTTGTAATACAGGGGAAGTCCCGGCAAGACCATGAGCTGCGGGAAGTACCGGTACCGCCTAATACGTACTATAGAGTTGATCTCTATGGTAAGGAAGAGACTGGGCTCTGTGTGAACCGCAAAGCTTTGAAGGGTGAGAGGTCTTCCCGCTTCTAATAAACGGCAAAGGCAGAAAATTATTTTAACTGAATTTTTTTTATTATTTACAGATTATTTTATGTACCAGAAAACAGTACCGGTAATTCATGGTTTGAAAAACATTTTTTTCAGCATTCAAAAAAAAAGACTTAGATGATTCATGGTAAATTGTAATTATTAGAGTTTTTATAATCACTTTTTTCTAAAAATTTGAAAAATTTTGTCATTTTTTAGAAGCCCTGAAAATTTTTGCGATTATTTCAATAATTATTGTATTTCTTTTTTTATATAGAAAAAAAAACAGGAATCGCTTAAAAGTCTCATTAACTATAATTCATTGATGCATAACAATATGGGATTATCCAAGTTCAGTACGTTTATCAAGTCTTTATTTGGGGCCAGTTACGTATAAGCGCAATAAGTTATGATAAATTAACAATTATCACCACTATCATCTAATAAACTAAGCCTCCAGGTATTCTTAGGTCAACAAATACGTGAACAATTCAGGGGGGAATTCACCGCGCCAGATTGGAAGAAAAAAATGGGTCCTAAAGTTGATCCCTGAGGCACTCCACTCTGATGAATAAGGACTAGCCAAACAAATACACTTCTTGGCAACTAGTGCCACTAGTGTTAGCGACAATAATAGAACTAACCTTTGTTATGCGTGATTATAAATTTTATCATTATCAATTTTGTGCAATTTATTTATCATTGCTGTGGTTTTTAATTGCATAATTGCACTTAATTTCACACTGAATTAATTCCATAGATAAATTGCATAGATATAATTAAAATTTTTATTGATTTATTAGACATACATGCCCGTATTCACAAACGATAATTTCCTAAATAATTACGTAATTATTTAAATGAGTGAGATGGAGATATGCAGTTTTTTTTGCAATAGAATGAGATGGGGATAATTGATTACGTAATTATTTAGGAAATTATCGTTTGTGAATACGGACAATAGCAGGTAATTTTTTTTATCGAGTGAGGAACTGTGCATGCATGATTAAAAAAAATCCTTTCAAAAGTCCTTTTCACGGTTACCGGTTTTGAATAATGTGGCCAACTATGGATTGGATGAAAGAATATCCATTAATTGCGTCTCCTATCACAAAAAAAACTGTTCTCGAAAATATTTGAATAACTAAAGATAGATAGACACGGGGGCCGGGTGTTCAACGTATTTTTATTAATAAATGGATTGTGAATCGCCGCATTTATATCCAACGGCTAATGGCCGCGATTGTAAGCTCATCCCCGTTAGTTGTGTCTCCTGACATATCTATCTTATATATCTGCCGGCAGCGATAGCGCGCAAACCGGGTAATCCCCAAGCGGTAAACCCCCGACGAGGACGCATACACGCTGACGAGTTCAATTATCCGTAATTCTTTCGACCGACGTCTCTTGAGTGTGTATCTCAACTTACTCAATAATCTCAAAATATTTATTTTATTTGCCACCCCAATTCGATAACTACAGTAATAATGATAAAAAAAAATGAAAGAAAAAACAACTTACCGTGATGTTGAGAACTGAAGATATCATAAGTCCGAAACTTTCCGAAATAAACCCTGTTATGATACATATAACGCAGAACATCAAGTACCGGTCAATTTCCATGGGCTGGTCTGTTATCACATAGACTATTGAGATATAAAGGACGCCCAATAATATGTGTACAGGCGCTTGGGAAATAGTAAAGGCAGCGTAGTACGCAGTAAGATCGTACCATCTGTTAAAGTACTCTCTTTTAATGTGCTGGATCTCTTTGGGAACTGCAACGGAAATATTATTCTTGAGCAAAAATCGTTACCTTTTCACGAACGGATACTTACAGCTTAACAATACAGGCATCATTGGTATATACATAAAAAATATAATACAAGAGAAGTAGAATCCGAATACGAAAATAGTTTTTGAACCATCTTTACCCATCCCCCAATAAATACTTCCTACCACCACTCCTATTAGTATATGTAACGAAATTTTCAGTATGAGGTAATTCTGGAAAAAGAATTAAATAAATTAGTGATACACAATACACTTATAAACAAGTTAATACCAGCATGCACACGTACAGACAACAGACAAGTCGATTACTAAAGAAAATTTAGATAATAGCCAAGTTACGAGTAATCGTCTCGCTTAATATTCGCCGCCCTTATCCTGAAGCTCGGTCCCGCCTTTTATTATTTCTCCCGACTGACTCTCTTGACTCGTTTCTCCCATTCTCCCGACTCTGACTCGCCTTTTAGACTCGTCTCTTTCTTCCATACTGTTATTCATTTGATTCAGTTATCGCGACTCGCTCTAACTATAGCATCCATCATAATATTTTGATTTTTTACCTACCTTGTCTCGCCACATTTGCAGCCACATCCTCAATACTAATATCTTGAACTGATCAAGCCAAGGCTGTCTCGCAATGTCAGGATTAGAACTACTATCACAATTATTGTCAGCCAACGAAGAGATTTGACTGCACGAATTCGTGTCGGAATTACTCCAGATCGACGGCGACGTCGAGACTTTACATCTGGAGGTGTCTCTGCCGTTATCGATCGCCGTCACCAATTTGTCACGGTAGTCGCCGTATTCGTTACAGCAGACTTCGATTACTGGAATTAAGAAAAATATCACTTAACCTACTTCTTCAATTAGGTAGAGGATTACAAATAATATACCCCCAAAGCTCTACCCCTACTTTATGAATCTCCCGCTGAAACGTTACATTTCCGAGATAGAGACTTCAAATTTTGTTCCCGTCACTTTCGAGAAAATTAACACTAAAAAAAAT
The DNA here is from genome assembly GCA_910589415.1 of Malachius bipustulatus. Taxonomy (NCBI): domain Eukaryota; kingdom Metazoa; phylum Arthropoda; class Insecta; order Coleoptera; family Melyridae; genus Malachius; species Malachius bipustulatus. The sequence continues at coordinate 32,743,387 of OU342634.1, read as the reverse complement.
CCTTCATACCAAATTTGAATTAAATCAGATCATAAATGACAATCTGAAATCACATTTTTGAAATTTCTGGAATCCCATAAACTTTCAACCCTGCTGACAATGGTAAAAATTTCAAAACAAGTGTAGCACAAATCTTTATACGAAGAAGTTTATGGAGAGACTTTTCGAGTCACTCCTCTACTTGGAATGCATAATTTGCGCCCAAAAAGATCTTAAAAATTATAATAAAAGGTGAATATCCGGGTTGAAGGACCAATTACTTGTTATTTACCACCTTGAAGCGCATTTTTTTTATTAAAAGTGAAGATTCTCGGTACGAGAATTATCAGATACTTTGTTTGACGATATAATTTTTAAAAATTAACAAACTATTGGTTCTTCGAGCCGGATATATGACAAATCAAGAGTGCTGCAACAAACTGAAAATGTCTTCTTTTGGTGATACAATCAAATAAAAACAAAACGAAGTCAGATTTTTTGAATCTGGAGCGGATCAGGAAGTAATAATAATTGTTTTAAATACGTACTGAAATCGGCAGGATTAAACGTAATAGGACAAACGAGTCCGAGATTCTCCAAGTATCCCACAACATCCGGTCCATATCCCTGATAAACGCACTGGCCTTCATTGATAATGTACACGTTATCGAATACTGAAAACAATTTCGCACTTGGCGTATGGACGGAGCATATCACCGTTCTTCCGCCCTCGGCCAACAGTTTCAGCAATGATATGCATTGCGAACACGATAAATCATCCAGGCCTCTGGAATAATGAAACAACAATGCGGTTAATCGCTAAAATATTCACTTTTATAAACATTATTCATGAAATTATGATGAAAAAAGCAACATTTCGGAATTAAATACCCCATATTTAATAAAAACATTAAAATAGGAAAAATTTAAGGAAAAATGGTTCTAGTTTGTGGAAATTGTGATCAAAGTACTTACGTGGTAGGTTCGTCCAAAAAAATGACAGGCGGATTATTAATTAACTCCAGTGCTATTGACAAACGTTTCTTTTCCCCTCCTGATAATAAATTAGTCGTTGTATCGTTCGCCTTTGTTAGTCGTAGTAAGTCGAGAATTTCATCTATCTGAAACAAGATACCTACTTAATTAATTTAATTATTATGTTTACCATAATTCTAACTGCCATGAGCTTAATCAATGAGTTTTTCCAGTCACTGGCCTGAATGCAATTAGAGCTCGCTTTTACCCTACACAAACTAATATTTATGATTAAAAACTGAATTCCTGAAATTAACTTCTCTACTACGCTAAGTAAGCAAACACTCAAAAGGGCGATAAAATCAGATGTCGAGGATCAACCTCATCTCTATACTTACAATTTTTATTTTATTATCCGTACTGGTGTTTCTTCCTAGTTTTAAATTAGCAGCAACCAACATATTTTCAGAAACTGTCAAGTGAGGTTGTAGAAGATCTTCCTGCATGATGTACCTGGAAATCTTTTTAAATTTTCGAAGATCTCGTTGTTCGCCATTTATTAAAATTGATCCAGTAGCTTCTCGAGATCTGAAACAAATTTTTCGATACTGGTGGGTAAGGTATTATACTCTTCATCATTACGTGTTAAAATCGCAACAAATGTTAACTTTGAGAAGCTGACACGCGATACTTTTAAAGAAAAACCTAAAACAGCGGCAACCCTGCTATTAGATCCATATTATGTGGTGCTGGTCAATCACATGGCTGTTTCTGATTTATCCAATACTTGACAGAAAAATTGTTGCCCGCATCCTTGATGAGGCCTAGTTAGCTGCTTTTTTACAAAAGAAAACAGGGAAGTTTGAATTTGAGGCAAAATTTACCACGTTTTTATCAACTCGATTTTTTGTCTGTCTGTCTGCGGTCCAAATATTACAATCGACTTTAAATTAACTTCACGTAAAGCTACAGACTTGATATTTCAAACAAGGCTCCTAATTAGATGACAAGATTGTCATAGTTCACACACATATAAAATTTACACATACCAGGTTTTTAAAGTAGGGATAAAATAATTCTAAATACACAAAAATAAAGAATGCAAGCCTGTTTGAAATATGAACAAACTCCGGTTAAAAATCTTGTCTCTTAACAATTGAATTATCCTTATTGTCTCGACCTAGATGCGTCAGTTAACCAATTCATGCAGTTCAAAACAAAAAGCCCATTGTTAAAATCCAATTATGAATGCGTCAGACGAACTTACTTGTAACCAGCAAGGATATTCAGTAAGGTACTTTTTCCAGCTCCAGAAGGTCCCAAAATCGCATGTAACTGTCCGGAACAGAACTGACCATTCACACTCCTGAGTATTATTTTTGAACCTGAAAGAAAAGAGGACTTAATCGATTTCACAATCTATCGTTAGCAATAATAATTATTATAATTAACGGTAAATAGTTCAAGGTAAACGGTTTAATTATTCAAGGCATTTTATTCAAGTACTGAAACATGTCGGTGTATTATCGTCATGATGTATTGTTGAGGTGTTGTTTCGTTTCATTTATATTCCTCATTGGGTAAAGGTGAATCGATTGAAAAAATGCCATAATTTCTCTTATTACGAAATGTCCTTTAGTAAAATCTAATTACTGTCCGGTTTTTTATTTCCAATTGAAAAAATCATTAGTTTCAAGGGAGATTTGTTATACAATGCGTAACGATCATGTTATTAAGTACATAATACATATTAAATACTGAACACCTTGAGAAAGAGGTTTCGCACTCGTTGAGCAAATAATTTCATTTTCTAATAAACTTAATAAAAAAATAAATTTCCAATAAACTCGAGAAAAATTACCTAACATGGCAACACTGTAAGTACTATCCTAGGCTAGAAATTTTATGTTACAGTATAGTCAGTACACGAGAATGAAAAAACTTAAAAAAAAAGACCAACAAAGCGTAGCAAGTTCAAAATTACCTTGTGATATACAAAAATCAATAAGTAATAAACATTTTTTTATTAAATCAAATTAAAATAGACATTACTGCATGTAGGTAGGTTTTTATCCGAGCTAGTTGCGATGTTAAATAGCGAGTTAAAGGCTGTTGAAGTCAGAGATCTGACGTCACAACAGCCGCGGTATCTCATAACAATGGATGTTGAACGTTATTTATGCGGTGCACAATTATTATTGTGCGAAATTCTAGTAAGTATAGGGAACGTGTAGACAGTCACAACTGATTTGACGTCAAAGGCAATATTATGCAGGCCTATCTATCGCGATAGGAAGCAGATAAGTGCTGTTTTCACCATTCACCAAAGGAAAGTTGTTGGTTTTTAAATTGCCCATGCTTTAGAAGCCTCTGTGAAGGGAAAAGCAAACCATCTACGAATGAGGCATTAATCAGTGAAGGCACAAGATGTACATACTACATACTTTACTAATAATTGCAATCAGAAGTTCTTCATACCATTTTTTGAACCGAGGCTGGATGCACTGGCGGTCGTCCGATTCAAATTTATCAAACGGATTTAGAAAGTAGTAGTATAAGACGTCAATGCTGAAAATAGGAAAAAAAAATTGTGCGCAAACATGAGCGAAAACGGCTTATCGCGTGAGAGTAGGGGCAGAACAGCAGTTGAGAGGGGAACGCATAATACAAGACCTATGGTACCCCTCAGCGAAAACGCGCCAAGCCGTTTTCGCTCATGTTTGCGCGCAATTTTTTATCTATTTTCGGCGTTTAAATGGAAAAGAAAGATTGATGTTTTATAGCTGAAAACTTACTTCAAATTCGAATTGAAAGACCTCCAGATTATCCAGCCTCGCTGCAAAATATGCTATGAAAAAATTGCAATTACGCGAAAACTAATTATCCGACAGCGTCAGGATTTTGCACAAAGGAAGTCCCTATTATCAATATCGAATAACCTCTACTACACCTCAAAAAATGACGACCTTATGAATTAAAAAAAACCGCTAATTTTTTTGTTTTTTTTTTTGCTTTCTCTTCTAATAATGAACGGATCGGGTTGTTTCCCCTCTCATTTTCTTCGTATTTTAATTCTGTACAGTTCGTCCGCATTAATACCATTTACTTTGCTCCATTAGTTTCACTTTTATATGAAACAAAAAACAAAAAAATGCGATTTTTTTTCACTAAACTGTTAATAAAAAAAGAAAATGGTAAACTCTAGTAGAAAACTAATCAGTTATTAGGATCTGGATTATTAAGATTAGGATTATGAGTACTGGTTATTAGGATTCCACCGGTGGTATTCCGTTTTCTACTTTTGTCAGAATCTGGTGATTTTAGAGCTCTGTTGGTCTAAAATGTTAACAAGCTTTTGTGGAAAAAACCGTTGGAAGAAAATGTCAGATAATTACATGAGACCCTTGCAAAAATTTTCAAAAAAAAACTTGAGTTCATATGCATCATGACAAAAGCCACAAGAACGTGCCTCGCAGCAGCAATGGAGATAATGCTAAATTTAGGACGAAGGATGGTAGGATGAAGGACCAATATTACAAGAAGCACACAATTAATTTTCAAAGTAAGGTAGGTATACTTTGTTAGCAGTTTCACTTTCCAAACGAGAGACACTTTCGTTTTAACTGTTACTTAAAAATTAGTATCAATGTTCTAATGTTCAAAGGGATAGTGACTTTCCGGTCTTCTTCTCCCTACTTGCCGCGGGAGTTCAGTGTGCCAGGTTAGGGGAATGGTGGAAAAATTGGCATTCGAGACTGGGAGTGGGAATTACACCCGCGACATTATACCTATATGTATAACCGTCTTGTTGATTATTCCCTCCGACGGCATTTTTGCTTTCTCCATTTTCGAGAGCGCCATTTTCGTTTTCTCCTTTTCGGAGACGAGGTCGATCCCCGTCGGAAAATAAACTGTGCCCCTCTCTTTATCAAAACGATTCCCCCGCGATAGCACAGTGTATGAATAAGGTAATTCCAGAATAGGCGAAGAAAGGGCCACACAATAACAAGAGCCATCAGCGTCCCAACCATTTGAAATCTAGTGGAGAGAATTTGCTATGACCAGCAGACGTCATGCAGGGATCGTGTTTCAGTGCGATTCTCTGACACTAAATCAAAGGTCAGATATCGCAGATCTGGATATTGCAGTGCTCCAAGACTCCATTCTGGGTCCCATTATATTTTCCCCTCGGTGGTGGGCTGTTGTTCCAGCACTTATAAGAACAGTCGCTCAGATTAGTTTCTCTAGCTATTGTCTGTTTATAACTAAAGAAATACTTAACACTAGAGCAGAACGCTGATCTTTTACCTTCCATTCGTGTCTTCTACGTCTTATTATAAAAAAGACACTTATCCAATAAATAAGAACTATTATAGAAATTGTAAGAGGCAATCATCTCAATGGCTAAGTTTATTTTCTGTTCTCTCTACTTTGCTGCTAAAGATCATTTTTCGGTCTCTGTCATCTTCTAATAAAATTATTACATTCAACAAAGATGAAATTTACATATCTCTGTAAAAAATATTTTTCATATTTCATAATTAATTCAACTAATCGAGTATAATAAAAACCTGCTTCCACTTGATCAAATTATAAATACTTTGATTAATCTTTCTAATCTCATTATATAATAATTAAGATTAAAAAAAATAGACACGGTAGTGACGCATCGTGACCTTGTTTCATGGAGCAGTATATATACGGAATGTTATTGGTGATGCTGCTAATTTTAGGCAACAAGTAGGTGGAAACTTAACACGATTCACAACTTTTAATTGCGCTTGAAAATTGATTTTTAATTACTGGTAAAGAAAGTCAGAAAATTGGGATTCGATTCACCTAAATAAACCAAAGATAATGATATATAGAGAATTACCAAGACCAAGACTGAACGTACAAAACCAAGACCACTGAAACGATTAAGCACGTCAAAATAATCCCATTAGAACAATTTATTTTGAAATTCTGGCAAAAATTTTGCAAGCAAAACTAAAAACAAAGAGCAGGCCGATCAAACTGGCATCAAGAGCTTATCTGAGAGAGAGAGAGAGAGAGAGAGAATAACCAAGACCGAGACCGAGAGATCAAAGATAACAAACCAAGACCAACTACCCCCAAAATCAAGCACCCCAATTATTGACAAAAATTTTTAAGGATAGTTGAAAAACCAAAGAACTCAAAATGATAACAAAAGTAAAACAAAAACAAAAAGTTTATTCGGGTGTATGACTTAAATGCTAAACACAACATAAAGTACCTATAACAATTAACCACGAGCCTTGGGCGATTGTTTGCTGAAGCCATAGTGTTCCCCAAATTTATTGGGAGCCATCTTATAGGTTCCGCTTTCTGTTCGAGCCACGTGTTCTTATTGCCTCACGGGAAAATCCTCGAGAGCCGGAACTTGGACTCGTGCCGATGACCGACTCAGTCGCGACCAGCAGCAGCTTCCGTAGACGGAAGTGCATTGCCCTGCAGAGGATGGACCCAAGAATGGTTTTCCGTTCCAATCTTAACAGTTCTACAGTTCTGAGAGGGATGCAGCAATAGTTCTCAAGCACAAATAATTACTTTTACTCGTCAGGCAACTCAAACGACAGAGTTACCAAAATTCAAGGACTTCTGGGTTTCAAGTCAGTTAGTTCTTCAGCGGTTTGCGCTATCCTGGCGGCCTCATAAGTGCGAATAAGGAAGGAAAATGACTTGAAACCTAGAACTCCTTGAATTTTGATAGCTTTGTCGGGTTCTGAGTTGTCTGATGAGTGCCGTGTTTATCGTCAAAAATTCTAGAACTCACATTTTTTCCATTATTACTTGAGGCGTGTTTTATCGTGACATTTAATGTAATGAAACTTAGTTACTCGCGGTAACCTCGGCGCTACTTGCATGCGAAAACTGTTTTTGCGACTATGGCTTTATTTTTGCAGAGCTATGTTAAATTTGTATCAGGAACTCTATATTTGTTCTGTTAGAACAGAAAGAGCACCCGGGAAGTGTTGCACTATCAAATATTTGGGGTGCTGCGCGAAGTTACCACCTTTTTAGTGTATTTTTTAACAAAAAAATACACTATTGAGGACGACATCACTTTTCGAAAATCACCCAAACTCATCAAATGTCCACCGATCATGACCCCCAGATCACGAAAAAGTGGTTTTCCAAAATTCACCTGCCCACGATATATATATATATATATATATATATATATATACACATTAAGCTTATTTCACGAAGCCCGGTACGTTGCACAGGTAACCGGAGTCCCGCCCTTAATAATAGACTTGATGGTGTGTATTATAACTGAAAGTGAAGAGAAACATCATATTAATCGAAGCAACCTGCGAGGGGTAAACATTTCACAACATACAAATCTGGTTATATCCTTAAGAATTTTAGAATCCCTGAACGTTCTGATGTCAATACATAGCCCACTGCACTAAAAGTATATACCCATCCGATTACCGGAAACCCTGCTTTGTTGCCACTTCTCAGGGCCTCGGATAAGCAGTATTAGTACAGAATATTAGTCTATTCTGTGTATATACAGTACAGAACATCTTAGTGTCCTCGGATCCGGATAGACGAATTGTCTCTTTGTACAGGCTGGTCCGTCCTAGCGCAATTATTATCATCCTTACGCTAATGGATACTTACTTACTACTAAAAAAAAAACATTGTAAAAACTATTAATGTTTGAATAGTATTAAAGGTATATTACATTCATTAATTTCATTTATTTCCGTTCATTCAGCTTTTACTTAAAAAAAGTTGCACCCAGAGTCCGGGTCACATGACATCTTTTGTCTCGTACAAAAAGGTAAACTATTTTTTATTACATTTTCGGTATGCCATTGTAAATTTTGCTGCAAAAAAGACATAAGTACCTACTTATACAATTTCGATAGGATTTTTCGATAAAAATTCAAATGTAGCGTTTTTAACTTTTTTAATTTTTATCATTTTTATTTAATAGGCTAATAAGATAACTACCATAAATTGTATAAGCCATAAATACAATACGACCTTTCAGAAAAGTCGGTCGTTGTTTAATTTTATGATACAGGCTGTCCCATTGAGGTAAAAAAACTGCATGAAACGGTAAGAGATATGCCAGTCGGTTAAATTATAAAAAAGTTGCGCTGTTTTGAGACGAGTATTTGGCAATTTTTTTCTCAATAATCCCAGAATTTCCTGAAATATCCTGATAAAACTTGAAGCATGCAGATTTATTATTTTAGCCATATCTTCTTTATTATTGAAAAAAGATTTATTATTTTTTGTATGATGAGCTAATCAAATAATGAGCTACTCATTTGACGTTTCAAAAATTTCCAAAGCCGACTAGATCTTGGGATTTTCGAAGTCAACTTTTGTTTTTCTTATGGCCACAAAAGTTAATTGCACCTTTAAATAAATAATTGTTTTTGCTCTAATTTTTTCATATTATAATTAGCAAAAAATTTTCTATCCGATAACCCTCGAACATTGATAAATGCTCAAAAATTTTATAACAACTTCCTCAAGCTTGTTGTTTGGAAACAGACCGACGCCGTAGGCGGAGGTCAGGTCAGGTCAGGTCAGGTCAGGTCAGGTTTCGAAATCTGTTATAAAATGTTTTCGAACAATTATCAATGTCCTTGGGTTATTACTACCGATAAACGTCAGTGTAAGTTCTATTTACTTTCATAAGTCTAATAATCTTAGGTCCGGTTGCACAAACGTTAAAGATCTGCCAGATAATTACTGATTTTAAAATGCCCTGTATCATCAAAATGTTGGTCAGGTTGGAAATAAATTCTACTCCCCTTTAGAAGAGTTAAATTACGGGTAAATAACAATAAAAGATCATTCAAAATATTCACCCATACTTTCAAAATTGGCAATTTAAAATCAGTAATTATCTGAAAAATCTTTAATTAACTTTTGTGCAACTGGCCCTTAAAAACTATATTAAGATAAAGATTTTTTATTTTCCGATACTTATTTTCGGGCTGCATGTGTGTTTTAGTTTTATGAAATATTACTAACCGGTTAACCGACGATTAACTGGTTATCCTCTTCATCAGTAAAAAATAAAAAGCTGTCGGTAATAAAAATTTAATAGATAAAATTATTTTATTCAATTAAAATTAGCACAAAATTATGTACCTACTTCTAATGCCAAATTAACAAACATATTTTAAGTATGTAATTATGTTCAAGTTCAACTGTTTGCTAATTTTAACTAAATAACAAATACTTTGTATTATAAAAATAAAACAAAAGCAGTTCATTAAAATGAAAGGAACCAGAAAAAGTGCCCTATCATAATCTGCCTTATAAATCAAGATTTATTGATATGCAACATGCAGGATTGCAGGAGCAGGATGATGTCACATTACTCACATTACGCTACAAAAAGTCATAAACAGCTTCCAGAAACCTGTTTTCTAAATAATAAAAACAAAAACTAAGGAAGTAGGTACTTCATTCAAAACTCAAACAAACCGGAAAAAATAATCCGACGACCGCATCTGATGGCCACCGTCAAAAAGTGAAGAAATTATTGAGAAAATGTTTCAAATTCCTCTCTGAAGTGTAAATAAATATACCAGACAGTGAGTCTTGTAATATTATTAAGATACCTACTTAGGTACTGTACACATATTTGAATTTTGAGCAATCCCTTATCATTATTTTTTGCAGTCAATAAAAAGCTGCATTATCTGATTTATGATCCATTACTCTGTGAAGGTTCCTCACAACATCCCGGGCCAGCGATTAGTGTCTTTTGTATTTCTCTCTTTTTTCCTCTTTTTCTGAAAGTAGAATCATCCATCTTCTACCCTTTTCTACTTCCACTTCCCAAAATTTCAGTTCAGGTCTAAAGATTGCATCCAGTGTTACAGACTATCCGACCGCGGGAACCTTTCATTGGATTTTATACGCGTTTAAGATTATTATACCAGCAGTCTAGCAGTCTGCCGATTATTTTTTAAGTTAGAAAATAGATTTAGGGGACTATACCTAAAACGGTTAACCGGTAGTTAATCATAAGAGATCCATTCTATATTAATTACATATACCTACAAGGTACCTATAGTAGAGTGCTAATCTAGCAATAAGTTGTCGCCCTGTGTGGGCCTTTTAGAGCACATGGCTGAAATTTTCAGGAATGGGCTAAATACCTAATTCTCGTCAAAAAATCGTCCTGTGCAAAAAGGCACTATTCAAAATTGTAAATTTTTTTTCAAAATGTGGTAGTTTATAAATAATGAAACTTTGTTGTTCCAATTTTTCAAAATGGTATCTGTGATGATAGTTTAGTTAGAAAAACATCAAAACTGTTTCCGAAAAGAATTGCTAATACCTTCATCGGAACTTTAAACAGCAATTATTATGTCGCTTCGGTGTACGGCAAAAATAGACTACCAGCTACTTACTGCTTAATCGAGAATTTCTACAGAATGGCGACATTAACAGTGGATATTTCATACATATTTTGATAATGAAAATCTACAATTTGTGTATAAATGTAAGACACAAATAATGTGCTAATTACTAAAGTGAAGTCATCCCTCATTTTAAAATTACTTAAATTAATGATTTTTTTTTTATTATTAAAAAAAAATAACAACTGATTGGCACTTGCCTAGAGACACCGTACCTAAGTAGGTACCTACCTATATCAATTATCATTTTATAAATACATAATAGGAAAATAATATTAAAAAAAATAACAAAAATACTAATAAATAAAAGGTAAATGACCTTTAATAAATTAATTATGAAAAAATCTGTCAATATTTACATCTGGGTATCTTACAGTTTCACTATGGCACCTATACAGGGTGCACCATATATCCTTCTCTATATTGCTATCTCCTGAACGCTAAGAGATATAGCGTCGGTTAAATTAGAGAAAAATGCGCAATTTTGTGGCCATCTCGAATCCGTCAAGACATAAAATACCTGTGACTGCTCCTGAAATATCCTGAAAAAAACAGAAAAATCGAGATTTCTTACATTATTTGCCATATCTTTCTGATAATTGGAAATTACTAAATAATTTTTTGTAGGCTTACAGAAATCGTCAAGAGCTATAATACCTACCCATCTGTCGGTATAAAAATTTTCAAGGCCGACTAGATCCAAGAGTTTTCACAGTCAACTTTCGTTTTTCTTATGGCCGCCATATTATTTTTTATGTCGTTCGATATGAAAAAAATAATGGAAACGACAAATTAATAAACATAAAAAAAATTTGGTCATTATTTACATCCGCGGCTCCTACAGTTTCACTATGGCACCTATACATATAGGGGTGGAGGACATACCTATAGTAACACCAGGAAGGTATTAATTTGCTTTGCAAATGAAAGATAAGCGAACAAAAGGGCATCAAAAGAAGGTCTTCCTGAGTGCGGGCGCGGGCCTGTTTAGAACAGCGAAAATCACAATAAACATGCAAGGTCAGAGTGTCGAGTGGACAGCGACGGCGGAAACTTGTAATATCAACACCAGAGCCGGTCTGGTAACATACGCAACATACGAACCGCATTCAAACGTAGTCGGACCATTTTGCAAAATAAATGCAAAATTCAAAATAAAAACTGTGCTATTGTTAATCTCGAAGATATTCCTTGCCCTGAAAGTGAAAAAAAAAATAGAAATTCGACCGTAGTGCCAAAGAGGCCTTAGTGGTGACCTTGATATTAGTTTGCAATGGCTGTTTTTAGCTTCTTACCCACCCAGCACCCCTATTTCGCTCCTCGGTCCCGAAAAAATTGATGAAACGTAGGAGCCGCGGATGTATACAATTACCAAAAATTCTATGAAGACTATGAAAATTCTGAGATCTAGTCGACTTTGAAAATTTTTTAAATGTCAGATGGGTAGCTCTTGTCGACTTATGTAAGTTCACAAAAAATTATTTATTAATCTTCAATAATAAAAAAGATATGGAAAAAATAAGAAATCTCGATTTTTCAGTTTTTTCAGGATATTTCAGGAACGGTCACAGATATTTTGTATGTCTTGACTGATTCGAGATGGTCACAAAATTGCGCATCTTTTGTCTAGTTTAACGTTAACCGACCCTGTATCTCTTAGCGTTAGGAGATAGCAATATAGAGAAGGATTTATGGTGCATCCTGTATAGGGGTAGAGGACGTATCTATACCTATAGTAACACTAGGAAGGTATTCATTTGCTTTGCAAATTCATGATTAGCAAAAAAACGGCACTAAAAATCGCAGTAGGGAGTCCGGTCCTGGTTAGCCGGCGTATAAACACATATAAACATGCACCATGCACCAGACCAGAGAAGTGATGAATACGTCAAGCCAACCGCGTCGTAGCGCGGAGGATGCGACCGGCACGGTACAGAGGTATCTGCGCGTATATAAGCTTTCTCATATCGTATCCAGACTATATTTAGGGACTGATGTTACGCTTTTTGGAATGAAAATGCAAAATAAATTAAATTCAAAATAATAATCGTGCTACTGTTGAAGAAAAATGAAATGAAGAAAAAAATAGCAATGCGACCGTAGTGTCAAAGAGGCCTTAGTTGTGATCTTAATATTAGTTTGCAATGGCTGTTTTTAGCTCTTACCCACCCAGCACCCCTATTTCGCTCCTCGGTCCCGAAAAAATTGATGGAACTTAGGATACCGTAGATGTAAATATTTACCCAATTTAATTCTCTTCACTAACAACACTTGTGCTTTACCACAGCCATACGATATTTATTTATTTATTATATTGGAGAAAAATCTCATATAATAAGATTTTTTGATTTTTTATGAAATTTTGGTACATTTTTTACTTTACTGACTGGACTACATATTGTGTATTTCACAAAAAGATTTTAATATATTATAAAACAAGATGATTCAGTGGTTAAGTACCATAAAATGAGACGGGTGTGAAGACATAAGATTTTATTCAGCAACGGTTTTACTTGCGTTTATTTTACTGCCGACCAGATAGGGACTTATGTTCAGAAATCATAATTTAGGAACAAACGAGTAAGTAGCAAACAAAAGAATCAGTCAGTTCCAGTCTTCCAGTTCACTCTTCAATTTCTAGGTGGTAGGTAGTATGTGTATTCTTTTACTAGTATCACAAAACTGTTGGTCTGCTGGAGAACTAACCAGCTGGCATGCTGGTCTAAGAGGGCAAAAAATGTCAATATAGCAAGCAGCCCGCGGTAGGTACTTATTCCGTGTTATAAAATTATTGTAAAAACAAAAAATTTAAACAATCAACGTACGTTATTATGCTCTGATTAAAATAAAATTCAAGCTATTAAAAGTACTTACCTATATTTTGATCATTGCATGTTAGCATGTTACCTATTATAGGACCTACCTAAACCTATACAATATAATGTGTCCTTATAGCAGTACTACATGACTACATGGGGATCTTGGAAACGGCAAGAGATACAGACTCGGTTAAATTAGAGAAAAGTTGCACAATTTAATGCTTAATGAGAATCTGAATTTTTTCTTTTAATATTTCCAGTCGTTGCGGAAATATCCTGAAAAAACTGAAAAATCAAAATTTCTTATTTTAGCCATATCTTTTTTATTATTGGAAATTAATTAATTACTCGATTAATTATTTTTTGTAGACTTACATTAATCGTCAAAAGCTTATATCCCTTTCACATTATAAAAATTTTCAAAGCCGACTAAATTCCAGAGTTTTCATAGCCTACTTTTGTTTTTCTTATGGCCGCCATATTGATTTTTTCATGTCGTTCGGTATAAGATAAAAATCAAGGAAACAAAAATTAATAACATTCAAAAAAAATTTTATATTAATTATTATTATGTAATTATATTATTTTTTCGAAAAAAAGCTTTTGTAAATATTTACATCCACACGTATCCTAAGTTCCATCAATTTTTTCTGGATCGAGAAGCGAAATAGGGGTGCTGGGTGGGTAAGAAAGCTAAAAACAGTTATTGATAAGTAAAATGTTTTATTTTCGACAATATCAAAAATTGTTACTTAAAAATGTTGATCAGTACTGCAAATAACATTCAAATAAACAAAAACATGCAGTTGCGTGACTAACAAAAAACAACATACAAACTATACAGTGCATCTTTTTAAGTGTTGCCATAGGAAATAGCATGTAAAAATATGCACCCTATGTTAACTTATGTTGTCTTGTACTTTGGAAGTCGTTTTTAATTTTCAATAATAGTACATGTCATCTACTTTACAATACGACCTTTCAGAAAAGCCGGTCGTCGTTTAATTTAATTATACTTGTCCCATTGAGGTAAAAAAAACTGCATGAAACTGTAAGAGATACGAAGTCGGTTAAATTACAAAAAAGTTTCGCAGTATTTGGCAATGTTTTTTTTCTCAATATTCCCAGAATTTCTTGAAATATCCTGAAAAAAACTTGAAACATGCAGATTTATTATTTTAGTCATATCTTCTTTATTATTGAAAAAAAAATTTTTAGGTAGGTAGGTTTACATAAGCCTTAATGAGCCACTCATTTGACGTTTTTGTTTTTCTTATGGCCGCCATATTGTTTTTCATGCCATTCGCTATAGAAAAAATCCCGGAACCCAAAAATTGATCACATTGCAAATAAATTTGAAAAATTTTAATCTTCTTTTTCAAAAATAAAGAAATAAAATTTTACCGAATGTCAAAAAGTGCATTTTTTAAGTATTTCCATAGGTAATAATATGTAAATAATTACACCCTATATTAACTTATGTTGTACCCATTGTAACTTAGAAGTCGTTTTAAATTTTCAATACCTAAATGACTTTACGATACGTCAAAAAAACGGTCCTCTTTAAATTTTAATATTTAGTTCTCATTTGAATTAATAAACTTTAATAAAGGAGTCAGAATAAACAAAGTGAGTTAAAATTATTAATTAAATTATTAAATTTTTTTGTTTATTAATTTGTGGTTTCTTACTTTGTACATGGTACCTTATTAATAAGATTTAGCTGAAATAAGAAATCTCGATATTTTTTTTTTTTTTTTTTTCAGCAGCATCCTATTATTATCCTAAATTTTTTTTCAGATTCTCAATACTTCTCAATATTTAAAATTGTCCACATTTTTTGAAATTTAACAGACCCTGTTTTTTTTTACTATTTCCGATGTCCGCGTAGCGAGTCACGAATACCCAGTTAATGAACCTCGTATAATTAAATTGAATAAAGTCCGGTTTTTCCAAATAGTGGAGCGAAATGGGAAAGAAAATGTGTTGTTTTATTTTTGCGTAAAACCAGCTACCACTTATATGTATGTGTATCATGTTTAGACTACTCCTAACATGAAATGTACATTTACGACTTTTTTTGCAGGACAGGACTTTTAGAATTACAAAAAATTCAAAAATTGATGATTCAGAAAAATTGCATTTTAAAAGTTTTAAATATTTGAAACCACTCAACTAGTTCGACGAAATCGACAAAATTTTTCATTTAAATTAAAGCGCTTCTGTTGGCGGTAAACTTGTAGTTAGGATTTTTATAATTGATTGTGTGTTCAAAAGGTAATTGAAAATTTCCACAAAATTGTATCGATATTTTTTGAGTAAGTTAAAAAAAATAAAAGTTCAGCCCTGTGAAAAATCAATCTAACTAAACTGATTTCAATCAACAATCAGAGAAAAACAGTTCCAATACAAAAGGTTACCTAGGAAACAAAATCAAAATAACAGGAAATAAACGAAAATAACTCAAGTAATGTTTAGGTAGGTACTCGTAAGTTAAATCAAAAAACAAAGTTACAAAATACAGTTACTATTAAATAGGTGCATGCAGTATAGTTGGACCAGAGATATAACGAAACGACTTCTGTCATTTTATCAATTTTTGGATTATTGAAATATTGTTGAAGTCATAAAATATGACAGTTTAACAATTAGATCATTTCGTTATATTATCTCTTGGTCGACTATACCATACCTACCTTACTGACTGCAGTCTTTAAACGATCACAATTATTATTAATTATTATAATTTGGTGATAACCAGTTAGGTACTTATGTACCTATATTTTCATTGATCATGATTTTAAAACTTATAATATTGTAGTTAGGTACTGTGATTTATAAGTTTGGTGGATGGGTAGGTGAATATAAAAAAAACCTATGAAACTTTAAAAATTTATAAAAATACATGATAAAATTCTATAATATTACGCACAAACCCTTTCTAAACTATTTATGTATACCTATTGTTTTTATAAGTTACTTTTCTAAGCGCGCTATAAACCTAGACGAACAAATTTAGCTCCAAAATAAAATTAGATATTTTTTTGTCTGATATTTCAGATAATTTATACTTTTGATTACATACTCGTATTAAGTATTATTACTTCTGATTACAGATATTCATTGATTTTCATCGATTTTAGATGAAGAAAAAACATTTGTAAAAAATTTAATAAACTTTTCTTTCATAAGAAAATGTATAAATGATTTAATGATGGTATTTCAATAGCACTAAATAATAATCGTGCTACTGTTAATTTCGAAGATATTCCTTGCCCTGAAAGTGAAGAAAAAAATAGCAATGCGACCGTAGTGCCACAGATGCCTTAGTTGTGACCTTAATATTAGATTGCAATTTTATAACAATAAATATAAATAAATAATACAATAACTATTTTACTCTTTGTTACTATTCGTGTTTTAGGACAAAGCTCGTATACGATTGCAAAAATTTTATGTCAGACTATTCCATTTTAGGTTTCAGACCAAGCACAACTTTTTATGGAGAATAACTTTTTTTCCAAAAATGGATAATAAAAAAGTGACCACGAATTGAAATTTTTCGTTTGGCGCGTTATTTCCCAATAAATTTTAATATCAGGTAGAAAATTTATTAAAATAGCTATTTATGATATTGGTGTTAAAAGTGAAGTTTTATTTTGTGAGTGAAAAGGTTTGTGAAATGAGCGAAGCGTAGCGGAGCGAATTTTACAAATTCACGAACATATAATAAAATCACTTTTAAGACGAATATCATACAATGGTTTTTGTAAAACTGCTCTATTTTGATAATAAAATTGATGAATTTAGAATGACACTCAACTTCAAATTGCATTTTAAAATATTACAGATAAGTACAAGTAGTGTACTATGCATAGAAACCGTTGCCGACGCTATGGTTACTAACAAATAAATGCGTGCATACCAATAAACGAGATGTCATAATAATAATTATTGATTGCAATTTCTGAACAATTATTATTGTCTTGAATTCTTGACTAGGTACTTATTTTTTATTAATATGTTTGCCAGTAATAAAAAGAATATGAAAAAATCTTATTACCTATAATTTTGTCTGATTTCATCATGAGAAAATGTAGGTTAAAAAGAGAATGTAAGTACAGAAAAAGTAGATAAAATTACTTTTAACACTAGTGTTAAAAGTACTTTTAACACGCTTCCATTTAAACAATCACTTTTAACACTGTCAGCTGTCGTTAAAAGTGATGTATGTGTCTTTTAATGGCAGTTGCACAAAAACATTTTTTTGTGCCATTGAAGCCCATGGAAGCGGGTTAAAAAAAATTTGTAACAGTGTTTTCGAGATAATTCAGGTTTTCTTAGGTAATATCGGTAGTCATTTTAAGAATAACAGACAAATTCTAATCAAATAATTTTTACTTAAATAATTAAATAACAGAAATAAACAACACCTAACTAATGTAACAAATTGTCAGTAACCATAGAGTCAGTGGCGTCATTTTTTTTTTTTAAGGGGCGATGACACACCCATATCTTCGCCGCTGGTTTTCGCAATTTATCTCCATAAGCCGTAAATTATGAAAGATACTTATAGCTCATGCTGCGTGCCAAATTTAAATTTTTTTACAGCAGCCGTTTTGACAATATTCACAAAACATTATTTTTTTTCCCAAAACTTCAACACCCTGTATCTTGAAAAGGAAGCTTTCTAGGCTATAAGTGTATTAGAGAAACTGGCATTATTTTAACGTTATCTATCGTTTGGTAAAGTCCTGACGTTTTAAGTTGGACCACCCTGTATATTTGCCTTTTAAACGTTCGATCGCTTGTTTTACTTTTCACAGACATTCGAAAATGAATCTGAAAAGCAAAGCGGGCCTAGGTGAGTTTCGAACCCGCGATCTATGGCTTCGTGAGCCAGCGGAGAACCACTAGGCCACGCAAGTCACTGATATTCGTCTTAAAAGTGATTTTATTTTGTTCGTGAATTTGTAAAATTCGCTCCGCTACGCTTCGCTCATTTCACAAACCTTTTCACTAACAAAATAAAACTTCACTTCTAACACTAATATCATAAATAGCTATTAAATTTGTTTTACCGCCGCATATGTTTCATCAATGAACTATGAATTATCAGCCGCGCTTCTTAGTTTTTTGTCGTTTCAATTGACTTTGTATAAACTCCACTTTAAAAGTTACCAAGTTTTTTTTGTGAACATAAAATCGCAACTTTCAAACATTAAGATGGTCTTTGATTTACTACCACCATCGCAAGTTTCATCTTTCAGTTTTAAAAAGCAAGGTCGCAAGGTATATTTCGTTTAAATAAATTGCTATAATGCAAAATTACAGTCAGAAAATCTGAACACGATAATGTAAAAAAAAATACGTTGTTCCATTTCAAAAAATTAACCGGGTAAAAATGGGACACCTGTACCTATACCTATAGCTGAAAATAATGTTGGCTTATGCATACGTAGGAATTTTAGTTTAAAAGTTCTGTGCTAAAATTGTTAAAATACCAAGAATTTATGAGGTGATTCAAGAATGGTTGATTGGCTATTATGCGGTTATTATACGAAACGCAGCTCGCAATGCTTGCGCTAGCGACTGTAAACACAGTTGCTCTCGGGTTAAATTATTTTACTGGAGAGGAGATTGAAGAGCTCGTGATGCTTATGAATTGATGTAAACATATCATCACTCAATGCACCGTTGCCAATTTTACCGGGACTCGAATAATCGGCTGTGCGTCTACAGGCTTCGAAAAATGCTCGACATATACACAATTATATACTAACGTGCGCCGCTCCCTCTGTAGAACGTTTCGTTGAACTATGTCGCGTATGTTTTAGGGTACCCCGGTGTCAAAGTGATGCCCTGGGCAAAATTTTTCCAACGTTTCCACCGATAGATGGCCATGCTGTACGACGTTTATACACGTTAAAATTTTCGAAGCCCGAAGTCGGGCTTCACATGGTAGGTCCAGGCTTCGAATACTCAACTGAACATAGCATTTTAGGCTTCGTATGGGCTCTTAATATGTCTATATATATTTATATATATATTTATATATTTCTCCAAAATCGCGAAATTTCGATTTTCAAAACGCTCCTGTAGCTTTATCTTTCAAGATTAGTGAACGAAATTTTGGATTCTTGTAAATCCTTGGAATGACGTTAGATTTTCGTTGAAAAAATTTCCAAAAGTCCCATCACTTCTACAGGGTGTCCCTTCAAAGTTCCAGACATCCGGTTCTTGTGGTATCATTTCAGGTCGCAGTTTTGAATCTAGGAGGCTGAAATTTTTGTGGGAGTAAGATATCCACAAGGAGTGGTCTGGTATTGCACTTGAGCACAATCGGCCAAGCCGTTTCAAAATGGCAGCCATTTGAATTTTTGGAAAATTTGCTATTTTTTGAGTCCCTGTATGAGCAAGATGGCAATAAAACTTTAAAATAAAATTAACAAGATTGGAAGAAAACTATTTGAAATTTGAATTAAAGCAATAAAATTGGCATTATTTATATTCATAAGCCAGTGGCGTGGGTAGGAAAAGGGTAAAAATGTCTAAATTTCTATAACCGTTTATGAGTTCATTTTTAAAGAAATTGAACTGAAATTTTCACAGTAGGCAAGTACACTAATATCCTTTAACCCTTAAAAGTTTCCAGAAGTAAATAAGAAAAATGGCGGAGATATTAATTTTTTTTCATATGATGTTTATTTCTTTAAAATTTTAAAACCGCTGCTGTAACTTCATATTTAAGGATTAGTGAACGAAATTTTTTACCCTTGTGAAACTTTGAAATGACATTTGATTTTCGTAAAAAAAATTCCCTAAAGCTGCGCTACTTCTACAGGGTGTCCCTCCAAATTAAAAACAAAAACCGTCTATGAGGCACGGTTTCTGGTCGCAGTTTTCAATCTAAGGGGCTGAAATTTTTATGAGTAAGATAGCCGCAAGGAGTCGTCTGGTACTGTATTTGAGTAAAATCGAGCCGTTTCAAAATGGCGGCCTTTTCAATTTTAGAAAAAATTGCCAGATTTTGAACCCCTATACCTAACCTACCTATAAGCAAGTTAGAAAAACAAATTTAAACCAAATTAACACGATTGGAAGAAAATTATTTTAAATTTGAGTTAATGCAGTAAAATTTGTATATTTTTCATTAATAAGCCAGTGGCGTGGGTAGGAAAAGGGTAAAAATGGCTAAATTTCTATAACCGTTTATGAGCCTTTTTTGAAGGAATTGAGCTGAAGTTTTTCCAGTAGACAACTATACGAATAACCCCTAACTCTGAAAAATTTCAAGAAGCAAATAAGAAAAATGGCGGAGATATTCGAATATTTTTACATGATGTTTATTCCTCTAAAATTTCAAATTTTCGGTTTTCAAAATTCCCCTTTCACTTTTTGCAAATTTATTAAAGGTAGTGTGAAGAATAGCATTTTTTAAGTAAAGTTAGCCAGTGGCGGACACGGGAAAAGGAAAAAAATTTAAAAATTTGTCAATTTTTTTTTATTTTGTTAAATTTAAAAATCCATTCTAAGACACGTTTTCAAACTAAATGAAATGAAATTTTCTCAGTAAACCACTACGCTAATATGACCTGACTATGGAAAATTTCAGAAAGCCAATTTAAAAAGCGGTGAAAATATTCAGAATTGAATCGCATAAAAATACACTATTTCTGCGATTGATGCGCAAGAAGGTTTTTTTTTTTTTTTTTTTTTTTTTAAATAACATTTGGGCTTGAGAACTATTTCTACACCTCTCTCAGAACTATAGAACTATTCTAGAAGAAAGAACTAAGAACTCGTGACAAAATTTGGGGTGCTTACAACTTTATACGGGTCTGTTTAATTGACGGTATTTAGCTAATAATGTTAAGAACGCGCAAAGAAGCTATGAAAGCAGGGGTTTGTTCCTAAAGGAGTATGTCACACTGGAGTGAAATAGTCGCGTGAAGCTGTTAATTGACTTCGGTATATCGCGTTCAGCGATACAAAACGCGTTCAGCAAATTACACATTTTTGTTAATATTTCTTATTTTTGGTTTAAAATATGTCTTTTTTGGGACACTTGTATTTATATAAGATAACCAGTATTATAATAAAGTAAGCATACATTTTGCATAAAGCATACATAAAAACTTTTAACTAATCGCAAGTATTCTTTGTTAGTTTGCACCTGCTGATAGGAGGAATAATTAGAATTCGAGCAGAGTAATAGTATTAATAATTAAAAAAAAATGATAATAAAAAAATTAAACTGTCAATAAATGACAATAATTAAAGCGTGTCATTAACAATATAATATATTCAGGTATAAAGTTAATCGTTCACGCGAAAAATAAGAAAAAAAGTGCCATTTTATTGACACAAAACAATAATAGTCATTATTATTAAAAATAATTACAACCATGCGATAAGAGCTAAATAAATATTTTGAATAGTAGGTACAGTTACAACAGTTGTTATCATTGAACTTGACTCTGACAAGAAGGAATTCCGTCTCTACCAATTAATAAATTTGTCATGCAAAACAAATTTCGCATAATTTGCGTTAATTATTATCCTAAACTAATAAAGGCAGAAGTAACCTCTATTCGTGTAGAAAATACTAATAGCCCCGGCATTTTAAACCGGTATAATGTTATATATATTTTTTTTTGCTTGAACTGAATTACATAAACATAATGATCAGCAACTGCTAGTTCCTGTGACACGTGTTTTCATTTAACATTTTTAGCACACACTACTATCTCGTTCATTTATTTATTTATTAAATTTTGTTTCATTACTATGAAGAAACTAAATTGTCTTGGATTAAGTAATTATCATTAAGTTCTACAACTCTAACGTGTAAATATCAGTTAATTATGAGTAAATAAATCACTAAAAGTCATTGCTGTAAATATCGATCCCTCCTGGCCAATTATATTGCAAACCATTGGTCCTTCTAACCGGATATATGACAAAATATTGATCTCTAGTGAAGTCACATGTATGACAAAAAATATAATTTTTATAACACGAACAATAACATTTCTAAAAAATTATTTCTGTTTTTTTTTTAAACGCCACTCGACGAGTCGGGTATGTGACAAAGTATTGGTCCTTCGAAGTCTACATACTTGTACAAATACCAAAAATAATTATTGATCCTTCCGCCCGCATATATGAACAAAACGTTTTTATAATTTGTATGTATTATATAATAAATTACTACCAAATGGTTTTGTTGTAATAAATATGTAATTTACATTACAACGATGTGATTTAATTCATTGTGTTTAAACAGAAGGCAGCAGAAGAGCCTCAAAAAGAAAATCTAGCCCAGCTAAAAGCTTGCTATTCTTGCCAAGACGTTCAAAATCTGTGCATCGAGATATTGAAGAAGTTTTGAGAGCGTCGAGGTTGTAAGTCAGTAACCCTTTTGGGCGAGGACTTTTGCAGCTTCTTTGTAAAGCTCAACGCGCCCACCGAGGCTAATGTAAAATGTCAAAGTGCAAAAGGTCGATTTTTAGATCAGCCAACAATAATTGTGTTTCCTTCCTGGCACTCTTCCCTCTCGTTGCCGTTACTAAAGTCACAGTCATAATGGAAGATAGATGAGAACCTGAAGTCAACAACTGGGTCTGAAAGCTCCGCCAGGCTGCTTCATTAATATCTCGCTGCGCAGATTCTAATCAACAACGTCTTTGCTAACTGTAATTTTAGCTGGACTAAAACTCGGAGATAAGGAGGAGATGCTTTCATTCATGAGCTTTTATTTTACTCCAATAATTAGGTATACATCAAGAACTATCATCAGTCATCATTATCAGTTGAGTTCAAGAGGTAGTAGCACAAATTTTTTTTATCTTATTACTAGCCATTGATTTATATTAATTATTAGAAACGGGAAACAAACACCTGTTAAAATTGCCAAAATTTATTAACATGTTAAACTATTCTAAAAGCTGGTTTAAGAAGTGTTTTACTATCCGTTCCGAAAGCGCTGTTACATAATCAAATCTAAATTTCTATTATTAGCCCTAGATTCACCTTATCTTGTATACTTGTATAATTTTATTACATAATTTTTTCTACGACTATTGAATGAAATATCATGCTGATTTCAGTTTAATAATGAAGTACATTCCTCTCGTATCGTAAGATAAGACGCTCATTCACGGAGATGTGAGTGAATCATAGTGAAACATATGAAAGAACAAATAAAAAATCACGAGTCAGAGCCAATATCGCGTTCATAGGACTCTAGATGATAATAACAATAACATCGAACAGCAAACTAAGTAGCATGATCGCACTCAGCCGACGCAGCTCGGCACCCAGACATCAGAACGAATAGAACGAGTCTTAAGTGAGACGGCGTGGAGAATTCAACAGGAGGCTAAATGCCAGAAGAGTCAATGTCTTCACCCCAATTCACCCCAGACTTGAAATATTCCAAACAAACAAGAGAATAAACGTGAGATTGACCTATCTAACATGGTTTCTAAAGCAAATTAAGTGAAAGCGAATTGGTAGGTAATAGTTGAAAGACCTTCCATGAGGTCGTGACAGCAGAAATGTGACGTGAGGGTATAGTACCCTGTATGTTATGTAATCTCTTCAGACGCTTTATTGAAGTTACTTTCTACTCTCATTTCTTGCGAACCGGGCCAACCATAGAAAGCTTCCTGCGAGATAGACAATGACAGGATAGATGGAGTCAATATCCTTTTATCAACAAAACTCATGTTACTTATCGTAAACCTTTTGTTGTGAACATTAGGTTGTTAGTAAATTATAAGCCACATATAGTAGCAGTGAAACATACCTATTATAAATCAGCATAATTAAAACCATTAGAATCATTATTAGAAGCAGAATTAATCAAGAATGTAGACCAGATAAAAATAACGAACCCCTGTATTTGTTACCAAGTTTTTAAGTGTTGTCAATAAACTCATAAAACCAGTTGAACCATTTAATTATTAATCGATCCTAAGGACAGGTAAGTAGTTCAAAAAGTCCACATCGGCGATCCTGAATAAGATCAACCATCCGACTGAGAGGTTATCCAAACCTGCCAATCCCAGTTTATCACCTAGCAGATTATCACACTGCGATCTTGCAGTCGAAGTACTCACATATGTCAATTCTGCAAATCCTTTCGCAATAAGTTTATCACATTATGGTCCTGCCATCCCGATAAGTGGGTTAGGGAGATAAGTGGACCTATCCCCCTACCCACAAGTTTATCACAGTATTAAAATAACGCAGTCTCGTAACAGAAAAGAATTAATGCCATCAAAATCTGCAGTTTTTGAATCTTGAAAGGACTCGAGGACATCATCCTCGGAGAAAGACGGGATACAGTGCAGGATGCAAGATAAGTGCAGGATTGTTTGAAGGAAATGTGATCAAAACTAGACTTCCATTGTAACCCAAAGTAATGTAAAGCTCCAGAACAAGAACCAGAACTTCCCGAGATCATGACCAAGACTCTCCTCGGTTTGTGTTATGAAGTTACGATAAGATTGCCTTATGTCAAGTTTGAGGAAAAAGCTCCGGCGTCTAAATTGAAGAAAAGCGTCACAGTCACCTTGTTAATCTTCATCTTGAAATTGTAAATTTTCCTAATAATATGACCATCATTGTTATGCGTCATCTAAATAATTACGAACATGTTTTATTGCAATTATTATTAGGTTAATCTAATTAAGCGAAAAAAAACTGCATAAGTGGATACTTAAGTACAAAAAAGAGACCAATAATTATTTATCGATTAAATAGAAATATGTTGTTCGTTTTTCCAACCAGACAACGTCAGCGTGTTCACAAAAGAATTATATCGACACATAAAATAAAGTTTGCTGCATGTTTATCGTCTTCAAACAGGAGGAGAGGGTGTTCTATTTATGTCTTCAGATGTGAGTATATAGTCATCATACGACTCTATAAATTGACTACAATGACCATTGTATTTTAGTTACAATTCAGAATTAACATGTTCTAATATTGTTGTATGTAAGTTCAACATCCTTAATGCAAACGTGTACGACGTGCTTCAATTTTGTGTTTTATTCATAATAGAAAATAGAATTAACAAAGTCAACCGCTGTAACAAATTGCATAAATTACCACAATTTATAGGGTGAATTACTGATTCAGGTACCAAGTTTTTAATTTCATCCTCTCCGTCTTGTAGTGTGCAGTGGCTGTTCTATTCTTAGCAACACTGTCGGTTACTAAGCAATACGAACAGGATCAGTCTTGTGGTGTTGTCATTGTTCTCATGCAACAGCCCAAAAACGACTTCAGAGACCGAGCAAATGAAAGAAATTTCACATATAAAGCTGAAGATTCAAATTCTTAAAGGGGTTCTTGAAACTCCTGCGAACAATTGCGAGTTGAAACAGCTGGATTCTTTCAACACTGTCGGTTACTGAACAATACGAACAGGATCAATCAGTCTTGTGGTGTTGTCACTGTTCTCATGCAACAGCCCAAAAACGACTTCAAAGATCGAGCAAATGAAAGAAATTGCACATAATTCCCTGAATAATTCCATGAGTAGGGGTACATTGACGTATGGATTATAAAGATGAAGATCCAAATTCTTAAAGGGGTTGTTGAAACTCCTGCGAACAATTGCGAGTTGAAACAGATGGATTCTTATCAACACTGTCGGTTACTGAGCGATACGAACAGGATCAGTCTTGTGGTGTGCAGTGGCTGTTATCATGCAACAGCCCAAAAACGTCTTCAGAGACCGAGCGAATGAAAGAAATTGCACATAATTCCCTGATTAATTTCATGAATATGGGTACATTGACGTATGGATAAAAAAGATGAAGATCCAAATTCTTAAAGGGGTTCTTGAAACTCCTGCGAACAATTGCGAGTTGAAACAGATGGATTCTTATCAACACTGTCGGTCACTGAGCAATACAAACAGAATCAGTCTTGTCCTGTTGTCACTGTTCTCATGCAACAGCCCAAAAACGACTTCAGAGACCGAGCAAATGAAAGAAATTGCACATAATTCCCTGATTAATTTCATGAGTAGGGGTACATTGATGTATGGATAATAAAGATGGAGATCCAAATTCTTAGAGGGGCTCTTGAAAACCCTGCTAACAATGACGAGTTGAAACAGCTGGATTCTTAGCAACACTGTCGGTTACTGAGCGATACGAACAGGATCAGTCTTGTGGTGTGCAGTGGCTGTTCTCATGCAACAGCCCAAAAACGACTGCAGAGACCGAGCAAATGAAAGAAATTGATTGAAAGCAACTGAATTGGACGGAATTTAATGAAAGCATGTGTCGATGGGGTATACAAGCTGGATATCAAGAAAATGGCGATCCCTGAATGTTCAGCAGGAGTACTAAGTAATCATCAGATCACTAAGCAACGGTACCAGGGAAAATTTTTTAGTGCATCGTAGTGTGTACCAATACTTGGTGATTATTAGGCTACTAGTTGTAGTGCTCTTTGGTCATAACAGTCTCAACGAACAGTAGCTTACAACTTATAATATGAGGCTGAGAGGGGACCACAAAAATGTCTGACCCAAATGTGGAACGGACGACGAGGACTCCTACCATTGGCGCTACCATACAATAGTTGAATGCGAGGTATATGGTAGCCTCAGACTCAATAGATTTAAGTGAGAGGCAAGGTTTGAGTAGAATTTAGCAGTCCTATCATGGTATGGGAATGGCGAAAAGGGCTGTGGTTGGATTTTTTTAATTGGATTGAGATGAGTTAGTACTTTTAATACTCACACACTTTTTTCTATAGCTACTTCGAATCTTTCAAAAAGCTTAAAAAAACCTAAAAAATATTAAAAAAATATAAAAACAAAGTGAAAACAAGTTACATAATTTAAGAAACGTGAGTAAAAAACGTAAGTTACATACTTTAAGAAATAAAAATACCAGCAATATGGTATAATTTGATCACCAAATTACGTCTTATTTTAGTTGTGTGAGTACCCCCCAGTTTTCAGTTTCATGCTTCAAATGTCGCCAGGAATTCAGTGCAAGGCCAAATTATTGTTCCAGTTTTCTGGTTTGCTTTGTTGATAAATGAACAATGAATCATTCAGTTCATCATTTCACATTTTGCACATGACGGTGGAAAATGACTAAAGAACTAATTAAATGCGTAATGATATAGTATGATGAAGGTTAAAGTGCAATTTGCTATCTTGCAAAATTGATAGACAATGTATGCTAATAGAAACCAGAACGAGGAGACGAAAACAGGACGACGGATTCCTCGAATTAACTTGGTCATGATCATGAATAAGAACCAGTGTAAGCTGGTATAATGTTTTGGTTGCATCTTTGTGATGCAAATTTGGACATTTGGTATTAGGAAATTGGAGTTTTGGGTACGATATCTTTGTCGATACTGCTCAGAAACAGATAGATAAATACTTTATTCAAATTCGAGTAAAAAGGGCTCAGATTGGAAAAAGTGATTTTCCCTCATCTTCATCGTGGTATGCTCGGTGGTATGTAATACAAGAAACCGTCTTGGAAATATTCAAATTAGGGTCTGACAACTTGAACCAGCCAATTTTCACTAGCCTTCGTATTTTTATTCAAACGACAGTAATTTATACGTTGTTGGTTCGGTGACGTCACACCTCCTCCACTAGCTGTCTCCATCCTCGCAACGGCTGGTCTCCCTGATGCTGTCATAGGATATGATAGCTCCAGATGCCAAATCCTTATGATTTTTTTTTTCATTTATTTTTATATCGTGAAACAATTGAAATTTATATAAATATTCAAATAATTTCAACAGGAGAAAGGAATGGAACTGTACAGGATTTGGCATCCGGTGCTACGGCAGCCCTTAATAGGTCATCAGCTGACTCAGCAATCGATGACATCATCATTACGAGGGCGGAGAAAGATAATAGAGGGATACGACGTAACCGGATCAGCACCCTATAATGGGAGCTTTTTTTTCCGTTTACGCATACGTAACCGCTGATGATGTCTACCGCGGTAAACGTCCACAACAATCCGGAATCAATTATGATTTCAGTACCATCTGCATTATTATGAATAACGTTTTGTTACTCTGTTTATAAAGCTTTATCGTTCTTAAAAATTCTAAGAAATACCCGGAAAAATACATTTAAATAATTATTGCATAATTTGTTTTCATGATATGTAAAAAAACAAATAACCTTTACTGCAAGTATGCAAATTTAATAAGTCTTTGATTTTTGAATTTATTACAAAAGAACCCCATAAAAGCAAGTAGGTATCGATTAAAATTAAAAAAAAATAAATGAAGAAACTGCAGACAGCAGACTAATTAGTAAGCAAAATTAATCACAAATCGAACAAATCGTATTATCTAAATCTATTTTAGATAAATAAATCATCAAAATGTCTTGAAACTTAACTTTAAAATAATAACAATTAGGTACCTACGTGCTGCTTGACTGCTACAAAAGATATTAAACTCGTTCATAGACCTCCTGTCTAGCTTTCTGAACAAGAGTGACTCATTTAATTGTTATTAAATATTCCTGCTAATACTAGTAATTAATAACATTATTACGATTCGGGGATGAAAAAAACTTAATAATCACGTATTGCAAGGTCGTTCACATAACCTTCAACAAATTATTTTATGCACTTTTAACCTTGTCTGGTGGAACCAACCAGACACGAGTTTAGTGGTTTTTTCTTACGTTTTCATATTATTTATACAGACAGAAAATATGTTTATTAAATAAAATTTTGCAAATGCAATGATTTTCTTTCACGTAACCGCGTTGCCATGGGAACTAAAAACGCCAAGAAATGGGCAAGGACTTTTTTGACTGCATCTGAGCTTAGCCTTACCTTTGTACTCGGTAAGCACCAATTTGTTCATATAAAGCTCCAGACACAAGCAAGGGGTGTCAAAGGATTCAATTACGGGCCCTGTGCTATTATTGCTAACTTATTATGTGAATGAGCTGCAAGGGCGATTCAGATCAGACGATACTCCAACATGATTAATAAACCCATCCCTACAATTCAAAGCTGGAAGTGCCATCATTGGTTATCAGTGCTGGAACCTATGACATTCATATGCTCAGCCAAGTTGCACTTAAAACTTGAACTGTTGTATTGAATCCAGCCATCATTATCTGAAGAAAGACGCTCAGTTGGAATCCAGAATCCCACCGATAGATCACAGAATCCCATCTGTGGTCTATCGGTAAGGAGTCTCAAAAACCTGATGAACTATACATATAAATCGGTTTGGGGGTACCATAGGATTCAATACCAGGTCCTTTGTTATTTAAATTTTTTATGAACAGGCACCCAAGGTACGTACACCCAAAACTATAATGTATATCATAATTTGAAGAAAATTGATCACGAGCAGTAAACAACTAGATAATTAAACAGTTTGTGAGTACGTAAATTCTTCAAGGAATATTTTCGGGAGAAGGCAATTTTTTTTATAAAAAGATAATTTTTAGCAATAAATAATTAGAGCAATAAAGTTTTTTAAAGAATTTTAAACCTCTGAAAGTTCCAAAGCGAAATAAAATATGGAATCAGATTTTCCTTCATTAATGTGACATTCTCTCACCATTTTTGAGAGTAAAAGGAAGTATTATGGGATTATGAAAACCAATGAATAAATTTGATGTTTGATTTATAAAAATTACAGTCTAAGTTCCAAAAATAATCAAAATGTATCCTTATTTTATTTAAACTTATAAAATTCTAATAAAAATAGTTGTCATTATCATACAATATCATACCTCTGCTTTTCAAGTTTATACAAAGACATTCAAATAATTAGATAAAACATATGAATCTTGGAGGTATGATACTGGAGGTAGGCTTTTTGTAAAAATTCTTGGAAGGTAAAAAATTAGAAATTTATTTTACATAATAACCCTTCCGAATTAAGATATTGCAATAGGTGAACTTACACGGTAATTAAGTAGTTGTTTATCAATTACCTACCACAAGGCAGTCAGGCGAAGAGCTCGAAAATTGTGACATTCACAAGATATTAGCGTTGGTTTAAAGAGTCTCTTGAAGATAACACGCAGCGTCTGATGTTGGAAATCGAAAAACTCCTGGGGTTCAATATTAATTTTTATTGATTACTCCTTGGGAAAATTATTTCTTTTCACCTTTTAATAATGTAAAGACACTTTAATGCAGTAAATGCGTTACTCAAGTTACTCATTGATACGAAATAAAAATTGATCTAAATGTATGCTCGACGGATCTTTTGTCATCCTTCGGCATGGTCTAGGTAGACTGGAGGAATAAGGAGTTCAGGGAATTCATATGATACGTCAAAAAGAAGAAAGTTTATTGGATTAAATACCGGTTTGGGAGTGCCACAGGATTCAATAAGGGCTGTTTTTGTTTATATTTTTCAACGACTGTAATAATGTATTCGCATCATACTCTGACGTACTATATTTATTTTTATTTTTTTATAAACAGGATTTTATAAATAGGAAGCTTTATCAATGTTTTTTTCTCAAGTGTTCTCTTGTGAGGAATGTAATAATTAATTTCCTCACATCTTATTATAGCGAGATAAAAGAGTCATTACGAGAACTATAGTAGGATTAACTTTAAAAAGTCAGATGTGACGTTACACTAACCGTCCGAATTGATATTTTTAATTTCACCAGAAAATGTCAAACAGTTAATTGTCAAGTTGTGAACGAGCTAAATTATTGAAGGAAATCATTCAAATATGAATTGAACCGCTTACGTCAGTTTGAGAGCCACTGACAACTGCATAAAATTTATTCACGTAATGACATTCTATCCTCTGTGTTGTGCATTTAATTCTCATTCAAAACCAATGTTGACGTATACTTATTTATGCGGGATGGAGTGTTTAGACAAACTAGACGGTTACTATAAAAACCACGTATATGAAACAAAATAAATCGAACTATCAAATGGAGGTGTATTCTTAATCGATACGTATGACTTTTTAGACTTTATTGGACTATAGACCTGATAAGTTGATACCTTTTAAATAATATTTGCAAATTATTTATTGATTTTATGTTAAGTTATTATTATTTTAATGCCACTGACACCCTTCGTATCTTAATAGGAAGATAAATAAAATTCTAATCGCTTGTTTTTCAACCCCAGGCAAGGATAATGAGTATGGTCAATATCCTGCAGTATTTTCCCCTTTTTTTAGTATAAAAATCGTTGACTTAATAACGTTTAATCATTTGAAGTGTATTAATTATTATTGATTATCGAATTATTGTTGGAATCTTTTGCCTTGATCATAATGAGGAGTAATTATTCTGAGAAGTTCTAAAAATATCCGTCGCTGTTGATAATAATAAAGCTGTTTATGGTTTTTTTTTTGTATTTTTTGTATAAAAACAACAAAAAATTCACAAAAAAAGAATAACCGTCTTTATTATTATCAAGAGCGGCGGATATTTTCACAACTTCTCAGAATTACTCCTCATTATAATCAAGACAAATTCCAACAATTCAATGATCAATAATAATTAATACTTCAAATGATTAAGCGTTTATGTATTTTAAATTAAGTGGACATCAGCAAAATGATTGATTTACGTGAGCGCTAGCGTGTTAAATAATATAATTTCATACTTTTTAAATGCCGTCCTGTTGCGTTGTGCCCCTTCGGGGCACAACAGGGCAACGTTTCCCAAAGATCCAGAACTTCTGAAGAGGCTTTTTGCAATAAAAAGAAACAAATTTGATTCGACGAATTAATTGTTGTCGTATACATATACACGAGAAACATTTTGTAAATTAATATTTTGCGATTTACGGTTCAATTTTGATACATATAGGTACTTCTTTAGTATAACTTACTGATCTCCATCCACAGCAGCGCCTCCTACCGGAATATTTATTGAATATTTTGGCCCCTATAATAGGTACCTACTTTTCAACTCTACGGCCATATATAAATCTATCATAACAATCATCAGGAATATTACAGAAGAAAGCGATTCATTTCCATTAATTTATTAATGCATTCAGAGGACTATTAATCAATAATCTATTGTTTTCTGCAAAGTTAAAATGGGTTCATAAAAAAATGAAAAACACTCGGCTTAATTTTTCACTCTAAGAAAATTTGAATTTATAATTTTGTTAATTAAATATTTTCAAAAATGCTTTAATTGATACAAATGAATGACAAACTATGCAAATAACTTATAATAATAATTAATGGATGTCATTATTACCGCATAAACATTGCAATTGAAATACAAAAATACTGAACGAGGCAGAGTGCATTGCATTCTTTATTGCATGGCATGACAGTATTGTTCTTCTGCCAGTGGGTAAGTTTCCTTTACTATCATAGACCTTTTTGAAATCTTTTGACAACGCTTCAACTTGCAATTCCTGTTATCAGACAATAAATATTGGAAATCGATTTGACTCTATACTAATACCAGAATGTTTTCAAGCCGATGCGCTAAAAAGCACTGTGTGCACTACGAGCGCAGAAAGTCTATTTCAGCTAGTGTATTTTGTGTATTTTGCTTGCTTTTATCTAGAACGTTATATAATATAAAGCAGGTACTGGAGAGGTGGATATAAAAAACGCATAACCTTGCTGAGGTTATTAAATAAATAAATAAAATAAAATAAAATAAAAATTATAGGTAATAGAAGAAACAATAAAAAAATCAGGTAGATGGAAACCTTGTAAGCCAGGTTATAAGTGTTATTCCATCACCCAGTTTGCATATTATTACCTATGCCTAACCGAGAAAAAAATAAAAAAAAATTTATACTCTTGACTTGACCGTTTTTAAATTTTTAATTTCATTTAAAAATCAAACAAAAAATAATAACTCAACCGACTTTAAACAATAGGGACAACCAGACATCGCAACTTATTATGAAGCCGAAGTAATTAAACTGATTTTTTTTAACCGGACAGGGCGTCCTCAAAATCTTAAACCGAGTCTGAAACACTCTAGCAGGGAATTATATCCAACATTTTTATACAGTGTCCGCTAAAAAGTTTGCACCACATGGGAATAATTTTTGTTTTCCATTTGTTTTTGTTTTATTTTGTCATAAGTTTGTGCTTATCAAAAGATTAAATTTAAATTAAATTTCGAAAACTAAGAGGGTTTTTCTGGAAATCTGAGCAAAATTCGTTAGATATTTAACAAAAATTTAATGTCAGTTATGAAGGAAATGAATTTATCCATACAGGTGATCCAAAAGTGGCAATCTTTGACGTTTAAACTTTTAGCTAATTTTTCTCAGTGTAATTTTTTGTCACATTTTTCATCGTTTCTATAAATTCAAGTTTTTTCTCAATTTTATAAGAAATGAACATAATTAATTTTTTTAATTCAATTAAGCTACAAAAATGTTTATTTTTTAATTATGTTCTCCGCTTGTAACAATGTCCTAGCTTATTATTTTTTTTTTTTTGTGAAATAGAGTTGCATCAAATTAAGGTGGAGAATAATTATTGTTAAGTATTAGGTATAAGGGCATTAAATTAGAAGTTTTTTTTGTGACTTAATTGTACATTTTATTCAATTCGGTCCTGGCATTAGTTTCAATTTCTCGTATTAATTTTTATAATTATTATAAATAAAAAATAAATAATATTATTATTTAATATAATAATATAAAATAATATTTATTACAATTAATTCTTTTTAATAATTAAAAACCCTTCAGGCATATTGATAGATACTGGAACGCGCATTCTGAACGCACACAAAAATCCACGACTCTATTTACGTTCTGTGATGTGCAGTGTTTTTGTCTCTGCTTTTGTAATCACTTTTTTGCTAGATCATTTATCACAAAAATTGTCCAGAAAATAATAAAAATGGAAAAGTACAATAAAAAGAAAATTTTGTAGTTACACAATAATATTATTTTATAAATAATAAACTTACAAAAAAGTAAGAAACAACAATGAATCTGTTATTAATTGTTTTATCATCATCCATAATATATTTTTGCTTAAAAAATGTCAAGAATGTAACAAAAAAATAACAAAAATGGTATGGAAGTTGATGTTATTAGGTTTTGGTGGCAGTATTCACAAAAATCGGCAAGAATTTAATTTAAACCGATATAAGGAGAGCATGTTTTCAAATATACCTACATACATTAAAATTAAAATAAATGATATAATATAATAATAATATATGATAAGATAAACCCTCGATAAAACCGGAAACAAAACCGGTTTTAAAACTGAGCTCATGGCAGCATTTTTAAAATGTTATGCTCGAAATGTGCCAAAAAATTAATGATCGAATTAATAAAAACGATCAATAATAATTATTATAGAAAAATATGAAAAATATTGTAAATATTTTATTTCAAATTTAGACGGAAAAAGAACGAGTTTTGGACAAATGTGCGTTATTTATGGGTACTTTTTTCAATGTTTTGAGGTCTTCCATCAGTCCTTAAAAAAAGCCGGCTCCACATAACGTATGAAAAGATTTTTTTCAAAAAATGAATACATAGGTATTCTTTTTTATAATATTTATTCCTTTTTTATTCATTTTTAATGAATAATATAATATTCATTAAAAAAAAAATGAATAAAATGCATGACTTTGATATAATATTTTGGATAGAAGGATAATAAATGGTGTTTTATTTATTCAAGGATACGGCGAAAAAACGTGATAAATAGTGATGGTTTTTCTTATAACGAGATGCGCATAGCTACAGCGAAAGAAAAAAATGTGAGTAAGTTATTTTGTTATTTTTATTTATTTATAACGTTATTTTCCTAATTAAGAAAAATTTAAAAATGAAGAAAGGCTCATTAAATATTAATTTAATGCCTAATTAAATTTTTTTGACTTGGTGTATTTTTTTACAAACGAGCAGACTGTTCTGATAGTTTAAACTCGAGCTTAAACCCAAGTGAGCAAAATCGAATTTTAACCAATCTTTACCATTTCAGAATTTATTGAGCCTTCAAGAATTAGTAAACGGCCGAAATATTATTGCACATAATATTTTGGGCGAATTATTTTCTTTTTTCTTAAATGAGATTATTGTTACCTATTTAGACCAATTTTCCAGCTATCAAAACAGTCGTTTTAGAAAAAAAATTCGAGGACCAAATTTGGAATTTTATTATTTTTTAATTCTCATTTAAGTGGAAATTTTTTTTTGACTGATATGGGAATCTCTCTATAATTCGCATTCATATTTTATGATATTTTCATAAATTTATCTCCAACTTTTATTACATTCACATTCATTAAAAAAAATAAATAAACTGTACTTACCTACCTAATTAATTATTATAGTGCAAACGATTCATATTTTATTGCCAATTAACCAAATATTTATATTTAATTTTAGTTATAAGAAAAGCACAGGAGTGAGTGTATAGAAAAAAATACATCTTATCGTTTTATGATTTAATAGCGTCGATGAGCTAATAAGTCCAGTGGGTAAAGTATAAAATATACCAAAAGTTAATGAACAAATCTTATCCATGATTTTCCTTCAATAGTTGTTAGTGAAGAGGTTTTAGAACATAAAACCACAAAAATCAGTTCTGAGTGTGCAGCGCGCGTCCCCCCCCCCCCAAAAAAAAACACCACTTTTATGAAAAAAATATTTTTTTTGTCAATCACTGGTTATCTGTAGGATACAGGTATCAGAATAATACTACTTATTAAAAAAAGAAAGCTTGAGCGATTCCCTAAAAATGGGTATCTTGTAATTTTTTGTACCTATGTCATAGTTTTAGAGTTATTCAGTATTTAAGAAATTGGAAAATTTGTATTTTTGATGCGCGTTTTTTCGTTTATTTTATATTTTTGGCACGCGGCCTCTAGAAAAAATGAAATTGCTCGAAAACCAAACAATAACCTATATGAGGGAAAATCAAAATAGTTTTTGAAAAATACTACATTTTTTACGATTCTCATTAATGGCATAAACTAATAGTTATTTATTATACAAGAGAAAAAAGTGATAGATTTTACCTCGAGATGTGATTTCGTCCCCGACGCGTTTAGCGGAGGGGACAAACACATCGAGAGCTAAAATCGCACTTTTTTCTCGTGTGTAATATACAATTTTTTTTCTGCGAGAAGAAATATCAGTGTTCGAATGTCGAAAAACGTCTTTAGATAACTGAAAATTATGTCGGAAAAATGATTTATGTTAAACTTGGATTTTCAAACTGTCTTTTATCGTAATTGACGTTGCCTGGGTAACGAAACGATTTAATTATTACATAAACGTCATATTAATGTAATTAAAATTGAAGACAGTTTTGCAAATATTCTTGTTAGTTTTTGATTAGTGAATTTAATAATATGGATAGTGATTATTATGAAAATTCCCTTAATAATTGCCATTTCGATAATAAGGTAACTTTCCTTTATACGTATTTGATAAAAATTTAATGATATCTGAGTGTTAATAGTAGCTATACCTAAGCCGCCATTTCGGGGAAATAAGTACTCATTTATTTCCCTGCTAATTCATTTATTTCCACGATAAGATGCAGCTCATATAATGAGGCATTTTTCTACCTGTCAACGGGGAAAAAAGGTCAAACTTATAGCCCGTCGCAGAAAAAATAAAATTTTATCCTACATACAGGGTGCACCATGTATCCTTCTCTATATTGCTATCTCCTAACGCTAACAGATACAGGGTCGGTTAAACAAGTCCAAAGGAGCGCAATTTTGTGGCCATCTCGATTCCGTCGAGACATACAAGATATCTGTGATCGTTCCTGAAATATCCTGAAAAAACTGAAAAATCGAGATTTCTTATTTTTTCCATATCTTTTTTATTATTGGAGATTAATGAATAATTTTTTGTGGGGCTTACATAAGTCGGCAAGAGCTACCCATCTGACATTTCAAAAATTTTCAAAGCCGACTAAATCCCAGGATTTTCATAGTCAACTTTCGTTTTTCTTATGGCCGCCATATTGTTTTTTTATGTTGTTCGGTATAAAAAAAAATCATAAAAACTAAAAATTGTTAAACTTAAAAAAATAAATTAAAAAATTTTTTATTCTTCTTTTTCTT
The DNA here is from genome assembly GCA_910589415.1 of Malachius bipustulatus. NCBI lineage: Eukaryota > Metazoa > Arthropoda > Insecta > Coleoptera > Melyridae > Malachius > Malachius bipustulatus. The sequence goes on along the minus strand of OU342634.1, from coordinate 32,706,119 downwards.
TACAAAAAAGACACATTTTTAGACCGAATTTCATAGATAAATTAAAAAACCATAGGGCAAGCACTATTTCGGCGTATTTTACAAATGTTGACGTTTTTCGACGATTTTTTTTAGGTTTTTCTTTGAAAAAAGAAGAATAAAAAAATTTTAATTTATATTTTGAAGTTTATTAATTTTTGGTTTCCATTATTTTTTTTATATCGAACAACATAAAAAAATAATATGGCGGCCATAAGAAAAACGAAAGTTGACTGTGAAATCTCTTGGATCTAGTAGGCCTTGAAAATTTTTGAAATGTCAGATTGATAGCTCTTAACGGCTTATGTAACCCTACAAAAAATTATTTATTAATTTTCAAAAATAAGCAAGATATGGCAAAAATAAGAAATCTCGATTTTTCAGTTTTTTCAAATTTTCAGGATATTTCAGGAACGGTCATAGATATCTTGCATGTTTTGACGAATTCGAGACGACCGCAAAACTGCGCATCTTTTCTCTAATTTAACCGACCCTGTATCTCTTAGCGTTCAGGAGATAGCAATATAGAGAAGGATACATGGTGCACCCTGTATAATTATTAATTTTATTTATATTAAATAAATTTTTAGTATAGACGATATTTTAGGTGTTTAGATCAATGTACGTACCTCAATGCTGAAAAAGGTAAAAATGAAAAAAGTACTGTTACCAGCATATTAAAGTTGGCCAAGTTTTTCATTATTTCCTAAAAATTAAAAAAAAAAAAACAAATTAAAAATGTAACTTTTTTTAACTTTTTAAATTACGAAATATTGTTTACGTTTACCGATAGTGTAAGTGACTCTCGGTACCTACTTAAAAAAAATTAGCTACATTTTCAATTTTTTCGTTTTGATCTTTTTTTAATTTTTAAAACAATAAAAAATAGTCAAAATTTGGCTAACTTTATTATATGCTGGTAAAATTGCAAAAATTTTTTTTTCATTTTTGACTTTTTCAGCATTGAGCATTCACCTAAGAGATAATACATATATAACTTTATCTTGAGTTAAATTATTTTTATTAGCCATGCAAAAACTTAAAATTGCAAAAAAGAACAGACAATAATTATTTTTCTATACTGAAATATTTATATGTACCTACATTATACTAAATAATATTATTGATAATCAACGAGAATGCCAAAAAATGTTGTATTTTATGCTCCCTTCATTTCTTAATTCATGGGTTGTTTTTGCTTTTCGAGTAGTTTCATTTTTTCTAGAGGTTGTGCGCCAAAAATTTAAAATATCTAAACGAAAATTCAAAATTTGCAGTGTCCTCAATACTTGAATAAACTATGGAAAACTATGACATTTATATGAAAAAATTACAACATACTTTTTTTAGGAAATCACCCAAGTTTTCTTTTTTAAATTTTTTTTAATTTTTATATCCTATTTATCCTTTTTATGTATTTTTTGTATTTTTTGATGTATTTTTTTTATATATCCAACAATTTAACGAGTATTAGCAAAAAATACTTATTTCACCAAAGGGGTGGTTTTTTCGGAAGGGGGGTGGACCCCCCGGAACTGATATTTTTGGATTTATGTTCTATAACCTCTTCACTAACAATAATAATTATTGAAGGAAAATCTTAGATAAGATTTTTTATGAACTTTGGGTACTTTTTTTACTTTACCGACTGGACTATTTTCCCACTTATTATTGGGAATTAAAAATTGAAAAAATTGAAAATTTAAACGGCTACTTGCATTTGTTGTGCAAGTACCTATGTCCTTATTGTCACTTATCCAAGAATTGTTCAGTTAAAAATTCTCGGTCAAATTATTGACCTGTGTAACTAAGAAGATCCTATAATGGTGCATGTGATTCTTATATATATTCTTAATGTTAATTTTTATAATCTAATGTAGGTACATTATCTTTTTACTATTATGTATTATTGTATTTATTTTTTGTTCTGTAAGTGGGGCAGTTTACTACTCTATTGGACAATAAATTAAATTGAAATTGTTAAAAATTTTAGAATTCGCATTCATATTTTTTTATCATTTTTTCATAATTTTACCCACAACTTTTATTATAACATTCATTAAAAAACTGAAATAGAGTGTCATACCTCGTGTACCTATTATTATAGAGGGCAAACAATAAAATTATTCACATTTTATTGCCAATTATCCACATAATTATATTCAAGTAGTTATAACAAATAGATAGAGCAAAAAAAAAAAATAGGAGTGAGTTTATTACTTATAGAAATTAACAATAATTATTGTTATGTTTTATGACTTATTAGCGTCGACGAGCAATTTTTTATTATCGGTTGTATTTACAAAAATGAAAAAAAACAGAAGTAAAGCTAATAAAAGAAAAAAAAATTCCAAATTGTCACGTAGTATTTGGAACCTTCAGTGTAATCGCTTTCTAATTATTTTTATTTATATTTTTTTTGGACACATCAAAAATACTCAAAAACATTGATCGTGAATCTAGAAATCAAATTTAAAATTTATGTCTTTTATATTTCATATTTTTATATAATTATATTTCATAAAATAAAAAGAAGAATAAAAACTCAGTGCGTTCTTTCATTAATAAAAGCAATACAAAGATTACAAGGCTAATGGTCAAAAAATTGAATTAAACAATATTTAAATGTTTCATTAAAGACCCACCTTTAAATTAAAGATAATGAAGTTTAAAAATCTAGTGTGCGCTTTTTCATTAAAATAAAAAAAAAAAACTTTAAAGCAGTGTTCAGAATAATAAATTAAACTGATTTGATTTAAATATTTATTTCATTAGATATGTACCTAGCAAAGGTTATAATTGAATTTACAACAATTAAGTAACAATTGTTTCGTCTGTTTTCGGTCTCTTCAGTCATCTATGATTTTTATTTTATTATTACACATTTATTATATAAAAAAATAAAAATAGCGACTAAAAACCCAATTGCAAATCAATAACAACCGTTGATTTTGATGAAGCCAAATAATTATGCTTTATTATTTTATTAGTACTTTTTTATTTTCCTTGATAAGAAGACGAATAGACAATAGAAATACAATGCGAGTTAATTAATTAATCCATTCATTATAAGGTATACCTACCTAACAAAAAATATTTCAAGGGAGTGGTAAAAAAAGTGAATTAAATCGATTCAATTATCAACCAAGTAGAGGTAATTGAAATTAGAGCAATTGAACCAACCTTTTCTGCCCTGCGGCACAGTGAATGTCAGATCCTGAAATTCGATATCCACGGGCGGCCGTCTCGGCAAGTAACAGAGAGTTTTTTTCGTTTTATTGACTTCATTCTCATCCATTGCTGCTGTGATCATCACTTTCACTCAGATCATTAGAAAAGAAATTAGGGAGGATCGACACCGCGAGTTTTTCAGATCGTAATTTACCTACAGACTTTCCCCTTATGGAGCGAGTTTGTTTACATCGGAATCGGACTCACACCGCGGCAGCCTGAAAGGAACTAATCAAAATAACATTAGAATTTCAGCGGTACGAGTACAGCACAGCGAGTGGCGCGCAAGTGTAACGGCGCTTTATGTCAGGCCTGTTTTATCGCAGCTGCAATTTTCCGACGTCGATGTGAACTGAAACAGAACCCACATGGGACCAGCTTTACTCTTCAGGCTTATTATTACGAAATGTTATTTATTTTATGACGTATACTCGCGAACTTATATTATGTACCTCTGTACCGACTAGCCGAGCTGAACTTTAATTATTATGAATAAGAGAACCGCACCGCAGCCGCCTCTCTGTGTGAGCGAGGTGTGAGTTGAGTAATAACAAGATAGAGTACTGTTAAACGGTTAAATCGTTGACCCCGATCGAAAATATTACGTCTAGGTGATGTTTGTTGTTTATTGTTCGTTGAGCTTCCACTCTAACATAAATAACATAAGACATCTGCTTTTTTGCTAGGAGTTCCGGTCTTCCGGTGGAAGTGGGAAAGTGATAAGCTAGTAAGTAAAAGTTACGCCTAGTCGCCTACTGAGCCCAAGTTTTGATCAGGTCAGGTCAGGCCGTCTCCTGAAAACAATGGACCAATTTTCTACCAGCCCATGCCCAAAGCAACCCAAAACCTCTTTTCGTTAAAAAAAACTAATCTTCCCTTTCAAGTTTCGGCCGCTTCAACCTGCGTCTCCATACAGCTCAAACAAGTCGCATCTTTGACTTTGTTATCGTCTGTGTTTTTTTCTCCAGAATTCACTTGCTAGGCTTGCAGGTCTTAATTTTTCGTCTTGCTAATTTTTTTTTTTTTTTTTGTGAGAATCGAACTTCGATTCCATGTTAAGCCTCAAGTGCTCTACACTACTAAATTTATCAAAAGCACATCTACCAATTCTCCACATCTCCCTTTCTAAATTTTGTCTTTCCCCTCTTGTGTTTTTTATTTCCCTTCATTTATCTCGGGATTAATGGTTTATTTTCCTCCCTCCATATCTATCGCAAGGGTTATTGTAATTCTATCCATAATTTTACCCCTTCATATATCGATATTTTCGTTTTTTTTTGTTTTTTTTGGGTCCCGGGCGAGGGGGGTCCCAAACTTTCCCCTTGTAGCCTTGTTTAAGTAACAGGGTGGGATGTGGTTGTGCAACCCAAGTCTCAAGACTACCAATAGGTTTTTCGCCATTTTTGCACTATGCATGGTGGTGCGAGAACTCCTACTCAAACCTCCCCGATCTTTTTTATAAAGTTCGGATGATTTTTCCATGCATGAGAGTCCCATTTTTCCTCTTGCAGTTAGTGCATCTAAAAAGATATTTTGAGTCTATCATCGATAACCCAAAGATAATCGCCATAAGTTGTAAGTGCCTGTTCAGAACTGCTATGTGCCCGATGAGCAAGCTCCCTCCGGTTCAGTTCTTTATTATGTTGGCCATTTCTGCGAGAGTTTTTGTGTCCATTCTTTAAGTTTTCATTCATTCAAAGTGTTCCCTGGCCCTTGGAATGATAATTTGTCAGCTCGTTACAGGGTATTCCTGAATGTGCCTAGGACCAACCATATAGGATCTGCATTGTTTTCTCGTCAGTCAGCCCTTCCTTTTTGAAGTTTTTTTTTTCAAAAATTTGTTAATTGTGGAGGCTCGAGTAGTGAAATGTTACTTCGTTGACTTTCTATATAACTTTTATTGCTGATGGTTCTGGCATCGATGAAATTTAAAGGCTGATTATTCCATAACTCAACCATTAGTAACTGTTTAATGATTCTGGACTCTATGACAATTGTGTTCTGGAATTGGGTGACATTTCGGGTGACGCTAGTTCCAGAGGAAGTTTGTTGAGGAATTGGGGCTTTTGGTAGTTGCACTTCTATAAAGCTTTTAGAAATTCTGGTCTGGTGAGTGTTCATCTGCGTTATTAATGACAGTGCTGATATCATACAGCCAAGGTGACTCAATTAAGCTTCTTCAGTAGACATCAGGATTGCAGCGACAAACTCCATAGCTATTGGGATGGAACCTCTTAATCGCTTTTACTGTTGTAACAACCCTCATCTATGCTAGCTCTGCAACTTCAAATGGCGTCATTTTTTAATGCAGGTTCTTTCTTAAATATTTACCACCATCTACGGGAACTGATTTGGAGAGTCCATAAAAACTCTCATCTAAAGATTAGTTCAAAATTAGCATTTGCAGATTTCATAAAGCTATGATAGGATTGAATGCGTTGAGTGGTTATCAGCATCTACACTTAGTTTGACAAATTAAAAAAAAAGTTCCAAAACTCCTGAAATAAAGAAGCTAATTATTGTTCCATTTCATCCCTTTTCCCGAATCATATCAAACCAAAATTTATTCAACCTCTTTTACCACGCGGGTTTAGTTTAAATCCCAGTCTCACCTGCATGAAAAAATTGTGGTTCATAAAATGGAGAAGCGCGACTGTTAGGGAGGCTACTAAAACTCCATGGAAGTTTTTTATATATCTTTTCTATTACATCAGACAACCTTTCTTGTCTCATTAATTTTTAATCCAAACTTTTTGTCTTATTACACTATTCGTGAGCAGAGCTCTTTGATTCAACAGTAACACTTCCAGTTACAAAATTCCGTCTAAAAATCCCCAGTGTGTTAGGTAATTCCACCAGGAGGTTACAAATTTCCAGTTCCTCGATTTATAAAGGCTCTGGGTCTATTCCTTCTTGGTGTTACTTAATTCTTATTAAACATCAAATACTGCCACAGATACAAAAAGTTGAGACTACTGCAAAAAAGATCTAGTCAAATTTTTTAAAGATCTAAACTTGAATCATGTGAGTGTAGTGATTGAAAAGTTATTTTTTATTACAGAAATACCAAGAAGGGTCACTGACTGATCTGATACAAGTTGTATAAGCCTACTCGTTTATAAATACCTATAATGACAAACCTGAAATTGGGGACTCCCTGGAGCAATAGATTTTGCTTTCGCGATAGATCTTTAACAAATTATAACTATTTTGTTTCGCTCGCAGCGTTGGAATTTTGCTGTTTCTTTACCTCTTACTTGATAGTGTCGTCTAAAAATAAACAGACCTTCCTTAATTTTATTATACCTACCGATTTCGTATTATAGACCTATGCAAATTAATTTTTTTATTATTGTGCCATTCACGCATTATTATTCATCAAAGCGTATAAGATTTCGTCCGGTAAATTTATAATCACACCGAGCCGCTCCAAAATACTTGTTCGTTTCACCCCTGGTTTAATAAATAATAAACAGTTATCTAGGTAAGTTGACTTCACGCACCTTATTGTTCAAAAGTTACAAATTTCCTGAAAAAATTGCAAAATTCATTACACTTTAATAGAAACGGTTTTTTCGATTATTCGACAAAAGGTCAATCAAGGGCGAAAATAAGTTAAGACAAAAGTTCCTCGCAGCAAGCTCTGGTCGGTTTTGTATTTTCCTACAAAATATACAAAATACGTGTTTTCATTTACATACTTGATGATACGCATACGGAGCTTTTAGCTGTCAGTACTATACTTTCTCCTCCCGGCTCCCTTGTGTAAAGAATGTGGGGCAGCCTCCAGTCTTAATCATCGACTCCGTAAATCCCCAAATGACGAGGTTGGTGAAAATACGATTAAATTATTTGAAAGACGTCCTCCAAACTAAATCCACCATTTTTTTAGAGGATATCGGATTCTTAATCAGCGATCCTGAAAACGTCAACATCGTGTTTTTGATGCAAGCACTATGACTTGAAATAATAATTAATTAGGTACGTGCAAAATTCAAAAATTAAAAAAAAATCGTACCAATATTCGTACCAAGTACCTATGCAAAAAAAATTACGGCCACGTATGTTGTAGGAAAACTCAAAAGTTGCCACTTTTGTCGTAACCTATATTCGCCCTCGATTGACGTTTTAGTTAATATAACGACATCAAGGGAGGGTGGGGGGTAGAAGACACCGACTTTGGGCCGACGAGGGGGTGTCCGCAGGGAGGGTTCTCTCCCCTTCGCTCTGGTCGCTTTTCGTCGATGATCTTCTAGCCGCTCTCTCACTATGAAGCGTCGACGTCCAGATATGCTGATTTTGATTTTGATTCAGATCAAAGGAAGATCTGAAGCGACCATTTCTCGTTTCAAGAAAGTTCAAGAAGTTTCAAGAAAGTACTCGATGTGACTTATCAGTGGTGCGAGAGAGAACACAATATGTCAGTCAATCCTTGCAAAACTGTTATAATGTCATTTTCCAGAAAGAGAAGCTTGGACGGTTTAACGCCACCAACTCTTTGCAGATGAAGCTATGGTTTGTCCAGTGGGTGTTGCCGGTGAGATGCTACACTGATCCTGACTATAAACGATTTGATTTAATGCGATTTAATTCGTAATAATTACAAAGTACGAACTACAAAGTAATTGTACGAATCGAATCAATAATTATTATTGTATTATAATAATTATATCAATCAGTAATAAATATTATAATACAGGGTGCACCATGTATCCTTCTCTATATTGCTATCTCCTAACGCTAACGGATACAGGGTCAGTTAAACAAATCCAAAGGAGCGCAATTTTGTGGCCATCTCGATTCCGTCGAGACATACAAGATATCTGTGACCGTTCCTGAAATATCCTGAAAAAACTGAAAAATCGAGATTTCTTATTTTTTCCATATCTTTTTTATTATTGGAGATTAATGGATAATTTTTTGTGGGCTTACATAAGTCGTCAAGAGAGCTACCCATCTGACATTTCAAAAATTTTCAAAGCCGACTAGATCCCAGAATTTTCATAGTCAACTTTCGTTTTTCTTATGGCCACCATAGTGTTTTTTTATGTTGTTCGGTATAAAAAAAATCATAAAAACCAAAAATTGTTAAACTTAAAAAAATAAATTTAAAAAATTTTTATTCCTCTTTTTTCTTTACAATAAAGACACTTTTTAAACCGAATTTCATAGATAAATTAAAAACCATAAGGCAAGCACTATTTCGGCGTATTTTACAAATGTTGACGTTTTTCGACGATTTTTTATTAGGTTTTTCTTTGAAAAAAGAAGAATAAAAATTTTCCAATTTTTTTTTCTAAAATTTATTAATTTTTGGTTTCCATTATTTTTTTCATATCGAACGACATAAAAAAATAATATGGCGGCCATAAGAAAAACGAAAGTTGACTGTGAAAACTCTTGGATCTAGTAGGCTTTGAAAATTTTTGAAATGTCAGATGGATAGCTCTTAACGGCTTATGTAAGCCTACAAAAAAATTATTTATTAATTTCCAATAATAAAAAAGATATGAGGAAAAAAGAAATCTCGATTTTTCAGTTTTTTTCAGGATATTTCAGGAACGGTCACAGATATCTTGCATGTTTTGACGAATTCGAGTTGGCCACAAAACTGCGCATCTTTTCTCTAATTTAACCGACCCTGTATCTGTTAGCGTTCAGGAGATAGCAATATAGAGAAGGATACATGGTGCACCCTGTATACATCTGTACCGGGTGGTCCATCACTTATGTCCACCCCCGAAATAGAGGTTAATTTTAAAGATAAAAAATTGAAACTTTGAGGATTTGTGTAATTAATATAGGACCATATAATGGCATAATCAGATTAATTATTTTTTTGTTAGTTGAGCCATCAGCGATAAAAAACTGTAATTTGGTGTTAATGTGACCAAAATAAATTTGATTTTTCTTTAATACACCGATAGAAATCGATTAATAAACTCAAAATCGATGAAAATAAATATCAAAAACCTAATTACATGCCTTTAATCAAATAAAATACTTAAAATATGGAAATGACAGCTAGAATGACTGATTTACGGAAGCAATAAAACTATCAGTATTTTGAAGGGCTGGTATAGCACAAATGTTAAGTAAACATATCCTAAGTAAACATTCATAAAAGAAGCCCCATTCAAGTTCAATGGCACATTCTTCTGACTGCTTTGAAGATTATTTATGGTAGGTATCTACCCTCATTAGATTTGTCAGTTTTATTGCTCTACCATATATCAATCATTTTACCTGTCATTTCCATATTTTAAGTATTTTATTTAATTAAAGGCATGTAATTAGGTTTTTGATATTTATTTTCATCGATTTTGAGTTTATTAATCGATTTCTATCGGTATATTAAAGAAAAATCAAATTTATTTTGGTCACATTAACACCAAATTACAGTTTTTTATCGCTGATGGCTTAACTAAAAAAAAAATAATTAATCTGATTATGCCATTATGTGGTCATATATTAATTACACAAATCCTTAAAGTTTCAATTTTTTATCTTTAAAATTAACCTCTATTTCGGGGGTGGACATAAGTGATGGACCACCCGGTACTAATCCAACAATACCATAATCCAACAATCCAATAATAAAGTATTATATAAATCAACTATTGTAATAATTGTACGAATTAAATCTCATAAAATCAAATCGTTTATGGTCAGGATCAGTGTGGCATCTCACCGGACAACACTCACTGGACAAGCCATATATACCTTTAGGAGTCATCCTGGGTAAAAAGCTTACTTGGAACTCCCATCTGGAAAGAGTAATACAAAGAGTCAAACTCTCCTTGTGGACGTGTAAAAGGATCTGTGGCAAAACATGGGGAATTGGGCTCAAAAAAATACACTGGCTTTATGTAATGTTCGTCAGACTGCTTGGTGGTCAAGACACCAAGTGGCATTTATTGAGCATTTACTGACACCAAGTAAAATAATAAATAATAATGGGGTCGGAGTGTTCCTCCATCGCCCTAACAGTTGTCATGCTGGCACTGCCCGAAACTCCAACCAAGAGAGCCTCCACACAAATAACAATTAACAGAGCCAACAGAGTACCAGAACAAACAGTAAAAAATTCAGCAAACGGGAAGTCAAAAAAAAAATAAAAAAAATAATAATAAAAATAAAAATTGAAAAAAAAAACAATTTAAAAAAATACTAAGTTTATAGAAAAATTTTAATCGGAAGAAAATTTGGTGTCTAAATATAAATTTTGCCGGAAAAAAACTGCGACATCTTGTATATGACAGTGTTGCAAATTAAATTCCTTAGCGTTGAGGAAATAAATTGTGCCATTTCAATTTCAATAAACTATTTAATTCTTGAACGAACCCCAGAACTGTACCTACCTATACCAAAAAATTTAACGGGGGGGGGGGGGGAAATCCGAGGCTCCTAAGTTTTTTATTTTATGGTCTCTTTAGAAGGGGTGGGAAGGTGGGAGGCTGAAGGAGCAATTATCACATATGCATTACTTTTATTGATGATCAGTAACATTCTTCCTAATCTCTAGACTTCGTTGTTTGATCACCCAATGAAGTGGTGATGCGAACGAGTAAATTAAACAGTTATTAAGTTTCATGTCTAGATAATTAATAACAGTTTATTTTATAGTTAAGTATATGACCAGTTCTGTAATATGTCATATTAATGCAAAAAGTCGCATACCTATAATAAGTGTAAATACTTGCATGCACTTACAGTGTTACATAAGTAGGTATAAAAAATTGGTATAGAATTAAATATGCATTATCCTTGTAAAGGAGAACTATGAAAATGTGTCCTTCATCGAGGTTACATATTTAAACAATACAATAAATTATTAACTATCAGTGATAGGTCATTAACGAATAATTATTATATATCCTAGTCAAACCTATGTAATGAATATTTAATTATTGAAATACATAGTAAGACATAATATAATGAGTAACTTACGTACTGTAACTAGGTACTTATACATATACATAGTGTGGTTACCCAATTTATGTAACAAGTCAATAACGGGCGCGTAATAAATATTTTGGTCATTATTTACATCCGCGGCTCCTACAGTTTCACTATGGCACCTATATAGGGGTGGAGGACATACCTATAGTAACACCAGGAAGGTATTAATTTGCTTTGCAAATGAAAGATAAGCGAACAAAAGGGCATCAAAAGAAGGTCTTCCTGAGTGCGGGCCTGTTTAGAACAGCGAAAATCACAATAAACATGCAAGATCAGAGTCTCGAGTGGACGGCGGAAACTCGTAATATCAACACCAGAGCCGATCTGGTAACATACGCATCATACGAACCGCATTCAAACGTAGTCGGACCATAACAGCGAGCGATGTCACGTATTTTTCAATATATATGCAAAATAAATGCAAAATTCAAAATAAAAACTGTGCTATTGTTAATCTCGAAGATATTCCTTGCCCTGAAAGTGAAAAAAAATAGAAATTCGACCGTAAGGCCAAAGAGGCCTTAGTGGTGACCTTGATATTAGTTTGCAATGGCTGTTTTTGGCTTCTTACCCACCCAGCACCCCTATTTCGCTCCTCGGTCCCGAAAAAATTGATGAAACTTAGGAGCCGCGGATGTAAACAATTACCAATATTTTTTTATTTATAATATGACTATACCTACTAATCTAAAGAATGCGCTTTAATTTTTCTAAAGTACCTACTTTAGAAAAAGTTATCTAATTATTATATTTTTTATATTATCTTTATATTATCTAAGTACTTTCCAAAAATAGACTATACTTGGTGAAAACAAAAGTCTAGGAATCGTTTTTGTTGTTCTGCGCTAGACTTAAATTATTACACGTTTCTTAAAAAAAAGTAGAACCTGGTAATAAAGAGATTCACCAAAAAAATAACTTCTAAAGCTTCTTTTGATCGGACACTTTGGTTTTTAATTTTCAAGAGCAATTCAATATCAGAGAGATATTGATAATATCGAGAGCAGTGCAGAAGCATGACGAATTTATGACCTATCAATCATTTCAACGAAGTAAAAGATCCAGAAATCTTTAGCATTATTGTCCTATTATCAGGGCGACTCAAATTGAAGTCAAATAGTAAAAAGAGGAAGTTGTCTAGCTTGATCCTTGCGGAACACCAACACCATCAGAGATTGTGGTATGACTATAGAAACATTTAAACACTCAAAGACAGTTCGTTATTGTTAAGTACCTACCTAAATTCCCTTCACGCACTTGCGGTAAAAACCTTTTAATCGTTCCGATGTTTTCAACTACCATTAATTGATTAGAGTATTCTTCTAAAGGCGTTGTATTTACATGCAATCAAAATTCTTGTTGTTCGCTTTCACTTATGCGTGAAATTGAATATCTTCATGCGGAAATTTCTTCAGGAATTGGTTCCGTGAAACGTCCGGTATGAGCGTTCACCCAAAGTCAAGTTCAATGGATTTATGAAAGGATAACGAACTAGTTTGTTGAGAAATTAATTACGTAACAAATATAATTCTGAAATCTATCCAATTTCTTTTCACCTGACATTTCAAATCAGTCAATATTAGTCGCATTATAAGGTAATAGATTTTAATCAAGTAATACCAAACAGAGACTTGCGATTTACATAAGTAGATAATAATTATTATGACTATAAATTTTTAATTACCTTATTAATTTGTAATTAATTTTTTTTTCAAAGATAATCTCACTGTTATTATCCTTCTTTTATAATATTTAATTAAACTTATATCTTAAAGTTCAAACTTAATTATTCATATTTCGAGTTTCCTTTTTATTGGTGTTAAAAATGTGTTATTTTTAATCAACCTATATGTATACTGGCTTAGATCTTGTTCAAATCTTGTTCGTTTTTTAAATATCAACAGCTTGTGCGGGTTTTTTTTTTGTAACAGCCTTGATTAGCCAACAGGTTACACCCAAACACAGGACTAAAAATTCTATTGATACCTTAGAATAATAGTAACAAACAAACACAATGATGAACTGATTATTAAAAAAAAGATAAACTCAATTTTTCCCTAAAACTTCCCCCTTTCTTACTCTTTATAACATAAACAATGGACCTCCATCACATTGAACCCCCATAAGCTACCCTTTTCAGCTCGGCCAAGCCTGAGAATTTCTAGTCCTTCACTCCAAAACTTCAGATATTTCATGATAACAAACGAAAAGGAAAGCTAATAAGGTAGAGCGCCAGACACTATCCACGGTCCTGGTCAGATAGGATAAATATGCAGGCGACGGCTGCAGGCAGAAGGCGCAGCAAACAGGAATAACGTAGCTTGTTACAATAGCTATGACAGAATCAACGCAGCTGGTAGGTGGAAGTAGAGATCGCGTTAGCCAAACAGAACCAATGCAGCTTGCTACAACAGAAGAGTCAGGACGCCAGCCAGCCAGGACCAACTCAACTGGCGACAGTGGCAATCGTCGTAGACTTAAAAACACCAGCGCTGACGACAATGGAGATAGCAGTAGCCAAACAGGAAACAGAACCAACTCAGCTTGCTACAGCAGAAGAGACAGGACGCCAGCCTTGAAGAGACAGGACGCCAGCCTTGAAGAGACAGGACGCCAGCCAGATAGTACCAACTCAGCTGGAGCCAGTGGTAATCGTCGTAGCCAAATAGCACCAGGTCATCTGACGGCAATGGAGATCGCAGTAGCCAAATAGGACCAACATAGCTTGCTATAGTGGAAGAGACAGAACGCCAACCTTGAAGAGACAGGACGCCAGCCAGATAGGACCAACTCAGCTGGCGGCAGTCGTAATTGCCTACCCGAACAGCACCACCGCAGCTGACGGCAGTGGAGAACGCAGTAGCCAAACAGGACCAACGCAGCTGGTTAAGCGGGGAAAGGAGATATAATGTACAGGGTGTATCTTTAATATTGCGAAACAACTGACAGATTTTTTGTCCAAAAATAAATAAAAAATTTCCCATTATCGTGTATCTGGAAATGCACCATTTTTGAGATACGGGATGTCAAAAAAAAAAAAATTTTCCAGTTTTTTAAAGATATCTCAAGAACCGTTTGAGATACAGAACTTGGTAATTTTTCTCGAAAACGGCTCACGTTAGCAATTATGACCAAGAGTGCCATTTTTGTGTAGAGACTATTAGCAATTAAAAATGCGCTTTTAAAATGTCCACTTGCCCAGTGTCGTAGGTATTAGGGGCAAAAGATCCCACACAATCCTAAAATATCCGTCGCTGGCTAATGAAAAAAGAGAGCATTAAAAAAATAGGTAAAATCTGTAGCAAATGGGAATTTTTTTGTTTCCGCCTTTAATTTATTTTGTAATATTAAAGGTACTATAACCACTATTTTTATCAAACGTAAAAAGTATGTTGCAACTTCCCGTACTTTCGTTCAGGAAACGGAAACGAAGCGAGAAGATATGAGTCACGTAATTGGCGCGCTGACAACTCAGAAGTGAACATTCCAATTCTAGAATATTTTTGGAGAAGTCCAGTTTAACTGGCAGTATGTATATGGGATCTTGGAAACGGTAAGAGATACAGGGTCGATTAAATTAGACAAAAGTAACACAATTTCGTGCTTATTAAGAATTAAAAAAAATAATATTTTCAGTCGTTGCTGAAATATCCTGAAAAAAACTGAAAAATCGAGATTCCTTATTTGGATATATCTTTTTAATTGTTGAAATTAATAAATAATTTTTCGTAGGCTCACAGAAGTAATAAAATGCTATCAATTTGACGTTACAAAATTTTCCAAAGCCGACTAGATCCCAGAGTATTAATAGCCAACTTTTGTTTTGCTCATGGCTGCCATATCATTTTTTATGTCGTTCAGTATAAAAAAACCAGAAATTAATAATAATATAACAAAAAAATTAAAAAATGTTTTTCCTTTCTTTTTCGAAAAAAAAACAACATTTTTTTCACTCAATTACGTCAATATGAAGTCATATTACTTATTCCTTATGGGTTTTCAATTTTTTCATGATATTCGGTATAAAAAGTTATATTTTTTTTACAGAAGAATAAAATTTTTAAGAATTTTTTTTTAATGAGATAGAATTTTTGGTTTCCATGATTTTTTTCAACAAAAGTAAAACAAAAGGTGGCTATGAAAACTTTGTGATCTAGTCGGCGTTGAAAATTTGTATAATGTCAAATTGATAGTTTTTGATGACTTATGTCAACCTACCAAAAATAATCAAATCATTATCTATAATAAAAAAGATAAGGCACAAAAAAGAAATGTTGATTTTTCATTTTTTTCAGGATATTTCAGCAACGACTGAAAATATTCTATTTTTTTTTCAGATTCTTATTACTCTCATTTAATTTACCCTGTATATCTTAGCGTTTCCAAGATCCCCATTTAATACCACTTAAACTGGACACCCTGTATAGCACCAGGTAGAGTAGAGATATAAATATTAAAAAATACACTAATAAGCCAAAACACCTTCGATGAATGGAATTGAGTTTGGGTTCAAGTGTTCGTACACGAGAATTGAAACCAGAAGTAGCACCAACATGCAGTAAAGGAATATTTAAATAAATAACTGAATGTTTTAATAATGAACATTGGTAGGTGTATACTATGAATAAATATCTAAGTATAAATAATAATAATTATTGTAAATAAATAATTAATAATGTACGTTTGAATATAATGTTTTATTTTCAAATTTATAAGCGAGCAATAATAAAACAGAGCTGGCTCCATTTTTAAATATTTTTGCTTGAGAAAAATTTTGAGTAAAATATTCGCCATCTTAGGTCCATAACGTTTAAATTCGCACAACACGTGATTGATCATGAAAATTTCAGAACAGGATCTTTTAATTCCTTGAGCACTAGACCATCACTTGCTCACCTTTATATTTTCTTATACAGTAAGCGAACTTAATAAAAATTAAAAACTAATTTGTGTCTTATTGCGCTTACTGCAACACAATAATGTATGTTTCATACATACACACTCATTTTACATGATCATTGAGTAACTAATACTAATGACTGTTACGCCTCGAGCTGTATAATTTGTGTGAATGCGTCCTTTAAGAAAAAGCCTGCTCATGATGGTTCAATAGTACAACTGCATTGTTATTTGCTAAATTACACATGTATGTACGTTAAAATAAAAATGTTACCTAAATAATGCAGCAATTATTGTGTTTCATTGCTGATGCTTCTTATTAGACCGTAGAGTAGATGTTTACTCTTATGCTCACTCATCATAATATGTACTACTTGTGCGGTAATAAAAGAAGCATAAAATTGACAAACTATTGCCGCATTAGGTAGGTAGGTACTTTCGACATCACTTTCTGTTTTTAATTTTTTCTTAACTTCATTATGTTGCTTTTCTTTGGTAATTTTATAATAATTTACGGTATTGTTATTTATGTCAATGAACGAGAGGTATTTATTTTTTCCATGATTATTATCGCGTTATATTTGTAAAACGTGAATATTCTTTGTTATTGTTCATGTTTCTTCATAATGCAGACAAAACATTAGAGAAAATCCCGTCATCGAGATGTTATTGACATCAAAATGACAGCGAATAACTGCGGGTATCAGCAATTCTGTAAGGTTTTATTTTGATCGAAACCTAAAGCTAAACAAACAGATTTAAGGGGAAAAATTTAGGTGATAATATACACTCCTCTGGAACACCTTCCAGAGAGCCACTCATCATTACCGGAAGATAAGAACCTTGAAGAGTTTTTCAGGCTCTTCGGGAAAAGGTCTAAATCTGAAAAAGGTTTAGTCTCCTCTACAACCACATTTTCAAAGCCCTAGGCGTCTTTGTGGTTCCTCGTGGAGTTTCTAGTAGTGAATTCCAAGAGGGAGTGGGAGAAGATGTAGCATCTCACCTACATCATCACTATGTAAATATCTTCCAAGGTACTTGAAGATCTGTTCAGACTGGAATATCTTTACAAGATCTGTTTTTTTTTCTTCCTCGATTCTAATTAGTCTAAAGCATTTTTCGCCGATACCCATTCGTTTAAGTATCTCAACCATTTTTTGCGGTCCAATAATATCAAAAATGTCTTGGAAGTCAATAAGTTACACGTGTATCACTTTTGACATCCCTAGTTTTCTGGTAAGGAAGCTGGAGACAAAAAAGCTCTTGTCTGATGCTTGGATGGTGATAAATGTACTGGTGTAGCTGATGTATTTGAAGAAATTTAACACAATAGAAAAAGAAAAGAAACGTGCAGAGCCACAAAAATAAAGAATAATTGAGAAACCGTTTCTTCAGAGATAAAGGCAGAGTAAATTCATGGGTACAAAACATCCATTTTATATCCATCTCTCTAAACAATTTTGCAAACAAAAATTAAAGGCGACTTGCTTTGGTTTTTTCCAGATGTCGAGATTAAAGCATTTCAAAAAATAACCTTGAATTGGGACTGCATGGTAAAACATTGGGAAGCACAAAAGATTATAAAGAATTTTATGATGATAACTTTATTCCCTGCTCTTTCTGCTCGTGGTGTTAAGTTTTCTGAAACTAAAACGCCTCAAAACTTAATGCAAGCGATCACCATCCATATAGGTGTTCCTCAGGGTTCTGGATTGTCCCCTATTCTTTTTTCATCAGATGCTTTAATAATATTTGGGTTATTATTGATTTCTTCATCGTTTAAAAAGCATCGTCAGTAATGTTGAGCTCTTTGGTACACCAAATTGCTAAGTCCCGTTGGATTAATAATCAGAATGTTGAATTTTCTCTTTTTTGCGATCTCATGTTGTCACAGGGTACAGGGATGAAACAATTGCCAGGTCCAACAAAACGGAAGTTGTGATTTATGAACAAATTTTGAATTACTAGTATTGATTATGTCTGGTAACTCATTAATTTGTGTTACGGTAGCCAATTTGCTTTTTTTGGTGGGTTGCTTGTTTACCCTCAATTTAAACTGATAGAGGGAATAAACCAGAGGGATGACATGTTCGAGTAGAAAATTCCAAAATACCTAAGTCCTAGGGACAAACGATCTTTGGTATAATTTGGTTCTACACTTGTGGAAATAAATCTTATGGGTTTTTGGGGCACCACAGCGCTTGACGCGAACCGCGTCCAAAAACAGCTCTTGGCGGAATCAGGGTTTCAAGCTCTCTAGAACCGTTCCCATGGAAGCTAGCACCGATAGAACTGGGAGAGGTCACCTCTACCATCCGGTGGTATTCTTCTAAGGATGTTAGGGAGTTAGTTAGAGACGTATCGCTTATGATGAGAATTGCTGTTCTTGGAATATAGTCGAGGAACTTCAAGGCGTGTTTAAGGGTGTTTAAAAATATGAGGCGTCAAATATTTTTTTGGTCTTTTGAGAAATCCAAAAATTTTTGGCAGCTGCCTTTGCAAGACCAAACAGCTGGTCCATTTTGCTCACGCCTTCTAGAAAATACGCGTTCCTGTGTTTTGAAAGCAGAATAACGCTTTTCTTGGAAAATTTGGTCTTCGTATTTTGATCGAAGCTCTTCTAATTGCTGCAAAACTAGCTCTTGCTCATAATATTTTCAGGCATCCTGAATATGAGAACATTGTATTCTAAATTGAGGTAAACAACTAAAAACCTGAATTCTAGAATCGTTACTTGTAGACAGCTGGTTCAATTAAATTTGAATAAATTAAACGATTGCAGCTCAATTATTTTCCAATATAGGTAATTGGCGAAGAAGTATTGTAATTATTTAATAATCATAATTCGTGTTACTGTAGTATCATGTTTGTTACATTGTTACATCATTTCCTTACATAGCCTGTTATACTTGATGTCACTAGGTAGGTAGGTACTTTATTTGTTTGTTAAGTGTCTTCTCTCACCAAATATTAAAATTACTCTAGAGTAAAAAACTGTTGAGGTTTCGGAAGTTGAAAGTTTGTTTCAAAGTCTGCCGAATTATCGCCTTCGATATTACAGCAGGAAAATTCATGATAGAAATCTCAAACCAAGGTGTTAAAATGATACTAACTCTCAATATCTTTAATTAATTAAAATAAGAAAAAAAAAATGAACTTCAAACTGCACAACAAGCTATTTGAAGACTCCAAATGTAAAATGTATATTATTGTACTGCATAAAAAAATGCGCCACTGAGCTGTCATCTGTTTTCTGCCGACTTTTCAACTTGTCGTATAAAAAGGGAATATTTCCTTCTTGCTGGAAATGTGCACGGATCCAACCTATTCCCAAGAAAGGCAAAAAGACTATACCAAGTAACTATCGACCAGTGGCACTGCTTTCAGTAATATCCAAGATTATGGAGAAAGCTATTAACCAACATCTTTTAAAAAACTTGGAAGGAGCTAATTTAATCAGCGACCGCCAATACGGATTCCGCAAACAGAGGTCAACTGGTGACCTCATCACTTACGTCACCGAGCTATGGAACGGCGCAATCGAGCACCATGGGGAGTCTCGAGGGGTTGCGCTTGATATTTCTAGAGCTTTCGACCGTGTTTGACATGGCGGACTGTTGGCAAAACTGCAGGCCTATGGCATGCCCGAGAAATTCTGCTTGTGGCTTACGAGCTATCTCGGAAATCGTTCATTGCAGGTGGCAGTCGATGGAGTTCTTTCTGAGACCTTTTCCATCAATGCCGGGGTGCCTCAGAGATCCATTTTATCTCCGACTCTCTTTCTAATATTTATAAACGACTTGCTTGAAACAACAAAAAATCCAATATACAGTTTTGCCGACGACAGTACCCTCATATCTTCTTATACGTTAGATGCGCGAACATCTGCCATCGACGCACAGACTCGCAGGAAGCAAGAAGTTGCCATACTTAACAATGACTTGCGAGACATTCTAACTTGGGGCGATAGAAACCAAGTCCAATTTAATGCTGGAAAAACCCAAGCAGCCATCTTCTCCAAAAAGACCAACGTTTTGGAGCCAGATATGATGATGGCGGGACACTCTCTTACCCCAGCGTCATCTCTTCGTTTACTTGGAGTGAGCCTCGGAGCGAACATGTTTTGGCATGATCATGTTGCAGGTCTGGCGAAGAGTGCTTCTCAAAAACTTGGAACACTCTTCCGCACGAAGAAATTTTATATACACCACAACAGCTTCTCCTCTTATACAAGGCTCAAATCCGACCATCCTTGGAGTACTGCTCACATATTTGGAGCTCGGCTCCTAAACATTACGCTGAGACTACTCAACTATCTATTCAGAAAAGAGCCATCCGCTTGATTGGAGACCCAGATTTGACAAAAAATTTAGACACTCTCGAACATCGAAGAAGAGTAGCTGACCTGAGTCTGTTTTACGGATATTTTAATGGGAAGTGTTCAAAAGACGTGGCCCGCTTGATTCCACCAAGAACAAGACCGGGCAGAAATACACGTCGAGCCGCAGACGCTCATCCGTATCAGGTTCAGCTCGTTACACCTCGTACCACCCTATTTCAGACTTCTTTTATGTATAGAACCGCATCACTTTGGAATAGCATTCCAAAGGGCGTGTTTCCCGAAGTATACAACTTACAGAGATTCAAGGCCAACGTGAATCGATATCTCCGCTCATGCACCGCTCCCAGAGCGTCATAGGGATTTCCCTGCAGTGCATGTGCATTTTCAATAAAAAAAAATTATTTACTTAGGATGACAATAACTGTGTAAATCACAAATCACAATAACCCAGAAGCCGTTTCGTTAAATTTCTTGTTCAACTATACCTTCAAGTTACAATAATTATTATTATCGGTAATAACCAATCACATAAATCTCACTTTCCTCGCTACTTGACATTAGTTGGGTAGTCGATCTCTCACTATTGCCAAAACATGACCAAGAAAAGGACCGTAATTAAACCCGGTGGTCAATAATTAAAAGCCGTAGACGGCCGTATCGACGCACGTCACTATCTAGTTCAGCTATCAACCTAGTAATAATTATTACGATTTCAACAGATGAAACGGCGACGATTTGAACGTAAGTTTATTGACTCGAATGGTTTAATTTGGGTCAAACAATGAGTATGGCAAACCACTTTTATTGGTACATACGCCTCATGAAACTATGCTGGCGAGATATTATGAAAACGCATAAAATGCGTTACCTTTCAGGCTTCATGTTTCAGCATCGATACCGCTAATTTCAGTTGGCGCTAATTATCTTCACGATGCAGAGCAAGTATTACGTAGATATAGGTATCAGGTATAGGTAAGTATAGACACTTTAACTATTATGTAGGTACAGTAACAGCATCTAAATCTAAAAGATCATGAGGAATATCTTCCGTTATCTTTACAACAAGCTTCGTCAAGTTTTGTTTTAGAATAAATTCTTCTTTTCTAATTAAGTAAGTAATAGGTATAATGGAAAAAAAAAATAAAAGACTTGTAAAGGAAATTGAGAAAGGGGAAGTCTGATGCAAGTCCACCTTATGGAAATTAAAATAACTGTGTTAATTTTATGAAAAATTTACTGGGATCTCTGCTCAACACATGCAATTCTGTCACCATCACCAATTCCTGCCTCATTCCCTAAGGTGGATCGATCTGAGCTCATCCCGTTTCAGATCTCGGGTAAGTTTATATTCCCAGCGTTAAACGCATGCTGAAGCTGGGACGCACACACCTTTTATTAATTCAGCATACGATTAAAGGGTTTTACCCGCTTCAAAAGGTTCATCGCATTTCTGGAAGATGATTACCCAGTTAGTAGAATAACGTCATTATGACGTCATTTTTTTGTTGTTTGGTGACGTCGAATTACGAATTTAGTGACGTGAGAATGACGTCACATTGACGAAAAATGTCACACAGATCAAAAACGTCATTTATTCACGTAAGAATCACGTCGACGTTAAAAGACGTTGAAAGTATCAAATTAAATACGTATTACTGACCTGAAAAATTGTTTGAGACGTGAAAAACATCTACTTTAGGCCTTCAAAATGACGATCATTATGTAAAAGTATTTAAATACGTTACTTACGGCGGCGTCGTAAAATGGACGTCAGTTTACGTATTTTTGACGTCTCATATTGGTTGTGTCTACTTACGTGAGATATCAGAGACTTAAACGACGTGTTTTGTCATCACTTATAGGTTGCCGAGGTCAACTATCAATTATCACCTGAGTATATAGGAGCTCAACCGATTCAACAAGATTTGTACTCTAGCGCATTGCGCATAGAATGCAAACGATCAAAGACGGAGGAATATACCGTGTTTTGGTCGATTGAAGTACCCTTTTTTATATCTGTAAAATCATCTAGTTTTTGGAAAATACCGAAAACAAAGATAAAAAAAATGTTAACTTTGGAATTTTTTATCTCACCAAATTGAGGACCAGAATTTTTTAAATTATTTTTCCCGTACTCTTCTGAGTGTCCCTTACAATGTACTAAAGAGTTTATCCGTCATTTTCTTAACACCCTATATAACTTCACCTTATCAAAGCCTTCCCAACACCAATGTCCTTCCTTACTCGTGTCTTACTCTCAGAAGGGGTTAAAAATTACCACCCTTAATGAGTTTTTCATTGTACACTTTTGTGGAGTTTCAAAATAGCAATTTGAAAGATGCCCTTTTATAGCCTGACTCACTCCGAACCATTTTTATATCTTTCATTTTATTCCTAAAATTTACCGTTTTTGAGTAAATAAGTAAAATGCGACATTTTTTAATATTTTGTTTATTCCATTTGTATTTTATTTACGTTTATTATTTTTTTTTTAATTTTTGGCACAATTAGGAGGGAATTTTACTCTCAAAATAATGAGCCAAAATGATACATTATGATATAAGTGCATAATCGAGTTTCTCAAGCACGCTTCACAAGTTGAAGAACATGAAGCTTGCCGATTGCTACATACCTATTATTCAATTTTTTTATTATCCCTGGCATTTTAATCGGAAATTGAGGTATAAATTGGAAAAATATCTGACCTAATACCTAAAAGTTATCCGAGCAATACTACGCAAACTGAATTGTGGGTGAAGTTATCCACACGACCAATCCAGCCATATGCTGCACAGAAATCGTATCTCTTTGGAAGACCAATAGGAGAATCGACATAACCTAGTGACTTTTCTAGTAATAATGATCATCATTATGGCACGTCTCCTACCCATCCTTTCTAGTAGGCTTTCTCACATTAAACTGTGTCTCCTAGTAGAGAGCTTAGGTGTGTTGTTGGATTGGCGTGGATAACTTCACTCACAACTCAGCTTTCATTGCCTCGGATTACTTTGGAAATTACGGCATGCGACATGCCGCGTGAGAAATTGCATTGTATGCAAACGCTCTAAAGTAAATACTTTGACTTTTCTATTTTTCATGACTTCATAATTTTTATTCACGAAAATTGACTCAAAAATTCGCAAGCCGTTTAGACACAATTTTGGGTAATACTCAATGTAAATATTCGTTAAAAGACAGGAAAAATGTTTGCTATCAAGTTATGAAGCCTTAAAACACGGTATAGTTCTAGGTAGGTATGTATGTAATGTACTCGTAGGTATTATACGAATTTTAAATCGCGATCGGAGTTGATTTTCAAACGCTTATTAAGATAAATAACAATATGAAAAAAAAAAAACACAATTTAGTATAGCAATAAAATTAGACCCCGTTATGGATTAATTGATTAAAAGCCGCAACCGTGTAATAATATAAAATTTCTTCATTCTGATTGCTCTGGTCTATTTGTTATTCGTTATCTGTCAAAGAGTAATGAATTCCACGATGTTATTATTTTAAAAACATGTTGCCAAACCGGTATTGCGTATAGGTGTTTTTGAGTAACCTATCAAAGTTTCGGGGAAAAAAATACGCAACGAGAACAATATGTTAGAGGTTGTTCTAACACAACCTTTGAGAGATGGAAGTATATTATTATGATCATTGCCTGTTAAATTAAATTAGTGATTTTTATAATAATAATAATAATAATAATAATTGAAGGCTATATCAATTATTATTCAGATTGAAGAAGAAAAGTTTAGGGCACTTGTCGCAGTTTTTGCGCATCCCGTTCTGGTCGGTAGATATTTAAATCGATTTCTCGAATTTTTGGAATATTCTTCTACAAAGCTCCTCTTCATTTTTGGACTTCCCAGGCTCAACATTTCGCGAAAAAGGGGTTCAAAATTTACTATGAGACTAGGTCAGAAAGAAATCATTTAGAAATTATTACATTATTGAAATCCAAGTAAATAGCTACAAGCAATCGACAACAACAAGATAAGGGAAGTTTTTATGTTCGTATCAGTTGTTGTTTACATCAAGTGCCTCTATAAAGAAACAGAAGACAAGACGCAATTCAGCAAGAATTATAAAAATATTGAACTCAAGCAAATGAATACGAAGCCAAGAAAAAAAAAGATAAGAAAGTTGTTGTTGTTGTTACGTCCGATACCTATAAATATAAAGGAACGGAAATTTAATGAAAATCAGCAGATTGCAGCTGGCCGTCCTGGGGTTTCTGTTTGCAGACAATCAATAAAACTACAAGAACTCGCTCTGTCGTGAACTTGACCCGGTGACTACTAACGGCAATAAAGGCAAAAAAAAACTAGACGAGCGCAGCTAGCCGGCGCTCGAAGCAGGGAAGACCCGTCTATACTGCATTCAAGTATATTATTTTATTGAGCCAATAAATTTATGTCTTATATTTTAATGTTGTGTATAAATTTGAAAGTCCACCCAATATCCCGTCTGAAGGCTTTAGTTACTTAATTAATTAACAAAAATAATTAACACGTCTTCTCAAAAAAAAAGTGAGAGACGTTACAAAGTCAATAATTCCTCATTTTTAGAGTTCCTAGGGACAATGACAAAAAAAGTAGTCTCGCTTCACTTAGACAGGATGTTTCTGTACCACTTCCATGGTTTGCTTGGATTTTTTTAGGCTCATACGTTACTACACATTTTACAAAAAACTGCTCTGTACAGCGACCCTTATACTTTGCTTCAACACAAGAATTAAGATGATTTTTCAAGTGATAAGCCAAGCCAAGCAATTCAGAAAAGAACGTAGTTTTGTCTCATTTTGACAGGCTGTTTCTATGCAACTTCCATGGTTTAATTTGGTTTAGGTCCGTTTGTTACTGCAAGTAGAACCCTATGAACACATTTGTCAAAAAAAGCTCTTTCCAGTGATTCTTATCCTTTGCTTCAATACAAGAATTTAGATGATTTTTCAAGTGATAAGTGAAGCCAAGCAATTCAGGAAAGAACCTAGCCTTGTCTCATTTAGACAGGCTGTTTCTATGATGCAACTTTCACGGTTTGGGGTCCATTCGTTATTACAAAGTAGAATCCTGTCAATGCACCTGCCAAAAAAAATGGTCTTTGCTTTTTGCAATTATTGTCTCCAACCCTTGATTCAACGTATTGAGATGAATATCCAATACGTGGTAACGCCAAAACCAAACATCCATTAAAACGCCATTCGTCGATCTCGGAGCAGCTCTTGGGTAGCTCGTCATCAAGCTCCCCTTCACCACAGCGTCAAAAATTTTATACTCTACTCACTGCCATCACACTCTGATTTTCCTCAACTTCATAAAACCTCAGGGATGAGCAGAGGTTTCTTCTCACAGCATCACTAGTGTTTCAAATCTTGTCACGCAGTGCACGCCCGCGGAGCTGA
This sequence comes from Malachius bipustulatus, assembly GCA_910589415.1. Lineage (NCBI taxonomy): Eukaryota > Metazoa > Arthropoda > Insecta > Coleoptera > Melyridae > Malachius > Malachius bipustulatus. Next base: position 32,680,254 of record OU342634.1, on the reverse strand, counting down.
TGTTTGGCTATAAATTGCAAACATCTCAAGACATATAAATCATCCTGATTCTCTCGAAAAGTCGCTCACTTCCGAGCTCAAGCTGCATCGCGTCTGGAAGCCACCCGTATCAATCACATCACACCATTAATGATAGACAGGCCATTTTTTTTCACGTGGGCGACACAGTCCTTTATATCTCGCATCCCATCCCATCCAACGCGGGTGCAAGCGGAAAATTGTTACCAAAACATCGAAGTGTCTGCAAAATCGTAGAAATCTTACCACAAGACCGTTATAGCATCAAGGAAGATCTCCACAATTCCCGAGTTGGATCGTAAGAAACCATTTAATCTCTTGTCAACAAATATCAGGTAGCCAATGCCACTAAACTCTTCAATCCCTCACAACCGCATCAAAATATCATCCAAATCACATCAAATCAGTCGTCAATGGCTCAAATCAATCTAATCAGCCGTGAGTGGCTCAAAATAATCAAATTAGCCGTCAGTAGCTCAAATCAAATCAAATCAATCAAATCAACCGTCAGTGGCTCAAATCAAATCAAACCAGCCTCAAAGGCTCGTGTTTATCTTTCAGTTTCGTAGCTCGAGGGCAAGTTACTGCTTCTTCCTGACGTCCCATTCTTCTGCTCGTCTTCTTCAACCACTTCATCCCGTTCGAGGACGAAAACCTTTTCAGGATGCCAGAGTGCGGAGACTCATCTAGTTCTTGAAAGTGTAGAGGCTTCTCTGAAAATTCTACTCATTCATAAAATTTACAACATCGAGATTCTTCGTTATATGCGTGGACACGTATTTTATATAAGACGGAAAAATTCTTCAGACATCTCGTGACAAGCTACTTGTTTGGAAAAGTTATCAGTATTTCGTGCTTCATTTAGAAGTATGGTTTTGGAAAACTGGTCTTGCAGTGGGATTGATAATTATTCTATTCTGCAAAGTTTTCATAATACAATAACTGCCGGGGTCGTTGAACTTAGAACGCAAATCAGATGCGCATCACCAACTGTCCTGGCCTGACATCAACGCCGATCCAACTAAATTTCCAGAAATACCACACCAGACAGACTAAATGTCAAGTCTAGGCACGTTCAGTAATCTTCAACGACTCAGAGGGGATCGGTCAGAGGAGAAGATTCATAGAGGTTCAACACACCATCCAGCAAGGTTTGACACTCCATTTGACTCAATACATTAGGAAGGGAGATCCAGGAGATTGGTCAACTCAGAACGCCAGGTATGAGGGAAAGGAGATCCTTGAAAGCTGATACACCCTGCGACTCAATGTACTTCAGACAGAGATGGTCCAGGAATGTGGTCGTCTCACTGAGCCAGATCATGGGAAAGGGTTGTTGCCAAAGTAGTAACGTAGTAATAACAATACTAGAATTGCCGTGGAGATAGGTGTCCTCTTTTGCTCCTTGGACTCATGATGCTCGTAAGCAGGGTGACTTGACGTTAAGAAAAGTGAAAGCAAAAAATCCTCATCAACCCAAAAACTAGATGGAACAACTATAATAGCTTGATGGCTTTGAGACCAACCAATTTTGGGAGTCAGGGGAATCACCTGGAGCCGACTGGACGGACAGTTCCGAAACCGGCGTCAAGGATCGAGGCAAGGGACAGTCTCGTACTGTCCCTTATCCACCGAGATGTACCTACCGGTACTAATAAATACTCTCAAAATATTTTACGCTTATATTAATTTACGCTCTGTCGTGTTTTTAAAGTCTACAGTACGAAATTCTAACTCGACATTAAAAATAAAAAGAAAACCGACTTGTGACTTTAAGAAACACCTGTAGAATACAGGGTGTTAACTATCAACATGTGCAAATTAAGGAGGTGATTCAACGACTTATTTCAAGAAAAAAGTTCTCATTAGCATGGGTTCGCAAACGCACCGTTTTCAAGATACAGGGTGGTAAAAAAATCTTTTTTCTTACTTTTTTGCGATATGTCAAGAACCGATAACGCTGCAGGCTCCAGGTTTTGTACAGATTTTTACATTAACAACTACTTTTAAGGCTCTAAATCATTATACAAAAAAATTACTCAACCAAAAAATCTCCACCACTGACATATCCAAGAACATTGGTTTAGACCTTATTGAAAGTAGCTATTGTTAATGTGACAATCTGTACGATAGATGGAGCCTGTATCCTTATCGGTTCTGAAGATATCGCAAAAAAGTATTTTTTTTAACACCCTCTGTAGGTATCTCGAAAACGGGTGCGTTTGCAGACTTATAATTGATAGAAACTTTTTTTCTTTAAGTAAGTCGTTAAATCGCGTCCATTATTTTGTACATATTGATAGTTAACACCCTGTATAATATGAAACATAAGAAAATAATAATCAAGCAAGCTATCCCGTATTAATGACTCGCCCTGTAGATACATAATATAATTTTTCTAATTAAGTTATAATATTTTATCTACCATCAATTAGCTAATTGAAATAAAGGTGAATTAATTAACTTATTTTCGTGAAATGATGAAACCGACCCAACTAATACCTATCCTAATAATTGCGGTAACAAAAATTACTTGTGAAAGTACCTACCTACCTACCGACCAATCCGACCAAAAGTATTTGGTAAGCGTTATTAGAACTATTGCATAAATATTAAGAGAGTGGAAGCTTCTAATATATTTATATTGATGATGACGATGAGGAATCGGGCATAATTTAGCGGCAGCCTTTTTGCGTTATGCAAGTTAAGTAAATAAATCCGCAATAACTTGTGCAAATATTCTCGGATCGCTCGTTATATTCCTGACCATAATTTGATTCTTATTACCCGGCGATTTAATATGAACAAAAAAACTATAGGGAGGTCCTCCGGTACTTATTATTTATTATTAATTTCTTGACTCATCTGGTTTTTATTTTCCATCATTGAAGTTAATCTAACTTTAATTGATCTCTGTACGTCCTTATTAATGCATAAGCGCTCTTCATATACAATAGGTAATTGTGTATAGTCGTATAGCCGATTACAAAATTATAGTTAATGATGAATGAACGGTCCAAAAAAAATATTGAAGGTAATGCAGCAGACAGAAAAACAAGTTAGGAAATTATAAATTAGACTAAGCAATGATATAATTGTTATTGGTTTGACTCTCAAGTAATTAGATCTATAAATAAAAGGTGATGATGAGATGAGTTTGTTCTGTGAATTTCCTTAAAAAGTAATTATTCTTGTTTTTTTGATATTTTATCAAGTCTCCAGTGTGACCCTTACTTACGTCTCGTCAGCTAAAGAAGATAACAAAATTGTGTTTATATCACCAAGGAGGGTCATCATAAAATAACACAAAAATACATAATTCAGTTAGGTATGTGACTTTTCTATGGAAATTTGAAATCCCTTTTGACTCCCTTTCACAGGTCGATTTTTTGTTTGAAAGGCCGGCGTGTAAAATATTTTTATGACGTACCAATGACGTCATTATCATGTTTAAATGGCGACTTCTCATTTCTGATACATCTTTGGAAAAGGTGTTTTCGATGAGAATATTTTTCGGTTAATTTTTAAATTTTTTTGCGGAAAAATAATTTTTTAAAAGAGTATATAATAAGAGTACTATAATAATACACCTCATTTAGAAGATCTGATTTAGAGGTACATCAAAAATAATTACACCTTCTTCACCTTTTTTTGCCTTCTAATCCTCATTTCGAACTTTTTTCCGAGTCAGGTATAGCTTTATGTTTCACCAGTAGTAGTAATGTATTTTGCCGAAATTTTTGATGAGCGATATCTTTTGAACGAATTTATGTTCGAAAACTGCAGGGCCGTACTTAATTTTTCTGATCTCCTTCAGTTTTGTCCAAAAGTTCATTCTGTATGCATTTTCTTCAAAGTTTGGTGCGATTTGCTAAAAGTACATGAAAAATGCTTCAATTGAGACAAAACAATTGCTTGGCACCGTCATTAAACTGGTATAAAACTTTAAAACTAAAATTTCGGTGGGTATCATCATGACCATGGCACTTTATATCCACGGTGTAGAAAAAGCCCCGTTCCTCCCTGATAAATTCTTGCATGTTGAATTTTGAAAAAAAAAAAAAAACAGATCAATTTTATAAATTAAATTTATGTTCCATTGACGTAACATTGTTTATACAGGATGTTCAAAACTCAAAATTTAAAGCTTTTGTAAAATGGCACTAAACTTTGAAGAAAATGCCCACAGGGTGAACTTTTTGACAAAACCGAAATAGACCAGTAAAATTAAGTAACTACGGCCCTGCAGTTTTCAAATCGGCGAAAAATGCGAGGTATGGAGGGTCGATATGTAGAGTTACCTACCAAATTTCATCAATTCGTTCAAAAGATACTGCTGATCAAAAATTCCAGCAAAATACATGAATCGCCCGGTAACATCGAAACGAAGGGCCTCAGATAAACTTCAAAACCAGATCCTGAATCGCCTTGAAGAACCACCCCTACCCTTAAACCATGTCGGTCTTCTGGAAAATCAAACAAAACATGCCGTAACTTATTTTGGATTTATGAATGCACTTATGAAACTTTAAGGAAATGGTCTTCTTAGTGAGACCTCCTCAGGGATGTGCAGCACGAGCCCCTCTTTGAAGAAATTTATTCATATTTTTTTCGCCAAAAAAACTTCAAAATTATCGGAAAATATTCTCCCCAAAAAGACATTTGGCAACGATGTATCACAAGTAGAGGGTTTGCTATTTAAAAAAATCATGATGTTATATTTTATAATATTTTACATGTCAGAAGAAGGCATAAAAAAACAAAATCGACCTGTCAAAACGATTTCCATGGAAACTCCACATAACAGAATTATAAATTTTGTGTGTTATTTTATCATAACCCTGTATAAAAATGCAATATAAAGAACAAAAATAGTCTTGTTAATTAGATTGAGCCCTATGATGGGATCAATACAAAGCAGCACACAAAAGCACAGAAACATTTCTAAAGACATGGGCAGCTGTTTCGAGGTAATTTTTTGTGAACTACTCCTCAGGATGCTCGTCTCAGACTGGCGCAAACCTTCCTGCATTTGCTTGATTCCCATTAAATGAGCAATTACATCTTAAAGACAAAAAAAAATCATAATAACTGCAAAAATCGTCATAAATTTGTCAAAAATTTGTTGTGAAAACGAAAAAATTTTCACACTCTTTCTTATCTTAACGCCGATCAAAAACAAAAAAGTGTCAGAAAAATAAATTGAAGAAAGTGTAAAAGGAGGTTGTAAAGTTGGCGCCGTGACGTGCAGAATAGGGAAAAATAAACATGAGGAATTCTGGTGGAAGCTACTCCCTTATACTCCCTCCCTCCTCCCTTATAATAACTGGGACTAGCGCAACTGCCTTATTAGTCCTCGGTAAATCCTGCGTTTCAGGTAACCATGAGCTACGAGAAGACGAACTGCAAGAGGAGATTGAGCTGATCGACTGGCTGCAGGAGGTGATCAAAGAGCAGAGGGAATTTCGGGCGACTGTGTGGAGTCATTGAGGCACTGATTCAGGCAAACTAAGAAACAACTTTAACTTGAGCGAAAGCGCAAACTTTAACTTTAACAACCGGTGAAGACTGATAAAATGGGCGGGACAAACCAATTGTACGAGAAAGGACTAGTATTTAATCGCACTTCCACAAGCGCCAGGAAATTCAGAAGTAAATCCGCCGGTAAGTAATGCTGATGGCTCCAGGCTCCAGATCAGGCAGTGCAGGTCTGGGAAGTCATACAATGACTCAAAACTCAAAAAAACCTAAGAAAGGTCAATTCTTGCATAAATTAAGAGAAGGGAGGTGTTACTACCGCTGTCAGTGTTTTTCCATGGTAGCCCGTTGAAGAAACCCAACCGAGTTGGCTCATACGGAGTTATAAACGTAAATTTAATTGAAAAATTTTGAGTTTGAATTGCTGAAGAAAAAATTTAAATATGGCAACTAGGGAATAATAAAACAAGGTTCGATTCTTAGACGTGGATTAAAATAAATGATAAGCTTTATGCAACCTCGGTTACATCCAAGCTGTATTATTAATACGCTTCCAGCTTACGCTGGAATTCCTCAGGGATCAGTCTTCCCTCTGATAAAATTTAACAAACCCTCAAGAATTGTAATTTCTTACAAATCTTGTCATAAATACGACATAAGTTACTGAATGAATCTACAAACCAAAATTTTAATAACAACATTTTTCAAAAAATAATCATTCATAGAAGTGTTTTCGTGGAGGTGCACCTATTAATGAAAAAAAAAACAAAAAAAGTACGTCGATCTTTATTTTTATTTACAGCATTACCTATGGCATAATGTAATTTTTTTAAGAAGCTCTTCGTCCTGTTGACACCTATACCCTGAATCTCGAGTGTAAATAAAAACATCAACAACTTTCATCTTGTCCCCCTTCCCATTCCCCATTTTCGTTGCACCTTAACTCGTATTCCATTTGATCGGGACATTTCAATGTGACTGTCTCATCGAATAAATATGAATTGCCTTTTATGATTGTTTGTTCTTTCACACTCGGTTTTCCACAAGATTTTCCTAGAAGATAAATTTTTATTATTTTAAGCGCTATTGCGTTCTATTTGCTCTCGGACTTACTAACACACATTCCTTGGATTCGAGACCATCTTCCATTCGCTAAGCAATAAATTACGCGGCTTCCGTAAAAATCGTAGCCATTCGAACATTCCAATGTTAAGGTATCGCCGTAGGTATAATTTTTATGATGGGTTTCCAGGAAGGACATTATTCTTAACGGTCTAGGTCTTCGACATTGGATGGCTGAAAATTGGAGAGCCTTTAAACTTTTCCTGATCAGGGATCTCTGATCATAAGAAGATCACAGGGAGGAAACATTAAATAACATGGTTTTTTGTGCTAGAGCTAGAAGATTTGTGTGGATTGGTACAAATTTTTTATTTGGTTGACATCCACAAACGATTCAGGAGCATTGAATTATTAACAGGAGGCAATAAAAACATTGAGCGATTTTAGGCCTTTCGATTAGTTTCAAGTCATTTTATGTTACGAAGTTAAACGTGCGTGCCTACTTAACCTGGACCAGGGTGTTGTTCCTGGGCCAGAAAAGAGTCCGAAGAAAATGATAAATTTTTGTATTTTTTCGGGGAGGGGGGAGGCAGGGGATTTGTTCTACTTTTCGGGAGTTCTGATTCTCTCCAGTACGTATTGTTCAGAAATTAAAATTCATTAAAGTCTGTTAAATATTAAGGGGGTTTAAGCCTTTTCGGTGGGTTTCAAGCCTTTTTGTTTATGATTTTATAAGCTCGATGAAGCCGATAGACTTGATATGTTAAAGAATGAATACCTTCACAAGTTGAGTTGGGTTCCGTCCAGTACCCATCAAGAATACAAGTCGTTCCAGCATCACCCCTCAACCTATACCCAGCTTCACATCTATAAGACACTATTCGACTCAGCCCTTCCTTGAAAGCTTGTAAGGAGAGCTGATCAATAAAACCATTCACTGGAGCTTCTGGAAGATCCCTGATGGGACATTCCAACTGCCTGGTTGTCATTTCCACCACAGCATCTGTTGTCATTTCCACAATTTCCAATTCAATTACCTTCTTTACGCATTCAGGAAAATCACTTACATCCCACACCCCTAAAAATAATACCATTTTATGTTACGTGTGTACCTAACTACCTATTACAGTTATATGAAGATGAATCTTACCTGTCTCCAAACAAGTCATCACTTTTGCACCCATTAACTGGTAACCATCGTCGCAGCTTACTTCAATCTGAGTACCCACGTTAAATTTGGACGTGTCTGAGATGATAACATCATCTCCAAATGTCTCACTTATTATTTTATATTTAAATTCTACATCTAGAGATTCAAAGCTTGCACACTGACGAGCTAATTATTGTAATGAGAGAATAATAAATACTCATTGTAATGGTGATTATTATACGAATACCTGAACATAAAGGTTTCTGCGACCATGTACCATCCTCTTGACAAATAACGCTTGAATTCCCTTCCAAATCGAACCCGTCGTAACAACCATAAATCACTCGGTCACCATAATGGTAAGATCGTCCTCTTACGTAACCATTAGGGGTACTCCCAGGATACCCACAATAGACTCCTGAAAATGGTAAATTAAATTGTCTTTCCTAAGAAGGTACATATTTTCGTACTTTGGCAATATGGTTCGATATCTCCTTCCCAGGACGATGCTTTAGTACACATTCTACCATCAGTGTAATCGTTCTTTAAAGTAAAGCCTTGATTGCACTTGTAAAAAGCTCTGCTGCCGGTGATGTTGATGTTACCGTTCAGGAACGATTTGAGAGCTCCACATGATTCGCAGAACGAGGACTTCTCGATCTAAAATAAGGCGGTTGAATCTATTTTGGTCGCTGTGGAAGAATGAGCGGCTTGCCTTTATTTCGCCCATTATATGGTCCTGGTCCTGGAGATCAGGCCAGTTGTAAATGTTACCGAAGAGTAAATCGTTACAGCTTTCGTGGTGCTTTTTGATCTCGTTTTCAGTCAGAATTCGATCCCATACATCGAAGTAGGAAATTTTACCGATGAACGATTCTGATTGGCTGAAATGACCTCCAAAGGTATCTTGTTCTTGTCCTATGATCATACTACCATTACCTGAAAAAGAACTTTTAACTCTCATTCCTTCCATTCAACATTCTCTGTGACCCTCCTCCAGGTATGGCTTTCAGGGATCAACACCTTATTTACCTTCAATGTCTTCATTTGGTGACAGATCGTGGCCTGTTTTGACATTCTTTCCATCCAGATATACCCAGTAATTACCGTTCTGTCGTGTCCAGATGACGCAAAGATGATGCCATAGGCCATCGTTCAAGGTAATGTCAGTTACAACGTTTTGATTGTTTACATAAAAGACGATTCTGTGAACTTTTTAATCAATAATAGCCTGGATGGTAATAAAATATTCTTACCCTGAGTAGTCTGTGATGGAAAATGCGTTATCGTATCTTCTTGTTGCGTATGACAAAAGAGTGCCGTAGTTGAAAGAATCAGTCGTTTGCAACCAGAAACATGTTGAAACCTTAAAATTATTATAGGTAACTGTCTAATGAATAATTATTGCTTAAATTTTTATAAAAATTTGGAATCGACTGGACATACAACGCTTCGAAAATAAACTATTCGCCCTTACTCGGTGAGGCAAAAATTGTTTTCAGAAATTGTCGATTTTTTAGGCTTAGGTATAAGGCTGGACGAGGTATCTTGATTAATTCTGCAAAATTGAAACTTACTCTGCCGAATTCAATGCGTAGAGCGAAGAAATCTTCTAAACTAAAAGAACTAGAAATTATTACTATCAGCAGCATCTAATAACATAATGTGCAAAATTGGTTACTTTTAAAAAATTGTGCAAAATTGAGGTTCTCTTCCTTGTACAAGGAGGGTTAGAAAATATCATCACTTTGGTATTTTACATGCGTTAACCAAAAATAAAATTATTATGCAAAGTTGTGCAAAGTTGCAACGCATTAGTCACTTTTATAAGTGCAGAGCGCGCAAAAAGTATTTCAAGGCACAAAATTAGGTACCTTGAATTTCGTTAATTATATTTTTTATAATAAGTGATGTATAATAAAATGCAAAATTGTATCAGAGTTGTGCAAAATCGGTTAAATTAGAGAGATGTACGCCATAATATGTAATAAATAATTGTAATAAATAATTAAAAAAAGACACATTGAGGATGTGCAAAAAAGATTTGAAAAAATTTGTAAGAAATGTTAAATTAAATAAAGTTGCATATATCGTGCAAAATTATTAAATCGAAGTATGTGCTAACAAAACAGTGAAAAATTGGAGTACTTTCTACCTATATGTAGTAACAATCCGACTTTCTGCAGCTATGAAATTGTGAATATGTGCAAAAGAGCAGTCTGCACATTTTTGCACGTACTTTCAAGTTTCTAATCTCAATTTAATTGGATACAGGATAATATAATTCTACAAATTCTTGGATGTTGAATATTACTTGACAGGAGTTCATTAAATTTTCCAATTTTTTGCATGTCCGAGTCTTCCAGCTCTTACAATTTTGCACGTGATTTGTAATTTTTTCGTGCAAAAATTTATTTTGGTTCAAAAATTCTTAAAGTTTTGCGCTAATAACTTACTTGTAAAATTGCAATGAGTCATTGTGCAAGAGCTGGGTTTGGACGTGCAAAATTTTGGACGTGCAAAAACCAAAATTTGATATTCTTTAACTAAAACACTCCAGAACTGACTCGCTCTATGGAACTGACATATCTCTCACATATTTAATAAAGCATTAATGTGTCCAGCTAATTACTTAAAACATTTTTACTACTCCCTACTTCAGTCAAATTCTCCTTAAATCCTTCCAGTAAAATGTAATGTTTTTTTTACGATCTTCCAAAGCTCAGTACTTTGTTACGGTTTTTCTTATGCTCGCATCTTACACTTTTGCCCGTAATTTGTATTTTTTGTGCCAAACTTTCTTTATTGCTGCAACAATTTTTTAATTTTACGCTAACTACTTATGTGCAAAATTGCAATGAGTTATTGTGCAAGACCTGGAAATTTTGGACGTGGAAAAACCGGAAAATTTGATATTCAACTGAAACACTCCAGAACTGACTCGCTTTATACAGGGTTACTGGTAACTGGATACATTCCTTTGGTGATCTGATAAAACAAGAGGTATAAGAAGTAAATTAACCCCAACATGCACTATACAAAACTCAATAGATTTTGAGATATTTCGATTTTCAACTTTTCTTAAAAAAATGGTTTCAAATGTCTTGAAATGTAATTTTCAAAAAATCTACTTTAACTTTTTGATTTGTTTTTTTGCTGGAATACTTGTCCAATACTATGCTTCCTTCTGGAATAAAAAATATCCTGAGGTATTTCGATCGTGTGAAAATTTTAAAGAAAAACTTTCACAAACTATTTTTTTTAAATAAGATTTAAAAGTTTTTACAAGTTATTTTCGCAAAATTGTCAAGGCAACTTGCGTACAAATTGTTTTAAAAACTTTCCTAGTGTAGTAGCTATCTAACAAGGTACGAATCTTGTACAAGAATAACAGAATCTCCCCACTATGTACCGTTACCGAGGAACAAATCCTTAAGTCGGGACGTTTTAAAAAAAATACGGCCCTGAACGGGGGTCTTAAAATTCTCGGATCCGGCCCATCTTCAACAGGTCGTATTTGGGGGTCCCGAGCTTCGTCCCTACCAAGTTTCGTCCCGATCGGTAAAACTTTCAGACACTGATGCCCGGATTCACAAACAATAATTTCCTAAATAATTACGTAATTAATTAAATTAGTGAGATGGAGATATGCAGTTTTTTTTGCAATAGAGTGAGATTTGTATAATTGATTACGTAATTATTTAGGAAATTATCGTTTGTGAATACGGGCATAAGAGTGTTTCCTAGGCTTTTCCCGAAAAATCCCGAAATTCCCGAAAAAATGACACTTCCCGGGAACGGATCCCGCTCATTTTCAATAGGCATCGTGCCACGGTGCGCCTCTTCAATCGAGCAAAATTTCAACTTTCCCACATGAAAACTGGCGGCTCTAGAGTGTTTCCTAGCAAAGTCACAGAAGTTTCGTAAGTATACGTATTCTTGTGCCCGAAAAAAGTCTGTCTGTCGGTCTGTCTGTCTGTGACTTTGCTAGGAAACACTCTAGAGCCGCCAGTTTTCATGTGGGAAAGTTGAAATTTGGCTCGATTGAAGAGGCGCACCGTGGCACGATGCCTATTGAAAATGAGCGGGATCCGTTCCCGGGAAGTGTCATTTTTTCGGGAATTTCGGGATTTTTCGGGAATAGCCTAGTAATAGTCACTCTAAGTGTCTGAAAGTTTTACCGATCGGGACGAAACTTGGTAGGGACGAAGCTCGGGACCCCCAAATACGACCTATTGAAAATGGACCGGATCCGAGAATTTTAAGACCCCCGTTCAGGGCCGTATTTTTTTAAAACGTCCCGACTTAAGGATTTGTTCCTCGGTAACGGTACATAGCGGGGAGATTCTGTTATTCTTGTACAAGATTCGTACCTTGTTAGATAGCTACTACACTAGGGAAGTTTTTAAAACAATTTGTACGCAAGTTGCCTTGACAATTTTGCGAAAATAACTTGTAAAAACTTTTAAATCTTATTTAAAAAAAATAGTTTGTGAAAGTTTTTCTTTAAAATTTTCACACGATCGAAATACCTCAGGATATTTTTTATTCCAGAAGGAAGCATATAGTATTGGACAAGTATTCCAGCAAAAAAACAAATCAAAAAGTTAAAGTAGATTTTTTGAAAATTACATTTCAAGACATTTGAAACCATTTTTTAAGAAAAGTTGAAAATCGAAATATCTCAAAATCTATTGGGTTTTGTATAGTGCATGTTGGGGTTAATTTACTCCTTACCTCTTGTTTTATCAGATCACCAAAGGAATGTATCCAGTTACCAGTAACCCTGTATAACTGTCCCATCTCTCACGGATTTAATTACCTGTTCACGTGCCCAGCTAATAAAAAAAAATACTACAGCCAACTTCAGTCAAATTACCCTTAAATCCTTCCAGTAAAACGTAATTATTATTCAAAGCTAAGCTCGTAGTTATGGTTTTTCTCATGCTCGCATCTTACAACAATTTTGCACGTGATTTCTATTTCTTCGTGCAAAACTTTATTTTGGTGCAAAAATTCTTCAATTTTGGCGCTAACTACCTACTAATGTGCAAAATTGCAACTGCATGTGCAAGAGCTGGTTTTTGAGGTGGAATAACCGGAAATTTGATATTCTTTAACTAAATCAATTAACTAAAGCAATCTCTCACAAATTTAATGAACCGTTAATGTGCCCAGCTAATAAAAAAAAGTTACTACTTATTTCCTACTTCAGTCAAATTATCCTTAAATCCTTCCAGAGAAACATAACTGTTCGTTGACGGTCTTTCAAAGCTCAGCACGTAGTCATGGTTCATCTCATGTTCGCATCTACTTCCATTAAACAAGAACGAACAAATACATTTGAAACTTAATTCCTCTGATACACACTCCCCTCCATTAAGACATGGTTCGTCCTCGCAGTAATCAATTTTTTGATCACAAGCCTCCCCTTTGTAACCATCAGGACATTTACAGCTAAAAAAGATATTAGTTCCTGGAGCGTTTGGAAAGGAGATTTTTTATTTATTCTTGCCTGTAACTATCACGAGTTGAATTATCTTCTAGTAGATTGACGCAGGTCATATTTGCGTTACAAGGGAGATAATCGCAGGGTAAAATATTGCATCGCCTTCCAATGTACCCGTTACGACACTGACAAGAGAAACTATCTTCGTTCTCGATACAAGTCCCATTATTTTCGCAAATATTCTCCGAGCAGTAGGACAGTTTAATTTCGCATAAATCACCACCAAAACCTAAATTAAATTAAATTAGAAGAATCGGATTAGAATATAATAAATAGGACTCTTGAATTTTCCCACCAGCTCTACATAAGCAAATATTTTCATCATCCTCGTCTTGGACACATTCGCCTCCATTCAAGCAACTGATTGGACAACTTTGATCGAACTCTTCGCAGTGCTTCCCGGTGAAGCCTTTTGGACAGATGCAGTGTAGGTCGTTCTTATAATCGCTATTCAAAACGGTGCAAGTAGCTCCGTTCACGCAAGGATTTGAATCACATACGCTGATTTCTCGCTCACAAAATGTACCTATGTATTGAAAATAAATTAAATTTAAAGGAGACTGTATAAGAAGCTATAAAAACTCAGCTTACCGTAAAATCCTGCTTCGCACTCGCAATTATACCCAAAAATGGTTTCACTAACGCAGGTTCCATGAACGCATGTATTGTCATCACTCCTTGCACAAATTGCTCTCGATGTCGGTAAGCAATCATTTAGACTTCGTGAACCAAAAGAGAGGGTTGTTTGATTAACAGGACATTCGATGCAGTTAGTTACACCGTAGTCAGGCTGGTATTGACCCAAAGGGCATGAGCGACAAAACGGTTGCAAGGTAGCTCTTTCTAATATCCCCGATTGTCTTCGTTTCGATTTAACCACTCGTTTTCTTGCATACGTTCCAGGGAGGCATTGTTCCTTGCAATCAACAGCACGCCTGGAATGCATTTTAGAAGTGGAGTAGTGTGCAGGACATGAAACGCAAGCAGTCTCCCCTGTTTTGTTATTGAAAGTTCCAAAATCACAGCTTTGGCATGTTGTGAGGTTTTGGAATGTACCCCTGGGGCACTCCACTGGAAACAAGAAATATTTAGATATAGGTATATGCAACAAACGAGGGTAAGAAAAGATCGACTGACCGCAGATATTTTTCCTGGGAACAAATCCGGATGGACAGGTGATGTTGTTAATTATTGTAACGTTTCCATATTTGTTACGTAATCGATTATCAAGCGACTCAGTTGTGTTGGTGTTGAATTGAAGTCCTCGAACTCTCACAGTCAAATCTCTTCTTCTACTTCTTCTTCTCTGTTCGATGTTTCGTTTGATTTTGTATTTATTTCCGTCATCACAGTTGAGGGTCTCTATTGAACAGTTTGGTGAACAGGAATCCTGGAGCAGGACTAGCTTCAATTCATTTTCAAACTGGAACAATAAAAATTCACTCTTGATCCTGCCTTCCCCGTAAAATTGGTGGCAAAACATGGAACGTGTGGAGAAAGGGGGGTTGACGGGAAGAGACATTTAACTCTTTGTAGAGTTGAAGAGGTTTCTAAGTAAGTTGGATAACTACAATAACTTACTTCTTTAAACGCGTCACTGTCACCACAAATATCATCTTGTACACCAATCTTCATATCGTGTACTACTTCTTCCGGGAGTTTTGTAACTGCAAACAATTTTATTTACACACTAAATAAATCGGTCTAATTAAACTGCTTCTTACCAGCACATTCAGGAAACGCGAGACCGTCCTGATTATACCATTCAGGCTGCGCATCTTCACAAATGAAGCTCACCTTTTCTTGACTCATATCAGGTCTTGCGAGTGGTATCGCGTACCCGTCCTCGCAAGTAATGATACAGTGGATCCCGTTTATTTGCGGGGAGCATTCGCTTGTGCCATATATTGGATCCGGGAGTGCTTCACAGTGAGCTTCTGCTTAAAAAATTCATAACTTAGTAGGTATCTACACACCAATAGTTAAGTCTGACACAACTTGCCTTCAATAGTAATATTCATATTGCAGACATTTGTGTTATTATATCTGTCAACTGCTTTATAAGTAACAGTAGTCGTTCCAAGTGGGAAAAACCCAAAATCATGACTTTTTACAACCTGAAGAACGTCTCCAGAATTATCAGTTATACCGGGTTCACTCCAGGTTACATTAGCACCAGTGGTATCAGCAGTTAAATAAGTCGGAGGGTCAATGCAATTCTCAATCATTGGAGGTTCCTCGTCTAAAATAATTAATAAATTTACCCGCCCTCTACTTGATATAACGACGAATCATATTACCAACAACAGTGACGTAAAAAGTACATTGAGCTTTATTGTGGAAGCTATCCTGAGCGTAATAGGTCACAGCAGTCTCCCCAATTTCATAAATGAAACTAGAGATGTTGAACATACTAGCAGGTTTCATCCAGGTTTTTATATTACTATTACCCCCTGAGTTATCTGGAGTAAAATAAATAATTAGGGAGCATTAAAACTGTTACTACTATCAAACCTGTTATATCTGGAGCATCCCAATTTAGAACAGCAAACTTGGATCCAGTCATGGTTGCTGTGGTTATATTACTGGGACATGTAATCTCTGGTGGAGTCTCATCTAAAATCGCCTCAATTAGAACAATAATTAAGATAACGGCGTTATAAATAAACCAACCAATGCATTTATAAACTATTCCACTTCCTTCAGAGCCAATCCAAGTACCGTGGTACCCAGTACAGGATACCTGAGATGGTCCAGTTAATCTGAAACCATTGTCGCACTTGATAGTGCAGTTAGTCCCAAATGATTGCTTGTTCGTGGTACAAGAGGAGGGTGTTATATGTCCAAATTGGATGGGGGGTAGTTTTTTACATTTTATTTCTGGAAGGTAAGTACGTATTAGAATTAATTAGTTAATTAATTTAATTAGTAATTACGTTTACAAGACGTCTTCAAACCATCCCATCGAGCTATTGGGAGACAAGTTCTTGATTTCGACCCGATTAGAGTCCGTCCAGGGTCACACTCGAAATTGCATGTCGTATCCACTGGTAGATTCTCTTCGCTGTTATTATATTTTACACCCAGATCTTGATGCGCGCAAGCGATACGTCCATGTGGAGGTGGTGGTAATTTCGGGCAAGTCTTCACTGATGAGTTATACTTACATTAATGGAAGTACAAAAATTTCAATACCACAACAAGATACCTTGACATGATGGCGTATTTCCGCTCCAACTCCCATCATCCTGACATATCCTAATACTGGTACCGATAAGAGAGTATCCAACTTCACATCTCACACCACAAGCGCTGTTGAGAACCCTACCGCAATCTTTCTTTCTTACAAAGTATCCATGAGGGGGTTTCTTAAATTTGGGACACTTAAGCACTGTAAAGATTTGATTCGGATTATTTGACGCTTAATGTAATACCGACATACGTTCGCATTGATGAGTTGGCGTGTCCTGGTAGCCTTTCTTGCATTTACAGTCTTCAATTCCGAAAGCTGGAGGAGTAGTTGTGTGTTGAACATCAGGACATGGTAGACATGAATTTGGGCCGTCGTAGTATGTACCCTGGGGACAAACTATGGCAGGAGTTATGACAAGGGAAATCTGGCTCTATTGTGGTAGGTATAGGGGTGGTTAAATACCTTCGCATGAATTTCTTAAACCGCTACCGTAGTAGCCGGGATGGCAGATGCAGGCGTAATGACCAGTCACAGTGCCGCAAGAGCATAGCGCAAATTGGTCGCAGCAATTTCCGCTAGCGCATAAATCGTCACAAGGGCTTGTGACAGCTAATGGTATGTAATCTCCGCTTTTTAAGTCTGGGTAAAAAGATGGGAATAGTAATTAAAGTCAAATTAGTCATAGAACTCTCTTACCGACATGTAGAGCTCGCCTTGCTAGACTTTCGAATTCTTCGTAACTTTCTAGTAGGTAACAGTGGTGTTCGCTGGGCGAGGAAGCGATTTCGTAGAGCTCTTCGATTTTTCCGTTTTGGATTCCAATCGTGAAAATGGTAACGCCTTCCCGCTTGAGCTCTTCTGAAACTGGAACCGGGTCTCCTCCGTTTGAGAACCCGTCTGTTATTAGAAAGATCGCTTTCTTGGAATCGTTCCTGCTGCTCTCAAATATCACCTGAATTGGTTTTTATGAAATCTTAATAATTTGACCATAATTTTCCAAAAAATTAATCGCAGGTAAAGTTACATTAAAACCTAGTCTCTCTGATATTGCTGTTGCCCTATTTTTTCTTATTCTCTTATCAATGTCGGGCTTAAACTTGACCTTGAAGCTATTAGAGACTCATTATCCTACTCTTCCTGATTACTCTGCTAAGGAGGACCTTACCCTTTAGCTTCCAAACGTCAAGTCACTGCGAATCGTGAATTGGATATAAACGCTCTAATAAGATACGTTTGGCTTTTATACTTCAGGTAATACCGAAATTATCACCTTATATTTACTCGTGCCCGTCTGTGGTGAAGCTCGCGAAATTATGTTAAACATGCACCTTAGCACCAGGATAGAGCTCAGAATGGCGGCCTAACCGAAGGCCTTATAAAATTTGTCGATTTTATTTTTATTCAAAGATTTTATCGCCCGCCGTGCCATCCATCTCTAAACGTTATAAATATACCTTTGCCCTTTTTGCTATAACGTTCTCTTGTCCAAAAATCATTTCGACAAAATGTTGTTTTTTTTTGTTACTATTGCCCTTACTCGATGATGAAGGTAATGCCCAGACATGCCCAGGTAATAACACTATTTCTAGCCTAGTACTTTCGCTCAAAAAATACTGCAATTTTTATGTTACTCTTGCCCTGAAAATAATGAAGATATGCCCAAACAATTATTTTAAACATCCCGCTCAGTACTAAGACAATTGTGACGAAGGCGGCCTAACCTGGCGCTTTGTAAAATTTGAGGTTGAATTACATTACTGTTGCCCTTCTCATCAATCTTAAAAATATTAGCGGTTACAGTTTGTTGTTGATATAATTTTTAATTCTCCTTGAAAATGAAAAGTGACTTCTTCCATGGCAATATGTTGGGCAATATTCCATAAAATATTGCCCAAATTATATTGCCCCTAATATAGTAATCTTGCCCTTGCTGAATGAGAACCAAAGCCCGGGCATTTTTTTAAAACATATTCAGCTTAGCAAAAGACTTAAAGCTCAGGGACTATATCAAATTGAAGCTTTATAAAATTTTACGATTATACTTTAATAATTACAAATTTTACAATTGCCTTCGGTGTTCTAATAATTATAGTAACAATTATTAATAAAGGGCTATTAACCCAGCAGGACCGGTAAAATAAACAGCTCGTAAACAGACCGGGGAAATCTTTTTTTTTCAGTCGATTGAGTCGGACCTTCCCTGTCTTTTGACATGTGTCTTAGGTTGGGTCGAAGTGGGGGGGAGGGGGGGCACGCTTTTAAAATTTACTGAATATGAATTTTATCTGAAAAACGGGTATATCTGAGCCGGATTTGATCTGACAAAAAAATTATGGTATCGAAAATTGAAGAGCTTGACTAAACACGGAAATTCGTTCCGACCTGAACCCTTTAGCTCAACTGGTTCGCGAAATATTGCGATATTAAGGGTGCAATAATGAATAAAAATTTTACTGACTTTTGCTCGGCAGGTGGTGGAGTTAGGGCATCAATTTTTTGCGAGAGGAAGGGTGTCACCGAGTACTTTGACGGGCAGAAGGGAGGGGGTGGTGGTCCAATTAGGAGGGGAGATATGGGGGTGAGAAGAAAAATACGGAAACGCTCGTAAAAAGTTTATTTATTGACCTACAGAAACCAGGCACCGCTCATTTTCTTCGTTTTTTTATCTACTACCCGGTAGACATGGCAAAAAAAAAAAATAAATAAAAAAAAAATTATTTTCGCAAATGCGCGCTTGGCGCGCAATTAAAAAAAAGTCATTTTTTTTCTCGCGTTTTTGGGGGTGAAGGAAGGGGGTGGGAAAAAAAAATTTTCACCACTGAACGGCATTTTTTTATCTTTAATTTGAGCCCCACTTGAACCCGATCCGATGCCTACTTTAAAATGGTTTTTTTTTTCGATTCCGCCAATATTGGCCGCAGAAAAACCGATTTCCCTCCCCCCTTTTTTTTTCTTAAAACTGGTTTTTGTGCCATAAAAGAAGGGGGTGGTGGTAAAAAAAAATTCGTCATCAGAGGGGAATTTTTTTTGTCTTTGATTTGAGCCCCAGTAGACCTCGATCGGACCATTATTAAGGTCACAGGGTCACCAAACGCGTTTGGTCCTGTAGAATGGCCAGGATTAGGGTTAGCGGGTTCCGCTACCCGGCATTTTTTAGGGCTAAGTGTCCCCTTTCAAGGTTTTCTTACCCCATGGCGCTATCTCAATTAGGGCCTGCACGCGGACGTGATATGTAAACCAATTAATCTAGCCGCGGAGCAGCGAGAGCCGGGGGCCAAGCCTAGCGCTCCCTCTCCTTTCTCTTTTCTCTCACAGACACACACGCTAGATTAATTGGTTTACATATCACGTCCGCGTGCAGGCCCTAATTGAGATAGCGACATGGGGTAAGAAAATCTTGAAAGGGGACACTTAGCCCTAAAAAATGCCGGGTAGCGGAACCCGCTAACCATAATCCTTGTCATTCTACAGGGCCAAACGCGTTTGGTGACCCTGTGACCTTAATAATGGTCCGATCGAGGTCTACTGGGGCTCTAATCAAAGATAAAAAAAATTCCCGTCTGATGACGAAAAAATTTTACCCCCACCCCCTTCTTTCATGGCAAAAAAACAGTTTTAAGAAAAAAAAGGGGGGAGGGAAATCGGTTTTTCTGCGGGCAGCTTGCCAATATTGGCGGAATCGAAAAAAAAATACCATTTTAAAGTAGGCATTCCAAAGTGTCATCTCCCATTGGTTGGGCCCGAGGCCCCAATATTAGCGAAAGTTATAGCAATTTGAATTTTAATTATGATTTCCCCTCCCCCTCCCCCTCCAATCGAGATAGCGACTTCAAAATTTCAAGCATTATTGAGGACACTGCTGTCTGTCGATGAAAAAAAAATTAAGTCCCTAAGTCGATTTTTTCCATGCAAAACACGCGAACACGGACGGCGGTGTATTCACACCGCGGCAGAACCCTGAAGAAAGGGCCTTAAAATTGAAAATGCGATATCTCGAGAACCGTTTGACCGATTTGGACCAGTCAAAGTTCAAATTACGCGTCTTCGAGAGCTCTTCATTTTTTGACAGGATATTTATTACTATGCTCAGAGTTTAATTAAGCGAGTTATGTGCAAAAAACCCATTGCCGATGTCTTCGCATGCACATTTCTCCGCCAGGGCGTCGATTAAATTTTTGAAAATGCCACCAAAATGAAGAGGGGGTCCAACTTTATGAAAAAAAAATAAAAAAAAAATTCTCGAGTCCAAGGCGGATGGAGCCTTTTTTTTGACAGACCCTCTCCACTAAAAGTCTTGCCCATCACATTTATAAATTAGTGCCTCCTTTGTCTGAAAAAAATAATGCGAAAAATTCTTGTTACTCTTGTCCTAATCAATTATGAAGATCCGCCCGACAATAATAATAATTATTATATTTGCCCTTGCTTGCGACACCATTGAAAATATTCTCAGTATTTTCTTATTGTTACTCTTGCCCTTACTAAATTGTAAATGATGCCCGAGAAAATATTTTAACCACACTAGACTAGAGCTCGATCTCAGGACGACCTTACCTGGTGCTTTATAAATTTGAGATTTATATTTTATATTAAAGATTTTACTATTGCCCCAGGAAACCATAATTAACAATATTAACTGAAATCGACTTATTCATTTTTTTTTCCAAAAAACTATTCCCTACCTAAGTCGATAAGCTACATTCTTACCTTAGCTTTTTCAAGGGCTCCAAGGGTGTAAGTTCCTCCTCCAGTGTATTCTATACTGTTCAATTGTTTGTTTAATAATAAACATTTATTATTCTCTTCTCGCACTACACTGATCTCATCAATATTTTTAATCTAAAAATGTTAAATTAAAATCCTGGTATACCTACATACTCGCACAGGTACCTACAATAAGATCTTGCGAACTAAACGTCACCACAGCAATTCTTGTGTGATCCAAATCAACTGTCACGTCGCTCAGTAATTTCTTTACGAACCTGAGCTCGCTGAGGAAATTCTCATTGCCGACACTCGAGGAAGCATCCACCAGGAATATGATGTCCAGTTTTTCAGTGATTTTCAATTGATCGACTTGTTGCTTGAATACTTTCCCTAATGCTTCCACTTTCGGTTGTTTGGTATGGTTCTCTTTGGAATTATTATTATTAGGGTGATTTGAAGTACTTTGGAATGGAAGGTGGATTATTAATAGAACCAGGGCCAGTCTAGGGATCATTTTATTATTTTCTAGCTACAGTTTGAGATCAACTACTAGGTACTGTTGAATTTTTTTTTCAGAGAATTTTAATAGGTAATTTTTTACTTTATCACTGCAGTAATAATAAATCATAACTGTAATGATATAAATTTAACAAAGCGTGGTCTATCGGTGCATCGCATTGAAGCCAGTAAATAAATAAAAGATAATATTATTTCCTGTAATTGTTTGTCAGATGAGCATGATCTTTTGACACTTTGTGTTGGTGATAACCCCTGAAGACAAATCATGTTTATTTTTATAAACGAATTGCTACTAAATACATCAAATAATTTCCTCACGTCTGATACTAACAGTCTTTTATTACCTATCGGTAATAATTCTATTAATTCTTATTAATAAACTCCTGCTTCATATTATTATTTCAGCTATTATTAGATTCAAAGAAACCTGAATCTAGAGGCAGTCCTAATGGTAAAAGAATTTATTATAAATATAATGATTTCAGCTGACAAAGAGTACAAAAAGGATCAATAATTATTATTGTAAGGTCGATTCTTTTTACTTATGTCAGAGTACCTACTCATGTACTGTCTGTCCTTGAAATGAAAAGTGTGCCCTTTAAATTAAGCATTAGATATGCTGCTAATTTTTCAGCTACTTTTGAACCAGATTTTAGTTAAATAATACGGAAACAGATGACCAAAGCAGTCTAAAAGGTAACAAATTTTCATCAAAATGGTTCACAAATTACAATTTGGTGAAATTTTGGAAATATTCCAGTCAAATAGAATTTTTAATTGATTAATAATAATTAGAATCATGATTTGAATCGATTGGTTATGTGCAAAAATTTAATATTTTCAAAAATATTGGCGCCCTTTGTTTTACCAAGCATTGAAAAAACAATTGAAGGCCCCCATGTTGTAGGAAAACTCAAAAGCTAAGATTTTTGTGATAGCCGATATCCACCCCTGTTTTTGTTCCACCCCAAAACTGATTTTTGAAAATTTGTAACATTTGAGGGACACAGGAATTTATCCCATAAATCCAAGATGGCGATCAACCCTAGAAGAAACCGATGGGGGAAACTTGGCTGGAGTGTTCTAGTGGTATTGGCACCCCTTACTTACCATAAAATGGCATGAAACTTCAAACAAACGCAATTTCAGCCCTTTTTTTTCAACTACTATTTGACTGAAGTGAAACTCAAATCAAATGATAGTTTTCTGCTCTAAATATGGCTCTTGATTGGAAACAAGATCCATACTAGTTATATTTTCTGTTTCAGGGTGTCAGAAATCACTTCTTCAGTTTCGCATACATACAAAGTACTAATAAGTACCTGAGAGTGGAAATAATATTACCCAAAGAAGGATAAAATGTTAAATAGTAGAGGAATTCATAAAAAAACAATGGTGCTTTAAAATGCATTTATTTTCACATTTAAACAATAATAAAATTGGAATCCCACCAAGTTATAATTTTCCATAATATCTTACGCATGTATGTTGAGGGAAAATGTTAATCAAACCTACTCAACTATAATAATAAAGTATAATAAATTCAATATTCATATAACACTTCTTCCTTCTCCTCTATTTCTTTTCATTCAATCATTATATCGATAATAATAATTATAAAAAATTCACCAATTAATAATAAGCCTACTATTGTAGTCAACTATTACAATAATAAAGGTGGTACCAAAAATAGTTACAAATAAATTCAGTATAAAAATTCGAAAAGCTGACTTTAAATCAAATAAAAAGAAAACGGAACAAAATGCAAAAATCTAATCGTAATTTCAAAGAACGCTGCTGCTTGAGAAAACCAACCCACTACTTTTAAATAAATTCTCCAACTTAGGGAGGCGGGGAGGCACTCGATAACCCTTCCTGTTATCACCAGATAGAGATGGGCCACCCAAACAAGTTACACCCATCTTTACATAAGGGAATAATAATTACTCATCTTACACCGACATCGATATAAAGGTAGGGATGACTTGGTTCATTATCTCATATTCAAATAAATATAATCAAAGGTTCTCACACTGGGAAAGGGAACTAGAATTATTACTATTAATGTATGTACTACAGATTAATTAACCATAATTACTTATATAAAAGTACCTATTTATAGTACCAGTACCTATTTACCTTATGTAACATGTCACGTAACCGGAACCACCATCCCGAACCGATTCATCCCTACCGTGCCAGCGGTCCTACCCCCCACCACACCCGACAACGACCCCCCCTAGATGGCATCGATGTCCACATCGGCGACGTCATCGTCTTCATCTCGCCCCTTTTTGGCGGCGGCGGCCGGCGCACCCTCCGAGGCCTTCAACGGCGACATCTGCACACGGTCGTTGTACTCGATCTCGATATCATCGTCGCTCTCCTCCTCGCTACCCGACTCCTCCGACTCGGCTTCCTTCAGCCACTTGATGAACGGGGCGGCCCGATCGTGGATCTCCTGGCTCAGCTCCTTCGAAACGTACTTCTTGGACACCTGAAACAAGAAGCAAGATTTTTCGTCATATGTTCCTTCAAAGTATAGGTGATAATAATAATAAATTATCTGGTGAAAGAAACAAGAAAAACTCACCTTATCGGCCCAATCCATGATCGCCTCTTCACTCAGGATGTCCAAAGTGTAAAGGGCCTGCAGCAGCCCGGGCACCTTCCCCATCAGCTCGTCCTTGTTCATTGCGATCACCTGCTCCAGGCCGCCGATCATGTACCGCTGCGCCTTCTTGTCCTTGATGGTGAAGCGCAGGAACAGCAGCCGATTCTTCTTAATCTGATCGCCGATGTTGTGGTCGAGCAGCAGCTCGACCAGCACCAGCGGCACCTTCTGCTTGATCTCGAGCCGCTCGGCCATGCTCAGCAGTTCCTTCTGCGTCTGCACGTTGTCCAGCTGCCCGCTGTCCCTCTTCTTCTTCACCTCATCGTAGAAGATGTCCATGCGCTGCTTCTCGGTCTTCTCCAGATCGTCGTTCAGCGTGATGTTCTTGGCACCGTCCGTTAGGTCCTGCATCCTGGCACGGACGGCCTCCTCAGACACGTCGACGGCCCACTCGGTGTTATCGTCGTCTTCCTCGTTCACGGTGCTCTGTTGGGAGAGAAGTAGAAAAGAAATGTAAGAGAGACATAAATACTAATTTTGAGATCACACGTACGTTGTTCTTGTCCGCCGCATCGATGAAACTGTCATCGTCCTGCGTGCCGGAATCTCCGTTGGCGTCACCGTTAGTGCGCTTGCTGCGCTTGGAACGCTTGCCCTCGGTGAGGGAGGAGCCCTGGGCTGCCGGGTTCAGGCTGGGCGGGTTCTTCAGGATGAAGGTGACGAGCTTGTGGTTCGACTCGAGGACGCCGTGATAACCGCACGCCTTGCACCCTTGCGAGATGTTGCCGCGCTTAATCGACACCAGAAGGTCCGTCTCGGGGTTGTCGCACTCTGGACACAGGACAAACTTGCGTATGAAGCCGTCCAGCAGGTCCTGCAGCTTGGCGGCGTCGTGGGAGCCGTTGACGATGAAGCGCTCGTTCTTGAAATCGAACTGAGTCTGGGCGCCGAGCTCGCAGCCGAAGTACTTGGTGGGATAGGTGGGCGGGCGTCCCAGCGCCTTTGCCACCTCGGGCATGTTCACGATCACCGTCTTGATGCCGTTACCCTTGCCCTCTACCTTGGCCATGATGCGCGGCATCTTGTAGCGATAGAAGACATCGCTGACGTTGCGATTCACGTTTACCGAACCCATTGTTATTATTGTAGCGGTCGTTGTTGTTGTTATTGTTGATGTTGATGCTGTTGTGGGGATGCTCGGGGCGTTCCCGCCTCCTTATCAAACGCCGGCCTGAAGTGGTGGTCGTCGTCGTCGTCGTGGATGATTGATAAACGACGTCCTCCTTCACTGCTGCTGACCTTCCTCCTAGAATCGACCCTGGTGATTTTGCTGATGTTGGCGACAGTGTCCCTAGTCACGTCTCTCTGAATGGTTGCAATTTTCGATGCCTATTAGATGAAAATTTTGTTGTCCTGGGGGGAAATAATAAACATTGTTGATTAACGACAGGGACGCGTACAACTGCGCGCCAAAATCAAAGTTTTTTGTTTTTTTTAGATGAATAAAGAATAAAGAAGACAATTTCGTGGTAGGAAGTACTTTTTCTTACCTATAACAGGTGGGCTCACGTCGCTGCGAAGTCATACACCTCGCTGGCTCGGGCCCTAAACTCCCAACTATGCTTTTGGTTAATAATGTTTCTGAAACGAAGAGAATACTAATTACGCCCCAAAAAATACGTCACACCCACCCAAAAAAAAAAAAACTCACATGTGAGCGTGATTTTCAAATTTTAAGACATTTTTTTAACGACTCAAGATCTTTTATTGACGAGAAACAATAAGCCAAATCGAGACGAATTAGTAAGACTTACTTTTTAAATAATCCACTTTGAAACTGGACCCCTACTTCTTCAGTTTTCAATTTCGGGAATTTATTGACAATTTTTGACATCTACTGTTTTGTTTATCGGCGTAAATAAAAATCACACAGGTTACTAAATTATTAATTATTAATCAAAAAAGTGTCAGCAAAGTCTCAATAAACGCGCTGGGTACTGTAATACATAATACGATTCTGAACCAATTTTATCATTAATGTCTACATAGATCAGAATTCAGAAGTGGTTCATTTAATAACATCTCCAATTATTATTATCATCATTAATTAATTTAAATTATAAGTTTATACTGTTATCTCGGTAAAGTGCGACAGAAGAGTCACTTTAATAAGTGAGGACCATAATAATACTTAGTCATCGCGAATTTCGGTTATATTCATCTCAACTAGAGACTAGAGCACGTAAATCGGGAATAATAATAATAAAGAAGACACCAAAACTACCATGAACCTTACTCAATCATCGCAAATATTTTACAGTAGGTAGAAAGCACCACAATGCATACTTCGCGCTCCAGATGCATACAACATTTTTTAGACAGCTTTATTAAAGAAGCGGAAAAATTGAAATAAAAATGTTTAAAATTTTTAATTTAGTTCCAAGTTGATTGCTGCTTTGTTGTTAGGGAAACAAATACACGATTTCTATACACTGCGCGAATAGTTGTCGCTCTAGGTCGCGAAATAATTCGCGCACGCTGCCGAATAGACATAAAAAATGTGCCATTTTTCATTCACATATTGATGAAATAGGGTAAATGCGCCAGTAGTCAGCCACTTTCAGTATAATTTAATTTCGGCGTTAAGTTAATAAAACTAGGATTGTAAATGTAAGAGCAATTTTATTTTTAAGTATGACCTGACTAATTTATTTTTTGAATTTTTAACAATTTTACAATGTAGGTTTAAATCTGTAAACACAATAAACAAATTTATAGAAAAATCCCTAAAAGTCCTATATTCAGCCACCAAAAACCTTATGTCAGCCAGCACTGATCTGGTTGTCAGCCACAACTCAAGACAGTAGGTAGTTAGTTGGGAAATAGGTACCTACCTAGGTAGGTTAAGCAATAAATTCGTATCTATACCTACCCGCTTAGACATAAAACGTTTTTCAAGAACTTTTTCATTATTAATAGGTAAAGTGAAACATTTATTAAAATATTGAAGTAATCAATATCAATACCTCTAGGTACATGACATTACATTAGATATTTTATTTCTCGTTCTTTTTTCTTACACAAGCCGAGCAAACAAATTCTTCCTCCAGAATGTCATCGTAATTACATCCTTGAAAGCTTGAACATTCTAAATGGTATCATTTAGAACAAGTGTCACATCCTATATTTTTTAAGTTATTATCTATATCCCATTTCAGACGTTTTTGGATTCAAGTTGGCTGTGATATTTTTTCTTCAAGTTGGATACCCTGGACAGTCGATTTGAGCTAAAAAAGTTCAAATGACTTCCCACTTTACTCATATGCCATTAGGATTAATTTCTTACTTAATAAAAATATGTTTGACGTATGAAAACAATAATTCAATAATATAGGTACTATTGTTGTTATTTTTTAGTAAAAAATATTTAATTATTAGACGTTCAGTTTCATTCAAAAAGTTCTGTCAGATTTTCAGCATCTTATTTCAATCCTTTTAAAATTGAAAAGAACTTAAATCTCCTTTGAATACTACATTATTATATTATAATGCCAAAAGTAATTGAAAAAAAAACTTGTGTGGCACAGTGTCTACCGAAAACCAACACAAAGAGATCGTTATTTACACAAGAACTCCAATCAACACCCAGCCCAAAAACGAGCTCTGTAATACAAACCCTGGTGAATCGTGCTTCCCGAATTTGTGAGACTCAGTCCTACATCGAAGAAGATGAGCTCTACACCATGCATGAATGCTTTGCTTCAGGATGACCACGCCGTGTGCTACGAAAAGACGAAAATTTTGTCTACTACGTCACACTATTGCATCCATGCATATACTGTTTTATAACAAATTGAAATCCAGAAAATATAAAGATAAAGGTGGAGTAACCAATAACCATACCTAAATTAAGCCGATTGGATTCAGAAAATTTATAGTTCTACCCAAATATAATTTTTATTCATATATTTTAGGCAGCCTCAGTATCAAACGACAATGACGAGATAAGAATTTGTCATAACTCATCCTCAACCGAGTTAGCAAGACTTTCCTCAACTAGCAAATCCTCCAACTCCCTACAATAAATTGAAAATGAAGAAAAACTTATTGGCAACCTACAAAGATCATGAGGCTCATTCCATCTGCTTTCTTCAAAATTTGAATTAAATTAGTTGATAAAGGAATAAAGACTACCCCTAGGTACTTATTCTTCAAATGTTCTTGTGAAAATTAGGCATTTCAAGAGTCGGCGACATGACATATGATATTATGTTCCTGAATTTCACCACATGACGCGAGAGAGAGAGAAGTCCAGCACTTTAAGTTATTTAAGACAATAGAGAACAAATCAAAGATCGTAAATGTAAATGTGATTGAGTTTTTTATTATATTATTATATAAATTTCCAGGGCATAATCTTTATCTTCGAATCTAAACCAACTCAATAAAATTTGAGAGTAAAATCAAGAAGTATCGCGAGCAAAAAAATCCGAAATAATATTATGTAGATTTTTATAAATAATGTTGTAACCGCTAGCCTTTAAATTACTTCTCTGGATAACATTTCTTAATTTTCTAGTTGAATATTTCTTGTTCAATAACTATAAAAGCATTGTAGAAGTGTAGAACTGTAGAAGTGTAGAAATATAGCTTACCTTATTATAATATATGAATCTTATTTTAACCGTTAAACAAGAAATTTTAATGACATTGAACATAATTTCTATTTTTATCTTTTATTATAGGTACTAAACTTATTAAAACAAACAATAAATTATGATAATTTTTATATTTCGTATTTTTTTGGATAAAAATTAAAGTTTTGAAATACAGAAAACATATTTAAAGGAATCGTTAATAATTTCACATATAGTTGAAAAAAATCGATCAAGAAATAAATCCTCCTTGTCTGATTTTAGACAAAAATAAATATTTCCCCGAATATTAGTATATAAGTACCTACTTTAGATAATATATTCCTGTTTTGGCAACGCAGCGTAGGTGAAATTTAAAACAAAGTCAAATTTGATTAGAAACGTCCATAACCTTAAAAAATTTAGCTTGTCAAAGGTAGTTCAAAACTCAGCTTTTGGAAAGGTACCAACATAATTCGAATTTTCCATAGCCAACTCTGAAATCAAAAACGTCTGAAATGGGATATATGTCGCTATCCAGATAAAAATCACAGGCTGCACATTTTCCTTCAGTTTAGTGACTTTCAACTGCTCATCCATTGTAGGTGTACTTTTGGTGCTATTGCTGTCAAAAATCTGGTTTTCATAGTTTTCTTGTTTATCTTCACAAGGTTTTTCCCGCTCACTTGAAGCTGATGAAGTGGTCGCAACATTCTGATTAGCATCATCGCTGTTCTGTTCTTCTTTGAAGCAGTTTGATTTTTTTGTTGCTTAGCACGTTCTGGCCTCTTTTGTTTTCTGTTTTCTTTTTCTCTTTCAGCTTTCTGTTTGATCTCCAATTTTTGCTGCGTCCGAAGAAATTGCAGCTGGTAGTCGATCTTGAATTTTTCTCTTTCCTTTCAGGATAGGAGCTGGAAAAAATAGATAATTTTGGATAGTGTCCTTGTTTTTATTTACTTCTAACACATTCTCTGTAGTACAAATTGGTATAGTAATATTCTGCAAAATGCGTATTTTGGTATTTAATGTTCTCAACCAGGTTTCATTTATATTTTGGTTATTTCCAGTTGAAGATCTCATAATTTTGTTTGGTTCAAGGTAATTTGTTTCAGATTCTTCATTTTTTTTTTGTTTAACCACCGCCTTTTGTTCAACAGGGTTAATGTTATCTTAACCTGTATCCTCATTATCTATCTTAGTTATTGTAGTATTATTTTGAGGTTCACTTTCCTTTGAGTTGATGTTATACAGTTCAGGCTCAATTTCTTTGAGAAATTGTTCTAATTCGGGGAACCATTTCCTTATCGATTCTTCTGTTATTATGCTTCTTGCTTTCGTAAGTCCTTCAGTTTCGCGTAAAGCTAGGGTTGAATGTCTTTTAATAAAACCTCGATACCATTTTTCTCCTGGTCTGTTGTGTTTAAATGGAGTTGTCTTGCCTTTTGCTGCAACTATTTTTTGAACACTATTAAATAAATTATTTTTCTTCTGTGGAACCCACATTTTGCCAAATCAATTAACCATTTTTCCAAATCAGATTCTTCACTGGTTGACAAAATTGTATCAGGACCCATTTTACGGGGGGCCTCCTTAACACGACCATGAAGTCTATCTTGTATGGTACCACGCGGTACACCGTATGTCCGGCTTGCTTCCCTGATGCCCATGTTATCTTCGCGAATTGCTTGCAAGGCTTTAGAAAGTGCTTCTTCAGGATGCTTATGAACTGCATGACTCTTGTAGCGTCCCATTATCCTTAAAACTTAAAAATTAAATTACACTTAGGACGGCTGAATACTGAACGTGCGGTGCCATAAAGTCATCCACCTGAAAATACTACACTGTATGGTGGCTGACTACTAAACGTATACTGGCCTGATGTCAGCCAGTTAAGCAAGCTTTCGATAAAAGGTGGCTGACTACTGGATAAATAAGCTATAACCACCATTTCTTGTATGCAAAAAGCAAGTGCATAAACGTCTCTAATTTCAGAGTCAATATGGTTTAAAATTGAATATTTGGTGACTTACCCAGTAGTCAGCCATCTGGCTGGCAATTGGTATTTTGATGGTTTGTGCAACCTTTTCTCAGCCACCACAAATACATTAGAAACAAACTATTTTAACCTCAATAACTTGCAAAAAAAAGTTAGTATAATATATAATTAATGTTAGAAAACACTTACTTTATCACAGGGATATATAATAACTTCTTCCTGACTTATTATTAAATAGTCTGAACTCAAGCCAAATAACAAGATTCTCGTACTAAATCTCAGCCACTGTAAGGCAGCACACTAACAAGTTCACACAAAGTAAACTTTTTAGGATATAATACGTAAAATTTTACAGATATGGCGGGAAATGTGGCCGAATATTATACAAGCAAATAATGAACAAATTATTGAGTGGGTACTCTATTACAATGCTTTTTAACCACCAGTGGCTGACTACTAGACCTGGCTGGACTTAGGCACATTTACCCTAAATACATTATTAAACAACTGTCTAAAAACTAAGTCCATGCGCAACCTGACTTGCGCGGAAAAAATTTCATACCTGACCTTCTCAAAAAAAAATCATACCTAATTGTTAGTACCCATGTAGGTACAAAGATCCGGAGCGTCAAACCCTCCAGAACACGCTGATAAAAACGAGAGAGAAGGAGAGATTAAAGCTTTCAAAACAAAAGTGAAACAATCGTCGCTGCCTTCCAATACCTATCATTCGTTTCATATCGCCGCCGTCCATTGCATTGCAAAAGATTTTTATTTAGTCAGTTTGCATACCAAAGAATACGAGCATTATTATTGATCATGATCACCAGCACCCGCCTTTCTATACGCTCTGAAATCTCCGATGGGCACGCATACCAGAATATGATTACGCCAGGGTAGCGGTCTATAAAAATACTGCAAAAACCATTCAAGACGAATGAAAAAACGGGAACGAGAGAAGGCAATAACCCGAAAAAACGACGGAAGAACAAGTACCAAAATGAGACCCGAAAAACCTGCTGAAGGGAAGGCAACAAACGATGAAAATTTAGCTATCCCTTTAATAACAAACTCGGCCTGCTAGCCTTCGTTCTATGTGATGA
Source organism: Malachius bipustulatus (assembly GCA_910589415.1). Classification (NCBI taxonomy): domain Eukaryota; kingdom Metazoa; phylum Arthropoda; class Insecta; order Coleoptera; family Melyridae; genus Malachius; species Malachius bipustulatus. Next base: position 32,648,271 of record OU342634.1, on the reverse strand, counting down.
ATCGGTACTCCAACAATACCGGAAAAATCCGCCCATTCGCCGAAATCTCCACCACGTTGATCACAAGCGAAAATTAACGACAAAAATATTTTGAATCGGCAGTTTCCTGCAGTCAATAATAATTATCATCCAAGTATAACTCCGAACCGTGAGTGTAAGATAATTTCCTCCTGGTCTGCGTGCTCAGGCAAGAGTTCCACCTTATCACTATAGCAAAAATAGTCGCGCGACTGTTTGGTCGCAACGAGCGCACGTTTCCGCAATTCAAATCGATGCAGTCGTCGTCTTTAAAATAGCACTTTTTAGTCGCGTAATGCGTTTACATTCACATTTTGGCGACCAAACAGTCGCACGATAAAAATCGCTAGTGCGTGCCTAGCCTTAACTCTTGTTTTAAACCAAAGCGAAGCATCTACTTATACACTTATTTGACCGATGAACGTCCCTGAATTGGTGTGCCCTCAATTTTTAGGCTGTATCACAATCGCAATAGTAGAAAAACTTTCATTACTACTACATCGCGCCTCCCATAAGAGGTCCTTTGGGCTACGACCAAGGTAAAGGTACCTTCTACAATAATATTATTAATCGAACTTACCCACTTCAGGATCAAATTAGAATGCTATCATATCTTGTTTGTATAATATGCGCTTTTTATTAATACGAAATTAACGGTCCACTCTGTTGCAGCGACGAAATTAATAAAAACTCCATTGAACGACAATTGAGAAATTACATTTAACGAGCGAGCCGCGTTCCTGGATCCCTTGGAGAAATTTGACTTCGCGTGTAATATGAATGATCGAGCTTTATTATCAAGTTGTGAAGATGAGACATTTGAGGTAATTTTCACGAAAATATTTCACAAAAAAAATTATTAAAAATTTAAAAGACTATTGATTCACAGTTCCGATTTTGACACTGAAAAAATCAAAATGACAACAATAATAAATTATTATTATTATGATCTTGATACGAGACCGCCGCCTTCAATTTTTTAAACAATATTCCCTCTGCTAGGGCCAACCCTGAGCATTATTACGATAGAACCTTCAAAATGACTTGTTTTGTGTCTTTACTATACATATTTACCTTCGCTTGCAGATGTTAAATAATTGAATTATAATTTTATTGCTTCCAACTTGGTTTTGATACCTAAATAAATATTATTCTGGAATTTGCTACCTAAATAATAATTGATAAAGAGCGGTTTTACCATATTTCCAGGCGGTTCCTTACCGTAGATAATAGAGCAGAACGAGTTCGAAATATTCGGGGGTAATACCACGAGAGCTTAGATTTAGCCGGATAGGTATTTTTATGCAGTTAGTTTCGAATAGTTACTTGCATTGAAAATTTAATGAGCTGCGCTCGAGTGATTTTTTTCTGCAAATGGAGTTAAATTGCCTACATGCAAGAAGTATGAGAAAATATCCGGCTAATCTAAGGTCGAGTTGGTATTTGTTGAGACAATTCAAACGAATAATAAGGTGCTGAACGTTATTTATCAGTTAACAATACAAAAATACCTTTTAAGAGGACAAATAGTATTGTTAACAGCACAATTTTTGTATTTTATGTTGATATTTCTAATAAAAATCAAATGGCAAACGGTAGGTAGCTATATCAGCACTTGCATTCGTTTCCAACAGGCCTGTGTGTCCAAGCGGATAAGCTCCTGTCGTTCGAAGGTACCCTGGTTCAAATTCCGGTAGGGCAAGGAAACTTTTTTCCTTACATAGGTATAAAATATTTCCAAATAATAAAATTAATTGCGACATTTAGTAACAGTAGAGTGCCAAGGAATCGAGCCATTGCCATAGCAACATATGAACAAGCAGTTTTATCGATAAATTTATCCACTTGCATTCTCTCTTCCTTCCTCGATAGCAAAAAAGCGATATTTGAGAAATCAAATGGATAATAACGTATGAGTGGAATAGTCGGGGGTAATACCACGAGAGCTTAGATTTAGCCGGATATTTTTATGCAGTTGGTCTCGAATACTTTTTGCTCAACTTTTTACTCGACAGCTGTTGAAAAAATCACGAGAGCGAAATTATTGAAATAAGCAAAAAAATCGAAATAAAAATTATAAAAATGTGACAAGGAAAATTTTTATTCAGTTCCAAGTTGATTGTTACTTTGTTGTCAGGAAAACAAACACAAGATTTCTACAGGGAAGCTAGAAAGTCTGGTAACGGGTACAATAAATCTTTCAGTTTTGAAAAAAAAAATGCAAAAACAAGTCAATTTTGTAATTTAATTTACTTTTTATTGATGTAAAAAAAATATACAGGATGTTCATTGGCTCAGTAATGACGACTATTTTTTTAAATAGGACTCCCTGTATAATAGTGCATTTTCATATTCCCGAGAAAATCAAATAATAATAGTTTTTAACCGACTATTTTTAGTTATAAACTAGTAAAAATAGTAGTTTTTCATTTTGAAAGCAGTATACATTGGAAACGGCTCCAAATATCGGAAAAAGGTTACAAAAAAGGTTTATACAGGATGATGAAAAATCTAATAATTTTAATCACCCTGTATAAAAATATCACTGTGATGGGCGCTGACTCTGTAAAGAGCGAATGCAGTGTGCCTGTACCGACAATAGAGATAAGGAAAATGTCTAGTGATTGCTTTTCGGAGTTCAGGTATTTGTTTACTCGTGGAGAGTTTCAGATGCTTTCTCAGGATAACTATGAGAATGATCAGGATTTCGATTGTGTATTTAATGCTTTCTGGGAACACCTGCTGTGGTGTTATTCTGCGGCTTTCCCTGTTGTTAGTGTTCGTAGGGGCAACATGTCTGCTGATAATTTCAAGTATAGCCACTCATTGAGGAATAAATTTGTTGAGCTTCGCGATCTTAATTATATAAGAAAGAATTTCAACAATGAACTTTTGGATACGGTGTATAAAAGTAGGAAAAGAGAAATCACTCTGCAAGTTCAGAAAGAGAAAAGGAGCTACTACGACTCTCTTATTGCAAGATCAAAAAATAAAGCCAAAACAGTATGGCAATTAGTCAAGCAATCTGATAAAAGAAAACCTGTGGAAAAAATTAAAATTCTATTAAATGATGAATATATTCAGGAACCTCCGCGACTGGTGGAGATTTTTGGTTCCTACTTCGCAGATGTGGTGAGGGAGGGGCTGCAGAGTCATTTTGGGGATTCACTTTCTCTGGAATGTACAGTGTCAAAAGGTTGGCAGGAAAAGTCCATGTTTGTCACCCCGGTCGAGGCGAACGAGGTTAGGAGTATTATCAATTCTTTGCCGAATAAAAAGTCTGCGGGCTATGACGACATTACTACGTACTTTATAAAAAACTGCAGTGATATTTTATCGGTCGTCATCGCCAATTTGTTCAATGCATCTGTGTCTTGTGGGCTCTTTCCGAAGGCCCTGAAAACGGCCCTTATTATTCCTGTATATAAAAAGAATAATCCCTCTGAATTGAAAAATTATCGCCCAGTTTCTCTGTTATCTATAGCCTCTAAGATATTCGAGAAAATCATGGTAAAGAGAATAAACGCGTTTATTAACAAGCATGACATTCTTGGTCGCTTTCAGCACGGCTTCAGAACATCTCACTCGGTGGAAACCGCCGCGATAGATTTAGTGCAGTATATATACGATAAAGTTGATAGAAACGAATACACTGTTTCAATTTCTTTTGACCTATCCCGGGCTTTTGACACTCTCCATCCGGGATTCATATCTGAAAAGTTGAACAGACTGGGGATTCGCGGTCGGATTAATGACTGGTTGATGTCATTTTTAAGTGAACGGAAATTTAGGGTTAGACTTGGGGAGACAACTTCCAATGTCTTTTCCATGGATCTTGGTACGCCTCAGGGGAGTGTTCTGGGCCCTCTTATCTTTTTGTTGTATGTAAATGATCTGCCGGAATACATCAGTGGGGGTAGAGTATTCGCATACGCTGATGACACAACCATTGTTGTGTCTGACTATACTGTGGATGGGGTGTGTCGAAAGATTGAGCGGGTGGTGGAAGATTTCAGTATATGGTGTAAAAAGAACAGATTGATAATAAATTTGGATAAAACAGTCTATGTTAAATTTAGGACTGGATTACATAAAAACTCTCCAATATCCTTGAATATTTCTGACGAACAAATTGTTTTCAAAGATTCGGTGAATTTTCTTGGTGCGGTGCTGGACAGTGGCCTTGACTGGAGGCAGTGCACTGAGATGTTGGCAGGGAAGTTAAACCGGGCTTACTTTGCGATTAGTTCATTGAAAGGAAAGTTATGTCGTCACACTTTGCTAAGTGTGTATTATGGAATATTTTACAGTCACCTCCAGTCTAACATATTGCTATGGGGTCGTTCACCACATGCGCACAGACTCTTCCTCACCCAAAAGCGAATTGTTAGGTTGATTTTTGACATGAAAACTCGCGAATCATGCAGGACCATTTTCAAAGATAATAGGATCTTGACTGTTGCTGGTATATATTTGTATAAAGCCCTTATATATGTGCATGCGAGGAGGTCGCGTCTCTCGAGTAGATCCGATGTGCATGGCTATAACACTAGACACAATGGGAATTTCTGTCTTAATCGTCACAATCATACTTACTATGAGATATCACCTCTGTATTCTGGAGTTGATTTATATAACAAACTACCGCGGAACATTAAGGACATAGACGATGAGAAATGCTTTAAGCGAAATCTGAAGCGTTTCTTGATGGATAAGTGTTTTTACAGCATCCAAGAGTTTCTCGGAGAGACTGTGCGGTGATTCTTTGAAGAGCTTGTACCTAGGATCTATTGTTGTAGTGTAAAATTGTTATACTATAATGTGCTGTATATTTTTCTGTTTATGTCGGTCAATTCTGTGAGGTTATTGACGAAAATTTGTATTTATACACTTTTTGTATTGTGTTGTTTTGTTTTTTTAACTTTTTGTATTGTATTGAACGTGTACATGCTCTGTACTGAGCTTGTTTGTTGTTATGTAGGCTAAATATTGACATGTCCATACAGTAGATGTAACTGTTTGCCGGATGCAATAAATCTATCTATCTATCTATCTATCACGTACCTACACTGTAAGATAACACTTGAAAAGTTAAGATAGGAACATGTAAGCCGTTTTGCGATATTTGGAGCTGTTTCCGACGTACACTGCTTTCAAAACGAAAATTTTCAATTTTCACTTGAAAACCCATTGAATTTTCACATGTAATACCACTAGAGGTCAAATTATTTCCGGAAATTTTTTCGAGCTCACGAATATTTTGAAAATTATCGCGAGCCGAAGGCGAGGGATAATTTTCTTAAAATATTCGTAAGCGAGAACAAAATTTCCTGGTATAATTTGATTTCGAGTGGTATTTGGAAAGAAAATTTCACAACAAAATTAGTTTTGAATAGAAAAATTACAATTTTATTGTGAAATAAAAATATGACATGGAGGCGTAACATAATCACGTGACAACGCCAAACTGACGTTTAATAACTGCGCCGCCATTATTAGCGCTGTCAAACACAAATTTTAGTTTCTAAACTTCACCAGCCGAGTGTGGTTTTTGATAATGATAAGTCGACAATTGCGGTATAATAGTAATTATGATTAGTATTGATTAGATGCCATTTTTTCCAAAGCGCAAGGATTTGCCCAGCAGATGGATTCTACCAACAAAAAGTGCCATATAATTAATTATAAAGATAAAGTGGTCGAACCCCCATGAATTCGCCGTGTGTTAATCCGAAAAATTATGTAAGTACCTACCTATTTCAAATAGAATTTCTAAATTAGGTAAATTAGGTTTCTTCAGATAATTTTTTCGATAGTGAATCCGTGATTTCATACGTGGTAATACGCGAAAACATCACTTTAATATTAAATTATAATAGAAACTTTAACAAAACGCATTGGTTGATTAATATTAATAACAGCAACAGTTAACAGTTGACGTTTATGAAGTTCCTAGTTGTCACTTTTAAACGTCAAAAAATTTCCACTATAATACTCTCCAGCTTACCCCTGGAGGAGAAAATTTCCGATATAATACACAAATAACCATGGCAACGGTAAGCAATGCTCGTACTTTATTGGCTGAAAATTGATGGCGTGAAATTTTCTCAGGGAATATTATGAAAATATCTATTTAAATACCTAGACAATGTCGTCGATACCGAGCCAAGGAACACCCTGTATAATTTTTTTTTTACATCAATTAAAAGTAAATTAACCTACAAAATTGACCGGTTTTTGCATATTTTTTTAACTTAAAAAAAAAAAACTCAACAAGATTTATTGAGCCGTTGCCAGACTTTCTAGCTGGCCTATATACAGTGCGCGAAATAGTTGTCGCTCTAGGTGACGAAGTACTTCGCGCACGCTGCCGAGTATAAACAGAAAAATCAGACATTTTTCATTCGCATATATTCATGAAAAATGTCAGCATTATTTGACGGGCGTCTAAAAAAATTTTTTTTATGAAACCTCCCCCCCCCCCCCTGAAAATTATTCATGGAATCTTCACTGAAAGTACCGATTAGTAGGAATTTTTGGGAGAATTAATGGGAAAGTTCTACGTCGTGAAATCATTTTCAACAATACAGGATGTTCTTGTGTTTTCTTTACTGGAGCTATTGTTTTTCTATCTATTTTTAAAAATCTGGTTTTGTCTTTAAAATGCTCTTACAAAATAATTTTGCTTCTTCATTTCTATTGCGGGGTTGCCAAGTTCTCATTTTTTTTGAGCCAACGATTCTCGAAAAAATATTTATGAAAAAACAAAAAATGTAAACACTTTTTCATCATTCAGTCATAGTTAAAAAATAATTGATTTTTCTCATACGGAAACGTCCCTATAGGAAAACGCTCTGTTGCAGAACCCTCCGTTTATGTAACGTCACTAAACGAGGCTGCGTTCTTATTAGATATTGAACACCTCTCTTCTTAGACCAAATAATAAACATAATACACATAAACATAATACACTACACAATATACAACTGTCCTCAAAATACCTAGTTGAAATAGTAATAAATCTGGTAGGTGTAATAAAATTCCTATTGCTCCAACTTTGCTGGTTCTCATCTCTCGTTAGCTACGTTCCTGACGAAATAAACAACCGACCAAAATCGTTCAATCAATTTTTTCTACAACCATTATTTTTCAAAATACGCTTTTTCGCATAGATTATTGTGGGTACGTGTACGTAAACTGATTGTGATAAAAGTTTTTCGGAAAAATTTCTACAACATTAATAAAATAAATGATAAAGGTGAGAGAGAAAAATTGACAAAAAATATAAATCGGCGCAGCGGTCAAAGTCCCGGGTCATAAAATTGAACAGCTATTCCATGCAATAATAAATTTGGCATCAATGTTCAAGTGAAGGGCTCCCTGCATGATCAATCAATAGCGTCTTTCGATTTTAGAAGTGTGGAATAAGAAAGAAGAACGAGTAAGGCACGTGAAAAGGCGACGCATTAAAAATTTATATAAAAAAGCAGGAAAGGCTTTATTTAAAATTTAAAAGGTAAATTCAAGTAAATTTGGAGAGGGGTACTATAGTCTGACACCACCCTGTTCGTGTCTCTCAGCGTTTAAAGTCAACCGAAGACACTGACGAATTTTTACTTTTTTTTAATTTATTAAACTACAACTTAAAAAAAAGATAGAAAAATAAAAAATAAACCTTTCTTTTTATGACGCTTGACAAAACAATGCTAAAATAAAGACCGGCAACTTACACCGCTGCAACGAAACTCCCATACCCATATCGATTTTACGTAGAGTCCTTTTTTTTAAGACACAGTCACACACTTCCGCTCCCTAAATTATTTAGTACTAGTCTAGACCTACCTTTAACTACCGCCCCTCCCCCCCCCCTTTCCCCGCTTGATTGATATAATATAAAAATCAAACCTGGCAATAATCTCAGATAAATCGAAATAATAAATAAATAATAGTCAAGGTATTATTATTAGTACCTTGATATTATGAAAAAGAAAAATTAAAAAAATTAAAACATAAGGAAGAAACAGAAAGTAGAGGACAAAGAAATAATTGTATAGCGAAAGGGCGAAGCGGGCCCCGATACGTACTGAAGGAACGGCGGACAGCATCGTGGAGAGGCTCGTAGGGCGTGGACATGGATGTGACGGAGGCCGTATGCCCCTCGAGCACGACTTCCTGGAGGTCAGCTATGATGGGATCTTCCACTGCGGCACCAAGAGAACGACTGACCGACGACGTAGGCGCCGCCGCCGAGAATCGATGCCCCAAAACAGGCGCACTACAGACAGAGTCCCGCCTATCGATCCCCGGAGAAGCGCGACTCGGAAAGACGGCGGGGGAGGACTTCTCTTTCGGGGACGAAACGTCGGACGAGACACGCGGGGTGGAGGGGGAGGGGGAGAACAACAATTATTCCAGACAATTCAGATTTCCTTAAACGATGTTCCTGTGTCGGTAGCAGGAAGATAACGAATTAAATTGCAATTTAATAGCCTCCTTCTGCAAAACAGGACAAACTATTTTCGCCTTTACGTAATTTTGGAATTTCATCCTCCGTTTTGGTGTCCAGTTTCTGACTAGTCTCTGATTAAGGGATAGGTATGAGTTAGTTCATCAAATAACAAAATAATGACTAATAGAACTTGATCATCATGAAGCCAACATGATGGTCCCTATTTATTATAAATCGAAAAATCGGATCCAACATGACTATTATTTGATGAAAAATTCCTACACGATGGTTCTTCTCATCATTGATTTTCTCATTCATTGATCATTCTCCTCAATAACGGCAAAATTTTCGAATTTCATGACGACTTTTCGACTCATATACAGGGTGTCAGAAATTAGTAGGTTTCGTCTCAGATTATTTGGCCAAAAATAATGGGACTTTCCTCATGTCATTTTTCAGATATAGGTGTCCCTCTTTCAAGTTACAGGGTGTTAAAGTCAAATTTTAAAACAAGTTTTTTTATTAATATCTCCCTGGCTTTGCAAGATATTTAGATCTCATGATGTCGCACGCTTTGACAATACCTTCGAACCAGAGGCGTGCGCAAAAAAAAGTTGGGGCGTCAACGTGTTCTACAACCCCCGTATTTTAATGAAAAACTTCTTATAAAATTTGACATTGACACCCTGTATCTTGAAAGAGAGACTCCCATGTAAATAATGGCATGAGGAAAGTTCCAAAATTTTTCGCCAAAGAATCTGTGACCAAGAACTTGACCTACTAATTTCTGAAACCCTGTAGAGCTGATAAAGCGTGCCACGAAAAGAAAACGTCCAAAAAAGGAGATTTCGCATGTTTCTTCAGGAAATAACCGCCAATCATGTAATGGGGCGCAACTGGTCCTTTTGTATTAGATCTAAAATGGCGGGTCCGATCCAAAGTGACTTAAAATTAGCTGTGAGAAAATGGTATGTACTGCTAAATGGTAACTTTTCATTTTTACATTGTTATTAGCTACCACGAGATATAAGAAAAAAACAAGAATTTACACATATACACAACAATTCAGTGTCTACATCTAACCTCTTTGAAAATTTTATTTGGATTGGATTGTTCTCTTTTTGTACTTCAAACCCAAACCGGTCTGAAAATTTCATGAAATATTCTAGTTTACTGGTACAAATACTGGTAACCTGTAAAATCTGAGAAGTTTACTGTGCTGCATTTTTGTTGTAGGGGAAAGAGAGGGGGGAGGTACAGGTAGCGGGAGATGAAAAGGGGGGGGTGGCAAAGAAAGGGAGGGGATGGATGGTGGGAGTAAGGGAGGGAGGTAGTGTGAGAAACATTTCTAGGCAACATCAAATAGGAGTCTCGCAGCATAAGAAAGAACATAAGAAAGAACAATCACCATTTTTTTTGTTAGGTTAGGTATTTTTCCCTTAAAATTTACTTAAAATTCACGACCCTTACGGCTTTTTTCTTCTATATTTTACTTTGGTCATTAATTATACAGGGAGTTTCATTAAGATAGGTAAGCGGCCGTATCTCGGGTAAATTTTTTTTGTTTTTTTTTTTCGTTTGCAAATTGAATCTTCTTCCTGATTATGGTGTCATAATTATACCGTATGATTTAATTTTTTGGGATAAAATCAAAAACTGTTACCACTACAAATCGGTGCCCTCTGCCGATTTTATTAGGAACTATCGCATACTAATGAATACTACAATTAAAAGCACTCACCTTTCTCTTTCAAACAAGCTCAAGTTTACCAAAATCGGATGAGCTGTTTCGAAGTTACAGCAATTTTATTAATTCCACTTTCAACAGCTTCCCCACTCTTATCAAGATTAGCACGCCTATGAGTCGTACAGCAAAATTATGCAGAATTGCCTAAGCTTTCTAATGATGTTACCAAAAGCATACCTACCTAAATGAGGAAATTTTTAAATAAATTCAGATTTTAAATATTTAGTGTTCATTTGCGCCCCCTTGCGACGAAATGCGAAACTTAAAAATAATTTCCAGGATTTTCTCATGGCCACTTTAATTTTGATCTATGTCCAGTAGTACCGGAGATACGGCCGCTTACCTACCCCTGTCTGTATACATCCGCGTCTCCTACAGTTTCACTATGGCCACCTATACAGTACTTATGTTACACCCTGTATAGGGGTGGAGAACATACCTATAGTAACACCAGGAAGGTATTCATTTGCTTTGCAAATGAAAGGGAAGGCAACAAAACGGCTTTAAAAATAGATTTTGAGAGTGCAATGAAAGTACGGTCCTGACACAAGCGCCGATTAAATACCTCTAGTCCCGGATGTAACCACTTACGACAATGCCAAGCGCTTCGAAACGTATACAGACGCGGACTCTCATTATATCCGCTTTCTCATATCGTGACCAGACCACAGGATTTGATGTTACGATTTTTGGAATATAAATGCAAAATTCAAAATAAAAACCGTGCTACTGTTAATCTCGAAGATATTCCTTGCCCTGAAAGTGAAGAAAAAAATAGAAATTCGACCGTAGTGTCAAAGAGGCCTTAGTCGTGACCTTAATATTAGTTTGCAATGGCTGTTTTTAGCTTCTTACCCACCCAGCACCCCTATTTCGCTCCTCGGTACCGAAAAAATGATGAAACTTAGGAGACGCGGATGTATATAATTACCTTTACTTTTCTTCTTTCATTTTCTTGAAATTTCAGGGATAAAATCACCTAACCTGACCAACGACCTGACTAAGTGGAGGGGAGCTAGGTGTAGGGGAGCTCAGGGTGTCAATCAAAAAACAACCCAATTAGATAAGGCTGATAAGTGTATTTGAAATACATACTTAGTTATTATTTAAAACATTTAGCATTATGTGCGCCGCGCCACTGATGTAATTTTCTAGTCTGATCCGGTGGAACAGTTATAAAGCTCGCCAAGATGCGCAGTTCACGCCTAGCTTCTCGCCTTCTTATAAAAATTGGAAGGTAACTAAATAATTATTTTATATTCATTGGGACTTTTATTAGGTATTATATTATTATTACTTATTGCTTAGAGAAAAAGCGAAATAATTATTCTTAAAAAAAAAGCAAACCATGTTTAACAATAAGCACAAAAAATAATTTGCGAATTACGTCCCTAGCTATTGCTAAATGAAAGTCCATCTTGCAACGCTGCGCGTAATCAGCTGTTCAGTGACATGCACATGCGCACGCACTACGGCGCTACTACTTTTTCAACTTCAATGGGCCACTTTAGCCTCAAAAAATTATGGACAATCATTTTTTACTACTAGGACAGCCCTGCCTGCCCACTATAATAATAGTCGCTGATTTACTGATCACCCGTAGCTTGCTTTTTTGTACAACTTGCTCTATTTATTCTCAAACAGGATGACCTTGAACTCAGAAAATATCATATTTTAGGAGGTGGGTCCCTTAATGCCGATTTCTGAAGGTCTTAATACTTGACTAATAGTGAATCATCATGAAAACTAATTAACATTTCAAAAAAGAAAACGACTTACCTTTGTGATTTACTAAAGTCATATAAAATTTTAGCGCCCGTCTGGACGATGACACCTTTTGAACCAAAAAATGAAAGTTTTTCTGCCCTCAGGTGAGATGGAGATGACTACACGTTTTCGTTGGTTGGTAAGCCTGAAATATGGATCGACATAATCAGAATGGGACATGATACTTGATACATATTTACATAATTACCAAATAATTTACATTATGTATCTACATGCGCTGACGCTGGCGCTAGCGGCCTAGCGATACTTATCTATCATCCAAGTATGTGTAATGTAACTGTGCAGGAAGTAATTTAATATGTTTGAAAGGTTTGAGACGAATTATAATTTAACAGAAAAAGGAACATGTATTGTGTATGTATTGAGTAGATACAATGGAAGCGCAGAGGAATTAAAATTGGGATTTTCAGGCGCGGAGATACGGCGAGATTAAGAATTAAAAAGTAATTGAACACCGCCACCACGTAGGTATATACCGTCGTCGTAACCACGATGACTATTTCTGGACACTTACCTCGCAGAAAATAATATGAAACTTTCTAGAAGCCTCTACTGGTTCAAATCCTTCAGGAAAGGAAATAAAAAAGGCTCGAAAGCAACACAAAACGTAAAAACAAATTATTAAATACGATTGGATGATTTATTATCGTTTATTCGCACATAAATTGCCATACGCTCACATGTACAACATTGAACGTAGCACGTAGCGTAGCAGAAAAAAATAATTCCCGAAACTCCGACTCCGACCGAAGCTGATTTTTATTAATGAATGATGCAATCCCAAAAGTAGACAATTGACGTATTATAATGAAGCTGAAACTTAATACGTCAGTCATTGAGATAATGGCAGGTGACATTGACATTTCTACTGACAGAAAGACTAAAACGGACACTTGTAATATCCTAGACTAGACTAATAAATAGATCAGAAATTCACCCATCTAAATAAAAAAACACCAATAAAAATTTATTGCTGCTCTTATTTTGCAAGTATAGCAAATCAGTTTGAATTCCATAGCTCGCAATGTGGAATGAGCAAGCGCATCAGTGAGCTGAACGGAACGAGCGGCTCTCACTCCAGCGTTTGTTTATATCCCAACTAGGTTTTGCCTTCTAAGCTCTCCAATTGGCTGTTTACAAGTTTTATAACCGCGCGCGTACTTTCGAACTGACCAAGACCCAATGAAATACATTCTATTCGTACCCAAGACCTAATAACGTACGTTGATAACGTGTATATCAAGGTAATAACTGAAGCAACAACAGCTTTCAACTAGAGGTGTCTGCATACCTTAAATAATTGGAGTTAATTAATAATTATTACTAGCGACAATTCAACTCATCTTACCACAATAAACCAATATAGAATGACAGCGTTTCAAAACATTGTATCGTGCATGGACCAAAACATGGAGCAATTAAATCGTGATTTAGTGGAAATTATTTGGGAGCAAAAAATTACATGGCACCAATGACGTCTAAATAAAGAGATTTTTTTTAGACGTCAATCACCCCGCCACTCACGGACTCACGCAGTTGGCGGGGCGGAAAATTTAAAAATTGAAACATGCTGAAACTCTACTTTATGATAAAACTTGAACGCTTTTGCGTTTGCCTGATAATGGCTGACTGATTGCTTTTTTTAGATGGACGAGAAATTTTATTTATTATTAGTTAAAAAAAATAGAGGACTGAAGAAAATAATGTTTCAAGTAAAAGGATATGCGACGAAAAATTATTAACCATTCCCTAAAGTTTGGGCTAAATATCTTGGTTACAAGCTAAGGCCATAATAAATCGTAAAGAAGAAGAGAAAAATATTTTTATTTTTATAATAATTGGGAAAAAAACTATTAGGTGTAAAACATAATTATGTAGACCGAACGCAGAATGAAAACAACATGTCGTACGCCATCAACTAAATCTATAATAAATTAAATAAATTACGATAACCGATGTCTATGAAATAACTATAACTACTGCAACTTGTTCGCCTTTTGATATTGCTTCAGGACTGGCTATTAAAGATTTCCGTTTCTGCGAATCTGTGACGTACATACCTATTTTTTAATTTCGCGCTCGGTCTTCGGTCTAAAGAAAATTTCACTCTCAATAAATTTTACCTTGAGGTTATCTTTCTTTTATTATTAACAAAACGAAAACTTTATTTTTTTTTTAGTCTACAATAATTTTTCATTTGGTTTCAATCGTACTAACTCTTCAGACATTTTCCACAACCTCTCACAGAAATTTCTATTATTTGCTTTTAGTGACAACACGGGAAACTGTAAATTTTCGACAAATAATTTACCGCTAACATTTTTCACTGAATTGGACGTCGCCAAGTGGATTGTAGTTTGCGCCCCTTCATCAACGTTCTGAAAAAAAAAATGCCTTTGGTAGCAGTGAGCAGCCATGCAGTCAAATATTTACCTAAAACTATAGTGATGTACCGTATAATTATTTACCCCTATTCTTTACCAGTAAAGAATTAATTCTTTACATGGACCTTTTTTAAGGTAAAGATTGTGAAGAATGTAAGAAATGTAAAGAATGTAAAAGAATGTAAATAATGCAAAGTTTTCACTTCTACTAACCATAAAGTATCGTGTTGGTGGTGTTCCAATTTCCATAACATTAAATAACATGAACAATTATATTATTCAAGTAACAAAACATAAAAAAAAAGAATATACAGGGTGTCCCAATATTCCATGGACATGGAGCAACCACAGATTACTGAGGTAAAAAAAAGTCGCTCGGACCAAACTTATCTCTATACCAAAGTGCTTCGTTTGTCCGTTAGAGGGCTTCAAAGTCTTTTGAAAATTTTAGTTTTTTTGAAATAGCTCAAAGTCGGCTCATTACAATTCGATGAAATTTGGTAGGTAAATGTCTTATTAAAAGTACTAACTTCTGATGTACATGATAATTTGACGAAAACCCGGGAAGGGGTGAAACTACCCCTACCCTCCACTAAAATCGATCGTAATTGTTGATAGGGTAGCAGGAACGCTGTTCATGTTTTTTTGTTTGAAAGATACATCGTTTTAGCCCATTTTTGGTCTCCTACAAAAATCTGTATCTTTCCGAAGTGCTATGTGATAAAATAAATTAGTCGATGATACCTAACCAAAATTTTATTTCATTCTTTTAATTTGAAATCAAATTTTCAATTTTCAGGTGATGATTTGATCTAATCTCATAGAAGATGTTTAGTATGGTTCGGTTTTTTTTTCAGGTGTTTGCAAACGGTTTTTTTCAAACGCAGTAAACAGTTTGCAAAATGACGTGGTTCCAAGAAAAGTTAAAATCATTTTTTTGCGCAGGATGGAACTTTCTAGGGTCCAAACCGGCGCCCACATCGAGCATCTTTTATGAGATTAGATCAAATAATCACCTGACAATTGAAAATTTAATTTCAAATTAAAAGAATTAAATAAAAATTTAGTTATCATCGACTAATTTATTTTATCACATAGCACCTCGGAAAGATACAGATTTTTGTAGGAGACCAAAAATGGGCTAAAACGATGTATCTTTCAAACAAAAACACATGAACAGCGTTCCTGCTACCCTATCAACAATTACGATCGATTTTAATGGAGGGTAGGGGTAGTTTCACCCCTTCCCGGGTTTTCGTCAAATTATCATGTACATCAGAAGTTAGTACTTTTAATAAGAAATTTACCTACCAAATTTCATCGAATTGTAATGAGCCGACTTTGAGCTATTTCAAAAAAACTTAAATTTTCAAAAGACTTTGAAGCCCTCTAACGGACAAACGAAGCACTTTCGTATAGAGATAAGTTTGGTCCGAGCGACTTTTTTTTACCTCAGTAATCTGTGGTTGCTCCATGTCCATGGAATATTGGGACACCCTGTATAACATAACCCCATTTCCTATTATTTACATTCTTTGTGTTTGATTTATACGTACACTTATAATGTCATACGTATATATTTATGTGAAAGGAATGAATCCTTTACACGTAAAAGCACATCACAGCCTATAAAACCATATATTATACAGGTATAGTAGGATTAACTTTAAAAAGTCAGATGTGACGTCTCACTAACCGTCCGAATTAATATTTTTAATTTCACCAGAAAATGTCAAACAGTTAATTGTCAAGTTGTGAACGAGCGTAATTACTGAAGGAATCATTCAAAAAATGAATTGAACCGCGTACGTCAGTTTGAGAGCCACTGACAACTACATAAAATTTATTCACGTAATGACATTCTATCCTCTGTGTTGTGCATTTAATTCTCATTCAAAACCAATGTTGACGTATACTTATTTATGCGGGATGGAGTGTTTAGACAAACTGGACGGTTACTATAAAAACACGTACATGAAACAAAATAAATCGAACTATCAAAAGGATGTGTATTCTTAATCGATACGTATGACTTTTTAGACTTTATTGGACTATATATGGGTATTAAAATAGGTATACTCACTTTTCCTAAATATAGAGTGCCTGCATGAAGAATACCAGCGAGTATGTTCAAAACGATATTTTTAGTGTATGCTTTGTTGTATATTGCAGTCTTTACGCCTCCCGGATGTGCTGCATTGACACTTATTCCAAACGGTTTGAGTTTTTCAGCGAAAATTTTGGTCGCTATCACTTGCGATAACTTGGAGTTCGGGTAGTCTAAAGTCTTTGGTTGGGTGAAAGTGTCCAGGTTTAGAGTGTTGGTGATGTAGCAGAGCGATGTCACGAAGACTATCCTCGGATCTTCTGATTTTTTTAGTCTACCTTTAAATTTAAAAGAATTCTGTTAACAATACAAGTAATAATAAAGGAATGCGTTAAAAAAATTACAGAGATTATAAGATATGGAACAATAAAAAATTATCACCTTACCTACTAAGAGGTGCGTAAGCAAAAACGGTGCTAAATAATTAACTTGCATTACAAACGGTAAATTATCTGCAGTGTAGGGTTGATCGGACGCACCAATTCCTGCGTTGTTGACAAGGATGTCAATTTTCTCCTCCGTTTTATTGATATCGTCCGCGAATTTTCTCACGGAGTCCAATGATTCTAAGTAAAGATATTTCACCACTACATTTGGATTGCCGGTTTCTTTAATTATTTTTTCTCGTGCTTCTTCCATTTTAGTCCTGCCGGCTATGATTATTCGACATCCTCTCGATGCAAAATCCAGAGCTGTTGCGTAACCAAGACCTAAAAAATTTGATTCTGCTAATTTTGCTTCTTCTCTTCCTTCTTACTCTAATGATAATGGTCTAATGGTTGTCGTGGAATTAAAATTTTGACACTTGACATCTGTCGTTATATTTCGGAAAAGTCCCATTCACCTAATCAATATCGTGTTTTACGCCCTTTCCCACGATTTTCTCGGAATTCAACGTACTTTGAAAGATACCATGTCGCCATCACAAACAAATTCATTAAAAAACATAATGACAGCGACAGTTATCACTCTGCCAGAGAGGCGATTATTATTTTTCGTCGCTTAATAAAGTAAAAACGCGGCAAGTGAAACATGACACATCTTGAACTATTCATAAAGTAACCAACACGTTTTTATTAACTCGCTTGCTTGTCTGCCCATCTGTCTGCGGTTCAAATCTTGCAATCGATTTTAAACTAACTTCCTGAAGAGACTTCCTAGAAACTTGAAACTTTAAACATAGCTCAGAGTTCGATGTCAATATAATATTAACTCGCTTGTGCTTTTTGTTCGAATTTTTTTTTTTTTAATCCTGAGCGCCAATCAGAGAGGGCGTGGGCGGAGCTAGCTATACGGTAAGATATAAATCTCCAAGCATAGGGGCGGAAAAAATAATTTTGAAGTTTACAAACTTACCTCTATTAGCTCCTGTGATTATCGCTGTCTTTCCATTTAACCATAGTTTACTGTCTGATCTAACAGATGTTAATTTATTAACCACATAACAAAATATCAAAAAATACGCTATGTACTCTATCATTCTTTACGCTACCTGGCCAACTTTTTCTTCAATATTTCAACTCACTTTATTAATTGCACTACTTCAGAGAGGACTGATAATAAAATAATACGTAGGCGCAAGGTACCTTTTTATTGAGAACGAAAAATTGAGAACCTAGCCTTCAAATTTGAATAATAATAATAATAAGTGTTGTAGAAGAGATAAAACACGCTGTTTCTCATAAGTCATAATAACAGCTGAATCGATAGGATATTTTGTTGATATATGCACGAGTCTTGGTGTTCAATAATGCTAAATTTCCAGTTTGGATTCAGGTATTAAATTAATTAGCATAAGTAACAAAATCTTACGTTTATTATAGAGATTTCAGGTTTTAGTTATATGCTTATGAATAAAGCAGCAGGTGAGCAGGTACAAAAAATCAGGTCAAGGCAATCAGTGCGTATAGTTGAAACAGTGAGTTTGTTTGAGAAGAGCAATCAATCATCTTGACTCGTAGAGCATATAAAAATGTACCTAGCTAATATTCTTCTGCACGTCTTCGTCTTAGGGACGAAATTTTAATATAGACTAGTTAGAGGTCGAAATTTTAAAGCTGCTTATCTAACTCTAATCTAATTATTGTGAAAGTAGAAGGTGCTTATACTTTATTTTGAAAGAAATATTTTGGAGCGGGCGGTAACGCAACGGCTTAGATCGCAGATTACTAATAAGCCGTTGAGACTGTCCGCCGCCTGGGTTCGAATCCCAGTCTCGCCATGGATGTTGGGTTTATCTACATAAAACTATTTCTTGTTAAATGTTCTTCTTTGTTTTGGGTTTTAGGTTCGATATTAAAGTATTATTTTTCAAAAATATTTTTATAAAAAAAGAAACGTTTCGGGACCGATTGGTCTCTTGTTCACTCATAAATAATTGTAAAAAATATGTAAAAACTTAAAAAATACTTTAAAAAATCATAATTATTATACTAAAATGTCGTAAATGATGTGTTTTTAAATTTAAATTTTAGAAAAAATATAAGTAAATTAATTTTGATCTTGATTTTGTCATTTTATGTGTCTGATTTTGTTTATTATATTTCATTATTGTGTTTGTTACGTTTATTATTGTGTTTATTATTGTATTTAAACACACGTAAACATACCCATAACCCATAAAGAAGAAGAAGATTTTTTTGAATCGATCAAATCAACGTCTTGCTCAAGCTCCTATAAATCCACATGCTCATTACACGTTTTCGTGAACGACCATTGATTTTTTTATTAGTTCAAAACACAGGTAAATGACCAGAACTTGATAAGTGAGGTCATTGTTATTAGGTCTCTCTCTCTCTCTCTCTCTCTCTCTCTGTATATGTTCTAAAATTTCAAGAAAACGACAGGGCTTAGTGAGCGTGTTAACTCCATGGCCATCGGCACTATAACATATCCATAACATCGGTCTTAAATTTGAATAATAATATTGATTCCATTAAATGATTGAATAAATAAATGATTAATTAATTAAATGATTATATTATAAGAAAGGAGAGGTGATCAATTAATTTTTCTCGTATGTGCTTAGGGTTAACTGATGTCATCCTTGCAGGCACCAAGCAAACCTTGCAAACCTTGTACAATGTATAAACCACATTTTTTACATTTGAAAATTAAAATCCTCGCAGATTTATTATTTGAACAGCACTATATCTTATTGTATAATAATAATTATTGCGTTCTTACAAAAAAAAATCGAGCAGGTTAATTTAATACCCAGCCAAACAGCTGCGTCCACCAGAAGGGACTCGAAAATTATTTGGTCTTTGGCTTATTTATAAAGTTTTTTGAAAATTATAGTAGGTAGGCAATTATAATTTCACAACATCACGTCAAACTTCAGGTAAAAACACGACAACTGACAACAATGAGTACAATGACACGTGAACGGTTTGTTTGTATGGAACCAGAACCACTTAGCCCCGTCCTGTGACGTCACACTGACGGCGTATATTTGATTTATAATCCTTCCGGATGTTGTGTCCTCTAAGGTAATCATCCGTCATCCATCACACTCATCAATCATCATTATCGGTCACTCCATTCATTCATTAGTCATTAGTCGTGCTGTCTTTCCTTCAGCAGCAGCTGCTGGCGTGTTGTATTATTGTGGAAATTGCTGGAAATTCTTCTTGTGATTTGTGATTTTGTGATGGTGATGGTAGTAGTTTGGTTTGGTATCTGGGTCGGACGTTTTAATTAGGTTGAACCTTGATTGGCATTCCCCGTGATTTTTCACCTACCTACATATTTATTTATTTATTATTAGAGTTATTAACGCAATCTTGCAATGTGATACGATGTGAAGAACAGCTAAAAGGGCTAATTTCAAGCTTCCAATACGCAATTTTGGTCATTTATAGGATAAACGGCAACATGGATTTCACTCAAGTCCTCTACAAAGCTCAAAAGAATGAACAGTCCACCTCGACAAAATCGGTGAGTAAAAAAATGCAGGTGTCAGATTTTAAGACCGCGAATGGATCAACCCAATTCAATAATTTACCTCATTATTTCCCATATGTTTCAGCCTGTTCGTTACTACAGCACCAAATTCGAACCGCCCAAGAAAACGAAAAGAGAAAACAAGGAGCTCTCTGATAACATCAAGAAGTTCTTGGCCAAGAAAGAAGCAGAGGAGAGGATGAAAAATAATGGAGAGAAGAAGAAGAGGGACGAACTGCTGGCTCTTCGAGCTCAAGTAATTTTTAGAAGCAATATCTCTGATAAAATTATGTCTAAACTGTATTCATTTGGTATTCACATTCACAAAGAAGTTATCCTCTAAACTAGATTTTAAAAATGCGATTGGTGCACTCAGAGAATTGAACCGTTTTGACCAATCAGCTATCTGAATTGTCAAAGTTTTATGACAAACCACAAACTGTAATGTCATTGTTATAAGTCGTCCTTGTCATTCAGTCATTAACGTCCACGGTCTTGATTTGCCATTCCGATTTAAATGTCTTTACAAATAAAATAAATTTGAATATATTGAACTGAACATTGATTCAAAAATCATACATTCATCATCAGTTACAAGTACAAAAATGATAGATTGAAGCAGATCCTAGTCCTCCCTCATCATTTTTTTATTTGAAATGTAATTTATTAATATAGGGTGAGATTAGAACCAGCTGAAAATGCAGTTTATTCGTTATAGGTCCACCAGTCTTTCTCATACCCCTCGTAAACGTGGTGCAGCAAAGTTTTCCTCCTCCTGTCACAGTATCTGTACTTGTCCTGAACTTTCTGCTTGATATCGATTATGTTCTCCTGCGTGATATCTCTTTCGAGGTACTCGCTCAGCAGCTCGGTCGAGTGCTCCAGGTCTCTTTGGTTTTCCTCGAAGATCGCCGATTGGTTGTCCTTCTTCAAATAATAAGCAAACACATATGTGTACATCAAAGTCTGCCTGCACATACACAAAATATCGACCGCTTTCCTAAGAAACTGCACCTCGATCCAGCTCATGTTGTGCTGCTGCATCTCTTCCATTTTGTCCTTCACCGACGCGTACAGCTTGTGTTCGAACTTGAGCGACTGCATGTGGTTC